>OY294037.1:59433771-69433771 GCA_958510855.1 Rhagonycha lutea | reverse complement strand
ATAAATTTTGATTCGAATATAATTTACTCGATTATATTTTCTTTATTATTACAAAGTGTTCCCCAATCACGTAAATATTTTAGCAAAAGTTTTATGATATCGCAGGAAGGATGGAAGATGATACCCAAGGAGTGCTGTACCAAACAGGAAAGCTATAACCACTGATAATCCACTTGAAAGGTAGCAATTCAAAAAGAAAAACTGCCTCAGAGATAAAATGAAATGTGCAACCTTATAATAATTACCTACAACTTCAAGTTGTTATAATTTCATTTCCACTATTTTCTCTTCAAATGCAAGTCACATTATATTGAATTAATTTCTAGGCATTTGGATAATCCGGTCTGAAGTTAACAATGGTTTGCAGCTCTGCACAATGCATTCATTAGTACAGTGATTCTCAACCTTTTTTTTGTTGCGGCACACTTTTAACAATTTCAAAATTTTGCGGCACACAAAGAAAAAGAAAAGTTTAAAAATTATTTACTTACCTATAACACACTGCGTAAAATAGTTTATGATAATAATTTTAAATGTGCGAAATAAAATAATTTTAAATCATATTATTTAATAATATTAACATAATTATAATATCTAAAATTTCGCGGCACACTTTTTAGAATTTCGCGGCACACAAAAGTGCCGCGGCACAGTGGTTGAGAATCACTGCATTAGTAAATGCACTTCCTGTCTGGAATAAAATAAATTTATCTCAAATTATTTGTTTGTAAAACTAATTTAAAATTTAGTTTGAAGTACAGCAAACTAGCCGTAAGAGTTAAGCTAAAGCACGATAATCCAATTTAGTATTCTGTAACTTTTCTAGTCCGTTAGTTTAGAAGAATTTCAAAATTTACATGCTTACAAACTTTCACCTAGAAAGAAAAACTGATATTTCCTTCCAGGAACGTAAAATGCGACTAGACTAATATTTGATTAATTGATTTTCTAATAGGAAAATGGTCAGAAAATTTAGTGTAAATAAACTTTCGGTTTTTTTAAAAACTAAAAAATTTTTCGATGAATTTTTAACTTTAAATATTGGTCAAAAATCTCATCTTAAATCAACGGCGCTCGTTGACCATAAAAAGCAAAGTGGGTTTATTACAATTTCAAATTGCAACGAATCTTTAATAGGATGGGATATCAAACTGCTTGAGCCTCGAGAGTATAAGGTTTTTAGATTCTCTTTTACTTTTGTGCTTCAAACAAATCCGGATGGATTTCTTATGTGAAAACTTGAAACATAACCCCGAGCGAGTATAGAAGTGTGTGATAAAGTTTAACATACAACTACCATTAATTTTAATTTTCAGAAAAGATTTACTTGATTTATGCGAAGCTAAATATTCCAGAATTAATATTTTTCTAAAAAAACTTCTTTTGATTTGTTGGAAGCTAAGTTTGACATAGCAATAATTATATTTCGTCCTTTTCAGAATGGGTTTACATGAAACTACATCATTATTTTGTTGAAAAGCTTCGTTCAGAAAGAAAGCGTGCATTTTGTGGATATTACAAAGTTTTTATTTGGTGATCTTGTACAAAAGCTTCCTTTATGTTATGATAACTCGTTTAATCGATTTAACTGCATTAAAGTTGTATTAAAATTGAGAAGATTTCAACTTGAACAGTAAATTAATTTTTTGTGATTCGAGTATCGTGAGCGCAATTTTTATCGGGAACACAGAAGATTTGAAAAGCAGGTTTACGCTTTTCAATTTCTGGAAGTTGAAAGTGGTACTTAAGATTGGCTGTCAGGCAAATTCTATTAATTCCAGTTCTCCCTTTAATGTTGTCTTGTTCTCTCAATTGATGTTTTTTTAATAATATTTTTGACTTACAAATTTTCCTCAAAATTTGTTTATGACAGCAAAACAGGAAGTGTGTTTGGTTATTATTATAATTTGATGTCTCCAGAATTATAATTTAAACAATAACAGTAAATTAAATTAGCATACGTTTGCATTTGACTAGTGAAAATTCAGCATTTCGTATTCTTACTTGAGCGTTCTTGAATATATCAATTTGATGCTGCAATTCCCATTTCGTCTACCATTTTTATTGTGAACTCCATCAAGACCTAATAATTGCATTTAGTACGCAAGTAATCAAAATGTTTTGTATTTTCTGTTCTATTTCAATCTCATTTTAATTTAAACTGCACAATTTCGCATATATTGTAAGTTTTTTAACTTATGGAGTAAACTTAGCTTTCCTTCAATCTTCAAATATTAAATTAGTTTATACAAAATTAAAAAAAAGTACAAAAACTGTTACGAGCAACTATATTTTAGTTAATTAAAATTATGTCAATCACATTATAAGCTAAAGACCCATAGGAATTTCAATTTTTTTAGTTATTTCCTTCCTTCCAAAATTATAACCGAGGTGTCTGTGTTTTGTAAATTTGTAAAATAACACTAAAATTTATCCTTTAAATTGGTTGTTTGTTAACTCGTGATAATAAATTAATTGGTATATTTTAAACAATTTTATCATGTTTACCCATTATGTATTATTCTGACGAATAGCGTACAAGTGCTTGAAAGCTTAATAAAAATATAATATAATTTAATTTATTTAACTAGTAAAATTGTTTAAAATAATATCTTTTATATAAATTATATTTGATTTCAAAAGAGCTATTTTATTTTTAAAACATTTTACGTGATAAAAGTGTAAACCAATGTAAACCACTGGGGCCCAAAGTACAACATAAACTTAAAATTTTAGTCAAAATTAACGAGTAAATTGCATCCTGAGCAACGTCCGAGGTAAGGAGTTTTCTTCGGCGGATGGGAAAAATTATTCTATTACCCGAAATTTTATTAATTTAGATTAATAAAAGTTAGGATTATTTTTATTAAGAATCGCGGTCCCCTAATATTTGTAAAAATGGCGTTTGATATTCAAAAGAATCTCGAACAACTCATGGAAAGAGCCTTGAAAAAGTTTTATGAAAAAATTAGGACAAATTATGAAAAACAGGAGAAAATAAACAAAAAAATGGAAAATGTTAAGAATGATAATTACTCTATCGTAGTTAATAAACAAGGTAGAAGACATGAAAAATTATGTTTTAACGCGTTTTTGGAATGAAATAAACAAGATGGACAATTGGATGGAAAATGGGAGGAAAAAGAAGAAAATGAAACTGAAATGTCCTGCATAAATAAAGAAGCGAGTAACATGGAAGAGCAGGAAAATAAGCTCAAAGAAAGCTTTGAGATGGTGAAAATGAAGACCGCATGGACTTACTTCAATATTAATTCATTAATCAGATAATTTTGAGTCCTAATAGGAACAGCCGACAAGAAGAACGAGAAAGACTGAGAGAAAAGTAGAAAAACTTAAAAGAAAACAACAAAAATCTATCGGAAGAAGATATGGATGAGATTTCTATAATGAGAACGATGGAATTTATTGAAATGGTGGAAAGGATGTACGGGAAGTACCTAGAAACTTTAGAAGAAGATAGAAAGCAATTGTAGAAGAGAGAGAATTAACGTAAGAAGAACGAATCCATTAAAAAGGTTGAACAAGTGATAAAATAACAAATATGAATGCGCAGAAAAAGTTGAACCAACGGAGGAAATTATTGAAAAATTAATTAATGAAGAAAAGTGTTAAACAGGCAACTCTGAACATAAAAAAGTCCTGGAATTTTCAAGGAACAAAATAAGAAAAATTAGGTGGAGAAAACTCCAAATTAAAATAAAATTTAAAATAAATCGTGAAAATTATAAGAAAATAGAAATTAAATGTAAAGTTGCTGCTCGGGAGGAAATTCCGACAGGGAGGAAGTATTCCGTTTAACAGTTTGGGAGGAGGACTAAAAAAATGTGGATGAGATACCGTTAGAGAAATTATTATGGTTTTTCAAAATTGAAAGCAAATATTTTGAAAAGAAGAAAGTAAAGAAAAATAAATATTTTGAGAAAAGTTGGACGAAGAGAATGGAAGTGGTCCAAATATGGAGGGGGCGGAAAATTTGATAAAATAATATAAAGTAAATCTTCACCATAAAATTAAATCAATTCTGAACAATAAATAAAATAAAATTTGAAACTACGCGCAAGAAAATTTAAAATGATAATTAATTAAACTATAATAATGGTGAAAATTTAGTAACAAAATGATAAACATAAACATTTTTGAAAAAAAAAATTAAAATAACAATTGGACAATAATTTTAGAATCTTTTTTAAATGGAGAATTAAAATCGTATTTAGCAATGGAAATGGAATTATTTGAAAATAAAGTTGCAGTTTAGAAAGAAATTATCGTTGGGGGCCGTCCATTAATTTATTACGTAAGGGTTTGGGGGGAGGGGGTAATACCTTAATATCCATGTAATAAAATATTCAAAATTGTACCAAAAGTTTCAAATTTATTGTATTAACTTTTTTATGTATTTAATTATTTTGATTGTATTTCTTTTTGTATTTTCTATAATAAATTATTATTATTAATATTTTATAAATATATAAGAGGGGGTCACATAATAATTGGGGGGTTATATAATAATATATAAGGGGATCACAATTAATTTTATTTTAAATAATCCTTACGTAAGATGTGGGGGGGAGGGGGGTTTGCCAAAATCTTACGTACCTTTACGTGCGTGGGGGTATCAAAATGACAAAAATCGTCCTTACGTAATTAATGGATGATCCCTTGTGAAAAATTAGAATTGAAGAATAATGAATAAAATAAAATGAATTATTAGAATTGAAATGAAGTGTTTATGGAAGAAAAGACTTTGCTACCGCCGCCCCATTAGAAAAATGTAGCCTTTTAGTGCATTGTGGAAGTAAATTAGAATTGAAATTTTAAAGTAATTTAGAAAATTAAAAATAATAGCAACTGAGAATTTAATTATGAAGTGTTGAAGGAAAATTGAAGTGATAAAGATAAAAGGAAAATTGCAAATACGAAGAAGATTGAAAATTGTTGATGGTCCAAAGAAGAAAAGCAAAAGTTTACAAAAGTTATTGAACACTTTGTAAATTTAAGATTTTGCAAATATTTTAAAGAAAATTTTATAAGAAAATCAAGAAAATCGTTGAACTAAAATTTTAAAACGTGTTAATTTTAAATAAATTTGTGGACGTGGTTAAAACTACCAAAAATTTGGCTAAATTTTGGAGTTTGTGGTGGCGAGATTGCCCATAGTGTGCAAAAATTGAGCTGTGTCAGTGTCCAAATTTGGATTTTAAGGATGAGTAATTGTTTAATTAATTTTCTGAAGCGTTAATTCGTTGTCCGGGTGTGTTTTCGTTTCTGGAGATTGGGAACATTTTGATAATTGCGATAAAACTCGATAAAATTTTTTATTTTTGGATCATCTTACGCGATTTGGATAATAATAATCAATGGTGATATTTTTAGCCATATTTAGCTGAAAAAAAAACCAAAAGCAACCTACACCTGACGTATTCGTTTTATATCAATTCAAATTATAAACGTAAAATTTCTTCCTTTTTCATTTCATTCTTAACGAATTTGTTTATTGTTATTTTTATGTGTGTGAGCGATTCACATCCTGGGCTAGCAAGAGGTAAAATAAGTTGTTACGTCCATTACGAGCGAATATTTTGCTCTTCACGATCGCAATATTAGAGTACAATATAGCAGTAACTTCCAAAGTAATTTTTTGTTTAGATTTGTTATTCCTTTGACGACGGATATCTTTTGTTCAATATCTGCGCAAAAACAAATTTAAAAAATTTAGAATTGAAATACAGTGAAATCTTCCATGAACGGACACCTTCGAGATTGGAAAATGTGTCCTAGTTTCGGACTACGAATTAGTGTCCGTTTAATATAGAGTTGTCTGTTCATTGCAGGTGTCCGCTATGAGAGATTACACTGATTACAACAGTGAGAGATTACACCACTTTAATCAAATAAAACTTTTAAAATTAAATTTTACGATGAAACCGAAAGTTTCAAGTTAAGTAAAAACAAAATAATTGAAAATAAACTATTTGAAATTGCAATCATTTCCGAAGTAATTTTTATAGCAAAAATGTCAAAATATCTTTTGTGTTCGTCTCATCCTACCCTTGACGACGATAATCTTGTTATATGTTGTTATGACGATAATCAATCATCACAGTATTGTGAAAACAAGATTTACCTCAAAACCAATAAAAGTAAGGTTAGAGTGGACGGATTTTAACCAAAATCTAATCAACTGTTGAGACGCCCAGTTCACACTACTGTGTCAAATTTGAAGTCAATCATTTGCACGAATTTCTAGGAATATTCCACATCTTTTCCTTATCTCTCGCCATCCTTCTGGCGGTGTGGTTTTTGAACGACAACTATTCTAAACTCATGGTTGAACTACATAAGTTCTTTATTCAATAATTCATTAGTATAATTATTATAAAAAAATCAGTAAACTGGGGTAAACACATCAAAAACATTTTGAAATATTTCTGAGAGGAAAACATCGGATATAGGAACAAATCTGATCTATTCAGGTCAGAGCCTTTCTGGGACTAGTTTAGCTACTCCGACAGATTTCCTAGAGTCGAATTAATTTCGGAAGCAATGTAGCCAGTACTACAAGAATGTCCAGGATAATTTTCCTTCACCTAGTCAAATAAATTCTGATCTGGGCCTAATGTCGCCACAGTTTTACTTATCTGTCCATTATTGGTCATTATGGGTTGTAAATTCCGCTCTCTGGAAAGAAAAGCAGATATTTCAGGAATTTTATTATACAATTAAGAGTTTTATAATTTTTTGTGCGCACTCGAACGAAATGTTCAAAAAAACTTTCTATTATAACTTTAATGCGCTTTCTGATATTTACTTCAAGCCATATTATAATTTATAATTACTTTACTTTAATATTTTCACCATGTTTAATTAATTTAATTTTCTCACCCAATTTTAAATTTTTTTGTTTAAAATTTAACATTACTCATTGCCTCTTTTCTTTAATTAATTAAACACTTTCTTATTGTTCCATTACCATCACCTTGCTAACGTAATTTATCAAATTTGTTTGGCATTTGACTAACAAGCGTAAGTTTTGCAAGAGCGATGTAATTTTTCACGTTTTACAAATATTTTATGGGAATTATTACAGAAACATCATGACAATATTTAGATGTGTCATGATAAAATTTCAATATAGACGCCCCTCAACCTCATAATTCTTAGGAAGGACCCCGAAAAACTGGTATAAGTTTTCTCAAGCACCGCCGGATATAGCCAATATCACTGCAACGTTCTCTTCTGTAGGCCAATTTTACCTTCTATTCAATTTTATAAGCTGAATATCACCGCCACAAGTTCATTTCACAGAAAGCAATGGAAAAGCACCTGGGTAATCATCTGTCACGAAAACCCTTGCAATGTCAGTTACATGAATACTTTCTTGTATATTGTTATCAATAAAATAATATCTCATCAACCCTTCTGCATTTATGTATTAGATATTTTCGGATCTAAATTATTTTCCACAGTTGAGCAGATTTGATTATCTTTCTTGCACTTTCTGCAACGCCAACAACTTCTTATTAGCTTTATTTTTTTGCAATGCGAACGAATTGCTTTATTGCGGTATTTATTTTAATTTTATTTGTTTTTCTTTCTACGCCGCACAGCCATTTCCGTATGAACTACCCCTCCCGCTGCAGCGGGACATCTTTGATTTTGCTCTCATTTATCGCCTAGTTGACGGTAATCCATTGAATAGAAATTGGGTTATATTTCCTAAACTTGAAAAGTCGCATAACAAAAACAGTTTTGTCAACATCAAAGATGTCATTAATTTGACATACTCAACAATACACCTAAAATTCGAAATATATATTTCTAGGCTACCTATCAAAGTAAAATCTCGAGTTTCATAAAAAATATAACAACAATATTTTTCTGTTGTCTTCAACGATTTAAACCTTTGTTTTTCTATTTTCTAGTTAAATATTTAAATAAGCTCTTCGCCGTAAATGACCGATTGAACCATACTTCATTTAACGTACCTTATCTTCCCATTTTCTGCGGTTCTCGTCATTAACCTCATTTTCAAAGGATTTGCCCTAATCTTTCTAACAAGGAAAAGGTAATCGTCTGTGAAATTGATATAATTTTATACCACCATTAGAAGGTTCCAAAGTATGATCGAGCGTGATGGAGGTGTTTTTATAGCACTTAAAAGTGAAATTCTTGTATGAAGTGTCGTAAAGTCACCTATTAGATACACTATAATATAAAATAAATATGACCTCGACAATTTCGGTTTTACAGCTTCGTGTAATTTAATTTTTCCAATTTTCACGCGGTTATCCTTCAGAACGTTTTTAAAAAATGTTATGACGCGAAAACACGGAAGAGCTCCTTTTTATTGTTAAAATTGCATTAATAAAAAGTTTCAAAAGTCCAATCTGAAATATAGAAGGCTTTTGGTTAACATGATATAGGTAGATGAAAATCTACCCAATGCACTCCAGGCATTTTCGGTAGACGTAAACTTTATTGTTGTAGTTTAGGGCATCATTTGTTTTTTTATCCTTGTAACAATTTGTTTCTTAGTAATCAAGTCAAAATAAATTGCTACCGATATATCTTCAACGAGAGAATAGATAAAACTTCTTATTACTTCCAAAATGTTTGTTTCTTGCTTTCCAGAACTTAAAAAAATGTGATTTTTAATTTATATTAGGGAGACGGAGATTTAAATAAGGATGAAAGTGTAATCTTTGTTAAAGAGCTTTAACCCTGTTTTGCAAATGGAAGTAAGCAGTTATTTCCAACTGGTGCATTAAATAAACCTCGTCTGGAAACTTTCTAAAAAAAATTTCTTTTTTTCTCCGAAAGAGATGGTTTTTGTAAGAAATAGTTTTTTTGCTGCTGTTTTTAAATAACGGATGCATTTAATCTACTTTAACTTAATCCCTCAGCTCCATATCGTAAAAAATTCTGTTCGTTTAGACTCCGTAGTTTCAGGTTGGATTATTTTCTTAAATCAAAAATTGAAAACTACAGTCATAATTACTTAAGATGTGATCAAAGTTCATAATTACAAATCCTTTGAGCGTACCCATTTACTAATTAAAACAGAAAAACTTAATGAAAATCAAGTTTTTTAAATTAGAAACAGCTTTCAATATTTAATAGTGTAAGCAAATTTATCATTTTGGTCTAGAATTGATCAGTTATTGAAGTGAAGAGCCTACTAGACCCATAGTGCCCTAACCTTAACAGTTTTGTTAACTATAATCAATTTTATAATAAATTTGTCTTGGAAATTAATTGGGAGCAAAAGGGAGAATCTTTAAAATTATTTTGTGGAAAATTATATTAACCGAAATTTACCACTCCTACTAAGTTTCAAGTGAATCATAAACGAAATCCTTGTTAGTAGGTTGGGAGTATTGGCATGGTCAAGGGAATTACGGCCAAAGCCAGTCTTTCAATTAACGTAATCTAGGGTCCTCTTGAGATTTTCGCCTCACAGTTCTTTAAACATAGATTAAGTTGGTACTGCAAAAAAAATTATTATCAATCACTTAAATATCAGTTCGTCTATTATGTACTTGACTGGAATGAAAGGCTGCTTTAACTTTAATTTTATATATTTACATTCGATTCCCGTAAAAATTTAACACTTAATAAAAAGTTTAGAAAAGTTTTAGTTTGAATTTAAAATTAGTAATTAATTATAAACTTAATTTTTGAATTAACTAAAATAAATATACTTAAAGTTACTTAACTGAATTTCCATTTAGCCTTTTTTGGGCAAAAATACATAATTGAAATAAAAGTAATCATATTTTCATTAACTTCAATTTGTGATTTACTTCTCTTATATTTTTGCAATCAGGTAAACTTTATGTTTATTGCAATTTAATGCAATCTAACCTTTAATCACTTGTAATTTTTCGATGTTCACATCAGGAAAGGAGAACAGGAGCAGACTTACTTATAAGAGGGCAAAATTTTACATGCCAATCATTTAGAACGTATCGAATAAAACCGAATGAAATAAATTAGTAATTTCGTTTACAATTGGCTTGGATTGAACGAATTTATCCAATTTCAGTTCTATCAAAGACAAAAATTTGAGATTTCATGGAAATTTAGAATCATCTTGTATATTATATACCACCTAGTATTGATTAAAATTGCTTCACTATTTAGTTAGTTTTCTGACGAATATTTAAAGTTAGTTTAGGGATTCGTAGATTACAAAGAGTTGCCGGCTTTGCTGCAGCGGAAGGGGTGGTTCATGTTTACGAAATAACTGTGTACATCGCGTCATATCGAAAATCACTTAAAAAAAAAATTACAAATATAGTTTTGATGTGAACATGGAGAAATGAAACAGCTGCTGAAATAAATTAGATGAGGTTACTGTTATTCGATGCACATTTTAATAATTATCCACTAAATTTGAAATATGGCAAACTAATTTATGCAGTCGAACTACTTTTAACATAAAGTTTTTCACTAACCACAATCTTTAAGCGGCTTTACTAGCGACTGCCATAGTTTCAATTATAGGATTTTCTACAAAATTAGATCATCAGACGCCATTAGCAAAAGGATGTTTTAAACTAATTTGCAACTTGCAAAAGTTATTTTAATGACAGAAATATCACCAGTTTAACAATGACAATATAAATTATTTTTAATGAATAAGTTTGTTCCGTAATTTAAAATCATAGCAGAGGTGCAAATTTGATTATACAGTATTCAATACTTACAGGTAATTAATGAAATCCGTTAGATAAGCCTGAATTTAACATTTTTCAAGAGAATTGATTGAAATTCAACTGTTGAAACACCAACAATCAAAATTTCAAATTCAGACTTAATTATATCCTATTTACTCCAAAAATACGGAAATAATTATTTAAATTGATATTCTGTAGCGACTAACAATCTAAACCTGCGTTTCTTTGTCACATAAGATTATTTTTTTGTTAGTAAACTTAAAACTTGCTGACTTTTGTGTAAAAATGAATGGAATATATCCAGATCACACTTTCTTATATATGAAAGCCACACTAATAAAATCACAGCTCTGTATATCTGTCCATCTGCTAGTAACGAATAAAGTCACGTACAACCGAAACTTAGGAGTAATTAATGCAATATTTGTATAACTAGCAGTCTAATTTTGTTTCGAAAAATCTATTAGATTTATGTTACGTTCCATTTTCATATGGAAAGGAAATTTTTATATTTATTGTCCCCTACAAAGCCACCCTGCACAAAACTCGTAAATAAAATGATTCATTTTTACTTTCTCTAAAATTAAAGTACCTAGAACTCTGTTAAATTGTGGATTAAAGCAGCAAAGGCGAATTGTTGATAATCTGTCAATATTAAGCGTGCGCAGGGTTTTAAAACACATGTAGACTCCTTTTGTTTTAAATATTTAATCGGACGTGGTTCGATAGAAAATAAAACATTGACTTCTCATTTAAACAAATAAATTTTTGATTGATAAGGATAACCTGCATCTACAAATAAAGATTTAACATTATTTATCACCCTATCAAAATTGTGATTAAAATATGGAAATACAATTCCACTCAAGTATTGAAATTTTGCGAATTCACAATTGAACATTTACTGTTGCTTTTTCAACTCGAACAATTGTGTAGTCGCTAAATGTAAATTTTATAATAAATTCTTAAAGTAACCCCACTGAATTTCATTTATTGTACCCTATTATCATAGTCCACTCTGGTCCACTCCACCAATTATTCGCAGCGAAACCGTTATAAATTGTGCAAAAATTTTAAATAATCTTTGATTTACGTATCAAAATTTTCATCGTTTCCTGTTGAATCGTTTTTTGTAGTTATTCCAACCGAGGTTAACTTTTAACCTAAACAGTCACATGTATGATCATCTAATGCTTTGATTATTAAGAGCTTCCACTCCATGATTCAGAACAATCAAAATTAATGAATGTAAAAAATTTTCATTTGTGACATGTTGTTTTTTATAAACGGAAAAACCTTGAATAAAATCGTAATAGAAAATTTACTCCTACCTTCTGTGTAATACAAAAACTCGTGCTGGGCTTTACATATCGTAATAATTCACAATGATTACGTACTAATTTTGGATGAATAAAAGCCAAATTTTGGAACACCTTCCCAAAAGACAGGTCTTCAACAAAATCCTAGAATAGTGTTCCTGCGTACTTGGACGTACGTAAACTTCAATTATTTATTGTTAAAGCTGATAGGTTAAACTTTTGTTTGTATTGTTTACAAGCGCGAATTTCTGTAGCACGGTGGTTTGCTGCTTGGCTGTATTGTTTAGAAAAAAATTGATCAAGTTCAAAATTTGGACACAAACATTATTAAGTAATGCGAAAGTATACATCCCAATACCTAGGTTGAATTCAATGGTTGAGGCAAGATAATCTCTTGAAGAACCAATTTCAAAATTTTTTATCTGTTAAAGATAGCTGTTCTGACTTTAGCTGTTCTGACTACTGGGGATGGAATAGTGGACCGAGTTTAAGTTACATTTACGATAGCTGGTCTCCATGTTGGATTTATAAGAACGCAATTTTTAAGAAAAAATCACAGAAAACTGTCAAGGGAGTTGACCAGAGTGACATAATTAGCTATAAAATGATTTAAAAGACGTTTTTCATGTCTTCCTCATTGTCACTTCAAAAGGAAATCAAAATTAGCGATAAATATTTCACAACCACTGATGGTACAGCTGGATGATACAAAATGGACTAAGTCATCTAAGCAGATAGGAGCAGTTTACATTCCAGGCCATTCCTTACCTTTTCTGAATTAAAAATAAATGGAATAGTGAAAGAAATAATAAGAATTTAATTGAATAATTAAACAAAGTAATTCTACAGTCACCTTTACTTCTTCTTTCTGGGCTGGGGGGGGGGCACTTTCCTTGAGAGTCCGCCAGCACCATAGGCAGGATTATTATTTATGCATCTGGATTTAATCCAATTAATTTCCTTTTTCATATCAATAATATTCATATCTTTATCATATCTTTATTATAGGAGAGGCAATTTCCTCTAACTTTTGTCTGAAACTGTTGTTTGTTCACCAAACAGTTTGTAACTTCCAGAGGCGGAAAATTGAAAATTCCTACAAATCATCAAAACCGAACAAACTGGAATTTCTCTCCTTTGACGAACTAGGTGTTTGGAATTTAATTAAGAATATTCAAAAAAATTGATCTCCATATCCATTATAAAGGAAATCTTTGCTCAGAAGTCTAAATGTCCATACAACCTCTAACTCTTCAAGTATAATACAAGATCACATCGACCAATCTTGGTCCAATAGTTGTCTACAAATCAGGTCAAGATAGTCATCTTCCACAAAGCTACCGACCCTGAGCCTATTTTGTGTAATAATTTTTTTCTAAAAAGTTTTCATTCAAAATAAATTTCCAATCTGTCCAATGTCCAATGATATCTGAGATATGTAGATGACACTCTAATAATTGCGTTGAACCAAGAAGAACTTGAAATTATCATGAGTAGACTAATCACGATAAGCAAATAATATGGCTTACTGACATACTTACAAAAGAAAAGTCATGTACTGACAATATCAACATATCCATGAAGTTTGCAGTAGTACACAACTTTAACTACTTGGGCTCTCTGATCTCTAAATCTGAAGGGTTGTACGCCAGAAATAAGACGACGACAGGTACTAGCAAAAGGAACACGACAGTTACCAAGACAACAAAGATGGGGTAATATTTCCAGTGGCCACATGTGCAGCTGAGACATGGACAATGAAGGAGGACAATAGAAAGGTAGGTTTTTTAAATGTGAACAGAAGAATGCCGATAATCCTGCAGACAGCGCACTGCGAAAATGTGTATATTGTAAAGGAGTTGAAGATCGGAACACGGCTGGTCGACTAAAATCAGTCAGTCCTACTTACCATACCTCGGCCACATTGCACGAAAAGCTGATGATCTAGGATAAAATCGAAGGAAAACAGCCAAGAGGAAAGTCTCCCATACAAGATGGGTGAACCCGATAAAATCCGACATGAAGCAACATAGGTGTATGATAGGGAAGCGTGGAGCAGCTCTCTGAAGACGCTGTCATCATGATCCCACTATGCCTTTTTTAGGACGAAGTAACCTGCGAGAGATAGACTACAGAGAAGGGGGCGAATGTTCAGGATTAGTCGACGCTAATAATGCTGAAGGTCCAATGCGAGGAAACTTAGAGTTACGCAAAGAGGAATGGAAGGACAAATGTTAGACATAACTCTAAGAGATCACAAGAGAAATGAATGGATCCGACAGCAGACAGGGCTAAAGGATGTGGTAGAAGGGCATCCCAGCTGAAGTGGAATTGGGCGGGATATATAGCCAGAATCAGAGATGATAGGTGGACAAGGAAGATGCTACAATGGAGTCCAAGATCTAAAAGAGCACTGGACGCCCAAAAATACGGTGGAGGGACGAAATAAAAAAGACAGCAGGTATTGGATGGTTAAACGTGGCAGAAGATAGAGAAAGATGGAAAATGATGGGGAAGGCATTAGAATAGAGCCTAGAATAGCCTTAGACCTTATTTTCTATAATCATATTATAATATAAAAAGCCAGGACGCTTGTGTTCCAGGTAAATCTCACTTTGCATAAGGTCTTCAGATATAACCTCAACGTTTTCAATGGGGGCAAAGGCCAGAGCAGCCAATTTTTTAATATTTATAGCAAACTATGGCTCAGCCTGATTCTTGTATTGAGTTCTAATAAAATTATGAGTCTGAATTACATGCCAAATTGAAAGAAGGATCCGTGATGAGTGATACTATCAGAAACAACTTGAAACGCCGCGTTCTTCTGAGCAATCTCGAAGTCAGTCATAATATTTAAAAGTTGTAAATCTGGTTTTAAGTTCAATAGAGCTTCTAAAAATTTCGTATAAATGTCCTCTATGTTATTGGGTAGTTGAGCAAATATAACCTGAATGACCACCTTGTACTTGATACAATGGAGCATATACAATTGGAAGTGTTCGAGTGATGGGGCTGATTAACCTAACCTAACCTGCTTTTCTAATTGAAATATTAGATCCTATAACTTTTGTTTATTCAAATTAAGAAGAAAGCAGAAAATAAAATGACGATGCTCTTATGGATAATATCGTATGTAACGACAACCAAACCTTAATCCCTGTTTCCTTTATGTCCAGATTCGAGAGAGCATGCAGGGATCTCATGGATTCCATACGAGGGTGCTGATTTGGCAGCTAACTAAAGAAAAATATTATAAAACAAACTGAGAAGTATTGATATTTATATAGCAAAGAAAAGTAAGCACTATCCAGAATGGCCATAGGAGACATCCTGAATCAATGAAAAAAAAATGCTATCGTATTAGGTCAAACTCAACTCAACAATAATCTTACGCAAAAATGTTTTCTCCAAGTCAAAAATGTCTGCTAGTTTCTTGTGCTACATATCTGTAGTTCTCCATCTTGATTAATAGTGAGATGTAGCTAAAAATTCAAAAAAGCACCGACATTAACAAAGATTAAATCACCTGCAGTGCTTCAAACAGGATTAAATTAATAATAATTAATTCAACGATCATCTTAAATATGTGATTGTAAAGGATATTAAGTGAAGGACAGGAGGTGCTCGTATCGAGATGTAATTATCAAAATCCAACATTTCCTTCATTGGTACAAGCGCATCTAAACCAGCTGACCTACTTCTTCATATAAGCAATAGGAACATGAGAAGGAATAGAAACTAAAAATTACATCACATAAAAACTGGTAAAGAATTACATCAGTGTACGCAATAAATTGTATAAAATTTACCAACCCTATTACCTATAGCTGAAGTGTTTGGTTAATCAAAATAATTCGATTAGTTAGAATAAACCTAATCTGGATGGAAAGCCTTTTTGGGTCTAGGCAGCCACTTCGTCGGATCTATTCAAATTTTAATAAATTCAAATAAAATCTATTCAAATAAAACAAATTTGATCCGTTCGGATCTGATCCGGGTCTAATGTAGCCACAGCCTAACGCTAATTTTAACTCAAGAAATGAATTCAAAGAGTCGCTAATAAATCAATTAGCCAGTTTACATGAAATTACATAAAACATCCATAATATCTAGCATCCTAGTATCCGTAATAGTTATTCATTCGCTCCACAGCAAACATACATTAGCTCAGAACAAAAAATTACTACAAATAATGTTGGTCGTATTTTATAAACTTTAGGAGTAGCTCTAAAAATTGCTACAAATTTCAGATTTTAGTTTTCATAGCATTGAAGATGATAAAGAGCGTCATCTGTCGTTAGTAAACTTCTCATTACTAAAGTTTTAAGTTAGCATAACCTTCGTGCAAATTTCACTGATTTATGTCGAGTTCAACGTTTTAATTGAACAGTAAACCAAAATTACACCATCTAAAATTTATTTACATACTTTAATTAAAGTTTTGGCCGATGGTTTATGTTACATAATCACGCACGCACATTTTTTTAGATGCCATTACAAGTTCCGTATTTTTACTTTATAGTTCACGGGTAGTTAATTTGGAACTTTATGTAATGCAACAAATTGTGAAAATCGTCAAAGGGTTTGATGATGTTTATTTTTCTCTCATCATGCCAGTCGACATTTTCTTAATTTGTTTCAATTTGCAAAACAATTTACGTTTCCCAATGTTGATGAAATAGCGAAACAAAAGGGAAACATTTCGGTGGAAAATTATTAATAGTGTTAGATAGATGGTTAAATGTTGTGATCTTATATCATTACAGCTGAAGCACGCTGAAATATAGAAAATTGTACACAATGTATCAAACTTCAATTTGTATGACATTCCAAGCAGCTTCGCAGTACGTGAGTCTCAACATGAATTATTTCAACTTTTACCTCATATAAATTTCGTGACTTGTGACAGTTAATAACACTCGGTTAGAATATCAACAGTTAAAATTTTAAATCCTTCATTATTTTCTTGACAATTTTACACTATCCTTGAAAAAGTGTGTCGAGTGTATGCAAATTTAATTCTTGAAATTTATCAAAGATTGTAAATAAAATCATTAATGGAGATTTTCCTTTTCAGGAAGAAACACTTAATCAAAAAACGAGGTAGACAGGACATCATGTAAGTGGAACCAGAATGCTACATCGAAGTACATCATCGCGTCGACGTCGTGCTTCTAGGAGCGCGGCGTCACCTTCGATACGAGGATCAAGGTCGGCAGGAACAAGTCCAGGTCGAAGAGCCAGTATCGCGGTTTCCCCAGTAGATAGTGAAAGTGTTTCAAAAAGTATCTTGGGCTCTGACATGGTTCGGAGTCCAAGAGCTAGTATCATACCTGACATATCGTTTGATCCTCGTAACTCATTATCTCTCGATAATTCTTCCAGTAGAAGTCCAAGACATAGTTTAGTACCAGATTCAGCATTAAGTCCTCGAAATAGTTTAGTTCCTGACTTGGGAAACTTAAGAAGTCCGAGACACAGTTTAGTGCCTGGCGATAGTTATTTACGAAGTCCTCGAAGTAGTTTGGTTCCACCCGATTCGGCGCTTAACCCTCGCAACAGTCTCGTTCCAGATACATATAATAGAAGTCCACGAAACAGTTTAGTGCCTGAAAATATAAATAAAAGTCCAAGAAACAGTTTAGTTCCTGATTCGAGTCAAAACCATAGACACAGTCTCGTTCCTGACAATAATACTCACAGTTCTAGATTAAGTTTAGCACCCGATTTTAATCGCAGTCCTCGAAATAGTTTAGTACCAGACACAAACAGAAGTCAACGGCCAAGTTTAACACCATCTGAATCAACAACATGGAACACAAAAGCGAGCCCTAACGAAGAATCATTTAATAGGAATAATCGTAGTCCTCGTGGCAGTATCGCTCCCGATGTCTTCTCAGTTAGAACTCCAAGAGGAAGTATTTCTAGTGAATATCCGTACGATCGAAGTCCTCGAGGTAGCATAGGGCCAGAAAATAATATAAATCGAAGCCCTAGGGGTAGCATTGCACCGCCACGTAACAACCTAGCGGCGGATTTTACCAGGAGTCCACGAGGCAGCTTAACACTAACATTTCAGGAACCTCTCGTTAGCGAACGTCGATCGAGCGCGGATAATCCTTCCGGTAAGTAGTTCGAGTTAATGCCTAATCAATTCGATCGGAAACGTTTTAATTTTTAAAGTAGCTTTTATAATAAGATTAAAGTCTCTCGGAAAAAACTCAAGATTTTTAATAAATTTACTCGAGCAGTGCGAGAGAACCCAACACAATTAATTATCTTTTTAAGGATCACGTTGTCGAAGTACTTCTCCTTATCGGTCGTCTTCAAGAGGTGTGATTAACCAAGGATATAATAGTAATGCGTCGGGATTCTCTGAGGGCGGATCAAGACGTGCTAGTAGTTCGGTTAGCCAGGTAAAAGAAATAAAATTTTCTGCTATATTTAGCGCTCAAATTTTAAGTTGTACATCGCTGCTTCTAATCCAAAGGCTTTTTAAACATTAAATTGTGCTCTGCATTTCAGTAATTATTTTCTATTGTTTTTATTTTATCTAATTTGAAAAATTTTATAATTAAACTTTCTGAGATCTAAACCTATTTCTATCGTAGCAGTAGATTAGCAAAATTTAGACAAAAATAGAACCTTTGCAAGGAATATAATTTAAGTAGCTGAATTTGGAACTTCTTGAAGTTTTTGAAATTTAAAAGCATTACTAAAGTATCGTTTACATCCACTTAAAGTACGAAAAAATTAAAAAGTATGAATAATATTTTAATTTCGTTGAATTCCAACTGAATTTCGTGCAAAAAAGTTTGCAGTTCGGTAACCTAGCACTCCAGATTCCTACAAGGTATCTGATTTGGAACAACTACTTTATAATGAAAAGCGTAGCAGACTGATATGTCTTTCAAACATAAAATTGATGTCATTACTCATTTAGATACTGCTTGTAGATTTTGATAAAAGTAAGACACTTGGTTTTTCTGTCTTAAAATTGATGTCCTTTATAAGAACATACCAATTTGTGGATTGTATCCGACGCTTTTGTACACGAAAACCATTAATAATTTCTGAATGATTATCACGAACTTCAATTTGTCATCCAATTTATTTGATTTTTAATGTTCTTGTACCTATCGATTTCGTCTGCAAAAATAATTAACTACTTATATGTCACCCAGACTAGACAAAAAGTGGAAAGCTATTATGTTGCAACTTTAAGAAGAGCCAGCTAATTGTCCGATTACGGGATAAGAACTTCGTATAAAGAAGATAACTTTAATGTTCGACTGTGTATTCGTACCGATAAAGTTGAAAAATAAGGAACAGGCAGTTATCTTAATTACTTTTCTTTTACGATTCAGTAATATGAACTGATGCTGTCCATAATTATTTCTTTAACATGAATTTGAAAATAAAAGAAGAGGACGACAGTAATGAGCAAGTAAATGATAAGTGGTTTGCAAAGTTCAGTTGAACATAAATTTATTTTAAAGAAATGGAACACACTAAAAGCCGAAGTTTATTTTAAAAGCTTCACCTTTTATGCCGAGAACAAGATGTACAAAGGTAGTAAAATGTTAAAATGAATTTTTTTATTTAGTCGATACTGGCGTTCCAAAACTGCATCTTAAATTAACAGTAAAATAATAATTATTAATAATTAAGTTTTACCTTGTGTTGTCAATTGCAGAGTTAACAATTTTTTACAAACAAAATGAATTATTATTATTGATTATAGAGTTAAAGCTATGATTGAACAGCTAGAATGAATTTCGGTATTAAAAAAGTATAAAATAGATGGACTATCTTGATGGGATTTAAACTGAATGAGCCACATGCCAAACTAGGGAGATGCAGAATCTTTTGGTTAATAGAAAATGTACCTCTATCAATCGGTAATGCATGGAGACACCAGAAGACACATTTAAATATGTGAAAAATAATACTGAACGTCGCCGTCGTAGAAAATAGAATAAAACAATGAAATCCTACATACACAAAAGAATACATTTTATTTTCGAAACAAATAATGATTACTTAATTGTATTTATAATTATTTACGACGAAGCTCACGCCTTCAAATCTTTGTGGTTAAAATTTTTGAATACATACATCTTATCGAATGTGCTACTGGCCAATCTTACAAGGTACATTTACAGCTGTTGATTTAAGCTCGCTAACTTTGTAAAATCGCTCAAAGTAGGGTAGGTAAAATTTCGTTAATCCAATCATACGAGTCATTATAATTCTATTTTTATTCTAATTCTAGATAAACTTTAATGGTATTAGCTTTGATATTTGAGTGGTAGAATTGGTGATCAGTCTACCTCCAGTTTAAATATTGATTTTTTAAAAACTTTTTTAAGCCTTTAACGCTTTTGATTTGGTTACGAAACAAAAGAGTTAATGAATATTTTAGAAAGTCTAATGGAAATATATGAAAGCTGTCAATAAATAATACCTTTTTATCATTAATTTACACAGTATTCGTCAAACACGCAATTTAGAGTTAAATAAAGTATTTATAATAATCTTGTTCAACTCTTTTCTTTAGGTTATTCAGATTTAACGTAAAATTTAAGTCTCACTTGTAGAATTATACTGATGCTTGTTTTGATTGATGGGGATTTAATCATTTGTTGGCTTTCAATGTTCTGAAATAAAAATATAATTATTGTATTATATTATTTCAGAACAGTAGAATTACTATAATAATTTGGACTAATTTTTTTCTACCATGTATGTTTTACGTAATCTGGATTATTAGTTCTTTGAAAATTCGAAGCAATACAATGCAAATAGACAAAACGCTTCTAGAATCCGAATACTTCGGATTGCCTTTGTTTCAATTAATCCGGATTGCTTACTAGTAAATAAAATTTGAAATATGCATAAGTTTTGTTTATTTTCAACGTTTCATCCAGCCATACCAATCCATGCATACACATAAATTCGCTTAACTGTAGCAATTAATAAACCTAATCCATAAAGTTAAAAAAATTGTACATGTACATAGTAATATTCAAACGCATCAACAAAGTCACAAAAGACAATCAAACATTTTCTGGAAATATGGAATAAATTAAGTATTATTATGTTTCAATTTGGGGTTGAAATTAACTTTTTAACATTAACTGCTAACGGCTGCTATTTTTAAATGGTAGTGAAATTACAACAACTCAATCAGCAAAGATAATTATCTTGTAATAAGTTTTTAATGTTTATAAAAAGGATTACCCTTGTACCAAAAGCAATTTTTGTGCTCATGAAACGTTAATTTTGAGTAAACAAATTAACATTCGAGTTAATTTTTTAAATTTACCCAAATATCAAATTAATTTTACTTAAATATGCGATCGTATGATTATGCTCATTAAATTTTTGATGGAATTTGAATCAGATACTTTCATATATCAGAATATCACTTAACAGTAGTTGATAAAAAACCTATTGTTAGTTGTGTTAATAATTGAACCACAATTTCTTGGCAGCAGAACTTAAATCGAACAATACCAAGGAATTTTTACTAGAAGACGCAATTTAAGTTTTGGCATTGAAAATAAAATTAAGCTTAATCGAAATTTATGAAGCATCACAAAGCAAAATTTTTAACGATATTTAGAACCATCTGGTCGATCCTTAATTTAAAAGCAATGATAATTTAAATTTTAATTGATTTATGAAATGATAAACTAATGAATGCACTAAAAAAGTGGTTTACATCAATACATACTTCGTCCCACATAATCGTTGCAAATGTCAAATCCATATGGGCCACCATTCACCCATATCATTTAAATCGTTACTTGAATTAATAAAACATGAAACCGATATATATTGTAGTGATATTTCCTTGTTTAAGAGATCCAGATGGATTGGTAGACAGATAATTGGTAAATTTATGATTTAAGTTCAGTAGTCAGTCGATACGACTAACAAAAAAAAAATAAGATTTGCATCAAAAACAAAAACCATCCCATGTAACGATTAATTACACATGAGACACAATTTGAGTTTATTTGTGAGATACAAAAGTTTTGTAACACCCTGTGAGTGCTTTTTAAATTTGATAACAGCCGCGATTTTCTGTAAAACAAAAGGTGAAAGTGATAATTCAGTGCACAAGCAATTAATAATTCCATGTTACCTGAAAATAAGTGTGATATTGGCAGACAAGAACGTCGATTCCCACCATAAAAGTAAAAAGTTTTGAATTTTGAAAAGACAAAAATGAAAGAGAAGGAGAATGAAGCCAGTTCTTGGGGAGACGTCGATTGAGAAAGTGTGTAAATTTCTCGATAAAATCCCAATTAAGGAACTCAATTGCGATTCTTTGGTATAAAAAGACCAAAGCATTAATTTACTTACTTAAACGGAAGTAAATAAATTTACGGAATTCGAGTATTTGATGAAAGTTGTGTATTGCGTGCGTAATTGGATATTCGTGAATTGAATATCTGAAATAAAAGCGAATTACAGATATTTGTACAATCGGTACGAATTACAGGTTATGTTCACACGTGGTGGACAGGTTAAGATTGATGAATTAATTGATTACTTACCGAAGTATAAGTAAACACGAAGATTGTTTAAACCAACAGTTTAAAAGTTGGTTAACGGAAGAAAAAGGATTGAAGCAGCACTTTTATCACCAAATTTGGAACGTTTTTAACAGTAGCTGTAACGTCAATGGCTCCTGACAGAATAGGCAACATGGTACTTACCAACTGTTTGATGGGAACACACCAGATCAAGTAAAAAGTAACAAGGTACAAGATTTGTTTTATTTTTAATTAATCTAAATTATGAATCAATGAATTGTGTTGATTTTAGATTAATTAAAGGACTTTATTGATTTTAATGATTATAATTTGTTCACATGATTACACCAAATAATGAAATATCCAAATTTAGCTCCTAAATACAAGGATTTAAATGTAATTTGGATGCTTTAATTATTGCACAAAAATAACACATTGGTTTTAGACAAAATTGTTGTCCAAGTTAATTTGATGCAAATTTTTATTGATTCTTTATGCCACTTAATAAATTATGTCTACAACAAATTGCCCTCTTATTTCGTCTACTGAATCCACTGACTCTGAGGAAGAGAAAAACTCTACTCCGATAAAACGTTAGCTTTGAGGGTCTTTCTTTTTTTGGGGTGGTTATTCTTAAAGTAAGAATAATCATAACAATATTTTATTAATTACTCGTTAAGCTGCCGGTCACCGTGCGGTCAACTTATACGTTAAAACATTCAATTTCATCGTCACTCGTTTACCTCCTACCCTTAACACTCCTAAGACCACTAACTTCTTCCGTTCGCTCCTGCTTCTAAGTAAGTAACCCCTCCCAAGTTGCCTCCACATACCACCCTTACATTTAACATGTACATGTTAAATACATGTCTTTTTCTACTCTGCAATAAATTTTTGAAAAGTTTATATAAATGCAAAAATATACAAATAGTTCATGTATTGCGCCACTGCCTCGAAGTCCTCTGTGTTGTTCATAGGCGACTAGCCAAGGGGTGACTCCTTTCCTCAGTACCGAGCTGACGTGTTGCGCAGGTTCTGCTACGTCAAGTGATTGTCCAGCAGCTAACAAAGGAAATATTACCTGGACGTTCGTATTCCCAATAAAATGAGAAGATAACGCAAGAATCAGCTGTGTAATTCATTTTTGTTTAAACTTTTTAATTTGACATTAGAACGAAGCCCTCAAGTTTTCGACTTTAAGCTTCAAACAAAAGAAGTTGAAATTTATTTAAAAAGGTTCCAAAAACCATAAAATCGTAGATTATTAGCAACTACAATAAACTAAATAAAATTTTGAGTAGATTATGACGATAATAAGTTGTTGGAATTTAACACTTTTGCTAACCAAAAACACAAATCTTAGGGCTGTGTAGCAACGGAAGGTGGAAGTGCCCCTTTGGCTAGCTGGTAGAAAGCAAAAGCTTGAAGCTTATCATTGTGAGATAGCTAATCTACGATATTATGATTTTGGGACATTCTTTAACAAAGTTGAGCCTCTTCCGATCCAAGCCTGAATTTGAAAGCTTAAGGGTTCTTCTCCGGCGCCAACTAATAGTTTCAACCACGTTGTTGGTTATTTAGATTCTAGACTATCAGAGTTAAATTGAGACAATTTCATACTCATCTGCAATAAAATGAAATTTTTCTGTACAATACATCGGAAGATTTCATCATAAAAAAATTGTAGGGATTGTTGTTATGGTGAATGAGGGGTCTCTTAAATTAAGAAAAATTTAAACAGAACAAATTAAGCTGTAAATTAATGCCGAATTAAACTCAAGGAGCTACCTTATCTTCACTAAATTATGTACAAACTTAGGTCGAATTAAAATGATCTCACAAGAAAGGAAACAATAGGGAGCTGCAAACCAAGTAGCACCATATTTGAATTGTTGATCTAAAATCCATTATGGATAAAACTAAAAATGTAAGTTGAGTTAAAGCTTAAAAAGTTAAAATTCATCTCTTGGTGGAATTGAATGTTAGTGACCTACCCACAGGCGAAACTTTGGTTTAATAAATAAACATCGCTCCATTAAAACTGTATGCGGCTTTAAATCAAACACAAAATCAAGGGAATTCGACAATTTCTTGTTGTGACAGTGACAAAGGTTTCAAATAAGACAAACTTATTATTTTTTCAACCAAATATGGATAAAAATAATTACAGGCCTTCTATTCATGTATTTAAAATAATTATTCCTAGTAGTATAATAAAATTACTACATAGAAATAATGACCAAAGTTTATCGTCACGTAAAGTAGCTGAGAAATCTGGCCCCTATTCGCCTCTGGGTTTTAATAACTCAGATAGTGGAGATACATTTTCCAATAAAATTGTACAGAATTCGATCTATACAGAGTAATTTTTAATATGTGTAAAAAAAAACCTTTCAAAAAAAGTATCTCCCAAATTGCTTTCTTTCTTTTATTTCATTAGTTTGAATTAAAAACTATAAAATTAATTTCTTTTTGTAAATTTACAGCCCTGCCACTCTGGATTAGTTGTATTCCCACTTTGATTCAACAAACTAGAATTTTTAAAAGGGAATTTATTTAAAATTTTAATCTGTAAAAAGTTCATTTATTGATATGTTTCGATAAAATGTACAATTTCAAAGTTATATTAAAATATGTAAATAATCATCTAGCAGGATAAAATTGATGGTATTAAAATTATCCGGCTTCTATACTAATCGGATGTAGTATTAACTTTGGCATTAATTTGTTTTTCTCATTAGTTAGTTTTGCAATTACCTACGATAGTTTTGAATTAATGTTTTCGAAGTCTCCATAGTTGATTTTCAGTTTGTTCAGTAGTGGTCACAATCGGATGAATTATATTGCATCCCACATAAACTAAACGTGGTTAAATGACCAATATTAAATGGAAACTGAATACATAGTTGCATCAATATTTGCATTTCAATTTTAGAATGACGGATATTATGGAAAATTTAGTTCAAGAATTGTCAAGCTCGTCAATTAATTTTATAGCTTAGTCAACTTCAAACTTGAGTATTCATAGTTTTTTGAGAGAACTAAATAAAATTAACGACGAAAATCGAACTTTCAAGACTTGAGAAACAATATTAACAAGATCTTCTTTACTTTTATGACTTAAATTTTATTGTCTGCGAAGATCACGTAAAACATACACTTGGATGGATTTAAATTTTCCAACTTCCACTTTGGTTGATCACTATAATATTATAATTTTACAATCAACAAATAATTTTGTTTTGTTCTCTAATTTTTGTATTTGTCTGTACTATCGCGAATGAAATACTCGGTCCTTAAGGAAAGTGGCGTATTAATATTAAAACATTTTTTACGTAGCGTGAGGCCGAAGGCCGAGCAATTATATAGTCGTCCGTAGACGATATACAAAATTATGTTATTTTAATTAAATTGATTATTTTCTTATGATAACATCTTACATTTGGCAAAGAAAAATGCTTTCTACAGATAAAATTAATGATAATTTGTATTAAAAAATACATTAGGACTCTTATATTGTCTATGTTATTTATTTACGACTAAACGTACAAGTAGTTTTGCCTCAAATTTTTGTTACAAGCCATCATTCACGGTTTCTATTGCTTCCTTACACTGTAATTGCGTCTGGCAGCGAAGTTTCTTCCGATATCTTAAACTTCTTTGTTATACTGAAATTGCTAGTTACTACGATTTTAGCTTCCCTTACTAGAGCCCCTTCTAAAGCTGCACATCTGCAGTTTTCAGATTATTTTGTGGCACTTCTTTTATCATTCTGATGGTTATTTCAACAAAAATTTTTAGTTAAAATTATAAACTTCTCCTAACATTTTTGCTAAACTTTTGCTTTATTTGCATTTAGATGGCTTCAAATTCTGATATGCTTAATTAATAGTTTTGAAAGTTCTGACTTGAAATTGAACGTGGCTGACAAATTTGCTGAAACTTACTCGCCTATTATTTAAAATTAGTTAATTTGAAGCAGCGATGTGATATTTGACCCGTGACTGACAGGTGGGCCTGCCGCAGGTGTCAGGAGACGAACAACGACGGCTATGCTCTGATCAGAAGTATGGAATTGGAGAGCAGGGACTTGGTCTTGGAATATCGTTAACCACTTACGGATCGGTAGCATATCAATTGAAAGATGCCAACTTGGAAGCAACCAGCACGTGTGATTTTGTTTGTAAAGCTATTACCATTGTTAATAGAACAGGTAAATTTTTTGATTTTCCTTCCGATAACTTTTCACGTTTAATTGCTACAAATGCTCTAATTACCTTTTGTCTGATGTGTTAACTTATCTACTCAAGTTGATTATTAACATTAAGTTTTGTTTTATAGTTGTGGTTACTATCGTCCTCATCTGCTTGTCTACCTTACCACTGTTAATGCTTATCATGGGTAAGTGCCTTAGCGTGACTTTTTGACTGCGTGCTGCATGCAAATAAATTTTTACTATTTATTGTACGCTTATATGTTTAATGCGACCGCGTTCTACTTAACCAGATATCTTTTCAACTCAAATAATTTAAATTATTAATCTTATCTTTAAATTTGATCGATTATAGTTCAACGGCATCCATAATGGGCCAAGCTCCAATCCATAATGCTCGGCAACCAGCCAAAAGATATCGCTCATGTTTATTTGAACCACCTTTTAAGAAATCTTAATTAACAAAATTACTTTCTAATTTTCCCAACTTTGTGCCATATTAACTTTAACTTAACCTTATTTCATAGCATCAAACATCAAACTTTGCGATGTTTTTAATGCGTAGGGTAGGTACAAAAGATAAACAGTAAAATTATGTAAACAAACTTTACAACTTTTAACCTTTCAAAGGTGTTAATAGAGTTAAGATTTTCTTGTTGGAGTAAATAAAATGAGAATAAAAATATCACGTGGAACGCCATTTATTACAACACTTGATAAATTAGGAAAGTATTGATTTTGATATCAATCTTGAGAGGTTTAACGAAATTCGTGCAATTATGAGGTCTTTAAATCTAAATAGCAGATCAACATGGGGTGCCTGAAATTAGTGATTTGTTAATTTTTGGACGATGGGTATCAGAAGTTTCAGTGCATGCATCACTAAAATAGTTTTCAGATTTAATTATAAAAATGATAGAACTTATCCCCGATTTAGGCATTCAATTTCTACGAGACTGCCCAAGAGAGCCACACATACCTGTTTACATGGTGGTAGGTGGCAGCATAGGCTGCATAAAAATGGCGTGGATTTTATGGGACCAGTTACGTATTCGTCGAATAGAAGATGGTACTTTGAATGCTACTTCTATAGGATCCAAAGTCGCATCGTTCGGTCTTACAATATTCTTAATCGCATGGTTCGCTCTTGGCAACTACTGGATTTTAAAGATCAAGTGGCCCGATTATTCTCCGACTCTATTTGAGCCAAATCGATGGTGCCATCGTACATTGTATGTGTTCTCTCTAGTGCATTTGTGCGTAATTTATTCAGTTATAGGGCTGTTCTTTGCCCTCGTTATTACTTTGGCGGGCTGCCAATTGTTTGGAAGTCCATGGCTCGGGCCTACAAGATATAAATAGCAAAACACCCCGAATTACTTTGAACTTTGGGATGTTCCTCGAACGTATTATTAAAATTGAGCTTAAACTACTTTCTGTTGTGATTATAACTTATATTAACGCTTTAAGTGTTGCTACTTCCAAACTACTAATTTATTATGTAGGTATTATAAAATTTACTGTTTATTTGTTAAAAAATATTCTATCAAAAGTGTCTGCTGGGTGATATTATATCAAAATAAACAAAACTTTTTTAAGGACATCAAAATGTCAGAAACATGTTTACAACCGACCAAAATTGAATCGATCAATACAAGTAAAAATAAAATACTGGTACGAAGATGATTCGGAATTTAATTTACAATTTATTTTCTCCAGTAAAAAACTATTTTTTTTAATGAAAGAAATTTAATGGAAAAGCGAAATTGTGCACTTAAATCTTAAAACGAGCTTACTGTACAATTTCAAATTAAAATTGCACAAATCCAATATTGTAATGTTCAGCTTTATGGAGAATTCAATTGAATTGTTTGAATAGGTGGAATAAATTGTTCAAATTATCCTTCAACTAAATCAATTTCACTTATTTTCTTCCTAACCGATTTTGATCTGTTCGTAATGCATGAAGTTGGTTGGAAGACGCAACCGGTGACTGTCAGATACATGCGTGTATTGCGTGTTGCATACTTAACTAATGTAAATTGTATAAACCGCAAAAGTTACAATGCTGTAATATCATCATAGCGATCACTTTTGATCGACTATAATATAATATAAAAAGACAAAAATATCGTACCTGTGTATAAAATAATTAGAAATTTAAGTGTGCTGAATTATGTGCACAATTATGTGGTAAGTATGATGGTTTCGTAAGGAACTTAGAGTAAATACTTTGATTAATTAGGAAAAAAATGTCAATTAATGATATAATAATATGGTGTCTATATTTTTTGTGTGTTGTAACAACATTATTATTAATTATTGTGGGGTAGTAAAAATGTAATCATTTTTTAGGCTTCGTTGACTGTGTATATTTGAAAAATGCTTATTGTTTTAGTTAATTGTTTAAGCGAACAAAATTGATCACATCTAGTAATTGTTTCGACAAGTTTAAAATTGAATATTATAAAATTTGTAGCGCAAATTTTGTCATTGTTTACAATATCATCAAAATATTTAATTTAGTACAAGTGCAATCGATAATTATTTATTATTGTACTGCTCTTAACTGACAGAAAGGCTGATTGTTAAGCTAGGATTACCAAAGTCGCAGTAGTTAACAATGGATTTTTCCATTTCCAAGTGCTAATTGTCAAATACTACACTTGGTTCGCCTGTAGCTAGCTGACAAAAAATAATATTGGGTGCCAGATAATTCAATAAAAATAACAAGATAAAGAAAAGAATTCAATCTCTCCTAAAATCAGTATGTAACAAAATTATAAATGCATTTACCCCCAAAAGGTGATAAATAACAGGTTCGATTCATCAGTGAAATCTGAAGGAGTCTCTCTGACCTGCATAGTTCTTCTAACTATTGCAAATGATCCAACGTTAACCTGTAAGTCGAAATTCACAATTAACAAGACAAGATAAAATTATACAATGAAAACACACAAAAATAACCATATAAAATATTAAAGACACTCTTTTTTCTTAAGCTGATATTCTAGAAAATCTTATGCTTTACCTCAAATACTATTGGTCTTAATTCAATTTGAAATTGGTCTAGATTTTCTTAATAAAGTATGTTTGGATACACACAAAAGTTAATTTAAAAAAAGCAAGTATATTAGAAAATGCCTCGAGGGAACTTACTGGGACAGTGTAAAGCAGACATAAAGAATAAACAAGTCAACATTTTAACACGAAATTCTGTCTGCCTGTCTAATGCAGACATAAAATTTGGTAAATATTAAAAAGAAGACAATAATATATTTGCAAGAAATATCAAATCAAAATAAGCATAACCCTTCATTTTCACTATTTTCAAGCATCTGCAAATATCACCAGTAAATCAAAATATAATCAAAATTCGATTAGAAAAAACGGATCCAGGTTTGATTCAATCCTCACTATATTCCAATTATCTACACTTGTCGTATGTGCACCAGGTCGCTATCGCTAAATAAATCTACAAAAGAAAATTAACTTTTCTAAATGTCAAGTTATGACGATTAAATTTAGTGGAAATGTCAATGACAAATGTGGTAACCTAACAAAATTAAAAAAATTCATATTTTGGTGACTGGGAGTATATCAAAAACTTTGTGATAAAGGACTATTTTGTTGTCCTACTAGGGAAAAAGTGATAATTTATGTTTGCTAGTTAGGACCCAAAACTTAGATAGCATTTTTGGACTCTTTTAAATTTCAGTGGAAGCTATTCAATAATTATTATAAATTGACCTTTTTCAATGTAAAAAAACTGCATTTTTTAAATGAAACAATTTCCAAACAACAAAATCCAGATACATAAATTTTAAAGTTAAAAACAAAGTTACAATTTAATCTATTTTCTAATTATTTTATGAAATTTAATTGTGAAAATTTGTTATGAAAATTGGAAGGTTACAGAATCACAACTTTTTAATTAATTATGCAGGTTGTTTGCGTTGTTAATGCAACTTTCTGCACATGTTTTTTAATGCAATTTGCACGAAAATGTTTCACCCAAACATTAATATAGTTATAATTTTCTAATCTGGGAGTTACGTCATAAGATGAATTTGTAATAAAATGAGTCGAAAACAGAAAAAACCGTAAAAATAAAATTTTTGTACGATATTTTATGTTATTCGTATGAAAGATTTAAATTTTTCGAAAGAAACTTGAAAAAAATTCGTGGAACTGATGCAAACAGTATTGCAGCTAACACAATATGGAATAGATAACTGCAAATCATAACTGAATTAGGGGATTTAACCTGATAGGTTACTTCTCCCCATAATAGATGGTGCGAGCTATAGCTAAACAAAAAATTAATCAAATTATTGTGAACATAAAATATTTTCGTATTTTTAAATTAAGTCAAAGACAAAATCTCAAATAAAAATAAAACAATGAGGAAGGAAAGCATAAAAGTAAGCGTCCCCGTCAAAGTAATAAATACGAGATATTGGCAATCTTGAAAATCAACATTTGATTTAAAAGATTTACTACTTTAAAGTAAATTTATTACGACAAAAAGATAAATCGCAAAGAAAGCTCAAGCCGATGGAAAAAATTATTTCAATATTATTTGCTTAATTTAACCATATTCGCTTAAACTTCCCTTGTATTTTTGAATATTATGATGCGAAAATTTAATTTTTAAATTAACTTTGTGTCAGAAGCATAAAAGTTAATTGCTTAGCTTAACGAAGTTTAAATTATATAAATTTTTAATAAATTTCATGTATGAGTTTTGTGTATAAAATTTAAAAAGTTTCATGCACTTAATTTGCATACAAGAGTATGAGATAATTAAGCGTCTCTTAAATTTAATTTAATAATCGCTTAAAAAATTTAAAACACAGGGTTGATTTGGGAACACCAAGTTTGTATTTTAGAGTTGGAATTGTAAAAAGTTTAATTTTATTAAGTACAGGTAGCAAAATTGTATTTTTAAGTAGCGCATAACAATTAAATTAATAGGGTAAGTAATTATTAACCAACAGTTTTTATAATATAATTTTTAGGTGAAATTAATGTCATTAGTTGTGTCTAAATGTCATATTTATTAAAAAGAATCGATAGATTTGTAATATTTTTTAGTACATAAGCTGTACTTCGACAGCTTACATAATGCGCGGTCCAGGCTTTAAAAAAATAGGTAGGTAAAATTTAGAAATAAATTTGCTCTTTTTTTATCAAGCAAATAATGTAGAAACTAATAAAATTTGTGAGTTTTTCGGGGTTAGATATATCCGTCATGTACAAGCTCAAAAATTGCCACGATTAGATTAGGGAATATCTCGTGGGAATCCCCGTCTATCTTGACGTACGAGTAAAGTAAATTAGAAAACGGACAAATTAAAACTCACAAATTTTATAATTTGCTGTGTAAAAAACCAAAATATCTGCCTATCTTAGAATACAAAATTAGAATATATACATGTATAAGTATGTTATTATATAAAAAATGTGGTAAATTATAATATAACAAACAAATGTATAATTTCTCTATTTAAATCTCATGGTATAATTCTTCGAGATTTATACATCGAAATATTAAATTTGAGTCGCTGTGTATATTAAATAGTCTTTGAAAGTATTGTAATAGAAAACTTTTGCCTATGCGTAATGTATAAAGGATAGTAATATAATATATTATAATAGATACAGATATAGGACAATTATTGAAAATGTAATTATTTACAGTTTTTGTTTATATTTGTTGATACTGTGATAAGTGTGTATATTATAAAATAATAATATCTACCATATAGATTATTTCATAATTTATTATATTATATTAACCGAATCTTTGACATTATTTGCAGATTCTATAATGTATGCTGACTTATATATGATATGTATAAGTTAAATAAAGTGTATGTATTTTAAAAAGACTTTGCTTAAATAATCTAAAAATTTACAACAAAGTAACGTGGATCCTGAACCACGGGAAGAATTTTTCTACTGAGAAAATTGTCAGAAGGTAGGTTTAGGTCCAAAGTAGAGTTTCAATATGATTATGTAACTTAAATCAATTTCTCCTTTTATGAAAGCATAATTAATATTGATTAAAATCTACAAACTTGAATCGTTATGGGATACACTGATACTTTGATATTATGATTTCATCAAATAGGTAGGTACTACCCATAATGAGAATTTGGGATTTAACTAAGTTATAAAGTTGTCATCCTATATTTGATGTAAGATTTAATAACGCTCACAACTGTACCGTTAAAAAGCATAATTAATTTAAAAATTGGATTTTCTATTGAATGCCTCATGTTTGACAAGTAAACGAAGTTTTCAAAATTATTAATTTTTCATTTCATTACAAAATCTACAATTTTGTGCTATGATGTAAAAGTTTTCGTTACAATTTGTAGGTAGTCAGTCAGTCGTAATTAAATTTCTGAAAGCGTTAAGCAAAGTGCTTCATACGGATTTAGCGAAGCCGACATCAATTAAACCTCATAAGCTTCTTATATTAAATTCTGAACTGTTTATTCTCAATGCTCTCCAAAAATTGGATTCTCGAAAGAAAAGTTTTCTTAAAAAGTTTTAGGACAGTACTGAAAAAGAATAACCAGCACTACTAAAGTTTTGGGAGATTTAGATAGTCGATTTCATTTTTTTTGGCTCGTACGTTACAAAAGACATTATAAGATTTTCTGTGCCGAAAATAAAATTTTTCAAATAAAAACGAGTAGGAGAGTTTTGATTTATTTAGCCAACTCATCGAGCACGTTCGATTAGGTTCTTAAAACGCTTTCAGTGCCGCCGTTTAGGCCATAAAACCCGCATAAATGCATTAAATTTGACGTTCTACTTATGTATGTCCTTTTTGCCAACTCTTAAAGGAAAGCAATTTAAAAGCAGTTTACTAATGGAGGAAAATTAACGCATTTAAAGTTATCTGAGTGGCTTGAGGCTCACTCGTTTTTCTGTGCTAAGTAAGATGGAGAATTTGATTCCAAAAAACTAGCATACCATGTCAGAATATCATTTTGATTGTGAACGAAGCTATATGTTTTCTATGAAACGTTTCAACCTTTCCACTGTCGAGAATTGAAGATTCAACTCAACCAAAATCAATTCCCTATTGGTAGTGCAATAGCTTATATTCACATAAGATACGTGATTTTTGGCAAATCTTCTTGTTAGAAATTTTACTAAAACACGTAATATATGCATTGCGTATACCAACAAGTATAAAAGTTTTAACAAATCTGCCAATGCTTCTTAAAATTTAAAGTTTATAAAAATTTATTGTAATAGTTTACATTTCAAGAGCCAAAAGTTATACTTTGCAACCCAATTTGTTAAGATTATTGAGAGAACTGCAAGTCTAATTTCAAACATTTTGAATATTTAGTAATATTCAATATTTAGGAATATTGAGACGGTCATTGCCTTGCAGCTAACGCAGTTGGATGCGAATATGGGGCACCGGGTTCAAACCTGGGGAGAGTCAAACTTTCTTATGGCTAGTCTCCGTGCTTCGGAAAGCACGTTAAGCCGGTGGGTCCCTGGGTTAGTGAATTGCTACCATTAACATAAAAAACCAGGATACAGGCACATCTGAAGGCAAGTCTAGCAAGCTACCTGATGGATGTAAAATATTTATATGCTCAAAGTTTCTAACACGTGTTGGGAAATAATAGAGGCCTTGGCCTACTAGAAGAGAATTCTCTAGAGAATTACTTCTAGAAAGAAGAAGAAGAAGAGAGTAATGAAAAAACCAATTCGTTTTTCGTCAGTTTTACTTTTTTGCCCTAGGTAGTAATAGTATCATTTTTGTAAATGGTTGTTTATGCACCAAAAGTGTAAAGTGGTACATTTGGTTTATGTAACGTTTAACCTCCTGGCACTAAGGGGTTATTTTCTTAAAGGTAAATAATTCAAATGGAACAAAGAAATCTATATAAAAAAAACTTACCGAATCTCAAATTAATAATTTACTAGAAAGCTCCTCCTCTATGTCATTTATGGATACGCTTCTAATTGGATCGTTTATTTATTACCAATCAAAAGCGTTGAGAAACCTAAGACAAGTTAACGATTTACTAAATAGTTGAACTAATCAGTGTTTGTCATAACCCATCAGTTAATTCCGCAGGCCGAACAACTACGGTTTGCACGTATCGACGTAGTTCCTATGAGTGAGCAACAACCACATCAATGATAATATCTGACATATTTATTCTATTTAGATAATTTTTAATAGAAGTTAATTAAAAATGTTTACTGTGCATATTTAAATATTCTACAACATTTAACCTCCTGACACTTGAGGGGGGGAGGGTATTCCAATCCCCCACTTTTTTGTGTGCATTGCATAAATTCATGCATTTATGTATTCTGCAGGGGGAGGTAATCTCGTCTGAGACACCGCCGCAATCTGTGGCGATAGTGTCAGACTTCACTTCATTCCATAACAACCTTTGTGACTTCTTCCGTGATTTTTGTACCATCCATAAATAGGTCAATGTTTTTAACCCGTACAGTGGTTTTCTACGTGAGGTCTTTGATAGAAAGACCCATTTGGCTGTTGAGCAGCCTCTCTTGCAATTAAGAGGCCTGACCCACTTCCTTAAACTCGATCAATATATTTCCATTTTGAGTTGATCGTACTCTTCGATTCACTGCTACGACATGCGGACGTACTTATTTCGACCGGTTGCTATTTATCAATGGAGACGGTCATTGCCTTGCAGCTAACGCAGTTGGATGCGAATACAGAAGTATGACGTTTTATTTAAGGTGATAGACAATAAATAAAAATACCCAGCATCTTCCTTTTGAGGGCGACCGCGATTTGTATGTTGCAGAGAGGTCCCAGGCAACGCGAGTCACCTATTTACTTTCGGTTGCAAGACCTTTGGTACCATAAGCTTAAGGATCTTACGACAGACAGGCCGTACTGAGGTTCATTGTCAAGCACACTCACGCTCCGCATACCACTACGAGCCCAAACCCTATGATAGGTAGGGGCAATCTCGATTGCGAGAATTGTCCCCGGGACCCCATCCAGATAGTAACTTTTGTTTTAAGTAATCGCCAACGTAGTTGATACAACTCAACATGTAATATAACAACCTATTTTTGATTTTGGGATTTACTGACCATCCCAGCTATAGTTATGCCTGCTTCTGTGGCTATCAGGACAACCTTGTTCCATTTTGGGTTCCCTTCAGTGCTCAACCCCTGCTCCATGGAGGTACTGGTCATGGATTAGAATCGTTGTTCTGATTAGGTCACCCGTGTAGGAAGGTACGAAAGAGGACCCTTCACGATTGGACGTGCTAGGCCCTAGTCCTCTCGCGAGTATGCTTTCAAGTGCCATCGGACTCCTGATCTCATTGATACCGCCCGGTAAATTTATTTGCTGTAAATTTCTTATATTAATCACAGTCGTTATGTTACACTTTTCTTTGGGCCTGGTTACAGTTCTAAAGCAAGACGAAGTCTTGCTTCTTAATATAGGGAGCCAGATTACCAAGATGATTAGGTCCCATAGAAAGACTTTGGCCATAGCCTCAGTAATAAATTTTAGGTCTATTCACTCCTGAGGTGCCAACTCGGTCTTCTTATTCATGACAGGTTACGTTAGGCTGCCCTTTGTAGATAAAAAAAATTTTTAATCACCTAGGACGAATTCTGAACAATTCTTAGAGTTTATTGCAGAAATGTTGTTTTTTAAGTGATTAAATTTTGCTTCTCAACTTTCAATATGTAAATCTGTGAGAAATTCGTGTGGGCACTGATGTAATAAAAATATTCATAAAAACATTAAATGTTCGTATGTAATGTAAGATCGGTTACACACCGGCGCAGATGCTATAAGTGTGCAACGCTAAGAAATGGATGAAAACCGGGGGGTCTGGGGGGTACGGAGTACCCTCCATGTCTGGAGAAAATATTTTGAGAAAAATAAGCTACTAAAATGAGAAAATAATAAGCTATAATAAGAGAATTAGCTAACAATAAAAAATATTTCTCTTTACTTTTACTGTTAACTTGTTAACGTGATTTTCATGCGATTTTATGTGCCAAATGTAGTCTGTTCACAACCATCCGTGAATTATCGAGGCAACAGTTCAACTTTTGAATCAAGTTTTGTGTCATGTTGCGATATCCCAGAGAGTAATAACCATTTTAAGTTAAGTAAGAAAAATTTTATACACTTTCGTATTTGTGATATTTTATCCCCAGTGAAATTAGTCACGTCCCCAAAGTTCATTCGTCAAAACTGTTGAGTAATAAAATTATCAATATAGGTACTTCACAAAATACACACATAATAATAACATAATTATGTAGTATTCAATTGGAGTAGAAAGGTACATAATATTATTTTTGTTTAAATGGTGATACTTTATTTAGGGATATTGTTTATCCGATCAAAAATTCATTTATCTTCACCGATGTTTAGTCATAGGTACATTTACCGCGGCAATTGTAAGGATAATGCCTTTTTTACAGCTTCAACACACTCTAATATTAACTTCAGTTTACACATTTACCGGTAAATCTACACATTTTCCTGTTGCTCGCATTTACTTCCTAAGTAATTTCGTTAGTATAGCTAATGATGAAAAGCTTTTAGAATATACCATTCCCGTTAATGATGGCCCCTCTATTAACTATGAATGCAATTTTCATAACAAAAACTTCCAAATTATATTACACACGTTCATCAGATAAAAATTATAAATATTTGTATGAGACATAATTGTTCAATTAAAAAGTAAGCACGTGCTTACAGTGCGTAGTACTATCCCTCATTAGATTAGCATCGTCCTTTATTGGTAATGGTCTGAATTACTACTTACTGTGTTGTTGACAGCTGATGCCTGGAGCTATTAACTAGCGCTTACTAAAGAGCGCAAAGTTTATATTTTATAATGTTATTGTTAATAATAGAAGTAAGTGGGTATTTCGCCTTAGCAAGATTTTTAATCGATTCAGGACCTTTAGCGATATCAATTTGATTAAGTTACCTTAATCAAATTTTTTAACCCATTTAATTATAACTTAAAATATAAATCAAGTTAACATATTTCCGAAGTATAGTAGAAAAAGTTTACTGAAACTTAGCAGACTTTGTGCCATTCTGCTTTGATAAAAGTTTGTGGAAGAAAGTAAGATTTGTTTTTTCGTTATTGAAAAATTTCAATTTTGTCAGGAATTGTATTTGAAAATACCAAATCGAAGGGTTGCTCGAAAAGCTTTTTTACGAAACGCTGTTATGATTTATCGATTATTTTATTAGTTGTTTATGGAAATTTTCATGATAGTAGGTGGCGCACATAAAATTAGAAATTAGAAATAACAAATATAAGCATTTCCCTTAATTAGGCACTTGGTGCTTTTAGACCTGATAAAAATAACGTAAGAAGTAAACAAATCGATTATAATTAATTTTTGTTTATTCTTTGTGTTCGCGTTTTACTACTTAATTTGCATCGAAATTTGTTTATTTCTCGATTCTTCTCCAAGCACAATAAAGTAATTTTTCATTAAATTTACGTCAAGCTGCAATTTTACTTTAAAATTTCTTTTTGTGCGTAAAATATCGCGTGTAACTAACAGTTCAACTGTTAACAATCGAATGTGTGAAATAACTTTTAAAGCAAACCAAGAGGGCTCTTGAGATATAAGAGTTTTACACGTTAACTGAAACGACCCTTCCCACCGTGAAAATGGCTCTAAGTTCTGATGGATGGCAGAAGTTTTTCAGATACTACCCCAAGTGCTATAAGTGAATTAGCTACGGTACGGATCTTTCTAGGCTGTTGTATCTGCCAACTTAGCATCACTTCAAAGTGGTAAGTACTTTTTTCAACTTGATAACGCAAATTTTTATCTTCAAAAAAAAACCCGTTAAAATAAAATCTAGGTTAGATGTTTATTATTCGGTTACACCTTTGTTTACAAACGTAAACCTGGCGATTATTAAGTTTTCTCATAACAAAGTTTGATAACGTCTCCGTTATGTTACATTAATCCTTGTTTGCTAATATTTCATAGACGACTTGCAAACATTATAAGGGTAGCTGTAGGGGCCAAACGTTTTAAATATTACCGCTTCGGGGCAAATATATGAATTACATTGTTAAAATTATTTATATCCTGTTTTATATGTTTGCCTTAAGAATTAACTACCTTTTGTAATTTGTTTCAAAATACAACTTTATGTAGGTACCACGGGGAACATATTTAAGCACGTTTTATTGCTTACTTCAATTCTTAAGCAAACAAATTTGTTTTATATGATTAATACAATAATATATTTTGTATTATTTAACTGCCATAACCATTTTATATCTTACTCTCATTTTTCAGGTACAAAGAAAGGACCAATGGATGAAAACCTAAAACAAACAAAAAATTATTTTTTTAGTTCTAACTATTTTATTATCTCAATTTTTGATTTATCCGGCGGATTGCAATCAAGTATAGATAAGGACGAAAATTATAAATTAGAATGACCCAGTCCCTCGATTCATTTAAAAGAAATTCCATATAAATGGTTTTACTTTGGAGACTCCTCGGTATATTATAAAATTTTAAATTTAATATAATATGAATTTTAATTTGAACGCCGCCGGTCGTCGGCGACGTCGGGCGAAAATTAAGTGTAATACGTGAAGGTCGATTGAAGCACAGCTTGTACACAATAACAAGTTAGACTTGCGAATTTTGAGTGGCAAAATTAGCGTTAATCTACTACTAAATATTATTTATTTACTCGTAAAATTCATACTCATAAAATGTAATCTACAAGCACTTCACAGGATTTATTTCCGAAGACGTTGATTATTTTAAAGCAATGTGGCGTAAAATAATAAGATATCAAATATTTAATCGGATTAATACGAGCGATTCGCCAACCGCAGATTGTAGTACATGAGGAGTTATTTTAGCATAAATAAAGAATTATTTGTGCAACTTTTTCATACAAAGCTTTGTTTAATAGTTCTATTACAACCACAACATTTTTTTTTTCGAAAATCATGAATATTTGATGTTCTGTAGTTCTGTATGCCCTCCCCCAACCATTTACGGTGGTTGAGTGGCATTTAGTTAATAATTTGTAAATAAGTTTGCGTTACGTTAGTGTTGCAAATTACAAGCTTAAAAATCACTGTGGCATAACGGAGTGCTCAGGAAGAAGAAGGTGCTTAAAAATGCACAATTTGGATCTAGATTGACGATAGATCCAAATTGTGTTAGGAAATAGTACAATATTGTACAAAATTATGACACAATTTGGATTTGTTGACAATCCATATTGACCCAAATTTTGCAGCATTAAAGCACAGCTTTTCTTATTGCTAATTAGTTGTTCCAGAAGTAGCTTTTTTAAACTTTATTTCTTTCCACCAATTGGTGTTGCTGAACCAAGTATTTAGTATCAACTTCATATAAAAAATATAATGAAAAACCATAGAAATCATGACTCGACATTTAAAAGAGCGGTGAACGTGGGATTTTCCATGTGGGTAGTACATTCCTGTAATTATCATATTTTCCTGATGGATGGTGAAAGCAGTCGTAATTTTTTTAATACTAGAAAATGTAAAAATGAATTGGATATATGATACAAGCAACACTGAAAATAATTAATAGAACTCGGATTGTTATAACCAAACAAAAAAAAATTAGTAGGTAGATTAAAATGTAAATTTTTAAAATGTTTTAATTTAATTGGACAAAATAATAATCTAATACAATGCTGCTCAACAAAAAAAAGCAAAAAGCTAAAAAAGAATTAACAAACCTAAAACTTAGACAAAAACATTCTTAATCGATGCTTTTCTGAATGCAAACTTAATTTAAACGTAATTAATTCGTACCGTACCAACTTGTTTAGTCCTTTTAATTTAAATAATACAAAGGAAAGCGAAAGTTACGATTTCATTAACATCAATTTAAAATGGTTAATTCAATTATAGGCAATAAATTAAATCTTCGTTGTAAGATTGCAAACAAACAAATTTAATTCGCCGATTGTAGAATAATCTTGCCGAAAAGCTTCCAGTTTATTATTTGTTCTGCGGGGAAAGCTTTCTATTGTCTTCGCTGTGCCATCGTAATATTGTAATTTAAATAATTACAATTTTAAAAATAGGAAAGTTTTATAATAAGAAGAGAACAAATAAGTAAATAAATTAAACAATCGATTACTTAGCAGACGATGGACTGGCGTGATAGCTGACTGATAGACCGGAGAGAAAATCGTAAATATAAAGCAAAACTTTTCACAAAGAAAGTTAAAAAATTGTTTTGCTTCTCCGTTTTCAAGATGCGCTTTTTATCGCTTTATATCTCTTTACAGTCAATTGAAATGAATCGTTACGATAAGCATCAGTTATTAAATTTTTTAAATTGATTTCCTATCAAATTAATTATTTTTATGCTGCCGTTTGTAAGTTTTATGAGGTAAAATGCAGTGATGAAGGATATCGTTTCCCTAATGGAAGTTGTTTAATTTTGCTTACAAAGTGAAATTTAGTGTTAAGTATAAATAAATTGATGTCTAAATTAAATTTTGAAGTTGGAACATAAACAACCGCACCTTTTATGACTTGTTTACTTTTGTTTATTGGGTTAAAGTCAACTCTTTTTTTCTTCCATGTTTTATTTAGTAGACTAACGCCCTAATTATATTTACCCTTAATTAGTAACCAGATAAGTTAGTATCTGAGTATAGAATCCATGAGTATGTTTAATTGAGGCTGGATTATGAAGGTTAGCAGTCATGTTTCTTTCTCGTCCACCTAAAATTAAATTAGAATTAGTAAAATGTCAAATTAGGGAAAATTAAGCGCAAATTTTAACACTTTAAACACTCGAAAACCAATTTTTGTATATGACATATCAAAAGAATTTTGAATTAAAAAGTAAAAATATGAAAAACGAGGGAAATTAGGAGTCAAACTTGAATGGTCATAAGTCGAAGAAATATGAAAAGCCATGATCTAACCTCAAATTATATGAAGAGTAAATAATCCAAAGTTGGAATGGTGGTAATTGGAACATAATATCTTCACTTTGAAAAGGAAAGTGATTAGTTTATCAAAATTCAAACGATTTTTTGACCGTCACTATAGTTTAAATTAGCAAATTGAAAATTGAATCACCTATTTAATCTAAATATTACCACTATATTCATGATCAGGCCCGGACTGGCTTATTCGGCGATTGCCGAGTGCCATCGATCCAAGGGGGCTTCAAAAAAGTGGTTTATACTTGAGGTAAAAGTGGTTGGTATTTTTTATTACTCAAAAATAGTCAAAGTAGCGGAAAATGTGATTTTCAAAATTCTTCCCTCTTGGTAAGGGGAGCCCCTCCTCATTATCTAGCCGAGGGCCCCCAAAGAAGCCAGTTCGGGCCTGTACATGATCGTACCAATAGGCCGATGAACTTCAGGACTGGTGCAAAGTTCTTCATCGCTCTTCATTTGAAAAGGTAATTAGCGAATAATTTGCTTACTGATACCGAAAGCCCAGGAAATTAGTGCAAAGATAATTCGTGCATTCGAAAACAATGGATACAGAACAAAATAGATTCCAGGTGCCGCTGCGTTACCTCTTCTTCGTTAGTGTTGGCTGTTCGAAGAGATGCGGTAGATTTATGAGTTGGTAAAGTTTGGAGATTATGCCTTTAAGCAATGTAATGTCATTCCAAGTGAGTTTTCAGTCCATTATGATTCTGAGGTACTTGGCGAAATTCTTCCATGGAATTTGTTCTTCAAACACCCACATGTTTGCTTTGGGCTTCCCATTTTCTTTTGCAAATATGACGGCAAAACTTTTGTGCGAGTTGCTTCCATTGGGCCACATCTCAAACAAGGTTGCCGCCGTTTAGTTAGTAGCTTCTTGAAGAAACGATGGTGCCAGTGTCGTCTGCATTAAGTTCAGAGTCGATTCATGGATTATATGGCTTGGGAATATTGAATATACAGATTTTGAATAGGTGTGCAGCGAGAATGGAACCTTGAGGGATACCAGTAATGGTGCCTCAAAGTTTGGAACTTAGTCCTTTGAAGGTAATGCAAAAAGTACAGACGCTGAGGAAGGAATCGATTAGTTGGATAAGTGGTCGCTTGAATTCCGCATTGAACAAACATCCTTAGGGAATCGTGGAATACTTCAGCATGATTTATTAGACAAGTCCAGCAGACCTTCGAGCAGATGTTACATGATGTGCATCGGGATAATTCTTTTGCTATCTTATCAATAGAAGAGAGAAGGCTGATTGGGTAATGGCTTTGAGGCAGATGGGCTGTATTATCCTGCTTTGTGAATGACGATCACATCGGTTTGCTTCCATTGATGAGGGACGTAGTGAAGTCACAAGGAGATGTTGATTACTCCTGTAACTGCGGCGACGGCTTACCACATTAAGGCTACTTCTGCGGAGGTTGTAGTGTTGATGGGGGTGGGATCAAATATTTGCACTTATTCTTTGAGATATTTTGTGGTCTTGTCGATCTTGGATGACTGAATCGGTATTTGTTAGTTTTAAGGTGCCCGGTTCGTCGAAGGAGAGAGATTCCCACTTGTCCGTCCATTCTTAATCATGGTAAGGGGTGAGTCTAGATTCGCTAGTTTCCTAGCTCACCCGTTTTCCTTAATGAGGTTCATCAAAGGAGTTGCGGCCTCGAAAGTCCACAACGGGAACAGCATTGTTTGCATAATATTTGAGCGATCTTGAAGAAGGTGGTCAATTTATCTGGAGGATTGATAATTCTGAATGAAATTCCTCAAAAACCTCGGCTACAATGCTACTTGGGTACTTCATTTTTAGTTATTAACCAAAAGACATTGATTTTGCTGGCTGATTTTAAGTCACATAATTTTGTCATTATTCGAAGCCCAAATTTCACCTTAAAAGTCGTCGACAAACAGCTGGAAATTTACAGTTAAGTGGAAGCAATCTTTCCGACGGAGTGAGGCTTCCAAAGAGAACTACTTGTTAATTTGTTGTTCAGTTGTTTGTGGCCTAAAAGTTACCTTGCCCTGATACTGATCATGTAGTTGGAAATCGATCGATGTGCTACTCTAATCAGAAGCTGGAAAATTTTTTGGGGGATGGTAATAAATGGACAACTAATCAGAAGTGCGATCGAACGTTACGAACAGAGGGACAGACAGAGTTTCTGCCGACATTCTTATGTTTATGCTAATAGTTAAGGTGAGTTTGTCCGTATCGATACCGGATGACCGCTGAGCTATATGAAATTCAATGAAGTCCAGGTTGTAACCTGGAATTTCAGCTCTGTAACTCAACGAGCGATCACATCAATCCACTGCTGTAAATTTACTTTATATTCGACGACATTATATTATTATAGTTACTGCTACTATATTATAAAAATGCATTTTACTGCCTGGTTGTGATGATACTACAATTTAATAAATTTGAAGCCATTAAAACTTATTGCGCTGTGTAAATGTCATCGCATTATTCTAAAAATAATAATAATTTGAAATAACGTACCTTTTTGAACTGAAACGCTATTATCGCAGTGGTCATTAATTTACGTTTGCAGATAACGATATTTTTTGGAATACAACACGCAAACCTTCAATAATACATTCTTTTAATTGCTGCTTTTGGAAGATTAATTTTTATTTTATTGGTTAAGTGCAAGGTTGGTCCATAAAAATTAATGAAAGCGGTCTTATAAGAAAAATGATAATGTTTACTTCGTGATTATTTCTTCAGTCAGAAAATTGTTATCGTCCTTCCGATTTAAATCAGTGTTATAAACGAGAATATCGAATTTCTGTTGGAAATAAAGCATGGGCTGTTTCCAATCAGGGATAGGCGTTTTTCGACATGGTCAATCCTAGTGGTATCTCTTCATGTGCCGGGTTCCAAAAATACTTTTATTAGATTACCTTAACTTTTCATGTTAGTGTCTCTAGTCCTTATCGGAACGTATTTTCACATGCGGGTCTCCTATACGAAGATAAATTTAATACACTTGTTAGGAAAATCATTTAGAAGATACATCGCTTCGTGATTTTTATCTACATGATTAAGTTATGTGAAGGTTACATTTTTAAAATCTGTGAAAATAATAATAACTTTATTTGGTATAAATAACCATTATAAAATAAAACATTATTATACAACACAATTTACATGTCATTAAATAAAATTGACGCCAACATATTTTTTAATTTTTCTCTTAAAACTAGAAAATTTCATATCCTCCTTAATATCTATAGGCAAACTATTAAACAATTTCAAGCCATTATATAATAGCGTGTTCTGCGCTCTATTATTTCTAAATAAATGCAATCTAAAATCATGCATGTTACGAACAGGGTAACCATGCACATCATTTACATAGTCAATGCCACTACTCAGATAGCCGGGCAGAATCCTAGATCTCACCTTGAATACAAAAATCAAAACATTTGCAACAATACGCTGGTATACACTATGCCACTGCAGAGTCTCCAGCAGCACAAATTTTGAAACAAATCTATTAACCCTAAGTACAATTCTCATACCCCTATTTTGAAGCTTCTGTAATCTATCAAGCATGCCACGATTACCCAAAAACAAGACTGTTGAAGCATACTCAAAATGTGGTCTTATCATCGAATTATAAATCTTAATAGCGCATATCGTAGAAACATTTCGACGCATCCTCGAAAAGAAATGCAATTTTTTTGCAATTTTCCCACAAATGAAATCAAAATGACCCTTAAAATTAAGTTTATCATCTATAATCACACCCAAATATTTAAATTGATCCACAACTTCAATTACCTCACCATCAATCAAAACATCAGCATTCCTGCCAACTCTATCATTTAATATCATACATTTTGTTTTCTTAACATTGAGTTTCAGACTATTCATATGCAACCACTCACTCAGAATCGCCAACTCCTGATTAACAATGACAATGCAATCATCAACATTATCACCAACAACATACATGTGGGCATCATCAACATATATTACAAATTTTGCCTTGGTGATACACCTATTCATATCATTCACATACAACAAGAACAACAATACCCCAAGAATCGTACCCTGAGGAACTCCCAAATTTACATCCACTGCTTCTGATACAACCCCATTTATCACAGTTCTCTGTTTCCTTTTTTCTAAATAAGATATAAACCACTTCAATTCATTATTTTTTATACCGTACCTCTGAAGCTTCAATTCCAGAATTTCTCTATCAACCGTCTCAAAAGCTCTACTGAGGTCAAGGAAAACAGCCACAATCACCCTATTGTCATGAACAGCCTTCTTCCATTCACCAACAACAAAGGTAACCAACGATTCACAACCATGACCCTTTCTGAAACCTGACTGGTATTCAAAAATTATATCATTATTTTCCAAGTATTCCATCAGTTGATTATTAACAATCTTCTCCAATACCTTTGTCTGAATCGAAATCATGTTAACTGGACGAAACTCTTCACACTTGGTCGAATTTCTCACCTTTGCCACAGGAATTATCATTGATTCCTTCCAGGTATCAGGAAAAACTCCAGATTCAAGTGACACATTAACAATGGATAGTAGGTTCTCGCCTACTAGGTCAAAAATATCTCTAAACATACCAGCATTAACAAAATTTACATCTCTCTTATTATTCATTAACTTCAGTACAAGCTCCAAATCTTCTATTTTCACCGGTTTAAACTCAAAAGCGCAGCTCACATCATCAATACAATTAACATATTGCCTCACTGGAATGCTCTTATTAATTTCCATGACGCTATCAACAAAAAATGTATTAAACCTGTTCGCAATTATCAAATTGTCAGTGCACTTTTCATTATCAAAAATAATCTCTGTAATCTCACTTTTATTTTCTTTTAAGACCAAAGATTTCAGATTTTTCCACATTAATTTTTGATTCTCAGAATTGTCAATTTTTTCACTGATATAATCAGCTTTTGCCTTATTAATTTTATTTTTGTATTCATTTCTAATGTTCCTGTAATTCAACCACTCAATTGCACTTCCCGTTATTGCTGCTTTCCGATACTGGTTAACTTTACTCATCTTTAAATCACTCAAATCTCCTGAAAACCACGGGCAGCTCATGCTGGAAACCTTCTTATTTGTAACAAACTCACTAATAATCAATTTCAGTGCATTATCAAAATTGCTAGCCTTAATATTACATTCAGTAAAGTAAGTAGTTAAAATATCACTCTTAATAACATTTTTTCTAAATTTATCTCTATCGTATTTTAAAACTCTCATACTTTTTTCTTTGTTCGCATTAACCCTTCCATGCATAATCGAAATTTCGATAGTCTCGTGATCACTTATCTTTAAATCACTCTTAACTTCTGCAATAAAGTTATAACTGTCATTAACTATCACATAATCAATTAATGTTCTAGATTCACCTGCATTTCTAGTATACTGATTTACAATTTGCCTAAAACCACCGTCTCTAACAATATCATTTAACTTATTTCTCACATTTGAGTCCTTAAACCAGTCAACATTAAAATCACCCATTACTACAACCTTATTGTTAAGTTCACTCAATTCTTCTAAGTAACTTTCAAAGTACATATAAAAATCAGATTCCACATTTATATATCTTGGCGATCTGTATAACGTCGCTAAATACATTACATTACCTCCATTACTTAGCTTAATCACCAACCACCACAAATCCATATCAATCGACCTGCTAGTAATTAACTCACATTTCCACGACTTTTTATAGTAAATCATTACTCCTCCCGTATGACGAGATGAGGAATCGTTTCTCACTACATCATAGTTGTCAATCAGAATCAAACCATCTTCATCCATATCTGTCAAATGAGTCTCACTTAAACACACAACTTCCGGATCACACTCCTTAATCATCAGTTCCATCTCACAAAAGTTGTTGATGACACCTTGAATGTTTAGATATATACATCTTACAATCTCTGATTGCTAATACATTGTCTTATGCTTCTCTATATTTACTTTCCTCTTATATGTTGGACAATCCACACTCCAGGTTTTATGGCCAACATCAAGTTGTAATTTTAACTCCTTGTTTGCTCTAGAACAATTTACACATTTAGTTTCAACCACCGAACAGTTCTTTGCTATATGCTTCTCATCTCCACAATTGTAGCACAATGAACCAACCGTACAATTCCGAGCCATGTGGTTAAAGCCACCGCACTTTAAGCACCTCAATACTCGAACACTCTCGTATACACTACATCTATCCCACATTATATTAATTTTTCCACTTGTTAATACCCGTTCGAAGGCTTTACCATCCATTTCCAAAATAGCATTAAAAATCTTATCGTTCTTGTAAGACCTGTATACTTTAACACAATTCAATTCATCAAAGCATAAATCATTTTGAGCTTTAACTGCCTTCACGATCTCCTCTTTGCCCATCTCCTCACTCATTCCAACTACTAGAATTTTTGGTTTTCTAACATTTGACACCCTTACATCATATTCAGATCCCAACCTGCTCACAATTTCTTTTCCAATCCTATCTGCTGATTGCCTACTGCTGCAATTTATCGAAATTGCACCATCGTTTTTTAACTGTGCAATATTATTCACTCTTGCAGATATAGAAGAAGGGTTTATGTTCTTTTTTATATCCTCCATTGTTTTCTCTACTTTCTGCGATTTCTCCTTAGGCTTGACGATTACTGGCAATCTTAGTTGCTCTGCATATGTCGCTATCTTCCCAATACTTTCAACACTCGTTTTCTTATCTACCACTTGCAAATTAAATTCATTTTTGAATTCCTTCATTACAGCTTCCACTTTTTTAATAATACTATTTGATTTTTCCTCTATTAATCCTTTCATATCCACTTCATATTGCCTTATCTCTGCCAAAATATTCTCCTGATTAGACCTTAACACCTCAAAAGTATTGATGCATGAATCACAAATAAACTTGATGTTTTTAAACTGATTGAATATATCGCACTCCCTTTCTGGAATTCCAACACACTTCTTGCCATGGAATGCCTTTCTGCAGAAGCCCGCACACATCAAAACACATGTTTCTCTTCTTAAACCACCACCACACTTTCCACAATCTAACTCCATTTAGAGTCAGATTCACTTATCGCTTTTTTTCCTATATTTAGCGACCAAAATCATCCAAAAAAACAACCAATATCAAGCGCACGCAATAAACACGTCCTAACAATATTAGGTTAACCTCCAAAATGGAGAAAAAATGGAGATTTAATTTATTACAAAGCGGCAGCTTAGTAATTCGGCAGCTTTACCCTGTGAAAATTTGATTTTGAAACTTTTCTTTCTGCAAAGCCAACTTTAATATTGCTATTTTAGCATTTTCTCGCCTCTCAGAAATCTTTTTTACTTCTACTTTATTTTTGTGTCAATTAAAATGTTCTTTTACGTAGAATGTACCATCCATTGAGTTACTTTATCATAGTAATTGTAATAATCGTCTTTGCAGGCGTCCATAATCAAGTCCCTACGAGCTTTTGTTAAAAAAATTTCTACTCTTGAGTATATTTAATTTTTAAAGCTTGACACATACGAGGGAAGACTTAAGTTTGCGGAATCAGAATCAAGATGAAATTTGGGTTCTTCGTGATAATCCTGATTCCAACCAGGAGTTCATGCAGTACTATATTTGCATATTTATACTGCAAGACAATGCACCTATTCGCAAGGTGAGAATTGGAAAAACGAAAATTATTTCCTAAAAGGTACAAAAAAATTAATTCAAAGACCTAACAAATGCATTAATTTTCCAATAAAGGATAATACTAAAATATAAAAAATTTCCCTTCGTAATGTATTTTCGAATTTTTAAAAAATTGTCGAGTGAATAATAAACCGATTTTGAAAGCAAATGTTCTAATTTCTGTAATGTCAGAAGCACCATACTTCAATAGCAGGAAAATATCTTCCCTCGACAGGTTTCTTTTTTCTGGAAAGGAAAATACGAAATTTAAGCTCGTGTGATATTTACTTCTTGTATGTGTCGTCGACAAACAAGTTCGTTTGAAATACGTTATGACTTACAATGTTACGCACATTATCTTAATTATCTGAAATTATCTGTCATTACAATAGACTTGTTAGTGTTGAATCTGTAAACTACACGACGAAAGCAGCTTTTGTATTATAGGGTTCTGACCCTAAAGCTTCGGGTGTATGCGTGTGTGTATGTTTTTATCATGCGCTCATTGCTGTCAGTCTGCATCATCGCTGATGTTTGCCGACTATTATTGCCTTGCTAAATTGTAGTAGTCTCGTCTTTAAAAGCCGCCATTGTACAGCCATGGTTGGGTATCTATCACATTATAATGGTTACATTGCATTTGTATTGTATTATTTTGCCCCTTTCTTTAATTTTATTGTTATTTTCTATTCCGTTGTGGGAGAGACCGCTACTCAACGTTGTTTTATTGTTAACCTACTTCGTGTTTCGAGCCGTCTTTATTTTTTCCTCGATACCAGATTATAAAGAAAAGAATTGATAGGCTTTTATGTTTTATCAACACTTCAAGATTTTCACAATCAGCGCCAGTAAAAGCGGTTTTGAAAATGGAAAACTGTCATATCTGTAATAATGATGTAGGAACAAAGGGATTTTCGTGGTTATTTAAAAAAGGTTTTAATTTAATTTGAGTGTTTACGGATCTCACGCTAAAAAGAACTTAAAGCTCGAGGCGACAGTTGAGGTCGTTTAGTCGTCTGTTTTGCGGTGGAACAAATGCCTAATCCAATAATCCAATTTAACCCGCAAAACGTACCCAGAACTTTTCAAACGCATTTCAATACTATTTTTTAATATCATTCAATCACTTATTTACTTTCCTCGTACAATTTAGTTTTATTGTATCGCAACCAATTTCGTCTACCTAGGTCAATATTGTTCACAAATTCCGAAAGTTTCATGCGTTAATTTAACTAATTTAATCAAACTGAAAGTTCCTTAATTAGATCCGACGTAAAACGTAAATTTGTTTTATGAAACGCTAGACCAATATTTCAAAAATCGATTTTAATCAATTTTCATCATTTTTGAACTCTTCTAGTAGCATTTCGAAATATTAATATAAAATTTAAAAGTTAATTTAACTTGAAAGTTTCTAATTTCATATTATTGGAAATTTCATACGTTAAGAAGTTATTATGGTATAAATTATGGTAAAAAAAAAATAATAATTACTATTCTATACTATAAAGCGAAGAGTTCTCACTTCCATATTAAAAGTAGGTACTATATGGTCGCAATTCCCTGGGTAAGGGCGGTTTTAATATATAATATCAACAATACCTATAATATAAAAACGATATATATTAAATCTTAACTTATCGAATATAGTAATTCGGTGGAAACCTCTACATCTACCGTGTCATATATATAGGCATGCCTCTTATTGGTTCATTATTTATTAGCAATTAAAAAATTTACCAACTGAACAAAAAGTTTACTACCTATAAAATTGACGCATGCATCTAATTTGTCTCAATCCCCCTAGTGAGGCAGCAGTCCGAACAGTTATGAATGACCTTTACGTATGGTTACATTCCCCATGAGTAAGGTCGAAGGACCATATCAATGATAATATCTTTAATTTAGTTGACCAAGTTAACTACGTACATTTAAAAATGTTATAACTAGAGTACGGACTTTTAAGCATAAAAAATCGTGAAAATAGCGCTTAAAATAGCACAAAAAATTGCCATTATAATATGCATAAAAATATGCATTAAACTTAAATATAATAACTAATAAGCATTAAAAATTATTTCGAAATAAAATTTATTTGAAAAGTAACACAATAAAATATGTACACAGGGACGTGCCTATGGGGCGAGCACCCCCCCCCCAATAATTTAGGAAATTGGAAAAACATTGGCAAAATCACTCAAAAATTGGTCAAATCACTTAAAATTTGATCAAGTTGGCAAAAGCCGCAAAAATGGACAATTACAAAGAGTTGGCAATTTTGAATTAATTAAGTTGGCAAATTCCCCCCCCCCCCCTCTCCAAAAAAAGTTGGCTGGGCACGTCCCTGTATGTACATTTTTTACCACAATTTTTTCCTAAAAGTCTCTAAATGAACCGTTTTCTAATTTTGATAATGGTATTCGCGTTTTACATTAACAAAACGCCACCACATGGAATTATTTCAAAGTCCATTCTGGACGTAATATAGTAATAACGGTAATGTAAAACGCGATATTTAACGAAAAGTTCTCTGGTCTTGTGATGAACTGGAACCAGCGATTGACTCAAATAAAGTTTGCTGTTTGCTTGCATCATTTTTAAATTTTTTCATACTTTCCAATTTGGGCTGTTTATCTCCTATTATAACAAATATCAAGTCTTTGCCGACTTTAAGATTTCTGATATATAAACAAAACCTGTTGTCAACTAAATATTAAATTCAATGTAAGCAAATTGTAAATTTTAGGTATTTTTTATGTATTTACTGCAATTTTTTTAATGAATTTATCGAAAATGTGCTAAAATAAGCACTAAAAATTCTTAAAAATAAATCTAAGCATAAAAATGTTAAAATAAGCATATACGCATAAAAAAATAGCGCCAAGTGACTTATTTTTTCCAAATTCGTGGACATTTATAACAATTACGCTTCTGCTATCAATATTTATGTATAGCAAATTTGCTAGAAATCCGTACTCTAGTTATAACTTTCAACTTTCTTACCTTGGAGGGAATTCCATAACCCCCTCCCCCACTTACGGATCCAATACCATGGTCAGTCTTCTATTTGAAACAGTTGTGATTTTCTAAAATCTATAGCAGAACTTTATCCCATATTCTTCTTCTTCTAGTGCCATATCTTCTTTAGACGTAGGCGATCTTCCTGGCTAAGCCAAGAAGACTTTACTAGGGAAATGTTAATGGGGTGGTTTCCCGTTGCCTTCCCCATAGTCCACAGATCGATTTCGGACTTTCTAGATCACAGCACATATCAGACGCAATCAGGATTAGAACCGCGGTTTCCTGCTCTGTAGTCTATCCGTGTTTGATTTACGCCAGACTGCTGGTCATATCCTATATTGGTATTTATTATTGTGCCTGGAGAGTCTGGAACACCCGACCAGTATAGACAGAGTTAAAGTAGTTGGGTTTGCTAAATATACGTAAAATCTCATTTTTATAGGCGCGTCTGATTGCTTGGTTTATTTCTGTACATATTGCTGGACATAAGCCTCTCCATATTATGGAGGATCTGGCCATAACTCACCACGCTGGCCAGACGGGTTGGTGAGTAGTCCGCAGATAGATTTTGGACTATAGTTGTTTTACATCCGGTAGCAGCTTGCTAGTAGGCTAGCATTCAGATGTGCCTGTATCCCTGTTTTTTGTTAACGGTGGCAATTCGTCAACTCAGGGGGACCGCCGGCTTAACGTGCCCTCCGAAGCACGGAGATATGGTCATAAGAAAGTTTGACTCTCCCCGGGTTTGAACCCGGTACCCCGCGTTCGCATCCAATTGCGTTAGCTGTAAGGCAATGACCGTGTCTTCGTCAGGAAGGCCACCTTAAAATAATTTGTTTACTGGCAAAATAGTCGAATTCACCTGATTTATCACAATTTAATATAATTATCATGCTTCAAATAATATAGGATAACTAAAGTATTGATCAATTAGGGAAAATTCACACATTTTTAATAAATAAACAGAATATAAAGTGTTGAGGTTACAAAGTTGAAGAAATAGCTTAGAATATATAGCTAAGGAAGGACTACTTGCATAATTCCATATGCATAAAAAGCGAGACAAAAATCGTGGGTAGAAGCTCCGCCCAGGACACTAACTTCTAACTCGGTGACTCATAATTATTATATTTTAAATTATTATAATGATTTGTTGTAGTGTTTGTGGGACTTCTAAGACCAAGAAAAATGTTAAAAATGGTATAACTTGGCATACGTAAGTACTTAGAGTTATGTAAATAATTTTATAACAAAAATATAAAGTGAGGTTATTACCACAATGTGCTTAAATCATAGGCGTACAGTGATTCTATATATTTACATTATATTATATCGTTTTTATAATTTAGATTTCCAAAAAAATGAGATGAGAAAGATTATTTTTGGTTAAAAAAAATGAAAATGCCGTAATATTGGTCTCCAACTCCATCGTCACGCTTGTGTTCAAAACATTTTACTGACGAACTTTGCCAATATTTTTATGCTACGCCACTGACAAAGCCGCCATAGGACACCACTTTTACTCGCATTTTGTATTCAAGTAGTCTTTCCTTAGCTATATATTCTAAGAGAAATAGTTATAAAATCCACCTCTTAGTAGAATTAAACATGGGATATAGAAATAAGGGTAGAATCAACTGATCTATTTGCACCTAAATTAGTATATTGCAATTTGTCTTTTATAAAAAATAGCATTTAACAAGAACGTATAAAATATTATAAAATCCTGTATCGAGATGAAGATTGATTTTGAAAAAAATCAAAAATATTTTATGCATTTTATGTAAAAAAAAAAGTAATTGGAAAAATTATAAAGAAGAGATTTAGTGAAATTAATTAAAAGGCTTTATTTGTTAGTCTGGTATACGACATTATGAAGAGCAGGGAAAATACAAATGGAAGATATCAAAATTTATAATTATTACAATATTACACTAACATTAATAAAAAGTGTGAAAATTCGGTGTAACATCAGTCTAAATATAAAAAAGACACGATCAATCAATACATAACAGCTAGAACACAATTTTCCTAAAGGTGAATAAATCAAATACAACATAGAAATTTACAAATAAATAATCTTAATATCCAGTGTAATAATTTGCTAGAAAGCTGCTCCTCGATGTCATTTACAGACGTGTCTCTAATTGATTTTTTATTTATTAACAACCAAAAAAGTTTACTAACTTTAAGACAAGTTTACGATTTATCAAATAATTGAACTTATCCGTTTTTGTAACAACCCTTCCGTTAACGCCTTAGGCCGAAGAACTATGGCCTGCACGTAACGACGTAGTCCCTTATGAGTGAGGAAAAACTACATAAATGATAATATCTGGGGGATTCATTCTATTTAAATAATTTTTAAAAAGGGGTTAATTAAAAAATGTTTACTGCGCATATTTAAATATTGTATAAGTTTCAACCTCCTGTTCCATACCCCCCCCCCATACACACAAAACCCTCCAGTCCTAAGCGCGACTTGTTGATATATCTACATATTTGGAACGGTTGCGATGTAACAAAATATGTGACAGAACATACACTATGATATTGTTCGTGACCGGGGGGTTTGGGGGGTATGGAATACCCTCCAATCATACATGGAGTTACTGTATTTGAGTTTGCTAAACATACCTTATTCGAGAGGTGACAGTAATTTGTATTGCTGAATTTCCATCCCTCAAAATTAGAGCTCCTATACTCTGTTTACCCAACAGGTGCACCGAAGCTCCTCCCTAAAAATGCGCGGGATATTCGAATAGAATTTTTCTATTGCTCGAATTTTGAAACTCCCGTTTACAACACTAACGTCATAGTTTTTTTAACCTATAAATTGATTTTTAATATCATACAATCATTTGAACTTTTATGTAAATTTTGTTAGCGTGTAAAACTGGTTGATGCGCTAATTGGCTAAAATTTTTGGGGACGAGCCTTGGTGCATCTGTTGGGTAAACAGAGTATAGCATTGTTTCATTTACAGGAACGCCTCTGATCTTTACATTAATTTATTACTAAGCCAGAAAGCTTACCAATCTGAAAACAAAGCTTTCTTAATTAGGATTATAATATTAGTTAATAGTGTTGATATGGACCTTTTCAATTTTATAGCATAGTCCTTTACTCCAAACCTTATCAAAGACCTGATTCATATCCAGGAATGGATGTGCAGCAATGGATGCAACGGGCAGCATCTTCTTTCTCGAGATAATTATTGATTACGTTGACTAGCTTATGTAGTTGTCACACAAAACTTACAGAGTGAGTCGAATGCGAATTCTGCAACTTAAGAGGCCAGTACAACAAACCTTTCAGGCGTGGTCCATACTAATTTTTTTCTTCAAGCGGTCAGAAAACAAAAGTTTCGTTCAGGCGATCAGAAAATATTCGACTACAGTCGGAAACACTTACAGCTTCATACTATAAAGCGATGATTTCATAAACAAGTTTCAAATAAAAATGTTGTTTTTGGGGCAGGTTTAAGGAACATTATACCTATTTCACATGAGCTGTTGGGATCATACTGGAAGGGGATGGAGCAGGTTTTTTGGAATTATAAAATATGCAATTAGGAAGACATAGCTTATGAAGTTCCGCAGGGTCCAGTCTGATCAGTCTGTTTCTTGTTTATATCAATGATCTGATTTGACACTTTGTTGGAAGTTTCTTGATAAGTAAAACAATTCTCTCAGCAACATCTTTATTTTCTATAGAAATTAGATGGAATTGATGGATTGTTATGGGAAAAAAGTGTATATTCTTCTGTCAAAAATTTTTTCTTTCGCTGAGATACTAGCATTTGATATTTTAAAGAACGCAATATTTAAAATTTCATTGCTCGTGAATGGATATAAAAGGAAGTTTGCAAGAACTTGTGGAAGTTCCGCCAAAAATAAGTAAAATCGAATGGTGTGGTGCAAATGAGCTTGACATCTGACATGGAACGTCACCGTTATTGTAGCTTACCGGAAATATCACATAAGTATTAGTCCAGTCAAAATAGACATTTCACTTTGCAAAAATTCGCATCCAGCTGAAAATTGGCATAAACCTTAAATGCACTATTACAAACAAAATATCAAAAGTCCCCACCGATCCCACGTCTGCTAAAAAAGTTATTCAAGGTCAACGGTCAACAACATCGGATTTTTACATTTTTCTCGTAAATGATAAGTGTTATCGTAAAAATAGGTTAGACAAAAATTATAGATCATGAAATTCTCTACAAAAATTATTCTTATACTTTTTTTCAACGAATCGTTATTCATCAGATATCACGATTCAAAAGTTGGGAATTTTTATTAGACAGTGTCCTATTGATTGAAAAAATGGTAATATTGGTAATAATTAAGTGATTTTAGAAATCGCGATATATCCGGAATAGCGATTCGTAAGAAAATAAGTATAAGAATAATTTTTGTAGAGAATTTCATGATCTACAATTTTTGTCTAACCTATTTTTACGATAACACTTATCATTTACGAGCAAAATGCAAAAAATCGATATTGTTGACTTTTGACCTTGAATAACTTTTTTAGCAGATGTGGGATCGGTGGGGACTTTTGATATTTTGTTTGTAATAGTGCATTTAAGGTTTATGCCAATTTTCAGCTGGATGCGAATTATTGCAAACTTTGCACTTTTTTTTGTCTATTTTGACTGGACTTATATGTGGTTTTTGTGAAAATGTAAATTTGATAATTTTATATTAAAAGTCCCAAATTCTATTTTTTGACTAATCATAGGTTTAAACTATACTGGGTTAAAAATTTTTCTTAATATTTCATTCCGATCATTTGCACACCCACCTTAAAATTTCTACCCCACTTTATTGCAGATGTAATAAACATTTATGTGATTGTCTCGGATTAAATTGGAGGTGACAGTTTCTTCCAAGGATACGTGAAGAGTAAAAGGCTTTTTAAGCTCTTATTTGTCAGTCAGCCACCTTAATAGCTTAATTTGTTCCATTTTTGGAATAGCAAGGTAGGTTTATATTTAAGGTGGCGATCTAGCCCATATTATTGCAATGTTAATTGTGACGTTTTTAGTGTTTTTACGTAATCTGAACTAAAGTTCTGGTTTAATATTACCGATTTTTACAGGAAATTATCTTCTAGTAGCTAGGATTAGAAGAAATATGTCGGAATTTAAATTTTTACATACAAAAACGGGAGCGCTTGAGCAGACGTTAATATGTAATTAAATTTTGAAATTGAAGTTTTAAAATAAAGATAACAGTCCATAGAACATTTTGTATATATCAGAATTTAGATTTTTGCTAGAAATATATAGAAAAATCGTGTGTATAAAAGTGATTTCTAAATTGCAATTTTTAACATGCCGTATATCAGTTAATTTAAATAATTGAGCATTTAAATTTAGCTTACAATGTAGATCAATCTTTCTACTTTATTTTATATATACATAATTTTTTTGCAAGTGCAATAGTTTTTGCTGCTTAAGCGCTGCCGTTTGACACTAAAAACGCCACAATTAACATTGCAATAATAATGGGCTAGATCGCCATCTTAAATGACTGGAGGTGTAGTTAACAATCGTGGAGCTAAATATACAAAATATTTGCCCTCCCCACTCCGACAGCGGTCTTATATCCCAATAAATTAATATTATTTTAATCATAGAAGATCATTTACTCGACAATCTTTCCAAATTCATTTTATATGCATTTTGACATTGAATTAAAATCGAAGAAGACAAAAGAACTAAGTACAACTTAGCTCTCAAACCAAAGTATTACTTAGTATTTTCAATTAAGCAGCACTGCCCCGTTCTCACGATTCAAGTTTAGTTGAACGATTTTAGTTGATCAACAAATATCGAATCAAATCTGTAGTGAGAACCTTTGTTTTAAGGTAGTTAAACAACTTTTTAGTCGAATATCGATCAACTTTTGTTGATCAACTGTCAATCGGTCAACTAAACTTGAATCGTGAGAACGCGCCTTTAGCTCTTTATTTGATTTTAGATTTGCTAGTGAATGTTAAAATCAATTTTTCAACTAAAATAGGTACCTATATAATCAATTAAAAGAACTAAGTTATACTTTAGCTATTTAACTAAGTAAGTGTTACTTTACTCTTTTAGGTAAGTAATAACTAGCTATGTTTATTGAATTAAATATTGTTTAGCAGCATTTTTTGCTGTTTCTTTATTTTCTTATTAAGAATTACTTCCTAGAGATTATCTAAATTATAGATTTGTAAAACTTAATCAAGTTCTAACTAACGCTTTTCTATGCATTTCTAGTAATAAATTAAAGTTCTCGCAAGGAATAGCGGCCGGGCGGAGCCAAAAAATTGCACAGTAGATAACATGTGACACCCAATTCCACCAATTGACACGAACATAAAAGTCAAATGGACTAATTTTCATTTCTGCACATTAGCTCCGCCCGGCCACGATTCCTTGCGAGAACTTTAACTTAAAAATGTTTTTCCGCATTCTACCTGACTATTATTCGTCTATTCCATTTGTTATCGTTAAACCACGTACGAATTCTATAAATTAGTGTGTGCGCTTATCTCATTAATAAAAGAATGAACGTTGCAATATCGCAAGTTATGGATTACGATCAGGAAAATTTACTATTAGAGATTGCAATTACTTTACAAGTTGATCCAGCACCCATTGATTTGCTTTCATTCTTTGATAAAATTCCAAGTATCCCAATTATTCAATTTCGTCGAGGATTATTCACATAAACACAAATCTGTTTAATTGTCTCCAAGTTACTAATGGTCTAACTGACATTTTGTTTTCACACTAACGTTCTGTTCCTGAAAACCTTTCATTCAAAGCATAAATTCCAACTCTTCCGATAAAGTTTATAAAATGTGTTTCATAACACAAGTTATTTGTAATTTCCTTCCTCTATTTCGTTCTCTATATTCCTAACTTTTTGTGGTAACTTTGTAAAGTGTCTTATTGTAATAAGTTTGCACATAAACCATAACATTACGAACTACGACTAAAACATTATAGGAACCCTAATTATTGTTTTCACATCATGCTGGGTGTTTTTCAAGTAAAATTAGAGAATAAATAAAGTGAAACCATAAGTAACGCAAGTATTTTAGAAGTCCTTGTACGGTACGCGTTTTGACGAATTCCTTCCCAACTTTATATTTGCAAAAAAAATTAATCAGTAACAAAATATTAAGAAATACCCTGTATGAATTTGTTTCTATTTCACTTCCATAATTTCCTAAATTTGTAATCAATTATAACATCCCTAATAAATTGTCAAAATAATTTTGTTTAAGTTCCAACAATTCCACAGTAGACAATCAATAAATTGTTGTAATTGAAATTGGCCTTTCGGACGTCGTGAAATTTATCTGTAACATTTTATTTAATGCGTATTTGAAGATTTCCAAAACTTGAATTCATAAGGATCCTTGAGTGACTGAAAACCTTTCAATAATTTGTCTATATTTTATTTGTTGTGACAGTTTTTTTAGATCGCAATTTTTTATTTTCCGTGCAATATTTCCACCAATACTTTATCGAAAACATATCAAGCAATATTATTGTACTAACGGTTCAATTACCAATTTTGTTTACAAGGCGATATGACAGAAAAGCAAATTGAAACTTTAAAATTATACCTCACTTCCGAATATTTTTTTGATGCAGAAAAGTTGAGAAAATTTATAAGTTGAAACATGATTTATGTGAATTCAAAATGTCAATATTATTCGTAGTGTTTTAACGACTTGCTTGTTTTACCAAGAAAGTTTTAAAATTGTAATCTACAGTGCTTAAAACACCTACAAGAATTGTAATTAATTAGCTACCGCATGCTAAGAATATAAAATTTCAGCAATCTCAAGTCCCCATTAGTGACTTCTTGTAAAATAACAATCCAATTAATTTTATCGCGTCAGGTTTTATGTTATACCGGATGATATTTGGAAATGTATTAAAACAATATTGAAAAATCTATTGTGACACGTTTAATGTGGAACCTAAACTACTACTAATATATTAACTTGAAAGTTTCTTATTCATATCAATCTTTATTATAAATATAAAGAAATCAAATGTTTATAAACTCTTCAAGTCTATCTTACAATATTTGCCATTAATTCTGTTTATGTTTTCATCGTAAGTAATAAATAATATTGGATATTGGTCTGCTATAAATACGAATATTAATAGAACTCACTTTTATAGTGAGAGATAAGCCAAGAAATTTATTGTTATATAATAAAAGCTTTTATATTTTTTTTTTTACTTATAAAAATAGCGATCGATTACCACGTTACCCATAGAAAAGGTACCCACAATGAAAAATATTGCGTTAAAGTTTTAGTATCACCTATGATCCCTCCAACAAAGGGTTACTTTACAACTTCTACTTTGAGTCCAACTACCAATTGTAATGTTAAGTTCGAGTTTACAAGGAAGAATAAAATGGTTTGGCTTGTCAGCAGAATTTTAAAATTAGACGTAAAAAGATAAGATATAATGGATTCACCTCGTTCTTTAGAAAAAAACTACTGGGTGCTATTGTACAAAAGTTTTATTAGCCATAGAATTTTATTTCTAAAAACTACATTAAAAAGCAGTTTAGGAACTTGTTCGGAGATATTAATTTTTCCAACCCAGTAAAATTCATATCAATCTTACTCTTTAGGCAACGGCAGCTTTAAAACAATAGCAAATTTTCCAATATTAAATCATCTTAAATTTATTTAATTTGACAAACTTTTATTCAATTAAACCCTCTTGTAAAATTTAATTACAACGCAAAACCCTTTTTCTTCACTTAATCATTAAAACATTTAAATAGCAGGACACTTAATTTCTGTAACAATCCACCGCTTTAATTAATAGTTGTTTAAATTTTAAATTATTTGATTTTCTGTAAAAATAATCAATTTTCAATTTTTAAAAGTGTTGGTGTGTCATCCTTGACCTTTAAAAATTTACTAAGGAAGTTCACTTTAAAATTATCATAATCGATTTTATTTTCTGAAAATTAATCGTGGGTGTTGTTAATTTGCCAAATGAAAGTAAAAGTTTTATAACCACTAGGGTGAAAGCGGTTAAACTTTGGATTAAAAAATCCAAATTTTTGCGACAGATACTTTTATACAAAGTGTCTAGAAAAGTTAGCCCGTTTTGTGGATTCAGTTCATCGGAAGCCGTTAGGAATTCGTAGCCCAATTTATAGTGAATTATCTGTTATTTAGTTTAATTTTTGGTTGTGTTGAAAAGTTACAAATGGAAATTTGATGCTTTCTGGTTAATTCATCATTGGACCATCATTTTGTAATTATTTTTTCTACCTCAATTTTTTCACGTCAATTATGTTGAATGGAACAGTGTTATAGGTGCATGTTAACATTTATTTCTGGAGAATGGCCATCGTTCCTGGGACCTGGTCGAGCATGCAATCCAGGAACGCAGTGCACGAGGCTACGAAATAAACTCTATCATTTTTAAACCTGGTATGACGCTTTCTAAGAATGAAACCTACTATCGTAATCTTAAGCAGATGGCTCGGCAAATTTTTAAAAAAAGTGGTGACGAACGGTGAGGTAGACAGACTAACTAGAGTTTCATCATTTCCAGTTACAAGAGTTTGGATACGCAGTTCATAACTGAACGGGATAAAATCCTAGCTAGTGTGTTCACATCACCATTCGTGAACCATTGCACAGATTTGCTCAAATTTGAAGAAATTTATAGTTCACTTTCCTAGTGAAACTAAAGTAGTCCTCATTGTAAAACTGTAAAATATCTAAACTTTGCTCGAAATTTTTTCTGTAGAAAAATTTATAATCAAACTGGGCGTAGAGAAAGTTTGAGATATTTTCTGTTGAATTTTGCTGGTATGGTGCAAGCCAGATTTGATTAATATGTCTAAAATATAATTATGGCTGAATTTATTGGTCTTCGTGTGAGAAGAATTTCGCGCGTGCCGACATGGTATTTATTCATAAAGGCAACTAAATCCAAAATACATAGAAAAAGTAGTGAAAGAATAAAATTAATGGTCGTCTTTACTTAAATGCAATGAGTGTTTTTTTTCCCTTTGGATATCTGTTAATCTTGGAGTAAGTAGTTTCCTTTTCATTTCTTGTTTCTTTTTCTTTTTTAATTGTCTCACATTTTAATACTGGATATACAAAATGAATGTAAACGGATTTAAAAGGAATTAAATTAATTAAGTTGTGGGTATTAGACGGTGTAGCACTTAAAATTTAAATTCTAATGAAAAAAAAAAATAGTTACTTAAGAAATGAAGGCGGGAAATTCAAAGTTAGTTGCAATATTATTACATCGATTTATTGATTAATTTAGGTCTTCTTATGCTATTTAGTACTTCAACGAGGTGTTAGAATAGTAAAAAAAAATTATATTTACTAAGAAGTTATATCAACAATACTCTTACAACGCAGTACACAATTATAACAACTTAACGACTAAACGATGTAAATAATTCTGTACGTATGAAGTAGTATCGATTACAATACATGAACAATTGACACTTAAAATCATTGTAGCCTGCCATTTACGTATATAAGACCGCAGTTTTTAACAAACATTGGCTGAGTTTGAAGGCTTCGTTATATCGAACAATGTATTGTGATTTTATAATTGTGTTTAAAGTGAAACCCTCCAGAGACTAGCAGTGTGCCTCCAAGTCCCCAATAAAATTCAACCAAGTGGAACTCTTTAATAATCGAATTAAATTGTTTACTTACTTTCTCATTTATGTTTCCTATTACCTCTAACACACACACAACAAGTTTTTATTTGATTGGTTAAAAAATAAACAATTTATCGAAAACTATTAATGAGCTTCTTTTCAAGTACAATCGTTAACAAGTTTACGAATGACTTGCTATATTATATCTTCATAATATAATTGAATATTATGATACCTACCCAACCAACGGGTTTTTCAAATGATATGCAACTTTATGTTTTTTTAGAAACTTTGAAAAGGTGTTGTCGTTATTAATTTTCGTATTTAAATCAAATTGAATGGCCCTTCGTAATACAATTTGCATTTAAATCTCATTAGTTAATATTAATGACTGAGGTATACAGCAAAGGTTAAATTGATTTGAGATATAATTCACCCCAAGTCGAGAAAAATTAGAAAAGCTGCTTTAACCTTTTGCTGCCTCCACATATCGCCGGACATTTGTATGCTCACCTAATGCGGAATTGCGGATGCAGCATTTAAATTTTCTGAAAGTTTTATAACCCAAAGGTGTAAATGTAAAGTCAAAAGTTCTCATAATACAAAATACGAACATATTATAGAGACAACTTTATGTAATAGCATTAATAAATTGTTTTCAAAGTTTAAATTTACATCTTACATTTAATTATAAACATGTAGGTAACATTGAGGGAAAATTTATAAATAAACTTTGTATTTTCACTTAATAAAACAAGAACCAAACGAAATTACTATTCATGTCCTTATGATTAAAAATTAAATATTTTCTAAGCGATTTGCTTTTAATGGAATGAAGGCGTGAATTTCTAGACAGCTGTTAGATTTTCATATTGCTTTTTATTTGATATCAAAAATCGTCGTTAAGTGTGACGTTCGATTTCGTCATGCCTAGACGGGCCAGATAAATGTCAAGCCTTTATTTTTAGAATATTGAGTTCGGATGTAGATGCAGGTTAATAGGGTGGATTTTAATAATACTGGACCCCTTTTTTGAACACGATGATTTTGCACGCTCATGCGACAACTTGCATACTTAACACGTTTGGAATTTTAATCTTTAAAACATTATTCTAACCTGTTTTATTACATTGGGGAGATTTTATTTTTCATTAAAACCCTCTCTTATTTGCTTTAGCTATGAATATTATTGCTTTTCTATTATTAACTGTGAAATTTTTTATTGAAACCGTTCATTTTAATTAAAATACAAATACAATTCTATGAACGCAATTTATCACTTTAATAATTGATGAGATGCTTACCGAAGAAAAGTTGAAGTATGCTTTTCAATTAATTAAATAAAAATTATCTAAATAAGTATCTTGATCGATTACCATTATCTTGATGTGAATGTAGGGCAGGTCAAGGAGCGTAATATCTACGAAATCAAAGAATAATTGAGCAATATTATCAACAAATGGTTGATTTTTAACCAAAGATATAATTAAAACTGGAAAATCTGAAATGATAAGCGAAAAAACCTAACAGAAGTAAAAAAGAACATAACGAAATCCGTTTTTTTGTGGAAGAAACATTTTGTATTTATTTCAATTAAACAACACCACGACAATAAAAATTAGTAGAAACAGCAGCGCTTTGTATCAAAATTTAATATCTTCAGATATTAATTTAATCCAAATTAATGCAAATTACTCAAAAGGCAATTAATAAAAGTTTTGTGAAATCTTCCGTCGAAGTAAGAATTCGCTGAAGATACTGTAGCCAAATTTTCTGTTAATCGTTCGTAAAAGTGTAAACATTAGGTTTAATTTCGTAGGAATAATTAACAAATTTTGTAATTTTATGAATGGGCTGTTCACGACCCTTTTCATAATTTGATGGATCCTAAAAAATTATTGGTCTTGTTTGCTTATTCAAATGCAGCAAATTATCAGAAGTAATGAATATAAATGGAAAGTTGATTCGGCAGATTTACAAAATTGTGCTTTTCCATCCGTCATGTAAATTTACATCAATTATACGTCAAATCAAACCTCTAGATTTACGATTTTACGATTTACTTTGTATTTATTATCGGTAGGGACAGTTTGCATATTTGCAGGTTTTTGTCCTACATCTTTTACATATGTTCACCCTAAAATACGCACCACCCTACAATAATAGATTAATCTACCCCAATATTGCCAATATTGCACCACTTTATTACATCATTAATTACACAAATTATATCTCAAGGGACCTTTGATAGCTACTTACTTTAAAGTTGAAAAATAATTAACGTTTGTTAACTTTGTTTACCCAAACCCTGCTAACACATTTTTGCTTTAATTAAGTTGCATAGTTTTCAGAAAGTGGCTAATTAATTTTGTGCGAGTTGAGTTACTTTTAATTATTTATCCCTTATGAAATCCGCTTATTACCTAAATTTTTTTCCGATGAAAATGAATCTGATCATGATTCAATTACAATTACATACTACATCCCTCATTTAATTCTAAGTCCTAATAATTTATCGACGAGTAGAGTAGCACTTAAACGTATGGGAAACTTCAAACATGGGCTAAAGGGCTCCAAAGTAGAGTAAGCATATGTCGAACACGCGCCAATAACAAGAACTGCGGGAGATGTCGAATACAGCCACAATTTCAACCAACGTTCTCTTAATAGGGATGATATTATTTGATTTGTTCACCGACATCTTATTTACTTTTTGGATATTAGGTTAGCATTGATGATGAATAAAAAGTGATGGTGGTATTTGCATAGAATGCTTCGGACGCTTTGTTATCTCAAAATGATTGGTAAGGTAACTTTGAAGTGCTCTACAATTAGAAAACTTATATGGTTAGTTTTCCCCAGCGGAAGGGGGAGGATAATTTAAATTTATTAAAATTTACCACTATTTTTAAGTTACAATAGTAAAAAATTTTTTTAGGTCACCCCGTATATCCCGCAGACAACATACACTTTATTACGTTCTCTTTCATTGACATAATATTTGGCTTTAAAGATGATAATAAAATATGAAAGAAGCGATATAGGTATATCAAATTTAAACCCGAATTTTCAACGCAAATTTAAATACGAATAAGAAAATATTTTTACATGAGTTTGCCAAATACGTTTCGTTACTTACGGTGTTATAAATCCTTTTTCAAAATCAACCGATATAACCTTTCTGAGATGATATCATCCCTAATTTATCACAATTTCTCTTTATAAAAGCACCGTGCACTATTCAAATGCAATACCGGTAACAATTTCAGGTTTTCTGATGCAGAAATATGTCGACAGTAATTCGAGTTATTTGCACACAAAACAGAAAACTAAAGTACCGCTAAGAGAATAAATAAATAAATAAGTTTCTTCAATATTTTCAATGTAATTCCGAAAACATGCTTTTAGATGTCTGCAGGAATCAACTTTTTTGTCGAAGACATAAGTTAAACAATTTGAAAAATCATATGCAACTTAATTTTGCTAGCTGCAGTCGTAGATAAACTTAATTGCATGAGACTCTTTATCATGATGGAAGAAAATAACAAAGTGGAACTTATTATTTATAAGTCATACATTCATCTGGTAAGTTTTTTTTTAAGTCAAAATATAATACAAATCTGTTTATGGAAAATAAATTAAACCATTTATGACAACAAAAACTTTCTAATTTTTGCCAATATCCTATGATAATTATGTATTTCTGTATTTTGGATTTATATAAGAAAGAAAGAAAATAAAATAAGAAAACCTTTAAATTTTATTGGCGCAGTCGCCTAATTTCCAATAAATTGTAAAAAAATTTAAAATTGACCCTCGGGCAACCAAAGTAATTATATGGAACGTTAAGGTGGCCGAGAAATTCGTTTTTCTTGTTCGACACAAATCTCAAAAACGAATAAAGTTGAAGAAATTCTAAAAACAGTATCAGAAAGCCTAAGTTTGATATTACAAATTGGGTGTTTAAAAAAAAAAATATCGCAAAAAATTTATTTTAATGAGAGTTTTTTACAAATATTTCTTTCATCGTAAATTTTGAAAGCCCAAATTTGGATTCTAGTTGTAGCGGAAACCTTGAAGAACAATATTTCACAAAGTCGGTATGTTAAAATTTTCTATTTTTTGAGTTTTGTGTCGAATAGAAAATGTCTTGAAATCTTTCTAATAACACATATATGTAGGCAACCAACAGTGCAGATCTAATTTTAAAAATTTACGGTATATCCTTCCAGGTATAAGGGAGCACACAATATATACCTAAGAATATACCCAAATTTTTTTTAGGTACGGTTGCAACTACTATTACAATAATTGTAATAAATCTATTCAGTTAAGATACAGTAGACTCGCGTTAATGTGAACAACAAAAATTAACCTGAATAATATTATAAAAATTCGTTAAATAACACAACTTTAAGTGTCTTTTGTTCTTTATAATAAAGGATAATAAAGGATTATAAAGAACAAAAAACACTTAAAGTTGTATTATTTAACGATTTTTTATAATATTATTCAGGTTAATTTTTGTTGTTCACGTTAACGCGAGTCTACTGTATTTAAAAAACACAAACTGTCACAACTTGACTGGGGAAAACGAAATGAGGTAGTAGCTGTGTTTTGATTCTGAAAATGATGAAAATAAGCAAGAGTAGTATCCGCCAAATCGCTCGAATACTTCAACCAAGATGTTATTCGCTCGCATCTGGTAACATTTTTCGTATGTTCGTTAGTATAAATATGAAAATAAATAATTTTTGATATTGCTTGTTAGTTATTATTGAAAATGAAATGAATGAGAACGGCACTGGCACGTTCTCTCACCACTTCTACTGTGCAAGAAATTGGCTCCGCCCAATTATCTAACTTTAGATGAACTCTACATACATTGTGTTCGGCAAATTAGTACTTGTATTTTAGACATGTGTACGCCCTTCGTCAGAATAATATAATATTTAATTTAATTGTTATTTAATTTATTTATAACTCTATATTTTAAAATATCTTAATTATTACTTCGTCATCACAATCAATAAAGGTGATTTACTTTTAATGAATTAGCATGTTTACAACACTAGAGCTTAAAAGTATTTTCCCACCTTATAAATTGTAATGCAATGGTACCGCGCGTTTCAATTGTAAAATCCTTTCATTTAGGCATATTTCTAGTAAATTATTTGAAACAGCACAGTTTAGAATAAAAATATGTTACAAAATTTAAGATGTATTTACGGTAAAATGTAAAATTACCTATTGTGTCCCTAAAGAAAAGGATTGCTACCTGCTTTGAGTAATTTCAGCCCCTAAGCTTCTAGGATAATAAATTTTTGCCACAAACCTATTTTAATGCGAAAAATGAATTTGCCGCTACAGTAGCGACACCAAACAGATTTAGTTTGCTATTCGGACTTCTCGGCCACCTTAACATTTGATTTATATTTCATAAAGTATTGTATGAAGTTTAATTATTTTATAAAGTTACATGTTATTATACAAAAATGTAATTATTATGAATGAATAAATTAATAGTTATTGGTAACGCTTACATTATTTTGTGAATCAAAATTGATTGCCTTTATGTAAAAATTATTATTGGCATGTGAAATAATGATAAATTCATTAGCATTGAAAATTTAAATAGGGAATTAATTAACTATTTAGAAAATTACATTTATGACAACTTATACACTGCAATATCTCTTTGGAACAGTTACGATTTTGATTTAAAATAATCAATGATAGAATATATTAACTATGTTGAGGTTTACGAACCCCAAATCACAGACAGAACTCCGTGGTTTGAGTTTGCTAAGCACATGTATAATATGAATTAGCATCCATATGCTCGTGAGGTTGGAATTACAAGGTTTGGATTCGAATTACACTTTAATTTCTGAATTATAATTCGTCAAATTTGAGAATATCTTCGCTTATTATGCTGACTGCAAAATTTATTTACTAAAAAGCTATATCGTCATCTATACCGTGACCAATAAACTCGGATACACTTTCAAAATCCAATAAAAACTATTAGACAATGTTTAGTTAGTCAAAAATTGTATTTTATTAAAAGTACATTTATAAGAAGAAGTCACAACAAATGTTTTGGAATTACTCCACCTTTAACCTTTTTAACCAGCTTCAAACGCTTCTCAAACCCGTTACAAGCAACAATCACAGCTTTCATCGGCATTTCTTCCCAAATTTTATAGATTTTATAGTCATTAAGCTTCGAAAGCATGTATGACCACACGAAAAAATTTAAAGGATTCAAATCTGGAGAGCTGGGAGGCCACTCATTTTTGGGTAGAAAATCGATCAAATTGTCATGACACCACGCTTGAACCATATTTGCTGTGTGGGATGGTACTACATCTTGTTGGAAGGCGTAATGATCATTTCTAAACATGCGTCGTACGTTTAGGGCAACAATTTTCTCCAAAACTTCCGTTTGGTAATACTTGGCGTTAATTTTAACACCTTTTGTCGATGTAACCAAAGGTAGTTTACCGCGCTTACAAACTGCTCCCCAAACCATCACTGAGGGTGGATTCTGAAATCTAGGAACGTTTCTTTGGCTATCGGGAATATCCTGTATCTTTACTGCCCACAACCGATCATTTTTAACATTGTGCGGATGTTCCAAGACAAAAAGTTTTTCGTCAGAAAACACAAACTCATCACCTCCGTTCCAGGAAAGTATCGCATTTGCTCTTATTTCTAGCCTCTTTTTCTCAGAAGCTTTCGAAACGCCGTGCACCTTTCGTTTTTTGTAAGCGCTGCACCCAAGATCAATTTTCATAATGTTATGCGCAGATCCCTTGGAAATATTCATATCGGCTGCCAATTTTCGTACTGAACGATGGCGTTTTCGTCGAATCCGTTCCCTCACAATTTTCACTACTCGTACTGTCTTCAGCGAACGCGGCCTACCAAATCTTTTTCTATCCTCTAAAGAGGAGGTCTCATTGTACCGTTTTATGGTTTTGTAAACAAAATCACGCTTGATCCCGATGTTTTTCAGATCTTTAAAAATGGCACCGGAACGCTCACCATTCAAATATTTTGCAATTATCAACTTTCGAAACTGCTTCATTGCGATTTGTAAGTAAATAACAAGTGACAGAAATTTGATAGGACCCTCATTGTTTGCCTAAACATTACGATGTCAAACTGTAAAAAAATCATGTCCATCAAGTTGGCATTAAATTTATAATACGCGCTCAAGAAAGTGTATGCGAATATATTTGACACGGGTTATATCGATGCATTTTTCGACAAATAAGATACTAATCCCAAATCTTTTCTTTAATTTTAGGATGAAGTAGATCTAACCAAACTAGAGGCGAGAGAAACCAATACTTTCTGTTCATTATATGGTTTAATTATTATTATTATTCGGTTCTAGAACGATTTTTACCATCACACAGCACTTGCAATCATGAGCTAACAAGCGATTTTTCTTCCACTTCATTGTTTGCATGTTTATTGGAACACCTGACATCTAATAATTCCTTCCTTCCACTATACTTTCTTTCCTAACTTGTAACGAATTTTTGCACTTCGTTAAACGGTACTACTTTCTCATTTCATTTCATTATTTCTAAGTACGGCCCAAGCATTTTATTTAAATGTAATCGTTGAAATTAATGCATTTTGCAAAGCAGTTGGTTTCTTGAACCTTTGCGGTTTGACTTTCTGAACATTTTGCGTAGGAATATCAGTTACCCGGGGACCAAATAACCGAGCGGACCTATACTGTTGCAACAATTTTCTGAGTGCCGATTTGGTGTATGTTTAAGCATGTTTTTGGTTTAACGACTTCCATTATCGTGCCCGTTTCGGTTGTGGCACATTTTTCCGGCTCTGTCTAATGTTTTTGGGGCCACTGGAAACATCTAGCTGTACTAGAGTAATTCAATATGGCAACCTACTACGTAGTTCTGGTGTGCAAGTTGTACAGACATTTTGGATTTCTTCGAGTTGGCAACATCCTATTGTTGTTGTTTTTGGATGATTACTTGAGGAATTCCTTGATCATCTGGATGGTCCAGCGTTGTTTAACATCTCCAATAACATCTCTCACTACTGGTCCAGTTCCAGATCTGAAAGCAGTGTTTTTGTGTTCGCGAATGACCATCAAGTGTTTTCCTGTATAAATTGACAAGTTACAGATTTCCATCTTTTAAGTCAGCGGTCGTATGTCGAGTAGAAGGAGACGTTTGTCACCAGTTCAGTTGTAAACTTATGAAAACGTTTTATGTAAGTAAATTAATTCTTTCTTAGTCGTCTGACCGATGTGCATTTTTGGATTTTGTACCTATATATTGTCGTGATCTACAGCTCAATTCGGCTTCCTAGATAAAATCGGTAGCAAAACCTCGCGTAATGTAAACACTCGAACAAAATAGCCCCTATTAGCCTTTAAGTCTAGTTTGTACTTACGGAGGTTACAAATCTGCAGTTTGTGAATTCAATGTAAAAGTCAATCAAAAGACCCAGTAAATTAGAAGGCAATTTATTAAAGTAACTCAAAATTCAACTTTGGAGCAATTCTGGACGTTTTCGACACAAATGTCGAGCGATATTTAAATTTGTGTGATAATGTGTACAGCATTGAATAAATAGTATTATTTATGTTCAAAAAGCTATACTTTTATTTAATGTTGCATAAATGTAAAATAGTGTAAAGATAATAAACAAATTTACAATAATGGTGTTTTTATAATAAAGTTCAATTTCTTACTCGTAAATATTTGATTGGCATGAATTATGAAGCATCCCATACATAGAAATGAAAACGTACGTCGATGATCAGCAGTGACATGGCAAGATGGCTTCCAGTTGAAAAGTACGGTAGCGATTTAAACATCTGTTATGATCCAACATCGGCTTTTCATCCAAATTCAGGTGAAAATAAAGTGCGAATATCTTCCAGTGCAGTGTTTAAACCTCGAGTGTCAGTTTAAACAAAATTTTCCAGTTTCTTTACCAAACAGGAGCAAAAACATGTGGCATCCAAATTAACCTCAAACTTCAACATGTGATAAATTTTAATCACTAAAAATATCGACCATTTAACTCGATGCGTAAGGTAAAATTGATTTGTGTATCTCACAAATCATCAAATTAATCTTCTTAACGTTATTTTAGATATGATGATATCCAAAAAGTGAAATTATAAGAATAGGGTCGAGAATTGCTCGCGATCACAAAATTATACGTAAAATCGTTGTTTTACGAAGAAAACGCATCAAAAACATTCACGTTTTATTCCTATTGCCGATATATTTGCTTTTATGACTACAAAAGCTCTCAAAATAGTCTTCTTGTTGAAAATTGCGAAGTAATTTTCGCAACTCACCGAAACGCACCCAAGAACGGTCGGCGCAAGACAACCTTCTCGTCGAAAAATGGCTTAAGCAGTCCTGCTAATTATTTCAACCTACCACACTTATAAAACAATATCTTTAACAACAAATTCTGTAAGTATCCGTCCTTTTTTGCCGCCATACATTTAAATTTACACTGTTTTCACCTTTTAGATCTGAAATTCACTTTCAAGGGCGAACACACCATAAATTCGCACCAAGTACACCACAACTTTGTGAAAAATCAAATCTGTTTCGTTTTGTGTGTTAGAAGTGACAAAACTATCGCTTTCGTCATTCAAAATTGCTTCCAAATTTAATGTCTTACAAATCGACAAACTTTAATTTTAACCAAAATCATAATTGGTTCATTTGATTGATTTTACCACATCTCAATATTTTAATTTACTGGTAACCCATAGCGGTTGCTGTGTATTTTAGTGCACTTTTTGATTATAACACCGTAATCATTAATTGTTACTATGTGTCTGTTTACCACAGTAATTTCCAAATATACAAAATTATCAAAAATAAAGATTTACAACAAAAATACGCCCCAAATTTCTTCATTTCAAAAGAATACGACATCAATTCTCCCTGGCTTTTGATAAAATCAACAAGGAAGCCACCTGACGTCGTATCTTTGGAATGAAAAACAATTCTCAAATGAAAATCCTAAAATTTTAATTTCCTGTAAAATTTTCAAAAAATATTCTAAGTTATTAATTCGAATCATCAAATTACAAGTTTGAATGCTATCACCTATCCATTAAAATGTATTGATCTAATTTCACCCAAAATTCCTCATGATCGATGACTTTCCACTCCTCAATGGTCAACAAAACTTTTTCAAAATGTCTGCAAAATTTTATTTCTATAATTTTTCATAAATTTCCATTTTCTTCTGTGAATTTTCTATAATTTTCGTTTCTTCGTACCTTTAGCAACTTCTTCTTCATCTAAATTTTCAACTAACCCTTCCTACTTAAATTAATCACCATATTCTCCATAAATTCAATTAATTAAGCGCTTCTTTATACTCAAGCGGTAGCAAAATATCACAATTTAAAAAAAATATTAAATATTATGTACTTTAATTATTGTTTAAGGACTTTGTGCTTTAACTGAATTTATCCTGTTCAAGTGCAGTTTGATTCGAGTTTGTATTTAAACTTTATGAACAGATACGGCAACAAATAATAACTTTTATTAGGTTTTAGAAATTTGAGCGTAAAGAAACCACTTTATACAGAAACTTAAAGATCCTTTTTAATTTATAATTTCCTTTTAATGTCAGGAATTTTTCACTTCTCAGCCTAAAATAAAAAATAATAAAGATAAACTCTTAAAACTGGTAATGTAATTCTGCAAATCTAGCATCTGTGAAACAAATTGGTTTCAAAAATCGCCGACGGCTCTTGATATTTAAATCTTCCTGCATAATTACTTTTCTTATCAAAATGTTAAATTTGCTAAGGGAAGTCGATGTATTTAGGCGGTTAAAAATATTCCTCACCAAATTGCATGTAGGTGGTAAGCAATAACAACATTATCTAAAAAATAACTAAGAAAAACAAATAAAAAAATCATTAAATTAAAATTCATGCATTTTGATAAAGCGTTTTTCGGTTAATATAATATAAATTTTGGTTCTATGTGAATAAGACAAATGACTGCGTATCAATTTTTGATTTCAAAGAAAATGCACTCCTGCACATCTCACAGATATTTTTGTAAATAATTATTTTGCTCTCAGGAGAACCCAAAGCCTGCATAATCGTCAAAATCTGAAAAAGAAAATTGCGTGAAAGCAAAATAAAATAAAAATTGGTGTGATTAATCAACTAAAACCGAAAACCAACATAAAACTTTGAACTTTTATTTTTTAACAAAATGAAGTGAAAAGTTTACTTTTTTGCAGTGGCTCTGTAGCACAAAAAATGGAATAAGAAATAAAGCAAACGAAATAGCTTTTAAAAAATTCAATAGCATCAAGTTTAAAATGAAATTAAATACGCTTTTACTTTCGACACGAAATTCAACGCAATAAAAATTATTTTTCAATCAATTGAAACCTAAATTAAAAAAAAAATTATTAAATAATCATCGCACTTGGGTTTATCGAGAGGGCAATAATGGACAAGAGATAAACACTTGGAATACTTTGCTTGCTTTGTTGTGATATAATGAATTGCAATCGCAATCCAGCGTAAAATGTTTTGTAAAGGTGTGCTTCACGATCATGGGCGGAGATTTTCACTCCATTGACAAAATGTTCTTCACATATACGAAGCAATTTATCAACGCTTGTCAATTTTGGCTATCGTTAGAGATGCGGTGGTTATATTTTTCCAACGATTTTTCCGTTTAATCAAATTCAAAATTTAATTAGCCCAAATGCTTGATAAGGTGAACAATTAAATGCTGTTCTTGACAATTTTTGAAAACAGGAAAAAGTGTTTTCATTTAAAAATTTTCTTTTCTTTGCACGCACGTATCTCTAGTTTAAAGACACGCTAGAACCACAATAACAAAGTGAAACCCAACAACAAGTTAACAACGTGTTTAGTGACAATTCAGAAAGGAACTTCTTTTAAAAAGCAAAATAATACAAAAATGCATCTTTGTTACTATTTTTCCACTTGAGTAAATGAATTTTGCATTGAGGCACTTCATTCATAAAAGCGGCACTTTTACAAGAAAGGTGAAAATACGCAATATAGAAGAATTTAAGATAATTTTGTATTATGTAGTAAACGTTCAATTTCATTTATGCGACATTTGTAAAGAATCCACTTTTGCTCCATTGACTTTTTAACTTTTAGTTGCTCACGTGTACGTTTCAAATTTGTCCATTTGAACACATAAATCATCGTTTTGGAATTTTAATTGAATACGGTGTTTTGGTATCCTTACCCCAAAATTATGTTTGTTTTGAGATTAGCGAAAGAGGTGTTAAGAGACACCCCGAAATTTAATCGAGTTCATTGGTATGTAAATTTTTCGTTGTAAAATATTATATCGCTTTTTTTGTTCACGTTAACGGAGTCAAAATATACCTGAATAATTCCATTCAACAGGGTGTTTCATCATAGACTGTCGCACAAGCGCGTCAAAATTTTGGTAATTTGTCATGGTTTGTCATTGTCACACGAATGTTTTGTGCTTTTAATTCATGCTGAAATTTCTACTTCAATTAAATGTAAAAAAAACCGTACTTTCACACCCTAAAACATTTTGTGATAAAATTTTTTATCTGTTTTCGTTAATTTGTGTATTGCTTTATGGATTATTCCATGTAACTACCAACTTGCTTTCAAATTCATCAAACTGTTACCAGATTTATGCGATACATACATTCATTAATTATTACTTGAAAGTTGGGAAAGCAAATTCATGTACTATATAATATTACATAAATGCGAACTTCCTTTTAATTTCCTTCTAAATGTTTGTTTCACATTAGTAAAACATTTAATATCCCTCCTACTGACGAAATTGCAAATTCTGATATGGAGCAGCAGTTTAAATTTAAAAGTAATTAATTTAATCGACAAATTTAAATAATTTTAACTCGAAATTAAATTACACGTGCAAATTATAACGTGCAAAGTAAAGTATAAATAGAGATATTCGAGAAAATGAGAATGTAAAATGAGGATTAGAATTTCAACAAACGGGAGAGGTTAGAAAATGATAAACATTGTTTAAATCCAAACCCTGAGCAAGTGTAATTTATTTGCTACCTTTTTAAAACGGCTACACTATCTTCGATTTTTAGTTTTAATCATTCAGTGCTTTTTTAAAGCCTATGAAATTCTTCTTCAACTTAGTTTAAGCCTTGGGGCTTGTTATTTCCAAGATCTGCGTCGTTTCCTTGGCAGTGTTAGTTCCATGAGCATATAAATAGTTTACATCCATTAGGTAGTTTGCTAGACTTGCCTTCAGATGTGCCTGTATCCTAGTTTTTTATGATAATGGTTGCAATTCACTGACAATATTGATCTTCGCGACTGTTGGTATCCCGATAATTATTATAGTCTCTATGACAATTATTAATTTTTGCGACTATAAGTTTTAGTAAATATATTTTTGGAATTCCTTTTGCCTTAGCTGAAACTTGTGGTATTGTTATCAAATTTTACTTTCCCCAAATTTTTCAACAAAAACTAACACTATAACCTAAGCTAGAACGGCGGATATCTGTTTTCATATGTTTCGATTATTGTCGCCAGTGTCAGTTACCTAGGGTCAATAGCCGCAAACAACGTGCTAACGGTCAACTGCCCAGACACGAAATAATTGGTTATTCTCTCCTTCAATAGATGACACAGTTCAGCGGGAACATTTCATCTATTGTGGAATTGATTAGGTTCCTTAATCTTCGAGCTCACTCAAAGGCTCACTGCTCTCTGCAACCATCGCATTGCACCAATTGGTGATACGACAGCTACATTACTGAGTTAATCTACTTTTAAAAGAAATACTGCAAACCATTTTGAAATATAATTCATCGAATCATAGATAAAAAGCAGCTACAAATCTCCCCCCCTCCCGCAGAAAAAAAGGAAGAAAAAATGAATAACGACAATAGTTCTGATCTGAATGTTAAAGTAAATTCTCCTTTTAACATGAGAAGTTGAACAAATCCTAAATAATTTTTAGAACGCTGCATCTTATCGAGTAAATCTGTGGAGCTGGACTTATAAATAGACTATTTTCTGGTCTAGTAATTTTAGGGCAAAACAGTAAACAGAGTTAAAAATATACTTTACTTTTTCCAAAAAATTGTTTGTTTACTTTTTATAGATTAAAAACATTATTATCAGTAGAAATGAATTCTGGCTAGAGCACGCTAAGTAAGCCCAGAAGATGTTATAGTTATTATTAAAGAAGAACTCCACGGAATTTTATAGATAAATGTCAATTTTCGATCAGTTTAGCCAAAACTCAATTTTAAAGTTTATAATTTCCATGCAAATTTAGTTCATATGGGCACCATTCTGTCGTCGGTACGTGTGATTTAGAACAGTGGTCCGCAAACAATTTTCACTTCCGACCATTCCACTAAATTTTGTGGTCGACCTCTGAAAAACCTCGTTTGTTTTAATCGTCAACGTAGTAAAAATGAAATTCCTGGGATTATTTAATTCTTACTGGTATTTTTCCCATTTCTGGAATTTTGCGATCCAAACAAAATTTCTCGCGACTCCTCTGAGGTTCGTAACCCAAGGTTTGCGTGTTACTGATTTAGTTGACTTTTAGCAGCAACGCATGGAATGTGGAAAGGTTAGAGCAGTCAAAGTTTATTACTTGGATCGAAAAAATCTAGTAAAATAATTGTTATTTTTAATTGATTTGCATACTTTTTTCTAGGAATCGGGCCTATAGCTTAGGTTAGAGTTAATTTATATTATTTATTTATTAAAAGAAACACTGTTTTCCAAAGATTCCTGTCTCTAGCTTTTTAGAGAGTTAGAGTTAGTATATATTGTCATGTTAATTTTGAATAAGGAACAAACAAAATTGTTTATTGTAAAGAGTTTATTTTGGGAAATTTTAATTTGAATTTCGCGGTGGTTGGAGGTCGCTGCGGAGCGCATATTTTCGGCAGAAGGCAAGGAGACTTGCGTACGGGGTCCAAGCGTAGACGGTCTTTTTTGATTTGTATGAAAGTGAAAGTGAATTATAGAAGTTGATTTGTTTTTGAAAAATAAAAGTGGAGCGAAAATTGAAAGAGTGTTATTTCTTGTGGAGCTAAGTTTTGGAAAAGAAAACTTGTTGAAGGTTGGATTTTGTAAATTAGAAAATTTACAGGCAAACTTAATTTTATAAGGTATCTCGAGGGTCGTCTGATAACGCTGGCGTTTGAAAACGAAGCGATAACCGATTGAGCTTGTGAGTAAGAATTTTCCGCCCGATTCGAGAAGTTTTTTAAGAAGTTGAATTATTTTACCCTGAGCGAGGAAGGAGTTGAAAGATTCCTGTCTTTAGCTCAGGTTAGTGTTAATTTATGTTATTAATATAATAAAAGCAGCACCTTTTTCAAAAATTCAGGTTTCTAACTTAGGTTAGTGTTAGTGTATGTACTTTATTTAATGAGAGAATCTTCTTCAAGAATATTGTGGCCCTAACAACCAAGATATTATAAGTAATGTAATATAAAACCACACGTACAGTCAACAGAATGAAAAGTAAAATATTGTGAAATAATCTAAACTTTAAAATCTTATTATTGGCTAATCTAATCGATATTATCATTATTCCTCACCTTAAACGCTTCATTTTAATGTCTTGTATCAAATTCCGTTGTTGTTTTAATTAATAAATTAAATATCTTTTGGGCCAGTTTGACGTGCTATTCCCCCCCCGCCCCAAAAAAACTAATAACGTAATGAAAATAAAAATTAAATGGAGATGTTATGAAAATCGTTCAATTTTTTGATTAAAAAAAAACCATAAAATTAAATAACTTGAATCACGGTCATGATAATGTGGTATTTCATGGTTATTTCCAATCTTTAGCCGCTTAAAATAAAAAAAAATAAATAAAATAATAAAAAGTCGAATGCGTACATCATAAACGTTTCCCTGTTTTTGAAAAAAGTATTTGATTTTAAAAATTAATAAATTATTTCTAATGTTTCAAAAATTCTATTTTATAAAAAATTCCAGTTTTGATGTCTGTCTGTCTATCTGTTAGTAACGCGAAACTTCACTTACGAGCAAAATTTGTAAGTGTTATTAAATAAATACTGGTGTTAATTTTCACTTGAGAACAATTTTGAACAGTTCTGTAACATGGGTAAATTCAGTTGCGGATTTAGCACTTGAGAGACACCAAGCCCAATTCAATTTTGAGGCCCCCTCTAAATATTTTTACTACCCCTACACATTACAGTGTGCATTCTACCCGCACGTTTCTTACTCTGGTATGCACTATATCGGTGGTCCAAAAAAGCTGAATTTTGAGGCCCCACACGCGAGCCTCGTGCGCCTGTTCGGAAATCCGCCACTCACTGGGTAAATTTTTTTATTTTATTTCACTAAATTATTTAATAACGACAGCAGTGGCTTGATGTGATCGTTGATTGAGTTACAGAGAGGAAAAATGAAAAGTTGCTTTTCGGGAATTAAAAATTTAAATTTTGCGCTTACAATTATTTCACTATTTTTACTGTAGTCGAAGGATTAATTTTTCTTTGCAAATATTAATATTTCTATTAAAAATTTCAATTTTCTATTACAGTTTTTAAAAATTTAAAACCTAGGGATATAAATTCGTATCTTTAATTGCAGCGTTAGAATTTTACACTGAAACTAAATTTAAATTAAAAACTAAATTTCTTTTGTAAGGTTGTGTTAGAGAATCTCGTTACCCCATTCATATGCGCCTGGCGCGCTCCAAACGAATCGAGGAATTTTAGATTCATCTTCATCAGTATTCAAGTTTTTACTTTTACTGATGAGAATAGCTTTAAAACCCAATGTTAGACATTGTTGAAAATGGACATAGACAGCCGATAGACGACAGAATAGTTGGACCATGCAATGGTTACCTTTAATGAACGGCGATTTTTTGGCTTCTGGATGACGCCTACGTTCACCAGAAGATACAGCTGGCTGAATTAAGATGAGAGTATTTTTCCTGTATGATTTCCTTGATGTAGAGTTCTTTATTTTAGTAATTTTTCTCTGTTACATATTATTTGTCCTTTCTTAATTCGACTTTCTTCCATGTTGCGATATGAATTTTTCATAATATTGAATTGTGAGGGCCCAGGCTGCATTTGGCATCATGCTATCTCGTAATAACAGGATTCTAGGTTGTAGGAACCGTAAGTGAAATTAATGTCACGATATGCTGAATGACACCCTATAGAATTTAAAATAATGTAGTTTATCCGTTAAAATACATGAGATACCTATATAATAAATATGAAAAAACAATTTTAAGTTTTTTGCAATTGTGATAATAAAATTTGAATCATAAATACAATTAATACACAAGTACAATATTTTATACAATGAGGCACAATGCGCTTCTATTTTCTAATAATGCGCACACCCTTGTAACCGTAGATCTCACGATTTGACAATATGTCACTTAAGTACCTGTCAGTGAACGATTACCTTCAATAGAATATTTATGCACCCAAACAAAGCCGTTACAAGGACCGTGTAACTTTCATTATATTCTTTAGTTTTTAATTTCAAAATCACTCAGTCATATAATTAAATATTTAAAGTCTTAAATCGAACGTGTAGTGTAATTTGTCAAAGGACATCAAAAATGTTGTTTTAGATACTTGAAGTCATGAGCAGGTAAAAACGCAATAAAAAACACCAGAACAATCATGAAACTTTCATTATAACGACCACAATTTTCAATTCATATCTCGAAATAGTAACAAACGAAAATACTTACGTAGTCTTCATATTTTTTTCAAAAAATTGTGACATCTTCATACAATATTCATTTTCGGTATTTTCATTTGTAGTTTATATACTTTGATGTAAGGACTACGGTTCCTTCTCTAATGAATAAATAACGAGACTCGAGATCTTGTCGGCTTTATATTCAAAACTGTAATGCAGTTGTTAAACGAAAACAATTTTAAACCGACGCGGTTTATTTAATTTTTCGCATTTTTTACGGTACAAGAGACATTTTTCCAAAACAAGATTTTATGGTTTTTACATTTTTCATAATGTTACGGGACAATTTTAAATGATGATAATGATGATGGTGAAGTGGAAACGAAATTTCGAGTACTAATTCAGAGTTTTCATTAAAATTGAACGAATTGCTTTGAACAAATGAATTTCCCTTTATGAAGATAAACTATCGTTGACTTACTGTTAAGTTTTCCTTTCGTTATTTCGAATAGAAAGCTAAATGCAGTGTGTCACGGAGAAAATTAAGGAAGTCAAGCAGAGTGAAAAATTTATTGCAATTTTGAAGTTTATAAAGTCCACAAAAGTTACGAGTTTATTTTTCGGGGCTCATTCATCTCTTTATTATTTAGTATTTACATTATTAAGCGATGTTACCTAAAAAATTGAAATATTGCCTACGGAAATGGGCCAGTGGTTTGAAAAAAGTTTATAATTTAATAGTTCCATCCCTAGAAGCACGTCCTTATAATCTGGAGGTTTTCTAACTGATGGGGATAAATTAAAGTGGTACAATAAATTTACCCGATTTTTTATGTCACATTAAGCGATAAAAAACTTGCAATAGAAAAACGTGGTAGTGTTGATGGCTTCCCTTCGTTAAAATGTCTGATACAGCATTAGCATTCGACAGCTGCCATATCATCAAAGTGCAATTTCCAACCTGGATCAAATAAACTTAAACGAACCTGCCACTTCATTATAATTACAGTTGATAGAATAAATTAGCTTACATTAATATTATGGAAGGAATCTAAGATTTTTTGAGGTTTCCAGAAAAATATTTAAATTATTATACTACCCTTAAATAATTTAATTAGGAAAATGGGTTAGTGAGAGTTGTTAATGAACTTAATTCGACTTCATTAAATTCTCTTGTTCAGAAACTGACAGCAGCCACAAGTTAGATTATCGTGATTACCATATGAGTATATGCAAATTTCTACCCTTAATGGTTACCTATGACGAATTACATATAAAATAAATCAATCTCAAGCCCTTTTAGTAATCAGAGACAATGATATTATCGTGACACTTAAATTAAAAACAGACATATCTCACAATTATCTTTTCATTGTTGAAACCATTGCAACAAAATAAATGGTTTGTAGTGAGAAAAAAATTGTCGTTGAAAAATTTGCAAGAATTAATTATAAAGCCAAAAGGATTTATGTGTCCTTCCGAACTGTTTTTTATTTTATAAAACCCAGTTGAAGGAAAGATAAAACTACATTAATCCAGATTTAGGGATTACTTGATGGAAGCAACATGTGATGCAGTTTCAAAATTTAATAAATTAATTTTAGATTTTTTTACTGATAATAATTTCAGATTTGGACCAGAATGATGTGTCGGATAGTATGGATTATGATTCCAAAAAGGTCAATATGATTCCAACCCATCAATGACCAAACAACAGATAGACCTATTGGCAATTGAATGGTGAAGAAGCTTTTTTTTTAAATAATTTTTAATTATTATCAATCTTATTATGTACGAGGGGGATTTAAAAATACAATTTTTGAATAAAAGTTGTATTTTTAATTATTGTTGTAACTTGATTTGTACAATTTATCAAAGTATGCAGTGCAAATGCTGGCTGGCACAGGTGGCCTCAGGCCACCTTTAGCTTCCTAGTGTATGATTAATTTTAGTGTTCGGCCTTCGGCCTCACTAATAAGGAATCCGACCATATATTATGTAGTTCTGTTGTCATCGTTATGTGAAATGACTTTTCTTGATGACTTGAAAAGAAAAATGTCATCTTACTTGGCGCTTTTCATCAAGGTGAATAATTTTTAGTTCAAGTTTTGTGCAGGTCCTCAATTGGAACTAATTAAATAAATAGATTACAAAAATATATCTATCAAATGTACACGCATGAACCACACATAATAATTAAAATCATCTCCAGAGCATAACTTGTTTGTTACAAACGCTTTATCTTAATTAACACAAAACCTAAACACACATTGACAAAACACCCAGCATCCTTTATTAATAAACTTCATGATATGCATGACTAATCAAAAGTAAAAATTTCGATACAAGTTAAACACATTTCGAAACTAGGAAATTATTAAAAATCTGTAAATTTACAAAATAACCAACATTTGTACTTTTCTGTGATTGAAATTGAGAATCAGCCTGAACAAATATTTGCATGTCCTTCTTTCACAGTCTCTAAAGTACTAAAATAAACTTGATAAAAGAATGAATGTTACATTTAAGGTTTCAGGTAAATAAAATTAGGTAAATTAAACATTGAAACTTTTCAACATTTCAAAAAATACAAATTTTTTTATTCCAAATCATTTTTAAATTGTACACTTCTTCTTTTATTTATGTTTAAATAGTTAACCCTCGGGGTGAACTAAACATTGTTTGTTAATCGAGTACATGCGAACATTTTGCTAAGGATTCACATTCACAATAATGATATCATATTTGACAAGGCACTAACCACATTTTCTATGTAGCATTTTTGTACATTTCTACAATCTTTTATTGAACTGCAATTCTAAAGAGTCGTTGAAATTGTAGTCCTATTGTATAAGTATGATACAATTATTTTTAACCCTAACATTTTTTTTACATCCCCTAAACAATATTATACAAGTCTTGTGTCTAAAAGAATTAAATCACAATAAAATGTGAGGGTCATTAATTTACCATAGGTCATAGGTCCAACGGTGGTTGATTCAATCAGGAAGCGAACTAAAAATTACGATATTAATTTTGAAGGACTTCTCGATTTTGTGGAACCAAACGTTCCAAATCTCATAGTGACTATTCGGCTTAGCTCAATGCAGTCGTTTGTCATGTCAAAATTTTTATATTATATTTTTTGTACGTATTTTGTGGTATAGAATTTTTGTGAGATGCCACTTGTTTAATGGAGATTGATAAAAGTTAAGTTATTTTATGCCTCAAATTTAGATAGGGTAAAATGGCGTAACAATTTGATGGTTATTAAAAATTTATGCAATTTTTTAATATTAATCAATTATTAATTATTTATGAAGATGTGATTATTGAAAGGCTAGACGTTTTTTTTCATATTTAAATGGAAAAGCATAATAAAAGTTTATGAAAAACAATTAGAATGAAAATTATAAAGCAAAGCAAATTTGCTCAAATGTATAATTAAAATTAAATTAAATAGCACAGCAAAATTTAAATAGTAACAATGTAAATTTTAAAAATAGAATAAATTCACTAATAAAAAACAGACTAAACAGTAACAAATTAAAAAGAGAAAATGTAAATCATTCGACTTTGTCTGCTTGATTAAATTTTCTTATAATGTAATTTGGTCTTCGAATGAAAAGGATATAATTTTAACATCAGTAATTATTTTGATCATAATATAGATCAGCTTAAACTAACGAACTTCAACACATAATTAGCCAATCAGAAGCCCCTGTAACAATTTAAATTTTTACACATTGACGCTTCTTGATATTTCCCACAATAAAAGTTGCCAATCTAATTATTAATATAGACAAATATTTGAAATAAGATGGTAAATCGTTGTTGTTATTGTCCTGTTATCTGGAATTCACTAATTTCTAGCTAGTCTGTCTACCAATTCATCCGTGGACTATCGAGGCAGCATTTCAAAAAGTTTGCTATAGAATACAGTTGCATAGTCAGTTTAATTTGATATCCGGAAAGAGGAATCAACTTTTTTGTAAACATTTTTATTACTAAGTTAGCATCCCCAAAATTTGAGAGTCTATACTCTATAGAGAGCATTTAATAATAATACTGACTGCAAAAGTTAATTATAATATAATAATCTTTTTGCAAGCTCCTCGTTCGTGTCATTTATTTGCGCACTTTTAATTGGTTCATTCTTTACCAAGCAAATAAGTATACGTATTATAAAATAGAAGCTCCCAAATGAGTTGTTAAATCTCTCACCCCGAGTTAAACTAAAGCCCGAATCATCAAGAACTTGTAAATTTCAATAAATAATAATAAAAACGAGCAAGTAGAAATCTCTCCCATGTATTTCTTATGAGCCAAGTGTCTCAGGTCCTGTATAGCCCCACTACTCTTTTCGTAATTTTTTAAAATTCTAGTAAAATTATTGGCCACCCTAATCTTGTAAGTTGGAAGTAACTAACTTGGATTAGTTAAACTTGATTGACGTGTTACCAGCCGTAGGTACGTAAACTTTTATTGATTGTAATAAATGCACAACCAATCAGAAGTTCTAGAAAGTGTTAAGGACAGCCAGAGATTTATATCGATATTTTTATGTTTATTTTTGGTAGAATTAAAAATTAGGCAATAAAAAATGTCTAATTAGTTATTGAACAGTTATTAAAATATCTATAACTAACTGATCAATTTATCACACAAAATCTAACAAAATTTTCCCGAATTGTTAGTTCAGTGGCAGAAAAATTAGAAATTTTTGTTAATACAATTTTTAATCGCCCACACCGCGGTTATCGCGAACCTTGTACTTTAAATTAATTTTGCTTGGTAAACTAAGTTATTAATTTTTCTAAATTCTCCTGAATATTATTCAACCAAATGATTCTTCCGTTCTTACGGGTAAAAAATAATACCAAAAAGTGGATCTTAGCACAAGAAGCTAGCATGCTAACCTCTAAGAGTCTAGGTCTAAAAATCAGCTATCGAGGGCTATCAAAAAATATCTTTGAAACCCTTGAGGTACAGGCGATAAAAATAAACTCAGTAACGCAAACAATTTACACCAATTTTCTTTAAGCAAATCGAAAAGTGGGGGAGGGGGGTACAAATAGATTTTAACAAAATATTTAAATTTTCTACGGAAAAGCGAATAAATTTCATTATTTTTATATTTTTAGTATCGTAATTCTTTGAAGGTAAACTGAACAAAACATTTTCATTTCCTACTAGGATTGACTGAAATGTGTTATGCAGAAAGTAAATTAGGTTTGCACATGCTGGTGCATGTTTTCATAAGATAACATAAACTTCACTTGCCTGGGATCAATCTAAACACAACTTCGTGTACTTAATATTATAATGCAAACAGTTACGTAAAATCGCCAATGGAATTAAATTCAGTGGAGAATTGCAGTTGGTTTAGTAAAATTTTCACTACTAACTAATTCATTTTCTTCTTCATCCTTTCTTCTTCACCTTTTAAAATTTTTATATTATATGGAGTTATCAAAAAGTCGTGTGCCATACGACACTTATTATGATTTCAACAAAGACGAGATTTTATCTTTCACATAAACAGATTTAATAGCAACTTAAATTGCAGTTAGAGCGACCTTTAAACTGAATAGTGAAATAAATGTGTTTTTATGTTACCATAATTTTCGTCCATAGAATCCTTCATATTATATTATTATTTAAAGGGACACATCTAAAATTCTATAGTAAATATCAAGTTACGGAGGGTAAATTCACACCAGGCCCTTGGCATCTCATATGAAATGTGCACTTTCAAAGTAATTACGGTTATTATATAAAGTTGTCTAATTACTTTGTTGATTTGAGATAAGATTACGTAAATATTATACTAACATCGTCACATTTAAGGGGGTGGTTTTGACAATCTGTGCCGCTTTACGTTGCAAATCGTGCATCATAAATTTTCCTCCTTGTGTTTTCAATTAAGGACCTACAATTTCTCGACAAATAATAAAACGCCGGTATTAAAAATTTAGATCCGAGTTTTTCATTATTTTAGAAAAATGTGGCCGCCATTTATGGTACACAAATTTCCATTTTCGATAGTCAAGGAGAAACCATGATTAAATGAACTTTACATGAATAATTCATTAATTTATGTAACTTTTGGTAATCGCATATATTTTGAGTCTTTATTTTACCAGAAATTGTAATATTTTCTAGAGTCTCGTATAAAATTAATTCAATTCTGTTTCGCACTAAAAAAGTCGAACCATTTTCCGCTGTTTGAACTTACAGTTTTTTTCCAACAAACAGGAACCGAGAAAACGGACTTTTTAGATAGCACTCGCATGAATGACATTTGAACTGAATCTCACAAAGCAATCTCCTTCAAAAACTATTTCAAAATTAATGTGGTTGTCCAAAATTAATGCATGTATCATTATCCTAGTGGCCTATTAAAACGAGAAATTAAAAATCACTCAAATGGTCACATTTCTATTGTTTGTGAAAACTTTTTAAGTTTCGCATTAAACAACTGTCGAAATTCTATATTTCTCCGATACATTTAACACCAGGAAATGGAATTGTAGCATTATGACTTGCACTTCTTTTCAATTTATGCACTAAAAGCTCTTTTATGATATGGCAACCACTTGAATTTTAATTTTATTGGAAACATAAATGTAATCCGTTTCTATCAAATTAAATGTTTTTATTGGATGCTTTTACATTTAAAATGAGAAAAATGTGAAGCTTTGAACTTTAATATAAGATTTTGCATAAGACTCAACTGCTTTCTAAGATTTACGTGCTTACATTTCATTACACGGCGCATCTTGTAAGAATGGTTTTAAAAATTAATTTTTTAATACTAACATTTTGGAAGCTTCCATGATTTACACGGTGTGCATGAGTTTTCGCGATTTAAAATTGATCTCGTCATTGTTATTTAATGTATATGCAGATTTTCCACTAAAAGGCTTTGATGGAAAGGATGAAGGTATTTCAATTACGAAGCAACTTCAGATGTTCCGACGGTGTTATGATATTTGGAAAATGATCTTCGAAGTGCACTTATAAAACCGAAAAAAAAAATAAAAACTTACACGTTTAATTTTAGTTCCTATGAATTCAATAGCAAAATTATTACGGTTTTCCGTTCGAATCGCGAGAAAAATAATTCAATTTTATTGAACTCTCAGTTAGGAAAAAGAAAATTTAGTATGTACTTTTCGCTTAAAAAAATAAAGTAGTGCATATTAGGGTTTTCTTATAAGATTACCTCTTTTTCAAGAGGGTAAAATTTTCCATGTTGTGAAGCTTGTGAGAATATCAGGCTGAGTTCCTGAATTCAAATTTAGAACTATTTGTGTTGCGGTTTCTTGATTGCTCCGAGATTAACCTCTGTGTAACAAAACAATAATTTCACAGGGTGATAATATGTAAACAATTATAATTCATATCCGCACCTGTACGTTTTTTAATTTATTCTGCCGAATACAAATGTTTCACGCTAAATCCGAACAAAGCATTTGAAAATTGAGATGATTTGAAATTTTTTGTTGAATTTTGTGGCAATTCCTTTGTTCTTTTAGATTAAAAAAAAATGTATTCGTTTTTCGTGTAAATTTTAGTAATTTTCTTTACGTATAATGAAAACGCACAGTAAAATTGTCTGGCGCAGCTAAATAGTAATAAAATCCCGAAAGTGGGTCTGGTTCATCTACATAATATTAAATACAAATTAAATATAATTAAATAAATCGTCACTATGGTGACATATTATCGTTATTGCTAGGCACGATCATTCCAAGAGAAAATATAACTTTCAGAGTTGGTTGGAGATAAAATTATTTTTAACCATAACAGAATTGGAATTTTGCTACGGTTCAGGTTATAGAGGTGTTACATAAATTAATTTAATTTCAACGGAATTCATCTAGAATTTGTAGATCCTTTAATAAATTAACCACGTTAATATACCCTCGAATGGGGGGACCTTAGAGGCTGCAAATCTTCCACACTAGAATACCTCAAAATAAATGTTAAAAATTACAAAAGTTGTTTAAAATTAACAAATTCAAAAGGTATTACAGAATTTTAATAACTTGAATTGAAAATTTTAGTCTACCTAAACCTACGGAATCCCTAAAGAGCAGAAACTAAGTATTCTTCTGGTTATTGTGTCTACAAAAACTTCTCGATCGAGCAGTTCGACCCAATTAAATGCTGAGTTTTACTAATTAGTATGAAACTTAAATTAAATAAAAGCGTTAAAATGAGTCCCAAGAGGATCGCTCCTTTTTCCGCACATCACAATTCTCGTGAACCTGGATGGATGCCAAAACGTTTAAGATGGTAATGTGAAAACTTTTGGCTACATTCACAACAAGTTTTTCATTTTTAAAGTTAATACGACGCTTTATTTTGTCGAGTTTTATGCATTATTATTTATCATATTTGACCAGTTTTGAACCGCAGATGACTCGTTAAATTTTACTAATTTTAATAGTAGAGTACGTGTAACAAATAACCGCAAAATTGTGAAAATTATGTCGTAAATGAGCACATTTGTATTCATTTCTATTAAATTTTGAATAAGCAAGCTGGGATGCTTTCACCTGCTGTAAGCGGAGACACAGCGATTACCTTTGTAATTGCTTCGACGTGATATTACAATTTTGTGAAATTTTGTCCGCAATTAAACATAAATTGTTTTAAGGATTTTTACTCGCAAAACATTTTCGAGTTATATTTGGAACATTTCTGTTTGAAGTTCCATTATTGATGTTGCATTGTCTGAATTCTTTTCTTGAATTCTAAGAGGCACTTGGTGAAGAGCTACTTAACATTTTAGCAAACCGAATGCCGAGATGACGACAATTGAAATTGGAATGTGGTGTGATTATTTCAATTTCTGATTAAATCTTCTTCCTTTCGGCATTTCACTCAACTTAATATCGAAAGTTGTCCTTAACCCTTTTACGCTACAATTATTTGCCATTATATGGGTATTGCTTTTGATAGTTCAAATGCCGACAAATTAAATTAGAAAAATTAATTCCGGTTTCCAGTAACGATAATTTCCATTATATGTACGATTTTAATTACAAGAGAGAACGATCCATGCAGATATGAATACATAAATTAACGACATCAGCAACGAAAGCTTTCAGTTGAAACTGCAAATCCGTTTTTGATATATTACAAGTAAATAGAATAAATACATATTTTATGTTTACTGTATTGCTTTAGCATATAATTTAATATTTGTGTTTTACACAGTTCATGCGCAAAGGGAAATGTTCGTAAAGACGGAAACTAACATTAAAACGGATGCAAAAGCTTAATCGAAATCCTTAGAAACTCTCGAACAAGTTCAAGTTTTCAAAGATAATCATAAGCATTCTAACCGAACTGATGGCATTAAGAAATACAACTCCAACTTTTTAAATTTTGATTTTCCCGTCACTTTAATTAAAAATAACGTAAACTGCAGAAAACTGCTTGATAAAAAAAGTTAAGTAAACGTTACATCTAAGATCGAAAACTTGGATATTTAACTTATTGGGCAAAGCTTTAATAAAAAGGAGCTTTATCAAAATGTTCACAAAAGCTTTATATTCTCCAAGTTCTAAACTTTTATACTGCGTTATTGAAAATATTTAGACACTTGGTTTTTTATTTCAAATGCGTTTGTTTCCAACTCATTTTAAATAGTTGTCTTTTTAACTTCATGGTCGTTGGTAGTTTCCATTTGAATGGCATTGAAGTGTATTTTTCTTGGGAAATATCTCAAACATAATAAGTTTGATTTTATGCTATTTGGTCCTGGTACTCAATAAAATATGTCAGGTTTTATTTTAAAGTAAGGAACAAAATGAGAAAGTTGAAATTTCCTTTTCTTGATAAAAGTTTTTTCCATTTTTCTGTTGAATACATTCTGGCTCAAAAGGCAGTACGGCAGGAAGACGGCACTGGAATTATTTGTACTTTTAATTAACAAACTAATAATAAATATAAAGCATCACAAAGCGAGTTTCACAAGCAGATCTTTCTTTTTTTAATTTTGATTAAATTGCTATAAATAAAATATTGAGAAGTTTTCAAAACCTACAATTGTCAACCTGGGGATCCCACCGTCTTTGAGGGATTTGAAATACTTCAAATGGGGGCCCGAGAGACTTTTTTGAATTTTTAGTTTAGCAAAATGTTGGTCTTAATTGGGCATTTCTCAATCGATTCTTGTTAAATCGGATTGAGTTATTAAGTAGTTGCGTATGTAATTTTTGGAAAAAGGAGGTTAAATTTTATATTTTCGTGGTAAAGTCTTTATGTTTGTGATAAATTTGACCTAGTTATATCAAATATGTCATTGAATAAAAGATGGGCGAATTTAATAAAGCAAATGTTAAAATTAGAAGTCTAAAATGTACCTATTAGTTGTAAAATTATTTAGTATGTAAAATCGATTGATTTTACGTATGGAGACGGTCGGAGCATAGTGGTCACGCAAGTTGACTATATGGACGCTAAATACCCGGTTCGAATCTGAGTAAAGTAAGAACTTTATTCTGACCGTTCTCCCTTCTTGATTAACTCAATTTTGTAATTAATTTAATTAAATTAATAATTAAAATTAATTTTAAATCTGTCAAAGCAATTATTTTCGAATTGGCAAAGCAAAAAACATAAGAAAATCCATGGAAATTAGTTTGTTGAAATAAAAGTGGACTTACGAGACGAATAATAAAAATGGGCAGTCTTCTCTTGGCATTAATAGAGGAAGGTCTCTTTTTGGCATCACCAGAGAAAAGTTGATCGCTAATGAAGCAAAAGTAAATCAAAGTTCAATCGACAAAAATTTAATTAAATATTTGGATCTATGGTATAATGAAAAAATAAAATTTGTTTTAAGAAGTAAATAGTCGTTCTGCGAGTAGCGAATGTGTATCCGGATAGTGGAAAAGAAAGTGATTGTTGAGAAAAGTTTGGGATATGATCACTTGGTGGAAAACAATAGGCAGATTGGACAAGAAGTGGACCATACACTCATTATTAGGTGAAAGCCAATCGTTTGGAGTAGAAGTAATTGAAAATTTATCAATTGAATTTGACTTTCAGGTTTTTGATCCCACATATTCATAAGTAATAGTTGAAATTTATAAAATTATTGAAATTAGTTTTTAATTTAAAAGATTATACCGGGTGACCGGCCGCCGGCCGCGCCGGCGCCGATGTGAATATAGGATATTAACATGGGAAATCGATTTTTCTCTAATTCCTGCTTGCCATCATAACGGATAAGAATGGAATTCCGCTTCTAAAGATACCTAACACTTGATATTTTGTTCTTTAATTACTGTTACAAACTCACTAATAAAATGCAAAGTAGCACAATTTAAAACATTCTAGTTGCCTTGTTTGAATTTTATTGCAATAGTGTTTGCTTGAAAACCAATAGTAAGTTAACCAAATTTATTGTAATATGTCAAAGTAATTTGTTGTAAATTGTTGGTTTTTAAGCAAAAACAATTGTAATAAAATTCAAACAAGACCAATAAAAATGTTTTAAATGCGCTATTTTATAGTGTATAAAGTGAGTTTTTAACAGAAATGAAAGAACAAAATATCAAATGTTACGTATCTTCAAAAGCGGAACAAAAATCTCTTCAAATTGATACCACTTTCATTCTTATCCGTTATGATGGGAAGCAGGAATTAAAGAAAAATAAGTTTCCCATGTCAATTGGTTTCCCATCACATCGGCGGCCGATCACCCTGTATATATTTTTAATATATTATTTTGTTTTCTCAAATTGAAATTTTTATATAATTCACGTTTCTTATTCAAGTCAAGTAATATTTCTGTGTTGATTGCGAAAAAGTTAAGTCAATATTTGTCATACTGAGATATTGGCGAAATAAACTTTAGGGTAAAATTGAACTTGGTGTATTTAAGGCAGTTTGGGAGTATATCATTCTTTTTTGCATAATTATTATTAAATTTCATATTATTACAGACAATATAACTAAGTTATATTAAGTAAATATAGGATATTTTACATATTATTTAGTTTTTTTTTCGACAGGCGAAATGTATTTTATTAAATATCTACTTTGACAGTTATACCAAAAGAAAGAGCAAGTTGATTTCTATGGAAATATGTCAAAACCTCAATTTCGCAAAATCATGACTTAAGCACTTTTTCGCAATCAACACAGTTTAATTACTCACATTTTTTTATCACTGGATCAAAGTAGCACACAGTGGCGTGTCCTTTGAGTGTGACAGAATTGTGAGGACTTTAATGCTTTACTTTAATGTTTAGTATATTTTGTAAAAGTCTTCATAAATAAACCAAAAAAAATTGCTAGTTTATTTCAATTTTAATTAGCCATAAAAAATTTAAAAAGAATTTAAAGTAATGAATAGATTCCACAAAGTTAGAATTTAAAGAAATAAGAGAGACAGGGGTCTTGATTTGTGATAATCGGAAATTCTTGGGAGAGAAGTCCAAAGCAACGGTAGCCATTATATTGATAAACGTGTTGATCTAGTTTTCAGAGGCTTCCATCATGACAAAACAAAACTCGGCCTCCGGCCTCGAAGTTTTGCTCCTCGCTTAACATAGAAAGGCCTTTGCACTTCCTATATCGCATAAGGTACAATACACATGACGATTCTAAAAATAAAGTAGAAAATTTAAATGTAAAACAATAGAAGCTAAGAGACTGTCATTGCCTTACAGCTAACTCGATCTGTTGCAAAGGCGAGGTATACCGGGTTCAAATCTGGGGAAGGGTCAAACGTTCTCATCGGTGGCGTAACTTCAAATTTTAGACCTGGGAGCAAAAGCTTTGACGGGCCCCTCGATTTAGAGGTATGCGATTTAAAAGCAAAATTTGGTCCTATAATAATACAGTTTAAGAGGACCCTTTCCCCTCCCCCACTACAGTTATTTACGCCATTGTCCATACCTTCCCAGACCCTAATAGGTTGCACACTCATTTCTTCACATTTTAGGGTATGGTAACACTTCAAAATGAGATAAAATTAAGTATTATTAATTTATTAAAAAATCAATTAAAACATTGTTAAATCAAAACAAATCTATTCCCCTGAAAGGGGTTTTAACCGGGGGGTCTGGGGGGTATGGAATACCCCCCAGGTATACGCAAGCAACAAGCCGACTTTTTATCATTGATAACCAAGCAAGTTTGATTCTTGAATTACCTTCTTGCTGATTATATAACAAACGGAATATTTTATACCCCCAAGCCCAGCTGGAGGGGCTTGAAGAGTGACAGGATTTGGGTAAAACTGAAAATCGGAGGTAGTGCAATGGGCCCGAATTAGAGGCCTAAGTGCGTGTGAGTTTATCTTACTCTCTACAATAAATCCAGACCCCCCAAACTCACTTGGCCCTACAATGGTTCCATGTGTCAAGTTTGAAGAAAAGCATCGGTAACCATGGCAACCTAAGCTCTACCGGTGGATTCCCGTTGTCGAATTGTCCGTTTCTGGCTTGCACAGGCGCTTTTTACCCTTGTATAAGAATTTTTTAGTTTACATACACACTGGTAGTTACGCCACTGGTTCTCATGACTAGTTTCCGTGCTTCAGAAGGCACGTTAAGCCGGTGGTCCTCCTGGGTTAGTGAATTGACAACATTAATGTAAAAACCAGGATACATGGCACATCTGAAGGCAGTAAACTAATAAACTAATAAAGTTTATGGATTAAACTAAGTTGACGAAGAAAACTATTGGAATAATTTTCATCCTTAAGATCCTGACAATTTAGATACAATTTTGAAGTAGCGTTCAATTAATTGAAGAAGTTATAATTACTGTTATTGCTGTGATATGAAAATTTTACAAAGACGGTTAAATTACTACCTATTTTTCAAAATGACAATTTTTCTTTCAAGAATTTCTAATATTTATACTTTACTTGCCCTCTATGGCGAAACTATTAATTTTATGTTAAAAATTAATATAGTAGTATAATTATTTGTAGAGAACTTAATTCTGTTTCTTTTTAATTTTAGGTATTTATGGCGTACTATGCTCTAACAGCTATATAATTTCAAAAAAAAGTTTATTTTTGCCGCCATATTGTCAATATGGCGATGGCGGCAGCAGCGGCAAAGTTATGAGATTGCAAAATGAGTATAATTTTAGGAAGCTCTAAATTTACAATTGACCAAGTTTTGAAACTTCCTAAACTTATTCGGAAGAAAATATTATTCGCTATAATATAAACTAGAAACTTTTTTTAATTTTCAGAAAACTTAAGAAAGTTGAAAAAAGAAGTTGTTGCAAATTTAATATTATGTATTAAATAATAATCATTTGAAATTATCAATTATGATTTATTTAGTTAGAAAGATTGACTTTGAGACAATTAATTAAATGTCTTCCAATAATTTCGCATACTATTATGAACGGAAAACAAATTACTTTTGATGTAGGTAAAGAAGAAAAATTTATTTTTGGTTTCGTTTAGTAAAAATAAGTAGATAAAACAGGTTTTAATAAAAATAAGAGCCTCAGTAATTTATAAATTACTATGATTTATTTAGAATTAAAATTATGCAATAATTCCAAAACTTTGCACTGAAAATAAAACTAGCAAATTTGTTGAGTTACAGTGAAAGTTGAATAAATTTTTTGACCGCTGAGAAAAACTAAGCGTTTAAAAAGTTAAAAAATAAACTAAAATTTGTTAATTGGTGGTTAATTAATTGATGATCTAAATTAAGCGATAAAAGTTCTTGAAAATTGTTTTTGTTCTGAAAAAAGTTTTGAGCTTGAAGTGGCATAATTTTAAAAATATTCCAGAAAACTGAAACCTTGAGATTATTTATGGAAAATATTAACAAAAAGTTGTAGGTCTGAAAGTAGTTTAATATTTAATTCATTAATTCTAAAATCGAAACTTTGTTGACCGTTCACATATAGGTAGTTCAAGTACCTATGCTATTTATAGTTCTAAAAAAAGTTTGGTCTAGAAATTTTTTCAATTTTATCCTTTTAATCGTAACAAATTCAAATTAAAATTAAATTTCAAGTTTTATTTTTAACTTTTTTTTTGAATTGCCCACATTCCCATTCGAGTTTCTTTCGATTTGGCCCTAAAATTATTCTAAAATCAACTTTCTCATTGTCAGGTGCGTATTGTAAGATTGATCTTATTGAAAAAAAAAAAACTAACAAATAAACGAGAGGTGCATTATTTTCTTTACGTTTGAAACGGTCTCGAATTTTTCACACACTTGAGTCAAAAATAAGTTTCATTCATGAATTCATCTACCTGCATAATGAACATCACCCACATAATAGGTTTACAACTATCACTACTAATACATTTTAAATTTCTTTAGGATTTGTAATTTACCTGATTTTCTTTGACACCTTGAATGAATCCTCTTTGGTGCTGTACCGCCTTTTACTATTAAACGTTTTACATTTTTGCTTCCTTTGTTGAGACTACAATAAATAAATTTTGCGTGTATTGAAGATCCTTGTGAACTTTAACTATAGCAAGAATTCTTATTGTACAGAAAACGAAAAAACGCCTATGTTATGTCAAATTTTTTTAATAAATAAGTAAAAATGTACAAAAATAGACTTTGGTATCACAATCATATAAACATTTACAAAATAGAATCTCGCATTAAATTTTATATATTACAAAATATTCTTAATTATTCTAAACTTATTATCAATGTTGAATAACGCACTTAAAATCACGTTCTAGTTCATCATCCGTATGAGTTACATCGATGTCTATGTCTTCACAAGAAGAAGTCGAAGCTTTTGGTTTTCTCGAGCTGGAGCAAGTTCTCAAACAACAACACTTTCCATTTCCTTGGGAATTCACACCGATAGCGGCCGGCAATTCTTCCTTCTTGTACTTAACACGCCTGTTTTGGAACCAAATTTTTACTTGTTTTTCTGACAACCTCAAACAGGTTGCGATTTCGATGCGTCTCAATCTTGATAAATACATGTTCGCATTAAATTCACGTTCGAGTTCAAGCAATTGAGTGCTTGTGAAAGCAGTCCTTATACGCTTGCTGCTCGAATCCTTCAAATATTCATTATTTTTTAGTGGAGGCGTCGGCGTCGAGTTTCTGCTTTCAGAAGTATGGATCGGAGAACCTTGAGGGCTGATGTGGTTGTGCGAAATTGGCGGAGAGTGTCTCGATACCGGTAAATCAGCGTAACCGTTCGGCGAAGAAGCGCACTTTTTAATAGTCGGAGTTATCCTGGGAAGCGAAGCGATCGGTCGAATTGGAACTTTATGCTGTCCAAACATTGGATTCATCAAATTGTTGCTTAACTGCATCTGCTGGTGTTGCTGTTGAGCGAGGCTTAACGAAAATAAATAACTGCTGATGTAACTTGGCGGATACGGAAGAGTCGGTCTGATCGCTTCAGACGTGAAGTTTTTAACACCGACAAATTCTTTCGGAGTATTGCTTATTAACGAATCAACTAAAAATGATCGAGACATTATTGCGGAACTCACTAATTCACGATGATTTACAAGCACCCTACTGATCCCGATAGACTTAAAAATTCGAATTTATATGCCCCCTCTTACCAATACTCTGCAAAATCACCCTGACGGTTTGTTGTCTCATTGTTAAGGACTCCGCCTTGGTCTGCCCAACTAAACCCTATGACCCTGTTCTACAACACCCTAAATCGTCAAGTAAATAAATTACACACCAGCTAATCCCTCTACTACTCAAACATTGGTTCTTATATATTTCATTGTCAATATAGTACTGATACATTGCAAATAAATCCCCAATTTGTTTAGTTGTCGAGCGGGAAACTTTAATAAATTAAAGCAAAATCACAATGCTTGGAATCTTACGACAATTTTAGAAAGATTAGCTAAAATCACAATTTAGTAAAGGAAGTAAAAAGTTCATTTTTTCCAATTATTATTCATGTATTCATAATGGCTTATGAAATACAATAGGAGGACAGTTGAATTATCCTTTGAATATAGGTAATGTTATTATAACGGACGTGTTTAAAAATAATTGCTTGTGATTCCAGAGGGTACAACCCTTTAAGTCAGTTGTACCATTGGTCTACTATTAACAATGCCCTTTAATCATCACACATGGGAGGAGCTCCCGTTTAAAATTAAAACATTTAAAAAAAAATTTAAATAGATACTTATGAAAGTTGTGAATATTAGAAATAAAGTTGCTTCCCCAATTGGGATTTTACCTTGCTTACACACTCGAGTTCAAATTGAACGTTGCGAAATTCTTATTTAATGTTTATTAAAAGCATTTTCTTCCGTTTTCTTGGGTTTCTTGTCGTGACAACAAATTCCATTAGTCACCTCTTACTTTCCTCCGTAACTTAATTTGGATTAGTTTTTATTACTTTTTAAATTGACATTATTAAGTATAAAACACAATTTCCTTTATTCGATTTTCTTGAATCGCAATAAATTCGATTTTCGAAATTGAATGTGATTTTTATGATAAAAATTTTTAATTAAGTTGGTTTATGAGATTTTTCGAATAATATTTCATTTTTATGGTTAAATAACGAAATTTCTTTTGTGAAACCTAATGCTATTAATTATTAAGGGTTGGATTTTTGTAGCTAATTTAATAATGGGGTATCGAGATAATGAGATCATGTCAGGAACTGAAATATCAGAACCAAATATCAAAATAAATCCATCCCGCTAGTGAAAAGAACAAGGTGCAACTTACAGACATAACAATGGCTAAACAATATGGGCTTATAATCTCATAAAAATGGGGTAATATGTGTAGAAAATTGCTTTTAAAATGAATATATTACAACACATATTGTTAGAAAATCCTGGATTATAGAAAATGTGTATGTAGAATGTAGAAATCTCTTTTATTCTCGTTTTTACGTCGCACGTTTGCTGTCAAATGCGATTAAGATTAGTGAAAGTGACATTTAATGTAAAATTCCTTATAGATTATCCAATATTGGATTTATTTTATATATTGAATTGTTAAGCTTTGATGTATAAAATGTCGTGTGCCATACAAATTATTAAATTCATAATTTGCTACAATTAGAAGTTATGACCGAATACTATGCAAAAATGCACTTTTCATCAGGATTAATCACAGCTTTATTCATCCAATAGTTTGTAATACAAGGTATCGTGTAGCATAGACACGAATTAATTAATTTTATAAAACTACCCATCAGACCTTAATATAACCCGACACTTCGATGAATGATATAACAGAATAGTAGTAGTCCTAGTTTCCGACTCATTACGCATTCTATATACAATCTATTAATTTAGTTTAATCTGGGCATCCATCATTTAATTCAGTATTGATTGTTGACTAATTTTTATATCCAGAAAATTACTGATTGCCGTAATAACTGATAATCCTATGCCCACATTGAGACCAGAATGAACAACGGATGTTGAAATGCTTTTCAGAAATCAAAGCATTTTTTAGTTTTGTTTAATTGTTTATGATAAAAAGTATTAATTCTACACTTTTATTCCATAATAACAAAATTCAGTAACCCAATGGAAGCCTACCCCAGACACGTTAATGACCATTAAGTGGCGGTGCCCAATTAACACACTAGCAGAAGAGTGGAATCAACAGAAGAAGTATCAAATGCTGCGGGTCCCGCGCCTGGCAGAAAAGTGCTTTTAGTTTAAGAAAAGGGTAGTAAAAATAAATTCATTCATTCATGTTTCATCCTTAGGAAAAATAGCGTTTTTAGTTACGAAAGGATAAAAAAGGGTTATTCAAAAAACAAGAGGATCCCGCGACAACATTTGTTACGGGCCCCGCGCTTGCTTAATTCGCTACTAAAAAAAAATTTTAAAATTCAGTCAAGTAAACTTGAACACAATAAATTCAAGAAAAAGATTAGTAATAATTTATATATTTCTAATAAAAGTTCGAACATTAACTGAAAGCTGCAATAGTAAATTCCAATTGGTTTTATTGCGTTCACCTGAACTTGACTGTATTTTAAAATTTTTATTTAATATTAACTTCACGAGTTAAAAACTTAAATATATTATTAGGTACTTCAATATTTTCGTCTTGAAACGAACTCTCTAAAAAAATATTTTAAAAATATAAATAAATTAACTAACATCATTTTTCAATTTTTAACTACAAAATAATTTTTCTCGTCCTGTGGGTCCAATTAATTATTATGGGACATTGATTCGTTAATATTATATATTTTTTTTTTTTTTTTGAAAAACGGTGGTCAAATTTGTGGTATACAAATTTTAAGCCTAGCCTCATGGTGAAATAAATCGTTATGATTTATTAATTTTTCTAATAAAAAGTTTCATTCTGTTTAATATTTCAAACAATTGTAAGTAGAGATTAAATGAAGGGATAACAGTTTGAAAAAAGTTGTTCGTTCTTCTATCGATGGGTACAACAATATAATAGAACATCAGCTAGCTTAAAAATGGTCGGATTCGAGATTTGCCGAGTTTGTATGAAATGCCCCATGTGCTGTTTATTAAGGCAATTTTGAATATATTTTACTTTGAAATCATTTTTAAGATTGTATACGAATTATTTGGATAAGTAGAGTGCGAAAAACTTGTTTTTATCCGGCGGAAGCGCTTAAATCTTGGAAAAAATCACTTTCAAAGATGAAAAAGTAAAGATCGCTTTTTGCAACTTCAATCGACCGTAAAATTGTTATTTTAATAAATGTTGCAAAATAAACTACGTCAGTCGAATTTTATCGTCAAAATACATTAGAATCACTCGAAAAAGCAATGGTTTTCCAAAAATGACTTTTTGGGCTAAAAAAACTTCATTGTTTTATTACTAGATTGCCTAGATTGTGCGGCCTGAAGGCAGCACTATGTCTATATTTTACATTTAGACGTTATCATTTTTATAATAATATATGCAAATAAAAGTGGAAATCGTTTCATTACATCCGAGAAATGATGAATTGCGAAGAGCCTACGTTATTTATAACTCAAAGTTTTCTACTTTTCCTCTAATTTTCTGCTGAAATGTTAACATTTTTGTCTATTTGTTAAGGTTGTACGTCAAAGCGTCGTAAATATTTGGAAGCGGGACAATTGGACTCAACGACAATTGGACGCGTCTATGGCTACTCTAAAAATTGCTTAAAGGTGCTATATTAACCACTTAGTTCCTATTACTGAATAAATAACATAAAATAACATATAACCTAAGCTATAAGCCGTGATCCTTGAAAAAGGTGCTATTTTAACGCGGTTATTTCTATTAATAAATAAATAAATAACATATAATCTAAGCTATAAACCCGAATCCTTTGACAATTTTAATTGTTCGCGTTCAAACATCTCTGCCTTCCAAAGTTCCTGCGATCAAACAGCCACATTCAAACTATCGCATTCAAACATTCTGCTCTGCGATTTGTAGACGCAAAAAACACCCAGTTCGTGATTTTTTCGCTTAGGCTGTTTTTATGCTCTAGGACGCAAAAATGCAACTGTCCTTTGCAAAGTTCCGTTAGAAAAAATTAAACTATCCATAGCATTGAGAGAAAAACTAAAACCGCAAAATTAACTTGTATTGCGCCGAATCGGACTATAAAATATGATTTACCTCTATTTAATATTAAAAATTGCAAGAAGTGGACATGTCGATGGCAAATTGCAAAATGAATAATATTTTGAGGTTATCCAATATACTATAATTTGCTAGAGAGCTCCTCCTCCCTCTCGTGCCATTTATAGACGCACCTCCGTTTGTTCGTTTATTACCAACAACAAAAATGTTTAAGAATTTGAAAAAGTTTATCAACCTAAACCAAGTGTACGATCTAAGAATTAGGCACGTGCATCTGATTTGCCACAATCGCCCTTGGGTGAGGCCAAACAACTATAACTTAAAGCCCATAAATAATAGTGTATTCCTATTGAATGAAACAAAAAGGATAAAAACGACATCAATCAAATACTAGATAGCTAAAAGGGCGAACGGATGTTAGTTATTCACCAATATAGGAAAATATTTTGCTAGAAAACTCATCCGTGTGGTTTATATAGATAAGTATCTGATAGAATGATTCATTATAAAACCGAAGAAAATAATTAAAATTGTGATAAAATTAAATGCATTACTCAGAATATTTTCCTCAAGTGGGGTCGCCCCCACAGATACCCGGTTCTCATTCATTTATTCACATTTTATACACGACATCCTACGGCATACAGTATAAAGAGATATTATAGGTCCCTCCTAGTATTAGCACTCCAGACAAATGAGAATTATGATAAAAACTATTCAAAAAAATGCAAGCACGACAGCTATAATAACTGATGCCGAAACCTACGGATTGCGAGCCGCTTTGAAGATTCAATAATAAATGCAAGCACAAGTTCTATAAACCATTGATATAGTGTATTTTGATTTGATTGATGGTTATTCGTGTATCAAAACCTAAAAGTTTAAACATTTATATCACTAATATAACGGTTATAAGTGAAATTTGTTACACTGCCCTCTTATCATATCATTTCATTTCAAATATTCCTAAATGCGGCCATGCATTTTTATCTAAATGCAATCTTTGAATGCATGCATTTTGCGGGCAGATTGCTGCAAACTTGAACGCTTCGGAGTAGGAATATGAGTCTTGAAACAGCTACGACAGTTAGTGGACGTAGAGAAGTTGACTCTAGGTTTGTTCGTTTGTATGAACTAACTTGAACTGGGTTATCTTTCGACATCAAAATACTCCCACCACAAAAGTTAGATAGTGTTCTAACTTGCACTGCCTACTCCTCCTATGGAGGTCGAGCAAGAAGTTCATGTTCGGTCATGAACTGAGCAGCCAAACGAACACAGTTTATTTGCAATAACTGAACCGAGCAAGTTAGTTCATACAAACGAACAAACCTAATGACTTTGTTAAGTGCCGGTGGTTGGCGTGGACAAATATTTGTTGGTCCAACGTGAAAAAATAATAGTTTTTCGTGCCAAGTCGTTTAAAACAATATTAGTCCGGCTATTGTATGGTGTTTTTAGCTCCTGTGTAAAACATTTGGAGATAAAGGGTTACAAGGGTAAGTTTGTGGTATGCAAGACCATGTCCGATTCTCTAAGGTTAGCAGCGCCGGATGTGTTGTTGTTTTGACAACCAGATCGTAACCTACAAACTTCGTTTTCTGTTGGAAGACAGATCACTTGGGGAATTATTTTGTTATCTGGATGGTTCAATCTTGCTCATCAGCTCCAACACCATCTCTCTCACGGTCTAGCCAACATCAGATGTGGAAGCTGTGTTTTGTGTCGCGACAAGTGATTCCTGTGTAAAATTAACAAGTCTTCCAGATTTATCTTTTGGAAGCCAACCGTCGTATTTCCAGTAGAAGGAAACGCCTGTCACCAAATAAGTAGTAAACTTGCAGAGCGCTTATATAAGTAGTTTTAATTTTTTCCTATTCATTTGAAAGACGTATACTTTTGGCTTTTGTGTTTCAATTTTGGGTATAATCATTAGAGGTTACTGTGTTTTATATTGGGTACTTGTTAAATTTGAAGTGGTTGCACTTCTTGATGTAACACAATTTTTGTTTTTAATTTGCTACTGTGTGTATGTTTTGCACAGTAATTTACATTGAAATTTATTGTTAGGGTTCTGAAAGCACCTCTCAAATTATTGTTTCAATTAAAGCACTTTATTACCATTTGCGTATTTTTGAGTTCCCTCAAGCTACCATTTTTTCAGAATCTACGGACCAGCCTCCGCATAAATCAAGGGTTAGCCTATTAACATCGTGGCTAAACAAACTGGAAAGGTCCTCTCCGGATGGTTACGGACTCTGGCCTCTGTTTGGGTCAACCCTCTCATTAAAGGTTGCTACTCAGAGGGTAGCTTTTGTTCCAAAATTTTAAGTTAGGTTACCAAGCAACATGCAACATCCGTTTAAGAAAATGGTATGCTATTTTAAAAGGACCAAGACCCTCCAATTTAGCTGTGCATAAAATATGCTATTTTGATTTCTTCAAAGCTCAAAAATTAATAATATTAATTAGAACGACAAAGAATACAATTTATTTGACGTACGATAATTAAATTAAAGAAAAGCATGACTTTGTACACATAAAAGAACCCATTTTTACATTGTGTACACAAGCAAAAGAACCTGTCAGTCGCGATTTAAGAAATCTTAAATTAAAATTTCATTAAAATAAAACTTGAAATGAAACGTTTCATAGCAACGAAATGACAAATTTTTCCACCATTTGAATAAAAAATAATTAGTATAATAAATTATATAATATTCAATCGCAATTGCATCTGAAAATGTTAGTGCAAGTTGGGTTGCATTGTGATATTCCAAATGTCACTTTGCAACTCAGTGTTAGTTGCTAACAGTATTATTTATTAATATAACCGATAATTTAATAGTTCATTTTGTATTGCTAATTTGAACGAATCGTCAACATAATTCAAAGCCAATTAGAACGCTCCAAATTATTATTGCCTTATTTGTATTTACAGTATAGTTAATTCAATGATGATGATGATGTTCTTATAAATTAAAACGTTTAGCAGGTAAGGACTGGGATCATCCGAGACTTGTTTCACTTGAAGGAAGGACGAGTACATACCTCTGGTCCTGTTCGTACCTAATCAACACCAAGGAAGTAGTTTTTACCGCAACTATATTTGATGCCCTCTCACGGTAGATGGGACAACCACAGACGTGGGAACGATCAAATTATCTATTTTACTAATTTTAATTAATTATTAACTACAAAAGTTAATGTGGAATCCGAACCACGAATCTGAAATGTCCACCATCAAATTTTATATTATACTAACTACGGAATTTTGTCGTATTTGTTACGGTTTTGCAGCTTTTCTGTAATGTAAAATTGCGCCGGCGTATTATCGTTTTTCTCTTTATGATTTTTCAGCTTTTATGTTATTTTCAAAAATTTAAATCATAATTAAATATTAAAATGGTTTAATGAGCACAAAGTGGCAGCAGTATAAAATTCCAATTTTGAAGATGTGGGTAATTTGGTTTAAAAAGACTCCCAAGAAATCCATGAAAACAATTTAAAAAGCAGCACTTTAAAGAAATCTACCTTACCTTTTTACAAAGTCCTTTGGCGTCAATCTTCTTGTGCAAAATTCATCAAGGACCAAATTTATTTCACATTCACTCACGCACGAATGGTTCAACGATTCAAATAGCAAAAAAAAAACACTAGGGTAACGTAATTGTTGGCCAAAATTCGGAAAAATAGTTCTGCTGACTGATTTAGTTTGAGCAAGAAATTTTTCAACTCTATTCCATGTGTTTAAATATTTGTTGGGGTTCTAACCCAAAATCTATTCTGAATCTGAACGATGGAAAAGTATTTTCTACACCACTTGGTCCACTATCACAAACACAAACTTTTATACACTTTTCACAACAAAATTATTGCAATTGAGCACTTTGCACTACTTCTTCACTAAAGAATTCAATCAAAAATGAACCACGTTGATTCAAGTCGGAATAAGTGACGTGTCTTTTGCACACGACTTGTTGAAACAAATGACACATTAGGCTTTGTGCTATTTACCGGAAGTGATGCATATTTTTATAGTCATGAATTTTCTTCATTTCCAAAAATTATAATTTAAATTTACTCAGCATATTCAAATTAATTATCTTAATAATTTTTCATTTGGGTTAAGAAAACTGTACGGAATTCAAACCACTTTTTTAGTTTTCCATACTTTTCTCCCTATATCTTCGACCCACCGCACAATATTTTGGCCAAATGTATCTTTTGTAAGTGGTAGATGATTAAACTTATTATTTTGTTTATAAATACTTGGTCACTTTTTTGCTAGTGTATTTAGTTTAAGAATAGAAATAAATTTAAGAAACAAGGTTGCGAAAAGCGATTTCCACTGTTTTAGACTTTATTTTCTCGAGTTTCTACCATTTTTTAAAATTTATCCTGAGAAATAACAAACTACAATTAATTTTCATTTAATTCGTTACGAATTAAATTCTTTTATTTAATAAATTCTCTATACATTTTCTAAACGTTTGCTATAAGTAAAAGCACTTCTATCCATTTTTCCGAATTGATAGCAAATAAATAGGAAATAGATGCAATTAATTAAATTTTTGTTCCACTTCTATGCAATTAAAGTTTCAAGTTACAAAATAGTTTCAATTTATAAAAAGGAATGTGAAGAATTTCTAAATTACTTTTTTAAACATTTAATAAAATGAAATTTATGTAATAGTACAATGATACTGAATAAACACAAACCCCAAAATAGTGTTATGGGTACAAACTACGAAGATGAATGTGAATGCGGAACGTATTTGTTGATTTGTTCATTGGTAATAACATTTCCATAACAAAAGGAAGATCTAACAGTTTCGAGTGTCATCTGTCCGTCCACCCCTCGTAACATTTCTCGTCGCCAATATTGCAAAATCATTCATTTTATTAGTGGTTTCCTTTTATTGTACAAAATAAATGGAATGGCATTAGTAATTTTCGTGGTAAAATATTAATTCAATTAGGAAAAAAAATAAAAACTATGTAGTAGTAACGCAGAAAAGCTAAAGCTTGGGTGATCGCTGGAGATGCTCATAATTTTTGATGTTAGGCTATTTAAACCTTACAATAAAAAAATTGAAACGGACGAGACGAGAATAAGTATTGTGTTTTTAAGGCTTTAACATTGTATTTTGAATTGTAGTAAATAAGTAGTTAACAAAAAGGCAAGATGAAAAAAAAAATGAATGTAAGGTAATAAAAATGTATCATTAAAAGTTTTGGGATACGTTTGGTAAGTTTCCAGTTTATACTCGAGGAAAATCAAAACTTTAGGAAAATATATAACGCTAAGGTAAATTTAATTACTTAAAGTGCCAATTCACGGTACCTTATGTTACTGAATAGTTTATTTGTGGTTGCAATTGCATAGATGGAACACATTTGTTACCTAATTTATTGATTGCCAAGTGATAAATGACTACAAAGTCAATGTTGCGAGTCACGAGTTTAACAGTTAGGGGTGTGAAGTTCCCTGTAAGACTAATAATGGGGTAATTGTTATCAAAATTTGGAGACCGCGGTCACGTGACCTGAACTTCCTGGAGTGCGTTTGAAAGCTCGAGTTCGAATGAAAACTTACAAACATATTGTGTCCCTTGCATGAATTTATCCGCAGGTCACGTGTCGCTGAAATAACTATTAACGACCGGACACAATAATTCTAAATGTAGTTAAAAGTTTCTAATTGGGAATAGAATGTTTTGTCACTCTCGGGTTATACAAAACACAATAAATCATTGGGCTCAGCGTGTTAATTCGTCTCGAATTCAACTCAAGTACTAGACTAACTAACTCATTAAATATTTTTCGTGCAATTACACCATGAAAGTTTAATTTACATGAACTGCTTGGCATGGAAACATAAATGTTGGCTTCGTTAATAAGAGATAAATTTTGGAAAATCTTAATTGAAGTTATAAAAAAACAATTTTTTGACGAAAAGCCAAAATCAGTGCTGCAAAAAAATTAAAGTTGTGCTGAATTCCGCTAGACGCGTGCTAAATTTTGCATAATAAAAATTTTTATTTTGAAATTTAAGTAAAATTGTCGTAAATATAATTTATGATACCTACTTACATTTCCACTATGTTGCTCCTAGTAGGTATTAATCTTTTAAACTGAGAGGAAAATCCGAATTTATTCATATTACTAAAGTGACAATCTATTCTGATTATGTTAGTAAGCTTTCTTATATTGCAGCTGTATCAAGTGACCGAAAATCATTATCGCATTCTTCTGCATGCGATGAAGAGTTTCTATGCATCCGATGTTGCTCCTCAAAACAGGATTCCGTAAGCTCCAACTCTATGAAAATTCGCAAAATATGCCATGTTCACTACATTAGGCGAAATTATCTGTTTAAGTGGACGGAGACTATACAACACTGTGGAGAGCTTTCAGATAGTCTCACTTATGTGGGTTGATCAATTCAGCCTTGAGTCGATGAGCATTCCCAATAACTTAACCGACAAAGACTGCTGTTGTACACGAAATATAATCTTCTGAATTTTACTGTAAACCACCCTCAATTTTTTTTGCTAGAACCCAGTTATTTGCTGGCCCCCACACTGCTTCCAACCTTAGTATCCACCTCACTAACTTCCAAAAACAAGGTTATAGTCAATATTCAATCAATAGCCCCTCTCATTGCGGAACCCTACATATCATAAAAATTCTTCTGGACGTGGCACTGTCTAATGTCACAACTTGAGTTCAGTCCTATAAGTAAGACCTAAAAAGTTAAAGTGGGATACTTCTAACACCGTACGTTGAATAAGGAAAAAATTTAATATATTATTTAGTATCAGTATAGTACAGTGGTTTTCAAAGTGGGCGATATCGCCCCCCTATGGGCGATTTCTAGTTCTAGGGGGGCAATGGTGAGCAAGAAATAATTTGGGGTTGAGGATCGATCGGGGGGCGGTTGAAAAAGAACCGTTTTTATAAAAAAAAAAAACGAATGGCTCCTTTGTAGCCCTATTTTATTAATGAGGGGCGTTATAAAAATTTATACTCAGGAAAGTGGGCGGTGGTCCGAAAAAGTTTGAGAACCTACGGTATAGTGTAAAAGAAGTGCTTTAAAGTTGCACAATTTAGGTAGATAATTTTGACAAACTGATGTGTTAAAATGAAAAAACTGTATACTAATTTGTATGACAATTGTAGCACCAAGTACTATAATTTGTAGTTGAATAGTGATATTATGTACAAATTTGAAGTAATATGCAATAAAATTTGTAGGTAAATTTTGTAGTAAATATTACTCTAAATTTTAGTAATTTTTAATACTTAATAAATATTTTTAAAAGTTGTAGTAATAAGTGCAACAATAATAAATTAATGTATTACAAATGTTTATTAAATTTAATATAGTTACAATGTATTATATCAATTTTAACAAAGTATCTATATAAGTAAGTACTACAAAATATTTATGACAATTTTGTTGGCAAATTTTACAATAGATATTTTCAGTGTAGCATAATTGTACACATTTCTAGCACAATTATTGTACTAAATTCTAATAAAGTTGTACATAAGTGACACAATTTGGATATTTTGGCAAGACCTAATTATTTATGTGCAATTTTTAACCATAGTTTTTTCTAGTATCCAGATTGCGCACTATTTTTAGATTGATCATAAAAAATTGAATCAATTCTTATTTCTTCGGACTTATCTCCCATCTTTTTGCATTATCATTGATCTCTGTCGGCCCTTTGATCTTGAGTGTTCCAAAAAATTTGAAAAACCTTTGAGTTTAGTACTCTAGGGTTCTACATTAATTTGTTGTTTCTGAATTCTAACTATATTCTAACCTATAAGTTTGACGTGTCATGAACAGTATACAGTATAATAACTTATAAAATCGTATGTCAATTCGAAAGAGCGCGAGCGCCAAATACAATTGAAATGGACTGCGACATGCGCATACAAATTTGGAATGGCAAAAATGCTCGAATAACTTTACTTACTCGTATACTATATATTTTATTTTAGTATGCAGCTACAGATCATATTTGACTGAGTTGCTATGGCAACCGAGTACTAATACATTTTTGGGGTTGAGGAAAGTAGTTGTCCCCCAATTTTAAAAATTTTCTATTGAAATTATGGTAGTTGAGGATGTAAATTACAAATATATACCTAAAACTTTACGGATTCTTCCAAAATTGGATCGAAATGGAGCCAAAACCGTAAAAATAATATAATATTAGGATTGTATTGGTTGTTTCTTTGAGTTTCCTACAATTCAGCCCGCGCACTTGAAAAAAAAACTTTCCTGAAGCCCGCCGTACTCTAAAATAGGGATCTATGTGCAAGTTTTAATTAAAATTAATCTATAATTCTTCTTCAGGTGCCTATCCGATTTCGGATGTTAGCGATCCTCCTGGCTAAGCCAAGAAGACTTTACTAGGGAAATGTTAATGGGGTGGTTTCCCGTTGCTTTCCCCATAGTCCACAGATCGATTTTGGACTTTTTTTTAGATCACAGCACATATCCGACGCAATCAGGATTAGAACCGCGGTTTCCCGCTCTGTAGTCTATTCGTGTTTGATTTACGCGATATTGCTGGTCTAATCTATAATTAAGGATATGTTAAGGATATGCAATTTAATATAAATTTGTATAACTATACAATTATACATGTTGCCTGCTTCATACGGAAACGGCAGCTTCGGTGCGCCCCGCCCTTCGCTCCTTAATAAACCTTGCTGTAAATATTTACCTCAAGTGCATGTACTGTCAACAGAATGAGATCCGCTTTTCGGAATCGAAACTTTACAAAGAATTATTTGTTAAATTAATCGATATTTGATGATCATCCGCACCTTAAATGTTTAAATTTAATGTTATCTATCAAATCCCATAGCATCTTTGTAAATAACTATAATATCTTCGAGGGACAGTTATCGCCATCTAACCCTTTTTGTATTCATACATTTCCATTCATGTATGTATCTACAAAAATATAAAATATTTTTCATGTAAAATTGCACACTATATCATAGCTAACATTTGTGACTAATTATTATCAGTGCATAATTACATTTTAATCTCATGTAGTCATTCAGCCTTTGGCCTCACAAAAGTGGGGATTTTCTGAATTATGATTTATGGTGGAGGGTAAGATAAACTCACACGCACTTAGGCCTTTAAATCGGACCCATTGCACTATCTCAGGTATTCAGCTTCACCCCAATCCTGTCACTCTCCAAGCCATCCCAGCTGTAGACTGAACTCTAGGATTTTGACAGGCGGAGTTTCACTAATTATGGCCATGTCGGGCCAGAAGTCCCACAACACAGATATTCTCATTGAAGTTAATGCTGGACAGTAATAAAGTATTCGTTACATCCACGACATATGGGGGTCATCTGCATATCACATGTTGTGAAAGTGTTTATTTAATCTGTAGTACTAGTCAAGATCTCGCATGTTTCCCAGATGGTGCGCGTTTTGCAGCTATTGGGTGGCTACATGCACTTCCTTGTACTCACATGCAAGTATGCAGTTTTAGGGTGTATTGTTTGACCATGGCATCCAGAGCCTTGATGGCAGGCTTGACCATCAGTTCCGAGCCGTAGGGTAGACCTTTGGAGCCGCTTCTTGCCGGTTTGTCTGTCCATGTGTTGTCCTCGTCATCTCGATGTTCTTTGACCCAGCAGAGAGAAAGAACATTTTGACTAGATATCATATTCAATGTCTGGATGCAGTTAAGTACCAAACCTGAAGTGATCTTTTGGCCCTGAAGTGCCACAAGAGTCGCCCAACTATCTGATAATTTTGTTCCGGATTCATGAATCCTAAACTATTCTTGCACAGTGTGATATGCCTATAAGTTCCGATAGAAATACGGATGCAAATGCACCCATCGATACCCTTATGCTTAGGTAAGTTTTGCAGAATATATTCCTGCACGTGATTCAGTATTATTTTTGGAGCCATCCGAGTATAGACATAATATGTCGTAGTAAAATGTTTCGTGTAGGGTTATTCTCTCCAAGTAGGGATCATTTTCTAATTTTACTCTTATCCCATATTAGCCTGAAGGATCGGAGTGTCATCGATCTGGACGTTTATTATTTTGATTATCAAGAAAAATTTTGGCTTTTGAAAAAGTTTAGTGAAACTCGAATGGTAATCAGACGTGCAGAAGATAGAAGTAAGAACATACAAATTATCCTTAATAATAATAATAGTTTTGCTATTATCTACTCTACATAATATATAGATTTTATAATACAATCTCAATTAGTGTAAGAAAATACAAGTCAACTCACCATTTCCAAATAATTTAAATCGTCACCATAATGGCCTGTTTTTCAATATTTTAATATTTTGCGACCGAACCCAGAAATTTATTGCTTTTAAATTCAAAATTTTAAGTATTTACCAAAATATAGCTTTATGTTTAACCTATTTAAATATTTTCAAATCATTTAAAAATATTTATTATTAATAGTCTTGACTGTTCTAGACATTGCATTGCTGAAAAGAGGCGCCGCCTCAAATGAATTTCACTGAATCATAAAATAATTTTTCATATCAGTCAAGAAAAGCCCCAACAACAAACATTATTTTTATAGCGAAAGCGGAAAAAGATATAAAGGTAATGTAAAACAATACCAATATAACAAGAGATTTCGTACATCCATTTACTGTACATATAACAAATATATAGTACAACCCATAGTGAAAATGCAGAAAATTCAGTATATTTTGCAAGTATTCATAGCGGCAATGTCTTGCCAATATAGAAACGTTAAACTAAAAGTTATAAAAGTTTTTGGTATAGAATAATTATTGTTATTGTGTAAGTTCTCTGTTAATTTGCGGTTTTGTACATGGAGGAGGAAGCTTTTAAAATAAATTATTTTTGATCTGATTCATTACGAAAACTTCACGTTTTCCTTATTAATTTCATTATGAAAATGTTACTTAATTCTCCGCACTAGCTATGGAAAGTAAAATTACAACAAATTGTTATTTTAACTTTCATTCGAACTTTTTCTAAAGGAATCAGAAAAATTTTTGTATTTTTGTATTTTATTTTTTTTTTGTATTTATGTATATAAATTTTTCCTAGAAGTTTTATAATTTTTTCGTTTATTGAAATTTACCTTTTTCAAAACTTCCTTTATAACAATTTCGCATTCGAGTTCAAACATAACCTCACTGTTCCGATTAAAAATTGAAAATTATATCAAAAATTTTTATTTGTAATAAAAAAGAAAAATTGAATAGAAAATAATATAAAAAGAATGCTAGATAAAACTACACGTGTATGATTACTTCTAGTCGAGCGAATACGGCATGTGCAAATAATTTATTACTTTTTGGATATAATTTGCTTTTTGTGGAAACTAAATAGCCGAATATGAATACTTAGGAAGAAAAATTGGTGGCCGGTCCAAGTTATCCATCACAACAGAAACTATAGTTAGCTCGATCTTTTACAAATCGAACAAGCAATAAAAGGGCATCGCGCGCGTTTTCTATTGTTGTGCTCCTAGTCCACCTGGCAGAAAGCGCACTCGAACGTAAAATAACCAGAAAATTACAGAAAAAAAACTACAAAATTTTTGGGGTGAATCTGAAAAAGGTAATAAAATATGTTGAATAACTCGGCCCACCATGGGTAGCATTGTTAAGAATGCCTAAACTGACTTCAGAATCTGCAACTTCTAATGTAGCGAATCTAATTAAGGGCTTCTACAAGAGTACGTGTATCTAATACAAAAAGTTTACTTTCATTCATGAGACACTTCACGTAAGTCTTGCCTAATACCTTCGGTTGCTATTTGAAAATAGAATTGGATATCATTAACTTTGGACGAATTATGCGTGTGACGGGGATGTTGCCGACCGTGAAATAATGACTAAGTGGTATGTTTACAAAGCCAAAAGTTGATGGTTCGTTCTATGCGTACATGGATCTTATAATATGTAACGGTAGGTTGGCTTAACATTTTGACCCTTCGTATTAATAAATTCTTCCATCAATAAATATTAAATTTTTATAACGTCTGAAGTGTTACTTGATAGGGTTCTACTCTATTAAAACGCACAACAAATGTTTTAAAATTATATTTCCTTTATATCCAAACTATAATAAATTGATGAGCAAAAAATTCAATTATTATTATTTTTTGGTTTCATTTTGGTGTCCTCACCTTAATTGGTTCGGATTATTGCGGTTGCACAATAAAGCAGAAAATTAATCCACGGACTGTATTATGTGTACAACAATTTTTTTATTTTTTTTACTATCGTTGTTAATTCGATTATTGGAAATGAGGAAATAAAAAGAGAAGTTATTTGTATTTGGAGCATGAGCTCGAGTTTTTCAATAAAAAAAGTTTCGGATAGCTATCCGATCCAATACAAATAATCATAATTAAAACAGCTTTTTCAAAAATGCTTTACTAAAACGTAAAAGTTGACTCTATTATTTATGAATTCAATTTAAAATTAATCCCTTTCGCTTTTGAAAGACAAAAAGATCAATCGAATATTTTCCAAGATAAAAAAGATTATTCGGTTGACAAAGGGATTAGGTTAGGTTCATGACCATAGCATTCGGATATGAAACCGCTGTTTGTTTTAGCGGTTTCATTTAACGCTACAGTAGCAATGGTAATATACAACACAAAATCGCCAAAAACACGTAAAACACATTCAAAAAATCTTTCAAACTTAACTGTGCATGCTAAAGTAGAGTAGATTTTAGTGAACTTTGTGCTAAATGAGGTTATAAAAAACTTTAATCAAGAACTTCCAAAATAGTTTTGTAAATAATCTTATTGGTGGCTTATTAGTAGCAAAATTATTAATAACACAAAAATAAAGAAATTATCTAATGAAAGCTATAAATTTAGCTGAAGGCTCATGAAAAGGGAATTGATTTTGCGTTTAATTAACTATAATTTTTAAATTAACTACTATTAAACATTTACTGCTCGTTTGATGCGCTTATTCGGCCTTTGGTCCCATTCAAAGATTATTATTTTACATGTGCTTAGAAAACACGAACTCTGGTTGTATTGGAGGGTATTCCATACCCCCCAAACCCCCCGGTCCCAAAACCAACATATTATTGATTGATAAGTCGTAACAATTTTAAAAAGATACAGATATCAATATGGGATATTAGGACACGGGGATCTCTGCGGAGCTTGGATTATAAAATGTGGAATATGAAGTATAATACCCCCAGGATCAGGTAGTTAAAAATTATATAATTTTTAATTAAATTATTAAAATTTAATAATATTTTTTTTTACTTTACATCAATAGAATGAATCTCAATGGAATGGAATGGATTGAAATGCAGTTCAATTACGAAATTTGCGATTGAGCTTAGTCGGTTTTCCATTTCCTTTGATCGGGACAACAACAATAGTATATTACGTGCCAAGGTGGAAAATGCTTCATTACAGTGGAGCGCTAAGTTAGTTGACTGAGGTGCGAAGCGCCGAAGTCAACTGTTAGCGCGACGCTGGAATGAAGCATGCGGCATGCCACCGAGGTATGTATACAATTTTATTCACAATCAGTTTGCAAATAATTAAATCTCATCTATAATTTTATTTAATTTTTAAAAATAAAATTTTTTGTTAGTTCCTTTTCTTGTCACACTGCGACATTGCAGGTCGGGAAGTGATCACTTCCCAACCTAAGGTTTGAAAGTAAAACAAAATAGCTTTCTGATTGGTTGGCAAGTAAATAATAAACTGCTTTCCAACTTTTTAAAAGTCAGGAATGTGTCGATTACTAACTGGTTGTGAATAAAGAATATTTTCTACAGTTTTTAATTTCGTATTTGAGTATAGCATAAATTATTTATTCTTGTTTAGTCGAAGAAACTTGGAGAGCCGTGCGCAGATGATTTAATCTTTTTAACTAATTTTTTGTTTGTTTATGTTCTTGTATTTAATTGACTGGCGTGCTCCAGTCATAGTCGTTAAAGAACAGTAGGATATTAAATCTCGATTAGATGCAATCGGAATCTATCAGTTTCATAATCCATCATTGCTATGCCATAGTATGGTCTCCATGGGCGTCGAGGTCCTATTCTATTGAAAATTTAATGGAAAACCCGCTCATACGATCAGTCCAGAGGACAATTCGTTGGAGTTCCCCTAATTTAGTTTTTAATAACTTGAACCGTAGCCGCTAAGAAACTTTACCATGACGTGCTAAAACAAATCCAGACCAGGTCAGATATTTATTCGGGCTCTCATAGTATCAGTTGTTTGTGGTCTGGGTTTGACCATAGTCTAAATTCTAGAATTATAGAAGCAATAAGATTCTGCAGTATTTTTTGATTCAATATCTTTTGCGAAAGATTCACCGAATTATTGGTCACCTCCACGTTCAAATTATTAGCTTGCAGTTAATTAATAGGCATTGGTGTTTCCGATTCCAGATCCGTTCTTGGACCACCAGGAGCATACCTAGACTCGAGGGCTAGGGAGCTACATTTCCTTATTGTATGGCCACGTGAATAAAAAAATGAAGAAATGGGTGTAAAACTGGGGACATGGAACGACTTTTCCAAATTGAAAACGATGCTTTGATTTTTGAATAGTCATGTTATTGCGTCATTACAACGGGGGGGGGGTCTAAAAGTCGATTAGTGTAGGTGTTATGCCAGCACGCCTGGATCATTTACACTTGAAATATATTACTTCGAAAATTATCGTTAAACCTTCTCCAAATGTCCTAACTTCATCCACACATTCTGACCAGGTCAATCATTGTTTATACCCTGGGCGGTACGACAAAGTTACGACGTTTGGAGAGGCTTTTATGATTGAAATGACTGTGTCAAATAAGTCGCCCCAAATCACAAAGTTGCAATGAAAAAGTTAAAAATTGTTTTTTGGCCATAATTGAAATGTAAATCATATTCTAAGGCGCCTCCTGATGTTTTACGTTCCTAGGCGTCACTTACCTAGTTTGCCGCTTTCCACTCACTTGCCGCTGAATTTAAGGTTATATTCTCATCTTCGTAATATATTGTAGTGATATTTCCTTGTTTAAGAGATCCAGATGGATTGGTAGACAGATAATTGGTAAATTTATGATTTAAGTTCAGTAGTCAGTCGATACGACTAATAAAAAAATAAGATTTGCATCAAAAACAAAAACCATCCCATGTAACAATTAATTGCACATGAGACACAATTTAAGTTTATTTGTGAGATACAAAAGTTTTGTAACACCTTGTGAGTGCTTTTTTTTTTAAATTTGATAACAGCCGCGATTTTCTGTAAAACAAAAGGTAAAAGTGATAATTCGGTGCACAAGCAATTAATAATTCCATGTTACCTGAAAATAAGTGTGATATTGGCAGACAAAACGTCGATCCCCACCACAAAAGCAAATTTTGAATTTTGGAAAAGGAACGAGAAACACGGCAGTTCCCGGGTGAAGCTCGAGCAGAGAGGAGTTTCTTAGTGGCCTCCAAGCCGAGAGCAGTTCTTGGGGAGACGTCGTTCGAGAAAGAATAAAATTCTCGATAAAATCCCAATTAAGGAACTCAATTGCGATTCTTTGGTATAAAAAGACCAAAGCATTAATTTACTTAGTTAAACGGAAGTAAATAAATTTACGAAATCCGAGTATTTGATGAAAGTTGTGTATTGCGTGCGTAATTGGATATTCGTGAATTGAATATCTGAAATAAAAGCGGATTACAGATATTTGTACAATCGGTACGATTTGGAGGTTGTGTTCACACGTGGTGAGCAGGTTAAGATTGGAAAATTAATTGATTACTTACCGAAGTGTAACTAAATACGAAGATTATTCAACCAACAGTTTTTCAAAAGTTGGTTAACAAAATTAAAGGATTGAAGGAGCACTTTTAATCACCAAATTTGGAACGCTTTCACCGATTACCAGTAGCTGTGAAGACGTTAATGGCTTCTAACAGGATGGGCAACCTGATGTTTACCAACCGTTTTATGGGAACACACCAGATCAAGTGAAAAGTAACAAGGTACAAAATTTGTTTTATTTTTAATTAATCTAAATTATGAATCAATGAATTGTGTTGATTTTAGATTAATTAAAGGACTTTATTGATTTTAATGTTATAATTTGTTTACATGATTACACCTAATAATGAAATATCCAAATTTAGCTCCTAAATATAAGGATTTAAATGTGATTTGGATGCTTTAATTATTGCACAAAAATAACACATTGGTTTTAGACAAAATTGTTGTCCGAGTTAATTTGATGCAAATTTTTATTAATTCTTTATGCTACTTAATAAATTATGTCTACAACAAATTGCCCTCTTATTTAATCTACTGAATCCATTGACTCTGAGGAAGAGGAAAACTCTACTCCGATAAAACGTTAGCTTCGAGGGTCTTTCTTTTTTGGGGTGGTTATTCTTAAGGTAAGAATAATCATAACAACTAAATTGGCATCCCTTTACGTGGGGCTATAGTGGATGAATTAGGGGTAGTTAGGTAGAAGTTTGTAAATAGAAATCAAAAATTTGAAAATAAAAATTTAAAAAATTTTTAATAAAATTGATTCTAATGTGTTAGAGAGAGCGCATTTATTAAATTTAAAGGATAGGAACACATAAATTTGTTCAAACTTCGAAAAATAAGGTCAATAAAATTGCAGCTGCGAAATTTTAACATTATTAAATTGAACAAGGTAAATTTGAGGAACACATGCACGAAAGTTGCAACATTTGTGAGGCCAGGTAGATAATTTTAAATAAAAATAATTTGCACATTAAAATTAAATTAAATAATTTAAAATGGAAAATAATAAACAAAATGATTCGGATATGAGCTTGGATGATTTATGGGCCGCTATAAAAAAGGAATTGAGGGAAAACACCCAAGACATAAAAAATGAAATTGGGGACTTAAAAAATGAATTCAAAGACCTCAAAAATAAAATGGATCGAAACTTTTGTGATCCGGATTCTGAAATAAAAGAAGATAAGATAGCCGAAGTTATAGCAAGCGAGGGGGTAGATAACCTTGCGAAAGAGAGTGTCACAGGCGGCATTGTAAATAAAGAAGTCCTGGAGGAAGAATTTAAAAAATTAAAAGAAAATAAAGTCGATAAAACGGAAGAATTAAAATTAGAAGAAATCGTCAAAGAAAATGAAACAATAAAAGAAAAGGAAGATAATGTCACAGGCGACATTGTAGATAAGGAAGTCCTGGAGGAGGAAATTAAAAATTTTGAAGAAAAACAAAAAGAAACTGCAGTAGAAAAAATTAAAAGTAAAAATTTGGAAGAAAATGAAAAATTAAAAGAAGATGAAGTGGTAGAAGTTCTATCAAGTGAGGGGGTAGTAACAACCCTGGAAGACGATGTCGAAGGCGACATTATTAAAGAAGTCCTGGTTGAAGTTCATTCAAACGAGGGGGTAGAAATCCCAGAAGAAATCGAAAATGAAAAATGTGGTGTAGGCACCACTTATAAAAAAGTCCTGGTTTACACAAGAAGGCAAATAAGAAGAAGAAAATTTGAAAAACTGCGAAGGAAAAGAAAATTTAATTGGTTACGTAAACAAAATTATTCAACTGAAAATAAAAACGAAATTAAATTAAAAATTAATTCTAATAAGTCGAATGAAGAGGTGGAAAGTACTACCGGTTTAGGGGGTGATAAATTGGAAGAAATTATCACGGACGAAGACGTCATACCGTCTAGTAAAATGAGATGGTTCTTTGAAATGAAAAAATTTTTTAAGAAAAATAAAATTTTGAAAATTAAGAAAATTTATGAAAGTTTGAAGAAGATGAAGGTGGTAGAAGAGATAGGGGTAGTGATTCCCTCTAAATGGCAATATCGGCGAGTACGTTGGAAATTCACCAACGAAGACAACCCACCCCAATGAATTAAGAAAAATGGGAAAATGGAAAATTTAAGACAACCGCGAGAAAATGGAAAAGTGTAAAATAAAAACAATAGTGTAAATAATTAGTAAATAAGGACTTGTAAATTTGATAAATAATTAAACGCGAATCGTCACCAAGATTAAGAAGAATTTTTAAATCATAAATAATTAAACGATTAATAATTTAATAATAACAAACAAAAATTTAAAGCTACGCACATGGAATAATTTGGAGTTGAAGAATAAATAAGAAACTTTAAAAGCAGTGAAATTTAAATAACGCGATAAACAATAATCTTCGAAATAGAAGCAAATTAATAATTAAAATTTTTATAAAGTAATTAAAAATAAATAAATTTTTCGAAAAATTAAACATGGACTTAATGGAAAGTTGAAAATAAAGTTGTACTGAGCAAGAAAATGGAATTATTTAAGAATGAATTGAAGTTTTAGAAAATGATTTGCCATTGCGAAAAATTAAGATAATGATAATTAAGAAGTTTGAAGGTTGAATGGTTAATGTAAAGTGAATTGAATAGAATTGAAGTATTGCTACCGCTCATGGTATGAAGTAGCGTTTAGTAGAAAAGTTGATGAAGAAAAGTTTAATAGAAGAATTGATGAAGGTAATGAGTTGCTACCGTTTTCAAGAAAGAAAATGTAGCCAGTTAATGAAGAAAAGTTTTGAAGAAAATGAATTTGAAGATTATGAAATTTAATTCGCAATGGAAGATTTGACAATGAAATAAATAGAAAAATTGAATGATAAAATGGAAATTGTGCAAGTACGATGTTATAGAAAAGTTTTTTAAAGGTCCACTCCACGTTCGAAAAAAAAAAGTTTGAAAAATTATTGAATGAATTTTGAAATGAAAAGAATTGCATTTTTGAAGAAAAGTTTATCGAATCACTGCGAGTGAAGATTTATGAAATCATAGGGGGTAGTTAGAATTTTGTGCGAATTGATTTTGAAAAGTTTTGAAATTTGATTAGGATGACAAAGGTTGGTGACGATAGCAAGATTTTTATAAAGGGATGATTTTATTTGAAAAATTTTATTTGATTTAAGATTAGTAGATTTAAGTTAGGATAATTGTAAATTTGATATTAAAAAATTTGAAAGTGGGTGTAAATTTTTGAAATTTTGGGACGTCAATCATGGATGAAACACAGCTCAGCTGGTACAAGATGATATTGAAACCCACGTGTTTTATAGAATTTACGAAGGGGTCTATCCTAAATCGCAATTTAGAAGGGAGATTACACTCATTAAAAATTTAGGGGATGATTTCACTTACGTGAATCATTAAAGGGAAAGAGTTTGTTTTTGATTTTATTACAATAGATTTGATATGATTAAGGCTGAAACTTATTATGAGGTAGATAAGATTCAAAATATCACCTCTATTTTGTGTAAGAAATGCCAACAAGCCGCACTTATTTTGGGAAAACGTTTGCTGATGGCATTACTTACAAGGGGGTAAAGCTGTAGTGATATTTCCTTGTTTAAGAGATCCAGATGGATTGGTAGACAGATAATTGGTAAATTTATGATTTAAGTTCAGTAGTCAGTCGATACGACTAATAAAAAAATAAGATTTGCATCAAAAACAAAAACCATCCCATGTAACAATTAATTGCACATGAGACACAATTTAAGTTTATTTGTGAGATACAAAAGTTTTGTAACACCTTGTGAGTGCTTTTTTTTTTAAATTTGATAACAGCCGCGATTTTCTGTAAAACAAAAGGTAAAAGTGATAATTCGGTGCACAAGCAATTAATAATTCCATGTTACCTGAAAATAAGTGTGATATTGGCAGACAAAACGTCGATCCCCACCACAAAAGCAAATTTTGAATTTTGGAAAAGGAACGAGAAACACGGCAGTTCCCGGGTGAAGCTCGAGCAGAGAGGAGTTTCTTAGTGGCCTCCAAGCCGAGAGCAGTTCTTGGGGAGACGTCGTTCGAGAAAGAATAAAATTCTCGATAAAATCCCAATTAAGGAACTCAATTGCGATTCTTTGGTATAAAAAGACCAAAGCATTAATTTACTTAGTTAAACGGAAGTAAATAAATTTACGAAATCCGAGTATTTGATGAAAGTTGTGTATTGCGTGCGTAATTGGATATTCGTGAATTGAATATCTGAAATAAAAGCGGATTACAGATATTTGTACAATCGGTACGATTTGGAGGTTGTGTTCACACGTGGTGAGCAGGTTAAGATTGGAAAATTAATTGATTACTTACCGAAGTGTAACTAAATACGAAGATTATTCAACCAACAGTTTTTCAAAAGTTGGTTAACAAAATTAAAGGATTGAAGGAGCACTTTTAATCACCAAATTTGGAACGCTTTCACCGATTACCAGTAGCTGTGAAGACGTTAATGGCTTCTAACAGGATGGGCAACCTGATGTTTACCAACCGTTTTATGGGAACACACCAGATCAAGTGAAAAGTAACAAGGTACAAAATTTGTTTTATTTTTAATTAATCTAAATTATGAATCAATGAATTGTGTTGATTTTAGATTAATTAAAGGACTTTATTGATTTTAATGTTATAATTTGTTTACATGATTACACCTAATAATGAAATATCCAAATTTAGCTCCTAAATATAAGGATTTAAATGTGATTTGGATGCTTTAATTATTGCACAAAAATAACACATTGGTTTTAGACAAAATTGTTGTCCGAGTTAATTTGATGCAAATTTTTATTAATTCTTTATGCTACTTAATAAATTATGTCTACAACAAATTGCCCTCTTATTTAATCTACTGAATCCATTGACTCTGAGGAAGAGGAAAACTCTACTCCGATAAAACGTTAGCTTCGAGGGTCTTTCTTTTTTGGGGTGGTTATTCTTAAGGTAAGAATAATCATAACAATATTTATCTTGGCATCCGGCCTTAAACTTCTCCTCCTATATTATCATAGTTTGGCCTCCTCCGTTCGCACTTCTTTTATCACATAATATAGCTAGGCCCACCCTCCCTGCCTACGAACTAGCACTGATCTTTTACAATTTATTCCTCCAATTTTCTTGTAATTATAGCAATCCCGATTTTTTATGAATGGGTTCGTCAGTAAGAACTTTTTGCTAACTATTGGTTAATTTGAGCGTAAATACATCTGGGACATAAAAAATTTTACTGACCCAAACGATTTCTTTTAATATTCAATACGAGGCCGAAGGCCGAGCTATGTTATGTGATATTGGTAGTGTGAAGGTCGGGGGACGAGCTATGGTTTGTAATGATGGAGGGCAGCCTCTGCCTCACACCTCAGCAGTGCGCACATTTACTAAAAAAACATCCTTTACTTTTTTTCATTAGCACACTAAAATAATATTGGTTAACGAAAACAGAGATTTTGAGCAGAGTTGATTTTATAAAGGTGTGATATCACTCGGTGTAGTATAGCGTCGCTCTCGATGCAATGTACTTTTTATCTGGCAGCAAACAAAACTTAAAATTTTTAAACAGAATTTTCATTCAATTTTTCGATGATTTAAAAATTTAAGGTTATAAAACAAACGGCAGCCATTTTGTTGGTGGAAGTACGTACTGAAAAATGACTACTCTTATTGCTTAGTTCTCTGGAGTCTTGCACTTCTCCTGGCAGGTATAATAATTTTCCTTCAATATTTGAAGGATATCCAAAACGCAAAGACTGAGTTGGTTGGGTCACTTGATAAGAATGAGTGACAAGAGAGTGCCAAAGATGATATATGAAATGGATTTTGGAGGTACGAGGAGAAGAGGGAGACCAAGGAGTAGATGGTGGAGAGAGGTGAAAGAAGACCTCAATAGTATGGATGTGAGAGATTGGGAACGGAATGCGAAAGATAGGAAGCAATAATTGAACCAAGTGATAAAACAAGCCATGGGCCTGCTAATAATATAATTTCAAGGATATTTTAAAAATTTAAGCAGGACCGGTGCTACCTGCTCTTACCCTTCCAAATTTCAAATATTTCCTATCAAATCACAAAGTTAAAAGTTACTTTTTGGCAATAACGCAAAAATTGTAAATCATATTCGGAAGCTTCCCCTGACATTTTGTGCCGCTATGCGTCACAAAATTTTTCCTTAGTCTAATTTCTCAATCGAATTTATTGTATAATCCATGTATATTATCGACTTTCTTGATTAACCAGGTACATGTCGCTCCTCCACCTCCAAATCGGATTCTAGGGTAAACTTTGCACTTCCATTGTTTTCGTTGAGCCTCAACAGTCCCCGAGTTTTTCACGAAATGGTTGGGGAAGAGATCATAGGTACTTTGAACTTCCCATGTCAATTTTGAGGCAAATTTGATGTCAACCATTTGAGCTTTTAATTTTCCAGTTTAAGCCATAATAAAATAGTGATAAGATTTTACTATCCTAAAGAATGATTGTATTTTTTATTAATATGGCCACCTACACTAAATTTTAATGTAATAAAGAATGAAAGTTGAATTTTACTGCACGCAGCATGCTCGGAGTTTCCGAAAATATTCTCGACTTTTTAGAATATGAAATTAAAATGATGGGAATGGAAGCTCATTGACATCAGTTGAAGACAAAATGGAAAAACATGTCTGCAGCCCACCCAACCCAAAGATTTCCCAATAACTCCGTGACTTTTGAGCTACAAACAAAGTTTAAACGTTTAATACCAATTTCACTCCAAAATTAAATTTGTTAGAGGGGTGGAGCGACATGCACCTCATTAACTTTTCGTTTACATAAACTATCGATAAACTTGCGATTTGTCTTGTGTAATAATTTGTTAATAAGTTGTTAAAGTACGTTTTTGACTTACAATTGTATACATTTCAATTTAGAGTTAAAATTTATTAAGTTTTAAAATGTAATCCAACATTTTCTCTCGATAATAATCCTGTATTTTTATTTTTTAATTAGTATAATAATTATCATTTTGTGATTCATTAAATCGGATTCTTAATTTCAAGGTTCTATTTTCAGGCCGTTTATTTTTTATACGTGACCTCTTCAACATTTTCTGCAGGTTCTTATCTGCTAGAATCGCATGTTGCGCATAATTCATGATTTTACTTCTTCGTTTCATTAGAAAAAGTTGCTTGATTTTGTTTTCCTTGTTTCCACGCTATGTTCGCCGTATAAGTGAAAAACCTCTACTTCTTTTTACATTTAACTACAGGATTAAATTGCAGGAAATTAAACTGCAGGACGTGCTAATTATACGAGGTTAATTAAAACCGATCCGAGTGGAAGAGGTAACTTTTGTACACACTTACCACATAATCCATCTTACTATTTAAAGTTCACCGACCGGCAGCATGAAAGCAAAAATCGATGCCATAATTATTGATAGGATGCTTGCGAAGAAGTATAGAATAAATTAACCGCTATTTTAAACCCCCCGTTACTCGGCAGAATAAAAAATTTAAATAATGCGCTCTTAATTTTTAATATTTTTCTAACATGCTGCAGTATAGCAAATGAGCCACGACTAAAGCTCTAGTGAATAAAATGTAAAACCATATTAAACCTTATGTTGCGGAAAACATCAAATAAAATACAAAACATAATGCGTTATGAAGCAAAATCTAAGAAAATGTAACTGGAGGTGATTTAAAGTTACCAATTTTTTTTATTCTCTAAAAGCTTCTGGGTGATTTAAACATGCACAATCCGTTTTCCATGTAAATTTAATCAATTAACGTGTCAACATCAGATTTGTGGGCGGAATTTTCATTGTTTATTAATTAATGATTTTATTTTTAAACGTAAACGTCTCTATAAAATGATAGCAATTTATTAGTCGCACTTGAATAAATAATTGTTGTTGGGGAAAGTGAAGGGCGATGACAGGTCGTTTTTTAATTTTAGCAAATGAAACACATTTTCAAAAAACTAAAACCTTTTCATTGCTAGCAATTCTTTTTTTGTATATCGCAACTACACAAAATATTGTTAACTTCGTTCTTTTGCTATTATGTGAACATTCTTGACAAAGAATTCTATTCACTTAAAAAGTCGGCATACCTTAATTTTACTTTTTGAAAAGAATATCGTTTCATTTAAGTAATACACATTATACCAACATGAGATAACATTTTTTATTTATTTAAATTGTTTTAGTTTGTTAACTTTATCAAGATTTTAATATGCAAAGTTCTATTAGATGTAAAAATAATGGCTAGGATTCCATAAGGTCAGTTGCTGATTGTTTAATTTTTGCATCTTATACTTGATTTTGAATTTTAAAAAATCCAGCCCCACGTTTCGCCTTAATAAACCGACTTCTTCTTTTTCGAGTTTTATTGAGTTATCTGGCGCCCCGCTATATTATAGTTACTAAACATTCATAATATGAGTGAAGAATTCAAGATATTTCAAGCTGTCGACACTAAATATAAAGACTAGTCGCCAAAGGGGCAAACTGATCTCCAATAGCTTTCCATAAAAATATTTCACTCTTTTTCAAAAATTGTGTGTTTGTTAATATTATAATCCTTACCCAGGGACCTTATAATCGCATATCCGATCATACATAAGCACTGCTGTTGCTTATGCAACCAAAAAAACTACCATGTTTCATGTTTGGTTGCGTTATAATGAAATAACACAAAAGTTTCCCAACGAGAATCGTAACCTCGTTATCTTCTGAACAAAGAAAACTCGAGAGTTTTACCAAATTTTTTATGTTAATTAATTGCTTTTCCTTAAAAAATGATTCATAAAATATAAAAGTATACAATAAAATTATAAGAAAAACACCTCATGCATCTGATAACTTTTCCTCCTCGGTTGATGCTTCCGAAACTCCTTCCATTTCTAATTCAGTTGTAAGTTCTTCTTCTCCTTCTCCTTCCTCTTCAGATTCACCTTCTTCTTCGTCATATTCGCTTCCAACCAAAATTTCAGTCCCTTGCTCTTCTACTTGAGTACCATCTTTTGGAGGTAAGTGAACGTGATAAGCAGGGCTCGGAAGTTCTAGCAAATGCATATTTTTTCTGGAGAGTCCTAGAATATTCGAAGTAAGACACAAATTTGTTTCATACTTCCCTGATGCCGTATACGAAATTTTATAATGCTATTTTTTGCATATTTAAGGTTTTTAATGCTATTTTGCTATTTTTGTGTTTTACGTGCTATTTACAGGCATATTTTTACATGTTAATTGAAAAAATAAGCAGAATGTTAATGAAAAAATTTTTTTTGACCGCATACGAATAGGCCAACGAAAACAAACATGTAATACTATTTTAACACGTATTATGATTTTCAAATAATAGGTATGTACATATTCCAAGAATTTGCTTATTTTTAAAATTATATCAGACGTATCGTATAATCGGATTCGAATCGGTAGAATCGGAAATGTTCCAAAGACGGACCAAGTACCTACGTGTAGTAGTTCATAAAAATCCTTACCATTATTATTTTATATAATACAATGTATTCTATAAAAATTGTTAAATTGAGAAAAATCTAAAATTCATTTAACCCTACAGAACATACGTGAGGCTTGACAGGCATACGCTGTTTCATTTTTGTGCACTTACATGCGCATGTTACGTAATAATGCCATTTGTATTAATTTGTAGTTACTTTATCACAAATATTAATAAATATTTTATGTTTATAAATGTCAATTATCGATTTGTATATAAAAAATTTTTGAAAAATTCTCAAACTATGAAAAGAAGGCCTGTTAAAGTATGGGCCTGACAAGCCTCGCGTATTCACTGGTGGGATTTTTTCACGTGTGCTCTGTAGGGTTAAAAATAAACAAAATTTTTATTAATTTTTATTAAAATTTTGTTGGTTGACAATTTTATTTTGCATATTTTTTATTTTTTTAGTGCTATTTATAGCGCTAATTTTGGTGTTTTTAAGTGCATATTAAAGCGCTAAAAGTACACTTTTTTAGTGCTATAACTTCCGAGCCCTGGTGATAAGTAACTTCATCTGTGGTACTACTGCTAGCTACTTCAGTACTATCATCAAACACGGTTTTGTAAGGACCTTCGAATTTCACCAGCGACCTAACATACGTGACAGATTTTTCGTGTTCAACATCTTCATCATCTACATCAGTAACAGGTTCATGATGTCTCATTTGTTTTTGTTCTTCAAGATACATAGACACCAGATTTTCAAAACTGCTTCCTAATTTTGTTTCAGTACCCTTTTTCATTGGATAGTCAGATCGCAGAAGTATTGGTTTTGGCTTAAAACCTAAATCACCTCTGTCATATGCTTTCTGAACCGTTTGTATCGATTCTAAGGACGGTCTCTTTATTTCTGCCATTCTTGCGTCAACTAACATCGCCACTACTTCCGCCATTACAAATTTACGGCGAGCCGCTAACTGTCTTAACTTTTCCTTGGGCACAATTTTAATAAGAAGTGCAGTTTTTATGGTCATGAGGACTTCATATACAACCGACGAACAACGATCCAGTTCTTCTTTGCAATAATCGAAATCGGTCTTTAGACGCGTCCATTCAGCCCGACTAGCATGGAAGTTCTGTTCTAAAAGTCGAAGTCGATGTCCTGCTTTTGCACTTTGAAGTAGAGCAGCATCAAGAGCTTGTTGGAGCTTGATAAGTTTCATCTTGATACCATCGAATCTAGCCGAATATTTGTTTAAGTTGTCCACTTCCTTGCCGAGTCCTTCGATAACTTTCTGTTGAACGATACATTGCCCAATGATTTGTTTCTTGCTTGCGTTATGCATCTTAGCGTCCTCTTTCAATTGGTCAATATTTCCGGCGAGTTTACCATTTTCCAAGTATAATCTCTTCGTGGTAATAAGCATCGAATCGAGTTGATTACCTACGGCTATGTTTTCTCTCACCACCCGATGAGTGGTAGTGGCGATTCGCATCTCTGTAATTTCTTGAAATTCTGTTGAAAGTTGTACTATTCTGGCCTCCATTTCAATTCTTAGTTTATCTTTAGCTACAATAAACTTTTTCTCGATTTCGTATAAAGCTTTCTTATGTTTTTCTTCTTTATCTGCTATTTCGTTTTGTTGGAGTTCATATTTTTCGAAAAGTTCATCTCGTTGACTTCTAAATTCTTCCAAGGCAGTCAGTTTACCTGACAACGCTTTTATTGCGGAGGTTAATTGTTCGTGAGCCAGCCTGTAAGCTTCGAACGCTTGTATTATCTCTTCTTGATGGTTATAATCTTCCTCTGCCCGTAATCGTTCGGACTCTTTAAGAAGTTCTTGGTATTCGCTAACTTCATTACTCTTTTCATTCAGAGTACGCTTAAGGCTTGATATTAGATCACCGTGTTCACTCTCAGCGACTTTAATTTTTAGTTCCAATTCCTCATTGTTTGCAAGAAATTCTTCGGTTAAATTCCTTAAACGCTCCATTTTCTTGTGGATTTCTGCAACCAACAATTCGTGAAACGCCTTATCGACATTGGTCACCGCATTCGGATCTACTTCTTTGATTTTCTTCTTCTTTCCCTTTCCTCCCTTTCCTCCCTTTTTACCCATTTTTACTAATTTTTAAGATAAACTTTCTGTTAAAATAATATTTTTAATAAACGAAAACGTCAATTTGAATTAGGCGTTTGTAAATTATTGTTTCTATGGTTGTGAATTATTTCACTGTACTGGAGGTGCAATTTCAACAGGAAAAAAAGCAATTTTGAGCGTCGATAGCATTGAAAGTGTACAGGGTGGCTCAAATTCGCTTCTTCTTATGGGGAAATCGGTAACTATAGGAGATATCGAAAAATGGATGGCGCATCCTCGATCTCTTTTTTTGAGAAAAGCTCAATGGCAAAAACCGGAATTCGTTATCTTTTTTTGTTTTCGAGTTATAGCCAAAAGTTCGATTATTGGACTTTTCGATAAATGTCGATATCTCGGTTGTTTTTGAAGTTTCCAAAAATGTGTTTACACTTTCTTCAGACACTTTTTTAAGGGCAACAAGATAGGCTGAATAGATTTTAAATATTTAAGTGAGTTTCCGAGTTATAATACAAAGTTGTGTTTTTTTAAATGGAAACCATAGTTGAATATGACATTTTTAAATAGCATTTTTTATCCTCTTTTCAATGATATTTTCAATATTATAATTTTGTCAAAACGAAACACTACCAAATCTTTATTGACATCTAAAACATCGTCACCAATTGTTTTTCAGTGGGAAACTTTTGTTTAGTTGCTGTCGTGTTTAAAATTGTTATTGTTATTTACTAAAAATGTTATTAATTTTTTGTTTTTTTCTTATTTTTATTGCATTTTTTAATAAAATGGGAATTATTTGAAATATAGGACCCCACTTGTTATATATCATTGAAAAGAGGATAAAAAATTCTATTTAAAAATGTCATATTCAACTATGGTTTCTATTTAAAAAAACACAACTTTGTATTATAACTCGGAAACTCACTTAAATATTTAAAATCTATTCAGCCTATCTTGTTGCCCTTAAAAAAGTGTCTGAAGAAAGTGTAAACATATTTTTGGAAACTTCAAAAACAACCAAGATATCGACATTTATCGAAAAGTTCAATAATCGAACTTTTGGCTATAACTCGAAAACAAAAAAAGATAGCGAATTCCGGTTTTCGCCATTGAGCGAAAAAAGAGATCGAGGATGCGCCATCCATTTTTCGATATCTCCTATAGTTACCGATTTCCCCATAAGAAGAAGCGAATTTGAGCCACCCTGTACACCTCAATATAGAAAATCCAAAAAAGGGAATTTGCCGTAGGTACATAAATGACTCAGTAACTGTCTGAACATCTTTGATAGAAATGCGAATAAAATGTATTATTGTATGCCGAAAATATCATTGGTAATAAAAATACTATGGCTAGGAAAATACAAAATTATGCTTCTTTTAAATAACGAAGAAATCAGAAACGACCAAATATTCATGTAATATAGTAAAAATTGAGAAAAAGTTAACTTTTTACTTGACATTTCAAGGTTGTTAAGCATACCAACTTTGCCTTCAAACTCAAGCATACACAGAGGTGCAAAATTAAAATTAGCAATGATATTGTTAGACAAAAATGAAGTTTTTGACTTCAAACGAGAATATATAAATATAAAACATGAGAAATAATGAGAGAACGACAAGGATCAAGGATTATCTGGGGTTTCTCTTATTTCCACACAAATTAAATCTTTTCATATAACAGTTAATTAGTGAATATTGGGGATAATTACAAAACCACCATACATCCCACTTTGAACCTCATTAGCAAGATAGGGAAGTAAGATTAAACAGGAACCTTGGTAGTTGTTAAATCTAACAGTTTCTTATTAGCGATATCTCCGTGATACTCTATACAAGGATTCATTAAATGACCACAGTTAAACCCATTTGTACCTAATTAGTAAAATGAATACAGCTTCTTAGAATATCAAATGATAAGTCAAATAGAAATTTCCTCCACATAGAAGCCACAAAAGCGGTTAGAATTCCTTATTCTACTAGAAGTTTCAATTCGGCAAAATTTAATTTCGGTTTGAATTATTTATAACTTTTTTTATTATAGATTAAATTTTTAATTCCACACAACCCTCATATTTTCTAACGAGAGCATCACTTTAAGGCACCACAATTTATTTTAATTACAAATTTTGTTTTCTACATAGACATTATTATCCTCATTTTTATAATAATTATTGGTCAAGGTTTTTAGTCATTTAGTCCTTATTTCACCCTGCTGGGTTTACACAATTTTCATTTTCGCAAGCGTCAAGTTTGGGTTACAATATCAAATTCTAGATTAACGATGTATCATTTTTCACATATCTTGTTATATTGTATTCCATTTTGTCCATTTATTCTTGACGTTTAAGGTTACTTTCGAAATATTTCATATTTATTTTGGAATAATAAATTTTGTTCGTGATTTGATATACCAAAGAATGAACGAAAATTAACTTTTTCACCTATAATATTGAATTAAACTCAAAGAAATTCATAAGGTTAATAAAAACAGAAAGAAGTTCAACTGAGTTTATGTAATAAAAGGGGGTGTAAAAAATATTTGTTTTATCAATTTAACAATTGACTTTTCTTGATTTGTAACTTTTCAAAAAAATGTAACGAACAACTCGAGACATCTATAGCGCGAAGGGTATACTAACAATAAGGGAAGGTAGACGATAAATTAGGGGTTGATAAATGTTTAGCTACCCTTGTAAGTTACGATTGTAGATGCCTCTGAAGTTAACTTCTTGGTTATTTATTGAAAATTGAAGTTATAAAAAGTACTACAAGAATATTTTAAAATCTGCTTAGAAATTGAATAGCTTTTGATGCACTTTGCACATATTTGATTACCTGATTATGCATGAATGCGAGGTTAACAAGCTGCAAGGTATGTGAAATCATACTTTGCGTGCTTGTAACTTCCTACGCAGCTATTCACAACCTGATAAGCCACAGATCCGAAATCGAGCAAGCCTCGTCGCTCATGCTCGTTGCGATCCGGTTTGAAACATAAATGAATGAGCACTGAGCAGTGTTCGATTTTCTGTGCTCGAAGTACGGCTTGTTGCTAGGGAGTAAATTTAGTATAGCGCTTCCATTGCATTGCAATACTTCCGTCTTTAAAAATAAATTCTAGTAATACATTAAAAAAATATATTTAACTTTTATTATTTTTTTTAAATTTAAATTTGAGTTTTTACATTATGGCTCCACGGTGGGGTGACGACAACACAATGAAGTTTGTGACTTTATACGAGGCTGAACCTGATTTATGGGACACTTGTTCTGCCAATTATAGAAATAAAAATGCAAGGATTGCTGCACTAAATCGCTTGGTGTCTGCGATGAATCTCGACAACTTCACTACGAAAGATTGCAAAACTAAAATAAAAAATATTAGATCCCATTACTGGCAAGAAGTATCGAAAATTAACAACAACATTGCATCAGGAGCAGATCAGGCCTATAAGCCAACAGTGGCTTGGTTTTCCATTGTGGATGGATTTTTAAGAAAATTTTCAACTCAATCTACGAAGAATAATTCGGTAAGTCTTTCATTTATACATCTGTAAATTTTAAATATTTGTGTAGCAATAGCAACTCATGTTATGGGATCGTCCACAAATTAAAAGAAAACTGTGTATTTTATAATGCAGGACCAATCTGCTGGGCAGCTATAAAGTGGCGGTTGTGAGGGCCATGAGTTTTGATGTTAAATTAAAATCAAATGGCTAGGAATAGTGGATAACAAATTTATTTGAAGAAAAGCATATTGGGTCAACAATGTAAAAATTTTGGAGGAGATGAGCATGCCTTTTCACCGTGTGCGATTATTGCAATGTCTATTTTTATATTTAAATATGTCTATTTTTTTACATTACCGTTGGTAGCGCTACCACCTAACAACATTACGTCCAGAATGGAGTTTGAAATTATTCCGTACGGTGGCGTTTTGTTAATGTAAAACGTGAATACTAGAAGAGATAATTTTAAAATTCAAGCGTTCCAAGAAAAGGACAAAGCTACGGCTATCGAATGCTTTGATTTTTTTCTCTGAGAAAATGCGGAGGTAGGCGGACTAAGAATTACATTGTGAACACACAGGACAAATAATTACTTCACATCATAAAATCCTCTTACACAACAAAAATGCAATCTGAACAGATTTGCAAACACGTAATGTCGTACAAATTGTGATTGATTTAGAGACACCTCTTATTTGCAAGAACCGATTATTGGCCCACTCGTTATCAGTAGCTGGATTATGGACCAATACAAATTGTCCATTTTCCACCAAAAGGTATATGAAATCACATTGTTCCATCCCTCTGGTCCCAGATGCAAACTTGATACCGTTAGCAATGACAACAAATGTTTCTTAACTTAACAGATTTTAGTGTAAGAGTAAGTGCTTTACGACCTATCGTAAAGTAGCTGATACAACTATCTTTACAACAGGCCCATCGTAAATGGACTGTTGAGTACTAGCGGTACAGTTAGATAACTTAGTACTAATAAAACTGGCCCATGCAGCTGGGACTCTTAGGACCGAACTAATAAAGTTTCTAAAGACTAAAACTAACAGTACAACACAGTATAAAGAGGACATTTCGGGGAAAGTTGGTAATGAGTTTGATATAAAAAACAATGACAAGATTTATACATTGTATCTTTCCCGAAATTCGTCCACAATCAATATTGCATATTTTGAATATAACTAACCATAAAAGGCGATTCAACAGAAAAACTTGCTTTGGAAGATATTGAGAAGATTTTCAAAATTTGGAAGGGTTGACCAAACCAAAATAATCCACGAGGGAACTTGAAATCTTCCACTATACTCCAATTAAAGCAGCCGCAGTTAAAGAAGTAGATGGCCCTGATTGTCAAATCTTTCGAGATCATACGAAATCCTGGATCCGATGAAAACCATAAACCAAATTAAGACATACATCTACTTGAATGCTACCGACCTATAAGCCTCCTTCCATCAACTGACAATTTAGTAAAAAAAAATCTTGCAATCTTGAGGAGCAAGATCACTTTGTTAAGGCCGTGTGACACTTATACAAATTTGTTAGCAAATTTGGTAACAACCCATTGATTGGTTAAATTAAAAATCCCGTTCATTGTTTATTTTTGTTTAACCAATCAATGGGTTGTTACCAAATTTGTTAACAAATTTGTTAACAAATTAGTACAAGTGTCACACGGCCTTTACTCAAGTTATCCAGAACGAACAGGTTGGCTTCCGATCGGAACATAGCATATTGAAAAAGTCTTCATAAACATAAATGAACTCGGTTCTATTGAAACAACAATGAACTTCTTCATAAACCCAATGAATTTTTCCTTAAAAATTTGTAGTTTCCAATAGGTTTCCAACGTATGGCTTCAGAAGGTAAAAATCTTTAATACTTGTTAATTTGGCATAGGAGACACTTGATACACTTGAGACACGTCCGCGAACATAGAACACCGTTTATAGAGATGTGGCTTTACCACTAAGGAACTGATGTTGGAGATGCTAAGCGAGATTGGACCATCCAGTTAATAAAAGAATTCCCCAAGTAATCCGTCTTCCAAGGGAAAACAAAGTTTATAAGTTAGAATCTGCTTGTCAAAACAACAACACAAAAGACGCTGCCAACCGCAGGGAATCGGAAATGGTCGTCATCAGACTGGCTCACCAAAACTGCGTAGTAGTTTGCGGACAAAAGAGCCTACACACCATATCACCAGGAACCATTCCACACAGGAACCCAAAAACACCATAGAACAACCGGACTACTTGTCTTAAACGACTTGGCACGAACAAATAGTGTCGCTAGACCATAAAAATATTTGTGCGATCAAACTACTGGCACTTAACAAAATCGTTGTGAAATAATGTACATCCACTATCGTCCAAGTTGGGAAACTGAATTTAACGCTTCTTTCATGCCATCCTATCAGCACCTGCACGCAAATGCCAGAAATAAAAGATTGAATTTAAATAAAAATGAAGAGTCCCATTTAGGAATTTGTGAAATGCAATTTAAGGAAGAACCACCTAACAAATGCAAAAATTTGTTACAGTATTGCGGAAATACCGGTTTTTGCGATTACCCACTACCGCGCAAGTGTTGCAACACTACTGAGTTTTAGTCGGTAAACCTCGAAGTACATTTTCACCTATTTTGACATTTTCACCCAAGCATAGGAAGTCTAAATGCCCTGTACTATTATAAAATATGATAAAATTGAGGATAATTTTGACCCAAACTGGACGGTAATCTGTACCCCCCCAGACCCCCTGGCTTCATATGTCTAGTCTTTCACATTGTATTATGATGTTCTACATCACGAAGCTAAATATATAGCAGTTTAAAAACATCATCATCATTTGGCATTCCATTCCTTAGTGGAATATAGCCGCGTTGATGCTTACAAATCATTTTTCTGTGGTGGATTAGTCCCCATATTTTCCTCTCTCTTCTCTTCTATAGTTTTTCGTGTGTTTTCGCCTCTTCCATCACCCTCTTCCATCGGATTCTATTCAGAGCTCTCTCTCTCTCCAGTCATGCACATCCATGTTCTGTAGGTCGTTCATCGCCTCATCCTTCCATCTCTTTCTGGGTTTTCCTCTTGATCTTTCTTCATTCGCGTTCCAGTTCATAAGAGTTGCTATTACACTTTTTTCGGGGGCTCTTTTCACATGTCCCAACCATGCAATCCTCATAGCATTGATGTGTCTTACTATATCCTCCCCTCCCAATTCTCTTCTTATTTCATCATTAGTTCTCACTCTATATTGATCCTCTCCAATCTTAACCAATCCCAGTACTCTTATATTATGCTCCGCTCAAACACTCTTAGCTTCTCTTCTTGTATTTTTGTCAGGCATACTATCTCCATTCCATATTCCACCACTGGTCTTATCAGTGTCTTGTAGATTCTTATTTTTGTGTTTTTTCCAATCAATTTGTTCTTTAGTAGACCTTGTATGGCAAAGTACGCTCTATTTTACCTGACGCAATTTACGTTTCTCTTCACATTTAGTTACTCTGCTGGATTTGGTTTCATCATGTATATTTTCAATGGGAATGTTTCATTGTGAACCAAAACTCCACGATCTTATTATAAAATTAGAAAAGTGTACTTTATAATTGAGGAATCCTGACGTTACAATACAAGATCACTAAAATAATCTTGCAACTTTTTATTGCTCAATTTATTTAAAAGTTTTCTTTTTATTTTACAGAAAAGAAAGCGGCCGATTTGCGTGCTTGAAGAAAGTATTCAATTTGAAGAGGAAAGTCATGCCGAACCTATATTGGTGGAAGATGATGAATTTCATGATGATATAAGTATGCAGTCTCAAAATGAAAAACTCATTCAGATTCAGGAAGATGAAATTATTCCAAGCCAAGATCCTATTGAAAATCGATGTCAAGACAGTACTTCCAGAAACTTTCATCCAAAACTTTGGAAGTCAAGTAACGGAGAGGCAACTCCAGTGCCTACATATGTAGTGGAAGCTTTAAGCAAGCTTGAAAATAAACTGGAAAAAGCTTCTACCAAACGTGAAACAGAATTTGATGTGTGGTGTAAAAGCGTAGCAATTCAGCTCAATAATATGGAACTTCCTAGAGCTCTTGACCTACAACTTCAAATTCAAACTTTTATTTCAAGAGAAAGGATTAGTTATGAAAGTAGGAAATCTTTCAACCTATCTACATAAGGATATTATACAATGTTTGAACTCTAACTTCTCAAATGGTGTCAAAAATTAAATTTTTTTAAGAGGGTTGGTGGAGTTTTGCATAACATTATTCAAAATGACGTTGTATTACGATTGGAATAATAAATTTTTCTAAATATTTTGTATTTACTGATATTCTAAAAATTTAATTAGAAAGGCCACATTGGGGCTCAAACCAGGGCCGTATTCCCTATTTATAGATTCCCTCAACTTAATTCCAAAATTGTTTGAGTGCTTCATGAATGAACTTTAACAATGTGCACTTTTGGAAGTTTGAACAGGTAAGCTAGATTATTAAAGGAGTCATCTGGTCCTGGAAGCCTTTAGAATATAATCATCATAAAGGATTACTAAGGCCAATTTATTGAAAAAACGCTTTTTAATTTCTCTTGTAAACTTTGAGCATGCTTGTGAACATGATTTATACAGTCAAGTCGAGTGTATGCTCCATCCACCAGCATGCTCCGTGGCCAGCACAATTTTACTCACCATGGAAACCCCGCATTACCGTATAGCAATTAATTGGTTATACGTCTAATTGCGTGACTTAATAAGTCGAAACCATTAATTTCAACAAAGATAATGAAAATAAATAAAATTTAATTTATTTCATAATCTTTTAATGATAGTTAATTATGAAATAGTTATTATATTCTTTGCATTATCTTTTTTACAAGCAAAACCAAAATTTAAAGTAAAACCTTTTGAATTCTCGCAAACTAAAGCATCACTTTTATTCGTAATGGACCAAAATGTAATTTTCACTCCCGAGGGACTAAAATGAAATAAATCAGTTGCTACACACATAAATAATGTCAAAGTAAAATAAATGTCACTTTTACCTTAGCTTTTATGACTGGAAGTGCGAAAACTAGCATAATAATAAGGGAATTTTTTCAAAATAAAAAAACATAAATACAGAAATTTATTAAGGCAAGGTAAAGTATTACATAAACTTTATTCTGTTAGAGGCTTTTCTGTTGCATTCTCACTTGGACCTTCCGATTCTTCTTCGGTTTGAGTATATTCCAAATTTTCACCGTCCTCTTCTTCTGTGGTATCACCTTCAGATTCCGTAATAAGATTCGCATCATCTCCTTGTGGTGGAAGTTGAACATGATAAGAAACTTCCTCAACCGAAGCAACAGATGGTTCTGAAGTTGTATCATCAAATACCAACCGAACAGGTTCTATCATTGATACAAACTTGGAAATAGCGACAGATTTCCTATCTTGCATTCCTTCATATTCGGAGTATTCTTCCAAAGATTCCGAATCTTCTTGTTGCTTATGTTCTTCGACATAAAGTGCAAGCATATCTTGGAAGCTAACCCCCATGTGAGTTTCAATATTTCTTTTTGTTGGGAAGTGAGATCGTAATACAACCGGTTTCGGTACAAAACCTAAATCGCCTTTAGCATATACCGCTGTTACCGAATCGATCGATTCCAACGATGGCCTTCTTACTTTTTCTGTCTTTGCTTTACTCATCAGCTCTAATAAATTAGATAACAGCGCTTCGCGACGTGCAGCCAACTTAGCCCTATCTTTAGGCGCGACCTTAGCTGCAAGAGCATTTTTGATGGTCACGGCAGCTTCATACGTAAGCATATAGCAACGATCCAACTCTTCCTTTGAATAATCCAAATCGGTTTTCAGTTGAACCCGTTCACATCGACTAGCATGAAGATTTTGTTCCAACATTCTAATTTTAGCTTCTAATCCAACGATGGCATTGTTAGATGCATCCAGTCCTCTTTTGTATTTAACAAGTTCAGCTTCGACACCTTCGAATTTTAAGAGATCTTTTCTTATAAGCATATTTTCATCGGTTAATTTTTCAATGATTTTGAATTGAACTGCACATTTCGACAACGCCATATTTTTTTCGTCTCTATGTAGCTCCGCTTGCATTTGAAGAGTTCTATTCCGTCCATCCAAATGCTGATTCTGTTTGTCTATTCTCCTGTGGTTAACTAGCATCGAATCTAGTTCGTTATTTATTGAAATGTTTTCTCTGATAACTCGATGTGTGGTAGAAGCTATCCGAATTTCGGTAACTTGTTGGAAATCGCTGGAAAGTTGCACCAATCTTGCTTCCATGTCTCTTTTCAGTTTATCTTTAGCGACAACAAACTTTTTTTCGATCTCGTACAATTCTCTCTTGTGACGCATTTCTTGTGCTTCCATAACATTTTCTTGGACTTCGAACTTGGCCATTAAATCATCCCTTTGGGTTCTAAACTCTTCCAGTGAGTTTAATTTACCCGAGAATAATTTCACTTCAGATGTCAACTGTTCGTGCATTAATCTATAATCCTCTTCCATTTCAATTACCTTTTCTTTGAATTTGTAATTCTCTTCCTTTCGGAGTTTTTCTGATGATTCAAGACTGCTTTGCAACTCGGTGGTTTCATCACTTTTCTCATTTAGATTACGCTTTAGGTAAACAACAACGTCGTTACGGTCCTGATCGATTTTTTTCAAGTCCTCTTTTAACTTTTCGGTTGTAACTTCCAATTCATCGGATAGAGTTTTATAACGAGCCAATTTTCTGTTTAAGTCCGCAATCTGTAGTTCGTAAAATGATTTATCAACTTCGGTGAGCTTATTGGGATCTTCCACTGCTCCTTTCTTTTTCCCCTTTTTGCCTTTAGCCATTTCGCTTTACGTTTTCTCAACAAAACAAATAAAAACACGGCGAAATGAATTGCCAATACTAAATGAACATTTTTAGAGAAAAATTAACAAAAATGTCAGTGTTGCTGCAAACAAACTAATGTAAACTGTTTTGTTGTTTCTATGGATACAATTTTATCGATATTAGACGTTTCTATGCAATGACTACAGATTGCACTGCAATCTAGTAGTCGAAAAAGGATATTGCACCAACTATTGGATCTCATGAGTGAAAATAAAGTGGCTACACAGAGAATCGATTCATTTTAAGTAGTATGGGTGGCCTATCTTTAGGCGTGATTCTGCTGTAATTTCAATCCAAAATGCAATTTATGGGCCATAGTAAGGATAATGGGATATCACTTCATGAATGACCTTTCCAAGCAAGTCACCTGAGGTTCTTAAGTTTTGAAGGGAATATCAGGGACAATAAAAAATTATTTCAGAAAATGAATAAGTGACAGAGGTGGGTGGTAACTTCCCTTAATCTTAATTTTGGGTGATCACTTTTTGGTAAATGTTAGTAATCCAAAAATGATAAATAAATTATTTTAATCTCTTTATTATTTTTACAATAAAAATGTTTGGAAATATTTAGCATAAATAATTTAGCGCTACGTTTATTCTTTGTATTATTTTCAATATAAAATAAAAAGCAAAATTGGTGAAATTCTACACAGTAAACATGTAAGATACATTCAGTTAATTTTAAAAAATTGATTACTGGCAAAATTATAAAATTGAAAAAAAAATTTCACTTAATTCAAGCATTTTGTACAATAACAAAATTGAACAACATTTACATATACTTATTTACATTTTACATGCCATTACATTTGTTATAATTACTATACTCTTAATAATATACAACAATCTGTCTGTTCTTTTATACAGTGACTAGAACCTTAAAGCTAAATATTCAGGGTCGCACTAAAAATATTTTAAGTACAAGCGCAAGAAATTACTGATCCACATAATGGTATTGCAATTACCCTTTTGGAATTTGGATCAGCACGACCCTGTATTTTGTCGATTTTACACATGAATTTTTCGTCCATTTCAACTTTTTCTTTATTCAGTCTCAAAAACCTACTGCTTATCCTGAGATATTTTGATCTTACGATTAATTAATAAGAATTCCTCTACACACAGTCTCATTTATTTTGATATTTTGATTGATAATTAAAAAATTATCTATTAAACTATTATTATTCTTAGTTAACAAGTTATGCTTTGGTGTAAATAAAAATTAACAATTCTCCCATCGAAAATAGAAAACACTTTAACTGGAAGATAAAATATTTGAATCTTGATATGACCTCTCAATATTGCACTGATTATCAGTCGTAATACAGTCGTCTTCGTCGTCATCCGCAAATTTGATTTCGCTCATCAAATTCTTTTCGGTCGGTGACTTTTCCACTTTTGTTTCCTTTTCACTTAACTCGTCCTTCTTAGATAAATCTAATTTAGTTTTAGGAAATTCTTGTAACTGAATGTTCACTACGTTTCCATCATTTTTAACTAACGGTACCGATTCGTTACTGCTTTTAATAAAATCGCCGATCAGTTTTTGTCTAATAATTTGGGCATTGTCTCCTTGTTTTGGTAAAAGAAGTTCTTCTTCTGGCGATTCTTTATTGCTTCCAGGATCGATGTATAGTTTTGGTTTTATGTCATCATACTGAGGGTAGTCTTCCTCGATGTCAGGTAAAATTTCACCATCCTCATCGAGTGGTGGGATCCACACCAAGAAGGCTGGGTCCATTCCTAAGTAAGAACCAGGAGCTGCACCCGCATTGACCACGTTGTAGTCGTAATAATCCATTTCTAAGTCGACATCTGGACCGGCCAAAGAAAATTCCGATCCCATAGGACCAGCCAACAATTTTTCCCGGTTCTTTTTATCCTTACATTCTTTTTCGTTGGTGTGTCGAATTCTTGCTCTGCTGATCATACTGGCAGCTGGAGAATAATATCCCTAAAATTTAAAAAGTAAAAAAAATGCAACTGTTAACATGCGCTCCAAAAGTGCTCTGGTGCTAAAATTTTGCAGAAAATTTACAAGGTGAACGTGTACTGTGAAGAATTAGAAAAACATAATACCGCACCGGATCGCTTTTGGAATTGGAGTTCGTTGGTGTTCTCACATTGGTCAACGTAGCAGTACTTCCGTTACTATATCTTCTCGAGGTCACACTATCCTTATCATCTTTTTCTCTAAAGTTATCTTTTTCTGATTGTATGGAAGAGGTCCTAACCATATCTTTATGGGGAAGTGGAGAGCTGCGCAAACTACTAGAAGCCATTTCATCGGATTCATTTTTACTCGTTGACGTATCAGGTTGCGTCAAGGTGACCGTACTGGTCACACTTATAGTATCCTCCTCTTCTTTTCTATTGAAATGGTATAATTTCACAAAAAAAGTGTACATAAATAAAACTTACGCAAGTGTCACTTGTTGAGTCTCTTCGCTTTGATCGCAATCCATCGATTCTCTTAACCGGTTGTGTTTAAGTCGCGATTTTATTGGTCTTAAACGTGTCAAAGAAATCACTTCTGATAACAAAGTCGTACTTGAGGAAGCCCTTGTCCTAACCGGTATACTTATACAAGATGCTGAAATGTTTATTTTAGGTTTTAAATTTTTAAGTGGTCATACAAACCTGTAGGATCTGCTAAAGAATCTTGGTCTTCAGCTTGCGCTACGTGATATTTTCTATAACGGCATAAATATTGAGCCCCTAATAACGCTGTGGCAACTAAAATACCGCTTAGGAAAAATATTGCAGCTATGTGAACAGCAGTTAATCTTATGGCAACAGTTGGAAGAATGCCAATGCCTTGTGCTATTGGAAATTCAGTTATGTTTGATTTTATTGGCCCTATTAAACGTTAACCGATAAAATTTATTACCTCACAACCATTTAAACTTACGAATTTGAATAGCTTGCGCTAAAAATCCACCTCCGCAAGCATGATTGGCTGTTACATCCTCGTTCGAAAAAAATTCTAATAGTAACGTCGATCGAGAAGAGTTTACTTGTGATGGAACGGAATCTGAAGAGCCAGATAAATCTGCAAGCAAATTAGACGATAAAGAGCTTCCGTCACGTACTTTAAGCCATTGAGATCCGCAAGGCAGTCTAAATTGTTCAACTTTAAATTGTATTATATGTTCATCATCCGCCTGAAAATTTTATGGTAAATTATTATTGTAAATTGCATTTCGTTAAATTATGAACCTGCACAAGCCAAAATGTTCGACCTGGACAACTTTGGGAAGAGGTAGCTATAAGACGTTTCGGCTTGGTGGATCCTAAATGTACCACACACCCACACCTACAATAAGGACTCATTTCCGCTTCTTCTTCGGGTAAGGTTCCTCCAATTTCGCTAGAAATTGAATTGCCGTATATGCAATCCCAGCTGTTTCCATAATCCAGGCCACATTTTTCTGTTTGGACTCTTGGTCCCTTAAAAGTAAAAATAAACATTTTAGTTTTATTATAAATAATATAATTAATATTTATTTTTTAAAAACTGATTGTACATAATAATATAATATAAAAATATAGTCATACAAAATTGGTTAATGCTCAACCATTTAACATTTCTTCATCGGTGATTGCTTCTGTTGTGACTTCGGTTACAACCTCGGGTACAACCTCCGGTTTAACTGCGAGTAGAACCTCCACTTTAACCTCGGGTCCAACTTCAGTAGTCACTGTAGTTTCTTCATATTCATCTCCTTCAAACTCATATTCGCTTTCACCTTCAAATTCACCATATTCCTCCTCATCTCCCTCATATTGCATATCGACTTTAAATCGGCGAACTGGTTTCGAAGTTGGTACATCAAGGTATAGATCTTCTTCTTCTTCCTCTTCCTCCTCTTCTCCATAGATGGATTCTAACATTCTAGCTTGCCTTTGTTCTTCGAGATAAAGTTCTAACATGTCGTCGAAGCTAACGCCCATTTTAGTTTCTACAGTTCTCATAATTGGAATTTCGACGTGTAAAGATATTGGCTTTGGTACAAACCCTAAATCACCTTTAGCGTACGTTGCTTCGACTGAATCTATGGATTCCAACGAAGGCTTTCTTGGCTTTTCTGTTCGCGCTGTTATTAACAACTTTAATACTTTTTTCATTATCTTTTTACGACGAAGTGCAATTTTTTTCAGTTTTACTTTGCGCTTAAACTTTTTAGCTAGAGCATCTGTAAGGGTCACGAAAGCTTGGGAAGCGATTACCGAACAACGGCCCAATTCTTCTTCACAATAATCGAAATCGATCTTTATACGCATCCGATCGGCTCGACTAAGGTGCAAATTTTGTTCCACTATTTTAGCTTTACGACAACTTTCCTCACTTTCATTTTGAGCTGCATCAGTATTTCTTTGGATCCTGTCGGCTGTTGCTTGTAGGACTTCAAGTCTTACAATATTTTCATTTAATTTGTCAATTTGTTTGGTCAATTCTTTAATCTTATCCAACTGCTTGTTGAACTTAAAAAGCGCTTTTCGTCTTTCTTGGTCATGCAGGACAGCTTCCAACCTGAAGATTGTATTGCTACCTGTTAATTTATCGTTTTCAGTTTGTTGTAGTTTATTTGTACTTAGCATCGAATCGAGTTGATTATTTACGGTTATGTTTTTTTCAATTACTTGATGCGTGTAAGCAGCAATACGAATTTCGGTAACCTCTTGAAATTCTTTGGTCAGTTGAACTAATCTAGCTTCCATTGCTTTTTTTAATTTGTCTAGTTCAATAATAAACTTCTTTTCGGTTTCATATAACTCCTGTTTGTGACGTATTTCCTGTGCTTCCATTTCATCTTCCTGAATTTCGTACTTGGACATCAAGTCATCTCTTTGTATTCTAAACTCTTCTAGCGCATTTATTTGGCCTTCGTACATTTTTATATCGGAGTTTAGTTGGTCATACATTAATTTGTGGTCTTCTCGCATTTCTTGCATAGTTTCGGCATGCACACGGTTTGCCTCCGCTCGTAACTCTTCAGATTCTTTCAGAAAAGATTTAAACACACTACTTTCATCGCTGGTTTCCACTATTGTGCGCTGAAGGTAGGCAATAACATCAGCACCATCTGAATCAATATTTTTCAATTTTTCCAACAACTGCTCGTTTTTTCTTTCCAATTCAACAGTAGATGTTTTTAAGCTTGCCAATTCCCTATTCAAGTTTGTAATTATTGCTTCATAGAATTCTCTACCTGGTTCTATAATAACCTCTTTAACTTTTTTGGCTTTTTTTCCTTTTTTTCCCTTTCCTTTTTTTCCCTTTCCTTCCTTCTTTCCTTCACCCATTCCCATTTATAATAATATTTTTGTAAAAATTAAAGTAACACAAATTAATAATGTCTGTCAGTGTCGGTTTTACGTTTGTAAATTGTGGTTTCTATAGTTACTTTATCGATTAATATTGTTTCTTAGAAAAGCGCATCTTGTGATTTTGGGGTACTAAGCTATAAATACAAACGATAATGGTAACAGTCGAACAGGGATGCCTTACCTCACAAAACTTAGCTCCGTATCTCGGAGGGGGTGAGTCGCAAAAACGATAACGATTCCTCGTTCCACCCATGCATGTACTCGAACAGGGAGTCCAGGAGCTCCAAGGTCCCCAACCGCCACTTTCGGATTCTGAAAAGTTTTTAAAATGTATAAGAAAATTATAAGTCATACTTTAATTAACAATACTAGCATGTGCGAGAAACTAAGGTATGAATTTACTGCAATTAAATTAGAACGTCAAGTTTCTTTGAGAAATGCTTGCTTAGGGATAATCAAGTTGAAATTAACTTCCTTGCTGTAGTGAATTACGAATTATACATCCAGTGACGGCTCGTGGTATTTAGACAGGAAGGGTGCAGTTGAAAATAAACGAGATAAATAATTATTCTTCAGAAAATCCAAGAAAATAATGACAGTGCACAGCAATAATCCATAAACATTTAGTAAATGAAAAACATTATTTGAAATCCTTCCATAATTGTTTCTAGGTGCATAATTTTCGCATATTTTTTGATTGGTTTGAATTTGTAAGTTTACGAACATTGTAGCCTTGCAGCTACTTGTTAAAGCAAGGGGCTAGTGGAAACGTATCTTAATAGGCGAAGGGTCGTTCCGTAAGAGGGGGTTTACATACATAGGGTGTTTCATTATAGTTCTGAATTACCTGTATAATTTCATAAAATTTTAACACTAATGAATAAATTTTATTTACCTCTTTGTGCTTACGGACGTTTATTATCGGTTAGTTAAACTTAACGCTTTGTTAAAAGCTTTATGAAACCGGTCATTAGTATCGAAGTTACTGTTACCTTTAACTAAACAAAAACTGATTGTCAATTATTTCCGAAACGTAATCATTGAAATCAAAATAAATTTTCGACAAACAATAAGCAAATACCTAAATAAAATAAAACAATTATAAATTACAAGCTTCGGCAAGCCATTGTTACGAGTTAGCTGTCTTTATAAGTTCGAATGTACTAACCAATTACTAGAAAAACTATTGGCCCGACTTTTACTCTTTTCGTTACAATTTAACTATTTAATTAAACCCTGGGTCTGGAACTCAGACATGCAATCAGGAAATATTAATTTCTGATAGCTGATTTGGTTCTGAGTGAATTTTAATATTTGATACGCTGAACACCCGGAGCTGTTAATGGAATTTTTACGAAATTTGGTTATTCTAAGGTTATTGTATCCCGTATTTTACGATAATTGACTATTTACATCATCAACAGTTCAAAAATTGTCCGCTTGATTAAAGCCACTATTTACGATTCTATTGGCATTTGTAAGATCTAGAATTAACAATTTTTATTTTAGTCTTTAGGGCTAAATAATAATTGCTTGTATTTTTAATTGAAAACAAAGCTGACATTTTTCAAATTCCAATGATTGTAAATAGTGAAAGACCTTATTTTCGAATGTTATCCTGGACAATCTCACAAAGCACATTTACAGCTATAATTATCAAGCTCGCTAATTTTGTAAAATTGTACAAGTCAGAATAATTAATATTATTGTTCAAAACCAAATTTATCAAATAATACGCCGCTGGTTTTATTTGTGTAGAAATAATGGTACAATTAGATGTTACTAATTAAAATGATCAAAAAATAATAGAACATAATTATAACAAATACATAAATCAACATAGTTTCATTGAAATAATATAATACAATCACCGTATGTATTATATATTGTGGTGTTCCAAAACTCAACTTCTCAGTCCCTCAATCGGAAAACTGAGGTAGCCGCTATGTTCCGAACAATCACCGCAAAGTACCACGGAAACTTTATTCCCGGTAAGGCAATTTGAGACCACTTATACTCAGGGAAGGCTAGATTCTAAATTCAATTAAAAGATTCGGGCGGCGGTCTTGTAATTTGAACCACAACTGGTCCCAATAGCCGTATGTGTGAAATTGTGTATTCAGATCAGATCTCCACAACATTTAGAATCAATTTTGCTAAATGGACGTCTGATTGAATTAATGTAATGTGTATCGAAATCAAAATTTATACAAATAATTCACAAATAAAAGTTTTTATAATGAACCAAACTGTTGTTTTGGAACCCCTGTTTCTCACGACACGCCTCCAGTAGCTTGTATTCTATAGTAGGAACGTATGCAACCCACGTGTAGGACTCCTTTTTTCGCTGTAAAAATCGTCTCGCAATTTGTGGTAGTGAATCTTGTGGAAACTTCGCCAAACTTAGTGAATCCGTGGTAGAGTGGTATCAAAAGAAGAAGAAAAGGTGTAGATAAAATCCGACGCAGTAGCTATGTAGGAGGAGTTTGTTAGTGGCGTAGTAAAAAGTATGTTCAATTTCAATTATATACAACACTTACTTACATTTCTTGTAATTAATTAAAGATAAAAATGTTTAACTTTGTTACTAAAGTATATTTTAAATAATATTTTAAGATTAAATCTTTAACCTGCAATAGAAATGTGAATAAAAGTAAGGTTATGGTTATGAGGACATCCCTACTTTCAAAACATGGACTCGCATCGAAGACATTTGGTTTATACGCATTAGCTCCACCTTTGCTTCTTCTTTTGAGACCACTTGAACGTAGCTGTCCACGAACAAATTAGTGCTTCATTGTGAATTCGTATCTGTGCACCTGGATCAATAGCTGATTTTTAGGTATTTAACCTCAAACTTTCTGTGCACCACGCTTTTGGTAATTTTCATTATTTTAGGGCATAAACGCTGCTTTCACTTGTATTGACTAATACAAACAATGAGATTCGAAACTCGATGACTATGATATTATTCATCACGGAGCAGGACATTTGAACAAGGCCGTTTGAACGCAGAGACGATTGAACGCAGAGACGTTTGAACGCGAGGACGTTTGAACGCGAGAAATTGCACCTTCCCTCGACTTATTAACGCACTTTATTATGACCAAATTAGGGCAAAAGGTAGATCTACCGGTCGAGGTTAGCTTAGTGTTAGGAATCAACTTTTATTTAAAGAGAGGATCATTATTAAAAGGTAAATCCCGGTTGAGGCTAGGTTAGTGTTAGTGTTAGGAAACGACTTTTTTTAAAAAGAAGGTCATTAAAAAGTAGATCCACCGGTCGAGGCTAGATTAGTGTTAGGAAACGACTTTTTTTAAAGAGAAGGTCATTCAAAGGTTGATCCACCGGTCGAGGCTAGGTTATTGTTAGGAAACGACTTTTTTTAAGAGAAGGTCATTAAAAGGTCGGTACCTAATCCAATTATCTAATTAAGTACTTATCTAATTGCTCGCATTCAATCGTCCCTGCGTTCAAACGTCCTGCGTTCAAACGTCCTCGCGTTCAAACGTCCCTGCGTTCAAACGACCTGCGTTCAAACGGCCTCGCGTTCAAACGTCTCTGCGTTCAATCGTCCCTGCATTCAAACGGCCGCGTTCAACCGGTCGCGTTCAAACGGCTGCGTTCAAATATCCTAGACCGATATTTTCTGGGACGAAGATTCGGACCAGAAGGAACTTTCAAGCGATTAAATAGCGCATTTTTGATTTGGAACAATCAAATTTCCTTCCTAAGTGAGCAGATTTATAAATATTTTTGGAAGTGACGTCATCGTTAACGTGTGACAAATTTACACCAAATTTACTGAGGAAGGAAATCAAAAGGAAATTTGATTGTTCCAAATCAAAAATGCGCTATTTAATCGCTTGAAAGTTCTTTCTGGTCCGAATCTTCGTCCCAGAAAATATTAAACTCGAAAATTCGCAACGTAAAAATCGACGTTCCAATTTTAGAACTGGCTTGGTCGACGTTCTCGGGCGGAAGACCAAAATTATTGTTCATAACCTCTTGTCTTTCAAGAATAGAAAATTCCCCAAAATTTCTAAAAAAAAAACACACAAAATTCAAGGGATTTTTGACAAAATAACCATCCCGAATCTCCTATTCATCTCAATCAGCATAAAATATCGGTCGAATCATTCCGTCATCACTGCATTACCATTGCTACGCGTGTGCACCCTCGCTGCTTTCTAACACTTTCACACTAATCTCGTGAGTTCGCTCGTCTTCCTTCAACATATAAACAACCCCTCTTTTTAAGTTGCTTCTTTCTTTCTTTCTTTCTTATTCTTTCTTATTCTTTCTTTATCATCCTTTTCCGCCCACTGCTGGACATAAGCCTCTCCATATTATGGGGGTTTTTTGCCCATAACTCACCATACTAGCCAGACGGGTTGGTGAGTATTCCGCAAATCGATTGTGGACTAGTTGATTTACATCCGGTAGCAGCTTGCTATGCTAGCATTCAGATGTGCCTGTAGCCCTGTTTTTTGTTAACAGTGGCAATTGATCATAAGCTGGAGACTTGGTCATAACAAAGTTTGATTCTCCACGGGTTTGAACCCGGTACCCCGCATTCACATCCAACTGCGTTAGCTGCAAGGCAATGACCGTCTCAATGCAGCTCTTTAAGTTGCTTACCGTCAAGATAATGACTTCGTGCTATTTCATCCAGAGGAGCCTACGTTTAAAATTACCGGATAAATTGCAGAACATTTACTTAAAATTCTGCATTGACGTCTCTATCGCTTGTGGATCGCACAAAACTCAACACAAAATCACTGTCTGCTCCAAAAATCCTTTCCTAAAAGACAGCCGCCCTCAAACCGGACGTAAATCAACTTTATTTGTTTATATCTCCAGATTATTAGTAGTTTGAATAATTTTTTTCAAAAGATTGAATCGTTTCGTTCAGAACACTAGAAATTTTGTTTTTTTTCTTCAATTTGTGCAATTCAATAATAGTACAATAATAATATGTAGATATACAATATGAACAACAACAAATACATTAACATAACTTCCTTCCAGTAGACATTCTAATTTTCAACCCTTACTAACTCTGAGCACAGATCGCTTGTTTTTAACTTGAAAGTGTCGTTATGCCTATCAAGAAACTATTTAAATTTTAAATTAAAAATACGAACGCAGTAAGTAATTATCTGTTTATCTCTAACAAATTTGTATTTAGAAAATCAACAATTTGAGCTAAAAATTTCCTGTAACCTTTTTGGTAATCAATTTTGATATATGGCAATATGTTATGGTATTATGACCAGGAGGTTGGGGGGGGGTATGGAATTCCTCTCAGGATCAAGAGGATTAATAAATATTATCTAAAAAGAATAGTTCTCTATTTTCTATTAGATATTATCATTGTATTATTTGTTTGTTCGACTTTCAGCCTTACTCATAGAGAATGTGATCATACGTGAAGGTCATAGTTGTTCAGTCTGCGGCATCATTTAGCGGGATCGTGATAAATCAGTTGCGTACATCTGTTAAATAGGTCGTAAACTTGTTTTAATCTGGCATCCATTTTTTGGTATGAAGAAAGTTATTATTTTTAAATGGGTGCTGCTGCCTTTTGAATCAGTGACATTTACATTATAAATTGACAAATATTTAAATGCTCACCTAATACTGAAATAAAAATATTTAAAAAAATGTATCCAATTGTCATCGTAATTCAATAACACAATTAGAAGTCTAGACTGTATCCCGAGCTACCTTGACGACTGACATTTTACCCCAGGCTACACATAAAAAAATAATCTTTTAAAAATAAATTACCAATTAAAGATTTGAATTGAAGTTAACCCTAGTAATACAATTTTGAAGCAATATTTGTGTAATGTATACTACATTCAATATTGTTTATTTGTGTAGGTGCATTATTCAATTTAATATGATCCCAATGTGCATAATCTAAATTGCAATATTAGATAATATTACAACATTTCCAAAGCTGAATAATAAATTTAATTATTATTATCAACAAATTTGGCGTTAAATTACTTTGAATTGTATTTCAAATTTGTTAAACATTAAGCATTTGTCAATGTCACTTTTGTGTTTCGTTGTTGTACCTATGTTTTAATGAAGCTTCGAGCGATCTTGGAAATGAAGTACCTGAAGTTTATTTAAAAGTTCATTATTTTAACATTCGGGGAAGAGTGAATAGAAAATGTTTTAGTGCACTATTAGTAGTCTTAATATTGGTGCTTAATTTTGTGCAATATTCGAAAGGAATATGTATATTGGGAAAATATTACTTATAGGTATTTAAAATGAATATTGCATCTTGTACAAAATAAGCAATTTTGAATAACTTGTATTATACGAATATTGCTTCAAAATCATATTACTAGCAACTTTCAATGTTATTTGATAGTGTGAACATTGGTACTTAATATTGATATTCTAATTATTCCGATAATGATATTCGAGTCATGCCGATTTTCAAGTAAACTAATATTATATACGAATATTTTCCTAACCGTTGAGATACAAACATAATTTGCAATTCATAAAGTGGTGCAATTCACCAGAGGTTTTAAGATAAGACTGGAAAATAATTTATTATGAATTATGAATTTTTGAATGTAACACAAAATGTTATTAAAAATATTTAAGATTCATTCATATTAAATAAACTACGAGAATGTTGTTTCCCATCTTAATTGATTTTCTGGATTTTCATCTGTTACTGAATCTCCGAGATTAGCTTTTTTTAAATTTTATTATTGAAAAGAATGTTTCATAAACGTATTCCAAGACGCTTACAATTCTTTGCTTAAAGATAAACTTTCTTTATAGCTGTCACTTACATACAGTAAAATTTATTATATCGATATGGCGTCAATATGTTTTAATAAATTTATTGTGCACTGTAAATCAATTACCTCTATCTGCAATAATAGGTAGGTATACATTTCTTGATATTTATTGTAGCTGGTGCAGTTAAGACAATGATTTTTCGCTTAATCGACAAAATGTCGTTCCGGTCTGTCTATAATTGTTATTTTTGAACATCTTACGACATTATCCGATTTTCCCACTGCTTATGGCAAATGTGTGACGAACACATTTTTTTTTTCATATAATTCAGGTGATATTATTTATGTAAGGTTATTTAAATTATTGCTGGTTTTGAAATGGGAGGGTGTGCGCCACCGAGGCCTCAAAGACAAACCGACACTGTTTTCGATCAACGATGGGTATCATGTAATATGTAGTAGAGATATAAAATTATGGAGAAGGAAATCCTGATCAAATCTAATTTAGTATACTTGCACTCAAAAATGAAAAAGGAAAATTTGCATTTCATAATATTTACCTGAAACTGGAAGCGTGGGCACGCAGTCCATTCGAACATCAGCCACCGCTCCTGTGATAGCTTTGCTCACGTACACGAAGCAGTATTCTATGTACCGTTCCGTAAACAAATCGCAATCAAAATGTAAACTGTGTTGTCCTCTCGTAATTTTCTGTTCCGCCACGTATTCAAGCGACGTCGGTGGCGTCAAAGATGCGACGTTTGCACGAAGGCGGGCAAATAATCGCACACGGTCACCGGAATCCAAAATACACGATGGATATTGAAATAGAACTGTAATTCCTCCCCCATGTACTTCGCATGGAAAAATACTGCGTGCATGAACGTTGAACACAAATTGATCGCTCCATTCTACCTGTAATTCGTACAACAAAATATAATAATTTGGTTACATGTTAATTTTCTTCTTTATAATTGAGCTATAAAAGCTGAAATTGGATAGGTTGTAAAAAATACATTAAGATGATAAATTTGACAGAAAATTCTATTAAAAGAAAATTTAAATGTAATTGGGTTGTTAAAAATGAAGTTTTATTGTATTAATTTTTCTTCAAGTTTAATTTAAAGAGTTAAAAAATTAGGTATTTAAGGTGAATTTATTATTTCAATTTGCTGGTTTTGATGTCAAATTTGAGCAATAAAATTATTCATAATAACCTTAACGTATGCAGCTGTATGTGGTAAAATTGGAGTAGGTGTAGTAGGTCGTAACAAGAGGGAATAATGTCCGGCCAATCCAAAAAGTTCACATCGTAGAGTTAATTCTCTTTGTCCAGGAAAGCCACGTACTTGTTCGGAATATAAAATCTAATTGGAAGAGGATACATTTTTTTAAATTTAAATATTCATTCCAATTTATTTGTAACTCGATTTACCTGAACGTGTGATCGATTGAAGTTTTCTCTTTCGTTATCACACGTCAACAAAGAATGACCACAATAATGTAATTCTAACCAAAATTCAGGAATTGCGCTTACGGGGCTGTCAGTTACAGGTGGGCAAACAACTTCAGGAAATTCTAAAATAGCTTTTACAGGATTTTCAGGATACGTTTGTACGTGTTCTGGTGTTAAGGACAATTGCGGCATTGGCCACCGAACATCCAAACTTTTTGTTATTACTAAACTTGGATCCTCTTCCGTTGTATTACCACCATAACTGGGTGGTTGTTTTTTTACTAAAACAAAGTAAGTGCCTCCTTTAGAGAAATAGCCGCACGCTATTTTGACTATTGTTTTGTTTAATGACAAAGCTCGAGCTTCTGGTAGAACTTGAATCGTCGTTAGGGCTTGCGTTATGCTTCCTTCTACCCGAGAAAGTTGTAAAAGTAGAGGGGGAAATGAAGACGATGCAATTTCCACGTGTAAATCTCCGCTTAAAGCTGTGTGAAATTGTGGAAGAGTCACATCTACACCTGGAATGGTTCCATCTGAAACAAAAAATTCTTTTTTTACAACTAAATTAAACTTTAAAATTCAATTTTGAAACTATAAACATAAAAATTAATATTCAAGAAGTTTGCACCAAAATATCAAACTTGAGAGAATATAAAAAGCGAACTTTATTTTAAAAGTTTTCTTCTCATTTCTAGGTGATGCCAGTGAATCGGGAAGTTATTTTCGGAGTAGATTACTCGCTCAATTTCACACGCCAAATGCATAACTTACTCGTTTAGCTGCGCTTATCATAATTCTACATTTTCTGCTAAAATTTATAAGCAACAGATACGTGACAGCTTTTGTTACGAATTGACAGAACTGATGATATTTGAATTACTTTAGAAAATAGGTTTGACGAAAATCGAAAGAAAAATATGATACATTATCGAGCTTCTTGACGTAATTCCCAGGAGACATGAAACTTTTCTAAATGTCCTTTTATTTTTAACGTTAATTTTCTAAAGCATCCGCTTTATGTACTTTGAAATGAAGTAGCAAATTGGCCTTTAATTTATCTCATAAAAAATGTTTTCGAGTGACTTGGGTTTCAAAAGTAAATGGAAAGCTTTTAAAAAAAAATGTAAACAGTTGTAATCGGTCCTTGATGGACCCTTATTGGGATTTTTATTCTAGCTGAATGGTTTTTAAGATTGAAGATAAACCAGCAGTTGAAATAAAATTGTTAGGTGAAACTTGAACACCATAACAAGAAAATAGAATTTCCAAGTGTGTAAATTAAATTGATTTTATATGTACGAACCGAGGGTTAAATTATGCACACGACCGTGAAGTGCCACAGAGGTTCTTGTAAAATGCATGTATCTACACACTTTCTCGACTACACCTTCATGTTTTGCACTATTGGACTTTTCAGAAATGTATATACCGTACCATTTCAGCTAAGCTGGTTTTCCCACTTCATTGCGTTTAGCTCACATAACTTTTCAGTTCGACATTATTTACTCAACAAAGAAAACCTCTTTAGATTATAAACACTAAAAGGACTTGCATCGTTGCGCTAATTAATTCTTTAAAGTTTGTTTAGCTTTAATTTGCTGAAAATTTTCCAAAATTTCTACTTCTTTAAAATGTCCTGAAAGAAATCAAATTTTTTTGGAACATTTTTTGATTTATAACAGCACTAGTGGGAACGTGTTCAGTAAAAATGTGCTGATAATCTGGTAAAAAAATTTAACTGTTGAAAATTTTGCTTCAAAGGTTTGCTTCTGTAAGCGCTTGTAGTTTTTATCGCTCTCGCGCGATTTTCCCAGTTGTTAGACGGCTGCAATGCTTTCTGACGATAACGTCAGTTTTTGAATTAAATTTAAAAATGAAATTGAAAATTGTAAACTAGAAAATTTACATTAAAATTGCTAATACAATATTAAAAATATTGTACCACGAAGAGCTTGTCGAACATAGTTTTTTTTAACTGTTTAAAAGCTATTTTATAACTGAAAACTGTGTTAGGCGATAAACTAATTTTCAAAAGAAAATGGAAACATTTTTTACAAATTCTGCTAGCATAAATAACTTAATCTTAAGTTTGTTCACGGTTTGAATTACAGCATTTCTCTGGGTATTTCATAAATAATTAATGGTATGGTTTTTCTTAATAAAAATTTGCTTTAACAATAAACGCCATCTTGAGACACTTTACAGAGGTAAAAAGAAAAAAAGTAGTCAAATTGAAATACCAAGTTCTAATCAAAGTTCTAATGTTCTAATGAGTCGGTCGTTAGCATAGCGATTAAACGCATCGACTGCTATCACAGAGAACTCGGTTCGACTCCGGGCGAAGTAAGAATCATATTGTGGCCGTTTCCCCTCGGCAGGCAATGGCAAACCACCGGGGTATAATCTGCCATAAAAAGCCTTTGTTAAAAGGCTCACCACACCCTGCAGAAGGGTTATGGACTGAGGAGGAGGAATCAAAGTGCACCTTTTGTATTGACTTGAATGAAGTGCATCACATTTAAATGTTACTAAACATATTAACGTTGTTTGAGGAATTTGAATGTTAAATTGTATAATTTAAAACAAAGACTCAAAATTGTTGTCGATCTCCCCACCTCCGAAGATGAACGTGAAAATCTTCAATTCTGACCAGCAGTCAAGTGCATCACAACAATTGAATAATTTCGTATGTAGTAGATAAAATAACTTCTTGGCTGCTAGCGGTCTCACTAGAATTTAAAAGATGTTAGACCTAGTTACCAAGGAAGCTATTTTTTTGTTGAGTAGTTATGAAAAACCAGCTTCAGTTAAAACTGTTTTATATCAATAATTGGCAATCTTTATCTTCATTATTTACAATTTCTGAATAGTCAAACTTGTATTAATATTTAATTAATATATTAACATGACTGAATTTTAAGTTCATTGTAATTTCTGAGCCTAGTAAAATAATTTACAAACTTGCAATTATTTCATATAAGTTTATTTGTTAGAATAATTATTGGAATTCTGTAATACTGAAGTGCTAATTTGGAAATTAAGGCCGTCTTCTGGTTTAAAAGCATAAATTATGGGCGATTTGTCGAGCTCAATAAAAACAAAACAAACAATGTTTTTACCATTCAGTTTTTTACAACATATTTGTTGATATTTCGAGAATATACAGAAAAAATTTTAACAAAAATATATGAAAATTAAACAAGCTATAAGCTGGTAAAATTTGGGGTAAAAAAAATTGAGGGTGTGCTGGTTGACACGATTGCAACCCTTCTGGTAATCGAAAACAAGATTTAAAAAAAGATTCTTAATTAGTAAGAATGTCGTTTTAGCCCCCACTAAAGAGAAAACGGAAAAAATTTTTTTCGCAAAATGGCGGCTGTCTGAAGAAAAAAATTCATTTTTTGACTATTTTTTTCAAAATTCTTAATTTTTTAAAATAGTAAACCAAATAATTTTTATATAAAAGTAGTAGGGGCGATATACAGTTATATAGTAAAGGTTGGTACAAAATTTGAAGCAAATCGGTCAAATGGAACTTGAGATATCATGTCAACCATGTTGAAAAAAGCAGTTTTAAGAAAAACACCTTTAAAGTTTTAAGCAAAAGTTTCAACCACTAAAACAAATAATTTTGATACAAAAGTGGTAGGGGCGATAGACAGTTATATATAGAAGGTTTGTACAAAATTTGAAGTAAATCGGTCAGATGGAACTTGATATATCATGTCAACCATGTTGAAAAATGTAGTTTGGAGAAAAATTCGATTAAAGTTTTGAGCAAAAGTTTCTGCCAGTAAACAAATAATTTTGATAGACAGTTATATAGTAAAGGTTGGTACAAAATTTGAAGCAAATCGGTTAAATAGAACTTGAGATATTATGTCAACCAGGTTGAAAAATGTTAAAATGTCATAAAATCCATACAGTTGTAATCACGAATAATGAAGCTTACGTCACAACCATCTGAATTAAGTACAGACAACCATTTTTTTTAAATTAATTGTAGTAACATAGGTGAAACAAAGACACACTATATTAAATTATTCTTAAATGTTTGATTTTAGAAATCTTTTACGTCGAAAATTATCTGACACCCAACGTATGAGATAGAAAGAGATAGATACAATAGTTCTTAGCGTGCATAATAATTTTAATGAAAGTAGTTTTTATAGTGACTGTTGCTTTAATTTTTTAACAAATTAGTTTGATTTTAGGTTATATTTCCATTTCATTAGAGCAGGGTTTCTTAAATTTTTTGATTTCCCAAACTGTTTTTGGTATGAATTTGACCGTGGACCCACTTATTTCATAAAAGTCATAAATATTGTTAAAAATAAAATTTTAAGATTATTAATTATTAAATTTTATGATTTAAATTTATTATATCAAACACTTATGTGACTCATAATTTTCGTCTTGTTTCATACAAATGCCGTTTATGACGAAATAAATAAATAACTTTTTCTTTGTTTTTGGAGTAACTGTTTTGTATATGTGGTTTTGCAGTACTATTTAGAGCAACGTATGTTTTGTTCTGCTCTTGTTGAAAAGCATGTACGAATTGGTAGATATTCGGATGAGGAGAATTAAAATTGTGTTTAAAAGCTGCATTCCCAACACCAATCTAGGCTCTACCGGTGTATCTACATTTTAATGACGTTCTCTTAAAAAAAAAAAGTCGAAAACTAACACTAACCTAGCCTCAACCGGGATCCACCTTTTAATCGGGTATCTCTTCTTAAATACAAGTCGATTCCCAACACCAATCTAGGCTCTGCCGGTGTATTTACCTTTTAATGACGTTCTCTTAAAAAAAGTTGAAAACTAACACTAACCTAGCCTAAACCGGGATCCACGATTTAATCGGTTATCTCTTCTTAAATACAAGTCGATTCCCAACACCAATCTAGACTCTACCGGCGGTACAGGACAACTCGGCACCGGACAACTCGGCACCGGATAACTCGGCACCGGCGATTCGGCACCGGACAACTCGGCACCAGGAAAACTCGGCACCGGCAACTCGGCACCGGCAACTCGCCACCGGACAACTCGGCACCGGGAAAACTCGGCACCGGCGACTCGGCACCTCGGATTTTTAAAACCATTTCCGTCGCAAAGTCACGTATGATAACTTCGGTAGCGTTTGTTCCGGAAGATGATATTAAAAACGCCCTTAAGGTTCTCGAAGATTATCTGCCACCAGAATTAGAACCAATCATGAGTTGGTTTACTAATACTTATGTTGGTAGAATAAGAAATAACGGTGCAAGGGCCCCACCTATGTTTCCCTACGATGTGTGGTCGGTACATCATCGTACTTTGGTTGGGTCTGATAGAACGAATAACTTCGCCGAAGCTTGCCATAAATAGCTGCAACAGGGATATGGGGTCGCACATCCACATCTATTCAAATTTCTTAGTAATCTAATAAAGATACAAAGGACATTTGATGCCGATTACGAGCGTTTTGTCGCAGGTTATGAAGGACCGCAAAAACGCAAACGCTACGAGGATGCAGATGACCGTATCCTTTATAAAGTAACAGATTATGAGAAAGTGAATAATATGTTCGAGTATTTGCGCGGTTTATCCCATAATTATGTAATGGACTAATATGTACTAAAAGATATATAATTTCTGTAATATAATAATTTTTTTTATATTTTAATTTTTTTAAAGTTTTTCAACTGGTGCCGAGTCCGCTCCAGAGCCATTTTTGCAGCACTAAACTCATTAAAAACATCCCCTTAAGGCCTTCCAACTCGGCAAATTGCGCTACTGGGAATGGGGTGAATCTCGCTTTTTTTTTTCGGTAGGTACCGGACCATATTATGTTACACATTTAAATATTTTTAAGTAGTAATTAATCTACCTTTTAATGATCTTCTCTTTAAAAAAAAAGTCGTTTCCTAACACTAACCTAGCCTCGACCGGGATCTACCTTTTAATAATGATCCTCATAAATTTTTTTAATTTTAATTTTTTTAAAGTTTTTCAACTGGTACTAAGTTATCCCGGTGCCGAGTTGTCCGGTGCCGAGTTTTCCCGGTGCCGAGTTGTCTGGTGCCGAGTCGCCGGTGCCGAGTCGCTGGTGCCGAATTTTCCCGGTGCCGAGTTGTCCGTGTCCCACTCTACCGGTGTATCTACATTTTAATGACGTTCTCTTAAAAAAACATTTACGAAAAATTCACGCATTTCTATTGGTATGATTAAGCCGTCCTTAAACTCCAATAACCATAATCTCCGGCTTATGATATAAATAGTTAACACATTGTTAAATGGCTGTTGGCGGAGTTCACATTTTGGATTACTGTCGACCTTTTTGCATTTGGCGGAGTTCACAACACTTTTGGCGGAGTTCACATTACCCCACGAGGACCTACTAGCTGCAGATCAAATCGAGGATCAGGAACTTAAGACGCTGTCAGAAACTGTCCAAAATATGTTATTGGCTAACATTGCATCGTCAAGATATCCGAAATTAAGGTGTACTATAAAGCAATAAAGAAAAATACAAACAGATGACAATAAAAACCTGAACGAATATCCCGAATATAATGACGTTATGAAATCAGAGGTTACCCATAAGGTATCCTATGCGACACGAGGCGCCAAGTACAATTTTTTTCTCCGTACTTTTACCAACCAAGTCCACATCCAAACAAAACCTTCAATATTCCTTTCACAAGTGGAGGACTCCATCAACGATATGGACGCAAATGATGAAATCTCTATAACTTCAAAACAAAAGGAAACTTTCTCTTACATCTGACGACACGACGTCTCAACGCTGAATAAATTCATCGCCCCGGCCATCACTATATCCGACAAAACCCGCAAATCCAACACTACCACAGCCGATGCTCCACCTCCAAGATGTCATGATAAACCATAAAACCTCCTGAAACTGCCCGATTTCGCAGGTAAGCCAACTCATCCCCACAATTACCCATGGGTCTCCTCAAGCACCAGATTACTAATAATCATTCCTAGCTGTACTACGAGGTTCTAGTGAACCTCCTCACCCGATGGCATAAAAAGGGACACGGAACGTTGCGCTACCCAATGCCGCAATTCCTGATCAAACTCTCTCAAAACTATAAAAAGACATTAACTCTTGTTACGGAGGATACTCCTCTAACAATTATAATTATCTATTCCTAAAATAATTTCTTCCTATTGCTTCTTCTTCTTAGCCTGTACTCATCCACTCCTGAATGTAGGCCTCTCTCATTCCTCTCCATGCCTCCCTAATCCGCTGCCTTCCGAAACCACTCCCGTCCGCTATTCGCTTTACGTCGTCTAACCATCTTTTCTGTGGTCTTCCCACGCTTCTTTTAGACGTTCTTGGGCGACAATGTATGGTTCTGTATGTCCATCTTTTGGAATCATGCCTTGCCCCGTTCCCACCCAATTCCACTTCAATTGGGATATTCTGCCTATTACGTCAGGGACTTTTGTTTTTTCTCGAATTTCTACTGATCTTACCCTGTCCCTCAGCGATATACCAAGCATGGCTCTTTTTCCATTGATCGCTGCATGACTCTTAATCGATTCGCATTTGTTACCGTTATCGCCATGGTTTCCAGGCCGTATGTGGTGACAGGTAGAATGCATGCGGCATATACTTTTCTTTTTAAATTTATTGGAACATCTGTGCTTTTTAGGATGTATCCCAACCTTCCAAAAGCAGCCCAGCTCTGTCGAATTCTTCTGCCTATTTCAGCAGCTTGGTTATCTTTTCCCAACTTTATAAGATGTCCAAGATATACATATTCATGCACATTATCGATGTTATGACCGTGTATTTCTATGTTCACTTCACTTGCGCTCAGTATTTTAGTCTTATTTGGGTTTATTTTCATACCCACAACTTCAGATGCTTCGCTTAACTCATATTTTATTAACTTTATATTATTCAAAAGAAATTTCTTTCAAGATTAAAATTGTATTTATCTCAAACACCTGCGCTCGTATCACATGGCCACGCTATCTGGCCTTACCAAACTTTCATCATGTCAATGGAATTTGCTGAATCGCATTACTAAGCAACAGTGATTCCCAGTATAGCAATTCACTTAATAATTTTCGTGTTATGGATATTTTCAAATTCAGTTTAATTGACTTAACTAGATCTTTTCACGCCTATAAGTTGTATATCCAACTTAACATCATGATATTTCAATATACTTAATTAATCAAGTGACTATTAGTATGGACAAATTATCTTTTATCTTCAAATTTAAATTAACTAAAGTGTCCTGTAAAATCTCGTAATGGTGTGTCTAGCCCATGTACTTCTTTAAATAAAATGGACTGCTATTCAATGTAACAAAAGTGCGACCACTTCCGCGAGGCATTCATTTGTGGTGCAACCAATAATAATAATTTAGGATTTTGGAGGGAAATTTAAATTTAAACTGCTCATAACAAAGAATGAGGTTATATTACGGCTGAAATGTGATATACACTAATTTTAGTAGGTACCAACATAAACCAATAAATATTTGAAATTTCCTAGAACTGCACCACTTTTGTGGATTCACAGCCATAAGGAATAGCAGTCCATCTTTGTTTAAGAGGTCTGTGGTCTACCCAAATTAAATTACAATAATATTTCTAAATATTCTATATTTAAATCAAAATTAATTTGATTATAACTATCTAAAATTAAAGGAAATTCTTTGTATAATATTGTCATATGGCTTATAATTAGTGCAAGATGCGTTCTCCATGAAATAAATGTCGTCTAAGTCCACAATCTACTGTATCTTTTCATGATTGTCCAACGATGAAGTTATCTTCACAAGGAATATTAATTTTCATTTGCAAGTGGTTCCATTTATTAACTTAAACTCGTATTTACGGGGATAAATCTATTGTCAGGGCCCCCACCATCCGTTAGTAGTTTTTGTTTTTGAAAGCATGATCTCATTAGATCCAAATATTTCATGAAAGATTCGTAAACTCTCATGGAAACTGCCGTTTCAAGTTTAAGCTTAAGCTTTGGACTTTACCGGGATTTCAGCCTTCCATATTGTACAGGTACAAGTTAAGGCACTTCTACTTTAGGCACCCATTTAAGGTCTTCAGAGCACCAAGTGTGTCAGATACACTTGCGGTAGCTTCGCAACGCAGTTGTGTGTTCTGGTTTCCAGTAGTTCCATTTAGTGACTTCGAATTACTGCACTAAATGCACTGTTAAATTCAGAGTCAGAATCTGGAACTATTGTTTTACTTATGTCCAGTGGACGTAAGTTTGCCTTTGTGCAGACTAGACAACTTAGGTTAGTTTTAAATGCAAAGGTTATGAATCATAACCTCAGTTACAATTGCTTGTGTCTCCAGGGCCTTGACCTTCTGCACTTTAAACAAGTTAAAGTCATCAAGTCTGTCAAGGCTTCTGGTAATGATGAAATATCAGCCGATTCCCTGCACTAACATTGTTAGGTTAGAATCATTCCTTCCATCCTTACACTTGTAAAGTTGTCAGGAGCTGGAGAGGTGAATGTGTACTAGGACCACTTAAGGTTTTACTCCAGTCCTGATTTTCGTTCAATGACTTTTCTGTTTCCCTCATAAAAAAAATGGTCATGTGCGCCACCAAGAATGTGTACTAGGGCTAATTTATGGGTGAGCAGATTTGTCTTTGTCCAGTTTGGACATCCATCAATTGCGACAAAGGCCTTTATCTTACTTAGGCTAGCAAAGGTAACTTCAACCCCTTCCTTGGAAACTCATACGTTTGAGCTGCTGGAGTATGCGTTTCTTTCCATGGGGAAGGCGTTTCACTATGTCAAAAGAACCTCCGAAACCGCCAAGAAGACTTACTAGAGAAATGTTAATGGGATGGTTTGTCGTTGCGCTTCCGGTAGTCTACAAATCTATCTTGAACATATCGGTCACAATAGCATAATATTATGCTTTAACTCAGAAAGCACCCAATATATTTCAGATTAGCCAGTTGGTACTTCCAGCCTTAAGCCCCCCCCCCCCATCTGATTAGCTCTGCGTGGCCAATTTCCGAACAGCATTGCAGAGCTACCTATTATAATTAAAGTTGGAAAGGAGATAGAGGCCGACACTTCCGATTCCCTGTTGTGTATAATACCTATCCAAAACTTCCTGACTACCTTCATAGTCAGCAGATAAGGTTACTTAAAAATGGACTTCTATTTCTATTAAAAAATAACGGAAATGGAAAACTATCAAAAATGGAAAAGTTTTTGCAAGAGTACAGGATCATCGCGTATAAATCATAATTTTCTTGCGTAAATGTTCTAAATCACTTTTTGATGACTTTATAAAGCCTGGAAAGTGAGAAGGTAATAAAAATCTATCAACAATATATCAAACTCCATCAAAAACAATGTTGCATGGCCAAAATCCTTCTACTGGAGAAGGCAATCATCACATAAGTTGAATGATATAATTTATTGTGTCTATAATTTTTCATATGTCTTGCTATACTTGTTCTTATATAATGTCCCAATTCATGACGCTTATCCAGCTTCACGCGCAATAACTCAGATGAACAAAATTTATAGGTTTTATACTATACTAAAGCAAGAGAAAGTTTCCCAATTTTGGAAGTAAAATGTAAATTTTCGATAAAATTCCATTAGTATCGTATTTAACAACATTGCAATACTCTGTTATTGTTTTGTCCAAACAAAAAATTTTTTGTGGCTAGTTCATACATGTTTTTGGAAGTTCATTAAATTTTTGAATAAATTTAGTTTATGAAATCTGAGGATAAGATTAGTTATATTATTTAGTTATATTCTCGTAAACTTTTAGTTATGTTTATAATACCATAGTCGAATTTTTAATTGGCAATTTAAAATAAATTAAATTTACAAATATTATAAAAATAACATTTATTTAGTAATTAATTGTTGATATATCATTTTATTACATTTCGCAATTATATCATATTTTTATTCGGAATATTTCAGCAATAAGCGATTCGCTCTCATTCATTACAAAACATTGCAATTAATTTCAAATATTTTACAAATAATGTGTATCCCAGTTCAATTAAATTTTAATTCTAACAGCGTAAGATAATTAGATTTTAATTTACATAATGTTTCAATTAATACTATTTAATTGCTTGTATTCAAACGAGGCATGAAGAGCCAAACAAAACTTTTTAATAAATTTCAATAAAGTTACAAAAATGATCCAAATAAATTTTCCATAATAATTTAACTTTAATTAAAAATTAGAATCATTATAATTTCTTTATCATTGTAACCTTTTCTATCTCGAAATTAGTCGACTTTCGCTATGCAGTGGAGGACTGGCATGTAATCTTATAAAGGTTTTATTGCTGTACCTGGATTTATTTTTGTTGTGTGGTAGCTATTTTGTCCAAGATAAATTCATAATACTTATATTCTCAATAATTTTCAAGTAGGCTCAATTGTTATTTTTATGTTTAAACTAGGTCGACTTTCGAGTTAAGTAGGCTTTTATACAAAGTGTAAATTAATTAATGTAAGTCGTGATGCAGTAAAGTTTAAATTCAACAACCTTGCGAATCATCTAGATTGAATATCAACAATACTTGTCTTTAATTTACTACTGCAAGGCATTAACTAAGTTAATATGATTGTTGTACTAGCAGAAACTTAGAAGAGTATTCTCGAAAGCAGAATTTTAAGGGATTGTTTAACTCTTTCCCTTAATTAAAGTTATTGTTAACTATTACTTCCATGCATACGATCTATGTGAAAATTTGTAGCATTTCAAATGCTATTATTTATATTTTGGCGGAAATCTATGCATCACCCTGTGTGCGTTTCAAACACGCGCAATCGTATTGTATTTCGAAAATTTATCAAAATTTCATTCTTCGCTTATCTTTATGAAAAGTGCAAGTTTCATTTTACGTTTGTGCAATTTTATGTTTTTAAAAGCCACAAATTGTTAGTTTATTGAAGTGATCTTTTATTTTACCTTCTGTGCTACATTTGTGGGTAAGATTGCATTATTTTCTATCATAAGCGGAAGTTTGACTTTGATAAATTTTAGTTTTTTTTTCGTACTACCACGTCAATTTTCTGTGACGTCAATTTTTGGTTTCCAATTTTAATTATGGTTTTCTGAGCGGGTGCACATGGTGATCAGTAGCCCGATTGTCCATCTGGCTGTTTGTATCCACCAACCATATGGTTATTTGTATGGATATGGGCCAGCAGTTTGGTTATCTTGTTTCCACCTGTGATGACCTTGATTCCTGTGTCGAACCATCTGTGGCAGCCATTTTTAATGATGTTGGAATTTCGTTTTTGGGTTCACCATTCCTGTATGAGATCAATGGAGAGGGCAGGACTGATCAACATTCATTTATCCCCAGCTTCACCGCAGTTTTGCGTTTTTGATTAAGAAGTGGTGTGATAAGTTTGTCACTTTGGCCGTCTCCTTTGACGATTTATCCATACTTTTTGGGAAGACGTGCGAGCTCCATTCCAACATTGTGGGATTTTTGTCGCAACGGTAGCGTGAGCCTATACCACTATTCCATCTCTAGTGGTTAGGACAGCACCAACGACGTAGGATGGCTGGAAAACCATTAATTAGTTTTTTTGTGGAAACGCATTTAGGAGATTTGCTTGTTTTAATTATTTACATCGTTATTGAGATGCTATACCGTTCGCAGGTGAATTGATTCTTGTTTAATGGTGCAGTTTTTGTTATTTTTAGCTTTACACCCGAAACTCAGTTTAAACGATGAACCATTAATATTCCAGAGGTTCCAAAAGAATTGAGATGTTGAATCGGACGGATTGAGGTGGAAGGGTAAGTTAGAAAGCAATTGCTGTATTTAATTTTACTTGATGATATATCTTGCGAATGTGTTAATTGCAGTCAATTTTTACCAACGTTTAATGTCTGCGTTGGGCAATCTCCTGGATGCGCGGATTATTTTGTGAGTTGTTTTCAGATAGCAACTCATCTGTTATTTTATTTTTTTATTTGATTGTCCCAGGGTATCCCTTCAGGGTATCTTGGATTTCACATGCTTTGTTATGTGTTTTGTGTCTCCTATTGGAGTTTTGGAATCAGATATTGTCAACCCCATCTTTATCTCAACTTTGTTTTTTAAATAAAATCAACTCTTATTTACTTCCGTATTTTATTTAGAGGACTGGCGCCCGAAAGGTTTTTTTTTTCTTAGTTAGTTGCCAATTGATCGCCTGAGCCAACGAAAGAACCTACGAACCGCGTCCGCGCGACCCATGCTCTGGCACTGGACGGGGGTGTAATCCCTTAGCTGGCCTGTCTAACATTCCATTCGTAGATCAGCGGGGCAAGTGGCCCAAATTAGAGCAATTTGCGTTACAAATTATTGAATCCAGTGAACCTCACTGGAACTTTCTAGTAATACAAGTTGTTCTACTAGAACTAAAGATTACAAGCTGTTGTAACTTATGTAATTGTAAGTAAATTTGGGGTTTAGCTTGTACATCATCGAGTTTTGTGTCCGGAAGGAAAACCTCCTCCTTTATTATCCGTATACCTTCGGTGCAACTACTGGTATTTATTTGGCCATTCATTTAACATCTAAAAATGTGTTAACTTTGCCTTAAAAGTGTACACCTGACTATTTGTTTGATTATGATCTGGAATTTTGCCCTGCTCACCATGGAATAATATTGCAATTCCATATATTTTCATGATCTCGTAACAATTTTCTTATAATATAACGGTTATCTTTTTCGATGTTTCTTCATTCAGCTTCAACTACCGTAACTAAACTTCGTACTTACTAAAACTATTGGGGATGCTATAGATTTGATTGCCTCTTGAGAAAAGTCACATTATTATGATCATTTTCAGAAAAATCGCAATTTTTAATAAAAACTGTTCAGATTATAATAATAATTCGGGTTTATTAATTTAAAATATCTAATTTTAGAACTTGTTCCAAAGCAAGTTTGCATTGGAATAATTAATAGAGTGGAAGTTTGGGATTTCCATTTGTTACGTTAAATTTATTATGGAAAGAAACTTTGCAAAAACTTATTAATTTTTTTAATTAGCAAGCTTTTCAAAATAATTGGATTAAGTGTTTGATCTTAAGTACCGAACATAAACTTTTCTTTTATTAGTACTTTATTTTGTTTAATAAGCTTGAAGCAGATTTATGTGATTAAATAGTTTTTCAGTTATAAAATCAGCTTGCAGTTTTATAGTAATAAAAGACATTTTCAGTGATCAGTTCGAATTAAGCCACAAATTGAAATTATAATTCTGCGTTTTACCACGTGCTTTTATTTTAAAATTTCGGCAAGAAAGGAAAATAAATACCAAAGAAAAATGAAGAACACTGATCGTTACAAAAGTGTCGACACATTGAAGGAAGCATTCAAGTGACGTGCTGAATTGTATATTGTTCACACATTCATATAAGCAATTTAAGGTTGCATATTCTTTGTTCCTTACTTTCCATTTTTTTATTTGAAAAAATAAAATTCCTATTTTCAATAAAAGACGTTTTCTTTATAGCTACAGATAATAGTGATTTGATGTATCAAATTCAACATTGTTTGTGACAATTTTAGAATGAAACTGATTTTAAAATTGAAATTTTCCGATTTTGTTGTTGAGCCAACCTGATAAAAAAGTTAACTGATCTAAATGTTTCCACACAAAATTGTTTCCTGCTGTTTGTATAATCTCAGAGTGGTCGTCCACTTTTTATAATTCAAAAATGAAATAATATTAAAAATACGAGATTTAGACACAAAAAATGTTTATTTACATCCGACTTTGTTTACCCAATTTATGTATGTTTTTGTTACGTGATTCTCATACATCTTTGATAATAAAAGAAGTTAGATTTCTTGAAAACCTAAGATTTTTGAGTTTTAAATCTCACATGCTTTGAAAAACAACGCTTCACTTTCTGAATTATTAAAAGTTTTACATTAAGCGAATATTTTATTAAGCTTATTTTGTTCTTATTTTTCGAAAAAAACAAACAAAGAAAAAATTTAACTCGGGAAACTATTTATGGATTAAAGCGTATGCTGATCAATTATTCAATCGCTGCCTTTACGAACCGATAATCTGAATCTCTCCTAATTGAAAAAATATTTTTATTCCGTCTGTAATTTGTTCCGAAAATGCTTTAATCCTACAAATTATTAATTTGATGTAGTTAACGCCTTCTTTTATTCAGTGGAAATAAATCAGTTGACCATAGACACATTTCTTAATGTAATTGCAGTGATGAAAAAAAAAGTCTTTCGGATTATGACACGTCTACAAAAACAAAAGGGTAGTTTTTCTCTTGAGCGTTTCTATTATATCAATACTCAAGGGTACAATTGACACTTCGCCCTTTTACTACTGAGTTACAAAACATACCAGTCATTTGTAAAGTTCAGAGAAGTCGATCGAATTTATGTGCACCTTGACTTCTTTTGTCTTAAATTTTTTAACAATACGACTGAGAACAGTGGACTGGTATTAAAAAACGGCAGATAACACAGTTGGAAGAAATAAAGATTTCTCTTTTGTGCTGAAACCAACAACTTTTATGAATAAGAGTAAAAGATAAATGTTTTCTTTAATCGTTCCAACAACGTTTTTGTTTTCCATAATGAAAGGGAAATTTACCTGTTTTGAAGGAAAGTAAGCAAAAAGTGTCTGCATTGGATTTTAGCTGGATATAAATATTGTAGTGTAAGTGTACAAAAGACTGCCCATCGGAAAGGCAAAGCGTCTAAACAATGTACTTTATCACACCACTTGTCATGAAGAACCCTTAGAGATAATTCATAAAGGGGAGAACTGCTATGTTAGTTTAGAGAGGTTGGTTTACTGCTTGTTCTTCTACTACGCAAACATTTTGGAGACAATAATTATTAATCGAATAATGCAGTGTTAAAATGAATGCTTCATTAACAGAAATAATTGTAGTCATTTTAAGGGTTACATTTTGATTAAGCGTACACCTCTTAATTTTCTAACAGAGCCCTTCAGCTTAAAATGGGTGAAGAGAATCCCAAACCCGACAGACAATAAACAACAAAACCACAAAAAAAGTTCGAGCCGTTTTCAAAAAATGCAAACTGAATCATCGATAAATTAATCCTGCATACTCCAGCTCAATAACTTTCGGTACAAGAACTGCAAAGTTATTTCCATAAACCTGATGTTAAACGTAAATGAGCTTTTCTATTATAAAACTTTGTGAATTTTAAATCCTAAACATGAAAGGTAGAGTGTAATTAAAAAACAAATCGATGTGTAGTAAATAATAAGGAAATTATGTAAAAACGCTTCAAGTTACTCCTAACCAGCAGGATAATAGAATATTAATGTGAAATATGCGTTTTAATCTGAGCAAAACATTATCGGAAGCCGAGTGGAGATTTAGATCCGGACATTAAACATTCAGGCTTCAATTGGTCCGTGAATGGAATATTCATTACCGGGAACGTATCAGTTATATATTTATGTATTATTTTTGCACCAATTAATTTTTAATAATTAATTGGTTCTAGGCAACTCCAGATGAACAAGCTTAAATAATTAATCGATAACTCTTAGCTTTATTACAGTGGAAACGTGAGTAAAATGGATTAGAAAAGTGAAACATGGTGCTTTTGAACACATAGTGACAGCTCCCCGACTAAAATTGTGATTTTATTCTAAGAAACGATTGCTGCTTAGTGAAACTATTTATCTATGAAGAACGCCGAACATGGATAACTTTTTTTGACAAAGCAGGTGCCAAAGGTGGCTGGAACTAACGTAAGTCAGGCAGAAGTGGTCTAAGTTTTAGAGTGGGGATAATCCGACAGTATTCAAGGATCTAGTGACCCCGATGACCTGAAGCTAACAACGTCAATGTCAGAAATGTAATGCCTTATGAATTTGAATATGATTAGGAACGTCGAGGAGTACATTCGTGATAATGCAAAATGAGGAAATGCATTACGACATTAACCAATACCATGGAAACGAGGACCCTCGGAGACTGGTTTCCGTCCGTCAAGTTGTTAATCTTTTAGTGATTTTTCTTAGAATGAAATGATCGCTAAGAGAAACCGTTACGACAGATCGCGTCTGACTTAACAAGAATGTAAGCAATGTGTTTATTGTGATATTCCAAATGTTAGTTTTCCGCTTATCGTCAGTTGTTCAATAATTTAAATTATTGGTAACAATTTTAAGACTTAAAATTTATTTTGGAGGTTTCGTCGCACTCCATATGCTGTCATGTTACCTAACTTGATCAACTGTCACTTTAGTTTTCTACAGAAGCAGTCAAATTTGTATTCTACCTGTAATGAATTTTGAAGTTTGTTTAATTTGTAGCTTTTACTGTTTTGCCATTTTGGGTTACCAATTTAAGAGAGATTTTTATGAAAACTCCAGGTATAATTTATCTTATGGTGATTCTTACGACCTATGGTTTTTTCCTTTTCTCTAGGATTTTTGAAGCAACAATGCGAATTATTCTTGTCTTCGGAGTTTCTACGTCACTATTAAATAGCAGCTGTGGTACACTTTTGTTTAATGTGAAAAATTAAATTCGAAACTATGACAATTTTCCACATTGATAGGGAAAGCTGAGGAAATGAGTTGTTGTAGGAATTATTTTTTAGCACGTTTATTATGAACTGCTTTAACTCAAGGAGCCAATTGCAGTTTAACGTCATTTTCTTGAGATATAGGATTACCTCTTTGCAATATTTCCAATGTTTTTTGAATAATTTCTCCCTTAAATCTTAATTAAACTTTCTTCCATGTTACTTTATATAATTTGAAAACTTATTTATTTTGGCCTAACACTTTCAAGATTTAGCGCCCTGTTGATTTTTATTTGATGCGATTTTCATTAGATAAAGTATCGGCAGTACATCCAATTTGAGTTTGAGCAATTATGGTTAGAAAATTTTCCCTTCGTCACGGTCACAAGCTTCTTGACTCTGTCTAGCTTTCTTTGGATAGCTGGACGTCCACTCTCAATTGAATTATTTGCTTTTATTCCTATTAAATGATTTTTTGAAACCTTCACCACCAATGAAACCGAACAATAATTTATAATGTTGCATTTCAAATTTAAATTTACCACTCGATTAATGTTGCGTACGAAACTTTGAATTAATTCCAGGTCTTTTATTCTTACGAAACGGTTTCATCATCTTTGTCAGTCAGGAGATAATTTAAATTGCAATCTGTTACAGTTAGAGTTCGAATTAATTTACAATTTCCGTTCAATTTTAGAATTCAAAGAAACCCCAGAAAAATCAAACTAATGTTTCGATAGGGGTAGAAAAAATATTGAAAGTGGGTTTTCGCTAGGCAATAAGATTTTCAAACAAAGTAATTCAATATTTACGCTATTTATTTACACAATGTTGAAAATTTACGTTTCTATTCAAGAAAATTCACTTGAAAAAAAATGTTGCTTACGAAAATATTGCAGTCAAATCTCTTATATCTCTATTTTTATTTTTCTGAAAAATAAAGACGGAAAGCACATTTTTATATTCTTCCATATGGCAGTTATGTTTAAAAAATTTGACAAATGGTAAATAAAGTTCAGTGTAATACATTATAAAGCTTTCTTGTAAATCCTCCTTTACAAGTATACAAAAAAATTTTGCAAAATGTTTAGAGTTTATCGATTTTATTTTATTTGTTGCCTTTAATCTAAACTTGTACGAAATGCTTGTCGTTTATTTTCAAGTTAAATTTCAAGTTGTCAAATCGAAATCAGAATTAATTTCCAATATTGTTCAATTTAAAGTTGCTTGAATGATTGTCAATTTTATGCACCAGTTTCCTTTGCCAATTTCTTTTTTTCCTACTTAAAAACTTTTCAATCCAATCTCGACTGCTGATCAAAAAAACGTAACTTCTCATTTATTTTTTATGAAACAAATGTGTGGAAGTTATGAAGATTAATTGTAATTTTGTTCACTTTTGAAAGGAAAACTTCTTTACCTGGTATCAGGTGTTAAAACAAACTTTAGCGTTCAACAGCGACTCTTAAGTATTTTAAATTTTTAATTATTCATAAATTTTCCTAAGTGCAGTACAAAATTAAACAATTAATAATAATTACAAACATAAATAAAGAGTTATTGCAACGTTTTAAGTGCACTTTGATTAAAATTAAAGCATTCAATTGTAAATTAATTTACTCTTCAACGGCGAAGTCTTAAAATTTACATTTTCTAATTTTACTTCTGATTGAACAAATTTTATGAGTTCTTTAGCCAAATTCGACAACTTTTTGATTGTTAAACTTTTAATTGTGAAAAAGTGCGTCAAAAAAATTTATTCTACTTTAAATTTTCGATAATGAAACTCTCGTTATTCGCATTTTTACAGAATATCGTTAATTAAAGTACGTCCATGCTTAATAGTTAGTTGTAAAATAAAAAAAAAGTAAAATAGTAAGCTGTAAAACTGCATGGTTTTGTTATGAATGCTAACTGGAGATTTACAGGTAATTCGTAATTTTTCCTAGTTAACAAATTTTGTTCTTGCATTTATTTATTCTCGTTATTTTTGTTCATAATAATATTGCATATAAAATTCAAATTTACCGTAAAAGTTTTTCTGATTAAATTATTATTTAATCACGTGAAACGCGCAAAGGAAGATAAATTGGCGCCACTTACATTTTTGGTGTCGTGAGAAATTAACGTTGGTTTTTCCCATTTTTTTTAATCGCCTAATAATTGTTTGTAATCATTTTTTCCTTTTCATTTGCTCTTTATGTTTTGGTGAATTAGAAGTGAACACGCTGGAAATAATTGCTCATGATATAGTATCAGTTTACCCAAATACGTTAGTTTTTGCAAATAATAAAATTAATATTAGACGTTCCACTCCAATAACGCGGTAATGCACAATTAAAATTCGTTCATCGTTCATTGTATTATACTATTTTAACATTGTAACTGGTTTATTTAGCAAATTGAAAATCTTTTTAATTAAGCACGTTATGTTCATTTCAGACAGAGAGACCGCAATTTAAAAGGACTCTTTAGTACTTGCTGCTTCTTCTGTGACGCAATTAAATTTTGTATTTTCTAATTGTGGAAATTTGTGTGCAAAAATTGAATAAATGCAAATTTTAAGTCTCACATTTTTGAAACAAGCAGGAGTAAATTTTAATTAGTATCTACTTATTAGTATTATTAAGGTTTTTTAATTTGAACCAGTAAGTGGGTTAATAATTAAAAAGTGTCTCCTAGCACTTCCTAGTTCCGTATTAAAAAAGATAACGTAAAACAAGTTAAAAGTTATGTAATTTTAATTTCAGTTGAAAAATCATCTTCCCACATTGCATTGCTAGAATGGCACTTTAACAAGCAAAAGATAAATAATAAATAAAAATGTGACCACCAGATGGTTTCAGTTGACCAAAACTTTAAAAATATAACAGCGGTGATTATAAGATCAATACAGATCTCTAATTCATTAAAAACTTCAAATTATGAAAACCATCTAAAGGAAATCAATTAATCAACAACAAAACGGTGCTTTTTTTAATTAAACATTCTTTAATTGACAGTTTTACACCTATCAGTGAAAATAATCTCACTTATGTCCTTTTGAATGGTGTCAGATGCTTTATAGTCTCAAGTCAATTAAAGTCCCAACTCAGCATTCCTTCTTTATTGTACGTCTTCCATTTGATTTTATTTGCAGTTCTACATTGACCCATTTGCTTCGTTTATGTTATAATGCAGTATTTCATTACGATATAGTTCCATCTAACCATTTTGAAAATCTCTTTGGAAAATAAAACAAAAGGCTTATTTATTTATTAAACCCTATCAAATCCGATTTAAGTGACTTTGTTTAGCTGCGTCTGACATACACTTTAATGTGTATGTTATAATTTGTTTCTATTGATTAACAAATTTCATCTCATTAGTGGTAAAAAGTGTATGGTACATTTTTTCGGCTTATTGGAAATTGTATTGGATATTCAGTCTCAATATAATTGCCCACCCTAGTTACTCCCTCTGAAACTGTACTAAGTTTCAAAGTGGTATTCGTGTTAGATAAATAAATTTTTAAGTATGAATTTATTATTATTGTTAGAAAGTAGCAGAAGTAAAAGGTTAAAATTTTGTTCACCAAATACAAAATGTGACGCCAGTTTTCCGCTATTTAGTCAGTGACATGGCTTCAAATTTTGGACTCCCATGAATATTTTTCCGTCCCCTCTTATATTCATGAATATTTACTCCATCAGCTAAATATTTATAAAGCAAGTTACCCAGGCTGTACGGCGCGGCGTGAAGACCGCACTGGAACAATTTTTAGGTTGTTAACTAATAAACGAATCAATCCTGATTGTGTTACAAAATGTCATGGACAATTTTTATTACGGTTTTTAAGACTTCGTAATTATTCAAAAGTATTTTCTAATTTTTATATTTATTTAAAGTTTAAATTTAGTTATAAAAATTAAGTATACGGATGCCCCTATTTGTGTCGAGGTTACGTCTCGGAATAATGTAATTCACATCGAAGCAATGCAAATCGAATCACATACGGGTGTAATAATCGGTAATAATCATAAACGTGTAACACTGACATTTGTTTAATTTAATTTTGACTTGAAAAACTAGAAAACAATTTAGATAGGTAATTAAAACGAGATTCAAAATATACAAGAGTAGGCAGAAGATCATTGCTTCTTAGCGAAATTTTTAAATAGAAATAAATAGAAAATCACGTTTATTTTAAAATAAAAGACGCAAATTGAATCATACGGACGCAGATCAGATTTCTGGTTTTATATTTTTGATGATAAGTAAATCAAAACGACGCAAATGGAGTCCTTGATGTATAACTGTAAATAATTATACATATAAATTTTTAACTCGCGGAAATCAAATTTTAAAATATTATGAAGTTAATTAAAATTCAATTAGACCAATTGGAAAAATATTTTGAGTTTCATTTTCAAAAATACATTAATAATGTTTTACTTCGTTAATAATTATTTCTGATGAAAGTTTCATATGCAATTGAAAGCTCAAAATAATTTTTAATGGTCTAATTGTGTTCCAGTTGACTCGATAATCTTTTAAAATTTTAATCTTTTTAAATAATTTAGGAGTATTACATTCTGAGTGACAGAGTCGCGTTATACAAAAGTGTTCTTAATTGATAATTCAGATTGATTTGGAAGCTGATGCTCTGACGCTTCCGTTTTATATGTTTGTATTTAAATACATCGGATCAAATTGATGCTGCCACTTTACTAGTAGATGTACTTTAAAATCTGTATTCGATGATCATAAGAGGAAGCTGACTCATATCTTCGGCACTTTGACACACACAAGTTAATGACAATTAAGAATACGATCATACTGAATTTGAAAAATTATTTTAATTATCATTCATTTTCTTAAATTACCAAACTATAGTATTTAAGCTATTACTTAAAAAGAACAAGTTAATGATCATTAATTTTCAGTGCGTCAAAGGTATAACTCACTTTAATAATTATACCATTATAGATTATTACTAGAGACAGGGTAGTTAGGCAAAATGCCTTTTTTTAAAAATTGAAATATTTCAGGCAGACCCAATTTAAAATCCGTTTCAGAGCATGTACTATTCAAAAATTCATTTTTTGCCCTTTTTTTGGGGGGGGGGGGGTTCCAGTCTTTTTTGCCTTGCCTTCACCTATTTTGCGGTTGTTTATGCCTTTTTGTGCTTTTTGAACAAAATATTTCTTTTTTGCTTTTTTAAACTTTATTTCTTAATTTTATTTAAAAATTTCTAATTGTTATATTTAATTATAAAAATTTTAAATTTATAAATTCAAATTCTACTAATCGGTAGAATCCGATTCTTGAAATAATCCGGTTATGCTAGACGTAATTAGTAAAACAAAACCTCTTCTCCATTCGATTATGAAGCGCGCGTTATCAAATTACGATTCGGCGACGTTATGCTTACTTGACGAATTCCAAACTGACTTGGATGTTATTGTTAGCTTTCCGGTGAAGCAGAGAATCGACACTAGGGAAAAAATTTAAGGAAAAATTAATATATAATGTTTTAGAAAAAAATCCATCGTATAAAATTATACAGGAAATTTCTAAAATACATCAAGGAATTTCGAATGACGATATTGATTTAGAGCTAACTCCAGATCAGATAAGTTCATTGAAATTTGCCCCTATCACGTCTTGCGATGTGGAGAGATCGTTCTCCACATTCAAACAAATTTTGAGTGACAGGAGAACAAATTTAAGCTGCTGTAGAATATCGAAAAACTTCTGGTAACAAGTTGGTACAAAAATAAAGAGAATTCATTTGAATTTGTATGATTTTTGTTGAAAAAACGTTTTTGCCTTTTTTGTACCTTTTTGCCTTTTATTTTGCCTTTTTTGCTTGTTTTTAATGCCTTTTTGCCTGTCTTTTTGAGGTTTTATTTTGCCTAACTATCCTGTCTCTAATTATTACTAATTTTTTTATTCTATCTATGGCACTACATAGAGAACATTTGTTCAGGGTAATTAGTTTAGTTCGCTTTGATAGTTGACATTTGGGAATGAATAGAAAAGGGAGCCTGAAGTTGGTACCTGAATGACGGTAGGGTCCCCAGAACTAGCACAACAGTTACGAGTTCTAGGGATCCACACCTACAAGAACTTTTCATAGGACCCCACCTGAACAAAATATCGGCATGAACGGTGGCGGTGATACCCCAAAAAACCATAATACCCAATACCAGAGGACCAAAAGAAGAATTATGAGGATAAGTGATGTCAAAGGAAAAACACAATGCACGAATGCACGAATGCCATGAGAACTCACCGAAGCTACATTATGGTTTCAACCGGCTAGATTTTTGGTCACTGATGGGAATAAATCTTAAGGCCCAGATACGAAGAGCAAAATACCACGCAATCATCGAATGGTGCAAAAAATATGAGTTTGACACTGCTTCCATAAATATATAACCTCCACAGATTCAAGAGAACAGAATCCGCTACTCACAGCTACGGTGGCGAGGAAGACGATAGGAAAGATGCAACCTTTTCTTACGTGCAGTGATCAGCTGTCCGGAATGACACTGAGGCAAGCTTTTGAGGCAATCAAAAGTGATTTTGCGAAAGGGCAGAAAAACATGTGAAGACACTGCAGGCAGTATCTTGAATTCTCGGTGCTTGCACGGAAAGGGGATTTTGGTAGATAGAACCGCTCAAACTTTCACCAGTATGGACTGAGTAGTGTCCGCTGTTGAATTCTATCAGATAAAAAGTTATATCACCGATTCCGATGAAACTCGGTGGAAATTTAAAACACCATCATTATTCAGTAGCAAAAATCTCAATTTGCTTGGAAGAAACCTTTCCAAAACACAAGCATTTCCAGTTTACCAAATGTCAAAGTACAGAACTCGATATTTTCAAATATTAAAATCTTTTAATTTCGGTCCGAATTTCATGCTTATTTCAACTGTTTTAACACTTCAATTTCCATATAGAAATTGTTATTTTGACCGTATCACACAAACTTTCAATATGATCTACTTTAATAACATTTTGTTGAGCTTAGTTCATACCAAGCATAGTTTTCCGTCTTGCAGAAGCGAAGGTTTGACGTTTTAAATCTACGACCTTACATTTTGTTTATTTTTCTGTGGTGGCCACATTTCTTTTACAAGGTACAGCGTTTTTAACAATTTAAGAAGTTTTTTGAAACTTAAATATCTCAGTCATTTCTTACTTTATCAACCAGGAAAAACAAGAATTTTCACAAAAAAGCGGTCTATACGATCGCTCTTGAGACAATGTAATTCTAAAACGTGCACTTTTCAACACTAAATTTAATATGGGAGATGGAGAAACAGCTAAACCACTCGCTTGACCGTTGTGCTCCGACCGTCTCTATTTTATTAAAATATTTTTAAGATGTTTAGGTTGATTAATTATTGATAATAATTAGACAACATAATTCACTGAATTTTGGACTTATTTATTCTTAAAGTTAAATCGACTATATTATAAGAAATATTTAGAGCGCTAGCGGTTCAAATGGAACGCGTCTCAAGTATAGAACTTCAATTTCGATTGCAAGTCACTATTTTTCAGTACTCCAAATAATGATAACTCTTCTTTGAGTTACGTTTTTGTAGAAATGTCACTTTGACCTCTTTCGTTAGTTACATAAATATTATGTAGAATGCTCCAACGCTTATAAATACCTCAGCAGCGTCGTTTCAAGCTGCTATCATCAATCATCGAGTTGAAAAAGCTTCAAACTGTATTATTACACAGTAATAAAGTTTAACTATTACACAATTTGCTAACAAAATAATAACTTCTTGTTATACACCTTTAAGAGTAAAATTTCTTTTAAAACTTCTTTAAAGCAATAAATTCTAGAACGATGCGAATTTAATACAATTAAAGCTTACCGTTTAATTTTAGATAACAAACAAGATTAAATAAAAAATTCAAATGATTTTCATTCGATACGTACAAATTTCATTTTTCACTTTGATATTGCATATAACAATGAAAAGTTTAAAATAAAATATGCTACATACATCACGTTAATTTAATTTTAAATGCGTGTCATAAACAAATTGAAAGACCAACTGATGCCTATCAAACAGCAGAGGAGAATTTATTCAAAATGATAAAAATAAAATATTCCAGTAAAACCTACCTGAATTTGCAATTTTTACGCACAGAATTACTTGTAAAGCAATTGAGATGCTGAAAATTTGACGATAACCTAACGGTTGCTTCATATCCGTTATCGCAATTGCTCAACATTTTTGAGCTATGCTTGTAGAAAGTCGTCCTTTTGATTTTGTTATCTTGATGTTACATTGTGTTATTTTGCTACGCAACTTTGCAGACAATAATTCCATCAATGCTGAAATGAAAAAGAACAATTAATCAACTTTGACTCAATTTTCATACAATCGATCACATTATACACTACATACTTAAAATAAGTAAGGTAATTATAGCATAAAATTTAAATTACGATGTAGATAAAAACGTCGACAAAAAGGAAAAATGGAAAAGCTAAAGTAAAAGCGCACTTAATTATTAAAGCTGAATCGATACCCTCTTTGTTTTTATGCTACATTTTGAAAATTTATTTCAAGAGGTGCTAAAGCAAAATTATAGGTCTAATTAGGAACTTGCGAAAGTGTGTAAATGAGATCTGTGAGGAGTGCTCAACGAGTTTTCTTAGGCAAAAAGACTGTATCAAATCAAGAAACTAAAGGTAAGGGTCGACGATGAAGCCGTAAAATGCGCAATTTACCAGCCGCGTAATAAAGATTGGGGAACGTCGGCAGGGAGGCAACGACCATGTGGGGCTACTTTACTACGTGTACTGTCTGACCTCACCTTACTTAATGTCCAGATCAATATTTACTTCGTTTCTTATGTAACTTCATTATTATACATCAAAGGTTTTGCATTTTAATGAATAGTCTCGTTAGCGAAATTGTGCTAAAATTTTTAAGGACACACTGACTCATCAATTGAATATTCACACCAAACCCAATCATTTCGAAAGAAAATATGTAAAGAACAATTTTTTTAGTTGATTATCCCGAAAACTTACTGCCTATCCACCTCGTATTGATTATTTTAAAATTCATTAATTTGCAATGCAAATAATTCCGGTTCATGAGTTTTCATTTTATGAAGGAAAGAGTTAAGATGAAGATAATTTAAAATAATTTCCACCTTTTCAAACAGCGATTAGCGTTATTCAACAAACTTAATTACCTTCAGTAGTCGGTTATAGACGAATAAAAACAAAACGAAAAATAGATCTGTAAACGAGTTTAATCCGATTATATTGGATTTTAATGGACCTTCTAACGACTAATTAGGGTTTACGTAAAATAACAACAAAAAATTGAATGATCGAATTTTGCAATTTCTATCAAATTTTCAATTTAATCGTCTCTCTAAATATACAAATTACAAACAACCGAATTAGAAGTTTTGAAGGACAATAATTATCCTCGTAATGTCGTGTTTTTTTGTGATGTTTCCACGATATTATAATTTTGTAATATTATCAAATCTCCAAATGATCTCCAAGTGGTTAATTTTATTGCTGCAATATAATTTAGTGTTAGCTACAAAATCTGAACCAACCAACATAGAATCCTAAATGAATAGTCTAAAAGTTAATAACTTTTTTAATCGCCCTAAAATTGAACATTTATGTTACAATATTATTATTTGTAACTTCCAACAGATTTGCATTAAATTATACAATGCACAACATGCATTAAAAAGCTATTGCATTAAAATAATCAATATCCAATCAAGAACAAAGTACACGTGTTATATAAATTAATTTAGTATTTACTTAGCAGATGTTGAATGAAAATTAAAATTTAATTATATAAATTATAATTTGATCAAAAATCGATCAATCATAAATTAAGATTTACAAAAAGGTACACCACATACGGTTTACTGCCAGCATTATAATAAAAAACATTATTACATAAAAAGTCTTTAATTTGTAGCAATTCGCAACTGGATTGTAGTGTACACAGCATCGTTAGAGCTTCGTAGTCCAACATGAGAACTTTTTAACGTCAACAATGTAAAGATTTTGCGGTCTAGGACATTTGAACGCAGCCGTTTGAACGCAGGGACGTTTGAACGCGTGGACGTTTGAACGCAGGGACGTTTGAACGCGAGGACGTTTGAACGCGAGGACGTTTGAACACAGGACGTTTGAACGCGGGGACGATTGAACGCGAGCAATTAGATAGGTACTTAATTAGATAATTGGATTAGGTACCGACCTTTTAATGACCTTCTCTTAAAAAAAAGTCGTTTCCTAACACTAACCTAGCTTCAACCGGGATTTACCTTTAAACAAAAGTCGATTCCTAATACTAACCTAGCCTCGACCGGTGGATCTACCTTTTAATGACCTTCTCTTTAAAAATAGTTGTTTCCTAACACTAACCTAGCCTCAATCGCGATCTACCTTTTAATAATGATCCTCTCTTTAAATAAAAGTCGATTCGTAACACTAACCTAGCCTCGACCGGTGGATCTACCTTTTAATAAAGATTCTCTCTTTAAATAAAAGTCGATTCCTAACACTAACCTAGCCTCGACCGGTGGATCTACCTTTTAATGATATCTTTAAAAAAAGTCGTTTCCTAAAACTAACCTAGCCTCAACCGGGATCTACCTTTTAAAAATGATCCTCTCTTTAAATAATAGTCGATTCCTAACACTAACCTAACAGGTCTGTGGCTCCTGCTATATTGCCCATCGTTTTCCGTGACCGTTCGGATTCGGTTCGGTTTTCGCACAGCGGCCACCATCTTTCGTTTAAATATTTGACATTTAAACAAACAAGTTGGTTGCCGCCGTGTAAAACTTGCATTGATTAGTGAAAAAATTAAAAATGGTGGCCGCTGTGCGAAAGTTAGGCAGGTTGCCTAACGTGTAAAATTTTTGAATTTTCGAGGTCGGGAGCCACAGACCTTGTTAACTAGATCGTGGGTGGATCTACCTTTTGCCCTAATTTGGTCATAATAAAGTGCGTCGTTAATAAGTCGAGGGAAGGTGCAATTTCTCGCGTTCAAACGTCTCTGCGTTCAAACGGCCGCGTTCAAATGTCCTGCTCCGAAGATTTTGATTCGAGTTATGTTAACAAAAAATTAAAAAGATAACATAAATATGGGGCTACGGTTTAGGATGAGTTCCGTTGGCTTAAATATCACAGTTTAGAGATTGCTTGACCTTCAGGGATATTTTTAACATTTAAAAGGGCTTAGAAATGCCGGCTAAGGAATTGCATGGCCTTTAGAGATATTTTTAACAAGTGAGCGGGCTTAAAGATCCCGGTTTACGAGTTCTGAGGATTTGAATAACAGAAACTCAGCAAGTTTCACAATATCGTTGCAATACATTGCATTTTATCTTTACGGTTTTTGATTCATTTCGTCCATATTTATGAATATTATTTCGCAAAATTTTATGTTTATATTTATATGATTACACCGTCTCATGTTTGGATCAATTTTCTGTTAACAAATTTTATTTCGTTTAATTACTAGTAAAATATTTAAAGAACATTATTATTTTTTTTTAATAATATTCGTAAGCCAGATTTTTTAAATTCAAAGATTTAAAATACTACACCGCTGATCTCTCTAGAAGGCAAGGGAATGCTTATAGAACGCCAGGTTCTTTTACGTCACCAAGCTGGCTTACGGTTTATTAATTTCCTTAAGCCGCTTTGCAGTTAGCTCTTTTAACTTCAGTTCAACACCTCGGAGAAAGTTGTCTTTCTACCTCGCTCATGGATAAGATGCAGGATGAGTGGTTGTTGTTAATTACTAACAAATGAGATTGACCATCGCAATCGTCTCGAACCTCCAGGGTATAGGGATTGCCCATTTGGGGTGCGTTAACCTACAATTGGTCATGGACCCATAGGTGGACACCTTCCTCCTTTTCTTATCGGTTGGGAATTGGGATAAATTAGGGAAGCAGTGGTAAGTAATCTTAATTATAAAAGACCTTTAACTTTCTCGAGAATTATAAGGAATGGGTTACTTGCAAATTTTCTAAGGGTTCAAATGATAGTTAGTATTTGTTTGGCCACAGAGTAGCTACCAACATGAGGACCTACGGCCTTCCGTTGTGTTCGGTCGTAAGGAAAGCCTTTTGGGTGGCATTTACCTTGTTTTCAAAAATCGTACTTAGCTTGCGAAATATTCGGCCCGATCAAATCTGACACTAATTAACAAAATATGCGACTATATTTTGGAGTTAATCGTTTCCTGTATCGGAGGATTCAGTTCCCGTTTCACAATATCACGTACCGAAGTCTGTTCAACTTGCAACCTAAGCAATAATGTAAGTAATTTTAAGTTTGTGTTATTCATGGTTTTTGCTTGCGTATGTTATCGCGAATTTACATCTTGGGTGCATAACAGGATAGCTGGTCAAGTTTTTGACATAGCGTTTAACTTTTGTTCACGTCAGGTTAATTTGTTTTCCGTGTATTTCAGTGGAAGCCTCGGTTGGCGGCCGTTTCAATTTAGTTATAGTTGAGCACTAATTATTCATGGGCCATTTTAGATCCTCTTTAAAATGTACTTACCATTTAGATCCTCTCGTAATACCCTCGACCTTCCCACTGAAGGTCGGCGTCGCTCTTCTTAAACTGAGGAGAAATTCTTCAACTAACAGTTTTTTCAAAATTTAGAAGAAATCGAAGTTCTTTATAGTAATTCTGCAGATTTAATTCCTAATTCTCAACCGAATTTTAAAGTACGTTTCGTTGGAGTTTCAACCATCCATTTTTACCCTCAATTAAGGGACATTTTTATGGTAAACACAAATACAAGCAAAGTCGAATTTAATAGTTTTAATGCTGCATGAATTCCTAAACCGACAGTTTCTTTAAATTTCAAAAGCCACCCGAAGAATTATTAACAAACTTCCAACTGAAGTTGTAGCCCATTAAATTTGCTATCCGGGCAGCAGCGTCAAATTTTTTTAAACAGTTCATTTAAAAGTTAAGAATGTTCAAAAGGAACAAAAAATAGTACTTAATTTACTCAATAACTCGAAAGCTATTGAGTTTAGATCTAGGATTAAAATATAATTTATAAAAACTTGCACGCTGGCGCTGTTTATAATACCAGTAAGCTATTAATACTAAAACAAATCAATTTTGGCTATAATATCCATTAGAAGATGAAACCTCGAAAATTAATTAAATTTATTTAAAACAAAGCAAAATTTTTCATGACAAAAACGAACTATTTTACTTTGTCTACCACCTGGCCACCACGTATCATATAAAATACGTATTTTCCTCCAAACAGAACGGCTACAAATGACTTTGTATGACGCCCTTTAAGAGCAGATGAAGTAAAGCAGCCTTTTTTGTCATAAAAAGTTATGTATTCTTATCTAAAATGTAATTACTTAACCTCTAATTTTACTCTCCTTTGCTAGTACTATTTAATTTTTTTGACTTTGTAACTAACGTAATCACTATTTTGGCCATTTGACGTGACCACATTTGTTTTAACTGATTTTAATGAATATTATTTGAAGTTTGTATAAAAATTAACGAGAGCTAGTAAATTGCCATCATTAACATAAAAATCAGGATACTGGCACATCTGGAGGCAAGCCCAGCAAGCTATCTACCAGATATAAAGGATAGGACGCAATGTTAAAAAATAATAGGCCTTAGGCCTAAACTAGAAGAGCATTCTCTAGAGAATTGCTTCTGGAAAAGCTAGAAGAAGAAGTATAAAAAATATCATATTTTAGTCGGTATAAAAATAGTTTTTGTGGTTAACACAGATTCAACTATTTTTTTACTACTTTTTATGGTTCTAAAAAAACAATAGGTATCTACTTAATACATAATATTAAATTTTTTTATTTAAAGTTATAAGAAGACATTAGTCAGTATAATGCTGCTTTAATTTTTATCTTTAAAAACAAACTTATCTTTTCTCAGTTAGCACTCAATCGATAACTTACAACTGGGTAAATTATGGAATCGACAATTATTGCTTTTCATGGTCTAAAATGATTATTTCGTCTAAAGAACCTTCATTCATTTCCTTAGCCCTTAAAGTCACAAGTTTTGATTCGGTCACTAAAGCAACACCACCGTTACTGTAGCATATCTTTGAAGATAAAGTCGTAATTAGTTCACCTGTTTTGGAGCAAAATACTTTTACACCAGCATTAAAAGCCAGCATTGCAAATATGTATCGATCATTTGCAGCAACAATACGGTTAATTTCTTCATTTGTAGTTATCTTCACCACACAGGTCCCTGCAAGAAAGTCCCAAATTTCAATTGATTTGGAGTGGTATCTAGAGTATATAAATCGATCTTTTTCGAGCAACTTGAAGCTATCCAAAAACCTTATTGTGTCTTTGAGGTCTATAGATAATAACTTAGTATGTGTTTCTATATCCCAAGTGCATACATTTCCATTTCTACAGAAACAAATTAAGTGATTCGCTCTGGACATGGTTATCATAATTGGTTGTTCTACGCAGCAAGCAAACCTAGTCACCAAAGACATGTCTTCCATGTTTAATATGGTTACTTCACTACGTCCTGTTTGAAGTACTGCCAAATTCTTATATATTACGACTAATTTGTAAACGTTGTTCCACACATTCCGTACTATCCCTGATATATCTATAGTTGAGAAAACTCCTCTGACATCTACAATCGCAAACGAGGAATTATCGTAAACTTTCAATTGGATTATGGGCGTCACCGAATTTATAAAAAGTACCCAGTCCATGCTTGAAAAATTCCATACATACACACTATGGCTTGATACACATATCAGGAAATCTTCCTGCCTTTCCAAAATCTCAATTTCTTCGTCACTAGCTAACCTTATAGTTTTGTCAATATAACCTGTTGCATAATCCATAATTACCAAATCGTTGTTTCTCGTGGTGTAAATTATCTTTTCGTCATCAAAGAAATGAAAAGTCTTATACAATAATTTATCTCCCAAACTGGTTAAATAACAATTATTATTTTTCCAGTTGTAGTTTAATCCTTGGTTGTATGTGTAAATTGCATGGCTTGGATCAAGCTTTTCCGAAAGGTTTTTAAATACTATAGATTTTTCTGTGGAGGCAGTTAAGAAAAAATTATCTTTCTTGCATTTTCTCTTCCAGAAGTATTCTGTATTCATTAAGTATCTCCAATTTTCACTGGTATTCCAAGCATTATGTACACTATCGGGATGTAACTGCAATAAAATTTCGTGTGCTACTTCCACTGGTAATGTACCAACAATGTCCATCTTTCTACAAGAGTTCTTTTGATTTCGTCTTTGTACTGACTGATATATGTTATCAGTTTTTCTATTATTGTTTTTAAGGATATTTTAAGTTGTTAAATTAAATTTTTTCGTAATCCTTTATATAGACAATAGTTCAATGACTTAGCAGATAATCTCCCCGAAAGAGATTAGAATTTTTCTAATGATATGGGTAATTTTAAATGGATAGCATCAAAATAATACGCGTAATTTACTACTTGTCCGTAATATTCTAAAATTCTCATCTTCACAACTACCTTAAAGGTAATAAAGGGTCCTAATTAGCTAGGAATTTATCCATCCTGTAAGTTAACAATTTATACCTATAAACTTTTCTATTGTCCAAGAAAGTTAGCCACTTTAAAAAATTAGAAAACAAATTAATAAACGCAGTTGAAACATTTTCTCGATAAATAATAGATTTTATAGTTGTTTAAAGTCGTAAAAATTAATCTTAAAAAGTCAAGACATCTTGAGTCGACGGCGACGTTAGGTCATGTGCCGAAATGTAGGCTGGACGATGATGAAATTGGGCCTCTTACAAAGAAACTTACATGATGTAGACACATTCGGTTTCGGATGATTACATTGGGGTGCCATGATTCTGAACAAAAGGCAGTAAATAACTGAGAAATGTCGTAAGTACAAACCTGTGTGATGAAGTCATAACTGTTATGTATTTAGCATGATTAGTGTTCCAGGCGGAAATTATCGCTATAATGGTCTGTGCAGAGGAGATGATGAGGAGGACTTATGTAAATAAGCGGATTTGTATCATGTCCGATAGCCAAGTAGCACTCAGGGCTTTGGAACCAGTATAAATACAATCCAAGGCAGTGAAGCAATGCCTTGATGTACGGGGGGGGGGGGCACGACATAACAGAGTAATGCTGAGGTGGGCTTCCGGCCAGTGGCGTAGCAACAGGTGGTGCGGATGGTGCCAGGGCCCAGACAAAATTGATTTCTATTACACAGAAAATAAACTGTACTTAAAAATATCCCAATTTGGGTCTAGATTCCCTACAAGTACAAATTGTGTTTATATTTTGTACAATTTGTACTTCTTTCTAGCACAACTTTGCTAGCTAGCAATCTTGCTAGCAATTATACCGTTTTCTAACACAATTGTATTTAATTTTATCACAATTTGTACGTGTAGACAATCTAGACCTAAATTGTGCTATTTTTAAGTACAATTCCTTTTCTTTGTATTTTGATCACAAATAAACAGAAGGTTGATTGTTTATCTACGTATTTCCCTTAATTATTAATCTTAAATTTGGAAGCCTTTATCGGGTTAACAATTTTGATTTCTGATCATATTTTTTAAAATACGAAAATAAAAGAAATTTGCGGCAATTCAAAAGTAACATGTTTTACATACTTTTACGTTTAGAACTATTACAAGCGGGCTTGATAGCAGCCTTATCTGTTTTAATTAACAATTTAAGGTTTTATAATATAATTTATTATCTTACAAAATCTACTAATGAAACTAATTATCAAAAACCTTTTAAAGTCAAGAGTCGTTTACAATAGCCAAGCAAATTTTCATACAACATGTAAAAACAATTTTTAAATAAAATTCATACTATACGAGAGAAAGGGAAGAAGTTCGAAAGGTGAATGTTGGTTGAAAACAGAGAGTAGGTAAAATTTCTAATTTATTAGAATTAACAATGAATTCACGGACGAATCAACTCATTTAATTTAGATTTGTTTACAAAACAAATTTTATTTGCGAGAAATTTAAACAAATTAAGGAAATTAAGGTACAGCTGCGAGGATCATTCAACGTTTCGCGAGATAAAAATTATAACACTTCTTGCTTGTGCAATCTGTGATATCAACACTAATAATTACTTTTAGTTTGGTTTAAGGCATTTTACGAGTCTACTAGAATTTATTTAGAAATGGAAATTGTTGTTTTTCTCGCTTCGTGTACTTTCCTTTTGTTTATGTCCCTACAGCCCTTTTACTCTTTAGTTTGGTCAATTTGCCACCTTTAATTGGAACAAACTTTCCATAATCGAGTTACATTCTTGACAACCTAATTTAATTTGCCTTCGAAAATTGTATTACATAATAGTTATTGATGTTATCGAGAATGTATTATTTTCCTATCCTTAATCACGAAAACTTTGAACATGCAAAATATTTGTAACCGCTGGCTGGTAGTTGTAAAAATAAAACAAGTCAAAAATCGTTTTACTTTATGAAAATGTTTTCTGAAGGGAATATTACATGTCTACTATACCGGAAGGGAAATACCTTAAGACGGCCGTAAATGTAGCATAATCGGAATTACAAGACACGGAAACTCGAGGGGAAATTACACAGGGGTGTATAGGACATGATGGGAAGAACAAATACTTTTAGTCGATTACAAGAATATTTTATACAGTTTATTCTCAAAATTCATCACATTTGCCTATCTGTGGACGTATAAAAGAAAAACATTTTCCGGGTGGGAGCAATTTTCATTACGGTTATTGCTATCTTAGCATAGTTTTCAAAATTGTAATAGTTGTTTGTAGATTAAATTGTTGTAGTACTATGAACAAATATTTTAACCTGGAATTGTGTAAACACAAAGGAAGAAACAAACGAACCTGTTGTAGATTTTCCTCCCCTTGATTAAGCAAAAGTACAAAAGAAAGGCAATCAACTTCAAAATTAGCCACTCGTTGGTTGTAATAACAAGGGAACCCCAAATAAATTTTTGGTAATATTTAAATACGTTTGTAGTACTAAAATGAAGAGGACATAGCGGATGAGTATATTTTAGTAAAATTTAAAAGTCCCTATTGAATTTCCATTGTGTTTTTCAATTTTCTAAAGTACGTAGATATAATCCAGGAATCTTTATAAATCATCGTTATTACTATCCGATTTTCACTTTTTGTATACTGGCTATACATTTTGTGAACGCAATTCAGTTGCGACAGCTTTCAATTTTTCATGCGTTCTTGCACTAAACCTACAAAATAGGCAATATTGGTTTATCAGTACCGTACAAACACAAATATTTTTAAATCACTTCCATTGTAATGGCGAAATTAATCATGCAATAAAAAGGTTAGGAAATTTGTAATCGTGAGGTCCTTTGTTTTAAAAGTTGCATGTTTAAAATTGTTTGGCGCTCGCGATAACAATAAACCACTGTAATTTTACGACTAGACAATTGTAACTTGATAAGTTTCCATTGCACGGGCCAATGACCACATTTGATAATTTGAATTTTCCATTTAGAAAATTACATCACTTCATCTTGCTATACAACACATAATTAGTGACAAGTTTATGTTATGTACATAAGTAGGGTCATTGCACACCAATATACTAGCTACTTTTTACACTTTTTTTGTAGTTAATTTCATTAAAAGCACTTTTCATAATGGGCTATATACACCGGCAGAGCAAAAAAAAACAATATTTGCATAATGAAAGTTTAATCACGGTCCCAATTTAAATGTTTAATATTGTAGTGGATATCGTATAGTTGATTACTGCATGGGCGCAAAATTGGTTCAACTCAAATTGAAAACTCTTGTTTATTCAAAATTTCAACAAATGCTAATAAAAATAACCCAAATTTTTATATCATTCTCATAGCAATAGTATCACAATCTCTTATTAATGTTAAAGTCTGCCCTCAAGTGCAAACGCGTGTAATCTTGCCATTTTCACCATTCAACCCAACCAAAATATTTTAAGAATGCGTTGCTTTTTCAGTTCGAGTAGTTTGGATTTTGTTAAAGAAAATAGATAAAAGTGCAACTCTGAATATTATTTTGAAAATAGTCTAATAGTTAATAATTATTTAGTAACTTCGAAATCCTCTCAAACCTAAATTTATTTGAATCGTGATTGGGATTCCACGTTAAGCTCTAGGTATCTGTTTATTTTTAATAAGTTACTTTTTATTATGACTAGAAATATGTGATTTCGTCAGTGTTCAAATGTAATCACAAAGTAATTGATAAAATACACTGAATCAAAAGCATCTCTCTATTTCTTTCCTTTATGTCGATATGACACGATTTCGATTTCCTGCCCGTTTGAACGTAAACGTATTGAGAAAGCCAAAATACGCAGAAGTTCATTGAATTTGACTTTTATCAATTACTTTGTAATTTTATTTTGATTATATCCATTTTATCAAACTGTAAAGCAATATGGAAGAGAGAATAGAGCATTGCATTTGAGAGTTTATACATGTACGTATTTTTAAACGTTGGCTGGAAAGTATAATAATTATGTATAATAGCTGCTTTGATTTCCCAAATTTTAAATAACGAAAAATGTTGCAATAATCGGGATGTGGTTTTAAGCCTTGAGAAGGCACCACTCCATGATTTCTGCTATGGAAGCCATATATCACATTGCATTTGATGTATGATAATATGGTGATATCTGCTTAACAAATTCACATTCGAATAAACAAAATCCCGTTTCATAATAAATCATGCCAATAATGTGATGCGACAGTTATAAGCTTGCAAGCCTGTTACTAAAATGATAAGTTATAGTAATCTAAAACTATAATGATCAAATTTTAACAATTTGTGATCTATAACTTCCTACCAATTCCAAAATAGCTTACAGGAACCCAATTGCTCGTTTATTTTGCACTACCTGGTATGTACTAGTTCGAATTGCTTTCCATAAAGATGTCGATCAAGAAATTTAAGTTTCATTTATTTTAATTTTCTTTTGTGGAACCTGCGGATTGGATGTACTTTGGATTATTTGTTGTTTAAAGAAGCACCATACTGCAATTTTGCTATAGTTCGAATGATTCCTTAACTACTACTGAGGAGATGAGAGCATGCGGAGCAACTGCAATTTTTTTTGCATATTTTACGGTCTACAAAGTTACGTCTAGATATGTTAATAATGCTCAACACCTGACTCAATCAAGATTAGTTTGTTAATTTGTTAGTAATGTTAAAGAAGTACCAGTGCGGCCTTGCGGCCGCACAACCTGATATAACACTGGAGTGATAATTTGTTATCAGAATGAAATATTTCACAAAAATAGTTTAAAAATATTAATTATTCCATTTGTAAGAAATGCTAGTTTACCTAATACCTGACGTAAACTTAAGAAAATTAACAGAGATGAAATTACAGGACGATTTTGTTATCAGATTTGAGCGTATTTACTACTGTATAGCAATTATTTACATTGTCAAATGCTGCTAGAATGGTTTAAATACCTCTAAATACTATTAATCGTTGTTCCCCGATAACACAGTCTATTCTGTTGTAAGATTCCGAGCCTATATTTCAAAATTACTACACTAAACTGTTGCAGGTACAGATTTCAATAAGATAATGAACTTGCTAAACATTGATAACCAAAAGTGCTTCCATTATAAAGTCGATTTACAGTTTGGTGACCACGACTCGTGATCATATGATTTATACATTCGATACACTGGAAATTAACAAATAATTAATTAATTAAATTAATTAATTTTTACAAGCATATTCGATTCGTGAAATTTGGTCTCGAAGATCCTTGATATAAATCAATTAACTTGGCAGTCCGTCTAAGGCGTCCTAAAGCAGGAAAAATAATACTTTCGTAATTTCCCCTTCTGTTCGACATATCCGCAAATTTTCTCACTTTTTATCCAAATTTTTTACATGAGGAAGCCACTTTGAACCTTCCTGCACGTTGGTTCGTGTCAAACTTATCTCTTGGCTTCACATTGCAACCTAAATTATCATCATATCTGGATTAGACTACTATTAATGCTGTATAAGCTTATTTTTATATGAACCCGTCTTCATACCGACGTCTTACTTGTGACAATTTTGATTTACATTGTACCAAGGCATTTTAAATGGAATTAGCCTGTTGACCACTATATTCGTGAACCATCGGGATAGCGGCTCCACTTATGAGCAAGCTATGCTTCACCCGGTTTAAATGTTCTTATCCTGAAATTTTCTCCTTGAAAATGAATATTTAGAGAACTTAAGCAATAAATTGGAACTACAACACAAACGCACATGGTTGCTTATAATAAACCTTCTTTAAATGAAAATAGAGTACTTTTATTATACTCGTAAAAGATGTAATCCTTTGTCTTTTGGGAACACCCAAAAAAGACGTCGTCAATCATCATAGGACATAAACCGAATTTGAACGTTAACATCAAACAAAAGCTCTCAAACGCCAGCGCAAATATGAAGGTTTTATATTTTCATGTTATCTAAATATTAATTCCAAGCTTAAATAAATAAAAGAAAAAGAAAAATTTTAATCGAGTCTAGAAAGTAAAACTGTATTATTGAAATTATTTTAAATAATTTACGTATTATTAATAATTATTAATGTTTGTAGTATATTATATATTAATCAATAGCATAATAAATGTTTTGCTTTTATTTGAGCTCTTTCATATTGTAGATATCCCAAGGCCCAAATGAGAGCGAAACATGTGTCATAGTTTTACACAAACATTAATTAATTACATAGACTTATAATTTAGTTAAAATAATTATTTATAATATAATTTTCGCAAGTTAAAACCTCAAAATAATTTTACGTTATTTTTAAAAATAAATTAAATATTTTTATGAAAAAGTTTTGAAATTTTGTGGCGTTCATTTTTTAATCGTCCTACATAAAGTTGATTCTGTAGTTTGAATAGTTGGGCGGGCGTTTGTTGGATGACCCTACGGGTATGTTTTCTTCGTTTTATATATTTTTGATCTATTTCGGCGCTAACCTTCGATTTTTGGTAGCTGACCATTTTAAGAGTTCACACTAACTTTATCGACTTGTGCTTTATTTTGGTTAACTTGTTTTTATTTCAAGTCTAGAGCCGCACATCTGATTCTAAAAGTCAATTCTAAAATGCTGTTCTAAAGTTGTAAGTTAACATTCGATGGCTGCTTTCATTATCTTATCTGACCCAGGGATTTGGTACTCAACGATGTTTGGTATCGACGAAATGCAAAATTTTAAATTATTATAATTGAGGATGCAAATTTTATCGACATGTTGGTCCACTGCATCTTGAGTTATCTTATCTTGTCCATTTGATATATCTGGTTCATCTGGTCGAGTTGATTCAACATTTTATTCGACATGGAATTGTCTAATACTATATCGGGTCTATCTGCAGTTCGATGATATGTGATTATAATTTTGGAATATCAAAGACCACTATTTGCTATTTCTTTTGGATCTATTGATTTTTACACCTAATTAAGGGTCTGCTGCTCAAGATTTGCTCTGAACATCTTTTTTTTAATGAAGATTTTTTATGAATATTTGTGAAATCATTCGAAGTAACTTGATTTAAGGTGGCGATCTAGCCCATATTATTGCAATGTTAATTGTGGCGTTTTTAGTGTTTTTCAGCTTACAATGTTGATCAATCTTTCTACTTTATTTTATATATACATCATTTTTTTGTAAGTGCAATAGTTTTTGCTGCTTAAGCGCTGCCGTTTGACACTAAAAACGCCACAATTAACATTGCAATAATATGGGCTAGATCGCCACCTTAAACTTTTTCCAATATTGACCAAATCTCGGCTAACCTGGTTTTAAATTTTTTCAAAAATTCGTCACCGATCTTGATGAAATTCGGTGAAAATTTAAAACACCTCTTCATAATCCATCAGTAAAATCTCAATTTGCTTGGATGAAGCCCTTCCAACTTATGAGCATTTCCATTTTTCGAATTGTTATTTAAATTGTCTTTACTCTTTGTTTTTCATCTGAAAATTGTTAGTTTTACCGTCACACGTAAATCTCTCAAAACATGGCTATCACTTTTCAAATTACCATCTTTTCACCTATATTATATTCTTGATTAACAAATAAAATCTACTTAATTAACATTTTGTTCAGTTTAACTCATACCAAGACTTCTTGGTATTGTTCTGACCAAAAGGTTGGTCTGATTTGAGAAATTCTTGCAAAAATCGTGAACCAAACTAATTTTATGAAATTTAAATCTGTGCTGTTCATCCCAGATCATATTGAGTTATTAAATCCATTGGTTTCAAGAAATTCTATTAGGCAGCGTCTATTAATTATGTAAGGATATTTTTTGAAATTTTCTAACCCCTTCAAACCATGTCAGGATTTGTCAAGTTTTACAAACTAAGAATTATTTTATAAATTGTTGACATTCTCGGTAAAATTTTTGAGACGCCTTTATTTCTTACCTGAAGGTAATTTCGGAAATTTTTGATTCCCTTTCCCAATTTCTTAACATTTTGGAGACGCATTTCTTGTAATATTTATGGGATAAATTAATATTATTCAAATAATATATAACTTTTATATTAGTAGTAGGATACATAAAAACACCAAAAGCGTGATAAGAAAAATAACGAAAAACTTAAGATAATTACAATTATTGCCAAATGGCAGTGTGCAAAATCATATTAAATTATAGCATTCAATTCCACCGCATTCAATATAATAAACGTTATTGGCCAGGAATCTCCTTCTCCATGTCATTTATATAAATACCTCTGATTGATTCTTTCATTTATTTATAAAATTCGCAAAAAATGTGTCAAATTAAAATAGACACAAGCGGCTGATTGTGCTTGAAAGTGAGATTCATTCTATTTAAATTTAATTGACAAAATTTACTGCGCATATTTAAAACTTTTATAGCTATTATCGTCCTTGTGCTGGGGGGGGGGGGGAGTATTCTATATCTCTAAGACCACCTGATCGTAATCCTACAAGGTTTTTTATATATCTACAAGTTAGGATGGAGACGATTTATAAAATCAATGATAGAAGATTATCTTAGAGTTAAGGGGGTTTCGGGGGTACGGAGTACCCTCCAAGCAGCATGGTAGCAACCTCCACTGCTAAAAAAATTTGAGATTACTATAAAGTACAACATACAATGGATTCTACCATATTAATTGTGTATAGTTATAATCCTACCGAGTGAGGTCAAAACCACATTAATTACGTTCCAGATTACTAAAGGCGATTGCAGGCCACCTGTGCCAGCTAACACACTAATAAATAGTCAATAAAACTACAGCTCCCGCAATTAATCGTGACAAGGTTTGGCCTATTTCTTGCGCAGTAAGGTTGAGGAAGAACATGCCAGTGCTGTCGTGTTAACGGACTGGACCAATTTTCGTTTTGGATATTAACCACACCCTGATGTCACGATTGATTACGGGAGCTTTACCATTATACTCTTTATTTTTGTTTTAGTTAAACTTATTCTTAAAAACAGGGCTTCAGGCACATCTGAAGGCTAGCCTAGCAAGCTTCTACCTGATGTAAAACAGCTATAGTCTAAAAGCGATCTGCGGACTACTCACCAACCCGTCTGGCCAAAGTGGTGACTTATGGCCAAAACCTCCATTACTGGAGAGGCTGTAGTGTTTTGAGCTCCTGTATAACATCTAGAAGTCGAGCAAAGGTGATAAAAGAGGCATTTTATGCGCAAGCTACTACGCAGTTTTTGGTAAGCAAGTCGTCCGATAACATTCGATTTTATTCGGTTGATGATGTTTTTGGTTGTTGTTTGCTATAACCTCGAGTTAACGACCATTGTTGTGGTTTTGGATGATGAGTGGATAATTCCTTCGTTATCTTACTAACATCTCCATTATCAGCTCTCTAAATGGTCCACCAGCTCCAACATCAAAACTGCAAGCTGTCTTTTGTGTTAAATTCATCAAATGCTCCTGTATAAAATTATAACAAGTGTTCCAGATTTCATCTTTTGAAGCCTCACGTTTGAATGCGATTGAAAGCGAGCACTTGTCACCATTTTAAGTTGTAAGTTTATACGAGAGCTCGAGGTAAGCAATTTTATATTTTCCAATTCACCGACGTGTTCAATTTTGAGTAACCGTATTAAAGTACTTGTTTATTTTTAAAGTTAGTGCAATTTTCGATTATGATTTTCATTGCTGCAGTGTGTATATTGCAATGATATTCACCCTTAAATGAATACTCACCCCAAAAAGACCCCAAAAACTAACGTTATGCCGGAGTAGAGTTTTTCTCTTGTACAAAGTCGATGGGTTCGACAAACGAAATAAAAGGGCAATTTACAGTAAACATAATTTATTAAATGAAAATAATGAATCGTGAAAATTTGCATCAAACCACTTATGGACAATAAATTTGTCTCAAACCAAATGTGTAGTGTGTAATAATCAAGAAATCCGAAATTACATTTAATTTGTCAAATTTAGGTGCTAAATTTGGATTCCTTATTATTTGTGTGTCGTGTAAAATCACAAATCAAATCAACAATAAAATTTTTTTTTAATCAATCCATTAACAACACAAATCGTTGTTTTTAAATTGGATTCATTAAAATCAGAAAAGGACAAATTTTCTACCTTGTTACTAATTGGTAAAGTTTCACTGAAGTTAGTGTGTTGCCGGATCCATGTGACCAAATTCCTGCCACCAGTCGCCAGCTGTTCCAATTTGTTCAAATCCACCAAACGTTCCACACAGCAGCCAGTATTCCAAACTCCTGCCAGTGTTCCAATTTTGAAGTCAATCTCCAACAACTTCGAAGACACGTGCAGAATTTTTATAATCACTTTTTATTTTTAGGTATTCAATTAACTAATACCTCATCATTACGTTTGAAATACACAGTTTTCCACTAATAATGGAACGTAATTACTTATTACGTGTAAACACGACTCTCGTAATAAATCACTTCGTAGAATCACGAAGTTTGCTTCCTGATTTTCAATTAAGAAACTTGATATGAGTTTCCTAATTGGACCTTCATCCAAAAAAACTCTCAGCACGAGTTCATCAATTGGATTCTACAAAGGAACTCCTCTCTGCTTGAGTTTCACCCAGGAACTGGCCGCGCTCTTCTCTTGAAGGCCACTTAGGAACTGGCGTCTTTTTGCTCGCTGATTTTTAACGTTCCCAGTTTTCGAAAAATGGATTTCTGTGGTGGGAATTTTGTTCTTGTCAGCTAAAATGGTCCTTATAGCAGGCAACATAACGTCGTTAATTGCGTACGCACTAAACTGTTATTAACACTTTACACTCTCAAGGACTTTGGCGCTAATTTCAAATGAAAATCATACACAAGGCGTGTCACAAATTTTGTATTACACAAATAATTACAGAAATGTTTTGTTTGTGTGTAAAATTGTTACAAGTAACGGTTTGTTGTTAATTTGATGCAAATGTTTCTCATATCAGCCAAATCAACTGATTACTGAATCAAAAATCAAACAAAATTAAATCACTCCCTTATTTGTCTGCTTTCACCCTTTAAATGACCAAAATATCACAACAATATATTTGCACATTCCACTCATTGCAATTATTGGAATTGTGATAGCGCGTTTTCTTTTTTAGTTCCCCAAGCTGCTGTTTTTTTTTTTCAGAATCCACGGCCTGGCCTTGGAAGGTTAAAAAACTGGAGAGGTTATCTCCGGCTGGGTTAACCTTCTCATTAGGGGTTGCTGCCCAGAGGGTAGTTTTCGTTTCATATTCTAAACTGAAAAATTTCCTCATGTAATATTTAACATGAATATTTTTTTAATAATAAATTCAATTTATTAGCTTTGTCTTCTGTTTTATTTTAAGATTTTTTTATAACTTACTAAATTAGTCATAAGAAAAAAATTAATTAAATGAAAATTATTTGTTTTCATTTAAAAAATGGTATTTTTGACTGTTACGAGAGAAAACGCGTTTACAATTTTTATTATTTGATATTTTTATAAAAAATATTGCTGGCGTGATAAGTTTCAATTTTTCATTTGTCTATTTTTACATACTCCTGCAGCTCGTTTTGTCTAAATATTTATTCAGTATATTTTTTATGGTCTATATACAATAATTTTTCTTCACCCTCAAGCATTTCCTTAAAAGTTTCATCTCTGTCCGAAGTTTTATTGTTTTTCATTACTTTCAACTTGGCTTGTATTTTTTATTTACTTATTGAAACATTTCTATTTTGCTGTTTTTGTTATGCAAACGATAATATGCTAATTTTTGCTTAATTTTCTATTTGTTGTTGCTGATAGGTATCTGACCATGTAAACATTTTATGTTATGGAAATTTAGAAAAAGTTTTGATTAAATGTATATTTTAAACAATAGCGATAAAATTTTATTGTAATATTATTTGATTTAGGTATGAAAAATTCTCGTGTACAGAAGTGCAATTGTAAAACTGACAAGTCGCTTTTATAACATTGCATTCGGGTTCAATTTGTAAATACTACAGTGGAATCAAATAAATACTAAAATGCATTAAATTAATCCGGTCTAAAGAGCACAACAATGTTGTAGAGCCAACGTTTTAGTACTGCACTTAAAGTTTGTAAACCGTAATAACCATATTTGTAATGTTCTTACATTTGTTGTTACAAGTACAGAAACGTGCGGTTTAGAATAATTCTGTAAGATTGAGGAATAATTTACAAAGTTGAAAATATGATCTTGGTTATTCGAAACGTACATTTCTGCATAACAGTTTTATTTTTATAAACAATAAAATTAAAAATCGCAATTCAAACATTTATAACGTGACAAAAACGAATGGAAATGTATTTCCTTAAGATGAAAATACAATTTGAACACGTATAATATATAGAAAGTCGTGAAACGGAATAAAATGAGAATTTAAAACTACTGCAGTAAAATTTTCACCCCTTGAAACTTTCCTTCATATATTTACAGTAGCTTTACACACTAATTAAAGGACTTTATTCGTCTTCCAGACTTGGCGAATATGAGGGAGCTTTTATGTCTGAAGATGTTATTTTCTTAAATAATACTAAATTAATACAAAATCGCATATAGCATCATTAAAATTTGATGCAAGGCTAAACAACAACTTTTTAAACTTTATAAAATCAACAAAATTGGAATAACCCTTAAAAAAATATTTGTGCTTTTAAAAATTATTTTTAATTTGCCTTAGAGCAAGTTGACAGATTTTCTCTTATTATATTATTACCATCCCTCTTTTGACTGCAAACTTGATAAAAAGCTTTAAACCTAAAGCTTTTATAAAAAGAAAAGTCTAATTTGCCTCGAACCAACTCGACTGTTTGGCATTTGAATTGAGGATTTTAAAGAACAAAAGTATTGAAAAGGTCTCATCCGTATATTTACTTTTCATTTGCTTACTTAATTCCGACTAGGTATCAAAACGTAAATCAGATTACCTATTCATTTAGGTGTAAACTTAATTTCATTTTCAATCTTCTGAAAAAGCGAGGTAAAAATAAATTTCCAACGTTTTTGTCAACCCGAAACTATGCTAAGAGCTCTAAATTATGGCTTGTAATAACATTAAAATAATTTTGTGTTATAAATTAAGTGCTGAAAGCTGGTTATAGTTTTTCGCTGCGTAACCGACTGCAAAACATCTCTGTAATTACTTCATGCGAATAATTATTAAGCACAGGAAGTGCGTCTAATGTGGTGAAAATTATTTTCTCATTAACAACCTGTCCTTTTATACTTATAATATAATTGTAAATTCACAATTACGTCTATCATGCGTAAATATAATTAATAAACGAAACACTACAAAGTGCCACGTCGACGTCGCTTCGCTCGTTGAGAAAATTAACATTAAAAAAATGTTTTAAAAACTTTTTATTGATTGGTGAAATTAAAAAGAACAAAACTTTAATTCTCATATTTTATCTAAAATTATTATTGTCATTCTTTTAAAAGTTATCTCCAAGTGGTGGTGATTAATTTTTACAATTTATAATCGCGAGATACACTTTTTGCACCAATGGAAAACACACGGAAAGCTCTAATGAACTAAAACCTTTAATTATTCATAAATTTAGTAAATATTATATAACTTGATAAAATTAATGGAATAAAATTATGCGATGTAAACACAAACGTTTAGAAGAAAAGTAGAAGTAATTAATTTTCAAAACAAACTCTTGCTGTTGTTCAAACAGTTTTATGTAAATAAATGTTAACTGTAAAATAGTTTAACGTTTTCTTTATATTAGGTTTTCCATATTTTCAACTAAGCAATTTTATGCATTAACAAAATTGAACGGAATAAATACGAATTACGTGAGAACTCTTATCTCAGTAACCCACTCTGGTTCATCCAGGTGGCACAAAACAGTGACAAAATAATATTTTTAACCCCTTCCCTCATTTTTTTCATTATTTTTTCAAGTTTCCTAAAGTTTTATATTTTATTCAATTATATCAAATTGTATACGTTGAAACAACCCCAGTTATCGATGAGATATTTTTCATTATCTTTCCTATAATCAAAAGCTTATTCTGAGCCAGTTTTATTCAGGAATTTATTCAGTATAGGGTGAGTTAATATTTTGATTGTAAAGTGTATAAAGTAGTAAACCAATTAAATAGTAATATTATTATTAAATTATATATTTTATTTTATAACAAACTACCCCCCAATTTAGAGACTCAGATATATTATTTTCGTGACATGGTGGAGGTGCCGGGCGAAACATAATACTGTACCATACTTTTTTGGCTCGGTAACGAATTTTTGTAAATTCCTTGCTTAAACTTTACAAAGTTTGTGCACGCACCTCGTACAATAAATTTGGCATCAGTTTATTTCCGATACGAGCGGCTTGCTTGCAGATGAATGTAATTCAAAATTCATTTCTGATTTTGTTTATGCCTTGAACGTTCGATTGCGAGAGGAGGTTTCGAATTTTCAATTATTCCCAATTGTCATCGATTTTATCAGGTAATTAATCTTGAGTTTTGAGTGATATTTTACTGGAATGTAATCCGTTTTGTAGAGGCAAATTCTCCGATGTGCAATTTTTGGGTAAAACATTAAATCCTTTGATAAGGAATTTTGAATACAACATCAAATTCTCCGAAGATTATAATTATTTTTGGCAAATCATTGGTAAATCTTGCGAAATTTTCTTACGAATTCGTTTGAGGTAGTTTAAATCTTGAATCATCAAGGGCTGAACAATAATAGCCTTCGCTTACTAGTGAGTATTTTACATGCAATGATTTTGTACCTTGAAATTTGTACTCGACTTTTATTTAATATGATATTCTGTAAATTCATTGTTTCAAATGAGGTCCTGTTTACAATAAAAAGTTCAAACGAAAGTTATTGGAGCGATATGAGCCACAACTTTTAATAAATATGTTTTCTTCTGGAACGAGTATTTTTATAAAATATAAAGACAAAAATAAGAAGTAAATGGATAGTCGTGAATCTGGCTACTGGCCACTTCCGCTTTGCAGATTTCTATTCTTAATGCGATAAACTTTAATTTTTTAAAGTAATGCTACAATTTTATTTACAAGCAACTCACTTATAAATCGCCATGAGTCTTTCTGTCAGATATAACCAAACCTATTAAAAGTTCCGAAACAAAGATGGCGTTAGTGATTATAAGATTTACATGACTCATTTAGAAATACTGGTTATTCTGTAAACTAGTAACTATGAATAATGACCATTAAATAAGGTTGTATTGAATTATTATAATCCACCCCGTAAACTTTCAATAATAAAATTTTTTTAAATAAAAAATATGCCACATGCTAGCCCAGTCCAATCGAGTATTGTTCGCACGGCTGTTATCGTGCGACCTTGCACACTTCTAATATAATTATTTCGCAATAATTCAAATACTTTCATATGACGTTTCAAAATTCCTCTTCTTCGAAAAAGACTCCAAAAGAAATGGGGCACACACTTCTGTTATTTAATTCTATTAATTTTACTCAAAAATTCACACACTTTTCAAAACTTTTATACGTCATTCAAAATTCTCACAATTTCCCGGCTTGGGGAGTTGTACGCAAGTAAGTTCCCTACTTCGAACCCCCTCTCGGCTTCACAGGAACCCAGAGGCGTCGCGCAAATATTTAAATTTTCAAATATCAAATGTCACAATTTCTTGACTACGACTGCTTCATTATTCCAAACGAATACGACAATATAATTCAGACAGCCTGAATTTAGTATATCTCACGATAATTTTAAATCTTACATTTTTTTATACAAATAGGCATTTCATTCAGATCTATCACTCGTTAAAATGATCACTCAAAGCGTAAATTTGTTTTTCCAGAGTGAGAAATGTTAATTTAAATTTGTATGTTTAATTGAACAAAACTAACAATTTGGTTCAGCTTTTCCGTTAACTATTTCGATAAGAACTGCACTAAATAATTAAATTGATGTAAATAATCTATTGAACGTTTAAAACCCTCAGGGTTCCGGCCTCGGTCCGCAAATGATTATTTACTAATCCATAAATATTTTATTAACGTTTACCAAGTTAAAACTTGTAATTGGCATAAATACAGTGAAAACTGAATATCACGTGGAACAGTAAATGCATTGATTGGTTTTCCATTTAAAAAATTTACCCCAAAAACGTGGTACTAATTCATATAATTACAGTAGGTACATCTGGGTACATCCCCTGTATAACACGTTACCCCCAAGAATAAAAATGTGTAATGTTTCTCGTATATCATAATCGCATGTTTGTAAAAATTACTGTAATTATATTTTACGCGGTATCGCGTCAGTGTAATTTCATTTAAAAAGAACAAAGAATTGTTTTAAATAATAAGGTTTCATTAAATTAAAAATACACATTACTTTAACAGATCAAAATCATTAAATTTAATTTGTTTATTCTTTTAATAATGAGATAAAAATGGAGGGCTTTCAACCAAATTTTATACAACTGTATCAAACTTGTAATTGTTTACGAAATGTCATACCCAACGAACATATTTTTAACTTGTATTAGTATTATTTTTGTACTAATATTTTAGTGCCAGTCCACCCCTGACTACAACTATTACATTAGACAAGGTTGCAAATTTTACAACCTTTTACATTTTAAAGTGGCAAATTTAGACCAACCAAGTTCGCTTAGTTTTACTTTATTCTTAGGGTTCGTAATCTGGATACTACCTTATCATCTGACCCGCATTATAAATCAATCTATCACATCAAATTTATTCGTTATCCAATATACCTGCATAAATACGCTTGCAAGAATTTGCAACAAATCACAAAATCGCATTAATAAATATTTTAAATAAAAAAACTATAAAAATCCATTGCATCCCTTACACTCAAAACTGAAGGAGTAATAAATTTCGTACTCGCTATTGTATCCTTTTGACATTTCACATAATATATTTCCAGTACTTCAACTATATCCCATGTGTGATGTACGTACATATTATAATTTAATTAGAGCAAAATTTGTAAAAAGTCATGGAGGTGTGGTTTTATCTCAATTTTGCTCGAAAAGAACGCAAGCACTGATAAACATAGAGATATGCTATTGTAAATATCTTTTTCCGCTCGAAGAGTTCTTTACAGTTTTATATCTCAAATTTTACAAACCGAAAATCCCTAAAGACATCGTAGAAATAACCTAAAAAAATTAATTTGATAATTGAATAAGGTTGAAGTTGTGGTTATTCTAAAAAGAATCGGAATTAAAATGACACCAAATTTTCTGCACAACTTTTTACAGATTTTATCCAATTTAGTTAGCTTTCAATGTCCAGAAATCCTAGACTCTATGCTGTTATGAGTATTGTAACCACCTTTTTTCCTCCAGCCAATACATAAATCTGAACTTCATTTGGCGATCGAAAATAAAAGTTTTACTGGCCTAATATTGATATTTGCGAGTAACTTAGCAGAGGATGCGATACCAGGATCTGGACGTATTTGTTGCTTATTCGTTATGTTGGCTAATAAATACTCGGGTGTCACAGGTTTTGTTAAATAAATAATTTTGAGCTAAATCAATTTTTAAATCGTATCTGGTCACGTGTCGTTTTCCACAAAATTGTAAAATTTGTTTGCATTGGATCAGAGGCCCAAGTCTTGGTGGTCCTTCTCGAGGTTGTTACCGAGCATGGGGACCCTATTCTGGTTGTGGTGGCAGAAGATATAAAACGGAAATAAAAAAAGGGTTGTTTTAAAATCGGTAAGTATGCGGATGGTATCGTTAGAGACATAACATCGCAATATAATATGTCTTGTGTGAATAACATTCCATTCTTTCATGGTTATATATTTAAGAGCCATTCGTTTTTTATGTTTTACTCAAAACTACAAAAATGTACTTACTGCCTTATGGCAGATTAGTTTTCATTACTTTGCTATTCTACAACATAAACAAAATTAATCTTAGGTCGGTTACTACGTTCTAAATTAAATAATACGAAGTAAAATGAAATTATTTAATTTTAGCTAGAAAAGTTTTATAAAATGTTGGAACAGGTCGCATATTAATTAAGTTTTTAAAATGTTTATCAACTTTTACAAAAAAATATTTTTATATCACATTTCTTACAATCAGTCCTATTTTTATTACTTTAGTCTACCGCTTACAATGTTTTTTCTTAAAGTAGCAAAGTCTATGTAATCTTTTTATCACAGTTTTCTTTGTATGTCTATACTTCTAAGGAATTCATTTTTAATATTAGAAACAAAAGAAAGTTACTTTAAGTTTTCTTTGTATTATATACCTTTACATTTATTACTTTCAATATTTATTGTAATTCTAATTCTTTCTAGAAAAACCAGCGGAAAATAGCATCAATTTCTATATGGCAGATGAAACACCGAATAATTAATTAACAAGGAAGCAGATAGTTAGGCTGAATGACTAATTGTATTGACTTAACGTATTTCCACAAGGAAACTTTTTACGGCCTGCCAAATGAACTTTTATAATTTATTATTTTATTATTTTGTTTCGTTTCGCTATTGACGATGTCAGAGAAGTAATATGATGAATTACACAAAAAGCTACAAAACAAGCAAAAAGCAGATGGGATGTCGTAAAGAATCGAGCAAACAAATGAAGAAACGCTACCAAAAATTTTAAACATAACCTAAATATTCATCCATACGGACAATTTCCTCAGTTGAAACCTGAAAATTAAGAGATCCTTTTTTTATCCAATTAAGCTTTGACAATATTTAATTAATTTGTATTTTGCTTTGTTGTAGGGTTACTGAAAGATGAGAAGATCATGAGAGGTTTCTCGTTCGATTGCTACTTAAAATTCAAAATCCTTTATCATTATCCGAGTATGTTTTACATTTTCTTAAGACGATTATCGCTAAACGAAATTTGATTACCCATGCTATTAGGATATTAACTAACCTTTCCAGCAATTCGTATAACCAAAAACCCAAAAAGAATATTGGTTTCTCTCCAAATATTAACTTGAAATCCATTTCATTAAATTTTTTGTTCAAATTAATTACATTTTTGTTTAGCAAAAGATGAAAAGCACTAAAATGTTTAAATATTAAATGAATTTTCACTGTGGAAAACCGAATCATGCCTTAAGCATACACAGCATAAAACGTACGTTATTCTCATTTTTATTTTAATATTTAATTTTAATTGAAACTCTGTGAGGTATTATCACCAGATTTATTATGTCACCCTTCAGAAATTGAAGGATTTGATACAAATATGGGGCAAGTTAAATTAATGTGAAAAATGAAAATGTTATCTCGAGGTATATTTTTTTGCAAACGTAAATCAGTTTTAATTAAAAAAAAAGTTATATTTGATCATGTATCTCTTAGAATGTATCATGCCTGACATAGCCAGTAATTCATTATGAATACAAATGTGTATGGTTATCAAAATGTCGAGCGCGTACTAGCAGGACGTGACAATTCTGTCTACGGGTTATCACAGATTTCAAACAATGAATAGATTACGAAACGATATTTTACTGGGCCAATGTCACACAATTTAGCCTGAAAATCTTGGCAAAACAGCATTGAAAAATTTGCAATCGCGAGTATATAAACTGAGATATTTGCATTAACAATTCAGTCTCAACTTGTTCTTCTCAAGTAACACATTTATTCAAAAATGAAGAGCTTCGTTGTTTTCGCTTTAGTCGTCGTGGTCGCCGTGTCCGCCGAATTACAACGACCACTTTTCCTGGCTAGATATTCCCTACCAGCACAACCTCAACCACAACCTCAACCCCAGTTCGTCCCCTATCCACTCGCTGCATCAAACCCACAAATTCAGTTATTAGTAAGACCGCAAGTACCACAAACTTCCATTTACAATCCAGCTGAAGCAACTTCTCCAAAACCAGAACGCGATTCCACCGAAGAAGATGTTACCGAAACCACCACCGAACCACAAGCAGAACAAGTTCAAGCGCAACCCAAAAATGGCCAAAGGAAAGATAACGAAAAATTGACAGAAGGTGCCGAAGCACCTTTGGAACAAGGTGTTTATTACATTTACCATCCAACAGGCTTGTTGCAAAAAGTTGATTTTTCCACCACCAGTGATGCTGCTAAAATGGCGTACATAGCTCAACTCAAATACCAAAATGTGGAACCTATCAGTGCACCAATTTACACTTATGATCCAGAATCACTTGTATTACAACAAGTTCGTCTGTAATTTCTAGGATTTGTGTAAATTAATTATTGAGACCCTTATTCTGTAAATCTATTATTTTTATTATAACATTGTATAGTATAGCTTAATTTTATCCGCAATAAAATCCATGTGCAAATTTTTATTTTTATCTGAATCCTGGAACTGAAGTGAATTATTAAAGAGTTTGAAAAGTGAAATTCTTACAAAGTGTCAGACGCAAGCCAATCATATCCCTAAGTTTATGACCTTTTTAGGTTAAGTTTAGTATACTAGACTACGGCATAGCCACACTACTATACCACTGTGGGCGTATACAATTTTACAGCAACTCATAAGAAGATATTTTATTAAGTTATAAACAAGTTAATAACCCAAAAAATATATTTATATATTTTCCATTCATAAGAAGATAAACAATAACTCAGAAAACCTTTGATGTAACCTATAATTTTTTGTGAATTATGTTTGACTTCAATTTAATCAAACGCAACCTGAAAATGTCATACGTCTATAAATTTTCCTTTAAAATCCTGTCTGGTCGGTCGTTTTCATTTACTTGTTGCTCCCTGCATTCAAACTATTTTTATTTTGAAGCTAGGATATCTCACTGAATACGACGTTACATGTTATTGGATTTCATTATTACTTTTGCTATAAAATTTAATAATCTATCTAAATCTTTCATCTGGGAAACATCAGAGAATTAATAAATTATATTACAAGACATCGCAATTAAATTTTCTTTTTTAAAAGTTAATTCTCTATTAGAAAATACATTTTTTAGAAATTCAAATTAACGCATTCAGATAAAAAGTTTCTTAAAAACATAAAAATATAAAATGTTAATTATTATTTGTAAACCTTTTTAACCATAAAATGTTTGTTGAATTATGTATCTAATACTCTGGCATGTATCATGACCGGTTTGCTAAAAGTTGGAAAGATGTGGCTAACGTGCAGAAACGAATATTCGACCGGTCGGGTCCATGTTGGCGTCAATTGGTGGAATTGGATATAACACGTTTTCCCTTAATACCTACTATACAGAAATTTGGCCACACCCTTCCAAATTACAGTGGCTAAACTCTACTACCTTTCATCATGTCCGCCTCATCAAGGATTCCCATCATCTATGGTTCCACGTACCGCACCCCGAATAACTGCATTGGTCTATATGCTAAACTTGTAAAGGGTAACCAAATATGATATAAGAATTTAGTTTTGTAACAGTGTGTTTGAATGATGGTAAGATTTCATCATTAAAATCTGTTTAGTCGGAGATGGAACGCCGCAGGTGATCAGCCAGGAAAATTTTCTTTTATGGAGTAAAATTTTGGATGTAATGAAGAATTAACCCTGTACCTGTTTGTCAATTGTGTGAGCTGCAATTTAATTTTGATTACATTTTCAACTTTTGAAATGTTTTTTACTTTAATGTCATTTACGGAGCTTTAGTTTGTTTGGATTAAAAATTTTTCGAGGTTAAAGATATTCAATTTTAAAATATTAGTTTAACAATATTATGTTAATAACTTCAAGTCCATATAACCTTTTAAAAACCTTTCTATAACATTTTGAAAATACAAACATTTAATTGATATGTATTCAAAATCATCCATTACAAAACAACCAACGTGAAAGAAAATAAATTTCATATTTGACGTGATTGACGGTAAAAACTTTACAATAATTTATTACAAATAAACTATAAAATGAATGACTGTTTAATTTTTATTGCGAAATTTTGAAATTAAACGTCGCGTCGTTAATAAACGTTTTTAAAAGTTAAAAAAAAAAATTTGAATGAAAATGTGTAAATAATATTCTTGGGTAAAATAAAGTAAGAGGAGCTCAAACATGGAATCCGCAGTTACATTGTACCCTTGTCCTGATCCTGCAAATTTTAGAGGATTGTTCCTAGAGAATACCTCTTCTGCATCTTGCTTTTGATAGAATTACTCCTATATATGTGAGATGATATTCTGATATGTCAAGAATTGATTCAAGGACAATTTCAGAATTCTTAATTTAACACTGCAGATTAAACAAGTACCCAGACACCTCATGAACAGGAAAATGCCTGTGTTTTCTCAGGTATTTACGAAAAGATCTGTAAAATGATCCCCCTTCTAAGGAGAAGCAGAAGGATAGGAAACAGGAAATGAAAGATCATTTTACTAACAGCTCTATGTAAATAATTATCTTTCCTCATTTGTTCCACTTGTGAAAAGTGCACCATTAAAATTTTTATGATGAAATTTGTAGAATTAAAATTTTAGCGAACTATCGTTTTCCGAATTTTCTGTAAATTTCTAATCCCGATTCTTCCGTTTACTTCATATGTACGCAAAAAATTGGTCAATTTAATTGGTGTTAAAACAAAACAACTTAAAAGTGCAACTATAACAAGAGGAAATTTGCATTTAAAATAAAATCTTGAGGTTGCTTTTCATAGATTTCGACGCTTTCACGCCAAATTTGTATGAGAATCACTTTTCTTTTTTACTTCCACACTAAGGTAACTCTTCTTCACGCCGTAGTGTCTTGAAACCCGCATTAACTTTAATTGTTGTTGTGTGCCAGTTTTACAACTTAATTATAAACTAACATTTCGAATTAACGGGTACCTGTTAGAACATTTTCTTAATGAACCTCGTTATTTACAAAATCCAAAATGTACAAGCTAAAAATTAATTTTAAATTCCAACGAATAGAAATTTGGATGGAAAATTTAATTATCGTGCATTAGCAAATAGGTTACAGTATCCGACAATAAAAACCATTTTTTTTTGTCGTATTAGTGCACTTATTTCAATATTTTCTCCGTTGACGAAAACTTACAATGGATTGTTTATAGTTATTGACAAAACAAAACACAATGAAAAGTATTTTACTTCAAACGTAAGAGTTTTCACCTAAAGTTTGCCATATTACAAGTTTTATGATTATGTACATCTAAAAAATTATGAACAGCCTCTCGGTACTCTATTTTGAAAGGGCTTAATTGCAAAATGTAAAACTTTTGCTAAACTTCGTTATTCAACGTTTTACTTTCGACAGAATTTAAAAGTTAATATTTTCTAAGAAATGCTCAGGAAGCCAAAACAATACTACCTATTACGGGAAATCGTCTAAATATGGTGGAAAAATGGTTAAATATTTTGTTATACTTTTTTTTTAAGGTTAAACCTATATTTTCCACCTCACAAGCAGTGAGCAGGTCTATCCTTGGAGGGTATTCCATACCCCCCAAACCCCCCGGTGATAAAGACTAACTTTTCTTTTCGTTGATTTTAATAAATATCTAACAACCGTTTCAAATAAATAGCAATATCTTGTAGTATTAGAACCGGGGCGTTAAAAGGTTAATGATTTTCAAAATTTTTCAAAATTTGTTTGAACCAACCAATCAAAGGAAAGCCTATAAATAACACGGAGGTGGATCTTCTTAGCAAATTATTTTATTTGATTATAAGGAGCAAAGTCTGTCGTTCTGCCCATGGGTTATCCAACCTAATCCCATTCTAACGTAAACATTGACAAGTGGTGGCAGATCAGTGATGATAGTTTATAATGCGGATTGGCTGTTTTACTCCGTGGTTAAGAACTCTAGTCACTTTGGAGCATGTCTATAATTTTGCGTGACATGGATATTGGCACCTGTGGCATTGTATTAATTTTTTACATTAATGTTCGCCTATTCGAGTTAGAGCTTAACAACCTGTATTAAGCAAGGATTAAAGCTTTTGATATATTTAACGACCTTACAGCAATTCAAGTACTGAATGGGGTTGTTATAGTTGTAACCTAATTAAGTCTGTGTCATGCAATAAGAAATACCTGTACATAGGGGTGCTTTAGCAAATACAATTAGGACCACGGGATTAGCCTTATCATCCTATGGGTAAATAGTTCTACACACAAAGAATTGCTACCCTCTTTGAGCCATAACTGATCCACCCTACTTTCGCCGAATGGAACTCTCCAAAAATGATAACATGATAATACAGAAGAATGCAGCACGAAAACTTAAAAACTGCTCCCAGATATAATATGTAGATTAAAATCAAAGCAAACCCTGCTCCACTCTCTCCCCAATAACTTCAACATGCAAGTGCATGGCATGTTTATGAATTATCTTGCCACGTCAATCTAATTTAACAAATATTTATAAAATGTAGCCACTTATTATCTTGATTTCAACATTTATTTTTTCTTCGTTAGCATTATTCCTAATTAGCCTTCCAATCTCAGTTGTATTTCTTAGTAAATTGAAATACGTTGAATGTAGTTACATTTGAAAGCAGTTAATTCATTTATAACAAAAACATTTCAACTAATTAATTCATTAATTAACATTTGGCTTGATAAATAAAAGGAAATTTCGAATGTCGTTGTTAATGTTATTTCGGTGATTGTAATTTAAAGAAAATAAGATAGATGTATCATCCCCTACTAAACTTACCTGTCTGTTCAATGATGCACTCGGGTATTATGTCCTTTCTATCCCTTGTCCCCAAGGAAATCAAACGTCCAAAGGTGGAAAACTTCCTGAAACAAGGAATTTGTTGAACGCAGGTGTTTTAAAATTTTAATTTCATTTTATCGAATTGGAAAAACATGAAACAATAATATTTTAAGGGGCCAGAGTTTTCTGTATGGTTCGGATTGAAGATCATTTTGCATTAATCGCTATCTTAAATTTTAACTACGAAGACATTTCTAGGTTAACCGTGTTATCTATTAAACCTGAACAACGTGCATAAGACATAATGAAAGCTTGCATAATATAACGTTGTACCTCTTGCTGTCATTTATAATAAATAATGTAGAGATACTTTAATTATATATTACACAGATTTATGTATTACACGTTTGTAATTTACATGGAATCAAATTGTGCGCAATTTGCTAAAATGGATTTTACTCACTATATTACTTCAAGATTTCTATTTCATTTCATCACTCTCTCTAATAGCTTGATTATTAATTTTGCTAAATCGTATACCTACCGCGTGTATCAATATTTATTTCATTACTTAATTATAAATTTAAATTGGAATCTTTCACAAGCTTTTTGTTTTAAAATTTACATAACAGTGTAAATAATTTTCTTTGCCAGAAAAAACAAGAGAATTAAAATCCAAATCCAAAAACACGCGAAATGGAAATTTATAAACCGCAATAAACATTGTTCTTGTGTTGAAGAAAGCGAAAAATATAAACGGGAAATTTATTGTTACAATTATGCAGTAGTTAGATTCTCGGACTCAAATGCGGTTTCATAAAGTTCTCAGAAACGTGAAGTTACTGTCGCCCATTGACGAAGAAATAATACCTACGCTGTGCTTTTTCGTAAGTACGCGGTTAATACTAGGAAAATATTTGTCTGAACTATTAGAATTTGTGATACATTTTCAGACACAAATTTTTAGTAGAGACACATAAAAATTGAGCGAATTTGAGCATACCGCTCGATACATTGCAAGAGTACTTGCATTTTCTGTATTCTTGAAGGTGGAAATGAGATATGTTCACTGCTATATCATAACACATCTTGAAATGTTTAGGGGGAAAATTCTAACTTCATGTTCAGGTGGAGAGAAAATGAATTCTTTATCACTTAAAAAAGTCTGTTATTACTGAAGACGTCATTTTGTAAGGGAACTTAGTTTCTTGACAGAAATGTGTCATGCGGACGCAATAGCTTGAAGTAAATTGTTGATTTATTAATCAACAGTCACCCTACATCTTCATTACTCTTGGTCCAATAACGTAAACATTGATGGAGTGTAAAGGGAGCAAAATAAAGTGCAATAGTTAAATTTGAGATTGCATCCATGTGACCTAAACAAGCACTATAGTTGAAATCACGGTAGAGCACCCGTAATTTCCCCTCATAATAACTTTTTTGAAACAAAATAAAAGTGTAAAAAGAATTTCTAGTAAGCACTCGTACATCCGATATATTTACAATATAATAACAATAACAATTTATTTGAAAAGTACATTAACTGTACAATGGAAGCACTTTCCGATGAGATCTTACGAAGGACTATCATTTCGACAGCCTTCATTGTATGTGGAGGATTAACTTCGCTCATAAATCCTATAAAGGATTGAGAGTGTAGTAATTTAACATAAGATCAAAACATGCATGTGATTATTTTAAGGTGTCTAGTCTGAAATTTTCTAAAGTAGAAATTATTTGGACGACCTTAAATATCAGAAAACCTACGAGGTGATGTAAGATTGAGTTTTGATCAATTTAAGCAAGCAGTTGTTGGTACTAAATTCAAGGAGTCATGACGTAAAGTTCGTCTCACGCAATTTTAATTATAATTCGGTAGTTAAATAAATAATACATAACAATAAAGTGTCTGTATAATACAGAATCATCCTAATGGTGCTCAAATTCATACTTTCTCTGATTGTTTCCAGTTTCCAAAACAAAATTAATTAAATTTTAGAGTGCTCGTCCACCTGTAAAAGGCAGTCACATTTGAAAATAATTTTTTAAACTTTCCCCCAATTATGAACAAATAATTAAATTTGTTATTATGGGAAAAGCAGCAAGTTTATTGCGATATGGTGTCATTACAACATTTAATTGTGGAAAAATAAAGAGGAACTTAATCCTAAAGTGAAGTTTGAGTATGCTAATGCTACCATTTGCAAGTTTTATAATCTTGTTACTATGAAATCCACTGCATTTTGCATAATAATAACTTTACTTAATTAATTAACGTCATAATTTAATTCTGGTTAATTCACCTTAAAGTGCAAATCACTATCATATAGTGTACACATACATGAATGCCATACCATCCCCTTCGAACAATAATTAATAATAAGGATATAATTGCGGCTCTAGCTGCCGCACATAGTGGTATAGTAACTAACGAGGATGTGCCAAAGTGTCGTAACTCCCAACATCGTTTCAGGCACCACAATTGTGATACAATGTTACATCTAAATACTTCAAACATATTTTACACTTCATCTAAATTACCACCGCCATTATAAACCAGTAGGATAAACAAAACACTAACCATCACCATCATTAAACCACTAATTATTAAAGTTACAAAAAATTCTAAACTTGTTGTGGCAAACAAAAAATTCGAGTTGTTGCTAAAAATCGATTTAGGGCTCAATGCGATTTCATTACATTTCAACGCTTTATTGTAGTCATTTTGGGTGGCTGTTTGCACAAAAGGAACTAATTTCCGATAAACGTTTTTTTCCAAAAAAAACTTCATTACTGCAGTGTGACGAATCTAATATTCCGATACCTTTTCAATTTGGAGTCATTGTAATCCAAATAGAAAATATTTTTCGAAATATAACGCATTTCTCATTTTAAAATTTGTCAAGTGAAATTTCGTAATTTCGTTTTTCATTTCGCTGTTCTTTTGAAATGTTGATAGTCAACAAAATTTTCGTGGAAAATGTGCAAATACGTAGAAAAGTATTTGAAATTTTCTTCTTTAATCGGATTTTCTAATTTTTATACAGGTAGCAGCGTTTGTAGGTTAGACCAGTTGCAAGCTCCCCAACCAGATATAGGCAACCATGGGGTGGTCAATAAACTAAATGCTAAAACCTTTTGTTAACATTATTTTGTAGTTGGAAATTGTTGATCCATATTATAAATATATAATTTTCATAATCCAAAATAATAACAGGCCAGCCTACTCCTCCTCCAGTATGTCACTTTTTTAGAACACGCAATTCACTCTGATTGGTCGTTGTCGTTGGTCGTACCAACTTAAAATCACCTCGATCGAGTTGCGCACTAATCCTGCGTTCGGTTAGAAGCTACTTTCGCTACCAAACATTTCTTTTTCCTTCTTTCGAGTTTCCAGTCGCTTCCAAACGCTTTGCCTCCCCATCTAAATTTTTGTAGCGTTTGTAGTGACTGCAAGGGGCGGAGCCAAAGCGTTTGGTAGCGTCTAGCCGAACGCAGGGCAAGTAAGTTTCGACTGCTCATATAATATAAAATTCAAGAACGCTGATCCACCTGTATTAATCTGTCCGACAACCTAACTGGTCCAAATTTATCTCAGTTAATCCGATGATCCAGAAATTTTAATATTTGACATTTATATTTTCAATAAATGTATTAAATTATCATTATTTTTGTACGCTAACAATTAAAATTGTCAGTATTAGGAATTTTTTTTAATTACATCCGTTACAAGAGAAATTCACCGGTCGAGCTTCGGTTAGTGTTAGGGAGCGATATTTTTTAATCAATACCGCTTAAAAAAGAGATTCGCCGGCTAGCTACCCGTCCGTGGACGGGCTTTTCAGCTAGTGCAATATAACACAATAATAAGACTTACAGAAAATTCAATAAAAATGGCATAATTTGCAAAAAAACACAATAGAAGATCAAACTAAAATGATCAATCTAGCATTAAAGATACAACTGGCTTGTTTATTACATAAAATTGTAGTAAGTTTTGAATTTTTTTAACTCTTTATGCTCATATTAATTTTAAATAATGAAATTGCTACTCTTTATCGTTATACCATGCAGTACTTTATATTTCATTAATTCACAAGTGCGAAAGCAATATTCCGATATTATTTGAAGAGCTCTATTCCAAAACTTAGCTAAGTGCCAAAATATGAAAAATGAGTTAGCAGCGGATTCTAATGTATCACTACAAACCTCATTTATTCACGTAAAATTTCATATGAAAATTAAATTAAATCCCATTGTAATAGCATTGTCATTTTACACTTTTTCTCCAAAACTATACTAAGTCCTCGCGCGTTTCTAACAGCACCCACTAAGTCCACTTGTCGCATCGTGAAAGATGCATCCACTAGGAAGGAGTCAGTAATGTACCTATTATTAATTGTCAGTTATATTACGTGATTTTACGTGAAAAAAATTTTTTTTTGTTTATCTGTAATATTTTTAATATTTTTCTGTAATATTTTAAGTTTCTTTTAATAAATAAAACTGAAATCTGTTCAAGTATTAGTAGTTTTCTTTTTAAACTTAATCTAAGTCCGTGGACTTAGCGCTGTTTTGAAGAAAAACATAAGCAATAATAGCTCCTACAATAAATTAAAATAAAAAAATTATAGACAAAAATCATTAAATATCAAAATGCATTACTGCTATTGCTGTAGATTTAATTAAAAATGCCTTAAGCATAAAAAGTGATTTATCTCAAAAACATTAAAATCCACATAGCTAAGTTTTGGAAAAGAGCTCTTCATTTATAGACTGCGTTCGGCATGTGCTTACTTTCGCTACCGTGTAACGAATTTTTGCAATTTGTTACGTGGTTCTACTTTTCATAGCATTTCACAATATTTCTAAATACGGACCATGCATTTATTTAAATGCTATCGTTAAATTTAATGCATTTTGCTAGACAGATGATGGTTGCGTGAAACTCTTGAATTTAATATGAACATTTCCGGCGTAGTAATTTAATTTAGTTACCCAGGTACCGAATAGCATAGCGGACATACTATTATGTTTCAACAGTTTTCTGAGTGCCGATTTGGAGTGTGTTGAAGCATGTTTTTGGTTTAACGACTTTCGTTATCGTTAAAGTTTTTCGGCTCTGGCTGATGTTTTTGGAGCCACTATATACATCTGGATAACTTAATGTGGCGGAGTCTTGCAAGTTCGACGAGAGCGAGCGTACGCTGTTCTCACGACGATTTAGTTGGTACCAGGTGGTGCGTTGATAACTATTTTTGGTCCAGCGCAACTATTCATTGGTGGGCTATCGTTAAAGCAGTAGTCTGGTGCCAGGTGGTGCGTTGACAATTATTTTTGGGCCAGGGCAACTGTTCATTGGTGAGCTATCGTATGAAGCAGTTGTATGGTTGTCACATGGTGTTTTTGGCTCCTGTTCGTAAACATCTGGAATGGAGAGGCTCTCCATGCGCAAATCTATTACAAGGTTTCTTTGTGCGTAAGTTGCGAAACCATTTTGGATTTTCTGGAGTTGGCAAATCCTATTATTGTTTGTTTTGAATAACGCCTGGGAAATTCTTTTCATCGTTTGAATGGTCCAATCTTGATGGCATCTCCAACACCACCTCTCACTGGTCTAGTTTCCATCTGCAGATCTGCAAGCAGTGTTCAGTGTCGCGAATATTCAATCGAGTGTTTTCTTGTATGAAATTATAACAAGTTACAGATTTCAAATTTGCAGCTACACGTTGGGAAAGCGGTGGGAGACGAACAGCATACTGTCACCATTATATTATAAGTTTATATGAGAGGTCGAGGTAAACAATTTTATATTTTCCAATTCGCATAAACCGACGAGTTTATGGGCTTTTGTATTCAATTCTGAGGAATCATAGAGGTTACTGGTTTTATTTGGTACTTGTTTGTTTTTAGTATGGGGTGCACTTTTTGATTGTAATCATTCACTGCTACTGTGCATGTTAGCGCAGCCATATAAGGTATATTGCAATTGTTGAAACTGTGATACATCTCTCACGTTCTGTATGTCAATTATTAAAGCATTTGATTACTATTTGCGTCTTTTTGAGTTTTCCCAAGCTACAGATCTTTTTTCAGAAACCCACGATCCTTGCCTCCACATGAATTGCGAGTTATCTATTACCATCATCATGGCATACAAACTGGAGATTTCCTGTCTGGATTGTTTCAGACTCTGGTCTCTGGTTGGGTTAACCCTCTCATTAAGGGTTGCGGTTCAGAGGGTAGTTTTTGTGACAAACGAAGCTTCATGTTGGGATCGTGCAAAATTTGTGTTCGGGTTGGAAAAATGCTCGCTTGCATGCTTCCCAAACTAAACGGTGCTTCAGAACTGCGGTTTTTACAATTTAAATTGGTATGGGGTTGGTACCTAACGTAAACTTTGTAATCTTGACTATTATGATTGTTATCCTAACTACAGCATGTAAGGTAGTTTTTGGTAGAATTTGAATAAAAATGGACAGAAGAAGGGGAGCTTTGCTTCAAAATGGATTGACTGAGGAAAATCACTAGCGGTAATCGGAGGAATTTACATAAGTCCGTATGGAATATCCCCCAGAATCAGGAGGTTAAGTTTTTCAATCTTTAAATTATATGCAGTAAACTTTGTTAATTAAAGCGACCATACGTGAAGGTCGTAGTTGTTCGGTATGAATGTGTGCCTAAATAATATTTATCTCCTCGCTAACTTCATGAGTATTGTCTAATTTTAGGTTTAGTAATCACAATAATAAAAGGCCAGCACTACGAACCTCTTAAAATAAATGGACTGCTAATCCTTATGGCTGTGAATCCAAATAGATTAAGCCTATATAGGCGCCGCCATTTGTGGTGCAGTTCTACGAAATTTCAAATATTTACTAACTTATGTTAATTGGTCCTAAAATTAATGTATTTCACATTTCAGTAGTAAGATAACCTCATTTTTTGTTATAAGTTGTTTCAATTTAAATTTAAATTTAAATTTCCCTCAACAATCCTAAATTACTATTGGCTATAAAACAGTTGCACCACAAATGACGGCCTCACAGGTGAACACACTTTTTCTACCCTGAATGGCAGTCCATTTTATTTTAAGAGGTGCTCCTACAACCTGCAACCTAATTGGTCCACCTTTTTACAAACCAAAAATTGCTTCCCGTGGGATCAAGCCTTATGTCAGTAATAGCTCTAATTTTGTTGGTTTCCAATGATTTAATCGTATCTGGTATTATCGCCTTTAAATTTTTATTTAAAGGCGTTATTTAAAGACTGTTATGGTCTTGGTGGCCATTTGACAGGTCCACTTTTTTAAATAAGTTTACGGCTGAATTGTTCCTTCAATAAACCAATTGTTGTGGTACTGTATGGCATGTGACACCGTCCTATTGGAACCACATTTCATCCAGATCAATATCGTCCAGGTATGCGCCTATAAATGACACGGATATTGGATAACCATCTGGTGTGTATTTGATATTGTTGTTTGGTAATATTTTTATTACTTGAAAGTGAACATAGTTAAACGATTATTAAAATTAAATGTTCTTTGTAAGTGTATCTAATTTACTCGGTAATGCATATCGTACAAGCTCAGGAATGCGATATGCACATAAGGGACAAAGCATATACCTAATAACAAACGTCTTGGAGCAGAGTTGGTTTGTAAACCATGGTTCACATGAATTTATTTTATGAGTCTTATCTAGTTTACTTTGTTACATGCAGATAGAATTATACAGTTTGATAAACGCAAAATATTAGAACGGAATACTAAATATTGAAGCATCTTTTATAATTAAAAATTTAAATTTCTCCTGTCATCGTAAAACTCTAGAAAACTTCACCAAACTCATTTTTCTAATAATTTATGGTACCTATACCTAGCATATTGTAATATAAGACCAGAGAAATTAAAGTCGTTAAAAGTTGATACCACACAAAATTTATTGTGAATCATAAATTTTTTTTAGAATTCGTTGCCAGGATCTCCTCAGCTTATTATGTTTTTATAGGTCGTAAGAGTAATATTTTTTGTTAAGATATATTTGCGATTTTTAAGATCAAAGCGGTTTAGTTAAATTTTCTTCGGTTTAATAACATCACAAGTAAAATAAACTAATTAAATTTTAATATTTTCGAATTACAAAGAAGATGCAAAATTATGTTGCGGCAATTTGCAACAAATTTAGTTAGATAATAATCGTCCGTAATTTAATATACAAAAATCACTGTGTCTAGAACGTCCACATCATACCAATTCTTGAGTCGGAAGAATTAGATAGGTCATTCTATTTAAAAATAATTGCATGACCATTATAAAACATTTTTTAATTTTTAGTATAAACACCGTAAAATGTTGGCAGTTGAAAATTACCGTTATTTAATTTTTACTGATTTTTATTTAGGTGGTGGTCATATTTCTGTTACTCTATCCACTATTTTTTTTTAATTTTTGAAATTATTTCATCTTCAAGAGGAAGCTTTTGAGGTAGTAGGTAACCAGTTGTATTAGCACACCAAATATTAATCCCAAAACTACCTAAACACCAGAAGATTGTAAAATATTACTATTTACTCTCGTATATTGACGATTTTCCACATTCAGACTTGGAAATCGGTAGGACTTTTAGTATATTGCACTATGGACAGAATTTTCTTACACTTAGAAGTATTTTCGTAAAAATGCTTTTTACAAAACAATCCAAAAATTAATAAAAATTTAAATAAAATTCAATATCCTTAACTTTACAGATTACAAAAGTTTATACTATACTTAAATGCAATTTATTTTACTCGTGGCATTCTGACATTTGTATCGTCAGATCTATATAATATAATAACTTCTATTGCAGTAATTTATAAATCAAGATTTGAATTTAAGATAATATGGTAAATGTGTATATGTTCTAAAATGCAATCAAGATTGTAAAGAAAAGTTTTAATAACTTGAAAGGCTACGGAAAATTAAATCATTTCATCAAGTTTTCACTCGTTCAGGTAAGGAAAATTTTATTAAAGGTATGCAAATTAAAATCTTTTATATTATGACCTCTCGGAATTTCCATAAAAACGTGTTTTTGCATTAAGTAATACTAAAACTCGGTCATTTATTGATTTAGAAACATAAACCAACATTTGATTTGGACAACCTTAATTTAAGCTTTTCATCGAGTCAAATTCATAATCGAATATTTAGCGTGTATTTGTCGATATAATTAGATTGTGCAAATGTAACTTTTTTGTATTTATTCAACGATAATGCTTTAACTGAGTGACCACGGTGCGAGTGGTGATTAATTGCAAGGTTATCATTTGAATTATGAAAAATGAAAAACCCTCAATAACTTATCCAATCAAAAATCCATATACGGTAGGATTATTTGTTATCGTTAACCGTTTTCATCCAGTTTTGTTAAAATTTGACAAGCAACATATAAAACGATTTATGATGGCATAGCTTGCAGTTAAATTAATAACTTTTGTGCATTTCCATCAAATTATCGTTAGGATGAAGAAAAACAAGAAACACAAGCTTTTATATTCCATTAAATTTTTAATATAAAAGAATGAATATCTTCCTATTGTTATTATTATTAAAGTTGTATGTTCAAAGAGACCATCTGTTGCTTTCATATAAGTTTCACTTTGCAAATATATTGAAACGTACCTCAATTTTCATCTGTCCAAATTAAAAAAGTTTACCGACTATTTGAAGGCTTCACTACGTCTTTGCGAGAAAACGAAGCAATTGAATTCCATTAGACGTAGTTAATATTATTGATTTTGTAATTTAAGGAATATTAATTTGAATAATTCCTTGATGCTCTTAGTTTAGGAAGTAAAGCCCCAAAATATAAATTTTAAATAATAACGCTTATTTGTTTCAATTTATTTAATTTATGTAAATTACGAGGATGAGGAAAATTATTTTTAATTGTTCTGAAAGTTAACGAAACAATTTACGGTTGTATAAATTTTAATGTTACATTTAAACTATTGAGAGCCTTCCGCACCAATGTGAGACGTGAAAACCCCAAGTACGTGACAACTGAAATTTCCCACAGTTTAAGACGATTTACATCACTTGCCGCTAACAATCTGGCAATCTGGTAACTTTCCACCTTTTATTTGCAAAATAATTTTAACCAAACTTGCAGTTTTTACCACACCAACAAAGTTCGATGATTAAACTACGATTTTATAGTTTTAACTTCACCGAGAAAATTATTTTAAGTTCAACTACAATTCAAATATCATCTTTCCTTGTCAATTAAAGTTGTAAATGGAAATAAATTAGTTTTGTTATTTTTTCGAAAAATATACCTAGTATATTAAATTCGGATTTTTACTTTCAAAAGTTTCACTAACAAGAGAGCCGAGAAAAAGTTTTATATGTTAATTAAAAAGTTGAGGTGCTTAGTTTGGCCTTAAGTAATAATAATTATATTTTAACTTATCATATTTGAATTAATTGTTTGAAAAGTTGATAATTATTACTTCTTTGGTAGTACCACATTTTTGTCATTAAATTAATTTCTATATTTTTAACAAGTTAAATTATTATGATGAAAAGTTTGGAATATTGTCCATTGTTTGGGATTATCGATGCTGGGTCATTATTTCCGTTCGCCATTACGAACAGATAGATGGTTAATTTTCAACATACTCAAGCGATAACGAAAGAGTTTTTTCAAAGTTAAGTAGGTTTTTATTATTAAAAGTAAGTAATATACTCGTATACGTTTGAACAAGAATAACCAATGTCAATTTTTGCAGAAATGGCTTTTTAGATTGAAGTAGGTATTTCAATCTGTTCAGGATGGTTAGAATGTCCAATGATTTGATTTTCCCATCAAGCAAGACTTAAAGTGTGCAAAATCGTATTAAATTTTTGTCATATACTTTATGTATTCTCATAAACTTACTCATAAATAGAACCGAGTGTCACAAAACTTTAAATATTGACGTTGGTGGTTTTTATTTCAAGGTACTACAGGAATATCGAACCACAATGCTTGAAAAAAGGCTAAATTTTCTTTTGCTACTATCAATTTATTGAAAATTACATTACAAAATTAACTCATTTTTTATTTATTATTAACAATCGTTTAAATTAAAATTATGTTTAGATAACATTGTTTATCCAATATAATACCTTGCTAGAAAGCTCCTCCCCCATGTTATTCAATTATTACCAACCGAAAAACCGTAGTTTAACTTAAAAATTATTTTTATGATTGATTTTGTATTTTTAAGGATTTTTAGATTTAGAAGTTAAATTTTTGTTAATCTTGTTTTTGCGGTGCAGTGTTTATTTTTGAATGGACAACGAAAAGAAGATATACGTCGTTAAGGGAACGATAAAGCCAACAAAAATAATCTCTTGACTTTTCTAATAAAATAATAATTTTAGAAGTTATTGCAATTCTAAAATAAGGACGCTCATGAAAGGATTAACGAGATTTTTAATATCCCCAAATAAATTTATTCGTAACAGTCACTTCAATGTAGCAAAAAAGCTCAGAATTCCACCAAAGGTCATGGAGGGGTAGTTGTAGTCTATTTACAGTAGTTGTTTTGTCTCGATTTTTTTAAGATTAAGGTGGAAGGGTGAAAAATGAATAAATAAATTTCAGTTTTTTATAATTATTGGTTTTGTCTTTTTATCAGTTTTTTAAAAATTATATTATATTTTTTACAGTAACAGAATCAATAAAATTCAAATTGTCAATAAGGTGGTTTTCTGTGGACTAGAATGTAAAATTTGACTAAAATAATAGCAAACAAATTAGCAAATGATGATTCATGTTTCTAAATGTTTGCAAATGACATTGTATTTTCATTATTCAGAAAGAAATACAAGGTCATAAAAAATTTATTTTAAATCTTTAACTTGCTCTAAATTTAAGGCACAGCAAATGAGTTAAAGGGGTGGTTTTAGGAAGAAACTAGCTCAGTCAGTAATTGCATGGAATTGACACAAAATTATGTAAAATTATGCTGGTTTATTACCTCAAATAATACACTCAAATTAATGTAACAAATTAATGAAATCAAAATGTTAATTATGAATTACCTGTGCCTCTTAATTAGACACAAATACAAATGCTTTCTTCCAAAATAGTTGGCGAAAATATTAAAAAAACGCAGTTTCTTTTATCATTTATAGCAGTGCTTTAGTGAAAATACGATCACATATTTAATATTACTTATTTCAAATCCTAGCTTTCGTATCTCCATAAGTCGAATACATTCGCATTCGGGCAAATTGATCGGTATTAAATAATAAATGCTTCGTTCGTGCACGCTCTTGAATTTAACTTTTTCAGATATATTCTTCTTCATTTATAATAAAAATCATCTGTTACTTTCATTAAGAAGCACAATTTGCGATGATCCTGAATGCTCGCATTGAAGGAATATAAAACCGTTATGAACAAATTTGAATTTTTGGGTATCTGCAAAATCACGATAAAAACCCGTAACGAAAAGTATAAATTACTCCTACCTCTGTAGAATACATTTTCTCGTGGTCGACTCCACTTATCGTTGGAATTTTAAATAATTTTTACTACTTTCGGCTTAATTTAAAGCTTTTTGGAAGCAACTTCAAAATTTTTGGGTTTTGTTGTAGCAAAATTAGATTTATTACTCCAATTTATTGCTAATAAAGCGGTATGTCTCACACCTAGGTTCGTAGCTTTGCTATTGTTTGTTTAACTTGTTTTACAATATTACTTTTCAGTTTTTAGATAATTAAAAAGCACAATTTATACAATTAAATAGAATCTCAAAATCAACGCTACAGATATATACAGTAAAAGTCGCTACGTGCGCGCGTGCGCAGTTACTCTCGGCGATTGCGACGTTGTACCGGTTGGTATTATTTAGTTACACTTGGTTAAACTTTAGTTGGTACTTCTGCAACCATTAATAAGAAGGTTTGGGTACAGTTCTTTTCGGTGCTCTCGAACTGCTCGCGAACTGCAGTTTGTTTTTGAACAAATTTTTAAAGCCTCTCTTTTAAAGCTATAAATTAAGCTGCAAATATACGAATTTTTTCGAGTACTTGAAAAAATCAACAATAATTAACAACCAGTCGAGCTTAGGTTAGTTTTACGAAACAAATTTTTTAATGAGGAAACCGTTAAAAGAGAGATCCACCAGTCAAGTTTGTGAAGTTGTGAAGAAACGAATATTTTAATGGGGGGGAGCACGATATAATAATTTTGTTGTACCATGGGGGACCGTTCAAAGTGAGATTCACCGGTGGAGCTTAGGTTAGTGTTAGGAAACAACATTTTTTTATTGAGGGGACCATGAAAAGGGAGATCCATCGGTTGAGCTTAGGTTAGTGTTAGGAAACAATTTTTTTTAATGGGGGAACCGTTAAAAGAGAGATCCACCGGTCACGTTTAGGTTAATGTTAGGAAAAGCTTTTTAATGACAGGACCGTTAAGAGTTAAATAAAGTTTTAGATTTGGGCCCCAAACTCTGATCCGGCCCTGTTTATAAAACTAAAAATTTAATTATCACACATATTCGGCGCACATTCGACTTGAGTATGGCGCATGTGCGCACTTTACATTTAAATACGCTTCACATTTGCCGGGAATTTTTGCGCGTGCGCACATTCGACGTGAGTAACTGCGCACGCGCGCACGTAGCGACTTTTAATGTTTGCTCATAACAGACCTGCTTCTCAATTATAAGTAAAAACTTTTTTCTATATTATAGTCAAAATTAATAATTTAAGCAAAATGGGCCGCAATGCTTCAGGTGAACTCAATCTTTCTTCATCATTATTAGAGACAAGATAGTTAGGAAAAATTAAACCTCAAAAAAGGCAGGCAAAAAGGCATTAAAAACACGCAAAAAAGGCAAAATAAAAGGCAAAAAGGTACAAAAAAGGCAAAAACGTTTTTTTAACAAAAATCATACAAATTCATGTTAATTCTGTTTATTCTTATACCAACTAGTTACCAGAAGTTTTTCTATGTTATCGACCGTTAAATTTATTCTCCTAGTCAAATTGGACTAAAATATTTTCAAAATTGGAATAGGTTGTAATAAAAATTGATAATGAACATGTATTAAATGTATTGTTTTTGCCCTTTTACTAGAAAGTAAAAGTTAGTTTTAGTAGAATTTTGAAATTTATTTACCCTAGTAGGGTATATCTTACTTGCATGTTTGCCAACCTCACGCAAAGATAAAACTATATGTTTAAAAATTTGAATAATTTTTGTTCAAAAAGCACAACAAAGGCAAAAACAACCGTAAAATTGGCAAAAAAGGCAAAAAAACTGAAACCCCCCATAAAAGCCAAAAAAAGGCAAAGTAAAATATGCATTTTTGAAGAGTACATGCTCTGAAACGGATTTTAAATTGGGTCTGCCTGAAATATTTCAATTTAAAAGAAAAAGGCATTTTGCCTAACTATCCTGTCTCTAATTCATTATCTTTACAAAATTCTTACATTTTTAAAAATACATAAATTTAAATGTCTTTTCGTTATTCCGGTCGAGAAAGTGCATTTTAACTCCCTGATTTCAGGTACGAAAAGAGCCATTTTACGCCCTACCTAAAAATTCTTACAATTTTTTACGTCCTGCGTAAAAAGCAGTCGAAAAGTTCATAGTAGGTACTTTTGTATGCTTTACACCCTGCGAAAAATGTAAGAAAAGTTCATAGTAGGTAACAATGAATTTTATTTATTAAATTTCTTGGCGTGGTTCCGTCACAACGAAAAATGGTTTTCATCAGCGCAGACGTAAAACGTTATTACGCACTCGGGGGGCGTTCGTTCCCCTCGGCTCCACTAACGCTACGCCTCGGGTCATAAACTTCGCCCCTCGAGCGTAAAATGTCGTTTTACGTCCTTGTGATGAAAACTACTATAATTAGCATTTGAAAAAATCCAACTGTTGCTCACCTATTTCACAATACGACAATATACTGATGAAATGATAGAACTTTTAGATTAAGGTGCTAGAAGTACACTGGGCATTTATCCTGCGCTCTCCTTATTATCCTTACGGAGTGCCCGGCAAGCCGGAATTCCTATGCCATACCACAAAGTGTAAGTCCTGCTTAGGCCTTAGATGAAGGGATCTCCGGTAGAACAGACCGAATAACTGAGGTCTATATAGTTAAAAATTAGTCCCCAGCGAAGCAATGAAATTCCTTTCTGGTACTTTTAAACTACTCTCCCAAGAACCACAGCCACTACGAAACATTTCTTCTATGATGGCGTGATCAAGCAACCTTCTGCAAGCATTGACCCCGGGCTACCACCCAAGTAACATTTTCCCCCTGCTAGATATCTGCTAGGGCTCTATCAGAGAAATTTCGCAGGGCCCTGTCTCTGTAATCGGATTGTAACAGGGCTCTGTCACATAATATGAGACAGAGAAAATGGACCCTGCAAACCCTCTGCAGAAAATTTGTCGCAAATCCTAACAGGGTATCTGTTAGGTACCCTGTCAGAGACTCTGCAAGAGCTCTGTCAGGCACTCTGCCAGAGTCTCTGTCACAGAGACTCTGGCAGGGCTCTGTCTGTCCCTGTTACAGAGACAGACAGAGACAGGTATAAAAAAATATTAAATTTTAATAAAATAAATTTATGTCACATTTTTTTAGAAAAATTAATTTTTATTTTTAGATTCTTGCAATCCATTGATTGTGTTATTACATCGCATCGAACTAATTTAACTCTAGGGGTTTCAATTTTATTTACATGGTTACATTTAATTATATCTATTAACTATTAATATATTCTAATGCTTGGTATTCTGTATTATTGGTTGAATTCCATTCTGTCGATGTTGTTACCTATCCTGAAAATAATATTTAAATTTAAAAATTTTTGTTACAATCCAGATTCGAACCTGTACCTACATCCATGATTGCTTCGTAGCCTCTCGTTCTTACCATTTACCTACGGACCCTACTTATAAATTATTTTGAAATTACTGGTAATATGATGGTCACACTTTTGTGTATAATAATGAGTGAACCGCTGAGAAATCAACGTATTTTACTTACCTTTTTTAATAAAATGGAAATTATATCGATGTAAAACATCGCAATTTAAAATATGATACAATAATTCGTAATTGTAACTGCAAATATAGATGTAGTAATAAAATTGAAACCCCCAGAGTAAATTAGTTCAATTACATAATTACACAATCAGTATGGATTGCAAGAAATTAAAAATAAAAATTAACATTTTTAAAGAATGCGACAAAAATTTATTTTATTAATATTTAGGGCCGATATATTTTGTCTTGTAAGTATGGGTTACCATCGGCAAATAAGTTTTAACTTTAATTTTAACTTAAAATTTCTAGAATAATTGTGAGTGCGGTATATATGAGAAATTTAATTTTTGATAAATAATATTGATCAAAACGAATCAGTAATAGTGAATCAGAATCAGTAAATGATAATAATAATATAATAAAAGTTTTGTTGTTTAATTCTAGATCGTGGTTTAATTATGATTTCTTTAGATTGGATAAATAAACTGTTAAAATTTATAAATTGCACATAAATGACGTTTAAAATCGAAGCGGATTAGCCTTTGTATTTTGTATTTCTAATATTCTAGAATATTCTAAATGACCTGAACTAAAACTATTTTATCTCTTTCTCTCATAACAATATTTATTATAGCGCTATCCTACTTCGTTACATAGTAACTAGACCTAAATTTTTGGCTCAAAATTACGAGGCGCTTTACGAATTTTTTTATACCTGTAACTCATAAAACTGTCTCTGTCTGTCTCTGTAACCCTGACAAAGTTTCTGTCATATCGTTGGTTGCTTTGAAAAAATCGATTAATTAATTTTCAATAAATCTCTGAAGATATATTCCTTTTAACAATCTTAACCAATATGAATGAAGAAAGCTTACATCGCGCATCGTTAACAAAATTCTTGATTCTGATTTGCTAAAATTTTAATAAGTATTGTGTTTATATCTACCTGTAGTAGGTATCTACTATTAAAAGTACAATATAATATTTAAATTTAATGAATTGTTAAAATTAAAAGTAATTGAAAAATGGTAAAAAAAAGACAATTTTTATGAAGACCACGTGGTATATACGAGCTTTGCAAATTTTTTATAACAGAGACTCTGTCAGGGCTCTACCACAGAGTTCTTGCAGGGCTCTGCAAATTACCAGTAATAGGGACTCTGGCAGGGCTCTGCCGCAGAGTTTTTGCAGGGCCTTGCAAATTACCTGTAACAGGGACTCTGCCAGGGCTCTGCCACAGATTTCTTGCAGGGCCCTGCAAATTATTTTCAACAGAGACCTACCAGGGCTCTACCAGAGTTAATTTTCAGGGCTCTGCAAATAATCCGTTACAAATACCTGCCAGGTATCTGTAAGAGCTCTGTCAAAAAAACCCTGTTATAACCCCCTGGCAGATATTTGCTAGGGCCCTAGCAGAGACATTTAAATTTCACCAGGGAAAAATGTTACTTGGGCACCCTCGTAGTGAATATTTATTTTGAACCGCACCCCTTTTGGGTCCAATGATTCAGTGGTGATTCGTAACACCTCTAGAGATTTACTTGCCCATCTCATGTTTAAGCTGTCGCTTTGAAGTTAACCAGGGCACCACTTTCCGCGCCCTGACAAGTTTCTCTCTCATGAGTTAAAGTCTCTGCCCCTTAGGTGTCCATTTGGTTTTTTGCCTTTAGGACTGACCTCCTGCACCATGAGATACACGGGTTAAGGTCATCCCAATTCCCGCTAGAGCAAAGCCTTCCTCACAATGAATTGGTCATGGGTTAAGGTCGTCAATCTTTCAGGTTCTGGAGTAGCTTCCTTAGTGCCCAGCCCCCTACACCATACAGTCTGTTGGTTAGAATTAATATTGCCCGTTTAGTCGCCTAGTTTTCTTAGAGGTCCTCTAAGGGTTGATTCCCTTCAGGGTTAACGTCCTGCACTATGAACAAGTTCATGCGTTAAGGTCTTTGCCCTTTAGTTCGCCATTTGGTTAGCGTTATTTGGATGACGGACAGTAAGAGTCACTACAATAACAAGTCACTTGGTTACCTCCACTACCTTGAAGGGAATTCAAAAACAAATAATAATTCTACTTAGTTAGGATTCGTAGGTTCTGCAGCCAATTTTACACTACACTATGGTCTTCTACATTTTATAAATTACCGAATTTCAAGTTTTGAAATCAATTTATTATTAGTACATGGTCACAAACATTTAAATTAGCAAACTTGATCAAATTTCCTACTTTCAGTGATTTATACAGTTTACAATAGTTAAGTATGCAACACACAATACACGTGTGATCTGATAAAAACCTGTTGTTGGTTTTTAAGCAGAATATTACATCTTCGTGCCACTTGAAAGCGGTAAATTCAAATAACTGTCATTATCAAACAAAGAAGTTTTCTGCAACCAATTTCATGCACTACGAAGAGATATTTTATACATTGTAAAACTTGTAAAAAATTTTAATTGCATAACTTAAATTCAAAATGCTTCCGTAAGATTTTTCAAGTAAACTTATGAACTTGGAAATTTATTCATGTACTTGAGTTACTACTTGCAGTTTTATCTTCCTAAGAGACTCTAAAACTACTGCTAGTTTCTAGTGCCGCGTACATTTCAATTCCATCCAAGTTTTCTTACTAAACTTCTCTAGACAAAAACGTGCTAAGATTATATTCCAAATCCAACTGTAATCAAAGCACTTATCTAGCAAGTAATTATTTTTTTACAACTTGAACGCAAATCTAATGGATTTAAAAGTCTTAACGAAACTTCTAAGGTTCACCATTATTGTCTATAAATTTTTGATATTAAAAGCACATAAATGTATCTTTTCTTGATGGAATTTTAGCGTAAACATATCATGATTAAAAAACTAAGAAAAACCAAGCAGACGTTCTCAATAAATGTCTTCCTATCTGTATAAAAGAGTGGAATAGGAAAACGAAAACATTATTTTCACTTAACTCTGTATAAATTTAAACATAAACGTTAGAAAATCACAATAAAAAGCTGAAATATTTCCAGAAAGCAACACTTTCGCATTGGAGCTCATAATGGAAACAATATTTGATGAAAGTCCATATATAGCAAGAAACAGTGCAAAAAAGCTTTGAACGATTTCCCGAACTGATTTAATGACTTGGAATTCGATTTATAATTGATATAAGTAACATAAATCTACATTACTTCTTCAAGCTTTTGTTTTCAAAAAAACGATAAAAACAATAAAACTTATCTCGGCTTACTAATTTTTCACTTTAACAATAAGAAAACTTTTCACCCTCAGTTGCTACCCGGATTTCAGATTAGAATCAAGTCAACCGTAAAATAATGGCAGTAATCAAATGTTAATTCTTATATTTTTTTACTTAATTCTTCCAACACTTCCTTGTACGTTTTCTTTGTTTAATATCGAATTTAAATTTCTTGCGTGCACCGATTAAAGTTTAATGTACCTTCCGTGGTTGCTTGGGAACGCAAAGTTGCAACACTACAGTAAAGGGCAATGAAGTAAGGAATTCTATAGTTCTTCAATATCCTGGTCGGTGCTTCATCCTTCTTCCAACAAATGATATATTGCAAGCCTGAGCAAATAAAGATTAATGTTGCATTGTTTGATATCTTTTAGGGGAGCCTCTCGAACAAGAACAAATTTTTACTGTAATTATAACCGACGTTAAATAAACTTTTCGGAAAAGTAAACGTTTAAAAATTTTTGTCAAAATTTAATAAGGAACGTGCAAGAAAATTTTATGTATTTAATCTCAATTTGAGCGCTGTTTTGTGGTTGCTAATGATGTTTCAAATTTGCATTACAAATTTTCAAAGTTGCAAAATACTGGCGTTCAGATGTCCCCTTTCAGCTTGTTTTTCAAGACTACTTAAAATTGTATTACCAACTTACACTTTATGAAATTTTTAATGTAAATTACTACTCGAGTAATTTAGTAATTTGTTATCTTTCGGATAACAGAAAAGCGTAATTAAAACGTTAATGCTGGTGAATGTCATTAAGATTAATAATTCACTTTTATAGTAATTTTTGAAGAATGAAAGGGCATAGCCGGGTGGGTCAATCCAACTATAGCGTGACATTAGGTAGTCGACTCACCCTCCAATTTAAGCAACCCAAACCGCGCAACTTCCCTCTTTATTGTTATAGTAGCTTGGCAATGTCTTTACACCGACTAAATTTATTGACATTTGTTTTGGGTTGCGGTGTAATTTTGTTCCTGTTTTGTATAAGATCTTATCAAAATTTGTTCGCATTCCAAAGTTTTGATCTAACTGGAAGAACTGAGGTGATGAACACTGCTCAGCTCCTTTAAGTGAATTAAAAACGAATCTGCTTTATAGTACCAAGAGTCCCAATTTAGGTTAAACAACTTACAAAGCAAATTTGTTTACGAATTCATTTTGGTAGAAAAAAATGTTCTTGATTTTAAGTTGCAAGTTATTCCATGGAAAATATCCAAACTCTTGAAATTGAAGTGATACTTGTTAAAACTTGACGTTTTGCATTCCCTTCTAAAACTTTCAATTTATTACTTTTCAAGTAAAATTTGTTAAGGTGAAAAGTGTTCTGCATTGATATAACTTCCAGGCTTTCCTTATAAGAAGACTTAGTATTATATTTGTTCAATAATTTTTGTGGTAATTCGATAATGGAATTTTGAAACTCTGAATAAACAATCTTGTCATCCTATTTGGAATGTTAACCCAAAGTTTACACATTCTATACCGTTTTCCATTATTATGCATTTAACATGAAACTTACTTTCAAAACATCGACAATATTGTTAAATGATAAATTAGGCCAAGAAAGTCAATGCGGTAGCAAGTCCCATGCCAAAATTTCTATTGTTCCGAGGATCCAAACATATACATTAGGATGTTATGTTAGGTACATAAAATAATCTCAAATGCTGCTCCAAGAAATTTAATAACATAAAAGGAGAAAAATTGAACATTCGATTTAAATAAAACCACACTGGCTCAATAAATTCGTAAATAAATTTCCATTTTTCAAAAATTATTGTGTAGGTTAGGTTATGATTTAAGAGGATTCGTAAGTTAGAAAGTGAGTTTCATCAAAACGAAAATATTGAATCTGTCATGGATGACTGCTTTCTTTTGAAAATATAGGGATAGGAAACGAAAACGAATTGGATAAAGAATCCAACTACTGTATTTTAAATTTTATTTGTATAGAAAATAAAAGGTTATGAGTTTTACATGAAAGCTCAGAGTGCGTAATTCCTAATAATTTTCGAAAGTATATGAATCAAGAAAGGCATAACATAAAATACATAATAGGAAGTCGTCAAGCGTAATGGTAATGCGTAGTGTACTATAATGCAATACAGAAAATAATAATAGTACGAGAACAAAGGCAACAAATACTAGGAGTCCAAATACAACCCTTATTATTAGACAAAGCGATATCCAATATTATTATTTTGTTTTAGAGGTGGTTAACCCGTTTATTCTAAGTTTCAAACTGTAAACTACTTTATGGTTTAATTTGATGACCTTGTGAAATTTTCACACACAAATTTATTAACTGTTGGCTTTTTATATCCAATACTAGGATTGGATGTTTCATTTCGACCAAAGCCCGAAATAAACTTGACCTTGGACTTTAGCCGTATGAAAATGACCAAACCTAGGATTGTGTAAATGTGAAACGTAAAATATACAGTATACGAGCTTGTTAGTCCTTTCATATTATATTCACTTTAACTTTCCCAATAATTAAAAAAATCATCAGGTTAAAATTTAAAAACTAATTATTAAACCAATCTCAAATTGACAAGACGACGTTAATAGGCGATTGGAGTCTTTTCGTTAAAAGAAAGTTTTTGAATTTAAAATGCCATTCAAAAATAAATGGAGAATGGTCCAAACTGGTGAATAAAAGCTCAATGATTCTTCTTGATCTCCGTTTATCAACAAATAAACAGTGATCTTAAATTAAATAAGCACACATCTAAATAAAATGCAACGCAGCTGCTATAAAATGTGATATAGGCAGCAACCCCAAAGTGAGTTCCTTGGAAGGATCATCAGGGTTCTGCGAAGAATTAGTTAGAACCTAAAATAATTATATTTTGATATCATTGGTATAAATAAAGATTGGGGAAATCCAATTGTTGATGGAGTGAATCGCATCCTATTTCGTCATTGCCATCTGAAGCTTAAAACGGATGATGATGATGATGAAATTATAAAAAGGTACCTTTAGGTTCATGTAGGGACAGGAGATATTATTACACAGTAAGTATCTACTTACATGTGCATGAAGGCTGGTTGCAAACTGTGTTTTCCTTATTGAAAAATTTAAATAACTGAGGTATTGATTTATTTTTCAATATTAATAATACATAGAAATTTAGCCTTTCTTTTATTAAAAGTTGTTTTCAAAATATGGGGTGGATGATTTCTGAGTCTCCGATTATCCTTGGAAGAGCTAGCCGAGGTAACAAGAAGTAAATTTGCTTTTGGAGATAAAAAATTATCCCCAATCATATTTGCTATTTATCAAAATCTCAATATTAGAGTTCAATATATCACGTGATCTATTCGTCGGATCGGGTAATACCTATACTTGTTGGAAAGATGGAAATATGTACCTACTAAAAAAAATCATTGACAGTTTTGCGATTGCTCGATCCAGTTTCAAGTTATAGTGCGTCAAAGCTGGATGTATACAAATAGAAAATTCGCTATATTTTACAGTTTTGCTTCGATAAAGGAGAAAGCGCCAGTCAGGCTGCTGAAAATGTGAATAATGTTTATGGTCCCGATACTGTAACAGCCAATCACGTGCAATTTTCACGCTCTGAAAGGCCAATTGTCGAAAATGTCGATAAAATTATGGAAATGATTAAGCTAGACCGGCATTTCCCTTGAGCCAATAAAGATCGACCACAAAAGCTCAATGTTTGGGTACCACACGAATTGACGTAAAAAAATGGAAATTGCTAAGCCGAAAACTTTTCACCTTGTCCTTGTAAATTTGTTGTGCATGTCAGCAATCAGTAGTTGCATTTTTGTATGGTGTGTTAAGGGTTGCGCCAAATAAAAGTAATTTCCTAAGTATAAATTAAACAAAAACTTAACTAGACGTTAAAATATTAGGTTTTAACTGTAAGTAAAGAACAACATACAAGAAAATTTTATTTAAAAACACTAAAAGAACAATTCTAACCTTTTTGTGACAAGGTACGAACAGAATATTTGAAAAAATGAGAAAACTGAAACTACGGGGGGGGGGGGTATGTTGTTCTTTACTTACAGTTAAAACCTAATATTTTAACGTCTAGTTAAGTTTTTGTTTAATCTATATTTCACATAACACATACTAATATCACACTCTATTCTTGAAAAAATTTCTTTTTTAAGATCATATTTCTGTAATTTCCTAAGGATTCCGTGGCCATAAAAGTTTGGGAACCGCTGTAGTAGGGAGTACCGTTAAAGTCGGCGTAAATGGAACTCCAAACAGTCTCCAGGTGTAACACGTCTGTAAATCTAATTATGTTAAAAAAATTCACCAACACCATAGCGATAGATTGAAGTCCAACTTTCAATAGAATTCTACATCAAAGTTGAAAGCCAAAACTTACAATCACAAAAAATACAGCACTTTGTAGTTAAACTCATTAATTATCCATTAATTACTACGTAAGGACTATTTTTGAAATGTTAGATCACTTTTCCTTTTAAGGTTTAGGAAGATTTTGTAGACATCCTTCACCTACCTAGAATTTTTGAAATTGTTAACCACCTAAGAGAGAAAGCTAAATTGCGAGAAAGAAAGGGAAATATGAGCAAAACAATTTCTAAAATGGGCGTCACTAAAGGTATGGTTTTCTAGCCGCTCTGAACCGTCTGCAAGGAACAACTAATTAAATACAGAGAGAACTGGTTACTTGATTCTTATTGGTTAAATTTTATTCATTGTTTGTACAAATCATTTTAAAATCTATCACTTTTACTGTACATTTTTACTTTTTTTTAAATTTCTTGTGGTTTAAGTCCATTCTAATTACCATAGTGTATAATCTACTTATAATTCTTACGTAATAAATCCTTTGAACTTCCTCCCTCAACATAAATATTCGTGAGATTGTGTACATTATTCTGTATAATTTCCACTTTAGCTTTAATTACTAAATTTTTTTAAATAATTAAAATTATTCAACAGCAAACCCGAAGAGTAAAACTGACATTTGGAATATCGCAACTTACGCTTTTGTTTCCTTTCTGTTTCGTGTTTGTAACTAAGTTTGGAATTTAAAAGTAGGTCACCCTACATAATTAATCTTTTTGGTAATTTAATAAATTGACTTTCTTATTCTGAACTTTATTTAACCACCTGCAGCCCGGTACTTTTTTACAGTTAGTTACCAAGCAACTAATTAGATATAAGGGCTAGTCACCCTTAACAACAAAAGTCAATAATTTATATTATTATATTTTAAAGAGCAATTCGAAGCGAATTTATTTATTCTTTGTTCAATTTATTAAACCAAATTAAACGAAATTGTGCTTGCACTTGAACTAATTCATTGATTACTTCCATACTTGCAACGTTCGATTTTCTTTTATTTGAAAATTATTTATTTTTAATTAATTAATATTTGGTAAAATTACTTTTTAATAAATAAGTTAAATTAACCACTAATAAATTAAAAGCATAAATGTAATTACTTGCATAATATTACCCATACTCATGTGCAAATATGAAAAACTTAATTAGATTCGGAAATTTTTTATCGCTCAGCTCTGCTAATTAATATGGTCTACTTTTTGTGGAAAGTCTAGACGATCAGTGATGGTAAATTCGTTGCATGTATTATTTACCACGGTAGAAATTTTCTGTAACGTCTACAAACTATAAATTCAGATAATATTCCTATCATTTGCTTTGAATTGTTTATATCCCTCTCGTACTGTTATTTTGATTATTATGAAATAACTTCGTGGTTTGACGCAAGTTCTTGTTCTTGATTAATAATATATTGGAGTTTATTTTAATACCTTCCAAATACTACAAAAAATACTTAAATGATCATAAACTTTTTTTAAATGGAAGATTGGCGTATAATTTAATTTATTAAATATTTTAAATGATAATTGGGTAAAAACCAGAATTAATAGTAATAATGTGAATATTTTTCATTATGTGTCCTTAATAATAATCATTAACTTTGCAGTGTTTCTATGTTATTAGAATTTTTCAGAAATAATTTAATATAAGCGAGTCAAACAACTTTGTAATACAAATTAGTTAGTGAAAGTAATTTAATATTTTGAATGATTAAGGCCAGAAATAATAAAGTTTTGATCTGAACAATAATTGGAAACAATTTCGTAACATAAACCATTTGTTATTTGAAATCTTAACATAAACACGTTCTAGTAAAAATGAAAATTAACATCAATAAACTGAACGAATAAAAAGGAGAACAAAAATTACTATAAAAGAAAATTAACAAGCATAAAAATCTCGTAAAACCTCCATAGTTTGTAATTTCTAGCAAAATGTGTGTTTTATCCCTCAATCTTATTTAAAATTCGTGAAATATCGCGAATTAATAGAAGCACAAAGTGATTTATTACTGTAAGTGTAAAAAAATTATTTAAACACTCAGTATAATTCACCCTGAAATCCTCTTAAACGTTTAATGTATTTAATAACTCCCGCTTAAAAGTCAGGCTTTATATCACATTTTGATAATAAAGTAAGGGTAAAAATAGATAAATCTTTTCGATTGTGGGGTATGTTATGTAGCAATTTAAATTTTAAATAAAATCTTTAAAATCTCTCTCCAGTGCAAGATTAACACATTTTTATTATCGATACCCAAAATTCATTTAAGATTATCCGACAATTTGAAAGGAAACGTTTTAACCTAATTTGTTTTTCGTTATTTGCTAATTAATTGTTTTATTATATCGTTGCTTTGTTGAAAGGGAAGAGCTTTTAATGGTTTTCGTAAAAGCTATACCTTTAATTGAAACATGAGGAAATCGAAATCGCTGCACCCAAATAAACTATAAAAGGTCGATCAGAGCATCAGAACGTTGACGTGATGATGGTAATTTGAGAGAATTCCGTCGTGGAAATTAAATTTGTTTTACAATTTCCAACTTTGCTTTGGCGGTAATATGTTTTTATTATATTGAAAGAACTCACGTTGTATCGATTCCGACAATCGATAGGGGATAGTCATTTCATAGTCCAGTTGGTGGAAAAGTTGGTTCACGCAATTGCATACTTAGGTTAAAAACCTCCCTTACGTGTGCAGGTGATAGTTTAGTACATTAACCCCTTATTAACTTTCCACAATATTGGAAACCCACTAAACAAAGCACTGTACATAAATTTTTACATCGACTTCCGGCTGATAGAGTTTAACTTTAAGTTTGTAATTGCGTTTAAGTTATTCTAATCCTGCCGTAGTTAATTGCTTGTGGTTAAGTGGTTCAGCAGATTGAGTTCATTTAAATAAATTATTCACCTGTAAAGTTTCTTATAATACAAATAATAATTCAATAAAAATGTATAAAGAATTGGAAGAAGCGGAAAAAGTACGGTAACTTACAAATTTGTCGATTCTGGTCATTCTTTTGAATCTTTAAGATTTAAGTCTTAAAGGTTCCTTTAACTTCCTTTAACTTTTAAAGTAATATAACTTCAAACTTAAATTTAAAGTGTCAATTTTAAAGGTACGTAATCAAATTTACACGATACAATTTCTTAGAATTTTGAATGTAAATATCAGCCCTTTTGACGTGCCAGGATAGTTGGATAAATTATTGAATAAATTAAAAGGAGCAAATTTTGTGGTATTGGAGTAAAATCTGTAAAAATTACAGGTAGTACTCAATATTTTAATTTTCACTGTTCATTCATGGATGCTGTTGAGGTAGAAATACAATTCAATGCAACAAACAAAAATATTTTTTATCAAAATTTCCCTTTCATAACGAACTACAGGTAATTTAAAATATTATAACATTGAGGGCATGATTGTTGTGGTTGTTCGGCCTTCGGGCATTCACTTATAGGAAATGTAACCAAACGTGAAGGCCATAGTTTTTCGGCCTTTATTCAATTTTCAAATTTAATTTAAGAGAATCCTCTTCTAGTAGGCTAAAGCCTGTTATTTTCCCAACTGTGTCGTTTCCACGACAGTGTTAGAAACTTTGAGCATATAAATATTTCTACATCATCAGGTAGCTTGCTAGACTTGCCTCAGATGTGCCTTGTATCCTAGTTTTTATATGAATAGTAGTAATTGACTAACCCAGGGGACCACCGGCTTAACCGTCTCATGTTGTATAGCTTTGATATACGAAATATAACGAACAAATAATTGAAAAGCTAATTCAAATTATATTATTATGTATACTTTTGGCACATTTCAATCTCGTTATAAAAAATAGTTGATTTTTAACCCCCGACCCAAAAAGAGGGGAGTTATAAGTTTAACGTGTGTGTGAGGGTGTGTGTGAGGGTGTGTAGGTTTCACTATATTTATGGCAACTTGTGTGTGAATATGGCTGTACTGTGGCAAATCCAAAAATTGTGGCAACTTACACGCGTTGCCACAGCTTCAAAGTAAAATATTTCATTTTATATTTGTACAAGACGTCACAATCGAGGTGCATCTGTAATGTTTCTCATATACGTATATATAGATTTATTTGTTTTAACGTAGCTAAAGAATTATTAGAGATATTTGACTTTGTGTATAAGATGCCACATTATGGTGCCTTTCAAATACATCCTTTTTTATATTTATGGCAACTACTGTTTAGTCTTTCAGGTGGCGCCCTCTGCTTAATTTTACAGTGTTGCCTAATCGTTCAATTTTAATATTATAGTCGATACCAGTATAAATATTTTTAAATATGTTTCCTATTCTATGCATAGAAGATATCAAGTCAAAAAAGTTTTTGATTTTAGGAAATTATAATAAATTGTTTTTTCGTGAGTGCTTTTTCGTTATACACTTAACAAACTCGACTATTATATTTGAGTTTTCTAAAACTATTGTCGGAGCCCGCCTTATACGAGGGAGGAACTGGATTCTACCCAAGGCGAAAAACTTCTAAAGGATCCATTTTGATGAACTAAACTAAAAAGCAAGAATTTTTCTAGATATTAACATCATCCAAACATGTTTTTGAAAACATTATAATATAGGGAAATTAATAGGCAACCCATCTGACCGAAGTAGATTATTTTGATGGGAAAATAAAAGTTTAAATAAATTTAGACGCGGATACAAGGGGGGGGGGGGCAAAGGGGCAATCCCCCCTGACTCACAATATTACATGGAAAACATACTACAATCTTATCAAATTTGTTGTTTAGAACGAATTTTTTGGCAAATAGGTAAAAAGTGCCCCCGCCCCTGAACGAAATCGTGGATCCGCGCCTGAATAAACTGCAAGGTAATATTTTATAATCACTTATCACGGGGTATTCTGGGCTCAATAATAGACCACATCATCTTTTATTTTGATCTTCATCTTCTTCTCTACTTCCTGTATTAATTTAAATTATCAAGATAACTACTTTCTTTTGCAATTTGCTTTAATTTGAAAAAGTGGAAAAGTTTATAGAGGACATTACAATAAAAACTCCAGTCTGAAGTTTTAACCCAAAAGATTTGTAAGGTGGAATCTTCCATTGGAACAGTGACCATCGGCTACCAGCTCTGGGGGGGGGGAGTAACACCAAACCTTGCTACCGTCCCTTTCAGAACTCATTACAGTAACGTAGTGTCTATTATCCCTCCAGTAGGCGCGCATATTTTACTTACGAGTTTCGGCGCGTTGTCTACACTCGTAGACCATTTAAGTTATTAAGTTTACAGTAATTTAGACCTTCTTTTTTAAAACTAGACATATGATTATGCTTCATTTGGCTATTTTAAAACATATTTTGTAAAAATTTTCAGAAATATTGATGTCAAAGTAATCGGTTTAGCTAAAAGAAACTAGATATGCAGTTTAAAGATTTGAACGTATATTTTATCCCTCCGTTAGTCGCGTGGTCTACGATCGTAGACCACTTCTTTAAACCGTGATAGCTCGTAACAGTTCGCATTATATCGGTTGCATCTTTGAGTAGCTGACAATCTAAGCTGACAATAATAAGTCAATCTTTCGGATCAGTAGTTTTTGAAAAAATTAATTTGATAAAATCAATTGATAAAACTAATTAATAATAAATCTGTTAACCCTCCGTTAGGCGCGTGGTCTACGAGCCCTATTTCAGAACTAATAAAACCAATAATTTACCACTTTAAAAGTTAAAAAACTGCTGATCCGAAAGATTGACTAATTTTTGTCAGCTACTCAAAGATGCAACCGATATAATTCGAATTGTTACGAGCTATGACGGTTTAAAGAAGCATGGTCTACAATCGTAGACCACGCGACTACTGGAGGATTATAGACTGTCTTGAAATTCAAGACAGTCGTGTTTGACTTACAGCGACTTAAACGAAACTCGGAAAAAAACAAAAAATATTAAATATACGAAATAAATAAATAAATAACGAAATAAAAAAAATTTAATAGGAATTTCTTTTTGTAAGTTTCATTTCCTACATTTTTATAATTATACAATTATAAACATGACCCCTCAAACATGACATTCTTGATTGTCGTAGAAATAATTTTTCACGGTGGTACCTTTAGGATAGGTAAATAAGGAATTGAAAGCTTGCCTGACATTTTTTGGGTCCTTGGGTAAGTACCTACTGCGCATAGAAAAAAGTTGTAAGAAAATACCTACCCAAAAGTTTAATTTTAATAGCATTTTATCGCGTTTTATTTACATATCTTCTTGCAAAAAGGTAAGCACTTTTGTCGGTATTTAATAATCGGCAAGCGCGGTAGGTATGCTTAGTCCGCTGTTTTATTAATCGTAGGTAATAAGTTAATAACTAATAAATATACTTCATTCATCTGATTACCTTTTATTTGAAGTGTTGTTACAATTAAATTTATAATACATTATTATAAATAATTAACTAATTGTTGGAAAACATCAATTTATTTATCTTGGACCATAAAACTTTATGCCACATACAAAGCATTGCCGGTTAGCGGCTGCTTACTAGTATAATCTGCATTTTAATTAATTTGTTAATAATTAGACAACATTGAATATTACCAAAGCGTAACATGCTCGGAACTATTAAAAATTTCTAACATTGTTGTTGAAGTTGAAATTAATTAAAACGCAAAAAAATTGCAAAATTTGGCAGGGAGTCCCAAAGCGTAACATGCTCGGAGCTTTTTTTAGAGAAAATTTCTAACATTGTTGAACATTGTTATTGTTGAAGTTGAAATTAAACAACTGTTTAACTTTTTCATAAATTGTAAATCCGCGCCATTAATTTAATTTATTAAATGGTGCAAATGATACTTAAGTAAATAATATAACAAGTGGTAATTTGAGTATTTTAATTATGTGTATCAGATTCGCGGAATTCTGACTGAAGGATCGCTAATCTTCAACGTTTCAGTGTGTTAAGCTTATTTATAATATTACCAAAGCGTAACATGCTCGGAACTATTGAAAATTTCTAACATTGTTGTTAAAGTTGAAATTAATTAACCGCTTGCCTTACCAATTAAATCTGACTAACTTTTTGACTGACTGAACTAATTTTTTTATAAAAAATATAAATCGAAAGTTCTATTAAATAATACTCAAACACGTGTTGAGACGACGATAAAAGCGCCCACGCAGGTGATAAAAATTGCAACTTTGTATTGGAACGAGATATTACGTTATAATATGTGATAGAACGATTGAGAATCCGAGATAAATCGTCTGCATAAAATACCAAGCCGAGTATACTCGGGATAATCAGGCAAGCGGTTAAAACGCAAAAAAAATGCAAAATTTGGCAGGGAGTCCCAAAGCGTAACATGCTCGGAGCTTTTTTTAGAGAAAATTTCTAACATTGTTGAACTTTGTTATTGATGTTGAAGTTGAAATTAAACAACTGTTTAACTTTTTCATAAATTGTAAATCGGCAATTAATTTGAGTATTTTTATTATGTGTATCAGATTCGTGGAATTCTGACTGAAAGGATCGCTAATCTTCATTACCGTTTCAGTGTGTCAAGCTTATAATATATTACCAAAGTGTAACATGCTCGGAACTATTGAAAATTTCTAACATTGTTGTTGAAGTTGAAATTAATTAAAAAATTTGGCAGGGAGTACCAAAGCGTAACATGCTCGCGGAGCTTTTTTAGAGAAAATTTCTAACATTGTTATTGTTGAAGTTGAAAAAACAACTGTTACTCTATAATTGGAAAAAAATTAATTTTACTAATAAGAGAACCTACAACAAAAATGTAACATAAAAGTTTATGATAATATAAAAGTTTATGATAATAATATGATGCATAAGCATTGGCTTGGCGGCTGCTTGCTTCTATAATCTGCATTTTAATTTGTTAATAATTAGACAACATTTAATATTACCAAAGCGTAAAATGCTCGGAACTATTGAAAATTTCTAACATTGTTATTGTCAGCGGCGTAACAAGCAGTTGAGGGGCCCGTGTGCGCAGTTGTTAACGGGGGTCTTAAAATTTTATTTTAAATAAATGTTATTTATTTAATGTTAAATTTTTTTGGAAAAGATTGGGGAAGGTCACAGCAGAACCGGGAGCCCTCTTAGTCGGGAGCCCGCGTGCTCGGCACCCTCCTCAATTTAAAAACATTTCAAGTATTTAAATATTTAAATACGTATTTCTCACACGCCGCAATTGATGGTCAGGGGCGGATGGGCTATCAAAAAGTTACCGGGAAATTTATAGTCGACGGCCCAAAAATGCAATCGTCATGGTAAAAAATTGCGCCGCAGGCGAAAATTTTTTGAATGGGGGGGAGTCCCCCTTTGTTATACCAGTTGTTAATACCAGTAACAAAAATTATATTTTTATTAATAACAAACCATGGTGAATATAAAAAAGAAATTAAAATAAAAGTGCATCTTTCATTAATTTGCTGCTGTTATTGTCGATGTCATTCATCAAGTTTTTTTCTATATTCATCAACTTGAATGACTCTAATCTATTATCTGAAAACGATCTCTCGCAAGCTACTTGCGAAATGGGCAATGAATGTAAGAATTGGTATATCAAAGTAGGCTCATATAGCCAGACCGAAAATGGAGGTAGGGTAAACAGTTTGTATGGCCGGGCAAATTATGGGCGCGTGGGGGTGGCGTAATTGATTTCAAGCGCCGCAGGCGAAATTTTTTTGAAATTTCAAGGTCAACGCGGTTTAAGAAAAATTAGAAAATTTATCAGTTTGGCAGATAGCTATAAAGATAGTGTGACATTAAAAAATTGACTTAGGAGGAGTCCTAACATATAACTCACCAATAAAAAAAATTTATTAACGCTAATAATTAATAAACGTTTTGATTGTTTTTAACGTTATAACTTCTCCTAAGTCAGATCTGTTTTTGCCTAACTATCCTGTCTCTAATTACGGTATAACTATTTATTAGGATATCCATGGAAAAACACAAACAAATAATGATTGATAAATTCTAAAGTTGATATTATATTTCATTATGTTTAGTTAGAAATGGGCCAATGGCCGTCAACGCGGCCGACAGCCGTGACAATTTTTTTTCCATTGAAGATCATACTATTAACAGAAATTATTAAAACGAAGACGGTCTACGGACCGACGCTACGGCCCACGGTCCCACAACCGACGGCCCACGGTCCTACGGACCGACGGCCCACCGGGAAATTTCCCGGTATCCCGACGGCCCCATCCGCCCCTGCTGATGGTCATTGTAGTAACTCATGTAGTAGTACTAGTAGTAGGTACTTAAAAAGTATTTAAAAATTATTAGAAATTTTCCATCTTAAAAATATTATCATTTATCACTAATGAAATTGTGGTTGTACCTGGTACGACGGTGGAATGGATTGATATCAGTGACGTAGCAACAGGTGGTGCGAGTGGTGCAGGGCACCAGGGCCTGGGCCCCGTGGGGGCCCGGTACACGGACAAAATTGATTTCTATTATTTACAGACATTTTTGTAAAAATTATCTATGAAAGTTTGCACATTGAACACAGAGAGGGCCCCAGGGCAGAGCGTCTGCACCGTGGGGCCGGCGCCCTGAAGGAACACCAAAATAAAGAAATATTTGAAAAAATTGAATAATGTAATTCATTCAGTAAATATTATAGCTATATTTACGAGGCAACGAATGACGCAGTTGCAACATCAAAATTTCATGGAGAATTTCTAGTTAAATAGTAACATTTGGTGAAAAATAGTTACACTGCTTTCCCCACCCCCATGTGCCGGAGGTTGAATTATTTAGAGGGGAGCCTCAAAATTGAATTGCGCCTGAAGCTTCATAAGTGCTAAATTTTCATTAGCCCCCAGGGGGGGGTGAGATCTCGCACCACTAGAAAATCTTTCTAGGGAAATTTACGATGCCTTTTTGTCACTTACATGTTTTTTGTGCAATAACGTTGTTATTTAAATTTTTTTTTATAATAAAATAATGAAGGGGCCCGCTGTCGATCTTGCACCAGGGCCCGGTCTTGACTTGCTACGTAACTGATTGATATTCATGGAAATAGTTACTAAAATAAGAAAGTAGAAGGGGAGACTTGTGTCAACCCGCTGGTACCAACCAATGTTTTCAAATTAACCAGGAAATTTAAAATTTTACCGGTTTTATAAGTAGAAATAGTGAAAATGTTAATTTCAATAAATGAGTAACATCTGCAACACAAGTTGCCTATATATTATTAGTTCTTCATACATTTTAAACTGAAATTATCAAATTAAATGAACATTTTACCGGTACCATAATAGTAAAAATGGTATAATGATCAAAATTAGCATAGTTGAACAATTACTTAAACACTAGATAATAGTTTCCGATCTTTTTACTTTCCACATCTGCAACATAAGTTGCATTATATTTTAATTGTCGAACTATTTAACATCTATTTAACTATTTAAGAAAATTATGTTATTTTTAACAAAATCTTTCAATATTACTTCATAGAAAAACCATAAGAAAAATATAATCCAATTTTATATTATTATTTTATTCAATTATAATAAATTAATAAACTTGGCAACATCGCAAGTGTATATTAGTATGTATGGGAATATTTATGGCCTCTCTGTTTTACACGTTTATTCAATACAAATAATAGTGGCAACTTCTATACACAGATTCTGTCATTACATATTTGTGGCGCGGGTGCCATAATTAAAAAAATATTACAGATATCTACCTATGGAAGGTATTCTGAAATTTCTCAGATCTACAGACTTCGTGCGAGATGGCGCACCTCTCGTCATAGTTTTAACGAAAGTGCCACAAACCACATTTATTCATGGGCTGCCACTAATATTAAAAGACATGTAAGGGTGTGTGTGTGTGTGTGTGCGCTCTTTGCTTGAGGACACGTATCTCCCAAACGGATTCACCAATTTGGCTAATTTTTTTTTTAAAATGTTCTCCATAGTCCAAGGATGGTTCTTACGGAGAGAAAAATTAAAAAAGTTGGCCGGAAAATTAGAAAAGAAAGAATATAATTTTTTATACCCCACATAAACGAGGAATTCCCAGTAAGCCGCATCTAGTGCGCATGCACTACATTGGCTATTTGACATTTACATTTAAAATTTAAAGTTCAAACAATTATTTTATTACAGGGTGGAGTAAAAATTAATATATTATATTGAACATCGAAAAATAAAAATTATTTAGGAGTAATATATAAACTTTAAAAAGCAATAAATAAAAATTAAATTACAAATTTAAAAAAACCCCCAACCCAAAAAAAACTCTAAAAAGTAAAATAATAATTAAATCGATCTAACCGTCGCGTCGTCGTGTCGGGGGCCGTTAAGCAAATATTAACAATATCAAATCGTTCTGTGTAAATCCCGTCGGTCCCCCGACACGACGACGCGACGGTTAGATCGATTTAATTATTATTTTACTTTTTAGAGTTTTTTTTGGGTTGGGGGTTTTTAGTGAACAAATTTACAGGTTTCTTGCGTTTCCTATTCTAGCTTGCCAGGCTGGTCTATAGATACACCTCTGGCCCTGATTGTTTTAACGTTCATTGTAGCAATTGAGGCTTTACATTATTTCTGAATCATGGAGTTAATTACAAGATAATTTAACTCTTGCCGGATTTAATCCCGAGTCATTTATCGCTCCTATGTCCATCCCTAATTTACGACAGTCTCTAATGTTAATTTAAATTAAACTATAGTAAAATTTAGGAAAGAAAAAAGCGTAGCCAAAATCCCGTGCAGTAGAGACCATGGACACCCAATTCCACCAATTAACACCAACATAAACACGCTGTACGAATTTTCGTTACTGCACTTTAGCTCCGCCTTATTTTCTTTCTGTAGAGTAACTTTAACGAATTTGAGAAGGCAAGAAATTTATGATACTTTCCAAGTCACAACTTGAATGATCATTAATGATCATTAACTTGGCAGTGTGTCGAATGTATTACGGCTTAAAGTTTAAACCAAACCATTTGAATTGAAAAATGAGAAAATTTAATTATAGCTAGGAAAGACATATTACTGAATTCAAACAATTGTCATTATACTCGGCTTCACCTCGTAAAACAAATCTTGCTCTTTTCATTGAGTAAAATTGCCTGTCACAGCTGGTCCATACCTGGGTCATTTTTAAATAATATAAATTAAAGTAGTATTGTATTATGTAAATGAATGATAAATTATAAATTCACAAGTAGAAGCAATATTAGGTATATCTGACAGCTTAAAGAATATCTTTTAAAGAAACGCTTTCTTTCCAAAGAACGTAATAAATACTACCAATAAATTTCAAACTGATTTGTTTAGCCGTTTTTACAATAACCATGAAAATCATTTTCAGTCTTGAATTTTGTAATTTTTCCTTCAAGTTTTATTTAAATTCTTTTAATTTAAAATTATCTGTGAGGTAATATTGTCATATTCTATTAGCAACCAATAATTATTTCGAATCAAAACTAAAAATTATTTTTCATAAAAACTTTATAAATTAAATTCAGTTACGTTTTATAATGTGGAAATATAGTGAAATTACTTAAAAAGTACCATCGTTTGCGTTCATTTCTGTTTTCTTATCTTAAAATGGTTTTCGAACTTCCAATGTTCTCACGGAAGCGCATGTGCTCGAAAAGTCTAATATCAGGACAGGTTATTTAGGTTAGGTTAGGTTAGCTATCAAAAAGTCTTAAAAAACGTGCGAGCGAATGTCAAAATTGAGCCAAAAGGCTACGATTTACCAGAACATCAGACAGCCAACATGTTATTGGTTGGAAGTTGAGTTCGTAGAAAACTGCAAATTCACAAATAAAATTTTGTGTATAATTTCTTCTTTAATGAAAAATTTTTAATAAAGTTTTATTGTTCCCCGTCCAAGGCCATCATTCAAAGAGACAGTTCCCATGGGCTGATTAACACTCCAAATTCTTATTTGTTAACAACTTCTCACCTAGTTTGATTTTATTTGCAAGCTGTTTGGAAAACCATGTTTTGAAAGCTGTGTCCTCCAGATCTACTATACTGGAGTCGTCCTTTCTTTGCAACTGAGCTTTGAGCCCATCTCACCATAATATCTCAGGTAGTCACATAACTAATAACGTGGGAGTAGACGAAACATGGATTATTTTGATATCGTGCATTTTTACCTTAGTTGGCCACCGAGTGGTAGGTACATAATTTTAATTTTTATATTTTTACCACGTTTAAAACTGTATTATTTTTTTCATTAAAATCTGTGTATATATGAACTTTCGTCAAAATTAATTTGGTTTAACCTTTCAGTTATACTATTTTTAGAAATTCATTTTCTAACGAGGTTAAATCTTATATTTATTAAGAACCAAGTTTATTATCAGTTTGTGTAATTTCATGCAATATAACGAAAATTAAAAATTAGTTACGTAGGGGAAGCAAAATATAGTACCTTGCTTTAAGAGCAGAAAGCAGCGATTTATAAAGCGCACACACGTGCGCGTGTTATTGGGAAATGCAGATTTGGGTAAAGGGAGAACCACCCCTCTAATAACCGAAGTTTAATAATTTTCATTATTTTTCTATCCGAAAGAAATTATTTTATTGAAATTCTTGAAATAGCTTTTGACAAATTTGAATTGGTGCTATTAATTAATAAAGGATGCTATCATCAGCTGCTGTAATCCTGAACAAAAAGCTCTACATTTAATTACACCCTAACAGGTCGTGTACCTAATCAGTTTATTATAATATGTCACGTAATATATTTATTAATTTATTAAAACTAGAATGCCTTATTATATCACTTTTTGAAGACTAATTGGCTTGAGCTCATCAACAACAAACAATAACAGAAAATGAACTGACTATTAATTAAGCAAGTTTCCCTTTTTAAGGTTTCCAATTAAAATATCAACTAACAATAACTTTCTCTTATGCGAAAATGGCAAAATTGTTATTAGAAAACTTTCCAAGAGGTAAATTCAAAATTGAACAAGGTTGGCCGTTTAAGAAGTCTATGGCCTAACGACATCGAAAACGATTTCACCCTAGAAAAAATTATAAATACTTTTCATCGAGAATAAAAAACGAAAAGTCGAGTGAAAAGTAAGAAAAAGTAGGCCATGGTTTTTCGTTACACTGCCACTTTTTCATTGTCTATAAATTTCTATTAATAAATGTTTCGTCACGCAACAAACTACCCCCTTGTATTTTTCATGCACCTCGCCATGTGACTGACTTCTAAAGTTGCCTCGATTCCGAAGATAAGGTAATCAAGAAGAGGTGACTTGGAAAACTACTTCAGAAGCTGATTTTGTGTGGAAATAAGGTTTCAATAAGTGTACTGCAGACAGGAGAAGATACTTTCAAAATAATTGGGACGAATTGTGCTATTTGCAATAAAACTGTCTAAATAAACTCGTATACGAAGTTCTTGTATGCACCATTTCCTTTCCTCTCTTACCACCCCTGCAATAATGTCTTCAATGTTAGACACAATTTATTGCACGAACTGAAGCAAATTTAAATGTTTTAGGTTAATAAAGGAAAGCAGTGTGGTTCATACAAAAACGGTATATCTGAATGAATATTCCTACTCCGACCATGTTTCTTTTTTGTTCGTATCCTTATTTACATTCTTTACAGCCATAAGTAAAGCAACAAAAACATTTAATTGCGAAAACTCAAAACTTCATGAAAAATTGAACTAGAAATTAGTAATTAAGAGGGAACCGTACGCTCTTCATTTGTTAATATTAATTTTTTACTAGGTATCATTATTGGTATTGGTATTGGTACTTAGGGGTCGATTGGCTACGAGAGCCTTTCAGAACTGCGACCAGTATTGATATTTTGTTCATAACCCTACTAATTAGGTATTCAGGAATTCAATTTCGCTAGCGAAACACAGAATGCTCCTGAGGGGTTTGCTTTTTACCTTTTTGGGCGTCAGTTGTAACTGTCCCAGATGTTTAAGCCTGAGTCGGCCTAAGGCATCGCAGCGCATCACACCACATCGCATTACCCCGTAATGAGTATAATTTCATTCTTTGTCAAAAGAAGAAGCTTTTTAGCCTCTGCAGTCGAGTACTTTATAAATTTCTTCGCCTGTCTTTGTCCTGGTGTATTATTCCAGAGAGTTTCCTTGTTCTCTGCCTCCCATTTTTGGACCTCAAGCCCCCTGTGTGCTTTGGTTAGCCCACAGTATGGTTCAGGTCCAATCGGGGGCGTTTTTTGAGCCTGGTATCATTAAGTAGGTATCATTAAATATTAACCGACTAATTTTTATCGGCCTCGGTGTTGATACAGTAAAATTATAATATGATAATGTTCTGAGATTAAAATAAGCAAACTGAATAAAAAAACGCAACATTTGCATATTGTGCGAATGTGCATTTTATCTTCTATAGACAATCTCGTGAATTCATACTGTTATGCGAATTTTTGGAATCTTTCTTTGGTGAACATCCACCTATAAACTTGGATGAGTTGTTCAATTGCACTCCGGCTACTTTCCTTTTACATTTCTCGAAACTAATAGATCAGTTTTGTCCATTTCTTCCTCCACTATCTTCTTCCGTACCCTTTTACACTTAATTCTGTCTGTCTGACTTTTCATAACTTTACCCCTTCTTTTCCTTTCCTTTTCAAATTTTCTTTTTCTCCACCCCAGTGGCGGATTTCCCAACAGGCGCATGAGGCGCGCGCTTAGGGCCTCGTAAATCAAGGTGCCTCAAAATAAGGAAAATTTAATTACAATTAAATTCCTGTTATAATAAACACGGAAAAATAACGAACAAATTCTAAACCCTAAGATGCCTTAGATTTGCAGTTATGCAAATTTTTTGCAATTTTTTATTTAAATGTTTTGATAAAAATTAAATATTGTTCAAATATTTTGAAATTTGATGAAAATGTTAACTATGTTGTAATAAACACAGGAAAAACAACTAAAAAATTCTAAGCCCTAAGATGCCTTAGTTTTTCAGTTATTTCAATTTCAGTGCAATATTTTTTATTTTAATTTTTTGATAAAAATTCAATTTTGTTCAAATATTCTGAAACTTCATTAAAATATTAACTCTGTTGTAATAAACACAGGAAAAATATCGAAAAAATTCTAATCCATAAGATGCCTTAGTTTTTCAATTATTTTGATTCCAGCGCAATTTTTATTAATTTAAATTTTTTGATAACAATTAAATTTTGTTCAAATGTTTTGAAACTTTATGAAAATATTAACTTATGTTGTAATAAACACAGGAAAAATATCTAAAAAATTCTAAGCCTTAATGTCTTGGATTTGCAGTTATTTTGATTTTAGTGCAATTTTTGATTAAAATTTTTTAATAAAAATTAAATTTTGTTCAAATGTTTGAAACTTTACGAAAATATTACATCTGTTGTAATAAATACCGAAAAAATAAAGAAAAAATTCTAAGCCCTAAGGTGCCTTAGTTTTTCAGATATTTTGATTTCAGTGCAATTTTTAATTTAAATATGTTGATAAAAATTTAATTTATAGTTCAAATATTTTAAAACTTGATGAAAATATTAACTATGTTATAATAAACACAGGAAAAATAACTAAACAATTTTAAGCCTTAATATGCCTTGGATTTGCAGTTATTTTAATTTCAGTGCAATTTTTGATTTAAATTTTTTGATAAAAACTAAATTATGTTCAAATATTTTGAAACTTGATGGAAATATTAAATATGTGGTAATAAACACAGGAAAAATAACTAAAAAATTATATGCCCTAAGATGCCTTGGATTTGCAGTTATTTTGATTTCAATGCAATTTTTGATTTAAATTTTTTGATAAAAATTTCTTCTTCTTCTTCACTTTTCGCATTAGGCGTTATGATAAAAATTTAATTTTGTTAAAATATTCCGAAACTTTATGAAAATATTAACTATGTTGTAATAAGCACAGGAAAAATAACTAAAAAATTCTAAGCCCTAAGATGCCATAGATTTGCAGTTATTTTGATTTCAGTGCAATTTTTATTAATTTAAATTTTTTGATAAAAATTAAATTTTGTTCAATTATTTTGAAACTTTATGAAAATATTAACTATGTTGTAATAAACACAGGAAAAATAACTAAAAAATTCTATACCCTAAGATGCCTTGGATTTGCAGTTATTTTGATTTCAGTGTAATTTTTGATTTAAATTTTTTAATAAAAATTAAATTTTGTTCAAATGTTTGAAACTTTACGAAAATATTACCTCTGTTGTAATAAATACCGAAAAAAAAAATTCTAAGCCCTAAGGTGCCTTAGTTTTTCAGATATTTTGATTTCAGTGCAATTTTTAATTTAAATATTTTGATAAAAATTTAATTTATAGTTCAAATATTTTGAAACTTGATGAAAATATTAACTATGTTATAATAAACACAGGAAAAATAACTAAACAATTCTAAGCCTTAATATGCCTTGGATTTGCAGTTATTTTGATTTCAGTGCAATTTTTGATTTAAATTTTTTGATAAAAATTAAATTATGTTCAAATATTTTGAAACTTGATGGAAATATTAAATATGTGGTAATAAACACAGGAAAAATAACTAAAAAATTCTATGCCCTAAGATGCCTTCGATTTGCAGTTATTTTGATTTCAATGCAATTTTTGATTTAAATTTTTTTATCAAAATTTCTTCTTCTTCTTCACTTTTCGCATTGGGCGTTATGATAAAAATTTAATTTTGTTAAAATATTCCGAAACTTTATGAAAATATTAACTATGTTGTAATAAGCACAGGAAAAATAACTAAAAAATTCTAAGCAATAAGATGCCATGGATTTGCCGTTATTTTGATTTCAGTGCAATTTTTATTAATTTAAATTTTTTGATAAAAATTAAATTTTGTTCAATTATTTTGAAACTTTATGAAAATATTAACTATGTTGTAATAAACACAGGAAAAATAACTAAAAAATTCTAAGCCCTAAGATGCCTTGGATTTGCAGTTATTTTGATTTCAATGCAATTTTTAGTAAAAAAAAAAAGTATTAAAATAAATTATTAAAAATAAACAAAAAACCCGACTGCGTTAAAAAACATCAACTGAAAAGCAATAAACTAAATTAAAAATAAACTAAATTATTAAAAACATAAACAAAACTAAAAAGCGAAAAACAAGCTCTGCAGGGTGTGTTCCACTTCAAGCCCACGACGACCACGGTCGATCGCCAGTCCAATCAAATAACCGCGTTCGATCTTTAGTCCAATCAAAGATCCATGGTACCACGCTGCGGTCGTCGTGGGCTGTAAGTGGAAGGCACCCATAATCTATACAAATTTGTAAGATCAAAAGGTATTGCAGGCGGGGACAAGCTAATAGTCCAAGTTGGTGATCTTTAAGTGAAGTGTTTTGTAATTCTTTGCTTGTCCCCGCCTGCAATACCTTTTGATCTTACAAATTTGTATAGATTATGGGTGCCTTCCACTTACAGCCCACGACGACCGCAGCGTGGTACCATGGATCTTTGATTGGACTAAAGATCGAACGCGGTTATTTGATTGGACTGGCGATCGACCGTGGTCGTCGTGGGCTTGAAGTGGAACACACCCTGCAGAGCTTGTTTTTCGCTTTTTAGTTTTGTTTATGTTTTTAATAATTTAGTTTATTTTTAATTTAGTTTATTGCTTTTCAGTTGATGTTTTTTAACGCAGTCGGGTTTTTTGTTTATTTTTAATAATTTATTTATTTCAAGCTTTTTAGTTCACAGTTTTCATTTTAGGTAAAAGGTTTTTTTTAAATTTTTTATTTCAATTTCTGTTTATTAAATTGTTATTAGTCATATTTGTTTCAAATACAGCTTCTGTATTTAAGGCGGGGGAGGGGGTATACCTTGCCTGCAAAAATTAGAAGTCCAACTTTGTGAATTTTTTCTGAGAAAATGAATTTTAGTTAGATCAATTTGGGTTTCGAAACATTATTGTACAAGTCTTGAAGAACATTTAACAATTTGTTCAAGTCAAAATATTACAAAATGGCCGCTTGGCAGCTGAACTCCAAAAAGCACCTCTTAAAAAATTTGTTAAATGTTCTTCAAGACTTGTACAATAATGTGCCGAAACCCAAATTGATCTAAATACATTCATTTTCTCAGAACAAAATCACAAAGTTGGACTTCTTATTTTTGCCGGCAAGGTGTACCCTCGCCTTAAACTAGTGCAACTTCGTCCTATCAGAATTCTCCATGTATGTGTTTTAGATGTTTGATGCTTCGCCCTGTATACATAATTCAAGCTCAATAGATAATGTGCTGATATTTTTTTTTTCGCGGACGCTTTAATTAAATATTATAGCCTATGTCACTCCCACAATGAATACGATTCTAATGACACCTCATATGTTAAAATCCGTCAAACCGTTTAGCCTGTAGAGCGTGCCAAAGAAATAGACATACATACATACATACATACATACACTCGAAAAACATAACCCTCTTTTTTTTTGGCAGTCGGGTAAAAATAAATCGTCTACGGTTCTGGTAAATGCCCCCCCCCCCCGCCGGGCACCAGGGGTTCAAATCAATTTCTTTAGGGAGTGTAAGATTAGTGAAAATACTTAGAAGTTGGCCTCAAAATTGAATTGCGCCTGAGGCCTCATAAGTTCTAAAACCGGCACTGCTCCACCCTGTACCTAATCTTTCTCGTCCTTCTGACTTTTGGCAGTTGCTGTTCCTCCTTGTATTTTCTTTTCTTCTCTGTTCCCATCTTTCTATCCGGAACGACTCTTCCTTTAAATCTTACGCGAATAATTTTTAAGGGATTCTCAACTTATTGACCTCCTGACTCGATCCTCGTATGCACCCCATTTGGTAGTTAACTCTACCTCCTCAATACAACGCTCTATTAAATATTGTTTCATTTGTTTTGTATGTTTTTATTATTTGTAAATAATTTGCAATCAATTTATGCGTATATTGGTAAGAGTATTTTTATTTTTTGCAATGTAACGAAACTCTATGTTATGCGAGTTTGTCTTCAGATAGCAAATTACTTGTTTATTTTTGCTTTACATTATCACAGGACGTCCCCTCGGGGCATCCTGGATTTCACTTGCTTTGTGTTAAATTTTGTATGTATTTTTTACTTGATTGTGGAGATCAAACTTTTCTCCTCGCCTTTATGTTTCATTAATAAGGCAAATATTACTTTATGTTTGAGTTTTAAGACTGACTGCTGGAGGAATGGCAACGTAGAAGGATACCGCAAATTACACAATGCGTGATCCAGTTTTGTCTCTGGACGTGTATTACTCTAGCTCTTCTGTCCACTACCATCTGTGGATCATTGAGACTGCAGTAGCAAGTTGTGCTTTAATTTTTTACATGTATGAACTTTTGTCTTATTTTGGCATATTGATCACATCCTATTTACCATCCCTGCTGCTGTCTTGTTGGGCGATACAAAGGTGAAGTCCCAATTTAGGCATTTATTATGCATGTATTTGTAATAATTTATTTTAAAAAATGTTGTAGATAACTTCATCCCTTAATAAATGTAATATTATTTCGTAAAATTCATTATGCTCACTATTACAAAAAATGTTACAAAAAAATTTAATAAATAATAGATTGTCTTTAAAATATTTATGAAGGTTGTCTGTCATTGAGTTTATTGATATATACCAATTTCTCTCATCGGTAAACGTCGGTGTTTGAGGCAAAACCTTTTTAATATTTAAATTAAATTAAAACAATTCCTTGTTTTAGCGTAGCTTACCAGAAATGGTTTTTCGTCCTATAATATTTACGAAGTTTGATTGATAAATTCTCGTTCATTTTTGATGATTTAGAAATATGTGGTGAAAATGAGATTATCCACCGATATATTTGTTTTGGAACCTTTTTTAGTTTAACATTGCTTTGCAATAAAAGTGTTCCACTTTATATTTTGCTTTACAAAATTTTCGATTTATTATTTTAACTTACTAACTCGATATCATTTTCTGAAAAACTTAAATCAAATTTTTAATTTAAGCTAGGAAAACGGTAGTACCTCTAATTTAACTTTAATTAATAAAATGTAAATAATTTGGTGCAGCGGGGACGCTAATACGGTCATAGATTGAATATTCTTAGTAAATCCAAAATTACATTGCCGTAATAAGTGTATAAAATTCTTTTACTGTCTAATTAACAGTTCAATGTTTGATTATATTGAATACTAACGAAGCTGGTAACAGAATAGATATTTAAATACAAATATCCAATCAGATAAGTCAGTTTTGGAATCCAGCGCTTACTATCTTCGTAGCCTTAGAGACGGCTTGTAAGTGAGGTTATGTAGAGTTGGTACGTCATTGATGAGTGAGGTTATGTCGATATAATGTTACGGTATAAATTAGCCATTGTGTGAATTGTGCTTAAAAATTTGTAAATTATTCAGAAAAATGCTAACTATTTTTAAATATATTTTCACATGTTGATTTAAAGCTATCTAGGATTACCGTGAGGTGGTAAATATCACAAATAAGTTTTTTTTAAGGTTATATTTTATTAGAAGAAATATTAATGATCAGGGATGCAGTCGTAAAATAAAAAGTGCCGGGGCGAAAAAAAAAATAATTTTTTTTAAAGAGGGGGGCGTGGCCAACCTTATTGGTGTGTTTATTAAATGTACCTACAATTTATTTACTACAAAATGCAATAGGAAAAAACAATTATTTTAAAACAACGATCACAGCTGCCCATTTTCTTGACAATGACTTGTAGGCCAGTCATTGGGGACTTAAAAAATAAAAAGTTAGACAAAAATTGCAAAAGTTTTTATATTTTGGGACAACATTGCCACAGGTCAAAAAATTATTAATCCGATTTTTGCACCCTTTTTTGTTCCCCGGAACATTGTTAAATTGTTAAAAGAAAATGTAAATTTGCAATAACTCTATGAAAAAAATTCCGAAATTTATGCAAATCTTGAAGAACAGTTTATTAATTATTAGACATCTTCTATAAAGTTTGCACCCTGCTACGATGACCGGAACGTTGCAAATATGCATGACTTTTGAAATTTTTTTCGACAGGATACACCCAATAAGCTACTGTTTGCAATGTTTCGGACATTGTAGCAGGGTGCAAACTTTATTGAAGATTTGTTTTAATTATTAAAATGTTCTCCAAGGTTTGCATAAATTTCGGAATTTTGGTTTTTTTAATTTAACAATGTTCCGGGGGGCAGAAAAGGGTGCAAATTCGGATTTATTATTTTTTTACCTCCTTCAATGTTGTCTCAAAATTTGAAAACTTTTGCAATTTTCATACCTTTTTTGCTACAATGACTGGCCTATTGCGGAACACTAGTGATTAACATGAGACATGACGAGACTGGGTATCTTCAGCATTTCTATGTCAAAGCAACCACGTTTTCACGTAAGGTGTTACGTCCCATTGTTGAAGTGGAGGACCATTAAGTTTAATGAACATTGAGGATGACACATGCTTTATTAGAAGATTTGTGCGCAATGAAGTAATAATTAAATTAAATAAGTGTGTCCACCTAGAAGGAAGTATTTGTGGTACATCTGATATTTAGCCAATAGTAATTTGTAATTTTTGAGGGAAGCCAGGGCGGCGCCCTGTCTTTAAAAAAATACCAGAGCAGCGTCCACGTGCGCCCTGGCACTACTGTAGCCAGGGCGGCGCCCTGCCTTCAAAAAAAGTACCAGGGCGACGCCCCGGTGCGCCCTGGCCCCACTGCACCCCTGTTAATGATGTAAATATTACTATTTGTTTTTAAATCTTAATCGTAAACAAACAGAGAAAGATGCAAGCAAAAGCAAATTGTAACCTTTTTAATTGAAATATTCATAATCGGTAATTTTAGAAAATCGAATTATAACCTTGTAAACCCATAATAACATTTCATCTTGAAATTCAATGTAGCCTAAACTAATACTTTAAAATTTCGATCAACACCCAACCGTTTATTATCATCGCCACATAAATTACTCCATTTCCAAATTAACTTCTATTACGATATAAACGAGGTAAATAGTGTCTATAAATTTTCACCAAGGTCCTTTGATGTAAAGCTTTGTACCGGCCCAATTGGATGTAAATAGTTTAAGCGGGTCTCACCTTGAGTTCAAAATATTTGTAAAGCAAGTTTACCGCCTTGTAACTTAATAAGTTCAAGTTCTCGGCTGTCATGTACTACCTACTTCAAATTTTAGGAGGAAAAGAAAATCTCAGAATTTTCAACAGTAGTTTCGAGTTACCTCATCAGGTAACGAGAGACAGCCGCAGAGTTAATACTTTATGAGCATATAAAGAAGCAATTTCAATATCTAAAGTGCTATAAAAAGGATATAAAGTTTAATTAAATAATACGAGATGTAGAAATGATCTTTAATTTCGTTTTTATTATGTAATGCGATTTTTAAACTGTGGGTTGCATTGTGTTTATAGCCAATACCACTAAAAGGCTCCTGCTTTAAGCTTATGTTTATAGCTTTTACTTAAATTATTGCTAGAACAATAAAAATGCAACAGGAAGTCTAAGTAAGTAAATATTAAAAATGTTATGACTATACTTTGCATTTTATTAAAAAAACCTCCAGGCGGTTAATATTCAATTCAGGATTCCTAAGGCTTACTTAGTTTTGTATGTTATATTTAAATATAAGCAAAAAGTAAATATTTATTTTAATTTTGTTTGCATAAATTATCATAAAAAGAAAAGTTTAAAATTAAAGTAAAAATTCGTGGAACAAAATATTATTAACATCTTGGATTCGACTCCAGATGATGGATTAATTGTTTTCTAATATCACACTTCTACAAGAAGCAGCCCATCCTCAACAGTTACAATTTCTTCTAATAAAAATTCATACCATCGAAATTTGATTTTATAACAATGATTAAATGTAAGATAAATCCCGATTATTACATTATAAGTCCTAGGGTCTTCTAAACTTACCTACAGAGAGCTTTCGTTTCCATAGAAACTGGACGTAGAAGGGTTAAACGTGAATTGGTTGACGTCTACTGATTTCATTATTATTACTTGCGTATGCAAACCAAATACCTCAGCTTATAAACGCATGAGTCCTATAGCAATTTTCGAGTAATACAGTTTCTCCACAGACACTATTTAAATTTATGATTCTCAGCTACCATCCAACTTCGGTTAAACTAAACTCTAAATCATTTTGTGTTGTAAATGAGTTAATACACTTAAGTGTAATTTTGTTATCAAAAACAACAAAAAGCGAAGAAGTACAGTCGTAACTTCTTCCATCGACTATATTGGATTTCGCTATCGAAGTCTCCAGTTAAATTTTTATCAGAATACGTGAAATATATTAAAAGGAAGTTAATCGGGTAGCAAAGTTAACGACGTCGATTTTAATTTCATAATCTTAATAAATTGACAATTTACAAGTACTTAAAATTTCTCAAGTCACGAAATTTACATCCAAAAAGTTTAATCTAATAAATTTTAATGCCATTATGCTAAAAAAATTACTTGCCTCTTTTCCGGAAAAATACTTTAAGGTCAAATTTACATAATTGGGAATCACAAATAAATTGTCAACTTTCGCTTACGAGGTTCATCCACGAAGTTTTAAACTTTTACACAGATTTAATGCTAGATTTCGGCAGATAGGAACGTATGAATAAATGGCGTCTTAATGAACGGTTTGTTCGATTATTTTCCAAAGGATAGCCAACTAAAAGTAAGCATTCTTTGTTTGCAGATTTTCCACCCTGTGCGTCTTTTATAATGTTCCTGTCAATGAATATTCAAATAGTTATTTTAAATTTACGTAAGTAAGCAATTGAATACAGCGTTCTCGTGAATAGGGGCTTCTGAAGCCTTCCATGATACGTTTTCCAATCAGTCACTACATTTTTCGATATAAACTTTTTTTAACAATTTAAAGGAGCGTCGAAAACACCAACGTTTTCACATAAAAAACCTTAATTGAATGAAAAGTGTAAAGTTGTTAAGAAAATTCACTTGTGCTAAATGGCACGAAATTGACACGTAACCTTTTGCCCTTTAGTATGTTTAACCCAAACAGGTATGAAACCACGTACGTCTCCCAGGGTACAATTACGAATTTCATGTATAAATTTTATATATTTGGATAAATTCTCACAGGAATTGTATATTCCCTTAGGAACAGCTTAAAATATAAATAAATGCTTTGCATATCAAATTCATATTATTACGAAATTTTGTATCGTTTCTTTGTACTATGTTCCCTTTCGATGTTGTACAAAAATATTTTTGGTGAATAATAACAAAAATATTCACTAGGAAATTGATTATAATTATTAGAAAATAGAAAATCAACACCACAGGAATTTTTTACGATAACCGAGAAAATTTAATAATAAATTGCATTAAAATACTGAACTATGTGAACGTATAAATTCCATAAAAATTCTCGATTCGTTTTTTTCATATTTGTGTCTGTATTGCAAAGGAAAAGGGAAAGCCGCCAATTAATTACAAAAAAAATTATTTGACTAATTTTCAGTTCATATTTTATAAGGGTAATTAAAAGAACTCGCAAATAATCACGAATATGGTTTTAGTATTAAAAAGGAACAAAGATATAAATCATAATTATATTTCATTAATTTGGTACGCATAGGGAAAGAAATACTACACTTATTTCGCTTTGCCTGATCAACATTAATTTCTGTATTGTAAAAAAAAAGATCAATTAATTTTTTTAGATCCCACATTAAAATTTCATATTAAACATTGTTTTGTGGCTGGCGCCTGGTATTATTTAATTGAGCGAAAATTACCTGGGCCTCTGTTTAAAGAATCTACTAACAACCTGGCGGTGGACGCTGAAAATAAAGGCTAGTAGCCCCCAATCATCAGGAATGCAGATTTAACGAAATCCATCAAATTGGACTTGTGAATTGGAAAAGTAATTTTCATCTCTCTGTATGTTGAATTTACTGTAATTTCCTTCCTGTTCATTTTCAAAGGACTTTAAAAGCAATTAATTTCTGGTTGTTTAAAAAATCCTGATAATGTAGAAAATAAATTTAAACTCGAGTGAATACTGCTTGATAAATAATCTTGAAACGTTTACGAAAACCTAAACTAACAAGCCTGCCTCACCATCTAATCCTTAAATCTTTGTTATCCTTTAATAGCTTAATTTCTGTCTTACCAATGTCATGTGCATACGGGAAATATGGAAGCTTTGCTGAATTAGTAGTAATTTTCTAGAAGATACTCGACTTACACAATATTATTTGTTCTAAAACTTCCTTCAATTAGCAAAATAAATTAAGCGCTATGGAAATTTAAGAACAAGCAAAATTGCTGTTTTGTTATGAATCACAGAATCATAGAACCCATCGTGTTTTACTTCAGGGGGTTGAAACGCTGAGCGTATCTTAAATTTTGTGCGATTTTGTTAAGGGTTGGTAGTTCTAATTCGACTAGGGTGTATCGTAAATAATAAGTTGTCGAAGGACCCCATGCGGTGTTCATCATTCGTACTGATCTAACAAAATATTCCACCTCACGCTGCACCCTCTTAACGCCACCCTTAATCATTAGTATACGCAAATCAATACAAAAATTCAATGCCATCTGTTAAACTTTAACCTACTTGTGCTAATGTACTTCCAACGAGAACAAAATACTTTATTCTCTGTTAGTTTCCGGCGAAAAAGAGAATTTTAATAAAAATTTAAAATTTTAATTATGAAAAACAAAGCCACAAAAGCTGACAAAAAATAGTTAAACTTGTTCACCAAATTGTATTGTTGTTTATTCGATAAATAACAACAATGATATTCAATTGAATAATTTGTGAAAACATGAGCAGGTATGTACAGACTACAGACCACAAAAATTTCAAACTTCGTTGTTTACAATAAATTACAATTCAGATGCTTTATTGACATTTGAAATCAATATTAGTCGCAAAAAATTATCAATATCCTTTTTACAATCAATTCATAGGCATAATATACAAAAAGAAATTGTTTTGCTAGAACTTGTAATAATATGAGGATTCCGAAGCAATATTTATTCAACATTTTATTATTTATATTCGCAATTTTTAATTAATATTTTTAATTATTTAAAAACTGTGTTTATTCAGAAGAAAGAGAATTTTTAAAGGTGAATAGAAATTCCTTTCAAATTTAAATTAATAAGAAATAGGAAATGAGAATTATTTTTGAAAGAATGGAAATTTCGTCTTCGAAATTTGAAATATTCGTTTATTGTGCAAGCAAATACCTGTTGGTGGGTGATAATGGTTATTCGGGTATGAAGGCGCTAAAGTTTATCTTTTTATTACGATATTATAAAATAGAGAGACGCTAGCCGAGTCATATAACCAGGTGTAATAATAAAAAAAACTTTAGTGCCAAGGTGCATAATATAAAATATTTTATTAAATAAATTAAATGGAAAAATCTCAAACATTTATATTACTATATTGAGGTTATAAGTGAAATATCGAAGTTTATACAATATTTTAGCAAATTTTAATTAAATTTAATCAATTTTAACTATTAGTAGCTTTAGTAGAAAATTGCTACTTTATTTCAATAAAAACTTTATATTGTGAAGTTAAATACAATTCAAGCAAAAATTGGCCAGGTGTAATTTTCGAGATAACTTATTTTTATTGACTTATAGTTTTTACTTGCCTCTGTATGCTGGCTTCCACCAGTTCAACTACGTTATCACTGATTCTGGAATAACAGCTTTCGTTGGTAAATATGTCCGGTATGCCCCGATATCACGAAACGATTTCGGCGATTCTGAAATAAAACAAATTATTAATTTTTGTTTCTTTCCGAAAGTAGAAGATTTAGCTAACAAGCATTTATTTGGTAAATGATAAGGATAATAAGTAGACTGAAAAAAAAATAATATTGAGAAATTACCTTAGACTCGACGTGTAGCTACATAAAAACGCAATATGTTTGCTTGTCCAGAAAAGTTTTTATATAAAACGATGGATCAGAATGATCCTATCGGTAATAAAAAAATACAAATCTATGGTTGCACTGGTAGAAATACGACAGTAAAACTAAGAGGTAAATTTACTAAATTGACGAAAACATTGGAAATGCACGGACGAGGTCTCGTAGTAAAAACTGCAAGCAAGAATAAATTCAAAAGAAGTGCGTCTTAAGGGAAATGTGAAGAAACGCATCTTTGGCAAAATAAGGATAGCAATCGAAAAGTTTCAACGTGAAAAAATTATACAAATCGTTACTCCTATATCTCATTGAAATTGATTAAAATAACAAACGCAGAAAATAAAAAATAATATACATAAACGAACATATATAGGTGCCACTTGCTCATATTGTTTCTAAAAAATTTTGGGTGCGTAAACGTCTTTTTAGTTATTGGTGCCACATAGTAGTTTTTCACGTATATATATATATATATATAGGTGTTAATTGATGCTCATTAGTGAGATATTAATTATTATTATTAATATGAAATTACAATTTAAAATTATTTGTACTTGAACAAATAACCACGTTACCACCTCTCTATCCGGTAGTGGTCCGGATGTCCGTCCGGTTATATGAACTTCAATATGTCCCTTTTAAACAACTTTCCCACATCGCAGAGAGCAGAAATTTGGTGTTGCGATTTGAAAGAAATTTTAGCGATTCGTACACTTCGGAAAAAAAATAGTAAAACGTACATTTGGAAACCAATTTTCTCATACCCCCCAAACTCCCCGGTATCAAGAACCAAAACCGAGGGTCTGGAGATATAAGAGTACCACCTGGAAGGTTCCAAGATTAGGAGATTAAAATTAGACAATTTTTAAAACCAATCATCGAAGTAGAATCGATCCCTGTAACTTTCTTGTTGAAAATCTATAGATTAATTTTAGAAATAAAACATAAATTTATATGAATAATTATAGTAATTTGCTAGAACTCTACTCCTCCTCTTCCTCCTCCGAGTAATTTATGGAAGTGCTTTTAATTGGTTCCTTTAATTATTACCAACTGAAAGAGTTTACAACACTAGAAAACATTAAGGAGTTACGAATATGAATTGTTACAATCCCCCGCGCGAGGCCGCAGACCCAACAATTATGACCTTCACTACTAACAAATTATTAACGAATGAGGAATGAGACTGAAGGACAACTAACCACATCAATGATATCTGGGAGATTATTTCTCTATTTACACACACACACACACCCTCTATTGGTTTTTGTGACCGAGGGGTTTGGGGGGTATGGAATACCCTCCAAGCATGACAGAGTTACGAGATTTGACATTGTTATTGAAACGTAAAATCTGAATTGACACCACCACTCGCGAGATGGTAATATAGGTTTCATATTGTTATGATCTTTTGGTATCAAAACTTTTTGAAAGGCCGCTGTACCAGTTTTACGCCGTAGTTGAGTTTCTCTCTTTGTCAGGGTCGGTGGATTCAACAGACGAAATAATAAGATAATAATTCTCAGCAAACATAATTTATTAAACGAAAAAATTTTTTATTTTATAATTATGAAACTTTGCATCAAATTGCGATCGACAACAAATTTGTCCCAAACCAAATGTGTTAAGGTGCAATAATCCAGAGATCCAAGCAACATTTAATTTTTTAAATTCAGAAGCTAAACTTGGATGTCTCATTATTCGTGTAGCAAGTGTAAATTTTAAATCAATTGTACAATTTTCATTAATAAACTCATTAACAACACAAATTGTCGCTTAGTCTGAGTTTATTAAATTAAAACAAATTTTTACCTTACAATTGGTAAATTTTCACTTTGGTAAATTACGTCACTGGAGACGCGCTGGCGACCATGTGTTGATCCACGTAGTCCAGTATCCTCGAAGTTGCAAGTGTTCCAGTCCGCTACCGGAATTCTTGTGCTCGTTTCATTCACGATGAACACACAATTTTCACTAAGTGCACGTACGTAATTATTCACTACGTAATTATTCACTACTGCGAATTTACAAATTTCGCTCCTTGATTCCTGGATCAAAAAGCTTGATACGAATTACTTAATTGTAATCCAACCAAGAACTGCTGACACGAGTTCCTCAATTGGAATTTACCAAAAGAACTCTCTGTGTTCTCCGCTCGAGATACACCCAGGAACTTCACGTGTTCTCAGTTTGAGTTTCACCAAGGAACTGACTGCTTTTTCTGCTCGCTTTGCTTTGCGTTCCCAGTTTTCAAAATTTGGTTTTTGTGAGTGGGAGTTTTTTACTCTTGTTGGCAAAAATGGCTCTTCTTTCCAGGTAACATAACGTCTTTATTCGCGTGCACACCGAATTATTATTAACACTTTGTTTTTTAGTAATATGGCGCTGTTTTAAAATGAAAATTATACACAAGGCGTGTCACAAATTTTGTACCTTACAAATAAATTCAGAAATGTTTGTTTTATGTATAGAATTCGTTACAAATGATGGTTTTTGTAAATTTGATGCAAATGTTTCCTTTTATGTCAGTCAAATCAACTGACCTATTGATTTTAACTTAAATGTTCTCAAATTACTACCCCATTCGTCTGCTTGTACCCTTAAATTATGAAATATCACCACAATATATTCCGTCATATTTCAGAAAAGGGCTTTAATTAAATTAGCATTTTTCTAATAGTTAAATTTTGTTCATTTTTTAATTTTGTATAAAAATGGTTAAATATGACACTTTAATTTTTTGGTTAATTTAGATTCTTGATTGGAAAGAATTTATCAGCAAGACTGGTTGACAAGTTCATCTGTGTTTTCTGAATTTTGGGAGGTCAATTGCCAATTAAAGGAAACTTTTGTATTTTATTTTGAAAATGTTAAATAATAATGGTGCGTTTTTGAAAATTGAAATTTTGAATTACGAAGTTTTGGAACGTTCTTCAATTTTACCAAAAATGTGGGTAAATTTTGAGTTTTATGTTTGCCAGAATGGTACCACAGAAACGATCTCTTGGGCAGAGATCAAATGGCAGCAGAGCGGAGCGAAAGCGTAAGTTAGGGCTTCAAATGAATTTTTTCTGGTATCTAAATTGGACACATAAAAACGAATTTTTGAGCGAATGTTCCTCATAAGAGTGTCTTCGTTGGAGATTGTTTTCAAGCAGTGGAAAGCTGGAAAACCTCTTCAAAATTGTACAGGAAGCAAGGCGACACTTTTGGAAAATTTGATGTTCCAAAAATTTTAATCTTCTGGATAATTTCTATTCGTCCGTCTGTAAATTGATGATATTATTCCGATTTACATTTTTTTTTGTGTGAAGTGTGATAAGGAGTTGAATGAACTCGACTTTGAGGTTAAATGAATTTTATGAAAATTAAAGCATTTCACATAATAACCCAGTCAAATAAGCATTTAACCTCGGAATGAAAGATAATAAGCTGAAATTTTGCACAAGTCTTTGTTTTGACATTATAAACGTTGACTCAAAAATCTCAATAAATCTCGCGCCGGCGTATTGAGATATTAAAGGTCAAAGGTCACGAAAATCAGTTTTTTGCAGATATCTTGTTTCCTTTGCTCTAAATGACATTTTCATTTATTACAAAAGTTATAGAGCATAAAATTCTCTACAACTTTGGTCTTAAACAATATTTTATACAATTAACCGTTATTGAGATAGAGCGCAATAAGTGGGAAGCGCTTAGCTGTATATGTGACAGCGCGCTAGGTCAGCTGCGGAAATCAATACATAGTACGGTTTATGTGGTTAATTATTTTCTAAAAATATTATAATTTATGAAAAACCTTAATTATTTACTAATTAATAATATTTATATATTATTATTCAAAAATAAGGCTTTCGTTTAATTATTTTAATTATAATTTTATTTATCATCAGCAATAATAGTAAATCTGTTACAATACAAGTTAAAATGTGAGGAGGATCTTTTCCTTATTATTATATTAATAATCCTCTTGTTTGTCATCGTCTTCTTCTTCTTGTTTCTCAACTTGAATTTCCAATCATTGTCATCATCTTCCTCGTTATCCGTTATATTTGGCTCTAAATATTCAAGTTCGTCAGGTACACTCTCTTCATCAAGATCATTTGGATGCGATGAAGCGTTGAAGCATGCTTGTCCATTACAGTGACTACAAACTGAGGAGCATTGCAACCCAACTTTTCTACAACCGTAACCCGAACCAAAGCCTTACTTGCAATTGCAAAATATTGTAATGAGCAGTTCTTCTGGTGCTGGTGGTAATAATGTACCTATTTATTCCCAAATTGTAAATAATTTTAAAACACATTTATGAAAGTATTAAAACAATTTAAAAATTGTGTAACGAATTTTTATTAATTCTTACTTTGGTTTCCTTTTCATATCATTTCGCAATATTTCTGAGTACGCCCATGCATTTATTTAAATGCAATCGCAAATTTAATGCATTTTGTTAGGCAGATGGTGGTGAACTCTGAACGTTCGATTTGATAGGAACATTTCCGGCGTAGAATTTTGTATTTAGAACAGTTACCTGAGTACCTAAGAACCGAGCGGTCGATATTTTTGTTGCGATAGTTTCTCAGTGCCGTTTTGGAGTGTGTTTTTGTTAAACCACTGGTTGATCGGCCAGTTTAGTTCGTAATATGTTTTTCCGGCTCTGGCTATGTTTTTGGTGCTACTGTATAACATCTGACAGTAGTTAGGTAACTCAAATGTGCAAGAATCGATTACAGTTTTTTTTTTCTTGTTGGTGTGCAAGTTGTGCGACAATTTTGGATTTCTTCAAGTTGGCTACATCCTATTGTTTTTGGATGGATGAGCACTTGGGAAATTCTTTCCATCGTTTGGAAGGTTCCGTCTTGTTGACATCTCTACACCATCTCTCACTGGTCCAGGTTCCAGCTACAAATCTACAAGCAGAATGTTGAGTGTTCGCGATTATAGCAATCGAGTGTTTTCTTGTGTGATTTAACAAGTTACAGATTCCAACTTTCAAGCCAGTGGTCAATGTCGAGTAGGAAGATACGTTTGTCAACATCTAAGTTTGTAAACTTATGAAACGTTTATGTAAGTAAATTTTATTCTATCTTGCTCGTCTGACCGATGTACATTTATTTGGCTTTTGTATATTAATTACTGGTAGCCCATAGCGGTTACTGTGTGTTTTGGTACTTGTTAAATTTAAGCTGGGTGCACTTTTTGATTGTGACCGTAATCTTCCAGTTGCTACTGTGTGCATTGTTGGCACAGTGATTTACATTGCAATTGTTGAAACTGTTGATACATCTCTCAAGTTCTGTGTGTTCTATTAAAGCATTTGTTTATTTTATTTGCGTTTTTTTGAGTTTTCCCAAGCTACCTGTCTTTTTTTCAGTAACCCATTGACCCGTGCCTTCGCATAAATATGGCTAGTCTAATTACCATCGTGGCAAAACAAACTGGAGAGGTTCTCTCCGGATTGTTGCAGATCCTGATCTCTGTAGGGGTCGACTCTCCCATTAGGGGTCGTGTTTGCAGAGGGATGATTTGTTTACAATTGCGTGGTATAACATAAAATAAGTGATTCGGGTTGCATAATATCCCGTGATTTTATTAAACATTTTCCAGTGCCGTACTTAAAATTTCGCGGAGAATAATTAAATTTTGTAATTGTTAATTTTAGTAATTCTTTCTCATTGAGGGTTGCATAATTATTAGAGAAAGAATAGAATTTAAATAATGTATCTTTCAAACAAAGGCGATTTGGTTGATCAGATTTTGTAAATTTAAAACCAAAAATAATAACCGAGGTGTCTGTCATAAAATTGTAAATAAGACGAAAAATGTATCCTTTTAAAATTAAAATTATTTCCTTTTCAACGAATTTATTTATTATTAATTTTATGTATGTGAGCAATTAAAACCCTGAGCTATGTCCGAGATACACAAGTTGCTACTGCTGCTATTACGAAGTATTTCACCCCATAATTTTTATAAATCTTTTGCATCAGAATAATAGAATAATATCAGTATCAGTATCCCACGCTTTTAGTCCTTTTGATATTTTCAAATAAATATTGAATAAATTTACTTGTGATATATTATTTGCTTGTTATTTATTTATATCTTGAAATTTTCTAATAAGGAAATAAATAATTTTCAAATGTGTAATCTTTTTTTAATTTGAATGAATTTTTTATTTTTGATACGAATGTTTCATTTAGGTACATAACTTATATTTGTAATATTTCCGAATAGAAATTTTACTAGTATGGCATGAAATTCGAAACAGCTTACAATAAGTTTGACGTACTTAGCTAATAATAATTATTAAACCCAAAAGCTTAATATCCTTAATCCAATTAACTAAATTACACCATCCACCTGTACTTTCTTTACATTCTTGATGTGAATTAACTTAGAATTGTTACATTATAGCCTTTGCCTATTATTCGCACATGGTTTGCAAATCTTGAGTCCTGCAACTGAATTTTCAATGCAATTTTTGAAGTGAATGTCCGTTTATCGCGTTTGATTAGCTCATCTTGTTTGATTGTTTTTCTTTCATTTTATTTTTAAGTACCCATTTTTTTCAGTATCTAAATCAAGAAGTTCATAAAATCCCAGCTCTCAACGCTGAAAATAATAGACTAGCGCCTTCCCATGTTCATCCATTACCTATCCTATGGGACATAGTGTAGATAGGGTCAAGTTACCATTCTTGACCAAACGTAAGCGTATACAGAATTTCTCCAATTTTTTTATGTTGAAAATCATGACTTACATAACATTGATTGGAGAGACTTCCTCATAATATTCTTGTCGCAATAAAAAGATGGTCGTGTGAGCAACAAACATTTTTGTTTTGCAGATGCAGAAGTGGATACATTAAATCTTCATTATGATGTAAAATATTTTTATTTTCACGTGGAAAGACATGCAAAGTTATCGATTTTGTTGCATGAACAACCATCGTAAAAATTTAACGATTCCTTTAAAGGTTACTGACTTTATTGTGCAATTTTTCTTTACACTCCAACGCGGTTATACGGTTGCACTGTAAAATGCAACTCTTTAACAACAAAGCCAGTCCAAGTGCCCACTTGCGACTTGCAATATCGCAAAGGATTTAATCGCTCAAAAATTTAGAGTACTGTGAAATATAGCCCATCTGGCTTAAATAGGTTAAGTTAGTACAGGACTGTGCGTTGTGACGTACCAAGACTACACCAAGAAAAACGCAGTAGCACAGTCCAGCACTTAGATTCCATTTAAGTTTTTCCTGTATGTTAATTTTATATTGAAAATAAAAACGAGAATCTTTTTAAGCACCAAACATTTCATTTTTGGAATCTAAGACAAATTTCACTTATACGTAGAGTAAATAAAACTGATAACAATAATGGAAGACGTGCCAATCCTAATATACCTACACCAATAATATAAGCAAGTTTTATTTTATTCAGTCCTATTTTTAAAATTATTTTTGAAAATGCCTTCAACATTGATGTCTTTTTAATACGGTTGAGTTCCCCGCAGGTATTTTAAAGATCAAGTAGAATCAGCACACTAAAATCAGCATTTGCAGAATCGATTACAAGCTGGATAAATACGTTGGCGTCATCCTTACAGTAGGTTTCTAGGACACAAACAAGGACCTAGAAAAATTACATAACCGAATAAAAAATAAATTTTTAAGCATTTTGTTAACATGTCGACAACGTGACTTGGTTTAGAAATAATTTTTTAACAACCAATTTTTCGTAATATTACAACATAATATAATTTTCCTTCAAAACCTTTCATTCGATGTAAATTTTTAAACTGACGATCGGTCAACATTTTCTCTTGTAATAAACACGTTGATTGAATAGTCGATTTGAGTATAAACATAATAACAATCCTGTGGGATTTATGTAAAATAAAAATGTTATAGCTTAAATTTTTTAAATGGTAAAATTAAACGGGTAATTTAGTAACTAAATAAAGTTATTTAGTTATCTCTGTAAAAATACGTTTTAAAATTAATGTTTTTTTTTGTGCTATAATTTTACGCAAAGCTGTTAGGTAACGAGGTCTTCTTCATTCTCTTTTTCAGCAACATATTTCTGCCTCTTACAATTAATAAAGACTCGTTACGCTATATTCTTCAGACATTCCATTCATATATTTTCAGCATCTTTTTTAAAATGTTTTTTTTTTGCAAATTTTATATGTAATGAAATGAAATATTGAACAGGTAACTTTACTAACAACAATATTTTTTATTTAAATCATTTTGATTACTCTTTATAAATTATTAAGTTGAATCGCTTGGCAGAACTCGGTTCCTTTTATTTGGAAAAGAATTTTAATATTTTCATTTGATGTTTTGCGAGAATATTATGCAAAAATGTATTTCTCTAAAATTGTCATCGTTTTACATAAGAAATTTTATTGACTGACAGAAATGTTCCAAAGTTACGTGAATCTTATTGTAATAACAGCAGATGAGTTTGCTTCAAAAGGCGTCTTGGCGCGCGCACTACCTAGCCGTCATTCCGTAAATTTTTCCCATAATTTTCATTTGAAATATTTATTTAAAATTGAACATTTATTTTGCAGTACTCTGTAGCATTTCAAATGCTATTATTATATTTTGGCGGAAATCTGTGCATCACCCTGTGTGTGTTTCAAAACACGCGCACGCGTTTTGAATTTCGAAAATTTATCAAAATTTCATTCTTCTGCTTATCTGCATGAAAGATAGAAGTTTCATTTTTCGTTGTGTGCAATTTTATGTTTTAAAAGCCACAAATTGTTAGTTTATTGAAGTGATCTTTTTTATTTTACCTTCTGTGCTACATTTGTGGGTAAGATTGCATTATTTTCTATCATGAGCGGAAGTTTGACTTTGATAAATTTTAGCTTTTTCGTACTATCACGTCAATTTTATGTGACGTTCATTTTTTGGTTTCCAATTTTAATTATGGTTTTTGAGCGGTACACATGGTGGGCAGTAGTCGATTGTCCATCTGGCTGTTTTATCCACCAACCATATGGTTATTTGTATGGATAATGGGCCAGCAGTTTGGTTATCTTGTTTCCACCTGTGATAACATTGATTCCTGTATCGAACCATCTGTGGCAGCCATTTTAATGATGTTGGAATTTCGTTTTTGGGTTCACCATTCCTGTATGAGATCAATGGAGAGGGCAGGACTGATCAACATTCGTTTATCCCCATCTTCACCGCAGTTTTGCGTCTTTGATTAAGAAGTGGTGTGATAAGTTTGTCACTTTGGCCGTCTCCTTTGACAATTTATCCGTACTTTTTTGGGAAGACGTGCGAGCTCAATTCCAACATTGAGGGATTTCTTGTCGCAGCGGTAGCGTGAGCCTATACCACTATTCCATCTCTAGTGGTTAGGACAGCACCAACGACGTAGGATGGCTGGAAAACCATTAATTAGTTTTTTGTGGAAGTGCATTTAGGAGATTTGCTTGTCTTAATTATTTACATCGTTATTGAGATGCTATACCGTTCGCAGGTGAATTGATTCTTGTTTAATTGTGCAGTTTTTGTTATTTTTAGCTTTACACCTGAAACTCAGTTTAAACGATGAACCATTAATATTCCAGAGGTTCCAAAAGAATTGAGATGTTGAATCGGACGGATTGAGGTGGAAGGGTAAGTTAGAAAGCAATTGCTGTATTTAATTTTACTTGATGATATCTCTTGCGAATGTGTTATTTGCAGTCAATTTTACCAACGTTTTATGTCTGCGTTGAGCAATCTCCTGGATGCGCGGATTATTTTTGTGAGTTGTCTTCATATGGCAACTCATCTGTATTTTATTTTTTGATTTGATTGTCCCAGGGTATCCCTCCAGGTTATCCTGGATTTCACTTGCTATGTTGTATGTTTTGTGTCTCCTATTGGAGTTTTGGAATCAAATATTGTCAACCCCATCTTTTACTCAACTTTGTTTTTTTGAATAAAATTAACTCTTCTTTACTTCTGTATTTTATTTAGAGGACTGGCGCCCGAAAGGTTTTTTTTCCTTAGTTAGTTGCCAATTGATCGCCTGAGCCAACGGAAGAACCTACGAACCGCGTCCGCGCGACCCATGCTCTGGCACTGGACGGGGGTGTAATCCCTTAGCTGGCCTGTCTACCATTACATTCGTAGATCAGCGGGGCAAGTGGCCCAAATTAGAGCAATTTGCGATACAACTCTGAGGGTCGATTTCATAATAAAAGTTAGCATGGCGTTACATTTTAAAAGGAGACTAAAGACAAAAGTGGATTTAATAAACAATTTTAAGTTAAGTTGTAGATTTTTTGGTACTAAAACTTAAAATTTCTGTTAAAATAACCTAGAAGTCTATCTCAGGAAAATAGCTATTAGTATTTGATAGAGGGTATCAATAATTAAAATCTTAATTAATTGCGAAGCTGTTAAATGTATAAAAAGGCTCCGAAAACCAATTATGACACCAGTGCACCAATTTTGAGGTTATACTTGTCAGTTTTTAGTTCATATTTACTATTTATAGTTTTAAATGCTCCATTAGTTACCAGTAGTTTTAAAATCATTATGAAATCCAATATGTTATTTGGAAATCGGCCCTGAAAGTTAAAGCTAACCACCTTTTAAGAAACGCCATAGCTTTGTTGTTTAATTTTATGTGAATTTTTAATTGAATTTTTGAATTTCGGCGCTTTCATGCCAAGGCGGGCCAAGGCCATATTGGCTTTACCCTAGTTACGACACTGATTATAATGCATATACCTTTTCTTTATATGAATTTTATCAACTTACTACTTTACTACTGCTAACCATACACCCTAGCGTACCGATTTTGAGGTTATACTTGTTAGTATTTAGTTCAAATGTACCATTTGTAGTTTAAATGTACCATTTTTGTGTTGTAGGCAATAGTTTCTGTATTCTTCAATCCGTTCACATAAATTGAATATTACTAGTATAGCGAGATTAATATTGGGGACATAAAAATCAAAGGATTTGTTACAAAAGGCTGTTGTCCTCAGTTATACTGCTTACTGGAAAATTCGAGGATGACCTCTACACCTTGCAAGACGCTCTCAGAATTTTAGGAAGATGGTGCAAAGAACACTCTCTCCCGGCAAACCCGGCAAAGACAGAGCTTGTTCTATTCCCAAAAAAGAAAGCTGCCGACCATGGTTATGCCTATCTTAATAATTACTCCCCTAAAAATAGCCGACGAAGTTAAGTATCTGGGAATAATATCTGACAAATAGCTGAACTGGGGAAAACATTTAAAGCAGGGCTGGCTTTCTGGCAATGTCGGGGAGCAATGGGACGATCATGGGGCTTGTCCCCTAAGATCACCGTCTAGCTCTATACCGCGATTGTCAGACCCATGATATGCTAGAGTGCCCTTGTATGGTGGCCCAGAACCAAACCAAAAACTGTATACTTGCAGATGGGTAAAAGAAACTGCATGCAACCAAGCAAGAGCTGCAATACGTCTGCCTTCTTGGAAACATGCGAGATACTATCTGAATCTATCCAGAGTCAATCTGCGTACAATTGCAGGGATCTTAACTAGACACTACAGATTAAATAAATACCTTCACACGATGGGGTATGCAGATGACCCTATATGTCGTTGATGTAATGAAGAGGAAGAAACAGCCGAACGTGTACTTTGCTACTGTCCGGCGTTAATTTCAATAAGAAGATAAGAGGACTGAGTCTAGTCTGACATGGCCAGAATCAATTATACTCACCCTGCTAAAATCTTAGAGTTCATCCTACAGCTAGACTGGCTTGTTGGAGAGTGACACGATCATTGTTAAACTGAGAAACCGAAGGTAGTACAATGGGCCCAATTTAAAGGCCTAAGTGCGTGTGAGTTCATCTTACCCTCCACAATAACTCCAGAATCTAGGTAGCGGATAGCACGATTACCTGGTCCACGAATTTAAAAATTTTCAAAAGACAGAATGATGGCAAAAGGTCCAAAAAGCAATTACAAACCAAATATTTTATGGATGATCATTGAAAATAGAGCCTAAAATTTACAGAAGAACTGAAAACTTACCCATTAGGTTAGCGCCACCCACGCCTTATTTGACGACACCCACGCAAAAGTTTATAAATATTAGTTTGGCAGCTCACATATTACATACAGTACCTCGCTAGCTGTCGTAATGGATGTGTCATGCTTTTTGACACAGACCCTTTTTACGACCAAAATTATTTGGGAAGAGTTTGAATTTATTTCTTAACTCACGGAAGCTCTTTTAATGGTCGACTAATAAAAAGAATGAAATCAACGAATTTATTCGTGACACGTTTGATGTGAAGCATATTGAATACAATTTCAACAAAATAATTCGGAAAAGTAATTGCTTACACTAATTAATTAGTTAATTTTGTTGAAATTGTATTGTAATAAAAAGAATATCGTTTCCTATCTCTAACCTAAGCTCGACGGGTGGATCTCTTTTTCTTCGGAAAATGTTCGTTCGTTATCAGCCCTTTTCCGTCCACTGCTGGACATAGCCTCTCTATATTATGGAGGTTTGGTTTGGCCATAACGCACCACGCTGGCCAGACGGGTTGGTGAGTAGTCCGCAGATCGATTTTGGACTATAGTTGTTTTACATCCGGTAGCAGCTTGCTAGGCTAGCATTCAGATGTGCCTGTAGCCCTGTTTTTTGTTAACGGTGGCAATTTGTCAACTCAGGGGGACCGCCGGCTTAACGTGCCCTCCGAAGCACGGAGACTTGGTCATAAGAAAGTTTGACTCTCCCCGGGTTTCAACCCGGTACCCCGCATTCACATCCAACTATGAAGTTGTAATGAAACTGTGAAATGTAAGCCTAAAAAACCCTAAACCGTAATATTTGCTCGATGTTAAATGTTGGTTGGTGCAGATATGACTAGGGCTGGGACTTTTTATCTATTAATCAATAATATCGATAATTATAGATTAATCACACAAACGATACTAAATTTTTGAAATATCGATAGTTCTCGTTCGATATTTCGATAGTTATTGTTCGATATTTTGATAATTATAGACACTCCGATAAATTATCAACAAATATCGATTAATCGAAATTAACGATTAATCGAGGTTATCGATAATTTTCTAATTATCGATATTTGGATATCCCCCAGCCCTAAATAATGACTAAAGCTGTCACAGTCGGTACCCATTCTCCGTCACTAAACCCAGCTAAAGTACACGAACCGACAGCAAAATGCTCCCATAAGGTGGATTTTCGCGTAAAAATTGGAAATTTTAAATTCGGTTTTTAGCTAAACCATCATCGATAAAAACGCTTCATATAATTGTGATCTATTAAAATCGGTTGAGTTTTCATTAATAAATTTAATTTCTTTTGGGCTCGGTTCTCGTGCTACTACCGAATTTTTATTAACAATTAGGTTGTTTTTGCTATGCGGCCTGAAGGCCGCACTACTTTCAAATTGATAATATATAAACGAACAAATTTTGATTGTGTCACTGTTACCGACCAGTCAAGGGAATATACTCGCATAGCAATTTCTCTGACGTGGGAAGAGTCTCTCGACACATCAGAACATAGAATCGGGAAAATCCCAATTTTCCGGGACGTCTAAAACCCCTAATTGTAATATTTAAAAATTAGATTGTGAAAAAACTTTCAATATTCAATTGTTTATCTCTTACATCAATTTTCTGATTGGTTTTCTTTCAAGTTTATTAAAAAATTAGAAGCTTTACTAAAAGTATTCGAAAATATTTAATATTTCTTTCTATCTGCCTAAAATTTCCTAATTATTCTTTACCAATTCTCTTAAGCCTTTGTGGCGAATTTAAGTTGAATACATTTACAAACTTAGTTTTTATAAGCATTTGAAGTTTTAACTTTTACACTTATTGGTTCAAATTTTTCATACTTTCCTATTCTTTGTTAAACCTTCATAGAATCTTAAGCTTTTACCATAAATTCAATTGTACCCTTTTGGTTTAGTTCTAGTTTTTTCACTCATAATCAGTAATACTCAATTAATTTTCTATCAAAAATATTGTTTTGTAATTTATTTAATTTAATAATTACTTTAAACGTTCTTGCCGAGATTTTTAATCCACTATTCTTATGTGCTGTAAAAACTAAGAATAATACAACAAATTTCCTACATTATTTTCTCACCCACCGTAGCACTGGCCCTGATTTCCCTGTATAGTATTTTTGGCAACTCCAAATTTTGAAGAGTGAATGACAACTTTTCGTCTTGTCTGTATTGAATTATGCTGGTAATTCTCCATATAATATGAATCTACTTTAAATAAATCTCGATTTTTTATGAGTAAGTGGGTGAGAACTCTTGTATGTTGAAAATGAACAAAAATCATGGTTTTAGGGGATGGAAATAGAATTAACTAAATAACATTTTAAAACTTACAAAACTTGTTCAAAATAAGCTGCTTCAGGTGTGTCTGTGACCCTGGTCTCTTTTATCAATGGTGGCAATTCATCGGCCCAAGGGGGCCGACGGCCATGCCGTGCATAAACGCTAATGTACATACTATTTAGTAACAGATATAAATGATAAATTATGATCTAATGTAGGTTATTGGTAATTGCCTACTTATTTTACTATAATTTGACTCACTGCATCTTCACTTCTGATAATATCCTCAATTTGAACAAATTAAGAATGAATCGGGTTATGAGAGTTATTAAATAATTATCGTTGAGATTGAAACAATCCCCGTTACTTCATCCACCTTAGCACTAAATTGTCTCCAACTCTCATTAATTAACAGGTAAGTAATTATTTTAACTATCGTAAAAAATAAATTTCTATAAATTTTACTTTATTCCATTTCCTGAGTTTTCTAGATAAACAGCTGAATTTTCTTCAAATGACCTCTAGTTAGTGTCGGACGTGAGTTTGTTGTTGCAATAATTCGCATTTTGATTATAATTAATAGAAGTCAATTAAATGAGTCGTGAAAGGTACGAACGAAAAATAATCACTGAACTGAAATGTTTGAATTGGATTTGTGAATTTATATTCATACATTTTCAGACAATCACGATACTTGTTCCACTTCGTACAGTCTTTTAAATTGAAAATCGATGTTTACTGTAAAATTGATATTTATTATTCAAAAATTACAATAATTTGTATACGAAAGTTTCTGTGTTGCTTTTACAAAGCAAAATTTAATTTTAATTTTCGCACTTAAAAATTAACGACAGCAAATTTGTGGCTTTAAGCTCCATTGCAAAGAAACCTACCAGACCAATTAGTCTCGCTTAATCCTTTGCGAAATAAGAAATTTAATTTTATCACAATTTGTAAACTAAAAAGCAAACACTATTGAAGTATGAGTAGTTGCTTTGCTTATTGCGTAACTTTTCTTTGTGTTATATTTGTTTCATTAACTCAAAAGCTTGCTGAACGGTAGCTTTTGTAAGACTTTGTAATTATTTGTGACTTCAATTTTGTTTATTATAACTACTAAAATAAAATTTGGTTTTAGTTTGTAGAATTGTTTGTTCACACTGCGTTATTCTAATTAGAACCTAACAACCTAACTACATTGAAACTTCTAATTTACACTGCAGCTTTTCCAACACTTCACCACTATTGAAAATATAAGAAGTGAAAGCACATAAATTCTTGATCGATTTAAAGACAATAAATAACAAAATGATAAGGATGAATTTTTGAAGTAACATATACGCCATATAAATCAATACTTATGACCTATTTTCCAAATTTTTGTATAAAAAAACATTCGTTTGTTGTTCGTGGTTGGTACGTAGTAAGTGTAAAAAATTGTTAACTGTAAGGTTAGACAGGAACAACAAACATTTGATTTAGTATACCCAAGAAATATAGAAAAAGTTTTTCAAATCCGTCGAGTACAAATTTTCTTTGATCTTACCAGTAGATTAATGTGAGACAAGCAATAAAGCAAGCACATCATAACTTGTGAGTCAAAAAATTCTTGCGAACCCCAGCATACAAAATAATACTAATAGATAATAGGGGCAAATGGAACGGTAAACTAGGGGAAACCAAAGATCAATTCGGAGGAAACCGTCCTTACAGAGGAAGAATTTCGTACTCCACCACAGAGCAGTTAGAAGTTGGAAATGCAACATAGAAATTCAATCACGTTTAGTTTAACTTTGATAGCTTTGTAAAACATTCCAAATTTAATTTTGATTTTCAGCTTGCTATTGTAAGCTAGTTATTTTTTTTTAACTAAAAGTTTCTGGTTTGTGTGAAACTGAGCTCTTCAGGAACAAATTGTTTACGTGATCATTGTTATTAAGGTAATTGCAATTAATAATTAAATTACCAACCGTGACTGATGTTTTTCATTATGTAAGCATAAATTAAATAGTCAACAGAATTTCGTATAGTGGTCAAGCCGTCAAATATTTTTAATTAAAAAAGGGTGGAATATAAATTAAGTTACACTAAATGCAGTTTCCTTTCAAAAATTAAACTGCAATTGCTGCACTTTTCGGATAATTCATACTACCGCTTAATTAATTTATGATTTACAATCAGAAATAATTTAATTTCTTTTATTATTTAATTTTTGTAAACGTTGTTTAATTTTAGCTTTACTTCTTTACTCAAGTTTGTATAGCTATTATTTACATTGTGAGTTAACTTTACGAATTTTTCATCTGATTAGATATTATGTAGGTACATATTTTATAAATTTGCAAATTCAAGTTATTTTTAACGTTTTTATATCAAATGCATACAGGAGAAGCAAATACCAGTTAATCTCGCAATCACAAATAACAATTAAAAATGTGTAAAATTTTAATGATTTACTGGAATAAATTCGAATGCCTTTTAGTAGTTTTGTTGAAATGAAGTTTTTATTTCGCCCATGATCAAACCGGGTAACTCGGCATTAACAGTCAAACACTAAGCTGTCGCCATCTTCCTTTTATTCCAACCTATCTTTAATTTCAATGGTTATTTAGGTAATTATATAACTCCCAGTTTACAACCATTTATTACTTTTACGTGAGCTATGACATCAGATTGTCATAATTATGTTAGCAGCATTAGCCGTGTTTTGATCGCAATCCTCATCAATTTTACCTTTGATTGAACATCATTCTTAAGTTTATTATCAAGGTAAAGCGATTATAAGAGAAACAATTCCTATTTTAACCACATTAATTACCAACCAATCCATTAATTCCTAATTTAAAAAATAAATCAAGTAGACCTTCCATTTTATTTACATGCCTAAGGGCGAGGATCACCAAAGTCAGTTAGTTTATCCTCCTGCTAAATAGTTGAATATAATATTGTTATCGTGTAAGTGGGACTTTGAATAAATTTGACGTTTAATTTCCAAACGCCATCTGTCATCTGTTTCGAATTCGAATTTAATATAAATCACTCACAAAACAGTTAAAACAGTAAGCTCAAAGTAAATTATTTTCTAATTTACACGAGATTATACGCTAACTTTCAGTTCTACAGATGACAGATGGCGTTTGGAAATTAAACGTCAAATTTATTCAAAGTCCCACTTACACGATAACAATTATATCCAAGTATTTAGCAGGAGGATAAACTAACTGACTTTGGTGATCCTCGCCCTAAGTGTGCTATGTCACTAATAATTCCTATCAGTCAAATAAAAAATAAAAGTTTTGGCAAAAGTTTGATACAGGGTCAACTTAGCTGACTACATCAATAAATAATTTTCCGCAAAATGAAGAAGAGGAAGTTTATTTGTATATGATAAAGTAAAACACGAAGAGTTCTTCTACAAAGAAAATTATCGTACTTCCAAAATTTAGCATAGAAATTTAAATTTAATATTTATTTATTTTTGGTATTTAATGTACCAAAGGCCCACGAAAGTAATAAATTATATTTAATTATTTATGGAAATTTTAAAACAACTGAAAAATGAATTTAAATTTTGTTAATCTAACTGTTTTTCATACAATTCGTCTAGATGTACTAACAGTACAATTAATACTAGCTCCCTTTAATTTTTACGATCTGCAATCTAATAAGGTGAAATATTTTGCATTAAATTGGCGAAATTTAAAATCCTTGTATGTAATATATCTATTTGGTAGGTAGATTATAATTTACCAGAGGACAGTGATAGAACTTTTAGATTTAGATGTTACTTTAGACTCAGTGGCGTAGCTAGGGTAATTTGCGCCCGGGGACAAGACACAAAATCTGCGTCCCTTCTCGTATCGTGAGTCTGAAGACACTCTGGGGCCGGAGTTTATTTAACTCATTTTTTCATTTTGGCGCCCCCTAAGCTGTGGCGCCCAGGGACATATGTACCCCCCTGCCCCCCAAAACCTACGCCTCTGTACTTGTACTGTACTGTACTGACTTAACAATTAGTTGCATCCTCCTCCTAGAGAGCTATCGGACCATGATTTATACTTCACAACACAGGATCCCCAGTAAACTACAAGATCTGCTATGGCGTTAGGTGGAGGGGTCTCGACAGATAGGCCGCACTAAGGTCCCAAATTCATTGCAGCCATGGGCACTTTTTCACTACTTTCCCAAGAACTACACGTTGTAACGAATTTTTGCAATTTGTTACGTGATTATACTTTTATATCATTTCACAATATTTCTAAATACGGCCCTTGCATTTATTTTATTACATTTTAGCGGGAAGATGGTTGATAACATGAACCTCTTGTGTAGCAGTACCTGGATCTGGGGGAGTTTTTCAAGCTTTCAAGCAAGTTTTCAAGCAACTATTCATTGGTGGGCTATCGTGTGAAGCATTGGTATAGTTATCGTGTGGTTTTATGGCTCCTGTTTGTAAACATCTGGAACAGGACGGCTCTACATTCGCAAATCTATTACGCATTTTCTTTGTGCGCAAGTGGTGGAACCATTTTGGATTTTCTAGAGTTGGTAACATGCTATTGTTGTTTGTTTGGATAACGCCTGCGGAATTCTTTCCATTGTTTGGAACACCACCTCTCACACTGGTCCAGTTTCCAACTGCAGATCTGCAAGCTTTGTTTTGTGTTCGCGAGTCAAGTGCTACTGTATAAAATTATGACAAGTTACAGATTTCATCTTTTAAGCCGCACGTTGTACAGCAATTGGAGATGGAACACCTGTCACCATTATATTGTAAGAAAAAGTTGAAACCTTCTATTTAACCTTCCAACTAATGAAAGAAAATTTATGTTTTACCTAATTAATTACTTATGAATCATTTAAAAATATTTTCTGCATAGCTACGAGAGAGACGCCTTAAAAAGTTTACATTATGTAAATTAAATCTACCTGAGGAGCTTTCACAAAAACGAAATTTAAATATTACAACTCGGTATTTAATTAAATTTTAATAATAATTTTATTAAATTTACACTTTAAATTTAAATATTATAATATGGTGAAATAAAAAAATTTCCAATTTAAAGATTTGATAAAGGTAGAAACCCTGTTTTTGATACGATCTAAAAACTTTCAAGAACCTGTGGCTGCTGGCTGCCATACATTTTTCCTGCCAATGATAAAAGTTGCGCATCACTGGTGTAGGCTTATGAGCGATCAACCTACTTTCAATATCTTATGTTTTTATGGCTAATAAATCAGATACGACCCGCAAACAACTGTTTTCTATCATACCATTTATCATCGTTTTCCAGTAAAAAGCTCACAGTTCTTAACTCTCTTTACAGTTCTATTTTTCTTTGGAGTATTTAAAATATTATGCTTGAAAAACCACTTTATCGTAAAACTTTCAATGTAGACGTTATCGAATAAAAAATTTTTCCCTTTTACAAATAAAAACTTTTTTTTGATATAATAGCCATCATTTTAAATACTAATAGTTAGGATAGTAAAATGTAAAGTAGTTAAATATGGTCTACATATTATATAAAGCTTATTTTGAAAGTTTTCTAAAATCGCCTACGGCTTTTCTTTTAATTTGTCAAATTTAAAAATAAATATTGTCTTCTGTCCTCCTAATAAAATCACTTTAATTTCATTTTGTTGGTAGCGTCTTATTATATTATCTGGCACCCAGTTACTTTTCTACAGTTTGTTACCTGACAGATTCTAAAGGTGGAGATTTAATGCAAGTTGTCATTAACATAACTGTCTTGTTGTATTTTGCCAGTACGGCTTTAATGAGAATCAGTTTGAGGATAAAATCGTGAATAAGATCGAAACAGGCTCATTCGTTTGCTGTAGCGTAGGCCCTTGATGTTAAAAGCGATCAGTTTTCAACATTATGGAGCGCATGAACTTCTAGATATCGGACGCCAGGTAGCTTAATAAAGCTCATTTAAAATAGAATTAATTTTAGTCAATCACCATTTCAATCCTTTAGGTTTTTTTCATATTTCATATCCTACGTTTTTTTAACTTTATTATTTTTTAGTTAGATTTTCATTTGATGTTGATTATGAAAATGCACCTGACCGTTGATAGTTTTTGAGATTCATGCTAACTGTTAAATTTTCTTTAAAAATTATATTTCTTAATTTCTCTAGCTTATTAATTATATTATCAATTCAAAAGCATCACAGATTAAAAATTTTGGCTGAAAATTTATTACCAAAGCTTTGGAGCGTTAATATGCTCTAATTAATTGCCACAACTAGCTAAATCTCTCTCTTAGTCAATGATTTGAATTCAGCCTGCTGATTGGTTTTGAGGCTTCGCAGTTATACTGAATCGTTCGGATTGCTCAATTGAATTAATAAGAAGTGGATTTCAGTCGCCTCGTTGAAAGATATCATTCAGAAATACTTTCTATTAATCTCATAACGATTGCTGTCACGCTTTGGAAAGAAAAATACGAATTTATTTTATAAATCTAACAGATTTTAGTGCAGTTTGCCTACGTTGAACGATTCGGTTCGATGCGGTTTGTACTCACCGACAAACCATACGATTTTACCTGCGGCTTTGCAATTAGTGAATGTCTGTTATAATTAGTCTGTTCATTCGACCTTCAAAAGCTTACTTGGTGACTATGGAGAGAGAGATATTGGGGAAGAAAACGAATTTTAAATTAATATGATTTAATAACCAGAAATTAAATAAAAGTATGCTCCAAAACTGAAAGGTTAATAAAATAGAACTTTGAAATTTTCATAAGGTAAATGTGATAAGGAAGGATTTTATTTTTAGTTTCCATAAAAGTCAAAAAGCAGCTCGTTCTATTTGAAAATCAAAGTTGATTGCATTTCCTGCGTAAAATTGTACCTACAAAACTTGTATAGGTCGCGGACGTCCATAAATAAAGGCAACTTTATGGTCGAAATCGATAATGATAGTTAAAGAGGAAAATTTCCTACGCAAAAGTAACCTTCGTTTCCTTTAACGATTAACGCCAATTTTTTACCCTTCTTTGAAGGCATTGTTAAATATTCTTTTTAATTAACTGCATTAAGTGTGCTCATTGATGAAGCTCCCTAATCCTTAAATCAAAAGAAGCGGAAATTTAAATTGGAAGTACGAAGTACCTGACACGTGACATTTGGGTGAACAAACATTTACAACACGATTCTACTTTATGATAGGATCACGTAACAAGATTTCATTAGTAAACAAATTTGTTGGTTGTTAAATAAGTTACATTAGTTAAAAGTGAAGAGTGCCTTATCTACTTGAGAAAAGTCTGTTTTTTATAGGAGCTGCGTATCGTGAAGATCTGAAATGTATAAGTGAACTTATAAAGGGAAGCCATAGCGACACTGTCATGAAAATCGTTGTTGAGGGTAAATGGAACGCCGATTCTCCCTTTGGATTCACCCCATGACACACGCTATACATACCCTTCTGTACAGCTCTCGCATAAATTTCATTAGTTTTTACTTTATTTTACATCAACTTGGCATAAAAGTTGATATTTATAGCTTTCGACGTTTAATTATTCGCATGATTTACTTTCAATATTTAACGAAAAATTGGATGAATTTTAATTTTTAATTTTCTTTTAATTCAATTTCCGTTTGATTTGATAAACAATGTTCGGGGAAACTGCTCTGACAGTGACATTGACGCATTTATTGTTATTTGTTATTAACCGTAAACCTACACTTCTAAAAAAAATGTGGAACTGTGACAGATACTCAAAGAATCGCTTAGACACAACAATAGCACTACTTTATATAATTTCGAGCAATCCAAAAATAGAATCATTAATTTCAACCTGTAAAGCGTAACTATAAAAAAACAGAAATTTTTTAAAATATTTACAATACTATTGTAATTTTTGAAAATAATTTCAAAGTTAAAAAAAATTGACAGCGGTGGGATTCGAACCCACGCCCTTTCGGACTGGTGCCTAAAACCAGCGCCTTAGACCGCTCGGCCACGCTGCCTACACTGTTACAAAAAAATTATGTTTCAGATACGGATTCTCGTATACTCAGTACACTGTAACTAAATACCAATTTATTTTATATTAATTTTTGAAAGGTTTATAATTGAAGTAGTACAGGAAGTCTATCCTAATGGGTAAACAGATACCTTCCTATTGTTGTATAGTTACGGTAATCCATAATGCATTTTCACATTTTGCAAAGGAGCCACAAGCTATTCGTTGAGTTTTGCTTTTCTAGTAGTATTTCAAATAAAAAGGACCCTATAGACATCCTCGCATTACAGACATTTTCATAATAATGCAACATTTATATTGCATACATACAAACTCATCCATTTTCAATAGGTTGCTATGGAAACAAGAAGTTCTTATTGACAGTTTACTAACACATTTGCGTGCGTAAATACACATATCAGTTTCTTATTCACCTGGTGTGAAAAGACTACTTTATCGCACGAGTACGATAATGCATTTCCACACGTTTTAAATATAAAGTTTTCTCAGACTCTGTTGGAAAAAGTTAACATAATAATTTATTATAAATTAACTTTTCGCACTTCGTGTGGAAAGTGATTACTTCTCGCACGCAATACGAAAAAGTAACTCTCTTTCAGGCGCGTAGGAGCGCCTTAAATATTAAGGGGGCCAATAGTAAACTATAACAAAATATAATTATTTTCAACTTCCAATTATGTAGTAAATCTGTGTTTTGCTTTGTAAAAGGAACATTTTGAAACAAGGAAAGCCAAAAGGACAATTCTATTGTTGAGCTCAAAAGATTTATTTGGAAGTTATTGTAATTTATTCGTTTGAAAAATATTATTTTTGAAGCTTTTGGATTCTCTAAAAATAAAAACCTGTTACCGATAATTTCAAAGAGTAATTATTGATTAAAATTCAAATTTTTAACATAGGATCTTATGGAGAATAGAGTTTTCGTGTATTTAAAATTATAAAAAACAATATTATTCAAGTAGATATCGTAATATAATATAATGTTTATAAATATTCTTTAAAGTATATAGTTTATATAATTGCATTAAAAACAGGGTGTTACCGAACATTTCAATTAATTATTAATTATTTTCATAAATAAAACTAAAACTATTTTGTTAGCTTAGTCGTCATAATAAAACTGGCAATAACGCACAATAGAACAGTGACGTTTTTTTATTTTTTGACAAAATGACGAAATTTATGTTTTTGGGAAACAAAGACACCATGACTGTTTCTAACATTATAATGATTATTACTATTCATAACTGATAGTAAAACTAATAATTTATGTAACTGTCAACAAAACAACTCGATACACTGACATACAGTTCTAGTGTTTTTTATTTGAAAACCGCGGTGTAGCCAAATTTAATACGTAATTTAAAACAAGTCAAATTAAATACTAATTTATAATACTGATATTTTACAATAAATATCGAAAAAGTATTTCCGATATTCAAAACAAATTAATAAATCATTATATGATTTTGGATATATTTGAAAATTTTTCCAAAGCCCTAAATAAATTTCATAACAAATTAGTACTCAATTGATTTCAAAGTCGCGTTCGTACGTCCTTGCGATGCTGTGCTTATTTTTGCACAGAAATCGAGAAAAAGGTCAGTATCGTCAAGGAAACGATTAAACTAACACAAAAGATGTCTTAATCTTCAAAAATTACTTTGCAAGTTATTTCAATTATAAAATTGAGGACGCGCATGAATGGATTACCGAGATTTCTTCGGTCCACTCAAAAATAATTAGTTTTTATTAAACATATACAATTACAATACAATTTTATTTGTTTTATAATGAAAAAACATTTTATATGCTTTTGTTTTATCTGTTTTATAAACAACTGTGTCAAGTTTCCTTGACACTATTACCAATGTGAGCCTATAATTCTTTTACATCTGGTAAATAGCTTACTGGGCTGGCCTGCAGATGTGCCTGTATCCTGTTTTTTTATGTTATTTTTGGCAATTCACCAACCCAGGAGGATCACCGACTTAACGTGCCTTCCGAACCACGAAGACTAGTCATGAGAAAGTTTGCCAACATTATCATAAAAAACAAAGATACAGACACATCTACAGGCCAGCCCAGCAAGCTACCTACCAGATGTAAGGCAATTATATGCTCACAGTGGTAATTGTGCCAAGGAAACTTGACGCAGTTGCTTATAGAACAGATCATTGATCTAAACGAAGTTAAAAAAGAAGAAAAAATACAATGTGGCCATTTTGTTGATAAATGTGAGCACTGAAAAGCGTCAACTCTTTTTATCTAGCTTTCTAAGAACTACCTCGCACTTCTGATCCTTACCTAACACGACTCGGCCTTCGGCCTCGAATTTCAACAGATACATAATAAATATGAACATGTACAAAATTCAATTTTAAATATACAGCAACAAAAAATCATTTGGAGCAGTACAAATTTTTGTACTCCGGTTTTAGCTACGGGCAAAAACCATCAGTCAGCAAAGAATTTTGAAGATTAATTGAATTGAATTAATTGAAAATCAGATCAAAATTGAAGATTAAATTTAAAAGATCGAGGTAGTGAAGTACGAAGGCTGCAGGCCGAGCTATGTTACTCGATAAGGAGAAGACCAACTGTGCCAAAGGAGGGGGGTAAAATATTCGGGAAAAATTCGAAGTGTTTTATAGACGACCATTTAATTTCCACAGTTGGTCTGAAAATTAATTTAGGCAATTTAACCTTTTTTTTCCGGTACTGTGGTCTGTAAAACCTGAAGATTTAGGGTGTTGCCCAATGGCCTCCTGCCGCCCTGCTTCTATGCGACTGTTCATATTGATAGCTAATTATATTTTGGTTTAAATCGGTTCGCAAACATCGATTTCAAAGTGGAGGTGAGGCGCATAAATAGATTAACGAGATTCCACAGATTTTTTTTAATTGATAAAATTTCTTTGTGATTCAAGTATCATGGGTATACATGGAGCATTGTGTACGACGCACAAGAACGCCCAGTAATCGTGACTGGTGACGTCTACTAATTTTATAATAATTGCAATAATACCATAAGATTAATGTATGGTAAACTCATTAGTTATGATCATGACGATCTCTTATCCAGTGATGCCGAATAACCACATGCACGTATTTCTTTAAATTTAAAGATTAGAATAGTTCTTAATTCTGGAATTCTTTTTTTTAAGGTTAGAATACGCAATTCGTACAACAATAAATGGAAGTATAAACTATTTTGTAGTAATCCAAGCTTTGAGCTGCTTCCAGAGTGAAGACAAGTTTACCGGCGCCGGCTTACCAGTTCATCTCCCTCCAATGTTAATTAATGTAACCGTGAAAAAAACGAAGCTGGCAACCGGACTGATATTTCAATACAAAAATCGAAGCAGGTAAACCTGATCGGATACCAGCGTTCACTGTGTACGCAGACTTAGCTATAAGAGCGGTGAGGTTAATGGATTAACCACAGCAACCATCGCAGTGGTTTAGTCAGATGAGAAGCAGAAAGTCAAATGAATTAATATTTAAAGGCCGCTTGTTCAAAGTTGGTTATGGCTAATCGCGATTCAAGTATAAATCTGTACTGTTCACTAAACTTAAATCCGTTGGTTGAACTTGGCATTAAAAAACTAGCCCTAAATTAATATTCTTCTTCAGGTGCCTATCCGATTCCGGATTTTAGCGATCCTCCTGGCTAAGTCAGGAAGACTATACTAGGGAAATGTTAATGGGGTGGTTTCCCGTTGCCTTCCCCATAGTCCACAGATCGATTTTGGACTGTTTAGATCGCAGCACATATCCGACGCAATCGGGATTAGAGCCGCGGTTTTCCGCTCTGTAGTCTATCCGTGTTTGATTTACGCCAGACTGCTGGTCTTAATATTTTATTAGTATTTTAATTTATTTATTTATTTATAATTAATATTAAAAATTAATATTATTTTAGCTTAAAATCCGAGGGTAGATAAATTGTCCACTATACGAACGCTCGCGTATCATTAAAATCGTTAAAAATCTAAATGTCCATAGTTTCATATTTTCACAAATCATCCGATAGCGCAATTACGAATTTGGAATTTAAATTAGGTTATGTTATTCGCGCAGTTTTTAACAAAAATAATCAATTGATTCGTGGTTAATGTAGTGTAACTTGATAGTAAACATTTCAGTATTTTGGACTACAAATGCAAATAATATTTTTAGCAGGCGAGTAGAGATGTATAAAATATTGAGGGGGCGATAAAGCCATAACGACATTTTGTTTATTATCTCCAAGAAAAATAGGGGGGGGGGTAATCGTCTGTCGATGGAAGGTTACTTAACTATATACCATGGTAAAAAATCAGTTGTTTTGCCCTGCTCAGACTATCATTATCCGAAAAGAGCACTAAATTATGAGAATTGTTAAGCCCGTCATCGTAAGCATCGTAGCCTCAGATCTCAATGAGTGTAGCTTTTGAATTAAAACTAATGGTAAGTCCCTCGTGGTCAGCTCTAGGAAAGATAAGTAAGTTTTACGACCAATTACGAGTTATTTTTCGTCATAATGTGATGAGTGATTTCCATATGCGAGTCACCAATTAAATGGTGAATTCTTTGGTACTTTTTGCCTTTACAGGTTCTTGTCTAAACAGGGGGCATCCGGGATATCCCATTGTCTCTTTTCAGGGCTCAATATCGGATCGATAGACCTAACGTTAGAGTGAACAAGCTTGAAGTCCTAATTACCTCGTCTGGATCTGATCTAATCGTGTCCCCGTTGGCGGTTTGTTCCAGCACAGGCTGCATAAAGACGCAAGTGTGAACTTGATAAAATTGGCATGTTTAAACATAAATAATCTGATATGCTGGGTCGTTTATGTTATCCTGATCATATGCCAGGGCTTGAAAATCAGATCACTGGGCAGAAATTACATTGCTTTTTTATTATTTTTTTTTTCAACTTTTCATTTTTGAAATATTCAAAAGTTCTTCAACTGTCGCTCATCTACCCCACAATCTTGACATGAATTGTGTTCCTTTACCTGTACATTTTAGTAGTATTTTGGAAGCATCTATCATAAATTCATTAATTCACATTCAACAATATTTTTATAATTTGAAATTGTGACTTCGATTAAATCCAGGAAATGATAATTGTTTTGTAGTTAAACCCCATTATTTTTGCTTATGTTATAAATTTCAACAGACCGTAAAGCAATTGCATGACAATTAAAGAAAATGTGGCACTAATCAAACTTAAATGTAATTGACCTATCTAACGTATAATTATACTATCGTGGCTCACCCCGTATAAGCGAATTGCAAGCGCCATATGTCAATAACGATAACAGGTTTAAGATTAATTTGCCACCCCTTTGTACGATTATTTTGGATAAACAACTACAAAGACTTCTCAACTGGGATTCCGATATTGCACACATCAAACAATTTTGGTTGTGCATCTCGCCATGACAATCTTCCAATTTTTGATAGTGCATCCAACCATACCTAACACCTTCCAATGTTTTAATAATGGAACTATTATCATATCAATATTGTACAGGAAATTAAGTGGAGTATATGCAAAATTTACTGTTCGTCAAATACTCGTACGAGCAAGTATAAAAGTGCGTTCATCTCACAATAAGGATTGTTTGTGCTCATACAACGTGAAGGTTTGCTTAATGTAACAAATTCAAACGGAAGTACGTCTGCATAATAAACCTATCAAAAAACTTACAAAAATTTGTAAATTTACATCTTGTTTTTTAATTTCGAGCTCACAATGTAGCTTGAAGCAACGCAAACAAAAAATTACGTGACAAATTGGGTCCCATTACGGTGTTTCATATTTAATGATTAGTGTGAGTATACTAGTAAAACTTACAGAAACCTTATAAATTTACCAACAACATAATCTAATAATTTGTACGAGATTACTTCATTAAATTGTATAGAAAGGAAAATATAAAAATTGTGACGTGATTTTTACATACGCCGACTAAAGGCAATTTTAGTCTAGAATAATATGTTTTAAAATCGGGTTTGTACAAAAATTTCGTAGTTGTACCTCGTATTTATCAAATAGAGTGGTTATTCATCGAGACATGAGTATTTTTCCGTTAAATAATAAATACTAGATTTTATGGGATTACTAAATTAAATGTCAACATCATGGTCAAAAGTAAAATGATATTTTTAGTCAAGTACAGCTGCAAATAATAAAACGAGATCCAAAAAGCAATTATAGGCCTAGTTTTGGGAAAACTAATATTATTTAGTTAAGCCGGTCTCGAGTTTTATGGCTTTTTCAGAGAAGGGAACAAAGAAGCGGCTGTGAGTCAAGTCATTAGGACGGGCACGAATGCTTGGGAACGGTTTATCAAAAAGTACCGAGCGTCACAATGTCGCAGTTAAAATTACCAAAAAGCACGTATATCTATTATTCACAAACTCATTAATAGGTTTTAAGAAATCATAAAAATTGGGGGAGTGATTAGAAAAAAAGGAAGAGGGAAACCCAAAATGAGATCTCTTATTGGATGGGACCCTTCCTAAAAATTAGGAAATTTATGTTAACGAGTAGAAGGGAACAGGCAGATCGACTCACTCGACAAAGTGGTTCTGATCAAGTAAGTCACCTAGCTTGTGAGATCACTTTGTAAAACGTTTAACATCTAAGTTTTCGGGTCAAAAATAGTTAAAGTTTCGACGGTCAGTACTTATAAAAATTATTTTATAAGTATTGAATACACCAAGAACACCTAAATCGGTAGTCGAATCGAAAGTAATAATAGAAATTATTAGTGAATAAAGACATTATTTCGAGTGTTAAAATAGTGAATTTCGTTAATAAACTATTGAACTTATCACGTTTATTTTAAGAGTGTATAAAGCCGATCGTTAATTATATTTATTAAGAACATTTAGCGTCTGGAAGAATCGAAGTTATTAAGTTTTAGTCATCCAGAATAATTAGAAAATTAGTTCTCGATGCAAGTTTAACGCGAATTAGCGGGATTATACGGTTTAAGTTGAATTAAATGTTTATGTTTGAAACATCGTCGTGGCCCAGGGGTGCAAGTAAAGCGATCTTTGATTTCAAATTCTTTTAAGTCCTTCGATTTATTAAGATTCTGACCTAAAGTTCATAAGGAATCCACAAAATTACGTGCGTAATATTATAATCTCGACGACGTAAAAATCACCATAGTGATTAATTTGGTCAAGTAAAACTTATCCAAAGCGAATGAACATTATTTTATCTGATAAAAATTATTAAGTTGGGAGTTCATTCATATTATACACATTTAAATTAACAATTCGTGTGAAAACCATCATAAAGTTCAAACACCGTATTTAACATCTTTTGGGGCCAAGGAGCCATTTCATCAATCAAATCAAGGATCGACACTATCAAATCTATTGCAGTCAAGGAATATCCACAACGAGTGAATCATTGGGTAAGACACCTGTATTCAGCCATAGTAAGTGATACTTGGTTATTTTTAAAAACACATAATTTTCAAGAATCGGTGTGAAGTTTATTTAATTATTGTTAGGATATTTAAAGTTTGTCTAATTTTATTCAAGTTTTGTACTAATTTCATTACATATATTTCATTAGAAATATATGGATGCGAGTAGCTGACAAAATCTGGGTTTTAAGTTCAGAAATTAAAGAATAGGGTTGTAATTCAAATCGTCATAAATTTAATTATTAATTCTAATTTTGTCTATGATAAATTTGGGGATGTTTATTGAAATTAAGGGAATTTTACTTTGATATAAAGATTAATCAGTCAGTTGCTCAAATCATTAAGAATCATTATTTTATTAGCATTAAGAAAACTTAGCTTTACATCGAGCTCGAATAATTTTGATAGGGTTTATTATTAGTATTGATCAGTGCGTTTGGCATTGAATGTAAGTAAGTTTGTATTTTGAAGTTATCTTATTATTATATATTTGTTTTATCGTTTTCATTTGTTTTTATTGCGTAACTGTGTTACGATATTTCTTTACAGGATATTCCATATTGTAAGACTCGATAGATTTACGATAGTTCATCGTCCCTTGATAAGTTGCATCTAATCTTTTCACTAAACAATTTTTATTCATTACATATAAAAACTATTAATTCCAGACCAACGGCCGTGCGTGGATAAAGGGGATAAACCGTGTTCTCTGTTACATCGTTTACCGGTCCAAGCAATTAAGATCAGGGGCGGGTCGGAATCAAACTTAACAGAGTGGCGCCAATAATAACTCCATTAAAAATCGGGGTTATCAGTCGAGCATTGTAAATAGTAACCAGCGACGCTATGCCATAACACTTTTTCCCGTAATTATAGTAATTAAAGAATCTACGCCGAAAACCACTGAGTTAGTTGAGTGCTTTCCTTAAGTGTCATAACCTTTATTACGTGGTCGAGGGAAAAAGGGCGTAGTGTGAAAATAACACGTAATAAAATGGCGCGACCAACGTGGGTCAAAGTTGAATAATTGACGTGGCCAACGTGCGGGCCAAAAATTTGATTAAATTTAATTGTTACATAATAAAGTTGAATAAATTAGGTATCGAACGTGTTTAGCCTTGTGTAGGATATTAGGGTCGTAAACATATTTTGGGTTAGTTTGTAATAAGTAAATTTGGCATTATTTAAAGTCGATTAGAATTTTCATGAAATAGTAATAAAAGAGTGGTTATTAAGTTTATTGAGATTATTTAAGTTTGGATATTAAGTACCTTTAAGGGTTGGGGTGTGAACCATTGTTATAGAGAACCAGTCTTATTACTTTTGAGTTGAAAATTAATAATTTAATTAGTAAGTGCCATAGGAATTAAGTTTGTTTAATTTAAGGTAGAGCAGATTTTATCGCTTGCGATAAAATTTGTCAATTAAGAGCGGAAAGACGCGTTTTCAATTTGAATTCTATGCAACGCTCGAGTTACGTTTAAATTGGTATTTTATAAATATCGTTATAGATTTTGAATTTCATTTTAATATTGATTTTGAATTGTTTTTGAACTTGAGTTTGGAATAGGTCCAAACACATTTGATAGTATTGGATAGGTCAGTAAAAGTCAAGGTCGTAGTTTATTACTTGTTTTGGTAATAATTTTATGAGTAGGTCAGTTATTTTAAGTATAGGAATTTAAAAACAACTTTGAGGTCAACTAACCTAAAGTAATTATAAGTTTTGTGTCGTGAGTATTGTTTTGTTTTCTTAATTTCGGATTTAAATTAATTAAGATGGGGTTGATGATGTTACCGGAAAAACTTTTAAAACCAGAAGTTATTTATGAATTAGCAGTAAGAGGAATTTCTACTAGCGGGTTAGCTAGGGAGCTGCGACAAGCGTTTATAGATATTTTAAGAGAGGAAGCGGAAGGAGAATATAGAACTGTTCTTGTTTATCCTTATACGTTTGCCGAGGATGAAAAAGCATTAAAAGATGGGAAAGAAATTTTAAATAAACTTTTGTTAGCTTTTGAAACTTCACCAGCAAAAGATACCGGGATAATTTTTGAAACGAAATTATCACATTTTATTAATCGTGCAAATAGGTCGTGTCCTACAGATGCAGACGAGGAATCAATTAAGGCAGAGTTGTTAGGAGATTTTTCTCAATTGATGATGAAATATCAGATTTCAGTGAATAATTCAGATAGTTTTAAATTAGCATCAGCAAATCAATTTGTAGTTAGCAATCCAGTTGTACCGACTACACCTGTGAGTACTACTGTAATTAAAGATGATTCAAAGAAGATCATTGCGAAATCTACACCTGTAGTTAAGTGGGATTTGAAATTTTCGGGTGATAATCGTTCATTGTCGGTGAGCGCATTTTTAGAACGGGTTAATGAATTAATGATTGCAAGAGGGCTTAATGAAGTTCAAGTTTTTAATGAAGCTATAGATTTATTTTCGGGAAATGCATTAATATGGTATAGAGCGATTAAACATACAGTTAATACTTGGGAAGAGTTAGTTAATTTATTGAATCAAGAATTTAGACCGGTTAATTATGATGAAAGATTATTGATAGAAATTACTCGTAGGTCTCAAGGACATGATGAGTCAATTTCAATTTATGTAGCTATTATGAATGCAATGTTTGCTAGATTAGTTGTACCTTTAGAAGAAGATCGAAAGTTGAGATTAATTGTGAATAATTTGAATCCATTTTATCAAGGTCAGTTAGGGTTAAAGAATGTTGAAAGTTTTGATGAGTTAATTAAATGTGGCAGAGTTATTGAGGAAAGACGCTTTGCTATTGAAAATTATGTACCACCTTCTAAAAAGAAAAGTGATTTAGAAACCGATTTAGCATATTTGAATTTATCAAGTAAAAACAATCATAGAGAACCAATATCAAAACCCAGGTTTAATGTAAATAATGACCATCGCAAAGTTTGTGAATTTTCATGTCCAGGTCAGAGTTCAGATAGTAAGGACATGGGAAGTTATAGTAACAGTAGAGGCAATTCGAGTAGTCGAGGTCGAGGTCGAGGTCGAGGACGAGGTAGAATCAGTAATGTTTCTGCTGAATCTGAGAGTAAGGTAATTTGTTGGAACTGTGGATCCAAGGGACATCGAGCTAAGAAGTGTATCGAACCTCAAAGACAGCTATATTGTTATAAATGTGGAGAACCAGGGGTGATTGTTCGTAATTGTAGTCGTTGTAATCCATTAATGGATCAGGCGGAAAACTAGAAAGGGAAACATCAGGTTGTCGTAGGATGTACACCCGTAGTAAATATAATGCGACATATTTAGTTAGGAAAATACTTGAGAACAATAAAATTCAATTTACTAAAAATAAGGTTATTTTAGATTATATATTAGAACATTCTAGTGATGATACAAGACCTCATGTCACTGTAGAAACTTTGGGTTGTAAAATAAAAGCACTTTTAGATTCAGGAGCGACTCATACGTTAGTAGGAGAAGAAGGGTGGACCATTTTAAGATCATGTGGTGTAAAACTTAATGTTAGGAAAGATGCAACACCCGACTGTACCGTTGCAAATGGTAATTTAGTTCAAAGTATAGGTTCAGTTTATCTACCGATTCAGTTAAAGACGCGTATCGTTAATATTAATGTTATTGTGGTACCAGAGATTCAGCAAAGTTTGATTTTAGGGGTTGATTTTTGGGAAGCAATAGGATTTGTTCCTGATTTAAGGAATGATCAATGGCATTTCGGAACACCTAAAGCGTTTCCAATTGAAACTACTAAAAAGGTTCCATTACAGTCAACGTTGACAATGTCGTCATTACAACGTCAACAATTAACGTCATTAGTTGATGAGCATTTTGCTCAGAATAAAGTAGAACTCGGTAGAACAGATTTAGTAAAACATATAATTAAGACAGATTCAGAACCCATTAAACAAAGATATTATCCAGTAAACCCGAAATTACAGGAACATATAGATAAGGAATTAGATAAGATGTTGAAGTTAGGAGTGATTGAACCTTCAAATAGTGCATGGTCAAATCCAATATTATTAGTTAAAAAGAAAGATAAGAGTTATCGTTTTTGCGTCGATTTTAGAAAATTAAATCAAGTATCAGAAAAGGATGCTTATCCTTTACCGTATGTATCTGCTATTTTAGATCGTTTAAGGGATGCTCAGTTTATAACATCCTTAGATGTTAAATCCGCTTACTGGCAAATTCCAGTAGAGGAAAATTCTAAGCAGTATACGGCCTTTACTATTCCAGGCCGAGGACTTTTTCAGTTTATAAGAATGCCGTTTGGTTTGCACAATGCACCAGCGACATGGCAGCGACTGATAGATCGAGTCTTGGGACCTGATCTAGAGCCGTATGTTTTTGTATATTTGGATGACGTAATAATTTGTGCGCCTACGTTCGAGAAACACCTCGAAATTTTAAATGAAGTATTAAAGCGTTTGCAAAACGCCGGTTTATCATTAAGTCAAGATAAGTGTAAGTTTTGTCAGTCAGAATTAAAATATTTAGGATATGTAATTAATTCGCAAGGATTATTGGCAGATCCAGATAAAGTAGCTGCGATAGTGAGCATGCCTGTTCCGCGGAATCCTAAAGAAATTCGGCAGATTATTGGCATGGCATCATGGTATAGACGATTTATACCACAGTTTTCGTCTATTATCGCTCCAATGACATCATTATTGAAGAAGAATGTGAAGTTTGTTTGGGATGAGGTATGCGAGGTCGCGTACGCTACAATTAAGAATTGTCTAGTTACAGCTCCGATATTGTCGTGTCCCGATTTCTCGGTTCCTTTCTCCATTCAGACTGACGCATCCGGTTTCGGTATCGGAGGAGTTCTGACTCAACAAATTGAGGGGAATGAGAAAGTTATCTGTTATATAAGTAGGTCGTTAACGCGCAATGAACGAAATTATTCAGTTACTGAAAGGGAATGCTTAGCAGTTTTATGGGCAGTAGAGAAATTAAGGCCATATGTGGAAGCCTCTCATTTTACCGTAATTACAGATCATTTTAGCCTTATCTGGTTACAGAGACTCGAATCTCCAAGTGGAAGACTCGCGAGATGGGCTGTACGGCTTCAGCAATATGATTTCGATATAGTCCATCGGAAGGGAAAAGAACATTTGGTCCCAGACGCTTTGTCTCGTACCGTACCGGAGATCGATGAAATTAAAGTCACTTTAGTACAGTCGAACGATGCGTCTGAGCAATCAGATGTTCAGAGCGAAAAATCTGCTCCACCTTTCCCTGACATTCGCGACCGTTGGGTAAAGAAGATGATAGGAAGGGTAGAAAAATATCCTTTAGCTTATAGGGAATGGAGAGTAGAGAACGGTAAATTGTTTAAACATATAGGTAGTAGATATCCCGAATTAAATGAAAATCATTTAGAATGGAAGGAGGTTGTATTAAAGCAAGATCAACAGTCGTTGATGAGAAAATGTCATGATGAACCAACGTCTGGTCATTTTGGTATTTTTAAAACCTTTGAGAGATTAGCTCAACGATATTATTGGCCAAAGATGAAGTATGATGTAACACAGTATGTTAATAAGTGCGCAGTTTGTCTGTCTCAAAAGCCAGAACAAAAGAAACCAATGGGGTTTATGTCTAGACATCCTGTTGTAAAGAAACCATGGCAGATGATATCCGTGGATATTGTAGGGCCATTACCACGTTCAAATAGGGGTTTTAATTACATTTTATCTGTGGTTGATTGTTTTACGAAATTTTCTCTTTTCTTTCCAATGCGGTCAGCTACGGCTTCGCAAGTAATTCAGAAATTAGAGGAGCATGTTATTCTTTTGTTTGGAGCACCTCAGTATTTAATAACGGACAATGGAGTACAGTTTAGGAGTAATGAATTTAGAAGACTTATGGAGTCTTATAGAATCAAAACTCTTTATACTGCACTATACCATGCCCAGGGGAATCCCGTAGAGAGGGTAAATAGGGTATTAAAAACTATGTTATCTTCATATGTTAAAGATAATCACAAAACTTGGGATTTATATCTGTCTAAAGTTGCGTGCGCAGCACGTACAGCTGTTCATGAAGTGATAGGAATGACTCCGTATTTTGCGAATTTTGGTAGAGAAATGATACTCGAGGGAAATCATCATCCTCGGGAGGATAATGAAAAGGAAGAGATAGTTTATAAGGAACGTGAAAATTTGATACAACGTGTACCAGCAATGTCAAAAATGTATGGGGATATAGTTAAAAGGTTAAGAGTTGCGTATGATAAGTCCAAACGTCAGTATGACTTACGCAAACGACCTGAGAAATTTGAAGTAGGAGATACGGTATATCGACGTAATTATGTATTGTCTAATGCAGCGAAACACTTTAATGCAAAGTTAGCACCAAAATTTGTAGGACCTTTTACAATTCATAGGAAAGTATCGTACACTACTTATGAATTGAAAAATGAATCAGGAATTGTATCAGGTGTTTGGCATGCAAAGGACTTGAAATCTGTTTCTAGGGAAGAAATAGATAATGTGTTAGGTTAGTTTTTTTTTATTATTATCATTAGTATTCTTCTTAGGATTAGTTTGGTTATCTTAGAGATAGGCTTGTAAATATGATTGCCAATGTTAGTAACGTATTCAGGTTGGATATCTTGGTCCCCAGCAAGACCAGAAAAACTGCCAGCGTTTATCCTGTAGTTCATATAATAACTGAGGATATCTTGGTCCCCAGCAAGACCAGAAAAACTGCCAACGCTTGTCCTGTAGTTCATACAATAACTGAGGATACTTTGGTCCTCAGCAAGACCAGAAAAACTGCCAATGTTTTAATTCAATGCTAAGATGTGGGCTTGAGTTGAAAATGATTTTTGGTCCTCAGCATGACCATATAAACTGTCATTCGTAAAATTTTGCAGACGTATTCTGTAGTTAAAAAAAAAATAGTGGAGAGAACGGAAGTTCCATTCTTATTTCACCATGTGTGCGTTTTCGCCATATGAGACGAAAATCTTGCTATTAAGGAAGTAATAATTCTAAAGAATTTAGGTTAATTTAGGAGGATAATGTTGAATCCTAATTTAGGTAGACTTTACTGTCTTAGAAGATGGGTTGAGTTAGGATCTTGAACGCCGGAGAGTTCAAATTTTAAAATACCATCCTGGTAAAGTATTTTGAGGTATTGGAAGATAAGTTAATATCTTGTTATAGAAATTTTCCATTAAGTTAATCTTCTGTAGATGCCGGTGTGGTGTCCCGGTTACGAAATTTCGCCACCGTTAGTTTCACAGCGCGGGGTAGAAGTCCCCTAAAGTGAAGACGATCGCAGATCGGCGAGCGGCAAGTACCGATCACCATTTTTAGTTTTTCTTTGGAACGTAACTGTTCGAGAAAAGGAACTACTGAAAATGTTACTTTACCTTTATTTGGGTATTCGATGTAGTATGTGGGTATGATGATCCATTCTCTGGATTTTGCATATTCCGTGTGGAGAGTAGTTGTGATGCTTTCTGCAAATATATGGTTTTGCTCCGTAATAAATTTTCTGAGCGTACTTTTTTCTTAGAACGTTGTACTTTTTCTTAAATGATTGTACCTTCGTAAGCTTATTGGAAGCTAATATAGTAGAACTTGGTTCTATGGGAACAACTATAGTTGGGGTTGTCTCCTTTTGAAAACAAAGGTGACAAGGGTATGACTGTTCAGTTGTGTTACACACTTTGTTGCGTGTAGTTGTCGTTTTTGGAAGCACAGATGACAAAAGTAAGAATGTTTAAGACATTCCGTTGTGTTAAGCACTTTGTAGTGTGGTTGTCTCTTTTGGAGGTATGCAGTTGTGAAAAGAGTAGAGTTGTTAAGCTCTATCCGGTATAACGCCCGGGATAGAAATTTCGTTATCGTTTGGGTCACAGCGCGGGGTAAGAGTCCCCTGAAGTGGTCCCAACTGATGATCGGCAGTTGGCTGTTTAACCGATCACCAGCGATAATATCGTTGGTTCACATCAATCAACTATGTTGATTAACAATGCCAGGTCATCATGGTGTAATTATTCCTAGGTAGGATGCGTACTAATGTTTCTAAGTTTTCTTTTTCCAAACTTTTCTATGCTTTTATATTTTCTAAGCTTTTTCTGCTATAAACTATATTATTCATATAAATATATATATATCACTAAGATAAGATATAAAGAGAAATTTTGGGGGTTAATATACAGACAATGATGATAAGAAAACAATAGATTTGGATAGAGTTGAGCGTAGATAGGTCGAGTTGAAGGTTGATTACCTTTATTATTCAGTATTAGGGAAAGGTTAAGTTACCTTTATTATTAAGTATTGGGAAAAAGGTTAAAGTTACCTTTATTATTCAGTATTAGGGAAAGGTTAAGTTACCTTTATTATTCAGTATTAGGGAAAGGTTAAGTTACCTTTATTATTAAGTATTGGGAAAAAGGTTAAAGTTACCTTTATTATTAAGTATTGGGAAAAAGGTTAAAGTTACCTTTATTATTAAGTATTGGGAAAAAGGTTAAAGTTACCTTTATTATTAAGTATTGGGAAAAAGGTTAAGTTACCTTTATTATTCAGTATTAGGAAAAGGTTAAGTTACCTGTATTGTTGAGAGATAGGGGTGGAAATGAAGATCGTTCATTTTCATAGTCGATTATAGTGAGAGATTTGTACTGTAATGTTACATAAGTTTAAAGAAAGAAAAAAATGGGTTAATTATTATTATTAACATTTTAGATAATGGTTTGAGAATAATAAGTGTTAAGGTTGAGAAATTTAGTTGGGAAGTTGTGTTTATGGATTTTGGGAAATTATAACAAATAATTTGATTTCAAATTACGAGAATAGAGAGAGAGCGTGAAGGTTGTTGTGGACAGTTTGAAGTTTGCGAGACACTGTTGCTTCTTGATCTCGGATGGAAGGGACAGCGCTGACGTCTAATTGAAAACAAGGATTTTCTCAAATTTTCATTTGTTCCGTAAGGGAATATTTTTTTTTGTTATTCTACCAATTTCATGTTTAAGAGTTGGGGTAATGTGAAGTTCAGAAGAAAAGGGGATGTTCGTTCCTATCTGTCTTCATATTCCAGAAATGAAACGAATAGTAGGATATTGGTATTAACAGTTAATTTTACTTCTACTCACAAAGTTAGTGTGTAAGTGAATGATTGATTCAGATGTTGAATTTTTTTTAAGTAGAGTGACTATTAGGATTCTAGACCAAAAGAAATTTCAAGTTACGGATCTTAATAGATTAAGGAGTGAATTATATTTTGGTTAATTTAAGTCTTAGTAAGGGAGGAAAATTTCCAAAAATTTTCCAAATAATTTTTCAAAATTTTTTTTTTTTTTTTGTCGAAATTTTTTTTATTTTTTTTCTCTGTTGATTCAAAGCTGAGTTCTCAGTTTAGATCATTTTGGGAAAAATAATCTTCAAGTAAGGGGGGTGTGACGTGATTTTTACATACGCCGACTAAAGGCAATTTTAGTCTAGAATAATATGTTTTAAAATCGGGTTTGTACAAAAATTTCGTAGTTGTACCTCGTATTTATCAAATAGAGTGGTTATTCATCGAGACATGAGTATTTTTCCGTTAAATAATAAATACTAGATTTTATGGGATTACTAAATTAAATGTCAACATCATGGTCAAAAGTAAAATGATATTTTTAGTCAAGTACAGCTGCAAATAATAAAACGAGATCCAAAAAGCAATTATAGGCCTAGTTTTGGGAAAACTAATATTATTTAGTTAAGCCGGTCTCGAGTTTTATGGCTTTTTCAGAGAAGGGAACAAAGAAGCGGCTGTGAGTCAAGTCATTAGGACGGGCACGAATGCTTGGGAACGGTTTATCAAAAAGTACCGAGCGTCACAATGTCGCAGTTAAAATTACCAAAAAGCACGTATATCTATTATTCACAAACTCATTAATAGGTTTTAAGAAATCATAAAAATTGGGGGAGTGATTAGAAAAAAAGGAAGAGGGAAACCCAAAATGAGATCTCTTATTGGATGGGACCCTTCCTAAAAATTAGGAAATTTATGTTAACGAGTAGAAGGGAACAGGCAGATCGACTCACTCGACAAAGTGGTTCTGATCAAGTAAGTCACCTAGCTTGTGAGATCACTTTGTAAAACGTTTAACATCTAAGTTTTCGGGTCAAAAATAGTTAAAGTTTCGACGGTCAGTACTTATAAAAATTATTTTATAAGTATTGAATACACCAAGAACACCTAAATCGGTAGTCGAATCGAAAGTAATAATAGAAATTATTAGTGAATAAAGACATTATTTCGAGTGTTAAAATAGTGAATTTCGTTAATAAACTATTGAACTTATCACGTTTATTTTAAGAGTGTATAAAGCCGATCGTTAATTATATTTATTAAGAACATTTAGCGTCTGGAAGAATCGAAGTTATTAAGTTTTAGTCATCCAGAATAATTAGAAAATTAGTTCTCGATGCAAGTTTAACGCGAATTAGCGGGATTATACGGTTTAAGTTGAATTAAATGTTTATGTTTGAAACATCGTCGTGGCCCAGGGGTGCAAGTAAAGCGATCTTTGATTTCAAATTCTTTTAAGTCCTTCGATTTATTAAGATTCTGACCTAAAGTTCATAAGGAATCCACAAAATTACGTGCGTAATATTATAATCTCGACGACGTAAAAATCACCATAGTGATTAATTTGGTCAAGTAAAACTTATCCAAAGCGAATGAACATTATTTTATCTGATAAAAATTATTAAGTTGGGAGTTCATTCATATTATACACATTTAAATTAACAATTCGTGTGAAAACCATCATAAAGTTCAAACACCGTATTTAACATCTTTTGGGGCCAAGGAGCCATTTCATCAATCAAATCAAGGATCGACACTATCAAATCTATTGCAGTCAAGGAATATCCACAACGAGTGAATCATTGGGTAAGACACCTGTATTCAGCCATAGTAAGTGATACTTGGTTATTTTTAAAAACACATAATTTTCAAGAATCGGTGTGAAGTTTATTTAATTATTGTTAGGATATTTAAAGTTTGTCTAATTTTATTCAAGTTTTGTACTAATTTCATTACATATATTTCATTAGAAATATATGGATGCGAGTAGCTGACAAAATCTGGGTTTTAAGTTCAGAAATTAAAGAATAGGGTTGTAATTCAAATCGTCATAAATTTAATTATTAATTCTAATTTTGTCTATGATAAATTTGGGGATGTTTATTGAAATTAAGGGAATTTTACTTTGATATAAAGATTAATCAGTCAGTTGCTCAAATCATTAAGAATCATTATTTTATTAGCATTAAGAAAACTTAGCTTTACATCGAGCTCGAATAATTTTGATAGGGTTTATTATTAGTATTGATCAGTGCGTTTGGCATTGAATGTAAGTAAGTTTGTATTTTGAAGTTATCTTATTATTATATATTTGTTTTATCGTTTTCATTTGTTTTTATTGCGTAACTGTGTTACGATATTTCTTTACAGGATATTCCATATTGTAAGACTCGATAGATTTACGATAGTTCATCGTCCCTTGATAAGTTGCATCTAATCTTTTCACTAAACAATTTTTATTCATTACATATAAAAACTATTAATTCCAGACCAACGGCCGTGCGTGGATAAAGGGGATAAACCGTGTTCTCTGTTACATCGTTTACCGGTCCAAGCAATTAAGATCAGGGGCGGGTCGGAATCAAACTTAACAGAGTGGCGCCAATAATAACTCCATTAAAAATCGGGGTTATCAGTCGAGCATTGTAAATAGTAACCAGCGACGCTATGCCATAACACTTTTTCCCGTAATTATAGTAATTAAAGAATCTACGCCGAAAACCACTGAGTTAGTTGAGTGCTTTCCTTAAGTGTCATAACCTTTATTACGTGGTCGAGGGAAAAAGGGCGTAGTGTGAAAATAACACGTAATAAAATTTTAAGTGACGCCAAACTGAAAATCCTTTTAATTCAGTGCTTTAATGCAGCTGCTTAAAGTTGATTTGTCTTTTGTTAGCATAATCACATTAATATTAATAATTTTTCTGAAAGGGCTTACTCAGGAGGTGTTCAAAACCATTGTTTGTTGTGCTGTTTAGCTTTACTAATTAAGCTCGTTTTGTTTCTGCACTAATAAAGTGCATAATAAAAGACAAAAAAAACTTGGCTTTTTCATTTTTAACTTCCTTTTGGTCTTAATTTTTCATAAGGTTAATAATATTCTTTTCTTCATTCACTTGATTGCTATCCACTCAAAAACTTAAATGTAGAATTAAATCCATTTTCTATTTTGTTCATTTTCTATAATGTAAAATTTTTCTTCTCAGGAATAATCTCCATTTTCCGGAATAATCAGATATATTCAATAACCCCGAGTAAATAGTATGAACAACTTGAAATGACCTATTTTTCATTTTGCTTGAAGTTTTGAGATGACGAAGTAACAAAAAAACGGAAATAAATCTCAGTCTATATCCAGATTTATAGGCTTACCGGATCCGCTAACCCGAGAAGGTTCTTCGGCACACATTTGTTGAACTTGCTGCTCGAGGTATATCTGCTAAAGAGACTGCATCTTTTTGGGTTAATTTTATTTGGACATTGAAATACTTTTTCCGTCGTAGTAATATTCGAGTCCGCAACTGCATTTATCCATGGTGTAATTTGGGGGAATAATGGCATTAGCTGAAGAGGTTGCTTACCATCATTTTCACAAATTAACAGTAAGTAATGGTTATCTTAAGGCTCCTACACACGTTCATGTTCCTGCTTCATTCGGGACTTATCATGCCACAATTTAATCATGCCATAATCAAATCAATAAAAGAAAATATCTAACAAATTTGACCTATCGTCAAATCGAATTCGTTAAAATCGATTGAATAAAATTTTAAACTTTAGCTTAACAATTAATCCTAATCAAGCTGAAATTGATTATGTTACAAAAATAGTAACCCGAACAGGTTTCAAATGTGTGTTCTCTTTTGTAAATGGAGTACAAGCTAGCACAATTTACGCTCAAGTTTTAGATAAATATTAGAAGAGGACCTGAATACGTCATAAAATAGAAGACGCTGTATATTCAACAACTAACTAATCTGATGATAAAGGTATATTATTATAAAGTATATTATTTACAAATAACCCTTTTAAAAATATTTCAGTTACAAAGAAAATAATTCAAAATTTTCATGAGGCCACAGGTCGAGTCGTATATCAATATTAAAGTTTTGCTGGAATTTGCACAACCTTGTAGTTCGTTCAATCAACTACTAATGGCAGATACAACAGGTTCAAATCCAAAAAGAGTCCAACTTCCTTATGGTCGTCTCCGTGCTTCGGAAAGCATTTAATGCTGTCGGTCTCCCTGGGAAGGGACAGGAAACAATTATATTAATTTGCTATCGCGTCGTTAAGATTAGATTAGTTTAGATTAAAATTAGTTTGGTTTAAACTTTTTATTTCATCGAAGGACGCCAAGAAAATAGATGTTCGTCTTTCTCTTTTTATCTTTGACGTTTGTGAACCAATTCTCTGTAATTCAACTAGCGATCGCATCAAGCAACTTTATCTCGGGCACTGCATTTGCATTTGTTTGTTAATCTTATCTTGGTTGCCGGACAATTGTCCGAACTACAACTTAGAAAGAACCCAGGAACCGCGTCAGTGCCACTTAAGCTCTGGAAACGCAGGGGGTAAAAACTTAACTAGCCTGTCCACCACATCATTTGTGGACCATCGAGGTAGTGGTTGGAGCAGGTATCGGTTTGTTTTTACGTATACAACTGAAACAATCAAAACGATTAATAAATTTATTTGGCAGAAATGTGATAATGTAGATCTAGAATCAATTTTGGATGAGCAGCACCTAGTCGACCTCAAGCAGTCAGTGAATGATCACTTACAATTTACATGATGATGGTACTAGACCATAGATGCTAAAAAGCTTCTTCTCTTAGAGAAGAGTGAAATTAGACGTATTATACAGGTGAATTTACAGGACACTACCAGTACCAGTGAGGTACTTCTTCTTCTTCATCCTGTCCCAGTCTACTCCTGGACGTATAGGCCTCTCCAGTAATGGAAATTTTGGCCTTAACTTTAGAGCTGGAAGACAGTGACAAGTGATGGCTCTGTGATCTGTGGATCAGAGATTGAATTCGCCAAACAAATTGTCTTCAATTGCGATGCATTAGTTCAACGAATACTAAAACATTTAGAGAAGACGCAACTGACATCAAAATAGATTAAAGTAACATCTGTCAGGAATATTCTATGCTTTTCAAGCAAGATTGAATTCCTGAGAACCTAATCATGTAGGGTTATGAACAAAAGTTCAACACTGGTCGCAGTCTTATAAGGCGTATGCAACCAATCCACCCCCGAGTACAATACAATGCATGATGATGATCTTCGCCGACGGAATCAAAATCAATATGAACAAAATCCAACCAAATATCAAGGTTTTCTATCCAGAAACTCAAGACGATCACCGCAACTTCGAGCGATTCTTTCAAGGAACAAAAAACTACTGTTAGGAAAATTTGCTCCTTTCTATGTTGCACTGACTTCTAAGGTCGCTCACGACCAATAAAATTTAAAAGAACCTACTACGAAGGAACTTCCAAGTCATCCAAGACATCTTACGGCCCACTGCATTAGAAACACTCAAGAATAAGCAACATACGCTAATTACGAGACAAACACACCACAAATTACAGGGGCCTCGATACCGCCAACAAAAACATAATTATGGACCCCAAAGAAGGACCAACTGGTCCCGAACGACCTACATGCCAGAAATCCACCTCCAATAACCTCAACACGTAAGCCGACAATTGAAAATAGACCACCATGAGGACCTAAAAGTCATGATGACCTTCATGAAGCAAAAGTAATGCGAGGTAGCTACCGAGCAACTCATCCCCGATAGCCTGGGATATCGCCGCCCACTGCAATCACCTTACTATCATATTTAACTTAGGAGAAAATGGAAAACATTTTCAATAGAGTAAATAAAGGTCGAAGTGTAATGAAATTTACTTAGTCCATCTTGAACAAAATGTCAATGTATACGGAGCAAGAAGGTTAGAATAATGCAATACAAGGGTGCATAAGTAGACTAGATAGGGTGGGGAACGAAACCATTAGAAATATAATGGAAATGTTAAGACGAAATGAAACAGAGGCAATTAATATGGTTTAGTCATGTCAGCTTCGCCAAGACGAAGCTACCGAGGTAAAATTATGGAAGATCTTATGCTAGCCAAAAATTTGAAAGAAGACGTCGGCCACGCTAAAACTTTATGGAGACTGCGGGGGGGGGGATAATTTTGTATATCATTAACAAAGCAACAAAGGGGAAATTAATTTTCATATTATCAAAAATCAGTGCCTTCAACTACATCGTCAAGAATTATTTAAAGCTTTGAAAGTGAATATAAATTAAACAATATAAAATAATAATACAAAACAAGAAGGAATTGTGGATGAGGCCCATTTAGCCGAAGTACAAAATTATCAATTTTTGTTTACTGAAAACAAATTTATTTTATTATTATTAAATTTATTACGCTCAGCAATGGACGTGGACGTGGGATTCGAACCCATGACACTTGCTTGTGCCGTTATAGTCTTTGTGTCTTATGTTACCTTTGAAAATAGCAAATACGTAAATTGATCAGAGTAAAAATATATCATATAAAAACTCGATCAACCTATACATCAAACTTTAAAAATAAATTTTGCAATCTTGTATGGCAATTTAAAAAAGAGTACGAGGGAAGTTCAAATGAAAACAATAGAAATGAAAATTCGTTTCATTTATAGCGTGACAAAACGCGCCACTATTTTTGTGAAAATATTAAATCGATACAAAAGTCTCACTTTACTGATGAAAATTTCATTTTACACCTTTTTGAATTTTATAATTAAAAAAATTTTATATAAAAATTCTCACGAAAAATTTAACCATATTAAAATGTTTCATGTTAATTAAAGAAGCTGTGAACGACGCGACGGTGAAGGTAAATAAAATTCCACTCAATTATATGGTTTTGGTATTGTTTAAATTTATTATAATTGATGTTGTAAGTACCAATTTGAATGTAATTACAATTACATAATTTTCGTGAATTGTTCGAAAGAAAATTTGTTAATTTCAAAACTTTCAAACAGATTCGAACATACAATAACAATCATCTCCAACAATGATAGCAATTTAATTTGTTAAGTTGTTTAAGTTGAAATATGTAGTTTAGCACAATAGGCATTTGAATCTCCCAAATCTATTGAAATTAACAAAGTTGAAATAGTATCAGGTTTTGAAATAAACTGACACTACCAGATAGTAATTTTTCAAAAAAAAGTTTAGTAACAAAAAGTTAACAAAACGATGCAACTTACGTGTGGTTCAAATCAACAACAGTTTCAAAATTTGAAACTTGGACAAACTTTTAAAAAAGTTTTTCAAACGTAACTTTCAACACTAAATATTATTAGAATAATATTATAATAATTTAACCGCGAACAAAGTCACCGTTTGATTTTTCGTACAATGGTAAGAAATAACAATGAAAAGTTGTTGCTAATTATTACTGTAAACAGCGCGTGTTCGACGCAAACTGCGACGACGACGCTTCTATAGGGACGCTTACCCTTGCGTGATTCTCTCCCACCAAACATAATTTTTATTTCGACGCCGTGTTTTGTAACATACACAAATTTTTTCATATTTTAAACGTAAATGACTATTATTCCACAATAAGAGGAACCTAAATTATTTGAACTAAAAAATTAAATTATGAACTTTTCTTTTCGGAAGTTACGAAAAAATATGCAAAATATTCTGTGTTCGCATATCCGATAAAATAGATTCAGTTCGATAAGACAACTTCATGAATTTTTAAAATTTATAAAACGTGCAATATTTTCGAATTAATTTGGGTAAAATTGATAAAACGGCTATCAAAAATTGTTCAAGTGTTGACGTAATCACAAGAGTAAGACTACAAATTATTCACTAAAATAAAGGATACCCCATCAAATTAGTACGTGACGTAAATATTTAACCACATTTCTGTGGAACTTTAAAATAGTCGCTCTGGTTTCAAAACGTGAAGTGTCTGATAATTAAATTAATCAATTAAGCTCAAACTTTTAACTTTGATCCCAGAGAAAAAAATCCAAAAAAGCTGTCGTTTTTTTGTTTAAAAAAACATTATACAAAATAATTAGATAAACAACAAAAATTACTTTACTTGGGTGGGGTCACATGAAACCCAGGGTGATAATAAATTTAAAATTTACATTGTGGGATTATGTCGGTTACATTTTGTATACTACACCTACAATGAAACTTAATTTCATTTTTTTCTTAAACACGAAAACCTTTTTAAATTAGTAAAATAATAAATCTAAAAGCGTAATTCTAGGTTCATAAAAACTGCAGGGTTAATGGAGAAACAAACATTTTTTTAAATAAATAAACTTGCAACGCACACTTTATAGCACTCAAACTTTTTATAATAATTAGAAGACAAAAAATCTTGAAAGACAAAATCTGGGTGGTATACTGAATTCTGCAAAAACATAATTTCTCTTAACCCAGAGAGCTGTAATTTTTTATTCGTCGCGCGTAGTTACTTTAATCATAAATAGAAAACCTGCTAACTTTTACTAAACAATTTTTGAAAAAAAAACTGCTGCTCTGTGTTAAGCCGGATTTTATAGTTTATGTTGCTGACGTTGACGCTTATTCGTAATTTGCAGGTAACTTTTTGTTCTAAATATTTGTGTTTTAATTATTAATATTTTAAGCTTTTTTGTCTGTTTTTAATTTTTTAATAATATTTCATTTAGTTACAAAATGACAATTTTCCGCAATGTGAGTCAACTGTCGAACCCCAGGAACCATTCGTTCATTAAACTCATCTAGGGACCTTACTACTCTATCAATGTTATTGTTAATACTCCACTTCAATGAAATACTGCAACACAAAATACTCAAAAAGTTTGCACCACTGCCTCGATGGCCTGCCTAATGTTCGTAGGTGGCTTCCTAGCTAACAGGAACAAATAGGTAGGTGTTATTTGCCACAACTGCAGAAAAAAAGAAGGAAAAGGTATTTATTTTATACCAAAATGATCAAAACATGAATGGGAGTAAGTAATGTGAAAAGTTCTCAAACAAAGATATAATACCTACACTGAGGGAAAGATTTGTTAATAATAAACAAATTTTATTTGGTGGAAAGAAATGGCAGTTATGAATAGAGAGAAACAAATATTTGTTTGGCGAATATCTTTACAATAAATTTATATTTATTAATTATTAACTAATGACAATGTTAGAGAAACATAGCAAGTAAAATGACTAATCAACCTGATTGATCAACTCCCAGACCAAATAATAACAAAAATTGGATAATTTAAAATCTACAGCAGATCTGATTGGACTTCCCTACCTGTGTACTTTTAACTTAAGACAGTTTGATTTTGAAAAATTCAAAATTTTTCGTACGAACTTTTAATTATTCCCTTCCTCCCCCCCCCCAAGCCAAAGTCTGACTATTTCCGATCAAACTGAAGAACTTTGGCAGGGTTCACCAACGACAAATTTATTAGTACGATAACAAATTAATTTGACCAATCCCATACATTTACTATTTGTATAAGTTTGCATCATACAAAAGGTGATTTCACCAGCTTGCCAAAATTACCGTTGGTGTGCCAACTACTTTAAAATTTATTATAGCGTTCTTGAAATGAGAGAACTTTGTTTAAATTAACAGTTGTGCTTAATAACAACGACATTCAGACACACAGTGTGCTAATTGGACACTATAATTTTCAAAGTGTGTAAAATCTGAGTGACACTGCAAATCATTAGCAAAAAAATTAAATTAATAACGCCAACTTTTGTGAAGCTTTCGTGATTGTTGAAAATCTTCAGGAAAATTTAATTAAAAGTTAAACAAAATTTTTTTGAATAAAATTTCTGCCTAACATAATTATAAATATCACTTTTAGCGCTTATTAGTCAAGTTTTTGTTAAAATTACTAATTTTCTCAACTTACTAAAATGACCACATAATTACTTGAAAATTAGTTTTTAAGTGGTTTTATATTAAAATATTAAATTTGCTTCTATTCAACAGGGACCTGGAAGATAAGTTTGCGTATCGATCGAGTGGTACAAAATATAATAATTTATTGTAAGTAATTTTTGTTAAATTTTCTGCAAGCCACTATAATAACTACAGTTACTTTTGTAATAATATAAGAAGTAGGAGATACTGGGGTACAAAACCAGATTTCTCCGGTGTCAGAAGCGGTGAAATAAAATAAAAAAAAACTAATAATTAGAATAGTTAATGCATTTTAAAGTTCCAAAATCACTAAAAAGCAAAATAGATCGGCTATTTTCTATTTTATATTTAAAATATAATTGTTTTAATTTGATTCAATTCATCAGAATATCAGAATCAGTGTATCACTTTCTGATTAATTAAGCTGTGAGCTGTAAAACAATTTGTTTTCATTAAATGTTAACGTAAGTAATAAATAATTGAATAATCATTTTACAACATTGCACCAATTTTTTGTAATTCAATTCCTTTGAATAATTTAAATAACGCGTTTCAAATAGGTTCTCCCTAGGGTTTTTTAAATATTTAAAACATCCCAACGATCCCAACTAAGTTCTCGACATAGATGGAGGTTATAAAATATAAATAAAAATTGATTTTCAATTAACTTGATAAAATCTCGACCACTTTTTAATAATGTAAAATTTTGTCAAAGAACAAGATAATATTTTAAAATGTGTGCGTTATCATTGGCAATGATAATTTGAAAAACCTGCGTTTACGTTTTTTGTGTACAAGCAAGATATTTCAAAAAATAATTTTAAAAAAATTGTTGTTTAAAGAAGGAAAATTTACCTAAAACGACATACCATAACATGGGGATACTTAGAATACACATGACGGTTATATCCTCAATTACAAGTGAAAAAATCGAATGCTGGAATTATGAAGTGCAGGAATTATAATGAAAGTCGAATTATTCAAAAACGCCATTTTCACAATTTTATTTTGCAATAAAAGAATGATTTCTAAGAGCTTTTTATGCCAGATTTTACTCTTCGCTTCTGACCTAAGCATGAATATCGTAAGGTTTTGAAAATAACCGAAGTTTGAATCCAACAACTTTTTTTATTCAAGAAACCCATCAACGACACCGACGCGCATGATTTTTAGACCGATCTGTTATCGCATATAAATCCGTCCCAGGTCCGGAGTAGCCAGGTCGGTTAGTCGGCGATCGCCGAGGGCCCCAACCTAAGGGGGCCCGATGGAAGAGGCGTCAAAAAAGTGGTTTATACTTGGGGTAAAAGTGATTTTCAAAAATCTCCGCTCTTAGTAAGGGGCCCCCCTCAGCCTCTAACCGAGGACCCCCAAAGGAGCCAGTCCGGGTCTGATCCGCCCTTTAATTATTATCACGGCGCTTGTAAATTCCTCCTCGGTCATATAATCTCTAATCCTTTAAATAAACGGCAAAATAGATACCCAATTGATTCCCTGGTAGCAATGTATTGCATTTTTCAATTATCTATGCAGGCGTTCTATCATTCCATTACATGCCGGGTGGTAGGGAAACCTTCGACTGCGTTTAAAACCAAATAAAATTGAAAATTGTTTTAATAATTACAGGTTAGAATTGACGACTTTGATCAGTGGTTATTTTTAAAAGGAACGCCGAATCTATAAATCCAACCGGAAAGAAAATTTGAGGCTAGTTTCTGCAGTTGCTCGGGAATATGAATAATTTCGATCCATCTTGTAAAACGATCGATACCTACATGTTGTTAAAACGTAACTAAAACCATGACAAGAAGGTAAAAGGTCAACTAAATCCATGTGTACGTGTGAAAAACGTTCATATGGATGCAGAAATGATTGAAGTGGAGAATGTACGTTGTTAGTTATGTTCTATTTTGAACAGTTCTTATTCATCGATGGCTAAATATAACGTCTTCGAATTAATTTTACAGTTGTTCTTATTCCTGGATTCAATAAATTATGTAAAAAATTAAAAATTTGTTTCCGGCAAGGCAAGGTAATGAAATGTATCAAGTTTTATCGGAATCTGAAATTGGAAGTATTTGTAAGTTAATGCTAAGAAATGATTGAAGGGTTTTTAGATCTGGATCGTTTATTGGATCCTGATGAGCTAAAGATTCGAAATCAATTGCAGAAGAAGAAGAGATAATATTTATACGCGAAAAAATATCTTCTGCTACTATATTTGTATATTGATTGATATAATCAAAGTGTCTACTTTGACGAGGTGTCAAATTATCTCATTTTTGAAATATTTTAAGGGGTTTAACCACTCTAAAGCAGCGGTCTAAAAACTGCCATTTTTTTTTTAATTTAAACAAATATTTTTGTACTCTTTTCTTTCATTCTTTTCCCGGAAAAAATTGTTAAAATTAGGTTAAAATGAGGAAGAATACACTGCGATTGTGTATCGATTTATGCTCATATTTGGCAAAGTTTTAAAAGACCTATAATAAAAGACTTTTCAATGCTATAGAATGGTTAAACCCCTTAAAAGGAAGAATACGCCATAATGCATTTGGCTCATTGAAATTTACGACGATAACAGAAGCAGAGGCGTACCTAAGGGGGGGCAGGGGGTACATATGTCCCTGGGCGCCACAGCTTAGGGGGCGCCAAAATGAGGATCGATTTAAACTAACTTTTGTATTTTAATTTTATAAAAATGAATGTATTTTAAAACGTGAGATGTTAAACGAAAAATTAAAAATCTTGAATGTTCAAAAAATTCTCTCGATACGAGAAGGGGCGCAGATTTTGTGTCTTGTCCCCGGGCGCAAATTACCCTAGCTACGCCACTGAACAGAAGATACCAACAAGTGTGACTGATAATAAATTATGCTTGGATTATGAATGTGATGGCAACAGAAATAGAGAATAGCAGGAGAGCCCAATAATAGTTGACTGAAACTTAAAAAATAGCTATATTAGAAACGGTTTTCCTATTGACCTATTAAGATAAATTAATTTTTTTGCGGTATTTTTTTCTAAAAGAATCGTAATATGTGAAGACGATGGACGTTCAAATTTTTAAAATGTTGTTATATTGAGAAATACAGCTTTGAAAAAAATAGGAATTTTCTGGGTTTTCAAAAAATTCTCAGTGAAAAGGTTTTGAGAAAAACGAAATTTTAAGTCCGTGCCCACATTCTAACAAATTAAATTACACAAGGAATAATTTGTAAGAATACTTATGTCTTTTAAAACTTTGCCAAATATGAGCATAAATCAATACAAAATCACAATGTATTCTTCCTCGTTAAGGTACAAACGATTTATATTCGTTTGAATCCGAAATTTAAAATTAGAATGACTCCAACCCCTCCCCCCTAGTTATTTTTGAAGACTATTTGAGTACAAAAAAAAATCAAAAATGCACAAACAGGCGCAAACGATTTAAACTACTTTGAACACAAAATTAGAAATGAGTAGGGCTAGCACGTTTCCAACTCCACCCCTTCACCGATTTATTAAAATATCTTAAATATTATTTGGATACAAACGAAAATAAAAAGTGCACAAAAAGATACACAAACGATTTTGGATTCCAAATTCGAAATAAGTGGGAGTTGGGGAGTCCAATGATACAAATTAATACAATTAATAGTTTATCAAATCAATTTGGTTTTCTGAAAGGTTCAAATGTTTTTGAGATCTCCCGCCAGAGATACAGACAGAACCAAAAATTAAAGATATTCATGCTTAAGAAATATTTGAGGGATGAATTTTACTGTGTAAACTCCATTGGGGTAGGGTAACATCACATATATAACATAAACAATAGTATTAAAGTACTAGTAAAAATAAGGAAGTGTCTTGATAGAGGAAAGCAATTTATAATTTGATCAATGTTACCCCAACAACTTTTAATCTTTCCCAAAAATTCTTCCCGCCACCATCAATGATAAGCCTGAGACAACAGGATAACGGTAAAAATATTACTTTACAAACTGTGGAGGTAAACAATGCACTGTGTTAGCTAATAGTTTGGTAAAATATCTTAAAAATGGCAAAGTATTTTAAAAAAATTTATTTCTGTTGTCCTACATTTCCTATTTACCAAAATGTTCTTATTATAACAAAGTTGGAGCATTTAAATGTAGCATTTTTTAGTTTTTGATGTATGAGAGTAATAGTGAGATATTTCAAATCTAAAAAGATAGATTTGATTGAATAATTATTAAAAGTAAAAAAAGCTACTTTACAGTACCCAATAGGTAACTAACGAATATTTTTATGTACCACTTTAATTTTCAATTAGTCAGAATAATTATTAGTACATAATCTATATCAGACAAGTGAGAGTGTAAGTATTTCATGAAACATTTTACCTACCCTAAAAATATGGAATTTTTCGCAATAAAATAACTATCATATTGTTTAAACAATCATAAATAATTTAGTAAATAAGAAACTTAACGGTTCATCCAAAATATAAATTTAAAAAAAAAAATTAGTTTTCCATATAAAAAGAATTTATACTGTAGTCCTGAACCACAAAATTGGTCTTTTATTGCGAAAAATTTGTCGCATTTAAACAAATCTGTATCTTTAACAATAGATAAGATTGCCATGGTGACCAACTTAAAACAAAGAACACAATAACATAACAAATAATCACAAATACATCTAAAAAAGGAACAAAGTGTCTGGAACTTTAAAAAATATACTATTTGGCCACTTGCTTAATAATTCCTAGTATTGATTCAAGATTGGCCATAAGCATAAGAAATGTTACAAGACAAAATACATATATTTGTACTTATTGAGTAATAATTTCGTTGTTACAAAACTTAAAATTATACTCTGTTTCAAACCTATTGTTTCTGCAAAATACAGGAATCAGTTTTAATATGCACTAACTCCAAATTTTCACACTCTTTAGTATAATATAATCTGTGTACAGAAATTTTAGGTCTAAAATTCACATAATAGACTATCACTATGTAGCAATTAAACATTTTTCATCCAACTATCCAACCAATTTTAAACTTGATCAAATCTAAACCATTCAATAGCAAATAAAAATTCAATGTAAATTCAAACAAAAAAGAAAAAATCCTTGATCTTTCAATAGAAGAAATCGAGCCTGAAATTTGTTGGACTTTAAAACCCTAATTTAATTGGCCTCAATATGCAAGTTCCAGGAATCATAGTTTGAGTAAACTGTGGTAATGTAATTACATTTTTTAAGTAATTTCAATTACTTATAACATGAATTATAAGGCAACTTGTTACTAAGGGCCAATTGTATAACAGAGGGTAAACCTAGACCATAATTCAAAATCGGAGTTCAAACTATTGTCAAGGATTTCCCCATTATACAACTGGCCCTAAAAGTAACATAATATAACGTCAGTTTTTTACATTAAAAGCGAGAATATCCTGGATAGCTTCTTATGCAAAAACTTTTTGGGACCTATTGTTGAAATTAAGCTGCCAGCACAGATATCATTTGATCACCACACTTAAATATGTTTATAATAATGTTCAGTAATTAAATGGGTGGTCCTACAACATCAAGTGCAAAATTGAAGTTTGTAAAATGAGAACCATTAAAACAAACACAAACTTGACCTTTGTTCAATTTGATACTTGAAACATGTAAATAAAGGCACTAAATTATACCGTATAAGTTTGTAAAATGAGAACCATTAAAACAAACACAAATTTGACCTTTGTTCAATTTGATACTTGAAATATGTAAATAAAGGCACTAAATTATTCCACATATTTCCAACCGTTTTGGTATAAATTTCATAAATGTTGAAATGTTGAGTTATGGAGACATGACTATTTATGGAGAATACTGATAGATAATAGGACTGGTAGAATTTGACCTACTCTTCCTATCTGATTTATCAAAATTTAAAGAATATAAAGAGCTACGTTCAAAACTAGCAGACCTAGATCTGGCCCTGGAACTTCTATCTTTGGAGTAACTTTTAGAACTAGGTGATTTTGATTTCTTTCTACTCCCTGATCTACTTCTACTCCTTGAATGATATCTAACCCTATTTGAAATTCGTTTTCTAGGATGTTTAGTTTGCTTTTTCATGCTTTTAGCTATTACCCGTTTTTGATGATCCAACTGTGGAAATAAATTTTGAGATATTTCTAACGCTTGTTTAGCTGCATTCATTTCAGCCTGCTGAATACTGTGACCCATTGCACTGGCCAACCTTTTCCCACGAAAATAAACTGCTACAGTATACACACGAGTATTTGTCGGCCCCTTACATTCAATCACCCTGTTTAAATTATATATAAGTAAAACGCCAAAAAAGGAGATTTGATCTACTTACTTGTAGACTGGAATGTCAGGCTCACCGCCGTCCATAGTTCTCAAGGTCAGGCAACACTGTTGAAGTTTCGATTTTGGATCATTCCAATCTTGATTCATAATAAAATCTTGTAGCCTTGGAAATAAGGTTACTTGGCAAAAAACTTCACAATATTCCATACCCTGTTACAAAAACAAAACCAGAAAATTGCAAAACTGTGAAAATTTCAAACTAACCTTGTCCACATAAAGGGCTCCAATGAAAGCTTCCAACAAATCGGCCCTATCTTTTGTTTTAAGATCTGCTTTTGGATTATTGTATACCGCATAACCAGACATTCCCAAATCGTCACAAACCACTGCTTGTGTACGATTATTTACCAAAGAACTTCTCAATAGCTGTAAAAAGCAGGATTTTTAAAAATTCAGTATTTGTTTAAACAAAAACTTACAGACAAATGTCCTTCATGATGCTCAGGAAAATATTTGTACAAATAATCAGATGCAATCAACTGCAAAACCGTATCTCCAAGAAATTCCAACCTTTGATTGGAACCTAAAGTCAAATTCGTGTATCCAACACTACGATCGGTAAACGCCCTCGCCAATAATCTTATATGAGTAAAATTAACACCAATTGTATCCTCAAATTTGGTTAATTTCTGCAACAAATCAAATTTCTCAATCCAACTTCTATCACCAGTAGGTTCTTGTTCCTGTAACGGATGAGGAGGCAGATTCATCCAAACTTGGTACAAATCTGGATTAGATTTAAACAGAGTTTGACTAAACACTTTATCAGCTACCTGAAATCAAATGGATTAGTTGTTATTTAAAATAATATCAGTAATATTACAAATAAAATATTGCATACAAAATATATTGACTATTTGATATTATCCATGTTTATAAATAAAAAAATGAAACAAACCTCTATCCCGCCATCCAAAAACAAAGCCCCCATCAAAGCTTCAAAACAATTGGCCATAGCATGCCTCAATTCCAAGTCATGGCATAAATCGGACCCATGTGCATACAACATATACTGGTCCAAGTTTAAAGTTCGAGCAAGCACAGCCAAGTGTTGATTCTGAACTATAGCTGCCCTATAAGTTGCCAAACCACCTTCTTCCAAGTCGGGAAACGAATAAAACAAGTGGATAGAAGATAAAAATTCAACTACAGCATCACCCAAAAATTCCAATCTCTCATTGTGAGTTATATTTGATTCGGTTTCTTGCTTCTTACCAAAACGCGACATAATATTTATCAGAGTATTTATACCTAAAAGTGAATTTGATTACAAATTTTATTTTATACACTTGAGTGCAAATAAATCAATCCACTTCACATTTTAAATGAGATTAAAAAAAGAAGAAGTTGTGTTATTTATCACTAGAGCACGGATTCTAGGCAATTTGCCTTTTTGTCCTTTATTTAGGCAATTCAAAATTATAAATACAGAAATGCCGTTCAAACGATTTTGAAAATTTTGAACCCTACTTTTATTTGCCTAAATGCCTATTTTCGATGTTACTGACCTAAAATAGATTTTTAATGCCTAAAAAGTCTAAACCAATGATTTATCCCGTTTACGTTACTAAAAGTTAACAAAAAAATAGTTTTTATGCTTTTTAAAATTTTTTAGCACTTGAGAGGCCCCAAGCGCAATTTAATTTTCACCCTACAGTGTGCATTCTACGCGCACGTTTTACTATGATTTTTACTCTATCTATACCAGTGATCTAAAAAAGCTAAATTTTGAGGCCCCCTTAGTTTATGCTAGTTTATGATGCCGCAGGCGTGCGGAAATCAGCCACTGTTCAAAAAGTAATCTGAGTTGTTCTGAGTTCTTGTATTTTATCTCGGCGAAGTCAGCATAGATAGAAAACTGGCAGTGGTCGTTGAGTCAGCGCTTCGTATCCACGCGTATTAATAAAAGTGTGGAAATTACTTTAGCCCAAGAGGTGGCGACAGATTTCAGAAATCCTGAATGGCTTTAAGTCAGATTCTTCTCCTTTCTTCTCCGTCGTATTGCTTCTTGACAGAAGCGTCGTGACCTTTAACAATGCTTGTTAAAGGCTTTCATGGCAGATTACACCCCGGTGGTTTGCCATTGCCTTCCGAGGGGAGAGACGGTCAGAATAAAGTTCTTACTTCACTCGGATTCGAACCGGATGATTAGAATTCATAGTCAACTCGCGTGAACGCTATGCTCCGACCGCCTCTAAGTCAGATAGGTAACCTCTAAATACAAAAACGTAAATGGAAGAGGTTCTCCAGGTTTGATAGGGAGGGGGGTGAATTTTCCAAGCACTTAAAAAAATCGTACATTTATTTGGTAACTTAAAAAAAATAGTAACCCCCCAAATTAGTAGCGCCATATGCAAATAGAGGAGAAAATTAATATCACAATCTATTTAGGAGGGAAGAAAGCTTACAGAAAAATTTGTACATAATATAGTATTTTTATTTTCCATCCTTATAGCTCTTAATCGTTATTAAAAATTTTTTAACTAATTTTTTTAAATATTATGTTTATAAGTTTCTGTAATGAAAAATACATATATTGCCTAAAAACCCCTAAATTCTTAATTATTGCGCCTATTTCAATGATTTTTATAGCCTAAAATTGTGCCTTTTTTAACATTTTTTACGTCCTAAAATCCGTGCTCTATTTATCACCTTTAAAATGAACCCAATTCAATAACATTCCTTTCGTCTTCCAAAGTGAAGTCTTAAAATGAAATGCTTTGAAAAATTCCCAATTAACCAAAACCCCAATTTTCAAAGAAATTAAACCAAATCATATCTTGATTTTTGATAAACAAATCAATGCAAGAGTGCCACTTGGAATTTACCCATACTACCCGTATGGTAAAATAAAAATGTAATAGTTCACCTCTTTTTCTTGTATTCATGTAATGTATCCTTCGGTCGCCATATTCAGGTTGTCTGATGCCACAATTTGTGAGGCTGTTGCGTGCATGATCAGGATTAGTTCCAAAATTTTCCCTATAAGATGGGTGAGTTAGAGCGAGTTGCAGGAGAGCCCGATTGTTAAATTTATAAGAAATGACATCTTCCAATATGTTTAGCGAGTTGTGGAACCTTAGGTGGCACACCAACACTGGAATTAACATGGCGTGCTGAAAAAATGATTAGTTCAGTCAGGATATTCATAAAAACAAACTTTTTTCTGCGACAAGTAGGTCAATGCACTTAGCTATAAAATTGGGTAATAAAATAAAATAATAAAAAATACAAAAATTGGGTAAATTTCCAAGTTAAAATAACTGAAAGTTTTACCTGCACTATGTCACACATTATTCCAGTTCGATAAAATCCTTTGGCAGAGACAGCAACAGTGACATCACGTTTCATCTTGGATTGGGTGCGCATTTCTTGTAATTTATTTTCTTTAGCTTCCAATTTTCGCTTATCTTCAAATGTGGGCTTAGACATGTTGGCTAAAAGATGGCGAAATTTGACGTAATCTCTCCAAGCCTTCTGATAACTAAACCAAAATTTGAATGTAAAAATGTTGCCACAAAAAGAAAGACAAGGTAACTTACTCTGGATTTCCAGCATAACTAAGTTGAGGGGGCCTAATTCCAAAGTGAACAACCTCTGGAAATTTATAATTTCCAGGTTCCTGCAAGTCTTTATTACGATCCAGCTGATCTACCCTAACTGAACAAGGTTTCTTTCCAGGATAAGTCACCACCATTCCCTAAAAAAACCAAAATGAGGCAAACTTCGATGCAACTAAAACAATTCCCTAACTTTAATTTCATCTGCATAGCTCTGCCACTCGTACTGACTCATCTTGACCATATCTTCCAATTGAGATTCTTCGATCAGTAATTTTGCATTATCTAGAAAATACTGCAGCACTTCTTTCATTGACAAAATTTCTTTACCATTATCAGGCAACTCCCTCACAAACCGTGGCATGAAATGAAATTGTGAACAGCCACTGCTGTCACCTGCAGCTTTCAAATCTAAATCGACCAACTCCAAAACTTCTTTAAATAAATAATCGTCTAAAAAATGTAAAATAAAACCAAACCCAAAATAATACTTCCAAGATTACTTACAAAACATATCCAATTCTAAAATAGTGAAATTCTCAGGAATTTTTTCTTCAATGTACAAAATGGAATACTGAATATTGAACCTGATAACTTTACAAACAGGCAATTTTAACAACGGGAAGTGCGAAAACATAGAAAATCCTTCAAATATAAATTCGTGCTCGTCGTACTGTATAATCGTAGGCGTTTTTATCAAAAAATTGGTTGGCGGTGAAATCGTAATTCTGTAGTGATACAGTTTGTCAGCATTGTTGGAATTTTTCCTGCATTTTTGAAGATACTGTTCTCCAGCATAAATCCCGTGCCTTATACCGCACTTACGTGCTTTCTTTGAACATCTACATAAAGGGCCATCATTCATTTCTCCAGAATCGTTGTACCTTTATTTGAAAAAACTGAGATTAATACCCTTATTCTGTAACTTTTTCGTTATCGTTATGGAATCGTTACGAACCAATTTAATTTAATTGTGAATGTAAACCCAAACTTTACGGTTCGGAACGATTCAATAACGATAACGAAAAGTTACACAATAGGGTGTTAAGATCATTTAAATTATTACATGAGCGTGAGCTTGCTCCTATTTTTTCCCACAACAAAATCTTTATCGACTGGCCTACAGGTACATTGATCAAATTAAAAATAAGTTTAAAAACATAAATAAAATTAAAAGTGAACAAAAACCTTAACGTATGTTAATTTCTTACCACATTTCTGGATGCAAACGATCTGGATGCTGCTGCTTCCTGGTTAACTCTTCCATACTGCAATCCTCCTCATCAGTCAATTCCTCCTCAGAACTTCCCGAACTACTAGTCTCCTCGGCTGCACATTTAAAATTATTAATAAAAACAAAACAAGTACAACAAAATTTACTCACTCTTATGTTTGCACAACCTAGCCCTATTTTTACGAGGCGGTGGTTCGTACTTTGGCTTCAACGAATTAATTTTTTTAGTCCGTTGGACCAAAGTCTCATTAAAAGTATCACAAATGTTCAATAATCGAGCAGTAGCTTTCGAACATTTAGGATTCTCATCGTCTTTCTCATAAAATAAATCAGCCGGAGTTGAGCGAGTCCAAATATTCATTTCATTTTCGATCACTTCTTCTTGGTTAATCCTTTCTAATTCTTTGATCCGATTACATACTTCCTCCCGAGTGGAACAGTAATTTTTGCGCCATTTAGATAAAATTTGATCGCGTTCGGTCTTACTTCTCGACGATGAAGTGCTAGCAGAATGAACTGAACGTTCTCTTGATCGTGAACGTCTGGAAAAGCCCTTCTTGGATGAATCATATTTTGATGGTGATCTGTGTCTGTATTCGCTTCTACGGCTGGGTGAAAGACTGCGAGAATCTCTTCGATGAGAATGTTTAGATTTGTAGTCTGTCGACTTTGCACCGTTTTGTATACTTTTGTACGATTCCAATTCGTCTTTGAAGTTGTAAACCGAAGTAGAGGGGCTATTATATTCGGCTTCCTGTTTTACTGTTACATTTGGATATGGGGTTTGACTGTACTCGTTAGGTCTATAATTAGGAGGTGGATAATTGTACGGATAGTTTTCATAACCGGGATAAGAAGTGTTACCGTAGTATGGGTTAGAAGTGTTAGGAGCCACGGGATAAGTACCACAGTAATAGCTTGCAGGATAATGGTGCACCGGAGGTGGTGGTTGTGTGAAAGTTGCAGGAGGTGGGACAGGGACGTGCGTAGGGGGAGGATACGGAGGAACTAAAGCAGGTTGAGACTGCTCCCATCCGGTATAATTTGATGAATAATTGCTACCATCGTATGGATTTTGCTGAGGTGCAGAATTGTAATTCCAATAATCCCCCATTCTAAAAATTTGTAAGGAAAAAAACGTAGAATTATTTTATATTACTTACATATAGAAATAATATAATATTGGAAACTTCTTGTACTATGATTGTAATAATTCGGGTTAGTTATCTCTTGTTCAAAAGTTTTGAGGTTAAATAACTATATCACAACTTTAAATTTGATGCCATTAGGTCTAAATTTCACCAGGTCTAAAATTAAGTTTATTTATGGTTGCGTTCGACGCACGGAACTCTCGACTTCAAACAACTGTGCACTGTTGTCAGATCACAGCACCGATTATTATTTCTTATTGGTTAGAACTTGATACTTGACACCATAGGGCTTAGATCTTATATTACATGTATTATAATAATATGTTATATGCTTGACACGACACGATCGAAGTATTTGGCCTTGGACTTAATCCATGTTCAAATAGACTCGACCTGACGAATATTCGTCTCTGCACATTAGCTCCGCCTACTAAAATAGTCACTAAGGAAATATTTAACTCTACAAATGATCACAATCTAGTAAATAAATACTAGATTGTGCAAATGATATTATAACTAATGACAATAATTGAAATACCGTTACATCGAGATTTTTGTTACATTTTTAACATGAATATGTTTGTAAAATCGGTAACTATCGGGAAAGGAATTAATCCATTTATCCGATAATACAATTATCAAAGAGCAACCTTATCTTCTTGGCTATCCAATTTATGTTAATTTGCAACTTCATAAATCTGTTTCTTAAGAAAAGCTTGATTGACTTGTAAGTCAATTTTAGAGCTCATTTGTAACTTTTTTACTATTTTTTTGATTGTGAATAATTTTTAAACCCATTTTTTCTTCCCTTTTGTCTCGTGGAACGCACACCCCTGTTAAAATTGATGCAGCTCACATTTTTAAAGTAAGCTAGAAAAATTGACATTTCTTATTCTAATATTTCGTTGAGCAAAAATTTTAAAATATATTGAGACGCAATGGATGTTTTGCTACAACGACATTGCGCAAAATACATTTACGCCATTCCGGATGGTTTACGAGAATTAATGAGCGATATATCCAGAGAAGTAATTTTTCCTTTCAATATTATTTTTAGTAAACATTTTTAATTAGGTGCTGAGAAGTCAACCCGATCAAATTTACAGCTTTATAGCGGATTATTTAGACGCATTAATGATAACACGCGAAAACGCTCGAGGTTCAAATTCAAAGACAGGAAAAATGTTAAGACTAAATTTTTGAATTTATTTCATAGTTGCTGCTAGATTTGTTGAAAGCATAACGGAAGTCGGTGTAACAATCTCCGATTTATTAACTCGTACCGGAATGACCAGAGAAGAAGCAGACAGAGTAGCCACTATTATACAGGTGGCGTTCCGAAAGTATTACAACGAAAAAGCCCAATTTCTGAGAGCTGGTAAGATAAGGTAATTTCAACGAACTGCAAGTTATTCTATTTAATTTTTAGGGGAAGAACCTGACGAAAAAACAATAATCGACGAAATTTTGGATAAAGCAAATGTTACCATGGACCAGGCTGAAGAAGCAGCTGTTATTATTCAAAACGCGTATAAAGCGTTCAAGACGAGAGAAGCATTGGCGCACGATTTATTGAAAGGAATGGTAGACTGGCGTGTAGCGGCACGCAGTACCTTAAGGTTGTACAGAAAGACGGGAGTCACATACGAAGAAGCTAATAGAGCTGCCACACTTATTAAGGTTTTGTGTTTTTAAAGCATCCTAATAAAAATTTAAAACTAAAATCCACTTTTTTCTAGGCTGCTTATAAAGGTTACTACACCCGCCGTATAATGAAACGGCTTTTAGAAGAAATTGAACAACGGCAACCACCAGAAGATCGCTTTGAAGAATGTACGCAGTTATCCTTAACGTACGAGGAACAGGTCAATTTCTTCAATCTTGAAGAAGAAGAAGGGTAAAATTTAAAACGCAAAATTGCATAGTATGTAAGTTTTTCATGTTTAGGATATCTGATTTAACTCTTGAAATGCGTGACATGGATGAAGAATTGGCTGGAGCCGATGGAACTGATCAACGTGGTGATGATGACTCAAATGTAGGATTTGCCATTATGGATGAGTTATTACACAGAGTGATTCCCGATACCGAATCAATCATGGCTCTACCCCATCCATCGTTAGTGGATACAGAAATTAAACCAGAACCGGAACCAGAAATTACACCAGAAGCAGAACCAGAAGTTAAACCAGAAGGAGAACCAGAACCAGAAATTCAACCAGAAGGAGAACCACAACCAGAAATTCAACCAGAAGGAGAACCAGAACCAGAAATTAAACCAGAAGCAGAACCAGAACCAGAAACTCAACCAGAACCTGCACCAGAACCACAACCAGAACCTGCACCAGAACCACAACCAGAAGAAACTTAATTCTTGATATTAATTTTGTTTTATTATAAACTGTTAAATTATTATACATTTACAATCGTACTAACAAAAAGATTATCGTTTGCCAAATCAAGTTTGATATACCCAAGATAACCCAATGAATAATTTTTGTTTAATTTTATTTTTAATTAGATGTATTGTCAAATGAAACGCTTCGAATTTTGTGTGACTTGGTAACGTTTGCACCAGTTCCAGATGTGTTTTTCGCAGTCTACGCACCTAAATACGTCAAATTAAATAATAAATTAGAAGTAAAAACTTTGGTTTGTTTTTGAAAATATTGAAAGATTCACATTTGTTGCTTTTTGACCCCAAAGATTTAGAAGTTGGAATTCATTCATATTTTCGACTGAATCCATTGTATTTCGACGACAGAATTTTTTAATTGGTGCACTCCGATTTGAGGAAATTTTTCTTTTAACTATTTTATGAGGGGTTTAAAATCAAAAGGTTCGCTTCGATTTATGAACGACTCGGTGACGTTTGCGCCAGTCCCAGGTGTGTTGTTCAACTCGACGCTTCTAAACACATGGGGTTTTGTGAACTCCCTGATGTCGACATTTGGAACAAAGAAACATTGCAGTTTATATTATACTAAAATTCATCGGATTCCCTTTAACCCAATTGTACTTATCCGAATGAATGAAAAGTTAGCCTTGGTATATCGTAAGCCGCGGGGTAATAGTAAGTCTAATGTTATTTTGTACTGTTGAACGTAAAGAAAACCACAGGTTATTATATAAAAAGAATGAAAAAGATTTGTCATAACTCTTTTTTATGATTTCTGTATCATAAACTGTACCGAAAATATTATGTCATTTTTAAAGTACCTAAATAAGGAAAAACCAATTGATTTCCAGCAACTTAAAAACAGAAATAAAACAAGACTAGAAACACCTTATAATTTTTTGAAAACTTTTCATCAATATTTATTGAAAATTGTGGTCATATTTAAATAAAAAAATTTCATCTTGACTAGAACAATTACTTGTTTTTTTATTATAATACACCTACCTACGCATATTCAATTTATGTGCATATTTTGAAATGTTACGAGTACTCTTTAAATAACTTCTTAATCACACTAACTTTACTTGTATTGAATTAATAAATCAACAAATTATCGTCACACAAAATTATACAATCAAGACTAGGTTATAAAATTAAGACAAAATATACAGGACCTTCAAACATGGATTTCTCATTACTAAAATGAAAAATAAAAGCATTTAAAATTTTCAATAATTTGAGTTTTTAACAAACAGTTTACAATTTACTTACCTACAGTACTTCCAAATACAACACTTGCAAATCAAATTACAAATTGATTATAAATTTGCCTGAAATACTAGGGACAGTGGACATTATATTACTCCATTCAGGCGCGTCACTAGAATATTTTACATTGAGCTGAGCTTTTCTAATTTCTATTTTCTAATTTCAAACCTTTATTGTAGGGTCTCGTGAGTAAAATGTGAAGCAATAAATAACAAACAACAAAAAGACGACTTTTCAACATTGATACGATGCTTTGATTTTTGAAGTCATCCTGATGCCAAATTACAGCAGGAGGCTATTTTTGTGAAAAATATAACCTCCATTCACTTAAAATTGGTTTATTATTAATTCGTGAAAATAAATTTGTTTAATTATTTATTAATTATAATTATCGAAAGCTCAAATATAACATTATAATTATTCCTTAATTCGTAATTTATTAATAATTAAACAAATCCATTCACTTAATTTTATCACATTTTTTAATTTTCTAGGGTGCGCTGGACCTCCATAAATATTGTTCCCAATGTTCTCTTACTGAAACAAAAATTTTTTGGAACCTCCAGATCATCAGCACCAAAAAGTAGTACCGCCCTGGGTACAGAGTATTCCCAGGCAAGTAACTTTTTTTGAATAATATCACATTTTTTAAATGCTTTTCCAGTTTATAGGGCGAGTTAAAAATGTACTAAAAGGTGGGCTAAGTCTCAGTGATTCCCCTTAGCTACGTCGCGTCGTAGGGTTAGGGGAACTAAGGGGCTTAATCCACCCTAGAAAATGTGCAAATAATATTTTAATCATTCCATAAAAAATACTATTTAAAAAATCATGGATATGTAGTCATGTCTGAAGAAACAAAACCACACGTTAAAAATGTAATCAAATTAAGTATAAGATTTATGTAGCTTAATTGGCAAAAACGAAAACAATTTCAGAGTAAAAAACCCCTGGAATGGAGGGTACTTTGTATCCCGTCACCGTTCTCTTGGTTTTTCCAATTTTTGAAATTTCCATTTGCCGCCCTATACAGTTAAGGGTTACAACCCCCCTGGCGCTCAAGGCTAGATCCGCCTCTAAATAAAAATTTGATCTGTATTATAATGCGTTTGATTTGCATCATTTGGAAACCATTGATAAACCATAGGAAATACTCTTCTATACGGAATTGGGTATGTGAAAAGTATGCCTGCTATTTATTTACGAATAGCGCCACAGACGATTTTCTGATGAAGCGTTTACAAAATACATATTTACTAATGAAGCTTCTCGAACCTTGAAAGCTACATTCTAATAATAATTTATCCACTTACCACCGACACTACAAAGAAAAAATTAAACACCACAAACGACTTGAAAGTGAAAAAAAATCATTTAAAAATCCCTAACCTCCATGGTGATTATGATTAATATTATAGAAGTTCTCGGAAATTTTTTTTAATATGTATTTAAATTAATGAACTTTAAGTATTGGAATTTAATTACTCATTTTGTTGTTACCTGTATCAAATATGGAAATAGGATACAATAATTGTGTAACAAGTTAACTTACTAATAAGTGCATTATAAATTATTGTCACAATTTTTTCAATAAAATTATTCCTTCCAGTAATAATTAATAATTTATGAGAAAGATTTTCAAAATCTCGTAAGACGAAATACATCTTCGATAATGATTCGAAGAATTCAGCAAAAGATAAAAGGATAAAATTGTTTTCAGATCATTTACGTTGATCTCTTGACTTTAATAATTGATAGAGTGCCCTACTCCGATGACCTATTATATTATACAGAAACAAAAAACAAGCAAATCAGAAATAACAAAAACGAAATTATTGAAACTCAGAGTTACAATTAACACGAATTTCTGTGAAATCTGTCAAAACGGCTTTTTCAAAAACCTTCCTGTGGTTTCGTCGAAGGACGATCCAAACTTGTTTTCATACATCCTACTAAAATGAAATTTAAATATATGGTAAAATGTAGGGGGGAGATTCAAAATGATAATTTAACAGTATAAATAACTGTTAGCAAAGTTAAATTGTTCAGTACTTATGTTTTGATTTTTTTAACAAGTTCATAAAAATTATTTCGCCCGTTGTGTGTGGCTTTAAAACCAAACGTGAGTTTATTCAAATTTTTTTTCATTTTTATGCTTCAAATTTTTTATTAGGGGAGGTTTTCAGTTTTTTAAATCATAGTTTTTTCTTCAAAATATTTATTTATCTGCATTAATATTATTTGCCCTCTTCAAGGTCAAAAAAACTTCAAAATTTGTATATTTTTTTAATTTACGGCTTCAAAATGTTACTTCGCGTAGCATATTTTACTTAAAAAAATCACCTATGGCGCATTCTAATAATATTTAAATACCCCAATAAAAAATTAACATTGGTTACAAAGAAAATGTTTTTATTAATTACTAAAAGAATAAAATAAATATTTATATAGTTCGTTAATATCTCCCTCGTAATTATTGATCTCTTTATTAAACAATTTTTATTATTTAAAATTTTGAATTAGCTTAAACTATCCTTTCTTGTATAAAAATATTGTACTCCTCTAACTATTTTTCTAATTTCATTTTCTTACAAATGTAGTGTATTTTTTTGGAAATTATTCGTTATCGATCCAAATTTTGATTTAAAATGCTTGGTCATCATCAACATATTATATTGATGACGATGACCAATTGAATTGATCGGTAGTTGGTGCATTTGATGCTTAAATCAAAAATCTATACCTACCTAAAATTTAAAAACAAAAATTGAGCTATCGGTTTTCTGACGATGAGGTTTTATAAATTTTGAATTATTGGAAAATTACATAAGTTTTCGAATTAATTTTACTTTAACTTTTTAATTGAAATGACTCTATCAAATTGAAATTATTTGAAAAACGATTGATAATAATCATAAATTATAATATTTATAATTTACAAGATCAATCAATAAATAGATATAAGCATTGTATGCCCATTGCCCACCAAACCTTGTTTTCGAAAATAATTTTAGGTATGACTTTAATTAATTAATTAATTGAGGAGGTTTTCAAATTGCTCCTCTTCATATCAAAATATCTGATGATTTTAATAAAAAAATTTAAAATATCATTAGGGTAAATATAGAAAAATTCAAAATCTTACGTAAAAGCATTTACCATGTCAAAATGGACTACCAAATTGAAAATATATTTTTCCTTCTTAAATAAATTTTATTTTTAATAAATTAAAAATGCCAATAACAAATTTACTAGTATTTTTACTAATGAACTACGAATATTTAGAAATCACGATAAAAACAATCCGAAAAATAATATCAAAAATGATTTCTTATCACTTCAAATGTTATCAACCAAATACACGCGATACAGATACAGAATTAAAATTTAAAAAATTTCATTTGGTAATTTAAATCTTAAAGAACTTTCTGCTTTTAGTCGTTAAATCCAAACTACCAATTCAATTCGGAGAATAACGGGATTATCAGATTCAAAATTACAATATACCCATAAAGTTTATTACGACTTATCAAATAATTAGAAACCTTTTTTGAATACATTTTCAAATTAATTTCTTCAGCCAGGAACTTATCAAGCATTAGTATCCCAAAGCTCTGCTGAGAAGTCGCCAAAAATTAATTACATAACTTGCAAACATCAATTCGCTGGGTGCGTGACATTTTGGTGACATCTGGGGAGAGTCAAACTTTCTTATGACTAGTCTCCGTGCTTCGGAAGGCACGTTAAGCCGGTGGTACCCTGGGTTAGTGAATTGCTACCATTAATATAATAAACCCAGGATACAGGCACATCTGAAGGCAGGTCTAGCAAGCTACCTGATGGATGTAAAATATTTATATGCTCAAAGTTTCTCACACTGCCAAGGAAACGACGCATGTGTTGGAAAATAACAGGCCTTGGCCTACTCAGGGCTGGGAGTATCTCAAATACATGTATTTCAAATACGTATTTGAAATACATTTTGTATTTTGTAATTTGTATTTCAAATACATATTTTCAATGTATTTGTATTTTGTATTTCAAATACCCAAAACAAATGTATTTTGTATTTTCGATTTCAAATACAATTTAAAAAATACTGTACAAAATACTTTAAAATCGATAAGGTTATTGACTTTTGAAAAACATTTCCATTTAATTTTGTTTTCATAACGGGTTAACATTTTGATTATGTTAATTAGCGATTTTATATCAAAAACGCGCATTTAATTGAAATTGTTTAAATTTAAAGAATTGTAAGTGTTATAAATGAAGTCTAGCTTTGACCATAATTTGCATGATTTCAAAAGATGCGCCTTATGAAACCAATGAAATGTTTCTTTCATTCTTTTCAACCAATGAAAGACGTCATTATTAATTAAATTGTAAATCTAAATCGATTTATCAAGATACTTAAAAAACAGACCTGCGCAGAGGCAGTTTAAAACACGTGCAAATTTGGCGGAAAATTTTTCAAATTTTTTTTTATATTTAAGAAATATAATTAAATACTCCAATATAATGTATTTATAAAAATCTGAAAATGTAATGTATTTTGTATTTCAAATACTCGAAACAAATGTATTTTGTATTTCAAATACCCAAAACAAATGTATTTTGTAATTTGTATTTCAAATACATATTTTCATGTATTTTGCCCACCCCTGGGCCTACTAGAAGAGAATTCTCTAGATATTTACTTCTAGAAAGAAAAAGAAGAAGGACGCTGGCGTCGTTTACGCACCCAGCTAATGGGTGCGTGCCATCTGACCACGTTTTTTACACAATTTGTCCGCAGCGGACGCTGGCATCGTTTTTTAATACCCCCACTATGCACTTCGCACCCAGCGAATAGCTGACACCAGGCGGTCTCTGGCCTCATAAGCCATCTACACCAGCGGTTGGCAACCTTTTAGGTATTGCAGACCACTAAATTGGCAATTTAAATTTCGCGGACCACTAACTTTTTAATTGTTCACTTTTATCGCTAAATTTTTTTGAATAACCTTTTTTTAACCCTATGTCATAAATTCATAATTAACCAAACTTATTGAATCTCACACATACATTTGCTCCGAGCAACATGCGAGGAATATATTTTTACATATAGCCAGTTGCTGTTTTAGAACTTTTGAGATCCTCTTCTAAATATTTTCACTACCCCTGCAACCTACAGCAATTATTTTCAACTTTCGCCCCTGTACACAGCTGAAAACAATTTATTTTTTAATTAAAAATTTTATTAAGTGAGCACAGCCACTTATTGTAGTGCTCCACACCGTGTGTAAGATATAAAAAATTGAAGTGAAACCGGGGGTCGGGGGGGGGGGGGGGGGGTACGGAGTACCCTCCAGAAGAAGAGGAAACTTTTGAAGGAAAGCAACCTACATAATACTAAAATAGATTGCCAAGGTTGCGTGGCCTGAAGACCGCACCGGAACAATTTTTAAATTGATAATAAATGAACGAACCAATCACGATTGTGTCACCAACCAAGACCACCATCGACAGATTTATATAATTTCCAGCTTTAATTCAGAAAGCGTCAATTATTGTAATTTATATGTAGATTAGTCAGTGCTTCCGGGCAACCTTGTAATTAGCTCTGTAAAGCAGATCAACTTTCACGGTTCTGACAAAAATAGTATTAATCCTCACGTCCCTCATCACAATCCTCATCTCCTCAGTTCGATAATAATAATAGCAAGATGACAAGATAATAAGACTCGGCCTTTGGCCTCGTCCAAGAGTTTTTGGTCGCTGACAGGGTTCAATAACATAACCTTCAGTCTTCAACGGTGTTTGCGGTCGTTGACACCATTTGACACATTTTCTGACCCTCTATAGCAGAATCCGAAAAGTACAGATTATTTTTTCGGCGGAAAAGATTTAAAAAGGACCACTTTGAGACATTCGTCCTTTTAACAGCAATCGAACACTGTATAATTTGTAAATGTAGGTTTTGTCTTTTATTTTTGTATTTCTTTGTACCAAATGATAGCGGTTTGAATTTTCAAAATATGAACAAAGAGTAATTATTATTAATTAAAAATAAAAACAAGAAATTCAAATCGTTTTTATATAATTAATTTATCACAATTAAATAACCTATGACATAGTAAAATATTATTTCTTTTTATCGCGATTGCAAGTTCAAATGAAGTAATAATGAGTAGAAACTTGCGCTTATCAGCATTTTTTACAAAATGAAAAGTTCTTAAAAATTATCAAAAAATAAATCTTTATCAAATCTCGAAGAAGTTGACGTAGATTATGCAATGTTTTTAGAATAACTATGATCACTTCATTTTATAAAAATTTCATTTTAAAATTAAGATTCAGTCCCAAGATTTTTTTCCCAATGCTTTGGAATTAAGTCCCAAATTCTGCAAGACCATTTTTTTAAAATATCTCACCATATTCTTTTTTTTTAGATGAAAAACACACTAATTTTGTGTGCACTATTAACCACTGCCCTGGGACGTCCCGACGGCCACTATCAGCAACAATATCAATACAAGAGTTCAGAAGCCTCTTACCAAAACAATGAATTAGAACATAAGAAAGACGACGAAGGCTATTACGCCAAACAAGGAGATTTGGATGGTCGGACTGCACCAAAAGTAGATTCGTTCGGAAATCATTTGGAATACACCAATCCAAAATTTCGAAATCAAAATAACGATTTCTACCTTCAGCAAACGGGTGGATTAGGTCAAAACAATAGAGCGTCAAATTACGGAGACAGCACCAACCAAAATGGTTTAGCCGGTCAAGCAGGAGCAGCATCGTCTTATCATAGAACAAGCGGATACTCTGCAAGTGCATCCTTTAGTAGTGGAAATGTTGGTGGTGTAGGAGGTCAATCATCAGGCGATTTATCAAGTTTATCGCAAAGGTTGCAAGCCGATCTCTCCAGACAGTTACAACATGCAATTTCAGAACAACAGGGACACTCTACCAGCAGTAGCACATACCAAAATAATAATTATCAAATTCTTGAACAAGAACTTAGAAATAATTTGACAGCACAGTTACAGCAGGAATTAAACCAATATTCTAGGCAAAATCAACAATATGGACAAGCGTACAATACACAGTACAACTATAATTCTCAAGAAGTGGAACAACTAAGAAGGCAACTAGAAGAACAACTTACAAGGCAATTGCAAAATAGTATGCGATCCCAAACAAGTAGTCATGCGGTGTCTACTTCTTCCCAAACTGGCTATAATGCTAATACTGGAAATTCTGGATATAATCCTATCCACCTTACTCCAGATTCATATAGAAATCCAACTGGACAGTCCTATAATACCTACAACCGTCCCAGAACCATATCTTTAACAGATGTATCGCACATTGTGGAAACAGATACACGTAATGTACTGGATGAAGCAATTACCGATGCAATTACCAAATATAGACAACCAAACGGAAGAGTGAATTATCAAACCGATTTAAACTTACTCATACAAGAACTAAGGCAAAATTTAACTCACCAGTTGGATTATGAATTGGTAAAAAATTATGGAACACAACAACAAAGAGGTTCTCATTATTATACCATAACAGCTAACAACTTGGAGCAAACTCAACCCAACTATACAGCTGATGAATTGGAAAGTATACGGCAACAGCTAGAAGATAGACTCGTCCAACAGTTAAACGAAAGGTTTAGACAACAATATAACCAATACATGGTATCTACTTCATCTCACAATGTTAACTATAATTCTAATACTGGAAATTCTGGATACAACCCTACTCCTACTCACGTTGGGCAATCTTACAACCATCCCAGAACCATATCGTTAACAGACGTATCGCACCTTGTAGAAACAAGTACACGCAATGAAATAGATGAAGCAGTTACCGATCAAATTTCCAGATACAGCCAACCAAATGGTAGATCGTCAATAGATTACCAAGGCGACTTGAACTATCTTATAGAACAACTAAAGCGAAATTTAACTCGAGAGTTGGATAGTGAATTAGATAGAAATTATGGAAGACAGCAACAACGAGGTTCTTACTATTATTCCGTCACAGCTAACAACTTACAACAATCTCAACCAAACTATAGAGTCGAGGATTTAGAAAGCACACGGCAACAGTTAGAAGATAGGCTCGTCCAACAGTTAAACGAGAAATTTAGACAACAGTATAATCACTACCTTACCACCTATACCCAAACCAGTTCCAATCAGCAAACTAACAATAACAACTATTATAGACAACCTTCCACCGAATACGGTGTTAAAACTGGCGGAGGACGGGTTCACGTATCAAACGCTCAACAAACCACTGGAATGTTACGTACTTATCCCACGCACTCAGAAACACGAACTTATCCACAAAATCCCCAAATTACTGGAGTTTCAACGCACACCACATATCAATACACGCCAATAGCCACATTTACGATAAGTGGCGATGTACCTGCCGACCTTCGAGTTATCACAACAGACGTTCAAGCAGACCTTGCACGTCAACTCCAAGTAGCCCTCCAAGAACAAGAAAGAAAATATCAACAAGGAAGTTCTTATAATTCTCAAAGCTCGTACAACACGCAAGCATACAATGATGCAATTTTACAGCAACTTACAGATGAATTAAAACGAAACTTAACCGAACAATTACAGCAATCCATAAATCAACGATACGGTCATCAAGCGCAAAGAGGATCACAATATTACTCCGCGGCAACTAGTGGTGGATACAGTTCCTCTCCAAATTATAATTCCCAACAACTCAGTGATTTAACTCAACAACTTCAAAACAACTTAATTGCTCAATTACAAAGTGGTTTACAACAGCAACAACAATCGTACAGCTACAGCAGTTCTTCGAATTCCAATTACAGAACTTACAGAAGTGGTGGAGCAAGCTACACTTCGGGATATAATCCAACATCAAGTCAAATTATTTATGGAGGTAATGGGCAAGATTGTGACCAAATGCAAGGTGATGATCCTTCTGCATATTACGATAGCAATGGAAAGCACGATCTTCGTGAAAGATTAGTTTTTGAAAACCAACAAAACCCAGACGATTCAGATGATAAACAACAAAAAGTTGTGGATGCTAAATTACAATTAGGAACGTATGGAGGATATTATCATCATGCACAAGCGACTTCAGAAAACCAAAACCCCACATATACGAGTACACTTCAAATTGGAAATTTACAAAGTAGTGGAAGAGTTAGTAGTGGTTATAGACATTCGCAATCCAATTTAAATACTGGAAGTCATTTGTATTTTGGAAGTCACAGGCAAGATAATACCCAGGGGCAACAAGAACTTGCATATAATTCGCATAATAAATTCCAAGGTGGATATGGAAACCAAGAAGAATTTCAAATTGGTGGTTATGGAGGACAACAACAAATTGATTTAAATCAACAGGAAGATGATTTAACTCAGCAAGTAGAAAATTCGCATGGAAAATTACAAATCGGCTATGGTGCTCAACAACAAATTGATTTAGGTCAACAAGTAGAAGATTTAACTCAACAAGTGGAAGATTCTCGCGGAAAATTACAAATTGGATATGGCGGTCAGCAGCAAATTGATTTAGGCCAACAGGAAGAGGATTTAACTCAACAAGTGGAAGATTCGCATGGTAAATTACAAATTGGTTATGGTGGTCAGCAGCAAATTGATTTGGGTCAACAGGAAGAGGATTTAACGCAACAAGTAGAAAATTCGCACGATAAATTACAAATTGGTTATGGTGGTCAGCAACAAATTGATTTGGGTCAACAAATAGAGGATTTAACGCAACAAGTAGAAAATTCGCACGGTAAATTACAAATTGGTTATGGTGGTCAGCAACAAATTGATATGGGTCAACAGGAAGAGGATTTAACGCAACAAGTAGAAAATTCGCACGGTAAATTACAAATTGGTTATGGTGGTCAGCAACAAATTGATTTGGGTCAACAGGAAGAGGATTTAACGCAACAAGTTGAAAATTCGCACGGTAAATTACAAATTGGTTATGGTGGTCAGCAACAAATTGATTTGGGTCAACAGGAAGAGGATTTAACGCAACAAGTGGACGATTCGCACGGTAAATTACAAGTTGGAGGATTTGGACAACAGCAAATCGATTTAAGCCAAAAAGAAGATTACTTAACTCAGCAAGTAGAAAACTCACACGGAAAATTACAAATTGGGTATGGTGGTCAACAACAAATTGAGTTAGGTCAACAGCAAGAAGATTTAACCCAAAAACAGGAAGATTCTCGTGAAAAATTACAAATTGGTTATGGCGGTCAGCAGCAAATTGATTTAGGTCAACAGGAAGTTGATTTATCGCAACAAATGGAAGATTCGCATGAAAAGTTACAAGTTGGAGGATTTGGACAACAACAAATCGATTTGAGTCAACAAGAAGATGATTTAGCCCAGCAAGTAGAAGACTCGCACGGTAAATTACAAATTGGTAATGGCGGTCAGCAGCAAATTGATTTAGGTCAACAGGAAGTTGATTTATCGCAACAAATGGAAGATTCACATGAAAAGTTACAAGTTGGAGGATTTGGACAACAACAAATCGATTTGAGCCAACAAGAAGATGATTTAACCCAGCAAGTAGAAGATTCGCACGGTAAATTACAAATAGGATATGGAGGTCAACAGCAAATTAATTTAGGTCAACAAGAAATGGATTTAACGCAACAAGTGGAAGATTCGCATGAGAAATTACAGGTAGGAGGAAATGGTCAACAGCAAATTCATTTAAGCCAACAAGAAGATGATTTAAATCAACAACTAGTAGACTCGCATGGTAAATTACAAATTGGCTATGGTGGTCAACAACAAATTGATTTAGGTCAACAGGAAGTTGACTTAACGCAACAAGTGGAAGATTCGCACGAAAAATTGCAAATTGGAGGATTTGGACAACAACAAATCGATTTGAATCAACAGATGGATGATTTAACTCAACAAGTAGAAGACTCACACGGAAAATTACAAATTGGGTATGGTGGTCAACAGCAAATTGATTTAGGTCAACAGGAAGTTGATTTAACGCAACAAGTGGAAGATTCGCACGAAAAATTACAAGTTGAAGGATTTGGACAACAGCAAATCGATATGAACCAACAAGAAGATGATTTAACTCAGCAAGTAGAAGACTCGCGTGGGAAATTACAAATTGGTTTTGGTAGTCAACAACAAATTGATTTAGGTCAACAAGTTGACAAATTAAACCAAAAGGTCCCAGATTGGTATAATCAATTGGAAGTTGATAGTCAAAAACAACAAGATGATCTTAGTCAACAGATTGAAGAGGAAAAAGAAAAACTAAGTATCGGTTCTCAATTAAATATTCAGATGCCAAAATTGGAAGTAGGGTTTAACAAAACAAATCCGAAAGTATATGCACAACAGGAAGTAGATTTATCCAAACAAGTAACATCTGAAAGTGGTCAATTTCCATTTGGAGGATATAACGAAAATCAAATCAATTTTGGTCAACAGGTTGAAGATAATAGTGGAAAAGTACAAATTGGAGGTTATGGTCAACAGCAGGTTGATTTAGCGCAACAAGGAGGCTTCACTCAACAAAATGAAGATGTTAATGGAAAACTTGATATTGGAAATCAAATAACGCATCACACCAGTCAGTTTGAAATTGGAAGTAATGGACAGCAAGAAATCACTAATGGACAAAAAGATATTGAAAAGCAAATCGAAACACAAAGCGAAATTGGAGGTGGTTCTATAGGTTTTAACCAACAGCATCATCATACAAATAACCAACAAGCAGTAGATAATGGAATTTATGCTGGTAATCAAAATCAAGGTTCTACATTTGATACCAACTTGCACTTGGGACACTCAATATATCAACATGGAGCTTCTTCTTCTCACCATGGAGGTTCTTCTTATCAACATGGAAGTTCATCCTACCAACATGGAGGGTCTTCATATCAACATGGAAGTTCTTCCTATCAACATGGAGGGTCTTCCTATCAACATGGAGGGTCTTCCTATCATCATGGAGGGTCGGCCTATCATCACAATGAAGGATCATTATATGGCAATAGAGGTTCTTCATATGGCAATGGAGGATCATCATATGGAAGCGTAGGATCATCATATGGAAATGGAGGTTTATCATACCACACTGGAAGTTATTCTTCGAATCAAAATACGCAATTAGGTTACAATTCACCATCAACAGGTTATGGCAGTCATAGCTATGATAATCAACACCAAAGTGGAAACATACAACCAAATCAAGTTGATCAAACATATCCAGCCTCAACATCAGTAGATGATGATATTGAAAGCAAAAATGCAGGATTGTTAGAAAGCTTGTCAAAAATAGCAAATGAAGATAAAATACAAAAACAAGATGCTTATGTAACTGGTGGTGCAAATGTTAAAACTTCGGGAGGTTATGGAGGCTATATTCCACCACAACAAATACAAGTTGAAGCAACACACAATAATATTGTAGAAAATTCAGAAAATATTGAAGAAATAACATTAGCTCCAACAACTACCGAAAAACCAGGTTTCTGGAGTAACTTAGGTGGTAAAATAAAGAACACATATGAAGCAGCAAAAGATAAAGCAGAAACACTAATCGAAAAAGTTGAATCAAAATTAGGTTAAATTATTACTGTATTTTTACTTCTAGAACATAAAATGTGATTTCTTAGGATGAATATGTCAAGTTTTAGTTACTAAATATTAATGTAAGTTTATTATGCATCGTTTTGTACATAAAATCTCGAAATATTTTTAGGTGCCTATTCCATACCTAAATTTTTTCCCATTTTTTTTTCTTTGTTTCGATTTAAATTTTATTTTTTTTAAATAAAAGTTGTAATCTAATGAATATTTTTGGTTTGATTTTTTTGCAACCTTTTTGATTTAGAAGGAAAATTAAGATTTCAAAGTGAACTCCCCAAACTTGAAAAATCAAATATGAAGGGTCCACTGGAAGAACGATGAGGCTCCATTTTTTTCAAAATCTATAATTTATCGGCATTAGCTTGTAACATAAGCTATGAACATACCAATCCTCACAGGAAACAAACAATGAAATTCCACTAAAAACTGCGGTTGAAAATAGGCAGCACAATGTAACGTTACGCGTTTTGAGCAGTTGTGAAACTTTAAACCTCGTTTTACTCGACTTTTTAAAAATGTGACCCTCATCGTTTTTCCAGTGGACCCTTCATATTTTAGTGTTAAAACATTCCGTCCCCGCATTTTGGATAAAATGGAAATTAAATCAATTTTAAATGTGATAAAATTTGGGACACTTACGTAATAAGAAATTAGAATAGTCCACTATCCATCTAATCCCACACCATACACACGTCCAACAATTGAAAAAAATTTGGTAATTTTTGAAAAGATTTGCCATAGGAAATTCTTTTTGTTATTATCAAAAGCATGTGACTGCTAAATCGCAAACTTTTGATCATTGAAAATTAAGGTTAGTTTGGCATGCACAGGATGTTAGTGTAGTTAATTGGGGGGTCGGAAACTTAAAAGTATGTTGCAATATTACAAGGCTCTTTTGTCCTCTTGAGCTTATATCGTCAAGTTATTATTTTCAAGTGAATAAATAACTTGGTAATTTCAAGTTCGTAACTTCAAGATCTGATTTTCAGAACTTAAGTTGCCATTGTCAAGTTAATATTTAACTTGGTAATTTCAAGTTAAATTTGAGATCTGATTTTTAGAACACAGTGTAGGTATCTATAATAAAAAAAGGTTTCGACATTTACAGCAAAAATTCGCTTTCCCATCTAAAGTGGTTTCACTCTTGAAATGCCTTTCAATTGAATGAAGAAATTACTTCTGCAGTTGAAGGTATAATTTTATTATAAAAACATTAAATACAATAAATCACAAACAAATCATGAGTAAAAACAAATTAATCCTCAGCTTCCAACAAACCTTTAACAAAAAGATTATCCTTCACCAAATCAAGTTTGATATTTTCAAGGTAACATAATAAATCATCATCTGAAACGTTCAAACCGTTGGTTTTTATTTCATCCAAAGCAGTTTGTATTAAACTATCGCCTTCCTAAAAATACAAAAATTGGAAATTTGTAGTTCTTGTTAAAAATGGAATTTACCTCAATAACCTGACGTTTCAAGTCAATTTCATAATTATTTATGTATCTCATGCCTTCCTGATCTTCCAATTCACGTTGATGATGTATTGCATTCTGTAACTCAAAAGTTAGCTTACTTCCCAAGATAATAAACCAGTGCTTACCTCAATAACACTTTTTGGAAATTCGACCATTCTAGCACAATGGATACCGTAGCTTTTATCACACCCACCCTCCCTAACTTGATAGAGTGGCGTAATAGTCTTATCAGTGGTAACGGCTGTAACGTGCAAATTATCCACCATCGCCAAATTTTCAGCCAGTTGAGTAAGTTCGTGGAAGTGAGTAGCAAATAAAGTAAAACACTTAATTTCTGTGGCCAAATACCTAGTAAAACAAAAATTAATTCTTCATTTTAGGTGCTCTTGCATACCTACTGAGCAATTGACCATGCTATTCCACAACCATCGTATGTTGAAGTACCCCGACCCAATTCATCAATTAAAACTAAAGAATTGCAAGTTGCGCTCTAAAAGAGGTTTTTTCAAAATACACCATAACAGGTTACCATAAAACTCACCTTAATAATACTGGAGGTCTCCACCATTTCCATCATAAAAGTGGACAAACCTTTCACTTGCGAATCATTAGCACCAACGCGTGCCAAAATGCAGTCAACTACGGAAATTTCAGCTTCAGAGCAAGGTACAAAACTTCCAATATGTGCCAATAAGACAACAACTCCGACACTTCTGATGTATGTGCTTTTTCCTCCCATATTGGGACCAGTAATCACGTGTAACAGTTTCCCATTTCTTTCAAATTTAACATCATTAGGAATAAAAGTTTCTTGCATTTCCAAACACGGATGCCGTACTTTATTAAGTTTCAATATACCGCCATTTTCAAGCATATGAGGCCGTACAAACGGAATTGGAGCACAAGCAGCCACGTTTGCAAAGGAAACCAGCACATCAATTTTGGCAATGTTGATGTTCAAACTTCGAAGGGTATCACCATAACCGGCTAAAAATTGAATTCAAGTTTCCAATTTTTGAAAGAGTTAAAATTTACCTGCAACGTCAAAAATCTCCGCGACAATATTTTTTTGCTGGTTTTCATAATTTTTATTGATTTGATGGTATTCTTCATTTAAATCGACCAAATCGTCAGTGTTAAATCGTATTCCACCTTTAATAACATCAATGATTTTGTAGCTCTTGTTTTGGCGCAAAGCTTTTTCTTCTTTTAAAGTCACGCGGAAAAAGTAACCGTGTTGATCGGTGCACTCCAGCTTTATAGATTTTCCCGCATCAAAACCTAAATCTCGGGCGGCGTTTTTAAATACCTTTTGCATTTTTTCTTCTACCGCCATTCGTTCGTCATAGAGGGCTGTTAAAAAAAACTAAAGAAAAGGTACGAAAAGAAGAAGTGTTTTTACCTTGTAGGTCTTCATTAAACGATCGTTTGACAAAAAATTCATCCCTATCTACTAAATCCAAATCGAGAGTTTGTTCGATCATACTTTGGTAGTTTTCTAAATCTGTAAGGAGGTCGGAAATAGGATCTATTAGCATTGATGTGACGCATTTATTTTCAAGATCTCTCAGGACATTAAGGATTTGGGCCACATTGCTAACAGTTTGATAAACACGGTAACAATCCCGAAGAGAAGCCTTCTTGTTGCTTAATTTGCGTATTAACATGAGCAAATCTGGAACGGCCGTTAAACAATTTGTGTGCAGCATATTCCGAATTGCTGAGTTTCTGATAAGAGCTTCAACGATATCCAATCTTTCTGTTATGTGATTTAAGTCTTTTAAGGGCCGTTTAATCCACTGTTCCAATAATCGATGCCCTTGTGCGGTACAACATTTATTCAGTACTTGCAAAATGCTAGTAACCACATCAGACTTGGTATGGAGAGACGTTCCTGGTGGTGGAAAAAGATTTAATGCAGAAATTGCAGCGTTATCCAAACGCACATATCGATTAACTTCCAATAAGTTAAGTTTGTATTGATTGCAATTCTGATCGTTTCCGGTAAGATTTAAAAAACTTATTACCGTCTGCAAACAATTCATTGCTTCCGTTAAGTCAGTTTCGGGTAAAGCCCGTGAATTCCTTTGCTGGCTTTCTTCAAAATAAAGGAGACGATTTAAATCTTGTTCGATGGTCTCTGAATTAAACTCAGATTTTTTGAAAAAGACCACTAGAACTTCGCTTCTTTCCAACATATTTTTTAAAGCTTTTAATTGAGATGAACTTCCTTGAGGTATAATGCATTCTTTTGGACTTATTTGTGCTAATAAGGACTCTAATTCGGTGAAAAGTTCATTATCTTTAAATTCGCTAACATGAAAATCACCTTCGGTTGCGTTCACACATGCAACTGCTACCATCTAAAAAGGCAAAATCATTTTTGGATTTACAAAATTGAAAAAATTTACCGAGTTGGGCAGAACATTAACAGACATAACTGCGCTGTTGAACATAACTTCGTTGTTTTCAAACAAAATTTCTTCAAATTGTGACAAGTTTCCAGGCGAACCTTTGTATTCGATTTTCCAGTCGTTATTTTTACTTTGTGTTGGCTTTACGTAGACTTCCACGCGATATTGTTTGATGAGAAGCAATTCGCGGACGAATTTTTCGAAGTTAAGACGATTGATAGCAAGATAACTGAGTTTGGGTTCATCGCCCATATATTTGATTTTGTGAGTGCCGAATAATTGTTGAGCTGTGAAGGTTGCATCTTCGCCATGAACTGTGTAATAATCCGAACGATTAAAAAACCTTATGGTTACTGCAGGTTTCTGAAATAAATTACATGCAATATTAGATTGCTCGAGTGCGCATCCGAGTGTTAACTTATACTTTTGAATGTAAAGAAAACTATAAGTTTATCTTATCTAAGAAAATTTAATAAAATAGATCTTATAACCCAGGGGTGTCAAACTGTTAACCGTGGTTAACAAGTAAAATATTATGAACTTGGCGATTTTACGATCATACATTTAATATTAATTATTTCAAATTCTTCACAAACAAGTCACGAGTTGTCAAGGACAACTCTAAATGACATTTTGAGTTATAAGGAAAGTTGTAGAGAATACAATTCTCTACAAATTTGGTCTTACGCAATATTTTATACAATTAACGGTTCTTGAGATAGAGCGCAAAGAGTGAGCAGCTCTTAGCCATACATATTAAAGGTAAAGCTAGGAATGTGGAATCAAACAGTACATAATAAGGTTTCTTTAAAAGAAACCTTAGTTTTTTACTATTTAATAAATGATATTTATTGATATTATTCATAAATAAGACATCAATTTAATAATATTCAGTTAATTTATATTAAGGGCTTACGCGCGCAGTCAGGATTTTCAAAAAATCATTTCACAGAATATTCTTGAAGTATTGTACTTTATAAGGAAATTAAAAACAACAAAATCATTTTTTGAAAATCCTGACTGTTAAATTGAAATTGTTGAAATATTATTAAATTGATGTCTTATTTATGAATAACATCAATAAATATCATTTATTAAATAGTAAATAACTAAGGTTTCTTTTAAAGAAACCTTATTCCTACTATTTGATTCCACATTCCTAGCTTTACCTTTACTATGTATGGTTAAGAGCTGCTCATTCTTCGCGCCCTATCTCAAGAACCGTTAATTATATAAAATATTGCGTAAGACGAATTTTGTAGAGAATTTTATTCTCTACAACTTTCCTAATAGGTCAAAATGTCATTTAAAGCAAGGGAAACACGCTATATACAAAAAACCGGTTTTTGTCATCTTTGACCATCAATATCTTAAGACGCGAACATGAGATTCTATGAGACTTTTGAGCCAACTTATAAAAAGTCAAAACAAAGACTTTTGCAAATTTTTAGCTTATTATCTTTCATTCCGAGGTTAAATGCTTATTTGCCTGGACTATAGGCAGTTTGGAAAGAATCAACTGGAATATATAGCAATGAAAAGGTTGCTAAAAGAAAAATGGATAACAAGAAGTAAATCAGAGAAGAGACAGTTCGTTTATACCTTTCGAAGGGAGAGGTAGAGTCACAGGTTGGCTCACCACCGTGAAGGTAGTGAAAAAGAAAAGTTTGATATTACCTTTCGAAGAGAAAGGTCGAGTCCATAATTGCGCTTCCAAGATAGTATTAAAGTTACGTTGGATCCTTCCAAGAAGAAGTTGGTAGTCAAGTGAAATTGATCCTTCCAAGTGAAGGGAAAGGAGTTCCAAAAATATATTGCCAGTGTGAAAGTAGGGCGGCGTTAGTGGAAATTTGTCCTTGCGAGGAAAGTAGTACGAAGAATAGGGGGGGGGGGATTAAAGTTTTGATGAATCCCAACAATAAATAAACAAAGAAAAATTTGAATAAGGAAAAATTGGAATCAAAAACAAAATTAGATTGGAAAGTGTCAAAGAAGCAGGTTGGAGCAGTGGTTGTGAAAAAGCGTTACTGGAGGAAGACTGGACCGAATCTGGGATAACAGGGTAAATTCTTTATTGTTAATTATTTGTGTTTTAAACTTTGGAAAAAATTTGTGTAGCGCATTTGAATATGCAATTACAGTTTGTTATTGAGCACATTGAATCAAAAATCTGTTTTTTTTAAGAAACGCGTAAAAAATTTCTATTCCACGTGGATAACGTGAATGTTAACTAATGAAATTGGTTGAAATTAAATTTCAAGCAAGGTTGAACCCTATTCAAGGTTGAAATTAAATTTCAAGCAATTTCATTGGTTAACATTCAAGCTATCAACGTGGAATAGAAATTTTTTACTCGTTTCTTACAAAAACAGACTATAGATACAAGTTTGCCTGATTGAATTTTCTGAATAGTGTGCAAAGTGTCCCAAAGTTGTAGCATGTTACGGTACCAATGAGATTGGTTTTATTTCCTTCTGGCAATCATGTGGGTTGAAATATTACTTATAATAATAGTTGTTATGGCTTAGTTAACCTTTGATGATTAGAAGGAAGAAATTACGCGTTATATTTCCTAAGAATTTAATTTTCAGAACTACATGGATTTGAATCTCGAGTACTAATAATTGTGAATACAATACACTCGCTAACCAACTGCGCTATCGAAGCAATTGGTTTTATTGAGGCATACTATATTTTTTGTTACATATTACAGCACTTGTAAACCAACATGTTGTCCATGTATGAAGTATAATTTTAGAGACTATAGAGAACCTCTGATCATTTTTACATTCAAGCCCTCAAATGTAGTTGGCCAGCGAATATTAATGTAATTTTATAATTAATCGTTTTGAACATAAAATAGATAAAGGGATCACTTTTACAATCATTTATTATCAAAATTTGCACTTACTTCAGGTAAATTACGATAAAATCGTACGAAACTTTGCTGTTGAGCTGAATCTAAAAAAATTCAATATTAAAAACAAATTTTGAGGTTAGGTTTTTAATTTACCTAAATTAAGAGCATGGACAGGTTCGGAATTTGTCATTTTCACGTTTTTTAAGATAACTGCCCTAAAACGAATCCGTAGAATAGAAATTCGTAATAAATTAAACGGAAACTTTCGAAAAATTGTAAAAACACCGAATTCGCGCGCGAACTTTGTTTGATGTTATTGTATTCGAGTTATTACCCCTTACCAACCCAAGGAAATAAAAATCGCACTAAAATTAAAATTCGAATTTTCTTTAATAAAATTTTAATACGAAAATTAAATGTACAATCATCATACAAGAATAATTTAAAATATCAAAATTCATAAAAAAAATTAACAAATAAAATAAAAATAATCAAAAAAAAGATTTATTTAATTTTCACACTTAAATTAAAATGCCTAATCTTTGTAGGCATAATTTAGCTGCATCGGCCTTTGCTTGCTTCTTATTTGGACTAGCAATTTCAGGTTTGCATTCCATTCCGTTAACGCTGACCTAAAAAAATTGAAAATAATTTAATTACTATAAAAAACAATTTTGCATGCAAACCTTAAAGAGAAACATTTTCTTATGATCGGGTCCACTTTCTAAGCAGAGAGTGTATTCGGGTGCTCCCAGTTTCTTCTTGGCAGTAAACTCACCGAGTAACGACACAGGATGTTTACTTTCCAAAGTTTTTACTGCCAATTTTGTAGTTTTCTGGCCACCTCTTCGCTTCTGTTCTTCACTGGCAACCAAACCTTTTTTATTCAACTTAACTTCCAGAAGTAAAGGTTCCAAAGCACCCGTTTTTTCTTTACCTAAACCTTCGCCGGGATTCCATCCCATTTTTCTCAACAGATGCATACCCATGCCGCCAGATACGGGAGCTGCATTTTGCAACTGATCCTACATAAAACAAACCAAATCAAAGTTTTCGAATTAAAATTAAAAAAAAAATCACGTTTAGTAAATGACAAAGTCAAATAAGTTACTTGTAAATTGAATTTGCCATAATTAACTTACAAATTTTTAGTTATCAGTCAGCCACATCGGACTAAAAATTCTGACTGAACAGTCAGAAGTTAAGCCCGATTTTTAAACGGTGTACTTACCAACCAGGAAAGTTGTATGCTCTTCGCCTTATTCGATTCTTCCACACCTGATATTTAGACGAACTAAATGCCTGAAACAAATTCTCAGGTGCTCAGTTTTATAAATTAGAAATTTCACTCACGAATTTCTAATTTGCAAAACTCAAATTGAACGGTAAGGCACTTCCAACTTGAAATAGTTTCAAGTGCATTATCAGCCAATAAAGTAAACAGACACAGATTCCACCTCTCAAGTTAAGAAATGGTCTGTGCCTGTTTTGTAAATTGCTGTAAATAAATTTGACTTCATTTAGTGCATTTTACAAAAAATATAGTAAAACCGTTATGTAACGTAACGATTTTCGCTATATTTGTACAGAGTAAATCAATGATGTGAATTTCTTTTATAGCTCCCTTGCCGTTCAAAATATGAAAACAAATTTAAATTACAAGTTATGGGCGTAACAAAAAATTATATTTTTATATTGAACAGTGCTGGATTACAAGGATTTTTACTGCGTCATCTGTTGAGTCCCATGTTCACTAATACAAGTTTGTTTTATATTATTCCAAGTTTGACTATAAAATATTATTAAAAATAAATAATAAGTACTAATTCACAGTTGCCCTAAGCATAATAAATACGAAAGTGCAAGAAAAACAACTGACAGTATTGAAAAAATGATCAAACAAATATGTTTTTGACTTTCTTCAATCAGTTCCATTTCTTATGCTTATGGCCAACGCAAATCAGCATTAAAAATGAAATTCTTTATAAGCTTTCTTAACTAAATACGATTTGAAATACTTGGTTCATCTTGGTTTGTAATTTTAAACTGTTTTTGATACTTATATTAGTAAGGGAGCTACCAAACAAGTTCCCATTATTGATTTACCCTGTAAGTCACCTGAAAATTTGTTTAAGACAGAATATTTAAATTATTTAGGTAAGTAGTGATAGTAAAAGCTTTTGTTCAATTAGGAAAGGTGAAATTTAACAAACTTCGCATTTTTATAACCTAATAACTTATAAAAACTGAAAAATTTGTATTTCTGCCACCAAGTAGAAACAAAATAAAAATTGTATTTTAAAAAAATCTCAAATTGACCACTTAAAACTAGTACCTTTTTCGCCCATGTCTGATAACCGGAAGCTAATTCTGCTTGAGACAGTATATTTGCTCCCGTTGATCCGGTAAATTGCCCAGGTTGTAGCTTACTTTCCGCCCAGCTTTGCATCTAAATTTAAAACGTTAGTACATTTTTCCACCCGATTTCAAAAATGACACCTTTACCTCCTTCTGAGATTTATGCATTTCACCTAATGCTTCAACATCAAAAGGATTTTCTTGTAATTTTCTAATAGCAGACAATCTTTGAGTCACTATGGCACCAATATTAACATTTGGCTGTAATAAAACAAAAATTTTAAAGAGCCCCTTTCATAGTTTAAAATATAAGTAAAACAAATTAAAATTAATTTTGGAAGGAACCTACATCAGAATACATTGGAAAAACTTGTGGTCCTGGTAACCCAGACAATGTAGGCAAGATTGGAGGTGACGGTTCAGAGGGTGGCGGTGCCTCAATAGCCAAAGGTGCCGCCTGGGTCGCAGCAGGTGCTGCTTTAATTGCCAGAAGTTGATTTTCTGATTTCTTAGGTGTCACTGGTACCCATTCATTTTCAGTTTTCCTGTGATGGGTCCCACTAGAAACAGGAAACTGCAATCTCAAATCTGAATTCCTTTCCTGTGCTGTTTTAGTAGGCAATGGCACTGAATTCTAAAAACCTTGATTAACCAAAATTTCACACATAAAATTAACAACCCTCACCTTAATATTCATAATTATTGAGGTTGGTCGATCTTTAAGCAGAAATGGATGATGGAAAGCTTTGCTTTCCACATCACTGTCATCGCCATCTTCACCAGCAGAATTGCTTGAAAGTTCACCCAACTCTTCCTTCTTGGACAAAGTTTTACAAAAGTCAGTTAATTCTTCGATTGTCTTTCCACCCGCTTTTATCGCCGCTAAAACTTTTTCTTGAGCTTGTGGTCCCAGTGTTAAAGCCGCTGGTAAACTACCAGATTTCATCATTTGAATTGCATTTCGTCGAGCAATTTCCAACAATTTCTTTTTATCAATGTGGTTGTCCCCTTCTTTAGAATTTGATCTATCCCTATACCTCCTGCGATCTTTTTCATGTTCATTGTAACCCCTATATCTAAAACCACAGGAAAACATTACTAATTAAATGTTTTTTTTTGGACATTTCATCACTACTTAAGTAATTGTGAAAAATTTAAAATAATTTAACTGTTCTCGTTGGAAATCAATATAATATAATTATTAATTCTAGTTGGGGTTATTCCATTGGAAATCATCCAGAAAAAAATAAAGTGGTGGATCAAGTTACAATAAAAATAGAATATTACCTACAATTTTTGTCTATTTAATTACCAATAGGCTGGCACATTTTTATAATTAATTAATTAATAATTAATATTCATGCCACATTCACAATAAAAGATTCAAATTATTAAAATTTTTAATAGTTCACCACATAAACTTTGCTTTCTGAGAGTTTCATATTTTTTGGATGTCCCCCACCAGAGATACAGAGCTTTGAACTTCGGTTAATTTCGAAAATTTATGATATTGAGGCTTAAAGAAAAGTGTAAATCTCCGTGGAATGAATTTTTTAACTAACTATAAATTAAATTTTCAGTTCTTTGTTGCTTTTTTACACTTTTTTTAAAATTTAATATAAAATATTTTTAGGAAAAAAGACTACAAGTTAGTACGAATGTACTGACGCGCATGAAGGTATTTACGAGATTCCTTTCCTGCAAACAACATTTCCGCACGAATGACTTTTTTACCACTCTCTCCATTTCATTTTTTCCCCCGAAAATATATTTGGATTATCTTTTTTTAACCCTATTTCATAATTTACCTTGTTGATTCCTTCGCCTACATTTTCTCCGAGCAAAATGCGGCGACATTTTTAAGGGTGCCACCTATTGACTTAAAACGTATACTAACGTAACTATAGAGATTTGGTGGGTGATACTGATAATAATTAATAATTTACTGTAATTTACAGTACGATTTTAACCGTAGCGCTTTACGGGTCATACAATTGAAACTACCAGATTAATTACGATCAGAATCGCTAATTGCACTGGCTTACTTGTTGGCAATTAAATTTTAAACAAAAAAAAAGGAAAGTAATATTTTAAGATCGCTATTTTGTCATTTTATTGTTGAGTATCAAGTGTTGGATATCTCTTTAAAAATCTCTTTAAATTGATTCTTATGTGTTTTAATGGGAAGCAGGAATTTAAAAATTCTTTCTGGACGATTTTGGATGGAATGACCTGTAGGGGTTGTGGGGTCCAAAGCGTTTCCTACATAAGTTTCCTCCCTAGTTCTTTTCATTAAACAAAATTTGATTAACCCTTTCCCCCTCTCTAATTTTCTCATATTTTTAATCATTTCCAACTAAAATGTTCACAGATTTTTTTGTACAAGAATTTTTCATATTAGAAGCTGCTACCGCTGATAAACAAATTAAAAATTTTCCCCTTGAAATAATATATTAAGTTATTATTACCTGTCCCTAGTAAACCACTTATCATCTTTTTCATGAGAATTTCGTGCTTTAGAATCATCTGATGTCTTATAAAATGGATTTTCTCTGTGCCTGTGTTTATAATCATCGTGATTCCTGCTTCTGCTGTCATCCCTTCTATCTCTGTAGTAATCATCCCTAGTCTTGTAATCATCAAGATATTTTTCTTTATCTCTCTCCTTTGACTTATAATCACTTCCATTTCGTTCCTTACTCCATCTAATAGGACTCCTAACTCTCCTTTCTTTGCTTCGACTCCTTTTTTCTTCATTTTTGTCACTTTTCTCTTTGCTCTTACTTCGTATCTCTTCAATTTTCGCCTTTTTAACCTTTCTTTCTTCGTTCTCTTTCTCAGAGTGCTTTTTACTTTTCCTTTCTTCACGTTTCCGCTTTTTCTTTTTTCGTTTTTTATCAACAACCTCATTTACATTCTCATCCGACGATGTAATTTCACCCTCTTCTTCCTCCTCACCCTTGTCCTTAACTTTACCGTTCCCTTCGCTTATGATCCCCTCAATAACGGACTTAAACTTAAATTTTTTAATAGTAACTTGAGACTCCTCACCGACCTTCTCATCACCCAGGAGAAACCGATCGAGTTTAATTTTCTTTTCGGGGGACTGTCGCTCACGTTTTATTAAAAGATGTGCCAAATCGACGGCAGAACTATTGCTACTCGCACTACTCGCACTATCGCTCCGTTTCCTCTTTTTATCTTTCTTCTTGTGCTTCTTATCCTTATGTTTATGCTTTTTTTTACTTTTTTTGTGTTTCTTTCCACCCTCTTCTTTCTCCTTTTTCACTATTACTGGTGGTTCGGCGTCAAACGTGCTAAAGAGCTCCGACAATATTTCCATCGAAGACTTCGTCACTTCAGCAGGGACAGGTTTTTGCTCCTCTTCAGACATTTTGAGTTGCGCTTTTAAACGTACGGTAACATTATATGGCACAGTTGAGTAACAACTAATTCTTCCTATTTTATTAATTGTAAAATTCCGTTTACATAAATAAACATGTTTTTATTACCACTCAAAAAATAAATTAGATAAACGTCAAACGACTGACAAGTTTAACCAACTTAACAAGAAAACAGCGCGAAATTTGAAACCAGCTGTTTTCAAAGTTAAATTTCCCTATTGCGTCATTTTTGTAAAACAAATGTCTATTTGAAATGTCATCATTCGTATAAAAATTGTAAAAACGTTACATTTTGATTATTCACTGTTATCAGTCAAGAAAGATCAAATTTTGAACTTAGTAACCACACGAAGATAAAACAATCCCATGTTATCCCACTCTATTTTTAAGTTTTGGTCGCGATAAATACATACAGTGTACACTACACATTTCTTTATCTCGTCATAAATAAATTAACGTTGTTCGTGTAATTTTTTTATTTACAAGTAGTACGTACGAAGAAAAATTGCAAATCGACAATGACAAGTGCTCTCATTTCCAGTGTTGCACAAAGTGCTAGACCTAAATTTTCCGATACTACTTTTAATGCGGACACCATGAATTGTCAAGAAACCCAAAGTAGAAAATGGTATCGTAATGTTCCTCACAGGTTAGTACTTTTACAGATATTATTCGTTTTTAGTTTTTAAGTGATAAAAGACGTAAACTGCATTTCGTACAATAAATATCTGCATGTTGATCGATAACGTTGTCCTGTCGGATATGCAACCAAACTAACGAATGATTTTAAAATTATTCATCAAAAATTTGAGGAATTTGAGGAAAAAACCATACATTAATTATTATTGAAAAGTTGAAAATTATCCATTGAAAGTGGACAACACTAAGGAATTCCTGTCCCCTCAATATTATAGAATTTATAACAATTTGGTTTTTGCTTTAAAAAATAAATTATTAATCATTTTTTTTTAGTCTTTAATTTCGAGGATATACATTTAGGTATCCATTCGAGTGACCCAAATTCGAATCTTGCTTCACTCAATTTTATTGCGCTGTGGGTAGGATTCCACTTAACCCTGGAACTGCACGCTGGGGTCCAGTGGCGTAGCTAGGTAGACAAGGGCCCCGGTGCATAAAAAAAAATCGGCCCCCTCCCCCTTTTTCTAAATGTTTCCATTAGAAATTTAAAAAAAACAGCTCATCCCCCTGGGCTCCGGGGCCCCGGTGCACTGCACCGCTTTGCCCTATGGTAGCTACGCCACTGACAGTCAGAAACCCCAAACGTTAGAGTTAAGTTTTTAATAGTAATTTAACCAAAATAGCGAAAAATTACTATCTAATCTCTAATGGTCTAATGTATCCTATACCTACATTAGTTGCTAAGTTGGTTACTTATTAAAATATCATGAAAGAATGGTAGGGTCTCTAAAACCCCGGTGTGCAGGAAACGTTAAAAAATATTATAAGTGTGCAGTTCCAGGGTTAAAACACTAGTGCCTGTTTTCACCAACAATTTATTTAAGAATTTCCTAGTAAAGAATTACTTAGCTAGGATTCCATAAATTTGATTGGTCAAATTTGACATATGAATTTTTTATGTCAATACTATGTCAAATTTCACCCATCACATTTATGGAATCCTAGCTAAGTAATTCTTTACTAGGAAATTCTTAAATAAATTGTTGGTGAAAACAGGCATAGGTTTCTCTACTATACAAAACGTAATTTGGTATAGGGGCGAAGGAGTTAAACTGTGGATCTAATGGTAAATCCACTCTAACTAATCCATTGATGGACTGGTAGTAGGATATTCCATGCTAAAACATTGAAAGGGACATTTTACTAGACAATAAGGGCCGAAGGCGAATTCCGTAACCTGCCTAGTTACTAAAATATCCCTAAAAAAATTTTAAAGTTTTTACTAATTTTATATAGGGTAGCTAAACCCCCTAGTTTATTTTGCGCCTGAAATCTGTGCGCTTGTGACTTGCGCCAACTTTCCACGTCCTAGTTACGACTCCGACGAGTATGTTTGCCACGTGAAGCCATTTCGTTCAGTTATGCGGTCATCAGTTTTGGTTGTTACAAATCAAACATATAAAAGACCAGCACCATCCCCCGCCGCCTCCAGCGTATCATTTTTTAGGACACACTACGTATTCTGATCGGCGTTGGTCGGTCGTTGATAGTACCAACTTAAAAGTTAAAATCACCTCCCCCTGGGATCGAGTAGCACACCAATCGAGTTTTCAACCTTGGCGAACTGCCCGTCCGTGGATGGGCCTTCCAGCTAGTTATGACATAAATGAAAGCTGAATCCAAATTACATATGATTATAAGACAGTTGCTGATCTGAATTTTCAAAACACTAACATAATATCTGATTATAACATAACATAATATACAAATTTTAATAGGATCTATGCGAGACTACTAAATAGTTTTTCTTTTAGATGGATGATATCTAATCTGTATTATTTGAGATCTATGTCAATTTATAGTTATCCAGTAGACATCTGTCACAAATCGGTTTAAGATAGACTTTTGTCTTGTAAATCATCGTATTTCACTGAAGAATTATCGTTGGTTGTTTCAAAAACATACAAATTTTGGATACCCAAATTTCTTTACATTGTTACAATAATTATTATTACTGTACTTGTTGCTGAAAGCTTATGAATCAATATTATTTTATGTCTATCGTTCTATACTCTGTTTACCCAACAGATGCACCAAGGCTCCTCCCCAAAAATGTAAGCCAATGAGCGCATCAACCAGTTTTACACGCTAAAAATTTCTACAATAAATTTCAAATGATTGTATGACATTAAAAATTAATTTATAGGTTAAAAAAACTATGACGTTAGTGTTGTAAACGGGAGTTTCAAAATTCGAGCAATAGAAAAATTCTATTCGAATATCCCGCGCGTTTTTAGGGAGGAGCTTCGGTGCACCTGTTGGGTAAACAGAGTATAGCTTGTTAGTCCAGTCAAAATAGACAAAAAAAAGTGCAAAGTTTGCAATAATTCGCATCCAGCTGAAAATTGGCATAAACCTTAAATGCACTATTACAAACAAAATATCAAAAGTCCCCACCGATCCCACATCTGCTAAAAAAGTTATTCAAGGTCAAAAGTCAACAATATCGATTTTTTGCATTTTGCTCGTAAATGATAAGTGTTATCGTAAAAATAGGTTAGACATAAATTGTAGATCATGAAATTCTCTACAAAAATTATTCTTATACTTATTTTCGTACGAATCGCTATTCCGGATATATCGCGATTTTGAAAATCACTTAATTATTACCAATATTACCATTTTTTCAATCAATAGGACACTGTCTAATAAAACTTCCCAACTTTTGAATCGTGATATCTGATGAATAACGATTCGTACGAAAAAAAGTATAAGAATAATTTTTGTAGAGAATTTCATGATCTATAATTTTTGTCTAACCTATTTTTAAGATAACACTTATCATTTACGAGAAAAATGTAAAAATCCGATATTGTTGACCGTTGACCTTGAATAACTTTTTTAGTAGACGTGGGATCGGTGGGGACTTTTGATATTTTGTTTGTAATAGTGCATTTAAGGTTTATGCCAATTTTCAGCTGGATGCGAATTTTTGCAAAGTGAAATGTCTATTTTGACTGGACTATGTTGTTTTTGAATTTAATATAATATGCAAATAGTAAAATAAACCCGGCCATGAAAATGTATTGATTTTTCTGGACTTACTAGTTGTTTATCAATTTTCCTTGGTTTATGCTGCCACTTGAAGTTAATAATGCACAAGATTTATGAGTTCACATTATTTAAACAGATGTTGAAAATCATAAAGAATGCACCTGGAAGTCTCAAACAAGTTCAAATCAATGCACAAAACAACCTATGAAAAATTTTGAACAATTTGTTTAAATAAAATTTACTGTGGCACTGCTAATTCGGAGAATTTTGTACACTAACAACTTTTATTAACAATTATTTAGATTATATCTCCTATATCGGCAAGTCATTATTCACTCAATGGTAGTTTTTACTTTACGACCATTACTTCGAAGGAATAAGCCACTTATTTTTATTATATAAACGGGTCGTTTTATACTTATTAGCATTGCGCGAATTATTGATGTCATTTTTTGGATTATCGGATAATTCCAATTAATTTTATCGATAAAATTATATTTAAATTAAAATTATTAAATTTAAAATATTAAAATATTAAAATTAAAATAGGTACAAACTTAAAAGTCAAATTATAACCAAATTCACAACTGTACGTCACTGATGAGATCTAACAAGATCGAAACATGTCTGTCGTTATTGTATTTTGGTTATAATTGACTTATTTTCGAATTTTTCCTATTTGATACGACTAAGAGGTTAGTCATAATCTCATAATGAACTTCAGCAACTTTTTCGACTTTTTTAACTCTCCCTAGCCCCATTGTCTCAGTTAGTCACAATCCTTTTGCTCCCCTGAAACATCCGATGGTCACAAATCAACCCCCCCTTTATTTCTCTAAAATTGAACCTGACGAAAACTATTCATTAATTTTAATGGTCACAGTTACGTTTTGTGACATCACCAACATTTTAGTTTTCAAAAAATTTGAATTTAAAAAAATTAAAAACAACACGGCCTGCGTCCAAGTGTCCTCTATTAAAAAAATATAAGTATACTTTGTGCAAATTTTTTGAATAATAAGCAAAATAACAGCGAATTACGAAAGTGTGTTTTTGCAACTCTGAGGATTCCTCTTAAGAGATATGATATTAATATAATAAGGAGTTTCAAAATTATCAAGCAAAATTTTAAATTTTCACTACCTTCAAAAATTTCCCCTAGGTTAGAGGATATCAAACAGGCCCCGAAGATATTATACGATATTATAGTTATTAAAAAAAACTCAACGGGGTCCTATATAGGGTGTCCCAGTAACACCGCCTATTTTGAGATTTGAAAGAAACGTCGTGTTTATTTGAAAAGTTCAAATTTTTTTATTGTAATAAAGAGTGTAGACATGGAGGTTATCTATGGAACACAATATCTGATAAATGGTCGCCTCGTGTCTGAGGCACTCGTCAGTTCTTTTGGTGAAATTTTCGATGATATTTTGGCATAGTTCCGGCTCAATTTCATCAATGGCGCGTCGAATCTTGTCTTTCAGTTCAGAAATTATTCTTGGATTAATGGCATACACTTTTCCTTTAAAAATAACCCAAAGAAATAAATCCAAGGACGTCAAATTCACATCGCCGCGGCGCGAGATAGCTCTCCTGTGTGGCAGGTTACGCCATCCTGCTGAAACCACATATCTTCGAGATCCATTGAAGCAATTTTAGGCCAGAAAAAATTATGCTTATCATCTCACGTCTCAATTGTTGCTGAGGACGATGGCAAATTGAGGCGGAAGGATTCTGGTCAACACTTCTCACTAATTGTTGCAATGATTTCATTACAACGAGCTGCACGAACACGGACAGGATTCTTTTGAGTTTGAATTGACCCAACTGCCTCAAATTTCTCTATTAATTGGACCACTGTACGGCAAGAGGGTGCGTTATGGTGACCGAAAAATCAACAACATTTTCGAATCGTCTCTGCAAAAATTTCACTATTTCTGTAGTGGATTTTCACAATTTCTATGCGTTGTGCATCCATATAATTTTCCATAACTAAACCTCAATGTTCACACATAACACCTATCAAAAAACAGCACTCTAAGACTGACACTTAAAAAATGGCGCTAAATTCAAAATAGGCGGTGTTACTGGGACACCCTATAGATAACATTAAAATGAAGCGTTTTATAACAAATCCTAATATAAAAATATTTATTGTTTTTAACTTGTGAAAAGTAGTATGAATTAATTAAAAGTTATCGGATATAAAATTAATTAATGTTTACTATTTATGTTAATTGTTGTATTTTAAACTATTTTACGAGTAAAATTAATTAATATATTTTTTTGGGCTGTCGAGCATGTTTATGTCTTTCGTCAGAGTGTATATTAATAATTTAATTAATTTAACTCGTAAAATTGTTTAAAATATAGGTACCAATTAATTTATTATCACGAATTAACAACTAAGCAATTTTTTGCAAAAACAATAAATAAAAAAAATATTTATGAACTATGACATAATATTATGTCTTTATATTATAAGTGTAACTATTCGAAGAGCCCGAATAAGAGCAAAACATATGTCATAGTTTGATAACTTGTAATTAATTTAAAATAATTCTGTGACGTCATGGAAAAGCGAGTCAAGTCGATAAAGTTCTTATTGAACTTTAGCACCTATGTACAGATGTCACAGATCCCAAAATTCAATGAAAACTTTCTTGACTTGACTTCTTTTTCTTTGACACCATAGAATCGATAAAATTCATTATAATAACACCAAAAAATTTAAAAATAGTTCCGTCGGGTTCAACAAATTTATTACTATTGTATCTTTTTTACTTTTTCTTTTTTCTGACAAATAATTGGTTATAAACATTTCCTTTATCAGTAGTAGGTAGATACTAATTATTATATTAGGTTGGGGAAAAAGTAATCCATTATTTTGGCGTTTACTTTAATGCTTTATTTAACACGGCCAAATATGCGTCAATTTGTTCGATAATTTGTTGCCAATGTGATGGTAATTTCATAATTCCTCTCTCATAAAATCCAATGTCCCTATTGGCAAACTACTCGGATAACCAATTTTCACAGACCTCTTTTGAGGCCAGTTTTATACCACTAATAAGATAGAGTTCGACATGAATTGGAAAAGATGATAGTCTCTTGGTGCCAGGTCCGGACTATAAGGTGGATGCATTAAAACCGCCAATCCGAGCCCTCAGAGTTTCTGGCGAGTCACTATTGACATGTGTGGCCTGATGTTGTCATAATGGAAGACGACTACTCTCCTTTTAGAGAATTCTGGTCGCTTATGGTCAATTGCCAGCTTTAACCGGTCCAATTGTTGGCAGTACAGGTTCGAATTGAGTGTCTGGCCCAACGGGAGCAGCTCATAGTGGATAATTCCTTACCAATCCAAACACACAGCACACCATTTCTGGTCGTCAATCTTGGCTTCATCTTGGCACAATCTTTTTCACACAGCATTGTCGTATGTGACCCATTCTTCATCCCCAGTCACCATCCGCTTTAAAAATAGTTGGATTTCTTGACATTTGGCCAAGGATTCGGAGATGAAAATACGGTCTATAAAGTTTTCTTGCGTCAATTCGTGTGATACCCAAACATCGAGCTTCTTTTTGAATCCAACCTACTTCCAATGGTTCAAAATGGTTTTGTGGTCGATGTTTAGCTCAAGGGCAATGATACGACTGTCGCATGCCGGTCTATCTTAATCATTTCCATCATTTTATCGACATTTTCGATGATTGGCCTTCCAGAGCTTGCTGCATCTTTGATATCGAAATTACGGGAACGCAATTGACTAAATCAAAATTTTACGTGATTGACTGTTACAGTATCGGGACCATGAATACTATTCACATTTTCAGCCGCCTCACTTGCGATTTTGTCTTTAAATGTAAAAAACTGTAAAATATAGTAAATTTTCTCTTTGTTTAGTAGATAGATCTTTGGCGCACTATAACTGGAAACTGGTTTAATCAATTACAAAACTGCCAATATTGTTTTCTTACTACACATTCCCAGCTTTCCAAAAACTATAGGGATTACCCGATCCGAATAGATCACGAGATATATGTCCCTAACGCCATCTAGCTACAAAATAATGGATTACTTTTTCCCCAACCTTATATATTTTCCTCCAAAACCAACAACCCGAAGTCGAGAGTAAAGAAAAGGAATCGGTCAGAACACATGGAACACCGGTAATTTCACCACTAACTATATTGGCTATCCTAAATTAAATTTTTGTAAAGAATCCTTATCATCTTGAACATATTTGATTTAATATTAAAAAAATAGTTTTTTTAAGAATTTTTAAAAATGGATTATATTTGTTTTTATTTGAGTAAATCTGACATGTAATATGGACCAAAACAACAAATTTAGTGTACTATACGCTAATTATTTTTGATTACATTGAATTTAAATAACAAATTAATAGATACAATAACAAAATGCGTCGACTTTGTAAAAAAACTATTTATTTATAACAATAAGTCGTGATCAGAAGAAAATATAAACAAAGATTATATTAATTTTTTTTATATATTTGAATGATGTATTATGTTATTTTTAAGATTTATTATTGCTTTCGTGCAATTTTACATTTTACATTTTTATGGCTCTAATATTATATTTTATGACCACTGATCATGATCACTATTAAAAAAAGTTTGTAATAATAAAAGAGAAAATAATAGAAAACTATTAAATAATAATAATATGTAATAGCCAAGCTGTTCGACTGTTACTATAGGTCAGCCCTTCTCAAGCTTGCGTATTTCGTGACCCTCATTTTCAACTGGAATAATTTTGCCCCCCCCCCCCACTTAGGGAACGGCCTCATTTTTACTACAATTCCACTCACAAATATTTTTATCATTGCATTTCACATAAAAAGTGTCGCGTCCAACGCTTTGAAAAGCGAAGCCCTAATTGAAGGTGTATGGGGTCTTTAGGAATAATAAGGTGATTTTCTAGTACAGATGAAGGTCGTAGTTGTTCGGCTTTCAGTCTCACTCGATAAACTAAATAATATACTGCGGCCTTTTCAAAATATTCACCGAATTTCGACTCTTCTTCATTCTGTTTCTGCGTATGTTCACTCCTGTTTGAAATATCTGGATAAGCCTTCCACTGCAGTTCGGTGGATGTGCTTTCGAAAAATCGTTAACAATCGTGAAATTTTCTGGAACATTTTATAAAATTAGGATTGTTTTATGGCCTCTGCTTTGTATCAAATATAAGCGTATCATCTTCTCTAAAAGTAGTACCTACATCGGTATTTCATTTTTCCAAAATTGCATTTAAAAAACGGTTAAGCTTCTGAAGGTTGAATTTTATCTTATATGGTGTGACGTTCGATGTTGTCCTTGCACTTTAAATAATCGGTTGTGATGCAACGATGTACGGAGAGATAAGACTTTTTGCACACCCACTACTGTAAGTAGATACATAGGTACACATTTCAAATGACACATGCATCTTACGATCTGTACAAATAACTCGTGCGTAGTGTTTTGTAGCGATCGCAGATTTTCCTGTTTATATCGAAAAATCTCCTTGAAATCGATTAGTAAGATTACTCACCTAACATATGCTATTAGATAGCCCCACCACAATTTCTGCTCCACATTTACGAAATCATAATAGAACCTCCTGGTGACGTTTGTAACCGATATGACAAATTATTACTCGATATCCACCTTTTTCAAGGCATTCAAGAGAAACTTCTATACATTCTAGTAGTACTATAATGCATTTTACTTCGAAAGAATGTGACATAAAAAGTAATCGGAATTTTTTAATCGTGTCCATGCATCAAGCGATGGTGTGACCTTAAGTTGCTAATGAATTTTATTTAATTTAAAAAAAGCTTAATTTGAAAATTTTTATCAACTTTCACGTAGTTAAAATTCGCCAAAACGAGAAGAATTTGAACGATACGACGTTGCTATACTTTCCATTTTAGAATAATTTCCGCTTTCCGGTTAATATAGTACCTAATTAACATATCTAATTATAATTGCATATTATAGTCGAACAAAAGGTTTAAATTATCATTAGCCACTCGAACGGGTCGAGTCGGTTGATTAAATTGTTGTGTTGGTGCGATATTTATCGGTTCGACTTATTCAAAAAGTTATCTCTTATCAATGAAATGGTCATTGCCAGTGCGTAAAATGTTACCAAGAGCATCACTATATTCAGCATATAAAATTCATCGAAGCAGTTAGTAGAAACGTGTCGTTTGCGTGACCTCCAGTGCAAATTTAATTTCAACTCGAAAAAGTGTTTTTTAAATTGTGCGCGTTTTTCTAGAAAATATCAACATGCCCGAAATATCGCAGGATAAGTTTGAATCACAAAATCCACTAAAACCTGTTGTAACCCCCGAATTGTTACGACTTAGGGCCAATTCGGCAGGAAAAAAAAGTCATTTGCGACCTAAAAATCCTGAAATGTTAAGACTTTCCAGTTGTGTGTCGGAAAATGATATTGAAAGTTACATGGAAGGAGTGACAACTGATGAAAACAATTGGATTGACGAAAGGGAACTTTCGCATAGGTAATAATTTGGTAATTTTTAAAACTTTTGTTATTTTATATAGAATAAAAAGAAAATAGATAACTGTATCTTGAATGTTCGTAGAGATAAAATGCATAAACAAATTTCATCATTTATAATCAATGAAGTTGTGATAAAATGTGTTGGCTAATTTGTATCTTTCACAAGTTTAGATGTATTTCAAATATTTTAGCAGCAATTAAAGAAATTGTAATTATCACCAGCCAGCACAGTTTGCACTAAAAATTTGGTTTCAACTGCAACGATGTTTTGACTTCTTCAGTTCTGTGAAACGTTTGGCCCACATCCTGATTTCAAGTTATGCATTTTTGATGTGCGAGCCTCCTAATTGCCAAACATTACAGACCTGTTTTTCATTCAACATTTTTTTGGAATGCTTGTTAATTATGTAAAGTTTTAATGCGATTATAATTTGAAATTAATTCAATGATATTGAAATTTTTCAAATATCTGACCTCAAAAACGAACACCATTTTTGTAGTAATTTATTCTTTATTTACATATCTACTATACGAGAGTATCATAGGCCAGGCCATAGTTAATTTTAACTTAAATTTTTTACAATAACAATTAGGCCAGGATGCCTTTCTCAGTTCAACGTTGTTTGTTGTCAAATAAAGATTACAATAATTATCTAATAAAATTGTGAATCATAAACCGACTTTATTTATGCTGTATCTCAATCTATCAACTCCAATATTTTCATTTTATTAATGCACACTTAACTTGATCAAAAATTGATAGTTTAGGTTTATTTATTCACTTACTACTTCATAATCAAAAAATCCTTAATAATTAAGAGATTTGAACCATATGGCGATTAAAAGAAAATATTATTTATAATTTACCGGAAATTCTGGATGTTTATTTTTAAACTACATTTCTTTAATTAATTTTTATTTAAAAAAAACTTGATTGATTTGTTTTATAATTTCCATTTCAGACTAAATTTTGTTATGTTGTACTTTCGTACTATCACCAAATCTAAACTTTAAATTTATTTGTTAACATTAAAATTAAATATTTATATTATTTAAACGGAAACTTTTTATTGTTATTTTTGTAAATAATGAAAAATCAAAATGGAATGTTAACGTACTACATCAACAGAAATTTCGTAACTCGTAATTTACGAAAACAAACTTACTTTTCATGCCATTCATTTCATAAAATCAATTTATTACACCTATAGATGACGCGAAAAAAAAATTATTTTTAATATTTCTATTCGAAAAAATTAATCAGGGTCAAATTTTTTTTAGAAGAGATGTTTTTTTATTATATTTTTAGTTTTTTTTTCTGTATGAATAGAAAATTGTTGCAACTTCTATTTTTACTTCTTTATCTTTAATCAGTTTACTTAGGTCACAATTTTTCATGTTTTTCTCGAAAACGGTTGGTTCTTCAACAAATTTTCCGTATTTTTTGCACAAAATTTGTTCTTGTTAATTTTTGTTTATGATTGACAGTTAATGAGATATGAAGAATCCTGGATAGGTACAAACTTACGAAAATTATACATTGTTGTGGGTCAGAGAAGCAGCTGGATTGTTGTTATCTCAGCAGAATTCGTATTTCCTAATTCATTTTTGCTTCGAGAATAAGTTGCGGATTCTTTTGCTTCAGTTAGCGCACACCCATGATCTTTGGATGACAATGCAATAGCAAATTAAAATATTGCTGCAGAACTAAATTATACTTACAAAAAGAAATTTAAGTGCATTCCTGTTTATATAAATATCTTCAAGGATAATCGTATTATATACCCACGTTTTCAGCTATGTTTATCATAACTTAATATATTATGGTTCTTACTGGTACGTGCGTTTGCAGAAGATACAATTTCACTAAAACGCAAAATTACAATTTTTAAATTTAATCAGCAGAATTTTGCAACCCACATTCGATTAGTAAGTCAGATGTTATCATATAATTTTGGATGAAAAGAAATTTTTGACGTAGTTTTCACTAAAACCAAGTAGCGTTACACATCAGCATTCAGTACCTGCCAAGAATTTACATTTTAGCACTTATTTTAGCAATTTTTGACATCATACATCATTTTTTAATGTAAAATTAATTTTGTAATTTACAATTTTTAAACCAGAAGACTAATCGAAATTTAATATTATTAAGGGATGTTTCCGCAACTTAAGGGCCATAAAAATAATTGTTATTGAGGTTTTTCCGATAAGAATTTTGTGATACTTATTATTAAATTTTTATCACAAAAAATGGATACCAAATTCTGAATATCATCTTTCCTGCGTATTCCAGTTATGCCAAACAAATATTCTGGGACAGGGCTTCTCTTCGAAATTAATTTATCAAAACCACTAGATTTTGTATGAGCCTACACTTCATTTTTTCGTTTCAGTGCTTTAACTTTTGAAAAGTGCTGATGATGAACTTTTCCATTAAAATATTAGAAAAATTGGCCAACAATGATTAGCCGATGTCTCCCACGCCACATTTCCATTTTTTCCATACATGGTTCAAAGGAGAAACGATAACCAAAAATTTTGTAATTAAATTTCATAAGTATTTCTAATAATGAAAATTCAAAATCTATTTTAACGAAATGATTGCCGAAGAATTTCCAAATTTTAATATCTTTACAAATCACAGTGGGTCGATTAAGATTGTTTTGGAAAATTCTGTAACTTACCAACTTGGCTCCAATAGGCAAAATAATGAAAAAAATCTCATTGATAAATAGGGCTGGTTTCAGAAAATAAAATTCTGAAACATTAAATTCTTAGGGTCTGGCTAACAAATTAATCGAAAAGTATTAAAAAAAAATGAACAGTGATAAATTGGGGTAGTTTCATCGGAGTAAAATTAAAATAACCAAATAACATAAAAAAGTAAAATAATTAGCATCGATAAATTAGGGTCGTTTTCAGGGTATTGCACGCAGGCACATAATTTTTTTTTCTAGAGGGCAATTTGGTCAACAGGATTATAGGATATTTCACAAGTACTTCACACTGATTGTAGAAATTATCTGTTATCGTTCAGTCCGCACGGCCCCAAATACCATCGGTGATTTTCCAAAAAAAAGAGTTTGAAGATCGATCAAGTTTTTTCTTACCACTTTTATTGGATTTTCAAAGTAAACTAACTAATCCAATAAACAATTTATGGAAACTTACGGACAGTAGTCTTTGTATAAACAGAATTTTCCGTGAGTTTGACTGGTAAATAGCCACTTATCAATTTTTTATCTTGTCATAATGCTCTGTTTCTAAGTAATGCAATATTATTAGCTTTTTCCCCAATTTAATCACTTATCAAAAATAAATTGAACGATTACCCATTGTAATGTAACTTACTCACCCACACTTAATTTGATATGTAGTACTTCACCACATGCAACTTATTCATCAACAGTTTCTCCTGTACCTTTAACAAGAGCACTGTGTACGTTTTTCATTTGTTAAGACGGAAACATTGTTAACGATAACGCAAATTTTTGTATATGGACAAAATTTCATTCAATTTTTTTTCAACTATGAAGATCAAAAATGAGTTTTGTTTTTCCAATGGAGATTGTCGTTTGATGAAAAACGAGTAAGTTATAATTTTTAAATTAAATAATCGGTTCCTTTTAAATTTAAATTGGCGGTATGAGTAATCGCGAAATTTTTAGTGTTGCTTATTTGCTACCTATCGGCAATATTTTTATCTAAAATTGTGTGCCCAAGTATAGGGTGTTTTTTTAGCTGCATGAGAACTTCAAAATGAAATAAAACATTAAAAACCTGACGGAATGTTTTGGTTATAATTTTTTTATGAAAGTACAGTTAATGGCATTTATGATTTGAACATGACTTCCGGCATGTGACCACCACGACTAATGGTTACGAAGCGCATCCGTTCAGTCTAATTTTTGACCACTTTTTCCAATATTTCTCGCTTTATTTCATAAATGGCTTGCTGAATATTAGCCTCCAATGCTTCTAGAGTTGTTGGTTTGTTAGCATAAACCATGGATTTAACATACCCCCACAGAAAATAATCTGGAGGTGTCAAATCACACGATCTTGGAGGCCAATTGATAGGACCACGTTTTGAAATAATGTTGTCACCAAATTGTCCTTTCAATAAATTGATGGTTTCGTTGGCTGTGTGGCACGTAGCACCATCCTGTTGGAACCATAAGTTGTCAATGTTTAGCTCTTGAAGTTTTGGAAACAAAATGTATTGAGCATGTGTCGATATCTCACACCATTCACCGTAACGGTAGCTCCTTCCTCATTTCGAAAGACATATGGACCAATGATGCCGTTGGCGTGTATTCCACACCAAACAGTCAATTTTAATGGATGCAATGGAGTCTCAAGATAATGTCCCGGATTGGTCTCACTCCATATACGGCAATTTTGTTTGTTCACATACCCATTTAACCAGAAATGTGCCTCGTCACTGAACAAAATTTTACGGTAAAAAAATGGATCCACTTCCAATTGGTTGTGAGCCCAATTTGGTAGCGTTGTTCAATGGTCAATCTATGCATTATCAAATGCCAAACCTTGCTAAACACAAATGTCAAAAAACTGTTTCCATAGCAATCTTGATTCAATTGTTATCCCTATTCAAAGTTCTCATGCAGCTAAAAAAACACCCTATACTATTGTAAATCATACAATTTTAAGTTTCGTGAACAACTAGCACACTCATATTTTTGTATTACGTGGGCTAATGCATAATATTATGCACCTCGATTTCTCTAATCCTTATGCAGTTTTTGGAATTGGCTCTACGACACCTTGATAATAATAATAGATTAGAATCCATTAGATCGATATCGATGAAATAATAATAGTAATATGTCACTATTATAGCTTTTATGATTATTGATTATACATTATATTATAATTTTTACTTGCACATTTTGTCAATAAGAGTTCAGAAATTTATGTATTCATAAATTTTTAAGTTCCATAATGGTAATTATTAGAGCTGAGATTTTAGTTTTTTTACCTTTTAATAAGGGATATTGATAATGAAAATCAATTAAAGGTAAAATCCGTTTCAAAAAATTTCCTTTAATATGGGCCTAACTCGTTTTTACCTTTTTTTGTATTTTTTTGTTTATAGCACCTTTTTTAACATTTTAACTCCCTTTTTAAACTTTTTATCATGGAATTTGATCCTAATGTAGCTGTGTCTATAAAAAGAGCACACGAAGTTTAAATGTTCAATCTCAATTAGTTTATATTGCTACAAATTTTAATATTTTGCATGAAGCATTACAAAGCTCGAAACAGTAGGACTTTCCTTAACTGAATCTTTGTCCATTTTTAATAGAGTACAAATTCATTTGGAAACTTGTGGGGAGACAGCTAAAGACAAATTTAAAAAAGTTACAAGTAGAAATCCCGGATATGAAACTTTAATGTCAATATCCAAAATCTTTTTAGGGGAAAACATTACTTTACCTGTTAATTAATAAAGAATTACGATTAATAAAAATAATGCTTTCATAGAACTTGTTTACCTAACCAAAAATTTTTTTTCTTAACATTTAAGTGCTCTTTAAACTTTATCTTACCTAAAATCAACATTTTAAGCACTTTTTTAGTTACCTTTTTTAAACATTTTTGTTTATTTTTGTATTTTTGTACCTAAAATCTCAGCTCTAGTAATTATAATTAGGTATACCAAGGTCTCGATTTGCGTCGAGGTTACGTTCTGGGACAATTTGACCCATATCAAAACAACTCGAATCAAATCGCATCTATCCAAAGATCCCATAGTAATCCATAGATTACTTAAAGCAACCCAAGGAATCGTGGCCGGGCGGAGCTAATGTACAGAAACGAAAATTAGTCCGTTCGACTTTATGTTCGTGTCAAATGGTGGAATTAGGTGTCACGTGCCATCTACTGTGCAAGATTTTGGCAAAGAGTAGACGGAAGATCATCTGCTCTTTGCGAAATCTTTTATTTTTCTTCTGATAATATTAAATTTCAGTTGCTAAAGACAAAATTAACTCTTAAATATCCGTATTATTTTACCTCCGCCTCCGATGCAAAACCATATATTTTTTATATTAAGGAAGGACGCAAATTGAATCGTACCGACGCAGATAGATGAGAGTTCTTAGCGAAATCGAAAAGAGAAAATGGCAACGCTGATGTACCATTTAAGACCTGATTTTGTTCATCATAAGAAAATCTTTCTCACTCATCAATTATTAACCCTTTAACGCTCCCTAAGTGTAGACATTTTTGTTAACAGTATTCAATAAAAATAATTATGCCTGTAAGGGCCAGTTGCATAAAAGAGGGTTAACTCGGGGATCAGCTGATCCTGGTTCAAGAGCTGGTTTCAACTGTTCCGACTAGTTCAACTGGCTCTTAAAGTGTTAAACATACCTTCCTAATTTTTTTGTACATATTCAACAAATTGTTGAATCTCAAAATTTTTCTAGACTCCACGTGAGCTTTATAGGAAATGAACTTTTACATAGCTTGACCTGCGGCCTTGGCACTTGAAATTTGTATGTGCTATTGTTATGCCGTTGTTAGTTTATATGGATTTAATAAAATAGAATAACCGGACACAATAATCGAAGTAATAATCATTTCGTCAATGTTAACTTTAATATGACTGGAGGTTGGAGACCTCCCATCGCAGGGCCCTCAAGCCCTGCGGTGGGAGCCCTAGAAGTTTCAAGGCCGAATAATTCATTTAAAAAAATTAGTAAAGATATACGAGGTATGATTGATCAGTGAATTGAGATCTCTTTTAAGATAAAAACATGGTCTCGATTTGCGTTGTTTAGATTTACGTTGAATTAGTTCAATCAAAAATTATCATAAGTATTGTATCATAATCATAAGGTATGATTCAATTTGCATCTTTTCATATAGTACAATATTATACAATACATTTTTCAATTGTGTGTTTTAACAAAATTGATAAAAATCAATTGTATCAAGTATCGGTTAATTTTGTCTTTGTAATTTTAAAATAATTAATGTGTATCTTGTAAATAATTTTTTTTAAATGCACTGCTGTAAATAACAAAATTATGTTTCTTTTAATTACACTGATATTTAAATAATGAAATTAGGTACTTAACTTTAAATGTCATCTGTATATTTAGCCATAAAATATTTTTTTACTTTTACTTCACTTTCCTTTTGCAAAGATTCAATTATTTCAAAATCGAAAAGCCGATTTTAGAATATTAATATTTAATTTATAATAAATTAATATTATTTAGAATTTACAAAAAAACAATTTGAATTTAGAATATTATTATTAGAAAATTCAATAGTATACAATACACCAGGGTTTCGATTTCTGATAGATTGCATAAAAAATATGAGACTGAAAATGTAATCTGCATCGCTGTGATTTGTGATTCAATGTGCGTCCATTCAGATTAAGTAGCATCGTATGTACAATGTTTTCTTGGATTTTAATTTCATAGTTCATACCTACACTAAACTATTTTATTAATAAAAAATAAAATAAAAAGTAGTAAAATAATAAAATACTTACGTAAGATTTCAAATTTGTATCTAATATTTTTCTTGCTATTTTATTTTAATTAAAAAGTATAAATTATTTATTATGTGATTGCATATTTAATTAAAATACTTTCCAGAGCTAACATTAGCACGAGGGGGGCCCATTACATAATGAAAGCATCATTTTATATATGTTATATAAAAGATATAATAAGTTTTTAACTCGTAAAATTAATAATATTTCTGATAGAAATTATTGCAAAACAACTGAAAACTCAAATAATACAGGGTGACCCAAAAAAAATGATAACAAAACTTTTTATCATAAAAACTTTATTAAACGGAGGAAAAACTTTTTCACAGCAAATAATAATAACTAACATTATTGTTGACAAAAATAATTAACTAGTTTTGAAATGGCCTCCTTCTAGTGCTACACTACTACTACTAGTGATACACAACGTCAAACTCTTTCGAAAATTTAAGGCTACGCGCCGAAGCTCTTCTATAGATATCCGATCCCACTCACGGCACAACGACTGCTTTAACGCCTCCAAACTTTTGTGGGGTGTACCACAGGCTCTGGCCTCCAAAATTGACCACACGCTGTAATCCATCGGATTGAGATCTGGCGAGTAGGGGGGCCATTCCGCGGATGTGATGAAATCCGGGAAATGAGCTTTTGCACCAATTTTGAGTGGCTTTGCCCTATACGCTCGAGCAGAATCTTGTTGAAACGTCCAATTCGCATCACCGATATGTTGATGAGCCCATGGAAGGACGACGGCTTCGAGAATGTCGCGTCGGTAAACCTCTTGGTTAATTTTCACACCCTGATCCACAAAAACGAAGGGGTTTTTCCAGTTGAGCAAATTCCGGCCCAAACCATCACAGACTGTGGATATTGACGGTGCTCTACGACAGCAGAAGTACCTGGAGCATTAACAGACTAAATCCGATCATTTTGATGGTTGTGCGCTTGCTCGACGGTGAAAGCTTCTCATCTGTGAACACAATCCGATTCCACGACAGAGAAGCGGCGCGACGAAGTAGCTGACGACATCTTTGAAGTCGCACTAGCTTGTTACCATCGGTCAACAGTTGAACTTTTTGAAGCTTGTAAGGCTTGACCTTAAGGTGCTCCTTGGCTATTCGGCGAGCCGATTCACGTGAAACACCGATCTTGTGGGCAATTTTTCTCATTGAGACCCTAGAATTTCGCAGGAGTCGTTTCTTGATGATCTGACGGACCCTCGGCGTGTTGATTGTTCGCTTTCTTCCGCTCCCTGGATGACGTCCGGTATGGCCACGCTTTTCAATTTGTTTGTCGCAATTGATTCGCGCGATGTCACAATTGCGCATTCCCTGTTGATGTAACCCTAAAATTTTCTCTCTTTGATTAGACATCTATAAAATAAGTAATAAAGCACAAGGCAAAATTTGACAGTTCACCATACATGTAGCATTTTTAACTGGCAATCCCACTGTGCTAAAACAAAATACCAAAAACAAAACACTGTCGTGTTAGAACCGATTAAACTTTGATATCATTTTTTTTGGGTCACCCTGTATTCCAATAATAAATTGGTACTCGATAATATTGTAAAAAAATTATTTATCTTTAAGTTTAAGCACCTATTATTTATTTTTATTACTAAATATACAACATTGGACAATTATCTTCAAGTTTAATAAAATTATTTATTTCTCTCATTCCAAATCTACCATTTATTTACTCCAAATAAATTTTATTTATTACAAATAAACCTTTTTCTCAGTGTAAATAAAAAATTTACATATAGCCGTAACTATACGACTTATAGTCAGCTGATTAGGATATTATATTGAGACTAATTATAAATTAGTGATCTTGTCACCGTTGACCACCGAGCACTATCAATTAACATTGCCAACAAATTAAATGGCTAAGAATTCACCACCAGGGTAAACATCGCCATTTGATTGGTTGACAATTTTAATTGATAGCGCTCGGTAGTTATTTATGGATGACCTAGCCCTTATAAATTTATAACGTTTTGTTGTCATAAAATGTGATTTTATGTCGCCCCAGTGGGAATCCACCTTTAGCATTTCATGAAAAGTTTTATCATAATCTTAATAATATGGAAATATAAGATTCTATTTGCGTCGTTTCAATGGTGTACTCGAAAATTAGTTTTTAAGCTTGATTTGATAAAATTTATGATGTGGTGTTAATTTATTGTACTAAATGTTTACAGGTTTTCTATTTAAGAAAACTAATTAGTTTTGTTTTTATTTTTCAGAATATTCGTAAATCGTAGTCTTCATTTGGAGAATATCAAATTTTATGGATTTGATATGGATTACACCTTGGCAGGTAATAAAATTTAATCATAAAGTACTTGCACAAAAATTTTGTAGTTCAAAAAATCAACGAGAATTCGAATCTTAAAACATCAGTATGATTTGGCGCAGCCCATTTACGTGTAATGAATTGATTTAAAGCACTTTTATAAAAAATGTCTGCGAAAACAAGATTTAAGGTGCAATATGTCGAGTTTTGTTCTTTTAAATTGTAAATGTCATCTTCGGGTTTCAAATAATTTCAATTTAATTTCAGTTGGACACTTGTACTATTAACTGAATAGTGAACAAATTCTTTGTGGAATTTCATGACAAATTTCTTTACGTGTCATACTAAAAATTTTGTTCTGAATTTTGTGAAGAAATTTGTCCACAATTCGTTTGGGATAAAAATGAAAGTTGGTCCGTTTAATTCTTAATCGTTTACAAGATAAGAGGAGCAGAAAGTGGTTCAACTGAATTTAAATAGCATTTGATGTAACAAAAGTATGAATTAATAAACAATTTTCAACATTATTTTTCATAAAAGTGTTTTTTTCTTACTTAAAATGTTTGTCTTTACCGATAGGCAAAATTATACGTGAAAACCGTGCTTTCTTTTGCAGGGATGATTTTATTCAATCATGGATAATCAAAATCAATTACTATGATTTTATATGGTTACACATTTATTTTAATTTTATCAAATTTAATAATTTTATACTTACATAGTTGGAGAATATTTGATGAAACTTTTGCCCTGCCAAGTCCCTTTTTCAGGTTTTGAAACATATGATAGTCAGAGGGGGCCAAATCTTCCCAATTCTTCAAGTTTGGAGGTTGCAATTCAAGACGGGTGAGCCGGAGTATTATCGTGATGAAAAGAGCACCTTTTTTGCGATAAACCCAGGCAATTTTCAATAACTTTTTGTTTCAGTTGGCCAAACTCCAGAGTTATAGTCTGGTCTTCTAGAAAGTAGCCAATAGATTTTTTCAATGTTTTCAGCTGTCACTGCCAACAATGTACGCGGATCATCTTCTATCATCTAGGCTTTGCCTTCCTTGTTGTAATAGCGCCCTCTCTGTTTCAGGCCGCGAACTTTTCAAAAACCCCTCATATATGCAATCTAACTTTGAAATAATACATAATAGTTTTCATAATCTATGCAGGAACGCAGAACGATAAATTTCTATTGTAAATTTGTACTACAATTTGTTATTTTGCCATTTTGTTGTAAAATAAAGAACTTTTTTGGTTGATCGAATAGTAAAAGTTCTATAACAACATTTATGTATCTATACATGGGACATTCCATGCCAAATCGACAAACCTCTGAACACTTATGGAATTTTTGGTGTGCAAGTATGTGAAATTCGTCGAGTTTTGGACTTTTCTGTGATATTCTTTTGGAAATATTGATGGAATTGTAGTGTAAACCCTTTTTTTTCAGAGGGAGTAGCCCTCAGGTATTATACAGCAAAATTATAAATGGTCGCATCCAGACGTTTGTCAATTTCGCATGGAATGTCCCCAAGTTTTGACTGGAATTGTGTAAACGCGGCTATGAATTTAATTACAACAGAGCGTCGATAATCCGGACTCGTTCACAGAAAAAGTGAGACTTATGTACGGATTATTGAATTTTTTTTATCATTAGATCCAAATGTACTAGGATGACATCGGGTAGATTCATAAGTGAGAGAAGCCTGATGTCCTATTTGCAGGACGGCTAAAATAGTTTATCATATTATGTGGACCCTCTACATAATTTAGCAGAAAATCTTATAAATAAGAAAATATTTGGGAAAAAAAGACATTTGACCTGTTTATTAGATTAATGATTTTTGGAACCAATTACGCTTAAATAAATTTCATAAATCAAATCAAAATTTGGCATTCTTTCTTGGCATAATTTTGGTAGTGCGACCATAATGTCACCACTGTAATTTATCAAAAATTGATCATTAGTTTAATTTTAAACTTTATAAACTACACCATGTAATCATAGCTTGATTATTTTAATAATCTTGAATTGGTGGTTTCGAATCGAAATTGTTTGCGACTGTAAATTTTTTGTATGCTAATCTTAATGCATGTGATATAATAGTATAAAAATTATTCAATGTATTGTTATTACTCCTGAGGATGTGTTTACGATACGAGCGCCAGCAAGTGCCGTAATTCATCCGAGTGAGTAATAGCCATCACCCCCGAATATAATAATATACTTTAGTTATTATGACTCATCTTTTCTCTCTTGTTAAGTCGCTTGCCTTCGTTAATGATTAATAATTAGCATCTTTAGACAAACGGCTTCTTTTTGGCCACCTAAGTCGTCAAGATTAGAAGATTGTATGCAATGGATTCCGTTTGACCCGGAATTGAACCTGCTCTACTACTGAACTAACCTCATACTTTCAACTACTTTTTAAGTATGTATTATGTGGCCTACCCAAAATAGCAGTTTACTTGTCCAATAATTTCTTTAGTTTTCATCTCTATCACTGTTATTCCTTTTTGTATTATATTCTCCAGTCTGTATTTTTGTATGTTTATATCTAAATTCGCTTCAGTTGATGAAAATCTGTTATCTTTTCTTCAAAATTGGAAAAACGTAAAAGAGACCCCCATGAGGGTATTCTCATACAGACATGTCTACATAACCGGTCCTCCCCTGGAGTGACAATTAATATTTTTGCTTTTGTTATACACAAATGGAGCGAGATTTTAAAGATAAGAACTTCGAACTTGCCGCATTGCCGATTTGAGACCTCGCCTTGGGCCTAAATCCAGACACGCTATTACTTCCAAATAAAAACTTGGTAACAACAATTTTTTGTTCGACGTTACGTAGATTTATTAGATACATGCTTTTGGTTTATTATCCAACACTATTATTATTATGCTATTCGTGATTAAAATTTAAGCATTGAAGTATGCTGGTATGCAAAGGTAGGCGAGCCACGATTTTTTAATGAAACTATTCACTTCCACTTGGAATAAATTTAAAAAATGCCGAAAATTAGATCAGAAGGAAGGAAATCGATAAAATTTGCAACAATAATCATATCAAACCAAAGGAAGATTATTTGCACAAACATACATTTTTCCTTTTCTTTCCGTAAACAAGTAAACAAATTTCTTGTTTTTCAAAACAATAAATTATCTCTTTATTTTAGAAAAATGTTGTAAACACTCTGCTTTTGCATGTCTCAGTAAGTTGTACTCCTAGTATCGATATTGTAACATCATTATCAATTATTTTATTTATAACCTACAGAATAAATTTAGATCTATTCATATGGCGCCAAAAAATTCTGAACGATCAATCTGGCAATGGTTGTATATTTTATTATGCCAAATATAATTAATTTTGATTGAACTTATTCTATAGTACTACTCATTCTGTTACAAAAATACAGTATCCGTCTGCATTTTTTTAAAATTCAAACTGAAGATATCTTCACGAGTAGGGGAACTTTAGATAAATTTGGACTAATAGTAAATTCGAACACTTTATTTTGTACGAATGCGCCTCGTATCCGAATTTTCTCCTCTCTCCCCTACTATCTTACTTTTTAGAAAATTGTATTCGTAGTAACGATTCTTATCCAAAATGTGCTTAGTTGCTTACTTCCGGTTTCACCAAAAATCAATATTATAATTTGTATTGTAAAAACTGGCTGATTCGATTTTTTTTTTTTTTAGAATACAAAGCACCCGAATACGAACAATTAGGCTTTAATTTAGTAAAACTGCGGATGGTCTCGTTAGGTTACCCACAAGAAATAGAAGAATTCGAATACGACCCGTCTTTTGCAGTTAGGTACGATCGCTTATTATTTCAGCATCAATTTTTAAAATTTTTTTTTGCAGAGGCTTATGGTTTGATACTCATTACGGTAACTTATTGAAAGTAGACGCGTACGGCAATATTTTAGTATGTGTGCATGGTTTCGAATTTTTGAAACAGTAAGTTGATGGAACTTTTTGGAACAGATACAAAATTTCTAAAAAAAAATTCATTTCAGCTCGAAGATATACGAATTATATCCAAACAAGTTTTTAACTCTGGACGAATCTCGAGTGTACGTTTTGAACACTTTGTTTAATTTACCTGAAACTTATCTTCTCGCATGTTTGGTGGACTTTTTTACGAATTCGCCCCAATACACAGAAACCAAAACTGGAGTTAAATGTGGCGAACTTTTTATGTCGTTCAAATCCATTTTTCAAGTAAGTAATTTTTGTCTAAATTTGTTGGGTCTAATTTTTTTGCGTGCTAGGATGTCCGGAGTGCAGTGGACTGGGTGCATCTTCAAGGAGATCTGAAACAACGAACCATCGAAAATTTAGAAATGTACGTCAAAAAAGATGAGCGTCTTCCAATGTTTCTCACTCGTCTAAGAGAAAGTGGAGCCAAAACCTTTTTGTTAACCAATAGTGATTATAATTTTTCTGATAAAATAATGACGTATTTGTTTGATTTTCCCCATGGACCCAGAGTAAGAAACTTTATAACAAATGGTTTCTTATTTTAAATTTATTTTTTTTGCCTTAGCCTGAAGATCCTCATAGGAATTGGAAAACCTACTTTGATACTATTGTAGTTGATGCTCGTAAACCACTATTTTTTGGCGAAGGTACAATTTTGAGACAGGTTGATACGAACACCGGAGCTTTGAAAGTTGGAATTCATACTGGACCTTTACACAAGGAGCACGTTTATTCAGGGGGTTCGTGCGATGTTTTTACTGATTTTATTGGCGCCAAAGGTAAAGACGTACTTTACGTTGGTGATCACATTTTTGGTGATATTTTGAAGAGTAAAAAGATTCGTGGATGGCGTACGTTTTTAATTATTCCCGAATTAGTGCGAGAATTACACGTGTGGACCGACAAATGCCAGTTGTTCGACGAGTTACAAACGTTGGATGTGCAATTGGGAGAAATGTACAAGTAAGTGATTTCCGCGGATCTTTGGTGCCATCCTCCTTACGTTTTAGTATCCATGTTTGTTTTACTTTGCTCTGTGATGCACAACGCGACTTACGGGATTTAGAAAAGAAGTTACAATACAACAATTCCATTTAATTTACTTGCAATCCCACTTCTTATGCAATTTTATTTTTCAGAAACCTAGACAGCAGTACAAAAGAAAAACCCGACATTTCAAAACTTCGCCTAGCTATTCGGGACGTCACGCATAAAATGGACATGTCCTACGGCATGATGGGTAGTTTATTCCGTTCAGGATCGCGACAAACTTTCTTTTCATCCCAAGTACTTATTAAATTCTGTAATAAAATTTAAAAACTAAATTTTTCTCTTCCCCAGGTTGTGAGATACGCCGACTTGTATGCCGCCACCCATCTTAATTTGATTTATTATCCCTTCTCTTATATGTTTAGAGCACCTGCAATGCTGTTACCTCACGAATCGACGGTGACGCACGAACAAAGATTTGTTATGGAAGCTCCTTTTACACCCAGATATGCTAAGGCGATCTTAGAACAAAATGATTCCGAATGTGACTTTAGAAATAGCGTAAGGGTAAGTGAAAACTCAGAGTGTAGGTCTCACAATCTGTTATTTCTTGTTTATTAGCATTTGGAACGAACTCAAAGTCAAATTCCTCATGTTCGTCCGGAAACCCCTCGTTGTGTAACCCATAATCACGATGAAGACTTTTCCGATGATGAGAGCGACGAAAGATCGAATAGAACCAACCTATCTGACTCAAAAGATGAAAACTAATCAGAGTTGACCGAGTAGACCTTCCAAAAAACAAGTTGTTACAATAAGCTCAATTATTAAAATTAGAATTTAGTCGTTTGTTGAAAGTATTTATAACCTTTAAAAATAATAAAAATCCCGTTTGCCTTTTTTACTATTCGTCAAAATTAGATTAACCGTAGCATTTAACTGTGACATGAAATGTTAAACTTGTCAATTTTACAAAAATATGTTTAGTTTAGTTGATTTTAAATTTCAACGAGCTTAATTATTATATCCCGTTCCTAATTAATAGTTTAACCAATAACTTTTCGTTTGTAAGTTTTTGTATTTAAAATGCACAAAAGCCTTGTTTTTGTTATATTGCTGATAGAACAATAAAAGTTAAAAAATATTCCTGTATCTTTTTTACTACTAATAAAAGAATTACAACAGAAATGTCTTACTTTCCTCATGGCCATGTCATTATTGAAAAGTTGTGGATTTGTTAAATCTATTGTAAATTTTCTCCAAGAGTTTTTATTTAAAAAAAAAAATCATTACTGTTCCAGCTTCGAGAAAAATAGCGTTTCTAGGTTCAAGCGGCAAGAAAAGATAAAAAAGAGTCATTAAAGAAATAGGATGCTAAAAACACAAGGTTGGCTTAATCCAGGGATTAGTATTTTCTCGAAGTTCCAGAATATTTGAGCAAAATTTAATTTTTATCAAATCTTTTGATTCAAAAATTGCACTGAAATCAAAATTACTTTAAATCCAAGGTAATTTGGGGCTTAGAATTTTTTCTTTATGTATTTCCACAAAATACCGAAATATTTTAAGAAAATTTAACATTTTTATCAAAAACTTAAAAAATAAAAAATCGCGCACTGAAATTAAAATAACCTTAAAACTAAGGCAATTAAGGGCTTAGAATTTTTTCGTTATTTTTCCTGTTTTTATTTTATTAGGATTAGTATTTTCTCGAAGTTCCAGAATATTTGAGCAAAATTTAATTTTTATCAAATCTTGATTCAAAAATTGCACTGAAATCAAAATTACTTTAAATCCAAGGCAATTTAGGGCTTACAATTTTTTCATTATTTTTCCTGTCGGTATTTTATTATGATTAGTATTTTCTCGAAGTTCCAGAATATTTGAGCAAAATTTAATTTTTAACAAAACTTTTGAATCAAAAATCGCACTGAAATCAAAACTACTTTAAATCTAAGGCAATTTAGGGCTTACAATTTTTTCGTTATTTTTCCTGTCTGTGTTTTATTAGGATTAGTATTTTCTCGAAGTTCCAGAATATTTGAACAAAATTTAATTTTTATCAAAACTTTTAATTCAAAAATCGCACTGAAATCAAAATTACTTTAAATCTATGCCAATTTAGATCTTAGAATTTTTTCGTTATTTTTCCTGTCTGTATTTTCTCGAAGTTCCAGAATATTTGAGCAAAATTTAATTTTTATCAAAACTTTTGAACCAAAAATCGCACTGAAATCAAAATTACTTTAAATCAAAGGCAATTTAGGGCCTAGAATTTTTTGGTTATTTTTCCGGTTTTTATTATAATAGTATTAGTATTTCCACAAAAAAGACCAGAATATTTGAAGAAAATTTAACATTTTTTATCAAAAAATTTAAATAAAAAAAATCGTTCACTGAAATGAAAATAAGCTCAAATCTAAATTAAAAACCTTAAAATTGTGTTTTTTAATCAGGAAAAAGTAAAAGTAATAGGTCATTAAAAAAATAGGAGAGCCACTCGACAACATTTGCTAAGGGCCCCATTCTGGAAAATCGGTAAGTAAGTAGTTTAAATAAAACCATTTTTGATTTTGCGAATTTTTTATAAGAACATAGAACAAACCTAATAACTACAAGTAATTTTGTATTATTTTAAGGAAATGAATTTGATATAATGATTTTAATCATAAAGTTATTTCATAATAATTAAAATAAGATATCAAAGGAATATGAATAATTCAAAGCAAACAATTGGCTTAAACAATTTTCTATATAAGTTGAATTAAGCAGTTTAGCTGCGAAACATCGAGTTCGAGGGCTAAAAGCCCTTATTTAAGAAAGAAACCCATAGGGAATTTCAGGCTACCGCTAAATTTCAATTTTTATTTCAAAAAGTTTACTTGAAAACACTAAATAAAAGTTAAAAAAATTTTCCTGTACCCTTTTTTACAAACGATTAAAAGAATAAGTACAACAAAATTGTCTCTTTGTTCTTCACATTATTTCATTTCAGTACCAAAATTTCTCCCTTCCAGTTCATCACATCTGACGAGGGTTTCTTCAAGGTTATTCAAATATTTTGCTGGTGCAATTTTACAAAAGAAGTTCTTCTAAATAATCCTCCATCTCTTCGTCCCTAGATTTTGTTTCGACCGGTTTAACAGCATCCCAAGGTGATTCCTCAACAGTTTCACCATCTTCAGGTATTTCAACCACCCGATTTGAAGGACCAGGTTTTTCATTCGAACTCTCATCCGAGTCACTTTCTTCATCATCTTCCTTTGATTTACGTTTCTTTTCGACACCACTTTTTTGCTTCTTTAATCGTTTAATCTCTCTTTTCTTGGAGCGATAGTTTAATTTTCGGGAACAGCTCATACACAATCCTACAAATATAAAAGTTGTGTTCGGTTTTTAAACATAATTACCAGAAACTTACTTATTTTGACAAGAGCATTTTTTTTCTCGCTCTGTTCCATGTAAGCGAAATTGACCTCCCATGTTCGCAAGTCTTCCTTTTCCGTACACTTCTTGTTAGCGCAAATAAACTGTCCTTTTCCTATAACCACTTCTTGCTCGGTCCGCCATCGCAAAGCTACCTTTCAAAATGTACAGTTAATAAATAAAAATTGAGGAAATCTCATCAATAACTTACCTTGTTATCTTTATAGCGACTTAAATCACCAATACAGTACTCTTTAAACAGCTTATCGTAATATTTTTTTGCAAACTGTGCTTCCCAGGTTTCAGGGGCGTCGTCTTCCCACAAAAATTTGTGGTTTTCTCTGATGACATCTGCATCGGTGCGATCTCTCGAAGTGTCCCTCTTCAAAAGTTTTGTAGCACCGGGTCGATTTAAAATGTATTCGTTTACCAGAGCCTTGTGAATTTCATACGGATTCATATATCGTAATTGGGAACGAAAACTCATTTTGGTTTTAGGGAAAAACTATTATACAAAAAAGTAATAACAACCTAACCTCACTTTATTTTGTTGATTGTCAAATTGTGATTGTGGCTCTTATATACGAATTTATATTTTCTAGGTGTGTCTCAGTTACCGCTCAAAATATTATATCGTACAGAAGGTTTGTTCGTTTGTATGAACTAACTTGCTCGGTTCAAGTTAGTGCAATGTACTGTGTTCGTTTGGCTGCTCAGCTCATAACCGAACATGAATTTCTTGCTCGACCTCCATAGGAGGAGTAGGCAGTGCAAGTTAGAACACTATCTAACTTTTGTGGTGGGAGTATTTTGTCTCGAAAGATAACCCAGTTCAAGTTAGTTCATACAAACGAACAAACCTAGAGTTTCACAGAAAATTTGATTTTTCATTGGGTTTTCTGTTCTTACCATAAGGTTTGGTGTTTAAAATGTGCTAGGTTTTTAAAATAACTCACGGTGCGTTTCTTTTAAATTTAATAAATTATTGTTTTGAATAAATTTTTGATTTTGGAAAACATCTGGGCTGCAGCTACAGCCAGTGCCGTAGCTATACATTTGTCATGGGGGGACATGTGAGAACCCAATAATAAAAGGCCAGCACGTTGCTGCTGCACCTCATTCTCCAGCGTATCAGGGCACGCATGCACTCTGATTGGTCGTTGTCGTTGGTCGTACCAACTTAAATTCGCTTCCCCTGTGATAACAGGCATCGCTTCTTAACTACAGCTCCACCAAGCTTTTGATAAAAATTTGAATGAACCAATGAACGTTGAGTTATTTCTCAAGTACATTCTGCTGTAAAAGTTACAAAATCATGCGTGTGTTTACATTTGTCGTGGTTTTTTGTGTTATTCGGTTTCGTGTTATTTCTATTTGAGCTTTATTGTCTACCAATAAATAAAATAAAAATAAATCTAAAATAAATTTCGTGACTGCAATTTGACAAAATAATTTATGAATTTTAAATATTCGCGCCGAGAAACTTCTTCATTTGACTGTATATTTTTAATTTTAGAAGCGCCTGACACGCCCCTAAAGTCGGTTCTAACGTTGGTGGAGCTGTAGTAGAATTTGAAAAGATTTGCATAGTTACAGTTTGCCAAAGGCACAGTTTTAAGAATTTATAAAAAATTATATTATAGATTATATTATAGATATTACTTAATAGCAAGAATGTTTCAAATGGAAGAAATTGAATTTAGGGAATATTTTTTCTATTCAGCAGATATAAACGGACGGGTAACGTATCCAACAAACTAATTTATCAATAAACATTTCTACTTAAAATTAAAATCAAAAGTTATAAAATTGAGAATCATAATAATATTACATAAAATATTTAAGTTTATCAGCTATAATGAACCGAGGGCGATGATAATCACGCAATAATTTTGGCTAATAATTTACGAAAGTGTGTTGCTTATAACTGCCCGACGCCATAGGCGGACATAGCAACACACTTGAGGGAATTATTAACCAAAATTATAAGGATTTATCATTGACATTGGTTATTATTGGTTATTGGTGAGATAACTTCCTAAATAAGCAATGTAATGTACTATAATTTAGAAAAAGAATAGTAAATGAGTTATATTTCTACATCACAGGCATTTACTGTCAAATATAATTCAATAGTTACCCATGAAATAAAATTTGGATTGTCAAACCTACGACTAATTCAGGTTATGTTTGACAGTACAAAATTTTAGTTCATAGGTAACTATTGAATTTTAATTTAGCGGGTAATTATCAGCTCAATTTTAACAAATCGCCCGCATTTTGCGGGTACTTATCGCTTCGAATCTGGTTACCATGTAAAGTTTGTTTGGAGTAGTCAATGGAACTCACGTGATCAAAAATGCATTATTCTGATTGGTATAATATTAATGTAGGAAGTTATCGAAATAATAAATTTTTTGATTCATTCTCGATAATTAAACATAATTATTAATCATATTTAATTTAATTTCAGTATAATTAATTATAGTTTATTGTAGAACTTTGAAATGCTACAAAATGCGTTTAGAGCTACGGGTCCAACTTATACAAAACTAAATGAACTATCCGAATTTGACTATTATTTACACAATTTACAGAAAGCGAAGCCGTTTCAAAATTTTGTATACGATGAAAGCAAAGAGAAAAATAAGTGTATTTTTTTGTACGCTTTGCGTTATTTGAGGAAGCGGTAAGTAATTAAATTGGTTATTTCGGAGTAATTTTCAATTCTAATCCCATATATAACTTGTACAATAAGTAGATATCGTGCCATTTGTTACAAAATGAAGAGGGCCATTTAAATTTGGATGCAAAAACATGTTTCAACAGGTGGCGCGCCCTAAAATATTAATCTTTTCTACTTATCTTTTCACTAGTACAGAATTCTAATAATTTATAAAAGTCATATGAATAAACGATAACTAATTTAGGTAATGAGGAAGTTTGAACTTTCAAAGTTAAATATTTTTAAAACTATTGAATATTTTCAAATATGAATATCTTTTTGGAATATACTTGTAAATATTCAACATTGGAAGCTGCTCAAACTTCCTCATTACCTAAATTAGTTATCGTTTATTCATATGACTTTTATAAATTTTTGGAATTCTGTATTGGTGAAAAGATAAGTAGAAAAGATTAATATTTTAGGGCGCCCCATCTATTGAAGCCTGTTTCTAAAGGACCCTTTTAAAATGCTTAGGAGCATCAAATAAAAAATTACTTTATAGTTTATAATTTATAATAATATAAAGTATTTGGTATAATGCACTTTACGAAGTGGGTATTGTTACCTTTGTGAAATTGTCATTCATTCAAATGTATTTATGGTTTGATATTACAATTTTATAGGTATGATTTTTAATACTAAAAATTTTTAAGGCGCCTCTATTTCTCTTTACTTAAAATGCTAAAAATACAAATCATCAATCACCATGATTTTGCTGTTAATAATAAATATTTTTAAATGATTCAAAATATTGAGATGTGGTAAAATCAATCAAATGGATCCGATGATGATCTTGGTTGATTTAATTAAAAAATAAAGTTCGTCAATTTGTGTGACATAAATCTTGAGAGCAATTTTAAAGACAAATGCGATAATTTTGTCACTATAAACACAAAAAACAAAACAATTTTGCTATTTCATAAAAGTTTGGTGTGTTTGATGCGCACTTGTGAAGTTTCGTCCATAAAAGTGAAATTTTACCTGAAAAATGAAAACATTGTGATTTCGAATGGATGGCGGTATTTAAACCGGAAACTTACGATTTTTGTTGCTAAAAATTGTTTATTATGGTGGTAGGTTGAACTGTACAACAAGAGAGGCATGAGCCGTTCGACGAGCAGGGTCTCTTGTCGACCTCAGTTAAGTGCATTTTCGAAAATTGCAACGATTTTGCAATTTTCCCGGACAAGATTAATTTTTGAGAGCTTTTGGAGCCACAAAAGCAGTTCTACAAGTCGTGGAAAGTTGACGCGAGTGTTATAAAAATAGCCAACTTTTACGTACATTTTCTGGTCACGAACGATTTTCGACCTTATTGAAACATTTTCGCTTTTTGCATATCAGCATACCTGAAGTATTCAAGAGAACATTAAATTTATGATTTGTGAGACCCACAAATTCATTCTACATTGTATTACGTGGCAGATGACGAATATTTCCGGTGATTTCAAAAGGGAGACCACATATTGCAAATTTTGAGGTTATTTTTGTGTGACCCATCTGGGAGTTTTAATTTCTTGGAAAAGCTTTGAATTCTTATGTCAACTGGCACTTGTCAATCACAACACAACACTGAGAATTTTACGCAAGTTAATTCGTTCGAATTTGGTTAGAAGAGCAGAAATCTGGTAGCAGCAGGTGTTCGTCAGTCCAGCGGTGTTTCCTACCGATTATGGAAGCCATCTGGATTTATGCGTATGGATCAACAGCCAACTTTAATGTCGACTACGGTTTATTACCAAATTATCGTCCACCGAATAATTGTAATGAGTAAGTGGATAAACTTTGTTATTAAAAGCACCATTTTTATAAAATTTTTTATTGTTCACACACAAATTACATATAAGCAGCGTCACATAGAAGTATAGCTTGTATGTTGAACGTAAATAATACTCTTTATCTGATGCTGTACACATTTTACACAATCTTACATAGCGCTCGACAATTGTGTCGATAACGTCTAAAATTGCTCCAAGACTATTGTTAATTCAAGTTAATAAATTGCCTTCTGATTTATCTGATCTTCTGATTGACTCCGTTGAATCCACAAACTGCAGATTAGTAGTTTCCGTAAGTGTGAATCGACTTAAGGTTATTCGGGGCTTATTTTGTTCGAGTGGTCTACATTGGGCGAGATTTTGTTACCAAATCATTTAGGAAGCAGATTTGAGCTTTAGATCACAACAATATATTAATTAGGTAAAACATAAAAAAATTTGATACGCGCTTAAAATTTTGAAATTATAATTAATTTCGAAGCAATAATGTTTTCAAGTATGACCAATCACAGTGCTTAATATTATTGGTTTTTATATTGTTATGATCTTTGCTATCAAAAACTATTTCAAAGGCCGCTGTACTAGTTTTATGCCGGTAGCTGAGTTCTTCTCTTGGTCAAAGGTCAGTGGATTCAAACAGACGAAACAACAAGGCAGTAATTCGGCATCAACATTGTTTATTAAATAAAAATATCCAATTGCGAAAATTTGCATAAAATAAGTGGCAACAAATCTGCATCGAACCAAATGTGTTAATAATGTAATAATTAATAATTCAAGCGACATTTAATTCCTCAACAACAGAAGCTGAACCTGGATACTCAATTATTCGTGTAAAATAATGTGTAAAATCCAAATCAATTGTACAAAAGTTTTTTAATAAATTCATTTACGACACAACTCGTCGTTTTATTTTGAATTTACTAAATTAAACTAAATTTTTACCTTATAAATTTTTAAACTGGTAAATTTTACCAGATTCCACTACTATGGAATCCGCATCTGTTCCAACTGCTACCGATATTCTGTTATTAATAATCGTGTAGAAGTGGCTTGTCCTAGATAACATGCAGGTAAGTAATCTCTTGATTATCAATCTCGCTTCGATCACTAAATGTGTACCTAACCTCAAATTTTCAGAGCACATGTACAATTTTCAATAACCAATTTTCTTGCAGATATTTGATTGACAAATACCACGTTGCATTCGAGATACACAATTTTCACTAATTACGCGTCGTACGTAGTTAATTACTACGTAATTACAAGACTCTGGTGAATTGTTCACTTGTGTGAACTCACAAATTTTACTCTCTGAGTTTTTTGGATCAAGAGGCCTCGCACGAGTTCCCAGTTTGATCTCCACCAAAAAACTAACCTTCTTTCCTTCTTTTGCTGGCTTTGTTCCCCCCGTATTCAAATTTTGCTTTTGTGAGAGGGAATTTTCATTCCTATCAGCGAAATCGACTCTTCTTTCCAGGTAACATAAAGTTTTTATTCGTGTACGCACCGAAATATTATGAACACTTTGTTTTTAGGAATCTGGTCTATCTATCCGGCACAAAATTATACACAGGACGCGGCACAAATTTTGTATTTTACAATAAATAAATTCTAAGGTATTAGTTTTGTGTGTAAATTTGTCACAAATCGATGGTTTTTGTAAAATTGATGCAAATTTCGCTTTTTCATACCAGTCGAATTAACCGGCTACTGATTTTAACGCAAGTGCTTCCAAATTACCACCTCATTAATCTGCCTGGACCCCTAAACTAAGAAATATCACAACAATATATTGCTTCACATAGTTTGTGTTTTACGTTTTACATAATGAATTTTTTTTAGATCATTTAAAAATGTTTATTATTAACAGCTCAATCTTGATTTGTTCAAACCATGCATTTTAAGCTACGATAGAGGCGCCTTAAATAATTTTTTTTTATTTATTTAAATTAGTTGAGCAAAATAGATAGAACTACTATTCTTTTTCAGTAAGAGATCTAAAGCCATATTGTATCATATGATGGATGAAGGAATTGTGAACTTAAACGGAACTGATGGTCAGGGGTCAGTTATGAGGTCGTGTCGTTGGAGCTACGATATAACATTAAAATTAGTAAATTATGGAGCTGATATCAACATTTTAAATTCTCGCAACGGTTGCGGTGTTCTGCATTACTACACGTATTTCGACACGACTAAGTTATTTTTAAGAAGTGGTGTTGATGTTAATCTCTGTAATAATGATAATGAAACTCCATTGCATTCGGGGTTTAGAATGCGTATTATTCAAAACTTTGATAACATTATATTATTATTGGAGAATGGGGGAAATTTATATCTTCGTGAAAAAAATTATCTAGCTACACCAATAGAATTAGCCATAATTAAGGGACGCTTCCGCAACCCTAGTTTATTATGTACGAAGTTGCCAGACATTTTTCCTTGGGATTTACTATATGAAATTACACTTCGATTATGTAATTTTAAAGTTAATGATGATGTAATTAGCAGTAGTCGAATTGAGTTAGATTGTTATAATTTTTTTAAGCTCTTATGGAAAGGTAAATCACAAAGTTTTAGTACGCTTGTAAGAAATAGTGCCGACGTACCACTTATTGATGCATATTTGAATAATTTTTCACTATCGACCATTGACGTTTGGTACGATTGCTTAAAGCTCATGTTAATATCTACGATTGGACCTGATCTTATTATGGAATATGTGAATTATAAGAAAACCGGCGTTTTTACTCTTTTGTTAACAAAACTTCATGCACTAGCTGTTTCATCTACTGAACGAATCGATATGATAAAACTTTGGATATCGTTAGGTGCTCAAGCTTCATTTGAAGATATCGGTGAGGCTTTACTTGCTTTTGGATTTAAAGAAGAAGTTGAACTATTAATTATGAATTTAAAAAGCGATTATTTGAATAATTACAACAAAAATAATCCTTTTGAATATTTGGGAAGTATAATTTGCGGAAATGAAGATGATTTTGATTATGAAATCCTATTCCCTGAACAATTGAGTAAGGAAGATTATCCTACTTATATGATAGAAAATTTTACCCCGCCGTTAAAGAAAATTCGTGAAGAAAGTACTGAATCTCTTGATGATCCTTTATCCAAATTTATTTCTTTAAAGGAATTAAGTAAAAATGCTGCTATAAAATTTATAAGAAATAATAGCAACATTCAACACCCCAAGACATACTTCCGATTGGTCAATAATCTGCGAGCCCCAAGGAAGGTCATAGACTATATTCTGTTTAAAAACACACTTGAAGTATTTTAAATTAATTTTTATGTAACTAACTTTATTTTAATTGGTTAATAAAGACATTTAATTTTTGTTGTAAATACTTATAAACATCAATTCATTAAACATTGTGAGAAAATCGTCGTACAATTCTGATTAAAATATGAATAAAATTATTTATTCGGGGATATGAAAGTCGACGAGGAAAAATATTAAAATTGGATTGGAAAATTTTAGATTATTTTAAACTTTTCTTCTAAAAAGGAAGTAATCTCTTCATTCTTTTTAATGAAGCCCATTCAAAAAGAAATCCACCAGTTGAGCTTAGGTTCCGGCTAGCTATCCGTCCGTGGACGGGCTTTCGCATAATATCGCATTACTTTTCTAAATTCTACCATAATTTTATTCTACTATATTTAGTAGAAAGTTTGCGTTTCTTAACCGATGTTGGGACGAGTAATGTTTATAGTGGTGCCCAAGACAGTGCCAGTGTAGTTTTCATAAATCATAACAGCATGTAGAATTTGATTTTTGTATTTAATGCCATCTTTTGAAGCCACATACCCCACTATATTACAGTGCAATATTTTAGAATTTTTGGTTCTAATAATGTGTGCAAGCAGATACCTAAGTAAAAGACCTCGTTTTGAGGTCATTTACTCCTCATAACTATAATATACATTGAGTGCCATGTGTCCAGATGGAAGAATTTTATATAGAACATTAAAATCAATTCCGAAGTTGCACTTAGCGTATTAAACTTTTTGTTCTCATTAAATATTTACGATCTGTTTATTCAGGCAACAAGTGAAATGTATGATATTTACAAGTCATGCAGAAAATATTCCATGTAATGTTTAGCAAAATTAAATCTGAGTTTTTATTTGTGTAAATCGTGCTAATGGTTCAGATCTTGATTGGGTTTTTCTATTTAAGCTGCGTCTGACCTGAATAAATGTGTGCTTATACTATAATTTTATTTTAATTTTATTAACTACAGATTTAACTGACTTCTATTAGACAAGTACACTGAGAAAAAATTCTAGTAACTTTTACTAAAAATTTGGGTTAAAATTACTAGATTTTCATTGTAATTTGGAAACGGTTAAGGAATATTTTAAAAATTAATATTGAAATAAGTATATTTTACTAAATGCGTTTAGTAATTTCTGTAACCCTAAGTTGGTGTCGCTACTATACTGTATAGTAAATTTTATAAATCAAATACCAAATATTAAAAGGTAGGTTAATAATAACTGCAAATTATAAAATAAAATTTCATAATACATTTAGTAAAAATCAAAACTAGCGAATTATAAGAAAAAATAATGCATTCTTTATTTATTTATTATTATTATATTATATGAATAGTAAAATTTTCTATTTAATTTAATTTTTTTAAAACTTATCATTTTTATTTTTTAATTGCTAACTTTATAATCATAGAATTTCGCGAATTCTTAAAGTAATGTATCTATTGGGAAGGTTAGCAGTAGATACGAGAATAATAAAGCATTAATGAGCTTAAAAAAAAAACCGACCAGGTTCTTTATGGTTACCTATGGTTATAAAGTGATTAGCTGCATAGATGGGCAACGCCATCTGTTGTACATTGGAACTAACATTCCACAACTAAAAATGCATTGTAATAATTACTATCCATATCGTAAATTTTGTTTCACGAATACTAAAATTTACAATGTGCTTAATAATTTTTTAAATCTTAACAATACAAAAATTACTATATTGCATGGTAAAATATACTTTCGAATAGATTGTATTTATTAAAATTAATTTTAATAAAATTTACGATTTAGTTAACAAAAAATCGAATTGCATTAGCAATATATGCATCAATTATAGCAAATTTTAAAATCAGCGTATAGTAATAATTACTAACTAGTAAATATTACTAAACGTTTTGTAATAAGTAAAAGAAAAAATGTATTTATTCTTTTTAGTTAGTAAACTTTACTAATATATTTTAATTATTGCTAAATTTCCAAGACTCGTTTTCTCAGTGTAGAAAATCATTCACTTTTTCAACCATATTTCAAATGTATGGTATTTCATTGAGTTCGACATATCATAAATATTATGTTCAGCATTATATTATGAACAATGGAAAGGTAAAACTGGGTAAAACTCTCACTTTAACTTTTGAGCGACTTGGTGGTGTCATCCTGGTTGAAGAATCTCCGAGTCTAGTATGAGGTGAACTTCGTCACACTGTTTAGACTTGCGTTTGACAAGGTGAAAATCTTAAGGTGAAAATAGCCATGGTGACCAACGTTCTGAAAGGACATGGTACTTGAAGAAGAATAAATGAATAAACCAAATTAGAAACGCGTCTATAAATATGGCACGCCGTTTCACTTTTTATTACAAAATTTAAATAGTCTAAAGTTTTAATTTCTATCGCTTTAATCTAATCATTGCAACGATAGTTGAAAATTTTTGTTGCTATATATATAAAATACGTTACTCGAATTTTAGCAATACAATTTAAACAATTCACAAAAATTTTTATTTAATAATATCGATTTAAAACATTAAACAGAAAATTTTTGCTTTCAGTTTTAATTCGTCTCTCCTGTTGGTGGTAATATTAATATTACTAATACGTAATTTTTATTTATTTATGTTCAGATTGGACAAGAGATAAAAGATACGCTGAAAGTGAAATGATTAACAGCAACTATGTATAAATCAATAATTATTAAGATATTCTAAAGATTTTAAAAAATAACTAAATCTTTAACCATTTTATGTTTAGCATAAATGAATCCCTTACTTTTAAAAGGACCTAAGTCATGTAATTATATTTTGAGATAAACAAAAAAAATTTATAACTTTTTACTTTAATTATTTAAATAATGTGCAATTCTATTGTAAAATTATCACTGTTTAAAAATTTGGAAAACTTCACTGCTTTAGTATCTTTCTAAATAAAATTTTTTCAAATCGTGACCTAATTCATTTTGTCAAATATGTCTACAGACCTCCCCCCTGAAGATTTCGTGAATAACTCCGCGATGATTGAGGCTCAATGAAAAGTCATTAAGCTCTAACGAGGCTCTAAGTTTGACACCAATGTTACCCCAAAATTCAAAATAAGGGCTAAAATAGAAAACAAGTCGACCCCCCCCCTCCAAAGATTTCACGAATAACCCCGTAACAGTTGAGGCTCATCACCCCTAAATTCGGGGGCCAGTGTCTACTTTTAGGAACGCCGTTAAATTTATAGTTATTGTAGACACCCCTCCAACGAATTTTATGGTGAAATTGGTGTCATACGTCAGAGCCTCGTTAGAACTTAAATGAGCTTCATGTTTTTCTTTTGAACCTCAAACCGTCGCGTCGCAAAGTTATTCACGAAATCTTTCGGGGGAGGGGGGGGAATTGTAGACATGATTTCCTATTTTCACTCTTTATTTGAATATATTTGATATGTTTAATTTAAAATTTACTTTGTTAAATTATGCGAGTTACCTTATCTTTGTCAGTAGATTGTTTTTATTAAAGATCTATAAAAATATATTTATGCTAAACACAAAATGCTTAAAAATGTAGTAATATTTGAAAATCTTTAGGATAATAATATATTAATCATAAACACAGGTACAGAAATTCTGATTTATAATTTATTATTATCTATCTTTTTGTATAATCTAAAAATAAATAAAAATTACGTATTACATAGGCAACCCACACCACTTCCTGTAATTTTAAGGATTTGAATTTTGACGTAGTCATCGTCTTAGGTCGACGTAGTTGCCAAAAATATTAAAGCGTAGTTCAAAATTTCGTCACCGATTGGAGAGACGAAATAAAACTGTAGGCAAAAATTTTCTATGTAATGTTTTAAATCGATATTATTAAATAGAAATTTTTGGGTAATGTTTAAATTGTATTGCTAAAATACGTGTATTGTATAAATTGCAACATACATTTTCAAGAAACGTTGAACTTATTAGAATTAAAGCGATTGAAATTAAAGCGATACCCCATCTAAATTTTAGTTCTTATATCTTTATAATTAAATAATTAATTAAATTATTAAAATTATTAAAGCCTAACCTAGTAACTCCGTCTATGATTGGAGGGTATTCCATACCCCCAAACGCCCGGTTACGAAGACCAATATAGTGAACAATGTTTAATTGATTTTAGTAGGTCGGTCTAAATGCATATCAAAGTCTTGTGGTATTATTATCAGGGGGGGGGGTCTGGGCCCTGGGGGGTATGGAATACCTCCTAGGAGGCAGGAAGGTGAGAGCTTTATATTATTAATTCATTTCTGATGAAAGTTGCTAACATAACTGAACGCTCAGTTAATATTCCAATTGGTCTAATAATATTCCAGTTCGCGATAATATTTTAAAATGTATTTCTGATACCATTAAAAACCATCCATGCGTTGGAGGGGGGGGGGGGCACAAAACTTGACTACCATAAATGAATCGTTTATTGCGAAAAGGTAAGTACTACAAATTCAATTTTTCGAGATACTCGATTTAAAGTGTCTGCTATGTGTATAATAAATTGATCTCTAAGGCCCAATTTTACAATAGTCGGTTAACGCTAACCTAGGGATAAACTTATAACTATTCACCAATCACAGTACAAGCTACTACAAGCTTTTACAAAATTTTACTACTACAAGCTTGTACTGTGATTGGTGAATAGTTATAAGTTTATCCCTAGGTTAGCGTTAACCGACTATTGTAAAATCGGGCCTAAATTGTATATTTTTTTCACAATCCTTTAGAAATATATTTTCTTTATATGAAACGGCAAAACACAATACAATTTTGAGATAAATTTTACACACACCAGCCACTTTAAATCGAGTATCTCGAAATGTTGATTTTGCAGTACTTATCTTTTCGCAACAAACGATTCAAGTATGACCAGGATGTGAAATCTGTATCAAAATTATTTTGTATGATTTGTCATTGGTTTTACTAAATCGCAATCATTCTAGATATTATATTATTTAATAATAATTTTTAAATTTTTTATCATCATCATCTGCATGTCTAAAAGACCAGTTCCAGCGGTTAGTTAGGTCATTCAAACTGATCTCGCCACCTCCTCCTTGAGCGGCCTATAAATTTTCTTCTAGTAAGTAAAAGCTTTTCGAATGTTTTAGACAGAATGGGCAGCAGACTAATAGGTCTATAAGATGTGGTCTCAGTTGGATCCTTTCCCGGCTTCTGGATCATGATAACCTGTGCGACCTTCCACTGAGATGGAAAGTAACCTCTTGTAAGGATTGCATTGAAAATCACTCTGAGCAGCATAAAACCTTTTTCTGGTAGATTTTGCAGAACTTTTACAGTTATTAAATCGTATCCAGGGGCTTTCTTTGCATTGATCTTTTTGAAGATTATATGTTTGATTTCATGCATCTTAAATTTTTTTATTGGTAGGCTCATCGGGTATGGAGCTTCAAGCAGCTGATGGATTTCATGTTCGTCTTCAGAGAAAATTTGTCTTGGTGGAGGTTGAAACACCTTGACGAGATGTGAGACAAACGCCCCGGCCTTCTCCTCATCATTCCTTGCCCAGGTTCCATTGCTTTTTTTGACCGGCTGGTTTACTTTTTGTGGTTCATTTAACTTTTTAGCGACCTTCCACAGAGAGTAGTCGGTTGCTTCACTGGCTGATAGATTTTCCAGAAAGTTTCTTATTCCTTCATTCCTCTGATCTTCGAGCAATTTTTTGATTTTTTTGTAGCTTTATTTAAATTTGTTTTGTCGCTTGGAGCTTGAGTTAATTGCCAGCGTTGTCGAAGTTTTCGTTTTATTATAATTTCCTTTTTTATGTGTTCAGGGCAATAGCCAGGTTTGTCGATGTCTGACACTTGTGGGGTGGCGTTCCACGCGGCTTGTTGAATTTCCACTGTAAGGTGTTCTACTGCTTCATCTATTTCGCTTTGTGTTTTTAGAGATTTATGAAGGTTTAGTTGCTCAGAGAGGTTAGTTTTAAAAGTTTCCCAGTTTGTGTATTTGTTAAACAGAGTAGGTGGTTTAGTAATTTTTGATATAATTCTATCAAGGGTGACTAAGAGAGGGGTGTGGTCAGATGATAAATCTAGGCATGATTCAATATTGAGATAATTGTGAGAAATACCTTTAGTTACGCAGAAGTCGATCACATCTGGGACCTTGTTTTGATCCGTAGGACAGTATGTAGGCTCACCTGTTGATAGTTGTAGTAGGCCACAATTTTGTAACGACTGGTATAGTTGCCTGCCTCTAGGTGTTATGAGTCTCGAGCCCCAATAGGTGTGTTTCGCATTGTAGTCTCCTCCCGCAATAAAGCGGTGCCCAAGCGAGTTAAAGAATGCCTCGAATTGTTCTTTTTTGATGGAGAGGTTTGGCGGGCAATATACTGCAGAGAGGGTGAGTGGTCCTTGCTTATCATCGATTATCACTGATGTGGCTTGTATGTTTTTTTGACTTACTTTTGCTATTTCATGGTGTTTTATTGTTTTTTTAATTATGATTGCTGTACCTCCTCGTGCTGTACCATCCGGGTGTTGAGTATGATAGATATTAAAGTCTGGGACCTTTATGTAGCTTTTGTTTGTTATGTGTGTTTCGGAGATGAGCATGACGTCCAAATTTTTATTTACTATGAAGGATTTTAATTCTAGTCCATGGTTGACTAGACCGTTGGCATTCCATACGGAGATTTTTAATTTATTTCTGGTTTTGTTGCACATTACATTTTTCCAATCATGGTTATCAGTAGATCAAGCATTCTGTCCATCTTCTCCATCATTTTGATCAGCATCTGCTCGAGGTTATTTTGAGTTGGTTGTGGCGTAATCGGTTGCACTTGATTCTGTAGCAGGGCACTTGAGGGTTGGTGGTGGTGATGTTGTGTGTCATTTGCCGTCACTTGAGCGTAAGAAATACTATGTTGGATTTGTGTACCATAATGTTGGGTTTGATTATCAGTACGTCGGATTTGGTTTCCATTACAATTAGCAGGGAGTGGTGGAAAATTTTTTATATTAATATCAGGATTATTGTTAGTGGTAGTTTCAGGCGGGACGTTGATTTTTCTTTTTCGAAGTGTTGGGTATCGTCTTTTTTGGAGCTCCTTGTATACAGAGCACCCTTTGTAGTTGGATGGATGGTTTTCGTTGCAGTTTGTACACTGGACCCTGCCATCTCTTTCTTTTCGAGTGCAGTCAGAAGTTGCGTGATCACCAGTACATTTAACGCACCGTGGTCTATGTTGGCAATATTTTTGTGTATGACCAAAAGATTGACATCTAGTACACTGAGGGACCTCCCGTTTGGGGTGGGGAGGTTCTATTTTAACTATTGTGTTCAATAAGTTAGTAATGTTGTAAATATCTTTGTTATTTGACTTAGTGTTTAGCTCTAGGTTGATCAGTGGTAATAACAATTTGGTGCCTATTTGTCTGATATAGGAGATGTTTTTTACTTCGTGTCCTTTAGTTTGAATATCTTCTTTGAGCTTTTCCAAGTCTGTAGTAGGATGAACATTACGTATGACTACACGAAAAGTGCGGTTTTCCTTTAATTGATACGTGTGAAATTGCGTGGCTTTCGCAGTAAGTGCTTTTATTATTTCTGTGTAGAACTGAGAGTTGTTTGGTTGAACCTTTACCTGATTATTATAAAGGTTTTTGATTGTATAACCGTTTGGTGCAGTAGTATTAAGTACCTCAACGAGGGGATTTATGTTTTCGACTCCCTCTACAAATATTGGAGGTGGTTTCTTTGTGATTTCCTGTACTTCTACGCTATCTTCCTCCAGATCCTCTTTATCTTTTTCTTTTTCCACTCCTTCTGCAAGAACCTGAAATTGGAAGCATGGACGGTCGAACAACTGCACCGGGTTGTACGGGATCAGAACGGACATGGAATGCAGGAGATACTGTTCCGTTGCATTTTTTAACTTTTCGCAAGCAATTGACAGAGTGTCGCATTAAAAAACTAAATTACGTTCGAAATAAAACTAAAAAAGGTTTTCTTGAAAACTACAGTGACTTTGAAACAAAACCAAATAATTTTTGAAACAAAACTAAAGTGGTTCTAAATCAAAACTGCAGTAGTTTTGAAATAAAATGAAACCTAGCTTTGAATCAAAACTCTGAAAAAGAAAAGTTGGAAATCAAAGTGTTATTTTGTATTCTGACTGTCTGAAACGCCATTTGTTGGTGTGACCGCCAGCAAAATCAAAGAAAGTTAGTTCAACAACATAATTTCAAAAAAAGACACGAATTGCTTTATATTCAAATACGAAGCGATACTAGGTTCCATACGTTGAACGCCACTAATGAGCTTCCATTTTTTTCGGCTGAGCCTCAACCGTCATTGAGTTATTCGCTTGTAGATACGTTTAGCCCCCCCCCCATGTCGAATTTTGGGATGAAATTAGTGTCAAATATTTGAGAATTGTTTGAGCCTCAATTATCTTCCATATTTTTTTCAAGTCTTTTCTTCTTTCTTTTTCATTTTTTCCCTATTTATTTCTATGTGTGAAACTGGTCTTAATCGATGGAGATTCGTTTAAACTCAGCCTCTAATCCTAACTTTTTAATTTCATATTCTGAAAAATTGCGGGTATTTGAAATTATCATAACCTCCGAGCAAGTTGCGCGCGGTAAAATTCAACTTTCATTCTAATTGTATTGAATTGAATTGATTTGAATGATCACCATCATAATTTCACAATGCGGTTTAAAAAAATTCGTTTAGGTTTTTACTGAGCTGCTATTCCCATCATTTTGATTTAATTTTCTGTCAAGTTTTCTTGTTGCCCTTTTTCTTGAAAATTTCGAGAATTTGACATTTTAGAAAATTAAACCCAAATTTTGAAATTCAAAGCTCCATGACAGTGATGCACAATCGTTTTTCTACGCGGCCCATTTTATCAATTTTTAAATTGTTTGAAGATTGCAATAGGGGGATAATAAAAATTATTATTTTTTAAATGCATATTTGTTTATATTTTTGTAATGTATATTTTATGTAATCAGATTGAATTTGTTTAATTAAAAAAAAAAATGCTTACTCGGAAATAAAAATGGTTCTCAAAAAGCACAGGAAAAAACAAAGGTTTTTATTTTTTATTTTATATCAGATCGGCTGAATAATTTTGGGACAACCTGTATAAACTTTTATTTTTCTTCTTCTTCGCTTCAAGGATTAATCTATGTTGCCTGTTCCAGCAACCATCTTTTCCTCGGTCGTCCTATGCTTCTTTTTCCTGTTGGCTTCCATTCTTTCCTGTTTATTATATCCAAATGATGGTAATCATTCACTAAGTTAATTATAGGATTAAATTTGATCTGAACTGAATTTTTAATTTTGAACTAAAATGTTTAACAATTTTACCCCAAAATTCGACTTAGGCTATGCTGTCTACAGCTACCTCCTTTTTTATTTTATAATTAATATTTAGGAATTCAAATTGGACGAATTTGGATTTAATAGCTGAAAAAAGTAAAATTGACAAAAATTGAATTGAAATTGCAGTTAAAATTAAAATATTTTAGAATTTAGTTAAAATTCTTGTAAATTTTGCAAATGTGGTAAAATTGCTATCACATTTTGCTAGTTGAAAATTGTTTTTAAGTGGTTTTACTTACGCCACGTTCTTATATTTCTCGTGCGGTATCTGCAGGTACATGAACCATATTGGTTTTAACATTTAAATTCCTTAAAATAATTAGAATAACATCCAATCTAAATCATGGGTTCAAGGACCATTTAGAATAACTAGGTAAGGTAACTAAAGGTAAATAATTATATTGTAAATATGACGTCAAAATTAGAAGTTCGATGACTTGGGATCAAATAGGAAGAGATGTATTGGTTTTCCTTTAAAACAATTTCTGTGGTGACCTGAGAAATTGGTTTTGCAAATGGAAACCACACAACAACGAACATACATATTTCCTAAGGATAAGGTAAAGACGGACATTAACACCTTATGCCTGTTTCACACAATTCCATTATATCTGAGTAAACCAATTTTCCTTTTAATTTTCATGATGGTAAAATATTTCCAACTTGTACTAATTAAAATGTTTGTTCAATTAACTAAAACAATACTTTGATATTCAAATCAGATTTGTTCCTGATATTTTCAAGACCAACGTGCACTTGAATAATAATTTTAACTTTAACTGGTTAACCGGAAAACACGTACGTTCTTAAATGGGTCCCGTAACAAAATTACTTTTGATAATAAATCGAATATTTCCTTTAGTTTTTACAAACTCGTCGTTCAATTAAGATTAAATAAAATAATGTTACTTTTCGTGTTATTAGTGCTAGTGACGGTACAAGTAGGGAACAGTGAAACATCGAAAGATGTTTCCCCAACTGGTGATTCGTATTTAAATGCGTATGCAGAACTGCACAATGGTGACTTCAAAACAATAGATAAAAGAAAATCGAGTTATCCCAAAGGGGTCGATAGTGGATATTCGGACGACCAAAATTATCCTTACCCACCACCCCAAGCACCTGCTTATGGTCCACCTCAGTACCACCAACCCGAATATGTACAACCACAACCACAGTATGGACCTCCACATTATCCTTCCTACGGACAACCACATTATCCACCAAACCAGTACGTAAAAAAATAATCTTTCTTCAAAAATTAAACAAAAATTTTTCTAGTTACGATCCACCATCACTCATAAACGGAATTCCGTACGCTCTCTTAGGACTTTACGACAAATTCAAATTTAAATTAAGTTTATTTACACTTTTCAAAATTTTGCTCAAATTTGTTCTATTTAAAAAGTTTGTTAGTTTCGTTGCAATCATTTGTTTGTTGCTTTTCATTCCATGGCTGAAAGCTAAAAAGTCGGTACATCATCATCATGGTGGAGGAGGCGACATGGGAGATATTGAGAACGACGAGGAAGACGACATCATGCGAAGAAAATCACGTAAATTTGAAGTAAAAATTAAAAGGAAATTGTTTAATTTTTTTCTTATTTCAGGTCAAAATAAAATTAACAACACCGCTAGTTCTATTTTGGAATCTATCGAAATATTTGAAAAGAAAAATGCTAGATAGTAATAACACTGTGATTTATTGTATTTATTTAAGTTTATTTATTTTTTGATAAAATTAAATTCAAACGAAAAATATATTTGCTGGTGAGTTTAATTTTGGTGTGCGAAGTGTGAGCTACCTTTCGGTAGCGGTAGCAATGGTTATCCTTTTTACGTGATCGAATCCTTCAGCAGGACTTTTTTTTCTTTTTAGAAATATTTTCAAAATTATAAAAAAAATTTCAAGTTGATAAAATTTTTAAGTTTAGTAGTTTATTTTGTAATATTTAGAATGAGTTATTTTTAGTTGTAAATAATCAATACACAAGCAGCTGCTGCTACCTACTGAAGCTTTCTTAAAGCCTCCGTTTTATTCGAATTTTTTTCTATATTTTGCATTTATTCGCTACTTTCGGACTATTTTACATCATAAAGATATTTTAAAAATGCAAACAGAAAATTTTTGTATGATTTGGTAGTTGGATTATTCTTAATGCGACAGTGAAGTGTACTTTTAAGCAAGTAAGTAATTTTATATGTCACTGATATGTTCAATGAGGAAGTTGCATATATATGAAACTGGAAGTTAGTATTGTTGGGGAGATCCGGCGCTTCTGGAGAAAACCTCACATGATTTACCTATACATGATAATACAATTTCTGTCACAACTGACTTTGATTTTAAGAACTCGTAGAAGCCACTTTGATCTCCCTTTTGCAAAACTTAATGAAGTTGTTTTGATCTTTTTAAGCAATTTATGTATAGAATATTTTGCAGCAAAATGAGTAGTTTTAGATTTTCAATTATTTATCGTACACTTCAATTTATATTCCATACCTTGACTCCTTCGGGCTATTAACATTTTGTAATTCTGCACATCGTGATATTTACTATATTGCTTGAATTTTCTCCCAGATTATTTTATTCATCTTTTTATTAGGAAAAATCTATCTCCTATGTCTAAGATATTAATTGGTATTGTATTACTCTGACGAAAAACGCACCCACGTCTGAAAGCCAAATAAAATTATATAAATAATTTATTTAATATAACTTGATATATTTTTAAAGTATACCAATTAATTATTATCACGAGTTAATAACTTAACAATTTAAATATTTCTAAAAAAAGGCCCTATTTAATTTTGGTATCAGATAATGATGTGATGTTCACGCTTTCCTCCGCGTTCTAGAAAAATACTTTATCGTTTTCCAAAATATTATTCAAATAAGCATAAGTTTATACTCTATCTCGAAATTATTTGAACATGCAATGCTATTTGACTGCCGGTGTAGCCGGGATTCTTGATTTTCTTCTGTCCATTGAAAGCATTGGGAAAATAACCAAACAACATAAACGTGGATGATTTTATTAAAAGATTACTAAGTATTGCGGTGATAACTGATCTAACGGGGGATCTGGGACCATAATCAAAACATAAGTCATCTCCAATGGCCGAGAGAGGAAGCTCCAATCACATAAAGGGTTCACAATTAACTTGTGATTTAGAACAGCTCAAATCAAAAATAGCAGAAGCCTTTATGTAAGGAGATGTCCTTTTGAGAAGGATTCGTCATCGAGGACATGCTGTCATTGCAACGAATAGCATGTTTCCAGAAATCAAAGAATGACAAGATGTGAGTGAAGGCCAGAAACCAAGTTGTCAAGGACACCTTAAAAAAATCTTAATGTTAAATATTACTTGTGTATCAAATTTGTTAAATTTAATTTATTGTGTTTTGGAAAACGTAACCAAGGTATCCTGATAGAGTTGTTTTAAACGCAGATATTCGAAAAGAAGTAGGAGACAGTTATAAAAGGAATGACGAGGTTGCTAGGTGCAGGCCTGGCTAAGTGAAAGAAAAAAAGAGGAAGAAATAAGAAAAGTTAGTTAGCGTTGGGCTCCCGATGGGGAAGGTCGTAAAAGTTAGTTACCTTTTTGTCTCCCGAAGGGGAAGGTTGTGAAAGTTTGTTGCAAAAGATCCTTAGGTAGAGTTCCTTTCGTAAGAAAAGGGGAGTTGCCCAAAATCTTTTGGAATAGAATAAAGAGAAGGAAAATTTGGACTTAAGAAAACTGGAGAAGCAGGTTGGAGCAGTGGAAATCTGGGATACCATGGTAAATTGTTTTATCGATTTTATTTATTTCTGTATTGAACATTAGTTTGGAAAGAGTTTGTGTAACGCATTGCCGGTTAAGTGGCCAAAATTCTATTTAAAAATTTGTTTAAATAAATTATTTATTGTTATCCAATCACTTCTCACCGTACATCAAAGTGGAAATTATTTTTACACTGTATAAGATGGATACGATCTTGGTCGTTTCTCTCAAGGTTTCTGCAGATTGGCCATCAAGCCGATTGCTTGATTGTGGTCGGAGATCGTAAAAGAGAATAAGCGAACAACTGTATAATTTAGTTATAATCAGTACCGTCGCTAGGGATACTTCTGCCCGTGTGCAAAGTTTAATTTGGCCGCCCTTGTAGCCGACTTTTTCGTTTCTTGTTTATACAATTTCCTAAATTTCTACTAACTTATTTCGGGGCGTAAACTAAATGATCTTTTTTTAACCCCTATTTTTGGAATTTTGGTCGCTTCTAATTTTGGCCGCCCGTATGTTTTTCACACTGTGAACAATATGGCGCGACGGCCCTGGTTATAATCACGGTAGGTATGCGGTGTTAATGGTAAAAGACACTAGCATCGCAATATATTAGTACTGGATCGCTAACATTTTGATGTTTTAGTGAAAATTAGGGGATGCCTAAAGATTCTATGCTTGTGATAATTGGATAAATTGGATGTTGTAAACCACTTTTAATTTTCTACATACATAATCAGTAGGTATTTACGAAAATTATACCGGCATATATCGCATCTACCGCATTCAAAAATTAAATGCCTAATGTGACGGTTTACGAATTATCAACCAGGTACATGTACCGGGGGGGGGGGGTAAATTCGGTTGAATATTCTAACGTGGAACGAAGATACGATTCAATTTTCAAACGTTACCTATTGAACCGGTACAATTTTCGTAAATACCTAGTGCTATTCTCGTTCCACTTGTTACAATAACGATGTTATCAAGAATTGCTAAGCTCCTAAGCGATCAAAGTTTTAATCATAAGATTAATATTAATATATTAATTAGATATAAAAGGCTCTCTCTTCTAGAGTTTTTCTCCGATTGACTTGAAATTTTGGGAAAATATTTCTGACATATTGTACTATTGGATAAAAAACTTAATAAAATATACTTTTTTAAACCTTCGAAACCCAAAGTAACCCCTTAATTTTTACAATTTCTCTTAGAATTAATGTTTATTTACGTTCTATAATTTTTATCGATTAATAAATTTACTGTGTAAAGACAATATCGGTCTTATATTTTGTTGTTAAAATTGTAGTTTTAAGAAGAATTATTCCCTAATAAATTCAATATTATGTTGTATTTTTTATTATTTTTTAACAATTAAAGATAATGTCTTTTCTTAATTAGAAATACAGTAAAACCTGTCAAAGTCGACACTGTCAAGCCCGATACTTCTCACAAATTCACCGTAACAGCCGTCAGAAGTGGGCGGAAACTTACCTCATCTCAGGAGTACGTGCAACTGCTATCCGCTTTGTTCTTCTGTTGATATGATTTCTTATCACATTGTAATAACCACGATCGAGTTACGTACCTTGCTTTTCAACAAAATTTGAATTTGAAAGTAATGTTTGAAAGTTTCATTTACACAACTTCAATTTTTGAATAATTTACTCATCAATTTGCGAACATGTCTTGTTTAAATTTTTATTTCTTCAAATAATTTTTGGACTTTAGATTGTAATGATCCAAATATTAAAATAATAAATAAAATAAAAAATAAAACAATAATGACACGATAAGCGTAATTCATATTACTTCAGATCAATTGTCCAAACTCCAAAGGATCTTCTTGAACTTGGCCAGGGAAACATTGAACAGATCAAAGTTTGGACCTTCATTAGCACTGGTGACCAGACGAATCATCCTAGCTACTCTGGACTGTGACTACCATAATTTGTTGCATGACGTTTACTTTCGAAAATCCATGACTATGAATATGAATCCAGATTAGGAATAAATTGCATGTTTTGATATTTATTAATTATTACAATTTCGGTTTCCCTGTCAATCCCGACACTTTATATAGTCCGACAGGAAATGGCTCGCATTTGTGTCGACTTTAACAGGTTTTACTGCATTAATTGAAAGTTTTCATTAGAGTAAGTTGATCACGTACTTAAATCTATTTTTAGAAACTAATAATTTTTAATTATTTTCAAATAAAATTATTTTGTATTTCTTATATTATATATTTTACCAATATTCAATTTTCGATCCGGGGGGCGGGGGGGGGGGGAGGATTGTGACAAATCGTAGATCGTAAATATTTTAGACTGGTAAACTTTTCTGGTAAGTGACAAATTAACAATCTAATTAGAGTTTGTACCTAATCAGAGTAATAATCCCGTTTTCCTGTCAATTGAATTACCTAGGAAATTTTAAAAAACATTGATTCTTTTTGTATTTTTACCCCAAATAGAACTTTCGTTAAGTTAAAACAATACTTCCAAAATATGAATCTACAGGAAGTTTAAGAAAGTAATTACTTGATAATTTCGAAAGTTTTGTTTTGTAATTTTGCGATAAATGGCGTAATATAAAAACATAATGAAAAAGTAAGAAAAATGAAATTAATATTATTAAGTTATCGTTAAGTGTTATCGATGCCAAACGTGTGGGAGACTTCGCAGAATTCGTGTTACAAAAATTGATTTGTGTAAAAGTTCACAAAAGATTAAGTTTTCCTCGAAAAAGGAACAAAGAAAATTACAGGGTGGAAATACTTTCACAACTTTATGTCTGCGTATTTTTAGCAAAAATCTCATCGTTAGTGAATTATTTATTAAATTTGATGATAATTTCTGCAGTTCTATAAATTTAAATGTGAACTTAATTATTTCTTATAAAATCTATCGTTTCGGTTGAAGGAAGTAGACGGAAAATTTTCTTCCTTATAGGTATTCCTTCAAGCTTCATACATCTAAATTAAAACCGACGTGGCAGTTCGTTCCAGATAATATAAGATGCAAATTATTTCCTGAACGTCTGGAAGAGTAATCACAACATAACTTACTGAAATGATAACACCTGATGAAGTAATGATCTAAAGAGATAAAATCTTGTTTAACTAATTACTTCTATTTTGAAGGTCTTAATTTTCTAATCATTAAAAAGCATTTATTGATGGATATGGATTACATTACATTTAAAACGAAAACTTTATGTTTGCATGTCTGAAAGCTTGGTAATGCCAAAGTCCTTCAACTCGCTGAGAAGATTTGTTTTGTCTTGATATGCAATTGCTACAGCAAAGGTCATTTCGACCTTTAAATTGGGGGTCAAATGTCAAATAAGCGAGCATTTTTTTGGCTGTTTACATCTAAACTTTTATTAAAAATGCGGTACGTCCAAAAAACAAATTAGAGAGGAAGTAATTCTTTTATTCCATGTTATTGCGAAATTTGTACAAAATGAAATCAATTTAATCATGCTCTAGATTCCAGAAGATTAATTCTTGTTTCTCATTTTATATTTCATTCATTGTTTGATTTAAAAAATTTTGTAAGCAAAATTCTAAAAATAAACATTTCAGATCTGAAAGTATTTCTTCATAGGATAATAAGATCGATCAATCTTTTTTTAGTTTTCCAGACGTTTCTCTATCTGATAAAAAATAGTTATAAAAAAAAACCTTGATTTTGGTTAGAAATTTTACTCAGTACCCACATTTAGGTCTTATTTTCCATTCCATCACGAAAGCAGGTCCTTTTAAAAAAATTTCAATATTATTGGATACTTATTGAATTGCAAAACTTTATATGAAATAAATATCACATGGCTTCTGGTTCAACTTATTTTTAGTTGTGCCTGATGGACATTTGAAAAATTGTATGCGAATGCAATGTTGTATTGTTTCTTCTTGTTACTTTTATTTATACAATTTTTACTTTATGAGCTGTGATTTCAATTGAAGTGTCTGTCGCACTCAAACGTCGACTTGAATAGAAAATTCAATTTGAAATATTTTTTAAACCTTGCTATTGGAAGCACATCCATCATTTGATTGCATTTCCAACGTACGATTCATGAAAAATTCATACTACAGTTTAGCAAAAAAAAATGTAGTTTATAAAATTTTCTTCGCATTATTGGAAAGCTGTATCCTTATTAACTGTACGAAATCCAATAACATTGTTTCTTTTTTTAAATCTATTACAGACGTCGACTTTAACAGACCCAAATAAAAGATTAACTTTTCCAGACGGTGTCACAAAATTCTTGGGAGGATTTCTTTTCCGTAAAAAAAAATAGTATTTGGTTTTTAGCTTTTGATATTCTAAATATGATGCGACACATTTTATATAAGATTTATATTTATTTGGAAGAGTTGTAATTTAATTTAACGAAACGTTTTTTGGTAAAAAATGAAAAATTTACGAGAAAATTTAATAACAGATATTTATGCTTTCAGAAGGTCATTTATTTTCCTGTGTAATTCTAATAATCCACCGTATTTGCATTTCATTCTTTGAACTGATTATGGGGAATTACAATTTCGACGAGATAAGAATAATAACTTTAGATATTGTAATGAAGAATAAATTTAATGTTTAGAAATTGAATAGCGAAATATTTCATAGCTTAGTTCCGACCTGCTTATTAATTTTTAGTTAAAGCCCCGCAGACCCCGCAGATATTACCAATGAATAAAAATGTATACAACTTGATCAAATTTTGAGTGATTTTGCTAACCTTTTTCCCAATTCCTAAAATATTGGGGGGGGGGCTTCCCCCATCCCCCCCTGGACACGTCCATCAGTAGTCAGTACATCAGGGTCTCGATTTGCGTCTTTGATTCGATGGACTTCTTAATAAAAACATAAAACCGAAATCTAATCTGCATCGCCGATTCAATTTGCGTCTATCCGTATAAAATGCAACAGAGTTGGTTAACTTTGCCTTAAATATTAATAACACCATAAGCTGATGATCTTCCACTTGAACTTTTTGTAAATTGTATATTTTTCATCGCGTTTTTTATATTACATGTTATGTTTCTAAAGTATCTCAAGTATAAATTCTAAGGTGAAAAGTCATAAGAGTACAAGTCTAAAAAGTTACTTTTCCAGGACAGACATAAATCTAACCGGCAGCAGTTTTTTCTTTTTTTATTTATTTTTTTATTTACTAACCCGTGTATATAAAATTTTTCAAAAATAGATTTATACATTATATTTGAGTACTGTGAGGTGCAAAGAGATACATTTTGAAAAATCTTAGCCATAAAAATGTAAAAGATAACTTGTACTTTTTGCAATTTGAAAACAGAAAAAAAAATTTAAAATAGTGTAATTGCGTATGTTTCGAGCCGACTTTGACTTGTTCTCTTATTACTATGCGTAAATATGATATTATAGACGCCGATTATGCAGTTATCTCAATTTCGAAAAAAATGGACTTGTACTGTTATGACTTTTCACCATAGAATTGTAGACGTAAGTAGATAATAAAATAAACATAAAAAAATCGAAAAGGCATAAAAAAGATGTCCACGAATTTGATAAATATAAGTCATTTGCCGTTATTTTTTTTAAAATGTTTATTTTGCCTTTTTAAGGTTTTATGCTAAATATCTTTAATATGCTTTTTGGTCTTTTTATGCTTATTTTGCTGCTATTTTCAATATTATAGGTTTAAACAGGTTTAAACTTTAAAACTTTTGTACAATTTAATTTGCGTTTAAATTACCTATATTAATAAGTTTAGATTGAATTTATGATTAATTATTAAAAACTTATTTAAATTTAACAATTTTCCTCACGAAAAATATTACATTATTTTTCACAATTAATAAGGGTAGTGAAAAGGAGACCTCGATACATTATGAATTTAATTACTAGCTCAGCGGATTCAAGTGCATAGAAATCTCTTATTTGCTTGTTGGTAGTTCTGATTCGAAATAAAACATTTTTCTTCAAAATAAAGAATAACATTTTTAATGTGTTGGAATTTTCTATATCCATAATTTAATTTTATACAATGTTGCAAATTTATAAAACATTGTAGGTGACTCACCACAATCAAGGATAATCGATTTATCGTCAATTAACGATTAATTTCGCACTAAATTCAATATTTTTACCGTAACGAATAACTACGCTCTCAGCTTCCATAAATTCGGCACAAAAAGGCTTTCATTGCAGCAAAAATGTTTTATAACGTTGGCTGCATGCGGTTTTCGTACTTAAATTTCTTAATTTCTGGCTGCAAAATTTTAAGCAGGATCCACACTATGTAACAAAATATGTTAAATAACAAGTTATACAACAAATCTGTTGTACAACATTGTTTTATAACTTGTTATAAAATAGCAGAGACATCCAGACTATTTAACAAAACAAAACTAAACAAAATGAGTGTACATTACTAAATTCAAACGCCGCTTAGACCAGGGTCGATAATTTTTGAAACCCAAAAAAATAATAGTATTATTTATATAATAGAATATAAGAAAAATGAAATGAAAAATAAATTACGGATGATCTGAGGTCAGGAAGTGGAAGGGGGTGAGTTTTCAAGGGTAAAAAACGGTTTATCTCGATTTCCGGCAAAACTACAAGTCCTATGGAAAAAAGTTAAATGGAAAAGTTGTAGGTAACAAAGAGATCTATAACTTTTGTATTTACACTTTTTTCACATAACCTCAAAATTTATGTGAAAAATTCATATAACCAAGTTTTTTGTTTTTTATTTTTATCTATTACAACAAAATTTTTTTTTTCACGAAATTTGGTGAAAAGTTATCTTTTTATGTCCCAAATACACTGTAATTTTTTTTATTTAAAATATTTATTTTTTCACCTTATTTTGACTTAATAATAATATCGATAAAGCACCCTAATTTTCACTTCCACTTCCCGACCTCAGATCGCCCGTCATTTATTTTTCATTTCATTTTTCTTATATTCTCTTCCTTTTCTAATGGGTTTCATCCTACTATTATTTTTTTTCACTTTTTACCATTTTCAAAGGGTTCAGCCCTGGTCTAGCTGCGCTGGTGCTGCAGAAAATGTTTAATAACACAAGTGTGGACAGGTCGCGGCGTGTTATAAAACAAAGTTTTATAACTTTGTTATAATTTACCCACATCTAATGGATAACATAAAATATGCTATACAACAAGAAAATTGTTGTATAACATTGTGTTTTATAACTTTTTTACTTGAATATCTCTAACAAGTTATAAAACTTTGTTATTTAACATGTTTTGTTACATAGTGTGGATCCGGCTTTACAATGCACAAGTTTCTCACCTAATGTTGTTTACAAACTTCAATTTTAGATTTCGCACCAGGATCACAATATCACAGGATCCCTAACCTGAATGACCTGTTCTGTGATATTAGGTGTTTTAATCTTACTGGGCACAAATTCGCTCCTGTGTGAATTGTTTGGAAATCAGAAAACTTTCCATCATAAAAATAAAAAATTATAGTTCTTCTGAAAATTCCACTACATTTCTATATGCACAGCATAACTAAATCTAATTTTCAAACATTTTAGGGTAATTAAATTTTAAATCTCGGCTGTACAGACAATTTGGAATACGACAATATAATATAGTAATTTATGTGGTCAAAAGAAATGAAAACGGAAAAGACATATTATAAAAAAATGAGATAAAATTAATTACATGCAATTAAATTCCTTCAAAAAAAATTTCACCGACTTGCGGATTTACAGAAGTTCAAGCACTCCAGGTTAGCTACGTTACTGTATAGAATTGTATTAGAATTTAATACAAATATACGTTTTAGTTCATTATAACAATAAATAATAATATTTTTGGGTAGTGGACTATGCAGTAATTAAAAATTTTATTATTCATATAATGAATTGACATCAAAGCATAATTTTAATTCATTTTAAATTATTAAATTATTTTTAAGTCACAATCAAATACAGAAAACAGGTCGTTGTTTTGAATTGTCCAACAAACAAACAAATTCATTTTAATTACATCAAGTCATAATTATTGTAATTCAATTAAAACAGTAATTTTAAATCATAATTAAAAGTATACTTTGATGTCAATGCATAATTTTAATTGATTCGGAACCATAGTTTTAAATGGCATTTCAAATTAAATTTGATATCAATAAATAATTTTAATTCATCAATTCGACTGAAATACCAAATACAATAAAACCTGCATAAGTTGAGACCGATAAAATATTCCGTTTTAAGAATGCCATTCAGGGTTAGAAATAATCCTAAATCCATTCATCGTAAATTAGGTAACTTCGAAGCAGTTTATTGGAATTCCGAATTTCAGGTAAATGTAGCTTCCGAATTATTTGATTTTGGTATTATAGTGTAATGTATTTTCTAGATTGTGAAGCCAATCATCAGAATTAACAGCCTACTGGGTTATGAAATTTCAATGCAGTACAAGACCGCGTTATCTGAATGGCTTAAATGTTATATTAAGCATAGAATATTTGAATAGAATAGTGGAACTAATTTCTGCTTTCTGAGTTTGAAAAGGATGTCATTCAAAAATTAACTAAATTGTACTCAAGACATTGAACTTCTCAAGACAAATTTACAAAAGTACTATAAATTTTATTACACGGAATAGAAGACGCTTAAATTTACTTATGTTGAGAAGGTTAGCGTGAAAGTTGTCCATTATAAATTTCCAAATTTAGAATTATTATATTTAGGAGACAGGAAGATAAGGAGGAATTATTAAACAAGAAATCCCCTCGAAACCTTTGCACATCTCCATATTCACCATATTTCTTTCTGTCCATAATGTAACCATTTAATCTAATTGCTCTTACTTTGCGGTATTACCTCGATATCCCACTTGATATTCGAGGGTAACTAGCTTTTATTTTAATTTGATTGCATAATTAATAATAATTAAAGCTTCACGATTATTCAAAAGCTTGTAGCTATTATTTTGAAGTGAAATTTCAACGTAGGACTGTTAATATTTCTACAAACTACAATTAATTTTGAAGTTGTTTACTCCTCATTACATTTATTCTCATTGAGAACGACAATAAACAAATACTTTTGAAATCTGTTTTACTGTTGTACGTTTATTGTATCTCTGTTGTGCTCATTACACAAACACTAATCAATTGCCTGACGCACTAGCCACCCTTACACTGGGACTTCCAGCCACATGCACGTAACAAACCTGACTTTTAATTAAAACGCGGATGAAAATTCAGATATTATCTTCTCTTGTTTTCCTGCATGAAAAGTTTCTTATGATAAGACTAATAATACTCTTGCCACAATAGTAATAAAGTTGCAGATGGAGCGATTCGAGGTTTTTGATTTTCGAAGTATCTTTTTGGTAAATCAATGAAAGATATTTCAACAAAACTTAATTCTAACCGAATTACTTCATTAACCACTCGATAAATGCTTGGAGGAATAATTTTTGGAGAGGAATGAGACAACAATCATAATGGAACTTATAATTCGTTTCACTTTAGTAACCCAGAATTATGGAAAGTGTGTAATGTTCTATATTTGTATATATAGGCCAAGGAAAACTTGTTATGTAAAATATCTATCATGCGGGAAATATCAAAAGGGTGGAAATTCTAATTATTTTTTAGCACATATTCGAAAATATCTTGAAATGTCAAGAGTTACTGATCCATAGTTTACATGCGTAAAAGTTTATCACATTTTTTCCCATATTAATTTTTAAGACAATATTATTTTGCGGATTCTACTATTGAAAATATGGAATAAAATATATAATGCCATTTTGTCCAGTATGGAAGATAATAAATTATCAAATTTATTACAAGTTTGATTTGTTTCTCAACAGTTTTTCTTGTAACAATAATAAAATTTTTGCTTGAAGATTTTCTTATGTAAGAAGTAAAATTTTATATGCTATCAATAATTTCAAAATCAACTAAATAAATTTGGGGTTACCATTCAAAAAAAGTCGTCATTTGACGATTTTTATTGTTTAATAATAGTGAATTTAGTTCTCCTTAGTAGACATATGCCTAATAAACTCTTACCTATAAATTTGTAATATTTATAAATTCAGAAGTTTTTATTACTTTTAAATAAGTTTCATTAAATAGCACATAAGCAGGTAATGAACAAAAAATGTTAAAGAAATATTTAAATTAAAAGCTCTTAAATATTGAATCTTTCAAACTTTCTAACGGGTTATTCACGAAAATTTAAACTCAAAATAATACGCACAAAAAATTCGAAATACCCTACAATGTTTGTTGTTAATAGCTTAATATTAATAATGCTTAATAATCTGCCAGAAAGACAACTCCCTGATTAACTCCCTGCAGAATAATGCAAAAGCTTGCTCGGGTATCAAGTCTTTAACTCTATGAAACAGAACTAGATTGCATTTTTTCCTGAGTGGTTGGGAGTGGCTAATGTGCAGAAACGAATATTCGTAATTTCGGTTCTATGCCTGTGTCAATTGGAGGAATTAGGTGTCATGTGTTCTCCCTCAACATTTGCAGCGTAAGCCCAAGTCACGTGCCGCCCACTAAGGAAAAAATTCACTCTACAAGAGGGCTATCGTCCCCATCGTGACTTACGGAAGCGAAATTAATGCCTGTTTTCACCAAAAGGACGTACGAACGCGACTTTGAAATCAATTGAGTACTAATTTGTTATGAAATTTATTTAGGGCTTTGGAAAAATTTTCAAATATATCCAAAATCATATAATGATTTATTAATTTGTTTTGAATATCGGAAATACTTTTTCGATATTTATTGTAAAATATCAGTATTATAAATTAGTAATTAATTTGACTTGTTTTAAATTACGTATTAAATTTGGCTACACCGCGGTTTTCAAATAAAAAATACTAGAACTGTATGTCAGTGTATCGAGTTGTTTTGTTGACAGTTACACAAATTATTAGTTTTACTATCAGTTATGAATAGTAATAATCATTATATTGTTAGAAACAGTCATGGTGTCTTGTTTCCCAAAAACATAAATTTCGTCATTTTGTCAAAACATAAAAAAACGTCACTGTTCTATTGTGCGTTGTTGCCAGTTTTATTATGACGACTAACCTAACAAAATAGTTTTAGTTTTATTTATGAAAATAATTAATAATTAATTGAAATGTTCGGTAACACCCTGTTTTTAATGCAATTATATAAACTATATACTTTAAAGAATATTTATAAATATTATATATTACGATATCTACTTGAATAATATTGTTTTTTATAATTTTAAATACACGAAAACTCTATTCTCCATAAGATCCTATGTTAAAAATTTGAATTTTAATCAATAATTACTCTTTGAAATTATCGGTAACAGGTTTTTATTTTTAGAGAATCCAAAAGCAACATAATTGAACTACACAATTCAGTAAAAAAAATAATTTTATCTACTAACAAGCCTCATGTATGTGTAACACCCCGGAAATTAAGGGTTAATTTCGGGTTGTTTATTTTTCTAGTTATGATTTTTTTTAAAGGATTTAAAAGTTAAAATGCAATTTTAGATGTAAAAGAAAATAAATTGTGTACGCCTATGGAAATATAGTAATTCAAATTGTGCTGACATTTTATAAAATTTTCCGATTCTTATATCTTTGGAATCAGCGTAAAATTACGTTCACATTAAAAATATCGACGGAATCGAGTCAAAATTACTTTGAGTAAAAATTCAAATTTAACTTTGCAACAAAGTATAATTACTACATTGTAATGTAGAAAATATACCTACGTATTGCAGGTGTGCGACGGGCGGAGATACGAAGGGAATTTGATGACCATTTCCGCTTAGATAAGGATTACGCTTCCCGTCTCAGTGACAAGATTTTAGGCCATTTCTTAATTTTGGTCCTACAAAGAAATGAATTGTATATTTGTAACGTTTAAGAGATAACGATTCCAAATATCTAAAAATAAGTTGAAAAAGTCAAAAAATGGAGAAATTGGAAATAAATTTTCAATTACCAGTAGACGCGTGTGGGAATTGCTAAGTCGGCTATTTCTACGCGCAGAAAAAAAATGTATCTTCCTCTAATTGCGGAAGAACGTCTTTTACTCACATGGATTTTAACATAAAAAATAAAAAGATTCACTTTGGAAGAGAAGTGGGTCAGAAGTTATAAATATGGGTAACTGTACTGATAAGGGGGAGTCCGGCCGTTACCTGCATCAAACTGCGTTGCTCCAGGGGAGTGATCATAGACGCTTTTTTGATAAGGGTACATATTTGTAGACTCGAGTGCGCGGGTTAATTTTGTGAATTAAATAGAGAGTCCTCCTTCACCTGTTGCTAAGAAACTTGCTGGCCATTTTGGAAGCAAATTTCGAAAAACCAAGCTGAAGTCGAAGACTCCAAGTGCGATTTGGGTTTTGAGTTTTGATAATTGAGTTTTTTACAGTACAAAAGCTCAATTAGTAATTTTGTTTGCAACTATTTATCAAACCATTGTTTGAATAAATAAGTTAGTGGTAATCAATTAAATTAAATAATTTAATTAATTTTCTCGACTTAAATAAATAAGTTAAGTTTTTGTGGTTTTGCTGAAACAACTAAAGGTAAAATTTATTGTTTACTGATAAATGATTTTATTTTGTGTGCGCGATTGTCAAATCATAATTTGAGAACGCAAATTTTTGTATTCTAACGAGTTGTTAAGGAAATGTATTTGGGTTCCTTATATTATAATAATTGATTTGAGTGAGATTCGCTCATCAGGTTGTTGATACTTAATTTTAAAGGATAATCGCGAGACGATTGGTTCCTCGTTTGTTGATAGTTTTGGCTGCATATAAGTTTAGCCAATATTATTTAATCGTTAAAGTAAGGTTTGATAAGTTAATCTGTTTTATGTTTAATTTTGGAAATCTGAATAATTGATATTCAGAGACGGAAACAATTTGTAGTTGGTTGAATGTTTCGTCAATTACTACTTTCAAAAGTTATTTTGTTGATTATACTGTGGCAAAAGTGTTGTCATATTATAATTTCGAGTTAATTATTTTGTAAATCTTTGTAAATAATTCAGTTTAATTTAATAAATTGTTATATTTGGGAAATATTAATTCTTTTATTTTGAATTTAAAAGAACCCCATAAAATATAGTGGAAGTTTTTCAAAAGTTAACGATTCCTACGTTTTCCCAAAATCACTGCAAAGGGCACCTTTCACCCTACATTAGCCAGCGATATTTACGTCATTTCGTGAAGATTGGGAAACCAAACCAGAGCTACCAAAAAGTATCGAAGAGGTCCAGGACAACTAACAAAGAGAATTTTGTCGGGTGGCAGCGTAAAAACTAAAAATAGACTGTCCTTTGTTACCGTGGAACCTTCGTCGATATTCCCAAAGATTCAGGAGTATCTCAAAACTCGAGAAATTTTTGGGAAAACCAAATAAATTAAGAGAACATTCTGGGGTGACTTTTTATTTAGGCCAAGTAAAAAGGTTCTTGTGTTTTCTGAAATTATTATCAAAATTTTAAGAGAAAATTTTATAATTAATTTTAATAACGCACCCCCGGTTGTTACATATGAACGTCCTTGTGAAATTTGACATAGTATTGACATATAAAATTCATATTATGTCAAATTTGACCAATCAAATTTATGGAATCCTAGCTAAGTAATTCTTTACTATGAAATTCTTAAATAAATTGTTGGTGAAAACAGGCATTAGATTCATAGGTTAAATGACCGAGAAATCCAACGCCGCCTCCTTTCTTATAATGGCACTTGTTGCATAGTGATGATCAAATAATGTTATACATCTGTATCTTCTCTAGGTGCAGGGGTATCAGCAAACCTTCATACCATTGATCTGGAAATTTCGAGGTTCAATGCTTGCAAAAGCTAAAATAACGCATATTTGATAACTTTCTTTGACAAGATTTTGTTCCTATTCAAAACGTTATTGACAGAATCAATCTCAATTGGTAAAAAAAGACGGAATAATTACTCACACTCTAGAACTTTTTTCAAAGGTTTCATTTTCAAATCCAGGACCTATATCTTTCAAAATGAAAATTCTTTATGCGATTGGAGAAATCTCCGGATGGAGGTGTAGCATCATACCAAAATTCGGTAGTCTTCCCGTTGATGAGCAAACTCAACTCGTCATCAGACGAGAGAGCAGCGGTGTAACCCTTTTTTGGTGAACATCCTCTGTAAACTTGAATGAATTGTTCTACCGCAATCCTGAGACTTGTAACAAATGCTTGTATTGTGCTATTCACAATATTCCTCAATGTGGCCCTGCATTTTTTTTCAGTCTCCTAACAGCTACGATTACAAGCGAACTCGTCACAACGATTTTCTGATAAGTGCCGGTAGTTTATCGTGGGCGACAGCTGCAGTGTTTATTGTGTTCGCGTTAACGTTGGTCAGGTGCAACCTGCTAATTTGCAACAAGATTACCAATTTTCACCTTTTGAAGTCACACTTTGGAAAGTGATTGGAAGGAAGCTACTGTCACCTTTTAAATATTGTAAACTTACCAGAGCTCTAAGTAAGTAGTTACAAGATCGTTGCTACATAAACTGGTGAACTTCTCTCCGGATTGTGACAGAATCTGGATCCTTATCTTGAGTAACCCTCTTATATTAGAGGTTGCGTCACAGAGAGCAGTTTGTGTTTCAAACTGTTCTTTTTCCTTTCCTAGAACCACAATCAGGTATCATTTTCCTTCCTTTCCTTCCTCGGATGATAGCTCCTGATTCTTTGCATAAAGTTTCCCTATTCTCTGTATATAGCCTTTTTTATCTTTCCTAGATATGGGCAATCTCATCTTTTCCCGAATTTTCAATTCGATCTTTCTCCTTTGCAGCGCTTTCTCTTTCTTGCCTCTGAATGATTCTTTCCTTCTAAAATCTGGGCAAAGTTTTTGATTGAACCCTTAAAAAGGACTAGTTTAGTTTAGTTGTCTCTATTGGTAGTCAATCCTACTACCCCGAATATTTTCCGTAAAATTTTGTTATTTGTTTTGTTATATTGGTATTTAAACCCTATAGCCAATTGTGTTGTGAGTAGTGGTATTTTGTAACTTTTTTTTACTTAAAAAGATACTTTCATTATATCATACTATAACTAATAACCAGTGGCGTAGTTTCAAATGTTGAGGCTCTCGAAAATCTTATATTCTTTTATTCATTCGTTTTATTCTATAAATTTACTTTATAAGAGTTGTACAAGGGCATATGCGCCCATAATGCTAACAAACACATTTTTATTTTTTTAATTTTGTGCCTTATTTTTGCATAGAGATAAAAATAGTCAAAAAATAATTTTTATTATTGAGAAACTATAAGAACATAAGAAATAATGAAAAAACGCCATGAAAAATGTATGCACATTTTACCATTAATAAGTAAACAGAATATCATCAGAATTTGGCGTTATTATTATTATTTACTAGCAATACAAAATTAAAGGTATCTAAAGGTAACTAACAAATGTTCCGTGTTAAACGTGTCACAATTAATTTTTAATTATTAAATTGTACATAAATGTTAAACCAGATTTATTTTATGTGAAAAGACACAAATTAAATCATAACGATAAAGATTAGATTATTATCTGTGTTATGTGTTTTTTTTGCAACGCAAATTGAAACGACGCAAATCTTGGAGACCCCGATGGATGCAATTATTCTTTGTCACTAAAGGTTTTGATTTATTCAATTATCATAAGGGAGATCTCACTCACCCATTTATTATTAATTTTTTTATTCAATCGCATCCTAGCCTTAGCCACGGCGTGGTGTTGCTAATAAGGACGTATATGTGGACTGCACCGATGGTCAGAAATAAATCCTTTTCTTTTGGTTTCAATTCAACCGAGGGTCACATGTAGATTGCACCGATGGTCAGATGTGGATTGCACCGATATAAACAGTTAATACTTGAAAAGGGTTGATTTAACGATGATGGATCCGAATAGGATTTAGTTGTCTTCTCAAAACTGACTCTTCCGCGTCACCGCTTCGCGCCGCTCCGCTCTGGACGCTCCAGAGCCATTTTGACAACATTTTGCCAATTAAAAATATCCCCTAGGGCCGTCCAACTCGGCAAAGTGTGCAACGTGTGTAATTGGGAAAGGGATGGATCTCTCTTTTTTTTTACATTACACTTTTTAAATCATCTAGCAATGAAAAACAGAAAATGGAAATAAAATCTGGATTATTTACGTGCTTCTGTAGCATGGTATAAGGAGTAGGGAGGTATGCTCTTACGCAGGTATTGCTATCTGGATTCTGGATTGAGTGTGGAGGGCAAACCAAGGTTTACATGCACTCAGGCCACAAAACCGGGCCCATTATGCTACCTCCGGTGTCAGCAGCCCCCATCCTCCTATTCCTCAAGCCATCCCAAACTCAAGACGAACTCGAGTATTTTTGAAGGCGGTGTGCTACTAATACTGGCCATGCTAGGCCAGAAGCTACCCAACATGGATCCTCTTTTCGATGCTAACACTGGGCAGTCGCAAAGCACATGTTCCACTGTTTCATCTTCTTCTTCACATCCCCGACACAATGGGCTGTCAACCAGTCCCATTGTGTGTAAATGCTTGTTTAGCTTACAGTGCCCCGTAAGACATCCCACGATAATTCGTAGGCTGTCCCTAGACAGCTTCAGATAGTATCTTGCATGTTTGTCAGACGGTGCGTTAATTGCCGCCTTAGCCTGACGGCATCCAGCAACATTCACCCATCTTTCCGCATGCAGTCTGCGGGTTTCCCCTTTTATGATAGCATCAAGGGTTTTAACAGCCAGTGTGAGAAATGGTTCCGGACCGCATGGTGCATTTCCCGAACCCAGCCTCGCCAGCTCATCAGCCCTCTCGTTGCCCTCATTCCCTTCGTGCCCTTTAACCCAGCTGAGAGTTACGACATTATGACAATATTATTGATTATTATTATTTCTGATCGATATTATTTGATTAAAATATTAAAATAACTTTTGTGCCTGTTATATTCTGTTATATTAAGGGTTTTCTGTGTAATTAAAGCAGTTTTATAGGAATAATTCAATACTGACCGAAGAAATTTGGTAAATATTTAAGTGTAAATGTGAAAAGTTTGGAGAACATCAAAAAATTAATTAAAATGGTCCAGTGTGCAGTTTTCGACTGTAACAGTAATAACCACAAAAAATGTAAAAGAAATTTTGAAAATGAAGAAAAGGTCAAATTCTTTCGATTTCCAACCAATAAAGTAACATGTAAAGTATGGAAAATGAAGTGCTACAGATCTGATGATCTAATGTGAACACAGCACGTATTTGTCATAAGCACTTTATATTAGAAGATTATGTAGAGAAACTCTCAAATGCGATTAATACAACATTTAGAAATTTAAAAAAAGATGTCATTCCAACTCAAAATTTACCTGTCCAACATAAAAATGTAGTTGATGAAAGTCGACAGTTGAGATTAAGTGCAAGGCGTGCAAAATTAGAAAATAAATATGAAAATCAAAACCAAAATTGTGATAAAAATTTACGGACAACTTTATTGTTAGAATCAACTCCTCCTCCACTGATTCCTTCATTAGATGCCGAAGAGACAGAAGGTCAAAATACAGTTCGGACCGAAAAGACACCATTTGAGATGGAATTGGAAATTAAAGCATTAGGGGAAGAAGTTGAAAATTTAACACAACAAATTTCGATTTTGAAGAGTGAGCACAATTTACAAGAAATATTGAAATTAAAAAATTAAAAAAGGACAATGCTTTGATGTCTACCAAGATGAACGAAATTAAAAAAATATTTACCCCTGGCCAAATTAGCAAACTAGAAAATCCCTCGAAGCGAATTCGTACATGGAGTTGCGATGACATTGCAAAAGTAATTGCTCTACATGCTGCAGGTCCTCGAGCCTATCGTTTCATGATTAGGAATAGTCATCCATTGCCAGGCGAATCAACCCTTCGACGTTGGGCTGGAAAAATAAAAATTGAACCGGGCATTCTTCGGGAAGTTCTTAAATTAATGGAAAACGCAAATTTATCAGAATATGATAAAGTGTGCGTCATCGCTTCAGACGAAATGAAAATTAGTCGAATATATGAATATGACCAAAAGAACGACACACTCCTGGCACCATCGAATTATGTTCAAGTGGTAATGGTACGGGGACTGTTTTCAAATTGGAAACAACCAATATTTTATAATTATGATTGTAAACTAACAAAAAATATTCTAATATCGATTATTACCAAATTGAAAAACATTGGGTACCATGTTGTAGCTTCTGTGACCGATATGGGTCCTGGAAACCAAGGTGTATGGAATCAATTGAATGTCTCAGAAGAAAAACCGTATTTTCAGAATCCAGTAAATGATAAAAGAGTGTTTGTATTCGTAGATGTTCCACATTTAATGAAGTTGTTAAGAAATCATTTTCTTGATCATGGATTAACAATCGACGAAAAACTTATTACAAAGGATCCTCTTATAGAGCTGCTACAAAATACTTCTAAGTTGGACTTAAATATAGCACACAAGCTGAGTGATCTTCATCTGACTGTTAAAAACGCTGGTAGGCAAAAGGTCAAGCTAGCAACACAACTGTTCTCCAATTCCATTTCTTGTGCTATTACAGGGTTAGGTTCCTTAGGTAAAGTTAAAAGTATGCATTGGATGGAATGTAGCAAACTATTAAAGAAGGCGAATGATTGGTTTGATGTACTAAATTCAACAGTTCCTGCAATAGATTCTCGTGATCGAATGAAAGCGTATGGTCTTGCCAAAAGTGTTCAGGATGAAATTCTAGTAGAATTTCAAAATACTGCCAGAAATCTACGTGTTGGAGCGAAAAAGACAATGCTACCATTCCAAAAAGGTATAATAATTATGAGTTCCAATGCAATTAGATTATTGTTTGATCAACTAAAAATAGATTATAATATTCGCTATTTACTAACCTACCGTCTCAATCAAGATGTCATTGAAATGTTTTTTGGAATAATTCGTTCTATTGGAGGGCTCCATGATCATCCAACGGCATTGGAATTTTAAAAATCGGTTACGAAATTTTCTACTGAGTCGGAATCAAGTAATTGTATCGCAAGCACAATTTGCCAACGTTCAATCGATTGATCAAAGTTCTGAAAAAGTGGTTGATAGCATATTAACTATACCAGAAGAAAGTTGGGTGCCATTTTCCTCTTCTATATTAGCTGATCTCAATATTGAAGAAGTTGAAATTGTTAATGAAGAAGTTGCAATGAATGACATATTAAGTGATTTAGAAAATGATGGCCTTGAACATCTTGCTGGTTTTATAGCATATACATACATATAAACTGTTTTATCAAAACATTTAAAATTTGAGCTGCCAATTATAGTTGTCACCAGTTTTAAAGATGCGCAGAACGGAACGAATTTAGAACAGCTAAAGATCATACCTATAAATTCGTTATATCATGCTTCTGTAGTAAATTAAATACCTTCCTGCTTTAATGGAATTAAAAAGCTTACTTTTTTGCTTCACCCAATCCACATGCCAGATTATGAGACCCTTTGACCATCGATGTAGTCCACCAGTAAAACAAGAAGTATTAATGCTTAAAAAGTACCTGATGATTTCCTACAAAATTTTCATCTGAAATACTCGAGCAATATTTGTTGTTGTTCATTGTAATGACTTGCAAAAACGGAATGATCTTATTAAATCAACTCCTAAGAAGCAGAACTTAATTTTGTAAACAGCTGCCGGTATTTTCAAGTTGCACCAGCTTTTCAAGTAACCCCGTTTACGGTACCTGGGTTGTGAATTACAGAAGAATTTTTTCATTTTATTTTTAAATAGACTAATTAATTATAAGAATATACGACCGCCCGAAGGTTATGGCTGCGATAAAAATAAAAGTGCTGCGCTCTTGCATTACTCTATCTCTTAGTCCTTAAGCTATTACGAGTTCCTCCAGCTAGAAAGTTTTATATGACCACTGCATGCAGCATTGCACACCATTTGCAGTAGTTTTAATTATCTTCTCTTAAACTCAACTTACTCTTTGATGTAGGTCTCATTCGTTTTAATCTAAAGTCAATTATATTATTAGAAAATTTTGAAGACTGCTGGAGGTATGGCCTCAACAAAGCTAACTTATACATTGAAATAATAAATTAGTCAAAGCAGGCACGTGTTTCAGACTTAATAGTTTACGTTCATATTCAGGAGCTTCCCTGTGTATTCGGTTCTCATGATGGCTAATAATTCCGAAACACATATTTGCTGTTGTTCATCCGTGATTGTGCAAATTTGGTAATGCTTTTTAATACTCATGTTTCAAATTGCCCTTCTTTTTTTATCAAGTTTATCATTGAAATTAATTAAAATATGAAATAATCCCCCTTCTTTGTTTTCATTAATAAAATTATCTTTAGGATAATATAAAAAATTGATTTAAAAAACACTGCAAAAAAATCAAATTTTAATGCAAGAAAATTTTCTAAACCTGTTAATTGCGTTTAGTAGTTTTAAAATACGAACAAGGGTGATTAGATCGGGTGCTGGACATTTGTAAGATGCGTGAACCATCCTGTAAATTACCTACTGCGAGTATATGAGAATTAGCATATTGTTTATCATTAGTGTTATGTGGGATCCACTATAAAATCAAGTCACTACTAGGAAAAGTTGCATTCCGTCCAAGTCTATCTTGCAGCCAACAATAAAAGTCATGAAGCTCATAATCGCGTTAATTCTAATAACCGGAATTTTCGTCAATGGAAGAATAACAAGGCCAAGACGAAATATAGTGAGCGAATGTAAGTTTAAAATTTTGTGAAAACTTGAATTAAAATTTTCTTTTGTTCTAGTTAAAATATGTGTCGCAGAAAATTTAATGAGTTTATGTAACGAAATGGCAGCCCAAGAAACCAAAAGTACAGCAAAAATTTCTTGTATTTCTGGTCGAGACAGGTAATTATTATAATTTTTTAAATTTAATTACTTTAGTAATCTAAATATTGTTCAATTAATTTTTTCAATGTTTCATTGAATATAATTTTCTTACTTTTTACCCCAAAAGGAAAGTTTTTTTAACTAAACAGTTTTCAAATTTCTAATTACTAGAAGTTTTTTTTTATAACAAGAGTTGCTCTTGAAATGTGAAATACACCCACATGCTTATTTGTCAACAAACTACTTTTTAAATTGTTTTGAATACTTATTTAAAATAAACAAACTGAATCGTTAACCTTAATACTATAATATAAATCTTCGAACCTGAGTGTTACGTCACCGTAAGCCAACTAATCAGAAAGGCTGTTTCGGTTGGATAACCAATTGCAGTCCCGATGCACTATGACATTCAAATTTGAAGATTTATGCGAATTACCGCCACATTCACCATCATCTACATGTCTAAGACCAGCGGTTTGTTACGTCACTCAAACTGATCTCGCCACTTCCTCCTGGGGCGGCCTTGAGATATTCTTCCTCTGGGCTTATATTGGAAAAGTTTATTTCCTTGAATATTTACTAAACAATTTTTTTTATTATTTTTGTTTACAAACAGTGGAAGTTACTCTTTGTATTATTATGAAAAATACACCCACAAATTTGTTATTTTGTCAACAGACTGCTTTGTAAATATGTTATCAATATAACTGAATATTTAACCTTCGATTATAGCATAAATCATCAGATTTAGGTGTTACGTCAATCACCAATGCTGCTTTGGTTGGGTAATCAACAGACGGTGCTTATTCATGATGACGTAACATCCAAGTTTGAAGATTTATACTATATATTTATACCAAATATTTCGTACTTTACTTCCCTGTTCTTCTTCTGAATCTGCAGTGTATATTTAATTTGGGCGTAACTCTTCCCCCTGAAGAGTTTACATTCATTTCACAAAGATAATAGTTCCTTTTAATCCATAGAATACAATGCATCGATAAAATAAAAGAAGGACAGGCAGATTTCACCATAGTGGACCCTGAAGATATGTACGTAGCTGCAAACGTTCCCGATCAAGATTTTACAATATTTGAAGAAATTCGAACCGTAGAAGAACCTGAAGGTAAGTCGATATATCAATAACCACATTTCAAGGTGAGACACTGTTCAAATATAAACAAGTTTAATATTTTAGTCCAGGTGTTATTTATATAAACAATGCAAATGCAAATCATTTTATTTACATTTAAGTTCATTTACTTATTTAAATTTTTACTGCAGCCGAATTTAGATACGAAGGAGTTGCGGTAGTTCACAAAAACTTACAAATTGACGACATTAAACAAATAAAAGGATTAAAGTCTTGTCACACGGGAATTGGAAGAAACGTAGGATACAAAATTCCTTTAACAAAGTTAAAAAAACTTGGAATCATCGGTAACCTTAACGACCCGGATCTCTCAGCTAGGGAAAACGAGTTGAAGGCACTTTCCAATTTATTTTCGCAAGCCTGCATTGTTGGTGAATGGTCACCTGATCCAAGCATCAATAAAAACTTAAGTAAGAACCTAATCAAACCAAAATTAGTTTTAATCATTAAAACTTTTATTTAGAGGAAAAATATTCCAACCTATGCCAACTTTGTGAAGATCCCGCAAAATGTGATTATCCAGACAAATTCTCAGGATACGATGGAGCTCTGCGTTGCTTGGCTCACAACGGAGGAGAAATTGCTTGGACAAAAGTTATTTATGTTAAAAGATTTTTCGGTGTAAGTAATCCTACTTTTATCAACCTAAACCCCTTCAAGTTTCATTTTTGTTCAGCTTCCTGTAGGGACGATCCCAGCTCAACCGTCAAATGAAAATCCAGAAGATTTTGCATATTTATGTCCCGATGGATCAAAGGCTCCGATAACCGGCACACCCTGCAGATGGGCTGCTCGGCCATGGCAGGGTTACATGAGTAACACTGTGGTTCTTAAATCAGTGGCCGAATTGCGGAAAAAAATTACAAATCTATACACAGTAGGATTCAAAAACCATGAGCTTTGGTTGGAAAAAGTTTTGGAATTAAACAACAAAACGGTACCGAGGGAAAATAAAATTATAGGTCCTGGAGACTATTTGGATAAAGCCAATTATACTGATGTCGTCGAACGCGATTATGGTCCTCCATTTAAGACGATCCGATTTTGCGTGACATCAAAAGATGAGTTGGAAAAGTGCAGGTACTTGAGTCGTTCCGCCTTTTCAAGAGACATTAGACCACGATTTGACTGCGTTGAGGAAAAAACAATGGATGATTGTTTGATCACAATTCGTGATAACGGAGCCGATATTATTACTTTAGATGGAGGATTGGTTGATGAAGCTTGTATGAACTATAATCTGAAACCTATCGTTTCTGAACTTTATGGCTCTTCTGAAGGTTCCTACGAAGTAGCGATCGTTAGAAAGGATTCCCGATATAAGAGTTTTGCCGATCTGAAAGGAACAAAAGCTTGCTTTTCTGGCATTGGACGAGCTGTTGCTTTGTATACACTCAGTAATTTAAATCTTATTAAATCGAAAAATTGTCCCCATTACAAAGAGTTGTCGGAATACTTTTCCGGAGGAACCTGCTTATTTGGATCGAAGGCTTTGGCTACTAATAATATTGAGGAGAGTACTGTAAAATTATGTGGTAAAGTGGATTCTAATCAGACCCATTTTGAAAATACGGATGCGTTGCGGTGTTTAGTCGAAAAGCAAGGTGATGTAGCTTTTCTAAAATACGCAACGCTTGTAGAAAATGCTGGTATGTCTTAGTAATTTAAGTTACAGTAAATTTGGTACCAATGATTTCATGTTTAGATGGTAAGAATTCGCAAGCTTGGGCTTCCAATTTAAAGTCGGAAGAGTACGAGTTGTTATGTTTAAATGGCGAAAGAGCACCGATTGATAAGTACAAAGTGTGTAATTTAGTACAAATTCCGCCCAATAAGGTACTAAATGTTCTGATAACGCAATAATATGTTACTAGGTTTATATTTTAGGTAGTAGCAAGTAATTCAAAATCCAACGCAGAAATCGATGAAATTTCAAACGCGTTGCTATCAATTAGCAACCTCTACGGTAAACGACCTGACATTTTCAAGTTATTTGGATCGTATAACAATAAGAATGATTTACTCTTTAAGGTACGCAGGATATGAATTATTGTTACGATTTAATTAAATATTATTCCTTTTAGGATTCAACAACAGCGCTTGAAATTATAAGGGATAATAAAAATCCAATCCATGAAAGTTATGCAACCATGGTTCAATACATTGACATTTGCGAACATGGGGTAATTTTTTTTGTATTTTATTTACTTCCATTTAATTGCAGAATTACTATCTGACTTGCTTAAAAATCCTTAATAGCATGCCTATGCCATAATACATTGCTCTGTCCTGTATTGCTTCAAATGTGACGTCATACGTCGGAGTTCATTAGTGAGTTTACCATTGCGAGGAAACCAATTTTGCTTAATTTCTATGCCTATATTTGGCTTAAACCTGATCGTTTGTCGGCGCGCGGTGCATGGCATAAAGTAACCATATGGTAGGTTGTCCCGTTGTCCCCCGGCCTCGGGACACCACAATATCCCGTTTTCAGGTCAGCGATGCAAAAATGGAAAGAGAACAATTAATTTTTCTCGTTTGTTTGCTTGTAACGCCAACGATCAGTAGGTTAGCAGAGTTTTCCAGGACGTCGTAGACTCCACCGTCAGTGTCGTTCGTTGGAGACAGGGATTAACTTGCGGGACCTGAAATTTAAGGTGGAATGCGAACCACGGAATCATATTCCATAATTATCACTTGCTATCTTCCTTGTGAAGATAAGGCTTGTTCTTTTTACAAAGAACAAGAGATGCAGTTTTAGATTATGCCACCAGAACTCTGAAAGGCATCGATGCATGTATTTGACAATACATTAATCCTAATCACGCCGTTTGCTCTATTGATTATTATGATTATGCAGCTTCCCCAATTTTTATTTATCTAAGGCTTCAGTGTTTTCGCAACTTTCTAAATAAAAGAATAATAATTCATTAGAAACTTTATTTAATTAATGGATTTGTTGCATTTTTGTGAAATTATGTACAATTGCATTATGTTGAAATCAGTGGAAAAACTACCGGTGTTCCATGTGTTCTATAGAACACAGCTTTAAAGCTCCAAAAACTCGGAAACAATCGACATAAAAATATTTAAATTATTAAGGAACAAAAATTAAAAAAAAACTCCCCCAAAAAAATGTTACACTTGGAATTAATTATAAAATATAAATTTGGACGGATGTTAAAATTAGGTCAGTAATAATGGCATTAACCCCTCGAGTCAGCAAGTCAATGACTTAGATTAGCAAGATTATTAAAATAAATATTATCGTCAAGGATCAATTAAAATATTATTATCAAGTATGCGGGGGGGGGGGTGTTGATAAATATTGAATTGTTACGCCACTGTTTGTAATGTTAAATGTTTCGTACTATATTTGTTAAATTTCAGGCTTCTATATGTGGTCAAGGGATGGGTTACAATATTATTACAGATACAGACAAATTTTATATTTTATAGGTATCCTCAGACAAGGACACTCCTGGCATTGGGCATCGCTTTGAAGCCTTCAGTTACTTCTGGATAATAGCAATACCTTTTTTTATTTTAAATATTATTTTGCATTAGCTTGGTATTGTAAATTCATTTGAGTTATTATTTAAATTTTTGTTATAATTGTTTCATTGATTTTTGTTTTATCTTCTTACTGATATTTTGCAGATATAATAACATAGAAGACCCAATTGGAAAATTTAAAAAAGATGCTCCAAGGAATTTTCTGGATCTGTGACCGCAAGTAATATTTTTTAAACAGAATTTTGTAATAAATGAAATCAGTTAATATACTAAATATATTCCAATTTTTCTTTAAGAATTTATTTATTAAATCTTGATTAAACAAAATATTGTTGTGATAACGTAGATGCAATAAGAAAACAGGCATTTTGTCTCATTTAATTAATAGGATGCACTAAAATAGGAAATAATAGGCATAGGAAAGATTTACGTTATTTCACATTGTTCCTAATTTTGCAGGATTTCTTTAGAATTTGATTGCGAAGTTTGAAATACCTACTGCGAAATAAGGCAAGTGTACGCTATACGTCAGATTAACACCGATAAAAACAATTTAATATTAGCTGAGCTGGCTCTTGAACTGGAGACGGATACGTAACTGCATAGTGCATGGCATCCAAAGAAAAAGAAAAGAAAAGTAAATAGTTTCTTGTTTAATAACTTGGTCCAGCTCTGAATTCAGAAAAAATGAAATTAGCACTTGAATTTTAGAAAATTAATTATTACGAAAAAGCCACAGTAATTAAAAAGAATTATTGTTTCATCAAATTGATCCATCAAAATCTGGTAACTCAATACAGCTTTTCTTCAATAATTTATTCGAAAATGGTGAAAGATATCAAAAATGGTGAAGAGATCAAAAGTATTGTCGTGATATTTTTGACCAGGTTGAAATCCAGTTTCGCATTATTATTTATTAATTATAAATTAGCAGAAATTTTGCTTATCGAGACAAGGTCGAGCATTTATGTTGTAATCAGAGTCGAATCATGTTACCATTGACACAAAAGAACACACTTATTTTTGATGTTGGTAAAATCCAGTGATTTGTGATGTGCACCGCGAAATTTATCTACAAATAAACAAAGTTAGTTGTTTACAATTTGAATTTCAGCGCGAAAAACTTACCTATTTTGATGTCCAGAATGGGTCAAATTTCGTTTTATAATTTTGGTAATTTGAAGTTTTTGAAACATGCAAGGTAACAAAAATTGGTTTGGGTGACTTCATGGCGAGCGGCGTAGCAGGCCAGGCGTGATTTTGTTGAGGTCCAACAAAGTGACCATTTTTTGAGTTTTCTTTGGAAAATCCGAATAAATTCCATTCGGAAAATAAGTGCATCTTGTCGTCTGAACTGGGCGATTGAATTTGTTTAATTTGAAGGTAAGAATCCTCAAATTATTACGATTTGTAGAAGTGTTAATGCAACATTTGGTATTACGCATCTGGTAAAAATTTTTGTCATTACGCCATTGAAGAATTGCTGAATGTTTTTTGTAATTGTGAAAATTACACGCCTACGAATTGAATGTTAAGAAGAAAGATTTCAAGGATACAAGAAAGTTTGCATAGTATAATTTTACTTACGATTTTGAAGGTTAAGTGGACGATTTATTTTGTTTGGTTGGAATTTAGCAACAAACTTTTATACTGCGTTTCGTCAGTCGATTGATTTAGATGTTTGATTTTGCGTGCGAGGACGAAAACTTCGCTTATATGAAAATTCACCGTAACAATACAGAAGTTGGAAACGTGTTATTTGCAGCCCGTGAGTTTGACAGCAGGTGTCATTTGTAGGAGGTCAGCGGTTCCCAACAAGTGAATCATAAAAGCCATCAATTTGGTAAATAAAAACTTTATTTCTGTACACCATTATTTGTTGTAAATTTGATTCATGTCACACTTTTTACACTAAATAGGAACCTGGAACATTTTGAGTTTTCGATTCATAATTAAATGTGGATGCGAAGGGTTACCTATTCTACCATTGTACACTTAGCGACCAAAGTGAATTTGTTCACAAACATCTTATGCTCGACCTTTGTTTTTGCTCATGATAAATGTGAATTTGCAATTGTTTTTTATGAAAATTAAATTGTTATTATTTTGCCAAGCTGATTTTTCATTTGGTTTATTACACATACGATCAACTACACCCGAGTTTGTTTTCTGCCATATTGTCGATAAGGACGATAGTCAAGAGTCAGATATTTCATGCAATTTTGCCTTTGAAAGGAAATTCTTTTTGAGCAAATTTAGTGCGGTACTGAAGCCGCACAACTTTATTTCATTTAGCGACCCAGAGGAGAAAGTAGACGAATTCAGCCCTGAGATTTGTCTTAGTTGAAAGTGTGAACTGGCGCATAGCTACCGACGGCACTTTAGGGTAGAGATATTGTCCTAATTTTAAAGTAAAATTTTTCATAAACTATAGGGTCGAGGAAATATCTCTACAGTATTTTATTGTTATAAATATTTTTGAATTCATTTCCCGTTTTGGAGTTGCCAGTGAAAAACTACTCATAATACTCAAGCTCTCGTGGTTTTGACCATACTATGTTTCCTTTCCTATTTTGTTTAGTTGAAGTCGCAAATAAAATCCAACAAAATATAATACTTTTCTTTTCAGGAGTAACATCCTCCAAAGAAAACAATTTCAGACTTTTTTTTATAGTACATTTAGGTTATAAGAAAATTATATAGCAAAAATAAACAACCCTAAATTGTATCCAGTATTTACTTTAATGTGCACACGTGATTTATGCCCAAATAAGTGAAATTTAAAAGAGAGTTGTATTTTGCAAGATTACTTAAGGAAGCACAGAAGTTATAAATCTTAAGGACATGCAATATAAATATCCGGGAATTGTCTTAAGAGCTTTCTGGAACAATTTAAATTATTTTGAATTTATATGTTGTGTCGTATATACCTACCACAAACTTTCTTATTACATGTAACACTATGAATATTATTTGAACTATACGCTCGTAAATTACACATCAGTCGATATAGAAATTAAGTGCTTCTCGGTTCCAGTACAGAAACATCGGTAATTCATTTAAATGTGCCATAAAGCTAATTTTGTGTACAACTTTTTATGTTGTTAACATCAAGTTCATATTTTTCAGCTGAATAGTTTATTAAATTGGTGACCCCGATTTAGTTGCTAATGAAATAATCATTCAATACATAAAAGCGACGAGATTTCACTCATCAAAAAATCAAGATTGGTGTATAGTAATATACAGGGAATTTACGGGGCATCGCTTGTTTTTATAGTAAATATCCTGTTTTCAAATATACGCACTTGCTAGAAAGCACCTCCTCATTCGGGTCACTTATAGACGTACTTCTTGTGGGTTCATTTATTACCTAAAAGAAATTTACGGCCCACGAAATAACTAGACGCACTCATCTAATTTGTCGTAATCTCCACTCCCCGAGTGAGGCCAAATGCCGAACAACTATGGTCTACATGTATGGTCGAATTACCCTGCATAATCATAGGGGGGGGGGAGGGTTCAACTCGAGAAGGAATCTCTGCATACAGCGAGCATTTTAATTGGTCCTATTGACCTGAAGGACCTCTTGTACAGACAGTTAACGTGGCAAAATTAAAAGTTCTGATTGGTCTTTATTTAAAAGAAGTAAATACTTATCGGCTCAGCGTCAGGCTTTTATAACATATGCGTCAAAAAACAATTATTTTTATGGCTTTATTCGGCAATAATTCAATTTATTCAATTACATCCAAGATAATCCGATTTAATTTAATTTAAGGTAATCAAATTTAATTTGAATCAAAATTAATTAACTTATACATAGGCCATACCGTACTAATTCCTGGTTTGTTACCCCTCCCCCCACCTATGTATGTTTTTTGTGTTTTGTAGTTGATTTTTAATTTCAAATATGTCAACTCCAACTTTTTATTTCCATTTTACTTATAGAATCTATAGTCACTTCTTCCCTTTCTTGTGAGTTTTATTTAATTACCTGATTGGTTATTTTTCCATACTTAAGTGGCAAAAATTACCATACCTAATGTTAGCTTTCCTCTCGATGTCAGTTAATTATGTTATCAGTTCCGACTTTGCTGTTTCTACGTCACAATGTACAGAAATTTAATTTAAAGCACAGCTTCGTCCATTGACAATTAGAGGTAAGAAAATTCCTTCAGAAGAACAGTATCTCTTGTATTCCATGTCTGCTTTGATCCTGTTCATAACTCGGTTCCGTTGTTCCATCGTTCCATGTCCCAATAATTGTTCCTACCGAAGACCAAATAGATGGATCTGGGATTACATTTACCTCTTGAAGGAGCGCGAGCGATTATAATCTTTCCAGGAACAGCTTTTCAAATGTTTTCGAAAGAATTGGTAGCAGACTCACCAGAAATCTCATCTATAATATGAGGCCTCAGGTGGATCTCTTTGTGGCTTCTAAATCATAATCACATCTGCCACTTTTTACTGAAACAGATTTTTTTGAAAGATTATTCTAAGCAATTTAAATCTAATTTTTGGAATGGTTTGCAGAATCAGAAGCTTTTCTATTATCAGGACATACATTGACTGAATAAATTTGAATTTCACAATATTATTTTTAGCATTATTCCGAGCCCAATTTCCATCATTGGTTCTAATGGACTGGTTTATTTTTATTAATTATTAAATAACTTTATCGTTAGAATCAGGAGACTAAGGACATCTAAGGATCCCGATCTATCCTTAATTTGAATTAAAACCGTATTAAAATCTTTCAAGGTCATTTACTGGATTTTGTAACTTTACTTAATTTTTAGCCACCAAGAAGATCGTTTTTTTAAATATTTGTAATTTGAGAGGCTCCCTTTTTGGGAATGTATCAGTCGAATTAACTGTTACTATAAAAGGGTGAGAAATTTTATTTGTTTACGCTGCCACTCTCCGGCCTCCTGCCCCCATTTGAATCGATGCGATGCACCATTATCAATTTTTAAACTAATCTTTTATCTTTTTATCCTGGTAGTTACTGATCTGATTCATCAGTCTTCCTGGAAACGTAAACACCCTAGCCAATTGGCGATTCCCAGGTTTATGATATTTGTTTACCATATTCCATGAAATGGATCATAGATTTATCTTCTCAAATGTCGCCGTTCATTGGACAAATACAATTAGATAACGAAGTATCATCTGCATACTACTTATTGATATTATTGAATATCTATCCATTCATAAATCATCCCATTCATTCCAGCATTTCAAATGCTATTATTTTTGCTTGGTATTTTTTCTTAATAAATTTTTATTTATTAACAGCGTTTGGAAATTTCATTTTCATTTTTAACATCTAATGCCAAGTGAAAATATTTTGCAAAATATTTTCACTTGGAAGCCATGGCTGAAATCTATGCATCACCCTATGTTTGTTTCAAACACGCGCAAGCGTTTTGAATTTTCCAAAATTTATCAAATGCCATTCTACCGCTTATCTTCGTGAAAGGCCGAAGTTTCATTCGTTCTGTGTAATTTTATGTTTTAAAAGCCACAAATTGTTCGCTTTATTGAAGTTGATCTTTTATTTTACCTTCAGCGTAACATTTGTGGGTAAGATTACATATTTTCCATCTTGAGCGGAGGTTTGATTTTTGATAAATTTTAACCTTTTGGTTTACCACGTCAAATTTATGTGATGTCCAATTTTGGTTTCAATTTTAATTATTTATTATCCTATTGGATTTTTGGAATCAAACATTGTCAACCCTATGTTTTATTTGAACTTTGTTCTGTGAATAAAACCACTTCTTCTTTACTTCTGCGTTTTATTTAGAGGACTGGCGCCCGGACATTCTTTTCTTAGTTAGTTGCCAAACGATCGCCTGAATCACAATGAAAGAACCCAGAAACCGCGTCCGCGCGACCCAATCTCTGGTACTGGACGGGGGTGTAATCCCTTAGCTGGCCTGTCTACCATTTCCATCGTAGACCAGCGGGGCAAGTGGCCCAAATTAGAGCAATTTGCGTTATACTATTCTCTTCTGCTTTAAATGCGCATTTAAAAATAGGGTTAAATTAATAATAATTAATATTTAAGAATTATTGTTTTTATTATTTTCAATTAACTTGATAATTTCTAAATTAGTATTAAATATTTTACAATTAAAAACGTCTAATAGATTTGTGACGGAGTTGGACTTGGTTCGCTCATTCAACCTAAAAATAGCTTCAGTGCGGCCTTGAGGCCGCACAACCTTGTCAATCTGGTTAATACAAACAGTATAATATAAAATAAAATTAAATTCATTTTAGAAACTGGAAAAGTGGAGTGTTGGCGATGGTAAATTGACTTATCCACTATTTCAGGGTACCTGTCAGGAGATTTTATGTAAAATATGTGTCCAATACCTGATTTTGTAATTAGATACTATCATCTTCAACTTTTTGTTCTTTACCTTGTAGTTGATATATGCAACCGAAAACGTCTGACCGACCGAGATGGGGGGGGGGGATAAAACAAACGGATATAATATTACACGTAATTTAACCGAGTATACAAATTTTCACCAAACGGAAACTTGGAAAGTGGAATCCGGAAGTCAGGTGATGGATGTTTGTCTTGATGAAAGGTTAGTTAATGCTGGAATAATTTATATTTAAATTGTAATGTTCATAACCATTTTATTTGAAGATTAAGTTTGTATTCATTAAATAATCCTTGTCGTGCGTCATATTTTACTTACCATATGCAAATTTATAGCTTTCTATTGACACAACCTAAAAACGTTGAGGTTTCCCGAAAATTAACTTACCTGTCACTGGCGCTTTCTTATGATAAAGATTAATACTTTTATCCAACCTACTTTCCTTCCTATTGTAGTTTTACTGTATTATTACAATATGTAGAGCGTGCTAAATTTTTTGAACCATTGTTGTGCTTTCCTCTTCCAGTTCTTTCTATGTGGTGAATATTAATCCACAAGATAAAAAATTTAATAAAAACATTCAAATGTCATCTTATGGATTATACTCAATAAGAAAATATAAAACTTTAGTCTAGTAAAAATAAAATCTAAAATCGATACGTCAAAGTGTTCTATAAAAAACATTTCCCATTGGATTTTAAGATAAAAGTGAAGTTGCTTTTTCAATAGAAGCACATAGTTTTATTTTTTTACCCTTTATCATCGATCTTACTTCAACTTTGGTTAACAAGATCTCGATAACTTATTTTGTTAGAAAATAATTATTTCGAACGATGGAATGTGTGGGTGCAAAACCAACACTTAACGTCAAATTAAGTTTGGATGATAACGGAAAACTAAGTTGTATCAAAATTACGTGGCTAAATTTTTGCACATAAATATTTAATATAAAACATTTATTTATTAAAAATAAATTAAAATTTATGTACATTTTAGAGAGTTAAGAAAACGTAAATCAATATAAAAATATACTCTATACAGAATTTCTCAAACTTTTACTCAAAATTTAAAATTTCAAGAAACGTTTGAGAATTCCTGCCTAACAAAACTTAAATTTAAGTACAGGCAAAACAATCACAAAAATTTGTTCATATAATATCGTTTGGACTTTCGCTAATTGAATTCACGTAGCTTGGTTTTCTCGAATATTTGCTTATGTTAATTCTACCGCTGGTTGGAGTAATGATTTCTTTAGGAATCTTGGTCTCTTCGGTGCTTTCATTACACCACATACGCAGAAGACAAACTCTAAAGCTATCAGATAATACACCATATAGTAGAGGATTTATCAGGGTGTTAAGAAATGCTATGATTAATGAAATAATAAAATGATGGGATCTCATAAAAAAGTCTGTATCTTCATTTGGTCGTCTACCATCCACAAATATTAATAGCATTACGATCGTGATGGGCACCCACATAAACAACATAACTATTACATTTAAAAAAAGTACGCGTACTACACGTATGTGCTTATTCAGTCTTAACTCTTCATGGTGAGAAAGTGATCCATGCCGTCCACCTGTTGGGGAATTGGAAAATTGACTATTAGTTGAGAATTTTCTTGGCCAAGGAGTCAAAATGTCGGTAATGCTTAATTCGCTTTGCCTTCTATTTTGATTTCGATTTTCTCCAAAACCTTTTTGCTTCATATCCGCCGTACTCATGACCACGCAAGAGACAGCCCAAGTGTTCCTTGTTGAAAGAATCTTTTGAAAAATTCTTTGATAATGATATATTAGCATTATCATTGGTAATAAACACGCGATTAACAAAAGTGGAATGACGAAGAAAAATGAATAATTGATGCTTTCGGATTTTGGAAATATTAAAGTACAAACTGTCTTGTTTTCAGCAGTAACTTGCCGAAACCAAAACGTTAATGGAATGAATACAATCGAGGTTAAAACCCACGTGGTAGCTGCTAGCAGGGATGCTTGTTTTGGTTTCATTTTGGATCTGTAAGGTGGAACGACGATACATCGGTATCTATCCATGCTGATTAAACAAAGCGTCCAAAGCAGCACAATCCCCGAGACGAACTGAAACAAAAAAGAATATAAAAATAACAATGGAAATATTAGCACAATAACAGAAAATGTGCTAAAAAGTCAAGTGCGATGGAAAAATATCCTTAAATAAATATTTACCCGCCTAAGTTTGCGTGCTATAAATGTAAAAACGCCACACAATAATGCCTCGAGACCTCAAGATTTAGGTCAAAATTTAAAATGAAAAAGTTGCGAATAAAGCTTTATAAAAAGATGTTATGTAGCTTTTTCCAAATAAGTATGGCTTTTCTAACGCTAAACTTGTTTAATGTTCTACTTTGCACAAAAGTATCCTTGCAAAATCAATTCGATAAAAAGTTCCAATTTGTCGTAATTGAAATTTTTACAAATATTTTCTTCAAGTCGACATTTTATTTACTATCAAACTTTTATGGGTGTTATTAAATATAAACAGGAAGTGTTATGATTACGTTGACCTGTTTATATCCAAATAAACCACAAATCAAATCTTAATTACATTTTTATGGCTATATAAAACAGTGATTATAAAATTATAGGGTTTTATCAATAATTTTCCGTCTTATCGTCGGCTGTTTTTAGAAAATAAAAACTTTATGCGAAAATTATGAAATACGGAAAATTGTGTAAGTGCGAATTTTGTTGCTCTCCTATCGAAAAGGACTCGCGTGATCACCCTGACCCACACAAAATAGGGGTCGTTATACGGACTACTTTAAGTTTTATGCTTATTATATTGTCAGAACTTTTCTGTTATTGTTGTTTTATTGACGGTGTAAAATATGTATGTAACCTATTTATCTATTTTAAAATGCCCAACATAAATTGGCAATTTCGACTAAAAATATATAAAAACAACTTCGATCGACCTAAATTATGTTTTATTGTACCATTTAGGTAAAACATTAAATAATGATCCTTGATGTATACTACCCAAATCGATAACTTCCTAATTACAAGAAAAATTTAAACCGAATTCCCGTAGGAATTCTCGAAACAAAGTCGCTTTAATGATGGCTAAAATTTTAAAGATTAATCAACTAATCAAGTTTTATCAATTTAATTATTAATAATTTTTAGGGTTGCTTGAAATTTATTGAAATAAAATAAACACAAAGACTAAGGAGAATTTTAATGAACAAAGCGCTTTTATAGGTGCTGAAGTTTGTCATTAAAAATTAATAGTTGTAATGGGGCTGTAAAATTCAGATATTCTGTTTACAACATTGAATTTTACATCTGTTTACAACATGACACAAAATAAATTAAATGATTTTTACAAGGTAATTAATATTTTTTAAAAGCTTTTGTTTTAGTTTTGTAGTTTTAACTATGAGCAAAATATCACGGAAATTATAGGGTAACTTCAGACGAAGAAGAAATTTTTCATTCGATTGATACCTACCATTTTCATTCTACTCCGTTATTACAATTATTGGTCGAGTAGGAATCTTGTAAAAATTGGTTTAATATATTACGATAATAAAATTTAGCTGATAATCGGGATCTTAATAGAAAATTTAATTAATTAATTAATACATTTTAAGCTCTAGGTTGTTTATTTTAATTGTAAATTTAAATATTTAAAATATTAGTTTATTATCGAAATCGTGCAATATTTGTTGCATTTGTGAAATTTTATTTGGGGATAAATAAAATCGTTTGGGACTTTTACTTTGGAATAGAAGCAGTAATTATTATCAAATTATGCAAATTAAAATGTACCCTTATACTTATAATACCTTCAACACTGAAGGGACAGTAGAAACTTTTTAGATTTCAGTGGGAACACAAAAAGTTAATTAAAAGCTCTCCCAGCATCATTAGAGATTTTTCAATTGCATAAAAAGTGTTTGGTAATGTCACTATGAAAAATGAAGAAGTTCTAATGTCATTAAATCAAATAATTCCTATAAGGTCATATTAAGAAAAACAAATGTTTAGCTAACTACCGTTTAAATTCGTTAGTTGTTAGCTCGTGATAATAAATTAATTGGTATACTTTAAATAATTTTATACGAGTTAATTAAATTATATTATATTTTTATCAAACTTTCAAGTACTTGGTATGCTCTTCGTCAGAATAATACAACATGTTAATAATTACCAGTGCTTGAACCCTTGATAAAAATATAATATACTAATTTAATTCTAAAAACATTTCGACAATGTTTAAAATCTTTTAGAAGTCCGATTTCTAGTTTATCTTGCACCACCCGATATGCTCTGGTTCGAAACCATATTGACATGTTTGATGCGAGTACAATTATTAGTGACAAGCACTTCATTTTGATCTTTACTAGAGCTTTAAAAAAATATCAATTCCCCTCGTTTTCAAAAGTGTCACTTTGCCCCCTGCTATAAATGTACTATTTTGCATTTCTGGGGGTAAAGTGACGATTTTACACTACATTTTCGGATAATAAAATGCTATTTTGCCTATAATTTAAAGGTGGAAAGCAAAGGGGGAAGAATCGACTAAGTGGAAAAAATAAAAACTAAAGGGGCTATCCCCTAACAACGGGAGAAAGAGAAAGAGTCCACGTAACAGATGGAAAAATTATTTAAAATTTTGTTTATTTGTTGTTAGTTGGATTATTTCTATTTAAAAATTCGTGAACGAAAACGTGAAATATAATATCTACTTTTTTATTAATTAGAATTCCATCAATTCACATTTTTCCTTATTCTGAAAAAGTGATACTTTTGATACAGTTCGATTACGATAATCGTTTAGCCATCCAGTGCGTAATTAGTGTAATTGTTCGGTTTTACTCGGAAGGAAAATTAATTGTGACAAATCTGATTCATACGTCTATTTTGTTGGTTTCAAAAGCTTCTTTTATTTGTGGTACATATGTGGATCTTCTTGTCGTGGTTGTGCGTATTTGGCAATCTCCAAGGCGACCCTCAATCAATGAACTTCAGCATCGAGTTGCTATTATGGTTACTGCTTATATTTCTTGAAAAGAAATTCAGAGGTGTTGCCTATTTTATAGGTCTAAAAGTTTTTTTTAAATTGGTCATTGACCAACCTACACGACCGACACGCCAATTAATCAATCCGTAGAGTGCGAAAACCAAAACAAAGTGACGTGCTGATCGAGCTGGAGGAAGGGGAGAGGGCCCCAACGTCTTAGGAAGAAGCTGAAAATTAGCCCCAGCGACTTCCGGCTGGCACACCCCGCCAATAGAAAAATTACAGTTCGGATCAGAGACGTGGTGGGAGACGATAGACAGATGTTCGTCAGATCACTCCGATCCACGAAAGATGAAATAAATGCGGCGATTGTCGACCTAGATAAGCACAGTGGTAAGACTCTCCTAGACACCCCAATCTTGAAGATAAGTTTAAGGGGCATGTAGATTGAGCAGGGTGGTTATAAACAGATGATGCTAGGTCACCGGTCATAAAGCACACGAATGCATGGACAGATATTTCAAGTGCTGGAGGTGCTGTGGGGCCGGCCACTATGCGGAAGCCTGTAAGAAGGATCCCCAATGCAAAGTGTGCGATCTGGACGAACAAATGCTCGGGAGCTGGCACTAATGAGCCAAGAAACAACAGCTGCAGTAGTACTGCCAGTAATGAAGAACAAAGTCCCGAAAGGGCTGAAGCCAAAATGTACAAATTGGATGCACATCCATGATGTGCGTTTTAGTAGTCCAAAACCAACGTCGAAGGAAAAAGATGGACATTTCGAGTGCATATTTACGGTAGACCAGCAGTCTGGCGTAAATCAAACGCGTAAATCAAATTCTAATCCTGATTACGTCGGATATGTGCTGTGATCTAAAAAGTCCAAAATCGATCTGTGGACTATAGGGAAGGCAACGGGAAACCACCCCATTAACATTTCCCTAGTAAAGTCTTCTTGGCTTAGCCAGGAGGATCGCTAATATCCGAAATCGGATAAGGCACCTGAAGAAGAATAATTTACGGTAGGGGGTCGGTAGTTCAACAAAATAAAGAAGAAAAAAGACCCGCAAATGTCAAAAAAAACAGTGGATCGAATTGAAACACTTCTACAATGTTATAGTCAGAGAGGTCCACTCTTAAGTCTTAACCAGGATGATATACCCCCTTAGTGGTGATAGTTAACGCCGAAATTTAATAAAAAATTAAATAAATTCATAGCAATGAAAAGTTAAGTTTAATTATTAATAAATTGCTTTTTGATATCCTGGTATTACACAAGGGGCAAGTTTCAATACATTACAGCTCCGTATAACGCTATTTCCTACAACACGTAATATATGAACAGCGATATATGGGACTCGAGCATAATATTGTTTATATTTCTATTTGAAAATAGGAGACAAGCCGAGGCTTTAATTTATTTGACTGAATATAAACAAAGAAAAAATTATTAAAAATCAATGAAATGAGGATGAGGTGGTATAATGTGAACACCCATCATGTATGATGGGATAACATTCAACCAGAACAGCGCTACTGCCAGATTCGTTATTCTATTGATTTCTAATACCCGTTTATTATTTTTATTTTCTCTTAATTAAAAAACATTATAAAAAGTTCTACTTTAGGAGCGCGTCCACGGACGGGTTAGTATTTCAAACTACTATTATTTGATATTTGATGTAGGGAGATGATTTTTAAAAAGTAAAAAGTTGGATCAATCAGTTGTGTTTTTTTAGGTTGGTAAAAATTTGGACTACTCTGATTTTTCTTCGCTACACATCACAATGGGCAGAACTAGAGTGAGTATATAATATATAATAGAGTGTGAACAACTTTGGTCATCTTTTTGAATGGTAGCGCCATGTTTTTTTCATTAATCTCGTGAAGTTGGAAATATTTACGAAAATCCTTGAGATAGACGTCAAAATAGCAATAAATTATACATACGTTACAAATAATTACACGGGTAGAATCAATTTTTTTGTAAAAATGCCTGGTTATTTTGTAATTGGCTATTAAAATAATGACAAAAAGGGTTTTATGATGAAAATATTTCCGAGAAACACAGAATGGAGAGCCTTTGAGCTGCTCAAGTCAAAAGAGAAACTACTGAACATTTTTAATTCAATGATATCAAATTCAACAGTTTTGCGTAAGAAAATCAAGTTAGTGTCAAATTAACCATAAAAACTTAGAAGAAAATGGCGGAGAACTACACGTTGGCCACACTCTGTTATCTACAATCTAAAAACTATTGGTTTTTATGACCGCAAATCGTGAAACTGCAAAAATACGAGGTGGGTAAAATCATAGAGGAAAGAGGACACTTTAAAATTCTTTTTAGTTCACGTTGCTTCTTCAAAATTCACTGCAATTTGCATCATCTGCATATAATATACTGTAACTAGCGAGCACAGGCGACATTGGACCTAGTGGATCATCTAGTGCTTGATTGACGTGGCTTTTCTGTTTTTGATCTCAATGAAGTAGTAAGCCGTCTATTTCGTAGGTCAAAAATTTGTTTGAGCTCGGTAATAAATGAACAAACCAATTTGTCATTAAAAGCTTTTATTTAACTTGTTTTAAGTGTAATTAAGTAAACCCAAACCACGAAACTCCATCTGTGATTGGAGGGTAATCCATACCCCCCAAAGCCCCCGGTCATGAAGACCAATTATTATTAAAATATTTTATTAAATCACAACTGTTCTAAATATTAGAACTGTTTTGGTATTAGAAAGGGAGGTATGGGAAGAAGGGAGTACTTCATACCCCCCCCCCCGTAGTCAGGAAATTAACTACAGTTATACAACTTTTAAAGGTACGCAGTAAACTCTGTCAATTAAATCATTAAGAGTTAATGATAATTTTTATTAAAAAAAAATTATCCTAATAGAATGAATATCCCAGATATTATGATCAATGTGGTTATTAGGTCTCACTCATAGGGAATGTGACTATACGTGAAAGCCATAGTTGTTTGGCCTGAGGTCTTACTCGGGAAGCTTACGATAAATTAGATCAGTCATAAACTTCTTTTTAAGTTGGTAAACTTTTTGTTTGGTAATATACGCGCAAATCAATTACAAATGACACAGAGAAATAGGGAGCAGAAAAGGAGGAACAGCTTTCTAGCAAATTATTATATTGGATTTTACTGACACATTGTAGAAGAAAATTTTAAAAATAAATGCAACTATTTTAACAGAAAATATGAATATAATCACGAAGTTATTTGTGTTACGATAAACTTTATCGAAGTTATTTCATAAGAATTAAAACAGAATAGAGAATTTGGTCAATAATAGGAGTTATTTGGACTTTTATTACAAAGCCGGTTTCTTGCTCTGAGCCAGTAATTTGTGATTTATTGATATTTCACTTTTTTGTATACATTTTCCGTAGAAACATATAATTTCTGTAATTATATGGTTTTGTAAAATGTGGGGTCGTTTATAATAATTATTATTAAAATCAAATTAAGCAAATTAATTGTAAAATTAAACTCAACTTTTCAATTGTCTAATGTAGTGAATCATTATTGTACAAAGATTTATTTATAAACGTTTATCGGCAATCATCAAGTACAAATAATATTTTTGTTAATTCCACACATCGCCGTACATTTGCAGCTCTATGTTGCTTTTTAGAATCTGATGTGGATACAGCACAACCGCATATTGGCGAACATTCGCTGCTAGAGTTCCGTTACTGAAAGAAAAAAAGGCGGAGCTAATGTGCAGGAACGAAAATTAGTCGGTCATCTACTGCGCCGGATTTTGGCTACGCCTTTTTTTTTCTTTCAGTAATGGAACTCTACATCGAGCAGATGTGTGCTCACCTCTATTCGAGGCGAGCGCTAACGAATGTATTTAATATCGATAATTCGTCCGCATGTAATTTGTGGAATCATTCGGCTTTGTGTGGGTGCCGCATTACGTTCCTACCCTAATATTGACTATGAGATGATGTTCCTTTAATTAATTATAAATTCTTCAAATAAAGTTTGTTTGAGAATACCTATAAAGTACATAGATTTAAGCCTTGCGTAGGTAATACTGAAGATATTGCCTGAATAATCTGAATAATATAAACATACAATTAAAAAGTTGTTAGTTCAAAATTTCTACAAAGTATTGAATTTATTATGGAGGATAATAAAAAAAACATTTTTTGTTAACAATGAAATGAATGAAGTAGAAATAAGAATAAAACTCACTAAACTATGGCACGCCGTTTTACTTTTTATTACAAAATTTAAATTGCCCAAAGTTTTATTTCTAAGGTTCTAATTCAAATCAAATCGACGTTACTTCAAAATTTTTTTCGCAATTTAAGCAGTTGTTTAAAAATATATGTTCATTTAATACAATTGTTGAATTATTTTGTTTTTAAAATTTTTCATTTTTAAAATTATAAATTTTATTTTCTATCCTTTAAATGACAAACGCTCTAATTCTAATCATTTAAACGTTTGTTCAAATTGTTTATTCTAATTTAATCAATTGTTAAAAGAAATATTTGAATTTAAGCAATTGTCGAATTTTTACAATACAATTTAAACAAATGACAAAAATTTTTATTTAATGATATCGATTTAAAGCAATACACAGAAAATTTTTGCCTAACGTTTTATTTGGCTCTGCCCATCGGTGGAGAAATTTTGAACTTCGCTTTAATTTTTTTGGCAACTATGTTCAAAATTCAAATCCATAAGGCAGGTAGTGAGTGGCGTGGGTTGCCTATGTAATGCGTAATTTTTACTTATTTATGTTTAAATTAGACAAGAGAATCAAAATTTCTTTTTTATTATTATTATTACCTGTTTTTATTAAGATATTATTGAATGGTCCAATTCCCAAAAAAATTAATTAATAAACGTAAAAATAGGAATTTTACATGGAGAAATAAAGTAATGTGCTTTACAGCATATAGGGAAACTTTGTAGATTTGGGTACGAATGAAAACAAAAGTTGCATAATATACGAATACGAAGCCTCTTGAAATAAGGTAATAAGCCCTCCTAACATAAACTATTTTTTGTCAAAAATCTATGTTTATTATATGCAGTGGGCTTTATTTATTTCGGATTCAAAATAGTCTCAATCGATAGCACTTCGTTAGTGCCTGTTTGTGCAAACATTTTTTTTGTTTGTACCCAAATAGTTTTTGAAATATTCGAGATTTTCGGTAACATCGCACATGGTAACATATAGAGTTATTTATAATTTCGGATTCAAAATAGTCTCAAACGCACCTGTATGAATGGATTAACGAGATTCTGGGAAAAACTTACAGCATGAAGACCAAAATAGTCTCAATCGTTTGTGCTTCGTTTGTACCTGTTTGTGCAAGTTTTACTTTCGTTTGTACCCAAATAGATTTCGAGATAATTCAATTTTAAGTTTGGGGGGGGGCTGGAGAAATGCTGTTTTGAATTTCGAATTTCGGATTCAAAATAGTCTCAATCGATTGTACTTCGTTTGTGCCTGCTTGTGCAAGTTTTATTTTCGTTTGTACCCAAATAGTTTTCGAGATAATTCAATTTTAAATTGGGGGGGGGCTGGAGACATGCTTTTTTGACATTCGAATTATTTTTGAACATATTATTTTTAACAGACTGGGGATTTTGCTAATTGCTTTCATAAGAAAATTATCAAGATTTGTTTATTAGAAAAATGGATAATAATAAAAAAATTACTCGATTTTAACAATATTTATTAATAAAATTAATACAAAAATTATATGTGTAAAAATTATTTTCGTTTTTACCTAAATAGTATTCGAGATAATCATAAAAAAGAATGTTGAAAAGACAAAGAAAATGGAAGGGAAACAACCGAAAATTTTACATTTTACAAAAGGTTTTTTACAAGTGCCCCCCCCCCCCCGAAATGAAATCCTGGCTACGGGCTGACCGACGTGTAAGATTTTGATACCGAAATTTACAACAAAATTAAAAAATTTAAATTAATTTATTTTAATTATAAAAATAAAATTAAAAACATAAAAGCATAGACAAGATTATATTTACATTGGTGATTATAACGAAATATCAGGAATCCACGATTTCTTCATATATGATTGGTTGCGTCGAACCGCAAATTGATCTGGCATGCTTACCGAGGTGCCTAGCCCCTCTGGAAGAAACGCCACGAAGCCATTATCATATTGATGCTGCTCACAGAGTACACCACGGAGAACAAATTCCACGGGGAAGCGAAAATCTTTTAATTAATCCATGTGATATTTTTGGAGTGGTTAAGACATTGGGAGCAGGGGTAGAAAAAGTTTTCACGAATTGGGGGGTGTGTCTGCACTGACTGAGAGTTTGTAAAGTGTTTATAAAGATATTGCTCTAGGCCGCTCGCGAATTCAATAGATCGGACCGCACTAGACCCCCCCCCAACTTAAAATTGAATTATCTCGAAAACTATTTGGGTACAAACGAAAATAAAACTTGCACAAACAGGTACAAACAAAGTACAAACGATTGAGACTATTTACGTCATTAACCTGTAAGTTTTTCCCAGAATCTCGTTAATCCAATCATGCGCGTCAACGTCCTTGAAAATCTTAAAAACTGTTTGGGTACAAACGAAACAAATTTTTGCACAAACGCACAAACTAAGTGCAATCGATTGAGACTATTTTGAATCCGAAATTCTAAAATAACAGTTTATGTTACCACGTGCGATGTTACCAAAATTCTCGAATATTTCAAAAACTATTTGGGTACAAACGAAACAAATGTTTGCACAAACGTGTCAAACGTTAGAGCCTCGTTAAAGCCTAAAGGCGCTTCCATCTTTTCGTTTGAGCCTCAACTGTTACGGGGTTATTCGTGAAATCTTTGGAGGGGGGGGGTCGACTTGTTTTATATTTTAGCCCTTATTTTGAATTTTGGGGTAACTTTGGTGTCAAACTTAGAGCCTCGTTAGAGCTTAATGACTTTTCATTGAGCCTCAATCATCGCGGAGTTATTCACGAAATCTTCAGGGGGGAGGTCTGTAGACATATTTGACAAAATGAATTAGGTCACGATTTGAAAAATTTTTTTGGCAACTATGTTCAAAATTCAAATCCTCAAGATTGCAGGTAGTGAGTGGCGTGGGTTGCCTATGTAATACGTAATTTTTATTTATTTATGTTCAGATTAGACAAGTTCAGATTATAACAGCAACTATATATTATAAATCAATAATTATTAAGATATTCTAAAGATTTTAAAAATAACTAAATCTTTAACCATTTTATGTTTAGCATAAATGAATCCTTTACTTTTAAAAGGACCTAAGTCATGTAATTATATTTTGAGATAAACAAAAAAAATGTATAACATTTTACTTTAATTATTTAAATAATTTGCAATTCTATTGAAAAATTATCACTATTTAAAAATTTGGAAAACTTCACTGCTTTAGTATCTTTCTAAATAAAATTTTTTTCAAATCGTGACCTAATTCATTTTGTCCAAATATGTCTACAGACCTCCCCCCTGAAGATTTCGTGAATAACTCCGCGATGATTGAGGCTCAATGAAAAGTCATTAAGCTCTAACGAGGCTCTAAGTTTGACACCAAAGTTACCCCAAAATTCAAAATAAGGGCTAAAATATAAAACAAGTCGACCCCCCCCCTCCAAAGATTTCACGAATAACCCCGTAACAGTTGAGGCTCAAACGAAAAGATGGAAGCGCCTTTAGGCTTTAACGAGGCTCTAACGTTTGACACGTTTGTGCAAACATTTGTTTCGTTTGTACCCAAATAGTTTTTGAAATATTCGAGAATTTTGGTAACATCGCACGTGGTAACATAAACTGTTATTTTAGAATTTCGGATTCAAAATAGTCTCAATCGATTGCACTTAGTTTGTGCGTTTGTGCAAAAATTTGTTTCGTTTGTACCCAAACAGTTTTTAAGATTTTCAAGGACGTTGACGCGCATGATTGGATTAACGAGATTCTGGGAAAAACTTACAGGTTAATGACGTAAATAGTCTCAATCGTTTGTACTTTGTTTGTACCTGTTTGTGCAAGTTTTATTTTCGTTTGTACCCAAATAGTTTTCGAGATAATTCAATTTTAAGTTGGGGGGGGGTCTAGTGCGGTCCGATCTATTGAATTCGCGAGCGGCCTAGAGCGATATCTTTATAAACACTTTACAAACTCTCAGTCAGTGCAGACACACCCCCCAATTCGTGAAAACTTTTTCTACCCCTGCTCCCAATGTCTTAACCACTCCAAAAATATCACATGGATTAATTAAAAGATTTTCGCTTCCCCGTGGAATTTGTTCTCCGTGGTGTACTCTGTGAGCAGCATCAATATGATAATGGCTTCGTGGCGTTTCTTCCAGAGGGGCTAGGCACCTCGGTAAGCATGCCAGATCAATTTGCGGTTCGACGCAACCAATCATATATGAAGAAATCGTGGATTCCTGATATTTCGTTATAATCACCAATGTAAATATAATCTTGTCTATGCTTTTATGTTTTTAATTTTATTTTTATAATTAAAATAAATTAATTTAAATTTTTTAATTTTGTTGTAAATTTCGGTATCAAAATCTTACACGTCGGTCAGCCCGTAGCCAGGATTTCATTTCGGGGGGGGGGGGGGCACTTGTAAAAAACCTTTTGTAAAATGTAAAATTTTCGGTTGTTTCCCTTCCATTTTCTTTGTCTTTTCAACATTCTTTTTTATGATTATCTCGAATACTATTTAGGTAAAAACGAAAATAATTTTTACACATATAATTTTTGTATTAATTTTATTAATAAATATTGTTAAAATCGAGTAATTTTTTTATTATTATCCATTTTTCTAATAAACAAATCTTGATAATTTTCTTATGAAAGCAATTAGCAAAATCCCCAGTCTGTTAAAAATAATATGTTCAAAAATAATTCGAATGTCAAAAAAGCATGTCTCCAGCCCCCCCCCAATTTAAAATTGAATTATCTCGAAAACTATTTGGGTACAAACGAAAATAAAACTTGCACAAGCAGGCACAAACGAAGTACAATCGATTGAGACTATTTTGAATCCGAAATTCGAAATTCAAAACAGCATTTCTCCAGCCCCCCCCCAAACTTAAAATTGAATTATCTCGAAATCTATTTGGGTACAAACGAAAGTAAAACTTGCACAAACAGGTACAAACGAAGCACAAACGATTGAGACTATTTTGGTCTTCATGCTGTAAGTTTTTCCCAGAATCTCGTTAATCCATTCATACAGGTGCGTTTGAGACTATTTTGAATCCGAAATTATAAATAACTCTATATGTTACCATGTGCGATGTTACCGAAAATCTCGAATATTTCAAAAACTATTTGGGTACAAACAAAAAAAATGTTTGCACAAACAGGCACTAACGAAGTGCTATCGATTGAGACTATTTTGAATCCGAAATAAATAAAGCCCACTGCATATAATAAACATAGATTTTTGACAAAAAATAGTTTATGTTAGGAGGGCTTATTACCTTATTTCAAGAGGCTTCGTATTCGTATATTATGCAACTTTTGTTTTCATTCGTACCCAAATCTACAAAGTTTCCCTATATGCTGTAAAGCACATTACTTTATTTCTCCATGTAAAATTCCTATTTTTACGTTTATTAATTAATTTTTTTGGGAATTGGACCATTCAATAATATCTTAATAAAAACAGGTAATAATAATAATAAAAAAGAAATTTTGATTCTCTTGTCTAATTTAAACATAAATAAGTAAAAATTACGCATTACATAGGCAACCCACGCCACTCACTACCTGCCTTATGGATTTGAATTTTGAACATAGTTGCCAAAAAAATTAAAGCGAAGTTCAAAATTTCTCCACCGATGGGCAGAGCCAAATAAAACGTTAGGCAAAAATTTTCTGTGTATTGCTTTAAATCGATATCATTAAATAAAAATTTTTGTCATTTGTTTAAATTGTATTGTAAAAATTCGACAATTGCTTAAATTCAAATATTTCTTTTAACAATTGATTAAATTAGAATAAACAATTTGAACAAACGTTTAAATGATTAGAATTAGAGCGTTTGTCATTTAAAGGATAGAAAATAAAATTTATAATTTTAAAAATGAAAAATTTTAAAAACAAAATAATTCAACAATTGTATTAAATGAACATATATTTTTAAACAACTGCTTAAATTGCGAAAAAAAATTTGAAGTAACGTCGATTTGATTTGAATTAGAACCTTAGAAATAAAACTTTGGGCAATTTAAATTTTGTAATAAAAAGTAAAGCGGCGTGCCATACTAAACAGGGAAATATTAATATCTACGAGCAAAACAAATATATAAAAGACACAATAAAATGTTTGTAATGTTCGCTCTCCCTTTCGTATAATACAAAATTACAAATAATACATTCTCATTCATATGGCGGGTATTTGTAATAATACTGCTATCTTATATGCCTATGTTTATTACCTGAGTATATGGTATAAATCTGCAGGCGATATTTCCCAGTTTCCATGATGGAACGAACCTTGTATAAGCTACTGCGGGAATGGAAAGAGTGAACAATAAATCTGCGGCTGCTAAGTTTAAGACGAAGCAGTTAGTTACTGTCTTCATGTCAGGAAACCTGGAACAAAATCACATTTTATAACTTATACTAAATTATCTTCATTTTGACCTTAATTCAAGCACACAAAAATTTACATTTTACACAAAATAATAATAAGTAATATTTCCTTCCCTTAATTTGCATAATTTATAAAACGAAGGTATCTACAAATAAGAAGAATTCCTCCAAATTAAGAAATAACAAAAGGCACAATATATAAAAGATAATAAAGCTTTGGGGTAATAAAATTGTTATTGTGTTGCTCGTGTTTAAAGCTCGACAGCGGCTTGCACGCAAGAATGTCTATAATTACTATAGGTCAAGAACCTACATTAATAAAGTTTTCAAAAATAAGGTGAGGAAATCGCCAATAAAATTGCTGATCGAATTCAATAAAAACTTTAACTACTCAGTGAACAAATAAAAGTCTCCAAAAAAGCGATTGGGGTGATATTTACTTATGTTGCTTTGCATTGCTTCTCTTTTTAGTCATTTATTGATCAAAATGGCAAATTCCTCCACAATCAACGTTATTTTGATTTTCTAAAGATAGAACAAATTTTAATATTATGAAAACCTTGAGTAACAGATGATTTGTTAGAAAGCTTAATCTGGAAGGCAAACAATACGAAAATAATCAATGTTTCATATAATAACAGTTTGTTATGCAACACAAACATTAGAAAATGGATCGCACTGAAATTTATCCTCGAGGAGTTACATTATAATAAATCATATTCAGAGTTTGAAAAATGGAATGCACATTATATAATGCATTGTTATCTTGTTACACAATACGGAAACTATTTGTACACAAAACTAAACTTTGTCTTTAGTTTCGTTCAGAAATAGCTGTTTTAAACAATTTTTTTGTGACAGTTTCCGGTATAAATTATTATCTAATGGAGTATATCTGCTGCTGGGTATTTATTTCATAGAAGTTTCGTCGGTTTTAGAATCGAATAAAGTTTTCGATGGTCAAGGTGGAATTTTTCAGTTTTAAATATCTTTTTAACGTTTTTAAGCATCAAACGCTCCCTTGCAATTATTATAATTTAGTTAGTAGACACCATTTTGGTTTTAAGTCATTATTGTTTTCGTTCTAATTTTTTTGAATAGTTTACCCCCCCCCCCTCATACAATATTATTTGGATGGTAAGTCTGACACTACAGGGAATTTATCTGATCTTTTAAGTTTAATTTTCGAGATAAAATAGGATGGGTTGAATGAAAGCTTAAGAGCAATGTCCAGTGGTACCCCCCTATACAGTGTGAATATTTGTGTTTTCTGTCATTTATTTCGAGGACGTTGCACAAATTTAAATAATTGCTAGCATTACAAAATCTTTCAACACTGTTTTATTTAAACACACTAAAGGAAGTTGATTTATTTATTGGAAAACCATGTTATTCGAAAATTAGAACATGGGAATCTCCCCCCCCCCTTCCAACCGTAGTTTTCGAATTACGCGATGTTCAAAGAAGTAAATCAATTTTTTTTAGCGTTTTTACATAAAAAAAAGTTGAAAGATTCTGCAATGCTAGCAATTATTTCAATTTTTGTAACGTCCTGGAAATAAATGACATAAAACACAAATATTCACAATGTATAGGGGGGTACCACTGGACATTGCTCTTAAGATTTTAAGTAGACGCCATTTTGATTTAGGTGATTTTCTTTTCTTCTACTTTAACGTTTAAGCAGCACAGACTTGAACAATTTGTGATGTATTTTTTATTTAAAAATTGAGAAAATATTTTATATGAAAATCAGTTCTGTATTGCTCAAATGTTAAAATTGATCTAAAAAAAATTGTTTAAACCAAGATGGCGTACAGTTAAAGTGCATAATCCACTTTCGTATACTGCGTAGAACATAGAAGCAGGAAATGTGTTAAAATTGATTGTAAAAGACAATAATTTTAAAATTAAAATGTTAAAATTACATTAAACCGCCCTTATACATCTTATCCCAAAGTAATTTCAAAGCAGATAACAGATAATCATAAGTTGGTCGGATGTGTTTCACCCGGTTGGATATCTATTGTATAATATTAGAATTAATGTGAACATATATTTCAAAAGGGGAAGTAACCTCATCTCCTATGTTTCTCTCTAGTGTGAAAATTTTAAGCAAATCTACTAAGCCACCTGTGAAAGTCCAATTGTATTTGTTAATTCAAATGGTAAAATAATTCGAAGAACAGCCGTCAGAAAAACGTGCAAAAATGTAAATCAAATTTTATTTACTGATAAAAGTTTAGTCAAATTCGGAAAAAATTGTACTAGAACCTGCCCTGTTTCACTACTATTGCAATTTTACGTGTATCGTGAATTTTACCACTACGCACTGTTATTTTTACTTTGTATAAGAAACCTGTAAAAGCCGCTATTTGTTTATTTTATGCTCTATTTGTGAATATTGTCGTTGCCAGGTTTCCATAAACGTAGCATTTCCAATACAAATTTATCTTTTCCGCGAAACCATTGGAGCACAAACTTCGCGAATAGAGCAAAAAATTAGCAAAAAATTATAACTTTATTTTAGTGGCTGTGCCTGGTTCTCATAAACTTAGCATCGCCACCAAAACCTTTTCCCGAAAATCATTGCAGCACAAAATTCTCAAATAGAGCAAGTAATTAACACAAAATAATGATTTTTTTGATTTTGTATAGGTGGGGGTGCCAGGTTTTCGTAGGTCGCTATATAGTCATCGATAGCCATCTTCAGCCTTGTGTTGTCTACTGCTAAACGTAATCTCTTCCTTTATGTAGGAAAATTAAATTTCCTACAAAAAAGTCATATTTTTATATTTCTTTAAATTCTCCTTGGGAATTTATAAGCAGTAAAAAAAAATCGATCATATCAATTCCTTTCAAAATTAAATTGTAGGTTTTCATTGGATCTGATGCAGTAAATGGCGGACTGAAAAGTAGATTTAATAAATTTTTTTAGAGGATGGTGATGAAGCTTCTTTTTGCCTTCCTGTTAACAATTCATACATCAAGAAACCCAGAGCCCAATAGTCAACAGTTCTATTATGTCCTTTATTTAGAATAGTTTCAAGTGCCACATATTCAGGTATCCCACAGAAAGTCTAAGTTTTGCTGCTGTAACCCAACCTCTTGGAAAATCCGAAATCTACCAATTTGACGTAACCTTGATTATCCAGAAGCAAATTTTCTGGTTTTAAGTACCGGTATATGATATCGTAATTATGAAGATAAACAAATAATGCTTCACCACTATAGCAATCAGCTATAAATCGCGTGGTGGGATGGTCAAAACAACCCCTATCCCTTAATATAGTCCAAACTTCTCCACCCAAACAGGCTTCCAATGCATGTAGACGTATTTTCACGAAAAGTTATAAAATAATTAAACAATTTCAATGTTGCTTTTAAAATTAAAATTGTATTTGTGAGACAGAGAAGTGGGATTAGAAATGGACCTAACTGGCAGTAAGTGATTTGGTCCCAGGTAATTTCATCCCCGGTAATTTCATCCCCAAAAACGTGACCCGTAATTTGACCTAACAGTTAACCTATATGGGTAAGCTCGACCGGTGGATCTCTCTCGATGATGGATCCGAGATGTGACATGGTTGCATTGTAGAAATCGACTCTCCGCGCCCTCCGATCCGGTCCTCTACGCTTCGGACGCTCTAAGCCGTTTTAATTAACGCTGCTAAATTTTTGTAATATTTAATAAAATACAGTGAAATAATATAAATCGTAATCGAGTGGAATTATCGGGGACCAAATTACCTGGAGATGAAATCACCTGGTGCCCAAATTACCAGAGGTGAAATTATCGGAGGTGAAATTACCAGGGAAACAAATTACCTGGGGGGTGAAAAACAAGAAACTACGCCAAAGTAAAATTTATGGTTAGCATTTATCGGAAATAGTCTAAATAATAATAAAGCAGTCTAGAATTTAAGTTTCCATATAAAGAATTTTCTTTAGTTGTAACAAAGGACAAATAAAATAAAAATTTAAAATTGACAATTGCAATTTTGAAAAATCTAAAATAAAAGCAATTATTTTAAAACTTTGGAATCAAATGCATGATTGAATCAAATGCTTAAGCGATTCGACCACGGAGGCATACATATTAAATTTAGATTTAAGACGTTTATATTTTATCAAATCGTTTGCCCCCCCCCTCCCGACGTAGCAATTTAAAATTGATAGCCAAAAATGCTACTTAGGCGAGGAAATGCATCACGGACATTTTTGTAGAAAATTTAAATCCCTAAAAAATTCTCTAAATATAGATACCATTTTTTCCAATTATTTTTAAGAAATTGCGAAAAAGCGTCTTTGGACAATTATTTTCAGATGTTTTTGTGTCCAATTTGAATTAAGTAAACACTCAATTTGAAAATTTAAACTGTCAGGTTTGATGTACTCTAAAATTCATTTAATTGAAAACCCTAATTTAATTGTTGGTTTAAAATGTACTTAACTCGTAATGTTTTATTAACTTGCGGTTACCCGGCGGCGTTTCGATTACAAACAATCCTCATCATTAATAAAGGATTTCAAGTTAATTTGATTTATTTAATTGAATTTAAGCTAATTATTATAACACCTCTCACTGAATTTAAAAATAAAGCTAATTTGATTGGTCAAATTATTTTTATACAGAATAAAAATGACATTTGACTAATTAAAGTTCTAAAAAAATTCTAAAATAATTGTAAATATTCTCAGGAAGAGAATTTTAAATAATTCCAAGAATATATACTGCCAAACAAAGTTGTAATACTATCAATTATTGTTTTGCGTCGTTTAATTTGCGAGGTAACACAAGACGTTAAATAACTTCGAATTTGACATACTCCGTATATACTTAGGATTTCTTAAACCCCTACTATGATTTTGTAGTCGTGGCAGCCAACGACGTGGAAACGATTAGATCTAGGCCAATAAGATATAGCCATTTTCAGATAATTAATATGAGCTTTACCTGGAATGCAATATTCTCGACGATATTAGTGAGTTTGGCTTTTTCTCAATCCCGATTTTTATTGACACATAGTATCCCCTCCCTCGTTACCTTATATTTGGTATTATTGCTTTGTGATTAATATTGTATGTGATGTGTTGTACTTGATCTTGTAGTCAAATAACAGAATTGTTAATTTTATTCGAAATTCTAATAATAATTAAGTTACTATGAATTCTATTCGACTTTGAAGGTAAAAGAAGATAATTTGATGGATGTATCCTTATTTTAAAAATAAAATTTTAATTGAAATAAAAGAATTGAACAAGATATAAAAGAATAATAAAGCAAAGTACAAATAATACAAAAGTTCTGTAATTTCAGTAGCCGAGTACTTAAAGATGAAGCTTTTAATGAATTATTGGAAAACCGATCCAATATATTTGCTTTACGTAACTTTAGGATTACTTATCTAAAACTGTCTTATTTATTGTTATAGATGTGGGATTAAATTATGCACTTGAAGATAATACAGCAATGAAATAAAATTCTAAAAATATTTACCTATGTTTACCTATCACTTGCGGCATTTCCAAAAATAGCTTTTTCCATTATGTTACAAATCGAAATTTGTTGAATCAAAAATAAATTATGAACTTTTCTTATTATTTTAAACTCTCGGAGACGATTTTATTCAGAAAATTAGTTTTTTTTTGGTTCATTGACTTGAATGCATGTGAACATCATAAGGGTTAATAACATCCCTGTGAAACAAACTTAATGTTGCGTGGGATGACTATTGATCTTACTGTAATGTCGACAATTCGTCATAGCCACTACTATCGGGAATTTGAATTTTAAACCGAAAACTGTCAAGCAAAAACTCTTTTGCCTCTTTTGTTATCTTTGCCTCTACAAGTGGAAATTTATGCTGAAATTTTTCAAACACGAAATGTGAAAGTACAAAGAAGTACCTACTCCCGAGTTCAAACTTTTAAGAAGCTGCATTAGAATTTTGTAAAATTATATTAGGTATATATATATATATATTATATAGAGCTTTCTAAAGTTCCTCCAACCGAAAACGTTCCAGTGAAACGAAAACTCCGGTCAATTTCCGATCTTCTAATTTAAACTTGGGTAAATTTTCATTTCCATAACAAATTAAACTGTAATTTCAATAATTAACGTCTCGTTACACCGTAATTACCTTTATTTTTAAAACTCGCGACTCGCATCGATGTTACCTAATATTTAAGTTATACAAAATTGTTTGAATCAAAATTCAAGCAAATTACAGTTTAAATTTGAATACAGACCCATAGTTATTTAAATTTTCCTAACAAAATTTAGATTTGGATTTTCTCTCAAATTAAAGGTGAAGCATTTAAATAAATCAATACACTGTTTTACATATAATTTCCAAACATTTATCTAAGTTATTGACTTTAAATCAGCTTGCTTGCTTATGAATCGACAAGGTTTACAAACTCTTAATTAGGTTTACATATTTGAGTTTGAGATATAATTTAAGTGTAGGCGTTTACTTTTATTTATTAACAAGCTCTTTATGATTTCAAAATTACGAAAACAAGCACTTTGCGTTTGGATGGTTATGCAGGTACTTTAATTTTAACATTTTTATTGCGTAGCTGCTGGGAATGTAATTCTGCCAGTTTTCTGAATCAAAACACTTTTATTGTTTTTTAAGTTTCTTTTCTCAATGTCAAAGCGATAAAATGAACTGTATAAATTTTATAATCCAACATAACAAACCACTGACCGAACTAGTCAAAAATATAAGCAGGTGTAAACATTTGCAATAGGCGCCCCAATTAGTGGGTTTTTACGAAATTAAAAACACAGTTCTTATTATTTTTAATTAATTAAAAAATAAAATTCAGGAAATTTCTTTGTAATTATCGTGGAAGAAGATGCCGTGGTTAAAATTCCACGTTAAACTTTAGCTTTTATTATAATATAAGAACAGGTCCTATCGAACGGCGAAGAGGAGGAGGCAACGGCTTCGGACCTCATTATTGTAGCCACAATTTTCAACATAGAATTTTATATTTTCTACCCCATACTTTTTAATTTTGAAGGAGGGAGGCCTAATTCCAAGCAACTTTCAAGCAGTACCCATAAGGATGGTAAAAGGGCTGCCCCTCCAGTGTAGACAACTTAAAAAAATCTGGTTTATAAACATTTCGCTGGAACAAATCTAGTAGTATAATTCAATGGTCAGTCGATTAAATGCTGTCGTGTAATTTTCTGTCGAACAAATGCTGTCGTACAAATAACCTAGAATTTAATAATATACCTAATATTTGAATAGTATACAAATTTATTGAACACGTTTTAATTTGTTAGAAATGTTTATCCATACAAAAATAGCAAACAAATATATGAAAAATAATCAATAACGTAATAATTAAGTAAAGAAAGGCGTCAGTCTCTAATTAAATTATTTATCAAATATTTCTTTTATTTCAAATTATTATCATAAGAAGTTTAAATTTTAAAATAGTAATAATTGCACAGGAAATTAGTAAGAAAGTTTTAAAAATAGGCAAAGCTGTTTATATCAACGGTATGAATAACATACTAAGTTTTCCGGGTCAGTGAGGTTAAGTTAAGAGAGACGGTCATTAGCATAGCGATTAAGCGCATAGACTGCTAATAGAGAACCCGGTTCGATTCCGGGCGAAGTAAAAATCATATTTATGGCCGTCTCCCTTTGGCAGGCAATGGCAAACCACCGGGGTGTAATCTGCCATGAGAAGCCTTTGTTAAAAGACTCACCACACCCTCTTTAGGGTAAATGGATTGAGAAGGAAGGAAGGAGGTTAAGTTTGCAGAGGAAGGGGGGTAAAAGCTACCCTAAGCGGTTTTTAGCTAAAGTTTTCAAACGGCAAAAGAGGCGTCGATGTACGAATTAATCTACGAATTAATTTTGATTAATCCATTAATCGATGATCGATTAATATTTTTGAAAAAATCTCTATTGCAATATGCTACCCCCCCTATTCTGGTACAATCTGCACAATCGACAACAATAGAGTGGCGCGTAACCATCGTTCCCCTGTTAAGAACATCTAACGAACCCATCCTTCTCAGCTTGAGCAATCGGCACATTTATTTGTGGGCCAGGGTGAACGATCGACGAGAAAGTCCCGTGACAACTTTTCTTTTCTTCTTTTCTTCTCCACACTTAATAATGATTTGATTATGCTCTCCAAGATGACTTTGAATATCTCTCCAATAATTTTTTAACTTTTTCTACACAAAATATTCACTTTATCACTAACAATTATTTATTTGATACCTTTAGCGGATATGCGACCGCGATATTAAGAATTTTGGCTTTAAAATAACTTCCATCGAAGCAAATCTTCGTTTGCGAATTGTAGCAAAAATTATAGCATTTCACCCCTTTGGCCCTTCAAGCTTCGCTCCCTTAAATCGGAAAATTTAGTATGTTTCACTCCATCACTTTCCAAAACTTTCGAGGTGATTCCCGTTATTTATTAAAATAAGGTCTTATTTTACTATGTACAAACTGAAAAATGAGTAAAAAAAAAAAATGTGAAATGTAAAGTTAATGAAAAAACTTTATCCAAAAATTAAAAAGTTGAAATTTGTTATTTGATGATACAAATTCCTTCATTTTTACACACGAACTTTTTTAACAAGTAATTAATAACTTACACAAACTTTATTCAAGTAATTTCATTCCTTTAGGTTAAATCAAGTACACCGTGTTAACAACATAAGAAAACAAATAAACAAAACCCTCGCTTTACAAAGAGGATTTCAATTTGATTTTAAATTTCATACTCCAAAGAAAAGCACTGCTAGGGAAAATTACACTGCGGTAAGTTTTTATGAAAGAAAAAATAAACATAATTGAAATTATCTTAGTTTCACAAAATTCTTGTTTATTTTACAAAGTGGGGCAATGCATCACCTCAAGCAGTACAAAATCCTATAGTTTAAAGGTGGATGAAACTTCTACAATGTTTGATGTTTCATCCTTGGGGAGAACAAAATTTAAGCGAAGGTGTCAGGGATAAAATTTCCTCGACATTTAATAATTTTTTTTAATCTAACAAAAAGTGTGAAGCCTACAACAGTTTCACTAGAAAAAATTCACAATGAGAAAAACTTCTCAACTTACATCACATTCTTTCAACAAACATTATTAAATTAAAGTTTGATGTTTTTATGTTATTCAAAATATCGCCAACTATTTTCTTGAATTGAAATGCCAGGTTTAATATGTAAGGGTTTAATTACTTGATGAATTTGTCCTGAAGCTTAAGAGCAAAAACCGGTGTCAATGCTTTGAGGTGCTTTTTGAATCTGCATAGTGTTTCCGTCCTTTTAAGGCTTAGTGGATTACCCAAGCTGATGAATTCTCTCATTGTTATTCAGCAAATATTGCGTAAACCAAACTTTTAATTTAACATTTTTTTTTGAATTTCCATGTTGAAATAAAATTAATTAATCTTTTTTTGTAACATTCGAGAGACGAAACGACATTTTTGTTAAAAGCTTTTGATATTTATTATTTACGAGTATCATTATTATTGAATTATTACTAAATCAATCTGATGAGCTTTAAGAAAAACGAAACACCAGTCACGGTTTATCGTTTCGTGTTTGATCATAATTTACAAATTTTGTTAATTAATTGTTGTTTGTTTAATAACATTGAAGACGTTAGTTAATTTCTTGTTTTCCTCGTTTAATTAAATTTTGAGTAAATTAGATTTTATTAAGTACGCTAGAGAAGTCTACCGTGTAACCTACATGTTACTATGTGTGTTTTTTTGGAGCAAACCTTACGAAGAAGTACAAACCAATATTTAAGTTTCTGAATAGTCTATCTTACTTGAAGTTGAATCCCTGAACCCCTTAGCTAAGAATGTAATACAGGTAGAATGGGGTAATGGCACAAAATTTAAAGGAAAGTTAAAAAAAATAATTAATTTTCAATTATATGTAACGACAGCGTGTCGATATTTCCCGGAGAGCCCAGTCAAGAAATTTCGAAGTGCGTGATTCGAACCTGGAATTTCCGCACTGCAACTCAACCAGGAATTACATCAAACCACTCTTTGTGGATTATTACCATATTATTACTAAGCGCAAGTACAATTTGATAAATGTATCAAAATACGAGAAACTATATGAATTTTTTTCGGGTATTAGGTAAGTACATATAATATTTAATCCTTGTTTAATAATAAATGAGTCAAGATTGGATGTAGAGACAACTTAAAATGGTTCTGCTGTGCATCGAAGCGTTGTGCGTCGGTGGAGTCGTCTATTTGTAAACTTTTGATATAAAGGGTCCGTTAACCAGAAACGGTCACAGCTAAGCGATGCTTAAGTTTGATGTCATTTCCTACCAGAATTGCACAGAAATTTGCTTGTTTCCCACAATTTTGAAAAGTTCTAGAAGTTAATGACATAAATCATTAGTTTTTGCCGAGATTCTCAGTTCAAGTTCGGGATAAGTAAGAACTTCATTCTGACCATCTTGTCTCGAAAGACAATGAAATCACCGAGGTAATCCGTCATGAGTATCAACCTCAAAATGATGTTTACAACGACTTCTCAGGGTTGAACTACCGAAATATAATGAATATCAGTGATTAAACATCTACATCGTTAAAGTGCTTATCAGACTATCCTAATCTAATAATTACTCAGAGAAGAATCTGATAAATTTTCATTTAACACCAGATAACGCAATCCACGTACTATAACACAGTCCACAATCTCATTTTTCCCATAACACCACTGGGTGTAGGTTTTTTGCGTCAAAACGTGCAACTTTTTGAATTTTTTAAAAATCAATTAAAATATATTATTCAGTTCAGCTACATAATAACTTTATTGCGGTTTAATTTTATGAGTATTTTTCATTAACTTTTGTAGAGAATTCATTTTTAATAAGCTTTTGTTGAGAATTTTATAGCAATTTATTTTATCTGCTTTGTCATTTCGAAAGAAGTTGCCGATTACGAAATAAAGCACAGAAATTCTAATTGCTTCTAATATTGTAATATTAACAAACGAAATTTCAAATATTTGAAGTGTAAAATGGTAAAATATTCAGTCTAATTGTTTTGAGTTCTGTATTAAGAATTCAGAAGCCTATACGTACATCCAACAGACTGAAAACAAATGATCATTATAACATCCTTTAAATTTTATTTATTACAGAGATTAAATAATAATAGTTGAGTAAATAATAAAATGAATGGCAATAAGAGAACTTTGCATAAATGTATCTTATACGTAAATTCCGTCTCAAAGGATTCTTAATGATCATTAACTTGGCAATGTATCTTAGGTATAAGTTAAGTCATTTATTCTGACTTTATCAAAACTGACATATTGCTGGCAAAAATGTACGATGCAAATCAGGTCATATTTTCCAAGTAACTACGCAGTGTCCCGTCCCAGTGGTTTAATTAACCAACTGATCAAGTTTTCAATTAAGTTTTGTTAATTTGATTCGTTAAAGTTTTTCACTTCATTAAGGTAATATTTTAAAAATAGGAATATAATGTTTTGAAATGTAAAAAAAAGTAGTCGTGAAAATAGTTACGAGAATCGAACTCGAAATTTTTTGCTCTATCATCAAGAGCAATCACACCAAGCCACTGCTATGGTTAAAAATTAGTTTAAATTCTATTAGTTTGCATTCTCGAACAAACCTCTATGGTAAGATTTATACGTTATGATAAGAAAATTCAATAACAACGTAAAATAGCGGTGCAAAATAAAAAAAATTTGGGCAGCATAAGCATAAAACTATAATATAATTTGATAGTTTTTAATAAACTCATATTCGGTGTACCATTGAAACTTTTACAAACTAATTTTAAAAATCGTAAATCTTAAACTTTTCAACATAACAAGTGCATTTTATTACATAAAAATAATTAAAAAAGAAAATTAAAATTCGGATTTAAATAAACTCGAGTTATAACGATTCCATTATAAATTGCTTTGGGCATCCAGTAAATATTTGTTAAAGTAATAAATTTGATGCTTTTTAACCTTTTAAAATTAAATTAAAATATTTTACGAAACAAATTTTTTATTTAATGTACAGGATGTAACTGAAATCGTGGACAAACTTTAGTGATATAATAATAAATTATTCTATACTCATAAATTAATGATAAAAAATTAAAAAATTGGCGTTCAAAATAAGTTTTTTGATAAAATCTCCTTTCTACAATTACCTGATGGAAATAAAATTCTCTATAACTTTTGTGTGAATTTTTTTTGTAAAGTATACAATTTAACATTTAAGGACGAATTCGTTTATACGTTAGGTAAATTGGTTTAATGCTTTTTATAGAAAAAAAATGACCAATAAGATTGTTTTTATTTTCATTATATGGAATAAAAACTTTTAAAATTTTCATTACAAGAAACGAATTATTTTAGAAGATAATGCAGTAGATTTAATTTATTTTGGAATCATTCGATTTATCGTTAAATTGAAAATTTATATTATTTTCTCTTTGCAGTATTTGTCATCCAATTCTTCTGAATATTCCTTTTGGATTCCCCTTCCCTGTCATATTCGTATACCAACAGTGTGTGGTTATATTTTGTTTTAATTTCCTCCTTTTAAATGTAAACTAAGTTTTCGTAAGAATTTCTCTTGCAGTAGGTACATGCAAATAACACAGCACTTTAAAACCGCTATCCTGCCAAATCCTGTGCAGACTTAATTATTTTTATATTTACACAAGAGAAAGTTAAGGAATACCTCAGGAACAAGATATCATACTAAGGTGATAAGGAAGGACATGTTGAAGGAAAAATCACAGAAGGAAAAAAAAGACACCCAGCCAAACGTATCACAAGCAGACGTTAACAAACGTGGTTCATCCAGAGCATCAAAACGAAAGAAAGTAAAAAAAATCTCTTTCTTAGCTTATGCCTACTACAAGGATGTGAAATTTAAAGGAATTTTAATATAATTTTGTGCTATTCTGTTATATGAGATAAATTCTTAATACAACTTCCCTTCCTTCAATAAGGAGGAGGGAAACTATCCCCTTATATCCGCCTTTGATAACGAGTATAAGTGAGGAGGTCGCGTGCAAAACCGGTTAAATTCATTCTTGTAAAATCCAGGAAAGCAAAAAAACTTTTCTCTCCTGGCCCAAAGGAATAATTAAACAGTTCAAACGTGGAGTTGTTGGGATTATGGCTGTGCATGGTATGTCTGGAATAATTTTTATAAATTGTTCAAACGTTTTCCAGGTCAGGAGAGAAACGTTTTTTAGCTTTCCTGGACATTTTACAAGAATGGATTTAACCAGTTTTGCAAGCGACCTTCTCAATTTTAGGGGACAAGGTGAAATTTTATTTAATTTTAAGGAATACACTCAAATTCACATGAACTTAATGGGATATTCACTATTAGAAGGACAAAAAGTAAATAAATTTAAAAAAATGTTTTAAGCACAACTAAATTATTAAGAAAAATGTTGTTTCTGCTTTCATTAACCATTGGAAACGAGCAGTATGGTGTTAAACATTATGCTTAAGTTGGCTAGGAAGGGGAAAACCGCGGTTCTATTCCTAGTCGAGTTTTCGAAAAAACATTAAAAAACAGCGTATATAATTTACCTTTCCTATCGAACTTTAGTATTAAAAATCCGTTATAAAAACTTACTCATAGATAGAATAAGAAAGTCACTTAGGTCGTAATCGAGGAAACACGCGGAGATCATGATGTGATCATGGTATAACCCATAGCAACACGGACGTACCCAGCCAACTTTCTTGAGGGGGGAATTTGCCAACTTAATTAATTCAAAATTGCCAACTCTTTGTAATTGTCTATTTTACCTATTGTTGGTTTAGCGGTTTTTGCCAACTTGACCAAATTTTGAGTGATTTGACCAAATTTTGAATGATTTTGCCGACTTTATAAAATATTGGGAGGGGGGATCCCCCCTTGGGCACGTCCCTGCATAGCAACCTCAGGATTCATAAACTAAGAATTCGTTAGACTCCGCAATCGGCCGAAAGAAATGGAGTTCTTCTGCCATTTAAAATTTTAGTAAAGTCGTCTCTCTCTTCGTATCCTCTTGGCAGGGAAATCCTGATCCTTCCTTCACATGAGTGTGTTTGCGTTCGTAGTTGTATAATAATCGCTGGCATGAGCTGATGTTTTGTGTGATCTTCCTACAGTCGGTTGTAGGCAGTGCTGTATGAAGACGCCTCTCGAACGATATTTCGTCGGGAGGCAAAATGTTAAGGTTCTTCGTTGCAATTAAAAATCATGTTGAAATCACAAGACGTTTTATTACAGAATTACAATAGAACTTGAAGACCTGCTTGGTGGCCAGGATGCAGGGGCGCCGCGTCCTATTGTTCACAGTGTGCAAAACACACGGGCAGCCAGAATTAGAGGCGGCCAAAATCCCAAAAATAGGGGTTTAGAAAAGGTCATTTACTTTACGGCAGGGAATAAGTAGTAGAAATTTTATGAAATTGTATTAAAAAACTGCAAAAAAAATCGGCTACAAGGGCGGCCAAATTAAACTTTGCACACGGGCGGAAGTACCCCTAGCGGCGGCCTTGCCAGGATGCAACTTGCCCTTAAAAAAACAGGACTTATAAAGGTTGGTGACGAGGGTGGTAACTATTACATACAAAAACACAAAGGTCTTATTACCAGTAGTGTGTTGTAACATCAAAATTTAGCACTAACACCATAAGCTAAATTTACCAATTTATTGGTTACAAGATTTCGAAGCACCCTATATACCTTTGTTTACGTTTATTGTTTATAACAACATTTTGGTAATTTTGATTTGGAACTAAACAAAAGGATATGGGGCTGCATGAATTTTGTGAAGTTGGTTGATAAGCGCTGATAAGAATAAGCAAGCGAATTTGCATATTGGTTATTAACGACGATCCAATATAAAAAGTGCGAATTTTACAATCGATATCGATTTATTAGTTAAATTAACGTAACCAATTTAACTCCGGTTTTCGGATTACATAATCGTATCGGTCATTGTTTACGAGGGGACGTCAAAAGTTCAACGTATTTTTCCACCTGGTGTGGGTTCAATTCAGTAAATTCAAGGCTGCTATTTTGGTTCAAAAGTTAGTGTGCTGCAATCTTTTGTCAGATTATTCTCCTATCGACCTCCTAAGTACGAACACCTGTATTTCGTCCGAGTGCGACCCTGGATACGAGCTCAATCAACAACTGTACTCCACCTTGTCATCTTCCGTAAGGAGCGATCGTTTATTCAATTACAGTTGGCTGTATTTAGTGGAGCAGGGGCATTATAGAGGCGCAGCGACTTGAAAAGGGTGAGCGTTCAAATTTTCACATTGATTTCGGTTTGTACGAAGCGAAGTGCTTCGAGAGTTTCGGTACTACATATAGTGCACTTAAGTACGCGGGCGATTTTTCGGCGTAGAAGATAGAAGATTTGCTATCTTCCTAAATTACCATCTTGTTTGATAAAATCGGAGCGAAAGTTCCGATTGTATGATTTTTGTACGGCGAATCAGATCTGACGCGGTATTTAATTATTATCAGCTGCGCCTGACAAAGATTACTGTGGAGTATAATTGTATTGGTTTGACCATACCGTCGTTTCAATTTATTAAAACCATCTACTTGTGCCCTGGAGTTTTATTTCTTTACTTTCGTGCTTTCAGGCCTCACCAGCAACTGATAAGCGGCGATAAGCACGTGGCGCCTTTAAATTTCCTTTGTGTAGGTTTTTTGATAGGGTCGAGGATCTCCTCGGCTTGCAACCCCCCCCCCACAAAGTGTTCTACACTGAGCTGAGCCGTAGCGCCGCTTGAGAGACCCAGGAGTGCAGGTAAGGTCGAAAGTTTTAATAGATTGGAGTTTTGTGAGCTCAGAGTTCAAGTAACGCCACAGTGTCACACATAAATGAGAGGATCTACATCTTAACGTGGTCTTCGAACCATAGGCAAATTAATTTTACTCTGAAAAAAACTGTGCTTAAAAGTTGCACAATTTGGGTCTAGTCTAGATTGCCGACAAATTAAAAGTATGCTCCTTTTTAACACAATTATCGTACTCTTCATTTTAAAACAAATTTAAATAAAGCTGTGCTTACAAGTTGCATAATTTGGGACTAGATTGTTGCCAATAAAAATAATTTGTGTTAAAATTAAGAATATAATATATTGTGCTATAATATAATTCTGGTGGGAACCCCATGATACTATAACTTTAATAAGGTAAGCTCATTTGGTGAACGTATTTTAGACTCTGCAGCGCATGACGTCACTCAGTGACGCAACATAGCCTAATAGCCAATGGTATAATGTAGATATCTAAATGCCCATTATTTCTACCAACCGTACTAGTACTACCAATTATTTTTTTGTTTTTTTTTGTATTATTTTGTCACGGAGTGACGTCATCAAGATCCCGTACAATGTGCGCGTGGGCTTATCTTGTTAGTTATAGTATCATGGGTAACCCCAAGTCTTTATTGTGTTATTTAATAATAAATTATATTGAAGTTAACGGTGTGACCGGGACATCTGATGAAAATATGTAAAGAAAATACAAGGTGTTTGTTTATACCATTTTGGTGCAAGATTATATTGCTATTGCAGGACAGTTGGTCCTGGCAATCAATACTATTTTTATATAATTGAAACTATCTACATTATATCTGGTTATATCGAATCTACCGATGTCTTTTATTGCGCAGCTATTTAGTTGGATATTGTATATGTTCTGTTCTAGATGTAATGCTACGATTGCAAGGATCTGAAACATCTAAAGCATAATGGTAGGCTTGTGGGTCGTTTGTTGAGGATGACTAATCGTGTGCTGAGAATCGTAAGTCGTTGGTTCTCTTTGAACACGAGAGAGTCACGTGAAGTTCCCGATAAATCGACTCTAGCGCCCTTTCCTTTCAGTACCGAACGTGTCAATGCATTACGCAAAATATTATAGTCACATTTACCTGTATTTCGTACCATCTATGCACGGCCCACCCCCGCTAGTAAACTACTGGCACCTCAACTTTTATTACAGGTGGGTAGATGACGTCGTTTTGTTGAATAAGCCCGTAACACGTTGTTTGTAGCCCCACTATCACATTATTTGTGATGTGGTTTGTATTCCACGTTAAGCAGTAGGTCCTATAGTACACGCACAAATAGTATTGAAATGCGGATTAAATAACATAATTTATCCATGGGTGCGTTCCACTTTAAAGTCCAAGACGACCGCTGTGTGGTCCCGTGGTTATTAGAATGGACTGACGATAGACTGTCGTCGTCGTGCGATTTAAGTGGAACTCACCCCATAAATACTGTAGTTTTAATATAATTATTTTTAGGGCCGATCTTTTCACATAGTAATTTAGTAAGTTCAAATTAAAAATTTTTTTATGATAAACATTGAACAATATCTAATAATGTAAATGAGGTATTGTATGTACTATATGGGTAAGTAGGTAAACCCCTTCTGTATTGTAGAATTTTCATAAAAGGAAAACGTTTATTAAAGTTAATAAGTTTTCTGCTCTAAATCTCTTCTAATATAAGGGATCGGGTAAAATTGAAATAAAAATATAAAACCAAGAAAAAACATAATTTTTAGTTAACCTTTTTGTGATAAAAGTTTATTTCTACAAGAGCGACTTATTAAATAATGTTATGAAAAAAAAAATCGAAACATTGAATGAATTTTTCTATAAGAGATTAATTGCAACTTCAAATCTGACGAAGTAAAAACATAATTAAGAACAGGATTTCAGGGATCGAAAATAATAGATACAATAATTTATCGTGAAAACATACAAAAAGCGTGGAAAATAATAAATTTTAAAGCAGGAAAATCTAATAAATGATGATAGTTAATTCCGACGTCCGTAATAAACTGCTTTAGAGATTTTCCAATAAAATGATGCTTTACAAGTGTCCTTCATAGGTGTTGGTCGTTAATTTAATAGGAAATGATGCATAAGGGAGTTTGCAAATTTATCCATTTGAAGTAATTAGTTTGGAGTTTATTTTTGGATTTTTTTACGATCTGTTGACAGGAAATAGTATACGAGTAGGTCGAAGGGCTGGCCAAGAACAATTTACCATTTCTTTTCACTTGTTTTAAAAATGGAATAGTTGTAGAAAGATATCTGAAATAAGATAATGAGAGACAGTTGAGCTGGAGAAACATTTTCTACGTCTAATAATCAAATGGGCTCTTGAAGGGATTAGACATTATGGAGAACAACCGTTTATAGATCAATGGGTATAAAGTGTAAAACCCTATATTATACACTTAATTAAAATTTATTACAAATAGTCTTAGGACAGGATTAGGTAGGGAATGAATAATCTGAGCATTATTTTAACCTTTAATAGGCCAAGCAAATATGCGAGACATGCTTAGGAATATCTGAGCGAAAGAGAAATAAAACATTTTATGGGTAAATAAAATATAAATACACCTACAAGAACGACGTCTTGTTATTTTATATTCTCTGCGTAATCAATTTAGTTTGCTGTCTTATTCAAATAACAATCTAAAATTTTAGTGGTTTTATAACATAACAACAAAATTTAATTATCCGAAACTTTTTATCAAGTATTTTTTTGGTTTACTCTTTGAGAGAGTACCTACTAGGTTAAATGGTAAAATTCCCCAAGGGGATACTTTCACTTAAGCGCTGAAATGGCATTTCAACTAATTGAACAATTTTGATTAAAAAGAAACGGATTTATTATTAATAAAAATTTTAAATCAGCGGTGGTATTAATTTGCGGTTATTTTTCAACAGTATTTTTTATAAAATGCGTTTCGTGTAAAATCTGGATGAAAATTAATTGAAGTCCTGCCAAGGATTTGAGGATATAGCGATGAAAAATTAAATCGAAAGCTATTAAATTCAAACTTGCATTACGATCAGGTTAAAATAACAATTTGTCATGTTATGAGAATGGAAGACAATTTATTGGGGGAAATAAAATGCAACTTCACATCAACGGGTTTGGTTGAAAATTAAAACGTGTATCCTGTTGTCATAGATCAAAAAAATGTGGAAGAAATATTTAGATCTGTAGCTTTTGTCAACTTGAGTTGAATGCAGGTAAACTAATGATGATTTATTAAGTTTTTTTTATTATTTATATACACAATCTGACAAGTTTCTAAACATACGAAACTATGAAAATCTTTTTAACAAGAACATACCAGGTGCAATACCTCAGATCCAGACCATATTGAAGTATATTTCGATTATATCGAAACAATTCGTAATATTCAAGCGATAAAGTAAAATGGCTTAGGAAGACTACGTGAATCGATAATATTATGTGCATACCTTAGAATTTAATAATAATATTTAGAATGTATTATAGAACCTACGCTGTTGGGTTAGAATTCTTTTAGGATTCGTTCATTTTGTTTACGATACATCAACATTAATTTAAACACGTGGGTCGACGATAACCACCTCAGTTTTAGTAATTCATAGGAATTTTTTTTGCTATATGAATATGAAAAAGATATAAATTAATCAAAAGATTTCTTTCACATAATTTCTAAAATCACTTTATACCCATTTAGGTAGGTATTAATTTTTCATCCTTATCAATAAATTGTTCGATCGAAAATTTCTAGACAAACTCAAATTGGTAGTTTGTGAAAAGAGCAGCAGTTTAAAATGAAATATCTTAAAACCTTTTTAGAGCGAAAAATTACCGCTAAAAAGCAAATCGTAAAGCTGGCACCGTCAAAATGTCTGCTTTTGAAATTTTTACAAAAGTTGCCCTTGGCGCTTTTTCCATCTGATATGAAAGAGACTTTGAAGTAAAAATGAAGTAGTAAAACCTGAAATTGACAACTTCCTCTGAATCGTTTTAACTTAAAGTGACAATTTTTTTCGGTACCATGAAACAATTTTACTTCCGGTTATCAGATTCATTTTAAACATGGGTGGCAAAAGTATAAATCCTTATTATAAAATTGCAACATAGAGCGAGTTACATAAAAGCATCATAAAAGCAAACTTTTTATGATTTTTCGTGCAGTAAACTGGAAAAACTTTTAGGTTACTATGTAAATGTAGTATTATGCAGAACGTTTTCATTTCGTGTTTAGAATTAAATATTTCATGTGCAATTTATAAATAGTATAATTATAGAATTCGGTAGATATACATCAACATACAAGGAGTGTGGTACCTAACAATTTATCATGTTTTTATTAACATTTGTAATAAATAGGATATGGCACATGCTATGTTTGCTTTAAGATTTACGATTGAATCAAAACGCGCCTAGACAATGTTCTAAACCGTCGTAAATTATGGAAAGCGTTTCGAGTCGAATTCTGCTCAAGATTTTGTGTCATTGGAGAAACTTGCTAATAGTCCTAGTACAAGCAATTAATAACATCTCAATATCCAGAAAAGTTTGCAAGAAGATGGAAATTTCCTTTAAAATTATAAACCACAAAATTATATTCTAAAAGTAAAATATTGGTAGACAGAGCTATCTTATTTTACAATGTTTCTAATATTGCCACATTTTTTCAGATGTGAGAAACATTGCGAAATATGGAAAATCGATTCTAATTATTATTATTAACTCATTTTGAAACAGTTTCCAATAGAAGAAGTCTTTTTATTAGTAATTCTAGAGGTAATTTTATTCATAGTGGTTGGCACGTGACTGGGGCGTGCGGAAAATGTAGAGGGAGAACGTTCGACACCCAATTCCACCAATTGACACAAATATAGAACCTAAAAAACAAATATTCGTTTCTGCACATTAACCACTCCCAACCACTATGAATAAAATTACCTCTAGCATGAAAGCATTTGAAACAGAAAATCAAACCGCAACTCGCCCCCTCTACCTATATGAAATGCGATGAAACTGTTTATATACTTACAGAAAACCAAACAATCAAATATAATCAAATTTTATATATCAAGCATAGTGCGGCCTAGAGGCCGCCCTCCCTGGCTCCGCTAAGCAGCCTACATGACGACGTTATTATAGCTCGGATTGCGGCCTTCGCACTTAAAGTTTACATGGAGTATTCCACGCCAAATCGACCGTTTTGTGATAATTACCAATTTTTTTTCCTTCAAGTATGTCAAAGAGTCAATTAGTCATGTAAATTTTTAGTATTTTTGAAAATTTTTTAATTAGTTAATTTGACACTGAGATTATTATTAGTACTACCTATCATTGTCGATTTTGTTCCATTTACAAATTAAATAACATAAGGTTATTAACCATGTAGCACACAATATTGTGGCAATATGGACTAAATACATTTCAAATATTGGTGCAATATTGAAATACAATATTGGCCAATATAGTTTTGTTCGCTTTTTGATATATTGGTACAATATTGTAGACAATATGGGTGCAATATTGTGTACAATATTGGTGCAATATTGTCTACAATATTGATGCAATATTGTGTACAATATTGGTGCAATATTGTAATACAATATTGGCCAATATAGTTTTGTTCGCTTTTTGATATATTGGTACAATATTGTACACAATATTGGCCAATATAATTTTGTTCGCTTGTTGATATATTGGTACAATATTGTACACAATATGGGTGCAATATTGTACACAATATTGGTGGAATATTGTAATACAATATTGGCCAATATAGTTTTGTTCGCTTTTTGATATATTGGTACAATATTGTAGACAATATGGGTGCAATATTGTATACAATATTGGTGCAATATTGTACACAATATTGGTACAATATAGTAAAAAATATTGCGCCTATATTGAAAAAATTAAAAATTAATATTTCTAAATTAAATTTTGGGGGGTAATTAACATGGGTAGTTATAAGCTTTGTTCCAACAACGATTATTTCCAGTAATATTACTACAACGCAAGCGCAATAGATAAAAAGTCATGCGCAGAAGACAAAAAGTGTTGCTTTTTATCTATTGCGCTTGCTTTGTAGTAATATTACTGGAAATTCCTCGTTGTTGGAACAGACCTATTATGGCCATGTCTTTATTTAAGAAATGATGAAAAGTGATCATTTGACGTTGAGGACCGCTATTGAATACTTTCAAATTTACACCATAAATTCTTGGACTAAAACAACATTTTTGATAACAATTCGATTACATCTGTTGCAATATTTGAAGCTATACAACCAAACATTGGCGGATATATGGGAGAGGGGGCTATAATGGCTCAAGGCACCCTCCATAAAGATGAAAAATTAATTCAAGATTGGTCACTGCAACCGAATCTGGATACGATTTTCATATTATTTTTAAAAATAATAAGTAGGTAAGCAATAATTTGACATTAAAGGCGGTTATTGATTTTTTTCCAAATTAAGACAGTATAAATTCTTTGACAAAAACACATATTTTTGCGACTATTTTGATTACGCTCATAATTCACGATTTACATTACCGTTGGAGGCGCCACTATGACTAACAAAATACGTCCGATTTTTAGTTTGGAATTAATCTGTTTGGTGGCGAATTTGCAGAGGGTAAGAATTAAAAATTTTCTTTGAAAAATTAAAAAAATTTTAAATACACTAAAAAGTCACCTGAGAATTTACCAAAAATAGTGAAAAAATTATAATCGTTAGGGGATGGTTTTTGGCAATGATAAAAATTATAAATTTTATTTGAAAAATCTGAAAATGCGGAAATGAACTAATAATTCACTTTCAAATACACTAAAAATATTAAAAAAATTATATTCGACAAGGGATGGTTTTCAGGAGGGTACAAAGTAAAACTTTTATTTTAAAATTCTGAAAATTTGCAAATTGCCTGCGAATACACCAAAAATAGTAAGAAAATTGCAATCGTTAAGAGATGACTTTTGAGGGGTTGGAGGGGGTAACAATTAAAAATTCTGTTAGAAAAATACAAAATTTTGCACATACATTAGATGATCACTTGGGAGTACACCAAAAATAGTGGAAAAATTCTAATTCTTAAGGGATGGTTTTTGAGGAGAGTAAAATTTCAAGATATTGTTTGAAAAATCTGAAAATTTATATGTGCACCAATAAATTACATGAGAATCCACCAAAAATAGTAGAAAAATTGTAGTTGTTAAGGGATGGCTTTTGAAGAGGGGAAAAATTCAACACTTTGTATGACAAATCTGATAATTTTGCTAATACCCAAATGATTCACTTTCGCGATATGTATCACTGTTGGTGGCGCCACCATCACTAACAAAATATGTTCAATTTTTAGTTTGAAATGCTTCCGTGTGGTGGCGTTTTCTTAATGTAAATCGCGAATAGCTATAGTTTAGTTTACTCAATCAAATCAAGATACAATTTTCAGATTATTTTAAAATTGGTAAGGCACTAAGTAGCAATTTAATACGAAGGTAATTATAAATTTTTTAAATTAACACAAAATTCTTTGATAAAAAACAAAAATTTTGAGACTTATTTGATTATACCTTTTCCAATATTGGAAGCTGTATAACCAAATCAAATAAAATTTTTAAATTGTTTTTAAAATTGGCATGGAAATTATCTAAGACTTTCCATCTTTTCCACACAAATTCAAAAACCAATTTATTAATCATTAATTTATTAAAAATTCCTTAATTCGTATTTTATTAAAAATAAAACATAAATTATTTATTAATTATTATTAATATATTAATGCTAAATTTAATACTTCCCTTTTAGTTGTGCGTCTCTTTTTTGAACGACCATCGTACATTACCATTTTTATAGCATTGTTCAAAAATATTTTTAAATATTCGTTGGAACAATGTATTTTAAATATTGCATTTGTATAGAGCCAGAGGTAACCAAAATGTTTTTGGATAAGGTGCACTATGCATACTACTCATACGCAATTTTGAATTTAGTAACGTTTAAGCCTTTAAAGCCGATTCACACTATATGATTTCATAATATAGATGCGTGAATTAGTTTTTTGGTGAGTTGTCTTCAGATGGCAACTCATCGAATTTTTGATTTTTGATTTGATTGTCATAGGGTATCCATACTTCAGGGTATCCTGGTTATTATTAGCTTTGTTGTATGTTTTGTGTCTCCTATTGGAGTTTTGGAATCAAACATTGTCAACTCCATCTTTTACTCAACTTTGTTTATTGAATAAAACCAACTCTTATTTACTTCTGCGTTTTATTTAGTGAACTAGCGCTCAAATTCTTTTTTCTTAATTAGTTGCCAAACGATCGCCTGAGTCACAGCAGAAGAACCCACTAACAGCGTACGCGCGATCTCAGCTCTAGTACTGGAGGGAGGTTTAATCCCATAAGGCCTGTCTACCATTCCAACATAGACCAGCGGGGCAAGAGCCTCCTATGCTAGGCGATAGATCGATGCCTAAATCCGCTTTACAAGGAACGGGGAACGCTCCTTATCTTTATTGCAGGAGCATTGAACAGCTCAGATCGAGGTCCCTTCACCAGAACATTAATCAGCGACATCTCATTTGCTCTTATATTCCGAGTCCCTGGTTCGATCCTGGTCTTTTGTTTGACGGGCTGAGGCAGAATGAATGAATATTTTTGTAATCTGGTATTTAAGTGGCTGTAAATTTTATCAGTTTGCACTGCCAAAATGATTACGTATATCCATGAATATCCAGGCTCCCTCTAAGCCTAATTATGTTTGCATAATTAGTTTGAAGTACCACGGTGTGGAGTGATGTGATCGCTGGTTGAGTTACGGAGCGGAAATTCTGAGTTCAAGTCGCGGACTTCGCAGAATTTCTTAGCCCGGCCTTCCGGTGGTCATCCACACGCTGTGGTTAAAAGTTGTAGTAAAAAGAGTAGCAAAAGAGGATTAATCCACCTCGTGAAATGGATTGTAAAGACTTCAATAGAAGTGGCAATATTCCGACAGGAATGGAAAAGCCCTTGATTGATTGATTGATTGACTGCAGGTGATTTAGTTTTTGGTTATATTTATCCAGTTCTGGTATATTTTTCGAAACGTTCACAATATTTAAGGATGGAAGTGATGATTCTGGACGTATCTAATGAGGTAAGTTGAATTGAAATTGTTGTGTACATAATTAATTTATCATTTTATTTTTATATCAACAACGGAACTAGAAAATATACAAATATTTGATTGATTAATAACTTAATATTTATTTGAGTTCGATAACTGTTGTAATTTATTATAATTGCTGAAGTTTGTCCAATTTATCTCTTTGATTTATTGGCTACGTAACTTCATATAATCGCATTCTATCCTGTCCTGAAATTTCAAAATTGTGTTTACGAATTAATTTGCAAATTTTTGGGTTTCAATGCGATATACCGATTTGATCTCATTTATTAACTTCTGGGTAATTAATCTTGGCTTCTATAATGCTACTATGACAGTTATAAACTAATGCCATAAAGCAATAAAATTTCTTTGTTAAGCATTAAAGTTGCAAATCATCAAAAAGTTGAGTTAACCCAGTTTGGAAGAAAATTTAGTTTCATTATAATAAAATGCATTTCAATTGTAGGACAAAATGAACAAGGTTTAAGTGTAAAAGACTTTCAGTGTCTGGAGAGAATTACAGGAGCTTTGGAAAAACCGAAAGTTTAAGTTTTGTTAACTTTATGAGACCGTTAAAACGAGATTTCATAATTAACGATCGAATGCAGTTCGAATAATTTAATTGGCAATCTCAGCAGATTGATTAAGCTTGTAAGCGAGCAAGAACATGAACGGTTTCACCATCTTGTAACAGAAAATATGCATCCGTCTTGTAATCCTACTTTGATTAATGCTAAATTACTTATATATACAGAGTCATTAGGATTAACAATAAGAAAGAATAAAGAATCTTCAGTACGTCGTTATAATTAATAACCGTCGTTCAAGCTACGCTAACATATGAACATAAAAACTTTTCAGGAAACTTCAAGAGAAACAAAAGGAAACTCTTCGAACCATTCGTTTCAACATTGCAAGACGTCGGGAAATGAATTCGATTTTTCAAATTTTTATCCCAAGAGATAAAATACAAAATTACTATTTATCCACGTCGCTCAGTTTCGTTATTTTTGAATGCTTACGTAGTTTGACATCTCCACAAAAAAATACCAAAATATTAAAATCCATATGCATGTGAAAATCGAAATGCGTCAATATGTCATTAATATTTACGTAGGAAATTTTGAAAACCATAAAAGTTGGCTCAACTTCATATTTTATCAAATTATTTTTTAGTAACCACTGAACCGAAAATCATTAACGCTTTTCTTTTGGAACTTTATTCGAATCGTATATTTATAAATGCATTGGTGGGGTTGTTCAACTCTAGAGAAAACGATATTATTTTTTTAATAAAATGAAGAAAACATAAAAACTTCAATTGTCGGTCATTTTATCGACATGAAAGAAAAAAAAAGATGAAATTGATATTACTGTGTATTTTTCCAATGAAACTGATCGTTTTAAATTAGATAAGTCGAGATCAAATTATCTTGATGGGGCAGAGTCAAAGGACGCATTTTAATGTTGTCATTTCGGTATAAAAATATAAAAGGAGATAAATGGTGAAAACGGGTAATTTATTAATTGTTAGATTAAAATAAACAATTAAGGTTTTTGATTACTTTTTTCAAATATTTGTTTGCCTTAATAGACCACGTCTTGTCTCTATAGAACTAAATATTCAAATGGTGCTCAAAGCTTTGCGGAAGTAACGCACCAAATTAATGATGTGTTTTGTGTAAGATATAAATGATCAAAAAATGTAAAACATGTTGGGAATGCTTTGAAATTAAATATGAATATGAAAATGTTACATTTTGATAATTTAATATGATAATTTAAAGAAGCCGCAAGTCATTTTATTCAAACAGTTTGGAGTAAATAACAAAAGTTTTTTTGAGGAATCGATCATTGTCGGGGTTTGTGACATTATAAATATCAATTTTCAACTCAACGTCAGTTGTTAAAAACAAATTAGTAGTTCACTCTTTAACATTTCGTTTTGCAACAATTTTAATTTCGAATTGTAACGTTCGACTGAATTTTCCAGCTGTTACATCTGTGTTGTTTTGCAATCGAAAATTTTTAGTTTCAGATTTGTGAATAATATGAATATCCTGGTAAAATTTTCCTTACCTAGCGGCTAGACAATCGTAAAACGTGCAATGATCCTGCGAAACTTATTCGAGAGACCTAATATTTTCCATACAAAAATTTCAATTAAAAAAAAAAATAAATGTGATTAAATTGACGGTATTTAGGTGTGCTTGAAACAATTCGGAAGTGTGTATGGTGCTAATCTTTAATTTCGTTCTGGAATTTATAGCACTTAAATCACTCACGTACCAGTAACTCGGACAAAATTTATCTGTTTTTAAGATCTTCTGTCTTTTAGTCTTACAAAATAATTGTTCGGGGCTATACAGACCTATTCCAATATATTTTGCAAAACTCTTGCAAGCTTTACAGCAAATACGTGTCTTAATTTTGAATAAAAAAAAAATCAATGCTGAGTAGTGGTTGGGCGAAATTTAAAAAATGTCACCATAAAAAAAATATTGATGTATTTTTATGTGATATTAACGATAAAATAATATCGTCGTAATATTTTATGTAATCCAATGGAATTGGAAGAAAACCCCACTATACCAAGAAAAACAAAGATGGAGAGCGAAAGCTAGGGAAAATTTATCAATTAATTGAAAACTTAATCATCTAGCAGGAGAGAAAGAATTTATAGTACAATATTAAACAAAAACTTTTCTTGAATTTTAACCTTGTATATTCAAACGAATGGTGTAGGTGTTATCAGTGTGCATAAATGTACGTTGCCCTGTGTTTTACAAGCTACCTTAAGTTTCAATTAACAAAACCTGATTTTCCTAGCGTTTCTTCACTTGAACAAATTATGAAAACTTAATTCACGTTTCATTTCTTCACTTTAAATTATATTATTTTATTGCTTCTCTTTATTTTAGCTGCAATGACAGTAACATTTCTGTTATAATTAGTCTTGCACAGTGTCAGTGGTTGCACTTATTATTTGTGATAATTTTAAACTATAATAATTTACTAGAAAGCTCCTCCTCATCGTACTCCTCATTATTTATAGACTGCTTGGGCCATTCATTTATTACCAACCAAAAAAGAAAGAAAGTTGTAGCTATATTTGATATAGCCTTGTACGTGATAAATTGGAATATTGTAGTATAATTTGTAATTCGGCACATCAGATTGATACATTAGCATTGAAACGAGTACAGAATAGAAAATAGATTGATTAGATATGTATATGCAATATCCGTCCTATGATGTGCGTAGCACGAATCTTAGATTAAGATATAACGTAGCTGGATTGCGTGCTAGACAGGAATTTATTTCCGCTTCATTCTTTGATCAAATAATTAAAGGGTTATACAACTACCCGAGAATTATCTATAGGATTAAGAATACTGCGTTGTTGTAATACTCGGTTTCCCACTGTGATTCCGCTAGAACCCTGTACGAGACCCAAGAGCCGTCGCCGTCGCACACCATTTATTGTGGTTTTAATTATTTACTATTAAATTCGGATGTACATTATAATATCGACCTCCCACGTTGTAAGAGAATTTGTAGAAATGTATTTAATCAAATGCCAATTATTAGAGTAATTTTAGTAACTGTTGGATGTAAAGCCTCGATGCTGCAATTCGATTAAAATGTGCAATTTAAATATAATGTTTATCTACATGGAATTAGGCCTTTGTACTGAATGTATTGTAATATTTAAAACTAGCTGGAAAGCCCGTCCACGGACGGGTAGCTGGCAGTGGATCTCTTTAATGCTCTTAATTTAAAAAAAATGTTATTCTCTAACACTAACCTAAGCTCTACCGACATCTCATTTAACGGGATTCATAAAAAAATAGTTTTCCAAGATTGAAAACTCGATTAGTGTGCAACTCGATCCCAAGGGAGGTGATTTTAAGTTGGTATGACCAACGACCAATTAGAGCGCGTTGTGTGTCTTACAAAAATGACACACAGGAGCAGCAGCGTGCTGGCCTTTTATTATTATGATAATAAGAAAAAGATTACCAACTTAAAACAAGTTTGATGTGGGATATTGATATACCCTCAAATTATAGAGAGAGTATGGAGTTACAGAGTTTGGGTTTACAAAGCATAGCAGGTAACGTAAAATCTGAATTAGCACCCCCTAGATAGCCGTAGTTATCCTGAATTAGCGTCACCTCCAATGTCGTTCATTCGTTTACTAATAACCACAGTTTACGAAACAGACGCATGCATCTGATTTATTCAAATCCTTTCCGAGAGAAGCCGAGCAACTATGGCCTAAAACCTAAACGTATAGTATAGGTCACTTTCCTCCTGAGTGATCCGAATACCAAATATTATCTTTAGACATCAGCAGCTCTTCAATTTCTTGTTCTAATATCTCCTCTTCCCATTTTTTACTTCTGTGCCTCATTATATGAGAAAATTTTCTTATTTATTTATTTACAAGCCCTACGTTTTGGGTGCCCATATAAAATCATTTATCACAAACAATACTTTTTTTTAATTTTGAAACGAAAAGGTGAACAAACCAAGGATCATTTTATAGAAACGGAATAAAAAATAATTAGTTTAATTTACCCACCCTGTAAATACCAACAAAGCGTTATTATAAAAAAATTTCAATTGCAATTCAATTTAAACTTCATCAATTTTTTTAAAAGAAATTATTACATAATCTTATCACAGAGTCCAACAGTTTATTTTCAAGATTGAAAGAACTTGTTAAAAGTAAATGGCATCATCACAAAGTTTCGGTATTGGAAAAATTACAATGTTATTATAAACGGGGCGAATGTAAGAATTGCTTGATCGTACAATAATTTCCAATTTAAGTTTTTAATAAAATAATCTTGGAAAATTGTGGTTTGAAACATTAGACAATCCAAACTTTTGTAATTTGTTTAAAAATAATTTCAAACATAAATTTATATGAATTTAATTGTTTTTGGTGTAGAAGAACTGTGGAAAAGTTGGCCAAGTTTTATAAATTTGGACTGTTTAATTTTCTTCCTTTTTTATGATACATTTGTTTGTTCAATATTATTTCCTTCCTTGATTCCGACTCACATTAGTTTAATCAAAAATACTTGATTATGTACAGGATGATAGATAAAAACACAACATAAGGAAAAAAAGACGATTTAGTTTATTTATAATAAATTAGAAAACGAGGACGGGAAATTTAAAATTTTTATAAAAAATCCAAATTTTTAGAGTGATATCCTTGCTAAAATTATAAGTTCAGTTATGCAAACTACGCTTAAGCTGTGTAAACAGTATAATATAGTAATTTATGGGACAACTGAGTAAAGATAATTTTTATCCACAAACGGAAGATAGCACAAGAGGCAACGCCGAGTAGATAAAAATATCTATTACTCAAAAGTGGCATACAACATTTTATCCAAAACCTGCAAGTAAAATGAAAATTTTCGAAATCAAAAATTTTAAATTACATAATTATATCGCTTGCTTGTGACAGTAATCAATTTGACACTCTAGACTTTTGGTTGAGTTTTAATAAAATACTGCGATTTTACTCATTTTATTCACTAGTGAGCGACAACTTCACTTTCGCTCACTAATGAATAAAATTCCACTTTGGTTGCTTGAAAATGTCAATATAAAAGTTATTTTACTTGCAGGTATTGGATAAAATAGTTTTTGTTGCTTCTTGGAGAGAAAAGCAAAGTGTAATGAATATTGTCATATCCAATTACTAAATTTTTAATTTGCCCAATTATTGAAATTTATACTGAAACTCCACACGAATTAATATTCCTTTTCATTTATATTTTACCTACTCCCACTGGTTCAGACTCGATGTAAACTAATAGTTTCTTTATATAATAATAATAATTTCAGTCTCGTGCGACAGGGTATAAAAAACTTGGGATAACTAGGGATCACCGAACCTGTGCATAATTGGATGAATAAGTAACCAAATAAGTTTCCAATTAAAATCGATACATTCCATCAAACCTTGTAAATGGTGCTAGACCTGGCTTGTTGGAAAATACGTAGGTATACGAATATTTAAATAGATTTTCTTTGCCTTAAATTTTTCATGTTAATAAATATAACTTTTTTTTAGCACGGTACGATCTGCAAAATCAATTTTTCAGTGAGTCGTTAATAATCCAAATCAAACCGACAAGTGAGATTTTATAAAAGCAAAAACGGGAATATGCTAAACGTCGACTTTGTTGGTAAAAAAAATACGCACTTAAATTTTTGAAAGAGAAAAAATTTATCACATATTCGCATAAGGGAATAAACAAATATTCAAGTCGTTGCACTTGAGATATAAATATTTTTCCTATTAAAAAAGCTTGCCCTCGGATACAAGATTTTCATGATTTGTTTGGCTACAGCAGATCCAATTTTCGTTGTCAATGTCACATCAATTTTAGAATTTCAAACAATTTTTTTATTTTGTTTGCATAAGACAAAAATATCTATTTTATAACAATAATTACTTGTATTGTCTTGTCTTGAAATTATGTTTTGTTTAGTCTCCTTACATAAAACACAAAGTAGCATCACTTTGATGAGATTATTATTCCAATAACTGGAAATAATAATTAATCCAATATAACCGTAAGGTTTAATTAAGGGAACATACAGGATGTCCTCATAAAGTAACTAGGAGATAACGAGCTACTTTTTTGGGTACTTGCAACTTTTTCGTTAGCATCATCAGCGTTAGGGAAGGGCATAAATTTAATGGCAATATCAAACACATTTTCTTGTCTTATTATAAGACATTTATACTACACCGTCACTTTTACGACTTCAATATCAATTAACCCCTTATAAACACTTCGAAGATATGTCGAGGTAATATGAAATTACGACGAACGTGAAATATTAGCGCTACTAAAACTTAAATGAATCGAATGGTCTATTCTATAATAAGAACCCATAAGTGTGCATCATTTATGCACCGAAGTGGTGGTATACTTATTTATTTGTTGGCTTAACATAAATATTTTATTGGGTCATTTTTTTAAATTTTTAAATTACAGTTTTTCCAATAAATATTTTGATGCCTTAAATTACTAGATTATTGTTTAATAGTAAATTTATGCTCTTATATATTATTATGCATAGTATACTATGAACTGATTTATTTTAAAATGTTAGTATAAACCGTAAATAAATCAAGAAAAACCACTTTAAAATAATGTTCTATTTTTTATCAATACTGATTGATATTCTGAAACACAAACTGTCTCTCTGAACGCAACTCAAAATGAAAGGGTGGCTAAAACAAAGATCCAGAATCAATCGGAGTCCAAAGAGCGTGGCTCTCCAGTTTGTGTTGCCACGATGTTCGTATAGACTAGCCTTGATGATAATTGCGGAGAGCTGGGACTCTGGGACGTAGGTTTCTCATGGAATGAAAATTCTGTTTAAAAATTTAAAGTTCCGTTTCCTGTCAGATAAAAAGTGGATATCACATTTTCATAGAATCAATCGTTACTCTAAAGGGCGAAGATCGCCAAAGCCAGTTAGTTTATCCTCCTGCTAAATAGTTGGACATAATTGTTATTGTGTAAGTGGGACTTTGAATAAATTTGACGTTTAATTTCCAAACGCCATCTTCTGTCATCTGTTTCCAATTCGAATTTAATATAAATCACTCACAAAACAGTAAAAACAGTTAAAACAGTAAGCTCAAAGTAAATTATTTTCTAATTTAAACGAGATTCTACGCTAACTTTCAGTTCTTCACATGACAGATAGCGTTTGGAAATTAAATGTCAATTATATCCAACTATTTAGCAGGAGGATAAACTAACTGACTTTGGTGATCCTCGCCCTAAATCTCTATTTTAGTTTTAGACTCTACCATTTTGGTCTGCCAATGAAAACAAAGTAAAAGGTGGCAAAAAACAAAAGTGATGGCATTCTTGGGATAGGAACAAATACGCTCAAAAATAGTAACCAATGACCAGGCTATAGAGCAAGTAAAATCTTTTGACTTCTTAGGTTGCATGATGTCCATGTTTGAGGAGGCTGATATACCCAAAAAAATTGAGAAATTCAATTACATAAATGGCACAATAAGAAGAACATTTAAGAGCAAAGCCAATCAGGATACTGCATTGAAGTTTTATAAGACGATATCGGTACCAAGTATAACATACGCCAGCGAAACTTGGACGATCACTAAGGAAAACGAAAGACGAATCCAGAGTGCAGAAGTGAGATTCCTACGCTCAGTGGCGGAATATCAAAGGATAGACCGAAAAAGAAATACCGACATAAGAAATGAATTGAACATCTGCAGTATCAACGAGAAGATAAAAGATTATAGAATGGCATGGAAAAGACACCTAGACAGGATGGACCAGACTCGTTTGCCAAAACAAATGTTCCAATACAATCCGAGAGGAGAAAGAAGTGTGGGCCGCCCCAAAAAGAGATGGAGCGACCAATTAGAGTGACGTAACGGGCCACCGGCCTAAAACCTGCGGATGATGATGATGATGAGGTGGCATTTTTTGGGTAAAAACTACTGCTGAAGACTTCAGCATTACACCCCTAGTGTGAGGCTGAAGCTGCCCTCCATTATCACAAAACACAGCTCGGCCTACGGCCTTCACACCACCTTTATCACGTAACATAGCTCAACCTTCGGCCTCGTCTTTGCAATAAACAAAAAGATGTCGCAATTGGAAAAAAAATATGACAACATTTAATTAATAAATAATATTAACACAAATCATTTACCTACCATTTATACAAAATCGGGATTGCTTCAATTGCTAGAAAATTGGAGGATAAAACTTACAACAGATCAGTACGAGGCCGTAGGCCGAGCTATGTTAAGCTAAGATGAAAAGTCAGTCTCAGAAAACTGCAAATTTTTTAGGTGCATGTTCACCAACACAATGGCCATGGCACAGTTATGTTTGTCAAACATAACCTTAAATTTAGGGTCGGGAGTGAGCGGTTCTAACCGCTAAGCCGACGCTTCAGAATATGATCTATATTTGCATTATGGCCAAAAAATTATTTTCAACTGCTTTATTGCAACTTTGTGATTTCGGGCGACATATTTAAAATTTGCAGGAGAGTGCAAGAGCAAGTGGCACCGGTTCTGCCCCCCCCCCGAGAATCTCTGGTTTCTCATCAATTTCCTCACGTTTTATATTCAGCCATCTAAAATAAGAAGCTGTACCTCCTTCACATCGAATAGAATTTTATAAAAATAAATTATTATTAATAACTAACAATTCATTTTGCCCCACCTGGTATACTCTGGTTTCAAACCAAAAGTTGTCACATCTGATGTGAGTAAAATTTCTGTCAGCACTACCTTGTAATATTTCATGAAGGCAAATTGTATTTTGTTGATTTGTGCTATATGATCGAAAATCTACAATATAAAAATGTGATATTTCCAGCTTATTTCATCTGGTCCTATCGTAGATGTCAGGTAGATTTTTTTTAAGTTATTACGCACGCGCTAATAGAGATGACCTTGAGATGTATTTCGACATCTAGGGCGTAATTGATGTGCTTGTTCGGCCTTCAGCCTCACTCAGAGGAAATTGAAAAAAATCGTGTATATGGTAGATTTGTGATGTCGGTAATTTTTTGGTAGGCAATAAAGGAAGAAATCAATCAGAGTCTCTTCTATGAATGACAAGTAAGAGGAGGAGCTTTCTAGCAAATTGTTTTATTTAATTTGTTTACAATGACATTTTTAGCAGATCTCTTCTTAAATTAGCTGTAACAGAGTATGTCCCTTGCTATCATGAATGATAGATACTAAGGTTTCCCGCTCGCTAGCCTGTCGATGTACGGTTAAATCACATTGCTTTTCATTAAGAATAGTACTTACTTTGTTCTTCGTAAGAAATTACGTAAATCTGCCACTGCCTAGCATTCGAAACTAAAAAAATTGTGACCTCGCAAAACTCTAATATGCTTCTGATATTTGTTAGGTTAGGCACCAAATTTGCGTTTGTTTCTATAACGGTGCTACGAGCCAAAGCTTCTCCTATAGAGCAATTTAAGGAGGGTATGAAAGTAGGAATGAATACCTGAATACCAAAGATACCATATCTCTGCAAAAATCAATTTCTCTCTCCCTTTAAGGTAACTTAACTTATTAGTAATTTTGGGCTTCCATTCGCAGTATGCAAAGAAACATTATGATTTATCTTAATTTCTGTCTGTCTGTCTGTTTATTCGTTGACATAATTGAAATTTGTTGTGTAGCAAAGTAGCATATTCAATCTTTATTAACTATTTTATCTTTCATGGAAGCAGCCTAAATAAATTTTGTGTGCTATTTGAAGCTTTTTGATATAATGTATTTTACATGTAAAAAGTACATAAGGATATTAAAAAGTGCAGCATAAATTACAGTGAATACGTTCAAGCGCATCCTGATCCTGATTCGGTAAACTTTGCAAACAGGTTAATGGCCAGGGCGCGATGAACCTGAGGTTTAAAACGCTCTGATTAAGCTACCTAGATTAGTTCAAATTAATGAATGCTAATTTTCAATTTATTTGATATTTCATGTTTTATAATTGGAAATATAAGAGGTTATAATTATTAAAATCAATAAAAGAGATTCATTGGGAGTTTTAGATGCAAATGGCGTAAAAAGTTTATAAGTAAATCATACCAATAAAAGCCCAGCTTTGTTCGTAACGTATGAACTTAGTTACAGATTAAGATTAGCTTTAAATTAACCAATCAGCGAGCTTCAATCAATCCAACTAGATTTGGGAAAAAGTATTTATTCGAACATGCCAAGATTTGACTTGACATCATAAGAGGCCGAACAACTATGGTGGTCGTAAATACATTTTATAAAATTGATTGTGAAAATTTGTGATTTAGTTTTTGAAGTCACCGAGTGATGCTGACGGCCTAGCAACTACGACTTTCAACAAGCATTGGAAGATTGTACACCCGCACTACCTTGTACTAAATAAATAAATAAAATATAACTATGCCACTTTAGCTTCAGAAATTATGCATGTACAATTTTTGAGTGCTGGAGATAAATTTTGAATTAACTCACCTGAATACGCAAACAGCAATGGTGACATTAGCAAACACCGATATAAAAAATATGATGCCGAGTATGGTAACTTCTGCAATAATCGATGCAAGCATTCGTTCACCAAATTCACTAAAGTAGGTAAAAAAATATCTGTCACCCCATCCACTTTCATTATCAATTCCAAACAAGTACGAAGAATTCCAAGAGGTATCGTTCATTGTTGGTCGTTTAATTTTCTGATTAATTTTTAATCACGTTAGGCATTTTTATTGGTACCTGAAACAAATTCAATTAGTAAGATTGAGTTCAATAGTGATTAATTATTGATGTACAGTTTTAAGAAATAAATTACTCATCAACAAACTTAGTTTGACAACGTCATTCAGTTTTCTAGAAAAGTGGAGACAAAATAACGTGGAAGATTTTCTAAACAATTTATATTGTTTGGTTCTTCTAAAATTAGACACCGGATAAGACGTGACAAATAAGAAAAGTGCGTATTGTACAGTTCAACTATCGAATAATGATTTCATCGTAACAGAAACGGTTTACGATGATTAAATGCAAACAAAACGCGTTCTAAATAATTTAATGCTTCATTGTATTGCCAAGTAATCAATTATGAATTCAATCACCTACAAAGAGAAAAGGCAAATCAGGGAAAAATAAAATTAACTGTCACTTTCGAACTTTGTACACTTGAGGTTTTCAATATTAGATTCATCACTATTAGTCACCACTTTCGACAGGAATTGTTAAAACTTTCATTCAAGTCGGATATTATAAAACTTGAAAAATCCATTTTGTTAAGAGCTTTCCCTATTGAGTTATTTTCTAATAAAATTCTTGAAACATGAAACTAATTTTAAAAAATTTGGTTTGTAAGTTTTCAATCTCCTTAACTGCATTATTTAGTTTTGAAGATGGATATTATTAAAGGAAAGTTTATAATGTGTTAATTTTATTTTTCAAGTCGCAAAACTGCAACGCTAGCCTGCCAAGTGCTTGGAGTTCATTCTACAAGCTGAATGGCTTGACAGGATCGGGGTGAAGCTGAAAACCGGAGGTAGTACAATTTTGTCTGAATTCTCTTTAAAAAATGCATAAACCTTATGTGTATATCTTGCAGCTTACAGATTTGCAATTCTATACAAAATTGGAAAGTTAGCATGGTGTAACTGTATCATTTTGGAAACCTTTTACAATGTTAAACAAATTTATTTTTAGCCGCTTCAATAAAATCAAATTCATTCGTGTAAGCAGTTGCTTAAATTTGACATCAAACCAAGATCGGGAACACATTTGCAACAAGGATGAAGAAATATGTTCCGAATAGATAAATTAGGTATAATTTAAAAAATACTGTGATACATTTGAATATCGTATACTAAACTCGATATTATCCCAAGTTGATATTGACGGCATGAGGATAATAACGCGACTGGATAAAGAAATAAAGGTTGCATAATGGTAAAACATAATAATAAAATGTTATAACCCGATAATCCTCAACAGCATTTACAACCATTCAAAAGAGTACATATTATGCCATTCTTTTATTATTCGATGTTTATAAAAACTTGAACAAAATCAAAGGCAAAAGTTATTTTTCAAAAATGAGATCGAATTTAATATGAAGTCTACCAGTATGGCCTGGTAACTGCTATGCTTACACAAAAAATTTGTAAAAATATGTAAATCTTGAAACCTGATCCTGAATTTAAAATAAATTATTCATAAAGAGGATTTTGTTAATCAAATTTTACAATTTTTTAAAATAGACACCCATACGTCATCCTTTTTACGATTGTTTAACAATTAGCTAAAAATAATGATTAAATAGGTAAACTAAAAACCACTTCCAAGAAATAAAGAACAATCAGTAAAGTGACGTAGTTGTTATTATATTCTTCAAGCAAAATAATCAATCAGACAATAATAACCTATCGCTGCACGAAAAATGAATGTTCTACTATATACGAAAAAATATTTTGAAACGCTGAAGGATTTAGACATGTTCGGGTTAAGGGTAGCGGATCCAATAACTGTGTTTAGTCGCGAACGCAAGATGGCGCAAGGATCTATTATAAAATAAAATTAGAGCTATTGAAATATTGTGAAAGTTTATTTTGTATTTAAGCGGAGAAGGAACGAAATAGGAGGAATGGAGAAAAAGATAAAAATTCAAAATTTTGGAGAAAAGAAAAGAAGAATGTTTAAAGTGTTTGTAGTGTTAAACAGAGAAAAACTACAATTTTCACATTTTTGTGATCATAATGATCTCTAACCTATGAGGTCGAAGACCGAACAAACATAGGTCTATGAGAATCGAAAGTATTATATTTTGAGTTTTGGTAACGATTTTCATTTTGTGAGACCGAAGACCGAACAGAATTTATATAATAATTGACGTTCCCCGGTTGAACGCGGCCATTTGAACGCAGGGACGTTTGAATGCGAACAATTAAAATTGTAAAAGGATTCAAAAAAGATCCTGGTTTATAGCTTAAAAAAGGACAATAGAATTTACAAGTTTACCGTTAAATTAGTTTGAAAAAAATATCAATTCCCAAATTTACTTGGGAAATCTTTTAAACGAGCTTCAGCTTCAACGGGGAGTGGGCAATTTTAATTGCTTGCATTCAAACTTCCTAGACCGGACATTCCCAGATTTGTGCCAAACAATCACATTTGACACCTACTCGAAGGTCATAACGCCCTAAATTACGAAGAGTAATTTATTTATGATAACATTAAGGTAAAATCAATAAAATAACAATTTAAAAGAAATAAATAACATTCAGTTCTTTTCTAAAGAGCTCGAAATTAATATTAAATACAAATAAAGAATTTTAAATCATAATATTTCCTCCGAAAAGCCCTTACATGACTTAATAACTATTGTTGCTGCCCAGCTTCTCTTAGAATGTCTGCAGATATGACGACAAAGAGTATGACCCTAAAGCGGCGTTCACAATGAAGTGGGGTCTTGCCTTGCTTCGATAGAAAGCTAGCAAGAACCAAACAAAATAAACAGTTTTTAATCTTAGAAAAGGATAGAAGAAACTATTTTAATCTAATTGGCGCTTTTGGCAGCTTTCTACCGAAGCAAGGCAAGATCCCACTTCATTGTGAACGCCGCTTAAGGTTATGACAGATCCTCGATCCTGCTCTGAATTTTTATTTGGTTTCATATGCATTTTATGCATGCTTTAGTTGCAAATGTGGACTGTCTGGTGTGAACGTGACCTTGAAGGTAGTCTTCCAACAGCAACAGCACAGAGCGGATCTATATTTGTGGTCCACCATCACCACACCATTTGGTGTTGTTATCGGGCAAGCTATTTTATGTGTGCAAGCTCTACTCAGTTTTGGTGCACAACTCTTACGGCCCTTTTCGATTTCCTACGGTTAGCAGGGTCTTTAGTGTTGTTGTATATTGACAAATTAGAAGATCTTAACCTTCAAACTTCGGTCTATATTGGAAACTAAATATTACTTTGGGGAATTTTCCATTATTTGGGTGGTCCCGTTTGGCTTCGCGTGACCAAAAACGGTTCTCTCACTGGTCCAGCAGCATCTACGAGCAACGTTGAGTGTGTTTGCGCAACAACGGTCAGGTGTCGTCCGTTAATTTAGAACAATTCGCCATTCTTTACTTTCAAACACACACGTCAACATTCGATAGAAAAAGAACGTTTGTCACCAAAAACTTACTAAAGCTCAATGTAAGTAATATATTTATTATTTCCAATACCTGCTTACTGGCGTGCTATTTCGGCTTTTATATTCATTTTTTGACTTTTTAACACTGTCGATTCATCCATATACCTACTGTGTGTATTGTGGAATTGTGTCACTGCTCTCAATTATTTTTTACTTGTCATTGAAGCAATTCTTACCACACCGGTGTTTTATTGTAGGTCCCCGACTACCTTTCCGTTCAGAATTCTCAACCTCGCCTCTCCCACCAAACTGAGGGCTAGAGCTTACAAGATCGCGGCTACATAAACGGGAGAGCTTCTCTCCGAATTGCGACAGAATCTGGATCTTTGTCTTGGGAATCCATCTTATTAGGGGTTGCACAACAGAGGGCAGTTGTGTTTCACGCTATGCATGTAGAGGTATGAAGGCGAAAAGTATGACCCCAAAGTTATGATGACTAGCAAACTCTTCTCATCCACAGGAGCAGCCCAAAGGCGCTTATTGCCCGTCTCTGGCGTTTCTGGAACTTCGCGCCTTCTGAAACATTTTTACCGGCATTTTATACATGCTGTCATTCATAATGTGTATGACGTGGCACGCAATGTGTTAACAAGGACGCAACGATCCATTAAAACTTGATTCATGGCATTAAAATTTCCATTGAGCGAAGAAAAATTGAAATTTCCATATTTTGAAAAAAAATTTGAATTTACCATGACGGAGCATGTCTCTGGCGCTTGGAAATTTTGTGTATGATAAATTTATTATGCCAATCTTGCTATATTATGCCTTAATCGCTTAATCGATTATAATACAATCTATATCATAATACCAATTTAATTATTATGTTATGTATTTTTAAATTCGACAATTTAAAAGAACTTTTTAAAAATAGAGTTTTCCCTTGCTTATAAGCTTTTAATAATATACTACCAATAAATTTCAAACCTGACTTTTCACATGCGTTTAAAACGACCCTGAAAATTTTTCTGTTTTGAATTGTGTTATTTTTGCTTATTTAATTTTAATTGCGGCTTACTATATTTCTTATAATAGTAACTACAAGTTTAACAAAAGTGAAATACACCTATAAACTATCACATGCCCTTGTTTATTATGTTATCAACATGATTTCAGAATTTGAAGTCAATCCGTTTAGCCGTTTTTGATATGACTATGAAAAACCTCAACACGCATCGGATAACCCACAACTAAACCACACTATGACCTATACTTTTTATCATTAGTTTCAAATAAAGGAGCAACAATTTCATTTAGCAATAATAGTATTTTTCACCTATAATTATGTAAGGTAAAGTTTAACAAAAAACTTTGAGTTGCTTCAAGAGTTTTCTTAATTTTGTACTCACAGACTTGATGAATTTCCGGTTTATTAATGCTTCCCGATTTTCAATTCATCTGAAAAGGTATTGATCAATTTGGGGTAAACTGATAGTGCAATCAGCTTCAGAACATTTTTAAAATAAAAATTTGGTGCAAGGAGACAATCGGTGATGTGATGTGAATATTTTATCAGCAAGATTCCAGTTTTGTCTCACTTTTAAAACCAGGTAAATCTAATAATGTAAGTCAAATTTTATTACTACCTACTAATTTTGTAAAATTCTTCTTTGAATTTCCTTGAATTTCTAACACAGTGAAATTAAATTACTGGATAAGTACACTTGTACCTTGTACATTTTATATAGGTTTTATCGACAAAGCTGTAGGTACCTGATTATACATTTTCCAGTAAGTATAGAAATATTTCGCATTATGAATGATTTTGAATATGCTTTAACATTTTAATGTTTAATCACGCCAAATAAGTCCTTGAATGTAGTTCGTACAATTACGGATGAATAAAACTATGCCGATTACATTATGAAGAATATATTGCATAAAATAAGCTTTGTAAGTAATCTAATAAATTTAACAATATAATAGTATAATTTAAATCAGGCAATGCTAACACTTCAACGGAGAATAATGCATCAGGCGTTGCCAAAACATCGATTTATTATTGTAAATATCCCATTGTTATTATGTTAATTAGTTAAATAGTTTCAACATTAACGCATAAAGCCAAATAAATATAAACAAACTAAGGTGTCCCAAATTATCAGACAAAAGTCGATACTTATTGACTAAAGATAAATAAAAACCTACTGCTTAACGTGGAATCCGCACTACGGCACAAATAATTTGACAGCCCCTAGGATTGACATCTATAACTCTTCTGTCCAAAATTGAACTTCCTGTGCATGTACTACTATACCAACTATATCCTGTCCAATTGCATGATCAAAAATTAGTTGTTCTTTTAAATGTTGATAATAAACAAATAATGAGATGGTTATTGCCTTGCAACTAACGCGATCAGTTGAGAATGCAAGGTACAGGGTTCAAATCCTGGGAAGAGTCAATCTTTTTTATGACTAGTCTCCATGCTTCGGAAGGCACGTTAAGCCGGTGGTCCCCCTGGGTTAATGAATTGCCATTATTAACATAAAAATCAGCATACAGGCACATCTGACTGCCAGCCCAGCAGGCTACCTAATGGATTTATAATATTTATATGCTTATAGAACTAACCAACAGATGTTGGAAATAACAGGCTTTAAATAAAAGCACCAATTTTTGATAGTTAACCCTGCAGTAGGCGCGCATATTTTACTTACGAGTTTAGGCGCGCGGTCTACCCCCGTAGACCATTTAAGTTATTAAGTTTACAGTAATTTAGACTCTTTTTTTTTAAACTAGACATATGATATGCTTCATTGGTCTATTTTAAAACATATTTTGTAAAAATTTTCAGAAATATTGATGTCAAAGTAATCGGTTAAGCTAATGCAACCGATATAATTGGAACCGTTACGAGCTATGGCGGTTTAAAGAAGCATGGTCTACCCCCGTAGACCGCGCGACCACTGGAGGGTTAATGGAAATTCATTTTTGATTACTTTATTGTTTGGTAAGAAGAAAAGCGAATTGTTAGAAAACGTCCGAAAGAAGGGAGTCTGAGGAGAGACTAAAAGGAGGACAGACGTCACTTGCATTTCTCTTGAGTTTTCCAAGTGTATAAATTTTTGGACAAATTTCCGTTTTTTGGACCGTGTTATTTTCCCAAGAGTTTTCCAAGCATGCGAAGCGTTCTATTATAGCGTGGTGCATGGTATGAACAGCATCTTTTTTTTTTCATTACCACAAGCCAAATTTGTTATTCCAATCCGGAGATTGAGTTGGATGATTCAAGATTTTCAAGTTTTAAAAACCAATGTATGTTAGAAATTTTGGAGGTTAACTTTTTTGATAAGCAATTTTACATAATATGTAAAATAATATTCGAGAAGATAAAAATGTACCCATCGATTTATCTGCTGCTTGTGTTTCTAAGCGGAAGGTTAATTTGATATTTAAAAGTATCTGCTTAGAGGCACATGAAAAGGATTGTTGGTTATAAATTGTGTTTTTACAAGTTCAAATTCCATAATTAAGCTGTTGACTTTATTCATTTACTTATGTACAAAATTTATCCTTTAGAAAAAAACGAAAAGAATTTTTATTTTGTAAGCAGTTCACACTCATGGTTCACACACTTTCATTTACAGGATTGAGCTAGCCGTGGTGAACTAAGTTTGACTTTGCTAATTGCTGAAGAGTTTTTCCCCATGATTTTTGTTAATTTTTCATAACAGCTTTAGCATTTAAATGAAACTTAATTTAAGTGGAATAAGTACCAAAGGAATCTTTAACGTGCTCGGATGGGTTCTAGACTTAGAGCATACTAAACACAGCCTCCAAGTCAGATCAACTCCGAAAGTTGGCGTCCGCTTCCAATCACCTTTCCGTTTGGGTGTGTTTCAAGATCTTCGGGTCGGAGCCGAGCCACTACTTTCCAAGCTCTATTAGCCATGAAGGCGCTAGCTGAGTTGATTGCTACGCAACTCACACACGAAAGAGCGGGGCTAAGGGTTGGTGCAATCCATCACCACTCCACCATAACCACTACAATTACAACAACTTGGCGGTATAGAGAAAGGCCTAGTCCCTTACCTGAGCAACGGACCCCGGTAGTACCAGTTAAAGCAAGGCCACACTGGTTACACCCCTCGATGTCAAAGAACGTCTCCCAGAAAGGGAACTTGCATTCCCGACTGATGATCGACTTGGTAGCAAGATTCGGAGGCGCATCGGGGATCTCCCGCACATACCCCGTTTACAGGGGGTGTGTGGACTACAAAATCTGAAAGCCAACAGTAGGACTCCTCATCATTCATAAATCGATTTAAGTCATCCTTTCTGCCGTCCATCATAAGAGGAGCATTGAGATCCTGGTAAAGCCCGCAGACAAACAAAATATGTCTCCATATCTCAATTTCAATTCAATGGAATTCAATATTCAAATTCAATAAGAAATCAAGAGATAGACTGCCCGTCGAGGGCGGAGTAGTGAAACAGTACAATTTTCTTCACAAACGTTTTTGTTATACAATAAAATTGTCAGGTGACTAAACACGATGTTATAGGATTATAATATGTTTAAAGTTTTCTATGCTTTGGCACCAGATCGAGGACAAAGTCATTGCTATGTGCATCTGTTCCGGGCTCAATTCCAAAGCTGCAGCGGATTTAAGCTATGGTTCCACTACTAGGGGTAAAATCTGTTCGTAACGCTCCATAATACAATCAGGATAGGTCCGTTAATTTATTACTAACTTGAAAATGAAGCTCAAATGAAAGCAGTTAATTCTTCACATCAGAAAATCCAAACTATCTAACCAGGTTATTGCAATGATTGAGTTTGGATCAAATTGCTACAATCACAATTTTAGGACGGCTGAATGGATGGTGAGAGTCTAGTGACTAAATTCTGAGGTTTAATAACAAATTTTAGCTCGTGATATTGTTAAATACATCGTTCCAGATTGTGCTTTTGCTGGAATAGACTTACTTCAGTCTATCCAACTGACAAAAAAGTTTCAGATAAAAATTGATTGTAGGATTTTCAGAAAGAAGAAGAACCTATTTTGGCCGCCATTGTTTCAAGATGGCGGCGGCGGTCTACTAATATCGAGAATTATTTAAAACCCAAATGTAAGAGTGTTTGACCTGCCAAAAATAAAAACTTTCGAATAATTGTCAGCAAAAGCTTCTATTGATTGGGCTGTAGTAGGTAAGTCGACGTAGGGATAAATAAATTAAAAAATTGGAGCCAATAGCAACCTTTGCGGAAAGTCACTGTTGACTTTCTTGTAATTTTTTATTTAATTGAATGGCGAATAATGGATTCGATAATGATAATTATTTTATGAGTGAGTTTAAATCTATTGATAAGTCTGTTGATAACTTTACCTGAGGTAACATCACGTAATGGTGTAATACATACAGAACTATGGAATAATCGAAACAAATAACCAAAGAGTAAACATTTCTGGGAATTATTAAATGTGTAATAAATAAAGTTCGTATATTTGCATACTTAAATTGTATTTACCTAAATAACATTCATGCAATTAATTGTAAATAAAGTTTGTTGGTAGAACCCAATATTGTGATCCAATAGTATTTTAAATGCTTATTGCAAAATAATAAGCATTTTTTATTGTGGAACAAATGGAGTGAAATGAATTGCATGGGGTGAATTTGACCAATATTGAAATCATTCAATTCTTCGCTATGAGAATGAAATATTGGACGTTTTTAACATTGTATTATTTATTAACATTATAATTCTCCAAGTTTTTGAGATGGAACAATCATGAAATAGAAAATGCTTAAACATATTGAATAACATTGATAAAAGGATTGGAAGGCGTAACTGTATCGCCAATTTTTTTGGGCATTTTTGCAAGTGTAGGAATAGAAATAAGAGGGGGAGATAAATTTAGACGTTTTGTTTTATACTAGTTTTGTTATTAATTAAACAAAAGCAAAAACTTGCCAGATTATGCAGTTATTGTAAGTAAATCTGCATAATTAAGGACAAACTGTTTTGTATGAAAAGCAAAATGTTAGTTTCAATTGCAAAACGTACACATGATTACTTTTGTATAATAAGGTAGTTGAGTAATGCAATTTAAGTTTGTTCAGCAAAATCTTCACAGAGTAATAAAATAGATATTATGAAGTCACTCCAGTTAATACGTTAGCCACAATGTGCATTAAATTTAATGCACACCAACATGAAGAACAATTTATTGTTTATTTTGAAGCGTGGCAGGCAATGTATTTTAAGTATAATAAGTAAAATATTAACATGGCCAGTTCCATGTAGAAATTATTGATTCACCTTTGTTAATCTACTCCAAATACAAACAGATAAAACAAGAACACAATCACAACACAAAAAATTATCCAATAAAAGTTAGTCGTATATATCCAACACAAATATAAGATTTGATCGATTTCAAAGAGAAGTTAATTAAAAGTTTTGAAAAATAGATTAAACTCATCAAAAGTAAGTCAGCATCAAAATATAAATACAAGATGGGAAAATCGAGTTAGTTTCTGGAACTCTTTTTGCCTTTTTTCCATTCCAGTGCTTAATTTATAATGCGATGTTTTTGTAAAACTAAATCCAAGGTTTATTTAATTACATTTTAGGACTTAATTGACCCACTTTTAAAGAAGCTGATAAATATTTAATAAAATAATTTAATTTAAACTGGGTTAAGCAAGATAAACTTTGAAAGTACAAAATGTTTGCGACAATAAGGGAATTACCTAATCGTGAAGACTAACAGATTCTATTAAATCGGTGATGCATGGAACTTCGATAACAACAACCCTCATGTGAAAACTGATAGATTTGAAATCCAATTTAACAATTCTAGTCAAGAAATCTCGTGATTAGCTCCAATACATCAAGGTCATCGTACTTAATCTTACACCCCGATCATTTTTTCGTGGATACGCGTGAAATGAGGGCATAACATTTTTAGACAATTTTCATGATAAAAGCGTAAGGATTATTTTAATCGAGATTGGCTCTCTCTCTTTCTCCATGTTTTATTTCCTCCCAAAGTTATTATTGAGTTTAAAACAAGTCCAACATTACAGAGTACCCAGCTCACGTCGTAAAGATAGTTGAACAAACTGCAGATGATAACAAAATAAATCAAAGGACGACTTGTATTTTACGGCAATTTTGATCGCCATTTATCAAACATTTTTGTACGTATCGAGTCGACAACCCTGAAAGATAAATCAAACTAGGAGATAGAAAAAAGATGTATGTAGTTAATATAAAGCAACTTCGTGTTTGCGTTGAACAAAATTCTGCTGCTTATAAAGGAAGTGCAACTTTCCTTTGATAATATAAAATTCACGTTAGTGAAGTTTGTGATTCAGGTGATGTTTCAACAGTTCATAACTCCCACACCGTTACGTTTTCAGAAGAAAAGCTTAAAATACAAAACGTGTGGTTTTCGATTATCTACCCCTTTCATTTTACAATTTTTTCCAGATTCGTTATCGTTTAAGAGTTATATGCAAAAATACAAAAACTGATCTCGTTTTACTAGGAGCAATTTTCAATCCGATGATTTCTTCGTTGGCTTTCAGGGAAAACTGTATTGGTCCCTAAAATAACGGTTGAGTGCGGCAATCAAATCATGTTTGATAGTAAATTAAGGTCCATCAAAACTCCAGAGACCAAAATAGGAATTTATAGGTTAATTATGTTTCTATACTAAAATGTTCCAACAGCGGCTTAGTAAACGTTCGGTAAAGGATATAATTTTAATTAATTTACCAGAGATGCTTTTAATCAACCCTTTTTTGTATCCTGACAGTACCAAAATGTGATAAACTTTTAATTTAATAATTGCATTTCTATTGTAACGTCTAAGTAAATTATCCATTATCACCCATTAGGTGTAATAACGTGAAGTTGTTACGTAAACGTTGCGTTGATTAACAAAAAAATAATGTGTTGATGCAAGGGGTGGAAATTTTTGTAAATGGAAAAGTTTCAATTACTAATATTATAATCGTTACACCATCAGAAAGCATAGGTATTACACACGGTTTTTTAACGTGTTTCTTGCGTGATTTTTTAAGTTATATTAAAAATTATAGATAGGGCCAAAAAAGGTCCTACAACCAAACGTGAAATCCTAACTAGAGAATGAGAAAAATTGGTAACCCACCTACGGCTCTGCCGTCTGAAGCGTAAAGAAAAATTGTTTTACATAATCAACAATTTGGGGTTAAACCGACGCCCAACGTGGTGGAATATTACAATAATTTATAAAATATTTGTAATCCTTTTACTGTTGTAAATTTCCAGTAGTTGTAAAAAATTAGCCCAACATTCTATAAATTTAAACCTTTTAGGTAATTAAAGCTAAAATAAAAGCGTTGAATTAACATTTCATGACGTACTGGGTTATTCCTCCAGGGTAGATATTTTATTCAAATATCAAAATTAAAATGCGTACTATATAAAAAAGTGGTAAGGAAATTGTATGGTAATTATTATGTTATATTTAAAAAATAACGATCGAGGTGAAAAATAATAAAAGAGAAGGAACACAAAATTGTTAGTCGTCAAGGCAACTTAACCACACCGCAATCAATTATTAGTTTGATAAAAAAATTATTTATATAAAATTGATTTTATGAATGAAATACTACAATTGGACGGTTTTACTGAAGAAATTCGTTGAATAAGTTTAAGATTTATGACAAAAGTTTTCAAAAACTTGGATGTTCCAGTTTATAAAAGCTCAAATTGAAACGTTTAAAATCGAATAAAATGAAAAAACGGTCACTTACAATTTTTTGTGTAATATTGGTAACCATATTTTAATAACTGTAAAATTTAAAAACTTTTCTTTTGGTAGCGTAACATCGTTGTCGACTCGAGTTTCCCAAGACTAAGCGAAAAACCCTGTTATCGCCTTTACTACGCGCATACAACTGCAGGAGTTAATAGTAGTGAATCGTTTCGAATACACCAACAACGCACATGTGTGAAAAACGCCTCCTTTTCATTATTAGTAAACGCTGTGTTAATAGTTAAAATAATTAAGAATTCGTTAGTCATTTCTAATGTTTACTTTTCAACTCAAAGCAATGACACTTGGTGCTACTAATCGAGGATGCCACGAGACCATGACACACGATTTTTGCTAGCTGCCGGAAATGTTTGATGGAATCGAACCGAATTGGAAGAACAAAGATCACATTTCAAAGACTTTAAGTAAGTGATAAATTGGGAAGTAAACAAAGCTTAAAAGGAAATTCAGTGAACCGGTGCTTTATTTTACTCGCGACGTAAAATATAATAAATTAGCTAATTTAGCTTCGGGGTAAACAGTGTCACTGGATTTGTCAAGAAATAATGAAGTTTGGTGTATTATAAACACATTTTTTACAAGCGCAGAGAAGAACTTATTATCAGACATGCCGGTGCCTATATCGGCCAGAGAATCCGTGTCCGTTACACACATTTATAAAAATAGTTTAGTTAAAAGTAAATAGGAAAGCTAACTATGTAACGATATTTTAAAACATTCTATTTTCGTATCATTGATCTATTTTAATACGAATTTGGCATGTCACTTCGAACTTTCTTCTAAAACTTATTACGAACCTCCTTCACGTGTTGAATTAGGTTGTCACAAATAGACGCATAGCTAATGTCTCCATAACGCACGTCGGGAATGCACCAATATCGAAGTGATCTTTATACTAAAGGACGTGCGAACAAGTCTGGAACATCAAACGAAATAAAAACAAAAATAAAAAACAAAATTGAACAATACTTTTGTGAAATGAAAACAGGGTAGTTTTTGTTCATCGTGGAAAATAAACAATTTAGAAATTTTGAATGACGGTTTTAACCGCTTCGAGGGTTAACAAAGAGTAGTTCTTGTCAAAAACTCCAGTTTTTGTATAATGTAGCCAATAGCTAAATTGTAACTTTTCCATTCTATTCTAAGTTCAAGGAAACACGAACGTCTATTCGTTTAAACCTCAAAGCCACCTCAAATTGTCTAGTCTTAAACCTTAGATTTAATTTTATAAAGGAAATCTCGGGGTTAAGTTCATAAAGGAAACCGTCAGTATGGGATGTTTCGGGATTTCTAACTGGTCAACAAACAGAAGATTTAGTTGTATGAAGGGAGTTTGATGGAAGAAAGAAACCTACGAATCATAAGTCTGCAAAGTTCCTCCAAAAGTGACTAAGGGCAACTTAAAGATTATTGCTTGGATGAACAAACTTCGGCCGTGAAAATTCAGTAGGGAGATCGCTAAAAAGTGTCAAAATTAAAAATTTTTATTGATGAGTGCATTGAGATGCGAAATTTTGATTAGAAACGGAAAGTTTCTAGTAGTTATGAACTACAATTTTTTTTTATGTATTTTAAATTCCAGATCGATCTGTCTATCTTTATATCTGTCTGTTTGTAACACAAAAAGTCACTTACGTTCGAAATTTTAGTTTTACTTTTAAAAAAGTAAATAACTTTATTTGTCACCGATTGCAACACGCAAGTAAACTGTGACCTTCACTTACGTCAATGATTCTCACCATGTGGTGCCGACGGCCGAACAACCATCTCCAACAATGGGTTAATCTCCTGCGAAATCTGTACACCAAGTTCGGTGAAATCATTTTTGAAATCTTCCGCATGTAGTAGATGATGCAAAACGAAAATATAAAGCAAGAAATGTAGGACTCATTCAAAATTGGTCCTAAATTTAGAGAAGAACTAAAAATTTATATGCGAGTTGGAAAACGTTTAGTTCCCCCCCCCCCCCAGTTTCTCCTCACCGTTTACCCGAGACTATAAATATAGACTTGGCAATATGCATAGTACGTCCAATAAAACACTAACAATTCTCATGGATGTGAGCTGTAAAAGTGGATCCTTGAAAAGGTACTGTATTCTAATGAGATAGTTTCTTTTATTAAATAAATAACATAAGCTAACACTAACCTAAGCTAGAGACCGGAGAGATAAAAATGTTATTTTTAATTGAATTTGTCGCTACAAGCAGTGAACTTCGACTGGTGTAACCTTGCAAATGGAACGGTAAACTTGTGGAGTTGGGTGGATAGCACAAGGGTATTGCCCCATATCTCCATCAACGGACTTGATGTTTATCGGAAGATATTACAAAGCTAAAACGTCTTGACTGACGTGGCCCATGAGATTTTTATGGGTGAAAATAGTTTCAGAAGGGATGGTGTAGTTGGGTATGTGATTCCAGGAAAGGCGTGGCGAATGTGTGTTTATAACGTGAGGTTATGGGAATCTTGATAGATGAGGACGACGTCCAGAACATCGTAGATGAGTTCCTAGGATGCCCTTGCATTGCGGAACGTTCTGAGTAAGGCTTTCATCGTTGCTTTAAAGGTAGGTTTCCATCATTGATAGAGTGGTCGCCTGCTTAATCTCGAACGTTATTGGTATCGGAGGGTTTGATATTTGGGGTATCACGGTATCAGCAAATACGGTCTCTTTAAAGGGGAAATTCCAAGCATCCCCTATTGATTACAGTGCGCTGCAAGTGGACCGACCTTGGAGCTTTAGAGCGACGCGAAGGAGCTGCAATTGATTGCATTTTTTGTTCGACGGTGGCTTCTTGGTTTAATACGGTTATGGTATCGTAAATGGCCATGGTCGGTCATTGGAGACGGTCGCAGCATAGTGCTAACGTGAGTTGACTATGAACGCTAAATACCCGGTTCGAATCCGAGTGAAGTAAGAACTTTATTCTGACTGTCTCCCCTCGGAAGGCAATGGCAAACCACCGAGAGTAATATGCCAAGAAGAATCCTTAAAATGTTAATGATCTAAATAAGTCCAAAATTGATCTGTGGACTAAGGGTAAGGCAAACCACCACCCCATTAACATTACCCTGATACAGCCTGCTTGGCTAAGTCGGGGGGATCGCCGTACATCCGAAATCGGATAGGCACCTAAAGAAGAAAATGGCCATGGCTTTGGGAGTCGAGTTCAGCTTTACCAGAAACGACAGTATCGGACGGCGGTCAGTGACGTACGTAAACGTAGGAGTTTCCAGCAATTAGATCTTGTTTGATGGCGGTTGGCGAAGTTATACATGGAAGCCTACGGATCACTAAATTGGGCAGTTTTGGCTGATTTCGGTCCTAAGTGAGTTTTTGAGTTGGACCAAGTAACGATTTCTGGTGGTGGAACCTAGCAGCCAGGGGTTTGATCGATTTCCTGCATATGAACGTCCTTAGATGATTCCGAAGCCAGCGAGAGTTTACGCTTTTTGGAGCGACGCCGACGCGATGTCATTGTCTCATTATCTCATCATTATCCTTTGAGACTTGACCTTGGTTGGTGGCATCGGTTAGGACCTCAGTTAGGATGGCATAAAAACGAAGAAAGAAATCGTTTTGTAGAGTTGGGAGACATCTGAAAGGTCTCTGGGGGGTGTCGCAACGGTTCCTCATTTCATCATCTTCTTCGCCCGTTTGAGTGTAAATTTATCGGGTTTTCGGAGAGAGGGCTGCGATTTCATCACATTATCTTATCCTATCTGCAATTCTGGCCATTATAGCTTTGTATTGGGAGTTCTTGGTTCAAATGGATTGTTTTAGGATTCGAATTTCTGCATCATCTTTTTCGAGCGCTAACTGTGCAGCGTGGCACTTTATCTTACCATATGTTGTGAAAAGGTAGGCGAAAGTCCTGAAAACATGGTTGACGATTTGTAAAAGGAAGCTTGGTGCGGGACCAACCTCAATAAATGCAATTACAGTGAAGCAACACTGGATGCATTAGAACTTCAGATGCACAAAAAATAAAAATTACCTGGATTAATTATATTTTCTTGATGATGATGGTCTTGATCGGGGGTGTATTTTTGAATATTTTAGGATAGATATATCGGTCAAAAAGGAAAATAAATTTGCAAAAGTCATTTGTGCGGCACGCGGAAATTTTGTTTGTCAAGAAACGGCCCGCGGCTAGAATAAATTTGACACTCCTGCTCTACAGTACTTTAAATTCCTGATTTTTTGATGAGTGTTTCTCCGAAGCAGTCGAGAAACCGTAAAATGCACGGTCAAACTAATGTACAATGGATAAAAATCATGCGCTATAGATAAAAAAAAAGATCTTTTAAAGCTATTGCGTAGGAGCGTGACCGTACATGGTATGGATTCTTGGCTGGTTGGTACAAGTCTAATGAGGACCTACCATATTTTCTTTGATGAGGACTCTCCTTTATTATGTACACTGTTAATTCGAATACAAAATCGATATTTCTCACTTCACAATTAGAAGTGCCAATTCAAATTCTACGTGTCCTTGGAAAACCCAAACTGCGTTTATGCTTGGAGGGTATTCCATACCCCCCAAACCCCCCGGTCAAGAAAAATCTACAAACCCCTCAGTGCCTGGATATTAATAGTTAATCTCAGATGGGGAGCTTCCCAGCAAAATATTAAAAGAGTGACCGTTATTTTTGCGTTGAAAATTGAAATATCAAGATAATTGATTCCATTATTAATTTCCAATTCTTTAGTGAATAATGTAATATGGCAATATGTGCTTACCTTTCTTACCTCATGATTGAAGGTGCTAAAATTCAGATTTTACATATCCTTAACAAAACCTTAACTCCGTGTATGCTCGGAGGGGTTTCCATACACACAAACCCGCCGGCTGTAAAGACCAACATAATGTATTTTCTGTAATTTGATTTTATTACATAGGAATCATTCCAAATGGGTATAATAAATTGTTTTGGTATTAAGACCGAGGGGTCTGGGGGGTATGGAATACCCCCCAGCGCATGGTTGTTTATAGTTATACAATTTTTAGTTATATGCTGTAAAAAATTTCGGTTTGAGTACGAAAAAGGGAAAAAGGGGATTTGATAGATAACATTAAAATGAAGCGTTTAAGGTTAGGAATAATCCAAAATATCGATTAGTTTGGTCAAAAATCGATTTTAAAGTTTACATTTTTATCCAAATTTCTATCTTATTGAAGATATCATTATACGCCCGCCGCGTATATCTTTGCTCCCGAATTAACTTCTCGACCGATCAACACATGTTGCTCGGACCAAATGTAGGCAGGGATTCACCAAGTTTAATAATTTATTATGAACTAGATTTTAAAAAAAGTGATTGGAAATCAGAAACTTATGAACCAAATTGCACGTACGATCTACATAGGCGTCGCGCCAGTCATCTATAGGTGCGATCGACCGGGTGGTGCATGTTGTACGGAGCAAATATAGGATTCAAAAAGGTTAATTATGAAAAAAAAATTGTCGGAAAATATTGGAAAAAAATTATTAGGTTTAAAAATACAAATTGCACACCAGCGCTAAGCCGTCTTGTTACGCCACTGTAGAATGAACATTTCATTCAAAAATGGAGAGGGGGTTCAAAGAAAGGTTATTTGTGCGACCCACGAAAATTTTGCTTGTTAGGAAATGGCCCGCGACTGGAATGAGTTTGACACCCCTGTCTTGATGATTTATTCCCCTCCACATTCACTAAATTACTCGTACCGACGACGGAATGAAATTCGAAAGCGAATGAGAACTAAATTTGCGTAAATAATAGAAATTGATGATTTTTACCTAAACTAATCGATATTAATTTGACGTTCGCCAATAGCTTAAAAGATTTATGCTTTATTGCGATGAACGATAAGAAGTTGAAAATTGAGGCCTTCTAAAATTGTGAGAGCCGAGGCAACTGAACTTTCTGTCCTTCTAATGGTACCTGATTTGGAATTCACAAATCTGGAGAAAAAAAATTTATTTGTACTTTCTACGGTTCAATATCTGGAGTCTTCAATTTCAAAGCGATATCACTATCGTTTCACCTGTGGACTTAAAAACTTGTTTTTTTAGTAGGTATCCGGTTACTTGAGCCTGCGACTTTTTTCTTCGTGCAGAAATGAGAACATTTTTATGTGTACCTTATTTTTCAAAAAATCCCGAAAGCGTTCCAAAATTTCTAAAGTTTTCTTATATTTTCTCTTTTCCTACGAGGGAGATTAACCCCTCGATATCCGACATATAACGGAATTTTATTATAATAATAATGGAAGGATCAATATAGGATGGATTCTCATTTGAGTGTTCGTCGTAACTCATGGACGTAACCGATATCCGATTGTGATCGATTACTGAGAATACTGAGAGGTGCAAAATTAATTTAAAAAAAAGTTAAAAATTTAAATTTAATTAAACTGATGTTTAAAACTTCACAAATTATTTTTGAAAGTACAGAAAGTACCTTGACTGTCGCTAGTAATACTGCGGGCGACAATGAAAATAGAATTGTAAGCCTTTTCGTTTGATGAAATGATTTCAAGTTTGAATAAAGTAATTACTTTTGACAATTCATTAAATTCATCTAAAAATAATTTCGAAAATCGCATGTTTTATTCGGTGCAAAGTTTATGTACTTTTGGGGCTCCCTACAGTAATCCATCAAACTACAGACTCGCCCGCCTCTAAAAGTGACACTTTTTCTCCCAACAAAACAATGATTATTGTAGTGCCTTCCTTTAACGGGAAGAAAATCTTTGTAATAAATTTATTTAGTAATACAAACAATAACATCGCGCTAATTAAAATACGCTCATTAAGAATTTAGTTTATCTCCTGCAAACCTATTTTTCCTAATTGTCAAACAAAAGGCTTTATATGAAAAGTATTCGTAAAATAATTATGTAGATAGTAATTAAACCAAATACGAATTTTAAGTGCTCGTCAAATTAAATTTTGTTTGTAGTTGTTTTTAATATCATTAATAATATAATTTATCTTTACTTTGAGTAATTATCGCAATTACAATTATATCGATCTGACAACGCTAAAAATTATCTACTTTGTAGGAAAGATAAATAGGTAGAATTATTACAATTTATACTAACTTATGTACTGTCTAAAATCTAAATAATGCCAACAATGAAGCCTAGGAGGAATAGTTACACTCAATTTATTATGTTTTATAATTATCTCAAATTCACGAAAGCGAACGTTCACCTGTACATCTATTTGATGTAGTGGTAAGGAGTTGTTATACGATTTTTGCCTTGCTCAATTAATTCCGATCGATTTAATCTTAGAATACTGTGATAAACGTAGTTATTAAATAAAAATTTCGGTGGTAGGTAAGTAACCTCAGCTCGGATTTTTAAAATTTCCACTGTCAAGAATCATTAAAAACGGTACAAAAAGCTATTATAAAACAAAATATTTGCGAACCATTGTAAATAGGGCTCTAAAAAGTCAAATTTTCAAAATTTGTATTGTCCGATGCAGTCTTACGAGTTAGAAACGGTTTAGAACATTCCATTGGCTGCCGAAACCCCGCCTCTAAAATATCCCACCAAAAGCTTATATAAGGTGTGTACTTCATAAAATGCTCTCAGTACATACTGGCGATCACAACAATGTGTCGTGTGTTGAGCGTTAAAAAACAGTTCTTTTTAGGGCCAAAAATACTTAGAAAGGGTTACGGTTTTAACGACGTTGAATCTCGCTTTTTTTTTTAAACTCTGGCGGGGGTGGTTGTGTTGCCGAAATGGGCCTTTCGCGCGCTACGCTGCGCTCCGCACGCTACAGACCCATTTTTCGGCAACACTAAACTCATTAAAAACATCCCTCTAGGGTGATCCAACTCGGCACATTGTGCTATTAGCAAGGGGTAAATCTCGCTTTTGTTATGCATCTCTGGCGGGTGTGTTTGTGTTGCCGAAATGGGCCTTTCGCGCGCTACGCTGCGCTCCGCACGCTACAGACCCATTTTTCGGCAACACTAAACTCATTAAAAACATCCCCCGAGGGTGATCCAACTCGGCAAATTGTGCTATTAGCAAGGGGTGAATCTCGCTTTTTTTTTGCTGCAAATTTAAGCCAAAAATACGTTGAAAATGTGAATTTACCTCGAGATTAACTGTACGATGAATTTCCCCGTGTTTTTTAGTCAAAAATACCCCTAAAAAGTGAAATTATGTCGATGTTAACTGCGCGACGGACTAGGTACTACTGGGTGCGTAAGCGAGCTCCGGTCATACATACATAGCATCTCTGAGTTAGAGCGTCTTGGAACCGCAGGTTCCCTGAGCTCTTTAAACATCTCTGGACCGTCACGTTGATAACAAACAGGCCGGCTGGTTAACAGCCGGCGAGCGGTGATCGAGCGCAAGGCCTGAACGCGCTCGAAGTTCTGCTGAAAAACGCGAGTGGCATTAATTTCAGCCTTCGGGGGTTAAAAGTTATATTTACGTCTTGAGCGAAAATAAAACCTTTATTTTCTTTCAGCAAAAATTCGCTAACGTCTCTTGGTGCTAGTTTAGTAGTACTTTGGTATAATCCGGTTCACAGGACAACTGGTCCTGCTCCCCATCTAGTCGGCTCCCTGAAGGGGCTGGTTTAGGTCGGCGCTGGTGCATCAAGTTTTAAGGCAAACTGGATGTTTCAGCTGTGACCATCTACAGAAATGTGAAGCATTTCTGGGTCATTAAAATTGTTAGTGAAGCTCGACAATTTTAGCTCATGAAGCTCACATGTGATTCATGTGAGTTTCTCCGGGACATTCGTACACCTTTCATACAGTAAACTAATCATCGTAAGGTTCAATGAAAGTCGGGCGTTAGCTCTCGATTTTTATTGAACCCGCTGGAGTGCAAGGGAGGAATTTCATCGTCTCCGGTTGAAGCAAATTAAAAAGTGGCCAGCATGGTCGTCTTTTTAATTCGAGATCAAGTAGTTAGGCTTCTTGATTTCGTTGGTGCCGCGGGCGTACGATAGAACGGTTCGCGCCGTCCCTTGCGTGACGCACGCGTGGATTTTGGCGAGCGGCCAAATCCAATCGCTCTGCGAGGTCAAGAGGAATACCAACGTCTCATTTATGCAAAATTAGAAAGTGGGGTTAATTCCCGTCTTTCTAATTCGTGTTCAAAGTGTTAGGCTCTTTGAACACGTAGTTTCCGCAGTAGCAAAGAGAAAGATTTTGCGTCATTTCTGTTTGCAGGCTACGGTGTATTAATTATCGGCAAGTTAACGATAATTAATTTGTCTCAGTGAACGTTACCGGGAGCAACTGTAAAAATAGAGAAATTAGCTACACTTTATAATAACAATTCGCCGAATAACCCGGTGGAGAACATGTGTGAAATCTGAAAACATCAGTTTTCACAGTCCGTTAGGCACGGTGGGTGATCCCGCTCGTCGCATCGGTCCGTGTAGCTGCCTTCGTACCTTCGTTCAAACTGCTTGCCGAGTGGGCGTGTCTAGTTTGATCACTCGTTTGCCCGGCCCACTTTGCAAGCGGGGACCGTAGGCAAAGTAACCGATCTCGACACGGCCTGCGTTGACAAGTGAAGTGCCCTGATAATTTGGTTACCTTGCTGCAAATAAATTTATGGTTTCATACTTAAATTTGCAGAAAGGTTCGCTTTCCTTTACTTGGGCAATTTAAATGTTCACGTTCGGGGCTGGTTTGCTTAATTTATCGCTGGTCGATAAATTGTCCTCTTTGGTGCTGAAAAATTTAAATAGAAAAAATTTAAACTTCTTAACCTGGGTCGAGGATACGTTTGGGAGTCTTAGCAAGCGGGAAATCGTCTACGTTGTAATTGCCCAGTTCCCGAATTAGTGGGTTTTCTGCGTCAATACTACGATCGTACAATTTCTCGGTTGCTTTGACTACCACCTCTTTTAAAGTTGGCAGCTTGGCATCGGCGTGCAGAATGCGGTTTGGGATGTACCACTCCGCGTCGACGGCCCTTCTCAAACACATATTCTGCACCGCCTGGATCTTCTTGAACTGTGCATCTGAAATGAATGCCCATGCCGGAGCGGCATAGGTGATTACAGGTCGGATGACGGTCTTGTACAGCCTGAGCTTGAGGGACTTGTCTAGCTTGCTTGTACGCCCAATCAAGGGTGCCAATGTCCCCATCAGCGCCTTCGATTGTTTGTGAAGCCTGTCCGTCTGAGGCCCCCAGGTCAGTCTGTGGTCTAGGAGGACCCCTAGATATTTAACAGTGCTCTTCCAAGGAATAACAGCGTTAAACATGTCGAGGTTCGGGAGAGGCCCCTGCTTAGCTCGAGAAGCTCGCCTCCTGAATCTCACCGCAGTAGATTTCGTCGGGTTTATTTCGACCCTCCATTTACTGTAGTAATCTTCAACGAGATCGAGGTCCTCTTGAACCAGCCGAGCTGCCTCGGTTTGGGATCGGGACGTGGCTAGGGTGGCGAAGTCGTCCGCATAATAACCACGGATAATTCTGGGCGATACCGGTTCGGGGATGTCGCTCATGTAAAGATTAAAAAGCCAGGGAGACAGAAGGGAACCTTGCGGCACCCCGGCTCTGATTAACCTCTCCGTAGAGTAACTCCCCTCCAGTTTCGCCCGGAACTTCCTGTTATTAAGGTACGACGCGATCAGCTTCACGAGGCCAGCAGGAACTCCTGAAAGGAAAAGCTTAAAAATTAAACCGTTATGCCACACCCGGTCGAAAGCCTTCGACACGTCTAGGAATGTGGCCACGGTGGTCTCCTTCCTGCTGAAGCTCTTCGTGATGTGTTCGACGATTCGAAGGACCTGGTGCGTGGTGCAATGACCTGGTCTGAATCCGAACTGAGCGTTCGGGATGACTCCCTTATCTAGCATGGCCTTGACTAACCTTGTGAGAATTATTCGCTCCGCCACTTTTGCCAACGTCGGCAAAAGGCTAATGGGACGATAATTCTTCGGGGTGTTTCGTGGTTTGCCCGGCTTGTGGATAAAGATGACATCAGCCGACTTCCACCTCTCTGGAAAGTGCCTAAGACGCAAAATAGAATTAATTATACCAACTAATGCCACTAAGGCCTTCTTCGGCAGTTCCTTCAGGGTGTTGTTGCTGATGCCATCTCTACCCGGGGCTTTCCGTCTCTTCGTTCTCCTAATGGCCTTTTTCACTTCTTCAAGTGAGGTAGGCTCAATAGGGACGTCGTCTGGGACCGCCAGCAGCTCCGCTACCCTCCTGTCGACCTCCGCAATGTGGCCAGCGTCCACATTGGACGTGACCGGACTGCATTGGTCCTCCAGGCTGTCAGCGAAGGCTTCGGCTTTGTCGATATCTGAATAACACATAGCATTAGTACCTTGAATCGCTGGAATAGATACCTTTTGTCCTTTCAACGCTCGCACCATCTTCCAAGCTGAATTGTCTTCGCAGTTCAAGGAGTCCAGTTTCTGGGCCCACGAGTCACTGCGAAAAGCCCTCAGCCGGTCTCTGAGCTGCGTCTTCAGGAGATTGGCTCTACTTCTGTCTGCTGGGTTCCAAGTTCGCCTGGCTAACTTGTCCGCCCTTCTGCGCTCCCTGATGAGTTGTTTAAGTTCAGGAGGGAGGTGGTCTCTGGAGTCTGAAATTGGTATGCTATTAGAAGCGAACTTCAAAGAGTCACTGACCTTGTTTTCAAACACCGTTACGTACTCTTCCAAGTCCGCAACGGTTTTGATCACTGGGATCTTCCCAAGGTTGTGGTGCAGGTGTTCCTGGAACACCGGCCACACGACCTTCGTCGTTGTCCTTGGAGCGCCCATCTGACTGCAGTCGCCTAGGTTTAGAAGGACGGGGAAATGATCGGAGAACATCGCATCGGAGGCAGTCTTAAGGTGGTGCACCAGGTCCACGCTCCTAAAAATGGCGATGTCTAGGACATCGTCACTTTGAGGACCCTGGGTAGCATGGTGTGTCACCTCCTCAGGACCGTCGACGTCGAAGTCGAGATCATCGGAGAGAAGGTGAAGGGCTCTACCTTTCTGGTTATCTGACCTCGAGTGCCAAGAGGAATGCTTGGCGTTGAGGTCACCAGCGATGATTTTGGGCCCTGGGCCCCGTAGTAACTCTTCGATGTCGTCTGCTGGAAGTGGAACGCCTGGTTTGCTGTATGCCGAGGTGATCTGTAAATTCTGTGAATTATGCATTATTATTCTAACCGTAGTCGCTTCCAGGGCCTCCAGGTCGTCGTGGACGATTTCGCTGTGCTGGAGGTTCCTTTTCACGTAGATGCATGTACCACCCCCGGCTCCTTGGGGGCGGTCAGTCCTGTAGAGAACATAATTCGTCAGCCGAGCGCGGTGGCTCGGCTTCAGATGAGTCTCATTCACCAGGATGACGTCCAGGTCATGCTCATGGGCAAAATCCAGGAGAACCTGCCTCTTGTGGATGTCGAGCCCATTAGCATTCCAGAACGCCATCCGTAGCTGGGTAGGAATCCTTCTAGGCTCTGTAAACATTAAAGTTTTATTAATTCACATGGGTTACCTTAGAGATTGCGTTAACAAGTTAACACAATCTCCCGAAGCACTTAGCCTGGAGCTGCACACCGAAGTTGACAATGAAGTCAATCGGTGTTCCGGTTGCCATTAACATTCGCGTCATTGCAGCCAAAGTGGCTGCAAAGTCAGCAGGTGTTACCTGGGGGATCTGCAACAGAGGTGGTGCCGTTGCCTCACTGTTTAAGGTGGGCTGGCTCGTTAATAGGGGGGGGCTTGGTGATTGTGGATGGCTTGGTGATGGAGGGGGTGATTGGGGTGGGGTGGTTGGTTTTGGGGGTTGTGTAGGGGGGGGAGTGCCCGCACGATGTGCGTAGGTGGTATTAGGGTTTGTCCTGTGGGGTGGGAATTTCCCCTGAGGACCGTCGCTCCTGTAAGTAAAGGCGTTATTGAAGTTACCTAGGTTGAAGCTGCGGGGGTGTCGGGAACACCCGTGGAAGTTGGCCGGGTGTTTTCCGCCGCAGTTCGCGCAGGTTGCCTTAACATTTCTGGGGCGTTGACATTCCGCTGTGAGATGAAGTCCGGCGCACTTGACGCACCGGGGAGCGGAGTTGCACCCTCTCTGAGTGTGACCGAAAGCCTGGCAGCGGAAGCACTGGTTAGTCCGGGCTTTCTTGTGGGGGGCCTCTACTACGACTTCGAGGCCCACGAGCTCTGTGATGTTAAAAATTTCCTTGTTCACGTCATCCTTAGGTAAGGTTAACATGATCAAGGGCATTGGTCTCTTCGTACGTCGGTGTTTCATCCGGTCCACCTGGGAACAGATAAAACCTTGACGGGCAAGGTCATTAGAAATATCTGATATTAAAATATCCTGATGAATCCCCCTGATTATCACCTTCAGAGGGACTTCATCACGAATCTCGTGGGTAAAGAAACCACCCTTGCTGGGATCAAGGGTCTCCTCCATGACCTTCCTCATGGAGCGGTGGTCGTCTATAGAGGATGGGTAGATAGCTACTCCGTGTCTAACGTTCCTAGCTTTGTCATACCCGATCTTCTTGATGTGGAAGATGGCTTGAAGTGCAGGCCATTGAGCGGGCTCTCTGAGGGTGATTGGTGGCACCTTCCTTTTCTTGGGCTTCGGGACGTTTCTGGGTGCGGTGTTACGGGCCTGAGGGGCCGGTGGGGAGGGTGGTGGAACTTCCTGCGCCGGTTTGCGCTTGGGGGGGGGATTATCAGCATCCTCCGACTCGGAGGAGCTGAGTACCTCTCTTTTGCGGGGAGCGCGCTTCCTCCGGGTTTTCACTGCCGCTGTGATACCAGAGGAGGTGCTGGGTTTAGGATCTGGTTCGTCGGTGGAGGGGCGTGGTTTCTTTCCCTCCCGGATTCCGCAAGACTCCTCGCTCTCTGAGGAAACTTCAACGAAGCTCCTCTTGGGCGTGGGTTCTTGGAGGAATTCCATGCCTGTCTCTTGCGAGTTAGGTGGGAGGGGTGGAAAGCCAGGTGGGGAGGATGGTGCAGGGGTCACTAAGACCACGTTGTCGAGGATGACAACCGCAGGATGTTCTTCGAGCGCTGCTGCTGGCTTCTTTACTTCTTCTGATACCAACACTTCTGGTGGTGGAGGGGGGCCCACCTCCGCCACCACAGTCTGAGGAGAGTCTGTGATGGTGGGTGTAAGTGGAGGTGGACCTACTGAAGTTTCTACAGGTTGTGAACCTGCGTTGTCTGCTTTGGTTTTCTTCTCTGGCTGAGATGGGCCAGCGGTCGTCTGGGGTTTCTTAGTTGGCTTTGAAGAACCAACCGTTGCTTTGGAAGCCTTACCTTTGCTGCTGTTGGCGGCCGCAGTAGCCTTTGCTCTTGCCGGTGCGCTCAGGTGAGCGGTGTTGAGCCGGAACGGGGGAGGGGGGGGGCCTGGAGGTGCATCAAGCTGGGGGGGGTCTTAACGTAAGACCTGGGGACGATGAGCGGCGAGATGAACATGGTGGGGTGTCTCTTCTTTGAGTCCGCAACCATCTTCTTTGCCAACGCAGCGTCGGCTATCGCTTGGCGCATGACCTTCTTGGTCCTCTTGCTCCTCACAGGGAGGAAAGCGTCGTCGTTTACGTCACTGTCGGTGTCTTCTACAGTGACTGGAAGGCTGGCTGACTTCCTGCGGATTGCAGGTGGGACGTATACAGCTGCTGGTTCGGGTGGTGCAACGGAATGCACGGCTTTTTGCGACCCTTGTAGAGTCACAAGGGCGCTGGTCGCTTGGTTGAGGGTGTTCGTCGCCTTGGAGATGGTATTGCGGGTTTCTTGGATGAGCGTCTGCAAATCCTCGATCCGTTGGGCTACTGCGTTGTCGTTGAACGATTATTACGTGTTATTTTCACACTACGCCCTTTTTCCCTCGATCACGTAATAAAGGTTATGACACTTAAGGAAAGCACTCAACTAACTCAGTGGTTTTCGGCGTAGATTCTTTAATTACTAAAATTACGGGAAAAAGTGTTATGGCATAGTGTCGCTGGTTACTATTTACAATGCTCGACTGATAACCCCGATTTTGTGGAGTTACTAAAGGCGCCACTCTGTTAAGTTTAATTCCGGCCCGCCCCTGATCTTAATTGCTTGGATCGGTAAACGATGTAACAGAGAACACGGTTTATCCCCTTTATCCACGCACGGCTGTTGGTATGGAATTAATAGTTTTTGTATGTAATGAATAAAAATTGTTTAGTGAAAAGATTAGATGTAATTTATCAAGGGACGATGGACTATCGTAAATCTATCGAGTCTCACAATATGGAATATCCTGTAAAAGAAATATCGTAACACAGTTACGCAATAAAAACAAATGAAAACTGGAAAACAAATATATAATAATAAGATAACTTCAAAATACAAACTTACTTACATTCAATGCCAAAAGCACTGATCAATACTAATAATAAAACCTATCAAAATTATTCGAGCTCGATGCAAAGCTAAATTTTCTTAATGCTAATAAAAATAATGATTTTTAATGATTTGAGTAACTGACTGATTAATCTTTATATCAAAGTAAAATTCCCTTAATTTCAATAAAATCCCCAAATTTACCATAGACAAAATTAGAATTATTAATTAAATTTATGACGATTTGAATTACAACCCTATTCTTTAATTTCTGAACTTAAAACCCAGATTTTGTCAGCTACTCGCATCCATATATTTCTAATGAAATATATGTAATGAAATTAGTACAAAACTTGAATAAAATTAGGCAAACTTTAAATAACCTAACAACAATTAAATAAACTTCACACCGATTCTTGAAAATTATGTGTTTTTTTAAAAATAACAAATTATCACTTACTATGGCTGAATACAGGTGTCTTACACAATAATTCACTCGTTGTGGATATTCCTTGACTGCAATAGATTTGATAGTGTCGGTCCTTGATTTGGTTGATGAAATGGCTCCTTGGCCCCAAAAGATGTTAAATACGGTGTTTGAACTTTATGATGGTTTTCCCACGAATTGTTAATTTAAATGTGTATAATATGAATGAACTCCCAACTTAATAATTTTTATCAGATAAAATAATGTTCATTCGCTTTGGCTAAGTTTTACTTGACCAAATTAATCACTATGGTGATTTTTACGTCGTCGAGATTATAATATTACGCACGTAATTTTGTGGATTCCTTATGAACTTTAGGTCAGAATCTTAATAAATCGAAGGACTTAAAAGAATTTGAAATCAAAGATCGCTTTACTTGCACCCCTGGGCCACGACGATGTTTCAAACATAAACATTTAATTCACCTTAAACCGTATAATCCCGCTAATTCGCGTTAAACTTGCATCGAGAACTAATTTTCTAATTATTCTGGATGACTAAAACTTAATAACTTCGATTCTTCCAGACGCTAAATGTTCTTAATAAATATAATTAACGATCGGCTTTATACACTCTTAAAATAAACGTGATAAGTTCAATAGTTTATTAACGAAATTCACTATTTTAACACTCGAAATAATGTCTTCATTCACTAATAATTTCTATTATTACTTTCGATTCGACTACCGATTTAGATGTTCTTGGTGTATCCAATACTTATAAAATAATTTTTATAAGTACTGACCGTCGAAACTTTAACTATTTTTGACCCGAAAACTTAGATGTTAAACGTTTTACAAAGTGATCTCACAAGTTAGGTGGATTTACAAGACTTCACGTCTTACTTGAGCAGAATCACTTTGTCGAGTGAGTCGATCTGCCTGTTCCCTTCTACTCGTTAACATAAATTTCCTAATTTTTAGGAAGGGTCCCATCCAATAAGAGGTCTCATTTTGGGTTTCCCTCTTCCTTTTTTTCTAATCACTCCCCCAATTTTTATGATTTCTTAAAACTTATTAATGAGTTTGTGAATAATAGATATACGTGCTTTTTGGTAATTTTAAACGCGACATTATGGCGCGCGGTACTTTTTGGTAAACCGTTCACAAACACTCGTGCCCGTCCCAATGACTTAACTCACAGCCGCTTCTTTGTTCCCTTCTCTGAAAAAGCCATAAAACTCGAGACCGGCTTAACTAAATAATATTAGTTTTCCCAAAACTAGGCCTATAATTGCTTTTTGGATCTCGTTTTATTATTTGCAGCTGTACTTGACTAAAAATATCATTTTACTTTTGACCATGATGTTGACATTTAATTTAGTAATCCCATAAAATCTAGTATTTATTATTTAACGGAAAAATACTCATGTCTCGATGAATAACCACTCTATTTGATAAATACGAGGTACAACTACGAAATTTTTGTACAAACCCGATTTTAAAACATATTATTCTAGATAAAATTGCCTTTAGTCGGCGTATGTAAAAATCACGTCACACGATGTCATAACTTCATGGATGGAAGGCATGGTGACTGTAGACAGTTTAACGACGGACAGTTTAACGAACGTTTGCTTCACAATTTATTTGTGAAGCTTGGGTGGGTAAGGTAGGCGGGCGGGTCTCTGAAAGGGCAACAACACAAAGAACACAGTAACAATCGCTGGAAAAAATAATTTATTACTGCTGGGCTGCTAATTACACAAAAACACTAAAATTTTTATGTAATTATGGGGAAGGTAATAATAATAAAAAACGGGGTTAATAAAACGCAAGTTTAATTATTTTTATTAGGGCGGGCAGTGAGAACAGTAATTTATGTAAGAATAAATTACTGTTGGCGTCTAGGGAGATGTTGACCTCAACGTTGTTGGGTCGGCTGCTGTTAGGATCAGTCGGTCCCTGCTATAGAACCACTAACCTTTGTGAGGGGCGGAGCCTATGCGTCCAACTGGCACTTAGAAAAATTTGTAAATGTGAAGGGTCAGTTTTTACGCTGCCCAGCAAACAAGTACAAATTAATCGCACAAACTTCACTAATCACAAATAACTCTCTGGAAAAAACTGGTTAATCACTTGGAAAATCGCTTTGGTTGAATTAAAAAATTCAGATCGCTTAGAGCACGTCTATTCAGGCTGACAAGTCAAACAAGAATTGCTGCTCCGGTTTTTCCATGTGTTAGAGTAACTCACACCACACGGACTGACGACAGAATGACTGTGACGTTTGAAAATCGAGCTAAAATTGGCAACTTTAAAATCGATTATTGGCCAAACTAATCGATATACGACTTTCATCCTCACCTTAATCGCTTCGTCTATATTTTTTCTATCTAAATCCGTCGAGTTTTTTTTAATAAATTTAATATTCTCGAGCTGAGCCTACTTACCTGCTACCAAAATTTCTTGGATGTTTTTGACGTTGATATAATATAATCAATTTTGTGTTTTGTAGCTTTGCGTTTGTATTGTAACAAACAAACAGAGGAAATAAGCTGAACATGGATGATTTCTGATTGAATGCAGGTGAAAACCGAATTTGCTTGTGAGATAAGTTGTATTTACACTTTATTATTATTCATATTCTTAGTAACAAATTTTAAATTTGCTGAGTTATCTAGGTTCACCAGATGCTGCTGTTGCCGGGTTTATTCCCTCAGGGTAGTGTTTCTTTTTTTATGGAGATGTACCTTCAGAGCGTCGTACGACAGGTGGACAGATTATTTTTAGATCTCAAATCAAACAATTTGAATTAAATATCACGTTTCATGTAGATGTCTTCCAATTTTAGACTTTCGAGGGTTCCAAATTTAATCCATATTTATTATTTAATACATCGGCGGGTTTGACTTAATAAATTATTTTAAGAGTATGTATTTTTAGTTGTCAAATGTAACAGATTGCAATATTAGTTGGGAAAATCTAAATTATCCGATAACTGCGATAAAATAAAAATTGTGCCAAGTTTTACATCACGCACACGTAGGTTACGACTAAAATGTAAAAAAATTACCCTAACGCGAAAGTTATAGAAGAAGGATTAATTTAATAGTAATAAAATACAAGATTTAAGATTCAAAAGTGCAGATTGCATGTTGCAGATTTCCAGTTTAATTTTGAATTTACTAGAATGATTCTAAAGTATCTAATAAATAACGCTTTTCATAACTAAGCGTTCAGTGATTTACGCAAACGTAATTTCATATTATAAAACCAACCCGACATTTCAGAATTAATGTATGTATAATTTAACTTATCATGGAGTATTTCTGCGATTGCATCTTTACAATTTCCTTTGATGGGGCTTTTTATTTCTACATAAATAAATTTTTATTTAACGCTCGTCTTTGCAGTACTTTCAGAAATAATTTTCAGTTGAAAGAACTACAGAAAAACTCTGGTTTGTTTCACAATCGTAGAGAATACATAAACCCATTAAAGGATTTATCAACTCCTAAAACTTCTCAATTACATTCCTCATTTTTTTGTAATTCCAAATTTGTTCACTGTTTATACTTATTTTCATCATCAAACTGAAAACTTTTTAAAGTACAATTTAGCAAACGTCAAAAAACAGTCTTTGACCTTTTATCAGCAGCTTAAAGCTGAAAGGATGTTTTATAGCTTTAATCCGCTTTAATCCCAACGTTAAACACAAATAATCGAAAAATGGTTTTGACTTTTTTAATCTTATACCTAAAAACATAAATTCTGTTTATGTATTGGAAAAAGAGAAGTTGGTTGTCGGATGGTCATCTTACTAAATTTACCAACTTGCAGACGACGCTGGAGAAAGTTCAGCAGCCGGTGAAACAAGTATTTTCACAGAAGTTTGAGATTCTTGCCAAGAATCTGAAGACGAAGATGAACTTGATATAGTATCTTCTTCACTACTGCTCTCGTTAAAAACTGAGTCTGATTTTCTTCCAGTTACCCAGTGCTCATACAAATCGGGCCTGTATTCGGTTGGTTCATCCCAAGCCTTCCGGCAATTCTCCATTATCCATTTTTCTTCCGCGGCCGTTGGAATTCTAATTTTATAAAGAAAAAATTTACTTTTAAAACAGGATGAAAAGTCGTAAGTACCTTATAATCTTATTCGGTTTTATTGCCGATGTAACGCATTTGGTTTCAGGATTGTAAAAGCCATCCTCGGTGTCATAACATCCTTCCGGAATTTTCCTCGTTGGAACTCGGTTCGTTAATAATGATCTACCAGCAGGTCTCAATCCATCTTGGATGCTGGTGTAATATCTTCTGTCGGGCATGACACAATACTTCCATGGTATATCGTATTCCAAACCATCGGCAAATTTATACTTGAATGATATCAACCGACCCTTGAACCATTCACCTTCCACTTTTTGTCCCATGGGATAGGCCATCGTGCCCTCTTCATGAAACATTCCATCACGTAAATTTCCTTCATATTCAACACCTGTTGAAAATATTAAATGTTATCGTTTGTTTGTTTAATGTATGGGTGTATTTGAAGTTGCATATTATTCAGTTTTATCGAATTTGTTTCAAATAAAATAAATTATTTTTTTTAATTGATTGACTTCTGGAAGACATTCAGGGTAACCACATCCAAGAAAAACAAGGGAGAAGAATTTTTGGAATTGAGGGTCCTGTAGGATACCGCAATATTACAACTGAATTCGAAATTATCAGAATACTAGAAGTATTAAAGAAAATTAGTCATATCATAACATATCGGGGTTTGGTCAACAATTGATTGAATTATTTCGAAACATAATTTTGCCGAAAGATGCTGTAAGATCAAATTTTGGGCTTTTTTCTCCTAAAGGTGTATGCTCCTTACGGAAGAGCTGGCTCTTTCTTCTTCTTCTTCAGCCTTTTTTCGCCCACTGCTGGACATAAGCCTCTCCATATTATGGAGGATCTGGCCATAACTCACCACGCTGGCCAGACGGGTTGGTGAGTAATCCGCAGATTGATTTTGGACTATGGTTATTTTGCATCCGGTAGCAGCTTGCTAGGCTAGCATTCAGATGTGCCTGTAGCCCTGTTTTTTGTTAACGGTGGCAATTCGTCAACTCAGTTGGATCGCCGGCTTAACGTGCCCTCCGAAGCACGGAGACTTGGTCATAAGAAAGTTTGACTCTCCCCGGGTTTGAACCCGGTACCCCGCGTTCGTATCCAACTGCGTCAGCTGCAAGGCAATGACCGTCTTATTGGCTCCAAAGCTCTGAATTGTTTACCATCCCCGAAAATTGGAGATATAACAAATGCGCCCTTCGACCGTCAAGGAATCTCAGAGAAATGGATCCTTGTAGGTACGACACCCAGTCGTACTAATAAAATTAAAAATCTCTTACCAGTAAAGAATTTATAACTTCCTAAACCACACAACCCTACACTGTTCCATTCTCCCGTATAGTTGCTTGCAGAGCAAAAGTGAAACTCTGGCTTTGAACTTTTCTGCAGCAGATGTTCACGTCGCATATTGCAGCGTGCGGCGTCGACCAAAGGTTGCCTCGATAGTACAGCCTGCCAGCAGTAAGAAATACCCTTTGATCGAGTGGAATTCCTACTAGACGGCATTTACTTGTTATTTATTTACAAATTAAAAACACAATAATTTTTCAAAAAAAAAAAGATTAAGGATACCACGAGTGATTCTACTATAAAGGATGACTTTTCTAAATTATCCCATCGAATTTAAACGGAAAAACCTTAAAAACCACAACCTTTCATTTGAATAGAAAAACTTCAAACAAAAGAACTGAAAATCGATTGTCACTTTCCTTGGTGTTCGTGATAATGAAAATCAAATAATTATTACAAAATATTACCATGAGGTAAAACATAATATCCAAAACCATTCATTCCGACGGAATTCCATTGTCCAGTATATGAGCTCCCGGTGACAAAATTCTCTAAGGGTTTTTCCACCTCTAAGAACTTATGTCGATGAGGATCTTCACCGATTGCACTTTTAAGGGAGATATGTTTCACGACGTGTTCCGATGCGCTCTTTGCAATGATATTCTGCCAATCGAGGGATATACTTACTGCCCTAGATTTTAGGTAACAAAAATCAGCATCACTCATTGTGATATAGAAAATGGCAATTCAAGTATTTAAAAAAAATAAATAATATATTAATTTCACAAACACGTTGAAAAAAGGAAAATAAACATTGTCAAAAATAAATTGTAAAATAAATATTTTGAAACAAACAGTTGCTAATCAAAATTGGATTTCCTAACGTGATCCTCCAAATATAATTTATTAAATAAGAATTAAGCTAACTTACCATGAGGAAAGTAATATTCTCCAACTCCATACATTCCAATTCCATTCCATTCTCCTTCATATGAACTCGCTGTACAAAATGTAGTATTGGGAATCCAACATTTATTGAAACCAGGATGTAAATAGCTTGCTCTTGCAGTAAACTTGCCAGAATCGACACTAGAAAGTAGTGTTACTGACGATTCATAAAGTTTACTCCAGATCATGGTTGAGGATTTTGATGCATCGGGTTTAACGTGCAAAACAGTATTTTCTCTCATACGATCAACTTTGTGACACAACAAACTGCCTCTCATTTTGACTTTGCTTGGACAGTATTAAAAATTATTAATTATAAGTAATAAATAAATATAAAAATTCTATTTTATAAGCAATACTGTAAATAATAGTATAATTATGTCTTAATGACATCACATACACTTTACTAACTTGATTATTATGGTAGTGAAGTTAACCTAAAAAGGTTTAATGTGGACTTGTCTAAATTTGCCATACATCAAGCCATTCAAAATTCAGAATTTTGGCAGGCGAATTATCGCGTATCTTGCTATATTGAGTAAGAATCCAAAGGTCGTGAAATAAATGAGGCTGCTACCAAGTAAATTCGTGTGGAAACCGTTCAAACTAATTATGCAAATATAATTAGGCTTAGAGGGAGCCTGGATATTCATGGATATACGTAATCATTTTGGCGACTGCATTATTTTGTTTTTTGATGACTTCCAGTAGGATTATCCGGATTCATTATTATCAGTGCCAGTAACGACAGCTCATCGAAGTAACTGCAAGCAACTGCAGATGGATTCTCATAATAGTAAGAGGGAGGTGGTTATTTAGGCTGTCCCAAGCCACTATTTGGATGACATCAAAACCTGAGTCCATTGAGACGGTTATAGGATGACTAAATGCTTAAAACTCTTAGGTGAAATTAGATGAACAGTGGTTTTTTTTACACGAGCAGAAGCGATCTTTTAGGAAAGCTGATTCCTTTTGATGTTGAAGCTGATGAAGCTGCCAAAACCACAAAATTGTGGGTGAAGTGCAAGTTCTCATGTAGTAGAAGAAATAAATTCAACTTTCAAATGAAATTATTTTAAATTTAAATCCATGCTATAGTGAACAAACCTGCCTTTGGAACGTTGCACTAAACTATTCTTTGATACAAGGATCTCCTTTCATCGGAAATTTTAAAAACATCTTGTATTTTCTGACTTTAATTTTTGATATTCAACCCCTTCAGTGTATTTTCAGTTTCAATCAGAAAAATCTCATAATTCTTTTCTTCCAACATTTCAAAAACTTTGTTTACCTGCAAATTTTAATTTAATTTTAAGCTCACGTCTAATTACGTTTTTTTTTAATGATGGGTTCAAATAATTAGATCGTTCATTTTTAATATAATTATGAAATACACTAAAGCCACCACATTTTACCGCACATTAAATCGTAAAAGGCAACAGATTTAGTATTCCCTCAGTAAAATTATTTAAGCTGAAGGAACACATAAATTATTATAAAATAAATTCAAGGTTATTTTGGACGCCTCTTCTGAATAATCAACGACATTACACAAATTTATTTGAAGAGGCTTCTCAAAAAGGAAGTAGTACCAACGCTTGTTTCCGTAAAATATATTCTTTTATCACGTGATAATTTTTTCTTACTGTAATCAGAATCGGACATTCCAATTTTCTTTTTTGTTTCCGCCATATTTTTTCATTCATGTTTTTTAGATTTTGCGTAGGAAAAGCTTTTAGGAGGGTTCTATTACTTATGTTACTATTTTTCGATTTAATTCCCAAAACCCACTATACTTATAATACAGCATGCGGATTATCATGTCATTTTGATGCGGATCTGAACGCCCGCGCTCTTAACCTTAACCTATTTTTTTCTGCTTTCAATTAATATTATATTAGGGGAACTTTGGTTTAATGCGGAATGCAAACCACAGAAGTGTAATACACTTTATTTCGAGAAAAGTTTTTAAGACCGATGCCTCGGTGGATTTCCATTTCTGTCCAAGGAGAGAAAGATCAGAATAAAGTTCTTTTTTAGTTAATTTTTCAGCAATTGACTTCATTTATGTCAATATAGAAGCGATACATTCACAAATCCACAAAATGTTAATGTTCACCTGAGAGCCAAGCTGAGAAATTCCGTGAAATCCGTGATTTTATCCCTGCCTTTTCTCTCGGAAGATTTTTGAAACCACAAAATCTGACCACATGACTTTTAAACCTTTTGGATTGTAATGAAATGAAGCTGAGACTAGCTGACGTACATTCCAGTTCTCAATTTTCATACATTTTTTACAGTTTTTTCAAAATATGATTTTTCAGTCAAGAATTGGAAGTCATCGGGTTTATTTTTCTAAATTTATAAACATAATACTACACTAGGTCAAGTTCTGTGGAAGTTAAAGGATGTAAAGAAAAATGTGCCAACCTACCCCATATGTATGGTAAAGCGGTGTTCACATTGAGGTTCTTGTCTTACCTTGTTTAGGTAAAAGCTAGCAAGTACCAATGGAATGGTGGTATTTTTTAAACATAGAAAAAAATACTTCAATCCGATTGGTTCTTGTTAGATTCTACCCAAGCAAGGCAAAACAAGAACTTCGATGTGAACAAGCCTTAAGTTTTCATATCGCCGTCGTAAGTTGCCACAAATGAATAAAAGATTAGTCTCCGTGCTTCGGAAGGCACGCTAAGCCGGTGGTCCCCTGGGTTAGTGAATTGCCACCATTACATAAAAAACCAGGATACATGACACATCTGAAGGCAAGTCCAGCAAGCTACCTAATGTATGTAAAATTTGTATATGCTCACAGAACTAGCACTGCCAAGGAAACGTCGCAGATGTTGGTAATAACTAGCCATCCGGCTTAAACTAAGTTGAAGAAGAAGAATAAAAGATAAAATGAACTCAAAAATTTAGGATAATTACTGCAAAGTTTACCTAGTTATGAGTTATGACCTCCAATTCTTAAAAAACTTCTCAAGAACTGGAACCATAAAGATAGCCAAGAATAAATGTGAGTAACTTTATTTGTGTAACAAACATAAATATTATTTTATTTTTATATTTTTCTCAGGTAGTGGACTATTAATCTTCTTCTTCTTCAGGTGACGTCTCCATTAATGAAGGTTGGCAACAATTCTGGCAAATTCGTCTAGGTTTTGTGCTGTTCTGAGTAATTCGTGCGAGCGGAGTCCCGTCCAGTCTCTGAGGTTTTTGAGCCAAGAACATTGTCTTCTTCCTGGTCCTCTTCGGCCTTTTATTTTGCCTTCCATTATTAGTTTTAACAAGACATATTTCTCATGTCGGCGGAGGTGTCCCAAGTATGCAGTCTTTCGTTTTTTAACTATGGCCAGCAGCCCTCTCTCTCTCCCAACTCGCCGCAGTACCTCTTCATTGGCCACACGGTCCACCCACGATATCCGCATCATTCTTCTGAGGGTCCACATTTCAAAGGACTCCAGTCGGTTTATGGTATTTATTTTAAGTGTCCATGCTTCCATCCCGTATAGAAGAACCGAGTGCACATAACATTTCACAAAATGACTATTAATAATCTAGATTATCTTACTCCTACGTTTCGCTAATATATTGAAAGCTTCATCAGGAATGTTAAATATTATTAACATTTGAACATTAACTTTCCAACATTCTATGTACGTATTTGTATCTCTTCGATTAGTTTGGTGTAGTACATGGGACTAAAACATCCTAAGTTAGAAAATATCCCTCTACCTAGGCCGGTATTATTTTTGGAAGTATCTTGATGTTGAAATGAAAATTAACCCTCTGAGCAGCAACCCCTAATGAGAGGGTTGACCCAAACAGAAACCAGAGTCCATCGCAATCTGGAGAAGACCTCTCCAATTTGTTTAGCCATGATGTTAGTAGGCTATGATTTGTGCAAAGGCTTAGCCGTGGATTCTAAAAATAAACGGTAGCTTGAGGAAACTCAAAAAAATGCAAATATAGTAATAAAAATGCTTTAATTGAAAATATAATCTGAGAAATGCTGTCACAATCCCAATAATTGCAATGTAAATTAACTGTGCTAAACAATGCACAGTAGCAAATGAAAATACAGACACAATCAAAAAGTGCACCCACCTCAAATTAAACAAGTATCTACCCAATATACATAAAACAGTAACCGAATTGAAAAAGATAAAATTTACTTACATAAGCGCTTTGGTAAGTTTACAATTTATAATGGTAACAGGTGTTCGCTTCCAATCGCTTTCCAACGTGTGGCTCAAAAGGTGAAAATCTGGAACACTTGTTAATTCTGCACAATAGACACTTGATCGACTTCTTCGAACACAAAAACACTGCTGATAGATGTTGACCTGCTGGACCCTGATAGAGCTGATGTTGGAGATGTTAAGTAACGCTGGACCAATCAGATAATAAAAGAATTCCCCATCTGATCTTATGGTGTGTCAAATTCAACAAAAAGATTGGAAGTGGTCGTACAACTTGTTTACTAAAAACTATGTAGTATTTTGCGCATAAAATAGTCTCACTTATCATCTTTTCTCGACTCCATAGGTTTACACAGGAGCTCAAAAGCACTACACGACAGCCGGACTACTCGCTTCAAACGACTTGGCACGAAAAAATAGTAACGTTGGACCAAAATTTATTTGCCCACGCAAACTATCGGCACTGAACAAAATCGTTATATCGGCTAATGTCCGAGTTGGGAGACTGATATTCCTACTCCAAGTGCTTCCAAATACATGCCAATAAGTGCCTTGTTATCGCACAACAAAATGCAGGGCCGGAATGCGGAATATCGTGAAATGAAATGGAAAAGTAGAACCACGTAACAAATGCAAAAATTCGTTACAATGTATATCTACTTATTAGATAATTATGTTGACTCGTGATTTTCATTTATATTCAGCAGAATATCAATTTTTTTTTTAATAAATGTTTCAGAGTAATCCTGAGAATTGAAGGCTCATAAAACCCAATTCCCTACTGTTTGCTTCCACGTGGTGGTTTGGAGGGAGACAGAGGAGTGCCTCTAAAGCTATGGTATGAACCATCAAGGTCGGTGCCAGAAAGACTGATCTCTGTAGCTTTTAGATAACAGATGCTGTTTTTATCAGCTAGGTTCTGAGGTACCAGAGAAAAGTTGCGTAGCATTGAATGGGATTAATTACGATGATGTAAAGTTAGAGAGTGATTTTGGAGAAGAAACCTTTTAACTGTTCCATGCTTTAAATTTAGAAACTGACATCCTTGTTTCCATCCAATTATGCCAGATATTTGATCTATTTGTAGCAGTACTTCCGCAGTTTTTCTGAGTCATTCGGTACATTTCGAATGGCACGTGGGGTACCATCCATTCACCAAATGTCTACCTGCTGTTCTAGATGGTGTAAATAGAGAAGGGGTACAAACATTATAAAACTGACATAATATTATAGACTAATATTTTGATATCAATGAACAAGAATAAAGAAAAACCATGTTCCATATGGAATAGCCTGCATTTAGGATTAGAATTGTACTACATATTAGCAACATTATAGATTTATGTGAGCAATGGTTCAAATCCTACCTTAATTACAAACACAACTTGTAAAACATATTAAATTATAATTTATTACAATTGGGGATTAAATTTGTTTATAATCTTGGGTAGATTTCCCCTAAGTTATTAAAATAAACTGAAAGTTATAATTTTGCTATTTATCTCTTAAAAGCCTAAAGCAACAAAACGAAATATTAATCTTATTAAAAAACCCATCATTTGATAAAAACGAAAATGGGGTCGCCCGGACGCGCCGCTTTAGTTTGATTGTTTGTACGTAAAATTATCTCTTCAAATATTTGTTGGTAAATCTTCAATTTTGTTTGCTAAATAATATTTTCGCCAGGGTAAATATTAAAGTTCTCAAGAAAAATTATATGAAACCAAAAATAAAAATCGTCTGTTTGCTGATAAAATTTTGTTTTAATATCGCGTTAAGTTTTTGTAAATTTTTATTTAATTTGAAATGTTAATTCGCTGTAATAATCAATAATGAATGGTATACGAATATTATAATCTTTTTAGCGCACTTCATGGTGATGGAATTTTTCTGAAACGATATTGCAACTAGATAATAAATATATTAATATTTTTGTTGTCCTACTCGTACTTACGTCTAAACAATAAAAAAAACATTAAAATTATTACTTGAAAGGTTAGTAGGAAATTGCATAATGATGCAAGAAAATTAAGTAGCAGGTAAATGTAACATACAGGTTTTCAGGATGGTAATAATTATGATTTCCTTGTAGATTATAAATGACGGTTAATAAGATTATGATTATCTTTTGGATGGATACTCATTTGAGAATTATTAAAAGTACGAACGGAATTATTTGCTCGAGTCCACAAAATCTTTGAGAAAAATTACCTTGCAATAAACTAACCACAATGTGAATATCAGAGTAGCAATCATGTGGATCATTAGTCTTTCCAATTATAAAGAAAATTTCAGAAAGGTTTCTCCTTGTTTTACCTTTTGTACACCCCTGTTGTTTTTCGTGTGTGTACCATTAATCTATTGTTACATCCTCCCTTGAGTTATTAACTTGTGTTAACATTTAGAAGTCATTACTTTGATAGACGCATTTAGTTCATGGTTCATTATAATATTGAATATTTCACCTTCTATATTTTGAGGGTTATTAATTACCTACCTGCTCCAGTAATTATGTAAGAATTATGCATCAATTTTTTATTTCTTGAAAATAATTTTTTGTACCTTCCAAATTTTTTAATATAAGTGAGTAATTTGGATTAAAATTTAACATGACTAATCATTCATCAATTTGTTAGAGAAAAGGAAAACTAGAAATTATTGTTGCGTATAGCAAAAGGAAATTCTGTAAATAAGCGAGCAAATTTTTTGTTTGTTCTCAGGACTTAAGTTTCCTTCGAGGTGTTTGCTGATGAAATAAATAATAATCAGATTAGCTCATAATATGGTGAGCCCTAAAGACCACCGATACTATGTAACTTCAAAAATCAAATTACTACTGTATTTACCAATGTATTTTGGGGCAACTTACGTCAATACTTATTGAATTCATTGCTTGGGATCAACAGTACTAAGACGCAATTTCGACGATATTAGCTCGGTTGGTTTTTGATCAAATTACCAATTAGAATTTTAGGATTATCAATAGTCATTAACATGGACTCCAGACGTAGGTGAATTACGTATGTTTTTAAGAAGATTAAACCTTGGTGGTTTGCTATTGCCTTTCAAGACGAGTAGAACAAACCATCAGTCCGTTTCTGAATACAACTGAATTTCAACTTGGGATACAGGGAAATTGATGACCATTATTATTCATTGTTTACTTCAACACAGGTAGCAGTCATCACAACTATAAATAAAAAAACAAATTTAGTTTTACAATGCTGATGAGTAATATTTGGAGTACAATGTTCCTAAAACTGGGTTTAGTATTTTTACTTAAAAAAATTGACTGAAAATCATTAAACAATGTGATACCTTTTTTTACTTTTTAATCGCATCTGCAATTCCCAACGGTGAAACTTTTTTCAACCTTCATTAACATATTCTCCTGACAGTATCTGTCAAGTTTTGTTAACAAGTTTATCCAACTTGATAGAAACTTTGTGATTAGTAATACCACAGTCTTAATCTCCACGCAATAGCACAAGAAATTAAAAATAACTTCTCCTACTTGACCAATATTGTAAAAATCGAAAAAAATTGGAACAAAAATTAAAGCCAAAGTCTGACAAAATTTATTTTCTAGGCTACATCGAATATGAAACATCGCAGCTGGAGAAATTAATTTTTTTGCAAAAGCTTTATGCAAGTTTTATCGATTATTGTTACATCTTCGTCTTTGACGGTTCATTTAATATTCCGTATCTTTTTTATTTCCTTTTAATTTCCATCAGCTTATGATCGCTTCCCAGAAAGATGCTTGCTACGTCTTAAATTATATTGAGTAAACAACGAACGATCAATCTATAAGGATGGCAGGAAAATTTTGTTTATATCGATACTTATAAAAATTTATTTTCTGGAAACTGGGATGGTGTGTACTTAGGTATTGCTATTCCGGCGATTCATTCAATTTATTTGTTTACGTGTTGATTCGGTCCATGTTAGTCTGCAATACTTTTTTTCTTGCTGCTTTTTAACAAAAGTTTTCATGTAACAATCAAAAGAAGCATCGCAGAAGCTCAGAAAAATTCAGCTGGTAGAAAAAGTGAATAATATGCCATTTTAAAATCGAATATAAAATAGAACCCTGCTGCTAGGAAAGAGATGGTGATTGCCTTGCAGCTAACGCAGTTGGATGCGAATGAGGGGGTGCCGGGTAAAGGTAAACCTGAGTAGAGTCAAACTTTCTTATGACTAAGTTTCCGTGCTTTGGAGGGCACTCTAAGAGTCGACGATTGCTACCGTTAACAAAAAATAGGGTTACAGGCACATCTGAAGGCTAGCCTAGCAAGCTGCTACCGGATGTAAAACAACTATAGTCCAAAATTGATCTGCGGACTACTCACCAACTCGTCTGGCCAGCGTGGTGAGTTATGATCAATGCCTCCATTGATGGAGAGGCCTACTGTCCAGGAGTGGACTGGGATAGGCTGAAGAAGCAGACCAGGATAAAGTCTCAAACAACATCAGTGCGTATTAGGCGATCAATTTGGGCAAATACAATAAGAAGTACGAAAAAAGATAATAAAAGCTTTAAGATTCAATAAATAAGAGAAAGTAATTAAGATGAAGTTGATACATTTGATTCCAAAATTTGGTAAAAGACATTCGTATGCAGCATTCCATGCGAAATCGGTAAACCCGACCAGATTTAATTTCGCTGATTTTTTATTATATTGTAATATCTATTGACACAAGGACCAGAAATTTTTTAAGTATTATATTATTATTGCAAAATTTTAAATACGTACCTATAGGTCGTTTTATTCATAGTGGTTGGTACGTGACTTGGGCTTGTTGGTAAATGTGGAGAGAGATCGTTTGACACCTAATTCCACCAATTGACACAAACATAGAACCGAAATTACGAATATTAGTTTTTGCACATTATCCACTCCCAACAACTATGAATAAAATTACCTCTACCTACAAAATAATTTTATTTGAACTGTACGTTCTTTTTAAATTTTTTTTTGATTGTGGGATATTGATTGATTATAATAATAATGTTGTATATTTTAAATAAAAAACTCCTTTATCCTCTTTCAATTTTTAAGTACCAAGTAATTTGTTTCATTCTGTATGTCCCATTTACCCAATGCACAATTGAAACTAGGAAACTACCTAATTAAACAAATTGTCCTCTGGTCCCACCATGGAATCTTGATTCGTTATATTATGTCGTATTTCAAAATCATTCCCTAATTTGCACCCTAAATTCTAAAACATATATGAAGTCTTAAAAATTTGAATAATTCCTAAATTGGAAAAACGGAAAAACTTAGCACTTTTAAAAAACAAGAGCAGGTCCTATGCTTCTTGAATTATTGAGTATTCGAATAATCCACACAGTGTTAATTTTAAATTGTTATCATATTGTGAACTTCTAGGATCTAGGCGTATTAACATCGAAATTATTTTAAAAACCTAAAACGAAGGTGAGTTTAATTAATTTTAAATTTGACAGTTCATAAACATAATTAAATTATTATTAGTGTTTCCAGTCACGCAACTACCAGTGTGCGCGGTGTGAGGATGAACACGGCTCGTAAAATCTTTGGGGTCCGAGGCAATGTAAAGTAAATTTTTTTTTACTACTAAAAAACTACTAGGCAACAGGAATCTACTGGTTGAGCTTAGGTTAGTAATAGAAAACGATTTTATTAAATGAGGAGACCGTTAAAAGAAAGATCCGCCGGTGCCGGGCATTTCTGGTGCTGAGTTTTCCCGGTGCCGAGTCGGGCGGAACCGAGTTCTTGTGTAACATACCCCCCCCACACCCCCCAGTTTCATGTCCATTTCAGGGGAATAAATTTGTTTTCGTTTAACAATGTTTTAATTGATTTTTTATTAAAAAATTTATTTTATTTGAACGGGGCCGGGTGTAGTGCAAATTAAACCGCTTGCCACGGGTACGTTTATTTAAATATTTACTTATACAATTAAAAACATTGTTAAACTAAAATAAATTTATTCCTGTGAAATGGACGTGAAACCGGGGGGTCTGGGGGGTATGGAATACCCCCCAGCACATGGAAGTAATGATATAACTTTTCAAAATTGCTAAAGACATAAGTTTAATTCTTGAGAAAACATAGAGGGGGGAATGGTCCCAGGCCCAATGCTTTGGACCCTTTTAAACTGCATTATTTTGCGACTAAATTTTGTTTTTAAATCGCAGGGATCCGTTAAAGCTCTTGCACCCGGGCGTAAAATTAGTGTTTCTTACCATCATTAGCAGTTATCTAATTTAATCAGGAAGATATCATAGTGCCACAACAAAATGTAAAAGAATCAACAAATTTGCGTCAAGTATTGACTCCAGAACAGAAAAATGCATTATAGTCCAAGCCAGAGTCGAGGCAGGAAGGTTGAGTAACCGCCTCATGCGAATTTCGCAGTCCAAATTGATAAAATTGGGAATAGTTCGTTGGAGATTTTTAAAAGGTTTTTCACCAAACAACGATTAATACGGTAATCAGCGAACAACTGACTTTTTCGTTCATCTAATTCAATTAGTTTTTTTAATGAGATCATTGAAAACGACATCGATGAATCTAAAAATTTAAATCATTAAGTAATAAAAATCATTTTGATAAAAGCACATGTAAAGAGGTTAAATTTTACAATTACCTACCTGGAAAATTGGATCAACCATTACAACAGCGGATGTTTACATTTAACAGTCAACATCAGCAAGACGCAAAACGGTTTTAAAATTATAGGGATGGTTGTGGCGCAGATGACCACGGTGTGGAGTGATGTGATTGCTGGTTGAGTTACGGAGCGGAAATTGTGGGTTCAAGCCGCGGACTTCTCAGAATTTCTTAGCCCGGCCTTCCGGTGGACATCCACACGCTGTGGTGAAAGGTTGTAGTAAAAAGAGTAGCAAAAGAGGATTAATCCACCTCGTCAAATGGATTGTAAAGACTTCAATAGAAGTGGCAATATTCCGACAGGAATGGAAAAGCCCTTGATTGATTGATTGGTTGTGGCGCAGATATCGATAAGATTTATTTTATTTTGTTGTATGCAAATTTTAAAATTATTGATAATTTTACAGAGGGTTAGAGTGAACAATTATTGCGCAGGTAAATATACCCCTGTCCGATTATCGGGATTTATTCAATTGGATCTGTGATCCATGGTTAAATAAAACTAAATACCGTAAAATGGGGTGAATCACAACAGGCAGGTGAATGACAACAAAAGTTTGGGAAGGCACAAATAATTTTTCTGTACTGCAACATTGAATATTTGAGGAATCTGTTATGTCAATAACATATTGTTATTCAATATTCCTTAAATATTCAATATTGCAGTACAGAAAAATTATTTTTGCCTTCTCAATATTTAAGAAAACTAAAAATAATACAATCAAATTATCTGTTTGTTTCTGTTTGTTTGTTTCATCAATCCGACTGAGCATTGTTTATTTTATTATAAATAAAATGGAAAGAATCTAAAAATTGAAAGGAACAAGAATTTTCCCCAATATTACATTTTCGAATTAATTATAACAAAATTCTGTTTGAATTTTTAAGTGGTCAAGTGGAAGTAATTTAAAAAAAGGTTGGGGTGTACTCAATTATTTAATATTTGGGGCCGACAGAATTTCATAGTCCGTAAAGCCAACCACTAGCCAGTCTGGCAATATTTCCAGCATCTTATGAAGAAGCTGCGATCTTAGGTCCATTCAAAAAATTTTAACTCCTCAATTGGACTACTTAGCAATATATAACTAAAAATACCATTAATGCACACAATTAATTAGAAAGATTCAAAGCAACTACTTAGCTTCGTTCTAGGATCAAAGAGATTTTAATGGAACTTCAATCAGACATGTACAAATAAATAATGTGGTATTTTAGCTATTCCATATTAATGTAGTTTAATCTACCTGATATAAGGCGAACTCAAGCTCTACTGCATTGAAGAAGTGGACCATACCGATAAATGAATAGCAAATAGCTAAACTCCAAAATCATACAAAGTTACTACCTAAAATCAATAACCGCAAGACTATTCAATGAAACAAATTCAACAAAGTAACTTCTATTTAGGATTCTCGATGATGAAAAGCTTGAAAATTGGAATATTAAAAATACTCTACATCACATTTAAATTTAAAACTAGCAAGGCCATCCTAACAGCTGGGATGCTCTAACCCAACCCTAATGAAAATCACTTGAATTTATTGAAAAACTTTGCACGAGCAACAGTGATTTTAATTGCTACGCCCATACAAAAATAATCACCGTGGCAAAAAAAATTAATTAGCTTTTGAAACATGCCATGTTTGTACGGACGTAGAAGTCATGGTCATGGTCGTCAAGGAAACAATAAATCTGAAGATGTCTTTGACATATTATTTATTAGAAATATTTATTTACTATATATTAGTAAGATTGTGTGATAATTAATTGTGGTTGAAGTGCCTTTGGCAGTAGCTGTGCAATTTTCACATCTCGGAATAGAAAATATTTGGTTAAATCAGTGCTACCACGATAAACTCTGATTTCACTTTTAAGGTGTAATTGTGGTTACAAAAAACTACGTAAGTTCCGCCTGTCTCTACTTTGGATGTTCATAAATTGCTCATAAATTAGGAAGCTAACCTCTTGTCAAAATAACTTTCAAAGTAAACATTTAAAATATTAAACAAATTTAAAAGTTATCCAAGAAGAAATAAATGTTCATTTTCAACTTGTGCTGTGTTTAAAAGATACAGAAACCAAGGTCAAGAATGGAACATGGAATGTCCAAAAATATAACTCTTAATTTATGGAGATAACTGCCCATCCACTGGCACGTTCCGTCCGTTCTATTAATCATTTGAAAAAAAAAAATTCGATATTATCCGTTATGTGTCTACGACTGACGCGTATGAGTGGATTGCCGAGATTTTTGCTACTAACTGCTCACTCATTGACCACAAATTTAGTTAAAACAAAAAGAGCAAAGTTGAACGATATTCTAAACGTATGCGTTTGGATTGTATGCGTTTGGATTGCATATTGAGCCCAAATTTATTTGAGAAAAAGAAATAAAATAGCAAATGATCTAAGTTCTTACGTTTCCAAATCTACCAGAACTTATTTATTTGTTAAATTGTGCTCTTCTTTTTAAAATAAATTTAGGGTCAGTGAGTGAGCGATCAGCAGTGAGAATCTCGTTAATTCACACGTGTGCGTCAGTGGTGGATAAGATCTAACAATAAAAACTTATTTTCTTTGTGATTTATGTATGTTTTCTCAGTTTTTGTGTTATAACGTAAAAATTTGACACATTTGGTACAAGATATCGTCGTATGACAAGAAAAACTCATTAAGTGCAGTTTTCGACAAAAACGAGATGTTTCACTAAGTGCGTTATTTTATGGTTATGCTTGCCTGAAAAAAAATTATGTACCAATTTATAATATGAATGAGGATTCATTAGCATTTTAAATATCAAAACAATTGCTGTTAAATACGATTTATCAGATATAAAAAATGTTTAAATTTCATTATCTCTGTTGTCTTGAAATGTACTTAATGAGTTTTTCTTGTCATACGACGATATAAGGGTGATATTTGATGTCGATAAACTTTTTTAATTACTTCAATTACTCAATTAACTTACCCTCATGTTATCTTCCAAATAATTTTTAGTGTTGCTTGTCATGACATTATTTTGTGATATTGATTCAAAATCCAATCGTTTTTGGATCACCATAAATTTTTACGATTATAAGAAAAATAACAGACCTGCAAAAAGCGAACGGGTCAAAATATTTTCATTCGATATTTCATCAACATAATTTTAAAATCAGCGGCACTTAGCAAAAGAATAAAGAGAATTGTTCCATAAACATGTGAAAAATGTCAAGTTATATGAACGTCCTAGTTAAATATAATAAAATTTCTTCCTGTGTTTAGAAAAATTGGAATAAATTATATTCAAAATTATTTTAATTACTTGCGTTGATAGAATAACTCCCTATTTAAACTGTGGGAAATTTTAACAAAAGAACTTCTTCGGTTGTGGGGGAAGCCCAATATCAAATCAAACGGTTTAACGATAATATTGGATCGAACAGCATTTAAAATTTACTAACGCTGACTTTTAAGTAATAGAATAATTTTTTGTGATTTTATGGTCAGATTTATAGTAATAAAATATTTGAGTTGTAACTTCGTATGGATTACAGAAAAACCGACATAAGTAATCTTCCGTTACCCGGTGACCCGGTCGCTATATATCTATGGAATAGCTTAAGAAGTTGTCAGTGTACGGTGGTAATCTAAAGAACTTGGTGCGTGCAATAAAACATTAGTGAGAGTGTGTTATAATTTATGTTATCACCTTGGACGTAAAATATCTTCACAAATCCACGATTTTTTCAAAAATAATGGTAAGCCGTTTCGAAATTTTTTTTTTTTTTTTGAAAAAAAAAACTATATTTTAATTTAGTCGAATTAAAAATTGGAGAAAATTAGGGTCCAAACTTTAATTTTTCCTTGTTAAATTAAAAAAAGGGCATAATTAGAAAATATTTTTTAAATCAAATTTAGGCACGCCCTTGGTTTTGAAAATTACCTTACTACTAAATTACTATGCACTGCTATTGACCTTACGGCCCCTAATCAAAACCTGGCACTAATTCAATGAATGGGGTTTAAAAAACATTAATCTTCCAATTTAGTTAATTCTTTAGCATTTAAGTTTTTCGAAGTTGAATGAACCTCCACCAAAATTGATTAACGACATGAAAGAATAGCGTTCGCCGGCTTTAAAGGAAAAAATAGTTTAATCTTTTTATTATTGAACTTGGAAGGGTTTATAAATTAAAGCTTGAAAGCTTCAAGTTCATTATCAGACTTTTGAACTTTTCGTCCTGGCACAAGATTTGTTTAAATTTTAAATTATCTTCAACGATCCTGACCACTTCGATTTAAGTGTTTGTTTGCTGGCTCTAACGGAATTTTCATATTTAAATTAATAAAATTTCTTCATATGCATTAACATACGAGATAAAAGGATCGTCTCATTAAAATATTAAATTTCAATTTTTTAATTAGTTTCTTTTACATATTGGTGAAGGTCTTTCTATTGTATTTTTATTATTATAATTAATTGAAGATTTTATTAATGTTTAGCCTTCGGCTTCCTTCACAGTTACGTCCTGCAATAGTGGCGGTGCTTTCGTGAATTTTTTTTGTGAAGTTACAGGAAGTCGCGTTTAAAATAAAATTGTGAAAATTGGAAAATGATGTTAGAGAAAATTCAGCCTGAGGTGGTAGTCCTTTCGGTGTTCGTGATAAATAGAATCGCAAAATTTTGAAAAATTTATTTTCTCGTCAGGTTTTATTTAAAAAATATATAAACGTTTAAGGGTGGGTGAGCGGATTCCTAAGTTAATATTATTTTATGGTATAATTTTTTTTTTCCTACCGAAATTGTTAACTTTAAAATTATTAACATTTTTTGAATTACAATGATAATGAATCCGCATTTTTTGTTATCTCACCAGACCTTCAAATTTCTGTCTGGTAAACAGTGAGATAACCATAAAATTTTATTACATCTATAAACTGCATGCATTTCTAATTTAATTTTTCAATTGGATCGAAGAGTTTGCACAAATTAAAAAAATTCATCGGAAATGGGTCAGTTAACAATAAAATGACGGTTTATGTAACTTGACGATAGAAGTATCGTATGAAATCCGGTATGTATTATTAATTAGTATCTTCATATTCTCATCCTAAGACAAACAACGGTAATCACTTGGGCGTTTGTTAATTCAACTACTTTTATGTAATCGTTTCTCATTTGTGGTGTAATGAACACTTTTACTTTGATGCTAGGAGTTTAGGATGTTTAAAATTATATTCCACTTCCGAGTTCCTACTCTTTATTTCTATGTGGATGTTTATAAATTACCCTTTCACCTTTCTGTCACCGCAGTAAAGGTCACCGCAGTCGTCCTGAGAATACTTTCTTCAATTATTTTATCATTTTTATCCACCAAGATAAGCAAAAGTAATGGAAATTGTTCAAGTGAAAGTAATCATTTTTTGAAAGAAAATAAATCAATTTGATTTTCTTCTTAGAGAGCGTCATAATATAACAGTTAAAAAGAAGATGATGCTAAGTGGTTAAGTAATACTTAACTGTTTTAGTAACAGTTCCGACTTAATCGTTCACAAAACAAATTCATACATTCTGGACCAATTGTAATAAAAGACGTCTTTAAGTTCTAATTATCAATTTTATGCTGATGCCAAGACAGGATACTTCAATTTCTTCGATTATGCAAGTCAATTTTACAAAGGAAATGGATTTGGAGCAGTTTACAGTAAAATTTAAATGAAACAGAAGCTCGCTTTAAGAATTGTAAATTTTAATTTAATTGGAAGATCTTTTCCGTTTTTGTCAAGACGGAATGCAGTTTCTAATAAATGACAATGAACTTTCCAAATTGAGTCGGATTTTCAGGACCACTTACATAATATTAACTCTCGGATGCAACTATGCTTACAAATTTAAATATAATTGGACTGTTTACATTTTTTATACTGTTTAGAACAGCGCTGTTCAGCCCAATGGTCTCATGTGGCGAACGATATTTTAAATTGTATCGAACGCATGAATAAATAATTGAGAAGTACCTAATTGCATTTTATTGTATGAAGTTCGCGTGAGCTCACGGCTCTTAAAATTTGAAAATTCAAAGCGACTTTTTTATAATAAAATTTTAAAATAAAAATAAAAGTTGCTTTTAACGCCGGAAATCAGATAATCTCCTCTTCTTACCGCCTGTTTTAATTCGAATCCTGTCAAAATGTCAATTACTTGCAAATTGGCTTTTTAGACATTATTGAACTTGGAATTAAAAAATTTGCTTGCGGCGTTTTGAATAAGTGAATGGCAAACGCCTTTATTGTTTTATTATCCTTTATTCTACCAGAGTAACTCCAATTACATCCTTTTCATATCAGATACATAAAATGAAATAAATGGATCAGTTAAATTTTAACTTTGCATAATTCTTTTTTAGAATCTTTTGGAATTTAAACTTTTATTCTAAATTTTGGATGTTTTAATACATTAATGGGGTAATCCTTGAAGGCAAGCCGAATTTGCTCATTCAAAATTAGTTAAAACTTCTATATTATTGTTTAACACATTCGATATCTGCGTATCTGTGTTGAAATGATCGTCATAATGAAAAAAACTTCCAACTTGCACGAACCTTCGTCGTTTTCAGAACTAATTACGTTTGAGAATTTGAAAAATTAACTGTTTGGAACTCTACGTTAGAAAAGAGTCTCCAATTCACCTATAAAGTAGTAAAATAAGCAATGTAATTAACAGCCACACCTTACAGTGCCAAAGAAAATTTTCTTTATAGTAATAAAAATAATAATGAGTTTTTCACATTACTATGTTTTTACTGCAATCACAATCAGCCTTGCTACAATAAAGTGGTAATTGAATTGCTAATTGTACTGATTTAGGGGTGAATTCTAACAAACAGTTACCAAACTGTCAATTTTTGATCATCTCATTTGAAATGGGATAGGAAAAATGTTTACTGATTATTGGACTCGGTCGATTGTCCTAACCTAACCAAAATCCAATCTTATCTAATTGTTTTACATTTCGTCCTTTGCACCAAACTTGCCCGTTTATCTCCTAATTAAACTCCAAAATTTTGTAGTTCCTTGAGGTTCCAGAGGGGAATGAATCATCACAAAACCGTTTCGATTATTAAAACCGAAAGCGGCTGTTGTAATCTGGTGATGTCACCAATTTCAGTTGCTTTGGTTTTTCGGACTATCATATATCAGGTGGTGCAAAACAAACCAGTAATCCTTTTGCTCTAATAATTTTTAAAGTAATATTCCTTTCGAGAAAAAGATTCATAGTTTACCGAGCAACCAGAGGAACAGTGAATTTCTGAATAGCGAATGATTGCAACGCCACATCCAATTCCATTTGCAAAGGTAATATTAACCCAACAGAGTGGCATGGAGTGAAACGTAAGCGACTACGAATAAGTAGGTACGGGTTCGAATCTCCAGTCACTTGTTGGGCCGGTGCTAATAACCTAGTAGTTGATGCACGTTAAAAAATAAATTTAAAAAGTATCCATCACTTGCTGTTTAATTTTTATTGCTATTAATATTAATAGCTTCAACTAAAAATATTCAATCAGGCGAACTTCAAAAGTATACTAATTCCTAAAATTTAGGTATTAAATTTTTGAAAAAATTCAAAAACAGAGACGGTTTGGCGCCGGTGTGCAAGAAATAATGTTTTTTTTGCATATCTTAACATAACTAAAACAAAATAAAACTACTATTTCGAATTTTTTTTCTTCTTGTATTTTATGTGGATTCGTCATCTCCATCGAGTCCTGTTGATTCAATTTAAAACTGCCTACTTCTTCTTTATAATTAATTTTCTGGTCCACACAACTGTCTCCTGGATACCCTTGGTTACGTTTACAAATACAACAAATAATAAATTCGGTATTATAACAATTTTTTTATCTTTTTTTTTACATTATCATAGTTATCTTTGGGCACATGGACTTTTACTTCCACTCACGTCTTGTCATTCTTTGTTTCTTAGAAACATGCTATTCGTTGCAATGAAAGCATGTCCTCGATAACGAACCCATTTGTTTAGTCTTTATATGAATGGAGCTTCCTCTCTCATTCTTGCAGATTTCTGCGAGTTGACCTAGATCTTGATTGTGGTCGCAGACCCCCCTGTTGGTCAGTTATCCTTCAGGCCGCACAGCTTTAAACAATCTAATCAATATGTAACAAATGAAAGTTGATACCAACCAAAAGTGGATTTGAAATTGCAAACTAAAGTTGAGACTGGATAATACTCAAAATGCAACTTAATAACAAAGTAAATACTTACACAATATTTAAGCGTTACTGTCCTAAATATAGTTAATGTTGTTCTCCTACTGTTCTGCCACCTGTCATAATAAAATTAATCATAGGTGGATAACAGGTAATATCAAAAATCAGAATTTAACGAGTAATTCTTACCCAAGTAACACACACCCTCCTGGAGTGTCCTATGGACGTCCGTTGGAGATCAACTGTAGGTACATGGTCCATGGACGTCCATTGGATCTTTAGCGGACGTCCATGGGACGCTCTAGGATGGTGTGTGTTACTAGGGTAAGTTTCTTAGATGGGTTACAGACATTAGAGTTCAGAGAAACCGAGTTTTATACCTAATTGGCATGGTTATAAATAGAGTACGGATTTATAGAAAATTTGCTATTCATAAATATTGATAGCAGAAGCATAATTAATTGTAATAAATGTCCACGAATTTTAAAAAAATAAATCACTTGGCGCTATTTTTTTTATGCTTATATGCTTATTTTAACATATTTTCGATAAATTAAAAAAAAAATTGCAGTAGATACAGTGACTCGCAAATGTCTCCGGACAACTAATAAAAATTGCATTAATTTCAATGTAATTTGACTTTTTGAAGTTATTTAAAAAGAAAATAGCTATATCAATTCAATATTATCAATCAGATATATCAGTCAGAAAGACATTAGTTAGTTAGTGCGTTAAAATTAAAATCTATAGTGCTTGGACGAACTAGGGGAAGAGTGTGCCTGTGGATACAATCAGTAAATTTGTTTAAAAGATGGGTACAAATAATAGTCGGATGGATAGAAAAAAACTATTGGTAAATTATTTTATTAGGAAGACACCTCTTATATAACATCTACGTTTCTAAAAGTCGAATCCTGATGTGGTTTAAAACCAATAAATAGCTTAATATTAAAAAATTATGTGGTACGGTCAAGCATTGACTAAGAAATGTTCTTGTGTTTGAGGTTGTTTTTCATCTAATAGACCGTTTTAAATATTTACAGTTACTCCAAAAAGAAATTATTCCAAATTGCGGCTCAAATGGGAATTCAAAACCCTTTCAAATATCACGAGAATAATGATCCTACGCCAAAATCCCGTTTAGTCAAAAGTTTCTTTTGTATAAATGCCCCAAAGTTAACATCTACCCGATGTTATGTCAATGATGTCACCCGATATTAATCCCATAGAAAATCTATGGGATGAATTAGATCGTAAGGTATGAACCACCCCCATAAATAATAAACAAGAATTTATTCGACGTTTACAAGCGGAATGGGCTCTTATAAGCGAAAAATATTTTTAAAAAAATCATTTGTAACATGTCCAATCGACTAAGAAAAGTAAAAGAACAAAACTGATACTCCATAAAATATTAAATAATGACATATTTTCTCAGTTTCCCTAATCTAAAGTGGTAATTCCAAGAACTATTGCAGTTTTAATTTGAATAGAATTGCAACTGTAGAATGATTGAACCCTTGCTAATTGTGTTTGTGATTGAATTTTTTCAAACTTTTTTGTGTTACCGGTGACCCGTAGGAATATTTTATAAAATTGTAAGTCGATATTGTTAATTTCTTTTTTAATAACTTCAAAAAGTCAAATTACATTGAAATTAATGCAATTTTTATTAGTTGTCCGGAGACATTTGCGAGTCACTGTACATATTTTATTGTGTTACTTTTCAAATATATTTTATTTCAAAAAATTAATGAAAAATATATTTACTTTGGAGTCAGCAAGAGAGTAAATAATCCTTCTAGATGGTACTCCATAGGATTTAAATCCATGGCTATTAGTCACTCTCAGCCATTCACTCACCTTTCAAAATATTTAAAAAGGTAATAAAGACTATAAATAGTATAATATGCAATATATTGTAATTATTTATTGCTATTTTCTAGCATTCAATCCAACCTCTTCTTATTCTGTTTCATAATATTATGTTCAGCCTTTTAATTTCGAGATCAGCGGCGTTACATTCCTTGATTTACTTTCGCTATCTTATATGCTTGATGATTTTATAATTTTTTCAATATATTAATTGCATTGCTTCTTATAAACATTCCAATCCAATACATGTATGTCATGACGAAATAGATGATAATTGAGAAAGATTTCGATTAAAACTATTAGAACTTTGATCATAATGGGGGTTATCACCCTGTCTCTCAGCTGGATAGCCAACGTCTATCCTAGCCTCTATCCAAGATCTGGAAATTTGAATATTTTCAAGATTTTGTCCTTTGTGTTATCGAACCAATCATTTTGCATATATACAATTAACCACAGTAATTAAAAGCCAATTTGCTATCGTGTAAACGTAAGGTAATTATGTACTGCAATAGCATTTGCATGTAAAAGCACAATTGATTACATTGTAAATTAAATTAGACAAAAACACAGCACATTTGGAAAAAATAACGGGAAATGCCAACCAGAAAAACCACATCTCAGTTTGCATTTGAAATTTCAAAAAAACCTTCATCCTTAGACCTACAAAAAAATGTAAGTTAATTATAATTTAGTGGTTATTAATTAAAAGCGATCTTTAAAGGTGACTTTATAATAAGTAGTGTATTTTTTGGATTACATCACGGTAAAGTGGTTGAGAAAATTAACTTGGGTGAAGCGAACCATAACGAGTTGAAAAGATCTTAAATACTAAATAAGCATCCAAAGTACGTTGACTTGACTTTTCGTTATTTTATACTTCAATATTTTCAAAATTGATCTAAGAATACGACGCGAACTTCAAAAATGGATTAGCAGACTAAAATCATATTGCATTATAAAAAATTAATCTCTTCCTTCCGGTTTAGCATTATAGAATAATCAAATTACCGAAAGGTTGGCTAATAATTATTAATGAGGTGGAATTGTTACATTTTACTTAATTGAAAAAACAATATTTAAAAATTTGAATAATTTAGCATTCATTTGCATCGGTCGTCTTCATTTAAGTAACAAACAAATTAGGAAATCAGCGGAAATGTTTCATTAAATTAGTTCAAAGCTCATAAAGCGATTATTGGTTAACCTTATGGGAATAAAAAATCTTCTTCCGAATAATTAACTTTTACGTAATAAGGAGACAAATTGTTATGTGGTTAATTAAGACCAAAAATTTCACATGCTGAATTTCAGAAGAAATGCCGACGAATATGGGGCAATTTTATTACGTATGTAATGTACCGATGTAACCGACTGATATACACTTGAACGTGGAATCCTAACCACGCACAAAAAAACGAACACCTAAAAGAAATGATTTGGGTGGGAAAAACTTTTTTATATTGAACTAAGAGCGCTATAAATTCGAACTGTGGTACTTACTTTCTGTTTAATTAGGAAGAAAGAACAATAAGTTTTTTATATTTTTTATGTTCTTCTACAAAAGAAAAGCTTGAAGTAGGTTTTTATTGCATTTTAAATTTTCCTCTATAAAATATGGCATTTCAAAATAACTTCCATTTTAATGGTAATGACTAATGACATAACAAAGTAATTAATTAATTTGTGTGCCATCACTAAGGCATTACTATTAAACTATGTTCACCCTCTAAGGATGATAATGAACTTAACATTATGAATCAGGGTCGGCTTAAGAAATCGTGTGCCCTTGTTCCATTTCCATTTAAATAAATCTAATGAAATTACTGTAACTGACGTTTCGCTATTACTATTTAACTTCTTTGTTTTATTTATAGGAAAATCGAATTATTTGCAATTCACCATGCATTTTGAATGAAAGTAGTCTTCGACTTCATGGAGCATGAGAACATTTTGCTAAATTATCCACATAACATGCATCATGATAACAGATGACAAATGAACGCTGAACTTGGTGGTTGTAACAGTAACAGCATGAAACTCTTGAAACGTTACATAACATAAATATGAAATTACCTTCCATGTTAATGAACTCATTTTGTTTGGAAAAGCTTTAAATCTCTTTGTTGAAGATTATCAATGCTTTAAAACCATTGCATGGTTTTTTATTATTATTTGCAAAAGTATGCTAAAAATGAAACGCAGTCAGTTAGCACTTTTATGACAGTTAAGTTTAAGAGGTCGCATGCTCAAGAATATTCACTTCTAATGCAATTTTTCATCACATTAATTGTCGATTACAATAGCAAAATTAGAAGCACGTAATTAAATAAAAGAACGTGACTGTGGAATCACTCGTAATCTGAATGCAGACATTATATTATATGCGGTCGTCTAGCATAGATCCACTTCAATTACTGTTATCGGTTATAGAAAACTGAATGAAAATGGAATTTAGTTCATTTTTTGTAAATTCATCCGGAAATCGATGGAATGGAAAGGTTTTCATTGTCGGTTATTTTTACTGTAATGTGGTCCAATTTGAACATTAAATTGGATGGTTTCGTTTCCCATAGTGCTTCTCCAATTTTTTTCTACCAAATTTTCCTAAATTCTGATTTTCTTTCTTTAAAAAACTCAATTATTTATTGTCACGTAAACTACATAACAAAATCAGATAGTCGTAAGGCCATGTTGTGTTATTTAGGATGAGAAATTTATGAAAAACAGAAATTTTCCCAGTATGGACAATTTTTCTACTATAATTCGTTTAAAAATTATACAATTTGACATTTCATTCTTTTTATCACATTTTTTGGGCTTTGGTTTGAATACGGTTTCCTTACATGGGAAAATGAGATTAAATGCTGACTTTTCTCGAAATGACAAGGTCGAATTTGTTAGATAATCAGAGGTGAAAGCTCAAGCAGTAGTTGCGTGTTTGTTGGATGATGGATTTGTGCAGTTTCACCTTGAGTTTCTAAGATATAGTTGATTTTGCTTTCCTCGTTTCAAAAAAATAAATTCAGATTTATTGCATTTTGTTTAATTATTTTTACACAGGAAACGAATTTAATCTCAAAGTTATTTCATAATAATCAAAATAAAATAATCAGTTTATATTCATTTTTTAATCTTATATTGGTAATATGAACTACAAAATCATGTAAAATATTAATTTAGTGTTCTAATTATAGTTTCTATAAATTCTAATTATAGTGGAGGAACACGCCCTTGTGCTCTATAAGGTAGGCAGCCACTAATACTTTGTAAACATGGTTGATGAGCTCTTGGAGGAGTTGATCTATCTATGCTACAGTAGAGCTGTTAGGCATCCAAAGCGTTAAGCTTCTGGCATACGTCTTACATATACTGTTGTTTTGATTTTGATGAATGATGATTATTTCAATTATGCCAAGTGTTAAGGAGGTTCTTGCTTTCTTAGGATGAAGCAAACTGTTTGTATAAATTTTGAACAGAATAAGAGGGAGGAACGTTCTTCTTTTTCGTGGGCTGATACTTTCCAATTTTGTCATAAAACGTCTTACTTTTTAGATAGGACACACGATGCGGACCAAGACAGAATTGCTCTTCTTCTTTTTCTTCTCTTTCTAAAAGAATTCTCTTAGCAAATCTCTTCTAATTTAGATCTCAAGACCTATTATTTCCAACATTTGCGTCGTTTCCTTGACAGTGTTATTTCTATGAGCGTATAAATATTTTACATCCATTAGGTAGCTTGCGGGACTGCCCTTCATATGTGCCTGTACCCTAGTTTATTATGTTAATGGTAGTAATTCATTAACTCAGGACGACCACCGGCTTGACGTGCGCGTTACCTGCAAGGCAATGACAGAATTACTATTAGTCTAAAATATCTTAAAGAGTGTGGCCAAGATAGTCTCTTTGATGTCTCATGAAATCTGATAGGTGGTAAATGCTCCAAAATAATACACTAGAAAGTAGAAACAATTTTGCTCTAAGCTCTCCCCCCCCCCTGCGCCAATCAAATCAAATTTATGTTTGCAATATGTTATATCAACAAAAATGTTTTATATTTTTATATAAATTTTCTTCTTCTTCTTCTTTCTTTCTTTTACAGAAAAAGAAGAAGAAGATATAAATTTGGCAATGCTTAATTATAAGGGAAAAAAGTTATATCATGACAAACATAAGCAGCGAGTAAGGAAGACTCAAGCCCACCTCAAGAACTTCAAAAAAGAATCAATTGGAGTAAAATTCGGTTACTTCTGTTGAATTTCTATAAATTTAATTTATAATAAGATATACTGCATTTTTTGACAAATAAAACATTAAAAGTCGAAAGTTTGTATCTACACATCCTCTTTTATGAAAAACAATCATTTATTTCTATCATTCATACTCGCGAAATTTTTAAAAATGATGATTTCCCTCCCCCGGTCCAATTTTTTGTTGAAATTGGTATCACAAACGTTTGAGATTTATGTGAGCTTCAATGAGCTTCAATTTCCATCGTTTGTACCTCAATCATTGCGAAGTTATTTTCAAAAACTTTTGAGGGGACAGGGGACATATTTTTTAATTTTCCTTCCCGATTTGAATTAAGATCTTGTCAACCGATAGAGATTCATCTAAACGTCAATGATTTTCCACTCTCATAATTTTAATTTCATTTCCTAGAAAGTTATGGGCATTTGAAATTTTTGAGAACTCCGAAAGTATACCTACGCTTGTTTTTTTTCAACTTTCAATTGATATTATCACATTAAAATTCATTTCTAATGATTTTTCAAAACCCATTTCATAAATGATCACCATTAAAAGAAAAATTTAAGATAAAAGCTCTGAAGATAAGCGAAGATGACCAGAAATCCATGAAATACGGGTAATAAAGGTGCAATATACCATGGAAGACTTTAATTGAAAGAATTCAGTGGCCTATGAAAATTCTGTGCCTATCATCATAAAAGCTATAGGTAAAACCATCCAAGATAACAGAGTCCAGGCTCAAGGAAAGGAAAACTCCAGCACCGGTATAAAACTACAGATTCTATATCGATAGTTATCGATTTAAAAACAAAAATTCAAAATGAGAGAAAAAATAAGAATATCCCCGGCCACTCCCAAAATTTGCCAATAACTCCGCAATGATTTAGGCTCAAACAATGGAAATTAAAACTCAAGCGAAGTTTAAACGTTTGACCCCAATTTCATAAAAAAGGTTCTACTTGAGGGGGACCATTTCTACAGATCACCCCAAAATGATTTTCGCGAATAACTTCACGATTTCTTCGTCGCAAATTTATCTAAAATTTCAATTTGGGAGGGGCAGGTGAAACACAAAATGAATAGGAAGAAATATAATTTTCGTGCCATTGTTACGGTTTAAACCTTCGTTTCATCATTTGATAACGCTGCCCTAATTATTGACTTATTATGTACAAGGTGCGGTGTAATTTTTGAATTTACTTAACGTCTTATGGCACCTCGTAGATTGAGGTTTGTTAACAATCTAAATTCTAAAACAACTGGCGCTTAGATGAAAACTGACATTTGGGACGTCACATCTGATTGTCATAAGGCGGTGGTCCTCAAACTGTGTGCCAGAAGAAAATTGTAAATTTGAATTCTTGGCACTCACAGCGATATAATTCAAAAAGAGAGCATTTTTAAGTTTGAATGATGAAATGCGAGTTTGCGTTGTTAAATGATTGGTTTGCGTACCACTGCGCAACTTCTTGAAATTAGGGGTATAAGAAAAAGCATGCTAGTTTTTCTCTCATGATTTTACCATAAGATTGATTCTTCAGTAATTTCTATGGTAATATAATTTTCGTCCAAAAACGAAAGCAAATTAAAGGATCAAGTACAGGAAGATTTGGACCGGAAACAAGCTAAGGGAAGTTCAATAATAAGCTGGGTTTTGGGGATCATTATACATTTGAGATATTTTCACATGCACCGTGGTCCAGTATTTAATTTGGACTTCTAACCAATGCAAATGTAATGTACTCCATTTCGAGAAAGGTTTTCACGGTTTTCCGTTGAAATATGGTCAGAATAACGCTCTTACTCATAGTCCATCAAATACCTCCAAAAGAGCTACTGATGCTTTTCCAATGATGCTAATATAAGTTAAAAAAATAAATACCATAAGCTAAATTAAACAATTTTTGCAACATCGACCGGATTTCCAACAAGATCATGTTCCACCGTTTACTCAAGATGAGTTGATTGTCGATTAAAATTTGAATAATTTAAATAAAACAAAACTCGCTTGACGAGATATTAAGTCTCGCTTTATTCGAAATATGTTAATTGGAATTTTTAAGTAACAAGAACACGTAATTTTACTATGAACAACCTGTTGCAAAGTGTCTTGCATGCTTAACTCAATAATTTCTGCTTTGACTGATTCTCTTATCTCATAAAAAAATCTCGTTTTAAATAAAAATTTTCTAAATTTTTTTTCGTTTGCCAAGGTATGGAAACGAATTGATTGGTTCAATTTACGGAAATACAGAATTTAAAATATTTAACGAGGTATCCAAGATGGAATCTCTGGGATTTATAATAAAATTTTTATTATGGGAACTTTAATGTGAACTATGCATGCGGAGATGGTTATCGATAATCTAATGAAATGCAAAGAAACACTGTGGAGTTCATTTAACTAATCCATCACAATTATTCCATACCAAAGAGGGAACCGTGTGATGGGGCGGTCGATAATTGAAGCGGTTTATAACAAAACCAGCAGTAGCAAAAGTAAATCATTAATCTGTCTATAAATAGATAGTTTCTGCAGTAGTCCTAGGGTGTGGGGCTGCATTTACTTCGGTCCAGCGGTCAAGGCCGAGCACCTGTGACCACCTAGGAGCAGTTGTGCCAATGACTTCCAATTGACCACAAGCGGTTTACTACGGGGGTTACTTTCATCTTATCAGTGTTGTGATCGCAATTTTGCATAATTTCGCGTTTTTCTAAAAAAAAAAAAAATTGGATGAAAAAATGAAAACTGTAAGTAAAATTTTATTTTATTAAAGGGTAAATGATCTTCAATAGATACCAAATTCCAATATTTAACATATTATACATATAGGAACTTTTTGTTGATTTTGAGTAAATTTTGTAAAATTAATTAAATTGATTGCGAACTTTAATTTCTACCTCAAAGAGTCGAAGCTTCCAGCGTCGAGCTTTTCAAACGTATACTCAAAGGAAAACAACGTTTTTAACTTTTCGGAAATCTTTAGTGTACTAATGAATTACTCGCAAACAGGATGAGTTCAATAATATTCGCGATTTCTTCGACTAGAAAAACAATTTTATATGTTTTTATCTTATATTATTATTGATTTGTCAAATCTTAGTAATATTTCGTTTCCAGTACCTACTAAATGGTTCAAGCTGAGTTCTTTCGAGAAACAGCAGTTTTTCAAATCCACCTCAATCTTTCACAAGCCCCATATTTTCCAGTAAATAAAAGAAGAAATATAAATTTAATAGTGCGATTGTTCCGGCAATTCAAATATTATTCTCTCATAGTTTATTATTTTTAATAAAAATTTTGAATTATGTGTAAGTTTATAACAATTAACTTTCTTAATTTCAAAAAAGAGTTAACAATTTAAATGAAAGTCATTAATTAATAGAGAAGGTCTCAAATAATAATTAGTATAATTTAAATAATGCATTTGTAATCAATTGTTTAAGAAAGCGATAAATCACTTACAATCAATTAAAATGTGTGCATAATGATTAATTTCTTTGAATCAAAATTTTTTTTTAGGTAATCAACAGGCGATTTATTATTTGTATGTCTAGAATCAATGAATATAACAATAGATTTTAAAAAAGGGGGGAACATCAATTTTGTTTGATAATGGAAAGCCATGGTCTTTCTATGGTTCACTGTGTGGTGTTCAACTTGAGACAAATAAGCGAAAATTTATGGTTCCAATATTAAAATATTCATTCATCCATCATCACACTTTGAATTAAATTTTTTTTAGTAGTAAACCACATCCTCCAGACGATCTAAATAACCTCATGTCTCTTGGGCAAAAAATTTACAGCTACACCATATTTTCTGCCACGCGTATAATTTTTATCAGCAAAATCAAGCCCAATTATTGAACAACCTATAACAGTATTTACAAGGTGTTGATCAAAATAATAAAGTAAATTATCAAATGTATCGAAATGTTAGATTTATTGGATAGGTAACGGTTTCAAAAGTAACGGTCAATAAAAAATAATTAAAAAATTGTTTTGTATGTTAATTATAATATTAGATAATAAAATACCTGAAGAGAAAACTACATATGCCTCTGAGGTGCAGATTTTAAAACTTGCATAATAATAAATTGTTTGGTGCAAATAAACAGAATTATGCAAAATTATGCACATTATATAATTCTTAATTTTCTATAATCAATTTGATTGTTTTGTGAAATAAAATTAGCATAATTATGAGGATGCCGTCAATTGGGTGGTGTAGAAATAAGTTTCAAAAATTTATTATGACGAATATGTTTTTAAATCGAAATATTACCAAATGCGGAATTTGGCAATTTAAGTTTTAATTACTAATTAAAAAATTTATAAATTAAATTGTAAGCTTCGGAAGGGTCAAAATGATGAAAAGATAACAAAATAGAAATTTTTTGATAAATAAAATTAAGTGCTACAAGAATTAATTGGTTTTGTAATTCTCCCCAAAATCCTCATCCTTGGGAATTACAAGGTAAATTGTGGTTTCAAGATTTATGTGTAAATTAAATTAATCGAAACTTGTTCGAACTGATTTAACTAATTTTTCATAAAATTGGATAAAGGGTACCCAAAAAAGGAAAAATTTTGTCTCAAGATTAAAAACAATGCTTTGATGAAAAAGATACCTGATTTTAACATTGCAAATTGCTAATTTAAGAGGAATTTATAATTATAACATCCAGTACAATAATTGACTAGAAAGCTCTTCCTCCTCCGTGCATTTATAGACGTGCCTCTGATTGGTTCGTTTACTTATTACCAAGCCAAAAAATTGACCACCTTAAAACTTACAAGATTTGGAATTTACGATTGTAAATTTCCCGAGGTCGGAGCTGGAGCGCTGGCTTCTTCGCTGCCCTTAAATCAGGCATAAAATGGATGATTGAAAGCTCTAGTTTTCTACCCTGGTTCTTTTTATAAATTTTTAATTAATTTTAAGCTTTAAAAAATATTTTTCCATAAAATCGTCTGTGGCGCTATTTTCCGTTATATCTGAATCCATTATAAACTATCCTCGTAGATCCATTGAAATTTTATCAAAAATTAAAGTTAATTATTACGAGTTTATCTTAATTTACTCAAACGAAACTAAGTTCATTAAAACTCGTTAAAAAATATAAATTCACAATGAAATCACCTGCAGCATTTTTATATTCTCCTTTTTAGACTAATAGCTTTCATTCGATTTATTCTTGTTTAATTAAATTGCCAGTTCGCTATATCACCCTTGCATAAAAGGTTATCCAATAAAAACTTCTGACAATACACTCAACCAAAAGCTGTACAGAAAAACTGAACAGAAATTTACTTTATTCATGAAAATTCGAAAATTACAAAAAGATCAATGAACTAAATTCATTGATATTTTTATGAAAATTATTAATTGCAATAGTTTATAAATGACAACTGTGAAATATAACCATGAAAAATAATTGACATTTGACAAATATAACCTAACTACGCCAATGATAAACATAACCCAAACACGGGCCCGTAACCTTATCGTTTGCTAACCTAACAAAATCAACTTTTGCACATATGAACAAAAGTTTGGTAGTGTTTACCTTATTTATATTGAAAATTACGATACAATTAATTCAAAAATCAGTTTTAAGCACAAAAATGCGGGACAGATTGGGGTGTGGAGCAGTGTTTCTCAAAGTGGGGTAGGGGAAGAGCTTAGTGGGGGTACGCGCTGCACAGGGCACTAGTAAACAAATTTATTTTTCGTTTATTTAAAGAAACCACAGAAACACATCAAGATAAAAGAAACATCTGATAGATTAAAAAATAGGGTTAAAAAAATTTTTTAATTGGTCCTCAGTATTGCGAAAATTATAGAAGGGGTACACGGATGTTGAAAGTTTGAGAAACACTGGTGTAGAGGAAGAGGGTAAGTTGTAATTCATAATACAGCATGTAAAATTAATGGTTAATGTTGCAAATTGATTTAACGATGATGAATCCGAATAGGATTTAGTTGTCTTGTCAAAACTGACTCTTCTGCACCTTCGCTTCGCTCCGCTCCACTCCGTGACTTTGTTCTATCTTTTTGATATTAGTCCTTTTCTTTACGGCGATAGCTCAAATTGAGACCCTATAATGTATTTAGCTATCAATTCCAGGATTGTTCTTTCCCTAAATCACGGACGCCACCTTTCGGGATTCGAAAAAATATCCCCAGGGTTATGGTGCTATCTTTTACAGCAGTGATCGATATCGAGCGATGTTTCTTTCTTTTGCTTCATCTTCTCGGGGACTATGATAATCCCTTGCAAGTTCAACCACATTCTTTCTTATAGAGAACAGAAAATCTATCTTACACTGTGAGATGTTTTGTACCGTGGTTCTGATTCCACGTTAAAATATCATAATTTAGAATCGTATAGAAACATGTAAAAAAATTGTGTCTTCTTTTTAATAGCCTACTTTTAGAGGTTATTCTATGAACTTTATGAAAGTGATGATCATAATATTGTTGAGAAATTTAGTAAGTAACTGAATTTGTGATGATATTAAAAGGTTGTCAGTGTGAATTAATCCAGCACCAACGTACTTTGATTATTTTACTAGGTACTAGACATGATAATGGCTATTCCATCTAAGTTTGGTAAGTGGTTTAAACAAGCTTTTGCATAAACTAGAAATAAATTTAAAACTTGAGGGCAAGCTAACACAGAATTATGTTTCCTAAAACTATGAAGGATAGACTTTTCAATTAAGGACATGCAAAATAATTCCAACTTTCAAGCTAAACATGCAAAATTAAGTTGAGGCATATAATTATGCCTTTTCTAGATTCTGCTTATTAAGTATAATCAACTCTGTTTATTTTCCAAACAATCGAGGTGGTAAAACTAAGTTTCCACGAATGGAGAAATAAAAAGAAAATGTATAACAAAATGCCAGCTTCCAATAAAAAATATTTGGATTGGATCACATGTTGGAAGCCACAATGTTAATTAGGCTCGAATGTGTCACCAAGTGTTTTATGTGAAGTTAAAATTCGATCGATATACATACATTACATATTATATCGCGAATTAATTTAAATTGAGAACTTGTCGTTTTGCATATTAGCATACAAGTCTGGAGGCAATGTTAACAGTCAATTCGCGTCCACTACAATTACCTGGTTCCTACAAACCTACATTGTTCACTACTATGAGAATCACGTTTTTATTAGCCAGACAATTGTACAATTAATCCGCTTTATCACCTACTATTTTACGAGTTACCGTTTCTTACCCTAATAAGGAAATTTGCAGTCAGACAACTTTTGTATTTCGGCTTTAAAACAAAAAATAGAAAGTTTGATTTTAATTACTTTTAATTTTTGGATGATTTATTATATTATTAAGCATCTGCTCGTTAATCCATTCCTTTTCGTATTTGATCCTTAATTGTTACATCTTGTGTAATTTTTTGGTCTCACGAAGAAAACTGATTTGTGACTTTTTCTTTATTTTCGAAATTTTTAAAAAAGCTCTGTCGATTATCAATTATCTTCGCTATATTATTATTTACGTTATGTCAAACACTTAAATTTAATCATGCAAGAAAAACATGTTTCGAGCTGCTCACGTGCATTGAACATAATTATAATATACAGTGTACAACATACCTAATAAACGTTCTGTGCAAAAACCTTTAAACTATGAAATTTGCATTTAAAATGGTTCTCAATGATGCGAGTATTGTGCAGAGTACCGTTGACCTCTCTTGTTCCCATGCACAAATTTATATAATAGACAACAAAATTCGATTCTCACATCTTTATTACTGTTTTTACATGTAATTTATTGCCACCGATTGCATTTATGTAACTGAATTTTAATTGGAGCTTTTGATGTCAAAGGTGTAAATGGGAATCCCCGAATTTGACACAGGGTGTTAAATTAAATTTTTAAATCAACCTCATTCTTTGAGTTTTCTATTAAATTTTTAAGTATGTTTTTCACATTTTGAATGTATCATTGTTTTTGTTTTACTTAAATAAAAAACAAGCTAATTAACCTTATTGCTAAATTTAGGAGATATAAAATTAAACGAGAAGGTTACAAATATATTACTCTAGGCGATATCCAGCAATATACGATACAAATCGTTCATTATCCTTTTAATATTAAGCAGAAGGGATGAAGGACGGAAATAACGGTTAACCCATATATACTTTTAATCAATCTCATCAGAATTGATGCGGGTTAACTATAAAAATGGGTCTTCAGTTTTCCTAAATATAGGAAACTTTTACTATATCCAATAGAGAGTGCATTGAAAATTGACCAACAATGCAAGTACCCACTTATGCAGTTTTTAAAATTAATATTGCACATTTTAACTAATAAGTGCTATTATGGCAACCTATAACCATAAATTAGCTAAATTGATTACTGAATTAGAGCAATTTCGTTATTTGGGTCAAAATACTGCAAAATGGCATAATTATATCACAAGTAACAATGTTGTTCATAGAATCGCATTACACATTAAAGCAGTGCTTCCCAAACGTTCAACTAGATTTTAGGCATAAATTTCTTTGGATTATACACAGTCCAATTATTTTAAATACTGACTAAAAAATGTCACACTGTCTAATAATTTGTAACCATTATTGTGCTCACTTTCATATAGGTACCCAATTGTAGCATTCAAAATGTAAGTTTTCTCTTGGCGTTAGTTGTCGAATACATTTTAATTGTTAACAGTATTTTGTAATTAAGTTTACGAGTTACATTGCTTCAGGGTGTGCCACCAAAACATCATTAAATTTCACTTAAATCTTTTGTTGTATGTGCCTTGTAACTGATTTTGGATTTCAAACAGATCAACCCCATCTTTTATATATTTTTGTTTATTAATTAGAAATAGCACTTATCTTTCTTGAGTTTTATTTAGTAGATTAGCGCTCAGATTAATTAGCTACCAGACAAGAACTTTAGTAAGAAATCCACGAAAGCTTACGAGTAACCTAAGCTGTTATATTTCGTACCACACTTTGGGAAACACTGCATTCGATTATCAGAAGTAATTACAAACCTATCCAGAAGTTTTTGATTAATTTAGCTGGAATATTAAAGTTTCTCCTGGATTAAGTAATACAGTAATACTAAACAATAAATCAAACTAAATTTCCAAGTATTTTAAGGGAAAGAAGCAGGCGATTGGTTTTCTAACCCAGACAATTTTTTAACTATTAAACTTAAAAAGTTAGCAAAAAAAATTTGGTTCACCTAACTGTTTTTTAATTAAAATAAGTGCACGTCCAATATTAGGTAGGAAGTGCGCAAAAGAAGATCACATTTCAATTTTCAATTAAGCTACCTACCCATAATTTTTATTTAATGGCTAAATTTTACGAAATTGTTTTTGTTGCAGGAAACGAAAAGTGGAATAATGCTGTTACTGTTTATTTTCCTGATTGGAAGAACGCTTGCCTTTCGGACAAGCACTGCTGCACCAGACGAAACCGATGGAGAAGTGTCCAGAAAAATTTTGGGATCGAGGTAATTCAGTAATAATAATTTATGATTAGGGAAAAAAACAATGATGAGTGTTAAGAGTAAAAAAAGAGCTAATGGTACTGTCGGTACTGTTAGCCTACATTCACGCATTATGAAATTAGATAGTTCAAGGTTTTAAATCAAAATTATAAATAATAACAGGCGCTTTAAGGACATTGACTTTGCTCATCACTCACCTTCACGAAAAGATCGATCAAATAAGAATTGCCGCTTAATTTACGAAAGTGCGTTGAAATTTGATGCTGTAATAAATTAATTACGCAAATTAACTTTTAAAAATTGAGTCACGTTGATATGATTATGTGGTGTTGGAAAATTGGAAGACGCCTTTATTGTGGATGCAGCTTATTCATTATTCAAATTGATGTTTACAAAGCATAACCTACGCTTTATCATGATTCAAATAACACCAAATTACAAATTAAGATAAAATGGCACATTCATCATTTCATCAACATTGAATGGTTGAAAAATGTATCACTTTATTCCTTTCGATACTCATGTGTTGTTTTAATTGGAATCGATATTTTTGCTCGTAATGAGGTTAGCTCATTTTGAAGTAATCGGTGACCTCAAACACGCGAATTTTACTGTTTAAAAATTCTGGTTGTTATATCATCAAATTTTATTAAAGATCTTCGCGTTTGCTTCCCGAAAAAATCAGGCAATTTAAAATCATTTATTTTAACTTTATTTTTGGAAGTGTGCCAAATAAAAGTATTCTAATGTATCGCCAAAATTTAATATCGTAATAATGAAAAATCCAAACTCCTTCCAAGGAAGACTTTTTACCGTTTGCAAGATTAACAAAAAAAGATCTCAAGCACCGATGAGACATCACAAACTAGGAAATTACTGAGCGTCCCGAAAAGGTTTTGGCTTTATTTGGGTATATGGATATATTGGGGTAAACTCGTGCAAAAGTACAGAACCTTGTACCATAAAGCCCTGATAAACAGAATTTTACTATGGTCAACGTAATCATCTTATGGAGCAACGGAACCCAGGTTATACTAAACTACCAAGAAAACTACAAATGGGCAGTGGTTTAATTGTACTTTCAGAGAAACCCTCAGAGTTTGCTAGCCCTTCACAAAAAGCTGACTATATAATCCATAATCCTGATAATAGTACGTCATTACCTATGTCTAGAAATTCTCAGTTCAAAGCCACTTGAATCTAACTTAAGATTTCTAGAGATAGAACGGTTAGTTTAATCCCAATTGAGATAAAGGAAGTTCATCGATGACGATGATCAGAAGGTTAGTTTCAAATGATATGACGGCATTAAAGAAGGTTGGAAGAAGTCCTTTGAACCTATCAAACCATTCCAAAAGAAGTGGTTCACGAATAGAAGCCCAAGGAAAGTTCTCTCCTTCATTCATCGATGGAGGAAACTATAGTTCTGAATTAAATTCTTGCGCATTGAGCAATAGTGCACCACAGCCGGTATTAAATTGTGACATCGGAACAACCAGGTCGACACAATTGAGTCATCCATCATCATAAAAAGCATTATTGGTCGTGAGTCGTGTTATAATTTTGGATTTTATTTTGGGTAGTAGACTAATAATTAAGGGGAACTTTGGTAGGAAATTAGGGGGAACAAGAACAAAGATTTTGAGAAGGGGATCTTCCTCCAATCTCATCAATGGATCCATCCCCTGCTGGTATTGCAATATACCACGCAAAATCGCCAGGCCAAGAAAAAGAATTGCTCAAGATGATCAAAACTGTAAAATTGATGTGTATATGGGAACTTCCTCGGAAAACCACCATATTAATTATATTTCCTTTAATAAAATTGCCTGGGCCTGGAGCGGATGGCCAGTACCTATAAATAGCTTGATGGCCCAGAACTTGAAACACGGCAGATTATTTATGTAATATGCTTTCTCATCTCACGTTTGACTTTATATAATAAAAAAGTAATGACAACTCCTGACCTAGCAGAGTGAAAAAGTCATAGAATAAAATCTTCCTGCGAAGTTGAAGGTATTTCCACTTTTGATAGTTTCTTGGTGATTAATTCGCAAACCAATTCAAGTTCCATAAACAACATTTCTTGAAGCAATAAAAACTCAATTATTCGTAATAAACATAGAATGTTTATTCTCTTGTCTAACGGCTTATCTTGATAAAATTCTTTCCACCTTCCTAAAAATCTTCATTGCTAGATAATTTAATTTGTTCAGTTCCTGATTTTAAAGAAAGTCTTTACAATGAAATTAAGTTCTTAAAAAATAAAATCCTATTAGTAAATTATGGTCAGCTGAACTATAAAACCGTTTACGTATTGGATAATCGTGACTCAACGATAAATTCCGTTAATATCAATTTATATTGAAAGACCATGGTTTCGAGTCAATATCTTAACATATAATTTTTTTATTGTGTCTGTCTGTTTAAAAAATAAGAATCGTTTGTTCCGTTATGTAATCACTGAAGGGATTACCAAAGAACGGTCCATGTACAACACAAAGCTGCTTATTACAAGACTTAATGCAATGTGATGCAACGGAGCGCGCACCACTTAACGAAAACAAGAAAATTATTTCTTACAGTAGGAGTTCATGAATAAAGAAAAATAAACACCTACCAATTAGTAAAATTTATGTTATAAGTTATAACATTTATGATTCATTTTCTTCCTATGCAACCAAATATAGACGAGAAGAAGTGCTAGGTATATGAGGTAATTAAAAATGAATTAGGTTAACAATGAAAATGTAAAGTAATAAATTTCTTAACTATTGGCAATTAAAGACTCCATTTTTCACAATCGAAATTACCGTGTAGTTGTAGTACATCTTTCTGGTTCATATGGTACTGAGAATACGGTTAAGCCAATTTTCTCAAATTTTAACACGTTAATGTTTCTGAATCGCTGGTTCTTGCCAAAACAGGAAATTTTTTCTCAGGTAGTACCGAAATTATAAACAGTTTTGTAATGGATAAATTTAACGCCAGGGTTAACTGTTTTAACATCTCCGATTCAAAATGTCACTTTTTTTATTAACTATTACAATTTGTTTCAGTGTGGTGACCTCGGTGTCTGTAATTATGGACGTGGGAAATGGTTCAAAAACGTACTATTCGGATGCAGTTGGTAAACCTGTAAGTAAGCCATTCTCTGCATCCCAATTGGCCAGTCCCATCAATCTACTCAATCCTGACCGATACGAATTTTACACTTTCGATGATAATGGAGATCTTGTGAAACGACTCATGACTTTGGAAGAAATTCAAAGTATCATTGCTAGCGGAGATGATGAAGCTGGAAATCATGGTTCTGATATTTGGAACGAAAACGAACCCGCAAAAAAAGTCGACGATGTTGTGAATAACGTGCAAAATGTTTTGAAAGAAGAAATGGCAGCGCACAAAACTTCAACAGATAGAAAACCAATATTCGACACTGCTCCACAAATTAGTTCAAATTGGAATTTGATTTTACCCCCAATTTTCAATAATATACCCGATGACACTGATAAAACAACTCAGAAAGCAACACAAGAATTTGGCTCAACAAGATTTGATGTGGTTTCCGCAAAGACTGAAACTCCCGATGTTCCTAAAATAACAATAAAAATTGCGCCAGTTGAAAATAAAACAGGTGATAATGGAATCGTTAAAAAAACAACTTCGTATGTTTATAAAGCTACAACCGTAACGCCAAGACAAACGACGTTAAATGAAGCAATAAAACTGAAGTACACCACATCTGGTTTTTCATCCACCAACAATGATATTGAAGCAGATTCGACTGTTTTCGACCCATCATCATTGTCACCTTTTATCAAGCTTGAAACTATTCCGTCTGTACCATCACCATTTACAAGGCCACAAACAACTGTAACTCCAATTTTATCAACCGTGACTTACAATACAGCACCATCAAATCGTTATTATTCCACCACTTCACGACCTTCCACCCTCCAAGATTTGGAAACGCTTTCAACAAGTTATTTCAGCAAACGAACAAATCAACCGTTGGAAACGTCATCAAATTTACCAACAACGCAATTCGATGAATTGAGCACATTCGTTGGCGACGATAAAGAAAAATTCACATTTGAAAGCGATACTTCCGGTTCTTCGTCTTCGCAGTTTGATGGAACAAGTACTCCGTATGTTACCCCAAAAGGTACCACAAACGCACCTTCAACATCAAACGAATTATCAACGGGTAGAACAACGTTCGTCACGAGATATGAACTTCCAACAACACGAGAAGACGCAACAGAAGATGTAAATAAATATTTTGATCAGAACTACAATACTAAGGTTTCATTTTCGCCAGAAGAGAGAACCACGGTAACACAATTACCTGAAACGACCAAGCTTAGCTCAACCGAGAGAGTTTATCCACAAGAAAGAATTACTTCTGCAGAACCCACCAAGCTTAGCTCAACCGAAAGAGTTTCTCCACAAGAAGAGAGAATTGCGTTTATAGTAACGCAATCACCTGAACCCACCAAGCTTAGCTCAACCGAAGGAGTTTCTCCACAAGAAGAGACAATTGCGTTTGTAGTAACACAATCACCTGAAACCACCAGGCTTAGCTCAACCGAAAGAGTTTTTCCCCAAGATAAAATTACAGTAACGCAATCGCCTGAAACTACCAAGGTTAGCTCATCAGAAAGGGTTTCTCCACAAGAAGAAAGAATCACGTTTGCAGTAACGCAATCACCTGAAACCACTAAGTTTAACCCAACTGAAAGGTTAACGACGAAATCTGTCGTTAGAGAAACAACCTGGCCAACTCCTGCGGAAAATCTATTCGTTACTTCAGAATTTCTGAACGAACAATTAAACGAAACTTTAAATGAAGTAACAGAAGATAGCTCAACCGAATTACATTCTATTGATGTAACCACTACTAAGCCAACAACTGGAGTGGAAAGTTTCGAGGTAACTCAATTATTAAATCAAATATTACAAACTACAAACGTGTTCGAAATAAATTCGCAATTACTTAACGATATAACCTCTGATGAGATCAGCAAAGAAGCTGACCCGATAGTCTATGATGAAAAGGCTTCAACCGAAACTGAAGAAGCTCCAATAGTTTTTGAACGGGTTTCGACATTAAATAACGAGAAAACGACAACCAACAGTTTTACAAGTACGGAAGAAACTGTGAAATTTGATGAGGGTGCTAACACAACCCAAATTTTGATGACGGAAGAAAGTGTGAAACTTAGTGAGAAGGACGATCAATCGACTCAAGTTTTTACAAGTACGGAAGAAAACGTAAAACTTGCTAGTACGACTACACTTGACCAAACAACTGAACCCTTTGTAGGTGATAAGGAATATGTAAAATTTGGTGATGCAACCAAATTTGAGGAAACCGATCTAAATTTTGAAAATACAAAACAATACGAGAGAATTCCAAACCCTACTAAGATTGATGAAACAACCGAAGTTTTAAAAGAAAATGGAACTACCGCTAAAATCGATCAAACGACTGCATCTGATGATTTTGAATCGACTCTAGTGACCGAAAATGAATTGCGTTTGGCGATCAACTCGTTAATCTCGCAAATCACTAATGAAGAAGGAATTTCAACAACAAACGTAGAATATCCTACAACGAAGAGGAATGATATCCAAAACGATGAAAACAATGAAAAACCCACTTCAAGTCCAACTACCAATAACGATTTCAAAATTACTACCAACAACATATTAGCCACAACTGAGCGCTATGAAAGCGACGAACTCGATTCAAATAATGTTTTAACTACGTTAGCATTAGAATTCAAAACTGAAGAACCGGAACAAATTAAATCGACTGCAAATGAAAATCTCACCAAGGAAACAACTGAAAGAATTTCGACCACCAGATTTGTGACAGTTCGAACAACCGATTTTCTTCAAGAAAGTCCTACCGTCACGTATAAATCCGTACAAAGCGATGAATCCTTTTCCGAAAACATCAGTTTAGAAAATCGAGAAAGTACGGCCAATTCATTCGAAGAAAATCTAAGTACCATCAACGACAGTTCGCTTTCGTCCACCGAAAATTTAAGCTACATCACCGCCTCCATAAACGAAGAAAACGTTAAAAAAATGGCCGAAGAGGTTCTCGAACCTTTCTTAAACATAGCTTCCACCGGATCGTCGAGTGATTATCCCGATTTTTCATCAACCGAAAATATCGACATTTACTCCAAGTCGTCAACAAACAACCCAACTGTTCAAAACAATGACATTTTCTCAACTATCTTAGATTCGCAATCGACCGAAAGTTCATCCGAAGAAATTTCATCAGAGAAAAATGAATCTCCTGAAGATACCACGAGTAAAAATGCTAGTGATGGTGAAGCTCTCAAAGAAAGTAGTACACAGAAAATATTCACAGAAGCTCCGATTACGACATCTAAAGTAGTTGCTAACAATACAACCGATAATTTTGTAACAGTATCCACTATTACTACATCTCCAAAGAACAACAAACATCCAGAATATAAAATTGTTTTAAATTTAACCTCATCTACCACCTCGACCCCATCTCCAGACACAACATGGGCCCTTGTTTCAACACTCATTCCTCACAAAACGACATCATCTGATGATTCACCCAACAAAGACACCAATGCATCCAATCCTTCAGTACCGACATCGGTTGATTTAGTACCAAAACCTGTCCACGGTTTCGGTCTCGAAGATAGCACTTCTGGTTTAGATCCAGATGTATTCCAGTTTGCTGAACTCTGCAACGAATTAGCCTTCAGTTTCTGGAGTTCGGTTACGACAGGAATCAGTTTCGCAAGAAGCGTGGTGGTCTCTCCATTTGCTACTACCTCGATGCTAGCGATGGTGTTCTTAGGAGCAAAAGGTTCCACGTCTGGTGAAATGAACGACATCCTAAAATTGGACGATATGGTCACGTTTAATCCACACGCGATATTTAAAAACGTCATCGAATCGATTGGAGTATCGAAAAAGTCAGGAGTAGCAGTTTCTGTTTTCATTAAAGAATTATACAGCGATAAAAATAAAGGAAAGTTGTTAAGTTTTTATAAAGACCGAGTGAAACAGTTTTATGACGGCCATGTCGAAGAAGTCAACTTTAGAGAAATCAACGACGTCATTCGGAGAAGAACAAATTTATTGGTGAAACGTCAAACTTGGGGGAAAATTCCGGAATTTTTGAAAGACAACAATTTGTTTGTACGGCCTCCTCTCGCTGCAGTTAGCGCAAACATCTTCCAGGTAAATAAAAAAATAATTAATTGTGGAACTTTTCTAACGTTTTTTTGTGTTTCAGACGGATTGTTCGGAGGCTTCAACGGAAGGTCGTGATGGTGAAATTCACTTCGTTGTTTTACCTTCAATTCGACAACGAAAACTGATTCCAATTCCGGCGGTAGTTTGGCGTAACAACTTTTTGGCTGGTTATGATCCCGGATTGGATGCAACTGCAGTTGCGATTGGTACAAAAGATTCCACGGTTAGCACGATTTTTGTTATTCCTGGTCAACAAGGCATTTCTGCACCGGGGGATGGTTTGATGAGATTGGAAAATCGTTTGGTTGAAAACGCATACCGTCAAAACGCTTGGAACCGACTGCTGCGATCGTTGATACCACGACCTGGTTTGGAAGTGCAAATTCCGCGGTTTTCACACAAATCTATCATTAACGCCACGATGGCTTTGCAAAGAATGGGATTGAAAGATTTATTCAATTCTCACGTGGCCGACTTGAAAGGTTTAAACGGAGTGGCGCATGAATACTTCTTGTCCGATATAGTACAAATCAACACATTTGCAACTTGTGGAGAAGGCAAAATTGATGAAAGCCATCATTCTGAAATATATCCAGCTACTACTAACCGATCGTTCAGAAGAATTAGGAAAATACAGCACACCAGACAAACTGATACCGTCGATGCATCGGAAGAACCGCGGGATTACCAAAGAGCTTTCCACGATCCTCTTTTTGATCCATCTAATCTTGCGTTACCACTACATGTTAGACCAAGACAAGCAAGAATACCAGATGCTCCTAGGTTGCGATTCGACAGGCCTTTCCTTTACTTCGTAAGACACAACCCCACAGGTTTAATTTTACACATGGGAAGATTTAACCCAAGATTGTTGCCTTAATTTATAACAAAAAAATCATATATTAGTGCAATCGAATGGCACTTCCTAAAGCGTCTAATTTTAGAAATTGAAAAACTAGACTGTACCCCTATTGTACATAATTTCTGTCCCAACTCTACGTTGATTACCAAATGTTTTTCGTTTTAATAGGTTCAGATTATTTATCACGTTTTTAAAACGATTTTATTTTCTTTGTTATTTTTAATCGCAGAAAGACTTCTTAGTTGTAATTCGTAATTAATTTAAGCGTGTGATTGTTTAATTCTGAGTTGTGAAAAAATTGCAAGTCGTAGATTTGATCCTCTTCGATTTTTTCACAAAAAAATGTATAGTAAATTCGGAAATGGACAAATTTCTGAAGAAAAATTTGTGATTGTCTGCTTTATGGGAAGGAATAAGGAATAAAATTAAAGTTATTGAATTTTTGAGAAAATATTTGCTGTTAAATCAAAAATAAGATAATTTAACGTAAACCATGTAAAATAAATAAACTAGAAAATAAGGAAGAACTTACACACGGTAATATTGATTTTGAAAAATGGAAAATATTACCTTGTGTGATTTTGTTTATTTATAAATGAACTATTAGTGTATTTTATATTTTATTTTGTTTTAATAATAAATAATTTTATTTACTATTAAAAAGTTATTTGAAAAAAATCCGTACCTACTCCAAAATCAAATTGGGATTTTATACTCGGTAAGCAATTTAGTAGTTAGAAGCAAACTGTATAGATTACGCTTCATAGTAACTTTCTTCCTGTGTAACGCACACTATTTTTTATCTGTTCAATATTTTCAATGATTTCTCAAACTAGTGGAAAGAAAAATCTTTAATTTCGAAAATGGAGTGTATGCTTATTTTACCCGCCATTGCTAAGGAAGCTCAATAATGCAATCCCAACCCAAGGGAGTTCAGTTTTTATTGCAAAATTACGACCTACGACGACTGTGTATGTAAATTATCATTAGTTAGCAACTTTATCCAGCGCCAATATGTGCGCTAGAGACTAGACCAGGGGTGTCCAACATAATTTTGTGGAGGGCCAGGTTTAGTATTTTTGTAACGGTAGCGGGCCAAAAGGAATGCCCAATATGTTCCATTATGGATGATTTATTTAAAAAAAAGCCTCAGTTTTACTAATTATCTCACTTAGCTTAGTTAAAACCAAATGAGATGACTGACATCTTTGATGTCGTCGCGGGCCGGATGAAGGACTTATGCGGGCCACTTTGTGGCCCGGGTGCCGTATGTTGGACGGGCCTGGACTAGACTATTCTTCCCTTTTCTAACGGGTAAACAAAAATTACCTTTTTTCACTACCCTTTCCTTAAAAAATACAATTTTCTGCCGGATGCGGGGCTTCCAGAAGTGCTGGACCCGTAGTTGCTACTTCTGCTAGGTACTGATGTGCATGTACTGTGTTAATTCGGCACTAAAAAAAATAGCTGCTCAAAATAATTGAACTGGTGACATCATACGGACGTATTCAGTTCAAGTGTGACCAGGCAAACGAACAGACCTAAATATATCGTAATGACATCATAAACGCAATTTATATAGTAACTACGGAACGAAGGGGGGGACATTTTTATTTTTCTATTTTGGGTCTAAAATAAAGATATTATGATACGCAATCGCGCATAGTTAAAGAGATTACTATATTATTATTTATCTATGCCAGTGTTTTCCAAATTGAGGGCATGTTTTTTGAGGGTCCGCGAACCATGTTTTTTTAATAATTTATTATTAATTAATACAATAATTATAGGAAAGTGACCAAATGTGGAATAGTATCCGTAATGTGGAATACCATTAAATTTTCGAAACCACTGCCTCTATTTAGCCATTACTAGGATAAATGACAACCTAGTAAGAGTAGTTGACCACCCCAAACTTTACAACGCTCTATTACCATTAATATCCACATGGCGGGACATTATTCTTTGTACGCACTTGCGAAACTTTATTGTTAGTGGTGCAAATTTTGATCTATAACGTAAGTATTAGTAATAATTTGTTAATTACTCTACATTTATAAGCATGCAGAAGGATGACTGATAACATTACGTATGTTACTTTTAAGGAAAATATAACCTGGCTTTCAATAAATAGATATTTTCGATACAAGTTAGAAAAAGATACTTTTCCACGCGTATCGAACAATATTTTTTCTAATAGTGTTTGAAAAAGAACCAACAACATACTGTTATGATTTTTGGGTCAAAATAAAACTGTTTCAAAAGCCGCTGGACCAGTTTTACGCCGTAGCAGAGTTTTTCTCTTTTACAGGGTCGATGGATTCGACGGACGAAATAATAAGGGTTAAGGGATTCCAATTTAGTTGTTTTGCCCCTCGGCGGGTGTCTTTCGTATCGTAGGTCAATGGGTTTACACAGAAGTAATAATAAGATGGTAATTCGAAAACCACATAATTTATTAAATGAAAATAATTAATTGTGAAAATTTGCATCAATTCACTATAGACAACAAATTTGTCTCGAACCAAATGTGTGGGGTGCAATAATTCAGAGATCCAAGCGATATTTAATTTGTCAAACTCAGAAGCTAAACTTGGATGTCTGGTTATTTGTGTAGCATGTGAAAACAGTAAATCAAATTTAACAAAATTTTTAATTAATCCATTGACAACACAAATCGTTGTTCTAAAATTGGATTCATTAAAATAAAAAACAAATTCTCTACCTTATTGCAAACTGATAAAATTTCATTAAACTTTGTGTGTTGCCGGATCCATGTGTTTAAATTCTTGCCAGTAGTCGCCACCTGTTCTAATTTGTTCAAAGCAGCAAATGTTCCATACGGCAGCCAGCATTCCCGCGCCAATAGTTGTGTTGAATATCCAACCAAACCATTTACTCCTTTCCACCAAATGTGAAGCCAACTTCCAACTCGTCACGTTCGCAATACACAACTTTCCACTAATTATGGACCGTAATTAGCAACTACGTGAAAACGCGATTCTCGTAAATTATTCACTTTAGTGAAAATTACAAATTTTGCTTCTTGATCCCCGGATCAGCAAGAACTTTTTACGAGTTCCTCAATTGGAGGCCACCAAAGAACTCCAGACACGAGTTCCCGGTTTTAGGTTTACCAAGAAACTTCACGTGTTCCCGGTTTGAGTTTCACCAAGAGACTTCACGCGCTCTCTGTTTGAGATCTACTAAGAGACTTCACGTGCTCTCAGTTTGAGTTTCACCAAGGAACTGCTGCTTTTTCTGCTCGCTGGCTTTTGTGTTTTTAGTTTACAAAATTTTGATTTTTGTAGTGGGAGTTTTTTCATCCTTGTTGGCTAAAATGGCCCTTCTAGCAGGTAACACAACGCTTCTAATCGCGCACGCACTGAATTATTATTAACACTTTACTTTTTCTAGAACTTTGGCGCTATAAATTTATTACCAAATGATGTACAGGATGCGACATAAACTTTGTACTTCACAAATAAATTCAAATCGTTTGTTTTATGTGTAAAATCTGTTACTGAATAAATTACCCCCGACCTGGAGATAATTTATGGTGGTGGACGACCTTCTGCTTAGTGCAACCCAGTCTCAGATTGCAGGGTGTGGAAGACTTGGAACTAAGCAGAAGTCGTCGTGATGAAATCAGAATGAGTACTACTAGAGCGTTCAAAGCTGACTGAATTTTATTATGAAAATATCGGTTTATATACAATTTTCTAACAAAGAATATTTACAGGTTTCAATTACATATTGCTTATCTTGCAGATAATATAATACTTTGGTATCATGTTACATTCATTAAATGATGAGTTCTTGTAATTAGTTTCGCAATTTACCTATTCCTAGTTATTTGCAATTGCATTATTAAGAATTATTTGATGAGTAATGAGTAATATGATACATTGATTTTATGTGACATACATTAGATTATAAACAATTATTAACGTGTGTTGAATATGTTGCAATTGCATTATTAAATTTACTAAGAAATCTTAATTAAAATTATTTTAAGCAAATATAAGAAAACATAATTCTGTAATGGAATTATGTTGCATGGTTAAAATTTTAATTTTAAACAGTTACAAATAATGGTTTTCATGTAATTGATGCAAATATCACTTTTATATCAGCCAAATCAACTGACCTATTGAATCTAAAGCAAATTAAGTTAAATTACTACCTTATTAATCCATCCAGACTAATAAACCTGAAAATATCACAACAATACTTTTTATAATTTAAAATAATTTTATATACTTTATGAAAATATATATAATATTTAAATTTGACGGTTGGTAGCCGTAGTATTATTGACTACCAACCGTACTTTGGTACACTATATTAATGATCATGATCAGTGTGATCAGTTACAAAAGCAAATAGGTTAGTGATCGCAGGTTTTTTAAATTTGGTGCAAAGCTCAACTTTATGGAGCTGTTATTCCATGTTGCGATCGATATTGTCGAACTTTCTCTTTTCCGCACTAGTTTCCCTTCTCTTTTCTCTTTCCCACACAGTATTACTTTTCCACACTCTTTTGGATATCACAAAGTAAGACTTTTTCAAACACTATTAGAAAAAAAACATTATTCTTAAGTGAGCTTAGTTCCTAATATGGAATATGGAAAATTATATGGAAATCTTATGTAACGAATGGGCGCCTGGTGGCAGAGGCGTAGCTAGGGGGGGCAGGGGGGTACATATGCCCCTGGGCGCCACAGCTTAGGGGGCGCCAAAATGAAAAAATGAGTTAAATAAACTCCGGCCCCAGTGAGTCTCCAGACTCTCGATACGAGAAGGGGCGCAGATTTTGTGTCTTGTCCCCGGGCGCAAATTACCCTAGCCACGCCACTGCCTGGTGGTGACGATAGTGTGTGTGGTGTGTGATTTTTGCAGTAGAATAAGTTAATTTTAACGGAATAAGTTAAGTACTTTTATTTTTGACCAAAGTCTTAAGATCTGTTATAAAAAGACGTTACTGTCTTTGTTAATTTTTGTAAAAGAAACTTTGGTCTTATGTCCATATTCCATATTTGGGGGTCTATTCCATAAATAGCTACTATTCTGTTAATTTAGATTTTTAAATAAAAAAAATTTGTTGATTAATATTAAAACACAAGACTATGACTAAGATAAGCCAAAATGTATGACTGACTGTGTTTATAATTAAATTTGCATTTAATTCATGATAGTTTTTTTTATGCCACAAAAACAAAATGGTATTCCATATTTGGTCACTTCCTTCTACCTACATATTTAAAAAAACGCAATAGGTGCTTTAATTTTTATTTTTGTAACAAAATTCTTTCTGGGGGTCCCCATGATACTAGTGTCTAATTTTGGGGGTCCGCAAGTTCGAGACATTTGGGAAACACTGATTTATGCAATCGCGTATAGAAATGGCCTCTAATTTCTAATATGAAACGCAATTTTTTGTTTTGTTTTAAGAGGTTGGTGACATAGAGGAAATAATAAAGAAAATTATTAACTGCAGACATAATTTCGTTTATTCAAACATTTGTGCGATATCTTAACTTGTAAATTTTTGACACAAACTTTCAAAATTTTCACATGTCAAATATGTTACTAATCAGCACTAAAATAAAAACCATAAAAAATTCCAAATAAAAAAATAGTATAAAAATGTTGATTATGATAATAATCGTTTAATACCGGGTTCGGCAACCTTTTGTTGTACGGGCCAAATATTTTAATTTTGGATTAGTGCGGGCCGCACTTCTTGGCAAATCCACTGAAAATAGCTTTTTTTACAAAAAAAAAATGTAAATTCGCTAAAAAAAACTTCTTTTAAATAAAAGGTAATTTATTTTAGAGTCCACGGGCCGCACCAAGACCCTTCGGGGGCCGCGGGTTGCTGACCCCTGGTTTAATATACAATTTGTAGCTCCTCAAATTATTGACCACCTAATATGAAATATGAACGTCTTATGTTCTACAAAATTTTGAAAAGCTCCATATAAAAGTAAACATTGCGCCTGAGCGCTAAACGATAGATGGTAGGTACATTCTATGGTAGGTGCGCATTCGTGGAACTAAATCAGGAAAATATATCTACTGCTACATGTTTTTTGTAAGTCCTTCTACTACTTGTACGGACATTTTACACATTATTTTTATTCATAGATTAAACCAATTAATACCTTTTACATTTTCAAATAAAATTATTCGAACTGGTACATCTCACTATAGTCGTATTGGAACTTGTTGGATATATACAAATAGTAGATAAATACTAATGTGATCCGCAGTTTCTCGAAAAAAGTTCCTGCTTAGCTTAGATGTGCCTTGTCAGCAGTAAGTACTTGACACTATTTGTGATGGCTAGGAATCTGTGGAAACGACTTTGATCACACTTTTTGGCTTTGAAAATAAGTATTTAAAATACAAACTACAAAATGTATTTCAAATAAATGTATTTGATATACTGCCCAGCCTAGCCATTGGCCCATTTCTAACTAAATAACTCGATCTATTTTTTTTGAGAAAATTTCAATGGCGAAAACAGGAATATATCTTTTTTGTTTTCGAATTACAGCCAATAATTCGATTATTGGACTTTTCGATAAATATGTCGATATCTCGCAGTGACGTAGGAAGTTAAGACCAGACCCTGGTGCAAGACCCACAGCGGACGCTCTGTATTATTTTACAACAAAAATATTTTTGAATTTATTGCACAAAAAATTTGTAAATGACAAAAAGTCATCGTAGATTTCCACTGCTGTACAGGGTGGCTCAAATTCGCTTCTTCTTATGGGGAAATCGGTAACTATAGGAGATATCGAAAAATGGATGGCGCATCCTCGATCTCTTTTTTTGAGAAAAGCTCAATGGCGAAAACCGGAATTCGCTATCTTTTTTTGTTTTCGAGTTATACCCAAAAGTTCGATTAGTGGACTTTTCGATAAATGTGAAGTTTCCAAAAAAGTGTTGACACTTTCTTCAGACACTTTTCTAAGGGCAACAAGATAGGTTGAATCTATAGATTTTTTAGAAAAGGGAAACTTTTGTTTAGTTGCTGTCGTGTTTAAAATTGTTATTTACTAAAAATGTTATTAATTTTTTGCTTTTTTCTTATTTTTATTGCATTTTTTAATAAAATGGGAATTATTTGAAATGATGGACCCTAATTGTTATATATCATTGAAAAGAGGATAAAAAATGCTATTTAAAAATGTCATATTCAACTATAGTTTCCATTTAAAAAAACACAACTTTGTATTATAACTCGGAAACTCACTTAAATATTTAAAATCTATTCAGCCTATCTTGTTGCCTTTAAAAAAGTGTCTGAAGAAAGTGTCAACACTTTTTTGGAAACTTCAAAAACAACCGAGATATCGACATTTATCGAAAAGTCCAATAATCGAACTTTTGGCTATAACTCGAAAACAAAAAAAGATAGCGAATTCCGGTTTTCGCCATTGAGCTTTTCTCAAAAAAAGAGATCGAGGATGCGCCATCCATTTTTCGATATCTCCTATAGTTACCGATTTCCCCATAAGAAGAAGCGAATTTGAGCCACCCTGTACACTAAATTTGCTATCTAATGCTGTGGTTTCCAAACTTTGTTACTACGCCCTCGAATAAAAATGTAATTTTGGCGCCTTCCCCCTTTATTTCTTAAAATAATAAAGAATTTGTTTTCAACAACAAAATTTCGCACCTCCCTTTGCACCAGCCTTTGCTCCCAGTTTGGAAATCGCTACCTTAGCAAATAAAATTGCTTTACAATTTTTGTAGTATTCGCGAGATTAATGGTAATATATTAGTTTCAATATTTTAAAAAGAAATTTTTGCCGTATTCGCACATTTAAAATTAATTTTACATAGTTTCAAAAGTTTTCAACAAAAAAGTTCCAAAATTTAACCCCCTCAAAAACTACCCCCTTCTCGTTTAGAATTTTATCACGATTTTTGCAGTGTTTACAAATTTAACACTAATTATTAATTAATTTACCAAGTTTCAAAAATTGTAAACAAAGTTTTTGCTGTCTTTACCCCCTTAAAAATCACCATTTAGTGCAGTGATTTCCAACCTTTATAACAAAAATCTAATCTTGGCGCTTCCCTCTTTATTTCATAAGATAGTAATATTTTTAAGTGGTAAAAAATGAACAAGTTTTTTTTTCAACAACAAAATTTCGTGCCTCCTTTTACCCATGTCTGCGCTACCCAACTTGGAAATCACTGATCTATTAAAATACATGAAGGTAATAAAAATTTCCTCCCAAGATCGACAAGTTGATAAATTTCACTAGGCTGCAAATAGATTAAAATTTTCTCACTGCAAGTCCCAGATAAGTGGAAGTAACTTGCTCCTCCCAAAAACTTGGTAAATGTTACTTGTAAAAAAAAATAATTGCAAAATTTGAGTCTTTCTATTACCTTTTTGTTAAATTAAGATTATCGACATGGGCAACCATTAGAATTAATTTTATTATTAATTTGTTTACAATTCAATGAGTTCAATATTTGCAATAATATTATAAAACACTTTAAATATTAAAAACCAAAGCAAATATATAATCGCTGATTAACACAAATAAAAGAAATAAAATTACATCATTAAAAAAAATTGTATAAACATTCAGACCTTTTGATGTATAAAATTTTATTTGGATACCATTAAACAATCTACTTAATCATAATTTACAAAAAAAAGTTTAAAATTTACTTTTTCTGTTGTTTATTATCGTCTTCCTTTTTCTTATCTTTAAGACTGCCAACGGCTTGACGAACAGCTTCTGATTGAGGATCAACCCCAGGTAAATTTTCTAAAACACTTTGCAAAAACGCAGGGTCATTCATCACCTCAGAATAATCTTCCTCTCCTTCGACGTCCATAGGTTCTTCCTTTTTCTTAGAACTTGAGTCCTCTGTAAACACAACAAATTGAGTTTTGTAAAAAAAAAAGCACTTCCACCTTTCAATAACTTACGTGCATCTTGCATGGACATTTGCATAGCAAAAGCAATTTGTTCTTCTTCGGTCATGTTAGCAAAATCGACAGAAGCTGGAGCAGCATGAATTGCTGCTTCACCACCTTCTTCCATCGACATAGCTAGAGCTCTCTCCAATAAAGCCTCTTCACTTGGTTCATCTTTACTTGGTGCAATTGTAACGCCACCTTCAGCAGCGGATGCTTCTTGAGCTCTTCTAGCTTCACTTTCTTGACGTTGCCGTTGCTCTTCCATCGAAACACGAAGGGCCAACGCCAATTCGGGATCTTCATTTGGATCAATTCCAAACTCAAAACCTGAAGTTCCAAGTCCAGCACCACCGGTACCATCTTCTCCTTGTATTACAGGTGAAGTAATCAAAGCATCTGAAAGATGTGGACCAGGGGGTACGGTCACCAAATGACTACCACTACCATCTTTTCCGTTCAAGGTGTTGATAAAAGTCGTCAAAACATCATTGTTAATAGAATCTTCTCCAAAACTAACAATGTCAACGTTCACTTTTTCCTTTTTTAACCTTTTAGCTAATTTAACTAATTCCTTTTCTTCTGCTGCTACTGGACTGCCGACAAACGCGACAATACGCATTTTATGATTTTTACCTTGACGGTGTTTCAATGCAAGATGAGCAATTCTAATTCCTGTATGTAAGTTGATGTTGCCATCAGGTGTTACAGTGTGCAATTTTGATAATATACGACCTACATCGCTAGTTAATGTTGCCAAAACTTCAACACTGCAAAAATTAAGAAACGAATTAAATTTACTTATATGGTGTTTTTCTTGACAGTAAAATTTCGGATTACATTTTTTATCAGTGTACCTAATTGATCACACAAAACTAAAATTCTGGAGTTTTAAGGGTGAGAGGATAGAGGTGTTAAAAGTGTTAAGCACCTGTCAGAAAAATTTTAGAAGAATTTGTGAGTTAGTTACCAATTTATTGTATAATAAATTAATAATGTTATTTAAAAAAAAAAAAACCTTATGAACTTACATGTTACAACTTACATCAAATTGATATGCGTTTCTGTGGTTTATTTTCAGAATATTGCAAAAATTTAAATAATTATTGCTTTCTATCACGAACCCTTGTGTATGCAATTATAAACAAATCTGGTTTATCCATAAAGAGTATAATAAAAAAATGTGAGACTTAAGTAATTCCCTAATGGCATATTTTCCCCAACTCATGTTTGTAATAATGTTCCTTATGGGTAGATCAGATTTATGTTCATATTTACATAAACAAAGGATTAAAGAGCTAAAATATAATTACCATTTCAATTTTTGTTAATAAAAATGAGAATTATAAATAAGTTAAAAGAATAATTGGCCGACAATAATATTGTTCTTAACTTTGAAATGCATAAAATTTATTCAAAATCATTTTAGTACCGTGAAATAATTAAGTATATTATAAATTTCACATATTATTTAAGGGTTTTAATCTTTTAATCGTCCAATTTTCCGCTTTCAAAACCTTATCTCGACACTATTTACAGTTTTAATTCAGAAAGCGTCAGTTGCAATTCAGATTAACGAATACTTTCGGTCTCATGGTCGCACATATGGATAGCTGTGCGAGGCAGAATGCCGAGCAGCATCATAGAGCTAGCCAGAAGGATTAAAGATGAACTACAAACGACTTCTCAGAGTTAAGCAGTTAAGAAGAAGTACTTAACGATGATGGATCCGAGATCTGCCGTGGTTGCAGAAATTTACTTATTGCACTGCTTGGAGGACTTGATCCCTAGTAGAACTAATAATTTCAACACACATAACTAATCTTTCGCCTTTTTCTCCATAATTAAGAAGACATTTGCAGACAGGCTTTGGCCTTGGTTGACGGTTTGCACAAAAAGCATTTTTTTGGCATATTACCAATATAAAATTTACCCATGGTCACATTCCCCCCTGAGTGAGGCTGAATGGAACCATATCAATCACACACTACATCATTTTTAGCTTTAATTTAGAAAGCGTCAATTACAGTGGCCAGTACACAACAGCATGGCAGAGCTAGCCATTGAGGGGGGGGGGGCTCTGAATTAAAGCTTGAAAAAATGGTGTAGATGATAATGATAGATCAAGATGATGAAAACCGCTTGTACCAGATAATTTTTTATAAGAGTAAATTTTATTCATGAAATACCAAGATTTATTTTGTATATGTTCATTATAAATTTAATACATCCGTGATTTATATTGTGCTATTATATATTTTACTATAAAATAGACAAATATTGTTTCCTTTTTAGTAGTAAGTACTAAAAATTTTTAGTTTCTAAATTGAAAATATCAAAAGTTAACTTTCTATACATTTCCCTCGTCTGTTAAATTGCAATTGCATATCTTTACACCTTTATCCACTCAGCCCTTCAACTGTGTTCTAAAATTTTGAAAAACTTAGCAATCATACTTACTTAGCTAAAGTTAACAATCCGACATTATTTTCGGGGTTCGAACGTGTCTTAGAATGACAAACCAAATTAACTGCATCCTGTTGAGCTTGCAAGCGGGTAGGTAAAAAGTCACCATTCCGCATAAAGTCACTATTATCGACGCTAAAAATAAGAACAATAAATTAGAATTTAATACACCTACAATACCGTTTTGCTAAGTCATTGGCATTTTTCAATATTTGAGGTTAGAATGACCAAAAAACAAAGAAAAGTATCGTTAAAATTGAAAACCGAACACTCACCATATCATAGTACTTTCCAAAACCATTTTAATAATTTAATCAAACTTGCTTCGAGTTAAAAATCAATTTAACTATAATTTTTTCGATTCACTAACTGGAAACTCATCTGACACTTCCTATTCAGTAATTATTTTGGTATTTTGCTGTGGTACCAACTGTTATGACCGCTAACCCGGTGCAATTTTTGAACCCAGTACAGAATAATTATTATTCAATCTTTCTGATCAAAAAGTTTGTCTGACATTTTAAATTAAGTTTATTTATCAACTCACAGACTTCCTATGTGCGGCTGATATTAAAATAATTAAAAATAAAAAATTAGTTGGCACAATCTGACCACCTGAATTATCGAAAAATCACTAAATTTGTTGTGCTCGAGAGCTCCAGTGCTCAACACAACTGTCAGATCCGCGATTACGCCAACTTGCTGAAACATGGCATGTTTACACACGGTAAATTTGAACGCAGAACTAATTATTGTAATCAGATATACCGACCGTGAACTTCTTTCTTAATTAATTAGTGTAGACAAATCGATTGATTAACATGGTAAATAAATCATGTCATTTCGATTATGTAAGGAAAATGTAAACAAACGCAATATTTTTTTAGAACAGTGAAGGTGGAGGAACTTCGGCTGAATTTACATCAAAATCTTCGGATGAGGAAGATGATTTATCGTCCTCTCAAGAAGTTTGTAAATCAAGCTGAATTTTTAACAAAGTGGGGTAATATTTTCCTGTTACAGAACTCACAGATTGAAAACGTATTGGATAGTTTCCGACAGCAATGGAAAGAAGAATTAAGTTATTCTAGGCGGCAACTCAAGAAGGTTGAAGTTGCTGTTGAAACTGACGTCCAGAGTGCTCTCGAAGAGGAAGATGTTGAGCAGAAGGTGAATTTTTTATTTAATTTAATTCAGTGGTTTTACTTGCTGGTTATTTTAGGCAAAGGTGTTATTCTTGAGAGGAAGTGAATTAGAACGTAAAGGTAAATTTTATGAAGCTATTCAGTTTTATCGCCGTGCTGTCCAACTTGTACCTGACATTGAGTTCAAATTTTATGCTAAACAAAAAGTTAAAGACCATCAAGAATCGAAAAATACCTCCAATGGTAAATTGCAGCTGGGTATTTTTATGTCTAAATAACTTCCTTTTATTTAGAACCTTTAGATAACTATCACGACAATAGTAGTGAAGATAATGAAGAATTTGATAGCACTGATGACTTTATGAAATGCAACTTGTTGTCTCACATCCAGCGACGGTTTAACACACAATGCTACATTTGCAAACCTAAACTGGAACAAAGTGTAAGTTTGATGACCATATAATTATTGGGTTCCCACTTTTGAAAATTTTGTCAAGGTTGGGGAATTTAAAATCGCAAAGTTTTTCAAAAGAATATTTTTATAGTATATTTTTCCTTTTATCTGGGTGATTAATCAATATAGTCTTTCAACTGATATCATTTTTGTTCTTACTCATCACAATGGGGTCATTCCATCGGAAATCATTCAGAAAAATTATGAAAGTGGTACCTTGATTGTTTTAGAAAAATTTTATATGTCCTTTGCACCCATTTTTCTGTCTTGATCGGCACTGGAATCCTAAAAAATAATCATCTACAGAAAGAATTAAAACTTAGGAAGCAATAAAGTTAGACATGTAAATCAAAAACCACATTGTAGATATTGAATGGGGCTTTTCCATAATGTAACTTACTTTTAAGCTATTTTATATAAAAGATGCTTAGATTGAATTACAAAGTTTGCATGCAAATTATTCAAAAATGCTTTGCAATGAAAGAGTGATATCTAAGAGCTCAAATTTATACCAGATGTTACTCTACCTCAAAGGAATTTACACAGTAATATTCATCCCCAGAGATTTATCCTTCTCTTCTAATCTTAAGCATAAATATCATAAATTTTTGAAAATCGCCAAAGTTTAAAGCTTGAAACTTTTAGAATACAAAGTTCATTTGGTAAACTGTTAATTATAATGATTTGAATCATACATTTATTGTGTATGTGCTATGAATTTTTAAAATGCTCAAAAAACTGCATTAATATTGGTATTTAATAGCCAAAAATTATAAATTTTTATTTTATTGTAACTTGGTAATTTATTATGTTAGAAGTTATAATGTTTTGTTATAAGGCAATTTATAAGTTAAAAATAGTTTTTTACATATTTTAATAAATCACTGAGGGGGGGAGCTGAAGACATGCTAGCCCTGCCCATTTCGAATTTAGGATTTAAGGTAGTTTAAATCGTGTGTGTACGAGGGTTGTCCGTAAAATAAGGTCTTCAAGGCGCTGAAGAACGATTAACACAAGATCTGGCAACACTGGCGTGAAGCTTGGTTCTCCTCCTACAAATCTCCACCACTCGGAGCTGTCTGCGACGCTTACTCTTGGTTTGATAGCCGTTCGCGATGGAGCTTCCATTCGACGCTAACGCCAAGTGTGATTTATGTTCTGTGATTCATTTTTTGTGTGCTAAGGACACTACGCCTATAGAAATTTATCGACATCACGAATCACAGAACGTAAATCACACCTGGCGGTAGCTGCAGTGGAAGTTCCATCGCGAACGGCTACCAAACCAAGACGTACTTTTTGTCTGTGAATAGGATAAATGAATACGTCATATAAATGATTTTGTTTGTTATATTTATGAACATGTTCATCATAATTATTAATCCAATCATTAATAGAACGAATCAGTATGTGATTTTGTTTATATTTATGTACAATTTCGTCCGTACTATACAATTTTTAAACATTTTTTATGAATTTGTGCATCATTTATGTTGATTGTTTCATCATCAATATAAAAAAAATTAATGAAATCAAATTCATTGTATTCATGAATCATTCATCAAATTTAATAGATGATTTTGTTTGTTATATTGATGATTTTTAAAAGCTTTTATTTAATTTCATCACCATGATGAATTAGTGTTTATCAATATGACGTACCAAATTTTTTTCTTCTACCTTTATTTTATTGTTATTTATTGACCAAAATGGGACCCTTCAAGAATTTTTGGCCTCTGGGCCAAAATTTTGAAGTTATGCCTATGCTGAGGTCAGAAGAGAGGGGGATGAATTTTACTGTGTAGATTCCCTTGTGGTAGAGTAACATCTGATGTAAATTTAAGCTCTTAAAAATCATTTTTTCTTTGCAAAATGTAATTGTGAAAATGGCGTTTTTGAATAATTTGTATAATAAACTTTATAATTTAATCTAAGCATATTTTATATTATTTTTTTATATTATGTGACTCACATTGGGCGATATGAATAAAACTAAGCAGGAAGTTTACATTCAAAATTTTAAATTAAATACTTTAGATTATACCAATAAAATTGATAAGATTGGTTTATTATTAATTCGTGAAATTAAATATGTTTTATTTTTAATAAATAACGAATTAAGGAAATTATTTATTATTTGTAATTTTCTGAAGAAGGTCTAAATGCAAGATCGAAAGCTTAAAATATAACTTTTAATAGTATTTCCTTAATTCGTTATTTATTAAAAATAAAACATATAAAATTGATAAGTAGTAGATGCTCAGCCTGAGTAGATATTCTTATTATAAGATTTTATTCGAGTAATATTTCAAAATTTTGAGTATAAACTTCCTGGTTATTATTATTGTACTTAGGGGTCGATTGGCTGCGAGAGCCTTTCAGAACTGCGACCAGTATTGAATCGACACAGAATGCTCCTGAGAGGTTTGCTTTTTACCTCCTTGGGCGTCAATTGTATCTGTCCCAGATGTTTAAGCTTGAATCGGGCTAAGGCATTGCAGTTACAGAGGATGTACTCGGTCGTCTCTGTTTCCGATTCACAAGGTCTGCACCTGTCATTACGTTCCAGTCTCATTTTTTTGAGGTGATATCTCACCGTGCAGTGTCCGGTGAACAGCCCCGTAATGAGTCTAATTTCATTCTTTGTCAAAAGAAGAAGCTTTTTAGCCTCTGCAGTCGAATACTCTATGAATTTCTTCGCCTGTCTTTGTCCTGGTGTATTTTTCCAGAGAGTTTCTTTGCTCTCCGCCTTTTGGACCTCCAGCCCCGTGTGCTTTGGTTAGCCCACAGTATGGTTCAGGTCCAATCAGGGGCGTTCTTGAGCCTGATCTAGGAAGTTTATACTCAAAATTTTGAAATATTACTCGAATAAAATCTTATAATAAGAATATCTACTCAGGCTGAGCATCTACTACTTATCAATTTTATTCGTATAATCTAAAGTATTTAATTTAAAATTTTGAATGTAAACTTCCTGCTTAGTTTTATTCATATTACCATTGCCTCCTTTACTTACAAGCCGTGAAGTTACATTTGGCAACGTCGCATTTGCAGCACTTGGTGGTCCTACTTGCAAAGTGTCTCATATACAAATTATTTGTTATTTTATGTTAATAAATAGTTTTAATAAATTATACAATTTTATGATCAAAAAGTTAAACTAATTAATATAAAAAAGTACTTACTTTACAATATAAACACAAATATAACTAATAAAAGCAATTTCTAGGTTTGTGAAAGTGGATGTAATTTTCTCTATTTTGTTAAATTTTCAACAGTTTGAAATTGATCATTTGTAAGTTTTCTGTTATTATTTAAGTGAATATAACAAAACGATTTGTACATTTGAATAATTAAATTTTTAAATCACTTTCCATATTAATAGCATAGTAAAGTAATTGCACCCCTCACCTTCGGCAAATAAATCGACTTTGATAATAATTATCATAGATATTAACATTTACCTTTCGCATTTTTGCGAAATTTGAAAATTGCAGAATTTTGACAGTCATATTTTAAGAAACTGAAACACTTATCACTATATTGTCTCATCTTCGACATGACAAAAAGTGTTGGAAATTTCACAATTGATATTCATTCTATAAAATAACGTAAACTTTTCTTCATAAATTTTATAATTCCAGTTTTCAAACTTTAGCTTGTTTGTAAAACTTGTAACGAATTATAATTTTCTATTTTGTCGTTTTTAAAAATTCTTAAATTTTTGTAGTTCTTTTTAACTCTTCATTTCTTCCTTGTTCCGGATCCTTTCTAGGTAATTTTTTGATGTGCAATCTGGCACACAGCATCTAGGATCTATTAACAATGTCAATAAAGTGTACTAATAAATAATTTTCTTCAATATGCAACGAATTACAAAAAGTAACGTATTACCTTTCAACTATTTAATAAGGAATTGAATCAATTTTTAGGCTACAGACTATTTAATACAGTTCTTGTACACTTATCTATGATTGTAGTTAGTTTTAGTTGTTAATTATTACTAACAAAGTGTTCTTACACAAATTTAATATGCATAAATCACATAAACATCAATACAAGAATTTGAAAATTAGGACCACCGGCGACGTTGCCAAATTTGCGACTTCACGGCTTGTAAGTATAGGAGGCAATGATATTACCCAATGTAAGTCACATAATATAAAAAAAGCCCCATTCAATATCTACAATGTGGCTTTTGATTTACATCTCCAACTTTTTTAGTTCCAGTTAGACGCTTTTCTGTAGATGCTTATTTTTCAGGGCTTGAGTGTCGATCAAGACAGAAAAATGGCCGTCAAGGGCAAAGGGAGATTCAAAAAAATTTTATTCTCGATTTGGTTATTAGTTTATATACCGGGTGTTCATATCAAAAGCAACCAGTCAAAATAACTATTGTTTTTTTTTATCAAGAAATTTTCCAACTTGACATTTTCTTCAATTAAATTTTAAGTCGGGAAATCTCTGTAAGAAATTTTTCTAAATTTGTTTTCTTACAGCAAACTCACATTTCGGCTTTACCAATGGAAATAATTTTGTATTTACTCCGTTGGGTTGTTTCTTCTGACTTGGATTTGAGGTCATTAGAAATGTTTTCACGTACATGTCGTGGTTATTATTTGTGTTGTCGTGATTCGGAAATTTGGAGGATGGCTTGTGTTAAAATTTGGGGTGTAAATCTGACAAGCTTACCATCTGGATATACTTCTTGGAGGCATTTGTACATTGAACGTGCCAGATTACGGTTTAATGGTTGCTATATTAGTAAAACAACTTACATTAGGCACGGAGAAAACAGTTTCCAAGATGAATTTTACAGGCCTTGGCATATAGTTACCTATTATCGCTACTTAAGGTATGTTTTCCTTAAAAAAATTTCCAGTTAGGTTTAACCCAGAATTTTAGGTTCTTTCCTGAGGGTCAAGTTTTGATGCTAACAACTCCAGATGAACCATCGCAAACTGTGGGACAGTTGAAATATCGTACAGCTCGAAGTGCTTCAGTTTTATCTGGTCATTACATTCTTAAGGATGATAAAGTGACGTTAGTCGTTCACAGATACGAATCATCAGCTAAAGGTAATACCAGTTACAAGAGGAACAAGAAGAGGGACAACACCATCCACGATTCACAACAAACTTTTCATTTGGTGAGTTTTATTAGCAATTTATGTTGTTCAAGTTAGCAATAGAAAAGTGAATTTCGCTTCAGTTTAAAACTAATTTTTTCAATTAGGCCTACAAAACTACTGATCCAAAAGGATAACAATAGGACTTTTTTCAAATACTATTAGAAAAAATTTAGATTTATAGTTATAAAAATGTCCTAAAGTAAGTAAATATTTTATCCTATTTCAAATTTAAAAAGATATTTCTTTTGAAAACTTTTATTTGTGTCCAAATGATTCTGCCTTGCAACTGTCAGCTTGCTTCTCAATAAACTGCCTTTAATATTCAAAGATGAATTCATTCTAAAAATTAATTTTAAACTTTTACTTTGTTTATTGATTGATTCAAATATTTGTTCCTATTGGAAAAGAAATTGCCTTCTTTCCTGTTTTTCTCAATCTAACAAGACAGTTTAAACTTTCTTCTTCATATTTCTTACTGTTCATCTCTTATAAATTTGTATATTTGTGCATAAACTATTTCACCTCTGCGAAACCATTTCTCTTGCTAAGTTGAACGACAATTGCAATTTTAGACTAAAACTTCATACCAATTTGCAAATTTTAGGAAATGCAAATTCAAAATTATAAAAAGCAAAAGTCGACTCAACTTGTATGGACTAATTATTCGGTTTATACACGTAACAGAAGTGGAACCGAAAGTACCTACACCTTTGAGATAGTCAACAATCGCTTTCCACCATTGTGGTTTTCTAGAGTTAAAAGTTACACCGCCGAATCGTTCAGTCCACTGTAAATTTTTGCATGTTCACTCGTTTTGCAAAATTTTTGTTGTGTTTGATAAAGTTTAAGAGGAAAGTATATTTTTTAATTGTTAACAGAGTTTAGTACTTATAAAGTACTTGTAAAGTAAATTTGCTTGAGAGGTGATTTTTTGTTGGCATTGTGTAATTTTTTTTCTGTTATAAGCTCAATATTATTCGAAGCATAGGAGTTTGCTTAGATATAAAATTATTTTAGATACTACTTGATGGTAATAACCTACATGTATAATTTTTTACATATTTTTTTTAAATTGTTTATACATGTTTTAGTAGTAGTAGGATGAATAAAATATATAAATATTAATGGTTTTTCTCAATCAAAACTACAAATTTCGCACTCAATAATTTAATAATCGGAAAATTGTATAATATTTGCTCATAAATAGAAGTCTTGGCTAGGTATTTACAGTTTTATAAGGATAAGTAGATAAGATGTAATAATTCAGTTTCCTAAGGTTAAGAAAAATATAATTCAGCTCATAATATGAATAATAATCATTTTTACCTAATTCACTAAAATAATTTCAACTTTTCCTTATTTTGTGAGCTCAGTCGATTTTTAACTTACCAACAAATGGAAAATTATATTCAAGATGAGAGCAGAAAGGTGTGAAAGACGGTAAATTACATTGACTTCCAGTTCCACACTGGACAGACGAGACAGGGAGAAATATTTTCCAGGATCTCTCGAAGGAGCCTTTATTGACTGTTATGCATTGACATCATTTTATTAATTTTAATTCATTTAAAATACCAATGCATAATTTTAAATATAATATGGGTGGAATGAATGATAATGAATTCTTTTGTTTTCCAAGCAATTTACCATAAAAGTGAGCCCCTAAATTATGAAATTATTTACACTTGTTTTTTGAAATCCGAAATTTCTCCCTTACTTTTCGTTCTAATCCAGTACCTACTGCTAACTTGATCCTTTTGGTTTCCATTACCTAAAAGTTTAACGCCCCCATGAAATTATGTCATTTTAATAGCCAAGGCACTTACTGAATGAACTCATAAGGAGAAAAGAGTACGAGACAAAGGCAGTGCTGATTCTAGTGAATTACATTGGAACAATTAATTATTACATCTCATATAATTGCAAGGAACAAATTAAACTTAAAAATAAATTTTTAAGTAAGAATATCACTGACCTGCGAAATTTTATTTTTGAAATTTTCAGTAATGGTTGTGATTTTGTACTTTTTACAAATTTAAGAATGCTAAATCTCCACCAAATTTTGTCATAGTATATTGGTCCATGAAAGAAATAAATGATATAAACTTAATCACCAAATTTTTCAAGAGTAAAATTATCACAGGCCTGTGCAATTAATTAACAATAAAAAATTCTCATTCTTTATTTCTTCGTTCTTTAATTTATTATAGATAAATGGAAGCATGGTTTGCACTCATTTGTTAATTTTTAAAGTTAACCAACCATCCTTACTTTTACACTAATTGAAATGTTACTAAACTATGGTATTGCTTCAATTATTCTGACAAACATTGTCGTTGAGAAGGGAAGGTCTTAAGTAATTAATTTTCAATAAATTGATACTCAAATTTTTTTTCTATCTACTTTCTATTTTAAGGTGAAAAACTCGTAAAATTGCAACAAACTACGCTACAGTAAAATTAGGTTTCGCAATTACCTTCACGTCTCGCTATTTTTTGAAACTAAATTGTTGACGGTTTTTCACTCAAGCTAAGCCATCAATCATTTAAAATATACGTTACATGAAAGTAATTGAACCAGAAGAGTTTCTTCTCAAGTAAAAATTTATACGTTTTGTTTACTTAAGACCAATTTTTTATTCCTAATTTATTATTCTGCTCGCTTACCTACAAGTTAAAAAATTCAACAGAACGATACACTCAAATGTACTTACAAAGATATGACTAATTTTGTACTACACTATCATTTTTCAAACAAGATCAATTTTATTTGTATAAATATGGAACACTAATTTCAGAAAACTTGAAAATCAACTACGTTAGTAGCAATTATAGCATTCATGTGCGCCTTTAAAATCTCAACAATGCCCTAATATTTTGGTTTAAATCAAAAATTGGGGGAATTTCCTAAAATACACCTTACTTTGTTGGATTTAACTTTCCAGGCTTAGCAACAAAGTAGCTGGGATTATTATTTTAACAGCAGAGTCCATAAGTAAACAGTTACCATTCAATTTGAAATGTTAATAACTTTTACAAAGTTATACATTTTTTTTACAATTTTTGTTACAAATTCTGGTTATACCACTGATTTTGTTATGAATAAAAATAACTTTTTCCGTTTAATAATTATTCTTTAATCCATGACAATTTTGAAAGTGAAAGATATGCAACCAACTTTAAGGTTGTCTGGGTCAGTCTCATCAGAACTAGGGGGTTCCTTCACCGGTTATTCTGCTAAGAGCAGTTGAATTAAACCAAGTTACCAAGGCTTATAAGAATAGTTACTTTTGCGCTACTCTGCATTTTCTAAAGAGTTTGAATCACTTTTGTAGAAGTTATTGTCGTCTAAGTGATTGAAGTTGCTAAAAATTATGTAACAAACTGTTCGTTTACACTTTACAGTCCCGCGTTTACAATAATTTTAGTATTTCAAAATCGAACCAGCAACTCCAAAATACTTTTCGTTTTATTTCACAATTTGGTGCTAATTTATCGTAATTGGGTAAAGGAACGAAAAAGATAACTGAACTATGTATTACTTCTTTGAACATTCATTTATGTGGTTTTTCTTCAACTTCATTTTGATGAAGTTTGGCTTACAGATGTTCGTATAAGTAGTTGAGTTTCAGACGCTCGAATCATAGATTCGATTCCCAGTTACTGTCAAATTATTTTTGGGTGCGCGATCTGCATAAGTTTTAACTTCTTGAGATTTGATCATAGGACCATAAGAATTATTTGTCTTTGTACAGACAATATTTTAATTGCCTGGTATGCTATGTTTCAAAAAACAAGCTGAATAAATTCTAAATTATATTTAAGAAAATATGAAGAACGTGGAAGAGAAAGACTAGAAAAGAAACTGAGAAAGAGTAATAGAGGATTACGGCAGTTCTAACGTTGCTAGACTGCGACAGTGAAGAAAATTGGAAAGACCATAAAACACACGCGAGTACCTAGAGTAATAATAATAGAATACTAGCCCAAGGGTAAAGAAGACGTGGGAAGACAAAGGGTGAGATGGTGCTGAGGCTAGAGCAGAAGAATTTCAGTAAACTGAAATGGAAGATAGAGATAAAGCAATTCCACACACACATACAGATATAAAATTTAGTTTCTACAGATAATTTTTCGTACACCCTAATTATCACAGTAGGCTAGACCAGTAGAATTTTTCTACAAATAATTGAAGGTTTGAGATAAACTAACTTTCAATATAATAACTCTCTTCCCTGTATGGATACTGATCATAACAGCTGAGTTTTGTTGCCTGATTTTCATTTTGAATTCGGATAGAAGAATAGATAGCCGCTGTTACAATAAATTCTGAGTATCCAGATTGCTTTTTGACATTGTTCAATAAATAAGCAGAGACAACGTCGTGGAATGGATAATGTGTTGAGAACTAATTATCGTACAATTAAAAACCAAAGATTTGTTTGGTGGAAATTGAATTGCGTACAAAATCGATCTCTTTATAATCTGTCGAGAAAGTCTCACAACCAACGCTATGGTTACCATAGTGGGAGTAAATTATATTCCGATATCAGAGATCTAATTTCTGTCCATAATGTACATTTCTATTTATCTTTATTGAATTTGTCCCTTCGAAATTGGTGTAAGTTTTAATGTTTCCCCAAAATATTCAATAAACCAAAAAATTTGGGCACTATTTTTAGTGGAAGAAGTTCAGTAAAACTATTACTTTGGAGGGTAAATATTGAAAATTTATAAAATACAAAATTTAGATTCTTTGTGGAGAAGGAAACTAATTGGAGATTGATCAATAACAGTGGCGAGCAACACCAGGCAATTAGCAAAACATTAATCTACCGTAAGTTATCACAAAATTGCTTCCTAAATAGTATGATAGTCTCAACCTGTCACTTTTTCCCGCCCCTATAAGTTTCCCTCTTCACAAAGAGTATATGCAATTTTAAAGTCTTAATCGAAGTTTAAGAGTCAAAGGGTGGTCTTGCATTTTACTTGGTCCATCCAGGCCAAATCTTGCATGGTCGCTACATGCATTGAATAAACTGCGGTGACTACAAGTACGTGCATAATATTGTGAGAATTCAAATACATATCCATGCAGCCTGGAAACCACCGCTCCGGAATGTGAAGAGCGCCGATCGCCGCTCCTATTATGGATATGATATCCTAAGGCAAAAGAAATTGTATACATTTCATTTTCTATTCCGCAAAACTCACCTGTAAAAATAAATGTGTCACAGCTGCAGGATCACCTCCTCCAAAGTTGTATAAACGAAAACAGCACAGTGTTATACGCATGCAAAACGGTAAAAGAAAACACAGCCTTCTATCCCATGGCGATATAGCAACCATTGCCTTAAAATAAAATTAATTAATACAAGTTTTCAAAATTCCAAGATCCGTTTACTTTATACAAACCCCAAAGGCTAAACATACAATAAGACATAAGACCAAGCCATTTCAGAAGTCTTGGAAGACAATAAGTGGTCGCTACAATCATGGGCATTGCACCTAAAAATAGTTTTAAAAGTTTTTTTGTATTAATTTCAAAAACGGCTCAACAGATTGACTTTAAATTTTGAAATTATGCTGCTTATAAGGAAGTTACATTACCGTTGGTGGCGCCACCGGCACTAACAACATATTATGGCGCCCATTGTTGATGATATATCATATAGATGATATATTTTCTTTAGTACAATTCAAAGAGATTATTTGTTAATTTTAACACAAAATAATAATGCACTAATCATAACAATAATGTAAACGGCCTGACAATTCAAGTATACTCATTTCACTAGTTCAAATTAGCGACGAGTGGTGGCGTTTGGTTAATGTAAATAACGGAATAGGAAATGCATCTCATATTTTTAAGTTTTTTTAGGTAGAGTAGTTGGAAAGTGCAAAAGCTATTTAAAAAACAAACATTAAAATTTGTAAGATGTACAATAATATAATAACGCGCATATAATCCACCCTTAAGAGGTTTCCTTACATTTTGCATGTAATCTAATTACATCGTTGCACCTATTTAGTTCGTTTAATATTTTAAAACCAATTAACTTGGAGGACGAATCCATAATTTATTTTCCGTGTCAATAAGTAAATGTTGGTCGTAATGAAAGCCAATCAAAATTTAATGTTGCAGTAATTACCGCTAGAATTTCTAGGTATAAAATAGAAAAACAAGCAAAACGGAAATATGCCCAGATAATCTTTTTGATGGAAACGAAGAAGTAATTAATTCTTGATTGGAGGATTTTACATGTTCAAGCTGAATATTTTTCATAACTTTTGAGAAAAACTTCTTTGAGTTTTGTGAAAAGGTTGAGCGATGAATTTTTCATAACTTGAAATGTTGGTGTGGGGAAGGTTTAGCATGAAACGTAATTTGAAAAAAGAAACTTCAAGATAAATATTTTCCCAATCTTATAATTTTTTATGTAGGACTTATGTTGAAATGACGAATGCGTGGATGTATAAAAAATGTATTCGCAACGTCTCATTAGTTTTTAAGAATACATTAAAATTGAAAGCTCGGAAAAATTAAATATAAACGATTTTATAAATATTTGCTCATTATAAACTTTTAAACCTTCCCTTTCCTCATTTTGACCTTTACAAAAGAGCGTTTCCATTAACCTTTTCATCCCGAAATTCGATACTTATCAATTTCCCATTCCGTTATTATTATATTATATCGGCAATTTTTATACAATTAGTTTTAATTAAAGTTTTAATTATCATAATTTAACATTTTATCGAAAGGATTCCCGTAGGTGCAGAAATTTAATTTGCATATTAGATTAGTGTACCTTGTCGTGTTAGTTGTTACTGCCGTCAAGGGTGGGTAATAAAGAAGAAAATGAAATTTACTCACCAAAACTTTGACTAATCCAAATTCCAAACATATCTAACTGTAGCAGTCGATAATAAATTTTATCTCCACTTTCATAATTCATAAATAAGTGATAAATAAAGCTTCCAACCCACGGACTTATGCTTCCGATTATATGGCACCACGTCAAAAAGCGCAGTTCCATCTGTGGCCATGGCTTGGTATCGGGAATTGTCATAAGAATATAAACTATTGGAATTCCTGTCAAAAAAAAAGTAAAGTATGAAAAATTAAATGGAACAAGCAAAACACTTTTATATTAGGTCAAGGCAAATCTTGACTTTGCATTTTTCGCAACATTTTCAAACAAGATCGATATCTATTATATTAAATGAAAGGTCTCGGAAAAGGTTGTATCTTTATTATTTTTACAATTTTTTGAATAAGTAGATACTACTAATTTATTATTTTTGCAAAAAAGATAACAGAATTATAATAAGAAAAGGCAATTTGAAGTTCGTTATTTTGGAAATAATCATTTTAACCGCAATCTCTTGGTTTTCCAATTCAATAATATTACTAATTGCAAAAACTTAATTTATTTAGCACATTTGAAGTCTTAACTTATCGAGTTTTGTTAGCATAAAAAATTTCAGACACGCAGGAATTGCTGCGTGCTAAATGTTAATTGTGGAAAATAATTATATTTTGAACAACGAGAAAATCAGAACTAATTTATTAGATTTTCAATATTTTGCCACGTTTTTTTACTCGAATCGAAGGAAAACAACGAAATAATTTTGTGGAAATTTATTTTTTGACGATAAAGAAGAGAAAATAATTCTCGATCGGGGAAGTCCATGCGTTAAATCTCGGCGCCAATCTAAACTTGACGTTTTATTTAGAAAACTTATACTACGACTTTCCAGTTCTCTCTCTGAATGTACTGAAGCTCAAAGTTTCAGGATGTGGAAGAAATTATCAAAGACAATAGATTTTATTTTTATTATTTCGTTTATTTGAAACAATTTTTCCAACTTTTTATTACTATTTCGAGGTAAATAATTAACATTATTTTGGTGTTTGTAATTAAGCACGAAACACTTACAGCATTTATTATTCATTTGCGGTGTTTGAACAGTTGATTGACAAGCTATTTTTGAGATCAAATAATAAAATTTTCATTCCACGGTTCAAAGGTCGTCACATTAAAATATTTATATTGAAATGGGTTGAATAAGCACGAATTGTAAATTAAAGATACTTTTACGTAATTGTCGACCTACGAGGGTTAGTTAAATAAAAACAATGAAATAGGTCAAATCAAATTTTTAACATACAAAATTTCCTCTATGAAAAAGTTTAGACCATGAACGTCTTCATTTAATTAGTGACGCGCTCCAATGGATACAAGAAAATTAAAGTAAAAATTTGGTAACTTTTAATTTAAATGTGTGCCTTTGTAAGCTGTAAACTAAATCTGGTCTCTACATATCATTTTGTATAAATTCGTGCGCGTCACTTATTAAATTAAGACGTTCTTGAACATAATGGTCTATAATTTTTCATAGAGGCTCATACTGCAAGGTACCTTTGTGTCATATTTCAAGTTTTTAAATTGATTGTGGTAGCTACGTCATTGAAAAGGTGATATCGTGCCATTACAGCCTGATTATAATGACCTAGCTATCATAATCGTAAAAGTAAGTTATTCAATCTATGTAGTATCGGTTTTTCTAAAATTACTTCTATTTGGTATTAAATTACACTTAAGAACAGCGCAGGAATTTTTGATTTCCGACGAAAGTAATTATCTTTCCTATACTACACTATATTAATTTTCTAATGTTAGTTTCTTTTCAATAATTATATAGTTTTTGTAATAACAAATTTATTGATTAGTAATTATTACTGTTGTGTACAATTTATCTACACTTCTTTATGCATATATAATTTGTTCAAACACAGTTTTTTGGTTTGGAATAATACTACATATTTTATGTATGGAGGTAATTGAACATACTGATTTACAGTTTTTCATCATTTTATAAACTGCTTTATTCTTGATGGTCTAATTGACCTAAATATTTATTATCTACACATGTAGGTATTTTATAGATTTTTGCTTGAAAGCTGAGCAGTTTAAAATAAAACTCAAAAAGCAATAGAAAATAAAATTAAACGTTGGAAAACTTGCAAACTGGATAAATCTTAATTACATTTTTCTTCAATAAAATAAGCGACAATATCCTTACCAAAACAGGTCTATATGAAAATCGCCTGCGGTCCTGCTTATTTTGTACTTTTTATTCAAATTGTTATTTTTGACTTTTCAAATAAGCTAGAGCAGTACTTTATTGTTACTGACATAGAGTACAAAGGAAAAGTTTAAAAAAACAAACAAACTTGTTGCAAAGTGCCAAACACAGGTTAGCCCAAAATAAGCTAAACATTTTGTCCCAGAATTCATCATTCCATCATTTTTACTATTTAATTTATTGAATAAGTACACCCAATTTTCACACAAAAATACTCTAAATAAGCTTTTTATTTCCAGGATAATTTTAGTTTAGGGAAAATTATGTAAAATAAAAATACCAAAAATCGTTGGTATTTACAATTTTTCTCTACAGGAGTAAATAATTAAAAATTCCAAAAAGTACATGGTTAAGGAAAAAGGCATCTAAAATGCATCTTCAATGTTTTTATGGACGATCGTCCACTGAAGTGGCGTGACTCCATCAGAATGCCACGTCACTTCAATCATTTTCTTTCATACGTTTTCATGGACTTTCGTCCATAAAAACATTGAAAATGTGTGCTAGGTCTTTGATGGACGTTCGGCCTTAGAATTATCTCATCTAATTTTATAAAAATCTATGCTTAGCAAGTAGGAGTAACTTCCTGTCAGTTGAAATTGAATACACGAATATAAACTAAGACATGCAATGCGTTCAGTACCAATAATTATGCTATTTTGCATCATAAAATATGTTATAAATTGTAATCAAATCATCAATCAAATTTATTGACGGATGTCTATTACTCACTTGAATGATAATGTAAAGTTGTATTTTTAATGCTTTTTAAATTCTTTAAAAGTTTAATATTTGCAAGGAAAAATCTTTATTGACTTCCTCTTCATCAAATCATATTTACTGATAGAAGGTCTCAGCTGCTGGAAGCTAATGAAAACTATCGTACGAAGCAATCTTCTTGGCATTTCACTCTTTATAAACCAGGTTATCCAACGTAAGAAGACATTTACACAATTAAGCACTCAAATGTCAAGATTGGTCTTCAAGCTTCATATGATTTCTAATTAGTCAGTAATACGGTCTTGATGTTGATCAGGACCACTCTTCATAATATAATTTGTATTATTGTTTGTTACTTCTTCGTATAATTTTTGTTACTGTTGACCACAATAATAAATTCAGGTCCTTCGTCAGTATCATTTAAATAATAATATCCAAAAAAAATCCAAAAATTATGCAACATTTGATGAGCTTGGAGTTTATTCCATTTTTAAATTGATAATAATCCTTAAATTAATATTATGAATGCACCTCCTACCCCTAACATTCGAGTCCTTTAAAGGGTAGAATTTTTTTAGGAATTCGAAACTGTAATGTTGTAATCTTCCAACCTGAAACCTACGTGATAAGTTTTCCAATCAAGTGTAGACAAGTGATCACTTATATGGACAAATAAAAACGACAAGTTGGTGTAACCAAAACCCATTCATCCTATTCGTATTTACAGAATTTTTTAGTTTTCCAACAGCGTTCGCAGCGCATTTATTTAAAATAGTATCCAATAATTTCATTATTCCTTTCCAACGGGAAAGTTGAAAAACCTCTATTCCATTGTTGAATAATATTCAAATAAATTTTTTTAAATTGGAAATTTAAGAACGGAATTCTATTTAGAGTTATCTTTACTTTATCACAAAAAAAATTGAATATGTGTAATGTAAATATATACCAAAGAAACTTAATAATATTATATAAATATTTTAAAATGAAAATATAAAATGTAACTTTTATTATTTATATTCAAGTTAAGGTATAAATATTTTATATTCAAAAACTTTTAATTTTTAAAATAAAAGAAAATTACACTGTTATGCGTATAATATTAAATTCTCGTATGTATTAAAATTTACTACATATTCGTAATCTCTAATTTGACATACATAGGTAGGTGGATATTACGTACTTTTCAAAATTCGATTTGGTTGTTATAATTTTATTAAATAACGTCACGATTCTTTACAAATTATTTTATAAACGTCCAACTTTTATGCGTATTTTATAATATACATTTTCGCTTGTTTCGAAGAGATAAAGAACATTGAAATGATCTAACAAAATGAATAAAAGATATGTGGAAGTCTTGCAAATGTCATTATTATTGCTGTTATTATTTTTTTGTTTCACTTCATTACTGTAATTTGCCATTTTTATGTAAGTTTGCAGTTTAATAATAATCAGGATCTAGTCCCCGAAATCATTCAATAATCCAATACTTAAAAATGCGAGGTCGCAGGCCGAGCTAAGTACGGCAGCAGTAGGCAGCCAGCCTCACGTACTAGGCTGCTTCCAGAGTATGAAGGCAGGTTTAACGGAGCCGGCTCGGCTTACCAGTTCATCTCCCTCTAATGTTAATTAATGTAACCGAACGACAAACGAAACTGGCAACCGGACAGATATTTCAATTTTACAATAAATAAATTACAAGACAATGACATTACCTTAAGCTGCATTCGCAATCGCAAATGTTATTTAGTCCTTCGCGAAACAAAAGATTGGGATTGCTGTATATAATGCTGATTTTAATCATACCAGGAGGAACCGGTAGGTAGATTAGTACCAAAAACAGTTACTCTTGATTTAACCTATTGTTATTTCTCACATACATACAATCGAAAAACCTAGTAACTCTAATTACTAAAAGTTGATTTGATTACGTATTGCCGCAGGACTTCATAAGTTCTGCATGATTTTATTTTAAAAATTCATATTCTACCCTACTTATTAAGATTAAAAGCGTTCAAATTACGTCAACTACGGCAGAAATATGCATTAAAAGCAACTTTTAGTAACTCGAGCTACTAGGTTTTTCGATTTTAAAGTAGATTTACTCTTTCTATTATCATTGTCACATAGCGAAAGATTGTAGTACAAAAATAGTTACTACATTTCTGTAACCCACCTCGCATTGATTCATTCAGTAAAAAGTTTAAGTGCGGCCTTCAGACCGCACAACTTTAACACTCTAGTTTGTTTTTCTGCACCTGGCAGTACCAAATTAGCTAATTCGAATGCGACCTAAAGCCTGATTCAAGCACGCCTAATAATTTAATCAAGTAATGAGTTACCACGAAATGGATTGACAAAATTTACAATTTCAAAACTATCCAACTAAATTAATTGTTTAACTGCCACTCGACTCAATTACTGTTTGTGTCTGTAGAACCATTTTGGAATTATTTCGTACTAATTTGTACCATAAAAAAATGTTGGGTTCTGTGTCATTTAAGAGAAAATTGTGAGAAAATAGGTCAATTTATTGTACTGATGCACAAAACAGATTAACGAGATTCTTCGTTTGAAGACAACAATTGAACTTTTAAAAATTGCTTAAAAAACAATTACTTTTCAAACAATTGAAGTATACAAAAATTTAGATAATGTCCTGAACAACAATCAAGATGGATTAATTTATTTGTTAGTAACCGAAAAATCGTTTCAGTGCGGCCTTCGGGCCGCACAGCCTTGTCAATCTAAACAATTTAACTTATTATTACGAAGTTTAGTAAGATTATCTTAATTTATTTTAAAACATAAATTCACAATTTTCTGTTTCACTGAATATCTCGAAAAATAATAGATACAAACATACAAGGAAAAACTAATTTTCTGTATTTAGATGTAAAAATATCTTATGAATAATTTAACAGTTTGTAGTTCCCCAGAAGCAGATATTTTGTCCGTTGAAATAATCTCGAGAGGTCTTTACTCTTTGTAAAGTGTACGTTTTTCATCGCGTTTTTAACATTTATAACTTATAAATAATATAATGGTTATTTTTATTTCTAGGAAGAAATTAGCAACAAAATTACGAAAAAAGAACTATAAATGAAATTTAAGTTGAAAATTGCGATGCGCAACTTGCTCGGAGTTCTTAAAAATTTTAGTTTAGAAAATTAGGGGAACGTTTTTTCCTTCTAAGTCCATGATATGGAATAAAGTCGTGAATAGTCTGTTGCAAAACATATAATTCCCACAAAATTTCAAAATAAAATGAAATACTCTTATGATGGGTTTATTTAACACCGCCAATATCATAAAACTTTTAGCCAGTCGGTAAAGTTAACGGATGATTTCTATTCGTATATTAGTACTCACGAACGCTTTTTATTGGTTAATTAAAGTTAACGATTCGTTAAAAGTTTTATGGAACCGAGAATACGTCACTTACTATAAATTTAATAAAATAAGCTTAAATGTAACTCACCAATAGTAAACATTTATATAAAAACAGACGTTTTCTATTGGCGAGTTGAATTTATGAATCATAATCACGATCCAATAACCCTCTTCTTTATCTTCCTACCCGAAAAATTTCTAGTTGAAGACTGAAAAGCTCTCGGGTCTTGGCGCATTTTGCTTTTTCCTTTATAAGGTACAGTTCATTTCAAATAAGATAACTGGGCGGAGCTAATGAGCAGAAATGAAATCCGTCCGGTCATTTCCATATTTGGAACGAAGGGGTGTCAGGTTGAATTAAAACTTAGAAGCGTCCATAATCTAATTAAATTGAATGTGCGACGGCACTGGCAAGTTTTCCACATCGTTAACGATTTTAACGATTCGTTAATCCACATCTACATCTACACTGCACCACATCTACTGCGCAGAAAATTGGCTCCGCCCGGTTTTCTTATTTGAAATTAACTACATAATAATATTCTAATAACGTAAATTACTTCGTTCGGAAAATATTAATCTGAAGGAAAAAATGCATAGTATCTTCTTACAGTGGCAACGTAAGGCGTACGCGACTGCGTTAATTAGACATAATTAATAAAAGGTTTTCTAGTCCTAAAAATCATCATTTTGCACCAAATTTTCACAAAATGTTCCGGAGAACCTTCGTACCCGTCTCTCTCCCGTCAACCGCTTGTTCGACCCCACATAGTACCTATAGGGGAAGGGGCCTCACTAATTTATTTTGCGTACTACATAAAAAAATTAAGTTACGCCACCACTGCCTTTTGATATAGAATTTAACCTTCAATTTTGTATTTGAGCATTTTAAACGTAAAATGAAAAGCAACTGAGTAATCCATAGTTTTGTAAAGATCAAGATCTTGCACAAAATAGGGTAATTCATCACTTGGGGGCACGTCCCCCCCCCCTGAAATGTTGAAAAGACAAAGAAAATGGAAGGGGAACAACCGAAAATTTTACATTCTACAAGTGCCCCTCCCCCCGTAATGAAATCCTGGCTACGGGCCTGTAATTCATAGTAGCGATTGGCCGATCAGTAAAAATAGAAGTTTATGCGCATATAACTGCGCATTTTATGATCTTTAGATTTTGCACGAACTCTACCAAGTTTACAAAATTATGGTTAGTTAGCTACCTCGAGAAGAATCTCATTTTTTATATGTTTTCCTGGCCTCTAACGAAGCCTTTAAAATTATAAAACTGATAATCAATTTGACAAAGTTAGTGTGTTTTTGACCCTCTAAATAATGATTGATATCGCACATTAAGGCGACTTTAAACTTTAAAGAAGGCCGACCATTCCAAATCTCCACATTCCCTAAGTGGCTCCCGAAGGGAATCCATCCCGTTTCTGAATATATTCATGTTTAAATTTAAAATTTAATTGAAGTCTACAAATTATTTTTAACAAGAATTTCAAACAAATACGCAGTTCAATTTAACGATATGTTTAAAGAAGTGGAACACTTAAAATTTGTAAAAAGAAAAATTTTAAAATTCGTGAGTTTCGTGCCAAAATTGTTATCTCGATAGCAATGAACATTATTAAAAACCCTTGGCCGTTGACAGGAGTAAGGGCAATGTACCCAACTCAAGTGGCCAATGTCACCCCAACTTGCAGTAGTACTTATAATCGTGTAACGAATGAAATATTTGTTCCAAAAGAAGGACAAATTGGTTTCATAAATCTCATTTCTTTGTTTTGCTTATAAAAAAGTTTATAAAGCCTTTGTGACCCTGCTCCTCAACAAAATATTTCATTTTACCAGATTTATTTCTGCTTCATTGTGATTCTACAAGAATACTGATGTATCAAGCATTATACGAAAAGGGAAAACAAAATCCAATACAAATTAATTTTTTTTATAGTTCACTTACGTTTTATAAATCATTTCCAGATTTTTCTTACGCTTGGCAGTGTTCTTATTGTTTGAAATGTATGAAATAATTTGCACAACCTAAATACAATTTATCGCAATCGATATTATATTTTTTTTTAATTTAATGAACATGAAAAAGATTTAAAAGTACTCGCCACAAACTGAAGTTATAAATTACTTGCTGAATGGTCTATTTCACACAATTGCCTTTTCCCATTTGACCTACTGGTACGTTTTTGACATATTTATTTGAAAAAATAGCAGGAAAATTAAGCCAAGCGTCAAATTAAATATTTTTTTAACTAAGCCGTCTACTGCATTATCAAATCTAAAAGCAAGCAATTCATTCTCTATGCATTTTTTGCAAAAAGGAAAAAATAGGAAAATTTTTATTAGAAAAAAATTACATATTACCGTGACTAAGAATATTAATAGTTTCATTGTGAAGATAAAATAGGCTACTTAAACATCCCCATATAGTTAAAAGAGGCCGATATCCAGTAAATATGTAAGGGTTAAATTGCAGGTGCTTTGGCATGTCTTTCCAATGCAACAAATCTTCGTTCTTTTCCCGAAGGAAATTGCACTCTTTGACTGGCGGTTTTGTGTCTTGCAATCGATGACGTAAAACGTCATCTTCGTTGGTATTCATAACTATTATTATAATATAAAATTTAAAAAGCCATGTGTTTTCTTGTCACCGCGGCATCGTGTACAACACGCGCGTTATTCGTCGCGACGCCGACGCTCTCTCTACTGCCAGGGTAGTCGCAATTTTTTACGAACGAATGACTGGATATTGATTACTACTGCAGCGGTAGCGGGATATATGAAATTTTTATATTTTCCCAAAGTGTTCAAATTAGCAAAATAAATTGTTTGACATAAAATTGTGAATTTTTAATACTAAATTGTTTTAAGTAGTTTTTTGATATTCTTTGATCAATTTTAAAATGTATAACATTGAAAACTGATTATGATTTTTATGGATATTTATTTTGTGCTTTTTAACATTTTTAACATGCCGATCCTTTAAATCATAATAACCAGTACCGGCTCTTGGAAATTTTAGGACAATAGCGTGATTTAATTAGGACTATTTGGCTAATTTGTTGGATTCTCAACCCACTTGAAAACGAAAATGTGGGTGCGCCAGATAATAAAATGAATGTGAATCATTTCATAGTCATATTTTCTTGCACTTTTAGGTAGCTGAACTGCAAAAAAAAAACATAACATAGAAATCGACAAGAAAGCATAAACAAGAAACCAATAACTATAGAACCGCGCCAACTCAGGGTGCAAAAACGATTTATAATTTCCGATTTTAAAAAATCAAATATGAAAAACAGGAAACAATTTTGATTCTATTCCAATGGAAGTACAAAATAATGCAATTAGCAATAAAACAGGTACAAAGTTGTAATCAAGTTATCGTTACATTTGAAATAGGTAAATTCGTACAGGGGAGTACCCTAAAGATTTACTTTTTCATTATGTCACTCTTTGGTACGCAGCGTATAGAATGCTGACATCTTCGAAACAACAATCAATTTGGTGTAAAAAATATAAATGAACTCACTTTGTACAAATAATTGGGACATAATCAGTGGCGTGCCCAGGGAGCTAGAGATGGCTCAAGTTCCTCACGCAGCTGTCTATTTTACTGCTCTAGCGCTGCAAGCTAGAGATTATAATACACATTTGTCACCCCAAAAATGTTCTACTCCTCCCACGCCAAAAAGCGTGGTACGCCAATGGAATTAACTTTAAAAGTAACTCTTGCTAAGCATTAGACAGAGCCGTCCTTAGCAAATGTGAGGCCCGGAGCAAAACATTTTTGCGAGGCCTTTTTTAAAAATGATTACCGGGGGGTCCGGCCCCCCCCCCCCGGAAATTTTTGCAAAATTATACTTGAAAAGTTGTCATTTTAAGCAATTTGACGAAGAAAAAGTTAAATCTCTTACACTCTCAAATGGGGGGTTTAAGTGTAAAACTCCCATCTCGTGTTGGTATAATTTCGAGTTGGTGTTTTCTTGTTGGTTTATAAAAAAAAAACTGAAAGCTTAATAAAATAAACTAGAAAAAAACAATTATGTTTATTCTTAAAGTTATTATAGGCCTAACGAATAACGTAAAATATACCCCGCCGCCGCCATCAAATTATGTTTTGCATTCAACCAAAACTTTTACTTATGATTTAGCGAGAGTAAGGCCTCGCGGCGCGAGGCTTTCCTCAGCGCGAGGCCTGGAGCGACCGCTCCGTTCGCTCCACCCTAAGGACGGCACTGGCATTAGAAATCTATAACTGGCATGTCATTGGGTTATGTCCCGATGATGATTCAATATATGAGGTGAATTTATTTAAATCTTTTTAATCTTATTGGATTATGACAATTTTTTGAAATAGTGCGAAGAAAGCTAAAAAAAACATCAGAAAATGCATTTTTGGCACATTTCGATGAAAAACCTAAACTGTTACTTTAATACAGTGACGTAGCAACAGGTGGTGCGAATGGTGCCAGGCACCAGGGCCCGGTGCATAGAGAAAATTGATTTCTATTATTTACAGCAACTTCTTTGTAAAAATAATCTATGAAAGTTTGTACATTGTACAGAGCTTTTTTCAGATATATTAAAATTTTGTAAAATCTACCAACGATTTTTGTTATTTACACGTTTTTTGTGCAATAAAATTGTTATTATTGAAGGGGGCCCGCTGTGGGTCTCGCCCGGTCTTGACTTACTACGTCACTGCTTTAATGACCACTTTTACTTTTAAGTCCTAGGACGAAAAAGTGGTTCTTTGTTTGGACACATATTATTTTATTTCTTAATAATAATAATTTATAAACTTTTATTGGTTTTAATTATTATCATCGTATCTTATTCTTTTTTGTTATGCTATCAATAGAATTAGTTATATGAAAGTACTATATTGCATTATTGGTTATTGGGTTGCATTTATCTGTATTTTCTATACTAATTTCATTATTCCTTTGTTTTAACTTTTAATTACTTTTTGTGTGGTTTGTTGGTGATGACATTTTTACTGTAATTTTCCCTTCAACTACATTATTAGTAAGTTTTTCTATTATTATTAAACTATTATTATTTATTACAAATCAATACTAATGCATTGATTGGACACTGACCTTGTTTAATTTCTGTGGGGGTAAGGACAGAACTTTATATATCTGTAAATACCATTTTTAGGTCACCAATCACCATTGAGTGTGTATTCAGAAAATAGGGTTGTTGTCAGGGATGTGCCCAGCCAACTGTTTTCGGGGGAGGGGGGATAATTCAAAATTGCCGACTTTTATAATTGTCTATATTTTGCCTATTGTCGGTTTAGCAGTTTTTGCCAACTTGACCAAATTTTAAGTTATTTGATCAAATTTTGAGTGATTTTGCCAACTTTTTTCCAACTTCATAAAATATTGGGGACCCCCCCCCCTGGGAATATTTGCGAAAAAGTCCGAAGTGTCTAATTGCAGTGCATTGTCAAAATTTAAGGCTAAATTTGTTCAATGACAAGGCGTAAAAGGTATTCGGATCGTTCACCAATTGAATTTCGATGTTAATGCCTGAAATGGAGATTTAAAGAAATATTGTTGTGGAATTTCTCAAGGTTCTATTTTTATTATTAGAAGTTTATTATGTCCCTACCTTTACGACTTGACTATTTAAAGTTCGGTGTATCTTATTGGCGAATCTTTGTAATTTTCTAATTCTAAGCGATTTCGTAAATTTAAGAATTGGCAACGCTGCGCTGGCGCTGATACGATTTCTAAATAGCGCAACAGGCAAACATGTTTCATTCTTCAAGGTCACCGAAAGAATATTTAGGTACTAGTACTACAAAAACAAGAAGCGACACTTGAAAGCGATTTTTAGTGCTCATGTATACCAACAAAATGGTTGTTGTGCTTTCATTGGTCAACTAATTTTGTCGGGTAATGAAAACAAAGCATAGGACGGCCATTTTGTTGGTGAACATGCGCACTAAAAAACACTCTAGAGTAGAGCAGGCGCAAAGAAAGATGAGAGGGTGGAGCTAATGCGTAGAAACCAAAACTCGTACAATCGTGTTTATGTTGGTGGAATTGGGTGTCACGCGATGTCTACTGCGCCGGATTTTGTCTACGCCCTCTCATCTTACTTTGTGCTCGCTCTATTGTTTCTCAACCGGAAAGGGGGAGATCAAGATCAAGGGTAAATACGACGCGACCATTTGATTAGCTTTTTGAGAGTTAAGGAGTAAAAAAAGTCATTCCTGTTCCTGAGGGGGTTGCAGCCTGTTTTTTTTTTGTTTCTTGATTTTTAAGGGGTCGCGATACAAAAATGGTTGAAAAGCGATGCTCTAGAGCAGCGGTCGGCAACCGAGGGTCTGCAATTGAGACATTATTTAAATTCTCTGAGCTCATTAACGGCAGTTTAGGCAAAAAATGTCATTAATTAATTATTAAAGGTCAAAATTATTAGTTAGTGGTCCTCGAAATTTCACTAGCGAATTTAGGAGTCCACAATATCTGAAAGGTTGCCGACCGCTGCCCTAGAGTCTATAGATTATAGCAGTGGTTCTCAAAGTGGGCGATATCGCCCTCCTGTGGGCAATTTATAGTCCTATATAGGGGGGCGATAATGGACATGAAGAAATTTGAGGGACGTTCAGGTAGTCTGGAGTCTGGGGGGCGATGGCTCTGTAGAATAAAATATTAATATTTATTTAAAATTCAATTTCTTTCAAAAATTAAATAAAATGGCCTTTAAAATTTGGATTTAAAAATTCAAAATTCTAAAATCCGTACTAATTTTTGAACAAATTTAAAAAAAATTTGGTAATAGCCCAATACATTGAATATTTTTTGTCTTTTGAATTTTTTTCCTAAAAATAAATAATTATTTTATTATCAATAACTTTTTTTTTAGCGTTTAGCTCTGTTTTTAATCAAAAAAACAACGGGAGGGGGGCGTTATAGAAATTTATGCTCGGGAAAGTAGACGATAGTCCAAAAAAGTTTGAGAACCTGTGGATTAGAGCAGGAGTGTTGATTTTTGATCATATAGTAAATATTCTTTGCTTAAAAGGATTAAACTAAAACTCAGGATATTCAATTTGTAATTGTAGTTTCTTCTAATTTGAGAAAAAAATCTAAAATCTATGTATTGACTTATACAAAGGACATTTTGGAGCAAAAGAGCCACAAGAACAATTCGCCCTCCTGTTGATCTACCACTGTCAATATTACAGAAACAGAAACGAGGAGGTCAAAATTTTGTTCTTCAAAAATATGTGAGTAAATCAAAATAAAGAAAACTTTCCCATTTTAAAGACGTTCCATTATTATTATTATGGTTTGAATTCAGGATTTCGGATTGGTTAAAGTTTGAACCATCACTTAAGGCGCCTCTCTCATAGCTTAAAATGCAGGGCTGGAGCAAATCAAGATTTGCATTGCAAATAATAAATTTTTAAATTATTAAAAAAAAAAATAATAATAATAATTTGGTTAAACATACATCTATTTTGGTATTACAGGTTCAAAATTTTGAAATTAAAATTAATTTTGAAGCAATTATGTGATTATCAATATAAACGCTGTGATTGGTCATATTTGACGACATTATTGCTTCGCAAATAATTTTAATTTCAAAATTTTAAGCCTGTACCAAAATAGTTTTATCTTTTATCTTATTAATTGTTTTTAATTATTTAAAAATATTTATTCCTGTTTTCAGAGTGCGGAGTTTCTCCTACTAACATTATTTGCCCCATCGTAACATTATCCTCTGTCCCGATTAATTTTGCCATAAAAATCAAAAATGTTTTCTTAATTTAAGCTAAAAGTTAAATTAATTCCGATAGTTGGCAGAATCTCATATAATTCAGGTTTAAAGTTGAAAAATCTTTTGATTATTATGGGGTCACATGTTCCGCTGCCCCCATGTAGTCGACGCCCGTGATGTATTGTACAGAATTTATTCAATAAAAATGTCAGTTCAAATGAAAATCAATTTCTGAAAGTTTTGATAAGATTTTATATTTGTATTCAACACGTTGAATAATGCTTTATTTTCGTGCTTGTAAATTTTGCTTCACATCTTTTTTTATTGCCTCGTATAATATTTGAGTTGAGAACAAGAATCTATGTGTATGACTAATGAATCTCATTACCTTACTGAAAAGAGTTAGGAACGTACCTCACCGGTAATTATAATAGATAAAATTATATTTTAAATAGTATAATAATTTAAAAATGTACAAGTTAATTTAACGCAATAAAAGTCAATTATATTGTCATGATCTAATCTATTTAAGAAGTCTATAAAAACGTTAAAATAAAACAAAAAATATAGTAATATAATTTATTAAATTTCAGAATTTTTCAGTGTACCTACCTATATTTTATTATTTATTGACCAATGAGGGGCCCTTCAAGAATTCTTCCTTCCTAGACAAAATTTTGAAGTTACCTTCTACCATTGATTAAAAATTATTGCAAAATTGTATTAGTGTTAAACACAATTTTCGTAAACATCCTATACAATACAAGGAAACAAATCAAGTGTTCCAAGTTTTCGCGGTAGATGTCGCCACCAACTTACGTTAGGAATGCGTTTCGCGGTGCTACGTTATGCTTGACCTTAAAATAGCAAGTTTTTATTATTAGAAATTGTAGAAAATGTGTTTAAAGTTGCATTAAATGTATGTGTAATTTGTGCAATTTATTGTACGAAAATATGGGGAACTTTTCTTTCACAAAATTTAAATTATAACGCAGGTCACCGACACAAACATTCAACCAATAGTTGAATCGATGTTTGATTTACCCCTACGTTGCCAGTTACTTCAAGGACCCGTTGTACGTACTTGGAATTGCGTTACCAATTTTGCTAATTTATTGTGGTACAAATTTTATCACATAGGATATCTAACGGTAAGTTACCTTCATATTTTATTAATCAATTTTCGATTTTGTTTCCTATCGACTTTGACGCATCTAAAGTTGGCTTCGTAAAATTTTCAACAATAAACAAAATGGCGGTCGTTCTTTTATAAATTTTAATGTTTTTTTTATAAATCTGCTTTAATATTTGGAGCCGCATTTTTCGAAACTTCAATTTTTACAATTGTGAAGTATCATGGCAAAATAATTGTCAACTGTTTTTAGCAGTCTGTGGCCGCTTCATCCGTGATAAATTTTACGTACTCATATTTTCGCTATTAAAATTAAATACAAATTAATTCTCAACAATTTTTAAGTCGTTTGGAATGATTTTTGTAAGTGGCTTTTTACTTTAAGTTCAAACTTTCCATTTTCCCGCCATCGACGCAATCTGCACGACCATTTTGTTTGCGCAAAGAAAGGAATTTTTTACGTCAACTGTCAAATCAGGTCAATTACGTTTTTGTGAAGTGTTAATTAAAATTTCCAGATGCCTCGCTCAAGAAGAAGACACCATTCACGGTCCCGTACCAGGTCCAGGTCAAATTCTGTCGAAAGGACGAGAGATGTTAAACGCAGAAAAATCGACAGCTATGAAGAAACTCACAAGAGATCTTTAAGGTTAGTTTTTGATTTTATTGGATTTAAGTTATTATAGGAACTCTTTTTGCGTTTTTGATCTTTGAAAAGGACACTTTTGTAATAGCAATAGTAAAAACAGATTTTGGAATCGATCCCTTAACATGGTTAAATCGGGTGGTTAGGTATTCTCGACATCGGTGTAGAGAAAGTTGTCTACGTTGTGGTGGTTTTGAAAACCTTCTGGGTTATGTAACGAATACACGTGTGCGTGGGTTAAAAATGTATTTCTAAAATTAATTTTCAATTTCTAAATATTTTGCTAATCATGTAGATGGCTTAATTTCACCTGTATTTTACTTTCAAGATACAATTTTTGCAGTTCACCTTATTTTGTATATTACTTATTAGTAGCCTGTCCCTTCCTTTATATTATAGTCAAAATAGGGCAAGACCTTTCTAGGTTGATCTATCAACGTCTAAGGAAATTGACCAAAATTTCAAAAATCTGCTGTACATATTTTTTTGCTCCTGTTAGAAATGACCCTCCATTAGACGAACCTAACTTTTACTTCAAAATATAGCATTTTCTTGCAGTGCACTGCTAATGGCTGTATTACTCGATGCAATTTATTGTACAAAAGGCAGGACATATTCTGCCCAGAGACTTGACTGTTTTATTATTATCAGTTTGTGTAACCAAGTACCTACAGTTTATAAAGGGTTTTGAAGAAGACAAGAATAAGTAACATTTCAAAAGGAAGGGGATGACATTATGTCCGAGGATTTTTTGTAAAAAATTCCTAATAAATTACCTGTTTTACCTAATTTAAATTTGTTTTTCTTTTGTCGTAAACTGTGAGTATGCAAAACCGTATTGACTATTTTGTCATACTTTTTTTATCAATGTTTTCACAAAACTATAAAAATATTGATACTTAGTTGTTGTTTTTTGTTCCAAGGTACAAATATTTTCTCTTTAAATAAATTTGTCACTCTTTTTTAAATATTCAATATTTTAACTAACTTTTCCTGAGTTAAAAGATAGCAAACCTGGATAATATGTGATTTGTTTTGTATATTTTTACTTCAAAATACTTTGAAATTTCTTTTTCTAGTTATATTTTCTTTTATAATTTTTCAATAGATGGAGCTAGTTAATTTTAATTTTTTGGCTGTGTCAATTCAATTGCCACTAACATTTAAAGGTCTAATATAAAAATAATGTCTAAAATCTTACTTACTGTTAGTCATTGGATATCGCACCTAAAAGGTTTTTTTTAAAGAAAATGCATGCGTAGTTCGACCACATTTCAATTTTAATGTGTGTGAATGACAATTATCTGTAAAATAATAATCAAACACTTTCCCCGCACTCACCGCCTTCTTCTTGGCGCCTGCGACGCCGTCTTTAACCTTTTCGAACTTCAAATCTGCGTTTTTCGGGTTGACGCTTGCCATACTTGTAATATCAATCGAAGGCTGTTGATCCCCGCGCATAACAGCACTCTACTTCCTAGCGTGTTGAGGTACTATGTCTGCATGTGTATATACATAATTTCACAATTTCATTACGGTGTACTAAGAGTTGAAGCGCTTCCACAGAATTCCGTAAACGATGTGATGCTATTGTTGAGACCTCGCTTTGCTTTGTTAGAAGCTGGCAAGGGCCTATGAAAATGAACAATTTTTAATCATAGAAAAGGATAGAAGAAAATACTTTTTAATTAGTTCTTTCCAATTTTTACCTAAGCAAGGCAAGACAAAAACCCCGATGTGAACGCCGCTTAACTAGAACCAAGACCGGAATCTTTGAAAAAGTGCTTCTTATATTAAATAAATATCAAAAACTAACACTAACCTAAGCAAGAGACCGGAATCTTTGAAAAATGTTGTTATTTTATTGAATAAATATTAAAAACCAACAAACTCGAATCCGGAATCTTGAAAAAAGATGGTAAAATCAATTAAAAAGAACATTTTTTTAGTATATTATGCTGTCACTCCTAGTAATTAAGTTCGATTTCTCTAACTCTTCCACAGTCGGTGCGTCGAAGCTAATAAATTACACGAACGGTGTCAATATAAACTAAATTTGCTTGAAAATGCAAACTTTAAAATTTATATTTGACATTCATTCTCACCTTAAACGCATCATTTTAATGTTACCTATCAAATTCCATTGGGCTTTTATTAATAAATTTAATAATTCGTGTTCCGGTTTAGCATGCAGTCCCCAAATGAAGAAAAATTCACTGTATTATGAAAATTTAATAATTATTTTAATAAAAAAGTTCATTGGATTTATGAATATGTTTATTGTTTTTTGTATTTATGAAAGTTTTATAAAATCGGTGTATTTTAACCAATGAATCTGGTTTTCCATATACATTTTTGCAAAATTGCACTTTTGCATGCAGTATTTCTACAGTCACTTACTTTTTATGGCAGGCTCACCTTGATTGTATGTGCTTATAATATTTCTTATGTTTACAACAACTTTTAACCAGCCGTTAAAACTAAATGATGATTTTTTTACTAAAACCCCTTGATTCATATTATCGATATAAATGATGTGCGTAGGGGTTGTTTAACAATCAACGTAGTAACAATCAACCCTACATGATAATGGACGAGTTTCACTTTTTTTTTATTTAAGAAGTCAAACTGAGGCTTCAGAATTTTAATTTTTTTGAGTACTCTTTAAGAAAAAAATTATTAAACTACCATTAGCTGACGTCACACAAAAGTGGGGGCGACTGCAATTAATAGTGATTAAAGAGCCCCCCCCCCCTTTAAGAGATCCGTGGTGGTCAATCATTTTCTACCAACTAAATGATTTGACAACAACGGATTGGATAAATTTATCCCTAGGTAACATTAACTGACGATTATAAAAGTGTCTTTAGTAGACGTAGTTAGTGTTCCAAGTAAATTTTAAAGGCACTAAACAAGCCTTTTAAAGGGGCCTTTAAAATGTACTTGGAACAATAACTGGGCCTCGTCAATTAACTTAACTGGTCAGTAAACTTTCACCTAACTCATTTCAGTTAGTTAATTATGTTTATAGATGAATTCATTACAATATTGGTTTTTAACTTAACACCTCGATGAAAATTGATTTGGACATTAAAATCTGCTTTACTTTAATTCACTCCTTCATTTCCTAATTTGTTGTATAAACCATTATTTTTCTAATTTCTTCCCTTTTTCAAATTTATATGATGTCCTTATCATACGAACTACTAAAACTAATTAATTCATTTTATATTCTCTCAGTTTTAAAAAGGATTTAAAATGATTGTGTTTTTTTTTGCCAAATTTAATGAGCCAATTTTCTGCACAGTTGAAGTGGAGGAAGAACATGCCATGACCGTCCGTAAGCAGACACATTTTCGTTTCTGCATATTAGCTTTGCCCATTTTTCTCATTTTAAATTAACCCTGCCTTAAATACTCATCAATTTTTGCCTGTTTCCAATTTTTATTTCTCTTTTATCTCATTTTTCTTATGAAAAACACGATATTACCGCTTTGCTACAAAATATTGTATGGGTTGTCTTAAATGGGTTTTATAAATGATGATAGCAAATGTAAGCTTCCCACGTCCAACTATTTATGCGAACATGCCGAACTTTTCTAATCCTCCCTTGTTACAACCTGGCATTCAACTACCTTAATTAATGTTGAATGGGTTTAAAACTTGCGATAATTTTGACTGACAAAACAACTTTAAAAGCCATATTAACTTTAGAATTAGCTAAGGTATCTACTAATAATGAACAAATTTGAATTCTCATTAATTTTCAATTAATTAAACTAATAATTAGTATTAACCCTGTATCGGTTTTTGTAACCATACGGTTACATTGCGCTTTAAATTGCTTTATCTCCTTTACAATACGCTGTCCAGCAATTTTGACTATTTTGGTATAAAAATACAATATTCTGCAACCACTAGGTACTACAGAACGATCTACAGAACCATCTCAAGTTCAATAGGAAACTTAAAAGAGTTGAAAATTGCCACATGTTTTTAGCTGAGTGTATCGCTGCCACCAATTGTAGTGCATATTTTTCGTGTTTTTTGAATAAATAATAGGTTTTTATGTTATGTAAAATAGGTATATGAATATTTGGGAAACACAATTACTTACTAATTTTTTGTTTTCACTATCTAATTTGTTTTTTATAAGGGCAATTACTTAATTAAATTAATTTAAAAAAAGTCAGTTTCAAAATAATTTTAAATAATTTTGAACATGTAATATAGTTATTTGATGTATTTAAAAGCATATTCTTCAATAACGCATTTTTTGGTTCATTATTACTGTCTTTGCCCGATACAGGGTTAATATTATTATTAATAAATAATCGAGGTTTAAATCCTTATCTAGGATTAATCTCGATGGGCAGAGGTAACAATATTATTTATATTATTATTTTATTAGTTTATTACTATACAATACTGTTATCTTTCGAGATTCAATTCTGTATAGATCCGGTAATTAACTTTAAGGTCATGGACGATATCTATCGTAAGATTGTGGACAGATAGTGCTGAATAATCAACTACTATAAAGTTTACAAAAGTTATAGGCAATTTATTTTTATTTTTTATCATGTGGTACAGTTTGGCTTACAATTAGTCGACCCGAAACACCCTGTATGTAATCTACATTATTCTGATTAGTAAGGGCAATAGATCAAAGTTCTTTGTATACCGATGCTGAACATTGGGGGAATCCTGTAAAATATACTCTAATTTAATATTAAGTAATCCAATCAGAAGTCATTAGTTTCAGTACATAATTTTTTTCTGTTCAAGTACATACATTATAATTATTTATATTACTATCTATTGCGTGTTTGTTATGGTTCGGCCTCATTACGGAGCAATTAGTGTAATAGGCCGTAGTTGTTCGGCCTCACTCAAGGGGATTGCTACTTTCCTTAAATTTTTATATTGATAATACTTTTATCTTTTACTTTTCCGTTAAATTCGCGATAATTTGTTTCTCAATTTGTAATGCGTGTTCAAACTTAAAATCCAGGGCTGACTCATTGATCAATTTTCTATAATAATTCTTTTCATTTCTTGTTTTAAAATTGTTTTAACGTTTTTAAAATACTGTCGGCACATTCTAGTATCAGTATAACAGAAACATCGTCATGTTAGAATTCCCCACCAGATTGAAACGAAATCAATTTGTCCAGCTACTACTACAAGTTTTATTCTTACTTTTTAACAAAATTTGTTTGTGCTTAAAAGCAATTTCTGTTCCAAAGATGGTCATCGCATAAATGCAACGTCCTTGCCATGTTGAACACCCACTGGACAATCAACTAAGGAACGTTGCACCCACTCCTACATTGGTCTGCTTATTTTCCCATCCATCTTCATATTTCTTCGTACGCTTCACACCCATTATTTTCCTGCTTGTTACCTACTTGAATTTTTTTTGGACATCCATTGTGTTAACCCGAGTTCATAGCCCTTTTTTTAATTGAAACTGTTTTTTTCTCCACGCATAGTTTAGCCAAATTTAGAGAAGAAAAGAAAAAATATTAATGGCAAAATAATTCTTTGAAAAGAGTTCTTCGTCACTATCAAATATTTTTTCCATTGTTTCTTGTGCTTGTTTTGAAAATATTTGTGTTACGTGTCAAGTAACAAATTGTTTGTTTATTTAAGACTTTTTCAAAGTAAACTTTGGAAAACACGTAAGTAATCAAATTTTTGATTACATTTTATTATTCATATTTGACGTGGTTGTTTACACCTACACGAGCTTTCATTGAAATTTTTCTAAAAATTGCAAAAACAATTTTTTCTTTATCAATAACTTATGTGACCTACGTCAAAACTTTAATTTTGGCATCATCTACCAGATTCTACCTAATAACAAATAGAAAATAATTTTTTGGTTGGAAACGTTTCTTTTTTGAGAATATTCTATTTTAAAGCTTCGTTGCTCCAAATAGCATTTCGATTCATTGTTTTTAAATTTTTTGTTTGTTTCGTGAATGAACAACTCTGGTTTAATAGAATCCACGTAATCGCTTTATCAGTGCATAACGAAAGGGGTCAGTTTGGTCACCTACCAGTTTTGCAAATCTCAGATTTTATTTCTTCAGTTTGAGCTTTTTTTTTTAGCCGGTTAAAATTGTTGGCTCTAGGAGAAATGAGGATTTCATTCCACCTTGACTACACCTTATTGGTAGTATTTGTAAAATGCTGCTATAAATGCTCTTGTGGTAGGGAAGTTACACCTATCTCTTGGTTTAAGATATTTATTTAATTTTCTTCTCGTTGCAAGATTTATTTTCCAAAAACATGTCATGTATCAAAAAAAATCATATTCTTGGATAAAATGACCTACCTCCCTCTTGTCACTTTCACTGGTGGGGTCTGCAAGTGCTGGAGCTAAGACCGTGAACAAGTTGTATTCAGTCTTGATATAGCCTTTGTGTGTAATTAACAAGTAAATCGGTGTTAACGTGTATTTTCTTTTCTTTCTTTTTAGTGAAGTTTTGTGTTTACTATTGTGTCAATTTTTTTTATGTTTGTGACATACAACATTTATTTTTATATATTAAAATTCGTGCCAAAAGGTTAATGAATCATCAAGGTTGAGCAATTTATTGCTCTTTGTTGTTGGACTAATTTTGAAGTTATTACTTTGCTCCTTAATCTAGTTTTCACGTATTTGCATAATCGAGAATTCATACTTCCTGGTTTTGGTTTTGTAGCACAGTTTGGTTCCCGAATTGATAACTGGCGATCGTAGTCCAAAATGTTGCCGAATTTTTGAAATGCAGTTGTAGTAATTTATTTTCACCTCAAATCAAATACCAACTTACGTAAACATTTTTCAATGACATTGAATCAGGTGCTTTCAAACATTGCAAAATTTGGAATTGTATCCGAAAATTACACATAATCACTGTATTTTCGTTACGGCCTGAATAATAATGTAATTAATTCCATAAAACGAATCACCGTTTGGATTTTTTCTTTCTATCAATTGCAAGTTGAATAATCTTTAAATAAATCACGAGGTTTGATTAACCCTTAGTTTAACCGTTGTCTATAAAGGTTAACGCCTCAATAAACACGATTATAGCAATGGCCATTATTTAATAAAAGGAACACCTCACACGACAGATAGCAGAGTGTATTTCGCCCACGATTTGTACGAATTAGGAAATCCGCAGAGATTTATCAGACACTCATCTTTCGTTCATTAAACTGCCATGGGTGATTTTACAAAAGAAAAAAATTTGAACTTGCTCAACTCAGAATACTTTTTTTTTTCATATCGAATGTAATGATTTGTATTTGGCCTTGTATGATTTTGCATTCTTCATTTTTGTTTCAACAGTTACAGTTTATGCAAAGGCCGAACCCGCACACGCGATCGCCTAACGTGGGTTTTAAATATTCATTATTTTATTTTTTTTGTTATTTCGCGTCTTTGTTTCAAATATTTAAATTTTTTTACCTACTTTTGTTATGCACAAAGTAAAACTGCAAATCGTCATGGCCAGTGGTCCATCACTAAACAATAACGCCAGCAGAAGTAACAATTGCGTTTTGGTTACATGAATATCGTTTTTCTTAAATTAAAAAAAACCAGAAAGCGAATCTTGGTAGATGAGAGTTGCATTTTTAAACAAATTTGTCATTTTTCTTGAGGGATTTCGACTTTCCAAAACATGCAAGTAATCCTTACTGCCTCGTTCCGTTTTTCATCTGATGATGAATCAGAAAGTATTCGAATATAGTTTTCGCATTGAATCGTGACCATGACATGCGGAAGTGTGGTTTGGTTTATTGGCTAATAAATCGAAAAGTACTAAAAGAATCCCCCCCCTTAGGGGATCCCCTATACTAGCAGAAAAATATAATATGCGAATTTATTGTTTGTCTTGTTATTATAGAGAAGATGTTATTGACTCTGCTCGGCAGATGTTCAGCGCACCCTATATGTTTAATGACCAATTTAAGTTATTTTTTTTGTATTAACTATTTAATTACCGAACAAACACCAAACAGTTGGTAGATAGAAGACGGTGCCGTTTAGTTCGGTAAACTGGAGTGCTGTACTGCATCTAAAGAGTCATTGTTATTCTCGTTTAATTAATCGAGAAGTGGTTTAAACGCCTTTTTGGAACCGTGAGATTTTTCTAACTGGAAGTCATTTCTCGTCCATACTTCGGTAGAAGCTTCATAATTGAAACGTCTTTTTCTAGATTGCATTTGACAAAAACTGCTGTTCGTTACATGTGGTCGTATATTTTTTGGTGCAGCATCTGTGTTTGATTTACAATTTTTTATTCCTTCCTCATTCCGAACTCAAGTGTTGTGATTCTAAAAATTTCCATATCCGGATAGGATAAAATCTTATAATTTCGGACAAGTCAGAATGTAGAAATCCAGTGCTGTAATTTATTCTGTTAATAAAAAAGAAAAGTGCATAAACGTTATAAATTTTGCATTTTCAAGTGCTTAACTTTCAATTTTTAACTGTTTAATTGAATGCTTGGCGATAATATATTAAGACAGTTAATTATTGACCAGATAAATCTTCCAACATTTTCAACCTTGCCCCGATTATAAAACAGAAGGTCGATCGGTACAAATCTTGCCCCTAGTATTAATTTTAGTCCTTATATGGCCTAATCATGTTATAATTAAATAATCTCGTTATTGATGTAAATTAATTACAATTATTTATCGTCACTTCGCTTCGGTTATTTTTATTTAGTAGATAAATTACTCGTTTAATTAATTTTTTGGTACAATTCATTTTGTTTCGTCATGTTATTTTTGAGAGGAACAGCACTTAAAAATTAAGAAAATTTACGTGGCCTATTAATCTAGAAATTTTTGGCACGTTTCCAGGTTAAGTATTGAAAATACTTGGTGGAACGATGATGAGGGAATTTTTAAAAGAGTGGTTTTGTTTAATTAGCCAAGTTATGTCAAATTTGTAACCTAAATTTGTCAATAACAATATTTGCCAATTCCTTTTTCGGTAGGCTAAAATGGATTACCTGTGGAGTAGTTAAGTAACGATTAGTTGTTCATATCGAGTAGTCTAATGTAGGTTGTTGACAAGAGAAGAAAATATTCCAAAATTTAATTCTTGAAGCATTTATTATTCTGAAACCTGTTTGAGTAATCATGAGTGTCAAGTAATTGTTATTGAAAATGATTTAAATTAAAAATATCGTAAGATCGATTAAATTGCATTTTCTCAAGGTTTAATTTCATGTTTCCATTATCGAGCTTTGATTATGAGTAATTTTCATCGTCTAGAAATGCGTAACTGATAGCTTCAGGATTAGTAACAATAATTATTATAAAAGTAGTCACCTTTTGTTTTATTAACATTCTTTTAATCTGACAAGGTTGAAATTTTGGAGTAATCAAGCACACCTGTGAGGTACCGTTAAAGTAATATCCTACTAAATATAGCACAAGAGTAGCAGACTTACGTGTTGTTCCATTTGAAAACTATGACAGATTCGTGATTAAATTAGAACTTTGAAAAACGAGATGTTTTTACGTGCTTGATTACCATTACTTGTAATTAACTCGTACAAATACATTAGTGCAAGTTTGGAGCTGCATTTTGTAATATGGTAACTTCGAGAATTTCATACAACACAATGCATTACGAAGTTGGCCATCACTTGCCCACACTTCATGAAGTCTCTCGTTTGAGAATTCACTCCTCTGAGGAACCACCGCCCGATGTTCCAGTGCTGTATGTTGCGATGGCAACATGGATTCCAAAGTGCAACATGTACCATTACAATGAGTATGTTCCAATTAAAATTTTCTACTTTCTGAATGATATATATCAATTAAAATCTTAATTGCTTCATAATTTAAGAAAGTGAATTGTTTGTTCTTTGCGTTTTGTTGATTCCAAAAGTGTCCTTAATCAAAATGCTAGACATCCATTCTTTATGGATGCATTTACCTACTTCTTTTAGTATGTGATAGGAACGTTTCTCTAGAAATTATAAAATTAATTTTTCATATAAAATCAATCTTATACTTTTTATTTAATAGCTTCCATGTAGGAAAACATTACTCGATACTTTCTCTAATTTCTTTTGTATAAACGACTCGTGTTGTGTTAAAATGTAACAGTTTGTTAAAAGGGTTAATCACCGTTCCATATGACTCAATTAAAATCGTAATTATTAGTTTACACATAAATTAATTAGACATACATATAAATCTACACTTTCTACACGTATAAACAAATTTTTAACTTTACAGACAACACATCAACAAAACGATTACTTCCATATTTGAATCGATTTTGTAAAACACAATTTTTGTCCTTTTATGGATTTTTTTTATTATTGCCAATTACGAAAACAATAAATAACATTTGGAATATATATTATCAAATAGCAGGTGAAGGAAATAACAAGACTGTGGCAACACTTTTTCAGTGCAATTCTTATTTTTTTATGTTTATTTTGATTTTTATCTTATTTTGTTATATAAGTGTATCGTGGGTCCACCTTAGACCGAAATATAAACATGTAATATATGCCCGAGAAAGAAAATAATCAAAACATAATACAGGTATGTATTACTGGGTGATGTGTGCGCAAATCCGTCAAATCATTTTCTTTATTATTTTTTTTTGTTTCGTGCTTTTTATTTTGGTCTCGGGATGGTCACACAGCAATGTGCCACCAATCTTGACCAATTATATTTTTCTAGCTCAGAATCTATGGAGCCAGACGATGTTAATACTACCGAAAAATTGGAGACTTTGACTACCAAAGAATGCAAAGTTATAATAATTCGAAATGAGATTGCCGAAAAAACGGAAACTTCCACTACCGAAGAGGTAGACATAGAAAGATCTCAGGAAAGTGTAATTTCGAGCTCCGCAAATGACGAATCGAAATCTGACTGCGATTTAGTCAAAAGTACCGATTCTAAAGCAGACAGTGGCAGCGGTACCCAGTCTTTAACTTCCAAAGTTGCCAATTCCGAAATCACTCCTAAAAGAGCATTGAGCCCGATGCAATTAAAAAAGCGACTTGAATCCGCCAAACGTCGAGAAGAGAAAGAAAAAGAACGCGAAGAAAAGAGACTAAAATTGTTAGAAGAAAAGAAATTAATACGCGACGAGAAGGAAAAACAAAGGCTAGAAAAGCAAGAACAAAAACAAAAAGAACTCGAGCTGAAAGAAGATAAAAGGAAGAAGGAACAGGAAGAGAAAGATTTAAAACGTAAAAAAGAACAAGAAGAGAAAGATTTAAAACGTAAAAAAGAACAAGAAGAAAAAGAATCGAAGCGTAAGGAAAAGGAAGAGAAAATCGAACAAAAACGTAAAGAAATAGAAGAAAAGAAACAAAAGGAAGAAAACAAAAAGCAAAAGACATCTGCAGCTTTTATTAACTTCTTCACTAAAAAAACCGAACCTCCATTAGAGAAAAAAGCGGAAACTGTTTCTTCTTCCACTTTCATGCCGTTCGAAGTTAAATCCGATATGCGGCTTGCGCCTCCGTGTAGAAAGCAGCTGAGTGTCGAACAGAAAGACCACTGCCTTACTTCCATAAAAAATCAAGACGATGTTAAAACTTACTTGGAAGAACTGAAGAACGGAAAGGTAATTGGAACGGATGGAAAAACTTGGATTGATGACGAAGTAGATGAAGTTATAATAGTGGAAAATCTCGGAGAGAGTATAGTTCATCAAACAGATTCCACACAGACATGGCGGGCTAAGTTTTTGAAATTCCACGAGAATCGCCGTCCTGCATACTACGGAACATGGAGAAAGAAAAGCAAACTCATCAAGCCCGTCAAACCTTTCACTGTAGATGAGGCTGTATTTAATTACGATGCTGACTCTGATGAAGACTGGGAGGAGGAAGAGCCGGGCGAATCGGTAGGGGGATCTGACGACGAAGAAAAGGACGAACCCGAAATCGATTACGATTATGACAACTTTTTGGTACCTCACGGTTACTTGAGCGATTCCGAGGTTAACGACGAAGAAGAAACGGTTGCTAACCCCGAGGACCATAAACTCAAACTTAAGATATTGAAGAAAGAGTTTGATGATGAAATGAGCGAAAAGGCACAAAAATTGAAGCCGCGAATGATCGGCTGTATTTGGTATAACAAAGGTGAACTGAACGTTGACGAAAACACTCATAATTTTTTGAAACCGTTCTTTTTGATTGCGAGAGAACAAATAAAAATTAAAAAGAGGTCGGCAGTTGAAGTTTCTTCGAACGTGAAGCAGTCACCGAAATCCATTGCTAGGCCATTACAGGACGAACTTGTTCCAGAATTTTTAAAGTTTGTTCACGGAAGCTCGATCAGCATGAAGGTCTTGGTCAAGGAATTTTTGAATAATTTGAAGAGCAAAAATATCAATTCTGACGCTTCTCAAAAAAGTCTCCAATTGCAACTTAGAACATTGGCTGAATGGAAGAAATCTCAAAATAAGTTTTGTTGGTGTGTCCGTGAAAATGTTTTGAAAGATTATAAAGTTCAACTTCCAGATGTTTAAATTCCAGTTTTCCATTATTATTCTTAAGTCAATTTTTTGTACAAGTTAATTAGCTTTTTGTACTATCGAGTAATTGTTTTTACCATTTTCAATAAAGAAATCGCATTTTTGTGGTTTTTTTCTTTTCTCCTTTTTCTGTTTTGGTATAATGAATAAATAGGAGGTGCTATTAAAATTTGTGTTAACATTTTCAGCAGTGAAAAAACTAACAGATCGCGTCAATATGATCGAGGTATTAGTTGTGACAGAAGGTACAAGCGCAGCAAGCGACGTTCTCCAGCTTCCAAAAAGAGGAACAAGCATCATCAAGAAAAGGCCATCGTAAGGAAGAAGCCATCCAGGAGGTCTTACTGCACGGATCAGGTCAGTGTTTACACATTTTGTGCCCAGTACATTACAACTTCCACTTTGGTATGAAGTTTTTTTTCTAATATTCATTTTAATTTTTATTTCAAACTTTTTTATTTGTCATTAAATTCATGAAGGTTATCGCCAATATCACCTTCATTGGTACCTTTGTATTTTTGTTTCTGTGCACCACTGGATTTATATTGATAAGGAGTTAATGTTGGCATTTTTTACAAATTTGGATCCGTTACATTGTTTTTATTTGATGCTTTTAAGATTTTGTTTTCAATTTATCGTAACGCAAGTCTGTGAAAAATGTCAAAATTCGAGGTTAATCAAATAGCAACATCTATAACTTTAAAAAAAATTAATAGCCCAAATTCCGATGATATGTTAAAAATCTTGCCGAGCGCGTAAATAAACAAATATTTTCCGCTTAATGCGGATGTTTCACTATTTAGCCGATAATTTTGTGCGATCTATTTTGGGTAAAGTTGATCTATTTCTGAAAAAAGTTTTGACTTTGTAATGTGTCCTCGAATAAACAGTGCGATCGTGTCTGTTCTACGTGTAGTTGATAAAACGAGATGTGAAATCGCGATCTTTAATTCTGTATTATTAATAAAGCCATGACAGCTTGGCCGATTCATCATCAACGAGCGGCCGCACGAATTTTCGCACACGCGTTGCCTCCTTTCAAAACTCGCACTCGGCCTTCCACGACGAAGGTGCGATCTTCGCGGTGGCCCACTGCAGACCATCATTCCGCAAATTCAAAAGAGTGGAATTTGCCTTGTTCTAGGGATAAACATGACGAACCGGAAGCGATATTAATAAAAGCTGAAACACCGCCCCCTCTGGAGGTGCGAGATGCTGCTGCTTTGATTTGAATTTCGAATTGCTTTTTATTAATTGTTTGGTTGCATGACTTTTCGGGCGCATGTACTTGTAGTAGCTCTAATTATCAGTAAATTACTTTTTGAAATATGTAAATGATTACTCGATACACGATATAGCAGAAGGACTTCCAACGTCGAACGATTTACTATTATCATTGCCTCTTGTTAAGTTATTTAGCGAACGGTTGCACGTGGTATACGACAGTGAAGATATTTATCGAGTAAATAAATAATAAACATTAATTAAGTATGTGTTAATATGATATATGTATATAAATAGCTTTCATCCGTCTAAGAATAGCTCGGTGTATATTAATGTGAATTGTTATCACTTTTATATCAGAATATGTGCAAATAGAAATGGAGTCAGTTTCGGTTTTGTTGTTGTAATAAAATGTTTCAATAAGTTCTTCTTCAAAATGATCGATTGTGCGAAAAAGAAACACTATCATCAAGTTTCCGTGCTTTTATCCCGAATTAAGAAATTCTTCATTCTCTTATTGAAGGTTAGTTTTTACATCAGCAAGTGGTTTTGTTTTGCTCGACTATTTTTCAAAAACTATTATCATAAATCAAGTGAATTCGGTGGTTGGTATCGAATTACGCCCACCGTGCATTTTTCCCATTCGTTGCCGTTATTTTTATTTAGCTTGTTACGTAGGTATATGTTTCAAAATAGGTTCGTCTTACTTTTAATCTGCGACTTAGCCAAAGTTTTTGAATATAGTGCGTTCGGCGCCGAGTATACGCCTCGTGAGCTCTTCGCGTTTGATATTTTTAGTTTGATGGCATTTTGGCAGGGAGATGGAATGAATAGTTAGTCGTTTATATATCTTTAAGCGTAGTTAAGACTGAACGCGATTTTGCATCGATTCGAGAAAAAAATAATTGATCCAGTGTACTTGATATCGGAATGTATAAACAGTGATGTTTGCATCTTCCGCATTGTCGTCGTATTCGCGTTTACGTGCAGCACACGATGACGACGAGCGTCGAAAATGTTCTGCATCACAACATCAGTGGCAGCCAAAATCGTCATGGACTCCGCGAGTTACTTCGAATTCTTCCAACGAATTTAGACGCGGATCGGGAACCGATACGATGGCCAATAATTCCATAACGAACGGCCCTGCTAGAAGAAATCGTTATGCTCGTGCATCCACCACAAGTGTCACTCAGTTGTTAAGCGATTCCTGTTCTAGTTTTTTGCAACGATTCACTACAAAAGTACGCGGACCCTCCGCAACGGCCGATCGAATTCACAATACGAGTGCGTTATCCGTGCTTCCTACTACATCCACTCAAAACAAACCCAAACCTCCAAGTAATAATAACAACAACGTGAGCTCACCAATATTGAATTCCAATCGTCACCGTTTGTTCGACGATCGTTATTCTACCGTGTTAGATAGAATTTATAATAAACGAAGAGATCCAGAACGAACCTTAGAACCGTCACTTGGTAGGACTTTAACCAAAAGTGCCACCACCGCAAACGTTCTCCTGTCGGAAAAAGCTTACCCGTACGTGAGCAGTAATAATGTACATCACGCACCACCACCTCGGGATAAAACTCCATATAGGAGCGAAAACAAAACGTCTCAATATAGAATGCCTCCCGAATCACCTTACACCAATTTGGAACGTGATTCGACATACCGGGTGCGTCATAGATCAAATCATTCCGAATTGAGACCACGGAGATCGTCAAAACGAACGGGAAAAAGTGAAGTTTCAGAGCGCAAATCGTCTAACCTTAATTTAAAACTTTGTCCAATAGAAATTCCGCTTGTCGACGATCGGCCCATTAACAAGTCTGCCACGCAACAATTTCTTTCTAATCCTGTTAGTTCCATTCATACTGCTTCAACTAATCCCAGCAATTCATTTTCTAACGCTATCGAAGATGACGCTACTCCAACCCCAACTCCAACTCTGCCGGATACCGTTTCCGAAAGAGATGCAAAACGTAAGGAAATACAGAGTTTAATAATGAAGTATTCGGCTTTAGACGAAGCATATAATCGTACCGGTAACGGAATACAAGCAACTCCTAGTACCACGACGACCATAGCGCAGAAATACCAATCAAGATTGGCACCGGCTGTAAGTAAAGGCCGTGTGTGATCCCTTCGGTTTCGTCACTAACCCGAGTTTCGCTTTCGACCTAACATGAACGATCGCCACAACCTAAGCATTGTGTAAGTCCCAGCATTAAAAATTATTTTTCCATTTGGATCAATTTTGCTGTTGACAGAATTAATTGCTCAATTAACGCGGATCGCGTGTCGTGAGGACGTTCGCAATAAATAATTTTTACCTTCTTGCCAAAACGGTTGCATTTATAAACCATTTCGTAATTATTATTAGGATTCTCTAATTTTGGCAGGTGCAAATATTTGAAATTTTCGCGAGAATTTGACCTTGTATATGCGATTGCTGGTTTTCACTTTTCTAATGCTTTTTGTTTTTTTGAGTCATTTTTGTTCACATCATTGTTTATTTATATTTTTAACTTTGTTATTTGAAATTTTTTGTAATCATGCGAAGCATTGCGAAAGTTTGAACTTGGAATTGTAAATTTTGCCGATGAGACGGGGTGAGTATTAACTGCAAATCAAGTTTTCGCGAATAGTACAATTTTCCTGCCCCTAAATATAAAATTTAATTTCGGGGGCGCGTAAATACTTGTTTCCTATTTTAACAATTAGAATGTTTTAGAAAAAATCTAACTCAATTTTAATGTTATTAAAGTTGTTGCTTTTTGATTTGAGTGCACAGAAACAGCAGAAGGTATATGTAGTGAAAGTGGTAATGGTGAAATTTAAAAATATATCCCGGTACGTGACCCATCACGTTCCTCATCCCGCATATACCTTCATCTGTTACTATGTTCTGGTGCAATATTCTGTACCGTTAATAAGAATTCGTTGTTGATTTGGCAATCCGTTTGCCCTTTCCTGTGTTTGCTTATTGGGCCACATCTCCATTGTATTGGCGGAATTGATCTCGGGACTTCTCTTGACTGTGATCTATGATGGCGTTGCTGCTGTGTTGGACCAATCTAATCCATGGCCTCCCCCAACCCTGTGCTGTGCCGAACGAACCATGATGCTGCTGCCTTTGGATGTGACGATTGCAGAGCCCGCGTGCGCCTTCTGTGGAAGATGACGAAGAAGGGCATCTCGTTTACCGATCGGGAGACATTCTTCAAGACCGATGTTCGTGAATACCACAATTTGTTACATTTAGCAGTTTGGATAAGTCAAACTCTCAAATATCCCAAAAACAAATCCCCCCTCCAGTATTTGTAATCAATTCTTCTTTCAGCTAAGGCATTTAACTTAACCCATACTCTTATTGATTTTAGCTTTCTTTGTTTAAATTACACTTTTTACAACGAAAGGAATAAAAGTATGGGGGTGTAAATTTAAAAAATAATACATTCGTATTAAACAAAATCAAATATTAATTTGAAAATTATTTAGTACAAAATTAAATTCATAAAATGTGCCAATTTATGCAAGTTTAAGTATCACTAAAAATAGAAAATCTTTTAAGTTTATATTATGCATGCCAGTAATAACTTCCAATTACTTAGATTTTTCATAATCGTGCTTTTTGAGAAGCGTTTTTATTTTTCTATTATTTTTTTTATTTCAACTCTCACAGTAAAATTTAATTGATTTAAAAAAAAATTCATTTTACGTTTCTCACCAAGCACCGTTCATTACAAATTGCTATTAATTTTATTTGTTGTTGTTTTACAGATAAAATTCTCGATACCCTTGGCGAGGGAACCTTTGGGAAAGTTGTTAAAGTGAAAGATCTGGAAATGTAAGTTGACCTTGATTGTGGTTAAAATGTGGGTTAATTTTCTTTTCTTTTTTGTGTGTTACAGGGATCATTGTATGGCGTTGAAAATCATTAAGAATGTAGAAAAGTACAGAGAAGCTGCTCGGTTAGAAATTAACGTTTTAGAAAAATTAGGTGATAAAGATCCAGATAGTGTGAAGTAAGTTTACTTTTACTTTTTTTTTGCACTCTTGAAATAAAATCGGTCACATTACATTTGGAGCATCAATCGTGCTTGTGTTGGCAGGTTTCTCGATGCATTTGCAATAATTTTTTGTATGGAAAGCCATTTTCCGTTATTTATAATGAATTTGTAATTTTAAGTTTGGCCCATTTGAATTGAGCTCATTCAAAACTCAAGTGCACTTTTAGACATTAATTTTGTGGTTGTAAATGCAGCTTCGTTTACTTATGCTGCATTCGCCTGAAGGTTCTCTAAATACTGGACGAACCTGTCAACACATCGCGATTCATCAGCCTCATGTAATGTTTGCAAATATGCATTGCTTTTTAAAACCAAAAATATTATTGAAGTCATTAAATTTGGAATGACGATGTTTATACAGTAAATAATTGGTAAATATGCCCCATATTGTAAAAATGCAGAACGAATCTGGTTTGACCACAATTGACTAAGTTGTGAAAAGAAAACAATTTTCCATCAAATAAAATTTTCTGTTTGTATAGAAAAATCTAAGGGATCATTTCTTAACGCATTTTTTATCTCTTGATCCCTTTCTTCCCATTTTTGACATATTATCATCCTCTTCTTTACCTGGGTAAAAAATTACATGACATTGTATTTAATGAAAATTGATCAGAGATCCGTATAAACTTCCTATATAAACAGTCACGTATTTCTGTTATAGCTCTTTTACATAAACTTGCAACGCCATAAATAACTTGGCTAGACCCATGCATTGTATTAAATATTGGATAATTTAAAAATCGAAACATTTTCTCAGCTGCAATACACGAAATATGCTATTTTTGCAAGAAACGCTCAGGTGTGCAATTTCGTGCGATAATCTGAAAATTGGCAATTTTTGCAACATATAATTTCATATAACGCTCTATTTGAGTCGACTGCTTATTCAGAAATTGGAATTCATAGGTATTGGACATGCTAATAAAAAAAATTTCAATGTTCAATAAAGAAACAAATAACTGCAACACTGTATTTCAAAAATACTCGGTGTTTCAAAAAATTTCGGTGATTATTTTTTGTCCAAGTAGGTTATCGCACTTTTTATTTACTAATTTTATAAGTAAACAGTGGCGTATTGTTTTACTCATTATGACTGCTAAGTGATTAACCTATTATACACACACTTATAGTTTTATTCATACCTTTCTCTAAAGAAATATGAATGGGTTCCGTTTAGGAATGGGTGCTTGCGCAACAAAAAAAACCAATTGCAAAAATGGATATCGTTTAGCTTATGGTCAGATTTTTTGACGCAAATCGTTCACATCATAAAATAAGTAAATGCAAAATAAAAAACATCGTCTGTCGAACGCGTAGAAACGTAAACAGCAGTTGTAAGCGCTTTTAAACTGTAGTTTTGATGTTATATAATTTCAAGATGTCATTTAAACTTGTGCCATTCTATTAACGGCAGGCACGTGATCGAAAGCATAACAGCTTTATTATAAAATATCTTCAATACATAAGAGAAATAATGCGTTTTTGAACATTCACCTTCGGCTCTTTCCGTAAATTACCTGCCTTGTCTAGTAACATATCTGGTTCCATGCTTAGTATGTAAATAAAACTAATTAATCCCTTGGTGGAATTAAATTTAGTGATTACGTTTTAAACATAATCACAAATTTTAATTGTTTACAATCATGTTTATAGATAAAAATATTATCAAGTTAATAGTTAACACCTATAATTTGATTGTGATATTTTTCATAACATCTGATGATTGTTATTAACGCAATTCAACCTCCAATTTAGCCATAATTTGTAACAATATTGACCATTATAAATGAGACCAATATTAATTATGATTATTTGTAAAAAATATTAAAAATGATTAAATTAATGCTAAATTTTATGAGGGTTACTGAGATAATAGACGCAACAATAATATCAATTTTTGCAATCTGTGGATTCTACTGACTAGCTGTTTATATAACCACTTTTTAAAGAGCAAAAGGCCACTTTTTGGTACAATTTTACTACGAGCAATATCTATTTAATTTGCAATATTACAAAATTATCATTTTGGGAAAAATATCAACTTGTGCAATTTCCATTTAATATTTCAATGAATCTTCCATTACAATAAATGTTATAAACTCACCTACATTTTATTTTTCCAAACATCAAATTCACTTTTACTATAAATAAATAAAAAAAGTACTCACAATTCTATCACGAAAGACGTCGAAATTCTGTTCCAATACGTCCATGCTCATAGCTTAAAATATAACTAAGTAATATAACTTAGTTTTTGCGGGGTTTCAAATATAAGATCGAGCATTTTCAAAACATTGTTTTAATTAAGGAGTAATGACACTGTAGTCTAGGTGACCAACTGTACTCCTTTAGGAAGGGTTATACTCATTTTTCGGGACCTGTACTCCTTTTAAAACTTGCCCCCATGGCAAAAGTAACGCATGTTGCTCGGAGCAAATGTAGGCAAGGGATCCAATTATCAAGGGTCCAATTATGAAATAGGGTTTAAAGAAAAGATCATTAAAGTAGTTAACGTAGGGGGTTCTAGCCCAGATAAATAGGGGGATACTAGCCCAGATTAAGTATTGGGATCCTAAGCCAGATTGATGTTTGATTCATCAGTGAATCATTAAAAACGGTACAAAAAGCTATTATAAAACAAAATATTTGCGAACCATTGCAAATAGGGCTCTAAAAAGTCAAATTTTCAAAATTTGTATTGCCCGATGCAGTCTTACGAGTTAGAAACGGTTTACAACATTTCATTGGCTCCCGAAACCCCGCCTCTAATATATCCCACCAAAAGCTTATAAATATGAGGTGTGTACATAAAATGCTCTCAGTACGCATTTACGCTCAGTACGTGTACACACGTGTCGTGTGTTGAGCGTTAAAAAACAGTTCTTTTTAGGACCAAAAATACTTAGAAAGGGTTACGGTTTTAACGACGTTGAATCTCGCTTTTTTTTGCAACTCTGGCGGGGGTGTTTGTGTTGGCGAAATGGGCCTTTCGCGCGCTACGCTGCGCTCCGCACGCTACAGACCCATTTTTCGGCAACACTAAACTCATTAAAAACATCCCCCGAGGGTGATCCAACTCGGCAAATTGTGCTATTAGCAAGGGGTGAATCTCGCTTTTTTTTGCTGCAAATTTCAGCCAAAAATACGTTGAAAATGTGAATTTACCTCGACGTTAATTGTACGATGAATTTCCCCGTGTTTTTTAGTCAAAAATACCCCTAAAAAGTGAAATTATGTCGATGTTAACTGCGCGACGGACTAGTTACTACTGGGAGCACACGCGTGCTCCGATTTTTCTAAGTGTTAGAGTAACTCACACCACACGGACGGACGACAGAATGACTGTGACGTTTCAAAATCGAGCTAAAATTGGCAACTTTAAAATCGATTATTGGCCAAACTAATTGATATACTTTCACCCTCACCTTAATCGCTTCGTCTATCTTTTTTCTATCTAAATCCGTCGAGATTTTTTTAATAAATTTAATATTCTCGAGCTGAACCTACTTACCTGCTACCCAAAAGAAGTCGTTCAATAAAAATTTCGGGAAAAAATTTAAAATTATTAGATTTAAAAAAAGGTGAGATCAGAAATACATGAACCAAATAAGCCGTGGTTTGTTACGCGACTCCCATACCGTAATAGGAAACTTAATTAACTAATTAACAGAATTAACTGGAATAGAAATCAAACCTCGAAGTGATACTCGCTTTTTATTTAAAAAAATTTTGTCAACATCCTTTACGCAAGGAAATGGAATCTCGTTAATAAATTCGTGCACGTCAGTACTTTTGTACTTTTACTAAAAAATTTAGTAAATAAAAACTAAACTAAACACTTCAAATTGCTATCCTGTTAAACACAGGTAATAATCGGAATATTGGCAATGCCAATTTGGCATGTTTTCAACTCTTAAAATATTCTTAAAAGTATAATTATTAAATCTCGACAGAAGTTCTATATTTTTTTTTAAATCTCAGGATAGTAAAAACCCCTTAACAGATTTTATATTGAATATTAAAATAGGCACACCACTTAAAAGTCAAAACAAGGGAATGGTCCCACATAAAAATCACTGATTTGATCCATTATTACTAGTGTAGCTAAGTGGAGTCATCTTTCTGGATTGTTTTTCACATTAAAGCGCGCGAATGTTGAAATATTTCCACGAAAAATCTAGAAATATAGAAGTGTGATTTTTGAAGGGAGACAAAAAGGGTTTTTCACAATTGCGATACTCTAAAGTGCAATTTAGCCCCGCATTTGCGGGTGTAAAGGGGCGTTTTTTATACCTGCATTCAACATGCATTTTACGACCTGCAGTAGGTCGTAAAAATGATTTTATTTTTTTACACCCCGGTGCAGGTCGTAAAAATGGATTTTACACCCCGCAGCGGGGTGTAAAAATGAAAATCCGTTATTCTAGTAAAATTATTTATTTCTATATATTTACATTAGAAATAGAATTTTTCATCGCAATTGTGAAAAATAGTATATACAACGTGGGAGTAAAGTTGCTTTTCGTCCCTCGACTGCTTGTTGCACCTCGGCCTACGGCCTCGGTACAAAATTGTCTCGGGACTGAAAAGAGTAACTTTACTCCCTTGTAGTATAATATACTATTTTGATTTTGAGTATTTTTGAGATAAAATAAAACTTTAATCTCATGACTTTTACATTTTAAACGCGAACAATTAAAATTGTCAGTAAGTATTAGGAAACTATTTTTTTTTAAGGGTGAGATTTTAAGGACTGTTCCAAAACTTCATTAACAGCTCAAAATTGGTTATAATATACAGCGATGATTTTCGTTTTAACGGAAATAGGAGAATTTTCCGAAGGTCATGATATGAAGTTTTAAATGGTTTTGATAACGGGTTAACATTTTGATTAAATTAATTCGCAATTTTATATCAAAAACGCACAATGTCATGGGCAGAAATTGTTCATTTTGGTTACGCTATGTAGCATACCGGTGTAAGTGTATCGTGTGCTGTAGCTGAAGTTTTGTTTCAACGATAATTTGAATGATTTCAAAAACCGCGCATTTTAAAACCAATAAAAGACGCCATTTATAATTAAATAGTAAACCCAGGTAACTGTGCCACCTATTAAAAAATTTGTCGTCCAAATGATAGATGTCCAAATGAAAAGCGGAGTCGGAAAATTGCGTTCCAGTGGTATCATGGTCAGAATGATTAATTGTAATCCTTTAAGATAATTCTTTCAAATGTTGGGAGTTTTTATATTTGATTTTAATCATTTATTATCATCAGGGACGTGCCCAATCAACTTTTTTGAGGGAGGAATATGCCAATTAATTCAAAATTGTCTATTTTGGCTATTGCCGGTTTAGCAAGCCACTTTACCAAATTTTGAGTGATTTTGCCAACTTTTTTCCAACCTCCTTAGGCACATCCCTGATTTTCATTCTGAAGTTGATTTCAGATTCAGAAAATAATGTAATACAACTTGTGAAATAACGCCGGCTCTGCATTCAGATTATTTATATTTCATTATTAAATATTAACAGTAACCACAGAAATTAAAATTACCCTCAAACATGAACAGAAGAAAGAGCACAGAAAAGCAACGCAGGAAATAATTTAATTTATACAAGAATCAATTAAGGAACTAAACAATAATTGAACAACCGCCAAAATGTTGCTATAGTGTGCGGTCTACCATAAAATTTCAATAGCTGAAGCAAAAAAAAACAAATGACAAAAGTCTAGTATTTTGGACAATTCATCCCCTTATCCGACCAGATAATCATCTGCCGTTTTCGCTATTGCATTATCTATAAGCCATAAAATTTTCGCGAATCCTGAAATCCATGATGAAAACTGTCGTTATCTCTCGTACTATACAGAGGAATAAACTGTCTCAACGCAATTGCTCATTTCTTTGTGTTTGAAAAATAGTTTCAGGTGTTTACCAGTGGACCAATGAAAATAAAGCAGACTCGCCCCTACGGAATCACAATAGGGTCGGAGAGGGAATTAAGAGTTTGTCATGTGTTAATTGTGTCACATCAGATTGTTTTAGTTTACTTGATTGTTTATTTTGTCATTTATCATTTTTCCAATGATGATTTCTGTATTTATTTTTATAATAGTTATTTCATTGCATGATTTTTTTTTTATGCTTCACAAGCATAATTTTAATCGACTAGATTACTGTTAGGTAATGGAAGTGCACCATAACTAATTATTGGTTACATGCTTGAAATGCTATCAAGCAAGGATTTCCTAATAGAACTGTTAATATTAATAAACAATTCACAATATTTTATTAGAATTCCTAATATTAAAGTAATTTTTATTTTTATTTTCAGTTTATGTGTGAGAATGTTGGACTGGTTCGACTACCATGGCCATATGTGTATAGCGTTTGAAATGTTAGGCCTCAGTGTGTTCGATTTTTTGGTAAGTTAACTTGTAAGAAGAAGAAAAATGGATCGAGACGCGCAACCATTTTAAAATTGACAATTATTAATTTGTAAGTCACTCTAGAGAAGTAATTGAAAAATTGGTTGCTGCTCGATCTAAATTTACATTACGATTAGTCATTCTATTTTTGTAAAATTGTCACCTTTAAAACACCTTGTCATTTTGCACCTTTCTTTTTTTGCAGAAAGATAACAATTATTGTCCCTATCCCTTGGAGCAAGTGCGTCACATTGCGTACCAATTGTGCTACTCTGTTAAATTTTTACATGACAACAAACTAACCCACACGGATCTCAAGCCTGAAAACATTTTATTTGTCGATTCGGATTACGAATTAGTTTTTAGCAGTAAAAAAGTAAGTTTTGGTCAAGCATTGTAAAGAAGGCAATTCTGACTTGTTTATTATTTTAGAGAAGAGATGTGAAACGAGTGAAGCGGACAGACGTAAGACTAATCGATTTCGGTAGTGCGACGTTTGACAACGAACATCACAGCACAATTGTGTCTACCAGGCATTACAGAGCACCTGAAGTGATCTTAGAATTAGGTTGGGCCCAACCTTGTGATGTTTGGTCCATAGGTTGTATCTTATTCGAATTGTATCTCGGAATTACATTGTTTCAAACACATGACAACCGAGAACATTTAGCAATGATGCAGCGAATTCTTGGCGAATTTCCAAATAGGTAATTAATTTGCCAAATAATTATTTAGTTATTTATTTGCAAGTATCGAAATTAACAAGCTAAACAACAAACTTTTAATAGGTTATTGCCTTAATTTTTATTGGATTGGTTCTTTTAAGCATAAAATTACAATGCAATAGAACTCATCTCATAAAAAATCGGTAGTTTGACGTTTTTAATTATTTTTTTCATTGCTAGAATGGCCAAAAGAACAAAAACCAAATATTTTTACCGTACAAAATTAGATTGGGATGATAAAAGTTCAGCAGGACGTTACGTTAGAGACAATTGCAAACCTTTGATGGTAAGTTGACTAAACGGAAGAAGTAAGTTTTACCCTCCGGATGACATTTCGATTTTTCAGAGGTACAAGCAAAATGACGACAACGATCACAACAGCCTGTTCGATTTAGTCATGCACATGTTGGAATATGAGCCTTCACACAGAATAACATTAAAGGAAGCATTGGCGCATCCGTTCTTTAGTAAAATTCCAGCTCACCAACGACTGGGGGAATCGCCAGGATCGAGTGACATTCACCTGGAGCGGGGTGATTCTTACAGCCGATGAAACATTGGTTTTGTTAGGTTTACTCCACTCACAAACATTTTATTATCGTGACCAATTTTGTTCTGTAATGGTAAATAATTAGTTGGTGGAACAAACAAAATTGAATATTTATTGCACCCTCAAAAACATTGTCCGTTAATTTATTTTAAATGCTGTTGTACATAGTAGCTAATTTTTAAAGTATCTTTTATAATAAATTACACAATTTCTCATATAATTTCACTTTGGATGGAAGTTAAATAAATTGTATGATCATCACATGTGTATGGTGTCGATTGATGAGGCGAGGCTGTCCAACGTTTAAATTACTTTTCCCTTTGGTTTTTTTTTCAAGATTGTTACAAAATTATATTGACTCAAATAATATCAATACAAGGGTCTTAAGTTTTTGATTTGAGTAGATTTATTATAATTTAGTTTTGTACATGTTTATGAAAATTGTCAAATTCTTTGTCGATATTTGCAAGGAATTGAAATTCAATTCGTTTGTAAAATTATTTAATTATAATGTATATAAAAAATTGAATAAAGTATTTACTTTTGATTATTTTTATTGTTTAAATCATCCAAATTTTATATTACTGTTTGTAAAATAAAAATTACATTTTTTTTGTAAATCGAAATGGAATTCTCAAGGAATTAACCCAATTTTTCTAGAAGCGCTTTCATTATTTAAATATTTCTTTATATTGGTGCAATATTTCACTAAAAACTAGCAAATGGAAATTTTACCATCATATTCGAGACTCGAGAAGTAAAACGTCTTACGCCCACTTAAGAACAACAACTGCATCTGTTCTCTAGTACCCCCAGCAATTTTCAAATATAGCACTCCAAATCACACAGTTGTGCAATGATGAAAGACAATTTTTCAAATAATATTTCATTCACTAATATAAAGGTAGGTTTATCTAGGTTGTGATCTCTGAAGCGAAATTTAAAGCGTGAGTTTTCACTATCGGGCGTAGGAAAAATAGTATGCATGCTTCAAGCGTAAAGTAACTTTTGTATTAGGTGCTAACAAATTCTTATTTTTGTGGCACCCATCTTTCTTTTCAAACAAACTCCACACATTTTTATTTCGCCCTTTCTAATTTTACGACCCCATGATCCTCTGTTGCGTTGAGACTTATAGTTGATTTATGCTCGCTCACTTACGAGAATTAACCACTAATAAGATAAATAACGATTAAAATAAATGGCTATACATAATTCTATTGGTTAATCCTCATGAGTGAGCATAAATCGAACATTACTTGCAATTATTAGAGCTGATTAAATTTTGGTTCAAATTAGGTCACGGAAACTTAGTGGGAGTGACGCGCACGTATGGATTAACGAGGTCCAACTTTTTTGTCGAAATTTTGTTTTACTTTTTTATAATTTAGGGGTAGTACTGTAAGCGAATACCGGTTTTTTCGGTTAACCGCGGTTTCTACTAGTACCGAAAACCGATTTTTTGCCGGTAATTTTTATCGGAGAATACGACAATATATGAACCATCATCGCGTCTGAATCGGCATCTTGTCCCGCGCGGGAGGAATAATTTCGTCCCCAAATCACGAAGTTTATTCATAGTAATGTGTGCTTTTGTGTTATTGTCTGGCAAAATCATTCTGCGTCTTCTTCAACTATTTTCTCGCGCACTTTGTGCAACAAATTTTTATAAATTCCTTACTGAAATTTTACAAAGTTTGTGTACGTACTTCGTACAATAAATTTGAGTATCTATTATACAAGCGGCTTGCTTGCAGATGAATGTCATTCGAATTCATTTTCTGAATCCGCCCATACAAGGGCGAATCCAGGGGGGGACTATGGGGGCGATCGCTCCCCCTTGGAAAAATGATGCTATATATTTCATGGTATTTTTGTAATGAAGAAGCAGTATTTTCATTAGTGAAAAATTATATTTTTTGTATTTCAAAACTGTTGTTGCTATGAGAAAAAAATATTATTTTACGTTTAGTTAATCAATGAATATAATTATTGTAGATAAAAGTATGTCGAGACAGATACTATAATCTTAATAATAAAAAATATCAATCTCTAATAGTCTAATAAAACATTATTAAAACAAAATAAAGCAAATGATAGTCATGAGATTAGACAATTTTTCAAATTACTAAAAGATTGGTAACTTGAAGATTCTGCCCTGTCCCAGAGACATATTTATCATTTCCAAAAAATTTGGTTTCCATTTTCTTTGCAACCAGAGATTTAGGACCATTTTATAAAAATCTTTTACGAGCCCCCCAATTCATCACCCCCCATATTTATTATAAAATTTTCGATTTTGTAAGCTTTTCTCAGCTCAAATAATATACCTGATTTTTTATAGGGTCTTTGTTTAAGTTAGTTACGCCGCTGCTTTAGGGGAATGAGAGCACCCGTATCAGCAATTTTTTTCAAAAACGGCTAGTCGTAGAGAGTTGGGTTAAAAAAATTTATTATAAAAGCCATAATAAGGAATCAAATGGTGATATTATTTCTCAGAAAGGTCGTCATCCCGAGTAGTTTGCTCCAGAACTCCAGAATTTTAAATGGCACCATAGGTCGAAAATGGTATCATTTAAAAGACCTTGCAAAAATAAGCAAGTTTTGTAGGAAAAATTATTTTATTACTCCCTCCCCTTTTCAGTAATATTCGATTGCATATTGCAAACTTGCTTATTTCTTAAAGATATTTTCAACAATACCACTTTCGACCTATAAAATTTAAAATTCTGGAATTTCTGGAGCAAACTACTCGGGATGACGATCTTTCCGAGAAATAATAATATCATTATTCGATTATTTATTACGGCTTTTATAATAAATTTTTTTGATCCAACTCTCTACGATCTACCGTTTTTGAAAAAAAAAGACTGAGTCTCATTTACCCATATGCAATCGAATATTACTGAAAAGGGGAGGAAGTAATAAAATAATTTTTCCTACAAAACTTGCTTATTTTTGCAAGATCTTTTCAACGATACCATTTTCGACCTATGGTGCCATTTAAAATTGTGGAGTTCGGGAGTTTCTGGAGCAAACTACTCGGGACGCCGACCTTTCCGAGAAATAATAATATCACCATTCGATTCTTTATTATGGCTTTTATAATAAATTTTTTTAACCCAATTCTCTACGACTAGCCGTTTTTGAAAAAAATTGCTGATACGGGTGCTCTCATTCACCCTGTATTTTAACCTTTCAACTAAATTATTTTTGACATTTTTATATTATTTATATTACATTCCTTTAACCATTAATTAAAAACAAATAATAACAGTTTAAACCACGGATGTATGTTTAAACCTCCAACTTTCAAAATTTTGAATTTCAAATAGCGCGCGTTCTTTAAAGGAAACCTAGCGGCGGTGTTAGTACTCCAGTTAAAGGAAGTAACCTCACATTTCTTTTAACGCCAGTGTAATATTCTGCTTACACGTGTGGAAGAGAAGGTATTCATTTACTGGATTCATACGTAAGTGTTTCACGTAGGTAATTTGCAGACGTTTTTTTAATTTATTATTGACTTATTTATTCAACTTATTTTGTAATTTTTTACTAACTTTTTCCAAAACTTTTCAGTTTTTCAATTAATCATCAAAAATGGTTGCCCAAAAGAAACAGAAAAAGGCTATCGAGAGCATCAACAGCAGGTTGGCTCTGGTTATGAAATCGGGAAAGTATTGCTTAGGATACAAGCAAACTTTGAAGGTAACTTAAAATTTTTGTTTGGTTATGTTTTGAAACTACAACGTGTTCGTCGTTTACAGACTTTGCGTCAAGGAAAGGCTAAGTTGGTGATCATTGCCAACAATACCCCACCTCTACGTAAGAGTGAAATCGAATACTATGCTATGTTAGCCAAGACCGGTGTTCACCACTACACAGGAAACAATGTAGAACTTGGAACCGCATGTGGTAAATACTTCAGGGTGTGCGTGATGTCAATCACCGATCCAGGTGATTCCGATATCATCAAATCGATGCCATCTGGTGAATTGATTACAGCGTAATAAACTAATAATTTATATTTTTTAAATGGCTGTTAATTTTTACATTAAATGATAGAAATTGACATTTACGATTGTTTTTTTTATTTTGGAATTGTAAAACCATGTAATTAAAGAAGCCTGCATAACCTGATTTTCGGTTTGGTGTCCAGCGTAAAATGCCGTCACCACAGTAACTACAAATGAAAAACAAATTTAGGGAAATGATATTAGCCCTATTCGCGGTAACAATCCTGGATAAGTTTTATCCTACTGCGTCTGCGGATTTATAATAAAATTGTCATTAAAGCTCAAATTAGATGATAAAAAGTATAAATCCGCAGACGCAGTAGGATAAAACGTATCCAGAGGTGTTACCGCGAATAGAGCTATTATTCTGGATAGTAAATAATCTTACTTTTCGAAACTAAACTGAAATAAATATTAGTCATGGAGTAAATATTTATTGCATTGTAGTTTCACAAACTTAAACTATTTGGGATGGGTTGTACCAACGTCGGTTAAACCTCATTCAACTTTGAACTCGGTTCAACCAATCAACATGGCTAAATACGGGGTTTTTAACTATATTGATTGGTTGAACTAAGTTCAAAGTTGAACGAGGTTTAACCGACGTTGGTACAACCCACCCTTGATGTCCAGGGCAATATGTCACAACAATTTTAATTTAAAAATATTGCAGTTACTGTACTCTCAGATATGATGGCAGAATATGTATAACGAAAGAGTGTGGTCCAAATAACAACCTTTAAAATTTGCAACATTTATATTTTTGATAATTCAGAATATAAAAATAAAATCGAATTGGTCTAATCACTTAATTAAGTCATACAAATTGTCCTTATCAGTGTTGTTGGTAGATAAGTTATTCTAAGTTATCGTGATTGTTATCCATATTAATGTCTTGACCTACCACAGGTTCACTATTTTCGTTAGACAAATGTACCTGTTCCTCTAAACATTCCTCAATTTTGGGAATACTTTTGTTAACGGGACCAACACTGCGAATTTCACTATCAAATTTTCTCTGTGGCTCACAAACTTTTGCAACAATTTTAAGTATTTTATCTGTGAAAGTTGCATGAGAAAAATATTTTTCCAATCTATCCTTTCCAGCCTTTCCCATTTTTTTGAATTCGGTCTTATCCATATTCACCACGTTTGTCATCCATTCCGCCATACTGGTAGAAGTTGGATCACTTAAATAACCAGTCACACCATGCTCGACAGTTTCACAGGGACCTCCGCTATTACATGCAATTACTGGTTTACTTGCGACCATCGCTTCCAATGGGACAATTCCAAAATGTTCGTTAATTGGAGTGTAGATCAGACAGTCGCACGCTAACAGCAATTGGGCTTTCACATTATCACTTGGAGATTTCAAAAAGGTTATTTTGCTGGACAAACCTTTATCGTTCGCCAATTTCACCAACTTGCCAAAATAGAATGAATTAATCGAAGACTGAGGATCGTAACCACCGGCCATTATAAGATGAACACGTTTCCAATCGTTTGGAGCAAGTTTGCCTTTCAAGCATTCCAAACCGTCTAATGCAAGTTCAAGTTTCTTAGCCGGATGGAAACGGTTGATGGACAAAAAATAAACTCCGTTAGCTATATTTGGAATGGCGGGCACTACTTCGAAGATATTTTGAACTGTAGATGTAGTTACATTCGATTGATAAGAAGAGGAAATGGTTGGATATAAAATTTTGATATCAGCTTTTATTTTTGGAAACGTTTTCCTAAAAACCGACTCCGTGTATTTGCTGTTAACAAGAATAACATCGGCCATCTGTGTACCCTTCAGTTCCAACCAATTAATTGGATATCTATAAATTCGTTTTAATAAACCTCCCGGCGAACTCGCTAACAAATCCGGATGATGACAGTAATAAATAACTTTTCCACCCCAATACTTAATAAACGGCACAGCCATTGGTATTTGGTCAACGAAATAAACATCAGGGTTATCTTCGGGTCGTGTGAACATCATCACCATTAGAGACAAATAAATCATACGCATGTAAGCACATAAAGCTTGAAAAAGTCCACACAAACTGCGAGGTAGCCAGTCCCCTATTACTTGAATTGGATATTTATCTGTTTTAAGTTCTTCAAACGCGTGACTTTGATCAAAATGGTTTGTAATAAAAGAAACACTGTTTAGTTTTTCTGCCAGAGTTATTGCCACATCCAGAACTAACCGTTCGGCTCCACCGATGCCCAAATCGGGATGGATAAATGCAATTTTATATTTCGGCATTTTGATCTGAAAAGAAAAAATGTTATTATCATTACATAATTAAGTGCAGAGCTGTAACGAGGGTAGAAAGGAACTTAATTTGCGCTACCCCCCTCCGGCTCGAATCAAAGATTTTTATAAATGGTAAATAACTACAAACAAATAATGAAGCAGAAATATTCTGTTGTAAGAAGTAACCTTTTCCCTTTTGCTTTTTAACCCCATTGACAGAAGTGGGGGCATTGACCGACTTCATAATTAAAAACGACGTGAATTTGATTTTTGAAAAATCTTCTGGTTGCTTACTTACAGCTGGGGGGGGGGTATTCCATACCCCACAGACTCCCTCGTTTTCTTAATGTTTACTTTTAAAATAAGGTGAACATAACTCGCTGCAAATGAAAACCAGAGGCATTATATCATTATTTTTGTTTTGCATACTATTTCCTACAAACGGTAAAAAAAGATCTTTCGTTTTTGAACAAATCAGAATGGTATATTAAAAATGAACATTTTACTGTCTTCGATTTACTACCAGAACTGAGTTCCCCAAAACAGAACAGTTCTGGTCAAATCAAAACGATTAGTCATTAATTTTAAAAGTACCCTCCAGGTTAGTGAAAGATTTTTTCAAAAATTGTTTTTTCCTAAAATGTGAAAAAACGGATGTGCTACCGGGGGGTATTCCCCAGCAGTGAGCTGTTGCAGCACCCCAGCAAGTGAAGTAACCAAATAACTTTTCAGAAGTGATAAAGATACAAATTTGATTCTTGAAAGGTAGCTTTGTTACTTACTTATGGCTGGGAGGTATTCCATACCAAAGATATTTGAAAAATATAAAAACAGGGGGGGTACAAAAAACGTGAAGTTTTTATGAAAAAGTTAAAAAATATAGTAAAATTATTAGAGCAATATAACCAATAAACTTGAACTATAGATGGATTCCCCCCAGCCATAAGTAAGCAACAAAGCTACTTTTCAAGAATCAAATTTGTATCGTTATCTCTTCTGAATAGTCATCTTGTTGCTTCCTCACTGATGGGGAATACCCCCCGGTAGCATACCCGTTTCTTCACATTAGAAAAGCGGAAAAGCACTTACAGTGGTATTCATAAAAATAAATCAATATTTATAACAGGTTTACAAACCCTCAATAAGGCATATCATAGGCTTTTGTAAACCTGTTGTAAATATTTCTTCTTTTATGAATACAACTAAAACACTTCAATAGTTGGAAGTTTTATTTTAAATCTGAATCCTATATCTACCTCGAAAACGTTAAGATTGTGAGTGACAATATTTTGAAACACCCTGTATAAAAAAATTGATTACGGCGATTTTGGTTTAATTTTTACTCTGCATAAATTTTTAAGACAATTCAAACAAATAAAAAATTGCAACTTACATTTTTTATTCCAAAAATTTCTCAATATTGGGTATTAGGCAGGTAAATTTGCTTAAAATGTTCCAATACTTCCAAAATAAAATCAAAATGAAGAGACAAATTTCTTCATCTGGATTCTACCAACGTAAGATACAAATTTCTGTTTTTTAATCAAAAATTGGAAACGATTGCAGACTTCACAGTACACGAAACTTTTTGAAGTATCATAACCTCACTTTACAGAGCAAAATTTTTTAATAGTTTCGATCACATAAGTTTCGATAAAAATTGCACAGATTATGGAACTTTAAATTTGTATTATAATTAATCAATCTTTCTAATAACTATTTTATTTACATTTACGTGTATTTACAAGGGTAAAGTATAAAAGTTGGACAATCTAAAATCTAATCAATTTTATCAACACTTTATACAGCATTATTATTTACAATAATTTATTTATCTAGAAATTCATCGCGTCTTTTGGAAGTGCCCTTCTTTTCGGCTTTCTGTCGTAAAAATTGTAAACCTGCCATAATTGAGTCCTGCATATTTTCGGATTTTTCCATCTTTGCCTTCTTTGATGAACTTGGTCCATAATACTCGAAGGTAGCAGGTGGTGGAATCGCTACACCTCTTCCTCTATCATGGTTTACTTCTTCTGTTTGATCGTCATCCTGGACTATATCATCAAAATCTTCACATTCATTTATAATCGGAGTTGGTTCCATCGTAGAATTCTCATGGCAATAGTCAACATTTTGCTTTGTTTTGTAAGGATTTACGTGCGTAAGTTGTTCATCCTTTCTAAGGCTGTCTTTATTCTTTTTACTAGAGAAGAACAAAGTTTTGTTTGATTCAAAATCATTGTGTTCACGTTTGTCTTCACTTCTGAAACTTCTTTTGTAAGCTGATGGTGGGGCAAATTCATCTTTTCGTTCTTTACGTTTCTTATCAACCCATTCTTCTTGCGTATATTCGTAATGCTCCTTCTTGGCTCCCTCTTTTCCTATGTCCCAAGGGCGCACATGATTTTTTCTTGCTTCTTCCAATTTTTTTTCCAACTTTTCTTCTTCCTTGTTTTCTTGAGGTTTAGGCTCTTCCACTTTTGTTTCTTGAGGTTGGGGTTCAGGTTCTGAAATAAGAAAATTAACAATTTGAGTCTTTCTTTGTTATGAAGACTAAAGAAGATTCAGGATATATAAAACAACTTTTAGTGACTCCTTAAAATTGGTATAAATTTGCTTACCATCTTCTTCAGGTGGTAAGCCCATTCGGGCCCTCTTTCTATTTTTAGCCGCCTTAATCCGAGCTGCCAGTTGCTTTTCCCTTAACAGCTTCATTTCTTCGGCCTTCTTCTGCTGTTGTTGCGTTTCTTCTCGTAATTTTTTGAGAGCTTCTTGTTGCTTGGCTCTCTCCTGATCATCCTTAGAAAAACCATAATAACCTACACCGTGAGTCCTTGCTTCATTAAATAGAATATCCTGGTAATGGATATCATCTTTATGTCTTAACTCATCCTCCTCTTTCTCCCACTGCCTTCTGAGCAGTTCTCTTTGCATGTCACTGGAAAGCATCTCGCTTTCTTCACCAAATTCCTCCACCTCCTTGGGTGCTTCCACTACCTCAGGCGGAGGTTTGCACATTTGTTCACTTCTACTTTCATTCTTTTCAATGGAAGATTTCATATCATCATCTTTAGATTTCATAAAATCCAAGTCCTTACGCATACACTTCCTTGTTCTGCCCAAACAATCGGTAAATTCCACCCACTCGTCCTCTGCATCCCGAGCATCATAATCATTAGAATCGTCAAGCTCTTCGTCAGAGGATTTGTTACCTCTTGCTTTTCTATCAAACCTAACCAAAAATCGCCTATTGTGATCCAATTCTTCATCGCTAAAATGAGTGCGTTTCGACAATTTGTCATAGAGTTTTGCTTTTTGTTCGAGCATTGACCTACGAAAGTAAAAGATTTAAAACCAAGAACAACGCAAGTTATAATTTTCTTACTGTGATTTCCTCAACAAATTCTCATCTTCTTCGTTGTAATCATTTTGTTGTCGCTGTTCAAGACCTTTATTCTTAAATTCCAATGGTTTTTTAGTGGGTACCCTTTTAACTTTGTTATCCAGAGGTGCCTTTCTTAATTCTTCTTGCTTCCGCAGTATCTCCGCTTTGAGGCATAACAACTAAAAATGAAAATGTAATTTAATTCACAAAACATTGGTTTAAAACTTACAGAAGATTGGCTAATTTCGTATGTGCTCATTATTTTGACGTTTGAATCAACTTAACCTCAAATTATTAACAAAACAAAACTTCAAAGTTATATACAGGATGGTACCAAAATGGTACCAACCAGTAATTAAATCAAAAATTATCATTAACAAAACTCCACCGCACGGAATAATTTCAAACTTCATACTGGACGTATAGTAAGATGGAATCTCCAGTGTGTTTACGGATATTTGGTGTTTTAAGGAAGTAACGATATAACTTTTCAAAATTGATAAAAATATTTTGTATATTACAGCTGGGGGGTATTCCATAGCACCAGGTTTTTCAATTATTATTTATTTATAATATTATAATTATAAAGGTACCGTCCAAACCGGAAAGATTTTTTTAGGAACATACGAATCAACATAAAATCGGATGCTTATCGGACGATATTCCGATTATTTAAATGTTTCGGATACCAACATTCCGATTCTTGAAATCATCCGATTATGTCCATCACCAGTTTCTATGGTTAATAGCTGTGTTTAATAGTACATGCGTATCTTCCATAGAATAATAATTGATACTAACTTGATTTTTTTACACAAATACGTTGAATTTGATAACATTGAATTAAAAATAATGTAATTGTCATTTTGACGTTTATCTCAATGATTTTCGCAATTGTTTCAAAATTCACACGCTGAGAAAAACATGGCGCGACCAATCAAAAAGATTACCAACTTTGTCCACACTCTGTTTATATACTCACTCTAGGTAAATCTCCTAAAATACTCAACCGATTCGTGCGCCGGCGCCGTTGACATTGCATTCATTTATTATGATTGACATCGGAATGCGCGGAATGTCAGTTATTTATTAGTTGCCATCTTACGGAGAATTTTTAATTAATACTTAGAATGCGTAGCAATATTGTGAGTTGTGTATTTCTATAAAATAAAAATATGTGCCTTAATTTTACATAATTAAACTGTGATAAATTTAGTTCCTACTTCTGTAAGTTATCGTCCTTAACGGTTATTTCACTATCTTCTCTTCCTTTTACTGCGTGAAAGTATCCCATATCCTGTTATCAAAAAATTCCATATTATCTCCTCCACCTCTCTTAATTAAATAAGATAGTTGTTCTTCCTTTTGTTATCGGATAATTTATTTCGTAGATGTAAACGCATAAAAGTTAAGGAGCGTAATTTAACGAATAAAAGTTGGTTAGGTGAAGAAAATGAGTTCGTTGCAACAATCTAATCGTTACAGATCCTATGTCACGAGTACACAAGGTGATCATTTAACCACCCCGACTTGGTGTAATTAGCCTCATCATCGTGTTTTTTAGGCTCGTTTATTCAAAGTTTGAGTGGAAGTGAAACCGACGTCTCGACATCAAACGAAAATTTGTCGAATGAAGAAAAATATGTCATTAGGCACATACCACGGCAGGAGCCGCAAGGGCAAGAAAATTTACAGTCGTCTAATAGGAGTTCCTTGAAAGACAGCTTAGCTTCCAATCGTAGCTCTTTGGATGCTTCCTCCTCTTCGTACAATACTCTCATAATACACAGTGCTGACGAGCCATGGATTGGTGAGTGTTTATTAAAGTTGTTGTTTTGGTTTGTGGTCACACTTAAAGTAGTTTAGATAATCGCGTTATAAACAAAGGGAAATTGCTTATCAAATGATTTTGTACTTTATAATTAAATCAAGTTGGATTTTGCACAACTGATAGTAGCAAGAGAGCTTCTCGGTATTAATTTATAGTATTTAGTTCATTTTTTTTGCTATGCTTCGTTTACCCTGGTTTTCTTTTGTCCAGTGATGATTTAGTGTGACAACTTTGTGAGATTCCAAGTTTTGTAGGAAGTGATTCATCACCCAGATTTATTTTAGCAGTCACATACCTGCTCAAAATTTTTTATTGTGAAACTTGAATAGATACAAAAATTTCTTTAATTAGTGTTATCTAAATTTTTCGCGTTTGTAGGTCGCAATTCTGGAACTACGGATGTAAATCCACCCAGTTACCTCACTCATCAGTCCAGCAACTTGTTTCACGATCCAAAATTTTCTCCAAGTCAGAAACGCAGTTCTGTATCCCCTTCGCCATCTATAGCGTCAAGTGGCAAAGAACACCTCCGTAACAGTTTGGAATCAACCAATTTACGGATATACAATACCGGGGTGCAAGAAATTACCGATATACCTGACGATTACTTAAGCCAATCATTGGTTTTGAAACATTTAGCCAAAGATATCAAAATACCATCAAAGGGTGAGTCAAATTTGTATTATTTGCATTTTTGTACTATAAAATTTATAAATTATCAAGAGAACTGTTTAGGGCCGTAGCCAGGGGAGACTCAGCCTCTCCTAAAAATGTCTGAGCCAGCCCTGGCAAATTTTATGGAGAAGTTTTGATTTTCGTCTTCCGAGTTCTTCCGAGAATTGTCTTTAAGACAATTTACTTGGAGCCACCCCAAAAAGTGCGCGAGCCTCCCCTAAAAGCGTATCCTGGCTACAACCCTGGAACAAATTAAATGTTATGTTTAGTAATTCACAATAATTTCTTTAAAATATAGTACTACATTCTTGTGTTTTCGATAATATTCAACATCAATGGCTCAAGCAACCTCATACCCCAAATTAATTATCGCCATTTGCATGAATTCTTTGATAAAAGATTCAGGCACATACCAGCAGGTACCAGCAGGTAAAACCTCTAGGTTCTGCAGATGAAATTCATTAGAAATTCTAATTGCTAGTGGCATTACACCAGTGGTTTTCAAACTTTATGTTTTGTTATGTTTTAAAAATTTAACCTTGGCGCCTCCTTCCTTTATTGTATAAAATAATACACACAATTTTAAATGGTATAAGAATGTATAAATTCCTTTTAAACATTAAATTTTTCGCTTCTCTCTTTTCACCAGTCCGCGGATCTCAGTTCAGAAATTGCCGTTTGTGAGTCAAACGTGAGTCATTGCCTGACCGCCTCCTCAGCATAGCGCATTTTAAAGCATGGACTACAAACCTCATTGCATTATCGTCGATTTAGACTTTAACCTTACGGTATAGTCTCATCAGATGCACCCTGGCTTGCAATCACTGCAATTCCCGCCCATCTCTTTTTGAGCTCATGAACGAAATGTCCTTGTGGCTTTCCTTGTTTCAAAATGTTCTTTTTACAAGGCAAAACACAGATTTATTTTATAATCGCAAGATAGAGGATGTAAATTCCGCTAATTTGGGGAGGGGGTAAAACAATATTTCGGACGTCTTTTATGTTCGACACCTTAGGTTTTTTGTCGAAATTAAAACAAAACTTGAGTCGGATATGTGCTGTGATCTAAAAAGTCCAAAATCGATCTGTGGACTATGGAGAAAGCAAAGGGAAACCACCCCATTAGCATTTCCCTAGTAAAGTCTTCTTTAGCTTAGCCAGGAGGATCGCCAACATCCGAAATCGGATAAGGCATCTGAAGAAGAAGAAGTAGACATGGAGGTTATGTATGGAACATAATATCCGATAAATGGCCGCCTCGTGACTGATGGCACTCATTGATTCTTTTGATGAAATTTTCTATAACATTTTGGATTAGTGCTGACTCAATTTTCTTGTTCAAATTGTTCTTGGATTATTGGCATACACCTTTCCTTTCAAAAAAACCCAAGGAAAGGAATCTAAGGGCAACCCTCGAAAATCCCACTCGCAAGCTCGCCATTAGCGAGTGAAAATTAGGTCTTTGCGAGTGGGAAATTCACTCGCAAGTCGTTTTCTTCCATGTCAAATTTTTTCTAGCAAGTGGATATTTTTATATGCGAGTCGATTTCGACTAGAAATTTCGAAGGTTGTCTAAGGGCATCAAATTGCATGATGTTAGTGACCAATTCACATCACCGCGGCGCGAGATAGTAACTATCCCTTCAAAAATTCCTTCATTATTGGCTTTTAAAGGTAAAGGGGTAAAATCAGAAACACATCAGTAAATTTGTGTTATTAAATTTATTATTTAAGAGGGGCATTTAAATTTTGATGTGAAAACATGTTTCAAAAGATGGCGCGCCCTAAAATATTCTAAGAATCTAAGAATCTTTTCACCAATACAGAATTCTAATAATTTATAAAAGTCATATGAATAAACCTTAACTAATTTTGGGAATGAGGAAGTTTGAGCTTCCAATGTTGAATATTTACAAGTATATTTCAAAAAGATATTCATATTTGAAAATATTGAATATTTTTAAAAATATTCAACATTGGAAGCTCAAACTTCCTCATTCCCTAAATTAGTTATCGTTTATTCATATGACTTTTATAAATTATTAGAATTCTGTATTGGTGAAAAGATTCTTAGATTCTTCTTAGAATCTTTTCACCAAGATTCTTAGATTCTTCTTAGAATCTTTACACCAATACAGAATTCTAATAATTTATAAAAGTCATATGAATAAACGATAACTATTTTAGGGAATGAGGAAGTTTGAGCTTTCAAAGTTAAATATTTTTAAAAATATTCAATATTTTCAAATATGAATATCTTTTTGAAATATACTTGTAAATATTCAACATTGGAAGCTCAAACTTCCTCATTCCCAAAATTAGTTAAGGTTTATTCATATGACTTTTATAAATTATTAGAATTCTGTATTGGTGAAAAGATTCTAATGCCTGTTTTCACCAACAATTTATTTAAGAATTTCCTAGTAAAGAATTACTTAGCTAGGATTCCATAAATTTGATTGGTCAAATTTTACATATGAATTTTTTATGTCAATACTATGTCAAATTTCACCAATCACATTTATGGAATCCTAGCTAAGTAATTCTTTATTAGGAAATTCTTAAATAAATTGTTGGTTAAAACGGGCATTAGATTCTTAGAATATTTTAGGGCGCGCCATCTTTTGAAACATGTTTTCGCATCAAAATTTAAATGCCCATCTTAATAATAACAATAATAATAAGGGCGCCATGAATTTTGTGGAATGATAATAATGACTTCAGTATGCCACCAGACTAATGAGATTGAGAACCACTGACTGCTGTAAGGTATAAATAATTTTAAAAAAATTGATGGAAAACCAGCAGGGTCTGGTGGGTACGGTGGTACGGAGTACCCTCCAGGACAAGAGTAAAGTTTTTGAGGGAAATATTCTACATCGTAAAACTAAAAGACTGATTGATATTATCTTCGTGAGGTGACATTTACACGTATGTCGTCTTGGTATTATTTTCGGACTGTAGAGCAGGGGTGAGCAACCAGCGGGCCGCATGCGGCCCGCCACACCTTTTCGTGCGGCCCGCCAAAGATTTTTAAGTTGGTATAATAAAAAAATTAAGCACTATTTCTAGAGACAGTCTGTCTAATGAGACGGTCGTTAGCATAGCGATTAAACGCATAGACTGCTAACACAGAGAACCCGGTTCGACTCCGGGCGAAGTAAGAATCATATTGTGGCCGTCTCCCCTCGGCAGGCAATGGCAAACCACCGGGGTGTAATCTGCCATAAAAAGCCTTTGTTAAAAGGCTCGCCACACCCTGCAGAAGGGTTATGGACTGAGGAGAGATTTCTAAATTTGAAAACGAATTGTGTCGACCAAAACTTATTTTTTATAAGAATTTTATAAACACTCACTGTCCTCCAGAAAAATTTTTAGCCCACCCCCCAAATACGGCCCTGCATGCGGCCCGCACAACAATTTTTAGTTTGTAAGTGGCCCGTGGCAAAAAAAGGTTGCTCATCCCTGATGTAGAGAAATTAAATTGAAACAGGATTAAGGAAAGTACGGGGGGGGGGAGGTAATATTTTTCACAAATTAATCATAATAAGAAACAACTACAAGTGGAGATAGCTAGAAAGGTTAAGGTCGAAAGTTGATCTACTTCACAGAGCTAACTACAAGGCCGGAAGCACCGACTAAAAATCGGAATTATAAGTCACGCTTTCTGAATTAAAGCTGGAAATGATATAGATCTGTCCATGGCTCTCGATCAGTGACGCAATCGTGATTGGTTCGTACATTTATTATCGATTTAAAAACTGTTTCAGTGCGGCCTTCAGGCCGCACAGCCTGGGCAATCTATTTTAGTATTAAATACTAATCAAAGTTTTCTCATGTTTTGGAGGGTACTCCGTACCCCCCGGAACACACGGTTTCGCTCCTCTTTCTTTGTATTTTAAACACGACGTGGTGCCCTACAATTAGTGGTTATAACCCCCACCCCATACCATTGGAGAATAGTTACGCCTTTGCTTATTTTTCTTGTGATTTACAAATGTTCAAAAAGCAATAAAAATTTAAATCTATTATTTTATTTAAAGCAATTATTCATTTTTTTGGTGAGCGATGGACTATAAAATCATATAAAACTTAAAATAATATTAAAAATATAACATTATTACTGCAACGGTTTAGAGGAGACTATCGTTTCTCCAGTATAGCTGCCACTGACATTAGGTTTTCGTCTGCAAGACCTAAATATTTTTCGGGGGCCGATGGCCCCTTGACCCATTCTGCACTTAGGCTACTGGGATGCATACACATAAGAACTACCTAGTACTAAATTAATATTGATGTATATCCACATTCTCTTTAATAAAAATAAGAATTAGAATGTATCTCGTATTTATTCCTTATCAATCACATGTCAAGCAGTACTCAAATTGAAGTTTTATTATTGTCTTATGTAGTATACAGGGACCGCCAAAAAATAATTAAAATATCAAAAATTTTAATAAATATACCAATCTATTTGGAGAAATGCTATGAGTTTCAGCATCTTTTTCACCATAAATATCCAACTTTAATTTTTATCACTTGACTTTTGTATCTTCAGATGTTAAATCATCAAAAGCGTCTACCGACTACCGTTGGATGAACAAAGCAAATGTAGAAAAAATGAAACTTTCCAAATCTCAGCCCGATTTATCTAAAGTAGGTTTAACAAAAATTGGTGGCGATTTGGCTAGCTTCCGACGTGGCGTTTCAGTCCCAAGACCCAAAACAAAAGGAAGAGAAGAAAACGACAACAAAAGTATGGAATTCTCCCAGTCGACTGAAATCATCGAAATGCTCACAAAAGAAAACAATAATTTGAAGCAGGAATTGGAAAATTTTTATCAAAAAATTGCCAAAACTCAAAAGGTAATTTACTTGTCTTTGTTTTCCCATTATTGAAACCAATTTTTTTTTTAGATGGAACAAGAAATATTAAAAGTGCACAGGTCGCATGAAGAATTGGTTCAGTCGTGTGATAGGCGGGAACGGCTTGAACGAGCAGCAAGAGGAAGACTTCAATCCGATTGCCGTCGTTTACAGGAGTTAAATCGCACACTGAGGGAACAAGTCGATTTATTGAGCACTCAGATGCTGTCACGATCACCTGCTCCAGATTCTTTAGGTCCTGAAAACGTCAGGCGCGAGTTGAACAAACGAGAAGTGCTTATTGCTCAACTTATAACTCAGAGTAAGTTGAATTTTTTTTGATATTCGAAAACTTATGGTGTACCTTACAGATAAAGAGTTAGTGGCCGCTAAGGAACGTCAAGAAATTGAACTAGCAGCTCAAAGGGCGACCTTGCAAGAGCAACGAACACATATCGACATTTTAGACACTGCACTTACAAATGCGCAAGGAAATGTTGTTCGGTTAGAGGAAGAAGTAAGATAATTTTTGGTCTTTTCGGTTGGCCATTTTACATCAGGTTTTTTTTAGTGCCGCAAGAAACAATTATATGTGGAGCGTGTAGCCCAGCTACAGAAAGCGTTATCTTCTTTACAATTAGCTAGTGAACGAAGAGAGCAAACGGAACGTAAACTAAGGTTTCAGTTGGAACGTGAACTTCAACGCACTAGGGGAAGTACATGTGACGAAGTAAACCATTCTCCAAACGGATCAATAGAAGAATCTGCAGCTGAACTAAAAAGGAGGTTGAGAGAAAAAGATGAAAAGATTATGAGAATTGAAAGAGAGTGTTCCAAGTGGGAACAGAGATATTTAGAAGAAAGTGCCTTAAGGCAAGCTGCTATCGATGCAGCAAGCATTCCCAAGTAAGTTTGTTGTTTAAGAGTGGTTTTTCGAGATGAAAATTTGTATATGGTTTTTTTAGGGATGCAAAAATTGCAGCACTTGAGAAAACAAGTCAGGAGACTGAGAAAATTATTGCTGAAGCTCGTACCGAAAAGATCAGACACATGGATGAAGTTCATGCCGCACAAAAGAAGGTGGCCGATTTAGAATCGAGGTGAGTCATCAGTTACTGTGAAATTTGCATGTTACGCTGTTGGAATGTGGAAGTATTTCATTAATCTAATTGAAACAATTGCAAAATTAGTAATCGTTTTGACCATGACCTGTTTTGACTCGTTCATTTTTATGGTTAAAATTTAATCAGCTTTATTGTGGTTTGAAATGATATTTTTGCTATATCCATGGTGGTCAAATATAATATATAACTGTTTTGAAAGAAAAATTTTAACTGTCCATATTATTTTTTACAAACCCTAAAACAAGGAAAAGGGGGGGAGATAAGTAAATCATTTAATAATACAAGAATTGATTAATTGTTATGATCACACATTTAACCCTTATGTCAATACCCGGGTACCCTTTTGCATGTTCTTACTTAAATATGTTATGTATTTAAAGAGATATCTTCAAATCCGGTCAGATCCTCGTTATTTTAGTTAATTGACGTCGATTCATATAAGTTTTGATATTTAAATATTCAAGAAAGTAGAAAAAATTAGGCGCTAAAGTTGAATACCGTTGAATTAGGTGCGGGGTACCCGGGTACCCATATATGTAAAAACTTAATACTTCTACAGATTTTCAAAATAATAAATAATTTAACTAATCTCTAGGGGGTCAGAAATAATATTTTATATACAAATAAACGTAGACATTTAACTTTTAATTATAAATTAATTACATTTAACTATAAATTATATGTAAAATATCCTCATATGAACGACGAATGACGATATGAATGACAACGGAGACTTTATTGTTTCCCTTCCTCCTTGCCCTTTATTATTCCATAAATTAATAGGTTTTGTGGCAGTAGGTATTCCCACTGTGACTCCCAACAACATAGAATTTGAAAATAAAAATTTCCCAATTCCAATTCCTTTTGTTGACAAAATATAGCATAGGGTACCCGGGTATCCCGGGTATTGAACAACGTAATAAAGTCTGGGTATTGACATAAGGGTTAAAAGAATATTAAAATAGTTCTGCATTGCATTAAAACGCCAAATTTCAATACAAAAAAATATTCCAATTTGATAGGAAAAACTACTGATGAAATTTTTTGTTTGTAGAAAGTTATGGTGACATGTCATATCTTTAAAAAATTGTGGATATTAATTTACACACGCGCGTTAAGAGTGGTGATATTGATATAAAAGACAAAGCACATTCTACAATCTACACCAGTAGTTTTCAAACTTAATTGTTATTGTTTTATCCCCCCTCCTCAAGAAACACCTCTTGCTATTAGAATTTTTTCACTATTGTTGCAGTATTCCATATTTAACATTGATACATTTACATACAGATTTTAATAATTTTAGACGAAATGCTACAATTTAACCCAATCAGAAGCTACCCCCTCTCGTTTAGAATTTTATCACTATTTTTGCGGTATTCACAAATTTAACATGAATAAATTTACATATTTTCAAATATTTTAGACAAAATGTTACAATTTAACCCCATAAAAAAACCACCCCCTTTTCGTTTAGAAACTTTTTCACTATTTTGCAGTGTTCACAAAATTAACACGAATTTATTTATTTACTCAAAAATCACCACTTGGCGCACTACACGCCTTTTTTTGTACAACAAAATTTCTTTTCACCAGTTTGGAATTCGCTGGTCTACACCATTTCCAGCTTTAATTCAGAATGCGTCAATTGCAGTTCAGATTAGCTAATACTTCCGGCTTTAAGCTATCCAAAAGAGTTGAAGCTGAACATCGAATGGCATCGCAGAGTTAACCAGAAGGGTGGCCATAAGGCGGATGTAGTGGTTAATCTGATTTACAATTGATGCTTTCTGAATTTAAACTGGAAGTGGTGTAGTAGGTAGTGTATGAAATGGAATTAAAATAATAAAATGTTTTGAGTTTTTAACTTGTGAAAATAACAAGGGATATGATTAAAAACGTAAGTTTTTTTTCTATTTATAAAATTTTGTTTGTTTGTTTCAAAAACCTCATCAATTAGGTTTCCACTTAATTTTATGGTTGAGATACTCAAATGAAAGCGAAACATATGTCATAGTTTACAACAAAATTTTCCACCCTGTATAGTGCGATTTAAAAGTTATTTTAAACATTTTTTATTAGATTAAAAGATTTGGAGTCAAAATTGGCAGAACGTGATGCGATGATAAAAGTTTTACAAAAGCACACCTATGACAAAGACGTATCCAGCATGCTGGGGCGATCACCTCATCACACACCACATCCAAGTTTAGGAGGAGCAGACATAGATCACGTTCTTGGTTCCACAGTTTCTAGAGAAGAACTTGGTAAGCTCTTTTTAACCTTTTACCTTTCTGGTTTAATATTTTGTGATATTTAGTGAGTAGCGTTCTAACGGGTTCGACAGGATTCGGTTCAAACAACTCCTACACTGGAAGTGACACCTCTTACCATGTAAACTCTTACAGTAAATATGAAACATCTAACAAAAGCTTCGACACTACGAAACAAACGCTGGACAATCAACTAAAAGAAATCGACAGTCAACTAGACTCTCAGCTTCTTAGTAAGGTAGGAGAGACTGAGACCTTCTATTGACTGTGCTTTAGTTTACTTGTTAATGACTACGATTCTGTACATTTGCTCACTTTTTTTTAAATTTTATTTATTAAAATGTCTATATTTGATATTCCAAGAGAAGGTAATGTACAGAACGGGTCATTGGAGAATTTCAGTGTCAAAGTTATTCAAACAGTCAAATAGTGAGTCACCTTTTTATTTTGTTTGATTTTTCGAGTGTGTTGTAGAATTTTTGGAGCTAAGAATGTTGTTTTTATGATTATTTAAAGTTAACCTATTATTTAATCTATCAAATCATATTTAATCACATTATTTATGACTATTTAATTTGTAAATAGAATGCTGTATGTATTTTTAACAAATGAGGGATTAAAAAAATTTATGCTAAAGAACTTTTATTTGGAAGTATCGCTTGATTTTGAGTAAATTGGAAACCCCTTACTTGTTGAAAGTGAATGAAAGTTTGCCTGTTCATTTTTTCCCAAAAATTTAAATCAAATAGGGAAGCTTACAGGAAAGGTGACTATAAATTATTTAGGTTGGCTTTGGCTTTCTAAACATTTTGAAGTTACTATTATTGGGCATATCAAAGTTGGTAGTTAAATAACTAAACAACTTAGGCCTTCTCAGGATGTCTTTTTTTGAAATAGGACTTGAACTTTTAGGCCTAAGCTTGATTGTATAGAATCAGATATGCAAACCTTATGAGAGTTTCGGCAATACCTGAAGTGTATCTGTTAAAATGCACTAGGTATTTCCAAAAATTCTATAAAATTTGCTTCTCTGATATTATTTAATCAAAGTGATAGTGGGAATTACTAGTTCCTTTGCACAAATAAAATTTCTATAAAACTCAAGTTTTAAAATTCGATTAACCTCCTCCCTCAAGTCTTCTACTTCTACAAAGACTTAAATTCAAAGTTAAGGTCCATGGAGCAATTTTGGAAGGTAAAGCAAGGGACTGATTACTTTTTAGTATTTTTTTATAGCACTTTTGCGAATAAAGAAGTCACTTCATCCTGCAGGCCCCTCCCTTAAAATCAATCTATCGTTCATTTTCATTAAAATAATATTTATTCCTTAAAATACTACAAAAATTTAATGTTTGATTCTTAGGGCCAGTTGTATAAAGGAGGGTTAACTCTAGGATCAGCTGAACCTGGTTCAAGAGTTAACCCAGGATCAACGTCGATGCGGTTGTATAAAGGAACTCGAGAGTTAAATTTAAAATTACTGTTGGTATTCCTGAATACTGCAGAATTCCCTAGTATATATAGTAATTTCTCTAGATCGTGGTAATTTCATAATATTTGTTTACTTTTTTATACAAATTAACCGGTCAAATCACGATAATCCATGGTAATAATTTGTTAACTTTTCATTAAAATTACAATTTAAAAAAAAAATGTTTTCTTTGAAGACAAAGACAACAAAATACTACTTTGAGGTTAACCCTGGGTTAATCTGCCGATTTCTCGGATCAGAAAATCAGTGAGTTAACCCAGGATCAACGCCTGACTCTTGCTTATACAACAGACATTTGCGTTGATCCCTGGTTTAACTCTGATCTGAGGATGATCCTCTTTTATACAACTGGCCCTTAAGTCTTCTTAAGGTGGCCGATTTCCATGGGGATTATCTACTTAATCTAATTAAACTATCACTGCAATTAAATTATATTAAAGCTACAATTACGAAAATTTTATAGGTTGTTCCTCAAAGCTTCCTGCGTAACATTGAAATGTGAGGCGTAGAAGTCAATTATTAAATTGATAATTAAATAAATAAAGCTATATTGCGCAAGCGTAATCTTACGATTACGCGAAAACTAATACACATAATTGTCTCACATTTTTCACATTTACACAGGAACCTTTGAGGAACAACCTATAAAATTTTCGTAACTGTAGCTTTAGTATTATTTAATTTTAATGATAGTTAAATAGATTTTAGTTAAGTAAATGCATCTAATTATACTAAATCCCCACTCTCAAAAGAAATCGCCCGAGGCGCTGTGTTTGTTAACTGGATATTTTATTACGTAAATTTTAGCCATCTCTCCCCCCTCAAAGAAGTGACCGAGTTTCTATCAAAGTCGTCTGATAAAAGTTATGAAATATTGTAAAAAAAATTAGTATTTTTAGCGAAAGTAACAGCATAGGCGATCCCTGTTATAAATCATGAGTGCCTCCCCTTCTCGAAAAAAATTAGTGCTATGAAATTAGATTTCCCAGGCTGTGCAGCCTGAAGGCCACACTGGAACTACTTTTAAATTGGTAATAAATAAACAAAAGAATATTTACAATAACAAGAAGCGACACTTTTTACAAAATGACCGCCGGCTGCTTGGCTTTCATTGGGGGGCGAAAATACTTGACTAATGAAAGCACTGTAAACGGCGGCCATTTTGTTTGTAAACATACGCATTCAAAAGTGCGAAGAGTGTCGCTTCTTTTTCCTATAGTAAATATTCTTTGAATAAACAAATTAATCCTAATTGCACAAGGGCTTTTTTGAGATTGGGGTGTAGACAATCTTGCACTTACAAGGGGAAGGCAAGACAATCGGGAAACAGATTTTTTTGATATTGATACCTAATACTTAAACATCAATACCCAGACTTTACCGTTTTAGGACTTTACCTTTTAGCGGAACATTGCAAATAGGAGGGTCTAAATTTCGCCAAAATCTGAAAAATTACATGAACTGGCATATTTTAACGACATTGAATTGGTTGTAGCTATTTATAAGGTTTTAAAAAACAGCCTTAAAATATCTCGTGAAGCCTGTCCACCGCCCCAACCGGGATATTAGAAAATTTTGATATTTGTGCCAGTCCAACTCATTAAAAATATACCCAAGGGCCAACAAATATCTTAAATTTTAAGCCAACAAAACTTATAAGCAGTGTTAATTGCTAGATGCTCACCCTACCATGGCGTTCGAACAACTACAGCGGCCGCGGTCCTAACCACGCCCTGTTACAAGACCAGATAAAAGTACACGGACGGGTAACAGAATGCGTCAATATGATCGAAATTTGCGTAGAAACTTTAAAATCGATTTTTGACTAAATTAATTAATATTCTTGATTCCGTTAATTTTTTAAAAAAATAAATATAATACATTCGAGTCAGGGTTAATGTGCTACAACCTTAACTAATATAAAATTACAACTAACTGGCTGTATTTAAAAGGTTGTTGAAGTTTAGATTGTGTTCGGAAATCCGCCACTAAAAGAAAGGTAATCGATTTTTACGAGAAATTTACATAATCGTGCCATAAATTCGGTCACATGGTTATACGATTATTTATGGTATTTAAAAATAAAAAAATCATTTTTTCTAATACAATTTTATTGCTAAGATTATAACGATTAATTTGGTATATGATTTATTTAAAGTGGGTACTTTAAACTCTTACATATTACTTTAAACGTCGCGAACAACCATCAATAATTGTGTCACGCTCGACTTCAATGGGAATGGAAGCTAACGCTTTCACCAAATCTTGCTTAGGGATAGAAATTTCTGCTTATTTTTATGTGGCCTACCACAATCCATGCCTTCAAGTACTGACCATAATTTATAGTCCAAAGAATTTAAGTTTGAACTTCTAAATTGCCTTTCTTCTGCCGCAATAAACGCAGGTAAATTTGTTGCGTTGTGTGAGTTTTGCTAGAAAATTCATTTTTTATTTTTGAATAAGCTTTTATTGATAAGTTTAACCCTTATGTGCACGCGTTATTGAGATTCACGTTAGCACTCCATGTTTACTTGATTATTACAAAATATCAATTATTGTAAGTTTATTTACTAACAAGTGGTCAACCTAAAACTAGCAATTTTGGCTACGCCCACGCCTTTAAAAGGGAGAAACCTGATCTTATATTGGCGCGACAGTATTTATGGCACGATTATACTTTGTGTACCCAACATATGCACCTAAACTCCTCCCAAAAAATAGAACAGAAGTTTTATATTGCTCGAATTTTGAAACTCCTGCTTACAATTGGCTTAAATACAATTTGGGGAGGAGTCTAGGTGCATATGTCGGGTAAACACAGTATAGGTAGAGGGAGAAGAAAGGCGGAGCTAATGTGCAGTAACGAAAACTCGTACAGACGTGTTTATGTTGGTGTCAATTGGTGGAATTGGGTGTCACGCGGTCTTTACTGCGCCGGATTTTGGTTACGCCTTTTTTTATTTTCTTAATTTTACTGTGTATAAAGATTTTGTGGAAAAATATAATATGCGATAAGGTTACAATACTCGAATTGTAATTGGGTACTCTTGCTTGCGTTCCTTTTTTTCTCACATTACAGTCTCGCCTCAAATAGTTGCACTTATAGTGCTCATATCGTGGTTCGGATTCCACGTTAACTTTCGAGCGACCACTAAAAATGATTAAACTATTGCTTAAAGTGTTAGTTAGGGACCTGGAGAGGAAATGTCACAGTTAAATATTTGTTTTGAAAGCATCCCATTGCAAAAAATTCTAAAATCCGGCTATGTACATTACCGCAAATTTCTGTAAAAAAAAATGATGAAAGTGGAAGCCTAAATGAATGTACCTTCAAAATATTTTTGAAAGCTTGAATTTTTGAGTAAAAATGAATGGGCCAACTTGGACAAGAAATCAAGTGCATGCTGCGTTGGTCCAATTTAATTGTGAGAGAGCATGAAAAACTTTTATTTTCTTTTTTTAAATAAATGTTTTTTAAATTTAAAATTTTGTTATTAGTTAATTCACACCAGCAGTTTTTTGTTGCTAACTTTTCCCATTTTACCATTGCTAAATTAAAACAAAGCGAAATGTGTGCTGTTAATTACATTTACCTGCTGCTATTGCATGTGGTGTCGAAGCAGAGTGGCGTGCCGTGACTAACCATCAATAAGCAGGTCCGACACGTCCAAACTCTGGCCTTTCTCTTCTCGTTTTCAGCGGGGTCTTTGCTGTTTTCCAGGATTCACTAATCCAGTCGCTGCGCAGAGAAAAGGAAAAATACCCAAGCCATTATTGGCGGGTGTGAATTCGAACAGTGGTGGGCTGTTCGAATCGGGCACCTTCCTTCTACAACCTGCCAGACACGAGTCGGGCGAAATGTTGTTGCTTGAAAAGCAAGGCAGAAGTTCGCAACAGCAGAGAATGCAGGAAAATGTAGACGTTGGTTCGACCGTGCCGGACAGCCCCACCACTCATTGTGCAGATAATTTACCGCCAAGTTCTTTGCCAAGACCTCCACGTTCGTCTCACCGTACTGGTTTGCCTAGGCGGGTTGGCGACTACAACCGCTTAGACACGGAAATGCCACGCAAGAAATCGGACGGCGGAGATTCGTTAAGTTCAAACGCTAGCAGTAATCGAACATCACCTGCTCGCTCTCTTATTCCTCCTCCCCGAAAATTGGGTGAGTATGGAAGATTGTCGGAAAGCGGCGGTTCAAGTTCATCGTTAAGAAAACCAACTCCAAGACCTCGCGTTAATTCTGGTGGTGAAAGAGATTCTGCTTCTACTTTGAGCGATAATTCGGCAAGTTCTTTACCATCTCCTTCTAAAATACGATTGTTTAGTAGGAACTCTCCGATTAGAAGAGGATCTTCCGTTGGAAGAGATAGCAAGTCATCAATTGATTCTGGTTCTAGCAAATATCGTATTCAATTTTAATTAAGCAAGAGTTGCTTTTTCTATCAGCAATGAGTAATTTTGACAGTGCTGCCGTTTAAGGTTTTAGATAGCATAACATTCTTTACAGCTCTAAAGCACCATACCAAAATTTGAAGCATCTTTATTGAGTTTTGTAAGTTAAAATTATCTATTAAATACTGGGGTATAAAATTATCTATGGTATGGGAACAGGCGCGTGCTGGGGAGCTTTTAAGGCCCAGGAAATTCGACTCTTTTATCCTATATTCTTCATAAATTTCCTATCTTTTCTAGGTTGATGACCTTTGTTTTTTTGACCCTGAAATTCAGGGCCTCTTTCATTACTTTATGGAGGGTCCGCCGGGAAACTCCTGGTAGGTCCAATGGAATGGAATCCTGAATTTTCAGAATTATGCATCAAATATAATTCAATTAATAATGTGAATTTTAAGGGTATTATTGACATATTGTTAACCGTTAAGGTAGCATTCCCTCTTGAGCGGAAGGATTGAAAAAGGGCGCCAATTTTATACACAAATTAAAAGAATCTCAAGTTGTTGAGTTGTACATCCTCAGTTTTCAACCAATGAAATGCTTTAATTTGGTATGGTGCTCTGGGTCTGTCAAGGATGTTAGTTTGTGTCCGGAAAGTGATAAAAAATTTTTTTGCAATCCCTGAGTTACCACCCAAAACCTGACGATTTGTTAATCCCATTTTCACTGCCACTGAAATGTGATGACTGTTTTTAGTCTTCGCCTTTATATTTCGTGGACTGTTCTAATTTGGGATAGAAAGTAAATCGCGCGTTTATACAGTCCATTAAGTAGTAAATCCTAGTTGCCTGTCAAAATTACAAATTGTTGATAGGAATAATATGGTTTTTAGTTACAAATCTTCGTTGATTAATTTATTTTATATTTTTTAAGTCTGTTACTTTTTATTATTTATGCAATTTTGTAGCCTAGAAACTCATAACGAAAGTGTTCTTAAAAATTAGATTAGAAAATTTTTATTACTAGCAAATTGGAAGTACGCGAGGAAATTTTTCTCATTTTGAATATACAGGGTGAGTCACACGTTTGTGCTATTACAAATTTTTTTTATAAATTCAAGTGCCTTCTTTACAATTAAATTTTACACTACCTAATTGCTTCCAAGTTACTGTTGGTAGACTTTTTTATATGCATTTATTACTAATTCTGGTGCCAAGTTTTTAAGTATTTCTAAAAAAAGTTTAAATTTGACAATATGAAATAACCAAAGTAAGAACATCACTAAACCAAAGATTTTATTTTATGATATCTCATTGTTATCGAATATTTTCTACTTGTATTGTACTTTTCATTCACGAATTTTACACAATCAATGTAATTCGTTCTAGTCTGTGTGTAATAAAATTTGTTATTATTTTGACAATAAAAATTTGTTAAATTGTTTATTGATTTTTTATTTTTCCACAAAATAAAAGTTGAACAATAATTATTATGGTACTTTGGTACTGTGTTTAATTTTATTGCATTTCTCTCTCAAAGAATTTTTTAGCAATTTGTTGGGTGATTTTGAGATCTAGTGGAATCTATTATTCTTACTCTAATTAAATCACGATTATCCAGTTTTTTTAAAATTACGTTTTTGTGCTGAAGAATATCCAGATTGGAATTTGAAGCAAATCTTCTGGATTTTATGTTGTCATAATCTCTAGTGAGGATTCTTTGGAAGTAGCTATTTATTCAATTCAACATCTTTTTCGTGAAGTTTGAGGCACCAGTAGAGAAATATTGTCTTTAATTTGTGGATCAGTCTGCAGCAATCGTCATTTTGGAACCAGTTCGACTGTCTCTTTGGAAGCCGAATCAGCTCAATGTAAGTAAACTTTATTTTATGTAATCGACACAACGTCACGTCTATATACAGTGTGTGCGAAATTTTAATGCGCGAGTCAATTTGTGCAAATTATCACATCAGTAAAATAATTTCAAAAGATAAATGTTTGATTTTAGTCGACCAATTTCAATTTAATTTTAGTAACATTTGTCAAATAGTTTTAATTAATTTCACTTTAGTTTTGCGTTTGGCTAATTAATTTGCAACCTTACCCATAGATCTTTCCCCCTTGTAATGTGATTTCCTCTTGATCTTGTCATGAAAGTTTTCCAGGCTTTTCTTGATGAGAAATATTGAATGGAATAAGATAACGAGTATTCAAGTTGGACTATAAATTTGAAAGGTTAAATTAATCAGTTTAACAGGTTATGGGCCCAGGCGAAAAATACTGAAAGAAGGAACATTACATAACAAGATCAAAAGAAAACCTTGCAAGGGGCAAGATGAAAACGAAATGATTTCGTTTGAAAGATGCGGGAAAAATTAAAGTGAATCAAAAATCGCAACAAATAACAGCAAGCAAACTTCAAGAACAAAGTAGAGGGGGAAACATTACAAATAAGGCTAATTTTGTTTTACTGAAGACTGAAATCGTTGCATTTTTATGATGAATATCTGAAAAAGTAAATAAATTGTATAAAAAAGAAATTGCAACGAAATTAAATACACTGCAAAATAACGCAAGTCTGCCCTGTAGCTGATGGCCAAATGTATATTTATACAGATAATTAGTGCAAAAATTCTCTCTCCTTCCAAAACCACTTCATATTTTATGTGCATATAACAGTAGATTTTCTATTTTTATTCCTTTTTTATTTAATTAACCAAGTCATCCAAATATTTGATTTGCATTTGAAGCCAAGAAGCTATTAACGACAACATTAAGGTGCAGTTAAACTCCATCAAGTTTAATTACATAGTGGTAAGTAAAAGTTAAGTAAATGAAATGGACATAAGTTTGATTAATCATTCAGTAAAACTTTTGAAAACGTCTTATTATGAAGATTATAGCTTCAAAACCTTGAATTTTTTTCCTGATTAGTTCGCATTGTTACTTCGACTATAACATGCCAGAATTTTAAAAACTTTTACTGGGTTGAAAATCACAAGATGATTGGAAAAATATTAATATATCACTCGTTAATAATTTCCATACATGCATATTATGGATTCCAGTTGGAGAAAACCTCAAGATCTCGGACTTGTGTCTCAAGGATATCAAAAACCTTTTTTGCGGAAGACACCAATATTCATGTTATGGAACAACCACATCTAAAAGCCAATTTTGTAAGTGATTTGTCGAGCTCATTTATAATAACAATAACAGACAATTTTTATAATATAAGTGGGAATTTTAGTGATAATAATAATAATTATATCGTGTACGTCCAAGATGATATAAATTTAAATGTGACTTTCAATGCCTTTGTTAAGAGTCAGATTTGGAACCCAAACAACAGTCCAAGAAGGAAATATATAATAATAACTTATTTTGTCAACGATGTACAAAGCATTTTTAAAATGTTGTGGCAATATCATATAAGAAGTGTCATTATGATTGTCTTAAATGAAAATCTGGAAATTGCTCCAAAAGTATACTTTTGGTTACCGTTTGCACCAAAAAATCTGTGCGGACGAAGATTTGTCGTGGATCACTTTCCAGGTTGCAGTTCCAAAAAAATTGGAAAGGCTTTCAGAAGTCGATCTCAGAATTTTAATGAATGCACGATTCGTTTATACAATTATGATATATACGACGATATTAAAAAGATGTTTGCGGTCTCCCCTATTGCTGCAATATTCATGAATCTCATTAAATTAATTGGTAAGCAGTTGCAAACAAGTGTGGTGTTCCATCAATACCGTGATAGAAAAGTGTTAAACAATATCACTGATGATATTATAATGACTCCAAAAATGATGCGAGAAACTGAAATCTCTACAAAGTATGAATTAAGCAATACAATTTATTATGACGTGTTATCCTGGCTTGTTCCTCGTCCAGATGAAATTCCAAATTTTAAGGTGATTTTTTTGGTTTTTGAAGAAAAGTTGTGGTTATTAATTATAATTTACGTTATTATGACAGGTATAATTTTGAATTTAATTGCAAGGCGTTTAAACGGAAATGAAATATTCAAAGAATTTTCACGGTGCATCTTAAGTACTTTTTCATTAATATTTTCAGTGTCTATAAAATGTCCTCCCAAATCAAGCCTTTTAAGAATGGCTATGCTGCTATATCTGTTCTTTGTAATTCATATTGATACCGCATTTCAAAGTAAACTGAGTAGTATTCTTTTAAAACCTGTGTATGGGAGGCAAATCGACACAATTGAAAAACTAATCGATTCCGAATTAAGCTTGTGCGCTTATCCGCAATTCGTGGAAAAACTTAAAGAAGACACAATTTACAATAACACAATTTTACAAAATATTGTTGCTAAAATTCAAATAATAAGTTTTGATAATTACACGGATTTATTGTCCAAAATAAAGACTTACAAAAATTTCAGTATTCCTTCTCCAAGAAATTTAATTTCGAACTTTGTGCCTAATAAAATTACAAGAGATGTTACTTTTATTTCGAGCGATTCTGGATTCTTTCGATTTGAAGTTATGGTTGTCATGAAGAAAGGTCATTATTTTTTACCAGTTTTAAATAAATTTCTTGATAGAATTACAGAAAGTGGTATTTTGTATGTAAGATTTTCAAATTTACTACATGAGTTCAAAAACAGCGACATAGATAACTATTATTCCAAAACGCGGTTACATAGGAAACACTTGCATGGCCTCTTTGCTATATGGGCGTTTGGCCTGATTATTTCAACTATTATATTTTTAGTTGAAATGATAATATTTCATAAACGTAATATTATGATGTATTTTAGTCGTAAATAAAATGTTGTGTGTTTTCTTCTTGTCTTTCTTCCCTTCCTTGATTTTGTAGAAACCATTTGCTTTTAGAGACGATGGTTACATGTACTCGTATAGAGTTAAGATTTTTAGCTTTTAACCCAAAATTGTAATATTTTGAATTTTTGAAGAAACTAAATTTTAATAATAGGTAGACTTCTCGCAAAAGAAGATAAGAGGGTGGAGCTAATGCGTAGAAACCAAAACTCGTACAATCGTATTTATGTTGGTGTCAATTGGTGGAATTGGGTGCCACGCAATGTCTACTGCGCCGGATTTTGTCTACGCCCTCTCATCTACCTTTGCGATCACTTTACCTACCTATGTATGTAGTTGATCGAATTGTAACATAAATCGCAAATAAAGTTGAAACCTGTAGTTTATTAATTTTTCTTTTGATTAAATTTTGTCATTTTGACGACAAAAAAATAAGTTATTAACTGGTTCTTAAATGAAAGACCGTGATAATACACATATACAGCTGCTATCACCTCTTCATTTAATTAAAAACTTCTTCCAACCCTACATTTTTTAAAAATAAATTAGGGAACAAGTGGAAGTCGGGAGGAACTAAATCTAGTGAATAGGGTGGATGTTCCAACAATTCATAGGTACTTCAAATCTCTCAGTTTTCTCTTTGCCAAAGCACATTTGAGGGCAGGCAAAAAGTGACTTTTTCTCTTGCAATCCGGACCTCTTCTCACCAATTTGACCATAACCGTTGCCATAACCTTTCAACAGATGCAGTTGATTTTGCCTTCAATGGTGAACAACAGTTGACTTTCATCCATTGCTTGGATTGTTGTTTTGTATCTGACGTATAGTGGTGAACCCATATCTCATCCATAGTAAAAAAATCAGGGCACAAAATCGGTTGGATAAACCGGTCCAAATATGATTGCAAAATACATTTTAGCATTTGGTTCTTCAGATTTCAATAAATGCGGCACCCATCTTGCATAAAGCTTTCTCATATTTAATTTTTGGTCTAAGATGAACCGAACGCCTTCTTCTGATATGCCTACAGTATGAGCCATCTCATGGACCTTAAATTAGCGTCATCTAATACCATATTATGTAACTATTTATTCGATGTTTTCATTTGTGGTTGCAATTTTTGGCCGTCCTTCGCGTGGATCATTTTCAAGAGATGTACGACCAAGTTTAAATTTAGCTGTTCAGCTTTCCAAAGTGGAAAACGAAGGGGTAGATTTCTTTTAATCCTCTTTAGAAGAATTTCTGTTGATAATAAATCATCCAAAACGAAGAATTTTTTGAAGTCACAATATTCTAGTTTATCCATTTCAACAAAACTCGCACGAACATCCATTTTGAGAAGTTGTAGTAAAAAACTATATGCCAGATCAAGTTGAAACTTGATGTTTCCATTACAACCATGTAAGACCATTAAATGCTGACATATGCATGTAGGGATCCAATTTCAATGTAGAAGACTTTTCATTTAGGGTAAAACGGAAATGTCTTGGTAAAACTGCAATTCCAACTTTAATTAGCATTTCTCCAAATCGAGAAGTTGAAAATATTCATAAATCTTGAAGACTTGTATTTATATGGTCAGTATTTTAAAATATTTTTGTTCAGATTTTTAAATTGAAACTTGAAAACAAGTTCTTGAAGTAAGAACTTTATTCTGGCCGTCTCTCTGGTCCTCCAGGGTGGAGGTTTCTATAAGTCGGGCTTACTACTCGTCTAGGCAAAAATGCAAAATGCTAATAAGCCAAACTCCAAGATAGTTGGGCATCGGACAACGTCGCAAGCTCGCAAGATGTTTCAAATCGACTATATATAGGTAAACATGAAACCATAACAAAAAAAACAAAACCAAAATAAAACGAAAACAAAACGGAAACAACTCAAAATCAAAACAAAACTAAAATATAACAAAAACATATACCTAAAACAAAACGAAAACAAATAAAAAGCAAAACAAAACCAGAACAAGACAAAAACAAACCGACAACAAAACCAAAACATAATGAAAACAAAACGAAAACAAACCGAAAGCAAAACGCAAACAAAACAAAGACACAACGAACTCAAAACCTAAACAAAACGCAGACAAACCGAAAACAAAACAAAATCAAAACAAAAATGAAATTAAAACAAACCAAACACAAAACGCAAACATAACAAACAAAAAACAAGGCGAAAACAAAACGAAAACAACCAAAACATAACGAAAGCAAATCAAAAACAAAGACACACAAACATTGGGAGATTGCCAATTTGGATAGATGTACTTGACCGAATTTAAAAATATAGTTACTCATTGGACGCAGAATTTGACGCTCTATACTTTTACTTTATGAGTTTTTCTCTTAGAGTAATCATCTCCAAACTACAGACTCATATTATAATGTAGTAATCTATCTCAGTTTTTGACAAAGTTGGAAAAAGTCGTCGTTTTTTGACCGTGGTTTTTGACCATACCACTTAACCAAATTATTAAGTTATGGTACTTATTCGACGCAGAATTAAATGCTCTTTAATTTATTATACTGTAGCTTTTTTGCTAAAATGCACCGTTTAGGAGTTAAGAAAAGTCTTAAAATTTTGAGGTGTTTTGGAGGCCAGAAGTTCTCCCGAGGTCGCCCGTGTTAGAATTTTTGTTTTTTACATGTTAGCACCCGTATATACAAGTTAAAAAAGTAAAATCTTCTACGCCACCTTTTGCAACAAGCAATGTTTATAATGACTGGACTAAAAACAAACCGAAAACAAAACCTAGATAAATCATAACTCCTCCCCATCGTGTTATTTTTTAGGACACGCAACGCATTTTGATTGGTTTTTGTCGTTGGTCCGGTTGGTCGTACCAACCTAAAATTACCTCTTCTGGGATCGAGTTGCACTCCAATCGAGTTTCCAACCTTGTCGAACTGCCCGTCCGTGGATGGGCCTTCCATCTATGAAAAATAATAATCATAAACAACACGTTTTTAATTTAGTGATAAAAGGAGAAGATACAAATATCTTTTGTTATCGTCGTAAATTTTAATGGGCCAAATGCATTATTATGGCGTATTCTTCCTCTTAAGAGGCGGCCTTTACACAGAAAGCGGTACACATCAAGAAAGCCGACAAAACAACGAATTTCTAGTGTGTTTTCACGTTCTGAGATATTGTTCTAAATAACATGAAACACAAAGTTTCCTCTGTGACGTAACCCTCAATTAGAGGGTTGCTGAAGAGAGAGATTCAGATCCTGTCGCAATCTAGAGAGAAGCTTTCTAGTTTATGCAGCCATGATCTTGTAAGCGAGCTCTCAATTTGTTGGGAGAAGCGAGGTGGAGAATTCTGAAAAGGAGGGTAATATGGGGAACTACAATAAAACACCGGTGTGGTAAAAATTTGTTTTTATTACAAGTAAAATAAAGTTTACAAACTTTTTGGTAAAGAAAAAAAGAAAACTGAGTTAATTGAACCTTTGTAAAGGAACAAAAGATGCTCTTCGGAATGGGGAGGGGTAACCAAATGAAACGCTGTAAGCGGAAGCGACCGGTTTCGACTATTTGATTCCCCCCCCCCCCATTCCCAAGAGCATCTTTTGTTTATGGAAATTGGGGTAAGAAATTTTCCTCTTTGCTATACCTATACTATGACTATATACTATATTTGCTATACCTATTAAACGATGACACGATAAGGCATTTATACGCATAAAGATTAAAGTTGCAACTCCGAAGGATAGAGGAGACGGACAATATAGAAGTGGAACACTCTCTGATAGCACAAGCGATACATCAAGCAGCTAAGGAGGCCTTAGGATTGGTGGAAAAGGGTAAAGGTGGAAGATTGCCATTTTGGTGGAATGAGGACATCGCAGATTATATAGAACAAAAGAACGATTTATACCGTAAGTGGCTCTCTCAGAGAAAGACGAAATCTCTACAAGAATATAAGAATAAGATTAAAGTTGCAACTCCGAAGGATAGAGGAGACGGACAATATAGAAGTGGAACACTCTCTGATAGCACAAGCGATACATCAAGCAGCTAAGGAGGCCTTAGGATTGGTGGAAAAGGGTAAAGGTGGAAGATTGCCATTTTGGTGGAATGAGGACATCGCAGATTATATAGAAAAAAGAACGATTTATACCGTAAGTGGCTCTCTCAGAGAAAGACGAAATCTCTACAAGAATATAAACAAATGAACAGAATCGTTAAAGGCAAGATAGCACAATGCAAGAACCAAGCATGGGAAAGAAATTGTTTGGAAATAGATGGAAAGATAGGGGGTACTCAATCCTCAGAGGTTTGGAGATTCTTAAAAAACATCAAAAGAGAAGACAATAGTATAAATGCAACCCTGATTACAACTACACAGTGGACAAACCACTATAAGGACCTCCTGGTGGAAATCAGACAGCAATACAAACACGAAGAAAATATAGCAGCGAACACAGATACAGATGTGGAAATAACCAGAGACACATTAACAACATGTCTGAGAGGAATGAAAAATGGGAGAGCAGCAGGGCCGGGCGGTATTCCGGCTGAATTACTAAAATGCGGTGACGCACATCTGATAGATAGACTGCTAGTACACTTTAATAAATGTCTGAAACAGAATTAAATAACAGAGCAATGGAAGGAGTCCCATATCATTTCCATCTACAAAAAAGGATCGAGAAAAGACCCTAACAACTATCAAGGCTTAAGCATTAATAGCACCTTCAGCAGACTCCATGGAAAAATTCTATCTACCTTGCTAATGGAAGAACTGGACAACAAGATTAGTGAGGAACAGAGTGGTTTCACCCGAGGTAAATCTTGTATGGATAACATCTTTGTGATACAACAACTTATAGAAAAAAGAATATCAGTAGGACAAGAGACTCATTTAGCCTTTATAGACCTACAGAAGGCATACGATTCCATCCCTAGGAACAAGCTGTGGAAAGCACTGGAGAAGCTGAACATAAACCCACAACTGATAGATATCATCCGAGAAATGTACAAAGACAACAAAGCACATGTAAAGAATGGAAAAGAGATAGCGCAGGCGTTTACCCCCACCAAGGGCTTAAGACAAGGTTGTAGTCTGTCCCCGCTGCTTTTCAATGCTTATCTGGAGGTCGTACTGGATGAATGGAAAAGAAGGGTCAGGGGCATGGGCTTACCCATAGGAGATGAATACCTCTTTACACTTAATTTTGCCGATGATCAGGTAATTATAGCACAAGATGCATACGATCTGGAATTTATGCTAAGACGATTAAGTGACATCTATCAAGAATGGGGCCTAACAATAAATATTAGTAAAACAGAATACCTAGCGAGTAATAGTATGGCACACTGAGCAGATAAATCAGGTACAGCAGTTTAAGTATCTTGGTACGACCATAACAACAGATGGAATCGATAATGAGGATATTAGATCAAAAATAGAAAACAGTCGGAGGGTGATAGGAGCACTAAACTCAGTATGGTGGAATAGACACATTTCAAGAAAAACTAAAAAGCACATTTGAAAAACAATGGTAGAGTTGGTGCTATGCAGCGCCGGATTTAACCAAGTCGCCGCTGTACGCACAAAATTTTAGCCGCCTTCTAAAGAGAGTTCTAATGCGAAAAAAAGCATACATTTCTGAGAAATATAAAAATTTAAACTGTATTAATAAGTATTAGTTTCGTTTATTTATTTACAAAACAAAATAATGGAAATCAGATATAATATGTAGGTATTTCCAAAAATTGTCCGCCCCAAAAAATTTGCCGCTGTACGCTTGGGCGTAGTTGGCGTATAGGGAAATCCGTCACTGGTGCTATGCTATGGAAGTGAAGCATGGGTTTTGAAGGAGGATATGAGAAGAAGGGTTCAGGCTGTGGAGATGGACTACTTGCGGAGAAGCGCTAGAGTGTCAAGAATCGAACATATTACAAATGACGAAATTCGACTAAGAATGGGGGCCCGGGACACGGTATCGGATAGAATAGATCGCAGAAGTTTGAAATGGTTCGGCAACGTACTCAGAATGAATGAACAGAGATGGCCCATGAGGATCTGGAAATGGAAGCCCCCTGGGAGAAGAAAAAGAGGTAGACCAAGAAGATCATGGAACGACTGCATAAGGAAGGGGATGGAAACATACCAAGTTGAACAGGAGGATGCTCTTGATAGAGATAATTGGCGTTTGAGAACCGGAAGGCCGCGTATTGCGGTATAAACCGGATATTATACAGGGTGTCCCCGCACTCACTTTACATAACTTAGGTGGTGATAGAGGACACTTTTCTAAGAACAATATTTAACAAAAATTTTTTTCTAAATTCAAACCCTCGAGAGTTAGGCCTCTTTAAAGCATTTTTTTTAATTTCCACCTTAACGTGGCCATAGCTCCGAAAATAATGATTTTTCAGTAAAAATGGTTTAGTGCTTTTTAAAAGAGCGTGAAATAATCTACAAACTAGGTTTACACCTTTTATTGTCTAAAATCAACGGCTTTCGAGTTATGAATTAAAGTATGCTAAAAAATGTCGAAAAATTTGAGCTTTTCTTTTTTTTGTTTTTTTTTCAAAACCCTGTATCTTTTAAACGAAACATTTTACAAAAAATCTGACGTCCCATTCTGGATAGGAAATTTAACGGACTACAACTTTTGTCTAGTAAACATTTTTGAGAAACCAATCCATTTCACAGCAAATCAGAAAATAATAAACAAGGCAGCCACAAACCAAAAAATTAAATTCTCAAAATTTTTATTTTTTTTGAAAAATTATAATATTAATTGATTTTAAACTATTAGATTATTTAAGTAAATGTTGAAAATGACCACCCTCATTTTCAATACACAGTCGTGCTCGTTTTAAAATATGCTTTATAGTATTATTTATAAAATTTACTTTTTTGTTAAGAGCCATTATAGCAGGGATGGTCAACAAGGTCGAGGGATTGACCGGTCAATCACGAGGCCAATTTTAGTTAATCGGTGAGTGTGAAGTGTCAAAAATTCGAATTTCTGCGATTAAAACTGTCGAAAAATCGATTTTTTTCAGTTTTTGTTCGACAAACATCTTTTAAAACAATCACGACTGTGTATTGATAATGAGGGTGGTCATTTTCAACAATTACTTTATTAATGTAATAATTTAAAATTAATTAATAAAATAATTTTTCAAAAAAAATAAAAATTTTGTGAATTTCATTTTATGTTTTGTAGCTGCCTTCTTTGTTACTTTCTGATTTTCTGTGAAATGGATTGGTTTTTCAAAAAATTTTACTACACAAAAGTTGTAGTCCGTTAAATTTCCTATTCGGATTGGGGCGTCAGATTTATTGTAAAATGTTTAGTTTAAAAGATACAGGGTTTTGAAAAAAACCAATAAAAAAGAAAGCTCAAATTTTTCGACATTTTTTAACTTACTTTAATTCATAACTCGAAAGCCGTTGATTTTAGTCAATAAAAGGTTTGAATCTAGTTTGTAGATTATTTCACGCTCTTTAAATAAGCACTAAACCATTTTTGTTCTCTCTTCTCAAAGTGTCCTCTATCACCACCTAAGTTATGTAAAGTGAGTGTGGGGACACCCTGTATATAACTTTCCTCTTTGTAAAGGAAATTAAGTTAGTTGAACTTTGCAAAAAACAGGCGATAGGAAATCGGAAATCATACGACATCGACCGAGTAATGACCCCAGTAGAATAAGTGGAAGTAAATCAATTAAATAACGACAATTATTATCAATGATGAGAGTCATAAGCATCGCTACTATGTGGTCATAGTCTATAATTGACCTTAAGGGGTTGGCTCACCAAAGACGTCTAAAAAATGGGAAATTTTTGCAATTTTTTTGTGGAGAAATGTATGTATATCTTTGTACAACAGTTTAAGTATTTAAAATAACTATATTTAGTGAGGGTTTGGTAATTTTTTTGGTACAATATATGAACAAATAACAAAATTAAAACGTTTATCTCAAAACTACGTTTTCAAATCGGTGAGCAAGGTATTTCAAAAACCTGTGCACCAATCTATCTACAATTTCTTGTGTTTTTTTTAAACATTCAAAACTAGTCTTTAATCGAAGTTTTTGTTTTTTCAGTGCGTATTTTCTGTTTTATGAACCAAAAATACTTTTTTTTTAGAAAATTGAAATTTTGAATTTGAATGGCTGTTATATTCTCAAATTTAAGTTTTCTTTTAGAAAATCCTTCGATTAAGGACTAGTTTTGAATGTTTAAAAAGCACACCAAATTTGAGATAGATTGGCGCACAGTGGTAAACTTAATAATATACGATTAGCCTATGGATCTTTAAAAAACCTTTTTATTTAAAAGCTGACCGATCTAAATAATTGTGTTTTAACTGAATGATTTGGCTAACCATAATAGTATTGCGTGATATGTATATTAAAACATATTTAAAAGTTTGTGTGTATAACAATCTTTTCAATCTTTCTCTAAAACTCACAAAGATTACACAGAATCTACGCCGAAAACTTTCTAGAATGATTTTTAAAACGTGGATGTGTCTTGTTATATTAATATCAGTAATACAAAATGGATTACCAGTAAATAAATTGTCAAAAACACAAATTTGTATATCCAAATTAATAAAAATGATTTTTCCAATCGATGCCACCATACACGTAGTGATGAACCATCATCTGAAGGCGAGTTTCATAAGAAGAATTTCCAATCCGCTTTTAATAACAACAATAAATGGTTTAAATAATTCTACTGCAGATTTGACTAACAATTACATCTTATATTTACAAAATGGAATCGATTTTAATAACGCCTTTAACGCATTTCTGGACAGCACAGTCTGGAATCCTAAAAACAGTCCAAGAGGTAGATATATAGTAATAACATCTACTGTTAAGGATGAAAAATACATATTTGAGTTATTATGGAAATATTACATCAAAAATGTTGTTTTAATGGTTCTAAACCACAATTCATCTATTGCTCCAAATCTGTTCACCTGGTTTCCACTTGCCCCTAAAAATAATTGTGGTAAAAATTTTAACGTTGATCAATTTTCGTGTTCCAATTTTAAAATCATGAGAAAAGTATTTATAAATCAGTTGGACGATTTCAGTGGATGTTCCATACGCTTGCTGTGTTATTTTAATATCAAAGATGAATTACCTCGATATATTAAGAAGCTACCAGTGCTCAAAACTATTGATATAGTAGGTAAGAAATTAGGAGCTTCTGTTATATTTGAAACGTTCAAGAATGATAAACAGATCAGTAGTAACAGTAGTTATGATATTGTATTGGCTGAAAGAGGATCAAGGTTAATAGATGAAAATTTAAATTACGACTTAAGTAAAACAATAACTTTTGATATAGGATCCTGGATAGTTCCACGACCTGCTCCAATAAGTAAGGTATTACTAATATTTTTAATTTTTCATAAAGATGTGTGGTGCTTGATTTTGGTTTCCATTCTTATGGAAAGCTTTATATGGAACTTAATATCAAAACGCTTTTCAAGTGAAGGAAGCAGATATAAATTTTTTTCTGAATGCATCTTAAACGCATTCTCATTAATTGCTTCAGTATCTATTAAATTCACTCCAAGAGCAACAATTTTACGGATACTTATGATGGTGTACCTATTTTTTACATTGCATATTGATAATGCTTTTCAAAGTATGCTGAGTAGTATGCTCTTTAAACCAATGTATGGATCCCAAATTGATACCCTGCAAAAATTAGCAGATTCAGAATTGATATTGGTTCCTACTCCACAACTAATGGAACATTTCCAAATAGATGAACACTTCGACAAGCAAATATTAGAAAAGCTGATGAAAAAATGTACAGAAGCAAATAACAATATTCCTGATGTAACAAAGAAAGTGGCCCGATTTCATAACATGAGTACATTTTCCACAAAATATAATTTGGAACAGCTTTTTCCGAAGGAATACAAAAATGTTACTTTTATAAACGATGAAATGGGAATTATTAGAATACAATTTCTCACTGCCATGTCAAATGGACATTATTTTTTATTTACTCTTGATAAATATATTAACATGATCGTAGAAAGTGGTATCCTACTGAGGGTTAATTCTGGAAGTAATACCGATAATCAAAATAACAACTCTAAAATTATTTTAACAATTCAGCATTTATGTGGTATTTTTATTGTCTGGTTAATTGGACTTATAATTGCTTTTCTTGTATTTCTGGCAGAAATTATACTTTTTCGCAAGAAAGTAATTATTGTAGTTTCATCATAATTATTTTAACAAAATTTGGATGAAATAGCAAATGAATATTTAACAGTGTTAAATGTCGAAAGTAATTCATATTTCTGAAATCGACAGAAAAGTTCATTGTTTTTGTACGATTTTAGATTATGCAACCCAACTTGCATTAATTAATGCCACACCAAATAAATTGAAGCCTATGTAGTATGTACTGCTTAGCAGCTCAGCTGTGGTATTTCACCTATTAACATTATAAGATTAGTAAAATTTAAATGTTGAAATTTGTATAGAATTTTGTGATTTAATAAAAAATTGTATGGACACCTCAGCACTAAAGTTATTTCATTGGTTATTTTTATCATGATATGGACGTTATTTGAAATCATATTTTTCATTCATATTAGAATATAATTTGAGTATTATTATGTACGTGTGTTAAATCTATATAAATCAAATATGTATCCTTTAAAGTAGTTCCCTTTCTACACCTATACACTTGTGCCAGCGATTCTGCTAATTTTCGTTCCCATTCTTTGCTATTATTATGGTAATCTTGTACTATCTTACCATATTCATGAATATGGTATGCATGATGTTTAGAACTTTGATTAACAAATTGGAAGTAATATCCGGAAGTAAACATTTTTCGGTAAAGTTTTCAAATAAATATCCAAATTATGGCTTATAACAAGAGCCACATACTAGAGAACTTCTTTAAAACAAGTGCTAAATATAAATAAAGTTATCGAAACAGTATTGGAAGCATCTTGAACGGAATATATATCAACTAAACGGGGAACATAAGAGTAACATAAATTGTGATAAGGTGTGTATACCAAAAAAATCACTCTACGGTTTACAACAAGCTGGTAGAAGCTGGTTTAAGAAGCTTTACAGAATCCTGTGTGAACTTAGCGCTAAACAAAAAAAGGTGAAAGGAGGTGCTTTCACGATCCCCAACAATCGCATTGCAAAATTCTGTGGTAACAATGCACAGTAGGAATTGAAAAATTCCTAAAATTTGCAAACACCCACAAAACCGTAACCTCTAATGGGCTACTAAAATTAAATTCAAAAGCCACAAATACGTCGGCCAAACGAAATAGAAATAACTTTTTAGATTTAATTTTGATATTATTTTAATAATAATTACAAAATAGAATGAACATAAAAAATATTTTATTCTTTTCACAAAATACCTGTTATTAATGGTTTATATTTTACTATTAATATTTTAAAAATAGAAAAAATCATTAAATTTCTATATTTTTTATTATACTCTGACTTGTATAATTATTTAGCAGCTATAAGGAATTACCATACATTTTGTTTTAACATTAATTGATTTTTGATAGAAGGAACTTATTATGTAAGTGCAACTTAATTATTTTACTTCACTATTTTTAGGTTTTCATTACTTACGATTGATTTATAGTTTTCAAGTTAGTTTTAAAATAATTAAGAAACATAACTCAAATATATCTATTTTATTTTTTATTACTATCAGTGAATAGACATTTTAATGGTTTCCATTTCTACAATTTATTATTGTAAAAGAAAAAGAAAGCAAAATTATTTTTCATTTCCTTTAACTCACAGATTTTCGCATATTACTAAATTCGCACAGTGGAGAAATAAGAATAGTTAATTTTCTTTTTTTAATTTTTAAAAGTACTGTTCTAATTTGAAAAATCGTAAAATAATTCAAAACTGCAGAATATTCACTTACAATTTTATGTTGATGGATTCTTCATCAATAGAACATTTAATTACACACATCACTACATTTTCAACCATATCCTTCATTATTTTGAAGAAACTTTCAGAAAGGCGCTGATATAGGAATGCTTTGGTTGCTGGCTTGCACAGAAAACAAACAGCTTTGCCATTGAGAACTGGACTAAAATCAACTTTATTTATTTCGTTATTTTGGTTGGTAAGTTAAAAATTATTGTTGTAAAAGATTGAATCATTTCGTACAGAAATAAGTTTCGGTTTTGTTTACAAAATTGTTACACACAATTGATTAATTTTACACTTTTAGATTGGATGTTTACCCCAGATTTTCATATCATGGCTTTACAAGTTTTAGAAAAACAAACACAGCAATACCATCTCTTGCTTCAATGGACATTTGATGTTTCAACCCCAAATCGTCAGCACAGATTTTAAAGCAAAAATACAAATTCATTGAGGAGGTAATTAATTATTATCTGTTTACCTCTACAAAAATTGATTTTACAAAATTATAATTTTAGTCCAATCAAGGATTTTATCTTTTATTCCGTCGCCGAGTTGAAGTTTTTCTCTGTATCATTTTTGGTGTTACGTGGTCTCTACTGCGCCGGATTTTGGCTACGCCTTTCTTTCTTCCAGTACCGCAACTCTAACATTATTGGCGATTAACGTTTGTACCAATCTCGAAGTAAATTATATTAGGTACTCTATTAAAATTAATAAAATAAATCTATAATTAGAATAATAATTTTTTAAATATTTAGAACACAATAATACATTGTATAACAATTTGGAATTTGTATCTCTTAACTTATTCATAATAAAAAATCTCGTAAGTAATTAAAATTCAATTATCCTGCTTTTATTTAAGCCCCCTTAGTTGAAATTTGATCTTGTTGGTGTTTATTTACCTACGATCATATAAGGAATATAAAAATTATAACATCGCAAATTGCATCATAATTATGGAAAACGTGATTATTCCAAATTTTAGAAAATACCTACTAGAATTTAAATATAGAGTATCGCATTCGCATTAATTATTGTAAGGTGACCTCTCACATCAAAATGATTTTTCATTATTTCGGGTTTTAATAAGTAGTAAACTGGAGATATTAATCACTCTGGTCAAGATATGAAAGATGATCATTCAATTAATGGAAAAAAAATATTATCTAGAACTTTTTTTTTTGTGTTTCAAAAGTTTTTCTGTGATACCATAATAAAAAATTATAACTTATTTACTATATAATACATAAACAACATTTTACTTGATAATGCCTGCCAGGGCAAAACTATAGTCGTAATAAATAAATTGTTTGTAAAAAATAGACGTGTTTTTATTAATTTTTAATGTTTATGTAAATAAATTTTACGTTAATTGAAGAATAGTTTTTAAAAGCTTCTAAAACTTCTTGTAAATTAATAGTATTTGTTTATCAAAACACATATATTGCGTATTAATTTATCAAGTTTTTGTAGTATTTGTTAACAACTACAATAGAAAGTATACTTATTATTATTATCCATTATCATATTCAAATTTGTCATTTTCGTTGTTAAACATTGATGAATATGGATATAGTTAGAAAGATTTTATTGTATTTGTTAATAATAATTTTAACATCTGAGTTTAGTGTACAATCAAAAATTCCACTTGACAAATTGTCAAAAACTACAAATTGCATCTCCAAAATAATAAACAATGGATTTCTCAATGACGCAACTTTACATTTAATAATGGAAAAACATTCAAGTGCTAATTTTATAAAGTCTATTAGGAATCCGTTAGTGATTACCACCAGAGGAACTTTTTCTAATGTAACTACAAATTTTGGCAATGACTACATTATATCTATAAACGATTCCTCCAACTTAAGAGGAATCTTAAACGAATTAACTGAAAGTGGAATGTGGCATCCAAAAGATGGTCCAAGAGGAACATTCATAATAATAACTTCTATTGCAACAGAAACAAAACATATTTTTGAGCTGTTATGGAATCATTACATAAGAAATGTTATTTTGGTGGTGATAAACAAGAACGAGCAACTTAATCCGAGTTTGTATATCTGGCGTCCTTTTGCGCCTAAAAACAAATGTGGAAGACACTTTTTTGCTGATCAAATTTTGAAATGCGATTATAAAAAAATTAAAGAACTGAGTAACCTTTCAGAAGATTTCAAAGATTGCACAATTGAAGTGTTTTCCTATAATGTTGATAATGTGGATAGACATTCTTATTTTGTTTCTCCTCCACCTGCACAAACACTTCTTAGCATTAAGTTACTTGCTGATAAAATTCAAACAAATTTGGTGATTAAGCCTTTTCAAACATTGGGTCAATTGAATAATAAAACCAGTATTCAGTTAGTTATGGTCATAACAAGAAAAATTACAGATTATGAACAATATGACATAAGCGACACCATATTACTCGATATAGGAGCTTGGCTAGCTCCTAAACCTGCCCAAATGATAAACTTGAAAGTTATATTTTTAATATTCCAGGCAAACGTTTGGTGGTCAATCATATTTTATATTATAATAACGAGCGTCGTTTGGAATTTAATCGCCAAAAGTTTGAAGGAACATAGCATGTACAAAAATTTGTTAAATTGTGTGTTTAGCTCGTTTTCGTTAATATTTTCAATTTGCTTGAACTCTCCTCCTAAACCGACTTTCTTACGGATGCTGATGATATTATATTTATTTTTTATTATGCATATTGATAATGCATTTCAAAGTAAATTGAGCAGTGTTCTCTTGAAACCTTCATATTTGCCACCTATCGACACAATGAAAAAATTGGTGGATTCAGATTTATCGCTAGTTGCTTCTTTACCGCTTGTAAAACATTTCCAAAGCATTGATAATGACAACAGCAGCATTATTAAAAAAATTGTTAAAAAAGTACGAGTTTTGTCACCTTACAGTTATGCTGAGGCTGTGAAGAAAGTAGCTTTTGATCAGAATTGCAGTATTCCTGTTGCAAAATACTTGACAATTAAATTGTTTCCAAATGAAGCAAAATACACCAACTTTATAGAAGGTAGCGATACTGGAATACAAAAAGTTGACATGTCACTTGCCATGTTTAAGGGACATTATTTTTTACCAATTGTAAATAAAATCTTAAGTAGAATTACAGAGAGCGGATTTTCATACAATTCAGCAGGTTTTGGGTTATACACAATTTTTGACAGTTATAGTAAGAATAGCAATTTTGAAATCACTTTAACTCTGGATCATTTGTATGGACTTTTTATTATTTGGATAATTGGCTTAATAATTGCGTGTGTTGTATTTATATTGGAATTGGTAACTTTTCAACAGCATAGAAAAGGACGCTCAAGAGGTTTTCAAATATTTAAAAATATTTTAACTTGATAATAGTAAAATTATGGTTAAGGAAAAATCATCCACAAGCTTTTGGGGAAGTTTTTTATTATTTGGATAGTACAGTTTTGCTTCGCGTCTCCAACAACAGCTCTCGCACTGGTCAAACCACATCTCTACAAGCTGTGTTCATTGTATTCGCGTTAATACCGGCCAAGTGTCGTCTTTATATTTGGAACAAGTTTGCCATTTTTCACCTTCAAAGCCGAACGTCACCATTCGATTGGAAATGAGAGTTTGTCACCATTAATTTTGTAAACTTACCAGACCTCGAAGTAAGTACTTCTATTCTTTTCAATTTGTGAATACCGACGTGTCATTTTGGACTTTTACATTCAATTTTTGAATAACAGCTAGAGGTAATTATTCATAATTATAAATTAGTATATTAAATAAGTCTATTAATTATTATACAGAGGGAAACCCCTGTAACTCTTAACCTAACCTTTCTCGCAACTAACCACGCGTTACAAAAAATATACATTTTATAAAGTGATAATAATATCCATGGACATGTTTAGGCTTTTGTAAAAAAATTAATGGAACTAAATGATTTGGGTTATAATGATTCTATCAAATTCTATTCTTGTAGTATTCGTTATTCTGTAGCATAGATTCTTTGTAGTATTGCGTGTTCATTTAATAAATTATATTACAAAGTTGAAATTATTTAGTATAATATATTGCTATAAGTTATATTTTCATTATTTATTATTCTCCCAAAAATTTACATGGAGTACATGGAAAATTATATCTTCAAAAATATCAAAGAATGAATTTTAAGACGTGTGTATGTCTTGTTATATTAATATCAACAATTTCAAACGGATTATTAATAAACAACTTATCAAAAATAGAAATTTGCATATCTAAATTATCAAAAATTGTTTTTCCAAACGATGCCACCATTCACGTACTGATGAATCAAAATCTTCAAGCGAATTTTATAAGAATTTCCAATCCGTGTTTAATTACTACATTAAATGGCTTAAAGAGTTCGGGGAAAACTTTTACCAATAATTACATTATATATTTACAAAATGGAATCGAATTTAATAGCACTTTTAACATATTTCGTAATAGCAGCGCATGGAATCCGAAACGCAGCCCAAGAGGTAGATACATAGTGATAGCATCCACTGTTTTGGAAGTAAACTATATTTTTGAATTATTCTGGAAATATTACATCAAAAATGTGGTTTTAATGGTTTTAAACCAGGACTTACGGATTCCTCCTGATTTATATATCTGGTTTCCGCTTGCCCCTAAAAATAATTGTGGTAGAAACTTTAACATTGATCAATTTTCTTGTTCCAATTCTACAGCCATAAGAGAAGCATTTATTATAAACCATTCAGAAGATTTCAGTGGTTGCACTATAAAATTTTATACATTTTTTAGTGGAAAATTTATACTACAACTTATTGAAAAGCTACCGGTTTCTAAAACTATTCACTTAATCGGAAAGGCATTAAAAATTTCTGTAATATTTAAGAATATTAAAAATTTCGAACAGAGTAGTACCAATGATGATATTGTAGTGGTTGAAAAAGGAGCACGGTTAACAGATGAATCTTTGATGTACGATTTTAGTAAAACAGTTCTTTTTACTGAAGGATTTTGGATGGTTCCACGACCAGCTCCAATAAATAACGTATCGATGATATTTATAATATTCCATAGAAATGTATGGTACTTGATTACGATTTCCGTTCTTATAGAAAGCATTGCATGGTACTTACTATCAAAACGATTATCAAATAAACGAATCGAATATAAATATTTTTCTGAGTGTATATTAAATGCATTCTCATTAATTTTATCAGTGCCTGTCAATTTTACCGCAAAAACAACAATTTTACGCATTCTCATAATATTGTACTTATTTTTTACAATACATATTGATATTGCTTTTCAGAGTATGCTAAGTAGTCTGCTTTTTAAGCCATTGTATGGATCAAAAATTGATACGATGCAAAAATTAGCAGATTCAAAATTGATATTGATTGCTCCTTTCGATATAATGGAACACTTTGAACAAAATGAACACTTCGATAAACAAATATTTAAAAAATTGAAGAGCAAATGTATAAAACTTAATATTACCCAAGACGAAGTAGTAAATAAAATGGCCCTGTTTCAAAACTTTAGTACATTTAGTACCAAATATAGTATGGAACAGCTTTATCCAAATAAATTAAAGAATATTACTTTTATAAAGGATGAAATGGGAATTATTAAATTACAGTTCTTCGCGGCCATTCCAAATGGACATTATTTTTTCTATACTCTTGATAAATTTATAAGCAGATTTTTAGAGAACGGTGTATTATATCGCAATAATATACAAAGAGATAATCAAATTGACAATAATTTGAAAGTCATTTTAACAGTGCAGCATTTATATGGTATTTTTATTATGTGGTTAATTGGTTTAATAGTTGCATCTTTAGTATTTCTAATAGAAATGATAGTTTTTCGCAAAAATGTAAATGTAACTGATGAGTAGCACTAGCACGCCGGGACTGGCTCCTTTGAAATCTTCCAAGAGGGAGATTTTTGAAAAACACATTTTCCGCTATTTTGAACACTTGAAAAAAGTCCACTTTTACCCCAAAAACTACTATTTTTGATGCCACTTCGGGGCCCCTTGGGTCCGGGGCCCTCGGCGATCGCCGACTAGCCGACGTAGCCAGTCCGGGCCTGATGAGCTCTAGCGCTATATAATAACTTCAAATTATCGAATTTATTTTACATTACTACTTACATTACTAAAATTGCAGCATTACAATATTACGTGTTCATGGAGTTTAGAACTCAAATTGATCAATATTATAATGATCACCTGTTTATCCGCTCGTCAAATCACAAGCGTCGAGCAATGTAACTCACCAGTATACACATGGATGGGTGACCAATTTAAGGCCATCAGGCTTGTTTGTTGCTGTAAATCCGATATTGCTAAGCTTGTTGAGCTTTGGCATAGTCATATTCTTAATGAGGGAATAATAAGTTAAAGGTCCAAAATTGAGACTTTCAAATTCAACTGGCTTAAAACGAGGTCCAATTAGTGAACTGATGTTGGATAGTACTACTATCGGAATAAAAAGTTTTGACACCTGAGTTTGAAGTTCAATTATTTTTGTCAATTAAAGCAATTTGTCATTATCTGCTTTTTATTGGAGTTTCCCCAAACTACCTTTTTTATTTCAGAATCCACGGCCTCCTCTTCCGAAACGAATCGAGGGCTAGTCTATTAACATCGTGGCTACACAAACTGGAGAGATTCTCTCTAGATTGTGACATAATCTTGTCTCTGTTTTGGTCAACTCTCTCTCTTTATGAGTGGCGTCTCAGAGAGTAGTTTGTGTTACATTGATTGCAATACCGGTATAATACCGAATACCGGTATTTTTGGCTATTTTGCGATACCAAAATACCAGTATTTTTGGATATGTAATACCGGTATTTCGGTATTTTTATTGATAGCAAATTTATGTACAGTGATATCAATGACCATTTCGGCTTTTTTGCCAATTAAGCATGCTGTGGAAGCACTATGTCGCCAATATGCAAATTTATTAACTGCAAATGCAACTATTGAATTCATGTTGGACACTCTTCAGCAACAAAAATCGCCACTATCTGATGAATTGTACACTGCATTGAAATTTCGCACTAAGGAAAGGGAAACAGAATTAGAATTACTTTTATGAGAAAATTATTAGAGATAATTCGCGACTAACCCATGTTTATATGGCAAATTTAATTTTCTCCATGGTCCAGAGACTTGATCTTATTCTTCTTCAGGTGCCGTCTCCATTAATGAAGGTTGGCAACAATTCTGGCAAATTCGTTTCGGTTTTGTGCTGTTCTGAGTAATTCGTGCGAACGGAGTCCAGTCCAGTCTTTGAGGTTTTTGAGCCAAGAACATTGTCTTCTTCCTGGTCTTCTTCGGCCTTCTATTTTGCCTTCCATTATTAGTTTTAACAAGACAAATTTCTCATGTCAGAGGAGGTGTCGCAAGTATGCAGTCTTTCGTCTTTTTAACTATGGCTAGCAGCTCTCTCTCTCTCTCTCTCCCAACTCGCCGCAGTACCTCTTCATTGATCACATGGTCCACCCACGATATCCGCATCATTCTTCTGAGGGTCCACATTTCAAAGGCCTCCAGTCGGTTCATGGTATTTATTTTCAGTGTCCATGCTTCCATCCCGTACAGAAGAACTGAGGGCACATAACATTTCACAAAATCGTATCTTATATTAAAGTTGAGGCTCCCATCACATAGTAAATTTTTCATTTTTATAAAGCTTGATCTTGCTTGTTCGATTCGTGTTCGTACTTCAGCGTCCGGATACACATTGTTTGTCAGCCAGCATCCGAGGTATCTGTACTTGGGTACTTGTTCTATTTGTTTGTTGTATATGCTTAGATTAGCCTGTATGTCAGGGATTCTGCTAATGACCATTACCTTTGTTTTTTCTGTGTTTATTTTTAAGCCAAGTGAATCTCCTTCTCTTTATGGCATCTATTAAGCGTTGGAGTCCCTCATTACTATCTGCTATGACTGCTGTATCATCAGCATATCTGAGGTTGTTCAGGACTCTCCCGTTGATCTTTATACCGTCCTGTGAGTCTTCCGTTGCTTTCTGGAAGATATACTCGGAGTAGACATTAAACAGGAGCGGAGACAATACACAACTCTGCCTTACGCCTCTTTTGATTGGTATTTCTCTTGTAAGGCCACTATTCAGTCTTATCGTAGCCACTTGTTCTTTATATAGGTTCACTATGACTTGAATATCGCTTTCGTCCAGACCCTTCGTCGCCAATATCGTCATCAAGTCTTGGTGCTTGACACTGTCAAATGCTTTGGCATAATCTATAAAGCACACATAAACATTTTCGTTTGATCTCTGCATTTCTGTAGGAGGACTGAGAGCCCAAACAGAGCCTCTCTTGTTCCAAGTCCTCGCCTAAAACCGAACTGTTTGTCGCTTATATCTAGCTCGCTCTTCGAGATTATTCTATTGTGTACTATTTTCAAAAATACTTTTAAAACCTGACTCATTAAGCTTATTAATCGAAATTGGTCACATTTGTTGGCATTCCTCTTCTTTGGGATGGGAATAAAGGTAGACTCGAACCAATCTTTGGGCATCTTGCCAGTTTTATATATTGCGTTGAAGAGCTTTACTAATAGTGCGGTGTTATCGTTATCAAGAGACTTGATGATGAGGTTAAATCGATCGAATCTGTAGATCTAGAAGTTGCAAATAGTAATGTAGACGAAAATGAAGAAAGTGAAGAAGAAGTACAATCAATGAAACAGTCTGTGATAAATAAAAAAACAGCAGTGCACAAACAGATTGCGTCACATACGGATATAAAAAAGCTTATAAAAAGAGAGATGGGACTATGCGAAGACGAAGGAGTTGGAGGAAAGTACTTGGAAATAGTGTATGCTTATCTTCTAACATTTCCACGCACCCACCAGTGGAGAATCGGAAAGAGCATTTTCTGCGGCAGGAAATTTTTGCACTAAGGTACGCTAGCGACTAAATCATGAAACAATTGATGTTTTGTGTTTTTTTGCGATCGTATTTTAAAAATATGAAATAATAAAATGTTTATTTTGATTTGTATTTTTGATCTTCTAAATGAATTTTTGTTTTTACTTTGTTGTAATTGTGCTTACATAATTGCTATGTGAGCACTTCCATTTGTTATTACTTGAGATTTTCGGTACCAAAACCGACAACATGCCTCTACTGTCCACTCCGCCTTTAAATTCAAGGCCAAAAATCAATAACACTAAATTTAAAAGAGCCAAAACGTAATCCAAGCAGTAAACTGGAGAAAGGAAAGATGATAAATTGTTGAAAATAATATTAACTTGAACTTTCTTCTTTTCTGTGTTTTTCAATTTTCTGTGATCTATAATAAAAAATTATATCTCAGTTATAATAATGTAAATAAAATTTCACGTTAAATGATAAATAGTTTTTAAAAGCTTCTAAAACTTCTTGTAAAATAATATTTGTAAATTATTTATCTAAACACATATTATATTGAGTGTTATTATAAAGTTTTTGGTTTTTAGTTAACAACTACAACAGAAAGTATAATTAATATTATCCATTATCATATTCAAATTTGTCATTATCGTTGTTAACGTTTATGAATATGGTTAGAAAGATTCTATTGTATTTGTTAATAATAATTTTAATATCTGAGTTTAGTGTACAATCAAAAATTCCACTCGACAAATTGTCAAAAACTACAAATTGCATCTCCAAAATAATAAACAACGGATTTCTCAATGACGCAACTTTACATTTAATACTGGAAAAACATTCAAGTGTTAATTTTATAAAAATTATTAGAAATCCTTTAGTTATTACCATCAGCGGAACCTTTTCTAATTTAACTACAAATTTTGGCAATGACTACATTATATCTATAAACGACTCCTCCAACTTAAGAGGAATCTTAAACGAATTAACTGAAAGTGGAATGTGGCATCCGAAAGATGGTCCAAGAGGAACATTCATAATAATAACTTCTATTGCAACAGAAACAAAACATATTTTTGAGCAATTATGGAAACATTACATAAGGAACGTTATTTTGGTGGTGATAAACAAGAACGAGCAACTTAATCCGAGTTTGTATATCTGGCGTCCTTTTGCGTCTAAAAACAAATGTGGAAGACACATTTTTGTCGAACAAATTTTGAAATGCGATTATAAAAAGATTAAAGAACTGAGTAACCTTTCAGACGATTTCAAAGATTGCACAATGGAAGTGTTTGCCTATAGTATTAATAGTGTGGATAGACATTCTTATTTTGTTGCTCCTCCAGCTGCACAAGCACTTCTTAGCGTTAAGCTACTTTCGGAAAAAATTCAAACAAATTTGGTGATTAATCCTTTTCAAACTTTGGCTCAATTGAATAATAAAAGCAGTATTCAATTGGCTATGGTCATAACAAGAAAAATTACAGATTATGAACAATATGACATAAGCGACACCATATTAATCGATGTAGGAGCTTGGCTAGTTCCTAAACCTGCCCAAATGATAAACTTGAAAGTTATATTTTTAATATTCCAGGCAAACGTTTGGTGCTTAATCATATTTTATATTATAATAACGAGCGTCGTTTGGAATTTAATTGCCAAGAATTTGAACGAACACAGCATGTACAAAAATTTGTTGAATTGTATGTTCAGCTCGTTTTCGTTAATATTTTCAATTGCCTTAAAATACCCTCCTAAACCAACATTCTTACGGGTGCTTATGATATTATATTTATTTTTTATTATGCATATTGATAATGCATTTCAAAGTAAATTGAGCAGTGTTCTCTTGAAACCTTCGTATTTGCCACCTATCGACACAATGAAAAAAGTGGTTGATTCAGATTTATCGCTATTTGCTTCTTTACCGCTTGTAAAACATTTCCAAAGCATTAATAATGACAACAGCAGCACTATTAAAAAAATTGTTGAAAAAATACGAGTTATGTCACCTTACAGTTATGCTGAGGCTGTGAAGAAAGTAGCCTTTGATCAGAATTGCAGTATTCCTGCTGCAAAATACTTGACAATAAAATTGTTTCCAAATGAAGCAAAGTACACCAACTTTATAGAAGGTAGCGATACTGGAATACAAAGAGTTGACATGTCACTTGCCATGTTTAAGGGACATTATTTTTTACCAATTGTAAATAAAATCTTAAGTAGAATTACAGAGAGCGGATTTTCATACAATTCAGCAGGTTTTGGTTTATACACAATTTTTGACAGTTATAGTAAGAATAGCAATTTTGAAATCACTTTAACTCTAGAACATTTGTATGGACTTTTAATTATTTGGGTAATTGGCTTAATAATTGCGTGTGTTGTATTTATATTGGAATTGGTAACTTTTCAACAGCATAGAAAAGGACGCATCAGGAGGTTTTCAAATGTTTAAATATATTTTAACTTGATATGGTAAAATTATAGTTAAGGAAAAGGTTTAAATCGTCCATAAGTAGATTATATTTTAACAATTTCAATATAAGAAAGACCAACAATAATCAGTACCGTTGACTGGGTCAACTTATAATGAATAACTAATAATAAAAATCATATAATCAATTAAATGTCGTCTTTAAATTTGGGATAAGTTTACCATTCATCACCTTCAAAGCCGCACGTCACCTTTCAATTGGAAAGGAGAGTTTGTAAACTTACCTGCGCTCGAAGTAAGTGCTTCAATTCTTTTCCAATTCGTGCATACCGAAGTGTCATTTTGGACTTTTACCTTCAATTGTTGGATAACCACTAGAGGTTACATTGCGAGTGTATTTGCTTTTTTATCGGTGAGAACATTTGTTGACACCGCCTAGTTAATTATTACCATCTGTATGTATTGTTTTGCACAGTAATCATACAATTAAAATTGCTATATGGTAGGCGTCTTACAGTAATGCCAATGGTGTCAATTCGAGTTATGAAACGTCCTAATACTTTTCAACACTAGAATATTTATTAGTCATTATAATATTGTATTGATTTTTTATCATTTTCGTAACTTAACTACATTGCGTTTTTATTGGGTATGGTTTCAGAAGAGTGGTTTTTATGAGGTCTATTCTTGCTGTATTTCATTGTAATTGTATTACATTGTCCTGGTATATCTAAAATATTCAATACAATAAATTAATAAAAATTAATAAAGTCATGAGCTATTTCTACCACAATTAAAACAATGTGAAAATTAAAATAAATGATAATAATTATAAATTATTAAATTCTGTCAACCATTAAAATATAAAGTTAATAAGCATATCTGCTTTGGAAACAGTACAATGACCAAGATTCGATAGATCATATTAAATATCAAGAGTAAGCTTCTGGTAATTGGAACTTGTAAATAAAGCAGTCGGCGCAATAAATATGATATTAGGAACATGCATTTGCATTTTTTGCGACATTAATAAATGAAAATAGTTGCTCTTTTCTCGCAACTATTCATGCGGTACAAAGAAATATACATTTTATAAAGTGGTTACATCTATATGGGCACGATTAGGTTATTGTAAAAAACTTAATCGAACTAAATCATTTGGGTTATAATGTAATTTAAGATTCTATATAGGATTGCGTGTTACTTTAATAAATTCTATTACAAAGTTGAAATAAAGTATTAGTACATTATAATATCTCTATGTTACATTTTCCTCAATTATTCTTTTACATCGAGTAGGTACATGGAAAATTATATCTCCAAAATTATCATAGAATGAATTTCAAGACGTGGATATGTCTTGTTATGTTAATATCAATGATTCCAAAAGGATTACTAATAAACAACTTATCAAAAATAGAAATTTGTACATCTAAATTATCAAAAATTGTTTTTCCAAACGATGCCACTATTCACGTACTGATGAATCAAAATCTTGAAGGGAATTTTGTAAGAAGAATTTCCAATCTGCGTTTAATTACCACAGTAAATGGCTTAAAGAGTTCGGCGAGAACTTTTACTAATAATTATATTATATATTTACAAAATGGAACCGAATTTAATAGCACTTTTAACATGTTTCTGACTAGCAGCGCATGGAATCCTAAACGCAGCGCAAGAGGTAGATACATAGTGATAGCATCCACTGTTTTGGAAGTAAAATATATTTTTGAATTATTCTGGAAATATTACATAAAAAATGTGGTTTTAATGGTTTTAAACCAGGACTTACGGATTCCTTCTGATTTATATATCTGGTTTCCGCTTGCCCCTAAAAATAATTGTGGTATAAACTTTAACATTGATCAATTTTCTTGTTCTAATTTTACAGCCATAAGAGAAGCATTTTTTATAAACTATTCAGAAGATTTCAGTGGATGCACTATTCGATTTTATTCATATTTTAGTGGAAAACTTATACAACAACATATTGAAAATCTACCGGTTGTTAAAACTATTCAATTAGTGGGAAAGGCATTAAAAGCTTCTGTAATATTTGAATATTTCAAAAATATCGAACAGATAAGTAGTAATTCCAGCGATGATATTGTACTGCTTGAAAAAGGAGGACGGTCAATAGATGAATCTTTGATGTACGATTTAAGTAAAACAGTTTATTTTACTGATGGAGTTTGGATAGTTCCACGACCAGCTCCAATAAATAAAGTATCAATGATATTTCTAATATTCCATGGAAATGTGTGGTGCTTGATTACGATTTCCGTTCTTATAGAAAGCATTGCATGGCACTTACTCTCAAAACGCTTATCAAATAAACGAATCAAATACAAATCTTTTTCTGAGTGTGTATTAAGCGCATTCTCATTAATTCTTTCGGTGTCTGTCAAATTTACCGCAAAAGCCAACAATTTTACGCATTCTTATAATATTGTACTTATTTTTTACAATACATATTGATATTGCTTTTCAGAGTATGCTAAGTAGTCTGCTTTTTAAACCTTTGTATGAGTCAAAAATTGATACGATGCAAAAATTAGCAGATTCAAAATTGATATTGGTTCCTCCTTTCATGCTAATGGAAAGTTTTCAACAAGATGAACACTTCGATAAACAAATATTTAAAAAATTGAAAAGCAAATGTAGAGAAGCTAATATTAATATTACCCAAAGTGAAGTAATAAAGAAAATGGCCTTCTTTCAAAACTTTAGTACATTTAGTACCAAATTTAATATGGAACAACTTTATCCAAAGGAATTAAAAAATGTTACTTTTATAGAGGATGAAATGGGAATTATTAAATTACAATTTCTCGTTGGCATGCCAAATGGACATTATTTTTTATTTACTCTTGATAAATTTATAACCAGATTTTTAGAGAGTGGTATATTATTTCGCATTAATAAACACACTGATAATCAAATGAACAATTCTAAAGTCATTTTAACAATGCAGCATTTATATGGTATTTTTATTATATGGTTAATTGGTTTAATTGTTGCATCTTTGGTATTTATAGTAGAAATTATATTTTTCGTAAAAATAATGTAAGTGTAATTGAGTAGCTATAGCATAATTTAATAATTGCACATTATTGAATTTATTTTACATTACTGCTTACATATTTACTAAAAATTTAAGCCGGACAATGTAAGTCGCTGGTTTACACATGAATGGGAGACCAATTTAAGAACATTACGATTGTTGGTCGTCGATCTTGCTCAGCTTGGTGAGCTTTGGCCTAGCCCTGTTCTTAATCAGGGAAAATAATCGAGAATTTCAAATTCAACTGGCCTAAAACGAGATCCAATTAGTGAACTGTAAATGTTGGATAGCACTCTGGGGAGAAAGGGACAATATAATTATTAAATTATGGTAAATAATATTATTTCAAATTTTCTTCCTTTCTGTAATTGAAATTTTCTATAATGCGATGTCATTATATTATTTTAGTCTATTTATGACGTGTAAATAAAATTTAATGTTAATTGATAAACTGTTTGAAAAGCTTCTAAAACTAATTATGTAAAATAATATCTATAAATTATTATTTATTTACATATAAAAACACATACTCGTACATTGCGTGTTAAATTATAAAGTTTATGTAGTTTTTTGTTAAGATTCAAGAGAACAACTATAACAAGAAGTGTAATTAAGATTGTCGATTATCACATTTGAATTTGTCCTTATTATTGTTAAGCACTGATAAATATAGATGTAGTTAAACAAATTTTATTGTATTTTCAATAATAATTTTATCATCTGAACTATGCAACCAATAATCCAAGTCAACGAATTGTAGAAATTTAAAAATTGCGTTTCCAAAATAATCTACAAGTAATTCGTCAATGACGCTACCTTACCTTTAATAATAAAAAAACATTCAAGTGATAACGTTATAAAAACTTTTAGAAATCCATTAGTCATAATCTCCAATGAAATCTTTTTTAATTTAATTAAAAATTTTGGCAATCAATGCATAAAATATTCGCTTCCTATACAGGTTGTTTCCAATGGAGGTGTTAGGATGAATTCAAGAAAATTCCTGTTGACACAAGAATTCTTCGGGGTTCAATACATGGTCAATTTGTGTTACTTTTGTTTATTAATAATCTAGTAAATTTTATGGTTTGTGTATGTATTGAGAAATTCATGACACTTCAGTGGTTTCTGGTGGTTCTATAGATTTGGGAAATCTCTCAATCAGGCTCAGCAGATGTTGATTCGTTATTTGAATAGTTTTGTATTTGAATGTATGCAAATTTTGGCACATAAGGTAAATCAAATCAATATTTTAAATTTTAATGAGCATAGCCGGAATAATATAAAAGGTATTATTTTTTCATTGACGTATTTGTACTTTAAATTGTACGTTTATATAATTTTTGCACCCAAACATCATGCTGTTGCTTATACCCGTAATGAGCTCACTGTTTGTAACAAATTTTTGCATTTGGATTTAGTTCCTCCTTGAATTGCATTTCACAATTTTTCTGGATGCGGTTCTGTATTTTTATTTGCACTCTATATTCGATTGCATGTATTTGATACGGCATTTTGCGAGCAGATTACGGATAACGTGAACCTTTGATGTATGAATACCTTCAGTCTTTGAGTCTCGCAATAGCTACGACGCGACGGTGGACGTACGTTGTTTTCAGAGTGACTTTGTTAATGCCGATAGTTAGTTTGGATAAATAGTTTTTTTTTCCAATGTCATTATTTTTATAGTCGTTTGAAACCGTAGTTCAGCGGTTGTATAGTGTTTCTGAGCCCCTGTATTAGCATCTTCTTCTTCAGGTGCCTATCTCCGTTCCGGATGTTGGCTATCATCCTGACCACTTTGACCTTATTCACCGCTGCTCGGAAGAGCTCTGTGGTCGTCATAGAGTACCATGTTCTTAGGTTTTTCAACCAGGATATTCTTCTTCTGCCGTCACTTCTCTTTCCAGCTATTTTCCCCTGTAAAATGCATTGTAGGAGTTGGTATCTACTTTCGTTCCTCATTATGTGGCCGAGATACTGCAATTTTCTATTCTTCACTGTATTGATAATTTCCAGGTCTTTACCTATTCTTCTGAGTATCTCTTTGTTTGTCACTCTTTCCACCCACGACACTCTCAGGGTTTTTCGGTATAGCCACATCTCGAATGCTTGGAGTTTCTTTGTCGTCGCTTCCGTCAACGTCCAGGCCTCTACTCCGTAAAGCAATACAGGAAAAAATATAACATTTCATCATTCTTATCTTTGTTTCCATTGTCAGATTATGGCTCTTAAACAGTGCAGCCATTTTAATGAACGCGCTTCTTGCTTTTTCGATGCGACACTTGATTTCTTGGGAATGGTCCCATTGTTCGTTGATGATGGTGCCCAGGTATGTGTATCTATTCACTCTTTCTACTGGTTGGTTTTTGACATTTAGTTGGCAGTTTGTGATGTTATCCTTGCTTATTATTATCATAAATTTAGTCTTTTTGAAGTTAATATACAACCCATATTTACTGCTAGTTTCGCCTATTTTGTTCATGAGCTGTTGCAGTCCCAGTATACTATCCGCTAGGATTACTGTATCGTCAGCATACCTAATGTTATTTAGTTGTTCCCCATTCAATACTATTCCCACGTCCATCTCTTCAAGTGCTTCTCTAAAGATATATTCGGAATAGAGGTTGAACAGCAACGGCGACAAGACACATCCATGTCTCACTCCTCTCATAATGCGTACTGTCTCCGTCCAGAACCCTATCAAATTTTCAAGTAGTCTATAAAGCAAATATACACGTCACAATTCATATCTCTACATCTTTGGATCAGCACCTGTACGCTGAAGAGAGCCTCTCTTGTACCCAATGCATCTCGGAAGCCAAATTGTGTAGGCGATATTTGTTGTTCGCAGAGTTTATAAATTCGTCTGTGAATAATTTTTAAGAACACTTTTAAAAAATGGCTCATCAGGCTGATTGTTCTATATTCTTCACATTTCTTGGCATTTGGTTTCTTCGGTATTGTTATAAACTCTGACTTCAGCCATTCGTATGGTATATTACCGCTGTTATATATTCTGTTGAATATGCCTGTTATCCATTTTATTCCATCTTCGTCCATTAATTAAAAAAGCTCTGCCTGAACTTTATCCGGTCCTGGGGACCTTCTGTCTTTCATCTGTTTAATTGTCGCTTCTACTTATTCGATCATAATAGTCGGTCCCGATTCTTCTTGAATTGTGGGTTTCTCTGGTCTGTCATCTTGAAAGAGTTTCTCTATGTATCTTTTCCAGGTTTCTTTTCGGTCATTCATATCTAATATTGCTTTTCCATTTTCATCTAAGATTCTATTTATTGGTTTTGTTTTATTTCTTCACATTAGTTCCTTTATTTTGCGGTGCATATTGAAGTTATCATGCTTGTCTTGCAGCATCTCTATTTCGCTGCATTTCTCTCTTGCTTCCTGTTCCTTAGCTTGTCTTATCTCTTTCTTAATGGTTTTATGTATCTCTTTATACCCCTTCGTGTCGATATGCTTCATCTTTCTTCTCCTTTCCATCATCTCCAGGATTTCGATGGTCATCCATGTTTTTCTCTTTTTCTTCCCGTCTGATTTAAGCGTGTTCTTTCTCGTTTCTTCTATTATTTTATTGAATCTGTGGATTTCTTCGTCAATGGATGAATCTATGTTTTCGCTTATAGTTTTGAACTTCCCCTTTAGTTCATTTTATATCTTTTATTTTACAGCACTATATCTGATTTCATCGATACAATTCGCTTTGTTGTTCTTTCTTGATACCTTCTTCATTCTTATTTTTATTTTTCCTACTAAGGGGTTGTGGTCTGAAGCTATATCTGCTCCCGGGTACTTTTTTACCGAGGTAACGCAGTTTTTGTGTCTCTTGCTTATTAGCATGAAATCGATTTGATTTCGTAAAATTCCCTCATCAGAGTCTCTGGGTGATCTCCATGTGTATAGTCTTCTCGATGGGAGCTTGAAAAAGGTATTCATTATCGCCATTCCACATGTTCATTTGCAAAAATTCTGAGCCGCTCTCCTCTTTTATTTCTCTCCACTAGTCCATGGGGGCCGACATGTTCTCCGGTCCGACCTTTTCCAATTTTTGCATTAAAGTCTCCCATTAATATCGTCACCTGATGCCTCGGCAGTTCTTTCAAAACTTGATGTATATCATTGTAAAAAGCATCTACCTCTTCTTCCGTACCGTCGCCGTCGGTTGTAGGGGCATATATCTGAATTAGATTTACCGGAACTGGATTTGCGTCAATTTGTAGCAGCATAACTCTTTCTGATATTGGCATGAAGTTGTTTACATACCCGCTCGGTGTGACCGTCTTAGTAAAAGGTGCTACCTCTGCAACGTAACCCCATACACCCCTTTTTTATTTTAGCATCCCCTATTAGCATCTGCTCGAATAAAAGTGAAGAGAGAGGGTCTTAATGCTCAACATACTACGTAGTTTTAGGTGCGCACGTTGTGGAACCATTTTGGATTTCCTCCAGTTGGCAACGTCCTATTGTTGTTGTTGTTGTGGTGGATGACAACTGGGCAATTCCTTCGTCATCTGGATGGTCCAGCAAGCGCTTCTATGTAAATTAACATATTTTTAGATTTCACCTGTTGAAGCCACACGTTGGAAAAGCGATTGGAGTAGAACACCTGACGCCATTATATTCTAAGCTTATACGAGAGCTCGAGGTAAGCATTTTAACTTTTCCAATTCGTATGAACTGACGTGGAATTTTGGTTTGTGTTCTTGTGTAAATTTCATATTGAGTAACCGTTAGATGTTACTATTGTTTATATTTGAGTACTTGTTTAATTTAAACTGTGTGCATTTTTTGATTGTTAACATCATTGGCTACTGTGTCTATTAAAATTAATTAATTATTACAAATAATTAATTTGGAAGTCATTGCAATCTAAATTTAAGGACGTGCAGTCATGGATTAACGAGATTGCCGCTGTCCCTCCCCTCCCAAAGAATATGTTGTTCTGATACAGATATAATTTTAGAACGTAAGCTAAATTTAGCGAATAAGGGTAGATCCAGCTAAAGTTTATGGGGTTTAACTAGTTTTTTTCCTTTTGTTTCAAATCATAAGGTACATTTTTCAAATTAGTAATTTTAATTCATTTAGCCTTCCTTTTCGATTTTTTAAGATCCATGGGGTGGATTACCCACGTGAAAAACATACTGGAATAAATAAATATCTACAGAAAAGTCTTGTGTTCATTACATCAGATCTTTTAAAAAATTTACCTTAATGGGACAGTCATCTGGTGTTATATCAGATTTTTAATGTTATTAAAGGTTTGTATTTTATTAACTAAAATAAAAGAATCATTCAATTACTATATTTTTATTCTAGTATCTAGTTAGTACTTCTATGTTATTTACTGGCTATAGAATTACCATCCTTTTTGTTTTAACATTAATTGATTTTTGATAGAAACAACTTAGCTAAGTGCAACTTAATTGGTTTACTTTACTAATTTTAGGTTATCTTAAGAAAAAGACCATACTTATGATTGACTATAATAATTATAGAGATTGAGAAACATTACTCAAATATCTATTTAATTTTTCATCACTAGCAATCAGTTATGACTAAACATTTCAATAGTTTCCACCATTACAATTTATTGTTGTAAAAGAAAAAGAAAGCAAAACTATATTTGGTGTCTGTTTAATTTACAGATTTTTGCGTAATGGATATTATGAAAGTAAGTAAACTTTCTTTTTTCAATTTTTAAAAACTTTCCGATGAAAAATCTTTATTCTAGTTGGCTACCTCCGAAAAATACTACTGGTGAAATAAGCAATCCAATATATCTTCAACTTGGCTGCAGGGAGGCGCCATTTTAGCTACACGATTGGGGTATAAAAAGAAATTTATATTTTAACGATGGACCGTATTTAATCATTTTGGTGAAGCAAGAGGTATTATGAACGAAAGTCATATGGAAAAAAATTAGAAAACAATAAGCCAATCAGAATTTTACAACCAATTTAATTATCTAGTACTTTCACATTGCAAGTATTTGTTAGCAAGAACAGAATATATTTTGGTTTCCGGAATTGTAATGTTTATTCCTGACAGTAGATATGACGCGCACGAACGGATTAATGAGATTTTATCAGTTTGAAAATATTATTATGTAATTTTTTTTAAGCTTTATCCATCAGATTTTCTCTTCTATTCGTAGTCTTCTTGAATTTCATGGTCTATTTGAAAAATATATAGTATTACCTAATGTAAAGTAAATTCATAGTAACCGATTACAGGTTTGAAAAGTTTCTATATATAAATTATAAATACATTGCGTGTTACATTAAAAAGCTTTTCCTTTATAATGTTAAAGGTAATAACTAAGATAAAACAAAGCTTAATCATTACTGTGCATTATCCGACTTCAATTTCTTCATTTTATTGGTAACTCTAATCACTATGGATATGGCTAAACAGACTTTATTGTATTTTTTACTAATAATTTTATCAAGTGAGTGTATGGTACAACTAAACGGCGCCGGTGTACCAAAAGCTTCAATTTGCATCTCCAATATAATAAGCAATGTATTTCCCAGTGATGATACCTTGCATATAATAATGGAAAAACATCTAAGTGTAAATTTTATAAATACCATTCCAAATCCAATCGTGATGGCAACCAGTGGAAATTTTTATAATTCGACTACAAATTTTGGCCAAAACTACATAATATACATAACAGATTGCTCCAATTTCAGTATAATCTTAAATGAATTAATTGAAAGTGGAATGTGGCATCCAAAAGATAGTCCAAGAGGTAGATTCACAATTATAATTTCAACTGTAAGAGAAGTGAAATATATTTTTGAATTGTTATGGAAACATTACATTCACAATGTAATTTTGGTGGTGTTAAACAAGAATTTGGAACTTAATCCCAGTTTGTACATCTGGCGTCCTTTTGCGTCTAGAAACAAATGTGGAAGACATTTTCTCATCAACCAATTTTTGAACTGCAATTACAAGAAAATTAAAGAGTTGGTATTTGAGAGCATTTCTAAAGATTTCAAGGAATGCACACTGGAATTGTTTACCTATAATATTGCTAGTAAGGATAAACATTTACATTACATTTCTCCTCCATCTGCAATAACACTGAATATCGTTAAGTTGCTAGGAAACAAAATTAAAGCAAATTTGAAGGTTAAGTTATTCAAAAATCTTACTCAAATGAATAATAACAGTAATATTCAATTAGTTATGATGGTCACCAGAAAAATTGAAACTGCTGATAGGTACGATTTAAGCGACACGATATTCTTTGATGTCGGAGTTTGGATGGTTCCTAAACCTACTCAAATGATAAACTTAAAAGTAATATTTTTAATATTTAAAACAGACGTTTGGTGCTTAATAATGCTTTATATTATCATGACGAGCGTTGTTTGGAATTTAATAGCCAAAAGTTTACGTGAACACGACATATTATACAAAAAATTTTTGAGTTGCTTCTTTAGCCTGTTTTCGTTAACACTGTCAATTGGTTTAAGATTTCCTCCTAAACCAACTTTCTTACGGATGATTATGATATTATATTTATTTTTTGCTGTGCATATTGATAACGCATTCCAGAGTAAATTGAGCAGTGTTCTTTTGAAACCATCATATGTGCCACCTATCGATACAATAAAGAAATTGGTGGATTCAGATTTATACTTATTTGCTTCTGTGCCGATCACAAATCACCTTAAAAGCATTAATTATAACAACAGTATTATTGAGAAAATCATTAAAAAAGTTCGAATTGAATCACCCTATAACTATGCCGAGATGGTGAAGAGAGTAGCTCTCCGTCAAAATTGCAGTACTCCTGGTTTAAAATATTTTACAAATAAAATATTTCCAAATGAAGTGAAGTACATTAACTTTTTAGACGAGGATGATACTGGACTACACAGAGTCGAACTGCTGCTTGCTATACAAAATGGTCATTACATTTTACCAATTCTTAATAAAATCATACATAGAATTAGAGAGAGTGGAATATCACATAATATAAGAAATCTTGCTGTATATTCAAGTTATGATAATTATAGCCAGAATAGTAATTTTGAAATAATTTTAACTATGGAACATACATATGGACTTTTTATTGTTTGGATAATTGGCCTAATTATTGCATGCTTTGTATTTTTACTAGAAGTGGTAACTTTTCGACAATACAGAAAGAGAAGTATCGCTGTGTTTAGAAATATCTAAAATTGTTTTAAATTTTACCATTTCGAATATTTGCACTATTTCCTTTTGCTGAAGAATTGTATAAACAGAACTCTGTGATTCCCCAGCAATATTTTAATGACTATTACGTACTTGGGTTTCAACAAGATGGAATCTTGGATAAACCGTTTCATTAAAGCAAACCAATTGAAATCGTATGAGATCATCTATCGTATGAGCGTGGATTACCGTAGCAAATCCTAAAATGGACAAAACAAATGAACAAAGAAAATGTGGAGAAGATCTTTGGAAAAGCAGGGAAAGGTGGAGATTGTATATGGCAAAACGGCTGAGAACTTATGAATTGATGATATACCGGGTGGTCCAACTTAGATCCGAACATTTAAAAAACATGATTTTAAAATGGCAATTTAATTTTTTAAGATTCCTGCTTTTCATTGTGACGTATACAACAATGAAAATGACATCAACTGAAAGACAGTTGCTCTGAAAACCAGACTTGTTTTTAAAATATTGAACTCTACAATGGGAACAAAAGAAACAAAAAGTATGGGGAAAATTTTCATTCCCAACTGTAAACATACTTTGCTTACCTCGGCTAGCTCAGGAATTTTTAAAAGAACTTAAATAAAACATACCAGATCGACTTTTCATTACTCAGAAATAATCAAAAATTTATTAATAAAATAACTTTAATAAAAGTTGCCAACAGACGATGTTTAAAGAGTGTAAATAATTAATTGCATAAACCTGCACAACTTTTAATTATTAATTATTTAACATTAATTAAATTATTTTTATTATACTTTATAATCAAATTGATGAAATTGTTATCGCGAAACGAAAATGACTTAATTGCTAATGAAAAGTTTAATTATATATTGTAATTATATCAAGATTATTAAACATAATATTATTATCTTTATTGAATAATTATTTCACTATGTGGAAAAGCTTCTACATATTGGAATTAGGGAGCCTTCGAGTCTTAGTTTTTTATATAGACCATTAGAAACACGAAAAAATAGAGCCAAATTTAGAGCTAATTCTCATATACTCGATTCTTTGTTTATTTAAATCGTAATAGATTGTCCCTCAACATATTGAAAATATAGAACTATGTCATTAGACAATTTTTTTATAGTGACACAATAAAAAATTATTAGTTAAATATAAAATTAGGTCATAATTAAATCAATCAAAATCAGAACCTCACTATACCCGAAGGTGTTGAGGTATTCGTTCTCACTTTTCATGTAGTGGCATTTTCTTTTATACAGGGTTTAGCAGAGTAAGTATGTTAAAAATGCCTTTTTTGAATTTTATGATGGGAATTTTTTTACAAAATTTGTTATGTAAAAAGACAGTCCTGTGTAAAATTTCAGCCTTCTAATTTAATTCCTGTTGATTTTAGAGGGAAAAATCGGTTTTTTCATGTCGTTTCATATTTTGTCATTTTTAGTGTCCCATGTAGCACACAATGTTGGCTCAATATTGGTCCAATATTGAAAATATATATTGGGCCAATATCGAGATGTGAACATTTTCCAATATTGGTACAATATTGGCTTCCAATATTGGCGCAATATTTATTTCCAATATTGCGCCAATATTGAGATGTGAACATTTTCCAATATTGGTGCAATATTGATTTCCAATATTGGTGCAATATTTATTTCCAATATTGCGCCAATATTGAGATGTGAACATTTTCCAATATTGGTGCAATATTGGTTTCCAATATTGGTGCAATATTTATTTCCAATATTGCGCCAATATCGAGATGTGAACATTTTCCAATATTGGTACAATATTGGCTTCCAATATTGGCGCAATATTTATTTCCAATAATGCGCCAATATTGAGATGTGAACATTTTCCAATATTGGTACAATATTGGCTTTCAATATTGGCGCAATATTTATTTCCAATATTGCGCCAATATCGAGATGTGAACATTTTCCAATATTGGTGCAATATTGGTTTCCAATATTGGTGCAATATTTATTTCCAATATTGCGCCAATATCGAGATGTGAACATTTTCCAATATTGGTGCAATATTGGTTGCCAATATTTATTTGCAAAAAAATTAATTATTTTTTATTTTAGTATTATTATTATTGGTTCATTTTTATTTAATCTACCATATTGTATTTATATTAAAGGCTCCTAAATGAAGTTAGTGTACCTGAAGAAAATCTTTTTAAATCAATTTTTCTACTAGTGTCCATGGATATGTTGCAGCGCCAATCATTTCTGTGAATCTGAAAATTAAATTTGAAGATTTTTTTTCTTACCTTAGATCCCACCGGGATTCGAACCTACGATAGATCTTTCGAATTGTACTAGAGCCGTCTACTCTAACCACTAACCTATAGGGGAACATACTTATTTTCGGAGTTTGTCGGTGATTTAATAAGATGTTTTTATATCGTTTTGAAAAATTCAAATATTACATAATATTTTTTTAATCTACATTTTACTATTTTTTTTGTTTTAGAAAAAACGTATGGACATACTTTTCGTAGATCTAGATTTCGACATGTTTATTGTTTTTACAATTAATTTATATTTAATTATATTATTATATAAATTTACCAAAATTAAATTATAAGAAAATTTATTTAAAAATTTTCCGTAAAATTTGCACTTGTTTTAAAATGCCTCTGGCGCAGGTCGGTTTTTTCAAATTATGTTGGTAAAACATGGTAAAAACTATTTAGATTTACATAGATGACGTCAAATACTAAAGTATTTGGTGACGTCTTTCATTGGTTGGAAAGAATGAAAGTAAAATTGTTCATTAAGGTGGTCGATTTCTATGGGGATTATCTACTTTATTTTTATTTTTAAAATTTATTTAACAACGATTGCAATTAAATAATACTATTGCTACAAAGAGAGACGGTCGGAACATAGTGGTCATGCGAGTTGACTATGAATGCTGAATGCTAAATACCCCGTTCGAATCCGAGTGAAGTAAGAACTTTATTCTAACCGTCTCTCTTGTCCTCCAGGTTGGGGGTTCTTCGTCGGGCTGGCTCCCCGTCGTAGGTAAAAAATTAAATGCTGTGAATGCCATTTGATATTAAAAAGTTAATATTATAATGGTCAGCCAAGACCCATTAGGGTTGTAGCGCTACACGATTGCTATAATTACGAAAATTTTACAAATTATTGCTCAAAGCTTCTTGTGTAACATATTGAAATATGAGGCGTAGAAGACAATTATTAAATTGATAATAATTAAATATATAAAGCGATGACGTGTATTGCGCATGCGAAAACTAATACACATAATAATTTATTGTCTCATATTTCAATATGTTACACGTGAAGCCTTGAGCAACAACCTGTAAAATTTTCGTAACTGTAGTAATTTTAGTTAAGTTGATAATCCCCATAGAAATCGGCCACCTTAACATGATGAAATTATTAACCCGTTATCGAAACCGATTAAAAATTATATTATTAAGACTAGAGACATTTCCACCGATGGCGATGGTCAATTTTAAATCCTCGACGCTAAAATGGTTACGTTTGAACAGTGGACAATTCCACCGATGCGGGCCGAGTACCTTCCTTATGAAGTATTAGAAGTTGCACAATGGGGATTAACAAACTTGAAAATCCCTTGAAAGATTACAAATGACCAAAAATAAATGCAGCATTTTATAGATTTATCAATAAAAATTTAATGTAGTAAATGAAAAAAAAAATTAATTAATTTATTTATAAAAATTCAACATAGAAGAAAGAACAACAAATAAATTATCGGACGCAACTTGCTCGGAGGAATCGAAAATTTGAAATGCCCGTAACTTTTTAGAAACTGAAATTAAGATGTTGGAAGTGGAAGCTCATTTAGGCTCTGACGAAGCCCTAACGTTTGATACCATTTTACCTAAAAATTCACAAAAATTGCAAAAATAGAAAAACAGTCTACAGCCTGCCCCCCCCCCCCAACTGTTTCGCGAATAACTCCGGGACGGTTGAGGCTCAAACGAAAAAAATGGAAGCTCATTTAGACTCTAACGAAGCTCTAACGTTTGACACCATTTTCATCCCAAAATTCGACTTGTGGGGGGCCAACGTGTCTACAGCCCCCCCCCATTTTTCGCGAATATCTTCGCGATGGTTGAGACTTAAACGAAACAAATGGAATCTCATTTAGGCTCTAACGATTGACACCAATTGCACTCCAAAATTCGATTTGCGGGGGGCAGCGACATGCACCTCTAAAAATACGTACAGCGACGGGTTGGTACCATAAAATTTTGAATTAAATATATTATGGAATAAACATATTTAGTAAAACAAATTTATATTATGGAATAAACATATTTAGTTATATTAGGGATTATAATAAATAGGGTGTTTTATTTTACCTAACTATCCTGTCTCTAATCATGACCTTCGGAAAATAAATCAATCATGCGCATCAATGTCGTCGATGTTCTTTAACTATTTCAAAAACTATTTGGGTTTATTACACCCTATATACAGCGGCGGTGCATGTCGCCCCCCCCCATTTAGAATTTTGAATCCAAAATAGTCTAAATCGTCTGTGTATCGTTTGTACGTATCGTGGTTTGTACCTGTTTGTACAAAAATTATTTTAGTTTCTAGAGGTAATTTTATTTATAGTGGTCGGGAGTGGCTAATGTGCATAAACGAATATTCGTCATTTCGGTGCTGTTTGTGTTAATTGGTGGAATTTGGGTGTCAAGGGTGCTCCCTCCACAGTGGGGGATTTAGCACTTCAGAGGCCCGAGGCGCAATTCAATTTTGAGGCCCCCTCTAAATATTTTCACACCTATGTCACACTTTTTGGACCACCTGTATACGGTTTGTTTCAAAATTGGTATCTTTAACAAAAAAAAATAATGAAATTATCAAATGGGTATCATTATCACTGTTTATTAAACATTAAATATAAGTAGGTATAATAATAAAAATAACAAATCTTTTTTCGCAATACTAACAACAAACTAAATCGGAACTTTTCTCGCTTTAGCTTTAGCAAATTTATCAATTAGACTTTCATAATCAATTAACATAACTATATCATTTTCTATAAACATCATAGACAAATGACTTAAATGAAGTTAAGATAAGGAATTTCTTAAATAATTTTTAACTCTTTTAAGAACTGAAAAAGAACGTTCTCCACTTGCATTACAAATTGGAATTGTCAAAAATATTTTTAAAATTGTCTCTACATTAGGAAATGTCGATTGCAAACCTGCAATTAACAATTTATACATCTCCACAGGATTGGTGACATTTTCTTCTCTTACGTAGGCAATAAAATGAACAAGTTCGTCTTTAAAGTTTTTAATATCAATATCATTTTGATATTTTGTACATAAGTTTTCCACACAATCATTAAATTGGACGTCAGGCATTTTAAAATCAAAAAATAATCCAAAATCTTTTAAAACTTCACTCTAAATGGCGCTTCTTCGTGATAATTCTGATATGAGTACATCACAAATAACAGTAGGTCAAGGCCAGGTAGAAGAAAGGTACAAAACAAAATAAATTTCAAAATTTCCCAAAAAGTAGCTTATTTGGCAAGCAATTTGTACCTACCTGCAGATTAAAATCGGTAGAATTTGTAACAATGGGGTCTATAAATACAGAAATTTATTTAAATGAATGCATCAAGAAACGGTTGCTACCCTTTCTGGCATCACAAAACACCCCACCATTGTTCTGGCCCGATTTGGCAACCTGTTCATCAGATTAATCATCAAGTTATATAAGAGCAACATCTATGAAATTATGAAGTACGCTGTGATAATATTAATTATTTTTATCATAAAAATAAAATTATTTTATTTTATTGTGAGAGCTGAAATTTGAGGCCCCCTGGATTTATGAGGCCCGAGGCGCGCGGCTCATGCGCCTGTTCGGAAATCCGCCACTGTCCCTCCACATTTGCCGCGCAAGCCAAAGTCACGCGCCAACCACTATGAATAAAATAAAATAACCTATACCCAAATAGTTTTGAGAAATTTCAAAATTTCGCTGGGGGGGGGGGCTGGAGACATGCTTTTTCTAAATTTCGGATTTAAAATAGTCTACCACCCCTATTCTGTAACTTTTTCGTTATCGTTGAACCGCAAAATTCTTTAAGTTGTTAAGTTCGTATTCCGTAACTTAAAATTCGTAAGCATATTCGGTACCGCATTCGGTAAGATCGACATAATGGACGAATGCTCCAAGTGTCGCGTTAAGAGCATAACGAATACATTGTGGCTGTGACACTTGCGTATTTTGTTCAAATTAGTAGTATTTCTGTTGGTTTTTGTTTAATATTTTACTAAAAAGTACAAAATGGATGCGAATTATGTTAGCGATAAACTACAGCTTGAAAAGAATAGCGTTTTTCTGTATTTTCAAAAAATTCTGAGTGAAAGGCTATTACAAAAAACGAAATTTGAATCAGATAACTACATTCTAAGAAACTATCTACATAAAATTACGCAAAGAATAATTATGTAAAAATTCTTATAGGGCTTCAAAATCCAAACTAAAAATGAGCATAAACCGATACTTTAGTAGACCCTAAAAACAGGTATCTACAGGGAGAAGCACCAGTTTCTAGGAATAAATAGTACAATAACATAATAAAATTGAAAAATTTATTAGTTCCTATTCATTCTTATTATGGCATAGACAAGTAGTGTCAAGTGTCTCTTAAAAAAAGTTACAAAATAGGGGTGTTAACCATTATTTTTATAATAATGTTCATTTTCTTAAATTCTATCTAATCCTAAAATTTATAAATCACGAAATGAAGAATTCGCAAGAAAAAATAAAATTTGTTAAAGCCTTGTAGATTTATAATTATGCCGCCATACACTTAATAAATAAAATAATTAAATTTAAATTTCAAAAACCGAAGATGAATGCATGATACGAAAACAACTTCGTAATTATTCGTACAAGAAACCTGGGTTTTTTCGTTAAAAACGTGATGCGAGCGATCGCCGTACCGAATGAAGTTAGAGAATACCAGTCATAGCGAAATTCGGTTGAAAGTTCATAGCGAAGCCAATCTTAACGATAACCTTAACGATAACGAAAAAGTTACAGAATAGGGGTGAAGTCTATGACGTTTGTGTTTCGTTTGTGCAGGTTTGCGCAAGTCTTATTTTCGTTAATAAAGTTACGGGTATTTAAATTTTTCGAGTCCTCCGAGCAAGTTCCGTACGATAATCTTCTATTTGATGAGATTAAAATTTGTTTCGATTATGGGGTTAAATACACTGTATTTTAAGTAACTTGAAATCACCAACCCCATTATTACACCAATCAATTCTCGCAATTTTTTACATGAACTTATTGGGAGTAGTTCGGAGTAATATAACAGACCAAATATTTGATTTCTTATATTGCCCCTATATCGGAAAACACTATTGGACCAATATTGGCTAAATAATGGCAGACAATATTGGTTTCCAATATTGGTGCAATATAGCGCCAAGCTGCAGCCAATATTGGTGCTATATTGATTTCCTATATTGACCCAATATCGGAAAACAATATTGGACCAATATTGGCTAAATATTGGCAGACAATATTGGTTTCCAATATTGGTGCAATATAGCGCCAAGCTGCAGCCAATATTGGTGCTATATTGATTTCCTATATTGATCCAATATCGGTAAACAATATTGAACCAATATTGGCTAAATATTGGCAGACAATATTGGTTTCCAATATTGGTGCAATATAGCGCCAAGCTGCAGCCAATATTGGTGCTATATTGATTTCCTATATTGACCCAATATCGGAAAACAATATTGGACCAATATTGGCTAAATATTGGCAGACAATATTGGTTTCCAATATTGGTGCAATATAGCGCCAAGCTGCAGCCAATATTGGTGCTATATTGATTTCCTATATTGACCCAATATCGGAAAACAATATTGGACCAATATTGGCTAAATATTGGCAGACAATATTGGTTTCCAATATTGGTGCAATATAGCGCCAAGCTGCAGCCAATATTGGTGCTATATTGATTTCCTATATTGACCCAATATCGGAAAACAATATTGGACCAATATTGGCTAAATATTGGCAGACAATATTGGTTTCCAATATTGGTGCAATATAGCGCCAAGCTGCAGCCAATATTGGTGCTATATTGATTTCCTATATTGACCCAATATCGGAAAACAATATTGGACCAATATTGGCTAAATATTGGCAGACAATATTGGTTGCCAATATTGGTGCAATATTGCGCCAAGCTAAAGCCAATATTGGTGCAATATTGATTATCTATATTGCCCCAATGTCGGAAAACAATATTGGACCAATATTGGCTGAATCTTGCAATATTGCGCCAAGATTCTATATTGGCGCAATATTGGGCCAATATTGCGCCAACATTGTGTGCTACATGGGGTTACTAAGAGATATCCGAAAAATCTCAAAAAATTCAGAAAAATCTAAAATTACCCAACAAATATAAAAATATTTTTTTAGAATTCATTCGCGATTAAATTCAACGAAATAAGAATTGATCAATGTTAAAAAAAAATATTTGGCCAAGTTAGAATTTTGGTAACACTTTAAAAAAAATTGACAAAATTCTACTTTGGAATCCCTACAAGTTAAAAAAAAGATCATCTCAAAATTCTGCCTGCAACACCTTCAAAAATGCAAAATTCAATTCAAAGTTGTGACGTCTTGAAGTCTATTGCATTTTAACCACGTTAGCATTTTCGTGCTACTCTAAAAATTTTTGACATGTTTCTACTTTGGAATATTTACAAGTTAAAACCAAAAATATTTTACAATTCCACACCTTCAAAAATTATGAATTTTGATTAGTAAGCTTTAATTATATGAAAGTAAGCAGGAAGTGTAAACAACGTTCATATCCTAGGTGTTTAGAACACCAGACTTGTGACCATGCATCCTGAGTTCGCCTCCCATATGTACATTTTTTTAATTATCTGAATTAATTATATTTTGAAATTTTATTCAATAATTGATAATAATGAATAAAACGATTTCTTGTATTAGTATGTGTATCTTCTTTAAGAGGGGACATGGACAATTCGGTACCAGCGACTCGGTACCAGACAATTCGGCACCGGGAAAATAAAGCGAGATCATTCTAAAAAAATATTTTTTTCCACTACTAGTCATATATAGGCTATCATTTTTACTTAGGTTAGAAACTCCAGAAGTAACTCATTTTAGACTAGAGGTGAATAATATTTCCATTGTTAACCACTGGTAAATAATGAACAAAATGATACTTTTCGATAATTTGGCGACAATTTTCAAGAAAAATGATGTTATAAGATGATTTAGAAAAATGGAGAAATGCTATTTAATTGTATTTAAACTATTAAAAACGCTTTATTAACAGATTAATTGAATTTTAAAATTTTTATTAAATTCGAATTAATGTGATAGATAGTGACAGCGCCATCTTTTGTTAATTTGACGAAATGCAATTTATTAGGAAATTTGGGTAATTTCAACGCAAAGAAGTACAAGCTTATTGAATAATTTTATATTTTAGTATTTTAAGATGAAAAAGTGCTTAAAAACAGAAAAAAATCGCTAAACGGCTCAAAAACTTCAACTTCAAAAACAGTCAAAATTTATTTCCATAGCAACAAAACAAAAGACTATCATTTGTTTTATAATTTATTTGAAATAAATATTTTAAATTAGAATTTTTTTTTATTAACAAAAAAAATTAAAAGAATTATAAAAAAATCTAGTAGTGGAAAAAATCGTATATAAACCGCGGTTGTGAAGACCATTATAGCCCACGCGCCTTATATTCCTCGGCGCTTCGCACGTCGGAATATAATCTTGGCGCCAGGGCTATAATGACTGTCTTCACAACCTTGGTATATAATATACTATTATATTTGTTGGGTAATTTTAGATTTTTCTGAATTTTTTGAGATTTTTCGGATATCTCTTACAAGGGGAAGGCCAACTTTGGTCGTCACAGATCTGCACCACTATCTTTATATCTTTACAACCCAATTAGAACGTCACTTGATGAAAGTTTAACGACCCGGAATTCAGAAAATTTTGTGAAAATAATTTTTAAAGAGCAATGTAAAATCAAAGCATATGGTAGTTCAAATGTATTTCATTATTATTTCCCTCCTAAAAAATCAGTAGACAACAACTGCTCGACATAACCTTAGATTTACCCATTATTTTATTTATTAATTTGAGCATTATATCTTTGCTTTGTGATGCGACAGCTTGCAATCCTTTTTGTAACAGCACAAAGTTTACAAATACATCATGTAATAATGGTTACATGATAAATGAAAAAAGAGCATTTAAAAACTCATACTGGTGAGAAACCGTTTGCCTGTAAAATTTGTGACTATAAAAATGTGCTCAAAAATCATCTTTAAAGGATCATTTAAGAACTCACACAGGAGAAAAGTCATGTATTTGTGAGTCTTGTGCCTATAAAATGTGTACACAAATCAAATTTAAAACGACATTTAAAAACTCATAATACCATAACTGCGATATAAACAACATAATAAGTAATACTTTGATTGTAATTATAATTTGAACCTCGTTTTTGACACATTCCACTTCTTGATTATCAATATCTTTAAGTGTGCATTCAGATTGTATGCAATGTGCATACAGTTAAACCAAAATTAAGCATTATTTATGTCACAAATCTTACAGGCAAACGGTTTTTCACCAGTATGAGTTTTTAAATTTCTTTTTTCATTTATCGTGTAACCGTAACCATTATTACATGTTGTATTTGTAAACTTTGTGCTCTTACAAAAAGGATTGCAAGCTGTTACATCACAAAGCAAAGATGTAATGCTCAAATTAATAAATAAAATAATGGGTAAATCTAAGGTTATGTTGAGCAGTTGTCGACTGATTTTTTAGGAAGGAAATAATAATGAAATACATTTGAACTACAAAATGCTTTGATTTTACATTGCTCTTTAAAAATTATTTTTACAAAATTTTCTGAATTCCGGGTCGTTAAACTTTCATCAAGTGACGTTCTAATTGGGTTGTAAAGATATAAAGATAGTGGTGCAGATCTGTGACGACCAAAGTTGGCCTTCTCCTTGTTAGTACAATAAAAATGACAAAATATGAAGCGACGTGAAAAAACCGATTTTTCCTTCTAAAATCAACAGGAATTAAATTAGAAGGCTGAAATTTTGCACAGGACTATCTTTTTACATAACAAATTTTGTAAAAAATTCCCACCATAAAATTCAAAAAAGGTATTTTTTAACATACTTACTCTGCTAAACCCTTTACGCCACTCTCCTCTATCTAGTGTGTGCCATTTGTTTTGCCTCGCTCCAGGTTTTTCCCATCTCTTTCAAGATCTGCCCAATATTATCGTCCCATATTTTTGTTGGTCTGCCTCTTGTCCTTCTTCCCGCTGTTTTTGCCTTCCACACATTCCTCACCGGCATATCAGCAAATACTGAATATACCTAAGAAAAAAATAATTGCGGTGTCATTTTCACTCTTGAACGTTCTAGATTACATAAGAGATTTGATTGCCCTCCATAGAGTGAATTTTGAAATATATAAACCAAGTTCCCGTATGATATCATTGCAGCTCTTGGTTGAATTTGAGGCTATTTTCGAAATTAGTTGTAGATTTCGAGTGGAAATGACTTTTGGACGTCCAGTGGACTTTTTTTTGCCATAATCAGAACTTTATTCTGGCCGTCTCTCCCTCAGCAGGCAATGGCAAACCACCGGGGTGTAATCTGCCATGAGAAACCTTGTCTTAGGGTAAAAGGACTTTAGTACGAAACATTTAAAGTACATAAATCGTCCCCAAATTAAAAAGGTTCACCAAACCATCTTTAGGGTAAAAGGACCGAGAAGAAGAATAATATAATTAGAAATATACTTAAAAATAAAGTAAACAACTACACAAAACGGGCATTTGAAATTATTCGTTATCATATTGTTAAATACTGAATATGGCTATGATTAGACAGTATTTTTGGAATTTTTTAATATTAATTTTAACATTCAAGTTTAGTAAAGAGACGGTCGGAGCATAGTGGTCACGCGAGTTGACTATGACCGCTAAATGCCCGGTTCGAATCCGGGTGAAGTAAGAACTTTATTCTGGCCGTCTCGCTGGTCCTCCAGGTTGGGGGTCAGGGCTAGCTCCTCATCATCTGTAAAGAAAACTAAAAAGCTTTAAACCATGACCAAGCCTCGCAAGAGACTTGGGAAACGGGAACGGATAAACAATTACTAATTGTAGGCTTGATGTGTTGTGAGGTGTTTATTTACCTTGTAATGCAAAAAAGCAGTCCGAAATATATTGTGGTGATATTTTCCATCAATTAAGAGTGACAGCAAACAAATAAGGAAGTGATTTAATTTTATTTGATTTTTAATTCAATAATCAGTTAATTTGGCTGATATGATAAACATTTGCATCAAATTAACAACAAACCGTTATTTGTAAAAATTTACACATAAAACAAAACAATTTTGAAGTTATTTGTGAAATACAAAATTTTTGTAACATCCTGTAAGTGATATTTGATTTTGAGAACAACAACAGATTCCTGTAAAACGTAAAGTGTGAATAATAAATTAGTGCGTGCACAATAAACAACGTTGTATTACCTGCTAGAAAGGCCAATTTATCTGAAAAGGAACAAAGACTCCCACCTAAAATATCCAATTTTGAAAAACTGGGAAAGGGACAGAAAGTCGGCGAGCAAGAACGGGAGTCTCTTGGTGAAGCTCAAGGAGAGAGGAGTCTCTTAGTGAAACTCAAGGAGAGAGGAGTCTCTGAGTAGGGCTCAAATTAAAGTTCTTTGGTGATCCTGAAAGAAGGAAGAACTCGCGAGACTTCTTATTGATCTGATGATCAAAGAAGTGTAATTTCGTGATTTCACTAAAAAGTGAATAATTTGCGAAAATCAAATTTTCGCGTAGTTGCTAATTACGATTCATAATTAGTGAGCGGTTGTGTATTTCTAACGAATTAAGGTATTAGTAAATTGGATACCTACAATAGAAAGTGAATTATAAAAATTATATGCACGTGTGTGAAATTTGGAGGTTACCTATACGTTTACTGGAAAATTATAATTGACAATTGATCAATTACTTACTGGAAGTGTTGTCTCAGGTAGCAGTTGTCCAATCGATGAATAGTGAGAAGATTGGATTGGAAAATCACGATTTAACTGGAAATTGGATGCAAGCGGATACAGGAGTTGTAGGCGAAATTCTAACAAGTGTTAAAATCATGGTCGATAAACCAGATGTTGATAATCGACAAAACAGTGGCGCACGAAAACTTTAAGAAGTTTACCATTTATAAGGTAAATAAATTTAATTTAAAATTAATGAACTCAAATAAAACAACGATTTGTGTTGTCAGTGAGTTTATTGATAAAACTTGTATTAACTGTTTTTACAAAATTACACTTGTTACATAAATGAACAAATTTACACGTCTAGTTTCAGAATTTAAAACATTAAATGTTACGTGTATGTCTGAGTCATTACACATTAATACCTCTGGTTTGAGACAAATTTATTGTCCACATGAAAGTTTGATGCAAATTTGTTTATGATAAATTTCCCTTCATTTAATAAATTATGTTTGTTGCGAATTTTCATCTTTTTATTTCGTCCGTCGAATCCATCAGCCCTGAGGAAGAGAAAAACCCTTCTTCGGCGTAAAACTAGTCCAGCGGCTTTAGTAACAGTTTGTTTTGACTAAAACATCATAACAATATATATGTTAATGAAAGACCAAACGGCGCTCTTGCGTCGAATGGTTGATCAATTGTTGTATTTTTAGAATTAATAAAAGATTTTAAAATGAATGAATGGTTAGAGTAGACGGCTCTAGTACAATTCCAAAGATCTATCGTAGGTTCGAATCCCGGTGGGATCGTTAAGGTAAGATAAAAAAATCTTCAAAGTTAATTTTCAGATTCACAGAAATGATTGGCGCTGCAACATAATATATCCATGGACACTGGTAGAAAAATTGATTTAAAGTAATTTTCTTCAGGTACACTAATTTCATTTAGGAGCTAATAATTATTACAATATGGTAAATTTAAACAAAAATAATATTCGAACAAAAACGAAATTAAGTAGTAATACACTAACTTCATTTAGGAGCCTTTAATATAAATACAATAATATGGTAGATAATATAAAAATGAACCAATAATAATAATACTACTGATATAAAAAATAATTAATTTTTTTGCAATTGCAAATAAATATTGGCAACCAATATTGCACCAATATTGGAAAATGTTCACATCTCAATATTGCCGCAATATCGGAAATAAATATTGCGCCAATATTGGAAACCAATATTGTACCAATATTGGAAAATGTTCACATCTCAATATTGGCGCAATATTGGAAATAAATATTGCACCAATATTGGAAAATGTTCACATCTCGATATTGACCCAATATATATTTTCAATATTGGACCAATATTGAGCCAACATTGTGTGCTACTGTAACAACAGGGGGTGCGTTATTAAAATTTACTTATAAAAATTTTCTCATAAAATTTGAATAGTAATTTTAGAAAACACAAGAACCTTTTTACTTGGCCTAAATAAAAAGTCACCCCAGAATGTTCTCTAAATTTATTTCGTTTCCCAAAAATGTCTAGAGTTTTGAGATACTCCTGAATTTTTGGGAATATCGACGAAGATTCCACGGTAACAAAGGACAGTCTATTTTTAGTTTTAACGCTGCCACCCGACAAAATTTCCTTTGTTAGTTGTCCTGGACCTCTTCGATACTTTTTGGTAGCCCTGGTTTGATTTCCCAATCTTCACGAAATGACGTAAATATCGCTGGCTAACGTAGGGTAAAAGGTGCCCTTTGCAGTGATTTTGGGAAAACGTAGGAATCATTAACTTTTGAAAAAACTTCCACTTTATTTTATGGGGTTCTTTTAAATTCAAAATAAAAGAATTAATATTTCCCAAATATAACAATTTATTAAATTAAACTGAATTATTTACAAAAATTTACAAAAATAATTAAACTCGAAATTATAATATGACAACACTTTTGCCACAGTATAAACAACAAAATAACTTTTGAAAGTAATATTTGACGAAACATTATCAAACATATCATAATTTTTAGTGATGGGCATAACCGGATTATTTCAAGAATCGGATTCTGCCGATTAGGTTATTCTAATAACCGGATGATTTTATAATTCAAATTATTTTTAACTCATTTCTTTCTGAACAGGTAATGACGTAATTAGTGAAACAAAACCTCTTCTCCATTCGATTATGAAGCGCGCGTTATCAAATTTCAAAACATTTATGTTTACTTGACGAATTCCAAACTGACTTGATGTAAATAATATTAGTTAATGTTAGCTTTCCGGTGAAGCAGAGAATTGACTCGCGCATTAGGTTATAATATACGGTTATTTATTACGATTTTTCACTCGGTTCGGTCAGAAGGTTCTTAAATACCGGTATTTCGCGATTTATTATAAGGTTATTTTTAATTCGAATTATTCAATTTGATAATCGAATTATACAGGTTATTTCAATAACCGGATGACAGGTTATTTTTAATTTGAATTATCCCATCACTAATAATTTTTAGACACACTAAAAATGTAATAGACACTTTTAGCACTAAAAATATATAAAATTGGCACAGATGTAAATATAACCAACTACAAATTGTTTCCGTCTCTGAATATCAATTATTCAGATTTCCAAAATTAAACATAAAACAGATTAACTTAGCAAACCTTACTTTAACGATTAAATAATATTGGCTAAACTTATATGCAGCCAAAACTATCAACAAACGAGGAAACAATCGTCTCGCGATTAACCTTTAGAATTAAGTATCAATAACCTGATGAGCAAATCTCACTCCAATTAATTATTATAATATAAGGAACCCAAATACATTTCCTTAACAACTCGTTAGAATACAAAAATTTGCGTTCTCAAATTATGATTTGACAAACACGCACTACAAAATAAAATCATTCATCAGTAAACAATAATTTTTACCTTTAAGTGTTTCAGCAAAACCACAAAAACTTAAACTTATTTATTTAAGTCGAGAAAATTATTTAAATTATTTAATTTAATTGATCACCACTAACTTATTTATTCAAACAATAGTTCGATAAATAGTTGCAAACAAAATTATTAATTGAGCGTTTGTACTTTAACACAAAACTCAATCATCAAATTCAAACAAACAAAATCGCACATTGGAGTCTTCGACTTTGACTTGGTGTTTTTGGAAAGTATATCGTCGCAACGGACAACAACTTTCGTAACACGGCAAAGGAGAACTCCCCTATTTAATTCACAAAATTAACCCGCACACTCGAGTCTACAAATTTGTACCCTTATCAAAAAGCGTCTATGATCGCTCCTCGAGCAACGCAATTTTGATGCAGGTAACGATGGGACTCCCTCTTATCAGTACAGTTATATATAAAATGCAACGTTTAGGCACCAAATTCATATGTATATGGACGAAGTGGCACCCATATTTACGTAGTGGCACCAATTGAAGGTGCCAGAACGTTTTACTTCATATTTAGGTGCTAGAGCGTTGGGTTATCATAACTATGAAATATCACGAAGGTGCCATTTGGACGATATATCCATAAAAATTCAATTTTAATTGAACCGTATAATGTGCAGGGGGCGCTCTCAGCAAAAATGCTTAAGGCGACTAAGAGGCACCACTAGAATTCACACTTAACGAACTGGCACCCTTTTCAATATAAAAGTATAACGACGAATTGGCACCTCACCTACATAATATTAAAGAATAATATTAATGATAGATAAAATTCACAGGCAACACTTGCAGTTGACGATTTCTGTCTTATAACACTTTGTACGTAATATTTTAACTGTAACTTTGAATTACGATTTTATGTTTTCCAAAAATGAAATTTTTTAAAACATTTTATCAACTAGGACAGTGTAAATTGTGAAATAAGCACTTGAAGCTCCGAGAAAGTACCAATCATGTAGGCAATTATTAATTGATAATAATTTATTGCTGAAATTTCAAAATTGTTGAAATGTTTATTTTATGTTTACTTTTAGTGCAACCAGGTCGGACTCAATATTTAATTTCAATTTTTAATCAATTAAAAATCGGGCGCTTTAATGGCGTTACAAGAAATCATCAAAGTAAACTATAATTATTTACTTATAATTTATTACTTTACTTAAACAATTATCAAATAAAGTCATACTATACAAATTAATAATAGGGGTTTTATAAAATGTCCAGATATGCACTAAATAGAAAGGCTAGTAGGTTTGGACCTTTGTCTTAGATAAAAATAGAAATTTGGAAATTCAGGAAGAACTGCCTTAGGGCTAGTTTTACAAAGCAAGTATAACTGTATAAATTAAGAATAAGCTATACTGAGAATGATGTCTCTATTTTACCTGATGCCGCCCTTTCTATGCTCTTTATTCGAATGATCTTCCATAAAAAAATTATCAATCCGAAAAAGAAACATTTTGTAAAATGAAGATGTAAATTTTATTATCATAGAATTATCAAAAAATAATTTTACAAAATGTATCTTTTTCTGATGTTGTAAAAGACATACCTTTTTGAAATATTGTTATCAAATATTATAAATGACTTGCAATTTTATTTATGACTAATGGTCAAGTAATGGCCAGGTAGAAAGTGAAATCCGATTTTTGCACCCCTTTTCGCCCCGAAACATTGTTAAATTATAGACATTTCTGTAAAACTTTCTGATTAAATATAATTTTTCATGTACTTCTTGCAACCGCTAAGTAATTAATGGGTCCAAGTAATTAATGGACGGCTCCAAAGGGGTCTACAATCGAATTGATAACTTAGTGCAGAATAAATATTTTTTTAAATTTTCGTAATAAAAAGTAACAGTGTAAGAATTTTGTATACAACAGTTCCAAAAATTCTTGAATTTTAATCTCATCAAATAATTTTCAACTTGAAGATTATCGTGCAGAACTTGCTCGGAGAACTAGAAAATTTGAAATACCCGTTACTTTGTAGAAAATGAAATTACAATTATGGAAATGGAAGCTCATTCAGACTCTATACTAACGAAGCTCTAACGTTTGACACAAATATCACCCAAAAATTCAAATAACAGCGAAAATTGAAAAAACAAGTCCACAACCTCCCCCCCCCCAAAGATTTCGCGAATAACTTTGCGACGGTTGATGCTGAAACGAAAAAAGGAAGCTCATTTAGGCTCTAAAGTATGACACTAATTTCACCACAAAATTCAAGCTGGAGGGGGGACTTGTCTACAGCAACTATAAAATTTAACGCTATTTCTGAAAGTAGAAAAGTCGAATTGCTCCCCTCTCCAAGTCGAATTTTGGGGTAAATTAGTGCAAAACGTTAGAGCTTCGTTAGAGCCTAAACGAGCTTCCAGTTATTCGTCTGAGTCTCAACTTTTGCGGAGTTATACGCAAAATCTTTGGGGGGGGGGTAGACATGTTTTTCTATTTTATCTCTTATTTTGAATTTTTGGATGAAATTGGTGGCAGACATTAGAACCTCGTTAAAACCTAAACGAGCTTTAATTTTTTTCGTTTGAGCATGTCTCCAGCTTCCCCCCCCCTTCAGGTAAATTTTGAAATTTCTCGAAATCTATTTGATTTTCTTTTGAAAATAATTTTTGCACAAACAGGTACAATAAAGTACAACCGATTGAGACTATTTTGAACTTCAACATGTATGTGTTCCGCAGAATCTCGTTAACAATATCACGCCCGTTAACGTCTTTTATGTTTGTCTTGGAAATCGCAAAAACTATTTGAGTACAAACGAAAATAAGACTTCCACATCGTGCACAAACGAATGGACCATTTGGAATCCGAAATTCGAAATTTCATAAAACTGTATGTTACCACAGGTGTTAAAGAGAATCTCGCTAATTCAATCATACGCGTCGGTGTCGTTAATGTTTTTTTTGAAAATCTCAAAAACTATTTGGGTACAAACGAAAATAATACTTGCAGAAACAAGGCCAAAAGAAGTACAAACGATCTAGACTATTTTAAATCCAAAATTCAAAATTTCAAAAAAGAATGTCCCCCCCCAACCCAGCGAAATTTTGAAATTTCTCGAAAAGTATTTGAGTACAAACTAAAATAATTTTGGTACAAACGATTTAGACTATTTTGGATTCAAAATTCGAAATGGGGGGGGGGGGTCTGGCGACATGCACCTTAAGAAGCGATCGTTCCCACGCACATGATTTAAAATAGTATACTGTGAACAACTAAAAGATAAATTGATTTACAGATTTGAATAGCGGGTAAAATAAAAACTAAGATTCAGGGATTCCTAAAATCAATTTCACATAGGTGTTATTATAGTACATAAAGTAATAACAATTTATTTTTACATAATTTTAGTACGTGTTTGAATAAAGAGAAATATAGAAATTGTGTAAATTGTGGTGTAAATTTATTGTAAATTGTGGTGTAATTTTATTGTAAATTGTGATCAATTTCAAAATAATAGTATCCTCAAAATCAGAATAATTTACGAATCAGAAATGCAGCAGAAAGTAAAAATAAGGAGTAAACAGAAACATACTCGTAGAGTTGTTGCTCGGAGTTTAGAGTAAAATCTATTGCAGCGCGCCATGTTTACCGATTTTGCATCTAGTTAACGCATTTATGCACCAAAACGCGATTTTCGAATTCGAGATTAATTGAAACACTGTATACTGCACTGGTATTTTATTAATATTCGAATGAGCTAGGATTATAAAATAATTTGAAAACCTTTGCCAAAATTTTACTACCTCTTTGCTTTTCAATAAATTCTGTATTAACGTAATTTTGCATTTATTTAAATTCTGTGTTAAGAGGATAAAAGCTGAAAAATACAAATGAGTAATATTCAGTCTCTACCTGTACGGGTGACAATTTAGATTTTGTATTTTAATGTGGTTTTTTAATTTGTTTCAAAAAAGATATTACAATTTTTAAAAATAAAAAATTTATCAAATGGGTCTGTTAAAACGATTTCAAAAAGCAGGGTTACTAAGTAATTTTTTTATATAAATTAAATTTTGTTATTTGGTGATTTTTTTTTTGGATAAAGGTTTATATTTTATACTGTATTCGTAAAACTGCCAAAAATTACAATTTTTAAGTATTTGAAATAATTTAAAAAAAAAAACCTATCAACGTTAATATAATAATGTCGTACGCACCTACAGCAGATAAAAATGAAATAGTGGTCGAAGATTTCTATCAAGAAATTGAACAGCTTCTAAAGTCAACCAAGAAACAGGACTTAAACATAGTACTGGGCGATTTTAATGCAAAGGTTGGAGAGGGTGGATATGAGAAAATTGTAGGAAAGTACGGGCTAGGAACAAGAAACGAAAGAGGTGATAGACTGGTAGAATTTTGCCAAGAAAATGATCTCATTATCACCAATACATGGTTTCAATTACCACCGAGACGGCTATATACCTGGAGATCTCCCCGAGATAGTCCGGATAACATCATAAGAAATCAGATCGATTTTATTATGATAAACAACCGTTTCCGGAACGCGGTAAAAACCGTTAAAACATATCCGGGTGCCGACATAAACTCAGATCACAATCCTCTAATCGCCGACATCCGACTAAAACTAAAAAAATTTCGCAATATAAAGAAACAAGAAAAATTGATATTGATAAGCTAAAAGATGAAAATATCAGGATCGCATGCGCTAATAGAATTAATAACGACATACAAAGAATTGCATACATCAATGAAACAGAAGAAGAAATGTGGACCAAATTCAAAAATACTATCGAAGTGGCTGCAAAAGAACAACTGGGTTTATATAAAAGACTTAAAAAGAAGATTTGGATGACCGATGAAATATTAGCACTGATGGAAGACAGAATAAAGTACAAGAACACACCACAGTACTACAATAAGAACAAGATAGTGCGAAAAAAGATAAAAGAAGCGAAGGAGGAATGGCTCAAGAACAAATGTGAAGAAATAGAACATCTCGAAAGCAAACACGACAACTTCAATTTACACAAAAAAATAAAAGAAATGACATACACTGGTCGACAACGAACTATAGCTAAACTGGTGGATGAAAATAACAGAGTCGTGATGGAGGAAGAACGTCAAGCTGATATCTGGAAGACTTATATAAAGAAACTCTACAATGAAAACAGAACAACATCTCCTGATGAAAATGCGCAGTTACATGGACCACATATATTAAGAGATGAAATAAGAAAAGCTATTAATCAATCAAAAAATGGCAAGACAGTGGGTCCGGACAATATAGTGGTAGAGCTTATTAAACTGATAGACTTAGACTCAGACGATACACTGCTAAATCTCTTCAACCAAATATATAACACCGGAAACTTGCCAAAGGACTGGCTTCGAGCAACCTTCATCACGTTACCAAAAAAGGCTAATGCAAAACGTTGCAGCGATTATAGACTTATAAGTCTAATGAGCCATGCTTTAAAGATTTTCCTAAAAATAATGCATAATCGCTTATGGCGAAAGATTGATGAGGACATAGGTGAGACTCAGTTCGGATTCAGAAATGGAATGGGAACTAGAGAAGCACTGTTTGCCATAGGAGTTCTTGTACAGAAATGTCTTGATCAGCAGAGGACAGTCTATATCTGCTTTATTGATTATGAGAAGGCGTTTGATAACGTGAAACACGACATACTTATGGAACTTCTGAAACAGAAAGGAATCGACAGCAAAGACCTCCGTATCATTGAGAATCTGTATTGGAATCAGACGGCGCATCTGAAGGTGGGTCGTCAAATAACTGAAGATATTGAAATACAGAAAGGAGTGAGACAGGGCTGTGTTTTGTCACCATTGCTATTTAACCTTTACTCTGAATATATTTTAAAAAAAGCACTGGAAGACGTAGATAAAGGGATTCAAATAAATGGCAAATGGCTTAATAACATACGATATGCAGATGACACTATCATTATGGCTGACAACCCGTCTGATCTTCAGTACCTTCTAGATAAAGTTAACACGGCGAGCAACGAGTTTGGTATCAACATGAATATCAATAAAACAAAGGTAATGGTCATCAGTAAAGCTGAAACTCAGGATACTCCAATTGTTGTCAATGGCAGTCAAGTGGAAAAGGTAACAAGTTTCAAATACCTGGGATGTTTACTAACAGAAAACTGGGACCCTGATAAAGAAATAAGAAAAAGGATTGAAATGGCACGAGGCGCTTTCCAAAAAATGAAGCAACTCCTGTGCAATCGCGATCTTTCACTGGAAACGCGTTGCCGTGCGGTGAATTGTTACATAATTCCGGTTTTGTTATATGGCGTAGAGGCGTGGACGCTGAAAGTGTCCTCAGTAAACAAGCTTGAGGCGTTTGAAATGTGGTTATACCGTAGGATGCTTCGAATCTCATGGATGGAAAGGGTCTCCAACGAAGAGGTGCTTCGCCGCATGAACAAGGACCGTCAATTGTTCACCATGATTAAAAAGAGAAAGGCGGCATATTTTGGACACATATTCAGAAGCGAGAGGTATGCCCTCCTACAACTCATAATGGAAGGCAAGATTAAGGGGAAGCGAGGCCTTGGACGGAAGCGATTCTCATGGTTGCGAAACTTGCGGCAGTGGTTTGGTGTACATAGTGCCGCGGATCTAATACGCATGGCACAGGATAGAGAAGAATTTCATATGATGATCGCCAACCTCCGATAGGAGACGGCACCTTAAGAAGAAGAAGAAAAAAAAAATATGAATTTTTTTGTGGTATTGCTTTCTTGTTTGAGATTAAAATAAACAATTTTTACAAAAAAACAATATTTTTATTTGTTATTTTTAGTAGTGGGAATAAATAGGTTAACTTAAAATGTAATAATGACTTGATGTTTCATGCCCTGACAAACTTTTGGTCATATATACAATATATAAGGTGCCCAAACGAATATAGATAAACAAACATATATAGGTGCCACTTGCTCATATTGTTTCTAAAAAATTTTGGGTGCGTAAACGTCTTTTTAGTTATTGGTGCCACATAGTAGTTTTTCACGTATACCCATATTTATAACTTCTGACCCACTTCTCTTCCAAAGGGAATCTTTTTACTTATTATTTTAAAATCCATGTGAGTAAAAGACGTTCTTCCGGCAATTAAAGGAAGACACATTTTTTCCTGCGCGTAGAAATTGTCAACTTAACAATTCCCACACGCGTCTAACTGGTAATTGAAAATTTATTTCTAATTTCTACATTTTTAGACTTTTCCAAATTATTTTTAGATAATGGGAATCGTTATCTCTTAAACGTTACAAATATACAATTCATTTCTTTGTAGGACCAATATTAAGAATTGGCCTCGAATCTTGTCACTAAGATGGGAAGCGTAATTCTTATCTAAGAGGAAATGGTCATCAAATTCTCGTGTTATCTTGCCACCTGCAATACGTATTCTCCATGCATTAAAATGTAACCACGTTACTTTGTTGTAGAGTTAAATTTGAATTTTAGCTCAAAGTAATTTCGACTCGATCCCGTCGATATTTTTAATTTGAACGAAATTTTACGCTCGTTCCAAAGATATAAGAATCGAAAAATTTTCTATAATGTCAGCACATTTGAATTACTGCATTTCCATAGGCGTACACAAATTATTTTCTTTTACATCTAAAATTGCATTTTAACTTTTAAATCCTTTAAAAATCATAACTAGAGAAATAAACAACCCGAAATTAACCCTTAATTTCCGGGGTGTTACACTACACGGGCGGGTTCGTCGCTGTTCCCCTATCATCTAGAACTTGGCTAGCATGGTGAGATTCATTTTAAATTGGTTAGTTGTTAATTCGTGAAAATAAATTAGTAAGGATATTTTAATAATTTATGCCTGTTTTCACCAACAATTTATTTAAGAATTTCCTAGTAAAGAATTACTTAGCTAGGATTCCATAAATTTGATTGGTCAAATTTTACATATGAATTTTTTATGTCAATACTATGTTAAATTTCATCAATCACATTTATGGAATCCTAGCTAAGTAATTCTTTACTAGGAAATTCTTAAATAAATTGTTGGCGAAAACAGGCATTAGTCTCTTGGCGATGGAGGGAAAATTAATGTTGCAAAAACCGATATTTCCGAATTCAAGTGGTTCAAATAAGATTGAAATAAGATGACCAGCAGTCTGGCGTAAATCAAACACGGATAGACTACAGAGCGGGAAACCGCGGTTCTAATCCTGATTGCGTCGGGTATGTGCTGTGATCTAAAAAGTCCGAAATCGATCTGTGGACTATGGGGAAGGCAACGGGAAACCACCCCATTAAATATTTCCCTAGTAAAGTCGTCCTGGCTTAGCCAGGAAGATCGCCTACGTCTAAAGAAGATATGGCACTAGAAGAAGAAGAAATAAGATTAACTAAAACTTTCTCTCTTTTTTTTTTGTCTTTAAGTTTTCTGTATGAAACCAAATTGTAGTCCATTTATAACATGTTAATACAAATTCACATTAATAAATAAACAGTTTTGAAAAGCTTTTAGAATTAATATGTACAATAATATCTATCAATTATTTATTAAACCAGATAAGCACATTAAGTATTAAATTATAATAATTTTATGTTTCCACTTACAGTGAACAACTACACAAAAAAATGTTTTTGAAATTGTCAGTTATCATATTACTTTATTGTTAAATATACTGAATATGGAAAAATATCCTACAATGAATTTAAAGACGTGGATATGTCTTGTTATATTAATATCAACATTTCCTCAAGGATTACTAACAAATAACTTACTAACTACTGAAATTGAAATTTGTACATTAAAATTAATAAATTTGATTTTTCCAAATGAAGCCACCATACATATACTTTTGAATGACCATCTGAGAGCGAATTTTATAAGAAAAATTTCTAATCCGCTTATAATTACAACAATAAATAGCCTAAATAATTCGACGAGTTCAACAAATTTTATTAATAATAATTACATCGTATATTTACAAAATGGAATCGAATTTAACAATACTTTTAACATATTTCTGGCTAGCAAAGTATGGAATCCTAAACGAAGTCCAAGAGGTAGATACATAGTAATATCATCTACTGCTTTGGAGGTAAAATATATATTTGAGTTATTATGGAAATATTACATAAAAAATGTGGTTTTATTGGTTCTAAACCAAGACTTGTCGATTGCTCCGGATTTAATTCTCTGGCTTCCACTCGCCCCAAAAAATAATTGTGGTAAAAACTATAACATCGATCAATTTTCTTGTTCCAATTTTAAAGACCTAAAAGAAGCATTTATAAACCACTCAGAAGATTTCAGTGGATGTACTATACGATTTTATGCATTTGCTAACGAGAAAGAATTACTTCCCAATATTGAAAAGCTACCTGTGGTTAAAACTATTCAGTTAGTAGGAAGGGAATTAAAAACATCTGTAATATTTAAAAATCTCATGAAAAATGTAGAGATTGGTAGTAATACCAGTGATGATATTGTACTTGCTGAAAAAGGGGTACGGTCAATACATGAATCGTTGATGTACGACTTCACTAAAACAATACTTTTCACCGAAGGATATTTTATGGTTCCGCGACCAGCTCCAATAAATAACATATTTGTAATATTTCTAATATTCCATAGAAATGTGTGGTCCTTGATTATGGTTTCAATTCTTATAGCAAGCATTGCATGGAACTTAATATCAAAACACTCATTAAGTGAAAGAGGCAACTACAAATGTTTTTCTGGGTGTATAATAACTGCTTTCTCATTAATTTTCGCAGTTGCTATTAAATTTACCCCAAAAACAACCATTTTACGGATGCTTATAGTACTCTACTTATTTTTTACCATACATATTGATATTGCTTTCCAAAGTATGCTAAGTAGTCTGCTTTTTAAACCTTTGTATGCATCACCAATTGATACAATGCGAAAATTGGCAGATTCAAAATTGTTATTTGTTGCTTCTTTCCGACTAATCGAATATTTTGAACAAGATGAACACTTTGATCAACAAATATTAAAAAAATTGAAAAGAAAATGTATAAAAGTTAACATTACTCGAAGTAGTTTAATAGAGAAAATGGCGTTATTTCAAAATTTCAGTGCATTTTCTAATAAATATAGTATGGAACAAGTTCATCCAAAGGAATTAAGGAATATTACTTTTATAAAGGATGAAATGGGAATAATTAAATTGCAATTTCTAGCTGCCATGCCAAATGGGCATTATTTTTTATTTACTCTTAATAAGTTTATTAACACATTTTTAGAAAGTGGTATATTATTTCGCAATAATAGACCTGCTGATAATAATAATCAAATGAACAATTCCAAAATCATTTTAACGATACAGCATTTATATGGTATTTTTTTAATTTGGTTAATTGGTTTAGTAGTTGCATTTTTGGTATTTCTAGTAGAAATTATAGTTTTTCGCAAAAGCATAATTTCACAGTATTGAATTAATTGAAATATAATTATAGCACATGCATTTTTGAATTTTGTAGATTTCTAATGATATTTTCTAATTAGGCATATTTGGTAAGATCAAAGCACCCCCACATAAATACTAATGATGTTTCAACCTTCGTCAGGTTTACGGTGAGCTTGTATAGTTATATATTTTATATATTTTTAAATTATTTTTGGATGAAGAAGCTTTGGCATAGCTTTTTTGTAAAAATTTAAAATTTTGTAAGATTTAAAATTTCAAACTTTATAAGACGCCTCTGTGAAATGTGAAATTTAATCCCAAATTTGCACATTTGGTATCCATTTGCTTCTAAAATCAAATGTAGAGAATTTTTTTTTTTTTTTGATTTTCTAATTCTTTGAAAAGCTTCTAATGTAAAAAGTAATACAAATAATATATTATTAATACTTATAAGGGGACATTATAGTGAGTATGTCGCCAATCGAGATCCCAAATTTTTTGCTGATTCTTCCTTTCTTCACAAATTTAGACAGATCTTGAATAGAGATTTGAATTGAAAAGGAAAATTTTTGAGGTAATCACTGCTTCAGTAAACGAAAAATTTATAATGCAAGCGCTGGCGCTGGAAAGAAAAACATAGTTTTGAAAATCGACAATATCTAATCAACGACTTCGGTAATGACAGCAATGAAGGTTTCTGCACAAATCTTGAATAAAAATTAAAAGGAAACAGGAAGTACGATTACATTGGAAATAATATTATCTAAAATTTTCATCTTTTCTATTAAATGAATTTTTACATTAATTAATAAATAGTTTTCTTCTTAAACTAATCTGTAAAATAAGATCTGACAACAAGAGCTAACAAAGGCAGTGCCGTAATAAATTTTTTCCTAATTTATTGAGATTTTAAACAACGCTTGGAACGAGAAAATAATGACGATTACTAAATTATTGAAATAATATTATCTAAAACTTTCTTTCTTGTTATCTGTTTTTAAATTTTCTGTGTGAACCAAATTGTAATCCATTTATAATCTGTAAATAAAAATTCACATTAATAAATAAGCAGTTTTGAAAAGCTTTTAGAACTAATATGTACAATAATATCTATCAATTATTTATTAAACCACAAGGTACTTTAAGTATAAAATTATAAAAATTTTAGTTTTAACTTAAATTTAAAGTGAACAACTACACACAAGGCGCTTTTGAAATTGTCAGTTATCATAAAGTTTTCATAATATTAAATACTGAACATGGCTATGGTTAGACAGTATTTTTTGAATTTTTCAATAATAATTTTAACATTTTTACTTGGGTAGTTAATTCGTGAAAATAAATTAGTAAGGATATTTTAATAATTTAGTCTGTTGGCGATGGAGGGAAAATTAATGTTGTAAAAACCGATATTTCCGAATTCAAGTGGTTCAAATAAGATTAACTAAAACTTTCTCTCTCTTTCCTTGTCTTTAAGTTTTCTGCATGAAACCAAATTGTAGTCCATTTATAACATATCAATAAAAATTCACATTAATAAATAAACAGTTTTGAAAAGCTTTTAGAACTAATATGAACAATAATATTGTCGGGTAGAATAACCCTACCCATTAAAGGGTAGTTTGGGTTAACCACTTGTACCAAATGTACTCTTCGTTTTGGGGGTTTACGTTGTTCATCATTAATAAGACATGTACTTCATAATATATGCATATAATAATTAGAAATATAGTTATACAATTCTTACATCAAAATATGGGTCACAGTTAAAATGGTTATAAATTGCGTTTTAACATTTCTTACCCAAAAGTGGTTATGAACTGTTGTCATCTTGGAAAGACCCCTGGACTTCCACGATGGGGTTGACGGATACCTGGTGTGACGTACGCCTCGACGGAGACACTACTCGGACACTACTCAGTCACTACTGCCCTTTCCTCATAACCACCAGGGTATTTATGTGATTTTACTGCTTAGCTATTCCCTTGGAGTCTGCCGTTCCCACAGACATGCTTTTGCAGAGTTGCAGTTAATAATTATTACTTTCCAGAATCCAGCTTACATTTACTCTCAAAATGCTTATCTAATAAACGTATCAAATATAAATTTTTTTCTGAGTGTGTATTAAGTGCATTCTCATTAATTTTTTCTGTATCTGTCAAATTTACCGCAAAAACAACAATTTTACGCATTCTTATAATATCGTACTTATTTTTTACAATACATATTGATATTTCTTAGTATGCTAAGTATCACTGAGAGAATTTTTAGGTCTTATTTATACATGACGTAGTTGTTGTGAGATTTTCATATAGTATACAATGTTTTAATGTAAATATACTTAAAATTTACTTATGCATTATATTTAAAATTGGTTTATTATTAATTCGTGAAAATAAATTTGTTTAATTATTAATAAATTACGAATTTCTGACGAAGGTCTTAACGCAAGATCGAAAGCTCAAATATAACATTATAATTATTCCTTAATTCGTAATTTATTAATAATTAAACAAACTTATGCATTATAACATCAAGTATTTTCCAATACTATATCAAAATGGTATCAGTCATAATGTATTACATAGCAACGTTCATCTTTATAAATACACCAACAAATTGATAAACAGCAATATTATATTCATATCTCGTTAAGTATGATATTCCTTACAGGACATTGTCACCAAAAATACATCTCACTAAATTTAATTATATACAATAAAATGTTGTTGTGCCTTTTTACAACAACGCACAGTATTATATTTATATAGCATGCTCGCTGCCCGCATCATAACGTGAATGCCATCTGCGAAGAACAAAATTTCACTTCTTTTATCTAAAACGACTTCAAACTTTAGTTAGGGCCAATAAATATTTCAATATAACTCATAATTGTATTGAATTTGAATTATCCCATGTCATAAAAAACTTAAAAAGGTGTATTTTTTAGACCGATTTTTAGACCGATCAGGGTTATATTTTATTGACTTTGTATTTTAAAATGTATGTACTTCCTTGAACAAAAAAAGTAGTAAAATGTAGAAGAAAAATATTATGTATCTACCTAATATTATTTAAATTTTTTAAAAGTGCATATTATTTTGTATAACATTTTATTAATCAAATCTGCCCCAAACATAACAAAGTGCCTTTGCAAAGAAACAAAAAGTAAGCTTTTAAGTGTAGTATCCTTCGTAGGTCCGATGGTAAAGCAGACAGGTTCGCGCACAGTCACCAAATCCTCCACGAGTTCAAACCCTGGTATGGTATGGGATTTTTTCAGATTCAAAAACGATGTTGGCGCCACACATCTCAAGGATATTAATTGAAAAATGTTTTGTGCAGCTCCGTGTTCATGCAGTTTCAGTGCCGTTTCTTTGTTAATCTGTTATGTTGTTGCCGTTGGTTGGTTAGTTGAATTTTCCTTTTCACGCTGATAGCTCGAAAAGAGCCCAGAGTTGTGTTGTAGTTCCATAGTTTGCAAATTTTGAAGCTTTAGTTTGAAGCTGTCAATTTTTGACATATATTATTTTGAAAATTAAATTCCGAATACCGTTGAATAACGATATCATTTGGCATCACGAGTACGTTAACTACTAATCCATCAAGTTCTGATGGACCAGTCATCAATCACTTCCAAAATCGAATGTCAAACCGTATTAAATTAAATACTCTAAAGAAAACAAAAAGGCTCATCTCGGGTGACGGATTAGCCCCAATTCCAGCTAAAATCGCAGCAATCAGACAAGCAGCTAAAACCATGGCTACCAATCCAGACCCAAACACAATCATGGTCGACCCTGCGATGGTCTTCAGCCCAACTGTATCTCCTGCAACCGCCACTCCTGCCGACCAAATGGAAGTCACTGAACAAATGCACACACTGTCAGTGTACGAGGTCGTTGCGCCAAATATCGAACTTTACAATAGGTTCGGTATTTTGGCAAAGGCGCCCGAGCAACCACCAAGACCCGCCACACCAGAACCTGCCTGGCGAATTGTGCCCCAATCGCGACGTCAGCGACCACCCGTCACCCAGGGGGTCGCTCCCTCAACTCACCCACCAGCAGCTGCCCCACGTGTCCAGAAGCCATCTCCAATCGTACTTGCGACACCTATTGGAGACCTTCGGAAATTTATGGCGAGTATCAAACCACTTATTTCCGATAACGTACGCATTCAACATGTCCGAGGGCAAACATGGGTGTACGCAAGTACGCGAGCAGATCATGAAGCCCTAAAGGCGAGCCTCCTTATACCTGGAGGAGCCCAAGGCTTTACATACGGGTATAAGGAGGACCGCACAATCAAGCTCGTCCTCAAAGGCTCCCCTTACATGGATACCAGATATGTCCAAGAAGAATTAGATATGGAGTACAAAATTAAAACTACGAAAGTAACGCAACTTAAAAACAAATACCAGGACCCAACGTCTTCCTTCCTCATAAATTTTGCACCTGGAACCACCATGGCCGACATAAAACAAGTACGAACAATTGGGCCCATTGTTGTCCGTTTTGAGGAAGTCCATCAAAGAACGCATCACCTGCAGTGTTTCCGCTGCCAGAATTATGGCCATGGCAGCGCGCACTGCAATATCAATCCCAGATGCGTCAAATGCACCATCCCTCATCCAACAGCAATGTGCCCAAGGACCTCCAAGGATGATGGCGTACGCTGCTGCAACTGCGGTGGCAATCACGCCGCAAATTGGAGTTCGTGCCCCAAATATGTCGAATATTCAGAGAAGGTTAGTAGTGCAAATGCCAGGCGCCAAGTAACACCACAATCAAACAACCCTCTACCCACCCCCGCGCTAAATATTGCTAGCACCACCTCCTTTCCCGCTCTTCCAGCACGCATCCCAATCCCCCAGTCCGTCACTCCACAAGTGACGAGGCAACAGTTCACTCAAAATTTAAATCAAAATAACGACGAAGAGGTGGATTCTCCGGTAGATATCCACAAAGTACTCAATGCAGCCAGAGCCCTTGATGAATTAATTAACCTCGAACAAACTTACAAAATGATAATTGAAATCACTCAAAAGCTAACAGGCGTCACAAACTCCATTCAAAAAATTCACATTTTAAACCAGATCGCCTTAAAATACGATGTCTAGACAATCCAACCTAAAAATAATATCCTGGAATGCTAACGGTATCTACCGGAAAATCCACGAGCTGGCGGTCCTTGTAGTTGACAAAAAACCTGACATTGTACTTATACAAGAATCCAGACTTAACAAGAGACGTCCACCAAAATTACCCGACTACGTGACGTACAATAAACCTAAGAACGCAGGCGGAGGTCTTTTAACATATGTTAAAAGTACCCTAAACCCCGCCATGACTAACATTACAACTAACGTAGCTGACTCGCAAACCATTCAAATTGACGACGTGACAATCTCAAATTACTACCTTCACCCGGAAGACAGACACGACCGCGGTGACATATACAAAATACTTCAAAATTCAAACAAAACCATCATTGCGGGTGATTTCAACTCAATTCACCAGACATGGAGTTTGGGGACGACGAACGCAAACGGTCGCAGCCTGTTTGAGTTCATCACCGACCACCCGGACCCGATCCTACTCCAATACCCAGATAGCCCCACGCACATCCCCGGTAACACCGCCCACTCTCCTTCTACGATCGACTTGGCGATCAGTAAGAACTTAACCGTTGCAAACATCTCGGTGATGCAAAAGTTAAGTTCCGATCACCTCCCAATCCTTATCGAAATAAATGCAATCTCCTTACCTTTCACTCCACCAAGACCTCGAACGAAAACGAACTGGACCGCTTTCGGAATCGATCTCCTCGACGTTGAAATCATCCGCGACATCGACACAAACGATGATATCGACGGGGCTATAGCCAAATTTTCGAACACCCTGATAAAAACCTACAATAGAAACACCAGAGACCTCCCCAAACCGGACTACAATGTGAAGATTACCCCTGAAATACCAACCAAAATTACCAACAAAAACAAACTCAGGAAAATCTACCAAAGACACCACTACCCCCAAGTTAAACTACAGATAAATAAACTCACGAACGACATAAGCAATGACATCGCAAAAATCAAACAAGCCAACTGGGACAAGACTTTAAATAACATAACATCGTCAAACCTTAAAAAAGTTTGGCGAATAGCAAAGACCTTAAAAAACGACGAGCCCAACAAACAATTTCCTGTGCTTCAAACTCCTTTAGGACAACATATATTTGACCAAGACAAGACAGACGCAATAGCCCAAGAATACCTCGACCACCACAACCTCACTAACCATACCATCAATCCTGACATCGACAACATTGTTAAAAATTCCATTGACGAAATACAAAACACCGAGTCACCCACCCCAGCATCCTTTTTAACCTCCCCCACTGAAATAAAACAAATTATCAAGAAATTCAAAAACCGCGCACCAGGTCGCGACAACATCACCCCGCAAATCCTAAAAAAGCTCCCAAAAAAACTCCTAGTACAAATTTTTTATATCCTAAATTCCTGTTTAAAAAACCAATACTTTCCCCGAGCCTGGAAAACCGCCATAGTCATTCCCATTCCAAAACCAGGCAAGCCGAAGCACCTACCATCCAGTTACCGTCCCATCAGTCTCCTACCCACTATGTCGAAAATCCTTGAAAAAATCCTCTTAAACCGAATCCTCGCCCACGAAGTCCAAAATAACATTCTCATAAAAGAACAGTTTGGATTTCGTGCCAACCATTCCACCACCCTCCAATTAGCTGTCCTAGTTGACCACATCACCATAAATTACAATAAAAATAAATCCACATCCACCATCCTTCTAGATATCGAGAAGGCCTTCGATACCGTTTGGCACGATGGCCTTATCCACAAACTTTTCATACTAAAATTCCCCATCCACCTTTTAAAACTCCTTATCAGTTTCCTCAAACACCGAACATTTCAAGTTAAAATCAACGCGTCCTTATCAACCCCGCAACCCATTCCAGCAGGAGTCCCACAAGGCTCCATCCTTTCTCCCATCCTGTTTAATTTTTACATAAACGATATTCCAAAAGACGACGACACCATCATTTCACTTTACGCCGACGACACCGGTATCTCCGCCACAGAAAAGACCAAAAACCAAACCATCGACAAAATACAAACTCATGCAGAATCGCTACTTGACTACTATGACGACTGGCGACTTAAGGTTAACCCCACAAAGACGACCCTAACGACTTTTTCACACAAACTCGACAATTTAACCACAAAACTACGACTAAATGGTGTGGAGGTTAACCCGACAACGAAAACCAAATACTTGGGGGTAACCCTCGACAAAAGACTAACTTTTAAAGATCATATCATTGAAACTGCAGGGAAAGCCGCTCGAGCCATGCACGCCCTTTACCCGCTCCTCACATCCCGCAATAAACTACATCCAAAAATCCGCCTTCAGCTCTACAAAACCATGATACTCCCCATCCTGCTGTATGCATGCCCGATTTGGAGCAAAGCCGCCCGTACCAATGTAAAAATCCTTCAACGTGCTCAAAACAAGTGCCTCCGGTTGATCACCGGAATGCCAAGAAACACAGAAATTTACGATCTACACGAAATTGCAAACATACCACGAATTCCCACATTAATTCATCACGCCGCAGTCAAATTTTTCGAAATCACGGTCAAGCGGAACCAATCTACAGCCCACATCAACACAATTCATACCAATAATATGCCCTTCAGGCGAATAAAACATAAACTACTTCATCAAATCATGTTATAAACTACAAACACTAACCACACACACCTAATTACCATTCGCCTGGTTTTTGTACTCGTTTTCCAGGAACAACTTTCAACGGGGCCGACTCCAACTAATTCCAACACCATCCGACGTTGCTGATATGCTACCGCAGGTGCAGCGAAACGAATCAATTCAACTAATTATGTGTTAATGTACTTAGTGCAGTAGCACAATTTTGTAAATATTACTGTAAATACACGAGTTGTTAATCTAATCTAATCTAATCTAATTGAAAAATTTATTTAATGATAAATAAATAAAAATTATAATCCCAAACTAAACGAAGAGTTGAATCTATGATTGTATAAATATTTTGTTTTTCTACAGATTCCATAAGTTACACGATACAATATTTTAATTATTAACGTTTACAACAACAATATTGTATGTGTAACTCATCGAGGAAGTATACTTATATACAATTTGTATAGTATTGCTATTCATCTTTACATTACCAAATTGTTGTTGTAATATATAAACTTTGTTATTGCCAGCGCCTATTCTACAACAACATATTGTAATCTACACAATATTTTTGGTATTACTGACGATAGTGTTTTCTCAGTGTAGTCTGCTTTTTAAGCCATTGTATGGATCAAAAACTGATACGATGCAAAAATTAGCAGATTCAAAATTGATATTAATTCCTCCATTCGATATAATAGAACATTTTGAACAAAATGAACACTTCGATAAACAAATACTTAAAAAATTGAAGCGCAAATGTACTATAAAACTTAATATTACCCAAAATGAAGTAGTAAAGAAAATGGCCCTATTTCAAAACTTTAGTACATTTAGTACCAAATATAGTATGGAACAACTTTATCCAAATGAATTAAAGAATATTACTTTTATAGAGGATGAAATGGGAATTATTAAATTACAATTTCTCGTTGCCATGCCAAATGGACATTATTTTTACTTTACTCTAGATAAATTTATAACCAGATTTTTAGAGAGTGGTATATTATTTCGCATTAATAATCCCACTGATAATAATAATTGTACATAAGACCCTGGTACTTTAAGGTTGTCTTTGATTATTTTCTCTTCCTCTGAATTTGAAATACTTACTATTCTTCTTTAATATTTAATCGATTTTCGCTACCACCAGTTAGAATTTTATTCGAGATTCTAACAAACTCCATCAAGTTTATTTATTTATTAGTAGACGTGTTTATTCAGAAGCGTAGGAAATTTAACTTATAATTTGTCACTAAAACTTTTATGAATAAAAGAATTGAAATTTAATTTACTCAATTTATTTAAAACAAAACAATTAAATTAAACATACACAAACAAAACAAAATATAGTAATAATCCAGTTCACATTTAGTACAATTTAAAAATTTACTTACAAATAAGTTGAAAAACAAACTACACTGAGTTTAATTGAAAATGGAAAAATTTGAACTCCTCAGGTTCAAAGGCAAGACACAACTGATTTTCTAAAATACATTAAGTTACTCTCTTCCCTTAAAATATTTCTTATCATTTCACTTAATTATGGAAAATTTCCAGTATTTTGTAATATTACATATTCCATATGTTTATCAAAATCTATAATTGAAATTTATAGCTTTATTTTTCTCAAAAATGACTAAAAGTTACGTAAGTTTAATATATTTCAATCATCGTCTCAGAAATTACCACCCTTATCTTTAAAATTACTATGTAAGGTTCTCAAAAATATTTAACATGTGGAAATAATTTGAATTGATAAAACCATAATTTAAATAACTAATAATTTAGTTAAATATTTTTGCTAACATAATATTCTAAATTAAAATACAATTATAATAAATAAGAAGTTTAATTTGAGTTTCAAATTAAATTTCTTTTTATTAAAATTTACCAACTTAAAATTTATATCATTTCAATAATGAGATAACAATATAAAATTATACAGGGTTGGCTTTAGAAATATAATTTTTATAATAACTAAATTTAAACTTTTGACAATTGATAATTATTTATATCAATAATTAATTTATATGCAAAAATAATTATATTTCCAATTTATGGTTAAAGGCGGGTTACTACATAATCAATTGAACAATTCTGAAGTAATTTTAACAGTGCAGCATTTATATGATGTTTTTATTATATGGTTAATTGGTTTAATGGTTGCATCTTTGGTATTTCTAATAGAAATTATAATTTTTCGCAAAAATTTAAGGTTATTACATTACTTCTTACATTACTAAAAATGTAGAATTACTATATTACGTGTATCAGATGGCACAATGGTATAATAATCATCAGTTTATTCGCTCATCAAATATTTTAAATTTAGATGAGCATAGCCGGAGTAATATAAAAGTTATTATTTCATTGGCGAATTAACATAACAGTAATTTTAAATGTATTTGTAATTTAAATTGTACATTATTATATTACTGCACCCGAACATCATTAGGACGTAGCATACTATTTGTTAACACCCAAGAAAAGAGCTTTTCAGGAAGGAAGTTACATCGCATATTTAATTGGCACCCAAATTGTGGTTTTTTTTCTCATCAGTAACGCAAGTAATTATAATATAAAATTCTATAAAATTGATAGCCGTTTTTGTTAGCAAAAACTTGAGTAGTTTCCAAACCGCTCCTGGGGTTCATGGTCGAAAAACTAGATTTGTGGATAAACTTCTGCCTCTTCAATGTGGCTTTGAAATGAATGGCGACAGTCTACTATGCATTGGTGTTAGGGTCTCTAACAGGTTGCATATAATTATGTCGACAGTAGGGGTGCTGTACTATCAAGTCCTGCAAGTCAAAGCTTCAAAATTTGTATCTTTACTAATAAATTGTAATTATATCAAGTTTATTAAACTTAATATTATCTTTATTAAATAATTATTTCACTATGTGGAAAAGCTTTTACATATTATTTGGTGACCTTAACGTGATTTTAACACGCAATCTTCTAATAGGTACCTACCTAAACTTTCTGAAAGCTACAATGTCTATACGTGGAAGTAGATACTTCTACATGCTGTGGAAGGGAAAACGGCGCTTCTCCAAATCTGCTCCTAATAGTAAATGGAATTGAGCGTTCTGCTGCAGCATGAACATCGGTAGTCAATTTAACGATTTAAAATCAAAAATTGGAATTTGGGACCCCTCGAGTCTTAACTTTTGATATAGACCATTAGAAACACAAAAAAATAGAGCCAAATTTAGAGCTAATTCTCACATACTCAATTCCTTGTTTATTTAAATCGTAATGGATTATCCCTCAACATATTGAAAATATAGAACTATGTCATTAGACAATTTTTTCATAGTGACACAATAAAAAATTATTAGTTAAATATAAAATTAGGTCCTAATTAAAATAAGAATTACAATTTATTATAAAACCAGAGTATATATAATTCTACTAGTAGGGACACTCTCTAAAATCCCATTCATAAATGTGTTCCAACAATTTTTACTCTAAGATTAGTTCATCTGAAGTACCCTAGAGGGCACACTACTTGTTTGTGAATTTTAATCCAGTGGCTTTCAACCTGTTTCAAGTATTTCGCGGAATATATTTAAATAATCGTAAAATTATTGAATAAAATTGATTATTTTAATATAAAAATGTGTTTTTGTTTTGTAAATAATATGTTAATAATAAACATTTGGACTAATAACATAATTGACAAAACGTCAAATACCAAATACCATGGTAACCAAATACAACTGACGTGAAATGGACTGCGACATCTGTGAACTCATATGTGAACTAATCTTAGACTTCAGAAATCTGGAACACTAAAAATTCTCGAGTTTCCCTACTAGTAGATTATATATACTCTGATAAAACTATATTGGCCAATATTGTATGTATTTCAATATTGCACCAATATTTGAAATGTATTGTAGAGATATTTCCTACGACCCTTACTTTTAAATTATTTTTATCAGGAAAATGGGTGATATGAATAAAAATGAGCATGAAGTATATGCTCAAAATTTTGAAAAATTACTCAGAGTTCTATGAACGAATATAAAAAGTAACTAGGTATAGTTGCAATCATTTTAACTCGAGCATCAGTCATCGAAAAAATTATATGCATCAAAATGTGCAAAACGTACGTCTTAGAGTTTATACAATTTAGATCACAAATGTTTGTTTATAAAATGTAACTGTCAAGTTCAATAGATTTACTAAGTAAGTAAGGTTAGGAGCAAACGAAGTGACAGAATGCAATCTTATAATTAACGTACGTTTATTTCATTTACATAACAAAGTTACCCCGACGTACTCCTTTTCTTTCTGTCTCTTTTCTACTGCTTATTTTTTGTAAATATGACAAAGATAACCAAATGCTGTGCGTTAAATCTTACTGCATTCAAGTATTAGTGGTGGTCGAGTTAAAAAGATTATGACTATAAAATATATGAGTAGATACCCTTATAAAAAGAATACCCACTTGCGCTGAGCATCTACCTTTCAATCTTATTCGTATAATCTGAGTCTTCATTTCAAAATTTTGAGTATATACTTCATGCTCATTTTTATTCGTATCACCCAATATCTCAACACTAGAGTGCCGTCGGTAGCTATGTAAATCGTTAAGCATACGATTTCTGTACGGAGACAAATCTCAGGGTTGGGTTCGTACTTCTCTCCTTTTCGGGTCGTCAAACAAAACAAAATGTACGGCCTAACTACCGCACTAATGTCGCTAAATTGGAATTCCCCTCTTGGAAACAAAACTGCATAAATTGCCTTATCTAAAATAATTGTCGTTATCGACAACACAACTAAACTAAATTGGGGTACGGTTCGTTGCATGAAATCAAAGTCAAACGCAGCTCTGTACAAAATAACAACTTTAATTTTCATAAAATTAATTAAACTCAATACGCAAAAATAAGTCGAGCATATGCTGTTTACGAACAAAATCGTTTTGGAATTGTGTGATAGAAACCCTTCGCATTTGCATTTAATTGCAAATCGAAATCTCAAAATACTCCAGGTTCCTATTAAAGTACTTTAATTGTAGTAAAGTAAAATACTTTACTTACAAATAATTGCAAAATATCAGCCAGATATTTTGCAGCAATATTGCATACCTAAATTGCTTGCAAGTTGCTACCAAATACTTGCTTGCAATTTGCGCGCTGTCAGCAAGCAAAGTTGCTAGCTGCTTGCTCAAAAATAGTGGGGCCAAATTAGCAATTTTGCTGCAATATTGCGGCAATTTTGCAGCAATTTAGTTGGCTGCGGCAGCGCCTATAGCAATTTTTAATTGCAAATTGCTAGCAAATTGCTGCAATTCAGCATCAAAATGCTACTTGGGGTGTAATTGTGTGACATTAGGTTTGTTCGTTTGTATGAACTAACTTGCTCGGTTCAAGTTAGTGCAATATACTGTGTTCGTTTGGCTGCTCAGTTCATGACCGAACATTGCTCGACCATCATAGGAGGAGTAGGCAGTGCAAGTTAGAACACTATCTAACTTTTGTGGTGGGAGTATTTTGTCTCGAAAGATAACCCAGTTCAAGTTAGTTCATACAAACGAACAAACCTATAAATAAATCATTTATAAATGTGTAATTGTTTGCGAACCACTGTTTCCTTGTTTCATAAATTCCTCGCTTTGCGCTTGCATCTGTCATACAGGTGGCATCTGTTTACACGTTTCCAGCTTCTATAGTTTTATGGCAATTTTCCAAATAAGTGAAGTGACTTCTTCACACACAAATCCAATATCCAAATTAATCGATCGACGAATGTAATAGAAAGTACTCGTTGGCAAATTTCTAGCAATTTGAACCAAGCTTAGAAAATCGTGTAACTAACCTCAAAATTGGTACGTAAAATTATTTTCTTCAAATTTTAACGAATTTGAATTTATTCTTCTAAACATTTAATTGTAGGCACGTAATCGTCGTGATTACAAATATCATTCGGTCATTCATCAATGGCGGACCGGCAATTTTTATCCACATGTGTGATACCAAAATTTTACAATGACGCCTTTACAAAAACGTCGCAATTTGAAGATTCCACTTCCAAATCAATCTAAAAACACTCGTCCACGTCGGACAACACTTTTCACCAACTATCAGCCTGAAAAACATTTGGGTTTTCCAAGAAAACTCGAAAATTCGTCCCTTATGGTGGACCTCACCAAAAACGCTCCAGTTGGCCTCACAGTCACCAGCCAACCTCAACCAACATTCTCTACCTTCCATGTTCAAAAACTTCAGCCTGCCAACCGAAAAATTTGATTTTTGAGCCACTTTGCACGTCAAAAAAGATGAAATTTCGCTCCCAAATTTCAAATGCCAATAATTAAATTCGTTCCTTTTTAGGTTTTTATCGCCGCAAACAACTTTACAATCACTAGATTTCACTAACATTCAACAATAATTGTGTGCTTGTGTCAGTGGTAACATAAATCGACCTTCAATTACAAAACCATGCTCGACCATGTTATTTCGGATAAAACATCTAATGGCAAATTATTAATACAAAGCTGGGTTTTCATTTCGTTTCACGACAGTATTTAGCCCATATTGCAGCAATATTGTGTGCTACATGGGAATTAATCAAATATTGTTTATTCACAAAAGTCAATAACTTGGATTAGCAAGACAAATTGACCGAAGGATAATATTGAACCAATCAGATCAATGGTAATAGATTAGTAAATTATTAGATTGGTAATTGAGTAATATGCCAAAACAAAGTTGTAACCGCAAAAATGTATTTGTCTAAATGTATTTCTCTGCGAAAGAAACCGTTAACTATATCATGATTAATGGTTTTTCTTTGATTTCCCAAATAAATTTTTTTTGCGGATACAACGATGTTTTGACATAGCATTCAATTAGTAAGCCCTGATCATGCCCTGATGAAAGGGCGTCGATGGTAAGTTCTCTAATGGGGATGCTAATCATTCCTTGTTAGATAGAGAGAGGATACGAAAACCAATCGAAGCGTTAGGAGTGACCGTAACAGAAACGAAACGGGACTCATTTATCTATTAATTATTATTATTTATCTATACCTTATGTGATTAACATACACACCAATACACTACGGACCTCTTAAATAAAGTTTAAATTTAAATTTCCGTCTAAGTTACTATTGCTAAAACCTGTCCCAATACATTTTCTTTTTAGAGCCACCAGAGGGCAGCAGGAGGAATGCACACAGCGAATATTAATGACCAAAGGCACAAATGAAAAGATGAATGCAATATTTATTTCAATAGACAATTATTACCTTTGGATCGCGTTCCCCCAACTGATTGAAAAAACGTATTTTTTTCTTATCTAAAATATTTTTCATCAAAATACAGTTACTATCAGAAAAATGAATAACCAATTCGACGACAACGCAAATCTTATATTAAATATTTTAATTCATATAGAAGAAAAAATTAAAAGTTCAAAATCAAAGAGTTTCAAAATTATAAAGTCAGTGCAAACTTTTTAACTTATAATATCCATAGCTATTGGTACCAAAAGCTTCAAAAATTCTATTAGGCATTGATTCGACTAAATTTTGTATTACTTAAAGATCTACCAAATCTTCAAGCGATTTCCCTCATGCTTAATCTGTTAGACCTGAGAACATCTACACCACCTTTTCATTTTCGGTTAATGGTTTACTATGTGCCATGAGGTCTTAAAATAAAGTTTCATTAAAAAATGTTTAAAAAAAAATTAATGGAAGGAATTAATTCTTTGGATTTTTCGTTTTGACTTTATACTTTTGAAACGATTTAAAAATACAATTTAAATGACATGTATATTGTTAAGCAGTTAACAGCAAACTACGTTTGTGGGTCCATTTATTTATATCAATAGACATAATTATCTTGCAACATCAACAATAGTTGATTCCGAGGATTTCTTCTAAAAAAAAATTAATTTTTCCTGATTGACTTTATCATTTTGTAACGGAGGTGTATGTGAAAATGATTGAGTCAATTTCGTGGCTATGCCGTCATAGAATAACGTATTTTTATTTCAATATGTAGCAACATTGGTCTTACTTTCTTCTTCTTTACTGAGATTCATTTTTTAATCTCTTGTCGATGGGGGAAAAATTAATGTTGCAAAAACCGATATTTCCGAATTCAAGTAGGTCAAATAATATTATCTAAAACTTTCTTTCTTTTTCTCTGTCTTTAAATTTTCTGTATGAAACCAAATTGTTTCCATGAAAATGAAACCAAATTAATTCACATTAATAAATACCTAAACAGTTTTGAAAAGCTTTTAGAACTTAATATGAACTCTAATATCTATCAATTATTTATTAAACCAGATAAGTACATTAAGTACCTATCTATTAAATTATAATAATTTTTTAGTTTTCACTTAAAGTGAACAACTAATTATACAAAAAAGTGTTCTTGAAATTGTCCGTTATCACATTACTTTATTGTTAAATATACTGACTATGGACATGATTAGACAGTATTTTTTGAATTTCTAGGATGACAAAGTTACTTTAGCAGGTTACTTTAGATCTGTGGAACTTTTTCAATAACTCTCCCTAAAAATTTACATCGAGTACATTGAAAATTATACCACCAAAAATTTCATAGAATGAATTTTAACACGTGGATATGTTTGATATGATTTCCCTCATGCTTAATCTGTTAGACCTGAGAACATCTACACCACCTTTTCATTTTCGGTTAATGGTTTACTATGTGCCATGAGGTCTTAAAATAAAGTTTCATTAAAAAATGTTTAAAAAAAAATTAATGGAAGGAATTAATTCTTTGGATTTTTCGTTTTGACTTTATACTTTTGAAACGATTTAAAAATACAATTTAAATGACATGTATATTGTTAAGCAGTTAACAGCAAACTACGTTTGTGGGTCCATTTATTTATATCAATAGACATAATTATCTTGCAACATCAACAATAGTTGATTCCGAGGATTTCTTCTAAAAAAAAATTAATTTTTCCTGATTGACTTTATCATTTTGTAACGGAGGTGTATGTGAAAATGATTGAGTCAATTTCGTGGCTATGCCGTCATAGAATAACGTATTTTTATTTCAATATGTAGCAACATTGGTCTTACTTTCTTCTTCTTTACTGAGATTCATTTTTTAATCTCTTGTCGATGGGGGAAAAATTAATGTTGCAAAAACCGATATTTCCGAATTCAAGTAGGTCAAATAATATTATCTAAAACTTTCTTTCTTTTTCTCTGTCTTTAAATTTTCTGTATGAAACCAAATTGTTTCCATGAAAATGAAACCAAATTAATTCACATTAATAAATACCTAAACAGTTTTGAAAAGCTTTTAGAACTTAATATGAACTCTAATATCTATCAATTATTTATTAAACCAGATAAGTACATTAAGTACCTATCTATTAAATTATAATAATTTTTTAGTTTTCACTTAAAGTGAACAACTAATTATACAAAAAAGTGTTCTTGAAATTGTCCGTTATCACATTACTTTATTGTTAAATATACTGACTATGGACATGATTAGACAGTATTTTTTGAATTTCTAGGATGACAAAGTTACTTTAGCAGGTTACTTTAGATCTGTGGAACTTTTTCAATAACTCTCCCTAAAAATTTACATCGAGTACATTGAAAATTATACCACCAAAAATTTCATAGAATGAATTTTAACACGTGGATATGTTTTGTTATATTAATATCAACATATCCTATAGGAATACAAACAAATAACTTCTCAAAAATTGAAATTTGTACAATAAAATTAATAAATTTGATTTTTCCAAATGATGCCACCATACATGTACTTGTGAATGACAATCTGAGAGCGAATTTTATAAGAAGAATTTCTAATCCGCTTATAATTACTACAATAAATGGCCTAAATAATTCCATGAGTTTAACAAGCCTAACTAATAATTACCTCGTATATTTACAAAATGGTAATGAATTTAACTATACTTTTAACATATTTCTGGCTAGCAACGTTTGGAGTCCTAAACGCAGTCCAAGAGGTAGATACATAGTAATAACAACTACTTCTTTGGAAACAAAGTATATATTTGAGCTATTTTGGAAATACTACATAAAGAATGTGGTTTTATTGGTTCTAAATTATGATTTATCGATTGCTCCGCAATTATTTATCTGGTTTCCACTTGCCCCTAAAAATAATTGTGGTAAAAGCTACAACATCGATCAATTTTCTTGTTCAAATTTTACAGACATAAGAGAAGCATTTTTTATAAACCATTCAGAAGATTTCAGTGCTCTTTCAAAACTTTAGTACATTTAGTACCAAATATAATATGGAACAACTTTATCCAAAAAGCAATTAATTGAAATTAATGAAATGGGAATTATTAAATTACAATTTCTCGTTGCCCTACCTAATGGGCATTATTTTTTATTTACCCTTGATAGATTTATAACCAGATTTTTAGAGAGTGGTATATTATTTCGCAATAAGATACAAACAGATAATCAAATTGACAATAATTCGAAAGTCATTTTAACAGTGCAGCATTTATATGGTATTTTTATTATATGGTTAATTGGTTTAGTAATTGCATCTTTGGTATTTCTAGTGGAAATTATAGTTTTTCGCCAAATACAAAAGTGTAAATGGAGTAGCCCTATCATAATTTAATAATTTTACTTTATCAAATTTAAATGTAACTATAGCACATTAATTTTTATATTTGGACAACGCTTGGAACGAGAAAAGAAGTAGTAGGATTACTAAATTATTGGAAATAATATTATCTAAAACTTTCTCTCTTCATCTATGTTTTTAAATTTTCTGTGTGAAACCAAATTGTAGTCCATTTATAACCTGGAAATAAAAATTCACATTAATAAATAATCAGTTTTGAAATGCTTTTAGAACGAATATGTACAATAATATCTATGAATTGCTTATTAAACCACAAAGGTACATTAAGTATTAAATTATAAAGTTTCTAGTTTTTACTTAAAAATAAAGTGAACAACTACAAAAAAAGCGTATTTGAAATTGTTCGTTATCATAATATTGTTTTATTATTAAATACTGAATATGGCTATGGTTAGACAGTATTTTTTGAAATTTTTAATAGTAATTTTAACATTTAAATTTACTATACAATCAAAAATTCAACTCGACAAATTGTCAAAAGCTTCAGATTGTATGTCAAAAATTATCAACAACGGATTTTTCAGTGACGCTACCTTACATTTAATAATGGAAAAACATTCAAGTGCTAATTTTATAAAAATTATTAGCAATCCTTTAGTTATTACCACCAGCGGAACCTTTTCTAATTTAACTACAAATTTTGGTAATAACTACATAATATATATAAACGATTCCTCCAACTTAAGTGGAATTTTAACCGAATTAATTAAAAGTGGAATGTGGCATCCAAGAAGTGGTCCAAGAGGAAGATTTGCAATAATAACTTCTGCAACAGAACCAAAACATATTTTTGCACTGTTATGGAAACATTACATTCGAAATGTTATCTTGGTGGTGCTAAACAAGAACTTGCAACTTAATCCAACTTTATATATCTGGCGTCCTTTTGCGTCTAAAAACAAATGTGGAAGACATTTTTTTGTAGACAAATTTTTACAATGCAATTATAAAAAAATTCAAGAATTGAGTAACCATTCAGAAGATTTCAAAAGTTGCACAATAGAAGTGTTTGCCTATAGTGTTAATAATAGTGTGGATAGACGTACTTATTTTGTTGCTACTCCAGCTGCACAAGCACTTCTTAGCGTTAAGCTACTTACGGAAACAATTCAAACAAATTTGGTGATTAAGCCTTTTCATACTTTTGCTCAATTGAATAATAAAAGCAGTATTCAATTAGCAATGATAATAACAAGACAAATTGCAGATTATGAACAATATGACATAAGCGACACCATATTACTCGATGTAGGAGCTTGGCTTGTTCCTAAACCTGCCCAAATGATAAACTTGAAAGTTATATTTTTAATATTCGAGGCAAACGTTTGGTGCTTAATCATATTTTATATTCTAATAACAAGCATCGTTTGGAATCTAATCGCTAAAAGTTTGAAGGAACATACCATGTACAAAAATTTGTTAAATTGTGTGTTTGGCTCGTTTTCGTTAATACTTTCAATTGGATTAAATAATCCTCCTAAACCAACTTTCTTACGGATGCTTGTGATATTATATTTATTTTTTGTTATTCATATTGATAACGCATTCCAGAGTAAATTGAGCAGTGTTCTTTTGAAACCATCATATATGCCACCTATCGACACGATGAGAAAGTTGGTGGATTCAGATTTATGCTTACATGCGTCTCTGCCGATGGTAAATCATTTTAAAAGCGTTGGTAATTCTAACAACAGCATTATTCAACAAAAATTGGGTAAAAAGCTTCAAGTTATGTTAAATTACAGTTATGCTGAGGCAGTGAAAAATGTAGCTTTTGGTCAGAATTGCAGTTTTCCTGTTTCAAAATACTTGACAAGTAAGTTATTTCCAAATGAAATAAAATATTCCAATTTAATAGATGGGGATACCGGAATACAAAGAGTTGAAATGTCACTTGCCATGTTTAAGGGACATTATTTTTTACCAATTCTAAATAAAATCGTGAATAGAATTACAGAGAGCGGATTTTCATACAATTCAGCAGGTTTTGGTTTATATACAGTTTTTGACAGTTATAGTAAGAATAGCAATTTTGAAATCATTTTAACCATAAACCATTTATATGGACTTTTTATTATTTGGATAATTGGGCTAACTATTGCTTGTGTTGTATTTTTAATGGAATTGGTAATTTTTCAACATCATAGAAAGCGACTTATCCAACGACAGTAACAAATATCTAAAATTATTTTAATTGCACCATTTTACCAAAAATTCATTGATATGCACAAGAAAAATTGTAACTCATTTAAATGTAATTAACTTATTAAATTTAACCTTTATGTAACCTGATTTTCTAATACTTTGAAGTTACTTTAAATATAAAAAAATGTAAACAAATGCGGTTGGTCAGACAATAACAGCAATTAATGGTACTTGCTATCGAGACATGATAATTCAGTTTTTTGTGACTAAATTGCAAGATGTGGATGTGGACAACGTGTGGTTTCAACAAGACTGTGCCACATGCCATTCATCCCAAGAAGCAATTCAATTATTTCACGAGTCATTTCCTGGTCGTGTAATTTCCCGTTTTGGTGATCAGAATTGGCCGTCTAGATCATGAGATTTAACGCCGTTAGATATTTTTCTTTGGGGACCACAAAAATAGTGGACCAAGAAAGTGAATAATAAATAATTAATTTTCACTCGAATAAATAATTAATGGAGTTTTGGCAGAAATCAACAAACAAGGTAAAAATTGTTAAGATTATGTTAAATGATTTGGGACATCGATTGTTGATTTTAACAAAGTTTCTAAAAGCGAATATTTTTATTAATTGGGTTAATTAATTTATTACTAGAGTGAATACAGTTGTTGTATTTATAAACAGAATCATAATAGTAAACTTATTTTAATGATTGAAGTTTTGATGAATTGTATTGATTAGTTTTACGAATTAATCGCATTGATTAAGTTACTGATAATTTTCTTTGGATGATATTATTAATTGATTTTATTAATTTCATGAGCTAATTTTTGTAATTTAGGAATAATTACTAATTATTCTAATTAATTAATTGATTACTATCGTAATTCGACGATTGCATGCTTATTTTTAAAAAAATGTGTACCAAAGTTTTCATTTTTTGAAAGAGGACACTTGAATGCATCCCGACTTATTTAAATTTTTTCAATATTCAAATTAGTTTTTTTTTGTAATCTTTGAACCTTTACTTTACTAATTAATTACGGCAAAAAGAAATAAAAATTAAAAACAACTCGGTCTGACTTGAAGCTTTTTATATTTAATTTCAAAATTTCATGCATTTTGATAATGCCGTTTCGTTGCAATTTAATTAATACAACCAACATTACGCATTGTCGTGATTCAAACTGAAATCCAGCTTCATATTAATAATTTATCATTGAATTAGGGGATGTTTTTACCCATAGAGACAAGGTCGAGCACAGTGTTGTAAATAAGGGTAGATTTATGTTACCGTTGACACAAAAACACACTATTATTGTTGAATGTTGGTGAGATCCAGTGATTTATAAAAATTTTGTGGCGATTTAATCTGAAAAGAAACGAATTTAATTGTTTGAATTTGAATTTGGTGCACAAAATCTTACCTATTTTGAGCTGTAAAAATGGCTTAAATTTTCGTTTTTCTGTTGGTAATTTGAAGTTTCTAAACATGAAACGTAGAGGAATTTTAGCGAGACAGCTGCGGTGCGATTGTAGAGCCAGCAAGGCGTATTTTTTGGTGAGGTCCACCAAAGTGACCAATTTTCGAGTTTTCTTGGAAAACCAAGTGTTCTTCAAGCATAATAGTAGTGCGAAGCGTCGTCTAGGGCAGCGGTCGGCAACCGGTGGTTCGGTGGTCCGTGAAAAAATTCTGATATTATTTCAATTTGCTGAGCTCATTTAATAAAATTTGTAATTAAGAAAATCTTAAACGTGTAGATGATGATGATTAAAAAATAAATTGTTGTTAAGCTGTCTCCAGTGGCGGATTTTCGAAGAGGCCTAAAAATTCAGCTCTCAAAATAAAAAAGAATAAATATTTTATTTAATAATTATTAAAAAAGTGAGACATAGGGAAATAATAAATAACATTCGAAAATTAACCAATATAAAATTACAACTACTGCTTGGCTATATTTAAAGATTTGCTGATGTTCAAGTTGTATTAATTATGAAAATTGAAATACATTGGTGCAAGATTGTCAAGGTTCATTAGGTTGAAAATCAAAAAGAACTGAGCTTCAAAAAGCAGGAATTTCTAGTTTAATTACCTAATTTTATGAAATGTTATATTATAATAATATAGTATAAATTGGGTATTAAAACCAGGTTTTAATGTGCAATATTCCTACATAAAATAGATAGTATTTAAAAAAAAAGTCGCCTGCGGCGCTAATAAACGGAGCCTTTTCCCCCGTATGCCGGAGGTTGAAAATCATTGCTGTAGGTTTCAAAGGTAGTGAAAATGTTTAGGAAAGGGGCTCAAAAGTTCTAAAACAGCCACTGGCTATTATTTGTAAAAATAGGCTCCTCGCATGCTGCTCGGAGCAAATGTTAACGTGAGATTCAATAAGTTTGGTTAAAATTATGACATAAGATTAAAAATAAAGGTTATTCAAAAAAATTTAGCTATCAAAGTGAATAATTAAAAAGTTAGTGGTTCGCGAAATTTAAATTGTCAATTTAGTGATCCGCAATACCTAAAAGGTTGCCGACCGCTGGTCTAGGGTAGGCGAGTGTTTTTGGATTGATTTGGAGATAGAATCTTCAAGTTGCAGCGTTTTTGGAAACGCACATTTGGAATGTTCGATATTGCACATGTAGAGGAAAATTTTGTCAGTTTCGCCATTGACGAATGATCGAATGATTTTTGTAATCACAACGATTACGCACCTACAATTAAATATTCAGAAGAATAAATTCAAACTTCGTTGAGATTTAAATTGAATATTTATACTCACCTAAATTTCGAGGTTAGTTTTACAATTTTTTGAGATTGGTTCAAATCGGTTGCGTTTTGCCAATAAACTTTATTATACGGTTACCGATCGTCCCTTATCTGGATATTTAAGAAGAATTTGTGGAGGTTTGGAGCCTCAATTCGAATTTTTCATGAAGAGCACAGCTGTACAATGATGCAACAGGTTACTGGACAACAGGTGTCTAGCGGAAGGAAGTCAGCGGTTCCAAAACGTCGACAACAAGTGCCACCGTATTGGTAAATAAACTTTATAATTTTGTACACTATTATTTTATTGTAAATTATTTGTGTCACACGGTTACATTTTATAGAAGCCTGGAGTATTTAGAGATTTCGATTTATTTTTTTATATTTATTTTATATTGGCTCAGCTACAAGCTATACACAATATTTATGACAATCATATAACATACATATCAACACAATGAAAGTTAACAAATCAATTTTATCACAAAACTACAACTCAGTCAAATAAGGCAATCCTGAGGCAAATGCTTCGTTTTAAGTCGGGAATTATGCGTTTTTTCACCAATGTTATAATGGATCGCACCTGAGCAATTCACTAATTTGTTAAAGTAGTTTTTCGCACATTTTTCGTTGAATTGCTTTACTGTAGGAATTTGCAGCTCCTCGTGAAGCTGTTCGTTTCTTACAAACCATGGGGCGTTGCAGATCATTCTCAGTATTTTATTTTGTAGACGCTGTAATTTATTCATCTCGATTTATAGCTAAATGCAAATACGAAGGGTTTTCTATAACACTTTACACATTAATGACCAAATCGAACCTGTTCGTAAACAGCCTACGCTCGACCTATTTATGCTCTTTTAAATTAAATTTATTTGTTGAAAATTAAATTAGTCTTTTTTTTCGAAGCTGGTTTTAATTTATTTTTCATGCAGCTAACCACACCCGAATTTAGTTTTTTGGTATTGTCAATAACGACAATAAATTCAATTAAGGCATTTCATGCAATTTTGTTCCCGATAGAGGAATTTCGTTTGAGCAATTTTAGTGCGGCATCAAGGACGTACAATTTGTTTTATTTGGCGACCCGAAGAGAGGAGAAGACGAACCCAGCTCTGTTATTTGTCTCCGTACACAAATGTGAACCGACGTATAGCTGTCGATCGCACTCTAGGGTGGAGATATTGTCCTAATTAAATATTCAAAGTTAGGGTCGTAGGAAATATCTCTACAGTATATTCAAAAGAATAAATATTCTAGCGTCTAATCAAAATCGACAACAAATAATTTTGATTAGTATACTTAATTTTTATTACGGTCTTATTTGGTATGGTCCCAGAGGAGTGATTTGCATGAGATAATATTCTTGATATATTAACACAAATTGACCAGTTGTTTTAAAAAATTCAATACAATTAATGAAATTTATAAGGGCGCATCAGTTATTTTTACCAAATTAGAAAGATCTTCCATTATGAAATATGTTAAAAAAATACATTTTTTTGTAACTTTATTTACAGGTTTATATTAATAACTAGGGCGATTACGTTATTGTATTGAAAAACTTTTATTTAGAAGCTAATTGAACTAAATGATTTGGGTAATAATAATTCTAGATTCTAGTATTGCGTCTTATTTTGAAAAATATTGTGTTGTATAGTACACAACATAATGTAATTATGTAGTAGTATGTAGTAATAATATAAAGGTCAGTCGAACTTCTCAAAATAATTCTGAAAAATTTACATCGAGTACGTGGAAAATTATATCATCGAAAATTTCTTAAGATGAACTTTAAAACTGGGATATGTCTTGTTATATTACTATCAATAATTCCAATCGGATTACTAACAAATAACTTGTCCAAAATGGAAATTTGTACATCCAAATTAATCAAAACGATTTTTCCAAGAGATGTTACCATACACGTAATGATGAATCAACATCTGAGAGTGAATTTTATAAGAAAAATTTCTAATCCTCTTCTAATTACTACAATAAATGGATTAAATAATTCAGCAAGAAGTTTTACTAATAACTACATCATATATTTAAAAAATGGAATCGAATTTAACGATACTTTTAATATGTTTCTGGCTAGCAACGTATGGAATCCCAAACGCAGCCCAAGAGGTAGATACATAGTAATATCATCTACTGCTTTGGAGGTAAAATATATATTTGAATTATTATGGAAATATTACATAAAAAATGTGGTTTTATTGGTTCAAAATCACGACTTGTTGATTAATCCGAATTTATTTCTCTGGCTTCCACTTTCCCCTAAAAATAATTGTGGTAAAAACTATAACATTGATCAATTTTCTTGTTCCAATTTTAAAAACCTAAAAGAAGCATTTATAAGCCATTCAGAAGATTTCAGTGGATGCACTATACGATTTTATTCATTTGCTAGCAAGAAAGAAAGAGATCTGAATATTGAAAAGCTACCAGTGGTTAAAACTATGCAGTTAGTGGGACGGGAACTAAAAACACCTGTAGTGTTTAAAAATTTCAAGAATAATGTACAGATAAGTAGTAATATTAGTGATGATATTGTAGTGGCTGAAAAGGCAACACGGTCAATAGATGAATCTTTAATGTACGACTTAACAAAAACAGTACTTTTCACCGAAGGATATTTTGTGGTTCCGCGACCAGCTCCAATAAGTAACATATTTGTAATATTTCTAATATTCCACAGAAATGTGTGGTCCTTGATGTCGGTTTCCATTCTTATAGAAAGCATTGCATGGAACTTAATATCAAAATACTTATCCAGCGAAAGAAACAAATATAATTTGTTTTCTGAGTGTATAATAACCGCACTATCATTAATTTTTTCAGTGTCTATTAAATTTACCCCAAAAACAACAATTTTACGGATCCTTATAGTACTGTACTTATTTTTTACCATACATATTGATATTGCTTTCCAAAGTATGCTAAGTAGTCTGCTTTTTAAACCCTTGTATGCATCACCAATTGATACAATGCAAAAATTGGCAGATTCAAAATTGTTATTGGAAGCTTCTGTCCAACTAATCGAATATTTTAAACAAGATGAATACTTCGATCAACAAATATTAAAAAAATTGAAAAGCAAACTTATAGTAGGTAACATTACTCGAAGTGATGTAGTAAAGAAAATGGCCCTATTTCAAAATTTCAGTACATTTTGTAGTAAAGATAGCATGGAACAAGTTTTTACAAAAGAATTAAGGAATATTACTTTTGTAAACGATGAAATGGGAATAGTTAAAATGCAATTTCTTGCAGCCATGCCAAATGGGCACTATTTTTTATTTATTCTTGATAAATTTATTAACACATTTATAGAAAGTGGTATACTATTTCGCAATAATATACCCACTTATGATCAAATTAATAATTCTAAAATCAGTTTAACCGTACAGCATCTATATGGTATTTTTTTTCTATGGTTAATTGGTTTAGTAGTTGCATCTTTAGTATTTCTAGTAGAACTTATAGTTTTTCGCAAAGAAATAATTTCTCAGTATTGAACTGAAATATAACTGTAGCACATGCATTTTTGAATTTTGTAGATTTCAAATGGTATTTGCTAATTATTATTAGGCTTATCAAAGCACTCCGCATAACTGTAATGACTAATGATATTTAAACCACCGTCATTAGGTGAACTTGTAAAGTTTGGAAGAAATTTATATTCAAATACAAACAAATATTTCGATTTTCTTGTTTAAAAGGCACATAATATATTGTGGTGAAACGAACTGAAACCCGGCTTTGTACTTAATAATTTGTCGTAGATTAAAGGATGTTTTATCCAAAATAACATAGTCGAGCATGATTTTGTTATTTTAAGGTCGATTTATATTACCACTGACACAAGCAAACAACTTAGCGCAGTAGTGTAAGTCGCCGGTTTGTGATGTGATATTGCGGGTTCGATCCCCGAGTTGAACAAAAATTTATTTGAGAGATATTGAAATTTAGTAGGCAGAATGTCAGTGTAGTAAATCGCTGGTTCTGAGATAATGATAGAAGGTGGAAGAAGTTGGCTGGCGACCTGGGAGGTCTACCATAAGTGACGAATTTTCGAGTTTTCTTGAAAAACCCAAGTGTTTTTCAAGTTGATAATTAGTGAAAAGTGTTGTCCGACGTGGACGAGGGTTTTTAATTGATTTGAAAGTAGAATCTCCAAATTACGGCGTTTTTGTAAAGGCGTCATTGGAAAATTTTATATCCCACATGTGGATAAAATTGTCATTCCGCCATTGACAAATGATCGAATGATATTTGTAATTGCGACGATTACGTGCTTACAATTAGAAAATTTAGAGGGATGAATTCAAGTTCGTTAAATTTGTATTAAATTATATACGTACCAATTTTGAGGTTAGTCACACGATTTTTATGTTTGGTTCAAATTGTTTGAGATTTGCCAACAAATACTTTTTTATGCGATCGCTGATCGATTTAATCTGGATAATTTGGAAGAATTGTGAAGATTTGATGTCACACTTCGATATTTTCCACAAAACAGAAGATGCAACAGGTTCACTTCGAATGACCAAAGCGAGGAATTTAGGAAGCAAGAAAACAGTGGTTCTAAAACGTTTTCAACAAGTGAAGTATAACTGGTAAATAAACAATTTTGAATTTAATTTGTACACATTTATAACAATTTATTTATGTCACACGATTTACACCTTAATAGGAACCTGGAGTATTTTGAGATTGATTTGAATTTAAATGCAAATACTAAGGGCTCCTATCACACAATTTAACACACTGACGACCAAAACGAATCTGTTCGTAAACATCACATGCTCGACTTGTGTTGCTTATTGAATTTAATTAATTTTAAGAAAATTAAATTTGTTATTTTGTACGAAGCTGCGTTTGATTTTGATTTCATGGAATGGGCCGTACCCCAATTTAGTTTTGTTGTGTTGTCTGCAACGACAGTCATTTTGATTAAGGCAATTTATGCAAATTTGTTCCTAAAAGAGGAATTTCAACTCGACGACAATTAGTGCGGTAGTTAGGCCGCACATTTGTTTCGTTTTTGGCGACCCGGAGAGCAGAGAAGTAGGAATCAAACCCTGTGGATTTGTTCTCGTAGAGAAATCTTATGCTCAACGATTACATAGCTACCGACGGCACTTTAGTGTTTAGATATTGTCCTGGTAAAGGGAATTTAAAATAAGGGTCGTAGGAAATATCTCTACAATATTTATAAACAAATTCAATTATTGTTCATTGTCATTTATTTTCGAGTAATGACAGTAGCGAATTTTTTTAAAGGGGAACATTTTCTTCACTGATTTAGACAGAGCTTCAATAGTGTTTTGAATTGAAATGGAAAATTTTTGAGGAGGTAATCACTGCCTCAGTAAACGAAAGATTTATAATGCAAGCGCTGGAAACAAAAACAAAAACAGTTTTGAAAATCGACAATATTTAATCAACGACTTCGGTAATGACATCAATGAAGGTTTCTGCACAAATCTTGAATAAAAAGGAAAAGAAAACAGGAAGGACGATTACATTGGAAATAATATTATATACAATTTTCATCTTTTCTATGAAATGAATTTTTACATTAATTAATAAATGGTTTTCTTCCTAAACTAATCTGCAAAATAAGATCTAACAACAAGAGGTAACAAAGCCAGTGCAGTACTAAATTTTTACCTAATTTATTGAACTTGAGATTTTAAACAATGCTTGGAACGAGAAAATAAGGACGATTACTAAATTATTGGAAATAATATTATCTAAAACTTTCTTTCTTCTTATCTGTTTTTAAATTTTCTGTGTGAAACCAAATTGTAGTCCATTTATAACCTGTAAATAAAAATTCACATTAATAAATAAGCAGTTTTGAAAAGCTTTTAGAACTAATATGTACAATAATATATCTATCAATTGTTTGTTAAACCACATAGGTACATTAAGTATTAAATTATTATAAAAATTTTAGTTTTTACTTAAATTTAAAGTGAACTAGGTACTACACACCAGGCGCTTTTGAAATTGTCTGTTATCATACAAAGTTCTTATTAAATACTGAATATGGCTATGGTTAAACAATATTTTTTGAATTTTTCAATAATAATTTTAACATCTGGGTTTACTATACAACATCAAACCGACAAATTGTCAAAAGCTACAAATTGTATCTCAAAAATTATCAACAACGAATTTCGCAGTGACTCTACCTTACATTTAATAATGGAAGAACATTCAAGTGTTAATTTTATAAAAACAATTAGAAATCCTTTAGTAATTATCTCCAGTGGAACAATTTCTAATTTAACTACAAATTTTGGCAATGACTACATAATACATATAAACGATTCCTTCAACTTAAGAGGTAGCTTGAATGAATTAATTGAAAGTGGAATGTGGCATCCGAAAAATAGTCCAAGAGGAAGATTCGCAATAATAACTTCTATTGCAATAGAAATAAAACATATTTTTGCACTGTTATGGAAACATTACATTCGAAATGTTATTTTGGTGGTGCTAAACAAGAACTTCCAACTTAATCCAACTTTATATATCTGGCGTCCCTTTGCATCTAAAAATAAATGCGGAAAACTTTTTTTTGTCGACCAACTTTTAAACTGCAATTATAAAAAAAATAAAGAACTAAGGAACCTTTCGGAAAATTTCAAGGATTGCACAATGGAAGTGTTTGCCTTTAATATGGATAGTGTGGATAAACATTTATATTTTACTTCTCCTCCAGCTGCACAAGCCCTTCTGAGCATTAAGTTACTTTCGGACAAAATTCAAACAAATTTGGTGGTTAGGCCTTCTCAAACTTTGGCTCAATTGAATAATAAAAGTAGTATTCAATTAGCTATGATCATAACAAGAGATATCACATATTTTATGCAATATGATATAAGCGATACCATATTATTCGATGTGGGAGGTTGGCTTGTACCAAAACCTGCCCAAATGATAAACTTGAAACTTATATTTTTAATATTTCAGACAAACGTTTGGTACTTAATAATATTTAATATTATCATAACGAGCGTGGTTTGGAATTTAATTTCCAAGAGTTTAAGGCTGGAATTCGCCAAGCAGGAGTTCGTTTTGGCTCGTGTGGTGGCGCATAGGATTGTGAATTTATAATTAAATAGATAGGCAACACAATAAACATGCATTTTTTAGTTCAACTTTTCATTAAAGTATGTCGCCGCTCAAATAAAGAAATCTATTTTTATACAGAATTTATGTTGTTTTTACTTTTTACGAATAATATATCTATTTCACAAAAGTCTCTCCCTCTCTTTTTGTATCAGATTTTTCAGGACATTGAAATAAATTTCTAAGAAGCGATAAAATTACTAAACGTACATAAGTGATAATGTAGGTATTCGTGAAATGTACACACACAAGCAATTAATAAAGACGCCTTTGAATTTACAATTCAAACAAGACTCCAATAATTTTTTGGCTTTTAATTTTAATTCTTCTTTTATATTTTTATTTATTCATGTTTATTGATAACATACAATAAATAATTATTGCTATTTATATTATTGTATATTAATTATTGATTTGAAAATATACAATCAACGAAGTTTTTCGTGATTCATTTTTTGATGTGAAGCATTATGAATATAATTTAAAATAAAATGATACGGCAAAGTAATTGCTTACACAGGCCCGTAGCCATGGGGTGGCAAGGTCGGGCAACGGCCGACCTTTTAAGGATGTTTGCCCGACCTTTTAAAATAAAAATATGTAACTATAGATTAACAGAAAATTTTCCCATTCTACATTGGTCCTTTTTGTACAAGAATTTTTTTATTTATATGCTTTCAAATACAATTCGCAGAATTGAATATTCATCACAGTACCCCTGCGTTCGGGGAGAAGCTACTTTCGCTCCCAAATATTTCTTTTTTTCCTTCTTTCAAGCTTCCAGTCGTTTCCAAACGCTTTGGCTCCCCATCAAAATGTTTGTAGCGACTGAAAAAGGCGGAGCCAAAGCGTTTGGAAGCGTCTCGAAGCTTGAAAGAAGGAAGAAAAGAAATGTTTGGTAGCGAAAGTAGCTTCTCCTCGAACGCAGGGTACATGTAATAAATTTTTTTCAAAGGGGGAGAAGGGTCCCCAAATAAAGGCATTTTCCCCCTGTGACATTGCATTTTTGGCCCACCGACCGAGCACCGACCATAAATTTTGATAGCCCATTTGCCCCTGGCGTGTGGCTGTGCGATAATACCATTATAATACGATAATATAACTTTTCTTAAATCGCGTTGACCTTGAAATTTAAAATATTTTCGCCTGAGGCGCTTTAAAAAATTCCCACGAACCCATCTCGCATCCGCAACACTAAAATTTGCCCGGCCATACAAACCGTTTGCCCTACCTTTATTTTCGATCTGGCTACGGGCCTGGCTTATTATTATTATTGCTGAACGGGTGTGTTTCTTTCGAACCACTTGCACTGAAGCTCCTGGCTTATTGTACCCCGAATTACGTTTAGTGCCCAAGAAGAACTGAAAAAAAACTCAAACTCGAGTTTTTTCAAACGTTTATTGTATTGAAAATACAACGATTTTAGCTGCTTGACAATACAATGTGAACTCAGTGTGAACTACATGTGAACTGCATGTGAACTGCTTTAACTTTTACGTTACATAAAGTTTTATTTCTAACAAATGCTTACTAACTAGTTTACAATAATTTGAAATTAGATCAGTTTGTTTGTGCAGTCCCAGGCTCATAACTATTTCTATGCTCATAACCTTTATGGGAAAGCCATCCTCGTAAGATTGTTGCATTTCCGTTATGGTGGGAACATAACACCCGCGTTCCGTGTTTTACTCCAATAGTTCTGTATCCTCTATAAAATTGAGGATTCGACCTATGGGAACCTGATTTATCTCACCGAGAGTCGGATATAGACAATCAAGATGTTTAGGAGCTAGAATTATGCATACACATAGTATGTGGTGCGGAGTTTCCTCCTCCATCCCGCATAATCTACATATAGGATCTTCCACAACACCTATTGCGTTAAGGTGTTTGTTAAGACAGCAGTGTCCGGTAAACAGTCCTACTATCTTTCTCAGCCGCACTCTGCTCAGCTGGCCTGCTCAACGGGCCTGGCTTACACTGTTACACTAATTAAAATAAAACAATTTATTTATTTACGACAAATGGAGGAAGAAAGGGACATTTCTTGGACGTTAGCTTATCTAGGAACGTGGATTTCTCATTAGAATTCAATATCTATAGAAAGCCGACAACGACGGACATTGTTATCAGTTATCACTTGTTCAATGTTCATCTAATCAATCGAGAAAAATAAAGACGTCTGTTTCCATTCATTCATAGACTCTTTAGCCCTCTCCCGAGGTCACGGTATATCTGACAGATACATGCAAAATGTTTTCTTAACCTTCATCCGCTCGCGTACGCGGCAAATTGGCCGCATTTTTACATTTTCTCTCCCATTTTCTTCCAGAGCGTCATGGGAGGGGTGGGAAGGGCTTGTATTCTCTAATTACTATCTCCTCCAATAGACCATGCTCGTGTTCTGATAAGAAAGCTCCATCAGCCGGTTCAGTACAGCCACAAACTACCCTAGGTGTCTTAATGCGACCAATTTGCCGTATAGCGCAATCGATAACGTAACTTTTTATCAATACTCGAATGTTGGTTTTACTGAGAAAATATTAGTAAATATAAAATAATAAATTAGAGACATATTTTGAGAAATAAAATATTATTACAAATTGAGTGTAGTAAACGATTACAGTACATTTTGAATTTTTAAGTTAAGTTTCCTGTAATTTTTTTAAATTTTAAATATAACTTTGATTTTAAATTTTAATATAGATTTTTTTGTCCAAACATGTACTTGTAATGTTATGTCAGAGTTCATAAGTCCTAAACAATTTAAATCATGCACTTTGAATGAAGAAAAACTCATGAAAACGATAAAAATCATATGCGGCCATCAAATTGCCGCATACGCGATCGGAAGTGTAACTTTTATAGCCGCGAGCGGATGAAGGTTAAATATTTTCGAAATTATTTAGCGCATAGCACAAGGCTTTGACTAGCTGTGCATACATATCTTAGAAATGATAAGCCGTATCGTTTACGATATAGTTTTGATTACAATCTGTTTAACTTTTACTTATGTGGCTTTGATACTTGAAAAAAAAGTGGTTAATCCCTTCGAAACAATTTTCGTAAATAAATTGTTTTATTTTATTTTAGTGTAAGCAATTACTTTGCAGACTCATTTTATTTTAAATTATGAAAATATACACTTACCTACTGCCAAGGTAGCAAAAATTACAAAAGCTTATTTAGCGTAACCCTAATTAAATAAAATATTAGAAAAAAAATACGGTTTATCAAAATGATTACATTCGAATGTATAGCATTCCTCGACCGAAATAAATTCCTAGACATCCGTCGAGAAATCCCCGCAACTGTTGGTTTTAGTTCTCTAATATGCTTAGTAGGAAAGAGACAAACACAAGATCGTAAGTGCGAACTGCCGTAGGTTGATGACTACTTGTATTACACATAAGAACAATCTTATCAACTTGCATTTAACCTTCAAGCGCACGCGCCAAGTAAAATGTGCTGGTAAAACAGATAACTCTTAGGCAAAATTTTTTAAAATTAGTTTCGCCTGCATATTACTAGCTGAACTAAATATTTGAATTTGATCTTGGTGGGAGTATCCAGTACATTATTATTATAATTACATTTTTAGTACGTTTTAGGTAAAATAAACTTTCAAAAATTTACATATGAATTCATTTTCGCTTATATATTATTTCAATTAAAGAAATTTAATTAATTGATAAATTATTTACTATATTAAAATTATTATTATTGTTATAAATAAAATTATTATGTTTAAAAATAGGAGGTGCTCTTCGTATTGGTATTATAAATATTACCTCAAAATTTCAAAGTGATCCATTTATTCGTTTTCGAGATGACTACGTATTAGTGTCCGATTTAAGTCTGGCAAATTTTTATTTCCATTTTCAATTTTAATTGTTTATAAGTAATTAATTCCACCAACTTGATTTTCTCAAAAAAATTTACAAACGGGCTATTTTGAAAAAATTAATTAAAAAAAATTTAATTAAAAAAAAAGAAATAGGAGCGGATGTTCCTTAAGGTATCATACACCTAATCTAAAAATTTGATCGCAATCCATCAAATCGTTTTCAAGTTAACTACGTATTACCACGAGTACACTGTAATATCCTAGCCTTACGAATACAACAGGTACAAAAATTTTTTGAATTGCATGATTAGCTCTATTTCGTTAATATTTTCAATTGGATTAAATAATCCTCCTAAACAAACCTTCTTACGGATGTATATGATAATATATTGAAATGTCATAAAGTCAATCAAAGAAGTCGGTTAAGGAAATTTTTTTAAAGTTTAAATTTGTCGTTTGTAAGACCGAATATGGAGATAATTTTAAATAACTAGCAATGAAATTGTAACTTTAAACACATAAAACTGTAACAGATTTGATTTTCTTATAAGTGTGATGTGCTTCTTGCGAATTTGTGATGTGTACGCAGGTGTATCAATTAGTTACCTGAAATTGGAAAATTTCCGTAATTTTGAATAAATGGCGCTAGGAAGTGACCACTTACAATTTTTGTGTTGAATTTTTGGATGTTTATGGTGGTATGGAGAGGTTTTGATAAGGCCGTTTTCCGTGAAGATTGTCTTGAACCAGCCGTCTTGGGACACGTTTGATATTTGCGGATCATTTTTCGCAATTATTCCCAAAAAGACGAATTTAGTGAGCTTTTGAGTTATAAAAGCAATTATATTGACGAGATAATAAATCGTGAGTATCCTAAAACGATTTTTATTACTGTGGAACGAAGTTTTCACACGTTTTTGGTGGGTCGCAATTAGATTTAACCACGATATTAAAATTGCACATTTTGGGTTCGTAAAACCTGAAATACGGCGAGGAAATTATAATTAATAAGTGATTTGTTATATGGACGAGTTTTATACCACTTATTATCGTCGATGACCAGTAAAATCGCCGATTATAAAATATCACATGAAAATTTTGAGGTTAATGGAAAAGTCGCACATTTCGACTACTATTTTGGTTTGGAAGTCGCAGATGCTTGTCTGAATCAATCTTTGAGATTTGGAACCACCACAGGAGCGATTTCACACGTCACGTCACTAATTTTCTGGATAAAATCACTGGAATTGGAAAATCACAGGAGTCGCACTACCGCGTTTATAGAAACAGGAAGCCATTAGATGTATGGGTGTGTTCAACAGATTGAAATTATTGCCGATGTACAGAGTGCTTCACAAGTTATCCTCAACACCAAATTATTAATTCGAGTAAGAAATCTGAACTTTTTATATCAAAACACCATTGTACAAATTTATTTTTATTATTGTTACACTTTTTACATGCACCAAGCGATAAATAAAAGTATAGCTGAGTTTTTGGTAGTAAATGATACTTTTTATTTATCGTTTGTACACTTTACACTCTATATTGCACATTGCTTGACATTTGTGTCAGAGATTATCAAAATTACTCCATTTTTGAATTTGCTTAGTTTAAATAAACTGCCCTCTGACTTATTGAGATCTTTGATTGCCTTAAATTCACTGAATTCACGACCCTGTAAATATTTGTGGCCTAAAAACTTGCAAACCGAACTAAAAGCTAGCCGGCATTCAATTGTTCGAGTGCACACATTAGGTGAGGTTTCATCCCTGACTATAAATAGGGGTGTCATTAAGCCGTGTTACACGACAATATTTATTTTTTGTTATTCATATTGATAACGCATTTCAGAGCAAATTAAGCAGTGTTCTCTTGAAACCATCATATTTGCCACCTATCGACAAGGTGAAAAGTTGGTGGATTCAGATTTATGCTTAATTACTTCTTTTCCGGTTGCAAATCATTTTCAAAGCATTGGTAATAATAGCAACAGCATTATGAAAAAATTGGTTAAAAAGCTTCGAGTTGTGTCACCTTTCAGTTATGCCGAGGCGGTGAAAAAAGTAGCTTTTGAACAAAAGTGCAGTTTTCCTGCCTTAAAATATTTGACAAATAAATTATTTCCAAATGAAGTACAATATACCAATTTTATAGAAGGCAGCGATACAGGAAATCAAAGAATTGATATATCGTTAGCCATGATTAAGGGTCATTATTTTTTACCAGTTATAAATAAAATTCTAAATAGAATTACAGAGAGTGGATTTGCTTACCATGCAGAAGGTTTTGGTTTATATACAAATTTTGACAGTTATAACAAGAACAACAATTTTGATATCATTTTAACAAGGGACCATTTGCATGGACTTTTCATTATTTGAATAATTGGCTTAATTATAGCGTTTGTTGTATTTTTAATGGAATTGGTATTTTTTCAACAGTAGAAAAAATGAAGGAGCGTCAAGGAGTTTATAAATATCTAAAATTATATTAACTTAACCTTATTTAATTTATTTAATCAAAAAATTATTGATTATAATCAACAACAAGATACTTGCATAATGTAATTTGTAATTTTTGCAACAATACTATAGTAATAATTTATTAAATGTAATCTTTATGTAACTGTGAATTTTGGCACATTTAAATTAGTAAGGTACACTTCTTGATCCTAGTACATTTTTCGAGGATTCAGCACTTCATTAATGTACGTAGGTAAATAGTTTATGAAACTGTTTGTACTTTTTTGCTTATTTATTTTGCGGCTTTTGAAAGTGTAAATTTTATATCTCCAATACCAAAAATAATCATTTGCAATAAGGGATTTTTTGAGAGTGGAGTAAAATCAGACTTTAAGAATTACAATTTTTTTCAAATTCTAAATTTTAATTCTCAGCTACTCAACCCTAATTTAATTACTTATAATAATTAGTTAATGATGATAATGATACACTTTTATTTAAAATATTTCTTAGTAGATAAACCCCACCCTCATGCTAGGTTTCACAAACGATACTTAAAATATTGTATCAATTATTAACTTAAAATAAACATAGAAGAATTAACTATTGATTGACTTATAATAATATTATTGCTTTTAAAATCCGCTAAAAACTGACTTTTCATTTTACTTTGGAAATTAACTTATGATTTTTCCCGTTTTGACGGTATGGTGGAATTATCGGTAAAATTATTGTTTCTGCAAGAATTGAATATCGAAGTTAGCTCCCGAGGTAGCAATTTGACTCTTGTACCTACAAATTGTCAAGGTTTCACTGGTTATAAGTAGGGTCCGGATTTGTAGGTATTTGCATGTTTTTTTTGCGTACAGGCACGTGAAAAATTTTAAAAGGGGAGCATGTTTTACGCCTTTCTGAATCGTTTTATATAGTTTTTATTTTGCCTATAATGCATATTTTGAGTTTAAGTGCATATTTAGCGATTTGTTGCCTATAAATGCTTATTTGCTTATATTGGTATATATTTTGCATATTTAGCAAATCGAGTAATAAAATTTTAAATAATTTTAATTATTCTCTTTCTGATATTGCCGCCTTTTGTATTATTTAAAACAATAATTTTAATTAATATCTACTTTGTCAACTGTAGGTGATTCTGTGCAATAACTGCATATTCTATTAATAGTATTGTTACCAAGAAGGTGCCCATTTCAAATTTTGACTCCAAAAATCGTCTCAATCGTTTGTGTCTGTTTGTGCAACCATTATTTTCGTTTGTATCATTGTATCCAAATAGTTTTAGAGATATTTCCAAATTAAGCTTGGGGGTGGTAGGCTGGAAACATGGGGGCCCCCCATTTCGAATTTTGACTCCAAAATAGCCTCAATCGTTTGTGCCTGTTTGTGGAAACATTATTTTCGTTTGTACCCAAATAGTTTTCGAGATAATTCTATTTTAAGTTGGGGGGGGGGAGTGCTGGATACATGCTTTTTTGATATTCGAATTTCGGGTTCAAAATAGTCTCAATCGATTATACTTCGTTTATGCCTGTTTTTAGCGCATATTTGAGTGCTTATTTTGAAGTTTTTAGAGCATATTTGCCTGCATATTTTCAAGTTTTTTAGTGCCTACAAATCCGGACCCTAGTTATAAGGTTATATTGTTTCCCTTCGATTAGGACAATTAACTATTTTTACTAATTTATTTATATTTTGAAAATTTTGATTAGAAATTTCAATAACGCTTGAAACGAGAAAAGGAGGACGATTATTAAATTATTGGCAATAATATTATCTAAAACTTTCTTTCTTCTTATCTGTCTCTATATTTTCTGTGTGAAACTATAGTACCTACTCCATTATGTAAATATCCACATGTTCACATTATGTTATTAAATATTATGCATGTCCACATGTAAATAAAAATTCATATTAATAAATTAACAGTTTTGAAAAGCTTTTAGAACTTATATGTACAATAATATCTATCAATTTATTGTTTATTAAATTATAAAACTTTTGAGGTGAACAACTACACACACAAAAAGAAAAAACACTACATTGCATATTAAATTAATTTATAGGCACCTATGAATATTTTTTAGTATTTTTGTAAAATTAATGCTAACAATGAATTAGCAAGAAAAATTATAAAATCAACCAGTACGGGTCTGCTGATATTAGTTTCACGTGTAAAAACGTGAATTAGATTGAAACATGTAATCCGGCAAGGTATTTTTTGATTTTATAATTTTTCTTGCTAATTCTTTCAATGAACTTCGAATGCTTAAGCAACCCGTTTGTTGCTGTTTTTGTTATGTATGTATGATATGTAAAAAGTATAAAGTAAAATCCCTTGTAGATTATTAAAGACCTCATTCTAAACTATAATTTTTCTTATTATCTTTCTAAACCTCAGCTTACCGATGATCATAAAGTAGGCAAGTAGGAATTTGCCAGAAAGTAAATGTTATGTAAGTACAATACTAAAATTTATTTTTAAGCAATAAAATTAAGTTTAATCTAGATCAGTGATTCTCAACCACTGTGCCGCGGCACTTTTGTGTGCCACGGAAATTCTAAAAGTGTGCCGCGAAATTTTAGATATTTAATTATGTTAATATTATTAAATAATATGATTTAAAATTATTTTATTTCGCACATTTAAAATTATTATCATAAACTATTTTACGCAGTGTGTTATAGGTAAGTAAATAATTTTTAAACTTTTCTTTTTCTTTATGTGCCGCCAAATTTTGAAATCGTTAAAAGTGTGCCGCAACAAAAAAAAGGTTGAGAATCACTGATCTAGATGGTTCTGATGGATGGTAGTACCACTGACACGATCTGAGTAAAGAAACTTAGATATCCATTAGTCGTAATTTTACAGGAGGAACGTTGATGGTATTGGGTGGCTACCTCTTCCATGGTACTAACCCGTTGGTTTCAATTTCGACTAAAATGAACTCTGCCAAATATATAGAAATGTTGGAAGTCAGTTTTTCGGAAATTTCCTAATTCATGTGGTGCAAAAAGTGGGATTAATAAATTTATTGATTAGAGATTTTCAATAACGCTTGGAACGAGAAAAGGAAGGACGATTACTAAATTATTGGAAATATTATTATCTAAAACTTTCTTTCTTCTTATCTGTTTTTAAATTTTCTGTGTGAAACCAAATTGTAGTCCATTTATAACCTGTAAATAAATATTCACATTAATAAATAAACAGTTTTGAAAAGCTTTTAGAAATAATATGTACAATAATATATCAATTTTTTATTAAATACCATAGGTACATTAAGTAATAATTTATAAAAATTTTAGTTTTTACTTAAATTTAAAGTGAACTAGGTACTACACACCAAGCGCTTTTGAAATTGTCCGTTATCATAAATTTTTCTTATAAAATACTGAATATGGCTAAGGTTAGACAGTATATTTTGAATTTTTCAGTAATAATTTTAACATCTGGGTTTACTATACAACATCAAATCGATAAATTGTCAAAAGCTACAAATTGTATCTCAAAAATTATCAACAACGGATTTCTCAGTGACGGTACCATACATTTAATAATGGAAAAACATTCAAGTGCTAATTTTATAAAAACTATTAGAAATCCTTTAGTAATTACCTCCAGTGGAACATTTTCTAATTTAACTACAAATTTTGGCAATGACTACATAATATATATAAACGATTCCTCCAACTTCAGTAGAATCTTAACCGAATTAATTAAAAGTGGAATGTGGCATCCCAAAGATAGTCCAAGAGGAAGATTCGCAATAATAGCTTCCATTGCAACTGTACCAAAACATATATTTGAACTTTTATGGCAGCATTACATACAAAATGTTATTTTGGTGGTGTTAAACAAGAACTTGCAACTTAATCCAACTTTGTATATCTGGCGTCCTTTTGCGTCTAAAAATAAATGTGGAAAACATTTTTTTGTAGACAAATTTTTGAAGTGCAATTATAAAAAAATTAAAGAACTGAGTAACCTTTCAGAAGATTTCAAAGGTTGCACAATGGAGGTGTTTGCCTATAATGTTAATAATAGTCTAGATAGACATACTTATTTTGTTGCACCTGCAGGTTCACAAGCACTTCTTAGCATGAAGTTACTTTCGAACAAAATTCAAACAAATTTGATGATTAAGCCTTTTCAATCTTTGGCTCAATTGAATAATAAAAGTAGTATTCAATTAGCTATGACCGTAACAAGAGAAATCACACATTTTGTGCAATACGATATAAGCGATACCATATTTTACGATGTAGGAGTTTGGCTTGTTCCTAAACCTGCCCAAATGATAAACTTGAAGCTTATATTTTTAATATTTCAGGCAAACGTTTGGTACTTAATAATATTTAATATTATCATGACGAGCGTGGTCTGGAATTTAATTGCCAAGAGTTTGAACCAACACAACAGGTACAAAATTTTTTTGAATTGCTTGTTTAGCTCGTTTTCGTTAATACTTTCAATTGGCTTAAATAATCCTCCTAAGCCAACTTTTCTGCGGACGCTTATGATATTATATTTATTTTTTGTAATGCATATTGATAACGCATTTCAGAGTAAATTGAGAAGTATTCTCTTGAAACCATCATATTTGTCACCTATCGACACAATGGAAAAATTGGTGGATTCAAATTTATGCTTATTTGCTTCTTTGGCGCTAACAAATCATTTTCAAAGCGTCAGTAATTACAAAAACAGTATTATTAAAGATGCTGTTAAAAAGATGGAAATTATGTCACCTTACAATTATGCTGAGATGGTGAAAAAAGTAGCTTTTGAACAGAATTGCAGTTCTCCTGGTCTAAAATACTTGACTAATAAATTATTTCCAAATGAAGTAAAATATATCAATTTTATAGAAGGTGATACAGGCATGCAAAGATTTGAGACGTTATTTGCCATGGTTAGGGGACATTATATTTTGCCTATTCTCAACAAAATCGTAAATAGAATTACTGAGAGTGGAATTACATACCATGCAGAAGGTTTCGGTTTATATACAAGTTTTGACAATTCTACTTACAACAATTTTAATAACATTTTAACTATGGAGCATATGTATGGACTTTTCATTATTTGGATAATTGGCTTAATTATTGCGTGTTGTGTATTTTTCATAGAGTTGGTAATATTTCAACAGTATAGAAAAGGACGTAACAAAAGGTTTACAAATATCTAAAATTATTTTAACTTAACCTTATTTAACTTATTTAACCAAAAAATTGATTTTCAATAATAAGATACTTGCACAATAAAATTTATAATTTTTGCAACTATACTTGTAATAATTTATCAAATGTAATCTTTATGTGACTGGTATTATTGACACGTTCAAATTAGTGTGAAGGTACACTTCTTGATCTTAGTACATTTTTCCAGGATGCAGCCTACAGTGATGTACGTAGTTAAATATTTTATAAGTATTTTTCTACTTTTTTACTTATTTATTTTGCGGCTTTTGAGAGTGGGAATTTTATATCTCCAAGTCCAAAAACAATCATGCACATAGCCTGAGCGCTAAAGGATTTTTTTGAGAGTGGAGTAAACTCAAACTTTAAGAATTAAAATTTGTTTTCAATTTCACAATTCTTTTTAAGTTCACAGTTCCCCCTCCCTTTTAAACACTTATAATGCTAATGATACACTTTTAATTTTTATTTCTAATATTTTTTGTAGATAAATACAAGCCTCATGCTAGGTTTCACAAACGTTACTTATAATTTTTTATTAGTAATATATTTTAATAATAATTTACGAATTAAGGTATTCGATTATGATGAATGCATCCGCATTTGAAAGCTTAAATGCAATATTAATTTTATTACCTTAATTCGTAAATTATTAAAATATATTACTAATTTATTTTCACGAATTAATAATTAACCAATTATAATTTTTTAAATTATTAATTTAAAATAAATTAAAATAACGAATTAACTATCGATTAATTTTTAATTATTATTGGTTTTAAAATTCACTTTTAGATACGTACTTTTCGTTTTACTATTCGTTATGTGCATTCCTCCTACTGCCCTCTGGTGGCTCAATAAAGAAAATTACTCGGGACTGTGAACATTTTATGTTCACTGTGAAAATAGTACGCCATGAGAAATTTGAATATTTTTGCTGTCATAAAATTTGAATACCAACTGTTTTATAGCAAATAATTTAATTAATTTTGTATGATCACGTGTTTATGACATAATGCAAGTCCCGTTGAGGTTCTATTATCGGCCACTCCGAACGCTTCGTTCGATTTGCTTATCCCCTCTCATACCTTGCACACAGCGAATAGCAATTAACTTGTGATTTTCACTTATTGTTTCCCTTCGATTAGGACAATTAACTATAATATTTATACTAATTTATATAAAAAATTTTCTATTCATATGTTATTATTCACTCTGTAAAGTTGTAAAACTTGTAAAGTTTTTAAAGTTAAAGTTAAAGTACAAACAAATACTTCGACTTTCTTTTAGAAAAGGCACATAATATATTTATAAACAAATTCAATTGTTCATTGTCATTTGTTTTCGAGTAATGACGGTATCGCTTTTTTTAAATGGCAACCCTTTCTTCATAGATTTAGACAAAGCTTGAATAGAGATTTGGATTGAAAAGGAACATTTTTGAGGTAATCACTGCCTCAGTTACAAAAGTATCGACTGAAAGTTATTAGAACAAACGAAAAATTTATAATGGTAGCGCTGGAAAGAAAATCATAGCTTTGAAAATCGACAATTTCCAATCAACGACTTCGGCAATGACAGCAATAAAGGTTTCTGCACAAACCTTGAATAAAAAGAAAATAAAACAGGAAGGACGATTACATTGGAAATAATATTATCTAAAAGTTTCTTCTTTTCTATGAAATAAAATTTCACATTAATTAATAAATAGTTTTCTTCTAGAACTAATCTGTAAAATAAGATCTATAAATTATTTATCTAATACCAAAACACTACATTGCATATTAAATTAATTTATAGGCACCTATGAATATTTTTTAATTTTTTGTAAAATTAATGCTAACAAAGAATTAGCAAGAAAAATTATAAAATCAACCAGTGCGGGTCTGCTGATATTAGTTTCACGTGTAGAAACGTGAATTAGATTGAAACATGTAATCTGGCAAGGTATTTTTTGATTTTATAATTTTTCTTGCTAATTCTTTGAATGAACTTCGAATCCTTAAGCAACCTGTTTGTTGCTCTTTTTGTTATAAATATATGTAGATTTTATGTAAAAAGTATAAAGTAAAATCTCTTGTAGATTATTAAAGACCACATTCTAAACTATAATTTTTCTTATTATTTTTCTAAACCTCAGCTTACCGATGAACATAAAGTAGGTAAGTAGGAATTTGCCAGAAAGTAAATGAAAGTAAATGTTAAAACACCTGGGTTTCTATAGAAGATGCAAGAAGAAAGATTGTATGACTGGGGAAATATTGGATTTGAAGGAAGAAAGAAGAAAATTCAAGAACACAACAGAGTATTATAATAAAAATAAAATAGTACGGAAAAAGATCAAAGAAGCAAAGGAGGCATGGCTGAAGGAAAAATGCAAAGAAATAGAACAGCTGGACGGTATACACGACAACTTTAAGCTGCACAAGAAAATAAGAGAAATGACATACACGGGTCGACAACAACAAATAACTAGAAAGCTAGTAAATGAAAATAACAAGGTAGTGCTAGAAGAAGAGCGCCAAGCAGAAATCTGGGATGCATATATTACAAAGCTCTTTAAAGATAATCGAACAGATCTCGATGAATCGGGTTTGCATGCAGAAGGACCGAGTATATTAAAAGATGAACTGAGAAAAGCACTCAAACAGGCAAAAAATGGTAAGGCAGCGGGTCCAGATGGAATAAGTGTGGAACTTATTAAAATGATAGAACTAGACACTAATAATACGCTATTAAGTCTTTTTAATAAGATATACAACACCGGAAAAATACCAAAGGAGTAGCTTCAATCGACGTTTATTACACTACCAAAAAAATCTAATGCAAAACGCTGTAATGATTATAGACTAATTAGCCTAATGACTTAATGAGCCATGCCTAAAAACTCTTTCTTAAAATAATACACAATCGCTTATGGAGAAAAATCGATGAAGAAATAAGTGAAACTCAATTCGGTTTTAGAAATGGAATGGAAACGCGGGAAGCATTGTTTGCAATATGGGTCCTTGTTCAGAAATATTTAGACCAACAAAAACCAGTCGATATTTGTTTCATAGATTACGAGAAAGCTTTTGATAAAGTAAAGCATGAAATCCTCATGACACTTCTTAGACAGAGAGGAATCGATAGGAAGGACTTACGAATTATCGAAAATTTATACTGGAATCAAACGGCTCATTTAAAAATAGACAGTCAAATGACCGATGACATCAAAATACAAAAGGGTGTGAGGCAGGGTTGCATTCTGTCCCCATTGTTGTTTAACCTCTACTCCGAACATGTTTTTAAAAATGCATTAGATGACGTGGAAAAGGGTGTTAAGATAAATGGGAGGTGGATAAGCAACATACGTTATGCAGATGACACAATCATTTTGTCTGACAACCCGATTGATCTCCAGTTCCTCCTAAATGAGGTCAATAAGATTAGTAATGAATATGAACTCAATATGAACATAGATAAGACGAAAATCATGGTCATCAGCAAAGCTATAACGCAGAACATTCCGATATACATAAACAATACCCAAATAGAGAGAGTTGCACATTTTCGATATACCTAGGTTGTCTACTGAATGAAAATTGGGATCCAGATAAGGAAATCCGAACGAGGATTGAAATGGCACGAGGTGCTTTCCAGAAGATGAAACAACTTATATGCAGTCGCGATATATCCTTAGAGACGCATTGGCGTACAGTAAGATGCTATGTACTGCCAGTTTTATTGTATGGAGTGGAGGGATGGACACTGAAAGTGTCATCAGTTAACAAGCTTGGGGCTTTCGAAATGTGGCTCTACCGCAGGATGTTGAGAATCTCATGGATGGACAGGGTTTCGAACGAAGAGGTGCTTCGTAGAATGAATAAAGACCGGGAGCTCTACACAATGATTAAGAGGAGAAAAGCGGCATACTTCGGTCACATAATGAGAGGTGAAAAGTATGATCTACTACAGTAAGTTCATGACAACAGTTAATCATGGAAGGAAAGATCGAGCGTAAGAGGGGCCTGGGCCGAAAACGCTTCTCATGGCTGAAGATTTTGCGACAATGGTTTAATATCAGTGAAGCCGAAAGACTGATACGCATGGCGCAAAACAGAGAAGAGTTTGAAGTGATGATCTGCAACCTTTGTTAGGAGAAGGCACTATAAGAAGAAGAAGAAGAAGAAGAAGAAGAAGAAGAAGAAGAAGAAGAAGAAGAAGAAGAAGAAGAAGAAGAAGAAGAAGAAGAAGAAATGTTATGTAAACACAGTGAAAACAGTTATTTTAAGCAATAAAATTAAGTTTAACCTAGATGGTTCTGATTGATGGTAGTACCACTGACACGATCTGCCTAAAGAAACTTAGATATTATCCTTTGGTCATAATTTTACAGGAGGAACGTTGATGGTATTGGGTGGCTTCTTCTTCCATGGTACTAACCCGTTGGTTTCAATTTCGACTAAAATTAACTCCGACAAATATTGCATAGAAGTGTTGGAAGTCAGTTTTTTGGAAATTTCCTAATTCAAGTGGTGCAAAAAGTGGAATTAATAATTTATTGATAATAATAGATTTTCAATAACGCTTGGAACGAGAAAAGAAGGACGATTACTAAATTATTGCAAATAATATTATCTAAAACCTTTATTTCTTCTTACCTGTTTTTAAATTTTGTGTGTGAAACCAAATTGTAGTCCATTTATAACCTGTAAATAAAAATTCACGTTAATAAATAATCAGTTTTGAAAAGCTTTTAGAACGAATATGTACAATAATATCTATGAATTGTTTATTAAACCACAAAGGTCCATTAATATTAAATTATAAACAATTTTAGTTTTTACTTAAAAATAAAGTAAACAACTACACAAAACGGGCATTTGAAATTATTCGTTATCATATTGTTAAATACTGAATATGGCTATGATTAGACAGTATTTTTGGAATTTTTTAATATTAATTTTAACATTCAAGTTTAGTATAGAGACGGTCGGAGCATAGTGGTCACGCGAGTTGACTATGAACGCTAAATGCCCGGTTCGAATCCGGGTGAAGTAAGAACTTTATTCTGGCCGTCTCTCTGGTCCTCCAGGTTGGGGGGTCGGGGCGATGGGCTAGCTCCTCATCACCTGTAAAGAAAACTAAAAAGCTTTAAACCATGACCAAGCCTCACAAGAGACTTGGGAAATGGGAACGGATAAAAAATTATTAATTGTAGGCTTGATGTGTTGTGAGGTGTTTATTTACCTTGCAATGCAAAAAGCAGTCCGAAATATATATATATAAGTTTAGTACTATACAATCAAAAATTCAACTCGACAAATTGTCAAAAGCTAAGGATTGTATCTTAAAAATTAACAACAACGGATTTCTCAGTGACGCTACCTTACATTTAATAATGGAAGCACATCTAACAAGGGGAACTTGTCGACGACTTTTCCCCGATTGACACAATTTTTAACATACCTTTTAGGAAATAATTTTTTATACTTCAGGTTAAAATTTCAGGACCCGGATTTGAATAAATTTTTATTAAATCGATTTTAAAAATCCAATAAATTCGTATTATAAATTAGGTCTAATGCGAATTGCCTCCAAGTTCTTATCTAATTTAAAAAGGTTTGTTCAACTATTTAACCTCACTTTTTGTTACATAATTATTAATAATAATTCTCGTAAAATCACGCAAATAACTAGTTAATATGTTACTTAGACATGTTACAATTACTGAGAATTAATTCATAGCATTTTCTGTACGTTTCATATGTACATTTACACAGTTTAATAGTTAACATAATGCTTTCGTGGGTATTCAAGATTGCGACAACTGCCAAAAGGAACATTGCAAGTTTTTTTTAATTTCTGAAAGATTTCAAACAACAAATTAGATTAAAGGAACTTCTCATATCAGAATTTACTGCAAACGTTGGATTTATAAAATATCAGATTAATGAAACTACTAAGAAAACAATTCACAAGGGTGAAAAGCCGTGTAAGTTTAAATTTGAAAATCAATAAGAATTTAAGAATCCTTTATAAATAATTTAGATACTTCTTTTACAGGTAACTGGGGCACTTAGAAATTTGTAAAACCCATTAATAAAGGAGGTAGAAGAAGAAAAGCGATAATCGGAATCAACCGAAGGAATTTAATCGAAAGGAAATGAATTTTTTTTTTAATTAAATATTGTAAATTATTAACTTTAGCCAATTCTTTAAACAAATAGAAGTATGTATATTATTATATAATTATATTTTACTTTTTTAATAAGAGTAACAATAATACCTAAAGGCATTTATTCTTATTTCACAAGGCTTTTCACCCTTGTGAATTTGTTTTCTTAGTAGTTTCATTAATCTGATATTTTATAAATCCAACGTTTGCAGTAAATTCTGATATGAGAAGTTCCTTTAATCTAATTTGTTGTTTGAAATCTTTCAGAAATTAAAACAAACTTGCAATGTTCCTTTTGGCAGTTGTCGCAATCTTGAATACCCACGAAAGCATTATGTTAACTATTAAACTGTGTAAATGTACATATCACAGGTACATATGAAACGTACAGAAAATGCTATGAATTAATTCTCAGTAATTGTAACATGTCTAAGTAACATATTAACTAGTTATTTGCGTGATTTTACGAGAATTATTATTAATAATTATGTAACAAAAAGTGAGGTTAAATAGTTGAACAAACCTTTTTAAATTAGATAATATCTTGGACGCAGTTCGCATTAGACCTAATTTATAATACGAATTTATTGGATTTTTAAAATCGATTTAATCAAAATTTATTCAAATCCGGGTCCTGAAATTTTAACCTGAAGTATAAAAAATTATTTCCTAAAAGGTATGTTAAAAATTGTGTAAATCGGGGAAAAGTCGTCGACAAGTTCCCCTTGTAAGTGCTAATTTTATAAAAACTATTAGAAATCCTATAGTAATTACCTCCAAGTGGAACCTTTTCAAATTTAACTACAAATTTTGGTAATAACTACATAATATCTATAAACGATTCCTCCAACTTAAGGGGATTTTTAACAACCGAATTAATTAAAAGTGGAATGTGGCATCCAAGAAGTGGTCCAAGAGGAAGATTCGCAATAATAACTGTGACGTGGTTTTTGGATACGCCGACTAAAGGCAATATTAGTCATGAATAATACGCTTTTAAATCGAGTTTGTACTAAAGCTTCGTGATTGTACCTCGTATTTGTTGAAAAGTGAAGTATTTTTCCGTTGAGTAATAAATTATTAGATTTTATGGGATTGTTAAATTAAACTTCATAGTTATTAGTATAAGTAAAATAATACTTTTGTTAAGTGCAGCTGAGAATAATAAAACGAGACCAAAAAGCAATTAGGATACAGTAAAGTCATAGTTTTGGGAAAACTAATATTATATAGTTAAGCTGGCCTCGAGGTTGATTACTTTTTCGAGGAAACTAACAAAGAACGCAGCTGTGGATTAAGTCATATGCCGCGCGCCATAGTACCCAAAAGGATACCGAAAGATATTTATGACATTGTAGCGTCGGTCTGGCGAACGGTAAACCAAAGTTAGACACGTACGTCGTATAAGCTAACGCCGATAATGGATTTTAGGAACCTATTAATTTTGGGTGTGGGAGTAAGTAAGAATTGCATGGGAACTAACGAAATGAAGAAAGCCCATTGGAGGTTTCCCTCCTTTCGTAGTTGTGACATTACGTTAACAAGTGGGACAGGACCGGTAGGTTAAGCCACTCGCCAATTAGCTCTTGTAAGATCAACATCGGTTGGTTTTTTACAAAGTAATTGTGAAACAAATAACATCTAAGTTTTCGGGTCAAAAAGTTTAAAGTTTTTGTTATATAAACTGATCAATGTATTAATTTTGATAAAGTGTTAATATTTTATCATCATAAAATTAATAAATCAAGTAAACGGTTAAGAACATTTAAGTGATTGAAGTAAAATATGATAAAACAATTATAAATTGGTTCGGTTATGTGTTGTTTAAAGTAAAATATTAGTTATTTATTCGAAATAAAGTAAACAGTCGTGGAATCAAATCGAGCAATTCTTTAATTGAATCCTATAAAGAAAATATTAATTTCTTATATAAAATGGACTAGAAGTTGTAGCAAATATGCAGATTAAAAACTAATATTCACCATTAGTCGATGGATATCGCGGTCGAAGTCATTAGTGATTATAAGGCGCTCGATTAATAACATTCCATGGAGGTTCTTGCTTAGGTCCAAAGCGGGTATTTTTATAAACCAAATACGTGTCGAGTAAATTAACAGAATTAAGAAGTAATTATTTGGAGAACATTAAGATCGTAACGTAAACCATTAAGTGTAAATTAAAACCGAATAAACTTTATAATTGTAAACCATTGGGGAATTGGGACATCCATAATTCCAAGAATTATCATATCACCGTTTGTTATCATTGTGTGGAAGAGAGAATAGACGTTATCAGAATCTAGTGTCGTTAAATGAGTATACCTGGAATAAGTCAATTTTGTGTGAGAACATCAGTTCAATTACAAGTAAGTGTGTTAAAAATATTGTTATTTACGAGAAGTCGTGCGGGATAATTCAAGTGTAATTTAGTAATTTTATTCATAATTCTGAAGAATTGTTCATTTTGTCAAAAGTTAGAGTTATTATATTTGAATCATATTTTGAAATAGTCAATTGATAAAATTAAATCTGTCAAGAGAAAATACTTAATTTTCTGTATTGTTGTAGTGATTATCTTTAGTTTTGAAGGAAAATTTAAGCTAATTATTCTCTTTAATAAGAATAATAATTTTGCACTCACAAAGTAGTAACTTTGAGTTTAAATTAAAAGATAATTCAAGTAACAACATTGTTTCGTAATCACTATAAATCATATCATTTCATTTGGAGTCAATTGATTATGTCAAATTTTTTATTAATTTAATTAATGTTATTAAAGTATATTTTGTTGATAATTAATCTTAATTAGTTTTGCAACGAGCTCGTAATATTTGAAGATAGGGAATATTAATTTAGTAACACCTATATGGGGTGTTGTTTGTAAAATTTATGTATTATTCATTTGTTTAATTATTATATGTTTTTTTTGTACCTCATTTTGGTATTTTAATTGCCACCCTGTGGTATAATTTGAGGTGATTTTCTTTTCAGGGCATACTCCAAATTGTAAAACGCCAAAAGATTCTGGATAATTAGTCATATCTCGATTCCGTTTTAAGTCAAGTTTTGAGTAATAAATAAATAATAAACTCATTAGCTTTCATAAGTTGAGTAAAGTTAGTTACGCATGAGTACAACGCAGAGCAGTGTTCTTTGTTGCACCGCTTCTCGGCTCATTTTTAATATCAGTAGCGTACGTAAACAAATTAACAAAGTGGCGCCTTTAATTAAATCCAGTCCATCGGATTTAGTCGAGCAAAATTTGTAAATAGTGTAAATAGTTAGTAGCACTTCGTCATAGCACTTTTCCCCGTAATTTTCGTCAGTAAAGAACCTGCGCCGAAAACCCTGAGTTAGCTGATCGCCTTCCTAAAGTGTCGGAAACTTTTGTCGCGTGCAAAAGGGAAAAGGGCGTTGTGCGGAATCGTCGCGTAACATAACTTCTATTGCAACAGATTCCAAACATATTTTTACACTGTTATCGAAACATTACATTCGAAATGTTATCTTGGTGGTGCTAAACAAGAACTTGCAACTTAATCCAAATTTATATATCTGGGGTCCTTTTGCGTCTAAAAATCTTCTTATCTTCTTATCTGTCTCTATATTATCTATGTGAAACCTGACTTGCATCGTTTGTTTTTGAAACATTATTCCAGAGGAGCAGTTTGGATTTAGACCCAACACTCGATAGTTCATCAAATACAACGCATTGTGAAAAAAATCAAAATTAATAAAATACTCCGAAGATCTACTAACTGGGCTAATACTATTGGACATAGAAAAAGCATTTGATTCAGTTTGGCATAAAGGATTACTGTACAAATTGCACCTATTTAAAATCCCAAAATATTTTAGTAAAACAGTAAAATCATTTGTGACCGAACGTAAATTTATGGTATCTATAAATGGATCTCATTCGGATATTAAATTCATCACAGCTGGTCTACCCCAAGGCTCATTGTTATCACCATTGCTTTACTCAATATTTATTTCAGATTTCAAAAAACCCAAAAACTGCGATACAATGTTTTATGCAGATGACACAGGACTAATTACTGAAGGTAAATTAACAAAAACAATAATTAAAAAACTTCAAAATGGTTATAAAACATGTAAAAAATATCTGCACAAATGGAAAATCAAGTTAAACGACGAAAAAACTCAAGCCATAATTTTCCCGTTCAATAAATCACCAAAACGTCAACCACGTACAAATCTCAATACAGGAAACACAGAAGTATGTTTTGCAAATACAGTAACATAATATTATTTAGGTGTGATAAAAAAATTAACATTTGGACAACATATTGAAAAGGCAAGAAACAAGGCGCACAATAATGTAGCAATCCACTATTGGCTGCTAACTCAAAGTTGTCCTACAACAACAAGAACATAATTTATAAAACAATCATTAGCCCTATTATGACATATGGATGCCCTGTATGGGAAAGAGCAGTACATACACACATGAAGAAATTGCAAGTGCTCCAAAACAAACAGCTAAAATTAATCAATGGGCTACTATGGCGATTCTCCACCCATCAGCTCCATCTGAACACGGGTTATCAGACAATAGAAGAATACATCAAAAAGATGATTGAAAAATTCCATCTTTGCTGTATGGATTCGGAATTCGAGCTAATAAGAGAGTTGGCAAATTATTATTAATGTACAATAAACACACGGAGGTGTTGTGGAAGCACTTTTCGAGAGGCCGTGAAGACATGTCATTACGACAGTACTAAATATGTTGAGGATAAACCATCAATCAATAAGACCCTTCGCGAGGTCAAAGTGGCGCAACTTAACTAGTTGCTAAGAAATTGTAAAATAAATTCGAAAATAAGTCAAATTATATCCAAAATACAACAACGACAGACATGTTTCGATCTTGTTAGATCTCATCAGTGACGTATAGCTGTGAATTTGGTTATAATTTGACTTTATGTTTTTTCCTTATATAGCATTTTATAAATAAAATTAAATGGATAATCCGATAAATCAGAGTTATCCAAAAAATAAAATTAATAATTCGCGCAATGCTAACTGGAATAAAACGACCCGTTTTATAATACAATAAACACACGGAGGTGTTGTGGAAGCACTTTTCGAGAGGCCGTGAAGACATGTCATTACGACAGTACTAAATATGTTGAGGATAAACCATCAATCAATAAGACCCTTCGCGAGGTCAAAGTGGCGCAACTTAACTAGTTGCTAAGAAATTGTAAAATAAATTCGAAAATAAATAATATATAAAATAATATATAAATATTATAAAACGGGTACAAAATTCAAACAAATATGATGGTGAATCCTTTTCAAACTATGGCTTAATTGAATAATAAAAGTAGTATTCAGTTAGCTATGATCTTAACAAAAGAAATCACACCTTTTGTGCAATACGATATAAGCGATACCATATTATACGATGTAGGAGCTTGGCTTGTTCCTAAACCTGCCCAAATGATAAACTTGAAGGTTATATTTTTAATATTTCAGGCAAACGTTTGGTACTTAACAATATTTTATATTATCATGACGAGCGTTGTCTGGAATTTAATTGCCAAGAGTTTGAACGAACATAGCAGGTACAAAAATTTGTTGAATTGCTTGTTTAGCTCATTTTCGTTAATACTTTCAATTAGCTTAAATAATCCTCCTAAGCCAACTTTTTTGCGCACGCTCATGATATTATATTTATTTTTTGTTATGCATATTGATAATGCATTTCAGAGTAAATTGAGAAGTATTCTCTTGAAACAATCATATTTGTCACCTATCGACACAATGGAAAAATTGGTGGATTCAAATTTATGCTTATTTGCTTCTTTGCCGCTGACAAATCATCTTCAAAGCGTCAGTAATTACAAAAACAGCATTATTAAAAATGCTTTCAGAAAGATACAAATTATGTCACCTTACAGTTATGCTGAGATGGTGAAAAAAGTAGCTTTTGAACAGAATTGCAGTTCTCCTGGTTTAAAATACTTGACATATAAATTATTTCCAAATGAAGTAAAATATATCAATTTTATAGAAGGTGATACAGGAATAGAAAGATTTGAGTTGTCATTTGCCATGGTTAGGGGACATTATCTCTTGCCTATTCTCAACAAAATCGTAAATAGAATTACTGAGAGTGGAATTACATATCATGCAGAAGGTTTTGGTTTATATACAAGTTTTGACAATTCTACTAACAACAATTTCAATAACATTTTAACTATGGAGCATATGTACGGACTTTTCATTATTTGGATAATTGGCTTAATTATTGCGTGTTGTGTATTTTTCATGGAGTTGATAATATTTCAACAGTATAGAAAAGGACTTAGCAAAAGGTTTACAAATATCTAAAATTATTTTAACTTAACCTTATTTGACTTATTTAAACAAAAAATTGATTTTCAATAATAAGATACTTGCACAATACAATTTATAATTTTTGCAACGATACTTGTAATAATTTATCAAATGTAATCTTTATGTGACTGGGATTATTGGCACGTTCAAATTAGTGTGAAGGTACACTTCTTGATCTTACAAGGAGAGACCGCCTACTCGTCATCACCGATTTCTTCCAAATTCACAGTATATGTAGGGCTTGACTAGAAATGGAAGTGACCCAAGTGGAATCACCAGATGGCCAAGCGTTTTTTAGAAAACAACATTTTTGGCGGGTAAAAATACCATAAATTCATTATAGTAATAATAATAAAGACTTTATTTCTTATAAAGTTACAGTTAATAATACTATATCTACATAAAATTCATAATAATACATAATCTGACCGAAAAAATTCGTATTAGAAATCTTATGTATGTAAACTTATGGTATTTTTACCCGCCAAAAATGTTATTTTCTAAAAAACGCTTGGCCATCTGGTGTTTCCACTTGGGTCACTTTCATTTCTAGTCAAGCCCTACATATACTGTGAATTTGGACGAAATCGGTGATGACGAGTAGGCGGTCTCTCCTTGTTAGTACATTTTTCCAGGATTCAACACTCCAGTAATGTACGTAGTTAAATATTTTATAAGTATTTTTCTACTCTTTTACTTATTTATTTTGCGGCTTTTGAGAGTGGGAATTTTATATCTCCAAGTCCAAAAACAATCATGCACATAAACTCAAACTTTAAGAATTAAAATTTGTTTTCAATTTCACAATTCTTTTTAATTTCACAGTTCCCCCTCCCTTTTAAAGACTTATAATGCTAAAGATACACTTTTAAGTTTTATTTCTAATATTTTTTTAAATACAAGCCTCAAGCTAGATTTCACAAACGTTACTTATAATTTTTTATTAGTATCTAATATATATAATAATAAAGCACAAATACAATATTAATTTTATTACCTAAATTCGTAAATTATTAAAATATATTACTAATTTATTTTCACGAATTAATAATTAACCAATTATAATTTTTTATAAATGAAAATAACGAATTAACTTTTAATTATTATTGCTTTTAAAATTCACTTTTAGATACATACTTTTCGTTTTACTATATATAGCAATTAACTTGTGAGTTTCCCTTTTTTTAACGGTGTGGTGGAATCTTTGGTAAAATTATTATTTCGGCTTGAATTGAATTTCGAAGAGGTAGCTCCCGAGATAGCGATGATTTGAAGAAATACTTTGTACTAATATTGTCAAGATTCCAATTATCATAAGGTTATTGTTTCCCTTCGATTAGGACAATTAACTATAATATTTATAGAGGAAAGTGACCAAATATGGAATAGGCGCCTAATGTGGAATACCATTAAATTTTCGAAACCACTGCCTCTATTTAGCCATTATTAGGATAAATGACAACCTAGTAAGAGCAGTTGACGACCCCAAACTTTACAACGCTCTATTACCATTAATATCCACATGGCGGGAAATTATTTTTTTTGTGCACTTGTATAAAACTTTATTGTTAGTGGTGCAAATTTTGATCTATAACGTAAGTATTAGTAATTTGTTAATTACTCTACATTTATAGGCATGCAGAAGGATGACTGATAACATTACGTATGTTACTTTTAAGGAAAATATAACCTGGCTTTCAATAAAAAAACATTATTCTTAAGTGAGCTTAGTTCCTAATATGGAATAGGGAAAATTATATGGAAATCTTATGTAAGGAATGGGCGCCTGTTGGTGACGATAGTGTGTGTGGTGTGTGATTTTTGCAGTAGAATAAGTTAATTTTAACGGAATAAGTTACTTTTATTTTTGACCAAAGTCTCAAGATCTGTTATAAAAAGACGTTACTGTTTTTGTTAATTTTTGTAAAAGAAACTTGGTTCTTATTTCCCTATTCCATATTTGGGGGTCTATTCCATAAATAGCTACTATTATGTTAATTTAGATTTTTAAATAAAAAAAATTTGTTGATTAATATTAAAACACAAGACTATGACTAAGATAAGCCAAAATGTATGACTGACTGTGTTTATAATTAAATTTGCATTTAATTCATGATAGTTTTTTTTATGCCACAAAAACAAAATGGTATTCCATATTTGGTCACTTTCCTCTACTAATTTATATCTTGAAAATGTTCTATTCATTATGTTATTATTCACTCTGTAAAGTTGTAAAACTTGTAAAGTTTGGAAGGAATTTATATTCAAACACAAACTAATACTTCGATTTTCTTTTATAAAAGGCTTGTAACACCCCGGAAATTAATAGTTAATTTCGGGATGTTTATTTTATCTCATTATTATGATTTTAAAGGATTTAGAAGTTAAAATTCAATTTTATATGCAAGAGAATTAATTTGTGTACATCTATGGAAGCTATAATTCAAATTTTGCTGACATTTCAGAAATTTTTTTGAGTCTTATATCATTTGAATGAGCGTAAAATTAGGTTTAAATTAAAAATATCGACGGGATCGAGTCGAAATTACTTTGAGCTAAAAACCAAATTTAGCTTTGCAGCAAAGTAAAGTTGTTACATTTTAATGCAGGGAAAATACTTATTGCAGGTGTTGAGATAACGCAACAATTTGATGACCGCTTCCTTTTAGATAAGAATTAAGTTTGGAAACTAAAATCGAAGCGTCATAAAAATTCGGTTATAAAACATTATAAGTATACGTGAAATTTTAATGAGGTAACGAAAATATAAATTTCTGAAAAATCGGTCCATATAGGAACCACGAGGAAATTCGTGGCTTAAAGTTTTGATATCTCGCAGACTTTTGATAACCAAATATAAATACACTTCCTATCTTAGTGATAATGTTTCGAGGCTAATTCGTTAATATTGGTCCTAGGAGGAAATAAATTTTATATTTGTGACGTTTAAGGGACAACGATTTCAGTTATACAAAAATATTGGGAAAAGATTCAAAACTATGGGTCATTTGTTTTCGAGTAATGACGGTATCGATTTTTTTTAAATGGCAACCCTTTCTTCATAGATTTAGACAAAGCTTGAATAGAGATTTGGATTGAAAAGTAACATTTTTGAGGTAATCACTGATTCAGTTACAAAAGTATCGCCTGAAAGTTATTAGTTAAAATTAAAGTTAAATTTATAATGGTAGCGCTGGAAAGAAAATCATAGCTTTGAACATCGACAATTTCTAATCAACGACTTCGGCAATGACAGCAATAAAGGTTTCTGCACAAACCTTGAATAAAAAGAAAAGAAAACAGGAAGGACGATTACATTGGAAATAATATCGTCTGTGTAGTTCTAATACCTCGTATACCCAAACAGCAAGTTTTAAGATAAATGAAAAAAACCGTTTAATTCTTTGTAAACTAAAGAAATTTCAACCATTCTGTAATAATCTCAATTAATGCTGATTCTTAAACTAAATTTTTTTTGGGTTACGAGTAATGCTGAAATGGTGCAATGTAGCTTACAGCATACAAAAACTTCATAAACTGATTTTCACATTTTTGTGGCTTACGAGGTATTAGAACTACACAGACGATATTATCTAAAATTTTCTTCTTTTCTATGAAATAAAATTTCACATTAATTAATAAATAGTTTTCTTCTAGAACCAATCTGTAAAATAAGATCTATAAATTATTTATCTAATATCAAAACATTACATTGCATATTAAATTAATTTATAGGCACCTATGAATATTTTTTTATTTTTTGTAAAATTAATGCTAACAAAGAATTAGTAAGAAAAATTATAAAATCAACCAAATTTCAAATTTTTATCTTACCAGACACGACCAAATTGTAACCTAAAAACAAGCAAATATTTAAAATTTCAAGCAAAGCTTCTCTTTAAACGTCTGTACATCTGCGAGAGGACCAATACCCAAAAAGGACCTTGATGGTTATTGAAGTTAAAGGTAAGAACTAAACATCCTGCAAATTTCAAATTTTTGTCTCTTACCAAACACATCCAAATTGTAGTCTCAAAATTGCAAATTTTTAAAATTTCAAGAAAAGCTTATCTTTAAACGCCTGTATATCCGCGAGAGGACAAATAACCAACCAGGACCTTGAAGGTCTTTGAAGTTAAGGGTAAGAACTAAGTATCCTGTAAATTTCTAATTTTTGTCTATTACTAAACACGTCCAAATTGTAGCCTGAAATATGCAAATTCTCAAAATTTCAAGCAAAGACCTGTTTATTTCCTCTTACAGTCCCGAGGATGGCATTTAGTAAATAAAGCCGAAACGTCGACCGACAGCTTACTTGTTTTTGTTTTGCGTATCCAATATCCCGATAAGTTTTCGTATACTAATTATATGGCTGGATGAGATTCCGTTTTTTACTTATTTAAAATTTTATCAATTAGTAATTTAAAATAAACATAGAAAAATTAACTCTTGATTAACTTATAATAATTATTATTATTGCTTGTAAAATCCTCCAAAAAATAACTTTTCGTTTTACTATGGTAATTAACTTATGATTTTCCCTTTTTTGACGGTATGGGGAATCTTTGGTAAAATTATTGTTTCTGCAAGAATTGAATTTCGAAATTAGCCTTCGAGGTAGTGATTTGACTCTTGTACCTACTAATAATTGTCAAGGTTCCATTGTTTCCCTTCGATTAGGATAATTAACTGTTTTTACTAATTTATATTTTGAAAATTTTGATTAGAGAGTTATTTTCAATAACGTTTGAAACGAGAAAAGAAGGACGATTACTAAATTATTGGCTATAATATTATCTAAAACTTTCTTTCTTCTTATCTGTCTCTATATTTTCTGTGTGAAACCAAATTGTACTCCATTATGTAAATGTCCACATTATGTTATTAAATATGTATGTCCACATGTAAATAAAAATTCATATTAATAAATTACCAGTATTGAAAAGCTTTTAGAAGTTATATATACAATATATATCAATTTATTGTTTATTAAATAATTATAAAAATTTTTACAGTTTAGTGAACAACTACACACAAGGCGCTTTTGAAATTGTCTGTTATTATAAAGTTCTATTATTAAATACTGAATATGGCTATGGTTAGACAATATATTTTGAATTTTTCAATAATAATTTTAACATCTGGGTTTATTATACCACCAAAAATTCAAATCAACAAAATTTCTAAAGCTACAAATTGTATCTCAAAAATTATCAACAACGGATTTCTCAGTGACGCTACCTTACATTTAATAATGGAAAGACATTCAAGTGCTAATTTTATAAAAACTATTAGAAATCCTTTAGTAATTACCTCCAGTGGAACATTTTCTAATTTAACTACAAATTTTGGCAATGACTACATAATATATATAAAAGATTCCTCCAACTTCAGTGGAATCTTAACCGCATTAATTAATAGTGGAATGTGGCATCCCAAAGATGGTCCAAGAGGAAGGTTCGTAGTAATAGTTTCCATAACTTCTCCAACAGACCCAAAACATATTTTTGCTCTGTTATGGAAACATCACATTCGAAATGTTATCTTGGTGGTGATAAACAAGAACTTGCAACTTAAACCAACTTTGTATATCTGGCGTCCTTTTGCGTCTAAAAACAAATGTGGAGAATATTTTTTTGTAGACACATTTTTGAAGTGTAATTATAAAAAAATTAAAGAACTGAGTAACCTTTCAGAAGATTTCAAAGGTTGCACAATGGAACTGTTAACCCGTAGTGTTAATATTACTGTAAATAGATATACTTATTTTGTTGCTCCTGCATTTACACAGGCACTTCTTAACATTAGGTTACTTTCAAACAAACTTCAAACAAATTTGGTGTTTAATCCTTTTCAAACTTTGGCTCAATTGAATAATAAAAGTAGTATAATTCAATTATCTATGATCATAACAAACGAAATCACACATTTTGTGCAATACGATATAAGTGATACCATATTATACGATGTAGGAGTTTGGCTTGTTCCTAAACCTGCCCAAATGATAAACTTGAAGGTTATATTTTTAATATTCCAGGCAAACGTTTGGTACTTAATAATATTTTATATTATCATGACGAGCGTGGTCTGGAATTTAATTGCCAAGAGTTTGAACGAACACAACAGATACAAAAAAATTTTGAATTGCTTGTTTAGCTCGTTTTCGTTAATACTTTCAATTGGCTTAAATAATCCTCCTAAACAAACTTTCTTACGGTTGTTTATGATAATATATTTATTTTTTGTTTTACATATTGATAACGCATTTCAAAGTAAATTAAGCAGTGTTCTCTTGAAACCATCATATTTGCCACCTATCGACACAATGAAAAAATTGGTGGATTCAAATTTATGCTTATTTGCTTCTTTGCCGATCACAAATCATTTTCAAATCGTTAGTAATTACAACAGCATTATTAAAGATGCTGTTAAAAAGATAGAAATTATGTCACCTTTCAATTACGCTGAGATGGTGAAAAAAGTAGCTTTTGAACAGAATTGCAGTTCTCCTGGTCTAAAATACTTGACTAATAAATTATTTCCAAATGAAGTAAAATATATCAATTTTATAGAAGGTGATACAGGCGTGCAAAGATTTGAGACGTCATTGGCAATGGTTAAGGGACATTATATTTTGCCTATTCTCAACAAAATCGTAAATAGAATTACTGAGAGTGGAATTTCATACAATGCAGAAGGTTTATATACAAGTTTTGACAATTCTACTAACAACAATTTTAATAATATTTTAACTCTGGAGCATATGTATGGACTTTTCATTATTTGGATAATTGGCTTAATTATTGCGTGTGGTGTATTTTTAGTGGAATTAGTAATTTTTCAACAGTATAGAAAAGTATGTATCAAAAGCTTTACAAATATCTAAAATTATTTTAACTTATCCTTATTTAACTTATTTAACCAAAAATTTATTGAGTTTTAATAAGAAACATGCACAACAATATTTATAATTTTTGCAACAATACTTGTAATAATTTATTAAATGTAATCTTTATGTAACTGGGATTATTATTGACACCTTCAAATTAGTGTGAAGATAAAACATTTCTTGATCCTAGTACATTTTTCCAGGATTCAGCACTCCAGTAATGTACGTAGGTAAATAGTTTATAAGGCTTTTTCTACTTTTCGCTTATTTTGTAACGTCGAATGTTGGACGTTTAAAACTATTGCTACCAGAAAACGGCAAATCAGGGCTTGTAGCAATATAAAGGTCGAAAATGCCCCTTTGGCTAGCTCGGAGTACGCAAGAGGCAAAGTGATGTGCCAATCTCCTTCCTTGGTGGTAATTGGATGATACAGGGGGCGCCGAAAGGTTATGCTTCAAAAAGCAAGGCGATAACTGTTGGTAAAATGGACGCCACGTAGTTTTAGTCCACCCTGTATATCGCAGTCAAGTACACCCAGTGAAAACTATGAAAATAAGTCGTACTGAAATAAAAAAAAAGGTAGAGGAGACTGGGTAAATCACCATCAGTAACAAAAAGCGTGCTATCTCGTTTCATTCAGGTTTTAATATTAAATACCAATTTTACAAACATTGCGTAATAATATTGAGCTTAAAAAAATCATACTTGTCAAGTTATAAAAATAACTGGTGGTTCTATGGTACCTCGTATAGCTATATTCGGCGTACAGTTGTTATAAACGCACTTGGGTAAAACCCACAGATAATGAACAGATTATTATATGATATCCTAAATTAAATTGTAAGTAAATAGCCCAAAATATTACGCGCAGTTAAATAAAAAGTATATACAAAATTCAAAGTATGCTTAGCTTGAAGATGTCTTCTAGTCCAAGATGTTAAAGTAGGGGGGTGCAAGATGTTCATGCTGAGGAATCGTTGGAATTATCGATTGGAACAATCATAGGTATGGCAGATGGTCGCCAGCTTGGTCGATGTTGTTGCCAAGGGATGATGCAACTCTTTGCAGGTAATACCAAAAAGTATGTCCTCATAGAGAAGTGATGAAAGTCCATATAACAAAAAACCATACGGACACAAACAAAAGAACTCGTAGTAAAAACCGGAACAAAAATCCTCGGAGCAAAAACCCTATAGGAAACAAAGTCAAATAACTTTACAAATCAAAAATAAAGTGAATCCTACCTCAGATGGTCGAGGGTTCCAATAATAGTATGTCAAAGCTTGAACAGCCACTATTCGATGAGATGGTAAAAACATGGGACGCGTCAAATCCTTCAAGAATGAAGATAGGATCCTTCCAGCAAAATTGCCCAGATAAAGGAGCCGGTACGGTAACCAGAAGCGATCCATAATTACAGCGGTTGAAACCAAAATCCCACAAAAATATGGATAGGACGAATGTCCAAATAAGAATTTCAAATCCACTAGCAGTCCACAGAAAAGTGTTACAAAAATCGTAAAAATGTCGATCGAACATAAAATGGTGTAACAAACTTTTAACTTGTTCAACAACTAAAAACGCAATCTAATCTCTGCCTTCACCCAGATGGTTCTCCAAAAATATTAAAAATACCATACTGGTAATGCCATATCACGGCAAACAAACAAAGCATAGAAAGATTTCTATTCAAAATTCGAAACTAAATTTGAATATAAAGAAATATTAACCAGGTCAATTTTGAACCGTAACAATTTATGTATATTGCGGCTTTTGAGAGTGGGAATTTTATATCTCCAAGTCCAAAAACAACCATGCACATAGACTGAGCGCTACAGGATTTGTTTGAGAGTGGAGTAAACTCAAAATTTAAGAATTAAAATTTGTTTTCAATTTCACAATTATTTTTAAGTACACAGCTCCGATCCCTTTTAAAGACTAATAATTAATGATCCTAATGATACACTTTTAAGTTTTATTTCTAATATTTTTTTGTAGACATTTTTGTAGACCGAAGTACATTCTTATAAAATACTCTGTTTTGCTTTAGTATTCTATGCTACTATTTACTTGTATATTTTAGTTATATAAACATGAAACACTGCATAAAGATGTAATAAATAAGTGTAAATTGGGTTGTCTAAATAAAGATGTTTTCTAGCTAGGTTTATTTGATTATAAGTATCAAATCATCATCAGTATTCTAAAGTTGATCTGATGCGACCTGAGTGACGTCGGCATACATAATCGTTAAGCTAATAATAATAATAATAACAACTAATGCGATTATGTTATTGTATTAAAAAACTTTTATTTAAAAAGCTAATGGAACTTAAATGATCTGAATAACAATTCTAGAAGTATTGCAGGTTACTTTAATAAATTGCACTATAAAGTTATAATTATGTATGTAGTCAAAATAATATATATAGATCTGTGGAACTTTTTCAATAACTGTCCCAAAAGTTACATCGAGTATATTAAAAATTATACCATCAAAAATTTCATAGAATGAATTTTAAGACGTGGATATGTCTTGTTATATTAATATCAACATTTCCAAAAGGATTACTAACAAATAACTTTACTGAATTTGAAATTTGTACATTAAAATTAATAAATTTGATTTTTCCAAATGAAGCCACCATACATATACTTTTGAATGACCATCTGACGAATTCAGATGACGAATTCAACAAATTTTACTAATAATTACATCGTATATTTACAAAATGGAATCGAATTTAACAATACTTTTAACATATTTCTGGCTAGCAACGTATGGAATCCTAAACGCAGCCCAAGAGGTAGATACATAGTAATATCATCTACTGCTTTGGAAGTAAAATATATATTTGAGTTATTATGGAAATATTACATAAAAAATGTGGTTTTATTGGTTCTAAACCAGGACCTATCGATTGCTCCGGATTTACTTCTCTGGCTTCCACTTGCCCCTAAAAATAATTGTGGTAAAAACTATAACATCGATCAATTTTCTTGTTGCAATTTTAAAGACCTAAAAGAAGCATTTATAAACCACTCAGAAGATTTCAGTGGATGTACAATACGATTTTATGCATTTGCTAGCGAGAAAGAATTACTTCCCAATATTGAAAAGCTACCTGCGGTTAAAACTATTCAGTTAGTAGGAAGGGAATTAAAAACATCTGTAATATTTAAACATCTCATGAATAATGTACAGATTGGTAGTAATACCAGTGATGATATTGTACTGGTTGAAAAAGGAGTACGATCAATACATGAATCTTTAATGTATGATTTAACTACAACGATACATTTCACTGAAGGATATATGATGGTTCCGTGACCTGCTCCAATAAGTAACATATTTGTAATATTTCTAATATTCCATAGAAATGTGTGGTCCTTGATTTCGGTTTCCATTCTTATAGAAAGCATTGCATGGAACTTAATATCAAAACACTTATCTAGCGAAAGATGCAAATATAGTTTATTTTCCGAGTGTATAATAACCGCATTTTCATTAATTTTTTCAGTTTCTGTTAAATTTACCCCAAAAACAACAATTTTACGGATCCTTATAATATTGTACTTATTTTTTACAATTCATATTGATATTGCTTTTCAGAGTATGCTAAGTAGTCTGCTTTTTAAACCTTTGTATGGATCAACAATTGATACAGTGCAAAAATTAGCTGATTCAAAATTGTTATTAGTTCCTCCTTTACTACTAATGGAATATTTTGAACAAGATGAACACTTCGATCAACAAATATTTAAGAAGCTGAAAAGCAAATGTATAGAAGTTAATATCAATAGAAATGATATAATAAAGAAAATGGCCCTATTTCAAAATTTCAGTACATTTGGTAATAAATATATTATTGAACAATTTTTTCCAAAAGAATTAAAGAATATTACTTTTGTAAAAGATGATATGGGAATTATTAAAATTCAAAGTCTTGTAGCTTTGCCAAATGGGCACTATTTTTTAATTACTCTTGATAAATTTATTAGAGCATTTTTAGAAAGTGGTATATTATTTCGCAATAATATACCCACTTTATGACCAAATTAACAATTCTAAAATCAGTTTAACGGTACAGCATCTATATGGTATTTTTTTTATATGGTTGATTGGTTTAATAGTTGCATCTTTGGTATTTCTAGTAGAACTTATAGTTTTTCACAGAGAAATAATTTCATAGTATTGAACTGAAATATTACTGTAGCACATGCATTTTTGAATTTTGCAGATATAAAATGGTATTTTCTAATTAGGCATATTTGCTAAACACGAAGCACTCCGCATAACTACAATGATATTTCAACTGTTATGTCATCAGGTGAGCTTTTAAAGTTTGGAACAAATTTATCCTCAAATTGAAACAAACATCTTTTATGAAAGGCACATAAATAATATATATATATATCTCCGGTTTATACCGCAATACGCAGCTTCCCGGTTCTCAAAGGCCAAATTGGCTTTTGGATTTTGTTAGCATTTTACATTTTTTACCTACGACGAGGAGCAAGCATGACGTAGAACCCCCAACCTGGAGGACCAGAGAAGCGGCCAGAATAAAGTTCTTACTTCACCCGGATTCGAACCGGGTATTTAGCGTTCATAGTCAACTCGTGTGACCACAATGCTCCAACCGCCTCAAACATAAATAATAATGTTTATAAACAAATTCAATTGTTCATTGTCATTTGTTTTCGAGTAATGACGGTTTCGACTATTCTTATCGGGAACCCTTACTTCACAGATTTGGTCTGGTTTTGATTTTGGAGCTTGACTAGAGATTTGCATTGAAATGAAAATTTTTTGAAGTAATCACTGCCTCAGTTACAAAAATACAAGCAATGGAGCGTTTAGGTAGAATTTTATTAATATGGTTGTTAAGGGCTCTACCTGGCTAGCTCAAAAGTGCAGCAATGAAATCTTTCTCCCAAAGTCGGAGTTTACGTTTACTTAAAAACAACTTACCTCTCTTATAAAAAGGTTGGTGAATCTTTTAGAAATAAAATCAATTGAATCCAAATAAAACATTATAATAAGAAATGATAAAAAGTTGTAGAAACATGAATAATTAACAGAAATCAATACAAAATTGGATTATTTACTTCTAGTAAATAATAAATAAACTTAATTTGACAAAAATACTTAAAAATAAACATTAAACACTGGCAAGCGTCGATTACCTTTTTAGTTATATTTAAGTAATTCATTTAAACTTAATTTATTGAACAGGAAGGAGTTCTCTTTAGAGACACAACCATCATCACAATGGACCGACACACACGATTGACAAAGTGTAATTAGTCAATATAAACCAGACTTCACCAACAAAAAACGCATGAAATGCGAAAGAAGTCGAAAACACCGACCTACAGAAACCTCATTGCATTATCAGCTGATTTCGACTTTAGCCATACGGCATAGTCTTATCAGATGCACCCTGGTTCTGCGGTACAATGCTAACGAGCCATCAATCACATAAATCCATAACGTTAAAAGTTGGCTAGGTAACTCCGGCTATCTGACGCCACCTGTCGTTGTGTGTGTGGACGCATACTGATCCTAAAGCAAACAGCAGGTATCAAACGACTACCAAAACTGCCTACAAAGGATCTGGTGTAAAAGCGATCATAAATCTCGCGTCTAATACATGTTCAGGAAGGAGTTCTCTTTTAGAGACACAACCATCATCACAATGGACCGACACACACGATTGACAAAGTGTAATTAGTCAATATAAACCAGACTTCACCAACAAAAAACGCATGAAATGCGAAAGAAGTCGAAAACACCGACCTACAGAAACCTCATTGCATTATCAGCTGATTTCGACTTTAGCCATACGGCATAGTCTCATCAGATGCACCCTGGTTCTGCGGTACAATGCTAACGAGCCATCAATCACATAAATCCATAACGTTAAAAGTTGGCTAGGTAACTCCGGCTATCTGACGCCACCTGTCGTTGTGTGTGTGGACGCATACTGATCCTAAAGCAAACAGCAGGTATCAAACGACTACCAAAACTGCCTACAAAGGATCTGGTGTAAAAGCGATCATAAATCTCGCGTCTAATACATGTTCAGGAAGGAGTTCTCTTTAGAGACACAACCATCATCACAATGGACCGACACACACGATTGACAAAGTGTAATTAGTCAATATAAACCAGACTTTATAATTTATTGAATTTCAAGTAATCTCGGCTTACGACATAAAATTACCAATTTAATAAATGTTTTTTAAGGTACGTACCAAAAATAATTAATGCGAACTCAAATTTAAATGGTGCACTTATCGAAGTTATTGAAGATTCCATTTCCTCGTAGATCGTTGTTCGATTGTTTGCGTAACTGATGAACCATTTCCATAACCATAAGTTCCATTTTACACTTTATTATTAAATCTTGACAACACTTTATTATTAACCATTGATAACACTTTATTTCGTTTAAAAATTAAAGTTATTTAACAATATTGGCTTAACACTTATTAACAAATAATTACAAATAAATTGGAGGTAGAATTCAATTACTGAGCAATCTTGATGATAACGGCATTTACCTTCAAATTGGTAATTTATTTTATTTTTTAAAGACATTTTAAACTTAGTAAAATTATTAAATAAAGTTATTTAACAGCAACATAACGACTTCTTACTTTTATGAAATGTAAAGTACAAGTCAAGTTCACGTGTGAGAAATGTACCCTTCCTTTTCTTGTATCCTTGAATGATAATTCCTAATTGGTTGTTTCAGAATGACCAGAGGGTCGTGAACCAATAAGATTAAGTTTTACAAAAATAACAAAGTGACAATGAAATTCTTTGAAATGTGAAACCAGCATGTAGGCTCCAGCATTAGGGCTTAAGTATAACATGCAAAATTGACTATTTTAAACATAAAAGAATTTTATAGTTAAATTTACTGAATAATCTCTAGACGGTCTTTATTTAAAACACATTTGGTATTTTACCAACGAAATCGAATAAGTAATATTTAAAGTTTTATTTATTTTATAAAATTTAATAAGTAAAATTAGATTTTTTAAAGGTGCAATTTTCAAGAGGCTTGTTAATCGTAACATGGTTAAGCGCATGGGAAGCGACCCCAGAAGTTAAAAAGAAGCCTAAAGAAGAAAATTGTCCCATGGTACTTAAGGACATGATTGCTGAAAAACGACGAATCAGAAACGCTGGCAAAATACAAGAACAGATGAAAATAAAAGGCCCATCAATAAGGCTACAAAAGACTTAAAAAAACGAATGTTAGACCTAAAGAATCAAGAAATTCAAAATTATCTGGAAAACTTAACGGCTAATGAACTGAATGACTATTCACTTTGGAAAGCAACCAAAAAACTCAAGAGACCACAACTGGAAATTCCTCCCATTAGAGATAAAGATGGAAACTGGTCCAGAAATAATAAAGAGAAGTCTGCCACATTTGCCAACCATCTAGCAGGGGTGTTCAAACCCTTCCAGAGTGAATCACCTGCAGAAATTGAAAAGGAAATTTGTGACTATCTTGAAACCCCTTATCAGATGAGCCTGCCAATGAAAAAGATTAAATCCAGCGAAGTAAAACAAATAATCAAAACAGATATAAACCCAAAAAAGGCCCCAGGTTTTGACCTGATAACGGGAAGGATCCTGAAGGAATTACCGACGAAGTCCATCCAGGCTATCACACAGACCCTAAACGCAGCTATCAGAATTGGTCACTTTCCAAGTGAGTGGAAGATCGCGCAGATCATAATGCTGCCTAAGCCCGGAAAGCCAGCAGTAGAGGTCAGCTCGTATAGACCAATTAGCCTTTTGCCAGTTTTGTCAAAGGTTTTTGAAAAGATTCTAGTTAATAAAATAAAACCAATTATTAACGAAAATGCACTCATTCCTGATCACCAATACGGCTTTAGAAACAATCACGCGACGGTTGAACAAGTCCACCGTGTTGTCAATAAAATCAATAATGATCTGGAGGGAAAGAGATATTGCTCAGCTGCTTTCCTGGATATAACGCAGGCTTTCGACAAAGTTTGGCAAACTGGCTTATGCCAAAAGTTAAAAAAACATCTCCCACACGATATCTACAAACTACTAAAATCTTACTTGTCTGAAAGATATTTCCTGGTTAAACACCAAAATGAGTACACCGACCTCCAACTAGTATCATCAGGCGTACCACAAGGAAGCGTGCTGGGGGCAACACTATACCTGCTATATACTGCAGACTTGCCTACGACGAGATTAACCACAACTGCAACTTTTGCAGATGATACAGTTGTTCTAGCTTCGCACACAAATCCTGAAATGGCGTCAAGGAATCTGCAAGCACATCTTGATAAAATTCAGCAATGGTTAACAACTTGGAGGATTAAAGCTAATGAAGGCAAGTCAGTGCACGTTACATTTACGATGAAGAAAGAAGATTGTCCGGCGGTTTCACTAAATGGAAAACAGCTCGTACATTCAGAAAACGCAAAATACCTTGGTCTACACCTCGACCGAAGATTGACCTGGCAAAACCATATATTTGCAAAGAGAAAGCAGCTCGGTTATAAACTGAACAAACTTTACTGGATGATAGGTAGAAGATCACGATTATCTCAAGAACATAAAATATTGATATACAAGACTGTCCTGAAGCCGATCTGGACATACGGTATACAGCTCTGGGGTACAGCCAGCAATTCAAATATAGAAATACTGCAACGCTTTCAAAATAAGGTGCTTCGAATAATAGTGAACGCGCCCTGGTACGTGCAAAACCAAACTATACAAAAGGACCTGGGGTTGAACTCAGTAAGACAGGAAGTGCAGGAATATAGTATTAAATACAGCAAAAAAGTGAAAGTGCACCCCAACAAACTTGCAAACAAACTTATGGACAAATCAGACGAACCAAGACGTTTAAAAAGATTCAAACCATCAGACCTAACTACCAGATTTAATCTTGGGTAATTTTGTACTTCAAGGATGTTTATCAGATTCTTTCACATGTAAATAAAATAAACTACTGTATTATTAATTACTAGCTGGAAAGCCCGTCCACGGACGGGTGGCTAGTCAGTGGAGCTGTTCTTTAGCGGTTTTATCGCATTAACGGATAAAGTTTTATTATATAATAAAGAAGATTAATACAGCTGGAAGGCTCATCCATGGAAACTCAATCCAAGGAGTGATCATATTAAGTTGGTACGACCAACAACCAATCAGAATGCGTTGTGTGTCCTAAAAATTGATACGCTGCTTTTTTGAAAAATTTTGAAAAACAAAACCTGATTGGTGTGCCACTCGATCCCAGCGGGAGATGATTAAGTTGGTACTACCAACGACCAATCAGAATGCGTTGTGTATCCTAAAAATTATCACGCTGCTTTTTTGAAAAATTTTGAAAAACAAAACCTGATTGGTGTGCTACTCGAAAATAAAATTTATAAAAAAAAGTTAAAGTGAACAACTACACAAGAGGTGCTCTTGAAATTGCCCATTATCATAAAGTTTTCTTATTAAATATTGAATATGGCTATGATTAGACAGTATTTTTTGAATTTTTCAATAATAATTTTAACATCTGGGTTTACTATACAACATCAAAACGACAAATTGTCAAAAGCTACAAATTGTATCTCAAAAATTATCAATAACAGATTTCTCAGTGACGCTACCTTACATTTAATAATGGAAAAACATTCAAGTGCTAATTTTATAAAAACTATTAGAAATCCTTTAGTAATTACCACCAGTGGAACATTTTCTAATTTAACTACTAATTTTGGCAATGACTACATTATATATATAAACGACTCCACCAATTTAAGAGGAATCTTCAATGAATTAACTGAAAGTGGAATGTGGCATCCAAAAAATGGTCCAAGAGGAACCTTCATAGTAATAACTTCTATTGCAATAGAAACAAAACATATTTTTGCACTGCTGTGGAAACATTATATTCGAAATGTTATTTTGTTGGTGCTAAATAAGAATTTGCAACTTAATCCAACTTTATATATCTGGCGTCCTTTTGCGTCTAAAAACAAATGTGGACGACATTTCTTTGTAGACAAAATTTTAAAATGCAATTATAAAAAAATTAAAGAACTGAGTAGCCTTTCAGAAGATTTCGAGGATTGCACAATGGAAGTGTTGGCCTATAATATTGATAGTGTGGATAAACATTTATATTATATTTCTCCTCCAGCTGCCCAAACACTTCTTAGCATTAAGTTACTTTCGGACAAAATTCAAACAAACTTGGTGGTTAAGACCTTTAACATTTTTATAACGTACGGGTGTTTTACAAAAAGTTAAATAAGTCGATTTATTTTAATTCCTATTAAACTTTTTATTGAATTTCGCTATTTTTACAATTTGGTAAAATTTAAAATTTTGAAAATAAATTTAATTTTGAAGAAATTGTTTCAAATAGAAAAAAATTTTACTTTTATTAGTTTTAAGATTTATCATTAAATTATATTCTAATAATTTATTATTATATTAGAAGACAGTGGCGGATCTACAGTGGGAGGGCTGCAGGGGGCTAAATTGAATAAACTTAAAGTTTCAAACAGGTTTCTGTCAATTTATTCACGCATAAAGTATCATATTTTATCAAATTTATATACATTTAGTCAGATTCATTATTAGATTCAATTCTAAAATCTTTAACTTTTAATTTCTTTGGGTATCGTGGATCCAAGGCCGCCGCGCCCTATTTGTCACAGTGTACAAACACACGGGCGGCCAAAATTAGAGGCGGCCAAAATCCCAAAAATAGGGGTTAAGAAAAGGTCATTTACTTTACGGCAGGGAATAAGTAGTAGAAATTTAGGAAATTGTATTAAAAAATAAAAAAAAACGACTACAAGGGCGCACACTGGGCTGAAAAATGATGTAAAAATTTATTTTCCAATTAATGTTTATATAGTAAATTTTTTTAGTTGGTAATATTAAAAAAATCGCACATTACATTCGCAAAATTCGTTATGTTCTGGTGGATTGTTTTGCGTTTAAATGCTTATGAATATTAAATATGATTATATTAAACAGATGATACTCATAGCAATGCGTTTATTTTAAAATTTATAGGTAAAATAACGATTTTAGGGTTTATCTTAACTTGAACTTTTCGAGCGTTCTATAAAATTGAGAACTTTAAAATTTAGACCTGCGTTACTGTTACCTAAACATCTATATCGTGTATCAATTTCTCGCTGGAATGTTTGCCTATAAGGAAGATATTGTCATTTCAAGTTTTAATCTCTTAATTTTATGTACCAAATCCGCTCATTTTCGCTAAAATATGAAAGCTTTCATGCTTCAGAATCCATTGATCCGTATATACGATGAGATAATATGCCTATAAAGGTTTTGAAAATCGAGAAAATATAAATAAAAAAGGAAATAGAATAGAGAATTAGAAAAAAAGCAAATCAAATCAAGATGAATTATAATTTAAGAACAAATTATGATCTTTATTTATTACTTAAAAGCTCCCCTGACACACATCTTGATGATTACAAGAAACTTTTTGAAATGGTTACTTCCAGACTTGATATCAATTTTTGTGAATCAGAACTGAATACTTTAAAAAATAGTATTAGAATGCTTTGTTTGAAGCTGCGTAGGAAGTGGAAACAGTCCAACCGTACTGAAAAAATTTTTTTGGAGAACAATAATTCATGGTTGCATTCTGAGTTTAATTGGCCTCATTGTATAAGACTGAAAATTAAAGATATGGTAGAAAAGACCGAATTTATTCAATATAAGGATACGCAGGAGCTCATGTGTTCTACAATCAGGAGTATGTACAACAATGGACTTAACGATGTTGCAAGGATTTTAGAACATTTACAAGAAAATCCTGAATTTGTTATAAAAATAAGAAAAATTCTTGATGATAAATTTAAACCTGTCGGTGAAAAAATTTGAAAAAATTTGAAAAAATGAAAAAATTTAAATTTTTTGAAAATGCAGAAATATCAGCAGAAATAACTAGTATAGATGTTGATCTTATAAAAAGAATTCGTACAATATTACATGCAATAGCGTCCGGTGAAAAAATTAATCTGACAAAATTCAAAATATTTGCAAAAGAAACAGCGAATTTCTATGTTTCACTATATGAGTGGTATTATATGCCAGTTTCACTTCACAAAATACTTTTTCATGGTGAAGGCATTATTAAACACGCTCTTCTTCCGATTGGCCAGTTATCAGAAGAAGCTTCCGAAGCAAGAAATAAGGATTTTCGAAAATATAGAGAAACCCGATCTAGAAAGTTTTGCAGGGAAGCATCCAACGAAGATATTTTACATAATATGCTAATATCTTCAGATCCTTTTATATCAAGTATTCGGCCATTTCAGAAAAGACAAACAAAAAATCTTTTACCCGAAACTTTGGAATTACTGGAATTAACTCCAGAAATTGAATTAACAGACGCTACTGAAAGCGATACAAATTAATAATTATGTAGCTACTAATAATTTATTTTCATATATTAATAAAAATTAATTTAAATTAGTTTAAATCAAATATAAATTTGTTTAGGTGGGTTCTGGTAACAAAACTAATTTTAAATTTTCGCTGATAGGTAACTCTTTTACGCTATGTATAATCAATGCAACAATAATAAATTATTATAGTATTTTCTAACTATAATTGGTTAGTTTTTAATACGTGATAGTAAATTAATTGATATATTTTAATAATTTACTAATCTAATTCCTTTTACGTGTTACAAATATATTTGATATACATTTATATTTTCATTTTTTTCATATTTTTATGATGAAAATGAGCGGATTTGGTACATAAAATTAAGAGATTAAAACTTGAAATGACAATATCTTCCTTATAGGCAAACATTCCAGCGAGAAATTGATACACGATATAGATGTTTAGGTAACAGTAACGCAGGTCTAAATTTTAAAGTTCTCAATTTTATAGAACGCTCGAAAAGTTCAAGTTAAGATAAACCCTAAAATCGTTATTTTACCTATAAATTTTAAAATAAACGCATTGCTATGAGTATCATCTGTTTAATATAATCATATTTAATATTCATAAGCATTTAAACGCAAAACAATCCACCAGAACATAACGAATTTTGCGATTGTAATGTGCGATTTTTTTAATATTACCAACTAAAAAAATTTACTATATAAACATTAATTGGAAAATAAATTTTTACATCATTTTTCAGCCCAGTGTGGGGCGGCCAAATTAAACTTTGCACACGGGCGGAAGTGCCTCTAGCGGCGGTCCTGTGTGGATCGATTAATTCGGGTAACGCGCACTTAATATAAAAGTTCTTTATTGGACTGATTATTCGATTCCAAAATGCTTGTTCTTTGATATATTATAAATATAAAAATCTATTTTGGTACGGACCCACTCCGGTCCACACAAAATAAAGTAATTAAAAAGTCTTATTGTTGTGTTTTGCGGTTTTAGGTGTAAAAATTGTTCTATTGGAGATATCATCTACTCGACCAAGGTGGCAATTTGAAGCTGAAAGATAGCAGTTTCTAAAAAATAAATAAAAATATACATAATTTTCATTTTCAAATTTATTGATTTTTTGTGATTTTCAATTGACTCCAGTGTCTGTGTTGTTGAATGTAAAAGTCTAATCATTCTCAGTTATCAAATTGCACATATCCTAAGAGAATACAAAATTAAAATTGACTCGTTCAGTCAACTCGAATCCTTGCTTGAAATTTTAAGAATTTGCATAGTATTTCAGGCTACAATTTTGACATGTCTTCTCGCAGATGTACTTTATTAGCGTTTTTATTTACATCCATTTTTGGATATACGTCCCTTCAAGTTCTCTCAATCATTAGAACTTGAAGGTTTAGGCCTTACCATTCCACGCTGGCCTAATGCGGGTTGGAATGGATCCTGTAGTCAGTATTAAGTTTTTATTCTTATTTTTTATAACACCGGCTCCATATAGTTAAAAAGCCTGCTCCCTTAGTGAGAATAAAATTATTTAAATATTGAATTTTTGAAAATAATAAAATCAAGATCGATTTCGGCCCCAAGTCGAAGGTATAAATATTAGACTGGGGACATCTGACAATGAGCGAAAAAGTTTTGAAACATGAATCTGGGGTACATCCCGGGGCGGATGGGGCCGCCGGGATACCGGGAAATTTCCCGGTGGGCCGTCGGTCCGTGGGCCGTCGGTTGTGGGACCGTGGGCCGTCACGTCGGTCCGTACAAGACAATGGAAAAAAATTGTCACGGCTGTCGGCCGCGTTGACGGCCATTGGACCATTTCTAACTAAACATAATGAAATATAATATCAACTTTAGAATTTATCAATCATTATTTGTTTGTGTTTTCCCATGGATATCCTAATAAATAGGTATATCGTAATTAGAGACAGGATAGTTAGGCAAAAACAGATCTGAAGTTATAACGTTAAAACTAATCAAAACGTTTATTAGCGTTAATAAACTTTCTCTATTGGTGAGTTATGTTAGGACTCCTCCTAAGTCCTTCAAGGAGCGTATTCGACTTTGGCACAGGCCCGTAGCCAGGGGGTGGCAAGGCCGACCTTTTAAGGACGTTTGCCCGACCTTTTAAAATAAAAATATGCAAATTGGTTAGTTTTTAATTCGTGATATTAAATTAATTGATATATTTTAATAATTTACAGAAAATTTGCCTACTCCACTTGATCCTTTTGTCTGAAAACGTTCAATAACAGATTGAACAGAAAGTTGCAACTTTATTAAATACTTAATTTTGATAAACATTTTAGTTTTTAATTATTCCTATTGAAAATTAATAATTTTAGTCCTATTTTATTTAATAATTCTTTTAATTTTTCAATGTTACACTATCTTTATCTATCTGCCAAACTGGTAAATTTTCTAATTTTTCTTAAACCGCATTGATCTTAAAATTTCAAAAATTTTCGCCTACGGCGCTTGAAAAAAATTCCACCACCCCCACGCGCTCATAATTCGATAATAATAATATCAATAACGATATCATAAACCGTTTGGGCCAAAGCAGCAAATTAATGAAAGATGCACTTTTATTTTAATTTTTTTACTTTACCATATAACAAATATGAGTATACTGTTGTGATATTTTGACCAATAAAAAGTGAGAGCGAGCAGATAAGAGAGTAATTTTATTTAATTTAATTTTAAGTTCAGTAGTCAGTCGATACGACTAATAAAAAAATAAGATTTGCATCAAAAACAAAAACCATCCCATGTAACAATTAATTGCACATGAGACACAATTTAAGTTTATTTGTGAGATACAAAAGTTTTGTAACACCTTGTGAATGTTTTTTTTTTTAAATTTGATAACAGCCGCGGTTTTCTGTAAAACATAAGGTGAAAGTGTTAATATCAGTTTGGTGCGCGAGCAATTAACAACGTTGCGTTACCTGCTGGAAAGACCACTTTGGTTGCCAGCAACAAGATCCCCACCACAAAAGCAAATTTTGAATTTTGGAAAAGGAACGAGAAACACGGCAGTTCCCGGGTGAAGCTCAAATAGAGAGGTTGCTAAGTGGTCTCCAAGCGGAGAAGGGTTCCTTGGTGAAACTCAAGTTCTTGGGGAGACGTCGTTCGAGAAAGAATAAAATTCTCGATAAAATCCCAATTAAGGAACTCAATTGCGATTCTTTGGTACAAAAAGGCCAAAGCATTAATTTACTTAATTAAACCGAAGTAAATGAATCTACAAAATTCGAGTATTTGATAAAAGTTGTGTATCGTGAACGTGGCGAATCGGAAATCAACTTCACATTTGGTGACTTTTTTGTATTTGGAATACTGGCAAACGTGTGAAGCATTCACAGCTTTGGACAGGTGGAAACAGCTGGCGGCTACTGGCACGAGTTTCGACGCATGCATCTGGCAACACACGGAGTTTAGTGGAATGTAACAAATGTGCGATAAGGTACAAAATTTATTTTTTTATTTTTAATTAATCTAAATTCTGAATCAACGATTTGTGTTGATTTTAGATTGATTAAAGGACTTTGTTGATTTTAATGATTATAATTTGTTTACATGATTACACCAAATAATGAAATATCCAAATTTAGCTCCTAAATACAAGGATTTAAATGTAATTTGGATGCTTTAATTATTGCACAAAAATAACACATTGGTTTTAGACAAAATTGTTGTCCAGGTTAATTTGATGCAAATTTTTATTAATTCTTTATGCCACTTAATAAATTATGTCTACAACAAATTGCCCTCTTATTTAGTCTACTGAATCCACTGACTCTGAGGAAGAGAAAAACTCTACTTCGATAAAACGTTAGCTTTGAGGGTCTTTCTTTTTTGGGGTGGTTATTCTTAAGGTAAGAATAATCATAACAATACGTAGTATACCATATAGTATGGGAAAGTTATAAAATCCCAAAAATAAAAAAGTTGATAAGTTTGTCATTTTCTGAACTTTGTGAGTGTCGCCAACAATATTTTACGGATTGCGAAGATAGGCGCCTTAATAATAACAATAACTATGTACCACAAGTTGTAGAGTTTCATTCATAAATTCATAAAATATTAGGACTTAACAATTTTAGGTATATGGGATAAAAATTTCTCGGCACTTCTTAAAGATCCAAAGGCAAATGCATATTATTATTAATTTATTGATGGGTACACCGACGTAATAAATAGACTCGATGTCCATTTATTCAGGATACAGTTTCAGTTTTATCTGTTCATTTTAGTATAATTTAGAGTCCTTGGGGTCCAACGAGTTGAAAGAGACCAAACATCAACAAATGTCTGTGTGTCTGTGTGGCTGTGTGTCACTTAATTTTGTGTGCGCTCTAGCGCCCAAACCAATAAGAATTTCATAACCAAATTTCATATTTAGGTCTTTTATATTAAGACTTAGAACTGATTAGATTTTGGTTGAAATCGGTTCACGGAAACTTGATGGTGGGGGTTACGGTGACGCGAGGGAATGGATTAACGAGATGCCACTGTTTTTATATAAATACCATATCATTAATGTATGGTAAAGTCATGGGATGGCCACATCACAAAACCAGTGAGGCCGTAGGCCGAACAACCACATCCGACATTTTTTATATTCACCATGGTTTGTTATTAATAAAAATATAGTTATTTTTGTTACTGGTATTACATTTTTTTTCGCAACGAGGGGGAATTCCCCCCCCCATTAAAAATGTTTTCGCTTGCGGCGCATTTTTGGGCCGCCAACTATAAATTTCCCGGTAACTTTTTGATAGCCCATCCGCCCCTGGGTACATCCAGTAAACTGGCAAACTGCGTTATTTATGATGAGTGAAAAAATTGTGATTGCATTGACGACAATTTAGCTGAGGAACTACGAAAGTCACTGAGTGACGTCATGCGCGGTAGAATCTTAAATGCATTCACCAAGTGAGCTTACCTTATTCAAGCTATAGTATCATGTGTAGTAAGGTACAATTAGTACTGTCCCAAAAGGTGTATAAGACCTGGTTGTACCTTAGGACATCTTCCTTTTAGTTTCTATAATAAATATGATAATATTACATTGCCTTCTTGCGAATTTTGCTGTAAATTGTCAAAATATCACTAAGTATGCTGGTTATGATTAAATGAAACTAAGTATTTTAAAAAATGTCGAAGAAACAAATTAAAAACCGAAAAATGTCCCAAGGTATAACACTTTCCCCTACATGTAGCAATATATTGAAATTGTTATTAGTAGTTTTGATTAGATTATATCAAATTTAGATACACAAAAGTCCAATAAACGTGTTTTATGCATAAATATGAAATTATTTAAAAATAAGATATATGATTTTCTTTTAAAAGGATACCATGTTTCGGCCATTTACAACATTTTCAGAATTCTTTTAATATTTTTATGCGATTTTATGCAATAAATTTTCTGCAGTACACGTCATAAATATATTTAACTACACGGCATGAATTGCATTTGCATAAGTTTGTCATTTTCTGAACTTTGTGAGTGTCGCCAACAATATTTTACGGATTGCGAAGATAGGCGCCTTAATAATAACAATAACTATGTACCACAAGTTGTAGAGTTTCATTCATAAATTCATAAAATATTAGGACTTAACAATTTTAGGTATATGGGATAAAAATTTCTCGGCACTTCTTAAAGATCCAAAGGCAAATGCATATTATTATTAATTTATTGATGGGTACACCGACGTAATAAATAGACTCGATGTCCATTTATTCAGGATACAGTTTCAGTTTTATCTGTTCATTTTAGTATAAAAGTGCAAGGAACGAAAAAAGAAGGACGATTACTATTTACTATATAAATCATTGGAAATAATAGTATCTAAAACTTTCTCATCTGTCTTTAAATTTTCTCTGTGAAACCAAATTGTAGTCCATTATGTAAATGTCCACATTATCTTATTATAATATTATTATATCCACATGTAAATAAAAATTCACATTAATAAATAAACAGTTTTGAAAAGCTTTTAGAAATAATAATATAATATACAATAATATCTATCAATTGTTTCTTAAACCATAATATAGCTACATTAAGTATTAAATTATAAATAATTTTTGAAGTGAACAACTACAACACACAAGGCGCTTATGAAATTGTCCGTTATCATAAAGTTTTCTTATTAAATACTGAATATGGCTATGGTTAGACAGTATTTCTTGATTTTTTCAATAATAATTTTAACATTTGGGTTTATTACACAACCAAAAATTCAAATCGACACATTATCAAAAGCTACAAATTGTATCTCAAAAATTATCAACAACAGATTTCTCAGTGACGCTACCTTACATTTAATAATGGAAAAACATTCAAGTGCTGATTTTGTAAAAACTATTAGAAATCCTTTAGTAATTACCTCCAGTGGAACATTTTCTAATTTAACTACAAATTTTGGCAATGACTACATTATATATATAAACGACTCCACCAATTTAAGAGCAATCTTAACCGAATTAATTAAAAGTGGAATGTGGCATCCAAAAAATGGTCCAAGAGGAACCTTCATAGTAATAACTTCTATTGCAATAGAAACAAAACATATTTTTGCACTGCTGTGGAAACATTATATTCGAAATGTTATTTTGGTGGTGCTAAATAAGAATTTGCAACTTAATCCAACTTTATATATCTGGCGTCCTTTTGCGTCTAAAAACAAATGTGGACGACATTTCTTTGTAGACAAATTTTTAAAATGCAATTATAAAAAAATTAAAGAACTGAGTAGCCTTTCAGAAGATTTCGAGGATTGCACAATGGAAGTGTTGGCCTATAATATTGATAGTGTGGATAAACATTTATATTATATTTCTCCTCTAGTTGCCCAAACACTTCTTAGCATTAAGTTACTTTCGGACAAAATTCAAACAAACTTGGTGGTTAAGACCTTTAAAACTTTGACTCAATTGAATAATAAAAGTAGTATTCAATTAGCTATGACTGGATCAAGAGAAATCACAAGTTTTGCGCAATACGATATAAGCGACACCATATTATACGATGTAGGAGTTTGGCTTGTTCCTAAACCTGCCCAAATGATAAACTTGAAGGTTATATTTTCAATATTTCAGGCAAACGTTTGGTTCTTAATCGTATTTTATATTAGCATGACTAGCGTGGTTTGGAATTTAATTGCAAGGAGTTTGAACGAACACAACAGGTACAAAAATTTTTTGAATTGCGTGATTAGCTCTTTTTCGTTAATACTTTCAATTGGCTTAAATAATCCTCCTAAACAAACTTTCTTACGGATGTTTATGATAATATATTTATTTTTTGTTTTACATATTGATAACGCATTTCAGAGTAAATTAAGCAGTATTCTCTTGAAACCTTCATATTTACCACTTATCGACACGATGAAAAAGTTGGTGGATTCGGATTTATCCTTAATTGCTTCTTTGCCTGTTACAAATCATTTTCAAAGAATTGGTAGTAATAGTAACAACAGCATTATTCAAAAATTGGTTAAAAAGCTTCGAGTTATGTCACCTTTCAGTTATGCCGAGGCTGTAAAAAAGGTAGCTTTTGAACAAAATTGCAGTTTTCCTGTCTTAAAATATATGACAAATAAATTATTTCCAAATGAAGTACAATATACCAATTTTATAGAAGGCAGCGATACAGGAAATCTAAGAATTTCATTTTCGTTTGCCATGATTAAGGGACATTATTTTTTACCAGTTATAAATAAAATCCTAAATAGAATTACAGAGAGTGGATTTGCTTACCATGCAGAAGGTTTTGGTTTATATACAAATTTTGACAGTTATAACAAGAACAACAATTTCGATATCATTTTAACTAGGAAGCATTTGCATGGGCTTTTCGTTATTTGGATAATTGGCTTAATTATTGCGTGTGTTGTGTTTTTAATGGAATTGTTAATTTTTCAACAGTATAGAAAAGGACGTATCAAAGGGTTTGCAAAGATCTAAAATTATCTTAACTTAACCTTATTTAACTAATTTAACAAAAGATGTATTCATTTTCAATATTAAGATACTTGCACAACAAAACTTGTAATTTTTGCAACAATACTTGTTTTAATTTATTAAATGTAATCTTTATGTAACTGAGATTTTTGGCACCTTTAAATTGGTTTGAATAAGGTACACTTCTTGATCCTAGTACATTTTTCCGGGATTCGGCACTCCAGTAATGTACGTACTACGTAGCTAGATAATTTATAAGGCTATTTCTATCTTTTTTGCTTATTTTGCTGCTTTTAAGAGTGACAATTTTATATCTCCAAGTCCAAAACTAATCAAAAACAATCATGAACGCTAAATGATTTTTTGAGAGTGTAGTAAACTCAAACTTTAAGAATTAAAATTTCGTCGCCATTCAACGAAAACCCACTAACTACATGAACTATAGTTTCGAGTACATTGCATTTGAAACTCTGATTATATTCTTTAAAATATTCTTTTAAGAAAATTCATATGAAAGACTTTTTTTACCAGAAGATAGATCATGAGAAACTGCCCAAAAATGTTAGTTAATGATGGGTTTTCGTTGTATGGCGACGATTTGTTTTCAATTTCTTAATTATATTTAAGGTCACAGTTCCCCCTACCCTTTAAAGACTTACAATTAATGATGCTAATGATACTCTTTTAAGTATTATTTCTAATTTTGTTTTTGTAGATAAATGCAAGCCTCATGCTAGGTTTCTCAAAAGATACTTATAATTTTATAATTATCAATTTAAAATAAATAAAAATACACATTAAGAATTAACTGTCGATTAACTTTTAATTATTATTGCTTTAAAAATTCACTAATAGATGTACTTTTCGCTTGCGGTGGAATCTTTGGTAAAATTTATTATTTCTGCAGGAATTGAATTTCAAAGTTATAGCTCCCGAGACACTGGTTATGAGATTATTGTTTCCCTTCGATTATGACAATACGGGTAATTAGTGATGACGAAGCGCTCACAAAGAGCAAATGGCGGGAAATATTGGGTTCTAAACAATGCAAAATTAACATGGGAAAATACAGAGCGCAAAGAATAATTCGAAAACGAGAGATTTCTTAGCTATGAGATTCATATAGCACCAACAATGCACTAATAAGGAATATAACTGGTAAGTTTCAATGCAGTAGATAGACCCAAATTTAAATTATTTCGATTTGAATGTTTGAACTATTTAACCTCACTTTTTGTTACAGATATAATTATCGTTAAATCACGCAAATAACTAGTTAATATGCTACTTAGACATGTTACAATTATTGAGAATTAATTCATCGTATTTTCTGCATGTTTTATATGTACATTTACACAGTTTAATAGTTAACATAATGCTTTCGTAGATATTCAAGATTGCGACAACTGCCAAAAGGAACATTGCAAGTTTTTTTAATTTATGAACGATTTCATGGCAAAAAAGTAGATGGAAAGAACTTCTCATATAAGAATTTACTGCAAAATTTCCACTTATAAAGTGAAATTTGTCAGAAAACGGTTTAAAATTCACAAGGGTGAAAAACCTTATTATTAAGGCCTATTAAATATTTATTATTATTAAAAAAGTAAAATGTAATCAATTTCCTAAGAAAATGTATTCTAAAAATAATATACATACTTCTATTTGTTTAAAGAATTAGCTAAAGTTAATATATTTACAATATTTAGTTACAAAATAAATTTCATTTCCTTCCGATGAATTTTCGGATGACTCCAATGAATCGCTTTTACTTCTTCTAACTCCTTTATTAACGGGTTTCGCAAATTTAAATGTGAACCAATTACCTGTAAAAGAAGTATCTACGTTATTTATAAAGGATTCTTATTGATTTTATATTTTCAAATTTAAACTTACATAAGGTTTTTCACCCTTGTGAATTTTAAAACGTTTTCTGACAAATTTCACTTTATAAGTGGAAATTTTGCAGTAAATTCTTATATGAGAAGTTCTTTCCATCTACTTTTTTGCCATGAAATCGTTCATAATTTAAAAAAACTTTCAATGTTCCTTTTGGCAGTTGTCGCAATCTTGAATATCTACGAAAGCATTATGTTAACTATTAAACTGTGTAAATGTACATATAAAACATACAGAAAATACGATGAATTAATTCTCAATAATTGTAACATGTCTAAGTAGCATATTAACTAGTTATTTGCGTGATTTAACGATAATTATATCTGTAACAAAAAGTGAGGTTAAATAGTTCAAATATTCAAATCGAAATAATTCAAATTTGGGTATATCTACTGCATTGAAACTTACCAGTTATATTCCTTATTAGTGCATTGTTGGTGCTATATGAATCTCATAGCTAAGAAATCTCTCGTTTTCGAATTATTCTTTGCGCTCTGTATTTTCCCATGTTAATTTTGCATTGGTTAGAACCCAATATTTCCCGCCATTTGCTCTTTGTGAGCGCTTCGTCATCACTAATTACCCGTATTAACTATTTTTAAAAGCTTTTATTCAGGTCACTCATCTGACGTTTGTACCAAAAAGATGGCGATTGGACGTATGTGCAGTACACCAAAGTTCACTTTTTACTTTTTTACATAAAACTTTTACTTAAAAATTTAAAAGGAAAAGTTACATTTACGCCCACGTATGTATTTAACCGCAATCTTTCAAAATCCTAATCTCTTACACGCTCCACTCATTAAAAAATATCAGTAAACATTTTTATTATACATCTTAATTACTACCGTGGTGGAATAATCCAACCTAGTGCACCCGCTGGGCGTGTCTACAAAACAATACGCAACAATTTCACCAAAGTGACAAGTGACATTTACATTTCTTGAACATTTATTTACATTTTAATACTATTCCTTATTTTTACATTCCATTTCATCAATATTATTATTGTTATTTATAAACTCTCACTGGGCCCAAACCGTTTCCTTCTCACATTTTTATAAATAAATATTTTTAACCTTACAATTCCCGGTAATTACATACTAATAGGATGTTAGGCCGTTATAGCCCTCTCATCTATAATATTTCATTACGTATGTTCAACAGTTACTCAATAACAACATTTTCATGAAATGCAGGATAAAACTTTGAAAAACCTAAAATTTACATTACTTCATAATTCACACAGACGAAAAACCATTTCCTTTTCAAATATGTTACTCTACATCTTCATACATATCACAGTTACAATCACATTTAAAACCTCTCACAAACCATACATTTTTTGCGTTTCACCTTTTTTTACTTTTTAGTCCATTTTTTAAGAGTTAATTACTTTTTATTTAAGATTAATTATTTTATTTTTAGCTAATTTCATTTTCACATTATGTAATTTATTTAAATAATATAGATTTTAATTAAAATGGTCTATTAGTTTTAACAAATTATGAATTTTACATTATGTGTCTATGTATTTATAGAGTTATTAATAAAGAAATTATCTATCGTTTAAATCGATGAGAAATTTAATTTTTATTAAAATCTTACTTGAGGCTATTTTTATATCCTCCACTGTATATTTATCTGTGAATACAGCAAAAATAGTACAAACATTTTACATAAAAAACTCGATACTTAAATTTTGTATAGAAATAATAGTATATTACGTGCCAAGGTGAAAAATGCTTCATTACAGCGGCGCGCTAAGTTAGTTGCACTAAGGTAAAAGACCCACTAGTTGAACAGTTTTGAAAGTAAAACCTATTTCACTCTAATTTAAGCAAATAAAATTCGATTAATTTGATTAAAATATGTTATTTATAAAAATATAGATAGTTTTGCATATAATAGCAAAGAAAAAAGGAATAATTAATAAAATTATCATATTTTTACAAGGTTTTTAAAATATACTTCAAATGCAGCAGTAATTGAACAATCTATTTTGAATCGCAGCCGTAATTGAACACTCCGGTGGTGGTTGTACTTGAACACGTGTGAAAATAGTAAAAATCAGTCAAAATCAAACAAAAATCCAATCGATATTCTAAAGATACATTTGGCAACATTGATTTATTTATGTATGACAAACGTAATGGACAAACGTGATCATTTTATGTTAGTTTTTTCGAGTTCAAGTTCATAACCTAAAAACTGTGATTGCGCGGGTAACTTTCCATGGCAAAAGTAGCATGCTTATCGGCTATTCCACATGCCAACTTTCAAGTTAACAAAAATATAATTATTTCGATTTATAATTTAAAAAAACTTATAGAAATCAATTGCTAAATCATCAAGTAATTATAAAATACGGATATTACTTATTATGAATATTCCGTTTTTGCATTAATACAATTTCAAAAATCTGTTCAAGTACTAGTTCCATTTCTTGCGGTGTTCAAGTGCTGGGTGTTTTACCTTAGTTAGTTAACTAGTTAGTTAACTACTGTAAGCGCGACGCTGGAATGAAGCTTGCCACCGAGGTATGTATACAATTTTATTCACAATCAGTTTGTAAATAATGAAATCTCATCAAATTTAATTGTATTTAATTTAAAAAATAAAATTTTTTGTTAGTTCCTTTTCTTGCCACACTGCGACATTGCAGGGCGGGAAGTGATCACTTCCCAACCTAAGGTTTGAAAGTAAAACAAAATAGCTTTCTGATTGGTTGGCAAGTGAAAGTAAATAATAAACTGCTTCCCAACTTTTTAAAAGACAGGAATGTATCGATTACTAACTGGTTGTGAATAAAATAATAAACTGCTTACTGCGCAGTATTTTACCTCCTCCTAGTCACTACGTAAAAATCAAGGTCTATCAAAATAATTAGCAATGCAGCATTTAGGTAGGCAGCATAAGAAAACTGACCACTTACCCCGGCCAAAAACTGGTGTAAAATAGAGTAAAGTGGTGTAGAAATACGGAGCCTAAAAAATATCTGTCAATTATAGAAATGAAAATTGAAATGGAAGAAACTGATAATTATATTAATATAGATAAATTATTTTTTTATCAATTTTTTTGTTAATATTTTTTTGTCAATACTTGAAAATACAAAATAATTTTTTTGTAATATTATGTATTAAAATAATTTTATTAATTGCCTGCATTCTTTTTCTTAAGGCGCCTCTCTACCTGCTTGAAATGTAGTGTCTTGAATAAGTTCATTTGGTGAAGTTAATAATCAATATTTTTAAATGGTTTAAAAAAAATTAATTAGGTAAAACATTGATCTATTTTGGTACGCGCTTGAAATTTTGAAAATTAAATCAATTTCGTAGTAATAATGTCTTCAAATATGATAAACTTTCAGCGCTTATATATCATAATCAGCACACGCTATCAAAATTTTAATCGCGTACCAAAATAGAATGAACCTTTATTTTTTGACTCTCAAAAAATGAACATTTTTTATTCATTGAGCGAGGTGTGACTTAAACTTGAAAAAAGGCCGTTTTATTAATTTTTTCAATACAATTGCCTATAACGTAGGATAAAATTCTTATTTTAATTTCAAAGAATTCGCGTGATACATAAATCTCATCTAGGTACGTGCTTTAAACGTAAACATGTTCTAGTATTACTTACCGCAATTATTACATTTTTATATACGGGTGTTTTACAAAAAGTTAAATAAGTAGATTTATTTTAATTCCTATTAAACTTTTTATTGAATTTCGCTATTTTTACAATTTAGTAAAATTTAAAATTTTGAAAATAAATTTAATTTTGAAGAAATAGTTTCAAATAGAAAAAAATTTTACTTTTATTAGTTTTAAGATTTATCATTAAATTATATTCTAATAATTTATTATTATATTAGAAGACAGTGGCGGATCTACAGTGGGAGGGCTGCAGGGGGCTAAATTGAATAAACTTAAAGTTTCAAACAGGTTTCTGTCAATTTATTCACGCATAAAGTATCATATTTTATCAAATTTATATACATTTAGTCAGATTCATTATTAGATTCAATTCTAAAATCTTTAACTTTTAATTTCTTTGGGTATCGTGGATCCAAGGCCGCCGCGCCCTATTTTTCACAGTGTACAAATACACGGGCGGCCAAAATTAGAGGCGGCCAAAATCCCAAAAATAGGGGTTAAGAAAAGGTCATTTAATTTACGGCAGGGAATAAGTAGTAGAAATTTAGGAAATTGTATTAAAAAACAAAAAAAAGCGACTACAAGGGCGGCCAAATTAAACTTTGCACACGGGCGGAAGTACCTCTAGCGGCGGTCCTGTGTGGATCGATTAATTCGGGTAACGTGCACTTAACATAAAAGTTTTTTATTGGACTGATCATTCGATTCCAAAATGCTTGTTCTTTGATATATTATAAATATAAAAATCTATTTTGGTACGGACCCACTCCGGTCCACACAAAATAAAGTAATTAAAAAGTCTTATTGTTGTGTTTTGCGGTTTTAGGTGTAAAAATTGTTCTATTGGAGATATCATCTACTCGACCAAGGTGGCAATTTGAAGCTGAAAGATAGCAGTTTCTAAAAAATAAATAAAAATATACATAATTTTCATTTTCAAATTTATTGATTTTTTGTGATTTTCAATTGACTCCAGTGTCTGTGTTGTTGAATGTAAAAGTCTAATCATTCTCAGTTATCAAATTGCACATATCCTAAGAGAATACAAAATTAAAATTGACTCGTTCAGTCAACTCGAATCCTTGCTTGAAATTTTAAGAATTTGCATAGTATTTCAGGCTACAATTTTGACATGTCTTCTCGCAGATGTACTTTATTAGCGTTTTTATTTACATCCATTTTTGGATATACGTCCCTTCAAGTTCTCTCAATCATTAGAACTTGAAGGTTTAGGCTTTACCATTCCACGCTGGCCTAATGCGGGTTGGAATGGATCCTATAGTCAGTATTAAGTTTTTATTCTTATTGTTTATAACACCGGCTCCATATAGTTAAAAAGCCTGCTCCCTTAGTGAGAATAAAATTATTTAAATATTGAATTTTTGAAAAAAATAAAATCAAGATCGATTTCGGCCCCAAGTCGAAGGTATAAATATTAGACTGGGGACATCTGACAATGAGCGAAAAAGTTTTGAAACATGAATCTGGGGTACATCCAGTAAACTGGCAAACTGCGTTATTTATGATGAGTGAAAAAATTGTGATTGCATTGACGACAATTTAGCTGAGGAACTACGAAAATCACTGAGTGACGTCATGCGCGGTAGAATCTTAAATGCATTCACCAAGTGAGCTTACCTTATTCAAGCTATAGTATCATGTGTAGTAAGGTACAATTAGTACTGTCTCAAAAGGTGTATAAGACCTGGTTGTACCTTAGGACAATTTCCAGCTAACATCTTCCTTTTAGTTTCTATAATAAATATGATAATATTACATTGCCTTCTTGCGAATTTTGATGTAAATTGTCAAAATATCACTAAGTATGCTGGTTATGATTAAATGAAACTAATGTAAGTATTTTAAAAAATATCGAAGAAACAAATTAAAAACCGAAAAATGTCCCAAGGTATAACACTTTCCCCTACATGTAGCAATATATTGAAAATGTTATTAGTAGTTTTGATTAGATTATATCAAATTTAGATACACAAAAGTCCAATAAACGTGTTTTATGCATAAATATGAAATTATTTAAAAATAAGATATATGATTTTCTTTTAAAAGGATACCATGTTTCGGCCATTTACAACATTTTCAGAATTCTTTTAATATTTTTATGCGATTTTATGCAATAAATTTTCTGCAGTACACGTCATAATATATTTAACTACACGGCATGAATTGCATTTGCATAAGTTTGTCATTTTCTGAACTTTGTGAGTGTCGCCAACAATATTTTCCGGATTGCGAAGATAGGCGCCTTAATAATAACAATAACTATGTACCACAATAGGCACTTCTTAAAGATCCAAAGGCAAATGCATATTATTATTAATTTATTGATGGGTACACCGACGTAATAAATAGACTCGATGTCCATTTATTCAGGATACAGTTTCAGTTTGATCTGTTCATTATAGTATAAAAGTGCAAGGAACGAAAAAAGAAGGACGATTACTATTTACTATATAAATCATTGGAAATAATAGTATCTAAAACTTTCTCATCTGTCTTTAAATTTTCTCTGTGAAACCAAATTGTAGTCCATTATGTAAATGTCCACATTATCTTATTATAATATTATTATATGAACATGTAAATAAAAATTCACATTAATAAATAAACAGTTTTGAAAAGCTTTTAGAAATAATAATATAATATACAATAATATCTATCAATTGTTTCTTAAACCATAATATAGCTACATTAAGTATTAAATTATAAATAATTTTTGAAGTGAACAACTACAACACACAAGGCGCTTATGAAATTGTCCGTTATCATAAAGTTTTCTTATTAAATACTGAATATGGCTATGGTTAGACAGTATTTCTTGATTTTTTCAATAATAATTTTAACATTTGGGTTTATTACACAACCAAAAATTCAAATCGACAAATTATCAAAAGCTACAAATTGTATCTCAAAAATTATCAACAACAGATTTCTCAGTGACGCTACCTTACATTTAATAATGGAAAAACATTCAAGTGCTGATTTTGTAAAAACTATTAGAAATCCTTTAGTAATTACCTCCAGTGGAACATTTTCTAATTTAACTACAAATTTTGGCAATGACTACATTATATATATAAACGACTCCACCAATTTAAGAGCAATCTTAACCGAATTAATTAAAAGTGGAATGTGGCATCCAAAAAATGGTCCAAGGGGAAGATTCGTAATAATAACTTCTCTTGAAACAGACACAAAACATATTTTTGCTCTGTTATGGAAACATTTTATTAGAAATGTTATTTTAGTGGTGCTAAACAAGAACTTGCAACTTAATCCAACTTTATACATCTGGCGTCCTTTTGCGTCTAAAAATAAATGTGGAAGACATTTTTTAGTAGACAAATTTTTGAAATGCAATTATAAAAAAATTAAAGAATTGAGTAACCTTTCAGAAGATTTCAAGGATTGCACAATGGAAGTATTTACCTATAATATTGATAGTGTGGATAAACATTTTTATTTTGTTTCTCCTCCATCTGCACAATCACTTCTTAGCATTAAGTTACTTTCGGATAAACTTCAAACAAATTTGGTGGTTAAGCCTTTTCAAACTTTGGCTCAATTGAATAATAAAAGTCGTATTCAATTAGCTACGATCATAACAAGAGAAATAACATATTTTATGCAATACGATATAAGCGATACCATATTATTCGATGTAGGAGGTTGGCTTGTTCCTAAACCTGCCCAAATGATAAACTTGAAGGTTATATTTTTAATATTCCAGGCAAACGTTTGGTACTTAATCGTATTTTATATTATCATGACGAGCGTGGTTTGGAATTTAATTGCAAAGAGTTTGAACGAACACAGCAGGTACAAAAATTTTTTGAATTGCATGATTAGCTCTTTTTCGTTAATACTTTCAATTTGCTTAAATAATCCTCCTAAACAAACTTTCTTACGGATGTTTATGATAATATATTTATTTTTTGTTTTACATATTGATAACGCATTTCAGAGCAAATTAAGTAGTGTTCTCTTGAAACCGTCATATTTGCCACCTATCGACACATTGAAAAACTTGGTGGATTCAGATTTATGCTTAATGGCTTCTTTTCCGGTTGTAAATTATTTTCAAAACTTTGGTGATTACAACAACAGCATTATTCAAAAATTGGTTAAAAAGCTTCGAGTTATGTCACCTTACAGTTATGCTGAGGCGGTGAAAAAGGTAGTTTTAGAACAAAATTGCAGTTTTCCTCTATTAAAGTACTTGACAAATAAATTATTTCCAAATGAAGTACAATATACCAATTTTATAGAAGGCGATACAGGAATACAAACAATTGATGTGTCGTTTGCCATGATTAAGGGACATTATTTTTTACCAATTATAAATAAAATTGTAAATAGAATTACAGAGAGTGGATTTACTTATCATGCTGAAGGTTTTGGTTTATATACAAATTTTGACAGTTATAACAAGAACAACAATTTCGATGTCATTTTAACAAGGAAACATTTGCATGGACTTTTCATTATTTGGATAATTGGCTTAATTATTGCGTTTGTTGTATTTTTAGTGGAATTGGTAATTTTTCAACAGTATAGAAAAGGACGTATCAAAGGGTTTACAAATATCTAAAATTATTGTAACTTAACCTTATTCTTATTTAACCAAAATTTTCAATTATTTATTTTCAATAATAAGATACTTGCACAACAAAATTTGTAATTTTTGCAACAAAACTTGTAATAATTTATTAAATGTAATATTTATATAACTGGGATTTTTGGCACCTTTAAATTAGTATGAAGGTACACTTCTTAATCCTAGTACATATTTCGAGGATTCAGCACTCCAGTAATGAACGTAGGTAAATAGTTTATAAGGCTTTTTTTACTTTTTTTGGTTATTTATTTTGCGGATTTTAAGAGTAGGAATTTTATATCTCCAAGTCCAAAAATAATAATGCACCATTAGCCTGGGCGCTAAAGGATTTTTTGAGAGTGGAGTAAACTTAAACTTTAAGAATTAAAATTTGTTTTGAATTTCTTAATATTATTTAGGTTCAAACTTACAATTATGAAAGATGCTAATGAAATGATACACTTTTAAGTTTTATTTCTAATATTTTTTGTAGATAAATACAGACCTCATGCTAGATTTCACAACTGATACTTATAATTTTTTAAATTAATAATTCAAAATAAATCAAAGTAACATAAAAATGCACTAGATAGTACATACTTTTCGTTTTACTATAGGTTTGTTCGTTTGTATGAACTAACTTGAACTGGGTTATCTTTCGAGACAAAATACTCCCATCACAAAAGTTAGATAGTGTTCTAACTTGCACGCCTACTCCTCCTATGGAGGTCGAGCAAGAAGTTCATGTTCGGTCATGAACTGAACAGCCAAACGAACACAGTACATTGCACTAACTTGAACCGAGCAATTTAGTTCATACAAACGAACAAACCTTATGTCATTAATAGAGACAGGATGGTTAGGCAAAATGCCTTTTTTTTAAATTGAGATATTTAAAATCCGTTTCAGAGTATGTACTCTTCAAAAATGCATATTTTATTTTGCTTTTTTTGCCTTTTTGGGGGTATTTCAATTTATTTTGCCTTTTTCGCCTATTTTGTGTTGTTTTTTGCCTTTTTAGTACCTTTTGGAACCAAAATTTTAGTTTTTTGCTTATTTTTAATTTATTTCTTAATTTTAAAATTTAAAATTTTCTGGGAAATTTCTAAGACATTGAAACTCATAAAAATAAATGGAAAGGAATTTTAATCCTCTTATAACTTAGAAATAGGTTGCAGAGTGAATTTTTTCCTTAGTGGTTACATTGGGAGCGGCCAATGTCATTGGTGGAATTAGATGTCAAGACTGTCAAGCATTCTCCCTCAACATTTTCCAGCGCAAGCCTGAGTCACGTACCAACCACTAAGGAAAAAATTCACTCTAACAACAAACAAGAATTTGGATTGTCTCAATTTCGAATAACGATTTGGATTTAGAGATAAGTCCAGATCAGATAAGTTCTTTAAATTTGCCCCTATTACGACTTGCTACGTGGAAAAATCGTTTTCCACTTTCAAACAAATTTTGAGTGACAGTAGAACCAACTTAACGGTTGATGATATAGAGAAACTTCTAGTAATTATAGTTGGTACAAGAATAAAAAGAATTAATTATTTGTATGATTTTGGTTTAAAAAAAATTTTTTTCAGATACAGTTTTTGCCTTTTTCGTGCCTTTTTTGCTTGTTTTTAATGCCTTTTTGCCTGCCTTTTTTGAGGTTTTATTTTGCCTAACTATCCTGTCTCTAGTCATTAAACATGTGATTTTTTCTTTTTTTGACGGTGTGATGGAATCTTTGATAAAATTATTGTTTCTGCAAGAATTTAATTTCGAAGTTAGCTCCTGAGCTAGCGATTGGAACAAATAGTCTTATATTAATTGTCAAGGTTCCATTGTTTATGAGGTTACCGGTTTCCTTTGATTAGGACAGTTGCCTATTTATACTAATTTATATCTTGAAAATTTTGTGTGCACATGTGATTATTCACTAGTAACGTAAAATCGTCATTTGACGTTCGTTTCGCGCGCCTCTGGATTTTACTCCTTTTTTATTCTCCCGTGGGCGACGCCTATGGAAGAAATGGCGATGTTGTTATCAGGAGTTCTGTCATTTTTGGGAAATGAGCGATCGTATTTACGTTTTGGTTTACGTTTAGTGAATATCGTAAATTGGGATAAGACACCTGTTTTGCTACTGTGTCACCTTGACAACGCGGCGCTCGATTGCGGATTTTTCCGTTTGTTGTTTTTATCCTGGCTTAGTAGTAAGCTGTTTGTAAGTACTTTTACCATTATTTCTGGCTCTAATTATGTATCGCCTTAGATCGGAATTCTATTTTTTGCAACGTGGACCTCAAGAGTTGTACAGTGGTTTTTTTATTCCCATACCTTGTGGCTTTTACACCTGGCGCATGACCTTGAGTCCATCAGTAACTTTGAAGCCTATGTTACCAATTCCTGCTTGGCAAACTGTATACCAGGAGATCCTTTCGTTTCGGACTGGCAGAAGAGGACAGTGGACTACCTTTTTGTTTTCATTTAATACCATCGATCGCGTACAGAGAATTCTGTATAAGGTAGATTTTGTTATCACCGAAAGATCTTAGGTGAGTTTCTTTCCTCTGTATTGCGATTGTGTTTTGTTTAGTTTTGGACCGTTTATGTTCTGCCTTGGTACGTCCACGTACTTTCTAACGCCATTTGACCAAGTTAGTAATATAGTCGACGGATATCCTTTGTGTGTGCTATTATTGTGGCAGAAATTATTAATAAACGCAACCTTTGTTTCCTACTTATTGGTTTTATTTACCTCGAGAAGTGGCAAACCGAATCCTCACCTTGCCTCCTGATTACCATAGAGCTAGTTTTTCCATCAGGGCCACCACACGCAAATTTACCAGTAATAACTGGGTGTGGGGAAATTTCCAATTGCTTAGGTGATCTGGAATTTCGTTGCACACTCTGTATTAGATTTTGCTCTCATTTTGGGGTCCAATCGAAGTAAATTCTTATAATATTACTTTGTTTAGCTTTAGTATATTCTGTAATATTTTAATTATGAAAACATGAAACACTGCATAAAGATGTAATAAATAAGTGTAAGTTGGGTTGTCTAAATAAAGAGGTTTTCTAGCTAGAAATATCTGACATTTTGTGTTGTCCTTTTTATTAAATACAATAGGAATATTTTTCAGTTCAAATTGTCATCCTTTCAAGAGGGGATAATGCTTATTGTTATACAAAACTTTGAAAAAAAGGGAAACAAAAAGAAGCTTCGTGAACAAAATCCAAAAGTTTTTATATTTTCCGGATGTGATATTTTAACATTAAAACATTTTTTCTCCTTATTCCAAGCAATTCTAATTGAATTAACGATTTCTCTATATTATATCTGTGCTGTTCGGATTTATTTAGACAAATCCGACCAAATAACGCCACAACAATTCAAAAGTTACAGATTTTCAATATTTTACAATTTCTTTCCTTATTTTTAAACCTTTTCCATGCTCAAGAGGTGTGAACGGGGTTAGCGTCTCAAGCTAATAACCCGCTATAAATTCCGCCATTAGTCGGCACACTTAATCGCTAAGCTAATAATAATAATAATATAATAACTAATGCGATTAGGTTATTGTATTAAAAAACTTTTATTTTAAAAAGCTAATGGAACTTAAATGATCTGAGTAACAATTCTGGAAGTATTGCAGGTTACATTAATAAATTGTATTAAATATAAAGTTACAATAATGTAAATATGCAGTCAAAATAATATATAGATCTGTGGGAACATTTTCAATAACTCTCCCAAAAGTTATATCGAATACATTGAAAATTGTACGACCAAATATTTAATAGAATGAATTTTAAGACGTGGATATGTCTTATTATATTAATATCAACATTTCCTCAAGGAATACTAACAAATAACTTTATTGAAATTGAAATTTGTACATTAAAATTAATAAATTTGATTTTTCCAAATGATGCCACCATACATATACTTTTGAATGACCATCTGAGAGCGAATTTTATAAGAAAAATTTCTAATCCGCTTATAATTACAACAATAAATCGCCTAACAAATTCGACGAATTCAACAAGTTTTACTAATAACTACATCGTATATTTACAAAATGGAATCGAATTTAACAATACTTTTAACATGTTTCTGGCTAGCAACGTATGGAATTCTAAGCGCAGCCCAAGAGGTAGATACATAATAATATCATCTACTGCCTTGGAGGTAAAATATATATTTGAGTTATTATGGAAATATTACATAAAAAATGTGGTTTTATTGGTTCTAAACCAGGACCTGTCGATTGCTCCGGATTTAATTCTCTGGCTTCCACTTGCCCCTAAAAATAATTGTGGTAAAAACTATAACATCGATCAATTTTCTTGTTCCAATTTTAAAGGCCTAAAAGAAGCATTTATAAATCACTCAGAAGATTTCAGTGGATGTACAATACGATTTTATGCATTTGCTCGCGAGAAAGAAATAATTCTGAATATTGAAAAGCTACCTGTGGTTAAAACTATTCAGTTAGTGGGCCAGGAATTAAAATCATCTGTAATATTTAAAAATCTCATGGATAATGTACAGATTAGTAGTAATACCAGTGATGATATTGTACTGGCCGAAACAGCAACACGCTCAATAGATGAATCGTTGATGTACGACTTAACTAAAACAATACTTTTCACCGAAGGATATTTTATGGTTCCGCGACCAGCTCCAATAAATAACATATTTGTAATATTTCTAATATTCCATAGAAATGTGTGGTCCTTGATTATGGTTTCAATTCTTATAGAAAGTATTGCATGGAACTTGATATCAAAACATTCATTAAGTGAAAGAAGCAACTACAAATGTTTTTCCGGGTGTATAATAACCGCTTTCTCATTAATTTTCTCAGTTTCTATTAAATTTACCCCAAAAACAACCATTTTACGGATGCTTATAGTAGTGTACTTATTTTTTACCATACATATTGATATTGCGTTCCAAAGTATGCTAAGTAGTCTGCTTTTTAAACCTTTGTATGGATCACCAATTGATACAATACAAAAATTGGCCGATTCAAAATTGTTATTGGTTACTTCTTTCCAACTAATCGAATATTTTGAACAAGATGAACACTTCGATCAACAAATATTAAAAAAATTGAAAAGCAAAAGTATAGACTTTAACATTACTCACAGTAGTTTAATAGAGAAAATGGCGCTATTTCAAAATTTCAGTAGATTTTCTGATAAATATAGTATGGAACAAGTTTATCCAAAGGAATTAAGGAATATTACTTTTATAAAGGATGAAATGGGAATAATTAAAATGCAATTTCTAGCTTGCATGCCAAATGGGCATTATTTTTTATTTACTCTTGATAAATTTATTAACACATTTTTAGAGAGTGGTATATTATTTCGCAATAATAGACCTGCTGATAATAATCAAATTAACAATTCCAAAATCATTTTAACGGTACAGCATTTATATGGTATTTTTTTTATTTGGTTAGTTGGTTTAGTCATTGCATCTTTGGTATTTCTAGTAGAAATTATAGTTTTTCGCAAAAGCATAATTTCACAATATTGAATTGAAATATTATTGCACATGAATTTTTGAATTTTGTAGATTGCAAATGATATTTTCTAATTAGGCATATTTGGTAAGATGAAAAACCCCACATACTAATGATGTTTCAACCTTCGTCAGGTATAAATTTGGTATTAGGACCAAATTTATTTTCAAGTTTCAACTCTAAACAAACATATTACTTTTGGATAAAGAAGCTTTGGCATAGTTTTTTGTAAAAATTTAAAATTTTGTAAAATTTAAAATTTTAAACTTTATAAGACGCCTCTGGTTTTTGAAAAACGCTTAGGTTGCAACGTTTGATAGAGGACTTGCGTGCAACTTTGTAAGTCGCGAAGTGGTGTCAATTTTGATGATCATGAGATGTATATAAAAGTTTGATTCAGGGAACTAATAAAAAGCAAAGTAGTGGAAGAAAGTTGTGTTTTATTTTTTTATAAAATTAAAAAGAAAATTTTGGAAAGGTATGCAATTAATTGGATTTGTTTTAAAAACAATTTTAGTAGAAATTTACAAGGCATCTCTTCTTTGGCCGTCAGTATACGTTTATTGTTCCTCTAGGTTTGTATTTAAAACTTTGTTTCGGTACACGGGTGTCACCCATATTGGACGAATTCGGGAAAGATACGATGTATAAATCTGGTCATTGTGTTTTGATACCAAACTCATTATCAACCTTCCCCGAAATGTCCTCTTGATAAGTTGTTGTACCGTTAAGTTTAGTCTTAGTTATCTCTGTAAATTGTTAAGATACGTAGAAATACACCAATTTCTATGTCCATTCATGTTCACATATTACAATATGTTTCAATTTATGTTTAGGTATTCTTAGAACTTAATTTAAGCCATAACGCAATTAGAGTCACCTAATTATTTACGATTCCAGAAAAGGATGACTCTAATATTTATGGCAGATATTGTTATGTAATGTACAATAGGCCGATCTCTAACTGTAAGTACTGGTACCATAAATAACTCATTTTTTTTGGTATGTAGGGTAACTGCACAACTGACCAGTTTTGTAAGGGACGTTTGCAGTTTACCGTTCCACTTTCTTGCTCTAGGCTCATTTCTGATTGGTGATAACGAAATCAGCTTATGGCCTTATTTGGGCAAATTCACAAGTACCATACCCCCAATTGGGCGTGACTTTTCATCTCACTATTTTATAATTTGTAATTTTAAGTATTATGTTCTGAGACATCAATCGCTCGGTATCTGTGAAAACATCCCGTCTTTCACGTTGTTAAGATACCAACCACCGAACTTCATATTTAAGTTACGATTGAATCGACACAATTTGTCTCCTTCTAATTTGAATATTGTTCATTCACAGTGTTAAATGTAAATGTTTGTAAAAAGTATTAAGTGTAAATAAATCGTCTATATTAAAAACTACAGCGTTTAATACTCATCAAACTGGTCCTTCAAAATTCATTACTTCAACCGAGATTTGTACGTCATCACGTGTCTGCAAATCTCTTCACATATTCTTTCTAAATGTTGTAGCAAATTGTTTCTGTAGTCTTCAATTCGGTCAAATAAATTTAATATTGCAGTTCATTTTTGATGTCCGTATTGCGCTTTCTATCAATTCTTGTATATCCCGCTATTTATCTGAGGAACCTCATTTCCTCTCCATACTTTATGCACATTATGTGCAATACGATATAAGTGACACCATATTATATGATGTAGGAGTTTGGCTTGTTCCTAAACCTGCCCAAATGATAAACTTGAAGGTTATATTTTTAATATTTCAGGCAAACGTTTGGTACTTAATAATATTTTATATTATCATGACGAGCGTGGTTTGGAATTTAATTGCTAAGAGTTTGAACGAACACAGCAGGTACAACAATTTTTTGAATTGCATGATTAGCTCTTTATCGTTAATACTTTCAATTGGCTTAAATAATCCTCCTAAACAAACTTTCTTACGGATGTTTATGATAATATATTTATTTTTTGTTTTACATATTGATAATGCATTTAAAAGTAAATTTCGCAGTGTTCTGTTGAAACCTTCATATTTGCCACCTATCGACACGATGAAAAAGTTGGTGGATTCAGATTTATGCTTAATTACTTCTTTTCTGGTTGCAAATCATTTTCAAAGCATTAGTAATAATAACAACAGCATTATGAAAAAATTGGTTAAAAAGCTTCGAGTTATGTCACCTTTCAGTTATGCCGAGGCGGTGAAAAAAGTAGCTTTTGAACAAAATTGCAGTTTTCCTGTCTTAAAATATTTGACAAATAAATTATTTCCAAATGAAGTACAGTATACCAATTTTATAGAAGGCAGCGAAACAGGAAATCAAAAAATTTCATTTTCGTTTGCCATGATTAAGGGACATTATTTTTTACCAGTTATAAATAAAATCCTAAATAGAATTACAGAGAGTGGATTTGCTTACCATTCAAAAGGTTTTGGTTTATATACAAATTTTGACAGTTATAACAAAAACAACAATTTCGATATCATTTTAACAAGGAAGCATTTGCATGGACTTTTCATTATTTGGATAATTGGCTTAATTATTGCGTTTGTTGCATTTTTAATGGAATTGGTAATTTTTCAACAGAATAAAAAAGGACGTATCAAAGGATTTACAAATATCTAAAATTATTTTAATTTAACCTTATTTAACTTATTTAACAACAAAATGTCGGATGTGGTTTTTAGGCATTCGGCCTCACCGGGTGAAAGATGTGGCCATCACATGACTTTACCATACATTAATGTTATGATATTATCATAACATCACATAATAATATTATGTCTTGCATACTAATTCAATAGAGTGTAGACTGAATTTTTCTTTAGCGGTTGGGAGTGGCTAATGCGCAGAAACGAATATTCGTTATTTCGGTTCTATGTTTGTGTCAATTGGTGGAATTAGGTGTCACGGGTGTCTCCCTCCACATGTGCCGCGCAAGCCCAAGTCACGTGCCAACCACTAAAGAAAAATTTACCTCTACAACAAAAATAGTGTATAATTTTGACTGCCCCTGTGATTCGGCGCCTATGTGCAGCTTACACAGCGTATACATGACCCCCGAATTACAAAAAATAAAATAGTTAAAATAAGAAGTTTATAATTATTTTTGGCCGCCCTTATGATTCGGCGCCCATTTGTGGCTTGAAGAATGTACCCATGATCCTTATATTACAAAAAATATAACAAATTTTACAAAAATAACGGAATCTGGTTAATCCACCCATGCACGTCCTTCCCACTCTCCGCTCTCAAGTTTCCGTGAACCGATTTCAACCACAATCTAATCAGCTCTAAGTCTTAATATAAAAGGTCTAAATATGAAATTTGGTTGTGAAATTCTTATTGGTTTGGGTGCTAGAGCGCACACAAAATTAAGTAACACACAGACATTTTTGTTGATGTTTGATCTCTTCAACCCGTCGGCGTCGGACCGCAAAAACTCTAAATCCGTCAATATCTCAACTTTTTTTTTCGATTTTTTAACTTTCCCATACTGTATGGTATACTACGTATACTCATACTTATTGTAAGGTAAAGTAAAAATTATTGATTATCAATAACAAGATACTTGCACAACAAAATTTGTAATTTTTACAGCAATACTTGTAATAATTTATTAAATGTAATCTTTATGTAAGTGGGATTTTTGGCACCTTTAAATTAGTGTGAAGATGCACTTCTTGATCCTAGTACATTTTTCGAGGATTCAGCACTCCAGTAATGTACGTAAGTAAATAGTTTATAAGGCTTTTTCTACTTTTCTTTTATTTATTTTGCGGCTTTTAAGAGTAGTAATTTTATATTTCCGAGTCCAAAAATAATAATGCACCATTATCCTGGGCACTAAAGGATTTTTTGGGACTGGAGTAAACTTAAACTTAATAATTAAAATTTGTTTTGAGGTTCTTAATTTTATTTAAGTTCACAGTTTTAACTCCCCTTTAAATACTTACAATAAATTAATGATGCAAATGATGCACTTTTAAGTTTTATTTATAATATTTTTTTGTAGATTAATACAAGCCTCATGCTAAATTTCACAAGTGATACTTATAATTTTTTAAATTAATAATTTAAAATAAATCAAAATAACATAAAGAATTAACTATCGATTAACTTTTAATTATTATTGCTTTTAAAATCCATTAGATACATACTTTTCGTTTTACTATGTCAATAAACTTTCTTTTTTTGACTGTGTGGTGGAATCTTTGATAAAATTATTGTTTCTGTAAGAATTTAATTTCGAAGTTAGCTCCCGAGCTAGCGATTGGAACAAATAATACTCTTGTACTAATTGTCAAGGTTCCGCTAGTTATATGGTTATGATTGCCCTTCGATTAGGACAATTAACTATTTATACTAATTTATATAAAATATTGGAAATTTTCTGTTCATTATGTTTTTGTTCACTCAGTATTAGATTTTGCTCTCATTTTATAAATAAATAAAATAAATAAAGAGGTTTTCTAGCTAGGTTTATGACATTTTTGTGGTGTCCATTCTATTAAATAAAATAGGAATATTTTTCAGTTCCAATTGTCCTGTCGAGAGGGGATAAAAGAGGGCATCACAATTTACGTATTGATATAAAAATGTTTTGATGAAAATGGAAAATAGAAAGAAGTTAACAGGCAAGATACAAGTTTTGAAATTAATTTTAAAGATATAGATTAGATTATTTAAAAGAAAAATTGAAAGTTACTGCGCATAGGCTAAAACGATGTGATATACTAACTGTACTCAAAGAAAATTTGAGAATAAAATCTACTTAGAAAATTCAAATAAATTTTTTAGAAATTTAGAATAACCTACCCCTAAAATACAAAATTTTCCGCAGCGAGATAATATGCTACACTTTTCACTTTTACACTAAAACTGAAGGATGATTCAACCGCGCTAGAATGGCATGAAGGTGACCTTATAACATTTAGGAAATAACTAATTCTATAAGATTTTCTTCTAATTGGAAATCGCCGGGATTAGACGGCATTTAAAATTTTTGGTTGAAAAGATTTAAATCAGTGCACCTAGTTTTAATTTTTTGGTATAACAAAGCATTGAATAATCCTTCAGTTATTATTCCGGAATTTTTATGTACACGTATTATATGCTTTATAAAAACGGAAATCCCCTATAGAACCACAAAATTATAAACCTACTAGCTGTTGCCCGCGACTTCGTCCGCGTGGAATTCACTTTTTTGCGCGCAAACCTTTTAAATTCCGTCTCTATCCTCTATTCTCTACTCCATCGGTCTCTCTCTCCTGGTATGTTGTCCACAGTTTCTCCATGTAGTCCTGTCCTGCACGCTCTCTTTCCACTCATCCACCTCTACAGCTCCCAAATCGTACCTCGCTTGTTACTCCTGGCTTCAACATTACTCTGGCACTCCAACTCCCACCAGTTCCCATTTCCGGCTACCTGCACATCTCGTACTCTTTGTATCTTCCTCATTTTCCCTTCTTCTTTCCATTCTGTTTGACGTTTCATTTCTCTCTCTCTAATCGCGCTAGAAACGACAATCCAAACTAATTTTTCGGAGGTTCTCGTTCTATCCTAACCTATCTCACACTTTTATTTTTTAATTTCTAAAAGTTTATTCTTTTCCTTTCTAAAGAAAATGTAAATCTTCTTCTTCTCAATGCAATTGTCCATGCTTCTGGACAGTAGACCCACCGGTTTAGGTTGTGCTTTGGAAACTTGAAGGACGTCGACAGTGGGAATCTCGTTAATCCATTCTCGCGCGTCACCACTAATTAGATATTAGGTGATAAATCCCATATTTGTGTATATCTCTTTTTCTAAAGAAAATCCCATGCTTCTAAACGTAGACCCACCGATTTAGACTGTGCTTTGGAAAATTGAGGGAAGCCGACAGTGGGAATCTCGTTAAGCCATTCTCTCGCGTCACCACTAATTAGATAATTGGTGATAAATCCCTTTCGGATAGGATTTTCATAAAATCCTTTCTTAGTGCTCGCCTACGGGATAACAGGAACCTCTGTGCAAAATTTCATCGCTAAGGACCCAGTAGTTTGGGCTGTGCGTTGATATATCAGTCAGTCAGTCAGTTTATTATTTTATATATATAGATAGAAGATTACTTGTTTACCGACTATTTACAAAATCTCTACATCTACATATATATATAGCCTCTAAAATTGAAAACCACTGTAAAACAAATGACGTTATGTGTATGGAACAAAAAGGCTGTGTTAAAGGTTCCTTCACAAGGATGTCGAGAATTGCTAATCATCGACATAATAATTAGCTTAGAGTACCGATTTCTAGCAAATTTGCTATACATAAATATTGATAGCAGAAGCGTAATTGTTATAAATGTCCACGAATTTTGAAAAAATAAGTCACTTGGCACTATTTTTTTTATGCTTATATGCTTATTTTAACATTTTTATGCTTAGATTTATCTTTAAGCATTTTTAGTGCTTATTTTAGCACATTTTCAATAAATTATTAAAAAAATTTCAGTAAATACATAAAAAATTCCAAAAATTTACAATTTGCTTACTTTGAATTTAATATTTAGTTGACAACAGATTTTGTTTATATAGGGTGTTTTTTTAGCTGCATGAGAACTTTCAATAGGGATAACAATTGAATCAAGATTGCTATGGAAACAGTTTTTTGACATTTGTGTTTAGCAAGGTTTGGCATTTGATAATGCATAGATTGACCATTGAACAACGCTACCAAATTGGGCTCACAACCAATTGGAAGTGGATCCATTTTTTTACCGTAAAATTTTGTTCAGTGACGAGGCACATTTCTGGTTAACTGGGTATGTGAACAAATAAAATTGCCGTATATGGAGTGAGACCAATCCGGGACATTATCTTGAGACTCCATTGCATCCATTAAAATTGACTGTTTGGTGTGGAATACACGCCAACGGCATCATTGGTCCATATGTCTTTCGAAATGAGGAAGGAGCTACCGTTACGGTGAATGGTGTGAGATATCGACACATGCTCAATACATTTTTGTTTCCAAAACTTCAAGAGCTAAACATTGACAACTTATGGTTCCAACAGGATGGTGCTACGTGCCACACAGCCAACGAAACCATCAATTTATTGAAAGGACAATTTGGTGACAACATTAATTCAAAACGTGGTCCTATCAATTGGCCTCCAAGATCGTGTGATTTGACACCTCCAGATTATTTTCTGTGGGGGTATGTTAAATCCATGGTATATGCTAACAAACCAACAACTCTAGAAGCATTGGAGGCTAATATTCAGCAAGCCATTTATGAAATAAAGCCAGAAATATTGGAAAAAGTGGTCAAAAATTGGACTGATCGGATGCGCTTCGTAACCATTAGTCGTGGTGGTCACATGCCGGAAGTCATGTTCAAATCATAAATGCCTTTAACTGTACTTTCATAAAAAAATTATAACCAAAACATTCCGTCAGGTTTTTAATGTTTTATTTCATTTTGAAGTTCTCATGCAGCTAAAAAAACACCATATATAACAGAAATCTTAAAGTCGGCAAAGACTTGATATTTGAAACTTCATTTCATTTGGAAAGTATGAAAAAATTTTAAAATGATGCAAGCAAACAACAAACTTTATTTGAGTCAATCGCTGGTTCCAGTTCATCACAAGACCAGAAAACGTTTTTGCTAGATTTAAATATCGCGTTTTACATTACCGTTGGTTACTATATTACGTCCAGAATGGACTTTGAAATAATTCCGTGTGGTGGCGTTTTGTTAATGTAAAACGTGAATACCATTATTAAAATTAGAAAACGATTCATTTAGAGCCTTTTTAGAAAAATATTGTGGTAAAACGTTGCACAGTAATTATCTACATACAGGGACGTGGCCAGCCAACTTTTTTATGGGGGGGGGGGGAATTTGCCAACTTAATTAATTCAAAATTGCCAACTCTTTGTAATTGTCCATTTTTCCTATTATAGGTTTAGCGGCTTTTGCCAACTTGACCAAATTTTGAGTGTTTTGGCCAAATTTTGAGTGATTTTGCCACCTTTTTTCCAATTTACTAAATTATTTTGAGGGGGAGATTCCCCCCCCCGTAGGCACGTCCCTGTGTACATATTTTATTGTGTTACTTTTCAAATAAATTTTAAATAAAAAATTATTTTAATGCTTATTAGATATTAATAAATTATTATATTTAAGTTTAATGCATATTTTTATGCATATAATGGCAATTTTTTGTGCTATTTTAAGCGCTATTTTCACGATTTTTTATGCTTAAAAGTCCGTACTCTAATAATTACAAAGCTAGCAAAAGACAACAAAAGAAATTTGCCCATATTATGCTATATCGATTAATATAAAAAGGCTTTTGATTCTGTTCCTCGTGATTGGCTTATCGATATATTAATAATTTACAAAATTGACCCCAAAATTATAAGATTGTTATCTTCAATGATGTCGATGTGGAACACCTTTGTCTTAAAGAATGGAACCAAACTGGAATCAATTAAAATCAATCGGGGAACTTATCAGCTATAATGAACCGAGGGCGATGATAACCACGCAATAATGTTGGTTAATAATTTACGAAAGTGTGTTGCTTAGTAACTGCCCGACGCCATAGGTTCAAAAACCGCCACTGCTTAAAAGTTCTTCGTATTGTTCCGTTTGTACAGTTGAACTTTTCAATCTTGTTTTGTATATCTTTTTCCTATTATCATGTTATAGGTTTCTTCAATATTTATTACAAACTCAATTGTTTACTGTCATTTATTTTCGAATAATGAAGGTATTGGCTCTTGATGTCCATTTGCTTCTAAAATCAAATGTGGAGAATTTTTTTTTTGATTTTCTAATACTTTGGAAAGCTTCTAAAACTAATAATGTAAACAATAATACAAATGAAACATTATCAATACTTAGTGATTCTTATAAACAATAAGTATTGGTATTATTATTTGTATAAGATATTCCTTCGTTGTCGGAATTTTTACTTATTAAATTATATTTTCCTTTTAATTGCTTTTTAATTGTACCTATGGTATATCCTAATATACATCACTGCGTTCATTGCTCAAAGATAGACTAAAATACATTGCGTGTTAAATTATAAAATTGTTTTACTTTTAGTGAAAGATAAAAGCGAACAACTAATACACTACAAAAAATGTAATAATAGTTAAAGTTGTTTCATGATCATATTCAAATTTGCCCTTTTCATTGTTAAACACTGATAAATATGGCTATGGTTAGACAGATTTTATTATATTTTTTAATAATAATTTTAATATCTAAGTGTACTGTACAACCAAAAAATCAACTTGGCAGATTGTCGAAAGCTACAAATTGCATTTCCAAAATAATAAACAACGAATTTCTCAGTGACGCTACCTTACATTTAATAATGGAAAAACATTCAAGAGTTAATTTTATAGAGACTATTGGAAATCCATTCATAATTACAACTAGTGGAAACTTTCCTAATTTAACAACAAATTTTGGCAACGACTATATAATATATTTAAACGATTCCTCCAACTTAAGAGGCATTTTAAATGAATTAATTGGAAGTGGATGGTGGCATCCAAAAAATAGTCCAAGAGGAGGATTCCTAATAATAACTTATATTGCAATAGAAGCAAAACATATTTTTGAACTGTTATGGAAACATTACATACGAAATGTTATTTTGATAGTATTAACCAAGAACTTGCAACTTAATCCAACGTTGTATATCTGGCGTCCTTTTGCGTCTCAAAATAAATGCGGAAAACATTTTTTTGTCGACCAACTTTTAAACTGCAATTATAAAAAAATTATGGAACTAAATAACCTTTCAGAAAATTTCAAATATTGCACAATGGAAGTGTTTTCTTATAATATTCATAGTGTGGATAAACATTTATACTTTGTTTCTCCTCCATCTGCACAAGCACTTCTGAGCATTAAGTTACTTTCGGACAAAATTCAAACAAATTTGGTGGTTAAGACCTTTAAAACTTTGGCTCAATTGAATAATAAAAGTAGTATTCAATTAGCTATGATCATAACAAGAGAAATCGCACATTTTGTGCAATACGATATAAGCGACACCATATTACACGATGTAGGAGTTTGGCTTGTTCCTAAACCTGCCCAAATGATAAACTTGAAAGTTATATTTTTAATATTCCAGGCAAACGTTTGGTACTTAATAATATTTTACATTATCATGACGAGCGTGGTTTGGAATTTAATTGCAAAGAGTTTGAACCAGTGGCGGCTCGTGACATTATGAAGCAGGTGTGCTGCAATAATAACTTCCAAAAGGGTGGGGGGTTGGCAATTGTTTTTAGTAATTATTTAAATGATTTTATCGGAAAACATACGGAAAACTGTACTTTTCGAACCTCTTCCTGAGGTCGGAAACGTATTCTTATATATTAGAAACTATAGTAGAAATTTACCAACCACAAAATAATTGGCAGTTCTGCAGCTCTTGCAGCTCTGCAGCACATAGGGAATAACCGCCACTGGTTTGAACGAACACAGCAAGTACAAAAATTTTTTGAATTGCATGATTAGCTCTTTTTCGTTAATACTTTCAATTGGCTTAAATAATCCTCCTAAGCAAACATTCTTACGGATGTTTATGATAATATATTTATTTTTTGTTTTACATATTGATAACGCATTTCAGAGCAAATTAAGCAGTGTTCTCTTGAAACCTTCATATTTGCCACCAATCGATACGATGAAAAAGTTGGTGGATTCAGATTTATCCTTAATTGTTTCTCTGCCTCTTACAAATCATTTTCAAAGCATTAGTAATAACAACAACAGCATTATTAAAAAAGTGGTTAAAAAGCTTCGAGTTTTGTCACCTTATAATTATGCCGAGACGGTGAAAAATGTAGCTTTTGAACAAAATTGCAGTTCTCCTCTCTTAAAATATTTGACAAAGAAATTATTTCCGAATGAAGTACAATATACCAATTTTGTAGAAGGCAGCGATACAGGAATACAAAGAATTGATATTTCATTTGCCATGATTAAGGGACATTATTTTTTACCAATTATAAATAAAATCCTAAATAGAATTACAGAGAGTGGATTTGCTTACCATGCAGAAGGATTTGGTTTATATACAAATTTTGACAGTTATAGCAAGAACAGCAATTTTGGTATCATTTTAACTAGGGAGCATTTACATGGACTTTTCATTATTTGGATAATTGGCTTAATTATTGCGTGTGTTGTGTTTTTAATGGAATTGGTAATTTTTCAACAGTATAGAAAAGCACGCATCAAAAGGTTTACAAATATCTAAAATTATTTTAGCTAGATTTTTTTTCTAATCATTTACTTCAAACCGCATTAAATTCCATAGATTAATAAAAGAGCTATATCGATATTCGTTAAAAGTTAGGTATACAGTCCTCTTAACCAAAAAATTCAATAACAAGATACTACACTTGCACAACAAAATTTGTAATTTTTGCAAAAAACTAGTAATAATTTATGAAATGTAATCTTTATGTAACTGGGATTTTTGGCACCTTTAAATTAGTGTGAAGGTACACTTCTTGATCCTAGTACAGTTTTTGGGGAATTTTTGAGAGTGGAGACAACTCAGACTTTAAGAATTACATTTTTTTTCAAATTCTTAATTTTAATTAAGTTTACAGCTCCCCCATAACCCTTTAATGACTTACTATTAATGATGATAATGACACACTTTTAATTTTTATCTCCAATATTTTTTAGTAGACAAACACTACCCTCCACGGTAGGTTTCACAAACGATAGTACTTAAAATGTTATCAATTATTAATTTAAAATAAACATAGAAGAATTAACTATTGATTAACTTATCATAAATATTATTATTGATTTTAAGATCCGTTAAAACTTACTTTTCGTTTTACTATGGTAATTAACTTGTGATTTTTATCGATAATTATCGAAATTCGAATTGAATGATAACTATCCCAACCCTAGCATCGAGCCATCTAATTTGCTGCTATACAGTTGGATGGGTTCCACTCTTAATATTTGCACTTGCACTGGCAACTCTTCGCCTATCGACACAAATTTTGCCGGCATGGTGAGATTTGAGCTAGTCTTTTTCTCCATGGAGGAAAATTTAACGTTAAAAATTTAGAATTCCAATTTGAAACGGCCTAAAATTAGGTAAAATTAGTGAATTGGAGATGTTGAGCAGCATTCGGGTCAAAAAAGGAAGAACGATTACTCTAATTATTTAAAACTTACTTCTATTCTTCTGCTTCTTCTTCTTCTTCTTCAACGGAGTTTAAGCCGTAAGGTTTGTTATTACCAACATCTGCGTCGTTTCCTTGGCAGTGTTAGTTCTGTGAGCATATACAAATTTTACATCCATTAGGTAGCTTGCTAGACTTGCCTTCAGATGTGCCAGATATCCTGATTTTTATGTTAATTGTGGCAATTCACTAATAGTACGGGAAGCAGCGTAGTATTTTGGTAACTCATTTGATCCCTCAAAATTTTTGTATTAAATGATAGTTTGAATATATCTAATAAGTAAACCCTGCGTCAGCCGTTTGCATCTTGCTGGAATTGGCTACGCCGAAATTGCAAACATGTCGAAAAACGAAAAAAAAAAATTCATTTGACTCCTCCTGAAAATTTGTAAATCTTTAGTTTAAATAATATTAAACATAAAAATAATCGTCAGCTGCTCCAAAAATGATGGATTATAGGTCAGCCACCCCTATTTATAGGGTTGTTCCCGGATAAATTTTTCATAAATTAGGTGGTGATAGAGGACACTTTTCTAAGAAAAAAATTTAAAAACATTTTTTTCTAAAATAATGTTTGAAAAAATTTGAATTTAAAAATAAAAAATACAAAAATCTACAAAAACGTTTTAGTTGACCGTTCCATTAAAATAATTAGAAAAATTATAGTTGAGAATGCGGTCATTAATGATCTAAATATAGATCCGAGTTTACTTCTTACATATCATCACACAAAAATAGGAACAAACAGGTCCGTCTAAGGGATACGAAGTTAATTGAAAAAATTAGCAAGAAAAAATTATAAAATCAAAAGACACCTTAACGGATTACATATGTTTCAATCTTAGGACGTTTTTCCACGTGCCACTGATATCATCAGATCCGTACTGGTTTAATGAAAAAACAAATTTACTTACCATGGGGTACAGTCAGGGTACAGATGGGTGTACAGTCAGGACCTTTGGGATCGAGTTTTTTTGAAGGATTTGGTAAGTAAATTTGTATTTTCATTAAACCAGTACGGATCTGATGATATCAGTGGCACGTGTAAAAACGTCCTAAGATTGAAACATATGTAATCCGTTAAGGTGTCTTTTGATTTTATAATTTTTTCTTGCTAATTTTTTCAATTAACTTCGTATCCCTTAGACGGACCTGTTTGTTCCTATTTTTGTGTGATGATATGTAAGAAGTAAACTCGGATCTATATTTAGATCATTAATGACCGCATTCTCAACTATAATTCTTATTATTTTTTTCTAAATTCAAACCCTCGAGAGTTAGGCCTCTTTAAAGCATTTTTTTTAATTTCCACCTTGACGTGGCCCTAGCTCCGAAAATAATGATTTTTGAGTAAAAATGGTTTAGTGCTTTTTTAAAGATCGTGAAATAATCTACAAACTAGATTTAGACCTTTTATTGCCCAAAATCAACGGATTTCGAGTTATGAATTAAAATAATTTAAAAAATGTTGAAAAATTCGACTTTTTTGTTTTTGGTTCTGTTCTGTTCGTATCTTTTAAACGGAACATTTTACAAAAAATCTGATGCTCCATTTCGGGTGGGAAATTTAACGGACTACAACTTTTGTCTAATAAAAATTTTTGAAAACCAATCCATTTCCCAGAAAATCAGAAAATAATAAACAAGGCACCTACAAAACAAACAATTAAATTCACAAAATTTCTATTTTTATTGAAAAATTATTATTTTATTAATTAATTTTAAACTATGATATTATTTAAGTAAATAAATGTTCAAAATGACCACCTTTCCTCTTTCCAACGTCGAAGTTGGAAAACACACTTTCGCAATTCGCTGTTAATTTGCTTATTATACACAAAAATTACATATTTAACACAAAAAATATATATTTTTTAAATTACACTTGAACGCAGACAGTGTTGTTTTTAATTTTTTTAAATTCAAATATTTTGCAAAAAAAATTTTTAAATAAATTTTTTTAATTTAAAAAAATTATTAACTCTCATCCTGTTTTTGGCTGTCGGGTAAAAACAACACGGTCTGCGTCAAAGTGTCCTCTTTTAAAAAATAAATACTTTTGTACAATTTCTTTGATTAATAAGCCAAATAACAGCGAATTACGAAAGTGTGTTTTCCAACTTCGTGAATTGCTCTTAAGAGCCACTATAGCAGGGGTGATCAACAAGTCGATTCCGAGGCCAATTTTGGTCGATTTCTGTGTGAAAAGGTGTGTCAAAAAATCGAATATGTTTTATGAAACTTGTCGAAAAATCGATTTTATTCGATTTATTTTCGATAAAGTTGATCGCGACACATTTGTAAGATAAAAAGTAGATCTTTATGTACACAAAACTTGAGCGCCCTTGCACTATAGCATTCGTTACTCTCTCCATTTCTTCCTCTCTGGTGTCGGGCTTTCTTCTATTGCTGTACACCAATACTTTAACAGCACCCCATAAAAAATAATCAAAATATCTCTTAACGAAAGAGGAAATGTTATAAGTAGATACTAATACTAGTTATACAATATCTTTTAAAACCATTACGCCTGTGTATTGCAAATGTTGTAGCTCCTTGTTTATTATTTTCTGATTTTCTGTAAAATGGATTGGTTTTTAAAAAATTTTTATTAGACAAAAGTTGTAGTCCGTTAAATTTCCCATCCGAAATGGAGCATCAGATTTTTTGTAAAATGTTTCGTTTAAAAGATACGGGGTTTTGAAAAGAACCAAAAAAACAAGAAACTCGAATTTTTCAACATTTTTTAACTTATTTTAATTCATAACTCGAAATCCGTTGATTTTGGGCAATAAAAGGTCTAAATCTAGTTTGTAGATTATTTCACGCTCTTTAAAAAAGCACTAAACTATTTTTACTCAGAAATCATTATTTTCGGAGCTATGGCCACGTCAAGGTGGAAATTAAAAAAAATGCTTTAAAGAGGCCTAACTCTCGAGGGTTTGAATTTAGAAAAAAATGTTTGTTAAATTTTTTTCTTAGAAAAGTGTCCTCTATCACCACCTAATTTATGAAAAATTTATCCGGGAACAACCCTATAAATAGGGGTGGCTGACCTATAATCCATCATTTTTGGAGCAGCTGACGATTATTTTTATGTTTAATATTATTTAAACTAAAGATTTACAAATTTTCAGGAGGAGTCAAATGAATTTTTTTTTTTTCGTTTTTCGACATGTTTGCAATTTCGGCGTAGCCAATTCCAGCAAGATGCAAACGGCTGACGCAGGGTTTACTTATTAGATATATTCAAACTATCATTTAATACAAAAATTTTGAGGGATCAAATGAGTTACCAAAATACTACGCTGCCTCCCGTACTCTAACCCAGGTACTTCTATTCTGTGTATTCAAATTTTCTATGTGGTACCACAATATTGTAGTCTATTTATAACATGTAAATAAAATTTCACGTTAATTGATATTTTGAATTTTTTCAAATTAAATTGAAACTTCATTCAATGAATTTTAATGTATGAATGTGTCTTGTTATATTAATATCAACAATACCATCTGCATCACTAATAAATGAATTGTCTAAAATACAAATTTGTACAACCAAATTAATAAAAATGATTTTTCTTAACGATGCCACCATACATGTACTGATGAACAAACATCTGAGAGCGAATTTTATAGGAAGAATTTCCAATCCGCTTCTAATTACTACCATAACTAGCTTAAATAATTCGGCAACAGGTTTTGCTAATAATAATTATTACATCATATATTTAGAAAACGGAATCGAATTTAATAATACTTTCAACATTTTTTTGGCTAGCAACGTATGGAATCCTAAAACAAGCCCAAGAGGTAGCTACATAATAATATCATCCACTGCAACTGTTGCTCCAAATCTGTACATCTGGTTTCCATTTGCCCCTAAAAATAATTGTGTTAAAAATTTTAACATTGATCAATTTTCTTGTTCCAATTTTAACTGGATGAACACTTTGATACTCAAATATTAGAAAAACTGATGAAAAAAGGTACAGAAGTAAATAACAATATTCCTGATGTAATAAAGAAAGTGGCCCGATTTCATAACATGAGTAAATTTTCTACAAAATATAATTTGGAACAGCTTTTTCCAAAGGAATGCAAAAATGTTACTTTTATAAACGATGAAATGGGAATTATTAGAATACAATATCTCACTGCCATGCCAAATGGACATTAATTTTTATTTACTCTTGATAAATATATTAACATGATCGTAGAAAGTGGTATCCCACTGAGAGTTAATTATGGAAGTAATACTGATAATAATCAAAATAACAATTCTAAAATTATTTTAACAGTTCAGCATTTATGTGGTATTTTTTTTGTATGGTTAATTGGACTAATAATTGCTTTTTTGAATTTATAGCAGAAGTAATAGTTTTTCGTAAAAAAGGTAGCTGGGCCATAATTTTAATTCCATATTGGGTAGAACCGAGGTGCATTAAAAAAATTATATTTTAGGAATTAACGAGTAAAACGCTGAATAAATATGTAATGTGAGAGACAAGAGAGGTATAATTGAAGGGTCTAAATTTTCAACTTCTGATCACTAGAAATATTTGAAAAATATGGTAGAAATAAAACTTTTCAAAATTCCACATTTTTCTTTTCCAATTCAATTATATTCAATTATACGTATATTAATATTTTAACTTTTACTTAAAAGTTAATAGAACTCAATGATTTGGGCAACAATTCTATATTCCAGTATTGCGTGTCACTTAAAAGAAATTTTATTACAAAGTTATAATAATAATATATTAATAATTCAAAATATAGGGTGTTTTTTTAGCTGCATGAGAACTTTCAATAGGGATAACAATTGAACCAAGATTGCTATGGAAACAGTTTTTTGACATTTGTGTTTAGCAAGGTTTGGCATTTGATAATGCATAGATTGACCATTGAACAACGCTACCAAATTGGGCTCACAACCAATTGGAAGTGGATCCATTTTTTTACCGTAAAATTTTGTTCAGTGACGAGGCACATTTCTGGTTAAATGGGTATGTAAACAAACAAAATTGCCGTATATGGAGTGAGACTAATCCGGGACATTATCTTGAGACTCCATTGCATCCATTAAAATTGACTGTTTGGTGTGGAATACACGCCAACGGCATCATTGGTCCATATGTCTTTCGAAATGAGGAAGGAGCTACCGTTACGGTGAATGGTGTGAGATATCGACACATGCTCAATATATTTTTGTTTCCAAAACTTCAAGAGCTAAACATTGACAACTTATGGTTCCAACAGGATGGTGCTACGTGCCACACAGCCAACGAAACCATCAATTTATTGAAAGGACAATTTGGTGACAACATTATTTCAAAACGTGGTCCTATCAATTGGCCTCCAAGATCGTGTGATTTGACACCTCCAGATTATTTTCTGTGGGGGTATGTTAAATCTATGGTTTATGCTAACAAACCAACAACTCTAGAAGCATTGGAGGCTAATATTAAGCAAGCCATTTATGAAATAAAGCCAGAAATATTGGAAAAAGTGGTCAAAAATTGGACTGAACGGATGCGCTTCGTAACCATTAGTCGTGGTGGTCACATGCCGGAAGTCATGTTCAAATCATAAATGCCTTTAACTGTACTTTCATAAAAAAATTATAACCAAAACATTCCGTCAGGTTTTTAATGTTTTATTTCATTTTGAAGTTCTCATGCAGCTAAAAAAAACACCCTATATATAGGCCTGTAGAACTTTTTCAATTACACTCCCAAAAAATTTACATAGAGTATACATGGAATATTGACCATCTACAATTTCCTATAATGAATTTTAAGACATGGATATGTCTTGCTATATTAATATCAACATTTCCGGATGGATTACTAATAAGTAACTTATCAAAAATGGAAACTTGTACATCCAAATTAATAAATTTGATTTTTCCAAACGATGCCACCATCCATGTACTTTTGAATGAACATCTGAGAGCGAATTTTATAAGAAGAATTTCCAATCCGCTCATAATTACTTCAACAAATGGATTAAATAATTCGATGAAAAGTTTTACTAATAATTACATCATATATTTACAAGATGGAATGGAAATTAACAACACTTTTAACATGTTTCTGGCTAGCAACATATGGGATCCTAAAACCAGCCCAAGAGGTATATACATACTAGTAATAACATCTACTGTTTTAGAACAAAAATATATCTTTGAGTTATTTTGGAAATATTACATAAAAAACGTTGTGTTAATGGTACTAAGCCACGACTTATCGATTGCTCCGGATTTATCCATTTGGTTTCCACTTGCCCATAAAAATAATTGTGGTAAAAATTTTAACCTTGATCAATTTTCTTGCTCAAATTTAAAAGAACTCAAAACAGCACTTATAAACCATTCAGAAGATTTCAGTGGATGTACTATACAATTTTATTCTTTTACTAGTATCAAAAATATACTTCTAAATATTGAAAAGCTACCGGTTGTTAAAACTATTCAGTTGGTTGGAAAGGAATTAAGAACCACAGTAACATTTAAAAACTACAAGGATTTCCAATTAATAAGTAGTAATGCTAGTGATATTGTAATGCTTGAAAGAGGATCAAGGTTAATACATGAATCTTTAAAATATGACTTTAGTAAAACAATTCATTTTACTGATGGATTTTGGATGGTTCCGCGACCAGCTCCAATACCCAACATATTAGTGATATTTTTAATATTCCATAGAAATGTGTGGTCCTTTATTACGGTTTCCATTCTTATAGAAAGTATCGCATGGAACTTAATATCAAAACACTTATCCAGCGAAAGAAACACTTATAAATGTATTTCTGAGTGTATATTAACCGCATTATCATTAATGTTTTCAGTGTCTATTAAATTTACCCCAAAAACAACCATTTTACGAATGCTTATTGTATTCTACTTATTTTTTACCATTCATATTGATATTGCTTTCCAAAGTATGCTAAGCAGTCTGCTTTTTAAACCTTTGTATGGATCAAAAATTGATACAATGCAAAAATTAGCAGATTCAAAATTGATATTGGCTCCTCCTTTGCAAGTAATGAACTATTTTGAACAAGATGAACTCTTCGATAAGCAAATATTTAAAAATTTGAAAAGCAAATATATAGAAGTTAATATTACTCCAGATGAAGTCATAAAGCAAATGGCTATATTTCATAACTTAAGTACATTTTGTGACAAATATGGTATGGAACACATTTTTTCAAAGGAATTAAAGAATATTACTTTTATAAAGGACGAAATGGGAATTACTAAATTACAATACGTCGCCGCCATATAAAATGGGCATTATTTTTTATTTACTCTTGATAAATTTATTAGCATATTTTTAGAAAGTGGTATATTATTTCGCAATAATATACCCCCAAAAGATGAAATTAGCAATTCTAAAATTATTTTAACAGTACAGCATTTATATGGTATTTTTACTATTTGGTTAATGGGTTTAATAATATCGTTTTTAGTATTTGTAGTAGAAATTACAGCTTTTCACAGACTAAATTCTAGCCTAGTAGCTATCACAATTTAATAATTTCACATTATCAAAATGAAATGGTACTGTAACACTACAGTTACACTACAGTACCATTACACTTAGTGGTTGAAATGGAAGCACAACTGGCGGTCTACAGGCTAATCATAATTGATCAGGGGGTGGTGGCTCCAAGGGGAGGATATCACACCATGATCTTTAAATCAATTAGGAATATTCAAACAATCTATGCATGTAATCTGATAGAACCCGCACTGCAAGGGACTTCCAAAAGCCTTTCAAAGTATAAATACCTAACAGGAAGAGGTAAGCACCAAGCAGGAGATGGGGGCTTGATTTGATACCATCTGATGGTATACGGATGGATCCAAAACGGATATAAGTACTGGAGCGGCAGTTGGGGGGTGACAGAACAGCGGATCAGCATAAATCTGGGCTGCTACACAACTGGCTTCCAGGCGGAAATCATTGCCATAATAGTCTGTCCAGAGGAGATGATGGGGAGGGCTTTATATAAATAGGCGAATCTGCATCATATCCGACAGCCAAGCAGCACTCAGGGCCCTGGAAGCGGTAGAAATACAATCCAGGACCGTGAAGCAATGCCTTAAAGCACGGGGGGCTGGTACAACACAACATCGTAATGCTGAGGTGGGTTTGGGTCCACATAGGCATAAGAGGAAGCGTACAAGCAGATTTCCTGGCAATAAAAGTTTCAAGCAAGCATCTAGTAGGACCAGAACCAACCTGCGGGTTAGCTTATCTGACCGCAAAATGGACAATTATTAATGAACTACGTTCATTAATTAGTAATGAATTGCTAATGAAATAGAGACGGTCGTTAGCATAGCGATGAAACGCATAGACTGCTAACACAGAGAACCCGGTTCGACTCCGGGCGAAGTAAGAATCATATTGCGGCCCTCTCCCCTCGGCAGGCAATGGCAAACCACCGGGGTGTAATCTGCCATAAAAAGCCTTTGTTAAAAGGCTCACCACACCCTGCAGAAGGGTTGTGGACTGAGGAGGGGAGGGACTAAGAAATAAACACCTTGAATACTGAAAGAGCCTCCAGGGACTCAGGCAGTCGCGGATGTTTATGGAGGACCCTCCACTGGACAAAGGAAAAAGGAAATCCTCTCGTAGAAGATTCTGCATGTAGACTATGCGGGATGGAGCAAACATTTTGATGCAGAAGTCTGTACCATCGAGCCTCAAGAAAACATATTACTAAAAAGCGTAAGAAAAGCACAAGATAAATGTCAAGTAAACTGTAATGTTAAAATAAATATCTTTGTATTGTAGCATAATAAACATTAAAAACGTTTATGTTAATTATATTATTTACTTTTTATCCTATTAATTATGGACGACAGAAAAAACAATTGGAGAGGAGAATAAAAAATCGTTTATTATGAATTATGTGTAAAGTGGAAAGAAGCTACGGATGTTGGTTTTAGATTAGGTTTCAGATTAAAGGACATGGGTTTGAAAGCTCATCGTCCTTGCAGCAAAACACCGTTAACGAAAAAAATTAAGCATAAACGACTAAGTTGGCCTAAAGAACATCAAAGATGGACAGTTTATGACTGGAATAAAGTTATTTTTTCTTTCTGAGAAGTCATAATTTAAAGGCGAAAGACTTAATGATGACTGTCATAAAAAAGCAGTCAAGCTTCCTGTGAGTACGATGGTGTGGGGATGTTTTTGCAGCAAGGGTGTGGGTTCTTTGCACGTTATAGACAGAATGAAGGCACAGGACTACATTCAAATTCTTGAAGAATATTTAATGCCGACATTGAAAAACAATTTTACGATGTGGGTAATTGCATTTTTCAAGAAGATTCTGCACTGTCATCGCGAAAAATTTGTAAGTAGTACTTTAAATTTTTCAATTTTTACAGACTATTTATAATAGTAAACAAACATTTAAAATGGTTTAATTTTTCAGATAAAACCATTTCACCTCCAAAAAGGGGGAAATCGCTTAGAATGGCCCGGGAATATCTAGGAAAATTTCTCAGAAAAAGCCAAAAAATGAAAAGGACCTTACTGAAACTTTACATAAAATGTAGAAAGAAGATTTAATCATGGATAATTTGGTCAAATCCATGCCAAACCGAGTTACCAGCAGTATTAAAATTAAGGGAAAGGACAACCAAATATTAATTGTTATAAATCAGTGCACAGTGCCCTATTGTAAATAATAAATATCATTATTAATAAATGATTACATTTTTAGCAATATTAACATATTTGATTTATTTTTAGTTATAAGTTAACTATGGATGCTAAAGGCCCGGTTCAGATCCGGGTGAAGTAAGAACTTTATTTTGGCCGTTTCTCTGGTCCTCCAGGTTGGGAGTTCTACGTCGGGCTTACTCCTCGTCGTAGGTAAAAAATGTAAAATGCTAACAAAAACTCAAATTTGCGTTTGAGAACCGGAAAGCTGCGTATTGCAGTATAAGCCGGATAAGTATGTAATTAATTAATACCGTAACATGATACAACTTGGGACACTTTTGACATTCAACGATGTGCCATTCTTTTTGTACTCTTCCCTTCAGTTATCGGAGATAGCCATTTTTCCGGTCTCTTTGAGTACTTTAACGATACGTTCTCACATTTTGAAAATATTGCATATTTCAGCCCTTTTTTTAAAAAAACTAGGTGTCCCAAGTTACCTCACGGGTGTTACAACTTGGGACAGTTATTAAAATATTCAAAGAAATCAAATTGTTTGAGCCGTTCACAACATGGAACAAGTATATTTTTTTAAAAAAAGGGAAAAACTACATAGTAGCATATAAAAAAAGTATCTATGATCTAAAAAGTCACTAATACGACCTGCATTTCTTAGATATATGTAAAACCGGGTACTCGTTTAAAAGTTACGTAAAAAATCCTTAAAGCCTTAAAGCTCAAAATTTTAGTGTTGCGGATGCGAGATGGGTTCGTGGGATTTTTTTAAAGCGCCGCAGGCGAAAACTTTTTAAATTTCAAGGTCAACGCGGTTTAAGAAATGTTGTATTATCGTATTATATGGTATTATCGCACAGCCACACGCCAGGGGCGAATGGGCTATCAAAATTTATGGTCGGTGCTCGGTCGGTGGGCCAAAAATGCAATGGTCAAGGGGGGGAAATGCCTTTATTTGGGGACCCCTCTCCCCCTTTGAAAAAAAATTTATTACACGTACCCTGCGTTCGAGGAGAAGCTACTTTCGCTACCAAACATTTCTTTTCTTCCTTCTTTCAAGCTTCGAGACGCTTCCAAACGCTTTGGCTCCGCCCATTTTAGTCGCTACAAACATTTTGGTGGAGAGCCAAAGCGTTTGGAAGCGACTGGAAGCTTGAAAGAAGGAAAAAAAGAAATTTTTGGTAGCGAAAGTAGCTTCTCCCCGAACGCAGGGGTACTGTGATGAATATTCAATTTTGCGAATTGTATTTGAAAGTATAGGGTGTTTTTTTAGCTGCATGAGAAGTTCAAAATGAAATAAAACATTAAAAACCTGACGGAATGTTTTGGTTATAATTTTTTTATGAAAGTACAGTTAAAGGCATTTATGATTTGAACATGACTTCCGGCATGTGACCACCACGACTAATGGTTACGAAGCGCATCCGATCAGTCCAATTTTTGACCACTTTTTCCAATATTTCTGGCTTTATTTCATAAATGGCTTGCTGAATATTAGCCTCCAATGCTTCTAGAGTTGTTGGTTTGTTAGCATATACCATGGATTTAACATACCCCCACAGAAAATAATCTGGAGGTGTCAAATCACACGATCTTGGAGGCCAATTGATAGGACCACGTTTTGAATTAATGTTGTCACCAAATTGTCCTTTCAATAAATTGATGGTTTCGTTGGCTGTGTGGCACGTAGCACCATCCTGTTGGAACCATAAGTTGTCAATGTTTAGCTCTTGAAGTTTTGGAAACAAAAATGTATTGAGCATGTGTCGATATCTCACACCATTCACCGTAACGGTAGCTCCTTCCTCATTTCGAAAGACATATGGACCAATGATGCCGTTGGCGTGTATTCCACACCAAACAGTCAATTTTAATGGATGCAATGGAGTCTCAAGATAATGTCCCGGATTGGTCTCACTCCATATAACGGCAATTTTGTTTGTTCACATACCCATTTAACCAGAAATGTGCCTCGTCACTGAACAAAATTTTAAGGTAAAAAAATGGATCCACTTCCAATTGGTTGGAAGCGAATTTGGTAGCGTTGTTCAATGGTCAATCTATGCATTATCAAATGCCAAACCTTGCTAAACACAAATGTCAAAAAACTGTTTCCATAGCAATCTTGATTCCATTGTTATCCCTATTGAAAGTTCTCATGCAGCTAAAAAAACACCCTATATATACCGAACTAAAAATAAAAGAATTCTTGTACAAAAAGGACCAATGTAGAATGGGAAAATTTTCTGTTAATCTATTGTTACATATTTTTGTTTTATTTTTGCCCGACCTTGCCACCCCCTGGCTACGGGCCTGCATTGACACAGTATTGTCAGAGCTCGGTAAAGTGCCACCGCGTGATAAGAAAATAGCGTAAAAGCGGCAACTGAGCACCTAACCGGGGCTCGGGGGGGGGGGGATTATGGAATACTCCCACCCCAAGGGGGGTTCGGGTCTGCAAAAAAACGCATTTTAGAGCAATTTTCTAACTAAAAACTTTCTTTTAAAATATGTACTAAATTTGAAAATCCTTTTCGAGTCATATAGATGCAAAAGTGCTAGCATATTTAGTAAATTAATTAGTTGGATTAATAATATTTTTACTTTTTAGGAATTCTAAAAATCGGGACATTTTTGCGTCCCGACTTACGTTAAAAAAATCGGGACAGCAGTGTAAAAGAAAGGACTGTCCCGACCAAATCGGGACGTCTGGTAACCTTACAGATGATAGGTGTCCCAAGTTGTAAACGCAGGTAGTTTTTTTAAAAAAACAAATTAGTAAAAAAAGGGGTTTAAAATATAAAAGTTCTAATTAAACCATTCAATTAACAATAACATTTGCTATAAACATTCAAAATATGAACTTACAACAATTTACAGCCATACCGCCCCAGCAGAAGTTTTCTAAGGTATAAAATTTACGTAATATTTTTCAAAAACATTTTTCAACACACCGATGCATTCTTCTCAAATGAACACAAGTGACTTAATCAAGGACCTCTGAAATACGCATAATAAACAGGCATTACGCACGTTGAATCAAAAAACCTAGATACAACTTTGCCAGATTGAGTGTTCTCAATAGTGTGCAAACTGTCCCAAGTTGTGATAGTGTCCCAAGTTGTAGCATGTTACGGTAGTAATTATTACATTTTTTTAACCAGCTGTCTGGCGTAAATCAAACACGGATAGACTACAGAGCGGAAAACCGCGGTTCTAATCCTGATTGCGTCGGATAAGTGCTGTGATCTAAAAAGTCCAAAATCGAACTTACTCGAGATAACCATTTGGCATCCATTAAGAATTTTTTTTATGTTTAACCATTTACTTATTGGTCATGGACAATATTGTAAACAGTATCGAGCACAGATTTTATTAGGGTATTTTGAGATCTACCTTTCATTTCTAAAATTTCTACCTTTTCCCATATAAATTATCTACTTCTCCTTTACTTCTCCTTAAGATAAAAACTATACAAATCCGTTCAAGTCATTCTTTATACCATTTTTGTCAATTACAAAATACTTTCGGTTGTCATGCTGTGATTAAGTTTGTAAATACAGTAATATCAGGTTTGAAAACCCAAAAATGAATATAATAAAGATGTTAATAGTGCTTTCTATTGTTTCTGTTTGATTTCTATTTTGCATGATTGTTGTAAGTAATAAATTGAAATAAATTATTTTATTGTTTATTTAGTCTGAGTCCCAAGTTTGTACTTATGTCAGAAGAAGAAGACCAAGAACCGCCAAGAATGATAAAACAGTCGCGATCTATCAGTAAACGAATGATTGCAGTCTTCTTCGCAAAATTTTAATTGGTTACATTAATACGAGTAGCTAATGCGATTAGATTATTTTATTAACAAACTTTTATTTAAAAGTTAATCGAATTAAATAACTTGGGTAACAATTCTAAATTCTAGTATTGCGTGTTACTTTACACAATTTTATTACAAAGTTATAATAATGTATGTATTCAAAATATATAGGTCTGTGGAACTTTTTCAATTACACTCCCAAAAAATTTACATAGAGTACAATAGAATATTGACCATCTACAATTTCCTATAATGAATTTTAAGACATGGATATGTCTTGCTATATTAATATCAACATTTCCGGAAGGATTACTAATAAGCAGGGCTCGGAAGTTATAGCACTAAAAAAGTGTACTTTTAGGGCTTTAATATGCACTTAAAAACACCAAAATTAGCGCTATAAATACAACTAAAAAAATAAAAAATATGCAAAATAAAATTGTCAACCAACAAAATTTAAAAAAATTTTAATAAAAATTAATAAAAATTTTGTTTATTTTTAACCCTACAGAGCACACGTGCAAAAATCCCACCAGTGAATACGTGAGGCTTGTCAGGCCCATACGTTAACAGTAAATAGCACGTAAAACGCAAAAATAGCAAAATAGCATTAAAAAATTTCGTATACGGCATCAGGGAAGTGTGAAACAAATTTGTGTCTTACTTCGAATATTCTAGGATTCTCCAGAAAAAAATATGCATTTGCTAGAACTTCCGAGCCCTGCTAATAAGTAACTTATCAAAAATGGAAACTTATACATCCAAATTAATAAATTTGATTTTTCCAAACCATGCCACCATCCATGTACTTTTGAATGAACATCTGAGAGCGAATTTTATAAGAAGAATTTCTAATCCGCTCATAATTACTTCAACAAATGGTTTAAATAATTCGATGAGAAGTTTTACTAATAATTACATCATATATTTACAAGATGGAATGGAAATTAACAACACTTTTAACATGTTTCTGGCTAGCAACATATGGGATCCTAAAACCAGCCCAAGAGGTAGATACATAGTAATAACAGCTACTGTTTTGGATGGAAAATATATATTTGAGCTATTTTGGAAATATTAGAGGAGAAGGTAGTAATATGGAACCAGCATTTAATATGGACCACCCTAATTACAACGAACCTATTCATTCCCCCTGCCCAAAAATCAGAAAATAAATGTTAAGCGATACTAAAAGGGTGAAGTAAACTGAAACAGTGTACCCACACTTGTTTATAGGGCTCGTCTAACAAGTTTTAGTTTACCCACAGTTTCAATGATTTGTGCGTGTATAAGTTGTGATCGTTTTATTTGTGTTAAATAAACATTTTCAGTTAAAGAAAGAATGAAATCGAAGTATAAAAGATTGTTTTAGACTACAGTGATGGTAAGCTCAGTTGATTTTAAATAATTTTGAAGTAAAGGGTCTGACCGGTTAAGCATGTTAAAAATGCCTTTTTTGAATTTGATGGTGGGAATTTTTTACAAAGTATGTTATGTAAAAAGACAGTGTTGTGCAAAATTTCAGCTTTCTAATTTAATTCCTGTGGACTTTAGGGGTAAAAAACCACTTTTTCACATTTCTTCATTTTTTTGGTACTAAAAGATATCCGAAAAATTTCAAAAAATTCAGAAAAATCAAAAATTATATAAGAAATATGAAGACAATTTTTTGGAATTCCTTCACTATTAAATTCCACGAAATAATAATTGATCAAGTTTTAAAAAAATTATTTGACCATGTTAGAATTTTCGTACTATTATAAAAAAAAATTGACATAATTCTGCTTTAAAATACCTACAATTTAAAAAAAAAATCATCTCGAAATTCCGCCGACAACACCATCAAAAATGCAAAATTCAATTCAAAGTTGTGGCGTCACACTAATAACGGAGTCGATTACACTGGCAGCTATCAACATCCTATAATAATTTATCGCAATTTCTTCACTAACTTCAATTTTGTCTGCTATTTTAAAGAACATAGTAGGTTCAGTATAATTGCATTATTTCTGATTTCCAAGATTTATAAATAAACTATAGTTCTCTTGTGCTTCATAGAAATCCAATATCTCTTCACAAATCATTTAATTAATTTATAGTATCTACATAATATTTTTGTTAAATATGTTTTAAATTAAAAAATATGTTGTATACTTATTACATCAAAGAAAAAAAAGTACAAAATAAATGCTTATTGTTGTTATTATAATCACAAGAAACGTAAATGAAAAAACCTCCCTGCCATTATCGTGGTCGGGTCGGGTACAGTTCGGCGCAAACCCGGTTTGGTGCCAGTACAGTTCGGCGCAGACCCGATTCGGCGCAAGTTCAGTTTGGCGTCGATCCGATTTGGCTCGAGTACAGTTTGGCGTAGACGCGATTCGGCGCCAGTGCAATTCGGCGCAAACCCGGTTCGGTGGGTGAACAATTTGGCGCGGACCCGGTTCGGCGCGAGTTCAGTTCGGCGTCGACCCGATTTGGCGCGAGTACTGTTCGGCGCACACGATTTCGCACAATGAGGGGACTGTAGTGTATAGGTAAAATCATAATTTAAATATTGTTAAGTAATTTAAGAAATATACTTGTATTTGCAATGTTAGAATGATTCACCACTACTTTGTTGCATTTTATGACTATGTGAAAAGCGTGTGTGCACGAAAGCGTGTGCGCCGAACAGTACTCGCGCCAAATCGGGTTGACGCCAAACTGAACTTGCGCCGAATCGGGTCTGCGCCGAACTGTACTGGCACCAAACCGGGTTTGCGCCGAACTGCACCCGACCCGACCACGATAGTGGCAGGGAGGTTTTTTCATTTACGTTTCTTGTGATTATAATAACAACAATCAGCATTTATTTTGTACTTTTTTTTCTTTGATGTCATAAGTATACAACATATTTTTTAATTTATAACATATTTAACAAAAATATTATGTAGATACTATAAATTAATTAAATGATTTGCGAAGAGATATTGGATTTCTTTTAAAATTATAATAACAACAATCAGCATTTATTTTGTACTTTTTTTTCTTTGATGTAGTAAGTATACAACATATTTTTTAATTTAAAACATATTTAACAAAAATATTATGTAGATACTATAAATTAATTAAATGATTTGTGAAGAGATATTGGATTTCTATGAAGCACAAGAGAACTATAGTTTATTTATAAATCTTGGAAATCAGAAATAATGCAATTATACTGAACCTACTATGTTCTTTAAAATAGCAGACAAAATTGAAGTTAGTGAAGAAATTGCGATAAATTATTATAGGATGTTGATAGCTGCCAGTGTAATCGACTCCGTTAGTGTGACGCCACAACTTTGAATTGAATTTTGCATTTTTGATGGTGTTGTCGGCGGAATTTCGAGATGATTTTTTTTTTTAAATTGTAGGTATTTTAAAGCAGAATTATGTCAATTTTTTTTTATAATAGTACGAAAATTCTAACATGGTCAAATAATTTTTTTAAAACTTGATCAATTATTATTTCGTGGAATTTAATAGTGAAGGAATTCCAAAAAATGTCTTCATATTTCTTATATGATTTTTGATTTTTCTGAATTTTTTGAAATTTTTCGGATATCTTTTAGTACCAAAAAAATGAAGAAATGTGAAAAAGTGGTTTTTTACCCCTAAAGTCCACAGGAATTAAATTAGAAAGCTGAAATTTTGCACAACACTGTCTTTTTACATAACATACTTTGTAAAAAATTCCCACCATCAAATTCAAAAAAGGCATTTTTAACATGCTTATCCGGTCAGACCCTTTGAAAATAATTAAAAATGAAGTTGCTTTTATTATGGTCCACATTGGTGCTTTTATTATGGAACCGCATTTATCCATAGCAATTAACTTTTGATAATAAATAAATAAGAAATTTTAAAATATATCGAATTATGAATAAATACATTGAATTCTTAAGAAAAATATGTTGAATTTTATGTTAAAAAATGTATGAGCATTTTACGAGGGCAAAGCGTGAAGGCCAACTACTGTAGGCATTAAAACACATAAAATTGGAACATTTAGAATATTTTTTTCAGCTAGGGTTAGTCATTGTATCCAACCACAAAGGTTGGATACATCTATGAACTCATTTATTTTTATATTATATTATATTTCCCCAGGTCCATTTTAAAGACATGTCCCATATTAAAGGCATAAAAAAAATACCTTGTCAATTTTCATATTTTAAATTAAACGTTTTATTTAGAAAAATATCTGTTTTATTACTTTGCAATCTTCATAATATGATAGATTATTAGTGTAGGATTCAGTACATATCATTACTTTTCATTTTTTTTTACTAAATTGTAGAGTTAATCGAAAAAAACAATAGGCGGTTCCATATTACTACCTTCTCCTCTACATAAAAAATGTTGTTTTAATGGTATTAAGCTACGACTTATCGATTGCTCCAGATTTATACATCTATACAGATTTATTTGTTATACAATAATAGGTTTGTTTGTGCAGTCAGTTTGATGAGTTTCAAACCGTCAGACGCATGCACAAATCAAAAATTATGACGCGAATTCCAAACTACGCATGCGTCTGACAATTTGCGACGGCTTCAAACTGCTCCACAAACAAACCTAATATTAGCCTAAACTGGCCTAAACCTACGAACACGGTGAACGCTGGTTTCCGATCGGGTTTATACCAGCTTCGATATAATTGCCACGATCTAGTTAACAAGGTTAACTTATTATTTATAATAAGTTGGAACAACTGGAAACAGATTTGGATCAAATGAAAACTTATTTGGATTATCTCCTTTAGTAACGTAATTTGTTAATATAGGTCAAATTTCGTCAACTAATTTATTGTAATTAATTTTCATATAATTGGATCGCGATGCATAACTTGACCAAGCGCCAATATGAAATTCAGAGATTTTTGTTTTTCTATAGTTCTTCTTCTTCTTTAATTAGGCACTGCCTGTCTTTCCAATTACGTCCTCATCTTGGTGGTGATTCAATCGACGACGACACCCAACTTTCCGCCCATCGTTTTGGCGGTCTACCGGGGGGTCTTCTTCCGGTGGGTTTACCATCTCTTGCTATTTTTGGGAGACGGTCGTCAGCAATATTTCGCCACTAGAAGGGGGGGGTCGAAACATGTGGCTGAACTTAGCAACGGATTCGGATTCAGTGCATTTTTAATGCAATTTTTGAAAGTCAAAAGGTATACAACAACAATAAATGTGTTCTAATGTCGACTCAAAATTTCTTTCATCCACCGGGAAGCCCTAAATGGTATTAAAACTAATATCAAAAATTAAAAAAGTAATACATGTAATTTAAACTAAACACTGGTGAAAATTGGATTTTGTTGAGTATAATAAAGGTACAAAATTTCAATTACTAACTCAGGGGTTAAGGGGGGTAGAATTACGACTTTACGTTGAAATTAAAATAACAATCGCATTATGTCTAAATCCCATCCACCTAAAAAAATTGACAATATTAGTTACACATATATAAAAATTTTCAAACCCCAACTCAGGGGTCTTGGGGTTGAATTTGCGACTCCAAGCTAAAATTCAGAAAAAAAATGGCAGTGTGCTTCTATACAACCTCCGCCGAAAAATTGAGAATAATAAATTACATAAGTGTACGAAATCTCACTCCCCAATTCAGGGGACACGGGGGTAGATTCGCGTTTCCAAAATCAAAGTTGAAAAAAGTTGACGGTGTGCTTCAATGACACTATCGCCAAAAAATCAAGTATATTAAATAACATAAGTGTACAAAATTTCATGCCCAAATTCAGGGGACACGGGGGTAGATTTGCGTTGCCAAAATCAAATTTTAAAAAAGTTGACGGTGTGCTTCAATGACACTATCGCCAAAAAATGAAGTATAATAAATAACATAAGTGTACAAAATTTCAGACCCAAATTCAGGGGACACGGGGGTAGATTTGCGTTTCTAAAATCAAAATTTAAAAAAGTTGACTGTGTGCTTCAATGACACTAGCACCAAAAAATGAAGTATAATAAATAACATAAGTGTACAAAATTTCAGACCCAAATTCAGGGGACACGGGGGTAGATTTGCGTTGCCAAAATCAAATTATAAAAAAGGTGACCGTGTGCTTCAATGACACTAGCACCAAAAACTGAAGTATAATAAATAACATACGTGTACAAAATTTCAGTCCAAAATTCAGGGGACACGGGGGTAGATTTGCGTTTCTAAAATCAAAATTTAAAAAAGTTGACTGTGTGCTTCAATGGCACTAGCGCCAAAAAATGTAGTATATTAAATAACATAAGTGCACAAAACTTCAGGCTCAAATTCAGGGGACACGGGGGTAGATTTGCGTTTCTAAAATCAAAATTTAAAAAAGTTGACTGTGTGCTTCAATGGCACTAGCGCCAAAAAATGAAGTATATTAAATAACATAAGTGCACAAAATTTCAGGCTCAAATTCAGGGGACACGGGGGTAGATTTGCGTTTCTAAAATCAAAATTTAAAAAAGTTGACTGTGTGCTTCAATGGCACTAGCGCCAAAAAATGAAGTATATTAAATAACATAAGTGCACAAAACTTCAGGCTCAAATTCAGGGGACACGGGGGTAGATTTGCGTTTCTAAAATCAAAATTTAAAAAAGTTGACTGTGTGCTTCAATGGCACTAGCGCCAAAAAATGAAGTATATTAAATAACATAAGTGCACAAAACTTCAGGCTCAAATTCAGGGGACACGGGGGTAGATTTGTGTTTCTAAAATCAAAATTTAAAAAAGTTGACTGTGTGCTTCAATGGCACTAGCGCCAAAAAATGAAGTATATTAAATAACATAAGTGCACAAAATTTCAGGCTCAAATTCAGGGGACACGGGGGTAGATTTGCGTTTCTAAAATTAAAATTTAAAAAAGTTGACGGTGTGCTTCAATGACACTATCGCCAAAAAATCAAGTATATTGAATAACATAAGTGTACAAAATTTCATGCCCAAATTCAGGGGACACGGGGGTAGATTTGCGTTTCTAAAATTAAAATTTAAAAAAGTTGACGGTGTGCTTCAATGACACTATCGCCAAAAAATCAAGTATATTGAATAACATAAGTGTACAAAATTTCATGCCCAAATTCAGGGGACACGGGGGTAGATTTGCGTTGCCAAAATCAAATTTTAAAAAAGTTGACGGTGTGCTTCAATGACACTATCGCCAAAAAATGAAGTATAATAAATAACATAAGTGTACAAAATTTCAGACCCAAATTCAGGGGACACGGTGGTAGATTTGCGTTTCTAAAATCAAAATTTAAAAAAGTTGACTGTGTGCTTCAATGGCACTAGCGCCAAAAAGTGAAGTATAATAAATAACATAAGTGTACAAAATTTCAGACCCAAATTCAGGGGACACGGGGGTAGATTTGCGTTGCCAAAATCAAATTATAAAAAAGGTGACGGTGTGCTTCAATGACACTAGCACCAAAAAATGAAGTATAATAAATAACATATGTGTACAAAATTTCAGACCCAAATTCAGGGGACACGGGGGTAGATTTGCGTTGCCAAAATCAAATTATAAAAAAGGTGACGGTGTGCTTCAATGACACTAGCACCAAAAAATGAAGTACAATAAATAACATATGTGTACAATATTTCAGACCCAAATTCAGGGGACACGGGGGTAGATTTGCGTTGCCAAAATCAAATTATAAAAAAGGTGACGGTGTGCTTCAATGCCACTAGCGCCAAAAAATGAAGTATATTAAATAACATAAGTGTACAAAATTTCAGACCCAAATTCCGGGGCACGAGGGTAGGTTTGCGTTTCCAAAATCAAATTGCCCGCATAAGATTTTAATCGTTTTCATTAGGTTTCCTTTATTCAATGGACATAAACCAACATTCGAGTATTGATGAAAAGTTTTCGTTATCGATCGCGCTATGCGGCAAATTGGCCGCATTAAGGCACTTACGGTTGTTTGTGATTGTACTGAGAGGGCTGGTGGAGATTTATTTCAGAACATGGGCATGGTCGAGTGGAGAAGATAGTAATTATAGAATATAAGCCCTTCCCACTCCTGCCATTGGACGCTCTGGAAGGAAATGGAAGAGAATGCATATTAAAAAATGCGGCTGATTTTCCTCATACGCGAGCGGAGGAAGGTTTAAAAAAAAAGTTTTTATTTAAAATTAAAAATGTGTAGGTACTAAAAAATAAAAAATTATTTTAATATTTATTTTAAAGAATAAACAGCATTTTGAAAACATTAGTATAAAAGCGCGGGGCTGTTTATTTATAAGTAGGTAAGCAATTAATAGCCCCACGCTTTTTATTGTTATTAATGCCCATACAGATTTCCTGATACGCTAAAGCGAAATAAGCTAACTCATTATTTCATAACTTCTTCACTGTTTATTGCGGCTTTTAGGAAATGCACAAATAAGATTCCACGCAAAAGCGTACCTTACGTAATTACGTTTTACATTTTACCACGTAAAATGTGTCAAATATCAGATATCTTTTTACAAATTTTTCTAAGAAAAGTATGGTAACTGGCAGGGCCGCCGTTAGGGGTACCGCCCGTGTGCAAAGTTTAATTTGGCCGCCCTTGTAGCCGATTTTTTTCAGTTTTTTAATACAATTTCTTAAATTTCTACTACTTATTCCCTGCCGTAAAGTAAATGACCTTTTCTAAACCCCTATTTTTGGGATTTTGGCCGCCTCTAATTTTGGCCGCCCGTGTGTTTTGCACACTGTGAACAATAGGGCGCGGCGCCCCTGGTAACTGGCCTAGTTATTTTAATTATTTATTGTTACTTGTGATATAATCGGTTTTTGAAACGCATTACAACGTTATCCGAGCCCAACTACCAACCTTGCGAATTGGTGTTTGGTTTGTTAGCATTTTACATTTTTTACCTAGACGAGGAGCAAGCCCGACGTAGAACCCCCAACCTGGAGGACCAGAGAGACGGCCAGAATAAAGTTCTTACTTCACCCGGATTCCGACCGTCTCTTCCGACGACCGAATTTATTGTTACTTTATGCCGCCTAAAAACTTGCAGATCAGGTAAAACGAATTAAGCTAAACGCGAATAGAAAATGTTACCTGGCTACGTAAGAGAAGAAAACGTCAGCAATCCTGTGGGGATATACTATAAATTATTAATTGGAGATTTGTAATCGATATTTCGTAATGTAGAGACAATTCTGAAAATATTTTTGTTAATTCTATTTTGTAATGCTTATATTTTTTATAATTTATACATTAGAAAAAACAAATCCCTAAACTGATTTCGATACGCATTTAAAAATGGTCAATTTGGTATACGACATGGTTTTAACATTTGTAAAATAGTTATTTTTCTTAAAAATTAAACATAATTCTGGTATCATAATTTCTAAATGCAAGGAAACCCTTAAATTTGTTTTTGTTGGTTAAGAAAGCTCAAAAGGTACATGTTAAAAAGCACGTTGTTAACCTTCGCATGGCATACTGGGGTCCCTGGGACCCCACGATATCTTAAAAAGCCTGTAGAATGTTCTAATTTTTTTTTTTTTGCAAATCGACACCTTTGTAATTTAGCATCATAACCCTCTCGACATTTTACACACTATGCTACTGTTAGTTGTGGCCCTTTAAGTCCTTTAAGTTTTATACGATTTATAAGCGAGCTTGGGGTCTGTGGGACCCCAGTATGCCATTTACGTAACTATTTTGTTAAAGTGCAAAATTTTTATTTAGTCATTTTGGCCTTTGATAACCGTAATTTAGTGAATTAATATTACCTAAATTCGCCTAAATTATTAATTTTTTAACTCTAGATAATTAATTAATAAGATATTTTAAAATATATCGAGTTTACATTTCATGCACATAATATGTGCTGAATGCGATGATTACATTGAATAAATAACAATTTTAAAAACGTCGTAATATAAGACTTTTGTGATGGTTATTATTATGCAGATATGCATTTCTTTCATTTGAACACGGGTACCTATATTTTATATTTAATCACGTACAAATGATAAGAAGTGCAGGGTGTATACCAAACCTGGAAAACCTGGAAAACATGGAAATATCAGGGAATTTTTAAATTCTGGATTTATCAGGGAATTATCAGGGAATTTTGTCAAAGTTCTGGAAAATATAATAACATTACACTTAATACATAAAAATATAAAAAATGGGGGCAAAAATCTTGAAAATAAATTTTAATCGGAAGTTTAATAAATTTTTTTATACAAATTTTAAATTTTAAATTTATTGCGCCAATATGATATGGTCTACCGCCATCCGAATCGGTTATCGTCGTCATTCGCCGAATTAACGCTCTGCAACCCATGATGTTTAATAGTTACTAATCCTACAGTACTCTGGGTAATCCCCGCGTTGTCTGGGTAGATTCGTGTAATTAGTCACTTTATCTTTCATTTGCAAGCAACGATATTCTGTGGTGCTTCAAAGCAAATTATAAATGATAGTTTAACAGTTTCTGGAAATTTTATTAACAGACCTGGAAAACCTGGAAATATCAGGGAATTTTGAAATCACAATTTGGTATACACCCTGGAAGTGGCTGGTAGACATCAAGATATTTAATACACACCAACAACAAAATTGCTATTTTATACAATAATAATATTTAATTATTATATTATGTTGATTCATAAACAAAAAGTTTTATAAATATTTCATGGGTGCGAGATATCGATTTAATTTTATAATTTAAAGTAATTTTTCTGTTTACTTTAATTTTGACTTTAAAATATTTTGTAATAAGATTAATAAATTGTTATATTGTATATTATTTAATTACTTATTATATTACGTTGATTCTTAACTTTTAAAAAATAAATAATCTAGGGTCAAGTGGGGAAATATGAAACAAAATGTAAAACTTTCTATTTTTAAGGCATTAAAATGGATAAATTAAAATTTTTAGCATCACTATCTGATGCAGTTTTAAGCCAGCTTGTTAATTATGTATGATTTTTTAAAATTAAATGCTGAGTAAGTATTAAAAAAATAAAAAAACAGTGTTTCACTTTTAATCTCCATTATAGGAAAAAATGAAACAGTTACGGGAAAATGTGAAACAGGTCTGTAGTCTGTAACTCCCACGCTATATGTAATATTGCAATTTTTGTGACAAAAATGAAAAAAGGCGGAAAAAACTGCATAGAAAATATACGCTGCAAGCCCTCATTTTTTATATTTCCGCACAAAATAATATAAAACACAAAACAATAAGGTAATGAAAATTAAATCAAAGCTGAAATTATAGGTAAAAAATACTTTACTCTACATTTGTCAAAATAATCAACCATTCAAAAACTATGAAAAAATGTAAAGCCAATCAACATAAGATTATTATTTACAAAAAAAAAAACAAAAAAGAACAAATAGATATACGTATTATTAAATAAAAATTTGAAATAATGCAAACAACGGGAAAAAATGAAACAATTTAAAGATTAGTTACATCTCAATCACTGGCACTAACTTTAAAAATAAACTTTTTATATTAACTTATTTTGCCTTATTTTTCACTTTTTTATAATTTCGTACCATTTTTAAATATGAACTAAAATTACTTTTAATGATATAACACTAATTTATTATTGTACACTCTTAAAAAGTGACAAGTTAAACAAAAATTCCAAAAGTATTTATATTTTTGGACAACATTGTAGAAGGTCAAAAAATTATGAATCCGATTCTTGCACCCTTTTCCGCCCCCCGGAATATTGTTAAATTATTAAAAAAAGAACGTAAATTTGTAATAATTATGAAAGAAATTCCGAAATTTATGCAATTCTTGGAGAACATTTTAATAATTATTACACATCTTCTATAAAGTTTCCACCCTACTACGATGACCGGAACACTGCAAATAGTTGGGATAATTAATTTGCCTATATGACTGCATAAGCAATTATTTACATACTTTTACAATTTTTTCCGACAGGATATACTATACCAAAATGAAATTGATAAGCTATCATTTGCAATGTTCCGGTCATTGTAGCGGGGTGCAAAACTTTATTGAAGATGTGTAACAATAAATTATTAAAATGTTCTCAAAGGTTGCAATTGGAAATTCACGCTTTTTGTTAATTTAACAATGTTCCCGGGGGCGGAAAGGGGTGCAAAATCGGATTTATTATTTTTTTACCTCCTCCAATGTTGCCTAAAAATGGGAAAACTTTCGAAATTTTTTCATACCCATTTTTCTACAATGACTGGCATATAAACTTAAGACTATACAATGTATAAAATGCAAGTCAAACTAATTGGAATGTGCTCTTGCAAGCAAGATAATGTACTTGCCTACCTAGTAGTATTCTAGTATTTATTGAATTTCTAAGCAATTTCTATCAAACGTAGGCGTAGATATATCACGATATGAATCAAAACATGCAAGTTAAGGATTACCATGCTACCAAATTTTATATTGAAGTACAGAAAGTGGTTTATATTTTCCCTGCAGCTGTTTCATATTCTCCCTGATTGCTGTTTCATATTTTCCCAAAAGTTTAATTTAATATTATAAAAAAGCACTTTATTAAAAAAATAAAACAAGTAAGGCATTCTCATCTTTCATCTATTTTCTGTGTGCAAAATTAATATAAATCCAAAATTTCAATTTATATTGCAGTAATAGAGAAAGTTGAACAACAAGAAATGAAATTAATTTTACATATTTTTAGATCGTTTACGAAAAGGCGTTATCTACAGTACTCCTAGGAAGATATAATATTTCAAATTTTTATATACTTGAAAATAAACTTTACAGAATATGATAGCGCTTTCGATTTTGTAATTAAGTCATATTGTTTATTAATTACATGCCTGTTTCATTTTTCCCCTTCTTTTTAGGTGTTTCATTTTTCCCCCTTGCCCCTGTAATAAAAACTTTAAGTTTTTTAAATATTTGGTTTTGCTTGTTGAGATTTCGGTACTACAGTAATTATAATCATATATCATACCAACTTTTTTTTTAATAACGAATTTGGACACGCCAATCTACCCCGTAACATCTGAATTGGAGAGTGAAACTTCGTACACTTATGTTATTTAATATATACTTCATTTTTTGGCGCTAGTGTCATTAAAGCACACAAGTGTCCCCTGAATTTGGGTCTGAAATTTTGTACACTTATGTTATTTAATATACTTGATTTTTTGGCGATAGTGTCATTGAAGCACACCGTCAACTTCTTTCAACTTTGATTTTGGAAACGCGAATCTATCCCCGTGTCCCCTGAATTGGGGAGTGAGATTTCGTACACTTATGTAATTTATTATACTTCATTTTTTGGCGCTAGTGCCATTGAAGCACACAGTCAACTTTTTTAAATTTTGATTTTAGAAACGCAAATCTACCCCCGTGTCCCCTGAATTTTGGACTGAAATTTTGTACACGTATGTTATTTATTATACTTCATTTTTTGGTGCTAGTGTCATTGAAGCACACCGTCAACTTTTTTCAACTTTGATTTTGGAAACGCGAATCTATCCCCGTGTCCCCTGAATTGGGGAGTGAGATTTCGTACACTTATGTAATTTATTATACTTAATTTTTTGGTGCTAGTGTCATTGAAGCACACCGTCAACTTTTTTAAATTTTGATTTTAGAAACGCAAATCTACCCCCGTGTCCCCTGAATTTTGGACTGAAATTTTGTGCACTTATGTTATTTAATATACTTCATTTTTTGGCGCTAGTGCCATTGAAGCACACAGTCAACTTTTTTAAATTTTGATTTTAGAAACGCAAATTTACCCCCGTGTCCCCTGAATTTTGGACTGAAATTTTGTACACGTATGTTATTTATTATACTTCATTTTTTGGTGCTAGTGTCATTGAAGCACACCGTCAACTTTTTTAAAATTTGATTTTGGCAACGCAAATCTACCCCCGTCTCCCCTGAATTTGGGCATTTTTTGGCGCTAGTGCCATTGAAGCACACCGTCAAATTTTTTAAATTTTAATTTTGGAAACGCGAATCTACCCCCGTGTCCCCTGAATTTTGGACTGAAATTTTGTACACGTATGTTATTTATTATACTTCATTTTTTGGTGCTAGTGTCATTGAAGCACACCGTCACCTCTTTTATAATTTGATTTTGGCAACGCAAATCTACCCCCGTGTCCCCTGAATTTGGGTCTGAAATTTTGTACACTTATGTTATATATTATACTTCATTTTTTGGCGATAGTGTCATTGAAGCACACCGTCAACTTTTTTAAAATTTGATTTTGGCAACGCAAATCTACCCCCGTGTCCCCTGAATTTGGGCATGAAATTTTGTACACTTATGTTATTTAATATACTTGATTTTTTGGCGATAGTGTCATTGAAGCACACCGTCAACTTTTTTCAACTTTGATTTTGGAAACGCGAATCTACCCCCGTGTCCCCTGAATTGGGGAGTGAGATTTCGTACACTTATGTAATTTATTATTCTCAATTTTTCGGCGGAGGTTGTATAGAAGCACACTGCCATTTTTTTCTGAATTTTAGCTTGGAGTCGCAAATTCAACCCCAAGACCCCTGAGTTGGGGTTTGAAAATTTTTATATATGTGTAACTATTATTGTCAATTTTTTTAGGTGGATGGGATTTAGACATAATGCGATTGTTATTTTAATTTCAACGTAAAGTCGTAATTCTACCCCCCTTAACCCCTGAGTTAGTAATTGAAATTTTGTACCTTTATTATACTCAACAAAATCCAATTTTCACCAGTGTTTAGTTTAAATTACATGTATTACTTTTTTAATTTTTGATATTAGTTTTAATACCATTTAGGGCTTCCCGGTGGATGAAAGAAATTTTGAGTCGACATTAGAACACATTTATTGTTGTTGTATACCTTTTGACTTTCAAAAATTGCATTAAAAATGCACATTTTACAAAATTTTATTTCATGTTTATGATTTAGTTGGTCCACTGTAAAATTGTAAATCTGAATCTAAATCTGAATCCGAATCCGTTGCTAAGTTCAGCCACATGGTCGAAACCAGGCACTGTTAACTCCTATAGCAAATTTGTTCGCTTTTATGTATCTCTCTCCAACTCTCTCTAACGTATATTATGCGCATAAGTACATCCTCCCCATGCGTCAACCACAGGCACTTTAGAGGCCGCCACAGTAGCAATTTAAAGTTTCCACGGTTTTCATTACAGCAACTGTCAATAGATGTCAATCGTTGGTTCAACTATATTTTCTTTGGTTATGTTTTTACTTTTTATGGACCTTTGAATTCCAATAAATTGTGTCTTTTGCTGGTGGTTATTGTTAAGGTGGCCGATTTCTATGGGGATTATCTACTTAACCAGAATTTATGTAACCCCCACTGCATTTCAATAATACTATCGCCAAAGCTACGAAAATTTTACAGGTTGTTCCTCAAAGCTTCCCGTGTAACATATTGAAATATGAGACAATTATGTGTATTATTTTTCGCGTAATCATGAGATTTCGCATACGCATGCGCAATACGCGTCATCGCCTTATTTATTGAATTATCAATGTAATAATTATCTTATACGCCTCATATTTCAATATGTTACACAGGAAGCCTTGAGCAACAACCTGTAAAATTTTCGTAGCTTTGGCGATAGTATTATTGAAATGCAGTGGGGGTTACATAAATTTTAGTTAAGTAGATAATCCCCATAGAAATCGGCCACCTTAAGTTAACATTTTATTATTATTAGTAAGTATTACGAGTTATTTTTTATTTAATTTTTATTTTAACTTTTAATATTTTAAAGGTTAACTTATCGTGTCTCATACCTGATTCCATCGTTTAAAGAAAACGAGAAATATCATTTTTTTAATTTGTGGAAGAAAATGAAGTAGAAAAGTTGCATTACTGCTAGGTTACGTTTTCATGAACTTTTGAATTGTAGTAAATTGTTTCTTTTGTTGGTGGTTTGTCGATAAGTCGGTAAGTGGACTTTTCTGTTATCTTAGGTAGATAAAAATGCATCTTTTTTATGAAAAGACGATTTGCACCCCTATTCTGTAACTTTTTCCTTATTGTATAAGATATTTGTTTGGATTTGTTACGATTTTTGAAGTTTCAAACGAACTACATTGGATATGGTATTCTGTATGGTTTTTCGTTGGACATTACTGTAATTTTGTTATAATTATGTTTGTTATTTTATTTTGTAAGTGTATAATTTCAAAGATTGAATAAAAAACAGAAAAAAGTTGTTGTTTTTCATTTCTACCACATTCAAAAATTTTTTTTTAGATTTTTTAACTACATGTAGTAGATTGATCTAAAATCGATTAGATTTTGTTTTTGACTTTCTTGATATTCATAATATTTTGGTTATCAAGAAAGGAAAAAACGAATCTATCGATTTTAGATCAATCTACTACATTTTATATTTTTTCAATCAAATAAATATTCTATTCAAATTTCCCGCGTTCTGTTTCAGTGGTTACTACCGCCATCTAAAGTGCCTGTGCTTTCTAAATAATAATTAGCGAATAAAAATTTACCATGGAGTTGCATACCCCTGGTCGAAACCATGGGGGTGAAGGTGGGATTGAGAATCGAGCAACAAAAATAGAAAGAGACAGAGTATGAGACAGAGATGCGCCATCCTGCATTTCGTCGGAGCATCTCGGGTAGGACCGAGATCCGAGATGGGAAGCTCCGCGATCCGAGATGCTGCCATCAGATTCTTGGTTTTTTCTGGTGTCTTTATTAGTTTTGTGTTGGTTACATACAATTACTTGACATAATTCGACATAATTATGTTTTGGTGGTTATGTCGTACGTGATACGTTTGATTACGTTACATGAAGTTTACATGTTTAAAATAATTAAATTGAAGAAATAATAGTGATTATTTGTTGTTTACAAGATAAGTATACAATTTTACACATACTATACCGGTTAAATCAATCATTTTTTAAATTTCAGGTAGAAAGGGCAATAAATGATTGGCAGATTTTCGTGTTTAGCTATGAACAACACCCAAGGCATTGCCACAGAACAACATTGGTCGTCAAAAGAAGAACTGCAAATATCCAGGTTGTAAAAATAATTTTTATGCAAACATCTAGGGTAGTTACGTAAACAAACATTTCTATCGATTTCCTAGAAATAGTCTTTACGGTCAGATTTAGAGAAATGCTTGTAACGTGAGCTACTTCACAAAATGTAACAAACAGAAAAATTTGTGAGGATCATTTCGATCACCGAGATTTTGTAATTGATGTGAACCTACGTTTAATTAAAATTGCTGTACTGATACTTTTTGTATACTTTTTATAGAAACTGTTTGGATATTTTCATTTCTATTTCATTTTGTTAATATGTAACATTTTTGCTTTATTAAAATATTGAAGTTTTTAACCATGAATTTTATTGTGTCTTATCTTTCTGAAAATTTATGAAACAATTTTTCCATGTTCTGAAAAATTTATTTATTCGATAATTTCTATAATGACTATTAATTATATTATAGTTTATGATAGAAAATATCTAATAAATAAATTTTTCAGAACATGGAAGAAAAAAATTAAAATGAAATTATTTACTGCTAGTATTCAAACCAGTTCAAAGTGGCGCCAAATTTTAGTTTGCCGTTTTCTCCCTGGAGGGCTTTTGTTTCCATCGTTTAACCAGGAGGTTGCGCTTCTCAACCTAATATTTCTATGGTCGAAACCACCAGTTCTAGTGGAAAATCCACTAAGGTGACAACACTGAACCTGCCACACAACCTGCAAGTTTCGCAAAGCTGCCACCATCTTGTTTGTTTACATCGTTATCGATGGTAACAACAACAACCTACAATTTTTGTTCTAAGCTTGTGCGTCGCGTAAGATTTGATTTTTGTTGTTTGATTTTTGTGTTTTGATACTTTACATTAGTGGCTATTGTGCAAAAGCTGTTTAACCAGTAAGTAAAACTATGATAAAGTATTAGACGAATTTTTATTTATGTACCTGTATGTACCTTACATTTAAACTTATTTATTTATAGTGTCTGACTGTATGGTAAGAACCTGCCAATCTAAAAGAAAAAACAAGATAGAAGAATTAAAGTTTCATAAATTACCGACAAGTGATATCAAAGTCAAAGAATGGATAGACGCCTCTGACAACCCCAAGGTAAAAGATATTCATTTGAAGTGTTGTAAGTACCATACCATTGTATGAAAGTTTATGTTTAATTTAGATAATTTATGTACTATGTAGATCGGATTTGTTCTATTCACTTCGAAGACAAATACATAGTAACGCACCCACATGAAGTGTTATATGGTTTGGCACCACCAAGAACATATAGAGGCCTTACCGAGGATGCTATTCCCACTTTGCATTTGCCTAAAAGGTAACTTAATTTTATTTGTGGTAAATTTTTTATTGAACATGAAATTAACAGATCTAAAGCAGTACAAATGGAGGTAGATATCCCCGTTAAAGCAATTGATGCTTTACCTGAAAGGTAATACAAAAGTAGATAATATTTAATTAAATTATTTATATATAATATTATGAAATTAGCAGTTGTGACCCATTGCGTGACCTGCCTAATGATGCCGCTGTGAACTTGCCTGACCTGCCTAATGATGCTGCTCTGAATTTTATTTGTAGTAAATGTTTTACAGAATATGAAATTAACAAATCTGAAACACTAAAAAGTACGCAGCTTAATGGCACGCCTGTGAACTTGCCCGAGAGGTACAATTATTTATTTTAAATGATTATGACTTTTATTAAACTGATTTATTTGTTACAGCTCAGTACAAGCGGATAAAGAAAATTTACGAAAATGTGTCGATAAATATGAAAAAATCATTGGTACAATGAAAGTTAAGATGATGAGGATGAAAAGAAAAATTAAGGCTCTGCAGAAATCAACAGCCAACATTCCAAAACTCCAGAAAAAGTTGAATAATAGTATACAGAAATCTGCGGTTGTTGAGAGTCTATAGTTTTCACACCAAAACAAGTGAATTTACTTCTAAACCCAGGCAAAGCTCGAACAGTATGGACACAGGAAGATATTTCTGCCACTATTACGGCTCATAATTATGGACATCGAGCATATGAGTATTTGAGGACAGTACGGAAACTGCATCTTCCTGCCCCATCAACAATACGATACTGGATTTCCTAACTCATGTTTGACCAAGGAATTTTAAGTCCAGTACTTCAAGCGATGAGCATGAAAAATGACACATTAGATGATGTTCAACGCTGGACAGTATTTGGATTTGATGATATTCATTTATCAGCTCAGATAGATATCGATAAAAAAAGAGAGCAAGTTGTAAGTATTTATGTCGAAAAATGCTAAAAATAATTTTTTAACAATTTCTTTGTCAAGGTTGGTCCCCACAAAATCTGTTTAACAGTTATGACACGAGGTTTGGTTCATCGTTGGAAACAACCATTGTATTATAAGTATGATGATGTAATGACTAAAGAGTCATTTTTTAATATTGTCACCACTTTATATACCACTGGATACCCAGTTGTTGCAACTGTTTGTGATTTGGGACCAAACAACCAAACTTTTTTAAAATCGATCGGTTGTGGAATCGGTGCAGGTCAGAATTGTTTTGTCAGGCACCCATCAAATGAAAATTTAAAAATATTTATGTTTGCTGAATTCCCACACATGATAAAACTCATAAGAAATCACTTTCTGGACACCGGGTTTATCTTCAGAGACGCCATTATATCTACCAAGAGTTTGTGGACGTTGGTGCAACAAACTGAAGAAAATGACCTATCTATAGTGGGGATAAAGTTACTCTCAAATAGGGTAGCCAAAGGCCTTGCGATTTTTGGGGGATCAAGGCTATCTAAAAGAAGATCCATTTTGGAAAGAAACTGCGGAATTTATTCAATTGTCTAACGACTGGTTTGACGTCTGCAATTCCCATTCCAAATTTGGACGCCATGATTTTGCTCATGGGTATGGAGTAAATCTTGGTAGGTAAACAAAAAAATGATGTCATTAATCGCATGACCGTGTTTATGGAGGAAATGCGTGAGGTTGTACCGCCTAAAAAGTCTGGTGTACAGATCTTCTAAGGAACAAGTTCGAATGCTCTGTATTTTTTTCCACTGCCTTAATTTAAGTTAATGTAATAGGAATATATATTTGAAGATTTCACTTTAAGCGTAGAGGAGGAGGAACTTCTCACAAGATTTGAATTTCAAAATGTTTTGCGTTGTTCAAGTATGTATGTATGTTCAAATGTTTCAAGTATAATAAAAAATATCCTGCTTTAAAAGACCACACACAATAGCAAATGTCTGATTGCGTCGCTTACTTGTCCAGGGGCAATCTTTCACGACCCTCTGAAAAGCTTTTAGATGCAGGCAGGCGCATGCTGTCAGAATTTATAAAATTTCACGGTAACCATCTTAATAAGGAACCAAAGGTATTTACAAGACTTGCCGTGGAAGTAGCTAAACATGTTGAAATACCAATGAATGTTTTGATGTACATGGCTCGGTGTTATACATATTTTAGGGTTCGCCGGTTGAACAATAAAAATAAAGAAGAGGCATATGTTAGGCACGCCAATAAAAAATTGGCGACAGTAAGCCAAAGGAATGTTATACAATAATTAAAGTAGTTTATATTATTTATAGTTTACTTATATTGTTTAAAATTGGTTTATTATTAATTCGTAAAATTAAATAAGTTTTATTTTTAATAAATTACGAATTATGGAAATTATATTAATAGCAATTAATAGTATATTTTAAGCTTTCAATCTTATTTATAGTTTTTTAGCTTACAATATACTATTAATATAATTTCCATAATTCGTAATTTATTAAAAATAAAATTTATTTATATTGTTTATATGTTATATTATTATGTTATATGTTTGATTAATAAAAAAGATATAAATATAAAATTGTGTATTATTTATAATATACCTATATATTATTATAACAAAAATCATCAATTACCATATTTTTTTAAGCTTTAAGAATTTAAATTTCCGCGGGAAAAAAATTCAAGATGGTGGCCGCTTTGCGAAAACCTGAACAGGTAAATCGGCGCCGGTAAACCGTTCTCCACTAATGTAACCGAGGACAAACAAATCTGAAATAGGACAGATATCAAGGGTTTTTACATTCCTATCGGAATATTGCCACTTCTATTGAAGTCTTTACAATCCATTTCACGGGGTGGATTAATCCTCTTTTACTACAACTTTTCACCACAGCGTGTGAATTTCCGCTCCGTAACTCAACCAGCGATCACTTCACACCGTAGTCTTAGGACAGATAATATTGTTATATCGTGGTTATATCCAAAAATCAGATTTGAGGTCCTGGAATGATTTTTATTGTAAATTTAAACTTGTCAATTGTAAGACAAAAAAATGAGAGCAATTAAAATGATCAAATGTGATATTAGGCGTTTTCGAATATTATACCGGTATATACCGGTGCAACCTTTCGCGTTCGAAAATTGTACCGGTTAAGGGGAAGCGACGTTCGAAAATTATACCGGTGCATCGTCATGCACCGACTTCATCTACCGGGTAGATGATTTGTGAACCGAGATGTTTTGCCGGTGGATCATCCGGTAGATTGACATAACCTTAAATAATTTGTTGTTTACTGATGATTTGATAATTAAAACTATTTTTGAACAATAATTGTTACTGTTTTTCTTATTTGTGATGAAGTTATGGCCCATATTTGTAATTTTATTTGAATATTATTTTGTAGTTTATAATAATAAATTATTTGCAATATACATTTTTTATATACAACTTATTTAATTCAAATGGGACGTTTATGCGAACAATACAGTTTTATAAATTATTTATTGCATAAAAGTACGAAAGTTTTGAAAAATTCATTAAAACACACGAAATTTGAAAAAAAAACAACATTTAAATTGATACATTTTTGAAGAAGTTATGACGATGAGCATAAACAAAGACCCTCTAAAATATTGAAAAATTTATATCTGGATAAAAAAATGTAAATTTAACAAAAACGTAACTGGGCGCTGGCGCTGTACTGTAACCTGTAACTGTAAATAAAGAACCATGGACAATTTTAGAATAGTATTTAAGAGTGAAGAACAATAAATTTATGATGCAGTGCGACACTTTTCCTAATCCATAAAATATGGGGTAGGTACATAAAATCAGTTTACAAATCTTTAGGTTCTGAATTTTTAAACTTTGGCGCGTACTTTATTAACCTGAGCGTTCGTAAATTCCATCTACCGTTCCATCCACCGGTGCATCAGCTGTTTTCAAGCGGTGAACCGGCATTCACCGGAAGATATCTACCGGTATAATTTTCGAAAACGCCTATTATGTTACTTTTAAGGCGAAGCATCACCACGTTGGTGTAAAACCTTCTTTAAAAAGATTCGTTAAACTTGTTTTTCAAGAAATGTTTATATATTTTTGGAATTTTATAAATTCAGCTTCTTAGCTCAATAGAATAATTGTTTCTTGACACTGTCAACTTTTGGTAATTCTATTTAGTCATACGTATATTAAAGAAATCTCGAATTCCAATGTTCAGAATTTTCAAAAAAAGGAATGTCAAATTTCTTTTCAAATGTAGTAATAAAGACAATTATTGTAATACTTTAGTTTACAGAAACGATCATTCTATATTGAGCTACGAAGCTTAAGTCACGTGGCGAAGCATCACCACGTGACTAAATATTGGTGTAAAACGTTCTTTAAAAAGATTTGTTAAACATGTTTTTCCAGAAATATTTAGATATTTTTGGAATTTTAAAAATTCAGCTTCGTAGCTCAATAGAATGATCGTTTCTGTAAACTAAAGTATTACAATAATTGTCTTTATTACTACATTTGAAAAGAAATTTGATATTCCTTTTTTTGAAAATTCTGAATATTGGAATTCGAGATTTCTTTAATATCGTATTACTAAATAGAATTACCAAAAGTTGACAGTATCAAGAAACAATTATTCTATTGAGCTACGAAGCTGAATTTATAAAATTCCAAAAATATATAAACATTTCTTGAAAAACATGTTTAACGAATCTTTTTAAAGAAGGTTTTACACCAACGTGGTGATGCTTCGCCTTAACACATCCGTTTCACATATCTTATTTGATTTTTAATGTTTGTTGTGCTGGTGAAATTAAACAAGCAGTATATGTTGAATTATCTGGAAGAATACGGGAAATTTTTGAAATTCAAACAAACAGCGCCAAAGAGCGGAAACTTACATTTTGTTATAAATTTATATGGGCAGCGTTAAGGTTGGTACGTTGATTTTACGTCGCTGAGAGCAGTGCCGTCCTTAGGGTGGAGCGACCGCTCCAGGCGTCGCGCTGAGGAAGGCCTCGCGCCGCGAGGCCTTACTCTCGCTAAATCATAAGTAAAAGTTTTGGTTGAATGCAAAACATAATTTGATGGCGGCGGCGGGGTGTCTGAGCCCGAGCCAACAAGAAAACACCAACTCGAAATTACACCAACATGAGATGGGAGTTTTACACTTAAACCCCCCATTTGAGAGTGTAAGGCCCAAGACTATAACGGTGGGAATAAAATTAGTCTTGGGGATAAATTTATCTAGGAGATTAATTTATATTCGTGCAACTTCGGATTTACATTTATTCTTGACACATGAGGTGAATTAAATGCCATATTTTTAATTTTAAACACATTTTCGTATTTGTTATTAATTATAATATCAATTTTTGCTGTAAGATAACGTACATTTTACTATTATCAATATTTATAGTAATCATATTATTATTAGTTAATACTTTATATGACAAATTAAAATATATTTATTAATGACTCCGTTGGCCTTGTGCTTAGCAAGTCGGCTTTCATTTTGTCATTGCGCGTTCGATCCTCACCAGAATCATATTTTTTTATTTAAATTTTTATTTAAGTATTATATTATTATAATAAGGGCCGACCTAAATGTATCTACTAGACTAATAATTAGTTTTTTAATTTATGAATCTCCTAGTTAAATTTGTACGTAGGTAAAGCACCATTCACAAACTACCCCCAGACCCCCCGGTAATCATTTTTAAAAAAGGCCTCGCAAAAATGTTTTGCTCCGGGCCTCACATTTGCTAAGGACGGCTCTGACTGGCGAGCCGGTTTTATGTACAGATTTTGATCGATCTCGCAAGCGAGTGGTTGGTTTTTGCAAATATTTTGCAAAATCCCAGAAAATGTTAGTTTGAGGGCTTTGAGTATCTCAAAAGCGTATCTGCGAGTTATTAAAAGTGTTCGCAAGTATTTTTAACTGCGTAAGTTTGTAAAAATCATAATTTTACAAGAATTTAGTATTTTCGAGCGATTATCGACCGTATTGACGAAAAATCAGGGCTGCAATGGGGCCAGGGCGCACCGGGGCGCCGCGCCGCCCCGGTACTTATTTTAAAGGCAGTGCTCCGCCCTGGCTACAGTGGTACCAGGGCGCTGCTCTGGTATTTTTTTAAAGGCAGCGCACCGCCCTGGCTTCCCTCAAAAATTCCAAATTACTATATTCGCTAAATATTAGCTGTACCACAAATACTTCCTCCTAGGTGGACACACTTTTCTTACCTTGATTAATAGCCCATTTCATTTTAAGAGGTCCAATTATTATAATATTTAAGGAATAAGAATGAATTTTAAAGAGATAGAGCTAAATAGAAAAATTGTTTCTATAAATAGAGAGCAGTTAATTTGTAATTTTTTGTTATTGCTTTTCTATATTATCTTGATTTTAATGAACAAGTTAAATAATTTTTTGTTTGAATTTCCTTACACATTACACTAATCACAATACCTTTCTTTTTCTGTAATTGGGTAATAATATCTATAACTTATCTATCTATTAAACTACATACGTTGCGTGTTAAATTATAAAGTTTTTTTAGTTTTTAGTTAAGGTTGAAGCGAACAACTATACAACAAAATGTATTATATTATATAATTAATATTGTTCATTATTATTTATATTCAAATTTGTACTTTTTAAAAGCTTTTATTTAATTGGTGTGAGCGTTGTCCATCGTTCGTCGTCCGTGTGGGTGGACTTTTTTGAGGTCATTTTTATTATTGTTAAACACTGATGAATATTAATATGGTTAGACAGATTTCATTATATATTTTAATAATAATTTCAGCATCTAAGTTTACTGTACAACAAAAAATTGAACACGACAAATTGTCAAAAACTACAAATTGCATCTCCAACATAATAAACAATGTCTTTTTCGGTGACGCTACCTTACATTTAATAATGGAAAAACATTTAAGTGTTAATTTTATAAAAACTATTAGAAATCCTTTAGTAATTACCTCCAGTGGAATTTTTTCTAATGTAACTACAAATTTTGGCAATGACTACATAATATATATAAACGATTCCTCCAACTTAAAAGGAATCTTAAATGAATTAATTGAAAGTGGAATGTGGCATCCAAAAAGTGGTCCAAGAGGAAGATTCGCAATAATAACTTCTATTGCACCAGAAACAAAACATATTTTTGAGCTGTTATGGAAACATTACATTCGAAATGTTATTTTGGTGGTGTTAAACAAGAATTTGCAACTTAATCCAACTTTGTATATCTGGCGTCCTTTTGCGTCTAAAAATAAATGTGGAAAACATTTTTTTGTAGACAAATTGTTGGAGTGCAATTATAAGAAAATTAAAGAACTGAATAACTTTCCAGAAGATTTCAAGGATTGCACAATAGAAGTGCTTGCCTATACTATTGCGGGTGTGGATAAACATTATTATTTTGTTTCTCCTCCAGCTTCACTAGCTGTTCTAAGCATTAAATTACTTGCTGACAAAATTCAAGCAAATTTGGTGGTTAAACCTTTAGAAACGTTTGATCAACTGAATGAAAACAGCACTATAGGATTAGCTATGATCATCACAAAAGAAATATCACGGTATGAGGAATACGATCTAAGCGACACCATATTGTTCGAAGTAGGAGTTTGGCTTGTTCCTAAACCTGCCCAAATGATAAACTTGGAGGTTGTATTTTTAATATTTCAGGCAAACGTTTGGTACTTAATAATATTTTATATTATCATGACGAGCGTGGTCTGGAATTTAATTGCCAAGAGTTTGAACGAACACAGCAGATACAAAAATTTTTTGAATTGCTTGTTTAGCTCGTTTTCGTTAATACTTTCAATTGGCTTAAAATTTCCTCCTAAGCCAACTTTTTTACGGACGGTTATGATATTATATTTATTTTTTGTTATGCATATTGATAACGCATTTCAGAGTAAATTGAGAAGTATTCTCTTGAAACCATCATATTTGTCACCCATCGACACAATGGAAAAATTGGTGGGTTCAAATTTATGCTTATTTGCTTCTGTGCCGCTTACCAATCATCTTCAAAGCGTTACTAATTACAACAACAGCATTATTAAAGATGCTGTTAAAAAGATTCAAATTATGTCACCTTACAGTTATGCTGAAATGGTGAAAAAAGTAGCTTTTGAACAGAATTGTAGTTCTCCTGGTGTAAAATACTTGACAATTAAATTATTTCCAAATGAAGTAAAATATATCAATTTTATAGAAGGTGACACAGGAATACACAGATTTGAGATGGCATTTGCCATGGTTAAGGGTCATTATTTTTTGCCTATCATCAATAAATTCGTAAATAGGATTACAGAGAGTGGAATTTCATACAATGCAGCAGGTTTTGGATTGTATACAAATTTTGACAATTCTACTAACAACAATTTTAATAACATTTTAACTATGAAGCACATGGATGGACTATTCATTGTTTGGATAATTGGCTTAATTATTGCGTCTGTTGTATTTTTAATGGAATTAGCAATTTTTCAACAGCATAGAAAAGGACGGATCAGAGGGTTTACAAGTGACTAATAATTATTTTAACTATGCCATGCTTTTTTCAATATTGCGGGTTGTTCAGTAAAATATTTGCAATTTTATATCTACGCTGTCTACTCAATTTTTAATAATCTCTAAGCTGAAGAATAATCTTTCTACTTATTTATACAATTTGTTTAAATTGATATATTGCATTGTATTTAGTAATTAATTGTAGTAATTTGCGCTACAATTATTGTAGTACAAATTGCTAGTACCTAATAAAAATATTTCAGGGTAAAAACGCACAATAATGTATAAAGTTTACAAGCACTGCATTGAATTTACATAATACAATATAAACACAATATTCGGCAAATAATTGCTTTCACTAATTAAAATAAAATAATTTATTTTTACGACATGTTTCGAAGGGATATACCACTTCTTTTTCAAGTACATAAAACTTACATAGGAAAATACAAAAATACCATAAACTACACAATCCTTATATAAACAAATGCTAATGTTTACTAATACCAACCGTCAAATTTTCGGATAACGTTATTACAGGGTGGCCCAAATAAAACTAAATTTAAAGGTAAATAAACGGAAGATCAAGGTCACCTCCAATCCCTAAGGAGCTTTAAACAGTAGCGGTGAGCTAAAGTTTTGTAGTTCCTGTTGTAGATTGGTTAGGTGCTTGCCGTTTAAAATGGCTTTTTTAATTTCCAACGCCTCCAATAATGACAATAACCGTCCCTTATCCGCCTGGTGTAACAGCACGATGTTATTAATATCCAAATTGTGGCCTTCTTCCAAGCAATGAGTCGAAAAGCCTGTTGTCGAACGTAGATTAGCTATGTCAGACAAGTGTTCCTTGATCCGAAAGTTAATGGACCTACCGCTTTGACCAACATATATCGCCTTACATGTGTCGCAATTAAGCTGATAAATCCCACTTTTACATAATCTTTTATTAAAAAAGTGTCTTAATTTTATTAATTTTTGCTAGGTCTGTAGAACTTATAAATAATATATAATAAACAAAAAATACATTAATGAGACTTGTTGTGTTATTGTAACGTAGTGATGACCCTGCCCACCATCAGGAAGCGCAAACATCTTCTATTTTGTTTTCTAACGACAGTATAATCTTTTGTAATAAGCTTGAATTTACGTATATTTTCATTTCTATTTGTTTATTTAAACTGGACTATTCTTTTGTTTGTAATCAGGCCCGGACTGGCTCCTTTGGGGGCCCTCGGCTAGAGACCGAGGAGGGGCCCCCCTTACCAAGAGCGAAGATTTTTAAAACTCTCGTTTTCTGCTATATTGAACACTTGGAAAAGTACTTTAGTAATAAAAAATATAAACTACTTTTATCCCAAGTATAAACCACTTTTTTGAAGGCCCTCATCCTCGCTCGCCGACCTAGCCAGTCCGGGCATGGTAACCGCACACCAGGAAGATTTTATCTCTCAGATCCGCCTGTGCAAATAAGCTTCACGTTTACTCCATTTTTATTTGGCTGACAACCGCTATTATCGCTGTTGTATAATATCCTATATACCACGTTCAGTAGTTTTCACCGGTACATCAAGTTCTTTTGTCGCCGGATGACTACTAACGTACCAACGATCCTGTTGATCATCTATATCATTAAAGTGCTTATCAGAGCACCTCTTGTCCTTCCTACCACTATGCAAATTTTTTCCGGCTATAGTAATAATCTTCGGGAATGAAGACCGAGAAAAATCACCATTTGGTGTAGGTCATTGTTATATAATATACAAACACATCCGTGTGTTTATGTTATTATATAAACGGGTCGTTTTATACTTATTAGCATTGCGCGAATTATTGATGTTATTTTTTGGATTATCGGATAATTCCAATTAATTTTATCGATAAAATGCTATATAGGTAAAAACTTAAAAGTCAAATTATAACCAAATTCACAACTGTACGTCACTGATGAGATCTAACAAGATCGCAACATGTCTGTCGTTGTTGTATTTTAGTTATAATTGACTTATTTTCGAAATTTTAATATACAAAATAATCCGCGTATAATGGATTTCAATTAATTATAGATCGAGTTCATTAGAAAGCTCAAGTTCATTTTAACCGTATTTTAATACAGCGATAACGTAAGAATTTGGTCTAAGAATTCGTCCATTATAGAAGAGCTTCTATAACAAAAGAGTTCATTATAGGGGGATTGCACTGTACTATTAAACACAATAAAATTGAATTATAATTTTCAGAAGATCTCGGTTAAATTTATAGCTTTCGTCAGATGTTGAACTAATTCTATGAGAATGCAATTCTCAGACGTCAAAAATTCCTTTTACCAATCTTAAATTCTTCTTCTTCTTAGTGTGCCATATCTATCTTTAGACGTAGGCGATCTTCCTGGCTAAGCCAGGAAGACTTTACTAGGGAAATTGTTAATGGGGTGGTTTCCCGTTGCCTTCCCCATAGTCTACAGATCGATTTCGGACTTTTTAGATCACAGCACAAATCCGACGCAATCAGGATTAGAACCGCGGTTTCCCGCTCTGTAGTCTATCTGTGTTTGATTTACGCTAGACTGCTGGTCTAGCGTCTTAATCTTAAATTACAATAGTAAAAGAGAAGATCTGATAACAGTAGTATAGTTTCTTTCGAATCCTCATCAATCTATTCTGGGGGGTATGGAATACCCTCCAGATAAAGAAGCAATAAAATGGCAATTCTAATTTGATTCCTAGAAAGTCATATTGTTACTTATTTACTAATGTGACTGGGGTGTATTCCCCCAGACCCCTCCGTCAGACAAAATTAAGTATTGTGTAGTTTATGTTCCTGAAAAAAATCTTCACCTGAACTGGAGGATACTTTTAAACGTAACCAGTCGAAAATCTGGAGGGTCTGTATCCCAATAAATGTGAAGAAACGGTTGTGAAACCAGGGATGGAATACCCCTCAGCTATAAAGAACCAATAAAATGGCTATATTAATTTGATTCCTAAAAAATCGTATTGTTGCTTACTTACTGGTGTACCTGGGGGGTATTCCATACCCCCCCCCCCCCGACCCCCCGGTTTTACCCCACAGCACAAGGAAATATAGTGTCTTCTACGTTCACCAGGAAGAATTATCCAAGTGAATCCGTATCATGCATATTCCGCCAGATGTTAGACCCGGGATATCTTAAAGTTCTTTTGGTAACCATGGTAACCGTTGGTGTCCCCCAGTATTTTTTTTTTTGCTAAGATTTATCATTTTATGGCATCAGCCTCTTGTTGACACCACATTCTCTTCCAGCAAGAATTTCAAAATTGTCAGTTCAAAAATGAATTTTGAATAGTTCAGTACTCCCTTGTGGTAGGGGGAAACCGGGGGGTCTGGGGGGTATGGAATACCCCCCAGGTACATCAGTAAGTAAGCAACAATAGGATTTTTTAGGAATCAAATTAGAATAGCCATTTTATTGCTTCTTTAAAGCTGGAAGTTATTCCATACCCCCAGACCCCCCGGTTTCAAGCCGATTTCTTCACATTTTAGGGGGATAAATTTGTTTTGGTTTAACGATGTTTTTAATTTATTGTATCAATAAATATTCAAAATTGCAATAAAAGGATAGTAGATTATATTCTAAAAACAAAATTTTATTGCAATATAATGCAGTTTCAGGGGGCCCAAAGCATTGGACATTTACCCCAACGTCCATACCTCCCCAGACCCTCACTTACACGCTAATTTCTTCACTTTTTAACATGTTTAGCGGGTAAGGACTGATCACACTTTTCTCAACTTAAATTTTTTTTAACACACTCGAAAAAATGGATTAAGCTTTTAAAAAATGTAATTAAATTAAATGCATGTAGATTACTCTTCTCAAGAGATTTTCTCCTAGAACCACGTGCTTTGGAGGTATGGAATACTCCCCAGCTGAAAGTAATTAACAAGCTTACAAGACGACTTTTTATTAAGAATTAAATATGCATCTTGGTAAATTTTGAAAATGTGGCCTTCTTTACAGCTCTGGAAGGTAATTTAACCCAGTTCTCTTCGTTCTAAGCTTTATTGCCGTCCACTTCTACTGGGGTGGCTAGCCTCGAGTGTTAGGAAGTTACTGGTTTCTTATAGCTGGGCTTGGTGCTTGGTGTTTAAAATGTGAAGAAAATGGTGTGCCCCCCCCCCCAGCCGTAATAAACACAGGCCCGGAATGGCTCTTTTGGGAGCCCTCGGCTAGAGACTGGGGAGAGGGGGCTTACCAAGAAGAGAGATTTTTGTAAATGACATTTTTCGCTATTTTGACTACTGTCGAGTAATAAAAAATACAACCACTTTTTCCCCAAGTATAAACCATTAAGGCTCTTTCGGGGCCCCTTAGGTCGGGGGCCCTCAGCGATCGCCGACTAGCCGACCTATCCAGTCCGGGCCTGTTTGTAATATTTAAATTTATTATTTTCGAATAAAACCACAGTTAAGGTCTATATATAAGTTAAATTCAAAATTCTTTTCTATTTCTCATTAGAGAAAAGTTTATTAAGTGTAAATTTTTGGTTCAATATTCCTACACCTTTAAAAATTCATGTATACCAAATCATTAAATCATTGAGTGTATTTCAGGGCCCAAGTAAAAAATACCTGAATTGATGGGACCTTAAATAAATTAGGAAATTAAGAGCGATCGTAAGTATTTCATCAAGGAAATTGAGTCCCTGGCTTCAGGTTCGCAAGTTTGATTATACATAATAATATATGATAATATATGAAGGGTCCACTGGAAGAACGATGAGGCTCCATTTTTTTCAAAATCTATATTTTATCGGCATCTCTTAGCTTGTAACATAAGCTATGAACATACCAATCCTCACAGGAAACAAATAATGAAATTCCACTAAAAACTGCGGTTGATAATAGGCAGCACAATGTAACGTTACGCGTTTTGAGCAGTTGTGAAACTTTAAACCTCGTTTTACTCGACTTTTTAAAAATGTGACCCTCATCGTTTTTCCAGTGGACCCTTCATATGATATAAATTAAAAATTTTCCCACCTTGCTTCAGCTAATTTTCGGAATGGGAGCACTAAACTCCCTTATTTGTAAAATTGGTAATACACGCCACTGGCAATGATTCGTAAAATCTGTCAGTTGTCAAAAAAGCAGAACTCACGAAGTCAGTGAAATTTGAAAACAACAAAAACTTATAAAATGCCTGCAGAAAACTTGGAAGAAGAAGGATTAGAAAAGAATCCAGATTTACGTTTAGCACAATGCAAATTTATGCTTACTCTACCAGAATTTAGAAACGATAGTACGATTTTATCAAAAATATATGAGGGAATCAAGAAAGATGGTAAGTACAACCAAATGACTTGCTATTTTTGAATTCGTATTACTTATACGGTTTGTAGATATGGCCCCCTGGTATGAATTGGTTTGTCGGGACACCGGTGAAACGAAAGACGAAGCTTTACTTAAAAAAATGCTAAATAAGAACGAAGAACAGTTGAAGAAGTTGAACGAGGCCATCGAAGATGCCGAAAAGAATTTAGGAGAAATGGAGGTACGCGATGCTTATTTAAAGAAAGCAGAATTCTATAGTAGGATCGGAGATAAAGACAACGCGGTTAGTACGTTTCGGCTTACGTACGATAAGACCGTGTCGTTGGGACATCGTCTCGATATAATTTTTCATTTGATTCGTCTGGGTTTATTTTTTATGGATCATGATTTAATTGTTCGAAATATTGATAAAGCAAAGGCGTAAGTGCTTTTTTTTATATTATAAAACTTGCAAGTGGAATATTTTGGTATTGTTAAATTTTTAGGTTAATTGAGGAAGGTGGTGATTGGGATAGACGAAATCGTTTGAAAGTTTATCAAGGTGTTTACTGCATGGCAGTTCGAGATTTCAAGACTGCTGCTAATATGTTCCTCGACACAATTAGTACTTTTACATCTTACGAACTCATGGATTATCAGACTTTTGTAAGGTACACCGTTTACGTGTCTATGATTAGTCTACCACGTTATCAGTTAAGAGATAAAGTTATAAAGGGTGCAGAAATATTGGAAGTTTTGCACTTTATGCCACAAGTTAAGGCCTACCTTTTCTCTCTTTACAATTGTCAATATTCCGAATTTTTTATAAATCTAGGTAAAATTCTTACTATATTTATTATTAAAAAGGATGTATATTATGTTTAGAGGGGTAGCCTGTATATGTTGACTATCAAGTTGCACTGCATTGACCACACTATTATAGATTTTAGCCTGTATAGTTGCCAATTTTACTTGGATAATAAATGCAGTAAAATCTCTCTAAGCAGCTTGAGTCTACGAATATTTCAAAGTATGGGAAAAATTTCCATTCTATTACCCAAATTTGGACTATGAATAAGTTAATGTCTGCTATGAGAAATTTCACTGTATAAAAGTTCTCCAATTGTTAAAATCCCTTTATTTTATTATATTTAATACAAAAAATGTAATTTATAATATATGGTTGCCCCTCTATTACGTATCATAATGTTTCTTTCTTATTATTTAAAATTTCTTTTGTATTTGCAGCGGAAGTTGAGCGTGGAATTCGCGAAGATTACCTGCTTAATCCTCATTACAGATACTATGTGCGTGAGATGCGTATATCTGTTTATTCTCAACTTCTTGAATCATATCGTTCTCTAACATTGCAGTATATGGCTGAATCTTTTGGAGTTTCCAAACAATTTATTGATGAGTAAGTTTAATTTGTTATTTAATAACAAGTGTTTCTAATATAGCATAAAAATTGTTTAGGGAACTTTCAAAATTTATTGCTGCTGGAAGAGTTCATTGCAAAATCGATCGTGTTGGCGGAATTGTGGAAACCAACAGACCAGATCAAAAAAATGCACAGTTTAATTCGGTGGTTAAACAAGGAGATTTGTTGCTCAACCGAGTACAAAAGTTATCAAGAGTTATAAATATCTAAGATGCAACTTGATATTTTTTGTAACATTTTGTCTTGCTGTTTTATTAAAAAATAAATTTTTTATCAAGTAAAACACTAGGGACGTTTTTTCAATGCTCAGTTAAGGTTAATCAATGATTAAGTATAAATTTGTACACTTGTCATTGTTTAGTATTTGGTTAAGCTAACGGCTAACCAAATGTTGACTATTCAAAATTTTTTGCAGTTTGTTATGTAAAAAGACAGTTATTTGCAAAACAGCTTTTCAATTTTATTCCTGTTGAAAAAATCAGTTTTTTTCACATTTCTTCATTTTTTTTACTACAAGATATCTAGAAAATTCAAATTTGTCACAAGAAACATGAAGATAATTTTTTGGACTTTCTTCACAATTAAATTCAACAAACTAAGAATTGATCAACTTTTAAAAAAATGATTAACCATGTTAGAATTTTTCGACTAGGTACTCTAAGAAAATGTGGCATAATTCTGCTTTGGAATGCCTACAAATTAGAAAAAAAAGATCTCAAAATTCCCCCTGCAATTACTTATCACTAGAGCACGGATTTTAGGACGTAAAAAATGTTAAAAAGGCACAATTTTAGGCTATAAAAATCATTGAAATAGGCGCAATAATTAAGAATTTAGGGGTTTTTAGGCAATATGTATATTTTCATTACAGAAACTTATAAACATATATTTAAAAAAATTAGTTAAAAAATTTTTAATAACGATATAAGGAAAATACTATATAAATTTTTATGTAAGCTTTTTTCCCTCCTAAATAGATGGTGTTATTAATTTTATCCTCTATTTACATATGGCGCTACTAATTTGAGGGGTTACTATTTTTATTAAGTTAAAAAATAAATTTACGATTTTTTTTAAGTGTTTCGTAAATTCACCTCCCCCCCCCCTATCAGACCTGGAGAACCTCTGCCATTTACGGTTTTGTATTTAGAGGATACCTGTCTAACTTAAAACCATTCAGGATTTTTGAAATCTGTCGCCACCTCTTGGGCTAAAGTAACTTCCACAGTTTTATATAAGATCTATAAAAACCGTTTCTTCGGATTTAGGAGGACCTCAAAATTAAATTGCGCTTGGTGCCTCTCAAGTGCTAAATCCGCCACTGACTGAGAGATACAAATTTTTAAAAACATAAAAACTATTATTTTTTTTTAACTTTTAGTAACATAAACGGGATAATAAATCATTGGTTTAGGCTTTTTAGGCATTAAAAATCTATTTTAGGTCAGTAACATCGAAAATAAGCATTTAGGCAAATAAAAGTAGGGTTCAAAATTTTCAAAATCGTTTGAACGGCATTTCTGTATTTATAATTTTGAATTGCCTAAATAAAGGACAAAAAGGCAAATTGCCTAGAATCCGTGCTCTACTTATCACTGTTTTATTAATTGATTATATAAGCATAAAGAAATAAAAGTGTTGTTTCAACATACGCAAAAAATAATAAAATTAAATTACATAAGAAAAAATACTTTCCAAAAGTAAGTTAAGGTAGTACTGTCGATACTGCAAGAGTCAAATGTATTTACAGTCTTACTTGACTTAAACAGTATTTAGACTTGGCAACGTCGCGATGGTGTGACAGTTGTAGAGCTATCTGACATATCAAATTAATTTTTTGGTTATGTCAATTTAAATTTTTAAAATTGCACATACGTCGTCGGTTTCAGAATTCTGAGAGAGATAACAAGATAGCGAACTATAGTGTTTAACAAAGATAGCTACAAATTATTAAATCATAACGATTTGGCTTCATCACGTGTACAGTGACTCTGTTTCACTCTTAATGTAAACAGCACCAGTTGCCGGCATCATACGTGTGTATAAAAATTATTTCACCGTCAAAACCATTAAATCGCAATAAAAAAATATTTCATTTTTCATTGGAAAGGTAAAAGAGTACCACAAAAAATTTACGAGAAAAGACTGCAACAGGTTGCATTAGCTAATAAATTAAAAAACAATCCTGGAAAGCTCATGTTAACTACCCTTAACACTAACGCAAACATTCAAGTATAATAATTTCGTTCTTTGAAAAAAGAAGAAGTTTCTTATGATCTGCAGTCTAGTACTCTATAAATAATTTCTTCGCCTGTCTTTGTCCTGGTGAATTGTACCAGAGGGTTTCCTGCTCTCCGTTTGCCACTTCTGGATTTCCACCCCTGTGTTTTAGATAACTCACAGAACGATTCAAGTCCAGTCGTGGGCGCTTTTGAACCTGATCAAGCTAGTTTGTCAGCTATCTAATTTCCCTCATGACTTGGCCTCCAGTGAAGTGCAATTTTGTTGCCTTTGGCCAATTTTGTTGAGAGATTGTATACATTCCTATATGGATAAAGATTCAAAGCTATTGGCTTTCAGTGCTTTTATCGCAGCTTGGCTGTCAGACATTATATTGGTATTCTAAAGCTGTAGATGCCTCATACCTTGTTCCCTGGTCAGTTTTTGATCCATCTGTATTTCAGTTGGAAGATTTTGTATCCACTTGCATTGTATGACTTCTAGCCATGTTGCGGTCCTGAATGACAACCTCAAACAGTGTCTAAAAGTCAAAAGTTCTCGGGATGAATTCCAAAGGTTTTTCAAGCAGATTTGACTCTAAGAAGTCCAGTATTTTTATGTGACCTGTTTTGTTTCCCGGTTTTAATTTCTTAATTTGGGTTATTTTATGTGGATGTGTAAGCCCTCCTTTTTCACTCGTAGGTGAAGTGGCAGATCTAAAAGTGACTCTATAACCGCAGTTGAGATTGTACGCATAGCCCCTGTTATACCTAAAAACGCTAGTCGTTGTAGTTTCTGCATTTTTAAATAAAATATAGATATTTTATAATAATATAGAAGATAAAATATTTTAAAATCTCATTCGAGTTTATTTTAATAAAGACTTTTATGAAACCTACTACATTCTCATATTATATGAATTTTTAAATTTCGCGCTCGTTGTGATATTTTACGACGTTGCCACATCTAAAAACTACGATACAAAAAGTACATTTTTTGATATTTATTTGCTAATTACTACTATACCATGCTCTGAACCTATATTGTTGGAATATTAGTTTCGATATCCAATAGATGTCGTGACTATTCCGAGTGGCTGGCCATCCTTTTACCACCGGTGAAGATAAGGACCCATAACAGTAAGCCTTGTATGTCAACACCCGTTGGCATTAAGGTTAGTGTTATTAAGATGTTATGTTGTTTTTGTTTATTACTTGTTATTAAATTGTTTGCTACTTATTATTCTTTTATTTACTGCTAACCTCTTCCAATAGGTTATGGGCCCAGTAACGTTAAGAGAATAAAGTAGTGTTTATTTGTTTACCAATTTACCGATTGATTTGAAATTTGTGCAAATTATTGCGTTCCGAATTTTGTAAATTAAAAATTATGGAGGCGCAATTGAAAGATTTGCAAAAACAGATCGAACAGTTGCAATCGAAGTTGAAGAACCAATCAGCTCCGACAACTGTGGTAACGATGGGAGGACTGCCTGAAGCCAAGCACTTGAATGGTGAAAATTACAGTGAATGGAAGCACACCATGAAGAACTTCTTAATAGATGCTGGTATGTGGAAACATGTGCAGCCTGCACCTGATACAAAATTGGATCTCGATTTCGATCAACGAGTACTTGCCAAAATTAATTTGTCAATTAAGCCAGGAGCAGCGGCTGAAATAAAAAATGTAAAAACAGCAAAAGAAGCTTGGGACAAATTAAATAAAATTTACGAAAAATCGGGTACGTTATATTTGATTAGTCTGTATGCCCAGTTATTTAGAATAAGATTAGAAAATTGTGACGATATGCAAGATTATATCAATAAAATGTTGCATATCACTGATCAATTAGAAACAATTGGTGAACCATTCAAGGACCATGTGATAGGTGGTTTGATGCTGGCTGGGTTGGCAGAAGAATATCAACCATTATTGTTGGGTATTCAAGGTTCAAAACAATCCACAACAGTAGAATTTGTCAAAAACTTGCTGCTACAACCAAATGTCCAAAAAATTCATAGAAATACAGAATCGGGCGTGTTTTACAGCAAGAAGAAAAATCAAGAACAAGGATCAAGAGAATCAAACATTAGATGTTATAAATGCAAAGAACTTGGTCATAAATATAATTCGTGTCCAGAAAAGAAGAAGACTAATTCGAAGCATGAATCTGAAACAACTCAATTTGTGGGAATGTGCAGTGACAAGTGTAATGATGATAGTGAATGGATTTTGGACTCTGGTGCTTCAGTACATTTATCTCCGAATATTGACAATTTTCATAACTACAAGAATTTCGATCGATGTAGCATCGAAGCTGCAAACGGTGCAACGATGTACAGTGCAGGTAAAGGAAAAGTCGCAATTAATCTTTTAGGTGATAAAACGTTAGTGCTCCAAGAAGTTATTCATGTGCCTGGTGTTAAAAAGAACTTGATTTCGGTTGGACAAATGGTGAAACACGGGAATACATTAGTGTTTGACGAAATTCATGGTTGCAGAATAACCAATCTAAATATAAACATTGCTAACAAAAATGTTCTCGGTAGTGCAAAATTGGAAAATGGTGTATACAAACTAAATAAGCCGACTAATCGTTCAGTTAATCTTGTGGAAGTGGGCGGCAATCATTCATTGTGGCATCGAAGATTGGGACACATAAATCGTGTTAAAGTGGACGTTGCCGAAGGTAAACGAAATGACCGAGGCGGTGGCTTTGATAGAAACAGGGGTAACCGAGGTGGATTCAGAGGTGGCCGATCAGGCGGTGATCACAGAGGTTTTGATGACTTTGACCGAAGGCATGCTGCCGGAGGAGGAAGTGCCGGTGATGGTAGAGGTAGTAATAGGGGCTATAATGAACGCGAAAGAGGTGGCGGTCATAGAGGTAACTATGGTAACTTTGGAGAAGAAGGTGGACGTGATTGGAATCGAGGTGGTGGAAATCGATCCGGACCAGGTTCCTTTGGTAACGGTGCTTCTGGCGGTGGTGGCGGTAGACCGCGACAGGAACGTAGACCTATTACAGAAGACCTTCCCAATAATGCACCAGCAGATACATCAGGTAGACCAAAGTTGATGGTGAAACCGAGAACGGTTAGAGCTCCTGTTAATTCAATGGCCGAGACATCACAGACGTCGATAATTTTCGGTGGTGCAAAACCACGAGATGACAACAAAGGGGCAGTCGACCTCAGCAAAAACGCAGGTTATCGATGTAGAACAAAACACATAGACATCAGGCATCATTTTGTTCGGGAAAGACAGGAACTGGAGGAAATAGAAGTCAAACATATTGGAACAGAGGAGATGGTGGCCGATTCGTTAACAAAAGCATTGGCAAGAGAAAAGCACCAATATTGTTCAAACAAGATGGGTCTGTCGTTGTAGTCATATCGTAACTAGTGGAGGTGTTGGAATATTAGTTTCGATATCCAATAGATGTCGTGACTATTCCGAGTGGCTGGCCATCCTTTTACCACCGGTGAAGATAAGGACCCATAACAGTAAGCCTTGTATGTCAACACCCGTTGGCATTAAGGTTAGTGTTATTAAGATGTTATGTTGTTTTTGTTTATTACTTGTTATTAAATTGTTTGCTACTTATTATTCTTTTATTTACTGCTAACCTCTTCCAATATATATTTTTAAGGGTCTAAAATGTTTTACATACTACTTTCTCTCTTCTTCTGATTTTTTATTGAAATCTGAACGGTACTTTTTGTAAAATTCGATAAAATATGTGATTTCCCATAAGGTTCAATGCTAAATGCATAAAATTTGAAATGTCTATATTTTTTAACTGGTTCTCTGTAGCTCTTCAAAAATTTAACTGGATTATTATCTTATCATAATCTACTAATATGCCAAATTTCGTTAAATTCTGAACGGTAATTCTATGACCGACAGTACTACCTTAAAATATTATTTAGTATCCACAATGGCCGCCTTTTTTTTCCACATGAGTGCTATTCTGACGTACTAAGCAAAAAGGTCGTAACTGCAAATAAGGCCGGTCCTGAAATGTCTCCAAATTTACATAGTTTTTAATAACATACCATAAAAAATTTGATATTTACTACACGCGAAATGATAAAGTAACATATTTCTAAATTACGTTTTAAATTTCAACTTTCTGCAGTAAAAATTGAGGATGCTATTAATAATTATTTAAAAAATATCTCCTTAATCGGTATTTGCAGTTACGACCTTCTTGCTTAGCACGGCAGTATTATGGAAGGTAGTGATTTGGTATGCATCTGACACTCGTTTGGACTAATTTTGTACCAAATTTGATTAATGAAAGCCCGGATGTCGTCCAAATTTATAGTTTCTTTCTCTGCTATTGGGATATCCAGCTAAGGACTACGCCGTCTTACTCAAATACAATGTTTACTTACATTCCATTAGTATGTTTACATAATCATAAATCGTACAAAATTCGTTATCAATAACCAAAACTCAAATTAATTTGTTACCAATAAACAAAACTCCGACACACAACATTTTAAATTGTTTAAAATGATTGTTTTATATGTTTAAAAACAAAGTTTAAAATGCATAACCTCCATATAAACCTTAACATAAACACGAACGATGTCTCCAGGAGTAGTTCAGATTTTATCCGCACTGGCGCTGGGATCTTAATATTAGATCCCAATTCGACGTTTTAATAAAGACCACAGGTTTTCAATGGGTGAAAGATCTGGACTCTCTGGCGGCCAAGTTAAAACATTTATACTTGAATTATTTAAATAATTTTTAATCACTTTGGCCGTATGTATTAGAGTATTATCTTGTTGCAGTATAAATTTTTCACTAATTAACCTTTTTTCTTCAGGTCTTACATCTTGTGAGAGTTTTAAGTCTACTACAGCAGTAACCTTCTAACTTATAATCATCTGCGGGCAAAGCCCGCTTATCTCTTTCATCTGAGACTTCGAGATATTTTTTGGGAATTTTATTGGGATTTCAGACCTGTGCAACGTTGAGCCTGTCTTTTATGGAAACAAAATGGTAAAGCACTTAAGTACATTTATAGAAAATCTCTACTCGCAGCCAAAGTCAGTAGCATCGCTCGTTGCTTTTCGCGCCGTCGTTACTTTTTATTGGAAAAAGTTTTTACAAACTTAACAATTTACGAAATTTTACATATTAGATTATGGCAAATTAACACTTCTTCGGGCATGCACGGGGTAGTCAAAAAAGTTGTCCTTTGTGTCTTCAACATATTTTCAATATACAAGGTGTGGGATCCTGAATCTAGGTTTTTCGGATTTGTAGTTACATCTTGATTTTATAGGTTTCTTTCTTGGTATTAATTCAACAACAGCAGGGATTGATCGGGATGAGGGATCATTAATAGTAGGGGAGGATTGGTTGGAGAATTACAGGGAATGAATAAGCGGAGAGATAGAGAAATATTGAAAGAGAGAAAGAATGGTCATAAGGTTGATTAGTTTATTTATTATTATTGTCTCAACAGGTGTGGCTCATTTAATCCACCTGCACTGATACAAGTTAGCTTATTATACCCCGTCCATGCTAAGATGTTAGATGGATTGTGAGGCGGAGACCTATCAGATAGATCTCGGTCACCAACAGTGTGGATGTCCTCTGGAAGACCGAACTTTAAGACATTCTGTTCGGTTCGCGTTGCCTCCCGTTCGAGGTTTTTTTTTTGGGGGGGGGCGTTTTGTATATTTGCTTACGGGTCCTAGCTATTCTTGCACCGACACGGTGACCGGGATCGCCTGTCCACAATTCAAACCCAGAATTTCCGCTCTGAACTCAATCCAGCGATCACATCAAGCCACCACTGTGGCTCTGTATTAGTTTAGGTTCAGGATATTTTTTGGTCTGGGGATGTTAGAGTAGTCCAGGGTATCGTAATTTCCTAGTTCTCTGATTAAGGGATTTGAGGAGTTTTCACATCTTCTAAGGTATAAATTGATCGTCAGGTCCTTTATGAATTGTTCGAGCGTTTTTGCTCCTGTTGCTGCCTGTATCTGACGATTGGTTACAAACCATGGGGCCGAGATAGTTCTTCTGGCGCATCTGTTATGTTGACCTTTCAGGTTCCTCATTTGATTTGCTGAAGCAAATACCCATGCCAGAGCTGCATAAGTCATTAACGGACGAATGATTCCATGGTAAATTCTGAGCTTGTCTTTTGGATGCAGGTTGCTTTCTTCTTTAAATTGGGAGTTCAGCGAACCGTTCAGCAGGGACGTGCCCCAGCCATCTTTTTTGAGGGGGGAATTTACCAACTTTTTGTAATTGTCTATTTTCCTATTGTCGGTTTAGCGGATTTTGCCAACTTGACCAAATTTTGAGTGATTTTACCAACTTTCTGAAATATTGGGGGGAGGATCCCCCGTGAGCGCGTCCCTGCCGTTCAGTTCTTTTAAATTTTTTATATGTTGGACCCAGGATAGCCATTGATCGAGAGTGACGCCAAGATATTTAACGTGTCTTTTCCACGGAATTACATCGTTAAACATCTAGATGATTTCGTCTGAATTTCTCGTGCAATTGGTGGGGTTCACTACTAGTCTCTATTTTAGGTACCATGGTTGTATCAGCTTTACGACCTCGCACATAAAGCCGATAAGCCTTCTTCTATTTATGGATCCTGCCACTATGACCACGTCAACGGCGTAGAGAGCTGTTCTGATGTTTTGTGGTTTTGCGAATCGTGCGTATAGATGTTAAATAGTGTTGGGTATAGAATGCCCTGCAGTACTCTGGCTTTTAGCCTTTTCGAGTTGGATCGATGCCCTTCTATTTTTACTCATAATTTCCTGTTGGATAGGTATAAGGCTGTGAGTTGGATCAGACCTGGTTTTACCCCCGCTGTGATTTTTCCCCGACGACTTGGGTATCACAATGACGTCCGCTATTTTCCATCTGTCTGGGAAGTGTTTGAATTTGAAGATGGTATTTGCTATTGTGATTAGGGCAGTGATGGCTTTCTTTGGAAGACTTTTTAGGGCTAGGTTTGAGTTGTTATCATAACCCGGTACTTTTCTACTGCTTGTACGTTTTATGACTTCCTTAATTTCCAAGATGGTCACAGGTGCGTTAGGAAAGCTATCATCTTGATCGAGGTTCTCGAAAACTACATAATATTGTATGATGTCATTTATGTGTTGGTTAAAAATTTGTCGTTTTTGTCTACAGGGTTGGGAGTGAATTGATTTTCTAACATGGTTGCAAAGATTTAAGGGTTTTCTTGTGGGTAGTAGACTGTTTTTTGTGTGTGGTTTTAATAGGTGGGATGGTTGGACGAACCTCTTTCAGAGATTTCACCATACCGCATGCTCACCTATCTTGGAAAGTGAGGCAGTCGATCTTTTCGGCCCATCTGTCTTTGGCCAGGTTATTAAGCTCTGATTGAACTTATCTCGAGGTTGAGCCTCTCGTCTACAGTCTTCGATATGCCAAGTGCGTCGAGCCCTACGGGGAGATTTCCGCTCTTCCTGGATTAGGTAGATTATTCTCTTTGGGACTGCATTTTTGAATGGGAAGCAAATCCGATGGATTTCGTGGTGCATTTTTCAAGATTTAGAGTGTAGTCTTCAAGTTCTTTGATATTGTTTATTAGTGGGATTTTACCCATGATGATCTGTTTTTTTTGTCTATTTTCAGGTTAGTAATAAAGAAACGCACCAATGCAAAATCCTTCGAGCGTCATGAACAGACGCTTTTTGAAAATTTGAAAATATTTACAATTGGCACGACAGCATCAGTACCACTGGGAGATCGTTGACCCAAAGCTCAATGATTCCTCTGAAATTGGCGTCAAACCGGGGGGTCTGGGGGGTATGGAATACCCCTCAGCACAAGGAAGGGTACACAACAACTCAGTACCGGCCTACTCGACACCGCACCACTAAACTCCGCCCGATTCGGCACCGGCGGATTTCTCTTTTAACGGTCCCTTCATTTAAAAAATCATCTCCTAACACTAACCTAAGCTCGACCGGTGGATTCCCGTTGCCAAGTCGCCTGTTTCCGGTTTGCACAGGCGCTTTTTACCCTTGTTTAAGAATTTTTTACTTTACATTGCCTCGGGCCCCTAAGATTTTACGGGCCGTGTTCATTCGCACACCGCGCACAGTGGTAGTTACGCAACTGTTACCCCACCTCTATAATCAAGGGCTGAATCGGTGCTTAATAATATTTTTAACTTATTATACCATACTCGTAGTATTTATAAAAGTTGGCCCTTTTGTTACTGATGTATCCTACCACTAACGAAGAAATTCGATCATGTCACTCACCGATTTGATCCATTTTTATTGTACGTGAGGATCATGATTAGGACTTCAATACATCCAAGTTGCACTGATTATGGAGCGAGGTAAACTGGACGTGTAGGATAGCATTAACGATAAATTATTATTGTCACATTCAAAATTATTATTTAAAATATAAAATTAAAATCTTAATATAATAGGATATTGAAATTATGTTGTAATTAAACAGGAATGTTAAATAATGAAATATTTATGATATTATAATTAAAGAGGAAAACACTGGCATGGCATTAACCTGTATATTCAACAAAGTTAATAACTTGGATTAGCAAAACAAATAACATAATAAAGGCCGATAACACTGAGGGTACACCGTCGGTATAACGTCAATTCCATGCCGTCAAGACAAACAAGCCCGTTCTACGCTGAATGATGTACAATCGGTATTTTTTAATAGTACACTTTGCTGCGAAACAGTCAATCCTTCAGCAGGGATTGATCCAGAATAGCTCCTCTACTCGCCTTTTGACATAGCGGATGAAACTGTAGATGCAGCTACAGAAGAACAATTGAGTTTTTCTCATTTCCTCATGCTCTGGAACTTCGACTATTTTTCTATATTTTGCATGAAATTTTTATTGTTTTTTCCTTTTTTTCTAGGTTGATGATCTTTTTTGGAATTGGAACCTAGGGCCCATTTCATTACTTTATGGAGAGTCCATCGAGAATCTCCTAGTAGCCCATTGGGCCAGCACGCACCTTATTCACCTTGATAAATGATACCCCAGATTTTTGTACAATTTTTAACTGCCGAATTAGTCTAAACCACGTCTAAACATCATGCATAAAGGAACGATAAATTTTCATTCTTTTGTAAGCGGCCAACTTCTTCTGAGTGTATTTAAAGTTGCCTAGCGGTCTGTATACTTTCCTCCGTCAACATGAAATAAATCAATAAAGCTCAATCACCCAATTTAACAACTTGGATTTGATAAACTTTTTCGGAAATGTGTAAGGTTGAAAGGAACATTTAATTCCAAAACTGTTTTTAACCGGTGTGTCGGATGCCGTAATTGATTTTGTTTAAAATATTAAATGGATGTAAAATAGATGTAATGTTTACAGTTTGAAACTCAGTGTCAGGTCCAAAAGGAGGTCGTTAGCGGTATTTGCGCAACTAATTGAATGTTATACCTACCTACCTACCAAAAGCCAAGTGCTCGATCTTGAGCATACCTTGGCACACTTTCACTGTATTTTACAACTGAAATTGTAAAATTCGCATGCTAAACTTGATGAATATTAATAAACAAATTTTGATATACCCTTAAAATCCCGCAACAACTCGTAAATTGAATCCCTTAAATTTTTCATTGTTGTATCTGGAAACAATAATTTAGCGAATGCAATTTTTGACACATGCGCAATTTAATTGATTTATTGCTTATCGCTGTCCAAAAAGTTATAGAGAACAACTTTTGACCAAATTTATTCCAATAAATCACACCCTTCTGAATTAAATACAAAAGCAATTTCTTGATAGCGATAAAGTTGTGAGCAAAGTATCGATAGACTACATGAATGAAAAAGTCGTCTGGCATTTCTAGATTAAGTAAATATTATATTTTTAATTACTTTTTCAGAATTGAATGTTAGATATTTAACTTTGCTAGTTTTGGTTTGAATTGATCAAACGGGAATTCCAGTATTGAAGCTGAATATAATTAAATAGTGGCGTAACTTACTTTCTCGACCTAGTGCACTCATCGTCGGTCTGTAAATCTTTCCGTTGCATGAAATACAATTTTTGTCTCACATTTCACCATAACATATTTGGTAAACGAGACAACCGACGACGTAGGAGTCAATAATTTTATAATCACATTTTTGGAGATTTGCTCACTTTAATTGCAATTTCATCTAGGCGATCGTTTTCAGGGGGGTTATGATTAGGTGTAAGGGGAAATACAACCATTTGATTGGATTTTTAAGGGTACAGAAAATTCTCTGTATTTCTAACTACAAAATTTTGAAAAACTACAAGAAAATTGACCCTGTTATCCTCGAAAAAACGCCTGAAATCTCATAAATTAATATTTGATTTTTATTGCGTCCAATTAACTAAAAAATTATTAAATAAATAAAGTTAAGAAAAGGTTATTAATTTAGTGAAATCAGTGAAATTCTTAATTAATTACATAATATCAAGTTCATAATAAGCAGATTCCAATGATGTAAATTGTGAAAACGTAAAAGTTCAAATAATATTTTCCCGTACCAGTACCAGGAAATTACAAAATCCAGTCATTTTGCAATTTGAAAATTACTTAAAATTTGGAACACAATTACTTGGAAGCAAAGATTTATGTGGACCCGGATGTTCCCATCCATATCAGAAAACTTTGGTTCCATTCCAATTACAATGATTTGGCTAACTCTTCGTGCTTCTTTTCTGAATACAAATCGTGACCATCGTGACATTTTTTTGCACATTCATAATTAATCAAGACTTACCAAGAGCACTTCCATTGTTAGAAAGAAGACACGATTATTTAAAATGCAAAAGTGTGACTTTTGATTGTACGAAGAATCGAATTGAAGAGTTTGTAAAAATATTGAACGGAAGTCACAAAGAATTGGAAAGTAACGTCGTCTCTTCAAGGTCATTTCCAAACCAGTACAGGTCCATGGCATTCAAGTTTTGCAGAGATTTGGGAACAAGTGCAAAAAGCCATTGCAAATGCCTGGAGAAGTAAATCCAACCTTGTAGATTTGAACCTGCGTAATCTTACGTAATATTAGTTTTAGTCTTACGGAGTTAGAAGACAATCTACTGAATAATGCAAATTAAATAGGAAGACTAAAGAACTTGAAACCGTCAATTATAATTGCCAGTATTGATTTAATTATAGTTAATTTAAGCAATCATAAGCAACCTTACGTTAAATCATTGAAAATGAATATAAGCGTTAAAATTGAAATTCTTGACCAGTGGCGTAACATCCTTCAGGTATGTAGGTATATGACGGCAATTTATCCTTCTGCTGAATTTTCAATTAAAAGATCCAAGTCTTTTCATCTTTTTTGGTAAAAAGGTTTCACCCTTCTGAGTCTACCCATTGTTACGCTACTGAATATCATTTCTTAAACTAATTCAATTTTGAAGTTAGATTGAAGATAAACATAAATATTGTTAATCTTCTGAACAGTTTTTTGTTTACACGCAATCACGATGCAATATAAATACAAGGTCACTAAACCACAGCATTGATGTAAAATTGGAAAGCAGTAAAATTACTTAATCAAATGCATGTAGGTAATGGTATCAACGTTCGAAGACAATTTAAAAGAAACTTATTATTTACAAGATTATTAGTATTACCTGCTATGATATAATTAAACGATTATATTGGGTAATAATTTGATAATTCAAAGAAGCTAATCTAGAAATTTGCGTAAATAAAAATTAATTGAAATTGGAAGTAATAATTTATTATTTGACCTTTCAATTTTCACGAATCATCTTCAGGTTTATTGGAATAAAATTAATGACAATAATTACATTTAACTTTCTCTTCTTTTATATGGTAGAAAGCGGTGTTTATTTATTCATCTATTTCTTTCATTCGTCAATGGATTGTGAATGGAAGAGTTATACAAAATCAGTGGTGTTTCAAGTTAGAATAGATAAGATAACTTAAGGACCCTGACGTTAAGGACGACCAACCCTTACTTTTAGCTTTGACGTGCCGAAACTTGCTTGTTATTTTCTGAAGTCTGGCAATTAACCCAAAAAAACAAACAGAGCGCCAGGTAATTCAACAAGACGAAGGAGTAATACAGGAAATGCTTCTTTCAAAACACAACACAGACATTAATAATTATAAGGGAGAATACTGATCAGAATCAGGTTCCAAACAGCTTAATCATATTTCATAGAGAATATACTTTATCAAAATATTTTCTTCTGGGATTGGGAAGTCTGGAGAATATCCTTCAACTATAAGAGAGGTGGTAAGCACGATACAATAACGAAAGTTATAAAATAATTTGTTGTACCTTGGGCGGTAAGATAACAAGCTGATTTTTTAAATTAAAATTTGTATCGTTTTTAATTTTTAAAAGTTGCCTTATTGCATTCTTACTACTGGACAAACGTGGACAAACCTAGGCAAACGTTTTTAGCACACTAGCATATCCTACCTTAAAGGTTATTAAAATATGACTGGGAGGTATGCAATACTCCCCCCCCCCCAGACACCCCTGCTTCACATCCATTTCTTCACATTTGAAAAACGGTGCCGTACAATAAAGGGCTGTAACCGTTTCCAGCCCTTGAGACCAGCTACACCACTAATGGGGACATGTAAATTCCTTCGATTGCCGATAGTCACCCCCCTCATGTTCAGATAAAACAACCTTCAAAATTAGTGTATTTTCGTGTGCTGTATGGGACACCTTTATACGGAAAACCGACGACGGGTAACACCAAAGACAAACTCAATATCAAGACAAATACAACAGTCAAGACCATAGGTACAATAAATAATTAGTTTAGTGTAGTTATTATATAATGAGTCAAGACCATTTTGCGAATGGCTGTCTGGTAGAGGGTTGCCCATAATTCCCGAATAAACTGAAGATGTGTTTGGGAATGAGAACTGAAAGCACAAACCTATTAGTATCACTGGCATAGCCCGACTATTTCCAAACGCCAAAGGGACAACCGAACACACGCATAAAATCATGACGTCGTCGGTGTCTTCAAATATAGGCGGACTCGCTTACCATAAGGAAAATTGCTGAACAGCTTGAGCGTGTTCTAAGGAAGATGGCCACAAGGGTAGCCCGAGCTTATTATGGAACCACGTCTATCGATGCCGAACGCAAGACCAAGTTCCAATATTAGTTAGCAAAATGTACCGAGCTGATTGAGACTTTCCGCCGAACATGGGACATGTCCGAATTATACCTTATCGTTATCAGCTTATCGTTATCACCATCCCCGAAGTTGAGAAATGATAACCTAGAAAATTTAAATACTTCTGCTGGTATTCCCGATAATAGAAAAATAGCATGGAATAGTATATTATACACCGAGGGAGTAAAGTGCTACTTTTCGTCATGAGGGTAAAGGTTTAAAATTACCCGAAGGACGAAAAGTCACTTTAATCCCGAGCGCGAATATAATATTTTTTGCCTTTCCGAAAGCCGAAAGAAAGAAAAAAATTCAAAACAAATATTTGTTAGAATAAGCGAGAATAACCAAACCATATAGCCTAAAGTCAGACCTGTACATGGCATTAATGAAGTACCAACTTAAGTTGGTGGTATTTACTTTTCCTCCCGCTATTTTACTTTTCCTCCCGCTAATTTACTTTTCCTCCCGCTCCTAAGAAAAGTGGCACTTTGCTACCGCAAAACTGGGAGTAAAGTAACCACACAAACCTTTACCCTCATGACGAAAAGTAGCACTTTACTCCCTCGGTGTATAATATACAATTTATAAATTCCTGCTTCCCACTATAACGGATAAGAATGAAAAATCAATTTAAAAAAATTTTTTTCCGCTTCTAAAGATACGAAACATTTGATATACCTATTGTTCTTTTATCATTTTTAAGGTAGTAACCGCGGAAGCGACCAGCAAAACATCCTTTGCTAAATTGATATTTTTAGGGGTTTTACCATCGTATTTGTAAAAAATCTGTTAGAGCAGAGTTTCTTAACCTGGGGTCCATGGACCCCTAAGGGGTCCGTGTAATGATCGACGGGGGTCCATGGCGAGCCTGCCCTAACGTAATGCAATAATATAATAATTGGGTCCATCTCCTGATCTAAGCCTAAACCTTTTTTTATCGAAAAAAATTCAAAAAGATATGTCAAAGCATTTGGAAACACTTCAGAGCGCTTTCGAAGGATACTTTTGTCGACATCCATCCAGATCCAGAACAGTTAAATCAGGAAACATGGATACGAAGTTCATTTTTGATTGACCTCGACAAAATTGACGATGAAGACCTCGGGAATGATGATCTCATAGATTTGAGAACAAAAGTAGTGTTGCGAGCGGAATTTGACACAAAAAACATTGTTGACTCTTGGTGTCATTTAGCTCTAGCTTACCCCCGACTTGTCAAACGAGCTATGTCAGTTCTGATTCCGTTTGCAATTACTTATCTTTGCGAGGCAAGATTTTCAGTTTAGTATCAATAAAAACTAAGAAGCGGAATCGGTTAGAAGTGAAAGATGACATGCGCCTTGCGTTATCCAAAATGGCTCCTCAATTTGACGTTCTAATCCGGCATAAGCAGCAGCAACCTAACTATGTGACTATATGTAAAGTTCGCAAACAATAAAACGTGGTAAAAGTTAAATCTTGTTTTTTTTATCTTTTCAGAAGGGGTCCATGGGCTCTTTGAAATTTTGAAAGGGGTCCATGACTACAAAAAGGTTAAGAAACCCTGTGTTAGAGGTATGTTCCTAACACTAATACAAATGAGGAATAGTTAATTAATAGTAAATTATAAGAAAAATATAGTCATTTTAATGTTCACCATTGCGTCGGAGGCGTCAAAAATATAAAATAAGATAATTTGCTACAGATAGCCCCTGGGTTAGTGAATTACCACCATTAACATAAAAACCAGAATACATGGCACATCTGAAGGCAAGGCTAGCAAGCTACCTAATTGATGTAAAATTTGTCACATACAAATCATAGAAATAACAGTGCCAAGGAAACGACGCAGATGTTCATAATAACAAGCCTTACGGCTTAAACTACGTTGAAGAAGAAGAAGCTGCAGATAGCCAGTTCAAGTATTGACCTAATTGTGTCAGAACTGTTTTGCTTTTGGGAATGAAGTTCTGGTAGTAAGTCGATACCAGTAAATGTTTTATTTTTGATATGCTGTTCTGGTTTATTCTGCTTACATGCATACAATACACACATATTTATTTTTTCATTCTTAAATTTTAAACAAGAAACCTTTTTTAGCTCTTAAAATCGCCCTAATTTAGTGAGATCTTGCAATATTATTAAAATATTGCTGTTATTTTTGAAGAAATACGCACGTGTGATGGGGATGCCCCCCCCCCCCCCCCCCGAAGCTAAAAGTCAACAAGTTTTTCCTTATAAAATTCAAATTCACCAACAACTTAGCGAAAACAATTTTGAAAGAAGAATGGAGTTTTGAGAACTTATGTCCCAGAGAATTCAAGATAATCCAAATTTGGTAAAAGAATATTTTCTTCTCTTTCCCGAGTTACATAGGCTTTCCCTACTCTGATCTTCTATAATTTAATCCTCAATTTTCTTGCAATCAACGCAATCCCGATTTTTTATGAATGTATGGGTCAGTAAAACTCCTTGCGGACTAATGTCTTTTGCCAGGAAGCACAAATAATTTTTTATTGCTTCATATCTATAATTAAATTTTCTACGACATTATCATGTTTATTTTGTTTCTTGTGAAGTGCGAGGCTGGAAACCAAGCTATATTTTGTGATGATGGAAGGCGCGACATCAGAAAACTAGATAAAAAGAGCGATCGATATTCAGTACCCACGTTTACCACCAAGATGGCCACCCTTGCTTTGAACCCCCTCCAAAAACGTCTAAAGGTCATAAATTAAAGAAGAAGAGAAATATTTAAGGCACACTTTTCTTACAAAAATACCAAAAATTGTATCTTTAAGCGGACATCAGATTTGGCTAACCCCCTGGTCACACTTAGTCACGTTATGTGACTCCCCTCCCCCAGAGCTTGGACGACCCCTAATTCCACATTTTCCACATCTTTGAATATCGTTAATCAATTCATGCGCGTCTTTAATTTTAGAATATAACTTGAAAAAAGTCATGATATCTGATATCTTTGGTCGCGTCGCGTCGTCAAGAAAACGATGAGGTTTTTTTTTCGCTTTCCATACAGAAATAATTACAGTAGGTATCGTAAAGGCAAAAAAAGAACATTAAATTGGCAAAATTAATTTTCAAACCAAATCTTGAATTTAATTAAAAGTTTGTGGTTTTCTGTGTTTCAAAAATATTCCTTTTACAAGGCAAAACACATCATTTTCTATATAACCGCAAGTTGAACGTTCCTAAGAAGGATTTTTCCGAACCGGGGCAAGAACTTGACATTGGCGCCGCTTTTCTACAGCATTTGAGTTTTAAGATTTAAAAAAACTCACGAAATGTATTAATTTGGCGCCCCCTTGAATTCCCGCCCGGGGGCAGTTGCCCCGGTTTGCCCCCCCCCCCCGGAGAGCTGGAGCTGAATGATGTATTTTATTGCAAAAGAGGTCATACTGGGTATTCACTTCAAAAGTAGCCAGTCGAAATACTCGTAACTTCTGTTTTTGAGCAAATTTCAGAAAAAGAAAACACACGTCGGTTTAGATGGCGAGGAGGACGTTCGAAACCAATATATTATCTATCATTTGAATTTTAAGTTTCAAATCGAACCTCTTTTACCAATCCATTTGCCAGAAAATTTTTCATAACGCCATTGTGTCTTGTTGAAAATGTACATTTTATTTAGCTATGGTTTTGTTGGCATGTTAATAAAAATTGGCACAATAATGTCATTTCCAAGTATACCATCCCACACATTGACCTTTTGAGGATACTTTGTATAATCTTCTCGATACACACGTGCAGATTTTTATTGTACCAATACCTACAATTGTGTTTGTTGACAAATCCGTTCAAAGAAGAACTTGATTCGTCGCTGATACAAATATTTTTTACCAATTTTAGGTCATCTTGAATTTTCTGGGACACCAGTTCTTCTTTCATAATCGTTTTCGCCAAGTTGTTGGTGAAAGAATTAAAATTTTATAAGGCAGAAACTTGTTGACTTTTAGCATCTTAATATTATGGAATCATTTGAAATATTTGTTGTCTTAGCAACCTTTCGAATGGAAGTGCTAGTACTTCCATCTACGAATTTTCATTCCAATATTCTGCATTGATTATTAATTTTGTTGCATACGGAACCGGTTTCTTCGGTGGATAGTGGAGTGCACATGTTTAATGTTTATCACTGCTAATGTGATTTTCGTAAGAATAAAGTAATTTCCGAATAAAATTGTTCTTGTTTCATTTTTCAATTTTTATCAACTTTTAAAATGATATATCGCAAGGTAGGGGGTGTTATTTAAAATTTCGAAGTAGCAGTAGCTGATGGGGAGGGGATTAAACTTAAAATTCAAATAGTATTGTCCTCACCATCAAATCGACGAGTTTTTTCTGTTTCTCAAATTTACTCAAAAACAAAAATTATTTTGACTGGTTCCTTTTGAACTAAACACCCAGTATAACTCCGAAATGCACTAATATCGCTTAGTACCAAATGGTTTTGGAAAGCTTTATTTATTCATTTGGCAGCCCTGCTGTTTTATTCCACCAATAAGAGAAAGTCAAGTTGACAGATTGATAGCTCCTTAAAACTTTGACCCTGTAGCCATGCTTAATTGCAAAGTTTCAAAATTTTGTCAAACAATCGAGCGACCTTTTTTTTATAAATACACCTTGGCAAAAATTCTCAAACCCGCCGCCACTGGTGCTGGGCGTTAATCACCGACACACCCACATAGAAAACTTCAACAATTTTGAAGTTTTTATAACATTTCGTCGATAAAAATTAATAAATTAATATTGGAGCAACTCGCAGGAGGTTGTTGCGACGTAAAAGTTTGTGAAAGAAAGTTAATTTAAAACAATGTGTACGTAAAGCAATTTCGATTAATTTGTTTATAATAAATTCAAATAAATTAGCAAAGTTTTTGTTGTGATTTTATGCGAGTGTAACGTGTAAGGTTTCTCACTACGCTAAACAGAACAAAGAGAGGTTTTGCTGTAGAGGATGATCCCCACCCTAAAGCGGACAAACTTCACCGCATTTTCATCTACACCGCGCGCCACTATGCATTCGAGTTTCGACGTCGATACTGGGAGTTTGCGTCGCTGCTTTCTCTACGCGCCCATATCTTTCTTTCATTGTCGTAAAGAAGACAAAATTGAAATAGTGAATGTGTTAATTGTGACGTGAAATTTGTTCGTAAATTAAGAAAATTTATCGGGTAAGCTGTGGTGCGAGTGAATTTTGTGCATCGTTTTGTCTGTTGCGAGTGCATCTCGTCAACAGAAAGTGGAGGATCGTCATCGTCGGCCAGGGAGTAAACGAGCCTCGTGACTCGTTTAAGATAAACCTTGGTGTTTTCTATGTGTATGCCACTTGAAAATCTATTTTGGTTTTCTTAACGTACAAAATTTTGCCACGTCGTCACTCTCTTGGGTTATTTTTTACCACCGCGTTTCGTACACTTTCAACTGAGCCACCGTCAGGCGTCAAAAAGTGGAGATTTTACTGTTTTCCGTAGTGATTTGTGATTTTTAAACCATTTTTACATTTCTTTGTGTTTGTGATGTGATAAACGACGTTCATTTTACATTTACGCGAACTTTGTGGTGGGTGGTGATTTTTCACAAATTTTTGGATTACTCGAATAAGGATTTTATCGACGGATTGGATTTTTTCTTAAAACGTAAGTTCTTTTTTTATTTTACTAAAGAAACAGGAAAAACTGAAAAAATATGGAGCTTTTTTCCATATTTTCCTAAAACGTTTACTACTTTCAACATATAACGGGTTTCCCTTCCAGATTTTTGACATTTTCCCAACTTCCTTATGACATATTGTCCATCAAATTCAATTTCACGAAAATAGCGATACAAAATTTTATCCCCATTTTAAGTCGATTTTTCTTTTAAATTGAAAAAAAAATCACTTAAAACGGCACTCAAATTAAACTGGTAAGTACTCTCCCCATTCCCCGGCGTAGTTTCACTCAAAAATTGCTTCGCGTCATTCTTTGTTGCCCCTTATTCGCTAAATAACAAATTTTTTAATTATTATCAATTTTGTTCGTCCAATTACCGTTCAGATTTTATTAAAAAACTATTAATGAATTTTATTAACTAATTTACATTTTATGGTACACTTTTAACATATTCGTCCGTTACAACGCAAGAAAATTAAATTAAAGCGGTATTATTAAAACAAAATTTAATATTTATTGTTGCGCTTTTTAATAATGCGTACGACGATATAAATCTTTCTTTTATTTTGATGACAAAACAAAAGTGCGTGGGTCCATCGCACCCGCTCGCGCCCCATCTAAATTTTCTTGCACCATATACGGTTGTAAACAAAAAAGAGAAAAGTTGGTATAAATAAGACGAAATAATGAATGTTTCGGTACGTAAGTATGAGTTATGGCGTTATTAATAAAGCAGAATGATGTGTGGTTAAGTTCATTACGAGAACTACACAAATCCGAAAATTATGTAAGAGCCTTCGCGAAAATTGCCAATAATTAACGTCGAGACGTATGGTTTCTTTTGTTCTTTTTTACGGACTTTTCGGTTTTCGTTTTATTCTTATTTTCGTGATTTCCGAACCACTTGTTCACGTTGTCTCATTGCAACCTAAATTAATATTTCTGACATTGGTTCCATATCGAGGTCAGGGGCGCTAAAATTTAATCTTGTTAACTGCGTGCTTACTCAATTTTTTTTCGAGAGTCTTGATAATGTTCATGTAGTAATAATAAAACAAGAGTCCAGAGTAGGACTTGGACCCCTGTCTTCATATAGACGTTGTATTTGGAATTTTTCCGAATCTGCCACCATTTACTTTTAGCTCAGGACAGTTTCCTCCAATGAAAGAATTCTGATAATATCATCATTTAGTGATATTCTTTATTGCATCATTACTGAACGTTTCTGAGTAATTTATTACTTTTTCGGACGCAGGCTCGGTCGCTACGAGAAGAAACAAAAACAATGGAGAAATCAATATTTTGGGGGCGAGGGTAGTTATTTTAGTTGATATATTTCGCCTTCCTTTGTCTCATAATAAGGAACACTGAACGAATCCAAATAACATTTTTGTGGGTGGTAGGGTAACTAAGCGGAGGATTTTACCTTTCTCAAAAAAGTTGCTGTAGCTTGTAAACACTTCAAGTCTTACATTTTAATTAATAAGCTCCTTTGAGAGTAAATTAAAATAATAAGTTTAAAAATATTGATGTAAATATCGAGCGCTCTTATAGATAGCGCTGATCCAGGTTTCATTAGTACACGAATTAAAGCTGGGTTTATGCATCTACCGCAATTTATACTGATTGACTATGACAACGCTTAGCCAATCAGAATCTTGACGTTGTGTTCCGTTAGTACAATATAAACATCCTTTACCGACCTAGACAACCGTATCTAACTACAAGCATGCCATTGACTCAAATGTTTGTATTTGCCATCTAACCTATATTTTTATAACAAGTTTTCTTTTCTATCTTCATTTTTGACAGTTTATTAGAAAACGTCCATTAGTACTAATAAAACAACAGAATTCTTCCGTTAACTTCAACGGCTTGGTAAAAGTTTTATGAAATTAGTTCATTGAAGCTTGTGAATGGATTAACGAGATTCCACTTGTTTCTTTTACCGTTTTACGCGTTCGAAAAGTCGTGAATTATTATCGATACTATAATAATCTTTAATATTTACTATCTTTTGAGTAAATCTTTCATCGTTGGTTATAAAAAAAATTGCTATAAATTTTGCTACAATACTTCCCACAAATTTAAACTAATTACATACATAAATAAGTAGGTATTACAAAGTATTTACGACAATATTGTAGGAAATTTACGATATGCATGACAGTCTCGTTAAACCTGTTTCGAGGCCACCCATTTCAAATAAAATAAATTCAAATTGCAAACATACCATGTTATCATTATTCCTTTGTGGTATCTTCAAACACCCAATTTCTATGGAAGCGTTTAGCAGCTTTCAGTATGATGCAAATGTGTCGCACAGTGACAAAAGCAGGCATTTTTGCCAATATTTTTCTTATCCAGGATATTGAAATAACCAATACAAAGTTCTTAGGTGAATATTGTCAACACTTTCAAATAACATTACATTTCAACTGAAATTGTTGTCTAATAGCCAGCCAACCCATCAGGGAGGTAGCCCTCTACATAGCAATTTTACTTATTTTTGTCTTAAAATGGCCTAAGCATTGCTACTATTGTTTTTTTGGTATTAATCATTCAGTACTTTTTTAAAGAATTCGAAATTATCTACAAACTAGATTAGAATCATTTTTTGTCTACAGTCAACGGTTTTCAAGTTAAACCTTAAATTGTGCACACAAAAAAGTTTCCAAATTGTTTTTAAATCGTTAATTTATTATTTTATACCCACAAGATTTTTTTAATACTTATAAAAAATTTTAAAATACTTGCAAAAACTTGCACTTTTCGTTGGTTAAACAAAATTTTCAAAATTAACTCATCAGTGAAGCTACTAACCCAAAAGTCCCCCCTCCCCCCCTGCACCGCGGAATTAATCCAATCAAGCAGTAGATATTAATTGTTATTTCTTTGTTATATTTTTTAGATTCATATTTTTTTTTACGCAGTGATCTTCCTGTGGACTTTATTTCGATGGAGTTTTTAAATAATTTTTAATATTTTGAATATCTTCCATACAGCAAAACTGTGTTTGATTTCTTAGTCATTGATAGTAAAAACATTGTATTTTTCGATTGTATTAAATATACAAAATATTCTTGAAAATAATTTTTGTTGTCACGATTAGTCATTAACTTATCATTCCACTGATACAACTTACAATTAAAAAAATTTGAAAGCGAAAGTATTATACAGCAAAAAATATTAAATTTAGAAAAAAAAACATTAAATTGCTAAAATATACATAGTAGGTATAATAATATTCTTTTATTCATTCCATTATTTGATACGTTTTAAATTAAAAAAATCTACAAAAAACTATTAAATTAAACATTTGTATTTTTAAATACCTAGGTGAGATAAAAATTAACTACAATTTAAATTTAATTTTATTATTAGGAATTCCTCACAACCCCCCCCCCCCGCTCTTATATGCTTATTTAAATTTGCTTTACATTTTATTTTCTTTAATTTCACTTTTTCAGTGAATTTGATAGTTTTTAAAAAACTTTCTCTGGACTAAACTTATAGCCAATTACATTTTCTATCCGAAATGTAACGTCAAAATATTTGAAAAATATTTAATTTGGCTGTTACAAAAATATTTAATCATTTTTGGACCTATATTAATTTGATGCATGACTCAAAAACTGTTTATTTTAGACAATAAGGAATTATAATATTGTTTTTTGAAAACGTCGGATTTTTTAAAAAGGCACTAAACGATTTTTCTGAAAAAATCAATAGTTGGGGGGGGGGCTGCCTGCCTCTTGAGGGTCTCGATTAGACAAACTTTTGTTGAAATTTTTCCTTGCAAAAGTGTCTTTCTTTCACCATCTAATAGCTTTATATTGTTTATTGATTAAACTGTAGAGGCGTCATTTGCCTTGTAGTTAGCATTGCCGGCTGCTCATGCAAGGTATCGGGTTCAAATCCGGGAAGAGTCCAACTTTCAAATTTCTTCGAAAGCACGTTAAACCGCGGTTCCCCTAGGTTGATGAATTACCACCATTAACAAAAAACAGGGTCACAGACACATCTGAAGGCCAGCCTAGCAACTACCTTATGGGACGTTAAACAATTATAACTCAGATGGTAGAAAAGGAATGGTTCTAATTACAAGAAGGAAGAAGATGATTAAATTGTATATAGTTAGGGAAACTGGGGTAGTTAGCTATAGGAGTAAGTTAACCAAGTACAATTAATTATTTTGGACACCGATTTACCTAAATCATATTTTTGTTGACGAAATGTGCATCAGTGCATCTGCCATTGTAATTAATACGATAAAAATAATTTAAACGAAGTTATCACCGTTTTTGATTGAATAATTTTAAGTACCCGTAGCCCTCGACTTAAGACGGTTTACTTCTTTCCTTATGTAAATGCAAACCGTCGTAAATCGAGGACTACGAAAACTTATGTACAAGGTGGGGCGTATAACCAAGGTTTCTACTCCGCTGGAAAAGTTGGAGAATTTGGAAATTTACTAATTTGGTCATGGAAACGTCGGGAAAGGTCAGTGAAATTAAAAAGTTGAAGGAAAATCATTAAACTTATAAAAAAATACATACAAATTTGTGTATCTGCCACTTTTGCCTATGGTAAATTTTTTATGGTTTAAAAGAGTAGCGCAGTGCAGGTCCTCCCCCGTCACTCTAAAACGCAATAAAACGGTAAATTGCAATCAGTTTACAAGAACCGATTTTCCAGTAGTGTATGTGGCGCGACTAGGAATAGAACCGCGGAATTCCGCTCTCTAGTCTGCCAGTATATAACACTGCTGGTTATTATATATTTGATCTTTTTTTGATCAAAAAGGTTTTGTATCAGTAAAGAATCTGCACATCCCGCTTTGACCATAATTTCTTACTTGAGGAAATTGAACTGAATTTTTACTTATTACTGCGGTTGGACTCCCACAAAGTCTAAAAAAAGAATATTTTTTAAACCTTAGTTACCTTCAACGAACAACCACAACCATTTTATCAATTCTAAAAATATAAAAGTTCATTAAATCGAACAATCAGGCTTTAAACGGTAATAAAGTAATCTTGTAAGATATTTCAACAGCTAAACCGACTTTTTCATCTCAGTCAGTCAGTGTTGCATAATGAAGCTAAAAGCTTAGATGGAATTGAGCTTATAAGTAGATATGATTAGAACATGGATTAGAACCCTGTTTCTCAAGCTCCTTTACGTTTCCTGTTATTTTCATTTTCACACAAATTTCAAGATCTACCGCACTAATTTTAAAAGAACGATCCGTTACGAAGCCATTAGTTAGTTGGTTAATGTGTCATTATTGAATGTCAACCTAGTAAACTTTCTTTTTAAAATCAACTCCTATCGAAAAAAACCCTTTTAAAACTTCATCAAAAGATAATTTATGGTAAAGCCACTTGACACTTAAAACACCAACGTAAACTTATGATAAACGCTGATAAAATATGTATTTGAGTAATTGAATTTTTTTACCAACTTGGAATTATTTTCGCTTTGACGTCAATTGATTTTTTATCAGCACAGAGATCACTTTCTTCACTTTTTCTAATCGTTGAGTTGCATCGGCAGATTTGATTGTTAGGTAATTGGAAAGAAGTACGAGGGGTGTACCAAAATTAATGATTTTTTGATTACAACGTTGAACAAATCGATTATAGAACCATTAACCACTTTTTCGAATCCGTTAGGACTAATTAGTTCTTTTTTTTGAAATTTAAAATACAAAAAAAATTATTTCAATTACTACCTACTCAAAATAGTGGGAGGATTTTGCATTACTACTACCCTCTTAATTATTTGTCGATTCCTATTTTCACCATTAGCAACAAAATTGGTTTGAAAGTTTACAATGGGAATGTTACAAAAAATTACTTGGCCATGTTTGGAAAACTTCTGGTTGAGTTTGTTAGAACAGCTTTATCTAAATTAGTAAGGATTATCTAAAATTTCTAGGTATAGCAAGCGCAAGCTTAATGCATGATTTCAATATATCGACATTTACGTTAATTATAATTTCCGGAGCACCGTTAGTGCAGCAATTTTGGCTTCGGTTAAACGAAGCTTAGTTTTAATTATGCGCAATTTATAATTGGATCAATTTTTAATTTTTTGGGATGCGATATCAGTTATATTTTTTGTAATTTTTGTTCCCTTCGGGTTTAATTATTGAACTCTGTTAATCATAAAAACTTGGTTTTTGAGTTCTGTGCAGCAATTAGCGAGTAACTTAAATTGTTAATTAAAGTGCTAAGATGTGTTATTCGCGAATTTGTGCTACGTATAATCTAAAAAAATCAATGAATGACCACTTCGCAACTTGTTCATGACAGTCGTCGTTTTAACCATTAATTCGCCTTGAAATTAAATTACTCAAATTAAAATTACATAAAAAAATTGATAAAGTGTATGCATTATATTGTCAAAGACCTTGACGTATTTATTTATATTTCCCGCTGGTATGTTTGTTTTTTGTTTCTAACGAAAAAATTTACTTTGTTTACCTCGAAAGTGATTGAGTAAATAATAAGTAGATAATGTAATTGATACGATTTGATTTTATTTTGAACGTTTTGTTTTCTTCATTAGCTACGCGAAATAATTAAAAATTTTCAATAAATTAGCGACGATAATTTGAACTTGGAGGATTGTTATCAAATTTTATCTGTGACTGAATGATAAACAACCATGTCGAGATAAGAAGTTAGGATATTACAATTATTGTGTATCACAAAACTGTTTTGTTCTTTTTCTATACAAATTTATTAGATAAAATACTTCTTGAAAGCAAAACAAAATGCATCCTTAAATTCCTCAATTTTTTTACAATCATCCAAACACATTTTATGTAATTTGTTAATCTATGGTAAAGATTTCGAAGAACCGTTATCACTATTAGTTAATCGATGTGCTCGTTTCAATTTTTTCCTGTTCTAATCGATTTCTGTCGTTAAACCTAGAAATTGTTTCCCAAAATCTCTTCCCATTTTCTACTTTATGTGTCCAATTAAGTGTCGCACTTAATTCTCAACTTATGGGACACAATCATACACATTTTAATAACTCCTATTGTATTTGCAAGTTTTGCTATTGATTTTCGATCATCTGCTATTTGCTTGCTGCAATACGATTTTATTAAATTTAATTAACTCATTGAAATGTCGATTTTGTGATTTATTAAATTTTATTGCATGTTACGTATAATAATCATTTAAACGTGTTAGTAAATTCATGACATAATTGTTAATTAAGTTTCTCGATTGTTAAATAAACGAGCTTTATCATCAATTTTAACTTCTCTTCTTTATTTCCTTCTTCTTCTCGTTTCTCCATTGTAGAGAGGCACAAATTTTAGAAAGTTTTGTTATTAATTTATTTGTGTTGGAAAATCATTTTGTGGAACATCAATTTAAAAGTTTTGAAACTTCTTGATATTGTGTGTATAAAATTGTAATTTACTATCGATATAATTTTGGATACAAATTCGTATTTTTATTAATTTTAGTGCGATAAATATAAGTAGATACCTACCACGTAACCTTGTTTTTATTTATAAGTTTCGCTAATTACCGTTTTTTTTTCTATTGTATTTCCATAATTAAGTTAACCTTACGATTATCTATTGTCTCAAGTACAACGCTCTTAATTTTTTTTTTATTAATTTAAAATTTAATTTTATCATAACTTTTTTAAAAAATCCGTGATTTTGTTATTCTTTTGATACTCAATTAAGTTATGTCGGAGATGATTTTGTACGGTCAGTAACCCGAGATTAAGCTGACGGGCTGGCTCTCGACGATGTTAATCTTCCAACCGTTGAAATTTATCTAACTACAATTGCCTCTTGTCATTTTTTGAATTGTGATCGAAGTGTTCTTTTATTGTATTTACCTTCATTTGATTCGTTCGAATCCGCTGTTTCAATCTTTTCACTCGAATTGTGGTAATCTATTTATACAATCGTTTGTTTTACATGTCCATAAAAATATAGGTTAAGAATCTCAGGTTCAAACCTCAAACACAAATTTTATTACCTGTTATCTCCTTCTGTAAGCAAATAAATCAATAATAATCCTTTATAATCGAATTTGTTGTTGGGAATTTTATTTTAACGAAGGGAACTGACAACTGAGTAACCTGGAAGGTACGCAGATTAAATTTGTATTAGACAAATGACGTCAAGTTTTGAATTTGCTTGGTAAATCAACATAATTTTGAAGAGTTGTTTAAATTGGACTGTTCGTTTCAACAATTCATCTCCATTATTTCTCAACTTGACATTTAAATCGATATTAAACTCAACGAAAGTTCGGTAAATTCCAATATTATATTTTCTAAACCAAGTGGCAACCTTTTAATGCACCCAGTTTGATCAAGTATAAACTTGACCAGTCAGAAGCAAGCGATTACTCTTGATGCGCGAGATATACTGCGCGGCGGTTAACTCCCACGTGGTGAGGCAAAAAAGAAGTTCATGGTTAATGAACATGAAACTTATCGATCACTCAATATACTTCGATAATACCTAAAATATAGGTTGGCTTTGCTATAAAATTTCATCATGACTAAACGAAACTCGATGTTTTAACAGCATGTGGCCTGACTTTGCCTCGCTTAGTTTCTACAAGCTGTTTAATTAATTTTAATGAAGCTCACAGAGAATCGCTTTTGTATAGTACCTCATACAAATGTAATCAACTAAAATGCATTTTCATGAAAATTACAAACAAAAGTTTCCACTTTACAAAAAACTTGTCAATTTCTATATTTATTTTTATTTCAAGCTAATTAAAAATTACGGTCTGTTTAAAATTCTTAAACTAGAACTTTCATTACATGCAATCTGGTGTTAAAGTTTGCGCACGTTATTGATTTTTAAATCTTTTTTCGGGTTCATTTTTACTTTTCTCGCATATTTTGTTATTTCAATTTTTTGAATCTCTCAAGTATGGAAAATGGAATTTTGATATGGCAGAAATTTGCATTCGTTCCTAAAAATGTTTTTCGTTTTTAAGGAAGTAAATTGTTTACCCAATATTTACGTGAATTAATCAAATTGTTATGTAAGGCTAATCGATCGTGCAAAACTTTTCTTGCAAAAAGCCAAGGTTTGTCTGACGACATTTTGAATTTTCTTTTTTAATTGCTTTCATGGGTGAAATAAATTTATAAACACTTTCACTCATTTTTATTGCTTACTTGGCCGCCCATCCGCTTATTTATTTCTCTAATATAAGATGCTCAACCCATTGTCACAATTCTTTCGAGGATCCCCTAACTCCAGCATTTGTCACTCTGTTTCCCTGTATTATCCAAAGCATTGCTCTTTCTATCGCTCACGTGTCACCCTCAATTTATTTAACCATTTCTCTGATCCCAGCTACTGCTTATGTACCATACGGTAGTATTAGGGAAATTAATTCTCAACAAATATCAACCCAAGCAAGTCACTCTAAATAATTGTCACTTTCAAGGTGTTTACCTCTTATTTTTTGTAATTATTTCGTTAGCACCTTCATTGATGTCTGCCAGCGTTGCAAACAACCTTAATCCATCAGAGTAGTTCGGCCACTTCTGAAGTAGCCTACCTTTTGGCGATTTAACAACTTCTCCCGCATTAATTCGAGATACGCTTTGCATCTCGTCTGAGATTTTTTGTCCCCCCATTACTTTATACCTTTTAGAAAATCCACTCTGTTTGTAGTTTAATGAGTGGAAATGATGAAATATCGATTTTATGTTTACTGCTTCCTCTACGTCTACTTGTTTGCCAGTAGAAGTTATCGATCACTCTCGAGGACTTAAAACAATCAGGTTATCCAAGTGCACACCAGAATATGCATCAACCTGGAGAACCTTCCGAGGTGAAAGGAACATAATTAAAATGCCTATCGCTAGTGACATTTCAATTTAATTATTTTTTATTGGACAGTAATTGCCTTAAAATTGTTAATCGCGTTTGCGACATAATAACATATGGAGTCACCTTTTTTGCAAAAAAAAAGCAAAATAATTCGCGATATTACGAAAAAAGGCCGACGACACAATCACGCGTGTTGTTGCAATTTATTTTTTTTGATATCTTCAAAAATGTGAAATTCCAGTTTTGTTATTGCCATTCCCCAGGCCACGGCCAAGTAGATATCACGTAGTTTGTCTGATTTAGATCGAGCGAGCAAAGCCAATGCCCCGGCGGTGAAACGTTCTGTGTCCCACTTTCAACCGGCTCGACGACTCTTGGTGCTTGAGTATTTCGACATCGTTCTCATCGAGAAATTATAAAACAACCAACTACACCGTATATGAAAATAAATGGACGATTATTAAGCTAATAACCAGTTGGTTCAAGTTTCACATTAATTTAATTACTTTTTGATTAATTATTATCGAGAAAAAAATTCGTACTCAAAACCAACAACTTTCCGTCTTAATCCGATCGTTATTTCGCTTCATTAATCCTTTTTGTTGTGTTCTGATTTTTGAGAGACAAATAAAGTTATTAATATTTTATCAACTGTTTTCGTAAATAACAGTGCATTACAATTTTTTTTTATAAAGTCAGAAGATAACGTAAAACAAAAATTGTATTCGAAAAAAATTTGTAAAGGGATAAAACCTTCTTTCTAGGACTCTTATCCGACAACATTGAATGGCTTTTATGCGTAGATTTCTTATCGAAAGTTGTCATTAAATTCTGGCTATACGTTGTTATATTGCGTTTTGTTCTTTTAAATTTTTTCTCCCAAGTGTAGTTTCCGAAATACTACAGTTTTATTTTGTGTTGCATCTGAATTTTGGAGTCAATATTTAATCTTTCATGTTTAACTTATTGCTAGAATTTTTGTACTACGTTTTAGTTTTTTCTTCATCCCTTGTGGACTACCATTTCATGATCGTCGAAGTCGTATCATCTATCTTCACTAAGTCTCGGGAGTTGCTCTGGTGGTGGTTTCAATAGAAACTTCATCCACGCCTATCGATTTTCAGAATTGCTACAATGTAATGTAATATGTATGTGTACTCCCTGTGTTGCATATAACGGGCGGGTTTAAAAGCTCATGGGGGTGCATAGGGAACTTTATATATCGCTAACTAGGGACACATGCAAAAGAATACGAATAATTAAAGCAACATCAAGAAAAACCTATAATTGTAAGAACTTGATTAAAATTTTAGTTTGTTGTTTAAGTTAGCTGAGTTACAGTCGGGTCTTTTGGGACCTAATGGATTTTACGATACAATTTATTCCAAATCTTTTAAGAATTTTATGGCGGTCGTTAATTCTTCACCACTGAAATTTGGAAGGACGCTGTTACGACAATCCAACGGGGCTTAATTATTATTAGCAAAGAACCGGAAACATTTTGTTTACTAAAGAACTGGAATTATAGTAATTTTATTTGCAATTGAGTTATTTATCAGCCTTCTCTTCGTTGTTGCGCACTTCCGTCAGGTTATTTCAAAAAATCGATTCCAACTTTAGTCTGAAGTCGCCCCATTAGTCTTCGGTGGTAACGAGGGTAAAGTTCCAACACCAGGGTAATACAAATTATGTGCATTTCGTTTGCATAGTAAATAACGCATTGAGAATTTCTCCTGATGAAGTAATGTTGAAAACTTGGCAAATTGGATGGGTTTTTTTTATTATTTTTTCAGGCGTCATTATTATTGTAGAAGGAAGGCCAACGGGTCAGATAGCTTGAGACGGATGGAGAGGGATTTTTAATTATTTACAGAAAAAACCTTACTGCAACAGTTTTCGAAATGAAACATGTTTCATTATGTTATAACAACACCGCATTGGATTAACATTGCCATTGTAGGCAATACGTGCCGGGATACAGTATTGGTAATCAGCATCTGGTAGAACAAAAATGTTTTCCTGAATTAATCAAACAATAGATAAGCTGATTTATTTGTTTTCAACAATTAATTATAGCAAATGAAGTAACAAATTCAGATACGCGTGGTTGCTAGCGGTTTGCAATTGGATGGGTGACAGATTGAAGAACACTGCTTGTCTTGAGGCATTCGGTAATGGACGATTTTTCAATAATTTAACTTGTAATTCAAACAACGGTATAAATAATTTATGAAAAGCTACATATGCCCTATCACTACCAATCTACCTGTACAAAATTATACTTTTTCCCGCACTCTTGCGGTAACTGGACTCGGCTAACGCCTCGATAATCAATTTTCTAGTATTTATGCAGAAACGTAATTATTTAGCACTAACTGACTCAGGCGGACTGAGGATTATATCATTCAGTAGCATTGATATGATGCTTCAGCGTCGCTCGGAGCGGAGGGGGGGGGGAGTCAATCATACAAGCAAATCATAAAACGCATATCTTTTTTAGGTAGGTAAATTTTTTTGTTGGTAATAATTAATAAATAAATAAACAGTAAGAAGTCAAATCTCACTGTTAAATTTTCGGAGTAGAATCAAGCTGGTTATTCGAATAGAATACCGATCTATGTTCTACCTTCCGAATGGGGGAGTTAATTCATATTCATATGCTTAGAAATCCCTAACTCCATCTATACTTGGAGGGTATTCCATACCCCCCAAACCCCCCGGTCAAAAAGACCAACATAGTGTATTTGCTGTCTAGGGTTGGGAAAAGTACATCACAGTGTGTATTTGAGGACGTATGTGGACAGTGGACTGCACTGATGGTCAGAAATAAATCCTTTTCTTTTGCGTTTCGACCGAGGGTCACATGTAGATTGCACCGATATAAATAGTTAATAACTTCGCTCCGAACGCTCCAGAGCCGTTTTGACAACATTTTACCAATTAAAAATATCTCCTAAGGCCGTCCAACTAGGCAAAGTGTGCTATTGGGAAGAAGCTGGATCTCTCTTTTTACATTATACTTTTTAAATCATCTAGCAATAAAAAACAGAAAATGGAAATACAATCTGGATTATTTACATACCTCTGTACTAATTTAAATACCTTATTACTTTAATGGAATTAAAAAATATTTCTTACTGACCATCGCCATCGGTGCAGTCCACAATTGCCCATAATCTTTAAACCTCGGCATAACTAGAAAGCACCATAGATTTAGAAGCAAAATTTTTTCAATTTGCAATTTCTGTTCCAGTAATTTAAGTTCCCATAGGCTACAATTTATTGTAACCGCTCAAAATCTACTTGAACCCATCTGAAATCAATGTTAACACAAGTCACAATTATTGTTGTGGGCTATAGCTCCTTAACCTTTAATTAGTGACGTGAATCTTTCCTACATACATTTCAAATGGGAACTTTGCCTCGGAGACGCCCACGTCACTAACTAAAGGTTAATGATATAGGGCACCTTGTATATAATTGTCAGAAATGGAAGTGGGGAAGGGGGGGTTACCTTCCAATCTAGAAGAAAATTTGTTGAGGAAAGGCAACTACACAATACTTACTTTCATTTTTTAAAGATCTTTAACTATCCACTTCAAGGGGAACGTTAGGCCCAAACCTATCATACTTACCTAATTCGGTTCTGTAAGGAGCAATTATTCATTTCAATTGCTCGACTCGTGTGACCTGGAGAACGAATATTTGCATTGTGCTACGCCACTTCTACTGATTACAACAATAACAATACTAAAGTTTTATTACTAGTACCTAAACTGACCGTGAAAGTTATAAATCTAATTTAGCAAAAGACCAAATGCGGTTTACCAGGGGGCAGTGATAAGTGGTCACCCATCCAAGCGCGAACCACAGTATTATATTGTTTGTCTCCCGTGATCCAACGAGAACCAGTATTTGCCCTGGTACCAAAACAATTTTTTATTAAAAAGCAAAACCTTCGTATGCGGTATTAAAGAGACAACAGAGTGGAAAGGTTCTAAAAGGTAGAAAAGAACCCCAAGTTAAAATTATAATTTTTTTTTTCAAAATTGGACCCCCCAAGCTGCCTTGACGGTTCTGTTTTGCCCTGAATAAATAAATTTCATTATTAGCTTCTGTTTCAATTGATCGGTGAAAGTAAATGTTAGAAAAATGACGGTTGACCAAAATTTTTAGTATACTTACTACGTGACTATTCGTTTCCGTTATTGCTGAGGTACACAAACTTTTGTAATCTTTACGACCAGCCACCACCATGGGACGTCTGTTATCTGAGACCCTGAATAATTCTTTGTGACCGCTGTCTTTAACCCCGAAAGTGGGCGTTTGAAGTTTAGTGTCCAACGAAGTCGAAGTTATATAGGAAGTTAATTATCTCTTGATCTTTATTATCTTGTTTGTAATTTAAACTATTTCATTTAATCAAAGATAATCGAATCGTGCACGTGTAAATTTGTAGTTCTTGCGGGTGTTAAAAGTAACCTTAGTGACCTTATAACTGTGCAACAGAAACGTGAATCCGTGACCGTAACTAAACTACCGGTAAAAATAATTCATTTCACCTTAGACATTGTGATGCAATCTTCTGATCTTCTTCCAAATAGCAAGAAGAGATAGCATTCTTCGTGCAGCGCATTAATTTTAATTTTGTTTGATTTTTTGGTTATCTCAAAAATTATAACCGTGTTTACTTTGATCTATTCACATCAAAAGAGGGATGTGATGGAAAATGTATGTTTACATAATATAATAAGAGATAACATTTTATTTTAGTCTCTAAATGCTGAAATATTTTACAAGATTTGCAAAATATTGCTACGGTTTATAATCGACGGCAAACATTGTCTAAATATTTGTTTAGCAAATTGTTGGTAGATTTTAATCTAAAATTGCACTTCTTCAGTATCCTTAGGGGAATTTAACACTCAAACAGGTTTTTAACTAAATAAGTAAAGTTAATTTGATTGAAGAATCGATATTTTTTATGTTGCCATAATTTGTGTGCCTTGGTGGCATTTTTAAAAATAAAACTTTTAAAGTGACATTACAACATTATTATGTTGCTGCTTAGCGTTTAAAAGTTTGCTCGGCAGATAGAAACCAGAACACGAAAATTAACCGTTATGTTAGGGAAAGTTTACGGAATGGATGCAAACTTTGAAAAATGTAGAACAAACATAGATCGTAAGTAGGTAACGAAAAAAATTATTGAGTTTTTATAATTTTTGATAACAGTTTCACTTTTTTCACCTGTTTATTACCTGCGCTTAAGAACAGGTAAACCTCATAATGGACCGCCTCAGACAACCTCGAGTAATTTATTAAATATTTCAGTATTTTTTTGTGCGACTGTGTCGACCCTTTTTGTAGTTTATTTTGGAAACTATCTCCATTTTCTCTTCTACTTCATATAAAAGCTCCGGCTTGGTTTTATATTTTATCATGCCATCTCCATATAATTGGAACAAATTGAGATGTTTTATTAAAAAAATGAAAATTTATATTTTTCTTAATTTTTTTTTAAAACCTGGCGAGTAAACCCAAACCCATCAGTTTTGTTACCATTTCATTCAATTTATGTTTCCTATTTCGCTTTAGAAATAAATTAAGCCGACGTTTTAGTCACGACCAACCTTTTTTTGTCCACCCTCACTGAATCTTTCGTACAATTTCTCCCTCATCGGTCATCCCTTCAAGTAACCTGCAGGTTACTTGTGGTGTATCCATTGAATTGTTGAAAGTTTCATTCTAAACTAAATAGCAATGTGACAGTTTTTGTAACGTATTTTCATCGAGATATATTTCCAGCAAAAATCTGTTTTACGTCGTCATCGCTTGGTTTAATTTGTTACATTTTTATACAGAGTATTGCTAAATTGCTCTATAAAAACGTACAAACGATATGGAATGCAATAAACGTCACGTTATTGATTCTTGGAGGAGTCACATATGGAACATAAATCCGTAATAAAAAACAATTACAACAATATTAAAAATGAGGATTAACTTTGGCTTTACATATTGAACCTATACAAATTAGATTAATCAATCGCCTATTATTTCTAGATATAAAAGATAACAATACGAAGTAAATGTAGGTGTTAAATTCCCTACCGACACCCTTAATTTTTTAATTGAACAACTGCAATCTTTAAAATCACGAGATCAGCAAACTAAAAGTTTCTAACTTTTTTCCTTCACTCTTCCATCATTATTCAGGAGAGGGTAGTGTAGCTGCACCGTCAGTTTCTAGCAAACCATATTAAGAAATAAATAAACAATCAATTTAATCCATAGTTGTAAATTGTAATCGAAATCATTTACATAATTAATAAATTGATGTCTGGTTGTTAATAAATACATTATAATTGGAACATTGCATGCAATTATGTAGTATTGATACCACATTAACGATGCAATCGAATCGAAATATCATTTCGTAAAAGGTTTTTCTGATGCTTTTTTTTTAAATTTTTTAATTTTATGCTAGAGATTTGCTCTAGCCTTCATAGCAAAGACGACCAGAAAGGTTCTTATTTTGCCCGGAATCGAACCAAGCATCTCGGCATCATATGCAGTCCAACAACAACTAAGTTTAGAGCTAAGCCTCCAGACGCTAAATTACCTAGTTACGGTCCTGCTGTAACCCTAAACGATTTTTGGGTTTGCTAGCACACAAATTCTGGATTAGAGCACCCTACTCGCGAGATGGAAAATATGGATTTTGTATTAGAATACCTGTTTTTATTGCTGAATTAACAGCCCCAAAACTTGAGAGTCTACCTCCGCATAATAATAATATAATATTGACTACCAAATTCGAATATATTTGTTTTGTTTTAGATGTTATTTGTGCTCCCTGTAATTTTTTATGCTTCGCCTAGTCAGGCTCAACAGTTTTAGCGCCCTAATAGCCAAGTGGAGCTTGTACGTACGCCCCAAGAAAAATCCGTAGTGTTTTTTCGTTTGTATTGAATGACATAATTACCTACAGTTAATAACACAAACAAGTCAGAGTAACACTTAAAAATTACAATATTGTGTACAAGTACAATACTTCATTTATAACGAGTGATCTCAGTTTCCCACCTACCTACATTGATTTATTAATATTTAATAAGTTGCAATAATTTGCACTTTACAGTGGGAAAATGTTCTTGAAATTCGCATTACATAATATTTTATGTTACTAAAACACCGCTAAATTAATCAACATCCCGTTTTAGGTTACGGTCGCATGCGTTTCTACCGTTACGGCTAAAACAGTCCGGTTTGAAGGGATGGTAAAATCACACGAGTGGTCACAAGTATGCGGTGTTGTCGCATCCAACTGAAATACATGCACATACTCGAACTTCATTTGAACAGTTTTCTACTCTTATCAATCGTAGTAAGAAACGTCAGATCGGTCTGATCGGCAAAAACAGCTTCGGAGCGGCCTTTGGGTTAATCTAGCATCAAAATTTTCGATTATATACGGGTGCGTTCAAGAGAATCCAGCACTCGTACGACTGCAACTTCGTAGGGGTTGTGGGTATTATAGCCCATATGTTTTAAGCAACCCTTTCAAATGTTTTCGTGCCTATAATTACTACTCTAAATTTTGATGAAGCAACCTTGCAGGCTTGATGAGCCATTCCTCGAATTTTTCTGGTGAATCACATTTACGATGTAACCGCAGAGTTCAATGGCGAATCACAATGACCATTGCGGTGAACTTGCATGCGCCAAAGAGACCTTATTGCACATATCAGGCGTACATGGGTAAATCTTGTTGATATTTGTTTTAATGCATGACCGCGCACCCATATAATCGAGCGACCTACATGTGTCATGTTGAAAAGGTGAGATCACGAGTACTTAAATAAGGGAGCTAGTGCAGTAATGAAGGATGGAGTATGTAAAACAACCCTTTTTCGAACAAAAGGGGGAGAAATGCAGTTTTTCATACTGCATTCAAGTTTTGGAGGTAAACATCCTGCACGCGAAAAACTCTTGCCAAAAGTAATTTTTAGTAATGATCCTGCATTCCAAATTGTGCTAACCGTTTGAACGCCTTCGGGAAAAAATGGTTAGGTTATAATATTATTATTATAGTAATAAGATTATTAGTATTTGTGAAACATTTTGTATTAAATTATCCTTAATCGCACGAATGATGACTTATTTCGTGATTGAAGTGACCTTAGTTACTTATTATTCTTTTAGGTATTATGGAAGCTCATTCACCTTTTATTTTATAGCTTTCACTTTTATGCACTTGTTTGCATCGGTTGAATTATGTATACTTGCCAATTTATTCGCCAAAGGTTGGACGAGCTTCGTAAGCGTAGTAGAAATATTTCAAGTGATTATTTACTTATCGTGGTTTATTTTTAGAAATAAAATTATGAATGTATAAATATAATAAAAATTAAATGTTGGAGATTAATAAAAAATTAATTACGGTAGGTTTTATATTTAGTCTGAAATTTCAGTACAATTTTGACGAAAAAGAATTTTTAAAAATAACATTTTCTATTTTGGTCGTTCCGTTTTTCATCTGCACGTTTATATCAGATATTGACGAACGTGTTCAAAAGTCTCGGGAGTGTTTCGAATTGCATCACGTCTATTTTGAACTTGCTTCATTTTTTTTTTAATATTCGCGTTTCCGATTAACATGAATACTTTACTTAATTTTTTTATTAGAAAATTAGACACCTTAAAACATCCCATCTACTTGTTAATTGAATGAAATCTATTTTTGGACAAATGTACAATACGAATCGATCAATCGACTCAATCACCTTACATGTTTTGGTATTTTTACTTCACGTGTCACATTCGTTAATAACCTTTTTACGATCGTGAAATTTTTCCCACTCGAAATCGTATTTTTAAGCACAAAGCAACAAAGGGTGTCCGAAAATGTGAAAATGACTCATTTCTAAAAAAAGTTTCCATTATTTTTGAGCGAAATTAACTACTAGGTATGCTATGCGCACCGGTGCAACCTGTATGGTATAAAAAAATATATAACTTGTTCGCCACAATAAAAATCTGCACACACATAAAAGAAGCATAAAAATTTATCTTTTTTGTCGCATAATAAATATTTATAACACATAATTAAATTTTATTTGCCAACCTTGAAACAATTTATGTAGTTAATTGCGTTAAGTTCAATGGTATAAATATACTTACTTACATGTGTAAGTAGGCTACATAACGCTAGGTTCTGGCATGTTTTGTAAAGGTCTTATTTGACTACCTTTCGTCAAGGGTCTTTTCTTTCTAAATTCACCCTCGTTTGAACCTCCATCCAATTTCATAAGCTTTATCATTCTCGTTTGTCGCAGTCTGCTACTACGTGAAACTCGCCTCTTTCTAGCTCTCGCCATCTCCCTATTTTTCGCACAATTGTCGGTTTTATAAATCTCCCATTATGTCTTTACGGATCTTAATTCGACTTCTTATTGTGTAGTTTTTCTTTTACATCATCTAGTTATTGCGATATGAATTTTTATTGTTGAAAACTTACATTTACGTGAAGTTGCTCTAAATGGAATAAATTTTATCTTTTAGTAAAAAGAAAATAACCTAACAGCTTTATGTACGTAGCTAAATTTAAATAGGGTTCAAGGATGCACGTAAATGTGATTGGATAAAAACTTGTTTACTTATACAAATACTCATTTTAAGTAATTTGTGTTCAAATTACAGATAGCTCGACTTCTCTGACGTCTGATTATCCAATATTGATATTTACATCACACAAAACTTTTCACATTAAATCTTTGTTTTTGTTGTGGATTCAAAATTAAAAATTTTCCAACAAACTTTTCCTTTCCAACTTATTTCTTTGATGTTGGTTTAATAAGTACCTGTGGAAGTTTAATTAAGGAGAAAATTGTTTTCAAATTAAAAGCATTCTTAGCGTAATTTTTGTTTCATCATACCAAGCTATATTTTATTGATTTTCGAGCTACATTGACTATGCCATATCACGATACAAATGTTGTCTCCATAAGCTTACTCCTAATTTGTTTTAACTTACATTAGTTGGTTTGTTGAAAGCAGCGATAGCCAAATTAACCCTCCAGTGGTCGCGTGGTCTACCACCGTAGACCATGATTTTTTAAGCCTTCTTTAAACCGCCATAGTTCGTAACAGTTCGAATTATATCGGTTGCATCTTTGAGTAACTGACAAAAATTAGTCAATCTTTCGGATCCAGTAGTTTTTGAACTTTTAAAGTGGTAAATTATTGGTTTTATTAGTTCTGAAACAGGGCTTGTCTACAAGCGTAAATCACGCGCCTACTGGAGGGTTAAATGGTTCACTTAATTGATACCACCAGTCCTACTCATAATTCAATCTTTAAAGCTTTCTCAAGTAATTACCTTAAATAATTGATGCAACTCCTAGTCCACCCTATTCATTTTTGCAGAGGAATCAACTCTAGGTACCGCTGAGCGTGGCCGAATGTCTGGCACTTGTGGCATTGTTTGATCTATAGATTTTACGATGCGAATTTCCATTTGTACTTAAGTATCGAGTACATATTATATGCTTTATGGTAATAGGTTCGATTATTTATGTCGTGGCATAGTTAGAATTGCACAAAACAATCGATCCTACTGCCACGCAAATCCGTAACTAGTGGCGAAGATGGCACAGGCCACGGCTGCACAGATTTGAGACACAAGGTAAGATAGGGGACTACCATGGAAAATAAGTATTACGTGGTTTATGTTACTGAAAATTTTTTGCCCTGAGTGAACTATGGAAACCGGATAGGGGGGGGTCTGGGGGTTATAGAATGACCTACCGGTTTCTCATCCGCTTCCTCACATTTTAAGTCTAACGAGGTTAATAACCTTAATATTTCTGCTTCATTGTTGAATAAAGAATGTGAAATTTGTTGTGGTTTAATAAACAAATATTTGGTTTGACCGCTTGGGGAGGGGGAAAATTAAACTGCTTGCAACAGGCGATTTCTATCCTCGTTGCGGCTCTGCTGCCACGGCGACGTTTAGTTTGTAAGTAAAACTGCCGACTTTAATCCATAATTGAATTAGGGAAATGTTGTCGCACCCTGTGCTACTTTCCGAATGTGTATGGCAAAAGCCAGAGCCGTAACGCCCCCCCCCCCGAACCAAAATTGTCTTTTAAATTATACTTACAAAAATAGTATTAAAAAATACTGTGCTGCAGTGGCCTGCATCTCCATCGCCACGACTTAGTTACGGCGCTGGCATAAGCTGTTTCTGAGTTATGAACGAATCATAATATTAAAGTATTGTTTCAAAAATATTGGATTAAAAGTTTTAGAATATTCATTATATTGTATATTTGCATGGAAGGTCAATATATGAGGTTATTCTGATTACCTACGTCACAGGTATTTTCAGTATGTTTTAATTCTTTTAATTTGGAAAAGGGATGGAATCTGACGCTTACACAAAGAACCAAACAATGAAGTTTGTCGAAAACAGATCGCTACTTTAATGCTAAATCAGTGATCTTTACACAAGCACAGTGTTGATCGTTTCTTGATTTGAAACTGACGCAGTTAAGTGCCCTGACAAACCAGTTCACCCTCTGCCCAGAAATTGGCTCACCACAGCCACTACGATTCCAGCACCAAACTACATCCATTGGTATTAAGTGGACGATTGTGTCACTTCACATGAAATAAAGTGACTTTCCACATTTTTCTTGGCCTTCATGTGCTGTCTCAGGTAATTATATCGAAGGTGGGAATAGCAAGAGCAAATGGTGGTCTGATAAGCACTTTAACGATGTAGATGATTAATCAATTATTTAGCAGAATGGTCCGGATAGAATCGTTGGTATTCAATAACAATAGCTGCCTTTACACACACGCGATTCCTGACGCGATTCATGACGTTCCAAGAACGACGCGAAAACCGACGTGCCGGGAACGCCTCGTTCCAAGAACGTCGTCCTATTTAAACACACACACCAGGCGTGTCGGCAGCCCTTTGTGAATTGGAGCGTTTCAAAACTTTGCCTTTAGACACACGCTCCAAACCCGCACGACTAGTCGCGTCCGCTCCAATCGCGTCAGGAATCGCGTGTGTGTAAAGGCAGCTAATGTCATTTGATTATCTACCAACTAAACCACCATAAAAAGCGTTTTCAGTATCGGTGACAACGGAAGCTAATTTTTTTAGCTCCCCATTCACACACTTGTAGCACTCCACAAGTAATTCTGATTTTCTTTTATCTAACCGTTCATTATCCACAAAAACCATTAAAATCTTAAACTCATCAATTGACTTCTTGAATTCTTAACTGTTAGACCCTGCCCAGATGAAGCGTTTTACGTGCATAAAATCATAATCATTAGTGTAATATTCGTATTACCGGTTGCCATGACAATAGCATCATAAATAAAGAGCTTAAGAAGGGCAAATTATTCAAATCTACGTAACGCCACTGCTTGTAAATACATAACCGATCGTGAAAGAACAGCGACGAGATTTTCCATTGTAACTTCGTACAAACTTTCTGCAAACACATTATTGTTCTACAACATGATAGTGCATTAAAAATTGTTTCACACTCTGTTCACGAGCTCGAGTTAGACAAATTCTTATAACGCTTTCCACTGTTCCACTATTTAGCAGGTCTTCCCCACATAAATTACATCTCGAAATTCCTTATCATTTTGTATTCTTGTTGGGTCCCCTACATAGGCTATATCCTCAATACATCATAGCCCAAATGCATAAGGCACTTAATTCAAATAGAAACGTGGTCCTAGGCGGCTCCCCTTTGCTGTATTTACCCAGTTAGCATTCAAGCATAGTTTTACTTGGAAAAGCAGGCCGTTTTCAATTTATTTTTCACCAAAGAATTTCAATGCAACAACAGAGCATTTAATTTCGTCGTATCTTTTTTGCGCTTAATTAAGAACATGGAACGCTATCTCCTTACCTCTTTATTTTCATCAATTTAATAACTACCTTTTGTTCGGTCCGAGATACACGAATCAATATTACGCGTGTTATTTGCATCAGATACATTCCCTGATATCTCTATTCCGCTTGACGTGTTTCGACCCAAAGTGACTCATCATTCAACTAAGCTTGTAATGTTTTTTGTTTTCCGAAAAGCGAAAACGTTTTTTTGTTTGTCATAATTAATTTTGTTTTAATTTTCATCGTAATTAAATTAATACGATGTCTGCATAATTTAAAATACTGGTTCATCCTAATGGAAAATTTATATGAAATTGATTGAACAAACTGACCTTACTTAATTTAATATGACTCGACACTTTATTTGTAGACGATAATCGTAATTTAATTTGAATACGGTTAATTTTTTTCTTTTAATTAATTTGAAATGGCTGCCATTATGTGAAATCGATATAAGTATGAGCTGATTTCATTTTCAAATAGGTTTGTGAAAATTTAAGCGAGACGGAAGAACGTGGTAACAATGCCCTCGTGAGATGATAAATTTTGATTTACTCTATTTTATTTTTAAAGTTTTGAGTTAAATATCCGAATAAAATTGAACAGGGTGAGAAACTAAAAGATGCTGGAAAATAGGTTGTCAAGTAGAAGAATGGAAAAAGTTTTTTAAGATAAACATAAGATGTGTTCAATTGTGTAACGGAACGAAGCTCTTAAAACTGTTACGAGTGATTATGGTGAAAGTAAAATTGTGTATTTCTTTTATTTTCCAATTTTTGGGTTGAAAAACTTTGTAGTTGTGGAAATTAGATTTTGTTAGGGTGGAGAACCCTGGGTCGTTAGTTGTTACACACAGTTTTCTAATTCCTGCGAGGGACTCTTTAACGCGAAAGTGTCGAAATTACGAAGGGAAGTGTAATGTGTAATATAGTCGATGAGTCATACGATTACATTTTATAAGGCAATTGGAAAGTCGCGAAGCGCAAACGTAAGGTTGATTTTTGAACTACAATTTTTTCTTTCATAAGCAAAACCAACCTGATGGATATTTATTTCAGAAATGAGTCGGGAAAATTTGTCAAGTTTTAAATTTCAGAATCGTCCTATCGATTTGTTTTGAGGTGGATGAAAAATTACACCTCATCGCAATCATTCAAATTTCTTTTTAAAATTCGTGGTTTAAAGTCGAAATATCAAATTGAATAGAGTAAGAGAAAACCATACAAACATATGGTTCGGGAAAACGTGTAAGTGCATGTAAATCGATGGTTTGAAAACTAAAATTCCGAGTCGCTAGGGGTCAATAAATTTATGTGATTCGAATTAAAGTTGAAAGCGTACGGTGGTTTTGGATAATGGTTGGCGCACATGTTGATTAGATGCGGGCCCAGATGAAAGGATAAAGTTGATATTTTTAGCGATTATCAAAATTTGTAGGGTCCGTGGTGTAATTTTCGGAACCGTTACTCCCATAAATATTAATAAGCGCGGTAATTAAAATTTTTTTAAAGTTGCGCGAAATTTAGTTATTATTTATTTGCAAGTTTCTCTTCCACTTCTCAGTCTGTTGTGTGTGTCTTTATTGAATGCCCTTAAGACAAAATCGTTCAGCAGTAAATTAAGGTCGTTTTGGTATAGTTTGAGGGTTGTAATTAGATCGTATAAACTCGGAACGTTTTCTAAATATAGAACACGCCAGTGCAGGGTGTAACAAAAACTATTTTCTCATGCACACTCTCCCGCAGTATTTTTGATGAATAATTGGAGTGTCATGCTTACCAAAAAATATTTTTAAACGGTGTTTCTCAACTCCATTTTCTTTATTTGATCAACGACGATATCAGAAACTATAAATTTTGATAAATTAATTTAGCGTTACAGCGCTTGAGAGATTACGAGGGAGTTCTTGTCTATTCGTTCGTTCTTGTGATTCATTTAATCGATATTTCTATTATATTTCTAGGAGAATTCTTCAATTATTCCCAGTGTTTCTACATTCTATTTCAATAGCCACGAGGGCATCGAAAGTGTAATCACATACTCTTCATCGACAAACTAATTTTCTTTTAATCTGTTGTGTACATTTCCAATGACCGTAAGCGTAAGTAATACATAACCTACATGCATACATTTTAAGTGTCATTGCAAAACAATGGAATAAGACCCGATGACTTTGATTAACTAACCGGGCATTTGCTATAGTCATCGTTCTGACGGATTTTAATGATTCGGATGAACTTGGTCACCCTACTATATGCGGGTACAAATATCCCTGAAGGATTCTTAAAGGATAACGTTTACAGTAAATTATTCTGAAGTTAAACGACGAAATTGCAGAATGTCTGCAGTAAAAAAAGGCTTGGGGTCGTTAATCTCACCCCAACCTTTCATCACAGGATTTCTAAAGGGGCCTACAGACGACAAACATGGTATACAACATCGACTACAACATGCCATGTTGAAGTCCATGTTGTCCGTCTGTGGGCATGTTGGTGGTTTACTTTTCATGTTTTATTCCATTTCACCAACATGCTTTTTAACTTCCCATGTTAAAAGCGCTCGAAGCCCTCGAAGACCCCAAGCTGTGAGCAGGTAGCTGTTGCATTTTTCTAGTTTTACTATGGATTTTGCAAGATCAAAAAATTTTGATATTTTGTGCAACATATGTAGGCGGAACGTCGTACCGACAAAGAGAAAACACATTCACGCATGTTACCGTTTGTAAATTTCTTGTTTGCAGAAAGTAAAAAATTAACGAAAATATCATAAATTTGTTTTTTCGACAGCTTTGGTTTTATAAAATATTCATTTGGGTCACCGTAACATGAAACTTTATCTTTAGCTACCTAAACTTACGAGATATCGGTGGAAGGAGTAATCCAAATAAAGCATTTCATTTTTAATTTCTGTGTATCTATATTATAATAAAAAGATTTAAATAAAAAAATTGTATTCAGTTTAAGCTAATTTTGATTGTTGGATTTTGATTAATTTTGAATGTTGGATTTTGATATTGGTTCACTAGTTTCACTACTGAAAACCAATAGTTTTTCAATTATTATTAAAATTTCCTTGTTGCATCACAAAATTCAAAACCAGCCACCCCTAGTTTTCAAATTTTCCGATATAAAACAAATGATACAATCCTCGAAAGTGATTTATTATAATTTGGTTGCAAACATCTCTCTTCGTCTGTGGCAAAAGCCATTAGCACGCTTCACAACATGGTTGCACACCATGTCTCTCGTTTGTGGGGGCCTTAAGACCATGATTTTGTTCTACGGTACATCGAACCAATTTGTTGATGCATTAAACTTAACTTCAACAAATCATGCGATACACAAAAAATATGTAAATGCATCTCAAGCTCAGGTATAGCAGGTCTTGAATGTATTTTAGGATTAACTTGACCGCTTCAAAAAGCCAACAACCAACTTTGTTATATTCTATTTTATAACCACAGATTTAAATTTTCTATTGTGATTAACCTTGACAAAATATTGAATTATGTTTATTTATAATAAATAACACTCAGTGTGTCGAGACTTCTTAAAATTAAAACTGTACTTAATTATTTGAAGCAGTCGTGCCAAGTTCAACTTTTAAAATATAACTGAACTATATTTCAAAGATTTTTTATCAAGATAAATTATTCTTAATCAAAACATTCACTAGAAATCATTCAATATAATTGGAAATTATGTCCTGTTAATATTTCGCTCAAACCGAACCATGTTTCCTTTTACAAAATGGTTTTATTTATTTCCATTCCTGTAACTAACCTCTAATTGGTTTATCATATAAATGACGGGACTTGACAGAACAGTGGCAGAATAACATTATGAACTATGGGTTACTTTTTAGCTCGAAGGCCGAATAACTATGGCCCTCTCGTACTAGAAGGTCAATGTTGTTCTAGTATAAAATTGTTTTCGAATAGAAATGATAGAATGGTATGATTTCGGCTATTTCTCGTCGAGTTAAAACTTGATAATAATAATAATAATAATAAATTAACGTGATATCTTATATTATGTAATAATAATAATTACTATAATAATATGCAATTTAAAATAATATATTAGTAGTACTTTTTGTATAGTTATTATTTTAATATTGAAATGATATTAATATATTACTTAATAATAAAGTAATATTATTTTTCCATTACAGAATATTAGAACTGTAATATTCTATAAATATTATTTGTTTTAAACTATGCAAAAGGAAGTTACTTACATTTTATAGCTTTTTCTTGTCTTTACACCTGATTAATCGTGGAAAAGTTTTCTATAATATTTATCATTTAGTATAGATTAAGAAATAGTTCGACATATTGTAACTTTCTTGATTTTTTAAGGTTATCATACACCTCTGTGCTTGAGGATGAAATATAATTAGTTAAATAATCTTTATACTAATAGATATAATATAAAATAATTAATATCATATTATAACGTTCCTCATTCAATGAGGCAGAAGGCCGAGCAAACGTGCACTTCAGAACTGTGACATTCACAATATATAGTGACAATCCTCACTTAGCGAAACCATGTAATCCGACCTCAGTCGGATCCAATCGTTTTCAATCTATTTCAAAAGCTAATGAATACTTGATAAATACATTTTTTCTTTGGTTTCTCTCACAATGTATGTTTTTTTTATTTTACTATTATTGCGGTTTGAAACATAATATTCTGCTATTTGTCATGTCTATTAATCTGGTGGTTTCATTATTGACAGTGATTTATTTGCCAAGATAGTCGATTATATCGTATCATTTACAATAATTGATTGTATCTCTATTATTTTCTCCAAAAATAACTACCATTCGCAATTTTTAAAAGTGTAGATAATATTATAATAACCAGTAGTCCCTATTTTACGTATGCACCTGTTTCCGAGTTGTCAGACGCCCTCAGAATAACACAAACATCAAATCCATAATTTTTTTATGCAAATATTAACTGTTTTTTTTTCTGTTTCAGGTAAGAACCGTTCAACCTTGAGCTTTTTTGAAAATTTTCAAATCGTAAAGGCCCCCACAAACGAGAGACATGGTGTGCAACCATGTTGTGAAGCGTGCTAATGGCTTTTGCCACAGACGAAGAGAGATGTTTGCAACCATATTATAATAAATCACTTTCGAGGATTGTATCATTTGTTTTATATCGGAAAATTTGAAAACTAGGGGTGGCTGGTTTTGAATTTTGTGATGCAACAAGGAAATTTTAATAATAATTGAAAAACTATTGGTTTTCAGTAGTGAAACTAGTGAACCAATATCAAAATCCAACATTCAAAATTAATCAAAATCCAACAATCAAAATTAGCTTAAACTGAATACAATTTTTTTATTTAAATCTTTTTATTATAATATAGATACACAGAAATTAAAAATGAAATGCTTTATTTGGATTACTCTTTCCACCGATATCTCGTAAGTTTAGGTAGCTAAAGATAAAGTTTCATGTTACGGTGACCCAAATGAATATTTTATAAAACCAAAGCTGTCGAAAAAACAAATTTATGATATTTTCGTTAATTTTTTACTTTCTGCAAACAAGAAATTTACAAACGGTAACATGCGTGAATGTGTTTTCTCTTTGTCGGTACGACGTTCCGCCTACATATGTTGCACAAAATATCAAAATTTTTTGATCTTGCAAAATCCATAGTAAAACTAGAAAAATGCAACAGCTACCTGCTCACAGCTTGGGGTCTTCGAGGGCTTCGAGCGCTTTTAACATGGGAAGTTAAAAAGCATGTTGGTGAAATGGAATAAAACATGAAAAGTAAACCACCAACATGCCCACAGACGGACAACATGGACTTCAACATGGCATGTTGTAGTCGATGTTGTATACCATGTTTGTCGTCTGTAGGCCCCTTAAGTAACATAACAGCCTATAAAAACTTAAAATTCGAAATTAGGTTTCGTTTCTCTTCCATTAAATTCAATTACAATACATAATTATTATAAGCTGCGTGTTCGTTTACAATTCAAATTATTTGTGTCGTGAATAAGCACAGTAAACACTTGTACTACTCACAGATAAGGTTATTGGTACACCAGTTAATTTTTTTTTAATAATCCAATTGACTTTCTCAGGAATTTTATTTGAGATACGTGAACGAAACAATGCTAAGGATTGCAAAAAGTGTTTAAGCACTTCAGAAATCGTCTACAACTGTAGTTCATTCAATAACAAACAAATTAACAGAAAATTCTAATCTCCCGACTACACTGGCGGTCGATTTGAATCGAAGAATGCGGGTGGTCGATTATTAGAATTGAAAGTGCATGTACGCTCATTTCAATCGAGTTAGTATTTTCATACCTTCTCGTGACTGTTATAAGACCGGAACTTCAAATTTATCCGGTATTTTGTGTGCGATAGCGCCATATTTTAGGAACTAATTTTGTGCCTACTGACCTGTCTACCCTGACTTTTATTGCACCAGTGGCGGTGTTCGAGCCACTTCCAAATAGGTCAAGAGTGTTTTTAATATTATGCGACTGCAGAACAGTCAAAAAAACTACTAAAATACAATTGAGAATTGAGCAAAGCGTACAATTTAAGAGATTTAAAACGTCTGTGTTTTGTTAAATAATGTTAATTAATGTTAAATAATGAAATTAAAAAAGAACGACGATTATTATTTTTATTCATTTTTTGCTTATTTTACGGATGAGATATTGGGATTTTAATACAAGGATAATTGAAACTTTTATAAGTAGGTCCTCGCACCGAAAGAGATCATACAGGGTGTTCCGTAACTTCCAGAGTTACGGTTAAATTAATTGGATAGAATTGCATGCATTTTTGGTATTACAGAATTTATTACCTCATTTCAAAGATGTAACTTTTTAATCCTTCCGGGTTGATTTCATTTCTATAACATGGGGTGATAAAAATATAAGAAGCCAAGTATGACACGTGTTGCATTAGGGGAAACATTTTTACCCAAAGACGTGCTCAAGTAAAAGGGCGTCTAAATTGTGTTTTTTCTTTAATTTTAATCGCCCAGTGGGTAGCAAAATCGATATAATATGAAAAAGTTTACCAAATTCGCTATTTATATACTACGTATAAAGAAAAGGAAACCTGAAATATTGAAAACAAACCGTAAACGTTGTAGGATTTTATTTAGATAAACGGACCCTCGGTGATTTTAGTGTTACGCAATTTTGCCAAAAACGAAATAGAAATTTCTTTTGTTACTTAGAAAGCATTTATAGAGAAAGTTTTACCAGTTTAAATAATCATTTGAAACAAATAAAACCGATACAGCAATGAAGAGCATAGCATGCAAACTTGTTAATGTCAACGATAATAGTTGAGATAATTGAGAGGCAAAACATACAGCAAGGTTACAAATATTTTGCAACCTCCGGGGAGGAATCATGGCCAAGATGAATTCCCGTACTAATTTCGCACGCAAACTAAACGACCTTGGCAAATTTTTCATACTCGATTTATTGCTACTTATTTATTTCGAGTGATTTTTATTATATATCTTGCTGCTATAAAATTATCTGTCAAGATTTTATTTTTCTTCGAAACCTGCTCCGCTTTTCGACACACTTTTATTTTTTTTGTCCGATGGGTCGTAAACGGACGATGAGCAAGTGGAACTTATTCATGCCCGAAATTTTAAGTAATGATGACTAAAGTTATTAAAAGAAACGTGAGTATTTATAATCAAGCCGCCTGTTGGTCTGCCAACGGTACAAAATCATTTAAAATTATTTTTTTAATTTGTTGTGAAGTTGGAACATGCAAGTCGTCTGTAGCCGTTAAGCTTGTTTTAGACTACACGAAATCTTGAACGAAATCTTGAACAATTTTTAAAACAATTTAAATTGCGCAGTATCAAACAGCAAATTGCTTCAAAAATTGTGTTGCTTTGTAAAATTGTGTGCAAAATAGAACGTGTTCTATTTTTCACACCATTTACGAAGCAATCTGTCAACTCCAGGCATGCGCTCGGTTGTGTCGTTTCTCGTTTGAGAAACGTACACTACCGATCAAAAGTTTTGAATATACCAAAAACTTTTTAAAATTTGTATTATCTTATTTTGCGTAAATGAAATGCATCAAAAATGATAATCTGTGTAAATCTTGACCAATTTTTAAAACAATATTAATTGCGTAGTATCAAACATCAAATTGCTTAAAAAATTGTGTTGCTTTTGAAAAATAGAACATGTTCTATTTTTCACACCATTTACGAAGCAATCTGTCAAGGCATGCGCTCGGTTGTATCGTTTGAGAAACGTACACTACCGATCCAAAGTTTGAATACACTAAAAATTTTTTTAAATTTGTTGACATATTATCTTATTTTGCGTAAATGAAATGCATCAAAAATGATAGTCTGTGTTGGGGGCATAGGTACAGACCATATTCATGACAAAATTTGTAGAATAAAATTGAACCGTATTGGTGGGTAGCTAAATATCTAAAACCACCCTTATTAGGTATATTTTTAGAAACCAGTTGCACTTCGAAAAATTTCTAATTAACAAAATTTCTTAAGGGCGTGACAAAATTTGTTAGGAGGGTAATGAAATCAGATACTTTTGAACACATTTTAACAAAATTCAACACAAAAACATATAAACGACAGAGAAAAAATAATTCAGTCTAGTTTTGATATTTAAAACAAGAAGTTCATTTATTAAATTATTAGGTGTATTCAAACTTTTGAGTGTTAGTAAGTACGGTAAGTACCTACAAAAATTACTTATTTTTTAACCAAAACATTTTAAAACTTCTTTTAAATGCAGATGTCTTGGTCAAATGAGCACACAAGTTCTTTAATAGATCAATATGAGAAGTATCCTTGTTTATATGTGGTAAAACATAAAGATTACCACAATAAACATTTGCGATCCTTGGCACTACAAAAAATTGTAGAAGCGCTGAAATCGATGAGACCACAGGTGAACGAACAAGAAGTTCTAAAAAAGTTTCTGGGTCTTCGAACTACCTATTCAAACGAGCGTAAGAAAGTTTTGAATTCTCTACGCAGTGGTATGTCGGAAGACGAGGTAAAACAGTTTTTTAACATTTTATTTTAATCGTAATAAAATAATAAATGTTTACTTTTTCATAATCAAACATTGGTGAATGTATTTTCAAATTTGTATTTTATAGATATGAATAAATAATTTATTTTTCTTTTTTTCAAGTAGTGGACTTTAATTATTAGTCCACTACCTGAAAAAAAGAAAAATAAATTAATTTAAAAATGGACGAAAATTTATCTTTATAATGTATAAATAATATTTTATCAACAAAATATACAGTTTTTTAATTAAGGACTATTTGCATATTTTATATTACAATCCACTTGACAAAAACTTTTGTAAAGGCCGTGAGACACTTGTGTAAATTTTGTACAAAATTTATTACTAAATGGTAACTAACCAATAGAAAACGTTTGATGGATACTAACACGCGCTTTCTATTGGTTAGTTACCATTTAGTATTAAATTTTGTACAAAGTTTACACAAATGTCACGGCCTTTACAAATACTTCAACATTTTTCTATTAATACTACCTTAAGATCTATTACATTTTTAAATAATGGGTTTTACACAAAGAGAATAAATTTTACAAATTAAGTTGTCTATTTTAAGAGGGCGCCTTTAAAAAACAGGTTTCAACAGGTGGCGCGCCCTAAAATATTAATCTTTTCTACTCATCTGTTCACCAATACAGAATTCTAATAATTTATAAAAGTCATATGAATAATCGTTAACTAATTTAGGTAATGAGGAAGTTTGAACTTTCAAAGTTAAATATTTTTAAAAATATTCAATATTTCCAAATATGAATATCTTTTTGGAATATACTTGTAAATATTCAACATTGGAAGTTCAAACTTCCTCATTACCTAAATTAGTTATCGTTTATTCATTATGACTTTTATAAATTATTAGAATTCTGTATTGGTGAACAGATGAGTAGAAAAGATTAATATTTTAGGGCGCGCCACCTGTTGAAACCTGTTTTTTAAAGGCGCCCTCTTAAGAGCGCTCCGGATCACGTGACTTTCTCTGTCTACGTAGGGAACGTTTAATTCGATTATTATATAAAAAAAGTTAATTTTGCTTTTGCTATTTCATTTTTAAATGTATTTTGAATCGTGGATACTCCTTAAAATTTGAAAAAAAAATTAAATTATTTTTTTTTAGCGAATTTAAATATTATTCGAAATAATATTGAGTATCCACTATTTGTCTCTATATATTATTAATAATAGATCAAATTGTTTACATAAAATAATTGCGTTATAGCCTACAGAAGTTCCTTTCGTAATTAAAAGGAAGGCGTTTGATTGGCTATCGACTGAGAAAGTCACGTGATCCGGAGTGGTTGTAAAAACCATAACAAATTAGTTTACACTATATACCAATAGCTCTATTTTGCCATTCAACACTACCCACAGGCGAATTGAAAAAATTACAAAATTTTGATCTCACATCTGTTGCTTCATTGCTGCAGCGAGTACCACCTTGTTGTGAAACTGTAGCTAAGGTAGAATTTTGGTTTTCCAAATCCAAATACTTCTTATTTTTATCGGCAAGAAAATTATGTAATATGCAACATGTTAAAGTTATTATTTCGGCTTTTTCGGGGGATAAATTTATAGTTCTCAGCAATATTCTGAACCTGTTGCTTAAAATTCCGAAGGCATTTTCAACAACTCGTCGAGCCCTAGATAGCCGATAATTAAAAATTCTTTTTACAAGAGAGAGACCACGTTGAGGGTAAGGTTTCATGAGTCTTGCTGATAGTGGGAATGCGTCATCTCCTACCATGACATATGGAACTTTAACAGATGTTCCTGGTAAAAAATCGTTTTCCGGGAAATTCAAAAGGTTGTTGTCTATGGCTTTTTTAAGACTGCATTCTCGAAAAACACCCCCATCACTCACTCTCCCATTCACTCCAACATCAACATATAAAAATCTATAATTACTATCTACTAATGCTAGTAAAACTATACTGTGAGTCCCTTTGTAATTATAGTAAAAACTACCAGCACTTCGGGGAGCTTGAAAATTGATGTGTTTTCCGTCTAAAGCCCCAATACACATAGGGTAGTTCCATTGGGTCTCAAAGTCATTGGCAATCTGCTTCCATTCTTCACTATTTGTAGGTAACTACGACAATATGTATAACTGTATTACTTCTTATTTATTATAATTAGAGACAGGATAGCTAGGCAAAATAAAACCTCAAAAAAGGCAGGCAAAAAGGCATTAAAAACGAACAAAAAATGTTGACAAATTTTTTTGTTGAACTTTTTCATTAACTTTTTTGAAGTAGAAACATTTTTCATAAAAGTTCTAACAGTACAGTTTCTTTTGTCAAAAATTCTCAGCTTTCAGAAAATAATATCAAATTTGAAAAAAAACTTGCCGCACTGTCAGAAAAATCGCTTTTTTGACTTTAATTGAATTTGTAAAGTAAAATTTGACAATATATTTCTAAAGGATTTTGAAAAAAAAATACAATTTGGAGATCAATTACACAAAGCAGACACTTTAAATCGATTATTTCGAAATGTAGATTTTGTATGTACCATTCAATTGAATCAGTGAGTGGAAGAACAGTACATGTTCAATGCAAATGCTATGTTTATGTACTGTTCTTCCACTCACCGATTCAATTATAATAATAACTAACTTTTATGTATGTTTTCATCAGCCTATTAATGATTGCTTGGCAGACTTCTGGTACAATTAAGCTAATTGTGCTCTCATGTATTCTTGTCGCAAACATTAAATCACGATAGCTGTTTCCAGTTGCCAAGTAACGTAAAGTTAAAGCGAGTCTAAAAAAAAATAGTTACAAGTAATAATACTTTTGGTTATTTTTTACATGATATCACACTACCTTTTTTCAGCAGACACCGATTCACGTAATTGTGAATCTTGTTTTTTTATATCTTGCTCGATGAAACTTAATAATTCATTAAAACTTTCGTTATCCATTCTCAAAAAGTTTTTATATGAATCAGGATCTTCGGTTAATAATTCTTCTCGAAGCATATTTAAAGTACCACGACCTTCATCTCGTCGTTTTAACCATTTCTCTTGCCATGTCCTTCTCATGCTTTTTCTTCTGTTTCTTATTATTCTTCGTTGTATTGTTTTTTTAATAACCACTAGCGAGAGTACTACACTCGCCGCCAACATTAGTTCTTGTATTTTCATGATTGTAACTGTATCACACATCAAACTAATAATATGTCATGCTAATAATAATAACATAAGTGGTTATAACATAACCTTCACGAAATCTCATGCACGAAATGAGCACGAAATCACACGAAATCTATTATTATTAATTTCTAGCGATCTGCGCATAATCCTAAAAGAAATATTGTTTCATAAATTGTCCAGTATCATACACGTTAATATTGAAAACAAAGCAACTGCTTGTTCAATATCTTGCACAATTTATTGTTTCAAATCTTGTTCAAGATTTCGTGTAGTCTAAAACAAGCTTTAGGTAACTTTTGTATACTATGTTGCATAGTTTTTGTAAACTGACGAAATTGATCTGCGTCGACATCAGTTTCTTTTTATAATCTTCTGATCTTCTGAAATTCCTGCAATATTGAACTTACACCTCCGCTCAAAAAAGTAATTTTACGAACGTTGAACTGTTGATTGGGTTACCACTGAACTATGCGTTTTTAATTGTCAAATTTTACAACATTCATGATAATAATGCTCTTCAATTTTTGTTTCTGAAGTTGGTAATAGTGGAGTCCCGCTTATCCGACAAATATAACTATTTCGTCATTTCAAGATGAAAAGTGTCACTTTTTGGTACCGGTTCGCTCCGAGCAACGTCTACATTCTACAACATTAAAGCGAGAATATTAATAGAATTAAAATTAATAGAGAATATTATTATTTTTCCCTTTAAAAAACTTGCTTTAAAAATGATTTAATTTTAATAAATTAAATTAAGTTTTTTAAAGGGAAAAAAATTGACGTGTTCAAGGATCGAACCCATGATCTACGGTTTAGCAGGCAAACTTACAATTATTGTTGCTTACATTAACACAGTTCAATCATGTTCCAAATTCATAATTTTTGAAGGTGCTGCAGGCAGAATTTTGAGATATATATTTTTTAATTTGTAGGGATTCCAAAGCGGAATTATGTCAAATTTTCTTAAGAGTAGCCGGAAAATTCTAACCTGATTAAATCATTTCTTTGAAAGTTGATCAATTCTTATTTCTTTGAAATTAATTGTGAAGGAATTCCAAAAAATTATTTTGATGTAGTTCTATGGATATTTTCAATTTTTTTGCAATTTTTAGGATATCTTTTAGTATACAAATGAAGAAATGTGAAAAAGCAGTTATTTCCTTCTGAAGTCAATAGGAATTAAATTGAGATGGTGAAATTTTGCACACGACTGTCTTTTTACTTAACAAACTTTGTAAAAAATTGCCGCTATAAAATTTCTAAGAGGTATTTTTACATAGTAAACCGGCCAGACCCTTTAATGGTGTGATTTTAAGGACTGTTTTAAAGCTTCATTTACAGCTCAAAATTGATTATAGATACAGCAATGATTTTTTTTAACGGAAATAGGGGAATTTTTTTAAGGTAATGATATAATTTTTAATCGGTTTTGATAACGGATTAATATTTTGATTATATCAATAAATTAGCGATTTTATATCAAAAACGCAAAATAAATTAATTACAATTTAAAATAATGTCATGGACACAGTTAAAATAGCAATCTTTCATATTCTGCATTAAAATTGTGTAAATGCTGTAAATAAAGTTTTGTTTCGTCCCTAATTTAAATGATTTCAAAAGACGCGCCTTTTGAAAACATTATTTTCGTTCTTTCCGTCCAATGATATGGACGTTATTTATAATGAAACTGTAAATCTAGGTAACTACGCCACCTGTTGAAAAAGTTCTCGTCCTAATGATAGATCGAGCCCTTAACAAATTATTATCAAAATGTTCTAAAATTGAGATACTTGCCCTTATATAATATGTTTAATCGAAAATCAATTAAAACGTTAATAAAATTATTTATATTATGTAAGTAAGAAATTCCTTTCATTTTTAATTTTCTCTTAGTTTAGGATCCCTCCTTAATTTTTTATTTGGTTGCTATCGAGGGACCACCCATTCATTTTACTTCACTACTACTGTTAGGTGTCCCCTTGTTTTACTTTCATTTTTATGTTGCGAGAGAAAAAAGAAAAAATCACTGTTTTGGCTAAACCAATACAAAAATAAAAAGGAATTAAATTGTAATTTTGAAAAATTTATAAATGTTTTATTTGAACTTGATTCCTCGGGGGGGGGGAAGGTGCAACATTGCAAAGGTCACTTATTTGATCCCACTTTTTAGGGAGCAAAGTGTCACTTTTCGGCACAGGTGTTCTCCGAGCAAGATCCGCAATATAAAAGCGAAAGCAAAGTAGAAAGACCCCATCTATAAGTGGGAGCAGAGTAGGGATTCCCTTTCTACCTGGAAGAATATAAGGGTCCCACATGTTTTGGTTATAATCGAAATATGAATTTTCTGTTACCAATATTGCAAAAATTACTTTTAGTTACAAAATTCACGATAGAAATAGCGGAAGAGTCGTGTCGGGAATAAACTTTCTTCCCTTGTTCTGAAAAGTGTCACTTTGCTCCCTTGTAGAATAATGTAGTATAATATTTTACTTTTAGTATATAATATTTTTTAATTATCGCTGGATCACTGAATTTCAAATAATGAAAGATACCGGAGTTATTAAATATTATTGGCTGATCTACGCACACCTTCCTTCGAAAGCCAAGAATATTTGAACGGACCCGGTATGGAAATGATAAGAAACGTATTTTTGCTCAGGGATAACGTAATTTTGGTAAATCATCAGATTTTTTTCGTTTTTTGAAGCACCCGGTATATTCTACTTACATTTTTTTTTAGTTGTACCGGTTTTTTTTTCTATTTAATTTAAAGTCGAGTAGGCGTGTAACTAATTAATACTTATATCCCAATTTATTGGTGTCCAACCTTGGCATTGATTGTTTGACTTTTAAATATTTATAATAGGTTGATTATGGGCTGCCTGTTGAATATTTAATAATATCGGTTTAGAGGACATAAAATTAAAATTTATATTATGTTATGGGCCAAAAGCTACAAGCTTTTTCGATTACGTTTCAACTGAAAATTATATCCAGGATTATTATAATTTTACTTGTGTGTGTCAGGAAAATCGTTCGTTTGTATGCAAATATTTCCACCGCACACAGTTTATTAAAATTTAACGGTGTTTTATTTATTTTAAATTGAATTACATTTTAAATTGATAAATATTTGCTACTTTTTCGCTCGGTAGATAACGTTTATGGATTTTCTTTATTAACTCGGGAGGTTGATGCGTATAACGTGAGAAGATGGAAAAGGATGAAGATAGGAAGCTTTTCAACGATAGATATTTTGCGTTCATTTCGTTTTCTGCAAGGTCTCTCCTACTAAGAAAATCAAAGTTTAGAGATCAAGTTAGCTATTTATGCAACATTGACTTGGAGGTCAAAACAGGCGGTTAAATGATTCTTCGGAGCGATCTCGTAATAATATGCAGAAAAATAAAAATGTTGAATTGCTGTAATTATTTCATCAATTAACACTTCCCTTTAGCTAATTTTATCAAGATCCTAACCATTAAGGATAAACTAAGCAATCAGTATTTTTAATTAATTACACTAAAAAATCCTTTATTCTATTGATTACTATAAACACTTAATTAACATATGCTTGTTAAAATCAAACAATCGATTTTAGAAATTTACAGGCTTGTCGTAATTAAACGAGACTGACTATTCATGTCTAATTCAGAACATCAAAGTGGATCAGAGTTCCTGTTATGTCATATGAACCAAACTAATAAATTAAGTGATGATTGATGATTTGTTTTTAATTTAATTTACTTATTTGATCATTTTAAGTATTAAACAATTAAGTTTAAAATTACAAAAAAATTGAATTTATTTGTTGCATAAAATCAATTTCATCGAAAAATTTAAATTATAATACCTCATTTTATCTTATAGTTTTTTTTTTGTAACTCTTTAACAATTGGGAAAATTCACGCAAATTTTTCGTCTCTAACTGTAATATACGTAACATTCCATGGGAGAATCTTTTCTAGGTGAGCTAATTATATTTACCATTACAAGTCAAACTCAGATGAATGATTTAAAGGAGCCACCAGACTACCTTGAATAGACAAAACATAATCCAAATTAATCTTCATGTGTCCAATTGACAGCACTTGCAAGGGGACCTTCTCAATTATTTCACTCCCAGCTATTTGATCCATTTGTCATTATACGGGTAGGCCATGATAAGAACTTCAATAGGTGCAATTTGGTAATAGAGAGTGTGCTATTTAGGAATCTCGTTAATCCATTCACTGGCGGTCATTCCTACTGTCCATATAATCAACATTAAAATATTTAAATTGGTTAACAAAGCGAATTGTCACATGAGATGCTTCCACGGTTTGGCATTTAAAATTCAGATACTTCTAACCATATACATTTTCTACAGCTGATTGGATGATAACACTGATACCCAGGTCATATCATACGTCACGATTTATCTCAATTAGTAACTTGAAAAAAATTCCATTTTAAAGTGTTGACCCAACCTTCCCTTCGTAGCGGCAGATCAATTTTTACATAGCCTGGAGGAGGTGAAAAGAAATCTTTTTATGAATCATTCAATCATTCAAATTCAGGCTAGCGGGTGGCTAGCTTTTTAATCTAAAATAAAAAAAAAGGTTTAATCGGTTGTAATCGAGAAAATCAATTATTGGCTTTGGAATGCTATTGGTAAAGGTAGATCCCAGAGCTATCGTAAGAGGAAAATCCTTGTGGATCCTTTATTTGTTCCAGCTCTTTAAATAATATAAAACTTACCATTACAATTATTACAGGATCTATAAAACATATTTTTCTTGAGCCATTTAGCCATTCAGAAGCGTTCACTTTAAGAGTCAGAGTTAGTATGTTTGTTTATTAATAACCTAAAATAGAATTGTAGATTTTACGGAGGATGCCTTAATAATTTAACGCTTCTCCCTCCCTGACACTTTCCTCTCAAAGGAGCAAAACTAGGGCACCTGTTTTCTCCTTAATTAAAATGAAATCGATGTAATTTTGGATCGTTTAGCTCCAATGCAGTGTGACAATTTTTTCAACATTCTGTATGTTGAAATCTTGCGCAGTTATTTCATCCATAATTAAATAAAAGCAAGTAAAAATGTTTATTACTCAAACATTCCGCTCAACGAATTATGAAATAATTTATTCTCAATAGTTTCCAGTAAAAGGAAAGCTCATTTCGAATTTACAGTATTCAATGCTGTCGGCACCATGTCTGCTTCAGACATGCAAAATTTACATAACAAAACATATCAATACAGTGATGGACTTACAAAATAACAACTGAGACTACAATTATTCCACCTACAAGAGTGTTGATTATCAACAATTTCTCTTCGGGAGACCAGAATTGAAAACCCTGTTTTCGAAGGTTACGATTAATTGAGATTTAACGTTTTTATATCGGTGATCAGTTCGAACGTTTTGTTTTATCAATAGACGTATAAAAAGTTTATTTTTAGCCATCGACTAATAGATAGTGATCCGATGAGGTAACGTGGGGTCAAAAGGTGTGTACGGGCAACTTTAAGCTCGTAAACCAAACATTATTTTACTTAATTGAAAGACACCTTAAAAGCCGAAAAGCGGATGATCAAAATTGTATCATACTTTTTTTTTTAATAATCCTACCACATTAACACTTCAAATGTCAATAGTCAATGTCGCGTTTGTTTAAAAATACAACGAGGTCGTGTTCGTATGTCAAGTTGAATTATAAGAAAAATTTATACATAACATCCAAGTGTTAAATTATCTTCAATCGTATCTATTAAAGTGTTTGGTTAATGTATCGATATTTTAATTAATTTTCCTTTCTTGCAGTGGTGGCTCGCGCGCACTACTTTGTATGCTAAATTAGTCTGGTGAGCTTTTTTAATGGCTCTAAATTTAAAGTGAGCTATAGCCCACAGAAATTTTTCTATAATATACTACCTACTTTTCAATAAGAATATTGCAATTATTTAAATTGATATTTTAAAGAAGGTTATTGGATGATTTGGATATGAAAGTGCAGCAACACTCAATTAGTACAATAAAACGCAAAAGTTTATTGGAGCTCGGAGGCAAGCACAGCCTATTGTGTCGTTTCTGTAAACACAAAGCTTTATAAATAGAACTTTCAATCTAAATAGAAGAAAAGCTCAGTCAGTGGAAAAGACGTAGGAATGTTTTTAATTCCAATTTTATTAGTTAGGTAAAAGATTGTTAAAACAGGTGTTCCGCAAGAACCAGTAGTCGGTTCCGTGCTTTCTAAATAATTGTGACGACAGAAAGCTCCATTTAGGGCTCCGTATACTCTGCATGAGAGATTAACTCTTTCGTTCTCCCGATTCTCATCTTAATGACAAGATTAATCTTCAACTTTGGTGGCACTTTTAATGGTGCATTTGTAAAATAGGAAAGATTTCTTTATTTTGTAAAAACTGGTTTTTCACTTTCCTTCTTGGACTTAGAATAGGTTCATATTGAATCATCTCCTTTGATCTTCCTATTCAAAAATAGTATCAAAGCGAGCTTTCAGAAATATTTGCTTCGAAAATCTAAACGTAACATTTTCTGCAAGTTTCTTAAAACCGTGACCGATTTTCCGTTAATAAAAATTTAGCCGGTGAACAATCAAAATTATAATGAAATTGTTATCGGTGATTCGGTGGGGTCACGGAAACTCATTTAAGAATCTTCCGTCGTTTTTATTGTGTTACTCCATTAGTGGCAATTTGTTATTTTTTACCTTTTCAAAATTTTTCTCATCGAGTGATACGATTTTTGAAACACTGATCAACATATTCGTGCGATACTTTAAATCCATTGTTGAAGTTATTTTTTGTACGTTCAGTAAACATCGCATAAATAAACATTTATCGATGGGTTAATGAACTAAACTAATAACGCATTCTTTTTATTGTTCCATGTTGTTGTAACACAAAATTCGATCAATATTCATTTGTTGACATTTTCAAATCAAGTGTTTGATATGATATAAAATTAGTTGGGAGTGGAAAACCCAATTTTATATCACTTTTATTTGTCGTTGAGGCTAACTTGCGCTCGTATGTAACGCCAAATTCAAACAATTATTCATTTTACAGCTTCGTTTTTATACAAACGTAAAATCTTCAAACCTTCAAAGTAATTGCGTTTGTCTGCTCCATTTAACTTTTAATAACGCTTTAAGATCCTTCTTTGGTGTCCTCTATCGCTGGAAACCGATTCTTTTAAATCGAAACTGACGACTTCTCGTAGCTCTAAATATTGAAAGAAATTTTAATTATTGGGCAAATATAGAACACGCGACACTACAAAATTGAATTTAAAATTTTATTTTGAAAGTATCGAGAACCTTATTATAAAAGCAAATTGAAATTGATAAATTTTTTAAAACTCTTACTTTCAATTTACAATGAGGCAGGTTTCGTTGAATGGAAAATCAACAATGTCTTTGATTTTGTTTTGTAAAGGAAATCAAATAGAGAAGTTTCAGGTAATAAATAGGGGAGGCTGGAAGGAGATATGAATTTTGGTATTGGGTTAAGGAATTTACAAAGCCATTATAGGATAAGTTTTATTAAAAATACACACAATTGAATCAAATTTTTTAGATTTATTATTTTGTTCTCTTTCTTTGTTTGATTACAAGAACTGTAATTGAATTTTTTTTAATTTCTGCAGGTAATTTCTCTTCGGATTCGGCGTGTCAAGTAAATAAATTAATTTGGCAAGTTTAATTGAGTTGCAGAGTAGTCATAATAATTAAAAAATGGTATTTTGTGAATTAGATTTTGTAAGCATTTCACTTTCTTGATTGGCTCAAGTGACTAAATGCGATTCTTTGATTGGTCGTATAGGTATTATTTAAAATAACGGCTTGCCGCCGTCTACTAGATTGAATGTGTGATTGTAAATCAAATTAAACCATAATTACCACAATAAGCGTTAATTATCATTTCAAACGAACAGAAAATGCATCAAAAATTATATCTTATGTGGGTTTGTGCGGCCTGTAATTAATTGTAGACGGAAGTAGATGATGTCGTGCCATAAACCTATCCGTTTCGTAATATTCCAAGCATATATTTAGTTTTCTGTCTAATTACGTATCTTATAAGTTGATTAGAAAATTGAATCATATTCTAACTAATCTCGAAAAAATTGTTTCAGATTGAATGGACTATCGAGATTCAAGTGGAAATATTTCTATCGTAATTATATAAAGGTAAGATTCTTCTGCTTTTACTTTCTACTAACAAATTTTTTCGAAAGTTGGAACAGATGTCCAGCAAAAGTAAAAAATTTGTTACGTTATTTGAGAAAAACTAAGTTTAAATTTTTTGTCGTCGAGTTGAATATTGATGATGCAGTTGTGCTTGCGAGCGGGTTCACTGGACCCATCGCAATTTTCTAGATTTAGGTGGTTTTATGTGTAGGAATACCGCACTATGCTGAGGTTTTTAAATTTTACGTAAAATGAGAGGTCGGGCACAGACAATAACATTTAGTAAATGAATTTTTATGACACATTTCTTCTCGATATTTTATTTCTTTTATTGGGTGAAATTTCGATAAAAAGTAGATTTTTTTTTGTGAAAATCGGAATCAACAGTCACGACGGAAGCTTAACTTACGTTACGTCGGATGTATTTTACATTAGTGGTTACGAATTTTCACACTTCGCAAAATTGTTATTGAATGTAGAATCACTGCTTGGAATTACTTTAATGATTTTAGCTAGAGTTCTAATAATTTAAAAGGAGCTTGACGTCATCGGCTATCTTCGTGTGAAATAAAATGATAATTATTACTAGTCAAATGAATTTCCTGCATAATAAATTTAATCATCATTTTTTGTTCCTATTTAAAAAATTGTTAATTATATTTATTAATTTTTGAGGAGGTGTAGTAGTTCCTATTGTTTCATTGCTGCTTGCTTCTTCTTGTGTATATTTTTCGGTGATAGATCCCATAGCTCATCCTGTCCTGTCCTTTTACAGGCTAATACACAGATTTAAATTTTTTCTTTAATTAAATAATAAACCTATCCATAATAATAAAATTACATATCTGTCTGTCTGTTAGTAACTTACAAAATTCTACACTTGTAAAAAGTATGGTGATAAACCGCTATTATGAATTGAAAATCCAACCTTTCTTTATTTTTCATATCAAAAATTCTTTGTTACCTTCTTATTCGGAATAACCGATTTGGGTAATCGAATAATATTTCGTAATGAACATATCATAATTTTTTAGACAAACTAAAATTGTATTAGACACTTTTAAAACTAAAAATATAAAATTGACACAGATATAAATATACTAAAAGTATAATTATTCACAATCGATTTCGTTACACAGTAACATCGTCAGGTCAATTTTATATTTTTAGTTCTAAAAGTGTCTAATACAATTTTAGTTTGTTTAAAAAATTATGATAATGTTTACTACCAAGTTGCACTATTTAGACTACGCTACTATAGATTATTTCGTAGTAAGCTTTGAAATGGAAAAACTTTTGTTTTTGTAAAACTGTTTTTGTTTTTCGAAATACTATATTCATTTTATTTCTATCAGAAACGAATCACCACCCTGTCGTTTCTACGGTTACTGGCCAATACTGCCACTTATTGTCTTATACGTGGAGCGGTAATAACGGGGTTGATTTACAGAAAATTTCATTTAACTTAAAAATGTTTTTTGCTGTGTAACAAAGCATAAAAATAAGTTCGAGTAAAATCAATTTTACTTAAATCCTCTAATTAATCTACGCTAGGATCATAATATTTAAAATGATTACTGTCAACAACGCAAATCTTCTTCTTCCTCTTAGTTTAAGCCTTAAGGCTTGTTATTACCAACATCTGCGTCGTTTCCTTGGCAGTGTTGGTTCTGTGAGCATATACAAATTTTACATCCATTAGGTAGTTTGCTAGACTTGCCGTCAGATGTGCCATGTATCCTGGTTTTTATATTAATGGTGGCAATTCACTAACCCAGGGGACCACCGGCTTAACGTACCTTCCGAAGCACGGAGACCAGTCATAAGAAAGTTTGACTCTCCTCAGGTTTGAACCTGGTGCCCCGCATTTGCATCCAACTGCGTTAGCTGCAAGGCAACGACCGATTTGCGACAACGCAAATCGAATAACATATTTCTATAAGATAAGTACAGTTAAAATCGTTTATAATGGACTTGAGATAAATTCTACGAAAATGCAGAAACCACACTCATTCATTCAGATAAATTTGAATTTATATTTTATCGTTTACTATATTTCTAGTCGGAAGAAATTCCCATGTAGGTGGTTTTGTGCATGATGAGTATATCTGTGTAATGATAGATCAGTTACCAAATGTAGGATTACCATGACTTTATTGATCAAAAATAACAGTGACGATGAATGCGTTTTTATTATTTTAATTGATAATCTCTCTTATGGTGCTTTAAATTAAGCTCTGTATTACCAAAGAATATAACATCAATGTTTCAATTTGCGTCGTTCTGATCTACTGTACAACAAAAACATATAAAGCCGAAAATCTAATCTGCATCGGTATGATTCAATTTGCGTCTTTTCATCTAAAATAAATTTGCTTTGGCACCGTGTGTACAATTTAATCAATTACAATAGGATCAGTTGTGACACGATTAATACGGAAAATGTTTTATCATGATAACCTTAAAAAAAAAGGCGTTTTGTTAGCATTATATGATTAGGGGTGTAACTAGCAGGTCATAGCCCACTCTAGAAGATGAACAAAAATGTGATAAAATTCAGTACATGTAACTTTATTTTCCTCAAAATTTTTCTGAAACCTCTCACCATTTCGCACCCACTTTTTGACATTTTACATACAATTCTGGATGATAGCCCCATATAGCACTCCAGATCAGCTACGTTCCTGTATGGAATTTTATTGTTAATAGTCACGAGCATCGTGGAACGAATTTAGTATATCCCAATGAGATCTTGTGGAAACATGTGATTCGATTTGCGTTTTTTTTGGGGGGGGGGTAGTACTTAATTACCGGTATAGAATACAATTAGAAAATTTATATAATTAGGATGACGGAAATAAATAATACCAACTAATATAATGGGGGCCTCAAGACCTACGCCATTGCTCTGCGTCCGGGTTCAGCCGGACATGTCCTCTTTTTTAAGGTATCGGGGAACGATTTTAAATCTGCCCTAAAATGAATATATTTTATGATAAATTCTACCTGTAGGCATTCAGAAAATGTAATTAAATTTGAGGCGTTCGGTAAATCTCACTTACCGATTCCGCTTTGCCTTGGCAGACGTGGTAAAATTGAATCTTTCAATCTTGGTTGTATATAGATAAAAGTAATTACATAATTTTACCAGATTAAGAATTAATTTATTATTTATTTCTACAAATTTATCAGTTTATTAATTAAAAACTAGAAAATATTGTTAAATTATATTCCGAAAGTCAAATGAGCAATTTTAATTATAATAATTTGTTGTATTAGTCATAAGAAGACTAATGTGTATATCTTTCTTCCTCTTATATTATATAGTAATTAATGCACTATAATTACTACAAGGAGAAGGTGAAGACGTATTAATTTACATCTGCTATAACTCATCAATTTGAATAACTAAATTCAGATGGTTGTGACGGTCCGTTATCGATTTGTCGCTGTTGTTGACGTGGAATTAATTTTTCCGCCGCGCCTTTAACTCCGTCTCGTTTATTTCCAATTGTTCGTCAATTTTTATACATTTCGAAATAATAGTCGAATTAAATTGTACCATCCAAGAACGACAATTTGCTTACCTTAGGCGATTCGTACACCAAAAGTTACGCTATTGGTGTACGCGTTGCTTTATGGTAATTTATGGCATCGACTTAAAATTTATGATGCATGAATCACCTTTTCTGGCAGTCATTCGTTTTTGCTCGCAATTTTGAGACCTTTTTTGAAATTTTTAAGGTTGTCATAAAGTAAAATTTATGTTGCTTGTTAAAACGGTGCAATACATAAATTTGCGTAACTGAAAATAAAGGAACCGTTTGTTACAAGTTCTCGAAAACATAATGTGCATTATTTAAGTATTCTTCACACAAGAATTATCAAGATGAAAATTATAAAAGGCGGATGTAAGCATGGCGAACAAATTATTGTAATTAAAACAAGCAGAAATATGCAGATATAAGTTGGTATAAAATTATTATCGCACTTTTATTAATTTTATGGTTGTAAAAAAGTTCTAGTAAGCTCAACAATTACTACATTAGGATTTCAGACGACCCAATAATTAAGAAACCTGTCTGAGAAGTTTTTGGAGAAAATTACGTAAGAATTGTATGGGCGGCTTTCGGGTTAGTGTTAACCGTATTAACCGCACTTACGCTAATTATAAATAATGAAAAAGTGCAAACCGTAAACATGAAAACTACCATGGGGCCCTAATATTTCTCGCCTGAAAAAAACGTGACTGTCTTACAAATTTAAAAAAATCGTTATACATTAAAGGCGAAGGACAAATTTAATTATCGCAGTCGAACCCAAGATTACGTTTTTAAATTTAACTTTTATAAAATATTACATCACACAGATTATATTTCCCAAGAATTAGATAAAAAAAATAGCAAATGAACTTTCTATGGGCTTTTGATGCTTCAAGATATTGCCCATATAATCACTAGTTTTTTTATCATTCCTAAATGCAAATGTGGGACCCGTTTATGAATTTCTTGAAAAGAATACGACAAGAAAATGCCCATATTGGATTCGATCATGTAAATTTTGAATTGCATTGATATGTATTTACGTTTTACCAGTATCGTTTGATTTATCATTGACACACTTTTGCTGGAAACCACGATTATTACCCACATACTTATAATATTGAACGCAATACAAATCAATCACTATTGCGAAACGAAATATTTATTGTTGTACGCAGGCAGATACTTGAAAAATTTTTCGCCGCTTTATCACCGTTGTTTAAATTTGCGGTTTATTTTTTAACGAGTTGAAAACATTGACACGAGTTTATACCATCTGTTAGTTTACTAAATAAATCGATAGAAATTCTTCGGAGCCAACAATTTTTAACGTAAATTATACTAAATACTAAAAATATAAAAGGTTGGGGACCACTGATACTATTATTTAGCGAGCTTAAAGCATTTTAAAAATAGTTTCAAGGTCGAATATGTTATCAAATTGTCTGACCTGGATTACAATAAAATAATTCATAGTGCCGCAGGCGATTTTTTTTAAATTAACTCAAAGTTATCCTTTCAAAACAACTTTTACAATAAAGTAAACTCAAGATGCACTCAACCACCCTATTATTTTCCGTCTGAAAGGGCGAAGGCAACGAGTAACGACCTATCGTTCGTTTCGCTCTTCCCGTAAACATCCCAATCGTTACATAAAATGTGGCATTTCCTAATTGGTTACATAAATAGCTATTTTTGTTTATTGAGCAATTTCACTATTCACCGAAAATTTGTGTTACGTTTAGGCCCACTTAGAACGATTTTAAACGTTGGCAAAATCATTCCATCGTGCAATACTGACTCTTGAACAGCTGCGTTGAATCATTTAAAATGTTTTCATTTCGTCAGGTGTTCCGCGGATTTCCACGTGTGTTGCTCGGAGGTAGGTATATAAATGAACGAGGATTGCTACTCGATATTACGCATTGTAGTTGTTTAAGTAGTCCAAAGTGTAGAACACATTTCGATTATTTATTAAGCAATACAATGTGATAATTAAATGTTTAACCATCGCATCGCTTCGTAACCGACTACAATTCTTCTTTTTTGAAAAGACCGAAAGTTTTCACAGTATATAATTAAAAAAATTTAATTAAGAGTAAGTTATAATAATGGGTTTAATTTGAATGGGAGTTGTCACGTACTTATTGAATTATCACTATTTACGTAGGAATTTGATTGTTGGGAACGAAGTTGTCTCATGTTGTGGTGTCATAAATCTTACGTGTAAATTTCCATTTGTTTGGATAAACAAGTACATAAGTCGAGTTGAAACACCGGACCTGATTATACAAGGTTCAAGCAAAAAAGTCGTAAACATGCTTTTAATAATATCACGTGGATTTACTTCCAAAAAAATATTCGTTTGTGACGGTTTGAAATGTCCCATTGTTTTTTATACAACGAAAGGTCGTGTCGTATTTATTGAGGGAATTTTAAAAGTAGTATTTTGAGTGCACAGCATTGTAGTTATTTATAATTAAAAGCGAGGTGTTCCGAATGAAGGCCACTTTATTGTGCCAAATTTATATTTAAATATTAGTAGGTGTCTATTATCTTTCAGGCATTTTGCGTTGTTTGTTTTAGTTATTGGAAGTTATTTTTAAAACAGATCAAAGAATGCATTGGTGTCATAGAAAGTTTCTCTGTGTATTGATTTTTCCGAAGAATTTTACGAATAATTGGGCTGTTAGACAATTTAACGAGTTTTTTATTCGGGCAATTACATAGATACGTATATTAATTTATTGTTTAAATCTACCGCCATAAATTTTTGATTTCGATGTTGTTTTGTTTTACTTTTTTGCCTTTTTACGCCGACGGTCATTCGAAAACTTGATTAATATTTAAAAGTCGTAAAATGCAGTAATATAAAATACAAGTAAAATTTATATTTGCAGACGTGCAATAAATAAATTACGGTTGTTAATATGAGCATAATGTAGGTCACAGCCGTTCAAAAATGTAGTAAGTGGACTTGAAATATCAAACTTGCGGACTAATCGTTTGAGTAGACACAATAGTAAACATTTTTTATTTACGTATGTCAATTTTTTCAAATTTTTGTTCAATTTTAAGTCGACTGACCCAAATCTTGGTATCCGATCTGTTTAGATCATCTTCCGACAAACCTTTCAATATCAGCGAATATGATTCCATATTTCAAAAAATTCAAATGTAAGAAATTCTACTTATCCGGTATTTTCAAATAATCTGTTGATAACAAACTGAAATACGGCATCTTCTATTTGATGTCGGAGTAATTTGTCATTTCGAATGGATTACTTCGACACCGTCCATGTCGGTTTGGAAACTTCAAAAGCAGCAAATCCAGTTTTTTGGGACTGACTTCTTGAACCTTACTGTATTATATTGATAGAGGATTTGATTAATCAGAAATTATGCATAATCAACCAATACAATTTTTATATTTATTCTCTGCTCATCAACGGTTAATCAATAATCTTAATTGATTGAGCACCAACCACGAAAAACCGTCGGTCATATGGGAGATACAATTTCATGCTTCTAATGAAGTGTTCATAAAATCTGAAGAGGTTTCCAATAAAATTTATACTGGTTTAGATAATTATTCATCTTTTGATGGACTTCATGGATGCTGAAATGCCGTATTATTTATTAATAAGTAATTTTTAAGTTTAAACAAGTCTTTCAGTAAATTTTTTTTCTCTAAGCATTCAGCAGGTATTTCAAAATTCTATGTCGAAAAATAAAATTAGAACTAATTAATTTTCTGTTATTATTAGTAGAGAAAGTTGATGGGGTATTGTCATCACTAACTGACATACTGACAGTTAAGCATACTTAACTGACCCTTGGCTGACCATCAAAGGTCGTAGATTCACCTTCGACTTATTCTGTAATACATATTATAAATTTATATGTAGGTAGTACTTACTATTTTACTACAATAACTTTCAAATCACGAATGCTTCAGATAGATCCAAAATTATGTGTTTTCGGTTTCTATTATTACATTTTTTGTATGAGGTATTTTTCCATTTTGTATGGTGACCCCATGGTAAAGCCCCCTTCCCCAATAAACTCTCAATAGCTTCATTAGAGAATAACTTATAAGTTGTTATATGTATCTATCTATCTGTTCGTAATGCACCTCTCCATTAGTTCTGATTAGATGTCAAGTACCAGGGAAACGCATATATAATGGGTACCTCGAAAATAAATACACAGGGTGAGGTTTTCCTGTGCTTAACGCACACAGAAAAAAGTTCTGTAAGTTGAACGCATACAAAGAGTGAAGCACTAATTCTTTCCAATACTAGGGTAAAACGTGAAATATCTTAAATGTTTACACAAGGTGAAAATTAGAATTTTGTAAAACGCACGGGGAGCATTCATTAATTGCGTGAGGATTTGGAGTTTACTTGAGTTCTCTTTTTCTAATTATTTAATTAAAATGTCTCTTTTGAATCAATTTCTAATCCAGAACCTTTCACACCTCCGCCACCACTACTAAGGTTTAAATGTGCCTAGCAAACCCAAACTTCTTAACCTTTTGGGGGGTATTCATTCCATATACCCCCAAACCCCCCGGTTTATATCGCTAAGGCTCTAATCTTTGATATACCTCTGTGTTGGAGAAATTAAAATTTATTACTGATTCTGAGGCCGCTCTCTACTGGGTTGGCCCACTTTGAAACGTTGAAGTGTTACCAACGTTGCACACCTCAAATTGGACGGACGCTGCTGCTTCCGATAGAAGAGACCCTCTGGTGTCGGTGGTGACGGAGCCCCATTCTCACTCTTGGCGTTGAAGTCGCCACCGATGACCACACCGCATCCTCAAACCAGACACATCAGAAGAGTTCATCGAGGTTCAGTTCATACTCATTTCACATCTCCCACTTGAAGCCGTTGCCTCTTCCGATCTTCACTACAGCGGCATTTCTGATCACATGGACCGGTGTTCCTTCGTCACTCTTAAACTAGCCTGATGACTCTGGTCTGTTGTATTCCGATATCAGCACTATGTCAATTTTACTCATCTCGCGCCCTGTTCAAGTTCATTTGTAACATCCTTTGTTTCATCGCGGATCTTACGGCACCATCTGCTACCGATACCACGATATGTTGATATAATATCTATTTGGAACAATTACTATTTAATAAAATCAAAAACAGAACATAATAATATATATCGGTTTCTGGGACCGGAGGGGTTGGGGGGTATGGAATACCCCCCAAGAGGTCACGAAGTTTGGGTTTGCTAAGCACATCTAAACCTTGGTAGTGGTGGCGGAGGTGTGAAATATACATATATTATATGAGGTGGCTAAACTACCAAGATTCAGATGTGCTTAGCAAACCCAAACTTTGTAACCTCTTCGGGGTATTCCAAACCCCCCGGTCCCGCAGACCGATATAGTATAATATGTTCTGCCATTGATTTTATTAGATAGCAATTGTTCCAAATAGATATTATATATCAACATGTCGAGATATTGGGACTTGGGATTCCATCTAAACAGATTGGATCTCCCCGACATTTGTATTGAAAATATGATTGAATTTTAGGTATTGCTTGTCTGGAAGAACAGTGACACAAGTCAAAAATAAAGAAAATTGAGTTGTTGCTTACAGTTTTATATAGAAAAATGTTACAGCTCATTCAATATACTCGTAACAACTGGCAGAGAATGTCAAATTTGTACACCTTTACTTTTATGTTACCTCCAACTGTTTTTCCTGAACAACTGCAATTATTTAGATGTCACCTTTCTTACGTATGTAGTTATGCTTAATTTAATAGGTGTAAAAATTAATAATGCGGTTTTTTTGTGTTTATTTTTGCTTTATTTGAAGTACAAAGTGAATGAACTCAACAATCAAAATATTTGCCATCATTAGATATGACTTTTTCCTATATTTCTGACAATTGATGGATTCCTTCCCAATACCACTGCTCGGTTTTTGAAGCTAACCATCCATCATGCCAATTCTTCACTTCTTCGTAGGAATTGAAGTGCTGTTCCGAAAGTTCGTGCTGCATCGATCGGAACAAGTGGTAATCTGATGGAGGAAGGTCTGGTGAATACGGCGCGTGGGGTAACACGTCCCATTTAATGTTTTCCAAGTACGTTTTAACCTGATTAGCAACATACGGCCGAACATTGTCATGGAGCAAAATTACTTTATACTTTATGTATATCAACCCATTCATGGTCGTTATTGCTTCAATGCTTGGTTCAATTTGATTAGTTGTTGTCGGTAGCGATCACCAGTAACTGTTTCACCCGGTTTTAGTAGTTCATAATACACAGGTCCTTTCTGATCCCATCAAATGCACAGCAATGTCTTCTTTCGTATTGATTGAGACGTTGATGGTTGGCCTGGGTCTACCCATGATTTTTTGCGCTTAGGATTGTCGAAATAAATCAATTTTTTAATGGATCCAATAAATCCATTATTTCTATGCGCTTCAGCTGCACTTTTTCCACAATTAAAAAAAAAAGTAGAACTTCGCGCAAATGCTGTTTATTTGGCTCACGTTTGGACATTCTCGACGCTATGGAAAACTATGTTTCTTACACAATAATAAATTAATAACAAACAACTTTTTATGGTGTATGTTTACTCTTCAAAATGACATAACTGTCATTGCCCAATAGCCACAAATGTATTAGTAACTCTATCTGTTAGCAAAACCCGCATTATTAATTTGTACTACACCTATTATTATAATAAGAATAAGTTTTAGTGTGTAACAACAGAAATTTTTAGGATTGTTAAAAATCCTTCACTGGAAGGGGTGGTTGGCCACCTTGTAAGTGGGATTACTGATTTTAGAGGAACTTGGCACCTTCATTTCACCTAACACTGCCTTATGTAGAGTATGGGTTTTAAACTTTCGGGCCGCAATCTAATGTTGTGCGGTCCCGCAACTGTCCGATGGTAGATACAAAAAAAGTTTATTTAACACTCATTATTTCACTTCCCTTCTATTCTACAATTAATGCAGAATTTTTAATCAAAAAGTTTTTAGGGCCCACGTAAGGTAAACTTAGGTGAAAAATGTCTATTGTTTTAAAATTTGCGTGGAGTGCAGAGGTTACCAACCTCCTTCTAACCTTGAAACTGTAAGGTCCTAAATGTAAGTTCCGCTCGTGGTTTTGATTCCACGTTAAACTATAGGTTCTTGTTGTAATTTGTAATTGGAATTCGGTGTGGCGAATTTATAGGAGTAGTATAAAAAGTTGTTTGTGTTAATTCCCACTGGTTATTTTCATAAAGATTGTTTCGTTCGTATGAATGAAATTCATCCAAATACCAGTGGATGTAATCACCAAACTGATTAAATTCTCCATAATGATCGATAATACATAATTAATGCGTATTTATTTAAAATTTAATTTAGTAATATTTGCGATACAATTTCAGTGGAGTTTGTTATTAGCACAAATTTATAAAATTAGTTTTTAACGAACGTTATTAAAACAAGGATGCTATAAACTTGATCGTTAACTAACTTTGTATTAACAACCCCTTATGATGGCTATTATATTGAAGAAAATTTGGTCTTGGATAAACTAAACTAAACTAGATTGAGGATGAGTATCAAGTTGAATTTAGGAAGTGACTAACAGAATTGATATATAGTAGAGGAATTATTGAAAATTGGAAGTTACGTCTTGTGCTGCAAGTGTATAAAACGGTTACCATGGCGACGATATCTGGCACCCCATCGAATTATGTCTCCTTTGAGAGATTTGACAGTGTTATAACCAACCGCTTTGGAATTCCTGTTAGGGGTAGAAACCAAAGAAACACTAATTACGAACACACGTGTACCCTTTAGGGAAACTTTTATTTTTTTACTTGATCACGCACACAACGCCACTCCGTGTTATTGCACTCAAAATTCAAAAATAATAAAACCATCACGAGTTTTCTTCAAGTCGAATTATGCTCTACATTCGCGAGCAAGTTCATCCACCCAACCACCGCACCTGGAATAACGAAATTCAGAGCGCGAAATGTTTACGGCATGGAAATTAATAATAAAACAGTAAACGCCCCCATAAATTGCGCTTAACATTTTTGTCACGATTTTATAATAAATACACTTTCGAAAATATTGATTATGTCAAAACAATTGTTTTTATCATTGTGACGCAATTACATTTCAATTGTTTTGGAATTTTGTATGTCAATGTTATTTGTAATTGACGTAAAATAAGATTTATTTAAATATACAACGCTTCAAACTTTCACGTTACAAAATCTAATATTTAGCCGGTGTTGTTTATAATGTGCATAATTTTTCAAATTAAATTACATAATGCTAAAAATGCAGTGAACGAGAAAATATTTTAATTGGAATCTCAATGACCTACTTTTATTTCCTTCTTGGGAATCGCATTACACACAATATTCTCTAAGAGCACTTTTATTTGTATCGATTTTATAAAATAAACTGTTACACATTCTGTGAAGCGATTCCGCAAACCATTCGAGGCTTTTTGTTTCATCGGACGAAATGTGGTTAAACGAAATGTCAAAAAATGGTCGAGTTATTTTGGATAAGTTTCCAAAATTGGAAGATACGTTTTGGTAATCTGTTCTTCCTAACTTTTTGATTCCATTCTCCGTAATTTGCTGCACGTCTTAAAGTGGCATTTTTTTCTGTTATCTTTTTCTGATCCTGTCTGTGAAGCTTAAATCTGCTATCGATTTTAATGTTTTCATCTCCTTCGTACACAAGGAGTAGTTCTTTCGAAGGGTTTGGCTCAGACTACTTCCCCTGCGTATATTAGAATTGATTATGTTTCTCGATGTATAAATACGAGTTCTGCTGTCTATTGACACATGTGCCGTTTCTCCACTTCTCGTTTTCAACAAAATTCTAATACAATTGCCCGTTATTCTTCCATTGTTTGTGTTCACACTCCAAACATTTGTTACTTTACATTAGGTAATTGGCTGATCGTCTTCCTTTTCTCGTCTAAGAATAAATTCAAGGTCATCGATTTTCCGAAGTCTGCCAAGTTCCAATTTTTGCAAATTAAATTATCTCAATTTTCTCCGGATGAGTGCTCACCATCTTACCCTATTCTTTTGTCTTGTCATGACGTAATCGGTAATTTTTTAAACGAATAAAAAATAAGCAAAGAAATCGATTCCAATTTTTAATATCGGGTCATCCAAGCTATTTTCTCAACTTCATTCCTTTGGAATCCATTTTTTGGTATCTCGTAGCCGTGCTTTCACCCGGTTGTTATTTGTAAAAATTAATTGTCTCAAGTGCTTGTTTAATAATTACTTTCCTTTATTTGACTTTTATTGTGAAATGAGCCTCACCTAATCCCCTGGGGAACTCCATAGATTTAATAGTTTCAGTACTTTTATCGACTCTTAAATTGTAATTACAAAATTTATTCGATTTATTTAAATGGACGTAATCTCGAGATCGTTATCTATTTTAGAGAACAAATTACATTGAAGCTGACACTTTGACAACGCCTTTTCTTTTACGACCACTCACACCACCCACATAAAACATCTCTTTCAAAAAATCATTAGTTTTATTCAATTTTGATCCACTACAATATCGAAAATTATTTATAAACCACTGCTTGTGGTGATCCTAGTCCCAAAACCAGGTCAATTTTTGAAATTTGGCATTCCATACATACCAAATTGCATTTATTTTTCTACCAATATTTTCAAATAATTTATGGTGGTGATTGAATTCCGAGCCTTCAACACCGCAACCCACGCAGTCAAAGATTTATAGTTCTTACAAAATAAATAAAACAGGTTTAATTAAACATAGTGTTAAAAATTCAATTAAAAAAAAATGAATGGAAGATTTAACCCATTTATATCAGTAGCGTAGAGGCATGTTATAAATTATATGTATAATGCATTTGAAATATAAATACTTTCTTCTTCCTTTCCAAATGCAATTTTCTCGAAAATTTTCTTCTTCTAGTTTAGACCTGTTATTTCACAACATCTGCGTCGTTTCCTTGGCAGGGTGAGTACTATGATCATATAATTGCTTTACATCTGGTAGGTAGCTTGCTGGGCTGGTCTGCAGATGCGCCTTTATCCTGATTTTTTATGTTAATGAGGACAATTCACTAACCCAGGAGGCCCACTATCTTAACGTGCGTTTCAAAACACGGAGACTAAGTCATAAGACAGTTTTACCCCTCCTCACTTTTCGGGAGAATTGTGCTCCGAGCAACATCTACATGAACTTCAATGTACGAAATTTATTTAGACGAACCGTAGGCGAGTGTGTAAATTATTAGACAATGGTACTTAAAGTGAATTATTTTACGCACCGGTGGCGGTGTGTTAATGGCTCACATTAGACACTAATTTTTGTACGTAAACTGGTACTTCACGCGCTGCTGCATTATATCATCTATTAAAGAGTTTAACTACAATATAATATTTATTTTTGTATACAAAATCCGCAAAAGAAAATGTAATCTTGTAAATTGAGGCAGCATATTTACTAAATATACTATAGCAGCCTCTAGGGGTTTATTTAATGAAAGTTAAGGTATACAATCCTTAGTAGTTGTTAAACTGTAACATATATTTGTTGTAAACAAAACCCTTAGAAATCAAGAAGAATTGTTACGTAACAACAACCTTATAACATTCAGGCACCGAATTTACTAAAATAATCGAAACCATTCAGGAGCCTATTTCAATATATTGAAATTACATCCCTCAATTTATCGAAAAGTTAACTCAAATTAAATTACACCAAGAGGATAGGAAGACGATCTTTGTACACTTGTGGCCGGTTGCAGATACGATAATTAAAATTTAATCGATAGCGCCAACAAACTTTCTATTCGTTAATCGGTGATTAAATTTTATTTATCGTTTCTGAAACCGACGGACGTGGTCGTTTATGAAAAAAGTTTCTGGTAATCCAAAGGAGGCGGTCGGAGCTTAGCGGTCACGCGAGTTGACTATGAACGGTAAATACCCGGTTCGAATCCGAGTAAAGTAAGAACTTTATTCTGGCCGTATCTCCCTCGGAAGGCAATGGCAAACCACCGAGATGTAATCTGCCATGAAAGCCTTTGTCAAAAAGGTCACGACGCTTCTGTCAAGAAGCTTTCTTAATCGTATTAAGAAAAATACGACTGAGAAGAATCCAAATATGCGGAATTTTTCTCAATAATTCATACTTACACCTTTGCGCCCATTGTTGGGCACGGCACTGCCATTGTTATGTTCACTTCTTCAGTTCGATACACCCGAAAACTTTTGCACTTTAAGTTGAGTTTATCTTTTTATTTACTTTGCAAATTACAAATTTGGTAGGACAAAGTCGGGTTTTAAAATTTATAGCTTTGTACAGTTCATAGTAAATTTACTTGATTAATGTAACCTTTACCATCGTGGAACACTTATCGGCGTTTCTGTTTACATCGTACACTCCATCTTATAATCTTTAAGACTGCAAACTAATTCGAACACGATTTACCAGTCCAAATTTTTACTAATCCCGCTATTTTTCATGCGGGACGCCGCGTGCCTCCTACGTCAAGGTCACCCAAAAGTTTTGTCGTGTTGCGACCAAACAGGAAGGAAGTTTGCTAAGAGTTGATGCATATCAAAATTTGAAAGTGTGTTTTTTTGTTTGGGAATTCCAAAATAATTTGTAACGAAGTTTTAAATTTAATGGTGGTTTATCGCTTAACCAAAAATGGAAAATGATTAATATGACCTGAAAATTTTTATAAATCGCTAATTGGGGTCAAAATTGATGTACCTAGGAATGTTTTCTCTTTTAGTGTAAGCTAAATTTAGAATACCTATGAATAAATTAGTGAAATGTATTGTCGGTTTCCTGATATAATTTTTTAATTTCCAACAATCCAGTTCAGTTTTGCAATGAAGGATGCCGGTAATTCACGACCACACAGGCGGTTTCACATCCCTTTTCGCGGTATCGATCGTGGTTCAAAGTTTGCCAATACGACCTTTGACCCAACATATACGTAAGAGTAGCTTGGAAGATTTTTATATTATCCAATGGGCGATAGAAATAAGCCTTGACATTTAATGCGATTTCAACTTGAAGTGCAAACACGCGATTGTAATTTTAATGGTGTATGCATACTTGTCAGCAATGAAAAAATTTAAAACTTGATAAGGTAATTATCGTGCAAGAACTTTTTTCGAGCTTTTATCGATTTGTCAAAACTTTTGTCTACATTAAAACAACATTTGCTGTATAAATCCACTGCGGTTTTTTCAGCTTCGAGGATCATCCATTTGTTTAGAAATCTTTAGAAGGGTTAATTATCGGGTTTCTCCAAAATAATTTGTTCCTAATTTTGTTTATCTTAATTTCAAATTAATTTGTGGTCGTTCCTAATTAGCTACCAATATTTTCTCGTTATTACTGCGATATAGTGAGTTCGTGGATCCGCAGTATAATTTGTTAATAAATGTGATATACTGAAAATAAGGAAGTAATTTCGGATGTCCCACTTTTTTAGCTTATGTTGATCGTTATTTCGAAAATGAACGCATTTAGGTTTTGTGGTTAAATTTTACATTTGTGGCAAATCTGAAATGTGATAACTATCGAGAATTTCATGTTGGCGAACAAAATTAGACCATTAACCAAATTCTAGTTAACTTCCCACGTTTAATATTAAATTATATGACCCTTATAAGCTTATCATTATTTTAAGGTATTCAAATTGGTACCAAGATTAATTTTTTCGTACACCTTATGGGGTAGATTTTTGGTAATTGCATTCTAATTTGTTTTAAATTTTCTTGATGTTATCAGAAGTGGGATACTTAGGAAAATTTATTTACATTTCTTTTTACGTAACGGTGTGATTGGACCGAAGAACGATAACCACATTTGGAACAACAAAAAGTTTAGCCTAATTTCTTTACAAAATAAACGGAAAAACGTTATAAATAATTCAATTTCATTTTATTACCAGATCCTACTTGTAAAGTACTTCGAGTAAACGAAGTGCTATGTTTATGTATGAACGTAATCATAAGCATTGCATATTTTGAAAATTCAATTTCATCACACATTCCATTTAATTAACAGTAGCATTACATAATACGTTAAATATTGCACCCCCCTCCCAATCGAACCATTCCGTCTCCTTTTCCACCTTCACATTGTACTCACGGTTTTCGGACGATTTTCAAAAATAAAACAATTATTTTATGTTTTACATTTCCCTGACCTGTCATAATGAAAATTAAAGCCTGGAACACGCAACCGTTGCGTATTTATGTTAAACATAATGGCACATTTGGCAAGTTCTTTATGGTACGATTAATCGTTTAAAACTTTTTTCCTTTTGAAACGCATTTCTTCCAATACCTTCGTCATGTATCACATCATATAAACGAGCAGACCAATTTAAAAATTCATTATTTTTTTTATACGAATCAGCAGTTGACTGATTCTACGTGTCAATAATAATTGTAATAATTTTATCAACAAATATTTGTCCGATTATCTATAATGAGCATCGACGTATTTACGATGTTTATACATTGTATTGAATTCATTCGACTATGTAAATGATGCCATAAAATATTAAAAAATGGTTAAAGTGAGACCGATGTTTAAAAGTTTTTTTTCTGAATTTCCCGCACGCATGCAATATCCCGATTAAGGTTTTGAGACAAGGGGGCCGTTTCGTTTATTTCGAGAGGTCACTGCCACTTGTTTCTATCAAATTTGTTGGCGTAATGTTAGCGCATGCACGTGGTGTTCTTCAAAAATGGCAGTAGATAAAATCGACCGACACTATGAAAGCATAAAATTTTACATATAAGAAACAATTGTACACAAAGTGTCAGAATTTTTAAATAATCTGCATAAATATACATTTTGATATGAATACAAAGCCATTGTGCAATTGTGCTGGTCCAACTAGGAAAATGCGGTAAATTGTTTTATTTGTGCGTTAAAGCAGAATTCGGATTTATATGCCCTAGTCGAAACGGTCCAACTAATTAAGTTTGAAAGAATTCGCTGGGGTGTGGTATGTTAAGCTCAGAACGTTTAATTTAAATTTATTTTAGAATTTTTGCTGCTAATTTGTCCTACTTCAACTCGAAAATGTTTGAGAACTTCTGATTTTAATTAAAAATAAAATAAAGCATCAAGTGTCCATAATTTATTTTGTATACAATTTCAGCGTACATAAATCTGAATTGTGGCGATAATTCAAAGGAATGAACTTTGAAAAACTGTTTTAGGGATTTCATTACCCCATTTTTTTACATCCCAATTGCATGAAAAATAAAGAAACAATTAAGACAGATGTTTTATAAATATGAGAGTAAAATTGTGTAATTCCTACAATTTAAGTGTAATTTATTGCATATCCAGTTTATTGCGATTAGGGTTTTATCGGAGTTATTACGAGGGTCATTAAAAGAAAATTTTGATTGCCATGCTATATTATGTAAGTGCAACTAAGTTTTTTTGTAAACTATGGCAACCAAAGTGCAAACATGAATCTAACCTAACACTTCGGATGCAGATAGAATGCAGCAGTTATTTTTTCCGCGGGGGGGGGGTAACCAGAAATTATCGCAATTTAATTAGCAATTCATCAGCTGTAGGCTCCCCTTATCAGATAATCGTATGGCGATGTTAAAGAATAATTAGCTTTCATGTCCTTCGTTGAGAGCAGGGATCACATAAATACTTTAAATTCAAGAAGAATATAATTGGAGCGCCAGTTCACTAAATAAAACACGGAAGAACATAAGAGATATATTTTCAAGAAATTCAAGATGAGGTTCACATGATGTTTGAATAGAAACTTAGGTAAAAGAAAATATACTAGATTGCCCAAGTTGTGAGGCCTGAAGGCCGCACTATAGCTATTTATAAGTTAGCAATAAATAAATGATCCAATCCTTATCGCTTTATTTTGATTTAAGCAAGTTAAATCCAGAATGGTTGGGTTCAGAAGATATTATAATTTATTAAGTAAAACTCAACGGAATTTGGTAGATGACATTAAAATTAAGCGTTTTAGATCTGGAGGAATGTCATGACGATTATAGTTTTGCCAAAAATCGATTTTATAGTTTACATTTTCTACGCAAATTTCGACCTTTTTGGAGCATTCTTAGTGGTTCGTGTACGTTTATCTAGTCTAGTTTCTTTTGGCGTAAATTTTCCGATTTAGGTATTATTTATTATACCTGGGGTATATTTTGAATGTGTTGGACTGACTTAGATTACTAAATTTTCTAAGATTATGGTTGAGGAGTTAGGTTGGCCTAGAGGAATATTTTTAATGAGTGGACTGTCTCAGAGATCCCGGTTAATTGGTTTCGTGCATTAAAAGGATTGCAACATAACTAAGAAGTACTTGAACGATGAATTTCCCATGTTTGAATAAACAGGGGCTTGTGGGGTACAATTTGCCAGTGTTAATTTCTCGATTTAATCGATTGTTTTTACACAAACAAATATAGAAATATAGCTCGGCCTGCGGACTTCGCACTTCTCTACCCTCATCCTTTGTAATCTTAATCCACAATTTCCTTACAATTGAAGAAATCCCAATTTTTATGGATGTATCAGCCGGTAAGAACTTGTTGCTTACTATTGTTTTTTGCCCGTAGCTGGATCCAGAGCACAAAAATTGTACTGCTTCAAATGATTTTGTTGTTGTTTTATATCTACAATTTTGTACAACATCTTTATGTTTATTATGCTTCTTGTGCAGTACGAGGCCGAAGGCTGAGGTATGTTACGCAGTATGTTTTGTGATGATTGGTGGCGGCCTCCAAAAACTAGATAAAAAAAGTGGTCAAAATTTACTAAAATCCGAAGGGTACATACTTGGGTGCTCCTTACCGAACAAATTTACAGCTCTGCATAAAAATTCACTTAAGTTTCAACCACCTTGTAAGCAATAATTTAAGGTATTATTGCCAATTACAAGGGCAATGAATTGTACACCTTATTACTTTTATTTACTATTAAAGGAATTACTGAGAGGCGGTTATTGCCTTGCAGCTAACGCAGTTGGATGCGAATGCGGGGTACCGGGTTCAAACCTGGGGAGAATCAAACTTTCTTATGACTAAGCCTCCGTGCTTCGGAGGGCACGTTAAGCCGGCGGTCCCCCTGAGTTGACGAATTGCTACCGTTAACAAAAATCAGGACTACAGACACATCTGAAGGCTAGCCTAGCACTATACGGACTACTCACCAACGCGTCTGGCCAGCATGGCATTAATGGGAGAAGCTTATGTCCAGCAGTGGGCGGGAAAAAGGCTGAGAAGAAGAAGACCGATAATTAAATTTTACAAATTACGTTAGGTGCAAATTAACATTGGGAATGTTACAATTTGCTAAGAATTGACAACTAGACTTTATATCCAGTTCTCGAGAGCCGGGGACCTCTTAAGTTCTTTCGCGTGGGTGAGTCTTTGACACGTAATTGTAGAAACAAATTTCTGGTGTTCCTGCGAATCAGATGACTTTAATAAAAAAAAAAGAAGGTAAAGAAATGGATTTTATTAGAGTTTTCTTTAGCGGTTTCGTTGTTTTGTAGAAATATAATAAGAAAGAGTCATTAGGAAATTAAGTTTGGTTTATTTCAATAGCGAAATCAATATACGAATATGTTGATAATTCGAACCCTTATCAGAAAATGGTTAACATTTCTGAACTGTAAAACTGTCAGATAATAATAAACACACGTATCTCGCCCCCTCCCCGATAAGGCACTGCAGTGTTAATGGCCAAATTTTGTGCAAGCTTTCCAATTGGATGAGAATTTTATACCAGAGCAGAGTTCTTTATTGCTTGGACTAGTACTTTTGAGAAATATTGATGGTTTTCAACTTTTAGAGTTTCATTAATTTTGTAATAAAAGACACCAGGTCAGCAAACTATTTACATAAATGGTCAGTTATTTACAAGATAAGGAGAATATATAAGCACCCGGATGATACATAAAAGATAAAGTTATCGTATCCATTCAACACGAGTCGAATTAACAAGGAATGTCTCGGCAAGGAATTTAGTTGGCAGTAGTTCTACTAAAAGCTAGAAATTTAAGGTTGGTTCAGGTTACTTGGACTCGGGCTCGTGCCTCTCTGATGTTATGGAAATTACAAAATGTTCACATTGCGGTTCCATCTGCAATCGTTCGTTTGATGTACCGGTTTCTGTGAAATTACTGGTCTTAACTAATATGAAGGTATCTTCTGATTGAATATGAGCTCGGGGTTGGTTATGGGCCCGGGACTGATAATGATAGCAAGCAATGGCGATTCTGTTTAGCATTCTTGTCGCATAATTTTGTATACTAAGTAGCTTACGTATGGTTTAATTTACACCTCCGCCAAATTACCATATTAAGTTATTGATAAAATTAATGGACCGATTTATCATACCTGGCTACAGGGGGGATTTTTAAATAGTAAATTTGTTGTTCGAAGTTTATGAAGTCAATGTAAACTGCAGGTACGTACATCAATTACGTCCTTAAACAAACACGAAGTTAGTAAAACTTATAATTGAATGGATCCGATTTTGATTCGCAAATGCACTTTGAAACTAAATCAGAGTGAAAAATAACCCGATGTAATTTCATAATGCACTCGCCACTGGGAAGAGATTTTGACTGGGTGGATAGGTGTTTAAAAATCCATTAAGAAATTAGTTTCCTTAAATGGAAAATAAACAGTAAAAATTGAGTAGTTGTTAAAAATGGATTAAAAAAGAAAATTTCGTCGGGAAAAAATTTAGATGCAGTGAGTGACAGTTAAATAAAATTCGGGTCACGATGTTCACTAATGGATATATCTAACTTGAGGCGTACAACATTCTTTTTAAATCCGTTTGTAATGACTGTTACTTACAATTCGTAAAGAACGTGAAGCTATAACAGTAAAAGAATTTAATTGTATGTATGCTGAATTGAGAACGAGAAACCTTCATTTGATAGATACTATCGCCAAATGACAAACAATGAGATTGCTCCGTTATGTCCAGACATTTCAACCTGTTTTACTATTATCATTTTTGACAACATTTTCTGAACTAGCAATTCCATGTCTCTTTGCATTTTGTTCAGCCAGCATGTCAATTAAAAATGCACTTTTACGACTGCCAATAAAAAATTCTCATTAACTTCAAGTATTGTAATGTAATTCTAACGAAAAACGAATCAAACGTACATTTAAAACCAATTAGTAAGTGCAATCTTGTTATTAGCGATATATTAAATCTTCCAAACCGGAATCGAATTGCATAGATTGATTCTTGAATGTTAAAGCGTTTATAATAATGAGCGACTCTTATACCTACGTTTCTTGAATAAAGAGTGTATTTTAGAATTCCTTACCATAGTTTTGTCATACGAGGGCTGTTCATGTGAAAAGGTGAAATTTCGATTAGAACCTACGATGTTGGGATGCCAAAACCGATTTAATTGTATCAATGCGTCATATCTGTTATGCTGTAATCGCAAAGAAAGTGAAATATAGCTAGAATATCACTAGTGGTATGATTACCATCGACGATATGAAATCTCGATTATTTATATTTGACAAAGATAAGACGAAATAGTAAGGAAGAGTAAACGGCCCTCAGGTTACACAACAAGCTATTTTCCCATAATAATATAATTTTTTTATAATTAACACCTAGATTTATAAACAATTTCCTATTAACTATTAATTACGTCATAAATCAAATGTGAATATTTATGTTCGCGCCAGGAGAATGTGTGAGATACTGCAGTAGGTACACTTCGCGGTTCGTTGACATAATTATATTATAACCTATCGTGAAAATTACCGCAACCGGTAAAAAATAGCTTTGTAGCTTAGCTACTTTTTAGCAGTAGCTGCCCAACTCGTGATTTTCAAACGCTGCTTACGGTTGACTGCTATCCTTGGTGTAAATGAATTAATTGATTTGTGTTGATTAAATTGAAATCTCACCTTGAAAATCAATTCATTTGTAAATTGACAAAATTTCATTTTCTGTGATACTAATTGAGCAATACGGAAGCTTCTAATTTCCTAACTAGCTTTTGCCTAAGGATAATCTACAAAATTTAGGATGTGCTCTGACCTCGGTTATCCAAATGCTAAGCAGGTAATAAATTAACTTGGTGCTTGATATTACCTAATAAATTTGACATTAATTAATTCTAAATGCAAATCTACGCATTTACAAAGGTACAAATAAATATTAATTGTAATTTAATTGGATTTCGCTTAGAAAACATCTAAGGACGTTCACGCAGCTTTTCTGTTCTTTTCGCACGAGTTTAAAGTTAACATTACAAAAATTTTCGTTATTTAATAAATAATTAAATTTTTTTGGCTACTATTCGCAAAACGTTTTTCATTGTAATCTCTTCTAGATGATTTATTTTTTATTGTGTACAATTCTTGAGTAATTGGATTTTGTAACATTCTGTTTGATTTGTTCCTTTTAACTCGCGACCGTTCATATTAAATAAAACCTTATTTAAATTTTTGTTACTTACAGGAATTAATATTTAGCGTGTTAAATCTTGCTCTTCTCCCTTCTGTTACTACAAATAGAAGCTTCCGGAATGCATTTGCATACATCGAGAAAACATTTTGTTCGAATTTACATTTTACTATTACTTGCAATTCATTGCTCATCTCAAGTTTATCGCTAGTTTGAGAAAAAGTTTCTTTCGGAGGGTGTCGTCGCTTTGAAAGTGGGGATAAAGCAATTACGTGCTACTATCAACCCTTAGGGTAAAGTAATTGTTTTAGGCTGTGTTTACGTATAATACAGCGTGTTTAGAAATATCCAGATCAGACGTCCTTTCAAACCGCGGTGGTTCACTAACCTGGAATTTCTAAAAAAAATTTAATTTTAAAATCTGTAATTCGCAATCGCAGCCGAACAAACTTAAAATTTAAACACGTAACGAACGGATGTAGAACGAAAGATAACGAAAATATTATGCTCGGCTTATCGACAATTATCTCACTCTATTAGAGTTTCCTTTTTTTTATTGTCGTATCTTATGGGAAATTGAATAGCCTTTCGGATGAAAACTATTATTTCAAATGAAATATTTTGACAAATTCGTGTGGGATGTAACGAAACGAAAATTCGAGTGCATTTTTATCGAACCATTGCGTACTTTCCACTAGCACGAACCAAAAGAGCTACACTATGTTAATTTCTTGGAGGTCGTTTAGCTTCCTGTGTGGGATATAATACAATGGTTTTATAATTAAATCTATTCATTTGGGTTTATTGAAAGGTGGTTCAATTTTTCCTATCATATTTGATTAGTCGACAATAATTTTAATTAAATGTTACCATTAAAATTAACTGTTCGATTATTTTAAATCCAACCAGGGCAAACAAGAATTTGTTATTTCCGGGAGACCTTGATTCTTGCAGATTGTACCATATTTGAGTGTGAGAGTTTTTTTAATGCTTACCTGTATTTTTCATTGTAATTCTACCTTCGTTATATCTTCGTGGTTTTATCTAGTTTATGAATGTGTCCTACCCATACATTCCAGGTACATAATTCACGCAGACACGTTTTCGGTGTCTACCTATTTAACAAATTTTGGACGTGAACTTGAATTTAATAATCAACACTGGTTCCATCAATCACGTCCGATAAATTATGGAATATGCAAAGAAGTTCGTTGTTCCAACTTTTAAATTTATGATCGAATAAAATGTTGGTTCACGTGTGGGGGGGGCAACCCTGTTTAATTGATCGATCTCGTATGTTCCAATAAAAACTTGAACAATAAAGTGTAGCGAGATCCATACTTTGTCTTAACTTTAGTGACTGACAATCTACAAACTAGGTTAGCTGTTAGTTTCATTTTGATTCCAAAAATTCCTCAGTGTTACGAAGCATTTTGCTTTGATGTGACGATGAGTGGAAAGAGTTATTCTATTTTAAACACTACTGACACCAAAATATTTAATAACAAAATTTTTTTAAGACATTTGACCTATTTTGGAACACCTGTGTTCTTACCTGTAGGTGGACCCAAATTTGGTTACTAATTGTTGCTTTGTTTACAACAAAAATAACTTCACTTTAATTTATTGTTATCGTTCGTAATACTAATGTTTCGGATTTCATAATCTGAGAAAGCTATAAATAGTGTTGATTACAGTACAAATGATTTGGTGCTGGGGTGAGGTTTATAGTCATGAGAAGTTAGATTTTCAACTCGAATCTACAAATTAGGGGAATTATTTTTGCCATGGCTTTAAATTCACGTCCTACCCCGCAGTGCAGTGGTGTAACTTCAAATTTTGGGCCCGGGAGCATTTGGTCGCAGTATAATGCAATTTAAAGGGGTCCAAAGCTACATTGGGACCGGAGCCATTTCTCCCTCTGCCCCCCCCCCGTATTTACGCCACTGACCATACCTCTCCCAGAACTTCGGTTGCACGCAAATTTCTTCAGATTTTAGGGTGTTTAGTGGGCTTATCCATCCTAGAAAATAGAAATAACCCTTCTAAATGAGAAAAAATGAAAGTATCATAATATTATAATTATGAGCTCATTATACAGGGTGTCCCCGCACTCACTTTACATAACTTAGGTGGTGACAGAGGACACTTTTCTAAGAACAATATTTAACAAAAATTTTTTTCTAAATTCAAACCCTCAAGAGTTAGGCCTCTTTAAAGCATTTTTTTTTAAATTTCCACCTTTACGTGGCCATAGCCCCGAAAATATTGATATTTCAGTAAAAATGGTTAAGTACTTTTTTAAAGAGCGTGAAATAATCTACAAACTAGATTTAAACCTTTTATTGTCTAAAACAACGGCTTTCGAGTTATGAATTAAAGTAAGTTAAAAAATGTCGAAAAATTTGAGCTTTCTTTTTTTTTTTGTTTTTTTTTTTCAAAACCCTGTATCTTTTAAACGAAACATTTTACAAAAAATCTGACGCCCCATTCCGGATAGGAAATTTAACGGACTATAACTTTTGTCTAGTAAAAATGTTTGAGAAACCAATCCATTTCACAGAAAATCAGAAAATAATAAACAAGCATTTTCAATGCACAGTCGTGATCGTTGATCGAGCTATGGAATTCCCCACAGCCGTAATTAGCAAAATATGGATTCTCAAGAATTAAATTTGTGTCCTTATCAATTTTGAAAAGTTATATCATTACTTCCTTGTGCTGGGGGGTATTCCATACCCCCCAGACCCCCCGGTTCCACTTCTGTTTCAAGGGAATAAATTTGTTTTAGTTGAACAATATTTTTAAATGTATAAATAATATTTTAATAAAACGTACCCTTGGCAAGCGGTTTAATTTACACTACACCCCCCCTCCCCCCGGGTTTAATTGATAAAAATTAATTAAAACATTGTCAAACTAAATCAAATTAATTCCTTTGAAATAGTCGTCGGACTGGGGGTATGGAATTCCAGACCCCCCAGGGTATGGAATACCCCCCAGTACAAGGAAAGATAAGCATCAACTTGGCACCGGTGGATCTAACTTTTATCGGCCCCCCCATTTAAAAAATCGTTTACTGACACTAACACAATTTATGCGATATGTCATTACATGGGGTTGCAAATATTTATTTTATGATTAATAATATTGATACCGCCGAACTTGCCATAAATTATCAAAGGTTCTAAAAGCATTCCAACAATGTTTACGTGGGTGTAAGATAAGCGTATCCCAATCAATTTCATGCATTATTTGGGATGAATATAAAATATAACATGAATTAAAATTTTATATGGTTCATATAATTAATAATTATATTAAATCGATTATAGGTATTACAAACATTCAAAAGTGTTAGATGCGCGTGCCAAATTTTATAAGATAAAATGGCGACAATTTTGTTGATGTGGCAAATTCAATTTCTAATATTATGCGGAAAGCTTTGCAAGAGCTGGTTAGAAACCCCAAGGCAATTGAATCATGGTTGAAGTATAACGGCATAATGTATAATACAATATTTTAGAAGCGAAATCTATTAAGTATATCCAATGGCCACCATAGTTAAGTGTCGCGATGTTCTCGACAAGCACGCTAGCGGTGGTGGTCTCCTGTACTACTTGAAAAATGTATTGCCAATTTTAACAATGGGGTTGGATATCTGTTATCTGTGCTTGTACACACCCAGATTCGACATAGTCCAACAATCTCCAACTGTATCCAAAAGAGACGTTTAAGTTTATCCATACGGATTTAAGCCCTTGATTTTAAGGGCCACTAGTCTTTGTAGTCAGTTCCGAGAGCCGAGATATCATTAGCTTCACTTAAGTTGCTGTCTTGTAACTAATTGTGGATACAATACAAAAATAATGATGTTGCTGAACACCAGGTAATTCCATAAAGCAAAAATACGATGAGAAACTTGATTTTCATCAGATCGATGAAGAAACTGAACGACTTGATAACTTTCATCGAATTGTTGAGAATAATTCAAAATAGGCATCCGTAAATTACGTCACTACTAATTGCTTGTGACACGTTTCAGGTTCGGTTCTACCTAAATTAAAAAATAAAAATGAAGGCCGGTAACCATATAAAGGAAAATGCGTAAGACATTGATAGACCATCTTATAAATTTGAACATCCTAGGTGAAGTGGTTGTCCGCCAACTTACGATTATTTTACGATACACCAATAACGCGATTTACTCTTTCCACATAATTAACTTGAGGGTGGTAAGATCCTTATACCAAATAAAGTGACGACAAAACTTTAGTTTCCAAAACATTTGGAAATTGCGTTAATAATTTGTTATCCACTGACTGACTGGAGGCTAAACCTTCATAATATGTAAAGTTCTGTGTAGAAATTGTATTTTCAGAAGGGTAAAATGTAACAGAAGCCAAAAACGAAATTTAAAATTTAATCTATCAATATTCTTGTCGTGTCTGTTCTGACTCGATCGCAATAAATTCCTCCAAATAATACAGCGATGCCCTTTGTAAACTCAAATATATTCAGAAACAACGAATTCATAACAGATTGCTTACTTGGAAGTTGCCACCAGAGAACACAGGCGCACCAACTCCGACGTGGTGCTACAAAATTTATGAATGAAATCACTGATGGATTCAGGGAATCCCTCAAATTCTCGACGGAAAATTAAGTTGCAAAATTATTAAATAAAGATTAGTTTGTGATGTTGACAAACTTGATGAACATTAGTTTTAAGGAGTCTGGACGAGGCCGTTATAACAACAAAGATATTTTGTACATTTGTACGATATTTGCAATTATTTCAAAATTCAAACACATTTACACGTGGTTTTGCATACTAATTTTACTCTCTGATTAGTGATTACTGATTAGTAAACAGAACAAACAGGTTTTTTTTTATGTGTTATGTACTTATTGTATTGTGTAGGTAAAAACGATTACGATTGTGTGTGGCAACTTAAAGTTTACCGTTTTGTTAATATTACCATAAATTTATTTCTTCAATAATTGAAATCGGTTTTGTTACGTAAGTCACGCAATGACAAAACAATGTGCAAATATTTGCTATTTTTAATGTGCAAATTGTTCTTTTCATTGTTAACTCAACTTGAGATTTGTTTGAGAATTGAAAATGATTACCTGTGGGGTTATGAGTTCGTGGCGAATAAATCGTTTATAATTAATTTTATATGGAATTATATTGGAATGCCAACAACCTTGTTTACACTGATAAATAATGGTGTAATAGATTGCGTTCTATTTTTAAACATTTTCATGTTTTCCTTTTTATTTACAAATGATGTTTTCAAAATTTAACGTTTGAACTTGTAAGTCAGTTGGTTGTTTCCCAACTTCAAGATGGTTCATTATTACAACAACAAATTGTTGTTAAAAGTAAGAAAACTTTGAAGGAAGAAGAGTGGGGGATGGGTTATCATTAAATTTTTTGATGTAGCAAAAAATACATGTCCAATTATTTTTTCTTTCCGATCCGTTCAAATTTATTTGGATAAAAGAATAACCGTTTTCAGCACACGTTTCTTCGAGCTTTACCATGATCTAGCAGACACGGATTACACCCAAGGTCATTAAACAGCAAAGACGGACTGGTCTTTAGGTCAATACCCTTCTACATACTTACCTTACCTTTATGATAATGATGTACTTCCTATGACGGTACGTTACGGATATTCCACTAATGTCAAGCGTATTGACCATCCGATTTCTCGTTTCACTGTAATTAGATGAGAGATATTAATGATTAAATTCTGGCATTCGTAAAGACCTGAGGGTTAATGCACACCCCTTTTTAACTTGGATACTCAAAGGAACTCGATAACAATGCTGTGTTATTATTTCGTTTTACAAATTAAGGATTAAATTTGAACGTGCGATTGTGAATTTAATTGGCTAAAACGTAAACGTGTTTCGACTTTTTTCACGTTTGTTGTGTTCATGTTTCATGAAATCCCTAATTGTTGTTTTTAACGAAGTCGACTTTAATTCCCATAATGGAAATTTGCAGAAAGTGAAATTAATGGACATCTCGATCGATGCGATGTAGTCAAGAAACAATTTTCGATATTTTATCTACGAGGTCAAGGTTTGATGTTATAAACGGGTTGGAAAAATTACACGTATCCGAAAATGTTAAATTTTACTTGGAAAAGTGAAGCCTTGGTAAAATCCGATACGAAAACGTAATAAAGAGATTGAGCATCATTTTGTTGTTCACCTTGGGTTGGTTGGCGTGGATATATGGAATTCTGAGATGCACGATAGATACGCCCAACATCTTTCATTTGATTTTTTATCACCACCGATTTTCGCAGAATTGATTTTTCAAATGAAGACAGATTTGTGCAGAAAAATTTTAAATATCTATTAGTGGTTGCTGCTGGTTGCTGCATCAAACGGAACGAAGGTAGCGAATTCGACATAATAAGATCTAGCGGTTTACATCGGGCTCGCTGAGCGTAAAAAATATCATCCAGAGCACATTTGCATATGCAGAATAAAACACGAGTTTAAACCGCAAGAAGGCACGAGTAACAAAAATATTTCAAATAATACGTCACATCCTCACATCCGTTGGTCGGTAACGGAATTTTTAAGAAGCTGTTCTCTGCCATTAAATCCATAACTAAAAACTTTTAGTCCGACCATGTTTTTCACTTTTTAAATTTTTTACGCGACGAGTTTTTTTATCCGCTCATTTTTACAGTCAAAAAATTAAACGTGTGCGTTTTAACAATTTTCTCTTGCAGATGCCATCAATTTTCTTTTAACATTTTCTTTAAATTGCTATTAGAAATTTTTATGTATTATTGGCAAACAGGTGAGCGATTTATATTTTGGTTTTGTTTTTCTAAAGTGACTATAAATAAGTTTCGAACGGAAGACCCGGCTTAAAATGCAAATTGCAAATAGATCTATAAATGTAAATTTTATTTTATCGTGTTTTGGCTTAGAAATGTTTCATCCTATGTAAATAAAGTAAAACTTGTGAGATTTTATTATCCAAATATTTTTATTATGTGGTTTTTGATTATTAAATTTTCAAATTTGAGTTTCCTATTACTTTATGCAGTTCTTTGCACTAGCTCAAGTTACACCTGGTCTCGACCAATTATACGCTTGCTGACTTCGGAGCGCAAATTACTTTCAATCGGACTGTTTTTGCACTTTATTTAATTACATACGAATCGGGAGAGCCGTAAACGTATAATGAACTTTTGATTTAAATTTTCTACGGGAATAAAAATATTTACTGTTAACGCTTGATTATGGACGGCAAATACTATACAACTGTAATTTAGGAGCCAACTTCATTATCATAGAATCAATAGCATAGTTCGTAAGCCAGGCAGACGGTACAAAGCAGGAAATCGCTAGCTCAGTGAGGAATTATAATTGATAACTACCAACTGACACACTTTATGTAAAATCATGTCATTTTGAAATACACCATATTCAAATTTATTTTGGGGTAATTTTAAATACAGTTATACCGCCGAAACTTTCGTTTTGACAACATCAAAGAACGTCGGAACGTGATTCTTTTATCAAACACCACCACATATGAAACTTTTCCACTTTTTATTGAACAAATCCAATTTATTGTAAGGTAACCGATAGCAATTTGTAGAAATATATCCAAGTTTTCGTATTATTCAAAATATAAGCACTAACAGACGAAATCGCTTTATCGATTAAAATGGGGCAATTAGCTACATCAGTAGATTTAAACCCAGGAATTCACGATTCTGCTTATTTTAGAGGTAGAATTTTGTTTCTTTCGCCTTATACGGTTTATTTATTTGTCTTTACGGAAAAATCTGTAACGTAATATTATAGAATAAAAGGCAACATAAAAGTAACATGAAGGTTTATTTGAATCATATTATTTTAGAACAGTGCTTCTCAAACTCGCATTTTATTGTACTCAAAAAACCAATAGTAACAAGTGCATATGACCTTGACACAGGTGGTATTAATAATACGGAGTCCTGAAGGAGTAATAGGACTTTTTTTAAAATCAATTGTTTAAATAATATTCAGCTCCCTTACAGAAGCCACAGGGCCCTCAGTTTGAGAAGCACTGATTGTTCTCATTGGAGAGCAAACAAAGAACAAACAATTAAATCGTCTTTGCTCAAAAGTAGCCACTTTGAGAATATTTAATTCTGTAGTCACCATTATCCATGCAAGTTACCCTATATTGTCATGGTTCAAAATGACCTTACATAAATTAGCAATTTCTATAGCATTACCTGCAAGTTAAACCCATCGTGTTCTTCAAATTTTGGGTGGTCAACCGTCAAATAAAGGAAAACTATAAATTTTGTAATTTTGTATTAGTCGGATATTTTTTGTGTTGTTTTTCTAAGAATTTAAAATTTTGAATTATCAAATTGGTGAACGTGATTAATATTTACCAAAAAAATATGAACTTCTTGAGTTTTTTGGTTAGCAAAGGGACCGACAAAAAACTTTGCAAAATGGCAGCAGAGCGGTGCAATCACGAAGTTTAGGGCTCCAAATGAATTTTAGTTTTTTGGGTCCACAATTTGGGCGGTTTTGATTAAGAAATCATCGCATGAGTGTCTTCGAGTGTTGGATATTGTTTTCAAGGGTTGAAGAGCTGAAAAACCTCTTCAAAATTATCCAAAAACGAGGCGTCTTTTATTAAAATTTTGATGAATGAAAATTATAAAATTTTAAGGTTAAAAATAAACTTAATTAAAACAACAACAAAAGTGAAACGAAACTACAAGTTATTAATAACATTTGGATATGTTTGAAAACAATTTTATTAAAAGTTTTTAGCAATTTTAACACTGCGTCGTAATAATAAGAAAGTGATACGCGGGTTGCATAATTGCGAATTTTTATAAAATGTATTCCAGTGCCGTACTCAATAAAATTGATGCGAAGGTTCAAATATGATCTTTTTGTAAAATTAATTTTAACGGTTTTTTTCTTCACGGAAATTGTTAAAAGTTTCAAATTAGAGAAAGAATTGAATTTTAAATGTGTGAATGTACAACTCGCAAAAAGAGCAATTTCCAATCCTGAGCTAAGTCCGAGGCAAAATAAGTTGCTACGTCTACTACGAGCGGTTATTTCATCCCAAATATTTTTATTATCCTCACAATCGCATTAGTAGAGTGCATCTCATGTCCACAATCACACAATGACTGTCATTCGAAATGTCTTTGGATCTGCAGTAACTAGATCTTATTTAGCCTTCCCATATTCCACCTTTTATTGTATACGATGTGTATACCATAATATAATAACTGCTTTTTGTGCACTTTCCTCATTTAATTTACTACTATACTTTGTTTACCCAACATATGCACCTAAGCTCCTCCCAAAAAATAGAATAGAATTATTCTATTGTTCGAATTTTGAAACTCACGTTTAGAATTGGCTTAAATACATCTTGGAGAGGAGCCTAGGTACATATGTTGGGTAAGTAAAGTATACTTCTCTGTGCACTTGATGTGAAACGATTTCCGTTAATTAGTGACAATGCTGTCAATTCAATTAGTGTAACACATGTTGAGACAAACTGGAACTCTTTGCCGAGGTTTTTTTATCAAAATTTTCCTGAAAAGAGTTTTCCCTTACCTGGAAAAGTCTTTTTGTTGCCTTCTTTCAACTGGGGGGTATTCCAGACCCCCCGGATTTTTAAACCCATTTCTTAAGACGCCGCCATACAATAAAAAATAAAGGATTGCAGTCCCCACCTAATACTTGCGGCTGACTACGCCCCTGCGATTTCTCCATAAAATAAACTGTTTTCTGAGATTTGTAAGTAGAGTCCAAACACTTCATATGAGGTTAGAGTACCCGAAAGAATCATAATAGGGCGTGACCAAATATGTGCGCAGTAGATGTGAAGGGAGAAATAGGTTATGGATGATTATGCAGTTCGCATTATCAATTCAGCCCAACAACCCTTCGTTGCAAACATGGACGCGACCGGACGAATATGCGTTTCTGCACATTAGCCACGCCCTGTCTTGATTTTTTGTTTATATTTGTGATCGTCTGAAAACTATCAAACGCACGAACACTTTCATATTCGCGTTAAATTTTTAGTCTGCTCATGCGTCTAATAGTTTGAAGCCGTGCAGAACAGGCCTATATTTTTGATCATGTCATTATTTAACGGTTGAACAGTTCAATAGCCATTTTTTAATGACTTCTTGATTGTGGTAAAATATTGAACTTATTCAAGTCCAAATCATCTGATTTATCATTCTTACCCTCCTGCATAATCAGAATGGAAGGTTGTGTAAGATCAGCAATCTTTCTTGCTCTCCAGTGAATTATATAATGAATGAAGCACACGATTGGATTAACGAGATTCCACTGCTTTAGTAACCCGGTGATTCCCCGTTAAATCATCTTCATTTATAACTAACCTTATATATGGTTTTCATGACGCCATCGCCGTCTACTGCTCCTAAAGCACGGAAGCAATTTACTTGATTTGAAATTTACACATTCACGGAATTGGATGTTAGTATGACTGAAATTTCCAACAAACACAAATCCATCATGGTTGACAGTATATGTAGCTGTCTTTCATCCTGGTATAAAAGACGAAGGATTATTTAAAAAAACTCGGTGCTTAAAATTTGAACCCCACTTTTTCAGTGAAGCAAAAAAATTGTTTTTCCGAGTTATTTCCACACAAAAATAAAACAACAAAACAATTCATATCGACATTTCAGGTCAAGATTATTAATTATTGCAATTTTTTAACTGATAGTAATGACATAAATAAAGATCCCTAAAGCGTTAAATTTCCAAGCCAAAAAACAACTATTGATTTGATTTGATTGTGTCTATAAAACCCTCGAGCAAGTTTTTTCGCCTAATTAATTTTGTTGAAAGCTTATCTTTAAAATCTTTATGAATAAGATTCATTTATATGCTACATCGTCCATGAGTTGTTTCAATCAATTGAAACCGGAGTGAATGATAGATACGTTTGAGATTAGCGATGATTTACTTCTGATTTAACTTTAAACGATTAAATTAATTTTAATTTTCAATCATGAGAGAACCATACGTTCAAGAATCGTTTAATTTGTTCGGTAATCACAACAACCGGAAATTCGCATGCGATTGGTTCGGTGAATATTAATTTTGAACAGGTAATTAAGTTTTAAGGTTCAAACGAATTAATTTTTTCCCTAATTTACACAACGTTAGTACACACTGATGCCGTGTGGTGCAAGTGATTCATGAAAATCGAATCATTTGAAAGAAAACAATAACATTTATGGATTGCAAATCTTTGGTGATTAATTTTGTTTTGACTGAGTTTTTACCATTTTCAAATTGGAGTATCAAAAACAGGGATTATTATCACCCCAAAAAGTTATTTTTGATGTCGTTGATTTGATAAACAATACATTATTATGTACTCGTATTTCGAAATTATCGTCCTTGTTTATTGAAACTTAACAGAAACATACCTACATTTAATTTATTGTTTACACTGCTTTATTTATAGTTTTGTAGGTCAGTGTTAATTTTATACAAATTTATAACGAATTGATGAAGGTATTCTATAATAATTATTATGTGGTTATTTAGTTACGTTTATTATTATGAAAATTATACGTATGGCTTTGTTTTTTACCAACCGAATTTTAGGGGAAAAATTGTATATCATCCACCGACGTTATTGGGGTTGGGGAGGTTTGTAGCTAATTAACAATGTATTACTTAAAAAAAGTCTTTGGTTATTTATTAGCGACCATTGGTTATTTTCTGAAGCTGCAGATAGGGCATATCTGTATTAATCGCCCCAAAAAAAGAAACATTACGTGTTTATGGGGGCGTAATCTTAAGCCTATTTATATGTCACGGTATTGATTTTTCAGCACACTATTTCAAATACGGCCAATGACCCTTACCATCGGTATTATTAGGGTTTATAGTTGTTTTACAATTTTATCATGCGGATCAAACGAAAGTGTTAATTATACATTATTTTTTGTAATTCATAACTGATAAAATTGAAAACAGAGTGCCAAATACTCTTGCACCGAAATGTACGCAATTACATCGATTATCGAGATTTCTCTTTTATTCAATTTCTTCTACCTCATTACTACGTAATTGCTTCCATAATTTGATTAAACTATCTAATAAAAATTAACTTAGTTCGCATATATTTAGCTAATACTCCATATACAGGGGGATTAGCTGTTTATTGTAATTGAAATTGTTGTTTCCAGTTATTTTGGATAATCCAAACTTAGATTATGTACTTACCATCATTTAATTTCTTCCAAATGTCTTCCACTTATTTTTGATACCTCTGACCAAAAGCAAGTGGGGTTGTTTGTTCAGATTGTGTCACACTAATTGTCTTTAGATGCACTTAACTTGAAAGCACTGTTTATTAACCGCTATACGAGAGATACAGAAATGTTTCGTTAGGGGTCAGGAAAAACATATAAAATATGTGATTAACCTTAAAGATTTGGTTTTTTTTACTATAACTAGTTGTCTTTCCATCATATGCCCAAAATGAAAGATATAATATGGAAGAATATTAAATTTTCTATAGAAAAGGACCTATGCCCGTTTTCACCAACATTTTATTTAAGAATTTCCTAGTAAAGAATTACTTAACTAGGATTCCATAAATTTGATTAGTCAAATTTGACATAATAGTTTATTATGTCAAAATTATGTCAAATTTGACCAATTACATTTATGGAATCCTAGCTAAGTAATTCTTTACTAGGAAATTCTTAAATAAATTGTTGGTGAAAACAGGCACTAGTTCCTCAGACCAGTACTTTCCCAGTAATTTAGCCTTGTGAAGTTTATAACTGATCGCAGCGGCGCTCGCTGAGAATCTTTCAAATATTGTACGGGGACTGCTCGAAAGTGAACACTTTTCGAAATTTTCAAAAAGAAATTAATTGTTTCTATCTAATATGGATGGACGCAACTAGTATGGCTTACAGTCGGAATCAATTTTTTCTACTATTAAATGGGCGATATATTCCCCCCTTAGCATTTGTAGTTTCGTCTACAGACATCCATAAACAAGAATCCATTAAATCTTCTCTGATAGAGTTGATCACATCTGAATAAATTTTATTGACAAACCATTTTCATAATGTAGAAGTCACCGGGATGATTCGTTTCACGTATGTTTCCAAAAAGGTGTGTACAACGCCTCATACAGTATAAAGCTGCAACCACAGTGAATGCAGGTTTACAGACGCCGGCTTAGCAGCTCATTTGTCTCCAATAATTAATGTAAACGAATATAAATTAAGGTGGCAACCGGATAGATATTTAAGTAAACCGGATTAGAAACTAATTTTCACTGTGTACGCAGGTTAAGGGTGTTATTCGCTAACTCTTAAGGAATCATTTAGAACCGTAAAGTTTGGTTTACACCCATAATATTGCCGGATTAACGGTTGTATTTAATTCAATTGTGAGTGTAAACTAAACTTTACAGTTCTAAAGGATTCCTTATTCCGTAAAGCTTAAAAGTTAGTGAATAATACCCTAAGGGTGCTTCCACAGTGAAGGCAGATTTACCTGATTATCAGCTCATCTCCTTCCAATGTTAATTAATGTATGTAAACCAAAATAACGAAGGTGGCAACCGGGCAGATATTTCAATGCAAAGATCGAAGATGAAAAAACCTCATCAGAAACCTGCTTTTGCTGTATACTCAGCCTAAGGCACTCGCGCTTTTAACACCTCCTTTAATCCACCTTTAATTCTCCATTATCACAAAATGGAGATCGTTTGTTCGATGGTTGAGGGGTCGTTACCCCACTTATCCCCATTTATCGTTAAGAATTTAGAATAAAGTGTGGGGTGGGTATAATTCTATAAAACGAAATTACTTTTTTTATTCTAGTTATATTGATCTTGTCGATATCAATCCAAATATCAGTATCGATATATTTTCCAATATTACCCAACAGTGGCTAGACACTAAATATAATAAAGAGAAAGTGTTTGATAGCCAATCAAACACAGTAAATCGATTAACAAAAATATTTATTAATAATTGCATCTTGTAAAACCTAAATTAATTTATTATAAAATTGGTGTGCAATAAATGATACTGTAGGTTATAAATAACAATAAATTATCGTAATTAAGAAATGTCTAGATTTGTTCGTAATGCTGTGTCCTTGTCGCTATCTGACGCAATCAGGATTTACTAACTTAAAAGTAGATTTAGTGCGGCCTTCAGGCCGCACAGCTTAGGTAATCAAGTATAATATTATAAGACTTGCTTAGCCATCTAATGCGCGATTGATGTGGTTGTTTTTTTTATATTGATAATGCCTTTAATCCGAACCAATCAGAGGTGCGTTACGAACAGATCCAACAGGTGGTTTATAATATCACCCTTCACGTGGTTTGGAGTCCACGTTAAACAGTAGGTGTCCTATGTATGAGAAAACTCTTCCAATACACATCACAAATGTAGGAAAAAGAGTCACAACTTTGTAGCCGAGAAATTAACCTGGATATACAGGATAGTGTAAAATCATTATTATACAAAATTAAAGTGCAGTTTGCTAAAAATTACTAAATATAAAAAGCTGCATATTTGTGCGAATTGTAGCACTGATGTATTTGCCGTGAAATTGTTATCATGGTTATTAACTTGATGTACGATAAAGAAATCGGATCAACAATGAGGGTCAAGGTAAAGCAACAATTAAGTCGTTAAATTCATTACTCACTGTGGAATCTTTTATGGTGCGTGTCGATTAAAATGTTGATACTTAATCAATTGATTATTAACTGTAAACCTTTCCAAAGTCTGCATTAATCTGCACACTTTCATTTACCATTATTTATAATTATTAAACTCACAAAAATGCAATCGATAATTAATTATTATATTTTGTTACAGGTGAGCTGGCGAGCGTTTGAAGAATCTCAATTAATTGTTGATGTTTGACTTGACCGTAAGTTATTTCTTTATTAAATTTTCTGAAGGAAAATCGATCCGATTTAAACGAACCAAGCTTTTCTTTAAAGTTTCTCATTTTAAAATTCTCTGTACTAATTTGTAAGCGAAAATTATCCTTCGTCGTAATTTTTTTGCACTTGAGTGGCTCGCGAAACTTCTTTATTAAAACCTAAGGAGTTTTTTGATTTTAAAATTTTAATTTTTTAATATTGAGTCGAAAGTAACCATCTTATTTTGTTGTTCCTTTTGTACGAAATTCGACTCTTCTCAGTAGAGAAGGTCACGTAAATTGATTGATTTGGATTTTGGTATCGGCTAAATTTTTTTGCACCTGCTAGATGCTAGGATCCACAACCCAATAGGATTTTACCAGCTAAAATTTAAGTTTTGAGCTTGGGCACTTTTCACTTGTATGATCGCGATTTCGGCTTTAACTTCGCACCTCGTGATGGTTTGATGTAACTATACCTTTTTAATTTCCACGTAATGGAAAATCATTACTGGATGACCCGACCCCCTGATGAATAAAAAAAAACGTCGACTAGACTGCAACCATTAAGTGTTTTTATCAATACTAACTTTATCAATTTGAGCATTGATCAGGTCAAGCTTGTACTTTATTTTTCGATAGCACTGAATTGACACGCCAACTATATAATAAAATAATAATAACATAGCTTCGGTTGTAGATTAGATAATAAAATTTTAATCGAATTCCAATATTAACGACGGTATTTTAATTGTTTAAAAATTAATTTTATTGTAAAAAAGTGTGATAGCGATTTAACGATCATTGACTTGGTTTTAAATTTAGAAGGTCTATTAATAACGAATTTCGTATTTTACTAAACTCAAAATGTGGAAATAGATCGGACTGATTCATTAAACTAACAAACATCTTAAGTGAACTCGATCGTTGAAAGAATTCGTAAGTGCCATTAATTTCTTAATTTAAGTCGTAAAATGATTAAGGATAAAAGTTTTAAAGGAAATACAATTAAATTGTTTCGGATGTTTTTGAACAAAAGCTACATCAGTAAATGCCCATTTTCTTGAATTTCGTGCAAGGGTTATTACTTTGAGACGTTCTCTGCAGATTTTCTCTCGCTTAGGGAGAGTCAGCTGTTCCTCCAGTTTACGAACTGCTAACGCTTTGTTATCTATCTTCCTGAGTTTTTTTTTGTAAAGTTACCGTTTTTTCGTAGGCGTGATATATTAGTGTGTTTCGTCAAGTGTGAAAGAAGTAACTGTTCAAATTGTGAAGTTTGAAATGAATTTTATCGTGAACCCTGGCGTGTACAGTTCAATTTCTCACATATTGTTAGTAATTTTATTGACAGCCCCATGTAATTGCAATTTTAGTTAAATTGTTTTTAATGAACAAACGTTGCGGAGTTTACCTTGTTTATGTCGTTACATCGATAGTTTTAGTCGTTAAATTTTACAACGCTTTGTTCTTTTGTCAAGTTTAAATAGAGACGATGGAAAACGGTCGAGGAAACTCGATGGAAATAATTTATGTCAGCATAAAGCAAGTAAGCACGTGCTTATTTGTTTAAAAAGCTTGTTTCAAAATAAAACTTGAAAAACAAGAATTATTTTGCAATTTTACGCCAAGATAAAATCGAGTAGTTGGGACTTTTAATAAGCAAGTGCCTTGAAAATTGCTAATTTATTTGTTTCGCCATTAAGCAAGAGTTGCCTGTTAAATTGACTTATTACACAGATAACTCGACAAAAAATTTCAGCAAATCGATAACGCATATTTATATAAAATTACAACATAAAATTTGTTGTTCCAAGTGGAAAATTATTTTATAGGTGGGCATTACAAAAAACCAAAATAAAATCTTACAAATACTCGGTTTATGCCTTCGACTATCAAAAATTTTAATGTTAAATTTTTTTACATAATGTAACCTTCAAGATATACAAATTGTGCTTTATGATTCCACACAGCAAACTTTATGAGTTGGAGGCTATAAAATAAAAAAAAAACATTAAAGATCGTCGCGCATTGACTTAATTTTTAAAGGATTCTATTAAAAAGTATGCGAAATAATCAGAAATATGCTAACTTAGTTTTTAATTATCTATAGAACAAGAATATTTTACTTTATCGTTTTTTGGAACTTGCTTTGTTTTAGATGAATTTTTGGTTTTATTACTCATTTTATTATCGTCGAAATGTGTTTGGAAATTGAATCGAGAAAAATGGATGCTGGCCTACACCGCAACAAGGTTGTTTATCTTTACCCCACATTGAGAGAGGGGAACAGAAATTCCGTAGTATTCTACTTGACTTCCTGGACCAGGATTTTTAAATCCCTTGTAATTCTTAAAAAGGGACCTCATCAGCGACACAAGAGTGATTTTTTTTGCAATATCTCGTCAAATCGGGTAAAATTAATGTCAACAGAATTTGAAACTAAAGTTATGAAACTACTTGGTTTACCGTAAAAGCTTTAGTTCCTGCGGTATAGAGGCCAAAAGTGTCTTGGGGCGATTTTATGACTGTTAAAGAAGACTTTAACCCATAGTGCCAAAAGTATGGTGTGTACCTAGTTGGAACAGTGATTCATTTGATAGCATACTTCCTACAGAAATAGCTTCTCCTTACACGACTTAGCAGGTGTCAGACAAAGAAGCCGAGTTCCTATTATAGGATATATAAACTTGACAGTTCGAGACCGAATTAGATGTAACATATAAAATTTCAAATCTATCGTTTATTAGTTTATTTCCTCCAAAATGGCTTTTAACGGCTTATAACAGACCATTTATAGTATTACGAGGTGCGGATTGCTTTAAAGGGCGCTCGGGCGCGCGCTTCACCTTTAACATAGCATTTTTTAATCATATACCGTCTTGTATCTAAAGTACAACATTAATTGATTAATTTGATTAAAACTAATCAAAATTGGTTTAAAAATTGTTATAATAATAAACTATTATTAATTATTACAAAATTAGCCCCTTCGATCTGTGGTTGCAATAATTTGAAAACTCGTGAGTTTCGCACTAGAATTTTTATGTATTAAGTTGACGTTATTTAATAAAAAAACATAAATATGAAATGGAGATTAGAAAGAAGGAAAGAAAGAACTTCGGATGGGGTATAATTTTGAACAAATTCGATATGAAATTTTTATTGATATTTGTTGAAGAAACAAAATATAGGGGTGGATAAAAGTTAAATAACAAACCCCGTGAAGGCACAACAAAATTTATTATTTTGAAGAAACTAGAAAAGAAATTAATAACTCTGACTTGAGCAAACTAAATTACTTCGGTCACGCGAATACCTTGGGATTGATGATATGTGTGTGTATTAATAGTGCTCGTAATACCTTAACCTTACCCAAACTATTTATTTAAATATGTAGGTATGATTTATTGCATGTTTTTATCTTCTTTCTATTAATAGCTTTGTGATTTTTCCATCAATTACCTAAAAACTTGGAGAAAGTTTATATTATTCATGGTTAAATTCGGACATATTTAGTATTTTTTATAATTACGACTCCTTAAATTCAGCGCATGTATTCGTCCGAAGATTAGGTGATTCAGTCCTGGGCGAATGTACCTCCACCCCCCCTCCCAACGTGATGTGACTCCTGGTCGCTCGTATTTGGATATGAACGTCATCTACATCAGGTACATCATTGCCCCCAACGGAGACAGGCGGTGGTAAATTGCAATCAACACACAAATACTTGAAGCGGTTATTGTAAAGAAATTGGGGGGGGGGCTAACTAACCCACGAATTTAAAAGTTTACTGTTGAAATCATGGTAAAATATGAAAAACTATAGTTCAATTCATCGATATGTTCGTCCCATGTTTGAATAAAAAGACGACTTTACCCCCAGTACCTGGATGATCCTAAAAATATTAGAAAAAAAGACAAACAGTAGTGAAGAAAAGGCTATTCCTTTTTTCCTGGGGGGTCGCAGAATTATTCAAGGTGAAAAGGGGGTCCTAAAAATAGGTTTGATAACCTCTGCTTTAGGGTGTAAATAGCAAATGTAAAACATAAATTTTATAGATTTTATAGATAGAATTATACAGTCGTTGTCCAAATTATTAGGCCCACCCAACAAATTTTAATTTTTTATAAATTTAGCTAATATTAGTCAAATAATAATGATGCAAGTGTTTCTAAATAACATTTATTGAATTACAACATATATCTTACACAATAAAAGTACAGAAACATAAACGAAAATTTAAATTTTTTAATATTTTGTTAAACCACCCTTCGCAGCATAAAGAGCAGCTACTCTACATGGCATGCTTTCAATTCTGTTTAGAGCTTTTTGTTTTAATTTCTTGTTATGGTTCCAGTGGTATATGATTCTGGAAATCAATTACACCCTTGTGGTAATGATTTCTTTGGCTAAAAGCCTTTTAGAAACTCCCAGACGTTTTAAATTGGGTTCATGTCTGGAGTTTCCTGCCCATGGCAAAACTGGTATTTGTTCTTCTTCCAAATATTTTTTTTATAGATTTTTCAGTATGGGAAGGTACTCCATCATGCAAAAAAACTTTAGAGCCATCCCCAAACCATTCTTTCATTTGAGGAAGCAGCTTTATCTGAAGCACTTGCTTGTATTGATCTTACCGCATGGTTCCTTCGACTTCATATAAACGTCCCATTCCCTTCCCACTAATCACTGATCATACCATGACTGACACAAGATGCTTGACGGTCTTCACAACATAATCAGGATTATATTTTTCAGCTGGTCGAAGCCTAACAAACTATGACTTGTCATCCAAGATGTGGAACGATTATTCGTCACTAAAGCAAGTCTGTAATTAAGCAAAAAAAAATTATTAAAACAAAGACTCATATAATTTGAATCTCCATACTATACTCCAGTCTTCAATAGTTAAGTGCTTGTGAGCATAAGCCCATTCATAACCCTTTTTAATCATAGCTGGAGTAAGTAGTGGCTTCCTTACAGATCTGCGACGTTTGAAACTAATATCTTATAGGATTAGGCGCACTGTATGAAGAGCAACAATGACCCCTGCTTCTGCTAATTTATTTTTTATGTCACTTTGGGTTGCTCTTCTAAACTTCACAGCAATATTTCGTAGTAAAAGTTTTTCCCTTGGTGTCATAAGGCATTTTTTACCACCAGCGACCTTTACGAACAGCATCGTAAGACGCTTTAGTCTTCAATTTTTGGTTCAAACGACGCACTGATGCACAAAATACTTCGGTTTTAGTTGCTATCTGGCTTTGACTAAATTCTGTATTGCTTATCAATGCAGATATATAACTTTTTTTTCATTTGTCAGATGTTTAGCATTTCCCATCTAAATCAATTTTTTTTTTTTAATTTTGTAAATTTTTTTGGAAAATTGGCTAATAAAAAAGCTTAATAATACTTCTTAGTCTATAGTTAATGCAATTATATATTTACATTTCAATAATATTTAGTAAAACAGGATTTATTACACTTTTAATTCAACGCAACTTTTAACTGGTAATCACCTGGCAATGTCAAATAATTATAAATCGAAATAAAATCCGCATTATTGACCAAGATTTTTTTTAAATCATGTGTGGCAAACCCCATTACACAGGTACACCACCTTTTGCTTACCAAATCCTTCGTAAATTTCAAATTTTATGTAAAATTTTAAAATTTTTCAAGTGGGCCTAATAAATTGGACAACGACTGTAGATAGATTTATAGAGGGTTGTCCAAACATGGACCAAGAACGTGTTGCAATCTGGAGAGTCAATAATAATATGACCGCTTGCAATCGCTACCCTCGCAAGACTGCATCCAAACTCTGCACGCTCACGCAGCATTGATGATCTCGAAGGATCACTATAGGAATAGTGATGAGAATAATTTCGGAAGGAACTAAACAAATAAATGCTACAATTCGTTATACAATCAAACAAGAACTGATGTGCATAGAGACTCCATATCTTCGGGAGGTTGTAGGCGTCGCCGTTTCTGTGGAAATCTAATTCAAATCTTAAAAAAAGTTCCTGTGTACTCGTACTCCATTTGGGAATTTTACAAGCGGTGTTGATTTTGATGTGCATGTTTGTTTATTTATTAGTGTTCTTAATTATTGTCATGTACAAATATGACATAATTATTATTTATTATAGATTTGACATTCAATACAATGAAGCAAATGCTTTAATTGTGAGTGCTGTATTGATCGAAAACAATAACTTAGTATAGTATAGAATTTAAGGTGCTTAATGCATCGATGAGATTTGCAAACAAAATTGTGAAACTGTGCGGTTTGGCACTCAATCGGTCTCCAACAATAGGTAGATTAAAAGTAAGACCACTCGGATAGCAAGGTTTTGAGGTTATCCTCCAATCCTCCGCAAATTTGCTCAAAGCACTTTCGAAGTTCTGTAGTTTTTCTGTACCCCAGTCTTTTGGGCTGCAATTTCCTTCCGTCATCTGTTTTCCTTCATTATTATTCCCCCTTCACAGTTCTACCATTTTCTTCTTGAAGAGTTACCTCAGTGAAGGATGACGGATTGGAATGGAAGGGTTTCTGCATATTTTGTTTTCTGTTCTTAGGTGTAAGTTGTAAAAGATTGCATTAATTTTATTATCACAAATGTACATTTTCGATTCGAGGTTTCTTACTGCATGCTAAAACTCGAGTAATAGCATGATCAAGTTATGAAAATACATTTCCCGTATAATTATACAAGTGACACTAAGCTTTACATATCGTAGTTTTCTAAAACTGTGAAAATTTATGTTGAAATTTAGTAATCCATCCTACTACCCTGAACATAACAAGGGAGAAGTTAACAAACTAAGTTTGTGTTGATCAGGTGTAGTTGGCAGTTTCGGAGTTTTAGAAATTTTAACAGGCTTAAGAACTGAAAATGCATGATAATAAGAATTATTGTAGTTCGTCTTCCAAAAAATCAAAGTTATCGGGTTAATTACTCTATCTCCGAGCAAGTTGCGAAGAACAATTTTATTTATTTTTATTGCTTTATATTCTACAAATTAGTAAAACCATAAGGCAGCATAGCCGATGAAATTAATTAGATTTTTCCACTTACAGCGCACAAAAACGGAATAGGAACATTTTAATTCTTTTATATCTTTTCAAGCTTTTTAATCAAGAAAACGTGTTTCCCAAATACGAGTTTTTAGGTTTAGAAGCATCAGATTTGAATTAAATTGTATTTTTATGAACTAAACAAATTTTAATTTTCTATTAACCTCACTAAACTGCTAATTCCGTGATGATTAAGAAATAAAGATTAAGTAAGATTACCACCATCTTATTAAATTAGTCTCGTAGATAATCGCCAGTTTAATAATTTTATGTGTGCCTATACGATGTTATGTCTTCCGTATCAGTTGTTAATGTTAATTAGCGACATTTTGGGCAACTAAAATTGAAAGTACGTTCGTAAAGGTGCATTCGACAAGTAAAAAATGATTTGTAAATTGTAACATTGCCCCATCGCGTTTTTGTGATGAGTGCGTGATTGTTGAGTTTGCTCGGTCTTCGGCCTCCTTCAAGAATTGTAGCTGTATGGTGCAACAATCGCAATTTTTTGTTGAGCGAGTGAGCAACGACCCTTGATTTTGTATTTTTAAATTACTAATTAAATTGTAACGTGGATAACGTCGTTTAATGTTTGGATTAATGTTTTCACAACAATTTAACTTATGATTTATGTATGTTTAATTTTCAAGTTCATTAATATTATTGTTTGTTTTATTTATAGCGATGTAAAGGTAATAAATTAAGTGGAAGAAGATTTAAAATGTATCGTTTAGTAGAAAGGTGATTTAATAGTCGGTTAACAAGTGAAATCATTTAAATTCACCTTGTTAAATCAATCTTAACAGAGAACTCCCGTACAGTGCAGTACGTGAGATCGATACAACCCCAAGTCCATCCCCCTTAAATTTACTATCCCTCACGAAAACATCAGGGAACTTTAATCACATCTACTTTGTTGATATTTCGGTTTTTTATATTTTTTTCGACTTATCTAATGCGATTCAATTTTAGAATCGAATTTATGCGATGTAATGGCTATTCAACAAGTTTGTTATTGGAAAACTATGCAGACTAATAACAAGTTTGTAATAAAAAATGTTTGATAATTTTAAACGACTTCAAAATGTGTCTCGCAACTGTTCCAGTCTTCCAGTATCGTCAATCTTGAGTTTCGTTTTGTTTTATTCTTCCAAATTAAAATTTCAACGAGACTTGCGAAAATACCCTACATAATAATTTATGGGCATATTAACTTAATTTGAATATTTGCAAGTTGACCCACTTCCAACAAATGTTTTACCAGCCGTACTTTTATTTTTGGACATACAAACTATTTGAATGGCATGGCACAGAAATGTATTTACATTTTCCTCGTATGTTTATATTTAAACTTCTATTTACTGTTTTTCAATGCTTTTCATATTTGCAATAAACCGGTTGGTTATGACACACTAAAAATTTTATTTTCATAATATTTTGCTAAACTCTGTACCAAAATAGGGACCATCACTAACAATATTGGACCTGTCTTACAAACAGGTGGTGAATATTGCACTATCTGTGAGAAACTTTCATCAGATTTTATCAACTCACCGTGTATAATCTGAATCTAATTTTATCCAACAAAAATATTTCTCATAAAGTAGATAATAGTTACACAAGAACAAGTTTTAGTATCGTAACGCAAATCTTCCTTCTCACTAAGTCAGTTAACGATTTCCATTTCAGGATTTAACGAAAGAACCGTGGGCTTCAAATTGGTTTTAGCGATTGTTTCATTTTTATAGAGCAATTTTCCATTCGTCGCGTTATTAAAATTATTATTATTATTAATATCGATCTGAAATACTGGAAATCAAATATAGTCACATAATTGTGGTGGTTCGTGGTACGCTAACAGGATGGCTTTAACTCCAATCCAATCGGAATCAGAGACACAACTTATTTCAAGGAAATCTTCGCATTATTAATAAGTAAAAGCAACAACGAAGATTTTATGTTGGGTACACTGTTAGTTGTTGAGGGAGGGCACGCGACCATGCGACCTCAAAGACAAACCGGTCCTGTATAAAACAAATATTCCCTTTATTAAAGTTTTAATACCCTGATGAAGTTTTATTAAAATTGTTGTTTAGCTGACCCTAATAAATTATTAACCTTGTTGACTAACTAAAATCGTGGAACACGCTCTAAAGTTTATTTTGTTTCGAGTTTCCACATTTTGTATGCAATTGCATTACATTTGCATTTTTATTAATGGAATAAAATGGCATCCGATATCCGACTTGTTAAAATTATCCTATTAACTGATTGGGATGTAGCTACAGTTCCAGAACCCACATTACTTAAAAATGCAATAATTTATCACCATGATATGGAAAAGATTTAAGAAAAACCTTCTATCAAGAAGTGCAGTTTTTCTCTGTGGGGACATAAACGTTTGATGGATCTTGTTTATCAATGTTATCTGATGGATTTGATTCATTTACGAAGAAAATCTTTTACGACGTTATAAAATAATTACAAATACATTTTACAACCTGTAACGTTTATCAGCATAACCCACATATTTTTCATACATTTCATCATGAACAGTATAGCGAATTTCTACATTTTAAACCCATACAACTATAACTTTAATCTGTGATCCATTCATGATACCATGGCGCAATTATAAGTAAACAAATTACATTGGAATTAGCATGAACTTCTAACGAGCTTCTTCAATACGCAATTGGAATTCATGTTTCAATTCATTCATCTGTACTAAAAGTTGGAATCGAACAGCGCCACAATAACACAGAAACATAAAAATAACAGTTAACATATGCAACCCCAATAGCATATTTGCGTTTAGTTGCATTGCAAAGTATGAGTAAGAAGTTCAATTAGATCTAATAGAGATAAAAATAGAGACTATAGAACAAGGTGATGATGATCACTCCTGCAGACTCAGTTATAGTTAACCAACTCCTGTAAGAAATGCGTCAGTTCTCAAATTAGCTTTGATCAATTCTTAGATTAATATACGGATCCCATTAAAAGTACAACTAAACAGTTGAATTTTAATCGGAATTTGGAGTTAATTTTGCCTTAGAACAGTTTATACTGAAGTGTAAATTAACGACATACTTCCTGGCCGCCAGAGATTGTGCATTCGAAGATACTAAGGCAACCATAATCGGAGAAGTTATGAAAACTCTTTAGTTTGTACGGCCGTCATCTGCAGGATATGAATTACTACATTTCACAGTTCTCGTTGACTACTGCTGCAACTAAAATCGCAGTTGGTGAGGCTGTACGTATTGTTATAATTTACACTTTGTGAGGTCGAAGACCGAACTATTGACACTACAATATTTTTGAGGTTAAACAATTATATGTCCTTCATGTATGGTGACAATCCCCACGTTGTAAATGTTGAAGACTGTTTTCAATTGTTCATGGGACCGACGACGACTTGACGTGTGCTCCGAATCACGGAGACGGTCATAAGAAGGTCACGACTCTCGAAGCAAATTTGAATGATTAAATTAGGCAGGAAAAACAAACTGTGTATAATAGTACGATCAACTGGAACATCAAAATTTTTAACGATAATGATAGATGACACATGACGTGGTATGAATTATATACAAGGGGATGTCAGTTTCAGGTTTAATGCTCACCGGCTAGCATGGATTATCAGTTTTCTCCCACAAAATCCATTTTATTGTACCATCACTTTGTGTAGTGTGGTGTGAAATGCTCGACATGAAGTACTAACACACAATTTGTGATAAAAAATTTCCACATTTGCAGAACCTTTAACGCGAATATTTGAATATCCAACATAACATCCTTCAAAACTTGTGGCTTTCTAGAGAACTTTGACAAGCGCTGTACGATGTTATTTTCGCTTGAATAAAATCGCGGCTTTTGTGGTAAAGTAATTTTTTTCATCGTGTATTTCATTAAAGTTTAAAATCCACTCGAAAAAAATTCATGTCGAGATTTATTTGAAATTTATTAACCTAATTTCCTAAGCCACAACTCGATATCCAATTGCGCGGCACAAAAGCCGTAATGCCTAAGAGGGACATTCATTATTCATTATAAATTCTGGTGATTGCATAAATTATACGTAAATACTTGAGCAACACAAGTGTGAGTGATTAAATGCATTCCAAATAAAATGGGTTTGAAATAATTAGAACATGGAAACTTTAATCGTGGCTACATTTTAGTCGGCTTTTGATCTTGATGATAAGCAAACATATCATAGTCAATTTGGTTTGAGGAAACCTTTTGTTTAATTCCGATTATGGTAATTAAATTTCATTGAAATTCTCTTTAACTTGTGCCCCAAACATTTCAATAATTAGTTTGTTATTATTATAGAAATTTAAAATTATTTATTAATAATATCACAGTCGAGGCTTCCGTAAACATTGCTCTCTGTGGTGGATGATTATTAATTATTTACGTTCCATTTTTGTATAAATATGGAATTCCGAATGTTATCTCGATGAGTTATGTAAATGGTTATTTCAACGAACGATAACTGGGATAATCGTGGCACGTGTGCTGCAGTTTTGTGCAACATCAACCCTTGTAAATTTGTCCCAGGGAAAATAATAAAAGCGCTATCATTTGGAGTCCAGCGAGCATGCGTTAATAAAAAAGTGTAATAAAAATGGAATTGTCTACATTTTAGACCAAATGGACACATTAAACGGTGAGCATTGGATAAGATGAAATTTGTTCGTATTTAGTTGATTCCGTTGCAGTAAATTTACCTTCGACGTTTACTCTTGATAGCGCCCCGGAACGAAGCACGACCGTGGTTATTGATCAATAACAATACTGTTTACGGTACCCCATTATGATTGATTTATATCTCGAATTATAATCAAAATGATACTTTTTTGTTACACAACAATTATCTATTATTCTTTACACAATTTTAAACGTAAATTATCGGAAACTGCAATAATAAATATTTTTGTTATTGTACTACCTCTTTTATCCTTTAACGCGGTTTCGCTAATTTATTTATGATCGTGGTTAACTTTTTATGTTTTAAGAAAAATTAAAATGTCTTAAAACTTTTTGCATGTGCTGGAAATTCATTGCAGATTTAAAAAATTTAACCCGATTACCGATTCTTCAACCATGCAGATTGACGATGTTTTATGCATGTAGTTTCATGAACATAAACCAACATTTCACGTTGAAATATTTTTAAATGTTACTACCAAACAAAATAGTACTTTTCATCACAAGGACGTAAAACGCGATTTTTCGTTCGAGGGGAGCGGGGGTTACGAGGCGGAGCGTAGCGCAGCCGAGGAACCCGACCGCTTCCGAGGTGAAAAAGTAGTTTTACGGCTCCGCGTGGTGAGAAGAACTTTTCGTTAGCCGTCAATGTGCGTAATATTTGCAGGAGGAACAATAAAGCGCCGCGCGACATTAAAAAAGCTGCCGTGTTAGTGTTTGCTAAGGAACACGTGCAGCAATTTGTCTCGACGCGACGGCGCAATATAAGTAACTATTATTATGCTAGCCAAATTAAGTTACACTATCACGTTCTAAATATTGCATATAGAAAGTAGTATAGAGGGACGTGACTCTATGCTTCTTTCCGTTTCTCTGTAAATATTGTAAATAGAAAGTATTATAGAGGGACGTGTCTCTATAATACTTTCCTTTTGTACATATTTTGTACTTATTTTGTACATAATACAGTAGAAACTTATGCTTTTATACCATTTTTATTGGTTTTTTCCTGCAAATATCGACGAAAACATACTCTTTTCGTACCTCAAAACGTATACGAAAAGTGCTCAAATACGTCCGCGGTAACGAAAATTCCCTTTTGTATCAAATACATTATTAATATCACGTTTACTAGTTTGACTTTCCAAAATTGGAAGTATACGCTTTCCTCATCGATTGACTGAGAAAGTGTGCGATTTGAATCAAGTTTGTTGTATTGAATCTCTCCTTTTATGGAATCTAAAACTACGCTTACATTAATTTGATCAATATTTGTTTACCTTCTTCATTTGGAGAATTAGTTAAATTATTCGTACGGATTGAGAAGAAAAAGTAGCAAGAAGTACGAAAGTGCAGAGAAAAATAAGAAACCTCGATAAATAAATTTTTGAGAGAAAACAAAAGTTAACAGTTTCTGTTCTTGATCTTCAGATTAAGTAGATGGGTTTTAATTTGTAAGGTCTCCAAATATGGAATGAGACTGTTACTTGCATCCAATCACCTTTCAGACGTTCTTCTACTGAAATTATCCAGATTTTCCAATTTAGTGTTCCACCGGAAGATGTCGATTGATCTTGTACCTACTGGGAGTTTTGGAATTTGAAGCTAATAACAGACGTCGGAGCTGCGATGAATCCAATATTGCTATTTTTCGCATGATTTAGATAACAACTTGCGATTTAAAGTGATTTTGAACTTCTTCGAAGTGGGGTTACTTAAACTTTAGGGCTACTTTGCATCAAACGAATTCAATGCATTCTAGCGGGGAAACTATCAACTTTAATTTTCAAGGAACACAACAACTTACTTGCATCCGTATTTGATTCACTGCGACTTTATTTGTGCTGTAAACAGCTGTAAACGATCGTATTGTTTCCATACCTCTGAAAATATACCATCGATCTGGCAAAGCGATACCAAAGGACTTTATCGAAGGATACATTGCACCAACCTTTCATTTGCCTTCAAAGAACTAATGCCAGGTATTTTTTCTAAATTGGTTACTCTACCGAATTTTATTTCTGATCAGCTCAGATTTGGAGACGTGAAAAAATACTAATACCTATAGTATGCCCATCCTGAGGGCCTACCTATTATCTTTACATTTTGTACATTTTTGAATTTCAATCATGGGATCTGATTGTTTAACATGGAAATGTTTTCCAGTTAGAAAATACATTTCCCAGGTTGTGCGGTCTGAAGGCCGCACTGAGGCTATTTTTACATTGGTACTAAATAAATGAACCAATCCTAATTGCGTCGACCGAGCGTTACAAACATATCTATTGGAAGTTTTTTATTATGACTCAACAAAAATCTAAGTAACTAAGCGGCTAGAGCCGTTCGTCCTGCTAGATTTTAATTACCATTTAATCGAAATCCGTCAGACGCGCCAATCTTAAATGTACATCGATTTACGTACAGCAGCGGCGAAAGGTTCCGTGCCCTATTAAAGATTCTAACTCTCACCCGGTTGATTTTTTTTGCCTGATTTGTACGATATTCGCCATACATGATCATTGAGCTGTTGTTCGAGTTCCGTACCTTGCTAAATATTTTTAAGACTGCCATCTATTCGATTTCTTTGGCCTGATTTATCCGATATTTTCTACACATGATTTTTGAGCTATTGTTAAAAGTTATCCTTGAGAAGGTCTGTTTAGAGTAGCACGAGGGGTACGGCTCAAATCAAATCTCTGTTTATTTGAATGGAGAAAAGATTAAAACCAATCATCGGTACTCTAGATAGATTACCATCAGGACAAGGAGGTAGACCTTGATGAAGACAGCAGAAGGCCTTTCGGCACGCTTTCCAAAGCAAGCTACTGGCTACCCTGACTATAAAAAACGATTATTAAAGAACTCGATTGGCTATTAATCAGAGGCGCAAACTTTTTTTGGGTTGGTGATATCCTATCAGAAATATCAAAGAGCGTCGTTACACACAGACCGAGAGACAGAGATTTCTACGACATTCTTATCTTTAAGAAACGTCTATATAGATCTCCTATCACTCTCGGTCCGTAACGGAATCGGTATTGTTTTGTTCATTAATTAGTAGAGTGGTTCCAAAGAAAGAAGAAAAGGTGGACCTAATGCGCAGAAACCAAAACTCGTACAATCATGTTTATGTTGGTGTCAATTGGTGGAATTGGGTGTAACGCGATCTCTACTGCGCCGGATTTTGGCTACGCCTTTAACCTAACAATAGTTGCAGTGCGGCCTTCAGGCCGTACGGTCTTAATAAATTTGTTATTCTTTAACTTTAAACTTTGGTTCTTTAACCCTGCGTTCAGGGAGAATCTACTTTCCCTACCAAACGCTACCAAACATTTATTTTTATCCTTCTTTCGAGCTTCCATTCGCTTCCAAACACTTTGGCTCCCTACCAAAATGTTTGTAGCGTTTGTATCGACTGAAAGGGGCGGAGCCAAAACGTTTGGAAGCGACTGTAAGCTCGAAAGATGAAAAAGGAAAAAGGAAATGTTTGGTAGCGAAAGTAGCTTCCAGGATTAGTAGAACACCGTAAAGTGTGATAAAGATTAGTCTCCATCATCCATGTCCAAGAAGATTGCGTCCAACAGCTCTTCTCTATTCTAGACCACGGTGGGGTGGTTTGTTTAATGAATTGAAGGAATCGGTGACTTATGGGGTGGTTCTGAACGAAAATTGAACTGTTACTTGGGTGGTTGCTTTCCAACTACCTGGTTCATAATCCTTACCAGAAGCACAGTGATTAGGATATACCGTGCAATGGAACCGTAGCCCTTCATATACAGCATATCGGTAGTTCTTTCGACTTACTTCAGCCGTTCTTCAAAAATCAAGTGGAGATCCACTGCAAAGTCATTATTTTTCTGCATCACTTTAGTATTGATGGTTGTTACTGCTGCTCTCCGTGATAAGCAATAGACTGCACTTGTTTGGTTTTTGGATTTCTTGGGCTTATGTAAACGCCAAACTTCGTGGTCCTCCTCAGTCCATAACCCTTCTGCAGGTGGGCCTTTTAACAAAGGCTTTTCATGGCAGATTACACCCCGGTGGTTTGCCATTGCCTGCCGAGGGGAGACGGCCACAATATGATTCTTGCTTCGCCCGGAGTCGAACCGGGTTCTCTGTGTTAGCAGTATATGCGTTTAATCGCTATACTAACGACCGTGTCAAAAATTAACCTTGGTTAATTATATTGGTCATTATTGATGGCCTATTTGTTTTTCATGGGTGATTAGCTAAGGGTTTTACTCTCTCAATCAGAGGCGATTGTCGGAGAACAAAGTAAGGAAAAAGTTACCTGAACTGGTAATTTTCAAAATAAACACATTTATTCATCATTTGAAGAAATAGATAAGGTGGATTTGATCCATAAAGTGGATTTGGCAATATCAAAAAATTAAAGAGCATGTACAAATCAGAATGGGCCCAGGGAATATTCTGGAACAATGTAAATCAAAATGAAAACCAGGTGGAATTTGGATGACCGCAGTTCTTAACATCAATATATAATCGGATCATTAAATCACCAAAGAGATGTTTATTATTTGAAGTGTTCGTATTGGCTTCTAATTATGCGGACGGACACGAAGATCCATCAAGGCTCACTCCTATACATACTGCATTATTTAAAGAAGTTAAAAAGAATAAGTGAGTCATCATAATTATGAAGAAAATAATTTTGCACATCTAGGACTGTTAAGCGGATAATTATGTCGGAGGATGGAGAAAAAGCGACAAGAAGTTGTCGAACTTCAATTTTGGTTCAAGTGAAAAATAACATTTAATATCCACAAACAAACTACGATGTTGAAACTGTTGCTTAGCAATCCCGAAAGCTTTAGCTTGAGTCATCTTATTGAAAAATTTGATCTTGAAAACTAAAAGATTTGTTATGATCGGAAGATTTATAAATTGTTTACGAATTGCACTTTGTTATTTATATTTGTATACAAATATTGTGAACTAGTACCGCATGACTACACAGGCGATATTTACTCTAACCGAATATAAACAAGTTCATGGTCGAGTTAAAAAGTCTAACATACTTTCATGAAAATATTATGTTATTTTACTTAAATTCATTATAGACATTGAATATTTATTTGCTTCTTTTCAGTTATCGTTTAAAATTTGGGGTTGGAGAGCATCGAGCCTCACTTAGTCGTTCTTAATTACGTTGGTAGTTAATCATAGAAAAATGAATATAATAAACGTTAAAATATTTTTGACTTACTCATCTGTACAATTACAAAGAAGGACGCGTGCGGGAACCAATTTTAGATTCCGTTCTATTTTTGTATTTCCTATATTGTTCAAAATCCCGTTCTCTTTTTCACTGTTACAGCTAGGTCAACAGAAAATCGAGTTAAGATCAGACCGCCCCGCCATTATATATAACGAATCTAAATTTAGAAGAAAAATAGGAGTAGCAAATTATGTAAAATAAATTAACGTACTAAAATGTTAATTAATTTACAACTGGAAAATAGAGAAGTTTGAGTTTTATTATTTCCTTGCAATTGAGGGATAGCTCAGTTAATTTACTAAGATGTTTGTGTCGTTCTTGATTTTTTTTCTGTTTTTCGTCTATCATTTACCATTTATCCCCAATTGAAAACAGATTATTTATGTTCATCCATCAATATTTGCTAAATCATGACGTATTTGAAGGGTGCATCAATTTGGAACGAATTAAATATTTACATCGTCGGTTTGATGAGAAAATCGATACAATTTTGAAAATATAATTTAGTTTTTTTTTTAAAATAGCTCTCTAGTTAAAATGTGTACTATGTAGAAAGGTTAGAATAAAATTTTCCTTTGTTCTTTGGTGGCTTGTTCAGCACAAGATTTTAAGATTAATGGGTTCTTTCTGACCATATTGGATGATATATTATAGAGAATGCTGCGAAAACGGAATCTTCAAAGCTTACTTTATACTCTTAATAAATATTTTATTTTAAATAATTGTTTAATTTTTTACACTTAATTAAAAACGAAGTGTAATCGTTAAATTGATTAATGATTTTCTTTCGAGTTAATTTCTTATTTGCGATATTAAAATTTAAAAATTAGGTGCAGTAATAAAATTTAAAAGTATTACATAAAAGTTTTATTTTTATCCTTTTAGTAAAATTTACGCTCTAAGGGGTTATAGTAATTAAAACTGTCCGAAATTGCTAATGGATGAAGGTAAACAACGTACAGAATGGGATATTTGTACACTACTAAAAATTTTATGCTCAATTTTACGTTTATTTTATCTTTTAGGATTATGCATGTCTGAATTATAAATGAAAACCGATGAAGAAATAATCATCGCAATAGAATACTTTTACATCTGGCGAAAGTGATTTTTTATTTGGGAAAATTGCAGGATTATTTAAATTAGAAAGCTTTGCAAGATGTTTGGGCACAGGTATTATCATCATCAGAAAATATTATATTACTGTGTTTCAAATGGCCTTTCTATCCAGTTCTGAAAGCCCGAATCTCTCTGAACCTGCCTTAAATTTTAAAATTCATTTGAACCTAACCTAAAAGTAATCCATTTACCTGCAGCTCGGCAAGTGATGGTCCTTAAAAAGCTACAGAACAGCACATTTTCCCTGCAGCTTTTCAATTCAAACAAATTTTCTGTATCTTGGTCACGTTACCAATATGTAATCGCCAAACTAGCTTTGGTTTCGCAACTGAGTGCAGAGAGTTGCAAAATAAATTATGAAAAAATTGAAAAATGAAGGCCTTGCCAACATTTTGCCCGTTACAACAAAAAGTGATAGTTAACACTACCCGAAAAAGGAAAAAGATTTCTTTGTCGAGTTCCGAAACAATTTGGATTACTACACACACAAAAATATTGCAGTAAAAATGAAAGCATTGCACTAAAATCAACATTATTTGCTTTTAAAAAGGGCGTAGACATCGAAACTTTTAATTTGAAAGTAGAGCTACTTTCATTTTGAATTCATACTACTGTCAATTCGAGAGTAACTACTTTTGTAAATAATATCAAGTTTCAAAAGCAGTTGCTCTCAAATCAAATATTAGGTATTTAAATTGAGAGTGGATTTATTTGTTTTTTTAATTGATGCTACTGTTAATTCAAAAGTAGTTACTGTCAAATTAATATTAGTTTATATTCGTTTTAACAATAATCCGACATCAAATTAACAAATAAAACTATTATTTCTTTTTTTAATTATTATATTTTTAAGAAACTAAAACTAAACAAACCAAATTTAAAACTGTTTTTTAATTTTGCGACAGTTTAATAATTAAAATCACTAACACTTTTTACTATTACAGCACGAACTTTGAGGAGCTCCTTCCAAAATTGTAAATTTTTGTTACTTCCTTTTATTTGCACTTTGTCGTTTTGATTTTGAGCTTCAATTATAGTAATATTCCTGCAAAACATAATACAACATCGACAATTATTTTTATATAAGTTAAAATATGAAGTAAACTTACCGTATGTTCTTTTGGGAAAAGATTTAACGATTTGCTGGGTTAATAAGTCAAATTCCATCTTTGTTAAATTTATATTATTCAATCTCATGCATTCAATAATGATCCAGTCTTCTCTGCAGCAAAGGTTTTCTCAATAAGGTTGCCATTGCGGTCCCGTTGTAAAATGTTTTCTATATTCTATAAACAACTTTATTATAAACAAAAAAATAGTTAAATGTTAAAAATATAAATTTTAAGAAAATACTGTTATGATCTTTTCGTCAAACGAACTATAACTAAAGCCCCTAAAACTAGTTTTTCGCCGGAGATGGGTTTTTCTCTTCCTCAGAGTCGATGAGTTCGATAAACGAAATAAAAGGGTGAAAATTCGTAACAAGCATAATTTATTATTTGAAAGTAAAAATTTTTATAAACAGTTTGCATCAAATTTTTATGAGGACAATAAGTTTGTCTCAAACCACTAGTATTTAGGTGTAATGGCTCAGACATGCACGTAACATTTAACGTTTTAAATTTTTAACACTGTACGTGTAAATCTGTCCATTCATGTAATGGGTGTAATTTTATAAAATAGCAAATACAAGTTTCATTAATAAACTCACTATTAACAGAAATCATTGTTTTATTTGAGTTCATTAATTTTTAATCAAATTCATTTACCTTATAAATGATAAACTTCTTTAAGTTTTTGTGCGCCACTGTTTTGTCGACCGTCAACATCTGCATTACCAACCATGTAGTAGAGAACCATATGCGTTCCAGTGTGTTGCTCCCGTATTCTCCTGCATCCAATTTTTGATAAAATCGCTAATTTTCCATTCAATCTTCTTACTAATTGTTGATTGAATAACTGCTACCTGAGACAGCACTTCCGGTAAGTAACTTATCCGTAATCAATTATAACTTTTCATTAAACGTGGAAGTAACCTCCAAATTTCACATGTGCGTACAATTTTAATCATCAATTTTCTGTTGTAGGTATCCAATTTACTAATACCTCAACTCGTCAGAAATACACAACCGTTCACTAATTATAAGTCGTAATTAGCAATTACGCGAAGACTCGACTTCCGCAAATTATTCACTTCTTAGTGAATCCGCGAAATTACACTTCCCTGACCCTCGGATCAAAGAGAAGTTTTAGGAGTTCTTCCTTCTTTGAAGATCACCAAAGAACTGCACTCCGCTTGGAGGTCACTTAGGAACTCGCGTGTTCCCTCTTTGAGTTTCACCAAGAGACTGGCTTCATTCTGGCTCGCTCGCCTTTCTGTCCCTCTCCCAGTTTTCGAAATTTGGATTCTATGGTGGGAATCGATATTTTTGATCACTAATGTCGCACTTATTTATAGGTAACATGGTGTTTATAATTGTTTGTTCACTAAATTTTTATTTTACAAGAAACTGTCGTCGCTTTAAAAGTTTAATAACATTCACAGGATGTTGCAAAATATTTGTATTACATAAATCATTTCAAATTTGTATTGTTTTATGTGTAAATTGTTACATGCGGTGGTTCGTTATTAATTTGATGCAAAAGTTTTTATATCAGCCAAATTAACTGATTATTGACTTAAAAATTAAATAAAATTGAATCACTCCCTTTATTTGCTTGCTTACACCCTCTCATGGTCAAAATACCACAACAATACATTAAAAAAATTACTTACTTCAGTGGCTTTCCAATGTTTAAGTTGCCTTTGATTGTGTAATATGAATTATGAAATATTTTCACTTACAAATGGAATGACATCAACAAGCACAGATAAATAGTAGTGCGAATGTTACAAGGTCTGTTATATAAATACAAATTGCAGTTTTGCACATTCCATTATAAAATAGTACCTCAAAATGAATATTTATACTTTCAAAACAACATTATAAGTTTTCATTTTCACTTCAAGCCTTTATCAAAAGTATATACTTTTGAAATGATGTTATACCCAACTCATTTTAAAAGTATTCAATTTCAAATAGAAAAATTTACTTTTAATTTAACAATATTTAAATTGAAAGCAGATTTTGAAAGTAGACTTTCTCACGATTCTTTCAAATTAAATGCAATGCTTTTATTATAACAGCAAAACTTTTATTTTCACGTTGAAAGCATAATTATTCATTCTGAAAGTAGATTTTTTTTTCTGTGTACTAACCTAGTTTTTCTTAACCTTTTATTTTTTATGAGATATTTATCTTTCGGTAATCTCTCAATTGAAAACATTTTATTAACCATTTTCATAATTTGTTAGCAACCCTCGAGTCACTTCATAAAAACGTTGCGAATCACACACCGGTCCCTATCCAAACTTTTTGAACCATTAAAAATTTTAAATTTAAAATGCAAATTCTGTAAATAATTTTATTTTGAGAATATTACGGCCATAAAAAGTTGTAATTTGTCGTATGATTTTCTCTTTTATACGGAAGTACGTAACTAAAATGAGCAAGTTACTGCGTGACGATAGGTTGCTGACCTCTCCAAGTAAATTAGGAACGTGAATAAATGTCAAATTAAAAAGAAAGCGTCTTTGAACACCGAAATATTATTAATTTTGGTAGAAAATCGATTAATGTACGATAATTTTGTTTCAGGAAATCAATGGGGTGCAAACATAGGCCGGCTCCGTGCTGGCTACAAAACATCGCGGGATAAATCGTTAATAAAATTATTAAACCACAGGGTAAGTACGAGTTAATTTTTACCGAAATTTATGTTTATTCAGTTTTGATTGAGTCTGATTTTTTAACCTCAAATTGGAAACGATCCAGAGAATGCCAACTGGCATGCTAAAATATCTGCTGTAATATTTAAAACTGAAAACTGATTAATGATTATAATTAGAATCTGTTGTAGTAGTAGCATTTTCGTGTTATTTTAATCAAAATATTGTTTTATCGTCATGTTTACATTTATAAAAAATTGGTTACGCTTTGCTAAATTAAATTTTATATGCGTGGTTAATTTGGCCATTGTCGCTTATTCTCATTTCACATTTACATTCCGTCTTACATTCAATGTACACATTAAATACTTTAATTATTTTATCCTTCTTTCTATACGCGTTTGGTTTTGTTTTATTATTAACGGTAACTTCCATTTAAATCTCCATCCATTCTGCATCGTACATTTATTTTTATGCCTTTTCCTACAATAATACTGAAGGGATTGAAGCTCCAGCTTCAGCACCGCAACACCCACACAACTAATGAGACTGTATGCTTACGTAATAGTGACAAAATGTGTTGAAATTGTTAAAATAATAAACTTCAATTTGAAGAAGCCAAGCTTTTAACTTTTCGCCTTTCATTACTTCTCTTTTAACGAGGATCGCTAGCGCTTCGGATGGTCGCGGTCATGTGGGACAATAAAGTACGAATGAATATTTTGTTCGAGCTTCCCAATATACTGATACATCGTCAGAGGGTAACTACCGCAGTTCCAAATTTAGGAACGCAAACACATTCCGGATGATTAAAATATTTTCATAGCTTTCTTTACTCGCTTTGCTTGCTGTCAGATAAAAAATGCATTGCATCAGTAACGACCCACATATTACACTTTTCTAAAATGCAGCCATGCTCCAAATTGTTTTCGTAAGCCAACTATTTTGCCAATGAAAACAATGTAAAGGGTGGCCATATTTTTGGTGAACTGGTCCATGTGAAGTTGAGGCCGCCTTGAATTGCCCCCGACATCGCATTTCTGCGCTTCGTTTATCATAGCTCGAGTTATGTTACATGCATAAGTTAGCTATGATAGGAGAAGTACGAGGGAGGATGCTAAGCTATGTTACGAGAAGAGGTGAAGCTGGCCTCAGAACCTAAGCAATAAGAGTCATCTTTCTTCAGTGCGTACGTTCACCAACAAAATGGCCGCCGTTTGCTTTGTCAAACATAACGTTCAGAATATGATCTATATCAAGGCTGGCCAATCCCAGGCCTGCGGGCCACAAAGTGGCCCGCCAAGACATTTGAATTTGCCCGCCCGAACTTCGGTCGGCCAGCTAGCCGGCGCGCGATGGCACTGCTTCGGGCCGGGCCTATTCGCTGGGTGCGTGACATCTGGCCACCGTTTTTGCACAATTTGTCCGCAAGGGGACGCTAGCGTCGTTTTTAATACCCCCATTATGCACTACGCACCCAGCCAATGGGTGCGTGACATCTGACCACCTTTTTTGCACAATTTGTCCGCAGCGGACGCTGGCGTCGTTTTTTAATATCCCCACTATGCACTTCGCACCCAGCGAATATAAAACCTTTGTATGAATATGGTATTTGGCTCGGCGCCGCCGCAGTCTATGAAATTTTGCCCACCCATAAAATCTGTTGGCCAGCCTTGATCTATATTATGGTCAAAAAATAATTTGTAACTCTTTCATTGCAACTGTGTGATTTGGGAGACATATTATTTAAAATTTGTTTGAGGGGGGGGGGCAAGAGCAGGTAGAGTCGACCCTGTAATTATATCACTATCTCTATTATTTGAAGATGTCTCTGCTTTCTTGCTAATTAGTATGCTTTTCTGATTTTGTGTTTTTGCAAATTTTGAAAATATGGGCATAAATTGACTCAAGGATATAGCAAAGAAAATGGAAAAACCACTTTAAAAATGTGATAAAATTAAGATTCCAAGAATCAAATTTGCGTCTTGATCATTTTTTAAAAGTCTTCTTGCTTCCTCACTGCTGGGGAGTACTCAATAACCCCAAACCCCCGATTTCATATCCAAGCACTGTATGGATTTATTTTTATTGCGAATTATTTTTTCTTAGTTTTCTAAATTACCTTTTAAAACCAATGGCGTAACTTCAAATTTTAGACCCGAGAGTAAGAGCTTTGACGGGCCCCTCCATTGAGAGGTGTGCGATTTGAGGTCCCGGGTGGGGAGAGGTGGCCCGGGACCATTCCTCCCTCTACTCCCCCCCCCCCCCCGTATTTACGCCACTGTCCATATCTCCCCAGACCCTCGCTTGTAAGCTCCTTTCTTCACATTTTAGGGTATTAGCGGGCTTATCCACCCTAGAAAATAGAAAAACCACTTCAAAATGAGATCAAATTAAGTATTATCAAGGGATATTATGGGCTGACTTGGACGGTACGTTTATAATAAATTATAAGCAAACCGGGTGCTATGGAATACCCCCCAGCCGTAATAAGCAAAAGATGTATTTTCAAGAATTAAATTTGCGTCTTTATCAATTTTGAAATGTCATATCATTAGTTCCTTGTGCTAGGGAGTAATACCTCCCCCCGCCCCGTAACGCCCATTTAAGGGGAATAAATTTGTTTTGCGTGTTTTTAGTTGTGTAAATAAATTTTTAAATGAAACGTACCCGTGACAAGCGGTTTAATTTGCACTACATCACCCCCGGCCTGTTCAAATAAAATCTTTTTTTTTTTAAATAAAAAATCTATTAAAACATTGTTAAACCAAACAAACTTATTCCTCTGAAATGGGCGAGAAACCGGGGGGTCTGGGCGGTCTGGGGGGTATAGACCCCCCAGCACAAGGAAGAGTACACAAGAACTCGGCACCGGATCTCTCTTTTAATGGTCCGCTCATTTAAAAAATATCGTTTCCTAACACTAACCTAAGCTCGACCGGTGCTTTTTACCTTTGTTGTTTAAGAAGACTTGCGGTGCCATTATTTTTAACTTTACATGCCTCGGGCTTCAAAAATTTTACGAGCTGTGTTCATTCGCACACCACGCACACTGGTAGTTACACCGTTACTCGACGATACTTTTATTTAACATTTACTATGTTTATCATTCGGGTAGTGGTCGATAATTTCCGTACTTATCAAAATTCAAAATTAATTTTTAAGTTTTTGCGATTCAGAAAAAATGTAAAAACTTTAAATTTTAATTCAAAAAGATGTGATGTAAACATTGAAAGAGATACAATTAGTATATTATACCCTCAAATTCGATATAAATTTGTCGTTGAGAATCTTGAAACGGTAGCAAGATGATGAAAAGGGTGATATCAATAACGTGAATCTTGAGCTCAGGTAAACCACTAAATTCCTTGTTAAAGCAATACGCTTGCATCAAAATGGGAAGAATTCATCAAACGATAGGAAAATTTGTCTGCATACCAGATGTATAATCAATAATATTGAAAACTGCATTTCAAAAACGAAAAAAGTTAGTTTTGTGTCTACTCTATCGCTTCTATGTACAGGGTGCTCGGAGGAAACCTGTCGTATTGATAAAAGAATTAATCCAATTAAAATGGGCGCGGAGTTGCAGTGCCTTTAGTACGATCCCGCTAAAATAATGTACTATGACCGATAGTTTTTAAAATTCGAATCCACCCTTGTAATAATGTATCTGCACAGTTTTGTTTTTCGAAACCAAATATGCTAGACATGATGTAATGACGGGATATTGAGTCTATCTAATCTAAACTACGACTGAGACGAATCAATAATTTTGCCTGCCAGTTGAAACTTATCAATGAAAGATCTGATTGATATCTATGAGATTAACAAACCATTTTTCACCGATTATATGCTAAGTAGGTGTGAGCTGCTATGTAGCTTCGGGTCGAGATAATCGGTTAATTTTTTATTTCGGGTTTCTTTAATTACACCAAACTATCAATTAAAATTTTCATCCATGGCATCATCGCACAATCGCATTGCCTTTGGCGTGTTTTTCGTTTTCCGTCTAAACTGATGTTATTAGCTACCGCGCTTATCCATTTCGCATTGTTCTTCGATTTAGCACAATCCAATATATTACGTAGGCAGACAGACACCTACTTATTTATGATATTACATAATTAATTTTGTAGGTCGGCACACACTAAAAAGTTTTTAATTTCAAAACGTAATTTACATAATTTGTATGTTTACATTCTATGTATCTCGACTATTTCAACGATTTAAACCAGTTTGAAGGTTAAAGTCATTATCACCTGTAAATGCAATGGCAATCGTTCCAAGTGAAATTCTTTCACGATCTTCCGTTATATTTCAACCATTTGAAATGGAGCACATATAAAACCATTAGCTTCTATTTATTATTGCCAATTTTACACCTTGAATATCTCGCTCAGGATGTCGTTTATCATTCTCGTTTTCTTCTTTTTGCATTTTTTCCCGTGTATTATAAATATCAGTGAAGCTGTTATAACGAAACGTCTTTTTATTTATTTTTCACTCCAATCCGCATTTTATCGCACTTACATTGATTACATCAAGGGTGCGCGACTTCTCTTTGGGCGGCGAGTCCATCCATCTTATGTTTTTCGTTTACCATCAAATTTTGTATAAACGAACAACTTTTATTTTCATTCGACGCTACAATGGTCGTAGAATTTGATGTACGCCGGGAAATAGGTTAATCGATATTGGTAATGTGAGCGAGTAAATAAACACAACATAACCGGAAATGCTGGTCACATTCCACTCGCCAAGAAAAGAAAGTCAATTGTTTTAGTAACGTTAATTGAAAATAATTATTTTCCTAATTGATTTTAATCGTTTACGCGAAGCCATTAGCGGCTCGTGCAAAATTACAAATTCGTCCGTTATTTGCAACCCTTCAACGTTTACACTGCTTTTTATTATCATCGTTGTGATTAATATTGCGGTGATTGCATTTATTATACTTCCTATTTTTTATTTGTGGTCAAAACCAGTTTGTCACCAAATGTTGTTCGTCTTTGAACGTGCGCACAAATGTTCCCATGCAATTTTTTGAATTTTATTTGGGTTTATTAAAGGGGGAATGAAAAGTCAGTGGACACTGCTTGCATAATTGTTTCTTTTTTGCGGTGGCGCCGCGGTGTATCGCAGTATATCGATCGATATTTTTTGATAATGTTTCGGATATTAGTTTAGGCAATAATAGACTGTAAAGTTGCTGCATTTTATTGACAGTAGGTGCGCTCGGCGTAAATACTTACAACAAGGCTTGATAAGGGGCGGTAAACAGGTGGTTTTGATTCACCACTTCCATCGTCTGAGTTCTTCCTGGGGTACCCACCTCAATCAAGCGACTCCTAAATATTCCATAAAAAGGAATATAAAAACTAGGATTCGAACTAGCGTATATTGGGTAGTGCAAAATAAACTTGCAATCGGATTGCTAATTTTACATTTGAATTATTGTCTAAATGTGCCCCATGCTCAAGTTTACCCCATTCACCTTCCTCTGTTGTTCGGTAATCTGGCTTAGATATTTTTCCGTTACACCGTCAGTGTATGTACGTAATTTGTCTTGATCACAAATTTTGTAATTTCCTACAAAAAGATTTTCTATTTTAACTGCTCTAAAAATAGTACAACGCGATGAAAATAGAAGTTTGATAAATTATACGAAATATTCTTAGAACAGTTGCACGAATCAGCCAAGGTGAAGATAAATGTGATCATTAACAAGGTGCCAAATGAAAACGAGCATTTAAAATATGAATAAGAAAAAAGTGTAACTTGAATTAAATGCAAATAAATGACATTAATAAGCAATTACCGCTTCCATTCATGTAAAATTAAGTAAGACATCTCGTGTAATAGATTCTCGTGTTTACTGAACTTGAAATTCTGGTTCGCATTTTCGCTAAATTATTTGTATCTTGGAGGCTCTTGTAATCGCGAATGAACACAAACATGAGCACATCGAAAACGCCTAAATCCCAATTGGGGATTAAGGAATATCTTATGTTTGTAACTTATGTTATCGATTTAGGTGCATGAATTAATTACCGTGGGGTTGTAAAACGAGAAAGAAGTTTAAAATTAATTGACGTCACTGGCAGGGTCTTTAAATGAACATTAATTTAAGTCGACCACTTTTAATGTTTTTGCCTGATTTTTTTATTATTTTGCAGTCATCAAGCATTTGTTAACTTCTTGTTTCATGTTGTGATTTCCCAGATCCAATTAGGACGTTGTAACGAATCTTGTTTTAGTTTTTAAAATTCTATTTTATTTCAAAAACAAAAATTTACTGATTCGTTTATCTGATGGGTTCGGGGGAGTCCAAATTGTTATGATCGCACGAATAATCGCATTGTTCATCGTTCACATGGCGACCCATTACTGGAACCTTCAAACGTACGATCGATTTTATTTTTAATATTTTTGCTTACTTTAATTAGGCGGTATGTTAGCCACTGCCTAGAAAAACAAGTAGGGCGCCGGTACTTCCCAAAATTGTTGTGTTAAATGCATTACAACAAGAAATGCAAAATTGGGTGCAACGATCATGACATAATTGCCCTTTTGTTTGTAGAAATTAATTGTATTTACAAGTCGTGAGGAACATAAATAATGTATGTTTGTCGCTATCTGTTATTCTTGCGTTCTATCAGAATATGAAGTGGTACTATAAATAAGCCTTTCAAGCGGTTTTAGCAGTTTATTTATAGCACATGCTTCAAAGTCACCATGTAGTTAAGTTTGTATAAAACAGGAGATTTAATTCTCACTGGCTTTGTTTTCGATTTTACATTTTTATGTAAATATCTGTAGTTCTTTGCACTCGAAATTTTACAACGCTTGTAAAAAAATGTTACAAACGATAAAGCTAACAGGTGTCTAGCCTTGATAATAATAACCATAATAACGATATTGTTGTGAAATAACTCGTCATTTCATTCAAATTCGTTATTTACTTTGTTTGACAGAAATTTGAAAATAGCAACCTTAGAAGTTACTGTCAAACAGTTTTAATTAAAAGCGCGCGCCGTAGACGATTTTTTATTAATAAAATCTCAAACCAAATGAACTCATTTCTTTTGGCTTAAGCATTTCGAACTTGGGATTCGATTCCCTCAAGTCAAAAAAACATCCGAAGACTGACGTCTTCAACAAACAGTTTTTAATTTTACACCTCGTGGGTTAGTTAATATTGTCATGATGAAGTGTGTTAATTTTATACTCAAAGTGACGACAAGTATGACAGATGAAAACCCACGGTGCTCATCATCGGTAGGCTTTTATGTTGATTTGTTTACTCTGATGTGTTATTATTTTTTCCAAAGGTTTCCAAAACACTTCACAAAATTTTGATTCATAAATTATAATTTTCAATTTTGTTTCTTAAAATAGAGAACCCTTTTAACTGATGTCTGGAACTTTTATTCCCCGACGACAAGGTGTGGGTGTATGTTTAGGGTGTGACCTTGTTTGTTTGTCCGTCACCTCTCAAATACAACAATGTTGTTGCAGTTTTCTTTGTCTTTCAACATTGGATTCTTTCATTTAAGATTACTATACAGATAGCCATTATCGTACTGAACCACCAGATGACGCTGTAATCATAAACTGATTTTAATGCAGCTTTTTTAGTTAGGGGGCACTGTAGTTCTCAAGCATATGTTTCAGGGGGACCTACAGTTTAATGTTAGTTTTAAATCACTGTAAGTGTAATACAATTCATTTTTAAATTTATTATGTGCTATATGACAGTTGCCTCTAAAAAACTTGGTTTCCAACTAGATTTTTGTAGCATAAAAATCTAGACTTATTTGCAATTCATTGTTTGAAAAAAAATTTTGTATCATCAATTGTGTAGTCAAAAGGATGTAAAATGAAGAGAATTTTATACTTTTATTGTGAAGATTTATGGAAGTTTCCTTTGTTCTTATTCTAAATCTCTTATTTTAAATTAGGAAATTTTTGTACTGTGTTTGAATCTTGTGCATTACACTAACTTTTGATTCTTTAGTTTTATAGTGGAATTAATCTTGGTTTTTACAGAATCTTAATTTTGTTAATCACTGGCATTTTTTGATCATTTTCCTCCCGAGTGCCACGGAATTGATTGCGATTTAAACACGATAGTTTTTCAAGTTAGAAAGGGGGGGGGGAGGTAATTATTCTTTTGCGTGTAGCTTTTTCCATTGAAAATTGTATTAAAACACAACATTTAGAGTTCGCCATTATCAAGAAACCGAAGTGCTTCTCATCATTTGGTGCCAAAATTATTAATTTATTGTTTACATCTTGTTTAGTATATGGAATTTTTAAATTTGACAGTTTACAAATTGTGCACACCAAATAATGTACAAACTTTCCTGCGAGACAAATTTTTCATCGTGAAAAGAAAAATAATTCAATGCGATGTATAGCTTCTCTAAACCAGTCATCCAAGTTAACAAAATCCGGAAGTAGGTCAAGCTGCAAGCGCATATAAGCGCCTCCGAGTTTACAAAATCATATTATTTTATGTCAACTTGTAAATTCTCATCAACTATTGCAAGTAAACATAATTACCAAGTGCAAACAATTAGAACATTATTTGATGACATTGCATCGTTTCCGCATATTTATTTATGTACATCCAAAATTATGCAGTTCGTATCGATCCATGAAAATTGTAGCGTATTAATGGCAATGTTCCACCCACGTGGTGTTGATTCCAAAACGCTATTTAGCACAAGCACACAGTCATAATCGACCACCTTTGAAGTGTATTTACAAGAAAATTCCTTTACCAAAATGTGCGGTCTTTGTGTTTTCGCATGAATCTTGGTTTATTAAAAATAGAAAGAGGTGAATTGCATTAAACAGTATAAATTGCCAGGAATCAATAAATCATATGGAAGCTCTATATTTCCCGGCTGGGGAATCAGGTGCTCCAGTAACGTAGTTATTTTATTTTAAAAGAGGGTCGCAAAAAACTTAAAAGCGAACTCGTCCTTACTTTATGTAGTCTACTTTTGATCTTTTTTAAATATTTTATTACGTTTCCTTTATTATGTGCATTCTAATAGATTTAACTTTCTGCCGTTTTTGCTTTCCCATCTTTTTTTCAAACTAATTCGTAAAATTTTTGTGTTGGGATAAGAACAAGAAATTAATTAAGAGACTCGACTAAGAAACTTCAAAGCAGAATCTTTTGGTTTTTGAAATGTAATTTCGGGAGGGAAAGCTTTTAATTTCCGAACTTTCACTTTTTGAAAAAGATTTTTAAGCTACAGGAATTATAAAGATCAATTTTTGAATAATTCGACTTATTTTGAGTTTTTTAGTTATTTTTTTTTTATTTTACACCAATCAGCAGCAGTCTACCCCTTAACTTTCATTTTAATCAATGAAAATTGCATTAGTTTTCAAAATTTTGACTTTCTCACGACGAATTATTCTATCGGACCCTCAAATGTACTTGGTTAATATCAGGACCAGCCAAATTTCGATAAATCGAACTTTGATCATTTCAATTTATTTGATCAGTTGAAGAAAATGCCTTAACAATTACTTATTTTCTGCATAATCACTCAATTGCGAGAATAGTGACATAACTCAAAAAAAATTTAAACCTAATATCAAAGAGAGTTTGAATGGTTTTTCTGGAAATTTTGAGCTTTCTGTAGATTTTTTTGGAATTTTAGTGTACACTGTACACCATTTTTCAGAGTGACTTATCCTTATGGTTTGCTTTGAATTCTTTAGATTCTTCCCTTTCTTATTTTGATTATTATGGAATAACTTTGTGATTAAATTAGTTTTTTGTGTAGAAAATTCATTTCTTTATCGGCATCAACAGTCAATGTCTATAATTCATGATAAAAGTCTTAATTTAAAGGGTTAAACGTTAATTCAAGGTGAAATGTCGTCACGTCAAAATGACGCACATGAATGGATTAACGAGATTTGGCTGGTTTCGTTTACGGTTGTTTTACAAGTTCGGAAATTCCCGTGAAGCCATTATGTAATAAACTTTTGATAAAATATTAGAACTCTTAATTTATAGCGAACATTATAAGAACTTAATTTAAATTCGAGAGATTTTCAACCCAAATTTATCATTTTTAAACGAAAACTCAAAAGTGGTTGTATAAAGCGGTTGTATATTTCATCAAGAATTTCAGTTTGGGCACTAAAAAGATTATTTCATTTAATAGAAGTGAAGAGAAATACCAAAGCAAGAGAAGCTCTCCAATGGCGTGAAAGTATAATTGGATATGTAAAATAATGGAAGAGCAAAAATTAAAAAATTAGTAAAACTACCCCGATTTAATTACAAAAATTTTAATTGAATAAAATTATATTTTCACATTTCACCTCGATGCTAACAATTTTGTTAAATAAGAGCACTTAAAAGTTGGTCGCTAACTTTGTGAAATGTTATCTTGCAAGTTGCGAAATTGCCGCTTTGTTAGACCCGCAGAACAAACTGCTTTTGAGTTTTTCAACTGTTTGATTCTCATAAAATCTTTTTCCAAACAATGCACAGTTTTTCTATCTGCGCGTATTGTTCTTATTTGCTCATTAAAATGGTTTTTACCATTAACTTCTACCTTTTCCTACAGTTACAAGTTACGAGGTGACGTCAGGAAGTCGTTTAAAATTTTACAATAATTATTTAATGTTTATTGGACGTAAAACTACTTATTTTAATTAACCAAGGATTTGCGGATTTAATAAACGGTTATTTTAGTTTTACCGTAGAAACTGTTCATTTATTGAAAATTCATCTTCAACATATTGCATGCAATATTTTTTGATGGCTATATCCAATTATGTTTACCGAAGTAGTGCATTATTTACACCACTTATCTGATTTACAAATATCAAGTTCAAATTAGAGAAAAGTAGGTCAATCGTTCTCTTCCTGGTTATCCTCGCTTCTTTGATTTATACATTTCTATAATTTTCTATTCTCAAGTTTTCTATCGGTTTTAGATACGAGGATGCAACAACAGAAACTTGAATTGAAACAGTAAATAAATTTTCGATCGAACCTATTTGCGGATAAACCTAAACCGGTTGGTCTCATCTTTCACAATTCTGCTGTCGTAAATAATTTTAGTGAAAGTCGCATTACGAAACGAATATTACGATTTTTAATGGTGAAAACAGGTGAAAGGATAAATAAAGATAAGAATTTACGTACTGAAAAATACGCAAATGTTGAATATTCATCGCGTAAAAAATTGCGATTCCAATGCTTTTGAAACTTAAATCTGGTTTTTTACTTTCCATATTATTTTCTTCCAATTCTCTTTGATATTCGTATAAAACGTACGTTGACTATAAATTTTTTGATATACCCTCAGCAACCGTAAACTTTCTTGTTTACTTTTATTATGCTTGAAAGTTTAGCCAAGCAAGTTTGAAAATTAATTTACCAACAATTTTCTCGCTGAGTTGCTTTTATCATTAGGTTATTAATTAGGTGAATAAATTAATTACGAAATTTTTTACTTATTAGGTCATTGTTTATTTTGCAACGGAATATTTAATCTGATTTCGCGCTAATTGGTTAGGGATTACTGAACTGCAAATAGAGACACGACCCAAGTTATTTTGAAGTCTTCAATTCCGATTTCCAGGTTATTTGGCGATAAAACGACGTTCATTTAATTATCACTCAAATATAATTTTTGATTCACATTAGAATGGTGACATCTTGAGAAGTTACATAATTCATTTAAAAGTGAGCCGTTGGTTGATTAAAGCAGTTGCCTGTCGTTGTTAGTGTTATCTTCTTCGGTGAAAAAGTTTTCATCTTAAAACTTTTGCCCAAACTTTACGTACAACTTTAGTCTCATTTTACAAATACATTGGAGCACGGTTTTCATTACTCTTTTGTTTTTGTCAAAATGCATCAATTTTACCAAAAACTTTTTATTAGTAATATTTTCATCGTATACCACTTTGTAATTGGGTTTAAATCTGCCATTTAGTATGTACATAAATGGATGGTTTTTAATTTATTCTGCTCCAAAATCGTTCCAATGGCATGAGATTTCTGGGCTTGGTAGTGAGTGGATGATAAATTGAACTGATATAGTGGATTTAGTGCCTTAGACGGGGTAACAACTCTTTTCTATACTCTGTCTCAGCTGAAGGAAACAGTTGATCTCTGTGTTTTTAGGATTCATTGGATTTGCTCCTAATTCATCCCACTATATCGTATTGAATAGTTGGATGCGATGTATCTTTCGAGTTTTGCTTAACTCAAAAATGAGTGCTTTTATAATCATATCAGTACGTCAGAATCACCAAAAAATGCACTAAACACTTTTCAGAACTAAAATTCACATGTAAACCGTTTATAACAAACTCCGCTTGTTACAAGGGTCCCCTGCATCCTCGTTATAACCGGATTCCACTGTATATTGAAAAGATAATATTATTTGTAAACAGTTTCGTCTTACAATGACTTCATCAGGCAAATATTATTTTAATACCGTAAAATATTAATATGTCTGTCTGTTAGTAACGCAAAAAAGTCTCGTCCGACCTAAATTTACGAGCATTAATACAATAAAATCCAGTCGTTTAATTTTATGTTTACAAAAGTTCTTAGCTTCATTTTTAGAAAAGTTAAACAACTTCTATAAGATTTAATATCGTTGTTCGCCGCCATTTCTATTAAACAAATATTTTATAATAACTAATATATAATATAAAAACTTGCTTTTTCCGCTTATATGCCCCCCCTGCACAACTCGAGGTCTCTAGCACCCTTTGTCATCTATTTTTAGATTGGGAAATTTCTTTTTATTGGTAATAAATGAATAAACCAATGAGAGGATTGCATATTAACAGGGCTCGGAAGTTCTAGCAAATGCATATTTTTTCTGGAGAGTCCTAGAATATTCGAAGTAAGACACAAATTTGTTTCACACTTCCCTGATGCCGTATACGAAATTTTATGATGCTAATTTTTGCATATTTAAGGTTTTTAATGCTATTTTGCTATTTTTGCGTTTTACGTGCTATTTACAGGCATATTTTTACATATTAATTGAAGAAATAAGCAGAATGTTAATGAAAAAAATTTTTTGGACCGCATACGAATAGGCCAACGAAAACAAACATGTAATACTATTTTAACACGTATTATGATTTTCAAATAATAGGTATGTACATATTCCAAGAATTTGCTTATTTTCAAAATTATATCAGACGTATCGTATAATCGGATTCGAATCGTTAGAATCGGAAATGTTCCAAAGTCGGACCAAGTACCTACGTGTAGTAGTTCATAAAATCCTTACCATCATATTATTTTATATAATACAATGTATTCTATAAAAATTGTTAAATTAAGAAAAATCTAAAATTCATTTAACCCTACAGAACATACGTGAGGCTTGACAGGCATACGCTGTTTCATTTTTGTGCACTTACATGCACATGTTACGTAATAATGCCATTTTTATTAATTTGTAGTTACTTTATCACAAATATTAATAAATATTTTATGTTTATAAATGTCAATTATCGATTTCTATATAAAAAATTTTTGAAAAATTCTTAAACTATGAAAAGAAGGCCTGTTAAAGCATGGGCCTGACAAGTCTCACGTATTCACTGGTGGGATTTTTTCACGTGTGCTCTGTAGGGTTAAAAATAAACAAAATTTTTATTAATTTTTATTAAAATTTTTTGAAATTTTGTTTGTTGACAATTTTATTTTGTATATTTTTTATTTTTTAGTGCTATTTATAGCGCTAATTTTGGTGTTTTTAAGTGCATATTAAAGCGCTAAAAGTACACTTTTTTAGTGCTATAACTTCCGAGCCCTGCATATTAATATAACACGGACTAGGATGAGCTTTCTAGCAAGTTTATATTCGATTTGAATTCTGCAGTCAGTATTATTATAGGGCATACCTGCTCTTAAATTGGGGGGGAGGCTAATTTAGCAATGAAAGCGGCTGTTCGTAGACAAAATCTATAATTCTCATTTTGTGAGTCTAGAATTGCTAATTATTCAGAATTTACGTGTGCTTAGCAAACCCAAACCCCATAAATCATAAATTACTGAAGCAATTAGACGACTTTTTAAAAATAAAATTTGGGTCACCAATTTTAATAGTCTTGTTGCTTCCATACAGGTGGGGGTCTGTCCAGTCCTTCCTAATTCACTCCCCTTCTCTTAACATTTTACATACAGCGCCATAAAATGAGGGGCTGTAACCTACTCGAGATTTAAAAAAAATATTATCGGATGTTTGTTAATCCATTCTTGCGCGTTATTCTCGCTCTCAAGTTTCCATAAATCAATTATTTCAACAAAGAAAACTATGAAATTCTTGAATGGGAGTCTTCTTCTTCAGCCCATCCTAGTCCACTCCTGGACCATAGGCCTCTCCAGTAATGGAGGTTTTTGCCATAACTCACCACGCTGGCGCTGGCTAGACGGGTTGGTGAGTAGTCCGCATATCGATTTTTGTATTATAGTTGTTTTACATCCAGTAGCAGCTTGCTAGGCTAACCTTCAGATGTGCCTATAGCCCTGTTTTTTGTTAACGGTGGCAATTCGTCAACTTAGGGGGACCGCCGGCTTAACGTGCCCTCCGAAGCACGGAGACTTGGTCATAAGAAAGTTTGACTCTCCCCAGGTTTGAACCCGGTAGCCTGCATTGGAATCCAACTGCGTTGACCTGCAAGACAATGACCGTCTCTTGACGTCACTCCTTGAATGGGAGTGATCTTTCTAAATTTACGCATACTTAAGAAACCTACACACCGTCTATGATTGGGGGGTATTCCATACCCCCCCAAACCCCCCGGTCACAAATACCAATATAGTGTATGTTATATCTTTAATTTTATTACTTTTATACGGTTAGCTCGTAAAGTAAGGAATAAAATTCGATAAGACTTTTTAGAGAGGTTTTTCACAGCAGACTCCCCAAACCTAATTTTTTTTAAATATCGGATCTACGAATTTAAAATTTTTTATTCAATTATGGTAGTTAAGGGTGTAAATTACAACTATAAACTTAAAATGTTATGGATCATTCGACAATTTGGGCGAAATGAGCAGTAAAAATAATTAAATAATATGAGAATAAACTTTGGTATAAGTTTAGCTCCGCCCACCCCTAAATTTATATTAAGAACCGGGATATTTAAATCAACGGATCTGCGTGGTATGTTTTTAGTTAAATATTTTGCTATTATTAGCAAAATGCAATTTAAAATAACATTTTTAGCTTGATGTTGTCAATTGCGCAAATAATCGGCAACTGCGGTAGGCTCCGCCCCGTTTTTAAACCTTCCTCTTAAGTATTTATGTCAAACTCACGTACCGTCAACAGAATGCGACAACCATGCGGTTCATATCATACGTGAAGAATCGTAACTTTACAATCGATTATTTATTACATTAATCGGTATTTGACGTTCGCCTATAATTTGAACGGTTTATTTTAATGTTAACTATCAGATTCTGTTGAGTTTTTTTTAAATCATTATAATATCTTCTAGGCCCGATTGACGTGTCCTTTTTTATAATCTTTTCTGTGTACAGGGTGGGAATCGTTACCGTAAGTAAAGGGCATACATAGTTGTTCGGTCTTCGGTGTCAAAAATGTGGGAATATCAACAATTAATTCAAGATAGGTTTGGCGTCACAAAGCTCGGGCTGTTCGGCCTGCGGTCTCACTGGATGATCGTTACAATATATCGTCTGCTTACTGGGAAAAACCATTTAAGTACATTTTTAGTTTATTGTAATAAATTACAGCAAGAAAATATTAAAAATATGAGTAAAATCATAGGATAATTCAGTTTAAAAACACTGTTTTTTCTAAACTGATTTTTCATTACGTCTAAAAATCAAATCTCGGTGTTCCTCCAAGTGATTAGATTGTAACTTATTTAGTTTTACCAGTAATCAGACAATACGAAGATCTTAATTATTATAGTCATAAAATAAATAACCTGTGCGTCAGGCAAAACTTGATGGAATTCTTTGAAAGCTGAAGATAGTTCAAATAAAGATAAATTCGAATTTTTTATTATCGTGGAAACCTTCGTCCTATTTTTCTTTCTGATAACTTAATAGAACGTAAAGTTTGCAAATAAGGGATGTGACCTTCTCGTTTTCCAGATTTAACTACATCGAATCGTTCTTAGATTACCTAGTCATCATTTTCTAAATCCCTGCAGAAAATTGGTTTTAGATTTGTGTTATAATCTCTTGAACTAAATTGAAAATGTAATAAAAAGTGGTAATGCACTATAATTATTACCTCATTGTATGGGGCGTTAAAAATTTGTGAATCGACTTTCCTTTGCTAAAATTATATTATTAAATGTTTAAAGGTCAACATTAGTCGGCTCCTGCGATTATATTATTAAGGGTTGCTATATATTGTGGTTTACCCCTAAAGGATATCGACGAAATTTGTGTTCATGATCATTGTTCACTTCTACAAGCAGATGATCGTTCATGTTGAAAATTAATGTGTTATAATCGCATTTTCAGGGAGAAACTTTGCTCAATTAAATTTTGTTTGTTGTGATTTTCCCCGACACGTTCTTTTGTAATAGTAATACAAAGTAATTAATTAATATTCTTAAATTGAAAATGCCGGTTTTACTACTATCAAGTTGATTAATGTTCAAGTTTTGCTTTTAATTTATTGATTGTAGCGCTACAATATTACAGCGAATTATGTTACGTGAAGATGGAAATGAAAGTGGTTTACATTTTTTGTCGAAAAGCTTCAATTCTATGGGGTATTCAAAAGTGGTACTAAGTGTTTGAATGATGTACGTTATAATTTATGGCTGAGAAGATATTTTGGGAGCTGCTGCAGAGAAGGCTTTTGTCTCGCTTAGAGGTAGAAAGCTAAAGTTTGCAATCAGATCGACCTGCCTTTCATTTCGAAACAGAGAAATAATTTCATTGTTTCAATACGAAAGGTCTCGGCACGAAGGTCGCGGACGAAGGAAAAATCTAAACATGGAAGAGAAGATGAAGAGGTTCATTTCCGTTAGCGCTTTGCCAAGTGCAACAAGGATGCCAAGTGGGTAAATGTTTGCCTTTGGTTCTATATTAGGGTTCTCTCCCCACATCTACTACTACTACTACACTCAAATGGGCTTTATCAAAGGACGAAAGAATATGGATAATGACATCAACGTGTTTAGGTTTAATTTTTTATCTTACGTATTTGGAATGATTTAATCGGTTTGGAATTCCGAATTTTACGTTTAATTTGGTGTTACGTGGTGTTTTGTTTATATATTTAAATTTTAATAGGCGTTAGCATGCCATTAAAGATTTAACGTTTGACGGCTTAAATTAACAAGTATTTCTTACATCTTATGACAAGGTTTAAATTGTAATATATGTGTATGAAAAGATCGTGGAGAGAATTTACAAGCATATTATTTAGTTACAAAACGGCGTGTAGCAGGTGGTGCGAAGAATAAAAGCCTTGATGAATGACGCCCGTGGTTCTAACGCCGTCTTTGTATCGCACAACGTTCTCTTCAATTATGAGAATTTTCTAGACCTTCGCATTTTCAAGGCTTTCAATAAAATTATATGATATTTGCGTATGTAAATTTAGACCAACTCTGGAAAATCGCTAATTGATTGCGTTAGTATTGCACGCTTTTCAGATTATTCTTGCTCGTTTTAACCACAATCGGTTGAAGTTTAATTAGTTTGTATGACATAATTGGAAGTTAATATTTTGATATAATATAAATAAACTAAGCTTTTACGATACAAGGACAAGTTCAAGTTCAACTATTTAATTAATTTTAAAAAAGAGAACATTCATTAGAAGGTTATAATTATGTTTCCATTTTAATTAAACTTCTTTTGTTCGTGTGGCTTTCTGACCTATTTTCTTAATTTCCCTTTTTAAATTTTGGATGAAAATTTTTTGCAATTTATTCGCCAAGTTTATCACTTTTTATGTATTTTAATTCCGATTGAGAGTACTTTCCGTTTTTGGGGTGGGAGATTATTAGATTAAACTTACTTTCCATGAAAATTGTCATTGCCTGTATTTTTAGCATTTATTCCTTTGTGACGAAAATATCACAATATTTTTAAATATGGAAGAAACAAACAATAATTTGATGTTTTGTATTTTAGAGTGGATCTTCTCTAGGTCAAACTTGAACATCTTAGGGACTGTATCAATAATACATTAACCTAGTGACTTTCAATGGGAGGGTAAAAATTAGAAAAACAATAATTATTATCAGATTTATTGAACTATTTTGACACATAAAACGAATTCAATCACGAAGTTATTTCATAAAATCAAAACAAGATGGCGAATTCTGTCCATAGTTCTATTACTCCCAGTCGCATCCATAAAAATTCAAAAAAATAATTAATGAATAGTTTTCGTCATGTTCGATTTTAGAAAAATTAGAGAAGGGTTTTGATTTGTAACAATTGGACGTTCTTGAAAGGGGGTCCGAAGTAACGGTGGCAATTTTGTTAATAAACTTGCGCACTTTTTTATTTAGCTTTCTGAAGCGGTCCTCCATCATCACAAAACATAATAAACACGAAAATTTAATTCCAGATACAAAATTTAAACAAAAATCATTTGGAACAGTACAATTTTATTTAGGGGGTGCTCCTACGCGTCTGGCTTTTGCATTTCCAGTTTCGTCTCGGCTAGTACAATAAAACTTGTGCAAGTCAGGCCCTGTAAAAGCCGGAATTTTGTTAGATTTTTTGTGATCCCAAATTTAGAAAAGTATCTACTTAATACGGAAATTTTTACCCAAGCGGTTCCGGCTTATACAAGTTTTACTGTTTATAATAATATAAACTACAAAATCTTATTATATTATAAAAAAAATAACATAATAATAAAATGACTGAATAGAATAAGCCACCACTGCACTGCAATAATAATTCACCATGTCAAACCAGAAATCTCCCAACATGAATCATAATATTTATGACGTTAGGGCTACCAGTGGTATGCAAACTGTTTGACGCGAGGGAATTAAAATGTACCCATGGAAGACTTTCACCTCAATATAAATTACATAAAATAAAACAATCAATTGTTTTACCAGTGGTGTAGATGGGGGGGCCTCGCCCACCACAGAAAATGCTTATCCCAAACGAAAACGAGACGAGATTAAAAATACATTTAGAATATTTTCATGAAAAAAGTTTTCGGGGGGTCTGGGGGGTATGGAATACCCCCCAGCTGTAACTAACTAGGCAACTTTTCAAGATTCAAAGTGTTTCTATCAATTTTGAAAATGTTTATCGCTTCCTTATGCCAGGGGGTTATTCCATACCCCCCAGACCCCCCGGATTCACACACATTTCTTCATATTTTACACACGACGCTTTAGTATTAGGGACTGTAGCCCCTCCTAGCACTCTGGCAAGCTGGCAACTTTTCAAGATTCAAAGTGTTTCTATCAATTTTGAAAATGTTTATCGCTTCCTTATGCCTGGGGGGTATTCCATACCCCCCAGACCCGGATTCACACACATTTCTTCATATTTTACACACGACGCTTTAGTATTACGGACTGTAGCCCCTCCTAGCACTCAAGGAGACTAACTATGTCCCATTCCTGCGCGTCATTCAGGCTTAAATTTCTGTGGACCAATTTTATAAAAAGACACGCAAAAATGTAAAAGTCCTTTTCACGTGATGGGACTTTGAGAACCATCTGCCTCATCTTTTTCTCTGTACGATTATAATAATTTACCGTATAAAGTAGGGCAAAGTACAAGTTTTTTTTATTAAAAGAAGAAAAACCTAACAAACAACTTAGTTTAACTGACAAGGGAAGCCTATAACTGATGAATCTACATTTTCTAAAATTAGGTAAGAGTAACAATCTTGTTACCTATAATAACTAATGAAAATTCATACGGTCTATTTAAATAATCTTTTCTTTTTTCTTTATAAGCCTTCCTTTATCCATAGTCGTACATATTATGTCATGACATCAATGGGGGGGGGGAGTTGTTAGCTATAACTCGCCACGCTGACCAGACGGATTGGCGAGTGTAATCCGCATATCGATTTGGTTGTTTGATTTATAGTTGTTTTACATCCAGTAGGTAGCTTGCTAGGTTGGTCTTTAAATGTGCCTGTATTAGACCTTGATTTGTTAATAGTAGCAATTCATCAAACTTAAGCCACCGGTTTAACGTTCCTTTGAAGCACGGAGACTTGATCATAAGTGTTTAGTACAGACGCCTTGTGATGGTAAATTTTTGTCTGTACGGAGCAATTGGAGCGATTTTACAAATCATACAAGACTCCAATAATTCTCTGGCTTTTTGATTTATTCTTTTTAATTTTATTTCTTCATTTTGAAGGACCACTTTTGTTATTAACAAAAGACACTTTTTTAATTTTAATATATTTATTTGATAATTCATATAATTTCATAACTTGTAATATTAGTACATAATTTTTACTCTTTGTTGATTCACACTTTATTTGCGAATGAATGAATTTTAACAATCGAATGTGGAAGTTCAAAAATTCTCCCACTATTTTACATAAGTTGACTCATTAATAATAGCCAGTGGAGTACGCGTGAACATACACCCCGCTTTGAAAGCTCCCTTTCAAAACAAAAACATTAAAACATAAAAAATATAAAAATTCAATAAATGCAAAATATTAATTAATACAATATATAAGTAAAAAAGTTTTCATAATATAACATAGAATAAACATTTCGTAAAACAAAGTACAAAAAATAAAATTGATGATTGTCCATAAAATTTGTTCACATCACATTAAAGTTTATTACTCCGGTACAGGTAATACGCACACTTTTGTTACCGCACGTTTTATCGTTCCCGTTTTTGTCTTTAAACTCACGACGCGACATACGCCGTCACTTCCAGTATGAAGTTGTTCCACCTTTCCTAAAATCCATTTCAATGGAGGTACACCGTCTTCTTTCACGATGACGATTGAACCCAGCTTCAATAGGTTGAGATGCTCCTTTTTCCATTTTACTCGAGTTTGTAATTCAGATACGTACTCCTTTGACCATCTCCTCCAAAAATTTTGCTTCATTTGTTGTAGTAAAATAAAACGTCTTCTTGGATTAATTTTTTCGTCACATAGTTGATCCTCCACGATACCAGTTAATGGCTGACCAATTAAAAAGTGGGCAGGTGTCAAAGGAGAAGGATCATTAGGGTCTGTACTTATAGGATATAGAGGACGGGAATTCAAACACGCTTCAATTTGAGTTAATATAGTGGTAAATTCCTCAAAATTTAATTTAGCATCCCCTAATACACGTTTCAAGTGTGTTTTAAAACTCTTTACCCCTGATTCCCAAATGCCCCCAAAATTTGGAGCCCTCGGCGGAATAAAATGCCATGTTATACATTCAAATTCAACGCGTTTTGTAACTTCGCGTTGCAATCTTTCAATTCGTGCTTGGGCACCTATAAAATTTGTGCCATTATCAGAAAATATGTGGGCGCAATTTCCACGGCGTGAAACAAATCTGTGCAAGGCCGCCATAAAAGCGTCGGTAGTTAAATCACTGACGACTTCTAAATGTATTGCTTTTGTTGCTAGGCATATAAAAACACAAACATAAGCCTTTATTTCATTATATTTTCGCCCATTCCGATCCTTTATAATAAATGGACCAGCAAAATCAATCCCGGTATTTAAAAATGGTCTAGTTGCTGTGACCCTAACTGATGGTAGATTTCCCATTAAATATTCAATTGGTTGAGGTTTCGCTTTGAAACACCGTATACAACTTCGAGTAATTTTTCTAACTACATTTCTACCAGCTACTATCCAAATACGTTCACGCAAAGAAGCTAAAACTGCTTGCGGTCCCGCATGTAATAATCTTTCGTGTTCCCTTTTTACCATCAACCTTGTTAAATCATGCTTGGAATCCAAAATTACTGGATGCCGTTTTTCAAAATTATAATCTGAATTTTTTAACCTACCACCTACTCTTAAAATTCCATTTTCATCTAAAAACGGATTTAAATTTAATAAAATGCTCTTTGAGCTTATTTGCTTTCCTTTACGCAAAGATTGCAATTCTTTTTCATACATATCACTTTGCGCTAATTTTATTAAACAATTAGTAGCAATGACTAATTCATTGCTCGTTAATGGACCGAACTCGCGTTTATTTATTTCAGAAGTTGTGTTATGCTTAAAACGTAAACAATACGCGCATACTCTTTGTAATGTTGAAAATTTTGAAAATTTATTGAATAATTTGTATTCTTGCGAAGTTACTGTTAAAACCGTTTTAATTATTTTAACTTCACTCTCATATGCCTTTTTATCAACTTCTGATCTTACTTTTATTTCGCGATTCGTAGACCACGTATCATTTGATTCAAGTAGCATTTTAGGTCCATGCCACCATAATTCATTATTAATGAGAATATTTGTATCAATACCTCTTGTTAACAAATCCGCAGGATTTTCGTGTGTTCTAATAAAATTCCAGTCATCAGTTGACGTAAGTGTCTGAATTGCACATACGCGGTGCGCACAAAAAACTTTTAATGAATGTGGAGGCGTCCGAATCCAGGCTAAAGCTATAGTTGAATCACTCCAAAGAAATTGTTTTTTAATAGGCATATCAAGGATGCCCTTGACTTTTACAACCAATTTTGCTAACAAAAATGCTGATGACAATTCCATACGGGGAGTACTCAAAATTTTCACCGGGGCCACCCTACTTTTCGCGCAAAGTAAATTGCAATAAATTTTACCTTGGTCATCTATGCTACGAAGATATATTGCTGCACCGTATGCAGATTCGGAAGCGTCTGCAAACCCATGTAGTTCAATTTTTATCGGATTTTTGCACACAACGTGCCTACTTATTTCTAGCTCATTAAGTTTGGGTAATTGTTCTTTGAATTTTTCAAAGTCACTATTTAATTCTGGAGGAATTACATCATCCCATCCTAAGTTATGTCGCCAAATTCTTTGCAATATTATTTTTGCTTTTATTATACAAGGCTGCATGAGGCCCAATGGGTCAAATAATTTAGCAATAACCGATAATACAGACCGTTTAGTATTTTCTTTATTACTTTTGTCAACATTTATGACATATTTTAATACGTCCTTGGCTGCATGCCAAGTCAAACCAAGTGTTTTAGAATCTCCTTGTTCAGTAATATTTAATATCGTTTTTTCATTAGAATTACTAATTTTCTTTAAGATTTGAGAGTTATTGGAACCCCATTTATTTAATAAAAAACATCCGCTTTTTAGAATACTAGATATTTCTTCATAAATTGAATTGATTTCCTCGAGAGACTTTCCTCCCGTTAGTAAATCATCCATATAAAAATCATTTTTTATTATAGAACTGGTACGCGAATATTTTGTTGCATTTTCATTTGCTAATTCGAACATATTACATCGAACTGCAAGAAAACTAGCAGATCCAGTGCCGTACGTGACCGTTTTTAATTCATAACAACCGATTTTTTCATCAGCTTTCTCGCGCCAAAGAATTCGCTGAAGCGATCTTTGATCTTCAGCGACAAGTATTTGTCGATACATCTTAGTCACGTCCGCTGTTAAAACATAATTATGTTTCCTAAAACGAGTAACTATCGAAAATAGATCTTGTTGAATAACTGGACCTGTCATTTGTAAATCGTTAAATGAATAACCACTGGTAGTTTTGGCCGATGCATCGAAAACCACCCTTAATTTAGTTGATAAACTTTCTTTTTTGATAACGCAATGATGCGGTAAATAATATGCTTTATCACTGTTTTCATCAGTAATTTTAGTTAAATGATTTAATTCTTCATACTCGCGTATAAATTTCGCGTATTCAATTTTCAAATCTAAATCTTTATTTAGTCTTCTTTCGACTTGCTCGAAACGCCTCAAAGCTAATTGTTTCGAGTCTCCTAATTTTTCTATCGCGTCTTTTAATGGATATCTTACTACGAAACGCCCGTCCGGCATACGTCTCGTATTTTCAGTGAAATGTTTTTCACAAAATTCTTCTTCTGGTGAAATTATCTTGCTTTCCGGGCAAGCTTCAATTTCCCAAAATCGCGTTAAATTATTATTTATTATTTCATCCGAGATAAATCCGCAATGACTTCTCGAATGAATCTTTTGTTGCACCGTCATTGGTCCGGAAACAACCCAACCTAATAATGTTTCCTGCATTATTGGCCTATTTTTACCTAACCGATATTGTCCGGTACCTATTAGTGTCCAGAACAAATCAGCCCCTATTAACATATCAATTGGACGAACTTCATTGAACGTCTCATCGGCTAACTTTATGTAGCCAGGTAAGTTTAATGCTTTTTTATCAATTGGTGCAGAAGGCATATGCTCTGCTATTTTTGGAACTACAAAACAATTTATGTTAGTTTCAAAGTCGTAAATTTTGGAACCTAACTGAATATTAACTTTATCATTTATTTTCGTAACCTCTTGGTTCAGCCCGAAGACAGAAAAATTGATCTTCGAAACTGGTAAATTTAATTTCTTTACGAGTTCGCTCGTAATAAAATGAGATTGAGATCCAGAATCTAACAATACTCTCGCTTTATGTATTTTATTTTTATTATCATAAACATTAACGATCGCGGTTGACAATAATATTTGTGTGTACCCGTTGAACGCGCTACACAGGGTCGTACTTGTTTCCGTACTAGTTTCACCTTCATTCGGATTGCTCTTTTTATTTTCATGTTCGCTTGAACCATTTGTTTTATCGTAATTATTATAATTATGCAAAACCGTATTATGTCTTTTTTGACATTTGAAACAACCGCGCATTTTGCAGTCATATGCTCTATGTCCTTTTCGTAAGCAATTGGAACAAAGTCCAAGCTCTTTTACCTTTTGCCAACGCTTGTCGACCGAAAGTTTTATAAACTCTTCGCATTTATAAATTTGGTGCGTGCCATTACAATTACTGCATGAAATATTTGCACCAGCAAAGAAGCTGCTATTTTTTTGTTTATCGCTTTTATTGCGATCCGTGACGTTCGCGTCTAAATTCCCCAAGAACTTCGATTCCTTCTTGAGGAAACCATAGAATTTATCCATGCTTGGCAGCTCTTCACTAAATTGGGATTCAAATTCCCTTCTTGTAATTTTATACAATTTTTGTAAAATTATATATATAATTAGGGTATCCCAATGTTCAATTGGTTGACCCAATACCTTTAACGCTTTCATGTGTTTATTTAGATCATGCGTAAGCTTTTTTAAGTGTTCGTGTGATTCTTTTGCACTGCTTGGCAATTCAAAAATAGCTTTAATGTGTTTCAATATGAGTAACCTTTTGTCCTCATATTGCTCATGTAATAATTGCCAAGCAATTTCATAGTTTTCACCCGAAACTTCAAGGGATTTTATAATATCTCGCGCTTCTGATTTCAGACTAAGGCGCAAGTATTGGAACTTTTGGATAGGTGCCATTGATGCGTTTGAATGTATCATCGCATTGAAGGTGTCCTTAAAAAATAGCCATTGATCATATTGACCATCAAATGTAGGCATATTTATTCGAGGTAATCGAATTTGATCTAAATTACCTGCGATTTTACCGCTACTTGCTCGCGAAACCTGCGATTGTATAGACCCTGGCAAAGACTCCAAGCTACCGACCGGACTTGCCCCGTTTGTCTCATATTTCGCGATCAAATTTTCCGCTTCTCCTAATAATTTAAAATACGCATTTTCAAATGACTCCCTTTCAGTTTTTGAATTTTCCGTTTCTTCTTCCCCTAAAATTTCTATTTCCGTTTGAATTTCTTCAAATTCTGTCAGCAACGAATTTATGTTTGCAACCCGAAGCTTTAATTCTGTTACTTTTAAATTTTCTTCTTCAATATCATTTAGATAAGTTTCAAATCGCGTAAGTTTTCCTTTAATTATTCCGCGTTTTACTACATTTGATTTCGCCATGGCTAACCAATTTGTTTAAAATATAAACCGTAATTAATTAAAATTTTGTAATTTTACAAAACTCACTTGTATTGTATTTACTGGCGCCAATCTATTTTTAATTTTAACAAGTTACTCTTGCCGCTTTTTATGAGCAATAAAATATGTTCTACCTTATATTAACTCAAACCTAACTATTTGAATAATAAAGGAAAATTTTATAAAAAGGATTGCTCACCTATGACCTGCTTTTTCTTTGGAATTTTCTTTCCTATTGAATGCTTTTATTTCTGGCTGGAAGATGTAGTTTCTTCAAACATCCAGAATCGTAATTTTTCCTTCGATCTTCTTTTAATTTGTCTTGATGACCATAATATTTTGGTTTTTCATCCGGTTCGATGTGACCATGTTTAGTACAGACGCCTTGTGATGGTAAATTTTTGTCTGTACGGAGCAATTGGAGCGATTTTACAAATCATACAAGACTCCAATAATTCTCTGGCTTTTTGATTTATTCTTTTTAATTTTATTTCTTCATTTTGAAGGACCACTTTTGTTATTAACAAAAGACACTTTTTTAATTTTAATATATTTATTTGATAATTCATATAATTTCATAACTTGTAATATTAGTACATAATTTTTACTCTTTGTTGATTCACACTTTATTTGCGAATGAATGAATTTTAACAATCGAATGTGGAAGTTCAAAAATTCTCCCACTATTTTACATAAGTTGACTCATTAATAATAGCCAGTGGAGTACGCGTGAACAATAAGAAAGTTTGACTCTCCCCAGGTTTGAACTCTGTACCCCGAATTCTCAAGATCGATTGCGTAAACTGCAAGGCAATGACCGTCTCTTATCTCTATCTAAATAAACTGTAATAAAATTAACTTTATATGCGATTATTTCTTTATTGTTTTACGTTCATTTAAAAATAAAATTATCGCAGTTTTGAGTATCAGGATGCACTAGATTACCCAGTCTAAGGCCGCACTGAATCTATTTTAAATTTTATTCCTGGATTACTTTTAGATTATGCCATAGCAGGCAAACTAGGCAACTTCAGAAGTAACGGCTTAAATATTTATTACAAAATTTTCTAATTTTAGCCCTTGGCTTTTTTAGTTCACCAGACAGGCGCTGAGTGTGGGGGAGGGTTCCAACGCACCAAATCCCTCTGCAAATTTTCAAGGGGAGTTAGGCCTTTTCAAAAAACTATTAAGATTAAAAATCAAAATTTAGAATAGTTCCGGTCATTTTTGCACTTCTAAATAGAACAAATCTTTGTTAGGGGAAGCTGGTGATTTAAGGAGGGGGGGGGGCATGTGAAAGAGTAATCCGGTCTTGTCTTTTCGCAAAAATCTATTTTAAATCATTTTATTTCAAGTTATTTTTAAGGACGATGTGAATGACACGCATAACTGGATTAATGAGATTCCCACTGCTCTACTAATTCTCTGGATTAGCAATAGATTAACGAGATTCTTGTGGATTAATATGAATCTCATTCATCCATTCTTGGTTGTAAATTCAAATTTTTGGAAACACCTGATCTATCTTATACGCATCAAATACTGTTGAAGGAATATTCAGGGCCCAAGGAGGGGGAATACATGCTCAAAACAAAAGGCAAAACGACGAGTGGGATTAATTTTAATACCTAACCATTTTTCTACTTCTTTATTACATCCACAGCAGTGGCCATCCTAATTAGTTGGTATTTGGTCTAGCGGTAACCCAAAATTACTTCTAGCTCATTTCTGTATTTTCAGTCAGTTCAGCATCTTTTTCTCATAATTCAACGTAGTGTGGGATAATTATTATACATTGGTATAATGTATTCATTATCAGAATGTGAATGCATGAATCAGATAGTTTGTCGTTGTGGTCAGCAGTGAAAGGAAATATCGCTTTTTCGGTTATTGATCTATGCCTTTGGAACCTTGACTAATGATAACTGAAGTCCCTAACAAAACAAATTGGAAAATTATTAAGTAGGCCACAAATAAAAGAGCTTCCACAGTGAAGAAGGCTCATTTGTCATCAAAAACGTCTTAACATTTTACATCCGCATCGAGATAATGGTTTACTAAATCAAAACCAAAATTTTAATTCTTCATTTAATTTTAACTCGAGACCAACTGGGCTTGACCTCGATTGGTGTGCCGGGGGAGGTCAAAATTGTGAAAATTCATGTTTTAACATAAAAGTGGCAACAGATGATTAACATTCGAGAAAATGCGGAGGTCGTCAGCCTCAACCATAAATTAATAATACTTTGATAAATCAATTAGAATGAAAGTAAAATAGGAACTCGTCTGTGAAGGTTCGTTGATTCTAAATTACTCGAGAAGGAACCTTTTTTGTTGCTTCTCGTATACTTGGATGTTCTTTGTTGCATGCGAAGCTCATAAATTTTTGAACGTACTGCGCTTATCTATTTCTGCTTTACCCAGTCTTCGTTGTCGCCCATGGGGTTAAATTTTGCAATATGCACAACCATGTATGTATTATTGCAAAAATCCAAATCAAAATCAAGTTAGAAATGCATAGCACCGACATACGTAACAGAATTAATTTATATTCAAAAATTCAAACAAGTGGAAAACAAAGAAATTGGATGCCGCCCCAACATCATTTTAGCAATATTTCGCTTTAACTTTATTTTGATCGATAGATTCATTTAACCTGTCGTTTTATAGATTTTACTGAAGTTTGGAAAACTTTTTGTAATGTTCCGAGCGAAGCCACAACATCACCATTGAACTTTTGAAACGTTAATCAAAAAGCGCTTTAATCTTTTTTTTTGCTAAAATTCTAGTTGTTTTATTTCTAATTTTAGAAATCATTTCCGAATTTATAACCACAGATTGTAATCTATTTAACCTTTTAAAGTGAATTTAAATATCACCGAATACATTTTTTTGGTAGGTATAAAAAGAAATTAATTATTGTGGGTAATTGAACTGGTAATTAATTATTAAACCGAATTTGTTCTGGGTAAATATTGGCTAAATAATCTGCTCGATCCATTTCGTTGCATCTTTAGATAAGGTACTCTCTGCAGTTATTTGTTTACTCTTTGGATCACCAACTTTGTTATCTAATCTCATTGTTTACGACCTTACAGTTGCAGTTTTAAGTTGTTCGTCCGTTATCGATGGCAAATTACTACTCGAATTTGTTACAACAGAAAATCGTAGACCGTGGGAAATGAAAAATTGTTGTTTATTAAGTACGCACACAATAATATCGTAAAATTTTTATTGCGCAGAAGAAAATGTTTAAATTATGGACTATAAAATTATTTCTAAACTTATCTAACTTTCCTCGTTTCATTTTTATTCACTTTACTTATATCCCAAACTAAACTAATTTTTACTGTGTTTGGTAAAAACATTGAAAAACAATTTTGTTTTCCGTATTATCGATTTTAGATTACAGTTTTTTTCGAGCTTATTTCATTTTGGAAGAATATTTAGAGGAACAACTTTTTATTTCTTGACGTCGGAGAAAGTCGACCAATTGAAAGGATTTGTTGTTGAAAAGTTCAACGTCCCTGTGAGTTAAAATAATATTGTTTGAGAACCGCTGAAGTAAATAATCGAGTTGTTACTACTATAATAAATCATTACCGTACCCGTAAGTTTATGTTTAAGTTGCTGATTTGCAAATCAAACTTATATTATGTAAATAAATATGAACTTGAAATTGTCGAATCTAACGACTTGTAAATATCGGTATCGACTACTACATCGGGGCTAGTAAATACGTCTCATATAATACACATTCCTCTTACGGAATTCAATGCGTGTGATGTTTATTAATAGAATTTAAAAAAATTCACGTTTTGAAACATTCAAGGTTTGCAATAAATCACCTACAACCAATGTGGTAGGTTGTCCAATGTTTTCGAAATGTATTCCAACATCGATTTTCTTTTGTTTTGGAACAATTTTTCTAAATCCCAAAGCACACTTCAACCTCAGCCTAATTAAATTCCAGAGTCGCTAAGAGCTGTTTGTCCAAGATCCATCATTGGATGTGTCATCTTGTCCAGTAAATCAACGAGGTCATCCACTCTCCCCGATGCAGGTCATCGATTTTCTTCTCCGATATATGCGGTTTTCGCACAACAAAAAAGTGTTTTTATAATACTTTTCTTACCGAATAATAGTTAGGCCACTTTTCATATTTAACAACATTTATTTTTACAAAATCAAATACTATATACTACGGATTTTGGTGTGGAGGTGAAGGCGTTAAAAGCGGACCAGATGGTCGTGAGTTAATAATATCTCACCCACTCTCGAATTATTTATGCCCTGGTTTGCATTCCACGTTAATTTGTTACACTGTCGGTCAACTCGCTTATTTGTACCACGGTAGTGGTTTGGTGATTTGCAGAGCGAAAAATTTAGGTTCAAATCACGCACTTCACGGATAAGAACCCATTTTTTAATATATTTGCGTAAGTTTGGCTAACTAACAAAACGTGAAGGTCAAGAAAAATTCTTACTAATTTATCTTTATCACTTCTCTTATCATAATCTCAATTACATTACTTTCACCGCAATCAACCCGGGTCAATGTTTCTCTATTATCTAATTATTCTAATAGCTCAATTTGGGTCGTAGTAGCGATTAGCATAAATTATAAATGTAGATACGCACCGAAAAATCATGATCCCTAATGATAATGTAAAGGTCCCTACACACGGACATGTGCTTTGAGCTTACTTAGCATTCCTGTTTTGTCCTGAGCACGACATTAAACTGCATCGTTGGTTTCCAGTAGTTTCCTTTCCTCCAGTAGTGCCGTATTTGACCATTATTGACAAGATGTCAACTGCGTATCCCCTGGTATGTTGCCGTGGTTTGGATTTCACTTGAGGAGTAGATCCCTTAACAGTTTCCAACTTTGTGAGTGGTTAAGCCTCAATAGAGTTGTGAGAGCCACGATTTTGCAATTTCTTTTAATCAGGTGGTAGTTCGGTGGAAACAAGATGCTGATGTTGCCGAGCGCCTGATAATTCAATAAAACAAAAGAAGAAATTAAGAAAACTGCTTTATTAATTCACCGATAGAAATTTAGTCGATTACGGTTAATTGGACCACCGTTAATCACATCAATTTGTGTGGAACTTCGCTTATTTGGGCCAAAATGTCTAGTCCCAGTGTGTTCCGATTAAGTGGAATATACTATAGTTGAAAGAGGAAGGTGCAATGCTTCTTAGGACTCAAAATCAGGTTTAAAACACATCCAGGCATCGTGGCAGCATTCATAATGAGCAATTGTTTATCATTTGCGAATGCTGCTCTCTTGGAACAAGGTACATACTTATTTGTTATCCCTCTCCCTTCTGTTTTTAAAGTTCTTACTTCGTCCGGAATTGAACTGGGTTCGGGAACCAGGAATACTGAACTGCTATGATCCGACCGACATAGGGCAAACAAAATCAGCAGTATTTTGAAAAAACACTTTAAATAATTAACTCATCCTCAGGGAATTAACTCATAAAAATTGAATTCCCATGTAACTAAATGACCTTACACCGTATGCAAAATAATAAGAGCAATAGTATATAGATAATAATAGTGAACCTCCTCAACATTCCCATGTTGAAACAATACTTTCCCCAAAATGTTCCATATTTAGACAAATTCAACCAAGATAATACTACTTGGTATTGTATAACATAAATATTGTTAAAATTAGAAAGTTATTGTTAAAAACACTTTAATCATTTAAATTATACAATTTTGAAGATAGTTTTACCTCGATATGGGGTAGCTAAGGGGGGATCACTAGCGGCAGTCTTCCATCATCCAGATTTATGGCAAGACGGGTGTTATGAAATCTATGGAAACACACGAATAGCTAAACCTAATAATGGAAAGTGGATTCATTAGAAACACTAAAGAAACAGCAAGTATTCCACGCGATATAGCCATATCATCAAGGGATCTAGTTTGATTCCACGTGGGGAGGAAATGAATGATGATGAAATATTTGTTAATATTTTCTTCGCCATTCAAATATAATAATATGTAAATTCTTGATAGCTTACAATGAAATCAAAATCATGTTATACTAAGATTGTACAGACTGTGCGGCCTAAAGGCCGCACTGAAACTATTAATGCTGATTCACTTTGGCACTACTTTCGCTTCAAAGCTCCACCAAATGCTTGTTTTGCGTGTTTGCTTTGGAACTTTCACTTGCTTCCAAACGCTTTGGCTCCGCCTCTTTCAGGCGCCACAAACAATTTTTTTTATTTAGGTGAGTCGGCGAAAACATGGCACCGTTCGCTTTGGGAAACATGGGAGTTTTTTTATGGTATTCTTATGTCTTAGAGGTGGGGAAAAAAAACTTTTTCGGATTACTGATAATAAAAAGGAAGCAAAAATAAGTTCATCAAAAGAAGTTCTCGACTGCGCACATCAAAACAACGCAAATTGAATCATACACTGAACCAAAAATTGTCATATCATATAAATTTTCATTGAATTTCAACCAACGAACAAAAATTCACTGTATTTATGAAAAATTTGTAATATTAATGAAAAATTCATTGGATTTAGGAATTTATTTGTTATTTATGAAAATTTTATAAAATCAGTGATTTTAAATCAATAAAGGGGGTTAATTTATATTTATAATTTATAAACATAGTTTTTGGTGATCTTAACATTATTTGCTGATAAATGATAATCATTTAAATTACAGTTAACTAAGCCAAATCATTTGGTAAGTTTTCCGCATTAAACGCGTCACAATTAATTTTATCGGTTTTCCTCTCGGGCTCCTCGCACCACCGCCGGGCTTATGAGACCATAGAACTTCATGGAATAACTAGAATATTCTGAGGGGGGGGGAAGTAATCTGAAACTTTTATAAAATAATAATTAATATATCCGAGCGCGAACATAACGAGCGCCACAGGCGATTTTATTTTTAGAATGAGCATGATCTAGCTATACAAATTTGTTAATTTACTTTTCAAAAGTTTGAAAGTAAATCATTATTAACCGTGGGTGGGAAGTAGAAGAATTTTGCATTAGTATAGTTGTATTTTCCTTAGTGGTTGGGAGTGGCTAATGTGTAGAAACGAATATTCGTCATTTCGGTTCTCTGTTTGTGTCAATTGATGGAATTGGGTGTAACAGGTTCTCCCTCCACATTTGCCGCGCAAGCCCAAGTCACGTGCCAACCACTAAGGAAAAATTACCTTTACTAGTAGATACTAATTACTTGATACATATATTTTGTCAAAAATGCAATGAATAAAGTTAAATTTTTATTATTCATTGCTACATGTAAAAAAATCATGGATTTAAATGAAATATTTCGCCCATTTCTGGTCATAATAGGTCCCTTTTTTGTCCAAAATTCGATTGTACAATGTTCTTCCAAATTAGCAGATGATGATCCTTAAGAAGATGGTATAATAGCGGACCATCGAGTTCTCATTGTAGCCCTTCAATTGATATAACATTACACGCAAAGAGTGACAGTTCTGACAAGCCTGATATCAAGCGGGGCATGACCATGTGCGAAGGGCCTTAAGAGAATCTTTGTCAAAAATCTAAATTAAAGAGTCTAGAGCCATCCATCCATCCATCCATCAATCTATTAATTTGTTTATTTGAAAATTGTACGGAAGTTCTTCAACAGAAGTGAAAAATTGGAACCGTTGAAAACAAACGAAAATTTTATCGATTGGTTTTATTATAAATATCTGCAATTCGATGAAAAATAACATCTAATCCTTTTGAGTAACGAGAATAACGTTTCGGCACGAAGGCATTTCCTTACTCAAAAATTAATCAAGCTTTATTTAACCAACGCGAGTTTTTAAAAACCTACATTCAGTGAAAGCTCGACATGTCTCCGGGGATGTTGACGACACTGTCAACTGGAAAATTCTTTGTTTCCATACGCTTGTTTTTTTCAGTTTTGGCATTGTTGTTTTGTACATACTACAACGACTATTGGAATTCTTTATTGCTTTTGTTCAAGGTCTAGACTTAAACATAAATACAAGAAAGATGCCCGAAGAAGATTCGACGAAATGTTGTTTGTAACTCGTGCCCGAATAAATTGGACGTCACATTTATAAAATGGCATCTGGTTGTGATCAACTTCAAATAAAATGCTCTCCTAGGAAATGTTTTATTTTGATAAATGCCTCTACTTTATTCATCCATTCCAAATTTTACTAGCCATTATGGAATCGATTGTGATTTACATGATTCATTATATTTGATGAAAACGAGATAAATTTTCCAATTGTTGTTTTTTAGTTTCAACCTCTGAGATCAGATGGAAGAGTGAATTATTGTAATAAAAAAGACGGATATCGGTGGGAAAGAATAGAAATTTATTTATTTATGGACGCTCTGAAAGAAAATGAACCGACATCTCGATTTTCACGTCGTACTAGCATTTGAGAAGACGAACGACGAAAATGAGAGATGCCACCAGATTCTTAACAATTTCTAACGCGGCCTAAACTGCTATATCTCATTTTCCATCTTACCTTTCGACACGTTTTCTTTTTTTATTTCTTATTAAAAAATCATCTAACAAGTCTTTCCATGAATATTGTTTGGATTATGTCCCTTTTTATAATTTTTTGTCTTTATTACAGCATTCAAATTTTATTTTAGTTGGATTTTGTGTACGCTCTTCTCCATTTTTTCCCTTTTATTTACAACTTTTCAACCTTACAAATGCGCGTCTGGTATTTAAATTGCTTTTCCTTTTTGTTCGTAATTTTTTCATCTGCATTATTCCGTGGAAATGATCATGTCAACAACTTTAATGAGAACGACAATGCGTCAACCTCCAAATTACTTAAATATTTTTGTAATTATGTTTTCTAATTATTTAAGTTCGTGATTTTATCACCATTTAGTTTAATTAAAATTTATCACCCTTAACAATACACGTACAAAATATTTTAATCGGCATCGTAAGCCAAACCATCCGATATCATCATTACGAAACATATTTCTCATGAAAAATTCACACCAAACACCTGGGACCAAGAGAATTGGAGGAAGGTGCACATAGAAGAAAAAAGTTAATAAAATTAAGTTTCAAAAACTTTAAACGAGAGGGTAAAACATTTCATATTCTGCAAAGAGTACTTCAATTGCAATATAAATATTCAGAACGAGTCACGGGCCAATTAGTTGGTTATGGTTTCTGATTAATTCTGTTACGACTATGTGGATCTCTCCTTTGTGTAAAAACTTTTTATCATTGTTTTGCTCTCTTTGTGTTTTAGTAAGGTTGCTAACTATTAATGTTTGATTTACTTTTAATTTTTTTTAAAACTTGATAAAAACTTTGGTAAAGGCCGAACAACCATGGCTGTTTGTTAGGTGTTTTATTGGAAACCGGAATTTACATCCATTGTGTTAAAGTTTTATCGTAAGTTACCGCTGACGAGGAATCTCTTCTGTAGTCGTTTTGGATTAAACAGTAGGTCCCCATCCCTAACCTTACGAGTAAGTCAAAGATATGCGATAGAGAATTTTGATGATTATGATTATCTCAAGGGTTCGACGGTGTAATAAACTTAACCCTTTGTGAATTTTTGCGTAACCCAAAAACACTGAATTCAAAGTTACGTCCAGATTGCAGCACTGTAGCTTGTTACGGTTAAGAATCACCTTCACATTTTTAAATATCAAATTTATTTCATTTAAGAATTAAATCTACTTTTTTAAGTCGAGTAATACAAAGATATTTCTTCCAGTAAAGTTACCAGCATAAATACCATTCCTTATAAGGTAATGCTTTATATTCAGCGTTTCTATTGGTCAATACGCGCAAGTAAACAGCACTATCCCTACTTTAATATTATTCACTTCCGTGCGTGCAAGTAGTCAGAAGCATCTAGAATCCGTTTAGCTTTAAGACGGAGTAGACGCGCATGTTATAATTATCATGCCACAATAAAGTAACTTAATAATTTATCTAATTACGTGATTTATGTTAATGTTATAATTAAACGTTGTGATGAATAAACTATCAAAATGGTAGGGTGTTCTAACACCCAAACTATAATAATTAATTTCGTTGCAGTGTCGATTCACTAAATATAAAAAGTGTACTAATTAACGTGTTATCGGATATTATTTAATTTCGAACTATTTAAATTATAATCCAACTAATATGGAATTCAACCTATTTCCTAAAACATCAACAATGATGGTTCAAATATTATGGCGAAACTACCAATTCGTGTTTCTCCAATTCTTCACGTGGTTAGAAGCATACAACCAATTCTATCTAAGCTTACTACAGCAATTATTGAGGTACTGTAAATTATTTATTAGTAAGAATCGACCAAAGTATTTCAATTACCATATATAACTTTGGCGTTGCCTATTTATTATGGCAACTTTAACTAATTGTTCATTTTAATAATTAACTAAATTAGTAAATTCTTATTTGAAAGAATGTTACATTTATTAAGATTTATCTAGTGTTAAGTTTGATATCGATCGATTTAGAATCATAGGTTTAAGTAGTTAAGTTTCCTTTTTGTTTAATTATTGTGTTTTAATTACACAGTCATTGTTATTCATTATTATATCATTTAAAATTATTATTGACTTTTTATAAAAAGAAACAGTACGAATAAGTACTAATTTAATTTCAGATTGTAAACATTATTGGAATGCCTAGTAAGTTTATATCAGAAAAAGTATTCAACGAAAATTCCACCCTGAGATAGTCTTTTGTTCACGATTGAGTAAACCGGAGCGTAATGCCGGATGAAGGGGGGGCATAACATTTTGGCGCTGTCCAACGCGAGGCTTGAGCGACACGGTTTTCAGTTGAATACAATTTTGATTTTTTCTTGGGTAAATTTCGAAAATAACAACATAATTTTTAGTTTCGTGTTCGTGTATTTGAATACGGTGTATCGTGATTAAATTGTTTTCTTTGCATAATGATTCCTTGTCTATAAAAAATTAGAATTTTGCGATTTAATTAGCTTAAAATAAAATTCCTTAAATATTCAAACTTTTTGATAACTAATTTAAATGTTTAACGTTGATTACCTAAATTTAGTAACCTTTTGTTTTAACGTAAAGCGGTTTGAAAACTAGAATCTGAAAATATATTAAAAATGACTGTTTTAGAGATATAAAATAATGAAAATCATTTTTGATTTTAAATCAAATAGATCATGACGAAAATATTCCTGATTTTGACAAATTAATGAGATGGTGTGAGAATGAAAAATGACTGATTAAAATCCTGATTATGACTACTCCTGTTTCTTGAGAAAAATATCGAAATGCTTCCTCAGTAATTTCGAATCCATTATTACCGTTGTAAATATTGATAAAAAAGCTTTTTGTATAAATTATTCTTATTAGCGCTTTTTATGAAAACATTGTTGTAGGCAAATGTTTATTATGTCTAACATTATTACGAACTTTTCTTCAAAATTTGAGTTGAACTATTTTTTTGTCTTTAAAGATTATTTTGAAATATTTAAGAAAACTTAAATCTTCCAAAAATCAATTTGAAATTATCTAATCCTTTAAAATTATTATTGACGTTTACTTTGTGAATATCCTTGGAAATTTTAAGTCATCTATTTTCTTTTGTCATAAAATATTATTTTGGAAATTAATAATAACGTGGCTAAGCTTCCTAAAAAATTAAATTGAGAAATTATCAAATCTTTTAAAGTATATTAAAGTTTAATTTTGATCGTCCCTTAACAATTTAAAGTAAAAATTATTTTCTGTGTAATCAAGTAATGTAATATAAATTACTATGTAATTAATTGTCGGAAATTTTATTAAACAAATTTTGATTTATTGTGTAAAAAATATTTAAGTCAAATTAACGTGTAACATAATAGCTATTTTATTTTTTCTTGTAAAACTGGATCGTAAACGAATGGGTTTTGAGGGAGTCGGCGCTTTCGAGCAAATTCGTTTAGGTATGAGGTCATATTATCCTTTTGTGTAGGAATGAGACGAACTCAGAAGTTTTAACTGATAAATAATAACTGCTAAATTAAATTCTTTTGAAAAATATAAATTAATTTTGTATAGAACTTTTTAATAACCCCGTGTAGTAACGAATTATATTTTTATACTTATTAAGCAAGCCAAGCTTGTAATCATTTAAAAATATGTTTCTTTATGTCTTATCAATTCTAAATTTTAAATTAGATAAATTTTGTTTTTTTTTGAAATCCTTAATAATTACCTTGATCAAGTAATTAACTTAAAATAATAAATCAATTCTGCTAGTGAAAAATATAAAAAGTAAAATCTCTTTCATTAAAATTAATAATTAACTTATATTTTTAACTTGTTTAGTAACCCTGTTTTATACTGGCGAGAAGCAACTTGCCTGGTGACACTTGTCGAGTTCATAACTTAGTAGTGTAATTCTTTTTAATAATTAACTCATAACGTATTCGAATATTTTTAAGAAAAGTAAATTTCTTCGTCCCTATTTAAAAATTATTTTAATTAGCTTTATCAAATATATTTTAAATGTTAGAAACTTAGTTTTGAAGATTGTGTTTTTAAATTTCGTAAACATGTAAAGTTAACGTAATTTTTGTTTTTGCGAATTTTTGGAATTCTAATTATTTAGATTAAAAATTATTTTTGAAAATAATTTCGAATGTTGAAAAATCATTGCTTCACTTATAAATTCGTAGATGTTTTTACATTAAATGTACATGTAAACGTACAATGTACTAATTATTTAACTATGAGTGGGTCGTTAATTTATATTAGATATCTATTTTAAATCCTTTTAGCTTTTCGTATTTTTATTTGCGATCATAACGTAATTAATTCTTTAGTAAAACCCAATTCTTTTAATTTTGGATAAAGTTAGTTTCGTTAATTAAAAAACTAAATTCTTTTAATTTCTGAAAATCTAATTTTTGAACATCTCTTTAAATTTTGGTTTTCCAAATTACGTATATTTGAATTAATTCTCTTACATAAAAGTTGATAGATTAACGTCCTTTTATAGATTTTTATTTTTGTTTTTATTGTAATATAGTAATTTAAATCCTCCCTTGTATATGAATTTCATGTAGATATTTTGTCTAGTAATTACCCTTTAGATTTTTTATTGTAGATTTTTACGTATTATCAAGTAATTTAGTATTTCCCTTATAAATAATAAAGTATAGATTTTTTTGCTTTTGCATGTAATCTTTTAAATTAAATTTTTCCTTGTGTATAAAATTAACTTAGGTTGTCTAATAATTATCAATTATAGATTGACATTTTTATTTTAAGAACGGTCAAGTATTTTAGAAACTCCCTGTAAATAAATTAAAGTTACCTTGACTATAAATTATCACTTATAGGTTTTTATTTTTGTTTTAGGTATAATTTATCACTTATAGGTTTTTATTTTTGTTTTAGGTATAATTTATCACTTATAGGTTTTTATTTTTGTTTTAGGTATAATTTAGTTATTTAAATTTCTTCTCTGTATATAAATTAAATTAGGCTATCTAATTATTATCATTAATAGATTTTTATTTTTGTGTAACCATACTCTTAAGTAAGTAATTTCTTTTAGTGTATAAAAATAATCTCGTTATCTAATTTTAGGATTTAATCGCGTAAGAATTTTGCTTTAATTATTGAATTAAGTCATTTATAATTATTCCCTGTAAATAATAAATCTTAAATAAGATTTTCGTTAATTCATTTTAGATCAAGAAATATTAGTTAGTATTTAACTTAAATTATTTTTAAGTTGTTTTAAAGCTTTCCGTAATATTAAGTTTTATAGTTTTTAAGAATATGTGATTACGTCATTAATTATCGAGACGTCGATAACTAAAGAACAATGACCAACTTATTCCTTACAGGCTACCTCATCGAATCCTTGAATAACACCAAGAAGTGTTCGTTTCATTTATTTTTAGATCTGAAGGTTATACGTTACAACTCATTCTGCAATAGAAAGTATCATTCTATCTTTTAAAATGGAATTTTATTTAAAAATTATATTTTCTTTTCTAAAATAAAGTAAATTAACTATCAATTATTTAGTCATTTTGGAAACTAGTATTGAATTAAATTTTAATTTTTCGTTTGATCATTTTTACTGATTAATTTATCATTGGTGTAGGACCTTAACTTTTCAAGTTCAAGGTGAATTTTGTTGTCGTCCCACATTTTTTAGTAATATAATTAAAACATTTTAACTTTTATTTTGGCATAAATAAATTTAATATCTCCATTATCATTTTTGAATTTAATTTTATAAAAATTAATTTATAACTTAGTGTTATGTTTTGAATTACTTAACTGATTTTTATAATAAAATAATTCGTAACTCTATTTCGTTGATGGATTTATTTTAAATGTTTTTCTGTTTCACTGATGCATAGGTAAAACTTATAGGAAAATAATTGGAAGTCCAGTTACGTGATAAAACCACGATTATCTTTTATACGATTATTTAATGAATATCGAACTAATGCCGTTATAGTATTGTTAAATTTTGTTGCAGAATTATTAAGTTCAAATTAACTTTAATAGCGTTTGAAGTAGTAACTAAACCCTTTAGTGTTAAATTATTTCAGTTCAATTTATTATTCTTTTTGTAAATTAATACTTTTCTTGAATTAAATAAATTCATTATTTAAATAGTAATAACGTTAAATTTTTTGTTTTATCTTCATTTTTATTTTTAACCCTTTATTGTTAAATCACTTCAGTTCAATTTATTATTTCTTTTTATTAATCAATATTTTCCTTGAATTAAATACATACATTATTTAATTTCAGTAACGTTAAAATTATTGTATTATCTTCAATTTCATTTTTGAATTTTTATAAGTAATTTCTTGTTTATCAAATCTCAATTATATTATTTTGCGTAAGTCATTTTACTTTGTTTTTAATTAATCATTAATTAATTATAATAATGTTTTACCTTAATTCATTTAAATTTCTTTTCGATGTTTTATAACTTATATGAATTAAAACAATTTGAATTTCTTTAACAACATTTAATCATTTTAACTTCAAATTAAATTAGTAACTTCCCTTTTTATAATTATTTTTAGGAGGATGACTTTAACTAGGTAGATTAGTACTACTATCTTAATTTTGTTATCATGTCCTATGGTAAATAAGGATGAGTAGCAGAAGGAAAAAATAGGTAACCCTACAAAATTATTGAAATCATTTTTCCAGTAATTAAGTAGAAACAACTTTTAAGTTGAAATTAACTTTGGCGTTTGGCCAATATGTAATTGACTCTTTGACAGGTAGGATCTGAACTACAAAAAGAAGTTAATTAAATTTCATATCAATTATAATTCTCGAAGTTAAGATTTATCGAAAACATTTTATTGTCTTTACGATATATCAACAAACATCAATATTTGAGAATTTCTATGGAACTGGTCCATGTAAATATGAATATCTTTAAGTCATTTTAAATATTAAATTTAAAAATGAACAATTATCGGATTACATAAAATACGTATACAATAATTGTCCTGTCTGAGGTCAAGTATTACGAATTATGTAACTTTAATCGATCTGTTATCCAGCATATTTTATTTTTATGTGCTCATTTATTAATATTATCAAATTATAGCTATGTTGACTTATTAAATATATTATTTTAATATAGTAGATTCGTTAAGATGTAGGAAGTAATAAACCTTTTGATAATAACTTATACCTTTATAAAGAAAAACTTGAACATTTTAAGTGATTCTAAACAACCACTTACGTATGGCCCTGAACTTTCTTTGAATGTCGAGTATTTTATTTATTTTAGGTTTCTAAAAAATTTTATAACAACCTTATTATCAGCTTCCCTCATTTCAATAAAGAATAATAAGAATTTCATTAGGAAATAGGAATTAATATACCTCCTGATAAGAAATTAATTTTATCTAATATAAAGAAAGTCTCGAATAAGATTGAATATTTCTAATCACTCTGTATGACATTGAAATTTCTTTAATTTGTAGAGTACTATTATTTATTTTAGACCTCTTAATTTTGATAACAGCCTTATTATCAGCTTTCCTCATTTCAATAAATAACAATATGAATTTCATTCAGATTTAGGAATTAATACACCTTAATAATACTACACTTGTATCTAATAGAAAGAAAATCTCTAACAGAATTAAGTATTCTAAACACCCACATATGTATGGCTCTGAATTGTCTTAAATTTGTAGAGTATGATTATTTAATTTAGATCTCTTAATCTTTTTAACATCATTGTTATCGGCTTTCCTCAGCTCAATAAGAAGAGTTAGGAATTTATTAAACATCTTTTATTAACATCTTGGTTATGGCCCAAATAAATTATTTTGGCAATTATTCAGTTGCTGTTAAATAAATAAGGAATCAGAATTACGTCTGGTAATGCGTATTCCAGTTTAAATCCCTTAGTGCTTCCAAGACAGGCGTTTATCTGTTAAGGAATTACAAAGTTACTTGAGAGAACTTATTGACGACGGGTTTTTAAACAATCATTATCTTTGCCTATACCAATTTGCCGATTACTTTAAGATTTAGTTAGTATAGTAAGTTAAGTTCCTTAATTAACAATTTTTTATTTTTTTAAATTTAGGTCAACAATAGTTTAATAATTATAACAATAGTTATATATTATAGTTATAGTTAGTTGTTAAAATATAACAACTAACGATAATAATATATTTTATCTAAAAGATAACAGAAATATCGATGATTAACTTCAAATGATTAGCATCGCGTATCAATTGAATATCGCTAGCAATCTAATAATATCTTATACCGATAAGTCTCGAGCAAAAATCTTATCTTGCCGTCTCTTATCTTAATATTTTCTTTTCGAATCGTTCCGAATAAAATAAAAATATTTTATTCCACATAATAATATGGTAGTCTTTGGTCGCAACCCCAATAATGTTTAATCGCTCCTTGATTTACTTTACCATTGATTATGGATTGATCACCTATAGTCGGTAAATGTAATGTTGTTTTGTTGATAGGCTCCTTTCACTTTTAATATTTTAATTTTATCATTTTTTAAATAATTAATCAATTTAACGTAGTTATTCCTTGAAAACTTATAAAAATTTTTTGTATTTTGATATCATAAATTTTAGCATTTTAAATTTGTTATTTAATTAATAAATAATCAATCTAACGTAGTTGTCACTTGAAAGCCTATCTAATTTTGTATTTTGTTGTCTTAATTTTTAGAGTTTTGAATTTGTTTTGTCTAATTAATAATTAATGTCGAGTATACTATTACTTTTACTTTTGTCTGAAATAAATTAAGTTTATATTATTTAACTTTAACGTCACGCGTGAATATGTTAAAAAAAAAAAATTTTATTGAATTAACTATAACGTCCCGTGTTGTAAGATTGAACATTATGTCCCTTTTTCTTTTCTTGTGTATTGTTGAATTTATTAAATGTCGTAATTTACGAAGTTATCTAAATTAATAATTATTTTAACTATAAAAAAAAAAAAATTTTAAATTCCCTTAGCTTAAAATTAGCTTAACTTTAGATTAAAATCAGCTAGTATCTAATTTTTGTGTTATGAAAGACCATTGCGACTAGAACTAAACCTGCCATATTCTACGAAAAAGAGCTCTATAAATATTAAATAATTTAAATGCAACGCATTAAATTTTAGGCGTCTGGCCAATAACAATTTAGGCGTCTGGCCCATAATAATATTTTCATAATCCCCATTCAGGAGTGGCGGATATGAAGTAAGTTTCCATATCTTCTGAAATATTCAATACCGGAAATTGAATATTGTAAATTTGATTCTTCACATCAGGTTAGGTTGGGAAAATTTGTAATGGGATACTTCCTTATAATTTATTGGGACAAATAATGACAAGACGACTCGGACTCTTGATGTTACTCTGTAATTTTATTTGGTTGAATTTCCTTTACAGGACCGAACTTCCTAATTTTGATGCAACGGATTATTTTTGATAATTTATTATCTGAAGTAATACACTTCGAAACTTTTCTAGAAAATCCCTTTATTAATTTTTAATTTTAGGTTAGGTAGGGCAAAACCCAGCTTTTGGTCCCGTTAGTCTTCTCTTGATTTTATTAAATATTTTCTAGATACAAGACGAAGTTAACATAGTTTGATTTTTGATTATTCACTTATTTAATGTAAATATGATTTTTAAATCTCAGATGATGGAAGGAGAACTTGTGATTGATTTCAAGGCTTTATTGGGATTAGAGCGATCGGTTGACGCGGATACCGATTGCCACTCTGTAATAGTTTTGTTAATTTAATCTACGGGTTCAAACTCTAATTTTGAGACACCTTTTATTTTTATAAATGGTTACTGTGAATAATTGATCTTAACGCCTGTAAATATGATGGCATGATTTTTACCCTGTGCAGTGTTGTAAATATGATTACACTTTTCAAGTTTTTTTTTATATAAACTTTCTTTTACGTGCTGTAAATATGATTGCACCAATACTTTTCTGGCTTCATTTCTTGATTTTAGGGTCAGAATATCCCAAATCAAGTGGCGCCTAACATATATTTCCTGAATCAATCCTTTGGTTCAGAAGAACAATAAGATCTTGTTATCATTTTCGAGCTAGTCCCTCCGTGTATATCTCAAGAAACTACCCTTTCATTTCCAACTCCTTTTGTTTCCTTTTACTATCCTTTTCCTCACTTATGTATGACTTATGTTTATTTAATTTTTGTTATGTGAATTGAATGCCTGAGAAAGTTGTTCCTCGATTCGTTCCGGATTACTTTGAGTATGAATATGTGAGAATGGAGTATCATGTTGCTGAGACTGAAAGACAGGATACCGATTCAGTCCACCTTCATTGAACTCAGTGGTGTTTCGTTCCTTATAAAGATATTTTAGAGAATTAAATTCTCATTGATTATTTTTAATAATCAAACACTTTTTAATTACTACTTTGGAACCATTTAAAGGGAAGGTGCCCATATAGGGAAGATAAAGCTTCACTATCCTTATGATGTTTCTTTTCGTTCTGGCGTCACCAGAATATGAAAAGCCCACTGCTGCAATGTAGTGCATTAACTCGATACAAGTTATCTTAAGATGAACGTGTCCTGTGTATAGGGGGCGGTTTTATTTCATACACAGTATCTTCAACCAAAATATCCTAGCTAAATGATGCAACGATGGATATATCAATTTTTCTCTGGGGTTGTTTTTTCTTTTAAATTTTTTGTGGGATTTCTATATTTTTAACTCTTTAATTTTTGAATTTTAACTTTTAACATTTTTTGATTTGGGAAAAATCATTTTTATCATTTTATCTATTTAATTTATTAAAGTATTAAATATAATTTTACCTTAATTTTCATATTGTTTCGCTATTGGTCACTATTTTTCTAAAGTTTGATTAACTATTTTATATCAATTTTATTTCTACTTTTACGCATTTTTTTTTGTTTTTTATAACGATTACGGATGTGTTACGGTTAAGAATCACCTTCACATTTTTAAATATCAAATTTATTTCATTTAAGAATTAAATCTACTTTTTTAAGTCGAGTAATACAAAGATATTTCTTCCAGTAAAGTTACCAGCATAAATACCATTCCTTATAAGGTAATGCTTTATATTCAGCGTTTCTATTGGTCAATACGCGCAAGTAAACAGCACTATCCCTACTTTAATATTATTCACTTCCGTGCGTGCAAGTAGTCAGAAGCATCTAGAATCCGTTTAGCTTTAAGACGGAGTAGACGCGCATGTTATAATTATCATGCCACAATAAAGTAACTTAATAATTTATCTAATTACGTGATTTATGTTAATGTTATAATTAAACGTTGTGATGAATAAACTATCAAAATGGTAGGGTGTTCTAACACCCAAACTATAATAATTAATTTCGTTGCAGTGTCGATTCACTAAATATAAAAAGTGTACTAATTAACGTGTTATCGGATATTATTTAATTTCGAACTATTTAAATTATAATCCAACTAATATGGAATTCAACCTATTTCCTAAAACATCAACAATGATGGTTCAAATATTATGGCGAAACTACCAATTCGTGTTTCTCCAATTCTTCACGTGGTTAGAAGCATACAACCAATTCTATCTAAGCTTACTACAGCAATTATTGAGGTACTGTAAATTATTTATTAGTAAGAATCGACCAAAGTATTTCAATTACCATATATAACTTTGGCGTTGCCTATTTATTATGGCAACTTTAACTAATTGTTCATTTTAATAATTAACTAAATTAGTAAATTCTTATTTGAAAGAATGTTACATTTATTAAGATTTATCTAGTGTTAAGTTTGATATCGATCGATTTAGAATCATAGGTTTAAGTAGTTAAGTTTCCTTTTTGTTTAATTATTGTGTTTTAATTACACAGTCATTGTTATTCATTATTATATCATTTAAAATTATTATTGACTTTTTATAAAAAGAAACAGTACGAATAAGTACTAATTTAATTTCAGATTGTAAACATTATTGGAATGCCTAGTAAGTTTATATCAGAAAAAGTATTCAACGAAAATTCCACCCTGAGATAGTCTTTTGTTCACGATTGAGTAAACCGGAGCGTAATGCCGGATGAAGGGGGGGCATAACAAGCTGTTGAAATGCGGTGGAACTTTCCAGTCCCGAGAGGACACAAAGGGTTGAGGGATTGCAGATAGTATGAAAGTTTTGATTTTGTCTGATCCTGAAATTAAGTAAAATATTCGGGGATAAACTGCGAAATCGGCTTAAATCTTATTTGACCGATCAAATCAAACAATTTTATTCAAAAGCGGTCAGACTGAAAACTGATGACAGATTGATAAAGCTTGGACAGTTTCGCTTCAATTTAAAAGGAAAATAACCGAAAATATCGGAGTTTTATTTGACAAGTAAGCGGTAACGTTTGATCAACGAACCGTTTACCAAATAATTTAATTGGGGTTAAAATCGTCCGAGTTTCATATTTTGGATTGAAGTTGGCAATACGATCAAGTTGTCTTTAGATGACGGTTCCAAATGATAACTTGGTTTATGCACCCCGCAATTTTCACGTTCAACGATTTTTGTTGGCTAGACAGTGTTTGACCTATCGAATCTCGGGATGCAGCGTATACGAAACCAACTTTATTTGAATCCGAAAAAATTAATAAATTATTAGTACTAAACTTTGTAAATTGTCAAACAAATTTTATATTCGGAAATGTTCATATTATATAATAATAAAATTCATTTAAAAGTTTCTTCCAGGGTTACCTCCTTCGATTCCGCCCTTAGGTTTTTCTAAATATTTGCACATTCAGATTTCCTTCATTTCTTTTCCGCTCGTTTTCGTTTAATTTTCGTCCTAAATTTAATTTTTTCCTGTATAATAATTCATGTCTCGTATTTAGTTTTATTTAAATGTTACGAAATTCGCTTACAAGAACTTATCTCTCGTAAAAAACGCAATGTATTTATCAAAATAATTTTCTCGAATTTCGACTGAAACTCACAAAAGAAAACGCGTAACGTTTAATTACCAGACTACACTTTTAATTAAAGTAATCCGTATGTTTTAGCAATTTCAGTTACTCACCTTTCCTAACTTGAAAGAAAAGTAATAACAGGGCGCCGATTTGTTTAAAAAATTAGGATAGTTTAAAGTTTACACCTTTTTTGCAAACAATTTAAAAGCGCTCGATATTATCTAATTTACTCTGGGATTTATGCAAATTTGAAGTTGTTTTTAACAAATTTTAAAGTTGTGAAGCATTCGGAACGTTTACATTATAGGGGCAACATTCGAGGAATGCCAATATCGACTGGCCTCGGTGCGACGCCCCCACGGGTCGTCGCGTCGCTTTTATTTAACCCCGATAAATAACTTTAAAATTATTTAAATTGTGTAACTTTTTTATCGCAATATTTATTTCAATGAAGAATTAACGGGAAATATTTAACGGATTACTACGTATGCGTGAGCACCTAACGCATTCTTTGTTTATACTGTGGAAAAACTATTTGCTCTAGGGACGTAAATGACTAATGTATTTGACAATTGGAGCATGTAAACAGGAAGATTTTATACCAACGTTTATTCGTACTTTTTGTTTATCTACTATTTTGTTGTGAGTGGACAACATTCTATCATTACCGAAGCGAAAATTGGAATATATTAAGTGGTTGTCACATAAAGCTTTTAAAGCCGGTTGTTAATCTTGTCCCTAAACCATTTCAAAAGCTCAAATCGGCAAGCGACATTTAATACTGTAGCCCGGATCTTTGTTACCGTTAACATGACCGACGCCGTTACCATGGATACGGCGCCGGGTCGCGGGTTTGGCTGAAACGTTACCGACTCCAGCTATGAAACTTTACGAACGTAATTAGGTTTCACGTTTATGAAGTTCAACTACCTTGTGTTCCCTTTCTTATAATCTCCTAATAGAAATGTACTTCCTATAATGAAAATTGCTAATTGCTACCGTAAGTTGTGGTCTTAAAACAAGCACATACATCGAATTTTCCAATTTTCTCCAACCTTGATTTAAAAGTAACCGAAAAACTTTGCGCCCGATATAAAAATCCCCAATCAAACTTTTTTCCCCTTCAAAATTCAACCGACTTGTTTAAATTGAAAATTATTTGAATTAGGGCGAATAAGTTAATTAATTTAGTAGTTAGTAGTTTGTTGTATAGTTGGAGTTTACTCGAAACTGTATAATTTTTGAAAAATATTATTTTCTAAAACTAAGGGTTGGTTTTGGTAGCTCGTAACTTCATGGATTGATTTTGTTTCTATTCAAATAATTTTTTCTCGAATAAATAATAAATTTTTTTATAGTAAATCCTTTAAAGAAAAGCCTTTGTTGCTGTCTCTAATGAAATATTCAATCTTTGTGTGTGTGTTTGTAATGTATTTATTACGTCTCGACTAAAAAGAGCCATCGTCTGCAATAATAAATTAAAATAACAAAGAACATCAGGAAAAATTTTGCGATTCTGTTTTTTTAAAAAAATATTAAATTTTAATTTGTTACCACCCGAATAAATATTGTTCGACGTTCTAATTAATTTTATCTTGTTTGTTTCAGCTCAAATTGGAGCTGGTGGGAAATTACAGGACATGGATGTGAGCTTTACCAACATATTACAGGATGCGCGCCAGTACTTTCAAGGACTGCCTACCGCAACGTGTTCCACTACGAATTCATCGTATCCGAATACCGAAGAACGCCAAAATAACCATTATGGAATGGAACAAAATCAAGAGAAAACGCCATCGGTAGGTTCTTATTGGCCGCACCAAGAAACCCAGCTCAGATCTCAGTCACGCGAGCATCCTTCCGTAGATCCTTCACAAAGGCCTCCTTCACATCAACCGGAGGCACAACAACCTTTACACAATCAACCAGTCAATCAACATCAAGATCCGTTGAGATCACCTACCAATTATCATCATTCAGATCATTCGGTTCAAGCGTCACATTCATATCAATTTTCTCGACCGCATTCTCGAGAGGTGCAACAACAACATCAACAACCACAACATGTTCCTCAACAACACCAACAACATGTTGCTCAGCCGCACACACAACAACCACAACGTGCTAGTCAGCAAGCGCAACACAGTAGTCAGTCTCATCCACAACAAACGCAACATCAGCAACTACAACGCAATTCCCAACAACATATTCCGCAGCAACAGTCGCAGTACCAATCGCATATTTTACCCAATCCTTCGTACTATCAAGTTCCAACCTCACAACAAACTCAGTCTCGAACTCCTTCGAGAACTACAGATCAACAAGTTCCACCAAGTTCCCAATTGTACCACCAAGTTCAACAACCCCAAAATCATTCTCAATCATACCCCAATTATCAACAACAACAGCAACAACAACAACAACGTTCTTATTATTCAAATCATTTACAACCCCAATCACAATCCCAAACATACCATCAATCCTATCAAGTTGCTTCCAGTCAGGCGTATTCTCAGCCGCAAGAACCATCCTACATACATCAAGCGTATCCTACACATTCTCAACATTCGTATCAAAGTAATGGCAACTATGCTGCCCCAAAAACATCCACTTCGGTCACTCAAGAAACGAATTCTATAAAAGAGAGTCAAACAAATCATGGATCGTCGAACCAAAATCAACAACCTTCGCAACCGTATAGAACAACTCACAACCTGCCACCTATCGCCGCGCTTTCGTCGTTAAATTACCATTCGAGCAGAAGCAGTAGAGAAGTATCACGTATAACGGCCAACAAACCTCGCATGCAAGCATCGACGACGTTACCCACTTCTTCCACCTATAATGCGAAACCGCCCGCAGATGGTTCCGTTGCATCTCAACAAAACGCTCGAACATCCGTTCAATATCCAACAACGAGTGGCCACAACGAGTATCCTCAAACGAGTAGACCATCAGTCAATCAATCCTATCATTACGTTCCTCCCACTAGCACCCAATCCAATAGTCAATACACCCCTACGTTAGGAACACCGTCGACCACGGTGGCATCTCAAAATCAATCTTCCAGTAATCACACAAATTTTCCATCCTACTCCCAACAAGACACTTCGAAAACATATCAATCAACAAATTCCAAAACAATCGTTCAAAATCAACAACCAGCCGTCAATCAAAGTAATCAATCAAACGCAGGTGCAGTGTTAAACATGAAGCAAAAACGTGAATCACCCTTAGATTTATCGGTTAAAACGGTGCGAACGTCGGCCGATTCGACCTTCACGGATCCCGACACCAACGCGAACGATGTTCAGCGGCTAGGAAAATATTATCAAGTCGGTAGACCGCCTCGACAAGCTCCCATGCAAGCTCCCGCGCCCTATTCTTCATACGACATGTACGCAAACTCGAGTCAAAGAAATTACCCGACGAAACCGACACAAGTTCCAAGTGCCGCGGGTGTGCCAAAAGTGGATTTCTTCCCCAACTTCAATATTCCGGCGATGCACCAAGCAACAAATAAAAACGAAAGTAGACGACTGCCAGCAAACGTTCCGTACGAAAACGTTAATCAAAGACAACCATACGACAAGAAAAGTGCTTATCATCAATCGTCAACAAATAGTTTGCCGCGAACGGCCACAAACGCAGTTCCTACTTCTGCGCACTTAAATTCAACACCAACAGTGCAACCGCCCGTAAAGAAATCTATTCAAGGATTACCAAGAATTGATTTTCTACCACCAGCTCATAAGGCGTCCACTATGTACGCGATTCCTTCAAATGACACCCAGAAAAAACGTACTTCCGATCCAATCTCTTCCATGGTTCCCAATAAAATACCAAAAGTAGATTCGTGGCGACAAACAATCGACCAACAAATTGAACAACGATTATCGTCGTACGCAAAATCGCGGTTACAGCAGGATCAAGTTCAAAAGCAACCCGTTCCCAATAAACAACTCGTAAATGGAAGTTATACACCTTTAAACCAAGAACGTCCAAAAGAAAATTATCCCACGACGTATCATAGGCCTCAATACAATCCAAACACGCAATATCCAAACACAAATCATTACAATAATATCCCACCCACCCATAATCAAAGCTACATACCTACTCATCAATACCCAGGTTATCCAAACCATGGATCTCAGCAGCAGCAGCAACAACAGCAGCAGCAGGCTTCGTATACGCAACATTCCTTAACGCGAGCAAATTCGAATCCATCGTTACCAATTTCAGGCGTAAATAGAAATAATATAGGTGGTGCTGCAGATCGACGAGTATTAAGTTTATTGCGAAATAGTTTAGAAATTAAAGGTGCTAAGGAGGCCCAAAAGAAATTGGAACAGGAACAACACCGACCCCGCGAACAATTACAACACCACCATAGATCAGACGTTCAACAACCGTCAACCGACGTAATGGCTCCCTTACAACCGAAACCTGGAGTGATAGGACGTCACAATATGTCTCCGTTCGCGGCAACCAGTTTGTTTGAACGAAGCAGTAACACGCCGCCCACGTACAAATTTCACATACCCAAAGCCATCGATTCTATTAAATTCGACGCCGAAGTGGCTAAAGATAATCGAATGTCTGAAAAGGTGAACAAGCAAACTGATGGTGGTAACGCGACCATTGCTAACGCAAACACCGATTTAGACGGCTTTGCCGCACTGCTAGCTGCCAGAATTCGTACTAAAGCGGAACTCAAACAAGTGGGATTATCGCAATACACTGCCAATAATAATGCAACAAATACTAGTAACTTAGTACGATCGGTTAGCGAAACGCAGCTTTCGAGATCTGGATCGCGACAGAATGCGGAAGGTTTTCCTACGTCCACTGGAGGAAGTCCACCGAAACTGACTCGCGAGAAAGTTGCACATCTGCCTAGAAGAAGATTGTTTAGTAGAACTGAAGAAGATTCCAATGGAATGCCGATGGGGAATGTTCCACTTCGAGATAAATCTGGCTTGAGAAGTTCTTCCGAGACTTCCGTTTTCGATTTTCCCGACAGCGATTCGGATACGGAGATGCCAGTTCTTGAGAGGCAATCGTTGGTTGAAATGCGGAGAGATAGAAAGACTTATCCGAAACCTGCCGTTGACGAAGATGTGGCGATCACGCCGATGAGTTCGTTGGATCTTTCGTTTGACGATGCTTGCGACAAGTTTATGATGCAGTTGAAAGGTGGGGTTGGTAAGAAGCGCGGTAGGCGGAAAAAGGTGATGGAAGCTGATGTGTTAGCAAAGTTAGAGACTGTGGTTACGAAGGAACGACCCGTACCTGTTGAAGTAAAAACGGAAAAATGTGAGCAAGTGTTGAGTGTTGACGAAATTAAAATTGAAAAAGTGGAGAACAAGGCGGTGGAGGCGATTAAAGCCGAAAGTGATTCCGATTCCGACGTTCCTTTGATCAAGTGTAAGAGTAAATTGGGTACCGCGGAGCAACTTGGTGATAACGCGCGGGAAAAGGTTGATAAAAAAACTGTTAAACGAGAATTATCTAGTGATAGTAGTGATAGTGATTCTGAAACAATAATTAAATTATCCGAGAAACTTAAAGTTAATAAGACTAAAAACAGTGCTAGTAAAAAGGTGGCAAATAAAGTAAATAAAGGGGATGCGATTTTCGGTGACGGTGCCGATTTTCGTCCGGGGTGGGAAGAAGAAGTTTATAATTACAAAAGATCGTTACGGATGCCTCCCTCTTTAATACACGTTACACGACCGCCTCATTGGCATAGACTGTCGACTTCTTTGCCAGATCTCGACCCTTGTCCGAATTCACCATCACCTTCCGAAAATGCCGAATGTATAAAAACGAAAATTAAAAACGAACCGGATGATAGTGATGTGGATTCAAATTCGAACTTTAGTTTTGTGTTCAACAAGACCAACTACGATTCAGAAGAGGGCAGTTCGTCAGTTAAAAGCTTAGCTTTTAAGTCGAAAACAAGCACCTCTATTTTGGATCGTCTAATCGAAAGGTATGGTGCTCCTAAGCGTAAAAGAACGAATAAAAAGAAGGATGAGTTGCCTTCTAAAGTTGTACAAAAAACCAACGACGAGTTGGAACTCTTAGCCACTCCAACTTTAGATATTCCGAATTCACCTGCCGCTAAAAAGACGAAAGGTGATAAAAAGACAATAAAAGATGGTTCCGTACTGTTAGGATTCCGAAAGAAAACTGGAGATAAGCTTAAGAATAATTTATTAAATAATTCCAATTCGAACGCTAACGAACAATTCCAGACTGTTGTTTTAAAATCGAGAACTCGTATGGAATTACGAGCTCTTAAACAGAAGGCCACCATCAAAGAAGTATTTGGTGAAGATAGACCTGCGTCTGCTCCTCCAGTGACGTGCGTCGATAACACCGAAAGTCGAGACAACGAAGATGTGGAAAATAAAGATAAAAATCAATTGAATCTGACATTTACGAAAGACGGCGATACCGCGGCAAACGAAATTAAAGTGAACATAGAATTAGAGAACACCAAGGAGGCTCTTAAATATAAAATACTCAATCGCGGCAAAAAATCCAACTTGTTTAAAACGATAGCGAATAAAAAGATTTCGTCCGAATTTGCCGAAGATGATATAATTATCAAGAGGGAGTTGGATAGAAAATCTGAGACGCCGTCGTTGGATGGGGACGAATATGCCTTCCCAACGCGGAAGAGAATGAAGAATATCAGACGTAAATTTAGTTCGGGTTTCGATTACATCCGTAAAAAGAAGAAACAAGTGAAAAAGGAGGGAGCTGAACTGGAAGCCAGCAAACCTCGAAGAAAAACACTTTTCTCAAAAACTAGTCCGGAGTCTGTCCAGGATATACAGAAAGAGATCAAAATGTGGGTCATGAACAAAGGAATAGGAGAGACGCATTTACATCGCGCGGCAAGATTAGGATACACGGTGAGTTTTTTATTCGTCCATGCAGACGTTGGTTATTTTAAGTTTTTTAGGATATAACTGCTTACTGTTTGGAGAAATTGGAGGGTACTGCTTCACCGAAAGACAATGCTGGTTATACTCCTCTTCATGAAGCATGTGCACGGGGTCACCTCAGCATCGCCAAACTGCTTCTATTGTATGGTGCTAATGTTAGCGAATCCGCTCAAGGAGGAATTAGGTTTGTTGAATTGAAAGGGAAGTGTGAAATCATTTGAAAGTTTTGAATTTGCAGGCCGCTTCATGAAGCTGCAGAAAATGGTTATGTGGAGATGGTAAGGCTGCTGCTGTCATACGGAGCAGATCCCACACTTGCAACGTATTCTGGATACACTCCTTTATCTATGGCGACTGATGATGCTACTGTAAATCTACTAAAACATCACATTGCTGAAATGCAAGGAGAAACGTCGTCAGTTTGGAGTTTCACAGGACCTTCTTGTTGTTTTGGTAATAATTTTTAACTGCATATTTTTATTTTTAAATGGACAAGTAAAAAATTTTGAATTAAAATAATTTTTTTTGTTTAGATGGGGATGACACAGGGTACGACCCATTAGAAGACGTCCCGAAAGAAGATGAGCCTTCAGAAGATGAAGACATGGAGTTTGAATTGAGTGACGCGCCGCTACCAAATTTGTACACAATTCGCGGCGAATCTCAAAACGAGAGATGGATTTTATTACAAGACTTGTCGAATATACTTAAAATAAAATCACGAGATGCCCTTATGAGACAGATATGTCCGGTACTACCGTCGACTAGTGCCACGAGTGGTTACAAAAATGTGTTGCGAGAACTGAAAATGACGGACTTTTTAGAACAAGCGAGTTGTTGTCAGTACATGTGTGCGGGCGAAAAAATAAATACTCGAGCATCAAAAATCGCTTTGGTCAAGTATAGTGATAAAGTTAGACAGTTGTTGGGTGTGGATAAAATAATAATTGCGGCGAGGTGATCTTTATCCAATATACATCACGTTTTTTAAATATTTTTGAGATAGTTATGAGGCTCTGAGATGCGCGCGCATAACGGTGATATTAAAATTGCACAATTTTTTTAAGTTTGGACGTTAGTAATTTGAAATTAAAAAGGAAATTTTTGTTGATTATTTTTTACACAAAACTCTTGTAATATTATGTTAGCTATCTTAAATTTTTTACAATCGTTTACACATGTTATGTTTTTATTACGAATAGAGGAGTGGGGGAAGGTGGTGAGTTAATTTAATGTGCAATACGTTGATTGCTTTTATTGTACAAATTGTGCAGTGAAAGAGAAACGATACAATTAAATTTAAAAGAGAGAAATAAAAATACCTACCTGATAATAATAATAACGAAAGTAGGGAATATTTTTAAAAAACGCAAATCATTAATATTTTTGATGCTCAGGGATAATAAATAATTGTGCACAATGAATGTGTGGTTACTAAGGCGACATTTGTAAATAATTTAGTTAGGCGTAAAAAAATTTGTTCAAAAAATACTTTACGATTTGTAAATAATTATTAAGTAGATAAAATATTCGATAATTAACTCGGTTAGATAAATATTATGTAGAGAAAAAGATGTGTAAATGTTTTAACTCAAAATACCTACCTAAATACTAAAGCTTTTTCTATGTACCTATACCTATCTACTTTAGATAATAAAAAAAGTGAATCTTTGTAACTTAATCTGTGTGCTTGCTCATTAGAAGTTAAAATTTTGTTTATAAACATATACAATATTATATATATATATTTTTTTGTATTTATCGCTTTATTAGGTGTACCATTTAAGTGAATATTTTATCTGTGATGCGCATTGGTGGGAAAGTGCAATGCTTTCGAATGCAATTTGTATAATAATAATGTGATTTTGTCCATTTCTCCTATCAGTGTAAAAAAAATTATAAAAAACGGTATTTTAATTCGTAGTTTTTTTTCCACACTTTTAGGTTTTTCCTTCCTTAGTTTAGATGTGACTAATAAAGATATTGACATATATTTTATTGTCTTATTTCAACTTTTTTACTATCTTCAAGTATCTATCTATAATCTAACACTTACCTATAACTTTTCATAAAATTATTATTTCATAAATTTTATTATTTGACCAGAATTCGTTTATGGGTTTTGCAGGTCAATTTTTGTTTGAATTTTTTTGTTTTTATAACTATTTTTACCTAATATCTTGATAATTCTTGTACCAATAAGTTTCAATTTTCATAATTAATACAAAAAGAATGCAAAGCCATGAAAATTTTTATATTTAAAATTAATACTTATGGAATAGTTTGTGCGCATGCGCAGAAAATTAACTATGCGGTTTTATTTGCTCGATGGTATAGCTTCGGGCAATTTCGGAAATAGTTATTTTCATCATTTGTACCCAAATAGTTTTCAAAAATTAAGTTAACAATGTTTTGGGGTGGGAAATTAAATTGGATTAATTGTTTTTTTCACATTCTTCAATGTTGTCTCAAAATTTAAAAACTTTCGCAATTTTTGTGTATCTTTTTACTATAAAAATCCATCGTACTTCGGAGGGCACGTAAAGCCGTCGGTCCCCCTGTGTTGATGATTGCCACCATTAACAATAAAAACAGGGTCACTGGCACATAATGAAAGATAGCTGTTGGAGTGTCTCGAATGGTTTTATTGATTTTGGAAATTTCAAAGCATTGTTAATTTATTATAACTGACTTCCATTCTGGCAATTTGATGTATTATATAGAAATTTTTACAAAAATAACCTATGGGGTAGTGCAATCAGTGTAGATCATGGGGGTCACAATCGTAATTATTATGGTAGTTTCAATTTTTTGTTTGTCGCGGCGTCGTCTTGAAAAAGACAGCCTAAATTACGATTAGTTTTACCCAAATAATTTCTCCTTTCCCATGCAAATTGGATTAAAGCATTCTTAATAAATTTTATAGACCATAAAATTTCCTTTTATGTTTACAATTTTCTTCTATATGTAATGGTCTCCGAGATATAAAGTAGTAATAAAAATGCGTATAAGTTTGCAAATAAAGTAAAATGCACGGCTGGGTTGGTTTTTCGCGAGTATCTCGTTTTCAGTGCGATTTCGAGAAAAATTTATGAAACAAATTTTATAGAGTATTGCTTTTTTAAAGCAGTTTCTAGTTAATTTTGTATTATTTTAATTATTTACATTAGTAGCAATCAAAAATTAAGATGTTTTCATAAATTTTTAATTTAAAATGTAGGTAGGTATTGTTTATAATTTTCATGTTCATTAAATGAAATTGTTTAAGACTGACCAGTGGAGGTGGCTGTTTCACTGGCGTACACATCCTATTCAGTTATTGTTAGGAAAATAATATAGACTATGCTTACAAATACAAAAATTTTATTTAAACATATTTGATTTAGGCCCAGTTTATCAATCTCTAGTGAGTGTCCCAAGTAAATTTATCTGAGAAATAAATTTTAAAGTGGAAGATTAGAAAAATTGAAATCTTTCTTGCAGAGCCGTAACTAGGGCGTGGAAAGGTGAGGCAGGCCATAAGCCACACACATTTAAGGTGCAAGATGAGCTAGAGGGCTTAGCTTCCCTAATAAATAGAAAAAAAGCTTAAAAAATGAAATAAAATCAAGTACCTATTATGTAGACGTTCTGAAAAATATTTCCCTGACCTGGCCTGGAGGATACTTTCAATAGTAAACAATCGGAAAACCGAGGGGTCTGATGAGAGTATGGAATACTCCCCAGCAGTAAGTAAGCAAAAAGATGTTTCCTTTTTTTTTTTTTTTATTGACTTCCTCTAATATATTACAATCTGTCTATTGACAATTAGTAAATGATTTGACAATAAATAAATGGCATAGAAGGAGTTTGCCCAGTGGCTCGCCCCTTAACAATCAATACACGTGTGTGCTATGTCAGGTCCTTGATTGAATCACCTCAAAATCGATGCCGCAGATCCATTGGGTCGTTACGTTTCAGTCTCCTGGTTCGATTGGCTGTCAGCAGGTCCACTGCAACAGAGTTGGGGTGATTTTGTACACGATCATAGTACCTGGTACTGTGTGAAGTGATAAGATGTTTTCTCAAGAACTAAATTTGCGTCCTTTTCAAATTCAGAAAGTAATCTGGTTACTTCCTTGTGCTGGGGGGTATTCCATACCCCCCCAGACCCCCCGGTTTCACCCTCGTTTCATAATAAGCCAGTCATTGGGGACTTAAAAAGTGAAAAGTTAGACAAAAATTGCAAAAGTTTTTATATTTTGGGACAACATTGTGACAGGTCAAAAAATTATTAATCCGATTTTTGCACCCTTTTTTGTTCCCCGGAACATTGTTAAATTGTTAATAGAAAAGTGTAAAGTTGCAATAACTCTATGAAAAAAATTCCGAAATTTATGCAAATCTTGGAGAACATTTTAATAATTATTAGACATCTTCCATAAAGCTTGCACCCTGCTAAGATGACCGGAACATTGCAAATAGTTGTGATTATTAATTTGCATACAGGGTTGTATTAAGGAATTATTTGCATGACTTTTGCAATTTCTTTCGACAAGATATACCAAAAAAAATTAATAAGCTACTGTTTTCAATGTTTCGGTCATTGTAGCACGGTGCAAAGTTTATTGAAGATGTGTTTTAATTATTAAAATGTTCTCCAAGGTTTGCATAAATTTCGGAATTTCGGTTTTTTTAATTTAACAATGTTCCGGGGGGCAGAAAAGGGTGCAAATTCGGATTTATTATTTTTTTACCTCCTTCAATGTTGTCTCAAAATTTGAAAACTTTTGCAATTTCTCATACCTTTTTTGATACATTTTTTTGATACATGGAAATCAAAACCGTTGCAGGATATTCCCAGGTATGCAACCCAGGTTACCCCAGGTAAATTCATGCTCCATTTTACTCTGACAGCACCTGTAGCTGACCTGCCTCAAGGTTGCCCCAGGTAATTACCTGGCTTGCGGAGGGGTTGGTGCGCAGGTTCGTTCCAGCACCTGCTTGCTCTCATCAGCCAAATAGAACACAGGGCTGCCACAAGAATATGGTCCTGGGCTCCTGGGTAAGTCATCACTGATACAGGAATTTCCCAAGTTAAAATGTTGCTTGAGTGAATTTAACCGAAGGATCAACTTCAAACATTGTTATGGAGGCTGTAGATACATACTTACTAATTCAACTGCAAAATCGCAAAGAGATGAAGGATGTAATGGAAGCTGCGCTCCCAACAAACTCCATGAACGAAGGAATGCTATGCTGTGGAAAACAGTGCACGATCATTGGTGAAGTGTTTACAATGTCTCAACGCGGACCAAGAGTTGTTCTCCTCAAGAAGATGCACTGGGTAGTTGTGGAAGTGCTTTAGCCCTCTTTGGACCGTTCTTCGCTTTTATTCTTCTCGTCGGACCCTTCTCATTGCTTGACTCTGTGGCTAGTTTGTTGTCTTCTCTTCCAAACTCTCTGGTAGATTTCTAAAGTGTGCGCTGATATTTTATTATCGGAATCCGTTGGATGTCATTGTTGCTAATCGTAAGTGAATTTCTAATGGAGTCTTTTTTTGTGTGAAAGTAGTGATTGTGGGTTTGGTATTGTTAATTGAAGTTACCAGTCGTGGTAACGTAATTTAGAATGAGGAGTTGTAGGACAGTAGAATGGTTGGGTCGGCAACCAAAGATGGTATGATTTTCTGAATCGTGATTTTGGAGACAGAATAGAATGAAAAATATATCTTTGGCTTTGCCTGATGGTTTTGGGATGGGGATAACAATTGTCGTTTTCCAGGCGTTTGGAAAATAGCTTTTTGAAAGGTGAGCTGCGGTGATGGAGTCGCTTCCAGGGGCTCTGATGTTCTTGAATTTTAGAATGATTTTTTGAATTTCTTCTGGGGAGGTTAGGTCTTCCGTGGGAGTGGGATGGATAGTTTGATGAATTTCTGTAATGTAATTACCATTAGGTTCCATAGTCCATAGTGGACCATTCTGGCAAATTATTAGCAATTTTGTTGGCTGCGGTAGTCCATACGGCATAATATTATAGCTGTTTTTTTAGGAAGGATAGAAAATTTTGTGAAAAAGTAAGGTTACCATATTTTATAATCATGAAATCGGGACATTGACACAGGCTCATAGCTAGATCGAAAATAAAGGTAGAGCAAAAATGGTTTGTATGGCCGGGCATATATGGTATTATCGCACAGCCACACGCCAGGGGCGAATGAGCTATCAAAATTTATGGTCGGTGCTCGGTCGGTGGGCCAAAAATCCAATTGTCACGGGGGGAAATGCTTTCAATTGGGGACCCCTCTCCCACTTTAATAAAAAATTTATTTTCAGTCGCTACAAACATTTTGGTGGGGAGCCAAAGCGTTTGGAAGCGACTGGAAGCTTGAAAGAAGGAAAAAAAGAAATTTTTGGTAGCGAAAGTAGCTTCTCCCCGAACGCAGGGGTACTGTGATGAATATTCAATTCTGCGAATTGTATTTGAAAGCATATACCGAACTAAAAATAAAAAAAAATTCTTGTACAAAAAGGACCAATGTAGAATGGGAAAATTGTCTGTTAATCTATTGTTAGGTACATATTTTTATTTTAAAAGGTCGGGCGTTGCCCGACCTTGCCACCCCCTGGCTACGAGCCTGCATTGACACAGTATTGTCAGAGCTCAGTAAGGTAAAGCGCTACCGCGTGATAAGAAAATAGCGTAAAAGCGCCAAGCGCAACTGAGCACCTAACCGGGGCTTGGTGGGGGGGGGGATTATGGAATATTCCCAGCCCAAGGGGGGTTCGGGTCTGCAAAAAAAACCGCATTTTAGAGCAATTTTCTAACTAAAAACTTTCTTTTAAAAAGTGTACTATATTTGATAATATACCTACCTGACATTTGAAAACCCTTTTCGAGTCATATAGTTAATTAGTTGGATTAATAATATTTTTACTTTTTAGAAATTCTGAAAATCGGGACATTTTTGCGTCCCGACTTACGTTAAAAAAAAATCGGGACAGCAGTGTAAAAGAAAGGACTGTCCCGACCAAATCGGGACGTCTGGTAACCTTAGAAAAATCGTATCCTCGAAAGTAATTCTTCGTACATGCCGAAGTAAAAATAATATTCCTCATTGCAATATTTTTTACTAATAACGCAAATTTTTGTAAAGAGTTCAAGTAGATACCGTTAATTCGAGTTGTGACATCAACGCCGCATAGCGGCGTTGTTACTACTTCGGCTGCTTTGACAATCGTGAATCGTGTTCAAAAACAAAATGGTTCGACAGCGAAACGTAGTGTCGGTGCTCGTGAGGTGTTAAATGTTATTAGTTTCAGTTTTGTCAAGTGATTCGTTACATATTTAGACTAAATTAATTTGATTAATTTAATTACCGTTATTATTATTTAAAATTAATACGTTGTGAGTAGTGTCTGTGTTCCAATTTATTTATATAAATTTTTAACAGATTGACATTTGGTAACAACAGCAACGAATTTTCATTCTAAAATCCAAAAAATTAGGTAAGTTTTTTCTCTTGCTTCATCAAATCTGTTATTTTTCCTTTCTTCATTAAATCTGAAAAGTTGCGAAAAATATTTTTGCAATTTTATCGAAATATCGAAGGTCAAATTATAACGAGAAGTAATATTTGTAATAAATAATAATTTAATTCTGCGAATTAAATCATTAGCCGTTCTTGCTTTAGATAAAATTAGACTAATAACGTGAATACATTTAACCGTTTAATTAAAAATGTCACAAAAGTGGTTTCACCTCTCAAAAGTGACAACTGTTTTCGAAACTTTTCATTTGTTTTGTGACGTTGTAGCAAAAAAAAAAACGCAATTCGTTTGTTACATATTGGCATTTCGTATGCCAACGTACATACAATTTATTTTTAAAATTTAAATGTTTTTGTGTACATTCCTTGAAATATTAGTAATCAAAAATTTTCAAATTGTACTCCTCTTAACAGACGTGAGTCACTACTTACACTGGCGCAATTGAATTTTTTACAGATAGCACAATAAATTATCAAAACGTGATTAAATTAAGTTTTTTTCATTATTCTATTATTTACTTGTCAAAAATATAAATACGTAATTCCTTTTGATAAGAAATTTAATTTATTTATCAAGATAAATAACAAAAGGTGTACCTACCTGCTACTGATAGTCTAATTTTTGTTTTTGTACTTTTAAGAGATATTATAATAAGTCCACTCAATACCCGACAAAACTCGTATCTGTGTAAATATTCAATGATCAGCTGACAGATAAAATTGCCTTATCATTCAATGAAAGTTATTTTGTTCAGAAAGGAAGTTGAAGATCCTAATCGTCCAGGATCTGATTAATACTTGAAAACTAAGTAGTTTCAGTCACTTTCAGAATTTTTATTTTGGAAAAACTGATTTTTGATACTTTTCTATTTCCACTTCGACTTGTCATTCTTTGGCCGCAGCGCTGTCCAACTTCTATGAGATCATGAACCAATTTTCTTTAGTAAATAATATTTCTCAGTCTACAAGATATACAATTTTCCGTCACTTATTCGACGAGTTTTATCCTGTATCTAGAAAACCATACAAAACTCTTATTCATACGCCCACAAATCTGTATTATTAAGGTTAATTATTACCAAATTTGTATGTACAATATCAACTAGGTGGTATGTCCAAAAAATGTTGGCCCACTTCTCGACCTCCTAGAAGTTTAACATTTAGCTAGACTGCGAGGCCGAATGCCGAGTAACCTAATCTGCCTATTTTACACCTGAACCGTTAGCGGATCTAGCACTGATGAGTGGACCTCGGAGCAAAATACACTCATAAGTCTTTATTTGAAAGTATTTTTGGAAACCTTTGGGAAGTTAGGGGCTCGGTAATACGTGCAATGATATCAATTTTTTTTACACGCTTCATGATACCCAGCCAGTGCCGGATTAGCACGGTAGCAGAAATAGCAAATGCTGCGATCCCTGGGGGCCCCTGCGCCTGGCAGAAAAGATACCATTTGCTACGTCCCCAAGCTGGCTTACTCCGTCACTATACGTGGGGGCATTAGACATGTTGTTCTTTAATTATTGTTTACAATGTTAACAAACACAAATAAAATAAGTGCTCAAAAAAATATTAATTGCATTGGAAAAACAACTGCTTGTAAATTACTTGGACTAATTAAATTTAATAAGCAATTTGTAAGCAGTTTTTTTTTCTACGGCAACTTTTTTCGAGTTTATTTATTTATTTTTTCTATTTTTAAAAATAATTAGAGCAAAATATTAAGTGTCATTTAAGAGATCAGAAAGAGCAAATCGAAAATTTGTATTTGTAGGCAGTTGCTTTTGCAAAGCAATTAATATTTTTTAATATCACTTTTAATTTTTGCGTTTATGTTTGACCATATCAATGAGGATCAAAATTTAAAGTATTGGATATGTTAACCTTCATCCACTCGTGTATGCGGCAAATTGGCCGCAGTAAGACACTTTTCAACTGTTCACTCCAAATACGTGAGCGAATGAAGGTTAAATCACTTTCGATTGATCAATCTTCATTCTTAATCGTTATTACCCGTGTCGTAACAACGCGTTCTTTAATTGTGGTTTAAACTTAGGAAACTCCCCCCCCCTCGCTCCATATATACAATAATAATAATAATAAACAAAAATCAAACAATAAAAAATACTTAATTAATTGAACACGATAAAAATCAACATTTTATTCTTCTATTTTAATTTTTTTGTTGGTTGTCTGCGGGCCCCTGGATTCACGTAACACACGGAACACCGGTAGTTTCATCACTGGTTAGTAGAATAAGAAGCAGGAATCTTATGCAAGCAATTTTTACTAGTATTTAAGTAGGCTAAACTAAAGGGATTCGTTTTGGTAAAATGTCAACAATTTATTTATTGTTTTTATTATAATAAAAATTGTTGTTAATAAGCAAACGTCATTCATGAATCATGATCCTTTCTCGTGCCTGTGTGCCTAAAAATGTTTTAATATACATACGTAAAAGACCTACCGTTTAATATGGGGAAGTGTACATACATTTTTAATTTCGAGAAAGTTTTTCATGGTAGATTACTTCGTTGATTTACCATTACCTTCCGAATAATGAAGTTCAGAATAAAGTTCTTACTTTGCTGACACTCACACTAGACAAAGTTAATGCTGAAACCATCTGAAATAAACAATTCTGTTTGATTTTGCAAAATATTTTATTTTTGAATTCTAATCGTCCAAAAAGAACAGATTTATTAGACAAATCAGAACGCGTTGCATTGATTTTCTTGCCTGAACTCACCATAAATAGCAAAACGGTTGTTGGAGCGATGCTAGCCTGGTCTTTACGTCCAAAGCGACCGAAAACTATTATCAGTGCTTTTGAGCTATGAAAATAATATTGATTAATATTAAAAACGAATGTTTAACGATTAGCGGTCAAGATTACCACATTATTAAAGTTGGTTTAGTAGTTAAATGGGATGCCAGCGGCATAACTGGAAGGTTTTTGGGTCTTGGTTCAAGATTTAAAAGCGGAAGCTTTCTCGGTTGTTTAATCCTTTTTGGCAAAATATTTAATTTTTTTAATGACTATCTTTTCCTTTAGTATTATTATAGTATGTGCCAAGGCATTATTTTTACTTTTGTATTTTTGGTACATATTTTGTTTAGATACAACCGGGAATTTCCCAAATTGCGTATTGTAATACTTAACAGGTAGATATATTTATTTTGAATCTTTGGTCACCAAATAATTGGAGCTTACATAAAGCGAGAGCCTTCTCGGTAAAATTTATTGTTACCCCTAAATAAAACCATTTTTTTATGGTTATAGGGACGCAGCTAGCCTCAAGTTTTCGAGTCGGCTACATCATCAATTCTTTGTTACTTACTGCTGAGGATACTTTCCAGACCCCCCGTGTTGCTGAACATACCAAAACAAATGATTTTTATTATGTGAACCTCAAAATTTCAGGAGGTTTTCATATTTAGACCTATGTTTAGACTTTAGAGCATTGCCAGTGGCGTAACTTCAAATTTTGGGCCCGGGAGCAAGAGCTTTGACAGGCCCCTCGATTGACCGGTGTGCGATTTAAAAATAAAAAAAGAGCACAATTTGGTCGCAATATAATGCAGTTTAAAGGAGCCCAAAGCATTGGGCATTTACGCCACTATCCAAGCAAAAGATGTAATCTCAAGAATTAAATTTGCGTCTTGATCAATTTTAAAATATCATGTCGCTACTTCCTTGTTTTGGAGGGTATTCCATACCCCCCAAACCCCCCGGTCTCGAGCCCATTTCAGTTTTGGTTTAATAAATATATTTTTGACTGTACATGGTGGCTCATATTCGCTTCTTCTTATGGGGAAATCGGTAACTATAGGAGATATCGAAAAATGGATGGCGCATCCTCGATCTCTTTTTTTTGAGAAAAGCTCAATGGCGAAAACCGGAATTCGCTATCTTTTTTTGTTTTCGAGTTATAGCCAAAAGTTCGATTATTGGACTTTTCGATAAATGTCGATATCTCAGTTGTTTTTGAAGTTACCAAAAAAGTATTGACACTTTCTTCAGACACTTTTTTAAGAGCAACAAAATAGGCTGAATAGATTTTAAAAAATATTTAAGTGAGTTTCCGAGTTATAATACAAAGTTGTGTTTTTTTAAATGGAAACCATAGTTGAATATGACATTTTTAAATAGCATTTTATCCTCTTTTCAATGATATATAACATGTGGGGTCCATCATTTCAAATAATTCCCATTTTATTAAAAAATGCAATAAAAATAAGAAAAAAACAAAAGATTAATAACAATTTTAGTAAATAACAATAACAATTTGCAAATAAAGCAATAAATACAAAATTTAATATTTATATAATAATTATATATCATCAATGATATATAACATGTGGGGTCCATCATTTCAAATAATTCCCATTTTATTAAAAAATGCAATAAAAATAAGAAAAAAACAAAAGATTAATAACAATTTTAGTAAATAACAATAACAATTTGCAAATAAAGCAATAAATACAAAATTTAAAGTAAGTATTCAAACTGAAGTCCCTAATTTTCAATATTAAATTTTGTCAAAACGAAACACTACCAAATCTTTATCTTAAACTAAAACATCGTCACCAATTGTTTTTCAGTAGGAAACTTTTGTTTAGTTGCTGTCGTGTTTAAAATTGTTATTGTTATTTACTAAAATTGTTATTAATCTTTTGTTTTTTTCTTATTTTTATTGCTTTTTTTAATAAAATGGGAATTATTTGAAATGATGGACCCCACATGTTATATATCATTGAAAAGAGGATAAAATGCTATTTAAAAATGTCATATTCAACTATGGTTTCCATTTAAAAAAACACAACTTTGTATTATAACTCAGAAACTCACTTAAATATTTAAAATATATTCAGCCTATTTTATTGCTCTTAAAAAAGTGTCTGAAGAAAGTGTCAATACTTTTTTGGTAACTTCAAAAACAACTGAGTTATCGACATTTATCGAAAAGTCCAATAATCGAACTTTTGGCTATAACTCGAAAACAAAAAAAGATAGCGAATTCCGGTTTTCGCCATTGAGCTTTTCTCAAAAAAAGAGATCGAGGATGCGCCATCCATTTTTCGATATCTCCTATAGTTACCGATTTCCCCATAAGAAGAAGCGAATTTGAGCCACCCCGTACAGTAGAACCTCGATTATCCGGGCCAGCCGGGACCGATCCTTCGCCGGATAATCGAAAACACGGATAATCCAAAGACCTCATTTTTATTTTTTTAATAATTTATTCAGAAAAATACATGTGTCATTATTTTGTTTCATAGTTAAAACATTGCGTTTACGCTTTTCATTAGCACCGGTACGCTGCATTTTGTGCGGCTGTTTACGTTTAACTAACGAGTCAGTCGGAAGTTGGCGAAAATAATAAGTAAACACATAAACGGGGGATTTCCCGAGCCGAACGTGGGGATTCCCCGAGACGAACGTCTGCACGGTGCATTCAGCGTTCATGCGCCAACCTCTGGCCGTCAGCCACGGATAATCCGCACACGGATGATCAATTTAAAATGCCGCACGGAAAATCCGCCGCCCGGATAAAGCGCGCACGGATAATCGGGGTTCTACTGTATAAATAAATTAAATCTTTTAAAATTATTTTATTTTTAAAATTTACTTATTTTTAAAATACTTTTAAAATTTTAAAATAAAAAGATTAAAAAATCTTTTGTTTGAACGGGGGGGGATAGTGCAAATTAAACAGCTTGCTTTCTACCATCGTTACGGCTTTGAGGGAGGAATAAATTTGTTAAACTAAATTAAAATAACTAAACTTGTGAGGATCACCTATACTTTCATGGATGTTATTATACAAAATCAGGCGCATGGGGCGGGGGGGTCAGGCTGGAATTGTGCAATTGTAGGCAATTCATTAGATATCCTAATTGCTGGTTAGGACCGTGCGGTAGATTTTGTCAGTGTGATGCAAGTTTTCTAAATGAGACCCACATAGACCTTTGGCCTTCTTTTTACTATTACTTAAATTTCAATACTTTTTCCCTTTTCTTTTATTTTATATGAAAGAATTATGAGCTTCTTACGAGAGAAAAGGGTGAAGGCCACTGTAGGCATTAAAACACATAAAATTTTAACATTAAGTATAGAATATTGTTTTCAAAAACCACAAAGGTTGGATATGTGTAATAATTTATTTTTATCTTTTATTAAAACTTTTACCCAATTAAGGGTGAGGATCACCAAAGTCAATTATTTATTTTTTAACTATTTAGCAGGAGGATAAACTAACTGACTTTGGTGATCTTCGCCCTAAGACATCCTATTTAATTAAATTCCTCTATGATATTTAAATATCTCAACAGCAAGTCCATCACGCCTGAAGAAGGAAATCGCATTATATTTTACTTTACATTGCCTCGGGTCCTTAGGATTTTACGTTGCAACGTGGCCGTATTCATTTGCACACCGCGCACACTGGTAGTTACGCCACTGAGCATTGCTTCTCTTTTCGACTAAAATATTTGGAAGTTAACTGTGCTTTTTACAAAATTCTAAATAATTATTTACACAATGTGTGTCAAGTAGTATTAATTTCGTGTAAACAAAAGTAAACAATCAGCTGGGACTTTCAACATTGCCAAATGCCAAGTCAACTCCAGTTCTACCAAGTTTACATCGCGTCATAATATGTAATAATTATTTACAAACTATTAGATGGAAAAAATCGTTAGAATTTTTTTGACGTTTTTGTAAAATGTTAATCTATAGCTGAAATCGCACTTTTTATGCGCTCGATATGAGCCTAACTATTATCATTTTACTGGAATTAGGTGCTCTCACTGCGTTCGCCCTATATTCCCCATTTAAATCCATAGATGTAAAAGTAAATCTTTGCATTTTGTATTTCCAGTAAAACACGGTGCGTGCTCAAAATAATTTTCGTGTGAAATTAATGAAAATTCAGAGAAATTCAAATAGGAAAATTTTTCCTAAAGAAAGTCACCAACTGTTCACAATTTGCTTTCTTGTTTTCCAATTTCAAAGAAAGGGATTTATAAGGCTACTGTATCATTGAGTATAGGTTTCTTCATTTGTAACCGCATATTCCAAGAAAATATTATGGATATCGATTTGGTATTGTAATAATAGGTATTGCGAGATTGAACTTCACCTGCTGCGGTTCTCACTTCTCACCATTAATTTGCTTTCTTCTGTTCATTATTTCTATATCCCAATCGAAAAAGAAGGGACATATGAGTTTCGCATGCCATTGGATATGTTTGTTTGCTACCTGTTACTTAATACAGAAAAGAATATCGAATTCATTTTATTAAAAAAAAAATTACAGTCGCAATAGTATTATTGCTCAAATTTTAATTTTATGATTAATTATGCGCTCACTTATAAATGCATTTCGCTCAGATTTGTCAACTGCATTTCTAGAGCACGGCTACCTTAATATTTATTTGCATCCTGAACGAATCGTCTCCAAAAAAGCGTAATGTTTTGTAAGTAATCAATTAGGTACACCATACACCAATAAAAAGTTCCGGAAATTTTGCAATTACATATAAGAAGTTGACCCTAATCTTGATTTCCATCTTTTTAGCGCGTTTAATTTCAGTTAGCTAACAATGATTTCATGCACCGTAAGTGTTGATTACTTTCACTTAATAAAACTCGTCAAACGAAAGTGTTATTGCTTTTTATTATCACATAAATTTGTGTGTTTTTATTTAACTTTCTATTATATCTTTATTGGGTTCCATTATTTCAGCTGTAATTTGTGCAGGGCGCCAGCCACCCTTAGTAAAATTACTTTTGCTTACTAGTACTACGACTTGTAAAGCTGACGTTTTAAAATTCTACAGATTAAAGTTCGAATTTTGTTTATTTTATATTAATTTTATCTTCCACATAAAAAAGACTATAAACTTTGATTCTTATTTGTACATTTTAACAATGGTAATTTTTTATTGTCACATGCTATCTTTTCTTGTTGTGGTATTAAACTAATGTTAATTTAAATATGTAAGCTAAATAAACTCAATTATCCTTATTACAAAATTGCAAGGTTGAACGTACCCGGTCATAAGTCAATGTTTTCAAAAAAATTTATTGTTGTTTGCCATAACAAAATATCCTGCCTAGGTATACATACCACATTGTTCGTAATTGCTTATCAAAACCAAACTGTTTTTTCAGTTCATCAACAATTTTATCAATTGTTTCATTTCTATTTTTAACTACCATTACGGAAGTTAACTTCGTTTTCATATAAAAGAAAATTAGTTATGAAGGTCGTAGTTACAAATTTGAATTAATTTTCTTGAGTTGGTAAAATAATAATTACATCATAGACAGTTTTCCTAGTTGGTATATCGGACCTGAAATATTTTCACGAAGGCTTCGATTCGGTCACCAGGATCACGGATCACTTAGCTTTTAAGAATGTTTATTCTCAAGGTCAAATTTTTTCACATATCGTATTTTTACGTAGTATGTACGTAATACTATAAATTCAATTAAACTTGCCGAAAGAGAAAAGAGAAGCGACAACGATTAATTAAAGTTTTCTAATTAAAAACAGCAAATTTTCAATCAATGATGGTTAGTGGGGCAATCACTAATTTTTTTTGTTTATTGAGGGTAGCTTTATAATCGACGCTTGGCTGACGACGCGACGTTGGAATACATTTGACTTATTTAGGTCGTCCGCATAATTGCAAAAATTTTGTAACTTGAGTTCAAGTCATTGTTGTAATATTTTATATTTTGACCCAATTTCGGTTTTAAAAATTTGAATTTTAAAGTCGTAATTTTAAAACCTCATTGTGTTATAAAATTATGAAAATACACGTAACAAAACTTCTTTTTTTTTCAGTGACTTTATAATCGATGACATATTTGTTTACCTCCTATGTGCCAACAATTTATAAATCTTAAATATCTGCTTATCTTAGTTATCTGCTTAATTTTTAAAATTCAATTAAACTGTGTTTTATAGGTTTTTTATTGCATCAGTTTATTACTACATATTAGCATATTACTATTATTTTGGCAACGTTTTCTTCTGATGCTTTTTCCAATTTCCAAACAGCAGGTCTGCGAAAAATTAGGGGTTGAAAATTTTCTATTTTTCATGCAACATTTTTCGATTGGATCCATTGTCTGTTATCTCAAATACAGAATCCAAAGGAATACAAAATCCATTTGTATGGATGATGGAAGATGTCACTCAGTGACAGTTCCTAAAATGCTAATTTTATTCCAAAATCTTGCCAGTATTTGCGTGATTTGGGTTCCAATTACATTGAACGAATTGTAATCATAAAACTGCTAATTGAATTACGTTTCATTGAGTAAGCAATTCGTGTGTTCCAATAAAGGAGAACTTAAACAATTAGTTACGGATGTGAGTTATTAAATTAAGGTAATTGCGATTCGTTTCATTATCATGGGGTAGTGATTTTATTTAATCACAAATATACTACCGCACATTAGGCGATTCCGTTGGATAAATCTGTCGTATCTCAATTTTTCACAGCAGACCCAGATATAGTATGAGAGCAAGCGACGACAATTCTGCGCAAGAAGGTACAAACAAGAAAGCAGGTACCCTGCTTCTGGCTACCGGCGCCGATGGGTGAATATCTTTCTAATATGTGGAGATTTTCGGCACAGAAAACCTGCTTTCTTTTTGTTTATATCTCTATACTGGAATGAATTTTGAATAAGAAGAAGAAGAATATAAGTGACAGTTACAATCCATCGCTTAACCCTAATTGACATTTTTATAAGTCGTCTTATTGTTGACCCATTAATCTAAATGCTGGTTTGGGTCAGCTGATGCCAGATCCTCATCGAATTAGAGGTCGTAGGTCTTCTTTTTTGCTAACACATCATTGCTTTTATTTTCCTGACCTATTTTGTTGTCAGTCCACGTACATCAGCGCTGATCAACGTTTTATTATGTGTTGCTTTCATAACAAAGTCTCCAACTTTGGTTTTTCCCATGCTAACTCATAAATATTTTTAACAGGAAGACAGTTTTGAATTTAATGAATTTTAGGTTGTGGGTACTCATTAAGTTACGAATTTGATTGTATTCTTTTTGCGTGCGAAAATTGCACAACAAAAACGAAATTATGACTTCTAATTATTTTATTTTGATATTTAAATTTATGATTCGCTGTGTTGCTATCAATTAAACTATTGACCCAATAGCATTGATAATAAGTTGCTATTAATTTCAATTGCCATTGTTTATCCAAATTAAATTATTCAAAATGAATCCTCCATTTGATATACGTAACAAGTCGCTTAATTAATATTTTTTACCTTATCAGAATACAAAGGAATGGATAATTGGTACATTGAAATTAATTTACACTGTGATCCACTTTGTCGTAAGTTTTATTGAGTTTTTATTCTAATTAATTGTAAATTTTTTGAATTACACATTTTAAAACCATTTAACTTAAATTTTTTTTAATATTCAAATATTTGTACCGTTGATTCTTTTCGGTACTTTCTTTCGGTTCAGTTTTAAAATTTTAATTATACCCAGTACTTTGTTTGGTTTAATTTTAGAAGTATAACATTTGTAATTCGTACTTATTTTTGAAAGGGGAGAGGGTTACGATTTTTAAACTTTTTTTTTATAGGTTAACGTATCAGATTAGGCATTGACTTCTTCCATATTATAAAAATTTCCACTGTGTTTGGATATATAATATTATATCTATCAATATAATATTATATTATAAGTATTGATAGATTGTTGTTTTTTATGTGAAATTATATTGACACATTTAAATCAATTTTTGTTCCATTGTGTTGTCTAATTCCATTATCTACGATATTGAAACTGTTTTATCGATACATATGCGATTACTGTTATATTTTTGAAATTTTTTTTTCAATTATGTTATCAATTGGGTTTCGGCCAGTGCTTGGAAACCAAATTTTGTTTTTTTTCTTTCTATCTCGATTATATCTTATTTATCTATCTTTTATAAATCATCAACTTTCAAGATACGAAAACTCGAAACTGGCGTGTGATCCAATTTTTCTAGAACATTTAAACATTGTGATAGACGGGGTAACTAACCTTTTATAATCGAATACCATATAGCACAAAACAGTGATTAAGTCAAAATTTGTTTTGGTATTGATTGCTCATGCGATACCATCGTTGGCTTGGTACTTGTTTGCTGTCTGGTTCTCACACTGGTTTTTTTTTTTTAATAACATCCCACGCTATTGTTTCTGTGTAATATGTTTTGTCTAAATAATTTGTCATCGAAAAACTTTGTTGATTTGCTAAATTTTTGACCTGTTCATTTTTCTGTGATCTCAGTTTTTTACCAACCAATAGCATTCGCTTGTTAGAATCTATTTTGTTGTAAAGGACATGAACTTATTTAATTTATGTTAATAAATATCATTTATTAAATAGAGAAATAGACGTCCCGAGATATTGTTTTGAGACAAAGACCTCAAAGTCGGGACGTCTGAGGGGGTTAAAAATACTGCTGACCTACCCTAACAACTGACTGTGCACTAATATTATAGCTCAATTTGAAAGCAATTTTGATTTAACATTGAATAAGTAAAATGTCAATGTATTTTAATATTTTGGTTATCATTGAAGTGGTTCTCTAATGTGTGAAAATTATATCCGTGTTAAGGTCGCTACAGACGGTCATGTTCATGTCATTTCGGGTTTTTATGTCAGAACTGTCATTCCTTGCATTGTGAACCGGATTTGAAAATAAACCAAAGGTACACTATTGACCATTTTATGACAAGTCTCTTCATTTTCATTATATTTATTATTGCTGTTTGTTTTATGTCTGATTTCAATCATTAACTGGTACGTAGATCCGCTGCCGTTGTGATCTGCATTTCTTGAACTGTTCACGTCATTAATTCGCAATGTTTGTACGTCAAGGAGAATCCTACATTTTTAGAGTTCATTTAATTCCAATTTAATTGTTTTATTTATTGCAAATTGTTATTTAAATTTGAAGTATGATTGGCTTCATCCTTTGCATTTTCATTGAGTTTCTCACCTTCAAGGTTCCCTAATAATAACCTTCACTTTTGAAAAAATAATATCTCCAAATTACAAAACCTACACTACAACGAAAAAAATAAAAATCGAAATTTGTCATTCATTGTGTCGATGTTAATTGATTATTGGCAATATCGACATGTAGAAGTGGGTTATAATGCATTTAACGATGGTGCTTGAGGTGTAATTACGAATTTACAAACGTTGAGGTGTTCCAAACGGTTCTCGAATTTTTTTAAACTAAAAGTTAAAACGCATTGACAAACTGAAAGTCGATCGGATTATCATAAAAACTGGTATGTGAATGAATTAATTTTTTTCTTGATGTATGCATTCCGTTTCGACGACATTTTAATTTTCCTTTACAAATCGCTTATTTTTTTATATCAAACTTTCAAGTTGCTTTCTGAATAAATTTCGAAAATAAAATGGCGGTCCGTATACTGGATTAGATCAAGCGCGCAATAAAAATTTCTATCAAGTGGATTTTATAATTTTAATGTCTGATATGGTGGGCTATAACAAAATTTGTTGTATATCTTAATTTTATTTAAAGAAATATGTGAAGGGTAACAACCTTTAAGTTATGTATGTACAATGAAAATCGCTTTTGTATGTTTGTTTTGCTCAACAAGGTTAACAAGCTTTTGAATTGCAAATTTTTCATATTCTCTTTTAAGATATTTGCATCTTGTTATAGGATTCCCCTGTTTTTGTGCATATTTTTTAGGTTATAATTGGTTATTACGGAATCCATATTGACGTCACCATTTTAAATATTATATTTCCCTATTTTCTCACGAAAAACTTTGATGTAGTGTTATTGACGAGATCCTTAAGAAAATATTTGAAACCAAATTGGCAATTTAGAAAAATGTTTGTCAATTTACTTGATAATTTTTAAATTAACTTTGTTTGTACTCGATGTGGGGCAATTTGTTATGGCGTTCTTAATACAATATAGCTGAGAAAGGGGATGATTTTGTTTCCTTCGGAAAATTCCCTTGAGAAATCTGATAAGTGCTACTCGTATTTGTTTGTCGAGTTTTACCAAACGAGATTTTTCAAGTGAATTTGTGTTCTTTTACGAGGGTCACTTAGAATTTATTCAAAACGAGAAAGTGGAATCAAATGTAAGTAAATAATAATTTTTGTGAACCACGAGACACCAAAGTCTTGAATATTCTTGATGTCAACTACGATTTTTGTTGAGCTGCCCCTTAAATTTTTATCAATCAATTACTTAGTTAACGGCGCCGTAATGGACTTGGGATATCCTCAAGTGTATACCAATTTGATCAAACTTTCGAAATCAATGTTTTAGTTTTTGCAATCGTTATCTGATAAAACGAAAACGTATTTTTAGAAACATTAAGTGCTAGAGTGATTGATTGAAAATATGGTTTAGTATTGGAACGATTGCAAAATTTGTAACAATCCTCTTTTTAAAAAATCTCGCAGGAACCAATCGGGGTTAAGTGCTGTAGGAAGCAAATCTTTCGAACAAGTTCGACGAGTAATGTAAAAATTTCAACTATGGACATTATTTTGTACTACATTAGTGAAAGTTGGTTTAATTTTACCCAATTTTAATTATGGTTAATACCGATGAGGCATAACATGAGAACTCGAACTCGTGCTAAATTTAGCAGCATCAAGTGTACGAAAGTGATGGCAATTTAAATAATAATGTCTTATACAATTATTTATCTTACTCATCTTCGTGACGTAACGAATTTACCAACAATAAAATAATTAATAACCAAGTTAATTAAGGTTTTCTTATTTACTTTTGAAATTTAACCGTTTTGTAACATACTTGTACATTGTAATTTATTGTTTTAAACTTGGAAATGTTCGCAGGACGCCAAAGTTTAGAAACGTCAATTGCAAATGTTATTGATTTTTTCGATAAGTCCTGTGTATCGTGTGGAAACTTTGTTTCGAAATTTATTAATAAAATTGTTTGCAAAATTGAAACTCGTTTTCGTCGTGTAGGTGTAAAAAATATATTGGATTTTTCAGGAAATTCTTATTTTAGATCCATTGTTTGTTTTACATAATTGATGAAAGATTTTGAGTGTATCGAAATTTATTTTTATATTAATAAAGTTTACAATATTGGCAAAAGTTGCGAATTCCTAATTTTTTTAATAGGGAATTGAAAGGTATAAAATATTTATATCGCGAGTAATCAAACTTTTACCTTGTACCAAAATTATTGTTGCAACTATCAAGCTGGTACCTACACTAAATATGGGCAAGTTGTGCACGCCATTATATAATTTTATTTACACGTTCATTCATCATACATTTTTCGATTTATAAAACCAGTTTTCTGTACTTATTGCACATACAATTAATTTTTCGTACTTTCAATTCGTTCTGGGTTATCAAGAAATTATAAGCGACTGAACCAGGTAATTTAATAATTTATTGAACCTTAATAAATAACAATCAGTCCGTCATTAGAAGCAAAATCTTGGTAAGAGGCAAAATTGGCCATGATTAACATATTGCAACTTGTAATTCAATTAAATGAACCCAATTTTTTAGATTCATTATACAAAGATCGTTAAAAATTTCTTAATATTGCCTACCACAGGCGCACTTGCATTAGATCTTTTTGGAAAAACCGAAATTATCTTTGACTTTAGACAAAAAGAACGTTTCAGTGTAAAATTTTGCTTGTGACCCTATTCTACTAGGGGTGTGTTCCACTTAAATCAACGGCGACCGCGGATTGGTCCCGTGGTTTTTTGATTTGACTAACGATCGACTGTGGGCTTTTAAGTGGAACGCACCCTAGCACAATATCGATCGACAATTGAACGGTAATTTTAAGTAGAAATATCCCAAGGGTATTAAAAATTACGTAATAATTTGATAACAGTTTTTGAAAGTAACGTGCATGAGGAAGTTGTGATAAAATTATTAGTTATTTATCAATAATGCTTGAGGGATACTCGATTAGAAATTTTTTCTGCAAATCTGTCGAGTGAATCATTGTTTACATTACTAAACCGTACATATAGTATTTTAAAGTAATGATTGCTAAATTATGAAACATCATTGTTTTTGTAACTTACCAACCTCGTAATGACATAAGTGATAACTATCATGGGATCGTTTTCAGAGTAACGTCGTTGTGATGGTTAATTTCACACAAGTGACTAAAAATGGGCGGAAATTAATTGACTTTCTTTTCAAACAAATATTTTTAACGAAACTGACCAAATTTAGCAGTGTTGAATCTGTTACTAGCAAAAGAGCTTCATTTGGAGGCGAGGTACTCGATTTCTGAATTTCTATACCATTGGAAGTGTGGTGTCGAGTTTGAGTACGATCACAGGAGATTCAGAAAATATTACATTGAATTCAATAATTTTAAACGCTGTCGTTTGGGGTGGAGGAAGGCATGTGAACACGAATATGCATTTTTTTCTTCTTCGCGTCCAGAAAGTTATGCAGTCGTGATTTTGATCAATTTTGACTCAAAATAACTTACTTAGGATATTAATGGGGTGGTTTGCCATAGCTTTCCATATAATCTTGAATTTGAGATTATATCAGGCTATTAGGAACAGACTAATAATAAAGAACCAAAAGAAAAATATAATTTGATTTTTCTAATTTTGATACGGCAAATATATGAAAATGCGGCCGATAGGCCGCACTAACCTGGCCTGTAGATTGACGTTTGTCTTATAATTCGTCAGACTATTTTCGCATTACTTTATAATTTTATGATTTTTATATTTTATGGTTTGTTTATGTATATAATTTATTATTTTGTTTGTTTATTCAAATTTAAAAAAGTCTCTTTAATATAAATTCAAGGTAAGATATTAAAATCAGAAGTTCAACATCTTTTACTGAATTTACACAAATATTTTAATCGCAGGAGGGAAAATGGTGGAAATGTGATACGATTATTATTCGTAGAAAATAAATTACATGTTATGTGTTATTAAAAGATAATTTGTTATTGTTCGCGTATGAAATATGAATTATTTGATTATCTATTTTTATACTTATAAACCGCTTTTAGTTTATATTAAATAATTATTAATATTGTACCTAAATGATTTTATGAAAGCATCGATATTATTAACAAAAATTTTGTTTTTTCACTGTAATCAGAAAGATACGGAAAATGTTTTGAACACAAATTTGTCAGCATCAGAAGTCTATATTTCTTCTCGCATTATCGCGCAAATTTAAAAGTGAAATATAAACTTGTTACCATTACCAAATTTGACCAAAATAGCTGATGACGTAAAGGTCATCCTGTGTGGTTTCAACTATACAATATAAATCGACCAAAAATGTAGTAAGAATTTTAAGATTGCTCGCAAGATATATTTGATTGATTGATTAATTTCACCTTAATTCCGGTTTCTTGTTTGTAGCCCTGATTCGCGATGATTATTCAGTAACTTTTAACCAAAGTAAGAATATTGATAGAAAATATGCTGATTAGGGTAATTTTTGTACTTTCACTAAAAGAGATTTATTTTATTTTGTTAGATATTTCCTGTATGATGTTCTACAATTTTCCGCATCATAGATGATGCATGATATTTAAGAGAAATTGATGAAAATAGACGTATAAAAAAACATATGCACGATTTCATCTTTACAATGGTTTTTTTCGCATCATCTGTTTTTGACTGGCGTACTCAGTTTGATGTTCGAATAAATGCTATATTCTATTGAATTATTATGGATTTTGTACTGTAATTCTAATACAACGGGAACAAAATTACGTATAGAATTTATATAAATTATACGAAATAGAAATCGCAAATTATTAAGCGATATTTTTTCATTCTTATTATTATTTCTTGCTTTCTTTTCTTTCTTTTTTATTTTCATTAATTAGTTGGCTGTTTTATTCTTACACAGTCGCGTTCACCCAGGGCAATACCTCCAAATATTTACGTTCTCAAATCAGGGATTCGAACTCGATCAAATGAATCATTACCAGAATTTGTTCTATCATGCGAATTTTATAAACTTCCTCCCCGACATTGTTGTTTTTCATGGAAATTTTTTTATCAGTTAGTGATTGAGTGTCAATTTTACCCGTTAGGAAATTAACTTCCTGTTAATTTTAAATATTTGCTAAATTTTTGTGCGTCAAAATGAAGGTTGTTTTGAACAAATATTACCGTTTTGCATTTATCCAAGGTTTTGTTCAGGTTCCTTTTGATTTTAATATTAAATTAATTAGGAAGTCGAGATTAACATAAAATTAAATTTTGTTAGTAACACAAATAATTATTACGGAAGCGTAGTTACCTTTAAAAGCATAAAAAGGTCAAAGTTTATGTAAATTTCATCGACTCACAAATTCTCATGCTTGTGAAATTATTTTGCATTGTGTTTTACATTTTATATTGCTCTTGTGGCAGACGACGTATAAATTTATAATCAGAAAAAATTATCGTGTGCTCTAAATCATTATTATTTCTGCTTTGTGTGAAAACTCATTAGAAATTGCTTTCTGTTAATGAGTATGCAGGTTAATTTTGTTAATTAAATTAAGCATTGCTGGTATTGGGTAAAAATAACTTTCCTCTCAATAAATGAGATAATTTTTTAGTGAGTGCAGTAGATGTCTCTGTTTGATATGGTTGTGGATAATCTGTTGATCAATTTCGTACTGCGAAGCTTCATCTCATCATAAACGGAGTTAGGGACGACTTTTGGGTATATCTTGTTTTTGTATGAGGTTAAAGTACCCCAAATTTTAAAGTCAACCTCCACCTATGAGTTCCATTGCACAAATATCGCAAAATTCACGGTAGAAGTTGGCAGGCTACGAAATTCACCCTCGGCTCATTCAATGAACTACCTGTCTCGTCTATAGAAGCTTCTTAAACCATAAAAAAATCATACTAATATCTTTTGAATTGCTGTTATAAACCATTTTAAAATTATCTGTTTCAAAATTCATTTTTAGTAGTAGTTATGGGTAAAATGTTTATGTAACGTCAAAATAAAAATAAAACTTTTAATAGGATCGTAAAGAACAATATTTCAATCATAATAGCACATAAATTAGACGTGAATATTATGATCGTGATAAACAAGTGCAAATTTCTATAAATTAAATTTATTATAAATATTTAATGTAAATTTAGTATTTTAAGAAAATAAAACATAAAATAACTAATAAAATAGTTAAAACCAGGGTGGGTCGAACAACTTTTAGGTGGGTCACGGTCCACCTCCTGGTGACGCCACTGGCCTTGAGAAATTTTTTTTAAATGGTTAATTTGTATGCAGATTTTGTGTTGTTATTAATTTATTTTGAAAGTTCTCTCCTCTAAGACCGAGAAAATAATGAGAATATGGTATAACTCATCTAAAATCTAATACCTTCGCCATATTGAAAGTTAATTTATAATATTTTTTTTAAATCGTTTGCAAATAATAATAAAATATACGCTAGTTGTGTAGTTCAAGTGGCGCTGCCCTATCGACCAATTTGAATATTAAATCGGTACTTTAAAAGTCGCAATTACTTTGAAAGATGAGACTGTCTCTCGAAGTAAGGAAAATGGCATTGTGCTAGTTCAAATCAATGTTCGTTCAGCACAAGTGGCTGAACTTCATTCATTTCTTCAATCTTTGGTTCATCCAAATTAAGTATTAACCACTTAATGCCCATTAAGAGGGGCATTTAAATTTTGATGTGAAAACATGTTTCAAAAGATGGCGCGCCCTAAAATATTTTAATCTTTTCACCAATACAGAATTCTAATAATTTATAAAAGTCATATGAATAAACGATAACTAATTTAGGGAATGAGGAAGTTTGAGCTTCCAATGTTGAATATTTTTAAAAATATTCAATATTTTCAAATATGAATATCTTTTTGAAATATACTTGTAAATATTCAACATTGGAAGCTCAAACTTCCTCATTCCCTAAATTAGTTATCGTTTATTCATATGACTTTTATAAATTATTAGAATTCTGTATTGGTGAAAAGATTCTTAGAATCTTAGAATATTTTAGGGCGCGCCATCTTTTGAAACATGTTTTCGCATCAAAATTTAAATGCCCCTCTTAACGTGTCTGAGACGTCCACTCCTACGTTTGCCGGGTCCTTGTAGGTGTAGTTAATGTGTATATCGCATTTTCTTTTAACGTTAACCCCACAATTAATGTGACCATGAAGTGGTTAACTAGTGGCCGGTTTCAGCAATAATATGTTATATTTAATCTCTGATTAAGTTAATCCAGATCAAATATGAACCAATAGAAATCGGTTTTATTACTACTAGTCGTTTTCCATTGGTTCATATTTGATCTGGATCAACTTAATCAGTGATTAACTATAACATATTGTTGCTGAAACCGGCCATAGGTGTTTTGTGCCACCATTGCCCATCAATGATGGCGCTGCGTACGCCTGTTTAAACTACGCAACTAGCGTATAGCCTAAGTAGCCAATAGTTAAAGTAACGGACAATGTGATTTTCAATAATCTTCCTTCTTGGTAATGGGACCCCTCCTCAGTCTCTAGCCGATAGAACCTGTATTGAAGCCACTACACCAAGGTTTCGATTTGCGTTGGGGTTACTTTCCAAGAAAGTGCGACGCAAATCGAATCACTCACTTTTACAAGAAGCTTCAGCCTTTAGGTGGTGTAAATTTGGACTAATTAGTATTAAAATTATTTAAAAATAATATTCCACTCGGGTGTTGTGCACACCCCTAAATAATTTATCGATATGCAAATGCACGTTTGGTGCACTGATAAGGGAACGCTCACATGCAATACGTGTAAAGTCTGCAAATATTGGATCGCGAATTCATGTTACGTTTAATCTATTCTTATAAAAACATTTCACTTTGTGGTAATAACTTAATATTGATGTATTTCGTGCTCGTTGTCACACAAGAAAAGAGAAAAAGCAATATATTACTTGGCTTGAAGAAACGGTAATTGTAACGTAAGTTTTTTCTTAGAATTTTTTTCATTAATATTTGCTATATTGTAGAAAATATGCAACTGTTAATTATTACGCCAAGGAATTTTCCAACGATTAATTTCTTTTAGCACTAATTCATTTAACAAACATAAAAGCTTTTTGTTTTTCTAGTTTTTCTTTATTTTTCTTTCCTTTTGAATTGAGGCCACGATTTTGCCCCATGCAAAGTTATAATTTTTTAAGAGGAATCCAAGTGGATATTTTTTGCGTTCATGTTTATTTGATGGATCGCTAGTTTATAAATTTTGCTTGCGTTTTATGTTATCGGTTTTTCTTTTATAGTGGTTTGTGTCTTGATGGTTCGGTTCGTTGCGAATTGGATTAGAAATTCGGTTGCGGATTTGTTTTAAGTTTGAATTCAGCTCGTGAGAAAGTTTTCCAGTTTAAAAAAGTTCTGTTTAACCTTTTATTAATAAAATTTCTCTTATTATTTTAAATATTTAAAGATAATTTGCATACGCGAGGCCATCAATTTGTCAAAAAGATAAATGTCGAATGCATAAGGATTAAGGCTCATAAATTTTTTTGATGTGTCCGCATAACTGGTTTGATTTGGCGTTACTCCAAAAAATTGAAGTATTGATTGAATTATAAATAAAAATATTATTGCAGTTTTGGCCAGATGCTCTTGCCATTAAAGTTTTGATAAAAACTTTTAAAAATATTTTCCAATTAAAAGTAATAAAAACGAATACAAAATTGGAGAAACTTGTTGATTAAACAAAATTGTACGCTAAACTGCTGTCGTTTTCTGTTATTTATGAAGATGTAGATAACCTAGAAATAATTTATTTAATTAGTTCGTTCTCGATATTCACTATAAATCAAAAAAAAATCGGAAAATTGGTTTTATTACGCACAAGGGCACATGTTGTTATAATTGTGTGCCGTATAAAATGTCATCCTCTATGGATTATTTCTTTATTAGATCTATTAAATTGTTTCTAGAAGATATTATTGCAATTTAATCGAATTCTTTATATCAAATCATATTATTGGGACGCTCTTTCCGGCTTGGTCTACATAAGGATTGACATTAACAAATTTGTTTACATCCTACTTCTTTTTTATATAATTTAATTTGCAAATTTTTTTGATTATTTTCTAACTGGCTGGAGGTAAAATTTTTAATTTAGATCGAACGGAAGTGCATACATCAAAAATATGAATCTCATCCAACAATTTTCTATTGTGTAGCAGAAAATCAACCCTTTATATTCGCTCGATGAATTTTCTTTGGATGCAATTTTTAAGCTAATATATGGAAAAAGTAAATCCTCTTATCCCTTTTCAATTTTTGAAGACGGAATTGAAGTGTACCTACTCCTGCATTTTATAATTCACCACTTGAATTTTTAGGTCACTACTGACTACGTAAATCAAATTTTTTTTTAATATTCTGTTTATTTTAATTATGAACAATTTAAGTAATTTTGCGACACGTTGAGATTGCAAAACAAACTTTTCGACACGTGTAATTCATTTGTTGTTGATGTTCTTGCACACTCATTGTGACTTGTAGTAAATAAATTAGCTAAATTGTTGATTTGTTCGTGATAAAGTGTTCGGTCGATTAGCACAAGTATAATTATATTTTTATTTATTGTTACCTCCATTTGCGGTGTATAAACGAAAGACCGACCTCAAGAATTATAGCGATTGTTAGCCTCAACGATAAATAAAATTCTTCATCTACGTTCACCAATAACACAAACATAGTGATGATTCTAAAAATTAGGTGATATACCACTTAATTTTTTGTATTTTCGAAGGATTTTCTGATAACCCCATTGTATATTGAGAAATCTCTCTTATTATAAGAAGGGAACTTCGTACCATGAAGGATAAGATTTAGTAACACGAACGATAGAAATATTTTGTAAATTTATTTCACGAAAACCATTATAATTATTTTAATTGTGTCGTTACTCTCAGGCGTGACGACGTCACATATTTATATGTAAGTAAACACAATTATCTCAAGTTCAATTCGTTGGCATCATTCAAAAAAAATCGTTCTTGAACCCGATGTTCATGTGTCTGTATTGGAATTCAAAATTTACCAATTCATTGCACTCTGGAAGGTTATCGGTTCTTTTATAGCTACCTCGTATCCATAAAAACCAGAAATTTTCTCAAGTTTCCTCCGATGCATCGAAACAATGTTTAAGAGGGGCATTTAAATTTTGATGCGAAAACATGTTTCAAAAGATGGCGCGCCCTAAAATATTCTAAGAATCTAAGAATCTTTTCACCAATACAGAATTCTAATAATTTATAAAAGTCATATGAATAAACGATAACTAATTTAGGGAATGAGGAAGTTTGAGCTTCCAATGTTGAATATTTACAAGTATATTTCAAAAAGATATTCATATTTGAAAATATTGAATATTTATAAAAATATTTAACTTTGAAAGCTCAAACTTCCTCATTCCCTAAATTAGTTATCGTTTATTCATATGACTTTTATAAATTATTAGAATTCTGTATTGGTGAAAAGATTCTTAGATTCTTAGAATATTTTAGCGCGCGCCATCTTTTGAAACATGTTTTCACATCAAAATTTAAATGCCCCTCTTAAGTGGTTTAAATTTCCGAATATAAAATTTGTCTTGACTTATTTCGAATTCTTCCAGTTTGCACGAGATAAATCTCTCGTTAGAGCCACCTGGCTTTGATATCGATTCGTATTTTGCATACCGATCGAAATACCAGTATGGCATTGCAATGAAACTCATTGGTGATGCAATTTGTTTTTTTTTATATTGCTAAATGCAAGATACAATGCTGTCACCAGCACTGGGATTTATTTGGAAATTTAGTTGGGCGTAGAGGTCAAAATTTATTCTGGTCAAGGCACAAGGTTTAAATTGAACTGTAATTATAAAACTTAATTGCATTTTTAGCTAACATTGTAAATTGAAAATAAGCAAATATTAAATAAATTCAAATGTTTGTGCTAGTTAAACAACAAACTACCTGTAAAATTTGTTCACACTTTCGAAAATAAGCAATTTTAATTAATTTTATCCCAAGTCTCGAATTTAAATATAATTGTCGTTCCGTTTTAACTGCACATTTGATTTATTATCATTTTATTCACTGGTATAATAATTTAATTACCATTCAATGTTATTTTAATAAAGAAAATATATACTTATTATAATAGGGCGTCAATTTCCTAATATTATTACGTATATCGATAGCCGTAAGTATCCAAGCTTCGATGCCTCCACATATCGCCGAACATTTGCCGGGCGACCTCGAACGAGCGCGAATCGGGCGATATTTTTACCATCCGACAATACGATAGTGTCCGAACATGATCGACCTTTCGTCAACCTGTTCTCGGATCATCGCTCGTTTTGTTTCAAATGCTGAACGTTCGTCGCGCAAGACAAACATCCACCATCATCACTCGGCGCTGCAAATGTTCGGCGATGTGTGGGTGCAGCTTTAAATTAAAGTATTAAAATAATTTTTGATATTTAAAATAGAATCTTTCTTGTATAATAAATTTTCTGCAATATACAACTGGCAGTTTGTTTATGTTTCTTCCAACGTGTAATCCGTTTGTTATAATTTTATTTTTATCTCGTTTTTCTCAACAAATTTTTTGTTACAAGGACAGTATCATTTGGATGTTGAAATACGAAATTTTGTATACATAGGTTCGACTAAATAAATGTTTTGTGTGGTGGATAAAGTTAATGGTTCATCGAATCAAATTTGTGAACTGGAATACAATTACCGAAATTCAAAAAGCCACCGACTGATTCTATTATGTTCTTTGAAGTTTTCTCTATTGTACCTACCACCTTTTGAACTAAACTTTTACTTTTCATTATGTTGTGTGATTTATTATTTAGGAGCCGTTCTGTGCTAGTTCAATATTGGCCCATTGATTCAAATTGAAGGGCCACACGATTTACGAGTTAGTGCCGAAAAAGAATCTAAATAAACTAATATTTTTTTGCATCAGCCATAACAATTCTGTTTTTCGTGATTATTTTGAATGGAATGAAAGCTCGAGGATGTTGAACTAATTTATTGTAAACAGAAAGGCTAATTAAATTGAAATGTAAACAATTAGATAATTAGTCTATTCTTTACAGTAGTAATTTATTTAACATGAAGAAATAAACATGCAAATGCAGTAGAAAATCACTTGGTGTGTAAAATCCCACGTAATCGATGCTCATCAAATTAACTGACGGTGATAGTGAAACCGACCGTACGTACGTACCACTGATATTGTCGGATTTATGCAAATAACTATTTTCTGTTGTTTAAATTTAAATATTTTATGGTTTTGTTTTTGTCAAAACTGTCACTTTTATTATAGGTTTGTACGTACATTACTTTCTTTTAAAAATTTCTATTCTTCGATAAGCCAAATGAAAATGGTAAGGCGGCTACGCTAAAAAGTTTGCTGCAAGAGGGGGGGGGGTTACTGACTTACGTTTAATTAATTATTGTTTATTGCTAATTCAATTTTGAGACTGTCATCTCATTAGACTGACTACTAATGCCGAGAACCCGGTTCGATTCCCGGCGAGGTAAGAATCTTATTCTGGCCGTTTCTCCTCGGAAGGCAATGACAAATGGGTTCAACGGATCAACCAATCAACATGGCCAAATACGAGGTTTTTAACCATGTTGATTGGTTGAACTGAGTTCAAAGTTGAACGAGGTTTAACCGACATTGTTACAACCCACCTTAAGAAAAATTCAAATTTACTTGAAATATTATTGGGTTATTTTTAATGATGTGCCGAAAGTATTATTTTTTAGAGAGTTTATAAAGGGTAATTTACATTTCCTTGTATATTTTATATTTCGTTGTATTTATCCTAGCAACGTCTATTAGTAATGCACAACTTATTAGGCGTTACTAGGATAGGTGTATAAATACAACGAAATATACAAGGGAATGTGAATACCGTTATAGTATTATTATTGTGATTGATTGACTGATATCATAATTAATTGCAATTAGTGATAATTTTTAAGTAGGTGCTATACAATTTTGAAATAAAATTTAGATAAAAAATCAAATATTTCAATGATTTCTTTGTGAACAATTGCAGATAATCCCAAGTTTGTTTACATTTCTTTTGTGTTAAATGTATTTCCGTTTTAATAACTTTATATTGCTTAATTAGTTTTAAATAAAATGCAATATTCCCATTATCTAATTTAACGGAAGCTTAATACATTCAATTAGGAAATTTTAAACATGTACTTGTATTTTAATTAGCTACAATTATTCTTTTTGTTTATAGGTAGAGAATAACCTAACCCAACTTCGTTATTTTGTATACGATTGCGAAGTAGTTTACACGTGGTAACACATGTCCGTAGAAAATTGAAGATATGAAGAAATCAATAGAAACCGAACCATGCGGTTCGGTGAAACCAAAACGAGGTTTATCTCGATTCTCACTCCGGAGGCTTTTATATGCTAGTCCGATTATAGGAAGACGATTTTCAAGAGCAGGTCCTTCGAAAACGCAAAAAAGTGCAGGTAACATAATTTTTTTTTTCTTTTATTTAGCTCAACAGCGGTGTTTTATTTATTACATAAATTCTTCGACTTTGTGTTGTATTGTAAAATAGCGATATTTACGCGTGATGACGTAACACTCAAATTCTGCCATACGAATGATCATTTTTTGGCGTAACTCGTTTACATGTTATTTAACTAATTGCATTCAAATTTAAAAGTTCCGTGAGAACATCGTCTAATGTCACGGATAATTAAACGCATAGAAACTTCAACACAGTGGTGATAAATTACCTATTTAAACTGTGTAATTTTTCTAATTTCGTCGTTTGCTGTAAAATCTCCTTGATGTCAATATATGAAAGTCTTGATCACAAATCTGTGATATCAGATTATTAATATTTTGGGTCGGGTACAGTTCGGCGCAGACCCAATTCGGCGCGATTTTTCTCGCTTGGAAATGTATCCGCGACGAAACGACGCGACGGTGTCACACTAAACTCGCGCCGAACTGATTTTATATAGGGGTTTGAAGCAGTCACATTGTTGAATTGCCCCGTTCTGGCACCAAATTTGCTCCTGATCCAGATAAAGATTTTAATTTGCATTTGAGAACATCAATAAGGGATGGGTGGAACATTTCCAAAGTCATCCGTATTTAATTAATCTTATTTATATTTTAAACGACTTTTTGCTTTTAACCGTTACCAATTCAGTTTGCAGAATAACGGGATTATCAGTAATAAAAATAAAAAAACATCGATTGACGGAGCAATTCTTTCCCATTTACGTAGTAAAGGAAAATATTGTTATCGAGTCAAAAACCAACTTCGCATAGGCACATCAGAATTTCGATTCAAAGGTATCATTTTGATAGTGAACCATATTTGGAACAAGGTCTGGATGTGTGTGGAAATTTTGTTCGACTACGATTACAAACAAACGAAATTAAAAACAATTGACTTGAAATTTCGCATGTTAGTTTGAAGAAACGGCCTGAAACGGAAAGAACTTATTTGATTTTGGTTGGAATCTCTTCACTGAAACGTCTTTTCTTTTTGTTCCATTGCTCATCTGAAAGGGGTTGAAAATTGTTTATCGATGATATGTGAATGAAAACGAAGCAGGCACGTAGAGTTTAGCTACTGTAACTTCATAGGGTGCGGCTAATGTGCAGGATCGAAAATTGGTCCGGTCGGATCCATGTTGGTGTCAATTGGTGGAATTGGGTGTCAATCGTTCTACTTTCACATCTACTGCGTACTAAATTGGCCACACCCTGTCAAGTTAGAGTGGCTAAACTCTACCTGTGGACTGATAATGGGGAGGATTTTTTTTTGAGCTCGGGCACCGGGTAAAAACCAATTGCTCCGAGTTCCTCTCTAAAGCTCTGATTTAATATTGGGAATAAAGCTTTTACTTATATTTTCGACTCTTAATCCACGGCTTTCATATTTCGTTCAATAAAAGTTACCTTTGTAATTTGTTTTTCTAACGATCTCCAACTATAAAACCCCATCAAGTGACCATTTTACCCCCACGGGGGGGGGTAAATTACGTCTAGGTTAGGAAACGCTGAGACGGAAAATAGTTTTCTCCCAAAATTTATTATTATTTTTCAATATTTCTATCGAAAATTCTGTTAACTCTCGCTAACAAACGAGTCCTTTTACTAACGGCAAGCCCCCTTCCCCTACTTGAATCCTGCTGTTATGTATCGACACAGGTGTGCTCCGAGGAATAGCACGAGAACCGGGTACACGAATTTAAAAATTTCTGAGGTAATAGATGATGCCAATAAGGCTCCAAAAGAACAATTTTAAAACATAAATTTTATAGATCATTGAAAATAGGCCTTAATTTTTTCCAAGAAATGAAAATCGAAAAGTGGCTATTGCGATGAAATAAGCTCCGCCCACATCCTCACAGAAGTTTATATTTATTAGCTTGAGAGCTCGCAATTTACATGCAGTAGAGAACGTACCAGTGCTGTTGTGTGGACGGACCGAACCAATTCTCGTTACTGCACATTATCCACAATCCATCCCATCCAACTTAGGTTGAGCGTAGTCTATGTCAGTAGCGATCGGAATGGACGTGTTATGCTTATCTATGACGAAAAGGTCTTATTTTGGACTAAAAATACTTGAAAATAATATTGATTTAACGAACGGAACTAATTTTAACCGGAATCTCTGCTACAGTCCTCTCATTAAAGTAATCCCTAAGGTCGACCACCACCTTAACCGGGATATTATAAAACGTAGATTTTTGAGACAGTCCATCTTATTAAAAAACAGCAAAAAACGACGACGACGGTGTAGGTAAGACTATTGCTGCAGCGGTCCTTTGCCACGCCCTGCCACTAGACCAGCTTAAAGTACACAGACCGCTAATAGAATGCTTCAATAAGGTCGAAATTTGCATAGAAAATCGATTTTTGGCTAAACTAATCGATATAAGACAGTCCTCCATATCTAAAACGCTTAATTTTAATGTTATTCTATCAAATTCAGTTGTGGTTTCATTAATAAAATTAATATCTTCTGTACCCGGTTATTGTGCTACTAATACCTAAAGTTTTAATATAAGTACTAAACGTTAAATAATTGATGATAGAAGGGGCAAAAAATAGTGTATGCACTTCAGGAACAAGGTTACCTTTTTGTCAATCGGGAAAAATTTCTTCAACCTTTCTCTGGAAAGTGTCAGATAATCCACTATTTCTACTACCGTTGGAAAAAGTTTAACCCCTTGTTATCCATTTTGGTTAAGAAATGAGCTACTTTATAGCACGATTACGGGAATGCAAAAGTGCCGTTTTTTACCCTGAAGAACGAGTGGGAAGTACTACTTTCTACACGCTTGGACGAAAACTGATATGTGTATTTCACGCAAATTACACCCATTCCATTTCACCTCACAATTTATTGTGAAATAAAACAAATCGTCCGTAGTATAGAAGATAAAATAATTTTATTGTTTTCTGCATAAAATAAAATAGAAAATTTTAATTATAAAAAATGCGGTTTATTTTATTATTTTATCCTCGGTTGCAGTCCGCAATCAAAGTCTCCTTGTGATTCCTTGTAAGTTATTAAATATTTCATACAAAGTTAGCACTCCTAATTTTTTATTTAGTGTATTCTCACCCTCAATGAAGATCACAAGTATCGTGCTTCGTTTTTCTATTCGGCTCCCTCAAGAATAATTAACAAATATTTCTAAAATGATATTTTGTTCAAATTTACAATAACTAATTTTAGTATAATGTAAAAAATTATTAATTTCTTAAAAACATACAAAAATTTATAAGGGTTCCAACACTCACGCCACCATCTTGGAAAGTATGTAGAAATCCTCAATTTGCAATTACATTATTATTAAACAGTAAACACAAAAAGTCGTAATCCTTTTATTGGGCCAAAAATTAGAATGGAGTTGTGTAAAAGAAAACAAGTTCACTTTCTTGATACTAAAAGTTTAAAACACTGCAAGGTGAAATTAACATCGTGAAAATATGCGTCCTGTTCAATCAATAGTAATTTTTATTATTACGTGTTTTGAATGACGATTGCTTTAATTTGCTTCTATTTGTAAATTATAATTATTGTTTATTGTATTGAACAACGTCATGTATATTATTAGTTGTTAAATTGTTTTGCTTTTTTTATTAATCCAGGAAGTTTTGAAATAACTTTACTGCAATGAATAAAAGCCGAAGCACAATGGGTTGTCAACAATAAAATCCTTAAGGACATTCTGTCATAAAAATTGTATTATTGCGCAGTCACTCAGTCGGAATTACCTATTGACACTTAAATTTATTTTATTTTTTTCGTGACAATAAAATAAGATTTAAATGAAATTCATTCTTCGTTGTATACTTTTTCTCCAAAACGGTGATAAACATGCCATTTCGTTACCGTGCCCATAAGTTTAAAGTTTCATTTCCTCGCCTACGTGGTACGGGCGGCAGACAAAGTAAAGCAGCTCATTTCTATCGTGAAAAGTTATGCTTTTAATTTTCTGAAATTTAATTATTTCAACATCAAATAACAATATTTTTGCTCCTTATTAAAAAACACTATAGTATATTTTACTTTGATTACTGCACATCAGTTAGAAACCAGGACCATTTATCTCTTCAATTTGTGATAACTGATAATTGATCTTCATTGAAATACAACTACCTACTGCAAAATTCTATTTTTATCTTATTTTTATTTGCTAAAAGTAATAAAATAAATTCATTGAAGTTGATAGCGTCTCTCTGAAGCTTCGTTTAATCCCTTTGGATAAGAAGAGGAGATTGAAAATGCTTTCGGAAATTTGATGTACGTTCCAGTCTAGGGCTGAAAATTTTATTATAAATTGTAAAATATCTCACACTAAAGTCAATTTGGGAAACGATACTGTTTTATTAATATTGTCCTTCGTCGACTTTGAAATGTTATTTCCTGCTATCAAAACATGTGCAATATTGATAAAGTTACGGATTTTATTGCTAATGTATACGATTTCTAAAATATTTAGTCAAAGCAATCCCCAGGGGAAGCCATTTATAGATTATAGAATCACTTTCAAAGAAATGAAGAGAAAATAATGGTTAACCATTTATAGGTGACATACAATAAATTTTGGTATTACAATGTCGCTCGGTAATTAATTACTGTGATCCAAATCGTAATTTTTCTAAAATGCTTCAATTTTTTTTTAGTTAATGTGAACGCTGGACCAGATACTCGGATCGAAAACACTTCCCATGATGTGGAAAAGGGTGCAAGTAATTCTGGAATACCTCATCATGTAGAACTTCATCAAGCCAATAGCAGATCATCGGTATTTACGACCAGCACCACAAAGGTAAATAAAATTAACCGGCGACTTATTTTATCTTAACAGTTCGTCTAATTATTTATAAATTATAATAACTTCAACAGTTACGCCATGTTTGTGTTTTTGTTATTAGAGCGGAGAAGGTCCTGTTGCAATTATAGAATGTCCGCTTTGCCTATTTGAGGTACCAATTGAAGAGTCGTGCGAATTGAAAGCGTGCGGCCACCGTTCCTGTTTACCATGTATGCAAAAATACTTAAGGGTGGAGATTACGGAATCTCGAGTTTCAATATCTTGTCCCGAATGTGCAGAAAGAATGCATCCAAACGGTAAAATTGTCACATCTATACCAAAGAATCCACATTTATTTATTTTTTATTTTAGAAATCCGTAATATTTTAGACGATAGCGTGCTATACGAAAAATATGAAGATTTTATGGTAAGGAGGGTATTGGCAGTTGAACCAGATACGCGGTACTGTCCTGCACCTGACTGCAAGTAAGTCGAATTTTTTTTACACGAAATTTTGTTATGCTCATCCAATTGTTCGTATTTTTAGATATGCCGTAATTGCAAGTGAATGTGCAAGTTGCCCGAAAATAAAATGCGAGAGGCCGGGTTGCAATTCGTATTTCTGCTATCACTGTAAAGCGGAATGGCATCCTAACCAAACCTGTGATGCAGCTCGAGCGCAACGTTCACCCAATGTACGTTCTTCATCTCTTAGTTTTAGCCAAGACTCGCAACATCGTAAGTTACTTCTATCTGCATTCTCTTCTTAACTGATTTTCATTTTTTTTTTCACAGGAGATGACATAAAGTCGTGTCCTCGTTGTCAGGTGTTGATCGTCAAAATGGACGATGGTTCGTGTAATCATATGATGTGCGCCGTTTGTGGTGCAGAATTTTGCTGGCTGTGCATGAAAGAAATTAGTGATTTACATTATCTTAGGTGAGACCTGACTTGGCATGCATTTAAAAAATGTATTTAACGAGAGCGTTGTTTTTTCTAGCCCTTCTGGTTGTACATTTTGGGGTAAAAAACCATGGTCGAGAAAAAAGAAAATATTATGGCAATTAGGGACGTTGGTCGGCGCTCCAGTTGGTATTGCTCTTATTGCTGGTATTGCAGTTCCTGCTATGATTATAGGTAACTGTGCCTTTTTTATATTTTATTGGCAAGTGCAAATTATGGTTTACTTTTTTTAATCTTCTGAAGGAAGTAATTTGTAAAATTATATGTTTGTGCTTGTAAAGTGTATTATTTAGTTTGTTTTACTTTGGTTTATAATGCCTATCAACAAAAATTATAATCCATAATACTTTGGTCAACAAGTGTTGGAAATAATTATTGTTTGTTACAGGAATTCCAGTTTGGGTTGGTCGCAAATTGTATACAAGATACAAATATGCAAATAAACACAAACGAAATGCTGCGATTGTTGGTGGTGTTTTAGCGACGGTGAGTATTTTATTATTATTTTTTTATGAATTTACAAACACAAAAGTTACGTTCGGATTATTGCGGAAAATTAAATGGGTCATAAGGCCGCTTTTAACAAGCTAAGTCGTTTGGCAAATCTTTTTATTTGTTTAAAAAAAATATATATTTGTGTAATTTACAAAGTTCAAGTATACATGAGGGGGAAGTCGTTTAATCGGACGAATTATAAAAACATCTTCAATTATCATCAATAAATGAACAATTTGTATTATTGTTAGGTTGCACGTCGCGACCTGATCCATGTGGCCCATAAATCCTATATGTTTACCCTTCATTTCTTCAATTAAACAGATTTCCTCATGACATCATTTATCCGCTTTAATTGAGGTGTGTAATCGGTTTGAAAATTCGTCACGATTTAATAAAAATTTTATTTTTTCTGCTGGCACCTCACCATCAACCTGTTTTAGAACAGGAACTGTAATCTCTGCTTTACATTGTTCCAGCACTGCGGATCCTCTTTCACGAATTCATGTAGGTCTACTTGACAAATTCCTTACTTTTTGTTCTAATTGGCAACAATGCCACTCAAAAATCACTTTTCTAATCAAGCAATGTTAAAAGCTAGTTTTTTATTTAATAGAAAAAGTGGGATGGATGGATGGACCCCATTTTTTCTACCAAATAGGACCCACTAATTTCTAACCTTTGTCTGTTTTTTAAAGAGGCTCATCGGTGCCAATTAAGATATAGTAGCTATATTAACGAAGAGACTTTGGCACCATAACCCGCACCCAGAATAATTTTTATTATGAAATATCGACGATATTGGTTTATTTTGACATTTCTTGAAGAATATTTTATGAATATTCAATAACCATAATGAGCCCTCAACTATTATTAGCTGGGTGTGTTGCGGTGCTGAAGGTTCCAAATTCGATAGATTACTTTTGCAGTTATTATTATTGGAAAAAAACAAATTAAAAGAAAGAATTTGTAGGGCAGACTAGACAAAATTTGTAAAATCTAATCTCTTAGAATAGTGCCAACCAAGTACGAAAAGAGAGTAAGTTTCGGTACTATTATTTACGTCAGCTAGTAGTTTAAAATCTTCCATACCGTCAGCTGGGGTAACTTTGTCCCACTTCGCCAAGTTTTTTTAGAGTCTCTACTACTAAAAGCTGTCGAGAATTAGTAAACTTTACATTGTAAGTTGCTTATTTTATAAACAAAATATAGCGACCTATAACATCCCTAAAGTGTTTCTTTTAATTTTTGGTTCAAATTAAAAATTTGGATCAAAGTTACCCTCAATTGGGGTAACTTTATTCCATTAATTGAAAACCTATATTTGTAATGTATTACATAGCTTTTGACAATGATAAACTATCTGAAAACTTTGGCCACATACATACATTATGTGGTCATAACATATTATTTGGACAAAGTTACCCCAGCTGACGAAAATTGAATATTTGAACTAAAAGAGATGAGGTTTATGGCGAGTTTTAAGGCAGTACAAAAAGAAGCTTATTTTTCATAAATAAGTTTTGATAGTGACTTAGGCCCCAGATTAGAAATAAATCCTAAAATCTTGCTGGTTTGACAACAATAAATAAAGTGTACAATTTTAGAACATTAATCCCAATATATAGGGAGGTGGGGGTAGTAGAAGGTTGATGAAAATTACACAGATTTTTAATTTGGTTAATTCAATGAAAAAGTTGGAAACATTTTTCAAGTGAAATATTTTTGGGAAAATTTGCAAAAATGTGTGACACCATAGGTAGGGTTACCATATGTCCGCGGGAGCGTCCGCAGCATACAACTCCGCGTTTTTTGTCGGCAGGGATAACGAGGAGGAAAATTTACCTAGAAGCAATATTTAAAATTGTTGAATTTGCCTTATGTCTGCCAGGTATATCAGCTCATGTCTAAAATAAATTTTTCTATGTGTTTCATTTGGACAGCAGAAAGAGGGAGGCTTTCTGTGTCCAAGGTCAAGGAACTGCTTAATGTGAAAGCGAATTCCAATGGACCTTGTCTTGATTTCCATGACAAAATAATGAATAATAAATATTTTATCAACAAAGTTTTATCCTCAAGAAAGTCAAGATAAAAAATGTCGTATGACGAGCTTATTTTCAAAACGCAACATGTCCAAAAATCGTTTTCTGATATAAGGGGGTATTTGAGGTATTTGATTTGTGGACATTTCCATTACACTTAGGTAAATATCCAATGCGTAATTTAAAAAATAAGCACAACGTTTCGGAATTGTTACGTTACACACTTTAAGCACCTAAATAAAACTATAGCACTTATTGCGTTTTGAGAATGTAGCTAAAATTTGACACGCTTTCTCATGGGACTAGCAATTTTGTATTAAGGTTTTGAAACCAACTCGTAGAGAATGTTTTAGATTAGACTATGTAATGGCATCCGTATCTAAAATTTTCAATTTTTGAACATGTTGCGTTTTGAAACTGCACGTGAATAGGTACAGGGTGGCGCGCGGCAGACGCATGGATTTGAAAATGGAATAAAACGCAGACTGTTACGCCCACTACTGGACATAAGCCTCTCCATATTATGGAGGATCTGGCCATAACTCACCACGCTGCTGGCCAGACGGGTTGGTGAGTAGTCCGCAGATTGATTTTGGACTATGGTTGTTTTACATCCGGTAGCAGCTTGCTAGGCTAGTATTCAGATGTGCCTGTAGCCCTGTTTTTTGTTAACGGTGGCAATTTGTCAACTCAGGGGGACCGCCGGCTTAACGTGCCCTCCGAAGCACGGAGACTTGGTCATAAGAAAGTTTGACTCTCCCCGGGTTTGAACCCGGTACCCCGCGTTCGCATCCAACTGCGTTAGCTGCAAGACAATGACCGATTGTTTTTATTTCATGTTTCATTAACATGGGAAATTTAAGTTTACACGGTTTTAAACAAAGTATCGGCCAAATGGCGCCCCTCACACTCCAAACACCGAGTAAGCCTTTTCCTGAAGTCTTCGTGCACTCTTTAAAAAAGCATTGCCAAATGAATTTCGGAGATTTGGGCTCGAATGTTGTTTTTGAGGGCTTCCAGGGTCCTGGGACGATCGTTGTAAATCAAGGAATTTAGGTATCCCCATAGGAAACAATCATAAGGGGCCAAATTGGGGAGCGCGCTGGCCAGTTCAAATCGTCTCTTAGGGAGATGAGGCACCCGGGGAATCTGTCTCGCAAAAAGTCAATGCAAACCCTTGCTGTGTGGGCTGTGGTACCGTACTGTTGAAACCTGACGTCTTCCATCTCCATCCCTTCCAACTGAAGAAGAAAAATCCTGGATCATGGTCACCCATCTGTATTTTCAAAAGTGGATTGGTAGGTTTTTATGAAAATCTCCTCCCCCAACCCCATGGATTTTGGGTGTCCGCGTTTGGCTTAAAAAATTATGGTAACCCTAACTAGAGGGAGTTATTTGAAGATGGTAGAGTAGGTCAATTTGACCCCCCCCCCAAAGAAAAACTTTATTTGATTTGATTAGTTTGAGAAAAACTGTCATATTATTTTTCAGTTTCAAGTACTGCAATTGGACCTAAATGCTGGTGTAAATTGCAGATTGTAACTTTTCCTTTCAGGAACTAAACCTATTTCTTCAGAAGAACTCTTGTCATTGACGAACGGCTACACGTTTAAACCAGCATTTCTCAAATTATGTTGCATCTAGACATTCTTTAATTATTAAATTATTATTCAGGATTCCCTCTAATTCTGGAATACCCCGAAAAGTCGAGGAATTTTAAAATGTACAAATTTTGTCATGATTTTCGATTTTTAAGCGAGAGTTAGAAAATTAAAACTTGGGTCAAGGACAAATAAGAAATCTTATGTAAGAAAATCTCATTTTTGATTTATTAAAATTAATACAAAATTTTCCACATTTTGGTAGTAAATCGCCACTTTCTATCTGCATTCGGCGACATAGAAGTGGAGGAAAAGAGGGGGTTACCTAGTAACAGCATTTAAAGAGAGGCATCTAGCAACGGGAGGAAATAAGAGGTAATCCAACAGTAAGACGAAAAGGAGGTGGGTCATGTAAAAGCAACAGTGTTGCCAATTTAGCGGTTTTTCCTACTTTAGTCTTGGAAAAGTCAGGGAATTTGTTTTGTGAACTTTATTGGGAGTCCCGTTAGTGTTTTTATGTATATTTTTGAAAAGTTAGCTCTCTCTATCTGACAAAGTCAAAGAGAAAATCGCGAGGACAGTTTATGACTATGACACACAATGGATTAATGAACTCAGTTTCTATTGATCTGAAAAAATACTAAAACGTAGCATAAAAGATTTAGTGAGATTGAATACATACACCGAAAAAAATCAGTTATAAAACTTGTCGAAAATGCTATTACTACAATTTGTAGAAATATTTACTACAAAAAATAGTTTAAATAATGGTTTAAGATTTTTACGATATTTAACACTGTAACCCAATAAAAATGTCTAGAACCAAACCGAGGTGGGTTACTTTCCCTGCGTTCGGGGAGAAGCTACTTTCGCTACCAAACATTTCTTTTCCTTCTTTCGAGCTTCCAGTCGCTTCCAAACGCTTTGGCTCCGCCCCTTTCAGTCGCTACAAACGCTACAAACATTTTGGTGGGAGAGCCAAAGCGTTTGGAAGCGACTGGAAGCTCGAAAGAAGGAAAAAAAATGTTTGGTAGCGAAAGTAGCTTCTCCCCGAACGCAGGGTTTATGTTAGTTAAAAACACAGAAACGCCATCTGTCGAATTAACAAGTCGTCAGAATATTTTTTTCAATTTTTAGTACTATGTGGTCCCTCTATGCACCTGATCGAGATAAAACCCGATTTTATTATGAATCGTTCAGTCAATGAGACAGTCAGATCAATATTATCAGGACCGGTCTTTATATTATAATTTCCATCATTTTTAGGCCCGTCATCAATATCATTTGGTTACCTATTCTTCTAAAATGCAGAATTTTGCCCCCTGAATTGTTAATGTATTTTTAATTCGACACCTGCATTTCGAGTTCATATTTGGTAGACTTTCATCAGTCCAATTCTTTGGTAAAGAAGGATTATTTGTAGGTATAAATTTCATTTGTCCACTCTCCCATATTATATATTTATTAAATTACTAAACTTATAATAGAAAATAAGAACAAAGCCAGCGAAGCGAAAATTATAATCTTCAATAAGTTTAAATTATATTATAAATTGTAAATAATAATTAATCTCTTGCAATACCTTAAACTTAAAGTAAACATTTTGTGGGTGTATTCTGCGTAGGTATTTAAAATAAGTAATTGCCTTTCGAATAAAATCTGTTTGAAACATGGGTTTTATTGATTTTATTGTTAATGCTATTTGAGAAATAATTGTTTAGTTTTCTTCTAGAAAAACATTTTTAATTGAATAAGATTGAATTTGTAGTGTTAAGTGTAATTGATTGTATTAAGTAGTGTGGGCTTTGTTTGTTTTGGAGCTTTAATTTGCTTATGCTGCATCCACACATAGCCGAACAAAAACATTCACTCAAATTTTGATACATGTTCGCTAGCGTTCACCCCGAATGTTCGCATATTGTCGCTTGACCTCCAGCAGTGAATGTTTGGACACAATCATTTTTGGAAAATCCACACGAATTGCATTCAACCCGGACCTGGTCCGAATGTTAATCACGCGAAACGACTGTCCATGTCCACACATCCTTTTGAAGTTGCGCGGCGAATCTCCAATTAACAATATTGACATTACCCTTTGTGATTTTAGTAAGAATTTGTTAAGGCATATCTAGGAGAGCATAATTTACTCTTGAACATTTCAGGTGTTTAGTTCACAGAGGTACCAGTAAAATTTCTACTCTGCTTGAACGGTGAGCTTACCTGACGATCGATGCTGTTCAAACTTAATCCGATGTTTCTGAATTTAAGTACATTGTTTGTATATGCTATTGTTTAAATTCGTTTTATAGAATCACTTTTTACGGTGTAGATCACAAATTGCATAATAAAACGAAGGTTTTTGCTTTTATTATCACGATTTCACTTTTGTTTGGATTTTGATAAAATTCCTATAACGCTCAAATATTAAGCTGTTTGTTTTAATTATCGACACGAATTTAAAAAAATTGCTAATCTTTTAACGCGAAGTTGTATCATCTGCAAATATCCGAACAACTTTTTATGCTTGTAAATTTAATGTTAATCTAGGAAAATTGGGCAAATCTACTCGAACTAATTATTATTTTGGAATTAGCGTGTGATTTGGTTCGTTAAATAAGATAAACTGTCACGGATGTTACTACTAAGGTTTTTATACTGAACATTTATCTTGATTTAAATATGACCCAAAGAATAAGGAAAATTAAAATGTTTTCCTATAGATATGACCCAAAGAAAATTCGTTTATTTTTTAGAGACGTTCTGTCAAATAAGACGTCTCTTGCTTTGGTTTTAGAAATGCCTTTGTCATTTTTGATATTAAACGTCGTTTGAGAGCACTTCGACATTTTAATAACAAAATTTTGTGTGATTGATTTGAGTTGAAAAAGTTAAAACTTACCTTCGTTCAGGACATATCGATCACGCAAGTTCCTTCTTTGATTAGATGCAATTTTACCTAAACTTGTAAGTTTCGGATTTTATCACATCGAATTCACTTCTTAATGCAGCATCATTTCCAATAAATTCTCACGAGAGCGGTTTCGCTTTTCGTGACTTGAAATTCAAGAGAAAGGGGAAATTCTGTGTTGCCCTTGAAAAAGGTATCGTGGCCTTTCGTAAATGTATTTTGAAAGGATGAGGATTTAAATGAAAACTTGATTCATAATTTATTAGCTTTATTTTTTAATGTTACATGTGTAATTGAAATCATTTAAATTGTGTGTGTTTATAAAATTTTGATTTATCTAAGTTAAGTGCTGAAAAGTAAATCTTTATCAATATTTTAATTGGCACCGAAAGATTTCTTAAAATTAAAGTTATTTAAGCGAATATCGTGCATAATAAAAATAAAGTGGGGCTGCTATTTGTATTTTTGACGGACCACCATAATTTTACTTCACTTGCTATTGTTCCTGTTTATTAATCACATCCTGATTTAATATCCCGTCTGCGTGTAAATCTCTCAACAATTCCAGTAACCGTTCTTCCGTAAGGGGATCTCCTAGGGCCACGTCGATGGAACCTATGCAAAGTAACAAAGCCAGCAATTGAGATTTTCTGTAATCCGCACCAAGCCGCTTTCTATCGTAACCTAATTCGCCTTCCACATCCACGCCTAACTTACTACATGTTTTGCTAAGCGTTTTCCAATAACCATCCAATAAAAAGTCCGTATGAACTCTTCGAAGTTCTGCGGGTACCGAACTAATAAGCAACAGTGCCAAATCGTTGGTCGGCCTGCTAAAAGTAACCATTTGCCAGTCCAAAATAATACACTCGCACGTCTCTTCCGACTCTTTAAACATTAAATTATTGCACCAAAAATCGGTGTGCGTGATTAACGACATCGGCTCTTCCGGAGATAATAACGATTCGATTACTTCTTTGGTGTTGGGTCGAATTGCGTTAAGACTTTCCAAAACGTTTTCTAATCCGGGCCTTCTTTCCAAAAATTGGGCCAATTGTGGCAAACCCCTTTCGACTAATTGTTGGTATGAATCCGTTGCTTTCGATGTTTGAAAGAGGAATGGATATCGTTCGGATAAACACTTTCCTTCTTTTATCTTGAGACATAACGAAAGAGCATGTATTTGAGCAATTGCGTCCATGGCAGCAGAAGTTTGCCTGATACTTAAGCCTCGAGAAAATTCGGCGCTAATAAAATGTTTGGGTTTAATATTTTCTAAAACTAGGACGGACTCGGGGGGACTTGGCTCAGGATCATTGCTTCCTGCCGAATAATGTGCGTAATAGCATTTTGGAATTGGCAAATTTATTGGATTAGTATCCACTATGTATTGGGATTGAAATCTCTCTAAATCCGGAACGATCTGTAATATAAAAAAAACATTGTTATAGCTGCGTGGTTCATTGCATCAGCTGTTTTTGTTTAGAATCGATTACAAATCTCCCATACATAGTCAAGGTTAATTTAAATTATGGTCATTCGTGTGTAAATATTGTACTTACTTGGGTATAAAATTTAATTTCTCGTAAATCGAACTGTGCTTCTGTTACAAAAAATCTGCTAAATGGATCTTGGGGTAATAATTTAATGATGAAGCTTAACGAAAACGTTTCATCGGAGACGTCTTCTCCGAGCTTGTATTGAACTGAAACTGCTAGGATATCACTGAGGACGCTTTCACCTGCATCGCATCCTGGTTTTACAGTAAAATTCACAACCGTAATCGATGATGGACTTGGCAAATCATTGTGATGTCTTTTTAACACTGCCAATAACCACTCTTCGGTTACGGGCCAATCGGCACCGCTGCTGCTTTCTTCTTCACTTTCTGACATTTTTACGCTTTATCCAGTTATTTGTTCACACTTTGTATTTTTATTTGATTGAAAGTTTAAATTCATATTTTTATTATGTGACTTTGAGTGGTTGGTGTTATCTGTGAGGGTGCCCGAATCTTACTGAACGTAGACGCTGCGCATCGTAGGGCTGGGATAGTCTGAACGGGCGTGGCGACGTCGGCCCGGCGTACAGACAATTATCGCTTCATTCTCCATCACCTCGTGCACGCTTTAATCGATAACGAGCCCCTTTTATTTTCATATTATTAATAATTCCCATTATAGTAAATAAGTGTCCCCAATAACAACAATGAACCTAATTTTTTTCATAAACAACTCTATTGATTTTTATATGACGTTGTAAATATTCCAACCTTCGGGGATTTATTAGTCAGCCTGCATTTAAAATTCCTTATAAAGGAGTCGTTGAATCATCGTTTAAATTATTTGAACTTTTTAATAGGGGCGGTCCGTCTAGTTATCTCTCTTAATTGAACTGGAAATTTCCGGTTGTTTTTTTTGAAGATGTCGCACCGAGGCGAAACGTACACCACAAATATTATTAGAATTTTAATTCATATTACATTAAGCTGTTCAGATGGGTATAATATGCAAAAATTATTAACCCCTTATATAAAATCGGGAAATTTTTGCATACGTTTGTTATTCAAGTCTTATATTTGTTATCATAGTACCTCAATCTTTTGAGAGAAGGATAAATCCCAGCTATTAAAATAATAGTGAATAAAAATACTAATCAACAAATTTCTTTTTTAGGTAATTATTTCACCCATTCTCGCTGGTTTGGCTGTTGGCATTGGAGTGCCGATTTTATTATTTTATGTATATGGAGTCGTTCCCGTTTCGTTATGTCGATCTGGTGGATGTGGTGTAACTACGTCATCGACAGGCGTACGCTTCGATTTTGACGAAAATGACTTATCTTCAACAAGAAATCCAGATAACACATCCATCGATGCTGTCAGTAGTAGAGGAGTAAATCCTTCCATCGGCGAAGCTAGTCTTTCTTTAGCAAGTGGAAGTCAAGTTTTGAGAGAACCTGATCGAGAGTCGTCCAGTACGGTAGCGCTCGCAGGAAGTGTAGGAAATGCAGGTCAAAGATTGGAAGTTCAAGCTGATCTCGTATCGACTCAAAGATTTAGTATTAGCAGTTTATCAGATAAATCTGTTAATGTAAGTTTGGCCGATGACGGGGGCGCTTCTACGAGAGCTTTAGCTGGTTCCATGCTTAATTACAAGGTTAGTTCCTTTTTGTAATTTAACATTTGCATGTTTAAATCGGTCACAAGTCACTGTCAACAAATTTCGGAATATTTAACTACAAATATTTATAGGCCTCCTTGAACCAGAAGAATTCGAGAAAACCTGGAAAAGTAATATTATTTAACAGTTTTTAAATACTAAAAGTTCCTACATTTTATCAATTAATTTTTTTTAAACAGATAAATATAATGTACTTGTAATACAAGGAAAATTGTAGATACTGATTAGATAGCACCTTGTATTTTTTATCTCTTTTTTTTACAAAGAAAATTTTGTTTTATTATAGTTTAGTGCGCCAGTTTAGCATTTCTTGTATTCTATTAATTTTGTTGCATGAAAATAAAATTTATTTATACTTTTTATTATTTATTATTCTATGCACTGAGAAAATTTGGTCTTTTTTGATATGAGGCGGACTGGCCAAGTGAAAAATGCCGATAATTCCTCTTGTTCTTTAAATTTTTATTTTGATGTTGGATTGGTGTGATGGAAATTAATTCCGGCGTTGGAACCGAAAATTTGGAACTTAATCGTAACATTTACAATATAATATTTGACATAAATTTTCAAAAATCTCCTGCGGCGCTATACAGAATATAAAAGATACACATGCGATTTATTTAAAGCAATTTTCTTTACTTAAAATTACACCAAGAAATTTAAAAACAATTCATTATCAATAATTATTTATTACAAGGCAAAGAGAAAATTCCAAAATTTTGTATTTTCTTTTCTTATAATTAATTGATATCTAATAATTTAAATTTAACCCATAGAATGAAACTATTTTTTGGAAATCTTTTTTTTGTTTTGATTCTTGGTCTGTTTATTAAGCTGAATCTCAGAAAAATATTTAAAAAATTCTGAAAATGTTGTAACTGGCCGAAACATGGTATCCTTTTAGAAGAAAATAAAAGTTTTTTTAATTAATTTCATAATTTGGATAAATAATTTCAAATTTATGCATAACACGTTTATTGGACCTTTGTGTATCTAAATTTGATATAATCTAATCAAAACTGCTAATAAAAACTTCAATAAATTACTTCCTGTGATTCCTTGTTCAGAGTTGACGCTTGACGAACAGCTCATCAAAAAACGTAAGAAAATATGGTTGTAGGTTCATAACCCTGACTGGCGCATCACATCTTTAATTAGTACAGCGTTAGTCAAAATGGCTCGTAGCGGAGGGGACCGAAGCGGAGAGCGCGTAGAGTCGATTTTGACAACGCAACTACGATAAATCTCGGATCCATCATCGTTAAATCAATTTAAACCTTTTCCAAGTATTTTTGGATATGATATGAATAGTAGGGGGTACTGAATTACAACTTCCCCGTGTACATGCTTCTTACGCGGGTGGGGCAATGTTGTACATTGCCACATCATGTAAAATTTTGGTTTTTGATCAAGTATAAGCCCTATTTGCAATGGTTCGCAAAATTTTTGTTTTATAATTGCTTTTTGGACCGTTTTCTATCATTCTGTAAAGTAGAAATTTTTAATTTCGCAGTCAGGGTTAAGTATACCTAATACCACCAGAGTTTATTTTTGCGTTCTTTTATTGTTATATGGGTTAAAATTTATAGAGATTATTGTATGGTTTTGAAATTCTCGCTTTGAGTTATGTGAAAATACGTCATATTGGGGAATAAAATGATTTATTTCAAAGAACAAAGATTTCTCAATTTTTTGTGTTTAGTCCGTCTTATCGTTTCCATGGTGACCTTGACCTTAATCGCGACGTCATCCGTAAAAGTAACCTTCCAGTGATTATTTTTCTATGAACAAAGGTCATGATTGTTAAGGAAACGAGAAGACGGACATAAAACAGGTCCAAACTGTTTTCGTAACATTAACAATATGTAACATTGTATGGTAGAGTAGCGGTACTGGAAGAAAGAAAGGCGGAGCTAATGTGCAGTAACGAAAACTCGTACAGACGTATTTATGTTGGTGTCAATTGGTGCTAGTCAATGGTCAAATACTGCACTGGATTTTGGCTACGCCTTTTTTTCTTCCAGTACCACAACTCTAACACGCAGCATCCGTTCACTACCACCAGCCACTCTTTTTGGGGTGAAATTTACCGAATATTTTTAAAATCATTTTATTATAATTTGGAACCTAGTTAACTGCAATATCAATACAATAATATTAGTACTTTAGTGCTAACAACCCCTAAAATCTGAATTAGCACCACCATTTATGAAGTGAAAAAAAAGTGTAGTCTGTGGCCTACTGCGTAGAGCAGGAGTCTGCAACCTTTTGTTGTAAGAGTCCACTAAAAAGAAATTTTTTTTTTAAAGAGGTCATTTGTTTTAGAGTTCCAGGGCCGCACTAAGACCCTTCGCGGGCCTGCGGGTTGCCGACCCCTGCCGTAGAGGAACGGCCGGTGTAACTAGAATTGCCTCAGTTGAATATTTTTAAGACTACAAATTTTTTATTTACTTCGTAAAATTTCATTAATACTAACTTAATATTTTCTTGGCGCTTTCAAATGCTTGGTGGCTCGATTCCTGACTGACTCCCCTTCCGTGCAGAAGAATTATTGTTTTGTTAATCACAGGTTAAAGTTTGAGTTTATTTTTTTGCAAAATTCAGTATTTTCTAAATTTTGCACTTTTGTCTTGTTCTAAAGATCTAAAAGCCGTAAGGTGAGAAACTTTTAGTTTTTTCTTTATTCTGCTGCAATTTGCAATTTTGTAGCTTCATTTGCTAATAAATATGAAAACAAGATTTAATTTAATCTACTAGGGGAGATTTTTATGTTCATGGAACCGACAGAGGAAACGAAAAATTTTTTTTACATATTTTTAATTTTTGGTATTATCTCTGCGAACATCAAAGCATTTGTTAGGTCTTTGGATTAATTTTTTCTATTACCTTAAGAAAATAATTTTTATTTTTGTGTATAAAATGCGTGCTTCATCGCCCTCAAAAGCATTCCACAAAGTTATTTTTTCAAATTTGGAAAGTGCTAATAATTTCTTAGGATCCTCTGATGTCTTAGGTATTCATTGCAATTCTTACTTTGTGAACAGGTGCATTGTCTTGCAGTATAAATATGCAATTGATTTAATTTCTTCTTTTAAACCACCTAAAATATCAGCGTAGTATCTACTATAGACACAAGGGTGGTACCTTTACTTTTATAATAAATTCAAATAATTCCTTCAAAATATTAAAGCCATCACCTTTCCAGCAGAAATATCTCGGGTGGTCTCCACCAAAACCAGAAACTCCTGTTTAAAATTAGGATTATCAAAATGAAACTTAAAAATCTCCCCTTTTATATAATATTTTATCCAAAGGAATAGAATGGAAAGGAATAACCCCTACAATCATTTTCAAAAAGTTAAAATGTTCCCTTTAAATTGCGCGATTTATTATAAATTACTACACACCATGAAGCTGCATTTACAGCCTCAAAATTAAGGATGCGTTTCAAATGCAAACAAAGAGGTGGCAACTTTCAGGTTGTAAATGTGGCTTTACAAGCAGTAGCGGACCACGAAGGGTGCGAGGGGGGGGTAAATAGTTCGAACGCGATTTTTTTTTCTCAAAAAATATGTACTTTGGATTGGCTACTAATTTTGTAGTAACTCATTAGCTCAAGAAATTATTATTATTAGATTATTATTATTAAAATTTGGTATATTTTCAGAGTAATGGAAGTGATTCCTGCAGTTGCGTAACAATTGGAGAGGATTGCGTATCGGAAAGGGTCCGCTTCGACGACAATGTTAGTTTCATTGCACCTCAAAATTTCGAAAGTAACCTTACCGAAAAGTCGAGCATAGACAGTAGCAGTAGTTTTAAACGTACCAATAAGCCGCCTTTAAATCGTAGCGATAAAGCTTACGACACTTTAAGTAACGATAGCATTTACGTAGACATCACATTGCCATATTGTGACGAAAAGCCTAGGAAGACCATGTCGACTGCCGCCACATTACGAAGTATTTTCTTTCACTCCAATTTGAGCGACAGCAAACCAACAAAAAGTTTTGAAGATCGAGTGATTATTGAAGTATCAAATGAAACTCTGGATAAGCAAGCCACGTCTTCCGAGAGTAAACCAGTGGACACAAATACTGCAAACATTCTTACAACGAAACCTGCCCCTTTGAGCTGTGACAGTTCGACTCTCTTATAGTTTTAATGTAAATCTATTGTGCGTTTTATTTTATCATAAAGACTGATGTGTATAACCCACAAGTAGCTTATTAATAAATGTTTAAAATCAACGATTAATCTGTCTTTGGTTGCGAAAGTTATGCATTACTGCGAGGTGCAAGCAGCTTTTCGCTTTATTTCTAAAGTCATGTGCTTATGATCTTTTATAAATTACAGCGTTAAGTTGTTTAAAAATTATTGATCATAAAGGAACTTTTATTATCAAATCTTTTTTAAGGCTATCTTCAGGTTTTGTAGGACTTCGCAAGTGGAAACGTTTATAATGATTTATTATAAACAAGGAACGTAGATTCCGTTCTTTTTTGTTCTTTTCTATTTCATATAGTACTTTAAGGGTGACTATATAAAATCAGATAAAGTAACAACTGAAATGATAGTTTTATTTTGTATATATTACGAAGTTTGGATTTTTTAAATTACCATTTTGTTTTGTGTATTGCGAATAATGCAAGTGTATTATATGTTAATTTAAGAGTACATATGGAATTTATTTCTAACAACAAAATGTTTATGTAATATAAATTATATAAGTATGTCGTCAAATTTGCGTTTTATTTATTCTGTAACATGCAATTTAGAATGACCAATTTATTATTGTTCCTTCAACTGTGCTACTCTAAAGGTGCAACGATTTTAAGGTAAGAAATTTTATTTGAACTATGAAAGTAAATTTCAATCTAAATTTATTCTTTTGAAATCATAATTAACGATGCAATTTACGCAATTTACGCAATTTTTCACGTTTATGTAATCAATCATAGTTGCAATTTTAGTAGGTAATTCACTTTATTTTGTAATTAATAGAGCGGTTAAAAGTTAAACCATTAATTTTTTGTTAAAATGTATCAAATAAAAGTTTTCCTAATTTTATTTCTTTAGGTGAGGGGGAAGAACCTGGACATAGCTATTTTACTAGTATACCAACAATAAATTGTTACTGAAGCTCGATATTTCTATAGCCTTAATTTGGTGCACAGTTTTGATGTGTAAAATAAGGTAGGGGGCTCTGGTACTCTGAAAAATAGAAAAAACATTTTAAAAATGACTTAAAATTTAATATTATGTAGTTTATGTTCCTGAAAAAACTTTTCACTGACTTGTAGAGCAGTGGCGGATTTCCAAACAGGCGCAAGAGGCGCGCCTGAGGCCTCAAAATCAAGATTTTGTGGACCACTGGTATAGTGCAAAAGCAAATTTGAATCAAAAATTTTGCATATCATTGCAAATAGGCTCCAATTTTTGCCAAAAACTGTAAAATACATAAACTGGCATTTAACCACATTGAATTGGCTGTAGCTATAAGGTTAGCCCCGCCTCCCTCGCCGGGAGAGAGCTGTAGTGTTCCGCTAATAGGAATGAAGACTGTCAAGTTGTACTTCACAAGCCCCAAATTCATCGTTCAAGTACTTCTTAGTTATTTTGCAATTTTTTTAATGCATAGAAGTAATTAACTGGGATCTGAGAGTCAGTTCAACTTACTAATAAAAATATACCCCAGGGCCAAACAATAACCTAAATGTGGATATTAGAAAACCGGGAACTCTGAGACAGTCCACGCATTAAAAAAATCTCTGAGGCGCCCACCTTCCACCGCCCTGACCGGAATCTTCGAAAATGTGGAGATCTGAGACAGTCCAACTCATTAAAAATATTCCCCAGGGCCAACAAATAACGTAAATCGAGACATTTTAATCCAAAAGAATTCGTAAACTGTGATTATCTATTAGCTTGTGCCTAATAGACTCTTCAGCCCCTCCCCATAACAGAGAGTAACCGAAAGTACACGTATCGTCACCAGAATGTTTCAATAAATTCGAAATTTGCGTAAAAATGTAAACTTGTAAATAAAATGTTAAAAAATCGATTTTTGGCTAAACTTGTCAATATTGATGATTTGTCCGAACCTTCATTTTAATGTTATCTGTGAAATTTTGTTGAGTTTTTTTAAATAAAATATCAGGTGTATGCATTAATTTCCGACATTTTTCCCATCTATCTGGCAATTTGTGAAAAAACTATTCGTTAATTTAGCCCTCGTTAATTTGATCCCCTGGTAATTTCGTTCCTCGTAATTTTACTCCCGGTAATTCTACCCTACTTCATAGTAACACACTTTGCCGAGTAGGACCGGTCTAGGGGACCGGAGCGGAGAGTCGATTTTGACAACGCAATCACGTCACATCTTGGATCCTTTTATTCCTTATATTAGGTATATACCAATTTATCTGAGGATCTAATTACCAAGGGATGACATTACTGCAGGTGAAATTATCGGGGGATTACCCAATTCACCACCAAGTAATGACCGAATCACCTACAGCCAAATTTAGGCCCCATATGCAATGATCCGCAAAATTTTTGTTTTATAATTGCGTTTTGGACCGTTTCCTATCATTCTTTCCATCGAAAATGTTATAATTTGCGGCCAGGTTAACGTACTATCCCCCACTTTTTGATTCCAGGGTGCACCGTTTTTGAGATAATTGTCAAAAGAGAATCTGTAAAAAATGGAATGTAAGGAAGAAAATAATCTGTAACTACGTCACAGAAAAACTATATTTCTGTTTACTGGAACGCGATTACAAAAATTTACATAAAATCTTCATAAAATACATTTTTGAACAATAAATCGTAAAGATAAGCTGGGTTTTTAACACAGACCTTGACGATAGGCAACCAATCGTACTATTATTGTCGTTGTGTAGTAAACTGCAACTAATTTGCTCGGTAACCTTCAACTAAATTGAAAGATGTCGTCATTTCTATAAAGTGGTAAAAAAAGTAGACGATTTTGAAAATGACACTTCTAATGGCGCTAAGAAATCAATAATGTTCAAACAAACACACCGATCACATTAAACGTTCTCGTAACATTTTAAACCAAGAAATGCGATAATACGGCGGACCGACTAATTATGGAGGTAAATTTGCACACTAATTTAAACGTTGTGATTTAAATTAATCAATAATAATAATTAAATTTAAATTGACGTTATTTGTTTGTGGTTCTTACTTTTAATTTATCCTTAGAACTCAAATCGTTCTGCACAGAACGAATCGGTTCAGGTGGTTGTACGATGTCGTCCTATAAGCAAGAAAGAAACAGATGGTGGTTGCACAGCGGTGGTCAATGTATTTCCTTCCAGGGGTGTCATCGAGGTGCAAAATCCTCATTCGAGAATCGAAAATGAGAAGACTAAAATGTTTACATTTGATGCCGTTTATGACTCCAAGTAAGTAAGCTGTGCTGCTTTTATTACTTAGTAAGTTTTAATTTCATTTTTAGTTCCACTCAGCAAAGTATCTACGATGAGACGGTTAGGCCTTTGGTCGCTTCGGTTTTGGAGGGATACAATGGATGCGTTTTTGCTTATGGCCAGACCGGAACAGGGAAAACTTTTACGATGGAAGGTATCGCAGGGGATAAAGAAGAACAAGGTATCATTCCTAGGGCATTCGAACAAATTTGGGCGCATATTAACCGAACAACTGGCGTCGAATTTCTCGTTTATTCACGTTACCTTGAAATTTATATGGAAGAAATTCGGTAAGCTAATATTTTTTTTGTAATTTGCACCTTGGTTATGATGTAATTGGTAATTTTCAACCAGATAAGATTATTTTTAATTGTGTTTACTTATCGATATTTTTCAACAATTTGTATTGATCTTTAATTTTAAAAGCTTCCGCGAATAAATGTTAATTTTTTTCAAGTAAACACTTATAAACGTAAGTTGGTCAGTGAATCATATCTGAGGAAAGTTTAATAATGGCGCCCACAACATTCAAATTAATTTATTTTTAGTCCCGAATATAATCAGATCAAATTAACTTCCTTAATTGGTGTTGTAGAGAAATATTACTATTACAAGGATAACATGTCTAATTTTGCTTCCCTATATGTCCATGAGCTTTGTCCACTTCCAATTTGAGATAAATTATTACAAATGTTTGATTGAGTAGAAACAAAAATAGATGTTATTGTTTTATAAGGAAATGAAAATTTAATTTTATTGGTTTCAACTGACTAAGGAAACCTTCCAATAATTGACAATAAATAACAAAGTTTTCAAATGAAATATATTTTTAGAAAACAGAAACTGTTGCAAGTCATAAATTTCTATTTGTAACAAAAAAATACAGTATAAAAAAATTAAGGCCAATAATTAATTATTAAATAATTTAATTGGTTATTGTCACTTTCTATTTCAAAATCATACAGAGAAATCTTGTTCACAATTAAAACTCCATTATTATCCATTTCAGTTTTTCAACAATTTGTGCATGTCACTAAAATTAAAATTTGTTAGTTATTAGCTTTGAGAGGTTCCTGTATAAATTTGTCTCTTTTGTTCTTATAATAATTAAATTTTGAATTGTTTGCTTGAACATAATATAAAAGATTACAAACACTTAAACAAGAGCAGTAAACTTTACCCACCTGGAAAACCCATTAAAAAAGTTGCTATCTCTTTGTTAAATATGTGGGTGCAAAATGGATTTAAATTTAATTTAATAATCGTGAATGACAACAAAAAGAATGGAGGTAATTGTTTAAAAATTTGTAAAAACTTTTTTTAAACTCTTTCATGCTGGCATGGTTTTTTAGCGGAATGGAACGGTTGATGCAGCCGTTTCAACATCGCACAGTGGAGCGAAACGGCGAAAACGTAGACATCCTAATTTTAATTCTTTTTTTGCGCTTTAACATATGGTGTAAATGATTTAGTAAACATTTTTCACTATTTTTCTGGTATTTTACCGAATATTTGCAGCTGGTTTTGAGATTTTTAAATTTTTATAAGATAATTTAGAAATTTTTATAATTTTCAAATTAAATTTTAAATTTTGACCCTCCTTGAAAACTACCCCTTATATTATAGCGATTAGAATTTTTTCACCATTTTTCTGGTATTCTATGGAATATTTGAAGCTGGTTTAGACATTTTTAAATTTTTATAAGATAATTTAACAATTTTCAAATGAATTTTAAATTTTGAACTTCCTTAAAAACCACCCCTCATATAACGATTAGAATTTTTTCACTATTTTTCTAGTATTCTAACGAATTTTTGAAGCTGGTTTTGAGATTTTAAAATTTGTATAAGATAATTTAGCAATTTTCAAATAAATTTTAAATTTGGATACTTCTTAAATTAAATATTAATTTTCGACTCTTCTAAAAACCACCCTTTAGCGATTAGAATTTTTTCACTATTTTTCTGGTATTCTAACGAATATTTGAAGCTGGTGTTGAGATTTTAAAATTTTTATAAGATAATTTACCAATTTTCAGAATTTTCATATATAATTTCCCATGTGCATAAAATATTATCGATCATTTTGTTCGATTACATATTTTTCGACAACAATCGGCCCGACTCGCAGAGGAGGGCCGATTGCAATCGAAAATATGTAAGAGAACAAATGATAGGATAATATTTTGTGCAAAAGGGAAATTCCGTGGACTATCTCCTGATGACATTATTTTTATATTAATATTATGCAAAGAGTGTCGTAATTTATTAAATTTTACAAATGCGTAGTTACCATTCGTTATTATTTGTTATTGTTTATAGCAACATTATAAAAAATTATCGAAAATGATCGGTAATTTGTGTATATTACTCGTGATTGGTAGATTTCAATAGGCAACTAAAATGTTCGCTAAATTTAAATCTGATTGGACTACATTTTTGAAATGAGATCTGGTGATTGGTGGACAGGTTAGTTATGACGTCAGAAGGAGATAGTCAAATTAATTGTTAAATTTTGACTCTTCTTAAAAACCACCCCTTAGCGAATAGAATTTTATCACTATTTTTCTGGTATTCTAACGAATATTTGAAGCTGGTTTTGAGATTTTTAAATTTTTATCTGTATTTATAAATTTTCAGAATTTTCAAATAAAGTTTTTAATTTTTATCCATTTCAAAAACCACCCCTTAGCGATTAGAATTTTTTCACCACTTTTCTGATATTATTCTAACGAACATTTGGAGCTGGTTTAAAATTTTTCTAATTTTTGGCTTCCTAAACTGGTAAATATTCCACCTTGGTGCACTCAAAATACCATAATCCCAAAAATACTTTGAATACATGGGACTTTTTGACTTGGAACAGGTTATTAAAGCAAGAAACAATTGCATTTAAATTTTGTCACATTAATCTTTGTGGGATTACAAGATTATCATGTGGGTCGAATTACCATTAATAAATAAATAATTAAAAACAAATAAAAATGTGAATCAAGAGGATGTATAAATATTATAATAATCAGCATTACTTTTGATTTCTTTATTGAAAGAGAAATTATAACATTAAAAAAATTTTATACAACATATTTTAGAAAAGATATACCTACTCCTATTATTAAAAAAACAAAAACAATAATAATAATATTATGTATACTCACATAAATGCTTCATCTGTGAAGAATTTAAATTTTGTTGTACTATTAATAAAATGCAACAAAATTTGTATAAATATCCTATATTATATCATACATATTATTGCAAAGATTAATTTTATAAATATTGCTATGTTGTAATACCGCAAAAATGTGTATAAAAATTTTTAAAGCAACAAATATTTACATTACCTATATAATAAATTTCACAAGGGGAAATAGTCAAGAATTAAAAACAAGTACATCTAAAGATAAATTTTAAAATCATTTAACATCAGCTATTTAATTTACTAAATACATAAAACTTTTAACGCCCGAATACCTATCAGAATATTACAATAATTGTAAGACTATCGAGTGACAAGTCTTATACCCGAACATAGAGAAATGACCAGGGCCGGATTTACCAGTAGCCCCAACAGGCGATCGCCTGCGGCGTCAAAATATAAAAGGCGCAAGCCGCCAGGAATTTCCCCGTTTATGTTCAACAATCATAAAATATATTACATTCAATGAACTCCGGGACGCAAAATTGTCCCGTTTTGGAAAAATTGTCCCATCTAGAGCTTGTTTTCTTACCAAAGAAATATGGAATAAAATATTTGGAATGGAATGGAAAGAAATATTTTATTGGGCAGCTTTAAAAAAAGTACCCGCATGGGAAGACGTTCAAAAATCTCTGGATGTATTAATTGAAAAGAAATATATTGACTGTAATAAAGATACAGAAGTTTTTGACGAATTTTCATTACTTTCTAACTACATCACATCGCAAGAAGTAACCGAATGGAATAATCTAAATGTTTCCACAGAAACTCGTTGGGTTGAAGTATTCAAACACTTTCACACCAACAATCTTCAGCATGAAAACTTTTGTATTTTAATTCAACATATAAAAGACCAGCACGCTGCGCCTCCAGCGTGTCATTTTTTTTAGGACATACAACGTATTCTGATTGGTCGTTGGTAGTACTAATTTAAAATCACCTCCCCCTGACACACCAATCGAGTTTTCAACCTTGGCGAACTGCCCGTCCGCGGATGGGCCTTCCAGCTAGTTGAATATATTTTATAACTTAAAAAAAGTGTTTTTTTGCCAATTTACTGATGAATGGGAACTGAGGCGGGGGTGTCCCGTTTTGAGCCAAAAAATAAATGGTCACGTTAGGTATGTACCTATTTAAGGCGAAGCATCACCACGTGACTAAATATTGGTGTAAAACGTTCTTTAAAAAGATTTGTTAAACATGTTTTTCAAGAAATATTTAGATATTTTTGGAATTTTAAAAATTCAGCTTCGTAGCTCAATAGAATGATCGTTTCTGTAAACTAAAGTATTACAATAATTGTCTTTATTACTACATTTGAAAAGAAATTTGACATTCCTTTTTTTGAAAATTCTGAATATTGGAATTCGAGATTTCTTTAATATCGTATTACTAAATAGAATTACCAAAAGTTGACAGTATCAAGAAACAATTATTCTATTGAGCTACGAAGCTGAATTTATAAAATTCCAAAAATATATAAACATTTCTTGAAAAACATGTTTAACGAATCTTTTTAAAGAAGGTTTTACACCAACGTGGTGATGCTTCGCCTTAATGTATGTATGTAAAAATCTATAAAAGAATAATAATCTTGACCAATAAAATATTGCAATTTTGTTAACCAGTTATTTCTTTATGTAAATTTATGATTAACTTTTATAAGGATAATAAAATAGTAGGTATAGCGTAGCTAATCGGGGGCGGACCGCCACGGGCGGCACATTTTTAGGGACGGCATTAATAGGAAATTGGTTTAAAAAAAGGTCATTCAAAAATTTTTTTGGGCGGCATTAAGGGCGGCAAAAGAAATTTTTTTTGGAAATTTTATCAATTAGGAAATAGGATTAAAAAAAGCTTATTCAAAAACATTTTCCGCCCCGGGCGGCAAAAGTTCTAGCTACGCCACTGTATATACCTACCTAAATTGTAGTTTAATCTGAGAGTAAAATACGATAGGCGCCTGAAGTTATTAGCCTGGGGCGCTAGACTAGCTAAATCCGGTTCTGGAAATGACATGGTAAATCAGTTTTTTTAAAAGATTCCTGCCTCCCATTTTAATGGATAAGAATGAAAATAAAACCAATCGAAAAATGTTAGCTTAAAATGCAGGGTCTTAACTAGTCAAAGTCATAAAATTGTATTTTAACCCCTCTCAATTTTTTATTAAAATTTGAAATTGGGGGGGGGGGGGAATGTACCTAATATTGAGACTCAATAATGGTCGATTTATGCTCACTCACTTAACACAATTCTCATAAATGTGAAAATGTTGAGTATAAGTCGACCATAATTGACGCTTAATTCGTTAAGGCGCCTCTCTACCTGCTTGAAATGTAGTGTCTTGAATAAGTTCATTTGGTGAAGTTAATAATCAATATTTTTAAATGGTTTAAAAAAAATTAATTAGGTAAAACATTGATCTATTTTGGTACGCGCTTGAAATTTTGAAAATTAAATCAATTTCGTAGTAATAATGTCTTCAAATATGATAAACTTTCAGCGCTTATATATCATAATCAGCACACGCTATCAAAATTTTAATCGCGTACCAAAATAGAATGAACCTTTATTTTTTGACTCTCAAAAAATGAACATTTTTTATTCATTGAGCGAGGTGTGACTTAAACTTGAAAAAAGGCCGTTTTATTAATTTTTTCAATACAATTGCCTATAACGTAGGATAAAATTCTTATTTTAATTTCAAAGAATTCGCGTGATACATAAATCTCATCTAGGTACGTGCTTTAAACGTAAACATGTTCTAGTATTACTTACCGCAATTATTACATTTTTATAACGTACGGGTGTTTTACAAAAAGTTAAATAAGTCGATTTATTTTAATTCCTATTAAACTTTTTATTGAATTTCGCTATTTTTACAATTTGGTAAAATTTAAAATTTTGAAAATAAATTTAATTTTGAAGAAATAGTTTCAAATAGAAAAAACTTTTACTTTTATTAGTTTTAAGATTTATCATTAAATTATATTCTAATAATTTATTATTATATTAGAAGACAGTGGCGCATCTACAGTGGGAGGGCTGCAGGGGGCTAAATTGAATAAACTTAAAGTTTCAAACAGGTTTCTGTCAATTTATTTACGCATAAAGTATCATATTTTATCAAATTTATTACATTTAGTCAGATTCATTATTAGATTCAATTCTAACATCTTTAACTTTTAATTTCTTTGGGTATTGTGGATCCAAGGCCGCCGCGCCCTATTTTTCACAGTGTACAAACACACGGGCGGCCAAAATTAGAGGCGGCCAAAATCCCAAAAATAGGGGTTAAGAAAAGGTCATTTACTTTACGGCAGGGAATAAGTAGTAGAAATTTAGGAAATTGTATTAAAAAACAAAAAAAACAAAAAAAAAACGGCTACAAGGGCGGTCAAATTAAACTTTGCACACGGGCGGAAGTACCTCTGGCGGTCCTGTGTGGATCGATTAATTCGGGTAACGCGCACTTAAAATAAAAGTTTTTTATTGGACTGATCTTTCGATTCCAAAATGCTTGTTCTTTGATATATAGGGTGTTTTTTTAGCTGCATGAGAACTTCAAAATGAAATAAAACATTAAAAACCTGACGGAATGTTTGATGTTTGGGTTATAATTTTTTTATGAAAGTACAGTTAGAGGCATTTATGATTTGAACATGACTTCCGGCATGTGACCGCCACGACTAATGGTTACGAAGCGCATCCGTTCAGTCCAATTTTTGACCACTTTTTCCAATATTTCTGGCTTTATTTCATAAATGGCTTGCTGAATATTAGCCTCCAATGCTTCTAGAGTTGTTGGTTTGTTAGCATAAACCATGGATTTAACATACCCCCACAGAAAATAATCTGGAGGTGTCAAATCACACGATCTTGGAGGCCAATTGATAGGACCACGTTTTGAAATAATGTTGTCACCAAATTGTCCTTTCAATAAATTGATGGTTTCGTTGGCTGTGTGGCACGTAGCACCATCCTGTTGGAACTATAAGTTGTCAATGTTTAGCTCTTGAAGTTTTGGAAACAAAAATGTATTGAGCATGTGTCGATATCTCACACCATTCACCGTAACGGTAGCTCCTTCCTCATTTCGAAAGACATATGGACCAATGATGCCGTTGGCGTGTATTCCACACCAAACAGTCAATTTTAATGGATGCAATGGAGTCTCAAGATAATGTCCCGGATTGGTCTCACTCCATATACGGCAATTTTGTTTGTTCACATACCCATTTAACCAGAAATGTGCCTCGTCACTGAACAAAATTTTACGGTAAAAAAATGGATCCACTTCCAATTGGTTGTGAGCCCAATTTGGTAGCGTTGTTCAATGGTCAATCTATGCATTATCAAATGCCAAACCTTGCTAAACACAAATGTCAAAAAACTGTTTCCATAGCAATCTTGATTCAATTGTTATCCCTATTGAAAGTTCTCATGCAGCTAAAAAAACACCCTAAATTATAAATATAAAAATCTATTTTGGTACGGACCCACTCCGGTCCACACAAAATAAAGTAATTAAAAAGTCTTATTGTTGTGTTTTGCGGTTTTAGGTGTAAAAATTGTTCTATTGGAGATATCATCTACTCGACCAAGGTGGCAATTTGAAGCTGAAAGATAGCAGTTTCTAAAAAATAAATAAAAATATACATAATTTTCATTTTCGACTTTATTGATTTTTTGTGATTTTCAATTGACTCCAGTGTCTGTGTTGTTGAATGTAAAAGTCTAATCATTCTCAGTTATCAAATTGCACATATCCTAAGAGAATAAAAAATTAAAATTGACTCGTTCAGTCAACTCGAATTCTTGCTTGAAATTTTAAGAATTTGCATAGTATTTCAGGCTACAATTTTGACATGTCTTCTCGCAGATGTACTTTATTAGCGTTTTTATTTACATCCATTTTTGGATATACGTCCCTTCAAGTTCTCTCAATCATTAGAACTTGAAGGTTTAGGCCTTACCATTCCACGCTGGCCTAATGGGGATTGGAATGGATCCTATAGTCAGTATTAAGTTTTTATTCATATTTTTTATAACACCGGCTCCATCTGCTCCCTTAGTGAGAATAAAATTATTTAAATATTGAATTTTTGAAAATAATAAAATCAATTTTGGTAGTCGTTTGATACCTGCTGTTTGCTTTTGGATCAGTTTGCGTCCACACACACAACGACAGGTGGCGTCAGATAGCCGGGGTGCCTAGCCAACTTTTAACGTTATGGATTTATGTGATTGATAGCTCGCTTGCATTGTACCGCAGAGCCAGGGTGCATCTGATGAGACTATGCCGTATGGCTAAAGTTGAAATCAGCTGATAATGCAATGAGGTTTCTGTAGGTCGGTGTTTTCGACATCTTTCGCATTTCATGCGTTTTTTGTTGGTGAAGTCTGGTTTATCTTGACTAATTACACTTTGTCAATCGTGTGTGTCGGTCCATTGTGATGATGGTTGTGTCTCTAAAGAGAACTCCTTCCTGATAATAAAATCAAGATCGATTTCGGCCCCAAGTCGAAGGGATAAATATTAGACTGGGGACATCTGACGATGAGCGAAAAAGTTTTGAAACATGAATCTGGGGTACATCCAGTAAACTGGCAAACTGCGTTATTTATGATGAGTGAAAAAATTGTGATTGCATTGACGACAATTTAGCTGAGGAACTACGAAAGTCACTGAGTGACGTCATGCGCGGTAGAATCTTAAATGCATTCACCAAGTGAGCTTACCTTATTCAAGCTATAGTATCATGTGTAGTAAGGTACAATTAGTACTGTCCCAAAAGGTGTATAAGACCTTACGACAATTTCCAGCTAACATCTTCCTTTTAGTTTCTATAATAAATATGATAATATTACATTGCCTTCTTGCGAATTTTGATGTAAATTGTAAAAATATCACTAAGTATGCTGGTTATGATTAAATGAAACTAAGTATTTTAAAAAATGTCGAAGAAAAAAATTAAAAACCGAAAAATGTCCCAAGGTATAACACTTTCCCCTACATGTAGCAATATATTGAAATTGTTATTAGTAGTTTTGATTTTGATAAATTTAGATACATAAAAGTCCAATAAACGTGTTTTATGCATAAATATGAAATTATTTAAAAATAAGATATATGATTTTCTTTTAAAAGGATACCATGTTTGGGCCATTTACAACATTTTCAGAATTCTTTTAATATTTTTATGCGATTCAGATTAATAAACTGACCAACAAACAAAACAATAAATTTAAGATTTCAAAAAAAAAATAGTTTCAGGTTATATGGGTTAAATATTTTGTGAAATATAATACAAAAATACAATTTGACACACATTTGAAAATTATATTTTTTATCAAAATTGTAAATGTAATGTAATAAGTAAATTAATTATTTTATAGGTCTTCAACATTTCTGATGAGACCTTGTATAGCCGCTACGTGATAAAATCTGATATTGTTTATAAACTTTGTCGAGATATGACACAAGTGTCTACCCACAATAAATTTTCTGCAGTACACGTCATAATATATTTAACTACACGGCATGAATTGCATTTGCATAAGTTTGTCATTTTCTGAACTTTGTGAGTGTCGCCAACAATATTTTACGGATTGCGAAGATAGGCGCCTTAAGGGAGTAAAAACGAAATTATATCTTCCTAATATAACTTTTCCCATTTTCACCCATCGGTGAATTTTACAGCAAAAAATATCGTGACTCCAAGAAAACCTGTAGGTTCTCCTTTGCAATCTTTCGTACTCCTAAGTCCTAAAAATCACAGATTTTATAATATTTTCATAATTTTTTTACCTAAAAGAGAAATAATTTCTTTCCTAAATCAGCTAAAACAAAAGAAAAGTCCTTTGTACTCCTTTTGTACCAAAAAGAGTTGGTCACCTTATATAACCACCCCATCAAAACGTCCCATTTCTTCTACTGAAAAATTTCAAGCACGAAGGGTTAAATTATCAATTTTTTTCTAACAATTTGTTTTGTTTTTAGTGATTTGTTAAAAAGCAAAACAACCAAAACGCTAGAATTACGTGAAATGGCCGGAAAAGGAGTCTACGTCACGCATCTGCATTCTCAAACTTGTCAAAGTGCAAGTGATATGATGAAAGCGATGCGAGTAGGAAACAAAAATCGAACAACCGGCGTTACCAATATGAACGAGCACAGTTCACGCTCACATGCAATTTTCCAAATAGCAATTGAAATGGCTGAAGGACCGGCCAAGACTGTTAAAGTTGGCAAACTAAATCTAATCGATTTAGCCGGTAGTGAAAGACAATCAAAAACTGGAGCAATGGGCGATAGATTAAAAGAAGCGAGCAAAATAAATAAGGCTCTTTCTTCATTAGGTAAATTATTTTTATGGTATAAAATTCAAGGTTACAATAATTTCCAATAGATGTCGCTAGTTGTTACTGTTGTTGTACAAGTTTTCGTTTAGCGGTTTGATAAACGTCAAAAATTGTAAAAAAATTTAAGATCATACTTCACAGGATCATTTCTGTAGTATATCTTCACATACTCAGTATTCAATTATTGAGTAGTAGCAACCATGATGAGGAGTTGTAACTCTGCATTCTGAGCGTGAGACGGGTCAAGAGCAATCATTTTTGATAGCTCGCGATCAACGATGATCGTTCGCACTTTTGTTTTACAGAAGTGTTTGAATGTGGAGTATTCTGAGTGGTTTTTATAAATAAATTAAAAAAAACATCGAAGGACAAGGTCGTTTATTAATAAACGTACAAAATTAACATTATAATAAAGAGAGAAATTTTGAGTTCAACTGTTTTGTTATTAAAAGTTCAAAATAAAATTACAGGAAATTACAGAAATTTTTTATGATTTGCAACAAATAGTTGCATTAAATTTTGCTCTTTTAAAATTACAAAATTTAAAATGGACAAACTCTAAATTTATTTTTGTGAAAATATTACTCATTTTTAAACTATTAATAATTTTGATTAATTTGCGATTTTCGAAAAAATCTTAAATCTTGATTTTTCGAAAATCAATTTCTCTACACAGTCAAAACTCTAAATCAACCTCTCTTTAATTCGAAATATTCTCTAAATCGAATTATTTATTGGCATGTCCAATTCGAACTCCCCCTAATTCGAACAAATTTTATACATTATGAGAATTCGATTTAGAGAGTTTTGACTTAACGAATTATTTTTTAACTATTTTGATTTGATACAGAAAACCAATTTTTTTTACATTTTGTTTTGTTAAGACGGGCCTTTTTAAAAAAAAAACATAAGATGGCGTTGAAGGTCCTCACATAACTATTTTTATAGTCTGTTTTTCCACTTTAATATTTAAAATATAGCAAATTCGTTGAGATAATACTATTCTATACATAATATTCTTGGGATTAACCTTTTTTGGGTTCATAATATTAATTTATAAAATAAATATTCATAATTAAAGTTATAAGTTAATAGATTATATTTTTCAATTTAAGTGATTTTTAAGATATACAAAACCTTAACAAAATGAAAAGAAATAAATATACTAAAATACAAGTATATAAATTGTTAATAATAACGACAATAAACATCTAATAAATTTAGTTTTGATTTAAACTTGCTTAAAGGTAAAGATTTCTTGGTAAAATTACCCCATAGACTGCACATAGAAGTTCAGAACTTGTCTACCAGGTTGCGCTTTACGCAACAGATATTACTACCTGCGAAGCCTTTTTCTTACACTTTTGGCAATTTATTTTGAACATTTCAACCCCTAGCAAAAGTACCGTTTTCACTGTAAAATTAAGCAGGTACATGGATGTTATAATAAAGACTGTCCTAGAAAAAACCGACCACCTTACATTAGTATTAAATAAATGAAAACGTATACAATTTTTGCTTTTCAATTTTTTTATTGACTATTTACAATATTATTTTACAGAAAAAAAAATAAAATTCACCTTTTCTAAACTATGTATAAAATGGCCGTATTTTTCGATTTACTCCTTTCATTAGGGTTTGTACATTGTCGATACTGAAGCAATCTGCTGATTTTTTGTATTATTTCTTAAACATATTATTATGTTACCTAGCTGCTTTTTTTAACTTTTGTTTTATTTGAACCCAAAATTTTGCAATTGGGTGAAGTTCCGGGCAGTTAGGTGGATTTTGCTTCTTTTGATACAATTTTTATTGCATTCTCTTCACAACATGCAAGACACCTTTTGCTATAATGGCAGGAGCCAAATGTGGCCAAAAACAAAAGTGGGGTGTTATTGTTATGTGACCTCAGAAAGGGCAATAATCGTTTTTTAAAGCATTCTGTTAAATAAATTTTCGCATTTATTGTACCTATGCCTATGATAACAAAAGGTTTCTATTTTAATCCACAAGAACAAATTGCCTGCCAAATTAATAGGTTAAGAGGTGCTGACAGATTTCATCCCGGATTTTAGGAGTCACGAAAATTTTATGGCTTATAGATAGACACCCCCTCAATACAAAACTGAAAATGGCAGACGTCTATCTGGTCGGATAAGGGAGTAATTCTTCTTCTTCTTGGTCGTTTTTGCCCGAATTCGGACGTCGTGACAGTATTCGTGATGAGCAATTGCTTATCAATTTTGCGAATACTGCTTTCTTGGGACATAGTACGTATACAGTCGGGGTCCCCCTCCTTTCTGTATAAGAGACGGCCAGAATAAAGTTTTTACCTTATCCGGAATTGAACCGAGCATTTCGTGTCAACAGTCAACGTACTTAACCGTTATGCTCCGACCGCTCTCTTTAAGAGCGTAATTAATAAATTGTGGTAAATTAATAAATAAATCTTAAAGGGAGTAATTAACGATTTAAAATCGTAAGAATTTGTAGAGCGGCGCGGGGTTCGAGGGATGGTAAAAAGGTATTCACACCACTATACCGAAAGGTTGTACAATACACAGTAAAAAAAGCCAATAAATAAACTTTCATTATTTCATTGGTATTTTTATTATGGTAAAATTGACTAAATATTTTAGTCAATTTCTAAATTATGACTAAATATTTTAGTCAATTTCACTTAATTTAAAAATTTTACCTACTGGTAAAATATTAGTTGATAAATTTCTCAACCTTGATAGACAAAATTTCTTTCATTGCCATCCATTGTTAATTTCACTTATTTTTTAGCTGGTTTATCAATGTTCTATTTATTACATTATGATGAGTATTGAAAAACATAAAGTGCTATTCAATTACCAATTTAAATATGTAAATTCTCTTTATATTATAATATGAATGTTTTAGATCCGTTGGCGTTGGGTAAATAATCTCATTTATAATAATATTTATCAAACTTTAATGGTAAATTTATTACAAATTTAACTGATATAACAAGAGATTTAAAGTATTTTTGCTTACTTCAGTTGATGAAATTAACAAACCGCATGTTAAATCAACAATGGCTACTTTGGATATTATTTATCTTAATTTAAAGGTACGCGTTGCCAACTCAGGTCGTTGTCGATTTACCATTATTATGAAGTGGACCCTATTTGCAATGCGATTTGTGGCAAATTAACATTATTTTAAGTTAAATTACCAAATTTTTTTTTACTGTGTAGCTTTCTATTGTGAGCGCGTGTCCCCTTACAATACATCTTTAGTATCCCTTCGTATATAAGGCGCCTTCATAGGCGCAATAGAAATTTTTACAATTTTAAAACATTAATTTAACAATGTTTCCGATCGAATTTTCATAGGAAATTTTTTTACATGATCTATAAACAATATGTAACCGTTTGGTGAAGTCGGCAGAAGTCTAGCATTTTTAGAACATTTACCCCTTTGTCCCCCCATTATCCGACCAGATATAATTTATATAATTTTCGTGACTCCTAAAATCCGGGATGAAATCTGTCAGCTCCTCTTAGTCTATAAATACTTTTTTGGAAATTTTGAAAGTTTCCGTTTTTATGCTCTTCAGCTACCTGGTCTCGACCCGTTGTAACATAAAATTCCAGGTTCAGGTAGCTGTTGGAAGTCTGCTTTCTCGTCCATTACCACAAGATTACCACACATGAATATTTTGTTCACATTTTGTTAAAAAATTCTCTTATAATTAATTAATATAATTAATTAAGTTAATAAACAATTATTTGCAGTGTTCCGTTCATCCTAGCAGGTGTGCAAATTTAATAGAAGATGTATCATAATTATTATTAAAATGTTCTCAAAAGTTTACATAAATATGTGAATTTTTTTGTACAATTAAAAAAAAACAAATCTTCTTGAAAGTAACTTCCATGGTAACTTCAAGTGACTTCAAGCAAAGTTTCTTATTTCCTTATTTCTTGAAACTCAAAGAATTAAAATATTTTCTAAAATCTAAAAGGGGCTTCAGGAAGGTTCTTCAGGTAGAAACTAAGGGTAGAAAAAACATGAACGCCGGCGTCTCCATCTGTTTCTTAATAGTCTAAATTACCATAAAGAGAATCTACTGCAGAGAGTTTGCGAAAAGAATTATAAATTGGAATTTAACTGAAAATTACTACGCCAGCGCCCCCAAACGATTTTTTTTCTGGGGTTTTGTAATCCCTGCTTTTAATCAAAATAACAAAGAGCATAGACGATTTTCTTAATTATTTCAGGTAATGTGATTTATGCTCTGGCCGAAAATTCACCACATATTCCGTACAGAGATTCGAAATTGACCAGGCTATTGCAAGATTCTTTAGGTGGAAATAGTAAAACAATTATGATAGCCAACATTGGTCCTGCAAGTATGAATTATGAAGAAACAATAATAACATTGCGTTATTCCTACCGTGCCAAATCGATCAAGAATCAACCCATCAAAAACGAAGATATCAAGGACGCCAAACTTTCTGAATTACAACGTGAAATTGAGAGACTCAAAGAATTAATTGCGGCGAAAGGCGACGGTAATAGTTTCACCAATGGGCTTAGCTCTGACACGACGGACGATGTAAGTTCATCTGACACAGAGGACGAAGACGAAAAACTAAGATTAAAGAAATTAGAAGAAGGAAAAATGGAGGTAGATGAGTTGGGTAAAAAATTACGGACGCTCGAAAAACAAATGGTTCATGGAGGCAAAAATATTGTTGACAGTGTGAACGAAAACGAAATAAAATTGGAACAGCAGAGGTCTGAAATTGCAGCTAGAAAGGTAAATTTTAACTTTTTGTTTGACTATCAATTTTACTTCCTAATTTACAGAAAAGGGAAATTGAAATGCAGCAACAAATTGAACTGGAATATGAAACTTGTGCAGAACTCAAGCAGGTTTTTGCCAATCTTCAACAGCAAGTTGAATATAAAAGGGAGAAACTGAAGCGGGTTTTTACAAAGTTACAATCTTTGAGGCAAGAAATTAAAGACAGTCACGACGATTATATTCGGGACAGACAGGATTTGGTGGATTCAAACGACGACGCGAATTTGTAATAATAATATTCATTTTTTGCGACAAACAAATAATGGTTTTCTTGCAGGCAGCTTAGAAAATCATTAATGATTTTGGAAAATTTTGTCCCACCTGAAGAAAGATCGCGCTTGATCAGTCTGCTGAAGTTTGATGAAAACAGAGATAACTGGTACCTGGCCAAAGAATCTTCCTTACCTAAACCAATGATGGAGAGACCACTGGCACGAAATTACAGACGCCCAATAACCGAATACACTATAAGTAAATCATCGGAAAATAATTTTAGATATCGGGTACGTTGAAATTGAACGAAAGTAACATAAAAATTGACGTCGATACTTTTAGGGCGAAAATGTGTTGGATTTGAAATTGGATATGCCTCTTAGAACGACTCAAGATTACGTTAGGCCTACAGTTTGTCCGCAAGTTAAGGCAGTGGTCAAAAATTTAATCAGGGATGATACCGAGAACAGTCGGATTGTTATCAAACTTTCACCTCATGGTTTCTCTACCCGAGGAATTTCTAAAAACGAATTAGAAGGAAGATACAATAAAGCTGTTCGTACTACAGTCGAAGTATACAACAGGTAACATTTTGTTTACATTAAGAAAATAGGTTCCAATTGTCGAATCGGAATAGGATAATCAAATAGTGGAGTTTTGGACTTCAAAACTCAAACCATTCCATAGAAAATAAAGATCCAATTAATAAATGCATAGAAAAATTAAAAATTAGTTAAAAACGGTTCAGTATTTATAGAAGTCTCGTTAATCCATTCATGCGCGTCACGAATTAGTTCACTCCCTTCTTTTTGGTAGTTTTTGATTTCAGGTTTATTTATTTTATTAAATTTATAACAAAAAGAAAGAAAGTCATCTAGAGAACTAAGAAAATGTTGTGTTCATTGCTCTCTCTGGACTCTGGTCCAATTGCATCTTTATTTTCCAATTTGGAAAATTTTATCTTCACATCGGAATTGCTTTGTTAGGTGTGTTTTACAATGTCAGCTTTTACTGTTACAGACCTAAAACAACTCGACAAATTCCAAAGTCCGCAAAGCCTGCCTACTAAAGTAACCTTATATTTTGCCATAAATATAAGTTCCAATATAAAGTAGCCTTAATATAGCCAAGGGAAAATTTATTAAACTATATAATCTATTTTTTAAATGCTACTAACTCGGAATATGTTTCAGTATTTTCGTTCTGTTAATTTTAAGTTTCGAAACCTGATTGTTCAGTTATGCATTTGAAATTCCGACTTGCTTTATAAGTTTTGTATTTTTATTGCAAATGAAAGGAAGGTAATCAAATTTGCACAAGGGCAACTACCCAATGATAAACTAGTCGGATTAATGTTATTATGTGATATTTTTGTTGATGTTTTTTTTAAACTTTCTGTGATTTTTATAAGTATTTTTTATGTGTTCTAAGTTAAAAGTTTAGGTCAAATTTTTAATATTAAATTATTGAATTGCAATCGACACCAGTTGGTATTTTTATGGAAATAATAAAGTTAATGTTTCAAATTTATAACGTCTTTCTGTTTTCAGTAAATGCTGTTTGATTACCCAATTGAAACCGTCCGATATTCCCCATTTCCTTAAATCTCCCATTAATAACAATTGTTTTTCTGAAGTAGAAGAAGAGTTGGAACGAACTTTTAGTGTCTTTTACAATTTTAAATGTTTTTAATTATTTTTATTTTAGTTTTATATTGTAGGAAAGTTGCAAGTATAAATAAACGTTCTTCTATATTTTTAATATTTTCACACTTACACTTTTTAATTTCTTCAAAGAAGTTTTGCAGCAGAGAGTTCTGACCAAAAATTTCAATTGGTGGATTGGTACTAATTTGAAAAATATTAAAATGGTATGAATTTTTTAAATTCAACCAATGATATCAATCAACTTATAATTTTTATAAACTCCTTCACTTTTATTTTTAAACTAAAAAAATCGAATACGAGGTCTATTTTTTAATAAGTTTCATAAAATGGTTTAATGTTCAATCCAAGTTGTCAACCTTGGAGTGCCTATCGTATGTTCGCTCTCTAATCTTAAAAGAAACAGAGACAACATAAAACCTACAAATCTTTTATAAAATTCTTTGCTCTATTGCATTGGAAACGAGATACTCACGAATAGCCAAATCTAGTTGTGCATTTTAATTCCTTTTGCACACTTATACGCATTTATATGACTTTATATCTCGGTATCTACTAGATAACGAACTACATAGTAAACATAAATATTAATAAAAATAATGGATTTTTCAAACCCCTATATTTAAGAGGAATCCTTAAAGTTGGAAAATACACTTTCGTAATTCAATGATATCTTGCTTATTACTCAAGAAAATTGCACAAAAGTATATATTTTTTAAAAGAGGACACTTATTTTCCAACTTTAAGGATTCCTCTTAAGCTTGCGAACTCAAATACATGTGCTGCATGTCCTAAATTAATAAAAATAAAAATCTTACCAAATATTGTGTATTTTTAGTGCCAAAAAGAGTAAAATTGCAAAATGTCGATTATCTCGAAAACCGTAAGAGATATCGCAAAAATAATGGATTTTACAATCCCCTAAGAGTAAAATTGCAAAATGTCGATTATCTCGAAAACCGTAAGAGATATCGCAAAAATAATGGATTTTACAATCCCCTATCGGAATACACCAGTATAACCTATGCTTTGGTTGATAAGGGCCGGCGTTTGGAAAGATAACCGATTGAGCTAGCAGGTAAGGTGATTTCTCCGCCCGAATTAAAATTTTACAAAGAAAATTCAATAATTTAATATTTAAGGGTGGAAAATTACACTTCAATATATATTGATCGTCTGAAGGGGCCTTTACGTTTAAAATTTTTAATTTTTTTCCGTAGGTTTGACGATTTTTTCTCGTCTTTTATTCTCAGCCCCACATGTTGCTGCGCCAAAATGTCATAAAATTCCAGTTCTTTATCTATCACAACTTTATTTAATAATTTACATGCTCATCAAAACATAACAACAATTTTTTTTTTATAAACAAAAACTTCTAACTAGATTTTTTTTATTGTCCCCATAATAGGGTTCTCCCCCATTATCTCAAACTTTCTTCCTCGTCCAGGCTTTGACTGTCGATGACACAGTTATGCCTCCGTTGCATCGCCGCGGAGTTCCGCATGCAATGATTGAGGACGTGCGGTAGGGTCTCGTGGCGAAATTGCATCTACGACACGATTTGTCTTCGGATTTCCACATCTGATTTGCTTTGAGGGGAACCAAATTTAGCAGAGCTCTGTGGATGAATCTCCAATCCACAAAACGGGTGTAGCGTCCAGCCCCGTTTTCTATCAGAGAAGAACAGATTTTTATATTGGAGAATATCTTAGTTTTTACAATAATATATTTACATGTTGTGGTCTGCTTAGCTGATGATCTCCTCACTCTCCATGATTTGGCTGAGCTGGCCTGCTGGATCTCTTTCGTATTGCCTGACTCCTGTCAGGTGTTCGGTGTAGATGTCCCTCGACCATCTGATGGTGTCACTGATGCATACCTGCTTCATCATCCTCAGGTACCTCCTGGATGCTAGGGTGTAGGCAAACTTGTCGTTGTGTTTGTCCCAGGTTCCAAGGGTATGATAAATGGTTCGATGGATACCTCCTCATAGACTTCCAGGAGCCGGTCTTTCAGGACTTGGTATTTGGCTATTGTGCCCCTTCTGGCTTTATTGAAGGCGGATTGTCCATTTTTGAATGGGATGGTGATGTCTACTATCTTGGCTTTGTTCCCCTTGACTAGGACCTGATCGGGGCGTAAGTTTATGTCTCTTATAACTGTTTGGTTTTCAGCAGTCACCTCGAACCTTTCCAAATAACCGCTGTCTTAACCCTTTCCACGATGGCATTATGTCTTTTCTACATAGCTGCAGAGTTCCTCATGCAGTGCTGCAGGACGTGTGGTAGGGTTTCTAGTGAGTGATTGCAACGTCTAAACTCATTGTTCTGGGAGCTCCATCGGTTGTTGGCCCTCAGCGGGACCAGGTTTAGGCGAGCTCTGTTTATGAACCGCTAGTCGGCAAACCTTGTGTATTCGCCATCGTGGATGAAATGGCCACTTGATTGACCCTGTGAGAAGCTTGCGTACGTTTTTCCTTGGCTTCTTAGAGTACTCAATCTTGCGACCATTTCTTCATCTTTAGCAGCTCGTAGAGTGGCCATTGTTCTTTTTCTCTTGTCCGGTTCTATAGTTTTGGTACCGAGCTGGGGTTCTCCTTCAATAAAGGACCATTTTACGTTTTGTCTTGTGGAGACCATTCGGGCTTTTGTCCACATGTTGGATATTTCATTGGACCTATTTTTGAAAATATCGTCGTTGGATCCATTCAGGTATTGCTCTATTAGTTGGTGTTCAGGCTGAGCCTCCTTTGTCCTGTATGTAACTGTCTGTTTGACAGAACTGCCCTGGCTTTATTTTTTATTATTGTATCCAGGGATGTTAGCAGTTTGTATGCCGTATCAATGATGGCTAGATCGGAAAGCTCGGCTGCTATTGGTATCCCGATGAGGTTCTTTCTTCTGGGGCCATACAGGTATTCATTGGCTGCTTCTTAAGGGAGGTATAGTGTCTTTTTGATCTCCGCTTTATATACATAACTATATTGTCAAGTTTCTTCCAATCCTCTTTTTTGTAGGTCGCCATTCTCATTGGGTAGTTGAAGCAGGGGTAGACAAAGGATTTCATGGCGTCTATCCTTTGCCATGGGGCCAGTTTAGCGTTTAGTATCTGTAGGCCAAGCTCACTGTATCTGCTCATACCTGCCGAAGATTTTATCGGGAAGAAGCCAATTGGCTTGCCAAGAAATTTTTCTTTTTCGTATTGGCCCATTGACGTTATTGTTATTCCGCCCACTGTGTGGTTAGCTACCACAGGTTTCCTTTCTTTATGCATAATATTTTACATTTTCCCGGGTTGAGTTTCAGGTTGATTTTTCCGAGTTCTTCCTCTAGTCTTCGGAGTAGCTGCTTCTTGTCCTCTGCGGATCTGGCTATTAGCGTTATGTCATCTGCAAAGGCCAGGATCTTGTGGTCTTCTAGGTTGTCCTGGATTGCCTGGAGTGCTCTGTTTATGGCCAGGTTAAAGAGTGGCCGTGGTAGTGGGCAGCCTTGTTTTATTCCGCCCTTTATTTGGATGGGACCTGTATCGCCTTCTGTGACCCTTATGATGGTTGTGTTTTCCTCCGTGATTTCCTCTATAAATTCAGAGAATTTTGGCCCGGTTTGGTGGTTTCGGAGCGAGGCTCTTATGGCTGAATGTGGGACGGAGATGAAGGCCGATGATATGTCAAGTAGCGCCACGTAGGCATCTCTTTTGTTTCGCTTAGCACTGTTTATTATCGTTTTCAGGTTGTAATTATGCTCTATGGATCTATCTGCCGGCATGAACCCCTTCTGGTTTGGGTGCAGGATTAAATTTTGATTGTAGGCAGCCCGCATATATCTTGTAAATGGTTAGGTTTAACGCTATCGGCCGCCAGTTGCCTAATTCCGTTTTGTCACCGCCTTTGTGGATGAGGATAGTCCTGGATTTTTTCCATTCCGCTGGTATTTTGCCATGCTTTGGGCATATGTTGAGATTCATTGTTATTGCCTTGGCTTCGGGGTCCGCGCTTCTCCAGGTTTTATAAGTGATGCCGTCGTGTCCGGGTGAGGTGTTTTCGAACTTTTTAATTCTATTTCGGACCTCCTCTTTTTCAAATGCATTCATGTTGATGTTTGGCCCCTCTGCATCCTCTTCTACAGTTTCATCTTCCGTTTGGAGATTGCTCCAGGTCATGCTAAAATACGATTGTACTATCTCACAGAAGGTGTTGGTCTGGGCTTGTGTTCTGTGGGGGCTGTGTTGCCTCCTGTGTCTGGGCTTCGCTATGGTTTTCATAGGGTTCCTCATACCACTCGCTCAAGGCTGTGTCTTCTATTGAGCTATATGTAGTTTCTTGGCTAGGCTCACTCGGGCTGTCATGTTGTTGGCTAGGTGTACTTAGCTCCTCTTCTAGCCCTTCCTGGGTGAGTATGGCTTCATATCCGGTGCTAGGTATCTCTATGCTTTCGTTTACGGTGGGCATGGATGGGAGCTGTCTCGTCCTGGATGGGGGGGAGGTTGTCGTTTCTTTGTAACTGGAGTTGCATGATTTTCTTTGCTCTTTGGTGGTTTTCGAGGGCCAGTCTTGTTATGAAGCTCATTTGGCAATCGTTGCACTGGTAGTGGTGTTGCGTTTCTTCGATGAGTGCAACTGTAGGTTGTGTGCACATGTGATTTTTTGGCCTATCGCCTATGTTTCTACGGCATCTCCTATATTAATGTTGCACTGTGGCGTATTTTGTGTTGTCTATGTAGGTGGCGTAATACCGATTTTTACCGCGATCGCGCTTGTGTTATCGTTAACTGCGGTCGCGTTGCTTTGGTCTGGTATTTTCTGTCCTCTTGTTTCTTGGCCTGTTATTGCCTGGGACCTTGTTGGGAGATTCCTCTCATTCTTCCAGTCTCTGGAGGATGTGGGGCGAGGTGTCGATGGGCGAAGCTGTTCGTCTGTTTTGTCCGTTGCGTCTGTCTTGGCGTAGTTCCGTGCGGTGTAGCCCTTTTTAGGGATGCGGCGCGCTGCTCTTTCTGAGTCACGCTCCGCCCTTCTGGTCCGGCATCAGGTAATGTCTGACTCGCTCGCTCTTCTGCTGACGGGGGCCTCCGTTCGCCTGTTCAGTTGGCTAGTTCTTCTGGAGGCGTCTGTGGCCCTTCTGGCGACAGAGGTGGTCCTCTTTGAGGCGTCTGGTCCTGCCCTGGCTGGAGGCGGCGTCCTGGATAGTCCTGGGAGGAGTGCCTTGCTCCTGCTGGCTGGGCCATCCTGGTCCCCTTGTGATTCGGGCCTTGGCCTCCCGGTCCAGCTGCGCTTCCCTCTTCAGACGGGCTGTCCTGGCGTCCATGATGCCTAGTAGAGAGAAGAAGAAATACACAGGTTTTTTCTTCTTTGTCTCATTGGAGATATTGGCTGAGGTGTTGGAGGGCCTGGTGCGATGCTGCTCCGAGGTGATGTTCGGAACCCTTTTCACCCAGACTAGAGCTTCACCTGTTGTAATCGGTGTTGCAGCTGATGTTTTCTGTTAGTGTGGCGGCTGCGGTTGTGACTGCTGGTGCGGCTGCGTTGACTGCTGTGGCGGCCACTGTTGGCGGTGACTAAACTTCGTCCTCCATCGGTCAGGCTAACATCCGTCCAGCTGGGACCTGGGGCAAAGTCCTTCAGGTTGGATTGATCTGGTGGTCCTCTTGTCACTTTAGCTTTTGCCTCCCGGTCTAACTGGGCGATCCACTTCTGTTCCTCGATCGACATGTCTACAGAGGAAGACAAAAAATAATCAACAAAAATCAAGAAAGGGTTATCCTTATCGCTTCAATTATCTGAGCGCTTTGATCAAACTTATCAAAAACTGCAAAGCAATTAAGCTGATAAGAACAGAGTTAGTTTATTGAATGTCTAAATTGGTACAAAAAATATAAAAAAGATGTTAACATTTACAAAATAAACTGGGCGGACTCTAGACAAGGAAAATGTATACCACCCACATTTACCTCCAAATTTAGAACATGTTCTAAATATTTTACATGCAAATTTAGCACACAATCTGTTGGTAAATTTACTGTATGCAACGCAATGGTTGCTTAATATTTTTATAAAAATTTAACGTGCAAAATTTAACGTCGTGTCATACGGGCTTTAATATTAAAAAATTGAAACTACCTAAATAATTGCAAGAAATTTTCAACTATTTTTTGATGTTTTGGGGTAAAAATTTTAATATAAATAAATTTTTAATTGGAATCTGAATTTTATCCACGAATTTCCGCCTGTGTGAGTGGCTTTAATTATTTTATGAAAAGAGAATAAACTCACAAAGTGTTTGGGTTACTTATTTTATATCAAGTAGCAGATTCAGGATCAATCATTAATAAACGAAATTCCTTGTGACCTTTTTGCTCTAAAATGTCCTTCATATTTTAGATTACATAGTTTTCCCAAATTAGAAGATGTTATAACCGCAATAAAAGTTTTATGAGACAATAACATCAAAAAACTTACCAATTAATCGACAATTCCGCCTGATTTTTCTCAATGGCCGAAATCCTTGAATCAATGTCTTCAAAACCACAACGCTTTCAAATGCTTAAAAGCACCGTCTCCCAAACGTTCGATAAAATTGTCGGTTCTGATTCATCCAAATTTCCAAACACAGTCTCAACGATCCATTTTACTTCTTTCTCCAACAAAAATAGAGCCTTCTAGCATATAACCGCAATCACACCAAACCATGCAACTTTAAACGAAACAACGTCACTCTTCAAGAGTTTCCAAAACTTAGGATTTGATAATATCTTTAAGTTTAATTCCGCAACGACTGCAATACTTTCCAAAGGCACTTTGTTGAGATACAAATTGTAACCGTGCAAACTCGATGTCAAATTATCTGATACTTTCCTTCCGCATCCTGAGGACTCATTTTAGGTATGCTTAACGTTGCGGGAGTCTGTACGGTCAAATTATCACAAATATACATCAAAATTTCCTCCTGACATAAAACGATTGCTTCTTGTAGTTTTTGTTTTGGAAAGGTATCCTGGAAAGACTTGACTGCTGCACTGGCAGCAGGGGCATAAGTGTCATACTGCGAGATGAACCAAGGTCCAGCGAATTGTTTAAGAAACTGTGCCAGACTCTTCTTCACTTTTAGGACGACTTGGTGGTGTGCGACGTGTGTGTCCTCCCTTACTCTGGAGTCGCTGGTCAACACACAATACAACCTCGGCCACAGCGATAACACTGCTTTCACAGCCTCGACTTCGGATGATTTAACCAACTCTGTGAACTCTTGTAAAGCTTTTAATTTTGTGGTTGAATCTATTTTGTTCGTTTTCTTTAACACCAAAATGAAAATTGGAGCAGTCTACATTAAAACTACCTTCATCAGCAGCGAGCGAAGAACCTGGTAAAACATTACCAGATTCTTTTAATCCGCTAAAACCGACAAACTGAGGAATGGAAGAGCCTAAAAGTTCGGCTGTACGACCACTGTTTGATGGCTACAATAAATAAAATTAAAGGTTGAAAATTTAAATTAACTTGGAAACTTACTCTTGCATTATTTTTAGTGCGTTGGGCTTGATTGTGCTTTCCGCCCATAGTTTCACTTTAAATTTATTCTTATTTTTTTTTATCTTTTGATCACTTCTATAATTCGCACCACAAAACATACGCACCCTTTCGCACCTGTTGATTTGACGTTATGTATATGGTGACCACAGGTGTGCAACTTAATGTTAAATTTTTGTTCGCTAATGACGAAACAACGAGGAGAACTTGCAAAGATGGCGTGGCAAGCGCCAACCGCTGAACGCGGGAAATTTGAGTAGAATATATATTTAATTTAAAAAATATAAAATGTAGATTGATTTAAAATCGATAGATTCGTTTTTTTCTTTCTTGATAACCAAACTATGAATATCAAGAAAGTCAAAAACAAAATCTAATCGATTTTAGATCAATCTACTACTCATGTAGTTGAAAAATCTTCGGTTTTGATAAAAATAAACAATAATAACTCTGTTGTGATTTTTATTCAATCTTTGAAATTATGCATTTACAAAATAAAATAACAAACATAATTATAACAAAATATAAGGACATTAATGTCCAACGAAAGAACCCTTTAACAAGTGGGATTACAGAATACGATCTCCAACGAAGTTCGTTTGAAACTTCATAACAAATCCAAACAAATATCTTATACAATAACGAAAAGGTTACAGAATAGGGGTGCAAACGTCTTTTTATCAAAGACGTGCAATTTTATCTAAGAATAACAAAAAAGTTCACTTACCGACTTATTCGACAAACAACCACCAACAAAAAAAACAATTTACTACAATTCAAAAGTTCATGAAAACGTAACCTAACAACGAAACAATTACTTTGGTATTTTGTGGAAACCAGATGGTGGTGGAAACAACCCAAGGTAATTCTAATTTCCAGTGTTCCCAATATGATAATGTTTTCATATAATAGAATAAGTACATAGTTAAGTACTCGATTTGATCAGATGGAAAGTAATGCATATTTTCTACTTCATTTTCTTCACTTCTACAAATGATTTACCTCATTTGCTTTAAACGATGGACCCAGGATAAGTTAACCTTTAAAATATTAAAAGTTAATGTAAAACAAAATTTAAAAAAAACTCGTCGTACTTACCTAACAAATATACAATACATTCGGAGCCAGAATAAAGATAATTTTTATTTAACCCTTCAGAGAACCAACGTTTAGCAACACGTGAATAGAACAACTAAGGATGTTTTTAAGGTTTCTAAGACGTCCTTTTAACTAAAATAAGCATTTTTTATCTAAGAATAATATGTTTGTAGGAATTGTTAACTTACCGACTTATTTCAAAAACAACCACCACGAAAAGAAACAATTTACTGCATTCCAATGTCCATAAAAACATAACCAAAGAAAATATAGCGTGAACATAACCATACAAAACAACCTAAGAAAACAACCAAAGCCGCCAAAATCGGAATTAAAATTGACATGACTGACACCTATTGACAGTTGTTGTAAGGGAAACTGCGGAAACTGTAAATTGCTCCAATGGTGTCATCTATGCACCTTCTCCTCCTCAAGTTGAGGAAGACAGTGCGATTGCGCAAATATGGGTTAGAGAGAGATACATAAAAGTTGATAAAAGCGAACAAATTTGCTATATGAGTTACCTACCCCTGATGGTGACCAACACAATTTTTGTCATAGCAAAAACACTAAAGGGTGTACAATTCAGTGCAGGGCCAGGGGTGTCAAACTCATTCCAGCCGGGGGCCGTTTCTTGACAAACAAAATAATTATTATTATAAACACCAACCGGGACGCCGGCGCCGGTTTGACACCCCTGCTCGAGGAGAAACCTAATTAAAATTTTTTGAAATTTAAATTTCAAAATAACTAATAAGATAAAATAAATACTAGACTACATAGAAATTAGAATAATAAAATGTCCTGGAAGACAGCATCAGATTCATTTTTCAGAAATGAATCTGAATAGTTGACCAAATAATTGGTTGACCACAAAGTGACCACTTTTCTAAAAAACCACTTTTATTAAGAATTATTGACTTTTTACACTTTAAAGACATAAATAAAGTAAAACTATATTAAAATATTGAAAAAAAAAATTGATTAAGTATAGTTATATTATTACTTTAGAAATTATTAAAACACTCACATAATCGCTATACAGACTACCTTAGGAGCATGATCCTGCGTTTATATTTTGCACAGGGGAAGCTTATAGGGTTATACATAAAATATATTTCAGACACACAAAAATTCAGGGTCCTTCGGGGTTCCCCGGCACCCGAAAGACTGATATTTGCAAATTTGCTCACATATTCGCTATACAGACTCCCTTAGGAGCATGATCCTACGTTTATATTTTGCACAGGGGAAGCTTATAGGGTTTTACATAAAATATATTTCAGACACACAAAAATTCAGGGGCCTTCGGGGTTCCCCGGCTCCCGAAAGACCGATATTTGCAAATTTGCTCACATAATCGCTATACAGACTCCCTTAGGAGCATGATCCTACGTTTATATTTTGCACAGGGGAAGCTTATAGGGTTATAAATAAATAAATTTTTTATTTTTTAGTTGGTAATTGGCTCATCCCTGCAATAAAGGTATATTAGTATATAATAATTATTAGAGAGATTAAAAATAAATTAAAATATTAAATCATGAAAAGAAATAGAAAAGTACAGTGCACTAGTGAATAAAATGCGTATATATAAGAATAAGGTATCTTTGGAACAAATCATCGAATTTATTAATATTTCAAAATGTTCAGTTGAGATATTGGGTTAGCTGTTCTCCATATTTAGATAAGAATACTTCTCCCTTGGCAGAACTTTGTTCCTTTGTGAAAATCAAGAATAATTATAAAAACAGGTTGTTAATTTCTAAGAAAGTTGAGAAAAATTTTGATTATATTGATCGAATGGTCAATGACGTTATTGTAGATCAAAATGATCCAGAGAATGATTTTATCAGTTCTCCGACTAAAGATATTGTGGTATATCCACAAGAAAACGTTGTTGATTGCTTAGTTGATAACAATAGTATCAATCAAAATGATCCAGAAAATGAAGCCATACTGGAAATATGTGCACAAGGTGTTACGATGGAGGGTCTTGCGATGGGAGAAAATGTGGCGATGGGCGATTGTACCGATTTTCCAAATGAAGTTGTTGACGATGTAAATAGTGCCTTAAGAGAAAATCAGATAAAACCGATACAAAAGTTTAAATTCTTATTAAAATTTAATATTGCCCGAACTCAGGATGGAATCGGTTTTATCTGATTTTCTCTTAAGGCACTATTTACATCGTCAACAACTTCATTTGGAAAATCGGTACAATCGCCCATCGCCACATTTTCTACCATCGCAAGACCCTCCATCGTAACACCTTGTGCACATATTTCCAGTATGGCTTCATTTTCTGGATCATTTTGATTGATACTATTGTTATCAACTAAGCAATCAACAACGTTTTCTTGTGGATATACCACAATATCTTTAGCCGGAGAACCGATAAAATCATTCTCTGGATCATTTTGATCTACAATAACGTCATTGACCAATCGATCAATATACAATGTACAATCGCCCATCGCCACATTTTCTCCCATCGCAAGACTCTCCATCGTAACACCGTGTGAACATATTTCCCGTATGGCTTCATTTTCTGGATCATTTTGATTGATACTATTGTTATCAACTAAGCAATCAACAACGTTTTCTTGTGGATATACCACAATATCTTTAGTCGGAGAACTGATAAAATCATTCTCTGGATCATTTTGATCTACAATAACGTCATTGACCATTCGATCAATATAATCAAAATTTTTCTCAACTTTCTTAGAAATTAACAACCTGTTTTTATAATTATTCTTGATTTTCACAAAGGAACAAAGTTCTGCCAAGGGAGAAGTATTCTTATCTAAATATGGAGAACAGCTAACCCAATATCTCAACTGAACATTTTGAAATATTAATAAATTCGATGATTTGTTCCAAAGATACCTTATTCTTATATATACGCATTTTATTCACTAGTGCACTGTACTTTTCTATTTCTTTTCACGATTTAATATTTTAATTTATTTTTAATCTCTCTAATAATTATTATATACTAATATACCTTTATTGCAGGGATGAGCCAATTACCAACTAAAAAATAAAAAATTTATTTATTTATAACCCTATAAGTTTCTATGCCTATAAGCTTCCCCTGTGCAAAATATAAACGTAGGATCATGCTCCTAAGGTAGTCTGTATAGCGATTATGTGATCGTTTTAATAATTTCTAAAGTAATAATATACTATACTTAATCAATATTTTTTTTCAATATTTTAATATAGTTTTACCTTATTTATGTCTTTAAGGTAGTACTGTCGGTCATAGAATTACCGTTCAGAATTTAACGAAATTTGGCATATTAGTAGATTATGATAAGATAATAATCCAGTTAAATTTTTGAAGAGCTACAGAGAACCAGTTAAAAAATATAGACATTTCAAATTTTATGCATTTAGCATTGAACCTTATGGGAAATCACATATTTTATCGAATTTTACAAAAAGTACCGTTCAGATTTCAATAAAAAATCAGAAGAAGAGAGAAAGTAGTATGTAAAACATTTTAGACCCTTAAAAATATAGGTTCAGAGCATGGTATAGTAGTAATTAGCAAATAAATATCAAAAAATGTACTTTTTGTATCGTAGTTTTTAGATGTGGCAACGTCGTAAAATATCACAACGCGCGCGAAATTTAAAAATTCATATAATATGAGAATGTAGTAGGTTTCATAAAAGTCTTTATTAAAATAAACTCGAATGAGATTTTAAAATATTTTATCTTCAATATTATTATAAAATATCTATATTTTATTTAAAAATGCAGAAACTACAACGACTAGCGTTTTTGGGTATAACAGGGGCTATGCGTACAATCTCAACTGCGGTTATGGAGTCACTTTTAGATCTGCCACTTTACCTACGAGTGAAAAAGGAGGGCTTACACATCCACATAAAATAACCCAAATTAAGAAATTAAAACCGGGAAACAAAACAGGTCACATAAAAATACTGGACTTCTTAGAGTCAAATCTGCTTGAAAAACCTTTGAAATTCATCCCTAGAACTTTTGACTTTTAGACACTGTTTGAGGTTGTCATTCAGGACCGCAACATGGCTAGAAGTCATACAATGCAAGTGGATACAAAATCTTCCAAATGAAATACAGATGGATCAAAAACTGACCAGGGAACAAGGTATGAGGCATCTACAGCTTTAGAATGCCAATATAATGTCTGACAGCCAAGCTGCGATAAAAGCACTGAAAGCCAATAGCTTTGAATCTTTATCCATATAGGAATGTATACAATTTCTCAACAAAATTGGCCAAAGGCAACAAAATTGCACTTCACTGGAGGCCAAGTCATGAGGGAAATGAGATAGCTGACAAACTAGCTTGATCAGGTTCAAAAGCGCCCACGACTGGACTTGAATCGTTCTGTGAGTTATCTAAAACACAGGGGTGGAAATCCATAAGTGGCAAACGGAGAGCAGGAAACCCTCTGGTACAATTCACCAGGACAAAGACAGGCGAAGAAATTATTTATAGAGTACTCGACTGCAGATCATAAGAAACTTCTTCTTTTTTCAAAGAACGAAATTATTATACTTGAATGTTTGCGTCAGTGTTAAGGGTAGTTAACATGAGCTTTCCAGGATTGTTTTTTAATTTATTAGCTAATGCAACCTGTTGCAGTCTTTTCTCGTAAATTTTTTGTGGTACTCTTTTACCTTTCCAATGAAAAATGAAATATTTTTTTATTGCGATTTAATGGTTTTGACGATGAAATAATTTTTATACACACGTATGATGCCGGCAACTGGTGCTGTTTACATTTAGAGTGAAACAGAGTCACTGTACACGTGATGAAGCCAAATCGTTATGATTTAATAATTTGTAGCTATCTTTGTTAAACACTATAGTTCGCTATCTTGTTATCTCTCTCAGAATTCTGAAACCGACGACGTATGTGCAATTTTAAAAGTTTAAATTGACATAACCAAAAAATTAATTTGATATGTCAGATAACTCTACAACTGTCACACCATCGCGACGTTGCCAAGTCTAAATACTGCTTAAGTCAAGTAAGACTGTAAATACATTTGACTCTTGCAGTATCGACAGTACTACCTTAATAAAAGTGGTTTTGTAGAAAAGTGGTCACTTTGTGGTCAACTAATTATTTGGTCAACTATTCAGATTCATTTCTGAAAAATGAATCTGATGCTGTCTTCCAGGACATAATAATAAAGTCAAAATTTAATAAATAAATTCATATAAGTAAACAAATTTAAATAGTTGTACTAGTTAGACGGAGGTTGCGACAGCAGCGTTTCTTTTGGTGACGGCGACGGTGGCGTCTCTTCTGTGAGTCTGCCATTTTTTCCCATACTTTTCCATCCATTTTGGAAATTTCACATTGTGGCAGATTGTAATACGTTTTGCGAAAGTCAACCAAAAAGTTAAAATATGAGTTTCTAGTAGATTTTCCTGGTTTTGTACATTGAGTTGAGTACATTTTTCAGAGACTGTACATTCTACATACACAGTGGTCGAAGTGAGGGGGTATGCGGGGTGTGATGCGGGGGTATGAATTACCCCCACTTTTTTTAAATTGCAGAAACGTACCCAAACTTATTTAGCATCACGAGACGCGTACTTTTACGTACTTCAACTTATTTTTATGCTACGGAATGATTAATTTAATTACTATGCTGTTTATTACATCATTACATCAGGAAGACGGGATGCGGATTACACCAGATGTCTAAAAAGGCAACAAATAAAACATAATTCGGAATATGAAGTGATTTGGAAACACATTTAACCCGTAACTACTACTATCGGGTCCTCAGGACCCAAATTACCATGTTATTCAATGAACTAGTATTATAAATAATTATTAATTATACTGGGCCCAGCCAACTTTTTTTTTTGGGGGGGGGGATTTGCACTCTTTGTAATTGTCTATTTTTTCCTATTATAGGTTTAGCGGCTTTTGCCAACTTGACCAAATTTTTAGTAATTTTGTCAACTTTTTTCCAATTTCCTAAATTATTGCCCCCCCCCGTAGGCACGTCCCTGAATACCCATACCCCCAGTAATTATTTTCCACTTCGACCACTGTACATACATATTGTCGTATTTTTTTGAGCCCCAATTGACAATAAGATTGGATGGGGAAAATGTTGTACAAATTTATAGTTGGTATTGTTAAAATGAGAGATAATGGGGACTCGCACTTTGACCGCCGTGCGGGCAGGTTGCGAATTTTGGTTAATTATATTGAAAAGAGTAAATTTTTGAATAATTGTGAAAGAAAAATAAATACTGTTGATTTGAAAAGTGTTTTTATTTTAGAGATAATTAATTTGAAGATTTTTTTTATTTGAAATTTGAAAGTGGAATTTATTGAATATTATTAGAAGGTCACGCGTAAAGTGGTGATAAAAATTTGGAACCGACGAGCAAGTCGCGGCGTATGTTCGGAAGATAATTCAGCGGCTCGATTAAATTATTTTTGAAAAGTTTTTTAAGAAAATTCGGGGGCTGGATTATTTTACGTCATCTTGGCTACCCTAACGTGGGACATAATTGGTGAACATTTTTGGATCTAATTTGGATAATTTTGATGGAAATAAATGTCACAAATTGAACCGACCTTAACCCTGAGATAATTTGGAGTCGTATAAAAGGCAAAATTATAACAATCATGGAAGAGTCAAGTGACGAATTATATCAATGGATGATGGTAAGAATGGCGGAAGGGATTTCCGAGGAAAGGATGAGGCTAGAGGATGAATATAGGGAAGAAATGAAGAGAAAAACGGAAAAATTTTATTGGGAAATGAATTGGGAAGCGACCGGAGGTCATGACGAAAGAAAGAGAAAATTGGAAAAACATTACGCAAAATTGCAAGAAGACCAGAATAGATACTGGGAGAAGTTAAGGAGAATAGTTTTAAAAGAAGAGGATGAAAGAAATAAGAGAAGGTGTCGTATGGGCGATACTAGAGAAAAAGTCCTAAAACTGGAAGAAGTTACAGAAGAAATATGGGAAGAAATTAAAGTTGAAAAATTGGAAAAAGAAATTAGAAAGGATGAAACGGAAAAAGATAATGTCACAGGCGACATTGCAAATAAAAAATTCCTGGAGGAGGAAATTAAAAATTTTGAAGAAAAACAAAAAGAAACTGCAGTCGAAAAAATTGAGATGGGTTTAGAAAAAGAAATAATCGTAAAATGGGAAGAAGTAGAAGCCCTAATTTTAGAAGAATACCCTATCGAAAAAATCCTGGTTGTGGAAAAATTTAAAATAGAAGAATTTAAATTGGAAGAAATTGAAAACATAAAAGAAGTTGGGGTGATTGAAGTTATCGTGAATGAGGGGGTAGTAGCAACCCTAGTAGACAATGTTGAAGGCGACATTGATAATGAAGTCCTGGTTGAAGTTTATTCAAACGAGGGGGTAGAAATCCCAGCAGAAGAAAATGAAAAATGTGGTGTAGGCGCCACTATTAAGAAAGTCCTAGTTTATTCACGTAGGGAAGTAAGAAGAAGAAAATGGAACAGGCTGCACGCCACAAGAAAATTTAATTGGCTAAAGAAACAAAATTACTCGAAGAAAATTATAAGTGAAATGGAATTAAAAATTAATTCTAACAAATTAAATTTTGAAATGGAAAGTGCTCCCGATTCAGGAAGGGAGGATAGTTTGGAGGAAGCTATTGCGGACGAAGACGTCATACCGTCTAAAAAAATGAAATGGTTTTCCAAAATCGAAAGAAGTTTTAAGAAAATAAAAATTAAAATTACAAGGAAGGAAAATTTTGGAAGTTTTCAAATTAAGAAAGAGAAGCTTGGGGTAGTGAAAATGCAGGAGCTTCCTGTAGAAAAATGGTCTTATCGCCGAGTACGTTGGAAATTAACTAACGAGGACAACCCACCCCAATAAATAAAGATAAAATGGGAAAATAAAAATTTAAGACGACCGGACATGAATTTGGAAAAGAATAAGAAAACGATATGAGAACGCTATCATCACCTGCACTATAAATAATCGAAGAAATGCACGCTTAATGTTTGAAATAAAATAATAACGAAAAATTTAATAAGTGATAAAAAAGCAATGGAATAAAATTAAGTCGATTTATAAAATTTAAATTTATCAAAACAAACTAAAACTTTCGTGATTGCAAACATAAATAAAATTTTCTTTAAAAAATAAAACTTCGTTCAAAATAAGAACATGAAATTAAATAAAAGTGGAATTTAAAACAATTAACGACATAAAATTAGATCGTGTTTCAAAGTAAATAATTATGGAAAGAATTGTCAGGATTGGTTTTTATAAACAGAATTTGTTACTATGAAGGAAATGAAATTTTATGGTTTAAAAAAGTAAAAGTTAAATGGAAGATTTGTTAAGGAAATTGGATGATGATGAAAGAGTTTGAGATTGGAAGTGGTTAATGAAAATTATTTTTGGATATTATTTAATGGAAAAGTTATTATTATGAAATTGATTAAGAAGATAATGAAGTTAGTAAATAATTATTAAGAATTAAAACTGTAGTAGTAAAGGATTCAATAAAGGAAGCCAATGCTGATTAGATTGAAAAAATGAAGTTACAGAAAAATACGAGAAGATCCATGTGCTGATTGTTAAACCACGAAAGAAGATCAAATTTTAAGGAAGAAAATATTACTAAGAGAAAATTTAAGACAAGATGTTTGGAAAATTTAAATGAAATGAATGGAACTTGGTCCAAAGCTTGGAGAACAGTTGGAAGTAATTAAAATCTTTTTCAGGAAATTAAGTCTAAGGAAGATGGCATCTCATAGCTTTTTAACAATTATGAAGATTTTGTTCAGGGATGTAAATTAGATGTAACCTGACAGATGAAACCGGAGTACGCTTTTTAGGTTAAAATTTTTATATTTTGAGTTTATTGTAAATAGTAGGTAGCAGAAAGCTTAGAAGGTGAGGGGAGAGTCCCAGAAGGAGTTCGATTGTCAATTGTACCTGAGTATTGGAACGACATGGTACATAACAACTGGGCGTCGTACTACGTCCGTCTCCAAATTGTTATGGAGGGGAGTTGTCGTATTTTTTTGAGCCCCAATTGACAATAAGATTGGATGGGGAAAATGTTGTACAAATTTATAGTTGGTATTGTTAAAATGAGAGATAATGGGGACTCGCACTTTGACCGCCGTGCGGGCAGGTTGCGAATTTTGGTTAATTATATTGAAAAGAGTAAATTTTTGAATAATTGTGAAAGAAAAATAAATACTGTTCATTTGAAAAGTGTTTTTATTTTAGAGATCATTAATTTGAAGATTTTTTTTATTTGAAATTTGAAAGTGGAATTTATTGAATATTATTAGAAGGTCACGCGTAAAGTGGTGATAAAAATTTGGAACCGACGAGCAAGTCGCGGCGTATGTTCGGAAGATAATTCAGCGGCTCGATTAAATTATTTTTGAAAAGTTTTTTAAGAAAATTCGGGGGCTGGATTATTTTACGACAATATATACAAAATTATGTATTCCTCATCAGGATCCACATTAAAAAGTTGTGAATTCACAACTAATCACAAATAATCTACACTATTTTCAATCCGAAATTCGAAAAGTCAAAAAAAGCCTTTGCCCCCCCCCAGCTAATTTTTGAAATAATTCTAAAAACTATTTGGGTACAAACGAATATAATTTTAGTACAAACGATTTCGACTATTTTGCAATCGAAATTCGTAATGGAGGGAGCTGGAGACATCCATCTGATAATTACTGCTGTTTGCAATAAATAAACTAGTTCGCAGCTCTGCAAATTTCTGCTGTAAAGCAAAAAAGGGATTTATTAACCTTTCCATTTGAACTTTCAAATTTCTAAAACAAAAATAAATAATTTATTATTTTAAATATTATTTTTTTATTAAATTTTAATTTATTTGTAGAAAATTTTATACTAATTATAGTAGGACCCGCTAGAGCTCGAGTGCGACTCAATCAAGTTTTTCTACAATAACTCGAAAATTGTGAAAGATACCAAAAATGTCGAAGAGGCCTAAAGTGTTCATCAGAAAAAGACTAATATTTTTATGGTTGAAATATTTTTAACAAAAAAATTTTTAATATCACTTACTGTTTTTGTCATACCAGAGCTCTGGTGGTACAGGGGTCCTTATTGGCTCTTTTTCAAAGCTTATCCGGGGGTAACTGTAATTGTTACACTCCTTCTCCTTTATTATACCTCTACCTCTAATTTACTTCTAATTCTATAAGGGCCAGTTGTATAAAAGAGGGTTAACTCAGGGATCAGCTGATCCTGGTTCAAGAGCTGACCCCAGGATCAACGTAAGGTAGATAAATTAACTTGATAGGTTTATTTTATAAAAAAAATTTACTTGATAGGTTTATTTGTAATTTATCTACCTTGCGGCGATCCTGGGTCAGCTCTTGAACCAGGATCAGCTGATCCCCGAGTTAACCCTCTTTTATACAACTGGCCCTAAGAAACTAATGGAAATAATAAAGGAGTGTCACAATTACAGTTATTTCCGAATAAGCCTTGAAAATTAGCCAATAAAGGTCCCGAAAATTTAATTCATAGAAAATTTTAGTTTCATGTAACGAACAAAATTCTAAAATTAATGTCACCATCAACTTGATAAGACGTGGTAGTTTTTCAAATTAACATTTTAAGGATTGTTTTTCGCGTCAAACCAAAAATTTCAATTCCACGTGCGACGCTTTTCAAAAATTTAAAAATTCAGGTATGTACATCATTTTTTGTTTTTCAAATTCACATTATAAAAGTTGTTGCAACCACTTGTGTTTTAATGAATTTTAGAACATTTAAATTTTGAAAACAGATGAAATTTTAAGACCACGGTTTAGTTGTTGCGAATAAAGTTCGCTTTATTTACTTAAAATTCATTTAATTTTGCTAAAATAGTGATTCTAATCACATTAATTTTTAAGCTTTTAATTTCCAGTTATAGCATTTTTAACCATTTAAAATTTTCCTGTTTATTAGATTTATATTTTACTTGAGTACCTACACTAACATAATCAGTGGAACACTTTAATTTTGTTAGCCCCTTTAATTTAAATCACTAATGGCCGGTTTCAGCAACCTTAACTTAAATTTAATCTCAGATTAAATTAACCCATGTTAAATATGAACCAATAGAAATCGGTTTTATGACTTTTAGTCGTTTTCCATTGGTTCATATTTAACCTGGGTTAATTTAATCTTAGATTAAATTTAAGTTAAGGTTACTGAAACCGGCCATAAATGCTTTCAACCTTTTTTTCAAGGTTTGTGTTTGAATTTTGTTTATTTTTGTTTTCTCGACTCAAAGAAATCAAAGAAACTTAGAACTACAACCCTTAAGATTATTAATTTATTTTTATGAAATTAAAATTAGGTAGGGAAGGGAAGAATTTATATATTAGGATAACATTCTGATGGAGACTTCACTTCTGTGCAGCGGCGGTTCTAGCAAGATTTTTAGGTGGTGCAAGATCTTATTTTGGATCCCCCCCCCCCAGATCGGACAGTAAAAAGAATAGTATATTACTGACCAAGGCTGAAAAATGACTCGTTACTGGACGCACAGCTAGATTGAAAAGCGAGCCGTAGGCGAGCTTTTTAAAGCTGTAAGACCAGTAAAGCCTTACTTTCCGACCCAGGGAAGAGGTTCGGAAAGTACAGTTTTCCGCATGTTTTCCGATAAACAATATTTGTTTGAAAAGGTTTATTTAAAAAATTAAATTAAAGAAAAATTTTAATTTTTTCAAAATTAAAAAAAAATTCAGAAGTTTTTGTCATTTTGGCGCCCCCCTTAGATGGCGCCCGGTGCGACCGCACCGGTCGCACCGCCCTAAAACCGCCGCTGCTTCTGTGATATCTTTGAAAAATTCGTTAATTCAAAAGTTAATTCAAAAATTAAATTAAAATTCAGTTACTTGTAAACCACATAATATATCTACTACATAAGTCGTTTTAAAAAATATTGCGTGTAATTTATTTATATAATAATATATTAGTTACAAAAGTTGGTGGTTAATCAATTAACTATTACTATACAATTTAGTCGTGTGTCCTTTTGGGATTAAAAACCGTAAATAAGCAATTTGAGTAGGTAGTAGATAGATTCTAAAATTCAGTTTTGTCCTTTTGTTGTATATCCCCTTATTTTTAAGTGTGAAAAGGATAAGTACCTGTCTAAGCGGTGCTATTGAACTGCAGTTTTTTACCCTGGAAAAGGGAAAGTAATAAATTTGTAAATTAGGTGCAGGTCAAGCTAACCCCTCTTTGATTTTATGATCTGCATATGTTACTTTTGTCGATTTTAACACTTGTAAATTGTAAAATTAGTATTGAGTTTGCTTTGAAGCCAAACGAGGAAGAGTGTCTTTAAATAAACCATATCAAAATATAACATCCTTTAATTATTACAAATACAGTCCACTAACGAAGAATCTCTCCATGGTTCATCAGAGCCACATTTGCAAAAATTCAGTGCGTAGTAAAATTTAGAAAATGAAATTGGAAATAAATTATTAAAATCAAAGAATACCAGGGGCAACTTGAAGATCAATTACACAGGTATGGGTAAGTTTGTATCTTATACGATCTTATTCATAACTTTTTTTCATTATTTCATTCTCGAAATCAGGCATAACATTTTATACATTGAATTTTCAAATTTTAACCAAAATTGGGATTTGCAAATTGCAAGTGAAGTCGGCTTTTAGTTATAAAAACAAACAAAATTCTTATTTTAATTTCTAATTTAATTTTGTTCTAATATTCTGAAATTTTATGAAAATATTAATTCTGTTGTAATAAACACAGGAAAAATTGCGAAAAGATTCCGAGACCTAAGATGCCTTAGATTTGCATCAGATATTTTGATTTCAGTGCAATTTTTGATTTAAATTTCTTGATAAAAATTTAAGTTTCTTCAAATATTCTGAAATTTTATGAAAATATTAATTCTGTTGTACTAAGTTCATGGTTGTAATCAACACAGGAAAAATAACGAAAAAATTATAAGCCTTAAGATGCCTTAGATTTGCAATTATTTTGATTTCAGTGCATTTTTTGATTTACATTTTTTAATAAAAATTTAATTTTGTTCAAATATTCTGAAATTTTATGAAAATATTAATCTGTTGTAATCAGGGGTGGGCAAAATACATGAAAATATGTATTTGAAATATAAATTACAAAATACATTTGTTTTGGGTATTTGAAATTCAAAATACAAAATACATTTGTTTCGAGTATTTGAAATACAAAATACAAGATACTGTATTTCAAATACAAAATACATTACATTTTCATACTTTTATGTTTTTGAGGTATTTACAAACAACAGCAATTCTTTATTAAACATGATTATGTATTTAAAATACATTATATTGGAGTATTTAATTATATTTCTTAAATGGGTCATTCCACGTGAAATCAACACACTTTTTAGACTGACCATCTCCGATTTTGTTAAAATTTGGTATATCGATAGAGTGTACGGAGACTAACAAAAATGCGAATTTTTATTTCAATATCTCAAACGGTTTCCAAAATATCGCTATGTAAAATTTTCAAAAATTGGCTGCCGGAATATTTTCTAATCATTATAGCAGCTCTCCTAATTAAGCTACAGAGGTGGGCGTGGTGTCATTTTACTCAGTTTTTAATGCCCTTTCCGATGATATACAGCACATCGTCCTTTCTTATAAACATACTTTCCAAAACTCAAAATCAAAATTTTGAATTTGATTTTCTCAAAAAGTACGTCTTCAAAATTTTTCTGGGAATAGTCTCTACTTATGGTAAGTGACTGCCAAAATTTGAAAGTGGGACGGTAATGGCTTCATAGTTAAAATAATTTTTAAGTACAAGATGGTGTTGAAAGAACGATAGACTTTATATTATAGTAAGTGAAGTACCGCAGAAATTGTTTGTGAAAAATGAAATTTACAATATTTTATAAAAAATATATGTTAGTTTTACGGAAATGAGTCTTGCCAAATAATTTGGTGCTTTATGGGGGAGGGGGGCACCCCTTGCCGGCAAGGATAAAAAGTATGTGAATTTTTTCTGAGAAAATGAATGTATTTAGATCAATTTGGGTTTTGACACAATATTATACAAGTCTCTAAAAGCATTTAAAAAATTTTTCAATTCAAAATATTACAAAATGGAGATGTGGCAGCTGAACTCCAGAAACAGCTCTTAAAATGAGGTGGAAAATCTCCCACTGGTGTCGCTAGACCTACAATATAAGAAATGAAAAAATTTAGTTTAATAATGGACTTTTTATCCTTGCCGGCTACAAACGAAAAAAATGTTTGCACAAACAGGCACAAACGAAGCACAAACGATTGAGACTATTTTGGAGTCAAAATTCGAAATGGGGGGGGGGCTGGGGACATGCACCTTAATTGAAGAATGGGCAACAACAGGCTAGCGCACATCGCCCTGGAGGGCAAGCCGAAAGGAGGCCAACGTCCACCGGGTAGACCACCTAAGAGATGGGAAGATATTTGGCAGTCAACTTCACAAGAAATCAAGTATGATGGAAAATAAACAGATCAATAGATCTCTAAATAGTTAAAGAAAAAGATTTAATTGTTTGGAAAGGGTTGAAAAATACTGTGGAATTAAAAAATCAATATTCAGAAATAATTCATGATGAACCTTTGCACCATAAGAAGCAATCCCAAAAGCCAAGAAGATCTTTTGAGTGAGAGAACCCGAAGATTTCATGCCACATTTTGGGGTGATTAAAAATGACAGTATTTCAACTAATAGAGTATGGTCATTATTTTTAATAATTCCTCTAATAAAAGAAGTGATTGCCTATAAAATTAAAATTATTTTTCTAAGAAATCGGACTAAAAGGTGTGGAAACCTCAATTGTTTTGTTGCGGCCTACCTGCTACCTTCAATAAAAATGAACGCATTTCCTACTAAAAGAAAAACCATCTTAACTTCATAACAAATTGTTGCGCCTACTTACCCTATGACCGAAGATGATAAGAGGCTCACTTTATTTATACCCTTTTTTACTAGTGGAAGCAAAAGAATTACTCAGGTAGTGGTAGCAGATGTGGATTAAATAATAAATCAATTTAACCCTGCAGCAGTCGCGCCTTTTATTTTCCTTAGAGCAGTCGCGCCATGGTCCTTAGGTCCGCATAATGAGATATCAGTTGTTTTGTGAGATTATGTTGCATATCAGACATCAAAGACTGATAACATGCTGAAGGTAATTTTCTAGTCGGGTGATGTTGATATCAAATTTTTCCTACCATAGTCTGGAAAGCATACCTAAGAACATCATTCGATATAATGATGACTATGTAAACAACATCAAATTTTATCAAAGTGCGGACCTCTGTTCCTCGACGCGACTGCCGGAGGGTTAAACACATAAATAATAAAAAATATAATTTAATAATGATAAAAATATAAATAAATAATAATCTAAAATTATAGAGAGATCTAAAATAAGTTTATACATAAAAGAATTATTATTACTTAAATCTAAACAGAGAACTTACTTTAAACAAAATTTTAAACTAAAAAATTAAAAACAAACTGAACAAAATACTATGACTAAATGTCACTAAAAATTAATTACGAACTACACTTGGTAGTGGGTAAAGGTAATACTGCAGCTGGACATTTATGTTTCCTGTATCTCGAACATAATTATTATATTTTATGTTTGTAAATTGACCAAAGATCTGGGACCTTTGAAACATAATACCATACCGCAATTTGAAGATTGAAATACAATATTCTTTAAAAATTCCAGATGGCTGCTTTAAAGACAAAAATGCTAAATTTTTTTTAAATAATTGAAACGAGATGTAACAAAATTATGGTCGGTCCAACCATACAAGAAGATATTTGTACATTATTATTAATTAAATTGAGATTTAATAATTATGTGATAAAAGCAGATAAATAACAAATGTATAGACCAAAAGTTTTAGAAGAAGATTAAATTATTGAAGCGTTTCTTCGCACTTCTGAGAGGTAAATGTAAAATATTGTATTGTGATAACGCTGCTAACTTTCACGGAGCAGTTAATGAATTAAAAGCATCATCATGGATTGAAAATCATCATATCAATTCAGACTTTATCCCTTCATCAGGGGCAACCCATTTTAGCGCATTGTGGGATACAGTATAGTTATATCAACAATATATAATACGATATGTATTGGTTAATTGGAATGCCAAATTAAATTTTGAAGAGTTATATACCATTTTATACAAATAGAAGGATGCCCGAATTTGAGACTCAATGATTGAAACGATTTTTTCGCACCTCAAGAAATCAAATTCAAGAAAATAGACTAACTCTCATTACGAGTTCTATCAAAATGTTTCAACATTTCTTAAATATGTAGATAATCGTCCAATTAATATTAAACAACTTGACAACAAAACCTATCAAATTGAGTCCTTGGTTTTGATGAAACTCGATAACATCCATCCTTTACAAAACAGAATATCGGGAGCATCATGAGAGATCGCCCAGGCAAGGACTTAAAAACTAATAACGACATTTATGTTAGAGCAATTTATTATCCACTCAAGACAAAATAACGGAATTTTGGTTTCTTGATTTATAAGATAAGATTCATCAAAGCGCGGAGAATGGACAAATTTAGACTGATGAGATAAAATTTAATAAAGGATATTAGATGATTGATTATTCATAAGATTTGTCATTGTGCAGTACCAAAAAGGTAAAGGGAAGCTGTGCTTAACCCCCACTGGTTTAAGGACTAACACGTGCACATTTTAATTTTTGTATCCCGCCAGTCACCAACTTCGGCGATTACGCTTCGTGTCAGGTTAGAGTAATTGGAAATATGCAAGTGAAAGGATGGAACTAACATTTATTACACGTTTTTATATATTGCAAAGCATTGAAGAGTAAAAGTCTACATTGGCTTTATTTTACATTTGAAAAGGAGCTTTACAACATGATATGAATCCATTCTGGACGGTAAGTTTCTCTTAAATTTCCATCTTTCCTCTTGTGTGTCTTTTGAATCTATTGAATCATATATTATTATCATTGCTACAGAATTTATTAAATGTTTTCTTTTTCTGATTAGATAGGCAATTTACATGGGTTTGGCACCCGGTCTCTCAGACAATTTATTGCAGTAACAGTATTTATTTTCCAAAGAAAATCACCAGCATTCTCACAAAGGCGAGTTATAGTTTTTAAACTTTGAATTCGCTTCGTACTTGAGAAATCCGATAGACTGCGCTACCGAAAGCTGATGAAGTTAATCAATACTTCAAAACGTATTACTAGAGGATTTTAAATAAAATTTTGTTTGTTTAAATTATTGGGCCGGTCCCGACGGTACTGCAATGCCAGGTCAACCCGTGATAGAGGTGGAGCAAGCCCCTAACCCCTATCCATTTCCAAAAATAAGTTTAATATACTGGACCCGCATGCGGGTCGTATCAGATATTAAGCTGATAAGAACAGATACTACACTTTGATCTTAGCCATAGGCCGAGAAGCGATACTTTTTCCAATTCGGGGACCTTATTTTATGTAGAATTTCAGAAAATTTGACATATTACATGTTCAAGTGGCGCCCTCCAGCTATTTCGTAGGCTTCATCAGCTGTATCTGTGACGTCACATGCCAAATTTTTGTAAGAGTGGAAACTGAATACAAATAATATATCACAAAGTCTTTTCAAATTGATAACTACCTTTATAATGTTCAAAAATGTGCCAGAAACGGCGTTATTTCTTAAAAAAAGTTTGCATAATATAAAATATCGGAGCAAAAAATTATAGTAGAATATTATGTGTATGGTTGGTTTCATAAATGCAGGAGAACTACTACACGTTAAAAGCATTTAAAGAAATCCATTTCACTTTCAAATACCGAAGTAGACAGAAAAATTTAAAAGAAAAATTTATTTTATAAAAATAAAATAAATATTGAAAATAATTTTGTAATATTCATCTACGTGCACTCGAGAATATTTTGCTGATGATCTATTCCGGCATTGGAAAAGCTTTAACAGTGAAAACAAAAACATAAAGAAAAGAATTGAATAGAACTTAAAAGAAAAAATGAGAAAGAGAATAAGAGAGAAAACTAAACCAAAAATTGCACACAAATTGGGAAAGACGGTCATATTATAAACATAAAGTCAAATTCATTGAAAGTTTGTGGCCTGATTTAAGGTTCAACATTTTTTAAGTAAAGGGAAACAGAACTTTGTATAATGTATTATTCGCTCCTACTGATGAAGAAATTTCAAAAAAAGAAGTACAAATAAGTAATGTTCATCAGCATAAGACTGCTAAATACAGAAGTGGAAGCTGTTCAACAAGTCTATAAAGAGAATAGAATAGCAGGGCCCCTTGAAACATGTGTACATTACACTAGAAATTGTTGAAAAAATCCATGTTGATGATTATCACGTGAGACACAAAATGGAGGAAATCTTAAAAAATAAACACATCAGCGGAATAGATGAAATACCTAATAGCATTAGGCATTATAAACCACATTATAAATAGACTGGTGGATATAATGTGCCACATTGTGAATAATTCGAAGAGGTATGGAATATTTCCACACAAAAAAAACTAAAAGTAGCGGTAGTAAAGCCAATATATAATAAGAAAGGAAATTATTACAACCACGATCTAGAAAATGTTTATTTTTTATTTTTATTTTCAACAATTATGACAATATTACAGACATAAATAATGTTCTTCAGGATTTATAAAAAATTTGAATTGGCTATGCGTATAGACAAAATTATGCAATTTCTAGTAGAAAATAATATAATAGCAGAAAGGCACCATGAATACATAAATGGAAGATCCACACAAGAGGCAATATTTCAATTTGTTACAAAAGTACTGCAGGCATTCGGAAAGGGTAGATTTGCATTGGGAATGATTCTTAATTAACAAAGCATACGACTGTATAAATCACGAGATACTATTTGAAAAGCTGGGGAAATATGGAATACTAAAATAAATCAAATAGTTTCCAATTTTCCATCACTAAAGGATGAAGTAGAATATCAATCAGAATTTCAAGATATATTAATGGGCATACCACAGGGCAGCATCGCCGGACCGGTGGTTTTTATAATATACCTGAATGACCAGGAACATGCAATTAATTATTGCTGATGATTCCAGTTTAGTGATACAAAGAGAAATGTGGCCAGAAGTAATCAAAGGTTCAAATGAAATATTCCAGAACATGGGGAAATGGTTTTCTGCAAATGGGATTCTTCTGAGCAAACGAAAAACAAAAGTGATACTCTTCAGAACAATACACTCCGGAATTGAGACACCAAAAGAGAATAGGTGAAGATATGAGTATGAGCATATAAAAGATTTAGCAACAAGTCTATATTATGCGGTGATATCAAACCACGTGACCTTTAAAGTATTAAATACAGTTTATCAAGCGATGTTTAAATGTTAAAAAAAAACAATAAGTGGACAAATTGTGAAACTATACTTTTCTCTGATGAAAAACAATAACAGGAGTACAATATGCAGGTAAAACGACCTCATTTACCCAAGAAAAAAGTGGTGTTTATTCATGATAATGCACCAAATTTTAAAACTGAATGCTTCCGCATCCATCAAATTCACCAGATTTGGCTTTTAGTGATTTATAACACCCAAGCAGGGCCTTCATATTTTTGCAGACCCAAACGCCAAACTGTGAATCATAAGTAATAATATTCCTTGGGTCTCTAAAAATACTTGCAAATTAGGACCCAAGAATCACTGATAGATCCGCTTTTATTTGATAGGGTACTGAAGATATCGAGATATAAGATAAATATCATGATGAAGACCGAAGAAGTGGTGGGAGACCACGTAAGAGATGAAGTGCTAACCTTATGGAAAGATGAACAAGCAATCAAAGAAGTAATAGGTTAATGTTAGGTATTCATAAAATACCTAATAATAAACCTAAATAAACCTAGTAATAAATATATCAAAACAATTTACCGCGACAATTTTTTGTTGTTGTAAACATGTTGTAATTTATCATGGTATATAATTGCAGTTTCTTATTTAACATTAATTTGTTCAAATAAAATAATTCCCTTAGAGTCGGTATATTGTATTGACTTACCTTATTATAATAATTATAAATCTTATTATTTATCAATCAACGAAGACGAGACACGAGAGAAACGAGACCGTCATTGCCTTGCAGCTAACGCAGTTGGATGCGAATATAGGGCACCGGGTTCAAACCTGGGGAGAGTAAAACTTTCTTATGATTAGTCTCCGTGCTTCGGAAGGCACGTTAAGCCGGTGGTCCCCTGGGTTAGTGAATTGCCACCATTAACATAAAAACCAGAATACATGGCACATCTGACGGCAAGTCTAGCAAGCTACCTAATGGATGTAAAATTTGTATATGCTCACAGAACCAACACTGACAAGGAAACGACGCAGATGTTGGTAATAACAAGCCTTATGGCTTAAACTAAGAAGAAGAAGAAGAACATAATAAACCAGGATACAGGCACATCTGAAGGCAAGTCTAACAAGCTACCTGATGGATGTAAAATATTAAATATGCTCAAAATTTTTTCTAACACTGCCAAGGAAACGACGCATGTGTTGGGAAATAACAGGCCATGGCCTACTAGAAGAGAATTCTCTAGAGAATTAGTACTTCTAGAAAGAAGAATCAACGAAACATGGTGTCAGGAGGGTGTTAAAACAACATAATATGAAATATTTTCATAAAACCATATAAGCTGACAACCAAAGTAAAAAAAAATTTCCCAAACTTACAAAAAGTGTGTGATAAAATTAGTAAAAAGAAAATTTAGTAATAAAAAGTATTACTACAAAAAGTTTAAAGACAAAAGTGAAAAAATTTCATTAAAACAACAAAGACTTACAGAAAGTTAGTGCTATAAGAACATATTATTATATATAACAGCACTACAAGCCTAGAAGTCTTATGGCTTAGTGGCTATACTAGCCCACATCTTCCCACTCTCAACCAGATATCTCTGATGTCTAATCTGTCCCAGAAACTTGCATGTATGACGCAACCGCATTCACGGCAATAACGTCGAAACAAGTATCAGATCCTGTACAGATAACACCAACAGTGTTTGGATGTCCACTGGAAGGCCGAGCTAAGAAATTCTGTACGGTCCGCGATTTGAACCCAGAATTTCCGCTCTGTAACTCAACCAGCGGTCACATCACGCCAACTGATGCTATCAGAACTTAGTGAAAATAATTTTCAAAAAACTTTATAGTGTTAAAATTAAAAATGGATGTGAATTTAAAACCGCCGGAAAAATTGATTCCAGAAAATGAAACCAATTGGGTTAAATTCATACAACAGTTTAAAATTTATATGATAGCTAGTGGCTATAGCGAAAAACAGGAAGAAGTAAAAATTGCGATATTCCTGAACGTTGCTGGCGAAGAAGCTGTAGATGTGTTTCAAATATTAAAATTGAGTGATTCACAAAGAAAATCTTACAATGAAGTATTGGAAGCGTTTGAAGCTTATTGCATTCCAAGAAAGAATGTAATATTTGAAAGCTTTAAATTTTTTGGAAGATTCCAAAAAGACGGTGAAAAGTTCGACCATTTTGTCACAGATTTGCGAATACAAGCAAAAAAGTGTGATTTTGGAGAACAAGAAGAACGTATGATCCGTGATAGAATTGTTATGGGAATTAATGATTCAAATTTTACTTCAAGTGCCAGACTTATCCCTAAATATTGGGATAAATCAATGTCGAACAGCGGAAGCTGGAAAAGAACAAGTGAAATCGCTACAAGAAAAAATGGAAGTACATGGATTAAAGTCGAGTTATGTCAAAAGAAGACCAAAACAAGTCGGGGCATTTAAATCCTTTGTTAGGGTTGCAAGATTGTATTAGATTTGGGTTGATAAAACGAATAGATAAAATATCTATAGGTGACTCAAAAGAAATGTTCATGTTCCAACCAGAACCCATGGATACGTCATCGAGTAATACTCGCAGATCAAATTATCCATCAGCTTCAAAATGGACAGCACAAGAATTATTTCGTCAAGACATAGAAGAGAACCACGAAGAAACGTACCTTGATTATGAGCAAAATTACGAACAATTTCAAGAGGACTACGAAAACGAACAATTCTTCCAAATAATGGATGAAGTAGTTCCTACAAATTCTGAATTAAACGTAATTTTTCGGGAGGACATGATCGACAAAAAATCCGAAATAGCAGAAACAAAAAATGTCAATTCAACGTCTTTCACAAAATTATACCTTACATTAAAATTTCAGAAATGAATTCAAAATTTATGTTAGATACTGGTTCTTTAAAATCTCTAATCAATAAAGAATTTGCTTATAAGAATTTTCCTAATCAAATTAAAAATGTGAAATCGAATAAATCATCAACTAATAAATCATCAAAACTTTTACCAAACGATAATCCTTATCTAAAGCCAACCAAGTGGTTTTAAAAATACGCAAAACAATACCTGCAATGCCATTTAGCGGAAAATTATCAAAAGTATGGAATGGAATTTTTAAATTATCGTAAATCAAAATTCAGAAATTAAGAAATTTTTTTTATGATGTTAATTTTGAACCCTAACAATATATCCCCACTGGCGATCACAACGGCTCCAAGCTGAAGAAACAGAATAGTAGTGAGAATTGAGAATGATGGCAGCCAGTCCTGGAAATGGGATGAAGTGGCTACTTGGGCTAAAAAGGTAGTAACAGTAATGGAAAAATACTAGCACCAGAAACTTACTTTAAAACTAAATCTAGGTAATATAACTAGTGATGGGACTATCGAATAAAAACTATCGAATTATTCGATAGTTAGTCTTTATATCAACTATCGATAGTTGGATACTTTTTAGTTACTAAAAACTATCGAATGAATTTTTAGTTACTAATATGGGTCGATGTAAACTGCCCCAATTCATGAAACAGGTAAAATTTTTAAACTGTAAACTGCCCTCCGAAAAAAAATGGCAACACTAATCCCGAATGTAAACTGCCCCAAAGTTGGTATGGTATTAGGGCAGTTTACACCCCGCTTACACGAAGGATAATGGGATTTATTTAGTATAGGGACTTATACTAAATTTTATGTTATTACGATATTTTTGCTTGGAGGGCAGTTTACAGTTTATGGTCAAATTTGGAGGGCAGTTTACATAATCCCATATTTAACTAGTTTTTCTATAGTTTTTCGATAGTTTTTATTCGATAGTCCCATCACTAATTTTCACATCGATGTGAGGAAGTAATGCCCGATTGCAATTCTAGGAGTCGACAAGATTTTAGCGATTAGAAATTCTAACTACCACGCAGTAGGGACTCAGTCATTTTAAAATATTTCCCCCTCCTAGCTTAAAAAAGGATTGGATTCAACAAGATTTTTGCTCACCTGTGGTTGGAATATTCTGGGTTTGGACTCATCTGGACTTGGATTCCTTTGGTGGGTCATCGAAGAACAGCACGTGTTATTTAATGCTAAACCACTTCACTAATAAATACTTTCTAGCACTCTTTGTCACTTTTATTCGAATTTAAGTCTTCCCCCACAAAAATCCTTTTTGAAAGAAAAGTGGTTTAACGAGATTCTCAATGGATTAATAGCCCGGTGAGGTACTCTGGAAATTCAACAAACTCGATTTTGAAATTGACGCGCATTAATGGATTATCGCGACTAACTGGCAATCTCTTTAATCCATTCATGCGCGTCAATTTCAAAATCGAGTTTGTTCAATTCGCTGAATCTTGAGTTTTACACAATTTGCCCTTGGTGAAGTCCTAATTATGATCTACACGTTCAAATCGACGATTCCAAATGAAAGATCCTCCTCCTTGTGAGGGTGTACTACGGCGTTTTGTCTTCTTCGATTGCATCTTGGTATACAAATGTGACATCTCCTCGACTACGCAGTATTGCATTATCTTTCCAAGAGTCCGACATCTATGAAGTTTGCTTCCTGGGTAAAGATGAATTTGGATTTTTCTGCCTTGGAAAATTTTCAAACTCAATATCCTGGCGTGAAGTTCGGTCGATGAATTGGGTGGATGACCGACCCATTGATGTTTCCATTTAACTTGGTCGTTCATCAAGGTGCTTGGAGTTGAATGTTCCCTCATGGTCGGATTTCCTCGATGAACCCTCAGGCGGAACGGTAATTCCGCTGTCGATTGGACTCGACAAATAATTTTGCTTCCGAATTAGTTTATCTGTACATTTTCTAAAAGTAGAACTTACAACCTGCATAGGTGGCGCCCTCCTTATTGTATTCATAACATTTGACAAGAAAATTAAAAGTGCGATTCAAATTTTCTTCTCAGTAAATTGAGTACAAATACTATTTCAAAAGTTACCAATTTTTGCTGATGAGTAAATTTGTTCTGATAATAAAATTAATGTAATTTATTATACAGTGTATGGCGTGATAAAGTTGCGAAGTAATGTTGATATATTTAATAAGGAATTTTGGAACTTATGCAAGGTGCGAATAAGTTCTAAAGTCCCCCATTATTATCACCATTAATTTACATGACAAAAATATAATTCAGGTTACAAAATACTACTAATATTTACTTTATTATCTATTGTAAAGTAAGCTGTGATCAAAAAAAGTATTTATCTCAAATTATTATTACAAGATCGTGGCTACATAAACTGGAGAATTTCTTTCCGGATAGTGACAGAATCTGGATCTTTTGAATGCGAAATACAAAAGTCAGTTTGTATTTCAAATTCGTTGTAGGGTGGATAAGTGCCACTCTGACTGATGAGAGAAGAAGAAGAATAAGTTCTGCACTGATGGGCCCGACGCGACGTCCGTGGAGGCATCAGTGGCGTAGCTAGAACTTATGCCGCCTAAGGGCGGTTTCAAAATTTATCGCATTGTCAATTTCCTTTTTAATCTTATTTCCTAATTGATGAAAAATCAAAAACAAATTCTTTTGTCGCCCTAAATGGCACCCCTAAAAATGTGGTTTTAACGTTATAATTATAACGTATAATATAACTTCTCCTAAGTCAAATCTGTTTTTGCCTAACTATTCTGTCTCCAATTATAATAATACTCTGATCGAATTTAAATTATTAGTTCCATGTTTTATAATAGAGCTGGGAATTATATTCAACAACAGCCCGGTCTTAAGTTAACCTTAATAAACTAACCAATAGATAATGAAAATTACCAATTTAAAATGTGTATTAGCGTTAATAAACGTTTTCTATTGGTTAGTTTGTTAGGGTTACCTTAAGACCGGTCTGTTGTTGCATATAATTCCCTGCTCTATTCCATTTAATTTTAATTTACACAATATTCATTTTATTACCATTTTTTATACTTTTATTTATTGCTCCATTTTGTACATCCAAAATTAAGATTAGTTTTCTTCCACACCCTGTATAATAATTTATCTGCAACTGTGACCAATCGCAGACAATAATTTTTTTATAAAACGTCAAAACTGAAAGTGAGGTTATATTCGCGCGTATTTATTTATTTCAAGCATTTTTTAAACTTTTTTGCTTACTTTGAAAACCGACCACGAAAATGTCGGCGACATTTAAAAATTCGAAGAGAAAATTATCTCAAACAGAACTGAGAAAGCTTATGAACGAGCACAAGAATAAAGTTAAAGTGGTACCCAAAATCAACTCTCCTCTAGCAAAATATAACGATTTAGGACAACTTCTATGTATATTATGTCAGTCGGTAGTTCGTTCAGAAGCAGTGTGGCCCATTCATATCAATTCGAAACAACATAAAGACAAAGTTGAAACTGCGAAGAAGTTAAAGGAGAAAACAAATAATTTCACCACTCCACTGAAGAGACCTCTCACTCCGCCTTTACCGCCGCCTTCTTCGAGTAAAAAATTGAAAGGCATTTTGAAGAATTCCTCCGCTCCTACAACTGAGGTGGAGGTTCCCGATACCAGTAATGGAGTTCCCGAAGACTTTTTCGATACCGTTCCTAAAGCTGGATTAGGTTTAAGAAACAGGTTTGCTAAACAGGCCGCAAAAGAATTGAAAGATAAGGAAACTGCTGCTGATAAAATAGAAGTTTCTCAAGAAAGTACTGCTCCTATACCCGAGGGATTCTTTGATGATCCCAAACAGGATGCTAAGGTAAGTTAAAATTAATTTAAATATTAAATTAACAAGCAATAAATTTTAAATTGTTTAATTTATGCTTTGGGAAAGTTATTCAATAATTTATAAAATAAGAGGACGCGCGTGCATGAATGGATTAACGAGATTTCCGCTGTCCCTCAAACAAATACAATTTTATAGAAGTTAAAACAAAAATTTGAGATATAGGTATCTAATTTTATTCGTCGTTTATAGTCTGCCATTAATAACATTTTCGTAACGACCTTAAGGTCAAAGCAAATCAGCAATTATTTTGGTCAAAACTCAAATTATAGCAAACGATCATAATATTATATTTTAAATTTGATGTTTAGGCGCGCAATATGGATTACAAAGATCCTATTGAGGAAGAGTGGGAGAAGTTCCAGAAAGTAATTCGTGATGCAGATAATGAGAGTGCAACTATCATTGCTGAAGATCAACATGAAGCTACAAATGAGCGTCAAATTGATGAAGTTGAAGAACAAATGAAAAATTTGTCCAGGTGCTTTTTGAATTTTATTTGTTTGATTTTAGTGTAAATCTAATTTTTTATTTTTTTTAGAGTATTGACCTTAGAAAAGAAAAAGAACGAAATTGTTTCTACCAAAAGCAACGAAGTGCAAGATGATGGACATGAAGATTCCAGTGAGGGTGAAGTGGAATTTGACGAATTTTTGGATTGGCGGTCAAAAAAGTCATACAAACGTTAGGTTATTAAATAGAAATAAAACATATTTTGTAAATACATCTATACTTTTGTAATTAATCATCATTTCACAATAAATAAATGAATGAAATCTGTTTTAAATGGGTCTTAAGTTAGGGTCCGTTTACTTGCCCCCCCCAAGTTAATATTTTTTCTAAAAAATTGAATAATGTAATTAATTCAGTAAATAATATAACTATATTTACGAAAAAACGAATGACCCAGTTGCAACATCAAAAGTCCATGAGGAATTTCTAGTTAAATAGCAACATTTGGTGAAAAACTGATGGACATAATTATTTTAAGACAAGTTTATAGATTTGGTATTAAAACAAGGTCTCAGGTGCAATATTCCTATATAAAATAGGTAGTATTTTCCAAAAAAATCGCCTGCGGCAATAAAGGATATTGCTTTTCTCCCACCCCCGTGTGCCAGAAGTCGAAAACCATCATTGCAGGAGTAGTGAAATTATTTAGAGGGGGGGGGGGCTCAAAATTGAATTGCGCCTGGGGCGTCATAAGTACTAAATTTTCATTGGTCTCTACGGGGGGAGGGGAGAGTAAAAATTAAAAATCTTTCTAGATTGTACAGAACGTTTCTCAAATAAGTATATTGAAATTTTATGAAATCTACGATGACTTTGTCATTTACATGTTTTTGTGGAAGAAAAATTGTTACGTAATTTTATTTTAAATAATGAAGGGGGCCTGCAGTGGGTCTTGCACCAGGGCCCGGTCTTAACTTGCTATGGCGTAACTGTCGGTACCCCGCATTCGCAGTTGATCGCGTTAGCTGCAAAGCAATGTCCGTCATCGGTCATTTAAAATCTTACAAAATTATATATTTAAAAATAGGCGCAGATTCAAAAATGAATGCGACTATTTTTAAACATTTTGATTTTTTAATTTAGAAATCAAAAATAAGTAACCCGGATTCAAAGATATTCAATTTATTAAAGAAAGCTCAACGGATTTAGATAGATAACATTAAAAAGAAGCGATTAAGATGAAGAGGATATATCAATTAGTTTAGCTAATATTCGATTTTAAAGTTTGTAATTTACACGAAAAGCTACTCTAATGACTACATTCTGTTACCAGTACGTGGAAAGTTAAAGGGCTAGAGGTTGGGCGTGGCATTATCACTGGCAAAATCACTGTTTAGGGGTATTTTTGGCTTAAATTTGCTGAAAAAAAAGAGAGCGCGGAAGAGTCCGTTTTGACAAGACAACCACCTTCTACCTCGGATCTAACGTCGTTAAATCAATTTAAAGCCTTTAAACTACGGGGTGGGCGGAGCTTATCTTATAGTGGCAGTCAATACTATGTTGTCGATAGTAAGTTCATGTAGAATTTTGCTTTTTTTGAAAAATGTAGGCCCTATTTGCAACGATCCGCAAATTTTTTGTTTTATAATTGCTTTTCGGACCTTTTTCTATGATTCTTGACAGTTAAAATTTTTAAAATTAAAATTTTCTACCACCGCGTTTACTTGCGGGGGGGGGGGCCGATTTCAATATCGACATTATTATTATACTCTGATATCGATTTGTGGAAAATCTTATAATGGTGCTAGCTTTTTGGGGAAAAATTTTAACTTGGGGGGACCCCTTAAGTGAGTGTATTTTTCAATGAATTTGGAAACTCAGAATCTAGTCTTTTTTATGTAGGAAGTACATTACTTACTTTCTTGATAAGAAAATGGATTGTCACATTCAGTTTGATCCTAAGTATAATATTTAATATTCTATTTTGGGCGATTAAAGTTGAAATATTTGAAAGCAATTTTGAGCAACTTACCAACATTTTCTTCTGTTCCAAGAGCGTTTTATGCAATCTACGCCCAACAATGAATCATGAAGAACTTATTAAAATTATCAACATCCAATCACGTTATTGTAACCTGCCTGTGGTGGGTGGTACCTTAATGTGTATATTTCTTCTACGAAAAAAATACAAATGCAAGTCATAATCTTTTATTTAAAAAAAATATTAAGCAAAACGCGCCATTAATAAAAAAACCTAAAATAAACGATTTAAATCCGAAATAAAAACAAAACTTAAATAAAGGAATGTTTTAAGACCTAGAAACTTATAATTCGCTTCTTATTTTTATATTAGTTCTTAAGAAATTCTTTAAGTCCTCCTTCGTTCGATTGCCTTTATAATCGGCAACAAACTTTCCGTTAATAAACAGTTTCATGGTCGGAAAACCAGATATTTCATATTCTTCAGCTATTTCGGGATTTTCCGTACAATCCACCATTGCTAGACGTCCCTTAAAGCCTTCCCCTTTTAATTCATCTGCCGCTCTATCATAATCGATTTTCATTTTCTTACAATGGCCGCACCCTAAAATAAAGCAGTTTTAATAATGATCAGAAAAATTAATTTTTTTAATCTTACAAGGGGCATAAAACATAACCAATACTGCTTGACTCGTGACAATTTCATTTTTAAATGTACTATCGGTCAGCACCATCACATTTAGTGAACCTTGGTTTGACCAAGTTTTCTTGTTTGATATGTCTTGTACAGGTAGAGACGAATGATTTTCTGGATCTTGCATGTAGTTGATAAAATCGACACTCTGCAGAAATATAAATAAGCACAAGGTTTAGCTAGGAGTTTATATTAAAGCACGTACCGTGCGTCCACCACTGTATGCCTTAACGGTTTTAGAATAATAACTAAAATATTTTATGGTTGGGTATCCTTTGACGTCATTTGCAGTACAAATCGTCTGTTGGGTTGTACAATCGACAGCAGCAAACTCTGTTTTAGGATCTTCGCTGAAGGTTTCCGCAGCGGTCATAAACTCAGGTTTTGCTTTTTTACAGTGTCCACACCCTAAATTAAAAAATTATCGAGACTATAAATGTCTGCAAAATTCATAATTTGATGTCGAGTATCAAAATCTAGGTTCCGATAATTTTTCGCAAATAATTCCAAAAAAGATCAAAAGCCACTCACATGGAGCATAGAACATGACAAGCACATGTTTCTTCCTTTTCAAAAATGGTTTGAAAGTGTCTTCTTCCAAGTGAACAACTTCGGATTTTTCCTCTGACCAAGGAATTTCTGCAGGAGGTGCCGGAGGAGGTTCTTGCGGATTTCTCATAAACTCAACGATTTTGGAGGAATCGCGCACGTTGACGTCAAATTTAAATTCACCATAGGAGAAATATTTAACAGTAGGATAACCCTTGATCGAATACCTGGATCCAATTGATTGCTCTTTGGTAGCATCAACTGCTGCCAGCATTCCCGAAATCTATTAAAAAATCCACAAATTAAAAAAAATAGTTAATTTTGTGTAATAAATAAATACTCCTTCCAGTTTCATTGTAGCTGCTGCTTTTTCGTACTCCGGCTTCATTCTTTTACAGTGCCCACACCACGGAGCATAAAACATCACCAAAAGCGACGATTCTTCTTTGATTACTGGATCGAAACTCGAAGTAGTCAAATGCACAATTTCGCTGTCCGTATCGGACCATTCAGGCTCTTTTATTTTGACAGGTGCAGCTTGAGGATTTTTCATAAAACTTACGATTCCATTTTTGTTGTTTTCACCGGAGTAATGAAACTTTTTGATACCATTTCTAAAAACAGGTAAAGCGGTGCAAACGAAAACCATAAAAACAACAACAAATTTACGAATAATAAAGCAGCGTTGGAAATTCACTTATGTTATATTGTGACCGAATGACCGAATTTTCTGGACGATTCACATCGATTGCTGCTAATACTGAATGACCTTGAAGTTCTCCTGCCGCTTCTGCATATTCGGGTTTCAAAGTTTTACAGAAACCACACCAAGGTGCATAAAACATAATCATTATTGGTTTTTGTTCTCGCTTAATTAATTTAGCCAAACTCTGAAAAAAATTTTTCTTAAAACAGAAAATTGAGTTTTAAAATGCCAATATTTCTTAAAATCTAAAACTCACTTGCCAAAAAGTCATTTTTAAATTTTAAATAACGAAAAGTCAAAATTTTATGTAAATATGTTTTTTTTTTAAATTAATTAATTGGCATAGAAATCTACAGATGTAGCTGAAGTTGTACACAAATTCATAATAGTTTAGGTCTAACATTGTTGATAAGTTGTATTTTTTATCGATTGCTTTCGAGAAATCGATATCGAGAAATTTCAATAAATCACTAGGGGGAGAATGTTAGCCCCCCATTTCGAATTTTGAATCTAAAATAGTCTAAATCGCCTCTTTGTACAAAAATTATTCTCGTTTGTACCCAAATAGTTTTTGAGATTTTCAAGAAAAAACATCACTGACAAACGACACTGACGCGCATGATTTGATTAACGAGATTATTGGTAACACATACAGGATGAAGTTTTAAATAGTCTAAACCGTTTGTACTCTTTGAATTTTGGATTTGTTATGGAGGGCAAGATAAACTCACACGCACTTAGGACCAGTGGCGTAACAACGTGAAATTTTCTTGTGTGCCAAATTGTGGAACGGGCCCCCCTCCCCTCATACTCAGAATTTTTTACTTAGAAATATTATTTAACGAAAAAAAATTACTAATTAAATTAAGTATTAAAAAATTAAAGTTTATTTTAACTTTATTTAATTCAAAAATAAATAAAAAGCATATAGTATAAGTACTAAATGAAGCATTATTAAGGGTGCGTTCCACTTACAGCTCACGACGACCGCGACGTAGTCCCGTCAGGCCCGTAGCTAAACCGAAAATGAAGGTAGGATAAACAGTTTGTATGGCTGGGCAAATTTTAGCGCCATGGGTGCGAGGCGGGTTTGTGGAATCCTTCCAATCGCCGCAGGCAAGCAAAAATTTTAAATTTGAATTGCACTGATTGCTTGCCATTACTCTATCTTATACTTCAGCAATACTCGAGGAACTCGAATATGAATGAGCGGATTCAGGCCCGTAGCCAGACTGAAAATGGTAGGGCAAAGGGTTTGTATGACCGGGAAAATTTTAGTATTATGGGTGGGGGGGGAGGTTTAGTGATTTTCTCCAAGCGCCACAGGCAATTTTTTTTGAAATTTCAAGGTCAACGCGATTTAAGAAAAGTTAGAAAATTTACCAGTTTGATAGATAAAGTTAGTGTTACCAGAACTATTAATTTATTTGCGATATAAACTCTTATTTGGTTTTTTACTCCATTCTTTGATATAAGAGATATACTACCCAGCGTTCGGGGGGGGGGGACACGTGTACTTACTTACTTTCTTTTTTTTTTTTAATTTGTAACAGTCCATTGTTCAATCGTTTATATCTTATATCAATCATTCAATTGTTCACCCAATCAATGGGTAGTTACTAATTTTTTTTTTTTAATTTTTAAAAAATGTAAAAAAAATAGTACACGTGCGTTAAATAATTTAATTATAATTAATTAATTATAATATAAAGTTTTACAAAATTTTAAAAAGGTAATCTTAAAGTAGGTAATTTCAATAACTGTACATTTTACATAATAAAGAATAAACCTTCTGCATAGCTATTCATAAAGTACCTACCTGTTAACAATTAACAAAGCGAGCTACGTTACAAAACCCATCTTAACTATATGGTTTTAAATTTTTAAAGTTCGTAATCTTTAATTTTTTCAGTTATTAATTTTTACATTAAAAATTTTTCAAGTTCGTAATTTTGAATTTCTCCAATTATTATTTTTTACTTATAATTTTTTTCGATAGTTTCAGGCCCTTTGGGCCCCTAAGACTGACGGGCCGTGTGCATTCGCACACCGCGCACCCCGGTAGTTACGCCACTGCTTAGGACTCTAAATCGGGCCCATTATACCAGGGGCGGATTCAGCAACTTTTTTAAGGGAAGGCGATTCCATAGATTCAAAAGAAAAATATAAAAATTGATAATACCAATTTTTTAGTAATTTTAGTTTTTATGTTTTATATTAGAATAATGCATAATTTCTTCTATGCTGCATAGATAAATAATAATAATTAATAGATAAATAAGTTCCGTTTCGTTTCTATTCACTCCAAACGCTTCGATTGGTTTTCGTATCCCCTCCCTACCCTCGCACATAGCAAATAGAATTAAGTTCTTGTTTTTAATTATGTATACAAGATGAAGTAGGATATTTTGTGGATATTTCTAAAATACGAACTGTAGGAAAGCGTATTGGCAGGGATCAGGGATCAATTCTCAAATTAACAAATTTTTCACGGAAGGGGGCAAGTGAAATCATTTGCCCCCCTTGACATTGTTTTTCATGCGGTGTAGTTTCACTCGCAATTTTAATATTTTTCTCATCATGACTGCTTGTTTTGGCCCGTGACCATTACGTATTGTCAGACATGGAACTGGGAAGTATATAAATTACATGTAGGTACCTATTTGAATTACGTATTATTTTGGATGGGGGCGTAGCTACTGTGGAGTACTTGGAGCGACTGCTCCAGGCGCACGAATGATGAGAGCGCAAAATTAGAAAGGACGAAATAAAAGTTTGTGAAAACTTTTGTATCAAAAAAAAATTAGTGGTGCCTACTTAGGGTTACAAGCAAATATTAGACAACGAAACCCTGCTGCCAGATTTGTGAACACAGGGGCGGTACTAAGCAGTAAGCGTTGCATAGGAGCGCTAAATAAGTTAGGGCTTTTGAAAAAAGAAGGGTGCATCGAAATTAAGAGACCCTGCATAATAGAATAATTGATTATATGCAGGGCCGTAGCCAGCGGGTGGCATGGGGAGGCTCAGCTGGCAAAATTTATGGAATTTACGTTTTCAGCGTTTTTTTTTATGTGCGAAGTAGCTTTTTGCTTTATGACAATTTACTTGGAGCCACTCCAAAAATTTCGTGAGCCTCCCCTAAAATCGTATCCTGGCTATGGCCTGATTACAGGCGTGGATACAGAAGGGGGCAATTGCCCCCCCTGACTCACGACAGAAACACTTTATTTTGACCAAATTCAAAATAATAAATTTATGTTGAAAGCATTTTCTAGAAGATAGGTAAAATCACACAAAAATTGCCCCCACCCCTGCACGAAATCCTGTATCCGCGCCTGCCTGATTATATGTAAGTTTTAGTAAAAATTTGATTTGTTTTCTGACCTTATTCCACTTGTGGGGTCGAAATTGTTGAGTAGGTAAGAAGTGAAATTTTACTTGCAATAATTATTGTGAGATATTATATGAGAAAAACTAGATTTTGCGGTGAATTTGGTTGGTTTTTTCAAGATAACTTGAAATTAGATTTTATATCAGGAGACCTTAACCAGGAGAGATTTTATACAGGAGGAGATATAATAATTATATTTGCAGATTACTAATTGCACTGGCCTATAATCCACATCTGACTTATTTATGGTGGTTACAACTTGCAATGCATAATTGGCACATTAACCCATTAATCGGTCTAATGCCTAGCCTACTATTAATTTTTTTTTTAAATTATTATTTGAAAATATTCTGCGAGTTTCCTGTTTAATTTCAAATTTATTGTTTTTAAGATAATATAATTGGTAAAGAATTTGTGTATAACTTAAGCCAGGTACTTACAGCAGCATCAGAAATATGAAAGATATTATTGGCTGTAGAATCCTCTTCCCAGGGTAAATCACCAGTTGGATCTCTCATAAAGTTTACCATGGATCCGACAGTCTCCTTCCTGTCATAATCTTTATTGAATTCACCATCTTTGTAATGTTTCAAAACGTGAGGCTCAGGATTCACCTTCAACTTTTTACACATTTTCTTGGCTTCACTAAAATCACCCCATTTTAATTCAGGTTGTAAAAGGTCGACAAAAAAAATTTTTACCTGGTACAATCGACCAAAACCATGGTACCCTGCCCTTTAACTATAATTGCAGCTTCCCTAAAAACCTTGACAATCTGAGCCGACTGTTTGATAGAATTGGTGAAACAAACTAAAATGTTGGTCTTTGTACGAAGCAGCTTTTTAAAATCTTTAATGTCGACCACATCATCCACCACCACATTTTTATTACCGTTGCTTTTAGCAAAATACGCTGGTAATTCGAAAAGTACAAACTGAAATAGGATTTATAAATTAAACAATTGAACTGTAATTTTGTTTTCAACTTACGACTAAAAAGGCAAAATACAAAAACTTCATGTCAAAAACTTTCACTGAATTATTTGCTATTCATTTCGTTTACTTTCGGTTCCTAAAAATTACTTGAAACTGTTGTAGTTTTTAGTAGAATATAAAATTTTTAATGTCTGTGGGATGCCGATTAAGGTTATGAAATGTTTCTGAATTCAAACATCACTAAAAATCAGTAGCGTCTCCCACGCATCGTCGTCCAAGGACACCTACTAATAAGTAAGTACCGGATACGAGAGGAGATTTTATTGCTTTGAAAACCGGCTAATTTTATTTTATAAAAAATATAAGAATCCTGTTATAAATGGACGGAATCTATCGGCTTTCTTTAAAATTTTGAGAGAAGTAAAAGTTTTCAGTCTCTCCCAGATTATGTGAAAAACCATGGTGAAAATCTACTGCACTGACTTAATAAATAGGTCATCTATCGCTGTTTGTTGGAAAATTTACAAAAATTCTAAGGATACAAATCTTAGCAACCTTGATTACACTAAAAACAAGCGAACATCGAGGATTTAATAAACGGAAGTAGTTAAATAAATGACGATTTGTTCGTAATTCTACTTGTTTCTGTGCGTACCGGCTTGTACTCTTTTGTATAGAAATTCGTGTTACTACGGAAATTTAAAAACAGGTGCTACGGTTTTCGAAAGCAGAACATTACATTTTTGATTTGAAAAAAAAGTGATGTCAGTAGTAATCGTATAAATGTTTTGTGCATAAAAAACGAAATCGGAATTTCTGAATCAAATTTGACAGCAGATAAAATTTACGCGCAGAAGCATTGCGAATTATCAAAATAAAGGAGCGTTCCCGTGTACATCTGGTGAAAATAATTATGAACGCCAAGGAGTACAGAAAAGTGCAAAACCACTACATCACGGATGCCGACTTGAAGGGTTATCGCCAGGACTTTAATCAGTGCGTCAAAAAGAGTAAAGAAAGATTTCCCGAATGTGACGAAGAGAAAATCACGGAAAATGCTAAAATTCAGAGTGAAATGGCTAAAATTGCTTCATTCAATAAATTTCTTGCAGGTGTGAACGATACCCTTTGCCAAGAGAATCCCTTAAGCAAGCCAAGAATTAGAAAATCCAAAAAATAAACTTATCCACTTTTATTTTTTATTTCTTAAATATTATTTGAATCTTCGTATGTAAAGTATTGCTTTTGTATTTAATAAATTTTGAAATGTAAGGTTTTTTTAATTTGTTTTGTATAGGGCTTTGCAACTAATAAGTGATACGTTTTGTGACGGAAACGGGGAACTTACAACTTGACGTGGATTCCGAACCACGGGAATTGACGATTTTTATACCACTCATTCCAGACCACAACCGCCCCCCGACCACACCTGAACGCCAACCAAATACTTTCATGCCCACTATCAGAGAAATCGCACACTTTGTGAACCACCGCCTTCCGATTTCGCTGATGGTACTGTCACAGTGGGAGCAGCGAATAATAAAAATGTAAAATAAAATAGTGTCTTAAGTATTAGTCTGGCTGGTGCTGGGGCACACATATTTTGTAAATAATCAAAAGAATAATATAGAGTTGTTAATTGAATTGAACCACTGACACATAATATTATCACTTGATGATGAGCAATGTCCAATCAAATGAACTTAGTGAACAGCGGGCTGCCTAAGGGGCGCTGAGTAGCTTAAACGTCGCCAAAGAAAAATTACGTTAGTCATAGAATTATTAAAAATAATTTTGACTCAAGGCGGGGGCACTTGATTTGATGGGTAGGCAATGTCACGAATTCTATCGTATATTACGTATCAAGCTTTGAAGGTTGCATTTACTGTATAAAACCAATTGCTCAAATTATTGTCTCGATACCCCACCTGATGTTCGTGGGTAGCTAGCTAAGAGTCTACATATTTTCCAGTATCAGAGTTAAGTGCGTCTGGATCCTTCTGGAGTTCTTTTATTTGATTTTAATTTAAATAAAAACCAGGACCGCCCCGTCCCCTATTGTAGGGCACTGTGTAATGAAGAGGGTGAGAAACTGGAGAGTCTGGAGTACCCCACGGGTTTGTAACCAACAAGACGACTTTTAAATTTAATTAAGTTTAAAAAGTTGTCGTGTTGTTTACTTACAGCTGGAGTATTCCATATTGCCCCCCCCCCTCCACCAAAACCCCCGATTTCATTACAATAATAGATATTGCAAGTGTAATAGTATTAAATTAGGATTAACTATAACGATCCGGTACTTCAGAGTTTGATTTTAAAATTACCTCGTTCTCTTCAAACTTGCAAACCTGAAGACAGTTCGATTTTTTTTTTGAAGAAATACTGACGATTGCTCTTAATTTAGTAATTAATTAAATTTCTTATGGTTTATAATTTGTTCGTAAATTTATTTTTTCTAACTTTCTAAATCTTGTTGAATCTAATGTACGACGGGGTACTCAGACTCCAGTTCCCAGAAGGAGTGACCCTAGTGGGTTTCGCGGATGATCTCACCTTGATTGTCTGTGATAAAAACGCAAAGTTGGTGGAGGTTAAAACAAACGAAGCCATAACCATCATCCTCCACTGGGTCAGGGAGAGGGGGTTGGCCTTAGTCCCGGCCAAGTCGGAGGCGGTAATGGTGTCCGGAAGAAGAGAGGTGCCGCCTGTCCATATCAAAATGGATGGCATTAATATTTGACTTAGCGGCTAAGGCTGACGTCTCGTCGGCCACCATCGCACGCTTGATTCCAAATGTCAGGGGGTCGAAGTCTTCCAAAAGAAAAATATTAGCGACCATTGTAAATTTGATATGCTCCAGTTTGGCATACTACTCCGGACGAGTAAACGCCTCAGAGGACAACATGGTTCTATGGCAACGTAGATGATGGGGAGTTTGAAGTTGGCCTATGGACGAGGCGACTCATACCAAACATCGATGTATGGATCGCCAAAAGTCACGGTAAAGGTAACTACTAATGGGAAAACGTGCGACTCCCAACTCCCAATTGTGACTACTTCACTGCTGATGACTCTGTGGAGCACATCCTATTCCATTGTTATAGATGGGATAGGGTCACAAGAACGACAGAATTAAGCACGGGTGAAAAATTAACCCTTGACAACCTAATAGTCACAATGCTATGCTGCCGTGTAGATTGGATGTACATTAAAAACATCATACATTTAATCCTCTTAGAAAAAGAGAGGTACGGGAGGGCACAGGAAGCTGCTTCACACCTTATGGTTCCCGTTTTAGGAAGATAAAACTAATTCCCCCTTAGCCGCGAAAGCAATGCTTGACGGTGGTTTCCTTGCGGGGGGAGGTTTTAATTAGTGAAATCTGACACTACCGATTTACTCCCCCCCCCCTGCAGAATGCATAACACCTTGCAATGCAAAAATAAAGTTCAATGTTTCTAATTAAAAGACTTATTTTAAACTAAAATATGATTTTCAAAAGCGTCAAAATAAAAAAAGGTGAAAGATAATTTATTAGAAAATTATATTATAATACTGAACGACCAGGAAATAATCCAAGTTGGTTCTCAACAATATAAGATGTATGATTGTCAGTGGTAACCAATGTCAGAACGTATGTGCGATGACGTAACACTCGTGTTCGAAGATTTCTACTATACGCATATAAACAAATTCATTTTAGGGAAAATACCCGAACAAGGACCCTCCCATTTGAATCAGAATCGTTGGAATTTGGAAACTAATCTGCGCGGTTTCGTACGGAACTAATTTTACCCGATCTGTAAGTCGCGTCGTGAAATCAGTTTGACGATTATTCGGTTTGCTGTGTAGTGCACAAAAGTGGTACCTGTTTCCAGTAAATTTAATTATTTGACGAAAGTATAATGGACAACGAGAAAATCAGAATTATTGAAAAACATATCAACTTACCATGGAAAGTTATTGAAACTTACAGACTTATAGGTAAGGAGATGTTGTCAAATCCTCGCACTAACAGTGCAGATGAGCAAAGAATACTCGATTTTGCCATGCTTATTAATTTGGCATTAACCAAATGTAAGGAATATAAAATCGAATCACAAAAAGAGTATGATAATACAAAGAAAGTTACAGGAACTATGTATGAAATTATAAACAAATCACTGTTGCCAATTTTAGTAGAGGCTACCCAACTTTGTGATCAGTTTAATCAGGCAGCAGAAGAAGATCGTTAGTTTATCGTATTTGCTTTGTTTTATAAATTTAGTTCTTATATTTTGTTTTTTGTTCGACTAAAAAACTATATAATTTTTGTGTTTATCTTAAAATAAATACCCGCGAGATTTAAAAAAAATGTTATATCGAAAGATAATCCCGCGGAAGGACAAACTGTTGTTAACTTTGTAGTTTATTCCGGTCACTTTTGTTACGTTGAGCCGTTACGGTTTTTTCTTAATTTTTAAAACCAACTAACTTTTTGAAGGTTTACGTGGACGTACCTTTATTTTTACGTTTTGGCTTTAACTGTCAGATTATCTTTGTATTCATTTGAATTTCTAACCTCAAAATTTAATTTCTTACCGGTAAACCTTGAAAATGGCTTATAATACTAGAAAAAAAGTGAACACGAATTTAAGCCAACAGTTGGAAAATATCACCCTGAATGATGACTTCTCGGAAAGTGGAAGTGAGTACACCGTGTCCGAATCTGAATCTTCCAGCGAAAGCGAAGAAGTGAGCGAAAAAAGCAGCAGTGAAAGTGATTCGGAATCTAACGTCTGCGAAGTTACAAAAGAAGCAAAAGTTAAGAAGAACCGTACTGTTAATAGTGGTGACAAAATTTATATAATCAAATCTGAAGATTATTTTTTCAACAGCGGTCTGAAGAAAGCAGTTGTATCGAATAACGCGTTAGACAAATTAGATACGCCTCGACTGCGGCAAGATGAGCTACACAAACTATTGCAAAGTGCGTCGAGTAAAAAACATAAAGGAAATTTTCAAGATCTGGAAGAAGATATCAGTAGTTTGTTTCCTCGGTGGAAGTACTTAATGCATGAAGGTTTTAACATTTTGGTGTATGGATTGGGATCGAAAATGACGATGTTGGAGCATTTTCATAAGAAATATTTGTGTAAAGTTCCTGTGGTGGTCGTCAACGGTTTCTTTCCTAGTTTATCAATCAAGAATGTTTTGGAAATAATCCTCAACGATTTGCTGGAAGTGAAGGAAGCTTTTGCTAACGTGTACGACGGTTGTGACTTAATTTCGCAGGAAATGTCGCAGTACGTAAATTTGCATGTGTATTTGATGGTTCACAACATCGATGGCAACATGTTGAAGAATTCGAAAGCTCAAAATGTTCTGGCACGGTTGGCCACAATTAAAAATTTACATTTGATTGCATCAATTGATCACGTAAGTGCACCTTTAATTTGGGACAATACAAAATTGAGTAAATTCAACTTTGCTTGGTACGATGTGACATCGTTTAAGTCGTATATCAGTGAGACTTCATTTGAAGGTTCCATGATCGTTGAAAGATCTAAGAATCTCGCGCTTTCGTCACTTAATAATGTGTTTTTGTCTTTAACATCCAATTCTAAAGGCATCTATTTGTTGATAGCCAAGTACCAGTTGGAAAAAGGTAGCAGTCCACACTATCAGGGATACTTATTTAAAAATTTGTATTGGGCTTGTCGGGAGTCCTTTTTAGTTAGTTCTGATTTAGCGTTAAGGAGTCAGTTGACTGAATTTGTTGATCATAAAATGGTCAAGTTTCGTCGATCTGCTGATGGCAGCGAATATTTAATTGTTCCAATTGCTACTAACATTCTTCAACAATTTTATGATGATCAATCTAAATGATGTGGTAGTTTTTTGTTTTGTAATGTTCTTTTGTAATAAAATATTTATATGCAGAGATGAATTTTTGTTGTTGTCTGTTTCAAAAGTCTCACATTGGGTAGATTGTAATCTTTCATCCTAGCAACTCGTATTTGGATAGGTGACCATGTGGTGACCTCAGAGATGGATATGTGTGAATGTAAATCTTGAATTATTTTAAAAACGCAGGTAATCTCTGGCAATCTTTAGTTGCTGCTCGGCCTTCAGCCTCACTCAGGGCGAATACTACTAAGTGAAGCCATAGTTTTTCGATATTTAGCTTCACTCTGGGAGGAATTGTGACAAATCAGATGCATATTATGCGTTTATTTCGCAGATCGTAAACTTTTTTAGTTGACGATAAATTAATGTACCCAATTAGAGAGATGCCTGCCTATAAATGATACGGATGGGAACAGGAGCAAATTATTATATTGGATTTGAATTTAGCAGTCGGTATTATTATTGCAGGCGGAGTTCTCAAATTTTAGGGATGCTCATTCAGTTTTTTGTGTTTTTAGCAACCGCAACCCTATAACTTCGTTTATGCTTGGAGGATCAAAACATTCGATAGTCACAAATCAAAGACGTCTTCTTAAACGTCTTCTTCAGACGTTCTGTTAAAGCAAACTTGAGGAAAAACTATTCATTAATTTAAAATTGTTATTAAGCTCCCAAGAATTTTTTGTTTTTATTTTAACCACTTAATACTCATTGACGTGTCTGAGACGTTCACTCCCATTGTTACTTACAGTACATTGGTACTGTAAGTTTCCTTGTTTAATGTTGACCACCCACAATTATTAATTTGAGCATGAAGAGGTAAGTTATGAAATTGTTTGCGAAATATTAGTGATGTGACGACTCGAGTATTACTCGGGTTAAAACTCGAGTAAGGTCTGTATTCGAATAACTCGAGTAGTTTTTTTGTGCAACTCGAGTTGGCGAATTTTAAATGCGCACGTAAACTGCACAAGCACAAATAATTTTATAAACGAGACGAATGCAAAGCAAAGCAAAATTATTATTTGTTTTTTACTAACTGATTTGCCTTTTCAAATACTCACAAGTCGCAAGTCATAAAAAATATATAATGATTAAAATTTAATAATTTTTAAAGTTGTTTTAATTATTAATGATAAAAAGTGCGCGCACAGCCGAGTAAAATTACTCGAGTATTAACTCGAGTAGAAAATATTCCGAATTCGAGTTACTTGAGTTTAAAAAGTATTCGACTCGTCACATCACTACGAAATATCAAGAAAAATAACCAAGCACAAGTTTCTTACAAATCCCAAATTGGAGTTTTTATACGGGCGTCAAATTTGGATAACCCCACCCCTCAGCATGGCGACCCCTAAAAACCAAATATGACGATTATGCGCTTTACATAAATTCCCTTTGAAATATTTGACCACGATTCAACATTCTTTTATAATAAATTGCATTTGTTTAATAAAAACTAACTTTTTGAGTGGACAGCGGAAATCTCGTTAATCAATTCATGCGCATCTTTAATTTTAGAAATGAAATTGTGTATAATAATAAATTGTAAGTTTTTATAATAAACTTCCTAAGTATTTTTTATTTGTTACGAGAGTAAGGTCAAGAAATCTTTTTTGTTCGTTTCACCGTTCTCTTGACGACGGTGATCTTTTTCTAACTTTCGGTGCAAAAATAATCGCAAAAACAAAACTTTGAAATCGAAAAATATTTAAACAGCCAAAACGAACTATCAAAAAAGCTATTAAAATGAAAGTTTACGTGAAAATCGTTAAAGAGAAAGTTAATTCATCATGCTTTGCACAAAATATGTTAGGATCAATTTTATGCCCCCCCCCCATTTGATTTGATAAAGCTTAAAGCTTGACCTGTGCATCTGGAAACCAAGTTACATTATAACCTCCACAAGATAAGCCTCCGCTCGGCTTCGGCTTACTGTGACTCAATAACGACAATTTTCAAAGACGGAGAATTACTTTTATTTTAGGGATATTTTGAGACTGAAAGAATTAGTCCTATGATTTTTGCATGGTAGTCAGATCCAGCTTTACCACTATTTATTCTTCAAGGCGATTTTTCTCTTCTCTGTGTGTTGCTTTGATGAAAATACGATGCGTTAACACTTCTTTGAGTCCTTCAAGTTTTTCTTCTTCGTAACAGGTTTATCAGGAACTAAAGCATCAAATTCGGATGCATAAACCACTTTCATCAAATTGGTGAATCCAGTCCCAGGCCGCGATCCAGTTACAATCACTAATGCATCACCAGCTCTTATAACCCCCGAAACTTTTCCCCACGTAATTCCTAACTGTATGCGTTCGTCCATATCTTCTGTCCAATTTTGTCGTGGTTTATCTAAAAAAAAACAAGTGTAAGTTTTGTGATAGAATGGAGATGAATAATTTTTTTATTACTAATGTAATAAATTGGATCTACTCCTCGAAACATGTGCAACTTTTTCGCGACATGCAAAAATCGTGTGATTGCGATAATCGGACAACGAGGTCTGTACTGCGACAAGATTGACGCCGAGCGTCCACTCGACGTTAGGACTATTATAACGGATGCGTTACATTTTAACGAAGCTTCAACTGCTGAAATTGAAATGGCATAGATGGGTTCGATTGGTGTTAGAACCTTCGTGGATAAATCGCTAAAAATTATTCTTTGGTGTACGGCAACTTCTGCTTCTTTGCATACGTTCGATAGAGTTTCTACTGCTAGTACAGGATTCTCTCCGATTACAGTTTCGTTTACCAATACAAAATTATCGCAACCGTCGATAATCGCATTGGCGATATCGGACACTTCCGAATTCAAAGGAAGGATGCTCTTTTCCATTGATTCTAATACTTTGTTGCAACAGAATACGGGTTTTCCTGCCTAAAAATTATAAAGATAATTTATTAGATATTTTTGATGTCCACAATGCTTTTGGTTAATTTTTTCCAAAAGTAATATAGGATATTAGTTATCGAACCTGCCAATAATTAATCTTCCTAGATGAAATATTTAAAAACAGACGACTCTTTTTTTGTTTTTTTGCAAATATCTCGGAAACTAAGCAAGATAGAGTAACCAAGTATTCTTATATTTTTTGGAGAACGTAAAATTATCTACAATAATGATCTGAAGAACATTTGTCGTCAAGTCGGTCGTTTGGCTTGTATATGCCGTTGAACTCATCAGTTCATAATTTAACTCCTTCAAACTTTTGAAGGCGCCCCATTTCCCTAATCTGTCTAACTTGACCATAAATATCCTTCCAACCATTGTTGTAGATAATTTTATGGTTTACAAAAAATGTAGATATAGTTTGTACTCTATATTCTTTATTTTTGGAGATATCTGAGAAAAAGCAAAAAGTAGCCGTTAACATGGGTGAAGTAAATTAAATCAATTTTAGAACCTCAAATTAAAACAATTTGTGGTGTTCACAACTTCGAAAAATGAATAATTGGGATTAATATTATAAATTAATTTAATCTGGTTGATTTAAAAATTAATTTAAAAAAGTTCTTTTTTAAAAATTATTCGTTATTCCTACTGAAGTTCTTGGTATATTACAATAATATATATGGACTCCGTGGCGCAACGGTAGCGCGTCTGACTCCAGATCAGAAGGTTGCGTGTTCAAATCACGTCGGGGTCAATTTTTTTTTACATGAAATTTTTTAACTTACCTTATTACATTTAGCTATAATGGCTTTTTGGGCCAAAAATATCTTTTGGTACTCCAATTCGATACTAAGTGCTCCTCGATCAATTAAAATTCCATCGGATATTTTTATTATTTCATCGATATAACAAATCGCTTGGGGATTATCAACTTTTGATATTACCATGATATTCGGACACTCAGTTCCTGTAAGTTAAAATGATATTTTTTGATATTCATTTAGTTATTAAAAGTCCGACCTAATATCTCTCTGACATATTGAGGTATTTGTTTATCGCGAACTCCAGAAAGAAAAAATGCATCCACTTTGTTCTCCATTCCGTAAGTTATATCTCTCTTGTCTCGGTCAGAAAGCGGGGGTAGTTCGAGCGAAATTCCAGGTAAACTCACACTTGAATAATTTAACAATTTTCCAGCATTTTCTACAATGCATCTTAAAACACTGCCGACTAAAAAATGAATTATTGTTTAAATTTTTTGAAAAAAAAAAAATTGCATCGGCCGGGAATCGAACCCGGGCCGCCCGCGTGGCAGGCGAGCATTCTACCACTGAACCACCGATGCTTCATGTATAAATTACATACTGCTAGGAATATCCGGTAAAGAATTTATAACGAATTACCTATTTCTAGTGCAGATAATCGTATTCCACCATGCCCAAGGTACAAATGATCTCCAGGTTCAACAACCTCTGATAATTCTTGAAAATCGACATAAATGATTTCCTCAGTGACGTGTTCTTCGTATGCTGGATCAGACGTAAGGCACACAAAATTACCTTGTTCTAATTGTATTTCTTGTACTTCAGACTACTCATAAAAAACATTGTAATAATTTAATTAATTGGAAAAGTGTATTGGGTAAATAATATAACACAGGGACGAACTGGCGCTGAGTTTTGCTTCAGAAAATTTTAAAGCGACCGACCTCCCAAATTATTAGCTTATAATTTAAAGATTTTCCTTAGGAACCGATGAGGGGGGTTGCAAGGAATATACTTTTTAAAATTGATAGTAACGAATTCGTCACTCGATTCTTAAAAAGACTTTGACCTTTGACGTTTTTGATTGGTGCAGGGACAGGGCGATTTTCAGCCCTTTGTGCTGCTTCATCTGATTGATTGTTGATCTTTTATGTTTAGCGAGGTTGTCCTCGGATCAGTGACGTAGCAAGTCAAGACCGGGCCCTGGTGCAAGATTCACAGCGGGCCCCCTTCATTATGCACAAAAAACATGTAAGTGACAAAAAGGCATCGTAGATTTCCCTAGAAAGATTTTCTGGTGGTGCGAGATCTCAATCCCCCCCCCCCTGAAGAGACTAATGAAAATTTAGCACTTATGAATCTTCAGGCGTAATTAAATTTTGAGGCCCCCCTCTAAATAATTCAACCTTCGGCACATGGGGAAAACAGCGTTTTATAGCGCCGCAGGCGATTTTTTTGGAAAATACTACCATTTTATATAGGAATATTGCACTTGAAAACTTGTTTTAATATACCAAAGCGATATAGGTATAACTTTTCATAATATTAGGTCCATAAATTTTTCACCAAATGTTGCTATTTAACTAGAAATTCCTCATGAAATTTTGATGTTGCAATTGCGTCATTCGTTGCCTCGTAAATATAGCTATAATCTATAATATTTACTGAATGAATTACATTATTGAATTTTTTCAAATAATTCTTTATTTTGGCGTTCCTTCAGGGCGCCGGCCGCCTGGTGTAGACGCACCGCCCTGGGGCCCTCGCTGTGTTCAATGTGCAAACTTTCATAGATTATTTTTAGAAAAATGTGAAATGAAAAATGTAAATAATAGAAATCAATTTTGTCCGTGTACCGGGCCCTGGTGCCCGGCACCACTTGCACCACCTGTTGCTACGTCACTGCCTCGGATGGTTCTTAAAAAGTTATTTTGTTGCGGGTATTTACAGCTGACATTATTACAGCCCCCCCCCCCAGTTTCATACATAGTTTTTCACGCAATATCAACAATATCAGGTTGCGGGACTTCTACCACTCGCTGCAAGGTTAAAGTTTCATTTCCTCATCATCGTTAAATTATGTGATACTTTGTTAGCTGGACAACTGCAAAAGACTTTGTCTGCCGTTGTGAGAGGCAGACAAAGTTTTTCAGCCTCCCGTTTTGTAATAAAAAGTTATGCTTTTGTTTATCTGAAATTTATTATTTGAATGTCTAATAAAATAATAATTGTTTGATTATAAATGAAGGGTCCGGTCCACTGGAAGAACGATGAGGGTCACATTTTTAAAAAGTCGAGTAAAACGAGGTTTAATGTTTCACAACTGTTCAAAACGCATAACGTTACATTGTGCTGCCTATTTTCAACCGCAGTTTTTAGTGGAATTTCATTGTTTGTTTCCTGTGAGGATTGGTATGTTCATAGCTTATGTTACAAGCTAAGAGATTCCGATAAAATATCGATTTTGAAAAAAATGGAGCCTCATCGTTTTTCCAGTGGACCCTTCAAATATTTTTAAAATAAATTATTTTTTTGACGTTTTAACTAAATTTAATTAATTTTCGAGGTTTGAAGAAAAACTTACATGTTTCATTCGAAATAATCTCTCATCTGCTAATTGTCTGACTCCCTTCCATCGCGTCGTCTTTCAAATTACAGATTTGCCACAAAAATGACATTTTTGTTCTTTATAAAAAAAAACTAGATGAAAAGCCCGTACACGGACGGGTAGTCCCCGTCGGAGAATTCAAGCCATAACAACCAATTCCTTGTCGACCCAACTTATTAGTTTAGGATACTCCTCTTTTATATTAATTATTTTAATTAGCTTACAGAATAGCGTTACTGAATTAAATTTTTATTAATATTACCTACTAGGAAACAATTGATTTTATTAGTGTGACGTCAAAACGCCTAGATATAGGCCAATCATAACTACACGAATTTGATTCAGTGCATAAAGCAATGGCCACTGGCCCCTGATTCAAATTCATGTAGTATGGTTGGCCTATATCTAGGCGCTGCAAGGTCATATACCTTGCCGTCAGGGACGTGCCTAAGGGGGGGGGGTGTCCCCACCAATATTTTAGAAAGTTGAAAAAAGTTGACAAAATCACTCAATATTTGTCCAAGTTGGCAAAAGTCGCTAAACCGACGGCAGTAGGCAAAATAGACAATTACAAAAAGTTGGCAACTCCGGATACCTTGCAATATTTCGCAATAATTTATGTTAACTAGACAAAACTTCCAAATTCTCCTTTTCTCAAAATCAAATCTATAAGAAAAACCTACGACGTCTCTTTATATTAATTTTTTATATTTCTTCAAAAGTAATAATAAATTATTAAATTTTTACAAAAATGTTGCCATTTTTTCAAATTTACAACCGTCCCTCTTGGGGAATCGTATGCAAATCTCCTAAAACTTCCGGCCCCTTCCCGGCTTCATCGAAATCCAGAGGGGCCGCGCAAATTTCAAAATTTACAACTTTATGAAAAACGACCCCTACCAAAACTTTCTTCACCTCAAACTGAATACGACAATATATTACAAAGTATGATGATCTATACATGGAACGAAAACTTGTCTTCTACTATGCATAACGTCTCTAGCGTCCGCCATATTGAATTATTAAATGTCAAGGTCTAAGCTGTCTATTTCAATCATAAGCCGTCCGCAATATTGAATTTTGACGTTTAAAGATGCGCAGTATCATACCTTGTAAATTATCTTCTAGGCGCGGTATGGCAGCCAGGAATACGTTCTGGGGGTGAAGGGGGGCGTGACAAAAACATGGTACCACAAGTGGAAAAAAAGGAGGAAGAAACGAAGAAAGTAGAAACAACAAAATGGAGCCAGGACAAAAACCTTTCTTTGTTGGAATTTCTCGCAGTCGGAAGAAAGCTTGAAATAAAATTGCAAAATATTTTTAGGCATAGCCGTAAATTTAATAAGAATAATAATTCTTCTTCTTCCGCTTTCTAGAAGCAATTCTAAGAATCCTCTTAGAGTAGGCTAAAGCTTTCCCAACAACAGCGTCGTTTCCTTGGCAGTGTTAGGAACTTTGAGCATATAAACAGGCCTGGATTGGCTAGGTCGGTAATTGCTGAGGGCCCCCGACCCAAGAGGCCCGGAGGGGTCTCAAAAGAAGTGGTTTATACTTGGAGTAAAACTGGATTATATTTTTTATATACATCCCAAGTGTCAAAATAGCTAAAAATGTGATTTTCAAAAATCTCCCCTCTTGGTAAGGGGGCCCCTCCTCAGTCTCTAGCCGAGGGTCCCCTAAGGAGCTAGTCCGGGACTGCATATCAATATGTTTACATCATCATACAGATGTGCCTTGTATCCTGGGTTTTATGTTAATGGTGGCAATTCACTAACCCAGGGGACCACCGGCTTTACGTGCCTTCCGAAGCACGGAGACTGGTCATAAGAAAGTCCGACTATCCCTGGGTTTGAACGCGGTACCCCGCATTCGCAGTTGATCGCGTTTCTGCAAGGTAATGACTGTCTCATCAGTCAAATAATAATAATTGGTTGCTATTATCTTTCTGTTAATTTGGAAAAAATATTGTGTAATTTTTTGGCTTATGGGAGTCTAAAACCACCCCGTGGCTGCTTCACTGAATTAAGATTTTCGTGGGTTGTACGAATGCCCTTCTTTTATAAGCCTCTCCGACCATTTTTAAACGCCTGTCCTGTCCTACGGGACAACATTTATTAGGCAGGTTACCCAGGGATGCAGTCGTAAAATAAAAAGTGCCGGGCCGATAAAAAAAAAAGTTTTTTTTTAAAGGGGGCGTGGCCAACGGTTTTTTTTTTATAAAGTGTTTATGCGCACCCTGTTTATGTTTATGCGTGTCCTTAAACGCAAAATGTTAATGCGTCAAACCATGCAAATTATCTGGCAGTTTTTCGGTGGATGGTTAACATCAGGCCCGGATTGGCTCCTTTGGGGGCCCTCGGCTAGAGACTGGGGAGGGGCCCCTTACTAAGAGCGTAGATTTTTGAAAATCACATTTTCAGCTATTTAGACACTTGGAATGTATATAAAAAATACAAACCACTTTTACCCCAAGCATACACCACTTTTTTAAGGCCTCTTTGGGGCCCCTCGGCGATCGCCGACCTGGCCAGTCCGGGCCTGGTTAATATTGACAAATTTGATAGCGGAGGAGTTACCGCCATGGGAAAAAAGCTCGCCGCAGACGAAAACTTTTTTAAGGGGGGCATGGCCAACGGTTTTTTTTTTTTATAAAGTGCTTATTAACCCATTAGTGTACAACGTCCGTTTATTTACATTTGCTTATTTTATTTATGTGGGTGTGCAAATCATTGCAGGCGCGACAAAAAGTTAGAAAGATCCAACTTTTTCCAACTATGCATGCAGTGTTAAAATTTAACCTGTGTAATAAACTTATCGTTTTTCAATGTAGCTAGTAAGCATTTTGATCACAATATACCTTAGCGATGTAAAGTGAATGGGTATTGTAATAATTGTTAATTCAATTACTTGTTAAATTTTGAGTTCGAGTTTTTTTAAAACAATTTAAAACTTATTTACCCAATAGCAATTTGGAATGTTTGAAAAAAATACCGGGCCAGCCATGGCACCACTGTAGCCAGGGCGGCGCCCTGCCTCCAAAAAAAGTGCCGGGGCGGCGCCCTGGCCCGACTGCACCCCTGAGGTTACCCCAAAAACTCAACAAAAAAATGTTGAAAATTCCAGTGAATGTAGGATCAGATAACAGCGCATTCTATAATAAATTGAGCTAAATACCTAAATACGGAAACCTACAGTTTACCATGAAATTCAAACTACGACATAACCAGGTGCGTGCTGGCCGACTGGGCTACGCCTGCGTATAAAGTGAATGCTGGTTTCCGATCAGGTTTACTCACTTCGACCTTTGCATTAAAATATCTGTCCTGTTACCAGATTCGTTTGTCTTCGGCTACATTAATTAACATTGGAGGGAGATGAGGAGGTAAGCCTGGGCCGGTGAACCTCCCTTCACTCTGGAAGCACCAGGAGTTCCCCTGTGAGTCTTTCATAAGGTTAATGGGTCCTGGGTTCCAGTTTTAATAGATTAAAAACGTTGATTAAAAACTATATATTTGCTATTACTTGCAATACCACCTTCATATACAGTACAACCCTGTTATAATGCATCATCAGGGACAAGCGTGACAAAAATTTTAGTGGCATTGTTAGAATGGGGTAGGCTTACAGCCCACTCTAGAAAATGGAAAAATCATTAAAAAATGTGATAAAAAAATCAAGTACTGGTAGGTTCTTTATGGGGGAGGGGATATAATATAATACGCTCAGATTTATTGTATATTATTTGTATTTCATCAAAGTTTATAATATTTTTTTTGTATTTTTATATTATTAAAACTAATTTTTCGAAATAAATCGTAATAAAGAAAAATTCAGTGGAGTTTCTAGAGGGGGAGGGGATAGCACTCACCTGGATATATCCCAGGAAAATTACTTACTATCGTATTTGTAATGGTATAATGGCATTAGTTGAAGAGTGAGTTTGTTTCTTTTGCGAAGAATAAGGGATGCAGTTTTAGGTCATACCCAGGACCAATTATTAAATGCTTTGTGCAGTACCTACCTACAAAATTTGCAAGGAGGCCAATCCTGCATTACGCAAGAGGTTTTTTCTTATATCGCCTAATAAGAAAATATATCCCCCCCCCCACTAATCTTACAAGGATACAAAAGTTTGGCGCCTTTCTTAGCTTAAAACGCAGGGTCTTGGTAGGTACAGGCTTAAAATTTTGAAATTAAAATCAATTTTGAAGAAGTGACCATCAATATAAGCTCTGTGATTGGTCACATTTGAAGACAATATTACTTCGAAATTAATTTTAAATTTTAAGGTTGTAATACCAAAATGAGGCGGTCGGAGCTTAGCGGTCACGCGAGTTGACTATGAACGCTAAATACCCGGCTCGAATCCGAGTAAGGAGTTAGGGTAAAAGGACCGAGAAGGAATACCAAAGTAGTTTTACCTATGTTTTACATAATTAATTATTATTTTTGAATCATTTAAAAATATTTATTATATTAAAAATATTTATTATTTAGGCTTTGATTTGAATTTTTATTAATCTATTTGCCACATTGCCAGTCCGTCCCTGTTAATAAAAACGGTAAAAGAAGAAAATGTAGGACTTAAAAAAAATTTTTCTGAAAATTTCTAATAAGCAAAAAAAAAACGAACATTTTTAAAGGAACCTGTGCGAATATCAGGACCCCTTATGTCAATTGCAACTGCCAGTGGGTAAACACGTCCAATTTTTCTGCTGTAATTGTCGGTAGCTTCCTGAATTAATTTGAAAGGATGATGGCACTCTTCGTCGGTACAGTGGCACATTTTAACGGAAAGCATCGTCATTCCGTTTTCCATCATGTGTTCCAATCTACTAGAATCATCACAACTAGGGCCTGGAATCCTGTAAATTGGAATTCCACCCTTAACATTTCTTTGACTTACCCAAAGTACAAACAATCCCTGTTAATTTAGCCCTAGGAATTTGGGATTCTATGTTGAGTTCAGATAAGTAATCTGTGTGGGTATCAGCGAAAGCAGCTTTTAGCTGGCTGTGTGGAACTCCTTCTTTGTCAGAATGGAAGTTGATCATCTGAGAGATTGAAGAACTAGATTTATTGGTAAGAAAAACTACGTTTATTTACCCATGGTAATAGTGGACACTTTGACGACGCCAACGACATTTTTACGGGAAATTTAAATAAAACTGGTAATTTTGAAAATTATTTTTGAAAATTTGTCACATGTCAGAATAATAAAAAAATTTGACTATCTATTCAAACGTGGAAAGTTAGCGGTATTTTTTAAATTTGTTTAGGGAATTTCATTTTTAAAAGCTTTTATTTTAATACTTATGATTGAAATGGTGGGGGAATCCCACCAGTTGACATTTGCAAATGGCAGTGTTTTGTGGTGTTTATATTTCTGGTGGTGTGGTGTTTTTCTTTTTCTCTTTAAATTGTGGTGAGTTACATTTATCATTTAATTTTAAGGTTTTTCAAATATTTTAGGATTCACAGTGGATTTTGGAGGTGAAGGTAGCAAAAATTCGATTAATCGAAACAATTTATTCACTTTCAAAATATAAATAACTCCACATGATGTTAACCAGTCATAAATTATAACTTACATCTATTGATAAAATTTTTACAACTTCTAAAAATTTACATGATGTAAACGTAAGTTTACATTCCACAATTGTGTTTGGTACTAAACTAGGTAACATTTTTAAAATGTTGGAAGGTTTTTTTTCACACAATTGCTTAATTTCAATTGTGTTTTTATTGTTTTAAATCAACGACTAACGATGGGGTCCTGACGTTTAATCTACGTTTCTAAAAACAAAACATAAAAAAATAAACTCAAAATAAACGAAAATCATAAAAATTAATTTTTCAATTTTTTCAAAAATAATTAGTAATTAGTACATATCACAATAATACTTAAATACGTTAATTGTTAATAATTAATAAACTATTGTTTCAACTATATCAGATACGTACACAATGCGGATAGTATTTGTAAATCCAGATCCTTGTTTCCAGCCGGTTACCACGATAACCGGATCACCTGATTTGATAAATCCACGAACTTTACCAAATTTGAGACCGCACTGTAAACGGGCATCAACATCCTTCAACCAGTCTTCCAAACGTTCGTCTAAAAAAATTAAATTAAAATGACTGTAACTTGAAATTTTTTTGTCTCACCTTCGTATATGAGTGGTAACAGTGCCCTGAACATATGAGCTTGACGGGCTGTTTGAGCGTTGCGGGTTATCGCAATAATTGGACATTTTGGTTTGTATTTGGAAACCAAAAATGCAGATCTTCCAGAAGTCGTTAAAACGACGATAGCCGCGGCGAGACATTTCGTGGCAGCTTCCACTGCAGCAATTGCGATGGTATGAGTCGCGTCAATTGGAGCAACAGCTTTGGTGGTGAGGTCGATAAACAATTGTTTATGATATACGGCAGCTTCTGCTTCCTTACAAATTCTCGCCATTGTAAGCACGCATTCCAAAGGATAGTCTCCTTTGGCCGTTTCGCCCGAAAGCATAACGCAATCTGCTCCATCCAAAACGGCGTTTGCTACATCTGAACTTTCGGCACGCGTAGGTCTTGGTTTCTTAATCATAGATTCCAACATTTGCGTAGCGCAGATTACCGGTTTTCCAGCTTTGTTGCACCTAGCAATCATGGATTTTTGGGCCAAGAAAACTTTTTCGGTAGGAATTTCTATTCCTAAATCACCGCGGGCAACCATGATTCCGTCGGACGCCTGAATGATTTCGTCGAGATTTTGCATACCTTGTTGATTTTCAATCTTGGAAATGATTAAAATTTTCTTTCCGAGTTCGCCGAGAACGTCGCGGATTTCGGTGAGTGCGGTAGCGTTTCTAATAAAGGAAGCGAATACGATATCCACTTCTTGTTCAACTCCAAATCTAAGATCGGATTTATCTTTTTCGGATACGGCGGGCAAATCAACCGGAACTCCGGGTAAATTGACACCTTTTCGGCTTCCAAGCATACCGCCATTTTCGATGGTGCATGTTAAAAATGAACCTTGGATGTTTGTGCATACTAAGGATATCAAACCGTCATCAACGAAAATGTGGTTGCCAACTTCCACGACTTTTTGAATGTTTTCGTAATCTACATATATCACTTGAGCGTTTCCTTTATCTGCATACGCCAAATCCGTTGTCAATTTTATGATTTCTCCTTTCTTTAATTCTACTTCAGCAGAACCACCCTAAAAACACATCGTTAGTAGGTAATTGATAAAAGCAAAATGAAAAAGTGGAAAAGCACCAAAACGAAATTGCATTTTGGATAGATTTGGATGTGCAGTAATTAGAAGAATGAAAGTTTATAAGACTCACCCCTTCCAATAAACCCGTACGAATTTCTGGTCCTTTTGTATCAAGTGCAATGGCAAGAGGATAAGGCATGCCAATCTTTTTACTGTAACTGGCAACAGCAATTCTTATATTCTTAATAGTCTCGGCATGATATTCGTGCGATCCGTGAGAAAAATTGAGTCGAGCAACATTCATACCAGTTTCTATCATCTGTTCCAAAATTACTGGATCACGCGAAGCAGGACCTAAATAAAACGCATATTGAAACCAAAATAAAGCACTTTTTGCGAGAACTTACCGATTGTGCAAATAATCGCAGTAAGACGAACATAAGAAGTTTTTGATCCAATTTCAAGGGCGCATTTATGATCCAAAGCCGAACCAGCATCACCTAAATCGTGAACGTTTCCAGTCGACATCTAAAAAAAAGTTAATTATTATTACGTAATATAAATAATGGAAGTATTAAAACAGTAAAAAAGATTACAATTGTAAATCCGGGCAATTTGTCCCCTTCCGTCACCCAAACCATTTTTGCACTATTTGTATTAAATTTTCGCAAATCAAAAAAAGGAAAAACTTTTAGTGGTTTCGCGCTAAACAATGTAATAAATGTACTTGTAATGCCCTTGCAGTTTCTCCCACTGTGAAATAATGCCCCCACCTTGAGAAGCATTTTAAATTTAAATTTGTAGTTCCGATATAAAAAGAAGTCGACTTAGTTTCATCATAAAATGCACTGCTAGTTATTGATTTTTTTCTAATAAATAATTAAGGAAGCCATACTGCACCAGGTTCAAAAAATGTCTTTTAATTTTCTTTGCATTTTCAATCTAAGTGGATGTGCTAAGTGATAGTTTGATTAAATTTAGATTTGAATTTGTGATGGTGCCAGTTATTTTTGGAAAAACTATTGTTTGGTTCAGTGGGGAAGTATTTAATGTCACACTGACATAATTAGTTTTATAGACGTACCTTTCACACAATATTTATATTGGTCGGTTTATTTACGATTGCAATGGATGACACAATTTATATCAGTTCCATGACAGCGTTTGTCATAAATCATGGAAAGTAGATATTATTATGTCGTGTGTAATCAATATCAGAAAACGTTAGCGCAGGTATTTCCAATTACGATACAATAATTGACTTCTATTTGTTTACGTGAATGGAAGAGGCTACAGTAGGGGACCACAAAAATATGAAATAAAAAGATTGGATTTGAACGAATGGAATTTTCCACGAGAAACCCGAAGAAAAGTCTCGGAGAAAGTGAGAATTTTTACTTCTCAACTTGCAGAAATTAATTTGTAAACATCCAATTACCGAAATTCTTTTGACCTTGCAATAATTTAAAATTTTAGTAAGTTATATCATAATTAAGTGTTTTTCAGTTTCTTGGTTCCTACGCTAATATGGTAATAATAGGTTTAGATTGTCTTATTATCTATTCAAAACCCTAACAACAACTCTAAATTAGCTAATTGATAGAGGGAGCGAACCTGTTCTTAGCCTTTCTGTGATCAAGCCATGTTTCCTCCAAATTCATAATCGGACAAAGAAAAGCTTCCATTAATTAGTATTCTAAAGAAATCTAATGGTGTTAAATCACAGGATATTGGTAGCCAGATGATATCACCACGATGAGAAATTGAATGATCTTCAGATTTGCCATTCAATACAGACATAGTTTCATTAGATGTGTGGCATGTGGCACTATCCTGTTTAAACCACATGTCATTCAATCCTAAATCATTCAATTTCGGCAACAAACATCGTTGATCATTGCTCTATAGCGGGGAAATATTTAATTGGGATCAATTCAACAAATTCGACGTGTTCTTTTGCTATATGTCTCCTAAAAATTTAAAACCGTCACCACAAAAAATGTTAAAAGTCAAACTTTGTAACATAGCATTGATGAAGTCTAAAAAAGCATAAAAGAAATGGCTGCTTTTCAGATTAATCACAAAATTTCACAAAAATTTTCAGCAAAAGCATAATAGCTACAAATCCGCTCTCTAATTATTACTAATGAGTGAGGATTTTCCGTTACAATGTACATATTTGAACGCATTACAAATAATCGATTCTAATAATAAATATCCAAAATGTTACAAAACTTTTAATGTGTTTTTTATAACTTTTAGTGTTATAAATATTTTCAATTTAATGTTGTTTATTTGGTTTTAGCAAAAATTTCGCATTCAATTATGTTTTTTTTATTATTATTTTACAAAAGTTAATAGACCTAAATATGATTGGGTAACGAATTTAGGTCAGTTGACAGCACAGTACCGGAACAGTATTAATTAATTTGGTAAATCATGAATTTGGTTATCTAGTTTGATAACTAGATGATGATGAATAAGAATGATTACTCAAACTGAGCATCTATTTATAAATTTTATTCGTATAATCTGAGGTATTTAATTCAAAATTTTGAGTATAAACTTCATGCTCATCAGTTTTATTCATATCACCCAATATTTGATGAATTCTACCTGCTGTATTAGGCGGGAGTTCAGATTATTTGTTAAATTTAGCTCTTTTTTTTTTAGAATAAATTGGTAATCAATATGCAATCCATATGATTAGGATTGACATACCAGAACTCAGGTTATTTGTTGAATTTTCCCCCTTTTTTAAAATAAATTTGTGGTTACTACGCAATCCATACGATTAACATTGGTACATCAGAGCTTAGGTTATTTGTTGAAATTTGCTATTTTTTTTAGAATAAATTTGTGGTCAATATGCAATCCGTAATCCGCTTTGGAACACCAGAGCTTTGGGGTCGTTCCATGCCTAGGGAGGGAGGGGAGGATTAAAAAAATGTAAATAACATAAGTGTGACCAAGGCGGGGGATGATAGCCAAATGTGACGTCAACATAAAAATTTCATTTAAGGATTTGTAGCAAATGTGCTTGAATGTTGTAAAAATTTGTAAAAAATTTGTAATTAAGTATAGCCATAAATTTTTTAAAACCATTTTAAATTATTGAATAATTTCAAGTTCAATTTTAGAGAAATAAGGGTATGTCTTTGATTTGTGACCACCGGGTATTCTTTGTGGGGTCTGAAGATTGTGACCCACTTTGATAACGTGGGAGAGGAGTCAAAAAGTCGACTTTATAGACGACACATTAGGTTTTTTGTTGAACTTGGCCCTTTTTTAGAACAAATTTGTGGTCAATATGTAATTCATTCGAATAGAGGTTCGGAACATTACCCCAATTGAATCGTTTTGTGCAGAAAGGGAAGTACTGACAAATTTGTCGAAATTGAGCTATACATCATGTCATATATTTTCGACATAGCCCAATCGTTTGGTGCAGGAATAAAAGTTCTACCATCAAGCGTTACTTAGTTAATCGTTATTAAAATATGTGTTACTGTGAAAGACCGAAATCCAGTGAATGTCGAGATACACCGGTGAATGTCAACATTCACTCATGGTGTATGTTGAAAAGAAACATTATGGAAGTAACTTTTCTTTCCAAATTACGAACTGATTACGGGTGAAAAGATACTTCAAGGTACCATTTTTGTTTGCTAATTTATAAAAGTCTGAATCCTCTATTTCAACAACAACCACTAATACATTTCGGGGGTCTGTACGACCACGGTCGACATCAGGGACTACAATTCTTACGGCATCGCCAATTTGGGCCGGAGGAAACTTCTTTTTTGAGGTTCGCAACATTTTTGTTGCTTGAAGTAGAAGATTCTCTTTTGCAGCTACTCTTTTTGAAGAAATTAGCTCGTGTTGTTCAGTCAATGCTTGAGATGAAGACGTACTAGGTTGTGGATCAGTCTGCGCTCCAATGGTATTTTGGCTATGCACGTCGCTTTCATCTGACACATGGTCATTAATATGGTCACTACTCAAATTTTCTTCAGAAGTATTAACATAGGCTTCTAGTTGTTCTTCGGTGTCAATGCTTGCAATTTGCCCACGAGGGAGAGATGACGATGCTTATCCCCCTTTTTGGATTAACTCCAAACATAGCTTCAAGCTTCATATTACGGACTCTGGCGTATTCCTTCATGATATGTTGTATTTTTGGCGAATTGGACAAACGAGAAATCTTCTGACTATTTATTTGAATCATTATCTTGCATCCATGCAGTTAACATATTCTGTATATCCTGATTGGCTGACGATCCAGACGTGATCCAGACTGACGAAACCAAAGCCACGATCAGTCGATTGTCGACGATAGTTGACATTCACCGAAGCTCAGTTGTGTTTGTCGACATATACCGGTGAAAGTTCGAATGTATAATAAAATTTACACATGTTCGGTCTTTCACCAAAACATTGGTATTTGTCGACATTCACCGGCGAATGTTGACATTCACTAATTTCGGTCTTTCACAGTAACATATGCATTAGGTGCAGAAAGGGAAGATCTGATGCAATACTTTCTATTTATTAGTAATTTCCGTCGAAAATATCGCATTATTCGGGCAAAGAATTTGAATACCTTGACGCATGATTGTGTTACAAAAATTTACCAGCTCTTCAAAAATCACAAAAATCCTAATTTGAAAGTGACGTACTGGTTTTACACAATGTTTATTTTGACTTTGAATGAGTATATTTTATGTTTTATAGAATAAAATTTTCTTTTGTTTAAGTTTTTTATATTGTTTAAGTTAAATAGCACCATTAAGTGCAGAAAGGAAAGTACTTCAATGTACTAAATATTTTTTTGGGGGCGCAATATTGATACAATTAAGTTTCTAAAATGTGTGAAAAAATTGTACAGCTGAAAGCTATGGTTAAAAATTTATACAGTTTAAATCGATTATCTCAAAATGTAAATTATTCAGTACTTTCCTTTCTGCACTTAGCGATTCAATTGTTTTAACGTTTTCGATGTTAAAAACATTTAGATACAGGTTACAAGAATGCAACCTTTATGTAAATTTATGTAAAATCCAAAGTTTTTTAAATTTACATGATTTTTTCATTTTAGCAATACTAATAATATCTCAGATTTTCCTGTCTATCTGTTAGTAACGCAAAGAAGGGGAGGAGACACCGGGTTCAAGCAGTGCAAGATTGGGGCTCCAGGCCCATCAGAAAATAAGTGTTTTTAGTTTTAGCAAAGGTTAAAAAAACGTCTATCCTGTTCTTGCCCCTTGGCAGTGTTTTTATTAACACAAGGTAAAAATGACCTTCAAATAAATAGGAGAGTCTCTTGTTTGGACTCATATATGGGTCCCGTGATGGCATAATGCGGCACTGCTTAAATCTAAGGAAATTTAGGGCTTAGAATTTTGTCGTTATTTTTCCTGTCTGTATTATATCTTAGTTTTTTTATGAAGCTCCAGAACATTTGAACCAAATTTAATTTTTTCCAAAAAATAAAAAATTGCACTGAAATTAAAATAACCATAAATTTAGGTCAATTAGGGCTTAGAATTTTTCAGTTATTTTTCCTGTGTTTATTATAATAGCATTAGCATTTTTATGAAGTTCCAGAATATTTGAAGAAAAATTTAATTTTTATCAACCAAATCGCACGGAAATCAAAATAACTTTAAATCTAATAAGGCAATTTAGAGCTCAGAATTTTTTCTTTATTTTTCCTGTGTTTATTATAGTATTTCCATAAAATTCCAGAATATTTGAACAAAATTTAATTTTTATCAAAAAATTTAAATAAAAAATAATCGCACTGAAATCAAAATAACCATAAATCTAAGGAAATTTAAGGTTTAGATTTTTTTGTTATTTTTTTCTGTATTTGTTACGATAGTATTAATATTTTCATGTAATTCCAGAATATTTGAACAAACTTGAATTTTTATCAACAATTTTTATATTATAAAATATCGCACTGAAATCAAAATAATTTTATATCTAAGGCAGTTTGGGGCTTAAAATTTTTTCATTATTTTATCTGTGTTTATTATAATTATTATTAGTATTATTATTATGAAGTTCCAAAATATTTGAATACAATTTAATTTTTATCAAAAAATAAAAAATTGCACTGAAATTAAAATAACCATAAATTTAGGGCAATTTTAGGGTTTAGATTTTTTTCCTTCTTTTTCTTGTGTTTATTATTATAGCATTAATTTTTTCATGGATTTCCAGAATATTTGAAGAAAAATTTAATCTTTTTCAAAACTTTTTATAATATAAAAAATCGCACCGAAATCAAAATAACTTTAAATTTAAGCGATCTAAGGCAGTTTAGGGCCGAGAGTTTTTTCGTTAATTTTCATCAAGTTCTCAGAATATTTAAAAAAATTTAATTTTGATCAAAAAATTAAACTAGAAAATCGCACTGAAATTAAAATAACCTTAAATCCAGTGCCGGATTAGCACATTTTGTTTTTATTAGCACAGGGTAAAAAATTATTATCAATCAAAAAAATAGGAAGGCCTCTTGATAACAATTGTTACGGGCCCCGTGCTCATTTATTACGGCACTGGATGCAGGTCCACCCGAAATCAATCATTGGTTTTTCAAATTTACATAAAATAATTTTTTTTCGAAAAATTTATGTACTTATAAAAAGTTAATTTTTATTGTTTACCATGAAATCTGAAGTCTCTTCTCTTTTAACCTTTTTTTTATTTGAATATTATTGATAAACATTTGGTCTGGTATTACAAACCCTGCTCAACATAATAATAAATTTTGTGAACTGCATAAATTTTTAACCGATTATTAAAATTTTGCTAAATAAAAAAAAGATGCGATGGCCGGGAATCGAACCCGGATCAACTGCTTGGAAGGCAACTATGCTGACCATTACACCACCATCGCACTTATGAAATTACATTGATAACTTTCAAAATGTATTGAACTTTCATAAACCCAATATTTGAACAAATGTTACAAATCAATATTCATGTTTTTAACTCTCAAATAATATGAAAATTGCAATGAGGAAAATTTTCAAACTCAAAAATATTTTTTAATGCAGTCATCTTTCGGAAATCTAATCTAATGGGGACAAATTCATTTCGTATAGTTGAGATAATATAGTAGAAATCTTCAAACCTTGGTGTTACGTCATCATAATTTAACCAATTAATTAGAGGCTGTTTTAGTTGACTACCCAATGGCAAACGTGCGATATTGAAACATCCAAGTTTGAAGATTTATACTGTAGTACAGAAGTCTTATTAGCGTGATATTTTTATATTTTACTAATAATTAGGTCGTTTGAAGGGGGGGGGGGGCAAACAGCTTAAAAATAATGTATAGGTACACTAAAAATATACAATGACGTGGAATAACGAAATTGGGAAGTTAGTGACAAAAAATAAATTATAAAATTACAATGTTTGCAAGTACGGATGAGAACTAATAAATTCGAAACAGATAAGACCTACCCTAGTATTATAATAAGTATGTAATTAGATATCTCTAAAGTATTTTATCGGTTTAATAATAAAAAATAAACATGTGATAAGATGAGAATTACTTCCTAATCGTAATTAATTATTGCTAATTGTGTACAACACTGATAGTATTTTTACAATAAATAATAATGAAAAATTGATAATTACAAATAATATAATCCGTAAAACTTCCACTCAAAAAATATTGTATCGTGTGATGAATGAACTCGGCATTTCAACCGAAAATAATGCCTGCTATTATAATTGCAAATCTGGAAATAGTTTACCTCGAATCATATAATATATTGAACAAACTAATAATAATACGACAATTATACCAATTTACATAATATTGAAACATACCTTTCTTGATAATTAAATATCACGAGTCACAAAATAATTTTTGCAAACGTTCTCTCGAACGTCAGTTTCGGGACAAGGAAGGTCAAAATTACATCGACATTTCCAACCTTGACGCGCGCAATGGCGTCCCATCAGCTGATTGCAAACGTTAAGCCGGTCAACTCCCTTTACGTTTACCTAGTATGAGGAGGTGATCTGATAAGGGAAGTAGAAATAACAATATTTTTTCTGAACTCTTTCACTTTGCAAACGGTATGTACAGGATGTTCGCAAAAAATTCCACCTTTTCGGTTTGGTAGCCCTCAATCAAAACAATTCCGAAGTTCTTTTTTATATCTATAACAGCAAACCAAAATTTTTCAAGTAGAACCTGCATTATCCTTTATCCGTCGGATATGATGAACAAAATAGTATAAAAAAATTGACAATTATTGTCAAACTAATAAAATAGATTTGATTGAATTATTAACAATATTAAATTTTTTTAGTGTACTAATTCGAGAAGCAAATTTGAGATTCATACCCACGACTATTTGTTTACAATTGCTTATTATGTCTTTACGTTACTATGTCACCCCGATGAGCGACATAATTAATTATTTTAATTTAAAAATAAATAATCATTATATAATCGTTATTATTACTGATATCGCTCAAGTTGAGAATTGTACAAGGACGTGCCTTACATTTGACCCAAATCATAAATAAATCTTAAAATTATTGCTGATATTTTGTTAAACCTAATTTTTCGTTTTGAGTGTTTGGGCCTTAATGCCCTTTCAAAAATGTTAAAACGCGAGTTTGGTTGTTCGCCAAAAAGTATAAATAATATTATATTTTTCATTAAAAAAATATTGAAATATTTACCTCACTTTCCGTATCTGATGAATCGGTGCGTTCTCTGGCTTTCATCTTATTAAGAAAATTTAACGTTTTGATTCACAAAATATTCGATTGTAACTGGACCCCGTTTGAAGTGATACTAATTTTAAGCTAAAGATTCAATTCCTATAGTCAAGTTTGCTTTATTCTTATCAGTTATTAATGGAAGATTACAGGAGAGAGGTTATTAAGGTGAACATTCTTTTAACATTGTATAGCCATGCCATAGAAAGTTTGCATGATTTAAGTACCTAGTTTTATCATGTCGAAAACCGATTACCTTCTTATCATTTTTTTTTTGCATTAACCTATAGGTGCCGATTACATTTTTTTCAAGTAGGTACCTAGTACCGGCAAGAGCTACTCAAAAAATTACTACATGTAGTGAAAATGATGTAGATTACGTGTAGGTTACGTAACATTTCAAGCCCCAGTTTCATAATTAAGGAATAGAAAATATAAATAAACAAACAATTATTTTTTTAAGTTTCTTCAAAGATGAAAAGAAAATTCAAAAGATTTATTAAAATATTAAAATTGTTTGTTGTTGGTACACCTGGCGCAAAAGAAAACAACCTTCTAACTTCCAGTTTTCTTCTAACCTCACCAGTCATCAGGAAGAAGTTATTTTATTGCAGAGAAATAGTCGAGGAAGCCACGGACAAAGTTAACTCAGAGTTTGTTGATCAATCTTCAGTTAAGCGTCCTATCAGATACAGTCAATTATATGTGATTGAATAAGACTCTTCATTGGATAAGGCCTCGACACAAAATAACTTCAAAGAAGAAGAAGCAGTAGATAAGACCCGATAAGACCCAATGCAATCTCACAAATACATAATTCTAAAAATAATTTTTTATAAGACGATTCATTCATTATTTTATCGTACCATACGGTGGAAAACGTTGAGATCCAAAAATAACATTAACTCTTATTTTTTATCAAATTGAAAAGTGAAATGTATGGGCTTTCACTTTTAATAGTATTACAAAAAACTTGACATATTCAGCGGCGGTGCAAGAATAGCTAGGGCCCGTAAGCAAATATACAAAACGGGCCCCTAAAAAAAAAGGTCGTAAGTTTTTTACTTGCATACAAAATCTTTTATTTTTGCACGTTCTGTGTAGGGCCCCTTATGATCCCGGGCCCCTAAGCATTGCTTACATTCGCTTACTCATATCACCGCCACTGGACATATTGTACAATAAGGAAAGTTTTACAAACTGCCTTTTTCAATTTCTTACTTATATTTGTTACGGTCAATGATGTAAATCGGGCGTTGACGTCAATGGCCCGACAATGACGTCAATGCCCATTTATGTTGACCATTAACGTCATTGTCCGGCCATTGACGTCAACGCCCGTTAACGGTGTGCAACTAAACTAAAAAGTAATTAAATATTTTTTTTTAAATTAATCATTTTTATTCCTAATTTATTATCTTAAGTACACATACTAGTGTCCGGGGGGGGGGGGGTCCATAAAACATGGTGTTTTTAAAAAAAGTTGGAAAATATAGTAGAATTATGGTAGAATTTAGAAAAGTCAGTGGCGGTTTTAGAACTTATGAGGCCCCAAGCGCACTTCAATTTTGAGGCCCCCCTCTAAGTATTTTCACTAATCCTACCCTCCATATAGCAATTGATTTGAACCCCTGGTTCTCACCAGAACCAGCACCGCAGACGATTTCTTTTTTTAATACTTTTTTTACTAAAAATTGCACTAAAATCAAAATAACTGTAAATCCAAGGCATCTAAGGGCTATGTTATTATAACATAGTTAATATTTTCATAAAGTTTCAAAATATTTGAACAAAATTTAAATCAAAAATTGCGCTGAAATCAAAATAACTGCAAATCCAAGTCATCTTAGGGCTTAGAATTTTTTAGTTATTTTTCCTGTGTTTATTATAACATAGTTAATATTTTCATCAAGTTTCAAAATATTTGAAGAACATTTAATTTTTATCAAAAAATTTAAATCAAAAATTGCACTGAAATCAAAATAACTGCAAATCCAAGGCATCTAAGGGCTTAGAATTTTTTCGTTATTTTTCCTGTGTTTATTACAGCGGAATTAATATTTTCATTAAATTTCAGAATATTTGAACAAAATTAAACTTTTATCAAAAAATTTAAATCAAAAATAGCACTGAAATCAAAATAACTACAAACTACAAAGCCAAGGCATTTTAGGGCTTAGAATTTTTTCGTTATTTTTCCTGTGTTTATTACAACGGAATTAATATTTTCATAAAGTTTCAGAATATTTGAACAAAATGGAATTTTTATCAAAAAATTTAAATCAAAATTTGCACTAAAATCAAAATAACTGCAAATCTAATGCATCTTAGGGCTTAGAATTTTTTCGTTACTTTTCCTGTGTTTATTACAACAGTTTAATTAATATTAATTAAATTTTTCTTATTTTGAGGCCCCTTGATTTACGAGGCCCTAAGCGCGTGCCTCTTGCGCCTGTTCGGAAATCCGCCACTGAGAAAAGTAATGCGATATTACAACGTTTCCGCAAGCAAGTGTGGGTCGCGACCCGGCACCGGGTCGTAGAAAAATTTTGCCGGGTCGCGCAAAAAAATTGTAAAAATACAAGAAAGTTTACTTCATTTACTAAAATTTTAAATGAATATAATAAATAATTATTGTTAATGTTTTAATTACTTATAGTTTGCTTAGGTTCTAATCCTGATTGCGTCGGATATATGCTGTGATCTAAAAAGTCCAAAATCGATCTGTGGACTATGGGGAAGGCAACGGGAAACCACCCCATTAACATTTCCCTAGTAAAGTCTTCTTGGCTTAGCCAGGAGGATCGCCAACATCCGGAATCGGATAAGGCACTTGAAGAAGAAGAAGAAGTTTGTTTATAATATAATTATTTTGCAATTTTTGTGTATGAAATAATCAAACAAATAACTTGATTTTTATTAAAAAATAAAATTTGTTTTGTAAATAAATGTTTTTTTTCATAAGGTGGGTCGCGAAAAATTTTAAAACCTCGTACCGGGCCGTGGTAAAAAAAGTTTGGGAAACGCTGTTATTATAAGTAATTTTTTCATATCTTCAAATATCTTCTGGTTCTAATATGACACAAAAGCTTATAAATGTTTTTTAATACTTTTCTGTTATTCTCAAATCATTCGTTTTAATCGTTTTTGATAAAGAAATTACTAATAATCCTTACTATTAATTACTAATTAATAAGGGTAATACTAATAACCCTTAATATAAAATTTTGCAAAGGCACATTTACCCCGCGTTCGGATAGAAGCTACTTTCACTACCAAACATTTCTTTTGCGTTCGGGAAGAAGCTTCCACTCCCTTCCAAACGCTTTGGCTCCGCCCCTTTCAGTCGCTACAAACTACAAACGCTACAAAAATTTAGGTGGGGAGCCAAAGCGTTTGGAAGCGAGTGGAAGCTTCTTCCCGAACGCAGGGTAATATGTCACTTTATGATGGAATATATAAAAAATTCCTCACCGTAGATTAGTAGTATCATCATTGGCCACTCTGTATTAGGCAATGACGTCATTGCCCGGTCAATGATGTAAAAGCCACCTACAGTTGTAATCACGAATAATGAAGCTTACGTCACAACCATCTGAATTAAGTACCGACAACCTTTTTTTTTAAATTAATTATAGTAACATAAAGCGTATTTTCGCGAGGATCCCGGTTAGTACCGCTCGGTTACTTTTGGTCAACTTTGGTTAGTCCCCCACCACAATTTCTAATTTAACATAACCTCAAATCCTCGTCTTTAGAACGTTTAGAACCACTTCCAACTTCAAAATTTAAATTGTGGCGCACATTTGTACTAGCAAAGCAACCGCAAAAAGTAACCACTGATTTTGAGCGGTCGTCTTTGGTTAACTTTGGTTTGGTAACTTTTTAACCAAAAACTACCTCCCCTCTAACCGTTCGTCGCGAAAATGACATAAAATCTAACCGGTTACTTTTGGTTAACCAAAATGCCTCGCGAAAATACGCCTATAGGTGAAACAAAGACACACTATATTAAATTATTCTAAATGTCTGATTTTAGAAATCTTGTACGTCGAAAATTATCTTATACCCAACGTATGAGATAGAAAGAGATAGATACAATAGGTGTTAGCTTATATAATAATTATAATGAAATTAGTTTTTATGTTGACTGTTTCTATAATTTTGACACCTTAGTTTGGTTTGTAGGTTATATTTCCATTTCATTAGAGCAGAGTTTCTCAAACTTTTTGAAAAAATTATTTTTGATTGGTATGAACGAAAAAAACTGTTAAAGCGTATTTTCGCAAGGATCCCGGTTAGTACCGCTCGGTTACTTTTGGTCAACTTTGGTTAGTCCCCCACCACAATTTCTAATTTAACATAACCTCAAATCCTCGTCTTTAGAACGTTTAGAACCACTTCCAACTTTAAAATTTAAATTGTGGCGCACATTTGTACTAGCAAATCAACCGCAAAAAGTAACCACTGAGTTTGAGGGGTCGTCTTTGGTTAACTTTGGTTGGGTAACTTTTTAACTAAAAACTACCTCCCCTCTAACCGTTCGTCGCGAAAATGACACCGGTTAGTTTTGGTCACTTTTGGTTAATTTTTATGCCTCGCGAAAATACGCCTGATATTACGGTGCCAGACTTAATTATTCAATTAAATGATGATAACGATTCTGGCATTGGCATTGAAAGTGATTAACGGGACAAAACCGCCGATGTGGTAAATTTGAAAACAACAGCGAGTGTTTTACAAACGTATCCGCGTCTCGAATCCCACCCTCCAAACCTGTCTGTCAGTCCAATCATTGTCTTGAAGTCCTCTATCCTTCATTGCGTACTAAATCTCTTGTTCCCATGTTTTAGCAGGTTTTCCTAGTTTCCTTCCAAAATGTGACGTCCATTATTCCCATATCCTTTTCGGTCACCTATCGTTGTTAATTTTTTGAACGTGTCCAAACCAACTCAGTCTCTTAACATCCACTGTATCCATTATTACATATTAACATGGTCCATTATGGATACACCACAACTCCGTCTTAAGAAATCCATTTCCAAGGCTCTCAGCTTGCTTTAGTTCCCCGTGCTCACGTTGAATTTTTAACTTTCCTTTTTTTCTGCATTTTATGTTTAGTTGCGTTAATTAGTTTATTTAACTTGGTTTTTAATAATTAATATTAACATAATGATATAACTAATAGTTTAATAAAAATATACTTCTTTGCTTTTGTTATTTCATTTTAAAAACTACAAGTTTTTATGAATTTTTATCTTTAGGATCTTAAGTTGTATCACCATTCACCACACTTGGATTGCTCTAGTTAATTAATTGAAAAATATAAATAATCTAATTTTATAGTAATCAAAATTACAATAGTTAAAAATTAAAAACCATTTGAAGACTTGCAATGCTTGGATATTGACTGTTGTTTGAATTTGCCGCCTATATTATTATGATTTAAAGGACCCCGCAACGGTCTTATGGGAATTAGGTTCCGGTCAAATTTCACTAAAATTTAGGATATTGTAGTTCATAACATGTTGATAAAAAGTGTCCATGGGCACGAAGCCAAAAAATGGACAGTTTCCGAGATAAAGGCATTCAAGAGTGGAATATGGAAGTTTTAGGTTACTGAATTTACTGGATGAATTATACTTTTGCACAGTATGCCTGTACACATAGTCCTGTCTAAGGTCCACTCAATGCTCAAACCAAACGTAATATAATTTTATTGCATCGAATAACATGTACAACAAGCAAGAATCATTTACTTACAGTTGTTTGCACGAATAATGAAGCTTCGTCATAAACGGCATTTGTATGAAATAAGACGAAAATTGTGAGTCACATAAGTGTTTGATATCATAAATTTAAATCATAAAATTTAATAATTAATAAGCTTAAAATTTTATTTTTAACAATATTTATGACTTTTATGAAATAAGTGGGTCCACGGTCAAATTCATACCAAAACCGGTTTGGGAAATCAAAAAATTTAAGAAACCCTGCTCTAATGAAATGGAAATATAACCTAAAATCAAACTAATTTGTTAAAATTAAAGCATCAGTCAATTTAAAAACTACTTTCATTAAAATTATTATGCACGCTAAGAACTATTGTATCTATCTCTTTCTATCTCATACGTTGGGTGTCAGATAATTTTCGACGTAAAAGATTTCTAAAATCAGACATTTAAGAATAATTTAATATAGTGTGTCTTTGTTTCACCTATGTTACTACAATTAATTTAAAAAAAAAGGTTGTCTGTACTTAATTCAGATGGTTGTGACGTCAGCTTCATTATTCGTGATTACAACTGTATGTGAATTTTTGCAATGTATGAAAAGTACCTATATTGATATACTACTACTTGATTAAATATAATATTTACTAAAATTGTGAATTACACTTATACAGTTGCAATTATTGAACTTTATAAGGGTTTTAAATTTAAAATAAGCGATATTGCGAATTATTATGTAATATTACTGTTAACATAAGGAAATAAATGTTATAAACAGATATATAACATCACTCAAAGCTGAAAAACAGTGCACATCTGTTAACCTAAAACTCCCATTTTTCCACTCTTGAATGCCTTTATCTCGGAAACTGTCCATTTTTTGGCTTCGTGCCCATGGATACTTTTGATCAGCATGTTATGAACTACAATATCCTAAATTTTTGTGAAATTTGACCGAGACCTAATTCCCATAAGACCGTTGCAGGGTCCTTTATTATATTCACATTATATCCAACACTTATTTGACTCACAATTTTCGTCTTATTTCATACAAATGCCGTTCGTGACGTAAGCTTCATTATTCGTGCCAACAACTGTATTAAGAAATTTTAAATGTCAACATTGTCCAAAATGCATTTTCATTGACGTTATTGGCCGGGCGTTAACATCAATGCCCAGCTAAACCTAAACAGGCCATTGACGTTGTCAATGAAAGAAAGAAATTCTGTCGTTTCCTCGGCAGTGTTAGAAACTTTGAGCATACAAATATTTTTACACCATCAGGTAGCTTGATAGACTTGCTTCAGATATGTCTTGTATCCTGGTTTTTATGTTAATGGTGGCAATTTACTCACCCAGGGCACCACCGGCTTAACGTGCCTTCCGAAGCACGGAGACTAGTCATCAGAAAGCCTGACTTTCCTCGGGTTTGAACCCGGTACTCCACATTCGCACTTGATCGCGTTAGCCTCAAGTCAATGGCCGTCACAAAGTCACAATGTTTGTGATATGATTAATGAATGAGTGAGATATATCTCTAATTATTTTATTTTTTAAATCAGGCCCTATTTATTATGTGTAGTAGTATAGTAACATTAATGAGAGAACGATGGGCGGAGCTAATGTGCAGTTACAAAAATTCGTCCGTTCGGCTCTATGTTGATGTCAGTTGGTGGAATTGGGTGTCACGCGTTCTCCCTTCGCTGCGCAGATATTTGGCTACGCCCATCGCACTCTCTTTAATTTTACTATACATCAGGGTTTCGATTTGCGTCGTTTTGATTTACCTTGCAAGAAAATCATAAAACCGAAAATTTGATATGTATGATTCATCAATTTCATCCTACTTGATTTTACAATCAAGTATGATTCAATTTGCGTCTGTTCATATAGAATAAAACTGGTTTTCATCTTTAAAAAAATTTTGCACTTATTCCTTGTGTAAAGTTTACATTTTTTATTGCTTTATTTCATTATGTTTTGTTTTTACAGTTTCTAAAATTAGTTAAAATTTCTAAATTAGTGACAAAATTGAAAAAATAAAATAAAAAGGCGTTCTGTTAACATCAGTGTAATCATCGGTGTTGCTAAGAAGTGACAATTTGCTCTCAATGAAGTAGAATCGAAAGTGTTATTTTTCGGTACAGCATAGAAGCTGTACAAGTAGGAGGAAAGTAACAAAATTTAAAAATCACAAAATTCGTTTTTTTATTCTAAAATTTGAGACAGAAATATATATGCGCTTTTGAAGCAAAATTAGTGCCCATTCACAATGACCGTAAATATAAGCATACGCGTAAAACATAAAAACTAAAATTATTATGTGGCGGTGTGGTGGATAATAAAATAAACAAATATATTAGTGAACTAACAATTATTGTGTAGTATTTAGGTTCTGAGGAAGAGGAAATAATATACCTCGAAACTTAAACCTATATCAAAACTAGAGTTTATTGTAGTTTTGTTATTTAAAAAATTTTCTTTTATAGTATGAACACAATAAATGAATTAGAAAAATTATAGTTGAGAATGCGGTCATTAATGATCTAAATATAGATCCGAGTTTACTTCTTACATATCATCACACAAAAATAGGAACAAACAGGTCCGTCTAAGGGATACGAAGTTAATTGAAAAAATTAGCAAGAAAAAATTATAAAATCAAAAAAATCTTATAAATAAGATTGAAACATATGTAATCCATTAAGGTGTCTTTTTTTTTATTTAGATCATTAATGACCGCATTCTCAACTATAATTTTTCTAATTATTTTAATGGATGGTCAACTAAAACGTTTTGTAGATTTTTGTATTTTTGTATAATTCTTATATTTTAAATTCAAATTTTTTCAAACATTATTTTTTCACAATAAATGAAATTAATGAAAAATAAAGTTTAAATATTTGCCCTTTCTTAACCCGTAACTACTACTATCGGGTCCTCAGGACCCAAATTACCATGTTATTCAGTGAACTAGTAGCAGTGGCGTAGCTACTATAGGGCAAAGCAGTGCAGCGCACCGGGGCCCCGAAGCCCAGGGGGCCCCCTGAACTGTGTTTTTTTTTAAATTTCTAATGCAAACATGTTGAAAAAGGGGGAGGGGGGCCGATTTTTTTTTATGCACCGGGGCCCTTGTCCACCTAGCTACGCCACTGACTAGTAGTAGTTACGGGTTAAATGTGTCTATTTCATATATAAACCATAATAATATAATTATAAACCTATACATGAGCCGTACCCAAAACATAACACAGTCGCCTCCACTGCTCAAAAGTCAAAAGTAATGAATTCTTATTTACTACAGGATTCTATAAGAATGCTATCTTTTATAAATACTAGTACAACTTTTATCTACTACGAATATATTAGATAATAATAATCAAGAATTATGTTTTAAAAATGAGAAAACATTTTAAAATTATACCATTTTCACATAGAGGGAGTAAGCTTATAGTTGTACTACTCTACAGGATGGTGCCCTATTATCATGATAGTTCAGACCGGTTTTGCAATATTGTCCTTTCAACTATTCGTTAAAGCGACTTTTAGTTAACGTCAACCAATGATATAATAATAGCACCAGAGATGCTGTATGTCTACTAGAGAATCTGCATTGAGAATTTAACTATTAGTCCTTCCTTCATTTTACTTCATAGACTGGCCTTGTCAACTGACGACGTCATAGATTAGTGCAAACATTGGTTGTTTTTTTTTTATTGTCTGCACAAATACATTACAATCTGTCCGATGGACAATAAGTAACATTAATTGACATTATAAAAGAATCAAAAGTGACAATTTTAAAAGTGACACAGTGGAGAGCTAACCCATTGGTTAGCCTCCTTTTAGATTATTTATTACATTTTTGACCAATTATTTTAAACATACATACAATATTCAAAATATTCATAACTCAATCACAATTTAGTTCAAAGCTCAAACACGATGGGGCAAGTCCATGGGATCATACCTTTTTAGTCTCCTTACCAGAGGCTCCACTAGCAGATCACACACTAATGGGTTGGGATGGTCTGCGAGTCTCAACTGATATTTTTTGCTCATGGAAGAAATCACTTCTTTCACACTTTCAACCCGTATGCAATCAATGCCGTAGGTCAGCACTAATAACATCATTTGGGACATACCAGGGTGCGCCACAGGCACCACGCAGTACCTTGGATTGGAAACGCTGGATTTTTGCTATATTGGAGTTACTGGCAGAACCCCACAGCTGGATTCCATATGTCCATATAGGCCATAGGATTGTTTTATATAAAAGCAATTTGTTGTCAAATTGTGCAAACATTGGTGTACACATATTAATTGGTTAAACAATCAACATTGGGTTGGGTAAAACTGGCTCTTAGTTTGAAGATAGCTTGATAGTGTGATCAACTACTAATACCAGGATTCGGGATTGGTACATCTGCAGACTACATATTTTCCTCTTTCTATATCTTTAATTCTCAATAAAATATTAAATACTTCACATTTTCACTTAACCGCCAGATAAAGGATATCCAACGAGCTGCGCTTGTAACATACTCCGGAGACCACGACGTTAAGCTAAGATAATATTATACTAAGGCAAAATCCTATATGTTATATCGACGGTGGAAAGAACAAATGTGTTAAACGCCAAAATTGTTTAATGTTGACCACCCACAATTAGCGTGAGCTTAGCTGTAATGCCGATTCAGACTTTTGTCTTATCCATCGTCGATATGACATATCGGGGTTTGCCTTAGTACCACAGACTTACAACACCAAAATAATACTAGATAATTATTACTATTTCTTATTCAGATTTCAATAAATTATTATTTATAAAGTTTTGTAAGGTTTCCATTGATGTAGAGAGATACTTTACTTTTCTTGCATGAACCCACCATAAAAATGATAATTGTTAACTCATCTAAATTTCTTTCTTTGACCTGTGCATGTGAACAAAAAGCTGCCATTTAACCCGATAAGGAGAAGTCATTTGCGGATCACGTGAAATAAGTGAAACATAGATCGGATAAGATAGCGTTGGGAAAAAAATCTGTGAATAAATATGTAAAATAAATTCAACCCAGCCACCCTGTAGATATAATTTAAGAAAATATTTTGTTGATTATATTATTGGTTCATAAAAGTTCTTTAATAATTTATTATTACTATATTTCGTCATAATAAACATTAAAATCTAAACTCAATAGCAGATAGTTTAATAAAAATCACCGGGTTGATTGAGTGTAATCAGTGGCGTAGCTAGGGTAATTTGCGCCCGGGGACAAGACACAAAATCTGCGCCCCTTCTCGTATCGAGAGTCTGGTGACTCACAGGGGCCGGAGTTTATTTAACTAATTTTTTCATTTTGGCGCCCCCTAAGCTGTGGCGCCCAGGGACATATGTCCCCCCCTGCCCCCCCCCCTAGCTACGCCTCTGAGTGTAATATCAATTATATATATATTTTTTTAGTTTATTGATAATACATTTTTCTGATGACGTTTCAATAATAATAATTGATTTTATTACGTTAAATTAACACGATAACTTTCAATTTTTAATCATTAAGTTGACGACGTAAAATCTTCCGAAATTTAAATAATATTGAATTTCTATCAATATTTTCAACGCAAGAAGCAAAATAGTGCAAATTTGATAGGTATCAGCAGTAGAAGGTACATTATTATTATTTTATAGGTAAATTATTTTTATGGCAACAGCACGCTAAACAATCCAAAAAATCGATTTTGAAGTTTACATAATTCATCCAAATTTAGTCAATCCGGAATCCCTGTAAAAATTTGCTTATTCTTTTACTAAATAAATAACATAAAGTAACTCTAACCCAAGCTCGAGATCGGGATCATTGAAAAAAGTGACAAATTTTTATGCGATGTTATCGCTACAACTAGTAAACTTGGACTAATGTAATACTAATTTGTAATGTAAAAATTGAAACATAGATATGGGTTCCAAAAACGGACCTATTCAATCAATAAGTGAATCCACAAACCTCTAGGTGCAAGGTAAGATTTTTGGTTTGACTTTAATGTGTAACTAAATTTAGGGCTGTACTAAAATAGAACTAAATTATTATTCATGTCTTTCTTCTTTTCGTTTAATTGATAAAATAATTAATAAATGCAATTAATTCATTAAATTCAATAAATTTCGTTTTATTTGGCGTTAAGAGGAGATTTATACCCACATCTCCGTAGCTCGCTTACTTGGCGGTATTGGTTCGACCGTCGATTAAAAATGTTAACCCTTTTCTGATCAAAACCAATATCAAAGTGAACCTGGTGGCAGCTGCGTAATTGTTAATTTAGTTTGTCCGCAAACGGCAAACAAATTGAACAATTACCAAATTTTAAATAACAAGGTAAGGAAAAACACAGCTAGGGTGTTGCAATTTATTTAAAAATTATATTTTGAAAACAATAATTAATTAATAGAGACGGTCGGAGCATAGTAGTCACGCGAGTTGACTATGAACGCTAAATGCCCGGTTCGAATCCGGGTGTAGTAAGAACTTTATTCTGGCCGTCTCTCTGGTCCTCCAGGTTGGGGGTCGGGTTGATGGGCCAGCTCCTCATCACCTGTAAAGAAAACAAAAAAGCTCATGGAACCATGACCAAGTTTAGCAAGGAGACTTGGCAAATGGGAACGGATAAGCAGTTAAACTGTAGCTTGATGTGTTGTGAGGCGTTTACTTACTTTGTAATGCAAAAAAGCAGTCCTAATAGATATATAATTAATTAATTGTCTGAATTTAGTTGTAATTCCAACAGTGGTAATTTTGTGTGATCACTCTGGGGTATGGCACGCCGTTTTACTTTTTATTACAAAATTTAAATGGCCTAAAGTTTTATTTCTAAGGTTCTAATTCAAATCAAATCGACGTTACTTCAAAATTTTTTTCGCAATTTAAGCAGTTGTTTAAAAATATATGTTCATTTAATACAATTGTTGAATTATTTTGTTTTTAAAATTTTTCATTTTTAAAATTATAAATTTTATTTTCTATCCTTTAAATGACAAACGCTCTAATTCTAATCATTTAAACGTTTGTTCAAATTGTTTATTCTAATTTAATCAATTGTTAAAAGAAATATTTGAATTTATGCAATTGTCGAATTTTTACAATACAATTTAAACAAATGACAAAAATTTTTATTTAATGATATCGATTTAAAGCAATACACAGAAAATTTTTGCCTAACGTTTTATTTGGCTCTGCCCATCGGTGGAGAAATTTTGAACTTCGCTTTAATTTTTTTGGCAACTATGTTCAAAATTCAAATCCTTAAGGCCAGTGTTGCCAATCTAGCGGTTTTCCCGCTAGATCTGACTTGTTTTAAGTTGCTTTAGCGGGAAAAAGTTCCATCTAGCGGCTAGCGGGAATTTTAGCTTAATTAAAGACTATCTGACGGTTTTTAAAAACTGCCGAAAGTCAATTTAAAATTTTTTTTTCTTTTTAAATTTAAAATTTCACCGCCTTCAAATTAGTACACAATCTTACCGCTCTATAAATGGCATGGGTTATGTTGCGTTATGTTCAGTCTTCAGTTATGTTGGTACTTATTACAAAGAAACTTACAAGCTCGAAGACCACGACGATGTCGATGATTTGTTTTTAGATTTATTAGTGTTTTGAAATATACATTTTTTTTTTCAAATAAAATATTAAAAAATTGTGTAATTTTATTTTATAACATCTAATACGCTAATCTTAAATTATTAAAAATGGTATTTCTGGCGGATTTCTGGCGGGATCGCCGTGTTATCTAGCGGTTTCTAGCTATTTCGTAAAAATGGGATATCTGGCGGGTTTTCTGGCGGGACCGCCGTGTCATCTAGCGGGATCGCCGCGTCATCTAGCGGTTTCGCAAATTTAAGTGCTGGCAACACTGCTTAAGGCAGGTAGTGAGTGGCGTGGGTTGCCTATGTAATGCGTAATTTTTACTTATTTATGTTTAAATTAGACAAGAGAATCAAAATTTCTTTTTTATTATTATTATTACCTGTTTTTATTAAGATATTATTGAATGGTCCAATTCCCAAAAAAATTAATTAATAAACGTAAAAATATGAATTTTACATGGAGAAATAAAGTAATGTGCTTTACAGCATATAGGGAAACTTTGTAGATTTGGGTACGAATGAAAACAAAAGTTGCATAATATACGAATACGAAGCCTCTTGAAATAAGGTAATAAGCCCTCCTAACATAAACTATTTTTTGTCAAAAATCTATGTTTATTATATGCAGTGGGCTTTATTTATTTCGGATTCAAAATAGTCTCAATCGATAGCACTTCGTTAGTGCCTGTTTGTGCAAACATTTTTTTTGTTTGTACCCAAATAATTTTGAAATATTCGAGATTTTCGGTAACATCGCACATGGTAACATATAGAGTTATTTATAATTTCGGATTCAAAAAATAGTCTCAAACGCACCTGTATGAATGGATTAACGAGATTCTGGGAAAAAATTACAGCATGAAGACCAAAATAGTCTCAATCGTTTGTGCTTCGTTTGTACCTGTTTGTGCAAGTTTTACTTTCGTTTGTACCAAATAGATTTCGAGATAATTCAATTTTAAGTTTGGGGGGGCTGGAGAAATGCTGTTTTGAATTTCGAATTTCGGATTCAAAATAGTCTCAATCGATTGTACTTCGTTTGTGCCTGCTTGTGCAAGTTTTATTTTCGTTTGTACCCAAATAGTTTTCGAGATAATTCAATTTTAAATTAGGGGGGGGGGGGCTGGAGACATGCTTTTTTGACATTCGAATTATTTTTGAACATATTATTTTTAACAGACTGGGGATTTTGCTAATTGCTTTCATAAGAAAATTATCAAGATTTGTTTATTAGAAAAATGGATAATAATAAAAAAATTACTCGATTTTAACAATATTTATTAATAAAATTAATACAAAAATTATATGTGGGTACAACTATTTGGGTACAAACGAAAATAAAACTTGCACAAACAGGTACAAACGATTGAGACTATTTACGTCATTACGTCATATACCCAAATAGTTTTCGAGATAATTCAATTTTAAGTTGGGGGGGGGTCTAGTGCGGCCCGATCTATTGAATTCGCGAGCGGCCTAGAGCAATATCTTTATAAACACTTTACAAACTCTCAGTCAGTGCAGACACACCCCCCAATTCGTGAAAACTTTTTCTACCCCTGCTCCCAATGTCTTAACCACTCCAAAAATATCACATGGATTAATTAAAAGATTTTCGCTTCCCCGTGGAATTTGTTCTCCGTGGTGTACTCTGTGAGCAGCATCAATATGATAATGGCTTCGTGGCGTTTCTTCCAGAGGGGCTAGGCACCTCGGTAAGCATGCCAGATCAATTTGCGGTTCGACGCAACCAATCATATATGAAGAAATCGTGGATTCCTGATATTTCGTTATAATCACCAATGTAAATGTAATCTTGTCTATGCTTTTATGTTTTTAATTTTATTTTTATAATTAAAATAAATTAATTTAAATTTTTTAATTTTGTTGTAAATTTCGGTATCAAAATCTTACACGTCGGTCAGCCCGTAGCCAGGATTTCATTTCGGGGGGGGGGGCACTTGTAAAAAACCTTTTGTAAAATGTAAAATTTCCGGTTGTTTCCCTTCCATTTTCTTTGTCTTTTCAACATTCTTTTTTATGATTATCTCGAATACTATTTAGGTAAAAACGAAAATAATTTTTACACATATAATTTTTGTATTAATTTTATTAATAAATATTGTTAAAATCGAGTAATTTTTTTATTATTATCCATTTTTCTAATAAACAAATCTTGATAATTTTCTTATGAAAGCAATTAGCAAAATCCCCAGTCTGTTAAAAATAATATGTTCAAAAATAATTCGAATGTCAAAAAAGCATGTCTCCAGCCCCCCCCCCTAATTTAAAATTGAATTATCTCGAAAACTATTTGGGTACAAACGAAAATAAAACTTGCACAAGCAGGCACAAACGAAGTACAATCGATTGAGACTATTTTGAATCCGAAATTCGAAATTCAAAACAGCATTTCTCCAGCCCCCCCCAAACTTAAAATTGAATTATCTCGAAATCTATTTGGGTACAAACGAAAGTAAAACTTGCACAAACAGGTACAAACGAAGCACAAACGATTGAGACTATTTTGGTCTTCATGCTGTAAGTTTTTCCCAGAATCTCGTTAATCCATTCATACAGGTGCGTTTGAGACTATTTTGAATCCGAAATTATAAACAACTCTATATGTTACCATGTGCGATGTTACCGAAAATCTCGAATATTTCAAAAACTATTTGGGTACAAACAAAAAAAATGTTTGCACAAACAAAAAAAATGTTTGCACAAACAGGCACTAACGAAGTGCTATCGATTGAGACTATTTTGAATCCGAAATAAATAAAGCCCACTGCATATAATAAACATAGATTTTTGACAAAAAATAGTTTATGTTAGGAGGGCTTATTACCTTATTTCAAGAGGCTTCGTATTCGTATATTATGCAACTTTTGTTTTCATTCGTACCCAAATCTACAAAGTTTCCCTATATGCTGTAAAGCACATTACTTTATTTCTCCATGTAAAATTCCTATTTTTACGTTTATTAATTAATTTTTTTGGGAATTGGACCATTCAATAATATCTTAATAAAAACAGGTAATAATAATAATAAAAAAGAAATTTTGATTCTCTTGTCTAATTTAAACATAAATAAGTAAAAATTACGCATTACATAGGCAACCCACGCCACTCACTACCTGCCTTAAGGATTTGAATTTTGAACATAGTTGCCAAAAAAATTAAAGCGAAGTTCAAAATTTCTCCACCGATGGGCAGAGCCAAATAAAACGTTAGGCAAAAATTTTCTGTGTATTGCTTTAAATCGATATCATTAAATAAAAATTTTTGTCATTTGTTTAAATTGTATTGTAAAAATTCGACAATTGCATAAATTCAAATATTTCTTTTAATAATTGATTAAATTAGAATAAACAATTTGAACAAACGTTTAAATGATTAGAATTAGAGCGTTTGTCATTTAAAGGATAGAAAATAAAATTTATAATTTTAAAAATGAAAAATTTTAAAAACAAAATAATTCAACAATTGTATTAAATGAACATATATTTTTAAACAACTGCTTAAATTGCGAAAAAAATTTTGAAGTAACGTCGATTTGATTTGAATTAGAACCTTAGAAATAAAACTTTAGGCCATTTAAATTTTGTAATAAAAAGTAAAACGGCGTGCCATACTGGGGTGTCACTTCAGATTTTACCGTGGGGAATAAAGTTATATCCTTAGGAATTTAAAAAATACAATATAAATAAAATACAATTTCATAATATTAAAAAAACATTTTTAATTTAGTAAATATCTAATGCAATAAATTGATATCGCCATCGGAACATTCTTGCAAAATAGTCGATAACAGGCTCTAAATTTATAATCCTTACAGCTAAAGGTTGGGTTTTATTTTTGTTAATGGTGGCAATTGATCAACCCGGGGGACCGACGGCTTTAAGTGCCCTCCGAAGTACGAATCAGTTTTTATTATTAACAAAATATTATGAAAAGAAAAAAAATTCTCATAATATTTTGTTTGAAAAAAATATATTACCTATTTGATTTTTATCTTTTATTTTTTCAGTTTATTGATTGTAAACAAGCACTTATTTTATTTTCGAAAAGCATTGTGCAATACATTCGCAGAATATCAAAACATATTTCCATTTCATTCTAGTAACACGCATTTTAAATTCAGAGATTGCTGGGGGTCTCCAGCATTATCAGTAATGTTATCAAAATGCTCAAAACCGTTGCAAAGGTTATTGATAGATTATCGAACACTTGTTACTAAGGCCAAGGCCTGGTTTGTTCTCAATTTTGATAAAGCGAAATTAAAGACACCTTGAATCTAGAAAATTGCAATCCATAATCCAATTTCCAAGTTGAAACGGTTTTCTTAATATTATTCAAGACATTTTTTACTTCATAAATAAAAGGCTATAAGTTGTTCACTTCTGGTAAAGATAACTTTATTGTGCACAAAATAATAATAAAAACAATTTTGAATTTTTTAAAGAAAAATTGACCCGAGTAAAACCAGAGGTGATTCACTTTTGGAAAATCAGGACGTTTCTATGTTTAATATTTTGCAACAACATTTTACAAATTTAGTGCAAATAGAAATAATCTACAGATAAAAAAGTATAACACCAATGACATCAATTGAATTTTCTGAAGAGATTCTCAATAAGATGATTTCTCAATTATGTGACATCAATAATGTAGTACGTATTACACATGCCGTTTGTTTTTAATATATTTGATAAAGCATTTTTTATTACAATTGCGAAAAATAAATTGATAAAAGTTTAAACGTCCCAATGAATTAAGGGAAACATTTTGGAGCATGACTGAGCTTTTAAATATGTTTTTTTCGTGGAGCTAATATTACTTTTTAAAACGCCAATCACGTGCAGCTTTGATAAGATTCAGGCTCTTTTTTCCCACTTGATTTTCTAACGATAAGACAAATTGTCACTTAAGTGTTTTGTAAATTTGAAAAATTTCCTACGTTTGTTTCGCTTTATTAAAAACTTTAATACCTCCATTTAAATGGATAAACACATTTGAAGTGATAAAATTGATTTTAATATTAACGAACTAAATATTTACGATTAACTCGGTTTTGATAATTGTATTGATAGCAGGTTATCGATTGTAAGTTTCAATGCAAGAAAACGGAAATAAAAGTAGGAACTATGAATAATGAGTTTTGGTTAAAACTTGATACAAGTTTGGAACATTTATTTCTTCCAAACGCGTTTATTCGCGGTTTCTTTCTTGTACAGGGTGTATGGTATGGAAAAATCATACTTGGTTCAATATCTTAGTAATAATCACGCTAGACCATTCATGCGCATCACATGTCATTAATTATATTGTTCACGTATCTCAATGACTTGACAACGCTGAAATGATTGTGATTATTGAATGGTATAATGAGTGATTAAAAATGACATCAATTAGGTTATACGAATGCAAATAATTAGTGTAATTTCAACTTACCTCGTATAACTATACAATCCCATCCGAATCACCACCCCCATTTTTTAGGTTCCTTGTGGGTTACCTATCCTTGTTTCATCGGAACGTATTGCAAAAAATGCTTAGCTGCAAAGGAAAACCGAGTATAGAATTACCATAGTTTAACCATGTTACAAAAATAATAATCTGACAAAATTTTGTGGACAGGAAAGCCTGGGAGTTTGGTGGGAAAATTTGATATTGTCAAAAATCTATACAGGGTTGGGGTCCCGATTTGAGATTTAAAAACAGATTCATTGGCGCAACTAGGGTCAAAAGTTTGGGGGGGCTAAAAAAATATTTTCAAACAATTTTTTTAAGGAGGGGGTAAAAATAACGAAAAATTGGGATATTTTGGGGGGGATAACTTTAACTTTGGGGGGGCTTAACCCCCCCCTAGTTGCGCCTACGAACAGATTCCTTCCAATTCAGAATCAATCCTTCTCCTGAAATAAAAAAAATTAGTGTAGCTAATTTAAAAAACATGACTATTTTGTATTTTGAAAATTTAGGTACATTATATCAAAAAAACGTTTTTGTTTTATTTGCATTTAATTTAGTCGACGCATATTTGATGTTTTGAATAAACAGTTTCAAAAGCTAGAAACAGTTTACAATTTTTTCCATGGGAAACTTATGTTAGAAAATTCAGGGAATTTGTTTTGGAAAATTCAGTGGAAATCCTGAAAAAATCTAAATCTTCCGTGCTATGGTTCGACCAAACCATTAGAACCCCGATAGTTACGCCCTTGCATCAGTATAAGCGATGGTCTGAGGTTGGCCGGCTCACATTCAAAGAGGTAGTAGTTTTTAAGGCTTTGTGTTGCTGTATAATTCTGCAAAATTCAAAAATCTACTTAAAATTCATTATGATCTCCTTTCACATCAATCTACACCGTAAAATAAAATTCAACTTTGAAACATTAAAAAACTGATAAATAGAAAATAATCTCAAAAGTTCGGCACCCAACGCTTTTCTCCCCTACTTTTCAGTGGCGGCTATTCCGGTACAGCCACTACAGCCAGGCTGTATCTAAAATTTTTAATTTCTGGAAGTAATTATTATTATTATTAATTGATTCATAATACAATCAGTTTTTTTTAATATTATACCTAACGTAATAAATTTCGGTGAACTTGCTAGCGACAGGGCGCCGCAATTTTTTGCAGTGCACCAGTCCTTCAGTTCTAGATGCAGAGACGGCATAGAAATACAGCCTGACAGTGCGCTACTAAAGAATGGGCTTGCCTTTCTTATAACAATACATACACGGTTGCCATGGCAACCAGGGTTGAGTTGATTTAAATCAAACGATTTCAATCATGATTAATTGGGGGGCAGGAAGTTGGTCTAGTTAAGATGGGTGCCGGGCATGTTAGTAGAATTTTTAAGTTCGAATCCTACTTGGAACGATTTTCTTTCTGTACTAAGGACTGTGACGTTAGAAAATCGTAATTTTCATGAACGATTTTCACATGCAAAACAAAATTATTTTAAATAAAAAATATAGTTAGTACAAAATAGTAGGCTTCTAAAATCATGGACAATATGTTATTTATCAATTTCTCTTAATATTTTACATAATGCAGAGTAAACAAGAAGAAGTGCGTCACAAAATTGTGCAAAAGCGACCTGAAAATCCGACAATTTCTAGTAAAAAGATAGCTAGGGAACTCGGAATCACAGTAAATCTAATAAATTCTACATTAAAAAGTTATTATGCCAATCACACTATCCAAAGAAAATGTGAAACTGGAAGAAAAAAAGGTACCATGGATCCAAAATTTGATAAAGCTACTGTAAGTTGCTTAAAATTAAAAAGAAGAGCTTTAGTCCGAGATGTTGCTAATAACAATAAAAACTCGGATGGTAAGTTTGTATAAAATTTTATTAGAAAAAATATCTTGTATCGTCATGGGTGCCGAAACTTATGCAAAAATGGACTTTGCAACACTAGCTGGTCCTCAATATTATACAAAAATACCTGAAGAGAATCTTCTTAATGCCATAACGAAAATTAGTGTTGAAAAATTTGGTCCCAAACTATTAGTTTGGCAGGTTATTTGTCAGTGCGGAAAGCGAAGCAGAATTTTCGTTACATTTGGTAATGTAAATGGAGAAATTTACAGCAAAGAATGTATTGCGAACAGATTAAAACTATTCATAAAATCACATGATGGTCGTTATGCTAAACAAACTTTGAAGCTCTTTAAAGCGGAAAATATTGAATTTGTACCTGAAGAGGCTAATCTACCAAACGTCCCAGAACTTCGCCCAATTGAAAGATATTGGGCTCTAATGAAAAAAAATTTAAAAAGGGATACAAATCCAGCTAAGGACATCAAAATATTCAAGGTAAAGTGAAAAAAGCAGCCAGTAGAGTGACGGATCATATCGTGCAAAACATAATGGAAGGCATTAAACTAAAAGTACGCTTGACTATCCGAAATCCTAAAACTTGAATTTTTTTTATTTTTTTTATAAATTTAAATTCTTTAATATCATTTTAAAAATAGTTTAACTAAAATTGATCTTTAAACTTGAAAGTTGTGTTTAATTGAAAATTACGATTTTCTAACGTCACAGTCCTTAGTGGTTCGGATTCCACTTTAAACACTGTCAGTTCCGTTGGGTGGTGCTTATGCACTGCTCTCTGAAAAATATAATACTATATCAAATTGATTTCCTGTTATTGGGTTCGCCTGTTGGAATTTTAACTGATTATTATTATTATTATTATTATTATTAAAATCAAATCTTATTTCTTTTAAAAAAAATACCCAAAAAACAAAATGTAAAATTTTATTTTTATATTAAAACTTCATTATAAATTGTCAACCTCAAGTAAATTCACAAAATTATGTTTCAAAATAATTTATTTCGATAAATCTTGAATAAAAATAAAAAAATCAAATAAACCAAAAAATCTTGCTTTTTTAAAAAAAATCATCGATTTTTGATTTTTTCAACCGTGATGGCAACCGGTGCGCACTTCTGCACAAGAGACGTCACCGCTACCCTACCCGGTAATTTGGTCCCCGTTAATAATTTGATCCCCCTGGTAATTTCACCCGATTACCGAAAAAAAGAGATCCATCCCCTTTCCAGTAGCACACTTCGCCGAGTAGGACCGGTCTAATGGACAACTTTAGTTAGTACAGCGTTAGTCACAACGGCTTGGAGCGTAGGGGACCGGAGCGGAGAGTCGATTTTGACAAAGCAATTACGTCACATCTCGAATCCATTTTTATTCCATATAGGTATTATATACCGGGTTCCAATTTACCTGGGGATAAAATTACTGGGAGTGAAATTACTGGGGGATCAAATATCGGAATAAAATTACCGGGGACCAAGTCACCTACTGTCCACAGGTACGCCGATCGGTTATCATTCTGATAATGGGCAGTAGTTTAGTTTATTTAAAGTTCTTGTAACTTTTATTTAAAAGTGTAACTTTTTATATTAAATCCTTTAAAAATTGTGATTTTCGAGGCATAATTTTTCAAAAAATTTCCGGACCGCCCTCATTAGGTCTCTCGGTATGGTTCCGATTTTCCTATAATTTCGGTTGTACTTGTGTCTTAACCTCTTAACCCACGAGCCGCCACTGTTACTGTTGCAATCAATAGTATGCTAAGTTGACTGGGACATGACTGGGACTCAAGCGTAGCTGTTCTGTTGTTTCAATGATTGATGGACACGAAAGTGAGAAGAAATAATCCTACTCTGCTGCAGGTTGATAGAAGCAGATCCTCCAATTAACTCTGGCCCTCGGCGAAGATTCAAATTTGTCTCTTAAAATTATAACTGTCCGTTGTTGGATTGATTTACCTAGCAGAAAAAATTTTATACGAAAAGTTTGCAAGTTTACACACAGTGACAAATCTGCTTTTCTTCTCTTGTATTCTGTAACAATACCGCCATGTAGCATTAAGTATCAATGGACGAATTTCATTCTGATGGTTGCAGGGGCTATAGCATGAGTTCATCCTCTCGATCTAGAAGTCACTGAAGAAGGGCATTTCGGTTAATTTCTTGAGTCACCCTAAAAATTACAAATATAAGACTCACGTTAAGTCTGCTCTCGTTGATAAAATTAAAAATTATCCATATCTGGCAAGAAAGATGGGACTCCTACCACTATGGTAGGATTACCTATTAATTATTCCCTGAAGTCCATCCCTATTAATCTGTACCCATCTCCAACTTGGGAAATTTCTCAAGCGATTGTGCCATTCCCACTGTAAGTAACCCTGTTCTGGATGAACCTGGAGTGTGTTTTGTATGATGACCAGTGAGCATCGATGGAATCCTTCTTTGGTGAATTTGGACCCTGTAAACTGGAATGAGTTATTCAGTCGTACTCCGGATACTCACCTTTTCCCATTTCTCTCGAACCTAAATCCGTTTGGTCAATCTCTTCCTCTCCTTCTCCACTTTCCTCTTTGGTAGTTAACTTGACAAATTTCATTAGCACTTTGATTTTATCCCCAGCGTCGAGAGCCGGAATATTTGAATTCCTAAAATCAGGTATAAGATCTAAACATAAAAATTGTACACGTTAAATTAATGAATGCTTTAAAATTAAAGCATCGTTTATCAATTATAAACCTTTTTTGTGTCGCAAACCCCTCTAAAGAGCTAAAAAAACAGCTCTCGACCCCTTTTGTAACAGGAATGACTTTTATTACTTCTTAACACTTAAAAGGCCAATAAAATGGTAAATATATCCTTTGTAACCACCCTTATAAGCTTATAACCAAATCAGGTTGAGAAACGATGCGCTAAAGAAGTATCTTGATTTAAAAAAATTAAAACAGTAAATTATAGGAAGACAAGGTAGGACAAACTTATTTTAAATCAAACCCAGCGTTCCTGAATGACTTTACCAGCTCTAATTTTATAGTTATTGATATGAATAACAAATAAGTCTTCGAAGATATCAGCATTAAGTAATTGCAAATCAACTCACCTCATCTGCTACGATCATTACTTCAATTCTTTAGTCTTCTTTGATGAAATTTGTAAAATCACGCAGTTTTCCAGCATGCATGCTTGTAGCTGCTGGAATTATTACTCAAAGTTACACAAAGTACAACAATGCAAGAACACACAAAAGAAATAAAAATTTCATAGTTATAGTTATAACTTATAAGCAAAAAATAGAATAGCAGTTGTTTGAAATATATCTAATTCAACAATGACAGAAGTATTTCTAAATCATAAATTATTATTAAAAAATAATATATTATTATTGTGTTCCCACATAACCCCCCCCCCTGGACCAGTGTCTCACATTCGTAACATTTTTCATATTACATTTGTAATTATTTGATGGAAGTAAAATTATTTATGTAATGAATCCTTCATCCTTCTACTGCAAATGTGCCCATTGCACCCTGAATGAGTGCAATGAGCAATGAATTCTAAGAAAGATAATCAAAAATATAGAAAAAACGTAATTCAGTTTCAAAAACGGGTTAATATGCAACACTGGGTAGATAATGTAGGATAGTAAATAATCATAATAAATTTTTATCAGTGAACTGTGTAACCTAAACTACAATGATATTTTCAAGCTATATGCTGATGTAAGTTATCATAAGACGAAACCGACCAATCAGAAAGCATAAACAAAATCATTGTATTTATATTTGAGCACAATAGGTTTTCAAATCATTCAGCAACAAGTTGTGTGACAGAAAGTTCTGTCTTATTGTTAGTGAATTATTTATTTTTCGTTACTTAAAATACAAAAATGGGTGGAGGAGGTGCAACAACAGCGAGGTCTCTGAATTTTGGAGCTGGACCGGCAAAATTACCAGTAGAGGTAAATAAAAATATTTTTTTAATTTAAAATTTTTTTTTTTTTTTAAATCTTGGGTTCAATATTCTCAGCCGATTCATTTCCTCTATATTAAAAGTTCTTTGTTTATAATCGCATTAATCAAATATTTATTTTTAATCTAATTAAACTATAATTCGTGGAAATGTGTTCAACATAAATTATTGATCGATCAATTTTGAATTAAACTGAATTTGAATAGGTCTGATTGCGTTTCAAATTTTCCCATATGTCTGAATATTTATTCTTATCAATCGCTCGTTCACCTCATATGATAATGTAATCAGATTGGGTGAATTTTGAATGGTACCTACACAATTTTTGTTAATTGATTTTAATGGTGACTGTTTTTGTTCACCAAGAAATTCCAAAGGTTGTTTTAAAATATTTTAAAAATGTAATAAGATTGGAAAGAAATTCTATTATCATTTGCCCACGTTAAAAACATGGAAGTTTTTGGACTTTCGAACGAGATTTCCATATTGTAATCTTTGTTACGTAGCGGACGTCGGGAAGTATAAAAAATTGTAATTTTAACTGCAAATTTTTAAGACCTAGATGATTTTTCTGTATTTAAAAATATTTTATGGATGGCCATTAGAAATAAATGCATGATAGATAAACTTACAGGAAATATTCCATCCTTCAGACGCGTGTCTTATCAGAGAATTTTTTTGTGACAGCAAACATAAAATATGATTGCTATATTGTGCAATAAAATATCTCAAGATTACACAAAATACTATGATGTCTATATACAGAGTGGTCTGTTTAAGGCGAATTGGGAAACAAATTTAGACTCGATGGTCGATGAACAATTTTTTGGAAACCTCTAGACATTCGTAGCTATTCTCACTTATGAACAGGTGCATTGTCTTGCAGTATAAAAATATGCATTTGATTAATTTTCATCTTCTGTTTGATTTAATTACGGGATCTGGATATTTAGGCGCAGGCCATCTTGAAGAAGATATCATAGTAATTTAAATCCCCCCCCTCTTATCGAATGTCATCTATTGATACTTTTGACATACCCAGATGATTATTTATAATCTTCAAAGCTATTGATTCGGATATCTTGAACATTTTTGCAACTTTTTAATTTGAATGCGACCATTTTGCCTCACTGTATCATCAACTTTTATAAACATTTCTTGTATTGTGACGTCACAGCGACATGTCAGGGCGGTGTTCAACTTCAAATTACTGTGCCTTTGTAAATCGTTGTTTTCTTGGAGCAACTGTCACCACAAACTGCCTCCATTCCACTCAGTATTTGACAGTTTTAAAATTTAATTACAAAACCATTTGTTGTTTCTTCGATTGCGATCAAACGATTAAAAGTAAAAGCATGCAATTTTCCATGTATACCTGAAGATAAAGGAAAAAAATAAAGAAATATATCCATTTCCTCCTATACCATTCCGCGAACTTACGAAATTCGTTCTTACCTTATATGAATTATTTAATAACCACTAAAACAAAATTACTATCCGTATAACAACCTGAACAAATCTCATTAGGCAACCCTTCGCGTGCTATGTCTACATTGCAAAACTTGGAAAGGGTAAACAATATATAGTATAAACGTAAATATTGTTATAAGTATACTATAATTACTTTTTTTTTCTTCTTCTTTTTTTGTTTAGATTTTTTGTCGATTATTAGCCAGACTTAAATATAGAACTAATTCTTAAATCCACAGCGTGTCGATGTTCACTGGAAGACCCAATCCATAAAAATTCTGTGAACATTAAAATTTAAAAATTAACAAACTAAACAAACAATAACATTCAAATAATTATAAGAATATAAGAAGGCTAGCCTTCAGATGTGCCTGTAGCCCTGTTTTTTTGTTAACGAAGGCAATTCATCAACTCAGGGGGACCGCCGGCTTAACGTGCCCTCCGAAGCACGGAGATTTGATCATAAGAAATTTTAACTCTCCCCAGGTTTGAATGACTATCGCTCAATTTAAGATTGAGGTCACATTGGGGTGATATTCCAAAAAAATTTAATGTAAAAATTGATTTGAAAACTTGATTTAATTTATATCTATGTATTCGAGGGCTGGACTCGCCCATGGCTTAAAGTTTTAAGTAAAAACGATAAAGTAAAATAATTACTACCATGATTAACTATTATACATTGACATTAAACACTGGAAATAAAGAGGCGGTTGCAACGTAGCGGTTAGAGTTACTTCTGAGGTACCTGGTTTGAGCTCGGGCGAAGTAAGAACTATATTGTGACTATCACTCCTCGGAAGGCAATAGAAAATCACCCATGTAATGGCCATGAGAATCCTTCTGGATTCGTGGTTTGGAGTCCATGTTAAACTGTAGGTCGGTAGATGCATAAGAGAGAGGGTAGCCACATTCACTAAGCGAACAATACTGCTGATAAGAGAATCTTAAACTTGATGAAAAAAAAAAACAAAGAGCATTGGCCAATGTTGAAATTTCCGGAAAGATACGTCAAAATTGCATCACGGTTTCTTGTATTGTTATTTTTAGTTTTTGTGATGTCTCTTAGCATCGCATAATATTTTTATTTTTAACTTCGATTAAGGATTGCACAAAATTTTTGATTATCATCAAACCGGGTAATTTCCATAATATTAGGACATTGACCGTTACATTTACAATGGATATGTAAAAATGTTTGCAACAACGCATTGATACATCGAACTTCTTTTTTTTTTTTGGAGAAAAACACTTGAGCAAATAGCAAGCACAGTTTTTCTATTAATTTCAGTGTATTGGAAAAAAAAGATGATGTAACATAATATCTTGTGTTTGTTCTCATTATTTTATCAAGTTGAAACCAGTTCGCAGTCCGGATTTATTTTGACCTAACACACTTTAATCTTTAACGAGATGAAAAATTAATTAGCTAAAAGTTTGCACTATTCCAATTAACCATTTAAAAACTGATTTTAGATTTTGATAAAATAGATCGAAATGGAAAATCTTATATGTCCAAAATTGATGTGTTTTTGCCTTTGGATTAGTCAAACCAATTAATGCTTAAACGTTTTAAGTGTTCATTATCATCAGTGATGTAATGAAATAATTATCGGTTTTAATCATTGTAAAAACAAAAAGGAATTTTATAACATTTTTTTTCAAGGTTATAATATGGAGATTAATTTTTTGCAAAAACGTGTTGATATTATTTTCGTAGCACCGCTAAGAAAAAGAAGAAAATCTTTTGAAATTTTACCGAATTTTGTATTAGGCCCTCTTATGCCCTTCCATAAATCTGGTGGCCAATTGCCAAAAAGTCTAGATCCAAAATGGAAAACATGAATATCCTCTTCAGTTGGTGCTTGGTATGATATCTCGAGCACCAAAACGAAGGGTGAGGTGCACTTAACACCTGATAAGCTCACATAGCCATTATTAACTTGATAATGCACTCTCACCATTTATGACCCATTTTTTAGTAGGATGTGAATCGGGCGATTTTATTTTATCACAGATTATAAAAACAAGCACTTCAATTATTGCAAATGTTTGCAGGTACTCGAGGAGGTCCAAAGTGAATTATTATCCTACGTATCATCAGGAATGGGCCTTATGGAAATGAGTCACAGATCCAAAGAATACGCAAAAATAAACAATGATGCCCAAACTGCAATTAGAGAATTATTGTAAGTTTCAAAAACCCGCAAGTAAATAATAACAAAAAAACTATTATTCTTCTCTTTTTTTTTTTAGAAAAGTACCCGATAATTACAAAATACTGTTTATCCAAGGTGGAGGAACTGGAGCCTTCGCAGCGATTGCACTAAATTTAATGAAGAGAACCGGAACGGCAGATTATTGTGTAACAGGTAATACATTTTGGATTAAAAAAAAGAACACACCATAATTTTTTTCTTCATCAGGAACTTGGTCGGCAAAAGCAGCAAAGGAGGGAGAAAAATACGGCAAAGTGAATCTTGTTTTTCCAAAACCGAAGAAATTTGGAAGTATTCCAAATCAGGCAACATGGAATCTAAACCCAAACGCATCTTATGTGTATTATTGCGCAAACGAGACAGTCGACGGTAATTTTGATATCTTTTATCAAATCGCCAAATTTTACAATTTACTTCTGTAGGTGTCCAATACCACTACATTCCAGAAACCCATGGGGTTCCTTTAGTTACCGACATGTCTTCCAGTATTATGACAGAACAGCTAGACATCTCTAAATTTGGTTGTATATTTGGTGGGGCTCAAAAAAATATCGGTCCAGCTGGAGTTACGGTGGTTATCGTTAGGGAAGACCTTCTAGGAAACACCATGTCAATATGCCCAACAGTATTCGATTTTAATACCGTAGTGAAAGAAAATTCCGTACATAATACACCGGCTACATTTTCGTAAGTCATTTATTTGATGATTTTTGTTCGCGTTCTAACTTTTATTTGCAGGGTTTACGTGATGGAACGTGTTTTCCAATGGATTAAGAAAAATGGGGGAGTCCCTGCTATGGAAAGATTAGCACTAGCCAAAAGCTCGCTGTTGTATGACACTGTAGCAAATTCGAATGGGTTTTACAGTTGTCCCATAGATGCAGATGTTCGTAGCAGAATGAATGTGCCTTTTAGAGTTGGAGGTTTGAATGGAAATGAAGAACTGGAGGAATTATTTTTAAAAGAAGCAGAAGCTCTTCACATGAATCAGTTGAAAGGACATAGGTAAACTATTGATTTTGGTGCCTTCCCAAGTAACATTTCAATCCTGGTAATAGCCTGCCAGGGAAATTTTGATTTTGCAGGGAATTACCAGGATTCAAAAGTTACTTGGGTTTATAAATAGAATCAACTTGTGTTAATCCTTTATTAATTATTTTTTTGTTACAGATCTATTGGTGGTATTCGTGCATCTCTTTACAATGCAGTAACATTAGAAGAAGTACAAACTTTAGTAAATTTCATGTTAGAATTTCAAGATAAGCATTTTCACGAGATAAGAAATTAAAAAATTAATTAAGAAATGTTAAATTAAGATAGTTTATTAACACATATTATTATTATATCTAATATAAAAATAAAATTATCCCCTATAAAATATTGTACCGTTTTTTTAAAAATCCTTTTAAAGTACGCCCCTTTTTTTAAATAATTCGTCTAATTTGTCTTCAAGTAACTTATTGGTGCCTCGAAGACCTTGCACAACTTTTTGGCTCCATTCAAAATACTCTTGAATCCTTTTGGAAGACCATTCCTTCGGAGGACTTCTTTCCAAATCTCTCAAATTATACAACTTGTCTGCTAATTTCACCAACTTTGCTTTGGGGCTACTGGTAGGTGCATGAACAATTTGGAGTTCCTTTCTGGTAAGCTTCGGTAAAGACTTATCGTCACTCACTTCAGCTACAATAGCTCGAATACTTTCTCCAAATTCTTCTTCGATTTCCTCGAGGGTGGTTTGGGTGTCTTCAACTGTGTCATGTAAAAGTGCTGCCTGTATAACTTCAATGTCGGTCACTTTACCCTCATGTGTGAGAATATGTGCCACACCTATTGAAAATTAGTCAGACATCTCATTCTCCCAAGTATCATTTAATACGAACCTATAGGGTGATTTATGTAAGGGGTATTTGCGGCGTCTTGTCTTCGTTGATCTTTATGCTTAATTGTAGCAAAATTTGTACACTTTATCAAGATACTAACGGTTTCATCCTGAGTTAACGTCATTTTTAACCGTAAAAAATTGCAGCTGGTATAGCGGTTGATTATGTAATGATTATTTGTCACCCTTCTTAACATAACCTAAAAATAATTTTTTTAAACAAAATTTCTACTTTTAATTTCGCAAAGCTAATTTTTCTCCTCGTTGTCCAATATTTTGGCATTGCAAAATTTATAAATAGTAGTAAATGCAGATAAAGGTGCCATATACGCTCCGGCAAAACTGACGATACTTAATGCTAAATTGACTCCTAAAATTTTAAGACGGGCATTTAATTCATAAGAATCATGAACTTACAAGGTCCTTCTAATTTCATCTATATTTCAATATCATAAATTACTAGAAAAAAGCAAAGCGAAAATCTGTTAAATTATGTACTGCTATATATTTGTGAAAAGGATTAGAATTATCAATTATACGATACCAGCTCCTTTACAAGTTATGTCAGCGTTTCTTTATCAAGGTCCCTTTTAAAACATTTTCAGACTTGAATATTTGACGACTTCTTTTGTTGCACCATGTACATTACATGACGATAATAATTTTGCTTTTTATCAAAAATAAACAATTAAAACGTTTGGATTAAACCTTTATAAGACACCTTAATTAACTTAAAATGATAAATATACCAAAGAATTCAAATAATCAATTATTTTTTATACTTACGTTATAGCGGTTAACACAAAACCGTACGACACTGACCACAAACCACCACCACTGACATTTGAGGTTAGAAATCATCTAATTTTCCCGCCAGTTTGTGCTATTCTGCTATTTGTGAGTGAACAAACAACAAAGTTTTGTTGTTGCTTCTCGTGGATTTTTGGGTATATTTTAGTCGCATTGAGTAAAAATGGATGTAGCCGATGCCCAAATTGGCCAAATTCGCGTTCGCGACGAGATTGGAGTGCGTTGCCAAAAATTATTTCAAGATTTTTTGGAAGAGTAAGAATTTTGTTGTCGTTTTTATGTTAAGTATTCGAATAACACGAATTTTATTTTTAGATATAAAGAAGACGGCGAAAACAAATATATCGAACTTTCCAATGAGTTGTTAGCTCAAGAGCGAAGCACTTTAGAAGTTAGTTTTGAAGATATCGAAAAGTATAATCAAAATCTTTCGACTACCATTATCGAAGAATACTATCGCATTTATCCTTATTTGTGTCAAGCTGTTACCAATTTCGTTAAGGATAGAAGTAATTTGAAGCAGGAGAAGGAATGTTACATCAGTTTTGTGGATGTTCCGACTCGTCACCGAGTACGAGAATTGAAGACCGAAAAGATTGGTACATTGATTCGCATATCTGGACAAGTTATTCGCACTCATCCAGTGCATCCTGAACTTGTTTTGGGTACATTCGTTTGCCTTATGTGTCAAACTGTTACCAAGAATATCGAACAACAGTTTAAGGTATTTCAATTCTGTTTATTTTATTTTTCTTACATTTGGATGGCGGTAAGAAGGACTTAAGTCAGAAATTGGCAATTTTGTACGCTTTTTTTGACTTAATACTTTGAGACCACTAAAGAGTAACCAAAAGTACACGTACCGTCACCAGAATGCTTCAATAAAGTAGAAATTTAAAATCGATTTTTAGTGAAACTAATCGATATTTGATATTGATCCTCACATTAAACGCTTCATTTTCATGTTATCCATCAAATTCCGTTGGGTTTTATTTTTTAAATATAATCTTATCACTTTATTTATTGTTATATTTTATTTGTAGTACACAATTCCAACAATTTGTCGAAATCCAATCTGCAATAACCGCCGCAGTTTTATGCTCGATATCGATAAGTCAACGTTTGTCGATTTTCAAAAAGTTCGTATTCAAGAAACGCAAGCGGAATTGCCCCGTGGTTGTATACCCCGAAGCGTCGAAATTGTTCTCAGGGCCGAAAATGTCGAGACCGTCCAAGCTGGCGATCGTTATGATTTCACAGGAACTTTAATAGTAGTTCCTGATGTTGGAAGTTTAGCTTTACCTGGCACTAGATCGCAGGTAGACTCGCGGCACAAATCGGGTGATGAACCCGAAGGGGTGCGCGGTTTAAAAGCCCTAGGCGTTCGCGACCTTCACTACCGTATGGCGTTTTTTGCTTGCAGCGTCCAAGCTACCACTCCCAGGTTCGGTGGCGTGGATATACCGTTGGATGAAATTACTCCGGAAATTATGAGGCAACAAATGACTGATGGGGAGTGGAAGCATATGTACGAAATGAGTCGAGATCGAAACTTGTATCACAACTTGATCAACAGTCTGTTTCCAAGTATTCACGGAAATGAAGAAGTCAAGAGGGGAATATTGCTGATGTTATTTGGCGGAGTCTCAAAAACTACCATCGAGGGTACATCTTTAAGAGGCGACATCAATGTTTGCATCGTCGGAGATCCGAGTACCGCCAAGTCGCAATTTTTGAAACAAGTTTCTGAATTTTCACCGCGTGCTGTTTACACGTCAGGAAAAGCATCGTCTGCTGCCGGTTTAACTGCCGCAGTCGTTAAAGATGAAGAATCCTACGATTTTGTAATTGAAGCTGGCGCTCTTATGCTGGCAGATAACGGGGTCTGCTGTATCGACGAGTTCGATAAGATGGATAAACGTGATCAGGTGGCTATTCACGAAGCCATGGAACAACAAACGATTTCAATTGCAAAGGCCGGCGTTAGGGCAACCTTAAATGCTCGTACATCAATTTTAGCTGCAGCTAACCCTGTTGGAGGACGTTATGACAGAGCAAAACCGTTACAAAAAAACATCACTCTTACAGCCCCCCTTATGTCTCGTTTTGATCTTTTCTTTATATTGGTTGATGAATGTAACGAAGTTGTTGATTATGCTATCGCTAGAAAGATTGTAGATTTGCACAGTAACATCGAAGAAACCATCGATAATGTTTATACTAAGGAGGAAGTTCTGCAGTATATTTCTTTTGCTCGCAAGTTTAAACCTATCATTAATAAAGAATCGGCCGATTTGTTAGTTAAACATTACAGTCGACTTCGTCTACGTGATCCAACTGCAGTAGGAGCATCTACCTGGCGCATCACCGTCAGACAATTGGAAAGTATGGTGAGATTGGCGGAAGCTATGGCAAGGATGGAAATATCTGATGAAGTACAACCAAAACATGTCAAGGAAGCCTATCGCCTATTAAATAAATCGATCATTAGAGTTGAACAACCGGATATTCATTTGGATGAACAAACAGATAATCCTGTATTAAACGATGAGAGAGATGAAGAGAGAGAGATGGAAGTGGAATCTCAATCTCAACAAACTAATGGTGTTACAACGAAAAAGTTGATGATGAACTACCAAGAGTACAAAGCACTCACCGATATGCTTATTCTTCACATGCAGAATTCAGAAGCACGATTTGTTGGAGGTAAATATTTGGAATTTTAAAGGATTAAAGGAATTTTTAGAAATTTCATCAGTCATTCATAGCTTAATTTATGGGGTTAACCGTCCAATTATTCTGTACAGGTTGCAAAAGCCAAAGTTATTTATGGTGTTTACAATCTGTAAAGATTAATTGGAGGGTTTGATGTTTATTACACATTTACTTTTACAGAACCAAATCAAGGTATGAAAAGGAGTGAATTAGTTACTTGGTATTTGCACCAAATTGGAGACCAAATTGAAAGTGAAGAAGAAGCAATAGAAAAGAAGGAGATGATCCAAAAAGTGATTCATCGATTAACTTATTTAGTATGCGATTGTTGGGTTTGGTTTTATTATATAATTTAATTTTTATATATTTACAGGAAGAAGTTATTGTTCCTTTAAATAGGCGTGGTTTACGAGGTACAGATCAACAAGACGATGAAGAGGATCCGATCCTCGTGGCTCATCCAAATTACACTATCACTCATTAAGTTACATGTAGGTTTAATTATTGTTAATTTAAATATTTTTAACTTTTTTTATTGAAATAAAGAAAAATTTTTGGTATAAGTTTTGTGTTTGTAATGAATTTCAAAGGGTACCGGTAAAGTTGCACTGTTCTTTTTTGAGGTAGTAGAGTTAAAGTAAAGATAAACCTCCATTTAGACCCTGCACATAATGGATTGAATCCTTAAAATCGATAAAAATACCAATTTCTTTGTTAAAATTAGGATCTCCAAAACGGCTCGATATACTTATCAAAAAACTAATTCAAAAATTCAACCCCTCTGCAAAATCCTTGGTAATTGAATAAGTCCAGAATCAAAATATAAAATTTGTAAACCGATTTGTAAGAATAAGAATATGTCTTTCAGATTTGAACATATTTTGATATAGAACACAAAATTTTAGATACCATGAAAACGATAAAATGGTTTTTTTTAAATTTGAATTTAGTAATTCAAAATTCTCAAAACTGTGTTTCTCAGTCTGCATAGATCCTAATATAGACTTGGTCAGTTTTTCCAGTGAGCCCACGATATTCGTCAAAACGCCTAGATATAGGCCAACTAAACTAAACGAGATTGAATAAGCATAATGGCTATTAGCAACAATTTTTACCCATTACTCCACCTCCTCTAGTGCAACTGATGTCTTATTTGTTAGGAAAAGTCTATCATTATTATTATCAGCCGGTATGAAATGACTAGAGATGAGATTTTTAGGTTTTTACCTTTTTTTTATTTTAGCTCCTATTTAGATGTTATTAGTACCAAAATTTGTTTCATGGAAAACTACATAATATAAGCCCTATTTGTTTTTGCCTTTTTTGCCATTTTTTAATTTTTTCGACCTTTTTTGGACTTTTTGGACAATTTTCTTTAATTACTAGTGAATTTATTGAAAAAATGTTATTCTGGACTATAATTTTACTAAAGATATTGTATTATATTTAATTTTTCTCTATTAATTTTTTTATTTGAAAAAAAAAATTTATTTTTATTTAAAAAAAAATAATTATGAAATAAATTAAGGCCATTAAAATTTTAATATCTAATTGGTGGGTTTCGAAACTATAAAATACCAACCTAAAATAGCTTTTTAGTGCCTTTTTTTTAGGTACCTTTTTTTGACTTTATACGACCTAAAATAGCATTTTTTAGGACCTTTTTAGGTACCTTTTTTTGAATTTTAACGACCTAAAAATCTCATCTCTAGAAATGACTTTATCAAATGCAACGCTACCTCCCGTACTATTCCTCAAATATAATCTTTATTACCACGAAAACGATTTGAGCTATGAAAAAAATAGTTGAAAAAGGCCTTCATATTTTCACAAACTAATGCCCGAACTCCGAACTCGAAGCTGAATTCCGAATGAACCGAAAAGTTTGAATAATATGCCTTATTAGATAGGTCTCTAAAATATGCTTGCAAATTAAGGACCATGAATGTTTTTTGTACCGAGGTTCACTCACATCAGTGCTAGATCCGCTACTGCCCCGTTGACAACTCCTGTTGACCTGACTTATAAAAATAAGTCAGAAATATAGATATAAAATTTGGGGCCCATAAGATTACTAATCTTAAAAGGATCTAGTAAAAACACCACGCACTACCAAGGAGTTCATGCCTGGAAGGGGGGTCACAAAACGTAATAAACATACGTGTGACCTGGGGGGGGGGGTAACCAAATGTGATGTTCACATAAACATTTCATTTTGGCTTGCTTTGTAAAAAAATTTATTTGCATACTCCTTAAAAAGTTTAAATTTCGATATTAGGGAAATAAGGTGGAGTCCTTGAATTGTTATACCATCTGACGTTCCTGGTGGGGCGAAGGGGTGACCAACTGAGACAAAGGAGTGAGGGGATCGAAAAGTAGGAAAGAATTACAGAAGGCCTTTAACAACTTGACAGAAATTGAACGTCATCGGGGTGACTAAACGCCGAGACACAAAATGATCACATTATTCAAAGAGGCACTCAAAAACCAAATAAATTCACAAAACACAATCCTGAATCTACAAATGGGAAACATGTTTTGAAAATCTATTGTTAGAAAATTCTCTACAAACACTTTTAAAAACTTTCCACCGAAATACACATAAAAATTCAGCAGAGGTTTGCCAATTAAACATTTTTCCTGAGTTCTCTCTGCACGATGTTACTTCGAAGACACTAAACAAACGAATGACCAATTTAACGGTGGTGTCGAAATAATGCGACTATACATTTTTTTTTCCTAAACGTGTTCAGTTGATAAGACTTTTTTTTAGTTTAGTTGCTTACGTATTGTGAGTAACGATGTCTCACCATTATAGAAAATCGTAATAAAATTTAGTTTTATTAAATTTGTGGACTAAAAGGGTCTCAATTTATTTCTGGAATGTTGAGATATGTTAAACCCCCCAAAGACGCTTTAATTTTTAGTGACGTGCACAAATGGAATAACGAGATTTCCAGTATATTTTGCATTGACATAGAAAAGAATATCACTTTCGGCTAGAAAATGATGAGATGAACAAAAAAGAGTCAAACAATAACTTTTCAAGGGTGTAATTGCAATTTTAAATGAACGACGCGCATGAACGGATTGACAAGGTTTTAGAGAGGTTTCAAAGAGATGGAATAAGTTTTGTAAGTGTTTGAGGGAATAATATAAGAAAACAATATCGCCGTTTACGGATGAACAATAATAATAATAATAATACCCGAAAGAAGAGTACAAATTGTTTATATATAAAAATTATAGCCAGCAGTCATGAAAATGTCGACTAAAACTAATTATTCTTGGCAGTGGCGGATCCAGGAATTTTTTCTGGGGGGGCACAAGGGGCGGACGGGCAAAAAAGTCAACAAAAACTGTTATCATATCACACAAAAATATAAAAATATACATAAAAATATACCGTCGGGGGGGGGGGGGGCACGTGCCCCCGTGCCCCCTGGATCCGCTACTGATTCTTGGAAATTTTACTGATGAGTAATCCGCTCCATTTTCTAGGGTCTTTATTCAAATTACAGAAAAATGTTTAAGACAATAGTTGTAAAAAATGTTGTTCTCTATAAGATATATTGGAACAATTTTTATCGTAGGATCAACATTTCCCGGTGTATTTCTCTCACTACCTGGCGGCTGCTGAAGTTGAAATTACGGAATTTTAATTCAACTTAAAACCCTAAAACATATTAAAAAAATCAGAATCGCTTAATATTTTATAGGAAAACAGTCCATTTAAAACCCCTTCCTGCTACTATATTATATTTTATCATGCTTATAAAAAATAATATAAAGTCGGAAGTGTGTAGGGTCCTTTACAAGTTTGAGTTCGTTCACAACTTCAGCCACGTAAGAACCAGACTACTTTTTTTAAGACGTCGTCCCACAGTTTTTTTTATAATCTACATGAGTTTTGTCACAGAATTAGTACACACGGATATTAAAAAATATTGATTTTTGTAAATTTGGCATTAGTTTGTAAAAAAATTGAAGTTTTGACGAAAAAATCGACTTTAATTTGATTATAAAAATCGTAATTGTTTATCGATTGTAAAAATCGTGTGTACTTCGATGGACAATCTATCTGAGAAGCTACAGTTAAAATTTCAAGTCAATCCAATAAAAAATGTTTAGAGTTCTACTGCGTGCCAATTGTAATAAAAACGTGATCTCGAGAAAAACGGATTTGAAAATTGAAAACCACTTTTCTATTATGAAATTTTAAAGATATCGCCTAGCCAATTTCTTTACCTTCAGTCGGCTATCCCAGCACCATATAACTGCCCTTCCAAGTTAAGATCATTTGCATCCAGGTTTTTTCTCGACGATTTTGCTTCATCCGAGATTGAGCGCTCGGTCCATTTGATACGCAGTTCATTGGCTTCTATACAAGAATCATAATATTTCGACCCACAGCAAATCCGAGTATGTTCAGAACATAAAAAGGCCCGACAAACCATCATTGAAGGCGATAACAGCGATGTCAGTGGCTATATCGAGCACTATTTTGCCACCCGATGAAGTCTTCCAATTTTACTTCTTGTACGCGTCACATAATTAATTTTATTTCCACTTTTTGACGTGAATACGTCTATAAAATCGGTAGCATGTTAAAAAATTTAATAAAACTATGTAACGAAAAAATGTGTGTTTGTACGAAAAGTATACCCCGCATGTTGAAAAATTTAATAAAACTATGTAACGAAAAATGTGTGTTTGTACGAAAAGTATACCCCGCATGTTGAAAAATTTAATAAAACTATGTAACGAAAAATGTGTGTTTGTACGAAAAGTATACCCCGCATGTTGAAAAATTTAATAAAACTATGTAACGAACAATGTGTGTTTGTACGAAAAGTATACCCCGCATGTTGAAAAATTTAATAAAACTATGTAACGAACAATGTGTGTTTGTACGAAAAGTATACCCCGCATGTTGAAAAATTTAATAAAAATATGTAACGAACAATGTGTGTTTGTACGAAAAGTTTACCCCGCATGTTGAAAAATTTAATAAAAATATATACTAACGAAAATTGTGTGTATGTTCGTATGTATGAAATAAAATCGGCAGCAGCTTTATCTTCCTTTGCGAATTGGTAGGAATCCATTCTTGGGGTTCACCTTAAAATTCTTGTCAAATATATTTATGCATTTATGTAAATCTCGATAAACCTATATAGATATAGACAATAATTAATTATCCGTTGAACCGTAATTTACAATAGATTATCTTATAATGTTTTTGCCTGTTTTGGTGTTTCATCATTAAAAATATCTTCTTTTAAGCTTTCTAGGCATATTGTCACTTCTGCATGTTCTTCTTTAATTCTTTTTGCCTCTTTTGCGGCCAATTCCTCTTCCGCCTTACGCTTATTACTTGCACGTCTACGTTTAAATGCCTCCGCATGTCTCAATTCACACTGCCGCTCCGGATCTTCGCGATAGATCTTCAATGCATTTTTAAGAGATGCAAGTCTCAACGCTCTTAAATAGCAATTTCGTTGCCAATGGTCGGTTCTTGTCATCGCGACAATCAATTCCACCTCAGCTTTAACTTCCTTTGCGAATTGGTAGGAATCCATTCTGTTTCTATAGTTTACTTCACCTTAAAATTCTTGTCAAATATATTTATCTCTCGACCTTTATATGCATATTTAATCTCATTATCCGTTGAAACGTTAAGACGTTGAGACGTTAAACCGATTAAAAAATTTACCCCCACCACTAAAAAATGTAAAAAATAATTACCCATAACCACATCGAAAAGGTGACATCCGTAAGATGCGCGAGGAAAACCTCATTATCTGCTCAGCCACCGTGCCTATAGGACATGATATTGTGGCAACCCATAATTCAAATTCAAATTATTTGGCGCCAGCACCTCTTAGGTTGGCAATCTGTAACACCACACAACCACGAGGAATATAACCGCCAGTTCCAGTCCAGTGCTCCACAAGTTCTCAACCACAACTCAACAAGTTCTCAACCAGTACTCAATCAGCATACATCAAGTTCGCACCACGGTCATACCGGTCATAGTGAATCAATCGCACACTATGTATCTCACTCATATGTATCAGGTTTTTATCATAATTGTTGTATTGTTATTTGTTAATTACTACTAGAACCCGTTATCGTTATTGTTATAAATCGTTATTGTTATTGTTCGTTATTGTTATTTTGTTAAATACATCGTTAACAAAAGATAAGTGGAGATTTGTTCGTTGTCAACACACCGACCACATAACTTAATACCCACAATATAATTAATTACAGATAGCGGATTAATGGATAATGATCGTATCAACGTTTCAACGGATAATGTGATGAAATATGCCTATAAAGGTCGAGATAAATATATAGTATTATGGACTTGAAAACAATTTTAAAGTGAACCTCAATAACAGAGGAGATTACAAAAATGTCTAACATCCTACCTTTGCAATAGATAGCAATTCAAGAACTAACTTCTAATGACTATCTTTCAACTGATCACATCTCAAAGTTTAACGAAATCCTGGTGGCTAATACAGAGTTCAGACCACAAGAAGCTTTATTGATGTGGCATATGTACAATGATATAGTTTCAGTGAGTACACGGCATATTCAAATTCTGCCTGCGAGAGCAACTGACAATATCACTCACTGGATATGCACATATTATTACGATGGTTCTGTAATACATATCTATGACAGCGCCAATAATTATAAGGTTAATAATCTTACTTCTGATCAGCTACGGTTTCTTGATCGGTTATTTCCAAATAAACCTCCCATTATATACGAAGATGTTCAACAACAAACCAATGGCGTTGATTGCGGTGTGTTTGCGATAGCTTTCGCTGTTGCTATAGCTAACGGCATGAATCCATCGCAACAGATATTCAATATTCCTGTGATGCGGAACCATTTAAAAGATATTTTTAATCAGAATTTACTTTTAAGGTTTTCTGTTAATATTACAAATTGCGAGGTTCCTTCAATTATGGCAAGAGATAGAACAAACCCAAACAAAAGAAAACGATCAAACAGTATGTTTTTAGGCATAGAAAGTGGCACAAAGAGAAAAAGGCAAGAGAAGAATGCGGAGGTTAACGCAACAGAAACTAAACAACAAAGAAATGCAAAGTTAGAATGTGAACGAGAAAGAATGAAAACAATGAGAGCATTGGAAACAGAAGAAAAAAGAAATGCGAGGTTAGAAAATGTAAGAGAAAGAATTAAAAAGATGAGAGCATTGGAAAAGAGCAGTGTTTTCTAAAATATATCGAGCTTGTGAACGAAAACACCGATCGTGATCAGGAGGAGAACATCGGTTCTGCAACTAACAACGGCGATGATGTTTCTGCGGTTGGCAATATAAGACTGTGGATAGAGTTCCCCAACACCGTGATCGGTCGGAAGAGACGCGTAAAAGCCAGACCTCATGTGATGTGCAAGTCAACTGTAATTAGTCGAGACTGGACGCATATTAATACTTGCATGGCCAACATATCTCTTGATGTTGAAATCAAATGCAAACGAAGGCAGTTTCCGCTAGTCCCCGCTTGCGCGTTGACCATACACAAATCGCAAGGCGGGACGGGACGTTCGACGAAGTTGTCTTTCAGTATATGATCGTTCGCAACAGACTCAATTGGTATATGTGGCGATGAGTCGAGTAACATCTCTGCAAGGACTCTATATAACCAACTCGACAGACGATTTCAAGTTCTATCATGGCTATGGTAGCGCAACACCTACTATCAAAGACATACGTGACGAGTACGCAAGAATGGACAATCATAGTTTGCAAACTTTTACTGAGCGGGTGGAACGGTTCATAGGAACTAAAACAACGTCCCATGGCGATAATGATGGTAAGGTTGATATAATCGCGTGCAGTCTCAACACCCAGTGTTTGGTGGTACACTCTCGGGACATAACTTCTGACACCGTGATTAGTGGATGCGATTATTTAATCTGCAGCGAAACGTGGATGGACGAGTCTCTGCCACCGGTGAACATTGAAGGTTTTGAATGCAAGGTTCACAATAACAACAAGCGCCTATAGGTGGCAGACAAATCCATAATCGTGCAGCCTACAAAACGCAAAGCCGGCGGAGTCTGTATCTACAGAAATATCCGCAGTTTGACAGATTGTAACGTCATAACCAGAGGCGACGACAGAATGCGCAACGACTGGGAAGATGCGGGAGACATGTGCATGGTAAGCGTGCAGTTCAAGAACCAGTTCAAGTTCTTACTTGGTTCTATATATATTCATCCGGGTGTGTCGCAGTCGTCTCTACAGATCTTTATGTCGATGCTCAAACAGTACTCGGAATCAGTAAAGAATAAGCATATTAGAACCATGTGCCCCGACACCGAAACACCAATGGTGCTATGCGGTGACTTTAACGTGGATGTGGTGCAGAACAAGAACTTCTTAGAGTTCATGAAACGAGAGTTCAATATGGACTGCGTACAAAACTCTCCAAGCACTCTTGGCAATACTTGCCTTGATCTGACATTTACCCGGAATATTGATGTATCCTGTATGCCATATGTCACCTATTTTAGTTATCTTACCACAGGACTATTATGAATAAAATTGTCTTCGATGCTTAACGACGACGACAACGACATTTTTATCCGTTGCTTCCATTAGGAAGACCAGAAATACGCTACGGTATTCATTTAGAAAACTTTTACTTTTATAATAAATTTTATTAAGTTAATATTTACCAGTTTAATAATAAATTACCGCCACTCCAATATTTTGTGACATTCCTATTACAGAGTTTGTGTGAATAGGTCATCTTGGGAACTTCCAAACTTTTGCTAATGGATCAAATCATATCAACGGATAATATGATAAATTATGCTATAGTATCGACACTGGAAAGGTCAATAGGCGTAACCCACATTAAAATTTTTTTTAAATATTGGTTGATATCTATTAAACCAAGGGTAGTATTATTTCACAATAATTTTCAATTGATAAAACAAAACTTATTACACACAAAATTGCAGTTTTCAACCATAACAATTCATGCATGAATAATTAATTTAGTTTCTCCTGGCAAAAAAAAAACTTTTAGTGAGGGTTACGCCCATTGACCTTTCCAGTGTCGGTATGTCTACATAAATGTATAATATTATAATATATGAATCGCTGATTGCAGAAAGGAAAGTACTACAAAATCAACATTTCGAAATACTCGATTTAACGCGTCTGCTGTGTGTAAAATTGATATCCAAATTGTATTTTTTTTTCACAATCCTTTAGAAATATATTTTCCTTATATGAAACAACAAAAAAGATACAATTTTTAGATCAATATCAGACGCTTTAAATCGAGTATTTAGAAATGTTGATTTTGTAGTACTTTCCTTTCTGCAATCAGTGATTCATATAGATAGATACATATTTAATTAAATTTTTGAATGTTATGTTATCCGATCGGTATAGACGGGGGCGTAAACGGGTATCCCGGGACGACGTATTCACGCAAACCATACGGCCATGTTCCTGAACATAGCCTCGATCCGAAGGATCCCGATTTTTTTTTTTACATACACTTTATCACTCATTTTTAAAATCAATTCAACAACAAAATCAAACTGAGAAACTATTTAGTAATATAAAACTCTTTACAAATAGAGAACGCACACACAGTGGCACCTCCTCGCACGATAGTTGCGATTTAAAAAAATAAATTCATCAAAAAATAATATAGATATTATTCTTTAAAGGTTTTTACGTTATTTAAGCCAAAAAAGAAAAAATGGAAAAAGAAAAAAATGCAAACAGTTAATTCCCCTTAATTTTAAGAGTTCATGTATAGGAAATCCTATGCTTTGAATCACATAAGGGCAAATGTGCTCACAAAAGGGTTGAAAGTCGAATGTTAACTGACAAAGGTTACATTGATGTATGCTTGTCTTCATTATTGTAATAGTGAAACGAAAACTACCCTCTGAGTCGCAACCCCTAATGAGACGGTTGACCCAAACAGAGACCAGAGTCCGTCACAATCCGGAGATGACCTCTCCAGTTTGTTTAGCCACGATGTAATTTATGCGACGGCGAAGGTCATGGATTCTGAAAAAAATACCGGTAGCTTGGGGAAACCCCCAAAAGGACGCAAATAGAAAACAAGTGCTTTTAATTGACACACATAATTTGAGATATGCTATCACATGATAAATAAGTAGCGCTCTCTGTTTATGTGTCGCCAGTTAATATGTGCCATATAAAAATAATCAAAATGAATACTTGTACGGCGCTAGGTTACCAAATTTAAGACAATGTACGAAGTACGAGCATAGCGCTTTGGCCGTACTCGATTTCCATATTCACTTGTAATATAAAGTAATTGAAGTGTGAATTTTTATTAACACTTTGTGCTTCCAATATCTCTACTTGTAATCGTATTTTGAACTGAAATTTTTTTGCAGATAATACCAACATAGTAGATACTGTTATGGACTAAACTTTTTAGAATTTTATCTCTTCCCCCACCTAATAATATATTCAAAATAAAACTCAATAAAAAGTTAGGGTTAGTTCCGAGGTTAATACTTGGTATGTAAACAAGCGATTACTATGTATTTTCTAAAAAAAAATAATGTCTTTCCCTTAATGTTTAAACTTCCCGTCGAATATGAAACTATTTTAAAAAGAGTTAAAAATTAAAGCTAAAATTTCACCTTTTAAAATGGCTTTTATTAGATGAAAATGTCGAACGAATATTTTCCTAGGCCACTTTTTGTAAATATATTTCTTTTAGCCCCATGTTGATAGGATAAAATAGGGTCTGATATATTTCAATTTTGCTGCATAATATAATAATAATAATAATATCTTTATTTGGTAAATACATACCACTATTTACATCACAAACCAGCAAAACCTACATAAAAGAAATATGGCCACCACACGAAAACAAAAGACAATAGAAAATAGATACTGGTCATTTTCAACTACTAACATGTTAGGGCGATTTCTACAAAAAAAAATAGAAATTTTTTGAAATTATCAAGCAATGGATAAATGGAAGATTTAGCTAGTTCAAGAATCGGTACGATGCGGATGGTTTTATCTTAAGCCAATTTACAAATAAAAACACAAACTAAAACAAACACAACTCGGAGAATACTGAGGTATTTACCATTATTGTTATTTGCTGATAATATAGTACAATCCAAATAAATTATTGGCACTTGCGTCATCCTAATCTAATCAATTAAGGTAAAATTTATTTACCTAAAGACGATATAAACCTTCTAAATCACAAGGAATTTAAGTTTTAAACATAATTGGATTTGATTTAGCACAAAATAATCACGATAAACTTTTTTAATCAGAAGACTTTGATTAGCTGATATATCAGCTCATTGGTCACACTTGAGCTCATGTGAACTTATATGTACCTACATTTGAACTATTTCTAACAAGGTTTGATTACGGTTAGAATATAACCATCATGGTTATGCGAGTTTAATCAGAATACCAAGTTTTGGTAACATTGTTGAGAAGATGGTTTTAATTTTAGATAACAATCTTGTCATAACCATTATGGTTATTTAATCATGTTAAAATCAAAATCGCACCGATTAGGGGGTAAAAATGAACAAATGGATTTTTAAGAAAAAATATAACAAATAATGCAACAAAAAAATCTTACAAATATTTTAATACCTTTTTCTTTGACCTTACCCATTATTCATTTACGTACAGACACATTAAACACAGGATGTATTTAAAAAAGTGCACAAAAGTTTAAACCTTTTAGTGGGTATTTTATTAGTATTATACGAGCTACTTACAGTTGAACTATTTTATGGAAATTTTTATGCACTCTGATAGCAATAACAATGTTTTTTGCCCTATATTGTACGAATGTATATCTAATATCTATATACAATAATTTTTTACTATGTAAACTTGAAAAAGTAGAATTACTATTAGAATATGGCGAAAATAAAAATTACAGAGTTTGGGAATCCTCGAATCTTAAAGTGACATTTAAATGTCACTTTAACACTGTCAAATGTCAAATATTGCGGTTAATGTAATACAGTTTGTACTAAATAAATAATAATAAAAATGATTTATGTACTAAATAAATATTAATTTATTGTAATGAAAGTTAGAACAGTAACTTGTTGAATTTTTAAAAATCAAGTTGTTCCGAAACTCGAAGTTTGTGTTCAAAATGAAATTACAAAAATTTGTTTTTGTGCGAGAAAGGATAAGGACGATTCGAAGGGTTATACCATAATTCTCCTATTTGCATATTTAAAATGCACCGCACGCAGAGAATCTTACTGAAGGAAGGAGGCGAGGGATTCGCATCCTTCCAAAGTCATATTTGCTCCATTAATATTATGAAAACCACAAAACTTTTTAATTGTGCTACTCTTGTAAAAATGAAATAGCTGCTCGATTTCGTTTCAAACTTCACTCGTGCTCAAAGTTGAAAAATGACTCAAAAGCCCGACCCCTGTCACATAGTTTACCCTGTCCTGAATAATTAATATTTTGGAAAATTGATGGTGGTAGTGGCGAGTAAAAATAAAAATCGCAGGTCCATCAAATATTAAGTGAACGTAAAAATTAGAAAAATTATCTTTCTTTGTAAAGTTCGAGAGCAAACAATTTTTATTAAGTAATGTTTTTGTTTATCGAGATAAGGTTGGAGTTACTATGTTCAGAGAGGTTTATTATTCTAAATCTTTTCAATACGTACAACGAATCGACAAAGCTTACAGCAACTCAATCAGATAAAAAGTTTGCATTTCGCGTATATACAAATTATAGCGACATCCCGGATCGAAACGGCGGTGGACGAAACTACCAGCATCCCGGCGCATCCTGAAGCTTGCCAGGTTTCAACGCAGGACCTGTTAGCTCAAACATTGAAACAGTACCAATCCAACTTTACGTATGTGCGGCCACCTAAACTGTCTTTTGTTTGTTATTTTACGCGGAGGAAGCAATGAACTGGAAATTTTTTTTTTTAAATTAAACCATTCTTTTGTTTTAATTTCCATTGTTTTTTTATAAAGAAAAACGAATGCAAATGGACTTGTTATAATTAATCAAAAAAATAATTAAACTTAATTAAAAATAAATTAATAATATGTCAATTTAATATAAACAAAAGAAATATTTAATCCTTGAACAATTTTTATAAATTTATACTTGCTCAGGTGTAAATTCAATTTAAAGTAAAAATAATAACAAAACTTTTATTACAGTAATAAAATAATTGCTTATTAAAAAATGTGTAATTGATTAAGAAAAATGAAAAATTCGGGTGGATACAGGTATGGATTTCCAGTTTTTCTCTAGTATTTTTTTTATTAAGATGTAAAATATGCAACTTTGTTGTAGTTCAGTCACTCGTACAAAAAAGCTACAAGTTTTGATTTCATATGATTTCATTAGACAGGTTTTCCTTCCCGATGTGTACAGACTTGACGAAAAATCATTATTTTGAGGTAAAAAATTTTCCAAGCATTCAATAATTTAAAAAAAAAATTAATTAATGGTTTTAAAGAGCATAGCGATGCACGAAAATTACCCTTTTACATTATTTATCTTCTGAAATGGATCCATTGATAAATTTCAATTTGAAATCTGGTATTAGTTAAAAGAACGTCAGAAAAATTTACAACGGTGGGTTAAAAAACTATAAAATTTGTAAGGTTTTATTTACTACCTTACTTTCTCGTCTTCTAAGGATTGGCTTAAAGGATGAACCTATTTTTTTAGGATTTTATTTTAACAAAAATTTGTTGACTTTCTAGAGTTTGGTTTTTGAAAATAAATTTTTTTTATGAAGGTTTTTGGTTAGACAACGATGCCACGACATATTACTGTAGATTTTCATTCAACGCCAATTTTCATTTGAAATAAATACATCTTCGAGGACATTATTTTATTTAATCTGCTCTTCAACTTCGTATTAATGTCACAACTAGCGGCTAACGAAAAGCTTAAGTGTTTTCCACAACATAAAAGATAACTCTTGTAACATTAGAGTTATCACTTATCAAAATGCTCACAACTCGCACAGTTTTGTTAACTTTGTTTATCGTTGAGGCTAACGATCTCTGTAGATTGCTTTCCCGAAAAAAAGGTTGCTATGCTACTTAGAATTTTCAAGTAGCTTAAGCTACCTTTTTATTTACTCAAGCGTGCTGATAGATGGCGCCGACCATATTCTTACAAAGCAAGTTAAAGCTAGGTTTATGCATGCACCGTAACGTAATGTAACCCTGCCTCTTTCCTCAAGCTAAGGTTTTCTCCAATAACTCGAAAATGGTGAACAAATATATTCAAAACGAAAGTGTTTAATAGGAAAAGACGAAAACTTCCACCGTTTTAGAGTTATTAAAGTAACACTGGATTGAGTCATACTCGAGCTCTCGTGGAGATCTTGAGAACTTGTAGAGTTAGACTTTTACGAAATTAAATATTAGTTTTTTCAATTTATGGGAGGCCCTGCATTATCTTATTGAATCATAAATTCCCTTTATGGAGGTAAGCTTTCCATATTTTGATGTAGGTTTCTGTTTGTGATTCAATCAACTTCACGATTACCATTTTGGCGTTAACCACCTGTTGTCAATACATAAACAGTGCTACAGTTAAGTATTATTTATAGATACCTTATTCATTTTAGTAAGAATAGTAGGAACCGAACCTTCCATTTATTTAATTTTTATTAGAATTGGTTACGGCCCATTTATATCGTTTTTGCAGTTCTGCTCCATTTACATATTTTGCAAGTTTTATAATCTGCTCGAAAGACTTTGTTAAAATTAAATTTCTAGCGTTTTTATATTTCTTAACAAATGTGGCTACCCGCCAAAACAAGTCAGTATATTTATTTAAAATTAATAGTTATAGGAGCTATAGTTTAGAACAACGTAATCCGGAAATGTTCTCACCAAGTAAAAATATACCGGGTGACCGACCGCCGATCCGAACACAGGAAAATAACATAGGAAATTGATTTTCTTTTAATTTTTGCTTCCCATTATAAAAAATAAGAATGAAGAAGGTATAAATTTAAAGAGATTTATTTTCCGCGTCTAAAGATACCAAACAGTTGATATTTTGTTCTTTAACATTGTTAAAGCTGTAGAATTTTAAAGTAAGCGAATTTGAAAAATCAGACCGCTATTTGAACTGTCAAAATTGAGTTTGCGTTCATTTTTAACCAAATTTATTTTAATCTGTCAAAGTAATTTGCTAGCAATTAGTTTCCAAACAAAAACAATAGCAGTGAATTCAAACAAGGCATCTAATATCTAAGCGCTATTTGGCATTTTATTATTGAGTTTTTTACAATAATTAAATAACAAGATATCAAATGTTGGGTATCTCTAGACGCGGAAAAGTTATCTTTTTAAATTGATACGTTTTTCCTTCTTATCTATTATAATGGGAAGCAGAAATTGAAAGAGTGAGATCCTAACCGTACTAATCCGGTTATTAGAGTTTGTGGTGCCCTCTAACGGATTTTTGTTGAAACTGAGTGTAAATTGATGGACAGTTAGATTGACGCATAACCTTAAATTCAATGACCGATAAAATCAAAACGTTATAAACCAATAGACGATATCTCTTTACAATTTTAAAATAATACTATGTCAGCGGTAGAGTGAACCTTTACAAACGCAATGTCCGGTTTCAATAAAAATCCATCAGAGGGCTCACGATCTCTAATAACAAGATCACCTGGTTAGGTATTGCTGTAATTCAAAAAGCATCAACTATAATTTAGTTTAGATCATACCAAGGGCGGATCCAGGATTTTTTTCTGGGGGGGGGCACAAAGGGGCGGACGGGCAAAAAAGTCAACAATAACTGTTATTCATATCACACAAAAATATAAAAATATACATAAAAATATACCGTCTGGGGGGGGGGCACGTGCCCCCGTGCCCCCCCCCCCTGGATCCGCTAGTGGATCATACTGTAATTTCGACATAATGGCCGCCCATTTGGCTAGGTCTGTATGAGGCTAATACTCAGCAGCATCGTAGAGGTAGCCAGAAGAACGTTGAATTAAGACGAGACGCAGCTAATCCACATAATAATGGACTCCCTTAGTGTGACATCAAAACGCATAGAATATAAGTCAATGACTACTTGAATTGATTTAGGGAGTCAAAATTTATTTGATTGGTGGGCGGAACCAGGACTACGTTTGTTGTCTCCCTCATCTTGAGGATGTGAATCATCGGAAGTGGTGCTTTACGAAGACTTACTGGCTGGGTCTCACTATTATGCACTGAATCAATTCGCAAAATGACGTTTTATCGTCATCATTAAAAGATCCAAGCACAACTTACACACTCTAAATTCTTCTTCTTTTTTAACTTCTTTGAGATTATTTTTGATTTGTTCTACTAGCAACTGGGTCAAATTTCCTTGGAACTATTGTCACTGTGAGCATAATAGTTGTTTTACATCTGGTAGGTAGCTTGTTTTTTATGTTAATGATGGCAATTCATTAACCCAGGAGGACCACCGGCTTAACGTGCCTTCCGAAGCACGGAAACTATTCATCCAAAAGTTTGACTATATCAAACTAAAGTTTGATAAAACCGTCTAAATTAAAGTTGGAAATATAGTTAGAAAACTTTCCACATTACCGTCGTGCAAGAACCAAAATTTTTCTTGCCTTGTGATGTAGTAGTCCAAAATTCTGAAACCCCTAAAATTGATTTAAAATTAACTTGTAATAAAAGTAATGAAAAAATCTACTTATTACATTGGGGTGGGTTTTAGGGGACGGAAATGAAAATAATTAATAAACCTTCAAATTCGTAGAGAATTTAAACTATAACGAAAAAATTATCACTGAGAAATATGGACCGTTTCAGAGGGTAAAAATAAATATATTTAATTTTAATTTTGGGTAGGAAATCGGATCCACTGTGCGCCGTTAGACGAAACTGACTTTTTAACAGTAGCTTACCCAAATCGATTTGAAAGTGATTTCGTTTGATAATTTCAAAAAAGTGTTAACGTGAAAATACAAAAGTTAATTCTATTTTGAGGTAAAATTATAAACAAAAATTTTCGAAGTGTAAATTTAAATATTTACCGATCTGCATTGAATAAATTCAGACAATACATACATAATTCTGAATGGTAAATGTCGGAACTTTTCAGGTATCATATCGCACTTCCTTCGTTCAAATATTGATTCTATCATAACTAATGGAGTAATGGATGGAACATTTTAGTCGAATATAAATTTATTATAAATATTCCATAAAATGTAGGTACCTAATGCCATACCATTACAATAGAATTTCCTTCACATTAAAATGAAATACGATGAGAATAAAATTTTTACGATTCTGGAATTCGTATTTAACGATCCTCTATTAATTATTTTGAACTATTTGAGATAGAAACAAAAATTTCAATTACCCTGCTTCCGTTCTTAATCGACAAAAATCAGGAAACAATGTTTTTGTTCTCCACATAAGCGGTAGTTTATAATTGAACTTTAGAATAGCAAACAAATCAAAAATATTTCTATGAATATGAAAACAGAACGGCGACTGAACCGGAGATGGAATTTAAAAAAAAAGTAAAAATATACGAAACCAATAATTTATTTTTAACTCGTAATGGATACATTTTTAACGATGATGGTTAATCGTTTTCTCGGAGCTCGATGCTTGATCACTAAACCGCAATTATCTTTGCAATAATTGATAATCACGAGAAGGAAAATTCATTATGATGTTATATCCTGAAACAACATATCGTAATTTTGCAATGCTTCCCTCAGTGGAACAAAATAGCGTTCTTCATGACTAATGAGCAATTCTGGGTTTGATTGAGGTTTGGCAGGAATCCAGAAATGGCCATATATGTGTGGTATTGCTTTGTGTGCAATTAGACAAAGCTTTTTTGATGTAATAATTTAGTGGAACGAGGTTTTATGTCAAATCAATTTTTATTTGGGAATAAAAATAAAAAACGGTTTCGTGATGCAAGTAAGTAGAACAAAAGTGTTTCAAACTGTGGAACGAAATAAAATATAATTGCACTTGTTAAAAGTTTTTAGTGCTGGTCCAACCTGAAAAATCCTCTTATCGTTCTTTCAATTGCTGTAGGGTTTTGTTCTGAAACCGTGCTTACAAGAGGAGCAATATAAACATGGAACGGCAAACGAATCCTTCCTTACTCACTGCCATTATTTATTTGCGTTTTGAATAATTCAAATACATATTTATAATTTCTACAAAATATAACTGAATTTAAATGTTCATAGCTCTTTAGATAGGAAATTCATCAAGTCGAGGTGCTTAAATAATTTCTCTTTATGATAAAAACTACTATTATGTTGTGTTGCTTATGAAACTTACATCATGTTGGAGTGAAAAGTTGAAACTGCAACTAAAAGTTCTTCTCTAAGCACACGGTTTTCTAGTTGTTCGGCAAACTAAAATTGTGTTACTTAACATGGCAATAAATTGAAAGTTGTATTTTTTGAAACTAATGGATGAAAACAGTAATATGGGACCATCACAGTAAATATAAGCAACTAATGAGATCTAATAAGATCAAAACATGCTTACCTTTGCATGATTTTCTGTTTCCTGTTTTTCTACAAACCGCTTGTACATTATTTGTAGACTTTATAATGGGAGTTGGACAGTTTTGAGTTAGAATTTAAAATTATAGCATTGCAAAAGTTTGGAACGGTGACTTTGAGGTATTAGTTTTCATATAGTCGACGAGTCTATTTTTAGTATATCTGTCGTATGAGTGGCCACTGAGCAAATAAATAAACAAAAACACAAACAATAACAAAACAATTTGAGGTAGTTTTGCATTCGATGGTAAGATCTTGGAGCTTTTATGATTAAACCTGAAATAAGTTGCTTATTGCAAATAAAATAAAATGAAAGACTACTTGGCTATTCAAGGATGGATCCTGAATATCGATTAGTAGAATCTGAAAGATTCACTTCGATTTGAACAGATAATTGTCTAAGTTTTACAATAATAAAACATTACTTACCTGAGAGTAGCTAGTGGGCGCCACTTCCAAGAATGGAAGATAGAGAGATCAGGAATGACTTTTCACACGCCGACCTATACAAAATAAGCTATCGTTACAATCATGCCGTTAAAAAATAATTTCATGCTTGGGATTCCTAATACTATTTGTATATTTTTGGCATGCGTACAGAAAAAGTTTGCCCCCCCCCCGGCCTACAAGTATGATCGAATTCTTCCTGAGTGAAGAACTGGACGGCTAAAGGCTGTCAGGGGCTGCTTGTGCCAGCTATACTCTATTTACCCAAAATATGCACCTAGGCTTCTCCTCAAAATGTTTTTAAGCCAATTATAAACGGGAGTTTCAAAATTCTAGCAATAGAAAAATTCTATTCTATTTTTTGGGAGGAGCTTAGGTGCATATGTTGGATAAACAAAGTATAGTAGAAGCCTAATATGACAAATTTGAAACAAACAGTCGTAAATATTATTCAAACTGAAGATACATTCATCTTCAGAAAACTAGTAAATCTGGAAAATTTCTCTATTACATAAAGCTAAAAAGAGCTATTTTCATTTCTGTGGTTTCCATTAATATAAATAGTGAAATTTAAAACTCAAACGTACAGCCAGCTTTACTTCACTTTGCTAATTTTTCAAAGCGGGGACGATATCCAACATAATAATTAGTTAGAAAGCTTTTCCTTTGTGTAATTTATAAACCTTCTCATATCGATTTGTTCATTTATTACCAAATAAAAATAAGGTTTACCGACTAGGAGGTTACTCAATAAAAACAAGCATTATAATTACTAGGTTGCCCAGGCGCCGTAGCTTGCAGGCCACACTGGTACTATTTTTAGGTTATAAATAAATGAACGAAATACTCAGTCACAAACCAAACGGGCCGATCGGTCTGCGAAGGCTGATTCGAGACGTTGCATTACTCAGTCGAGATTATTTTAAGTTAAGTATTATTTTAAGGATAGGTTCAGTGCGGCATATAGGCCGCACATCTCTGGCTATCTACAACATTCAGCTTTAATTCGGAAAGCTATAATTAAAAATACCTCCCACCTTACAGGTGCCCATCGGGTTAACTATACGAGACTGAATACCGAACAGTATTCCAGAGATAGCCATATGGGTTAAGACCGAATCCCGAAAAGCTTCGCAGAGCTAACAAAAGCGGCGGTTGTGAGGCCGGAAATACTAGCTAATTTGAATTATAATTGACACTTTCTGAATTATAGCTTGAGATGGTGTAGTAATAAATAATATAGTTAAAGTTGTAACGAATTTTTGCACTTCGTTACGTGGTACTACTACTTTCTCATTTCATTTCAATTTTTTTAAGTACGGCCTGTGCATTTTATTTAAATGCAATCGTTACATTTAATAAATTTTGCAGCAGATGGTTGATAGGTGAACCTTTCGCGTAGGAATACTTGAGTCTGAAGTCTTGCAAGCTCAACCATGGCAAACGTACTCTGGTTTCACGACGATTTTGTTAAGTGTCTGTAGTGCTTGGTCAGGTATTTTTTTTTGGGCCACCGCAGCTATTTATCTGTACCTGTCCGTGTGAAAAGATGGTACAGTTGTCGTGTGGTGTTTTTGGCTCCTGATATTGTTATTCTTCTTCTTAGGGCCAGTTCTACAAAGCAAGTATAAATTAGGAATAAGCTATACTGAAAATAAGTCACACAGATTTCGTTGTACGCAAGCGTAGAACGCAATTTAGAGAGAGAAAATAGAGACTTATTCTCAGTATAGCTTATTCTTAGTTTATACTTGCTTTGTAGAACTGGCCCTTTAGTCGCATTTTTCTTAGTAGTTAGTCAGTTACAGAAATTTCCTTCTATACACGCTTCTGACGAGATCTAATAAGATCAAAACATGTAATAGCTCTTGGAATAAATTCCTGGTTGTGACTTTAAATTTATAATTTTATATCAACAATGCCTTTTTAAAAGAACCTCAAAAACTATTAAAAGATCAGCAAATATTAGGTCTGTTCGTTCAGCAGTTTGAAACCGTTGCAAACTGTCAGACGCATGCGTAGTTTGGAATTCACGTCATAATTTTTGATTTGCGCATGCGTCTGACGGTTTGAAACTCATCAAACTGACTCCAAAAACATAGCTTTATACTCGTATAAATTTTAATGAAAGTTTTTTTTTTCCTGTTTCTGCGTTAGATAACAAATTCATTTGAAATATCAACACATTTATGTTATTGACGTTTTTAACATAATTGTGTAGCTAACAATGCATTGTATTAGAATTTTAAAATATCTTTTTATGTCTACCCCGGTCTACCCTTTATCCATCATCCGTTGTTAAAAATTATTTATTATTGTTATTGGTACAGACATATGCTTGCAAAAATGTTTCGAGAAAGTTTTCAAATATTTATAGAAACATACTTTTAATGTTATCCTAAAATATTTACAATTCGACCGAGCTTACAGGGCTAAAGTAGGTGGGGATGAGTAATCTCTTACGTATCAATCATTTGTTGAAGTGTTTTACATATTTTAGACTTATAATAAATTCAACCTTTTGTCTATTTATCTCCCTTTCAAGCGTTCAGCTCTCGATGGAAGCAGGCCCGTAGCCAGGATTTCATTGCGGGGGGGGGGCACTTGTAAAAAGCTTTCTGTAAAATTTTCGGTGGTTCCCCTTCCGTTCCCTTTTCTTTTTAACATTTATGGGGGGCAAGTGCCCCCCCCCTGGGTACGGGCCTAGATGGAAGCATCATGACCCATTCTCCCTGATGCGATCATGGGTTGCGTTTTCACAAACTGTTGTGTATTTAGATGTTCAAGTTGGTAATTCTACTGGCGATTGTAACTTCCACCGATGGGTCAAATCTCTTTTAATCCGACCTGTAAGTTCCACTGATGGTGAATTAGGTCGAGGCACGAGGCGGTTGTGTTTGTGGCAGTTGATTTTCATTCAAGATATGCAAAATTCTTGTGATTCATGAATTATGACACAATTTTAACTCAGCTCTTGACAAGTTATTTCTCTAAGATTTTAGATGGCTGCCTATTCTAGGACCGTATCTACCTTAGGTTAGGACGGTTAGGCAATAAAGTAATAAATAATAATAGATCGTTGGTATACCTACAGACTGATAATGGGGGGGGGGTTATAAAATTGATTGATAAATTGATTGGCGAGTCGAATATATTCAATTATTGATGGGTACAGTTTATTATTTATCACTAGAGTCCGGATTTATATGCACAACAGACCGGTCTTGAAGTAACACCCCTATAAACAATTGGTTAAGAAAAATTTGTTACCAATAGAAAATGTTTATTAGCGCTAATAAAGTTTTCTTAATTGTTTAGGGCAGTGATTCTCAACCACTGTGCCGCGGCACTTTTGTGTGCCGCGGAAATTCTAAAAGTGTGCCGCGAAATTTTAGATATTTAATTATGTTAATATTATTAAATAATATGATTTAAAATTATTTTATTTCGCACATTTAAAATTATTATCATAAACTATTTTACGCAGTGTGTTATAGGTAAGTAAATAATTTTTAAACTTTTCTTTTTCTTTATGTGCCGCCAAATTTTGAAATCGTTAAAAATGTGCCGCAACAAAAAAAAGGTTGAGAATCACTGGTTTAGGGGGTGTTACTTCAAGACCGATAAATTATCACTAACGTAGATAATGGGGAGGGGTGATAAAACTTTTGTACAGGGTTTGGTGCCAAATGGTAATTAGCCAATAGAAAACGCCTCTTGGATACTAACATCTGTTTTCTATTGGTTGATTACCATTTGGCACCAAACCCTGTACTAAATTTTGTATAACTCCATCCACCCCTTATCTACGGCCTTGTTGTATATTATTCTAAGTTTACTATTTCATAATGTAGTATATTTATTTATTTTACTAAATTATATTGCACAAATTTTCGACAATAATATAGTACATTTTTGGAGAAATTGAAATAATTACAAACAAAACGATTTATTTTAATGTTAAAAGAGAGATCCACCAGTCGAGCTTAGGTTAGTGTTAGAATGCGATTTTTTTAAATGAGGGAATCGTTAAAAAAGAGATCCACCGGTCAAGCTTAGGTTAGTGTTAGGAAACCATGTGTTTTTAATTAGCGGACCGTTAAGAGAGAGATCCATCGGTCGAGCTTAGGTTAATGTTAGGAAATTATATTTTTTTAATTGGCACGGCTAAAGAAGTGCCCGCATCGAACGTGCGGCGTCAAATCGTTCTCGCGTCGAAACAACACCATCAAATGCAACTAGTTCCAACCATGTTAGTTCCAACTATTGAATTTTAATTGACAGGTTAATAATAATTATTATCAGCTCAATGTTAACAAATCGCCGTAGGGTTCCTCGAGTAACATAGACCAGGGGTCGGCAACCTTTTGTTGTACGAGGGCCAAATACTTTACGTGAGAATTAGTGCGGGCCGCACTTCTTGGCAAATCCACTAACAAGAACTGATTTAAAAAAAAGGTCATCTGCTTTAGTCCGGGACCGCACCAAGAACCTTCGCGGGCCACGGGTTGCCGACCCCTGACATAGACAATTAAAGTTCGTGATTGCAATATTTAATATACAGGGTGTCCGCGCACTCAATTTGCATAACTTAGGTGGTGATGGTGGTGATAGAGGACACTTTTCTAAAAACAATATTTAATAAAAATGTGTTTCTAAATTAAAACCCTCGAGAGTTACGCCTCCTTAAAGCATTTTTTTTAATTTCCACCTTCACGTGGCCATAGCCCCGAAAATATTGATTTTTCAGTAAAAATGGTTTGGTGATTTTTTAAAGATCGTGAAATAATCTACAAACTAGATTCAAACCTTTTATTGTCTAAAATCAACGGCTTTCGAGTTATGAATTAAAGTAAGTTAAAAAATGTCGAAAAATTCGAGCTTCTTGTTTTTTTGGATTTTTTCAAAACCCTGTATCTTTTAAACGAAACATTTTAGAAAAAATCTGACGCCCCATTCCGGATAGGAAATTTAACGGACTACAACTTTTGTCTAGTAAAAATTTTTGAGAAACCAATCCATTTCACAGAAAAAACGAAAATAATAAACAATACAGCTATAAAACAAAAAATTAAATTAAGTTAAACTAAGTTAAGTTAAACTAAGTTATGTAAAGTGAGTGCGGGGTCACCCTGCATATGCAATATTCTGATTGGAATAATATTAATGTACCCACAATGTACCTAATAATAAATTGTCTTGTTCGGTTACCTTTTCTGCCAGCAGTGGAACTTACCAGCCTTCTGCAGCTTAGCAAAAAAGAGGATTAAAATCTGACCATCGGTGGAGGTTACCACCGTCCAAATTCTACTACCAACTGTTATTGTTCTTTATATAAACAAAGTTCTTAAGTAAATAAATAAAAAATAAATATCGTAAGGTGTAGTATTGTGAGAATATTTGTTAGTTAAACTTTAGATAACAATGAGTGGTAATAACGAGCAAACCGACCAATTTGATTCATTATTTTTGTCAATAGCTCAACATCATCCGCAAGGAGCTTCGCAATTGCTGGATACTTTTGTTGATTTCCTATCACGCAAAACTGATTTTTTTGTTGGGGGCGAAGAAGGTACATGGGAAAAGTTGGTTTTGTCCACCTTTAGGAAATATGAGAAGATTAGTTTGGAATCGAAAAAGGCCCAGTTGAAAATGCGAAAACAAGAAGCTGTACGTAAAGCAGCTGCTGCCGCTAAGAAAGCCCAATTGAATTCTGTCGCAGCTAGTGAAGGTGCTAAAATAACTGAACTTACAGATGCCGAAGCCGAAAAATTACAACAAGAAATCAATGACGAGAAACTTAAGTCGAGCACCGCACCTCCTGTTGAAAAAAGCAATGATGAATTGTCAAAAGCGACCGAAGACGATGAGAATGACGAATCAGAGAAGGGAAAACTTGCACCTAATCGGGGAAACGGCTGCAATTTGGATAAGTACAATTGGACTCAAACATTACAAGATATAGAGATTTGTGTGCCGTTAAATATAAATTTTAAAGCTCGTCAAAAGGACGTTGTTGTTAAATTTACCAAAAAGCATTTAACGATTGGTATGAAGAATCAAACACCAATTATTGATGATGATTTTCCACACGAAATAAAAGTTGAAGAATCAATTTGGGTTATCGAAGATGGAGTTAGCATTTTAATGAATTTGGAAAAAGTGAACAAAGTTAATTGGTGGTCTAAACTTGTGGTTTCCGATCCTGAAATTTCTACAAAGAAAATTAATCCTGAACCATCAAAACTTAGTGACCTGGATGGAGAAACACGTGGAATAGTGGAAAAAATGATGTATGATCAACGTCAAAAGGAGATGGGACTACCAACCAGTGATGAAAGGAAGAAACAAGATGTCCTCCATAAGTTTATGGAACAGCATCCTGAAATGGATTTTTCGAATTGTAAATTTAATTAGAGACAAGTTAAGTTGTTAACACTTTTCTTTTTAAATAAAAGCTTTTTTCCGAATAACAATTGTTTATATTATAATTATAAAGAACAATAACAGTTGGTAGTAGAATTACCAACTTGAACATCTAAATACACAACTCAAACATAACGGATTTATTGTTTACCATGGGCCCCGAAGCACAGGAACCGCGATGGAAGGGTGTCCATGGTAGATTTTTTCGGCGGTTTGCCATTGCTTTCCAAGGAGAGACGGTCAGAATGAAGCTGTTCGCTACAATTCTTCTGCCGATGAAAATATTAAATTTGAGTGAAATATCCACTACATCAATGTAATATTTTGTAAACGTCACGTTAAACTTTAAGGAACACATCTTGACAAATTCAACATCTCTATAATAGATTCTACAACAGCTTGTGAAAGCTTAAGCTTTACAACACCATCATTTATCATGTAAAAGTTAACAGCGCCTTCTAAACATCTAAAATCGTTCTATAATATTCTACATTAATCCTGGTTTCAAAATTTACGTAATGTGCTCGCTGATTGGAATTAGAGATAAAGCATAATTAGTAAATTTCAATATTTTATTAAAACATTCTCTGGTTTGCTGACGTAGCACCTATCTTTAGATATTATTTAGTTTATAATTTTGCATTTTGTTAGAACGAATTGTTTTTTCAACATTTCAAAATTTAATGACAAACGGAGGTATACCAATTTATACTTCGGTAAAATTGAATCTTATTATTAAATTTACGAGCGCAATAAAGTGGAAAATTGCAGAAAAATAACGTCATCCAACAAGATTTGATTTTCATCCAACCAAGATAAAATGAAAACGGATAAATAATACCAATTTTAGAACAACAGCATCGGTGGTCGACCTGATATTTATTTTGAAAAACTGCAATCAACAAGTTATGAGCGGAAGTAGGTTACTCGCCGGTTATTTATCGATTTTAAATTTAAACATAGACATATACAATCGTGTAGATGCATAAATGAACGAATAATTGTGGTGCGATTAGAAAATTTATTGCAGAAGCAAGAAAATATAAAAGAAAGAATTTAAGATTTGAACCTCAGATGTTTAGATTATAATTTACTTATTTTGCACGAGGAAGTAGTACGTAAAAAGCAATCTTGTTACTCTACTTACTAAAGCACTAAATCTTCCACTTATTTTATCATTCTTTTAGTTCTTATCTCGAAGGGGTCATCCAGATTTGGACGACTAATTAAATTTTACAATATTTAACGCAAAAATTGCTACTACGTACACAATCCCGTGCAATATAAATTTAATTACATTTCTACTTTGATTTATGAAAGTCTCAGATGTTATGGCATAGTTGGCTGGAGCCGCAGCTGGAAATATTCTAAAACCCGAGTATCGATACTTTTCAACAAAAAACATAGAAAGTTTGAAATATTTCAATTTTAAAATAAATCAAAATCAAATTAGTAGCTATAAAACTTAGAAAATTGAAAAACAAAGAGTTTGCACATATTTTGACGGCGTTCAGAATAGTATGCTCACTTTTTATGATCCATTTCCCAAGATATATTACCTGATTCGTATTCTTTTAGTTTTAAGTGTGTTTTAGTTTCTGTTACTTTTCTTTTCCATAACATTCAGCTTTTATATTTCCTTTCCTCTTGCATTCCATTTGCCTCGATGGAATTAACAAATGATATTTTTTAATAATAATTAGCTAAGGAAGTAACTGACGAATGCAACCTCGAGTGTTGACCAGCCCACCTTTTCTCTTCTACTTTTACCCTTAGGTAGTTTATTTGTTAACCTTTAAGTAGTGCCGTGGGCGTCTCCGAGGCAAAGTTCCCATTTGAAATGCATGTAGGAAAGATTCACGGCACTACTTAAAGGTTAATCAAATTTTCACACATCCAATGAAAGTATATCGTAGCTTTCATTACTGTTAATTTATTGATTGTCCCCAGGTAAGAGTTTCGATATAATCAGCAATATGACGATGGGAGAAGGAAAGACTAAGGGGGTTATTCTGTAACTCTTAAGGAATCCTTTAGAGCCGTAAAGATTGGTTTACACCTATAATATTGCTGGATTATCGGATGTATTTAATTAAATTATAAGTGTAAACTAAACTTTACGGCTCTAAAGGATTCCTTAAGAGTTACAGAATAACCCCCTTAATCTACAATGGAATACTATTTACCTGCACCCTAGACAGAATTCCACATTAAAGCTGGAAAATTTAAATTTAGAATCACAAAAAGAACAATATCTTAATCAATATCAACCGGTGTTCCTTGCGTTCCGTAAAACACAGGCTCGAAAGTAACCTACAAAAATCTATGCAGTTGAACACCCAACTATATTTTCTGAATTATTTACTATTTTTACTTTACATTTTTATATAATTCAGTAATTCTGTTGGGAGTTTTGTTTTTGGTATGCATACATCGCTAATCTGATGAGTTTGCAACGGAGCTGCAATGGATGTGGTGTTTAATGAGGTGTTACCTCGAAAGATAGCTCTAAGCTAAATAATCGGGGCTGACGCGACCCGCGAGGGTTTTGTCAGTGAAAATGGGCTAGATAAGGTCTATCTGATTTTACTTTCAGTATTTAAATCCAGATTTACTCCCTCGATAATTAACCACTCTTCCTAGAACCGAAGTGTGGATCCGCGCTTGTTATACACATTATGTATGTTTGAACATTTGTAATATCTATCACCAGATTCAATAACGGCTAAGTTACCTAACTACTTCCCATTATCAAAACTTTTGGAATTGAGATTGGAATCGTAAACATTTTGATTATAAATGATTTATTCTGTACTAAAAGGTAAATAAAAAGTATAATATTGCAACTAACTTTTAAACTTCCCGCTCTCATTTCATTCCTAATTATTAATTAAACTAAATTATTATGTACATTCTATTTTGAACGATGTATAATATCCGGCTTTCGTATCAGGGAAGTTTTTGATCATATTTAATGGTACCTAGAGCAGTAGGTAGATATATATTATACTACAGATCTTAGCACGAGAAGCTAAGACTTGCCTGCACTTGACCCTACGTTGTGCTAGCTGTAGCATCAAACTGCTATTATCTCGGTTTAACAGTTCCATTAGCTTAAATATCCCGATTAGGATGATTTGTTGGCGCTGTGGTATATTTTTGATAAGTTGAACTATCTCAGAGTTCCCGATTTTTTAAGATTCTGGTTGAGGAGTTGCGTGGGCTTCTGGGATGTTTTTAATAAGTTGAATAGTCTCAGAAATCCCGGTTTTCTAGTTCCGTAGGTTATAGCAATAGAAACTCCTTCTAAGCTGAGCTAAATTTCTACCAACAATTTTCAACGATCACCAGATTTTTTTATACTTCATATAAACCTCTTCATCTACGATATTTACGAAATAAAATGTTACTTTGAGATGCGTATGCTGCGCCATCTTGCAGGCGAATGGTGACTTAAAGCACCTAGTTAACATTAAAATTGACCGATAGGGTATGGGACTATATATACTGTATATACTATAGCTTTCCTTGTAATTTATACCTAACCACTCTGTATTATTAACACACATAAATCTAGCCACCGCCATCTACTCATTCATAATTTGGACGGCATAGTTGGCTGAAATTAACACTGATGGCGCTGTTATAAGTCTGTTAATAGCCGCCATTGCTAAATTTATACTTACATATTATATTGGTAAGTTATTATTTTATAATTTCATCATACAAAGCAAACTCGAAATTACGACATAAACAGGAAAACAATATAAAATTTTATGTGTTTTTATGTCTTATAAAGTCAGGTGTCATTACACATTAGTTTTGTAAATGTCGTCTAGTTAATTAGAGTCGTCAAATGAACGTAAAGATTTTCGATGTTTAGATGGATGAATTGAAAAGGATAGTAATTTTAGTTACGCAAACGTTCTCTTGTATCTTTGTTTGTTCCTTAGAATATATAGCTAAGGAAGGACTACTTGAATACAAAATGCGGGTAAAAGTGGTGTCCTATGGCGGCTTTGTCAGTGGCGTAGCATAAAAATATTGGCAAAGTTCGTCAGTAAAATGTTTTGAACACAAGCGTGACGATGGAGTTGGAGACCAATATTACGGCATTTTCATTTTTTTTAACCAAAAATAATCTTTCTCATCTCATTTTTTTGGAAATCTAAATTATAAAAACGATATTTAATGTAAATATATAGAATCACTGTACGCCTATGATTTAAGCACATTGTGGTAATAACCTCACAAATTTATATTTTTGTTATAAAATTATTTACATAACTCTAAGTACTTACGTATGCCAAGTTATACTATTTTTAACATTTTTCTTGGTCTTAGAAGTCCCACAAACACTACAACAAATCATTATAACAATTTAAAATATAATAATTATGAGTCATCGAGTTAGAAGTTAGTGTCCTGGGCGGAGCTTCTACCCACGATTTTTGTCTCGCTTTTTATGCACATGGAATTATGCAAGTAGTCCTTCCTTAGCTATATATTCTAAGGTTTGTTCATTTATTACCAACCTAAAGATATTTTACATCTGGGGCAATTTACTAGTAGTAGAGTAGTAGTAGAGTAGAGAGTAATTAATCATAAGAAATGTAAGTAATAAGTGTTTATGTATTGTGGTGTTTCAAACGAGTTAAGGACTCAAGGGTACACGTTATATTCAGAAGGGATGGAAAAAGGATTCCCTTATGATTTGTGATTTTTGCGCGTATAGTGACGGATAAAAGTGAACCTGCAAGAGAAAGTTAAATTGACGGAATTTTGGATTTTTTGAGTTTGAAGGTGTAGCACTACCGACAAAGAGAACGGAGGTTGTTCTTCGTTTGGTCGAGAAAAGTGAATATTTGCGTTTCCTGGGATCAAAATTTGGTTCCAAGCATCTTTTGAGTGATTGTTAGGCGATATTCCTGTCACAGGAACTCCAAGATTTTTGGTTTGAAGGCTAAAGTTGCGAAGATTGAGAGAAGCTGGCCTATTTGTACAAGATTTTATTTTTTTGCAAAAAAAATTTGCAGTTTTTGGTCAAATTACGGATCATCCGATTGCTAATTTGGCAGATGTTTGTTTATTCAAAGATAACAGTGTTGGATGATACTAAAAATCAAAGATTTTAGGAAGATTGTATGAAAATTTTGAGGTTAAGTGGAATTTTACGTGGAGCAAACGAAATTGCTAAAGTTTTTGTTTTAAATTCGTATGAAATACACAGCGAATAATCCGTTGACAGTTACAAACCAGCTTTATACACCCAGGTCTTTAATTTGAGTTGAACCCAGTCTTCCCTGAGGCAGCATTTGTGTTTTCCACCGTTATAGCAACCCGGACCTTAGAACCTTAGATGTTTTGATAAAATCCATTATAAATTATTTGACACCCATAACGTGGGGCTTATTTGCAATATTTTTCTTTATAGTACTATGTAATTGAAATTAAACATACTTTTTACTACTCCACTGACAAACTCCTCCTACACATCTACAGCGCCGGATTTTGTCTACGCCTTTTCTTCTTTGCTTGCGACTACTCTAGATACATATTTAGCAATTATGGTGATTTGTTGTTTCAAGTTCATAACTTGAAATCTACCTGCCACGAAATTCCAAATTTTGACAATAAACAAAACTTAGATTAAACCTACTTTGGTAAATTTTGTCATAAAGTGTGATAAAAGGTATTATCAATAATCTATTGAGTAATTGCTGAAGTTCTTTAACTCCAAGCACTCCAAGCAGATACATTTCAACCGTCTCATTAACTTAACTAATAATTAAGGTCGTGCTTTGCATCTGATTCCTCTCAATCGAAATATCGACGTATCATTTTGATACTCATAAAAAAATTGTTATGTAGTATACTGATTAAATATTAGTTAAATTATCAAAATTTATATCATTTAGTAATAATTTTAAAAATAACATGTTTTCTCTTCTATGGTCGGATTCACGGACTTCTTAAAATAAAATGGACTGCTATTCAATGTAAAAAAAAGTGTGGCCACCTAGGAGGTCGCCATTTGTGTTGCAACTGTTATTATGGCCAATAGTAATTTAGGATTTTGGAGAGCAATCAATTCAAATTCAAAATATATCGTTACAATATAGTAATTTCGTTATTTTAATCACTAAAGCTTCCACTTATTGTATTATTCTTTTAGTTTAAACTTCGAAGAGGTTATTCGAATTTGGACACTAATTAAATTTTACAATATGTAATTAACCCAAAATTGCTACTGGTTCATAATGACCCAACATAAAAATTGATTACATTATTTCTACTTTAGTTTATGAAAGCCTCAGATGTTGTGGCATTGTTGGCTGGAGCCGCAGCTGGAATAAATGTTCTAAAGCCTGAGTATCGATACTTTTCAACAAAAAACATAAAAAGTTTGAAATATTCCCATAGTAAAATAAATCAAAATCAAATTAGCGCCTATAAACTTGAAAATGGAATTGAAAAACGAATAGTTCGTATAGTAAATATTTATCGAAAAAGTTTTAATTCTCTAAAAACGATATCGGCTTTTCATTCTCGTTAAGCCAACGAGAAGTAATTCTATAAGCTGGTCGGTGTAAGAATGGAAAATCTAACATACGCTAAAGCAATAAAAAGGACAATAAAGCCAATCGTTAGCTTCAACGGTAAACACGGTTTAGAAGTACAAATGATCTTTTATGGTTCGAGCTTCATTTCAAACCATCGTAGAACCTAAATTAATGAGAAGTTCATTTTTGCTATTTTACGAAAAGCTTCTTATTTTAATTCTCGTTCAAACGGCTATCAGATTTTTTAAGTTTTTTGTGTTGGTTAAAACTCTCGGATTTCCTTAACGATAATAAGCGGAAAATGTTTTCAGCTCAGTAATTACGTTTTAAATTTTAATAGGATACTCGTTTATTTGTAATCTGAAAATAAAATTTAAAGAAGGGCCGTAATTGCAGACATAAAATTAAATTAAATTATTATGAACTATAAAAGCAAGTTTTTTTTATTTTCGGAATTTTAAATCGAGATTCCACTTTCAGTTTATCCTAAATATTTGCATTACTCATGAAAGTGCAGATGAAATCACATTTCCACGGAGAAAATGTGTTCCATTTAAATATTATATTAACCTGCATCGGTATTGCTCTAATAAAAAGTTTAATTATTTAAAAAATTTATTTTGGTATCTACTGTGAGTCGTAAAAAATACCAGTTGCCCAAATTTTAATAATATTGTAATTAAATCGATCAACTTTTAATGCTTTACGATAAAATATTTTTAATTATTTGTTTATCATTTAATTTTGCCTGTTCAACAATTTTTCTGAAAACTGCTTTGTTATAATTATAAATGTTGTAATTTATCCCGAACAACGAAGTTGCCTATTAAAATTAATTAAAATCGCAATTTATCATTTCAAATTTGATTCGAATTTTGTAATTGTGTTAGATTTCAAGTTAGGTGACCTTTTCACGACTACCACTTTGAAATTAAATTAATAAACTGTGAAATTCTAAAAACCGCAGTTCCGTGTTCGATAGAGAAGTGTAAAGCTGGGAAGGAAATGGGTCCCAGAAGGTTTATTTTTATTTCATCTCGTTTCCACTATTTCACGTTTGGCTAATGCTATATGTACGTTTTTGGTTAAATATTGTAACCTAATGTTTTTAATTTTCGTAAACAAATATTTTATTATACAGGGGAATTTAAAGTCAAATGAAAATTTTATTTTTCTTAGAAGTTTCTTTTGTGTTGATAGTACATTGAAAATTTTAGACATTTATTAGAAAATTCGCTAATAAGCAAAGAAGGAATAAAGGAATATCTAAATTCAAAGAAAGACGGCAGCGCTAATGATCATTTTCAAATGTAAGAACAAACCAGTGACCCTCAAACTATTACGTTAGTTAGGTAGGTAATATTTGCAAATAGGCTTAATAGGTTTTAGAGTGTTGGGTTGATGAGGCGTTCAACATTAAACTGATTATAAATTAGAAATATTATGTAAAACTAGAAGCAAACACCGTTTAAGTGCCATTTATTACAATGTATAACTTTGATATCTGCCTCTTAGATAACTTAAAGAAGACTGTTTGCTTGTTAAACGACTAATATTTACTACGGTACATTTACTTAATAAACTCGAGCGAACGTAGTAATAACTTAGTTATTACTTCGAGCAGAAACCATTTTGATAAACTTTTTGTTAATGTTAAATGGGTACTATGCTTTTGCATACTTTTACGTAGGGTAAGATAAGAGAAAATTGAGTAGGTACGCGAAAGCTTAAATAAATATTGAGTAGAAAAACTAATTAAATGTTAGAGTTGAGATAACCGTTTAGAAATCCATATCCCAAAGCAGTATAATTGGTTAGAATATTAATAAAATAACACTGAAATTCAGCAGAAATGTTTTGGGCAAGTTTATACCTTATCCACACATACCTGTGAGGTAAATATATAATGAAAATATCGTAGTTTCAGATTATTTCATTCTTTCTCACAATTGAAGTATTTACCTACGTAATTTTAATGAACAGGTTAAAAAAATATTAAGTTAACTGCAAATAAGTTCTTCCGTTTTCCCATTCCGCAGATAATTGTAGCAACGCCACCTTGTGAGATTAAATTATAATTAATCTTGTGGTAAATTTGAATTTGAAATGCAATATTACAAGACTAAAGAAATGAGTTTAGTGGGTCGATTGTGTTATTTGGTGCATAATGAATGTGACTTGCTAGTTTTTCTGTTATCCTCCTCCTTCGGGTAACTATCGCATAAGGTAAGAAGGACATGGCATTCTCTGATAAGCACTTTAACGGTATAGATAATTAATCGATTATTTAACGGGACGTTGGTAGATGATTGTCCACAAAAACATTTTATGTATCAGATAAAATTTTAGATTTGATGTGAAAGTTACTAGAGGAATTTGGATCAAAAAGGTATAAAATGAAATAGTTCAAAGATGAGGCGACGCGACGTTTAAATTCCAAAATACGGAATTTTGCTTGCTTATTTGTTTGGTTCGATTCAACCTTACATTCCATAAGAGATTTCACATAATCCGCAGAGTTTCCCGACAAATTACAATGTAAAATAGTTAATTTGTACAATAATTATAAAATATTGCTTATTTTTATATTTAATTCATAATTGTAAAATATTTAAACCGAATACAAGGCAAATTAAATTTTTGAAAACAGTAACTACCAGTTACCTCTATTATTATGTCTTTCAGTTTTTGACTCGTAAAATTAATAATAACAAATTTTTTAAATTTTCTAATGAGGTTACAACGCAACTTAACTGAAAACCCAAAAATATTATGACAGATTTTAGTTCGTTCAATATCTCCATAATGTTTAAATTATAATTATTTTACAATATAATATTTGTATACTCAAAAATATAACGTAAAAAATTGAAGGTTTATACAAGGTGTGTTATAAAGAATGATGTATCGATGAGACGTAGATTTTTTTTGTAAAAAAGGTTCTTCCTTAAGGCTTTGTTCAGTCGAGATTCATAATTCACAATTATAAAAAAAAGGTGAAATTATAGTAAGGGAATTACAAAAATTTAACGATTAATTTTATTCTTTCTCCCAATTTGGTATGTAAGTAACAGATAAATTTGTACAGTAAATATCTACTAACAAACTCACAAGGAAGTATTGTTAGTTATAAACTGTGCTTAATAAATTTCAATTACATAACTGACGTGTTGTCTTTATTGCAAAATTATAAAATACACACGAATTTTTCCCATTATACAATTAAAAAATTCATTTCAATTAAAAAGTATTTTGTTATCCATTGATTGTGCTTCTTTACAGAATAAAGTTAAGATTAAGTTTTCTATTAAAACAAACTGAGCTAGTCGACGTAGCTTTGCAACTTGTAATAAGAGTTTTACCCCATAATTTATTCATTTTTAAAAATTACAGATTGCAGAGTACGTTTTTTTGGAGTTCAACTTCTAGGCGTGTCTAAGTGAAGCATTTCTAGTGACCAAAATTTTAAATATATGTAAATGTTGTAAAATTCGAAGTAGGTCACCAAAATTTGAACTTTCTGTCACCCTGAGATCACTTCTATTAAAGTTTCAATTATTTTTTTGTTGAATTGCTATCATCGAGATCGACATGGTAGTCACAAAAGCGGTTACGATGGCTAATCTAATGAGCAGGCTCAAAGAAATAAGAAAAAACGACGAAGAAAAACATGCGACAATAAAGAAATTATGGTGGTAGAATTTGTGCTGGTTCTAAGTCAAAAACTTTATGAACTAAGAAATGATAAGAAAGAAAATCACATTAAGCCGTAAAGTTTGGTTTACACATATAATATTAGCGGATTTAAGGTTGTATTTAATTCAATTGTGAGTGTAAAGCAAACTTTACGGTTCTAAAGGATTCCCCCCTAAGACTCAGATATAAAATGTGAGGAAATAAGAAATGACAATGTAAAATTGCATAAAGAATTCTGCGATAATTGTGATATGAAAAAGGGCATAATTAATATCATAGATGAAAAAGTTGAGGACACAGATGGATTAATTGACTCCCAACAAAAATTAAATGTTGCAGTAGAAAAGATTACCACTACCGTAGAAGAAATGTGTCATACAGGCAACACTAATAAAAAAGTCCTGATATTAACTAGAAAGAAAATAAGAAAAATTAGGTAGAGAAAACTCCAAAAACAAAACAAAAAATTAATTGTAAAAGATCTCATGAAAATCAAAAACTTAAATAAATGAAAATTAAATTAAAAGTTATGATTTGGGAAGATAAAGAAGAGGGCGACGACGATTAAGGGATACTACCTGAAAATTATTTTGATTCCTTTAAATAAAAAGAATATTTGAAGAAAAAGTGGGAAAAATAATGTTATCATTAATAATAAGAATAAAGTTAAAAATAAGTAACCGATTAAAACAAACCGAGCTAGTCGAGGTGGGGGAGGTATTTTTGCACTTGGTAACAAGAGTTTTACCCCATAATTTATTCATTTTTGAAAATTACCATGTTTTTTATATTTCAGAATACAATATGAACGAACTAATCGGGAGCGCGTTACAAATAACATTTAGGTGTGCTTAATAAACCCAAACCCCGTAACTATCTGTTACTAGCTGATGCCCCTGCTCTTCGTACATACAGTAAAAGTCGCTACGTGCGCGCGTGCGCAGTTACTCTTGGCGATTGCGATGTTGTACCGGTTGGTATTATTTAGTTACACTTTGTTAAACTTTAGTTGGTACTTCTGCAACCATTAATTGGAAGTTTTGGGTACAGTTCTTTTCGGTGCACTCAAACTGTAGTTTGTTTTTGCACAAATTTTTAAAGCCTCTCTTTTAAAGCTATGAATTATGCTGCAAATATACGAATTTTTTCGAGTACTACTTGAAAAAATCAACAATAATTAACAACCAGCCGAGCTAAGGTTTTTAATGAATAAACCCTTAAAAGAGAGATCCACCAGTCAAGTTTAGGTTAGTGTTAAGAAACGATTATTTTAATGGGAGGGAGCACGATATAATAATTTTGTTGTACCATGGGGGACCGTTAAAAGTGAGATCCACCGGTGGACCTTAGATTAGTGTTAGGAAACAACATTTTTTTATTGAGGGGACCATGAAAAGCGAGATCCATCGGTTGAGCTTAGGTTAGTGTTTGGAAACGATTTTTTTTAAATGAGGGGACCCTTAAAACAGAAATCCACTGGTCCAGCTTAGGTTAGTGTTAGGAATCGATTTTAATTTTAATGGGGAGACCGTTAAAAGAGAGATCCACAGATCGAGTTTAGGTTAATGTTAGGAAAAGCGTTCTAATGACAGGACCGTTAAGAGTTAAATAAAGTTTTAGATTTGGCCCCCAAACTCTAATCCGGTCCTGTTTATAAAACTAAAAATTTAATTTTTACACACATTCAGCGCACATTCGACTTGAGTATGGCGCATGCGCGCACTTTACATATAAATTTTAAATACGCTTCACATTTGCCGGGAATTTTTGTGCGTGCGCACATTCGACGTGAGTAACTGCGCACGCGCGCACGTAGCGACTTTTACTGTTTGCTCCGACTTCGTCCTCGCGGAATTCAGTTATAAAAATAATAATCATATTTTGCAGACTGTATAGAAAATAGAAGATTATGTATATATTTTTTCCTACAGAATTTCCATGTCTTTAGACTGGTTTAGGACTTCGACAGTTGGAATCTCGTTAATCAATTCGCTCGCGCACGTCACGACTAATTAGATAATATGTGATAAATCCCATATTAAGGGTCCTGTTCGCAATGCCCGTGTAAAATGGCCTTTAAAATGCGTTGTAAAGCATATTTTCCAATAAAAGTTGATATATCTTGGTGGGTTTTAATAAGCAGCTCTATAGCGGAAGAGAATAATTTTTTCTTGATACTGTCAACTTTTGGTAATTTTATTTAGTAATAGGTATATTAAAGAAATCTTTAATTCCAATATTCAGAATTTTCAAAAAAAGGAATGTCAAATTTCTTTTCAAATGTAGTAATAAAGACAATTATTGAAATACTTTATAGTTTCCAGAAACGATCATTCTATTGCGCTAAAGAGCTGAATTTTTAAAATTCCAAAAATCTTTAAACATTTCTTGAAAAACATGTTTAACGAATCTTCTTAAAGAACGTTTTACACCAATATTTAGTCACATTATGAACAGGACCCTTAATGTATATCTTTTTTTCTAAAGAAAATCCCATGCTTTTAAACGTAGACCCATCGGTTTAGGCTGTTCTTTGGAAAATTGAGGGACGTCGACAGTTGGAATCTCGTTAATCCATTCGCGCGCGTCACCACTAATTAGATAATAGGTGATAAATCCCATATTTATGTATATCTTTTTTTACTAAAGAAAATCCCATGCTTCTAAACGTAGACCCACCGGTTTAGGCTGTTCTTCGGAAAATTGAGGGACATCGACAGTTGGAATCTCGTTAATCCATTTGCGCGCGTTACCACTAATTAGATAATAGGTTATTAATCCCTTTTTGATAGGATTTTCATAAAATCCTTTCTTAGTGCTCGCCTACGTGATTATAGGAACCTCTGTGCAAAATTTCATCTCTAAGGACTCAGTAGTTTGGGCTGTGCTTTGATATATCAGTCAGTCAGTCAGTTTGTTCTTTTATATAATAAAAAGATTTTATATAATAAGATATAGAATATAGATATACCTATAGATGAATGGTTAAGATTTAATATAATCAATAAAAGTTGGAATTTGTAATCGGGGGTTTTGGCCCGGGGGGGGGGGGGTATTGAATACCTTCCAAATAAGAGCATCTTATCAATTCGCGTTTTACATTACCGTTGGTGGCGCTGCAAACCATACGTTTTAAATGGATTTTATAAATTATTCCGTGTGGTGGCGTTAATGTAAATGTAAACAAGTTCATTATGTAAACAAAGCAAAAGACGTTCTAAATTAACTTCGAAATTATTCCGTGTGGTGGCGTTTTGTTAAGGTAAAACGCGAATAAGAATCAAAACTACTGAGTACCTCAAATACATGTATTTGAAATACATTTTGTATGTTGTAATTTGTATTTCAAATACATATTTTCAATGTATTTGTATTTTGTATTTCAAATACCCAAAACAAATATATTTTGTATTTTTGATTTCAAATACAATTAAAAAAAAAATACTGTAAAAAATACTTTAAAATCGATAATTAATTTAATTTTGTTTTGATAACGGGTTAACATTTTGATTATGTTAATTAGCGATTTTATATCAAACATGCACAATTAATTAAAATTCTTTAAATTTAAAGAATTTAAGTGCTATAAATGAAATCTCGCTTCGACCATAATTTAAATGATTTCAAAAGATGCGCAATATGAAACCAATGAAATTTTTCTTTCATTCTTTCCAACCAATGAAAGACATCATTATTAATTAAATATAAATATAAAATAAATATAAATCGATTTACCAACATACTTGAAAAAAAACAGACCTGTGCAGAGGCATATTAAAACACGTGCAAATCTGGCGGAAAATTTTTCAAATGAATTTTTTTTATATTTAAGAAATATAATTAAATACTTCAATATAATGTATTTTAAATACATATTATATTATTTAATAAAAAACGGCTTTTGTTTGTAAATACCTCGAAAACATGAAAATCTGAAAATGTAATGTATTTTGTATTTGAAATACAGTATCTTGTATTTTGTATTTCAAATACTCGAAACAAATGTATTTTGTATTTTGAATTTAAAATACCCAAAACGAATGTATTTTGTAATTTGTATTTCAAATACATATTTTCATGTATTTTGCCCATCCCTGCCTACAGTGCCGTTTACTATTTTATATCACATCGTTTTCAAACCTTTTTAGTATCGCGAACCCCTAAATGGCTAAAGTAAAGAACAAAACCTCTGCACAATATTATATTGACATAAAAGTTTTTCCCTACCTTTATTTTGAAATATAACAAAAAATCTAAGATGGGGAAATGCTCTTCGAGGGTGAAAAATCTACTTAAACTTTTATTAGCTCTTTGTCGGTAACTTCTGACTCTTTAAAAATTTTTATAGTTAAAAAATAAATATGAAGTCGAAGTTATTATTTAAATGACATTTTATTTTTCAATCTTGTACTTAATGGATCAGGTAATCTTATTTGTATTATTATAATTACAAATATCCCTTTTATTTAAATATGTTCTGTTTTCCAAAACATTGTTTTAATCAAACAGAAGCACTTCGCGCACAAATTAAATTGTTTTCTTTTTTAATTAAATTGTTTGTGAATTTAATCATTAAAAAGTTCCTATTTTACTTAATTGTGGACCCGTTTCAATGTACAAAATTTTAATTTCTTATGTAAAATCTTATTAAATTTAGTCTAAAAGTTTCAAACTTCTGAGTTTTCATTATTTCTAATCAATTTAATTTTAGTGAACATCTAATTAATTATGGACTATGTCTCATAAAGCACTAACTTTATTAGCTGCATAATTAAGCTCGTTCTTTGTTGAAAGATATGCAGTCGATATTTTTGATAAAATTTTCTGGTTAAAATTTACCACGTTGAAGTTCTTCTAAATTTATCTTAAAAATTCCAAATTTAATCACATTTTATATAAATTTGTGTCGAAGTTATCTACAAATATGAACCTTCCTGAACGCTGGCTTTGACCAGAATTCTCTTAGCTTGCTTGCTTGCGCGCCGAATTGGACGAAATCGAAACGCAGTTTTCAAATTAACTATCACCACATAGGTGGTTGATAATTAGGAGGATCTCCTAAAAACCCGCACGTTGATTTCGTTTATTAAAAATGAAATATTTCACATTTGATGCACAAAAGCACCCGGGTACCACCTTCAGGCAATCAATGTCAATGAATGTGAATATTTTTCATAAGTGTATCCCAATGGATCCCTAATGATCATTAACTTGATCGAGGGTTGAAGGTAATAATACTTTCAGTCAAAATCCAATAAAATTACAATTATTAAAAATACTTATGTCTCTTTTGAGAACCGAATATATGATTGATAATTTTTCTCTCATAACATTTTTCTAGCATTTATTTCAAGAATAGCACAGAATAAAAGTTTGTGTCTTTTGTTTATTTTTTCTTTTACAGTTTGATCGATTGGAACGATGAGAAAGTGGTTTCTTTGAGCCTCGTTGTGTGATTTGTTATTATTATATTATCAAAAGATTAGGAAAAAAGTTACATAGAAATGTTATATACGTGTGTGACATTAATCACAAAGCAGCTGTCATTAGTCCGAGGAAAATTTGCTAAATTTTCATATTAGGGAAAACTTTTTGAAAGCTCTAGTTAAAATGTTTTTTTTTAATTGTTTTTCATTTTGCGTTACAAGAATTTGTTTAAAGCAAAAAGGCAAATCATGATGGTATAAAAAAGTACTTTGACTAATAATAATTCTGTAATTCATTTTTGACTGTAAGAAAATGTTTTCAATAGAAACCGGGTTTGTGCAAATTTTGAAAGGTTTGAAGAGACACTTAATTCTTACGGCTGGTTCCGCTGCCACTGACGTACTCTTACTTTATTTAACTTATGCGGGTATTTTGTAACTGATCCGTTATGAAAGGATCCTATCATAAAAGGTAAAGTTCGGTTTCGAAGTAAATTTATTAAAAAATTTCTAACATTTTTGGATGAAAGCCAAACGTTTTCCTTCGTGAAAGGATTCATTCATAAGGGAAAAGTTGCAGAATGCGGTTCACACTCACAGTTAAAGCCAGAAATGTATTGCATTTTATGTAATAGTTATTTTTATACATCAGAGAGTAGAAGAAGAAAGAAAGCGCAGAAATATAAAATATTTTAAAAAAAGCACTTTTAGTTTGCTTAAAGGAAAATTGCAAAACAATGGCATGTATGGATGAAACATTCCTGCTTTAAAATATTTAGAGGAGAGGAGCAAATAATTAAACATCAAGAATTTATCACTGAATTTCCTATGGTGCTTGAAGCAATTATAGTTGGGTTATAATTTTTTTAATTTTAAAAATAAGCACAAAATGAGATTAGATTTGTATGCAAACAGAATTTTTTTTTAGCTAAATGGGAATAGTCCCCATTTATAAATTTAATTTTGTAAAATAATTAAAATGTCGATATCAATCAATTTTAACTGGAACTTTAAATGCATACAAATGTTTAGCCAAAAACAATTATCTCACATAAACGATAGTTTTTTTATTAGTATGATTATACTATTAAATTTTTTTAATTAATTAATTACTTTATTATTTTTAATTTAATATCGTTAATTTATTGATTTTACGTTTACTAAGTTTACTGCATTTTTATTGTTACATTCATTAATTTTTTCATTTTATTTTTTCAAAAATTTGTTTTAATTTATTCCAATAAGATCGAAACATGTATTGCGCTTATATGCTTCACCCTGTAGATTAAAATTTTGTTCTGTCAGCACCAAAACATTAATTTGTAATACTCTCGTTTCATTAGGTTTCTCTTTCTTCAAATTTGTGATTTTATCTTTGCCTTCTGTTCTGTAGGATTCATTCCCTTGCCAGACGTTTTGTAATTCATTGCTTCCATTACAGCTAAATCTAGACAATGAGCAGCAATTTTACTGATTACGTTATTTATTACATTTCGTTATTACTTTTCCTTGTTTTCTAATTGATTTCTGAAATTTTTATAACTTCGTACTCAATTAACATTCTATGGAAACCGAAATTTAGTTCAATTTGCGCTTCCTTTTAGGGTGCGCAATGTCCTTTTTATAACTTTAACTTCTTTAAAGCCGGATAGTGCGTATAAAATTTTAAAATTGCACAATTTAGATAAAAAAATTTATTATGAATTATCACGTAATGTCGGAAGGAATAATTTAGCAGAACGTAACTTTTGGCTTTATGTTTTGTCGAGCTGTTACGAAGGTTCTTGTAGTAAAATAAAAGATATTACAAGTAGTTCAAACAATTTAAAGAAAAATGTGTTTAACATTTCCATTTTCACAATTTATTTTTTGTTTTTTTGCAGGTACAATATATCGTTCCTTGTTTGGCTCTCGGTCCAATTAACATTTAAATAAGAAATAATAAACTGCGCTAAAGAACAATTTAAATTGAATAGAATGTAATAGAATACATAAATATGGAAAAAACAGACAAAGCAGTTTCAACCGAAGACTTGTGTATTGAATCACCAAGTGCCATGTGCTTAGAAGCTGCAAAATTGGAAGCATTGTTTAAGACTCTCGTGGAAAATAAAGTCGAAGCAATAAAAAACGACAAAGTTAAACTGTCGAGCGTACATTCCAGCCCAAAAAGTTTAGTTCATCGATTTCGTCTAACTTCTTCGTCTTCTGCAAATTCATCAAAAGAAAATCACCACTATCCTAACTCGCTCAACCGCAAACATAGACGAAGAAAAAAAGGCTACGATGATGAAGATTTAGCACCGAGAGATATTAAAGTAGCCAAGAGAAGTGGTAAGTAGGTATCAAGTTACTGTTTGAACTTCCTTTATTGAGTAGTTGTTGAAATACCGTCGATGAAACTCTGGTGGTTCTTTCAAACAATTTTAATTCAAAAGTAGTATAAAACTTCAAGTTCCATTAAAGCTTTGTAATTTTATTAAAATTTAGTACTCACTTTTGTTTTTTAGTTTTCAGTAAAACTCAAGTACCATCTTCATCTCCAGAAAGTGGACGTCACAAGTTGCAACGTAGTTGTGATAGAAACTTCTGTGCTAATGAAAAGCCCCAGAATTCATTTGAATTTCATTGTGATAGTATTTGTTCTACGGAAGATTTTATTACTAGTGCATCAAATAATTATCCATGTTGTTGCCCAAATGAAATAAATGGACATATGTAAGTATTTTTAGTATTTTCTTTCATTAATTTAGTCTTATTATATTCGAAAAATAGCGAAAAAGAGAGACAAACAATTTTTTGTAATGATCACATTAATTTTTTCAAAAAGGAAAAAACAATTATATTTAACGGAAACGATTTCTAGTCAGTGAATCTCACAGTTATTCAGCTCTTGGATTCGCTCGCTAAAACAAACTTTAAATGAATTCAAAAACTGCATAGTAATACTGCGATTTTCCACGTGATCGTTATCGTTATTGCGTAAACTATTTTTGAGTTGGTTATAAATTAAGAACCATTCAAAAGTGCCGTAAACTTTTTGGTATAATAAACGAAGAATAAGAATTTTCTATTCGCTGGGTGCGAAGTGCATAGTGGGGGTATTAAAAACGACGCCAGCGCCCGCTGCGGACAAATTGTGCAAAAAAGGTGGTCAGATGTCACACACCCATTGGCTGGATGCGTAGTGCATAATGGGGGTATTAAAAACGACGCCAGCGTCCGCTGCGGACAAATTGTGCAAAAAAGATGGCCAGATGTCACGCACCCAGCGAATAGCATTTTTACATTTACAGATTTTACTTATACTTAGCAAACCCAAATACCGTAACTTCATACAAGCTTGGAGGGTATTCCATACCCCCCAAACCCCCCGGTCATCAGGAATAATATAGGATCTGTTATTGATTTTAATAAATCGCAACCGTTTCAAATAGATATATCAACTTGGCGTGGTATTAGGATTGAGGATAGTTCATACCCCCAGGATAAGGAGGTTAAAAGTTATTCCATTTCTAAATATCTGATGGAGTAAATATTAGCATTGAAAGCCGTAGTTATTCGGCCTATAGTTTTACTCAAGGAGACGTGACAAAACAGATGTGCTTCATAAATAATACTAAGGAGGAGAAGCTTTCTAACAAATTATTGCATTGGATAATATCAAATCGTAACAATAATTAATATGGTAATTCCAATTCCAATGAAAGATAATTTTTATTAAACAATATTGTAGGTTATACCAAATTAAGACCGACTACTATTTAGTTGCTATAAAATTCTAAGAAAAGTAGCTCTCGCTTAATGACACCCGCGGAAAGACGCATTATACGACATAATCATGGTGGTCCTCTTAGTCAGCACAGCTGAAGCTAAAGTTGAAGATAAAGCTTATAACTTGTATTTTTACCACTTTCTTTACCTTTCATCACACCCTCCCCTATAACATGAGGATTGCGACGCCCCCGTTCGTTCTCGTAGTATCACTCTTTCTGTGTTAGGTGACCAAAAACTACTCATAATTTCATAATTTTATGATGTTAGTGTACTCATAAAATGAAAGCAGATTGCTGAAACAGATACCACAGTCCGTCACAATCCAAAGATGACCTCTCCAGTTTGTTTAGCCAAAATGTTAATAGGCTAGCTCTCGATTTGTGCAAAGGCTGAGCAGTGGTGAAAAAAACGCTTCTTCTTCTTATGACTAGGATTTATCCTGTTTGTCTTGCCTCATTCCATTGACGAGGAAAACCAACTTTGGGCCCATCTCTTAGGCGGTCGTCCCGGTAGTCTTTTGCCCTTCGGCAGTCCATATTTACAAACTTTTGCCAGTCTTCCATCCTCCATACGTTCTACATGGCTGTTCCATTCTCGCTTTCTGATCTTGATCCACTTCACTACGTCTTGTATTTCGCAATCTTCTCTTATTGAAACATTGGTTTTTCTATCGCGGAGTGTTAAATTCGAAATGGATCTTAATACTTTCATCTCTACAGTTCTCATTCGTTGTTTAGTTTTTTTCGTTTCCGCTCTCGTTTCTGTTGCGTATGTCAATATAGGCCGGATCATGGTCTTGTATATCTTAACTTTTCCTTCCTTGCGCATAAATTTGTTTCTCCGTATGGTGTCGATTTCGTACTTCTTCTATCAGGCTTCTGTCGCTTGTTATCTCCGCTCCCAGAGCAGAACAATAAAACGCAAATGGTAATAAAGTGCTTTAATTCACAATAGAATTTGAGAGATCTTATCACAATTCCAGTAATTGCAATGCAAATTACTGTGCTAAACATAAACCCATTAGCAAATCTCAGGTGTTAGGTATAAAGGGGTTAAGTCATAAAACGTAGTTTTGAGATAATGAAGAAAGAAATTTGTAATGCAAATTGTAAATCGGGTAATTAATAAGTCATAAGTCAACTTACGCCTTTTATACCGAATGGAATATGTAGCGGAATACGGAATATATAGTGTTCTCAGAAGCATAAGTCAACTAACGCCCTTTATACGGAACGGCATACAATTATTTTTGATTTAATATTTTTATTTTCAGACCATTACTGCGCTAATAAAATAAAATTTACTAAAAAATTTATATTAGTCGAAAGAGCATTCAAAATAGATTTCATTCCAGCAATAAAAAAAATTTTCCATTTTCTGACTTAACCCCTTTATACCTAACACCTGAGAAATTAAATACGGTGCCACATCCAAGAAATGCTCCCGCTTCAAATTCAACAAGTACTATCTAATATAAAACACAATAACCTCTAAATGTTATCCAATATTGAACACAAAAGCCAAAAACACGTCGGTTCATTCGTCGGTTCCAACGTGTGGCTGAAAATGTGAAAATCTGGAATACATGTTAATTCCACACAGGAAACACTTGATTGACTTCCGCGAACACAAAGCACAGCTTGCAGATCTGATGTTGGCTGGACCGTGAGAGAGATGGTGTTGGAGCTAATAAGCGAAATTGGACCTCCCAGATAACAAAGGAATTCCTTACTCGTCATCCAAAACAACAACAATCAGCAATGGTCATTAACTCGAAGTTATGGTAAACAACAACCAATAGTGTCGCTAACCCAGTGTTCCCCAAACTTTTTTGTCTCGTTGACCACTTGCCATGATTTTCGGTTTTGCGTAGACCCCCTCTGCTGCTCAGCTCACCTCTTGTTTTTTTAGGACATTGGCAACTGCCGATATTATGGTAAAAGTAACAAATCTATAAGTATCTAACTATTTATTTAAATTAAAATTTACATTAAATAACTGATGGAAAAATAATTTTTTTAAATTTTAGTGAGAGGGTTGAGCCTGGTGCTTTAATAATAAATTTTCAACATTTGGTATCAATTTAGTTAAGTTTACTCTCAAATCCCCTCTGTTAGTGATGACCAGTCTGTTATAAAAATTGTATCAATTATACAAAAAATTAAAAATTAAAGTCGTGAACCCCCATTTACATCTCATGGACCCCCAATTTATTTTTTCGCTGCCATCGACCCCTAGGGGTCGATATAGACCACTTTGGGAAACACTGCGCTAACCGAATGAAGTCGAATATCATCGGACGACTTGCGCACCAAAAGCTGCTTAGTAGTTCGCGTATAAAAGAGCCTCTATTATCTCCAAATATTACACAGGAGCTCAAAAATATTACACGACAGCCGGACTACCATCTTAAACGACTTGGCACGAGATAATAGTCACGTTGGACCCAAAAAATACTTGACCACGTTAACCACCGGCAACGTCCACTGTCGTAGGAGTTGCGAGACTGAATATTCCTACGCAAAAACGTTCAAATGATCAACAATCTAAGCCGCAGTGGTGGATTGATGTGATCGCTGGTTGTCAGAGGACATCCACACTGTTGGTGACCGAGGTAGTCATCGAGATCTATCTGATAGGTCCACCTCACAATCCATCTAAGATCTCAGCATGGCACGGGGTACAATAAGCTAGTTTGCTTCAGTGCAGGTGGATTAAATGAGCCACACCCGTTGAGACAATAAGAATAAGAACATCAACAATCTGCCCGCAAAATGCATGCATTCAAAGATTGCATTTAAATAAAAATGCAGAGCCGCATCGAGGAATATTGTGAAATGGAATTCAAGGAAGAACAAAATTACAAATGCAAGAATTTGTTACTCTTTAATTATTACACTAATTGCTTTTGAAGTTGTCAAGTGCACTGATGTAATAGTTTACATTAGAACCGCCCCTTGGATCCTGCCATTTGGATTTCAGCGCTTGCACCATCGACGTTTGTCTGCCAATTATTATCTTGCAACTAATAGACATTGTTGTAGCTTAGCAGTAGTTCAGAATCATCACTCCTGGTGTCTATACGAATTTGGAAGAGACTTGTAGAAGCTCAAATCTGTCTTCAAAGCCCTAAAACACTTCTTCTTCTTATCTTCCATAAATTCTAAGAATACCAGGCATATTTGACCCCACGATCAAGAAAATTATTATTTACCCTTTTCAAATAATGTTAAGATTAATTAGTACTTGGGACCTCTAATCTCTGAATTTCAAAGTTAAGATTAATGTCCCTTCGGCATCTCGAAACTCCCAACCGATAATAATTCATGAACATCTCAGAAGATTTCTGTCATGGTAGTTCCAGAAATATGAGTATTAGTCCAGTCAATAGAGACATTCGTTATAGGTGTGACTTTGCAAAAATTCTGCACAGCATTGATATTTTTAGGATCGTTAAGTAGGCTTATAAAAAGCTTAAATTCAAAAATGAGAATTATGAAACATCGAGCGCTAGCCGCCATCTTTGAAAACGCGTTTCGTATCATATCTCGGAAACGGCTTACTTTAGGATGAAAAATATGGAAACCTTTTTTGTAGATAATTGAATTTCCCACCTTTTTTGTTCGAAACTTTTTTTGATTCAACTTACTGTTTTTTACTTACAGCTCGTTCAATGTCGCAAATCTCCTGTTATCCGCTGTTATCCGCTGTAACTCCCTGGAAAGTCGATTTAACCATGAAACGTCCTGTATTTGCGACATTGAACGAGCTGTAAGTAAAAAACAGTAAGTTGAATCAAAAAAATTTTCGATCTATCAAAAAAGGTCTCCATATTTTTCATCCTAAAGTAAGCCGTTTCCGAGATATGAAACGAAACGCGTTTTCCAAGATGGCGGCTAGCGCTCGATGTTTCATAATTCTCATTTTTGAATTTAAGCTTTTTATAAGCCTACTTAACGATCCTAAAAATATCAATGCTGTGCAGAATTTTTGCAAAGTTCATTTCTCTATTGACTGGACTATATGGGTTTCGTACTTAATTTTGGAAAATACTGCAACACACCATCATCAAACCAGAAAAAGAAACGAGATACGAATTGAGAGAAGCCGACTGAAGTGCTCTGATGGCATAAATCTTCAAGTCAGAATTTTCAACTCGTTGCCTGAACAAATCAGAAATTTTCCCCTTGCAAGGTTCAAAAGGGTAATAAAAGAACAACTGACCGAATGCGCGCTATACGATGTGGAAGAATTCTTCCAGGCCGAGTTGAGATGAAAACCAGCAACTGCTGATCTCCACCAGTTAGGATTACTGAAAATTTTTGTTGTTGTTGTATTAAACTAATACTATTTTTTGTAGCCTAATAAAGATTATTATTATTATTATTATTATTATTATTATTATTATTATCTTCATGGTGGCATTATTCTCACAAAGACGAGGCAGAAGAATAGAATCTCAGTCACATCGCTTTACCTTCTTTGAAATCTTTCGATCTGCTCTACCAACAAATGTGTCAAGCTTCCTTGGCACTGTTGGTTCTGTGTACATATTACAGTAGCTTTACATCCGATAGGTAGCTTACCAGACTGGCATTCTGGTGTTCCTGTAACCCTGGTTTTTATGATAAAGCCCTCCGAAGCACGGAGACGACCATAAGTAAAGTTCAACCTTTCCCTGGATTTGAACCCGGTACTTCGCATTTGCAATTGACCGCGTTAGCTGCAAGGCAATGTAATTTACACGCGATACGCGAACTTCCACAGTTCAACAGATGACAGATGACAGATGGTGTTTGAAAATTAAATATCAAGTTAATTTCAAAGCACCGCTTACACCACAACAAGTTTGTTAAATATTTAAACTATTAGAAATAAATTTATCAAAACTATATTGTACCGGTTATAAGTTGGAAAACCTTAACAAATCATCTGTACGTTACGAACAGACTAATCTATTGTTCTTTTTAACATAAGATTACTAATTATTAAAAAGCATCAAATATACCCAGGTGAATTACCGAATATTTTATTAAACAACCCCTCAGCTTGCCTCATTTATCGAGGGTTGGCACACTTGACTGCAATTAATAAAATAAAATATTCAATATTTCATTATTTGAATAATAAAAGAAGCCTGAACGGAAAACTTTAGGGTTAAGAAAATTAAACGAAAAATAATTTTGTTCTACGATGTTAGCTACCTACTAAAACAAAGTTTTTAAAAGTTTGCCTTTCTCGAAGGAAAAATTCGACGTTTCACTTCTGTGACTTTTTTCCCTAAAATTTAAACATGAAGCCGAGTTAGGCAAGCCAAGTGCAGGGAGGCGTTGATTTGTTATCTAAACTTTATCCTGTAAGGCAAATTTTTACAAAAACCGAAACATAAAGGATAACGAGAAGTATTTTACCATAAAACGATAAATTGACTGCGATAAAAAGTTTCATTAATCAAAACACGTTAAAAATGGTTATGGTCGACTATACGAACAATTTTTTGGGTCGACTATTTTCAATGCATCAATTTACATTTTTCAAGATATTTTTAAACGAAAAAGTAAATTAATTTAATTAGGTTATTTCATTACAAAAGGTGGTCTAATTCTGTCTACTATCCTAATTGATTTTATCGAAATAATTGAGGATGTTTATTTTAGATAGAATTAAAGACCTTAATTGGTTTTTCTTCATGTAAACAATTGTGTGATCAACGTGTTCGTTTTCGAGCCTGCATCCGACGTCGGTATTTTTGTTCATCTTAGCAATTTGTTACAAATATCGGTTGTGCTGTTCACTTCTGAAATGAGCTTTGATTACCGCAACTCTTTCTATTACACAATTTCTATTTTACGAACTAAATTAAAAATTTATTTCTTTAATTTACTTACCGATTGATTTTGAATATTTATAAATGTAAGGTACTAATGGAAACAGACTTAATCTGATTGTGATCGATTTGTTTCAAAACCACAACAGTTGTCAATAATAGAAACCATTTATCATGTTTATATTGCGATCCAACACTGAATTTTTGATTAAGAAAATTAAAACATAATTAAAATTTAAATTAGAAGTTTAAAATCCAATTTTATTTAATCATTTTTATTAATTTTATTTATTTATAATCCAGTCAAATTGGAATTAATTTTAAATGTAACTAAATCAGGAGTCGATGAAATCTCAGACATTTGTTAGAAAGCACATTTTGAAATGAAAAAAATAGAAGTTATGTGAAGTTCGAATCCGATCAATATACAAAACACTCAAAACAGCAGAAAAAAAGCTATACCCGCAACTTTGCATTCTAAATGCGGGGAAAACTGTCATAAACATCAACAATTTGTATAGGAGCAATTTTATATATAATTGAATTTTCTACAACGAAAGTCCCTTACGGTATATATTGTACTCTACCACCCGATTATAAAATAATTTGTAAAATTAAAGGGGTATATTCGTGGTGATAGATGTATCAGTGTCTCTAATTTACCACAAAAATACGCATTTTTTTTGACAGTTTCACTTAATCTTTCTCTACCAACAAGAAATAATTACAAAAATTAACAAACACAAAATTTTATTATTAGCCGCGAAATTTGAAGTACGGTACTGGAAAAATGTACAAAGATGCGAGATCTGCAATCCGCATAGCAACCGTTCGTTAGAGTAAATTTTATCCTTAATGACTAGGAGGAAACAAAAACCGACGCAATAAATGTGGAGAAGGAGCTTGCCAGTGCCGTAGTAAATTTCATTTACTTCTGAAATTAATTTAGGAAATACTAGTAAAAAGACTGATGCCAATGAAATTCCATTCGTACTCATTTTGTACAAAAAATGGTTTGTCAACTTTCTTAAGAGGAAGAGAAGAAGCAAAACTATTTTTGGCGAGATAGAAATAATCAAATTTGTAACTGACGCTGTTCCTACATTGGTATAGAGGTCCATTAGATAAAATGAATTTAGATTTAACATCTTGACGCCGCTATTGTCCATTATCTTCAATCATGCGATGATATTTACCTATGTTTTTGGATCAATGGTTTTCAAAATGCCAGTGTCGGCTTTTAACCTTTAACTAGTGACGTGAATCTTTCCTACATACATTTCAATGGGAACTTTGCCTCGGAGACGCCCACGTCACTAACTAAAAGTTAAGAATTCAATGCAGTAGCAAATGAGGTGTTTGTTCCACGGCTAATCATTTGTGCAACAGTAGATGTCATTCTCACAGCATTTTGAATGCAAAGTTGTGGTGTCAGTTTTCTTTTTTGAATGGTAGTACACCAATCTATGTAGTTCCAACTAGAATAATCAGTCTGTAATTATGAATATATCAATTTAAAATTATTTTATACAAAGAACGAATGAGAGATATCCAATTTTTGAGTATTATGTTGATTTGAAATCGTAACGCTTTTTATACCATTAGAAGAAAGTTGCGACTAGGAGATTTCAATTTGAATAACTACTTTATCCCTCGCATATCTTCATCCATTGATGAGGATTATGCAAATTGTCCTATCTACATTATTTATTTATTGTCGAATTGCTACCCTAAATATACAATAGCATATTTTTTTATGAATTAACCTGATTACCAAAACATGTTCTCAACATTTTGAATTTATTGCCTCAAGCCTGTTTTGAAATATTATTTGATTGTACTGTGTTGAATTTTAATTTAAAATTAGAATAGAAACATTTTAATATAAAACTGATTTATTTGGACAAGCTTCATAAATTGCAATTTTATCGATATATTTCTAATATTTTCAAAGCAAATAATTCTTGGTCAAAATGAAAATTTTGTTGATCGAAAAACTTATAAGTGCTATTTCAGCTACTAAAACCATACTATAAAACTACTTTCCCAACTATGAAACTTTATGTTAGCATTTTCTTAAACAGAACAGCGAAACCCGTTTTTTTCTCAAGTTTAAAAGAAAATTGTTTTTTATTAATTTATTTAAAATTATTTGTAGGTATATAATTTATTATATTCATCTACATTATACTATTCTCAGGGACTAAAACTTGTCACAGCTATCAAATCCGTTATCTACCTAATTTTCTCCAAACGGCGCAGGAAAATCACGTACCACATGATAATTTAAATTTAAAGCTTGTCGGATTAAAACGCAGCTATTTCTTGAACAAATTAATAATCTCCTCATAAAGATCTTCACACTTGATTTCGGTTTCCGATTTATATTCAACAGGAGGTTTAATCGCTAACCATATTATCTTGGAGCTAAAGCTCCAGTTTTGTCAAGTAGTTCAATATGGGTCTAAGGTGGTAAGCATTGAGTATGACATACGAATTTGATAAAATTTATGCGTTCCTGGATGCAAAAGTTTGTTAAAAAAAGATTCGGCAGCCACGCAGCCTACAGACCACATAACCTACTTCTTCCTCATATGGAAGGGATAATAACATTTCTGATGTTCGATAAAACCTTGTGTTCACAAAAGTCCAAATATTGTTTTCGGAAGTTTTTATAGCTGATCCAAAATCAAAGATGTGTAGTACCCACTACCATTTTATTATTATCTGCCTTTAAATCCGTATGGATTATTCCAACTTGTCTTAATTTTAACAATACTAAAACTAGTTGCTGCAAAATAATACGAGCAAATAGTTTAGCCGGTAACAGGTGGTTGCTTAAAAACTCGAATAAATTTTCATCTAACGTTTCGAAAGCAAGGCGTAGGTAATTTGCACAATAAAAATAATCAAATGTGTGCACAATTAAATTATTTAACAAAATAAGTTTTTAGTATTGCTAAATTTGAGGGTAGTAGGCATGGGTTTTATTTGAGGAAAAGTTTTTTTGAATAACTCAACTGACACCAAAGGAGGTGAAAAGAAAATCTCTCAAGAGCATTCTATGTTTTGCTAGCAAAATTGAATTTCTAATAACATAATAATTAGAAGGGTTATGAACAAAAGATCAACATTGATCGCGGTTCTGAAAGGCTTTCGCATCCAATCCACCCTTGAATACAATACAACACAGTACATCAAAGTTAAGGTCATAATGCAACCAAGTAAGCTAAGTTCATATGGGAGATTATATGCAAATTTCCGATTTTGAATTTCAAAATCGGAAGATTTCATTAACAAGGGGACACTACAGTCAGCATATCTGCATTCGAGATCCCAATTTTTTTGGGAAAATGATCAATTTCTCGGCATTTAGTCAAATGCCCCTTAGTTTTTGAGTTGTTATGAATACTTAAAAATAGACATGGTATTTGAATGGCAATGCATAAGTTCTGAGTTCGATCCTCATAAGAGGCAATTTTTTTTCTGAAAATTATGTAAGTAATTTATTATCCGAATTAATATACTTAATTTAAAATTTTTATTTATTTTTTAACCTACGCATTACCATTCCAATACTCTACCTCTAGGGTCTAGACTACCACGGTTTATTACAATTAATAACAGCCAATAGTAATAGCAGTTATGTTTGTTTTCAAAAATTCATAACTCAAAAACTAAGGGGCATTAAACTAAACGGCGAGAAAGTGATAATGCTTTTGGCTTCCAGAATCACCAAAAAAATTGGGATTTCGATTGCCGATTTACAGACTGCGATGTCCCCTTTTGAGTAAAATATGAAGGAAGGCGTATACAGTTTATTGTTAAAACGTCAATCTTCAAGCAAAATTTATTAATATTTGATGCGAAATTGTAAAAATTTTATTTTCTTAAGTTAGTTAATAAAATTAAATATGCAAATGTGAATTGAAATTTATTAAGTAAGGTGGCAAATACTAAGCGGAAGATCTTTCTTATTATCCTAGGTAATAATTTCTCAAGAAGTTCTTCTTCCTTCAAGTCATTTACAGATGCGCCGCTGAATAGTTAGTTTATTTATTACCAACAAAAAAACCACCCAGAGAACACTAAAACAATTTTATGATCTACGAAATCGCATGCATCTACATATTTTGTCACAATGTCTTTTGAGTGAGGCTGGATGATATCTCCAATAAGTATGGTGAAGGCAGTGGCGTAACTTCAAATTTTGGGCCCGTGAGCAAGAGAAAAATAAAAAAGAACAAAATCTGGTCGCAATATAATGCAGTTTAGGGGGGTCCAAAATATTGGGCCGGGACCATTCTTCCCTCTTCCCTTCCCACCGGTCTTTACGCCACTGCAACTTTTTGTCAATTTTTTCACATTTTAGGGTGTTTAGAGGTTTTATCCAGCTTAGACAAAATATGTAGGGGAGAGTGGTCCTGGGTCGGCCCAGTAAGCCTTTTGTCCGAAAACGAAAGGTAAATCGGATTTTATAGCACTAATAAGAGTGTAGTTGCGTACGGAGATCATGTGCCTATAATTCTTGTAATTTAGGAAGGTGCAGTGTGGCTTTTGCAGTCGCAATGCAGTGCAAAGTGAAAAACAACATTTTGATTGTTTATTAAAACAGTGTTCCTGAGTCGGCACCCCCCTGGTCTTGAGTCGGCACCATAGAATATAAGATTTACAATAGAAGGGAAACTTCCATGTTAAAAGTTTAGACAGTCTTAAACTGTCTTATCGTTGCGCCCCCTGGGTGTCATGGGTCAACTAATACGTATCTTTACATTTTATTCCACTATATTTAAATTTAAATTGCACAAATTAACTATTTTTCACTGTTTTAATTTGATAATCGTCTTAAAATTCCAATTTATAGGATATTCTATGATAATAGGTAATGTTATTCTGTACTTTTCTAAATAATTATTGAAACAGCGCCATCTTAAGAAAATCCGCCAACTAAAATACCATTAATATCAGGGTCTAATATTTTCCTATGAAGTTTCTACACCGTGGTCGGCACCCCATTTTTTTTGTTCGAATGCAGGAAAAAGCGCAGATTCTCTAAGTTGAAAAAAAAATGAACGAATTTGAACCATTCAGAAGAATAAAACATGCAATTTTTGTCAAATTTTTTATTAAAACATTAACATAAAGGATGATCATTCGCTATCGCCGTCAGATTCACAATATGTAGGGCGTACTGAGCTCTGTAGCGAACGCAAGTGCAATCCACTTGTGGATGGCTGGGGTGACTGGTGTTCTTGTTTTTTTTTTATGGGAGTTTGTTTGACCCTGTATTGTTTTTTGACGGTCGTCCTTGTGGTCCTTTTTCTTTGGTATTGCGTTGACAATACTAAAGCATTTAAAGCATCAGCCGTTAAAATCGTCGTTCGGCCCGGCTTTTGGCCTCATCGTGCGCCTGTCGTTTTGCGCGGTGGTGCCTTTGGAAATGGTAACAGTTTCTAAAGTGTTATTTAGAAGTGACGTGGACGAGGACGGCCTAGACGAACTGATGGACGAATTCGAATGGTTGATCGAATCTTCATAAACCATCGCATCGATCCTATCGTCTGCCACAATAGCTTCGACGATGCCGTCTGCTTCCTCAACTGCCACGTCTTCCGTCGCTTCGCTGGGAACGTCACTGTTCTCTGTATGAGGTCAATCGGTGGTTGAGCTGGGCAAATAGTCAATATCTTGAAAGATATAGGAATCCATTGGCCAAATGCCCGTTGCTCTGAAGCTTGAAAATTGACTGGATATTTTTACCTTATATAGCATTTTATTAATAAAATTAATTGGAATTATCCGATAATTCAGAGTTATCCAAAAAATTGAATCACTTTGAGCTACTTTGACCTCGCGAAGGATCTTGATTGAAGGTTTATCCTCAACACATTTAGTACTGTCATAATGACATGTCTTCACGACCTATCGGAAAAGTGCTTCCACAACACATCCGTGTGTTTATTTTATTGCAGCTGAAAAGATTAAATACCTAAGACAATGTAAAAAAGCGTCAAGATCAAAAAAATTGGTGAAGACTCGGGACCACTTCGACTTTTTATAGGTTTTGCGTGATTTCTCACGCGAATAAATCCAAATGGAAAATCGACATGACCAATAAATTACAACATTGAATAAAGAAACCAGCGCACTCACTCATTTTAAATTTCGGAAATATTTACATACCTGTAGCTGCTTCAGAATGCATGACAAAAATGAAATTTTGTCACAAATGAAAATTATAAACGCGCTCACAACTCACAGCACAATCCAAACTGACAACTGCAAGCGTAATTTACGTCAGTGGTTATCACTATGTCAGACGACAAAAAATTGAGCCGATACGTGCGCCCATCTCTGAGAAACACCATGGTGCCGACTCAACCCGCAGTGCCGACTAAGGACCACTCTCCCCTATTGTCAAGAATTAAATTTGCGTCTTTTATCAATTTTGAAAAGGACTATCTTTACTTCCTTGTACTGGGGGGGTATTCCATACCCCCACAGACCCCGCGGTTTCACACCTATTTCTTTACATTTTAGGAGATAAATTCCACTGATGTACTTAGTCCTGAATGTTAGGAAAGGGGGTTATAGTTCTTCAATGTACAGTATCGTGTTTTAAATGTGAAGAAGATGTTGCAAAACCAGGGGGTCTGGGGGGTATGGAATACCCCCCAGGCACACCAGTAAATAAGCAACAATACAACTTTTAGGAATCAAATTATAATAGTCATCTTATTCTTCTTTATGGCTGGAGGGTATTCCATACCCCCCAGACTCCCCGGTTTCACACCTATTTCTTCACATTTTAGGGGATAAATTTGTTTTGATTTCTTGATTTAATTCTTTAACAGTCATTCGCCTTGCTGTTTACTTGCATCTGGGGGGGGGAGATCTCGACTGATTCCACTGATGTACCTAGTCCTGAATGTTAGGGAAGGGGGTTATAGTTCCTTAATGTACAGCGTCGTGTGTTAAACTTGAATAACAGGTTGTGAACCGGGGGTCTGGGGGGTATGGAATACCCCCAAGGTACACAAGTAAATTACCAACAATACGACTTTTTAGGAATCAAATTAGAATAGTTATCTCATTGCTTTTATAAAACTGGAAGGTATTCCATACCCCCAGACGTCCCCCCCCCGGTTTTACGCCCATTACTTCACATTTTAAGGTATATATTTGTTTTGGTTTAACGATACTTTTAATTGTATAAATATTTCAATAAATCTTTTTTTAAACCGCTTGCCACAGGCGCTTTTTACCATTGTTACGGTTCTGTGGGAGGGGTAAATACATTTTTAAAATTTGTAGTCTTTAGTCTATTTTTTCGATTTTTGTATTCCATAGGAAGTCATTAGTGCCTAATTACCTTACCTACTCTCCTTGATAGCTATTCGCTGGGTGCGTGACATCTGGCCACGTTTTTTGCACAATTTGTCCGCAGCGGACGCTGGCGTCGTTTTTTAATACCCCCACTATGCACTTCGCACCCAGCGAATACTCTGTTTACCTAACAGATGCACCAAGGCTCCTCCCCAAAAATGTAAGCCAATGAGCGCATCAACCAGTTTTACACGCAAAAAAAATGTTACATAAAAGTTCAAATGATTGTATGACATTAAAAATTAATTTATAGGTTAAAAAAACTATTACGTTAGTGTTGTAAACGATAGTTTCAAAATTCGAGCAATAGAAAAATTCTATTCGAATATCCCGCGCGTTTTTAGGGAGGAGCTTCGGTGCACCTGTTGGCTGTTGCAACTGAAAGAGTTGAAATTTTCTGTGACTAATCTTTTGAGGATCTACATACACTGTCATGGATATTATTGTACACAATCAGGCACATACGAGCTGGAATATCAGACGGCCAGTGGCGGATCTAGCACTTGAAAGGCCCCAAGCGCAATTAAATTTTGTGCGCATATTAAACGCGCTCGTTTTTTACTATGGTATGGTGCAATTATTTTTTACGTTACATTGCCTCGGGCCCCTAAGATTTTAAGGGCCGTGTTCATTCGCACACCGCGCACACTGGTAGTTACGCCACTGGGTGAGGGAGACCGAAAGCCAAATAACTACATTAAAAAACCGTTAAAATTAATGGAAGATTTCTATTTGCCTGTTAGTAATGAAGAACCATTCGTAACGCTTTGCCGCCGGAGGTTTGTTAGCTTGTGACTAATATATTGCTAGAAAACTCCTCCATGTAATTTATTGATTGAGTCGTACATTTAAAAATGAAAAAAAATGGTTAATTAATTATTATTATGTCGAATATTCTCCCCTTACTACAAATTAAATTGTATTTTACCCGGTGCTCCTGGACCTGAAGAGTACTCATCCGTACCGCCAGAAATCTGATTTCATATTTATTTCTTTACATTTTACTCATGATGTTCTACAGTAAGGAAATGTAGCTCCCTCATAGCGCTCTCGGCAAACTATGCTAATGAGATTTAAGAGCAATGTCCAGTGCTACCCCCGTATAACAGTGTGAATATTTGTGATTTCTGTCATTTATTTCCAGGACGTTACAAAAATTTAAATAATTGCTAGCATTACAAAATTTTTCAACACTTTTTTATATAAACACGCTAAAGGAAGTTGATTTATTTATTGGAAAACCATGTTATTCGAAAATTAGAACATGGGAATCTCCCCCCCCCTTCCAACCGTAGTTTTCGAATTACGCAATATTCAAATAAGTAAATCAATTTCTTTTAGCGTTTTTATATAAAAAAAAAGTTGAAAGATTCTGCAATGCTAATAATTATTTAAATTTTTGTAACGTCCTAGAAATAAATGACATAAAACACAAATATTCACACTGTATAGGGGGGTATCCGACTGCTTGTCGGGAGATTTGATCTTCCTAGCTCCGAAGCTCGGTTCGTGACGTTTTGTGACGCAATCGGGATTGGTTTTGGTGGAATAATAATTTAAAACAGTTCTAATGCGGCCTTCAGACCGCACAGCGTGGTAAATCTAGTAATTATTAATATAAAATCCTAGTTATGTCTATCTATCTATTAGTAACGCAAGAAGTCATTTTTTTGACAGTATTTTAAAATAGATCGGGGTATTTTCACAACCCAGTCCTAAGTCCTATATTGTGCTTCTAATTCAAAAAAATGAATTGGGCTTAGAAGGTATAATACAACCGTGGGGTGGTGATTTCGAGTTTGGACGATTATAATGATGAGGTCCTCGGAGCCATACTGTCCTAGTTGCTGCGTTAGCAGGTTATAATATGTAAATCGTGTTTTCTCATCAAGGTTGGTTCTCATTACTATGAATCTATGTTGTTTTGCTATTAACTTCAGAAATTAGGGGTAACCTTTTCAAATGTTCTACAGGAGCTCTCAAGTCCATCCCTGTCTAGCGAGCGACAGAGATGTTCAATAACTTCGAAAACCCCAAGAAAAATTGCAAAGATAACAAGCTTAGCTTGTTTAGTTGTTATTTAGTTTTATATCCCTGACTGAACTACTAAATTAGACAACTCTGGCTATAAACCCCGAGTTTAAACTTTTCGTATACCTTTTCTTCATTTATTTACTTTCTCTCGAAGTTCTAAATTGGGTGTTATGTTCTTTTCGTACTTTATAAGCAATATAAATCGATAAGTGTCCTAGAGTATGTTTGATTTGATTTGTTGGAAGTGTAAATGTTGATCGTAGTACAATATTTGTTTTGAAAATCTTCCCTGTTCATATTTCAAAAGATATATGCTAAAAACGTTGATTTTTCCTTTCTGACGATTTTCAGATTTACTTTTGCTTGCGAAATTCAATTAAAAGAAGTATCTTCTAGCTGATCATTAATCAAGCATTACTCAATTAAGAAAGTGCGAAAGCTTTACCCACACGATGAGATTTGTGGGTTAAAAACTCCATTTAATGAAATAGCAGCTGCTACGATGGACGAACTATTAATCAGAGATTCTACAGTCAAGTCTCGTTAAAAAGCACTTCCGAGTTTTATACCTACACTTATGAGCCAGCTGTAAACTCTTATGCCCAAACTGTCGGAAAATTAATCTTAGGAGAGAAGTGCGAGATGTGCAGAGTGATTCATCATCAACTCCATAAATTTTCGGTTATGCTTCTTGGATCCAGCCTCGGTTATCCGGGCTTTCAACATGTCACGTATATGTTACCTAGCTCCCCCCGACTAACACACGACTGACTCATGTGATCAATACCTCAATATCTAAAAAAAATTTACAAAATAAAAAATCTTGGCGATAATTTTAACATATAATAGCACTTCGATTAAATTACATCTGATGGAGAGACAAATTTAGTACTACAACTTGTTTCTTAAACCGCATTCTACTATCTGTGTTGTAATCCCGACCCTTTATTCTCTCCACTCATTCCACTTTAAACCCAACTAGAAAAGTTGAAACGCTCACCAATACTCTCAAACTTGAAACGCTTGTAAAGCAATTGCGAAGTCTGGAAAACCATTACTTATATTTTTATGTTAAAAAAATGTAACTGTGAAACCGATTCGAATATTCGATGCAAACTTGGAATATAAAGACAAAGTTCAGTTAATATTGCAGAACTTTGGTTGCCGTTTTGAAAGTTTTACATTTATTAAGTCAACTAATCGCTTGATAACGCTTTTAACTTCTACCAAAGCTTTTTTCTTTTCAACTTTATTTATAAATTTACAGCAGATATTAAGAACGCTGTTTGTACTTGTTTTGTCCCTTATGGTTATGGAGTAGCCATCAAATTTGTCCTGACGAATTTATCCCGACTACAAAAATGATTTACCCTTAAATGCGTGCATGATAATTTAAAAATGCTTTTTTTAATTTTTCTTAAATTAATGTGGGTATAAAAGCGTTTTATAAAATTTGAATCGCATTTGAATTTTTTAAATTTCAGGATTGGACGCTTAATGAAAGTTGAACATCATGCACAAAGTAATTTCGTGTTGTTGATGAATTTCATTTGTAAAACGAGATACATTTTATGTATTAAATTGAAAGGCGAATTTTATTTAGGTAATATACGAATATTTGGACTACTTCAATTTAAAAAAAATAACATTTAAATTATTTTAATAATAATTAACCCAACGTGGGGACCTGGTGATACTTGTTATTAAAAATGAAATTTTTAAATTAATTCCTGCTAGTCGAAGTTACCGTAAAGCTTATTAGATTTTACGTCTTTATCAAATCTTCAGAATCTTATTAAATTGTTTACTTGAAATAACTAATTTTCCATTACTCCCTTATGTAGTTTAATTTGGGTAATTTATGAAACTTAATCTATAATGCAACAATGTTCTCTGAAATAGATTATCCCAAGAGGAACTAATCAGATTTGGTATGGTTTACATCACAAACTCTACTTATATAAAGAAAAACTTAGGAAGATTAATTTCCAAACCCCAATGAAGTAGTTAGTGCAAGTTTCCAACAACTAGGGCCTTCACGTATCCTTGTGTGTATCTATTGTACTCTGCTATTGCGTTTTTAAAAGAATAATAAAATTTAATGGGGAAACTTCTTTCGCGCGTAGCAAGGTTATGTCTTTGGTTACCTCGGCTAGCTCGTTTAATTAATTGTTGTTGCTCATTTAATTATCTGTAAAAAAGCACAATAAGCATGAATCCTTCACGCTATTAAAAAATTCTTTAACTTCAACAAAAAAGGGATAAATTTTTGTGTACTTCTAAATTTAGCAAATGAATCAACACACCTCAGTTATGTAATTTGAATAATAAAAACACAGTTTATAGCTAATAAATAGCCTAATTGTACTTGTAAGCAGATATTTAATTATCAATTTTTCCTGCTACTTACGTACAGAATAAAATAGGAAAATAATATCTTTTACTAAAATCGTATGATGCCTTTTAAATCTTCGTTTTGCAACGTCACTGTACTTTCGAGACGACAAAGGATGTAGCATAAATTCGACACTTCGCAAATGGTGATCACGTACGATAGATAAGCGTACAGAAGTTTCCAAGAAATTTCTACGTCAACTTATCAAAAATTATAGACAGTTTCTCATCAAATCGATATTTATAACTCACAATCGTTAAATATTCCAATAACGTAAGTAATCAAAATTCATTAAAAATCTTAACCTCAAAAATTCCGGGAGCTCATTTTATAGTTTCCTTCCAATTTTTACTTATCTGCATTAATATTCAAATTAAAATAACTGAATTGAATCACATACATATGAAATTATTGGATTCGCGTCGTAGATCATCGAATCTTCCAATATTTACGCCAATATTCCAAATTTCACACTTGCTCGATTCCATCAAAATAATTATGCTTCCAGTAAGCGAAGATACTTTCCAGAAATTAATTCTCGAGTCATTCCCTAACGAAATCATCAAATCGGCAAAGCCATCATATTGTCGCTTTTGCTCAAACTTTCTGGGAATGTTCTTTAGAGTTTCAAAGACCAAAATCCAAAATGATTTAATTTTTGCACCCGCCACTTCCGGTCCACATAAAATAAAGTAATTGAAAAGTCTAATATTTGTGACCTGCGGTTTTAGCTGTAAAAATTTTTCTATTGGAGAAGTCTCCTCGACTAAGGCGGCATTTTGAAGCTGAAAGATAAAAAATATACAAAAATCTTCATAATTTTTATACCTGAAAAATAACATGGTATTGAAAATACATGTATTTTATTGATATTTATTTGTGATTTTCAATTGACTCCAGTGTCTGCGCTATTGAATGGAAAAGTCTAATCATTTTCAGATATCAAATTGCACATATCCTAAGTCCTAAGAGAATAAAAAATTAAAATTGACTTATTGTTCAGTCAACTCGTTATAAAAATATATTTACTTGAAATTTTCAAATTTTAAGAATTTGCTTATTTCAGGCTACAATTTGGACGTGTCTTAGTGATAAGAGACAAAAATTTGAAATTTACAGGATACTTAGTTCTTATCTTTAACTTAAAAGAACTTCAAGGTCCTTTATGGGTTTTTGTCCTTTCGCGGATGGACACTCGTTTAAAGCGAAGCAAGAAATATAGCAATTTGTATATTTATACGGTTTTACTTTTTGTTAATTTTTTTTATAAACTTTTATAAAATTTTTATACTGGCCTCGTAGTACTCAGGCCAGTATAAAAATATATTCAAAAATAAACAAAAAATCAAAACAAATAAATAAACAAATCGCTATATTGTTTGCATCTTTCTAAACGCCTGTACATCCGCGAGAGGACGAATACCCAACCTTAGAGTTTTTTAAGTTAAAGGTAAGAACTAAGTATCCTGTACATTTAAAATTTTGTTCTCTTACTAAACACGTCTAAATTGTAGTCTGACATATGCAAATTCTTAAAATTTCAAAATTTCAAGCAAAGATTTTTTCATAACAAGTTGACTAAACGAGTCAATTTTAATTTTTTATTTTCTTAAGATATGTGCACTTTGATATCGGAGAATAATTAGATTTTCACATTCAACAGTGCAGACACTAGAGTCAATTGAAAATCACAAAAAAATCAATAAACTACACGTATTTTCAATGCCATGTTATTTTTCAAGAATAAAAATTATGTAATATTTTATATTTTTTTTTAGAAACTACCATCTTTCAGCTTCAAAATGCCACCTTGGTCGAGTAGATATCTCTAATAGAAAAAAAATTTTACAGCTCAAACCGCATAGCACAATAATAAGACTTTTAATTACTTTATTTTGTATGGACCGGAAGTGGCAGGTGCGAAAATTAAATCCTTTTGAATATTGGTCTTTGGAACCCCAAAGAATATTCCCACAATGTTTGAGCAAAATCTTAAATAGTACATCAACAATTTCTATTTTTCTTCGATGATTTTATATGGAATGACTCTAAATCGCAATAACTCAGTAAAATTGTTCACCCAGGACACCGTAGAAAAACGCAAGGAGGACTCCTACGTCTACACGCTATGAAGTTTTACACAAGAATCCCACTTTCCGGTTGCTTCCTGTCTCCCGCCGAAAACCAAAAATTTCTAAAAAAATTTGCCGCTTCCAGATAAAGTACGCGATATCACCAACTTCACGAATTAATTTACTCATATAAATTTTAGGTACCACCGCACACAATTCACAATTCCTATCATCATACAAATTTAAACAAATGAAAATTTTCCTTCTCGTCCAAGGCTGTTGGGTTTTCTTCTTCATCAGCCTGTCCAAGTCCACTCCTGGATGTAAGCCTCTCCAGTAATGGAGGTTTTGGGCATAACTCACTATTTGATATTGAGGTTTGAACCCGGTGCCCCGCATTCGCATCCAACTGCGCTAGTTGCAAGTAATCAAATAAAAGGACACAATTCTTCCCATAAATACCTACGGTGTTGAAACAACGCACTTGCACAGGAATTAAAATTGAAGCCAAAACTTTATACATAATGGTAAAATTTATCCTTTCTCTCTTCAAAATTGAAAAATAAAAAATATAAAATTTTTAGGAGGGGAAAACTCATGGTTCTTTTTTCAATCAATAATATACAATATGACAATATATCTGGGACATCCATTCTATTTAGATTAAATTGACAAAGTTTACTGCAAATATTTAAAAATTGTATAACTTTCAAGTTAGTGAATTCCGTACCCCCAGACCCCCCCACCCCTCTAAGTACTAATACTACGATAGTGTGATATATCTATTTGGAACGGTTGCGATTTAATAAAAGCAATAAATTATGTTTAATAGAAGCTCACAAACACTTCAGGTGTTTTTGTAGGTCGTCCAAATGTGAAATCAAAATTTTTCTTAAAGAAAATGAAAGTCATTTGTAAAAATCCGTTGTATCTTTGAGCATTTGATAGAAAATGTCGTGATTCTGGTGTTTCGCCACGAAGCAATGAATGCAATGGCTCAGGTGGCGGAGGCAATAATGATGTGCATGAAGTTAGCACTGCCATTTTAAAAATTCGTAAAATGTTTTATTGTGCTGAGTTGTGCCTGGTGTGTGCCGCGTTGTGCCGTATTTTTTTTTTTTAATTTTTTATTTTTCGGATTTTATGGACATAGCCGATTTTTAGGGTAGAAGTTAGCACTGCCATTTTCGATAATCCTAAAAATTTTTAGTGTGCTGCATTGTGCTCGTGGTGTGCCGGAGTGTGCCGTAAATCATAAAATTTTATTTTGAAAAATAAGACTTTTATGGCCCAAAAACGAAAATCGTAAACGAAGTTAGCACTGCCATTTTCGACAATCCCAAAATTTTTTAGTGTGCTGGATTGTGCTCGTGGTGTGCCGGAGTGTGCCGTAAATCATAAAATTTTATTTTGAAAAATAAAATAAAAATAAAAAAAAAATAAAAAAAAAATAAAATTTTTATGGGCCAAAAACTATTTTTTTGACGCGCATGAATGGATTAACGAGATTCTTACTGTACCAACCCACTTTCTAGCGAAACTACAACCAAGGGAACGGACTTGGGAAAGTAAGTGAGCTTGACTCTAGTGTGGCATTATAAGGATACATGAGAAGTGTAGCATAAGTGTGCCGTAAATCATAAAATTTTACTTTTACAAATAAAATTTTTTTGGACCAAAAACTATATCGATGGAAGTTAAATCGATAATAGTTTTAAAAATTTTAATTTGAGTTTTGGGTCTCCATGTATAGGAAAACTTCCGTCGATCTTCGGTCCGATGCGATGGTCAGTTATATTAACCCGGCATCGGCACCGGGAAAACTCGGCACCAACATATCACATTTTTAAGACCATTTCCGTCGTATTTTTTTTTCAAAAAAAATATTTATTTTTATAAAATATTTTTTTTTCAAAAAAAAATACGAGGCAGTGCTAACTTCTACCCTAAAAATCGGCTATGTCCATAAAATCCGAAAAATAAAAAATTGAAAAAAAAATACGGCACAACGCGGCACACACCGGGCACAACAGCACAATAAAAAATTTTACGATTTTCGAAAATGGCAGTGCTAACTTCACGCACATGCAATAATGGCAAGTTCACCTTGCCACTGAGACAGCACAATCCAGGCGTTTCTCCGGCGAACTTCAATGCACCACAATGGTTGCACACAACCTCCATTAGGCCAATTTGAACTTCTCTTTGAACATTTCATATATTGCCTTCACTGGCGGAATACAGGCACTCAGATTGTTACCATTTTACTGCAGAGAGGGACATGTCCCATTTATGCAGTAACCGAACTTTTTATTAGCTCACAGCGTCAAGGGGAATAGTAGAATATGTAACGTTTTTTTAGTACATTATTTGTAAGCATTTAGAGCAAGAAAATGTCAAAATTTTAATTTAGTAGAAAGGGTTACATGTCCCCTTATTGCAATTAGCGATTCAAGCGTAAACGATTGACAGTGATAATGATGATAATACTTTATAAATTATATTAGATGATGTTTTATTTTTTTATCATTATTTTCTTATTATATTCTACTCATGTAGATCATACACCCCCAATATTTGGGTAAGTCCTTCTGTATAATATCGGTCTCATCAACATACAATTTTGTTATATATTTTATATGCAATTCACTATTAAAACTTTTTATCTCTCTTAAACACTGATGTACTTTTGGCGTGTTTGGCATATAATCGTATAACAGTAAATTACATTTTGAGTTCGGATTTACATGCATTTAAGCTTTAAGCAGATCTCTTTGGTGATAATTTTGCACAACCTTTTGAATTTTTTTTCAAACAAATTTGTGCAAAAATGCTATCATTTCTTTTAAAATCATGAGAAAAATCAAGAAACTACAAAAAAACTGTGAAGGTGGCGTTCATAAAATAAAGAGATACGTGCATGTAAATCCGAGCTGTAAGTTAAACGATCTGATGTGGTCATTTAAATTTGAGGTGATATATGCAACCACATTATGCTCATGTAAGATGGATTGCATAGAAGATTCTGATATAATTTTAGATAAAATATTTACAAATTGTCTTACTTTATACTATTTATATTATGTATGGAAAATAAAGAAGTTTCGAATATATTTTCAAATAATATCATCATGACTTTTTCAGTTGAGAAATGACGGATGCAACTTATATTATATTTTCTGTTATTTCCGAAACAATGTCAAGCCAAAATTCTTGTTTCTTGGATTTATTTCTGAAGCAGTAAAAGCTTCCGGCTCCGCTTCTAGCATTCAGGCTTCAAACCCAACCGGACCGTGTGTGGGGACCTTTAGACTTACGAGTAATTTTAAATAGTCAACGAACAACTTTTTTTGGGAGCTCCTGGTACTATTCGCGATTTATTAACCGTTAGTGGCGCCACCATAGCTAACAAAATGCGTCCACTTTTTAGTTTGAAATTATTTCGTGTGGTGGCGTTTTGTTAATGTATATCTCGAATACCTAATAAATATTGCTTCATAAATTCTGGTTGTTTTCATAAGAGAATAATGTTCATAACAAAAAGTTATTATTAACAAGACTATTAAACAGCTTTCATTATTAAAGAGGCTTATCTTAATTCCGCATAATTTAATTTGAAATTAAACATCTAATCCGATTACAATAAGCCGAAATAGATGATTTCGAGCTTGAAAATGTTCAATATTATGTTGTCTATCTACTCGGACATGGTTAAAGTAAACGTTACTTCTACATTTTTATCGATTCGTTTATTTTTGCGAAGAACAACAACAAAAATGTTAATTAAATTTTATCAAATACCAAAATTGTTGGAAATAATTTAAATTCTGTACATTATTTTGAAACAGACAACAGACGTTGCTACTAAGTAATTTATAATTTAAATTAATTCGACATAACTTCTTTTGATGTTAAACGTTTTAGCGTAGATGACGAGGTAGAAAGTCTTTTAATTATGTTAAACATAAATTTAACTAATTAATTTTACTTCTTTCATCATACTAATATTACCTCCGTAGATATGTCATATTTTGATCTTTGATATTATTATGGTAATTGCAAATCCCTACACTAACGAATTATACTGCGATGCTGAGGTGCTCATATCTTAACATCACATACCTACTGTGATTATCATTAATTGATAACGTTTGGTTGTTCAATCAAACAATCGGCTTCTCCAATTTGTAAAACAGTAAAAATAATTTCAATTTTGTGGACTTCGAGACGTGATTGAGTTGCAAAATGAATTTTTAGAATTGAATAATTTATTGAACAAATGCGAAATAGAATTTTAGACACTTGCTTCTCCAATTTATTTTAGAATTTCCGGTCTGACCTTCACTCACATCTTGCCATTCTTTGATTTCTGGAAACATGCTATTCGTTGAAATGAAAGCATGTCCTCAATGACGCACCCCTTTTCAAATGACACCTTCTCACATTGCAGATGTGCATGGGATGACCTTAAGAAAGGGTAAAAACTATCGTTCAAAAAAATAGGAGGGCCCCGAGGCAACATTTACTACGGGCCCCGCTCTGGCTTAATCCGCCACTGGTGCAAACCACCACAATATTATTTTATGGAGTTGAATGTAAATTTTGAATCAATGTTATAAATACGAATTACTATACCAGATTATGTGAAGCTCAATTTTGGGTTGACTTAACAGTTATTTACTTTGTTCTATGTTTTACCAAATGGATATTATTCAGACTAATTAATTAAAATATGTGTGCAGCAAACAAGAAACTGTTAATATTATATGAAATAATAACAATAAAATTAATTTATTTGTTCGAATATCACATTTATACTGTAAAATATTAATTAACTTTTAAATCCACTGATTGACACTACAAACAAGTTAATTAAATCGTTCAATAATAAATTATCACTTAATAATACAACCAACGTTTTTCAATTTTCATTTTGACAAATTGATTTTCTATTTAGTTCGTTTTTAAATTATAGCATAGAAGTTCGGGTGTATCATTATTCTATAGACCTGACAATAGGCTTTTTCAAACTGTCGAAATTAACTAACGCTTTGGAAACTTTCATTTTTTTTGTGTGACTGCGGTTTTAGCAAGTAATTAATTTAAGTTTGAAAAACTTTTTTGTTACAGAAACATGCATTATAACGATTACGTGTCGTTAAAAATAGAAGACTTTGAGAATATCGATGAAGAAGCCATGATGAATAGAGAAGCGTTAAGGCGGGCTCGACGGAAGCGTAGGAAAAGAAGAAAAAGGCGAATGAAAAATCATCGAATTGAAATAACAGCTTTACCGGTACCTGAAATAGTGAAAGAGTTGGATCCTGATGAACTTCCTCAAAGAGCAAGGTGGACGATAGTGGCCACCGCGTGTTTGTTGTTGTTTATGTGCCTCTTATTGGTAGGAGTTACGCTAAGAATGGCACCTATTATCGACGATATGGGTAAGATTTTTTTAATAAGTTTACCTAAAAAATAACATTTTGATTCGCACCAATTTCCCATTTTTTGTATGTTAAAATAAACATTTTATTAAATTAAATCGATCACCTCTGTCGAATCTGTGAAATATTGAAAATAAAATATTCATGTTAAAAAGTGTAATACAAAATTCTTTGCTTTCTGTTAAAACATTGTTTCTATTTATATTGCTTATAATGGATCGTTGCTCGTTTTCGTTGCTTTTTCATTGCATAATGTGTACAATATAAGAAATTTTGCTATATATCATAACTCAGGTAATTCAACAATTTTCTCTGTTACATGCGCGCATTCGCATCAGCTTGAGTGCCCTTTTGATCGATTTTCGTCTTGCCGCCTACTAATTTACAGATACATATTTTTGAAGCTCATAAACAATTTATTTTTAATATCACTTTTATTTCAACACTTCTGTCTCTTGTGCACAGAACTGGAAAACACTTTGACTTCCCGAGCGATTAACTGAATTTGGAATTTTTTATTAGTTTCAATTTCTAATCCCCAGTGATTACAACAATTTTTTTACTACTACTTTTGAACTTAATCTTTCAAGTGATTTACCCAGTTACTGATGCTTTCCGACTTTGTAGACGTAAAAAAATTAATTACGCCTCCCCCTGCATTTTTCAATTGATTAGATGGAAAAAGATTTATTAAAAAGAAGTGGAATTTTAAATTTAATATCCTTTCATTTTGAATCTTTCGGGTTTGATGAAAAGCTATAGGATGAGTTTTAACTTCAATATATATTTAAAATTATATTATAAAGGATCAGAGCAAAAGATGCGGTTCATTATTTTTTTTAAATTAAAATTTTGCTTTTATTGTGCGTAAAGAAATATGTTATAATCTATTCAGCTTTGAATGACGATAAATAATAAAGATGGACTGCAGGAGGTTGCAGTATATCAACAACTCGTTTAATTTACACTTTATCCTTAGAACATCGCTGCGCCGTACGGTATGACCCTGGTGTGGGAGGACTCAAAAAGTCTTGGGACCTAAGAATTTATCAAATAAAAATAATTAGGAACAATCTATGCAATATGATTAATGAATGAATACGAGAAATCTCTTTTATGATGACTGAAATATTACATATTTCATATTACATCACGGTTTCGATTTGCGTCGTTTTGATTTAAAGTGAATTTTTCCTTAGTGGTTGGCACGTGAGTGGGGCTTGCGTAGCAAATGTGGACGGAGAACGCTTGACACTCAATTCCACCATTTGACACAAACATAAGACCGAAATGACGAATATTCGTTTCTGCACATTAACCACTCCTAACCACTAAAGACAAAATTCACTCTACGTTGCAACAAAAATATACCGAAAATGTAAACTGCATCGGGATGATTCAATGTGCGTTTTCATATAAAATAAATCTGATTTGCCATCGTATGTATAATTTAGCAAAAATGATAAAATCAATTGTGAAACGTTTAAATACGGAGCATTTTTCAATTAAATTTACTCCTTTTCAGGTGGAAATTATGTATTTTTCATTATTTATACAGTGTTTTTCTTCAAGTTTCTCAATTAAAAATTATTTTTTGTTTTGTTCATTTTTAATAAAATAGGCTCTAATATTTGAGGCTTGCTATTCCACGCTCCTGTATGGAATTTTGATAGCACTTAATGCAAAGTACATGACGATCGCACATCGCATTTCGTATATTACTATGCGATTAGAGAAGTTCAAATTCCATGAAAAATACTTAAAAGATGGACATAGTAAATATTTATGAATTTCCGTACCAACACAAAACATAAAACCAAGTTAAACTTGAAATTAGGCGGAAAACCTGATTCTAAGATGGCTTAAACGCTTTAGGAGAGATAATTCAGACACCTTCGAAGGATCAGCCTAAACAAACTAATAAATTAAACAATTAGGTTGCTTTGAAGAGGTAAGTCAGACTTTCGCATCTAAATTATCTTACAACGCTAAGAAACCATTGTTAAAGTTGACTAATAATAATTGAACCGTATATAATATAACATTTCAAACTAACTAATCAAATGATAAAGAAATTTAGCTTTGAATCCTTACCGTATTTAAATTATGTAATGCAGAATACTATAGGATGAACTCCAGGTCAAATATGAACTTTATTCTGACTTTTCCATTTGGAAGGTCCGGCATACCATCAAAATATCGTATACCGCATGGAAAAGTGTCATAATTAAAATTACAACTTTAAATATAGACTTTTATTTTTATATATTATATTGTCGTATTCTAAAATCACATTTATATTATATGCAAATTTTAACATCGTTGATGTGTGTAACAAAATTTAGACCGAAGCAAGTATCCCGTAAATTAAGTGTGTTCTAGTTCTGTCATCGCGATTTATTCAATTGGATCTGCGATCCATTTGTTCAATAAAACTGAATATTTAAAGGTGCCAGAATTATGCAATGTATTAATCAAAACAAGTCTAATTATTATCTGATCAAATCATCAGAATTTGAAAATAAAGTTTGTTCCATTTTATTCATCAAACTACCACTGAGATTCGATTATTTTATTATGAAAAGGAAAGAATCTACAAACTGGAAGGAATAAGCATTTGTACCATTAACAATTTGACATTTATTATAGCTTCAGTTTGCAGAGGGCACTATATTATAGTACTAAAGACTTTTCAACATTTTATTTAAATATTTACTATATTGTCGTATTCCTTTTGGGATGAAGAAGTTTTGTTTGGGGTATTTCTTTTTCTTATTGAAATTCTTAGTTTTGTAAAGTTTGAAATTTACGACGCGGCACCTCTGGGTTTCTGTAAAGCCAAGAGAGGGCCGAAATTAGGGAGAGAGAAGACTTGCGTATGAATTCCTAATTGGAAAAGTTGTGAATTTTTAAAATGATGAAAAGTATTGTAAAAATTTGATTTTTATTTTAAATAAAAATAAAAAGAAGTGCAAGAAACGCCATGGTGTTTTCCATTTAGTTTTAAATTTTGAAAATGGAAAGATTGGAAGCTTTTGTTAAGGGGTTAGGCCCACCTAATAGGACGTCGAAAAATGGATAATTTTTGTATAGAAATGCATGCATATCTTTGTACAACAGTTTAAGTATTTGAAAGAGCTTTGTTTAGTGAAGGCTCGGTAATATTTTTGTTATAAAATATTAATAAATAACAAAGTCTAGCGTTTATTTCAAAACTACATTTTTAAATCAGTGACCAAGATATTTTAAAAACCTGTGCACCAATCTATCTCAAATTTTGTGTATTTATTATAAACATTCAAATGAAAAAATGACTTTTTTGTTTAAAGAAAATTGAAATTTTGACTTTGAATGGCTGCCATATAGTCAAACTTAAGTGTTTTGTAAAATCCTTCGATTAAAGACTAGTTTTGAATATTTAAAAAAAAGCACACAAAATTTGAGATAGATTGGTGCACAGGTTTTTAAAATATCTTGGTCACCGATTTGAAAACGTAGTTTTGAGATAAACGCTTTACTTTGTTATTTATTAATATTTAGTAACAAAAAATTACCAAACGCTCACTAAATAAAGCTCTTAAATACTTAAACTGTTGTATAAAAATATGCAGCCACTTCTCCACCAAAAAAATTGCAAGATTTACCCATTTTTTCGACGTTCTATGTGGGCCTAACCCCTTAAGCTAATTAAATCAGCATTACTAAATGGAAACTTTTTGGAAGTGTGCAGGGTCGCGAGATAACTGCGGCGAAGAAGATAATCGACTGAGCTGGCGCGAGCATATGCGTCTATAAATCGGACCATTAGAAAGATAGTTGAAAATTTTATTAAAGGAAGATTTTTATTTTAGTTTATTTGAAGTTTTAAAATTTTGACGGTTGGATTATAAAATGTTACACTTAAGGCGGGGATACACCTTGCGAGCAAAACTAAGAAGTACAAATTTGTGAACTTTTTCTGAAAAATTGAATATATTTAGTTCAATTTGGGTTTTGACACATTATTGTACAAGTCTTGAAAAACATTTAACAATTTTTTTAAGTCAAAATATTGCAAAATGGCCGTGTGGCAGCTGAACTACAAAAAGCCCCTTTTAAAATGCGGTGGAAGATATCCTATAATGGTGTCGTTAGACCTACAACATCGGAAATAAAAAAATTCAGTTTAATATAATATGTTTATCCAGTCCGCCTCGATCCAGATTTTTTATATTTTGATTTTTCTTTGAGTTATAAAGGTTCAAAGTCAAAAAAGAATTTTCGACCACAACATCGTCACTTAAATGGTCATACAAAATTTTTGAGACAAAAATTTGAAAATCTGGATCGAGGCGGACTGGAAAAACATATACTAAACTAAATTTTGTTGTAATGACCCGATGTTTGTAGGTCTAACGACACCATTGGGATATCTTCCACCGCATTTTAAGAGGTGCCTTTTGGAGTTCAGCTGCCACGCGGCCATTTTGTAATATTTTGACTTGAAAAAATTGTTAAATATTTTTCAGGACTTGCACAATAATGTGCCCAAAACCAAATTGATCTAAATACATTCGTTTTCTCAGAGATCACAAAGTTGGACTTCTTAGTTTTGCCCACAAGGTGTACCCCGCCTTAAAAATTAAGGAAAGTCGACTGTATTCTAAAAGAGCGCCACAACTGAAAATGTTATCTTATAAAATTTACCTTGTTTCTTTTAGAAAAATGTCACAATTCAGAATCTAACCTAACCTAATATTAGCTTTGTTCGCGGTAACAATCCCGAATTCGTTCTATTATACTGCGCGTGCGGATTTATAATAAAATTGTCATTAACACTCAAATTAGATGATAAAAATTATAAATCCGCACGAGCATCAGGACTCCTAAACACATTCAAGACTGTTACCGCGAACAAAGCTAATGAATTGATTTGTGTTTAATGTATTTAGTTTAAACTAACTAAAATTGCACTAAAATACTTTTAGAACTAAAATTTATATAAAAGTGTCTTATTGCATTTTTAATTAGTCTAAAATTACTATGACTATCACCACCATAAAATTACTACCCTAAGCAGGAAAAAATTTTACAACTAAAAATATGTCGTTTATTCCTTTATTGTATTTATAAATGCATTTCTTCTCAGCTCTATTGCTCTATTGCTCTCAGCAATAACAATAAAAGTCATTTAATTACAGAACAGACTCGATAATCCGGAGTAAGTAAACTTTTTAATAATAAAATATACTTTTAATAGTCTGAATTATTGATTCTGTACTGTATGTAATTTTTCTAAATATATTGAAGTAAATACGGGATATTTAAACGTTTCATCAGAGATAAAATTGATAACAAAATATTAATTCGTCAAAAAACTACAGATGCGTTAAAAAAAACCATTTGAAATCGTTACGGCATGGTACACATACGAGTATAAAGAAAAAAAGAATTGATTGAAATTTATGATGAGAATTCTTAATAGTCTCAAACTTAATGTAGTGAAAAAAATATTATCACGATTTGAAGTCGATTAAATTATTAAACTTTTTCGGTCCAATAGCTCGAACAAATTTTAATGTTGAGTCGAACAAAAATTTAAAAAATAATATTATAATGTAAAGTGATAAGTTAAATTATCATTGTTACTATTTTTATGCCACGATTATGTAAATAATCTACCTGTAGCTTGGCAAAGGAGGATCATTTAAAAGAAGGAATAAGAGTGGAATACCAAAATTTTCATTGCAATCTTTATAAGTTTGTTTGATTTTAAGTAGTCAATCAATAAGGTTTGTTTATGAAAATCTATTTTCCAAAATAGAATTTATGTAAATACATAAATGTGTTAAAAGCAGATAGTTACCTTGTGTGATGAGAAGTTTGAGCTTTCAATGTTGAATATTTTCAAAAATATAAACATAAATATACAACTTCAGGAAGGAGTGCTCTTTAGAGACACAACCATCATCACAATGGACCGACACACACGATTGACAAAGTGTAATTAGTCAAGATAAACCAGACTTCACCAACAAAAAACGCATGAAATGCGAAAGAAGTCGAAAACACCGACCTACAGAAACCGCATTGCATTATCAGCTGATTTCGACTTTAGCCATACGGCATAGTCTCATCAGATGCACCCTGGCTCTGCGGTACAATGCTAACGAGCCATCAATCACATAAATCCATAACGTTGAAAGTTGGCTAGGTAACTCCGGCTATCTGACGCCACCTGTCGTTGTGTGTGTGGACGCATACTGATCCTAAAGCAAACAGCAGGTTTAATAAATATACAACATTTTTATCGTCCACCAAGCTCATATGCTTGGACATTGCTCATCACATGATCATAGTGTGACATTATGATTGACTTAGGTTTCTTAGCTTATGTTTCGAAACCTAAGCTTCTGAGTACAGATCAGTACAAAATAAATGCATATCAAATGCATTTCTTAGTAGTTAAAAAATCTGATCAATTTCTCGTGACCAAATTCACACTTGATGAATCAAGAAAACCAATTTGATAAAATTGAAAATTCCGATAAATTATATTCATTTCAATTTAAATGTTCCAAATGCAGGTCAACACGAACAAATTACTTCGTCTCACGCAATCATAATAAATGGCTAACAATTGAATTCACTCGATAAATGCGTTGTACAGAATTGTCTTTTTGTTAACAAAAAGGTGAATTTTTCGTTGCCGTAAAATTAAATTACAAGATGTAAGAAAATCAAAAGGTGAAAAGCTGAAAATATCATTCTTCAAGTTATAAAATGACGATTTAAAAAAGAATGTGCCTACCAATTTATTACGCTTAGGATATTTCTTGTAAAGATTAAATTAATTGGGCCATAACATTTACATCAGCAGTTTTCAAACTGAAAAGAAACTTGTAAAAAATGCTTGCCATGAAAAATTACAAAAGTACCGACATCCAACAGTCAATATTACTAACGTAAGTGCAATGGTAATGACGTGCACGAATGCATTAACGAGATTAATAAAAACTGTAATTTGGTTTCTGTTCAAAATTTCAACTGTTTTGCACTGAATAAATAGAATTTATTTAAATAATTAATAAAACGAAAAGAAAATGTGTACAATTTCTTTTTCAATTTTATCAGAAAGCTACAGCAATTAATTCTGATTTCAAAATATATTTACTCGTCAATGAATATTATCTTGGATCGGAAATGAAGATAAAACGACTCTTTCGGGTTTTATTCTTTTATCGATGACTTTTATTATTAATTGTAAGTTTGTGCTTAATGGCGCGTAAAACTGGGTTTATTATTTTTTAAATTAAAAGTTTAACAGATTACGATATTTTTAAGATGACTTAGGATTTATAAAGTATTTTTTATTGCTAGTTATGTAGCTTATACTGTATCTAAAGTTGATTGTTTATTTGATTTTATAATTTTCTAGCTGAGATGTTGGAATCGTTCCAAAAGAAAATTTTACATAATAATTCTCGACAATATAAGAGGTTTTAGAATCACAGAATTTACTTGCCGAAAGAAAAATGTATTATATTTTTGCTTTTCAAGTTAATGGACAACGTTAAATCAAATTAACTGTGCTTGTGATTTATTACCTTGAGGAATTTTGTCTTTAACTTTTATGAAGATGCAGTGGTTCATTACCACATCTTACTTTTGATTAAATGTCCTTACACGTAGCTTTGTAGATTTCCAGATTTAACCACGCAAAGTGACATTAATGTTTCGTTAGAAATATTAAGAACATTGGGTAATTTTAAAGTAACATTTATTTGCATAATATGATTAATATATTAAATTTAACTGCAGTTCATATAAAAGAATAAATTAAGTCGAGAAATTTGAAATTATAATGAAATTGTATCAGATTACACAAGAAAGGAAATTGTAAATGGAAATCTCAAGATAAAAACTGACCAAATAAATGAATTTTTAAAGAATTGTAATGGAAGTGATGAAACGGACATATGATGAAAAGAAGAGATAGTCTCCACCTCACAATCATTTCTTTATCCACTTCGTGGAATTAATTTCAAAATTCAATTATTGTTTATAATAAGTTTTACTAAACCAATAAATGTATTTCGATTTGATTTTGAATATAAGTCGTTTAAAACGGACACAAGGTTTAGCTCTGTTTATTAAATTTTGAAATATGTACAATTTATTTCTATAAAACAAACATAAATAATTTTACATTTGAGAGAAATATCGAATTCGAGCATATATTATGTACTACATACAAAAATGTCGAAAAGGTTTAAATTATTTACCTGCACAGTATGTTGAAAAGGTAGTTTGCATTCGCCCATTGTCGCAAACGTTACAATGCAATGTATCAACCGTGCCATTATTAAAATATTGTCGCCAGGATTTATACCACAGAAGTTTTCTAAATTATCTGCAGTAGAATGAAAAGAATGTTAAAATATTTATTTTAAAATTAAATAAACAAAGTTGCAGCATTGCAGCTAACTTTTAAATTTCCCGCCCCCCATTTCATAAACAAATAAACTAAATTCCCTAGTAATTTTTAATTATAGTCGGGTGGCTTACTAATCGAAATCCGTGCTATCAATAATGAAAAAAATTATTCTGCAAAACTTAAAATAATCTCTTTTTAGTTTCCTTCTTTGTACAGTCGACTGTTGGAACATTCCAAGAAAAACGTAAAGGTTTGGGGAATCTCGGAATGCAAGCTACTTTTAAATTTCTTTGTAAAAAAACGACAGTTTGTACCATCACAAAGTTCGGATCCGGTTTTATAGGGTTTGTCTGTATCATAGTTCGAATTCTTCCTTAAACAATGGCTAAATTAAGATTGTATACAACTTGAACTGTTTGGTAATTGGGATTGGGGTTAACCTGTTGAGCTTTGTTATACAAAATGTGAGATTCCTACGAGTTAATCGTATTTTTCACATTTACAGAAGCAGAGGCTTAACATTTTGAGCTTTTTTTCTGTTTTACTTATTCATTTATTTTAAATCTTATTGGTTGATTTGTTTCCATTTAAATTCATAGTTGAATATAATTTTATTTAACTTTATAAGTTTTTGAAGTTATGTCCTGGAAATGCAGTGTTAAAAAATTACACTTACCTTTAATAATACTTTTCTTCTTTTGTCCAGTTCCAGCATCTTCTTCATTATTCCAGCTCACAAAGCCACACTCACGCACTTACACATTTTTATAACGGTTACGATTGAAAAAATAATTAAAATGAACACATGACACTACTTTTTCACATAAATTTTAGAACAAAAATTAATTTTCGATAATTACAGCTTCCATGAAGCTTTTCCACAAAAATTCGTACTCGACACTTTTCACTCCCGTCCACGAGAACCCAAAGATTGCAAATCCGAATTAATGTCACAAAGAGCGAATTCTTCCTGAAAAAAGAAAATCAATTTAGAAATTATCTGACAAAATGCAAAAGAAACATCCTTGACTCCTGACTTAAGGGGGTACAAGTACCTGTAGAGTCAACAAAATTTCTCCTACTTTTCATAAACGTTTTTACCAAATCTACAAATTTCACAATTTAACTATAATTAAATATAATTTACCTTTTCGACTATTAAGCAAATTTTACAAAAATCACTTTATATTTCCGTTATTTTCAACATTTAAACAAAATAATTACAGAAATATAATCAAGACACTTCTGGGTTTAGTTGATCAAAAGTTTAGCTTTGAAAATCGTTCCATTTACCCAAAAATTGGAATTTTCTTTCCCATCGAAAATCACACGTCTAACTGTAACTTTACAAACGAAAATGAATAAGGTTGGTGGTATAATAATTTAATGAATCACAATGTTTGTCTATTTTTCAGTGACGAAATTGGCAGGAAGTAACTTGCACTTTTTGTTATTGTGTTTTGTTTTTCGTATTGAAGTGTTTTGCTATTTTTTCGAAATTCTAAGAAAAAATTGAATTTAAAAACTAAGGAAAAAATTTGTATAAAATGTGAGTGGTTTTGTTCTCAGTCGAACATAGCCAGGTACTTTTCTTGTGGGGGGGGGGTCGCGATTTTTGCAGATAGTGATATGCATGGCTGTACGCAAGTTTATTTTAGGAGTTATTTTTACTAAGCCATTCACAGAAATAAATAATGTAAATTTTTTTGAATCTTTTAAGATCAAAAATAGTCTACTCTAAATGAATGGAACTTCGATATAAAAAATATTTTAGGAATTAAATTGGTTACATTTTAAAAATACTACTTGTTTTTTTGTAAAACTAAAGGTTAGATTGCATAATATGCATACTATGAGGTCAACTCAGAATTTTTCTGTAACAGAATTGAGAGCCTTTTTAAAAATGGCCAATGGGTTTTTCACAATTTTCTCATAAACTGTGCATTTCCTAAACTACAAGATTATAATATCGGATAAAATTTGCGTTAACAAAATATCTAACCAAAATCTTGTTATTCAAATTATTGTAACACCTATAGTACACGTGGCATAGAGATCAACAGTAAAGAGTAGGTTCTGGCACGCAGCGGACAATTAGTTCCCAATGCTTCAGTAATGGTCGATTTAACCTGGCCACTTAAAACTTATTTTATTACCTTACGTTTAAATTAATGGTTGATTTATACTCAACATTTTAATATTTGTTTATCAATCTTTAGTTAGTGTCCCAAGTAAATTTATCTGATAAGTAAATTTTAAAGGCAATAAATTGGACCTTTTAAAATGCTTATTTAGGGTCTTTAAAATTTACTTATCAGTTAAATTTACTTGGGACACTAACTAGAGATTGATAAACTGGGCCTAAGAGAATTTAAGAGGATTCTTCTTCTTTAGGTGCCTATCCGATTTCGGATGTTCGGAGATCCCCCCGACTTAGCCAAGAAGGCTGTACCAGGGAAATGTGAATGGAGTGGTGGTTTGCCTTCCATTTAGTCCACAGATCAATTTGGATTTATTTAGATCATTAACATTTTAAGGATTCTTCTTGGCATATTACTCTCGGTGGTTTGCCATTGCCTTCCGAGGGGAGACGGTCAGAATAAAGTTCTTACTTCACTCGGATTCGAACCGGGTATTTAGCGTTCATAGTCAACTAGCGTTAGCACTATGCTTGGACCGCCTCTCCTTAAGAGGATAACCAATGGTTAAATATATCATAACGGGTAAAATAAATGGCTGTACATAATAATAATTCTACTGGTTAATTTCTTAAATGTTAAATGATAAGCGCTAAATAGCAAAAAATGTGTATTTGATTAGTGAAATTCTGTCTGAAAGAATCCTAAATGATCATTAACATAACAGTGTGTCGAAGATATATTAATAACACCGGTTTACTTTTATTTTGCCAATTATGCAGTAAAAGAAAGTATTGTGATCGAATCAATAACCAATTTCCCTAAACACATCAGAATTTCGATTCAAATATATAATTTTCATCGTGAACCATGTTTAGATGTATGTGTGAGTGAGTGTCTAATCTAAAGAACTGATTAAAATTTGGTTGAAATTCTTCCGCTGAAAACTCCTATATTTTTCGTTTCTTTTTTTAATGACGCACGTGAATGTATTAACAAGATTTCCTTCGCCTTAAAAGTTTCTTTATAAAAAATGACAGATTATTGAATGATCATCCGAATACAAAATGTCTCCAAGAGAAAATTTAGCTGAAATTCTTCCGATTGAGTCTCTTTTTTGTTTTCGCGGATGCCCATGAATGGATTAACGAGATTATTTTCGTTTCTACCAAATTTGTTCATAAAAAATTACAGATTATTATAATGGTCATTCGAAATACATACGGATTAAATGTCTTAATCTTAATTAAAAACCTAACTTGCATGAGTTTGTTCTTAAGCTAAGCAAAATTAGTGTTTTAAAGTGTACTAGAGTAAACCATGAAGGCCTAGCCTACAGGCTGACATTGGGGCGAGGGGGGGAATAACAAATTATGTAATTATGTAATTTGTTATATAGAAATATGAAAGCTTTTAATCACTATTACATAAAATAAAACTGCGTCGTTTCCTCGGCACTGTTAGAAACTTTGCATATAAATATTTTTACATCATCAAGTAGCTTGCTAGACTTCCTTCAGATGTGCCTTGTATCCTGGTTTTAAGTTAATGGTGGCAATTCACTAGGCGGTCAGAGCATAGTGGTCAAGCAAGTTGACTATGAACTCTGAATGCCCGGTTCGATTCCGGGTGAAGTATTCTGGCCGTCTCTCCCCCACGAAGTGTGGGTTCTTCGTCGGGCTAGCGACTCGGCATAGGTAAAAACATATTTAAAATGCTAAAAAGCAAACGCTAGCATCGGCTAGCGTTTGCGAACTGGTAAACCGCTCAGCGGTATAAAAGCCAGGATAACAGGAAATTCACTAACCCAGGAGACCACCGGCTTAACGTGCCTTCCGAAGCACGGAGACTAGTCATAAGAAATTCTGGCTCTCCCCGGGTTTGAACCCTATTCACTGTGTGCATTCCTCCTACTGCCATCTGGTGGCTCAATAAAGAAAATTAATTGAGACTATTTTAGCTTAGCAAAAGCAACTATTTTAATTAAGAATTTTTGGGGGATATTTAAATTAAAACTTTGTTTAAGAGGTCCGTGGTGTATTGGTGTGAATGCTAATCACATAAGGCATAGATAAATAATAATAATTAATAAATAAATGAGTCCCGTTTCGTTTCAATTACGGCCACCCGAACGCTTCGATTGGTTTTCGTATCCACTCTTCATCCAAACACAAGGGAAATACCCCCCATTCGCAGTTGATCGCATTAGATGCAAGGCATCAAAAGACAATATTAACCCTACACTGCTCGATTTTTTATTTTTACTTAAAAAAAATATGACAGATGTGTATTAAGTCATAGAATGATGGAAAAATATTTAAAAAAATATTGGACGGCCCCTTTGTCTATTTTCTTGAAATTTTATTATATGTCTCAGATATGATACACTGTGCATTTTGACATAAAAAGTAACATAACAACATACATAAAAGTTAACTCATTATTATAAGTATAAATTTGACTCGTCTGCGATTTACAGTAACAGAGTGTCGTCAAAAAAATATTTAAAGAATTGATAAGGGGTACTAAGTCCTTGAATATGTATTGGCAATGACGAATCGCCTTTGAATAATAGAACGTCCTCATTTAGCACAAGATTTTTCTTTTTTCATCGAACTTCCTTGAAATTTTCTTTTAATAATAGCATTTCGTCTAGATTTCCTGGTTCAGCTAAATCTGCGCTCTCTTGATCTTCACCTGCTTCTGGCGTAAAATTGTCTTCTAAATTTTCAGTACTTTCAACTTCATCAATACTTACCTGCAATCTCGTCTTCAAATATTATTGGAATCTTTTCTATGTCCAAAGTATCTAAATTAACGTTACTAAGGTCTTCATGATCGATTATTAATTATTTCTAGCAATTCTTTGTCCGAGAGAGGCTTTGTATTGTTCCTGTTAACCATTCTAAAATTACACCAACAAATGCGCTGTGTATCATATATGATACAAATAATTTAATTGCCTTACCTTGCATAAAAACACACAGAACCGCAAAAAAACTTATAAAAAACTATTTTAGAGAGTCTAATAGCTCAAACACACAATTTTATTATATTTTATTTCAGAAAGAACACTTTATAACGATAAGACTAAATATGCAAAACATCCACTCGCGCCATTATGTGATATCAACCAACTAAATTTGTTGATTATGGTTATAATTCTGATGCCAGTCTAAATATCTTAACATTATAATATAGCTGGTACCTTACAGATACGATACACACCGATTTTAGCATACTATTATTTGAACATTATATTTAATGCATCGATTTTTAATATGTCTCATATATGATACAACAAACAGTGTAGGGTTAATTACTATTAACAAATTACTAGATTCTATTACCTACTCTGATGATAATTAGAAAAACAATAAGAAAAAAATCAAATATTAAAAATTGATTGCTTGTTAAAAATAACTGCTATAATAATAAATTATAAAAAAATAATAAAATGTTATTAGGGAACGTCAATTAATTATGTTATGACGATTTTTTTAAATATTTGATCCTCCTGTATGCGTATCCTCCAGGATATCACCGAAATACATAAGATTTTTTAACCTCCCACCTTCTTAACTTGCGTCAGAATATTTCTTGAAAATGTCGACCCCTCGTAACTTGGTTTGTAAGATTTTGGGAACTCGCATTTTTGGAAAATTAAAGGGATGAATTTAATTTAAAAATAAAAAACTCAAATAAAAAGGCTTTCATAATAGACAAATAATAATACTAATAACGAATAAGAAGCTTTCAACATTTTGACCCTTTAACCCTTCAAAAAGACCGGCGTAAGTACGAAAAACCGACATTAGATTTTACATTTTCTAATGAAATTATGGTAGGTGAGGCTGTAAATATCAAATATAAAAATAAAAATTGCCAATTGGTTAGCAGTAAATCAAAAATTTTTTTATGTCCGTTCACTTACTAAAAGCATAACTACAGCTAACCTCAAACTTATGCCTAGAATCCTTGTATATCGGGATCTCTAAATTAACGATATGCAATTAAAAATATAATTTTTAATTGATGATGTTGCTAGCATAAGTAAACGTAGAATGCGGTATCCTCGCTCTTCTCCAAGCCTTGTTGTAAGTATTTACGCCAAGTGCACCGACCATCAACACAATGTAGCAATTGGGACCAATAAGACTTACTTAAACTAATCGCTATTTGATATTTATCCTTCATTTTAAACGCTTAAAATTCCTTGATAATTTAACTATCCGTTTTTTTAAACGCTTTTAAAATGAAGGTTCGTACTCGTACGTTTTGTACTCGAACCAAATTAAGGGATTATTACAAACTTCAAATTTAATTATGCATTTTTTACGTGCTGTGCAAATCTGATATGCATAACACATGATTTTTCTCCAATAACTGCATTCGATTAACTATATTTAATTTTATTTTAATTAACTGTAATCAAATCTAAATTTGAGAATGCAGTGGTAATCTCGGTAATCCTCGTTTTAATTTTAAAATATTTGCAATAATTTCCAAAGTAATTTTTTTACGAAAACAGTCAAGATATTTTTCTTGTTTGTTTCGTCGTTTCCTAGCCGACAGTGATTTTCTTTCTAAATCCGAGCAAAACTATATTTAAAAGCTCGTCAATCCATTCATGTGCATCACTAAAAAGGGTTGATTTTTCTTATCGTATTTTTTCATTTTGATGGCTGTAACTCTGCAATCAATTGATTCTATAAGAAATGTTTTGGAGATAATTTAGTTTCTTTATTTTTAGAAACTTGATATTTTGCTCTAAAGTGGACCCAAACCAAGATATTTGCGAATATCCATTAAAATATTATTTGCTATTTATTATTTGTTTGTTATTATTTTCATTATAGCTCTTTTTAAACGCTTTGTCGACTAGCATTATTATGATATGATTTTATTTTGAATGCAAAATAGAAAAAGAAAAGTATAAATAATAGAAATTATATTTAATCACTTTAAATAATTTTGTTGTTTCCAAATTTTATACTTAAATATTTATAAATCAAATTTTGACTTTCTGTTTAAGATTTCAACCGATGATTTTATAACATGAACAAATAAATTCCTTGATAATTTAACTATCCTTTGAACTCAGAATCTAAAACACAGAAGGTTTCGATTTCCAATTTTTGATTCGTTGACCTCTCATTAGATATTTTGAAAATAACTGCTGGTATACTCGCATGGATGAGTTCATAAAAATGTGAGGGGCTCGATCCGAAATTTTCTTTTGTTATTATTCTTCATAATGTAACTATTTCCGTCCAGAAAAACGTTGAAATACTTAAATAAAAAACAGTTTTAATTCGTCGAGCTTTTTATATTCTATAAATTCGCGCTTATTCAAGTGTCGATAAGGAGGTATAAGAGTTATATTGAATGTATACAGACGAAGTTATTAATAGAAATCAATTGATGTCAGATATAATACAAACTGTTCAACAAACACTAAAATAAAAAGCCTGGCAGTCTTGTACAGAGCGAATTAGATTTTACACGTTCCATCTGAAGCAAAAGTCTGACGAATGTCGTACCATATAGAAATAAGTGAAAACGGTGATGTACCTTTCTTAACCGAAATCGACGATAGTTGTGTTTTATATAAACCTTCGCCGTCACCTCAACCTCAGCGTGAAATTTTTCTTTCCAATCGAACTGTTAGTTCGTCAACAAGTTCATCGATTAAATGCATAACACCGACAGAAAATTTAGGCTTCGATCTACAAAATCCTGGCTTAAACGGAATTCAAAACAGAAGAGATTCCATCTTATCGGTCGGTAGTTTCCATCCTCATCATTGTCGCAAATTGTCAACCAGAAGCACCAATAATTATTTTCAACCCCAAGTGATTTGTAACAAAAGTCGACGTCATAGCAGTTCTTCACTTGCAACAAAACGGGCAAGAAAGCATTCGACTAAAAGAAGAAGTTCGAATTACAATTATGTAAGAGATTGGGCTGAACAACAAAATTCAATTAGGATTGTAAGCAATGCGAGACAAAATAGTGTCAAATCGCGAACATATTCCAAACAATTTGTTTCCGCAGAACCACCTCGAAGTTGTAAAAAACGGACAATTGCGTATGTGATAATCGCGACTTTTAGTTTTATCTTGATTTGCAGCGTTTTGGCCGTTGTTGTGACTTTAACTCATAGAACGGAAGTTGTGAGTGACAATAAAACAGAGTTATTTTACACTTTTTCGCCGGACCATCGAAGTTCCAGTTAGGTAAATTTATTTATTTTCGGCGTATTTTATACCAAAATAAAGATGATAACAATGGAAAATGCAGTCTGGAAATCCGCATTACGCCAATGTGACGCATAGTTCTTGTTTTGTATTTTAAATTTTAAACAAATTTTTACTATAAATGAGGTCTTAGTATTGGAAAGGTGAGCTATTAATAATGTTATAAACGTAAACACTCATTTAATATCCTCTAGTTTAATTTGGAGACCTAGTCACCAGGAACTAGTATTAAAGTTTTACCGTTTGGAAAGCCTAAATATAAATTTTGGGTTAACTATTATAAGTATTTTGTATTTAAGATAATAAACTAAAATTAAAAATAAGGGAACCAAACAAACACAATTTGAAACTTCAGGGGTTGGGCGTTAAAGGGTTAACAAACATGGGAATGACTTCATAAATTATTATGTTATTGTAGTTTCGATTCATAAAATAAAGATTACATTTTTGTTAAATTATAGAAATTATTTTTATTATGCAACTTTTTATGGATGATTGTATGAAAAGCACCATTAAATTATTATTTTACCGAATCAACGCAATCCAAAATGCATTAAAATTTATGTAGAATTCAAAAGAATATATTATATTTTCATACTTTAGTTTAAATTCAATTTTACAACTTTAGATGTTGACAAAATTCATAAAAATTGGTAATAGAACTTTTTTTTCTAACAGTGTCAGATATTTTCATATTTGTGATTTTCAAATCAATTCTCTTGAATTTTATTAGAGATAAACACAATAACAAAACAATAAAAATGAGATCAAAATTCTCTTCCGATATTAAACAGCCTTCTACATGGGGTGTTATTTGTCCCCAGTTCTCTCTACGCTGTTCTAATTAAATCATAAAGTTTTTATTACCACGAGAGCTCGAATATGACTCACATAACTCGAAAACAGTTGAAGGTATCAAAAATATTTAAAGAAATATATTCGTCTTTTTATGCCTCTCTTCAACATTTTTGATGTAGTTATTTCATAGTTTTCAAGTTAGTGGAGAAAAACTGCGAATTGAGTCATACTCTAACTCTTGTGGTTATGACTAGATTATTCGATTATCAGGGTATTTGTGTAATGCGATGTCCAATGCATGCAGAGCATTCTTCCATAGTACCACAATTTCAAACGTATCTTACATAGGCGCAACTAGCGGTTGGCTGGGGGGGGGGGCTATGCCCCCCAAATAATCCCAAAAATTATTAGTTTTTAATGGCGATATTATGAAGAATCGATTAACTTAATATTCGCAACCCTTACCTTCTTAGTAAACACTGAATTTACACAGAAACTTTATTTTTGGGTTATCGGCAATCTGTCACCCACTTATGAAGTTGATTTCTCTAACTACTCCCTTATTTTTCTGTACTTAAAACAAATTTTTTTAATTAATTTTATGGTAATTTTCAAAATAAATAAACATTAACAAATTTTAATTACCGAATATGCTAATTTGCAAAAATTGTTTTTGTTACATAATGATACTCCAAGTTTAGTAGGGATAGAAACTTGAATTGATTAGCAAATGATGAGGTTAGCGTCGAGTTTTAATAAAATGATCTGATTTTTTAGACAATTTGCAGTTTTCATTAAAGATTTCAATTAAAAACGTGTATGTACATACAATTGGATTAGGCCAGGCTTTCGAGAAACTTACCAATTTTCAAAAAATAGTTTTCTGCCCCTGGAATCACAAAAATTAGTACAAAAGCATCTATTTTTGCCGCCCCCTTAAGAAAAAATTTTTAAGACTTTTTTTAACCCCCCCCCCTAAACTTTTGACCCTAGTTGCGCCTATGTGTATCTATCCTTGTTTTAAAGATTGACTTAATTTTCTATACAGGGTGACTGGCCGCCGATGTAAACATAGGAAACTATAATAACATGGGAAATTGATTTTTCTTTAATTACTGCTTCCCATCATAACGGATTAGAATGAAAATGGTGTCAATTTAGAGAGATCTTTATTCCGCTTTTAAAGATTCTTCTTTAGTCTTCTTAGAGTCTTCTTCTAAAGACTTGATATTTTGTTCTTTAATTACTGTTAAAATCTCATTAATAAAATGCAAAATAGCACAATTAAAAAAATTTTAGTTGCCTTGTTTGAATTATTGCAATTGTTTTTGCTTGGAGATTAGATAATGGACTGGTGCTGAAATCCCTGAATGGAGATCATGTAATTTTAGAAGAGAGCGAATTTTTGGTCAAGGTTTTGGGTCGGTATTTTTAATTGAAATTAAAGTTATTCAAAGTGAAAAGTTGTGTTTTTCTTTTAGCTTTCCACATCCAATTGTAAATAATTTGGAATTACCTTAAAAAGTTAATTAATAGAAAAATTAAAAATTTTGGAATAGTTTCGAAGTCACGTCACCTATGATAAGAAAGCATAATATGAGAAACGGCTGGCTAGTCGTGGCACGTACGTGTTTAACCCATTCCTAGAGCATCCATTCGAGAGTTCCTAGCAAATAAGTATGTAGAATTATTTTTATTTAAAATTAAAGGGTGGATTATTCCATGGCAATATATAGGTATTTTTGAACTTCGTCATAAGTCAGATTCGTCAGCAATATAGCAACAATCTTAGCTCAATTCTATACCTTCCGCATGGGACTTCTGATCTTAAAGGGCGACTAGCTTTTATCCTCAACATTGAGGGCCGGGATCTCATCGATTCTTCACTCTTCACTTTTTTGGACAAAAAATAGGTCAATCAAGAATTCAGTTTTATTTTAAAAATTAATTGTCGATGTTTTTTATATTCGAAATTTTGCTACTTAAGCAATTATAGAGACGGCAAATGCCTTGCAGCTAACGCGATCGTTTGCTAATACGAAGTACCGGGTTCAAATGTGGAGAATGGTCAAACTTTCTCATGACTAGTCTCCGTGCTTCAGAAGGTACGTTAAGCTGATGGTCCTCCTGGGTTAGTGAATTGCCAACATTAACATTAAAAAACCAGGATGCAGACATATCTGCAGACCAGCCCAGCAAGTTACCTACCAGATGAAAAGCAATTATATTCTCACTGTGGCAACTGGGCAAGGAAACTTGACACAGCTGCTTATAGAACAGATCATTGATCTAAATTCTAAAAGAAATTAAAGAAGAAGTAATTTATAATGATTTAAAGATGCCTTTAGCTATTTCCCATAATGGATGAGTTGCTTGGGCCTCCTTTAGCCTCATTTACGGGGTTGCGACCTTTCAGACCTTAGGCTTTTCGTAGTAAAGTGAGGCTTGCTTTTATAAAAATGTATGAATGAGCTTTATTTTAAGCAGATTTTAGCCATTAAAAAATTATTGATTAATTTTTTTAATAATATTGTAATAATTGTTTTCGATTAATCGAGTGTTCGATTATTGATTGTTCGATTAATCGATTATTGGATTGCTCGATTAATCGGTTTAATCGATTGCTTTTACACAATTGATTTTCGATTGTTAATTTTAACAATCGCCCAGCCCTAGATGAGAAGCTTTATAGTAAACAGTTATATTGGATATCTGGTGTGTGACTGACCTATTTGTTTGTTGTTTGGCCTTCGGCCTTACTCAGGAGGAATATGACCATACATGTAAATCTTTTTTTGTTAAAATCAGAGGCTCTCCTAGCAAATTTTTGTATTGCATAACTGGCACAATTAATAATAGGCTTCCAGCTGCCTTTAGCCATCTACATTCTACACTATTTCAACTTTTAATTCAGAAATCATCAATTGCAGTTCAGATTAGTCAATATTTCCTGCCTCACTACTTCCCATCTAAAGAGTTGTACCAGGTCGAATACCGAGCAGTATTGTAGAACTAGCCAGAAGAGTTAAATTTAAACTTCGAACAGTCTCTCAGAGTTCACCAGAAGAGTGGCCATAAGGACGGAAGAACTAGTTAATCTGATTTACAATTGATGTTTTCTGAATTAAATCTTGAAATGGGTAGTATACACTGTGTAATTGATATAGTTGTTTGGCTTCATTCCGAAGGGATTGTGTATGATCGTACGTTATACTTTTTTTTAAGTTAGTATACTTATACAGGGTGACCAAAAAAAATGATATCAAAGTTTAATCGGTTCTAACACAAAAGTGTTTTGTTTTTGGTATTTTGTTTTAGCACAGTGGGATTGCCAGTTAAAAATGCTACATGTATGGTGAATTGTCAAATTTTGCCTTGTGTTTTATTACTTATTTTATAGATGTCTAATCAATGAGAGAAAATTTTAGGGTTACATCAACAGGGAATGTGCAATTGTGATATCGCGCGAAGGCTCGTCAGAGCGGCACCAAATGTCAGCCGAACAACCAAACAAATTGAGAAGCGTGGCCATACCGGACGTCATCCAGGGAGCAGAAGAAAGCGAACAATCAACACGCCGAGGGTCCGTCAGATCATCAAGAAACGACTCCTGCGAAATTCCAGGGTCTCAAGGAAAAAAATTGCCCACAAGATCGGTGTTTCACGTGAATCGGCTCGCCGAATAGCCAAGGAGCACCTTAAGGTCAAGCCTTACAAGCATCAAAAAGTTCAACTGTTGACCGATGGTAACAAGCTCGTGCGACTTCAAAGATGTCGTCAGCTACTTCGTCGCGCCGCTTCTCTGTCGTGGAATCGGATTGTGTTCACGGATTGTGTTCGTGGAATCGGATTTGGTCTGTTAATGCTCCTGGTACTTGTGCTGTCGTAGAGCACCGTCAATATCCACAGTCTGTGATGGTTTGGGCCAGAATTTGTTCAACTGGAAAAACCTTTTGGTTTTTGTGGATCAGGGTGTGAAAATTAACCAAGAGGTTTACCGACGCGACATTCTCGAAGCCGTCGTCCTTCCATGGGCTCATCAACATTTCGGTGATACGAATTGGACGTTTCAACAAGATTCTGCTCCAGCGTATAGGGCAAAGCCGCTCAAAATTGGTGCAAAGCTCATTTCCCGGATTTCATCACATCCGCGGAATGGCCCCCCTACTCGCCAGATCTCAATCCGATGGATTACAGCGTGTGGTCAATTTTCGAGGCCAGAGCCTGTGGGACACTCCACAAAAGTTTGGAGGCGTTAAAGCAGTCGTTGTGCCGTGAGTGGGATCGGATATCTATAGAAGAGCTTCGGCGCGTAGCCTTAAATTTTCGAAAGCGTTTGACGTTGTGTATAGCACTAGAAGGAGGCCATTTCAAAACTAGTTAATTATTTTTGTCAACAATAATGTTAGTTATTATTATTTGCTGTGAAAAAGTTTTTCTCCGTTTAATAAAGTTTTTATGATAAAAAGTTTTGTTATCATTTTTTTTGGGTCACCCTGTATTGGTTGATAATGAATGAATGAACCAAATTAGCCTATAAATGACACAAAGGAGGAGATTTCTAGTAAATTATAATATTAATAATAAATAAACAATCAGGAGCTGCTCTCATATTTTAAGTATGCTAATTCAGCAATAAAAGGGTTACTCGAATACAATTCTCGCAAGTGGAAGGGGGTAATAAATCAGATGTTTCGTGGGCTTGGTAAACCGCGTAACTCTGTCTCCATTTGGAGAGTATTGCATATCCCCTAAACCCCCCGGTCATAATTCAAATCGAGAAAAATACAATATACTCGTACATACATGTCGTAATATTGACACCGGGGGGGGGGGGGGTCTGGGGGTATGGAATACCCTCCAGTGCCATCAGTAGGTTAACAGTTATACTATAAATTATACGCAGTTCACGTTGTTAATCTTAACAAAATTATCTAAAATTTTTCTGGAATTATGCAAATTTGAATATTTCACAGTTCGCTTTGGATTATGGATTTTGAAATCGACAATTTTTAGAAAGTTTCCAAAAAAATATCAAATACAATAATTAAATTCTGAACAAAGCATAAATTATGAACTGAACCACAAACTATAATTTGTCATTGAAGCAATAAATTGCAATCAATCGATAGAAATTTACTTTATTTATGAAAATTTCATAGCAATAATAATAAAAAGTTGTTAGATTTATGAATCTATTTATTTTATTTATGAATTTGTTCATAGTATTTATGAAATTGTAAAAAATCAGGGATTTTCAACCACTGAACTGAGTTCATTTTAATAAAAATTTTGGTTAAGCGTTTCAGAAACGAAAAACAAGGAGTCAAAATTTATAACAGTTTTTGAGCAACGGGGTTAACTTTGTAAACTAGTAATAAAGCAAAATAATTAAATCATGTTTTAGTCCCAAATTGCTGTAACCACAAGAACTTCACCAAACAATGTAAAAACATAGGCACAGCTTGAAGTGGTTTGAACAAAAACTTTTTCGGGAAAAATGACTTCATTGTTAGTTAACACTCATTTTCGAGAGCTATTTTTATACCTTGAAGAAGAAGCTCATCGCATTTTATAGACTAACGAAAATGTATCTGATGACCTAGGTCATCGTAAAAGTATTTTGCTTTTGATTAATCTTCAAAGCTGTGAAACTGAAATTGCACAAATTTATAAAGTGATTAAAGTTTAAATTGAATTATTCCACTTTGGATGAAGTTTTGGTGACTATCAAAGTGTGATTTATTAAATTTCGATCTGTCATTTCTCTAGTGTTAATTTTTAAATTAATTAAATGAGTCGAAACTTGCGTAGAAACGAAATTTTAATGAAATTCGATATTAACTGATTCTGACATCAATTATTAAACCGAATGGTTTCTTAACAGCCCACTTATTTCCTTTCATTTGGGAAAAAGGTAAATTTATAATGATAGCTGCTAATTAAAGAAGTAAACCGAAATATATCGTGGAAATGCGATTAAATTCAGAACATGAATTCGTAACGAAAAAGCCATTCCGATAAATTTTGCCTCGCCTATAAAATATACCTAACGAAGATGTTTAATCAAATTTTCCAAAAAAAGTGCAATTTGAATTGAAATGGATTTTGTAACTCGAAAGATAATAGGAACCAAACAAAAGTTTCTTAATTAATAATCTCAGAACTTCTAAGACGACTAATTACATTTATATTCTGTTTTCATTGTTAAAACAAACACGTCGAGTTGATGCTCACTTCACATTTTGATTCAATTTTTGAACTAAGTAAAGTAAACAAACAGAGTAATGACTTTTATAATTGATTGGAATAGTATAAACTTTTATTGATCTTATAGGTAAACAAATAAATGTATGAGGATAAGTATCGTTTAAGCTACTCTTTAAATATTTGCACTCGTAATTCTTGCGATTTACGATTATTAATTGTAATAAAAGCTAAAAATAATTGGAAATGGCTAAGTATAATTTTCAAAATTTGAGAAGGTAAATGTTAAGTAGGTAGAAAATTTAATCAATAATTGCTTTTCTATGTATCAGTTCCAGTTCCTTTAGCTCACAAAATGATTCAAAATGTGTTTGTCAACTCTTGACAAATCTTAAGTGGTCTACTGAATTATGTGAAGAATTTGGACAAATTAAATTAAAATCGAAACTTTTCTTAAATAATACTCAGTTGGGAGAATCTGGTGTACATAAATCTAATCTTTAACAGGAAAATCCTTGACGATCGTGACTTTACTTTCTGTTTTTACAAAAATACCAGTTCCATCAATCGTAATGAAACTTAAATCGACAAACAAAGGTATAAATGAAAATCTAAAATTTCACCAGGTACTTGGATTACGAATTCCATCTTTACATTGCTCTAGTATTTACATAAATCTATTTGTCTCAAGTTTCAAGTTCTAACTTTGAGAGAGTAATTCCTGCTATAAACCCAAGGTTCTTGTTTCATAGTTTACTTGTCTTATGATTAAGCTCCATTTGCTAAATTACAGTGTGCTATATTTCCACTGTTAATGTTAGTTTTTCCTGTTACTTTTATATCGTTTTTCTCGACCACATACAGATTTCTCACAAAATGTTTAGTTTTTGTAAATTTTTTACTAAGGTAAAACACCCACTAGTTGAACAGTTTTGAAAGTAAAACCTATTTCACTCTAATTTAAGCAAATAAAATTCGATTAATTTGATTAAAATATGTTATTTATGAAAATATAGATAGTTTTGCATATAATAGCAAAGAAAAAAGGAATAATTAATAAAATTATCATATTTTTACAAGGTTTTTAAAATATACTTCAAATGCATCAGTAATTGAACAATCTCTTTGAATCGCAGTCGTAATTGAACACTCCGGTGGTGGTTGTACTTGAACACGTGTGAAAATAGTAAAAATCAGTCAAAATCAAACAAAAATCCAATCGATATTCTAAAGATACATTTGGCAACATTGATTTATTTATGTATGACAAACGTAATGGACAAACGTGATCATTTTATGTTAGTTTTTTCGAGTTCAAGTTCATAACCTAAAAACTGTGTTTGCGCGGTTTACGGTGTAGTAACTTTCGATGGCAAAAGTAGCATGCTTATCGGCTATTCCACATTGCAACTTTCAAGTTAACAAAAATATAATTATTTCGATTTATAATTTAAAAAAACTTATAGAAATCAATTGCTAAATCATCTAGTAATTATAAAATACGGATATTACTTATTATGAATATTCCGTTTTTGCATTAATACAATTTCAAAAATCTGTTCAAGTGCTAGTTCCATTTCTTGCGGTGTTCAAGTGCTGGATGTTTTACCTTAGTACCTAAACTTTCAGTTCATAATATGTAATTTTATAACGGAATTTTTCGAAAACAATAAAATATGGTGTGGGAAAAATGAAAATCTTTTCTTTTGGATTTATAAAAATATGAAATTTAAGAATCGATTTAACTAATTTTGTTCTAATATTTGAGTTAGCTATTGGCACAATGACCAGGTGCTACTGATAATATCAGCTTTTTAATGTTAAAGCAATAAATCAATATAGAATTTCATAACGGAACAATGTTGAGTAAAATATGGACATGCATGTGAAATTATACATAATATAAAGCATTTGAATGAATCGATGAATAAAAGGAAATAGTTTTTCCTAATGTTGTTTATTTGTTTTAGTTCGCAAAGAAAACGAAGAACTCATGAATTCGCTTCACCGATCACCTGCAGTTGGACATCAGAACATTTTCAATTCGTCTTCATCTCATATTCGCAAAGAAAACTGAATTTTAAAAGAACTGAAGTTTTTTATTTCCATTTTGTATATATTGAACCACGTATGTAAAGAGAGTATATAATAAAATATATGCGTACCTACGTCTTGTTAATGCTCGGATGTTGAGGAAAATTATTTTCACGTAATATGACATGACGTCAGTTGGTGAAAATATTTGTTGTTGTGTTTATATAATATTTGTTAATGTATAACATAAAAAAATTGTTCTAGTTATAATTAACATAATTTAATATCAAAATAATATAATTATTGTGATACCCAAACCCTCCTGATCGCACAATTACGTAATCGCATCAGTAGATATAGAAATTCTTTATTGTACTTAGATGTTTAAGATGTTAAATGTTAAATTATAATAAATACTATTAAGAACAATGACATTAAAATAAATCAATTTGTAATTATAATTATGTCTTTCAAATGACAATCAATAACTGAACAGAAAAATCCTGTCGAGAACTGAAATAAAACATTAATCAAACTATTTTGATAATTATTTTTCACAAAATGTATTGTATTTTGATAAAATCAAATGCTAATTTAATCATCAAGTTATTTCATAATAATCAAAACAAGATAGCTCACGATTTTTACTGTTCCCTGCAGAGTAATGGTTGCATTTCTTTATTATTTTGTATTTCTTCCTTCAATCAAATACAAATTTAATCAAATGGAAGTGATAACAATTAATTAAGTGAACTTTAAATCGGTAGAACCAACAACTTCCCTTCATGTAACGGACAGAGGTTGCTGAGTTATTAAATTATTGTTATAATATAATTATTAATTTTACTACCGTGGCACAATTGGAGCAGCGCAATTAACCAACGTAAATATATTTAGTGGTCTTCCTTCCTTAATCAACAGGAACCGCATGAAATGTTATACAACTTCTGTTCAAGACTTGTTGATTAGATGTGAGCAAAAGTCTTAAGATTACCTTCATATCATACAGATTCGTTTACTAAACTTTGAAAGCTGTTAATTGGGAAATTTCGGCAATTAAAATTTAAATTAAATTGCACTAGAGGGAAAGAAAATTAATTTATTATTAAACTGATTCATTAAAGCTGAATTTATTTCTTCTCTTGGATATTATTTTATAAAGAAAGTAAAATTAAATAATCAAGATTGACTTCTTTAGTGATGGCGTCACAACGACGCCTAGATATTATATAGGCCAACCATACTACACCAATTTGATTCAGTGCATAAACAAATGCCTCATATCTCGACTTCTTAACGTCAAACAAACGTAAATATATTCCAGATATACAGGGTGGACAAACTATAGATAACTGATTTGAACATTTTAGTTCTATGCATTACCGTCAGCTGTGATTATCTCCTAAGTTTTAATAAATAATTAAGAATAAACCATTGGTTATAATTTGCTCACCCTGTACGAGTATGTACGAAATTTTAAACAAGATAAATAAAATATGAACATTTTGAATCAAATTTTGGGGAAAAGTTCAATATTAATTGAATGTGAATTTCATAACTTACAAGACAATGGAAGCCACGCAAAAGTTTCTTAATTAGTAATCTTCCAAAAAGATGCTTTGAGCAGATTAATTATTTATATTCTCTTTTCATTGCTAAACAAATGGTGGCCCTTTGTTAAACTAATAAATGGGACATTAATTTTGATACAATTTTTTGTAAAATATTTTAAGACGCATCTAATGTAAAAATAATCAACCTACATAATATATTTTGTACTACTTGTAAAGAAAAGTAAGTACCTGAATTATTAATACACTACACATTTTTATTTGTATTAAATTTTCAAAATAGTTTTAAATTGCCAATTAAAATTTTTAAAAGTAGGGTAGATAAGTTGCAAGCAAGGGCCGATATAAATTCAAAATTCTATCCAAATAATTTTTGAACAGGGATGGATTTAGCAAACGGAATAGCTATAACCACGAGAATTTGGGTATGACTCCCGACGGATTTTCTCTAATAACTCGAAAACGGTGAAAGACTTTAAAAATGTGTGCCTCTTCAATATTTTTGATATTTTTGCCAATTTTGAGTTAACGAAGATGTTATAAGTATCACTTGAAGTACTTCTTCTTCGAGTGCCATATCTTCTTTAGACGTAGGCGATCTTCCTGGCTAAGCCAAGAAGACTTTACTAGGGAAATGTTAATGGGGTGGTTTCCCGTTGCCTTCCCCATACTCCACAGATAGATTTTGGACTTTTTTTTTAGATCACAGCACAATCCGACGCAATCAGGATTAGAACCGCGGTTTCCCGCTCTGTAGTCTATCCGTGTTTGATTTACGCCAGACTGCTGGTCTTTGAAGTACTTACGTGAGCTTATATTGAAAAAAAAAATAAAAAATGTGAAAGCCGTAGTTATTCGGCCTCACAGGCTGGAGATCCTTGTGAAGGCTATAGTTCAAGATTTATGCGCGAGTGAAGATCGGTTATAAATGCAGCGGCATGAATGAACAATTTTCAATAATTCAAAAATGGAATGGACTGTGCTATGCTGCGGTTGCAGAAAAAAAAGTCATTTTAAACATTGGAATAACTATATTATTTAAAACTATAAAAATTTACAATTTTTTACATAATACAATAATTTAACATGTGCAATTCATTTTACAATTTGATGAGAAAATTCAAGCAAAATTATCAAATAATCTGAATTAGTTACATAATAATTAAAAGTTTTAGGTGCTCTAAAATATACAAATCGCAGGGTATTATCGTCGTTAATAGAGAAAATCGTTAATTTACTGCGAATATCCATTGCTGTTATTTTGGTTGTTACTCTGATTGTTTTGATTATTTGCATATGGATGTGGTGCACCATTATTTCCTTGGTTGTTGGAAGGACTTACATTTCCAACGGCGGATGAATAAGAATAACCATAACCTCCATATCCAACTGTATTAGAACTTATTCCGTTAGTGGGACCATTATTTCCATTATTTCTGGCATCGTTACCATAGTAACCATGTACGGGCACTGTGATGTATCTGGTAGCAATTCCATGAGTGGTAACAGCAGATGGAGAAGAGTTGATGTGTTGCTGACGATAAGTTGTGCTAGTAGCAATTTGACCATTTCTAAAAATTAAAACACGATTTAAAATAATATTTTCAATACAAAATTTACGTCATCCTCATACTGTTGTTGATTGGAAGAGACTTGTGCAGAGTACGATTGATGACCAGCTGGCCCAGCTGTTAAAGTTAATGGAACTTGTTGTTGATACCCATAATTACCATTTGGATTATTGCTATTTATTCCAGAATTACCATTATTTTGAGCTAAATTCAAAAATCCGGCTCTAGCTGATTCGAAAATCACCAAAGTTACCAATAACTGATGGTAAAATAACAATTAATAATGTTAATTAATTTAAACAAAATTTACTTACCTTAAACATGTTGAATTGTTAATTGTAGTACTGTTACAAGCGTTAGATTGCTTATGATACAATCGCTGGTATTCAACCCTTATATACTTGCAATCTAAACAAAATTTTTAAATAAATCAAGTTTTCTTGTAATTGCTTCTCATGCATATCATTCATGTGTTATTTGTACAAAGATGAAATTACACCTTGTACATTAACAATCTAAAATTTCAAACATATTATTTAAGGCTAACCGTAAATGAAAGTGTAAATTTGTTTCATTGTGAAATTCTTTTTTAAGATTTTTGAAAATTTAGCTACTACACATTTTCGAAAACACAAAAATGTAAAATTCGGGTTTGTCAAAAATTTTAGAAAGCGCTGCAAAAATTGTATGTTACTTTTTTAATTGTGCAAGATCTGATGAGACCAAATTGTCATGGTAAAATCGTGAATAAAATCGAACCACTGAACTCGGTAATCCACATCTAATTAGTTCAATCATTTGAACTAAGCAGATTGTTTTAATGGTTTCAGTTTGAGAATTTAAGATAATTGAATTTAGGGACACCGAACAACTATGGCCCACACGTTCAGAAATTAACAGTTCGTGTCTTCGAGTCCACCAATAATGGATTATTGGATAAAGAGCTTATTGGAGTGGCTAAAAATGAAGGTCCTATTCAAATGAGCAAATCTGACTAACTCGTAACCAAAATTACTAATGATATTGTTATAAATTTTGCTTTGAATGCAGAGTAGTCCGCATCCTCTTAAGGTTTTTGTGCCATCAATCCAGAGTGTTGGCGTTCTACTTCTTGGTCGACGTCCCTCTATCTTGCTTATATTTATTATAAGATTATAAATTATAACAAAGGCTACATTTTGTTTTTTGGGTCTTTTTTCGGAGAGGCGGTCGGAGCTTAGCGGTCACGCGAGTTGACTATGAACGCTAAATACCCGGTTCGAATCCGAGTAAAGTAAGAACTTTATTCTGACCGTCTCCCCTCGGAAGGCAATGGCAAACCACCGAGAGTAATATGCCACGAAAAATCCTTAAAATGTTAATGATCTAAATAAGTCCAAAATTGATCTGTGGACTAAGGGGAAGGCAAACCACCACCCCATTAAGATTAACATTTCCCTGGTACAGCCTTCTTGGCTAAGTCGGGGGGATCGCCGTACATCCGAAATCGGATAGGCACCTGAAGAAGAAGAAGAAGAAGAAGGGTCTTTTTTGAAAAGAAATAAGATTTGATTCTAATTAAAAAAATTAAGTGATTTAAATCTTGATTTGTCTTGAAGTATATAAAAGAAGACAATAAATAAATAACTCGATCGGAATGCATCTCGCTTAGACTTTCTGAAATATTAATGAATTATTAAAATAATACATACATTCTGTCAAAAAAGTATCGGGAATTTGCTAATAAAATACAAAATATTTATTGTTAGTTCAAATTTATTGTATGTCCTTCAAAGTACGCCCCTTCCGAAATAATACACGTATGCCAACGATTAATCCAATCATCAAACAAATTTTCACAGGCATTTTCCCGAATCGACTTGAGTTCTCGCCGCGAATTCTCTTTTGTGGTTTCCATCGACTGAAAAGGGATGCCTCGAAGTGATAATTTCAGTTTTCGAAAGAGAAATAAGTCAGCCGGAGCCATATCAGGTGAATGCGATGGTTGTTCGATGATATTTGTTGAGATTTTGGCCAGAAATTCGTTCACAATGATAGCCTTGTAAGATGGTGCGCCGACGTCGGCTGACGTGGTGCAAAATCCACAAGATTTCTTTCCACAAACCTGGCCTTTTTCCGAATTTGCTCTCTCAAACGCCGCATAACGCCCAAAGAATGTTCTTTATGTACCGTCTGACTTTCTAGCAAGAACTTAACTTCAGTTGAAGACGTTGATGGCCGACCAGAGCGAGGCAACTCTTCCTCGGCATCTCGACCGCTCTGGAATGCACTGTACCACTTAGGTACGTGTTTTTGATAAAGACGATTCACTGTAAGCCTTATCTAACATTTTTAGCGATTCGTCACATGAAATTCCATTTTTAGTGGAAAATTTGAGACAAATTCTTGGTTCGATATTTTTATTCTTTGTAAAAAATCGCCAAACACCCTTGAGATGAATTGACAAAATCGAGCACTGGAAACAAACTAAATAACAGATCGCGCTAAAACGTCTCATCATGATAGAGGACAGTTGTGCCAACTTGGCGACAAAAAAATTTTGACAATCCCTTTAAGCGGGCTTTTTAAATGACCAATTCCCGATACTTTTTTGACAGAATGTACATAGCAGTTGAATCAAGAAGGGAATTTTTATTCAAACAAAAAATAAATTTTATTCTTTAACAGATTTTTTAAGAGCGGCTAGCTTTGTAAGACACAAATCACGCCAATTACGTCTCATTTGCAATTGATTTAGAGGAACCATAGCTTCTAACTGTTTATTGATTTCCAACGTCCATTCTTTACTAAATTCTCCTGATGAACTTTGTTGATCGAAGCTAGCTTTCTTAATTATATTAGCATATTTACTACAATAATCAAGGTAACCTTCTGCGTTCAAATGGGTAGTTTCTAACGGCCCCAAAAACGCGTACCTCATTCCAAGACCTTCTGACATTACTTTATCGATGTCTTTTACGTCTAACACTCCATTTTGAACCAAACTCCACGTTTCCTTCAAGATTACATACCTGAAATAAATTAGATTAGATTCTGTTTTAACAGAAAAACACTGTACATACTGGATTCTGTTGAGAGCAAATCCATTAATTTCTTTATTTAAAGAGACCGGTTCCTGTCCAATTTCCTCCATAATCTCGCGTGTTTTTATGACAACAGCTTTATCTGTCCACGGTGCTGGAACAATCTCTACTAATGGTACATAGTATGGTGGATTCACGGGGTGAGCGACCAACGCATTTTGTCTGAAACGAATACATCATAGTTCACAGTACAAAAATGTCCAACTCCAATCAAAATAGACAATTTTGATATAACTAAGAATAACTAGCAAGGAGGAAAACTAATAACACAGATAATTTACAACATTTAGCCATCTCCATTATTGAATTCATATTTTTCGGAGGGAAGAAATGCATAATAATATGATCTGTAGAGAAGGATTATTATCTGTACGAAAAATATTCCACTATTTCCAAAGGTGACAAATACTTGTGATATTGTTCTCCTAGAAGTACTTGTGCCAGTTTTCTTATCTCTTTATCATACATAAAACCTTTTCAAAGTGCTTATTAATTTTTATTAAGTGCCACTTTAATCTAATGCAAGAGTTAATGAAATCAATATCACTTTTAAAGAACGAAACAACATTAATGATAGCAGAAAATTAATTAAAAAAAAAATTAGTTACCTATGCTTAAGGTCCTCGGTGAAGAGGGATGGAACAAAAGTTGATGTGGAACTCGAAAAAATGGTGTTTGGTCCTGAAATATCATCTATACTCTTCCAAACTTTCTTTTTCAGTTCCAATATTTCGGGAACACATTCTTGAACTAAAATAGCATCTTTCACTGCATCTTCCAACTTGGTACTACCTAAAAAAATTTCAATTGTAAATGTTGAAAAAGAACTTGATCGAGGACCAACCTTTAATACATCCGTACTGTTGAGCCGCACTAAGCTTTCCTCTTAATGCATTTTCTTTTTCTAAGGTTTCTAGTTGTTGTTTGATGTCAACAAGAGCACCTTCGATTTGTTTTGGCTCGATGTCATAAACTACGACCTGATAGCCGGCTCCGGCAAAAAGCATAGCCCATGATCGTCCTATCAATCCACTAGAGAACCAAAAATTAAACGTCGTTCATATTATATAAAATAATCTTACCTTCCAATGATTCCAACTTTTAAAGACATATTGCAGGTAGTGAAAATATAAATACACTAGTAACGCGATAGCTTCAAACTGATTTTTATATTGCTGTTATGTATGAACGTATTGTTCTACGTCCTTGTATGTTGTGTGTGTGAACGGAGAGAATGGGGACAGGCGCGGAGACGTATAAATGATATGACGTGAGAACAAAGTGTTTAATCACAAATTACATAATTCGGGTTATTAAAAAGTGATTAATTGCATGGTTTGAAGTGACATTTATAATTCTTAGTGCCGGACTACTGCTTATATATTTTGGTAAGCAAAACTTCATTAATTTCACAGTTCAATACATAACAACTGGCGAGGAGGTTAATTGGAAGATAAGAATGCCTACAGATACAACTACAGAACAAGGACATGTGGTTCCTTCATCAAACATTCATATTCCACAAATGATCATTGAATCCTGAAAATATAATACTGAGAAATTTGGCAAGGTAGATGGTTTTTCTAGGTTACCTGCAGGTGAAGATCTCAAATTCGATTCTGATGATTTATCCTCTATAAAGGTTATATCAGAAATTCAATCTGAAATACAGAGTGAACTTTCTGTTGATGCAAGCGCCCATTGCTAAAGAAACTGGCAGAGAGATGTTGCTGAGAAGGGTGAAGCAGCGTATATTGTCTGGTTGGAATGATGTTGAAAACAGTCCTGAATTATTACCTTATTTCAGAAGAATGATTGATTTGTCAATGCATTTGGGATGTATTATTTGGGGAGTACGAACTGTTATTCCACAGAAATTTCGAAGTTCCATACTTCAATACTTACATGCTACTCACCAAGGTATTATTAGGATGAAGCCGGAAGCCAGAAATTATTTTTGGTGGCCTGGTCTTGATGAGGATATTGAGAAAATAGCGAAAGAGTGCACTGCATGCACTGAAATTTCACGCGATCCAGTGAAAGTTTCTTTAGGATCCTGGCCTACACCAGAAGAACCATGGAGTAGAGTACATGCTGATTTTGCAGGACCATTTGTGGGAAAAATGTTTCTCTTAATAATTTGTGCACATTCAAAATGGCCTGAAATTACGGAAGTACAAAAAATTACATGTTCTACTACAATTCAGATTTTCAAACAATTGTTTGTACGTTTTGGATTATGCAAGGAAATGGTAACAGATGGTGGAAGTGCTTTTAAATCCGACGATTTCAAAAGTTTCTGTAATAGTTTTGTTATAAAACATACAATGACTCCCGCATACCATCCTAGTTCTAACGGCCAAGCGGAAAGGAGTGTTCAAAGTTTTAAGAATGCACTGAAGAAAATTATTTTTCAACATGGAAGTAATAAAATTCAGGAAATTATTTATTTCGTTACCGGAATACTCCGCATCCTTCTACAAATTGTACTCCGAGTGAATTGTTTCTTCGCAGACACATGCGTACTCCATTGGATTTGTTACGACCTTCATACCGTGCTAAAGTTCAACCATATCAACAAGTTGCAGAAAAATGCTACAATCGAAGAACTACAGATCAATCATTTCATCAAGATCAAGATGTGTTGGTAAAAATCTTCAAAAATAATAAGAGTTTTTGGAAGCGTGCTACTATAGTGCGATCTTGTGGATTCAGAGTATGGATTGTCAATTTAGATGGAAGACAAGTCAAGAAACACTCGAACCATATCAAGAAGATAGTTATGCGCAATGCTACTCCATTTCTAAGTGCTACTTCTACGCCACAGGTTATTCCACCTGCGGAAACTTCACCCAAAGCTTTGTGTAGCACCCCAATACAATTCAGTCCAAGAAGATTACGAAGACGTTCCCAGCTCCAACGACCACAGCGGCTTATAGAAGAGTTATAATTTAGTGGGAAGGAGTTGTTATGTATGAACGTATTTTCTACGTCCTTGTATGTTGTGTGTGTGAACGTGGAGAATTGGGACAGGCGCGGGGACGTATAAATGATATGACGTGAGAACAAAGTGTTAAATTAATTAAATAAGATAACAAATGAATTTAAAAGTTTTTTTGGGGGGTATTGACTTGACACGCGTGAGAGGTTCTTGTCGTCTTGAATATTTCACATTCTTTACAGCCTACTTTGACATCCTGTCCAAAGTCCCTTGGTCATATCCGAATGTGAAATATTATCATAATTTTTATATGTGGCATAACCCCTTCTGCCACCTGAGCGGCTGCCCCAAGTCGCTAAAGTGATTAATCAAACAGCAATCCAATCAGGTAACCCTAAAAAAAATTTATTTATGGAATCAGATGTTGGGATAACACTTCCTGATATTCTTCGCTGTTGACCCGAGTGGATGGAAAAATGTCAAATTAAATTTCCCAAATGCACTAAAAGCTTGCCATACCATAAGTGAACCCCCTCCGAAGCTTCTATTTGGAAAATATCTTTCCTCCTTTCTCAAATCTCTCAAATATTCATTAAAACCATCTGGGCCATCTAAATTAAACTACTTTTTGTCAGAATAAATAACCTAAAAAAATAGCATCTTGTAGAATGAATGACTTTATCAATAAATTTTCTTATTTTATCCAAGTTGGTACTCATATTTTTTAAACAAATTTTAAGCGATTTTCTTTGTGAATTGCTTTTAAGTGTGGTGTCGTTTTCATTTTTAACGTTTTATATACAGAAGAGATTTTATTGCCCTCCATAGAGTGGATTTTGAAACATATAAATTCCCGTGTGTTATCATAACAGCTCTTGGTTGAATTTGAGGTTATTTTCGAAATTAATTGGAGATTTCGAGTGGAAATGACCTGTGGACTTGTTTTGCCACAATCACCAGTACGAATTACATAATTTTGAATGAAACTTAATGATCTACCTAATATTTAAGCGATTTCCCTCACGCTTAATCTGTTAGACCTGAGAACATCTACACCACCTTTTCCACAATTCACAATTTAAATGTCGTTTATTGTTAAGCAGTTAACAGCAAACTGCGTTTGTGGGTGCATTTATTTATATCAATAGACATCTTATCTTGCTATCACAAAAATAGTTGATTCCGAGCATTTGTTCTACAAAAAATTCATTTTTTTGATTGACTTTATCATTTTCAAATGGAGTGTATTACGCTAGATAAAAGACTTTCCTGAGTTCGGCACATCAATTACTGAACCGGCCAGGCAAGGAACTTAAGTCAGTACTAAATTTTCTTATTGGTCGTCACAGTACTGCGTGACTGAGCCACATGATGTAAATTTACAACAGCGTCATTCGACCAGTCATGACAAACGCCTCCCCGGCCTGGGATTTTGTCTCCGACGCGAGAATGAAAACCCAAGTAACACAAAACCGTCAAAAATGTACATATTCGGTACATATTTTTTCGTGACGATATTGTGACTTTTTGCCCATTTTGTCATAACTAAAATGAATGCATCGTTTATGTTCATATAGGTTACATAAATTTTCGTAACGATTTCGTAACGTAACGGCATTGATTTTATGTACATATTCTGTACATATTTTTTCGTGACGATATTGTGACGATATTGTGACTTTTTGCCCATTTTGTCATTACTAAAATTTATGCATCGCTTATGAACATATAGGTTACATACATTTTCGTAACGTTTCGGCATTGATTTTTCTGTTACTGTGTTGGTGCATCGTTTATGTACAGATTATGTATTGATATTTTATTATTACTTTTAAAAATTTTTAAGAATAAAAAAAAATTTGATTTCTGTAATTTTTTATTTAGATGCGATATACTTTTTACAGCCAATTTATTTAACATAATAATTATTATTAAATTATCAGTTTTAATTTAATCCATTTGTTTGCCATGCGCCCAGTGTATCTGAAAAATATCGTTAAATTATACTTATGTACTTACTAGAAAAATCCAGCCGAGGTGGGGTTTGAACCTAGGTTACCTTGATTGTGTCAGCGTCGTAGGCGTCGAGTTAACCTTCAGACCTACCTAGAGGTTACTACTATACATTTTATATAATGCAATGTTTTGACAATTTTAAATTTTTTAATTTCGTAGTTTAAAATATCATTATTAAATTAAAATAAATAAAATATTTTTAGTTTAAACATATAAAAATTATTAGTACCTATATGAATTTAAAAAAAAATTGTTACGAAATGCAGAAAATGGAAAAACACGTGTGTCATAAATATTATATTAGTATTATTCATCAATGAATTAATATATTTTTAAATAATTCAATAAAACAGTATAAAAACGAGGTGCCTAATCCGTACAAGATATGCAAATATTTTTTAGTTAATAAAATTTCAATGTATTTTAGATCATAATCGGTAAAGCGTCCACATCGTGTTACCAAAATTTGTTCCATTTATAAGAAAAACGTACAATCTTTTAATTATTATTACTTCAATATCATAATTATCAAATTATTTAAGTTAAAATTAGTATTATTCATCAATGAATTAATATATTTTTAAATAATTCAATAAAACCGCGGTTAGTATAAAAACGTGGTGCCTAATCCGTACAAGATATGCAAATATTTTTTAGTTAATAAAATTTCAATGCATTTTAGATCATAATCGGTAAAGCGTCCACATCGTGTTACCAAAATTTGTTCCATTTATAAGAAAAACGTACAATCTTTTAATTATTATTACTTCAATATCATAATTATCAAATTATTTAAGTTAAAATTAGTATTATTCATCAATGAATTAATATATTTTTAAATAATTCAATAAAACCGCGGTTAGTATAAAAACGTGGTGCCTAATCCGTACAAGATATGCAAATATTTTTTAGTTAATAAAATTTCAATGCATTTTAGATCATAATCGGTAAAGCGTCCACATCGTGTTACCAAAATTTGTTCCATTTATAAGAAAAACGTACAATCTTTTAATTATTATTACTTCAATATCATAATTATCAAATTATTTAAGTTAAAATTAGTATTATTCATCAATGAATTAATATACTTTTAAATAATTCAATAAAACCGCGGTTAGTATAAAAACGTGGTGCCTAACCCGTACAAGATATGCAAATATTTTTTACTTAATAAAATTTCAATGCATTTTAGATCATAATCGGTAAAGCGTCCACATCGTGTTACCGAAATTTGTTCAATTTATAAGAAAAACGTTCAATCTTTTAATTATTTTTGCTTCAATATCATAATTATAAATTATTTAAGTTATAATTAGTATTATACATCATTGAATTAATATATTTTTAAATAATTCAATAAAAACGCGGTAAGTATAAAAACGAGGCGCCTAATCTGTATAAGATATGCAAATATTTTTTAGTTAATAAAATTTCAATGCATTTTAGATCATAATCGGTAAAGCGTCCACATCGTGTTACCGAAATTTGTTCAATTTATAAGAAAAACGTAAAATCTTTTAATTATTTTTGCTTTAATATCATAATTATCAATTATTTAAGTTATAATTAGTATTATTCATCAATGAATTAATATATTTTTAAATAATTCAATAAAAACGCGGTAAGTATAAAAACGAGGCGCCTATTCCGTATAAGATATGCAAATATTTTTTAGTTAATAAAATTTCAATGCATTTTAGATCATAATCGGTAAAGCATCCACATTGTGTTACCGAAATTTGTTCCATTTATAAGAAAAACGTACAATCTTTTAATTATTATTACTTCAATATCATAATTATCAAATTATTTAAGTTAAAATTAGTATTATTCATCAATGAATTAATATATTTTTAAATAATTCAATAAAACCGCGGTTAGTATAAAAACGTGGTGCCTAACCAGTACAAGATATGCAAATATTTTTTACTTAATAAAATTTCAATGCATTTTTAGATCATAATCGGTAAAGCGTCCACATAGTGTTACCAAAATTTGTTCCATTTATAAGAAAAACGTACAATCTTTTAATTATTATTACTTCAATATCATAATTATCAAATTATTTAAGTTAAAATTAGTATTATTCATCAATGAATTAATATATTTTTAAATAATTCAATAAAACCGCGGTTAGTATAAAAACGTGGTGCCTAATCCGTACAAGATATGCAAATATTTTTTAGTTAATAAAATTTCAATGCATTTTAGATCATAATCGGTAAAGCGTCCACATCGTGTTACCGAAATTTGTTCAATTTATAAGAAAAACGTACAATCTTTTAATTATTTTTGCTTTAATATCATAATTATCAATTATTTAAGTTATAATTAGTATTATTCATCTATGAATTAATATATTTTTAAATAATTCAATAAAAACGCGGTAAGTATAAAAACGAGGCGCCTATTCCGTATAAGATATGCAAATATGTTTTAGTTAATAAAATTTCAATGCATTTTAGATCATAATCGGTAAAGCATCCACATTGTGTTACCGAAATTTGTTCCATTTATAAGAAAAACGTACAATTCTTTTAACTATTATTACTTCAAATATCATAATTAGTAATTATTAGTATCTAATAAAAAAAAATTACAAATATATTTAATGTTTTAATAAGATTTATATAAATTTAAACATCATAAATAATTTTTATAATTAAAATAAATTTATAAATTATAATATGCTGAAATTGTAACTACTAATATGCATCAAATCGGTGAAGTAAATATCGTACCCTCCAACTAATAAAATACCTGTACATATTGGACAATGAAATTATAGTAACAAAATTGTAATGTTTTTACAGCACCGAAACGATACCATATAATCAAATATTATTTAGTTAATAAAATTTCATTGCTGATTCGATACAGTAATTTGCTTCAAAAAAACGGTATGAAAATATATGCATTAAAACTGTACATAAATAGTACGGTGCAAATATGAACTAAAAATTATGTGCCACTAAGGTACCATTTTAGTACATATTTTTCAGTTATGAAAAAATATGTACATATTCGTCATAAATCAATACTAAACTGACACAAAACGGACATTGGTGTTACTTGGGAAAGCTACAAACGACTCAAAAAAAGAATATTTAATGTTGAATGTTGAATGGTTCAACAGATGATAGAACTTTTAGATTAAAGTGCTGAATGTGGACTTAACGTTTATTCTGCAGTCTCTCCCTAGAGAGCCATCGGCCCCGTGGATCCTTCGGCAAGCCCAAGGCGAGCTGAGGTACCCACTCAAACACCATCACTGCAAGATGATGGTCCCCTTAGGTGGAGAGTTCCTCAGTTATATACCAGTATACCGATATACCAGACTAGTGGCTGATGTTCGGTCTGGAAAGCCAGTCCTCCGCAAGACACTGAGATTCTATTCCGATGCCATTGAGTTTAACACCAATTCTCCTAAAACACACAACCCCCGCGAGTCCGACACCAATGGTAGTACTGTGGTACTGCGCAGTGATCCTGGAGTTTGCCCGGTCTCACTTTTAATTCATACTATTGAGAATGACGTGGGTCAAGGTCTCGGCTCGCATGGGTTAAGGTCATTTGGCCCATCGGGCTACCTTCTGTGCCGGCCTACTGCGCCGTGCTCCTCGAGTTTGCCAGGTCTCACCTTTACAATTTTAGAGATTATCTTGTTTAGTGCGATAATATATTGAAAATATGTTTATCAATCTAGATACAAACCCTAATGGGCGATAGGTAAGAAACCTTAGCACAGATTTTAAAAATTTCCACTGTCAAGAATCATTAAAAACGGTACAAAGAGCTATTATAAAACAAAATATTTGTGGATCATTGCAAATAGAGCAAATGTTGGCCGATGCAGTCTTACGAGTTAGAAACGGTTTACAGCATTTCATTGGCTCGCGAAACCCCGCCTCTAACATATCCAACCAAAAGCTTATATAAGGTGTGTACTTCATAAAATGCTCTCAGTACGTACTGGCGATCACAACAACGTGTCGTGTGTTGAGCGTTAAAAAACAGTTCTTTTTTGGGCCAAAAATACTTAGAAAGGGTTACGGTTTTAACGACGTTGAATCTCGCTTTTTTTTGCAACTCGTCGTAGGTGGATGTATTGCCAAAATTGACTCTTCCGTGCCGCCGCTCCGCTCCGCGTTGCAGCACTACAGAGCCATTTTGGCAACACTAAACTCATTAAAAACATCCCTCTAGGTTGATCCAACTCGGCACATTGTGCTATTAGCAAGGGGTGAATTTCGCTTTTTTTTGCTGATAATTTAAGCCAAAAATACGTTGAAAATGTGAATTTACCTCGACGTTAACTGTACGATGAATTTCCCCGTGTTTTTTTAGTCAAAAATACCCCTAAAAAGTGAAATTATGTCGATGTTAACTGCGCGACGGACTAGGTACTACTGGGAGCACAAGCGTGCTCCGATTTTTCTAAGTGTTAGAGTAACTCACAGCACACGGACGGACGACAGAATGACTGTGACGTTTGAAAATCGAGCTAAAATTGGCAACTTTAAAATCGATTATTGTATACTTTCATTAAACTAACTTCAGTTTCCTTAAATCACAAAATAAACTAAGAAGCATCACAAAATATACAGCTTTACTTTTAGTTTTCTCTAATTCCAATTTTAATAATTCAAAAAGTGTTACTTGTAATTTTTAGCTAGCTCTGTGATGCTTCATCACAATAATTGTTCGATATTCAGTCTCGTATAGCTAGCCAAATAGGAGCCGGGAGTACTTGCTAATCTGAATTACAATTGACGCTTTCTGAATTTAGCTGGAAATGCAACCTTGGTTCGAATTTCACATTTAACTATAGGTTGCACCGACCATTTGCTCATACTGCACTGTGCTCCATAAGTTCTTTGATCTAAAGGGTGGTAAATGCCTTTAAACAGTCCTGAAAGCCAAAATTTTGTGAGTTCTTTCGTTCAGGTGATGTCTGGTAACTAACTATTCGATCACCAAAAGAATGGTAAAAATTGTGGGGACGACATGATCTTTGAAATCCAAAATCAGGCACAAAACGCAATACATAAAAACTTTAAAATAAACAATCAGGCCATCCTGATTGAAAAATGAAATGAATGAAATTTAAAGTGTAATTAAATTATATAAAACTTAGGAATGGGGCGACGATGTCATTTCACCTGTTACAAAGTTCCAATTAGTTAAATCTAGTTTTTATGTAATTGGGGTTATAAAAGAATACAATAAATAAATAACTCCATCGGAATTCATCTCGCTTAAACTTTCTGAAATATTAATGAATTATTAAAATAATACATACATTGCAGTTGAATCAAGAAGGGAATTTTATTCAATCGAGAAAACAAATTTTATTCTTTAACAGATTTTTTAAGAGCGGCTAGCTTTGTAAGACACAAATCACGCCAATTGCGTCTTTCTTGTAACTGATCTAGAGGAACCATAGCTTCTAACTGTTTAGCGACTTCCAACTTTCCTTCCCCACCAAATCCTCCTGATGTAGTTTGTTCATCGGAACTAACTTTCTTAATTGAATTAGCATATCTATTACAATAATCAAGGAAACCTTCTGCGTTCAAATGCGTAGTTTCTAACGGTCCCAAAAAAGCGTACCTCATTCCAAGACCTTCTGACATTACTTTATCGATGTCTTTTACGTCTAACACTCCATTTTGAACCAAACTCCATGTTTCTTGCAAGATTGCATACCTGAAACAAATTAGATTCGATTTTGTTTTAACAGAAAAACACTGTACATACTGGATTCTGTTGAGAGCAAATCCATTAATTTCTTTATTTAAAGAGACCGGTTCCTGTCCAATTTCCTCCATAATCTCACGTGTCTTTTTGGCAACAGCTTTATCTGTCCACGGTGCTGGAACAATCTCTACTAATGGTACGTAATATGGTGGATTGACGGGATGAGCCACCACCGCATTTTGTCTGAAATGAATACATCATAGTTCACAGTACAAAAATGTCCAACTCCAATCAAAATAGACAATTTTGATATAACTAGGAATAACTAGGAAGGAGGAAAACTAATAACACAGATAATTTACAACATTTAGCCATCTCCAGTATTGAATTCATATTTTTCGGAGGGAAGAAATGCATAATAATATGATCTGTAGTGAAGGATTTTTATCTGTGCGAAAAATATTCCACTGTTTCCAAAGGTGACAAAAAATACTTGTGATATTGTTCTCCTCGAAGTACTTGTTTTCTTATCTCTTTATCATAAATTTTATAAAACCTTTTCTAAGTGTTGATTAATTTTTATTAAGTGCCACTTTAAATTAATGCAAGAGTTAATGAAATCAACATCACTTTTAAAGAACGAAACAACATTAATGATAGCAGAAAATTAATTTAAAAAAAAAACACTTAGTTACCTATGCTTAAGGTCCTCGGTGAAAAGGGATGGAACAAAAGTTGATGTGGAACTCGAGAAAATGGTGTTTGGTCCTGAAATATCATCTACACTCTTCCAAACTTTCTTTTTCAGTTCCAATATTTCGGGAACACATTCTTGAACCAAAATAGCATCTTTCACTGCATCTTCCAACTTGGTACTACCTAAAAAAAATTTCACTTGTAAATTTTGAAAAAGAACTTGATCGAGGACCAACCTTTAATACATCCATACTGTTGAGCCGCACTAAGCTTTCCTCTTAACGCATTTTCTTTTTCCAAGGTTTCTAGTTGTTGTTTAATATCAACAAGAGCACCTTCGATTTGTTTTGGCTCGATGTCATAAACTACGACCTGATAGCCGGCTCCGGCGAAAAGCATAGCCCATGATCGTCCTATCAATCCGCTAGAGAACCAAAAATTAAACTTCGTTCATATTATATAAAATAATCTTACCTTCCAATGATTCCAACTTTTTCAGTTTTTAAAGACATATTGAAGGTAGTGAAAAGATGAGTGCACAAGTAGCGCGACAGCTTCAAACTGAGTTTTATATTACTAAGTGACCTCGTAGATTGATTACGTTATCTGCTTTCTAAAGTAAATTTACTCGCATTGGTATTATAAAATTTTATTTTAATAAGATAACAAATGAATTTAAAAGTTTTGTATGTTCATAAGTTGTCGTATGGAGTGATGATAACAATTTAACTATTATATTATTTATTAATTCATATAATAAATAGACATAATATGGGTAAATTAGCTTGCAGTAAACCAGGTTACTTCCACTAACATAAAAAGTAAAAGTTTCCTTATAAAAAAATCTGAATCGATGTTTTGTTTGTATCTTATAGATAAATAACTTTCTTCTCTACAAGAACCAATCAAATTGAAGTATAGAACTATAAAAGATGATACTTCAACCTCCAACGCGACCACAGTAAAATTGAAAGTTCATGCAAGTAATCTCTCAGTGACATTTAGCAATTTTGAGATATTTCAATTTTAAGTTCCTAAATTAAACATGAAACCATGGTTATGACTTCAGAGGTTTTTTCGGTGTATAACCCACCTTTAGTTTTAATTATTGTTACACAAATTCAAAGCATCCTTTTAATTAAATTGTCTAAATTTATTTAATAGAAATCTTCAAATAATAAAAACCAGGCCTCATTTTAACTATTTTACTGTATATTCTACCAAAACAGCCCCAAACCATTATATTCCTTCCCCATGTTATATAGTTATAAAACCTTATTTTGATCTTTCATTCTGTCATCAGCACGTCAACGCACAAAACTCGACGTGTGGTTCTGAATTTATTCGAATTTCCATTTTTATGGTCTAAGTTTTGCTTGTAAATGGTTGTTAAGTGTTTTTTTTAGCAGCTGTACGATAAGTGGATAGTTTATTTTTATAGGTGCGATTAAACTTATGAGCAGTAGTGTAATTGTTAAAAATCCGTCAATTCAAATATCGTTTATAATGTGACAATCCAGCGATCTGTCTCAAGAAATTACGTCAACTACGTTAATTTGGCGTAAAGACGATAACTGACTAAAAATTTTGTACAAAAATGTAAGGTTTATATTTGTAATTTTCTTTTTAATTTTCGAGGACAGATAATAATTTCGACGTGTTCAAGCCAGAACGACATAAGCGCCATTAAGCAAATTGTTCAGGAAATGCAAAAAACTGTTTTTCTTAATTACAAGACTATTGAAGATTTGATTTCTTCAATATTAAATTATTATATATTTTTTGTAATTTATTGCATTTTGAAAGTCTAGTAAACTTTGAACCATTCCGTTATATTCTTAAAAAATGTTAGAAATGGCGTTTTTTGTCGATCCATCATTTAGACTTCTCGTTTATTCCAGCATTAAAACTTAAATATATCATATAATTAAATTTTTGTCTTTTATGTCACTACAATCATTCGATGCGGCTTAAAAGCAGCTTTCCAGTGATACTAAAATCACGTTTTTGATTTTTTGGCGCTTATGTCGTTCTGGCTTGAACACGTCGATTTATTATATTTACATTTATTGAATACAAAGCTAACGCTTTCAAATTCGTTTGGTTGAAAATAATTAAGGATACAGCCTTTTCGAATGTTACACTGGACAATCTCACAAAGCACATTTACAGCTGTAATTTATCAAGCTATTATTATAAATTATTGTTCAAATAAAATTTGTTAATCTTCTATCACGAGAATCTTCGAAAATTACCGTTTAAATTGCAAAAAATATACTTAAGATCCTGAACTGTCGTCTCTATCGCTTGTGGATTGCACAATACTCAATACAAAATCACTTTCTGCCCCAAAATTCACTTTCAAAAGGCAAAATCGCAAAATGACTCCCGCGACGCGTCCTGTTAGTTCAACAGCAGACGACAAACGGCAATCAGCTAGCCGCTCTCGAACTGGACGTAAAACAACTTTATTTGTTTATTGTTAAGTCAGTATAATTTGAACAATTTGTTGTAAAAGATTGATCCGTTTCGTTCAGACGAAGAGCATCATCGCTCCACAACCCAACTAAGGTAATTTTTTCACGTCCAACCCCTAGTAACGGTCGTAAGCTCTGCGGGACTTTTTTTTATCTCCCTCACCATATCCTTTCCTCGCCTTTTTTCTCCTTTTCTAGTAAAGCTACAAGGTCACCCACGGGTCAGAAATTCCCATTTAAATTTCTCAAAGTTATTTAAGTCAAGTCTATAAAATAGAAGATAAACCACTGCATAAAAAGGCGGCTATAAGAAGACCTATCCTGATCTATTTCGAGACCGTGCCGACCAATAGTAATATAAATCATATTAATCATAAATTTCAAATATTATAAAAATTTGAAAATTTTCAAATTAGAACTCCTTGACAATATTCTTTAAATATAAGAGTGCCTGTAAAATAACAATTTTTAAAAAATGTCATCATTTTAAACTTCAAAGAATGATTAATATTTTCTCTTGAAATAATGAATAATTTTATTATATTTTTAATCGCGTATACAGGTAAATTATATTATTAACATTTATAGTTTTTTAATTTGCATACGTAAAATTTAAATTGAGTTTGATCAAAAATATTTATCAGAAAAATGTTTGCTCTGCGGGCCGTTTTAAATCGATACACGGGTCATGGACTCATGAGTTCACCAAACCAAATAATACCAAAATATTTTTAAAAAATTATGAGTATGAAAGTTATGTTAAGAATTTGTATTGATCGTTAATCTCGGCGAGGTTTACTTTTAAAATTTAAAAAAAAATTATTTTTGATTAAGATATTTAAAAAAATTATTTCGATTTAATATTATGGTTATTAAAAATTATTTTTATACTTATCGTATGTAATCATCGATATTAGATTACAGAATATGGAGTAATTTAATTAAATAAATAATGTGTTGATCAAATCGAACTGATGGCTTTTCAATAAATCAATTTATTAATTATTGTTCTTCATTTTAGAAAAATAATTAATTGTTACTATAAATATCGTTTTTTTTTTAGCGATATGCCAGTGTTCTTGCACAAGCATTAAATCGGAATTGCAAGTCAAAAATGATTCGAATACTACAACCGAACAAAAAAATATGCAGCATTCCAGTTTAATCAGCAGGATGAAAGAATCTATTGATTCCGAATATCCCCAAGTAATTATTTACATTCCCAATAATGAGGATCCCGTAGAAGTGAAACAATCTCCTCTCAAACACATAAGAAACCTCTTACTAACATTTTTTGACCGACTAATTAAAAAAGAAATTGATTTTGACGAGGATTATTCCATTATGAACGAAGTAAAGCGCCTCAATAAAGTAAAAGTTGTTCCTCAAAATGAAACAGATGAAGAAACTTCAAATATATGGAAAGACGATGTCGAGGTATTTTCGTCAAATTTTGACAATCCTTTAGATGAAAATGATGTAATGGTAGAAATACAAAATACCAAATGTATTTCATGCCAAAATACGAAACCATATAATAATAACCACTCTTGCAAGAGAATGTCTACTGTCAATACGGTGGTAGAAAATAAACTTCAAAATATGGATAATTCAAAAGAAGTGCAGTCAAATCTACCTAAAATAATATCAAAAATATTACCTGGATTGATAATAAACGGTAAAAATTTAATTGAAACTCCGGAAATAAAAAAATTGGTGAAAAGGGAAAAAGTGGTACCTAAAATTGGAACCTCTACTTTCAGCCAAAAATCAACCGTGGGAACTGCTTCAAAGCAGCAATTAAAGAAGAAATTTATGCAATCCACAGAACAATTTTCAACTGAATTTATTGATAAAAATACTAAATACTTTTTAGGAGAGACTAACGATGCAAGCGAAAACTCAGCTAATGCAAATAAAGTTGAAAAAGTTGATGGAAATAAGAGAATTAAAGCAAAAAATAAATCTACCCATGAACGAAAACCTGCCACCAAAAGAGAACACAAAGATTTGATTACGGAACCCAACAAACCTATTAAAATAGCGCTAAAACCAAATTCGACAAAGAAATTTTTAGATACCCATCATTTTTTATTGAATAGCGGTGGTACTGTAAACCAAAGTGCCACCGCTTCAATCGTCAAAAATAAAATTAATCTGAAAGTTAAATTCGGCAAGACTTTTTCGAACGTGAAAACAAAACGCAACTTTTCATTTAACCGTTCGAAACGAAATTTGAATAAAAATAAACCTGATGCTAAACGTCAGAGTAAGCTTCCTGAAGTAGTTAAAGATCACAATAAACATTTTGCGTTCATGAAACCCAGTGCCAATAAATACCACATGCAAAAGAGACAGGACACTACCGCAGCAGAAGAACCTACCGTGGGAGAAGAAACTACCGCGGCAGAAGAACCTACCGCGGCAGAAGAACCTACCGCGGCAGAAGAACCTACCGTGGGAGAAGAAACTACCACGGGAGAAGAAACTACCGCGGGAGAAGAAACTACCGCGGGAAAAGAAACCGGTGATCCTGATAAAAGTACCACAGGCTCCTCCAATGATAAAACTACGGATGCGGATGTGGACGAAAAGGCAGACGGACTTTCACAGAAACCTTTGCTAATGATAATTACCGTTCCAACTTTTCTTGGTGAGTTAGTGCAGTAAAGTGTTCTTTAAAAAAAAATTGCTATAATAAATTAATATATCTAGGGAAACTCACTTTCTATAATTATTATTATTATTAACAAAATTACGTCTTCGTCTTTTAATTCTTAGAGAATCATTAAAAAAGACAGAATACCGAAAGTCCGCCAATCTGGATATTTTTATTAAGTATTGGTATTACCTGGGTATTAACATAGGTAATTACTAATTAGTATTGCCAGATGGACGTTTCCAAAAAAAACAACCTCCAATTTTTAAAAATTTTTGATTAAGGTCAATCTTATGAGAAAAAAGTTGTTTAACCCCTTGACATACAATGACGAGTTAGGGTCGTCATTAATATTTATGTGCCACTATAGATTTTGATGAGTCTGACTCGTCAAAATTAAACTGTATTTTTTGGACGCATCAAGATCCGTTTTAGTTGTATGTCAAGGGGTTAATAACTTGAATTATGAACCACACCTCTTGACCCTGTCCTGTAAATTTGGATAAAAGTAACGAAAAATCTTGTTAGGTTTTATCAATCGATACGTACCAATGCATTCCAAAAATTAAAAAAAAATTAACACCGTACTTGCGAAAAAAGCTAACCTCGAAATGTACTTGGTTCAAATTTTACACCGTAACCTTCACCAGCAATTCTAAATTTAAGTTTCGAAAATATAATCTCGTTACCTAGAGAGCGTCCACCTTTGACTAACAACGTATAATTGCTTATTTTTTAACAGGAATAGGAGCTTTGATATTGGTTTTATGTTTCCTTACACGTAATGGAGGATGGTGTTGTAAGTTATTCAACATACAATATTACAAAGACCAACCACCAACAAACAATTAGATAGTAAACGTTTGTGTTATACTTTCATTTTATTTCAATATTATACAGAATTTTATATTAAGAAATTGAAAGACTTTCGATTTGTTTTATTAAATCCATATGCTTAAATTGGTCAGGATTTTTGGTAAATTGCTGCAACATTTTCATCTTTTCGGCATCATTTTGACTATAATACAATTGTAATTGGTTGGCTAAACACTGAGCCTCTTGACAATTGATGACGTTCTTATCGAATTCGCCTCTCATCAGCACTATTCCCTTACTCTCCTTAAATTCTGTGTAATGCGTTATGGTAAGACACTCTGGTGCGTTTTCTTTATGAACCTACAATTTAATGGGTTACATTAAATTTAAAAAAAAAAGCTTGAACCCACCTGGAAATTCAACAATGGGGTGAAGTGAACTGTGTTCTTAAAAAATTGACAAACTATAAATTCGTAGCCCTGGCTGCGTGGAATGGGAAATAAAAATGTAGGATAAAGTTTCGAATTTTCGTCGATGTTGTCAAACAATGTTGCAGGAATTGTGGCAGCTATGAAATCCTTCTGTTTGTGATATTCTACCCAAATTTTTGTTATGTTCTCTGCGTCTTCATCTTGAATCAGTTCTATCTTCATCACCTTACTTAAAGCTTCCTCTTGTAAGTCAATCTTGGTATTGAGAGGCTTTTTGGGATTCAGCACAGAAGAGTAGCTTCTAAATATTAAGATTTGGTAAAATACTCATTTAAAGAATTGAAAATGAAAAGAGAAGCTGTTGATGAGATTTAATTAAAGTAAGACCATACTGTTTATTACATGTTTTATGTTATTTATTTCCAGAATTGTACAATGTTATAATGAAGCAAGGGTTAGTTTATCACATTCTTAAAATATATGTTTCTACAAAAAGAAATTCATTCCCAAGTAATGTCAGGCGAGGTTGACACTTGAATGGGTGACCAGTATGTTGCTACCCACTCTATCGACCTTGAAATTTGATCAGCTGAGAAGCTTGCTTGTCATATTTATATTTTTATGTAATGAAGGCCCGGATCCAATGAATCAGAATCGCTGCGATTCGAAGGGCTTGGTCGAGTTGATTGCTACGCAATTCACACGAAGTAGAGGGCACAGAGATTACTCGTAGTGCAATCCAGCGCCCTCCTCTTGCCAGTATTAGACCTCCCACATTCTCTACGCGTCCCTAAATTGATAGGAAACCGGGTCTAGGGTTAAGGAGTTCCCAACCAAGAGAAAATTTTTAGGGAAGAATAACCTACATAGTAATATAAATGTAACAAAAACTTAACTAAACGTTAAAATATTAGATTTTAACCGTAAGTAAAGAACAACATACAAGAAGTCGGAAGGAAATGAAATTTACTATGGCACAGGCAAGCTCCTCCTCCACATTTACTGCGCCGGATTTTGTTTCCTCCTAGTCACTAAATTTAGTTTAGTGTTATAGCACTAAACTACCCCTGTTACACATTATAACAACATATGTCAGTCTACACAAAATTTGTGTCAAACTTCATCGGCCATTATTTTCTGGACTTATGAGCTTATGACACTCTTACTGACCAGGTAAGATATTAAGAAATTGAAACTACAGCAGTATACGGGGGGGGGGGTAAAAGCAGATGGCACCGGTCCTGGAAATATTCTAAAAATTGTCGTACATGTTTGGGAACACCCTGTATAAAATAAATAAATACTTTTCGTATGTACTTTTTAATGTGATAGACCAAGGGTCGGCAACCCGACGCCCGCAAAGGATCTTGATACGGCCCGCGGACTCTAAAAAAGAAATGACCTATTTTTAAAAAAAAGAAGCTCTTTTAGTGGATTTGCTAATAAGTGCGGCAGCATATGTGGCCCTCTTACAACAAAACGTTGCCGACCCCTTTGATAGATGATTTTTCCACGCTCTCTGGTGATCAAGGTGACCTCTACAATACAATTTAAAAAATGCAATAGTATTTTCTATTATGAAATAAATATTTTAAACTTTTATCACTCAGCTTATCCATAATAATCAAGAAAGTACAGGAAATTTCAAATACTCGGATAAGCAAATTATTTATTAGATTACCTACTAACTCATGTCATGTACTCATGTAGTAGTATTATCTAAACACCAAACACACTTGACATCTCCTAGCCCCCCCCCCCCCGTCATAAACTATCAAAAAAAAAATAATTGCAATCAGATAAATCTCTTCAAGCAACTGTTATGAATGAAATAATTATATTAGGCTTCTATATATTTTAATGAGATTGGTGGATTATTATCAGATCATTAGTACCAATTAAACTTAAGACCGGCCTTTAATCCAAAAAAATCATAAGATGGCGCTGACGGTCCTCACCTAACTATTTTTATAATCCATGTTTCCACTGTTATATTTAAAATATAGCAAATTCGTTGAGATAATACTATTCTATACATAATATTCTAGGTTTTAAGGTTTTTTGGGTTCATAATATTAATTTCTAAAATAAATATTCAGAATTAAAGTTGAATTATTTTTTTCAATATAAGTGATTTTTAAGATATACAAAACCTTAACAAAATGAAAAGAAATATAAATACTAACGTACAAGTATATAAATTGTTAATAATAACGACAATACATGTCTAACAAATTTAATTTCGACGTATACGTACATATTTTTTGGTAGGGTTACAACATATATGTTCAGAATTTCTCTACCAGATAGCGCCTCAAACAGATCAACTACTATACCTGAGAGGCGGCATATATGATTTATGGTATTTGCACATAAATTGTAAATTTCATTTTGTAGGATATTTAAGAAACTTCTAGTCGGTCATATTTTGCCGTAGTAGAGTATTTTGTTAGAAAAACTGGTTTATGGCAACGTATTAAGAACCCCGAGTAATTTTGCTCTTAAAAAAATACCGTTTTTACTGTAAAATTAGGTAAATTTACTTTATGAATTATGGGATTGGGAAAAAAGGATTTTACAATAATTGAAACGTGCGCTACCATTGCATTACAATTTATTGGATGTGCAAATATTTTTGAGCTTTCCTGGCACGTTGGTTTTCGTACGCGACTGGAGCGTATGTGTATCAAGACTGCTTGATCTTCATTCTGAATTGTCATAACTGAAATTTTCTATAATTGTGTGTGTTGTGTTTATGAGAAATTGAATTTTTATATACAATTGTATAAAACGAATGTTATAGATGACTTTAATTTTATCCTAGACGAAAACATTGTGAGAATTCTGTGTAGTGCGGTTTTGGCTAAATTGTGTTGTGTTGTGAAATCTTTTGAGTTATGGCTAGGAATCCTGCAAAACATCGTAAACGCAAAAAATGGCAAGCGGAAAAGAAGAAAAATTTGAATTTATGGTAAGTAAGTTGCTTCTGTAATTTCAATTTTTCTCAAGAGGATGTTGTTAACATGTATTAATTTTTCCCTTACAGGAAAGCAACAAAGATGTTTGATGAGACTTCGTCTATTGCTAATGATAACGAAGCAACAGAGAGTCCCAAAGGAAGACCTGATGAATCATGTGAGATTGAGGCGACTTACGATAGTACATCTGTAAATGCTGCTGACGATTGCGTCAAAATACCACTACAAAGGTAATATTTGTATAGCCATGTATATTTATTATTTTAAGTTTAAATTACATTCAATACTAAAATTGAATTATTTTATATTATAGAAATCCAAACTGGTGCGTCAAGAAATACACTGCAAATAAATTCATATCAAAACGTTTACCTTCAGAAAAAGAATTAATTCCGCTGGAAGATTATGAGGCTACAAATATTTATCCCTTGAGTATTGAACAATGTAACAAAGAACCGTCTCCTTTAGAAGGATACAGAATTGTCGACCTTGGTTATGTTTTGGAATGGTCTGTAACTTTACAATTTGAACATACTAAAATTTGCACACAAGGGAAACTCAAAATTAAAGAGGAACGCCGGAGAGAACTTGGTTTGGTCAGCCAAATAGTTTTAGATTGTGATATGTGTGACAAAATATTCCGCTACACGACAGAAGATCCAGAGAAATCCATCCTGAATATAGCCGCTGTTTGGGGAACTCTGGCTACGGGCAGTACTTATTCACATTTCGATGAATTAATTAGTACGATGAACATTCCATCAATGCCCGCAAACATGTTTTATAAAATTGAAGAGGAACTCGGGGATGTAAGTATTTTTAAAATATTATCTAATATGGCCATCTTTATTTTCTAGGAGTGGTATTCATCATTGTGGACATCAATGGAGGCAGCTGGAAAAAAAGAAAAGGAGCATGCAATTACTTGTGGAAACCTTACATCAGACGGAACTCCATGGATTACAGTTTATGTTGATGGGTCATGGAGTAAGAGGTCATATGGTAGCAATTATAATGCATTGTCTGGGATGATAGGCATAATAGGCCAACATACTGGTGAACTTGTATTTGTTGGTGTAAGAAACAAATATTGTAGTGTATGCGCACGTGCATTAAATAAAAATGTGGACCCTAAAGAACATAAGTGTTTTAAAAATTGGGATGATTCTGCACCTGCCATGGAAGCAGATATGGCTAGGGAGGGGTTTTGTCTGAGCGAAGCAATGCATGGTGTCCGATATCAAAAATTTATAGCGGATGGAGACTCATCCGTATTTGCACAATTAAAAGAAAAAGTACCTTATGGAAAAGATATTGTAAAATTAGAGTGTACCAACCATGCATTAAAAAACTACGGCAAGAGATTGCACAAAATCAAAAAAGACACCAGCATCGATTGTAAGGGCAGAAAATTACTAACTGTACAAAAAATCGCACTTCTTCAGAAACGGGCAAAATGTTCAATATATGAACATTCAAAGAGTGAAGCTAGAGACTTGCAATTATTAAAGAAGGACTTGCAATATGGAGTACATCATGTTTTTGGCGATCATAAGGAATGCAGGACAGACATATGCAACAATTTAAATGACGTAACGGGAGACAAAATTTCAGAGTTGAAGATTACAAATATTTATTTCCATTTAATGGGTATGTAATTTATTTCTTTAATCAAATTAGGTATTGTAATTTTATTTTCAACTAATTATAATGTTAGGTGCAATAGATTTAATTATTAGAAAGGCTCACTTATTGCTCGAAAATGAAAATAACTCTAAAGCGGAGAGGTTAATGAACATAGTTGCCAGATTTAATATGGGCAAAAGGTTGAATCTTGTACAACGAGGTTCCTACCAACGAAGGGTTCACCTTGCTGGCCTTCGCCACAATAATAGTTTTAATTGGCACTACAGCCCGTGGAAATCTCTAACAAAAAGTAGTCCAGGTAATTTAAAGCTTGCATAAAGATATTGTGATAGAAAATATCCACATGATGACAATGTAACATAATTATTGTAATCATAAAGTTTTATTAAAGTTAACCTTTGCACAGGTAAATATTTTAAAAAATACATCGCCAAGAATACAGCCCATAGCGAAAAAAAGGCCCGTAAAAAGCTGTGTAATGATGCAGTACCCCAAGGAAAAAGAAAGAGATACACATTTAGCCAAAAGAAACCTAATGTAGATTATGGACCCCACGCAGAAGAACCCGAACTAGATAATGACATTATGATAGCTGAAGTTGATCGGAATATTAAAAAATTGAAGGCACCTACGTTTAGGGACTTCCTTGTGTCTAATTTAATTTCTAACGTTAGTTATTATGTTGCAGGTGGACAAATCTGAAATTCAGAGAATAGAGGTAGCTTCAAGAGGACAATTTGGAAATTTAAATTGCCAATTTAGTGGTCCGCAATACCCAAAAGGTTGCCGACCGCTGCTTTAGAGTTTGGATGACAATATAGATTATAGACAAATATGAATATGAAAGCATATAAATCCACTCGACTGTTTGGTATCGGATATATCTGGAGAAGACGATGCATATAATGTTGACAAAAACCAAGAAGATGAAGAAGAAGAAATGCAAGACTTGAATGAAAATGATGAAAATTATCAACTACATGGACTAGGCCTACCGGGGAAACCATGAAAAATGTTTTCATGGTTTTCAATGTTGTTAAATCTCTCAATAAAAGCTTATTCAAAAATAAAAAATAGATTTTCTAACAAAACTCACACAACGCGCTCATAAGTTTAAAACTACTTGGTCAGGTAGTTAGAAACAAATTTACCTGCGTTTATTGCGGCAGAAGATAGGCCATTTCTTGGTCTAGTACTTGAAGGCATGGCTTGTGGTAGGCCAGATAAAAATATTGAGCTTCTTAAGCGAGATTTGGTGAAAGCAATAGCTTCCCATGGTATAAGTAATAAATATTATATAATAAATATTATACCATGATAGCTTCCATTCCCATTGAAGTCGTGCGTGCCACAACTGATGGTTGCCCGCGACGTTTAAAGCAATATGTAAGAGTTTAAAGGGCCGATTTTAAATAAATCGTAAACCAAATTAATCGTTATAATCTTGGTAACAAAATGGTATTATAAAAAAATGACTTATTATTTTTAAATACCATAAATTATCGTATAACAATGTGACAGAATTTATGATACGACTATGTACTCAGAATGTTGTATGGTAAACAATAAAATGTATATAGGTACAGCGAGCACGGGTTCTTTTACAGGGTGGCTCAATTTCTATGAAAATACTAATGAAATTCTAATGAAAAAAAAAACGGAAAGAAAAGTTAATAGATACTTGGATTCAATCAAAAAATTCTGTGTAGGGAGGGAGGCTCCACAATTTAGAACACAGCTAAATATTGCGTTGTTACGCCACTGATAAGACTTCTTATAGCTTAAAAAACAAGAATTATTACACTATAAAATGCTATTATTACCTGCATTATCCAACAAAGGTTAAAATTAGGTGTAAATCAGTTGCAGTAGACTGAAATTTATCAAGCCATCCAACTGGCAAGCAGTTTTTCCGAAAATTTCAATCTTCAAACCGTACAGTTAATCAACATCAACAGCTTCCTCTAAATTCAATCTATAAATTACTACCACTAATTCTAAAGAGCGAGTTAAACATATCCCTACCTTTTTGTAGAAGTTGCCTTATCCACTTTGGGTTTCTCTTTCTCAGCTTTGGTAGCTTCCACTCTTGATAAAAATTCTTCAGGCGAAGTTTGTTGTAATTTAGCAATTTTTTCAGAATACTTGGCAAAGTATGGATTCGTTTTTAATTCTTCTTCGGCCTTCTCGACTTGGGCTCGTAGCTGATTGGAAGTCATGATGGTTCTGTTAACAATCCACGCAGATCTCTGTAATAATTTTCCTTTTTGTAAAATCGTTCGACACAGTAATCCCATGCTACACAATCAAATTTCACATTGAATGTTATTTGAAGGTATTTTAACCTTAACGAGGTTAGAATTTATTTTTAAACTGTCAAATTCTCGTGGTACTGTGGTGGTACTTCAAAAGTCTGCGGTTCTAAACTTTTTTTTGTTAATAACTTGTGAAAAATAAAATCGGATTTTGTAAAAAAGATTTAATTAATAAAAATACAAATAAGTACTTTGCTTTGTTGACATGAATTACGCCCCTCTATAACAGATTAAAAAATTATATAATATGATCTTCAGGTACAACTTTTATTAGTATGTTCGTTAGCCTAGTAAGAAGTGGATAAAATTTATCATCATCCAAGTCCTTGTAACTATTTCTTAAAATTCCTTCTACCATGTGCCAATCAGAATTAGATGAATTATTTACACCTTCGACGTTAACTGTAAAAAAATAAACCGACTTAAACGCCTCCGGGCTGTACATGTCACAAAGAAAGTGAAAATTTTGCGCCTGTATACCCGACAAACCGTCCACATCTAACACAATCATCACAAATTTTTCTTTTAACTCTGAAATGTATTTGCTTATTATGTCATTTTTCCTAATAGTTGGATCTAATTTCGAACTGTTTATTATAATCGGTTCGTAGGAGCAATCGGGATTTAAAACGCACTTAGAATAGGACGCCATATCTCTCACTAACTGGAAGGTGGTTTTTTTGCTACTGTTATCGTACATTAACAGAAAAGTCGCAGGCTTATGACGTTCATTCGAATCTATCACAGAATAACCAACATTATCCCAAACCTCGCTTGGTTGTGAAGGATACTTATCTCGAAGATCTTTCATGGTCAGTCTTGTATTCACTACCACTTGTAATTCCTCTGATGTTGGTAAACCTGGACACAAAAAGAGCACGGTTGCACAAATGCCAACTAAAGTGGTAAAAATGGCTAGTTTATATTCGTAGAGGATGGTTCCAACATTGTTGTTGATTGAGCTAGTTTCAGATGTTTCAGAATGTGGTTTTCCGTTATTAGAATGTTCATAGATTTTATGTGACGAAGTTAGTGATGTGTCATGTCTGGTGGAATCGTCTTCGGAATCACTTACAGGCTCCCCTGAATCATCGAGTTCATCACTGTGGTATAATCTTTCTTTATGTCGTATTAAACTGGCTTTAAGTATCGGACTTAATTGATGTACTCCTGGGCTTTCTTCGTCGTGATCGTGTATGCCGGGGCGTCTCGAAACAACTCGGATATTTTTTGGAGTGCTGTTAGACACTGGGATGTTCTGAAATGGGTCAAGGGCCAATTAGAAAAATTTTGGTGCTAACAACACAAGAATTAGGTACTCACTGATTTAGTGTTAACCATTCTGAATTATCTTGTTCACTAATCGTGGTGACAAATTTTAAACCACAGAATTTTAACGGCAAATAAAATGTGAGGTTACAAAAACATCTTCAAAAACAGCAGTGCTTCTCAAACTGTGGCACTTTACTGGGATTATATTAAAAATTCGATGAAATATTATGAGGAATATCCCTTACGATTTATTTCCTCTATAAATCAATCAGTAATTAATTTTTTAAATAAACACCATCACAGGACATTTTTGTAAGGTCCAAATACAAAATTATTATTTCAAAATAAAAGAAAATGGTACGGGAGCGTCCATTAATTACGTAAGGACGATTTTTATCATTTTTGACCCCCTCCCCCTCACGTAAGGGTACGTAAGATTTCGCTAACCCCCCCCCCCTCATCTTACGTAAAGATTATTTTAAAAAAATGACCTCCCCCAAATTAAAAAGAATTTTTACGTTTTTTTAAATTTTCGTACTAAATTAAAAATATCATAGAAAATTCTGTCTGCTTCTCTGTCCGTAACGCTCATTTATTACAGTTCTAAAAATATTTAAATAAAAATAAATTATAATATAATTTATTTATTGTTTTAGATTTTAAATTGTTGAAAAATAAATTTTATAAGAAATATAAAGAGCAAATTTGAAACATTTTCCAATGCATATTAACGCAATTCTTTTCTACTTTGAAAATTACGCGTATGAATGGATAAAAGGGATTCTTGCTGGCAGGGGTCTACTAAACCAATAAATTATCACCAGCAGATTACCGAGATCATCATTCATCAGTGAATTATTACAACGGAATCGATTTTCTCAAAATTGATTAAACAATTGGTGATTCCAATCACCATGAACCCCCAGAGTAAGTTTTGGAGGTGGTTTCCTCCTAAAAAACTGGAAAATTTTTCATTTCTTTCATTCTTTTCCCGGAAAAATTGTTAAAAATTAAGTTACTTTTTGATGTCTAGAGCGGCGGTCGGCAACCTTTTAGGTATTGGGGGCCACTAAATTCGCAATTTGAATTTCGCGGACCATTAACTTTTTAACTGTTCACTTTGATCACTCAATTTTTTTGAATGACCCCTTTTTAACCCTATTCTAGTCATAATTAACCAAACTTATTGAATCCCACACTTACATTTGCTCCGAGCAATATGCGAGGAACATATTTTTACGTGGCTGTTTTACCACTTTTAAAGTCCCCCGCTAAATTTTTTCACTACCTCTACAACCTACAGCCAGCAATAATTTTTAACCTCCGGTGTGCGGGGGGGGGAAGCCCCGTTCATTAGCGCCACAGGCGCCTTTTTGAAAATACTATCTATTTTATGTAGAAATATTGCACCCGAGAGCTTGTTTTTATAGCAAATCTATATAATTATACATATTTTCATAAAATTAACTCCATCAAATGTTGCTATTTAACTAGAAATGCCTCATGGACTTTTGAAGATCGTTTTGTTTTATTTTTAACTCCGTTAGCTAATGAACCTTAACAATTCTTGTACCAATGAGTTTCAATTATCATAATTAATACAACCTGAGCATCAGCAAACCTTTAAATATTATATAGCCAAGCAGTTTATATTTCCTATGTCTCACTTTTTTAATAATTAAATAAAGTAATTCCTTTTATTTTGAAAGCTGAATTTTGAGGCCCGAGCGCGTGCCTCTTCAAAAATCTGCCACTGGATACAGTTTAAATACAATTTATTTTTTAATTAAAAATTTTATTAAATGAGCTCAGCAGATTTAAATCTTCTTCTTCTTCTTCAGGTGCCGTCTCCATTAAGGCCGTCTTCTGGTTTAAAAGCATAAATTATGGGCGATTTGTCGAGCTCAATAAAAACAAAACAAACAATGTTTTTACCATTCAGTTTTTTACAACATATTTGTTGATATTTCGAGAATATACAGAAAAAATTTTAACAAAAAAAAATGAAAATTAAACAAGCTATAAAGTATAAACTGGTAAAGTTGGGGGTAAAAAAAATTGAGGGCGTGCTGGTTGACACGATTGCAACCCTTCTAGTCATCGAAAACAAGATTTAAAAAAAGATTCTTAATTAGTAAGAATGTCGTTATAGCCCCTACTAAAGAGAAAACGGAAAAAAATTTTTTCGCAAAATGGCGGCTGTCTGAAGAAAAAAATTCATTTTTTGACTATTTTTTCACAATTCTTAATTTTTACTTTACCATACAACAAATATGAGTATACGTATCATACCATATAGTATGGGAAAGTTATAAAATCGTAAACAAAAAAAGTTGAGATATTGACGGATTTAGAGTCCTTGGGGTTCAACGAGTTGAAAGAGACCAAACATCAACAAATGTCTGTGTGTCACTTAATTTTGTGTGCGCTCTAGCGCCCAAACCAATAAGAATTTCATAACCAAATTTCATATTTAGGTCTTTTATATTAAGACTTAGAACTGATTAGATTTTGGTTGAAATCGGTTCACGGAAACTCGATGGTGGGGGTTACGGTGACGCGAGGGAATGGATTAACGAGATGTCACTGTTTTTATGTAAATACCATATCATTAATGTATGGTAAAGTCATGGGATGGCCACATCACAAAACCAGCGAGGCCGTAGGCCGAACAACCACATCCGACATTTTTTAAAATAGTAAACGAAATAATTTTTATACAAAAGTAGTAGGGGCGATACAGTTATATAGTGAAGATGGGTATAAAATTTGAAGCAAATCGGTCAAATGGAACTTGAGATATCATGTCAATCATGTTTAAAAATGTATAGTTTTAAGAAAAACACGTTTAAAGTTTTAAGCAAAAGTTTCAACCAGTAAAACAAATAATTTTGATACAAAAGTGGTAGGGGCGATAGACAGTTATATAGTGAAGGTTGGTACAAAATTTGAAGTAAATCGGTCAGATGGAACTTGATATATCATGTCAACCATGTTGAAAAATGTAGTTTGGAGAAAAATTCGATTAAAGTTTTGAGCAAAAGTTTCGACCAGTAAAACAAATAATGTTGATACAAAAGTAGTAGGGGCGTTAAACAGTTATATAGTGAAGGTTGGTACAAAATTTGAAGCAAATCGGTGAAAAATGTTAAAATGTCATAAAATACATAATTACTACCACGATCTAGATTACTACGACCTTCGGTAAGTTGCTCACTGCAGGTTCAGTTGCTGCGTCACTAAAATAGCTAAAACGTGGTCAACTGTTGGAATTTTAAAATTTTCTCTTGAGCATTATATTCTTAAAGGTCTAAACTTTAAGAATATGCAAAAAAACAAAAACTTGATTTTTTTTAATTCCAAACCAGAACACGACCTTAATGAAGGTTGGCAACAATTCTGGCAAATTTGTCTCGGTTTTGTGCTGTTCTGAGTAATTCGTGCGAGCGGAGTCCCGTCCAGTCTCTGAGGTTTTTGAGCCAAGAACATTGTCTTCTTCCTGGTCATCTTCGGCCTTCTATTAGATTTAAATAAATTCAGAATTAATTCGCGGACCACCGGTTGCCAACCGCTGCTCTGGAGTGGGTAAATCCCTTAACTAAAATTGAAGTCTTCTCTGTTTATATAATTTTTATTTTTTTAACATTTGATGGTATTATGGATTTTTTTCTCCGTTTACTCTTTTATATAGACCTATCTTTTATTCTTAATGTTTATCTGGAAAAACATTTGATTTTCTCATTAAAATAAAAATATTATGATACATTTTATATGCTGGCTCTTTCAATGTTCATTCAAATTGGCTCCCCAATAATTTTTCATTTGTCAAAAAATTCTTAATTTGCTTCCTTTAAAAAGTGTTACTTTACCTCCTTGTAGAATACAAAATTCAATTTACAGTCAAATTCAACTACAGTCAAAAATTATCGACCTCCCTTTAATTCGAAATATTCTCTAAATCGAATTATTTATTTGGCACGTCCAACTAACTTACAATCCAATTCTTACTCTCGAACTCCCCCTAATTCAAACAAATTTTAATACATTATGAGAATTCGATTTAGAGAGTTTTGAGTGTATTAACAAAGTGAACTTTTTACAAGTTAAAAAAATACATTTCCACAACTTTGCACTCAAGGGTTAAAAATAAAAAATTATAAATTCGGACTTCTCTGGTTATTCCAAAAGATTGAGAAGTCTGGACAGCTTAAATTTAAATGTCATTTGTCTGAGTGGAACTTTTGATAAATAATTTAAATAGAGGATCACACCTCTGTTAATCTTATTAAGGTAGTTCATCAATTTCGATATGCAGGGTAAAATTTCCAACATAAAATCGAATTACCCTATCATGGAACGATTTAAATAAAGATGCAGAAGGAAACCTTACAATTTATTATATTTTACAAACTATAAACAGATGCATATTGAATGTTACACATATATGCTTAATTTTGTTCTATTTATTTAAATTATAATTAAATATTAACAAAAAAAATTTATTATAAGTAGTAATTTACAAGTTTGTCAATTTGTGTCAAAAACAGTAACAACAGTAGCCAAACAGACCTGTTACTTATTTCATTTTGTACAAATAAAATATATAATTAATTATAAAAATTATTTAAAAAAATTAAAAACTTTATTTTTTCAAAACCAAAGCATAATAGTGATCGCAGAATTAATAACAAAAAAAAAGTTTGTGTATGTAAAAATTAAGTTACGTTTATATTTAAAAAAATGTAATTGTTGTTATAATTAGTTTGAAAATCAGAATATGAAAATAGAAACAATACACAAATTCAGTTTATATATACGGGATGTAACTGAAATATAAATGATCAATGAAATATTTTCAACACAAGAAAAAACAACTTAAAACCCACAAGGAAACTAAACATGTAGTTAACAGTTACACCCTGTATAAATATGAACAAATTTTCTTAAGCTACAAAAAATTAGTTTACAATCACGTATAAGCAATTCCACATACTTGCATCCGTTTTCCAATCATTTAATTGTGAAATAAGCACAAGGGTACTTCTAATTGTGTGACTTGATTTTAAAAAAATAATACGATACAGGCACACTCCTCGTTTATTTTTTGATATTATTCGCTCATGCGAGATCTCTAAAATTGAAAGCCCCCCATCGGAACTGATTGATCTGCTCCAAAATGATATTGTTGTTGTTCTGCATCTACCGTTGGTGCAACTCTCGAATCTTCTTCTTCCGTACCAAAGAAATGTTCAATTATATCAAATGCCTTTTGATAAATTTCCATGTTTTCGTGAGATTGCAAGAATTCGATTTTATCTAATCCTAAATTTAAAAGAAATTAAATAAAATTTGAAACAAAAAACAAGGTGGACTTACCATAGCATTCTTCAACGTAAACAGCATATGGATTTGTTCCACCATGATCTTTAGCATCTTGGTCACCAAGTCTAAGGATATTTTCTAAACCATTAAGAGCAACTTGCACTATTTTAGAATCCATAACGGTTAGTAAATCGCACATTGGTCCTATGCAACCCTGTTCAACTAGATATCTCAATTGCTCAGGCGTGCCACCACTGGTCGCATTCGTTATTGCCCACGCTGCTTCCTTTCGAGTTTTAAATTCAGCTTTTCCAAGTATTTCAATTAAAATAGGAAATATATTTGCGTCTATGATGGCCTAAAAATAAACACAAAATAAATACATCAATCAGTTCAGGTTTGGTGAACCAAAGAAAATTTTAGCTAAATTTTGCAAAACAGATTCTATGACTTTCTGTTAAACAGAAAAAAAATCTTTATCTTTTACTGGCGGCGCATTACGTTAATGCAGTGGTTTATTTCATAAAATAATACTACATATTTTTTAACGTTAAAAATACATAAGAAAATCTTTCTTTTTAAACAAAATTTCGCGCCTCTTCAGGGAGGCTTGTTCCTATTTTGGAAATTGCTGCCTTAACAAATAAAAAAATTTCACTGCATTTGCAGTGTTTACGGGTTTAATGGTAACAAATTTTCATAGTTTCAAAAACAAAATTTTTACTGTTTACTCCTCAAAAACAACCCCCATTTTGTTTAGAATTTTTTTTATATTTTGGTAGTGTTCACAAATGTAATACTAATAATTGACCAAGTTTCAAATAATATTTTAAGAGCGCGCTGCAAATTTTGATGCAAAAACATGTTTCAATAGATGGCGTACCCTAAAATATTAATCTTTTATAGTTATCTTTTCACCAAAACAGAATTTTAATAATTTATAAAAGTCATATGAATAAACGATAACTAAGCTAGGCAATAAGGAAGTTTGAGCTTCCAATGTTGAATATTTACAAGTATATTCCAAAAAGATATGCACATGTGAAAATATTGAATATATTTAAAAATATTTATCTTTGAAAGCTCAAACTTCCTTATTGCCTAGCTTAGTTATCGTTTATTCATATGACTTTTATAAATTATTAGAATTCTGTTTTGGTGAAAAGAAAACTATAAAAGATTAATATTTTAGGGCACACCATCTGTCGAAACATGTTTTTGCATCAAAATTTGCAGCGCGCTCTTAAACAAAATTTTTATTGCTAACCCCCCCCCACCCCCAATACACCTTTACAATTAGAATGTTTTCACTATTTTTGCGGTATTCACAGATTTAAAATTAATAAATTTACATAAGTTTAATAAATTTTAGAGAAAATGTTTCAATTTATTTAACTCAAAAACTACCAAATATTATTTGTTACTATTTTTAGGGCAGTAGTCAGAAATTGGTCATGGGGGGGGGGGGCTTATGTGAGAACACAAAAATAAAAATAGTACCTAACTACCATATTATTAACAAGTCAAAAAAAAAAATAAAAAATACCTATTATTTTAATATAGGGTGTTTTTTTAGCTGCATGAGAACTTTCAATAGGGATAACAATTGAATCAAGATTGCTATGGAAACAGTTTTTTGACATTTGTGTTTAGCAAGGTTTGGCATTTGATAATGCATAGATTGACCATTGAACAACGCTACCAAATTATAGAAATATATTTTAAAAATCAAAGCTCTGTTCGCCAAACATATACAGCCCTTCGCCCATTTTATGTTAGACATTTTCGACCTTCTGAGCAAGCTATTCGTGCGGTGGTAGACAAATTTCGTACCACTTCTTCGTTGCGTGATATAAAAACACCAGCAAGACGAAATTATGTGCGTACCAAAGAAGCTATCAGTTCTGTGAGTGAAAGTGTGCAACAGGACCCAAACATTTCAATTCGCCATCGTGCTCAACAACTTCAACTACATGGAAAATTTTACGGAAAGATCTTCATTTACTACCTTATAAAATCCGGTTGGTTCAAGAACTGAAGCCTGATGATCATCGATTGCGTCGTGAGTTCGCAGATTGGGCTCACAACCAATTGGAAGTGGATCCATTTTTTTACCGTAAAATTTTGTTCAGTGACGAGGCACATTTCTGGTTAAATGGGTATGTGAACAAACAAAATTGCCGTATACAGAGTTGCCACAGAGTTCTAAACAAGAAGTGAGTGAAAAAAGTGTATACATTTTAAAAAAAAGTGAAAAAAGTGTATAGAAATTTTGAAAAAAGTATATAACAAATTTGAAAAAGGTGACAAAACGTGTAAAAATATTTTTCACGTAATTAATAATATTATTTTATTTATATAAATTAACATAAATATAAGTTAACGATCAAGAAAATTTTGATTTCTTAGTAAAAAAAGTTTTTGATCTTTCCTTTTTAAAGGCTTATTCATAGTCTCCGTAGCTTTTCTTTCTTCACTTCTCAAATTTACAGCACAATCGACAAGGGTTTTCATCGACACTTTTCATTTTTTACTTTTTCAGAATCAACTTACATCTAGCAAACACCAACAACAAAAAATCTAAAGAAGGTACACCAAAAACATTTGAAATGTTTTTGAAAATTTTGAATTTATCAGAAAAAATTATCAAAAAATTAGATTTTTGTAAGGGAAATCATGAAAAAAGTGAAAAAAGTAAATTTTTTGTAAGGAAAATCATGGAAAAAGTGAATTTTTTTCAAAAAAGTGAAGAAAAGTGTATAATTTTCAAAAAAAGTGACAAAAGTGAAAAAAGTGTATTTGTGACAACCCTGCGTATATGGAGTGAGACCAATCCGGGACACTATCTTGAGACTCCATTGCATCCATTAAAATTGACTGTTTGGTGTGGAATACACGCCAACGGCATCATTGGTCCATATGTCTTTCGAAATGAGGAAGGAGCTACCGTTACGGTGAATGGTGTGAGATATCGACACATGCTCAATACATTTTTGTTTCCAAAACTTCAAGAGCTAAACATTGACAACTTATGGTTCCAACAGGTTGGTGCTACGTGCCACACAGCCAACGAAACCATCAATTTATTGAAAGGACAATTTGGTGACAACATTATTTCAAAACATGGTCCTATCAATTGGCCTCCAAGATCGTGTGATTTGACACCTCCAGATTATTTTCTGTGGGGGTATGTTAAATCCATGGTTTATGCTAACAAACCAACAACTCTAGAAGCATTGGAGGCTAATATTCAGCAAGCCATTTATGAAATAAAGCCAGAAATATTGGAAAAAGTGGTCAAAAATTGGACTGAACGGATGCGCTTCGTAACCATTAGTCGTGGTGGTCACATGCCGGAAGTCATGTTCAAATCATAAATGCCTTTAACTGTACTTTCATAAAAAAATTATAACCAAAACATTCCGTCAGGTTTTTAATGTTTTATTTCATTTTGAAGTTCTCATGCAGCTAAAAAAACACCCTATATTAAGAATTTTTGTTTCTGAATTTTTGTGTTTGAAAATTGCGATTAGAATTTTTTCACTATTTTAATGAACACTAATATATTATGGTAATAATACCAAGTTACAAATTTTTCTTGCTGTTGTGTCCCCTTAAAAAATCAACAGTGGTATCCAAACTTTATGTTACTACGCTCCCCTTGAAAAAATATCTAATCTTGGCGCCTCCCCCCTTTATTAATAAAATAATACATATTTTTAACAGTAAAAAAATGCAAATAAGAACTTTTTTGTTCAACTACAAAATTTCGCGTCTCCAAGTTTGGAAATAGCTGCGTTAAGGCCGTGTTCTGGTTTAAAAGCATAAATTATGGGCGATTTTTCGAGCTCAATAAAAATGAAACAAAAAATAGTTTTACCATTCAGATTTTTACAACATATTTGCTGATATTTTGAGAATATACAGAAAAAATTTTGAAAAAAAATAATGAAAATTAAGCAAGCTATAAGCTGGTAAAGTTGGGGGTAAAAAAAATAGAGGGTGTGCTGGTTGACACGATTGCAACCCTTCTGGTAATCGGAGACAAGATTTCAAAAAATATTCTTAATTAGTAAGAATGTCGTTATTGTCCCTACTAAAGACAAAACGGAAAAAAATTTTTTCGCAAGATGGCGGCTGTCTGAAGAAAAAAATTCATTTTTTGACTGTTTTTTTTCACAATTCTTCATTTTTTAAAATAGTAAACCAAATAATTTTTATACAAAAGTGGTAGGGACGATAGGCAGTTATATAGTGAAGGTTGGTACAAAATTTGAAGCAAATCGGTTACATAGAACTTGAGATATCATGTCAACCAGGTTGAAAAATGTTGTTTTGAGGAAAACACGTTTAAAGTTTTAAGCAAAAGTTTCAAACCGTAAAACAAATAATTTTGATACAAAAGTGGTAGGGGCGATAGACAGTTATATAGCGAAAGTTGGTACAAAATTTTAAGCAAATCGGTTAAATAGAACTTGAGATATCATGTCAACCATGTTGAAAAATGTAGTTGTGAGAAATATTGTATTAAAGTTTTGAGCAAAAGTTTCAACCAGTAAAACAAACAATTTTATAAAAAAGTGGTAGGGGCGATAGACAGTTATATATTGAAGGTTTGTACAAAATTTGAAGTAAATCGGTCAAATGGAACTTGAGATATTATGTCAACCATGTTGAAAAATGATAAAATACATAATTACTACGACCTTCGGTAAGTTACTCACTGCTAGGTTCAGTTGCTGCGTCACCAAAGTAGCTAAAACGTGGTAAATTATTGGAATTTTAAAATTTTCTCTTGAGAATATATTCTTAAAGTTTAGACCTTTAAGAATATGCAAAAAAACAAAACCTTCATTTTTTTTCATTCCAAAACCAGAACACAGCCTTAATGGCAATAAAATCAGTTGGGGAATTTTTACTTTTTAGAAAAAAAATTGTAATTTTCTATTAAAAACAAATATTTAATTTTTCTGTAACATAAAATTTTAAAATCTTGAGAAAGTAGGAAATCCTATTGGAGTACCTGAATTTGTTGTCTATTTCCTGCTGTGATGTTGCTAATCGTCCAGCAGGCCTCCTTACGAACAGTTTCCTTTGGTGAACTTAATAAATGCAGCAAACAAGGTAAAGCATTACAGTTCAAAATCACTTGTGTCTGATGATCATCTCCGGTAACAATATTACCTACAGCTCTCAATGCTGCCGAAACCACACTTGCTTGATCATGCATAAGAAGCTCTACCAACTTTCTACAGATGCCCACATCGATAACCGCCTAAAAGTAACATGTTATACCTTCCAAATACAATAAAATAAACAGACCTTCACCTGAATTTTATCATTTGGGCCATCTGATAGATAGCTCAATGCCCAACAAGTATCTGAAAGAACATCCCCATCGGTATGGCATAACAACCTCGCCAAAACCGGCAGGCCAGGTGAAACTCTAGAAAACTCGGGTGGTGGATTTTTCCCTCTACATAAGTTGGACAGTGCCCAAACTCCATTTCTCGTCATTGTCAGTCGTTCCGATTTGGACAACAATCTAAAAAATAAAAGTTAAAACCACAATAATAAAAAGCAAGTGAGGCAAAACATACTGCAAAAGTGGAACTAAAATTCCTGCATCTAAAACGTGATCACGACATTCAGGCGAATCTCCTGCAATATTTCCTAAAGCCCACACCGCTTGTTCTTGCACATCCTCGTAGGGACTACTTAAAAGAGCTATAAAGATTGGTACAGCTCCTGCATCGATAACCATGTGAGTTTGCTGAGAAGTCCCCGATGCTATATTTGTTAGGGCCCAAGCTGCTTCAAACTAAACTTCCTTTTTATATTTGCACATTTTAATAGCACACACTTCTTACCTGTAATGTACAATTATTAGTGTTTTGGAGAAATTCTACAAAGCGTGGTATAATTCCAGTCTGGATAACTTCATCTATGGGTGGATTTGGTTCTCGACTAAGAAGTTTTCTAAATTTTTGGGTAGCACTTAATTGCTCCTCTACATTATTACTATATAATGCTGCCACCATAGCTTGAGTAATAAAAGGACCTGATGGTGTAGTAACATCACTTTCCAGCTGTGAACAAATATGTTAACATTTATGAGATTAATAAAAGCAGACATCTAACTTGAAGAGGATCAAATTCTTCGGGCATCAAAGCAACATTTACATTTCGCCTTTTATACAACTGCAGTTCTCTTTTTTGCTTCCTCAATTGCACACCCTCTTCTTCTCGTCGCCGTCGCAACTCGACTGAATCGAGAGCGGAATTTTTGTATCTATGTTTGTGTGCTGATGCAGACATCTGAAAACAATAACACACTTTAATTACACAATTCAAATTGGCGAAAACGTCTCAACTATAATTATAATGTGAGTCATAATTTTATCATCCCTCCATACTTACAACACAATTTTATTGATTGAATAAAAAAGGAATAATTTTTTTTAATATTGCACCGCAATTGACGCAAACGTAGAATGAAGATTTAAACATGCAGGAAACTTCGAATTATTAATAAATATATTCACGATGCAATTTAATGGTTAATTAAAAACGATTAAATTGAAATAATCGGAAACCGAAAATGTAAGAAAAAAATTTATAAATATGATTGATAAATGTGCTAAAGGTACTTACGATTAATTTAATTATCTATAGGGGGTTTTTAAATTAGGAAAAAAGATCAATGCACCATTTACTTTATAAACATCAAGGCCACAATTAGACATCTACGCCATATTGAAATGTTAACCACACTAAATTATAAATTGGTGGAAAAGGTAAAATAACTACGATGAGCAGTGGCGGAACTGCCAGTGTAGCATTAACGTACTTTTACTTTTTTTAACTTTATTCATCAAACATAATAAAAGACCAGCACGCTCCGCCAACGCCTCCTCCGCCGCCTCCGCCACCAGCCTGTCAATTTTTTAGGACACAAAACGCATTCTGATTGGTCGTTGGTAGTACCAACTTAAAAGTTAAAATCACCTCCCCCTGGGATCGAGTACCACACCAATCGAGTTTTCAACCTATGCGAACTGCCCATCCGTGGATGGGCCTTCCAGCTAGTAATAAATAATATATACGGACAAGATGCGAGCGAAGCTCGTTTATCTCCTTCATCTACAATCAACACTTGACGTTGGAAAATTTAATTGGGAACTTGAGAAGTGAAAATTAGTTTGGATGGTGGAGGGGGAAAGGGAGTGCGGAGGGAGAAAAGCACTGTAGGTGCTTCGTCCCCGGAGTGCAATGGAGCAAAGAGCACAGCAGGTGCTTCCTTAGACCGGTGCTTCGGCCTGTGCCATATTTCATAGGCTACAGAAACTCTTCGGTAAAAAAATAATCCTAAATTTAACGCCCTTTCCCAAACCCGCGACCATACAGCCAAAGTACGCGATATCGGTACTCAAACTGATAACGAAAGCTCTAACTCCAACTCTGACATAGAAACCGCTCGCCATCACCCAAACATAATTTCTTCCCGAACTTTGACACTAAATCCGCCACTACTGTTATCTAATCCAACGCCTTACATACAATGACTCCAAAGAGGATGCAGACCCTAAAAGGGGAAAGGACGGAGAACCACAAAAAGAAAACTGTTACCCGTAACCGAAGTTGAAGTACCTAGACGCAATAAATTCATTGTTCTAGATACCCAGGCGGCATCCGACGACAATTCTGCACCAAACTCCCCCCATCCAGACGTTCCGATGCAGGAATAAAGTGACGACGGGAGCTCGATTTCTCCCAAAATGGAATCCACCCTCTCACCTCTGCTAACTAGCGAAAAAACACGAAAAGTCAATTATCAACGACCATTAATAGCAATCATTCGAGGCCTACCATGCTCCATAAATCCAGATGCCTTCAAGAATGAACTCAGTTAACATTTTTTTATCAATCTCCGCAGTTCACCTCATGCGAGGCGCCTGATGCCGTTATTTCTAGTGAAGCTACACCTGACTCCCGAAGTCATGGCCGTTTTTAACCAAGAAATCGCTGTCGAAAAAAAGGCAACCATCCGTAACTTCTCCTAAAACTTCAACGTCCATCCACTTGTGTAGTGTACTGCAACCAACAGGGAAATGCACGGATGCATACGTCGCCAAATTCACCGTTCGACCCTAAATGCCACAGTCTCCGATACCAACAAGGTTGGACCTCAAGCTGGCGACCACTACAAAAGATGGAAACCATGACGAGGCCCTAATCAAGACGCTCCGCAATGCGAGGGCATCCGAGGAACAGGAACTCATCTATGATGTTCTGGAAATGTTCCTCATCCATCACGATTCCCAGAACCTCAAACAACCTACGAAACTACGCCATCACTTCTGAAAATATATTTTCTTTGATAAAGCTCTCGCCGGCCCCATCAGTCAAGACCTTTTAGCTTTCGGCTAAGGAGTTACCTTGAAGGTTTCAAGGAAACTCCTCAAAAACACCAAGTCCGCTATAAACCGCATGTCAGTTGAAGGAGATATGCGGCAATGCCCTAAAGATTAGACTTTCGTGTTAAGATTTTGGAAGTAGGCAATGGATTATGATTAAGGATTAAATAAAACACGTCGTTACTTTGGCGTAGTTTGTGCAGAACTATACTTTTAATAAAGCGCATGTATGAGTACATATGACGTCAAGCATAAGACCTAGTACATATTCTCAACACCCTCACTCATTTAACAATAAAAAGAAAAAAAATATAATTAACAAAGTACATTTTTATAATGAACATTACTTCAATAATGCAAACAAACAAAAAATTCTTAACTTTAAAAACTATACTATGCAAGCTTTATAAACTAATTTCACTTATTAGTTTTACTCACAAAACTTTTCTTTTAATTTTTCAATGTCCACAACACCAATCGTTTTATTACACCTATCAATTTTCAAGCCACTTACTGCTTTCGTTAAATGATCTGCTGCCATCTCTTCAGTTGGAATGTAATTTATTTCAACGATTCCGTGTTTAACTTTTTCACGGATGTAATGGTGTCGAACATCAATATGTTTCGAACGTGCTCTGTATCCATCCGATTGAACCAAACTAATCGCACTTTGATTATCCGATTTTATTTCCAAAACCTTTTCTCGCTGATTTTGGTCGAGTTCTTCTGCTAGTTGTTTTAACCATAGAGCTTCTTGGCACGATGCTGAAAGTGCCATGTATTCGGCTTCAGTACTTGATAAAGCTACTGTTTGTTGCCGTTTACTTGCCCATGTGATTGCACCCGAAGACATTGTAAATACATATCCAGTACATGATCTTCTTTTATCAACATCAGATGCCCAGTCCGAATCAGAATACCCTTGTATTTTTGAATCGCTGTTCTTCTTGTAACATATTCCAGTATGTGGAGTTGCCTTTAGGTATCTAAAAATTCTCTTTACTGCATTCCAATGAGCCTTACCAAATTTATTGTTGAATCTGCTCACGTCGCTTACGGCAAACGCTATATCCGGGCGAGTTCCTTGTGCTAAGTATAGCAAACTTCCTACAGCTTCCTGGTATGGAATGTTCTTTAGGTCGTTTTCTTCCCCGTCTTTTGAACACATGTTTGTCGATAGCTTTTGATTCACATCGCTCGGAGTTTTCATTGGTTTGCAGTCACTCATATTGAAACGCGCTAATATTTCATCAGTGTACTTCGACTGATCCAAATAAATATCTCCATTGTTTCGATTGCGAGTAATTTTTAAACCTACAATTTCGCTGGCTTCTCCCATATCTTTCATTTTGAACGCTTGGTTAAGCGTTGTCTTGAGCCTATCTCGTATGTCCCTTTCTTTCCAAAAAATTAGGATGTCATCCACGTAGATTGACACGATCAAATTTTCTGCAAAATACACACACGGGTCCATTTTGGATTTTTTTAGCCCAAAACTTTGTAATGTTTCGTCCAATTTCTCGTTCCACAACTTCCCGCTTTGCTTTAATCCATATATGGCCTTCTTCAGCTTGCAGACTTTTGTCGTCCCGTCACCATGACCCTCGGGTTGTTCCATATAAATGGTTTCTTCGAGGTCACCATGTAGAAACGCAGTCACCGCATCCATTTGGTCGATTTTTAACCCCACCTTAACAGACAAAGCAATTAAAAAACGAATTGAACTATATCTTACCACAGGTGAGTAAGTCTCATTGTAGTCGACTCCTGGCTTCTGCGAACAACCCTTCGCTACCAATCTCGCTTTGTGTTTAATCAGATTACCATTTTGATCTTGCTTGGTTTTAAACACCCATTTTGATTTTATCGCTTTGCGATCTCTCGGTAGATCCACAAGTTCCCATGTACCATTTTGTTTCAACGACTTCATTTCGTCTTTCATTGCTGTTATCCATTTCTCACGGTTAATATTTGATAAAGCTTCATCCAAAGTTGATGGATCCATATTTTCTTGACCTTTAACTTTGTATGTCACAAATTCGTCGAACTTTCTTGGTTTGACCCTTTCTCTTTTTGGTCTGCTTGATTCGGCTTGATTTTCTTTTGGAATTTCTTCATCAGGAACGTACGTTTCGTCTTCTAATGAATCATCGTTTTCCTCAATTACAATCTCTTCAACACTCTCTTCAGAATCATAATCATCGTTTTCTTGATGATTCTCTTCTAGATGTTGACTTACCGAGTCAAGATCCCTCACTGAATCTAAACCAATTTCTTCTTGAATAGAGATTTTCTTGCTAGCGTCTTCTTCGATGAATTTTACATCACGACTAGTCACCACTTTCTTTGTCTCTATTTCGTAACACCGATATCCTTTTGTTGTATCGCTGTACCCGATAAAAATCATTTCTTGAGACTTTTTATCCCATTTCCGTCGTCGTTCTTTTGGAACGTGAACCATCGCGCGCGACCCGAATATTTTTAGTTCTCGATTATCCGGCCTTTTTCCAGTCCAAATTTCATAAGGAGTTGCGTTATTCAACACAGAACACACAGAACGGTTTATGACAAAAGCTGCCGTATTTACAGCTTCCGCCCAAAACGTTTTTTTAAGTTTAGCATCAAATATCATACATCTTGCCCTTTCGACAAGAGTTCTGTTCATCCTTTCTGAAATTCCATTTTGCTGGGGAGTGTACACGTTTGATGTTTGGTGTTGAATCCCGTTCTTTCGTAAATAATCCTCAAATTCTTTACTGCAGAATTCACTACCATTGTCCGTTCTGAAGATTTTTATCTTTTTCCCGGTTTTATTTTCCATGTTCACCTTGAAATCTTTAAAGCTCTCAAAAGTTTCATTTTTGGTTTTTAGGAAATACACAAAAACCATTCGAGAATGATCATCGATGAAAGTTAAGAAATACTTCGCTCCTCCGATCGATGTCTCTTCCATTGGCCCACACAAATCCGAATGTATTAAATTCAATAATTCCTCCGTCCTTGAACTTTTATGCGTAAATGGTTTTCTCGATTGCTTACCCATTAAACAAGTCTCGCATTTGTTGATGTCTTCGTCACCACCAATAAAATTGATCCCATCTACAATTCCATTTCGCATTTTACACATGTCCTTGTAATTTATGTGACCTAATCGCCGATGCCACGTCATCGCATTCACTTCTGAAGAATTTACAAGCATGCTAAATTTAGCTTGTCCATTAACTTTGTAAACACCTTCATTATGTCGCGCTCGTAAAATACATTTTTGTTGTGAGTCATATACCGCTCCGCCGTCGCGATTAAAAACAACAGTGTTACCTTTGTTAACTATTTGCTTCACGGAAAGCAAATTTGCCGCCAAGTCAGGCACGCACAAAACGTCTTTTATTTCAAATTCGCGATCGTTTACCGACAACAAACTATTTCCCGCCAATGAAGTAGTCATTTTTGCGTTGTTAGCAGCACTGATCTCGTTTATTTCACAAACCTTTTTGTTTACAAGTAATTCTTCATATGGTGTCATATGATGTGATGCACCGCTGTCAAGTACCCACTCGTCGTTACTTGATTCTTTTCTTGTTGCTGATAGCGCTATTTTGGCTTCAACTTTTTCCGCTTCCTTTTTATCAGCTTTGTTTACACGATCTTTGCACTTCCTCGCAAAGTGGCCCTTTTTTCCACAAACAAAACATTCCATCGTTTTAGTTTTCTTGTTAGGCTTTTTAACTTTTCCTGCAAAAGCGCTTGCCCCGCTTGGACCGTCTTCGCTTGGTTTTTTGTACGCGTAATCAATTAACTTTGACTTTATGTCATGTCCGGAAATTGCAACACCACTATTTTCTATAGCCATAATCATTGGCTTGAATTCGTCCGTTAGTCCCGCTAATAGAATAGCCCCGACCCATTCATCCGAAACCGAAAAACCGACTCCCGATAGTTTGTTAGAAGTATCAATAATCTCCTTAACATACTGGTTCATTGAATCGCATTTATCTAACCGAATTCCCAATAATTTTCGCAATAACCCGATTTTTCGTGTTATACCTTTGTCTTCAAACAAAGCTTTTAGTTCAGTCCACATTTCTAATGCCGTCTTACACGTTTGAATGTGTGGAACAATCGACGAATCTACACTTAATGCTATCCTAGCTTTGGCCTTTTTTAGTTTTCCAGCGTCGCTTTCCGTACCTGGTGATGGTTGTATGCATTTTTCAAGACCCAAAAACTCTAACGCATTTTCTATAGCAAATACCCAAGTGTGATAATTTTCAGCTCCCTTTAATTTCTCGATCGTAGAAATTACATCATTCCCCGACATTATTAGTTTTTATGAATCACTTTTAACACGAAAACCGTTTTCAGTTGTGAGTTCGCACTTGTTGTTTTTTATTATTCAGCTACAACTGAACATGCGCTTTTTGCCCGGCAACAACCGTTAGCAAAAACTTTCCACAACATGTACGTAGTTTAATTATTGTTTAAACTTCCACAAGCAACAAATTCACTTTTATTTATTCTTAATTAATCCCGCACCTAGGTGTATACCTGGGCCCATAACCTGTTAAGATTTTGGAAGTAGGCAATGGATTATGATTAAGGATTAAATAAAACACGTCGTTACTTTGGCGTAGTTTGTGCAGAACTATACTTTTAATAAAGCGCATGTATGAGTACATATGACGTCAAGCATAAGACCTAGTACATATTCTCAACATTTCGTCCATGGATTGAACGCTTCATTTTAATGTTTTCTATCAGACCTCGTTGGGTTTTGGAAAAAAGGCCTTGTCGACTATGAATTCCATAAGGCCTTAACATTTTTGCCATGAGGCAGAAAGACAACAATAAGGTGACTCATTTAATTTTGAATTAACTTTTTTAAAAGAAAATTTTTCATAGAATCTAAGATTTTTTGAATTTGGGAGGACAAAGGAGGTCAACATTTGGTAAAGGAGGACGGTTTTCAAAGGAGGACAATTTACAACAGACGAAACAAGAAATTATAATTTTGGAGTTTGAAGATTTTTCGCCCACACCTCAGATGGGCTGACATGCATGTGGAAGATCATGATGCATAATGGAGACAATTTGGACAATTGAACGGACCATACATGAAATTATTATTTTATGCATAAAAATATTTAGGGGTTGTGGGGGATTGGCTCTCATGGATCCCTCATTGTGTAGTATTATTTCTACTTTCAATTCAAATATCCCGCGATAAAATAAATTTGTTCAAGGTCAAATCAAAAGTTTGTAACCTTACTTTCTATTTTTATCTTCGAGCCGCGTAACCTAACTTTTAAACTACCATGGAGTGTTCCGATTTTAGCGAATTTCAGGTAAATAAATTTTATTTTTGAAATTTACAAAAGAAACTCTGTATAATCCCGCAGTATTTTTAAGTAGAAACAATTTTAGTACTGAATTCCTGTCATTACACAGCAATTTCGGATCCGAATCTTCTGTGGTTCAAGAAGCTTCATTCGGAATACTGGGGCTGTTTGATGTAATACTAATAATTTTGTACTTACATTATACCTAGCACTCATCAGTAAATGCAAGCTTCTCAAATACTAATTAATATGCATTTGAAAAATATTTTAATTATTATGGTTGATTTTAGGTAATATAATTTCCTTTCTTTTTGATCTTTTAGGAAGCATTAAAAAACATGCGGAGAGTGGACGATACTATAATTAATACGTTAAATAGTGTGATATCTACAGATTCTTTTAATCCAGATTTATCTAAAGCGTGTAAGGAATTTCATGATCAACTGGCTGATGGTAACGTGAAAAGAAAAAATGCAATTACCCATTGTATATCCCTATCGACTCACAAGATTAGGAAACTTAAGGAACAAGAGACTGATGGTTATAATGCACAAATAGCAAAATCTTTACGTGCCGAACAAACTAAAGTAAATATGTACTTTGAATGGGTCAATATCCTCCTAATTTAATCAAACATTTTTGTTACAGCTTAGAATGTTGCAAGTCGAATTTAGTGTAGAAGAATTAGTGGAACAAAGAAGTGCTAAAGTTTTTAGCGAAAGATGTAGGAAGTATTACAAACCAGAATAGGAAAATTTTTTAAATATAGTAATTTGTTGTAGATTCATAATACAAAAATTAAGTTTGGGAGTTTTGCAATTTTTTTATATTTAAAATAATAAAATAAAAAAGTCACAAATTTAAACTTTATTTTTCTTAATCCCATAAGGTTTTTATAATACACATAAGATAACAAAAATAGTTCCACTAAGAAAACTACCCCTAGAGCAAAAAATATTTACTTTTGTTTTGCTGCTGCAGCTGCTGCCTCGGCTTGCCCTTCTGCCCGGTGCTTGGCATGCCATTCAAGATTCATTTGTTGGATTGATTCACCACGGTCTCGAGCCCTTCTACCACTGATAATCATGACCACGCAGCCTATTGCGGTCAATGCCATAGCAACATTTGAGACGCGAATTCTCATACGACTTCTTGCTTTCGAGACCGCCTCAGGACTTCAATTAAATAATTAACTTTGCACGACGCTTCTTTTCGAACCAACTCACCTGACAAGGTCGGGCACTTCTTCAATTCGCTTATATTTTCCCATCCATACTAATAGGCGTTTTTCAAAGTTGTTGGGTTTGTAGGTTTGGTTGGATAATCTGGAAGGATCGTCAAAACGCACGGGTGTCTTGCTAATTTGTCGAACATTTGGGACTTGAAACCAATTTTTAACACTGAACAGCATTTTAATATCCAAGTAGGCTGCTGATTGAAAAATACAAATGAAGGTCAAAATTTGACACTTTAATGTTTAGGATTATGGGGTTAATAAATACGTTTTACTTTCGTTCAAAATTAGTGAGCCCGGTCCGCACATGGGCGTTCGTGAATATTTTCCAGTGGAGGCCAAAATCGAAATTAAAAGGGAAAGTATTTAGAATTTATTGTTAGTCAGGGCCGGACCGCTTAGTGGTGGGCCCCACTGGGTATGAAATCGAAGTGGGCGATTTCTAGTCCTAGACTCCTAGAGAGGCGATAGTGGGCATGAAAGATTTGGGGGGCGTTCAGGTATATAGTCTGGGAGGGGGGCGATGGCCCTGTAGAATAAAATATTAATATTTATTTAAAATTCAATTTAAATTGCTGCTCCTAAAGGGTTAAATTTCGGACAAACCTTTCTTGCAAATTATCGGCGTACGTCACTGCACGATTTCAAAACAAATGAAATACACCAAAGTGCAAGGTTGCGTTGTCAACTTGAGGATGCAGACGACAAGCAGACGGTGTAGCTGTTCAACACGTGAAACTATAAATTAATTTATTTCAAAATGAACTTTTTATTACTATTTACGTTAATTCTCTCCGTTTCCAATATAAATGGCAAATTGGAAGTGGTAAACGACGAAGACTTAATAACTTTAATTAAGGGTGAAAAATATGTGGTTGTGCTCTTCAGTAAGTAAGCTCTTCAGTTTTAGAAAAAGTAGTAATAGTTGTATATTTTTAAGCTAAAAAAGACTGCGAGGTATGTGATAATTACGAAAACGAGTTGACCATATTGAGAGAGGATTTGGTGGACACTTTGAATGCTTGGGTAGTCAAAGCAACTCACAGCAATTTGGCCAGACTTTACAGTCCAACTAAGGAACCAGCTCTTGTGTTCTTTCGTCATGGTGTACCTCTACTTTATGATGGTAAAGATTCAACTTTCGAAAAATGTTTGAAATATTTATAAATTCTCTTTTTAGGGCCAGTTAACGATGAGTTAATAATGCACACTTTTACTAATAATAAGGAACCAAGTGTTAAGGAATTAACAGATGACACTTTCGAGCACCTGACTCAGGCTTCGACAGGAGCCACCACTGGCGATTGGTTCGTTATGTTGTAAGTTTTTTAACACCGTGGGAAGCTGATATTTGGTTTTAATTTGAAGTTTTTAGTTATACAAATGAATGTGTCGATTGTCAGAGGCTTCAAGCTCGTTGGGAAGCTGTGGGAGCACAATTGAAAACGAGGTTAAATGTGGCTCGAGTTAATAGGGGCGGTGCTGGAGCTGCCACTGCTCGTAGGTTTCGTGTTGTCGAGGTTCCATCCTTTTTATTGTTTCGACAAGGGAAAATGTATAGATATGAAATTAGGAAATATGATGTTCCCTCTTTTGTATCTTTTGCTCAAGATTGGTACAAAAATGTGAAAGGGGAACGAGTTCCAGTTCCAAAGACTCCATTGTAAGTATTTTTAAGTATATAGGACGATTTTTTTTTTTTTAAACAGAATTTTTCAAATTTTGTTAATTTTCTTTATAACTTTTATTTAAAACTTACAAATTGTTTCTCTAAATTGCAAAACAAAATTTAATTATGAAATCTCAAGTCATACGGCGCTTTTTTTCTCACAGAAACTCCAAATTGAGGTTCTGATTATGGGATGCAGTGGGATAAAATTCATCTGACATAAATTCTGCAAATCAGTATAGCAGCTCAAAATATTTCCTATAAAAATAGTGAATAAATTCTAAGCACTAAATTCTGGAACTTTCTAACCATAACCAATATTGCAGTTACAAATCCACCAAAAATAATAAAAAGATTCTGCACACTCCAGTTTACTGTAGTGTAGAATTATGGTTTCCAAACTTTATGTTTGGAAAATCTCACCCCTTGTGATTCGATTTTTTTCACTATTTTTCCAGTATTCACAAATTCAACATCAATAAATTTACATAGTTCCAAAAATGTTTTGACAAAATGTTACAATTTAACCCACTCAAAAACTACCCCCTTTTCGTTTACAATTTTTTCACTATTTTAGAAGTGTTCACTTTACTACTAATATTCAATTTTCAAATATTTTAAACAACATTTTTATTGTTTTAGCCCCCCTTTTTACTTTACCATACAACAAATATGAGTATACGTAGTATACCATATACCATATAGTATGGGAAAGTTATAAAATCGCAAAAAAAAAAAAGTTGAGATATTGACGGATTTAGAGTCCTTGGGGTCCAACGAGTTGAAAGAGACCAAACATGAAGAAATGTCTGTGTGTCACTTAATTTTGTGTGCGCTCTAGCGCCCAAACCAATAAGAATTTCATAACCAAATTTCATATTTAGGTCTTTTATATTAAGACTTAGAACTGATTAGATTTTGGTTGAAATCGGTTCACGGAAACTTGATGGTGGGGGTGACGCGAGTGAATGGATTAACGAGATTCCACTGTTTTTATATGAATACCATATCATTAATGTATGGTCAGGGCCGGATTTACCAGTAGCCCCAACAGGCGATCGCCTGCGGCGTCAAAATATAAAAGGCGCAAGCCGCCAGGAATTTCCCCGTTTATGTTCAACAATCATAAAATATATTACATTCAATGAACTCCGGGACGCAAAATTGTCCCGTTTTGGAAAAATTGTCCCATCTAGAGCTTGCTTTCTTACCAAAGAAATATGGAATAAAATATTTCAAAAAGAAATATTTTATTTAGAAATACTTTTTTTAAATCTGCCCAATAAAATATATCAAAAAGAAATATATCTATAAAATAAAATATATCAAAAAGAAATATTTTATTGGGCAGATTTAAAAAAAGTACCCGCATGGGAAGACGTTCAAAAATCTCTGGATGTATTAATTGAAAAGAAATATATTGACTGTAATAAAGATACAGAAGTTTTTGACGAATTTTCATTACTTTCTAACTACATCACATCGCAAGAAGTAACCGAATGGAATAATCTAAATGTTTCCACAGAAACTCGTTGGGTTGAAGTATTCAAACACTTTCACACCAACAATCTTCAGCATGAAAACTTTTGTATTTTAATTAAACATATAAAAGACCAGCACGCTGCGCCTCCACCGTGTCATTTTTTTTTAGGACATACAACGTATTCTGATTGGTCGTTGGTAGTACTAATTTAAAATCACCTCCCCCTGGCACACCAATCGAGTTTTCAACCTTGGCGAACTGCCCCACACTGGGCTGAAAAATGATGTAAAAATTTATTTTCCAATTAATGTTTATATAGTAAATTTTTTTAGTTGGTAATATTAAAAAAATCGCACATTACATTCGCAAAATTCGTTATGTTCTGGTGGATTGTTTTGCGTTTAAATGCTTATGAATATTAAATATGATTATATTAAACAGATGATACTCATAGCAATGCGTTTATTTTAAAATTTATAGGTAAAATAACGATTTTAGGGTTTATCTTAACTTGAACTTTTCGAGCGTTCTATAAAATTGAGAACTTTAAAATTTAGACCTGCGTTACTGTTACCTAAACATCTATATCGTGTATCAATTTCTCGCTGGAATGTTTGCCTATAAGGAAGATATTGTCATTTCAAGTTTTAATCTCTTAATTTTATGTACCAAATCCGCTCATTTTCGCTAAAATATGAAAGCTTTCATGCTTCAGAATCCATTGATCCGTATATACGATGAGATAATATGCCTATAAAGGTTTTGAAAATCGAGAAAATATAAATAAAAAAGGAAATAGAATAGAGAATTAGAAAAAAAAGCAAATCAAATCAAGATTAGGGCTGGGAATTTATTTCGATTAATCGATTATTTAATCGATTAATCGATGATCGATTAAAATTTTTGAAATAATCGATTAATCGAAAAATCGATTAATCGATTGTTCGATTGTTCGATTATTCGATTGTTCGATTAATCGATTGTTTTCGATTAATCGATTGTTCGATTATTCGATTGTTCGATTGTTTTCGATTAATCGATTAATCGATTGTTCGATTATTCGATTGTTTTCGATTAATTGATTAATCGATTGTTCGATTATTCGATTGTTTTCGATTAATCGATTGTTCGATTATTCGATTGTTTTCGATTAATCGATTGTTTTCGATTAATCGATTGTTCGATTATTCGATTGTTTGATTAATCGATTAATCGATTTTCCGATTAATCGATTAATCGATTGATCGATATAATCGATTGTTTTTACACAATCGATTTTCGATTGTTAAATTTAACAATCGCCCAGCCCTAATCAAGATGAATTATAATTTAAGAACAAATTATGATCTTTATTTATTACTTAAAAGCTCCCCTGACACACATCTTGATGATTACAAGAAACTTTTTGAAATGGTTACTTCCAGACTTGATATCAATTTTTGTGAATCAGAACTGAATACTTTAAAAAATAGTATTAGAATGCTTTGTTTGAAGCTGCGTAGGAAGTGGAAACAGTCCAACCGTACTGAAAAAATTTTTTTGGAGAACAATAATTCATGGTTGCATTCTGAGTTTAATTGGCCTCATTGTATAAGACTGAAAATTAAAGATATGGTAGAAAAGACCGAATTTATTCAATATAAGGATACGCAGGAGCTCATGTGTTCTACAATCAGGAGTATGTACAACAATGGACTTAACGATGTTGCAAGGATTTTAGAACATTTACAAGAAAATCCTGAATTTGTTATAAAAATAAGAAAAATTCTTGATGATAAATTTAAACCTGTCGGTGAAAAAATTTGAAAAAATGAAAAAATTTAAATTTTTTAAAAATGCAGAAATATCAGCAGAAATAACTAGTATAGATGTTGATCTTATAAAAAGAATTCGTACAATATTACATGCAATAGCGTCCGGTGAAAAAATTAATCTGACAAAATTCAAAATATTTGCAAAAGAAACAGCGAATTTGTATGTTTCACTATATGAGTGGTATTATATGCCAGTTTCACTTCACAAAATACTTTTTCATGGTGAAGGCATTATTAAACACGCTCTTCTTCCGATTGGCCAGTTATCAGAAGAAGCTTCCGAAGCAAGAAATAAGGATTTTCGAAAATATAGAGAAACCCGATCTAGAAAGTTTTGCAGGGAAGCATCCAACGAAGATATTTTACATAATATGCTAATATCTTCAGATCCTTTTATATCAAGTATTCGGCCATTTCAGAAAAGACAAACAAAAAATCTTTTACCCGAAACTTTGGAATTACTGGAATTAACTCCAGAAATTGAATTAACAGACGCTACTGAAAGCGATACAAATTAATAATTATGTAGCTACTAATAATTTATTTTCATATATTAATAAAAATTAATTTAAATTAGTTTAAATCAAATATAAATTTGTTTAGGTGGGTTCTGGTAACAAAACTAATTTTAAATTTTCGCTGATAGGTAACTCTTTTACGCTATGTATAATCAATGCAACAATAATAAATTATTATAGTATTTTCTAACTATAATTGGTTAGTTTTTAATACGTGATAGTAAATTAATTGATATATTTTAATAATTTACTAATCTAATTCCTTTTACGTGTTACAAATATATTTGATATACATTTATATTTTCATTTTTTTCATATTTTTATGATGAAAATGAGCGGATTTGGTACATAAAATTAAGAGATTAAAACTTGAAATGACAATATCTTCCTTATAGGCAAACATTCCAGCGAGAAATTGATACACGATATAGATGTTTAGGTAACAGTAACGCAGGTCTAAATTTTAAAGTTCTCAATTTTATAGAACGCTCGAAAAGTTCAAGTTAAGATAAACCCTAAAATCGTTATTTTACCTATAAATTTTAAAATAAACGCATTGCTATGAGTATCATCTGTTTAATATAATCATATTTAATATTCATAAGCATTTAAACGCAAAACAATCCACCAGAACATAACGAATTTTGCGATTGTAATGTGCGATTTTTTTAATATTACCAACTATAGTATATTGTTTAGCAAGGGATGAAACCAGATGATTTCAGACGAGGGTGGATTGCCTTCCCGAGCGAAAGCGAGGGCTGGCATCACCCCGAGTCTGAAATCGTGTTTCATCCCGTGTCCAAACATACTATTTTTCATATTACCTGTAATGAATCTGAGAGTTTTCATAAAATATAAGAATTGTCAGCTGTCACATTAATTGTTTACAATTAATAAATTCAATTCTGACAGGTTTAAAATGAAATCAAAAACTGAGTAAGCGGGCAGAAACTTGACGCTTTCTTTCCTAGGGCAGAAACCAATTTAGTTTCTGAACAACAGTCGCGTTGATCTGCAATTGTCGTGTTTCGACTGTCTCAACATGCAATGAAACTCGTAGTTTCATGACAGGTAATATGAAAAAAAAATTTACTATATAAACATTAATTGGAAAATAAATTTTTACATCATTTTTCAGCCCAGTGTGGCCCGTCCGCGGATGGGCCTTCCAGCTGGTTGAATATATTTTATAACTTAAAAAAGTGTTTTTTTTGCCAATTTACTGATGAGTGGGAACTGAGGGGGGGGGGCGTTTTGAGCCAAAAAATAAATGGTCACGTTAGGTATGTACCTATTTAATGTATGTATGTAAAAATCTATAAAAGAATAATAATCTTGACCAATAAAATATTGCAATTTTGTTAACCAGTTATTTCTTTATGTAAATTTATGATTAACTTTTATAAGGATAATAAAATAGTAGGTATAGCGTAGCTAATCGGGGGCGGACCGCCACGGGCGGCACATTTTTAGGGGCGGCATTAATAGGAAATTGGTTTAAAAAAAGGTAATTCAAAAATTTGTTTGGGCGGAATTAAGGGCGGCAAAAGAAATTTTTTTTGGAAATTTTATCAATTAGGAAATAGGATTAAAAAAAAGCTCATTCAAAAACATTTTTCGCCCCGGGCGGCAAAAGTTCTAGTTACGCCACTGTATATACCTACCTAAATTTATTGTAGTTTAATCTGAGAGTAAAATACGATAGGCGCCTGAAGTTATTAGCCTGGGGCGCTAGACTAGCTAAATCCGGCCCTGTGTATGGTAAAGTCATGGGATGGCCACATCCAAAACCCAGTGAGGCCGTAGGCCGAACAACCACATCCGACATTTTTTTCACTATTTTTGCAGTGTTAACAAATAATATAACCTTAGACCATTTGAAAAATTTACTACCTTTTAAATTTACTAAATTTACTACTACCATTTAAAAAATGGTCTAAGAATATAACAGTAACATATTTATATTTAACAAGTTCCAAAAATTTTAACTAAAATTTTTGTTTCTGACTCCCCCTTCAAAAATCGACCCCTGTGATTAGAATTTTTTCACTATTTTTCCAGCATTTGCAAGTTTAACATTAATAAATTCACATAGTTTCAAAATTTTTAGACATCTTATTACAATTTAACCTTCTCAAAAGCTACCCCCTGTTCTTTTAGAATCTTTCAGGCCCGTAGCCAGGATTTCATTTAGGGGGGGCACTTGTAAAAAACCTTTGTAAAATGTAAAATTTTCGGTTGTTCCCCTTCCATTTTCTTTGTCTTTTCAACATTTCGAGGGGGGCACGTGCCCCCAAGTGCCCCCCCCTGGCTACGGGCCTGGAATCTTTTCATTATTTTAGCAGTATCCATAAATACAACACTAATATATTTACCATGTTTCAAAAATATAAAACAAAATTTCAACAAAAAAAAAAGATCTATGATTTACCCCCTCAAAAATCACCACATAGCGCAGTAGTTTCCAAACTTTATGTTACTATGTCCCTTTGAAAAGAAATCTAATGTTGGCGCGTCCCTCCTTTATTTCATAAAAATTAATACACATTTTTAAACGCTGCATTAATAAAATAAGAGCTTTTTTTTTCAACGACAAAATATCGCGTCTAGCACCAGTCCGGGCCTTTCCAGGCAAGCGCGTCTTCCAGTTTTTAAAACGCTGCTGTAAAAGATTGTTTCCAAAGAGGGATGAAAGACACATTCGTAATTATTATGAATTCTAAAGCTTAATATACCAACCCTATAACTTGAAATATATCAAAAATAACAAAAAAAAATGTAATTTCAAGAGAGTGATTCTTTAGAGGGGTAAAAATACATTTTGTGTCAAATCAGCTAATTAATGATAATTAATTTTTCTCATTTATTTAATTTCCTTTATTTATTATTCAAGAGGCAATCCTGGTTAAAAACATTAGCTTCAAGCTCTAACTCACCCTTTTTTAAAGAAAAAAAATTATAAAATTTAAGCTCTATAACTCGAATTAAAAGTAAGTTTTATGTAATACTGATTTTTAAAGAATTTCATTAGGGAGGTAAGTCTACATTTCGTTGATTTTATCAATTGGGGAATATTGTAGTGCGGATACGTCTTTATATTTCTTCCCACAAGATTTCAATTGGGTTTAAGCAAGTTTAAGTCTGGGGATTGTGCCAACCATTTTAAAACCTTAACATTGTTTGCTTGAAATCACTCTGACCAACTGGGAAATATGTTTTGGGTCGTTATCTTGCTGAAATATGGCTAAAATTTTCCCGAAAAGATCCATCCCCTTTCCAGTAGCACACTTTGCCTAATAGGACCGGTCTAGGGGATATATTTAGTTAGTACAGCATTAGTCAAAACGGCTCGGAGCGTAGGGGACCGGAGCGGAGATATTTTTGGGAAAATTTTCTTTCAGCTATTGAAATTTTATGGTAGACCGCGCACTATAGCGGCAAGTGTTTAATAATAGGCGTAACAAACTTTACAGTCTTCAAATGTTTCCGTGCGAATGCAACCCTGGGGCCCTATTCTTGAACTAGGAATATCTTTAGTTCGCCACTTTACAATAATTGGTACAATTGAAACGTTTCAGAATTTCTAAACGAAATGTGTATTTCATCCTGGTCTATTCACCATTTTTTTGCAACTAGTTGGAGCTAGTATACTGATTTATGGAATCCCACTGTGCGCCACTAATAATAAAGGTGAAAAAAGCACTAGTCGAGATTGGTCCATTATGTGCTCTACCTCACAAACCAATAAAAAATTTACTACCACATTTCATATTTAATATCTACTTTTATATTGCGACTTGAGAACGGATTTAGTCGAAATTACTTGACGGAAACTTGAAATTGCGAGTGATGCGCTTAAATGAATTAAAGAGATTCCACTAGTTTTATGTACTTAATTAATACGTAATTAAATTTTTTAGTGACGACTTCACAACAATGATTGCAGATTATTTGAGGGACAATCCTTTGTTGTGGCAACTTGGAGGTGCTATCTTTATTGTGGGACTATTAATTACAATTTTTATTCAATACAGATCTTCGAAGGTTACAACAAAAGTAACGAAAAAAAATAAATAATAGTCCAAAAAGCAAGTGTTCCATTTTATTACTTTTAAGTAGTTAGAAGTACATTAACAGCAGGTGTGCATTTATTAGATATAATATTGTCAGTAATTGTTGTGTTAAAATGTTATATTTTGGAAATAAATTTTTTATAACAAATTTTTATGTGATTATTTTTTAATATCAAAACTTTTATACATTTTTTACATAATTAAAAGTAATTGACAACTTTACTACTTATATAACTATCGATATACTAAAACTATTAGTTAAGGAGAAAAATATCGACGAATTTTTACTTTTACAGTGTTTTAGTGATCCCAAATTAATTTTATTGTCCTAAATTCCTCTATTCTTGCCAATTTAAAACTTTTTTGTCCCAAACGTAATTGTATTCAACAGTGCCTGTCACATTGCTGCTGGTAAAAGCTAAAGGAGTGAAGAATGAGTTATTTTCTGGAGAAGGAAATTGGACATTCGTTATTTTACAGAATGTGTGTTTTTTATAGCATGTTTTGTATGTTTGATCAGATTTTCATAAAATGAAGAGAATATTTTTGAAACAACGCATTTTTTCTATTCAATTTTTTTCTTCAGTTTGGCAGTTTTGTGCTACTATCAAAAATGTTTTAAAACGAAAACTATTCGTCCTTTTAGGCCGAATAATTTTAACTCTGGCACATTTTTTGCTTCTTGCACCGTTTTTGAGTTATTAGAGAAAATCTGAAATTACTTAAGGTGGCGATTCAGCTTATGTTCATAAAATGTTAATTGTGTCGTTTTTAGTGCCACAACGGCAGCGTTTGAACAGTAAAAACTATTGCACTAACAATAAAGGGAAAGTTAAATGTGCATACTACATTTTATATATCTCAGAATTTAGATGTTTGAATCGCCACCTTAATGTAAAATTTTTTATGGGTATTATTTAAATTTTTTGTTTAATTTAGATTAATGAATCCTTTCCAGAAGAGGAAACACCACCAATGGGGGCCCAACATTTTTAATCTGGACATTGCCAGTGCGGGGTCCGTAACAAATGTTGTCGCGGGGCCCTCTTATTTTTGTTTACCCCTTTCTAATTAAAAACTGTCTAAAAACAGCGGCACTGTCCGCTAACAAAGTAGGCACTTAAATTTTATTGCTTAGTAGCCTTTATTTTAGCTGTACTTTTAAACCACTGTTTATCAAAATCAGTGACTGATTTAATTAAAAATGATCATTAACTCCTAGGAGTATCTTGTAAAAATGAATTTAGACTTTTTGGGAATCCCCTAATTGAATATTTACTATATTTCACTTTACATGATTTCCTGAGTACATTCGGCAATTTTGGTTTAAACATCTACAATTTTTCGTTGTCTGATGTGAAAATTCGTCAGACAATTGCATAAATCACATTTGGTGCCTTTTTATTCTAAAATTATCCTAAAATGTACTTTGCACGTAGAATTTGAAATTTGTGAGACATGGGGGACTATATTATTTATAAATTATCGTATATAATAGTAGAGCGAAATCACTTTGACTTGACTAGGCGGAGCTAATGTGCAGTAACGAAAATTCGTCCGGTAAGGTCCAGGTTTGCAATGAAGGGGTGTCAATTGGTAGCTTTCATAACCTAACTATCAGTAAAAAGCAAAATTAAATTTAAGACGGCACTGGCACTCCGCCTAGTCAAGTAAAAGTGATTTCACTGTACCCATTAGAGAAGTGCATAAATAAAATTTTGAGATTTAATATGAAATTCAATTTCTTTTTTTAAATTTCGTACAGAAATGGGCGATTTTATTACGATTTTCGATATAATATTTTGAGTTGTGTTCAATTAGATGAAACAGAGAATGTAAACAAATATTAATTCATATTTTTATGGTAACAACAGATTTCAGTAGGTTTATCGGATAATACTGCTTACTGTAGAATTTTCACATTTTTGTAATAATTTGCGTTGTATGATAGGCAATAAAATTATGTGGAATATTTCGTGATTATTAAAATGACCTAATTCTAATCCATTAACACTTTTGTTAATTCGTTCATGTTGTATAAATTACCTAGCTTTGGTGATGATGTCATAGTTAATTTATTATTATTAATAATAAATTTTGAGTAATAATTATGGATTTTAAAAAATAATTTCAGTGGCAGAATATAATTTTTAATTTATTGAATTGAGATTGAACTCCAAGTTAGGACAAATAAGATTTCTTAAACTTTGATTCAGGGTCCTGAGCCCTAGCAAAGCCATTCCCCCTTTAATTCATACGTCTCAACATTTGATCCAATGCGCTCTATTTTCGAAAAAATAGTTAATCCATTCATATGCGTCAGTCCAACTAATGTAAATAACATTAAAATACAAAAACTTGAAATGTGATATTTTTTACAAAAATAGAGCGCATTAGATAAAACGCTGACAAACGTGACAATCACCAATATTGGAGGATAGTCAGCAATAGATTCCCTTGTGAGTTTATTATTTGAAATTAATAATGTTAACCCAGCTTATGTGTATCAAAATTATAATATTGATATGCTCAGAAGTGAGTAATTTCAAAATTACAACAAAATTCGTTTATTTTTCTTACCGCAAATCCACCACTGCATATAAACCTTGGTGTAAAATTAGTACTTGTATTGTAAGTAACAAATAATATCAATTCAGATTTTAAATTCAAATACATCAAGTTATGTAAATCATGTAAAAACTTTAAACATTATCTATCAAAATATTAATTTTAAAGAGGCTATGAGGATCCTTTAAAGTCATTTTGATATTTTGCTCGAATCTGTCCTTGATGCACGAAAACTCCATCACATTTTTAGGCTTGCATTCGATCCAAAACCGATCAAATTCGTAGAACAAATAGCAATAAAATCTATGAAAATGTCTCATACTGGGCAAACTCTTTGTCATATTATAGAAATATGTCTTAGCTTCACCAGTCTTCATTAAGTCCCACGCCATATGAGTAATATTTATTCCAACAATGGCAAACGCGTACCCATAATCTGGATGATGAGAGTGCGACAAAACGTGAGACGCTGGTCCTTTAAACTCGTTGGAAAAATACAACAAATTTTCCAATCCCAAAAGACCCATACCACGAAAATCGGTCTTAGGATCGTCACCCTGAAAACCGATATCTTGCCACTGTCGTGAAATTCTCGCCTCTAGCACCTCATATGGCATCAAATTCGTCCACAAATTGCACAACTTCCTCTCGTGTTCTAAATTTTCTGAATCGTACTTAACCTTCCGCATCGTTTCAACTTCAGAAAACAACTGCCGATAACCCCAAATTTGCTCCACGCACTTCCCAAAACTCTTAACAAACTGAACATGAACAACCGGATTAATTTGTTTCACTAACATGACCGTCCTAACCGCTCCTTCCAAAATTTCTCTCTCATTTGCACCACTAAACCTGGCATTATCGCTGATATCGTTTAAATGGTTGATCAGGAGTTTAATTTGAGGGTTTCTCGATAAATGCAACGAGCGCTCTACTGCTGTAATACACGGAGCTCCACTTACTTGCCCATAACAGATTCTCTGGAGTTCGCACAAACCTGTCGTTTTACGTAAAAACCATTTTATCACAGGTCGTATGAAATAGGAGACGTATAACCACAAAGAATACATCACGATTTTCTAATTTATGTAAACTTAAACACACATAACTTTAACTAATACGCATGCTATCTATGCATCAAAATTTATATCGATTTAATGTTTTTTTCATTCAAAATAAATGGTGTAATTGTTGTTAGGTTAGGTAAACGTCAAAAAGATGACGTATGACATAATATCGAACTGGTCGCATTGGCGTGTATAACAAAATGTTGAAGGGGGCATAACATAAATTAAAAATTGGTGAAATATGTTTCTGTAATCAATATATTATTATGAGGGCGTTTGGTTCCTCTCCTTAATTAATGGAGGTTTTTAGCCATAACTCACCACGCTGACCAGACGGGTTGGTGAGTAGTCTGCAGATCGATTTTGGACTATATTTGTTTTACATCCGTTAGGCTAGCCGTCAGATGTGCCTATAGCCCTTTTTTTTATTGATGGTGGCAATTCGTTCACTCATGGAGATAGTAGGCTTCGTGCCCTTCGAATCACCCCTAGTAGCACGTAATCTTACGACAAGATTTTCGCAAGCTTGTATTTGGCTTGTCAAGGCAAGGAATTAGTCAAAAATGTCCACTTCCTCCCAGTTTTCGGGACTGGCTACCATCATTCTCACTGTTATCCTGTTATTGGGTATGTATGTGATCTCTTCAGCTTGGAGTCGTTGTGTTCATCAGTGGGGACAAAAGAATAAGATATGGTGGACAGTATCTTCTTTTTTGCAATAAGGATAGTTTTTATTGGAAACAGCTATTCCTAACTATTAAAAAAATAATTTACGTTTTTGACTGCCCCTATGATTCGGCGCCTATGTGCGTCGTGTACAGTGTACCATGACCCTTGCCCTTATGTTACAAGAAATAAAACAATTTTTCAAAGAAAATCATTGATAATTTTGATGAGTCAGACTCGTCAAAGTCTACAGTGGCACATGGAAATGAATGACGACCCTAACTCGTCATTGTATATCAAGGGGTTAATCTGCATAGCGTGAATAAAGCTCTGTTTGGTACACATAAAAGTGTAGTGCAGGCAGGATAGCCTAAGGCAGTCCAGGGCAGCCGGAACTGCACGAGAACTCGCTAGTGCACATGACTGTAACAAACGACTTTAGTGCAGGCGGTGCAGGATTGAAACGTCACTCATAAAAGTTGAAGTTTTTTTTTTATAAAAAAATCAAAATATATTAGTGTGCGAAAGGGTAGTCTCTAAAAAATCAGAACAAATCGAGCACAGTTATTTCTGAGAATACTTAGTTCAACAATAACATCATAAATGAGGACAAATTTATGAGTTCATTTCAAGAAGGCAGTTTACATTTTTATGGCCTACGACAAGTTAGTATCATAAATATCGTTCTTCACCCTTAATTATTAGATATTTTTTTATCAAGTTTCCTAATCCTAAAATTGTCTAAAATTGAATATAATAAAATTATATTCAACCTATAAGAAGTTTTTTGGTACATACGTTTGAATTATTAAGTGATTAAAAATGATAAAAATGCAATTTTTATGCAAATTTGCATAAAAAATTATTTTAAGGACGTTGTACCCAATTACAGCGAAAAGGAATTCAAAACAAATTTTAGAATTTCAAAAAATTTATTTTTATTATTATTATAATTTATTTTTATTATAATAATTTATAATAACATTTTTTTAATTAAGAACAAATCAAGTAAATATGTCGTTTTCAATCGCAAGTTTTATTACCCACCCACAAATTCTACTGCTTGTCAGCTACCTGCACTCGCTACTCTAGCTATTTAGGTAGAGTAAAATGTGCAGTTCCGAGCTGTTCGGAACTACAACAATTTTCGTAACAAACGGTTGTCCACTACCTGCACCGCTTACACTAATTCATGCCAAACGCGATTTAGGAAAAAGTGCAGTTCAGGTTGCACTAGGACTGTGATACCAAACAGAGCTTAAGTTGACAAGTGATGGTGATATAGTGGAGGACTTTACAACTTATTCACGCCTTGCATAAGTTCTAAAATCCCTTATTAAATTATATCACTAGTAGTTCGCAACTTATTCAAGTCATTAACTGTGTAATAATTATATTAATTTTATTATCAGAAAAAATTTATTCATCAGCAAAAATTCATAACTTTTAATATTTTTGTTTGAAATAGTATTTGTACTCAATTTAACTGATAAGAAAATTTGAATTCACTTTTAATTATCTCGTTGAATAAGGAGGGCGCCACCTATTCAGGTTGTATGTTATACTTTTAGAAATTGTACAGATAAATTAATTCGGAAGTAAAATTATTTGTATCCATCAAGACAGAAGTAACGCCAAGCAGTGAAGACGTGTGGTAGAACTAGCGTGTAAATCCAAATTAGTGCAAAGAAAAATTGAAATTGTTATATTTCTCAAGGCAAAGTCAAAAAGTAAGTGTTGTGGTCGTGTTTTATTGATTTATCTGACCTAAAGTTAACAAGTAATTGATCGTAAAGTAAGTTGTGAGACCGTGCAAACCTTCCCTACTGTTTCCGAGCCTTCGATTACCTTGTTCAACGTACATTCAAACACACGTGGTGTTTAATTTGCTTTATTTTGCTTTTTTTCGATTACTTTTCGTAATTACCAACACAATGGCCTGGAGTGGTACTCCTTTCCATATTATGACCGAAGAAAGACGTGCTCACACACGTGAACTAATTAATAGAAGCATAAGTGAACAAGAAGGCAAAGCAAATCATGCCAAAGCCGAGTTGGACGCTTACGATCACAGCCCAACTAAGGCGATTTACGTGGAAGGGTCAAAGGAGGACCGTAGTCAAGTCAAACTGCTAAAGGCCACGTTAAAAGAGTCCGAAACAACAATCAAAGGGTTGCGAGGATGGCTCGAGGAAATCGATATAATTAACCGCACGTTGATCAACAAAAAAATCATGAAAGAAAAGTTCAAGTCTCCAGTCATCGCCCAAGACAAAGAGTTCGTAACCCCAACAAACCAAATTATGAAAGACAAGATCAAAGCTGCGAGGAAAACCAGCGTAAGTGAATTTGCTACCCCGATTGTGCCAGGGGCAAAGGCGCAAAACAAACGCAAGATGGAGTTTTCGGATCCCAAGGATAGAAAGACGTCGCGGAGGCACTCGGGCTCCCGTGACAGAAGCAGAGGCAGGACCAGTAGTTACAACGGCATGGAAGAAGATGAAGACACTAAAGAAAAAGAGGGGGTAAGTAACTTTACATCTAATTTTCCCAACAATCTTGCGGCTCAAACAATCACCACCTCGCGCTCAAACTCTCACCTTTCTTCTGACTTATCAAATCCTACCAATCCGCTCACAGTAGAAATCACTATCCCCCCCCAGGTCTCAGAAACCATTACTCAAACCGTTACCAACACTGTTGATCAAACCGTTACTCCAACGGTCATCCAAACAAATCCAACCGTCTCTACTAAGCCGATAAATCAGTGTTTACAAAGCCAAGAAACAAACTTCTCAAACTTAGTCTCACCCAATCAGGGAACCGAAATGGAAACGGACCAAACAATTTCAGAAAATACTTTCGAACATCTCACCAAACTCCCTGCTTCTTCGCAAGCAGACCCCTCGACTAAAACAAAAATTCCGCCGTTGGTCTTGGCAGAGCCCGGCAGATGGCCTGAAATCGCGGCTCATTTCAGAGCAAGCGGAATAAAATATATTAAGGTAAAATCGTTGGCGAGAGGACTGAGCATCACGCCGGCCTCGGAGATGGACTATAGGGCAATCTTCAGATACTTTGAGGAAAATTTAGCGCCGGAAAAGGGTGGTTGGTACTATCACCAACTTATAGCGGATAAACCCCTGAAGGCGGTGATCAGGGGGATCCCACCTGAAATTGAGGTAAAAGAGGTTGAGAAAGATCTAATAAATAAAGGGTACGCAGTTACGGGTGTTGCCCGCATGAAAAGGGGGTGGGATAGGAAACCCCTCCCCCTCGTCATGGTCACGCTAGTAAAATCAACGGAGGCGAAAAACATTTTCAACGAGTCTCACATGTTGGATATAGGTATAACGGTGGAGTCCCCGCATGTTAAAAATAAGGTGGGCCAATGTCATCGATGCCAGGGGTTCGGGCATGCGCAGAATTGCTGCAAGGCGGCCCCCCGATGTGTGAAGTGTACCGGCAGCCATCTCACACCACAGTGCGACAAACCACAGGGCGTAGATCCCAAATGCACGAATTGCTGGGGAAAGCACCCCGCCAACTGGCAGGGTTGCAGAGCTTACCCGCGAATGTGGCGGGAAAAGCAGCAATACGGGCAATATCAGGCCAGACAGAACTACAGGCACCCGAGAGCGCCCAACTACGAGGCGGAATCGAGGAATTTTTATCAAAGACCAAGCGAGCGAGGACAGTGGCGCCAGAGACAGGATAGAGAAATTCCCCCTCTGATGGAATTGGAAACGCATCCCCCGGGTAGAATGTCGGACGAACAACCAGCTCCACTCGAAGGCGAAAGGCCCCTAAATGAGCAAGACCAAAACCCCTCCTCTTCGCGGGACCAAGATGGGAAGAGGAAGACTTTCCAAAGAGAACTAGGACTTACTGTTATGCAACTAAATATTGCCGGGTTTTCATCGGAGGAAATCCAAGAGGTGATTGCGCAAATAAGAACCAAATACGATTGTTAGTGGGGTACACCAATACAGTCTTATAAGTAGTCACCCCCCTTTTCTTTCTTCATCCCTCCCTCTTCTCCACACTTTCACTTTCTTTCCTTCTTCCATCTCCCCCTCCTTTTTTCTACGAATACCTCTTCGCTATTCTCCTGGTTTTGTCACTCTCCAAAAAAAAAAAAAAAAAAAAAAAAAATGGAGCCAAAACTCTGGACAAAATCATACAAGACCTGACAGAGGGCCTGTATAAGAGCAGCGCCCTCTCCGCTAACCCACTAATCAGGCAGCTGGGTCGATATGACCCGCTGGACACTCCAAACATCCCGAGACCAAAAGTCATTCTGCTGGGTGGTCGCCTACCTATAAACCCTAATCATCCCCCGTGTTTGAGCCCGAGCAAGGTGGGGAAATTTCTGTAGGTTTCTCCCCTCCTCGATCCAGGCCTGTGCACCCAAATGCAACTGATCAAAGAACCAGGTCACCAGTAGACGACGATGAAGAAGAAGACCAAAATCGATGGAGAATCTAAATTCACCCAGGATCTCCAAACCAATTGTGTCCCCCCCCCAAAATGCTACTGGTCGTTCAAAGCCAAACCGTTATGCAAAACAAGTAATCACCCAATAATTCGTTCCCGCAGCAGTTATGCAAGATCAAGAAAGCAAAAACACAAATCTGTACCCGGTGGTATAGAAATAAGATCATCAATATAAACGATAAAAATTATTTTTTGTAACCAATGTTTTATTTTCAAGTTGTAACTGTAAATTTACGATCAGTTCTGTAGTTTATACGATTTATGAGGTCTTATTCTTATTTAATGTTAATACTGCAGGCTTATTATTATTACTTATGCTGTAAACTGTTTATTGATATGTATTTATGTTCCTCACTGCATAGTTATTGTAAATGCAGTGAGCGTTGATGGATAAAGCAAAATAAATGGCGTGTCGAGGGCGAATGAGTGCAGGCAGGTACAAATCCAGGCGAATAAAAATCAGAGCTGCGCTTCCGTCGCCTCACGGCGGAATGCATATTCACAGCACCATAAAAATGACGAGGCTCAATGCCGCTTTCAATTAAAAATCAAAATTTCATTTTTGAATAAATCACTGTCATTTTCACACAGATAAAGGAGACAATTGGGCCGGACCCATAACTTCTCCAAAAAAAGCCAAAGTATGATACCTGATACCTGAAAATTATTTGTCGAGTCCAATCGACGGCGGAATTGCCGTTCCGCCTGAACACACCGCAGTGTCTTCATTCCAGAGGGTTCATCGAGGAAATCCGACCATGAGAAGATTCAACTCCAAGCGCCTTGAACGACGAAGTGAAATGGGAACATCAATGGGTCGGTCCATCCACCCAATTCTTCGACCGAATTTCACGCAGGATATTGAGTTTGAAAATTTTCCAAGGCAGAAAAATTCATCTTACCAGGAAGCGAACTTCATAGATGTCGGACTCTTGGATAGAAAATGCAATGCTGCGTAGTCGAGGAAGATGTCACATTTGTATACCAAGATGCAATCGAAGAAGACAAAATCGCCGTAGTACACCCTCACAAGGAGGCGGATTTTCATATTGGAATCGTCGATTTGAACGTGTAGATCATAATTAGGACTTCGCCAAGTGCAAATTGTAAAACTCAAGATTCAGCGAATTCAACAAACTCGATTTTGAAATTGACGCGCATGAGTGGATTAAAGAGATTGCTAGTTAGTCGCGACAATCCATTCATGCGCGTCAATTTCAAAATCGAGTTTGTTGAATTTCCAGAGTACACTCACCGGTCTATTAATCCATTGAGAATCTCGTTAAACCACTTTTGTTTCAAAAATTCCAAGTATTCTTGACAAAATAAGGTCGCCTGGAGGGGAAGACATAAATTCGAATAAAAGTGACAAGGGTGCGAAAATATGGCCAATATTTAGTGTTAGAAAGTGTTTATTAGTGAAGTGGTTTGGCATTAAATAACACGTGCTGTTCTTAGATGATCCACCCTAGGAATCCAAGTCCAGATGAGTCCAAACGCAGAATATTCCAACCACAGGTGAGTTTAAAAATCTTGTTGAATCCAATCCTTTTTTAAGCTAGGAGGGGGAAATATTTTAAAATGACTGAGTCTCTACTGCGTGGTAGTTAGAATTTCTAATCACTAAAATCTTGTCGACTCCTGGAATTGCAATCGGGCATAACTTCCTCACATCGATGTGAAAATGATGGCTAAAATCTTGGTATCGAAGTGTTATATTAGATTTAGTTTTCAATTAATATTGGAACTATCAAACTTTTTTGACTATCGATAGTTACTAATTATTTTTTACTATCGATAGTTGTTAGTAACTAAAAATTTAGTTACTCAAATTTATTTACCGAATAAAAACTAGTTATACTATATTGAGTGAAAATATCCTACTTAAAAAAATCCAAAAGGGATTTATCACGGGCACTACCTAATTAGTGGTGATGCGCATGAATTGAGTAACGAGATTCCCAACTTACTAGTTAACTATTTACTAACTGTTAGTAAATAAAATAGTAGTAACTAAATATTTATTATTCGAATAGTTTTAGTAACTATTAATAAGTTATTCTTCTTCTTCTTCTTTAACTATTTAGAGATCTATTGATCTGTTTATTTTCCATCATTTGATTTCTTGTGAAGTTGATTGCCAACTATCTTTCCATCTTTTAGGTGGTCTGCCCGGTGGACGTTGGCCTCCCCTCGGCTTGCCTTCAAGGGCGATGTGCGCTAGCCTGTTGTTGCCCATTCTTCCCACGTGAGCATACCAATAGCGTCTTCTCTGCCTTCCCCATCTGACGACGTCATAACTAATAAGTTATTCGAATAGTTTTATTAGTAGAGACAGGGTAGTTAGGCAAAATGCCCTTTTTTTTTAAATTGAAATATTTCAGGCAGACCCAATTTAAAATCCGTTTCAGAGCATGTACTCTTCAAAAATGCATATTTTATTGTGCCTTTTTGGGGGTTTCAGTTTTTTTTGCCTTTTTTGTGCTTTTTGAACCAAAATTCTTCATTTTTTGCTTTTTTAAAATTTTTTCTTAATTTTATTTAAAATTTTCTAAATTTATTTAATTTTACAATTATCTTTGCGTGAGGTTGGCAAACATGCAAGTCTTGATATACCATACTATCTACTAAAAACGCTTTTGCCTTTTTTGCTTGTTTTTAATGCCTTTTTGCCTGCCTTTTTTGAGGTTTTATTTTGCCTAACAATCCTGTCTCTATTTATTAGTAACTAAAAATTCATTCCATAGTTTTTAGTAACTAAAAAGTATCCAACTATTAATAAAGACTATCGAATAATTCGATAGTTCTTATTCGATAATCCCATCACTAGTTGTGTTCGCCAGTGGGGATACATTGTTAGGGTTCAAAAACTTTTGAATTTTGATTTACGATAATTTAAAAATTCCATTCAATACTTTTGATCATTTTCCGCTAAATGGCATTGCAGATATTGTTTTGCTTATTTTTAAAACCACTTGGTTGGTTTTAGATAAGGATTATCGTTTGGAAAAGTTAAAAGTTAGTTGATGATTTATTCGATTTCATATTTTTACGATTCGTATTACATTTTTGGACGTTCCAGTGATCTGCTTTTCTTGAACTAGTGCGATTTTATTCCAACCCAATTTATTTGGAATTCATTTCAGTCACTGCGGTTTTGGGATTTCTCTTGGTTACCAGCTTCTTTTGCAGTATTTTTTGCCGAGAGGATTTTATCTTCTTTTTTTTTGAAGGCTGTAATCATTTTAAGATCTTTTGTATTTCATCACGAAATTCTAATTGAAAATGATTGGATTCTCGAACAGCATCTTTAGGTGATTTTGGTAAGGGTATTGTTTTGGCCTTTATCTGTTATTTTTGATTTGATTTAATTCAAGATTTGTATTATACCGTGGTGACAACATCAACTAAGTTCCAAGATGGCCTACCACTTGAATTATGTTTAGTGCCCAAAGAAATTCTTAAAAAAACTCAAACTCAAAATTTAACAATAATTATTTATTGAATTGAAAACAACGATGTTAGTCACTAACAATTAATTACAATACTCACTGACTCCCCTTTGACTCTCAAAATTAAGGTTGCAGTAGATTTTGTAAACCAATTTGATCGATGTTTTGTTCGATTGGCGATGCTGATTTCTTCCTCTGGAATGTCTTTTCTAAAACATAATAAATTGTACTAATGATAATTAACACATAATATATCAAGATGGTCCATGCGATGGTGCGATTGAAGTAGATACTTTTCGGGGTTTCTTCAATTTCCATTGTGTAATCGAAGATTGGTCGCTTTTAGCTCGTCCAAATTAATAGGTTCTAGTTCCAGTGGTTTAAATTTAACTTGTGATTCCGTTGGGTGAATTGCGAATGATAAATTTGGGAACTTCAATTGTATTGATTTTTATTCTGCCATTTTGACTTCTGACTAATTTTGAATGAACTTCCAGTTTACAATTTCCATCCATTGAGTGGGGTTGATATACATTTCTCGCTTTACATTCTTGTTTTACTATTTCTTCGCCCTTGGTTACCAATAACCATTGATTACTTGTTAAATATTGGATTTTTGTAGCCTTAATGTCCAAATGCTGTTGTTGGTTGTTGACAATTATCGTAGTTTTTTGTGAATTGTATTAGCTGGATTTCACATGGCGAATTTTCAATAATTTGGTTGAAACCCGAATTGTCGGTTGTTGGAAACGATTGAAAAATGGTTTCGTTGGGTTAAAATTTGACAGTCGAATAATTGGTTGTTTTGAAAAATTTGGTTGTTTAGAAAAATTTGAATGATTTGAAAAATTTGGTTGATTGAAATTTTGGTACTTCGAAACCGGGATTACAATATTGATCGTAGTGATTGTGTTGGTGTTTTCTTCTCTATCGGGACGAAATTTCGTTGGAAATTCAACGTGCTTGTTTTGTTTTGTGGATACATGAAATTTTCTTCTTCGGTGACGAATTTCATGGCTTCCTCCAAATTTGGAGGATTTTTTAATCTTACCACTAGTCCTAATTATCCATTCAATCCTTGCAAATAAGTTTGTAATGATAGGTCGTCGTAAATTTTGGTTTTTACTACTCTAACATTTGGGTCGTTTTCTCGTAGTTGTAGATGTGCCAGCAATAAACTACGCACATCCTGACATCGCATACTGGTAAGGGGATTTCCAATGTAATAAACTAACATTAATAACCTTTAAGATAATTCGGTTTGTGTCTTACCCTAGAAGATCTATGTCTGACACTTATCTCAGGCTGGCCTAATAAGTTTGGATTTACATTTATAACATTTTCATTGTTTTGTATAAACAGTATAATATCATTATCATTAAACAAGATATCTTCATCGGCTTCCTCTTTAATGACAGTTTTATTTGGAGTAGACCTTAAATGGTAACTATTTCGCCTCAAAGTATTTCCCTCCTTATCAACAATATAAGAACGCGGTGATTCGTGTTCACTTACTACTAACCCAGGTGACCACGTCTTTTTTGGTAAATCCTGAATCAACACATTATCCCCTTTATTAAAACCTGTTCTTTCTTTTGCAGTTTTATTGTAGTGTTCTTCAAACTTAGTCCGCCTATGAATAAACTGACTTTTAGCATCCTCAATTATTACATTGGGTTTCAAATTTTCAGTGGTATACGGCAAACTAGTTTTCAATTTTCTTCCCAATCCCGTGAATATTTCATTATTTTGTGATATGAATATTTCTTTTGAGTCACCTTAGATAATATTTTATCTACTCGTTTTATCAACCCAAATCTAATACAATCTTGCAACCCTAACAAAGGGTTTAGATGCCCCGACTTGTTGTTTTGGTCTTCTTTTGTCATAACTCGACTTTAGTCCATGTACTTTAATTTTTTTCTTGTAGCGATTTCACTTATTCTTTTCCAGCTTCCACTGTTCGACATTGATTTATCAGAATATTTAGGGATAAGTCTGGCACTCGAAGTAATCTTTCCTGTATACCTGAATCATTAATTCCCATAACAATTCTATCACGGATCATACGTTCTTCTTGTTCTCCAAAATCACACTTCTTTGCTTGTATTCACAAATCTGTGACGAAATGGTCGAACTTTTCGCAGTCTTTTTGGAATCTTCCAAAAAAATTTCAAGCTTTCAAATATTACATTCTTTCTTGGAATGCAATAAGCTTCAAACGCTTCCAATACTTCATTGTATGATTTTCTTTGTGAATCACTCAATTTTAATATTTGAAACACATCTACAGCTTCTTCGCCAGTAACGTTCAGGAATATCGCAATTTTTACTTCTTCCTGTTTTTTGCTATAGCCACTAGCTATCATATAAATTTTAAACTGTTGTATGAATTTAACCCAATTGGTTTCATTTTCTAGAATCAATTTTTTCGGCGGTTTTAAATTCACATCCATTTTTAATTTTAACACTATAAAGTTTTATGAAAATTATTTTCACTATGTTCTGATAGCATCAGTGTTGGCGTGATGTGACCGCTGGTTGAGTTACAGGGCGAAAATTCTGGGTTCAAACCGCGGACCGTGCAGAATTTCTTAGCTCGGCCTTCCAGTGGACATCCAAACACTGTTGGTGTTATCTGTATAGGATCTGATACTTGTATCGACGTCATTACCGTGAATGCGGCTGTGTCATACATGTAAGTTTCTGGGACAAATTAGACAGAGATATCTGGTTGAGAGTGGGAAGATGTGGGCTAGTATAGCTACTAAGCCATAAGCCTTCTAGTCTTATAGTGCTATTAAGCTATTATATAATATTATGTTCTTACAGCATTAACTTTTTGTAAGTCTTTGTTGTTTTAATGAAATTCTTTCACTGTTGTCTTTAAACTTTTTGTACACTGAAAAAAAAAATCAATGAATATTTCATCACGATGATGAAAATAAACCGATCATTCATCATCATTCTTTAAACCTCATCGATGACTTGGTACAGCACATTGATGATTATTTCATCTCCATGATGAAAATAAATTGATGAAATCAAATTCATTATTTTATTTAAGTTTTTGTACATCATATTGATAATTTCGTCATCATTACGATGAATTTCACTTGATGAATGGTGTTCATCAATATGGCGTACCTTTTTTTTTTCAGTGTAGTAATAATTTTTATGACTTACTAAATTTTTTTTTCTTTTTTTACTAATTTTATCACGCACTTTTTGTAAGTTTGCGAAAATTTGTTTTACTTTGGTTGTCAGCTTATATGTTTTTATGAAATTATTTCATATTGTTGTTTTAACATCCTAACCTGACACCATGTTTCGTTGATTCTTCTTCTTCTTTCTAGAAGTAATTCTGTAGAGAATTCTCTTCTAGTAGGCCAAGGCCTGTTATTTCCCAACACATGCGTCGTTTCCCAGTGTTAGAAACTTTGAGCATATAAATATTTTACATCCATCAGGTAGCTTGTTAGACTTGCCTTCAGATGTGCCAGTATCCTGGTTTATTATGTTAATGGTAGCAATTCACTAACCCAGGGGACCACCGGCTTAACTAGTCATAAGAAATTTTGACTCTCCCCAGGTTTGAACCCGGTGCCCTATATTCGCATCCAACTGCGTTAGCTGCAAGGCAATGACCGTCTCGTTTCTCTCGTGTCTCGTCTTCATTGATTGATAAATAATAAGATTTATAATTATTATAATAAGGTAAGTCAATACAATATACCCACCCTAAGGGAGTTATTTTATTTGAACAAATTAATGTTAAATAAGAAACTGCAATTAATATATACCATGATAAAGTACAACATGTTTACAACAATAACAAAAAATTGTCGCGGAAAATTGTTTTGATATATTTATTACTAGGTTTATTTAGGTTTATTATTAGGTACTTTATGAATACCTAACATTAACCTATTACTTCTTTGATTGCTTGTTCATCTTTCCATAAGGTTAGCACTTCATCTCTTACGTGGCCTCCCACCACTTCTTCGGTCTTCATCATGATATTTATCTCGATATCTTCAGTACCCTATCAAATAAAAGCGGATCTATCAGTGATTCAAGGGTCCTAATTTGAAAGTAGTTTTAGAGACCCTAGGAATATTATTCACTTATGATTCACAGTTTGGAGTTTGGGTCTGCAAAAATATGAAGGCCCTGCTTGGGTCCGGTTATAAATCACTAAAAGCCAAATCTGGTGAATTTGATGGTTCAGTTTTAAAATTTGGTGCATTATCATGAATAAACACCACTTTTTTCTTGGGTAAATGAGGTCGTTTTACCTGCATATTGTACTCCTGTTATTGTTTTTCATCAGAGAAAAAGTATAGTTTCACAATTTGTCCAATTCTTGTTTTTTTAAACATTTAAACATCGCTTGGAAATAGTATATTGTTTGATAAGGGATGAAACCAGATGATTTCAGACGAGGGTGAGAATTGCCTGCCCGAGCGAAAGCGAGGGCTGGCATCACCCCGAGTTTGAAATCGTGTTTCATCCCGTGTCGAACATACTATTTTTCATTTTACCTGTAATGAATCTTAGAGTTTTCTTAACATATAAGAATTGTCAGCTGTCACATTAATTGTTTACAATTAATAAATTCAATTCTGACAGGTTTAAAATGAAATCAAAAATTAAGTAAGCGGCAGAAACTTAACTGTCATTGTCACACCACTTCAAATGTGTTCAATTTTGCCCGCAATCGATCAGAATTTTTGCATATGCCTTCCTACCGACAATTTACGTGTGGTGGGTATCGAGCCAGGGAGGAATTACACTATTAATGATAGAAAACTTTGGATTGTTTGAAAATAATAATTTATTGGTAAGTTAAAACTAATTATACATTTGTTATAAATAACAAAATTCAGAAAGAATTAATTGAACAAGATTTAAAACCAGAAGGAATACCATCATCAATACCATCAAATATCTTGACAAAATAAATTTAATCCAAAAAATATAATAGTAAACTGTATAACAAAGTGCTAAAGCCGGAACACTGAACGAAATGAAATGAATTGAAAAGTGACGACAACGTGAGTTTTAAAAATTCATAGCATTGATCGTACAGTTATGAAAATTGTATACCGCTTGTTTCGACGTCACTGTCGCTGATGTTACAGAAGTCGATGCTGCTGAGTCTGTAGAAAAACTCAGGTTGTCGTCACTTTTCAATTTTTTTTCTAACGATTGACGCGAAGAAGATGGCTCATTAATAAAATCAGTTATTTGATTCGATATTTTTCGTTTATTATTCGTCGAGTCTTCAATGTAGCCTTCCGCAATCGTTGTCGACTTCCAACCACCATGGCGCTTGATGGTGGTGATATCCGCTCCAGAATCAGCAAGCAAAGTGGCCGAAGTTCTTCGGAAGCTGTGACCCGTGTATTCGTTAGCATATGGTAACTTTAAGAATTCGGCTATTTGTTTCGGACAATTAGCGATTTTATTTTTCCCAACAAGTTGTCGGGTACATTTACCCTTCTGATAGTTCACGAAAAAACGGTTCGACTCAACGTCTATTGGTCTTAGATTGGCATATTTTTTTATAGTCGCATAATATTCGCCTTCAATTGTAAAAGAACGACTTATGTAAGTTTTTGTTTTGGGAATTGTTACTTTAAGTAATTTTTGTTCAAAATCTTCCAAATCCGCCACTTTCATGTCACACAGTTCTTGTCCTCGACATGCTCCAAGAACTCCAAGAATTGACACGACCTAATTGTAATATAATTCGTATATACTTACATAATTTAATAAAATATAAGTTATAAGAATAATTATTATTAATTGAGGTAGAAAATTTTAAATACTAACCTTCATAAAAAGATACTCTCGATCTTCAGCTTCACGAAGAAATTTATTTATTTCATCGGAGGAAAAAACTTTTGATTTTTTACTGTGGAATCCACTGTTTTTCTTTTTTAAAAAAGCTTGCAGCCGACAATATTTACTAATATCTACGTTATGTTTTGTGCTAATTGTCGTTTTTAGCATCGAGTAAATCGACCACATTGTTGTAGGCGCGTATTTTGAAGCTTGACTCACAAAATAGCTTAACAATACGTCCTCCGACCACGATGTAGCTCTTTCTACTTCTTTCCATTTTAAAAATTTGTTGTAACAAGCCAAATACCGTTCTTTTGATTTTTCGGGCAATAAATCAATGGAAGCAGCATTTGCTATATCGATGAGATGTTGTTCGTCATTAAAACTCATTGTAATTTCTATTAATGTAATATCTGTCACATTAATTGTTTTCAATTAATAAATTCAATTCTGACAAGTTTAAAATGAAATCAAATACTGAGTAAGCGGGCAGAAACTTGACGCTTTCTTTCCTAGGGCAGAAACCACTTTAGTTTCTGACCAACAGTCGCGTTGATCTGCAATTGTCGTGTTTCGACTGTCTCAACATGCAATGAAACTCGTAGTTTCATGACAGGTAAAATGAAAACTGTATTTAATACTTTAAAGGTCACGTGGTTTGATATCACCTTCAAACAATAAATCTTTTATATGCGCATACTCATATCTTCACCTATTCTCTTTTGGTGTCTCAATTCCGGAGTGTATTGTTCTGAAGAGTATCACTTTTGTTTTTCGTTTGCTCAGAAGAATCCCATTTGCAGAAAACCATTTCCCCATGTTCTGAAATATTTCATTTGAACCTTTGATTACTTCTGGCCACATTTTTCTTTGTATCACTAAACTGGAATCATCAGCAATAATTAATTGCATGTTCATGGTTATTCAGGTATATTATAAAAACCACCGGTCCGGCGATGCTGCCCTGTGGTATGCCCATTAATATATCTTGAAATTCTGATTGATATTCTACTTCATCCTATAGTGATGGAAACTATTTGTTTTATTTTAGTATTCCATATTTTTCCAGCTTTTCAAATAGTATCTCGTGATTTATACGCTTTGTTAATTAAGAATCATTGCCAATCTACCGTTTTTGAATGCCTGCAGTACTTTTGTAACAAATTGAAATATTGTCGCTTGTGTGGATCTTCCATTTATGTATTCATGGTGCCTTTCGGCTATTATATTATTTTCTACTAGAAATTGCATAATTTTGTCTACACATCATAGTCAATTCAAAATTTTTTATAAATCCTGGCAGAACATTATTTATATGTCTGTAATATTGTCATAATTGTTTAAAATAAAAATGTTTATTTTCTAGATCGTGGTTGTAATAATTTCCTTTCTTATATATTGGCTTTACTACCGTTACTTTGAGTTTTTTGTGTGGAAATATTCCATACCTCTTCGAATTATTCACAATGTGGCATATTATATCCACCAGTCTATTTATACTGTGGTTTATTATGTTATTAGGTATTTCATCTATTCCGCTGCTGTGTTTATTTCTTAAGATTTCCTCCATGTTGTGTCTCACGTCATAATCATCAACATGGGTTTTTTCAACAATTTCTAGTGTAATGTAAACATGTTTCAAGGGGCCCTGCTATTCTATTCTCTTTATAGACTTGTTGAACAGCTTCCACTTCTGTATTTAGCAGTCTTATGCTGATGAACATTACCTATTTGTATTTCTTTTTTTGAAATTCCTTCATCAGTAGGAGCGAATAATACATTATACAAAGTTCTGTTTCCCTTTACTCAAAAAATGTTGAATCTTAAATCAGGCCACAAACTTTCAATGAATTTGACCTTATGTTTATAATATGACCGTCTTTCCCAATTTGTGTGCAATTTTTGGTTTAGTTTTCTCTCTTATTCTCTTTCTCATTTTTTCTTTTAAGTTCTATTAAATTCTTTTCCTTATGTTTTTGTTTTCACTGTTGGAGCTTTTTCCAATGCCGGAATAAGTAGATCATCAGCAAAATATTTTCGAGTCACGTAGATGAATTACAAAATTATTTTCAATATTTATTTAATTTTTATAAAATAAATTTTTCTTTTGTTTTTTCCTCGTCTACTTCCGTATTCGAAAGTGAAATGAATTACTTTAAATGCTTTTAACGTGTAGTAGTTCTCCTGCATTTATGAAACCAACCATACACATAATATTTTACTATAATTTTTCGCTCCGATCTTTTACATTATGCAAACTTTTTTTAAGAAATAATGCCGTTTCTGGCACATTTTTGAACATTATAAAGGTAGTTATCAATTTGAAAAGACTTTGTGGTATATTATTTGTATTAAGTTTCCAATCTTACAAAAATTTGGCTTGTGACGTCACAGATACCACTGATGAAGCCTAGGAAATAGCTGGAGGGCGCCACTTGAACATGTAATATGTCAAATTTTCTGAAATTCTACATAAAATAAGGTCCCCGAATTGGAAAAGGTATCGCTTCTCGGCCTATGGCTAAGATCAAAGTGTAGTATCTGTTCTTATCAGCTTAATTTTTTTTTTAATTATTGATTAAGAACGATCAAAACATTTTTTATTCTTAAAGCGATTAACCTTTTTCTCTCCCTCTCTACTAGGATGGACGCCAGGAAGAGAGCAGCACAGCTGGATTGGGAAGCCAAGGCCCGGATCAACAGGACCAGTCTGCAGGAAGCAGCCAGCCAGGGCAGGAGTAACCGCCCGGACGCCACCTCCGACTGGGACGCCGCCTCCGATCGAGGTGCCGCCTCCGATCGAGGTGCCGCCTCCGATCGAGGTGCCGCCTCCGATCGAAGTGCCGCCTCCGATCGAAGTGCCGCCTCCGATCGAAGTGCCGCCTCCGATCGAAGTGCCGCCTCCGATCGAAGTGCCGCCTCCGATCGAAGTGCCGCCTCCAGTCAGGGCAGGATTAGCCGCCCAGACATCGCAGCCGGCCAGGGCAGGATTAGCCGCCCGGAAATTGCAGTCGGCCAGGGCAGGATCAGCCGCCCGGAAATTGCAGTCGGCCAGGGCAGGATCAGCCGCCCGGAAATTGCAGTCGGCCAGGGCAGTCCCAGATCCACCAGAGATTGGCAGAATGAAAGGAGAGACCTCCCAACACGGTCCCAGACAGTAAGAGACCAGAATGCACGGGGGCAGAAGATACGGGATGAAATGAGGAAGAGGAAAGAGAAGGAAGCCCGGATAATATCGCTCTTCGGATCCTGCTCGCCTCAAGGGGCATGAGAAGTGGGCCGGGCACCGAATTCAGACTCGGAGTTTGAATCGGACAAGTCCAATGGCCAGGAAAAACAAATCGCGATAATAAACATCAAAGCGGCCGTTAAAAACGCGAACTCGGTTAACAACGATAACATAAGCGCGATCGCGGGGAAAACCAGAAACGCGCGGCATAAACAGACCCCCCACCTCAACTCCCAACCACAGCTAACCCTCCTCCAATCCTGCCCACCCCTAAACACCAGACCCCACCCATCCAACCTCCCTTCCACAAAGAAAGCCCAACCCTTCAACAATCCCTCCAACCCACTGACCACACCCCCTACCGCAAAGATTATAAGCACCCAAACCATCCAAAACCCTTCCAGCCCAACACCCTTACCCCCTACCGCAAAAAACCAAAGAAATCGAATAGGGCAGGACCAGCCGCCCGAACACCGCCTCCAGACAGGGCAGGACCAGCCGCCCGAACACCGCCTCCAGACAGGGCAGGACAAACCGCCCGGACACCACAGCCAACAAGGGCAGGGCCAGCCGCCCGAACGCTGCCCCAAGCTATCGCTCCGGGAGATAGCAGAGAATAGCCAAAGCGAACCATTCACCCAGGAAGATACCAGCGGTGGAAGCACCCAAATAACAACTGAGGTCGAAATACACGCACAGAATGTGCCGCCAACCACATACTCAGGACCAATCACACGAAGACGAGCCTCACAAATGAGTGAGCCTGAGATAAATGAAGAAGCTCCGCCTCGGAAAAGCGCAAGAAGGAGGGCACCACCAGAAGACCTAGACGCCATCGAAATGGACACAACCAGCTCTAACACCACACAAGTAGCTCCCCAACCGAGGGGAAGAACACAAAACACAGCCAGCTCTAACACCACACAAGTGACTCAACAGTCAAGGGGAGAAACGCAAAAAGACATCATCATAACTGAGACCAGTATAACCTTCCTACACCCAACAAGAAACACATTCCAGTGCCCAGCAGAGGGATGCCCGATGGAGTATAAAAGTACAAATTGGACAGCCATGAAACAATCAATATTACGCCACCTGCACAGGCAACATAACACTAAATATGCCACAGTGCAGCACGAATGTAGGGGTTGCCGGAAAAATATAGGCGAAAGGCCGAAAAACCACAAATGCACGCAAGCACCAGTCGCGCTCATCGAAGAGACGCAACACTACTACCAGTGTGACACATGCCACATGAGCTTCATAACTGGGCGGGCGCTTGAGAATCACCAGAGGGCCAAGAAAATAATGCACATACAAAGGCAAAGGAATGACAACCTGCCCCGACCTAGAACGAGGCACATACCCCCTATGCCCAGCATCGAAGAGAACATGGGTGGTAGTCCCACACATACCTTTGAGAGCGTGATCATAGAAGATGAAGCCGCACCCACACAGGAGGAGAGGATAATGCCAGAGGAAGAGGAAAACGCACCCTACCAGCAAGATGACAACCATTTTGAACAAACCCAAGCAACCGAGTACAGCTCGCAAGAAACCACGATCACCGAGCAGGAGAACGACGATGACCCTGATCCCTACCAGACACCCATGGAAACCCAGGAACAAGACCCAACACCACCCCTGCAAAGTGAAGACCCAGGGGACGGCTTTCTCCTGGACAAGTACATGGCCCCGCTGACCAGCGCAACAAACGGCCCAAAGACAGAGGAAACGTGGTCAGCGTTTTTGGATACATACGAAGCTATAACCAAAAGTATCCAGGGGGAATACAAAATAAAAACCAGAGAAGAAATGGCTCAAAACCCCAGACCGCGGCCAAATCAAACAGATCCAGCACCCCATGCCGAGGCCAAAAGAATCCAGAAAATATACAGGTCAAACCGCAGGCGGGCCATCAGGGAAATCACCAAGCAAGAATCCTCCTTCTGTGAAATTAATCCGGCAACAGTACAGTTATACTACTCGATGGCTTGGGAAAGCCCTCAGACAGAAACAGAAAACACGGTTGAAAGTACAGAGGGACCCGAAGTAAACATGGACCCGTTCACACCAGAAGAGGTACTGCAGAGAATTAAAAAATTCGAAAACACGTCGCCGGGAAATGATGGCATCACCTACAAGAACTGGCGAGCCGCTGACCCTGAGGCTAAAGCAATAACCAAGATCCTAAACACATGCCTCAGATTTAGCAAAACACCAACAGAGTGGAAAAAATCCCGGACTATCCTCATATACAAAAGCGGCGACAAGAATGAACTGGGCAACTGGCGACCTATAGCCTTAAACTTAACCATATATAAAATCTATGCGGGCTGCCTACAATCCAGACTGATAACCTGGATGGTGCAGAATTCGATCTTACACCCGAGCCAGAAAGGTTTCATGCCAGCAGATGGAACGATAGAGCATAACTACATCCTACAAACCATAATAAACCAGGCAAAGCGAAACAAAAGAGAAGCCCATGTAGCACTACTGGACATCTCATCGGCATTCATGTCCATACCACACTCAACCATAACAGCCGCATTACGAAAACACCACGCCGGACTAAAATTCTGCGAAGTATCAGAAGACATACTAAGGGGAAACACAACCACTATAAGAACTACCGAAGGAACAACCGACCCAATACACATCAATTGCGGAATCAAGCAAGGGTGCCCCCTGTCAGGACCACTATTCAACCTAGGTATAAACCAGCAGCTCAGCAAAATCCAACTTAGCTTAACGGACCACAAAATCCTAGCATTTGCGGATGATATAACCCTGATTGCCAGATCCAAGGAAGAGCTACAGATGCTAATCAGCACGTTAGAAGCAGAATTGGCGAAAATCAACCTAAGGCTCAATCCAAGGAAATGTAAGGCTATATCCATTGTCAGAGGAAAGCCCATGAACAACAAATTCCAAGTGGGCGGACAAGACGTAACTACAATGGAGCAATATGACGAAGAAAAATTCCTTGGAAGGCCCACTGGAATCTGCCAGATAAAATCATCGGCTGGCATGGGAAAGTTCAGCGAACTGGGGCTCCAGGTACTACAGGCCAAACTGGCCCCATGGCAAAGGATAGACGCCATGAAATCCTTTGTCTACCCCTGCTTCAACTACCCAATGAGAATGGCGGTATACAAGAAAGAAGATTGGAAGAAGCTCGACAACATATACAGGGCGGAGATCAAGAAAACATTATACCTCCCCCAAGAAGCAGCCAACGAATACCTGTACGGCCCCAGGAAAAAGAACCTCATTGGAATACCAATAGCAGCTGAACTTTCTGACCTGGCCACCATAGACACGGCATACAAATTACTAACATCTCCGGATACCATAATAAAGGATACGGCCAGGGCAGAGCTCAAACAAACGGTTGCCTATAGGACCAAGGAGGCACAACCCGAAAACCAACTGATAGAGAGGTATCTAAATGGATCGAATGACGACATCTTTAACCATAGATCCAATGAAATATCTAACCCCTGGACAAAAGCCAGAATGGTCTCCGCAAGACAGAATGTGAAATGGTCATTTATAGAAGGAGAACCACAGCTCCAGCTTGGAACCAAAAATATAGACCCGGACAAAAGGAAAAGAACCATGGCCACCCTACGAGCTGCCAAAGACGACGAACTGGTTGCAAGATTAAATACTCTGAGAAATCAAGGAAAAACATACACAAACTTCTCACAGGATCAATCAAGCGGCCATTTTATCCACGATGGCAAATACACCAGGTTTGCTGACTGGCGCTTTGTACACCGAGCAAGATTGAACTTGGTACCCCTAAAAGCAAACAGCCGATGGAACGCGCAAAACAAAGCCTGCAGAAGATGTAACCATGCGCTAGAGACCCTGCCACATGTCCTACAGCACTGCATGAGAAACGCCACCGCCATGCAAAAAAGACATAACACCATAGTGGCAAGGATTAAAACAGCTGCCATCGGGAAAGGTTTTGACGTGTTAACTGAAAACCAAAACGTCATAAATAGAATAGCGCTACGTCCTGACCTAGTCCTGGTGAAGGGAGACAAGGTGAGAATAGTGGATGTCACCATCCCCTTTGAAAATGGCCAGAACGCCTTCGACGAGGCCAGAAGAGGAAAGACCACAAAATACCAGATCCTAAAGACTCGACTAGAGGAGGACTACAGAGAGGTAACAATTGAGCCCTTTATAATAGGAGCCCTTGGCACATGGGACAGGAAGAATGACAAATTCGCCTACATGATAGCCTCGAGAAGATACCTAAGGATGATGAAGAAGCTATGCGTTAGCGACACCATCAGATGGTCCAGAGACATATATACGGAGCACCTGACAGGGGTCAGACAATATGACAGAGAGGAAAGGAACCAAGCCAGCCAAAACACAGAAAGAGAAGAGGAAACCAGTACCCAATAAACCACAAAACACCTTGACAATTATATAAATTATTTTATTATAAATATGTACATATAAATTAATTACAATGTAAAACTAAGATATTACTAAATAAACAAATCTGTTCTTATCAGCTTAATATCTGATACGACCCGCATGCGGGTCCAGTATATTAAACTTATTTTTGGAAATGGATAGGGGTTAGGGGCTTGCTCCACCTCTATCACGGGTTGACCTGGCATTGCAGTACCGTCGGGACCGGCCCAATAAGCTAAACAAACAAAATTTTCTTAAAATGCTCTTATGAATACATTCAGAAGTATTGATTTATGTTCATCAGCTTTCGGTAGCGCAGTCTATCGTATTTCGCTAGTACGACGAACGAATTTTGAAATACAAAGGTTGAAAGCTAGAACTCGCTAAACAATGTGGTGATAGAATGAATAATTTACTTTGGAAAATAAGTAACACTACAGATATCTGTAATAAATTAACTGCCGGGAGGCAAGGCAAACCCATATAAATTGCCTATCTAATCACAATAAGAAAATTAACATTATTTTCCAAAAATCGTCATAGAAACAACACTTCCCTGCGTATCTACGCGCAGGGAAATTGAATTATAATGACTAGTCCGGTAATGTCAGTAATTGATTATTTCAATGTGTTTTGACACATTGACAAACTTGATTTTTGTTAATTTTAAAAATGTTATTCAAGTTTTGACACGTTGACAAACTTGATTTTTGCTCATTTTAAAAATGTTGTTCAATTAGTGTTTTAAAATTTCGATTTTTTACGATTTTCGGAAAAATTTAATACAAAATACGTCAGGAAAATATCTTACTTTACTCGGAGCTCTAAAATACTCGGCACGAAGTGCCTCGTATTTCAACATTGCTCCTCGTCAGTAATATATCATTTTCCTGACTTTCATGTAAATAACTATTAATAAATTCTGTAGAAATGATAATACATTCATTTAAAAGACACAGTATCCGAGAGATGGAAATTTAAGAGAGACTTACCGTCCTGAATGGATTCATATCAATGTTGTAAAGCTCCTTTTCAAATGTAAAATAAAGCCAATGTAGACTTTTACTCTTCAATGCTTTGCGATATATAAAAACGTGTAATAAATGTTAGTTCCATCCTTTCACTTGCATATTCCCAATTACTCTAACCTGACACGAAGCGCAATCGCCGAAGTTGGTGGCTGTGGCGGGATACAAAAATTAAAATGTGCACGTGTTAGTCCTTAAACCAGTGGGGGTTAAGCACAGCTTCCCTTTACCTTTTTGGTACTGCACAATGACAAATCTTACGAAATCTTCAAAATTTAATTTGGCATTCCAATTAACCAATACATATCGTATTATATATTGTTGATATAACTATACTGTATCCCACAATGCGCTAAAATGGGTTGCCCCTGATGAAGGGATAAAGTCTGAATTGATATGATGATTTTCAATCCATGATGATGCTTTTAATTCATTAACTGCTCCGTGAAAGTTAGTTAGTTAGTTATCACAATACAATATTTTACATTTACCTCTCAGAAGTGCGAAGAAACGCTTCAATAATTTAATCTTCTTCTAAAACTTTTGGTCTATACATTTGTTATTTATCTGCTTTTATCACATAATTATTAAATCTCAATTTAATTAATAATAATGTACAAATATCTTCTTGTATGGTTGGACCGACCATAATTTTGTTACATCTCGTTTCAATTATTTAAAAAAAATTTAGCATTTTTGTCTTTAAAGCAGCCATCTGGAATTTTTAAAGAATATTGTATTTCAATCTTCAAATTGCGGTATGGTATTATGTTTCAAAGGTCCCAGATCTTTGGTCAATTTACAAACATAAAATATAATAATTATGTTCGAGATACAGGAAACATAAATGTCCAGCTGCAGTATTACCTTTACCCACCACCAAGTGTAGTTCGTAATTAATTTTTAGTGACATTTAGTCATAGTATTTTGTTCAGTTTGTTTTTAATTTTTTAGTTTAAAATTTTGTTTAAAGTAAGTTCTCTGTTTAGATTTAAGTAATAATAATTCTTTTATGTATAAACTTATTTTAGATCTCTCTATAATTTTAGATTATTATTTATTTATATTTTTATCATTATTAAATTATATTTTTTATTATTTATGTGTTTAACCCTCCGGCAGTCGCGTCGAGGAACAGAGGTCCGCACTTTGATAAAATTAGATGTTGTTTACATAGTCATCATTATATCGAATGATGTTCTTAGGTATGCTTTCCAGACTATGGCAGGAAAAATTTGATATCAACATCACCCTACTAGAAAATTACCTTCAGCATGTTATCTGATATGCAACATAATCTCACAAAACAACTGATATCTCATTATGCGGACCTAAGGACCATGGCGCGACTGCTCTAAGGAAAATAAAAGGCGCGACTGCTGCAGGGTTAAATTGATTTATTATTTAATCCACATCTGCTACCACTACCTGAGTAATTCTTTTGCTTCCACTAGTAAAAAAGGGTATAAATAAAGTGAGCCTCTTATCATCTTCGGTCATAGGGTAAGTAGGCGCAACAATTTGTTATGAAGTTAAGATGGTTTTTCTTTTAGTAGGAAATGCGTTCATTTTTATTGAAGGTAGCAGGTAGGCCGCAACAAAACAATTGAGGTTTCCACACCTTTTAGTCCGATTTCTTAGAAAAATAATTTTAATTTTATAGGCAGTCACTTCTTTTATTAGAGGAATTATTAAAAATAATGACCATACTCTATTAGTTGAAATACTGTCATTTTTATTCACCCCAAAATGTGGCATGAAATCTTCGGGTTCTCTCACTCAAACGATCTTCTTGGCTTTTGGGATTGCTTCTTATGGTGCAAAGGTTCATGAATTATTTCTGAATATTGATTTTTTAATTCCACAGTATTTTTCAACCCTTTCCAAACAATTAAATCTTCTTCTTTAACTATTTAGAGATCTATTGATTTGTTTATTTTCCATCACTTGATTTCTTGTGAAGTTGACTGCCAAATATCTTCCCATCTCTTAGGTGGTCTACCCGGTGGACGTTGGCCTCCTTTCGGCTTGCCCTCCAGGGCGATGTGCGCTAGCCTGTTGTTGCCCATTCTTCAATTAAGGTGCATGTCCCCAGCCCCCCCCCCCCCATTTCGAATTTTGACTCCAAAATAGTCTCAATCGTTTGTGCTTCGTTTTTGCCTGTTTGTGCAAACATTTTTTTCGTTTGTACCCAAATAGTTTTCGAGATAATTCAATTTTAAGTTGGGGGTGTAAACAAATCATCCCTCTGCAAACACGACCCCTAATGGGAGAGTCGACCCCTACAGAGATCAGGATCTGCAACAATCCGGAGAGAACCTCTCCAGTTTGTTTTGCCACGATGGTAATTAGACTAGCCATATTTATGCGAAGGCACGGGTCAATGGGTTACTGAAAAAAAGACAGGTAGCTTGGGAAAACTCAAAAAAAAAACGCAAATAGAATCAAATGCTATATTTGAACACACAGAACTTGAGAGATGTATCAACAGTTTCAACAATTGCAATGTAAATTACTGTTGCAACAATGCACACAGTAGCAACTGAAAGATTACGGTAACAATCAAAAAGTGCACCCAGCTTAAATTCAACAAGTACCAAAACACACAGTAACCGCTATGGGCTACCAGTAATTAATACACAAAAGCCAAATAAATGTACATCGGTCAGACGAGCAAGATAGAATAAAATTTACTTACATAAACGTTTCATAAGTTTACAAACTTAGATGTTGACAAACGCATCTTCCTACTCGACATTGACCACTGGCTTGAAAGTTGGAATCTGTAACTTGTTAAATCACACAAGAAAACACTCGATTGCTATAATCGCGAACACTAAACATTCTGCTTGTAGATTTGTAGCTGGAACCTTGACCAGTGAGAGATGGTGTAGAGATGTCAACAAGACGGAACCTTCCAAACGATGGAAAGAATTTCCCAAGTGCTCATCCATCCAAAAACAATAACAATAGGATGTAGCCAACTTGAAGAAATCCAAAATGGTCGTACAACTTGCACACCAACAAGAAAAAAAACTGTATTCGATTCCTGCACATTTGAGTTACCTATCTACTGTCATATGTCATACAGTAGCACCAAAAACATAGCCAGAGCCGGAAAACCATATTACGAACTAAACTGGCCGATCAACCAGTGGTTTAACAAAAATACACTCCAAATCGGCAATCAGAAACTGACGCAACAAAAATATCGACCGCTCGGTTCTTAGGTACTCAGGTAACTGTCCTAAATACAAAATTCTACGCCGGAAATGTTCCTATCAAATCGAACGTTTACAGTTCACCACCATCTGCCTAACAAAATGCATAAAATTTGCGATTGCATTTAAAATAAATGCATGGGCGTACTCAGAAATATTGCGAAATGATATGAAAAGGAAACCAAATTAAGAATTAATAAAAATTCGTTACAGGGGGGGGGGGCTGGAGACATGCTTTTTTAAAATTCGAATTTCGGATTCAAAATAGTCTCAATCGATAGCACTTCGTTTGTGCTTGTTTGTGCAAAAATTTTTTTCGTTTGTACCCAAACAGTTTTTGAGAATTTAAAGGAAAACATAAAGGACATGGACGCACGTGAATGAATGGATTAACGAGATTCTGGGAAAAACTTACAGCATGAAGAACAAAATTATCTCAATCGTTTGTGCTTCGTTTGTGCCTGTTTGTGCAAACATTTTTTTCGTTTGTACCCAAATAGTTTTCGAAATATCCGAGATTTTCGGTAACATCGCACGTGGTAACATAAACAGTTATTTTAGAATTTCGGATTCAAAATAGTCTCAATCGATTGTACTTAGTTTGTGCCTGTTTGTGCAAACATTTTTTTCGTTTGTACCCAAACAGTTTTTGAGAATTTAAAGGAAAACATAAAGGACATTGACTCGCAAGAATGGATTAACGAAATTCTGGGAAAAACTTACAGGATAAAGACTTAAATGGTCTCAATCGTTTGTACTTCGTGTGTACCTGTTTCTGCAAGTTTTATTTTCGTTTGTACCCAAATAGTTTTCGAAATAATTCAATTTTAAATTGGGGGGGGGGGGGCTGGAGACATGCTTTTTTGACATTCGAATTTCTTTTGATCATATTTTTTTTAACAGACTGGGGATTTTGCTAATTGCTTTCATAAGAAATTTATTAAGATTTGTTTATTAGAAAAATGGATAATAATAAAAAGATTACTCGATTTTAACAATATTTATTAATAAAATGAATACAAAAATTATAATGTGTTTTATGTACATTTGAAATTTGAACTAAAATTATTTCTTACGTTTATTTAATTTTGATTTGTTGCTAAAAATTTTGTTAATCGACATTTATTTACAGTTGCACTATTCGAGTAAAACACAATTCGACACATTTAAAAATATGTTTTTGATAAGATAAGTTGACAAAATAGTTCATGAATTTTGAATCCAAAATAGGCTAAATTGTATGTGCCTGTTTGTGTAAAAATTATTTTCGTTTTTACCTAAATGGTATTCGAGATAATCATAAAAAAAGAACAACCACACCGACGACCGACGTCAGGCCCGTAGCCAGGGGGGGGCAACCGAAATGTTGAAAAGACAAAGAAAATGGAAGGGAAACCACCGAAAATTTTACATTTTACAAAAGGTTTCTTACAAGTGCCCCCCCCCCCCCCGAAATGAAATCCTGGCTACGGGCCTGACCGACTTGCAAAATCTTGATAACGAAATTTACAACAAAATTTAAATTAATTTAAATAATTTAAAAAATTTAAATATCAGGAACCCACGATTTCTTCATAATATGATCGGTTGCGGCGGAACCGCAGTTTGATCTGGGATGTTTACCAAGGCCTAGCCCCTCTGGAGGAAACGCCACGTAGCCATTATCATATTGATGCAGCTTATAGAGTACACCACGGAGAAAAAATTCCACGGGGAGGCGAAAATCTTTTAATAATTAATCCATGTGATATTTTGGACGTATGTGGATTGCACCGATGGAAAGAAATTAATCCTTTTTTTTTGGGTTTTGACCGAGGGTCATATGTAGATTGCACCGATGGTCAGATGTGGATTGCACCGATCCCCACATGTGGATTGCACCGATATAAATACTTAATCCCTTTAAGTAAAAGACTTACCAGTAAGCTTATATGGCTTTTTTTCTTGTTTTATTACTGAAAATGAAACAAGGACGTATAGAAGGAGTCGCCCAAAATATTACTGAAAAACTTAAAAAAACAGTAATAGATGCCAAAAATACTTTATTTTATTTAAAAAAATTAGAAAATTACTAAAAAACAAAAAAAAAACACCAATAAATGTTCAAAATCCTATATTTTATTTAAAAAAATTCGAAAATTACTTCGCTTCACATTCACTTATTAATGTGACAATAATGATTGCAAATGCTTTTTATAAATTGGATCCTGGTAATTGTTTTGTTTGAATACAAGTCTATCAAATGTTGTAATTTGGCTTGTTTACTAACTGTAATGGAATTAACAGTGTTAGCTGTGCTAATGCTGTTTATGCTTATGTATGTTTTGATTTGCATACTTTGTAATTTCTCCAAAAAGGTGTAAATTGGTGGGTGAGGATTGTAAAACTGTGAACTAAATACGTTATGAAACGATTCACAGGCATTCGTAGTCCGGCACATACTTGATGTGCGTGCTGCCCAGAGCTTTGGTGGAAAAAGTGAATCCGCATCAATATAGGTTCGAAAGATATAATCGGAATAGGTGTTCAGTCGTGCATCGTCTGGCATTATCGCAATTAAATCTTCACTATAACCGGCATCAACTTCGTTTGGATGTAAATATTGCAAGCCAAATGAGAAGCGCAACCATTGACCAATTTCTGAAAGATTATCTCGATATTCTGTGACCAAACCTACTTTTTGTATTTTCCTATACCACGCTTGGCTTAAGTGAAATCTACATCCAATAAGTTCAACGTTTTCCCACACATGTTTAATGCTTGCATGAATAGCAAGTTCGAAATCAACAGTTGCTGTTAATGGTTTAAAAATTAAATCATTTTGAGAACATATATCCACTAACGATTGTAGACAGTGTTGGTAAGTTGGTTGTTTTTTGTCTTTCAAAAGACAAAACGCAAGTGGTATATAATACCCATTGCAATACCCATGAACAGTAAATAATTGGTTGAAATATTTAGTGCAATAATCGAAAGTACCATCCATGTAAATATTTTCGACAGCGCACAAACACCTTAAATTAGTCAGACAGGAAAATATAACTAAATTTCTTTCTTGTTCGTTAAGCATTAGAAAATTTTCGCCGTTCTCTGTATTAATAATTATGGAATCCAATGACGAATGAACGTCCATTATTGATGTTGGTAACGGAGGCTGTTCTTTCCGTCTTACATCATAAACAGCCCTGGAGATTATCTTAGCATCTCGGCGAGTAATATCAACTCGAGAAACTTTTGTGTGAACGATGGCGCTCGTAAGAATGTCGGAAGGTTTTTCCGAAGTATCTTCAATCGCTTTTCGTTTGGCTGCACCACTAACAATTTGCCGCCTTACTTTTTGCTCATCTATTTCATGATTATGTTCCAAATTTTCTCTTACTACTATCCTTTGATCATTTTCTCCCACAGTGTATATATTAGCTGAACATTCACGTTTGCAACATCGCCATTTAACTTCTCCGTTCTTTAATGCAGCGTTTAGATAAAATTTATATCCGCCGCGCACTAACAGTGTTCTTCCGCGCCCACTTAACATTGCTTGAATCGTTTCCATTTTTCAATGTAACTAAATACAGGAAAAAAACGGATTTAAAAAAAAAACAGTCGATTGACCATAAACTAAATATACCAATGTGTAATACATACCTGTACTTATTACTGTCCCTAATTTTACTTTCGTAATGCAGATTTCCTTTTTGCTTTTATTAAAAACGTTTGATCAAACTTTATTGTTTTCCAATCTAAATATTAGCGCACTTTTGTACGAATAGTTTAGATATGAGATAAGAAGACTGTAAACTTAAATAAATTAAAACTCCGGCGGTAAATTCAATATTTAAATACACTGGTCCATATACCGCCACTATCTTAGAAATCAGGTCCGTAGCCAGGGGGGGGAGGCATTTGGGGGTACGTGCCCCCCCCCCGGAATGTATGAAATGTATTCATTGCAGCCAATCAAAATTTATTTAAAAAATTATGGTCCAATAGAATGGTAGCAAATCGTAAAATTTTAACTAACTAACCTAAGTTCTACTGGTGAATCTCTCTTTCAAAAAATTATATTATAAAAAATTATAATAAATCCTCATTAAAAAAAATAAACCTAACCTAAACCTAAATGATGGATGAAATGAGGGTTTCCAATTATTGCTATAAGTTTTACAATTTAATATCTAGCAATGAAAACCAGAAAATGTAAATACGGGCAGACATCTGTATTACTTACATACCTCTGTAGTAAATTAAATACCTCAATCCTTTAATGGAATTAAAAAAGATTACTTACTGACCATCGGTGCAGTCCACATACTTACCCTAACCGAACCCGGTGCAATCCACATGTCAGATTATGTGACCCTTTGACCATCGGTGCAATCCGCAATTGCCCAACTTAGATTATCTCTAATTACTCAAAAACGGTAAAGGTAAATGATATTAAACATTTCTTTGTTAAAAATATTTCAACCATAAAAATAGGACGTATGTGGACTGCACCGATGGAAAGAAATTAATCCTTTTTTTGGGGGTTTTGACCGAGGGTCATATGTAGATTGCACCGATGCACAGTAGGCTGAATCCCTAAAAAACGAGAAATTTGCTTTTTTCTCTTTTGCTTTTATTCACAATTTCTTATATACTGTTTGTTTGCGGTTGGTAAATTTTTAATTGATTAAAAAAAATGAAGTCGAAAAAAAAGCTTAAAAAGGCATGTCCTAACAGGTTTTTTGCGTGCAAAGAACATATTTATACTAAACATGCTTAAACAAAATGAATAGCACTCATTTTAAGAGTCGCATTATGGATTTAATACGTAAAATGATGATTTTCAAATTTATCTTCATATGAACTTTTCTCGAGTTGTAGGAATATCATACTCGTGAAATTTTGTATATGTACTTCTTAACTACATATCTACATCATATTAAAATTTCTCTCACAAATGCCTGCCACCTTCCGAGATATTAACATTTAAAAAATTGCTCTTCCTAATCTTTTAATCTTGGTTTAATTCTAGTTTTTAACATAAAAAGCCATGTTCTAACAGGTTTTTTGCGTGCAAAGAACATATAGCTATACTAAACACTCAAATGAAATAAACAGCACTAATTTTAAGAGGCCCATGATGGATTTAATACGTAAAATGATGATTTTAAAATTTATCTTCATATATGAACTTTTCTCGAGTTGTAGGAATATCATACTCGTGAAATTTTGTATATGTACTTCTTAACTACATATCTACATCATATTAAAATTTCTCTCACAAATGCCTGCCACCTTCCGAGATATTAACATTTTAGAAATGGTCCCTCATAATAAGATACTGTATACAGGGTGTACAAAAAATTTAAGTATCTTATTATGAAGGACCATTTCTAAAATGTTAATATCTCGGAAGTTTGTAGGCATTTGTGAGAGAAATTTTAATATGATGTAGATATGTAGTTAAGAAGTACACATACAAAATTTCACGAGTATGATATTCCTACAACTCGAGAAAAGTTCATATATGAAGATAAATTATAAAATCATCATTTTACGTATTAAATCCATCATGGGCCTCTTAAAATTAGTGCTGTTTATTTCATTTGAGTGTTTAGTATAGCTATATGTTCTTTGCACCCAAAAAAACTGTTAGAGCATGGCTTTTTATGTTAAAAACTAGAGTTAAACCAAGATTAAAAGATTAGGAAGAGCAATTTTTTTAATGTTAATATCTCGGAAGGTGGCAGACTTTTGTGAGAGAAATTTTAATATGATGTAGATAGGTAGTTAAGAAGTACATATACAAAATTTCACGAGTATGATATTCCTACAACTCGAGAAAAGTTCATATGAAGATAAAATTTAAAATCATCATTTTATGTATTAAATCCATAATGCGACTTTTAAAATGAGAGCTATTCATTTCGTTTAAGCATGTTTAGTATAAATATGTTCTTTGCACGCAAAAAACCTGTTAGGACATGCCTTTTTAAGCTTTTTTTCGACTTCATTTTTTTTAATCCATTAAAAATTTACCAACCGCAAACAAACAGTATATAAGAAATTGTGAATAAAAGCAAAAGAGAAAAAAGCAAATTTCTCGTTTTTTAGGGATTCAGCCTACTGTGCGATGGTCAGATGTGGATTGCACCGATCCCCACATGTGGATTGCACCGATATAAATACTTAATCCCTGTAAGTCAAAGACTTACCAACAGTAATCTTCCCGGACTGAAAAATGAAACAAGGACGTATACAAGGAGTCGAGTCGCCCCAAACACTACTGAAAAACTTAAGAGAGTTAAAAAAAACAAACTAAATACGTTATAAAACGATTCACAGGCATTCGTATTCCGGTATATACTTGATGTGCGTGCTGCTCGGAGCTTTGATGGTAAAAGTGAATCTGCATCAATATATATATAACGAGAAGAGCAACCATTGACCAATTTCGGAAAGATGGTCTTAATATTCTGCGACCAAACCTACTTTTTGAATTTTTCTATACTACGTTTGGCTTAAATGAAATCGGAATCCAATAAGTTCAATATTTTCCCAAACATGTTAATGCTTACATGAATAGCAAGTTCAAAATCAACGGTTGCTGTTATTGGTTTAAAAAGTAAATCATTTTGAGAACATAACTAACGATTGTAGATATTTGTTTTGTCTAATAAAAAATAGGTAGGGTTCCTTGGGTTTTGCTTAAGATCAATGTCCAGTGGTACCCCCCTGTACAGTGTGAATATTTGTGTTTTAGATCATTTATTTCCAGGACGTTACAAAAATTTAAATAATTGCTAGCATTGCAGAATCTTTCAACTTGTTTTTATGTAAAAACGCTAAAAGAAATTGATTTACTCATTTGAACATCGCGTAATTCGAAAACTACGGTTGGAAGGGGGGTGGAGATTCCAATGTTTTAATTTTCGAATAACATGGTTTTCCCATAAATAAATCAACTCCATTTAACATGTTTATATAAAAAAGGGTTGAAAGATTTTGTAATGCTAGCAATTATTTAAATTGTTGTAACCTCCTGGAAATAAATAGGGGGGTACCACTGGAAATTGCTCTTAATAAAACATATTGAAAGGTGGGTGCTTGAAGGGTGCATAACGTAATATTTGGAGATAGATCTAGGTTTTTGTGCAATTTGGGAGGTTTGAATAATGCTTAAAATTGGGTGAAATAATTTATGAATGACCCCTAATCCCAAAGCGTAGTCTTCTAAGAAAATTTTTGCAAATATGTAATTCAAGCCAATCAAAATTTATTTAAAAATTTATGGACTAATAGAATGGTAGCAAATCGTAAAATTTTAACTAACTAACCTAAGCTCTACCGGTGAATCTCTCTTTCAACTTTCTTTCATTAAAAAGAGATCGTTTCCTAACAATAACCTAAGCTCGACCAGTGGATCCCTCTTTTAGCGGTCCCCTAAACCTAAATCATGGATGAAATGAGGGTTTCCCATACATTATTGCTATAAGTTTTACATTATCAAGCAATGAAAACCAGAAAATGTAAATACAATCTGTATTATTTACATACCTCTGTAGTAAATTAAATACCTCAATCCTTTAATGGAATTAAAAAAGATTACTTACTGACCATCGGTGCAGTCCACATACTAACCCTAACCGAACCCGGTGCAATCCACATGTCAGATTATGTGACCCTTTGACCATCGGTGCAGTCCGCAATTGCCCTAAAAATATTAGTCTTTTTCTGCTGAACACTTTTGGCCTCTTCGACATTTTTGGTATCTTTCACAATTTTCGAGTTATTGTAGAAAAGCTTGATTGAGTCGCACTCGAGCTCTCGCGGGACCTACTATAGTATAAAATTTTCTACAAATAAATTAAAATGTAATAAAAATATAAAAGTAAATTATTTTTTTGTATTCACAAAAATTTAAATAATGCACCTATCTAATTAAAAAACATTTAAAATTATTTATTTTTGTTTCAGAAATTTGAAAGTTCAATTTATTGTAAATGTTAATAAATCCTTTTTTCTCTTTGCAGCGAAAGTTTGCAGAGCAAGAGTCTTAGAATTTTTTCAAAAATTAATCGAGGGGAGGGGGCTAAAGACATAGTTTTTTGACTTTTTGAATTTCGGATTGAAAATAGTGTAGAAGATCGTTTGTGCTTGTTTGTGCAAGTTTTATTTTATACTCTAATAGATTCAAAATAGCATTTCTCCAGCCCCTCCCCAGCTCATTTTTGAAATTTCTCGAAAACTATTTGGGTAGAAACAAACGAAAATAATTTTTGCACAAACAGACACAAACGATTTCGACTATCTTGGATCAACTTGGATTCAATATTCGAAATGCCGAAGGGGACGCATGTCTTCAGCCTCCCCTCCCAGCTAATTTTTGAAATTTGTTTGGGTACAACGGAAAATGATTTTTTGCACAAACGATTTGGACTATTTTGTATTCAAAATTCGAAGTTAGTGAGCGTCATCGTATTATTTTGGATAATTAAGGGTGGAACCGAGTGTGAGCACCTGAAAATGAGGATCATTTTGTGGAATTTTTAAGAAGAAAACTATAGTACCAAATATATCTACTAAAAGTTAGAGTTTTATATTAAAAACGTTTTAAGATGTTAAAAAAAATGCACATGAAAACATTAAACTGTAGTCGAGATATTGGTCATAATAAAAAAAAAAATTCATTGGTGCGGCCAGTACAAATTTTGTTTGTCAAGAAACGGCTCGCTAGCTGCTGGAATGAGTTTGACACCCCCTTAAGCACCTTTTAGTGTTTTTGCTATGACAAAAATTGTGTTGGTACTTGGTATTTGGTAACCATGTAAATAGGTTATGAATTAAAATGCACCATATGCACCGCTGTCAATTATATAAACGTCAAATTAACAGGTGCGAATTATAGAAGTGATAAAAAGATACAAAAAATAAGAATAAATTTGAAGTGAAACTATGGGCGGTAAGCACAATCAAGCCCAACGCACTAAAAATAATGCAAGAGTAAGTTTCAAGTTAATTTAAATTTTCAACCTTTAATTTTATTTATTGTAGCCATCAAACAGTGGTCGTACAGCCGAACTTTTAGGCTCTTCCATTCCTCAGTTTGTCGGTTTTAGCGGATTGAAAGAATCTGGTAATGTTTTACCAGGTTTTTCGCTCGCCGCTGATGAAGTTAGTTCTAATGTAGACTGTTCCAATTTTCATTTGGTGTTAAAGAAAATGAACAAGAAAGATTCAACCACAAAATTAAAAGCTTTACAAGAGTTCACAGAGTTGGTAAAGTCATCAGAAGTCGAGGCTGTGAAAGCGGTGTTACCGCTGTGGCCCAGGTTGTATTGTGTGTTGACCAGCGACTCCGACTCCAGAGTACGGGAGGCCACACACGTCGCACACCACCAAGTCGTCCTAAAAGTGAAGAAGAGTCTGGCACCGTTTCTTAAACAATTCGCTGGACCTTGGTTCATCTCGCAGTATGACACTTATGCCCCTGCTGCCAGTGCAGCAGTCAAGTCTTTCCAGGATACGTTTCCGAAACAAAAACTACAAGAAGCAATAGTTTTTTGTCAGGAGGAAATTTTGATGTATATTTGTGATAATTTGACCGTACAGACTCCTGAAACGTTAAGCACGCCTAAAATGAGTCCTCAGGATGCAGAAGGAAAGTATCAGATAATTGTGACATCGAGTTTGCACGGTTACAATTTGTATCTCAACAAAGTGCCTTTGGAAAGTATTGCAGCTGTCGCGGAATTAAACTTAAAGATTTTATCGAATCCGAAGTTTTGGAAACTCTCGAAGAGTGACATTGTTTCATTCAAAGCTGCATGGTTTGGTGTGATTGCGGCCATCTGCCTGAAGGCTCCATTTTTGTTGGAGAAAGAAGTAAAACGGATCGTTGAGACTGTGTTTGGAAATTTGGATGAATCAGAACCGACAATTTTATCGAACGTTTGGGAGGCGGTGCTTTCAATCATGTCCAGCGACATTGAGTGGCAGAAGTATGTCAACATCCAGAAAGGTGTTTTACCGAAATTATGGAAAGTTTTAAAACAAGGTGGTTACGGGAGTGCAGGAGCAATTTATCCACATTTATTACCCATTTTGTCGCAATTACCTCACGTTTTGGACAATAAGGATCACATTTGCACGTTTTTTGAAAAGTTACGTTTCGGAATGAAGCACAAGTTATTGGAGAGTCGATCGAATTTACAAGTTGCATCGGTTACTTTCATTGAATGCTTGCAGTACCTGATCATGAAGAACCAATCCGATTTGGAGTTTTGTGAACAGTTGATCACCTCACAATTGTTTCCAGTGTTACAAGATGGTTTAATCAACACGAAGGTCTCTTACAAACCACTTGGAACTCAAATCACCATGCTGGTTCAATATTGGAGTAGAAACAGAACCACGTATGCAAACTATGCAAAATTTGTCGAAATATTCTGGTCTAACTTGGATTCATTATTCAACAAGATTTTGACTAATGAAGGAGGTGAAGAACAGCAGCAACAAAGTGACGAGGTGTTGATACAATTGGCGCAAAACCAGATTCAGTTTTTGTTGTCGATGAAGGCAAGCGTGAGGGCCAAGACGGCACGGAGAGTGAGTTTTAGTGGTGAAAGCAATACGAACTCGAACGAACCAGATAGAATAGCTTCCAAACATGACGAATTTTATAGCAATTTTGTCAACGCTTTTATTTACAAAACCTGCAAGAATTACGTAAAGCATACAAATGAGACGCAAACACAAAACCTAATCGAGTTCCTGGTTACCTTAGTTCAGGATTTCGATAATGTCAAGTTCTTCGAACATCTAAACGCTGAACTTGGTAGTGAAGGGGATAGTTTGATCGATATTTATGATAAACTATTGATCAAGTGGTTACAAAATGAGCAGTTACGTTGTAAGTCGGTCGTGGAGTTGGTCTTCCTGTTACTAAAACATTTAAAAACGGAAGAAAAGATCAAGATTTTGGCAAACTTTGAGACTTTTAATGATGAAAGTTGTTTAAGTTGGTGTATCGGTAAGTGTCTATCTCATCCGTACAATTTAGATCCCACAATTCAAGTTTGGATCCAAAGCGATTGTGTCGACTCATTTTTAACGTCGATAATGGAGAAAGAATTAAATGGAACGTGCACTCCCGAGTTAACCTTGATTCTTAAACAAGCTTTCACCGAAAAACCAAATGGAGAATTGTTTATTGGCAACGTAACCATTTCAAACATAATCGGTTATTTAAGGAAATGTTTGAACGATCCGTCAAGTTATATGTCGGTAATAGATAAGTGTCTAAGTTTTGCTGCTCACGTTTCGGAAATTTTGTACAGTTCAACTTTCAAACTAAAATATGGAGACGAGTTATTGTTAGATTTGTTCAATCTCTCCGTAACGAGCAACATGGATTCGGATGTCTTATCAAAAGACACTCTGTGGGAGGTCGGGACGGCATGGGAAGACGCCATGGTAGTTTTGTCTGTTAGTCTCAAAGAAGACGAATTTAAAACTTTAATTTGGAAATGTTCCGATATAGTCAAAAGGGTTCTCACAAATCAAGGCAACGTTGATGTGATTGTTGGCATACTGGCCAAGTTTTTATCCTGCCTTATTAACAATTCAAATCCGCAATCTAATAACGCTATAGTTTGGTTTTTCAATCGTGATTTTGTCTTCTCCGAATATTCTAATATTCTCACCGATCTCTGCATGGAAGCAGAAAATATGCACGGTCATTTGTTCAATACGTCTGGTGAAAATGTTGAAGAAGTTGAAGTTATCGATTTTATTTCTTGTCATTTCTCTTGGTGTGACTTAATTGCTAGCGTTATGGTCAATCCGATTACTTTCGATCAAGAAGAAGAAGACGATGAAGAAGAGAACAACCGCAATGTTTCAAATATTTTAAACAAGTTGGAAGTTGACGACAATGTTAAAGATTTAATTTTGCAACTTTTGTATTCAGTTACTTTGATGACGTCATACGAAGAAAATTATAAAGAGGTAAGTACAAAAAGGGGGGGTATAAAAAATGAAGTTTTTACGAAGAAATTGAAAAATGTAGTAAATGTAGTATTGCATTATCACGATAGATTCTCTAATAATTTAATATTCTAATATAAAAGTTTTTCAACTTTTTCGTAAAAACTACGTCTTTTTCATAAGTATTTTTTAAATATTTTTGGTTCTACCCTGCCACTAAGGGATAGGTCCATGGATAGGTCATTGATGCTCAAACGTTTGACACAAATTTCACCCAAATTTAGTTAGTAATTTGAAATTACTAACTTCAAGATCTGATTTCGATTTGCTTTGGGGAGGCCAGCGACATGCACCTAATTATAGGACACACTTTTCAGTCATATACAAGAAAACACTCATTAAATTTTCGTATTTTTTATTCTAATTCAAACTGATGATTCTATACATTTTTTATCTACTTTTAACTTTATCTAACCAATTCAAGCGAAGATTTACGAACGAGATGCGAAAAGAGTGATCTTCCTTCCACCTTACAAAAAAAATTAGCCTGAGAGTTAACTTTTATTTTTGATTTTCAGACCATGTATTGGTATGAGATTCACACAAAGCTACAGTCAGTGAACGACAAGATTCAAGTACTACTTAATAGTTTAAACGAAGCTGCTAAAATCAAACTCGAAGCACTCTTAACCGAAAAAGTATTGAAAGAGAATGAGCTGTGGTGTAATACCCTGTACATCTATTCACAACTTTATTCTCACGATTTCAAGCATATTTACTCAGAAGTAGCCAATAAAATTGACAAAGATGCACATTCCAAATTTTTGTACTTGACTTACGTTTTTCGTAAGCACATTAGTTATGATCAAATTTCAAAACGCTTGGATCCATTCGAAAGCGTTGTGGTTTTGAAGACATTGATTCAGTGTGATGAAATAGACGTTCAAATTGCAGAAACTTTTTCAAGGATTTCGGCCATTGAGAAAAATCACGCGGAATTGTCGATTAATTGGTAAGTTTATTTTTGTTCTTCTTCTTCAAGTGCCTTATCCGATTCCGGATGTTGACGATCCTCTTGGCTAAGCCAAGAAGACTTTACTAGGGAAATGTTAATGGGGTGGTTTCCCGTTGCCTTCCCCATAGTCCACAGATCGATTTTGGACTTTTTAGATCACAGCACATATCCGACGCAATCAGGATTAGAACCACGGTTTCCCGCTTTGTAGTCTATCCGTGTTTGATTTATGCCAGACGCCAGACTGCTGGTATTTTTGTTATTGTTTCATAAAACTTGTTATTGCGGTTATAACATCTTCTAATTTAGACCATAGTTTTACAATACTGTTTTTATTTTTAGGAACAACTTTTGTGGCACATCGCAAAAGCATGCTCAAGTATTTATCGAAATATTGCGCTTGTATGCGGTAATACTCAGACATAAACCAGACGCAATTCAATTTAACCGTTGGGATGCTATTATCATAACATTCTCATCATGTTTGAGACACTTATCCAACAATAAGGTTCATCATAAGAAGTTGCAGATCAAATCTTGTTATGTAGCTTTGGCCGATTTGTTTATTTCAATTAGCGAATATGTAGAAAACTGCAATAAGGAAAATGTAAAAAACGAATGGAGAGATGTTTTCTCTCAAGATGTGCATAAATACTTGGTCGAAATTTGGATGTACATTGCTGGTACTGTCTGTACCAAGCCTGCTGGTAGATTAGGTATGTGGTCAAGTTTAATGTTACTTTCACAAAATGAGCAAACCAACTTGATTTTAGAACAATTCACTTCCTCTGATATAACCAACGTGCCATTTTTACAAGAGTTTGGTAAAGTCATTGGTTATTTGGATTACAATTACTTGTACAGTAAAAAACACAAGGATTTACAAAAATGGACGAAAATATTGAAACAATCTTGCACCTTACTAACGAACAAAATCAACAGTTTGCAAGTTTGGGGCTATAAAATGTTGCTTGTTTTGGTGCCAATTTTAATAGATGTCGATTCTACTGCCATTTCTACCACCACACCACACGAAAAAGGTTTAATTTTTGAACAATTTAAACCGTTGATGAATCACATAGAGGAAGTCGTTCAGAACATGTTTTTGGATTTCAAGTTGGGTGAAGATAGTTGTTGTGTGGAACCATTCACAGATTCTTATATTTACACCCACGCCTACCTGTTACTTTGGGATGTTTTGTTGACGCTCTGCGATCGTTCTTCTACAGAACTCCGATATCAGTACGCAGATTGGTTGAAAAATGCTAACCTGACAAATAACCTGCTAGATAATCTGTTTAAGTTGATTCCATTAAATATACTGCAAGACTCTAATACCGCTAGGAAGGTTTACACAAGTTGGTTTATTACTAAGTTTGATATTTCGCCCAGTAGCTCTTGTTCTAGTGAACACATTGAGCGCATGGTTTGTTGGACTTACTATATGGTACTGTCGGAATTACCATCTTCGTGTAGGAATTGGTGGGGCACAAAAGAAAGCAAAACTTCTCAAATTGTGGAACAAGTTACATATAAGTTTGCTTCTCAACATTTGTGTAATAGGCAATTAACTGATGTAGCAAAACATGAAAGCAACTTCAAAAATATGCAGGTAAGTGTTTTTATTTAATCAGTTTTATAACATTTTGTTATACAAAATTTGCATTGTTAGATAAAAGTTCATGCTAATATACGAGAAGTTGAGGCATCTTATGTAGTAGACGATTTACAACAATTGGCGTTAGTTATATCTTTACCCCCAAATTATCCATTGCTTGGACCCGACGTTCAATGTACTAAACAAGTCGCCACTACAAATTGGCTCAAGATATGGACAAACCAAGTAAAATTGAGTCTTTTACGTCAGAATAGCACAATATTGAATTGTTTGAGTTTATTAAACAACAGTTTAGACAAGCAGTTTGAATCTGCAGATGATTGTAACATTTGTTTTGCCGCATTCCACCCAGAAACATGTCAATTTGCCAAATTGGCTTGCAAGTTCTGTAAAAATAAGTTTCATTCAGCTTGCATGGTAAGTTTTCTTTTGTAGTTCTAGTACCATCAGCTAATAATTGAATTTATTTCTAGTACCAATGGTTTAACATGTATAAACATTCGTGTCCAATTTGCAGAGGTTTATTTCGTTAAATTGTTGAAAATAATTATGTTGGAAGATTTTAATTTTTTAATGATTGTATATATTTGCAAGTAAACAGGTTGTAAATTTCAACATTTATTTTATTATATATCATGTAAATATTTAAATTTTTTGCTTAATGTTAAATAAAATCATTCAGTTAAAATTGCCTGTTTTGTAATTACAGTTTCCCATAAATAGTTGAATGAAATAATAATTTTGGTGTAGAAAATTCGTCTTTGGATCTTACTGAAATTATGAATTGTTTGTAAACCTGCAAAAAACGTTTAAGTTTTCTTTTTTTTTACATTTTCCTACAATTTTGTCAATATTTTAGATGTATTTTTTTTGTTTCTTTTCGATGTGACACAACACATGACTTTCCCATTTGGAAAAGTAAATAGTAACAAATAACATTTTTTAATTTCCCCTCTGGCACTTATTGTCATTCCATAGTGTGTGCCTGCTTTGTTTTATCACATTGAAAACATTTTTTTTTTGAAAACAAACGATTTTCAAGCACAAAGAAATGAACAAAAATTACGATGAGATCTCAATTTTATGTCTTTATATTTGAATTGACCATACTGTTATTTTTTATAAATGATTATTTGAAACTATGGAAACTCGTTAAAACATTCATGCTAGTCATTAAAAATCAACGAGCACAAATAAAAGGTTTGTTCAAACTAGTGTGCAAAATTTCTAGTCAATTGGTGCGCACTTTGTTGTTAAAAGTTTTATGAAACCGGGAATTAGTAAATTTGTACTGTTCATTGGTAGGAGAATAAAATAATGCTAACGATTTAAAATAATCATCTTAATAGAACTATTTATTTATAATAATCAATTAATAATATGCAAAACAACTGACAATAAAGCAAGTACACTGGAAGTCAAGCTCAAATAATCATATAAAAGTGGATTGCAGGTCTCTAGGATTTCATGGCAATCATTAGTAGATTCAAAGTCCATGATAATTCTGTTGTCCTCTTGTATCATATCCATCAATTGTTCTACATTCATTGCTTCATCGTCGAATTTCAAACTCTGGACCATAGAATAATTGGCGTACGTCCAGAAACCCAACCCAAGAATTATAATGCAGCACAGTAGTGGGAAAAGTATACCAAAATAGAACCAATGTTTTGAATTTGGAACCTCGATTTCTTTTGTGGATTCCTGTTGTTTTTTCGGCAAAGTTTCTAATAGAGCAATCTTTGCATTCTTGATTGGTTCAGAACAAGAACTATGACTGGCTAAATATGAAGCCGCAGAATCTTCAGAATGTGTAGAATCTTCACAATTTTTAGAATCTTCTGAATTTGTAGAATCTTCAGAATTTGTAGAATCTTCAGAATTTGTAGAATCTTCAGAATTTGTAGAATCTTCAGAATTTGTACAATCTTCAGAATTTGTACAATCTTCAGAATTTGTACAATCTTCAGAATCTGTCCAATCTTCAGAATCTGTCCAATCTTCAGAATCTGTCCAATCTTCAGAATTTGTACAATCTTCAGAATTTATAGAATCTTCAGGATTTATAGAATCTTTCGTCTTTTCTAAATTTGAAGGTATCACGAACTGTGACTGTAAATCGCTATCATCAATATTAATTATTTCGAAAGATCCTTCCATCGTTAAATTGTTAATTACTACTCAAAATGATAATAATATTAAAATAAGACAATATTGCAATATAAATTTTTATTTTACTTACCAAATATTTTGCTAAGTGTAATCTTCCCCTAACAATCACAATGATACTATACATGAAAGAGATATATATAAATGGGTTATTAAAAGTTATCAACAGTGTTACCACATTGAAATGATATTAATCTCGACCAAAGTATTTCCCAATTGGCGTTTTACACTGCATATAAATGGCGCTATAATTGAACAACATGGACGACATTATACTACCCCCATAACCATGCCCATAACGTAGAAAGCCCTATTTCCAAATAACAAAATTTTACTTATTTTACTCACTCACTCACTTGATATATACATATCGTTATCAGTTATCACTAGAGAGCTAGAGACAGGGTGGTTAGGCAAAAACAGATAGGACTTAAGGAGGAGCCCTAACGTAACTCACCAACAGAGAAAGTTTATTAATGCTAATAAAGTTTTGATTGGTTTTAATGTTATAACTTCTCCTTAGTCCGATCTGGTTTTACCTAAGAACTATCCTGTCTCTAGTTATCACTTAACACTTATTGGATTAACCAATATAATTATGATATAAGGAAAACATTTACAAAAGAAAGGACAAATTTGGGATTTTCAAGTTTACCTTTACTATATTTTGAATAGAAAATCAATTCCTAAATTTACTTGGGAAATTTCTTATTACGAGATTCAATGGGGGGGGGGGATTTTAATTTCCTGCGTTCAAGGATCCCTGCGTTCAAACGTTCTAGACTGGTAGACCTATACATTCAACCACCAAAACGATTAATCCATTATCTCGTCTTAACATACGACCCAACTACGAGCTCTGACCTGACGACCATACCTTTTCACTCAATAAAATTAATTTCACTTATTGATTGCAAATAAATTTATTAGTTCTTATACTGACAGGTGAACAAAGTTTCAGAAATTGAAACTAATTATTTAGTTACATAGTAAATCAATTCTGTTTAGCTTTGCAATATAAATGCTTAAAAATTTGACTTTTTTGAGATAAAAAGTCTGACTCGCTTTTTACCTAGCTGTCTGATATTCACCTACCTGCGAATCTACGTACTGCATGCACGTAACTGTAACGGGGTTAAACTTTAAGTAGTCTGTCCACCTAAATATTCGTGAACTATCGGTGCAAGTGGTTCAACTTTAGAGTGGTTTATACTTCAGCTGAGATTAACGATTCAATAACTAAATATTCGCCAGTATAAGCAACGGATGCGGGGTTTATGTAAAAGATTAACATAAAAACAAGTTTCTTTAATTTCGACACCTATTAAATTGCACTAAAAAGTAAAACATATTTTTTTTTTAATATACCAAATACATCAATTTTAATAGATAATAAGATCCATCTTTCCAATTTGGAATCCAAGTAACAATTTCAGCCTAAAATAGGTGTTCGGTGTTAAAAAATGCACTAAAAAGAGCACAAATGTATTTAAACATTGGTACTTTCATGAAAGTGTACAAATATTTTTAAAAACAATGTAAACGCCTTAAAATGCAAATTTATGTACTTTGTAAATAATAATAATTAACAGATTATAGTACATTATGGAACATTTAAATTTTATAAATATAGCGAAAACACATTTATATTTTATACATAACACAATTAACAACATTAATAATAAACTAATAAACCGATAGCAAAGCGAGTTAAGAAGCAAACCAAAATTTAAGTACGGCCCATAGGGTAAAGGCACATAAGAGTACGTAGTTCATAAGAGTACGAATTGCATTTTACAAATTATAGAACAACATATTGCCATCTATGAATGCATGTAATAAATCCTTAAACATATGCATGTAACAAGGATAAATGCATTTTGAAGTATAGAACATATCGCTCCCCTTACGGAAGAACGACACAACTCAAAATTTTAGAATTTCCAGTATCAGCTTTTAAAGATTTTATATAAATAATTCTACGTATTTGTATTTATTAAGCATTCAAGACAATTTATATACTTATTCAGTAATTCTTTTAGATCTGACCGCTTATTTTCACTAATTTTTATCTTGATATGCTGGTGTAACACCCCGGAAATTAAGGGTTAATTTCGGGTTGTTTGTTTATTTTTCTAGTTATGATTTTTAAATGATTTAAAAATTAAAATGCAATTTTAGATGTAAAAGAAAATAATTTGTGTACGCCTATGGAAATATAGTAATTCAAATTGTGCTGACATTTTATAAAATTTTTCGATTCTTATATCTTTGGAATCAGCGTAAAATTACGGTCACATTAAAAATATCGACGGAATCGAGTCGAAATTACTTTGAGTAAAAATTCAAATTTAACTTTGCAACAAAGTATAATTACTACATTGTAATGTAGAAAATATACCTACGTATTGCAGGTGTGCGACGGGCGGAGATACGAAGAGAATTTGATGACCATTTCCGTTTAGATAAGGATTACGCTTCCCGTCTCAGTGACAAGATTTTAGGTCATTTCTTAATTTTGGTCCTACAAAGAAATGAATTGTATATTTGTAACGTTTAAGAGATAACGATTCCAAATATCTAAAAATAAGTTGGAAAAGTCAAGAAATGTAGAAATTGGGAATAAATTTTCAATTACCAGTAGACGCGTGTGGGAATTGCTAAGTCGGCTATTTCTACGCGCAGAAAAAAATGTATCTTCCTCTAATTGCGGAAGGACGTCTTTTACTCACATGGATTTTAATATAAAAAATAAAAAGATTCACTTTGGAAGAGAAGTGGGTCAGAAGTTATAAATATGGGTAACTGTACTGATAAGAGGGAGTCCCATCGTTACCTGCATCAAACTGCGTTGCTCCAGGGGAGTGATCATAGACGCTTTTTGATAAGGGTACATATTTGTAGACTCGAGTGCGCGGGTTAATTTTGTGAATTAAATAGAGAGTCCTCCTTCACCTGTTGCTAAGAAACTTGCTGGCCATTTTGGAAGCAAATTTCGAAAAACACAGCTGAAGTCGAAGACTCCAAGTGCGATTTGGTTTTGAGTTTTGATAATTGAGTTTTGTACAGTACAAGAGCTCAATTAGTAATTTTGTTTGCAACTATTTATCAAACCATTGTTTGAATAAATAAGTTAGTGGTAATCAATTAAATTAAATAATTTAATTAATTTTCTCGACTTAAATAAATAAGTTAAGTTTTTGTGGTTTTGCTGAAACAACTAAAGGTAAAAGTTATTGTTTACTGATAAATGATTTTATTTTGTGTGCGCGATTGTCAAATCATAATTTGAGAACGCAAAATTTTTGTATTCTAACGAGTTGTTAAGGAAATGTATTTGGGTTCCTTATATTATAATAATTGATTGGAGTGAGATTCGCTCATCAGGTTATTGATACTTAATGTTAAAGGATAATCGCGAGACGATTGTTTCCTCGTTTGTTGATAGTTTTGGCTGCATATAAGTTTAGCCAATATTATTTAATCGTATAAAGTAAGGTTTGATAAGTTAATCTGTTTTATGTTTATTTTGGAAATCTGAATATTTGATATTCAGAGACGGAAACAATTTGTAGTTGGTTGAATGTTTCGTCAATTATTACTTTCAAAAGTTATTTTGTTGATTATACTGTGGCAAAAGTGTTGTCATATTATAATTTCGAGTTAATTATTTTGTAAATCTTTGTAAATAATTCAGTTTAATTTAATAAATTGTTATATTTGGGAAATATTAATTCTTTTATTTTGAATTTAAAAGAACCCCATAAAATAAAGGTGGAAGTTTTTCAAAAGTTAACGATTCCTACGTTTTCCCAAAATCACTGCAAAGGGCACCTTTCACCCTACATTAGCCAGCGATATTTACGTCATTTCGTGAAGATTGGGAAACCAAACCAGAGCTACCAAAAAGTATCGAAGAGGTCCAGGACAAATAACAAAGAGAATTTTGTCGGGTGGCAGCGTTAAAACTAAAAATAGACTGTCCTTTGTTACCGTGGAACCTTCGTCGATATTCCCAAAAATTCAGGAGTATCTCAAAACTCGAGAGATTTTTGGGAAACCAAATAAATTAAGAGAACATTCTGGGGTGACTTTTTATTTAGGCCAAGTAAAAAGGTTCTTGTGTTTTCTGAAATTATTATCAAAATTTTAAGAGAAAATTTTATAATTAATTTTAATAACGCACCCCCGGTTGTTACACTGGTTCGACAGTCAATGACATTTTATTCTTCCCACGAATATTTTTTAAGGTAATTTCGGAGAAGTTTTCCTGAGAGTACGATGTTTTATAAAGCACTTTGAATGGAAATATCACTTCTGACGATCTTGCATATAAAACTTGAATGTGTTTTCAATTGTTTGTTTATGTTATCTCAAAAATGCAGTTTTTTGAGTTGTGTCGTTCTTCCATAAAGGGAGCGATATAGTCGTTGCAGCAAGCTAATCTTGTTTTTGTGTATTGTTAGGCTTGCCAGAATTTTCAAAACTCAAATCGGGACAGTACAAAAAAAATTTCTTATTTAATATTAATTTATTAAGCTTTTAAAAATAAACTAAATTTAATAAGAACACAAAAAATCACATTCATTTCATTAACTTGATAATATAAAAATTCAGGTAAGCTAACATCACATGGAATGATTAAAATAATAAATTAAGAGAAAATATTATTAAGCGATTATTGAATACTAAAGCTTGTTAGTGTAGCGTACGTTCAGATTTTTAATTTTGGGTCCGTTCAATTATTATTTGATTATGTATTTCATAAATTTAATGAGACGGTCATTGCCTTGCAGCTAACGTAGTTGGATGCGAATATGGGGCACCGGGTTCAAACCTGGGAAGAGTCAAACTTTCTTATGACTAGTCTCCGTGCTTCGGAAGGCACGTTAAGCCGGTGGTCCCCTGGGTTAGTGAATTGCTACCATTAACATAACAAATCAGGATACAGGCACATCTGAAGGCAAGTCTAGCAAGCTACCTGATGGATGTAAAATATTTATATGCTCAAAGTTTCCAAAAGTGTTCGGAAAATAACAGGCATTGGCCTACTAGAAGAGAATTCTCTAGATAATTACTTCTAGAAAGAAGAAGATAAATTTAATTTAGATTTTTATAATAAATCTAAATCGGGACATTTGGCCGTCCCCAATCGCTTTTTGGGGACACTCGAAAACATCTCTGAAAACGGGATAATCCCGATTAATCGGGACGTCTGGCAACCCTATGTATTGTTGATGTATGTTTGGACTAGTGTAACTTAAGGAATAATTTTGTTATTTGTCGTACTAGAAAGCGTCTCAGTGCTTCATAGTGTAATATAAAGTATTAGGTAAGTAATAAAACTGATTATTTTAAGTGGTTATGTTGTATTAAGTAATTATAACTTATTTTTCTTAATTCAACCCAAGCCTACAAGAGTACGCACTAAAAAGTTTACAAGAGTACGCGCTGCGGAAATTAATGTGCTTATTCTGCTAATAACACCTATAACTCTATAAATCTTATGGAACTATAAGCTATAGTGTGCCATGGCACTGCTTGTTATAGAAATCGACAAATTGGTATTCTGCTATTAGTCCAGGCAAATAAGCATTTAACCTTGGAATGAAAGATAATAATCTGAAAATTTGCATAAGTCTTTGTTTTGACTTTTTATAAGTTGGCTCAAAAGTCTCATAGAATCTCGTGTCCGCGTCTTAAGATATTGATGGTCAAAGATGACAAAAACCGGTTTTTTGTATATAGCGTGTTTCCCTTGCTCTAAATGACATTTTGAGCTATTAGGAAAGTTGTAGAGAATAAAATTCTCTACAAATTTGGTCTTACGCAATATTTTATACAATTAACGGTTCTTGAGATAGGGCGCGAAGAATGAGCAGCTCTTAACCATACATATTAAAGGTAAAGCTAGGAATGTGGAATCAAATAGTACATAATAAGGTTTCTTTAAAAGAAACCTTAATTATTTACTATAAATAAATAAATGATATTTATTGATATTATTCATAAATAAGACATCAATTTAATAATATTTAGTTAATTTATATTAAGAGCTTACGCGCAGTCAGGATTTTCAAAAATGATTTTTTTGTTTTTAATTTCCTTATAAAGTACAATACTTCAAGAATATTCTGTGAAATGATTTTTTGAAAATCCTGACTGCGCAGATATAATATATAATCTTAATATAAATAAAATAATAAAAAAATAATAAATAAATAAATAAATAAAAAAATAATATAAATAATCTTAATATAAATTAACTGAATATTATTAAATTGATGTCTTATTTATGAATAATATCAATAAATATTATTTATTAAATAGTAAATAATTAATGTTTCTTCTAATTTATAAACCTTATTTAGTACTGGATTCCACATTCCTAGCTTTACCTTTAATATGTATGGCTAAGAGCTGCTCACTCTTCACGCTCTATCTCAAGAACCGTTAATTGTATAAAATATTGCGTATGACCAAATTTGTAGAGAATTGTATTCTCTACAACTTTTCTTATAACTCAAAATGTCATTTAGAGCAAGGGAAACACGCTATATACAAAAAACCGGTTTTTGTCATCTTTGACCAACAATATCTTAAGACGCGGACACGAGATTCTATGAGACTTTTGAGCCAACTTATAAAAAGTCCAAACAAAGACTTAAGGTACGTGCAGAGTAAAAGCGGGTTGCCGGTTTCAGATTATCGCTACCAACAATCCCACGTAGTAATTAAATGCAAGTGCTCACAGTGTAATCAGATATATCGGAACGGGTTTCTCGAACCAGCTTGCTTGTTTGTCGGAATACAGTGCGCATAGTAAACGCGGTTTTTGTATAAGCGCCGACTTTTGCTCATAATTCAATGTAAAGAGATGGGAGTGATCACGTGGTTATAAGCAAGGTCGAATCTCGCTGGTAGCCTGCTTGCCTATATTTAAAAGAATGATTTGTTCATTGTTTGCTAGCAGGTACCCGCTTTGTTGCTTTAAATTAATTCAATATTTGATTTTGAAACTTTATATGTAATAATATGTACATTATCTACACCGTAAATTAATTTATTGTTACTATTTTATAAAAACCCGAAATAAATAAAAAAAATCATTTTCATGTGACAGGTGCAATAATAATTATTAGTACAAATTCGATAAGTGTTTCAATTTTTACTAGTAGGTATTTTCAATAATTTGCAAATTACTTTTTCCTAAAATTTAACACAATTTGAAAAGACATAAGTTAAATCTACGACCTGGTCGGCAAACGAGAAAGCAAGCGGTATCAAGTTTCTTAATAGGCATGCATATTACGGACGTATGTGGATTGCACCGATGGAAAGAAATTAATCCTTTTTTTTTGGGTTTTGACCGAGGGTCATATGTAGATTGCACCGATGGTCAGATGTGGATTGCACCGATCCCCACATGTGGATTGCACCGATATAAATACTTAATCCCTTTAAGTAAAAGACTTACCAGTAAGCTTATATGGCTTTTTTTCTTGTTTTATTACTGAAAATGAAACAAGGACGTATAGAAGGAGTCGCCCAAAACATTACTGAAAAACTTAAAAAAACAGTAATAGATGCCAAAAATACTTTATTTTATTTAAAAAAATTAGAAAATTACTAAAAAACAAAAAAAAAACACCAATAAATGTTCAAAATCCTATATTTTATTTAAAAAAATTCGAAAATTACTTCGCTTCACATTCACTTATTAATGTGACAATAATGATTGCAAATGCTTTTTATAAATTGGATCCTGGTAATTGTTTTGTTTGAATACAAGTCTATCAAATGTTGTAATTTGGCTTATAATTAAGCCAAATTACATTATAATTATTGCTATAAGTTTTACAATTTATTATAACATATATCCACTAACGATTGTAGACAGTGTTGGTAAGTTGGTTGTTTTTTGTCTTTCAAAAGACAAAACGCAAGTGGTATATAATACCCATTGCAATACCCATGAACAGTAAATAATTGGTTGAAATATTTAGTGCAATAATCGAAAGTACCATCCATGTAAATATTTTCGACAGCGCACAAACACCTTAAATTAGTCAGACAGGAAAATATAACTAAATTTCTTTCTTGTTCGTTAAGCATTAGAAAATTTTCGCCGTTCTCTGTATTAATAATTATGGAATCCAATGACGAATGAACGTCCATTATTGATGTTGGTAACGGAGGCTGTTCTTTCCGTCTTACATCATAAACAGCCCTGGAGATTATCTTAGCATCTCGGCGAGTAATATCAACTCGAGAAACTTTTGTGTGAACGATGGCGCTCGTAAGAATGTCGGAAGGTTTTTCCGAAGTATCTTCAATCGCTTTTCGTTTGGCTGCACCACTAACAATTTGCCGCCTTACTTTTTGCTCATCTATTTCATGATTATGTTCCAAATTTTCTCTTACTACTATCCTTTGATCATTTTCTCCCACAGTGTATATATTAGCTGAACATTCACGTTTGCAACATCGCCATTTAACTTCTCCGTTCTTTAATGCAGCGTTTAGATAAAATTTATATCCGCCGCGCACTAACAGTGTTCTTCCGCGCCCACTTAACATTGCTTGAATCGTTTCCATTTTTCAATGTAACTAAATACAGGAAAAAAACGGATTTAAAAAAAAAACAGTCGATTGACCATAAACTAAATATACCAATGTGTAATACATACCTGTACTTATTACTGTCCCTAATTTTACTTTCGTAATGCAGATTTCCTTTTTGCTTTTATTAAAAACGTTTGATCAAACTTTATTGTTTTCCAATCTAAATATTAGCGCACTTTTGTACGAATAGTTTAGATATGAGATAAGAAGACTGTAAACTTAAATAAATTAAAACTCCGGCGGTAAATTCAATATTTAAATACACTGGTCCATATACCGCCACTATCTTAGAAATCAGGTCCGTAGCCAGGGGGGGGGAGGCATTTGGGGGTACGTGCCCCCCCCCCGGAATGTATGAAATGTATTCATTGCAGCCAATCAAAATTTATTTAAAAAATTATGGTCCAATAGAATGGTAGCAAATCGTAAAATTTTAACTAACTAACCTAAATTCTACTGGTGAATCTATCTTTCAAAAAATTATATTATAAAAAATTATAATAAATCCTCTAAAAAAAAAAAATAAACCTAACGTAAACCTAAATGATGGATGAAATGAGGGTTTCCAATTATTGCTATAAGTTTTACAATTTAATGTTATAATGTATAAAATGTATTCATTGCAGCCAATCAAAATTTATTTAAAAAATTATGGTCCAATAGAATGGTAGCAAATCGTAAAATTTTAACTAACTAACCTAAGTTCTACTGGTGAATCTCTCTTTCAAAAAATTATATTATAAAAAATTATAATAAATCCTCATTAAAAAAAATAAACCTAACCTAAATGATGGATGAAATGAGGGTTTCCAATTATTGCTATAAGTTTTACAATTTAATATCTAGCAATGAAAACCAGAAAATGTAAATACGGGCAGACATCTGTATTACTTACATACCTCTGTAGTAAATTAAATACCTCAATCCTTTAATGGAATTAAAAAAGATTACTTACTGACCATCGGTGCAGTCCACATACTTACCCTAACCGAACCCGGTGCAATCCACATGTCAGATTATGTGACCCTTTGACCATCGGTGCAATCCGCAATTGCCCCATATTACTAATAGGTATTTTTTAAGTAAAAATTATTGATTGAATATTTTCCACTTCTAATAAATTAAGATGTAATTGATTTGCATCGCTAATTAGTATGCACTAAATTTTAAATAAACATCAAAAACCGTATCAATTTTAAGTATCTACATAATCATCATCATCAAGAGCTTTTCCATTCCTGTCGGAATATTGCCACTTCAATTGAAGTCTTTACAATCCATTTCACGAGGTGGATTAATCCTCTTTTGCTACTCTTTTTAACCCCCGACCCAAAAAGAGGGGAGTTATAAGTTTAACGTGTGTGTGTGAGGGTGTGTGTGTGTGTGTGTGTGTGTGCGCTCTTTGTTTGAGGACACGTATCTCCCAAACGGATTCACCAATTTGGCTAATTTTTTTTTTAAAATGTTCTCCATAGTCCAAGGATGGTTCTTACGGAGAGAAAAATTAAAAAAGTTGGCCGGAAAATTAGAAAAGAAAGAATATAAATTTTTATAGCCCACATAAACGAGGAATTCCCAGTAAGCCGCATCTAGTGCGCATGCACTACATTCATTATTTGACATTTACATTTAAAATTTAAAGTTCAAACCATTATTTTATATACAGGGTGGAGTAAAAATTAATATATTATATTGAACATCGAAAAATAAAAATTATTTACATAATAGGTGGGAGTAATATATAAACTTTAAAAAGCACTAAATAAAAATTAAATTACAAATTTAAAAAACCCCCAACCCAAAAAAACTCTAAAATTAAACCTCTAAAAAGTAAAATAATAATTAAATCGATCTAACCGTCGCGTCGTCGGGGGCCGTTAAGCAAATATTAACAATATCAAATCGTTCTGTGTAAATCCCGTCGGTCCCCCGACACGACGACGCGACGGTTAGATCGATTTAATTATTATTTTACTTTTTAGAGGTTTAATTTTAGAGTTTTTTTGGGTTGGGGTTTTTTTAAATTTGTAATTTAATTTTTATTTAGTGCTTTTTAAAGTTTATATATTACTCCCACCTATTATGTAAATAATTTTTATTTTTCGATGTTCAATATAATATATTAATTTTTACTCCACCCTGTATATAATTACTACAACTTTTCACCACAGTGTGTGAATGTCCACCTGAAGGCCGGGCTAAGAAATTCTGCAAAGTCCACGACTTGAACCCAGAATTTCCGCTCCGTAACTCAACCAGCGATCACATCACTCCACACCGTGCTCTACATAATAATAATGTAATTTATTTCCAAGTTTATATAAAAATTAAATAATCATAAAAAGTGTTAATAAACTTGGATAAAGAAATGCATGTGTTCAAAATGATACAATAGTATTAGATTACAAGTATGCGTAGGTGCACGTGCAGTAGTTGTCGTCTTTGGCGTGGGCGCGGCGCGGCGGCCGTCTGTCTGCTGGCGCTGATGAAAAGTATTCAATTACAGAAATAAACGTTGCATTTGTATGTAATAGATTCACAACGAACGTGTTACAATTTAGCTTCTTTAATACGCAGCAAAAACAAAGATAGATGCTACGATGCTTGTTATATTTAAATAACAGTTAATGTAAGCGGGCAAAACCGGCGTTTACTCTGCTCGGAACAAGCTATCGGCTTACTGGTAATAAGCTCGCTGAAATGAGCTTGCTGGCTACCCGCTTTTACTCTGCACGTACCTTTATGCAAATTTTCAGCTTATTATCTTTCATTCCGAGGTTTACCTTGTTTTTATGCTTATTTGACTGGACTATATCCATTCTGTAAGGAGCGTATATATAAGGACTTTCTTATAGTGTTATAGTATTCTAATAATTTTATCTTGAGGTTGGCAGCAATAACAGTGGTGTGAAAAAGTAAATGGACAACTTTGATTGGTTATTCATAGGTTAATAAAAATAAATTTAAAGTAGAGTGAAATTAAAATTTTTCCTTAGTGACTAGGCGGAGCTAGTGTGTAGAAACGAAAAATCGTCGGGTCGGGTCTATGTTGGTGTCAATTGGTGGAATTGGGTGTCCTTACTCCTTAGCTACTAAGGAAATATTTCAGTTTACTACCTTCGAAAATCATTTTCAAATAACGCCATAATAAAGAATGGAATATTATGAATATTCGAAACATCCATTTTTTATAATATTCAATAAAAACTGTTTGAATTGTACACTCGATTGAAATTGACAGTTGCAGACCGCACAGTTATATTTATAAGTTTAGAAACTTTCACTTATAATACCACAAGTAGTCAAAGTTATGTCGACTATTTTTGAGGTGGTACACGAATATTTATTGTGCTTGTGTTTGAATAGCACGAGTGCGTTAGCACGAGTGCTATTCACAAGTGCAATGAACATGAGTGATACAACCTCAAAAATAATCTACTTAACTTTGACTACGAATGGTATTCGAGGGACTATTTAATGAACAAATTTTACTTTTCAAATAAAATTCAAAAAAAATTGAGTTACACATAAATTAATTTCTGTGACTACCAGTAAACAAATTTTGTTATTAATGAAATTCATAATAAATTATTAAATTGAACGCGTTTTCTTGTTGTGATTTTTGTAAACGCTATAATGCAAAATACTTCGGAGAGATTTGGTGTTAAATCGGATGAAGAAATTAACGCCGATATTGTTAAGAATGTGCCCGAAAATACGAGAAAATCACAGTTATCGGTATGGCGACAATTTTTGGATTTTTTAAAAGAAAAAAATTTTGAATTAAACGAATCTACATCTCATATGGAATTAAATACTATCTTAAAAAGTTGGGATTCCAACATGAAAAAAAAAGATGGAACAGATTACAAAGAAGGTGTAGTTAAGCACATGTTTAACACCACGGCAAAAATGCTTCAAGATATGTACTACAATACCTGGAATATTGAATTCAACCCTTTTAGTGACGCTGTATTTAAATCCGCAAGGGAAGCTAGGGACGCTACAAGAAAAAAATTGCAAGCGCTCCCAGAAAAGCGAACTAATAGCGCAGCGACAATCACCGTAAAAGAATTCTCAACAATTCTAAATACCTTCGAGGAAACTAACCCCGAGGGTCTTCAAAAGAAATTTTTTTTCGTTGCTTCATACGAACTCGCCTGGAGAGGTGGTGAAGGGTACAAATGTATGGTTTACTATTTCAAAGAAGAAATTGACAATCACGGATTGTTTACAAATCGCATTGAATACAATCCTATTTTTTCAAAGACTGCACAAGGAGGTGCAAAAAAGCTCACTGAAAGCAAATGGCTTGTAACCAATAAAAACGTTGATATCTGTCCAATAAGGTAAAGTTCGCCTCTCAATAATGATATCTATTTGCATTAAAATTATTTCGTTTATAGGTTGTACCATAAAGTTATTTCCAAGAGGGGTAATAATGTGAAAAGCGATAAAATGTTTCTTACGCCTAATAAATTCTGGAATTTGAATGAATCTAGCAACTGGTATAAGAACTCGCCTGTTGGTATTAATGAAATTGCAAAGTGGGTAAAAATTGCGGCCGAATAAACGGGATTAGATGTTAAAAAAAGAAAAATATCTAATCATTCTATTAGATCCACTGCCGTGTCGACATTGGCAAAAGCTGGGGTGGGGGAACATCAGCTTATGAAAATTACAGGTCACAGCAACATCAATTCGATAAAATCTTATTTGCAATTAGATGGTGAGCATCATCAAGAGATTATAAAAAAGATGAGAACGAATATAGTCACTTCAAGTTCTGAATTGAGTGATCCAATTCAAGGTGAAACTTCTATGCTTGAAACTCTTTCGAAAGAAACTGGATTTTTACATAATTGCAGCAATGTAACATTTTCAAATTGTACTATTAATTTTGTTGCAAAATAATTTTTCAATAAACTTTTTCATTTGTTTAAAATAGTCGCTAAAACCACTAGTGCAAATAGTCGATTCTATTCAACTAGTGCAATATGCATTACAATTCATTTCGGTTGGCTCTGAAATTTCGAATGCTGCTTTGTGATTAGTCCACTTTTGACAGATGACAGGTGAATTAAATAGTCTAAACTATCTTTTTATATTTCTTATTAAAAAGTCTGGTCTCCCTTCCAGAGTCCATAGGTCTGTTCGTTTGTATGAACTAACTTGCTCGGTTCAAGTTAGTGCAAATGAACTGTGTTCGTTTGTGTGCTCAGTTCATGAACCGAACATGAATTTCTTGCTCGAACTCATTTACAAAATTGTGGTGACAGGTACTTGTTTTGTATACGTTCTTTAACAATAATTATGTAGAAAAACAGTTCATGTTGACTTTTTTTTTCATTACAATTCATTATTCATTCATTTGCTAATAGTTGCACCTTTAAATATAATAATTAATTTTTTGAAACTTTTAAAATTTTTATGGAAAATTATACAGTTTTTATGGTCTTCTGAAAAGTTACGCTTTTGATTTGTACTGTTTTAACTTCCCACTCTAGAAATTCTTTATACTATTATTATAATATCAATAATTATTATTTTTATTCTAAAATAATTTTTTATTATAAAATAATTTTTATAAATATTTAATTCTATGATAACTACTACTGTAAAGTGCATAATAGAAAATATCGATTAATACATTTTCAGAAAATTGAAAAATAAAGTTAAAAAATTTGAGTTAAATTTTAATTATTTCAAATCGACGCGGGCTGGTGACGTTACAATTTTGGAGTTCAGTTCAAATTAGTTCATACAAACGAACAAATCGCTTGCTCTACCTCCATAGGAGGAGTAGACCGTGCAAGTTAGAACACAGAACACAATCAAACTTTTGTGGTGGGAGTATTTTGATCTCGAAAGATAACCTAACAAAATTTACAAAATTGTGGTGACAGCTTCTTGTTTTGTACTTATACGTTCTTTAATAATAATAATAATTATTATTTGTATTCTGTGCAGCTACATCAACGTAAACTTATGTAAATAAAATATTTTAAAATATATATCTAGTTGACAAATGAAATAATTAAATGCTTATATTTAAGCTTTGAAACCTTCTTCGTTGACAGTTTTGTTTAGTATAATGGAGCCAAGTACACTTCAAGATAATATACTTTTATGCACGATGGACGATGATTTATTACTAACTGTGTGTACTAATAATAACTCTAATGAAGATGAGGACGAATTTAATTTAGTCTGTGCTGCTGCTGGACTAATAGGTCAAATAAAAAAAAACAGAACCACAATTAAAAACTATTGTGAAGAAGTAAGAGTATTTTATGATAAAGTTGGATAGTATTATTAAAAGCAAATATTTTGTAGATTGTAGGGAATTATACGGCAACAGAGTTTTCAAGCCATTTTAGGGGGGAATGGCCCAGTTCGGCGCCGCCGTTTCGGCGCAGCTGGTTCGGCGCAGCTGGTTCGGCGCAGCCGGTTCGGCGCAAACCCGGTTCGGCGCGAGTACAGTTCGGCGCAGACCCGTTTCGGCGCGAGTACAGTTCGGCGCAGACCCGGTTCGGCGCGAGTACAGTTCGGCGCAAACCCGTTTCGGCGCGAGTACGTTTCGGCGCGAGTACATTTCGGCGCAGACCCGGTTCGGCGCGAGTACAGTTCGGCGCAGACCCGGTTCGGCGCGAGTACAGTTCGGCGCAGACCCGGTTCGGCGCGAGTACAGTTCGGCGCAGACCCGGTTCGGCGCGAGTACAGTTCGGCGCAGAGCCGGTTCGGCGCGTGTACAGTTCGGCGCAGGATATTTTAGCGTAGAAATTTAACGATAATACTGCATATTTACTGTTTCAAAAATAATTTAATAAAAGAAGAAAAACTTCACCCTGAATGTGGTCCTAAAAATGGGATTTAGAAATGTAATGTTACTTTTCACTCTATGTACAGTGTAGTGTGTTCACGATAGTGCGGTAATTGTGAATAATTCTTATAACTTACTAGATACAAAAAAGAGTTTAAGTAAAAATAAAGAGGTATATTTCTTTATACCGGAAGTGAACATTAAAATTTTTCTTAAAATGGCAACATGTCTTTTTTTTAACATTTTCGCAATCTGCAGTTTTTTCTCTATAAATACATACTATAAAATTTTCATAAAATTACATAAGAAAATATTCGAGAAAATAAGCTCTCGATTTAAAATCTACAAAATTGAACATACAACGGCCTACTAAATGAATAATCTGAATTGAAGATTTAAACAAACAATAAAAATTTATTCATTATTATTATTATTAACCACAGGTACGAGTACGCAAAAAAACAAAATTAATTTTAGCATGCCATCAATAATTATTATCACCAAATCAAATAAAAAAAGCAACTAATAATGATTAACTTCTGCGTACACATTGTTTGTTTAAATCTGGTAATCAGGTCTATTTTGTAACTTTAGCAACTTGCTAAAAATAAGCAATATTGCTAATAGCTAATTTTGCTCCAGTAGGAGCAATAGGTATTAAGCAAAATTATTTCCTCCAATAGGTATTAAGTAAAATTATTATTTAGCAATATTATTGCTCATTTTTAGCAAGTTGCTAAAGTTACAGAATAGACCTGATTATCTTGAATATTTTGTTATGTAACTTTATGAAAATTTGAACTGTATAGAGAGAAACCTGCAGATTGTGAGAATATTAAAAAAAAGACATGTTGCCATTTTTAGGGACCACATTCAGGGTAAAGTTGTTCTTCTTTTATTAAACTGTTTTTGAAACAGTAATTATGCCGTATTATAGTTAAATTACTGCGCTAAAATGTCCTGCGCCGAACTGTATTCGCGCCGAACCGGGTCTGCGCCGAACTGTACTCGCGCCGAACCGGGTTTGCGCCGAACTGTACTCGCGCCGAACCGGGTTTGCGCCGAACTGTACTCGCGCCGAACCGGGTCTGCGCCGAACTGTACTCGCGCCGAAACGGGTCTGCGCCGAACTGTACTCGCGCCGAAACGGCTGCGCCGAAAAGTCCTCGCGCCGAAACGGCTGCGCCGAAACAGCTGCGCCGAAACGGCTGCGCCGAACTGTACCCGACCCATTTTAGGGTAACGAAGTTCTTATTTCAAAAGTTGGCAGAAAACTTTCAAGAATCTCAAATCTACCAGAAATTAATTGCAGCAAATTCGAGGGCTAGCATCAGTGCAGAGAAACACATACTAATATTTTTGTGGTTTGCTGGCCACCAAACATCTTGTTTTCGGGACGTGGCAGACCGATTTGATGTTTGCCTGAGTTCTCTGTACGAAGTCATCACACGTGTTATGATGTTCCTCAGTTCAATGGCTACTCAAGTTATCAATTTTCCATCGGAACAAGAAAAATCCGTAACAAAAGAGTTTTATAATACACATAAATCGTTTCCCAATGTAGTTGGCTCAATAGATGGCTCTCATATTCGAATTGACCGACCCACTGATAGACCTACGGACTATTTCAATCGAAAGGACTACCATTCTATAGTTCTCCAAGGAGTATGTAATGAAAAATTAAAATTTTTTGATGTATATATAGGTTACCCAGGATCTGTGCATGATGCAAGAATTTTTAGGAACTCTTCACTACATACAAAATTGAATGAAGTTTGTGTTGATGGAGAATATTTATTAGGCGATAGCGCTTATCCGCTCTTAACAAAATTACTTACACCTTACCGAGATAATGGACATTTAACATTAGTGCAAAAAAACTTCAATACCAAGTTAAGTTCCTGCAGAGTGTCTATCGAACATGCTTTTGGTTTATTAAAACAGAGGTTTCGACAGTTATACCATCTAAAACTTAAAGGACCGCAACGTATATGCCATTTTATAAGAGCTTGCTGTGTACTTCATAATTTATCAATTGATGACAATTTATCATTTGAATCTGAAGATGCAGTCAATGATGGTCAACCAGAATTGTTGATATGTCAAGAAAATCAAAATCGAGAAGGCAGTAAAATACGTGACAATATCAGTAAGGATTTAGTTAGAAGTGCTCCTTAGAAATACAATTAAATATCTTGGTTTATTTATTATAAGAGTTAATAGTTTAAAAATTTAAAATTAAAATATCATAATTTAATTGTTTCTTTTTTGAAGTAGTTGCTCCAAAATTCTATTTTTTAGTTTCAGTTCGTCCAGAATTTCTTGATTTTGTTGAAACTTTCTTGCTTCCATTTCTTCCCTCTTTTTGCTGGTCTCAGCATACACCTGCCGTATTCGTTGCCATTATTCAATTTTTTCAAATATATCTTTATTTTGGCGTTCCTTCAGGGCGCCGGCCCCACGGTGTAGACGCTCCGCCCTGGGGCCCTCGTTGTGGCTCAATGTGCAAACTTTCATAGATAATTTTTACAAAAAGTCTATAAATAATAGAAATCAGTTTTGCCTGGTGCCCGGCACCACTCGCACCACCTGTTGCTACGTCACTGCCTCCACCACAATTTCTAATTTAACATAACCTCAAATCCTCGTCTTTAGAACGTTTAGAACCACTTCCAACTTTAAATTGTGGCGCACGTTTGTACTAGCAAAGCAACCTCAAAAAGTTGGAAATTAATCATTTTACCCCATTGGTAGTGTAAGATGACGAATATATTGGGGTAAAATGAATATCGCTGGGTGCGAAGTGCATAGTGGGGGTATTAAAAATCGACGCCAGCGTCCTCTGCGGACAAATTGTGCAAAAAACCTGGTCAGATGGCACGCACCCATTGGCTGGGTGGGTAAACGATGCCAGCGTCGGCTGCGGACAAATTGTGCAAAAAACGTGGCCAGATGTCACACACCCAGCAAATACCATTAAAATTGCTACATTCTTCGTGCCACCATTTTTGGCAACTGTTGCAACAAATCGGTATTCGGGGCATCTTAAACTAAACTAATAATAATTATTTTAATATGGGACAAAGACTATAATATTCTTAAGAAAAAAATTTAAAGTAAACCATTGAAGGTTATGTTGACTATAACTCGTCAACTTACAAAGGCCATCTTGCCCCAAGAGGTTGTGTTTGATAAAATTGTTGCAAAATAAATAATTCCTTTGGTTATTTTGAAATACCCAGTGTTGTAATCCATATTTTAAGGCGTGTAGCTTAATGAGTATAATAATAAATTATATTCTTACCTTTTAATTTAATCGAAACCACTTATTTTAAAAGGTCGTTTTTTATAACTCAACATGTGATTTAACATAAGTACCTATATTGTTAAAAGTAAAAATTGCAATTAGTCATAATTGTCTGCACTACATCGTCTATGCATAATGTAGATGGAATCACGAGTAATTATTTCTAATATTATTATTAATACGATTTTAAAGCCGTTAGTCTTCTTACCACCTTCGTCATCTTACCCCAAGTTCCCCTACTACTGTAAAGTGCATAATAGAAAATATCGATTGATACATTTTCAGAAAATAGAAAAATAAAGTTAAAAAAGTTGAGTTAATTTTTAACTATTTCAAATCGACGCGGGAATTTAATGTTCCCACTTATAAAAGGTGAACTGAAAGCGTTCGTTTGTACTTGTAAAAATGCTGCACGAAGTTGAACTGGTGACGTCACAATTTTCGAGTTCAGTTCAAGTTAGTTCATACAAACGAACAAACCTCATCTCTACCAATCGTACATAAATACAATGTTTAACAGGGTCGTTTTTGTAAGGGGTGTGAGATGTACGCCACTATATATAGCACTTATAGCCGTTATAGGGAAAAAAAATTGCCTATAAGAATTATAGAATTTATATAGTGTTATAGACCCTATAAGTATTAGCAGAATACCATTTCTTACTAAAGTCTATAACCCTAATAGATTTATAGTTTTATAGCGCTATAGGGGCCTTATAGGCTTCAAAATTATTAGCAGAATAAGCACATAATTCTTTCTTGCAAAATCAACGAGCTCAAATAAAAGAGGTTTCAGCAGATGAATTTCAATCAAAGTCTCATCATTTCTATACACAGTTTGTTCAAACTAGTGTCCAAATTTCAAATCAAATGGTGCGCGCGTTTGTTGTTAAAAGTTTTTTGAAACCAGGAATTAGTAAATTTGTACTGTTCATTGGTAGGAGAATAAAATAAATAATGCTAACGATTTAAATATTATATTAATCAATTAATAATATGCAAAACAACTGACAATAAAAGAAGTACAGTGGAAGTCAAGCTCAAATAATCATATAAAAGTGGATTGCAGGTCTAGGATTTCATCGCAATCATTAGTTGATTCAATGTCCATGATAATTCTGTTGTCCTCTTCTATCATATCTATCATTTGTTCTACATTCATTATATCATTGTATAAAATTGTCTAAAAAAAATAGAACCAATTTTTTGAATTTGGAACCTTTCCTTTTTGGATTTCTTTTGCAGATTCCTGTTGTTTTTCTGGCAAGGTTTCTAATAGAGCAACCGTTGCATTCTTGATTGGTCCAGAACAAGAACTATGACTGGCTAAATGTGAAGCCGCAGAATCTTCAGAATGTGTAGAATCTTCACAATTTTTAGAGTCTTCACAACTTTCAGAATCTTCACAACTTTTAGAATCTTCACAATTTTTAGAATCTTCAGAATTTGTACAATCCTCAGAATGTGAACAATCTTCGGAATCTGTACAATCTTCAGAATTTAGAGAATCTTTCGTCTTTTCTAAATTTGAAGGTATCACGAACTGTGACTGTGAATTGCAATCACCAATATTAATTATTTCGAAAGAATTTTTAGAATCTTCAGAACGTATAGAATCTTCACAATTTGTACAATCGTCAGAATCTGAACAATCTTCACAATCTTCAGAATCTGTACAATCTTCAGAATTTACAGAATCTTTCGTCTTTTCTAAATTTGAAGGTATCACGAACTGTGACTGTGAATCGCAATCACCAATATTAATTATTTCGGTAGAATTTTTAGAATCTTCAGAACGTATAGAATCTTCACAATTTTCAGAATCTTTACAATTTGTACAATCTTCAGAATCTGAACAATCTTTAGAATCTGTACAATTTTCAGAATCTGTACAATCTTCAGAATTTGTACAATTTTCAGAATCTGTACAATCTTCAGAATCTGTACAATTTTCAGAATCTGTACAATCTTCAGAATCTGTACAATCTTCAGAATTTATAGAATCTTCAGGATTTATAGAATCTTCACAATTTGTACAATCTTCACAATTTGTACAATCTTCACAATTTGTACAATCTTCACAATTTGTACAATCTTCACAATTTGTACAATCTTCACAATTTGTACAATCTTCACAATTTGCACAATCTTCACAAATTGTACAATCTTCATAATTAGTACAATCTTCATAAATTGTACAATCTTCATAATTTGTACAATCTTCATAATTTGTACAATCTTCATAATTTGTACAATCTTGAGATTCTGTACAATCTTCAGAATCTGTACCATCTTCAGAATCTGTACCATTTTCAGAATTTGTACCATCTTCAGAATCTGTACCATCTTCAGAATTTGTACCATCTTCAGAATCTGTACCATCTTCAGAATCTGTACAATCTTCAGAATTTGTAAAATCTTCAGAATTTATAGAATCTTCAGGATTTACAGAATCTTCAGGATTTATAAAATCTTGAGGATTTATAGAATCTTTCGTCTTTTCTAAATTTGAAGTCATCATGAACTGTGACTGTAAATCGCTATCATCAAAATTAATTATTTCGAAAGATCCTTCCATCGTTAAATTGTTAATTACTACTCAAAATGATATAATAATATAAAAATTATTTGCAATATGTAAAATTTTATTTTACTTACCAAATACTTTGCCAAGTGTAATCTTTCGAAAACAATCACAATGATACTATATTAAAAAAGAGATATAGATAAATGGGTTACTTATTAAATGTTATCAACAGTGTTACCACATTTAAATGATATTAATCTCCACCAAAGTACTCCCCAATTGGCGTTTTACACTGCATATAAATGGCGCTAAAATTAAACAATATGGACGACATTATACTACCCCCATAACAATGCCCATAACGTAGAAAGTCCTATTTCCAAATAATAAAATTTTGCTTATTTTACCTAACACGACCTCAAACTGGAGTTAGGGCCAATATAAATTTCAATATAATTCATCATTGTTAGAGAGCAGGTTTATATGCATAGCATAAAAGACCGGTCTTGAGGTAACACCCTATAAACAATTGGTTAAGAAAAATTTATAACTAATATAAATTGTTTAAATTTATAATAAATTTTTCTTAACCAATTTTTTATGGGGCGTTACCTAAGACCCGTCTGTTATTGCTTATAAATTCGCTCTCTACTTATCAGTTATCACTAGAGACAGGATGGTTAGGCAAAAGCAGATAGGACTTAGGAGGAGCCCTAACATAACTCACCAATAGAGAAAGTTTATTAATGCTAATAAGCGTTTTGATTGGTTTTAACGTTATAACTTCCCCTAAGTCAGATTTGTTTTTGCCTAACAATCCTGGGTCTAGTTATCACTTTACACATAGGAGGATTAACCAATAGAATCAACAAATTTTTCCATGACACGTTTGATGTGAAGCATATTGAATACAATTTAAACAAACTGATTTGGCAAAAATTGCTTAATTATAATACTTGATACAAGGAAAACATTTACAAAAGAAAGGACAAATTTGGGATTTTCAAGTTTACCCTTACTATATTTTGAATAGAAATTCAATGCCTAAAACTTGGGAAATTTCTTATTACGAGATTCAATGGGTAGGGGGGGATTTTAATTTCTTGCGTTCAGGGATCCCTGCGTTCAAACGTCCTAGACTGGTAGACGTATACATTCAATCACCAAAACAATTAATCCATTATCTCAATTTAAATTTTAAAGTTGGAAGTGGTTCTAAACGTTCTAAAGACGAGGATTTGAGGTTATGTTAAATTAGAAATTGTGGTGGGGGACTAACCAAAGTTGACCAAAAGTAACCGAGCAGTACTAACCGGGATCCTCGCGAAAATACGCTTTAAGATGGGGCTTACTTTTTTTATAATACAGGTTGTAAACTCCCCTAACGCCGAGGGATTAGTAGGCAATACGATTATAAAGCTTATAGATAGGCTTTAGGGATAATAAATATTGCTACCAACTTTTGATGAATAAAAGTAATAAAATAAATGGAATAGCAAAAATAAGTCAATTAATTAAAATGTTAATTGGTGTAGTTGTGGTTCGATTTTCTACAATAAACTGTTACATTATGTAAGTTTTAGTTTTTGAGTTCATTATTGGCTTGCGTATTTTATTATTTTTATTTATTTATTTATTTATTATTATTTATTTTTATATTTTTTCCATTGCTTCAAAAAATGTAAAAATGTTGGGTATCGATAAGTATTGATAAGCTTCAGGGGATTTCAATTTCAAATTGTTCTTATTATTTACGTACTTTCAAATATATTGGCCTATAGTTGTTTCAAGCAGCTTTCTTTGTTCTTATTTAAATTATTTTTCACTTTTTAGAGCACCTTTTTAGTTTTAAATAAAAGGTCAACAAAAACATCTTGTCAATGTGAAATCCATATACCGATAGGTTTGGCACACCAGAGCTTAGGTTATTTGTTGAAATTCGCTCTTTTTTATAAATTTATAGCGTAGCCAATATGCAATCTGTACAGAGAGGTTTGGAATATCAGAGCTTTGGGGTCGTCCATAAAAAACATCTACGCCTAGGGGGGGGGGTCACAAAATGTTTCTTTACTTTCAATCATAGTGGTCTGCAGTTATTTCGAGAAGCTTTATTTGTTCTTATTAAGATTATTTTTAATAAACAAATTATTGTTTTAACAAAAACTTCTTGTCAATATGAAATCCATATACAGCTAAGTTTGGCACATCAGAGCTTAGGTTATTTGTTGAATCGCTCTAGTTCAGAGTTTCTTAACCAGGGGTCCATGGACCCCTAAGGGGTCCGTGTAATGATCGACGGGGGTCCATGGTGAGCCTGCCCTAACATAATGCAATAATATAATAATTGGGTCCAACTCCTGATCTAAGCCTTTTTTTGTCGAAAAAATTCAAAAAGATATGTCAAAGCATATGGAAACACTTCAGAGCGCTTTCAAAGGATTCTTTTGTCCAGAACAGTTAAATCAGGAAACATGGGTACGAAGTCCATTTTTGATTGACTTCGACAAAATTGACGATGAGGACCTCGTGGAAGATGATCTCATTCATTTGAGATCAAAAGACACAATTTGAATTTGACACAAAAAACATTGTTGACTTTTGGTGTCATTCACGATACATCGTGGTTTAGCTCTAGCTTACCCCCAACTTGTCAATCGAGCTATGTCAGTTCTGATTCCGTTTGCAACTACTTATTTCTGCGAGGCAGGGTTTTCAAGTTTAGTATCAATAAAACTAAGAAGCGGAATCGGTTAGAAGTGAAAGATGACATGCGCCTTGCGTTATCCAAAACGGCTCCTCAATTTGACGTTCTAATCCGGCATAAGCAGCAGCAACCGTCACACTAACTATGTGACTATGTAAAGTTCGCAAACAATAAAACCTGGCAAAAGTTAAATCTTGCTTTTTTTATCTTTTCGGAAGGGGTCCATAGGCTTTTTGAAAATTTGAAAGGGGTCCATGACTACAAAAAGGTTTAGAAACCCTGCTCTAGTTTGTGTATATTTGTGGTCATATGCAATCTTTGGAACATCAGAGCTCAGTTTTTTCAGATTAAAGTACATTTAAAAATATCTAGGAATATTATCTAGATAACTACCGGTCAATGATGTAACAAATTGTTAATTTATGAGGATTATCAATTTTATTTTGATCGTGCATTAAAATGTGTAGATGCTGTACCAAAAGATGGTAGTCATAATCAAACTTCCAACAGTGAACAATAACTATTGAAGAGACAGAAATTAACTCAATTAATTGACGAGGTACATCATTAATAATTATTATCAAGTATGCAAATTAAAAAAAATGGGGAAGATTTACGTACGAAACTAGCTCGGAGGATTCGAAATTTAGTTCATTCAAATTCAAACGAAGCTCTATCGATAGACACCGATTTCACAGAAAAATTCGTAATAATAACGAAAATAGGAAAACATGTTGTCTCCAGCTCCCCCTCAAAAACGCGAATAAATCCGCGACGGTTGAGACTCAAACGAAAAATTTGAGAAGTATGGAAGGAGACGTTTGTCACCAGATAAGTTGTAAACTTACGAGAACGTTTTATGTAAGTAAATTAATTCTTTCTTGCAAAATCAACGAGCTCAAATAAAAGGTTTCAGCGGATGAATTTTAAACAAAATCTAATCAGTTCTTTATAGACTTTACACAGTTTGTTCAAACTAGTGTGCAAAATTTCAAGTCAATTGGTGCGCGCGTTTGTTGTTAAAAGTTTTATGAAACCGGGAATTACTAAATTTGTACTGTTCATTGGTAGGAGAATAAAATAACTAACGCTTAACGATTTAAAATTATCATCTTAATAGAACAATTTATTTATATTAATCAATTAATAATATGCAAAACAACAGACAATAAAAGAAGTACAGTGGAAGTCAAGTTCAAATAATCATATACAACTGGATTGTAGGTCTCTAAGGATTTCATCGCAATCATTAGTAGATTCAATGTCCATGATAATTCTGTTGTCCTCTTCTATCATATCCATCATTTGGTCTACATTCATTGTTTCATTGTCTAAAAAAAATAGAACCAATTTCTTGAATTTGGAACCTTTCCTTTTTGGATTTCTTTTGCAGATTCCTGTTGTTTTTCTGGCAAGGTTTCTAATAGAGCAACCGTTGAATTCTTGATTGGTCCAGAACAAGATCGATGATTGGCTAAATGTAAAGCCGCAGAATCTTCAGAATGTGTAGAATCTTCACAATTTTTAGAGTCTTCACAATTTTTAGAATCTTCAGAATTTGTACAATCTTCAGAATCTGTACAATCTTCTGAATTTGTACAATCTTCAGAATCTGTACAATCTTTAGAATCTGAACAATCTTTAGAATCTGTACAATCTTCAGAATCTGTACAATCTTCAGAATCTGTACAATCTTCACAACGTATAGAATCTTCACAACGTATAGAATCGTCAGAACGTATAGAATTTTCACAATTTTTGGAATTTTCACAATTTCTACAATCTTCACAATTTGTACAATCTTCAGAATCTGTACAATCTTCAGAATTTATAGAATCTTCAGAATTTATAGAATCTTCACAATTTTTAGAGTCTTTACAATTTTTAGAGTCTTCACAATTTTTAGAGTCTTCCCAATTTTTAGAATCTTCACAATTTGTACAATCTTCAGAATTGGTGCAATCTTCAGAGTCTGTACAATCGTGAGAATCTGTACAATCTTCAGAATCTGTACAATCTTCAGAATCTGTACAATCTTCAGGATTTATAGAATCTGTCGTCTTTCCTAAATTTGAAGGTATCACGAACTGTGACTGTGAATCGCAATCACCAATATTAATTATTTCGAAAGAATTTTTAGAATCTTCCGAATTTGTACAATCTTCCGAATCTTCAGAATTTGTACAATTTTCAGAATCTGTACAATCTTGAGAATCTGTACAATCTTCAGAATCTTCACAATTTTCAGAATCTTCACAATTTTCAGAATCTTCAAAATTTTTAGAATCTTCACAATTTGTACAATCTTCACAATTTGTACAATCTTCATAATTTGTACAATCTTGAGAATCTGTACAATCTTGAGAATCTGTACAATTTTGAGAATCTGTACAATCTTCAGGATTTATAGAATCTGTCGTCTTTCCTAAATTTGAAGGTATCACGAACTGTGACTGTGAATCGCAATCACCAATATTAATTATTTCGAAAGAATTTTTAGAATCTTCGGAATTTGTACAATCTTCCGAATCTTCAGAATTTGTACAATTTTCAGAATCTGTACAATCTTGAGAATCTGTACAATCTTCAGAATCTTCACAATTTTCAGAATCTTCACAATTTTCAGAATCTTCACAATTTTCAGAATCTTCACAATTTTCAGAATTTTCACAATTTTTAGAATCTTCACAATTTGTACAATCTTCATAATTTGTACAATCTTGGGAATCTGTACAATCTTGAGAATCTGTACAATCTTCAGAATCTGTACAATCTTCAGAATCTGTACAATCTTCAGAATGTGTACAATCTTGAGGATTTATAAAATTTTTCGTCTTTTCTAAATTTGAAGGTATCACGAACTGTGACTGTAAATCGCTATCACCAAAATTAATTATTTCGAAAGATCCTTCCATCGTTAAATTGTTAATTACTACTCAAAATGATAATAATATTAAAATTATTTGCAATATGTAAAATTTTAGTTTATTTACCAAATACTTTGCCAAGTGTAATCTTTCGAAAACAATCACAATGATACTATATTATGAAAGAGTATAGATAAATGGGTTACTTATTAAATGTTATCAACAGTGTTACCATATTAAAATGATATTAATCTCCACCAAAGTACTCCCCAATTGGCGTTTTACACTGCATATAAATGGCGCTAAAATTAAACAACATGGACGACATTATACTACCCCCATAACAATGCCTATAACGTAGTAAGTCCTATTTTCAAATAATAAAATTTTACTTATTTTACCGAACACGACCTCCAACTGGAGTTAGGGCCAATATAAATTTCAAAATAATTCATCATTGTTAGAGAGCGGATTTATATGCATAGCATAACAGACCGGTCTTGATGTAACACCCCATAAACAATTGGTTAAGAAAAATTTTCTATTTCTACCTGTCAATCAATCAATCTATTTGTTACCAATAGAAAACGTTTATTAGCGCTAATAAATTTTTCTTAACCAATTGTTTATGGGTGTTACTTCAAGACCGGTCTGTTTATTGCGGGACTCCCTCAAAGCTCACTTCTCTCCTCATTCCTGTTTAACGTATCGCTTTCTACGCCGATGACGTGGCAATACATACAAAATCCATAAACAGACGAAAAGCGATCAAAAAGATGCGAGACGCCTTGGCCCACTACCAGCCCTAGTATAAGCTGTGGAGATTGGAGGTTAACCCCTCCAAAAGCGAGGCAATCATGTTTGGCAAAAAGAATCAACCAAAGAAAACAGTCAAATTCTGTGGAGAAACAATAAAGTGGAAAAACGCCGTAAAATATCTCGGAGTCACGCTAGGCTAGATCAACGCCTTACCTGGACCAAGCACATCCAAAACTGCTCCTCACAAGCTCCCTCGGGCCCTCGGTAAAGGGGGCCCTCGCTTCACTCCTAAATAAAAGAAGCAAGATGTGTACGGAAAACAAAGTTCGCATCTACAACACTGTCATCCGCCCAATCCTCACGTACGCGTCACCAGCGTGGGGATTTGCATCTGAAAATCAAATGAGGAAACCACAGACGGTCCAGAATATCTGCCTCCGCCAAGCCGCAAACGTCTCCAACTTGATAACGAACGAAATTATCCTAAAAGCCACCAACTCCAAACCAATCTTGCACACGATCCAGAACCTAGCAAAGGGACTATATGCCAAATTCAAAGATTCGGAGAACCCGCTCATCCGAAACCTAGGAAATTATGACCCCTGGATTTTTCCGCCGTGAGACGCCCACTGTCGATACTTACCGAAAATGCCGAACAACTCCACACGTCGCCGGCCCCACTCCCGCTCAAACACCATGATATCCACGATGCTCCAAGATTTCCAAGATACTCCAGGATTTTCATGATGCTCCATGATGTCTAGAAGCTACTATTTTCACCGTCTTCGTGTGCCACCATTTATCGTTATTGTTTTCACGTCACTGCCTACCAATGTATTATGTTGTAAATTTTGTCATAAATATGTATATGTATTAGAAAATTTATAAATAAATAGGCGGCCGGTATAAAAGGCATCTGGGAAGCGCCTGCGGTGCTTCACTTCACGAACCACCGCCGGCTTTCCCATCTCCATCATGGTCATGACCGGCTCAATGCCACACTCGTGTTTGAAATCCCATACCAAAAATTCCATATATTGTCACGTTTAAACCCTCTTGTATTTTAAGGTTCATTGTAGAACCCTATTTTTTTGTTAATTATACATCTTATAAATAAGAGGCGCATGTGAGATTGGTCAGTCTATAAAATACTGTTAATTATTCATACCCTACGAAGGTAGCAGAGATGCTAAGGTAGTTGGACATCCTTTCGATGCAGTGACTTCCTGGTTGAAGTAGAACGGGCTGGTGTAGCTTGTTGGTCACTCACAACACTGTAGGTACTCTTGCACTTTTAGAGCATCACCCAAGACAGATGACCGAAGACTGATAATTTACACAAATCTGTTCCTCTATTTATATTGAAATCTCCACTAGTGATTCCTTTGTTTATCAATTCTTTACATTCCAATGCAATTACATTTCTTAGAAGAATCTTGCATTTTCATGTTTGTTTACTTTAGATAATTAGATTCTTGTTATGATTACCACGAATCTAATTATTAATTATGTGTAACTTGATATTAGTAAGTAATTTGATATTATTAGGAAATATCTTCCTTTTATTAGCGTGACTAATACTGTCATCTTGGAATAATGTCGTCTTATGATTTCGCAATTGTTATGAATCAGCATTTCTTTTAATTATTAAGTTTACTGAACTTTGGGGTTGTGACAATATTATAATCATACCTGATGAAGGAGAAAAAACGGGCTTCGCCCGTGAATCTGCTCCGCATATGCCATTTAAGTTGAACTGATAAGTGATAACGAACCAGTTATGACCGATTTAATGCTCACTCATTTAATTCTTATCTGGCCTGTAGCTAGAATTTAATTTGAGGGGGGGGCACTTGTACAAAGCCTTTTTTAAAATGTAAAATTTTCGGTTGTTCCCCTTCCTTTTTCTTTTCAACATTTCGGGGAGGGCACGTGACCTTCCCTGGCTACGGGCATGCTACTTATCATTTATCAATAAATTATCACTAGAGACACGATCGTTAGGCAAAAACAAATGGGACTTAGGATGAGCCCTAACATAACTCACGAATAGAGAAAGTTTATCAATGCTAATAAACGTTTTGATTGGTTTTAACGTTATAACTTCTCCTAAGTCAGATCTGTTTTTGCTTAACTATCTTGTCACTAGTTATCACTTAACACTTACGAGGATTAACCAATAGAATTATGTATACCCAATTATTTTAACGAGTAATCCTCGATAATCTGTTGTTAAAATATCTGATAATCTGTAATTGGTAGGAGAATAAAATAAATAACGCTAACGATTTAAAATTATCATCCAAATAAACTATTTATTTATATTAATCTATTAATAATATGTAAAACAACTGACAATAAAAGAAGTACAGTGGAAGTCAAGATCAAATAATCATATAAAAGTTGATTGCAGTATCATTATTAGATTCAATGTCCAGGATAATTCTGTTGTCCTCTTCTATCATATCCATCATTTGTTCTACATTCATTATTTCATTGTATAAAATTGTCTAAAAAAAAATAGAACCAATTTCTTGACTTTGGAACCTTTCCTTTTTGGATTTCTTTTGCAGATTCCTGTTGTGTTTCTGGCAAGGTTTCTAATATAGCAATCATTGCATTCTTGATTGGTCCAGAACAAGAACTATGACTGGCTAAATGTGAAGCCGCAGAATCTTCAGAATGTTTAGAGTCTTCACAATTTTTAGAATCTTCGGAACGTATAGAATCTTCACAATTTGTACAATCATCACAATTTGTATAATCTTCAGAATTTGTCCAATCGTCTGAATCTGTACAATCTTCAGAATTTATAGAATCTTCACAATTTTTAGATTCTTCACAATTTATAGAATCTTCAGAATCTGTACAATCTTCAGAATTTATAGAATCTTCACAATTTACAGAATCTTCACAATTTATAGAATCTTCAGAATTTGTACAATCTTCAGAATTTGTACAATTCTGTAATGAAGAGCCCTTGCGACGGTGTTTTTGCACCGATTTCGAAAAATAAGCATTCGTTGGAAAGGTTATTTATCTGGCAACATTTTCGCCGTACTAACTTTATATCTAGCATAAATATTTTGAAAGCTACATTCCATAAGGCGAAGGTACCTTTTTTGGATATTTTAAAAATTTGGGGGTACGATAGGTCACGATATTTGAGGTGAAATAAAACTACAAACACTCATGTAAAAAATTAGCTCTAACGCTTTTAGTTGAAGAGTATGAATACTCCTGATGTTATAAAAATTAGTAACACTAATAATAATTCGATGGTTTGAGCAGTGGAGCTTTGGGAAACGGCCGTGTCTTCAATTGCAATTTTTCGGTCGAGATTCGATGGACCGGGCTCTTGATCGGCATTCGATGGACCAACCTCTTGATCGGGTTACGATGCCGGCATGATATCATCTTCCGAAAAAATTTCAAAAAAACAATTTAAAATTATTTCCGTCAGCGTTCAAAATAGTGACCTATGGTGCCCCCAAGCACATGTTTCATGTTGGGGTCTGTATTTTTTTCAAAATCAAAAATATCAAAGAAATATCAAATTCTACATAAAAATAAACTCACTTGACAATTATTTGCGTTAATTTAATGCACAACAATGCTTTTTCACAGAAGAACACGCGTCAAAATGAATGACACCATAACTAAACTGACAGATACATGGCGACAGCCAAAATTTTGCCGTGAACGTTTGCTTTAAAATTTGACTTTTTTGAGAAAAAAGGACTGGCTCTCTTTTTACTTAGCTGTCTGATATTCACCTACCTGCGAATCCACGTACTGCGTGTACGTAACTGTAGCGGGGTTAAACTTTAATGGTCAATTTATACTCACCACCTAACACCCAACACCTAAGGCTTAAGACTTAACACCTTACGTTTTATTAAGTCGATTTTAGGTTCGATGTATGCTCAAAACTTATCACTTAAAGAATCTAAGGGCGGTAGAATCCCGGGGGGTCATTATGAATTACCTACCTGCTATTTCTTGAATTCTTGAAAGTGGGCGATTTCTATGGGGATTATCTAATGATTACAATAAATTGAATAATACTATTGCTACAGTTACGAAGGCTCAAGCCTTCCTGTGTAACATTGAAATTAATTATTTTTAAATTATTCAAAAAATATTAATTGGGTAAAACATAAGACTATTTTGGTACGCGTTTAAAATTTCGAAGCAATAATGTCTTTAAGTATGACCAATCACAGCACTTATATTATTGGTCACATTATTACTTCGAAATTAATTTTAATTTCAAAATTTTAAACGCGTATCAAAATAGTTGTATGTTTTCCCTAATTAAAAAAATATTTATTATTAATTGGTTTCGATAACGGGTTAACATTTTGATTATATTAATTAGTGATTCTATATCAAAAACGCACAATTGTAAACTGTTACTAGATCGTGAACCTACATAAAAAAGTGTTATTTTAAAACACATGGAAATTTTGGACGTGGACGTTTTAACACAGGGGTGGCCATTTTGTCAGAATGTAAACATGTTGAATAAAAATAAAAGTTTTCGGAACTTTCATTGCCACGATTTTGCGCATTGAAAACATTTCTTATGTTATAAGTGAAAAGATAAAATTTGTCCATCTTTCTACACTTAAGAGTGCGTACCACTTAAAGCCCACGGCGACCGCGGTCGACCATGGGCGACTATCAATCGTTCCACTTAAAGCCGTGGTCGTTGCGGTCGAGCTCAAAACGTCAACAGTGACGTCACCGATTCAAAGTCCACGGCGCCCACGAAGCTCGTAGAAATAGGTGGGTCGTCGTGATCATTCTTACAGAAACGCGCGCAAATAGTTCAAATTTAAAATGGAGAGTGCAAAACTGAGATTTTTAACGCCGAAGAAAATACTTATTTGGAAGTGATGATCACAAAAGTTGATGCAGAACGTGCACAGAAATGTAAATTATATAATATTATTATGAATTCTTTATCAAATTAAAATATATAAATTAAATTATTGACAGGTTTTATTTTACAATAAATCAAACACACTTTGGAATCTTCATCGGTTGCTATAGTTTTATAATTAATTTGAGTAAAAAAAAGTACTTTATCTACCCTTGCTGTTAAAATGCTATTTTATCTACTCTTGCTGTTAAAGTGTTACTTGTTTAATAATTATTTTGAGCCGGACAAATCGCACTTTAACATCTGCTATAAAAAAATACGTTTATAATTTTGAATTTCTTGTAAATGTTTCTTTAACATCTGCTATAGAAAAAAATTAAATTCTACACACGACGATAAAATTTTATTATCGTAAAATTAATAATTTCCCCTGGTCACTATCGGATGAATAGTTTCCTCTTCTAATTACTAATAAGCAACGATATTAATTGCTTGTCTTATTGTTGAATTTGACATGTTAAAATTTTAAGTTAGGTGACTATTGCAGGGTTGCCCGATTGTGCCTGATGCTTGAAATAAATAAGTTTACATTGAATAAGAAAGTTAAAAAATATCTAATTCTATATACAAGGCACACAAAAACATACTACAATACCACAAAGAATACTAAATAAACGAATGTGATAATAATATTAATGAAAATATTAATAATTAAATTAAAATGGCATAACAATGGCAACCTTGTCAATAGCCACTATTGACAGGCTCATGAAGCCCACGAAGCCGTTCCACTACAGTAAACGACCGTAGCGCCCGTGGGCGAAAACGTATAAGTGGAATGCTAAATTGCACGACCACGACCGCGGTCGTCGTGGGCTTTAGTGGTACGCACTCTAAGAGGTGCTTAAGAGCTTAAGAAGAGCCCAAGAACCCCTGGTGGTTTGGGCGATTCCTTTTTCCACCGATGGTCGAGGGATCCTATAATCCCATAGGACAATTCCACCGATGTCATGAACAGGTAGACTGGTCAAAATTTTAATCTTTTCTTTGTAAGCCTATAAGCTGTTCTAAAGTAAGTAAGATCCCAAAGCGGTAATTTTAATTATAACCAAATTTTTTTAATTAGGTTAGTTGTTGTTCGCGAAATTATATTTTTATTACTAGAGACAGGATAGTTAGGCAAAATGCCTTTTTTTTTAAATTGAAATATTTCAGGCAGACCCAATTTTTTTTTTTTTTTTTTTTTTTTATTTCAATTAATATTTACAATCTGTTTAACAACAATAAGTAAATGTGGTGATGTAATACACGTCATGTGAAAAACATTCCAATGAATGTTTTCCTAAAATATATACAATTGTCTATTTGACTCGATTAGGCAGATCAGTAGGTCTGAATCTTTTTAATCTTCTTACTTCACCGGTAGTGTCCATCAGTTTATTAGCCAGTTTGTTGGGATGTAATTCTATTCGGTGTTGGTAACTCTTATAAGATTTTTGTATTTGTTCACAGACTGCTGAGACCTGCAAGTCTTGTTGGATAATATAGTTAGGCACATACCACGGAGCATTGACTATCATTCGCAAAACTTTGTTTTGGAATCTCTGCAGTATTTCAATATTGGATGTACTTGCAGTTCCCCACAGTTGTATACCATATGTCCATATCGGCATTATTATGGACTTGTAGAGTAGTATTTTGTTTTCAAGCGATAATCGTGAATTTTTGCCAAGTAACCAATACATTTGACTTAATTTTATTCCTAGCTGTTTTCTTTTTGTAAAGATATGTTTCCTCCAAGTCAGTCTTCTGTCCATATGAATACCTAGATATTTTGCATCATCAGACTGGGGCAAAGTACAATTGTTCAGCTTTACTGGAGGACAAGTTTCTCTACGCATTGTAAACGTCACATGGATAGATTTCGCCTCATTCGCTCTCATTCTCCATTTTCGGAGCCAATTTTGTATTTTATTTAAATGGTCTTGAAGATTTTTGGAGGCATGGATAGGATCAATATGTGATGCCAATATTGCTGTGTCATCAGCAAACGTAGCCGTTGTTGTTAGTCTTGAGGTTGGTAAGTCTGCCGTGTACAACAAATATAGTATAGGCCCCAAAACACTGCCCTGGGGTACTCCTGCGCATATTGGTTGAAGATCGGTATATTCTTCCTGATATTTTACCAAAAAATGTCTATCGCTTAAATAAGATTTAAGTATTTGATAGAATTGATATGGAAGACTTTTCTTCAGTTTGTAAAACAACCCCTCGTGCCACACTTTGTCAAATGCTTGACTGATGTCGAGAAAAGCAGCAGAGCAGTATCTTTTGTTTTCTAGGTCATTGTTGATTTTTTTTGCAATTCTATGTACTTGTTCGATCGTAGCATGTTGACCTCTAAAACCAAACTGGTGATTTGGTATCAGCTTTTTACTATCTAGTACTGGCTTGAGTCGTTTGAGCAAAAGTTTTTCAAACACTTTTGAAAGACCCAATTTAAAATTCATTTCATAGCATGTACTCTTCAAAAATGCATATTTTATTTTGCCTTGGGGGGGGGGTTCATTTCTTTCTTTTTGGCATTTTTCGCCTATTTTGCGGTTCGTTTTGCCTTTTTTGTGCTTTTTTAACCAAAATTCTTCATTTTTGCTTTTTTTAAATGCCGTCCGTTCAAAAGTAGGTAAGATCCCAAAGTGGTAATTTTAATTATAACCAAATTATTCTTAATTAGGTTAGTTGTTCGCGAAGTTATATTTTTAATACCTATAGGTACATTTTTATCTTTCTTTTCAACAATTTAATTATAATTTCGTGCATTATAAATTTACGGTGTTTATGCTCTGTAGAAAATGAGATTCCATTTGTTTTGTTTTAGTCTCAACCATCGCGAAGATATTTGCGAAAAATATATCATTATTATATTATAACCACCTGATATTATCAACCATAATATCAGGTGGTTATGGCCTACCGATGTACCTGCGGACGGTCCCTAAAAATTCAATAATTGTTTTGCGCAATACTTAATTGCGCATTGAAAACATTTCTTAAGTGGTAAGAAAAAGATAAACACCTCTTAAGTGTTGGGTGTCAGGTAAAGGGTCTAAAGTGATCAGTATAAATGGTTATACATAAACCCATTTGTTAATCTTCTTAGGCGTAAGGTGTTAAGTCTTAAGTCTTAAGTGTTAGGTGTTGGGTGTTAGGTGGTGAGTATAAATTGACCATAAGTACCTAGTCTGTCCACCTAGATCCTAGATATTCGTGAACTATTGGTGTAATAGGTTCAAATTTAGAACGGTTTATATTTCAGCTGTGATTAACGATTTAATAACTAAATATTCGCCTGTATAAGCAACGGATGCGGGGTTTATTTAAAAGATTAACATAAAAACAAGTTTCTTTAATTTCGACACCTTTTAAATTGCACTAAAAAGTAAAAAATAATTTTTTTAATATACCAAATACATCAATTTCAATAGATAATAAGATCCATCTTTCCAATTTGGAATCCAAGTAACAATTTCAGCCTAAAACAGGTGTTCGGTGTTAAAAAATGCACTAAAAAGAGCACAAATGTATTTAAACATTGGTACTTTCATGAAAGTGTACAAATATTTTTACAAACAATGTAAACGCCTTAAAATACAAACTTATGTACTTTGTAAATAATAATTAACAGATTATACATTATGGAACATTTAAATTTTATAAATATAGCGAAAACACATTTATATTTTATACATAACATTAACAACATTAATAATAAAGCGATAGCGGAGCAACACATTTCGAATTAAGAAAATCAATTTTTAATTATTTATTTGAAGATTGTTCATTAAAAGGAGTTTCGTTACGGACGGTTTAGGATATTTTGTAAATAAATATATTTTTTAAAGCTGCTATTAATAATTGGTGTTTATATATGGAACAAAACAAAATTTTCAAGGAGTTAAGAAGCAAACCAAAATTTTCAACATTTATTTTTGAAAATAATTTCTTACAAGACATTCTTGTAAAAATACTTTTTGTTCGATTCTTAATTATTATTTAAAAAAGAGAATTTGAACAACGAACTCGAATTTGTATTAATATTTTTTTTAAATATTTATTTAATGTAGGTAACTTGACAAAAAATATTTTATTTTGTAATTATTATGTTGACGGTTCTTTAAACGGTATATTAACTTACGTTAAATACTTATGAATTTGGCAGGTATTTTTTAAATATTTTTCTTTTATAAGATATGTCTATTTTAATCTTTGTGTAACATTTGCCAGCGCTACAGCAAATGCTTGCAAAGCTGAAAATGGATATTGGAAATCTAATGTGTAGGCGTTACCATCAATCCTTCCAAATTGCATCACCTAAAACAGAAAACATATCACTTTCATCATCCAACCCAAGTTTATATTTGTTTTAGGTACTTGTTTTCCCCTAAATTCTATCTGGAAATTTTTGGCAGATTCTTGCGTCACTCTTCCTCCAAAGTCTAATTGATACACTTGGCTATTTTCGTTCCACATCGGAGCTTTGTTATGCATCACAAATTCACGTCTTTGAACAGTAGGATAATTATTACAATTACTGCTACCATTAGGCTCAATTTTACCCCGTTTTAACTGCGAAAGAAAATAATTCTATCGTGATTTTCACCAGTTAAATTGTATCTTACCTTTTGTCTTAATTGAGCTTTCTGAAAAGTTTCCAAATCCCTGTAATTTGTTCCATTACAAATTTCATCGCCTGACGCATTAACCTCGTCGTCGGAACTCTCCTGATTTTTATTTTTACGGTTTTTTCTACCTAACAACGGAGAAGCTAAGAAGTGTTTCCGAATGGGCGAAGCTGATTGAGGTCTTTTACCTAAAAAATGAACATTACATGAATGTTATTAAAAAGTTTCCCAATTTCATCATGCGCACCTTTTTTCGTTGGAGCTGGAGAAGCGGGAGAGCTTCGTGGCAAACGCGGTGAAGATGGAGGAGTTACTCTATTGTCATCTTTCAGTCTCGTTATTAAACTTTCTAAAGTTGCAAGTGCGTGGGTGTGTAATGGAGCATTATTAACACGTGAATTTGTTTCAATTTCCGAAATGCCTAATTCGTTTCGTGATTGCGTCGACGATTTCTGTTTGCTTCTACCTCTATTTTTGGGCGACTTTTCCACTGAATTAATTATCTGATTGTTAGACGTATTTTCGGATTTTTTTCTTTTCATCAAAGGCGATTTTGAAATAAAAAAATTTAATTTAGAATTATCACGTTTGCATTTTGGTTTTGGGGACGCAACTTCTTCTACTGCCTTCACAGGACTTGCTACGGTTTTAATCGGCGATTTCTGTGTACTAGAGTTATTATTTTCTATTTCCGGTATAGCTTCTTCAATATGATTCGCTACGTTTCGCAAATTTTGTGCATCCATTGGTGGAAATATGTCGCTGGAATCCAAACTTTTTGACTTACCGCAGTTTTTTAATCGATTCTGTCTAGCACTTTTATTTTCTTGCATCGGCTTTTTAAGCTTTCTTTGCTTGGTTTTTTGATTAACTAAAACCAATCTCTTCGGGGCATCCTTTCCTAGCATTTGTAGTGCCACTTCGCTGGGAACTAAGTGGACGTCCACTAAATCTAAATATCCCACACTACAACTTCTTATCATGGAATCGGTCAAATACGGCGTACTTGTTATACCTTGCGACGATCCCGGTTTAGCCTCTTCATTATTTTCCTCGTCGATAAATTTTAATTTATCGCTCGTCGCGCATTTTGGATTACAATTTTCTAGAGTTTTATTTTGTAAGCTCATCCCTTCTCGCGTTTTATTCGCTTCTAGAGAATTACTCCTAAAATTAAAGTTTAATGTCGACTTCAAGTTTACTTTTTCACTATCGCTACTGCTTTTGTTAGCGTTACAGAGTTTTGTTGCGGATTCTAAAATATCTTTTTTTACCACTACCGGTTTACGCGGTTCAGAGTTTAGATTTAACGATATTCCATTTTTATTACCGTGTTCGTTTAATATATTGGATTTCACTTGTTGCACATTATTGGATGTATTATTATAGTCGGTCGTTGAATACGACAGAAGTGTTTGTGCGGGTGGCCTGTCAAAAATTATATCACTGGGTGCTACTGCATTTTTTGGCGATTGCAAAGCTGGAACGGAACCTTCGCAACATAGTGGCGATATGGCGTGTCGTTGATTTCCCGAATTTGTGGAATTAGTCCTACAATATTGACCCATAAAACTGGTACTCTGGATGCTATTTGTGGGTCTTCCATTGGTTGCGTTAGCAATATGACCATAAGAACACTGCGGACGGATTCCTTCACAATAACCAACCACGTCTCCGATATTATGGAACACAATTTCATCTTCGTACGATTCGGCACGTGCCAAAGCGGGGCCATTTGTTATAGTAGAACTTAAAGTGGTTTCGGGAGTTACAAAATGATTGGAAGTTTGCGATTTTGGTCTGTTAAGCCTGTTACATCGAGGAGACATGGGTGCAATCGGTGGACAATTATCGACAGCGACTCGGTGTAATTTAACACGCTCTTCTAACAGATTTACATCCTCCTCGTCTTCCGAAAATAAATTAGGGTTAAAATTTGGATCAGGACCCGTGGGAAAGTCATCCCTAAGTTCTGTCATCACTAAAGTCATTTGTCTAGGTTGCAAATGTAATAGGGACGTTTTGTACGTTACTTGTCCTAAATTAGCAGGAACCGAATTAACCAATCCGTGAATTTTAAATTTTGTTCCCCATATATTCGAAGTAACTTCTACAAGTCGTACGTGCTGGAAACAAATTAATTGATACTTTTCAAAACCTATAAGAAAAATAAATACCTCTGGAAGCGTATCGACGTAAGCTAAATCATCGCCATCTGTTTCTCCCGAACTGGGACCAGACTGTTTATCCAGTTGCCCAGACCGAATTCTCGATTTGTTTCTCTTTTTCCTTCGTCTTTGCATTCGCGGCGAACCTGTACAACCTTCATCTCGATCGCTATCGGAAGAATCGGTTATTAAACCGCTACCGTTAGTCGAATGAGCAGAAGAACCGGAGCTTTTCGAATCTGGTGACCATCTCAGCGAAATACCAAAATCTGCATGCAACGAATATTTTTTTAAACTGCAAAGTTACCCGATCGATTCGTATTACCTTCCACCTGTGGATCAAAAATAACAAACTCGGGGCGAATTTTACTCGTCCTTTTCCCTTTCAGCAAAGGTACCAGCCCACCTAAGTATTCTAAATATAAAGTGTAGCACGTTCCAGATGATAAATTATTATCATCGTCGTGCCTTATCATAGTACAATGTAGCCTTACTGATCCTAAAGGGGGTTTCGAAACAAAGTCTCTTAAAGCACTTGCTTCTGGTACACAGCACTGAAAATTTTATGTAAATAAAAATAATTCGATTGGATTATTTTACCTACCCTAATAGTTTGAGCAAAAAGGTTTCCAATTAAATTTTTAATCCGCGAAGGCAAGGGTAATGCTGGTAGTTGCGTTTCGTGATTTAAAGAGTTATGGATGCACAATCTGCAGAGTAACTGGAGAGTTGCTATCCTCCTAGACACCCAGGCTATATGAATTTGTGTACCTGTTGCTAAAAATAATCTCTTATCATTATGTCCCCAGGTTAGCGCACAAATTGGTGTCTAAAAAACATTGCAGAAATTAAATGTCAAGAAATGATTCATCACTTACCTGCGTATAAGGAATTACAGTTTCGTATAAGCACGTGCCCTTTTCATTATAAAATTTAAGAACGTTTGTGCATTCCCCGTTAATCTGCACGTTCGAAATGTTTTTAACGGTGCCCGCTACCGCTAAAATTTCTCTCGAGTTGCTCCACTCCATGCATAGGGGTCCATGCAGTTCCGTGTTGATTTGGATGGGAGAAACGTCGTCGAAGGTTTTTAGCAAATAAATAATTCCATTTTGAAGACACACCGCCAAAACAAATTTTCTTTCGGACGCGTTTGTAACTCCCGGATCGTTGTCGTCGCCTTCTTCCATCTTAAATTTTTCGCACGACCAAGCCATCGAAGAAATTCCTACATCCGAACTTAATTGCACTTGTGAAACCATTGCACCATGAACATCCATCACTATAATTTGACCGGAGGTGGTTCCGAAGTAGACTTGTTGATCGTCGGGCGTCCAAATGCCACAAGTAATCGTAGCTTCCAGATTAAGCATTGATGACCAATATCTTTGCCCAGCTACCGATCCGACGAGTACGAAACCGTCCTAAAAGGGAAATTTAGATTTAAATTGTAAAAGTTGGGTTTATAACCTGATAACAAATTAGAGCCATTCTTCCATCGTGAGACCAGGAAAAATGAGTCACCGGGGTATTGCGGTCATTAATTAATTCGATCGACCATCGTCCTTCGTATTTAATCCAAACGAATATAATTCCCGAACTATCACAGGACGCCAATTTTTGATAAGGCTCGTTCCATTTTACTAATATTACCTATTTAACAAAAAATGATTAATGTTTTTTTTATTTCATCCGATGGCAACTATTTGAATAATAAATGCGATTAAGCAAACGGCTTCGAAAAGCACAGTTTATTAATAAGCAGGAAATGAGAAACGTAATCAAGAAGCATAAATCGATATTTGCCTCAAAAAGTATTATACCTACCTCGGAACGATGCCCTCGTAAATTATAATTCGTTCGAGGTGGATATTCTACATTTTTTTTACAGTGACTGGTCGTAAAAGTGACCCCGACTAATCCACGGACATTTCCTGTTGCTAACCATCCTTCTTGATAATAATTTGTTCTATTAAGTTTCCAACCTTCGTCCTGAAAATAAGGAAAATTTATTGTTTTTAAGTTGATTTTAACCATTTTAAAATTATTTATTTTTCATTATTAAATAAGACAGTTTATTCGAAAATGAAACTGTCAGATGCAGTTTAAGTTTATGAAAAGTTATTGGAGTTGCTTAAAAATGTGCTTGCAAAAGGAAGATTATATAAATTTAGCAAAAAAACCATCAAGCTCAAAGTAACTAAAATGTATTACTCATCGTTTTTATTTTATTGTAACATCAATTTAAACGATTGTTTAGATAAATGTGGCCATTTAATACGATCGATGAATTAATTCATTTGTAGAATTTTTACATTTCGCGAATTCAAACATTTTGTTGAATACTTTAATTTGGCTCTGCAATTGCGTGGATGTTCTGGAAACTATGTTTTAATTTAATTGGCAATTACCTAATTAGCTGATTGATTTTCTGTTAGCTTATTTTAATTATCAGGTGCTAACGAGAACCATGTGTAACGAATTTTTGCAATTTGTTACATGGTACTACTTTTCATTACACAATATTTCTAAGTACGGCCCATGCATTTTATTTTAATGCAATTTTATATTGCAAACATTTGGTTTGCAATTGAATGGATTGGTGCCTTACAAGGCAATGGCGAGTTTTTTTTTGATGGGTTTGCCTTTTTATGTAGGTATAGATTACTTTCACAAGTTAAAATAATTATATATTATTTCGAAAAATATTTAATCGAAAAGGCAACAAACTTGACGGTAAAATTATTCAGAATTACCTAATCCATTTTTACTCTACAATTATTTGCTGTATAATAACGGGGTTGAGTTGATTCACCCCCACGTACCTACTGTTTAATCTTATTGTATTTCAAATAAATACTAAAACATAATAAGTTGGCATTATGTTTGTTATAAAATATTGTACCCGTATAACAGAATTGTATAAATAATAAACAAACTAATTAGACGCAAACCTTCCAAAGCGCACCCCAATTTAACACAAAAGCTTAAGACCTGCTCCTTGATTGTTTGGATATAATTATTCAAGTTCAAATTGAATTAGTTTAAAAATAACAAGGAAATTTAATTAAACGTAACAAACATTAACGATTTTAGTAAAATGGATTTAACATTGCAATTTTCTTTTTAAACTAATTTTTAAGCTGTTGTAGTTTAATTTTTGGTTGCTTTAATAGCGGGAATGCCTATTAAAATACTACAATTCCGAATTCCAAGCCCAAGATTTCTCTTTACAGAATAAATAATAGGCATCCGGCTGCGCCATTATTTCTTGAATTTTAATTTCCCAATAAAATTTATGAAACCTGGTAAGCATTGCGATAGAGCTTAATTACAGTGAAAATTTAATGAAACGATGATGCGGAGACGCTTTAAAATCTAAGTTACAGTTATCTTGTAATTTAGCTCGAAAAGAACAAATTTTATTAAAAATTTCGGGAAACTACAATAAATTAATTTTCTCAATGCTTTTATTTTAATTATCTAAATAAATGTATAAGGTGCTTCGACTTCTTAATTAATCTTGTAGTGCCAACACAATAAATTTTAGTGACACGTTCTTCGAAATTCCAATTTAATTTGCGTACTTTATTTCCTGTGTAGACCAATAATCAACTCCAGCCCGACTATTTTATTTTCCGATTAATTAAAACAATTTAGAAATGTATTTTCCACAGTTGGTTCTTCTAAGTTGCTCAACTTTACTTAGTTTTAATGGTACCTAAAGGAGAAAACTTTATTAATTATGTCGTTTTCTTTCGAGCGAGTTTATTTTACTAGAACTTTCTTCGTATACATTTTTAGGTAAGAGAATTATATAAAGAAGAGTTTTGTTACGAGTGTTAAAGTGCCATTGTTTTAATAATAAATCTGAAAGTGAATTTGTTAAAAAGGCAGTTAAGTTTTATTAAATTAGCCAAACGTAAAAAAAGTCGAGCTCTAAATAAAACTTGGATGATTTTCACGAAGTTATATTCCAATTAAACAGGGGATTCCCTTGTGCTAACAAGGTTTAAATGATGTTTTGAATTTAATACCACGGATGACAAATTCAAAGCTTTTTCGAGATAATATTCCGCTCTTATTTTCATGAATGCTCTCCCATAAAAAGAAAAGATCGTAAATGAAAAGAAACAACGTTAAACGTTTAAAATTGAATCAACACTGTATTACTTCAAATTGCTGCCGCGAGAACCATACTCACGCTACTCAATTATTTTTGATCGATTTTAACAGAATTGCAGTGGTTGAATGAATGTAGATTTTTTATGATAGTATCGACATTCGAAAATAAACTCGAGGAGAAAGAATTAAACCATCACAACTTAAAACTGTTTCTACTGCTATAGGACAACATAATTTAAGTTGTTTTGGGGCTTATCAAGCAGGTTTTACTACAACCAATTTTAATACTTTATGTAAGTGGAAAACATCTTTAACTTAATTATATTTGAAAGGTATTGTTCCACGCTTCTTCTTCTTCTTCCTTTCTACAAGCAATTCTCTAGATAATTCTCTTCTAGTTGGCCAAGGCCTGTTGTATCCCAACATCTGCGTCGTTTCCTTAGCAGTGTTAGAAACTTTGAGCATATAAATATTTTACATCCATCAGGTAGCTTGCTAGACTTGCCTTCAGATGTGCCTGTATCCTGGTTTTTATGTTAATGGCGGCAATTCACTAACCCAGGGGACCACCGGCTTAACGTGCCTTCCAAAGCATGTCCCACGCGATCGCCTAAAAAGCCAGCAGTCCTTGCAGAAATGATTTTTAAGTTAGGTTTCAGTTTCAACATAACTGCTCGCATTTGCTTGGTTAGGGGGGTAGGTATAGAATATTCTGTTCTTACCATTACCAAGTCTTCCAGGATTGCATTTGAATTTATTTTGTAACGGTTTTAACTGATACTCAATGTAGTCAAATTTTAGTAACATTAAGAGCTTAATAATTACTTTGTGATAATTAATATCTGATTGTTCATAATTCTTAGTTTTAAAAATGACGGCGCCATGTCTAAAGAATTTTTAAGTAATTAGGTGGTAATTAATTTGTAATTGTAGCATTTTCATCGATAATCTTCTTTTTCAACAATTTTATAATTTATTATTATCGATTAATTTTTTTTATAGGGTAAACTTGCCGTATTTCGCAGCATTCTTTTAGAAAATATTTTTAAATGGAATTAATTTTAAATATTAAACTTTGCAAACTTCTAACATTTCTGCGAAGTTAAGAACACTGAGAAATAAGCCAAGTGTGCCCGATTAATAATTTTACATTAAAAATTTTAAAATAATTTTAATTATAATTTATTAAGGTATATTGTTAAAATTAAAATACATTTCTGTAAATTAAATCAAATTCGGTACTTTGATCTGCTGTAAACACTTTTAAATCCTCAATTTGAATGGTTTTAGCTTGGTATTGACAGAAATCAAACTTCAAGTTTATCTTCTTAAAATAGACCGTAATGGAACCTTTTTTCAAAGGTCATTATAATTTAATGAGAATTCGCGTTTCGATTTAAGCAAAGAAAAGTGGCATTGAAATCTTATAAATATTTAAAATTTCTGAAGAAAATCACAAACGACGCTTTTGATTTCAAATTTTATGTAAAAGTTATGTTCACTTAATGTCGCTTTACATTTTTTTAGAGGACCGGAATCACATAAAGGGTCGTTTAAAAAAAATTCCTTACCTATGGTCCTAGTCTGCTTTTATTTGTATTTCCACTAAAGTAAGGGTGCTAAGAAAATAAATTAAGCCATTTTCCCAAAGGAAATTTAGAAAACTTTTTTAAATTTTACGTATCGTATAATGTTCATGAGATATTTCCAAAAAACTATGCCTTTTAATTTTAATTTATTCACACAAAATGTATTTTACATTTAGAACCATACAGAGGATTTTCCTTAATTTAAAGACATAACATCTGATAATTAGTATTTGCGATGGAAGATAATTTCAGGTGATGTCTTAATTTTTTCAAATTTTGATTTTGACACCTAGAATCTTAGGGGCAAGATTGAGAGGCAGACAGTAATATAAAAAGAACTTCAGGCTATAATTGGATCCAAAAGGGGCAAGATCAAGAAAATGGAAGTCGTCAGGATGAGAGGCTTACATTCGGGATATAAGCTGAAACATTATCTCGAGGGGCCAAATGAAAATCACATTGTTTGTAATTGTTGTCTTACTGGCTTTACCTAAAAATGAGGTGAGAATACATTGCGCGCGGATGATTTGCTTTTTTTTTGTTGTTGATTTATATATACAAATAATATTATTGTTAGCTAAACCGTACTAACTTGGATGGATTGAAATGATGACTGAGTAATTTATGAGGTAAGGTTTGAATTTGGATGATATTTTTTTGGAGTCTGCCTCTGGCAGACCATTGGATTTATTTTACTTTAGATTATTCTATGAGGATGTCCTGAACTTAATTTGCTTCTATGTTTTATTTATTTGTGGGTCTTGTACCTGATTTCGGAACCCTAACATGGCAACCCAGCTTGACTACTCTCATTTGTTAATTAATTTTGTCATTTATTTCATTCAGGTTAATTTCTCATTTAGTTAACTGCCAGACAAGTATCTGGGTGAAAGAATGAACGAGGGCTTCTCTTTCTCTCTCTGAGACACATAAGCTCTCAGAACTGGAGATAAAGATTAGTCGCTCTCTTCCATTACAAAGGTTTTTGTGTTATATTTATTATAATATCTGATATTTAGCAATATCTTCACCCTGTTTCTTATCGAAAATCGTTTAATTATCCTTTTTAATCACCCATGAACAACCCCATATAATATAATATAATGAATAGATTGGGTAGTCACCATCAACAATCAGGAGAGCCATCGAAGAAGTGGAGTGACCTTCATCAAATTTTTAGCAGAGCGACCCACGTTTTAAAATCACAATTTAGCAATTTACCCTAAGCAAGCGAACTTAAATTACCCTAATGTGTCGCTGGAAAAATTTGGAAAAAAAAGAGAAAACAAAAAACTTTATAGGAATTTATTAAGGCCCTAATGGTGATGTTTTACGAAACATATTTTTCAATATTTTCCTCAATAATTTAGGATCATTACAAAATTTGGTAACCATTACCAAAAATTTAACTTCACAGCAGAAGCTGGATGCGTTTGTTGGGCAAACAATTAAAACCTAGTAAATTTTAACGATGTATTCCAAGGACAAATCAAAAGTTTGGTTTTGGGAGAGGGATAATTGAATGGGTGATTACTTATGAAAAATTAGGTCGCAAGTGAACATTTTGAATTTCATGTCAAAAGGGTCAAGCTTCTTCAACCTTTTTATATGGGAGCGGTAAGAAAATCTACAGCTAAGATGATCACTGAGTCCATGTTGATAATGTTTACTCATTAAAGTGATTTCTTCTTGGAAGATATAAAGAAACTGTGGGATACTTAGGTTACTATGCATGACGTCATTGGGAACGTATTTTTAAACTGGAATCGTAGTTTTAAAATATTTGTTTCATTAGCAGAGCCCTATCCACTAGAAGCCATATATCGATACAGGCTTAATGATGGATTTGTATATTAACAGTTTGTCAGATATTCTAAAGTGAGAGTTTCTACTCATCAGCCAGTATATTTTGAGATAGATAAGACCTAACTGCAGCAGTTTCTTCCAAAGGTATTTTGCCGAGGTATTTGACTTCCTCACATTGTGGGAGAGCACTGTTGTGTAGTCACATGTTCCTTTTTGAGAGTAAACATGATATGGGTAGACGTTGTACTATTGGCCTCAATTCGTTATATTTTGAACCATTTAGTTACTTTGTTAAGGTCATCATCAGTAAAAGTATACCTATTATTTCGGTATTGTAGTTGGGTGGTAAATCGGAGGTGTAGAGAAGTACAAGAATGGGCCAATCACTTTACCCTGTGGTCCCTGTGGTGCACCTGATTTTATGGGAACCAGAGTGGAATGGGCTTCTCCGTACTCCACGAGAAGTGTCTTTACAACATTTAGGTGTGACTTCAATAGTTGGTAATACGAGTAAGGGTGAAGTAAACCGACTATAATTTTATAGTTCAAACTTGGATGCCACATTTTGTTGAAGGCATGGGAAATGCAAAAAAATGCTGCTAGGCAGTATCACTTGTGTTTTAGCCCAATCTAACTGTTATCAAATCACAATCTAGTGCTTTATAGACTTAATTAGGAGGTCCATTTTAAAGAAGCATCTAGAATTTGATAATAGATAGGCTTTTCATCATTGGAAAGGCTTTCCGTTAGGAATGGTTTAAAAGCATTGCCAAGATGTTCTTCGTATGTGTTTACCTTTTCTTCATCCGATCTTGCCTAGTTGATATTTCGTGTTCTAAGTGCTGGTTCTGTGTTTTGAGGCTGTTCGATATTTTTGGTGACTTTCCACAAGGAATAGTCTGTAGATTCTGTATTGAACCTTGATTTAATTTGATATCAACATCTTTTAATATAATTGCTTGATCAAACTGTTCAGATTTCATTTATCGACTTAAAACCCCAAAGCAAAACATCCAAAGGCGTTAAATCGTATGATCTTTGCGGCCAATTCTGATCAGTAAAACGGGAAATTACACGACCAGGAACTGAGTCAATTCAATTGAATTGTTTCTCGGGCTGTTTGGCACCGTCTTGTTGAAACCGCATGTTGTCCACATCCAAATCTTGCAATTACGAAAATTGCCAAACCCTCATTATTTTTAAAATATTGCTCAACAATGAAAACGCGTTGTTCTTTCGTGTAGAGCTCCATTTTAAATAACCCTGAACGGTCTGCTATCATGCTGTCTTTTTTTTCGTTGGCAATACTTTACCACACAAATGGCGCAAAATTCAAATCTTGCGTGAATTTTTGGACACTTTTAAGTGTAACCCTTAGTAAAGTAGAGTAGACTATAAAGTTTGTTTAGAATCAGATTAAAATTACTCAGCTCTATAACGTTGTAAATTCTAAGATGTCAGTTCAATCACACCCCTATATAATTGACGATTCTTGCGAAAATCCGCTTCTTTTATGTAAATTGTTAAAGAACTCGCAATTCCATTGGGGCCATTTATTGCAATTGAACAAGTCGGCCTATGTGGTGCGTATTGCTTGTTAAATGTCCTATTTTAGCATGAAAACAAAACGATTCCATTGTTTCATTTTATTCGAAAAATTTGTTTCTTTTCGTGCTGGTATTAAACAAGCTTCGAACGTGTGTATTTCATTTATTACGTCAACATTTCAGTAAATGTCAAGTGAAAATTCCATAAATTACGTTTGTATTATATACGAAAACAATATTGCGCCCGAATTATTGGTTTCGCAATATAATCTTGCACAACAATTTTAGGAAGATTAATGTCAACACGACGTGAATATTAAAAGTACAAAAATTTAAAGTTTAACACTTTTTGCTTATTTTAATTGGAAACCTTAACTATCCTTCGAGATTTCCACATCCTACACATTGCGAATTTTTCTGAGAGTGTGAAACGCTAGAAAACATAGCAAGAATTCATATAATAAATTGTTTAAAATATTTTACGTTTTCCTAATTTGTGAAAATATTATTAAGGTCATGCTTTTCATCATTATCATCATTTCACATTTCAGTCATGCTTTTAATTATCAGTTGACTGTAAATAGATTATAAAGAAGTCGGTTACAATAAAATAAATTCAATTCAGTATCTTTCCAAGTTCTTCACATCATTTGAATGGTATTTTAAAATCCGAATTTTCTTTAGAATTTCCACACAGATTACACGATGGAAAAAATACTTTTGATGTGTATTAATTTATATTTTTCTATTTATTAGATCGTACATCTTTCATTGCTATTCAAAATTTAAGTTTGAATATTTTTTTATCCGCATTACGAGCACGATTTTTCCCTATAGAAAGTTTATTTTGTATTCTAAAGCTGCCGTAAATTTAAAAGTTGTTTATGAGTTTTTCAGAAGTAGGATTGCATTAGGAAACATCAGCATGAAATATCACTTTTTAACAAGATAAGGTGAGTTGTTTCTTTGGAAATTATAATTTTATGATAAAATACTGCCATGTGAGGGAAACGCCTCGATATTAAACCATTAAAGCAACCCCACAGCTACGTTATAGATTTGATCAAGTGAAAGGGTAGTTTTTCTTTTTTCATTTTCAACACCAACTTTACCAAAAGGAAAATTACTGTTTAATGCGTACAAGATCGATCGAATAATTGAATTTATTCTATTGCCATTTTTGACCACTTTCATATGGATGAGAAGTAACAGAAATTTGATCAGTTTCCAAAGTAACATTTGAAAATCCTTTGATGTTAAAAGTTATCCATACTTACAACTTTTGTATTCTTTGATGTGTGAGTCGTGATGGATTTAACCGATGATATGGAGGATAGAACTTTTTAACCTCAGCTAGATTCAATTTGCTTAACGAGATTGTTTTTACTTGCCACGTATACCTACTAATCAATTCTTTTTTATTTCATTCATCTTCGGAAAGTAGCAAAAGCCAACTTTGTTATTACTAAAGTTTCTTTTATGGCGATTAACTTTTGTATCAGCTTTAAGCTCTAACCGTTATCGATTTTTATCATCTTCATATTATTAGCTTCTATTAAAAAGTCTTTATCAGGCCATTAAAAGCAAAGTTCTGATATTCTTTTTAAGTACAAACATTATTTTTGTGTTTTAATTGGCTGCACACAAGACGATTCCTGTGTTGTCAATAACGAAAACTTCCATCATATTGCGATATCCTTTGATATTATTTTTACCCTTAGTAACTCAATTTAACGAATCTTTTACAGGAGACCATCAAAACTGTTGAAGTAGGTCATGAAAATGAAGAACTGGTTAAAATTAACGTTTAGTAGACATTAAATGTAATTATTGAAAGCAACCATGCAAGTTACTCAGCAATTTGTTGAAAGTTTCAGAACATCACAATGACAAATTCTAACTTAGCTACTTTGTTTAATTTTCTACAAAATTTGAATTGTTTCGAATTAGTGAGGCGTTAAAAGCAAATACCTATGTCCTATGTTTTAAGTATGTCCAACAAAGTGTCAAATTTTCGAGAGCTTTCCATTACCCAAATTTTTTGTTTGAACGGAAAAAAGGTTTTGCTTGTTTACCTCTAACATACTCGATATAACCACTTCATTTTCTTAGATCCACTCGATTAAAGTTAACTAAATCCTCAACCGTTTGTCGTGGCATCACTTCTGTCTCCCTGGATCAACACTTATAGAAAGTTTCTTCATAATACGAAGTGACGCAGAGAGGGAAAATACAAAGGGAAAGTTAGGAAGTTGAAAGACGTCAATTGCAGGTAGAACGTCCGTCTTTACGAAAGGGGATGTCAAATTTATAAAAGATCAGGGTGCCAAGAGGAAAATGTTATTAAAAATTAACGAGAGAACCATATTAAGGAAGTTCACTATTTATGAAGGAAAAATGTTTTCTTTATCACGTTTCGAGAAACTTTTATTACTTCCCATTGAAATAGACAAGAAACTACATCAAGAGTGTTAAATTTATAAAATTTTAATTTAAACTCGAAGTTACCAGAGCAGTAGCTGAGATAATAAAAAGTTTTGTTAAAAAAGTGTTTCCAAGTTAATCTTGTCAATCGTTTTTCTTTTAGTTCTATTTTGATCTGGGGTCTACTTTTATAGGCACTTCAGGATGGCTATTATTTCTAACCCTGGGTTACCTTTGACACGAAATGGTTTTCTGTCACAAAATATCCGAAAATATATTCTAACTACAACATATAAGATCCAATAAAATGTGCCAACTTTTCTGGCGAATCGTACTCTAATCATACAGAGTGCATCAAAAATTCTACCAGAGAGATCAATTTAAAATTTATATAAGTAGGTCATTTTATTGGAAACTTAAATTGGTGACCCTAACGTGAGAACGAAGACACTGGAATAAACGAAGTAAACTCTATGACGTTAAATTACGGTCTATTATTATCAATGATATTCCCCAATTTTGATCTTGGTGAGAGAATCGTACTTGTGGCTTAATTTTGAAACCACAGTTTAACAAAATGATTTTGCGAAATTCAATCTTTTCAATTTCTGATAAATACAATAAAGACAAAATTATATTATTATTCTTACGATGGGAAGAAAAGCAAATTTGACGAGCACAAATCGTCTCAGTTTCAAAGACTCTAACTTAATCTTGGTGGATTAATGGTGTTAACAGATTGAAAATACTTTTGACAAGCTGATTAAGATTATCATTAAATTTGCAATATGGGGTGACAAGGTATAGCTTCAAAACATTAAATGAGAAGCAGGCGCTTCAATAGAGAAGAAAAACTCCTAATAATTAATAAAGCGCCTGTAAATTGCGTTTCGTAAGCGAAACGTCAAGTAACCGACGAAATAACCGAGAGATAAGTTTATATTTGTTAAATTTTATATGGAAAAAGAACTTAGTAATAATAACAATAAGGTTTTAAGAAAAAAAGGAAATACAAACATTGACAGTGTTTTCTGCTGTTCATCAAGAACTGCGACACTCTCGGTAACAAACGGAACCAAACAAACATCATCATTCTTGGCCACAATATCTCACGCTAAACTCAATTTGCACAACAAACTATTTTCTTGTAAGAAAATCACGTCGTGAAAGTAAATCACTTCTTTCAACAAACGCAACTGGCACAAGTACTTACGCCTTTCGAGGAAAACAGCAACCAAAATGATTAAATTCCAACAAAATCAGTCTAAGCATTTCGTAGATTTTGTAATAAATAAGTTAATATTAAAAATTCATGTATGAAAATAAATTGTAATATCACTTGGGAGTTTTTGTTTATATTATACCTACTCCCTGTCTAGAGAACAATGAGTAATTTCTATGAAGATTGCCAAGACGCAGAAAAAGATTTTTACTCCCAAGTTTGAAAATATATTCTTACATCTACATAATATTCGTTATGTTTATTTATCTTCCCTGAAGTGACTAATCTGGTCTCCCTGTTATTGGTGCTTTTCCTTTCTATGTAGGTTTTCTACACCGGTAATGGACACTTGAGACGATTTTATATTTTTAGAAGAAAATATTCCAATATTTGAATTAAGAATATACCAACCTCGTCAAATTGGCGTTTGGTATCTTAGCATTTTTCATTTTTTATCTACAAGGAAGCGCAAGCCCGACGAAGAATCCACAACCTGGAAGACCAGAGAGATGGCCAGAATAAAGTTCTTACTTCACCCGGAATCGAACCGGGTATTTAGCGTTCTCTATAAATGTTATTTAGATATTAACATATTATGAAACAAATGTTTATTTCAACGGAGTAGGAGTTCAATGTGCTGAACCTGAAATTTGTGATCTGTAGCATCCCAGGTAATTTTGGGAGCCTAGCAATCTTCAGACTGCCATCTAGAAGCTAATTAACCGGTAAAAACCCGACAAATATCTGGCAGCATATCAATGTTTATTGGGTCGAATTTTTGCAAGTGTATGGTATCGACTCTTTTTCGTGTTCACTAAAATTTTGCAGGACATTAATAAGTATCGATTCCCCACATTTTGTTGTTTTTGGTGCTTGATATGGATTGTGACGTCAGAGGGCAACAGTTTAGACGATTGATAAGGGAATTCAAAAATCCTAGTGGGAACATCTGAAGATTTTATTGTACAACTTTGTTTTGTTATCGCGGATTTGGGTTTTTATTTACATTTTTTGTTAGATAGAGTTATTTGAAAATATTGTAACACCGCATGTGATTTAATTTTTGTTATTATATTTCTTGAATTTTGAGCTGTGATTTACTCGCAATTCAGGCAAGGAAATACGAATATTAATTAAAACAACCTGAACGATTGAAGTGCAGTTGGTGACGTTAGTTGAATAGCAATTATTGTAGAGGTAATTTTATTCATAGTGGTTGGGAGTGGTTAATGTGCAGAAACGAATATTTGTCACTTCGGTTCTATGTTTGTGTCAGTTGGTGGAATTGGGTGTCAAGCGTTCTCCCTCCACATTTGTAGCGCAAGCCCCAGTCACGTGCCAACTACTATGAATAAAATTACCTCTATCGTTATGGATTCCATGATGAATGAATTAAAAAAACCTTGAAAAAATGGCTAGGTACCTCAATATCAAAGGGCTAAAGTGGCCATATGTAGTATGTAGGAAAAAGAGCTGTATATGATTAAAAAAATGTTTATAAAAGATATAAAGTTCCGTTATTCAAAGAAGAAAATTAGTCAGTTCGACTTTATGTTCGTGTCAATTGGTGGAATTGGGTGTCACGTGTCATATACTGCGCCGGATTTTGGCTACGCCTTTTCTTCTTTAGATACCGGTACTCTACCATGTTTTGAGTTGATTTATGTAAAATCTCAAAATCGTAATTTTTGACCGATGATGTGTTTATTCAAACACGAAAAATAGACAATATATTTCTGTATATTGTGGGGGGGGGGGACTTTTTACTGATAAGAAGGACATCAGCGTAATTTATCATGACATTTTGGTTTATCTATAGTTTTCAAAAATTGAAAATATGGTAATTAGTGAATCGTATTCACCACACAAGTCCGTTTATTATCACCTGGGAATATCTTTGTAGGTGTATGCTCAATCTTTTTTCATTTCTACGACGCGTTATCTGATTGGGCTCGAACAAATCCGTTATCCATTATGTAAATTATGTCGAGTACAAAAAGACACATACATGTTAAATGTAAGGGTGGTATGTGGAGGCAACTAGGGTGGGGTTATTTACTTACAACCCAGGAGCGAACGGAACACGTTCCTTAACGAATAAGTTGACCGTACGGTGACCGGTAGCTTAATGAGTAATTAATAAAACATATAACGGCTTAATGCTTTATTAATTTAAGTAACGATTTAACCCTAATGGAGCCATACCTAGTACCCGGGTACTATTTTGACTTTAAAACAGGATAACTTTTTTGCTACCGGGCCGATTTTTTTGAGCTTCGGTGACATCTCTACAAAAACAAACAACAAACAAAAAAAATTATAAAACGGAAAAATAGTGATATTAAGTCAAAAATTTTTGAAATGTTTTAAAACTACACCTTATCCGGCCATACCTAGTACCCGGGTACTATTTTGACTTTAAAACAACACAACTTTCTTTCTACCGAGCCGATTTTTTTGAGCTTCGGTGATATCTCTACAAAAACGGTTCTCTGCACACAAAAAATTATAAAACGGAAAAATAGTGATATTAAGTCAAAAATTTTTGAAATGTTTTAAAACTATACGTAATCCAGCTATACGTAGTGCCACCATTACTTTTATATGGGATATAAATACTACAGAATAGCTCCATTCTTTCAAAATTGTTATAATATTTATTGATAACAATTTAACATTGTATGATGTGTTAAAATAAAACTTTTTTCACATTTTACTTGAAATTAACTTTAGAATAGAGGCAGTTTCAAATAAAAAATAAATCAAGTTATATTTCATTATATTCTGCTCTACAAATATTTTTAGGGACATTAATATGAGGTCACGAAGGTTTCTGGTATTTCTGGCGACTTTTTCGGGCCTTTGCCTTTTCGAACATTCAATAAACATAAAAAAACAGTATCAGGTTACTTTCATGTGGCTAGTAACGTCTAGTCTAGGTTCCGCGTTTATGTCGATGCGGAAGTAAAATTACTGGTGAAAAAAAAATCACGAATTGCACCAAATAATAAATTATTAAGATTGACTGCTACTTTAAATTTATTAGTATTTATTATGTTATTGAAAAACCACCTACTGCAATCGAGAAGGTAACATCTACACTTGACTAATGAGCGTTACTTGAGAATATTGCTTACAATTTAATAAAATTTTGCCAAAAACCATGAGTCACAATCACATTATGCATAAATGTAACTCGATATAAATATAATTGTTATTAAAAACGTTTATAAGAATATTAAAAATCCGCTTAAAGATTGAGCATAACAGGAATTGCATATAAATATATGGTAGTACCCGGGTACTAGGTATGGCCGATATAAGGTGTAAATTTGTATGGCTCCATAAGGGTTAAATCCCATAGGTGAATGGTGCCCCATATATATTTTACATTTTCAACGATCAGGTGTGACGAAATATGTATTGTTTATAGTATATGTGTGTTTATAAACTCTAAACTTGGGGGCTCGTCCGGGATACATTAAAGTAGCAAATTGATCAAACTAGTATTCACTATAATATTGTTTGTAGCATTAAATTTAAATTAAATTTCTCTCAAATTTCTCACGTTAAAAGTTTATTGAGTGTAATAATTTTCATAATCTTTGCAGTTTCTTTGTTAAACTGCTGGTGGCAGCTTTGCAGATCAAATTACAAGTTTAAGAACGAGTATAAATTTATCAAGAAAAATCGACCCCTTAGTTTCAGGGTTTTACGTTTGGAGAGAAGAAAATTTTAAATTCGAACCATAAAGGTCTGGATCACTAGAATACGCCCATCGTGGCTAAGCAAACTGGAGTGTTGCCCTCATCGGATTGGACGTTTAATTGATTCCTTTTTTAAACAACCCTTTTATTAGGGATTGTCAGTTGAGGGTAAATGTACGTTTTAATTTGTTTTCAATGCATTATCTCTCTTTAGAGCAATTTTATTAATTTCTACATTCACAAAGCCATAGCACAGAAACAATTGATTTCTTAGTGTAAATGGTGAAATGATGATTAAGTTTATTTAGGCACCCGAATTATTAGGTGAACTTTTAAATAAGAAAGAAGTAGGCATGTTTGACCACCTGAGGGTGAAATGAGACTCCTGGACGCGGATGTTGAGCATGCCGTCCGATCCACTTATGATAGAGAAGGATGGCGCGCGACAATACGGCAGGCTGCAGCTCGTTTGGACACTTGACGTAATCACTACGTACCTGTTAGGACGGATAGACTGAAGGAGGAGGCATGTTTAGAAAAATATCAACAAGATACCTAGGTGATGTGAAAAAAATGAAAAAAAGGTTCAATTTTAGTTTTCGAACCGAGAGGAGGAAAAAAAAAGAAGGAAATCAATTTGCTACTTGGTGTATTTGGTCCTTCGAGGAAGAAGGAGATAAGAAAGCAGTTATTTTGGTCTTTCCGAATTGAAGGTGTGACAACGAATCTCGGAGGTGCATGGAAACAGAAAGGAGCACATTTTTGAAACTGTGAAGAAGGAAACAAAGCACCTAATCTATTCGGGTGTCACAGGTTTTTTTAATTGTAAACATTCATTTGTGTATTATAGTTTTGTGGGTAATTTTAATTTTTGGCAGACTTTATTAAATAAATTATTGAGCTAAATAAATTTTTAAATCGCATCTGGCCACGTGTCGTTATCCACAAAATTGTAAAATTAAATTCTTGCATTGGATCAGAAGCCCAAATCTTGGTGGTCCTTCTCGAGGTTGTTGCCGAGTGTGGGGACGCTATTCTGGTTGTGGTTGCAGAAAATACAAGCGGAAATCACATAAAAGTTGTGTTAAAATTGGTAAGTATGCGGTATGGTGTCGTTAGAGACATCACATCGCAATATGTACTTAGATAATTTCACGCTTTTTAATAAAGCATCCCACCATTTACACTAAGAAATCAATTGTTTCGATGCTATGTTGTATAATATGGTCACGTGATTGTGGAAATTAAAACAATTGTTCTAGAAAGAGCAAACACGCAAGGATTTGAATTTAGCCAAAGATTAGATCATCATCCCGCTTCGATACGGGGTTAGGCCCGAATCTAAAGCATTCACTAATGGAAGTTTTTCTTTTAGTGAAAATATGATGATATTTGATGATACACGAGAACAATATTGAATTTGTTCGATGTTTTGGGTACATTATTTTCACATTTTAAGGTTATTAGGAGAGTTACCTGCAAGATTCATTCAGTGAGTCATTTCCTGCAGATGACGACCATGCAAACCAGAAAGATAGCTGCTAAAATTATTTTTTTTAATTCGATGTGATACAATTAAAACTAACATAACTATCAAAAGTGTTTGGTTAGTATGGTCGTCATCTGCAGGAAACGATTCACTAAATTTCGCAGAAAATTTTCCCAATAGCCTTGAAAACGGGCAAATGAGGTTCCCAAAACGGCGGAAAAATTCAACATTGTTCTCATTAAATCACCACATGTTTTAGTAAGTAAACCATGATCGTACTCATACCTTTGACGATAAGATCACGATGAGCTATTCTGTAAATAGACCTACCGCTTCACGTGGAATCCGAACCACGGCACAAATAAATTTCGACTCGAACTTTTCGAGCCAAAGTTTACTTAATAATAAATTATTATGATAAAAATTTGAATAATTAATGGCAGCTGTGTAAGTTAATAAGTTCTCTAGACTAGAAAATGTGTAAAGTTGGCATGGAAACGGACAGATGATGGAAAAAGGTTATGCCAAATGCGGTATATTTAATTTTGTACTCTAAATAATTACTATTTTTCCATTCTTTTTTCAAGCAAATTAAAAATTTAGAATGCTAAATAATATCAAGTTTTATTTTTAAACAATGTAGCCGATTGTTAGGTCAGCAGGATGCTCGCTCCCAATTTAAAGGTGTGTTAAAATTATAAAATAGGCCTTTGGTCTACTTGACCAAACGTTTATTGCCAAAATGTTTTTTTTTATATGATAAGTGTTACAGATCTGACCTAAGTGGTTAGGAAAGCCACTAATGTGGCCCTTGAGTCCCCAACCTACCTCAAGTACCCCGGTACGCTACTCAAATCCCATTCCTGCCCCGATCGCCACCAATGTACCTCTCGAGTTCACAAATTGCCTTACATGAAATTGTAATAAAAGAATTATTTTTTTATAAACAAAACTACTAATGAATAATTTCCTTCAGGCGTCCTAATACGAATTCTTAGTTTATTCAGAAAAGTAGTTCATAGTATTATAACTTAAATCTTAATGGCAGCACTGACATTTTGAATGTAACTATGTGTTATCCCGCGCCGCTATTGTCAAGCCATTTTGGTAATTCAAAATGGCGTTACTGAAATTTTATAAATGGCACTTTATATTTGTTTATGGTTTATCACCAGAGAATCAGCAACTGCGATAAGAATACTTCCGGGTATAATGGTCGTGTTTCTGGAAAATATTACTTTTTAAATTGCACTTTATGTGTTTCAGTGTGAAAGACGATTCATATCTCTCAGACCTTTTTATTTTACGATATATCGCAAATAACTTAAAATACAGTTTTTACTTGATCAATATTTCACACCGTTTGCTTCGGAAAATTTGACATCTTTTAAAACTTGAACCTGACCTGAAAAACAATCGAAAGAGTTGGGATGCGAAATTGCGAACCATAGACTTGGAGGAGTTTTAGAATATACAATAGAGAAAAATCAATAAGAAAGTACTACATCGAAAAATTAGTTAAATCAATCAGTATAATAGAAATTGAATATCGGAATTGTTATCGTTGGCAATCAATTTTTATCGCAGTGCATTAAAGCTGTGATAAGGAAATGTCCCATACAGTAAATAACGCATCCTTTTCCCTAAGCCCTTTTATATTCGTCTTATCTTGCATAAAAGCTGAGGGGAGATATTGATAATGAGTCACTGGAGTATGTGCATAACCGCAATAGAATTTCAAACTTGAGTCTCACGAGGATAATTTTAAACGACTAAATGCATATTGAATTTTGAAACTTTGAAAATTACAAACTACGTTACAAGTAAATTAAACGCTCAACAAGATGAGGCTTGGTTAAATTAGTAAACGAGTTAAGTGTAACTTAATTTGATTTTTGAGGGAACATATTAAGACTTCGTTATGCTAAATCAAACAACCGCAAATCTTAACCACTCTTGTTGGAGTTCTGAAGTAAACACGAGCGGTTAATTAAATTACATTAACGTGCGTTCGCTTAAATTATTTAGTTATGAATATTATTGTTTACAACATTAAATTTATTTAGTATACAGAAGCGGAAATTTCTAATATCACAGTGTACAAAGTGGAAAGCTCCTTTTTGATATTATGTGACATGAACTTATCGATTCACTTATATCTTAAGTTTCCTTCTCAAAAGCGATTTCGTAGTTTCGAGAATCATTCTGACAATTGTTGAAAATTTTGTTTGTAGTTTTCAAACGCAAAAGCAATTTAAACAACCCTTATTCAAATAGCTTGATCCAATTTCGTCGAGAATTTCTCCGGATATTAAAGCTATTAAAGTTTTAAAAAAACGTATTTTATAAGTTTTTCATTACATAAACTGTAATTATAAAAAAATTTTCCAATTAAAGTTGACAATTTTGCAAACGAAATTTAGGACTGGACTCTGCGCTAGTCACGATTGGGTCTTCTAGCTTCATTTGCAATTTCCGCAGTGTGTTGCCCTTGTACTAGTAGTCATTTCTGCAGTAATTAACTGCCAATATTAACTAGTTTACTTAGTTAGTCCGTTGGCATCAATTAAATTTCATGTCGGTTACGCTAGCTGAATAATGAAATAAAGTTTTTTAAACATTAAAATTAATTGCTTTCCATTTAGCTGTAAGCGATTAGCAAATTAGCTTCGGGATATTAAAAATTGGAAAAGTTTCACCTTTAACTCAATTGGGTTAACAAGTAGCAGAGGTAGGTATAATCCAATCCGCAATTAAATAAACGGACCCAATTAAGTGAATGGATGCTAAATTTGTCATTGAAAAAAACTGATTTAGATTAGTAATATTTTTAAAAATTTGTAATTTATTTCAAGTTGAGATGGTCAAACTGAGGCTTACATTTTTTTTCAATTTTTTTTATTGCGTTTAACATAAAAAAGAAATTATTTCAAAAGTCGAAATTTTCCGATTTTATCTCCATGGTTATACAATTGATTCACTTATTCAGGTTTAGTTGCACGTTACCTTTGTTAATTCGATAAATACTACGTCGTCCACCAATATTTTCACAATCGACATGTGCAAGTTTCTGTCACTTGTGGTTTTAAGAAAACCCAAATAATTCACCAAAATACGTATCGTCGTTGGTAGCAATAAATACAACTAATTATTATGTAGCTGTTAATCAGAATTATCAATTACTACGTCGTACAAATTCATCGGAGTGCCCAAGTTTGCTGGCACTTATTCCTGTTGGTGACAAAAAGTGTTGTAACGTTGAATCTTCGAGCTATTTCCTGTTTTCAAACTTGAATGTGTCCGTGCTTCGGAAGGCACGTTAAGCCGGTGGTCCCATGGGTTAGTGAATTGCTACCATTAACATAATAAACCAGGATACAGGCACATCTGAAGGCACGTCTAGCAAGCTACCTGATGGATGTAAAATATTTATATGCTCAAAGTTTCTAACACTGCCAAGGAAACGACGCATGTGTTGAGAAATAACAGGCCCTGGCCTACTAGAAGAGAAATCTCTAGAGAATTACTTCTAGAAAGAAGAAGAAGAGCATAAAAACCAGGATACAGGCACATCAGAAGGCTAGTCTAGCAAGCTACCTGATGGATGTAAAATATTTATATGTTCATAGAACTAATACTGCCAAGGAAACGAAGCAGATGTTGGAAATAACAAGCCTTAAAGCTTAAACTAAGTTGAAGAAGAAGAGAAGACACATGAATGTATCGATTCTTCACTTTTTCAAAATTTTCACTTAATTAACTTTTTATTGTAGGCGAACCACATTTTTAACTTAAATTAATACATTTAATTTCCTTAAAGTGAAATGAACCTGACTCTGATGAGCATTTGGTTTTAACTGGACTATGGTGCACAAATATCAACCTTCATTTAATTGCTAAGGGGAATTTTGAATATGAAGAGACCTAACTGTCTGTAATTTTAATAAACTTTTAAGCAAACCTCAACATACTGGTATAGTTTCCACTAGACTTATGTAATTAAAAGAGGACTCATTTAAAACTTTTAAGATGTGAGGGATCAGGAAAGTTAATAAGAAGAAATAAAATTTTCAATAAATTGTGGCCCCCTGGATGTAAAAACATGTAAGGAAAACTGGGCATGCCTATCACAATTCGTTTTAAAGTTATTATTACTGGATTGTCTCAAATGTGCCACCCTGTATATAATACAATACAAAATAAGAAGCTCATAATTAGCACAAAATTATGCTATACACAATTTCAAAAAAATTTAATGTTTTCAAGGTGGAGTGCGGTGCTAAGTTGACATAATCTCACTAACGCTACCACATATTCATCTTTTACAACCAAACCGTTCGAGCACTTAATTAGCACAAAATTATGAAATACATAAATTAAAAAGATATAATTTTTTCAAGTGAGAGATTAACATCAACTCAGCATCACCACTAAAGGTTTATCTTTCACTCCAAAATTGTTATAAGACAAAAGTAGCACATAATTAGCACAAAATTATGGTATATTTTATTTTTGATTTTGAAAAGATGGCGTTGTCGTGTTTCTGTAAGTTCTTGCCAGATTTGTTGATTGTTTTAAACAATAACAACAAAAACTGATTGACAACAATAAACAGTTACCTATAGTTAAATAATAATTGTAAGCGATGAAACTTTTCTATTATATTTATAGTAACTTTTTTTTGTTATATAGAAAGCAATCTTTAACACTGTGTAACTTTTGGAAACAAAAGCAACGCAGAATAATGTCAAACTCAACAGGTAAAGTTGACCTTATTTTACATGCTATGTTGATCCCATTGGAATTAAATTGAACAAGAAATTTTTTATTTTACGCGCGCTTTTATTATTCTAAATCGAACAACACTCACAGTTCATCATCTCCATCGAAATGTTATCAAATAAATTGTATTAGGTAAAAATCTTTTTGAGGACTTAAAAGAAATGGATTTGGTTAGATCAGTGGGCTAGATTATTTAATTTTAAAAACTTTCGTTTTCATCGACTCTTCCATAATGGGATAATCCCGTGTAGTCACAAATTTAATTTTGACATATAAAAATCGATTGGGTTCAAAAATGATTAATTATGAATATTAATTTAAAAATGTTTTTCTAATTATATAAATTGGGTCTTTTTACAACTTGACATTATAAACATTGCAATTTGATGACATAAGAGGCAGTAGTCCAATCACAATAATTCTGATACCATGATGCCAAAATAATGTAAAGAAAATGTTATATGCTACATCGTAAAATTAATTAAAAATATCTTCGAAAACAAGGTGTACGATATTGTAAATATCATTAGTTGTTAAAAGCATTTTAATACGTTAGCCGGTGCATTAAATTTATGTCACGCTAACATTAAAAACAATAGGTTATTTTTAAGCGTGGCGGTCTACGTGTTAAATAATGACCATTTGACAGACACATTTCGATTAATTTCTAAATAGAGGATTTTTCGAATTTTTTTCAATTTCATGCAATCATTTTTCATTCACAAATCATTTTTGTGTGTAAGTAGAAATCTATAAACTCTATAATAATTAACTTGGCAATCCTGCATCTATTTCGGGTGCGTTCCACTTAAAGCCATGACCATGGTCAATTGTCATTCCAAACAAATCACCACGGGACAACGCGGGTCGTCGCGGCTTTAAGTGGAACGCACCCTTTATGAAAGCATAGTACCATCTATTATGTAAAATAGGCAGGGTATATTTATGGATATTAAATGTCAGTTTGACAGATTTTGAAAATAATTTGTTTTGAATTAGATGTATACGTGCATTATTACAACATTCTCTGCTGTATAATAATTGAATTATACAATCGATTATATAATTATTTTGAATTTATTATAAGTTAAGCTATAAATAATTCTTGTGTACTGACTTTAATTTATAATTTACAACTTTCAACAAGTAAATAGGGGGAGTTCCTCGTGCATCTACTTTTTTTTTTATTGGATTACTACTTCACACGTCATTATTTGCCGCGTTTTAATTTTTTTTGAAATGCTAAGTACTTATTTCTAGTTTTGAACTTCAAAACAATGATTAAAATTAACGCAAAACATTTTTTTAATGCAAGAGGAATTTAATTATGTAAATTTTGAATCTTAGAATTAAAATAATATAAAGGGTTTCGCCCATTTTGCGTTTGTTTGCGTTCGACAAATATTTTTTTAGGTTGCTTTTACTAATTGGTCGTTCAAATTAACATTAAAATTCAAAAGCGCTGTAATGTTGGCACAATGTTGGCTATCATAAAAAACAATGCCTTTTCTTAACATTGATATTTTTAAACATTGCCAATTTTTATTGCTTGCTTTTTTTTATGTACAGCTTAAAAATATTTTATTGAATGTTAAAAATTTCAAAAACCATTGAGATTATGCATTAAGTTAGTCAAATAAAAGAAAAGCTTAATGAAATGTAAAGAAAGATATAATATTCTAATGATATTTAGAAAATACAGGGTACACCAGTTTAAAAATCGATGAAAAACATATTATGCACAATATTGTACAATGCACACTCACTAATGTACCGGACATGTGCTACATGCAATATTTTTTGAAGCGTTTCCTTCACAATATTTCAAATTTAGGACTCAATCTGACTTTCCATCCTTTGTTTAAACTTTCTCTAGATACAATCATAATTATAGCTATTTCTTTAAAAGAAACTAAAATTGTTCTCAAAATTATTAAATGCTTTTGAAATACGTATAGATTTTATTGCAACCATCTTCAAAAGCTCTCAATTTTGAATTGTAAAAACATTTTTTTGATTTTAATTGTCCATGCGGGTTATTATTTTGTGTGGGAATATGAAAGGGTAGATTTCCATCCTCGGAGGAAATTAGATGCCTCTTATCAAGGACTCTAATAATTGTGGAACTTCTTGATTTTAAGTGAATTTGTATTTTAGCGGTAATACTTCGAATTTAACACCTTGCAATTTTGGATAGGCTGTTTTTCACTTTTAACACCCCAAATTTCCCAACCGGAACTCTCTGATGCACTGTTCCGTTATCCTGTAAATCATATTTTTGCGTGTAAGTATTACAAATTTAACAAAATCTTCCGACTATAAAAGTGTGGAAACAAATAAACAAAATTGAAATAAATTTAAACAATCCCTGCTCAGAGAAGCATGGGAAATTGATGGCCACAGGTTAACTTTATTTAGGTGTGGGGAAACGGGACGTAGTGATACATACATTTCAAGTTAAGAACACTCATGAAATATTTAGGAAACCTGTGTCAAAGTTGAGGTGTTAACTAATGGAGATACTTTAGTGCAAATATGCGAAAAATTTAAAAAAATAAAAATGAAGCTGTGGAAGTTTTAATTAAAAGAGATAGTGAAATGTGAGTTGTTAATTATTCGGCTGATACAAAAATATGGCGCCCAAAACTTAGCAAAAGAAGGCAAAATATACGCAAAAAAGTTAATTGCTGCAGCAGCTTTCCCAGACTTATAATCAGAGGGATGAGTTTAATCAGGCTGAAGCTACTTACATAAGTTTTTTGAAATTAAAAAAGTAAAAGATCTGAAGAAATAAGATTAACTAGAAACTCAACGAATTTCATGTACTACGTACTGAGGTTTGAATAAATGGTACACACAGAGATAAATATTACTTACTTTTATTACAAAAATTCAAATTGATTTTCCAAAGAAATAATCTCGATAATCAGTAATTCCGAAGTTTACTAACTATCGATCTATTGGTTACGTACAGGAAAGTTCTAACTTTCTCTTTGAGGACAATTTTACGTGCGATGAATGTAAATATTGAAATTAACTTATAAATTTGCGAATATGAAAACAAATATAACATTTCGGAAAATTGTATATAAAAAGAAGTTCATGAAATTTATGTGGTTAGAGCAAGCTTGCAGACCGTTATTCAAAAAACCATCGTGTACGTAGCAAATGTGCTGCAGTTATACTGCGAAAAGCTCGTAGGATAATTATAGTCGTATTGCTTTTTTAGAGTTGAATAATAATCAGTTATAAAAGCAAATAAAGTTGGATAACACAAGTCAACCTTTTTTATTCTGTTTAAATATAAAGAATGCACTAATTGAATGACTTGGAAAAACTTTAGGGGAGCGTTCTTCTAATTAAATTAAGAATATTCTTTAAAAACTTATGGACTGCATGTAAGGACACTTCGACCATTTATTTCTTACTTTTCCGTTTACTTTTCTTATGATTTGCCCTCTCTAAACTTTATTATCCTTGAAAGTTTGTTACCAATGTCTGTGGTAGAATCCGCTCCACTCCACTGAGCTAGGTCAGCCGCTAGTCCACATAGTTCCTATTTTGTACCGTTACAATTTGATGAGAAACTAGAATTATACACCCCTAAAGTTTGGCCAAGTGTTTTAATTGCACCTCGTATTTTAATTTAATTAGGAAATAGAGTTATTAATAAAACAGGCCTTTTTTTAGCTAAACCCAAGCGTATTCCATGTTTTGATATATTATAATCTGCTTGCCCTTTCAAATTTATAAAATCTCGATGGAATACATTACATAATACCAAAAGTTCCCTCTCAATTCATCACATCAAATTATTTCATTAATGCAATTTATTATATTATATAATATTTTAAAGCGTTAGGATTAGCTATTCATTCCAAACTAACAAAATTTGTAGGGTCGAGATAATTTATGATCGAGCTGATTAATGTTACATAATATTAGTCCTGCAATTTACATTCCAAGAAGCTTCTCATATTGCACCCAAACTTAAACTTTTTTTGTTAAACTTAATTTTGAAATGTAAACTTTAAGTTAAATAAAGCTTTGTAAAAGTTTTGGAGCATCCTGTAATTGTGTTTTCCTCAAGGGTAAAAATTTCTTTCTGAAGTAAACTTAGACAGAACACTCATTGGAGATTCCTTTAAGCTCAAGTTGGATATTAAACTAATTAGAAGTTTATTTGGGTACTGCCTTCTCGACAATGTGAAATTGCAAATTTAATGTTTATTAGGTAAAGACAACCCTTATGTTAAAGGTAGCACACCCGTTGTAGTTGGCTCGAAACTTCGCAATAATAGAATTTGAATTGCAAATAATTCTATCCAGATCTTTTTTCACTTTTAAATTTGCTTTCGTCTATCTTCTATATTATATAAACGTTTTCTAACTTTCTGCCCGTTTATATTATCTAATATTCAAAACAAAAAAGGTTTCGCAATTTTCGTTTACCTTAAAAGCAAAACGTTGTCAGGTGTCTGTTTTAAAGCAAAAAAAATTAAACTTGCTGATATCCATCAACCCATTTTTGCATATCTCTGTTATTTTAAATTTTAATTGCCCTTTGTTTGGGAGTATTTATGTAACTTCGTAGGTACTAATATGAATTTATAATATGGGTCAACATAATTTTACAACACATAGTTTTAAAAGAAACAATCGCGGTTTGTCTTTGAGGCTGCGAGGTCGCGCGCTCTCCTTATGAAAAATAAAAAAATAATACAAATCAACATTTTATAATAATTATAGTAGTTATAATCCAAATAAATTGTCACTTGCGTCATTCTAACGTAACCAATTACTGAAGCTTATTTGGTTGCCTAATCCAATGGCGATGCTTAACACCGAAGATCCAAGTGCTAGTTGATTTGGATTGTACTATAATGTAGTTTATATTACAATGGAATAACACACCCTTAAAATTTAAATAAAATTAAACTATTTGTTTTCTGGGAACTTTTGTAACTTCAATCGGAATGGGTTAAACCATGTACGTGCCAGCGCTATCACCAATGCCTCTTATCAGCGGTGACCTCGACAATTTTCCAAATTGCGCAATATTCTCACGAAAACGTTTGTCATCAAATTCCAAATATTTATTTCCTTTGCTTCTTTCAAAACTCAAATAAAACACCAACTCTCACTATTAAATAATTTATTTTAATCAACACAAAGTCAAAAACTTTGACCAAAAATTCGCGATCAAAAATTACGTCCTTCTCACTTGAGGATTTCAGTGCAACTTTTTTTACATCCGCCGCCCTACCGGTCTCACAGAGATACACAGCCGTCGCGAAAATTCAAAATTGTTTCCTCTCCATCAATAATTTCGTTACTTCCTCATTCAAAAAATAACGTGAAAATTCGTTTCTAATTTTCTTTTGGCCAGGAGGGTATTTCGTACCCCCAAACTTCCGGTTTGACACCCATTCTTTTAGACTTTATAAAAGGCGTTTTATAACAAAGGTCTGTAGCCCCACTCACACTGGAGGTTCATTGTGCCACTGCCACTTAGAAATAGGATACTCTTGGAAAATACTGAGGAAAGTTATAAGGGCTCAAGCCCGAGTTATGTCGGTACTGTAGCTAACTAACGTGTCTAGTGTTAATTAATTTACTTTCCTACTTACGAGGTTAGGTAAAATACTGTAATCATGATAAAAGAATTAGAGTTAGCGTTTTTCTCATGGTTTATGAGCCTCTAGGAATAATTTTTTTATTTTGAAACTAATGTCTGTATGTGAGTCTCTGTGGAAGTCTTTCGGAAACGATTTCAGATAAACCCGAACATCGATTGACTTGAAATTTCGCATAGTAGTGTGAAATATATGTCTAAAGAGCTGATTAAATTTTATTTAAAATCCATCTATTCTAACCTCACTTTTATCGATTTTAAAGCAAAACTTGTTTTTACGATACCTATTGTGATTTTGGAAGTTATTGTAATCTAAAATTAAAGGTGCTTTTGAATGGAATAACGAATTTCCCGTTATTCTCTAGAAAAAAGTTGTATTTATTAAATTTATACATAATACAAAAGAAATTTATTTCATGATTAAAAGTAAATTTATCTTCAACGACTACACAGTAGACGGTTACGTTTCCTATCGTACCATTGGAATGCCATCTGCTACTAATATTGACATATACCATTATTATCTAATTAATTAACAAAACAAGATCATTTCGCGCCCGATGCTATACCTCCAACTTAACATAATTATCAATTATTTGTTTTCTAGCTAATCACGTGACCAGCTTATTAACGGAAGTAATTTACCTCCCCGCATCATTAATTATTATCTTTTATCTTCATGTGAAATCTTAAATTATCGTATTCAATACCTAATTATCTACATAATTACGATGTTAACGTTCAATCAGTATGGTCAACTCATGTGCTTAATAATCAAACAAATTTAGTACCAGATTTATTGGTGATCCAAATTAAATTTACCTAAAGTGCATTGTTTTATCGTTAATGGTGTCTCGCTAAAGTAAATGACAGTGATATCTCTAAATATTTTATTTGTTCCTAACGACAATAACTGAATAATTCAACGGATTAAAATTAACTACAAAGTAATGAACTTCCAAAGTGATTTTATTGACTCGATATGTGCAAGTTTTAATTATAATTCACTCGCCTTAAATGATGATCCACATAATTACTTGTGTTATCTGTTTTTCTACGTATAATTTCTTATTAGTCCTTGACGAATGATCCAATAATCAACTTATCTTCCAAAAATGATGCCGAATTCAACAGAATTTACCTTACGCTCGCGACCGTTTGTTGTTTCTAAAGAATTGGTTAATTTATCCATGTACATCGTCTTGCCAATTATGAGTGCAAATCCACCTTAAATGCAATATTTGGAGCATCCTAATGTTCAATTTCTTAATTTTAAGTTGCAATTTGCAAATGGATCCATTCATTATCATAAAATCTTATTTAAGATTATCGATCAGAACCAACTTTTGAGCTGTAAGGAAACAACAGAAGGTAGGCGAACTAAGGCAACTTCAACCCCCTCCCCGCTCCTTGAGAATCTCTTGCGTCCTTCTGAGTTATTGGAGTGTGCGTTTCTTCCCCTAAGAAGGACGTATCAAACTAAATGTTTAGGGGGAGGAATAAATAATTGTGCTTGTAAAAATTTTAAGGTCTATTTTTCAAATTTACAACAATTTCGGTTCATTTAGGGCCGATTTCATAATCAAAACGTTAATGGAGACTTAACTAAAAGTTCATTGCTAAGCAATAGAAAACGTCCGTTCACTCTAACAAACCAATAGCAATCCACTTTTATTTTTAACGACTCGTTAAAAGTATTATGAAATCAGCCCTATATCATTAAAATCTACTAAATTTGTCAAATTGAGACTCGAAACTCTAGCTAGCCGCCCACGAAAATCAGGTGGAACTGGGGAAAGTGATAATGACAACCAGCAATTTCTGCTACATGAATTTGAACTAAGTAGTAGGTAGTACTTAATGTTATTTATTTGGAATTAATCATCCCTGTGCATCTTTGAGGAAGTTTGACTAATAATCCGAAACTTTCAAAGGTTTTTGAAAATGGCGATGTATCTATTCGATTCATCTTCAGGACTTTGCGTGTCACTTTCCACCAAGTCGTTATTTTACCACCTTGTAGTACAACAACTTTAAATGAATTTATGTGAAGGTTTTGTATTTAAGTGTTCAAATAATTTGTCTGATTAAATTAATTACGTACTTATTATTCCCTATTTTACGATGGTTGTTTTCATTTTGATTTATGCTCTTAGTTCCTTGGCTACTAGTTATATCTACTTTTTGCAGACAGGTTAGTTATACTCGTATAATAGTTACTTTATTAACATCGTTAATAATTCGTGAGTATGGATTTCATGCATTTTGGAAACTTTCCTATAGTTTAATTTCATATTACAGCAACAAATATTCTCAAAGTCCTGTCGATTGTAATTTTACCTCGTCAAGGAAATCTGACACCTTTATTGGTTCTTTTGACCTTAACATGAATCATGAGGTTGCTGCACGATTTAACTTGTATTTTGCAACAGCGCCAAATAAAATCAATTCCACTTCTCTTTGTTTCATTTTGCTTCTACTAGCAGCAAATTTTTCACAGTTAGTTGGACGAAAATCTCCCGAAGTTCTCATTTTAAGAACATCCCACGCTCTTAAAAACTGGGTATATAGACTAGTCACTCTCGAACATCAGGGAAGCATCGAGGTAGTGGCAAATTTAACAAAAAATCGCAATGCTTATCAAAAGAAAATGCCAGTATTTTCATGGATTGTCAAATTTGACAAAATATAACTATGGACTGGACGGAAAACTTAATTATATTGCGAGCAGTGTTGAACAAAAAAGCTTAATCAATGAAATTACTGTTGCCACAGTATTATTTGTCTGTTTAATACTTCATTTCCTTTTGAGTATCATTTTCTATTTTCTATTTTGGTACAGCTTTGTAATGTTTACCGTACACATATGTTATGACTGATGAGGTTTCGGATAAAGGTTGTTTGTGTTAATGTAATTTATTAGTGAGCTTTTACAATAATCACATTTTCACGTAAGGGTGTGACAAATACGTTCATTGGGTTTTCGGAAACCTATAGTAATGTGGATGGTAATTGGATAAACAGACGCTTACGTAATTCTATTAGCTAGATAAATGACATTGTTAAAAATTTTGAACCAAATTTTATTTCTTGCTGCATCGCAATATTTACTTTCAGTTTGAAAAAATTGAACGGAATGAATATATAATTTCCTATAACTCTCGTTAAATTTTCACGAAAATAATTCTGTATTGCATAATTCATAATAATTTTCTTTTTCCAATTCATTGCATATTGGTATTGTAAATGACGTATAAAAATATTTTGTTTCAGTTACCCCATAAATCAATATCATCCAATGTCTATGTTTAATTGAGTATAAATATGATCCAAAGAATGTTATAACTTCATATTTTTGTATTGTCGTTGCTTATTGTTATTTTAACTTGATTTTCCTACAAAGGCAAGGCAACTTTTTTTATTAAAAAAGTAAAAATTGAAATTGAAAGAAAAATGGAATATTTTTATAAGATGTCGTTTAATGTAACGGTTTGTTAGTATAAAAACATTTAAATTTTTACGATTCGTAATAAAAATGCTATTTTATTACATTTCTAGTTCTGATTTTTTATAATAGAATAAAATTGATGTTTTAATAAAAATTGTAATGATATTGATATAATAAAGTACAAAATTTTATTATGTATGTTAGCGACATGGATGTTGCGGATTAATCTTTTAGGCACGAAAAACACAGGGTGAAAAGAATTCTTGTTTTGCAAATAATTTTTGCGATAGGTGGTCGTGCGTTGTCTTGCTAATAGAGAGGATTATTTAACCCTCGAGGCATGGCCCAGCATCTGCTTTTAGGATAAGACTCTGATAATTGAAAGTTTCATTATTTTTTCTGCACGAGCAGGATTTATTAGTTCAATTCATCTAAAAATTGGAATATCTGAAAATATAAAAATGCATTTCAGACGATTGAACAAACAAGCTAGACATAAGCAATAACGTGAGATTGGAAGAAACATTAGGGGAAGTTTGAGCACCGCTAATGGAACGCATCTTTACATATTATTACGATACCCCTCGAGTTATTTCTTTTCTTGAATTTAGAACACAACCTTAACAATACAAGAAAATTTGCTGTCTGGAGTTCAGGAATTGAGGTTAGATAAGATATAGCTATTTAATTTGAATATATTAAAATATGCCATTTTCATTTGGTTCGTGGGCATATTTGTTAGGGTAAGTAAACGCATACGTCATTGTATGTGCAATCACAAAATAGATTGAGATCCCAGTCGTTGAACCCCAACCCAATTACTACACAATAGAAAATTCTCTTATTATATCAGCACGATCTAGGGAATTGATTCCTTGTTATTTTAGTGTCCAACCACTTGTTTATTCACACATTCACCTTGCAATATCTTCCAAAAAATAAGATAACAATCATAAATCACAACTTTTATTAAGAAAAATGAATGGCACAATTCCAAAATTAAAAAGAAACATAAATAACTGCAGGAAATGTAAACGCGTGAATGGAATAATGTGGATATTGCAGTCTGTTTATTTTCCTGCAGAGGAAAGTAAATTAACATCATCAATACTGTGGACACCACAAAAGACCGGTGGTGCTTTGAGAGCAGAATGGAGTACCAATAGAAAGCTAAATCGATTTAACAGTAATTTTTTCCTTATTCAATACAATACAAAGCAAGATTTATTTTGCCCAAAATGAAGAGATTACGCGAATCTCGTAAATCGCAATCGGAAAAAGTGTGATGCAAAATATTGCATTCACATTTCCTTCCATCTTAGGTTTTATATTTGACGTAAGAATTTTGCAAATGTCTGGAAAGCATAAAACGTAATAAAAGTTTCATAATGGCATTATTTGTGTTCCGCTGTTAATGCAGGAAAAGGGATGGTAGGAGGTAGGAAAAATAAAAGCTGGGGAGAAAATATGTCATAAATTTGTAAAATTAGTCGCGCGGTAAGCAAACATAGTACTTCTGCTACCCAACGTTTTAATTATTATAAAATTTTTATCTAAAAATATGGAAAAATTGAAACTCGATTGCCTAACTTTAAATAAAAAAACTTGCAAAGGAAACATAAATTTACTGTGTAGAAGATAAATTAATATTTCTTTTACTACCGAAAAGGAAGCTTTATGTTTTCAATTTACTTTATTTTCTATACCAACATAATAATTTTGTTTTTCTTGAAAATTGTTTTCATATTTCTATTTTACTGCTTTTATACAAGCGTGCTAAGAAAATATGATTTTTCTAAACGAAACGACCACTTCATTTATTTATTGTTACATGAAAAGCATAACCACACGAGAACTGCTTGTGTTATTTTAGGAAACCAATAATTAGTAATGGAAAATATTTATGTTGAAAAACATGCAGCAGAAAGTTAGAACTTAAAAATTGAGATCATGAAATTTTTTATTTGAAAAACTTTGTATAGTTAATTTAGATCGGTTATAAATCAATGGAAAACGACAGACCGCAAACAAACGCTTTTTATTGGTTCTTGTTGATCTGGATTAACTATTCAATTCCTTTTGCATTCCAAAAAGCAGTGGACACGACCTTTCAGCACATTAAATTGATTTCGTCTTCTTTGGTGTAGAATCACGACTTCCACCCATTGCTTCGATGGATATTTTGTTTTCGGCATATAGTGGTGAACCCACGTCTCATCCATAGTAACAATTTGGCGCCCAAAATCAGTTGGATTCTCTTTAAATCGGTTCAAACATTATTGCGAAATTCGTGTTTGCATTTATTTTGGTTAGCATTCAATAAAAATGAGGCACCCATCTTCCACAAAGCAATTTCTTGTATAATTTTTGGTGTAAGGTGAACCGAATTCTTTCTCCTGATATGCGTGCAGCATCAGCTATCTCATGGACCTTCAAACAGCGACATCAAATTTCATTTCTTGTTATCGTTTCGATGTTTATCTGTGGTTGTAGTTTTTGGCCGTCCTTCACGTGGATGACCTTCAACAGATGTATGATTAAGTTTAAATTCAGGTATCTATTTTTTCACAGTGGAAAATCTAGGAGGAGATTCCTTATCAAGATTAATTTCTAGTGGCGATAAACAGTTCAAAGCACAAAATTTTATGACGTTACAATATTCCAGTTTAGCCATTTCAACAAAACCTGCATTTTGAGAAACCATACGAGGAAACTATATGCCAGAATTCAGCCAATATTACAAAAATGATACGAATATCAGATTTTGGACTGATTTCCCAGCAGTGGATTAGGAATAGAACCCCAAAATTTGGCTCTTTGGCCTGCCCGTCTAAGCTTAACGCCACACTGCTGGTTGTGTAAAATGTCGCATTTTACGTCAGGTTGACGACATGGTAAGTTATAATGAACAAATAAACACCAATATTGTTTTAATTATTGCATTGCATAACTGCAACTCGGTGCTTCCATTAATATAATTAACGTTAAAAATTAAGCAAGACGATCCATATTAAGGGGTGACTTTACACAACAACATCGTTAAATAAAATTGAGGCATAAAATTTAAAAATTATTATGAAATAAAATTTGGATTAAAATGGGTATTATTATGTATTTTATGACGTACTTGGCCAAACATTTTATGACACCATTGTCATAATATCATTGAAATGAAAAGAACAATAAACTTAACATTTCAAATCCATCTGTAATTGATTTTTATGTTTATAAATAATTAATATCTATTTTAATATTTAAATGACAAAACTAATAACGATATTAATTCTCATCAGGTTATATTCGAAATATGAATGTAATTAAAAGAGAATGAATTTGTTTGGATTTGATAAAAAATCATGGTAAAATTTTGATCACTATATTCAATGAACAAATTTGTAATTAAATTATATTGTTATAATTTCTTCTTATTTCCTGTTGGGATGAAGAAGTTTGTTTTTGAAAATTAATTTTTAAATTTGTGCGGCCCCAAGCCGAAAGGAGGCCGGATGTGCGAAGGGAATCTCACGAACGGCCAGCAGAGTGGCGAGGTTGAAATTCTTTTGGTATCGAGATAATTGGTGAAAATTGTAAAAAGTAAAAATAAATTGGATTGTATACTAAAGAGAATCTTTTTTTGTATAATTAGATTTAGTAAATTTTGTGAAAAGGAATTAGTTGAAAATTTTGCGAAGAATTATTGAATTATTTTGAAAGAAGGTAAACGAAAAGTTAGAAGGTCAAGCGATAACCACGGTGTTGGAGATAAACTGGACTAGCTTGGTGCATAAACGAATCGATAAATCAGACTTTTAATATTTTGGAAAATTCTAATCATGGAAAAATTTTAGTTTAATTTAAAATTGAATAATCGGTTATTGGATTTCAATAATATATTCAAATTTTATAATAATAAAAATTTGTAATAAAAGAAATATAAATATCAGAAATTTAAAAAGCATAAGGTTGCTAAAATGAAAATTTAATTCTTTTTAAATGAAAGCTTTCGGCCTCATTAAAAAAAAATAAAATTTTATAAAATAAATTGTTAATTATATTTAAAGCAACGTCGTGGACTCACTAATGTAAATGTAACTCGATAACCTTTAACCTTTAGAGAAAATATCAAGAAGGCAAATTTGAAGAACATGAAATTTCCGACAAAATTAGTTTTTAATTTTTCTTGTATGATAAATAACTCTCGAGAAACTCAAACTTTGAGAGGTAAAGACGTAACAAAAACTTTGTTCTTTTTTGTTAAATTACCAAGTTTTGAAAGTTTTCACTTAAATACTACTAAAGTTTTTTCATATTCTTTAGTTTCACCGTGAAATTTTTCGAAGTTTTTGTGTAACGTAAAAGTACCGATATTTAAAATTAGAAACTCCGCAAGGACCAATATTATAGAAAATTTAATTATGTACGCTACAACATTGTTTCTATACAAATTTAGATTGTTTTCCAGATTTTTGGCTGTTTTACATATTATTCGGACTCAAACTTCATGTACTAATTTGTTTATTTGATTCGGAAGTTTTTTTCTATCAGAAAACTAAGGTTGTATCGACTTTTGATTTAGTTCCATTTAAAATTCTAATTTGGCCCGCCTATAAAATTGTATTCAAATATATTATACTAGCTGTTGTCCGCGACTTCGTCCGAGTGGAATTCACTTTTTTGCGCCTAAACCTTTTTCCTTCCGTCTCTATACTCTATAATCTACTCCATCGGTCTCTCTCTCCTGGTATGTTGTCCACAGTTTCTCCATGCAGTCCTGTCCTGCACGCTCTCTTTCCACTCATCCACCTCTACAGCTCCCAAATCGTACACCTCGCTTGTTACTCCTGGCGTCAACATTACTGTGGCACTCCATCCTTCAACTCCCATCAGTTCCCATTTCCGGCTACCTCCACCTCTCGTACTCTTTGTATCTTCCTCATTTTCCCTTCTTCTTTCCATTCCGTTTGACGTTTCATTTCTCTCTTTCTACTCGCGCTAGAAACGACAACCCAAATCAACTTTTCGGAGGTTCTCGTTCTATCCTAACCTATCTCACACTTTTATTTTTTAATTTCTAAAAGTTTATTCTTTTCCTTTCTAAAGAAAATTCCATGCTTCTGGACAGTAGACCCACCGGTTTAGGCTGTGCTTTGGAAACTTGAAGGACGTCTACAGCGGGAATCTCGTTAATCCATTCATGCGCGTCACCGCTAATTAGATAATAGGTGATAAATCCCTTTTAGATAGGATTTTCATAAAATCCTTTCTTAGTGCTCGCCTACATGATAACAGAAACCTCTGTACCAAATTTCATCGCTAAGGACCCAGTAGTTTGGGCTGTGCGTTGATATATCAGTCAGTCAGTCAAAAAGTCAGTCAATCAGTCAGTCAGTCAGTCAGTTTATTCTTTTATATATATAGATAAATAAATCGGGCCAAATTATCATGCGAAATCGGCACCATCCTATATTGCTTAAATAATTAATTGAAGCAATAAAGAAGGGAAGTTCAAGGAGAAATAATTTATTATTGAACAAATTATTTTATAATATTAAAATCCCCCAATGAAATTAAAGAAATATTCGGATTCCGATAATGGGAATATCAATAATAATGTAGTCAACAGTTATGACAAATATAATATTATTGATTATTTCATAAATTTGTTTGCAAACCAATCATAATTGCCGGATTCAAGAGAGATAGGTACATAAAATATTTAACATTTTTCTTGTGGTATTTTTGTAGTCAATTAATAAAATAATCTTATTAAATACCATAAAAGCTTTGGAATTTTATGAACACATAACTTAATTTACCTGTATAGCAAGTCTGATTTATTTAAACTGTCAAACCCACAATAAGATGGGGGTTGGAAGTTTTTTTGGTGGGTAATTTTTATTAATTCCGTTTTCTGACCCTCACGAACTAATCTCACTAATTGTCTGCCTGCCTTAATTGCTAATACCTCCAGGAAGCCTTTCCATACATCTCCAATAATTTTCCACCTTTTGTTAAGAAATAATCCATTCTCCCAAATTCTGTAGATTATCCGTTATCCGTCGACCGTTTTCCTTAACTGCATAATAAACACTAATTTGATTCCTTTCATGGATATTCGTCTAGACGTTTCAAAAGCTTACTTTACATTTAATTGTAATTATTGTAACAGAAACATTAAAATAATTCAATGTTACTCATCCAGTTACTAATATTTATGTAGTGGGTGAAAAACAATAGTTATTTTACTGATGAGTGAATTTAATAAAACTCTTGTACTGGAATTGAATTGAATTGACATCGGACCATAAATTTTAAATAAAGTCAACTTGTTTGGTCAATCATAAATTATATTATAGTGACCTCTTGCAATCAAATTACTGCGCAAGAAGCATCAATCATGTTATTACATCGAGAAAAATTGATTACTAAAATTTCGTTCAATATGAAAAGAAAAAACAATGATTGATTATCTTGAATGTATTCGTGCAAAAATAATTAAAAAAATTAGTTTTGCAACAAATTGTAATCAAATATTGTATGTTTAGGATATACTAACTAGATCATAATAATATGATAGTAGATGAAAGTCAATTTCGAAGAAAATCTGTAGTACATTAAGAAAACTCCAGCTAAAAGCAGTTTTAGCATAAGCAGTTTATTCCAAAAGAAATCGGAGCTTTCCTCAAGAAGATAAATGACCTGAATGTGTTTTATGCTCGGCCGATAGTAAAACTCCCAACTTTTAGTTTTCAAGGTTTAAAGAATTTTCAATATCAAGAGAAAAGTTTTGAAAATATGAACAAAATGTCGTAAATATTTTAAAGCAAGCAGGGGATGTTTAAAGAGCCTGATTTGTTTTCTATTGCGTCATATTGATTTTATTATGTTCCACCTTCTAACCACGAGCTTTCGCAAATCAAATTTTTTGTTCGGAGCTTTAAGTGTGTCGCACCAAAAATTTTTCACACGTCACGTCAGGTTCTGAAAACCCACGTAGGGTGGAATTGAAAAGTAAATAATATGGAACCGCATAGTACATCACTAAAATAGTCGTTTAATTAAACCGAACACGAACAAAATCTGTTGTAATCATAGCTGCACAAAATAATATTAAATCGCGTTTTAAACGCCATTACCATTTGCTACATCCTCATTTAGGTCAAGCGTTTACAAATTTTATATCCTTTTATACGAGGCGATTATTTGAATTTTTCACTTTTTATGTTTGGTAGGTAATAAGACAAAGTTTTATCGCTTTAATGTTTTTTTTCTTTTTGAAGGAAAATACGTTACAATTTACGCTTGTTTCATTTTCAGCTTTTATTAACTTCGGTCATCATTTGTCACCATCCGGTTTACTTGTTGATGCTTTTTGTAATAAAAGCATTCTTTTCCTTTCTGTTTATTCTACATATAAACTTTTAACCACACAGCATTTTCCGTACCGGTTGTTTGTACGTAAAAAATTCGAACAAGAAGCGATGAAAAAAGTTTTCTAAACCACGGTGGATAAAATCAGATGTAGTTTTTGGAAGAGCTTTGGCAGAAAGCATCGAAGATCTACAGGAACTTCTGAATGAAATGCTGCATACAAGTTTAGAGGGAAGGGAAATTAGTCGAACCATCACCCGGAAAGAAAACTCAATTAATGTTTCGGTAAAGTTAATCACAAGAACCCTTCGTTGGTACTGAACGAGAGAAATATAACGGGCAAAAAGGTTTAAATACCTTGAAAGTCACATAATGGCGGATTTAAATCCGCACATAGAAATAAAATGGAAAATTAAAACAGCGTAACCACCAACACAATGAAAGAATTCCTCTTTGGTGACATCCTGGGTTGGGTCGGATCTGTGGTTTTACTTTTTGATGGTAAAGATGAAGATCAATACTTTTAATCAACTTGAACCTTTCGAAATGTAGGTTCACAAAAAAATCCTCGTAATTTCATGTGTTGAAAGAGTAATGACAGTTATATCAATATTTAAACGCCCAGGAAGTGATGGCGTCGTCGGTGTAATATTGAGTGTAATTTCAACAGGTCTTTTCGATGTAATTTTAATTAGTTAGAGACTGCTGATTAGCCAATTGCTTTTATATTGAAAATTTTTCTGAATTTTACTGTTTCAATTTTTCATGGAATTTTGATTTGCATAATAATAATATAAGCTCTGATTTTCAATTTTAACAATAAACTTTTCTCTAAGGTCGTTTACTTCGATCGAATCAATGGGGCTCCTGGGTGTTCTAAAAGTGTGAATTTACGTTGCCTGCTTTTATCCTTGCTTTTGGTTATATTGGATGGGATTTTTGACATCCTACCGGATTGCAGTGGATCCTTATTTATTATCGCATGATGTAGCAATGCGGCTCGTGGTGCTGCATTCTCCACAATAAATTTTGTATTCTAAAATCAAGGTCACAATGTAGTACTAGTAGCTTGATTTTAAGTGAATTTATGTTTGTAACCTTATTGCAAGTTAATACTCGCACGTTATCTTCTCAGGGGTTACTGGAATTCATTGCTGTCCATTTTTGGTTGTTAATTTCGTTCAAGCATTTCAAGTTTTTAAGTTTTCCGGGTCTAATTTGGTAATTTAAGGCCTCCTTAGTTAAGGGCTATTAAAACTTAAATTTGAAGCATCAGTTCATCTTTAATTGCTGAGATTCGAACATCAAATTGGAATAAAAACTTGGCATTTATGATAATTTATACTAAAAAAATTATATGGTCGTATTTGATATTTTTCCAGTTTAGCTTCCAGAAACATAATTTTGTTGAAAATAAGATTATTTGGGTGTTCAAATTCATTTGTCTGGTAACAAAAAGTCATTGTAACATTTACAATGTTATTTTTTCAAATTCAGCGTCGGTGGATAATTACCTCAATTATTATTCACAAATTTAGCAAATTGAATTAATTTACAAGGCATAAGATACCGCATTATTTCGAATGTTTTATAATTTAATGAAACCTTGAGCGCGGTTTGAAATGAAATGCGGATAATTTGTTTAAATTCCATTATTTTTCGGTTCAAGGGTGAATAATAAAACTTTGTTTTCACCTGAAACAAAAGTAAACTTCCAATAGTTTTTTATAATAGCCTCAAGGTTTACAATTTGTTCCATTATACAAATCCATGGTTTACATCTGTTTGAATAACTTTTTTTTGGAACGCATGCTTGTCCAAGTTCTTATTCAAAATTAACCACGTTGACCAGATGTTGAAAGGTTTGGTTTGAAGTCACAATTCCAATATGGAATCAATGGAGACGACATGAATGATTAATATCGTTTTTAATCACTCACTTCATCATATAATTTGCACCATTGTAAAAATCGGAGTGAGGAGCTCCTCACTTTGGTCACCTTCCTTTACATTTTCTCATGATTTTTTGGAAATTGCGATTTTCCAATTCAAGCAACGGAGGATTCTTTTTGTCGTAATAAATTGCGGTTTGAAATCTTTTCACCATCGTATAGCCTAAAAACGTTGAAATGGGAAGATCATTGATAATTTTTGCTATGGCGAAGAGAATGGCTGGATTATACACTTCATTTTATCAAAGATAATGAAAAATGTTACAATTGGTAGGTGAATTAATTTCAAGATAATCGCCTGCGATCGAATCGAATCAAACAGAACTTCTTCTGTACAAACCAAGTTCTTATACGTAGAGATAGGCGTAAAACTCTAGTTAGCCTGTTTACCTCAACATTCGCTGACCATCGCGGAAGGTAGATTAAATTAGAGCAGTTTTTGGTTCATCATCAAAGTGTTCAAAATCACATCAGGAAATCAAGGGTAAAAATACAATTGATAAATATTTAGCAATGTGAACCCAAATCCTACATAAGCAAAAACTTCAATTTCACGATAGCCCAAGTAGTAGACGGTTAAATGTATCAAATTTCATACAAACAATTCACCGAAGACGAATTAATTATGATTGCTTGACGGCAAACAAAAATTAGGGAGGGTGAAACTTAGAATTTCATAGAAATGTTCAATTTGTAGATAGCAAATTACGCACGCTTAGCTTCGCAACTAGACATTAAGGGTATTGGTCAGTAGAGTTGTTGATAACGGCATGGGTATATTTCTAAAATACGTTAATGGACATGAAGTTAATATTTTAGCGACGCATTTCCGAGGTTATTATCTTTAAGATTCTATAGGCTTCACTTTCTATAACAAGAAGCCCTTTTTTCCAAGGACATAATTCAGAGACAATTGGAACCCTCATAATATTTTTCTTTGCTTATATCAAAGAATATTTTCATTACTTTCATCATTACATTATCCCCCCCCCCCCCGGTTTTAATTCCACGATAACTGATTATTTATTCAGAAAGTTTGAAATTTAGTAAAATCAATGATGAAACATAAATTATGTTGGTTTTTGTAACCAGGGGGTTTGGGGGGTATGGAATACCTCTCAACGATAGACAGAGTTATGGGATTTGAATTTTGTCACAATATCTGAGCTAGCACCCGATCCACAAGTTAGGAAATATAGGTTTTATATTCAATTAGCTGTTTTTATTGTTGAATTAGCATCTTCTAAATTTGAAAGTAGATTCCCCCTATAATAATAATACTAACTGCAAAATTCAATTGTATTATAATAATTTGTTAAAAAGCTTCCTCTTCGTTTCATTTCTAGGCACGCCTCTAATTGGTTGATGTATTTATTAACTACCAGAAAAGTTTCTATCTTAAAAAATTTTCGGCCAACGACATAGTCATCTAGATGTATATCTGCTTTGTCACAATCTCTACCGACTGAGGTCGAAATAAAAACGAAAAAAATGAGGTTCTTTTTTTGTAAAAATAAACCGATCAATGGTGGACAATCCCAAACGTTGATAATATTATTTATACGTTTTTTATAGGTTAACTTTCTACATTTTTAAACGTCAAATTTAAAACTAATGCGTGCGACGTTAGTTCTCTCCTATTGGACGGAGACTTTTGAAACCCGGCTGCTGTTAGTCGCACGTGGTCGAATGCCGAATAACTATGGCAGCTGCCACTCAGAGGGAGCCACTCAAGGGGGTACTCTGGGGACTCAAAATTTTAGGGGCTTCAATTTTCAATTTATTATCGGTAGTCGTAATAAAAAGGTAATTAAAAAATATTCATGGACAAATATCTGGTATACCGGGTGACCGGCCGCCGATGTGAACATAGGAAATTAGTATGGGAAATTGATTTTTTTTTAATTCCTGCTTCCCATCATAACGGATAAGAATGAAAAGGGTATCAATTTAAAGAGATTTGCATTCCGCTTCTAAAAATACCTAGCACTTGATATTTTTTGAATATTGAGAATATTCAGGAAGAAGATCTCTTTAGAGACACAACCATCATCACAATGGACCAACACACACGATAGACAAAGTGTAATTAGTCAAGATAAACCAGACTTCATTAACAAAAAATGCATGAAATGCGAAAGAAGTCGAAAACACCGACACACAAAAACCTCATTCCATTATTAGCTGATTTTGACTTTAGCCAAACGGCATAGTCTCATCAGATGCACCCTGGTTTTGCGGTACAATGCAAACGAGCTATCAATCACATAAATCCATAACGTTAAAATTTGAAAAGGTACCCCGATCATCTGACGCCACCTGTCGTAGTGTATATGTGGACGCATACTGATCTCAAAAGCAAACAGTAGGTATCAAACGACTACTAATATTAGGTTTGTTCGTTTGTATGAACTAACTTGCTCGGTTCAAGTTAGTGTAAATGAACTGTGTTCGTTTGGCTGCTCAGTTCACGCCCGAACATGAACTTCTCGTTCGACCTCCATAGGAGGAGTAGGCAGTGCAAGTTAGAACACTATCTAACTTTCGTGGTGGGAGTATTTTGATCTCGAAAGATAACCCAGTTCAAGTTAGTTCATACAAACGAACAAACCTATTGTTTACAATTTAATAAAATTTTGCCAAAAACCATGAGTCACAATCACATTATGCATATAAATAGAATTGTTATTAAAATTGCTTATAATATGAATACTAAAAATATGCTTAATGACTGAGCACAACAGGAATTACATATAAATAATTATGGTAGTACCCGGGTACTATGTATGGTAGATATAATGTGTAAATTTGTATGGCTCTATGAGGGTTAATTACTGTTAAAAACTCACTAATAAAATACAAAATAGCGTAATTAAAAAAATTTTAATTTCCTTGTTTGAATATTATTGCTATTGTTTTTGGTAGAAAAACAATAATTTCCAACAAGTTAAAACTTGTGCTTGCATTCCATATTAACCAAATTTATTGTAATATGTCAAAGTAACTTGTAGGAAATTATTGGTTTTCAAGCAAAAACTATTGCAATAAAATTCAAACAAGGCAAATAAATTTATTTTGAATGCGCTCTTTTGCATTCTATTAGTGAAGTTTTAACAGAAATTAAAGAAAAAACTATCAAGTGTTAGGTATCTTTAGAATCGAAATAAAAATCTCTACAAAATCAATTTCCTATGTTAATTTCCTAGCAGTTTCTCCGGACATCGAATTTTTTCTTAAAGGTGCAAACTATCCTACAAGCATGATCGCACATTCCCCCTCAAGTGAGGCCGAAAGCCGAACATCCACATCAATCAAGCACTAAATGGCTTAAGGTAGCCAGATGCCGGCTGTGTTATCTAGTACCTAGCTATACGAAATGCAATTTTACAACAAGAAAAGCGTTTAAAGTGTTCAAATTCTTTTAACACTGTAATACAAATATGTAAACTGTCAATAAATCTATTTATATTCTTTAGTCAATGAATAAAGGAAGAGCACCAAAAGTAATTTAAAAAATATTAATAATTAAGCAGGTCTATAAATCTTTTTGAAGTTTTATTGTAATTTTAGTTTAACAATGAACAAAATGATTATAGCAATAATTTCATTATATTATAACATTGTTGGTATCGCCTATAAAAAATTTAGATTAGTAGCATGGAGCAGCCTAGTAAGACAGTTAAAAGCCGCCACGCTCTATCCGCATATAGGGATAACTAAGTTTACATATTAGAAAAAGAATTACATAGTTTGATCTAAATAATAGTTTCAATAATACAATTCAACCAAAAAAGGTAAGGCGGCGCGTCATATTAATTTTCAGCTGTGCGGGTTGCGGTGCCGAAGGTATAGTATTCGATTCTTATAATTGATTATTTTCTAAAGTTTATTGAACCTTAAATTATCTTAAGGATAAAACTTGTACGGGCAGGTTGCTTCGGTCTAATTGGATTGATGGAATGCCGCAACTACACCATTTTCAACTTTACTTCAGAAAGCATCAATTGTAAATCATATTAATCAGTACTTCCTACCTCACGGTTACTCTTCTGGTTAACTCGGAGAGACCGTTCAACATATGGCTTGAACCCTTGTGACTAAGCTCTGCGACTTTGCTCGGTATTCGGCCTCGCACAGCTTATGGAAGTATAGATGGGCGACCATGAAGCCGATAGTATTGGCTAACTGCCAAATTTTGTATAAGAATTTTCCTAATGTAAGTAACTCAGTAACTCAAATGAATAATATAAAATACGCATTAATTTTAATTTAGTACTGTTCCTATTAAGCGAAGCCTAATTTATCATATTTATGCAATGGGTGTAACAAACAGACAATAGAAAGATAAATGTATTATTGTAAAGTTTCATAACACATTGTAATTGTTGTTTAAACGATTTATTTATTGCTGGTTTATGCAAATCTAATTAATGGCATACTGCGGTTAACAAATTTGTATGTCCTTAAAATATTGCTACTTGGTAATTTATAGTTTAATGTTATCTTGCCATTGGATTTAAAAACGTTGGCACATAATTTGTACAATACCTTAAATTTGAAGAGTTAGTACAAATTAAAAGGTTGGAATAATAGGGGTGAAAGGTATTTTAAAAATTTCACAAAATTTTTGCAGTGTGTGAATAATTAACAAAGGTGAAAATTACGTAGAGCAATTTGCCCGAGCTTGTCAAATAAATAGTGCACAATTTTCTGCTTGAGAAGTATTGTACATTAGCTCAATAAAACTGTCGTGCAATTTTGCACACCCATGGAAAACCCCTCAGGGATTCGCTTTAAAAGGGAAAGTTCTATAAACACTTAATTTCCTGCATCTGCATCTCTTTGTAAAATTTAAATTACATTAATTACTTTGAAGTGCAAACTTCAAAGAGGATTTTTGAGCAGATAACTAAAAATTGAAAATTGTTAAATTTGATGAATAAAATGGAAGCAAAACATTTGGATAAGTAATAATAATAAACTTGTAAAAGTCATATACAAGTTTAATGAATGTAGCAACAGCTTATGTGGTACTTAATAACCGTAAAGCAACGCGAGTACTATCAATGACAACCCTTGGATTTTTCACCCTCGAAATTGACCCTTCTTTACGGATTTTGATCATTAGGTGTCAAAGACGAAGTGCGCCTGATATTAGGGTTGCGAGGCTTTTAAAATACACCAAAATCTTCTTGTTTTCAAATAAATTACACGGAAAGTCAGTATTAAGTCGAGCTTGTTTTATTAAGGAACACATTTTTCCTGATTTTGAAAAAAGGGAAAAACAACATAAATCATTTAATTTTCATTTTAAATGAACGCATAATTTAATTTGTGCTGTTAATGGATGTTAAAGCGTGTAATTTACTAAATTTCTGAATTCATAATGATATCCGCTTTCGTACTACATCAAAAGTTATATTACAGTAATGTGTCAACATTTTTCTTTCAACAACGCACCAACCACTTTATTATATTTCACAAATTAATTAAACGTGCTAAAACCATTCGCTAAATTAGAATTTACGAACAAAAACGGTGTGTTTACATTCGCAATGAGCTTTTTTATAATGGAACTTCTATCGATTCGTTTTTCAATATGTGAAAAAGGTCAACATTATTTACGAACGCCTATTTTTTTTCCAAAAAGTTATTTAGTAAGATTTATTGCAGTTTTTACATAAGCAAAGGATAAATAAAATGTCTTCAAAAAAATTGCAAAAGCTTTTTCTGGAAAATATCGATTTGCATCTCAGAAGCTTTAAATCAAGCACGGTTTTGGGTCAAACACAATTTTATCTGTACCTTATTAATTGCAAAAACACACGCCATGAAATTAATTTTGAATTTTGACGTGATTTCCTTCGAATATTAAGAACACGAAGATTTATTAACAAACTTTGATTTTTGAACTAAATATTGATTAGTTAAAAGAAAATGAAGTCGGAAGTTACTGTGATTCTACTAAGTTCCATTCGTATAATATGGGAAGCAAGGAAACTAAATATTTTTTTAGGATGATATTGGTTTGCACCCTAGGTTGGCTTTATATTTCATTCCAAAGTTATACAACCGAAATGCCGCCATGGAGAATGCAGAAAATTTCAAAATATATAATTGTTTGTTTTAGTTCAGTGAAATTACCACCTTGATTGATTGACAAGAGTTTGTTGGGCTTTTAAGTGGTTCTAGCTTCAATCAATTAGATGTGGTTATTTTGGGATATCGAAAGTCATAGGTAATTGACCTTATTTAATGTGTAATCAATTTTGTAGCTATGCTGTGAACAATTACAACAAAAATGTTTAATAACAAGCTTATCGAAATGCTTGGCTATTACCAAGTCCTACTTCAAATTCACAATTTCATATTTGATTATTATTTTGCGTATTATGTAAGTCATGAAAGTTTATTTAAGAAATTTATAAATGCCCTGCACTGCGGTTATAGTTAAATGTTTTTCTTTCTGAAACTTTACTAGTTCATGAATTTTCTAGTAGCTGCAATTTTAAATCACGAAAGACATAATTTCCTCTTCCTTCTAAACTTCCAGTTTATAATCGATAGAATGCAACTTACGAATTTGTTTGCAGTAGTTACAACTTCTAAGTTTTTCCAAGTTTTAAAATTTGTAATATAAATATGATGAATGCTAGTAAAATGCAAATTGTTGAATAATTTAATATAAAAGTTTGTGTATTTTTAAACTTGTAAGTTTGCTTTTAGCGCCATGATGTGGAAAATTATGACCCTCGATCTGGATTAGAGCTAACCAACTACGCTACCGAGGCGACTAGCTTTATTTTGCATTTTATATTTATAAAAATAAACCGTTTTAGAATAAATTACATACATAAAATTATTTTTCTTTTGTAAAACCATTAAAAATGCAATCGTGAAATAATTTGTATGACTAATAAAAATGTTTCGATATTTTAATTTTGCAAAAATTTGCATTTGCATATGAGAAAATGAATTTTATTGAATCACCTTTGCATAATTTTAATATAACATTTTATTTAATAAAAAATGGAGTCGAGGTTGTATTTTAGCATTTATATTAAAATTTTTATTGTTATATAGGTTCAATTCAAATTTCTATCGGCTTCAGTGGTTGGAGTTTTGATTTAATTTTCTAATTAAACATAACTTCGATTTCCAATTACAAGTTTTTACATATGTTCAATTTGATTTATTACCAAAATAAATTATAAAGTTGAAATCAAATTTATGGTTTTTGTACATTTTTTAAATAAATTGCAGTCCAGTCGAAGTGTTCCTCTTCATCCGAATAAGTTTGGTGAATTTGTAAATGTTCCTAAAAATATACTAATTTTGCAATTTTTGCGGCACCATATGACAAGATGGCGGAAAAAATAAGCTTTTCTCAAAGTATATCGCTATTGGTAAATTCTATGACATAAATGCGCGAACTTGCATGGTTTTGGCAGTCTTGCGAGGGTAGCGATTGGGAGCGGTCACGCTATGATGGATTGTTTATTTTTTACATCCCGTTAAAATTCGATATTAGTGTGATTTATGCTTTTTCCACTACTGTTTTTGACTTAAATTGCATTTGACGTTCAAAATTAATATAAAATAATTTTAATTAGAATTAAATTCCTTTTCAATCAAATAATTTATGCCATGGGGTGCACTAAAAGCGAAATAAATTCAAGAAACTGATTTTTACCGCAATCTTGTCAATATGGCGGTATCAGCGGCAATGTTGCGAGGTTACAATATCATATCCAGCTTAGAAAGTTGCATTTACTAAAGAGTTAGGAAAAATCTTACTTTTTGATGGATTTATTTAGTATTAAACGTTGTTCATTTTGATGTTTATTTTCAAAATAAAATGTACAAGACAGATTACAGTAGAGCTCTTTATTCACAATTTAATAACAATAGAGTAATAAATGGATTAATGTAATATAGGGTGTTTTTTTAGCTGCATGAGAACTTCAAAATGAAATAAAACATTAAAAACCTGACGGAATGTTTTGGTTATAATTTTTTTATGAAAGTACAGTTAAAGGCATTTATGATTTGAACATGACTTCCGGCATGTGACCACCACGACTAATGGTTACGAAGCGCATCCGTTCAGTCCAATTTTTGACCACTTTTTCCAATATTTATGGCTTTATTTCATAAATGGCTTGCTGAATATTAGCCTCCAATGCTTCTAGAGTTGTTGGTTTGTTAGCATAAACCATGGATTTAACATACCCCCACAGAAAATAATCTGGAGGTGTCAAATCACACGATCTTGGAGGCCAATTGATAGGACCACGTTTTGAAATAATGTTGTCACCAAATTGTCCTTTCAATAAATTGATGGTTTCGTTGGCTGTGTGGCACGTAGCACCATCCTGTTGGAACCATAAGTTGTCAATGTTTAGCTCTTGAAGTTTTGGAAACAAAAATGTATTGAGCATGTGTCGATATCTCACACCATTCACCGTAACGGTAGCTCCTTCCTCATTTCGAAAGACATATGGACCAATGATGCCGTTGGCGTGTATTCCACACCAAACAGTCAATTTTAATGGATGCAATGGAGTCTCAAGATAATGTCCCGGATTGGTCTCACTCCATATACGGCAATTTTGTTTGTTCACATACCCATTTAACCAGAAATGTGCCTCGTCACTGAACAAAATTTTACGGTAAAAAAATGGATCCACTTCCAATTGGTTGTGAGCCCAATTTGGTAGAATTGTTCAATGGTCAATCTATGCATTATCAAATGCCAAACCTTGCTAAACACAAATGTCAAAAAACTGTTTCCATAGCAATCTTGGTTCAATTGTTATCCCTATTGAAAGTTCTCATGCAGCTAAAAAAACACCCTATATATTGAAAATTGAATACGATTGTTAAAGTTAGTTTTTTGCATCGACTATAGTTTGGAGTAAATTAGTTTCTCGTTATTGAGCTTTTATAATAATACATTATTTATATACGGATTAAGCCTTTCTATAACAAAGCAAACAATTACAACAGTTTCCGAAATGACACAACTTTAATCCCCGATCGTTCTACGTGTATAACGACGTCTAAATGTAAGTAATAATTGATCTATTATATATAATGTAACAACGACCGACGCAGCGAATTAACATTCTCATTGTAGATAATCTATACAGTTAATACATATTCTAATCATCCTATCGAACAATTTCTTCAATACACATTTGGAATCTATCACAGTTTGAAACAATCCGATATGCAAATTGGCAGAAACCCGCAAAGATAGAATTACAATTCAGCAGCAAATACTTCGACAGTTTAACCTAAGTAATCCTGACCACGGCACAAATAATTTAGGGTAAGACGAGAATCAAGAAAATTTTTCTAGCAGGTTTAAAAATTGTAAACTTAACAAAAACATTTTTTTTTAAATTTTAACCATAGTTCTTTGCAAAAACTAGCTATAGGTACTATAATATGTGACGCCATCTTGGTTAAAGAAGGAGCGCCAAATGTTTTGAAAGAATTTATATATTGTGGTGAAACGGATTAAACCCAGCTTTGTATTTTAATAATTTGTCGTAGATTAAGGGATGTTTTATCCAAAATAACATAGTCGAGCATGATTTTGTCATTTTAAGGTCGATTTATGTTACCACTGACACAAGTACACAATTATTGTTGAACGTTATTGAAATCCAATGATTTATAAAGTTGTTTTGCGGCGTTTTAAAACCTAAAAAGGAACAAATTTAATTATTGGTATTTGAAATTTGAGCGCGAGATTTCACCTTTTTTGAAGTGCAAAAGTGGCTCAAAATTCAATTTTTGGTTGGAAGGTTGAAGTTTTTAAACATAGAAACATTAAAACATTAAACATAGTGAGGTCAACAATAAGTGACGAATTTTGAGTTTTCTTGAAAAACCCAAGTGTTTTTCAAATTGATAATTAGTGAAAAGTGTTGTCCGACGTGGACGAGCGTTTTTAATTGATTTGGAAGTAGAATCTTCAAATTACGGCGTTTTTTGTAAAGGCGTCATAAGAAAAGTTCATATCCCACATGTGGATAAAACTGTCATTCCGCCATTAACAAATGATCGAATGATATTTGTAATTGCGACGATTACGTGCCTACAATTAGAAAATTTAGAAGGATGAATTATTCAAGTTCGTTAAATTTGAATTAAATTATTTACGTACCAATTTGAGGTTAGTCACACGATTTTTATGTTTGGTTCAAATTGTTTGAAATTTGCCAACAAGTACTTTTTTATACGATTGCCGATCGTTTTAATCTGGATGATTTGGAAGCATTGCGAAGATTTGATGTCACAATACGATATTTTACACAAAACAGAAGCTGAAAACTGTGAACAGGTGTCACCGTACGACAGATGCAAGCGCAAGGTGAGGAATTTAGGAAGCAAGAAAACAGTGGTTCTCAAACAATTTACAACAAGTGCAGTATAACTGGTAAATAAACAATTTTTGAATCTAATTTGTACACATTTATAAAATTTATTTATGTCACACGACTTACACCTTAATAGGAACCTGGAGTATGTTGAGGTTGATTTGAATTTAAATGCAAATACTAAGGGCTCCTATCACACAATTTAACACATTGACGACCGAAACGAATCTGTTCGTAAACATCACATGCTCGACCTGTTTGCTTATTGAATTTAATTAATTTTATGAAAATTAAATTTGTTATTTTGTACGAAGCTGCGTTTGATTTTGATTTCATGCAACGGGCCGTACCCCAATTTAGTTTTGTAGTGTTGTCTGCAACGACAGTCATTTTGATTAAGGCAATTCATGCGAATTTATTCCTAAAGGAGGAATTTCAATTTAACGACAATAGTGCGGTAGTTAGGCTGCACATTTGTTTCGTTTGGCGACCCAGAGAGGAGAGAAGTAGGAATCCAACCCTGAGATTTGTCTTCGTACAGAAATCGTATGCTCAACGATTACATAGCTACCGACGGCACTTTAGTGTTTAGATATTATCCTGTTAAAAAGAAAGTTTAAAATAAGGGTTGTAGGAAATATCTCTATAATATAAATATAAGAGCCCTTTCATGGATAGAACCAATCTTTAGTTGAAAATAATTCCCTGTGTTTTATTAATTTTTAAAAAATTGTTAAAATTCTTGACTAACGTTTGCGTTACCTCAGATTTCACCACATCGCATCGCATGGATGCTGGAAGGACGAGCTAAGAAATTTTACGTAGTCCGCGATTTGAACTCACGGCTGTGGCTTAACATTTATGATAAAACAAAATTAAAAATATTAAAAAAATGTAATGTAAAATCGTTGCAAAAGAAGATTATTAATAATTAATCTAGTCTAGAATTATAAAATATGAGTCCAATAAGTAAAACTAAATGATACCGAGGAAATATGAAAAATTGCGACCTTTCAAGTCTTAAATTTAAATTAAATTTTAAATGAAATTCTGAAAAATAAAGATTTCTTTCATGTCAGTTCCTGAATGTATAAAAGCTTAGAATGTACAGAAGTCAAAAGGCTTAAGAGAATAATTTAACTATTAAATCTGCTTTTTGAAAATACTTAGTTAGGTTTTTTTGTAAAAAAAGTTTCTTATTTTAATATTAAACAAGTAAAAAAAGAGTTTCTTTTGAACGAAATAAGATAGAAATAAATAATTGTGAAACAAGGTATGTAATTTTTTCAAAAACAATGAAATTATGACCTCGAGGAAAATATTTCCATATATCCATAAGTAAAAGATTTTGGATTATGTGGATTACTCTTTAGCAATCGAATTAAAGCAAGCAACAATTAAAAATCATTTAAAATAAAATTACTAACAGTTTTTGAGAACAATGTACCTAAACTTACACTGCTTCCCCATGTGATTAGGTCAGCTCCCCTAAAATTACTAGAGCTTCGTTAATTAAATGAATAATTAATAAATCAATTATTTCTAAAAATAAATTGAACGATGTTTAAATTTAAGTTATTCACAATAATACTATAATAATTATGTTGTTCTTTATTGCAGTTACCCCTTCTTTTACTTTATAGTTTACTAAAATTTTGTGTATTTTGGTGTTTCTAAAAATATATTGGTAGGTCAAGTATATTACAATTTATCACCCGAATCATAAATAAATTTCAAATTTACTCAAATTAATTTTTGAAAATTTTAATAAGAACATTATACACTTTTAAATGTTTTTCAATAATATTGAGAAAAACATTATTCCTATTCACCACACGAAATACCTGCACCATCACTATCTGTAATAGGGCAGTTCTTGCTTCATCATTACTGCGATTTATCAATTGAAACTAACGAGAAAAGCGAAAGGAAAACACGAATTTATTTCATTTAAAAAAGTTTTTATTAATCAAAAATTTTGGAAACAAGCTCAACGGAAGCCACCCGTAAGAATTGAGTCCGCTGGATCATTAGTTTAGGGTTCCAAAATTTTAAGTACTAGTTTTACAAACCTCAAAGTAAAGAAAGAAGTTAAACTGTAACAAATTTACCAGAAAAGGAAGTTATAATGATTAATTAGGAAATGCTAGCGTTTAAACGAATTTTTCAAGTTTCAACCAAAAGTTACCATTTATTCAAAAAAAAAAAGAAATTTTAACTCGGTTCGTATACCAATAGAAATTGAAGTTAAAAATCACGATAAAAATTTTCCTCGATCTAACAAATTTGCTAGCCTTTTGAATATTTCCACTGTTTCAGTCTTTTTAGCGATTGTGATTGTAACATTGCACTCTGTTTTATTTCGTATTCCTTCAGATCTTTCTTATTTTATTCATAACTACCGAAGTAGCTGATGTAATAATATAGTCATACTAGGGGGGCTTCGCCCAACTGGCCGCTAACGCGGCCCAACCCCCCAGGGCCGCTTTGCGGCCCTAATAACTTCAAGTTAAAAAACTTATTTCCATACAACATTTTTTATGTTGCTTTCACTTTGAATTTGTATTCCATCCTTCGCTCGACATCTTGATACTGCTACATATAACTGTCCATGACTAAACAAAGGCCTATCGATGTATATACCAACTTTGTTAAAGCTCTGCTAGCATAACAACAGATCCTATTTTAAGTTTTGATTTGTGTACTGGAAAACCAGGGAAATTCAATGAATTTAATTATTCGACTTCATATTCCAACCGAATGTCCTCTTCTGTTTGATCGACCCCTCGATGTTTAGCTATATCTTGACTTAAGTAGGTATGAATCTCGCCCGAACATCATCATTGTGGCAGGCTAATATAATTCTGTCGGAGAGATCGGCATTAGAAGCAATTGAATTGCTGTAAATGTCCTGAATTATACGGTACAGGACAACTCGGTACCGGACAACTCGGCACCGTAGAACTCGTCACCGGGGAAACTCAGCTCCGGGATAACTTGGCACCAGTTAAAAACTTTTAAAAAATGTATGAGGATCATTATTAAAAGGTAGATCCCGGTCGAGGCTAGGTTAGTGTTAGTGTTAGGAAACGACTTTTTTTAAAAGAGAAGGTCACCTCGGATTTTTAAGACCATTTCCGTCGCAAAGTCACGTATGATAACTTCGGTAGCGTTTGTTCCGGAAAGTGAATTATAAAAAGATATATAATTTCTTTAATATAATAAATTTTTTATATTTTAATTTTTTTTAAGTTTTTCAACTGGTGCCGAGTCCGCTCCAGAGCCATTTTTGCAGCACTAAACTCCTTAAAAACATCCCCTTATGGCCTTCCAACTCGGCAAATTGTGCTACTGGGATGATATTCTGGGGTGAATCTCGCATTTTTTTTCGGTACCGGACCATATTATGTCACACATTCAAATATTCTTTATTAGTAATTAATCTACCTTTTAATGACTTTCTCTTTTAAAAAACAAGTCGTTTCCTAACACTAACCTAGCCTCGACCGGGATCTACCTTTTAATAATGATCCTCACATATTTCTTTTAAGTTTTTCAACTGGTGCCAAGTTAGCCCGGAACTGAGTTTCCCCGGTGCCGAGTTATGCCGGTGCCGAGTTGTCCCGGTGCCGAGTTTTCCGTGTCCCTGAATTATATTTGTAGATTTCCAGCTATTCGGTACTTTCAATAATATAATGCTGCTTGGCCAAATTGATGTTGACTTTAAAGTATAATTGACTATCTCCACAGGTGAAGCGTATTTTATAACAGGTAAAACTTGACGAAAGTCACCACCGAAAATAACAAATTTGCCACCAAACGGATTTTTGCATTTACATAAATCTTTCAATCTTTGTGTTTTTGCGTCGCATGGTTTTGTTGCCTTGCTTTTGCTTTGCTTTTGCTTTGCTTTGCTTTGCTTTGATTCGTCCGTTGATGTAATTATAATGTTGATTTGGTGTCGTCCAATAGCTGTTCTCAGCGTTGCATAAAAACGTTGCACAAAAACGTTGCATAAAAACGTTGCATATTTTTCTTATCTTTTTATATATATAGAGTAGATTCGTCTCAAAGAAACATTTTAGCGAAAATAATTGATAAAGTTTTGAAATTTGCTGCACCTATCCTTGAGTTCGAATCAAATATTCGTTGAGTTGATCCTCCCTACTTTAGTAGTAGAGGTCAGAAGTCGAAGAAGGCGGCGCAGCGCAAAATCCATAAATCAAGTTCCAACAAATTACCCACTGTAAGATTAGAGCGACCAGCAGGCCGCACCGACCTTGTAACATTATAGACTAAGAGCTACCGACAGTTTCATCCAGGATTTAAGGAGTCGTGAAAATTGTATGGTATGATACAAAATCAAAAATGGTAGACGTTTTTCTGGTCTATTTTATTTTATTTTTAGTGATTTTTTAATAAGCTAAGTTATTTTTAAACAATTTTAACAGTTTATGATTAAATTTGTAAATTGAAAAAGGAATCATTTTAAAATAAATTTATAAAAGTTTTACTTTTTTCAATTCCCTTTGAATTGTACTTATTTCGAAAGTACAAAGAGTAAACAAGAATACAAAGCAGAAGAAAGCAATATATCGAAAACTTATTGAAAATGCGTAAATACATATCCTATATTATGTTATACTTGATGGAATACATACAGAGGATGCGTGGTATTGTGTTGTAAAGTTTGCTGCGGTTTACTATAAGGATTAATTTGTTGGTGAAAGTACAACAGAGTAAATGTTTTACTGTAAGTTACTTTGTAATATAGAAAATTAATAAGGTAGAAACTTGAAAGAAACTTGGTAGTTAGAAACAAAAAAGCAGCACATTCAAGGATTAAACATTAATATATTAATACAGATTCTATACGTAGGATCCAGAAAATGTTTTCAATTAACTTTGAGTAACTATACAGATATTTCTCCTATTCAAAACTAAATTATAGAGGAAGTAAAGATTTAGTTCGTACAGTTAGTACCTAGGTAACATCTTGAAATATTTAATTATTCATGAGCAACACTTGCATTTCAAATTAAATTGAATGATTGAAAAGCTTAGTGGTATAACATAAATGTAAAGAATAAGAAATTAGGAATGAACTTATACCAATTAGTCAGAAATCAGTTGAAAAAATTCGGATAGATGAAAGGAAACTGCGGTTCAAATCCTGAATCCTGATCCTGATATGTTGTTTGATTCAAAAAGTCCAAAATTCGAGCTGTGGACTACACTTGCGAACCCGCCTGGCCAATGTGGGGAGTTATGGCCAACAACACCCTCCCCAAGTGACAAGTTTATCACTTGGTGTTGATATTACGTTTTAAGATATAAGATTTGCTTATTATAGTGAAAATATTCCAACTAGAATGTTACGTCATCCATAAGTAACCAATGGTACTGCTTCCCTGCGATGACGTAATACCCACGCTCGAAGATTTATACTATACCATTTTATTATTTGTGAATAATGTCATGGCTGTTAATGAAAAAAATCGCTTTTCAAATTCTTTTATTACTACTTTAAAATGTATGTTCGAAAAGTTTACAACTTGTATCAAAATGTCGTATTATGTCTGTAGCCAATTGATTTTCAGAGAGACATTTGGAAACAACTTGAACGCCTTTAACCGCAACGATATTGCATGTTAGTGATATTAAAGATTGGTGTTTACTTCACTGATGAACTTGTCTGTATCATGATTGATTGTTCCTCAATAAAAATATTGATATAATAAAATGAAAACATAAATCACCTACTGCATCAAAAATAATTTTTAGTATGATATGAATAAACCAATTGCAGACGAAAGCAGACTGAAATTTTCGCTTAAAACCACTAAATTTGTAAAGCAGGGTCACATAATAACGATTTCTAATTTTCCTGAATGATATTCTAAAGGACGAATATTGCGAATTACTTCTATAAATCAATTGTTGCTCTTAAATATTTATGTATCCATTTATTCGAACAATGATTTCAAATTAATCGACCGAAAACTAAAGAAAGATAAACTATAAAATGCGACGAATTGAATATGACAAAAAACAACAAAAGAATCAATGAAATAATTCCAAAACGTACCAGTTAAGGATGTAATTTTAAGGATTGTATAAAAAAGTTGAATTGGTTACAGATTATGCGTTAATTTTGGTCTCTTTTATAGAAAATGAATACTTTTTCGAACTGACTATTATAGTAATTTGCTAGAAATCTCCTCCTTATATGTGTCATTTATAGAAAGTTTATTTGTAAGCTTACCAACCTAAAACAACTTCAACCCACCTGATTTGTCACAGTCTCTCCAAGTGAGGTTCGACGCTGATATAGTTTCACGTATTGTTGTTAAATTCGCCATGGATCTAGGATATCTTTTTTATTAAGATTTAATTGACAGTGTTTTCATGCGTAAAATTCAAAATTGCAAATGTAACTTTTAACCTTTTGATTCTGACCCTGACAGAATATACATTACATAATAATTATTATACTGGTTATTGTGACAATAGGTTTTCAGGGGGGGGGTTATGGAATACCGTTCGTATTTAGACAAAGTTATGGGGTTTCCTTTGCGAAGCAAATACAACATCTGAATTAGCATTAGGTGGGAAATATTGGGTTCAAATTGTATTCTACTACAGAGTCAACTCGATTATAATACGGTACTTGGAGAACACGGTTACTCTATAGTCTATAACACGGTGCAAAAATTACACACTCACCCACACATTACTACTACCCATACTTCTAGTACAACACGATTTTGATTGAGTTGCTTTTTATTAATAATAAAAATAATAATAAAGCCTAATGAGAGAAGTGAAGAAGAAGAAGAAAACTAACAATGATTGAAAAATTCAAACACGCATCTAATTCGTCATAATCATTTCCGAATGAGATTCAAAGCCCAACAACCATAATAATCTCTGTTTCCTTCGTCTTACCAAACGACATAGTGGCAATATTTAAATGCTTTCTAGGCAGATTGTACCTCGGTGGTTTGCCATTGCCTTCCGAGGGGAGACTGTCAAAATAAATTTCTTACTTCAGTCGAACCGTGTTCTCTGTATTATCAATCGGTGCGCTTAGTCGCTATGCTAATGACCGTCTCCATAATAATTCACACACTAATAAATAAATAATAAAATTCTAACTAATGAAGAAGGTGGATGAAGTTCTGCTGTGCCAGTTATACTTTTTCGTGTGATCCGCAGTTTCTCGGAAAAAGTTACTGCTTAGGTTAACAGTGTACGTGTCTATTTTTATCTCATCCTCTTCTATGTCATTTGAAGGAGACAGATAAATTCTATCCTTGTATAATTTTTAATTGAAAAGAAATTCTACGCGCTGAACCTTTCCGAAATTTCTGGCCATCTAGTGCTTGGTTGATGTAATTATTCGACATTCGGCCTCAAACATGGAAAATCCAACCAAACGTGTAGGCCATAGTTGTTCGGCAATCGGCCCACTCATAGGGGATCGTAACAAATTAGATGTATATTCGTCTATTCTGTAGGTAAAAAATTCTTTTAAGGATTTTTAAACATCGTAACTATGTTTATAAACGTTATCAATTAAATCTTAATAAAATTTATCTAAATAAATTGTATTTTCCAGATATTATCATTGATGTGATTTTCTGGCATTCGGCCTTCGTCAGGAGAATACGGCCATATAGGCTGCAGTTGTTGGACATTCTGCCTTACTCGCCAAAGCAGATGATTTATCTAATTTTAGGTCGTAAATTATTTTTTAGGTTGATATACTTTTCTTGGTTAGTATGAACTAAGCAATCAGCGGCCGTCAAAATCCACTGAAGAGGAGGAAGAGCTTTCTATCAAATTATTATATTGGATATAGTTACTATCACGTTTGGTGGGCGGGTAAATTAATAATATAAAATTATAGTAAATTGCAATACAACACAATAATTTTTGTTTGTTTCTATTAATTAACTTGTGCGGGTCTGTGATGAAATGTCGATAAATTTGCAAAATTAGTGTGAAATTCAAATTTACCGCCAAAAACAGTTACCTCCGAATTTGTGTCGATTTTGAAAAATCTTGGGGAATTTTGAAATTGGTGTAAGAAGTTATGAAGATAGTGAATTTGACTGCGACGTTCTTGCAGAAGACGGTTGCGAAATTTATAGCGTCCGAGTATTTTTTTGCTGATTTTTGCTTTCTTTTTTGGAACGAGTTTCCGTCCAAGGAAATCTTTCGAGCGATTAAATAATGTTTTCCTAGTTCGGGATCTTCGAATTATTTGGTAATTACGAGAGAAATTGTGAAATTAATAAAGGACAGACCATTTTGTGAAAACGTGGACTGGTTGCACAAATATGAGGTTTCGAAGTAAATTTGTGGTCATCCGATAGCGAATTTCGCTTACACTTTATTAATCCGAAAAATTTTTTCGCTGGGTGATCCTAAAATAACAAGAATTTGGCAGATAAGAAGAATAATTTGAGAGGTTAGGTACCTTGAGAAAAGCTGTTAAATTTGATGTTCTACAATACAAATTCACGTAAGGAGCACCAATATTAGTCCGTGGACCACTACGAATCCACAAGTTCACAAGTTTTTTTGGTAATGTTTAAGCAACGCAGATGTGCATGAAGTAAAATTCAAGAAGTACAAATCATCAAACATCGAAATCTTGCAAAGATTTCAGAATAAAGTGCTTCGAATTATTGTGGGTGCCCCGTGGTAACGATGTCATTCGACAAGATTTGCAAGTGTCATCCGTGAATGAGGAAATTAAAAATTTCTTTCATAAATATGAACAAAAAATTTAAATGCATCCCAACGAGTTCGCAAACAAATTGCTGGACCAAACTCAAGAGATCAGTAGACTGAAACGTTACAAAACAGTCGATCTAGCGACGCGTTTTAAATGAATATATGTTTATTTGCTATTTTATGTCAATTGTATATTTTTCACCATTATAACAATTTATTTTGAGTTGTTAAAATTGAAAGCATTCAGTGGAATGCTTTCTTATGTCATCTACTAGTCATATGATTTACTGAATGTTTGTTGATAACAGATTGTAAATTTATTTAATAATAAAAAAAAGAAGTACAAATATCTCATGAATGCGGGTTGCAGCACGAGTTCAGGGTTAATTTCCGAAGACATGGCTAATATTCCAGGAATCCTCAAAAACAACACAGAAATTGCGGTTTGTGAAAGCCTCTTTATTAAAACATTTAAATTTTGTACATCTATTGATTTTGCCACACAAATTACAATCGATAGTATCAAAACGCCATTAAGCCAAATGGACCTTAAATGTAATGGTGGTTTGGTGCAATCGCACAAATTTACACAAGCGGTAGTGTTCTCAAGTTCTCACCCATAAGTTCAAACTCATTAAAGGATATAAGTTATCCCGAGTCTTTTAATTAAATTTGAATCTAGTCTTCCCTGAGTTAATATTGTCTCAATTAGTGCTTTGCGACGATAAAGAAGTCGGAACTTTAGTTTTCTCGTGTTCAAAACATCACAACTTATCTTAGTTTCCGAGTGAGGGGCTTTGTAGTTGGTTTAGAACACCACAATATGTCGATTAAACTTTGGGGTCTTAAAAGACCCCAGGTATAACCATCAATTTAAATTTTTCAATGTGCCCGCCCGAATGTTAAACTGAAATTTAATATAGTTTTGTAGTTAATTATATCTAAATTAATTATGATTTTTATAACTAATAAAAAATTATTTATTTTAATTATTTGGAGTTGTGAATTAAATCTTAACTGAAAATTCCGTAACTTGCTCGGAGTTCTTGAATGTATCTAATGCCGATAATGGTTGATTGTAGGATTATTGGACCGATAAATTTGCAAATAAAATCTTGGTGAAGTGCAAAATTTGAACAAAACTATGTAATTGCTTTTTAATTTAAAGAATGCTAACTTTTTGTACAAAAAGTACAAATCCGTCTTCGAAAATTTTACCCGCCGCTTCTACAATTTTTATTCTGTTTTCAACAGTTTAAAGTATAAATGAAACAATTTGAAATATCTACCTATTAAAATGTTTAGAATATATAAAAAAATCATATTATTATTAAAACATTTCAATAGTGAAAGTAGCAGTTTAAAATAAGAAAAAAGAAAAGTTTGTTTAATACAAACATAAGATTTTAAGGAAACCTCAGGAGAGCTCAGAGCCACAGTTGTTCGGCCTCCAGCCCTACAGGTTGGGAGACATAGGCGCAACTAGGGGGGGCTTGGGAGAGATAAGCCCCCAAAATTCAAGTTAGCCCCCCCAAAATATCCCAATTTTTCGTTATTTTTACCCCCTCCCTTAAAAAAATTGTTTGTAAATATTTTTTTAGCCCCCCCCAAACTTTTGACCCTAGTTGCGCCTATGGTGGGAGACGTAATTAAAGTGAAGTCTATAGTTATTATTTGATTTGGTGATTTACATAATTTAAATGACTTGAAAAGAATCCTAAAAGTATTAAAATTGATTTTTATTTTGTTAATTATTTAATTGACTGTGCGGCCTAACGGCCGCATTTAAATTTGATTTACATATTCATATGTCATGAAAAAAATATTAATCAGCCTTGGATTACAAGCATAAGAGATTAGCAGAGTTTTATACATAATAGTTCCGATGTTTACTAGTAAAAAGATCATTTAGATCTAGTAAGGGTCTCCAAATTTACATTAGAGGCGGGACAATAATTTCCTAGTTGCGGTACTGATTAATTATGGTGATAGTTGCGTCTTATTTCTTTCGGCATTATTTATCTTTCATTAATAGTTGAGACCATGTTAGGAAATTGGTTAAGAGATGAAAGACTCAACCACAAGTAATTCGAAGTGAAAAAGATATGCAATAATTCACAAATTTCTATTAGCCGTACAATCCGTCTCTTTCCTCGTTATTGACCAAACCATTTTTATCCTATTGTACAGCGATGATAGCAACTAAACATAACAATTTTTCTTCTACTCTTTCAGTAAGTTACCGAAACGACTATGTTCTTCTAATGCCAACAAGTACATTAAAAGGGCAATAGCAATTTCTTACAAAGAAAAGTCAACGTTTCATCTATCTTTGCTTGTTATATAGACTTAGTCGGAGTCTATGATGGTTTTTATTCAGTAAATATAACAGAAATAATTCGCAATGAAAAATCACATACTTACTACTAACTAAAAGCTGACATTAATATATCTCGAGGCTTTTAAAGCAATAGCTGTTGGCAGAGAAGGCAAGTAAGCATCTGAAAATTAATTTGTAATCCCGTTTAATTTACAGAAATTATTTACCTACGTTGATTGCGAGTTATACCGTCTTGACGACTCAAATAAGATCATAAATAAGCCAAGCATTAAAATTTTCAAATATAATTTGACTTAAAAGGATGGAATTATGAAAATCAAAAAGTATACAATTTCAATAAAAGTCACTTCTTCTAGCGATAATGACTGATGATGATGCATATTCCAATTTTATTTCAACATGACTTCACACTTCCGGCGTGATACATTACATTAGGGCACAAAATAACATCCAAATAACTTTTTATGCAACTTTGAAACATTTTAGAAGCTTCTTCATGTTAATTAATATTAATTTGCGTATCTTTGAGTACAAAATTTGTCGTTTCGAATCCATAATTTTAGTTTGCGACAGGAAGTGCCTGATAATTTCTTTTTGTTTAAAAACAGCTCCAATTAATCAACAATTTAATTATCATTCGAAAGATACTGATGACATCTTAAAGGAATGTCATCCGTTTTAGCGAGTTGCTGATAAACTCTATGAAAAGCTTATCTAAAAGCTTAAGGATTAAGGCCGACATTTAAATAAAGTAAAAAGTTAAAGTTCGAAAGCGTTTAGTAAATAATATAAAAATGAAAAATCACCTCAAAAATGATTTTTTTGCCGAAAAGTTGATCAAATAATGTGCAAGCATGTACACGACGTGTAAACAAAAACAGGTTAATTACTTACCTCTGGTAGTTCATCTGGAACTTTTCCCATCCATGTTAATGACAAAATCGAGCAGTCACTTTTGGCGTTCACTGTCCTTTCGAAGTGCAGATGCATTTCTTACGTTGTGTTATTATTTTTCTTCCAGATCTTTCACATGTTTAGTTTTTTTAACATTTTCTTTCTTAAAGTAGATTTCCTAATTTGTTCGCTACCCCGTTAGGAATAACCGGTTAAATTTCGACATTTTTGTCGAGCCCTTAGTTAATTTCAAGGGCAATCTAAATTTTTAATTACGTTTGTTTCATGAAATTTATATAAACATGGAAATGCGCTGAAATACGTCCGTATCTGAAGAAACCGCGACATATATTGATTTTGATTTTCAGATAAAATTCAGGAGGAAAAGCTGGCGCTTTACGGTGGCGCAGTTCTAGAAATTCGGAAAGCGCAAGTCAGCTTTTCATATAAAAACGTGAAAATGGTAAGAGTTTAAATTTGATTTTTGAGTTAGAATTTCTACATATTTCCAAATAAAAAAGTTTTATTTTTAATTTTCTTTCATTGTAAAAATTTTAATTTGAAATAATTCTTGAGATACCGAAGCTATTAAAAATTGTCATTGAGGTTATTTGCCCATATGAATATTTTCTAATTCTATCTATTAAAATTAATAATTACTACCTACCAATCTTTTCTAAATTATGCATTACATAATTTTATATACTACTTTTAATTTTTATAAAAGTTTTCGATTTTAATCATAATTAATAACTTATTACTAGAATTTTCTAAGAATAAGCTTTATTAAATGTTATTATAATTGCAGTTTTTTGTTTTGGAATGGCTTTCTGCCCTATTACTGGAGAAAGTAAACTATCAAGTATAGATAGTCTAAGATAAGTTCTAAATATTTAATACATTTTCTTTTATTTGGAAGTCTCTCGAGACATTTATGACCGTTATGTATTATTTTCACAACATTACCCTTCATTCTGTCTTTACTCTTTAGAGTTTATATATCCAATTGGTTTGTCACTTTATGCTAGTTTACGGAACTTACTAATAACATTCATCCATTTTACATCCTGTTCAATTTAAAAGTTTCCACCTAATACACTAATTGGATGATACACGTAGGTATGTAATTCAGTGTAGGGAGCAGGCAATTAAATAAGTTATATTTTATTTTATTTATATTTTATATAATGAGGTTATATGTTTAAGGTTGGCTGTCTTCATTAGCTATTATTAGTAGAAGTAATAAATGGTCCGACTAGAAAAAATTGCAACAAATTGATAAAAAGGCATAGGAAAAAAATATACCTCTGAATTCCTTGAGGAAGCTCCGTCATCTTGGGGACAATAGAGGATAATAAATTGATTTTCCCCAGTATCTCAAGAAACCTGACGCCTATCGTAAAACACGAGCGTCTAGGGATCCCACGGGGGCAACCAACGAATCGTGTCGGAAATGTACGAGGCGTGACTGCACAAAATTTCTAGCAGGCTGAGTTTACCTAGTAGGATTAGGGGCCTTTCTGTTAAGCATCTTTTCATCAAAACAGAATTCTAATAATTTATAAAAGTCATGTGAATAAACGATAACCAAGCTAGGTAATAAGGAAGTTTGAGCTTCCAATGTTGAATATTTACAAGTATATTCAAAAAGATATTCGTATTTGAAAATATTGAATATTTTTAAAAATATTTGTCTTTATTTGTACTATTAGATCATTCTTCGGTTGGTATAATTTGGTCAAAACAAAAAGATGCTGTGCAGTAATGTTTAATAATAATATTATATTTGTTCCATATTTTTCTTTAATAAAATTTATTGTAACTTATTTATTGTATTTTTTAATTTAATAAACGTCGTCTTTCACTTTACTTGTTTTGTAAATCATAAGATACAATTTAAAAAAATCTTGCGCGAGCAATGACAGCTATGTTCGTTTTGTTACCTCTGTGGAATTTAATAATTTAAAATTACGCGCTTGCGCAACCGATGTTCGTTTTGTTGCCTCTGTGGGTTATAATTTTTAAATTACTGCGCATGCGTGACCAATGGCAGCTACCTGTGTTCGTTGGTTGCCCCCGTGGGATCCCTAGACGCTCGGATCAAAAACTGTTTAAAAATAAAATTTATTCTTTATATATTTCTCTAGAGCAACTATAAATATGTAACTTTAAAGTAATTATGGTTACTTTAAAGTCGCGATCTTGTTGCCATTAATTCCTCGCATGAGTGTTTGATTTTTTGTAAATGCTTTCGAGCTGAACAAGATTCAAGAGCGGGGTTTGGGCTTCTTGTCATTTTTATCGTTCCCGACTATAATTCAATTATTGTGTTCTTAACAGAACCTAACATATTGTCATGTTGCATTTTACCCCATAAAACTAAAGCACAATGATTGGTTAACGCTAAAATATTAAAATTTAATGTTTTGATTTTTTTTTGTAGAGAAAAATGATAAATTTACATGAGTCTGTTTTGCTGTCAGTTTTCGTTTCCGTTGTTAAAGAGACTGTGATCAACACCAAAGCTAATAATTAAGGCGAATGTGAAAATTCCGAAAGTAAAAAAAATTTCGGAAGCATAAGGATTCTCGTGCGGATTAGCGAGGTGTAGACGTACGCTTGTTTCCTCTTGACGTTAGAGTGTCCAAGTTTTGACTATGATTGCGTTATTTCCTCAAGAATATTTTTCTTTTGAATATCAGAAGAGTGTGTTAATTCCTGGAGAACTTGGAAATAGTTTGCGTTCCATTGGAAAATGATTTATTGTTACAATCGATAAGGTAAAATTTTCGATCATCGCGGTCAGTGTGAAAAATTTGATGGCGGATTGAATGATTGACGTTATTTTCCATTATCACGACCCAACTACGTTATTGCCTTTCAGCGATTAATTTAGACGAGTTGGATTTTGAATTTAAGGCCAATGTGCTTGGAAAAGTTTAGAGGTTAGGAGAAATTTTGAAAAAAGTAATTTTATTTAGAACAATATTGAAGAAAAAGAAGATTAAAAAGGGTACCCAACTATTGATTTTGTTAATAATAATTTTTCTCTTATTTGTTCTTATAAGCGGCAGGTTACTTTAATTTTAAATATCCGCTTTCCAGGCATCAAGGGTATTGTTGATTTTTAAACTGTGTTTATGAGTTCAAATATCACAACGAAAGTGTTGATATTTTACTTCTTTTTGGATACACAAAAATTTAACCCTTTAGAAATTAAAATTTTGTTTTTCCGGATAAGATTAATTTTGAGTTTACAATTATTTATACGAGCTAGCCGAGGTAAAACAAGTTGTTCTTTTGCTACTTGGGGGAAAGATTTTTCCCCATTTTATTTTTTATTATTATAAACACGATAGCGGATGCTGTGATTATTTTTGTACAGAAATGGCGAAAGAGGTCACCGTCGTCAAGAGAACCGTGAGACTAACAAAAAAGGTAGGTTAACCTTTCCTCGTAAAACATTTATTTTGAAAGTTATTTCAATTTATCATAAAATTCAGGACGCGTATTTATATAGATTAACCAGATTCCTGCAATCCACAAAAAACTAGCTTTTATTAAACAAAAGTTGAATCTATTAATATAAAACAATTGTATAATAAATTAAATTCCAGAATTAGTTTAAAAATTATTAATCTTACCAATTTAAACTTTTTCTGTCTTTTCACAATACTGTGATAATTTCTGCGTCGACATAGAAAAGAAGGTTACAAAAATAAAAAACGACGTTTCTTGATGTTTTTCAAATTATAGCAAATCTAAAATTAAAACGCACATGAGTGAATTTTCAGATATTTCTGTTGTTCATTTAAAAAGATTAGATTTTGTTAAACAAATGAAGTTAGGAAAGTAAGTTTAATCTATCAGTGTGTGACCAGGGGTTAGCCAAATCTGAAATCCACATAAAAATTCCATTTTAAGGATTTGTAAGAAGATTGTGCTTGAATAACGTTTTTCATACTTTCTAAAAAAATTCTAAATTAAAAAAAATACACACTTACTACGTGCTTAATTGGAAAATTGGAATTTTAATTAACTATAAAAATTTAAAAACATTTTAATTAATGAAAAGTTTTTGTAAAATTTGACTTTAGAGAAGGAAGAAGTCAATATAATTATACTGATATGACACTATCGGGCGTCTTTTTTTTGTGGGGGTCCAAAGCAACGGCTCTTTCTTTCTTGTTTTCAAGAGCCTCCATTATTACAAAACATAGCACGGCCCCCGGTCCCGAACTTCTGTTATCGCTTAACATATCTCGGCTCTTAGGCCTCACACTCAGGCCCGGACTGGCCAGGTCGGCTAGTCGGCGATCGCCGAGGGCCCCCAACTTAGGGGGGCCCCAAAGAGGCCTCAAGAAGTGGTTTTATACTTAGGGTAAAAGTGGTTTGTATTTTTTCTATACCTTACAAGTGTCAAAGTATCTGAAAATGTGATTTTCAATAAACTCCGCTCATAGTAAGGGGGCCCCCCTCAGTTTCTGGCCGAGGGCCCCCAAAGGAGCCAGTCCGGGCCTGCTCACACTTCACAAGATATATAGGTCGCGTTCGAGCATTACGGAGCCGGAGCCGGAGCAATCGGAGCAGAAAGTCGGGTCAGCATCAGTGCCATCTAACGGATTTTTGTTGAAACAAAAAAATGTTGGAAAATATAACCTTAAATTTAAAAATTATTGACAGTCTAAAAATGAATATGCAAGCAATTACGAACCCGAGTCATTCGGAGCAGAAAGTCGGGTCAGCATCAGTGTAAATTTGGAAAAACTTTAATTTGTTATATATATAAATGTTTAACTTTATTTTTTGTACAAAATAATGTTTTAATACTTAGGGCCGATTTCATAATCAAAGCTAACATGGCATTAAGATTTAAAAGGAGACTTAAAATAAAATTGAATTTTTGAAATAATGAATATTTTATTAGATAGCAGTTCTAGTTCTTCTTCAGAAGATGAATTTATATGTTAGGCGTAAAAAATGGTACTTGATAAGACAAAATCATGTAGAAGACTTGGACGAGTTAGATTTTTTTGAAAGGTTTCGATTAACTAAAGACACGTTTAATGTAGTATTGCAACAAATTCAAGATCGTTTGCAACCCAGGACGAGACGATACGTTACCTCCTCACAGGAGGTTGGCTACCATGATGTTGTATTCGTCTTTGTTCTTCGTGAGTTTTGTTGCGACGTCCCGGATATCGAACCATTGCCTCAAATTTTTCAGCCAGGATTGCCTTTTTCTTACGAGACCTAGTTTACCCTCTATCTTCCCCTCCATGATCAGCTGAAGAAGAGCATACTTTTCATTTCTGAAAATATGCCCGAAGTTCTTCGTTTGATAGTTGTGAGGACTTCTCGATCTTTGTGCATGCGGCGTAAAACCTCTTCGTTCGTGACATGCTCAATCCAAGATATTCTGAGCATTCTTCTGTACATCCACATCTCGAAAGCCTCCAGTTTATTAATAGATGAAATCTTTACAGTCCATCCTTTAACTCCATAGAAGAGTATCGATAGGACATAATAGCACTTTGCGACGCGCCAGCTGGTATTCAGATCTAATTCCTGACCACATAACAAGGTCTTCAACTTAAAAAAGAAATTACGGGCTATCTCTATCCGCTTCTTAGTCTCATAATCGGGATTCCAATCTTCGTGCAACCAACATCCCAAGTACTTGATCTTATCCACCCTATCTAGTCGATCACCCCCTATATTATAATATATATTTATGTTGTTAGTTGGTCTCTTTGATATTACCATCACTGTTGTTTTTTCTTTGTTTATGCGAAGACCGTATGCGTTGCTTGTTTCATTTATTTTATTTAACAATATTTGCAGACCTTCAGTGCTGTCGGCAAGTATGAGGGTGTCATCTGCGTATCGGATATTATTGACGATTATTCCCGAGATTATTCCGTTCACCTTAATTCCATGCTGTGACTCCTCCAGAGCTTTCTCAAAAATGGCCTCTGAGTACAAATTGAAGAGAAGTTGTGAGAGCACACAGCCCTGACAAACTCTCCTCTGCATCTCTATGTCCTCGGTTAATTAGTTAAATTAATTATTGTTGTTTATTAAAGAGGTGGAAGCATTTAACCTGTTATTCAATTGCTGTTAACTCTTCGATTTTATGCAACAGGATGTATGCAAAAATCGGTAACGGACTTCTGTGGAGTTTCAACATCTGCGGCATCGAGAATTATCTTTCGAATTTCTGATTCCATTGCTATGTTAGCTCCAATCTACAATAAAATGCCTGAAACCCGAGAGGAAATGGCGAAAACCGCTGAAGAATTTTATAAAATTGCTCGATTTCCAAGGTATCAGATTGCTTGTTCTCCACAATGTGCTTCAAATCTTCTACTTCAGTTAACAAACGGAGTTCTTCTTCTTTACTGAAGTTAGAACTTCGAAATCTTCCTGCTCCTTTATCCATTGTGTTAAAAAATTATGTTATTCACAACAATTCAATCATTATGGTCAAATAGTTGTTATAAACAATATTTGCTTTACCACAAATATGTTGGTTGGTAATTGGTATCAAGTATACCATACGTCAAAAAATTTATACCTGACAGTTTTTAGTTCAAATTTACGAATTATAGTTCTAAATGCTCCATTAGCTAAAAAATTTTTTAAAATCATTTATGAAATGCAAAGGGTACTTAAGTGTCTCGTTACACTAAAAAAAATTTTAGTTAAGTGTCCATTAACGTTTTGATTATGAAATCGGCCCTTAGTGGTTTTCTTTATTTTAATTATGCATTTTTGACTGCCTATTAGTGCCTATAATCTAATTTTTTGATGCCTAATTGCCTGCCTATTTTGGCAATTTTCAGTGCCTAAAAATCCGGGCCTTAGTTATATGGCACTGATGCTGACCCGACTTTCTGCTCCGATTGCTCCGGCTCCGTAATGCTCGAACGCGACCGTAGATGTCGTAGAAAATTTAATTGTAGATATAAAACAACAATAAATTATTGCAACAGTATTATTTTTTGTGCTTCAACTTTAGCTATAGGCAAAAACGTTAGTCAGCAAAGAGGTTTTACTGTTTGATACATTCATAAAAACTCGGAATTGCAAGTAAATTGAGGATTACAATTTCAAAATATCAGGGTAGAGAAGTGCGAAGGCCGAGCTATGTTATTCGGCGAAGAGAAGAGAATTCCAGAGGTGGATTGAAAATTAATTTTTCCAATTTAACGCCTTTTTATTGTTTTTACAAACTGTGATTAATTTTCAATTCTACACTACATTAGTGTAATAAAAAATATAACCAACAATTTGGATTTCTAAATTTCGTCTGCAGGACCTAAAGATTTTGGAAGGTCAATGGCCCCTTGTCCCTCCTTTGTTTCTACGGGCCTCGTTCTTCATGAGTGTCGGTTGCTACGATGCATCCTTTTGGTAGTTTTCATTGATTTTGTCGGCATTTCTTACAACGTCGTCTAACAAGGGGCGAGCCAACACTGACACTCACCAATTTGCACCATTTTTAATATACCTTTTGGTCATAATTAGTTATACAGCAGGTGAAAATTACAAATTCCTCAATTCAGCCAATTTGGAAAAATTCGATTTTAAAGATCGAATTCATATGATTACTGTATAAATTGCATTTGCATTATGCCAAGGTTAATATCGGGCTTTGGTACAAGATTACGGCGGGCCCCCTCCATCATTTCACAAAAAGATCAATTTGAAATAACAATTTTATTGCATAAAAAGTGCAGCAGCCTTTTTTGTGTAGAATTTTATAAACTACAATTTTTCTCATAACAATTAATAATTTTCGAGATATTTGCGAAAAATTATAATTCGCCCCTAAATACCGAAAACCCGTGGTTTAAATTACAAGGGTACTTTTTAAGATATGTTTAGGATATTAGGGGTCGGCAACCTTTTGTTGTAAGAGAGCCAAGTATTTTACGTGGAGATTAGTGTGAGCCGCACTTCTTGGCAAATCCATTAACGAGCTTAAAGGTAATTTGTTTTAGAGTTCGCGGGCCGTCGACCCCTGGTTTAGGACATCAAAGCTAGAGAGTTATAAAAAAAATTGTAGTTGATAAAATTCTATAGCAAAAAAGGTTCCTACACTTTTTTCGTAGAATTAATTTCTTGAAAGATGTAGATTGAATTATATCTGAACATAAATTGTGCACGTTCGGGGTCTTTTATTTATTTAATCAATCTGTTTAACCCTCCAGTAGGCGCGTGATTTACGCTTGTAGACAAGCCCTGTTTCAGAACTAATAAAACCAATAATTTACCATTTTAAAAGTTCAAAAACTACTGGATCCGAAAGATTGACTAATTTTTGTCAGCTACTCAAAGATGCAACCGATATAATTCGAACTGTTACGAGCTATGGCGGTTTAAAGGCATACAAAAGCATGGTCTACGGTGGTAGACCACGCGACCACTGGAGGGTTAATGACAGATATCAATTTCTGTGTCTAATAAGAGAGCAGGTTTGCATCTTTGAAAACTTCAGAATAATGTAAACACTTATAAATTAGCATAGAAATCGTAAAATTTTGACTTGACTCACTCAAAAGCTCAGTTCCTTCAGTACTCAAGCCCCCCCCCCCCTTAACCTTTATAAAAATCAAGAATAACAAACTATACTTTGAAATTTTTAAGTGATAAATTGATAAATGACAGTCATTTTTTTTTAAATTAAATTGTTTGCATAATCAGACCATAAGCTCTAAGGTGCAACAAAAATAGAAAATTAATTACATGAATTTTACAAAGATATTGAAAAAAATTTATCAAAATTAAGCTTTTATAAATTTTTAGAACAGATTGATTTGGGAGGGGGGCACGTATTCCCAGGGTCCCCCTCTAGCTACAAGCCTACAGCATGTGAGTTCTAGGAGGCATTCGCTTTTAGAGTAATAAAAAATAGTTACATTTAAGAGCTTTAATAAGCAAATGGTTCACTGTTTCTAAGTAAAATTCTTTTTATCAATCACAATGATTTAAAATTCTATGTCCTAAATTTAACAAGAAAGGTAAGCACCAAAGGTAAACTTATTGATATTATTATTTAGGGACATGCCCTGATTTTAAGACTGTCTTAATTGGAAGAAATTAACATTCAATTAAACATTTTAGGCTTGTTCTGGAATTTTTATTTAAAACAAATAAAACAATAAAAAAAAGCATTTCCTCAAAATATTCACTTAAGGACTATCACTATCATAATTATCGGGATTAAAATCTGGATCATCTTCATCATCTTCTAATTCTAAATCATCTAAATCTTGGAAAAGTGATTCATTAACTTTAACTTCATCTCCTAATAAAAATAAAGATATGGTAAAATCAAATTTAAGTACAAGAAATACAAAAAATTTACCAGTTAAGAATTTCAAATCGGACTCATTTAATGTATTATCAGTCATAAACAATTCACGCCCAGTTAACTTCTTTCCATCCCTTTCAACAGCTTCTCTCTTTTTCTTGATACCTAAATCGTCTTCAAATTTTGCTCTCCAAGTTAAAAACGATTCAACTGTAACTCTGGTACCCTCAAATTTTTTCTGAAAAAAACCCACAATTTTAAGTTTTAATATACAAACATAGTAAATAATTACTCTTTCTAATTCTTCCAGCTCTCTTTCTTTTCTTGTTTTCTCTTCGTCCTTAAACTTTTTAATGTCATCCCACTTTAAATTTAACCATTCTTGGGCAACAGAAACCAGGGTAAAAACCATAACCATCCCTAAATTTTCATTTGCCTGCTCTTTCAAATACAACAATAGTTCGGTTTGATTACTTTCATCGATGTTGATGGCTTCTTCAATTTCTACATTCGGCTCTTCGTCAGGATATTTAGCACCGTAAGTAAACACTAAATTACATGTTATACCGTCTTCGATTTCTGTATCGTATTGTTCCGATTTTATCGGTATACTAAATTTATGATATGGTTCAGTAGAAATTACTAAAAGATTGAACTGTTACAAAGGAAATAGCAATAAATTGTAACTTTACTTGTAACGTCGCCATAATAAATCGACTCCAGAGCTTCGATTTCATTATTTTGCTCTTCTTTATAATCCATTTTAATTAAATAATCGTTTTAAACGTTCATAAGCATGCCACTAATACCGAACGTCCAATTCAGGATTTTAACACTTTGTGAGGTTATGTAAATGTAACCTGTCAAATTTGAATGAAGTAAATTTTCGTTACAGCTAATAATTCGCATTAGGTCTAATGTTCAAATCTTCATTATGTAGTTTGTTGTACAGGATGTTATAGCAAATATTAAGGAGTATCACTGTTAAATTTAAAATGGATCAAACAGGAGGTATATTTGGGAAATTCCTATTATTATTATAAATATAAAAACAAAAATTTATATTATGAAGAGCTAAAAACTCAATTATGTTATACCTACTGAAGTGAAAGTCCATTTCATTGACTTCTAAATGATCCTACATCGAGGATCCTCAATTACGGATTGAGTCACAAGGATTTCAGCAACTTTTGCTATTTTTCAATTGATATAAATTAAAAGTAAGTCATCGAAAAATTCAGAAAATATTAATTAATCATGTTCTTCATTTAAACGACCAATGATGCAAAGGGTCTGACCGGTTAAGCATGTTAAAAATGCCTTTTTTGAATTTGATGGTGGGAATTTTTTACAAAGTATGTTATGTAAAAAGACAGAGTTGTGCAAAATTTCAGCCTTCTAATTTAATTCCTGTGGACTTTAGAGGGAAAAAACCACTTTTTCACATTTCTTAATTTTTTTGGTACTAAAAGATATCCGAAAAATTTCAAAAAATTCAGAAAAATCAAAAATCATATAAGAAATATGAAGACAATTTTTTGGAATTCCTTCACTATTAAATTCCACGAAATAAGCATTGATCAAGTTTTAAAAAAATTATTTGACCATGTTAGAATTTTCGTACTATTCTAAAAAAAAATTGACCTAATTCTGCTTTAAAATACCTACAATTTAAAAAAAAAATCATCTCGAAATTCCGCCGACAACACCATCAAAATTGCAAAATTCAATTCAAAGTTGTGGCGTCACACTAGCGGAGTCGATTACACTGCAAGCAGGCAGCATCCTATAATTTATCGCAATTCCTTCACTAACTTCAATTTTGTCTGCTATTTTTAAGAACATAGTAGGTTCAGTATATTGCATTATTTCTGATTTCCAAGATTTATAAATAAACCATAGTTCTTTTGTGCTTCATAGAAATCCAATATCTCTTCGCAAATCATTTAATTAATTTATATAGTACATCATATTTTTGTTAAATATGTTTTAAATTACAAAATATTATTGTATATTACATCAAAGAAAAAAAAAATTACAAAGTAAATGCTGATTGTTGTTATTATAATCACAAGAAACGTAAACGAAAAAACCTCCCTGCCACTATCGTGGTCGGGTCGGGTACAGTTCGGCGCAGCTGCTTCGGTGCGAGTACAGTTTGGCTTGGACCCGATTCGGCACCAGTACAATTCGGTGCAAACCCGATTCGGCGCGTGAACAATTTGGCGCGGACCTGGTTCGGCGCAAGTACAGTTCAGCGCAGACCCGGTTCGGCGCGAGTTCAGTTCGGCGTCGACCCGTTTTGGCGCGAGTACTGTTCGGCGCACACGATTTCGCACAATGAGGGGACTGTAGTGTATAGGTAAAATCATCTATGAACGATAAATGCCCGGTTCGAATCCGAGTGAAGTAAGAACTTTATTCTGGCCGTCTCTCTGTTCCTCCAGGTTGGGGGTTCTACGTCGAGCTTGCTCCTCGCCTAGATAAAAAATGTAAAATGCTAACAAACCAAAACGCCAATTCGCAAGGTTGGTAGTTAGGTATCGGATAGCGTCGCAAGACGTTTCAAAACCGACTATAGTATAGTAGTAATTTAAGAACTATACTTGTATTTGCAATGTTAGAATGATTCACTACTATTTGTTGCATTTTATGATTTTGATGATTTTATGATGTGAAAGCGTGTGCTCTGAACAGTACTCGCGCCAAATCGGGTCTGCGCCGAACCGTATTCGTACCGAACCAGGTCTGCTCCAAATTGTACTCGCGCCGAACTGTACTCACGCCGAATCGGGTCTACGCCAAACTGTAATCGCAGCGAAGCAGCTGCGCCGAAACGGCGGAGCCGAAAGGGCTGCGCTGAACTGCCCGACCCGACCACGATAGTGGCAGGGACGTTTTTTTGGTTTACGTTTCTTGTGATTATAATAACAACAATCAGCATTTACTTTGTAATTTTTTTTCTTTGATGTAATATACAATATATTTTGTAATTTAAAACATATTTAACAAAAATATGATGTACTCTATAAATTAATTAAATGATTTGCGAAGAGATATTGGATTTCTATGAAGCACAAAAGAACTATGGTTTATTTATAAATCTTGGAAATCAGAAATAATGCAATATACTGAACCTACTATGTTCTTAAAAATAGCAGACAAAATTGAAGTTAGTGAAGGAATTGCGATAAATTATAGGATGCTGCCTGCTTGCAGTGTAATCGACTCCGCTAGTGTGACGCCACAACTTTGAATTGAATTTTGCAATTTTGATGGTGTTGTCGGCGGAATTTCGAGATGATTTTTTTTTTAAATTGTAGGTATTTTAAAGCAGAATTAGGTCAATTTTTTTTTAGAATAGTACGAAAATTCTAACATGGTCAAATAATTTTTTTAAAACTTGATCAATGCTTATTTCGTGGAATTTAATAGTGAAGGAATTCCAAAAAATTGTCTTCATATTTCTTATATGATTTTTGATTTTTCTGAATTTTTTGAAATTTTTCGGATATCTTTTAGTACCAAAAAAATTAAGAAATGTGAAAAAGTGTTTTTTTCCCTCTAAAGTCCACAGGAATTAAATTAGAACGCTGAAATTTTGCACAACACTGTCTTTTTACATAACATACTTTGTAAAAAATTCCCACCATCAAATTCAAAAAAGGCATTTTTAACATGCTTAACCGGTCAGACCCTTTCATTCAAATTGCTGATGGTTGGGTTGTAAGACCGGTTGATTTGTTAAATGTTCATTAATATTGATTGCTTATACGAATACTTTGTGTTGAAGTTTAAGCTATGTATTGGGGAGGGATTTTATCTATTACAAATTACTGACGACTAAAGGTCAAATAATGCAAAATTGTATTATAATGTGTTTTATCATTTCTAGATTTGTTAAGCTTCTATTCAAAATTTTGAAACTAATGGTTCAAATTTTATATGTAAATTCATTTATTGAAATTAGATTGCATTCAAAAAGTTAAAAGCGGAAATGTAAAGCTTTGTGTTTGAGATTAGATTGTATTCAATAAATTTAAATGATACAAATTTAAAGATATTCATTTGAATTAAATTTATCTCAAAATCACTTAAGCAGGTGCTTAAAAAATATGCCTGACTGTTAGGTGGAATACTTAATAAATTTTTTTTGTTTAATTCGGCTATTGTTATAATGGATTCCTCAAAGAGAAAATACAGTTTCTTTAAATTCAAAATCTTGATTTTTGAGTCGATCCTGTACCACTATAACAGTAGGATGAATGAAATCTGCCATTAAATCTATTATAATAGATCTCAGCTTGGGGATAAGGATGCTTTGTGAAAGGAAAAGAGAATATTGGGGGAAAATTGTCAAAATTACTTATTAAAACGTACCCAAAGCTGAGTAATGTTCTTTTAAATTATGAGTATTTTTAAATTAAAAAATTCAAAATATTATTTAATTAGTTTATTCTCACGCTCTCTATCGTTGAGAGGAAGAGTCTTATGCTTTCAATGTTATGGATTGTTGATCCTTTTCTTTATGTTTTGACCGAGGTTTTGACGCATGCATTTGGCATTTGGTTTGTTAGCATTTTACAATTTTTACCTACGACAAGGAGCAAGCCCGACGTAGAACTCCCAACTTGAAAGACCAGAGAGACGATCAGAATAAAGTTCTTAATTTACCCGGAATCGAACCGGGTATTTCGTATTGCTAGTCAACTGGCTTGACCGTTATGCTCTGACCGTCTCTTTTTCTCGAATTAATTAAATTTTTCTAAATTTGTTCTGTTTCCTTTTATTAAAACTTTGCTTGCGTCTATTAAACTTTAGTTTGATTTTATATTAATGTGTAAGTTCATTTATGTGACAAGTAATCAGTGAGTATTTTCCAACGAATACTTTCACATATAGACATTGATGGTGGCGCCCTCTCGAGCTTTGATTAATTCTCGATATTGTTTCTCTTTCTCATCCTTATTTTAATGCCTTGGATGTAAACCACGCCGTCTCCACTGTTTTAGCTAGCCGGCCACTGATCTAAGGTGAGAAGGAATCCCCGGTATTGACGTATCGTAAGACAATTGATTTCCGATCAGTGGCCTGAATAAATATCACCAGGTTGCTCTACAAATCTAATTTGAATTACTGCAAGATTCCAAATTTTTTTAATATTGAAAATTATTGCACCTGTCTATTGTTAGTTTATAATAAACCAAGTACTAATTTTACCCGATTCAGAATAATTCAAGTGGTTTATTTTTAGTATTATTATTCATACTACATTTATTCTACTATCGATGCGAATATTAAGATAAAAGGTTAATAATCTGAACAAAATTAGTCATTGATCAAATTATTATTTGAACATCTACAATAAATATTTTCTTTTATTTATTTCGAAAAGTGCGACAGAAATTTGAAATTGTGCGTAATACGCACAAGTACGAAATAGATTATATTATTTACTACCTAGTATTTATTTTGAATTCTCAAATATATCTGGTAAACTCAAATGACCTTTTGTTTACTTACTGTATATAATTTATCAATATGTAAACATATTTTTAAGTTAGAAAACAAGGTACACTAATAAAAATATTGCGCTATTAAACAATAAGTTACACGTAATTGTTATATTCAAAATACATTAAAACCGATTCACTCGCATAAAAAACTGCACTCAGAACTCCAATAAATCCACCAATTAGTCTTAAAGAGGTATAAAATTGATAATCACTGTATAAAATTAAGTCACTATTTTCCAAATTATCCATGACGTTTTGAATTTGCCACCACGACGAAATTATTATTACCGACAATACTAACAACAGCACACTTATGATCGAATTAATAATTTTCTAAAATTAAAAATGTTTAATCTAATTTTGCAAAAATCCAACAGAAGAACTTACTATTTTCTTCGCTGTTTTGTAAAAGTTCAATGAAAAGATTAAGCAAATGATGGGGTAAATTGTGATTGCACCCAATAATGCATTTATTACCATATCCGTTGTAATATTTATGCTAAATTTGGCACCCAAAGAGAAGAAAGTTGTTGCAAAGATTGTGAGGCACTACAAAATTAAGATCTTAATCATTTGGTAATCATTCTTAACAAGATCGAAACTTACGATTTTTATCCAATTTAAGATTTCATATTTTTTATGTGAGGATTCTTGTATTCTATCATATGCACTCACAGGATCAGGTAAAACGAAGATTTGGCTTTGCGTGCTATTAATTGGAGTAGCCATATTTATTGTCGCAAAAGGCATTTTCAGCTTGGTTTACACTACTAAACAATCTGCGTTTGCAATAACATAAAAAGTGGATTTTATCTTATCTTACAATATTGCACGAGCATTACAATATGACTAAATATGTAAACAACAACCTTGATAAAGTACCTTTGTTAATTGTTAACTCTGTAATATAAAAATTAATACAAGAATATTTTCTTTCAGCTAGACGTGGAATCCAAATCACGGTACAAATAATTCGGAAAGTAACTGAGATTCGAACTCAAGATACTTATTTGGTTCGCAGACTTCTCTCTCCCACGCCATGATTTATTGTAATAAGATAAAGGAAAAAAAATTGTTAACACCTTGCCTGCCGCGCAATATCAATACACTATTGTTCTTAATGTTAGTGTGAGTTAAATTCAATGCACGTGGCGACTAACGTATTAATATAAAAAAAACAAGTTTTAATTTTCATTACACAATGTCAATTTTTATCCTGTTTCATTTTGTTATTGATTACTAATTCAGATTGTAAGATAAATTTTGTCTTTAACTTTTTAGGAAGTACTATATATGAGGAAATTTTTTTGCTTGCTGGAGTGCGCTATTCAAAGTCAGACACTGATAAGGTAAAATACGTAGATAGGGTGTTTGTAGAAAGATAGAAAAAAGAAACGTAATTAAGAAGCGGAGTATTTTGGAGAAGATAAAAATAAGACGTAAAATGAATTATAAGTTATCGGACATGAAATGTATTAATGTATGTAAATTTATAAACTACGACATATCGACGCCCCCAACGAAAACTATAGTAACTCTAAAAATTGATTTTTTGAGTTACTATAGTAAAAAAATCTATTATATCGGTAAGCATTTGCCTAGAAAAATATCGTAACTTTGTAGCAACTCGAGACGACCAATAGTAGACACTGATCCTTAGAAATTATGCAATTCTGCAATTTATAGTGACTATTTAAATATTGAATTGCGTTTTTATCAAAACTGTAATTACTGAGTTACTATAGTCTTCGTTGGGGGCGTCGATATGTTTCGCTCATATTTGTTAATTTTTTAATAATATTTATACATTTTAATTTAATACGAACAACATAAAACCAAATTCTATTTATATCATATTGATTAAGCAATGAGACGGTCATTGCCTTACAGGTAACGCAGTTGGATACGAATGCGGGGTACCGGGTTCAAATTTTGTAAGAGTCGAACTTTCTTATGACGAAGTTTCCGTGCTTTGGAGGGTACGTTAAGCAGGTAGTCTCTCCGAGTTGAAGAATTGCCACCGTTAACAAAAAATAGAGTAACAGGCACATCTGAAGGTTAGCCTATCAAGCTGCTACTGGATGTAAAAGACCTATAGTTTAAAAATCGATCTGCGGACTACTTACCAACCTGTCTGACCAGCGTGGTCAGTTATGGCCAAAACCTCCATACGGGAGCGGCCTACTATCTAGGAGTGGACTGGGATAGGTTGAAGAAGAAGAAGATAAGGAATTATTTCTTAATTCTAGATTGAAACCTAAAAGGATAAACGTAATTAGAAGATGTTTCGGGATGGTTGAAAAAATGCAATTGAATTTTTCATAAAAACTTCAAATTCCGAGGAATAGAAGGAAGAAATTATAAGGAACAAACTCCATTAGAAAATTCATTGAAATTTGCTATACGTAAGGTAAATACCCAAGCGAAGAGAGAATTGGAAAATTTCGTTAAGGTTAGAAAGAAAAATTGGATAGATATTTTCGAGAAATTCTTTGATTTTATTATTGCTAGCAGACTTGTAATTTTTCAGTAAAACTTGGTTCAGAACAAATCGAAAGAAAGAAAAGCTATTGAAAGTTGAAGAAAGAATTTAAAAGATGAATATTTAATTTATGGAACAGGAAATGTTAATATTAATAAAATAACGTCAAAGATTCATATGAAATTCAGAAATACTGACATTGGAATGTGGAATCCTTAACAAAATATACACTCTAAAGGTTGAAAAAGGAATTTCAGCTTATAAAAAAAAATTGGATTTGATCATTATGGATTCTGCCCTTCATTTTCACTGCACAAGAAGAACTTTCTAAAATATTTCGTGTAAAGGTGGACTTATGAACACAAATGATAAATCACGCAGTGGCCGTCCAAGAATGGCCCTAATCCTAAAATTATTGAAAAAGTCACCGTATTGGATTACCTTCAGGTGCAAGATAGCATACATAGCGAACATCTCAAATGATAACATGCACAAATTTTTAACTAAAGAATTGGGCATTGAAAACCTTAGGGCATTAAAAAATTATAAGGAAAGATTTTACCTAGAATAAAATTTTTAATTACCTATTTATGGTTATTTTATTATTATATTTTTTTAAATTATCTATGAACGCAAGTGACACAGTTTTATAATAATAAAAAATTGATTGTGAGATAAGATTACCGTAGACAATCTTTATTTGAATTATCTTATGACCTTCTGATAAACTTTAATAAAATTCGCAAAAGTGGTAACCATTCTGATAAGCTAATTAACTGGAAAATATCTTGATTTAAACTAAATGTACAGATGCAGAGAAATAAAATTGATTTACATCTTTATTAACTACATGTCTGTCTGCCAGACACCCAAGTACTATGCATAACATTTTGATATATCATTTGGAACGGTTGTGGTTTAATAAAATCAATGACAAAATAAATTGGTTTCAATCAACCTCTACAGTTGTCTTTGTGAAAAAGGTGATTGGGGTAAGGAGTACAACTCTCCAAGCATAGACACAGCTAAAGGGACTGAGTTTGCAAAGCACAAGTAAAATTTGAATTAGCATCCCTAATCACGCAGTAGATGGCTAAAATCAATGACAGAACAAATTAGTCTCATTGAACCTCTACATTTGTTTTTGTGACCAAGGTGATTGGGGTAAGGAATATTTTCCAAGCATAGACGGAGTTAAAGGGAGTGAGTTTGCAAAGCACAAGTAAAATTTGAATTAGCATCCCTAATCACGCAGTAGATGGCTAAAATCAATGACAGAACAAATTAGTCTCATTGAACCTCTACATTTGTTTTTGTGACCAAGGTGATTGGGGTAAGGAATACTTTCCAAGCATAGACGGAGTTAAAGGGAGTGAGTTTGCAAAGCACCAGTAAAATTTGAATTAGCATCCCTAATCACGCAGTAGATGGCTAAAATCAATGACAGAACAAATTAGGCTCATTGAACCTCTACATTTGTTTTTGTGACCAAGGTGATTGGGGTAAGGAATACTTTCCAAGCATAGACGGAGTTAAAGGGAGTGAGTTTGCAAAGCACAAGTAAAATTTGAATTAGCATCCCTAATCACGCAGTAGATGGCTAAAATCAATGACAGAATAAATTAGTCTCATTGAACCTCTGCATTTGTTTTTGTGACCAAGGTGATTGGGGTAAGGAATACTTTCCAAGCATAGACGGAGTTAAAGGGAGTGAGTTTGCAAAGCACAAGTAAAATTTGAATTAGCATCCCTAATCACGCAGTAGATGGCTAAAATCAATGACAGAATAAATTAGTCTCATTGAACCTCTACATTTGTTTTTGTGACCAAGGTGATTGGGGTAAGGAATACTTTCCAAGCATAGACAGAGTTAAAGGGAGTGAGTTTAGAAAGCAGAAGTAAAATTTGAATTAGCATCCCTAATCACGCAGTAGATGGCTAAAATCAATGACAGAATAAATTGATCTCATTGAACCTCTACATTTGTCTTTGTGACCAAGGTGATTGAGGTAAGGAATACTCTCCAAGCATAGACGGAGTTAAATATGGGACTGAGTTTGCAAAGCACAAGTAAAATTTGAATTAGAATCCCTAATCACGCAGTAGATGGCTAAAATCAATGATAGAACAAATTGGTCTCATTGAACCTCTACATTTGTTTTTGTGACCAAGGTGATTGGGGTAAGGAATACTTTCCAAGCATAGACGGAGTTAAAGGGATTGAGTTTGCATAGCAGAAGTAAAATTAGAATTAGCATCCCCAATCACCCAGTAGATGGCTAAAAGGTGCTGGATGCAAGCTATACAATATAATAATTTATATCTATTATTTTTCCAAGTTTGGAGTAAATGTAATGAAATAAAAGAAGACCCGAAGCTTTTGAGTCTACTTCCAAAAATTTTCCTGCTTGTAAGACCTGGTTTCAGGGTTTTTCAATTCCAAAAATTCTTGAGGTCAGCCGTGCAATCTCCCTACTGGATGTTAAACAATAATATGCTTACAGAACCACATAATATCAAGTACATCTGAACTTGATACAGCTGGTACAATGCGACACGGTCTTAATTAAAAGAGGAAGAAGATTTCTTAGGTCATAAACTTGTTTTGACGGTAAAGTTTTTTGATTGGTAATTAACGAACTAACTAATAAGAGCCGCTTTTATAAGTGACACGGAGGAGGAACTTTCTAGCAATTTATTATTATGGATATATGGTTTTTGAATTCCCTGCCGGTTTCCGTTGCGTGTTGGAAATGTATGACGATCCTAGAGAACCTATAGCTTAGCGTGGAACAACGGAAAAAGACAATTTTTACATTATCCTTTTCAGAACAGCAAGGTTTTGGCAATACATTACTGTTACAATGAAGTATGGTTGATGGTTGTTATATTCAACACTCAAGAGATTATTTAATTTACAATCGGATTAAGTTTATTTTCCGACCGTGTTCCTGCAAAATGGTACTTTCGTGGATACTTTTTCAACGAAAACTTTTAGGATGGTTTGAGAAAAAATTTGTAAAACGCACTCATAACATAAATTATTTAATTGTTAAATGTAAATAACATTATTACATTTTGTACATAATACCAACATATTTGTCATAATCCTACAACAAAAGTTTACAGATCACACCATTAATTAATTCGTGGTTCATGTAACACTTGAAAGTCCTAGTCAATAACATGTTAAATTTCAAATTCATGTTATTTATTCTACAATTAAAACACTGTAAACTTCACATCACAATATATCACAGCCCGATGCTCGTCCAAAAACTTCCACAAACTTAAATTCAAAAAATTTTGCTTCAATTATTCATGTAGTTTCTATTGTCCAGTCAATGGTAAATTGCATTGTTATTATTCTCCGATGAAATTCATAATCCATCCTACATTTAAAAATAGTGTAAATATTGTTCTGTATTTATTCAAAAAGAACTTACCACTGTAATTTTCAATTTCCAAGTTTGGAAAAAAAGCACATTTTTAATATATCAATATTGTACAAGTAAAAAAAATTGCGTCGAATTATTTGCAAAACGAACATGCAAATTACTATTTGCATTTGACAAATAAAAAACAAATCGACGTTTTCGGTCGAAATAAATGGAGTAGCCATCACAATGCACGTAAAACATGTAAAATCAAAGTAATAATTTCGTCGCAAAATTTCTTGTTTATATACCTACTAAATTATGTACCTCGTGTTTTATGACAAAATAATGAGGCACTGAATTTTCTGATTCACTCATTTTTGCTATCTTCGAGTATGTTGTTCACTCAAACACTCCGATAAAGGATCGGGTATTTACTATTGGAGAAAATTTTAAGATTATTATGAGCTTCTGTCAACAAATAATTTGATTATCACATAAAATTTTGTAGACTCTGTGTCTCTGATTAATACTTGTTTACCTGCTATTACGTTTTTTAATTTGCTGTTTTGGTTGCTCAATATGGCAGATGATATCACATACTGGTGTAATTTTTTGGGGCTTTAAACCACGTGAATAGATGATTTTGATGCTGTAAATTCTAGACTAAGGAAGCATTTTGGCTTTATAAAATGTTGCTTGGGGCCAGGATGCAAACATTATATAAAATATGGGAGTAATTTCGCATAAAGGAGGATTTGCGCACACTGCTGTATTCGGTTTTGTCTCATAATCGTAAAAGCAGTTGATTGTCTGGTTTAAAAAAATTGAGAAACTTTAATTCCTGTTTCTTAATGACTTATTCCCTGTATTCTTCTCGGTGGAGGTGGAGAAAAATTAGCTTTTTCAATAGCTATCTGTTTTATGGTTTAACACACATTTATTTTACCATTGCTTTAATGTTCCACCTGATAATAGCAGATAGAGACGCGATAGCCCAGTAGCTAACTAATAACCCAGTCAAATAAGCAGAAAAAGTAAGTAAATCTCAGAATGAAAGATAATAAATATTGACAATTTTCGATATACCATTATCATACAGTCGTTATGCTGCTTAACAGAAGCTTCGTGATCCTTAAATGTTGGTGGGGTGGTTATTACGCTTCCCCATAGTCCACAGATCAACTTTTGGAGCCTTTAGATCATTAACATTTAAGGATGCTCTTATCATATTACTCTCGGTAGGTTGCCATTGCTTTCCGATGATTTCGATATACAAAATTCATCAAATCAACAATACTCAAAAACCGGTGCAGTTATCATCTCTTTCACCTACAAGTGCATGAGCTCGACAGGATATCAATCGTGCCTACTACCAGATCCAAATTTGGTTAGGGAATGATATATTTATAACCCCAGGAATGGGGATAGGTATTGAAAAATGAAACCATTGAACAGATACCAACATTATTTCCACCTGCTCAATACGATATTTTGCAATTGCAAAGAAGGCTGTGGTTCTAGTTGTGGATGTAGAAAAGTAGGGTTGCAATGCTCCTCAGTTTGATGTCACTGTAATGGACAAGCATGCTTCAATGCTTCATCATATCCAAATGATCTTGATGAAAAAAGTGAATATTATGTACCTGAAGTCCTTGAATCTTGAGAGCCGAATATAACAGACAACGTGCATGATGGTCTTCTCATTCTTCTTCTTGGTCGTTTTGCCCGAATTCGGACGTCGTGACAGCATTCATGATGAGCAATTGCTTATCATATTAGCGAATACTGCTTTCTTGGGACAAAGTACGTATACAGTAGGGGTCCCCCTCCTTTCTGTATAAGAGACGGCCAGAATAAAGTTTTTACCTTATCCGGAATCGAACCGGGCATTTCGTGTCAACAGTCAACGTACTTAACCGTTATGCTCCGACCGCTCTCTGTGCATGATGGTAATGGATTGGAAATTCAAGCTGAGAGACCAGAAGAGGAAGGCGATGACAAACAAGATGAATATTAAGCTGCATACTTGCTATTAATAATGACATTAACAGGAAAGGATCCCCTCACATTTAAACTTATATTGTAATAGGTTTACCATTAACAAGTGATGATAAATAAAAATGTAATTAAAATGTATTTCTTCTTCTTCAACTTAGTTTAAGCCCTAAGGCTTTTTATTTCCAACATCTGAGTCGTTTCCTTGGCAGTGTTAGTTTCATGAACATATCAATATTTTACATCCATTAGGTAGCTCGTTAGACTTGCCTTCAGATGTGCCTGTATCCTGGTTTTTATTTTATGTCAATGGTGGCAATTCACTAACCCAGGGGACCACAGACTTAACGTGCCTTCCGAAGTATTACTACCATAAGAAAGTTTGATTGGAACGGTTGGAACCTGGTGCCCCGCATTCGTATCCAACTGTGTTAGATGGAAGGCAATGACCGTCTCTTAAAAATGTAATTAAACTATTTAATTTTATTATCTTTATTATTAATTTTTATTTAAGATATAAATTAACTAAATATTATTAAACGGATGTCTTATTAATGACTAATATCTATAAATATCCTTTATTAAATAGTAAATAACTAAGGTTTCTTCATAATTATAATATTTTTAGTAAATAATTAACTTTTTAAACCGTAGAGTAGAGTGGGGTCAAGTAGGTAGGTTTTTTTTTGAAGAGCCCTTGCGACGGTGTTTTTGCACCGATTTCGAAAAATAAGCATTCGATGGAAAGGTTATTTATCTGGCAACATTTTCGCCATACTAACTTTATGTCTAGCATAAATACTTTGAAAGCTACATTCGATAAGGTGAAGGTACCTTTTTTTGATATTTTAAAAATTTGGGGGTAAGATAGGTCACGATATTCGAGGTGAAATAAAACTACAAGCACATGTAAAAAATTAGCTCTAATGCTTTTATTTGCAGAGTATGAATACTCCTGATGTTATAAAAATTAGTAACACTAATAATAATTCGATGGTTTGAGCAGTGGAGCTTTGGGAAACGGCCGTGTCTTCATTTGCAATTTTTCGGGCTCTTGATCGGCATTCGATGGACCAGCCTCTTGATCGGGTTACGATGCCGGCATGATATCATCTTCCGAAAAAATGTAAAAAAAAAAAAATTTTAAATTATTTCCGTGAGCGTTAAAAATAGTGACATAATATGTTGCCCCCAAGCACATGTTTCATGTTGGGGTCTGTATTTTTTTCAAAATCGAAAATATCGAAGAACCAACGCAATATTCGTGTTCAGCGTCAAATTCTACATAAAAATAAACTCACTTGACAATTATTTGCGTTAATTTAATGCACTGCATTTCAGAGAGAAAACAATTCTTTTTCACAGAAAAACACGCGTCAAAATGAATGACACCATAACTAAACTGATAGATGCATGGCGACAGCCAAAATTTTGCCGTGAACGTTTTTCGCCACTATGTATCTAACTCACGTAAAACAGGCGGCCTATGTAATAAAATGGCGACGTCAAAGCCAATGACCTACTATGCCCCCATACCTATTTGACCCCATTCTACCCTACTATGTAAATTGGTTTCACAGCTGTTCTAGAGTTCCCACTGTTAGTGCTCTATCTCAAAAACGGTTAATTGTATAAAATATTAAGTTAGAACAAATTTGTAGAGAATTTTATATGTTCTACAAGTTTTCTAATAACTCCAAATGCCATTTAGAGCAAAGGAAACACGATATCTATAAAAAACCGATTTTTGCAACCATTGACCGTGAATATATTGAGACGCTGTTTTGAGATAACTTATAAAATGTCAAAACAGACATTTATACAAGTTTATAGATTATTATTATCTTTCATTACGAGGTTAAATGTTCTTTTAACTGGGTTATACGGACAAATTTCTTGTGCGGTAGCCTTCAAATGAAATAAATCGTTAAAATTTGTTTGTGGTGGACTAAAATGTTAATTATATTTTCAAAAGCTTAAGAAAGTGCAGTTTAAATAAAGCAACAATCAATCCTATATAACTGCTTGTGGCTTTTCAATAAATAAAAATAGATAAGTCGTACAAAATTGATTTATACGTAGAGAGTGCACACAAGTCAAATTCATCTTGTAGGTTAAACTGCCCCAGTTGTTAACCTCCAAAATTTAATAAAAATGAACCTAAGAGGCAAATTAAACAGGTTTTGCCTGTTAAAATTCACCTGCGGTAGACTAAAATAATATGTCCGACGTCACTAGTCAATCAATTTTTATTCAACCAATCACAAGGAAAACATAACCTCGAACTTTCGTTCTTATTTGGAAACTTTGTCTTAACAACCCTCTCATTAGGGGTTGTATCACAGAAGGCAACTACTTTTGTTGGTAACTATTAAAATTGTTAAAAAGTTGACGCTAAGAGGCTAAAGGCGTATTTTGGCGAGGCATAAAAGTTAACCAAAAGTGACCAAAACTAACCGGTGTCATTTTCGCGACGAACGGTTAGAGGGGAGCTACCTCAAACTAACTACTAACTAACTAACTAACTACAGACAAACTACTTTTTGGTTAAAAAGTTACCCAACCAAAGTTAACCAAAGACGACCGCTCAAAATCAGTGGTTACTTTTTGCGGTTGCTTTGCTAGTACAAATGTGCGCCACAATTTAAATTTTAAAGTTGGAAGTGGTTCTAAACGTTCTAAAGACGAGGATTTGAGGTTATGTTAAATTAGAAATTGTAGTGGGGGACTAACCAAAGTTGACAAAAAGTATCCTCGCGGTACTAACCGGGATCCTCGCGAAAATACGCTTTAATTTATGTTTAAATTACCACAGTAATAACCACGAGAATTTTGCAAATAATAAGATATTAATGTGATCCATAAAAATGGCGTTAAAAAGGCCCATCAGTGCTAGTGGTGGTCACCTAGTCGATATAATTTTCAAAATGCTATACGTATAAAAAATATCCCAGAACCAACAAACAGTATGAAATCAGTGTTTTAATTGGCTTAATTTTTAGAGGAAAAATATGGGAAGGATATTTAAAAATAAAAAAAAATATTTTTGAGGAAGTTATCATAATTATCTACAAGCTGACATGAGTTTCAACTACGCACCTTTACAAAAAACAATAAGTAGTAGTAGGACTGTATCTAGAATCAATTTCTATAGTGGAAAACTTGCACGGAAGTATATATAAAATTTATTCGATTATAATAGATAGAGAAATAACAAGAACTAATATAAATTTTTCAATGAGTTACGAGTAAAATTCTATACAATTAAGGCATTTGATTTTGATAATTTTTTTTTCTAAATTTTTAAATTGATATTGCTTTTCAATACGGTCCTGGCTAGTTATTTATTTCAAAATGGTGCGTTGTAGAAACCGATGGCTATCTGTGGATATCTACGATTGAATCTTGAATAATATTTTGAACACAATTCGGCCAATTATTTACTATTAAAATTTTGTTTTTTAAATTATTCCAATTTTAAATTATTTCATATTTAAAACGTGTCATGGAAATTCATAGATAAAGATCGACAGATAGCCAAAATTATTAAATATTATAAGTAGAGGTAGTACTTATAAAAATTTAAAATCCTTTAAATGCAATTGAATCATTTTAATTCAATTAATTTTGAGATATTAATGTATGTACAGTTGTGAGTAAATCTCACGATATTTATTTTAACAGGATATCCTTTTCCTTCATTTGTTTTTATATTTTCCACTAGATACTTCTAATTGAAACAATATGAAATTTTAAAAATTAATTAATATTATTTTTCCTACTTCGGTGATACTTTTACAATATTTGCTCAATATTACCCAAATTTTGAATTTCATAATTATTCCAATATAGATAAAATCAATAATGTAGTACTCATATTAAATTTTTATTGATATTATTAAAAAATAAAAAAACTTTTGTTCATTAATAAATGTATAAATTATACAGGTAAAATGAAATGTTAAAAATCAATTGAATATTTATTTTTCAACTTCGCTTTTATGTATGCCAATATTGACAAAATAATTTTATACAACTCTAAAATATTCTTCCAATATAAAAAATAATTAATATTGTTCCAATATTGAATTTTAATACTGATGTCCAAATATTAACAACTGCAATGTATAGTGCTCCAATATTAAAGAGATATTGAACCAAAATTTATTATATAATAATCAATTAGGATTACATAGAATTGCAATACTTTAAGGTGAAATATTGACGATATTGCACCAATGGCGATGTACAAACTTAAACCAACATTTGTGCCACGTGGCGATAGTATAGGAAACCAAAAATAGACTTGAAGTGGTTTTTAACAATACATTTAAATCATGTGGCACTTATACCGTTATTACTATAATACCTACTTTTTTGAAAATGGCCACTCAAGAAGCTACTATAACAAAAAGGAAATTAACATACGTATATTTACTACCTACTATATAAATTGAGTTATCTATATCATTGTTTTTACCCACTTTATTTTCAATAAACATAATAAAGTCAAACAACAGTACGCAATTTAAAATTGCGGGCCCCTAGAAAGGTTTATTCCTATTATTTATATTTTGCTTTCAAAACATCGTCCGATATTATAATAAGCAATAATCAAAAATATAGTGGGAATTCATTAGCAATTTGTTAATAAATGCATTGAATAAATTAATATGAACATCAGGTAGCTTTATTCTTATAATATTGTTAATAACATAAATTATGTAATATTTGTTTTATCAATTGTTTGGTGGTATTCTTTATTTAACACGGTATAGTAACAGCGAGATAAAAGTAATCTAACTTAAAATTCAACGAAGTTTTCTTTAAACTAACAAGGGGAGAGTCAACATTGGCGCTCAACAATTTGCACCATTTTTAATATACTTTTTGGTCATAATTAGATGTGAAAATTCAAAATTCCATAACTCAGTCAATCGATTTTGAAGAACAAATTCGAACGAATGATTACTGTAAAAATTTCTTCCGAATTAAATAAACATCAGTTTAAAAATATACTGTTTTATGGAAATTTATGATACATAAAAGAAATTTCTGATATAATCTTACGTATTAGGTGCACAGATTATGTAAAACCTACTAGATAAATTTAATATAAATAATACTGGGGATTCACTATTATAAAATTTTTGTAATAAAATGAGTTATCTTCTTATCAAAATATGATTTGTCGTACTCCACATATAAATTTTATATACCCATTTGTTATCATGACAACAAAGTTATTTCGGTTTTTACTGGTTCAAATTTTTTCGCCTTTGAGAAAAAATCAAAATATTTTTGATCCTTTCCAAATTGTTTAAAATCTTCTAATGTTTCAGGCAAGGCTACGTGTAAAGTTTCAGGCAAAAAGAATATGCTTGAAGCAGCGGCGATTGCCATAACTAAGAACAAGTAATAGGGCAGCTTCGAATCTATGTTTGCGCTCTAAAATTATTTAGTTTAAGTAATATTTAAATAAGTCTTACTTTCTTACCGCATAAACAACGTAAGGTGCTAAGATGGAAATTATATTGGAATTTAAAGATCCGAAAGACATTCCAGATTGTCGCAAGCAAGTGGGATAGATTTCCAAGGTATGGAGATATAGGCAATATAGCGTCAATGCGACCGCAAATTTTAAGTATACCGTCAAAACAAGAGCTACAACCTCCAAATCTTTATCTGAAATATAAATGACTTAAGTATCTGCTGAATGTAGATTACAGTGTCTTTCTGCATATCCAATTCTAGCTAACCTTGAATGATGAAGATTAATGGAACGCAGCCCAAAATTGTTGCTATATGGCTACACATATGAGATAATCTTCGACCAAAGTAGTTGCAGGCGAACATGCCTAAAATATTCGCTGGAATTTCAATTATACCCTGAAGAAAACCACTAACAATGGGATTTGAACCATTTCCGAGGTTTAGAATTAAAACCATATAGCTGAGCCCTGTAACTACCCTAAAAAAATTAAATCATTGCAATAAATAGATGTGCCTTCCTATCAAGCTTTACCAACAAACGTTAATACAAAAAGTGGTTTTTGCAATTCGCCAATGAGAAAAGAAACTTATTATTCCATAATTTACTGTTTTTTGTTTTGATATTTTAGTTAATATAGGAATAATATCTTCAGGTACTTTGGTTTGGTTAGTGTTTGCCATTTTATTTAGAGCTTTAGAGCATTCTGATATTTTGCTTTGACTCAACATCCATCTGGGCGATTCAACAAGGTATCTGAAAAATGTTGAAATTTGATATTTAAAACTTCACGTAGGATGATCAAATACCTGGTGAAAATAATATAAATAAAGCACGGAATGGTGGTCACAATAACAAAGTAAGTCCAATCACGAATAACCCACATGATGACAGGAGTAATACTTAAACCAATACCCCATCCGTTTGCTTGCAACATAGTAATTGTACTTCTATTTCTTTCCGCACTAATTTCTAACGCAATAATTATTGCACTCAACATCATACTGATTGAGGCAAAACTTGCAATTAACGTTGATATTAAAAATATGTAGTATGAACCAGCTGCAAATAACATTAAAACTCTTCCTATTATGACCAATATAAGTGTCCATGTAATTACAAAATTTCTGCCATACCTAAAATATTATGATTAGTTTTATTCTCAAAAAACGCAGCAAAAATTACAGATCACCCATATAACTGGCAAATGAACTACCAATGATTTCCGAAAATTTGCACATTGCAATTATGTTGGTTGCATAAAAATTCTTTTCACATACCCAATTTTCATCTGTTATAATGGTTCGGCTGTACCAAGTCTTATCATATTCCCATCCAAATTGACAATCTAAAAGAACAGCGTTTATGGATAAACAAATCTCTTTTTTAAACTTACCAATAATTTCAGGTTTGGTATCAGCTTCAAGGATGTTATCATTGGAGGTGAAGTTGTACATCTTACAGCTGCTGAATGTTTCTCTATTTGACTCATCAAATTCCCTGACGCAAGCAAAATATGTTATGGCGAATTAAAAATACGAGTATTTGAACTTACTTAGGAATATGAATGGTTTTCCATTCTTCCAATGTGAAATTTGTTTCATTTCGTCCAGAGATATTACACCAATGTTCAGGTGTAGCTAAAGATACGACGTAACTGAAATAGAAGAAACTTCCGCACATTGTGAAGAAGAACACATACACAAGATACAATTTTTGATATCGTCCATTACTTCCAATTACTTCAAGTACATCATCAAATGTTTCAATATCTTCTTTAGTATTTTGTGTCAAACTTTTCCGTTCTTTACCGTTGTCTAACATGTCGAATAAGATAATTTTGAAGGTATGAATCAAAGTTCTTTCATTAAACTGTTTTATTTATAACATAATGGATTTAGTTGCATTAAGTTAGGTTTTACTAATTAAATACTGGCTGAATAGTACCTTTTATTATTTAATTCCTGAATTACTTTGTAATTTTCTAAAATTAGTTTAGTGTTTATTTAGTATTTACAGTGCTTTATTTTATTATTGAAGAGTGGCGGCAGTAAATATTAATTGGAAATTTATGAAACGCCATTCTTTTGGTACATCTAACTAATTAAAAAGTGTAATTTATTCAGAAATAGAAAAATTGGAAAAATATTTAACACTTTTTATTTAAATACAAAAGGTGATGAAGAAAAGAAAAAAATCTTTTTTGTTGTAATTTATTGCGATTTCGAGGAAAACTCACAAAAGGCTCAATTCAAAATTGTTTAGATTATCAGGTATAATTATTGTAAAGCTAACCCAAGGATTCATGGACGGGTGGAGCTAATCTTGCGCAGTAGATGACACGTGACACGCAATTCCAACAATTGACACGAACATAAAGTCGAACGGACTAATTTTCGTTTCTGCAAGTTATCTTCACTCCACCATGATTGGCGTTAGCTTTAAGATTTAAGCACACTTGTACCACGCGACGCGACGCGACATAAAATTGTCTCTAGAGAGAGAGAGACAGCTACAGCGACAATTTTATGTCGCGTCGCGTGGTACAAGTGTGCTTAAACCTTTAGTCTACATACAGAGTGCACGCTGGTCGCCGAAACCTACTTACCAGCTTGGATGTTTTCATTGAAATACCAGTTTTGTTTGTCTTCTTGTTAATCGAGGGCAAATGAAGCAGGTATTTCAATAAAAACATTCAAGCCGATAAGCAGGTTTCGGCGAAGAGCGTGAACTCGGTACGTAGCTTTACATTATACTCGGGGAGATTTTTAAGTTCGCGAAATGGGACAGAATAACCGGAGATTTTTTTATATTTATATTTTTTAGTATTACTTCTTCGATCATCAATGCATTTTCTAGGTCTTTGAATTGATTTTTCTATATCTTCTGAAGGGGTTATATCACTTTTAAAATACTGGTAAAATATTGAAAGAGCGGTCAATCTGTTGCTGTATACTTCTGTTTTTTTGCTTGTTTTCGAAGAAGCAATTAAAAAGAAAGTTTCCTTTTTTTATAATCCCCAGCATTGAAGACATAATTCTAAAATTATTTCGAAGAGTAGCATCATGTCGAATGCATCAGGTTCTTTTGTGCCTTGATTAAGGGACTAGGGGCATCTTGTTAAAAGCGAACCGAGTTACGCGTTAATTTTTAAAATATCTTGAATTGTATCCAAGATGGCGTTCGTCTAACAAGATGTGAGATAGATTACGACCGACGTTTAAAAATGTATTTCCGCTTGAAACATTTAGGGAATGATTTTACAAAAAATAAACCTTTTCTTTATGTTTGACCAAGTGCTCTAGTAATAAATTACCCTAACACCTTTGGAGCTTTCGTTTAAGAAAACTAATCAGTTAATTAATTGGAGGAAGCTGCTCTCAGTGTACATCAGGTTTCATGTTTGTTTTTCTTCGATTGACATAAATGGTTTCTTTGTAGGCCTTAGGCCATAGAATAATGGAACACAATAGAAGGGAAACTTCCATGTTAAATGTTTAGACAGTCTTTTATTGCGCCTCCTGAGATTTTGGCGTTAGAAATAAATAAATCTGCTTGATTGGTTGCATATCTAGCAAGGAAATCAATATTGTTTGACATGTGGCCTATCTTAATTTTAAATATTTGTAAGTAACAACTGGAAATTTAATATAGGGTGTTTTTTTAGCTGCATGAGAACTTTCAATAGGGATAACAATTGAATCAAGTTTGCTATGGAAACAGTTTTTTGACATTTTTGTTTAGCAAGGTTTGGCATTTGATAATGCATAGATTGACCATTGAACAACGCTACCAAATTGGGCTCACAACCAATTGGAAGTGGATCCATTTTTTTACCGTAAAATTTTGTTCAGTGACGAGGCACATTTCTGGTTAAATGGGTATGTGAACAAACAAAATTGCCGTATATGGAGTGAGACCAATCCGGGACATTATCTTGAGACTCCATTGCATCCATTAAAATTGTCTGTTTGGTGTGGAATACACGCCAACGGCATCATTGGTCCATATGTCTTTCGAAATGAGGAAGGAGCTACCGTTACGGTGAATGGTGTGAGATATCGACACATGCTCAATACATTTTTGTTTCCAAAACTTCAAGAGCTAAACATTGACAACTTATGGTTCCAACAGGATGGTGCTACGTGCCACACAGCCAACGAAACCATCAATTTATTGAAAGGACAATTTGGTGACAACATTATTTCAAAACGTGGTCCTATCAATTGGCCTCCAAGATCGTGTGATTTGACACCTCCAGATTATTTTCTGTGGGGGTATGTTAAATCCATGGTTTATGCTAACAAACCAACAACTCTAGAAGCATTGGAGGCTAATATTCAGCAAGCCATTTATGAAATAAAGCCAGAAATATTGGAAAAAGTGGTCAAAAATTGGACTGAACGGATGCGCTTCGTAACCATTAGTCGTGGTGGTCACATGCCGGAAGTCATGTTCAAATCATAAATGCCTTTAACTGTACTTTCATAAAAAAATTATAACCAAAACATTCCGTCAGGTTTTTAATGTTTTATTTCATTTTGAAGTTCTCATGCAGCTAAAAAAACACCCTATACTATAATTATTATTTAATTACTATAAAGTAGGAATATGTAATATAAAAATTAAAAGAGATATACTGAATAAAACTTTATATTTATTAGCCTTTAACTTCTTTTTAAGAGTCAAATTCTTCAGCCGGAATTCCACTGAGGCAACACTGAACGAAATGTTTAGTTAAATGTTTTCTACATTAATTTAATTATTTATAAATACTTATTCTATTGTTCCATAATACGGGTAAATTATGGTATTCTTCTATAAAGGAAGCTGTTATCTCATTATTTCACTCCATTGATAACACCAGAAAACAAGTAGCATGCCTCATGTCGTTAAATGTTGCCTCAGTGGAATTGCGCCTTTAGATTCATAGTACAGTACTTGTTTGCTTAATCCAAGTACTTTTTCATACTATATTAATTTAGCCCTTAGAGTCAGTTCGGCTGCCCTTCTTGTAGTGATGCTAAAAAAAATTATTGAGTCAATATTATTAACACTTGTACTAAAATTGAAGTTGAATAAATAGTATTCAATTATTGTATTTTTAAAAATAAAAATTATATATCAAAAAAATTCATAAAATACATTCAGTGGTTTGCACCGGTTGTAGTTAAGTGTTAGTTATGTGTTAGTTAATGTTAACTATTAGTTAAACATAAATTTGCTTGCACCGTCGCATTAACTATTAGTTTATACTTTAATTAATAGTTAAATTTAATCCCTGCTTTTAGTACGGATTAAGTGGTAGTTAAGCGTTGTAGTGAATGTAACGGAGAGATGGAAGACGCTAAGATAGAGCGAGGAGTGAGACAGGGGTGCTCCCTTTCCCCATTGCTGTTTAACTTGTACATACAAAAAGCAATGGAGGAGTTCCGGCAAATAAGACAGACAGGTATAACGATACACGGGGAGAAAATCGACAAGATAAGATATGCAGACTACATAGCCCTATTTTCGGAAACAAAGGAGGAACTGACACGGTCTCTGACTGATATGGACAGGGTTCTGCAGACGGGATATGATATAAAAATAAATAAGAGAAAAACCCGAGTGATGGAATCAGATTTCAGATTTTCCAGGGTTCAGGGACAGGGTTCTGCAGACGGGATATGATATAAAAATAAATAAGAGAAAAACCCGAGTGATGGAATGCGGAAAGATCGAACTGAGTATGGGCGATATATTTGTGGACGGTGAAGCTATAGGAGAAGTGAATGAATTCCCATACCTAGGTAGCCTAATAACTAAAGATGGAAGGAGCAGCAGAGAAATAAGGAGTAGAATAGCACAAGCGAAGAGAGCCTTCTATAACAAAAAACGACTAATAATCACCAACAGCATTCCTACAAAAATTAAAAAACGGTTTATACAAGCATACATATGGAGTGTAGCGCTGTATGGATGTGAGACGGGGACCATTGGAAAGGCAGACCGGAGAAGATTGGAGGCGTTTGAAATGTGGTGCTACAGAAGATCCCTAAAGATCAGCTGGGTGGAAATGACAACGAACGATGAAGTTCTGAGAAGGATGGAAGAGGGAGGAAAAATGTGGAAACAGATAGTCAGTAGGAGAGAACAGTTGGTTGGGCACATATTAAGAAGAGACGGATTGCTGAAGACTATAGTGGAGGGTAAAATCGAAGACACGAACCCCAGAGGAAAGCCCCGCCTAAGATATATAACACAGATACAGAAAGACACTAAAACTGATAGTTATGAGAAAATAAAGAGATTGGCTTCCAATCGAGAAGAATGGAGAGCTGCTTCAAATAAGAGTTACGCGTTGGCAGGGTCTCTCAACTTCTCGCTCATCGTTAAATTTTAAATTTTTTTGTTATAAGTTTTAAAATAAAATGACAGTACAGAAATGGCTAAATTACTGTTTACCAACGCAATTGAAATTAAGAATCCTTTTGTCGAGGCACTTGAATAAATTTTGTTCTCTCTCTCTCTCTCTCTCTCAAATAAAATACAAATATTTATTTTCAAACAAATTTAGTAACGAAAGTAACCACCACTAACCACTTTTAGGTTATAACAACACAAAATTACGGATTTCAGTGTTACCACCCTAGATAAACTATTAATTACTTAAGCCATAGTTTGTGACGGGCGGTGCAAAGCATTTCAAATTTAATTATTAGTTAACTAAAACTAAAAATTAGTTAATTATCACCTTTAACTACAACCGGTGCAAACCACTGATTGTCTTGTAAATACAAAAGTTTAGATCTTTGTGGAGTACTGAAGTCATTTTTCTTCTTTTGTACTGCTTAAATCTTGACTATAATGTTTAAATCTTCTTGGGTACTGTTGAAATCTTGACTATCGTTTAAATCCTCTTGGGTGACTTCTTGACTGTCGTTGAAACCTTGATTATTGATGAAATTTTTATCGTCATTTGAAATTTCTTCTTCTACTTCTACATGTATTTCTACTACATAAATAACATAACATAAAATGCACAATATAACAAAATTATAATCATATTTTACCATGTAAACGTGGTGTAGGCGGTTTTTGCCAATTTATTGTTTTCCCAAATGAACTTGGATTCAAAATGGTTATTAGTACTACATGTTATTTATATTTTAGTTTCTGAGCTTATAACATCTTTGTTAATGTTAATAATAATTTATTATATTGATCACTACGATAACTATTAATTTTAATAATTCATTCAATGTCTCTTCAATATTGTTTATTAATTTAAATTAATTTTGAAGTGCCAACTATGAAATTTTAGGCTCCAAATTATTTTCTAAAATATTAATATTGTGGCACTAATATTACTCCAATCTTAAATTTCATAATTATTCCAATATTGATAAATCAATGATGTACCTACCTACTCATATTGAGTTTCTATATTGGTATTATACTACTATTATAAAAAAATTTAAAAAAAAATTTTTGCCTTTCCGGGAGTAAAGTGACTACTTTACTCCCAGTTTTGCGGGAGCAAAGTGCCACTTTTCTTAGCAGCGGGAGGAAAAGTAAATTAGCGGGAGGAAAAGTAAAAACTTAATTTAAGTTAGTATTACTTAATCAACACTTGGTTAAGTAATAATCAGGGCCGTATTTCATTAATATCATGTACAGGTCTGGCTTTAGGCTGTATGTTTTGGTAATTCTCGCTTATTCTAACAAGTATTTGCTTTGAATTTCGTAATTGGCTTTCGGAAGGCAAAAAATAGTATATTCGCGCTCGGGGTTAAAGTGACTTTTCGTCCTTCGGGCAATTTTTCCCCTCGGCTGCGCCTCGTGTAAAAAACCTTTACCCTCATGACGAAAAGTGGCACTTTACTCCCTCGGTGTATTATACTATATACAATATTATACTATTATTATAAAATGAAATGTAAAAAATCAATAATTGAATATTAATTCAACTTCAATTTTATGTACAACTGTTAATATTGACACAATAATTTTATAGACTTTCAAAATATTTTTCCAATATAAATAATAATTAATATTGTTCCGATATTGATTTTTAATATTGTTCTAATATTGAGAATTGCAATATAGTGCTCCAATTGCACTATTATAACTGCATTATTATATCAATATTGAATATATTGTTGTGATATTTTGACCAATTTAAGGGTATAAGCAGACAAGTAAGGGAACAATTTAATTTAATTTAATTTCAAATTCAATAGTCAGTTGATTTGGCTGGCATAAAAGTGAAATTTGCATCAATTACATGAAAACCATCACATGTAACAGATTTTACACATAAAACAAATCATTTCTGTATTTATTTGTGAGGTACAAAGTTTGTGACACGCCTTGTGTATGATTTTCATTTGAAAATAGCGCCAAGTAACTGGAATAAAGTAAAGTGTTAATAACAATTCAGTGCGTACGCAATTAACGACGTTGTGTTACCTGTCAATAGTATCTATTTTGGCTAACAAGGAACAAAATTCCCACCATAAAAATTCGTTTTTGAAAAACTTTGAAAGGGACAGAAAGTCAGCGAGCAAGAAATGAAGCCAGTTCCTTAGTGGCCTTCAATAGAAGAGCATGTGAAGTCTCTTGGTGAAACTCAAACCGGGAACACGTGAAGTTCCTTTGTGAAGACCAAAGCAGGAACACGTGCTTGGCAGTTCTTTGGTGGTCTTCAAAGGAAGAACTGGTAAAACTTCTTGTTGATCCGGGGATCAAAGAAGTGAGATTTCGTGATTTCACTAAAAAGTGAATAATTTGCGAGGATCAAGTTTTCGCATAGTTACTAATTATTATCCATAATTAATGAAAAGTTGTGTATTTCAAACGTAATAAGGTATTAGTTGATTGAATACCTGTAAATGAAGAGTGATTGTAAAGTTCTACACGTGGTCCTGAAATTGGAGATTGACTTCACATTTGGAACATAGTCGGAGTCTGGAACATCTGCTGCTCTCAAGACGTAAGAACAGGAGGAGACTACTGACGACTCGACTTGCAGTGGCACAATAGTATAAGTGAAAAATTACCAAATGATAAGGTAGAAAATTTGTTCTTAAAGCTGGGTTGACATGGGATGTGAGCCACGGCCGTGAGCCACGTTTTCATAAAATACGCACCTTGTAAACTGCTGTTTCATGAAATACGAATCGTAATTTCTTGCCACAAACTGATAAAACTGCGTTCGTGGTGAGATCAAACGTGTTTAAACACAGTTTACACGGTTTTAAGTTTAAGTTTACGCGGAAAGTATTTTACTAAAACGTGGCTCACGGCCGTGGCTCACATCCCATGTCAACCCAGCTTTATTTTAATGAATCCAATTTTAAAACGATTTATGTTATCACTGGATTAATTAAAAATTATTGTTAAATTTGATTTATGATTTTACACTTGATACACGAATAACCGGACATCCAAATTTAGCACTTGAATTTAATGAGGAATTAAATGTAATTCTGGATATCTGAATTATTGCACATTGACACGTTTGGTTCAGGACAAATTTATTGTCCATAATAAAAATTGATGTAAATTTTCACAGGAAGTTATTTTGGTTTAATAAATTATGTGATTTTCAAATTTACCCTCTTATTTTGTCTGTTGAACCCATCAAACCTGTATAAGAGAAAAACTCTACTCCGGCATGAAACTAGTTTTGCGGTCTTTGTAGGTTAAAAGGGAAAACATCATCTCAATATATTAACCTAACATTGATAATAATCGATATTGAATGAAAATTAGGATTAAATTGGATTACTAACAGTTAGGATACTGCAGTCCATTATACAAAAAAATTTCAAGGTGAAACATTGACAATATTGCACCGATGTACAATATATTAACCTAACATTGGACTTGAAGTGAATTTTAACAATACATTTTAAATCATATGATGCTAATATTGTTGTACAATATTTTATGCTAATATTGGTAATCATTACTGGACCAATATTGTTTTAAAATATGTAGCCAATATTGGCAACCAATACAGTAACAATATTGCACCAATATCCGTACTAGAGTCTGCCCATATTGGATCCCAATATAGATAATCTATATTGCACCAATATTGCTCCAATATTAAAACTATATTGCGTCAATATAGTTGGACAATATTGCATCAATATTGGTAATCACTAATCACTATTGCACCAATATGGGGTAAATCTTGCCAATATTGCTCCCATATTGCTTCAATATTTTGTACTACCTGAGATGTGGTACTTATACCGTTGTTACTTTGATAATATATAATAATATATAATTTTCTAATTAGCTAGATCCTATTTTGTACTATTTCCTTTTCTATCGCAAATGAAGCACTTTTATCAATAATACATTTCTGAAAATGGCCACTCACAAGGCTACTAAAACAAAAAGGAAATTATCATATTAAAGTCCTTGCCAAACATCTGTGCGTCTACGTCACTAATTTCTGATTAAGAAATGACGTACTGAATATAATGTAGGACGTCGTTCAGCTTTAGTAAAAAGAGTACAAAAACATTTGCATGTCTTGTTGACCGAAACTAATAAAAGTCGTACGTTACTAATATTGCACATTATAGAAACAAGCAATAAAAAATTAGTATGTCTGAGCTATTACCATAAATAATGGGTAAAAATTTTGATTTACGTAGTTGTTACGTCTACGTTTCTACGGTAAGAGAGATAGTTGCATTAAATTAAAAAATCCTATTATTTATCGTATTATTCTGCTGTCGAAACATCGTCCGATATTATAATAAGTAATAATCAAAAGGCTTATGTCCAGCAGTGGGCGGAAAAAGGCTGAAGAAGAAATAATCAAAAATTGAATGGAAATTCATTAACAATTTGTTAATAAATATGTTGAACAAAAACTATAAACAGGTAGCTTTATTCTTATAATTGTAAACATAATAAATATTGTAATATTTGTTTCATCAATTGTTTGCTGATATTCTTTATTTAACAAAGATAAAAGTTATCTAACTTAAAATTAAACGAAATTTACTAAATTAAAAAATACATAAATAGGAAACAAAACATAGGAGAGCCACAAAATTTAAAACTAAGGTCTTGACACATTATTACTTGTCTTACCCGAAACCTTATTGCAAATTAGGGTTGTTAAGATTAAAAATCTGAAACTAATATTAAAAAAATACATAAAGTTTTTATTTATTTTTTAAGCAATTTGAAAGAAACTAAATTATAATTTCGGCTAAATAAAATAAACAACAGTTTAAAAATATACTGTTTTACGGAAATTTATGATACATAAAAGAACTTTCTGATGTAATCTAACTAACGTACTATATTAGGTGCACAGATTATGTAACACCTACTAGATAATTTAATATAAATAATATTGACTATTCACTATTACACAACGTTTAGTAATAAAATGAGTTATCGTCTTATCAAAACATGATTTGTTGTACTCCACATACAAATTTTATGTACTCAATTATTATTAAGACAACAAAGTTTTTTCGGTTTTCACTGGTTCAAACTTTTTCGCTTTTGAGAAAAAATCAAAATATTTTTGATCCTTTCCGAATTTTTTGAAATCTTCTAATGTTTCAGGTAAAGTTACGTGCAAAGTTTCAGGCAAAAAGAATATGCTTGAAGCAGCGGCGATTGCCATAACTAAGAACAAGTAATAGGGTAGCTTCGAATCTATGTTGAGGCTCTAAAATTACATGGTTTAAATAATATTTAAATACGCTTTAGTTTCTTACCGCATAAACAACGTAAGGTGCCAATATGGAAATTATATTGGAATTTAAAGATCCGAAAGACATTCCAGATTGTCGTAAGCAAGTGGGATAGATTTCCAAGGTATGGAGAAATAAACAATATAGCGTCAGTGCTACCGCAAATTTTAAGTATACCGTCAAAACAAGAGCTACAACCTCCAAATCTTTATCTGAAATTTGAAGAATTTGCTGAATGCATATTACAGTGTCTTTCTGCATATCCGTTTTTAACTTACCGTGAACGATGAAAATTAATGGAACGCAGCCCAAAATTGTTGCTATATGGCTACACATATGAGTTAATCTTCGACCAAAGTAGTTGCAGGCGAACATTCCTAAAATATTCGCTGGAATTTCTATTATACCCTGAAAAAAACCACTAACAATGGGATTTGAGCCACTTCCGAGGTTTAGAATTAAAACCATATAGCTGAGCCCTGTAACTACCCTAAAAGAAATAAAGTCATTGCAATAAGTATATGTGCCTTCCTATCAAGCTTTACCAACAAACGTTAACACAAAAAGTGTTTTTTGCAATTCGCCAGTGAGAAAAGAAACTTATTATTCCATAATTTACTGTTTTTTGTTTTGATATTTTAGTTAATATAGGAGTAATGTCTTCAGGTAATTTAGTTTGATTAGTGTTTGCCATTTTGTTTAGAGCTCTTGTGCATTCAAATATTTTGCTTTGACTCAACATCCATCTGGGCGATTCAACAACGTATCTGAAAAATTTTGAAATTTAGAATGTAAAACTTTACGTAGGATGATCAAATACCTGGTTAAAATAATATAAATAAAGCAAGGAATGGTGGTTGCAATAACAAAGTAAGTCCAGTCACGAATAGCCCACATGATGACAGGAGTAAGACTTAAACCAATACCCCATCCGCTTGCTTGCAACATATTAATTGCACTTCTGTTTCTTTCTGCACTAATTTCTAATGCAATAATTATTGCACTCAGCATCATACTGACAGAGGCAAAACTTGCAATTAACGTTGATATTAAAAAGATGTAGTATGAACCAGCTGCAAATAACATTAAAACTCTTCCTATTATGACCATTATAAGTGTCCACAAAATTACAAAATTTCTGCCATACCTAAAATATTATGATTAGTTTTATCCCCAAGAAGCGCAGATAATATTACATATCACCCATATAACTGGCAAATGAACTACCAATGATTTCCGAAAATTTGCACATTGCAATTATGTTGGTTGCATAAAAATCCTTTTCACATACCCAATTTTCATCTGTTATAATGGTTCGGCTGTACCAAGTCTTATCATATTCCCATCCAAATTGACAATCTAAAAGAACAGCGTTTATGGAAAAACAAATCTCTTCTTTAGACTTACCAATAATTTCATGTTTGGTATCAGCTTCAATGATGTTATCATTGGAGGTGAAGTTGTACATCTTACAGCTACTAAATGTTTCTCTATTTGACTCATCAAGTACCCTGAAGCAAGCAAAATAATGTTAAGGCGAATTAAAAACGAGTATTTGAACTTACTTAGGAATATAAATGGTTTTCCATTCTTCCAATGTAAAATTTGTTTCATTTCTTCCAGAAATATTGCACCAATGCTCAGGTGTAGATAAAGAAACGATGTAACTGAAATAGAAAAAATTTCCGCACATTGTGAAGAAGAACACATACACAAGATACAATTTTTGATATCGTCCATTACTACCAATTACTTCAAGTACATCATCAAATGTTTCAATATCTTCTTTTGTATCTTCTGTTAAACTTTCCCGTTCTTTACCGTTGCCTATCATGTTGAACAATAGAATTTTGCAAGTATTAATCAAAGTTAGTTCATTAAACTTTTTGATTTATAACAAAAAGGATTTAGTTGTATTAATTTATGTTTTACTAATTAAATACTGCCGTAAATATTACTTGTTATTATTTAATTCCTTAATTACTTTGTAATTTTCTAAAATTAGTTTACTGTTTATTTAGTACTTACAGTGCTTTATTTTATTATTGAAGAGTGGCGCAAAAGTAATATTAATTGGAAATTTACGCAATGCCATTATTTTGGTGCATCGAACTAATTAAAAAGCGTAATTTATTCAAAAATAGAAATATTGGAACAATTTTTATTTGAATAATAATCGTGTCGAAGAAAAAACTTTTTTCGTGGTAATTTATTGCGATCTCGAGGAAAATTCAATAGTAGACTCAATATTAATTTGTTTAGCGTTGCAAATGATTAATGTATGTGCATACGAGGGGAGATTTTTAAGGTCACGAAATGGGACAGAAGGAAACGGAAATTAGTCTAACCACATGTGAGAGCAATTGCGACCTTAAAACTGTACTTCCGCTTGAAACATTTAAAGAATGGTTTTATAAGAAATAAACCTCCAGCTGGGGTCTACTTTCTTTATTTTTGACCAAGTGAGCTAATAATGAATTATGCTATCCTTTCTGGTGCTTTCGTTTAAGGAAACCAATAAGTTAAGATGGCAGATTGCAAGCCGCTTTCGGCTTAGTTCAGGTATCATGATTTGTTTTCTTCGTTTGATATAAACGGTTTCTTTGTAGGCCTTAGGTATTTTTTAAATGGGAAATACTCTGTGTTACGACAACCCTTGGCTAGCTCAATAAGGGTAGCAATGAAATCTTTCTCTCAAAGTCGGAGTTTACGTTTACTTTGGAAGAACTTACCTTGCTTATAAAAGGCATGTGAATTATTTTAGAAATAAAACCAATTTGATTCAAATTTAACATTATAATATGAAATAATTAAAATAATTAGAAAGCATGAATAATTACGGAAATCAATACAGAATTAATCATGTACTTTTTAAGTAAATAAATTGTAACAATTAACTGGACATAAAAAATACTTAAACTAACACAATAAAACATTGGTAAGCTTAGATTACTTTTGTTTTTATCTTGGAATAATTCATATTCTTAATTTAATTTATGATTTTAACAAGAAATCTCAGCTTACGACATTAGAATACAATTACATAAAGGTTATCAATGGTACGTACCAAGGTTTATTAACGTAAAATCACATAACGCACTATCGAAGTAAATTTGATGTAAACACTTCCTCGATGAATCCATTTGTTTAACTAGATGACGGAAATTCCATAACCATAAGTTCCCATTAACACTGATTATTAAATCTTGATCACAAATTATTTTAGTTAAACTTTTAAATTGTTTAACAACACTGTTTATAAATTATTTTACAAATAATTACATTTTAACTGTCGGTAGAATTCAATTGCTAGATAATTTAGATGATAACGGCATTTACCTTTAAAATGGTAATTTAGTTGATTAACTGAAGACATTTTTGAACTTAGTAAAATTATTAAAATAAAATTTATTTTTTAGAACGACATAAAGACTTCTTACTTAGGTGAAACCTAATGTACAAGTGTGTTAACGTTTAAGAAATGTACCCTTCCTGTCTGTTTATCTTTTGAATGACTATTTCTAATTGGTTGTCCAGAATGACCTGTTAGTCGTGTCCCAATAAGATTAAGTTTTACAAGGAGGCAAGTGAACAATGAATTTCTAAGAAAAATATGAAACCAGCCTGTAGGCTCGAGCATTTAGACTTAAAATTGCAAAATTGACTTATTTAAACATAAAAGAATTTTATGGTTAATTTTATACAATAACAAATTCCCAGACGTTCTTTATTTAAACACATTTAGTAATTTACCAACGAATCGAATAAGAAATATTTAAGGTTTATTTATTTTATAAAATTGAATAAGTAAAATTATATTATTTTTAAAGGCGAAATTTTTAAGAAGCGTGTTAATCGTAACATCTGTGTTTCATTATCAGCAAATTGTCGGTGTCTTGTGTTTCTTTTATACAAGTTAGCAAACTGGACAGGCTAGGATTCAGGAGTATATTTGGAGGAGTTAATTTTTATGAGCTGTTATTAGTTTCGTATATGGTGGATTGGAGCATACACTACGGACCACCAAGCACTGTATGCTCATGTGCGTCTAATCCTGTGTAGTTCCGTGAAAGTCTTGGTTAGTGCCCATTTCAGTTTAGTTATAGTTTAGTATTAAGTATCCATAGACCATTTTGTTTCGCATTGTTTTGTTGACAAATATGACATCGCTTCCCAGTTAGACCATATATCGTAAAGTACCCATGACCTACCCTACCCATGAGATTCTTCTTCTTCTTCTTCTGCTGGTGCCCTTCTCCTATCGGAGGTTGGCGACAACTTCCCCAAAAGCATCTCGATCTTTGGCTGTTGTAATCAACGTCTCAAAGCCCATCTCCGTCCACTTCCTGATGTTTCGGAGCCATGTATCTTCTTCCTTCCCAGACCTCGCCTCCACTCGATCTATCCGGAGGGGATATTGAGGTCTGTCTGCATTCCTTAACAATCTATCAGAAGAAGAAGAAACTTTCTCTGTTGGTGAGTTATGTTAGGGCTTCTCCTAAATCCGATCTATTTTTTGCCTAACCATCCTGCCTCTAATGATTACACACAACTTTTACGCTGTGAGGTAGTTGCTAATCCTAAGGTAATTTACTAGGGTAAGCTATCTTGCTATAACTTGTGATATTCTAAATGTCAGTTTTCAGCTTGGCATCAGTTATTAATAATTTAAATTATTGAATTCTTGTTCTTGATAAGGAAGTAAGGCAACATATTAACTATAATACTTTAATAAATTATAATGCTTTATAAAAAATTTAAAAATTGAAAGTAGATACTAGATAAAACATGATTATTGTGAACACTAATGGTGCGAATGGAACAGTAGCAGTACAAGCACCTCTTAACAGCATATCGGAAGTCCAATTCGTGTGGAGCTGCACGTCAGTGTATATTCCTGGTCTTCCTGGCAGAGCACATCCAAATCCATGTGAAACCACGCCAGTTAAAGTATTATTACACACTAAAGGACCTCCAGAATCACCCTAGATTAAAATTAATTAAATTCTATTGACAAGATCTTTTAAAATTACCTGGCATGAATCTATTCCTCCTACAGAATAACCTGCACATAACATATCGTTTGCCACACTTCCAATCCAACTTTGGCAAGTCATTATATCTATTATGTTAACAAATGCATAATTCAAGTTTTCTGGCAGCTTCTATTTAAAAGTCTTATGATGATTATTAAATTCTATAAATTAAAAATTGCTTACATTGTCTCCTGCGTGGGTTTTTCCCCATCCCGAAATTGTACAATTATCGTTTGTTGTGTGTACATCTCGAGCTATTGGTAGAGGTTGTACAAATTGATTAAAAGTAAAGTTTCCCTTAATCTAAAACATATATTATTGTAAGTGGCATTATAACGAATTGAAAACAAAAAGTGGTCTATGCAAATACTCGAATGATTGGCAAAACAGTAGAAAAGAACAACATGATGGTGTGGGAAAAAAATTCAAAGTGCTGGGTCATTTCACGAGAGCCATTAAATTGTGACTCGGTTATAAACAATAAAATCATAGAGCAGGTGATGAGTTACAAATATTTGGACTTGGAAAAATTAGTATTTAGGTAAATTAGCAAAACTGAATCAGTTTTGCATATTTTTGGATTTACAATATAACATGGAATCCAAATCACGGTACCATAATGAATTAGGGGCAGCAGGAAGTAGCACTATTCCTACTAAATAGTAATTACTTCCAAACTATCCACAAACTAAGGTAGTACTTACTCTTAAAACAGCAATGTCGTTTGTAATAATTGGAGTTGTACTATAACTATCAGGCACATCAATTTTTTCTATCGAGTATGATACCCCATCAACGCCTGTTCTTGATGTGGTTCCCACATCAACTTTTAATTTACCAGCAGATACTAGGACCTTTCTTTCAGACAGTACACAGTGTGCGGCAGTTACGACATGTCTATTATTTATAATAGTTCCTCCACATATATGCTGACCTTTCAATTTTAAAGAAACCTTAAAGTAAAAGTATTAGTTTATTGAAAATGCATAATTATTGAAAAATTGTATAAATTTTATTTTTACCTGATATGGAAATTGACCCTTACTTGCTTCATAACCACCAATAATTCTAGGATCGGTTAATGAAGCCTTTACAGAAATTATAATGGACAAGAAACCTAAAATGAAATTTTTTATTGGTTGTTAATAACTGAAAGGTAGGGCTTTAATTTGGAGGTTGGTAAAATAAAGAAGGAACCGATCAGAAGGTGTTTTTTTTAGGATTTTTAGAAATGGCAGTGCTAACTTTTCGTACATTTCAAAAGCACATTATAGACACAGAAGTGAGGGTTGCCTGCGCACTGCATATATGTAAAGAAGCGATTTACAATAATATATTGTAAAATTTTGAAAACTTACTTACATGGTAAAAATATTCTGCAAAACGAAACCATCGTCAAATATAAAAAAATATTCACTGCTCCAAAAATGACCTACCTACTTGGTTATGGTAGATTATTATTATTGCACCATATCAGTTTTGTAATCTTTATGTTATCATTTATCAGTGACAGTAAAGCGATTGATCACCAAATTTTTAGGAACCATAAAAATTTAAGTATAATGTAACAAAATTTTTTAATTTCTTTATTAGACCAAATATAGGATCCTCACCGACTTTGGGTCTGCGCTCAATAGTCACGCCTGCCTAATCGGTCGCACTTTAACCATCGCACCTATAAGTATTTGATACGATTGGTAACCAAATATTTAGAATCCATAAAAAATTAAAAGGAAAGGCAACTAAAATATTTAATATCTCCATTAGGTACATTAATTGGCATCATATCGACTTGGGCCTGTGCCCCAAATAAATTTTATAATGTCGACAATTATCTCAGAAATAGTGATTTAACTTTAAAATAAACAAAAGTTAATTATTTTTAGCAAATTTTTATATAAAAAAATAGCATCACTAGTACTTACAATCTAGTACATAGACTAAAAATGATAATTATGAATATTAATGGTACAAATGGACCAATAACAGTAGAAGAATTATTTAATATATCTGAAATCCATTTCTTGTGAATTTGCACGTCCGTATATATTGCTGGTTTTCTTGGCCGATTCAAGCATCCAAATCCAAGTGTATTTGAAATAACTCCAGTTAAAGCTTGGCCACATACCAAAGGACCTCCCGAATCACCCTATGTTAAAATAAATTAAATCCAGTCGACACAAATTTTCTAATTACCTCGCAAGTGTCTGTATCTTCAAAAGGGCCTGCACATAACATATCGTATGCCAATTGTTTTTCTGTCATCCATAGGCAAACACTTTTGTCTAGTATAGTAGTATTAGCATAACGTAAATTTTCTGCTAGTCCCTAGTTAAAAAATGTTAATATAAAATACAATACTTACATTAAAAAAATTTTAAATTAATAATTACCTCATTATTTGATGTGGTTTTGCCCCATCCCGAAATTGTACATTCCGTGCCTGGTTGGTATTCATTTTGAGCTATAGGTATAGCTTGTACAAATTGATCAAAATTAAATGTGCCCGTAATCTAAAACAAAAATTACTTGTATTTTAGTAGATGTTCAAAATTCCTTTTGGCTCTGCAAATTTATTTCTAATTAAAATAACGTTTTTTGAATTTTATCTCATGTGCTCCGAGTTTTATCTTCCTTTCAGCATTTGCACTTTCTTTAAAATCTAGCAGAGAGTAGCCCTAGTAGTTTGTATCCTCCCCCCTCCGATTTGCTCCAAAATTAAACGAAATAGTAGCGCAGATTTTGGACATCAAGAACACAAAAGTTTATAGGTTTGTTCCAACCAGCCGAAAAACCGTATACAATGGACGGTCACGAAAAGCTTTTTATCTATTGCGCATGAGCGTGACCGTACATTAAATTATATAGTATGCTTAGAGTACAATTTTTCGTTAGTGGTTAGGAGTGGCTAATGTGCAGAAACCAATATTCGTTATTTCGGTTCTATGTTTGTGTCGATTGATGGAATTGGGTGTCACGGGTGTTTCCCTCCACAATTGCCGCGCAAGCCCAAGTCACGTGCCAACCACAAACGAAAAATTTACCTGTACATCAATACTACTTACTCTTAAAATAGCAATGTCGTGTATAGAAATTGTATTTATTTTAAAACCCTCAAGTAGATGAATTTTTTCTATAGATTCCGATACACCATCTGTTCCTGATTGTAATACAGTTCCTACATGAACTTTTAGTTTTGCAGTGGATACTGGCTGGTTATTTGCTGTCACTACACAGTGTCCAGCTGTGAGTACATGTTTTGGATCTATAATAGTTGCCCCACATATATGTAGGCCATCCAATTTTAAAGAACCCTTAAAATAAAATTATTAGTCTGCTAGTAATAAAATAGTCATGCAATTAAGGCACAAACTTTCTATATTTTTACAGTATTTTTGGAATACCTATGAACAGAATTTGATATTCCAATTATTGAATAAAGTGTAATAGTGTTACCTGATATTTTAATTGACCTTTCGCTGCCAAAGCACCGCCAATAATTTTAGGATCGATTGATGAAACTTTTACCGGAATTATAATACATAAGGAACCTAAAACAAAATTTCTTACAAGGTTTGGCGCAAGTTAATTAATTTACTTTTGGGTTTGAGGAGGATAACTGTGCTCCAAAGACATTATAGGTATTAACAGACACTCGATGGGATCTGATAGATAACATTAAAATGAAGCGGTTAAAGTACAGATGAACGTCAAACATCGATTAATTTAGGAAATAATTGTAAAGCTTCGATTTTACACGTAAGAACCACCCAGTTGCTGCATTCTGTTGATGATACGTGCGCTCGACGTAAATACCTAGAGCAAGGTTTACTAAGGGGCGGGGCCTACTGCAGTTTTTAGATTATTTGTGCAACTGATAACATCAAACTAAAAATTTTATTTTAAATTGCATTTCGTTGATTAAACTAAAAGCTTACCACGAAGATCCGTGGACTTAAAGATCCCGGTTTTGGAGATCTTGAGCTTTACTCGCACAAAAGCTCTCTTTTGGATTCTCTTCTAGTCAATACTTATTATAAATTTCAATGGTCTAAATAAAATCGAATGACAATTATTTCGGATTGTCGATGCTCCACTATACATTAAAAATTATAACCTTGCAATCAGAAAAATATTGTATTGTTATTCGAAATAATATAATTGCGTAAAATGTCAATGCAATTTGCTCATCTGAAAGTGCTTTAAAATTAGATTACATCATAATATAGAAAAAAATGAGTTCTATTTTTAGTGTAATATCGATTAAGTATTTTTTGAGAACTGACTTTATTATTATTAGATTATTACATAATATCCAATGCAAGATAAAATATCACAAAAAGGGTAAAGAAAAATGGAGAAATTTTGATACCACAAACTTGGGGTCCCTTAAAAGATTTACAATTTTTGCAAAATAACGAAAGTCCACTTACATAATATTAAAAATGTATCGTAATACGAACCCATCATCTAATGTAAATCAATAACTCGCTAGCAAAAAAATCCTACAAAAATGTATTTTATTAATTTTCCTTATCTTGTCACTTATCAGTAGTTAATCAAGTGCGTGGTTACATATTTTCTGAAGGTTTCAAATTTTTAAATTTATAATTTAATATAATTAGTTCTTTATTGATTTATTGTATGATAAAAAAAACAATAATATAAGTGAATATTGTCACTTATTTGTTTCTGTCAAGTTAATGATCATTATAAGGATCTTTTATAGATAAACAGAATGTCACGAGTTGAATGCACATAAAAAGTACTCAAAATACCATTAATTCTGTTGACTATTGAAAAATTAATATTTTAACAACTAATAACTGATTGATTTCGTTCATTAAATAAATTAATTAATTTATTTTCACAAAACGTCGACTTTAAAAAAATAGTGGAGTTTAAAATTGAATTGTCCAAAATCCCCAAAGAAACCAAAATTAATTTAAACAACTATTTTATAAATTAAATTATTAGCAAATCTTAGATTTAAAAGACGTTAATGATTATTAATTTTTAGTGTATCAAAGGTATTATGCCTTGTTAAATTTAATTTGTTATTAGTACTACATTTAATCTTTACCTTGTTCCTACTCCAACGCTGTTAATCTGCACGAATTTTTAATTATTTAAAACTTTTTTCTTTACTTCCTTCACCCTTACTTTTCTTCAGTTATCATTCACTTAATAAAACAGAATTTTTAGTGTTTTTATATTTAATATTAAAATATGAACTTTACAATAGCACTTTAGGCAATCCTGACGTAAAATGACATAATATGATGATAAAATGACATACCTGGGGTGTTGTGTAATTGCAGGAAGATTAAATAATATTGAATTTTTATACAGATCGGTTAATGATGTGAGCAATTACTAAGCATTGAAACATTTGTAATCACAACTTGAGTGACTAAATAAAACAAACATCATAAGTGATTTGATTTGTCGTAAGCTTCAGGTAATTGGTAATCTTTTTGACAGGAAAATAAAATTATTTTTACAAAAAATTCAATGTTAGAAAAGTAATATTGATAATATATTAAAAATGATTAAGGTAATCATTAATGGTGCGAATGGAACAGTAGAAGAAGATCCTATTATATCTGAAATCCACTTGTTGTAACGATACACATCAGTGTATACTTCCAATGTGCCATCTGGATGAGAATATGATCCAACTCCAGTTAAAGTATAGTTACACACTAAAGGAGCCCCTTTATAAGCCTATATTAAAATAAATTAAATGAAATCGATACAATTTTTTTTATTTATTACCTTTCGCGTATCTAATCCTGCCATATTATATGCAGCACATAACACATCAGGTGCTAAATTTGAAGCCATCAGATTTCGACAAATGTTTATATCCAGTATTTTGGTAATACCAAAATATAAAGGGTCTACATCCTGCTGTTTAAAAATTTTTATTGTAAAATACAACACATTAAATAATTTTGTAATGGTACCTTATTCCATCCAGAAATAGTGCATCCAATACTTGGATTGCTTACAGATTGGGCTATCGATATAGGTAGTACATATTGATGAATATAAAATTTGCCTTTAATCTAAAACATATTTTAAAAAATTACCGAAGCTTTTCTGTCTGTTCACTCATAAAGAACCCTTAAATATCAGTCTTGTAAATGACGTACATCATTACTTAAAAATAATTATTTCAACCTTGCAGATAAAATGGAACTAATTCACTATTTGAAAATTCAGATTATTAACTAGAATTGAGGAAACATTTTCAGTTATTCGAGCCCCGAAACCCCGAAAAACTTTTTGGCGCCTATGTTGGTGGAATAATTGAAATATTAATTGGTTAGTTTTGCTTAAATTGAGTGGAGTCGATATTGAATGATCTAGAAGTTGGGATTAAATTTGAATATTTACAGCTGAACGTAACCTAGCAGTTAAATTTCATTCGAGCTCTAATTTAATTTTCTGTAGATAATTTTAAAATTGAGGTTACTATTGAGGGTTCTTTAACCCTAATTAGGAGGTGGTGTCCATTTAATTTAGAAGGGTTATTGCGTTGGCAATTTTTCTCAGTGGTTTGCTTTTGACTGTATTTCACCATTTAATACCCACTAAGCTTTAACTGTACACATTTGAATGAATACTACATAATGTACCTTTAAAACAGCAATGTCTGCAGAAATTGGATTTGTATTATAACCATCAGGCAGAAAAATTTCATCTACCGAATGTGGCATACCATCTGATCCTGATGATGTTATAGTACCCACAACAACTTTTAGTTTTTCTACGGATTGTGGTAAGTTATCATCGGTCACTACACATGTTCCTGCAGTAACTACATGTCTTTCATTTATAATAGCAGCTCCACATTTATGCTCATTTTCCAACATTAAAGAAGCCTTAAAGAATAAATATTCATTTTCTACCCTTTTAACTTTGTTGAATAATATGAAGAGAAATTGTTTCTCCAAAAATTAAATAAATTGCATTCTCACCTGATATGGGATTTGGCCTTTAATTGCCTTGTTAATGTCAATAATTCTTGGATCAATTGATGAAACTTTTACCAAAATAATGATTCCTATGAAGCCTAAAATATAACTTTTTACAAGGTATGCAAATAAGTGAATATTACTTGCACAAAAACATTATTGTGGAAAATTACTTAAATTTGAATCTTAGGATGTACCTACTTTGTCATGTGATATGGTCAAATTAGTTTAAAGAATTATAATTAAAATAATAAAACCATGACTTTTATGACAAAATATGTAGTTTTACCTTATCTTATAATTTTGGAGTAAGTAAAATAAAAATAAAAACGAAATTTGAAATATATTGCACCAATATAGTCCAAAAATGTGTAGTTAAAGGGCAGTTTTTGTAAAATATTGAAAATCCACTTACATGTTAAAAATGAATTGTAAAGCGAAACCATCGTTGTAAATATTATGTAAGTAATATACTTACTGCACAGAAAATCACTTAAACATTACATGAGGAAAAAAATTTTTATCTTATCACATCAGCAACTGATGCAATTTATTAATGAAAAATTAACTTTAAAAAGAATTTACAAGTACTTCTAGGTGTGATAACATTGGTATGTAATGCAAAACTCTAAACGTACATTAAACACTTTCAAAATTTTTTTAAAAAATTATCATTAGACGATATTGCAGAAAACAAAATTGGTACAAAGAGGTAAAACTTAACTATAATATAGGGTGTTTTTTTAGCTGCATGAGAACTTTCAATAGGAATAACAATTGAATCAAGATTGCTATGGAAACAGTTTTTTGACATTTGTGTTTAGCAAGGTTTGGCATTTGATAATGCATAGATTGACCATTGAACAACGCTACCAAATTGGGCTCACAACCAATTGGAAGTGGATCCATTTTTTTTACCGTAAAATTTTGTTCAGTGACGAGGCACATTTCTGGTTAAATGGGTATGTGAACAAACAAAATTGCCGTATATGGAGTGAGACCAATCCGGGACATTATCTTGAGACTCCATTGCATCCATTAAAATTGACTGTTTGGTGTGGAATACACGCCAACGGCATCATTGGTCCATATGTCTTTCGAAATGAGGAAGGAGCTACCGTTACGGTGAATGGTGTGAGATATCGACACATGCTCAATACATTTTTGTTTCCAAAACTTCAAGAGCTAAACATTGACAACTTATGGTTCCAACAGGATGGTGCTACGTGCCACACAGCCAACGAAACCATCAATTTATTGAAAGGACAATTTGGTGACAACATTATTTCAAAACGTGGTCCTATAAATTGGCCTCCAAGATCGTGTGATTTGACACCTCCAGATTATTTTCTGTGGGGGTATGTTAAATCCATGGTTTATGCTAACAAACCAACAACTCTAGAAGCATTGGAGGCTAATATTCAGCAAGCCATTTATGAAATAAAGCCAGAAATATTGGAAAAAGTGGTCAAAAATTGGACTGAACGGATGCGCTTCGTAACCATTAGTCGTGGTGGTCACATGCCGGAAGTCATGTTCAAATCATAAATGCCTTTAACTGTACTTTCATAAAAAAATTATAACCAAAACATTCCGTCAGGTTTTTAATGTTTTATTTCATTTTGAAGTTCTCATGCAGCTAAAAAAACACCCTATATAATATTTTATGATAATATACTTTGATAATAAATTACAAGCTTGAACATTTTTAAAATTTAATAATTATTCTAGTTAATTGAACACTTGAGCAAAATAAAACCAATTAGTATTCTGATAGCTAACAAATATTACAACAGGTTTTATTGTGTTTAATTAACTCTATACATTTTTAAATTATAACCATTATTAGTTTCATAATTTATAAAAAAAATTAATTTATTTACAAAAATTTGAAAACATCGATTTTTATCAACTCAGTTTAATTGATCAAATAAAAGTAACATATTTTTAATATTATTTTTGGGGCACAGCACGCTAACTGGGTACACGAATGTAAAAATTTACGAAGCGCAGCCAATCAGATGTCCTTTCTATAGCATATCCGTGTATGTATACCTACAGAGTATTTTGCGAGCTTGACCTCCTTCGTCGCAACAATGACCTAGCGATCTGGAAAATTGGCGTTGGATGAATAATTCGTTACCAATTCCATCAGAAGCCTTGAACAAGAAGACATACGCAGGCGCCGGCCGTCTTCAAATCGCAGCAGTGGAGTACGTCAGGCAAGCCAAGAAGTGTGAAGGGACACACAATATAAAGAGGACTAAAGCAGGCATGTACTGCAGCAAAGTTACTCCCACATTGCATCTTCGTGAAGAGAACTGATCTTGGCCCGAATTGAGGCATTGTAAACACCTCATTACTGGTCGTTTACCAAAATGTGAAGCTTGTTTTGGTTTTCATAAAAGAAATGAGAGAGGCCCCCAGACTTTTGTCGCGATGGTTTAAAAAGTGGGATTGAAGCATCCATTTAAAAACCCTTTCAGTTTATAGTGAGGTTCACGTTGACTCCGTCGTCACTTTGTGAACTTTGCTCAATGCTAATTAAATTTATTCGTATCAATCGTATCAATCAAATACGTATATTGAAATGTAATTTTCCACCCTCAAATATTTAATTAAAGAATTTTCAAATTTTCTTTGTAAAATTTTCAATCGGGCGGAGAAATCACCTTCTTACCCGGCTGGCTCAATCGGTTATCTCTCTAGCACGGGCTTTATCGCGCGACCTTGCTATACTTTAACTTTTCAATAGTTTTGTGAGCAAATTTCTCACTTTTCAAATTTTAATTAATAATTAATTTTCTCTTTCTTGATCTAAAATAAATAACACACTTTTCCTTTTCACTACTTTAATTTTCTCAAATATAAATCAATTTTTACAACTATTCAGAATCAAAATCAAAAAGAACGACCGTCCACGACTTGGACGGCGTACGCAAGTCTTCTTCTTCTCTGTTTGCGCTCGCTCGGCTTCCCCGAAACCGCGAAACATCCAAAATTCAAATTTTTAAACAAAAAGTCAAATAAACCACTTCCTTATTCCAAAAATTACACGACAATATATTGCCTTTAAATCGGAAACTCTAGTTACCAACCTAAGAGTATTAAGGGGATAAGGGGAATTAATTTTTAATAAATTGAATTAGCATTGAGCAAAATAAGCCGATATAATTATAATAGCTCTATTCGCGGTAACACCTCTGGATGCGTTTTATCCTACTGCGTCTGCGGATATATACTTTTTATCATCTAATTTGAGCTTTACTGACAATTTTATAATAAATCCGCAGACGCAGTAGGATAAAACGTATCCGGGATTGTTACCGCGAATAGAGCTAATATCAAACCAATTCTTGATTTCACTTTGTGAACATTAAATATTCCAAGAATTAATAAAATTAAACTGGGAGGCATTTTAATTTTCTGTCGAATATTACAATTTAAAATAATATCATGAAAATTCGAAACTTTACATTCAATTTTTGGCTAAACTAATCGATATTAAATTTGACGATCGCTTAAACGCTTAATTTTAATCGTATCTATCAAGTTATTAATTAATTATTTTTTAGTAACTATAATATCTTCTGTGCCCGGTTAGAGTGCTCAAAACAACTTTTGTGATCTGATGTGCAGTCCACTACCATTCTGGATTTAAAGTGAAGACGAGAAAAATACACATTCTTCAGCTGTTAAGTCGATTACCAAATATTATTCAAACTTATACCACAATCATGCTTTCTTTTCAAAGATTATAGGAATATTATTATTTGAATAATAAGGCACTTGAGACGATATTTTTGGATTAAATTGTTATCGATTCTTATGTATTTCTTAAACCCCTTCATATACTGCTGTTGCACAGCTGGCCAAATTATTGATGGACCTGCATTTAAAAAAAAAGCAAAGTTTATGAATTATTAGATCTTCTACATTATGTTTAACGCAGACTGCGTTCTTTTTTTGGAGGAGATTTATTAGGAATACGTTATAATATTTTCTTCCTGTAAAGGGTACACTAAAATTAATGTTAATTTGAAGAATGTCGGGATGCCCAGTATACAATCTAAAGATGGAGTTAAATAAAATTGTCAAAAATTATATTCTAGTCTTGGGTAATTAAAATAATACTTTACTCATTACTTCATCATAATCTGCAGCATTAATTGATGTTGAAATGGGTTTGAGCAAAAAGTTTAATTTCTTCAGTAATTGATCTTACTTCTTCTTCTTCTTCTTCTTCTTCAACGCAGTTTAAGCCGTAAGGCTTGTTATTACCAACATCTGCGTCGTTTCCTTGGCAGTGTTAGTTCTGTTAGCAAATACATATTTTACATCCATTATGTAGCTTGCTAGACTTGCCTTCGGATGTGCCATGAATCCTGGTTTTTATGTTAATGGTAGCAATTCACTAACTCAGGCGACCACCGGCTTAACGTGCCTTCCGAAGCACAGAGACTAGTCATGAGAAAGTTTGACTCTCCTCAGGTTTGAACCCGGTGCCCCGCATTCGTATCCAACTGCGTTAGCTGCAAGGCAATGATCTTACTTAAGAATTGTTATTGTTTGATATACAAAAAAAAAGATGGAAATTAGTAGTTTCATTAATCTCATTTTGGTAAGTAAATAATGCGTTGTAAGTTGTTTAATATGTATTATTTTAATTTGAGGACCTTACAAGTACCTATATACATAGATTAAAAATGATTATTGTGAATATTAATGGTGTGAATGGGAAAATAACAAACGAAGATGACTTTAATATATTCGAAATCCATTTGTTGTGATAAAACACATCAGTATATATTCCTGGGGATCTTGGGCGAGCACATCCACGTCCGTGTGAAACAATTCCAGTTAAATAATTGCCACATTTTAATGGACCTCCCGAATCACCCTACAATATTTAATTTTAAAATAAATTAAATTGAATCGATATCTTTTTTTTCTTTGTTTACCTGGCAGGAATCTTTTCCTCCAGTCAATTGTCCTGCACATAACATATCTTTTGCTACAGTTGCACCAATCATAGCTTGGCAAGCATTTAATTCTATTATTGGAACATCTGCATAAAGTAAATTTTTGGATGGAAGCTGTTTAAAAGATATTACGTATTACAAAATGTAATAAATAACAACATTTATACTTACCGAGTTTCCTTCACGGGTTACACCCCAACCTGAAATCGTACATAGAGCGCCTGGTGTGTATCTATTGGAAGATATCGGTAAAGCTTGTATAAACGTAGTAGAATTAAATCTACCCTTAATCTAAAACAGAAATTACATTCAAAAATTTCGGAAACTTTCCTGCTTGTTCATATTAATGCTCTAGGCATTGCTGCAATGCAAGAATTGGATAGTTCTCACGTACCAAGACTTTGCAATTTTATTTACAGCACATAATAGGACCATAATACAAAGCAAGGTTTAAGTTGAAATAAAATTTGTTAAACACAAAATTTTAGTTTACTTCTGTTTCTTCGAGTTTCAATACAACCTGGCTAAAATCCAGATAAATTGTTAGAAAAATGATAATGGGGTAGCTTCCTGTTGCTGTAGCTATAGTCCACAAATCAACCTTGAACCTTAAAGATGCTTTACACCTTACTACTGGTTTAGATGGAGGCAGTGGCGCAACTAGGATTTAATTTTTTTTTGGGGGGGGGGGTTGGCAGACACAATTTTAACAGCAAATTATTATTATATTACACAAAAAATATTTATTGTTAATACATTGTTGTGATATTTCAATATTTAAGTAATCTAAATGAATTATTAAGGTGATAAATTGAAAATTCTTTAGTTAAATTCAATAATCAGTTAATTTGGCTGATATAAAAACTTTTGCATCAAATTAACAACAAACCACCACATGTAACAATTTACACATAAAACTATACAAATTTGAAGTGAATTATGTAATACAAATATTTTGCAACATCCTGTGAATGTTATTAAACTTTTAAAGCGACGACAGTTTCTTGTAAAATAAAAATGTAAAATAAAAATTTAGTGAACAAACAATTATAAACACCATGTTACCTATAAATAAGTGCGACATTAGTGAACAAAAATATCGATTCCCACCATAAAATCCAAATTTCGAACTTTGAGAAACGAAAAACGGCGAACAAGTAAGAGAGGGGTCAGTTCTTTGGTGGTCTTCAAAGAAGGAAGAACTCAAAAAACTTCTCATTGATCCGAGGGTCAGGGAAGTGTAATTTCGCGGATTCACTAAGAAGTGAATAATTTGTGGAAATCAAGTCTTCGCGTAATTGCTAATTACGACTTATAATTAGTGAACGGTTGTGTATTTCTGACGAGTTGAGGTATTAGTAAATTGGATACCTACAACAGAAAATTGATTATAAGAATTGTACGCACATGTGTGAAATTTGGAGGTTACTTCCACGTTTATTGGAAAATTGTAATTGATTACGGATAAGTCACTTACCGGAAGCGCTGTCTCAGGTAGCAGTTATTCAATCAACAATTAGCAAGAGGATTGAATGGAAAATTAGCGATTTTATCAGAAATTGGATGCAGGTGAATACGGAAGCAACACACTGGAACACATACGGTTCTGTTCTACACAGTCGGTAATGCAGATGTTGACGGTCGACAAAACAGTGGCGCACAAAAACTTAAAGAAGTTTATCATTTATAAGGTAAATGAATTTGATTAAAAATTAATGAACTCAAATAAAACAATGATTTCTGTTAATAGTGAGTTTATTAATGAAACTTGTATTTACTGTTTTTATAAAATTACACCCGCATTACATGAATGGACAGATTTACACGTACAGTGTTAAAATTTAAAACGTTAAATGCTACGTGTATGTATGCGCTGTTACATCCAAATACCTGTGGTTTGAGACAAACTTATTGTCCTTATAAAAATTTGATGCAAATTGTTTATAAAAATTTTACGTTCAATTAATAAATTATGCTTGTTACGAATTTTCACCCTTTTATTTCGTTTATCGAACTCATCGACTCTGAGGAAGAGAAAAACCCATCTCCGGCGAAAAACTAGTTTTTGGGGCTTTAGTTACAGTTCGTTTGACGAAAAGATCATAACAACATATTAAAATTTATTTTTTAATCGGCCTCTGGGAGGGGTTTTAACCCCCAAAAACCCCCCTCGGTGCGCCACTGGATAGAGGGGCAGCAAAATAAACAAACTTTCCAACTAATTTTGAATATTACTTACTCTTAAAACAGCAATGTCATGTGTCATAGGATTTGTACCATAACCTTTAGGTAAATGAATTTCTTCTACGTAATGTGATGTACCACCTTCTCCAGATATTAATATTGTACCCACATCAAGTCTGAGTGTTTCAGTAGGTAGTAGATTACTTTTGTCCACTACACAGTGTCCCGCTGTGACTACATGTCTTGGATTTACAATAGTCCCTCCACATCGATGATTACCTCGGTATTTTAAAGAAACCTTAAAGTAAGAATATTGGTATATTGACAGTGGTAAGATATCAGTTATGAGAGAGTCCAAAAATTGAATAAATGTTTTGATTTCTACCTGAAATGGTAATTGTCCTGGTAATGCCTTTGTACCTCCAACAATTTTAGGATCGTCTGATGAAACTAATACCGAAATTGTAACGCATAGGAAACCTGAATTAAAAATTATTTTAAGCATTTTATTTCCAGCAGGGCATATGATGCGACTAGGACTAAGGACTATTTCATCGTATTATTGATAGGATATTTTTGATCTATTTGTGATTATAGGTAATGTTTTAATTTTTGTAAAATACTGAAAATTCACTTACATAATAAAATTGTACCACAAAATGAAATCATTATCGAAAATAAATAATAATAATCAATTACTCACTGCGCCAAAGAAATTCTAACTCATTGCATATTATAATAAAATATTTATTATATATATATATACTTAAAATGTTTATCTTATCACTTTTATCGGTTAATAAATAGATGAAGAAATTTTTTTGAAAAATATCCTCTTGGCAACATAAAAATTTTTTATCATTACTTTAAGTTAAACTAATTAAATTATATTTCTTATGATTGTAAAAATATAAAGCAAAATGCTTTAAAATTGACGGATCCACTGATGAGATCAGAATTAGGTGTGATTTGTTCTTACAGGTGAAATAGTTATTTTTCTGGTCTGATTTAAAAAATAATTTTTTTTTCAAATCAGACAAAGCAAACCTGTCGTTTGAAAAACTGTTTAATCACCTTTACAATGAGTCCAACTTATTAAAGATATTTTTAACTTCCAAAGTGAAAAGTCTTAAAATGAAATGCCTTAAAAAACTACACATTTATAATTCAAAAAACCCAGTTTTTAAGAAATAACAAATATTGCCATATTTTGATTTGAAGTTGATTTATTTGCACACAAGTGTATGCGAAAACTTGATAATTTTGGAAGGTAATGCAGGCAATTACCAGAATTGAAGTGTCTACCTATCTTTGAGTACGTTAATGCATTTTGAACAAGGAATTATGTTGGATACCTTGAATTTAATAATTCTGATAAGAACACATTTTTCCCTACTTTGACAATTTACTACAGGGTGTAAAATATTAACAACTGTCGCACTAAAAATTCTAAATTAAAGGGAAAGTTTTGTATGAAAACACATAACAATTTTATTACAAATTACTACATTTGTAAAGTAGTCTTCACAATTTCATTCAATTCTTTTCCCTATTTGTTTTGAAATTTCCTTCAGACTCAGTTAAAATGATTGCATGCGGCACGCACCACTTGTCTGGTATTTCATTGCATACTTTGGTTGAAATTTTGTTAAACTTCTGCAAATTTATATTTTTTGGATTACCCAATACTTAATGAAGATATATTGGGTCTACATATTTTGACCAAATTAAGTGACTGATTCAAATATTCGAAGTTCAACACAAGTTGATTTAGTTGCTCTTCTTTAAGATTTGGCCCAAATCAGCGGTTGTCTCAATTATTAAGAGGAATTGAATTTGTTTATAGTAATGCACTAAAATTCTTTTCTTTTTACTAATTGATGTTGTAATTATCAAAGCGAAAATAAATTAACGAGAAATAGATAACAATATTGGCTATAGATGATAATGCGCTATTAAATTTTCTTTATTAAAAGATAAAATATAATGTTATGGTGAGTACCAGGTAAAGTACCGAATATTTATTTATCTGAAACTCATTATCTTACCGCTTATTATTAACCTATCTTAATAATTATGAGACCTCATTAGCTGTAATTCCTATACCTAAAGCTTTTTAGCCTTGACGAAATTTGAGTGCAATTTTTGGTATGATTATTATGTAGATATATCACTCTTTTATTGATTGTATTAATGGAATTCTGCCTACTTCTAATTGACTAACATTGAAAATAAAAACTGTATTTATGTAAAACAGTAAAATTAAGAATATTAATTAGTTTTTAACGTCCCATGAAATAAATCGTCTAATTGCATTCATTCGGTTCTGACGTGACTTTGAATTCCCTACGCTGGATTGCGCTAAAATTCTGAAAAACTAATTTATTCAAATTGATGATGTTATAAACCCTCTCTGCAGTTGTTTGTTGAATTTGATTTTGTTTTATTTATTAGTTTTATTTAATTATTTTAAATATCACACTACAATAGTTTTCTTAGGCCACAATTTAGTGAAAAGTCGTAGTCCGAGAATTAAAGTGTTAATTATACAGGGTGTCCCCGCACTCACTTTACATAACTTAGGTGGTTATAGAGGACACTTTTCTAAGAACAATATTTAACAAAAATTTTTTTCTAAATTCAAACCCTCGAGAGTTATTGGCTCTTTAAAGCATTTTTTTAATTTCCACTTTCACGTGGCCATAGCCCCGAAACTATTGATTTTTCAGTAAAAATGGTTTAGTGCTTTTTTAAAGAGCGTGAACTAATCTACAAACTAGATTCATACCTTTTATTGTCTAAAATCAACGGCTTTCGAGTTATGAATTAAAGTAAGTTAAAAAATGTCGAAAAATTTGAGCTTTCTTTTTTTTTTGTTTTTTTCAAAACCCTGTATCTTTTAAACGAAAAATGTTACAAAAAGTCTGATGCCCCATTCCGGATAGGAAATTTAACGGACTACAATTTTTGTTTAATAAAAATTTTTGAGAAACCAATCCAGTTCACAGAAAATCAGAAAATAATAAACAAGTCAGCTACAAAACAAAAAATTAAATTCACAAAATTTTTACTTTTTTTGAAAAATTATTTTATTAATTAATTTTAAACTATTACATTATTTAAGTAATTGTTGAAAATGACCACCCTCATGTTCAATACACAGTCGTGATCGTTTTAAAAGATGTTTTATAGTATTATTTATAAAATTTCCTCTTTTGTTAAGAGCCACTATAGCAGGGGTGGTCAGCAAGGCCGAGGGATCGAGGCCAATTTTGGTCAATCGGTGAGTGTGAAAAAGTGTCAAAAAATCGTATTTCTGCGATTAAAAGTGTCGAAAAATCAAATTTTTTCGATTTTTTCTCAACAAACATCTTTTAACCCTTGTGTGTACACCCAGGTACCCGGGTACCTACAGGCGGATATTTTGTAAAAGATTTTTATGACTCCCTCAATATTTTTCAAAATCCTCTCGGATCCTCGTGATTTGACCTTTTTTCAATCGAATGATGCTGTCTGATATTTTTTTTTTAATTTCTAACAATAAAAGTTTTAATTTTGAAAACAACAACACTCCTGACACACCCAGGTACCCGGGTACCTACGTATGAAAACACACGATTTGTGTAGAATTTCATTGTTATTAAACGGTTTTCATGCAATTTAATTATTTATTGAAAAAATAATAAGTGTAAATTATCATTAAATTAATAATAACAAATTATTATGATGTGAAAAATATTTATTTATATAGGGTGTTTTTTTAGCTACATGAGAACTTCAAAATGAAATAAAACATTAAAAACCTGACGGAATGTTTTGGATATAATTTTTTTATGAAAGTACAGTTAATGGCATTTATGATTTGAACATGACTTCCGGCATGTGACCACCACGACTAATGGTTACGAAGCGCATCCGTTCAGTCCAATTTTTGACCACTTTTTCCAATATTTCTGGCTTTATTTCATAAATGGCTTGCTGAATATTAGCCTCCAATGCTTCTAGAGTTGTTGGTTTGTTAGCATAAACCATGGATTTAACATACCCCCACAGAAAATAATCTGGAGGTGTCAAATCACACGATCTTGGAGGCCAATTGATAGGACCACGTTTTGAAATAATGTTGTCACCAAATTGTCCTTTCAATAAATTGATGCTTTCGTTGGCTGTGTGGCACGTATCACCATCCTGTTGGAACCATAAGTTGTCAATGTTTAGCTCTTGAAGTTTTGGAAACAAAAATGTATTGAGCATGTGTCGATATCTCACACCATTCACCGTAACGGTAGCTCCTTCCGCATTTCGAAAGACATATGGACCAATGATGCCGTTGGCGTGTATTCCACACCAAACAGTCAATTTTAATGGATGCAATGGAGTCTCAAGATAATGTCCCGGATTGGTCTCACTCCATATACGGCAATTTTGTTTGTTCACATACCCAATTAACCAGAAATGTGCCTCGTCACTGAACAAAATTTTACGATAAAAAAATGGATCCACTTCCAATTGGTTGGAAGCGAATTTGGTCGCGTTGTTCAATGGTCAATCTATGCATTATCAAATGCCAAACCTTGCTAAACACAAATGTCAAAAAACTGTTTCCATAGCAATCTTGATTCAATTGTTATCCCTATTGAAAGTTCTCATGCAGCTAAAAAAACACCCTATATATACTTATAATTTATTATAAAAAAGAATTATATTTTATTTATTCGGCACACTCTTTACACTTTGTTATGGTTATGGCATGTTCATCGCATACAGGCTTTTCGCATTGTAAACAACTCTTTCTAGTCTTTCTTTGCCTTTTAATTTTTTGCCGATAACAGAGATGACATGAGCCTGTTACTCTCACCCTGCCTGTTGGGTCTCGCGCAGGCTGAGGCCTAGGCGGATATTCAATCCTAGGCAAAACTTGCCTACCCAAAATACTTTCTATTCCCAACTTCGATGAATGATTCCTCATAACGTCATAACTTATAAATTTTTGGCTCGATCCTCAATTATTGGCATAGCAAGCTCTTCACTTAGCTGTCTCATGAACAGTCTCCTTTCATGAGTTTTTTTTAATCATTTTGTTGTTATCATAATATATTGTTGTGATATTTCTTAATTTAAAGGATCCAGATGGATTAATAAAATGATAATTTGAGAATTCTTGAGTTGAAGTCAGTAATCAGTTGATATGGCTGATATAAGGGTGAAATTTGCATCAATTACATAAAAACCATAATTTGTAACGAATTATACACATAAAACAAACAATTTTGAATTTATTTGTGAAATACAGAATTTATGTCGCATCCTGTACATCATTTAATAATAAATTAGTGACGACATATTTCTATAAAATAAAGTGTAAATGATAATTTAGTGCATACGCGATTAAAAACATTATGTTACCTGCTAGAAGTGCCATTTTAGCTAACAAGGATGAAGAAAACCCCACCTACAAAATCCATTTTTGAAAACTTTAAAAAACACAAAAAGCCAGCGAGCAGAAATGTAGCCAGTTCTTGGGTAGATTCTGAATGAGAAACACGTAGATTTCTCGATAAAATCCCAATTAAGGAACTCAAATGAGCTTCTTTGGTTCAATAACAAAAGCATAAATTTATTTAATTAAACAGAAGTAAATAAATAGCGGAGTCGTGAGATTACGTAATTAATTACGTCCGGTAGTTAGTGGAAAATTGTGTATTGCGTGCGTAATTAGATATTTCTCAATTGAATATCTGAAACAAAGTTGATTATAAAAATTTGTACACCTGGTACGGATTAGAGGTTATGTTCACACGTGGTGAACAAATTAAGATTGATAAATTAAGTAGTTGCTTACCAAAGTGTTATCTAACACGAAGATTATTTAATCAACAAGTTATAAAGTTGATTAACCGAAAGAAAAGGATTCAAACGGCACTTTAAACACGAGAATCGGCACAGATTTACCGGTTGCGGTGAAAACTTCGAATGGCTTCCGACAGAATAGGTAGCGGGATGGTTACCAACTGTTTTATGGTGATGCACTAAACCAAGTCCCAAGTAACATTTTCCCCCTGCTAGATATCTGCTAGGGCTCTGGCAGAGAAATTTCGCAGGGCCCTGTCTCTGTAATCGGATTGTAACAGGGCTCTGTCACATAACATGAGACAGAGAAAATGGACCCTGCAAACCCTCTGCAGAAAATTTGTCGCAAATCCTAACAGGGTATCTGTTAGGTACCCTGCCAGAGACTCTGCAAGAGCTTTGTCAGGCACTCTGCCAGAGTCTCTGTGACAGAGACTCTGGCAGGGCTATGTCTGTCCCTGTTACAGAGACAGGTATAAAAAAAATATTAAATTTTAATAAAATAAATTTATGTCACATTATTTAGAAAAATTAATTTTTATTTTTAGATTCTTGCAATCCATTGATTGTGTTATTACATCGCATCGAACTAATTTAACTCTAGGGGGTTTCAATTTTATTTACATGGTTACATTTAATTATATCTATTAACTATTATTATATTTCAAGTCTCGTTCTTCGAGATTACATGTGTAGTACCGCTACTTGCCACTAGTCTTACCACAAATTTTAGAGTAACTATTTCTTTATTTAAAAATACCCTCACTGTATCTATACGCCATCTATCGTATACTCTTCATTACGTTTTTTGTGCTAGTTTTACCACATCGGAAAATTTTAATTAGTCAAATAAAAAGTGGATAAAAGTTTTATAATTATCTTAACATTATAATAAATTAAGATATATTCTAATTTCAATGGGAAGAAAGCAAGAAAGGTTAGAAAATATGTCTTATAGGACGATGAATTACATCAAGGTTGCTAGGTTAGGAAATATGTTTTATATTAAAACATCATTATATTATTAAAACAATTTTCATCATAATGAAACAAAAGAAAACAGAACAGGTAAAAATTTACTGATATTAAGCTTTTTTTTCTCGAAGAGAAATAAATTAATTAAATATTAACATGGGCGTGACATCATGTTCTCAATAAGTATGAGCAGTGGCGTAGCTAGAAGTTTTGCCGCCCGGGCCGGAAAATGTTTTGAATGGGCTTTTTATAATACTGAGTATGAGTCATGTATGCGCAATTTGGGCTAGTAAAATTTGCACGTAGGAGGCAATAATCACTTAGTGCGATTGATAAACATCGTGATTTTTAAGATGGAAATCAAAATAGTTTACAACAAGTTAATAATGTTACTGATATTAATCATTTATTTCTCCAAGAGAAATAAAGTAAATCTTAAACTTAACATGGTTGTGGCGTCATGTTCTCAATAAGTATGAGTCATGTACGCGCATTTGGGCTAGTAAAATTTGCACGTAGGAGGCAATAATCTCTAGTGCCATTTGATAACCATCGTGATTTTTCAGATGGAAATCAAAATAGTTCACAAAACAAAGAAAACTTTAAAAATTTAACATGGGTGTGGCGTCATGTTCTCAATAAGTATGAGTCATGTACGCGCATTTGGGCTAGTAAAATTTGCACGTAGGAGGCAATAATCTCTAGTGCCATTTGATAACCATCGTGATTTTTCAGATGGAAATCAAAATAGTTCACAAAACAAAGAAAACTTTAAAAATTTAACATGGGTGCGGCGTCATGTTCTCAATAAGTATGAGTCATGTACGCGCATTTGGGCTAGTAAAATTTGCACGTAGGAGGCAATAATCTAGTGCCATTTGATAACCATCGTGATTTTTCAGATGGAAATCAAAATGGTTCACAAAACAAGAAAACTTTAAAAATTTAACATGGGTGCGGCGTCATGTTCTCAATAAGTATGAGTCATGTACGCGCATTTGGGCTAGTAAAATTTGCACGTAGGAGGCAATAATCTCTAGTGCCATTTGATAACCATCGTGATTTTTCAGATGGAAATCAAAATAGTTCACAAAACAAGAAACCTTTAAAAATTTAACATGGGTGTGGCGTCATGTTCTCAATAAGTATGAGTCATGTACGCGCATTTGGGCTAGTAAAATTTGCACGTAGGAGGCAATAATCTCTAGTGCCATTTGATAACCATCGTGATTTTTCAGATGGAAATCAAAATAGTTCACAAAACAAAGATGAACCAACATCACCTTTCACCTTCAGTTAATCTTAAAAAGGAGGTCGACATGGTGGAGGAAACCAGTGACAGTACATCAGTCATTAGAGAATATACCTTCGACGAGGAGGTGGATACGGTACTTGGTGCGGACCCCACAGTAGAATATAAGAAGGGTGTGGACTTGCATCAGAGTTTAGTCTCCAGATGGTCCACTTGGATTACGAAAGGACTCCCTAAAGAGAGTAAGGAGATACTCGTAAATAAATACCCTCGAGAATGAAACGTCACCTTGAAGCTCCGAAACTCTTGAAGAGGTCAGAGCTATGTTAAAGGAGTCAGGCATAAAAAGAGAAAAACTTTTTATTGCAGAACAAAAATTAGTGGCGGGTCGCTTGGTTAATTCTATCCACAAGTGGGAAAAATTACCACTGACAGTTGCATTTTAAACTGGGGTAGAGGGTACGAGATGCCTTTTATTTCTCCTCCTCCTAAATCATTAAGTTGGTCAAAGGAGATAGAATTCTCTGACGTAGGTGAAGTACTAGTAAAGTTAGAGATCAGCAAACAGATCTCTCATTTCAAACTAGAAGATTTACGCTCAACTTTAACAAGGGCTCGTTATGTGTAACTTAGACCTGTAAAGGATACATATTTTATGGTACCATTAAAACAATCAAACAGAAGATTTTTAAGATTTAAATTTAAAGAAAAAATTTTTTGAATGTATATGTCTATACTTTTCGGCCTTTACACAAGTCCACAGGTTTTCACAAAATTATTAAAACCAATATTACATTGTTTAAGAAAACAATGCCTAATTTCAACAGTATATCTGGACGATTTTTTATGTATAGGTTCCTCCTTCACTGGTTGTTTAATCAATGTCAAAAAGACAAGAGAGATTCTTGTAAGGTTAGGAATTAAATTAATAAAGATAAAAGTTTGCAAACACCTGAAACATCTTGTAAATATCTCAGGGTTGTAATAAACTCCTTGAACATGACATTAGAGCTGACGGGAGAAAAGAAAGTTAAACTACAAGAGACCAGGCAAAAATTTTTGCTCGGGAACACTTGTCAAATTAGAGAATTTGCAGGTTCGATAGGTAGTTGAGCAGCCTGTCCCGGAGTTGCATATTATGGTATGTTATATACAAAGATCCTAGAGACAGCAAAATTAAAGGCTTTAATTATGAATGATTTTAACAAACAAATGTCGATTAGCAATAAAGTAAAGGAGGAATTATCGTGGTGGATGCTCAGACTTCCTAGAGCATCATGCCCAATTAGATCAGTTAAATTTAAGCTAGAAATTTTTTCAGACGCCTCTTGACTGGTTGGGGGGGCGCATGCAAATGGGAAAAATATACATGGTTTTCAGACAAGGTTAGAAAGAAAGCTACACATTAATCAACTCGAGATAATAGCCGCATTCTTAGCGGCAAAAGATTACGTGAGTTGTGAATTATTGCTAAGGATAGACAATACCAAGGCTATCACTACAAAACAAAATGTTTTGGGGTACAATTTGCGGAGCTAACAATTGGCGAAAAACATATTCGCATCAAATATCCCATCGAGGGAAAACATTGATGCGAATGGAGAATCAAGAAAGACAAACATCGATACGGAATGAGAGATAAGTGATAATCCTTAAAAAAAAAAAAAAAAAAAAAAAAAAAAAGTTACAGGACGGTGGGGTATATCCAGCATTGACCTTTTGCGACGCATGCAAAGGCCAATGTAAATAAGTTCCTGTGCGTGGAAGAGAGATCCTGATACTCTTTGCATAGACGCATTTACATTAGATTGGATTAATATTCTGGCTTCTATGCATTTCCACCTTTTTCGCTTATCACAAGAACAATTAGGAAGGAATACTGATCGTTCCCTATTGGCCCACACAACCTGGGTATCCTATATTTACAGAACTGCTCTTAGATAAACCTCAAACTTTTCCGCATCACCTAATTTACTTGTTTCTCCACGCAGGTTATTGAAACATCCCCTAAGTGCTCAGTTTTCCCTGGTTGCAGGGAGGCTCTCTGGAAGGCTTACTGAAGAAAACAACTTCCAGAAGAAGCCTTCGAGATCTTAACAGCTTCCTTAACAGATTCCACCATCAAACAATATAACTCGGCGTTAAAGAACTGGTGGAACTATTGCTTGAAGACCCAGACTGATCCCTTAGAATCGAATGTCAACAAGGTGTTAAAGTTCTTATCTTTTCACGTTAAACCCGGAAAGATCGGCGATTCCTTAAAGGTGTTTTTAAAATGAGACCCATAAAGCCCAAATATGAGTTCTTTGGGAACACAGAGACCCTGCTAACATGCGCAGAATCTCTCGAACCAAGGGAAAAATTATAGTTGAAGGAACTTACGTTCAAGTTAGTCTGTCTCTTAGCATTAACAACGGCTCATCGAGTTCAGACGTTATCCTTCATTAAACTGGAAAACATATTAATATCTAGTGAAAAGGTGACGATTAAGATAACGGATCATATAAAGACATCTAGAGTTGGAAATCCCCAACCAGCATTCACCATTCCATATTTGGTCAATAGGAAGACCGCATGTTTCACCAGAGTATTGTTACATTACATTCAAATAAAGAAATTCGGGGAAAGATTGATTACTTACTCATAACTTAAAAAAAAAAAAATAAATAAATAAACAATTCACGGCTCATAGTACCAGACATGCGGCAACATCTATGGCAGATTTAAAGGGATTTGATGTAAATGTAATTAAGGATCCAGCAGGATGATCCAAAAAATCCCAAGTGTTTTCCAAGTTTTACAAAAGAGAAATTAAGATGGGCAAGGAAACCTTTAAAGATCAGTGCTGGGTGACAATACAATATATATAAAAAAAAAAAAAAAAAAGATTTAATAAACAAAAGATAGGAAAACTTATCATCTCTAAACATCTACACATGTAATCTCGAAGAACGAGACTTGAAATATAATTTGAAATCAAACTAACTTACCTGTAAGTGAAGTTCGATTATAATTATATGAAAGTCTCGTTCGAGATGATTACAACCCACCCTATTACTCCTGTAATGATCCCTACCCAGGTTTAATATAAACGAATAAAAGCGTAAGTTTTGTTTTGTTTATTTACTGTACAAATAATTGTATAACTTTAAACTAAATGAAGAGTATACGATAGATGGCGTATAGATACAGTGAGGGTATTTTTAAATAAAGAAATAGTTACTCTAAAATTTGTGGTAAGACTAGTGGCAAGTAGCGGTACTACACATGTAATCATCTCGAACGAGACTTTCATATAATTATAATCGAACTTCACTTACAGGTAAGTTAGTTTGATTTCAAAATATATTCTAATGCTTGGTATTCTGTATTATTGGTTGAATTCCATTCTGTCGATGTTGTTACCTATCCTGAAAATAATATTAAAATTTAAAAATTTTTGTTACAATCCAGATTCGAACCTGTACCTACATCCATGACTGCTTCGTAGCCTCTCGTTTTACCATTTACCTACGGACCCTACTTATAAATTATTTTGAAATTACTGGTAATATGATGGTCATACTTTTGTGTATAATAATGAGTGAACCGCTGAGAAATCAACGTATTTTACTTACCTTTTTTAATAAAATGGAAATTATATCGATGTAAAACATCGCAATTTAAAATATGATACAATAATTCGTAATTGTAACTGCAAATATAGATGTAGTAATAAAATTGAAACCCCCAGAGTTAAATTAGTTCAATTACATAATTACACAATCAGTATGGATTGCAAGAAGTTAAAAATAAAAATTAACTTTTTAAAGAATGCGACAAAAATTTATTTTATTAATATTTTAGGGCCGATATATTTTGTCTTGTAAATATGGGTTACCATCGGCAAATAAGTTATAAAAATCAGATTTTAACTTAAAATTTCTAGAATAATTGTGAGTGCTGTATATATGAGAAATTTAATTTTTGATAACTAATATTGATCAAAACGAATCAGTAATAGTTAAGTTCAGCAATAGGATATTAATTTAAATTGTTGGGACTGTAAAAATGTAATCACTTTTTAACAAAATGATAAAAAGTTTTGTTGTTTAATTCTAGATCGTGGTTTAATTATGTTTTCTTTAAATTGGATAAATAAACTGTTAAAATTTATAAATTGCACATAAATGACGTTTAAAATCGAAGCGGATTAGCCTTTGTATTTTGTATTTCTAATATTCTAGAATATTCTAAATGACCTGAACTAAAACTATTTTATCTCTTTCTCTCATAACAATATTTATTATAGCGCTATCCTACTTCGTTACATAGTAACTAGACCTACATTTTTGGCTCAAAATTACGAGGCGCTTTACGAATTTTTTTATACCTGTAACTCATAAAAGATAACTGTCAATGTAGCTGTCTCTGTTTGTCTCTGTAACCCTGACAAAGTTTCTGTCATATCGTTGGTTGCTTGAAAAAATCGATTAATTAATTTTCAATAAATCTCTGAAGATATTCATTTTAACAATCTTAACCAATATGAATGAAGAAAGCTTACAGCGTTAACAAAATTCTTGATTCTGATTTGCTAAAATTTTAATAAGCATTGTGTTTATATCTACCTGTAGTAAGTATCTACTATTAAAAGTACAATATAGTATTTAAATTTAATGAATTGTTAAAATTAAAAGTAATTGAAAAATGGTAAATAAGACAATTTTTATGAAGACCACGTGGTATATACGAGCTTTGCAAATTTCCTATAACAGAGACTCTGTCAGGGCTCTACCACAGAGTTCTTGCAGGGCTCTGCAAATTAGCAAATTACCAGTAACAGGGACTCTGGCAGGGCTCTGCCGCAGAGTTTTTGCAGGGCCTTGCAAATTACCTGTAACAGGGACTCTGCCAGGGCTCTGCCACAGATTTCTTGCAGGGCCCTGCAAATTATTTTCAACAGAGACCTACCAGGGCTCTACCAGAGTTAATTTTCAGGGCTCTGCAAATAATCCGTTACAAATACCTGCCAGGTATCTGTAAGAGCTCTGTCAAAAAAACCCTGTTATAACCCCCTGGTAGATATTTGCTAGGGCCCTAGCAGAGACATTTAAATTTCACCAGGGAAAAATGTTACTTGGGGTGGAAAGTAATAAGGTACAAGATTTGTTTTATTTTAATGAATCTAATTGTAGAACAACGATTTGTGTTGTCATTGGATTGATTAAAAAACTTTGTTAAAATTGATTATAATTTACCATTTTTACATACAACACAAATAATGAGATATCCAAATTTAGATCCCGAATTAGAGGAATTAAATGTTATTTGGATCCCTTAATTATTACATAATTACACATTTGGTGACAAGTTTGTTGTCTATAATAAATTGATGCAAATTTTCATGATTAATTATTTTTCATTTAATAAATTATGTGGTTTTCGAATTGTTATCTTGTTATTTCGTCTGTTGAACCCATCGACCCTGTAAAAGAGGAAAACCCTTCTTCGGCGTAAAGCTAGCATTGCGGCCTTTTTGAATTGAATATTTTCTCTTAAGGAAAATATCAGTACAATATGAAGATAAACACGTCAGATCAATAATATTGAAAAAAAAGGCCAGTGGCCAGCGGGTAGTACGTTGCTGACTTGTATATCTATCTACCATTTGGTGACATAATAGTGTCGAACCCCCCCCCTTTGTAGTTATTATAAAACAAAATCATCTCCGGATTTTTTTTCGCGTCGTTATCTACTGCCTTATCCGTGTGCATAGTAGACAACAATATTACGGCTTTATTTTTTTCGGCACATAAGAACATAAAGAGACCTTTTCGTGAAATGCAAATAATGACGAGAACTCTTCTCGGGATTTCGAAGGGGCGAAAGCTTGTGGAATATAAGAATATAAGATGATTTAAAAAGTGTAATGTAAAAAAAAGAGAAATCCATTCTGTTCAGAAGCCATTCTGAAATTTGTCCTATTACATATTAACCGAGCCCGGTACAAGTTTTGTGTGTATTAGTTACAGCGTGTTCCGTTGGACTGTGTTCCCACACTGAAAAAAACAGTCAATGAATATTTCATCACGATGATGTAAATAAACCGATGAAATAAAATTCATTGTATTGATGAATCATTCATCATTCTTTAAACCTCATCGATGACTTGGTACAGCTCATTGATGATTATTTCATCTCCATGATGAAAATAAATTGATGAAATCAAATTCATTATTTTATCTAAGTTTTTGTACATCATATTGATAATTATCATCTTCATTACGATGAATTTCACTTGATGAATGGTGTTCATCAATATGGCGTACCTTTTTTTTCAGTGCAGCAGAGCGCGCCCTTCCATTTTACACAGTCAGTTACACTTAAGAGCTCGTACGCAGAAGACCTGCTATGACAAATTAATGTACTCAAGAGTTACACTTAAGCGCTCGAACGCAGAAGACCTGCTCGAAAAGTTAATGTACTCAAACAAATAAATAACAGCCTTATGCATAGTCGTACTTTTAAAATGTTACTTAGTAGCTACTAGTTAGTAGCTACTAAAGTGTTGCTATGCATAATTCTTTTAAAAGTATTATTTTAGTTAGTATCATACTAATGTATAATTTTATAAATATTTATTTGGCAACGCCGCAAAATATCAGATTATAACCTAAAAATATTAATATGATGACGTAAGTCAATTTTTCAACCAATAATATTAGCGAAATTTGAAAATTTGTCATTGCTATAATCAGGGACGTGCCCAAGGGGGGCCGGGGGAGCCTCCCCCTCCCAATATTTTAGGGCGTTGCTAGCATAGCTCTACTACTGTTATATTTAGTATCCAACTAAGAAAACCGTATGCATAGTCGAGTTAAAATGAAACTATCCTTAGTAGGATACTAAAATCCTTGGTTACCTAGTAAAAATTTTAGTGGCGATCTTGGGCATGTTTTAGACCATTTTAAGCTTACTTTTAATACAAAGTAAACAATTTTTTTGTGTTATATTTTGTCGAAGATTAATTTCTTCTTCTTCTTCTAAGTTGGTAAATTAATTCAGTTGGTAAAAATTAAAATACTCGATTAGTACGCCGTGTATTGAAAATAAAATTTTCTTCTTCTGCACGTATTAGGTAAGTATCCGTTACAATATCAATCACGGGTCCTTCCATCTTTTCCTTGGTCCTCCGACATTACGCCTTCCTATAGGTTTGTACAGGATAACTACTTTGGAAGTCGTGTATCGTTCATCCCCATCAGGTGTTTTCTCCACGTTTCACGGTATTCTTCTACTTTATCGCTTAGATTGAAGATGCCCAAAGCATTTCAAAAAGCTTTGGACATCTCATCCCATCATATCCGATCGGATATCCGTGTTTCTCTCTCTATCTCTTCGAGTGTAGCCCATAATAATAATGGAGCTCTACGGGCCTTGTAGACCCATGGCTTGAACAATCTGTCTCCATCTCTTTCGGTCTCTCACTATAACTGTCCAGTCTTCTACTCCCATTGTCCTCAGGTCCTCCTCCAATGCATCTAACCATCTTCTTCTTGGTCTTCTTCTGCTACCTATCGTACCCTGCCTTAGGACTTTTCGGGTCGTTCTCTCTCTCGGTTGTCTTTCCACATGCCTCAACCACCTGATCTTTTGGGCCTTAATTACTTCAATTATACTCGGCTCTCCGTAAAGACCCATAACATCATCATTTTCCAGCCTGCGCCAAACGTCATCTATTTGTCATCCACCATAAATTCTTCTAAGAATATTTCATTCCCATCGTGCTACCTTTGCGCTGTCGTTTTTATTCAATGTCAACGTTTCACTACCATATTGTACCGCCGGCCTTATCACTGTTTTGTACATTTGTATCTTTGTTCTTCACGATATCTGCTGTTACGTAATATTGTTTCTAAGCTTGCAGCACTGTTATTTCCTCTAGTTATTCTTACGTCAATTTCTGTGCTGTTGTTGAGGTTACCTGTAATTAAAGTTCCCAAATAGATGAAGCTTTCCACGTTCTCAAAATTACTCGTATATTATATTCCTTCACTCCTACTTTAACCGTAAGTCTTCTCTCAATTATAATAGTTCCGCTGCCTTTTGCGCCCATAACCATGTATTTTGTTTTTGTTTCATTTATCAGCATTCCCATTTTTTCCACTGCCTTAATGAGATTTCTTACGATTTTCTGCAGTTCATGTCGGCTTTTTGCAACTATCACAAGATCGTCCGCATATGCCAGGCACTGGTGGTTTGTATTGTATATCGTTCCGTTTGTGTTTATTCCACTATCTCGGATTATTTTTTCCAGTACCAAGTTGAATGATATCGCCGACAAAGGCTTTCCTTGTCTCAACCCGGTCTTTACCTCAAAACTCTCAGATATCTTGTTGTTCGACTTTACATAGCTTTCGGTCTTGTTGAGAGTCATCCTTGCTAACCTTATAATTTTATCCGGTATCCCCAAAGCTCTCATTGCGGCATACAACTTGTCTCTATTTACCAAATCGTATGCTTGTTTGAAGTCTATGAAAATCGCGTATAGTTCTACTTTATGTAACATACTTTTGACCAACAAACTTTTGACCCTAGTTGCGCCTATGTTTATGTTCATAGTAACTCAGCTGTATTTGTTTCAGGGTGAATATTTGGTCCATTACAGATCGATTGCTTCTAAAGCCTCATTGGTAGTCACTGATAATTTCTTCGGCAAAATCGTTTGTTTTTTCTTTTATTTTTATTGCAAGTATTATATTATATAACGTGTCTTGTAAAGCTATAAAAAGTGTATGTGGATCATATAAATCCTTTGATTTATTATAGCCAGGGAGGTACCCAACCAAAATCCCAAATTTTCGATGGGAAATTGTCCAACTTAATTAATTGAAAATTATCAACTTTCTGTAATAAATTGTCTATTTTTCCTAATGTGGGTTTAGCGGCTTTTACCACCTTTACTAAATTTTGAGTAATTTTGCCAACTTTCTTCCAACATCCTAAAATATTGGGAGGGAGAGGCCATGCCATCCCCCCTTGGGCACGTCCCTGATTATAGCAATGACAAATTTCGCTAATATTATAGGTTAAAAAAATTACTTACGTCATCACATTAATATTTTTAGGTTATAAGCTGATATTTTGCGGTGTTGCCAAATAAATATTTATAAAATCATACATTAGTATGATACTAACTAACATGATACTAAAGTTTCTTTATGCATACCAAAATTTTAGTAGCTACTAAGTTGCCACTAACTAGTAGCTACTAGTATCATTTTAAAGCCATAATGCTGTTTTACATTAAGAACATCTTGAATCATTTGAACTTCTTCGATTCTTTTATTAACGCTTGTAATATCTTTCATTATTTTATTATTTACAAACAGCCTTATTATTAATTAATTTTTAAATTAATGGCTTTTCTGAGACAAGAATATATTATACGATCTAAAATAGTATTCGAAGATTCACCTATCAAACAAGTAAGCAACTTAAAAATTTTGGGCTGCACGCTAGACCTGCATTAGGAGAGAGATATACAAGAAAAAATCGAGAGGTTTAATTGAGTAAATGCAAAAATAAAGCCACTCCTCTAAAATTTTATAAGGTAATGTCCGTACCTAATACAGTTACTTATGGCAGCGAGACAAGGGTGATGACTAGAGAGCGTAGAGTGGTGTCAAATAAAGAAGAAAAGGCGTAGCCAAAATCCGATGCAGTAGAGATTGTGTGACACCCAATTCCACCAATTAACACCAACATAAACAATATTGTACGAGATTTGGTTTCTGCGCATTACCTCCACCTTTACTTCTTTATTTGACACCACTCTAATTATATGCACAACAAACCGATCTTGAGGTAACACCCCATAAACGATTAGTTAAGAAAAATTTATTAGCGCTAATAAACGTTTCCTATTAGTAACAAATTTTTCTTAAATGTTTATGGGGTGTTACCTCAAGACCGGTCTGTTGTGCATATAAATCCGCTCTCTAGTGATGACAAAGAAACTGGAAAGTAAATTACAACGCGCTGAAATGATGTTTTTAAGATCTATCATGGGCTACACTCGAAGAGACCAGGGAGAAACACGGATATCCGAAATGCTTTGGGCATCTTCAATCTAAGCGATAAAATAGAAGAATACTGTGAAACGTGGAGAAAACACCTGATGAGGATGAACGATACACGACTTCCAAAGTAGTTATCCTGTACAAACCTATAGAACGGCGTAATGTCGCAGGACCATGGAAAAGATGGAAGGACCCGTGATTGATGGTGTCGTAACGGGTACTTACCTAATACATGCAGAAGAAGAAAAATTTATTTTCAATACACGGCGTACTAATCGAGTATTTTAATTTTTACCAACTGAATTAATTTACCAACTTCAAACCAATAAATTAATGTTCGACAAAATATAATACAAAAAAATTGTTTACTTTATCGGAAATAAAATTTTTACTAGGCAACCGATTATTTTAGTATCCTACTAAGGAAAACGACTATGCATACGGTTTTCTTAGTTGGATACTAAATATGACACTAGTAGCGCGTTAGTAGCTACTAAGGTGACTATGCATACGGCTGTAAATGTTTATTTATTAAACTTTAATTATTGTTATGATTCCTAACCTGAACAACTCAGTGCATCATATTAAATAAAAACGGGAATACTGGGAAACAAAATCCCATATTCACCGCCAAGACCAACATACAGTCCACACAGAAGCAAGGAAGGGTTTACGAAGATTCTAAACCCTTTCTAACGGCGACGTCAAAGCCACATTCCCTTCCCAATAGCACACTTTGCCGAGTTGGACGCCCCTAGGAAATATTTTTAAATGGTAAAGTGGTAAAGTGTTCCGCGCCTCCGCTTCGCACCGCTCCGCTCCGGACGCTCCAGAGCCGCTTTGACAAGACAACTAAATCCTATTCGGATCCATCATCGTTAAAGCAATTAATATTCCAAATATTAACTATATAAATCGGTGCAATCCACATGTGACATCGGTGCAATCTACATGTGACCCACAGTCGAAACCCAAAAGAAAAGGATTTATTTCTGACTATCGCTGAAGTCCACATACATCCTTTAACATATAGATGTCCATAAAACCTCTTAATATTTCTTAGGAGTAATAAAATCAATGGAATCTATACATAGGTACCCGGGTACCTGGGTGTCTAACAACGTTGGTAAATCCGGGTGTACACACAAGGGTTAAAACAATCACGACTGTGTATTGAAATGAGGGTGGTCATTTTCAACATTTACTTAAATAACGTAATAGTTTAAAATTAATTAATAAAATAATTTTTGGTAGCAGGTAAGTAGGCTCAGCTCGAGAATATTAAATTTATTAAAAAAAAACTCGACGGATTTAGATAGAAAAAATATAGACGAAGCGATTAAGGTGAGGATGAAAGTCGTATATCGATTAGTTTGGCCAATAATCGATTTTAAAGTTGCCAATTTTAGCTCGATTTTCAAACTTCACAGTCATTCTGTTGTCAGTCCGTGTGGTGTGAGTTACTCTAACACTTGGAAAAACCGGAGCTCGCTTACGCACCCAGTAGTACCTAGTCCGTCGCGCAGTTAACATCGACATAATTTCACTTTTTAGGGGTATTTTTGACTAAAAAACACGGGGAAATTCATCGTACAGTTAATGTCGAGGTAAATTCACATTTTCAACGTATTTTTGGCTTAAATTTGCAGCAAAAAAAAAGCGAGATTCACCCCTTGCTAATAGCACAATTTGCCGAGTTGGATCACCCTCGGGGGATGTTTTTAATGAGTTTAGTGTTGTCGAAAAATGGGTCTGTAGCGTGCGGAGCGCAGCGTAGCGCGCGAAAGGCCCATTTCGGCAACACAAACACACCCGCCAGAGATGCATAACAAAAGCGAGATTTACCCCTTGCTAATAGCACAATGTGCCGAGTTGGATCACCCTAGAGGGATGTTTTTAATGAGTTTAGTGTTGCCGAAAAATGGGTCTGTAGCGTGCGGAGCGCAGCGTAGCGCGCGAAAGGCCCATTTCGGCAACACAACCACCCCCGCCAGAGTTTCAAAAAAAAGCGAGATTCAACGTCGTTAAAACCGTAACCCTTTCTAAGTATTTTTGGCCCTAAAAAGAACTGTTTTTTAACGCTCAACACACGACACATTGTTGTGATCGCCAGTATGTACTGAGAGCATTTTATGAAGTACACACCTTATATAAGCTTTTGGTGGGATATGTTAGAGGCGGGGTTTCGGCAGCCAATGGAATGTTCTAAACCGTTTCTAACTCGTAAGACTGCATCGGACAATACAAATTTTGAAATTTGACTTTTTAGAGCCCTATTTACAATGGTTCGCAAATATTTTGTTTTATAATAGCTTTTTGTACCGTTTTTAATGATTCTTGACAGTGGAAATTTTAAAAATCCGAGCTGAGGTTACTTACCTACCACCGAAATGGATTGGTTTGTCAAAAAATTTTACTAGACAAAAGTTGTAGTCCGTTAAATTTCCTATCCGAAATGGGGCATCAGATTTATTGTAAAATTTTTCGTTTAAAAGATACAGGGTTTTGAAAAAAACCAGAAAAAAAGAAAGCTCAAATTTTTCGACATTTTTTAACTTACTTTAATTCATAACTCGAAAGCCGTTGATTTTAGACAATAAAAGGTGTGAATCTAGTTTGTAGATTAGTTCACGATCTTTAAAAAAGCACTAATCCATTTTTACTGAAAAATCAATATTTTCGGGGCTATGGCCACGTGAAGGTGGAAATTAAAAAAAAAGTTTTAAAGAGGCCTATCTCTCGAGGGTTTGAATTTAGAAAAAAATTTTTGTTAAATATTGTTCTTAGAAAGTGGCCTCTATCACCACCTAAGTTATGTAAAGTGAGTGCGGGGACACCCTGTATATTTGAAAATTTATTAGGGAACCAATCGTTACTAATAATTTATTATAATCCTTATTTCATATCATCATCATTGATGGCATAAGGATTACTTTACATTAATACTTAAGAAAGCCTACTTACATGTTAAAAATACATTATGAGAGGAAATCATCATCGATTATAAACTTAATCATAATACAGCTCCACCAACGTTAGAAGCGACTTTAGGGGCGTGTCAGGCGCTGCTAAAATTAAAAATGTACACTCAAATGAAGAAGTTTCTCGGCGCGAATATTTAAAATCCATAAATTATTTTGTCAAATTGCAGTCACAAAATTTATTTTAGATTTATTTTTATTTTATTTATTGTAGACAATAAAGCTCAAATAGAAATAACACGAAACCGAATAACACAAAAAAACACGACAAATGTAAACACACGAAATGATTTGTAACTTTTACAACAGAATGTACTTGAGAAATAGCTCAACGTTCATTGGTTCATTCAAATTTTTATCAAATTAGTTGGCATATTTGCCGCGTCCTTTCTAAGCTTGGTGGAGCTGTATATTGTTATGATTTTTGCTATCCAAAACTATTTCAAAGGCCGGTGTACTAGTTTTACGCCGGTAGCTGAGTTCTTCTCTTGGTCAAGGGTCAGTGGATTCAAACAGATGAAATAACAAGGCAGTAATTCGACATTAACATTGTTTATTAATCAAAAATATCCAATTGCGAAATTTTGCATCAATTTATAACTGGCAATAAGTCTGCCTCGAACCAAATGTGTAAATAATGTAATAATTAAGAATCCAAGCGACATTTAATTCCTCAAAAACAGAAGCTGAACTTGGATACTCAATTATTCGTGTAAAATTATGTGTAAAATTTAAATCAACTGTACAAAAGTTTTTTAATAAATTCATTTACGACACAACTCGTCGTTTTATTTTGGATTTATTAAAATAAATTAAAATTCTACCTTATCAATTTTTATACTGGTAAATCTTGACTCGATTCAGTACGCTACTGGAGACCATATTATTTCCACGATGGTTACCATTTTTCTTAGTGCCATATTGAATTCGGGACTGCTCCAACTGCTACCGGTATTCTGTTTTTAATAATCGTGTAGAAGTGCCGATCCAGCTTGTTTTTTCTCCAAATCAACTTTTCGAATTGTTAAATAAACAATCCTTGTCGTAGACAACACCCAGGTTAGTAATTTCTTAGTTATTAATCTCACTTCGATCACTAAATGTGTACCTAACCTCGAATTTTCAGAGCACATGTACAATTTTCAATAACCAATTTTCTTTAGTACGCACCGAAATATTATGAACACTTTGTTTTTAGGAATCTGGTACTATCTTCCATGTAGAAAATTATACACAGGACGCGGCACAAATTTTATATTTTACAAACAAATTCAAATGTGTTAGTTTTATGTATAAATCTGTTACAAATCAATGGTTTTTGTAAAACTGATGCAAATCTCGCTTTTTATACCAGTCGAATTAACTGGCTACTGACTTTAACGCAAGTGTCTTCAAATTACCACCTCATTAATCTACCTGAACCCCTAAATTGAGAAATATCACCACAATATTATGAAGAAATATTATAATATTATAATATAAGCTTAGTAATTTTTATCTTATCATAACTAAAGTGTTAGAGGGTTGTTCATCACGCTTTGTCTATCATATTACTTAATTTAATCAATAGTATTGTAGTCCTTGTAGTGTAACTTGAAAGTAAACATAATATGATAATTTTTTAGACTAACTATAAATGCACTAATGCCCGTACCTATAGTCGTGGATCAAGCCGAGATCAAGGATTGAACCTCGGTTTTCTCTCTCTATCTAGTTACCCGGTTACGGTTTAACCGAGGGTCAATCCTTGATCTCGGCTTGATCCGCGACTATAGGTACGGGCATTAAACACTTTTAGTACTATAAATACTCGTATATGGTAGTTACCACAATATAAAATATACTGAAAGTATAATTTATTCTGAAATATACTGAATATACTGAATATACTGAAAGTATAATTTATTCACTAAATGAATCAATTCACTCAATTTTTAACATTTATTCATTAAATAATGAATAAATTATACTTTTAGTATATTTTACATTGCGATAACTATATATTTTTAGTTCTAAAAGTGTTTTAGTGCACTTTTAGTAAAATAATTATGATATGACCGACCTTGTTATATTTACCAAAAACAGGAAGCCTCTGGCCATAGTTATGCCCAGCTTAACAGAGGTACTTCCCTAAAATTTATAGATTATCTCAAGCAAGAAGATATTGCATTGCATCCTAATAGCTATTTATAGGTGTATGATGTGTATTGATGAGAACTTTGCTTAATCCGATGCGAGAGTGCTAATACATTCAAACGAATGATGCAAAAGAGTATCCGGATCAAGCCTTGGAGGATTACGGTCGAGATGTCTGTTTCTTCGGATCCATTCTTTGAACCATGATGAAGACACTCCTGAAAACTCTCCATAAAGAGAAGACTATTCATGAGTTAATCTACGACATCCTGGATATCGTCCTACATCACGATTCCCTCGATTCACCACGGCAAGATTAGAGTATGCAGCAAATGAAGATCTACATTTGCCACAACTACTCCTGGGCCCCACTTTCGTTTAACAAGCCATCGCTTTTGCCATATTCACAATAACATAACATCGTAATAACCATATTTATTATTAAGGAAAACTTTTCGTCCATTTACATTCTGTATTATTATTCTGTATTTCCTGACGACGACGCTTAAAATAAATTGGGTTGTAGAAAGGTAGGTGGAAACGTTGAAGATTTACATAAACTAAATTAGTCTTATTAGACATAACATCCATTGAACCTCTGTTGCAAACCCATTGGAGGAAATAGATATGGGGCTGTGCAATTCTGATCAGTACAAGTAATCATGTTTATCGTTTATCATTTAAAATATGACGAAAATATTTACAGTAAATTAGAACTGTATTCTAAGAATTCGTGATTCGATACAATTGTCGACAACTTCAACATTAGGTTTAAATTGAGAGGCGAGACCTTGCAAAACTTCAGAAGTCAACTCAACACATTTCAACGTGTTTTGCGATTTCATAGTTTCGATGATTAGATTTCGCTCTTGATTGATATTTCCATCTACAAGTCTCTCCTTCTTTGCTTCGGTTTCTAGAGCAAAGTTTATGCTGAATCGATGCTTCTCATTGTTGTACGTTTCATTTACAGAAATCGTGGAGTTTGGAGTAAAATTTTCTGAATCCTTACAAAATCAACAGTTTGGATTTTAACAGAATTGGAATAATTTCCAAGATTAAATTCATGTCTATCTTAGTTTGTTCCTATATTTGGCCCAACGTGCAGAAAGTGGAAGTATTGAACAATAGAAGAACAGACATTTGGCTGGTACCGAATTCAATGTTACAACAGCTTTTGTAGTTAGTCGTCATAATTTTACCCTTTGAAAGGTTATGCATCCACGCCAATCGCTTTGCTTTATATTTTCTATTATAATATTGGGAGAATTAATCGACACATTTTAACAGTTCCAACGGCAAATAAAAAATGGGTGTAGTTTCAAAAGACCATGCAGCACACTGGAGTACCTTAACGCTAAAATTATCCTTCAATTTTTCCCAGTAAGTTCGAACAAATTCTTTACTTACAGTTTCGGATAATTTCATGAAATTATCTGCAGATAAGATCTGCAGATCTTGAATCATTTTCTCTAGTTTTTCTGTATTGAAGTGTGAAAAAGTCAATCAAATGGGCAAATAATAATTTTGGTTAAATTTAAATTTTGTCGATTGTAGACATTTTATTTTGAAGCAATTTTTGAGATGACGAAAGCGATTGTATTGTTACTTCCAACACACAAAACAATACAAACTTGATTTTTCTTAAAGACTGTTATGTTTCTTGAGAATTTGTGGTGTTTTGGCTCATGTAGAATGTAGTGTTATCTAAAATGAAAAAAAACAGTGAAAATTTGAATTGTGGCGGTAAAAATGTAGCAAATACGTACGATTTTATTGCTGATTTTTGTGTTATTATGATGGTAATTTGAACTATGAAGCCAAATTGACGGCGAGGCTTTGTCTTACGCCGACCATTGATGTAGACGGTGCATTTCGTGGGGTTGCGAATATTACCTCGCAATTTTACCCAAGAAGACCATTTTTGAGAGTTTTTGTAGTCACAAAAACCATCATCCCAGTGATAGGAGATAAGCGTGAGTCATTTTTGAAACGTATTATTTTCATGAACCAACATTTGCGTGCATTTTTGTGGGCGCAAGCAATATTCGACTTTATTGGATGCCATATTGCTTTTTGGATAATTTGTAGCTGAAATTACGTTTAGAAGTTCAATTTTGATGATTTGTGCAAGTACACAAATCAAGTTTCATTATACGCACCGATTTAAGTAGATGTTCGTACATTTTTGGTGGTTAAAAAGAACCACATGTGGGTATTGGAGGTTACATTCCCCGGCCAGATTCTTAATAATTCCGATTTGATTAAGAAGTTGGAAAGATTTGTTTAAACCGACATTCGAGGTTTGAACACTACACTGGACGATTTCTACACGTTCACTTTACTGTTTGGTTTGGATAAACGAAGAAGTTTCTGGATCGACGCAGATGTCGATTTGCTACCGTTTTACCAGCTGGATGTCAATTTCAACAAGAGCAGTGGCGTACGGTCTGATGTACAGAGTGCTTCATAACAGGTGTCTACTGCGAAATTTGTATGAGTAAGAAATTGAACATTATTTTATAAAAACACCATTGTTACAAAATTTTCTTTATTAATGTCACACACTTCACATTTATGGAACATCCAATAAAAGTATAGCTGAGGTGTTGTACATAAATGATACGATTTATTGGATGTTTCTACACATTTAAACACCTATTTGAGTATCGCTTGATGATTGTGTCAGGGGCGTCCAAAATTGCTTCAATTTTATTTTTGGGTCATTTGAATAAATTGATTTATGATTTATTGTGCTTATTGATTTACTTTAATCTCGCCGATACCCATAACCTGCAGATATTGTGGCCTCGAATATGTAAACCTGACGTAAAGCTAGCCGGACCTCATTTGTTGAAGTGGACCACATTAAGCGAGGTTTCACCGCTGACCATAAGTAGGGGCGTTACTGAGCTGTAGAACACGACAGTATATTGCGGACTGTTTTAATTCTAATGATCATATTTGTTTCCAAGTTTTCATCATTGGATATGTCATGTTTACGTTTTTCCGTATATTTTTATTATCAACCGACATTAAGGTAATGAGGACAACATAAGGGTTGACGAACTGGCGAGAAGCGGCTCCAACGCCGATGGTCACGCCTTCCGTCAAAGCTCTGAATGCACTCCTCAAACAATGCACCCTAAAACTGCACACGCTCAGATGGGTACAATGGAACGTCATGCAACCTAGCAAGAGTTGCAATACGTGTGCTTTCTTGGAAACTTCATAGTCAATCTGCGGACAATTGCAGTGATCTTAACTGGATACTGTAGATTAAATAAATAATATCTTCACACGATGGGGTATGCAAATGACCCCGGACCCTATATGTCGTGGATGCAATGAACAGGAGGAAACAGCTAAACATGTACTTTGTTACTATCCGGCGTTGACTTCAATAAGAAAATCTGTGTTGCGGGACTTCTGGCACGACATAGCCAGAATCAGTAACACCCGCCTGCCAAATCCTAGCGTTTTGTCTTTCGCTGGCTCGAATGGCTTGGGGAGTGACAAGATCGGTATGAAGCTGAAAATAGAAGGTAGTATCTATAATGAGCCCGATTTAGAGGCTTAAGTGCGTGTGAGTTTATCTTACCCTCCACAATAAATCCATAATTCAGAATAATTATGATATATTTAGTTAATTCAATTTATTATTCTAATAACATTTTATTCAGAAAAAACAAACATAAATACAAAATATCAAATAATAATTACATTTAGAGGAAAAACCAAAAATTAATTCTTGAAAAATAACCCAGATAAATTAAGGCCAGCTTGTCAGAGTGGAGAGTGTGATAGTTCTAAATTGACGAATCCACTGATGATAATTCGTTATTGCTGGTGAAATAGTTTCTCGATGTTCTGATTTTGAAATTTTTTGATTTCTCGTCTAAGAGAACGATTTTAATCCACTTTATGCATATTATTCATTATTTTGATTAAATAATATAAAAAGTTTTTGTATAGATATTTTAAATAATATTTAAGGGGGACAATGCTATGTTTGCTTTTCTGTCCAATTCAATAAAGTAAATTTAATTTTCCATGCTTTTTCACAAGAACTGCATTAGTACCTATACACATTGATTAAAAATGATCATTGCGAACATTAATGGTGCGAATGGAACAGTAAGAATAGAAGAAGATTTTATCCTATCTGAAATCCATTTGTAGTGGACACGCACATCTGTGTATACTGCTGGTTTTCTCGGCTCACCACATCCGTATCCATAGGAAATAACTCCAGTTAATATGCCGTTACACACTAAAGGACCTCCCTCATCACCCTACATTAAAAGCGAATTAAAATAAATTCAATTTAATCGATACAACCCTTTTAATTACATGGCATCGATCTGTTTTTCCTTGAATATAACCCGCACATAACATATCAGGTGCAACATTTGCAGGAATCCAATTTTGACAATCCGCTCTGTTTATTATTTGAACAACGGCATAACGTAAATTTTCAGGTAGATCCTTTCAAAAAATTATGATTATAAAATGCAATAAATAAAAAGAAAGTCTAGTTACTTACCACGTTTGATGAATGGGTTTTGCCCCATCCTGAAATCGTGCAATTAGTGCCTGGTGTGTATTCATTTTGAGCCAAAGGTACATTTTGTACAAATTGATTAAAGTTAAAACTTTCCACAATCTAAAATATAAATTACATTCAATATTTAAATAATATTTGGGTCTTTCAAAAAAGAGCTAACATTAAAATTAATTTTATGATTAATTTTATGATGTTATGTGAGTATTGATACTGCAAGTAAAAGATCAAAAGATTATAAGTTAAAATTACGTGGACGGGTAATAGAATGGGTCAATAAGACCCAAATTTCGATAATAAGTTTAAGAAATTATATAAAAATTTTAACTAAATTAACATACAAGGAGACTATGGGATATCCTTCACTATTTTGTTATATTTTCATTATGCGTGTAGGTCATAATTAAGACTTCAATTACATTAATTACACACCGCTTTACAACTTTTACCTGTTGAAGTATTTACCATGACCTATAATACGAGTAGTGATAATGGATCAAATCGATGATATAATGAAGGACCCTCCTTCGGTATGTAATTCACTATGTAAACATAAAGTAATTACAACATTGATAAAAAAAGTAATTAAATAATATGTCGTATTCGATATTACTTACTCTAATAACAGCAATATCGCCTGTAACAATTGGCTTTGCACTAAAAGTATATGACAGAAACATATCTTCTATCGAATATATTATACCATCTGTTCCTGATATTGATGTAGATCCTACAAAAACTTTTAAGTGTTCAGTAGATATTTTCGCATTTTCTGCAGTAAGTAGACAGCGTGCCGCAGTTACCACATGTCTTGTATGCACAATAGCTCCTCCACATAGATGCTTGCCATAGTATTGCAAAGATACCTTAAAATAAATTTATTAGTTAAGAATATTAGGGAATTTTTTCAAAATCAAAATCAAAAATGAAATTATGATTTTGTGTTTTTCAGAAAAACTATTTTAGAAATTTGGCCAACAGCTTACAGAAAAATTTGTCGGTGATAATTAATTTCCGAAACGGTTTCTTTGAAAAGCGCAAAATCAGCACAAAATTACTTTATATTCAACTTTTGATTTTGAATTAACTGCACGTTAAGTTGCATAATTTCTTTATGCCTAAAAGAATTTTTCCAATATGAAATGCACTTGTTTTTCAAAAAACTGTTTTATTCTTACCTGATATTTTAATTGACCTTTACTTGCATCAAAACCACCAACAATTTTAGGGACGTTCGAAGAAACTTGTAACGCAAATATAATGCATAAGAAACCTAAAATAAAATTTTGCAAATAAAATGATAGCGACGAGGTGATCATTAATTTGTGCCTATTACATTAATAGTATATTGTTTAGCAAGGGATGAAACCAGATGATTTCAGACGAGAGTGGATTGCCTTCCCGAGCGAAAGCGAGGGCTGGCATCGCCTCGAGTCTGAAATCGTGTTTCATCCCGTGCCCAAACATACTATTTTTCATATTACCTGTAATGAATCTGAGAGTTTTCATGAAATATAAGAATTGTCAGCTGTCACATTAATTGTTTACAATTAATAAATTCAATTCTGACAGGTTTAAAATGAAATCAAAAACTGAGTAAGCGGGCAGAAACTTGACGCTTTCTTTCCTAGGGCAGAAACCAATTTAGTTTCTGACCAACAGTCGCGTTGATCTGCAATTGTCGTGTTTCGACTGTCTCAACATGCAATGAAACTCGTAGTTTCATGACAGGTAATATGAAAAGTTTTTTTCATATTACCTGTCATGAAACCGCGAGTTTCATTGCATGTTGAGACAGTCGAAACACGACAATTGCAGATCAACGCGACTGTTGGTCAGAAACTAAGTTGGTTTCTGCCCTAGGAAAGAAAGCGTCAAGTTTCTGCCCGCTTACTCAATTTTTGATTTCATTTTAAACCTGTCAGAATTGAATTTATTAATTGTAAACAATTAATGTGACAGCTGACAATTCATATATTTTATGAAAACTCTCAGATTCATTACAGGTAATATGAAAAATAGTATGTTTGGGCACGGGATGAAACACGATTTCAGACTCGGGGTGATGCCAGCCCTCGCTTTCGCTCGGGAAGGCAATCCACCCTCGTCTGAAATCATCTGGTTTCATCCCTTGCTAAACAATATACTATTGTGTTTTGTGTAGGTAAAATGTAAAAAATTAATTGTGATATTCTTCAATTTATTATATTCAGCTACCCCTAAGGGGGTCGCTCCCCACACTTTGAGAAGCTCTAACCTAAATGGTTAACGATCAATCACATAGTATAAAGGATTTCAAAATTATACAACGTGCTTTAGCCCTTTTGGTGCCTGTACGTCGCTTTTACCTTTCTTGTCGGATGAGTCCGACTCTGCGTTTTCTGGGTGTCCAACATCTGACACTACTTGTATTTAAATTCATCTCGTTGCGTGCTGAGCTGGTGCTGCATTGGCTAGTATTTTAACCATTTTCCTAACCGCTATGACAATATTACGACGAAGAAGATGAGGTGAGCCTCACTCGCGATGCGCTCCGTACATAATGATATGATAAGCTAAGCTAAGGGCTAAGGACGGCGGCCGCATTAGTTGTTCCAAAGCCATGGTAGGGTTAACTTCTAGCAAATAACACGGTTTACGAGTTCTATTGGCTTACAGTTTAGGTTATTTGTTGGCTTAGGGGTACATTTTTAATAAATTGAACTGTTTCAATGATCTACATTTTCTAGGTTTCCGGTTAGAGCGGTGGACGGGCTTTAGGGATATTGTAACGTAAAATCGTCATTTGGCGTTTTTGTTCGCACGCCTGTGGATTTATACCTTTGGTTTCATTGTTACGCCTATGGAAAAGATGGCGGTGGTTTTTGGTTTTGATAAGAGAGCGAATGAAGTGTGAAAAGCCGTTTAACCTTGTTGGTTTACCGTTTTAGTTTTTATACCGCTATAGTAGGCGAAAACAGCTGTTCTTGCTTGGGTTAATTTGACGACTGGCGCTCGATTGCTGATTATCCGTATCGTTGATTCGACTAATGCTTAGGTTACCACGTTTGTTCGGATTATTACACATTCAACGTGGACATTAAAGGTTGTGCATTGGTTTTTGTTTATTTCCCTATACCTTTGAGTTTGGAGTATCCAACCTGTAACCCTGTGGGCTCCACATTTGGCGGATGACCTTGAGCCAATTATTATCATTTGAGACAAAATATCTCTACTTCCAGCTAAGCAACCGTATACCAGGAGATCCTTTCGTTCAGAACTGGCAGAAGATGACAGTGGAATACCTTTTTTGTTTTCATTTTACACATCGATCGCGTATAGAGAATTCTGTATAAGGTAGATTTTGTGGACACCAAAAGATCTGAGGTGAGTTTTTATTCCTCTGTATTGCGATGGTGTCTTGGTTAAATTTTACTCCGTTTATGGTCTGCTTTGGTACCTCCACATACCTTCTAATGCCATTTGACCAAGTTAGTTATATAGTCGACGGGTGTCTTTTGCGTGTGCGATTATTGTGGCAGTAATTATTAATAAACGTAACTTTTGTTTCCGACTTAGTTTTATTTACCTTGAGAAGTGGCAAACCGAATCCTCACCTTGCCTCCTAATTACCATAGAGCTAGTTTTTACATCAGGGTCACCAAACGCAAATTTACCAGTCTCAACTGGGTGTGAGGAAATTTCCAATTGCTTAGGTGATCTGGAATTTCGTTTCAATATTCTGAATGAGTGCACTAAGCCTGTAGCAGAGTTTTTGCTTTTTGTAATTTCTACATTTACGTTATTGGTTGACCTTGGGGTATATTTTTAATAAATTGAATTGTCTCAGAGATATAGGTTAACTAATTATGTTTCTGTTGCTGGTGGTATACTAAAGGAAATATTTGCATATTGTATGTTTCGTTAACACAGAGTAGGGCGTGGGGCTTTAAAAAACAATACCAAACTCGCATGTTAATTTCTCACTTTTTTGATAATTGTAGGCCTAATTTTCAACGAACCGCAAATTTTTGTAATACTTCAAATTTGCCCCATTATCTACCATATCTACGAAAAGAAATCTTTTAAATCCTGTGTCTGTTTTTCGTATTCACCCCGAACTGATTTTAGGTACAAAATTAAAAAATCATGAAATTTTTATTTGATACGTTAAATAATATAATTTTTTTTTAATTTTTGAAGAGCTGCTTTTACAGACAGAATATTATAAAATTCCACTTACATGTTAAAAATGTATTGCGACCTGAAGCCATATTTAAATAAAATGTAACTGAACTTGTTTACTGCACAAGTGCACAGATAGGTAGTTACAAAAATTTGCTCACCAAAATATTTATTATATAATACATCTAGCAATCTTATCGCTTATCATTAATGAGATGATTGTTGACAAAATTTTGAGAATCAATAAAAAATTAAAGGAGTAGTTCTTCTCGGATTACTATGCGTTCCCACATCTCCCGTGGATAAAATTTATCTTCCTTTTGGTGAAAAGTGATTTTCATTTCTTTCCTGAATCGTTCATTCGATGAAAAAATTAATAAAGGTGAAACATTAGGTTTGTTCGTTTGTATGAACTAACTTGCTCGGTTCAAGCTAGTACAATGTACTGTGTTCGTTTGGCTGCTCAGTTCATAACCGAACATGAACTTCTTGCTCGACCTCCATAGGAGGAGTAGGCAGTGCCAGTGCAAGTTAGAACACTATCTAACTTTTGTGGTGGGAGTATTTTGTTTCGAAAGATAACCCAGTTCAAGTTAGTTCATACAAACGAACAAACCTAGCATATATTCAATAAAATTTTTTTATGTAAATAATTTCCATAATATAAATAATATTATTAAATTATTATAGTAGTTTCTAGCTTCGGTATTTGCATATAACTATTTAAGGTCGTGTTCTGGTTTGGAATTAAAAATAATCAAGTTTTTGTTTTTTTTGCATATTCTTAAAGTTTAGACCTTTAAGAATATATTATTCTCAAGAGAAAATTTTATAATTCCAACAGTTTACCACGTTTTAGCTATTTTAGTGACGCAGCAACTGAATCTAGCAGTGGGGAACTTACCGAAGGTCGTAGTAATTATGTATTTTATGACATTTTAACATTTTTCAACCTGGTTGACATAATATCTCAAGTTCTATTTAACCGATTTGCTTCAAATTTTGTACCAACCTTCACTATATAGCTGTCTATCGCCCCTACTACTTTTGTATCAAAATTATTTGTTTTACTGGCTGAAACTTTTGCTCAAAACTTTCATCAAATTTTTCTCCAAACTACATTTTTCAACATGGTTTACATGATATATCAAGTTCCATCTGACCGATTTACTTCAAATTTTGTACAAACCTTCAATATATAACTGTCTATCGCCCCTACCACTTTTGTATCAAAATTCTTTGTTTTACTGGTTGAAACTTTTGCTTAAAACTTTAAACGTATTTTTCTCAAAACAACATTTTTCAACCTGGTTGACATAATATCTCAAGTTCTATTCAACCGATTTACTTCAAATTTTATATCAACCTTTACTATATAACTGTCTATCGCCTCTACTACTTTGGTATAAAAATTATTTGATTTACATTTTAAAAAATTAAGAATTGTGAAAAAAATAGTCAAAAAATGAATTTTTTTCTTCAGACAGCCGCCATTTTGCGAAAAAAATTTTTTCCGTTGTCATTTTAGTAAGGGCTATAGCGACATTCTTACTAATTAAGAATCTTTTTTGAAATCTTGTTTTCGATGACCAGAAGGGTTGCAATCATGTCAACCAGCACACTATCAATTTTCTTTACCCCCAACTTTACCAGCTTATAGCTTGTTTAATTTTAATTTTTTTTTGTTAAAATTTTTTCTGTATATTCTCGAAATATCAACAAATATGTTGTAAAAAACTGAACGGTAAAAATTTTGTTTGTTTTGTTTTTATTGAGCTCGACAAATCGCCCATAATTTATGCTTTTAAACCAGAAGACGGCCTTAAGGGGATATTGTGCTATGTTTTATTTTATTCTCAATAATATTATTTATATAATAAGGTAAAACACCCAGCACTTGAACACCGCAAGAAATGGAACTAGTACTTTAACAGATTTTTGAAATTGTATTAATGCAAAAACGGAATATTCATAATAAGTAATATCCGTATTTTATAATTACTTGATGATTTAGCAATTGATTTCTATAAGTTTTTTTAAATTATAAATCGAAATAATTATATTTTTGTTAACTTGAAAGTTGGCATGTGGAATAGCCGATAAGCATGCTACTTTTGCCATGGAAAGTTACTAAACCGTAAACCGCGCAATCACAGTTTTTAGGTTATGAACTTGAACTCGAAAAAACTAACATAAAATGATCTCGTTTGTCCATTACGTTTGTCATACATAAATAAATCAATGTTGCCAAATGTATCTTTAGAATATCGATTGGATTTTTGTTTGATTTTGACTGATTTTTACTATTTTCACACGTGTTCAAGTACAACCACCACCGGAGTGTTCAATTACGGCTGCGATTCAAAATAGATTGTTCAATTACTGCTGCATTTGAAGTATATTTTAAAAACCTTGTAAAAATATGATAATTTTATTAATTATTCCTTTTTTCTTTGCTATTATATGCAAAACTATCTATATTTTTATAAATAACATATTTTAATCAAATTAATCGAATTTTATTTGCTTAAATTAGAGTGAAATAGGTTTTACTTTAAAAACTGTTCAACTAGTGGGTCTTTTACCTTAGTAAATTTAATTTTGTGTGGGAACTCAATTCACCCAAATTCATATTTTTGTTTCTTTCATTTGTAGCTATTTAGGATAAAACAGTAATAACTAGAGCTGAGATTTTAGGTTTTTACCATTTTTTTATTTGTCCTTTTTATCAGTTATCTCCAATTTAGCAGATTTTTTCACTAGATCTAGAGGATTAGAAGTTGTTTTAGTGATTAAAGAACTACAAAATGTAGTTATTTAACCGCTAAAACGACAAAAAGGACAAATAAAAAGTGATAAAAACCTAAAAGTCTCAGCTCTAGTAATAACTTATAAAAGGCTGCTTTAAAGTAAAGTGTAGTACTACTTTAAGCTTATAAATGTTACGTTAATATTATAACTGCTGTGCAATCATTGAATTATAAGACAATATTGACACAGATACCACCAGCAGCTTTTAGTTTTCCAGTAGAAATTTGCGGTTTTTCATTAGGGTCGCAGTCACTACATGTCTGAATTTACTGTATCTCCTCAATATTAGGGTCAAATAATTATTGTAGAATTGACTGTAATTTAGTTGGAGAATAATTAACCAAGCAATCTTTCACTATCTTTCTTCGGTTTACAACAAATTACAACCTTTCTCCTACTGAGTGTTTTAATTAAACCTGGCGTCCGACGAGCACTTTATTTTCTAGTTGTTTATACGAAGTCCTTTGTAGGTAAGACAAACGAGCTGTTCGAGCTTAGAACCCACGAACATTCCCCGTTCTCGGAGCTTGGTATGAAAAACACAGAGCGATCTATCTTTAGACCATCAAGCATAAGCGGCTCAGTTGTGGTCAAAGTCGTATTTATTGCTACAAAGAGATCGAAGTTTGTGGTTATACATTTTTTTAAATATAGGGTGCTTATGAATACCTATATATTATATAGATTAAAAAAGATTATTGTAAATATTAGTGGTGTGAATGGGATTACAATAAACGAAGAAGATTTTAATATATCTGAAATCCATAGGTTGTGATAATGCACATCAGTATATATTCCTGGTTTGCCTCTTTGAGCACATCCATATCCGTATGAAACAACTCCAGTTAAAACATTGCCACATTTTAATGGACCTCCTGAATCACCCTACAATATTTAATTTTAAAATAAATTAAATTGGATCTAGTATACTATTTTTTTCTTTATTTACCTGGCAGGAATCTACCCCCCCAGACGGATATCCTGCACATAACATATCATAAGCTACCTTATCATCAACCATACCTTCACAAGTTATTATATCTATTATTGGAACATCCGCATAAAGTAAATATTCGGGTAGTAACTGTTTAACATAATAATGCATTAAAAAATGTAATAAATAACAAAATTTATACTTACCGAACTTCCGAATGAGGTTGTACCCCAACCTGAAATCGTACAATAGTCGCCTGGTCTGTATGAATAGGAAGATATATTTAAAGGTTGCACAAATTCGTTAAAATTAAATCTGCCCTTAATCTAAAACAGAAATTATATTCAAACATTTAAAAAAGTTTGGAAACTGCCATGCCTAATATTCATATTAATACTCAAAGTGAGCAAAAGCATTTCTATAGTGCAAGAATTGGGTACATAGTTCTCATGTACCGATTTTGCAATTTTAGATAATTTTATAAGATGAAGAACAAAAATATACTTGTGTATACACACCACATAATTGGATCATATACAAAGCAAGGTTTTAGTGTTAATACTAATCAGTGTCAATCTTGGACTTTGAAGATACCAATTGGCGGTGTATGTTTTATAGTTGCATTTTTCCTTAGTGTTTGGGAGTGGCTAATGTGCAGAAACGAATATTCGTCATTTCGGTTCTATCTTTGTGTCAATTGGTGGAATTGGGAGTCACGGGTTTTCAAGTCACGTGCCAATCACTAAGGAAAAAATTACCTCTAAAACACACTATTGCTTTAGAAGGAGGAACTAATGTAGAATAATACTTACTCTTAAAACAGCAATGTCATGTGTCATAGGATTTGTACCATAACCTTTAGGTAAATGAATTTTTTGTACGGAATGTGATTCGCCACCTCGTCCTAATCTTGATATTGTACCCACATCAACTCTTAGTTTTCCAGCAGATACTAGCTTATTTTTGTTAGTCACTACACAGTGTCCCGCAGTGACTACATGTCTATGATTTACAATGGTTCCTCCACATCGATGACTACCTTCGTATTTTAAAGAAACCTAAAAGTAAGAATATTGGATTACTGATAAGATAATGCTAAGGAAATGTTAAAATGTGAATGGAACTTATCCAAAAAATTGAATAAATGTTATGATTGCTACCTGATATGGTAATTGACCTGGTATTGCATTTGTACCTCCAACAATTTTAGGATCGACTGATGAAACTACTACCGAAATTGTAATGCACAGGAGACCTAAAATAAAATTTTATACTACTTCATCGTATTATTGATAGTAAATTTTTTTATCTATTCGTGATTGTACGTGATTTTTAATTCTGATAAAATATTGAAAAGTCACTTACATGTTAAAATTATACCACAAAAAGAATTCATATCGAATATGAATCAATTACTCACTGCATAAAAAAGAATAATAAAAGTTACATTATATAGATTTAAAATATTTATCTAATCATATTATCACTTATCGGTTTATAAATTAATGACACAATTTTTAGAATCTATAAAAATTGTTCCCCGAAATAGATTGTTTATCATTATTTAAAGTTAAATTAATTCAAGTGCTTTTCTTATAATACAATCGAACTACAAAGAAAAACTAAAGCTAAGAGAACAACTCAGAGGTTCAAAATTTTCAGAACAAAACGATGGTTCAAAATTGAAGAATCCACTGGTGAGATCAAAATTTTGTTTGATTTGCTTTTTATAGGTGAAACGTTTTTTTTTTTGCTGTTCGGATTTAAAAAATGCTTTTTCAGTTAAGGGTTAAGAAGTAATGCCTGTTTTCACCAACAATTCATTTAAGAATTTCCTAGTAAAGAATTACTTAGCTAGGATTCCATAAATGTGATTGGTGAAATTTGTCATAGTATTGACATAAAAAATTCATATGTCTTTGACCAATCAAATTTATGGAATCCTAGGTAAGTAATTCTTTACTAGGAAATTGTTGGTGAAAACAGGCATAAGTATCCTGTAAATTTTAAGTTTTTGTCTCTTATCAAACAAGTCCAAATTGTAGCTTGAAATATACAATTTTTTAGAATTTCAAAATTTCAAAAGAAATAGATTTTTTAATAACGAGTTGACTGAACCAATCTGGTTAAACTTTTACATTCAACAGCGCAGACACTGAAGTCAATTGAAAATCACAAAAAATCAATAAAATACACGTATTTTCAATACCATGTTATGATTCAGGTATATAAATTATGAAAAGTTTTATATTATTTTAGAAACTACCGTCTTTCAGCTTTAAAATGCCACCTTGGTTGCGTAAATATCTCTAACAGAAAAATTTTTACAGCTAAAACCACATTGCACAAAAATACGATTTTTCAATTGCTTGATTTTGCGTGGAGCGGATGTGGCGCGTACTAAAATTAAATCCTTATGGATTTTGGTCGTTGGAAGCCCAAAGAACATTTCCAGAAAGTTTGAGCACAATCTAAAATAGTGCAGCAAAAATTTTTATTGTTTTTCGATGATTTCATTTAGCGCCACTTATTTTTATTTTTGGCACTAATTTCGTCCGGCAACATCCATGATTTTATTATTTAAGTCTTTCTTAACTTAAATCATCAATCAGAATGCGGTCAGCGGTTTTTGCATACGGAATGTCTCTCAGCGCCTGCAATATTTTTGCTTTCAGTCCACGCAAACTAAAACTTTTAGTACTTCCTAGTAGCACGTAATCTTACGACAAGATTTTCGCAAGCTTGTATTTGACTTGGGAATGTTAAATTTATTATAATGGAAGTTTTCATAATTTCCCGCCTGGAAATCCAAAACCGATTGTATTAATGTGGCCTTTCTCACAGCATGCGCATTATTTCAAATAAACGTTTGCCAATCACATGGTATCTTATCACTTAGTAAAATATAAATGGTAAATTCTAATTTGTTCGCAATAATTGGGCATAATTAATCTTGTGCATAATTTAACGTAACAGCTTAGTGTAAAATTGTGATAAAATGTTGCAAGACTCAACAATGACGGTTAAATTTCACCAAAATTGTTTTGTATCTGTCTGCCATAATATTATTGGGTGCCGGATATATGAAATAAACGGAAACTTAAATTTTCAGAAAAATGAGAACAGGAGCCTTGTTAGACTAATGTACGATGAAGACAATACTAGAATAAAATTTGTTGAACCTATGTATGTAGAACGTGACCTCATAATAGCAATAATCAGGGAAAATATGAGGCCGTTAGGGACTCAAAGTTTGGAAATAATCAGAAGGAAGACTGTAATTTACCATAAAACTGAATATCCATATCCAGTATTATCGTGTATGTCAGTTAATAATAAATTAGCAGTTTGCATGGAAATTGCTATATATATCTATTCTTTACGTCCTCATGGTGAGAAGAATTTTATTCAAATCATCTGTACTCCATATATGAAACCTACTCCATCAAATCCTAATGGAATTTATACTCTTGGTAAAATTAATTTTGCTTACCCAAGATTTTCGAACTCAGGAGTAATTGAAATCTGCAGATTAAAAGAAAAAATTCCAATTTCTACCATAATAGCCGATGAAAAACCTTTATGTGCAATAGCATTTGATGCCACTAATAATTATATAGCTACGGCATCAGGCAGCATTATTCTAGTGTTTTCTTGCTATACGAGATATGGTCAACCAATTTATAAATTTCAAAGAGGAGTTAATGATAATATATCATCGCTTAGTTTTAGTGAGGATTTTGCTTATCTTGGTTGTGCTAGTAATACAAGAACCATCCAAATTTTTAAGTTATCCAAACAAGACAAAAAAAGTACAAAAGATTCAAACGTGTTGAAGAATATAAATGGTACTCAGGGAGAAAAATGCTACTATACTGCTACATTGCCGAATGCTGGACTACAAAGTAGTCTCATCATAAAATCAACTAATCCGTTGAAATTGTTGGTGGTCACCAACGATGCTTTGATAAACTTATATACTACCAATACTACGAGTGGTGAAAAAGGGGAGGAATTGAGTTTGTTAAAAATACATGAGGTATAATATGTCATAATCTTATCGTTTTTGTAAATGTTCAATATTTGTTTAAGATTTTATAAACTTATCACTGTTAAAATATATGTAGTTAAATTTTATTTGAAAAATTAATCAGTTTCTGCACTACATTGAATCGAAAGTGTAAACTTTTATAATGAAATATTGTGAATGCTCAATAAAAACTTGTTGAATTTAATTTTGGAATTGTTTTTCTGAAAATGCAAAATGGTTGTCTTAAGAGGCAACAAATAAGAGTTGTCCTTATTCTTTTCCATTCTTACTTTTTTATTTATTCCTAGTTTTCGAAAGCTGGAAAAGGTGGGGACGTTTCCTAGTATGTAATAAAAATGTATTTAAATGCTGTATATAATAAATAAACTTTAATGTAACCTTAAATTTTATTTTACAATTAAATAATTTTTAAATCTTAGAGCAATTATTATTGTAAACATTAATAGTGTGAATGGAACAGTAGCAACAGACGAAGATCGTAATATATCCGATATCCACTTATTATGATGATGCACGTCAGTATAAATACCTGGTTTCTTTGGCAATGCACATCCAGCTCCATGTGAAACAACTCCAGTTAAAAAATTGTTACAAACTAGGGGACCTCCCGAATCACCCTGCATTTAAAAGATTTAAATTTAATAATTACAATTTTTTTAACTTACCTGACACGCATCTTTCCCTCCATTATAATAACCTGCACATAGCATATCCGGTGCTAAATTCATATAAAGCCAGTTTTCGCAATTATACCTGGATACAATTTTCACAGCTGTGTATTGTAATTTTTCTGGCAGTACCTGTTTAAGAAATGGTTTTTTCTTAATGCACATACATTTAAAAAATTTATAATTACATTATTTCCTGATTGGGTTCTTCCCCATCCCGAAATCGTGCAATTAGCGTCTGGTGTGTATGAAAATTCAGCTAAAGGTATAGGTTGTACGAATTTATTAAAACTAAGTTTCTTTTTAATCTAAAACATAAATTACATTACAGTTAATAAATAATTTTGGAACTACTGGAAATGGAACTCCAATTTACTCCATAAAACTACTTTTAAAAATTATAAAATGTGATCAAATCAAAGACACTTACTCTTAAAACAGCAATGTCGTTTGTAATAACAGAGCTCATACTATAATTTGTATGAAGAAAAATTTTTTCTATCGAATATGACAGACCACTTTTTCCCGATTTTGATGTAGTTCCCACAACAATTTTTAGTTTTCTAGTAGATATTAACTTGCTATTATCAGTTATTACACAGTGTCCTGCAGTTACCACATATCTTGGATTTACAATACTTCCTCCACATCGATGATTGCCATTGTATTTTAAAGAAACCTTGAAGCAAGAAATCTTTTAGATATCCGAGCCCCCAAATGATTGCAGTGGATTAAAAAAATTTAAGATTAAAATAACCTGCATTAATTTTGAGAATTACTTCAATTTCTTGGTTACCTGATATGGGAATTGACCTTGTTCTACTTCAGAACCTCCAACAATTCTGGAAGCAGTGGATGAAAATTTTACCAAAGTTATAATACAAAAGAAACCTGAAACAAAATATAGAAATAAAGTCCCTACCAAGAAACTTTGGTGCTACTTCATTAGTAGGTATTAATGATAAAGAAATATTGTAAATTTCTTGTGTTTTAATTTCTAATATTTCTTATTCCTCAAAACTGAGAGATAACTTTACTTCCTACCAGCGTCGTACGTGGCAGAAAATTATACAAAATAAAAATACCTTTTCTATAAAAATCCATCTTTTTCTCTGGCTCCCAATATCTCTTCTTTCTTTGTTTTTATTATTTTACATTATTATATTTTATTATTTATTAGTTACTATTTTGAAAGGTAATTAAAAAACCATAGCCCAAAGAAACTTATACTTATCATCTAACCTAGGTTAATCTATAAACAGAGGGACAACAAAGGAATTTTTGCCACATTATTTTAGACTTGATTTCAACTAAACCTTGAAAATCAGAATTAAATGCTTCAACAGAAATTTGCTCTGAAGTACAAAGCAAAACTAACTCAACAGTAATGTAAGCATATTTTTTGATTCAATCTGAACTAAGTTCATGATCACAACTGAAGAATATTTCTATTGATTACCAAACGGATTACAAAGTACAATTGATTTATATAATTATTATCTATACTCATAGATCTAAGCTTTAGTGTTTCACTTTTATGAAATTATTAAGAGAGTTAGAAAAAGCAAACCATAAAAAATAATAATAACAGATGATTGGTAGGGTAGCAAACAATATTTGAATGCTAGACAATTTCTGTTTGGTAATCTTAAATTCAACTGATAAAATTAACTGATTGGAAGCAACATCGTAAAGGTTTTGCTGCAGAAAGTAAATAGAACAAGTTTGATGTGATTGTATCGAAAACCATTGGAAACATAATCAGAAATCAAAATGAAACTACCGTGGAAAACCAATCATATCAAAAAGAACTTTACTGTCGTTGCAGGTATAATAAAGAGAACCGAAACAAGACTTAAGTAAACTATTGAATTGGAAGCAGATGCAACATTAGAATTTCCGGACGATTGCATATAATTTGTTGAAGTGAAGGAACGTAAAGAGAATCAGGGTTTTGCGAATTTAATTTTAAGGTAGTTTGTTTTTACAGCACACAGCAACGTAAATTTAAAGCAATTTAACAACACTCCACGTAATTAGAACATAGAAGAATGAGTCTGAATGAACAAACCAATCAGGGGAATGTTTAAATAACACATTTTTTAAAGTAGACACATTTAAAGACATTTGATGAAGTAATAAATTTAAGTACCCCAAGAAATTTACAATTTTATTAAAATTTTGGCTCACTTACATGCTAATAGCAATGTATTATAAATGGAAACCATCATCAACTAGTATGTTACTGATTGCAACATGCACCCATGTACTCTAAACAATAAAATAACTTTATATGTTTAGCGTGTAAGTTTCTTATCACATTATATCTTGTTGTCATATAAATTGATCGGTGACTAATCCTTTTATTATTATTTTAATATCTAACAGTAACTTTTGATTGTTTTTGGTCATGCCAAAATAGTTGCTCTTACAACTAAGAAATTGAATCCGCATAAAAACCTTGAGGAACAAGCCTTAACATGGTCAATAAGTTCCGAATTTTAAGGGTGACTAGCTTTTATTCTCAGGGTAGGGAGCTTGAAATCCTGAACATTCTGTACTCTAGTTTGGCAGATAACTATGGAAGAATTATAGGGTACCAGATATCTTATTAGTAAAAACAAGAAAGGGAAGGATTCTTTTTATTAGTCACCCAAGATTCATTAAAAGCTAATCATCCGCAAATGTTTACAATTTTTGGAATCCTTCGGATAGAAAATCGTAAAATATTCATAAAACTTAGAAATTGAAAAACATTTAATAACGAAAAGATAAAACTCAAAATCTTTACAACATTAAATAAGCGAGAGACAAACTTTAAATTAAATTAATTAATTAAACTATGAAATTTGAAGCCGTCACAGTAAACAATAAACTAATTACAGAAGGCAGTATAATTTCACTTGAAGATCGTAGTTTTTCTCCATAAATCCAGTGTAAATATTTGGAAACATCAGTATAGACTCCTGGTCTATTTTCTCTAGCACAACCGTCTCCCCATGATATTACTCCTGTGAGGGACATATTACACACAATTGGACCGCCAGAATCACCCTACAAATTAAATTAATAAAAATTGCACAGTTACAATGATTTGCGAAGCTTTGAGTGTACCTGGCAAGAATCTATTCCTCCTTTCATATATCCAGCACAAAACATACCTTCTTTGACTCCAAATCGATAAGCTTTTGAGCACTCAGTAGTGTCGAGTATGGGAGTGCTAATAAAATATAAACGTCGCGAGACGATTTCCTAAAAATACTTTTTGTTAATCCGCCAGAGCAAAAATGGAAACGTACTGAGTTTTCATCATGTTTTCCCCATCCTGACGTTACGCATAGTGTGCCAGTTTTTGGTAGCTGTTGTGATAGGTTGGCAGGCTTAACATAGTCGTTTAAGGTGAAGTTGTCGTATACCTAAAATGGAACTGCGTTGTGGTAAAGGAAAATTTTTAATTTAGAAATTCTTACCCTTAAAATAGCAATGTCGTTCAATAATGAGCTGGGATTGTATTTTGGATGTGTAAAAACATATTGAACTCTGGCTACTTGAGTTTCATTAGTAGGTGAGTATAAGTCAAGATCGCCAGCAACAGCTGAGAGATGTTTTGCAGATAGAAGTTGATTTTTATCAAAACAACAATGGGCTGCTGTTAGAACATGCGATTCATCTATTATTGTCCCTCCGCAGAAGTGATTATTCTTGTATCGTATTGATACCTGAAAATAGGATTTTACTTTTTAAATTAGTAGGGGAGGGGAGAAGGCAAAACTTATTAAAATTTTTAATAAACTGAGAACTGACTTCTTTGCCTGAACCTCACAAAACCGCAGGATAAGAGGATGCCTTCAAGATCGTTGCAAATTTAAAATCCTTAAAGCGCAATGTCACCTAGATGAATTAAATTGAACTACATAAATTGCAATTTATAAAAATTAAAGTTATCTTTTTGGTAATAAATATTATCTAATAAATAAAATATTACATAGTAGGCTTGCTTTGCAAATTTAATTCAAATTATGACAACCATCAATATTTAGTTAAAATTGGGCATGATTTACTTGTTTATAAAAATGTATAGGGTGAAATATTATAATGATTGCGCGTTTTAGAAACAAAAATGATATAATATTAATTTAACCTTACCTGATAAGCAAAATATTTGCGATCTCCAACCTTTTTCCCTCCCACTATTCTAGGATCTGCAGCACTCGAAATATAGAGAGAGCCTAGGACAAAATTTATAACTCAAAATTTTGACATTAATTCCAAATTTACTTACAAAAAAGTAGCAAAATATCATAGTAATTCATACTGGCACTTAAATCACGACATTACAAAGAGATTATTTTTATTCGGTGATAGGTATTATTGTAAATGATAAGATATACACTTACAATAATTTCCGTTATCAAATATAACCAATATTAGTCCATTTTAGTGGGACTAAAATTTATTTCTAATTGTAATAAATTTGTTTCTACTATGTATACTACAACTTCTAACAAGATTTATTTTCAGTTTAACACTGAAAATTAAGTTTAAGGTGAATTTTAAAATAACTTTGTTTATGTGAAGTATGTGTTCTCTTCAGTTGATTGTATAATCTATTAAAATAAACTTCGTAATTTTGAGAATCTTAAAAATTTAGTAATAAAATAAAAATTTACAAAGTAATAAAATAATTTATTTTAAAAAAACCTTCATTAGTAGTAATAGTGAAAAGATGAATTATTGAACCAAATTTATAAATGATATAGGAGAGAGGGCCCTTTTGAGCGAGGGACGCTTAAGCAATCTCCGACGCTCCGATACACGAATAAAGGGGTTAATTGATTTACATTTTTTTGTATCAACATAAATGTTGGTTAATTCTACAATTCCATGTAGATGAAACCAAAACCTGTCATTCATTAAGGTAAATTGAAATTTGTATTTTAGCTCCTATCATGCATTTCATTTCGAACTTAAAGACATACAGGATGGGTGTATTTTTTCGTGTCGTGTTGAAGTGGAAAATAAAAACACACACTTTTATAAAAATTTAGTTAAAAATACCCAATGTTACACAAACTAAACTAATTAAAACGATAATGGACGGAAGTGACAAATTATTGCTTGAATTCTTTGAAAATAAATCTTCGAAAAAGCTTTTAATATCTTCCCATACGTCTTCAGTTTCAATCGACTTCTTTGTGATAGCAACTGGCGAAAAAGTTGTGGATTGATAATTTCCAATATTTTCGTTAATCCAATTATAATTGAAAGCAACTTCAGAATAAATGCCAGGGAAATTTGCTTCTCCACAACCGTAACCAGTAGATACAACACCAGTTAGCTGTTCATTACATATTAATGGACCTCCCGAATCACCCTAAAAGTAAATATTTTGAAATATTTTTTTAGTTGCTAATTTCCATTACCTCGCATGCGTCTTTTCCACCGTTTTTGAGACCAGCACAAATGCTTCCATTTGCAATCGTAGTAGTTACTTGGTCATACATTTTCCTGCACGTATCAAGATCAATCAAGTTTACTTTTGCAACTAAAAGTACGTCACTTATCACTTGGGATTCCTATTCACAAATACATTGGGGTTTAAAAATTACGTTCAAAATAGTAAATGATTCTACTTACGAATTCCTGATAACCCCAACCAGAAACGAAACAGCTTCCGACACTGATGGCATCCTTTCTAAGAGGAATTTTATCGATAAGTTTATTTGAACCTATTGGAAGTTCTTGATCTAACTGAAATAATATAGAAATTTAAAAATTAAAATGGAAGATATCGTTTCTGAGTGAGTACCTCAATTATGGCAACATCGTTGGCCAATGTAGTTGCGTTATAATTTGGATGAATTGTAATTTTTGAAGCATTTCTGTAGACGCTCGAATCAGTTATTGGTAAGTCGAGTTGACCAGCAACGATGCTAACTGAAACTGGGGGTAAAATACCACCCCAGCGGTAAAATAGGCAATGGGCTGCTGTTAAAATATGTAAAGGTGTTATGATAGATCCTCCACAAAAATGATTATCGTTATAAGATCTCCGTAAAGAAACCTGCAAAACAAACAATTAAAAATGTATAATCTTGTAGTTTGGTGTAAGGATGGTAGACGGCGCACCTAATAGTGGTTAACTAAAATCTGAGTTAAATATATTCAATAATTTATTGTATTTCAAGTTATTCTCACACACAGTAAAAATGACTTTAATGAATGGATTAACGAGATTTCCAGTAGATTAGTAGAATATTGTGAATCTGGATTCCTAGTAGATTATCAGAATAGTGGGAATCTTGTTAATCCATTCATGGTTATTATTTCTACAGTCTATAAGAATACCGCGAAATAAAATTATTTAAAATTGATTTTATCGAAATTGGATGAACAATTTGTTTTAAAATTTGAACTTAATGAAGTCGTCTTTATGATTTACACGTATAGGTGATAATTCATTTAATAATTCCATCTTAACGCAGTCAACCATTCCTCAGTAAAAAAAAACTTACTTGGAATGGAAATTCTCCTTCTTTAGCAGGCTCTCCACCAACGATGCGTCTCGACGTTCCTTATAAAAAAACTTTAAAATTCAAGCAAACCTTTAAGTTAAAATAATTTACCTAGTTTAATTAAAATATTAAGCACCAGAAGCACAAGTATCACCTTGGTTTTAAAAGGCATTGTAAATAAAAGCTGAGTATTAATTCAGTGATGAACTAATTAATTAAACAACATTTTGTACAATTATACTTTTTACGTTTCTTATCTGTAGCAACATTAAGATTTTTATCTTTTTATCTCGTGATAAACGTGCAATAAATTGGTTCTTGACAACTTTTCTTAGAAAGGTGAATTCAAAGCAATTTTAAATATTTGGATAGAAAACTTTTGAATTGCGTGATCTGGTAAGAGTTACTACATATATTTTTTTTTTAATTTTTAAGATATAGGGGGTTGAAGTAAGTTTGACATCTAAATTATATATAAATTGTTGTTTTTAAATTCTGCATTATACTCAATTTTCTATATTATTATCAAGTAACATTTTTAAAAGGTTTAATCTCTAAGATTAACCACTTCAGACGCACATCCTGTGATATTTCGGAAATCATTTCAAGATATCGTAAGTAAATTGTTATTTAATTTTTTCAAATTTCGTAAATTCACTGATAACTTATAATATTATTATCAAAGAATTACACGGGGTAGTCCAAAAAACGAGTGCCTTTGGTATTTGACCCTTTGTGTGCCAGACTACGATTGGTAATTAAATTGGACAAACCAAATCGATCGAGAATTTTGCATAATTTGTCACCAATTTGCATAAATTAATCTATTCAGAATTTTCAAGTAAAAAATTAAGAATTAGCGTTAGGGTATTTAAAAGTCCTTCTAGAACCGAATGAATACAATAAGATAGTTTTTAAAACTTTATGATTCTGTCATGGTGTACGTAAAAAAGTAATTTATTTTATCGGAAAACGTCAAGAAAACTTCACTTTCCTAGTGACCTGTCAGGTGAGAAAACACAGCATTCTCTAGTCACTTTAAAAACAGACTAGTAATGAACAAGAGACGTGTAATGATTTTCCTTACTGGTCACTTCTGCATGTCATAATGTTTCCATGGCTTTATTGAAATTAATTTTGACATAATATTTAATTTTTTTGCAAAGAATATTTTTTATTTTTGAAATTATATTTAATTTTTGTTTTCCGATAAAATAGTATACTCACCTCTACTCGAAAAATGATTCGTTACTGGGCTTACAGCTTTAAAAAGCTCGCTTAAGCTCGCTTTTCAATATAGCTGTGCGCCCAGTAACGTATCATTTTCGAGGCTCGGCCAGTAATATACTATTTCAGATTTGCTCAAAGAAGTCATTAAAATAATTCAAATTCGTTATGAAAATTGATTGCTTGATGTCCACAAGTTATTTTTTTGGCCTTTTCTGATGAAATGTGAACTTATGGTTTCAGCAATATGGCGCAACATGACACACAGCTAAAGAAATAATCGATTTATTGAAAACCAAATTTAATTGACATTTAATTTCGGTGATTTAATATACCGTTGGACCTTTTTTTGTAATCTAACAACAATTGCACACAACTCAAAACCAATAAAGAACGTGTAATTTGTGAGATAGAGCCATAATTATACAGAAATGCGATAAAATATCTGCAACCCGTGTTCTCGGATATTGTTTTTCATTAGGAATATTAGAATCTATCAGATATTTCAATAAATGATTCAGAACATTCATCCAAACTGTGTTTTATTTAAAATTTAAAAGAAAATTGTTATACAAACATAGAAATGTATCACTAACGGAGACTAGATAGTACAATTTATAGTGAATTGAAGAGGTAACACCAGAGCCTTAACTACGGCGTGGTAAAGGCGGTACAGGCCATGAATGCACAAATTTCAGGCATAAAATAAACTCGGAGGCTTAAGCTACCGTAAAATATAGAGAAAACACTTAAAAATGAGATAAAATTAATTATTTTGTAGTTTATATACCTAACAAAAGCTTTCGCTGACCTGGAGGGTACTTTTGAAAGTAAACAATTGGAAAACGGGGTGTCTGGGAGTATGGAATACCCCTACCCGTAAGAAAGTCTTTTTGAAATTTGAAAAGTGATTCGTGAGACGGTCATTGGAATCTGGTGGGCTTAGCCACCCCTAGAAATTAGAAAAACACTTAAAAATGTTGTATAGTTTCTTAAACAGTCAAATCTATGCAACAAATCATTTCCAACAATTTCAACTTTGTGAAGTAATAAGTTCTGCTTTCTTGGAGTGCATTACCCTCAATTTGGGGTTGCAGATAGCTAAATTTCACACGTAGTATTTCTTCCAAATAAAGTTGACCTCTATTTGAGCTTTCTCAAGCAAATAAGGTTAAATGTTAAATACATCCGTTTTTTTTCCGATGGGCCACCCTGTAAATATTACAATATTTGCAAAACTTATCTATCAAGGTAATGAAATTTAAGCACAATATTTGTATTAATAATCATCAAAGGTAATCTACTGTAGGATTTTATCTTGTCGTTGTTAAAAATTATTAAAGCGCAACAATACTAAATGATAAACGAACTTCCTGATGTCACAGTTAGCTATTTATAGCTCAGTAGCGATCGATCGACCGTCTCACAGAATATTATCAATTATTTTGTTTGCGCAAATTAATCGCTAGCTTCTAAAAATAATAGAATTTCAAAAAAATTTAACTTTCAAAGTTTTTTAAAACCTCCCAAAAACAGATTCCCTAGTTTGCGCATGCCCCCACCCCTAGATATATCCGCATAGAGCAAAATTACGCCTACGTATTCGTGCATCTAGAATTTGTGCAATAATTAGGTTACTGTAAAAACTTGTATGTGTTTGTATTACAAGGTTTCTCTTTAACATTCCACCAATTTACGTCATTCATTAATGTGTGGACAAATCATGTTCCGTTCACCCATTGATAACGCATGAGCAATGCGATATGTGTCAAATTTAACGATTGAATTGCTGCTTTAACTGTACAGGAAAATAAATTTCAAATTACTTTTCTATTTCCTGGTGCATAATTATTAGTGCCGTATAAAATTGTTCATTTAAATGTACCGATAATTTGATACCATTTGCGGCATTAACGAAAAGAAATTAAATCTTCCAGTGTCAAGTTTAAATAATTTTTATCGTGACTTAAATGTTATGAAGATGTCATTGTTAGAATCACTTGTGAGAGTATCCGAAAAAGCTGCAAACATTGCGAGATTATGTCGGCAAGAAAGTCATCTCTTTGAGTTATTAGTGCAAGAAAAAGGTAGTTCTGAATCCAATCCAAGATTTGTTCAAGATTTTAAAACTTTAGCCGATGTTTTGATACAAGAAACGGTGAAACATGATGTAGGAAATCAAGTGAGTATTTTTTAAATTGATAATTTCAATTAAAACTCAAATTCAGTTTCCCGAAATTAGGGACTTCATAAAAGGCGAAGAAAACAATACCTTTTGCAACACATTGGGCGAATCCGTTTGTGTGCAAATCCAAAACGATGTCAACGAAACTGCCAAATTACTTGAAGTTGTGTTAAATGGAGATCAAAGTGCTTCTGAATTATTAGCACAAGAAGTTCACAAAAATATTGCCTTGGAAAGTGTTCCTGTTTGTCTCAATCTTCCATGTGATATTGCGTTAAGTTGCACTAAGGAACTGGGTATTTGGATCGATCCAATAGGTAAATCTTCATTGAGCATTAATTAAAAATTTATGTTAAAAGCTTTTATTTGTAGATTCAACAGCGGAATATATAAGTGGAAAAGAAATAATTGATGAAAGGGGAATTTGCGTTAGTGGTTTAAGATGCGTGACTGTTCTTATTGGCGTTTTTAATAGAACCACTGGGGATCCCTTAATTGGTATCGTAAATCAGCCATTTCATGAAGAATCGAATAAGAAGTACGTTTGATAACATTTTCAATAAAAATAATTGCGCTCTTTTTTAGCGCAGTTACAGGTAGTTTTGTAGTTCAAGACGTAAATTTTGTGCTTTCTGTTTAGATGGCGCGGACGGTGTCATTGGGGAATGAAAAGGTCTTCGAATGAATTTCCATTGCATTGTTGTATGATTTCAAGCACGCCTTCCAGAGTGATATGTTTAAGTATCAGCGAGGATGAGATTATTAGCGAAAAACTGAGATCAAAAGGATTTGTTTTGGTGGAAGCAGCAGGTGCCGGTTATAAAATTTTATCCGTTATTACAGGTCAAGCGGACGCTTACGTCCTCTCAAAGAGTACCACTTTTAAGTGGGACACATGTGGACCACAAGCAATTTTACAATCTCTTGGGGGTGATGTGGTGAAGTTCGATGATGCCCTAAATAATTCTTGTACAAGTTTGCAGTATTCTGAAGATGAAATAGAAAGCAAGGAGAAAATTAATAAGTATTGCAATTTTGGTGGAATTATCGCGTTTAGAGAAAAAAGTATCTGTGATGAAATTGTTAAAGCTTTAAATACATAAAATAAAACGTTTATTGATCAAACTTTTTATTTATTTAAAAATTATCCGAAAATATTGAAAGCGGCAATTTTATAGTTTACGTTTCAAAGATTCCAGCATTAAATATAAATGAAACCCAGGAAAAAATTCTAGTTTATTCGTATACTTTTTATTTATATTTATTATGTAACGTTTGTTATTATTAACGCATACAGATCATTGAATATGACAAGAAACCAATAACTAGATACCAGAAAAAGTTTCCACGTTTTATGTAGCAATTCAGCAATAACCTATCACTCACTTTTCTGAATATAAAATTTTGATGTCGGTGATCGTGTTGAATTTGGATTTTTATTAAAAACTTTTATTAAACTTGACATAACCGTTGTTTAAATGTTGGTTTGTACGCCCGAACTTCTAAAGAGCGGAAATGTGATACACAGCTTCCACCAGCGGGACATTTTAATATATCAAATTTTGAAAATAAAAGTTTTATATAAGTTAATAATGACTGAAGTTTTAATTTAATACAGTAGCTTTCTGTGATTATAACTTTGCTAAATGAAAGTACATGTTATAATATCATAATATCTGCTTGATCAACTCAAAAATCAGAACATGCAAGCATGCAACGATAAAGGTAAAACAAAACTATTACTGGCAGAAACTTTTCAAGACTTTGGTAGTATTTACACAAAGTGCCTGAGGTGTATTTGGTTATAATACAAATTTCCTGAGTACCGTCCTGGAAAAAGTTCTCTTATTCAAAAGTACAATGACTAGAGGGAGAAACTGATGGTGACAAGAGCCTCTCAACCGTTGCTGGTTGCAGTGATATAACTTTTAGATTTAGATGATGCTTTAGACTTATAACAATTAGCTGCCTCCTCCCCCTAGAGAGCCATCGGGGACAAAGGGTCGCCGATCAGCCAGGATACCTGCCCGTCCAGGACTGCAAGACGTCCGCTAGACCTTAGGTGGAGGGTTTACGACAAACAGGCCGCACTGAGGTCCAAAAGTCACAACCGTGGAATCTGTTTTACCACTTTTTTCTCAAGAACCATCGCCACTATGAGTTTAAACCTTACGGTGAGCTGGGTCTAGCAAGTAAACGCAAGCGTTAACCCTGGGAACCCCCTCGTAGTAGTTTTTTGTTTTCGAAAGTATGACCCCCTTGGGGTCGAAACACTCTTAGAGATTTACTGGCTATTTCATGTTTAAGTTATTGCTTTGAAGTCCATAGGGCTTCAACTTTCTCCTTAGTTGGCACCCTTTAGGTCACCCAGAAAGCAGTCTTACAGTCTTATACCAGACGGCTGCTATCTCCTGCCCATTCTGAACCAAGAGATCATTGACCAACAGCGTATACCCAACAGTTTGAGTGTCCTTATATTATAGGCACTCATACTCTTGGAGGAGGGTCTTCATTGTATGTGTTGAAACTATCTACCTCATAGCCAGAGCAGTCTCCAGTCGCACACAAAGTTGTTGCTAACTCTTACCCATCTGGATGACCTTTATTGCCAGTGTCAATTTAGGATGATTTGCAGACTTATCAAATCAGAAATCATCCCCAGGGCTAAGCCATTGGGCACGCACTTGACTTGATGATGCAGCCCCTTGAGTTCTCAGAAGAACACTTGGTGATTTATTCCCCTGATCCTAGTAACACAAATTTCTAACTATCCTAGACTTCGTTAAAATGGCGAGGGTTTGACTTTCCTAAGAGAATCTGTGCTACTGACCGAGAAAGCACAGATTCAGGTTCTCATACCAGACCAGTTCGAGTTTCCTGATATAGGGCACTCATACTCTTGGAGCAGGGTTTCCTTTCCGTAAATCGGTCTATCTAAGCCCTAGCGGTTTTGGCTGTGCGTAAAGTGGCGTATTACCCACCTCATTGATTAGGTGTAGCAAAGCCTACAGATGCATCCTTCCGTGGAGCCTGATACTTAACTTCTCGTACAACTTTGAGGTATCCAAACAAAGCAATAAATGGGGTCACAACCGTTGCACTCAACGCTGATTCCTTAAGATAGCCAGAACGTCATTAATTAATTAGTGGCAGGACATCATTAATTAGATGACGAGGCATTTAGCTATATAAGTCATTTATTTATTTCTTTTACATCAACAAATAAGCAATATTCCCTATTGTATGTATTGAAATGTCATAAAGTCAGTCAAAGATGCCAGTTAGAGATTTTCCTTAAAGTTAAAATTTTGTCATTTTGTAAGACATCTAATATGGAGGCAATTTTGCATAACAAGCAATTATTTGTAACTTTTAACATAAAAAACTAAAACAAATTTGGTTTCCTTGAGAATGTGATGTGCTTCGTACGAATTTGTGATGTGTTTACACAGGTACATTGATTGTTTACCTGAAATTTGAAAATTTCTGTGATTTGAATAAACAGCGCCAGGAAGCGACCACCTACGATTTTTGTGTTGGATTTTGGATTTTTATGGTGGTATGAAAGTTTTGAGAAGGTCGTTTTCCGACAAGGTGGTCTTGCACGAGCCGTCTTTGGGACACGTTGATACTTGCGACCATTTTATCGCAATTATTCCCAAAAAAAAGACCATTTAGTGAGCTTTTGAGTCACAAAAGCAATTATATCGACGTTATAAATAAAACGTGAGTATTTTCTAACGTTTTATTTTCGTGGAAACGACGTTTTCACACGCTTTTGTTGGTCGCGAGCGATTCTCGAGCGTAATATTGAAATTGCACATTTTGGGATTGTTAAACCTGAAATAACGTGAGGAAGTTTAAATTAACGGTTTATATGGTATATGAACGAGTTTTACATCACTTATTATATTAGATGACCAGTAATTTCGCCGATTTAAGAATACCACATTTCGATTTTGAGGTTAACGAAAAAGTTGCACGTTTTGGCTACCGTTTTGGTTTAAAGGTTGGAGAAATTTATTTAAATCAACCCTCGAGATTTAAATACACCACTGGATAAATTTTACACTTCACGTCACTTATTTTTGGACAGAAGCACAAAAATTTGGAAACTTTCAGGAGCCGAGCTACTAAGTACGTTGAAGCTAGAAGCCATCTTGATGTCAAGGTTGCCTACTGAATTCATCTATAGCCGATGTACGGAGTGTTGCACGATTTGTGTTCTACATCAAATTATTATTACGAGTAAGAGATTTGAACTTTTTTATCAAAACACTATTGTACAAAATTTTCTTTATTCTGTTTACACGATTTACATAAACATAACGCCAAATAAAAGTATAGCTAAAGTTTTGAGAGTAAATGATACTTTTTATTTATCGTTTGTACATTTTATACACCATATTGCATATTGCTTGACATTTGTGTCAGAAAGTATCAAAATTGCTGGTTTTGAGTTATCTGAATAAATTACCCTCTGATTTATTGGAATCTTTGATTGACTTACTATCGTTGAATCTACGACCTGCAGATATTGCGGCCTCAGACGTGTGAACTTGACTTAAGGCTAGCTGGGGTTATTTTGTTCGAGTGGTCCACATTAAGTGAGGTTTTATTGCCGACTATAATAGGGAGTTTAATCCAGCCGTGGAACACGACAGTATGTATCCCCTTAGCCCTGGGGATGATTTCTGATTTGCTAAGTCTGCAAATCATACTAAATTGATACTGGTAATAAAGGTCATTACAAGGTATCACATTTTCTTTTTTCAACACTACAATAATTGATTCATTTCCCTTATCTAATTATTATCTCATTACTCGCTCGCTTCATTTTCACTTATTCTTCCTTCCGTCAGTTGTTGGTGGGGGATGTTTGTCCCTAGAGGTAACCAGTCATTTTTAAGAGTAATCCAAGTGGGCAATAATCCAATGTAGTCGCCCCTGCTCTCTTCAGGGTTTCTTTAACTCGAAAAGTGTTTGTTTGTATTTTTAGAGCGTCTATGAATTCTCATGGATACAGAGCATTAGGGAACAATAACCAGTGATTTGAGATGTAGTTATTCTTAAGCTGGGTTGACATGGGATGTGAGCCACGGCCGTGAGCCACGTTTTAGTAAAATACTTTCCGCGTAAACTTAAACTTAAAACCGTGTAAACTGTTTTTAAACACGTTTGATCTCACCACGAATGCAGTTTTATCAGTTTGCGGCAAGAAATTACGATTGGAATGTCATGAAACAGCAGTTTACAAGGTGCGTATTTTATGAAAACGTGGCTCACGGCCGTGGCTCACATCCCATGTCAACCCAGCTTTAAATTCGCATACACCTTTACCTTGGAAGGCTTGCCGCTTCCATATTGCTTATTCTTCTAGTTTTTGTTGCAGTTTATGATTATTCATTGCGGTCTCGCTGTTGAGTAGGACGATTTGATATTTGGCAGCATACTTTTTGATATTTCTCCCAAAATCCGTTCTTTTGGTGATTTTTGTGATAGCCCACTCGATACAGAGAATTAGGGAACAAAATCCAGTGGTTTGAGAAGGGGTGCTTCTTAAAATTGTATACACCTTTGCCTTGGGAGGTTTGTGGCTTCCATCGTGCTTGTTCTTCTAGTTTTTGTTGCAGTTTAAGTTTATTCATTGTGATCGTTCTTCTTCTTCAGCCTACCTTAGTCCACTCTTGGACCATAGGCCTCTCAAGTAATGAAGGTTTTAGTCATAACTTACCAGGCTGGTCAGACGGGTTGGTGAGTAGTCCGCATATCGATTTTTGGACTATAGTTGTTTTACATCCAGTAGCAGCTTGCTAGGCTAACCTTCAGATGTGCCTATAGCCCTGTGTTTTGTGAACGGTGGCAATTCGTCAACTTAGGGGACCACCGGCTTAACGTGCCCTCCGAAGCACGGAGACTTGGTCATAAGAAAGTTTGACTCTCCTCAGGTTTGAACCCGGTACCCCGCATTCGCATCCAACTGCGTTAGCTGCAAGGCAATGACCGTCTCGTTATCAAGTGATCATTAGACGATGACAATATCTTGGATCTTGGGTCTTGGGATTTTGTAATTTGTTAGGAGCTGTAGCTTCTGTAGCGGCTTCAGAGATAGTTTTCTTATGATTTTGGTGGATTTTATTATATTTTCTCTTCAGGCCTTGTTGGTCGCCTTGGATCTCTACACACAGCTTCTTAGTCGCCCAAGTTCTCTTCTCAGTTACTTAGATTATGTCAGTCCACTGCTGGATGTAGGCCTCCACCATATTTCTATGGGGAGCTGTTTAGCCATAACTCGCCACGGTGGCCAACCGGGTTGGCGAGTGTAGTCCACAGTTCGATTTTGGACTTTTTAGATCACAGCACATATCCGAATCAGGATATCAGGAATCAGATTAATTAGATATTAGTTAATAATCGAAGTCAAATATGAGTTAATTAGATATTTTAAGGGCTATTTCGTTTAGTTCTTCAGTCAATATGTTTAGAAGGGATGTTAGTTCTTCTTCATTGTTTGTGATAATGAACAGGTCATCTGCGAAGGCAAGTAGGGATATTTTGGTGTTTTCTAAGATGTTGAACCCCTATCTATATTCTATTCTGGTTATGGCCTTGTTTATCACCATATCGAATAATAGCGTAGAAATGTCCATCTATGTCCATCCCAATTGCAGTATCCGTGAATTTTGTTTTCACATCTCTATACATCTCTTTTATGAGTACAATCAACGCTTTTAGAATGCTTTGCTCTCTCAAGGCCTCGTTATGCATGGGTGCGGTATTGAATCGATCGCTTTTGTTATGTTAAGTTGGGCTGCGGCGAGGCTACTTAATTTATCTTTTCTTATAACCTGATCCAATAAAACTGCATTTATGAAACATCCATTTCCACTCACCAAACCTCTCTCTTCTGTTCTTTTCGATCTCGAAGCTAATTTCCAGTCTATCCCTAGCTCATCAGGACCTGGGGTACCTTTATTCTTCAGTTTTATAATTTTATTCTTGATTTGTGAGGACATTAGTATAACTTCCTTGTAGTCGTCGCTGTGTTCGAACACATCTTGTGTTCTATTTTTCTCAGACTTTTGTTTATTCTGCTATTATTTGGTCTTCAGGGGGCTTTGGGGCTTGGATCCTCAGCAAGTCATGAAAGTTATCGTTTACGATTAATTCTGCTAGTTTACAAGAATAATTTTTGAATAATTCTTGTGATTAGCGTAGTTAGACTTTTTTTTCTTGGTCCTTTCGGAGAATCTATTGTTTTTGTTTGGTTTTTATTCAGCTGGATGATTATCATTTTTCGAGATATCTTTTATTAATTTTAGCATGTTTTGCGTTGCTAGGTTTATTTCATCTATGCTGGAAATTTGCATTCTCGCTATTTCCTTTAGCTCTTTAGCAGATTCTAATTCTTGCTCTTCAACTAGGCAATTCTTTCTGAATGTTACTCTCCAGTTTTCCTCACCACAGTTCTCTTATTCACCATGATCGTCAGTTGAAGAACTTTATTTCTTTTTCTTCATTTTGTCTTATTTGTTCAATATTTTCTCTATACATGGAATCTCCCATGGAGTGTATCGACAGGGGTTACTAGGCATTAAGTTTGGACAGATCTTTTGGGAGTTGTCATTACGATGGTGAAGGATGTATCTTTACTACAGGAAGGTTTGTCACTTGGGTTATTTTTGCATGTTTTTTAGAAAGAAACTTTTGGGAGGGTGGACCAGAGGAAGGACCGGGCAGAGACTGCGCTTCTTCATCTTCGCTGGTTTCCTCTTCCCCAGAGCTTCTTTTTTCTTCCAATGATATGATTATATGTTACTCCCCTTTACTGGTTGCAGTCAAAACCCCTAAGATTCGTCCCACATTGCAGTCAATTCAACAAAGAAGTGCATACTCCAAAGCCTTTGTTTGAAAAGCAAATTAACATAAAATTGCAAAATTCTAAAATAAAACCAATTTAACCCTGAAGGAAAACTGTTAATTAGTAGATCTACCTCAGGGAATTTTTAATATTGTATTTCGAATTCAAAGTTACCGCAACTATAAAATATAAATGTTACTAACGAGGTGTTACTAAAAAATGTCCTCATGATTATCCTAATAACTGTGAATGAAAATGTTTATCAGAGCTAATAGACTGTTGTTATTAGTTAATTGTTAATCAAGATTAACCAATCAATGATTAACTGTATCAAATAGTTTGCAAACTCCGCAACAAATTATGAGACCAAATAAATTCGTTACATTGTTTGTGCAGTATATTTTCTTCCGCAATTACCCTTAAAACTTGTACGATATCAGCTCGACTATGAAGGTGAAAACGAAATTGATATCGATCGATAATAAATCTAAGCCTTTATTAGAAACACAAAGTTTAGTAATTCCCTTCCAAATATCTTAAATATGGACAAGAACATCAAACAGCAATTAAACTTAACGGTTCATTTTAATCGGCACTTTTATTTTTGCTCACGTACGTACCCAATGTAGTAAAACCTCTACGATCGCGATACACAAATAAATCTCTTAACTATTAGCTAATAAAATTTTTATTAACATATTGTTCGAATGTTTGCTAAAATCATTGAATAATTCATTTAGATAAAATTTAGTTGTTTTTTTGCCAGAAACACGAGAATAAAAAAGCAATCAAATTTCAATTATTGATAATAGATTTTCTATTGATATCAACGTAAGACGTTAGCAAAAGTTTTTAAATTTCAGTTATAAATTTGAAAGTTTTCCATTGGAATGCAATAATTTGTATTTTTGGAAGTTTCGAGAGTATTATTTCTCAAAAATAATCCTTTTAATGTAACAAATACTATAAAATAAATGAATAGCGTTATTATTTATCAGTTGATGCAAATAATGACAATATTAAGCACAAAAACTAATTTTTTAAAATGTCGTTTATTTAAAAGCACATTTATCAGAGATTTTATATGATAGATAATTTTACACAATTTATATAACAAATAACTATTCAGATTTAGATAAATTTAACCGACGTTCCATTAACCAAGACAATTAAAGAGTGGAGTTATTTGTATTCGTTTTATTTAGTACAATTTATGTTTTTTTGCTCTTTCCCTGCTTCAAACTCCAGTTCGCACTGATATATCGACCAGATAAGTTATAAAGTAACGAAAATTAACGCGAATGATCATTACATATTAGCTGGGTAAAATCAAATTTACGTGTCATGTCATTTCACTTTTAGAAACTATTACCAAGTAAACTAATTTAAATTTAAGCCGCAGTATAGCCATATAACTACACTTTATTTCCCAAAGGTGCATTTTCTCACGCAGTTATCCACTACCGTATTGTAATACTTGTGGGAAAACCTCGTCCTCTTTAACCAAACGTTACTATTATTTAAAAAAATGTTTAGTGATCCGCAAAAAGGATCGTTTACTTAATGAAGTTTCATAATTTATTCTTCAACAATCTCCTGTGGTTACTTCAACTTGCAATGTTATAAAAGGTTTTTTGGCTCGCCAATTCTAATTTAACCTTAGAACATTTAACATGCGAACGGTTAAAATTAGTAACGTTAGTAAAGTTAGAAATTAACTTGCTCACGTGCTTTTCTATCCTAACATATCCCTTTGAGGTTAACTTTCAGTAGTGCTGAAACCACGCCAGCTAATTGAGAAAAGTATTTTTCCATTATTTTTGACCTTAACCTCGGTAATCTTTAATCCGCGTAAAGTTGCTGTTCAAATAAGGATTTAGCTAAAACGTTCCAAAATATGTGATCTGTAACCTATCCAATGATCGCATCAAACCAGCACTGTATTTGTGGTACAAGTTAACTGTTCAAATATAAAGAACTAAGCTAGTACGGCTTTATTTAACATTTACAAATTCCGGACTTGTTTTTCTATACTGCAAAATTCGCAAGATATTATCTAGTCCGTCATCTAGAAAATGCAATTTACCTATTTGATCTTTTTGCTATCAAACTAGACAGTTTCATTTTCCACACCGTAGACAAGCTGCTTTATTTTCTTTTCGATGCTTACATATTTTGTGACGAGAGTCGCTATTAAATATTCTTTTATCTAACTTTATATTATTTGTGATACAACGGATATGTTTCCTTGAAATTGTTGATATACAAGATATGATATAAAATTCCATACTTAATAATTTGCACAACAATAGACACTACTTATTTACCTAAACGATTGATGAATTTATACTTTCAATATTATGGTGGATAAGCTCTAAACTAAAACAAAATTGTTTTAGTTTAAATTTTTACTTCCTTTTCCAAGCACACAAAGGAAATATTTATGCATAAGGATGATACCCAATTCAGACATAAACGAAGGACATTCACGTTAAGCAGGGTGCCGGATAGTAGTTAAACCATCGATCTTTATTAAATGCACCAATATGATATCCATGTAAGTTGTTTTGAAGATTGGATCTTCCAAAACGAAATACTATACATAATAATGTTGTGTTGGTTTTATTAAATTATTTTCTAATTTTCATATTATCTTCCTAAAATTTAATAAAAATTGTACTAAGTGAGTTTTTTCCCTCAAGTGGTTGTCTGGCAACTAACTGAAAACACAATTAAATAAAATACAAAGAAATGTGGAGATAATTTTTTATCACCAAAAGAATAATAATAATTTATTCAAAAGCATTTTAGCAAACATTTACAGGGTATAAACTCAACAATACAAATAAAAAACAACGATCAGGCCTTCATAACAAAATTGAATATCAGTATTATTTTAATTATTTCACAATTTATCCAATTAACCGTTGCTGAATAACAAAATAATATTAATAAATAAAAAGTATATTATTGCAAACTTACCCAATATTGATAAACGAATCCAGGTTCAATTCCTCACTATATTTGGAATGTTTTGACTGTCATACGTACGTTATCTCACCAAGTCGCTATCGCTACATAAATTTACAAAACAAGCAGTCACATTATCTTATTTAATCAACCACCTATGTACCTCCCCCTGGAACCTGACTTCCAGATTATAAATTAATAAAATCTTTTAGTTATTTAAATACATAGCAGATAATTTATTATGAGGAACTGGATGGGGAGTAGATGTAGTGTCTCAATAGTTACAAAGTAATAGATATTATAACGAATTAATCCATTTAAATTTTGTTTTGGGGCTTAGTTGATTACCTACTAGACACGAAAAATGAGTATGGCGGGTTTGAACCTCCGTGTGAGCAAAAATTTTTATAATATAATTTGCACATCAGCATCTTATATGGTTACAAAAAGTTAATATCTTGTTCAATCCAATTTGTGAACGGAAGCTGATGTAAATTTGATTGTAGCGCACATGCAGGATTAAATCAAATTTTCGTCAAAGGTAAAATTGCTAAGGATGGTTGCTTCCTACTGAATACTGACGTTTTCCATTTAACGAATTATCTTTATAGAAATGAAAACATTGAAAAACCTAAAAACACGATTGATTACAATTTTAATTGTACAATCATTTATTATTAAACAATATATTCGAATAAATTGGATAGGCTCATACCTAGGTTTTTCGTTTTACAAGGTTTGTTAGAGAAAATTTAAAAAAGAATTGTCTTTTTGAAAATTGAAGGCTTTGTTCAGGGAGGAGCACAAGCCCCAGTATCCCCGTATTAGATTCGAGACTGGCACTTAAACATAATAAAAAGATTACATAATATCAGCGGAAATTCTAACCTGCAATCTTTGTAATTTCCATAACATTAAAATTTTTCTTCTTCTTCTTCTTAGTTTAAGCCTTAAGGCTTGTTATTACCAACATCTGCGTCGTTTCCTTGACAGTGTTGGTTCTGTGAGCATATAAATATTTTACATCCATCAGGTAGCTTGCTAGACTTGCCATCAGATGTGCCATGTATCCTGGTTTTTTTATGTTAATGGTGGCAATTCACTAACCCAGGGGACCACCGGCTTAACGTGCCTTCCGAAGAACGGAGACTAGTCATAAGAAAGTTTGACTCTCCCCAGGTTTGAACCCGGTGCCCCGCATTTACATCCGCATTTCCCACGTTGCGAGTACGAATGCCAATTTAGATATTATTTATTTCGGCTTAGTAAACTCTAACCCTGTAACTTCGTCTATGCTTAGTGGGTAATTGATTTTAGTACATCACTAGGAACAGTCTGGGGAGAATAACCCCAGAGCAAGGAGCAATTATTTACGAAATAATGGCCATACATATCATGTGAGGGCATAATTATAAGAGTGATGGTGTGTGTATCAGTGTGAAACTTTTCAAAAACTTGAAAATACTTAAAATCCGCACACTTTTCTAAAACGCAATGTCTTGTAGTGTTAGTGTGAGTACACAGAGAAAGCAGTTTGTATTCTCAGGTTTACCTGTTTTGAGATTGGCATTGAAGTATCTGCCCGGTTGCTCTCTTAATTACCATTGGATGGAGATGAAGTTGGTAAGCCGGTACATAAGACCTGCTTTTACTCTCTTTCCACACTATTAGATTTGATGCACTGCAAAATTAATGATCATTAACTTTCATTCGCTCGCGCCTATCAAATTCACACTTCCGATCGCATAGGCGGCAATTTGGCCGCATATGATTTTTGTCGTTTTCATGAGTTTTTATTCATTCAAAGTGCATGATTTAGGACTTATGAACTCTGACATATAACATTACAAGTACTTTTTTGGATAAAAAAGTCTGTATTAAAATATGAAATCAAAGTTATACTTAAAATTTAAATTTAAAATTTCTCAGTACAACCAACATTCAAGTATTGATAAAAATTTCACGTTATCGATCGCGATATGCGGCAAGTTGGCCGCAGTAAGACACTTAGGGTAGTTTGTGATTGTACTGAGGCGGCTGGTGGAGCTTTTCTATCAGAACACGGGCATTTTGATGATAATTATGATAATTATTAAAGATGGTAATTAGATAATACAAGCCCTTCCCGTCCCTCCCATGACGCTCTGGAAGGAAATGGGAGAGAACATTAAAAAATGCGGCCAATTTGCCGCATACGCGAGCGAAAGAAGGTTAATAATTATTCAGACAAAAAAATTCTTTCATAAATCGGATCCACTGTTGAAAAATATTTACATTACCATTCATTCTATTATTTACTCAACTATAGTTTAAGCTTTTTAATAAGTTTAATTATTAGCTGAGTAGATTATGGTTAAAAACCGTCCATTCTAACCTCACTTCTTTTCAATTTTAATGTAAATCTTAAATTTTTATCTATCGCAATTTCGATATTCTAATGCCCGTTTTCACTAACATTTTATTTATTTTCCAAAATGTATTTGAGCAAATTGTAAACAGGAATTTCAAAATTCGAGCAATAGAAAAGTTCTATTCTATTTTTTGCGAGGAACTTAGGTACATATCTTGGGTAAACAAAGTATAGTAAAGCATTCCATAGCTAGGTATTCCATAAATGTGATTGATCAAATTTAACATAAGAGTTTTTTATGTTAATTTTTCTAGGGCTTTTCCATTCCTGTCGGAATATTGCCACTTCTATTGAAGTCTTTACAATCCATTTCGCGAGGTGGATTAATCCTCTTTTGCTACTCTTTTTACTTCAATTTTTCACCATAGCGTGTGGATGTTCACCAGAAGGCCGGGATAAGAAATTCCGCGAAGTCCGCGACTTTAACCCAGAATTTCCGCTCCGCAACTCAACCAGGGATCACATCACTCCACACCGTGGTCTTTGTTCTTATGTTAATACTATGTCAAATTTGACCAATAAAATTTATGAACTTCAAGGAATTCTTTCTTAAATAAATGTTGGTGAAAACTGGCATAAATCTTAAATTTGCAGATAAACATAAAAGAATACGTAATTTAATTTTAGAAATTTTTAAAACAGATATTGGAGGCTGCACGTTAGACCGGTACACGAATTTAAAAATTTACGATGTAAAGGATGATGGTAAATGGTCCAGAAATGGAGAACAAAAAGGTGGTAGGTAAGTAACAGAGCTACGGATTTTAAAAATTTTCACTGTCAAGAATCATAAAAAACGGTCCAAAAGCAATTATTATAAAACAATAATATATTCGAGGGCCATTGCAAATAGGGCTCTAAAAATCCAAATTTTAAAAATTTGGGTTGGCCGAGAGGCGGTCTTACCATTTAGAAAGGATTTACAACATTTCATTGGATCCCAAAACCCTGCCTCTAACATACCCCACCAAAAGTTTATAAATATAAGGTGTGTACTTTATAAAATGCTCGCAATCATCGCAATAATGTTTCGTGCGTTGAGCGTTGAAAAACGGCCCTTTTTAGAGCCAAAAATACTTGGAAAGGGTTACTGATTTAACGACGTTGGCATCTCGCTTTTTTGCAACTCTGGCGGGGGTGGTTGTTTTGCCTAAATATGGCTCTGAAGCGTGCGGAGCTATTGAGCAATATAAATGGTGGTACTGGGAAGGGGATGAATCTCGCTATTTTTTGCCACAAATTTAAGCCATAAATACGTTTAAAATGTGAATTTAGCTCGACGTTAACTACTGTATGTACATTGAATTTTCCCGTGGTTTTTAGCCAAAAATACCCCTAGAAAGTAACATTCGAGATAAAAAGGTCCTATTAGGCCTACAAAATTATTAGGAAGCGCTTTTCTTATAAATAAATAACATTGACTAACATTAATTTTAGCTCAAAACCAGAATCCCTGTAAAATTGTGTTTCTTTTGCTAAATAATTAGTATAAACTAACTCTAATCTAAGCTCGAAATCAGGATAACATTTTTGTTCGATGATGTCACTACAACTAATGAACTTCGACTGATGTAACTGGTGCCCATAAGAACTAATTTTGGGTGAAAAATGTATACTTAAAAAATTTATTTATGTCTAACTAATCAATATTTGACTTTCGCCTATAGCTTAAACGCTTCATTTTAATGGTATCCATCATATTCCGTTGAGTTTTTATTAACAACTAAATCTTCTGTTCCAGTCTAGCTTGTTCTTCCCCAGATAATTGTCTTTGCAATGCTGATGTGATTAGTTTTGTATGAATAACAAGATAACCAATCTTCTATTGCGAGTCCCATAAAATCAACCATATGGTAGTGCATAAAATACCAGATGCAAGATTAACTACCATACAAGGAAAACCGTAATCAAAAATTACTCACCCTTTTCATGGCAATTTTAATAGTAGGGATGATTTTATGTGGAGAGATTTTCAAGTTTAGTCAGTCAAGTTCGGTTCCTACAGTAAGCCAAACTCACTTGATTCTTTGAATCTTATCGCTGTATCACTGCGGAAGTGAGTGAATCATCCTGTTTGGATATTCATCTGTGTATGTTAGTATTGTGGAACACCATTGGATTGGATCATATCTATTGCCAATAATCAAGCAGTTTGTTGTTTTATATTATCGATGACGTATTGGTACCATTTTATAGTGCCGTTTTCTCGTAAATTATCTTATCGACAGAATCTTGTATTTACAGTTAAAATATTTTAGTATTATATAAGGGTTAAATAGTAATGAATAATCTGTACTTTCAAAATATTCTTATAACGTTTTTACGTGTAAAAATAAATGTTCTTCATCATTTATTCTTAATTTTTTAGAACAAAATTACCCAAAAAAATAATTACTTATAATATTTACTCAAGTTTAACTTTTCTTTTTGTACATTAATAAATGAAAAGTTCATTAATTTTTTAAAAAAATTATGAACAAAAATAGGTTGGAAATGGGTGACTAAATTAGGAGTTTTCAATTAAATTAATTAAACCTCTACGAACGAAATAATTAAAATATGTTGCAAGCATATTTTTAATGAGTTGAAAATTTTTTTAAATTAAACGTTATTACAAAAAAAAATTTGTGCTACAAACTTCAACTGCCTGTTTGACTTGTGCTACCTGTAAACATTAAGCGTAAATTTATTTATTAATACACAACGGCAAGTTTTCTAAATAAAAATTTTTAATAACCTGTTACGTACATAGTCTTCGGTTATTTGTTAGCACTGGGAGCATTTTAACAGGAGTATGGTACCACTTACTGTAAATTATACTTACGTTACTACTAATATGAATATAACGAGATTTTAATGATTACTTACCTCTTATTATAAAGCCGGTAATTGTCGCTTATTCAGAATAAAGTGTGACACAGAAATTGTTGATGTAATTTTCTAATTAACAACTCGCAGTTTGATTTTATTTATTTAGAAAGAATAATAGTACATGAAATGTGATAATAATAATCCTTCATTTTACATTTCATGAAGAACGTTAACTTACATTACTTATCAATGCAACAAGAATGCAACTGATGCATGCATGAAGGTTAAGGAATTACAACTCCCCTCTCCGTGCTAACATGCGCATTTAATTGCTAATTGTTTTTCTTACATTTTTATTCAAATATCTCAACACTCTCCCTAAAACAATGAGCAATCACATTTTTTTTTCTTTTCTTTTACAAAAATTTTAAAACCTTAAAAAACATTACATAAGAAGAACTTTTAAGTAAACATAAAAATATTTAGAAAACTTATTTTTCTATTAAACCTGCTTTAGATCTCAAAAACTCAAACCTTGGTTTGGCTAAGGCCTTTGTTAAGAAATCAGCTACTTGCATTTCGCTTGAAACATAATTTACATTTATCTCACCTTCTTGAAATAAATCACGTATAAAATTATATCGTATATCAATATGTTTAGTACGTTGATGAAACTCACGATTCTTAATTAATCTTATAGCACTTTGGTTATCAATATTTAACACATTATCACTGCTTTTATTGAAACCTGCACTTATTTCATTTAAAAGTCGCATAACCCATATCAATTCCTTTGTTGCTGTTGCGGCGCTAATAAATTCGCTTTCGGTTGTACTTAATGAAATTGACACCTGTCTTTGGCTCTTCCAAATTATCGCTGCTCCAGAATGCTTACACAAGATTCCGCTTGTCGACTTCCTTGTTATTTCGTCACCTGCATAATCTGCATCGCTGTAAGTTTCAAGTTTCCCACTCGAGTATAAAATTCCAACTTCATTTGTACCCTTGAGGTATCGTATTATTCGTTTAATCAGTTGACAGTGTGCTTGCGTTGGTTTTTCCAAAGACCTTGAAGCCACATTAACTGCAAATGCTATATCGGGACGTGTTATCGTCTGTAGATATAACAAATTTCCGACCGCTTCACGATAAGGAAATTTTTCTTCTATTGGTGAACCATTTGCACTCCATCCTGTTTCAATTGGTGTTGAAACTGGTTTTGCATTGTCCATTCCAAATCTTGTTATAATTTCACTTATGTATTTTCTTTGATTTATAAAAATTGAACCATCGTCACGTTGATCAATTTCAAATCCTAGAAAATTTGTCACTTTCGTGTTTATTGTCACTTCAAATTTTTCTTTTAACTTGTTTAAAAACACAGTTACACTTTCTGTATTTGTAGTTGCAATAAGTCCGTCGTCAACATACAGTAAAATTAACAATTTTTCACCATCTTTGTTCATGATGTACAAACATTCATCTGCACTGCTCTCCCTTAAACCAAAATCTTTTAAAAATTCTGTAAATTTTCTGTTCCAATTTTTGGGGGCCTGCCGTAAGCCATAAATACTTTTGATGAGTCTGCACACACGCAAGGTTCCGTCTTCGTACCCACTTGGTTGTTGCATGTAAATTTCTTCGTTTAAGGTACCGTACAAAAACGCAGATTTTACATCAAATTGACACAAACTTAACTTTTCGTTTGCTGCCACGCTTAAAACGACACGAATTGTATCGAAACGAACTACCGGGCTAAATGTTTCTTCAAAATCTATACCTGGACGTTGCGAATAACCTTTAGCTACCAAACGAGCTTTGAACCGATTCACGCTTCCATCAGCATTATTTTTGACACGAAACACCCAACGATTTTCGATTACTTTCTTGTCAGCTGGTTTATCAACTAACACCCACGTTTTATTTTTGGATAAAGCGTCAATTTCTTCTTGCATTTCGTTAATCATCGCGGACAACTTTTCTTCTTTGAACACAACATCTCGACTTAAAACGACTTTCCGTTCTTCCGGTTTCCACACACGATAACCACCGTTTTCGAGGTAACCGACGAAATATCCTTTAAAAGCCTTTTTGTCCAATTTTTTTCGTTGTTCTTTTGGTATATGCACACTCTGAAAAAAAATTTGCCGCTGTGACAAAAATTTAACTGTACCAACAAATAATATTAGTCACTATAGCCTCAACTAAAAATTTGCTACTACAACAAAGTGATTTTTGTTGAACATTTGTTTGTTGTCCCAACTAAAACAATTAGTTTTTATAAAAAATAAAACTTTTGTTGTTTCAACTAAGAAATTTTTTATTATAACAAATATGACTTCATTGCCTCAACTAAAAGGTTTGTTGTAATAAGAAATAAAACTTTGTTGTTTCAAGTAAAATATTTGTTATAGTAGCAAGTAAAGCTATGTATCTTCAAATAAAAGATTTGTTATTATAAAAAAATTAAACTTTGTTATTACAAGTAATACAGTACTTGATGCAAACAAACCTCATTTAGTTGTACCGAGTAAAATTCTTGCTGTGCAAACTAATAAATATAATGTTGTATGAAATAATATATTTGTAGTACCAGCCAATTGATTTTAGTGCTTATAGGATAATGAATTTCAAAATAAAAATATTTCATCGTATTTCATAACATTTTATTTCGACGAAATATAACACTAAAATGAAACCTATAAGCTAAAAGTAAGAAAACCTAAAATTACTACAAAATAAATATAAATGTAACAAAGTAAAATTTCTACTACTTATTAAAATAAAATTTTAATAAAAATATTTCATCGTATTTCATAAAATTGAAATATAACACTAAAATAAAACATATCAGGTAAAAGTAAGAAAACCTAAAATTACTACAAAATAAATATAAATGTAACAAACTAAAATTTCTACTACATCTACTACTTATTAAAATAAAATTTTAATAAAAATATTTCATCGTATTTCATAAAATTTTATTTCGACGAAATATAACACTAAAATAAAACATATCAGCTAAAAGTAAGAAAACCTAAAATTACTACAGAATAAATATAAATGTAACAAACTAAAATTTCTACTACATCTACACTCGTGTCTACAGACAGTATTTTTTGTTTTTGATCCTGAATCCCTACGCATGCGCATTTGTTTCTGTTTTGTACTTAAAAATATCAAATGTAATTTTGACAGCTGTCAAATTTCGTCAAAGTACGTTTATTATTTAAATTATTTCCTTCTATAATAATAGACCGCCGTAAACGGTAATACTACTAATTGTTTAGTAGTTTCAGTGTGAAATTTGTGATTACAAATGTGCACATAAAGGGACAATTAAAAAAAATCACTGTAAAACTCATACAGGCGAAAAACCGTTTTTAAGTATATAATTTGTGACAATAAATGTGCACATTAGGGAAGTTTAAAAATTCATACATAATAATTATAACATATTAGGATAAAAAATCTCGGTTTTTGTTATAAATAATTATAACAGTTTTACTTATTTTACTTTGAAGGTATATTAGTTGATTTTTTGAAAAGCCGTCAAAAATAAATAATGAATAAAAACACATTCAATATTAATCGTTATCTTTAATTTAATTTTTAAATTAAAAAAATTAAAAAAGATGCAAGGGTGACGTAACGAGTCAATAAAAACCTAAAACGTGCAGAAGAAGAAGAAATTAAAAAGTAAAAATAATAACACATTCAGTATTAATAATTATCTTTAATTTAATTTTTAAATTAAAAAAATTAAAAAAGATGGACTGATCAAGGGTGACGTAACGTAATGTCAATAAAAGAAGAAATTAAAAAAATAATTATTTAATATAATATAACCTATAAATGAAATTGCTCAATTTTAATTACTAATAAACGATATAAAGTAAAATAAGTAAAACTGTTATGATAATTATTATATATGAATTTTTAAACTTCCCTAATGTGCACATTTATTGTCACAAATTATATACTTAAAAACGGTTTTTCGCCTGTATGAGTTTTACAGTGATTTTTTAATTGTCCTTTTATGTGCACATTTGTAATCACAAATTTCACACTGAAACTACTAAACAATAAATTAGTAGTATTACCGTTTACGGCGGTCTATTATTATAGAAGGAAATAATTTAAATAATAAACGTACTTTGACGAAATTTGACAGCTGTCAAAATTACATTTGATATTTTTAAGTACAAAACAGAAGCAAATGCGCATGCGTAGGGATTCAGGATCAAAAACAAAAAATACTGTCTGTAGACACGAGTCTACATCCTACTACTTATTAAAATAAAATTTTAGTAGTTATGAATAATTTTCCATCGGCCATTCTATGTAAAAATGCTTCGTGATCGGCATATAAAACTTTATAATTAACAAAATTGATACAAGGGTCACTTGTTTGTTCTACTTCATACGCACAAACATGATTATTATAATCATGTACTTTAATTTCTTCATATAGAAACCCAATTTCTTTATTTTTGTTTACGAAAATTAACTTAATTTGACCAAAAATAGGTAAATCATTTTCTTTCGCATCAACAAGTAATACAAATTTACATTTGTATTTTACATTAGAAATGGATATCCAATTTGCAACAAAGCTGTTTAAAAATGTTGGCGGTATATATTTATTGTAGTCAGAAAGAATATCTGTTTTATTACCAACCATTTCTGGTCCGATGACCAGATTATTATTAAAACCAATTTTATTTATTAAACGATGACAAATTTGAAGTTGATGTTTAACGGCCAATGTTTTAACAATATTCACTCGTGAACAGCTTACATCTGCAGCCATTTTTGATTGCCTATGCTTCGCTTCATACCTCATACAAGAAAGATATCTTAGGGGTCCTATATTTGACATAATATGTACATAATGAACCAGATGATGATGTTTTGGTTTTAGTGTGTCTTGAAATAATTTCTGATATAAAAAATTATGCCTTTCTATACAAAACTGTAATTTAGAATGAAACGCATCATCCACATATTCAGTATTAACAAAGTCTAAAAGTTCTCGTAATATTTTATAAAATGACCATACATCATCGTCTTGGGGAATAAGATCCCCTATAATTAAACCAAAATGTCGTACAAAATTAAGCATCTCTGAGGCAGACATCGAAATTTTATTTTTTAAATGAAAATCTTTTGACAATTTCGGAGGTCTATTTAAATATTTCGATGGAAAACTAAATGATTCTATTCTATTATTTAATGTTTCCAATGACAAGTATTCAGTTTTATATAAAATATATTGTATAATGTGTAGCATGTCATAATGGCATACGCCTTCATAGAGATCATGCATAATATCAGCATAATAATTTTGAACAGCGTGAATGGAAGTTAATTTGTTAAAAATACAGGGTTCCTTAATTCCGGTTAAAGATATATCATTTAAAGAAAGATCATATTCATAACTATTAACAGTACGAAGTAAAGCTTTGTTTTCTGTGATTTTAATTCGAGAAGACATTTTATCAATCTTACAAAATCTACAATTAAATTTAGCATTGAAACTTTCAGTAAAACCTAATAATGTATGTAGTCCTAAATTGTCACCTATAATAACTGTTAAAACGAAATGAATTTCTACAAATCCATGTTCCTCTGTAAAACATTTAATTCCTGTGTTTTCTAAGAACATAAACTCGTCCAATAAAATTTTAAAAACTGCTGTATTTCCAAATTGTTTCCTATCGTTACTGTGAAACAATAAAGCTAAAAAAATATTTTCCAATAATGAAGAAAATTTTGGGGGAAATGTAGGTATACTGACATACACTGCTCCTAATTTATGGATTCCAGAATGGGAACCCAAAGAATTGCCACATTCATAGTCATCGAAATACATCAACAGGGGTAGAACCAAATATTTGTTATTAAATTTTTGAATAATTTTTTGAAAATGTGGAGATTGATAAATATTGCTTATTAATTTCTCTTCTTGCAATTGTTGAATATATAACTGAAGGTCATTGTAAACATTGGGAATTTCAAAAATTTTAGTAAATACTTTATGAAGGGGTACAAATTGGCCAGTGACATCAACAAAATTTGTTACAACTTCATCTGAACTACATGATGGTTTTTGACGTTCCCCAATCTTGTATTCAATAGGTTTAATGAAAAATGTACTATTTTCAAATATTTTCATTCTGAGATACTCACTTTTGTAGTCCGAAAAGGGATTAAGTAACATTTGAAACATATTGTCAACATCAATAATAAGCTTATCTTCAGTTACATACATTTTCAATATGCCGATCACGAAATTTTTCAACATAGTAATCAAACCTCCACTTAAAAATTCGGTAACAAAATCAATCATTTCTTGGATATATTTCCTTGGCAACAAGGATGAATTATATAGCTTTGATAAAAATAACATACATTCATCGTTCAGAATTTTTTTGAAATTATCCAATGATAATGAAGACATTGCTGAGGAAGTAGTAGAAGAGCTAGCAGAAGGAATTGAAGATGAAGAGGGAACAGAAGACGAGAGCGTAATAGGAGTAAAAGAAAAAATGTTTTTTTCTGCTGGCTGGACACATTCGGCAATATTTTCATTATCAGGTTTCTCTTTTTTTAAAAAGTGTTTCGTTTTTAAATGATTTCTAAATGATTTCAAGTTTGTAAAATCTCTCATACAATTATTTTCACGACACCTGTACGTATCATTACTTTCTAGCTTATGTACAATTTTAAAGTGGAGAACCAACGAAAATACCGATGAAAAATTATTCATACACACAAAGCAACGTGGCATTATGATTAGAATTATTATGTAAAAAAAAAAACTAAAACTAAACCTTAGATCGATCCTAAAAGTATTTCAACAGCGGTGTACTTTTTGTCTTGCTTTGTTTCATACTCATATACACCTTTTTGTAATAAGTACCACACTTGCTCAGCTTCTTGTGGATAATCCGCATCGAGAGCATGAATGACGCTAAATGTTGCATCTATAGCATTCAAAGGTGTAGGTACTTCATATAGGATGTTATTAATTGATACAAAGCAATTTGTAATATTGTCGAAACTTGGCCCAACAAAAATTGGCGTTGGTTGGAGCGTCAAGCCAAATTCCGCCAATTTATTCCTTTTTCTTTCTAAAGTTGGCTTAACCTCACCAAAAATCTAAAGAAAAGACAAAAAAAATTAGCGAGAACTAAACCAAAAAAGTGAAAACTACCTTAACGTGGATAATAAACCCTTCTCTACTTTCTGTAGTTGATGGTTTCCACACTTTATTGTCCTTTCCTTTCTTTATTACCACTGGTTTTAACAACATAGGCAGGAGAAATAAAACATAACAAGCATATGCATCTAATGATAAATAGAAATTAATTAATTAGTTGTGTCATTTATTGAATAATAACCTATACTACCTTCATTTAATTCTTCTCGAAAAGTTTTCATGTAGTCAACTACAGGTTTGTTTTGCAATTTTCTAGCATATTTTAAAATTCTTTCTGCAAAACCCTTAAAATTCACAAAAAATTGGTTTTTTAATTGGGGTTGCATTCGGTGAAAATCAGTTTGCAACTAAAAATAATATGTATAATGCATTATCTTCGTGACTAGTTTTTAAAAATAATAAAACTTACTAAAACATATCCTAACTTTAATTTCAGAGCAGGAAATGTATCCATATAGTCATTTATTGATCTATTTCTCCACAAATTCCTTTTGTCAAAAGTTACATCCCATTTTTTGATCACTTCTGTCCACGGTTCAATTGAATTTTTTAGCCACTGTACGTCATCATCATCTGTATCTACTGTAGTATTACCTGAATTTGTATCTACTACAGTAGTACTAGCCGTAGGCGATTTTCCAGTTAATAAACCCGAGTGTCGCATCTGGCGTCTAAGATTATAAAATTTCCGGTACAGCTTTCCATATCCTACTTTGTAAAAGCCGCCGCTAATTTTCTTTTTATATCCCACAGAGAAGTAAACTTCCTGTAAATAAAATAAATACTTATAACAAAACATTTAATGATTTAAAAATCATTAAAACTTGCTTTTATTTCTGAAGGAAATAGTCCAACAATTGCATTTGACAATAATATAAACCTCTCAGTCGAAATTCTGAAGAAAAAAAAGAAAAATTACTATACTTATAAGAGAAAATCGGTGTTTCAAATACCTCTGATCAGTGTTTTTATGAAGTTCTTCTTGTAATACTATTTCCACTATTTTGTCTCTCATATGATCAGTCAACGTGTTCGATTTTTTGTACTCGCTTAAAATACTTTTACCAGTGTGGCAATGTAAAAAAAGTGTATGTAACCCCACGTTTCTTTCCGCTTCTTTTTGAATTTTTCTTCTGTGTTTTTGTGCAGGACTATTTTCAATTTCTTCCTCCGTTAAACCAACAATGGCATCGGTCAAAAAGTCTAAATTACATTACATATTTATAATATGGGTAATATAAAAAAAAATTGCTTATATATACCATCTCGCCTACAAGGAGATAATTCGTCTGAAATCTCAATAGAAGATGCTGGAGATGGTACGCTACTATTATCAGTTGTTGTAGTAGAACCACCACTAATACTCCAAGTATTACTACTATCAAAACCTGATTCGGCTAAATATTCCTTATATCGTTTAATGAACAAAACTCTCGGTCCTATTTTGGGAATTATTTCCTTAATGACATCAATAGTGAGACATTGAAAAGCCTCCATATTGATTGCGTTTTCTAAAATTAGATCAAATTTATTGTTCTTGCATACGTTGTTATGACATTAAAAATAAAATTAATTGAAAAATTAGATGAAACAGGATATTTAGAAGCATTTTAATGAATGCAAATTTTTACTCAATTTAAAACTCGATACAAAAATATTTTGAAAAAAACCGCTCAAAAACGTTCCCGTTTTAAATGAGGGGTGTCGAGGACAAGAAAGTGAAGTAAGTCCATTTTTGTTGTTGAGATTTTATGTTCAAAGTGTAAGTGAAGTGTCCGAGTTCTAATAAAGGTTCATTTTATCTCAATACTTTGTTTTTGGACTTACTTCACTTGTCCTCGACACCGCTCAAATATTCAAATCTTCACAAATTCAATTTTATATTCACTGAATGTCTCTAATAATTACTGTATTTGCTACTAAAAGAGTAAAAATAAAATGTTATTTTTTTTAATTTAACAAAATTAATAGGTAGTATAGATAGTAGGTACTACTTGCTGACAAAAATTTCTTTTGCATTAAAATTTATACTTGCATGGGTAATATTTTTTTTTATATATTCAAACCTACACGAACCTATTTTGTAGTATTAAATAATCTTATGACGTATTTTTAAAGCAGTGAGATGATCATACAAAAGAGTCACGAGTTAATACTAAGTAAGTATCGTATGTACATTCCTGCATCAAGGTTACGCCCGTTACGCCGGCGCCGCGCCGGCCTGCCGGCACGGGGTTATCAAATATGCGAAGTAAGCAATATCGGGGAAGCACACATATTACAATTATTCCGTATTAAATATTATACTGCTAATAATTATAAAATAATTTATTTTAGAGACATCAACTTTGAATATTAATGGTTAGTTATGAAATTAAAATGAAATTTTTGTTCCTCCTGACTATGAACCATACGCATCAGTTAAATAAAATCTTTTGTTGTAATCTAATTATTTTACTTACCTTCAAAAACTGCGCAGAGTTCAGGTAACTGCCACTTTTCTAAAATTTCGGCTACACTCATTTTGTATATTATTACTATAATATTAATATTTTCGTTGTTATTACACAGCATACAACTAACTGATGATTAACGAGTAACGACTTTTAATAATGAGAAATGACTATCCACGCATACTCGTTAATGTTCGGTTTAACGAATTTATAACGTAACAAATTTATATTTGTTGAATTGTGATTAACAAATTTAGATTTCGGACAACAAAAATATATCCTAGTAGAACAAAATATTTTATTTCAGATAACAAAATTGTATTATTTACTTCAACATTTTCATTTTCATTACGACAACAAATGCCAAAAAAATATTTGTTGAAACAACTAATTTTATGTTATACCAAATAATATTTAATCAACTAATCTGTATTTGTTAGCTGGGCAAAAACATTTTTCAGAGTGCACAAAACACTCCGTACCAAAAATCTTTGCATCCTTAACTAGCCCCTTTTTGTTAAACCACAGCTCGAAAGGAGTTTTGCCTGCTTCTTTTGTTGGTCCAGTCCTGTTGATAACATAAACCGCAGTATTTATCGCTTCAGCCCATAAATATTGTGGTAAATTATCCTTGGAATACAACATTGCTCTTGCAGCTTCCACTATAATTCTGTTTTCTCTCTCAGCGGTACCGTTATTTTCAGGTGTGTAGGGCACAGTTATTGTATGCTTTATTCCTCTGCTTTTTAATAAAGCTGAAACGTCTTTATTGTCGTACTCTTTTCCGCCGTCAGTACGTAGTTCCTTAATTTCAGTACCAAACCGTGTTTTTACTTCCGCACAAAACATTTCTAGTTTTTCTTTTACTTCCGACTTTTCACTCATAAAGTAAACTGCACGAAAAGCGCTGAAATCGTCTTTGAACACTACGTAGTACCGTTTTTGACCTAACGACTTGACACTCATCGGGCCACACACATCCGAGTGTATGAGTTCTCTTGGTTCAGTAGCACGATTTGTTCTTTCACCAAAACTTTGTCGATGATGCTTGCCGTAAGCACATCCATCACAAAATTCATTTTCTTCGGAAACTTCAATGTCTAAATCTTTTATAACTGATTTAACATGTCTTTTACTTTGATGTGCCAATCGCTCATGCCACAACTGTAGAGTGTCCACCGCATTTACGACATAAGCAACACTTTTTGGTTTAATTACTTTAACCAGTAGACCGTATAAATTGTCAGCTTGTACGCCGATAGCTACAATTTTTCCGTCCCGTTGAAGTTCACATTTTCTTCCTTTGTCACTTATTCGAAAATCAACACCCTTTTCCGCGGCTTTCTTTACGGAAAACAAGTTTCTCGCGATTTGTGGTATGTACAACACATCGTAAAACTTTCCTGGTGACCATTTACCGTTTGCAAATATTTCTACTTCAATGTCGCCTTTGCCTACAACATCAAGTTTACTCCCGTTACCGATTTCTAATTTTAGCGGTTTTTCAAAAGTTTTTAAATTTTGAAACCAATCGCGGCGATTAGAAACATGATCTGACGCGCCCGTATCGATCAGCCATTTATCACTTTTCTGGTACATTTCAAGGAACCCAATAAATGCTTCACTCGAATTTCGCGCACTTGTACTCTTGTTTGCTTGAGTTTCATCTTTCGAACCGGCATCATTTTTCTTTGTGCAATTCTTTTGCAGATGGTATTTCGATCCACATGCATTGCAGCCAGGACAATCCCTTCTAAAATGATCCTTCTTGCCACAAGTAAAACATCCAGTTTTCTTTGACTTTTGTGGTACCTTTTTCTTAGAGAATAATGCCACCGTTGCATTATCTTCTACTCTTTTTTGTACTCTATTTTCTTCTAATAATAGACGCGTTGTCAAATTATCCAAATTTCGTTTTGCTTGGTCAGTTGAATCCCACGCACTGTGGAAGTGATTGTATTCAACAGGTAAAGTCGATAAAATTCTAGCCATCAACATAGATTCAGGAATTTCACCACCCAACCTTCGCATCTTGTGAGCCATTTGTTCTAACTTCGCTATATGTTCAGCAATACCGCTCGAAGGGTCCCATTTAAAATCAAAAAACGATTTTTGTACGAACGACAAACATTCTTCTGATTGAAAATCATACACACTTTGCAGTTTTTGCCACATCTGTTTAGCAGTTTCACAATTCATTATTAATTGTAATGGTTTTGACTCAACACTCGTTACAATTAACTTCTTTGCGGCTCTTTCGTGTTTTAACCAGATTTTTAATAACGATTCATTACTAGCTTCCGGTTTCACTTCAGTGCCATCGCAAACTCCGTAATTATTATCACTTTCCAACAGTGTACGCATTACAAATTGCCACTGAGGCCAATTGTTTGCGTCCCGTAACTTCTCAATTCGAGATTTATCGATTTCCATTTTAAATCAATTCGCGTTAAAAACGACACTCACGAAACACTATCCGTATTTTAATTTGTCCAAATTTAACCGTTCTCAAATCAAAGTTCTACTGTTTTTTATTCACGTCTAAATCAATCAAAAACTCACAGTTTAAGCGTTACTGGTGCACATAACCTGTTGATGTAATTTTCTAATTAACAACTCGCAGTTTGATTTTATTTATTTAGAAAGAATAATAGTACATGAAATGTGATAATAATAATCCTTCATTTTACATTTCATGAAGAACGTTAACTTACATTACTTATCAATGCAACAAGAATGCAACTGATGCATGCATGAAGGTTAAGGAATTACAACTCCCCTCTCCGTGCTAACATGCGCATTTAATTGCTAATTGTTTTTCTTACATTTTTATTCAAATATCTCAACAGAAATAAACGCAATCATAAACGAAATGATAATTTCAGTAATAATGAAAACTGCTCAAACGTTAAGATTAAAATTTATGCTCAAAATTTGTACAACACTCCGTATATTAATACTTCAGTTAAAGATAGCCTTATAAAATTATACATATTTGTTGCTTTAAACTTTCTGTATTTCGGTGAATGTTACGCTTTAAAGCTGCTTACACAATAAAACTGATAAGTGCTTTGCAATGTTTTTGGAAAGGACATCGCATCGATCTTGATCGAGAAGCAAAATAATTAATCAGGCCTGCGTTTCATATTTTTATATTGATTTGCGTTTTTCGGTGGAATTGGACAAAAACGTTGCTTTTCGTTCTTTAATCGGTTAACTAAATGGCATTCCGAAACTTTAGAGTTGCACTTCTCATATAATCGGTTTTGAAACGCATTACAACGTTATCCGAGCCCAACTACCAACCTTGCGAATTGGTATTTGGTTTGTTAGCATTTTACATTGTTTTACCTAGACGAGGAGCAGGCCCGACGTAGAACCCCCAACCTGGAGGACCAGAGAGACGGCCAGAATAAAGTTCTTACTTCGCCCGGATTCGAACCGGGCATTTAGCGTTCATAGTCAACTTGTTCGACCACTATGCTCCGATCGTCTCTAGAGTTGCACTTTATTAATCTAATTAATGACAAATTTCTGATAAACATTTTCTAGAAACGATTCTTGAAAATGTGTCTGAATTTCACAGGCAGCGAGTGAAGTATCCGAAACGTCGCGCTGGACAAATTCAATATTTTTTTCAACTAAATTAAAAGCAAATTTATTTCTAGACTTGGCTATAGTAATTGGGAAAAAGTATTATTCGAAAGTTTTAGTGGATCTACTATTAAGTAAGACCTTTGGCCTTGATGGTTGTATTCCAAGCTTACAGTAGATAATTTCTACTGAAGTAACCCTTTTATCTAAAACTGAGTAGATATACTAAAGCTGTAAATGCTTTGTTTTCAACTCGGTGAAGTGCCAGTGTATAAGCATATCCTAGAAGTTCTGCACTCTGAAAAATGTTTTTGCCCAGCTAACAAATACAGATTAGTTGATTAAATATTATTTGGAATAACATAAAACTAGTTGTTTCAACAAATATTTTTTTGGCATTTGTTGTCGTAAAGAAAATGAAAATGTTGAAGTAAATAATACAATTTTGTTATCTTAAATAAAATATTTTGTTCTACTAGGATATATTTTTGTTGTCCGAAATCTAATATTTGTTAATCAACAATGCAACAAATATAAATTTGTTACATTAGAAATTCGTTAAACCGAACATTAACGAGTATGCGTGGAATAGTAATTTCTCATTATTAGAAGTCGTTAATTACTATCAGTTGTATGCTGTGTAATAACTACGAAAATAATAATTATACTTGTAATAATAAACAAAATGAGTGTAGCCGAAATTTTAGAAAAGTGGCAGTTACCTGAACTCTGTGCAGTTTTTGAAGGTAAGTAAAATAAAAATTAGATTACAACAAAAGATTTTATTTATATTTAACTGATGGGTATGGTTCATGGTCAGGAGGAACAAAATTTCATTTTAATTTCATAACTACCCATTAATAGTATTATTTAATATTCAAAGTTGATGTCTCTAAAATGAATTATTTTATAATTATTAGCAGTATAATATTTAATTCGGAATAACAAAATTAATTTAGTGTCAATAATTATTGTAATATTTGTGCTTCCCCGATATTGCTTACTCTGAGTATTTGATAACCCCGGCGCCGGCGCGCGGCTTAACCTTGATGCAGGTATGTACATACTTGTATGATCATCTCACTGCTTTAAAAATACGTCATAAGTTTATTTAATACAAAATAGGTACGTGTAGGTTTGAATATAAAAAAAATATTACCCATGCAAGTATACATTTTAATGCAAAAGAAATTTTTGTCAGCAAATAGTACTAAGTATCTATATTACCTATTAATTTTGTTAAATTAAAAAAAATAATATTTTATTTTTACTCTTTTAGTAGCAAAAATACAGTAATAATTATTATTTAGAGACATTCAATGAATATAAAATTGAATTTGTGAAGATTTGAATATTTAAAACGTTAACCGCCAGAGCGTTTTTTTTTTTCAAAATATTTTTGTATGGAATTTTAAATTGAGTAAAAATTTTCATTTCTTAAAATGCTTCTAAATATCTTGTTTAATCTATTATTTTGAATTAATTTTATTTTTAATGTCATAACGTATGCAAGAACAATAAAGTTGATCCAATTTTAGAAAACGTAATCAATATGGAGGCTCTCACCATTGATGTTATTAAGGAAATAATTCCCAAAATAGGACCGAGAGGTTTGCTCATTAAACGATATAAGGAATATTTAGCCGAATCAGGTTTTGATAGTAGTAATTCTTGGAGTATTAGTGGTGGTTCTACTACAACAACTGATAATAGGTACCATCTCCAGCATCTTCTATTGAGATTTCCGACGAATTATATCCTTCCTGTGGGCGAAATGGTATATAAGCAATTTTTTTTTATATTACCGATATTACAAATATGTATTGTAATTTAGACTTTTTGACCGATGCCATTGTTGGTTTAACGGAGGAAGAAATTGAAAATAGTCCTGCACAAAAATACAGAAGGAAAATTCAAAAAGAAGCGGAAAGAAACTTTTTTACATTGCCACACTGGTAGGTAAAAGTATTTTAAGCGAGTACAAAAAATTTAACACGTTGACTGCTCATATGAGAGACAAAATAGTGGAAATAGTATTACAAGAAGAACTTCATAAAAATACTGATCAGAGGTATTTGAAACACCCATTTTCTCTTATATGTATAGTAATTTTTATTTATTTTTTCAGAATTTCGACTGAGAGGTTTATATTATTGTCAAATGCAATTGTTGGACTATTTCCTTCAGAAATAAAAGCAAGTTTTAATGATTTTTAAATCATTAATGTTTTGTTATAAGTAAGTATTTATTTTATTTAGATACAGATGATGAAGTACAATGGCTAAAAAACTCAATTTAACCGTGGACAGAAGTGATTAAAAAATGAGATATAACTTTTGACAAAGGGAATTTGTGGAGAAATAGATCAATAAATGACTATATGGATACATTTCCTGCTCTCAAATTAAAGTTAGGATATTATGTTTTCGTAAGTTTTATTATTTTTAAAAACTAGTCACCAAGATAATGTGTTATACATATTATTATTTTTAGTTGCAAACTGATTTTCATCGAATACAACCCCAATTATTTTCGTTAATTAGTTCTCGCTAATTTTTTTTTCTTTTTTTTTAGATTTTTGGTGAGGTTAGCCAACTTTAGAACGAAAAAGGAATAAATTAGCTGTTGAAATACTTTTAAGATCGAATCTAACAAGGGGTCACTACAGTGGGTATGTCGCCAATCGAGATCCCAATTTTTTTGGTAATTCTAGTAGCTAAAAAAATTATCACTTTTTCGAATTTTAGTCGATCGCCTCTTAGTTCTTGAGTTATGAATTTTTGAAAGGGCAGATTTTACCATAAGCTTAGCATTATGGACGTTGTAACGCGTACGTCCTGGGTTCTAATCCCAGTCCAGGAAAAATTTTTTTCTTTAAATTATGTCATTTATTATCGGAATTAAAAAATTAATGACCTACGAATTACCATTACAAATTATTAACCGCTAAACCACCACGGTTTTTTGTAATAATAGCTAGTAATAATAGCAGTTAACTCACTATAGTATTTTTAAAAATTCATAACTCAAGAACCAATAGCCAATCGACTAAAATTCGAAAAAGTGATAATTTTTTTAGCAACTAGAATCACCAAAAAAAATTGGGATCTCGATTGGCGACATACTCACTGTAGTGACCCCTTGTAAGGTTTAGTTTTAGTTTTTTTTTTTATATAATTAATAACGCCACGTTGCTTTGTGTGTATGAATAATTTTTCATCGGTACATGAATGGCCGATGGAAAATTATTCATAACTACTAAAATTTTATTTTAATCAGTAGTAGATGTAGTAGAAATTTCAGTTTGTTACATTTATATTTATTTTGTAGTAATTTTAGGTTTTCTTACTTTTAGCTTATAGGTTTTATTTAAGTATTATATTTCGTCGAAATAAAACTTTATGAAATACAATGAAATATTTTTATTTTGAAATTCATTATTTGGCTGGTACTACAAATATATTATTTCATACAACATATATTTATTAGTTAGCACAGCAAGAATTTTACTCGGTACAACTAAATGAGGTTCGTTTGCATCAAGTAATGTATTACTTGTAACAACAAAGTTTTATTTCTTATTACAACAAACCTTTTAGTTGAGGCAATCAAGTCATATTTGTTATAATAAAAAATTTCTTAGTTGAAGCAACAAAGTTTTATTTTTTATAAAAACTAATTGTTTTAGTTGGGGCAACAAACAAATGTTCAACAAAAATCACTTTGTTGTAGTAGCAAATTTTTAGTTGAGGCTATAGTGACTAATATTATTTGTTGGTGTAGTTAAATTTTTGTCACAGCGGCAAATTTTTTTTCAGAGTGTGACCATTGATTGTCAGATCCAATAGTGTTTTAGAAATAAACGCAAATTTAAAATAAAAACTTTGCGAATTTTGATGTAATTGTGAATTATCTCTCTCGTTGAATAACAAATTTACTGAGATATACATTTTTTTGAAATTTATCTTACGACTTCTACGGCATCTGCATACAACATCTATTTTACGTAGACTGAACACGGTAACGAACCACAGAACATCACACATCTTTGCATGACAGCTTACCCAACCAAACAGATTGTTTAAGTGCTTTCTTCATATTATTTTACTTCGATCAGGCTTATTCGTTGTTACAGGATATTTTAACTGTGATGCCAAACCTAAATTTTAACAGCAACAGGAGACTGACTAATTAAAAAATAATAGTAACTTGTACAACATAAATTTATTTTACCTCTCTGGTACAATCTACTTTGTAGTAAAATTTTCCTCAGACAATTTTTTGTTTGACCATATTATTTAAAGAGAACGACAAGGCTTTCAGGATAATTTCATATTGCCTGGTAAATGATTAAACTGCAGCTATTACACAAATATGAATGTTATTCCGAAGGTTTATGACTGTGTCTCGTTTAAAAACGATATAACTTATGTAGGTATATTCCTTACATTTTCGTATTATATTTTCTCATCCAATAGATTTATGAATGTCAAAAACGCAGATTTACTAGCTTAGAGAAGAGAAGAATAACCAAGTAATTTCAGGAATTAAATGACACACTAAGCAGCATCATTTAGATGGCGAGATAAATACTTTTGTTACGGGGTTTCCCCGCAAAACAGCATTTACACACCTGTAACAAAAGTTAAGGTGCTAACTTTGCTAGCGAGGGGGATCGTGGATAGAATGTGGATGGTCGTTTTAGCTCTAACTTTTAACTCTAAAAATGCCAGAGTAAGGGTGAAATAGCGATAGCATTAAACAAAGAAAAAGAGAATATCAAGCCTGGTTGCTTGAGTAAATATTTACGATAACACACGAATATAAACATTTATGACAAGAATAATTCAATTCTAGAATTTACAAAATTGTAGATAGAGCTATTTTTTTTTCCTTAGTGACTGAAGAAACAACAAACAAATATTCGTCTTTTCGGTGTATATTCGGTTTGAATTGGTGGCAATTGGTGGAATTGGGTATCACGCGTTCTTCCTCCACTATTAACTGCGCACTCCATAGTCATTAAGGATAAAATGTAGTCTACTATATTTTGGTATAATCTTTTTGATTAGTCTTTTAGTTGTAAATTATATCAAATCTTTTGACCAGACTGTCAAATTTTGAATAATCTTCAATCTAAGAAAATTAAGAGCCTCATCTTGTCGGGAAAGTGCCAGTGGTCCGATTAATAAATTAAGTTACTGTCGTTTTGGCTGTGATATTCTTGTGCGTGGAAAGCGCTTGGATCCGAATAAAACGGAATTAGGTGAAGAATAGCACAATATGTGTCAGTTTTTCGTAACTTGATGCAATTTACATAATAATTTGGGTATATTAAGAATTTTGGACGCTTCACAAATTCAATTAATGATGAGAACTACTCAATTACCTCTTAATGCGACGATCAACAATAGATTTGGATTTTGATCTAGAAAATGGAAATTATTGACAACAATAGGTCTTTCCCAACCACGAGAATTTCCAGTAATATTACTACAACGCAAGCGCAATAGATAAAAAGCAACACTTTTTGTCTTCTGCACATGACTTTTTATCTATTGCGCTTGCGTTGTAGTAATATTACTGGAAATTCTCGTGGTTGGAAAAGACCTTTTAACAACGGATTTTTGAGGTTAGAAATTTAACTGTTCGTACTATTTTGTTCAATATGAATGTTGAAAATTTGGATTTACTGCTTCAAGTCAAACGTGAATAATTTAATATTAATTCACGAAAAGTATTTAATATTAAAATGTCGGTTGTTTCAATAACAATATCAAATTTTTATAGCATTAATTTTTCAATGGCAACCAACTGACTACCAAGTGATATTGTAAATATGCTGTAATGTTATCGAGTTTTAGCGTTTGCAGAGGCCGAATGATTATTTTTGTATTTCAAAAGCGGGTGAATTTACACCCATATAAAATAAATTGAACCAAATATGCACATATAGGAGCGAAAATGTTACTTCTAACACATAAACACACTGTTTTTGTCGTGAACAATTTTTGTGCAGTTTGACGATTTTTAAAGTTCGATTTGTGTTCTAAAAATAAAGCAAATGTGATTAGAACAATTTAAACTTGCCGCTACGATTTTATTCTACTTCTATTGAAATTTCACGTCAGGTGATTGAAGAAAATGTAGACGTGGTGGTATTTCCGGGGAAGATAAAGATTCTTGCGCTCGAAGCATAGCGAAGACGAAACGTTTGATTTTGAACTGTGAAAATTTTACAATTTTTACAAAATTGGAAAAGTTAATAGTGACTTATCGAATAGTTTTCGATCGTGATATTACGAGGTGGCAAAGTGTTTTTTGTAGGAAGTCTAGAATTTCTACGCTGGATTAATCCAGAAAATTTGGTTTTGATCAGGAAGATTAGCGTGGCATCCACCATTTTGAGAAATCGATGCACATTTTTATCATTGAATATTGAAGTCATCCTGTCTATTAATGGAAGTTTTGAGAGTTTTTGGTTTATCAATCGACCTGCGAATAACAATCCTAGTCAGTTTCGAGGAATTCAGTTTGGAAAATATCGAATACAAAATTCAAGGTTATGCTTACTTACTTGAAGTTTTTTTTATGGAAGTCACAAATCCGATCCTGGTATCCACAAGATTGCGATCAACGTGCGAATCTGATGTTTTCAATCACCCACTAAATTTTATGTACAGTCAAAGATGCGTAGAAGTTTCAGTATTTATTGCTGAATATATTTTATTATTTATATTATTTTGGAACTACAATCTTTGTCATTGGCGTCTCGTGAATACGGGGTAAATAACAAACCAATTTATTTAGAACTCTATTATTTTGATTTATGCTTACATTTAACATTTTAGAATGAGAATACAAGGCAAATTAGAGTAGAGAAAATTACAATAAATGTGTTTGCCTTATATTTATCATTAACACAAATTCTACACTAAAGCTTCAGAACGATAAATGTATCGAAGACAGTTTTGGTTTAATAAATTTAATTAATTATGGTTTGTTAATAAATAATCATTTAGTTTACACATACGTTTTATTGTTCGAAATTTACAGCTCCGCATTTAAAGTTAGTTGTTCAATAAGGAACTCTAACAAGGGCAAGGCCAACCCTTCTCCTCACAGATCTGCACCAAAATTTGTATACGATTACAACCCAATTAGAACGTCAACTTGATGAAAAAGGAAAGACCCCAAACTCAGAAATTTTGGAAATAATATTTTCGAAAGACCATTGGAAAAGTCGGTAAATGCACGTAAAATGTACTTTAGTTCAAATATACCGAGCATAAAAGCATATAATCATATATTATATGATATGATAAAATTTTATGCTCGGTACATTTGAACTAAATTACATTTTACGTGCATTTACCAACTTTACCAATGGTCTTTCGAAAATATTATTTTCAAAATTTCTGAGTTTGGGGTCTTTCTTTTTTCATCAAGTTGACGTTCTAATTGGGTTGTAATCGTATACAAATTTTGGTGGAGATCTGTGAGGAGAAGGGTTGGCTTGCCCTTGTAAGATCAATTTTGACAATTTAATACAATTATTAGCACATATCAGTTTGTGCAGTAAAAAGGCAAGCCGAATTATATCCAGCTCCTCCTCAGCTAAGTTTATTTTAGTAAGTTTATTTAATAAAAGAGAGTCTACTTGGACCATCACCCAAAAATTTGCAGAACTTTTAGGATTCATAACCCTAAAGAGATTAGTCTCGAACATCGTATATAAAACTCTAATTATCACGGTATTTAGACAGATATCATTGCTTTGCTTCTATATAGCTGCCTATCGCATTCTACGTTGTCAAACTTCCTGCGTAGTTGAAACAAAGATAATTTGTTTACGCACAGAGAAAAACGTTACAATATGCATTCGTAAACATTATTCTAGTGACGTAATTTATTTTTCAATTTATAGAACTATTTCATAACTAATCTGTGCGATTCTACTAACGACAGGAATTGAAACAATTTAATATTAAATGTGCGTTCGTAAAATCGCCAGGTTCAAAATATTTGATGAAACTGGTATTTTTTTTATTTTCAAACCACGATTGTGGAAGTGTAAAATTTTAAATTCATATTTGTAGTTATCTATTTCTTGTCACAAATTTTTTGGTCATTTTTTAATGTTATTTTGGTAGGTATACATCGATCATAGTTATTAAGGTGGTTATGATTATTGAAATAATCTTTAAATTTACAATCTTTTGTAATTTTTTTTGAACAAAAATTTAAATTAGAATTTAATATAGGCTTATATTTTAAGCGACTTTTATGATACCCACCAGTAGATGATATTTATGATTTTATTCGAAAATCAATTATTATTTTTAGTAACTTACTAAACCGTGGCAGGATTCACAAAAACTTTTCGATTCAAGTATTTCGTGTAAATTATTCATCAGAATAAATTAGAAAATACATAAAACAGAATAGCTATTTTGGCCGTAAAGCCTCCGAGTAGCTTGGTTGCAACTTGAGAAACAATAACATTAATGAACCTCGCCTTTTTTCATAACAAGAGAGAATTTAATATTAAAATTGCTATTATTTTCATTATTTGAAGTTATATAACGGTAATTAAATGCAATTTACAATTTAAATTTTATTAGAATATTTTTAGAAACTAATATTTTACAATTTATACAATATCATCCAGGCACTTTCAGTAAAAAATTTGTTTAAATGTTATAAATTAATCAGCAACTAATTTAGTAATTCAACATGTACCTGTACTCTGTTTACAATATAACAATAATTAATTCTTTTTGATCCTGGCTTTTAAAAATACATTAAAGTGCTTTTAAAAGCTTTTGTATTAAGTGTTTCTTTTGTGATTTGATGCTATCACCACAATAACCAATGTGCAACAAAATAACAGCAGAATTGCAGTTGTAAATTGCAAAGAGCGTCAAACAAACGGTTTAATTACAATTGGCAAAATTCAATTTCAATTTTCTTTGACGTATTTCAAGCTAGCTGTTACAAATTTTGAGACAAATAACTAATCTAAACTGATGCCTCTGACTAGATTAATGAGATATTAAATTTTTATTTTGCACTTTTAAAGCTATAAACAATTTAAAGAACACAAAATTAGTACAAAAGCTTTAATTACTATCTCAACTATAAAATATATTATTTAGCTATATTTAACTTTTCGTACTAAGAAATCTGAAATTGAAATAAGAAAATAGAAAAATGTATTTTAAAAATTGCTTTGCCTAATAGAGTAAACTGAAAATAAATGTATTAACTCCAGTTTATATTCCGATGAAACAGAACGAAAGAACAAATTTCTTTTATTTATTATGTAAAATTTTAAAGGTATAATTAGTTAATATTTAGTTGGTAAAAGTACTAAATTGAAATTTTTGCATTTGTAGTGTGTGTGTTTGATGTTGAGAAGATATAAACAACAAAGCAATTTCAGGCAAAGTTTGTCAGAGATAATCTTAACTTTTCAAAGTTAGTAGTAGAAACTTGTTAAGTTAATTTTAGATATACATACGTTACGTAATGTGACACAAAAGGCAAATTAATATTAATTACGTTTTGGGTTTGTAGTAAGACTTGAGAAATGACTGTTTTTATATTTTAAATAACAAACACATTTAAGGTACAATTATTAAAATAATCTAGAAGCTTATAGTGTAATTTAATAGTAATTGAATGTGTTAAGCTTCCATTTAAACATTTTGATTCATCTGTTGGAATTTGTTTTCATTGAGGTATTTTGAACGTATTTAGTGTAAATACGATGAGCACCTCATATTATTATGACAATGATTTTATGCTGTAAACTAGCATTAACCATTAGAATGTGACACTTGGTCGATAAATTTGATCAATGGTACGTATTTATTTCAGAAATGTTTCAACAATGTTGCTGTAATCCTAACAAAACTATTGAATTTTTAATTAAATGTATGGTGTAATTGTGCATAGTAGATCCTGCACATATACAGGATGTTCCAAGCAATAGCAAACTCGATTTTTTAACAACTGGAAGAGGTAAATACAAAAGAATATTTTATAGTAGGTTGTGAAGCTTATCTTGTAAAATTTAAGGGAGTCACTAATTTTTATGACGAAAGTGTGACATTCCAAATGTTAGTTTTTAGTTCAGCGTCACTTGATAATATATTTAATATTAATTATCTAATAAAAATTTTAAATTTGAGGTAAAACATTAACGAATTACATGTTTCGATGTTATTCACGGTTTTACCCGTAAAATTGATATTATCATATGCTTATCCTGAGAACGATTCTGATTACATAAATGATTTTCTATAATTTTGTAGTGTATTTTGTTTTCTTAGTAAATAGTCACTTAAGTGATTTTGAAATGCAGATATGAAAATTTTGCAATACAATTTTCATTCGAGTGCTTTAGCTTTACAAAACAGCAGTACAAATAAAAGTAGAAATTACCTAGCTTGATATTCAAGTTCTACATGAAAACAATTTTAAATATTAAACTTTTGAAGTTTGATTTAAAGTTTCAAATTGTATTATACATACGTAGCTCCGCCAGTAGAGAAGTATTCTATTATTTAATATACGGTACAGGGTTTAAAAAATAATTTTTGTTGAATTCTAGAATTTTAAACATGTTACAAAAGTAAAAGGTATCTGTTGAAATTTCATTACGCAATTGTTTTTACGATATTATATAGTACAGAGTGGGGCAAAGGAATCTCTTTTGCTTTAAATTAAGCAGCGATTTCGATGGGGAAATCGATTCCAGTTCAGTATCCGGCAGTTAAATTCTTTATTAACAAAAAAAGAGGATTGATTTACATTTTATTACTTTAATAGCGGCTTAAAATTTTTGTAAAGCTAACAAATTGTTGTAAAGGTTTACTTCGTACACATTCTAAACAACTTTGTACGAAACTTTTTAAATTAAGCTATGTTACATACAACATAGCTTATTTTATTTGTGAAATTGTTGGAATTTTAATAAAATGAAAATATTTTAATAATAATAGTAATAAATTATCATCACTAAAAAGATTCTGTTAGATGTAAGGATCGATCAGTTTAAATTTTAAACCTAAAAATAGGTACCTATCTAAACAATGCAGTTTATTGAAGTGTAAGAATGGCGAGATTTATTTATGATATATTGTAAACCTCAAGTAGCTCCATTGTTTTTCAAGCGGTGGACAAGATTATATAAGACTTGAGTAAATAAATTCTGAGGTAAAATTTGAATTTCTGCTTCAACGGTTTTCTGGCAAATTTACTACAGAAGCATGCTTTTGAGCTACTAGAAATAATTACACTCAGATATAAACCATGAAGTTGATTTTCCATTTTAAGCTGTTCCTGTATCTCTTTTGCTACCTTGCAGTTGACACATATCTTAATGTTGCCTTACTATGCTGAGAACTTTGTAGAAATTAAGTCTAGAAATTTGGACAAAAAAACAAGGAAAATTAGAATATCTTAATAATAATTATAAGGTCTTTGTCTCTTCATAGTTTATATGTGACTGGGCAAATGAAATATTATATCGAAAGGAAAACTAGACATTTCTAGAAATCTTTGGAAATCAACGTTTGGAACCTCTGGAATATTAATGATTCACCGTTCAAACTGAGTTTCAAGTGTAAGTTAAAAATTGCACAAACTGCACATAATTAAACAAGAATCAATTCACCTACGACCGGTAGCATCTCAATGTCGATGTTAATAAATTATTTAGGCAATTTAACCTCCTAAATGCGCTACTACAAAAATAATCTATGGTTTTCCGACCATCCCATGTTGTTGGCGCTATCCTCTCCAATAGAGATCGAATAGCAGAATCTCTTGATAGTGGAATGGAGATAACACGGCTTCCCCAAAAAGGTATGGAGAAGGCGTCAACTTGTTGAATGTTGCAACAGCCGTTAAAGAAATTATTTATAGTTGCGACTTTCTTCTTAGTGATCAGCAGTCTCAGTACCCAAGGTTTTTAGACTTGGATGAGCTTTCATAATTAACTACTTTTTATTAAAAAATCATTCCAATTTATACAAAAATATATACATGAGTCAACAAGTTAAACAAAGATAGTATTTTAAAGTTTATTACAGAAATGCTATTATATGCTTTCGAGGGAACATCCTTTATTGAATGCATTTCGCAAGTTTTCTTTGATGTACATTATTTTTATTATTAGATTACATAATGCATTTGTTATAAAATATTTAAGCAAATTACAAAAGTTCAAACTATGCAATTTTGCAATTTTATATACTTCCGCGGCACCATCCTTTGAATGCAAGTCGCAAGTTTACTATGATGTGCATATTACTTTGACTATTATAATATTAAAGTACATACTTGCATTGAAATTGTCATCAATCCTATGTTGTAAATGTTGATATATTGGTTACAAATATAAGACAAGACTATAATTTTGTATCTGATTCCATGGTTAAAATTAAAAGATAATAACAATTTTGTTGATTTTAAGCACCTTTCCCTAATAAAAAAACCACAAATATGCAATGAAGTTGGGGATAAATAAAGCATTGATCAGTCCTGTCCTCTCGATTGCTTCAATAAGGGAATGTTAAACTCAAAATAAATTTTCCAATATCGGTAAATAATATGACCATCATAGGCAATTCGACGCAGGTGGAAAGAGATAACTGAACTGCTGGTATACTCCATAAAAATAACCATATTATGTTTGGTGGATAAAATTGGCCAACTAAGCAATTGGCAACCATCATCTGTGCTGCAAGTTTTGAAACCAAAGTTGACGGATTTAATTAATTTTAATTAAATTCCTGTTGCAATAAACACAGGAAAAGTAACGAAAAAATTCTAAGCCCTAAGATGCATTAGATTTGCAGTTATTTTGATTTTAGTGCAAATTTTGATTTAAATTTTTTGATAAAAATTTAATTTTGTTCAAATGTTTTGAAACTTTATGAAAATATTAACTATGTTGTAATAAACACAGGAAAAATAACGAAAAAATTCTAAGCCCTATTATGCCTTAGATTTGCAGTTAGTTTGATTTCATTGTCAGTGCAATTTTTGATTTAAATTTTGTGATAAAAATTAAATTTTCTTCAAATATTTTGAAATTTGTTGAAAATATTAACTATGTTATAAAGTTATAATAAACACAGGAAAAATAACTAAAAAATTATAAGTCCTAAGATGACTTGGATATGCAGTTATTTTGATTTTAGTGCAATTTTTAGTAAAAAAAAGTATTAAAAAAAAGGAATCGTCTGCGGTGCTGGTTCTGGTGAGAACCAGGGGTTCAAATCAATTGCTATATGGAGTGTAGGATTAGTGAAAATACTAGAGGGGGGCCTCAAAATTGAATTGCGCCTGGGGCCTCATAAGTTCTCCGCCACTGCACAAACATGTGCACCCGTGCATTGTCTTGTTGAAAGAGAATTTTCTTTTTCGCCCAATGCAGTCGTTTTTCCTTAAAAACCAGATTGTAACAATCCAATAAGCTGGAATAATATTCGCCATTGATGCAATTTTTCAATACAATTTTTCAATGCAATTAATGGAATTATTCCGCGTGCATGCCATAAAACAGTGGCCATGATTTTGCTGGTCTTTTGCGTATCCTTGGGGTCAAAATTTTGATCTCAAGCATCTTTTAAGAGATTAGTAAAATGGGGTGAATCACAACAGGCAGGTGAATGACAACAATAGTTTGGGAAGGCACAAATAATTTTTCTGTATTGCAATATTCAATCTTTGAGGAATATTGAATAACAATATGTTATTGACATAACAGATTCCTCAAATATTCAATGTTGCAGTACAGAAAAATTATTTGTGCCTTCCCAAACTTTTGTTGTCATTCACCTGCCTGTTGTGATTCACCCCATTTTAAGGTATTCTGGGAAATTCCTGTAACAGGAACACCTAGATCTTGGTGAAGATCAAAATTGCGAGTTTTTTTGGAAAAATTGACCGATTGATAAGTGTTGGTCGATTACAACATTTCGTAATTTTTTGGACTAATTACCGATCATCCGATTGCTAATTTGGAGGGTCCTCCTTAATCCACCTACAGCAGTGTTGGATGAGCCTAGAAACCGGAGATTTATGAGGATCGTGAGAAAATTTGGAATTTGGAGGTTAACTTACCACGAGACACCAAAATTAGTGAATTTGCGTCTTATATTCGTATGAAGTGCACATCTGGTAATATGTTGACGATTATAACAGCAAAAATTAGAAAATTTGGTTAAATTTGTAAAAAAATCCAACATTACAGAAGCACGCGGTAACAATACGATGACGACACCAACCGGAACAAATTAGTAATTCCAGTGATTCCGAAACGGTTCAACAAAACGGTTAGTCTTGATTTTGTGTTTAAACTGGTTTTTTGTTTGTAAAATTTGAATTTTGCTATACATTGTTAACACATGAAAGTTTCGAACAACAATTTAGAAAGCAAGTTGACAGTAAATGTAATTGCAGTTCGAAGCTTTCTTACACAAATACACAAACGGCTTAGGGACAAATTTATTGTCATAAAAACCGAATTGTTATCAACGTATTGGCAAGCTTTATTAAATCAGCTCAAATCACCCAAGTCTTTCATTTGAGTTTTTTTAACCCAATCTTCCCTGAGGGAGTATGTGTGCTCCCGACCATTCGATGATCCCGATATTTAGTTGTTTTTGACAAAAATTACAATATAAATATTAGTGCGGTAAAGAAAAATCCTTAACCGACTTTTCCATGACAATTGTGCATAAAATAGTCATTAAAAAAAATATTTTAGTAAGAGAAACACTAAAAGAAACCATAAATTTGTTTGCCCGCTGGAGCATATTCACAGTACCGAGAGTTTGCAAACTTACGCAAATAGAAGATGTACGATGTAATTTAAAACAAATAATTTAAATATCTGTTCAAAAATATCTATATTTTCTTGGAGAATGGTTATTCAAGTAGTAATCCCTTTCCGAGTTAGCAAATATACCACACCAAGTTCAAAATAGCGTAATGAATTTGGAAAATAGAAATAAAAACCATTTTTTTTAATAAACGTAAAAGTTGATGCTGCTATTTTCTTTAATGTTGAAACATACATATTTGTTTAGGTAATAGCGATCCCACTGGTAAAATTTGCTCTTCAAATAGGTCATTAACGTAATAGTCTAAAATTTTCAGACATCCTAAATAAATTTTATGTAATCATATTCAAATTCACCTACCAGGTAGAGTGAAAAATATTATTCTAGTCAAATAATTTAATGTAAAAAAAAATTTCTTCTAATAAAAATGCAACTACAATATTAACGAATTTTGGGATTCAAATGTTGTGCTTACCTATCGTAAATAATTGGATTTTCTCAGCAGCATTCTAAAAGTTGTTGCTGTTTAATTTTCATTCGAATTAGTTTTGCTTGTACAAATAAATTAAAATTTCCTAACGTTTTTCAAATTAAAGTATTTCCGATCTGAAGATTTGATACATTTTTTATTACTACGGAAATTAATATACTGCGGATTAATTTATTATAATTTAAAAATCTGAAAGAATTTTGACGTTGTAGCTCCTAATACGTGCATAGTGAAAAACGTTATTAAATTTAGTGTTTAATTTTTAACGACGTTTCGTAATTAAAATTTAAATTAAGTTAAGCAAGATTACAGAAAGTGACGTGCACAATTAATTTTCAGAAATTTAAATTCGCTTGCTTTAGTTTTTCTTTAAAATTGTCTTGTCTTGATACAGCAATAATTTTATTGTTTAATAAAATGCGAACATATTTTTGGTACTATAACGTGAACTTATTTTTATTGTGCCGTTGCAATAATTTATTAGAAAATATTTTTCAATAGTTATTGCCACCTCCGTTTGTTAGAAATTCTGCCATATTTCATCAAAATAATATATTGAACCATTGCAAGTTCTAATAAAAACGTATTTTATGGTATATTTATGAAGGTAAATTTGCCTGCGTAATAATTTAAAAAACAATTTTAAGAAATGTTGTGTCGAAGCGTCTGCGGATGAAATGCGCAAAATTTATATGAACCTTTTCGTAGCACATTCGAAAAATATCGCTTAAGTAGCATGTAATTGTTTTTAAGGGCAGATAAGCTGGCACATTTTTGCTATGCAGTCTCATAAATTTATTTCAAATACACACAATTTACAAAATTTTGTTTTTCCGTACACACGAAACATTTCAAAATGCAAATGTTAGCGCAAGTAACCAAGCGGTCAATAAATTAAAATGTCCAAAATAAATTACTGCGAAAATGTAGAAAATTGTTCGCCCACTTCATGGATTGATTACGTTTCAAATTTTAAATGTAAATAATTGGTCATTCTGTTAACACACCAGAATAGAATAGATTTTCATGGATAAACATCAAAGTTAGATTAGTGGTCAGTATAGTACCTCTTACTGATAGAATTCGCTTGGGTTTTGTTATCATTTAATTGTGCTCGACTGGCGGGCATTGTTATTTAGCAAACGACCATGGTTCCTGTTTTCGATTAAAATTATCGATACTGTTGGGGGATCTTATTCTATACATTCTATGAAACAATCCATGTTTTCAAAAAGACGACAATGCCTTTGCTATCGAGTTTGAACGCCAGATAACTTTCAATAAAGAAAATAATATTATACACAAGCTTAAAAGGTAGCAAAAAATATAAATTTAAAAATGAACCAAAAGTATGTAACTTGTGCGCCAGAGAGAATATACCTTAAATTAAATTCTACGTGCAGAGTTTCAGATATTCTTTTTTACTCTAATATTCTTATTTGTGGTAGCTACGTATGTAAATATGATTAATTTTCAAATAATAATTTTAGAGAAAACAGATAAAGATTCCTTAACTTGGTATTTCTAATTTCAAAGTATAACTCAGTATTGCATAATATACAATTACGTAAAATACCTGTAGTAATTAAATTCCAAATGAAACTTATTTTCAGATTATAATATATTTAAACATTAAGATTTCTGGATAAATTTTGCACCATACGTAAGAAAATTTTTGCATTATTTGGTATTTAATGAAAGTGGAACAAACTGCAGATTAGTGTAACCCAGTGATGTAATTAACAAGGGGACATCACAGTGCGTATATCGCCAATGGAGATCCCAATTTTTTTGGTAATTCTAGGAGCTAAAGAAATTTTCACTTTTTCGGTGTTTAGTCCATCGGCCCTTTTGAAAATAGACAGGTTTTATATAAATATATGAGAGTTGCAATGCGTAGGTCCTGAGTTCTATTGCAGTACCAGCTAACTTTTTTTTCAAATTATGCAATTTCTTTCATTGTTATTCATTTTTACCACATTTTTAAAGTGTATTTTTAAGAGCCAACTTATGACATTATTTGCAAAATACGCATAAAGGAAAATATCAGAAAAGTAAATAATGTCTATATTGGTTACATAGAAAACTTGGTCGATATTCAGTCTCAACTCTGTCTCCCAACCTTCCTCAAATCCACCCCATCAGATCAAGATCATAATGCCTTGACGATACAATACAAGAAGCATACTTTACGGGATTACAGTAATATACTTAATTAATGAAGAACAAAAAGTCGTAATGGAAAAGTAGTGGTCCTTGCGATATTCGAATGCTAACTGGAAAATGCGATGCTGGTGCTGTTGGACTTTATAAGCGTCGCTGTGCTGATACTGAGTTCTTCGGAAAAATCGTTATAGGAGGCAGATATTACAATAATTACATCGATTTAAAAGAAATACAGAGCGAATTCGGCTTATAATGGACCAAAATAAAACAATTTTCAGCATACATTATGTAGATATTGTGGCCAGTCAAATAAGACAATTTAAACATAATAAAAAATGGCTTCGTTTAGCCTCAATTTTTAGTTCAAATGTGGACCTCCAATTGCAGATTTAAGTCCACTGGAGTAAATCATTATTGTTATTTTTGGAGTTAGGCAACAATGAAAACCTTGTTGGGCTACAGTTCGAGGATCTATAGCAACTACAGCTAAATCAGATTTTTATTCAAGTTCTATCTTGTTTATGTTTTCGTCATATCTTTTTGTGAATCTACAGTGTGTGCAAATTTTACCGCGTTAGTCATTCGTGAAATTTATCGTATCAGTGCAGCAAATTTTAGAATTCAACGATTATTTGTAATTATTCAATTTTGGGCCACTGGCCAGTGTTAAATATTTTGCATTGCAATTTAACGTTTAAGATAATAAATATCAGGACGATAGATATTTAGAAAAACTATTACTGTATTTCGTTCAGGTGTATTACTTTTATCTTTTTTTTCTTCTTCTTCAGGTGCCTTATCCGATCCGGATGTTGCCGATCTTCCTGACTAAGCCAAGAAGACTTTACTAGGGAACTGTTAATGCGGTGGTTTCACATATCAGACGCAGTCAGGATTAAAACAGCGGTTTTCCTGCTTTCTAGTCTATCCGTTTTTGATTTATGCCAGACCGCTGCTTAAATCTTTTCATTACACCTGATTATATGAAATTATGCTTTTGGAGCTTTAGTGCGGGCTGTCGGCCGTTCACTTTGTAATAGTTTGTTACAGATCCTTTTGTAAAGGCCATCGAAATGTACCATCCATCAACGCTGTACGTTTATTAAAAACGTGGAAGGTAAGACGTTGTTATTTTCTCTGGTGTGTAATGTCGCTCCCCTTCTTAGTCCATATTACGCTTAGTCAACAACTCTGATTGTTGACTCTCTGAATTTCAGAGTGGCACCCTAATTACTATCAATATTACCAACATTTTAAGATTTAAAGAGCCATTTACCATCTTCGCTTTCTTGCATTGCTTAAATGAATCCACCCCGTTGCGTCTGAAGTGAAGTGTCGTAATTTATTTTGAGTAACTGTGAAAAGTAACCAAACATAATTTTTGTAATGCGTATCGCATTAAATTACGCTCATTTCTTGTGTGTTTTTGATGATAACTAGTCGTGTGTTGGGAATCATGAGAATAAGTCGATGGTACTTATTGATCACGAGAGACGAGTCACGTGACGTTTCTGCGGAAATCGATTCTGGCGCCCTTTCCTTTAAGTACCTAAAGTATCAAGTAAATACCCCTTTTTTGTATCGCTACGCTACTCACCACTTTAGATCTCGTCATTTTAACCCACTCCACACTCATGAGCGAACCGGCATCGGCACCTTAACTTTTATTACAAGTGGGTTAATGTCATTTTGCGTAGAAACACCGTAATAATGGTTTCACGTGGCTGTTTTGAGGGAATGTCGTTGAAAAAAATTAGAGACCAAGACTAAACCCCCGAATTACCTTGAGAGATTTTATTGCGTACGTCACAATATGTGATAAAATGTTAATTCGGCATGGGTGGGTTTTCACATACGTCAACGGTGAAGAGAAGAATTTTTGAGCTCTATATGTCACCGCCTTGCAGCTCATCTTGCTCTTTTTGAAAGTGTTCAAATAGGTTTTAAAAATTTCCCCCTTCTCTTAAGGACAATCCAGGCAATTTATGATTTAATCTGCAACCTCACGGCTACTAGCACCAAGGGTTCTTTTCATTGCAGTTGGATTTGAGATAATCTCACCATGATATCGCTGGTAGTCGAGGTAACAATCAAACATGAAACAGATCGGCTCTCAAGAGGGTTAACGTTTTTTTAAATATATTGACATATATTTTAAAATTCAATTCCTAAAATAGAGAATAAATGAGATATTGGTATTTTTTTGTAAAATAATTACTTTTAAAGGGTTAATTTAAGTCAGAAGCTCTCACATGAATGATGATTTTGTTTCAATTTTAGTTCCCAGTGGCGTTAACTACCAGTGGGCGCGGTGTGCGAATGAACACGGTCCATAAAATCTTAGGGGCCCGAAGCAATGTAAAGTAAACAATTCTTAAACAAGTGTAAAAAGTGCCTGTGCAAGCCGAAAACGGACAATTCGGTAAGGGGAATCCACCCGTTGAGCTTAGGTTAGTGTTAGGAAACGATTTTTTTAAATGACGAGACTGTTAAAAGAGAGAACCGCCGTTGCCGAGTTGTTGTGTACCCCTCCCTGTACTGAGGGATATTCCCAACAAATTTTCTCCTGGACTTTCTGGTCTACGTTTTGCGGAAAATAGAAACTGATCTTAAGAACTGGAGGGTCGTTGAGTATTTCCGTAAGGAAGCAACAAACAATCTTTTCAAAACCAAATAAATACTTAGTTGACTTTGATCAATTTTTTTTTTTTTTTTTTTTTTTTTTATTTAACTAGATATTACAATCTGTCCTTGGACATTGAGTAATTGAGTGACACAGAAATATAACAATTATGTGGTTATCCAGTGATAACCACCTATAGTACCTCTATTAATTTTGTCTCTATTACAAATATCACAATTCGAGTCTATTCAACCAGTCACCAATGTTTTGTCTTTTTAACCTTACTTTGATCAATTCTCGTACCTAACTATTAAAAGCAAATATCGTTGCCATGGTTACCGATGATTGTTTTCAAACTTGACACATGGAACCATTGTAGGGCCAAGTGGGTTTGGGGGTCTGAATTTATTGTAGAGGGTAAGATAAACTCACACGCACTTAGGCCTGTAATTCGGGCCCATATTGTCGTGAATAATTTCAACATCCAAATTTATTATAATTATTTCCAAATTAAAATAAGATTATGTTGTATTAATGGGTTGCAATTATTCACACGAGACATTGAACTCAAGGTTGGTTGAACTTTCAACGGTTTCCGTTAGGAAGTTCAACTAACCAAAGTGCAGTTTATAAAAATGCAATAATGCAATTAAAGCAAATAACTTATGGCGTGACCGGATACACGCCAACAAACTGTACCCGGGTTCACCGATCAGGCGATTGGAAAATCAGGTGGGAGTCAATTACATAAATATGGCAAATCAATCAATGAGGGTAGTTGTCAGTGAGTCTTCAGTCTTCGGTAGTTAGAGTGCTAGCGAGTTGCCGGTATCGAGGTATCGGGGGTCGGTTTGCCAGCAAGCTAACCAGTGGTCGCTACCCTTCATTGAAGCTGCCGTCCAGAGTCAATAATAGAAAGATGACCTTCTTAAATATTTTAATGTAAGTTATTTTTGAATATTTGTTAAAGTTAAAAGTATTTGGGACAGTTAGTTAATAAATGTATTAAATGAATAAACCTGGTATTATTTTACTGAATGAGAACGCTACCCCCTATGGAACCAACGCTACCCCTTATGGAACATTTTGGTAATTATTGGTACCAAGTATTAAGGCCCTAGCAGCAACAACGGCCTATATATGACAATATTGTACCCCCTCCGGTTTTCAGCTTTCCCCGATCCTGTTACTTTCCAAGACACTCCACCTGGGCTTGGGGGAATAAAATATTCCGTTTGGTATGTAAGCAACAAGAAGACAATTCAAGGATCAAACTTGCTTTGTTGTCAATTTTAAAAAGTAGGCTTGTTGCTTAGGTATACCTGGGGGGTATTCCATACCATACCCCCCAGATTCACTCCCATTTCAGAGGAATAAATTTGTTTGGGTTTAACAATGCTTTAATTGATTTTTTAGTAATTTGATAATACTTAAGTTTTCAATTTTTTAGGGTCGAAAAGCCCATTAAACACCCTAAAATGTGAAGAAATTAGTGTGCAATCTAGGGTCTGGGGAGGTATGGATAATGGCGTAAATAACGGCGCCGGCGAGGGGTAGAGGAAGGAATGGTCCCCTTAAACTGTATTATTTTGGGACTAAATTTTGTTTTTAAATCGCAAACCTCTCAATCGAGGGGCCCCGGTCGGCCCGTCAAAGTTTTTGCTCCCAGGTCTAAAATTTGAAGTTACGCCACTGTGAGTTCCTGTAGGAAAGGAACCTGTTTCACTTTTTTTTACCATGAAATCGATTGAGAATTTCGTAAGAACTGTTAAATAATTGAAAAGTCAAGTGCTTTTAATATTTTTGTAGGATTATTTGGTTTTTGGTTTGTATTGAAATTAGTAACATCTTCGGTAGTGCTTCAATCAAAAAGAAGGGAAAATTTTAATTAATTAGTGTGCAATAATTTAAATTAACAAAGTTTCTCACCTATTAACAAATAATTCGCGCAGTTTTCTGTAACGACTTTAGAGTAAATTTTGGAAAAGTTATCAGCGGAAGTCGATTAATTAGTTTTGGTGGTGTTTAATGGAATTTAAGATTGCATCAGAAATTTGATAGTGGTGCAGCGAAAAATTAAACGATAGCGATTTTTGGTGAAACCTATGAATAAAATTTACATGGAGATTTCTAATGAGATTATGGAAATCTGATATGAACTTGTTGAAGATTGGTAAATTAACTAAAAGTTGCATTTGTCAAAAATTAAAGATTTAAAGGTGCAAGCTGACTATTTGAAAATTTTGGTTAAGGTCACAGAAATGATCAGAACATCGACGGATCTGCTTCGCTCATTCATATGAGGATCGGTTGACCGTTTCGATTTGGAAACTTTAACGACTAACAATTTCACGACTTATCGCAACGTTAGCGTCGTCGGTTGACTATAGTGAAGCTGGAGATCTTTTTTCTTTACGCAAATCACATGTTTTAACATTTACGAAATTCATAAGCGTACGCATATTTTTTTTTTTAGATTTTTAAATTCAAATTGTTTGCACTGGCTGGGGAAATGGAAATAAATTGCTATTAGATGCGAGAGTTTATTTCCAATTAAATAAGCATTTATTTTCTTAACTGGAATTTTTCGGTTTTAATGCACTTGAAGTCCAATATTTAACATTACTCAAGAAATGTGTAAAATTAGATTCATTTTGTGCATCAGTGAGATTTTTCTTAACGACTACGTTTGGTTTTCTTTAAAATAAAATTCATAATAATAATTACAGAAAGTCTCATTGGTTTATTTTATATTCTACATTCACTGACTGGGTTGGCCGAGGTGAGAAGTGGAATTTGCTTTTACCACTTTAATTTTATCTTTTGATTTCAATTGTACAGGACAATATATACTTACTTTCGTCTGTTGAATAATCTCATCACACCCTGCATGTGTAGACAATGAAGCAAATACGTATGAATATAGCAGCGGAAAGCCGTTTGGTTAAGAATGAAAACAAATGCAAATAAAACAAGTTTTAGTATTTGCTGTTCTTTAGCTTTTGTAGCATTACAATTTAAAAAAATATACTTCTCCCTTTCTGCACACTTCATGAAGGAAAAATTGGATTGTTTCGCAGTATTAATTTTCTTTTGTGTAATAGAACAAATAGAGATTCATATGGTGTTTTGTGTAGAATGGAAGAAGGAATTATAATTCCTGCGTCTTTTTAATTTTCTCTTCATAAAAATTCAGTGAAACTGAAAACAAAGTTTTATTTTTTTTCATGGCTTCTATGAAGCCATGTAAGCTTTCGAATAATAAGAAAAGCTATACAAAGAGCATGAAACACGTTCGGCTTTCTCATCGCGTACACTGTACAGTAATGTATTTCTGATGAAGTCTGTCTGAAAGAGTAATGATAATGTTACACATGTGGCTTATTTCAGGAATTGGTGTCACGATAGTTTGATGAAAAATTACTTACGTTATTCTCGATGGTTCGATTATCAGTGTTATTGATAAAGATTTTTATGAGTTTTTACCAAGTTGATTTCACACGTTTCCAAGCAAGTAAATCCATAGAAATTGGTGAAGGAAATGTTAACGCAATAAGTCTTATTTTTCCTCATTATAAATTAAAGTGAGTGACAACCACTTGAAATCTTATTTAAAATGTATGAAACAAGACAATAAAAATTATTACTTTATTTAATTTTTAATTACTACATTAAGCTAAGTTTTAACAATAATACAAAAAAATTATTTATTCCAAAATAATGATGATAATAGTAATGAAAGCATAATAATTAGTAATATTAAAAGGTCTACCTACAATATTTGTTTCTATGATGTTTAGATCAGTCGATATGGTAATTTGCACTAATAAATGTAATTTGTTTAACCCGTGTGCAAACACTTTTTAATGAACACAAGTGCATCTTCTTTAAAAGTCCTTATAAACTAATTTTCGTTCTTAAGGTTAAATTCGATAAGGTGTTCGATCACATTTATTATTAAAAGTTTATATTTATATTTTGGGAGGTCGAGAACGTCAATTACCTTAAAAGCCTAAAATTGTGTAGTGACATTTTCGATTGGCAACTTGCGAAATTTGAATGTCAGTATTAAAATTGATGTCCTTACATCTTATAAATTCGTAATCGAACACTTTTCGCGAATATTTGAAACTCAATCAAACACGCCACCGTCTGCTTTTAACAGACACTTTGGTAGATCATTTTCGATTTTCGTTTCATTGTGGTCCTCGAGAACGGATGGCAGGGGTGAAAGCGGCACGTTAACGGCAACTGATTGAACCATCTCTTGAAGTCCTCGTTGGAGTTCATGGGATGAAACTATTTTCAGTTCATTCAGTTCCGAGTTATTAGCTAACCGGCTGGCTACACGCCGTTGGATAGCATGCTGGTGCTGTATACTCAGATCCGAAACGAACCGGCGTTCACCCGAGATGCGCAAAAACTCAAACAGAAACACAATATTAGAAGAAGGACTGCAGTTGCTAATAAGTAAATCGACCATGATAGTTGACACGTTCCTGAAAAAAAACAAACAAAAACTTTAGTTATATTAAAATCTTGCAGACATAGTAAAGTTCAAACTTTCACAATTCTAATTCAAGTTAAATAAGCCATCTCAGTAATCCCTTAAAACTATCCTACATTTTAATTAAACTTTAAAATAACTTCAAGTAGTACAAAAACTTAAAGATGTTCGGATTATTTTCTTGAAATTTTGCATATCTTACTTGATTTGGTTTGTTATTGAAAAGACTGCCATGGGCGTCGAGTCGCATAAAGTTATATAGAATTAATCTTCTTTAGAAAATCAAAACTTTTTTATTTTAGTGTTATCCTCCCACATCAACAAAGCATTAATTAAATTTAACTAAACTTTTTGTATATGTAAAAAGATTTTCTTCGTTAGTAATGAAGAAACTTGCTCACGCTCAACTTTAATATAATAACTTTTAGTGAATTTCTTGCCCTATATTGTATACATTTTAAAGCGAATATTACAGGGTTCAAGCAATTTGTAGTTGACTGGTAAACATCCTTCCATTTGTTAAAATCCTAAAATATGCGCTACTAAACGACTGGTTAGTTCCATGAAGCTAATTTTGGTCCACTCTGGTCCATGAAGACCTGTACTATAGGAAAACAGCATTTTAAGACTTTGCACATATCCATAATGATCGTTTTCGTATCCGAATCAACAGGACCACGCCAATACAGTCCTTCAGATTCATATAAAATATTAGATATAAATAAATATTTCTAATTATTACTGTAGTTCGAAAATACAGATATTATATTATTGTACAGCTGTCAAGTTATCAAATAGGAAATTCAAAGTGTTATTTGGATACCGAGGGTAAAGTTTTTGTTTTCATAAATAGGCAAGTAATTGCTTACAATAATTGAACATTTATTTGACCTTAATTTCTTGACAACTTATTATTACTGTAAAATAAATTTTATAAAACATTATTCCTAAATGTTTCTAAATGTTTTTCTTTTCCTAATGAAATAATATTTATAAACAAGAAACCTTGTAATCAATCAAGCATATTGCCATCAATCAAGTTTGAATTCAAACAAATTATAATTATTGTTATGTTTGACATGTTTTAATATATGAATGGATCAATAATTTAGATTAGATTAAGATCTGATCCAATTTGAGACTATATTATAATCATAGATTACTGCCGGAAGTGCAGTAATTAAGTAAACTAATTTTTTCTTTAAGCAATAGAAAAGTTGCGGTTTATGTCAGAATTTCTTTCACTTTACATTATGGAGTAATATTTAGATAAACATGGAATTGATCCGTAAAGTTTTTTATTTTCCAATTTCGATAACTCTACTGTTGATAGATTGTAATGTTTATTTATTAAATGCAAATATCCAATTTTGCATTTACATAAATTGTATGAAGAACTTTCGCCAAAGCTCTTCATAACAGCAATGGAAGACGTTTTCAAAGACTTGGATTGGCAAGTAATGGAATATGTATAGACGGGGAATACCTTAACCACCTAAGATTCACGGATAACATCGTGTTAATAGCTGGAGGCGATAAAGAACTGCGGATAATACTGGACTACCTTCAAAAAGCATCTAAACTGGTAGGACTACAAATAAATAAAGCAAAAACAAAAGTTATGTCGTCGAAAGTAAACAACCACGAAAAAATCCGCATAATGCTTGATGGCAACACATTGGAGGTAGTGCAGGAGTTTGTATAGCAATGGATAAAGATAATATGACATTTGAAATAACTAGAAGATGTAAACTGGGATGGAGAGCTTATGGGGGTTTAAAATATATCTTCAAGTTTAAAATAACAATGTCGCTTAGACGACGAGTATACGATCAATGCACCCTCCATGTTCGAACATATGGCTCAGAAACTTGGAGCTCAACAAGGTCCAATGCGAGAAAACTTAGAGTTACGCAAAGAGAAATGGAAAGGCAACTATTAAACATAACTCTAAGAGATCACAAGAGAAATGAATGGATCAGACTAATGGATGTGGTAGAAAGGCCATCCTAGCTGAAGTGGAATTGGGCTGGACACATAGCCAGAATCAGGGATGATAGGTGGACAAGGAAGATTGTAACGTAAAATCATCATTTGACGTTGTTTCGCACGCCTATGGATTTTTATTCCATTTTCATTTTCTCGTGACGTGGGGTACTAGGGAGTCTGTCATTTTTGGGAAAGAGTGATTACGAATTGTTAGAAAGCCATTGAATGTTTCTTAAGTTTTACATTGTTACGCTAAAATTGGGAGAAAGATACCTGTTCTTGCTCACGGGTCATATTGACGACGGGGCGCTCGATTGCGGATTTTCCCGTTTTGATCCAGGCTTCGTTGTAAGCAAGTTATCGAAATTCTACATTTTGCAACGTGGATCTCGAAGGTTGTACAGTGTTTTTTTTTATTCCTATACCTTGTGACCTTGGGTCAATCAGTAACCTTTGAAATCTAATATGTTACCAATTCCTGCTAGGCAAACTGTATACCAGGAGATTCTTTCGTTTAGGACTGGCAGAAGAGCACAGTGGAATACCTTTTTGTTTTTATCTACACCATCGATAGCATACAGAGAATTCTGTATAAGGTAGATTTTGTGAGCACCGAAAGATCTGAGGTGAGTTTTTATTCCTCTGTATTGCGATTGTGTCTTGGTTAATTTTAGACCGTTTATGGTTTGATTTGGTACCTCCACGTACCTTCCTACGCCATTTTACCTAGTTAGTTAAAATAGTGACGGATGCCCTTTGTGTGCGATTATTGTGGCAGTAATTAATAAACGTAATTTTTGTTTCCGACCTAGTTTTATTTACCTCGAAAAGTGGCAAACCGAATCCTCACCTTGCCTCCTAATTAAGTAAATAAGTAGTGCGATATGAATTTTGACATTATAATTGAATCTATAAATAATTTTAAAATCAAGTAAAATTCACGGATTAAATGGATCGCAATAAAACTAAATGTCTATTTGTCGACGGTTTCGGCTATTTTATATTTGCAATGGATGTGATTTCTTTTTACTAAATTTTAAAATCTTTCACAACTTGAAAAATATATTTAACTACTTTAATGTTTTTACAATAATAATTTCGTGCTGAAGTACGTTTATATTCTTGTAGCAAACAGTTTTGAGCTAACAAATGGTTGACGGATTTTTAAAAGCTCTTAAATCTTGGTGATTGTAGAGTGGTCACTACAGGAGATACTGGGCCTATGGTCATGAAGTAAACGAGTGCAGGAGCTAGGACAGATCGGCCAAGTACTGGAGGTGTTATGAGACCGGCCACCATGCGGACGCTTGCAACAAGGACCCACACTGCGAAGTGTGCAATCTGGATGGGTACATGTTGGGAAGGAAGCCTTAATAGCCGTAGTATGGTTAACAAGGAGAATGAAGTCTGGTAAGGGCCAAAGATAAAAATGGACTAATTATTGAATGCGCATCTACGATGAATAGTCAGAAGATGAAGACAGAAGTAGAAGGATAAATTCCACAAGGGCCGAAGATGATAGTGGACCAATTGAAATGCGCATCAACGGTGTACTAGACAAAGGTCTACAATAAACCAGGACGATACCCTCCTAGACATGAATGTATGCCTAAACGGCGGATATCTTGCAACCCTGGTAAAGGGACGAGGGGGACATCTAAAGCAAGAAGCACTAAAAATTTGTTTCTGGAATATTTCGCCACCTAACCTCACCCTAACTTCCAATTAATAAATATAATAAGGCACAACAAGTTAAATTGATAATTGAGGTTAAGGTTAGGGTTCAAGTTAAGATTGAATTAAGTTAGGTTAGGTGTTTTATAAAATGTTTGCTAATATGTTTTTTTTTACTTGCAGGTTTGCTATGCAGAGGGCGAATAAAAATTAGGATACATCGCTCCAGGGAGAAATGTATTTTGCTACTTGATTCAACCTAAGCCATTTACTATTATTTTAAATCCGCATTTACAATCGTCAGTTAATGTTAACCTAGGAATAAAGTTATACACTGGAGCAACCACGGTATAGGTTAGCTATCCCCGGTTATACATCTGACGTTGTATGCAAATAATTGTATCTGGAAAATCCTAATTCATTATACGTAGCATTAATAACAATCAAGAATTATAATAATATGGCAATAATTTATTATTCCTTCCAATTTAATGGGCGAATTCTGTTAACAATTTAGTTTAAATGAAAAATTATTTCTAAAACAACTAACACTGGATTTACCAAAAAGTAATATCTAGGGGTGAGGGGGGTCAGTTTGGACACTTTTTGCTTTTTCGAGTAAAGAAAATTATCATGGCCAAAAAATCACTAAATAGTAGTTTCAATATATGTGTTAGTTAGTTCCCGTCATTATTAATAACAAATGAGGCCTTGTTTAAAGAATATAAAAATTTTATAATTAAAAATATTTCATTATGCAATTTGTCTACACTAACCCCTGATAGGGGTTTATGTGGACAATTGTAATTTCATATTGGGGTCAGTGTGGACATAACCAAACAAGTGACTTTTATAGCTTTTTATTAAATTTTATGTATCATAATATGATAAATTATATAAACTACAAATTATATTATAAATTTACTGAACATCATAGAAAGAAAAATTAACATTGAAAGACAAATAGTCTGTGATTCTTGCTGTTCCAGGAACTGAAACTGGGTTTGGAAGTTTGGAAATTATTTCATTCCTTTCAATTTGGGACAAGTCGTCGACTTCCGTAAAGAAGAAAAGAGAACCTCCATGTTTCTTTCTTAAAAATTTGATGTCGAAGTCAGAATGACCATAAACTGCTTGAATGCAACCAACGTAAAACTTGAACCTTTTCTTGTGGGCCAATTTTACAAGATTTTGTCATCATCGCACACCAGGTTTGGTTCTGGATCTTCATCAGTTAAACCATCATTTTCTTCATCTGATTTGAATTCGACACCTTCGTCAGAATGTGACGTATCTTCTTTGGATTCCATTAGTTTTCTTTTTACAGCTTTTACTTTTACTTTGTCTGCTTTTACTGTCTTTTGTTTTTTTCAACAAACATATATTGTTCTTCTAACTGAGTTTTTTCCGGAGTGTCTGTGTAAATACGTGACTTGCCCTTAATTCGTTTTTGCAGGTTTTTACGTGGCTGTGCTTTGGGTAATGGTCTAATTTCTTCCAGTGATTGGATTTTAATATTTGGGCCTAATGCCTGGTCGATTGCTCTTGATGTCGATGGGGTGACACTATCTGACTCAGTAGATCTGTCTGGAGTTCGGGAAGAAATACTATTTAAATACTATTTACAGAGGTTTGAAAATCGGGAGTACGAGGCTCAGCGCATTCCACATTACACGAATTTAATGTATCCACATCAGGCTTACTTTGTGATTCTTGCATAATAATTCTGTCTGTGACATAATTGCAATAATAATCTTCTTCTGTGAATATTTGGCTGTTGACCGACCATATTCCTGTCTTTTCAAAAGCTGATGTTATATTTTTAGGGGTAAAAGATTGCTGGTGTGCTTTTGCTGCAATTTGAGCCATTTCGTAGATGGTAGCAGGCTTGCCAGGGTTTGTCCTCATCTAGTCATTCAAAAATACCTTCGCTGCTGCTTTAAATGGACCATAAACTGCAACATCTAAAGGTTGCAGTCTATGAGAGCAATGAGGAGGAAACGTATTCTTGTGCTGCCTGTCTTATTGGCATTTTATTTTTTAAAACAGCTCTAATAAGTAGCTAGTTGCACATTATTTTCATTAATATCGCTTCTTTCAGTTTTTCTCTTGTACGTACAAACCATAATTATTATTATCTATAACGATAAAGAACTGCATTTTTTTACATTATCAATGCTCTATCATAAAACAATAATTAGGGGGTTAATGTGGACATGTCCACTTTAGCCCCTTATGTAAGTGTCCACACTAGCCCCATCATGACATGAAGCACAAAAACATCAAGTACATAATAACCTCAAATGCTACACGCTTTATAAACACGTGGATATGCGACGAATTATAATATAATTGTATAGCTATTTTAACTAAAATGTACTTTGAGCAGTGTTGGTTGTACTAACATAAAACAGATTATTAAAAAACTTACCTTTTCTGGTAAATTTCAGCAAAATTGTTATAACTTATTGGACACACAATTAATCGCCGCCAAACTTTCACACACAAATGTCAACAGTGTTACCAGTTTATGTAAATTATCTTAGATTTTAGTGAGTTGTGTATACAGTTTTATACCACTTGTCTACACTAGCCCCCTGTCCACTCTAACCCCCTTCTCTCCTACATGTAATTTATTAATAACACTTTTATTAAATTAATTATTAATGAATTATTATTAATTCAACTGTTTAAATATTTAAATTTAATAAAAGTGTAAGAAACTTTTTCTACTTACTCTCTTAGCGTTTAGAGCAAATTTTAAGTGAATTTATTCACAAACTTTCTTTTTATGAGTGTTTCAAGTTTTACATTTTTCACCTCTACTAGTTCAAAATTTAATTCAAAACTATTTCAAAAATAAAAGTATAGGGTGTTTTTTTAGCTGCATGAGAACTTTCAATAGGGATAACAATTGAACCAAGATTGCTATGGAAACAGTTTTTTGACATTTGTGTTTAGCAAGGTTTGGCATTTGATAATTCATAGATTGACCATTGAACAACGCTACCAAATTGGGCTCACAACCAATTGGAAGTGGATCCATTTTTTTTACCGTAAAATGTTGTTCAGTGACGAGGCACATTTCTGGTTAAATGGGTATGTGAACAAACAAAATTGCCGTATATGGAGTGAGACCAATCCGGGACATTATCTTGAGACTCCATTGCATCCATTAAAATTGACTGTTTGGTGTGGAATACACGCCAACGGCATCATTGGTCCATATGTCTTTCGAAATGAGAAAGGAGCTACCGCTACGGTGAATGGTGTGAGATATCGACACATGCTCAATACATTTTTGTTTCCAAAACTTCAAGAGCTAAACATTGACAACTTATGGTTCCAACAGGATGGTGCTACGTGCCACACAGCCAACGAAACCATCAATTTATTGAAAGGACAATTTGGTGACAACATTATTTCAAAACGTGGTCCTATCAATTGGCCTCCAAGATCGTGTGATTTGACACCTCCAGATTATTTTCTGTGGGGGTATGTTAAATCCATGGTTTATGCTAACAAACCAACAACTCGAGAAGCATTGGAGGCTAATATTCAGCAAGCCATTTATGAAATAAAGCCAGAAATATTGGAAAAAGTGGTCAAAAATTGGACTGAACGGATGCGCTTCGTAACCATTAGTCGTGGTGGTCACATGCCGGAAGTCATGTTCAAATCATAAATGCCTTTAAGTGTACTTTCATAAAAAAATTATAACCAAAACATTCCGTCAAGTTTTTAATGTTTTATTTCATTTTGAAGTTCTCATGCAGCTAAAAAAACACCCTATATTACCACTCTTATGTGCTAACTAAATTAAAATTAATTATAGAAACCCTTAAAAATTAATATAAAAATTTCTATACGTACAAAATTATTAAAATTTCAACATTGTAGTTTTATTCAATTCAGTAATAAGAAATCACCTAAAAGAAAGTTTTCTTTAATTTAATATTAAGACTAGAAAATGTACTTAAGGTAATGAAATAATAAAAAAGGAAATTAATCAATTTCAAAGGTTTTGAAAAAGATAATTAGTAACGAAATAAATAAAAATCATAAAATAAGTTATAATTTAGATATTTTTGTTACTTCCAATTCAAAAATTCAACTATTCCACCAATTGACAATCAAATAAAAACTTATATCGTATCTCAGTTTATGAATAGTTTTTTAAATATTTTAAAAATCAATATAAATTCAAGAACAAAAGTACTTTTTCCAGTCTTTCCTTTACTATTATACTAAAATTAAATTTCCTTAATTTTTAGGTGTTTTTGTTATTCAAATTTTAATTTTCATGGTTAAAATTTCCTTCACTATTGCACAAAATTTATTTTACAGTCCTGGCCTGCATTGACTTGATTTTCGTTTCATTTAATGTAATTTGCTTCCTAATTCATCTTTTCCAATCTATAACTTTTCAATTACTCAACTTTTCTTTTTAATAATTTTAATTAATAAATATCTACCTTTTTTAATAACATAATATCTGTTACCTTTTCAACCACACAACTTTTGAAATACCTACTCAAACTTTATTTTCGTTAATTAATTATATCTAAAAGGTACTATAAATTAATATTCTCATGAATTAAAAGGACTTTCGAAATTTTCTCATAATTTTGATAATTTTGAGTAACGAAAAACTTTTCAACTGATCCTGGTGAATTTTGAATAAAAAATGTCAGAAGGCTACAGGAAGTAACATTTCAGTAAGTTTCAGATAGCCATAAGCAACGCCAACCAATTTTGAGAGATATTTGAAATAAACATAAAAAAGGAACATTACATCGTTGATAAAGGTAAAATTTATGATTGAGTAATTGTTACCATAAATTATAAAAAGTAACCCAATGGTCTCAATAAATATCTAGGTGCAGATTAAGACCACCTAACAGAAACTATAAGATTTACTGCCTGACCCTCAAGGGTAAAATTACAACAGATTATAAATCACAATAAAAACTTAAAAAAAATAAACAAAACAAATACTTAAAATTCGATGATATGATATAAAAAATAACATATAGAAATGAAATTGGATGATAATTAAAGATTGAAACTAATACATCTTATTTCTTCGGAATTATGTGCAATGCCGAGGTATTATTCGGTTGGAGACTAGGTGAAGTAAAAGTTTTTCGAAAATAATCTTCAATTTTTATTTGTGTCACGTAAAAACCTGGATTTGGAAATTGTTATTTTTTTCAGTAAAAAATTGTTTTTCTACATCAAATAGGATAATTTTCAACTTTAAAATGCAGTGGACCTCGTAATGTGCGTTCTGGCAGACTGGGCGTCTGTGCCATTTGTTAGAAAAGTTTTAAAAAATTTAGCAAGTGTCGTAGATATAGCAGTCAATTTTTTAAGATTTTGAAGTTGGAAAACGATCGACTACTTACTGCAAAAAAACTCAGGTCCCGACAAACTTGCGAATACTTTAATGCAATTTCGGTAAACTTTTCCGTCTCGGATTTGAAGTAGCTAGTAGGAAGGAATGCTATCTAAAATAGATTGTCAGTAGATTTGGAAAGTGTTAGAAATATAAATCGATGTATTTGAACCTTGAATTATAATTATTTTTGTAGCTTAGTTGTTATCTTAAATATTGCGTTTAATATAAATGGAGTCTTCATGTTCATTTTATTTTATAATTATTCTGGAAATTTTATCCTGAAGGCATTTCCTTATAAAATCCCTAGCGTAAACCAACTTTTCGCATTAATAAATCAAGTTTTTAATAAGGATTTAGTATATGAATTGCATTTTAAATACAGTAAAAACCATTATGCTGACAAACAAATGGGTTTATTTGTTAACTACTATAATATTATATGGCACATTTATTTTATATCAATTTTCCTTCTTCATGTCAGGACATACGACATAATCTTGAAACTAAGCGACTAGTTCATTGTACAAAGTGTTAATAATAACGGGAGATGTTGCGAACATTAGCACGACCGGTTCAACGAAGTGCATTAGCACAAATATAGTCCTGGCGAAAAGCGATTCGTTGATCTGCAAAAGCTCTCCTCGCTTTAAAGCTAAGACAATGTGTTACGCCGTATACACTATAGCGAATTTTCGATGCAAATTTCCTTTGCGTTTATTTCATTGTAAGGTACGCGTTAAAGCAAGTGGAAATTCATTTACTTAATTTAATTTTACAAAACTTTTTCAACAACTTGCATACTTTGTAATAATTATAATACAAACGCTTTCTAGATACCGAAAAGATGAATAAATAAATTTATAATATAAATTTGAGGGAAAGCAATTAATAATTGACCAAGTAAATTCGTTTAGGATAAGGGTCCATGTAAATAAAACCATTAGTTTTATTATGACGTTTTGAGAACAGGTTTCATTATTAAATAATGAAACGATTTCCACCAAATTGGGTCTCTACAAATTCAGAAGTAATTAATGTTTTTCCTTTTGTTCTTCACATGATTTAACGTACTCGAATTTCCTGTTGCTACCCTTCTGAAACTAATTTTAATTTCTTGACAACTCCTTAACCGCTTAAACGCTATAAAAATGCTTTCCCGTGGTCCTACTAAAAAGTCGCCCAATAACATTGATACGTTAAATTCATACTTCATGAGATGATTACAGTAAGCCCGAAAATTCAATCATATTGAATAATATTTACTATTTTAATCACGTTCCTAATGCTGAAACCTCACCTAAATTAAAAAGATTACTTTAGCTCATGCTACAAACGGACGAGATTGAAATTTCAGTGCGACCGAAATGTAATTTACAATTTTATTGAAAAAAAAGATGAATGTAATGCAACGGTACTGAATTAACAATAACTTTAGTTCGATTGAAATGTTAGAGCAATTGAAATTTACGAAAGTTAGGAAACTTCAACTGCATTGCATTAGAAGGTTGATTTAGTTTTAGCGAGTAATCCAAAAAATCGCCTTTACATTTAATCGGATATAACTTCCAATCTAAGCCGATTCTAAGATTCATTGGAAAGTAGATGCTATCACTTATTGATTATGTCACGTTTAGTAATTTTACGAAAATAATTATTTACTGTGCTTATTTTTGTCATACTGGTATAGGATATCCTATGGTTATAAAACAAACCAATTTTGGGATGACAAAATATAGCCTGGGCTGACTGAAAAATTATTATTTATTTAGGTGTTCCAATTTTCCGGGTTAGGTCCAAATACAAACATAAATTAATAGATATTAAATTTTGTAAAGGCATTGAACCAATAATTATTAAAGCGTTGTATGATAAAATTTCAAAACTTATGACTCCCTTCCCCAACGTAATAATTCGTAAGAATATCTAGATGCTTTTTCCTAACAAAAAAATGTCAACAGTGTTATTCCTATTTGTTAAATATTTAAAATTACTTTTGTCATTGTGCAATAGTTCCAATTGTTTACAAAATCCCATAATTTTTCGAAAACGAATGAAATTTTTGAAAAAATTTCATGAAATCACAAGATCAAGATCTAAATATTTTGCTGCGTACTCAATTTTCGAAGGGAATAATCCTTTGGTTGTAATAAATGAACGAACCAATCCTGATACATCGCGGATCGCCACAGACCGAGTATTACGAACAGATTTATACGTTAATAATTAATATGAATGCAATAAAATTGGAATTTTCTATCAATTTTTTCCAAAATTTCGAAATTTTTGGTTGTGTATATTGGTTTCATATTAATGAAATAATATATCAGTTTTTTAATTCTAATTACCTATTAAAATACTGCATATGGTGACAGTTTGCTAACAAAGTAAATAAATATTATTAGTACATTGTCCCTTTGATTTAATTTAAATTATCCTTTCATCATCTAAACTTGATGGGGGCTCATCCAAGATAAGAAGATAATATTCATTTAGTGCAAAAATTTAACAAGAACGATTTTGAAACCCTAATTTACGATGGAGGAAAAGAACTAATTAAATGGTAATTTGAACAGTTAATACGTGAAGCAGAAAAAAGTGACTTCGTATTATAATTTGATATCGTGATATTTTTGGGATGAAGAATATTGAAAATTTAAGTTTATAATTTTGAATTTTCACGTCAACTGGAGGTCTAGGATTGGCAGACAGGGGGTAGGGAAGAGAAAAACTTGTGTGCAGCCTACAGGGTCGCAAAGGTGCGAAAAATTTGTCTGCGAAAATTTGTACGATTTGATCATAAAAGTATAAAATAAAGTTTGATATCAGTGAATGTGTTTTTTATTTGAGCGATCAAAAGTGAAATTTTACGAAGACGAGTGATAGCTGGCATATTGGAGGTAGGACTAAGCAGTATGGGTTTTTAACCGACCGACGACGATTTAAATCTGGTTTTATAATAGGGATTTTTTAAAAACTGTTATTTCGGATTATAATAAAAGGTTGAAGGGTCGATTTAGAATACTACATCTTGACTTCCATAACGTGGGGCATCTGGTGAGCATCATTTGTAATAAAAATTTAGTAAATCTATGTTGATAAATGCTCACCGATGGAACCTACACATAACCCTGGGATATTTTTGGAAAGTTTTATTGAAATCATTGATACCATGATACACAATCATGATAAAAGTGTGGAAAAAGGTGCAGACTCTCAAGTATGGGAATTTATAAATGAGGATAAGGATTTCCTAGTAGAAACAAATCCGGAAATAAATAAGTTGACCAATGAAATAAATAATGAAAAAGAAGAAGAAAAAATGGAAGATAACAAGGAAGAAATAAGTTTAGCGCAGGAGGAAATGTGTCCCAAGGGCGCCACTGTGAATAAAGTCCTGGTATCTACGAGAAAAGGAGATTGATAAAAATAAAAATAAAGAAAAAGTAATATTGCAAGAGGAATAGGGTCGAACAGGCGAAAATAGAAATAAAAGAGTCCTGGTATTTTCGAGAAGCAAGATGAGAAAATTTAGATGGAGAAAACATCAAAGAAGAAGAAAGTTGCAATTCAAATTTAATCACGGAATAATTAGAAAAATTATAGTTGAGAATGCGGTCATTAATGATCTAAATATAGACCCGAGTTTACTTCTTACATATCATCACACAAAAATAGGAACAGACAGGTCCGTCTAAGGGATACGAAGTTAATTGAAAAAATTAGCAAGAAAAAATTATAAAATCAAAAGACACCTTAACGGATTACATTGTCACATTGGATTAAGGTGTCTTTTGATTTTATAATTTTTTCTTGCTAATTTTTTCAATTAACTTCGTATCCCTTAGACGGACCTGTCTGTTCCTATTTTTGTGTGATGATATGTAAGAAGTAAACTCGGGTCTATATTTAGATCATTAATGACCGCATTCTCAACTAAAATTTTTCTAATTATTTTAATGGATGGTCAACTAATACGTTTTGTAAATTTTTGTATTTTTGTATATTCTTATATTTTAAATTCAAATTTTTTCAAACATTATTTTTATTAATCACGGAAGTTATAATATAATATAAAAGAAAATAAAAAGCGACGTTAATGGATTGGAAAGATGTTCCGACAGGGATGAGGTATCCCAATCAAGAATTTGGAAGGGCGAGGAAGAAGACTTAGAGAACGAAGAAGAGATACCGTCCGGAAAGTTATTGTGGTTTTTCCATATTATGAAAAGGAATTTTCAAAACAAGAAAAGAAAATTAAGAAAGAAGAAAAATTTTGAAAATAATTGGACGAAGAGGATGGAAGTTTTCAAAATAAGGGAAATCTCCTTGCAAAAATGGCAGTACCATCGAGCACGATGGAAAATAGTCGACGAAGATAACCACTCCTAATAAATAAAGAAAATGGGTAAAAAAAATTTTATGACAACCGCAAAGAAAATGTTATGAGCAAATGAAAAATAAGTGTAAATTTGATAAACAATTAATAAGTGAAGATAGAATGAACTTGTTAATTGTGATAAATAATAAAATGACTAAATGAATGCATCAGAATCGTCACCAATGAATTAACTAAATTATGAATAATAGATAAAAATAATAAAATGTTAAAACTACGCACATGAAGAATTAAAGTAATAATAAAAAAACTTTAATAATGGTGAAAAATAATAACAAGTGATAAACAATAAAGTTTGAAATAGAAGCAAATAATTAACAATTAAAACTTTTTATAAAATAATAGAAATTAATTGAAAAAAGATGGTAATGATTTTGCTACCGCTTATAAAATGTAGCCTTTTAGTGAGTTCAAGAATTAAATAAGAATTACAAATTTGAAAGTAATTTAGAAAATTAAAAGTTGAGTAACAATAAAGAATTTAATTATGAAGTGTTGATGGAAAATTTAAATGATAAAAAGAAAATTACAAGTACGAGATAATTAAAAATTATTAGAGGTCCAATGAAGAAAAACAAAGTTTAGAAAATTTATGAAACATATTAGAACAATCAAGAGTTTGAAAAAATTTTGAAAAGAAGTTGGTCAAATCTCCAAAGAGTGAAAAGTTAAGAAAATAAAGAAGTTTGGTGCGAATTAAAAATTTTGAAGATTAATTTGGTGATAGCAGTCATTTGAGAATAATAGGGGGTGTAAATAAAATTAATTTCGGTGGTAAATCAGATTGCCGAATTAATTAAGTAGTAGATTTAGTTTTAAATATTATTGAGTTTTGAAAAATTTGAATTTGAGTAGACTAAGGGATGCTTCACATGGGGAATTGCTTCTTCATTCCAAAATCCATGACGTAGGTTGTCTTTCGCTAATCCCTTTTGGATGTAACGAAAGCCAGGGAGGATTGATGTCGTGGTATTTTTGGGATGCAGAATATTGATAAATTAAATTTATAATTTTGAATTTTCACGGCAACTGGAGGTCTAGGCTTGGCAGACAAAGGGCTAAGGAAGAGAAAAACTTGCGTGAATTTGTACGATTTGATTATAAAAGTATAAAATAAAGTGTGATATCAGCGGATGTGTTTTTTATTAGAGCAATCAAAACTAAAATTTTACGAGGACGAGTGATAGCTGATATATTGAAGGTGGGACTAAGCAGCTGTAGCGTATGGGTTTCTAACCGACCGACGACGATTTACATGTGGTTTTATACACATTTATAAAATCCTACAATATACTTAGAAAGGATGAAAAAATATTGCGTATGATACGAGATGGATTGTTTTTTTGGTGTGGGTTAGGTGGATATCTTAGCATCGAGTAACGATGTGATGGGGTGTTTTAACGAATAAGTTGACCGTACGATGACCAGCAACTTAACGAATAACTTAACTACAATATACTTAGAAAGGATGAAAAAATATTGCGTATGATACGAGATGTATTGTTTTTTTGCTGTGGGTTAGGTGGATATCTTAGCATCGAGTAACGATGTGATGGGGTGTTTTAACGAATAAGTTGACCGTACGATGACCAGCAACTTAACGAATAATTAATAGAACATAAACGGTTTTATGTTTTATTAATTGGGGTTAAAATGATTTAAATCATATGGGTAAACGGTGCCCCATAAGGATTTTGCATGTATAACGATTAAACGATGTATTGTTGTTTAATAGTGTAAATAAATATTATTATTATATTGTCCGTTTAATTTAAATTAATCTTTTATAAATAAGTGGTTAAAGAAATTTGAAAAAAAAATTAAATAGATGTTCTTGATATCGAAGTTCCATTGTGTACACTAATAAATTTCAATACTGTTTTAATTTCTGTGTACTTTAAACTAATAATAACTCAAATCTCAAACAATTAGACATCTCAAATGAAGTAATATATTTGTTGCTACAAGATCAATTGTTGAGTTATTATCTTTGTGTACAGTATAATATGCTGTATCGGTAGTAAATGATTTCAAACTTCCATCATTAATACAATTTTCTATTTCGTTTCGGACGATTTTATATTAAAACCTTCTACGACAAATTCCAATTGATTTGTCACTACTATATTGCCTTTTTTTTAGGATATCATGTAAGAAGATTGAAGTTTATGTAAAAATATTTCAAAATTATTTTATTAGCTATGAAACTCAGAGTTACATTTAGTGGATGTGCAGGTCGTTTACTACAGAATAAACCGAAGGTTAATTTTACTTTAAGAATTTTAAGTAATTATTACTATATTATTTTAATCGCTATTCCTGGTTTTTCATTGCAAATGAAGGAAAACATTCGATGATTTAATTGAATCAATTTTTATACGGTTTTAAAAGTCAATTGAATTTTGTAAGCTTTTGAATATTCATCAAATAATATGGCATGCAATTAATCGTCACATTTACACTGTGTCCAGCTTTCGGTGTAAAGGAGCGTTTATGTGTCTCTTATTAATACTAAAAGTAATATTCGAATTCCTCAGCTTTTGTACAATTTTTCTACTTGCTCTTTGAACCTTATTGAAGTAATCATTCTGTTATTATATTATTTAGTTTGTGTTAAACTTTGGCAATCTGAAACCCTTTGACCTCTGTATATCACCTCCTCGGGGTAGTCCCGATTACTTACTTGCTTAAATTAAATATTTACCATAAATCCTAGTTGCTGTAAAATTTTCCGTGAGAAAATTTGTAAGGGTGTTATTGCCAAGTGCTCTAATATGTGAGGTACAAAAGTTTCTAAAATATTTTAATAAAATAAAAAATGAGTTAGTTGTAAAATGTTTACAACTTTCAGAAAGTTTCAAATTATAAACTTTAATTTTAAACTTTTTGCAAATAAACTTAAAAAAATTTAATAACAAACTTCATAAAGTTTAAAGTAACGAGACACAATAAATTATTTAGAAGTTAAAACCACTGCAAAACTACAACTTTCAATTTGTCTAAAAAGCATGTCAAATAAAATTCCATGTTAAATCTGAATTACCCTGCTATCTGGTGCAATTGCCAATTATTTTTTATTTTATAAACGAAAATGGTGTAAAACACCGGATTTTATGATAAGGTTTTAGATGTTTGGTAATAATTTGTTTGTCTTATGACTGACTGCAACATAAAAACTTTAGAATATATTTTCATCACAGATGAATCTCTCAACAGTCAGTTTTCCAGATTGAAATAAAAATAAGGCGGAAAATTGATGGTTAGTAATTTGATCGATCCATGCATGTAATTGGTAATTAAAAATTTAAAAATGTAAAAACTAACGGTCAATTTATGAAAAATATTTATGATAATTTATGATAAATAATAAATTTTGCTTTTATCGCTTCAATTTATGTTTTTTTAATATTTCAATAGAATACTCTGTACAAACAAAATTTATAACAAAAACAAACATTATTTGAAAAAAGCTACAAATAAAAAAGTAATAAATAATAAACTGTTTTTCTTATTAAATCAGCACACACAAAAAATATTATTTTTTGATTACATAACTTTTCTCTCTATAAGGTTAGCTTAAGCTTCAATACTTTTATACAGGATTTCCCTTGTGTAATCAAGCCATTTTCAAAAAAATTATATCCCTCTATCGTCATATCAAACGGAGAAAAGCCGGTAGTAGTAATATAATTAGAGTAAGTAAACGCCGGATTAACTAAATAAAGAATTTTGTGTAACTCGTGAAATTTTTCTCTTTGGTAGGTATTGATAAAATTATTAAGCATATTTACATAATATACTAACCCAGTTTATAGGCATGACTAGAATTTCCACAACATTCACGAACTTCTCGATTGTCCCATCCTATAGGATAAATTGCGGCTCCTACTATCACCAGCAGTGCTGAAACAATACAAATTTAAATAAGTTGACAATATATCACAAAGAAAAGCTTAATTTTTGTTTTTAACTTCGTGACGAAGTTTTGTATAGCTCAAAATACAATTTTGTAAGTTTAATACAAGACATTTTGTACTATTCATTATTTAGTAAGAACGCATAAATGCGTGTTAAGTTCTATATTGTATTCAAAATTGAATTTAATTTAATACACAAATAATACATTATAATTATTGTACGCAGCTTGGAATAATATTATTAATACACAAAAAAGGTTTCTTTTAAATTTTAATGTGGCAAGGTAAATTTACTTCTAAAACTTTTATTTTCAAAGCTTTATATGGGTATCCTTTCATTATTTGATAAGCATCAACGCACTTTTCATGTATTGTGTGCAAACTTATGAAGAGGTTGTTTAGTTAAAAGTTACTTGCCATTTTCAAATTAATAAATTTATTGAGATTCGTTAAGTTTAGAATTATATTCAGCAACAGGGAAATTCGATATATTCAGTTTCGAGCAGAAAACCAACTCATATTTTCATTCCTATTCTTAAACAAGCAAACCAGAGTAGAGGACACGTAAATTATGTCGAACAGCTGTCGCTGGTGAAACTTTATTTTCCGATTTAATTATTAATTTGCGAATTCGTTTTAATTAAACAAATCTCGAACTTATGAGAAATCATCGTGATCCCTGACTGAAGTACGCCTTCATTTTCTTTTTATCTAGTGCAACAAAATTAATTTGTAATGAAATTTACGCTTTCATAAATTTAAATACCTTGAAACATTTTTAAAGCATAAATAAAAAATAAAAAGGAGCAAAAATTTATGTAATCTAAAACTTTCCCAATATCTACCCTAAGTTCCTACTGAACCGCTATAAGCTCAGCCAATGTAATTCATATTAGAATCAAGAGATACATTTCTAAGAAGAAACTATTAGGTAATATTTTTTACCAAGTTCAGTCCGAGTAAAGTGAAAATAAATATAATTTGAAAGTGCAGACCTCAAACAACTTTTGAAGGGAATAAATTACGACAACGAATTACACATTCTTATAGACTTAATCAAAATACCAGTCACCCAGACGACCTAAAAACATGAGCTGTAAATTACACGATACGTCTTATCCAGTCTGAAGAGCTGAAACCAAAGCGACCATCAGAAATTGTCCTTTGAACTTGAAGAGAAAATGCCACTTGTACTAAGAGGTCTAATCTATTAAATAATTATATTGTAGACCTACACGAATGGAATTTTCTGCAATAACCACAATTCAGGCTACAATTAAATAACCTGAAAAAAGTTGGGATTGTCTAAATTTAGACAAAACCAAAATTATTTAAATATTGTGAAATATAATGAGTTAAAATAATAAAATTGATGATGATTCAAAATTAATCCTTCAAAACTATTATGGTCCGTACATAACAAAGTACTTCTGGAGGGAATCCCAGTAGATATCGTTTCAATTTGTTTGACAGAAGCATTGAAAAGTTGTCGAAACTCAATCTCACTTTGTTATAAATTTTATAAAATAATATTGTATTGGATCTCTATGGGATCATTATCAAAGCGAATACTTTTTATTATTATTATTATTATTATTGCGCTAACTTATTTTCTATTAAACCAAACAATATATTTTTGTACATTTAAATCACCGTGAAGCTTAAACAATGGTTGGATTCACGCTTTCAGTTCTAATTTATTTATTTAAAAGTAAATAATATAAAGTTACAATTTTAAAATACGCTGCGATATTACGGCTGCAAACAAATATTGTTGTGTGGTTTTCTGTGGAAAACAAGTACAAAACCTTAGCGGGAAAATACTACCCCAGTAAATGTTTTACTGAACGTGCTTTGGATTTATAACAGAGGATATTGTTTAAAAGTTTGAATCAGCCTGTTTAATAACTGGCATATTATGTGTGATTACATTATCAAAGTTTAACGAGTTGTATTTTTCTCTATTAATTTAACCGAACCTGAAAAAACACCATTGTGAATTTTATAACTTAAAAGTGATATTAAATAATTAATAAAATAACCTGGCGTCGAAACGTTCGAGAAGCGAAAGTCCTGCACGTTAAACTGATCAGATGTCAGATGTCAATGAATAAACCGTATGTTATTATAATTTCTCGTAAGATTAAAATTATATTTATCTCCAACACTTACGCTCATACCACACGGTCGTGTTATCTTGCCTTTGTCAAGTTTTCAACATATAAATGGAATTTGTGATATTGCTAAGCAACGTTGTTCCCAGTATGGAAAACTTTATAATTTTCTTGTTATGGATATTTTTAGTCCTAAACTAACTGCAATCCTTCTTGCACATAAGTTTCTGTTCAAACTAATTAACTAAAATATATCATTTCACGCCTATAATTATACCTCCAACTTAACACCGACCAGGAGATACTGACACAAAATTCCAAGTCATTTGTTATACAAAAATTTTTGCATTTTCCGGTTGTCGACATCGCCAGCCCTAGCGCAGGCTAAATGCCATACTTTTATGGCGGGTCATAAGCCCCCCTACCAATTAGAAGATGTGAATTTTTAAATATTTTTTACAAATCAAGGACGATTTGTTACACAAAATTTTTTGCATTTTCCGGTTGTCGACACCTATAGCACTAGCGCAGGCTAAATGCCATACTTTTAGGGCTGGTCATAACCCCCCCACCCCCCATACCAATTAGAAGATGTGAATTTTTAAATTGTTTTTAAATATTTTTTACAAATCAAGGACAGTTTGTTACACAAAAATTTTTGCATTTTCCGGTTAACGACACCGCTAGCACTAGTGCAGGCTAAATGCCATACTTTTAGGGCGGGCCATAAGCCCCCCATACCAACTAGAAGATGTGAATTTTTAAATTGTTTTTAAATATTTTTTACAAATCAAGGACGATTTGTTACACAAATATTTTTGCATTTTCCGGTTGTCGGGGCTTATGACCTGCCCTAAAAGTATGGCATTTAGCCTGCGCTAGTGCTAGCGGTGTCGACAACCGGAAAATGCAAACATTTTTGTGTAACAAACCGTCCTTGATTTGTAAAAAATATTGAAAAGCAATTCAAAAATTCACATCTTCTAATTGGTATGGGGAGCATATGACCTGCCCTAAAAGTATGGCATTTAGCCTGCGCTAGTGCTAGCGGTGTCGACAACCGGAAAATGCAAACATTTTTGTGTAACAAACCGTCCTTGATTTGTAAAAAATATTGAAAAGCAATTCAAAAATTCACATCTTCTAATTGGTATGGGGAGCTTATGACCCGCCATAAAAGTATGGCACTTAGCCTGCGCTAGCGATGTCGACAACCGGAAAATGCAAAAAATTTTGTGTAACAAATCGTCCTTGATTTGTAAAAAATATTTAAAAATTCACATCTTCTAATTGGTATGGGGGGCTTATGACCCGCCATAAAAGTATGGCACTTAGCCTGCGCTAGGGCTAGCGATGTCGACAACCGGAAAATGCAAAAATTTTTGTGTAATAAATGACTTGGAATTTTGTGTCAGTATCTCCTGGTCTACCAGGAAAATTCTTTGTTTTCCAAATAATCAAATGACGAGTTTAATAAAAAGGAATGACTGCGTCCAATTTAACTACCTTGTATCAGTCTTCTGTCTAATTTCGTATGGCTTAGGTTAGTGCAAAATGAGCTCCCCATGAAGAAATTATGTCGTATGGGTTTACAATCAACGGTAGTATCTATTCTGGATGGTTCAGCGATCAACTTATCTTCAAAAAATGATGATTGATATTTAACAGAAGATTACTTAGCTTACAACCGTTTGTTAATTAAAGGTTGGTTAATTTATCGGTCTTGGACATTAATTACGAATTAATGGAACCAAATTAATATTATATTTGAGCATTCAAGTGCCATGCACCCTTCCAATAAATAATATTAATTTAAATAATTCCAGTAATTCGTAAAATATTTCAATTAATTTATTATCACGAATTAACAACACTAACCAATTTTAAATATTTAAATATAATAATAAATTATTCATTATCAAGACAAATGGACTGGTCCTCAGTATTGCTTTGTTCTAATTTAGATCAATAAAGACTAGGTTGACTAGGCCATCCCAACACGAAGTTTAACAAGTTAGTGCAAAGAGTTTAAATTGATTTAACGGCGTTGGATCCGAAGTGAAAGGTGGTTGTCTTGTCACAACTGACTCTTCTGTTCCTCCGCTTCGCACCGCTCCGCTGCGGGCGCTCCAGAGCCGTTTTGACAACACTATATCAATTAAAAATATTCGCTAGGGTCGTCTAACTCGGCAAAGTGTGCTACTGGAAAGGGGATGGATCTCCCTTTTTGTTCAATTCCACAATTAAATGTAGGTATAATAATTTTGTGTGTCTTCTGCGTTCAAACGTTCCTGAGTTCAAACGTCTCTACATTCAAGTGTCTCTGCGTTCAAATGCGTTCCGCATTCTAAAGTCAAGGGAAGTGAAGCTTTTTACAAATGGATCTATTCATTGTAAACTCTTATTTAAAATTATCGATTTATTATTGATCAAAACGTCATATTATTGATGATTACTTTGATTTACTGTGTTGCTATTGTACCAGTCTGATTTCATCTGACTAAATTCATGATCTTTCATTATATTCTACTATATAATTATCTGTTCTTTTATTTGCGGCGACAAAGGCCGTATTGATATTTTGTGTTAATTTATACTGCTGAACCAATCTAGTTCTAAAGAAATAACAAAATATAGGCGAGCTAAAGTAACTTCAACACTTTGAGAATCTCATACTTTATTTCTGAGCTGCCGGAGTGTGCGTTTCTCTTGAAGTTTTAGGTGGGAATTTCATATGAGAGTAGCAAATGTCTTTATTGTAGTTTTTCTTAATAATCAACCTTTTCAAGGATCCCGGTTTATAGCTTAGGTCATAAGTTATTTATTTAGTAATAGAAACGATTTCGTTAATAATAATATAGCAAATATCTAGAAGTTTTGACGTTATCACTTTTAAAAGTAAACAATCGGAAAACCGGGGGTCAGGAGGGTATGGAAAGTCATTCATTATTGGATAAGAAGAAAAGTAGTTTTTTGTTGAGTAGACAATAACCTAACAAGACCACCATTATTTCGTTTCATGCCGCAAAATATAATATTTAATTTTCAATAATAAAAAACGGTCAAAGTTCACTGCTTACAATAGAATACATCTGCTTCGTTATTTGTTTGTTGTTAAATAAAAAATTTTAAATTTGTTTTGGTTTAACGATGTTTTTAATTATAATATACATAAATATTCAACATTTAAACAAATTTTTAGTTGGAACGGGGAGTAACGCAAATTAAACCTTAGCTGTAGGCGGTTTCAACATTTTCTCATTGTTTAACCCAGATTGTTTAACATTTTTGTTATTAAATTTATAACTTGAAATTGTTATTTAATAAGAATTTACTTCTGCATCTAAAAAATTTTTATTCTCTATACAGAGTGGTCGGCCGCCGATGTCAACATACGAAATTAACATGAAAAATTGATTTTTCTTTATTCCTACTTGCCATCATAATGGATAAGAATGAAAATATTTCAATGAAGATTAAAAATGAACGAAAACACAAGTTATACCTAACTTGTTGGAAATTATTGGTTTTTAAGCAAGAACAATTACAATAAAATTCAAAAAAGGCAACTAAAATATTTTTAATTACGCAATATTGCATTTTATTAGTGAGATTTTAACAGTAATTGAAGTGGAATAAAAATATCTTTAAATTGATACCCGTTTCATTCTTATCCGTTATGATGAGAAGCAGGAATTAAAGAAAACTCAATTTCCCAAGTTCACATCGGCGTGGCGGCCGGTCACCCGGTATATCCAGAATTCTCACTAAGCGATGCCGAAGGCCGAGTAATTTTATCCGCTAGTTTTGTGTAATATGTTTCATATCTAAAATAAAGGCTTTTCCATAAGTTAGCAAAAATAAATAAAATTATGGTGTTAAATTATAAAGGGACCGACCTAAGCTGAGTTTAATTTGTCGGTTAACTTTTAATTATATTTTGGCGAGAACCCTGGTCTTAATTTATATTGAATGGGGGTATTCAATTAGAAAAAGCAAAATCTTTGTAAAAACAGCAAACTGCATGTACTATCTAAGTTTTAGTCAGGTTGTATTAGAAGTTTGCTATATAAACACTTGCAAATAAATCGCTTAGCTGAAAGTAGCCAATATAAAATAAAATAGCAAAAAATGTAATAGTACCAAGTTTTCCAGACAATTTATTATTTTTTAGCATTTCCCTCTGAAACTAATATAGCGCTACTATTCAGTAGTTTAGTGTTCGTTTTTCGCTCGTTAGAGGTGTTAAGTTTATAGAGGATCATTTTATCCGTTTCTGTTTTATTACATTTCCGCCATTCTGGGCGTTAAACGGGCACCTAACATTTTTCGCTAACGATTTTTTTATATTTTAATTAAATTATAATTCAGTTTAAGTCTGTTTGTGATTAAAATTAATTAAGCTCGTTATTTATTCAAAATTTTACTCGATGTTTCATCCTTTACTTTGGAAAACCTAATTATACAAATAAATTTGCCAAAGAATTTTAAATTAAATAATACAAATTTTGCATATCTGTTAAAACAAAAAATTTATTCGTATGTACAAATTTTAAATCACTTAAAAAATTTAATTTAGTATTCCTCCCCAATTGAACCTGAAAATTACATGTGAGGGTCTTCGTGCTTTGATCTCATCACGAGCAAAATACTGTGTAATTTGATTGTCGAATTACTTTTTTAAAATAAATATAATTAGAAAAAAGAAAAGGGGATAAAACGAGTTAAAGTTGATCGAACGAAATAAATGATTAAAACATTATTGTAAACGATTTTTTATGATTTTAATGTATTCCAGAGTTAATATTTCACAGAATAAATTGTTTAGGAAATAGAAAACTTTTTATTTAGGCGTTCCCGTTTTTCAAACTTTGCACATCTTTCAACTGGAATACTAAATTGGATTTGAAAAATCCAGCTTTATTACATCGAATTCCTAAATTATGTAGGACGGATTGAGATCAAGGCTACTAATGTTAAACTTTGTATGGTCGTGGAGTTCGCAGTTTTACGATTCTTACGATCCCTTATGTGCGATTCGCATGCCCTTTCACCTCATACATTGGCATTAGACTTTTCTTAGCTATTTGCACTCACATATCACAGTTATTTTTACTAGGTAGATCATTTCATGATACGGCAAGGAAACTCGTAAATACACGATATTTGCGCAATAAATTTCCTCTTCATATTTTCTCCATAAAAACTTGGAATTTAAGGAAGCACAACAATTTATTAAAAAAGCGACTTTACATTTTTATAGCTACAATATTTTCAGTTACAAAAACATAAAAGAGAATTACCGATATTGTGTTCTTAATTGCGGTGCTTATCAAAGTTGTTAGTAATTAAAATTAATTGAATATGTTAAACAACCCGCGAATAAATTTGAATATCAAAGAGAAACTTTAGATTAGGTAGAAGTTTTTGTAAAAAAGTAGTAGACGCATGGCGTATTTTATTTTACGCATATTTTAATTTTCCCAATTTTTTACCCACAACTTTTTGTTACCCTGGACTGATATATTATTATATTGTTTAAAATAAATTGTTATCTCTTTTCAGTATTTTAAAATCAACACAAAAAAATGTATAAAACATTTTTCGAAATTAAAGTAGTACACACAATTTTATATTATACGAATATTATAAAATATACTGGAACTATACTCTAACTTATATAATATGACATACAAAATATAGCAAAGAGGAATATTAAATTACAATAGTAATGTGAAAATTTTTGAAATTGAGTTCTAAAAACTCTTACTGTCGTAATGCAGATGTGACTGCTTACAAAAATATATGAAAGCCAACTAAAAATATAAAATTGTTTCCATTTAAGATTAACCAAGAATGTTACCGTTTGTACCGTCATGTCACTAAAAAGCAATATGTGGGGTAAACGTAAGTTAATAATCTTGCTTATGAAACGACAGTAGGTAATTATTATTTAGCAATTTAAATGATTTTGATAGGTAATCTTAAATGAAAGCAAAGCAGTACTGGAAAATTTTATCTAAAACCTCGGGTAGCCTTTAGCTATAAGGGCTTGATTGATGCAGTTGCTCAGATTTCCGCCTCAATCGGCGGGAATACGTTTAGACCATAGTACAGTTGTTTGGAAATCGTCTTTACACAGTGAATGTTTACTTAGTAGGATTTGAAATAAAATTAGTAGTATTAAATGTGTGATCGTAGTTTCACTAAAGTTCCTGATATTATGGACAAAGAATCTGCGGACTCACAAAGTAAAAATAATTTACAAAACTGCGTGTGCGCGATCTACACTCTCGTGACCAAGGGAAGGTCTAAACCGTAGCTAGCCTGTCCACCAATACACTCTTGCATCATCATGGCAGTGAATCAATTTGTGAGCAAATTGCGCTTCAGACTTTGTACGATTATCTTATTAGGAAGAACTATACGAATGAAATGTAATTCGATTTAGCGATAAACGAAGAAGGTAAGTTAAGAATAGCATTTTGCAGTATTTTAGAAATTCTATTCGATTACTCGCTTTCAATTACCGTGTTGACGTAGTAAAAGAGCAAAATATATCGGTAACTTTTTTAATAGCTTTTCAGTTAAAATTTAATTTGGCACTTAACTACGATATAATAAAATAGCGAATGCCTTCTAAGTACGTTTAAAAGCAATTTTCTATCGTAAAGTGAGAACATTTTAAAATACAATTATACACCTTACGTAATATAAGTCCCCGAAAAGCGTTGAAAACTTAAACCACAAGTTCATGTTTAAATAATTAAGAGAACTTTAAGGTTTTTATGTTATACATTTCATGACACAAACTTAAATTATCCTTCTATAAATTTAGTTTTGCTATTGAAGAGTGCGGAAACTTCAGATGAGCGGAAAAATTCTCTGTATACAGGTTTAACAGTTAATCCACAAAACAAACCGTTTTGTAGAATCTCTATTGCTGTTTTATCCCTAAATTGTTAGTGTAAACCAATTCGTGCCTTTAGGAAATTTTAAGTTACTGTAAATAGCTTGAACATTTAACAATTAAATTACAACAAACTAGAATTATGGACTATTCAAAATTTAAATCATTTTCATGTAAATTTCGCTTGTCGGCTGTAAATTATAATTAACGTTAGTGGTAGGTTAGAAAACTAGAAATTTACATAGAAAGCTTTAACGTATTATTTGTGTTGTGTTATTAAATAACTAATATCGTTGTTTGCTCGAACAACAAGACTGTAATTAAATTCGTTACAACAATAAGTAACGTAAATGCATCATAAGTTAAGGAAATTAAGTAATATGGTAGATTTAAAAGTTATAAAAAATAAGTAGGTAGTACTAACGTTTATTATATTTTATCTTTAAGCTTAAATTCGATTCGATTTCAATCGTTTGACAGTCGATTTCCTTGGAGAAAATGACACTCTATAATGGTTTTAACTTCGTTACGAACGCGAGTAAAAATTTCATATAATGTAACAGAAACTGCTTTTCTCTATTGTAAAATTTTAATAGAGGTTTGTTTTGCACTAATAATCTTGTTAGGGCAGTTAATGTCATGACAAAGAAAATCTGACTAAATTTTGATTTATTAAATGGTTATACAGGGTGGTTGTTGAAATGAAATAATATGCTGATTTTCACGAGTTTACTTCTGTTCATGAGAAGAAATGGGAGAAAATACTGTGGTGGGAATCAAATCCACTTAGATTTTATGACAATGTCAGCAAGCACCAGACATGAAGTGACTTCTGCAGAATCAGTTACAGTAAACTAACTGCAGTAAAGATTGATTTAGTTTTCAGATCGACTTTGTTCAGTTGAAGAGGTCAGGTTTATTACAATCAATCTGTTTCGTTCTTTTCTGAGTCAGATTTTAGAAACACGCAGTATACGAGTATAAGTTATAAATGCAAGCAATACATTAACTGAAATTCTTTCATAACCTTAAATCATGGCAGACATTTATTGAAAATTTTTATTTATACTTTCATATCCAGCTTTTCAGTAAAATGCAATTTATTACAAAATTGCATTGGAAAACTATTTCAATGTAAATTCTGATGTACATTTATTTTAAAGAATAGCTGCCTATAGAATTTTAAGTTCCTTGCTTTCCAAAGAAAAACAAGCTTGTTTCGAACAAATTATTTAAAATAGTACTATGATATGACATTGCCTGCTTTTGAAAAACAAAAAGAAAACTCATAAAAAGTTGATAAGAGTAAAATCACAGTTATACAAGTATAAAACATATATCTATATTGTCTAAAAGTAGGATATAAAGTAATACAGAAGCTGTCAAAACTTTAACAACTTCAACAAAGTTCAGTTATTTTTGTGTTCATTGAAAAGTTTATTATTACTACCACTTCTTTCAATGACATCGATTCGGTAAAATTTAAACTAATTCGATTAAATAAATTATAATGGTCAGTAAAAATAAAATATTTTTTACAACGTTTTGTAACGAATAGATAACATTTTGTATTTACGATTCATTTATTCAGGAAATGTCCGTAGACGAGCGTTCAAGTTGAATAAGTTGACCCCGAAGCCCAATGAACTTACTCTAGTGACTACTGAAAAAGATGCTGAATCGGTTCAGTTGAAACATTTCAAACGTACGTAACCATTAAGTATCTTATAATAGCAATTATCGAACCCTGTACTTTTCATTCCAACAAATCTTTTTTCTTCCAAAAATCACTTTTATAAAAGATTCTTCAACTAATACGTAATTTTTTAAATAAACTGATAAATATTAAATAGTAAAAATTAATGACTGAATTTGGTCTATTTCGACGCTTTCCTCAGAAGAGCACAGGAAACCCTGCTGCAAATATTCCTGCAATTTTTTTTTTTTAAAGTAGAACAATAATTATTTGTGTAACTGTTTCATCAATTATATTGCATTGGTTTACACACTTTATTAATAAACATCAATCAATAGCTAATTATAGCAGTAGAACAGAGATGTGGAAAATTATTTGTTCAATCTAATTAAAAGCAAACATTTCTGATAAAATTATATTAATCATTGAAATCTTCTTAATATTGAAGCCCAGTATCAATCATCAATATTTCAACAATAAATGAGATCGTTCGGTAAATTGACTTGTTTCGCTATAATTACATAATAATTCGATATTACATTATTAAGTAGATAGGTCGATTTCAATAAATTGATCATTAAAATAGTTATTCCTGGAGTCTTAAAAGCTCGTAAAGCTGTAATTTTATTTCATTGTTAGTTAACGAAAATATTTTGAATTTTAATCAGACATTTTCTCTAAATATTATAATAGTAATATAAAACCAAATTCAAATAACAATGAAACATACCAATTAGGTAGTACACATTAATATTATGTAGCATATTTTGAGATTACTACAGTTTATATTTGTAAATTTTCTAAAATTAAATATGATTTAATGTAGGTACCTATACAATATTTAATGAGAATAATTCAAATATCTTTAACACGTAGACCGCCATGCTTAAAACAGCCTATTATTTTTATGTTAGTGTGAGTTAAATTTAATGCACGTGGCGGCTAACGTATCAAGGGGATGGGTATACTATTTATAATATGTTCTTAAAGTTTATTAATTCTACGATAATACGTATATAATAATTGAAACAGCGGTCAATCATGAAACTAAATTTAAATTTAAATTTTGAAAAGGAAGAACTTGTTGATTTTTTATTTACTTTATTTAACTCTTTATACATATTTAATTTAAAACTTCTGTATTGGTATTATGTTCGACAATCATTACGGTAATTTACAAATTTGCTGCAATTTACTACAAATTAGCTTCCAAATACTACTTGGGTAAGAAATTTCATTATTCTAATTAGAAACATTATGAATTCTGGTAGCAATTTTTTATTGTTATTTATTTCTAAGATGCAAACCTGGAGAGAGTCAAACTTTCTTATGACTAATCTATGTACTTCGGAGGGAACGTTAAACCACTGGTACCCTGGGTTAGTAGATTGCCATCATTAACATAGAAAACCATGATACAGACACATCTGATGGCAAGTCTAGCAAGCTACCTGATGGATGTAAAATATTTATATGCTCAGAGTTTCTAACACTGCCAAGGAAATGATGCAAATCTTGACAAATAACAGGCCTTTCAGGCCTACTAGAAGAGAATTCTCTAGAGAATTGCTACTAGAAAGAAAGAAGAAGAAGAATTCTAAGATGAAGAAATCATGGATCATCATTAGAGATTATTTACATTTGGACTATCTTGTTACCGCTTCATATGTAAGGTTATCGTTCATAAAAGCATAATTTTATAGCTGAAATTTTCAATTTTAACTTGTCAAGCCCCCCCCCCCCCCCCCGGTTGCAAAAATCAAGATATTGCATGTTCAGTCATTGACTTCATTAAAAATTCCAGTTTTGTAGAAAAAACGCTACAAAAATTGTTTTTTCATTCTAAAGGCTTGTTTAATTTATTTATTAGAAGGTTAAGTTAGGTACAAGGACATTTACCGTCACTATTTCGCCCTAAGGATTTTTAAGTTTTCTCATCGAATTAACCATTTCGCATCCCAAGTGTAATTAATATTTCTAGCATATACAAGGTGACAGGCACATTTCCAATGGGCTGTTCATGTATTACGTATGTAAAACTTTTTTTTTTATTCGTTCCTCTTTAAATTAATTTTATATAAATTTCTCTCGATGCGGTTGTGTATTTATTTCACTTTCTTGCATTCTAGATTATTTTGCAACGACCATGAAATTGTTGGCTTCGAGGTCAGCTGCGTTACCTCTAATGTGTACGCCACTAGGGAGTCTACCCAGAGCTGCCATTAAAAGCGGACGTATTCGTTACGAATCTTACACGACTTCAATTTCTTAAGTTTCGATATTATGCCATCCACACAAGCAACATTTCAATCGTGTACCTGCTCTTCCTTGACAAGACAAACCAGGCCTGGCTCAGACTTGTCATGGAAATTTTGATCTTGCAAGAAATTACCAGGATTAAAATTTTACTTAGACATTTACTTACATTTTATCTGTAACGTTCCAGGGTTCGGTTAAATGGGCAATTGCGGACTGCACCGATGGTCAAAGGGTCACATAATCTGACATGTGGATTGCACCGGGTTCGGTTAGGGATGGTCAGTAACTAATTTGTTTTAATTCCATTAAAGGATTGAGGTATTTAATTTACTACAGAGGTATGTAAATAATACAGATTGTATTTACATTTTCTGGTTTTCATTGCTAGATAATGTAAAAATTATAGCACTAATTTATGGGAAACTCTCATTTCATCCTTCAATTAGGTTTAGGGGACCACTAAAAGAGGGATCCACTGGTCGAGCTTAGGTTATTGTTAGGAAACAATCATTTTTTTAATGAGGGGACCGTTGAAAGAGCGATTCACCCCGTAGAGATTAGGTTAGTTAGTTAAAATTTTATGATTTGCTACCATTCTATTGGTCCATAATTTTTTAAATAAATTTTGATTGGCTTGAATTACACATTTGCGAAATTTTTTTTAGAAGACTGCGCTTTTGAATTAGGGGTCGTTCATAAATTACGTCACGCAATTTTAAGCATTATTTACCCCCCCCCCCAACTGCCCAAAAACCTAGACCTATCTCCAAATATTACGACATGCACCCTTCACCCCCCTCTTTTAATATCTATTATTAAGCAAAACCCAAACAACCCTACCTATTTTTTATTCGGCAAAGCAAACATCTACAATCGTTAGTTATGTTCTCAAAATGATTTACTTTTTAAACCAATAACACCAACCGTTGATTTTGAACTTTCTATTCAAGCAAGCATTAACATGTTTGGGAAAATATTGAACTTATTGGATTCCGATTTCATTTAAGCCAAACGCGGTATAGAAAAATTCCAATCGGAGTTGATGCCGCTTATAGTGAAGATTTAATATCGATAATGCCAGACGATGCACTATTGAGCACCTGTTCCGATATTCCTATTTCGAACTTATATTGATGCAGATTCACTTTTTCCATCAAAGCTCTGAGCAGTACGCACATCAAGTATGCCGGAATACGAATGCGTGTGTGTTGTTTTTTTATAACGTATGTAGTTTTCATTTTTATAACTCCACCCACCGATTTACACCTTTTTGGAGATATTAAAAATGATATAAATTAAAACATACCTAAGAATAAGCAGTATTGGCACAGCTAACACAGTTAATGCCGTCAGTTCGAAATCTATAATTTTTCCGAACCGGAGCAAGAACTTGACATTGGCATCCCTTTCTTGACATTGGCGCCCCTTTCCTCCAGCATTTGAGTTTAAAGATATCAAAAATCTCACGAAATATAATTTACAATGTGGTGCTCCCTTGAATTGCCTCCCGGGGCAGCAGCCCTGGTTACCCCCCCCCCCTACATCCTAAGCTAAATGCCATTACAGTTAGTAAACAAGCAAAATTACAACATTCGATCGACTTGTATTCTGACAAAACAATTACCAGGATCCAATTTATAAAAATTAGAATTTTTTTCAATAAACAATAAATTAAAATAAAATTAAATATTTTGGGCATCTATTAGTGCTTTTTTAAGTTTTTCAATAGTGTTTGGGGCGACTCCTTGTATACGTCCTTGTTTCATTTTCAGTAAAAAACATTACGAGTAAGCCTTACAAGTTTACTTTTACTTAAAAGAATTAAGTATTTATATCGGTGCAATCCACATGTGGGGATCGGTGCAATCCACATCTGACCATCGGTGCAATCTACATATGACCCTCGGTCAAAACCCTCAAAAAAAGGATTAATTTCTTTCCATCGGTGCAGTCCACATACGTCCGGTTAAATTTGTCCATATAAAGGATAAGCACCCTTTATTTGTTCAATTACACTCATTGATTAAAAAAAATCTTAGTAACGTTTGCTTCTCTCCAAATAAAAGAGATATAAGAGCTTGCCAGATTCTTGCTAACGCTGATAAGATAATAGCAGAATAAGAAGCCGATTTTTGTATTTTTTTGAAACAGTAAGTTGCGAGGTTAACGGACGATATTGGTTAGTTGGTTGAATTAATTAAGTTGTTACGTTTATTCAACTCCAGTTCTTTCCGATTCCATAATCATATCGATTCTTGCCAACGAGAGAATTGTCGACAGGCTTCCTATAGTCTGTTTTTTTTAAAGAAACGAGTAAAAAATTTCTATTCCACGTGGATAATTTGAATATTAACCAATGAAATTGTTTGAAATTTAATTTCAACCTTGAATAGGGTTCAACCTTGCTTGAAATTTAATTTCAACCAATTTCATTGGTTAACATTCACGTTATCCACGTGGAATAGAAATTTTTTACTCGTTTCTTAAAAAAACAGACTATAAGTGATATTCCACTTGGTGTGGGTTACAATCTGGCAAATCCAAGGCTTTTGTTCCTATTCAGGCAAACAGCAATCTTCCACCATCGCCATCGTTTTTTATTGACAAGCGAATTTTAACTTACGACCGACCAAAATTCAATCTACCACTGTACGAACATCTGTACTTCATTTGAGTGCGACCTTAGATATCCTCATTTTGTGTTTTCGGCATCATTACCATCCAACGACGACACTAACATCCAAATTGTCGATTATTAGCAATAGGCTCTACAACTGACAGCTGGACTCCAATTTCTCATCTTTCTACTACAAGTAGCGACTATCTGATTGGTTGACTGCGTTCCGTAGAGCAGCAGCACATGTGAGGCGCGACGATTTAAAAGGGTGAGCGTTTTTAATTTTCACTGTGGTTCTTTGTATGTACGAAGTGAAGTGTTTCCAGAGTGTCCGTGCAACATAAGTACGCGGGCGGTTTCTCAGCGAGGAACATAGAAGATCTTCATAATTCTTTAATTTGGTTGAGCAAATCTGAGCGAAAGTTTGGATTGTATGACTTTCGTACGCCGAATCAGATCTAACGCGGTACTTAACAATTTCCAGCTGCGTCTGACCGAATTACTGTGGAATTACTGCCCCCGAACCACAGTTTATATCAGGAACTCAACTCCTACCTCTCCAAAATATATCATCAGGGGCTGAATTTTACCATAGTGGCAAAATAAACTAGAGAGCTACTCTCTCCGGATTGCAATGGTTGCAATCTTTCTATTTCTATTTCTAGTTACACATGGGATCAGAAGCCAGTCAGAAATGCAATCAGTTACCGGGATATCCTTGTCTTGTCTAATCGTACCGCTACTAGTCGGTACTATAATATTTACTACTTATTCCCCAGTAATTTTTTTAAATACTGCAATTAGTATTAGACAAGATTTGTAACGCTCTCAGAAAATGACAGTTATATTTTTCGCCGTGGCTTTTATTGAAAAAGTTATTGTTCTACATATCAAATACACAAATATAGCACAATCTTAGCGCTATATTAGGCCAATGTTGGGTAAGTATTACATTAATATTGCGGCAATATAGAGCTAAGATTGTGTGCTACATGAGCAATATAGTCTCTCTTGTAGTATATCGAAAACTGCATCAATTGTAGAGTCAATTTACTTATTTAATATACTGATGACTTCTTCTGTACTAAGATGGGGTTAAATTTTAATTTTGTTCTCCTAGCTATCCGAGGAGATCTGCAAAGTTTAGAATTTTCCATTTCCCCCACCCTTCCTTTAGTTCTCGATAGCCCCATTATGCTTGAATCCAGAAAAACAGCATGGTTAAGTCATTCAGGTACGAAAATTTTGATTTGAGTTATGTTTCGTCTCTACAGCCTGATTATTTATTTTATTGAATTTCGATTTCGTATCGAGGTGCTCCTTGAGATAATTTTTAAATTAAGCTTCTTAGTTTATACCTGAATTTTGAACTTAAACGTCACATCTTTAGCTGTTTGTTTAGGTGACTTGATAAAACATTTCCATTTGTCACTATATTTTTGTTTCCTTTAATGTAATTAACAAATTGAATTCTCACTATCCTTATTTACGCAAACGTAATTAAATGTAAAGAAAAACATACAGTTCTATTTACGTACTTATAAAAATTTCTACCACACCGTAACCAATATTGACTTTCCCGTTGCGGTTGTTTGCATCCACTTGAAACGTTTTACTTTCATTACGACTTGAAATTTTACATTTAAACGTCAGGCAAATTCAAGCACTGAGTGTGCCTTTACAAGAATTTATCAGAGCTTAAATATGATATCAGAACAATATCATGTAACTTTATGAAGTAACGATACGAAATAACCCAGCCGGGACCAACTGGTATGAGAGCTTTTGAAAATGTTCAAACAGGTCTCGTTCTCTATGTATATCACACCGAGTAATTGCCAACATTAACGCTTTTTTTAATATTTTTTCCTAAAAACTTCATTCCTTCAAAATATTTGAGTTAATCGACTGTTTAGAAATCCTAAAATCTCGTTAGTTTTATTTTAAAAGATATCCATACTAATATGTATGCAACTTAATATAGTAGATAATAACAATGAATAAGAGACAACATGATACCTAAAATAGCAAGAAGAGTAAAGACCACAAAGAAGGTATCTCAATAAATTATTATAATAAAACTGGAAGGGACACCTAGCCAGAATAAAGGGCGATCAATGGACGCGAAAAATGTTAACGTGGAGATCTACTGGGTAATTTCTGATGGTCATGAGAACTAACAACGTTTAGTGGTTTATTGCATGTTTGCATTATGGAAAGATATCAGCATCAAAGAAGATAGGTGACTATGTTTCTTTACAAAGTTCGAGTGATGCTCATCCAATTGTCAACACCCTACCGATCTCCACTTGACGTTAGCTTTGTTTAGTTTTGCTCCTTGCATTCTCGTGCTCGTAAAACTCTTCAACTAAGCTTTCACCTTGACCCACCTCCTTCCCCACTGTAATTAGCCAGCCATCAGTTGCAATTATTTTAAGATACGATGCAAGGAATAGCTTTCGTTTAGAAGTGAACTAAATCAAATAAAAACTGTTATGCATTTTTCAGGGTTGTAGAAAAGTTTTACCAAAATAACTTACAGCAAATAGGTACGGAAGAAAATGTAATCATGCATTAATAACCCGCAACATTAATTACTCTTATGATATTGTATATTATGCATAATTTATATAAAATTTAGTAGTCTAAAGTGATATACATGGTTCTCTTAATAACTAAACCATTTCCACTTATGAACTCAAAGTAAAAGCTAATGTAACTTGCACGTTCGGTTAGTTATGAATTAATTTGTGATTAGTTTAAGAATAAACAATTATTCATCGAGATATATAAAATTTTATGTGTTTTGTGTTCAAAAGTACGAAAGTTTTATATTAAAGACGTAGCTGAGATAATATACCATTAAGGTAAGCATTAGGAAACATCCAGACATTTTTCATTAATTTGAGCAAGCGTTTAATTTAAATTTCCATTATTATGGTAATTTAAGCTGTGTATAATAAAATTTCTGTGCTAATATACTTGCTAAACAAGCAAGTAAACTGGTAAAAGCACAACTTGAGCTGTGTACAAGAGACACAGAAGGCAGAGCGCCTCATTAGCAGAATCATATTTTAGTTTTAATGGGAAACCAGCTGGCGCCTTATGCCCAACTCATTAAACTTATCAAGCCAAATCTGTCTTTCTACCTCTACTAATTTATTGTCACTCAATTAATTTTGCCTTTCTTTAAATAACGCAACATTTTGCTCTTCAAAAGTCTTTAACAGCCAGTACGAACGAGTTAACAAAGAACGCCGAAAGTTTTACGAAGGTTAATAAAGTCAAACATTTTCAAGCGGCAATTTTCTATTGTTAAGTCGTAATCAAAATTAATACAATCGTAACTTTAAATATGCAGGTATTCTATTTTTGTTATCTTAGTTAAAATAATAATTTTCCTATATTAATTTTCCATTTAGTTTAATAATTAATTAAACCAAATTATGCGTAAAGCAATGTATCCCTTTAGGACATACGCGGTTAGCGAAATTTAAATTTAGTAGCTTCTCATTACCAACCTAAATGCTTAAAACACCCTATAATTAAATTAGGCGGAGTATAACGACCCAATTGTCATCTTGTGTGAAGTTATTAAATTTTACATTCATACTTTAAGGTATTGTTTCACCTTGCACAATGTCATCAACGCGCATAGCAGCTCTTTAGCTTCGGATGCCTGTACATTCTCTCAAGTTAAGCTCTCAGTGTAGGGTATACAATATAGGGGATTAACCAGTAGAAATATCAGTAGTTTGTTTTAAATCCTAAAGGACGCAGTGTCACAGGTGTCATGCGCGCAGCCCTGACGAATAGTAATTACGAATTTGCCTCTTTGATTATGGAAGTCTGCTTTGGACTGCTTTCTTTATTTGAGTTTTAACGTAAATATAGTATATAAATTAAATAATATTAGCTCTCATGAAGTTCTTCCGATTAGCTTCCAGTGGCTTAGTTTAGCATTTGGTGTCCGCTAAAATTTATATTAAATTATTTTTACCCATAGTCTTGATCTGTTCTGGCAGACTGTTATGTTTAATTCATATCGAATTTAGTGTTTCCACACCGCGAGAGAAGTTAGGTAATTTGTCGAAATAATCAGGGTATCTTTTTCATAAAGAGCTTAGCTCTGAGCATATCGGTACGTATAATTTATCAAAATACAACAAAAGCCATAGTGTTTGGTTTGCTTATATTCAATTTACCTTTTTCTTTACTTTTGTTTACACACCTAAAATTATACGAACGGTCATTGCTTTTATATGAATTTTACCGAGTATCCGAATTTTTCTGTTCCAAATGTAACAAACTTATTAAATTTTATAACGCTAAAATAATAACAAAAGAATTTAATAACAACATAAAGCTAACCAACCAAATAAAAAATGAAACTTCAAAGACTTTTATAATAATCTCGACTATAATACATTTACTTTTTTGCAACAAATGGACTTTAAATCGCGACATCTAACGACGACTCTTCGGATATGGAAATAAATCCGCCAAAACCATGATAGTCCATTCCGAATTGCAAGTCACAGCTAAACGGTATAATTTGATAGTTTAACGTGTAATCCCAAACACGGCACAAATAAATCTATGATCTCTGGGTCTATAGCTTTATTCCCTATCATAAAATCATCCCTATGATAATGTACAAAATTATGTAGGTAAATCGTCATAATAATGAATCTAAAAATAAATTAAAAAATGCTTTTAGAAAACTAACTTGAAATAATGAGATGCACATTTTATACTAAATTATGAAACACATAGAGATATTAAATTCAATTTAAATAAAAGCATGATTAAATGTATGAAACGAGGTAGTGCTTATGCATTAACTGCGAACAAAATTTACAAAGTCGGTACGAAGTGTGAAATTTGTACAATCGTGCAATTACACTGTCTGAGAAAAAAATCCAGCTTTGTTAATTACCTGCATAGTATACAGCATTTTTGTTACTGTAACGAATGATGGAATTGTTTGAACTGAAAATGAAAAACAAAGCCGTTCAAAAGGATTCCTTAATGGACCATATGTGTTCAAATATGGCGCTCGACAAGGGAATTACAAAGGCGTGTTTTTCTTTTTTATATCAGTAAAAACAATTCAGAATTTAAAATATTTGGTAGGACTGAAAGAAAATTTAATATTTCGATCATATTGTATTTGAAACATTCTATCAGGTCAATAAAAATCAGATTATCAAAATCTTCCTTGATCTTCCTTGCAAAGTTATCGAGTATTTTAAATAGAAATGTATTTTGAATTTAAGGTGCAGAATGAGAAAAATCGGCATAAAATGGCATAAAATGAATTATTTAATAATTAAACTTAGGTACAAACTTCTAAGAACACCAAAACGCAGAAGAAAAGGAAAACTAAAAAGGAACAGAACAAGAACATCCAGAAAAATAACAGGATAATGGCCCATTCCAATAATTCAACCGCATTTGAAAAATTAACTCAATACTTGTCAGCTGGAAGCAAATATCCTATAGTCTTTTGAATGGGAAGTCGCTCAACAGGATAATGGACGAATTCCAGAATTTTTCGATGTTCTAACCTAAAATCCAATTGAAAATATTTTTACTAGTAAAATTAAGCGTTTATTGAAGTCTATAAAAAGTCAAAACATTAGTTTAATATTCGTGAGTTAAAAATAAGGATAGGTAAAGTCTCATCCACGTACCTACGAAGTACTGCCAAGTACAAAAAAATTATAAGCGATATAAAGACGGGTTCAATCCCTTTTAACTAACTTCAGGTCCAACTATTTAAACAGTTTTAAGTTTTCTGCAGTCTTTGCAAGTTTTGAGACGTTGTCTCCCCCCTTCTTCGCGTCTCAAGTGAACAGTGCTTTTATTTTTGAACAAACTAAGTTGAAGGAATTAAAAATAAATTCTTTATTCGTTGATTATCCTCATTCACAGAAAATAAATGTCAGCTTTATTTGTTCAAAAACAGTCAAGTCGTAAATCGTTCGTAATTTTACCATTTCAGAAAACGAATTATGTGATTATTATTAATATGATGTTAGTTAAATTCATTGTATTATGCTATAAGTTCACTTTAATCTGAAGTTTAAATGAAATACAAGATACTGCACTGGCTTTAATTTTGATGGTAATAAATTCTCTTTGAAATGCCAGCTTACAACGTTATTTGTGATGTACAAGATTATGGAGTTTCTGGAAACGCTCCCTTAATTTATCCATTAAGAGATAATGTTTAATGATAATTTTCTTATAATATTAATAGTAATACGCAGAAGTAAACAGGATTACTAAATATTAATTTAAATGCAATTTTCATTTCTGCAATTTCGCATCCTTTGTGAAAATTAATATTCAGCATAATTTTCGGATCCCACGAAAAGAGCAGTTGTGCTCTGTAACATCAACAGTTTAACAAACAATTTTGAGATTTTTGAGACAAATTTAAAATACTTATATCTAAAAAAGTTATTTATTTTCAGATACTCGACTAGAAAACGTACTAATATAAGTAAATTGGTATGTTTTAATGACGAAGAGCACACAACTGCTTGAAAGCTTAAAACTATAATACTTATAATTTAATTCAACTAACTCGTAAAATTATTTAAAATTAATATATAATTGGATAATATAAATTACGTAAATTAGAATGAAATTAGAATTCATTGCAGTGTACAATTAAAAACCCTTTAAATTTCATTTTCATATTATATTATTTATTTTTATGTTTTAATGAAACTTCTATGAGTTTCTTGTATAAAAGTGCGCCTGATTGATTCGTTCATTTATTACCAACCCAAAATGTTTACCAATTAAAAAAATATACAAATTACAATCAAAATTGATCAGAAACCCGGTGATGCCATGGCCTGCACGTACGGCCGTATCCCTCTTGAGGGAGGTCAAACAATTACAACAATGGTAATGTAAATGTAATGGTAAAGTTTTATAACAATTATAGAGGAATAATCGAGCTGCTACGTTTGCTCCTCACTTACGTCTTTATTTTTTTGGCTTTACGATGTTTCCTTGTTATGTACGTCCATAACTCATAATCGTAACTTCGCAATTCGGTGTCCCGTCAGTTGCAGTTATGATGGTCGTACTTCGATGAAAATAAGTCAAAATCGAGTTTCTAGAGTCACAAAACATATAATAAAAAAAAGACGAGACGTAAAAACTAAATGTTTTACAGTTCGATGAGCGCCACTTGGAAAAATGTTTACAATCAACTACTAAATTCAAGTTAGCCCCACAGTTTTTTAACATTTTATTTGCAAATGCTATCAAATTATTTTTAAATTCTTGGATTCCTTTTTCGATAATTGAAAATAAAGATTAAATTACTGCTGATGTTTAGAAAACATGCTAAATATGGAAGCAATTTGCTTTCTAATTAAGCAAAAAAAATAATATACTAAATCATTATGTTTTTTTAATGATGTAAAGCCTTGGGTTTATAATACGAAAAAATGTTTCTTTTTGTTTAGGCAATGTAAACAGTTCCGTTCGCTTTATTATTTAATAATGCACGTAAACAAATTTAATAGATACATTTAAAAATTTTAAAGCAAAAAGCATTTCTCCAAATTAAAAGGCCTAATTATTATCAATTAGATTTTATTATGTTTGGAAACCAAAATAGATTTTAAAATGTATCATTGTACAGTAGATTCCCTGCTGCTGTTGTAGTCGTAGAGCTAAAATAATTGAAATCCACGTAAACTTAATATTTAGTTTTAGCATAGTTTTAATGTTATGGAATCAAGAATTTTCTACGCGACTACTATTGAAATTATTATACAAATATTTGAAATTGCAGCATCGTTTAATAAGCGAAAATCTGTCAAACTAAATTTCCTCAAGTAAATAACACAACATGTTGCTTAATTAGTAACATTAAATTTAGTTTAATTAATATGACAAAATTTAACAAGATAACGAATATGATAAATTATTTTCATATATTTTAACTGCTATAGAATAACAATAATTCTAGGCAATAACATAGGATTTTAAACGTCAGAAAAGTGTTATGAATCACCTTACCATTAATAGTACTAAACATAAGGTTTACCTATATCATTTATTATAATTTGTCATATTTGTAATATAACAAGCGAAACGCACTGATAATTTCTAAAATTAAATTTAGCATCCAACATTAAATTATTCATTTATTAAAATCCAACAAACTTAGACGTATATTAAAATGTTCTTTACATTTAAATTTCTTTTCTGATTTAACAACATGCTTACAAAATAAATATTTCTCTTTCGTAGTCTTCCATTTTATTAAATTTATATATACATACATATCTAATCAACTTCCTTCCTTAAGAGGTGGGCAAATAAATTTATTACGAACTGCAGAAGTTTTTCCCTAGCTAAAAAAATCTTTTTGATTGTTTGTCAAACAATTGTAATATTAAAATTCGAGTGTAAAACTTTTCAAGCAACTTGAAAATTAATTCAATATGTCGCATTTACGAAAAGTAAAGGTTAAAATGTACAAAAATAAAAGCTGACGATTTAAAATTATTGTAAAAGGATAATTTAATATTATTTGTTTTCCTTGTTATCCTGACACCTGGAATATAAATCCACCCAAGTTTTCTTTCATCGTTGGTCAAGAATCGCCTTAATATCCATTATAAGTACCAACGATCAAGCCTGTTCTCGAAGACGGTGTGGCACATCGAGGCAGTGGTGCAATCTTCAAGCGGTATGTACTTCATGGTCATCAGGGAGTTGTCAGTTATGATTCAAAAGTAATATTAATGGGGTTGTTAATTAAAAATTTTCTAAAAGTAAGATTTATTCGAAATTATGGAAGCAAAACCACTAGGTTTGTCTCCAAATAATTGATTCAACCAGTTGATAATAGGAATTACAATTTTGTAATTATTTTTACTTAATTTATATTATAGTCATTGAAGAATGTCATAAAAGTATTAATTTTCCATTTCCATGGAAATGGAATATTCCATTTCGCTTTGCGAAATGTTATGCTACTAATTGCCTTTTTATTTAAAGACGCAGCGGAAGCCAGCCGTAAGCATTAAGTCGCATTTAGAAACTTTCAATTTATACAAAACCGACTTTACTGTCTCTAGAGGAAATAAACAAGTTTTTGAATGAACAATTCACATTCCCGAATGCTTCAATCTGTTTAATTGTTATTATCTATCATCAAATAAACAAATATTTGCGATTCTATAATTTGAACTAAATCAATCAATCGGCGTTTGCTTATCAGAAATTCTCTTGTTATCGAGATTGAATGCACATCACAATTCTATGATACCAATAGTAATTATTTGTTTTTTAATAGAATAGGAAATATAAAAATATGGTCGAAATAATAATATAAAAATGTGAAACTCTTGAAATTAATCTTGTAATAATAAAAAAAAAACACAATAAGACCAACTAAAATATTATTAGAGTTTTCAGTTGTGATTGTAACTTTGGAAATAAATTTTACAATAATAATACTATAACAAAATTTGAAATTAAAACTTAATTAGTTTGGTAACATTAAGACTTAATCAATGTTTTATTAAAAGGCTGGAGGGAATTTATTATCTACGTTTTAATGACTTGTTTTTAATTTTTACGTTAAGTTGAATTTTTAAGTTACAAAATAAACAAGAAAAATGTACAAATATCTCTTCCTTCTCTATGTATCTCTTATCATCCATTCATCTGACAAACACATTTCATATAAGAGAAATCATATAATCTAATTAATTTAACTATAATTACGGTTAGAATTAGTATTCAATATTTCCTGAATATCGCTAAAATATTTAGATAGGCATGAATAGCTTAGACAAATAATTGTTTCGGATAATTAATAATTATTATCTATAAGATAAACAAGAACAGGTACGTAATGTATTCAAACCTAAACTACGCAATCTATACTAATTAACAATTTTTTAAAATAACAACAAACTAAAAACCGTAAAAATTAAATTTATCCATTAAATCTAAACAAAAACCCTCTCATATTTTCAATTTACTCGTCTAAATTTAAAAAGTGTGAAATATTAGGATGTGATGAAAATTGTATAAAATTTCGTAAAAATAATTGGAAATTAAACATTTTTCGAATTGCAACTCGGACAAGAGTACAATAGCTTACTTCACAGCGGGTTGAAGCTTTCCCGACATAAAATAAAACCATTACTGTCAGAAGAAGCAAAAAGAGAAACGCTAGATCATATTTGTTAAAAATATAAAAAGTCCAATAATAACATACAAAAATTACAAGCTGGAAAATTATGTTTTAGCGGTTTTGGAACCTTTTTATCAAAACATAAAAACCACCAAACGCAAATTTTAAAATCTTAGCATCCTATCATGCAAAAGTAACCTACAATGCAGCTACAAGTTAATATTTATGGTTTCCAGTATCTCATAGCTATGCAAAAGTTGATGCAAAACATACTGAGCGAAGGAAGTCAAATTATTTTTGGAAAGCAAGCAAAACAAGATCGCGCGCGTTTCCACCGACCTACTAAAATTTATTAAAATTTTAATGGAACCTGGGTTCCTTATCACTGTTATTTGAATAAATTTGTAGAATATTTGCGTTATAATTTAATCAGCGTACAGGAATTCTCTGATTAGGAGTTATCTAACCTACCGTTTTTTGTACTAATTACCGATTAAAAATTTATATTGTTGTAATCGTGCTTAATATAATTATTAAATTAATTAATAATAATTAATATAATAATAAAATATAAATAGTCCTTCTCGAATTGGACGACTTTACAGAAAGATTGATGGTTACTGATTTTTAACGTTTGATTTAACTACCCCAATTACGATGTATCATTAATTTGTTCTCCCCTCTACGATGTTGATGTCCTTGCTACTTTTATTACAGTTATAATCGGGACCAAGATTACTCATTGTCTAGATCATTTTTCCTTAGTTATCCGATGGAATAAGTCCAACTGGAAGATGAAAACCCTCGCAACGATCCAGAGCGACCCAAGCTCTGTTATTGGAGAAGGGGTCAACCCTAACTAGCCACCCATGAACATCAGATGGGATTTGTGTTCCACAGTGTACACGTAATTTTTACGTTAATTAAATCTTTTTAAAAAAATTTAAAACTAAAATAAAATAGAATAAAAACGGCCACGAAAAACTACCATTGTTAGCAACTGCAGTAAGATATGGATAATTTCTAGTAATTTGCATGACAATTGGTATTCATTCAAGTATTTAACCAAAGTAAATGTACTGAACAAATGTAATAGATTATACATTACAAAATTGTTGAGTTTCAATTTTGTTTACAACCGCAAAATAAATATTTGCGGAAACTTGGAGACATTTTGTATAATTACCTAAATTTCAACTTAGCAGCAAAGGAGTAAAATAAATATAATATTAATCTGCGGACGAATAATGCAAAACAAACCCAGATAATTAATAATTTATTAACCGTCTTCCAACAACGCATTTCCATCAATTTAATAATAATGACCATCATCAATCATACTAAATATCTCGATTTTTATTGGAATTAATTATTAATTAATGAGGTGTTAACGTAAAGGTGGATCGATACGTCATAAGTAATAATAATTTTCGCAAATTTAAAAAAATGGAAATGTATGATTGGAATTACCATTAAAAAGTTTTATTGCAGAAGCCAACCCTCGTATTACTACTTCTTGAACTGATTTGCATGCAAAGCCAGTCGATAACTTCGACTAGTACAAACAAAGAAGTAACAAAATTATTTATATGCAAAATATGTGTTCGGTCTGTCGAGAATAAAATGTACTTCATTAAAAGAGAGGCAGATCTCTGCCAGGTACATTTTGATGTAATTTATCGAAATATCGTGATTACAGGAAACATTCTAGCATAATATATCGTTTTGAGTTTTCTAGTTCGGATATTTATTTTTCAACAAACCTGAAATGAGCTGCAAAACTCCTGCTATTCGAGCTGTTCCGGCATGAACCACATACGTGATGCAGCAAGCAGCTGCTGCTGTAACTGCAATCAAAAGGCTAAGAGCACTTCCTGTGCCCACCAACACCGTACTTGTTTGCCACCAGGGACTTGGTATATCCCAAAACCTGAAACAAACAAACGAAAAACTTAATGTTAAGCAGAAAATAAGACAAAGTGGAAGTTATTCATTTTGTACTCTGGCGTTAAGTAAATGTATTCGTTCATCCTGGAGGAGTTGTTTAATTTAATAATTTATCGCAAAAAAAACATTCGAAATGTCTGGAAATTCCATTCCTGAATAATTTTGTTCGTGTATCTAACAGTGACAATTACGTTTGATAAATAAAATTTTAATAGATTTTCTTTTTTATGCTAAAAAATACTGGGTTTAAAAGGAAAACTTAAAGCATTTTTAGTTATTAAAGAGAAGCATTTGCTAAAAATTCCAATTTAAACAATAAAGAGGGGTAATATATCATCATCAATGCGTGAATTTTCGTTTTATAGATATTTCAACTGAATGCTCCTGAAGATCTAGGGATAAATATATGGGCAAAAATGTAATAAATCTAACTTTCAATAACATCAATAAACCTATAGACAGATATGATGATGGTTTATAATTTTAAATTAAAAATTTAAATTTTTAATTATCTTCCGAGTATGGCAGATATTCTACAAATTAATATACGTCAATATTAATATAATGCCTGATTTATAAAACAGTCGTAAATATTTAATACTAAAGTTGATTTAACTGACGAGATAAAAGGAATTTCTATGGAAAATTATAAAAAGTAGTGAATATTTTACCGTTAATTTCTGGTGCTTATCTCATATTCGCACGAACTATTGTTTTATGCTATAACATATTATAGCAAACATTTTTAAACTTCCGTCTGTAGTGAATTTAAATATTGATTATTAATTTGAAATGTTTGTTTAACTTATTTTATTATCAATTTAAACTGAATTACGTAACGGTTATCCAAATAATCGAGTTAGAAAATGTGGAATTAATCTTCATTATGTGATACCATTGAAAGCATTTTTTTTTAAATTGAATACGTATTTTTCTATGTCAGTTAAGTTGTCAAAGGAATTTTATTACTAAACGGAAAATTCTTCTTCTAAACATTAAATTTTCAAAATATTTTTAAATATATCCTAATACACTACTAATTTTTTTAGTGTTAAATCAAAACACATCCAGAGGTCACCGAGTGCTTTTGTTTTCCCCACGATTTCAGAATTCTGATATATTTTAAAAATTATTATCTCAATTAAACGCTATAGTTATAATTAAACTTCTGATGGAAGTAGAAGCTTAGAAGATTAAAATTTTTTTAAATTTATATTATTATTAATTATACAATTTAAACCAAAATAGTTGATCGTGCATCGATTACTTCTAAATGGTAATACAGGGTTAAACTCTCTACAAAAAAGATCCATATACATTTTTGTAAATCCACAAATTACAGCGAAAGAAACATTCAAGTACCTAGAAACACTAATAAATTATCTCCACCAGTCATGGCAAGGAAGAAAAAATCGGAAAATCCAGTGAAAATGTTGCAAAGAATAAGTTTCACTTGAAAAATATTTCCTAAGAGATTTAGAAATTTTTCAAACAAAAGTTAAAATCTCCTGTTTAAATCAATACAATAAATTAAATACATAAGTAGAGTACGGTTCTGCATAAAAAGTGTTATTCAAATAATTTTTTTAAAATAACTCGTTTTCAAAATATTTTACGAAGGAGAAATTATTAAATTTTGAATAATTCGAATTTGCTTGTGCTTTTTCTTGACTATCCGGAAATCATCGTTTACAATATCAAATTTTACTTTATAATATTTGAATATTATGAATAATAGAGAGCATTACAATGGCATAGTGGAAAATGTAATCTACTAGGAACAAGCAGTCCTGTGCTCGAATTACTATACATAATATTCCCGGATGAACATTTTACCAGCAGTTATTTCTTTTATCTATATTTCCTGTTTTCTTTAAGTTTTCTTAAAATTAGTGCCGAATTGAATAGAGTCAAAATTTGTTAAAATCAATTTAATAATATACGTATAAATATTAGTAAGCTAATATCCAAGTTGGATGTGCTGCTTCGGCTTTACGAGTGATATATTTATTACACGTGTTATATTTAACGAGAGAATAATAATAAATAAGAAACATTTATGTTTCGTGTTTTGAATAATAAAATCACAGTTCTGTGTGTCATACAATGTGTGGTTGCGCATTTTTATTTCACAAAATTGTATTTGAATCAGAACTAAACAACTCTAAAGAGTAATACGATGAGAAACCTAATGAATCATAGCAACAACTAAAATATAGGTAATAGCATTTTACCTCAGTAAATACTTAATTTCTACGAACAAACTGCGGTGCGTGACATAACTTTTATTCTCATGGTAGTTGGATTGAGTTTCAAAATGTGTTTATTTATATGAATAAAAAGTCAATGGTTCTATTTAAATATTATAGTGAAGCAAATATTTGCATTGTGTTTAGTATTTGGATGGGTGGCCCTCTAACCATTTTAATAAAAGTTAAGCTTGAATTTCTGATTATAGATTTATCTTGGCTTGGTTGTTCCTTTGTTTGCTTATGCAATTTCAATTTGATTATCGTCAACTGCTGGCATGCACATTTTACCTTAGGGACCTTCATTCAAGTGATTGCAGTTTTAGTTTCAAATAACCAAATTTGTTTTTGAAACAATTAAGGGGTGAGAATGTTGATGTTAATAGCTCTACTCGTAAAATTTTGCGGAAATTATTATCTCCCTCAGGAAGTTGGATTGGTAGGTTCTTCTCATTGCGCTCATGTTGAATTCCTCTAGAATTCCTGCTCCATATTGGGACATCGAACTGTATAAATCTAGTACATGTAGTTCTTACGAGTAGCATCACAGTTTATTCGGGTTATCCAGAGTCTTGCTCCATAGTCGATAATGGGAACCACTGCACCTTTGAACTACTATAATATGGTAAAGAGATTTTTGACAGTGTCTAAGTTCCAGCTAGATCTAGCTCTTCTCTGGAGGTGTCTGACAATTTTCCTTGTTTTAGTGCACACGTCTTTGATATGGGTGTAAAATTGAAGTTTCTATCAATGATTACTCTAAAGTATTTAACTTACTTCTTCTTGGTTTGTTGCAGAAGATAACAGATATCTTTTGAGAAAGTATAAGCGCAACCCCTTTACATCAGTTTTACAGTCAATCTGTTATATTCTGCAGCCTTCTGTTGAGCGATAGCAGCCCTGTCATCTTCAAATGCTGTTACCTAAATTGCTTCTATCTCAAGGATATCGAGGATTTTGTTAAATAGAACCCACCATGGTAACGGTTCCAGCACTGAACCCTAGGGGCAGTCTTTCGAGAAGCCTAACTGACTCCTTCTCTCATTATTTTTAGGTTTACGATTCTGTTGGCCATGTAGACCTTATGATTTTTAGGATATTAATTTGTACTCAATCAATTTGTTTTCAGGACCATTAGGAGAGCTGTTGATAGCTCTCGATTGGCCAGAGAAAATTGAGGCCACCTTCTTATGATGTGAAAAGTGTTACCTTATTTAATATTGTCGTGTAACACGGCTCAATGACGCCCCTAATTATAGTCAGGGATGAAACCTCGCCTAATGTGTGCACTCGAACAATTGAATGCCAGCTAGCTTTAAGTTCGGTTTGCAAATCTTGAGGCCACAAATATTTACAGGGTCGTGAATTCAATGAATTTAAGGCAATCAAAGATCTCAATAAGTCAGAGGGTTGTTTATTTAAACTAAGCAAATTCAAAAATGGAGCAATTTTAATAATCTCTGACACAAATGTCAAGCAATGCGCAATATGGTGTGTAAAGTGTACAAACGATAAATAAAAAGTATCATTTATTATCAAAAACTCAGCTATACTTTTATTTATCGCCTGGTATATGTAAAAAGTGTAACAATAATAAAAATAATTTTGTACAATGGTGTTTTGATACAAAAAGTTCAGATTTCTTACGTGAAATGATAAATTGGCGTTGACCGCAATTTGTGTAGCACTCCGTACATCGGCAACGGTCCCAATCTGTAGAACGCACCCAAATGTCAAATGGCTTCCTACTTCCATACACACGGTAGTACGGCTTCTGTAATCTTCCAAAACCAGTGATTTTATCCAGAAAATAAGTGACGTGACGTGTGATATCTCTCCTGTGGTGGTTCCAAATCTCAAAGATTGATTTGAACGAATATCTGCGACTTCCAAACCAAAATAGTAGTCAAAACGTGCGACTTTTCCATTAACCTCAAAATTTTCATATGGTATTTTATAATCGGCAATTTTACTGGTCATCGACGGTAATAAGTGGTATAAAACTCGTCCATATAACAAATCACTTATTAATTTTAACTTTCTCGTCGTATTTCAGGTTTTACAAACCCAAAATGTGCAATTCTAATATCGTAGTCAAATCTACGTGCGACCCACATAAAACGTGTGAAAACTTCGTTCCACAGTAATAAAAATCGTTTTAGAATACTCACGATTTATTATCTCGTCAATATAATCGCTTTTGTGACTCAAAAGCTCACTAAATTCGTCTTTTTGGGAATAATCGCGAATAATAATCCGCAAGCATCAAACGTGTCCCAAGACGGCTGGTTCAAGACAACCTCCACGGAAAAGGTCTTATCAAACTTCTCCATACCACCATAAACATCCAAAAATACAACACAAAAATTGTAAGTGGTCACTTCCTAGCGCCATTTATTCAAAATTACGGAAATTTTCCAATTTCAGGTTACTAATTGATACACCTGCGTACACATCACAAATTCGCAAGAAGCACATCACACTTATAAGAAAATCAAATCTGTTATAGTTTTATGTGTTTAAAGTTACAATTTCATTGCTAGTTATTCAAAATTATCTCCATATTGGGTCTTACAAACGACAAATTTAAACTTTAAAGAAATTCCTTAACCGACTTCTTTGATTGACTTTATGACATTTCAATATATTGTAATGATAAAAATGAATGGGAGGCTCAGAATGATTATTTTGTCAGTTTGGTATGTAAACAAATACCAGAAAGTTGTAAAAAGTTTGATTTTGTCGATATCCAAAGCCACATTGTTACTTTTAACAAACAACACAAATACAATATCTTGATTTTTGAAGTTATTTGTGCGTTTATCGTGTTTAATTTCGTGTATCTACCAAGAAAGTAAAATTTATCGACGAATTTTCGAGTTTAGATTTTCTGGACCCAAGTTGGAGGTCTAGGAAACATTTCAAGCGTTTAAATAGTGTAATTTGATTAGGAATAATCAAATTTGATTTCTAAGGTAGGAAATTTGATTAATTTGATTGATAGTGACGTCATCGTCGCAGGTGTGGAATACACACAGATTTGCATTTTACTTGATGAATGTAATACGTAGTCATCGGTTTTTCGAATGCAATTTGTATTCGTTAAAACAAGTATAAGAATCGTTTGTGCACTGAAATTTGAGAATGAGGCATGCCGAAATTTTTTAGGTTAAATACATTTTAACCACGCTATGGATCAGATTGTACGCACATAAGTTCACCAAGAAGAAATAAATTCATCCGTGGATAATTGAATTGCCACGAGTTCACTAGGTTGGGTCTAGTTAGACAAGATCAACCACCAAAAATTGCGAATCCAGTTAAACAACGAGGGGAAGCGTCAAACATATGGACTGCAATTCACTGCTACCGTTTCATGGCTGCTTGAGGGCGTGGCTAACTCACCAGCAGTATCCAACAAGTGGGATCATTATTTAAAAACTTTACTTTTATATTACTATTGTATAAATTTGACTTAATTACACTTGACACAATATCAATCAGACATCCATTTAGAAAAATTGAGTTTAAATGTAGTGGATGTCTGAATTGAAAACACAACTTTACACTCATGGCAAATTGGAACTGATTATGGTCAAAATCAATAGATCAAACTTTATAGCTTTTGTTTTGATTAATAAATCACATAAAACTCGTTTAAGCCTCATAATTATTGAATCTGGAATCTGGCCTTCCCTGTGTTATAAGTCGCCTCAAATATGTAAACCGACAACAAAGCTTTCCGTGGTACTTTTTCATTTGCTCTTAAGGCCGTGTGACACACTTGTTATAATTTTACCTGAAAATCCGCACCTGGAGTTTTGTTTGGGATTTTGATTTGGAATCTGCTGTTAAAGACCCAAAATACTAAATTTTTGGAACCAATACGGTGACTGCATAGAATTATAAAATTTATTCACAATTTCCTAAAAATTAGGCTTTTAAAGTTCTAAATTTAAATCTGATATCACATTAAATTATTATTGTTAAATATTACATCAAAGCATAAATTATTGGGATTGAAATTTGCAAGGCCACGAAATAACTTCCGCATGATAGATAAAATTTGGAACGAGGTGGAAAAACAAAAAAAAAACGACTGAGCTAGCAAACTACGAAATTTAGAAAAATCTATTGGATGTTAAAATATTATTTTGAAGAAACTTGACGTTTTTATATTAATTAACTTGGAAAATTAGATTTTTCCTGATGGATTGGTGCGAAGTGATAAATTTCCAAAATCTTAACATCATTATACTTATTAAATATTATAAAACTTGCTGATTGGGTTTTATTATTCGAATAAATCAAACTTGAACCTTATTTTGGAAACCTAATGATGAAAACTTTTTATTACTTCTAGTTATTTGTAATTTGAACTAATATAGCCATTTATCTCAAAAAAGATCATTAATTTTTTCACTTTTCCAAACATTTGAGATAGTTTTTCATATGATTTTCATGAATGCTTTAAATCAGATTCACCGTTCGAGCCAGAACTGCACATTAGATAAAATAGATTGCATTGGATCTGTCTCCACAATATTTATTTTACTGCAGTACAGGCGAATATTTTGAAAACCTGTACCTACCAATAATCGAGGCAAGCAATTAAATAATCATAGAACTAAGGCATTCATGAATTATAAAACTAAAATTAGGAGATTAGAATTAAAAATTCAAACATGGTGGAAGCAAGGAAATCTACATTTAAAAATTAGTTCTCATTTTCTCTGACATTCTGGAAATTTAATTTAAATATTGAAACGATGAGGTATTTAAAATAGTTAAAGGACTTTTTCCAGGGAAAACTTACAATGCAAAAGAAAGCTGTCAAGCCCAGGTGTACAATAAGTTAATTGTGAAATAGTTACTGCTCCCCACAGGCAAATCTTCCATTATGTCATGTTATGTGATGTATTTCAGGTAGTAAATTTAAACGAAAATAATAAAACAAATAAATGAGCAGAAATTTGTAAAAGAAGAAGTAAAAGGGGCTTGTTTATGTTATCTGTAACAAAATTTTATGTTTTTTTATGTACCCATTACTGCAAGATAACAAAAAGGAATTGTTGGAAGTGTTTTTGAATAATATAACAATTTTCTCTTGTATTCGGAGAAGATAAGGTAGATATAGGTCACAATTCTTGAATGAGATATGAAGGCGTTATCATAGCTCTGAGATATCGTAAGATTAGTACCATAAATATAGACGTTGAACACGGTGGTAATCTTATACTTTACCGTAACGCTTTTTAACCCTAAACCTGAGGTTATTGGGTTTATTAAAAAGCAATAAGTTATTATTATTTTCATAAAAATTTTCATTAAATATTGTTATAGGCATTTTCACATAAAAGTGTCTAAATTTTAGATAAATTACTCGGATAAATGGTATTCATGGTTATTGAGTTTCGGTCTCGCTGATGAAAATAGCTAACCACCTGAAAATTACTTAATAATCTTGCAAAATATTAAATTCATGGATAAACACCAACAAATTAGACTAGTAACTGATTATTCAGATAAAAAAGTTGTGAATTAGATCACCGTTCTAACTTTCAACAAAAAAAATTATCGGCGTAACTTAGATGAGCTACGTCATTGTTAGTGCAAATGTATCAATTACAGAAGCAGAAGCTGGCTAATTAGATTTGTTGAGCACGACAACGTTTTTCGATTAAAATGTCAATAAATTCATTCTTGCTGGCTCTCTATTATTAAACAGTAAAATAAAAAAGAATTTACATGGAGTTGAAGCTTGACGTTTGATAAAGATTTAAAACAAAAAGACTGTTTTTGTATTTTTAAACCAGCGAATCTGGCATCTACATGTAGGGATAAAATATATTTTTAATCATATTTTTCCAGAATCAACAGCAATAATTAATTTTTATGAGATCCTTACTCCCAAACCTCAATAGATGCGGAGACTGGAGAAGTAGCAACTCTGCCAAAGAATAAATGAAACGGAGCAGAAAGTCGATCAAGTATGAGTTGTTATAATTTTTTGTATTTGAGTAATTGAGCAATTGCATTTATAGTCACATCCAGTATAAGAGAGAAATTAATTCTTGTAAGTCCTTCCTCAGGATGTGGAAACATAAAACGTTCTTTAGGATTCAGTCTGATCGCATCATCGAGCAAGTAGAGACACCATTAAAATTTTCACTTTCAAAGTTTGCTTTTATTTTATTATCAAAACACTAATTGGGAAGTAAAAAATCTTTTCGTATTCAGACGACTACCTCTTCGTAACTGAATATTTTATAATGAAAAGAACAAAGTAAGTGGTTACTGATCCCACATAACAATGAAACCAAAAACAAGTAAGTCATAAAATCAATAGAAAATTAACCGGATTAACCTGAGGTACAATAATAAAACATTGCCTTGTGCTGTTCACAAATTTAAATGATGTAGGATACAATAACAAGTAAAACAATTCAAGTATTTTAACAAAAACCCTATTTTTCCGATTTTGACCTAAATAGAAAAATGTCTAAACCAAAGTTTCAGCTTCTTTTGTTTCCTGTAATCTTTTATTAAAACAAAATCTTGCAAAATATATTATATTTGAAATAATAAATTGATATCTACAGGGGGTTCAAAGAAGTACAGGTCCTGTTAGAAAATCATAATTTCTTCGATCCTCACCTTGAAATTACTGAAGTCCAGGAATCTGAGGATTGGAGATCGGGTAACCAACTAAAATAAGGACGAAATTAAAAGTCCTCTCCCTCTTCAATAGAAGGGTAGGGTGACAAGACGAAAAACACGTAAATGGAACTTAATATCTTAGATGAATAGAGACCAGGAGATAATAATGAAGATGAAGAAACACGGAAGTGATAATATGTGCTTCCCTTCTCACTGTTTACCACAGAGATGGTAAGAAAGTAAAAAGATGTACTTTTAACTATAAACTTAGGGATGATTTTGTATTTGTTATTATTTTTCTAGGTTTTGCTACGTCACCGATTTCTTTGAGCAGTTTTTAATGGATACGCGATTTAAAAGACAGGCAGATTGAGGCTGTATTATCGCCGAACTGGCAATAATTCAAGTCCTGTTAGTTAGTATCTTCATCCTTTTTAATATGCTTATAATCGTTGACCCACTCCATCTTCACTGCTACTAGCAGGTTACCAGTTTATAGAATCGCATTTACAAACCACATTTTATTTTTGCCTATTACAAAATATGGGAAAAAGAGCGACAGAACAGAAGACTTCGATGTTAATTATGGCCTTATGTCAGTTAAGACATAAATAATTGATTGTGCGGTTAATCAAGCGCTTACCAGAGGATCAAAATTCAAGCCAGAAATTGAAAATTGATCCTGCAGTTTTAATAAAGTTTGATGAAATATTCCTTGTAATTACAACTGCTATTATAATCAGTTTTAGTCTTTAGTTACGTATTTCTTAACTATCAATCGCTAGGATGTTGGCGTTGATTTTAATCCAGTCGAAATCTGTACGCTCGAAGAGTGCCAAAACTGTCAAAGGTAATTCAACTTCAATCCAGTCGAAACGTTTCGCTAGATTCGTTAAATTTAATGGGGTCGATTTATTCGGGTGACGACGCAAAAAAGTAGGACTCACGAGATTCAACCAGGTTAATGTCATAAATGTAAGAAATTATAGACTCACTTATTCGATTTCAATTGTCAGATTTTAGATGATCCGTTTATAATAAACTGTATAATAATTGATTTTGAGAACTGTTATTAGGATTTGCAGAATTCTCTAATGGGAGATCTCATAAAACGTAATCCAATCAAGCAGGTCGAATTATTAATTTTTATAAAGCACAAGTTTTTGGACAGCTGGCAATATAACAAACTTTTATACTAATTTAGAAAAATTTGCTATCTATTTTTATTGCATTCACGGGATTAAACAAATCTCGCAAAACTTGAAAGAAAATATCAACCGCTTAGCCTTATCGATTGATGGCAGTGTCGTTAAGTTTGCGGTAAAGGCAACATTTTCCTGAAACTAACTTTTGAAAGTCGTAATTTCATATTGTTCCTTTTGTAAAGTAATCTAAAAATTATTTTAATTTCTAAGACCTAATAGGTTTTGACGGTTGTGTTAACAAGCTAATCCAACCACTGAAAAGTGTTAGGTTTTACTTTAGTCATTGATTAGCATTAACGGAGCTTTAACCGTTGATTGAAGAATTTTAAATCCAATTCCTTCAATCAACGCTTTAACCTGGTATTGAATAAGCGCCCTTTCAAATGTTACATTCTAAAAAAAGTTTGTTAAATCGAATGTATTAATTTTTTATGGAATAGAAAAGCAACACAATTTACCTCTTAGTTCATAAAAATTTTGTGCACCCTCTTTTTAAACCGAATATTGTATGGGTTCATTTTTGAAAGCGTATCAAAATTTTATACTTCATTCAAGTGTCAACATTGTTTCCTTCAATTCAATTACATTTATCTAACTTGCAGGAATATCTATCAGGAAAAATGGGAAATTTATTTCGATACAATCCCACACTTTCTTTAAGATGAAAGGGAAAGTGCTTTTCTGTGCAAATTACCTTTTGAAAAATTTTAAATGGTAACAAGAAATTCAAAAATGATTGAAAGTTGAATTGCGAAAAGCAGCAGCTTACTACTTAGGCTTATAGTCACGTCGATTTAATTCTGAAATATGTGTATTGTTTAATCCGACCGAATAAGATGAAATGGTTTTAATTCGAAAATTCAATATTATTTAAAAGGGTATTTGCTATCTACCCGTGCACCGTCTTCATAGCATGCAATGTGCAGGGATTTATCCACCATTGAAAACGTTTGATTTGAATTTCTCACAGTTTTGTAATTTCATTGTAAATGATAGCAATTTCATTTCATTGTGAGATTTTACTGACAGTCGTTGAGCGTTCTGTAAGAAACTATTTGTATTTCCATTATGAAATTGAATAGGAACCCAATAACTGGAGATAATTATTATCTGGTGAATCAATAACTGATGGCGTAAAATCGTTAGTTACCGAAAACGATACGATTTTAGTGCTAATGAGGTATTATGGCTTCAATATGTGTGTAAACTAATATTACAAACATACATATAATTTATATTGTCTAATCAGATCACACAATTCCCCTAATGCTAGGCAAGAAACTTTGTAATTAGTTTAAACACTCCTTAAACTACAAGGACAATAAATTAAAGTTTAAAAATTAACAGGATAAACAAACACAATGAAATTTTAATTTTTTTATAAGATATTTTAAAATATGTAAATAAATATTGGAAAAGGTCTACCGAAAAAAAGGGTCTAAAATAAAGATGATTATTCTACAATCTGCAATCTACGTTGCAGTCTTGCTATAATTTAATGAACTGATAAAGTTAATAAAACATGTAGTTAACTTTCCTTTGTAGATTTATTTGGCGATAGCGACATTGGAAAATATTACTGGACAAATGAGGAATTGGACCTAGAGCCCTTTATCAACTGGATGAGTTTGTAATTGAATTTTATCTACCATTTTGATTTATTCATGTTATTCATGTCATGTCATGTCTGATTATTTGTTTTTATTGTATTTAATGCCCTGTGATTGATTGTGTACCTAGTTTTGGATTTCAAAAAGATGTTGCCCACCTTTTTTTGCTTCTATTTTGATTATTGAATAAGACGATATTTTCATTTCTGTGAATTTTATTAAATTACTAGGTACCTTTCAACGCTCTGGAAGAATCCTTGGAAAAATCGGATAGCCAACTTCACTCGGTCGACTTTTGTAGAAGGATTATTACTTGTAGTTAAAACAAATGATGCGGTCGTAAAACAAGATTACCCATTTTACAAAATCAAAAGTACAAACAATACAGAGACGTAAAAATAATGACATTTCGTGTAATTTTAATAGCGAAGCTTCGGGTATACTCTTTACATCATTATTTGGGCATAGTTTTAAGCTATTTATACGGTCAAAAGCTTTCTCAAAGACTATGAAAGCTAAATAAGTCTCTAGATTAAATTCTCGTCTTTTTGTATTGTTTGATTTGTAGTAAAGACGTTGTTAGTACAGGATCTACCTTTTCTGAATCCTGCTTGTTCCTCTAATAAAATAGCATCTGAGATAACTTGAAACCGTTCATTTATAATCCTACTGTATAATTTGTATGTGAAGTTTAGCGCACTACTTATACCTCTATCATTATTTGTCTTATGTTTCTCCTTTCCTCTATACAGATTTTACCCCTATTGCTTGGCTGTACATTGTACAATGTGAATCTCATCCAGCAGAAGAGATCCCATATTCGAAATTTTAGATGGAGACCATAATTGATGAAGGCGATGCTGTGGAGTCCTGTTGTATTTATCCTATTGTAATACCTATTATAAATTAATGAAAGTAATTTTCCTGATTGGTCAAGTGTTTCGTTGAACAATGTTAATGAATTTATAAAATATATTTAAAGTAGGTCATAGTTTCATGTTGTCTACTATGTGCGAATTACTAATTAAGGATTTAGACCTAATTATGGGTAATCTTTCATTGCAGTACTTACACAAGCAGAGGAAAATTCGGACATTTCAAAGGATTTCCTTTTATATGCCATTGATGAATTATTCTTATAAGAGTGAAAGATGTAATAAAGTTTTGTAAAAGCCAATAATTTGGATTTGAAATATTTAGAACTATTATTTGATTCGCGACCCTCGCCCACTGCTACATGAATAGCTGACCAGACAAATTGGGTTTATTAATTATGTGTTTTGTTATTTTTGATTTACAGTTTCCTTCCTATCCTTAGTCAATACTATTGCAAATGTGGTAATACTATTTCCATAATAATGAAAATATTCTCAAATAATAACTAATTTCTTCCACTATCTGAGGCTTGATAAGTAATTGCAATAATTTTAGCACCTTTCTTTAATTTAATGTTAATTTCAACACGATAAAAAATAATTTATATATTTAAATTAAATTCAATTGGTTCCCAAGCCTCATAATTTTATTTTACAATCTTCTGAAAACGATTTATGTCCAATAAAATTGGAGGAACGTAAAGTTTTAACAACTGCAAGCGCACCTTGCTGCAATGAATCTTTTATTTATGTTTGACCTTTTGAGACAACATGTAAATAAAGTAGCAAACAACAACAACAAAAAACGGATTTAAAATTTTTAGTGTTTTGGACAAAACAATTAATTTCATTTATTTATGCAACGATACGGAAAAACAATTATTTCCTTGGTTCGGCACCATCTTCCTCTACTGCGTTTTAATTTAATTTCTAACAATAATTACATAATATTTCATGTCAACATTAATAGTTTTCATACGAACCAACAAATACATTGTTACTAAAAAAATTTAGATGAAGTCTGTTCCATTCTAATGCGCTTTCAGCAAAATAATCTTTAGAAAGAAACATCCATTATTATAGATGACATTTAATCTCGTGTTGGATGGAATCAACGTCAACTTTCGTATGATTCTGAAGATGTTGTGAACAATGGAAAAAAGTGTTGATCAACAAATCCCGTTAGTACAATGCTAACATAATTTATTTAAAAACTATTTATTAATGCAGGAAGCATTTCTCCAGAGATCTCTCTCTGTCTCTCTCTAAACAACCATGTGCAAATGAATGCTACGTGAAGTTACGTTATTTATGTGTTTATCATTTTTGTAACCCTAATAAGGTCTAAAAAGTTCTATTTATGTAGAATAGTTTATATCTTACAGTTATGCAGATGAGGGTTGCTATAAGAAGTTTGAATAAGTTGTGATTTTTGTGGTTTATCTGTTGGCGCATGATAGATTTATTTGCATAAAAAAAAACAACAAAAAACACTCTTCAAATTTCCATTTTTATTTTAACGTGGTTATATAACATCTCTGTATTTTAAAAAAATAAAAGAATGGGCGGCAAAAATAATAATTACCTATTCTTCCAAAATAACAAATTGAAAATGTCGATCATAAAAATAAATTTCAAGATTTACAGCTAAAACCGATATCCATTAGGTTATTGTTAAAACAATGAGGACAGCATCGTAAAAGTTATCATTACCAGTCATAAAATTTTAAATTATCATGAAATCGTAGAGAAATCTTAGATATTATGAACATCATAATATACGAAATGATGAGCGCAATAAAAATTTAATTTACTACGGTAGGTTATTATTATTCTCGGTGAGTTTACTTGTTTTATTAATTCTTCTGTTTGTTTCCCTCTTGGTACAGATGAAACGATGAATCCAATGGAATATATTAATTTATGAAAACCGAATAAATATTTGAACACTCGAAAAATTCCAAGCTTCTGCAAAAATTTACTAAAACCTAAAGTTTCTTAATGTATTTCCTATAATATGGTTAATTGAACTTACTTATATTTACACAGATAAACCTTTAAAAGTTTCTAAAACTATGATTACTACTTAAAATTGTAACAAAAATTGTTTGAAAGAAAACTTAAATAGTTAATAAAAAAATCAAAAGCAAGACCATTCTTTACAGTTAGTTATAGTCCTTTAAGAAGATTGATGTAGATTGTATAGTATACGAAAACAGTAAATAAAAAAGGAATTGCAAACTTTTTGGAAAGTTTTAAAAAAGTACTGCGAGTTTGTTATTAAATTGCAAACGGCAGAAATATGGCGGAATCTGTGATTGTGGCAAATTCCCAATAGAGCGAAATTCCAGGTGGGTATACTATGAGAATAATTATATTTCAGATTGAAGCTTAATTGGAATACTTTCAAACTGCTATCTATTGTTAGGACAGAAGTTTAATTTAAAAAAAGGTGCAAGGAACACGTTTTGTCAAAATTAAATTAAGGTCGTCTAAAGAATGCGATTCAATTAGTCAACTATTCAGAAGTTAGCTAATTTACCCCATCAAATTAACTCCAAGCACAAGCATCGGGGCACCAAAGGGTAACTATTATAGTCACCATCTTGAGTTGTAATTCTTAATTGAAACACTGTTTCAAGATGGTCTTATCACTTACGTTACTCGAAGGATCCCTACAATTTCAACTATTATTGATGAAATTACATTTTTGTTACCGAACTCCGACTAATCACGAAAACTAAAATTCGTTAAAATAAAAAAGGATTCTGCAGTTACTAAAGCAAAAATGTAGACATTTGAAAGCAATTTAGTAAAATAAAAAGAAATTGGATTAATTTGGCAGTGGACAAAGTACACATTGAATTGAAATATATCGCTGTGATTACATCAATTGTCCCTTCAACAGGGGACCTTTGCATTACTAAACGGTATCTTGAGAAAATAGCAATAGTACCGTACTTCGATGAAGATCCTGATTTTATAATACGCACTTCCTCCGATAAATTTAACCTGATATTTAAATTTGTTGTTTTAGCACACAGCTTTCATACGCACGAACGCATACCGAACCCTGGAGGATCATGAGTTTTACAAAGTTGGCCTCTCTCAATATCACTCGCATGAAAACCAAGCTTGCATTTGGAATTGTAACGAAACAGTTTAGTGATTTTGTTGACAATTTAGAAAATTAGGCAAATATTTTTAATGTTTTACGAAACCAATAATTATTACAAAATTATATTAGCTATTTACAAAGAAGTTTGTTAAAATTGGGCATTGAGGACTAAGAACGATTTAGCTTTCAGATTGTTTCTAATCACAACACTAATAGTTTTCCTTGTGATCAGCATATGGAAACAATTGAAAAATATGTTGAAAAATAGTGCCAACTTCCTGGACGAGAAGGAACATCCGTGAAAACACCAGGGTGTTGTATCAACGTCAAATTTAGAACAGTAAAATGTTTCGAGATTGGATTTTATTAGTGGTGTAAATTAAAAAGAATCAGAAGAATTTTGAAACTAGACTTTCATTTACTTTATTGAAGAGATTGGAATGAACTGCTCTATAACTTGAGTACATTTTTAATAAGAAATGAGCTTCTTGGCAGCTACTTACGCAGCCAGAGCGCGAGAAACAAATTGTGCGCTGCATGCTACTACTTTTGGCTTCTATACCGTAAGAACTATAGCTTTTACGATAATGCAAACGAATCATTTTGTTGCAATTAATTATACCCGATATAAAAAATTTAAAAAAAAAATGGCTATCAATGTGACGTGATTTTGCATACAAGTATAATAAATTTTATTTATGAAACTTTTAGGTTGCAATTTTGTAACTTAATTTTCTGTGTGTTGTGTGTGTTTTTATCTTGCGGAAACCTCGAATGGAATTTAACTCAAAGCGAAAATGAGCTATCCGTAACGATGATCAGGAGAGAATTTGTGGTGATTTCTACAGTCAATGGAACAACACCAACGGTTTTATTTATTGTATTTGTCTGTAAAATTAGCTGTGGTCGGAATTAGCTAACCAGGCTACCTACTCATTTTCCTTCCTACTGTCATGTTTATTATTCTTATTGTTATTCTGTTTACAGAGTATCTCTCATGCAAGCGCACCCAACTTTTAGCTTGTTTGTGCTTAATAAAGACGCTTTCCTTCTTCTACTGGTTTACATTATTTATTGGCATCCGAAAAATTACATTTATCCCAATTCTCTTGCACAGGTACTTGGAATAGAATTGCAAAAAACTCACGAAACTAGCCCACTTTTGTTACAGAACCAAGGCACCTCCTTAGCTTTAGAGTAAGCTACAACTTTAGCTTCAAGTATTTTTAACCAAAAGTGAGCCGTTTGGAGGCGTTGGGAGTGAGGCGTTTACTTTGAGTCCTTAAATATGTGTAACTATTTTCATCTCCAATACTTCGACATCTGGGATGACACGGCCTTGCATTTTGATCTTTAGCTGTAGAGTAAGCTACAACTTTAGCTTGAAGTATTTTTAACCAAAAGCGAGCCGTCTGGAGGCGCTAGCAGTGAGGCGTTTACTTAAGTCCTTAAATATGTGTAACTATTTTCATCTCCAATACTTCGACATCTGGGGTGACACGGCCTTGCATTTTTATCTTTAGCTATAGAGTAAGCTACAACTTTAGCTTCAAGTATTTTTAACCAAAAGCGAGCCGTCTGGAGGCGTTAGCAGTGAGGCGTTTACTTTGAGTCCTTAAATATGTGTAACTATTTTCATCTCCAATACTTCGACATCTGGGGTGACACGGCCTTGCATTTTGATCTTTAGCTGTAGAGTAAGCTACAACTTTAGCTTCAAGTATTTTTAACCAAAAGCGAGCCGTCTGGAGGCGTTTACTGTGAGTCCTTAAATATGTGTAACTATTTTCATCTCCAATACTTCGACATCTGGGGTGACACGGCCTTGCATTTTTATCTTTAGCTGTAGAGTAAGCTACAACTTTAGCTTCAAGTATTTTTAACCAAAAGCGAGTCGTCTGGAGGGGTTAGCAGTGAGGCGTTTACTTTGAGTCCTTAAATATGTGTAACTATTTTCATCTCCATTACTTCGACATCTGGGATGACACGGCCTTGCATTTTTAACTTTATTCTGAAGACAAATAAATTTTCCGGATGACCTTAAAGGAAACACTTCTCACTGAAGTGAATGCGCTAGTTTATTTTTCTATGAGTTCCTCTTCATAATTACAACTCACTTGTTTATTTTTATTTGTGTGCTTTATTTTAGAATCGAAATTGTCAAACTAATTTATTGTTCTAAACTTTATTTGAAAAATTACCTATCTTCCGATAGGTTTTTAATCTTGACTTAGCTGCTGAACAATCGCCTGGGTTTCATCATATTAAGAATTGTAATATTAATAAAATAAATGTTTTATTAAGGGTTCACTTCCACTGTTTCCTGCTTTGTTAAACAGTAATATACGAAATATGATATCATAATTAGGAAAACCAAATTAAAAAGAATACGCGGTGGAGTGAAGGCTAAATTACACGCTATTTGGGTCTCCAAAATTGACGATGTATCTTTTTCATTCTGATATCTCAATATCGTTACCTAAATTTTATTTTCCTTTGAGAAGAATTAAATATTATGACTTTGTTTGTCGAGAGAAAACTCCATTAACTTATGACGTAAATTACTTGACAAAAATAAGAAACCTAAATACATTTAAAAACCCCACATCAAACAAGAAGTAAAAAGTTAAAAGGAAAATTTTAAACTTATTTAAAACAAATATTTGCATAAATCTATGATATGTTTTGCAAAATTTTAAATTTGTTTAAAGGACAATTAAATCACATTTTCTTTCTGAAGTACTTTATCATTTTAAGCTACTTGAAGGCATTGACAATCAAGTAAGAAATTTGTTCGAGTATCAGGACGTGTCCTTTCTGGAGCAAAAAAGTTTAGGACTGGCAATAAAGTGGCAGTCCTTCTATTGTAGTCGAAAATGCAAATGATGAATAAAAAGGACAGGATGTCAATATAATTTCTTTGACGCTTAAATTGTGTTAATAACATTATATTGTAATTCGAATGTGAAATACGCATTACAAAACGAAGCTTTCCCGAAAGTTGTCAAAATCAGTAATTTTTTCGTTTTAAGGATGAGACCTATGCAGATAATAAATTCATAAACCATATATAGGGATATAAAAAATTCTTTTTGATTTGAAATTATTTGAACATCCACATAAAATTTTTGTTTCATCTCAGTTTCGTGACACTGGCACTGGTGCATAATATTTATATTTTAAGGCCTAAAATGTTTAATATATTATTATATTAATCCAATAAATTTTTAAGAAGTACTATAATACTTGCGACAATTTAAATTGTTGAAATAAATCTAGAAAAAATGAATAAGAAAAAATTGCCCACTTTATTGTAGCTTTATATTCAAACCTCGCCTCTTTTACATATGTTACATAATAGCTACGTTACAAATTTCAAAAAATGAAATGTTGAGTGTAATGTTAGAATTGTATACACTTGCTTCCATTATTCTCGTATTACAAACGTGATCATGAAATTTAAATTTGTAATTTAAGCTGAACCCTGAACCGAAATATTGACGAATCCCACGGTAAAAATGTTTAAACCATCTTGGTGTTGTATTATATTGTGCTAAATGCAGTAATCGATTTTCAAATAAATTTCCCATATAAATCAAGACTGGAATTAAAGAGAATCCTATCAATCACGTAATGGTCCTTCTCATCAACAATTTATATTCTCCACATTCAAGTTGTACTTATAACACCAGATATCAACACCCCAAAAATTATTTTCAGCATTTCCACTTTCAGCAATTGTTCATCTCACACAAAAATAATGTTAACAGGTGGTTAATCACTTTGTTGAAGTACTTCCTACTACAAAAACAATTAATTTTACTAATGCGTTAAACCGAAATTATAAACTTAAAAACTTTGGAGTTGTCCCCGTACCTGCCAATAATTAATCACGGTTATGCACTATGACCATAAATTATCAATTTTCAAAGTTTAGTAACTTAATTTTCTTCGTTTAGAAGATCCGCATTTCCCACTTTTGAAATGAGAATAAAAAATTGTAAGGGTGAAATTTTAATCGGTTTTTGAAAATAGTGAAAACGATAACTCTATTATAAGTAGCAGGATACCTTAAACTTATGAGATCAACATTTCCACTCAATTTACTGTGCAAACCACTTTTCAAGAATGATTATTTAATAGTGTGATTAATGAATGTTGACCCAAAGAGATCTCATTACAAGTTTCCCCAGTTTTTCTACAAAAAACAAGCTTCAACCGATAATCAAATTAATGCTCTTTTTGTATACTAAATGCCCTTTTAATCATTTTGTCAGCGGCAAACTTAAATGTTTCGACGTAATTAATTGATTTTTTTGACGACAAAAGTTTTCTTTTTCCGAAAGTAATTCAATTTTAAAAATGTATCTAACAAATCAAATTTTATTATGCATGCGAACGTCTTCATTTAACAATTTTAATTTGTCTCGAAGTTAAAAATATGAACAATTTGTATTCATCTTTTTGCAGGAGAAAGCTTTTTATTTTGAATTATCAATCGCATCTTCCATCAAGCAAGAAACTCCTCTTCTTTAAAGCTAAAATTTGCAATTCTTTAAGCTTATTCTTAAAAAGTTTGTATTTCTATTATTTCTTTTGCTTTCGTACAACAAATTATGGCAATTTGTCATTGGGCAATTTTGTCTTTATCAAACGTTCATAAGAAAAAAGCAAATCTTTTTCCTGCTTTATACTTGATTCTCGAACCTTTTTTGGATAAAAAAATTAAATTATTTTTGTCTAATTACAACATTTTTTCATCGTTAAAACTCCAACAAAATATCCTTAATTAAATTCCTTTACCGCATACCAGAATTAAAATACAGCAGCATCATTCTTACTCTTGAGTTGCCAAAACACGTAAGATACTTTTCTATTTTCTTCCAACATACTTTATCAATGCTCAACTTACTTGTTCCATCACACCCACGCATTTATTCATGCATTGTTTCGGACATTTTTAACTCTCCTTAGACCGATCCTTTCCTTGAGAACATTAACCTACCACACCAACTAACATTTGTTACGTAATGAAGTTCTTGGCCGTTCCTTCTTCCCAAGCAAGGCAATATTTTCGTCCTTAATTAAATTCAAAACGTAAAACAATTCCGACAAAATTACAAATTCATACGTGCAGTCTTATATTCAATTTAAATTGTAACGGCCTGATTCGCTTTAAAATTTTTCAGACCACCAGAGCGGAAAACAAAAAAATGTACGTATTAAACAGAAACATGTTACCTCAAATTGTTCATTTCAAAATAAATTATCATCCCTAAAAGTAAAAAAAAAAAGCATTAAAACTATGGTTAGTGCAGCAATAAAAATTTGTCAGTATTTGAAAGTATCCCCTAACGTAGTTGAAAAATTCTTACCTTGAGTAGCGACCGCATTCCTCTACGATCTCCACCGCCCCTTGGGGACCTACACGAGGGTAGTTGCAGCGTCTGAATGAGCTGAAGTATGCGTCCACCTTTCCCAAAAGACGACCCTGTCACCAATAATATTCTATTAATATTATAAAAGATGAAATAGGTATTTTGTGGTAAAAATTGCTTATATCTTTTTGGGTTGGATGGATATAGAAATAGACTTGCGGCGAAAAGCTTGATAAGTGACTGCGTTTGTGAGTTACGATTCCGAATGACAACAAAAAAACTCGTTCGAATTTGAAATTGCTTTGAAAAATCTGTTTGTCGGTTACATTTTACAATTATCAATGCAAATTTTGAAAACAAACTTGCAGTGTTTCAAAGATAAAATGAATGTAAATTTTAACGTAATGGAAGAGCACGCAATTAAAATAATTAACGATAAAACGACAAAGAATGTAAATATTTAAAGAAATGACATTTTCTTTGTTCGTAAAATAGCAAATCATAATTTCGTTAAAGTTTGTATGGATTTTCGAAATACTACTCAATTAAAGTAGTTTCTCATTCAAGATTTTAATAAATTAGATTATACAATAATTTGTTGAGTACCAGTAGTTCTACGTTGCACAAGTTTAAAATTTCGTTATAGAAATTAGCATAAAGTGGAGGAACTACTAAAGAAGTGGCATAATTTGGTTAAGGTTAAACTTAAATTCAATTCTTAAATTACATTTAGGGGTAGTGCTAAATTGTGGAAAACTAAAATGTTGGCAATATTAAGTAAATTTGATCAAATTATCTCTTAATTATATTGTACAACAAAATTGGTTTTGAATTAGTTGGTCAGTACACAAAATGGGACGAGTTAATTAATCGTTTATTAAATTCATTTTACCCTTGTGTGTACATCAGCAGTGGAAACTCAATTTTCTTTGGTTTCGGACCAAATAATCCCGCAATTAAATCTGCAGAATGGTTACTTTGATAATTTATTCATATAGCCATTTATAACCAACGGTAGCAATCCGATTATAACAACCGCAAGTCCAGTTTCTCCTAATCCTTCTACTATTACGAATTTAGTCTGGACGTTGGTCACGCCAAAAGATCTCCAAGACCTGTAATTAATGTCTACGGTTCCCTCTATCCACTTTGCTATATTCATTAGTGTACACGGATACTACATTACGTAGGAGACGCTTCTTAGTCTACTTTCCTACCAGGATTTAACGTTTCCAAACCATTATGCCTCTAAATAGATTACCCAAAAACCTCAACAACTTAATCGACGAAATATTTCTCTGTGCCTTCCGAAAATTTTAACTTAAGTGACAATTTTATTACGCTGTCGTGCATGTATTTTTCGAAATAACGATTTTATCAAAAAATATTTATGTGATACACATAGTCCGATCGAAATATAAATTTTGCAATATACTAGTCAAAATGGTCTGTTTTTTTTTACATATTTTTAGAATGATCTCAACAGGGTGCACTAATGCGCTGATTTAATGTTCCCGCATGGTCTCCAGGTGACTTGGTAAAGTCTTGTTTTGAAAGCATCCAATTAGAATGCTTTATTTTGCTAATAGCGACCCCTTGCAGTGTGTTAATCACTGAAGTAGCATACCTTGTTGCTGCATTATATATCCTCATATCAATAAATCTAAACTTGTGTAATACTAAACTTGCGAAAATATAATCAAAAGGGCTAACAAAATTTATTAATTTTGCTTATTTATACGATACTGCCTTTAAATAATTCCATAACTAAAAGTAAAAATTTGGTATGTGATTGAATTTGAAAGCTTTCAAATCCAGGAGGGATTCTAAAGGTTATCAAAACTTAATAAATGTATGCTTTTCCCTTTTGACCTTAGGGATGCGTTACGTTTTCTAGGTTACAACTAATGTAAAGATTTATATTTACATTTAAACTAGTAATGAATTTAAAAAAGATGAACTGTTTATGAATCTTAAAATTTTATGATTTTTGAAATTACCTACTAAAATTTTATGTTCTGCATGGAAACCTATTAATTTCGAAAGAAATTATTTACTCCACATCTCAATTATAAATCATCTAAAACAGAAGTCTTAAATTATAAAAGAACAAAGCTTTTCTACTACAGGTTATTGCTGTAGATCACTTTTTCGTGCGGCCCGTCAAGCTTTACTAGTTGACTTTTTAAATTATATTGTCGTATTCTAAATTGTCTGGGAAAACTGAAGATTATTTCGATTCGATAATAAGACGATAGGACTTTTGAAAATTATTTTAGCCTTAAAATTTTTAAAACAATAGATTAAATTAGTTAAGCAAGTCAAATTGTAGGCAGAAACAGAAATTTAAGTGCGAAAACCGTATACAGGCAATATTATAAAACTTTGTGAAGCAATAAGGGTCTTTTTGTGCTGATGTCATGGAAGGCAGGAACGTAGTTATTTGTTCAGTTGAAAAGTTGAATTTAGTGCCAAATTAATCAGTAATTGATGAAAAGTCGTAAACCTGGCGTGTATGGAGCAGGTTGGCACACTTTTGTTTTGAACATAACTTGACCTATTTGAGTGAAATACGTGAAAATTTGGATATATTTAGGTATGTAGATATTATCCAAGAGTAAAATCTGAATTAAAAAAGCTTTGAAACCATTACAAAAAGGAAAATTTAAAGTGTACCAAGCAGCCCCAACCATTCCTAATATGTACAAAGAAATGCCTTTCGAATACATATTTTTTAATATTGGCGTTTCTGTTGAAAAACTATGTTATACCTTATAAGTGTTTTCATAAAGAAAATCGTGCCTCATACATATACATGTATTTTCAAAGCAACCTGACATTTTGAGTTAGGTAGGGTCTTTTCATTTCTCAGTGTCGATGTCGTATCCATTTTTAAAACGTTAAAAAAAATTAAATTTTATGAAATTCTTACATTCTCGAAGTCGATGTGAAACAGGAGTTATTTTAATTTATAGTTTTGTAACTCCACCAGAAGTAGTTCCATCGAGGACCGCACACCCGTTATCGAAATTGCTACACGATCAAGTTTTTCACCTGTAGATCTTCTACATTGTCTTTTAACAATCATGAAAATGAACTTTGACTCTTATTTTTCAATGCGCAATAGTAATAAATACTTCGTTGTACCTCATGTAGAGGTTGCGATAAACGCGGGAAAACTAGACCAGTTGAGGTCTCAGATTTTTCCGAATCATTAAATACGCATTATACGTGTCACAATTGACAAAATACATGTGTTGAGTTGTCCTGCTTCCAGGCTTGCTAACAAAAGCAACAGGGGGACAAAAATCAGTTTCTGTTGTAGAAAAATTTGATGAAAGTCGTGAGGCTTACAGAGTAAAGTATGTAAATATTGTAGCTCTATCGATGCAGATATTTCCTCTGCAAAGCTGCAAAACTAACAAAAACATGTGCAAAAACACAGACGGAACTCAAAAGCGGATGCAGTGTAAGCGCATTAAACATTAGTGCATTTTAAGGCTGTGTGCTCACAAACAAAAGAAAAACAATATTTTCAACTAGCACTGTCTTATCTCAGAAACTCTGCATCCCAATTATAAAATTATACATTCTATTTTATTTTAGTTCAGAAAACTTTACCACCACCGGCACCGGTATATATACGACCTTTTGAAATACAATTTCAAGCTTCTAACTTCATTACTTCAGCATCTAATAGCGTACAAAAAGTATAGACCAGTGGTCCGCAAACTAATTCCTCCGCGACCCCCCATTTTATATAAAATTTTTGTCGCACCCCTGGATGGACAGTAGACGTATTCTTTCTGGGATTTATATTAATTTGGGTAGGGGTAGTGACCCACAGTTTGTATGCGACTGGAAAACAAAAATTCATTGCGTAAGGTGTAATTTGCAACTAACGGCAGCGAAGAACGAATGAAATTCGATGTCTGTGATGTCATCTCGAATTTCGATCCTTGTTTTACGCAGTTAACCGCGGTAGCGGTTTGCAAACCGTACCTTTACGATGCGTAGAAGAGAAATAAAACACAATATTATGATCCAAACAAATGGAAACCAATATTAGTATCATTGATTGACATAGTTGAGAGAACACTGTTATTGGTTTACGAAAATATTAATTGAATTGGTACTTTTCGTTAACGAATCCTTCAAAAAGACATGAACATTTTGATCGGTGATTTTATAAAACCTATTTTAACGAAGGATTATCGACATATTTTAACTGAACATGTTCATTGGTGGATGAACTAATTCAATTACATCAAAATGTACACGTAATTCGATGTATTTGTACAAATAATACGAACATTGTACGAATAACTTTTACTGCGGTTTGGATTTCACGTTGAGCTTTATGTTGTAATTACGTACATGCATGTCTAGTTTTATAAGTAAAAATGCGGACTTGAAATGCGCTAGTTTGGGTTTATCCCTAAATAAAATGCTTTATCCGTAAATACCGTACAATATAATCCAACACACAGCTATGGCAAAAATTTTTACGAAACCTGGATTATGTTGTAATCCTAGTGTAATGTGACAAAAAAACGTAATCCGTGTTAATTTCTTGAGAAGAATTCAATTTATTTTTCGCGATTAGAATATTGAAACGGTTAAATTTGATTTGAAACATCAAATAAGTAAAACGCCCGACAAAATTTACTGAATCTGTAGTAAAACATACATGAAAGTTTTAGAGCAGCAATTTAAGGAAAATGACAATAAAAAAACCCTTACGGCCTATTTGTTTTGTACTATTTTCCAGTTAATTAATTGTAAAGCGTTTATGCATTGAAATTAATTAACATTTCCGATAATTAACATTGTTTTTGTAAAATGCGCAATGTTAACATTGAGAGAGAATAACCACAACTTCAATACTTTGTTACTAACAATTTAGTTGCAATTAAATACAGGAAGCTGTGCATCTGGCTTAGACGACCTGTTTGTTATGTAACTCATGTTGAATCACGGATTTTATTGGAAAGACAGAAAATATTGGTTAGCTTCATCCGATTAAGCTTTGAACTTAACTTCCTTTGTGGTTGTGTTTGAAACTGATGGAGGAAATAGTCATTCATACTGCAATCTGGAGCAAAAAATTGCTGTTATTTCACCACTTCGTTTCTTATTTTCCCCCGACTTATGATCGAGGACTATTCATACGAACATCGCACCGAGGTAAACCGGACCAAAAGCAGCAACTGAATATTTTTCAGGTTATGTTTTAGAAGGCGTAAATAAAAAGAGCTTTGTAATATTTATTACGATATTTTGGTGGAAGTGCCGGGAAGATTTTGGCGGAGGACCAGCCGTTATCACTTCGATATTAAATTTTAGCAACTTGGGTCAGCCGTTTTAAATGGCGGGGGATATAATATTCAAAATTAGTAGTTAAAAATATAATCATATTTTGATCAAATCAAATCGGAAATCTAATTCCGATAAAAGGAAAATATTTTAGTATAGGAACTTTACAAATGGGCTATAAAATATAAAATAACGGTTACTTGACATGTAAATTGGAAAGTTTTTAATGAATATCTTCAGGTAAGAGATATGAACATAGCACTATATAAAATTTTATTTAATGCTACAATAACTAAGAAACACTTGTGAAAAATGTAAAAATATAAAGCACTGGTGGTGGAAACGACTTCGTATATTAAAAAAGTTACCTATGAAAAGTTAACGTACACCTAAATCTTATGAAATACGATTTAGGTAACTGATATGTTGTGCACTAATATTTCGTTAAAAGCATCTGAAAAATAAAATGTTTGAAGTTAAAAGTTTTGAAAGATACTTTGTTAACATATTGGATGAAAAACTTGTAAAGAAGTAATAAGTAACAATGCGCTATCTAGTAGTAAAGTTTACACGGATATTGTAAGATAAATTGGCGGTTTTGCTTTAAAATGCGATAGTTTCAGTAGAAAGCATTAATTAAATTGTGCGATTCTACTTCTTGTTGAGATTACATGAAGAAGGCAAGTCACTGCAAGATTTTAATTATGGTTTATATTGTTATCGGAGATGTTATATTACGAACGACTATACATTAGCATGATACTTCCCGAAAGAACATTACTTTGGGTAAGGGAAAGAACGCGAGTTTTCTGTGGTTATGACGTATTATATCTGGTTATATTTCATCGCCTCGCTTCTTATCATCCTGTACACGTACCACACGGTTGGTGTTTTATAGTTTAATTTCCCTGCAACAAAATATATAACGAGTATAACTTTTTATTTCTTGCCAAAAGCACACACATAATGTCGAAAGAGTTACGAACTTTTGAAAAGAAGCATTTCTGTTTACATGCACGGCTACGCGTACATACGCAGTTCCAGTGGTGACAAAATGTATGAATATATTGCGCACATAATATGGGGTTATACGTTATAATAAAAAATGTTTCTGTCTCTAAGCCATATTAATGGCGGTTTTCTTTGTTATGCCACAAATTCCGGATATCGATAAAACTGAAATATTTATAAAAGTTTGCTAGAATCGCATAATTGAGCCATTACTTACGGCGCAAGTAGACAAATTGAAAAAAATTTATTTACACTGCATACGCCAGGGCGTATACGGACACCAATAAAACCATCCCTCTATGTTTTAGTCAAACAATTTTATGAACGCACCTTTTATTTATTATATTATAAATTGCTCCAAGTTTCCTATCGCATATATCTTAGGAGTCACTTTTGTAGCTATATTATCATTTAGTGTATTTATTACTCCAATTTTAGTAAATCATTACAGATTTGCTTCCTCTTCATTGCCCCAATTTATTGATCAATTGATTAGATTATGCTATGGCGATGTATTTCTCGCTTGCTTGAACGCGATACGCGTTGAATTTATTACCTTTTTAGCAGAAACGTCAATCAGTTGACAAAATTCGTCTTGGTTTTTAACTCACGACAAATTTAAGATACGACACACAATTTTGTTTCCGGAATGGCAACTTTTCTTGTACATGAACTTACGATTAGCTATTAATTTTCGTGCCAACTTCAAGAACTGTCTGGTTAGTTTTATGCTGACATAAATTCGCTAGACGTCTACATGGTAGTGGAAAATTTTTGACAAAATTCTAAACTTGACGTTAATAAATAAGGCGTTCCAAATTTTAAACTGCCGATTAAGCAACCATAAACTGAATCAGTCACTAAATTATAACCCCCCGATCAATAACATCTTATAACTTGAGAATATCAAGAATAATAAAATAATTAACAAAGTGAAAATTTCATTCAAACGTTTCTTAAACTTTTTAAGTGAAAATCCTGCTCCATCACCAAAGCGATATTGCTGTATTGGAAAATAATGCAGTTCCTATTGAAGTCGAAAAATAAATAAGGAAAAGCTAAAACCGTAGAAATTCTTATTTAATTTTCTTAATATTTTGCAAGGTAAACCACTTCAAAAATTACAAAGAATGAAGACACTCAGCGTAAATTCCGTTATTGTGATGTTAAAGGTTCATTAATTTGTTTCGAGTATAATTCTTTTTGTTCTCTAATTACTTCTTGGTTATTTAGAGTCGACTCACCATTTTATTATTGTACACAATTAATCTTTCATGATAATTGATTACAAATTTTAACTAAACAATAAGCGAAGCTAACGTTCCGCGCTTTTTTTTAATCACATACCAAGATACTCGGCCCCTTGAAATTGCTTTACTGTTGACAGGGACGGCTTAAGAACTTAAAACTTCTAATTCTAGGAAGTTTCTTTCCTAAACAAGAACTTCGTATTATTTGAGTGACTTAAAATGAAATTTGTTGTTGGTGATATAATTTATGGAATTGGAATATCATTATAGCAATTTAACGTCCCTGACTTCCAATAATAATATTATTGATAGGTATAGATCTTTTGTTAAAAATGTTGTAACAGTAGAAGAAAATTATTTAGATTTTATTCACCCATGCATGGTAGAAGTTTCTTGTAAATAAAATATTCCTTTTCGAGTCAACGAAAAACATATTATTGTGTTGGATATTTGCCAAAATTATAACCTTAGGAGACTGCTAAATGTACAATAAATGTTAACAAAATGTTAATTTAAAAAATCATAACAGGTGGTTTTTTTGAAATGGTATTTTAAGTTTGCTGTTAACAAGTAGGTAATAGAAACAATAATGTAACGAATATTTAAAAGTGCATTTTATTTTTATAGATCGATTATCTATAAGTATAAATAAGAAGTAATTAAATCGCGAATATTATTCAATATTCATAAATTCAGCAGGAGAGTACTACAAAATTTTGGTAAAAAATAATATTAAACGTCCTTTTATGGATAATTATGCTTGAAATCAAGCTACAACGACCAGAGCTGCATTTAAACTGAATCTGCTGGAACAAAAGGTTCACGAATGTGGCACAAAATAAGTACAAAATTACAAACTACTTTAATTGGTTTTTAATTTTGAGAAAATGGTGATTGTGGCTTGACTTCTGTCATATTTTATTAAAAAAAGGAAGATAAGAATTTTGTAGAGTAAAAAAACTTTGGTGATTGCAGACCCATACTCGGAGAAGTTTATTGCGACAGTAGAGGGCAGCAAACTCGTCGAAGTTGTTTCACTTTTGGACAACTTAATTGTGGCTTGTCCTGTTGAATATTGTGAATTGAAGGTTCGCAACTGGAGAACAGAATAATTAATTTGTCATTTCTTGGAGTTTTGCTTTAAACCGAACTTTAAACTTGTTTAGTGTCACCTACCCGTTTACTAGAAAAATTTAAGCCAAACGATGTAATTAATATTCGTCTCGCATTGTCGAATTTGATCTGACCAATTAGGTTAAAAATCTAATAGTTGAAAACGAGCAAGAAATGTTATTTGTGACTTAAACCTCCAGGTGAACGTCCCTAAAAAATACATAATAGGAAAAGACTCGTGGAAATAGAGGTCGCGAACTTGCTCATACTTTTCCAAAATATAAAAAATATAAATTTGATGTAAACTTTGAACTTGCAATAATGAAACGTCAAATTGAAATATTGTAATATCCGATAGCGTCTAGTAACCCGGCCACCGGGAAAGGGTACTCTGACGGTTTACGGTATTCATGACACTACAAAATTTGCCAAATTATTTCAACACATTTTTAAAGCTTTGTGAGTCAATATCCATAAATATTTTTGAAATAAAATTAATTCAAAAAGTGATAAATAAAATTTAACACGTAAAAGATTAGTAGGAGAGAAAATGTCTTTTCGGGTGAATTTAATTTTCATTAATTGTATTGGAAAAAATATAAAATATAGAGCTCTCTTGGTGAGTGAAATGGGGAATAATCAACTCGATAATGTCACTATTTATAGAAAATTATCATTTAAATTTAATAAACAATAAATATCCTTCACGATGGATGCCAGTCTTCATGAAATGTAATATTGAAAAATTACCAGTTTTAAAATACAAGATTTTGAAATGTAATATTTTACAATTAAATTTAAATTTTATTATTATGGGGACAGCACGAGAAAATAAGTCACGAATTTAAAAATTTGCAGAGGACAGGCAGGATGATGGTAAATGGTCCAAAATACAATAACAAAACAACAATTTTGAGGATCATTGCATATAGGGTTTATAATTTAAAAAAAAACAAAATTTTACATGAAGTGGCTATCCACGACATAGTATTGGCTACCGCTATAAGATAAGCTCGACCTACCCCGCAGTTTAACCCACCCAAACACCTAAACACGTCATTTAACACGTTTATAGGGTTTAAATTGATTTAATGATAATGGATCCGAGATTTACCGCAGTTGCGTTGTCAAAATCGACTCTACGCGCCCTCCGCTTCGGTCTCCTACGCTGCTGACGCTCCAAGCTGTCTTGAATAAGGCTGTATTAACTAAAGATATATCCTAGACAGGTCCTACTCGGCAAAGTGTGCTACCGGGAAGGAGATCGATCTCTGTATTTTTTCGGCAAATTTAAGCCAAAAGTACCCCTAAACAGTGAAATTTGCTTGATGCTAACTGTGCATCTAACTGTGATGCTAATTATTTACAGTTTGGTGGAGGCGCAGCCTCCATAACCTCTTTCAACATCTGAAAGCATCGTAACTGAGGATTAATGATATGAGTATACTTAGCCAGTGTAGTACTGTACCTACTTAGTCATTAGCGGACGTCCATGGGACGCTCTAGGAGGGTGTGTGTTACTAGGGTAGCACTCAACGAAGTCGAGTCCTGTAACGCGTGTGGTAGTTATCAGCCTTCGTAGGATTGAATGAAATTGACGAATTGCAAGCAAATGTACATCAGACCATTATGTAGGTTTGCAGAACAATTTAGTCCCAATCCCCTACTCTACAGTGTTCTTGAAGAGACTGATCTAGGGCGGTGCCGAGGTATTGAGTAAACACCTCAGATGAGTCCATTAAGTCGGTTCCCACTCTCCGCGCCTACGACCCACGTTCAGTGCACGTACCGTCAATATAATACACTTTTAAGGTCTATTTTCGAGTAGAAATTGTAAACTCTAAAATCGATTTTTGGCCAAATTAATCGATATTTGGATTTAATCCTCCCACAGCACAGCTTCTCATTGATTCAGAGTTTCTTGGAGGCGAAGCCTCCATCATCTCTTTCAACATCTGAGGACCGTCAAGGTGATTACTAACTGACCAACTAATTAAAATTAGCTAGTCAAGTGGTGCTCGAGCGCAAGGCCTGAACGCGCTCGAAGTTTTGCTGAAAAACGCGAGTGGCATTTAAGCAGCCTTCGGGGTGAACAAGTTTTATTTTCGTCTTGGGCGAAAATAAAAATATTTCCTTTTCTGCAAAAATTCGCTAACGTCTTGGTTCTAGTATGCTATAGTAGTGCTAATTAGTGCGCGTTGTCCAGTTCACAGAACAAGAAAAAGTTCTGCTCCCCATGTTGTATGCTCCCACCAGGGGCTGGACCATTTAATCCTCCCATTAAACGCTTCAATTTAATGTTGACCATCAAATCCCGTTCAGTTTCCAATAATAAATTTAATATCTGTGGGGCCACTTTTTCGTGTTTGTCCAATTTTTATTCTAGATTACAGCGGTTGCAGGTAAGTAACCCGAACTCGAAGATATTTATAGTTGTTAAAGAAAACTCAACGGAATTAGATAGATAATATTAAAACGAAGCGTTTAAGGTGAGGGTGAATGTCATATATCGATAAGTTTTAGCTAATAATCGATTTTAAAGCTTCCAAGTTTACAAAAAGATGACTATATTCTGTTACCAGTACGTGCAAAGTTACTTGGACTAGAAGCTGGGCGTGGCGTGAGATCACGAGAACAGCAGTAGTGTTTGCACCATGATAGCGTTAACGTCACTGTTTAGGGGAATTTTTGGTTTAAATATGCCGTGATCCATCTCCTTCCCCGTAGCACACTTTTCCGAGTTGGACGGCCTTAGGGGATATTTTTAATTGGTATAGCGTTGTTAAAACGGCTCGAACCGCTCGAAGCGAAGCGGAATGTACCGTAGGGTGGTGAGAATCAGTTTTGACAAGGCAATCACATCCGATCTCGGATCCATCATTGTTAAATAAATTTGCAACATTAACCATGAATTTTACATGTCTTATAAAATTATAAACAATACCCGCCAATGGTATTCTGAAAGGCAAACGTTAAAGGACTCAAATAAAGCAAATCAGCAAAAAATAAATTAAAAGAAACTTTGCAGAATTTGTCAGCCTCAACGATACAGAGAAACTGTAACCGAAGGGCTTCGACAGGATTCATTTTTATTGTCGACTTCAAACAGTTTGCTAAATGCTGCAGCATTGTTAATTGAACAAGGTGCGGCTTCCTGGACCCCAAGCATATCTTCGGAGCAAACAATTTTTCGTAATCATATTGCGTTTATGTTAAAATAATTACATGTTTTTTATAATTTCGTTTATTCCTCTCATTTCCACGTACTGCTTTGAGCATAATTTATTATTAAAAAAATTATCGAAAAATACAATAGCATTAGCTTTCAATAAGTTTAAAAACAACAAATCCCAATATTATGAGCTGGACCAGTAATGCTACGTCATAAAGGTTTTTGTAAAACATTTTCCACATTTTATACAAAAAAATTATTCTCGTTGAACCGTAATCTCTAACATGACTTTATATCTGAAGACTTTTAGACTTGTTTAATAGTGGACGACGATAAACTGATATGCTGCAATTCCAAATCTATTAGATTAGATTTTATAGCGAACCACAGCGTCATCTGAAGAGCAGCCATGATAGAATAAGGGTACGAGTGAGGTAGGTTAATCCACATCACACACTTAAGACCATGGAATGGATAATAATTCTAACACAATATAATATGAGTTACAATAAAATAATTCGTAAAGTTGATTGATTTGATTGAGCTAAATGCGACAGAAGTCGCATTGTATACTTCAAACCGGAAATATTGTTAAGTGTAATTTTAATTAATCAATTACAAGAAAATGAATAGCGGCAAAAAAGTTTGACTAATTCACATAACAGGACATTACACGATTCGCTATTTTTTGCGCAAGTCTTCCATTGTCGGCAGTACATTTTGAATAAATTACAGAAATATGTCGAGTTTTTTGCAATAAATATTCAATTTCAACAATTCTATGTCATATTTTTATTATGTCTGACGATTCTACTTCTAGATAATGTAACGGTTCATTCATAATTCTTTCATATTCTTCAACTGTTCTTGCATTTTCGTCGTAATCAAATGAATAGTAAGATGTGCCTGCTGCTAGATCGATATTGATATCATTTTCGTTCTTCCATGACGACTCCAACAGATCAAAGGTGATGAATATTTTTTTGTTGACGTCTGACTTGAAATATACATGGATAATAATCTTTATAACATAGCCTAATTTCGTTCTTTTACAGTATTCATCCTTGCAGAAGAATGCGTCTTCAATAATGATTTAAATTGAGCATATAACGTGGCGTCTATTAAAATAATTTCTCCTCTAAATTATAAATCAGAACTTTTATGATTAGATTGTATTCATTATTGGAGACGGAAATAAATATAACGATCGAAGGTTTATTAATTAAATCAGTTAACAATCGTTTCAAATAGAATTTATAAAATATTTATAATCCCTTTTCTACACTTGAAATATTTATTTACGAGTAAAATTGTACATTTAATTTTCACTTTCTGCATACTTCAATTTGAAGTTCAAGCCGGCACATTTTCGTATGGAATCGAAAAGTATGTATCTACTCATGATGAAAGTAAATTTTTCACGTTACTTACTTCCATCGCAGATTTTTGTTGAAACCAGGCCAAAGTTTGTACTCAAATTTTATGCTTTCAAAAGTTATAAATTGAAAGATGGATGGTTTTTGATTTATATTAACTTGAACTGAAATTTTACAGGTATTTTGTGTTTCATTTAATTTGGCGAATTTTTACTTTATAACAACTTTCTTTTTTTTATTATGAAGAAAATGCTTGCATTTACTAAGCAATCTCTAACGCGACTCACAATCGGAGGGCTTTGGCATTAGTTTGCGTTGGGAAGTGAACGAAATAACCAATCAGAGATACGAGAAGTTAGGAAGAACAGATAGAACATACAATCTTATGTTTTATATTGCATTTAAAAATTGAATGAAATAAACTGACGATTCCTTTCAAATCAAATATTTCCTAACGCAGACGCATTTATTTGGATTAAGTCCAAACTCTTTCCGTTCGTTCAATAACAAATAATGCTGGAAAGCATTAATTAAGCACAAACTGAGAATACAAATGAAAGGGAAAATTTACTCATTTGAAATTTTTCAGCTTGAATCCAGACAAATAGATTTATAACTAGGATTGTCTAAACCAAAAACCCATAAACCACAAAAGCCACTATACCACTGAACTTGCTGTAAGTTACATATCAGAATGAAAACTAAAGTAAGCACATGACCGACTAATTATTTCCGTATCTGGAAGTGCTTTGTTATCCAATCCTTTACCAACCGTTTCACTTACATAACAGAAAATACTGTAACTATCAGAATTTAACTTAGCAAACCCTTTTGTCTTTGCCTTGCAATATTTTAATTAAGAATTATCAATAATTGTAGCCTTTTGTATGCAGGCTTGGAGATTCGAGCAATTAAAATTTATTTAAAAAGTTTCAATATTATTTTTAATAAGGACTAACTCGGGAACATAATTTCTTGTAAACTTAAATAATAAAAATGAACTTTTGTAGTACAAATTTTAAAACGAACAATTTGCTATAAAATATTAAATTGAAAATACCTACATAGATTTTGTCGTAAAAACCGTCAGAAGCTTGCGTAAAATTTGGCATGATGTTGAGAAGTCGAATAAAAGAACGTAATGTGAAAAGTTCGACAATAGTACAAACAACCAAGAGATTAGGCAGAAAGTAAACGCTTTCGACAACTTGGAATGGTGGAAAATTATAAATATTAAAAGCAAATATTTTTCGTAGCTTTTCAAAAATTAAAATTATGTAAATAATAGAAACACAATTTTCCTTTTACTTTAAGATGTAAATTCTTGTTTATTAACCGCAATACAATTTGCAAAAGAAATGAAAGTGAAATTTTAAATTTTCATTTATTTTCTACTTACTTAAGTGAAACATAAATGTCTTTACGTTTCTGACAAAATATATTGTAGTAATTTATTTTTGTACTCTTCCTTAACAAAAGAGTTAAGCAAGTTGCGAAGCTTTACAAATACTTTAATACTTCTCATCTTTTTCGGCTAAATTTTAATAAAGAAAAAGCAAACAAATGACTGTTTCTCATTTTGTAGCTTGTTATCTTAAAGCGTTAATTTTCCACAGAAATATCCGGCTTAGGAAAAAAACTCAAAAATAAATCACAACTACAATTTAAGGATCAAAAGGGACCACGAGTAAGCTCTACACAGCCTTACGCAAGTGAAGTAAATTTGTAACTGTCACCACGGTTATTATTTCTAAATTTTAACTTTTAAACTAATTTCCAGAATGCAATTATTATTAAAACAGTCGTGCTGAGATGAAACGGAGTTCAACAAATATTAAATATTTGGTAAAAAATTTTTTCATTCGGGCTTTGTATGCGAGTCCTTTTCTTGCAAAGAACCTACGAGTAAAGCAAAGAGAAAAGTATAATTTACCCAAAAGCTTGTCTGAAAAAAGCTTTCATTATATTAAAGATTTCTTACGGAAGCATCAGGTAACATTTCCTAATATACGTTCCTTTATTATACGAAAATTAATATAATGTAAATCCTATTTTCATTATAATATAATATTATTGATAACAAAAATTTTAACACTGTAATTGTATTAAAAATGTTGTGACGTTCGCACCAAAATAACATTATTCCGCCAACAATGTTAGTATCGAGTAACAAAATTTCATCAAACAGATGGAAATTTAGTTCACGCCAACGATGAAATTGTTACAAGTGTGGTGTTATTGCAAAGCAATATTTTAAAAATGTTAATTTATTTATGAGAGTTCGCGTATGACTTGACTGTTAATGATATGTGAATTACCGCACAGCATATGTTTATCTTCATTATATTTATAACAGAAAATTATTTGAACAATGGCAGATAAATAAAATACATATCTGCCTATATTTCTAATATTATAAAAGTACAAACGTATGCTAATTCGTTGAATTTAAATTGACACTGTTAGTGTGACGTCAAAACTCCTATATATAGGCCAACCATACTACACCAATTTGAATCAGTGCTTAAGCCAATTAGATTCTAACTTTAAATATTATGTTGGATAGAAGTTCATATTTTTATACTATCACATTATTGATTGTGAAACACAGAATAACCTAAATAATATAAATTAATTGATATATTTTAAATAATTTTACGAGTTAATTACTTAAATTAAATCATATTATGTTTTTATCAAACTTTAATACATCATGTATTATTCTGACCAAGAGCACACAACTGCTTGAATTATTTAAAATATACCAATTAATTTATTATCACGAGTTAACAACTAACCAATTTAAATCATATAAAGGCGATTAAAAAGGGCTTATTTGCAGAGGTAAACTACATTATAATAAATATAAAAAATACATTGCGTTAAAAACACAACAATGAATACATTTGAAAATGGTGGGTACTAATGTATTTTTTAGCTTTACTTCAAATAAATTGTTTAAATCAATAAAATCCACTATTTTGTAAAACGTAATAAATAATCCCTTCAACGCTCATATATTTACATTACCGTTGAGTTCATTTTAGCAAACGCAAAATTATGATTAACTTGATAACAAAGTAATTTTTCAAATGCTACTTAAAATTCTTTGATTTTCCTACACCTCTTTGGAAATAAATACACAATTCCGTCTATTTTGATAGCTCCTTTTGGCGAAATATTCCGTAATCAATATTAACACACTTTTTATTTAAATAATAGCATCTTAAATTAAAACATATCGAGGGTGCAGTTATTCTACATACAACGAATCGCTCAATAAATAAAATAATATGCCAAATACATACTAGCTTTTTGTAAACATTTTTAATGTTGGGAAAAGGCAATAATTATTCCTATTTACAGATGTTTACTTACAAAACTTATGCTTTCAAAACCTTGGTTAAAAAATTTAGACACACAGATCTTATCGAATGTGTTACTGGCCAATCTTACAAAGTACATTTACAGCTGTTAATTTAAGCTCGTTAACTTCGTAAAAGTTGTATAAGTAAAATTAATTTTAATGCAAATAAAATTGGTTCCGTTTCTTGGGCAGCTGTGGTGCTGGAATTTTCTTAAGGGTTGATTCAGAAAGATGGCTTTAAGCTTTAGTCTGAACTAAGATACTAATAGATTATGATCACATGGGTAACACATGGGTAACACCATGGTGTTGTGTTGTTATACCGTAATTGCGATTGCTAATCAAGTTTATCAGTCTCTCGCTTCTTTCGTTTCCCATGTCTTCCGACAATGTTTCTAAAATATTTATCATCGTTTGTTCTTCCTACCTTAGGTATTACTTCAAGTTGCCATTCACAACCAACATATCTCTACATGAAATACTTTTCATAGCCGTCTCGAGGTCCCCATAAATTACGTCAATAATTGTCTCTTCATCCGCTTCTGCTGTGGGCACATATACTTTTATTACTTTTGTTCCTATCGTTTATTGGATCATAGCTCATGACGCATTTACCAATCCTTCTTAATGTCACAATTGCGCAGGGTTCCTACTTTTGGTGCAGTGGCTGCAAAAGTATATATTGTTTCCGTCCAGTATCGTGTGGTGACTCTTTTCCTTTCAATAGGTTTCTGAAATTCTGGCAAGGTCCTACGTACCAATTTTCTGTCCACAACACCCGTCCTTCAAGACAAACATTCCAGGTTCCCACCCTTAACGTATCCTTAATGCGTGAGTCTGATGGTGGTATCACTTGTGGCCTCTCATTGCACCCCACCCTGGAGATCCGATTGAGAAAGTATTTTTACCTTCAAAACATTTTACTTTGAACGAAGTTATGACTTTTTTGAGAATTACTTGACTGAGGTGGTTTCCAGGTGCCTTTTTCAGACAAGAAGAAGCTAAGAAGAGTTAAGAAACTAATGATAATTAATTTTTAGTATATCGAAGGTATAAGTCTATAAATGGTCGCTAAGTAAGTAAATAATTATTATATTGCGATATTTTCGTAAACTGGAAAAATTGTTTGAATGATTTAACATAATATGCAAATTTCCTTAGGTTAATTAAGTCTGCTATTTTTGTTGGATAAAAACTTAACACGAATCCATTAGTGCATAATTCTCGTAAACGAATTTTGATTGCTTACGTTTTTATCGCCAAGTTATGACGTGTATTTTTATTATCTCTACATTTTTACAAGTTTGGAATTTAACGATTCAATTGGTTCATAATTTATTAAACAAATATTGATTAGTTTCAATTTTATGTTATCACAAATTATTTCAGTGATTGGATTTTCCATATTTTAACCACAAACAGATCGGTAATTTTATTATTATAAACAATAAGGTTAGAATTCAATCAATAGTTGCGAAAACCAACCCCGATGTGCAGACGAAGATTTAAGAAAACAATAAAATAAACTATCAAATTATTTTAAAAGAAAATAACAATTGGTGTGGAAACTCCATTAAAATACTTTTAAATGTTTCTATTTATTTTAACGTTTATTGCAAATAAGTGATTACTTTTAATGGGTAATTTTGACATAATAGAACTAAAAGTTGAAATAGTTTTGTGCGGAAATTTTTATAAAATTCGTTGCAAATTATAGAGGATGGGGGAAACCTTTTGATATTTATAAAATTTTAGTTATCTGACAATATTAAACACAAAGTTGATTGCTTTTTTGTATATTAGATCGGCAACGTTTGTAATGATAGAAGTAAAAAATCAATTTTTCAACAAATTTTTCGATTAAATTTCCACGAATCATCTATTTCACTCCGTCATGACCTGCCTGATGAGAATCGGAAATCAACCGAATAGCTGAAGGGTAAGGTAAACTCAATATTATTCTGTATGGTTATTCTTGTATATATTTAAAATATTGTTGATATTAATAATTTTATATTGCTTCATAAAATATAATAAAATAAATTTGATTCGGTTTAAACAGCGAGGAAATTTTTTTAATATAGAATAGCTTGCGAAATAATCAAAATGTAATGAAAATTGTTGTGTCGGCAGCTTTCATTCATACAGAACGAATAAATAAACAATATTAAATAAGCCGGATTTTCTTTCAAAACAATCAAAGTTACCTTTACCGTACAAGTTTATCAATAATACGAAAATACGAACTAGCAATTTATTGTAAATTATTTTTAGGGACTCAACCGATCCATAAAATATTGCAAAGAATAAAATTGTTCAAAATATAATATTTAACCTTGCAGAGAAACCCCATATCATTTTTTATCGAGATTTAGTTTACGACAAAATCGTAAAAATTGTATGTATTTAGAAATGTAAGAGATTTATTATAAATTTCCAGTTTTCTGCATCGAATTTGACAATAAACTATAACCTGAAGCTCTTACTTATAATCTAAATTGCATAGTAGATTAACTAAAGCAGAAATGACTTGCATGCAAATGAAGGTTGCATTCTCTGTGTGTAAGTAAGCAATATACGGATTAAACTGTAAACTATTAAAATATTCAAACTATCCTAAAAGGAAGTATCAAAACCATAGTATTTTACATGATTAATTTAATCCTTTCTTAAGGAGATACGAAGGTGTATCAATTTCAAACTTTCCACTTTTCGTACTCATTAATGCAAAATTTTATCCACCACCAAACTTTCTGGCATGCAGGATTGTGTGTATTGAAGTTTCGTGAAATGTGAATCACAGTCATCTAAATGTGCAGAACATAAAAGTTATCACGTAAGTAAGCAAAATTAACGTTGCACTTGTTTTCCTTTACCACCACAATCGAAATTTGGCATCCGTACTAAACTTTCCACCGTTATCTCTCCGACAACAAAACTTTTTACGTTTTAATTCTCAGGATCTCACTTTTTCAACTACGCAAACGAAATTCCTACCAGTAAACCAATTTGTTAAATACAGACCCGCAAATTCTGGCAAGGCTGTGGTAAGACTCAAAAGTTCTTGTTATTCGCGTATACAAACCTGGAAATATTTCTTGTGCGAAATTATTTTTTTAAGCTAATGCATCATATTTTTGATTTATAAAATTGAATAACCTAAAATGTTCGATATCCTTCCATAGATAAAACTTCTCTCGAAAATAAATATTTTTTTCACACAAAGAATATCGAAACATAAACAAATGTAAATTTTACGTAATAGAAATCCAAAATTTATAGTGAAGCTATAAATTGCAATATTTTCTTTCAGATAAAAAACAACCACAAATTAAAATAACCATAAATCGTTACCTAAACAAAGAGATCGTTAATGGTGGTTTTTTGTATTATGATGTCTTATTGCTAATGTAATCAGGCTAAAAGACCCGAAGAATTATTTCTAATGCAAATCGACGACCTTTAGTGACGGTTTTACTGATGACCGTTTTTAAGTTGCGCCTTCTTCACAAAGAGCAAAAAAAGTAGGGTAATTTTTGTCCATCTACATTTTCATTCAACATTTCTCCAAATAATACAGTCTTAATTAACATTTAAATGAACACAATTTTCAAATTGCGTTACTTTTGTTGACACGTTCAACCAACTATAATAAAACGAATTTACAGTTTTGTTTGTGAGAAAATCGTAAATTCAAGTAAAAAATGATCGTTTTTTGCTTTAAAACCAACCCAAAATTCTTTCTTTGGTTGCAGAAAGTCTAGCAAAACTTTTAACACTAATTGCGAACGATTTATTGGTTTTTTACGCGTTCTGTGTTTTAAAATTCCACTGCGTTTCGTGTTAAAAGAAACGATCAAATTTTGTTAGCAATTTGTTTTTAAATTTATTGGATGAAAAATTCAAAAATAATTTGTTTGGAATATATGAATTAAATTTTAAATTAATTTTGTTTCAACTACGTAAGCAGACATTTTGCTCTTACAACTGGAAAATGTTTCGAGTGATTCCGAAAAAATGGCTGAAATTGGGTGAAATTTTAAATTACCGAATTGATAAATTAAATGATTGAGTTACAATTAAAGTAATTTTGAAACTTCGAAACAATTTCAATTTGAACTTTAAATATTGGAATAATCAAATTAAAAACTTCTAATTAAATCTCCTTATTTATTAAAAATTTGCAACTGTTCTTTTTGAATAAGTTAGCGAAATTAATTTGAAATTAATTTATCATCGTGTTACGAACTTATGGTGTGTGTTGGTTATAAACTCGAAGTTATGTTTTGATTTCCGATATTTTGAAGTGAAATCACTTACAAGGCATTAGAAATTCGCTTGAGGCTTTAATAGAAATGAGAAAAACTATTAGATTACGAGAGCGAGTAAATTGCTTATCATTAAAGGGTAAATTTCAAACTCATATTATAAAATGGATTAGCTTATACACTCTATTTTGCACGTAATATGGTTTGCTTAAATTTTTATCGCTCGAACCTTCAAATAGTTTAACTTTGGGTATTGCCTTTCGAATATTACCTGCAAAATGAGCGGCATCAACAAAATTTTCCGGAAACATTAAAATTTTGTAATATCAGGAGATATAAGTAAGTTTTAGTCGGAAAATAGTTTTAGAGCTAAATTACCAAAAATAATGATGGCTCATTATCGTCATTACAAATACATTCTAGTATTTCAGGGGATAAGTTGTTCGGCCTCTCGTGATTTGACTCTAAAAAAATTACACAAATCATTTTATGAAATAAAAAGTAATTTTATATTCAATTATGTAATTCCTTAGTTAGTCGGTTTGGATTAACTTTGAGAGATCATAACTTTTGCGAAATATTTCACCGGCAGGAATATATAATTTCCAGGAAAAAATCAATTTCCAAAATACTAAATGTTACAATTTTCGCACTATCTCGATGTAAAGTACCTTTAAAGATTGAGATAAATGTCACACATCTACGATTCTCAAGAGATTGGATGTTGATACTAGTTAGAAGTTCGTTTTGATCAAATCCTCTTATCGGATATGTCTCGTATGTTTTCCGAAATAAATATTTTAGCAGCTTTCGCGTGATGGCCTCTAATTTATCTTTGTAATTTTGGTAAATAGGGTTCCATATGGGAAATTTGCAATCCAATATACTCATTATGTATGCAAAGTAAATGATTTTAATGCTACCTAAACTTTTGAAGTCTTGACAGCTACGAAATACCAACAATTTTGAAAGTCTTTGAAGCAGTAATGTCGACGTGCTGACGAATGCATCATTTGTGGTGGAACAGAATACCGACGTCTTACAATTTGTTGCAGTGGTAATGAAAATTTAAGAAGTTTTGTCTGCATGAGCTTGCAGTTTGAGTCTTTAGAATAAGTCGTAACATTGCACTTGCTAATGATTAATTTTAGTTTGTTCTTGGCGTATCAATGTTCTCCAAAGTTAATAGGTTCTTGTTATGCTAAACAATCTTCAATTGTTCAATATGATCGATATAATTTCAAGTCGCCTACAGAACACAAAGACCAGCAGTCTGGCGTAAATCAAACACGGGTAGACTACAGAGCGGGAAACCCCGGTTCTAATCCTGATTGCGTCGGATATGTGCTCAAATATCCTGACAATATTTGCAGCAAATAGTTCGTTATCATTGTTTTTATTACAAAATTAGTTGGCTGGTTTAACCGCATTTTCTGTTCCTATGAAGAGTGTCACTATTTTTGGATCTTCCAATTCTGATTCACTATTTATTTTATGTATTTATCTGCAGCTCTGTTACGTATGAATCTGGTTAAGTTATCATCAGTCATCACTATTGATTGAAAAAATGCGCACCAAAAGTTTTCAAAAGTTTTGTAATCCCGTAAGAAAGAGGAGAGGCGCAGGTGATTTAATCTATGTGCAATTCATGTATTTTTAGCTATACTTCTTTCACAATCCTGATGGGGAAACATGGATACACGAGAAGGAATCTAAATGATGACTAATACTGTCTCGATGTCAATGATGTGAATAATCGATCAATTCGGTGCTCCCTCATTACAAATTTTCAATTTTCATTTAGAAAATTATGAATTTTTATATGAAATGCAATGTCCTGAAGAAGCCCACAATAAACTTGGGTGAAATGTCGACTTACTATATAGCGTTTGATTCGTAGTCTGTCTGTCTAAGATCCATAATTATTAAGAACGAAAATAACAAAATTGTATTTACACTTTTCAAATAGCTAGTGAGGATTATTCCATGGTAATTCGCAGTTCCATTAAGATTATTCCAATAAGTCGCAGAGAACTTCTCTGTTTCCATGGATTTGGTTGTTCCTTTGTTGCTGGAGTGTATTGTCCAACGTTTATGTAATTTTAAGGTTGACGATTTGCAACTGTTGAACTTAGAAAACCGCTTGAAGGATAAACTTGTAATATTGGGTCAAATGAGCTGAATTTTGAATCAAAGTTTATTGTCCTAGTCCGCATAACTTGAAATTTGTGATCAGAGCAAAAGTACCTACAATTTTAACCAATTTCCGACCAATTTCCTTATTCTTGTATAATTCACTTTTACCTATCTTTTTCTTTTCATTTTAAACTCTTAATTTTGATCAAAATTAATTTATTGCCATCAATAGAATACATTTGAATAGTCATTTTTTATAAATTGATGAAGAGTACGAACTCCACATTTGAAATATGGACCTAACTCATTTTTTTAGGTGAAATGTTGGTTACTTCCTTACCGCCGTATTCATAAAAATAAAACAATATTGCTTTATATTTTTATGAATACGGCGGTTAATGTATAAGGGGATCCATTTTTTAAATTAAAAATTGGGTCTTTTTAATTTCCTTTTATTTCTTTTTAATACTTGTACGTACTTACTTACGTACTTTAGCTTCAATTCAGCATTCAATTTTTCTATATCGTCAGAAGCTGACAAAGAAATTGATATATGAAACTTTCTGATTAACCCCTTAGCTACTCATTTCCTAATAAACATAATACAACGTCGAAAAGAATAAAAATTTTAGGGAAGTATTTAATTAAATTTTAAGAGTATTGGAAAGAGTAATTTCAAAAGTATATAATATCAATTAAAAGAGCTAAAATGTTTTACTTCATTATAAAATTTTCACTTTCACGAGCACGTTGGAATTTTCGTAAAATTACTTTTAGCCGTTATTTACTCAAGTAAATATGCTAGTCAGGAAAAAATCTATTCATCCGAAAAATACACGATATGACACAAAATTGATATTATGTTGCCGTTGGAAATATTATACATAATTTTATTCTAGAAATTATAGTTTACGAATCTACTCCATTCTTATCACAGATGTTTAGTTTTCCCTATTACAATTTACTTTAGTTTTCGTCCAATCTATCTAAATTCTAAAATTATAAATTAATATTTTGCACTTAACTTGAATTAGCCCGTTGCTAGAGATAATTTTAATGTTCTGTCCGTTACTAAAAATAATTTTATTTGTCAGCTCTAGGGCGTAAAAGTAGCATAAAAGTACCTGATAGTGATTCCTTCAGGCTATTAAACAAAATTAGTACATCAACACTTCATATTTGCAATTAAATTTTTATTATTTTCCTGACCGTCGAAGTCGAAACATGCATATAAATTTCTGCATTGGTGATCAATAATGGGGCTGTTTAGCTGAAGTCGGAGGTTGAAAATTATTACATTTTTATAAATAAGAAGGAAGGAAAATGTCGTTGAAGGGAAGTAACAAGATCTAAGCGAAATTAGTCGTCATAATTTTGAATAATATTAAATTTAAAATTGGAGGAGGGACGTTGCGGTTAAATTTTCTTCACTGCAACTCTTTTAAATTGAAGCATTATAAGTAACTACGAAAATAGAAATAAATAATTATGAATTATTCCCCCCCCCCCCTCATTACTCAAGGTTTCGCAAAAACAGATTCGTATAAAAATTAAAGAAAATTGAACGACAAATTAGGTTAAATTCAATAAACAGTTCACGATGAGGGGCCCGCGGTGACATAGACCTGATTTAAAAAACAATTATAAAATATTGGTCGTTGAACTTCACTCAGAAAACAATAAAATAATTTCACCATTTAATATTTTTATTTAACCAACCCTCGTAAATTTGTATGCCCACACACGTTTCAATTGATGATGTAATGAGAACTTCCTTCGAAAATGTAATGGATGAAACCATGATAAAAATTAAACCTTGATTCGCAAATGTAATTTAGAAGATATAATAAATTAAGTTTTTGTGAAATTTAAGGAGATTATTTATTAAAATTTCTAAATGATTAGAAAAACTTCATTAATATGGAGGTAGTGCAGCTGGGGTCACGTTTTGTGGTATTTTATGTCAATTGAAGCACGTAAGATATCATCGCACACTTCGTTTTCTTGCGAACACGACATCCGCAATTTATGAAGGTTCAAAAATACGAATTTCTGCGATCAATTACCTACAGGATCGTTAAATTAACAACGTTGTCCTAATTTTTCATTAAATTGAAGGTAAATTGAAAGTTTTTGTAAGTGATCTTTTAATTGCCACTTCAGATTAATCGGTATTGGAAATATAAACACGTCAAGCCTGGGGTAAAGTAAACCCCATCAATGAATTAAGTTAGTAAATTAGTTCAAGTGTGAATGGTAAATTATATGAGTGGTCTGAGTATTTCAGAGACTTGTGTATTTGAGAGGAAGCTCTTCTAAGGCGAAGTTGGTGAAGATGTCACGGATGGTACGCAAAGATGAGGAAGTTGGGAGCATATCTGTGCTGCAGTAATTGAAAACCATTTAGCGTGTATTTTACTATAATGAACAGGGTGCAGTACAGTCGAATAATTTATTTTATGTAGTTGGTCTAATTAAGTTAATTAGACCAGTAATGTGGCGGAAAACATACATACATCGGTGGGCTAGGAAACCGTTGTTCTATGCCTGGTCGAGCCGGATTAAATCCTCCGTTCCAAAACATCCAATAGAAAAAGAGGCTTCATGAAATTGAATATGATCTCAATTAATTTCAATAGTAATTATATTCATACAATAACTTTTTTAGAAAAGATATTCATATATTGAGATAATACAATAACAATTTATGCAAGAAAATCAATATATGGAAAGTAGTTCGTATGTATACAAAATCGTCAGACTAACACAAAGGAAGCGTTTGAAATAAAAGCAAAATAGGAAGCATAATCCAATGCTACTTGTTACAATACACGAGGATCTATCTAATCACAAGCAGCAGAACAAAGAAATTTGTCTGATCTCGTAAAGTTTTTGAGATTACAGGAATAGCAAATTTTGTGATTTCGTGTCTCCTTTTTCCTTTATACCTTATGAAATATACGAGAAGGCGTAACAAAATTTCAGTACAAATGTCTTGGATAAAAAAGTTTCTGCTCGTAAAATTAAGTTGTAAAGTTAAAAAAATTTTGAGTTGGTTTTAGGAATATACTAGGTTCTTGATAAAATACAACAATTTTAAGAAGATATAAATTAAGTAAGTTTTAAAAGTGCTAGAAAAGTTTGTAAAGTTAAAAATTATGGCGTAGTGGGACTCATCGTTTTATATAATAATGTTCGTTGTTAGTTGACAGAAAATAACGAGTTGTCAATAACCGACAAGGCGGAAAGCTTTCTCAGAAGCTTTTACAGATCTTATAGTTTACTTCAGTTTTTGTTTACGTTTTGACTACAAAGATTTAGTCACTTGATTGATACCGCTTCTCTTGAATTCGATGTGAATCCGATTTTCCAATGGTTGCCTTGAAACATATGGTAATTCACAGCTTCCTGAATATTTCAAATTTACGTATAAAAAATGGAAGAACTTCAAAGAACTATGAATATTTTTAGTTCAGAGCTTAATAGGAGGCACGCAATTTTCGTTCGAGAAGTACTGAAGTTTTTGCACCTCAAAATAACTAAGTGCGTACTCAAAAAAATAAAAACATTTTATTACTGTTTTCATATTCTGGTGAATTTGATGAAGCAATAAATAAAAAGTAAGATTGACGTGTAGTATGTACGTACATATATCACCTCTTAGCTTTACGACATTTACAATTTAGAAAATACTTCACCTCTTTCAAGTTGTTATTTTTCTCATGTAAAAGTATCAAAATAACAAACGAATTTATTTTCTCATCAAAGAATTGTGTTAAAAAACTTTCAAAGTCATTCGAATCCATTATATTTTCAGTTTACCAAAAAATCAGTATTTGGTAAACTTGGATGAAACTTGCGATGGTATTTCTATTTCGCTTCCTTATGCTTCACGTTTGATACTTTCCTTCTTTAGATGGTTTTCCTTAACCTTGTTCAATTCATCGGTTCGTTAGTCAATATATGTTCGTGCTTTCCTAAATATCCAATTTACGTATGCATGTTTGTTTATTTTTGCAAAATTTACCTTTGATTTTAATAAAACCTTTTGTCTTAAATCGCATTCTTCATAAATTTAATTTTTCAAATTAAGGAAGTAGTACAAAAAATTCCATAAAATCACTCCAAAAATTTAATTAGATTCTGTAGGTGCGGGAAGGGGGAAACAAATTTTATTATAAAACACCATAATTCTATTTTCGTAATTACGTAATCAAAGAATCCAGTAGAAATTCTATTTGACAAAAGGCTTGAAGAATTTTTTATTAAATAAAATTATGTAAACTTGAAAGGACACTTTCCCCGTTTCCATTTGAATGCTGATTCATAGCTCTATGAATATTATCAGGTTGGAGGTAATAAATTAATAATATAACGTTTTCGTACTTTATTGCGCTAAAAATTAAACGGAATTAATTAAATACCTACCGGCGGGATATTTTGTCCCTTTTGGACAGTTTTCCCTTATAGGCAGTTCCACCCGTCTCCACGGAAAACCCGCTTTTATAAACGTGCATTGTAAAATATTGACATTTCATGTTTGTTCTCGACTTTATTTTCCTAGATCCATCACGAATGAAGTGATCCTGCTCAAGTTTGTTTTATTTACTATATTTCAATGCTTTAGTGATAGAATTTTAATACGCCCTAGTTTTCTGGTGAAGTGGAAACTTCATCAGGTAAAATTAAAAAATTACTGTATAATTGAATTTCATTTAAAATATCTAGCGACATTATAATTTAATACTTTTAAACAGGATGCTTTTTAAAACTACTTAATATTCAACACAAACAAAGTTTTTTCCATAAATTTTAAGATCTTTCCAGTCTTTACAGTTTGCTTTCATAGATATTTGCTTTTAGAGTCTTTTCGGTTTTTTTTTTGCAAGCTACTATCATCCATTTAATGTAAAATAAATGCAAAAGCTTTAAAACTAGATGTTTGCAAAACCATTTTATTCTACCGATAAAACTTGCACTTTTATGATTTTTTTCTTTTATGTCCTTCTTTAACCAAAAAATGAACCATAAAAATATTTAATTTCGTTTCTCAAAATTTCCGACACTTCACTTAAACCTAATTAACACACTTTGGGGTCGGGATAAAAGCTCAGTTTTTATAAACTGTCGTCGAGTGTTACATAATTTCAGACACCACCGTGACAGTTGTAAATTCCTAAGGATCGTGATTTTAGTTGGTAAAAGGGGAGATACACACAAAATCTTTTAAGTTTCACTAAATCTTGTGTCATGTAGCTTGCACACGTCAGAGAAAATTATGTTCAAAAGTGCAATCCAAAAGCCTTTTCTTACCGCTAACAAAGTCAATGTTCGACGTAAGTGCAACATTTTATGACCTACTTTTTGCACTGAAAATTAATATTCCACTTACAAAAAGCTCACTTGTAACAAGAGAATTTCACTTTGCACTACCCGAGGAGTTAGAATAACTTGAACCTTTAAGAGAAAGCCCCTTTAATTTAAGTGTCTTACCCTCTAATGCACAAGTTGCTCGTGTTACTTTTAATAAATAAAAAGATGAACCATGTTTTAAAAAATTTAAAAACCAATCTAATTTTATAAAGTTCAAAATAGCTATTTGATTTTTTCGTCAATTTAAAAAGCGATGTAGATGTAAGTAATGAAATTTTTATTCCAAACTTGGAAGAAAGTAATAAATGAGATCAAAAGAGCACCAGGTTTTGTGATTTCGGTTTTTTAATGCAACATTTTTACAAATGTTTCAAGCCTTCATTTTTCTTCGAGTCTTCTTAACTCGAAAAAATTTAATAGAAAAATAGAAAAGTAAATGATCATGACTAACATGCGGAGAGAATTGTGAGTTTGTCTATAATGCGTCGTATTTAACTACCGCCTGAATGGAAGTGGGGTTCTTAATTTATTATGTATAGTTGTTTATTCTTTGGTGTTTGTTCGTAACAAATTTTTCCGAAGGATTGACACTTCACCTCTAGTCCTTTCCGAATAGCTTCTTCGCACAATTTAATACATACGAGTACATACCTTTTTAGTTGATTACTGAAACTTCAATATGCCGATGGTTTCAAGTAGCAGTTTCGTTAGCAGTTGTGCGATATTTTCTTTTACAAAGAAAACATCATTTCGAAAACACGCACCCTCGGTCAGTCTTGAGTCTTCAGTGATCAACTACAACTCAGTTGTTAATGGGTGATCTGTCGCGATTCAGTCATTCGGTTTCCCATAAGATCAAAACTTGATTTTGATGGCAGCATTAAGAATCAATTGGTGGCAGCGGTGGGATTGGATTCAAAAACATCCCCAGTATTACAAAGGTGGGACGATAATAATGCTCCGATATCTCACTTTTTCCTTAGTTTTTAAATCGAATCTATAAGATCGAATTTTGATGGCAGCGTTAAAAATAAATACAGGTGCTATAAATGGTGGCAGCGGTGGGATATAAGAGTGGCGAAATAAGTGGTTGTAAGTTTCCAATTATTGGCGAAACAACTGCTATTTTTTTTACATCTGTGCGCAAAAATATTTACGTCTATAAATATGGCAGCGACTTCTGTAGATATATGAAATCGTTTAGAGCTGTTGATATCTGATGACTTCTGATTATGAAATAATTGCGACAAATTTTGTTTACCAAGATGTTCAAAGCTCTCTACGTTAAGAAATTTAATAATTTTCCGTTATGGGATTAATTTGCGAACTTCTTGAACATCTGAACATAGAACATCTGTTGTATCGATGCAATTACACTATAAACATGGCTCCTGTTATCACCTTCGGATGGAAACAATTTAAGATTGGTGAAATTTAAGTTATAATAATAATAACTTTGAGCGACAACGCGTACACTTTGTTTATCGTAAGTAAACTGACATTAGATCTGATTTCAGTAGATTACTCACTACTAATGTGCCTAAACTGCTCATATAAGTTGCCTGAACAGATGCATAACTTGTAAACTTCTTTTGTTTGCTAATAAATGAACAATGTAATCATGGACACGACTATAAATTATAATGAGGAGAAGCTTTCTAGCAAATTATTATTCTGGATGAGTTGTCCTCTTTAAGTGATTTCGGAATCGATCGATAACTAAATGTTGAATTACACTACGTTTCAAGATGCACACAGTCAGGATGTCATTATGCATTGGCTTTTATATCTTCCGTTTGTAATATTGAAGTTTGCAAAATGCATTATCGGTTATAGAACGGATGCATAATTATCTTAAATGGAATTCTAATTACGACGTCACTTTGTTAATCGTGGGTGATTTGGAAATTTGCGAAAAGTGGTTGTAATTAACATAATCATCTCCATCGGTTATTCTCTATTAGTTTTGACATTACCATCACTTCTACATCACCTTGATTCTTTCTGCATGAACAGAATGTTTGTTTTTTCGATTAAAGCAGCGACTATTTTAACGTAGGTGAGGATTACCATCTGTTTTGAACATTACATCAAGGCTTTAAGTGCAAATATTACAGCTTCCTCAATTTTGACTACTTGATTTGAATGTACAGTTCTTTCTCGAATTGTTCCATTTCTTAGATATTAAATTTTATGAAAATTTGGGTATAGTGAGCGGCTACACTGCAGAGAATGTTTTGAGTTTTAAGTGAAATTGTCTCAAGCCCATTTTCATTCAATTTTCGTTTTGGGGGACAAATAAAAGCTTACGTAATTCGATAACCCTTTTTGTGTTCATTAATTAACACGTTCTCCTTGGAAGGAATTTTGCTAGCTTCGTGATTTACATTTAAATCACTTCTGTGCTAAACGCCTTTTGATCATTACATCTTTTCGATAATCACTGATGAAGTTTTATCGTAGAGCTTCCTCTGGAAGGATTGGCAATTGAAGATTTTTCTGTGCAATAATTTTAAACTTGAATTATTTAAATTGTTTATTTAAGTTTTGCAGTAAATTAGCAATTTTAAATTTTGTTAAGATATTTTCGTATTACAAAGAAATTTGCTGTTTATTGTGAATAATTAATTATTGTTTCAAAATGTTACGTTGGAAACGAAATTTTAATAAAATAAAGGATCTAAATTCTTAAGCTGTCTGAAAAACTCACACTTACATTTTTAACTTTTATAATATGTAACTTGTACTATGTTACATTTTACCACTATAAAACTATAGAAAAATTAAAAAATTGTTTGTTTCCAGTTCAATGTTTTAAAATGTCAGCGCATTCGAGTGTCCGACACTTTTGTTTACATCTTTAAAATAAAATGAACTAAGGAATAACAAAATGGTCACCTTCTACCTTATTAAGTACAAATGTCATACTCTCACGGTGATTAAAATTTTAAAAAGGTTTAAAAACAAATAATAAAGATAAAACTTAGGTAGCACAAAAGTCACGTCTTATGCCCAGACACATTAATGTCACACAAATGTTCTAGTCTTACGTGACCCTTTTCTATATAAAGTCACGGTATCGTCACGCATCAGTGAATTGCAATGTTATTGAATTTGTTAAAAATTAGGAAATATAAAATCATGTTTAAATTTTTGGCAGCATTAACGCTACAAAAGTTCTTACGTGACCCCTATAAAATCGTGAGATTTTCAAGTAACAAAATCGATAAAAAAAACTATGAAAACTAATGGAGTTTTGTAAAATCACGACATCGTCACGTCTAAAAGTAAGAAAACTGCAAGAAGGAGTTCGTGAGTAATACGCGTATTATAGGTAGTTACATAAAAAAAAGCTTTCTTGATTTTCTAGGAACTATTTTTATAAGAAAAAAAATTTTGATCTATGTAAATATTTATAGTTGTCCAAAATTTTTAGTTAAAATTGGTTCAACAGTTTGAACATCACTGCTTGAATTTGTTACTTCTATGTGGTTGAAAAGAAGTTTACAATCTTCATTTATCCACAAACCGCAATTAAGTTTAAGGAACTTATCAAAAAGTAATCATCAAATAATAGTTCAAATTTCTCATAGAAGAAAGGAAAACGAAATATGTCGTTATAGAAAATGAGACAAAAGTGTGACTTTCCAAATGGCAGTTTTCAGTTTGGCGTTAGTTGTTAATAATTTTAATCGTTAACCACAATTTTAGCTCCTTAATCTACAAGGTGACAGGAGATGCTAAGTAAATTATTTGAGTTCAGTTTTAAATTTGAATTCAGAAGCGACACTAACTTTTCAAACGGGAACTTATTTGACCTCAAAACAATTGCGACGCAAGTAAAAGTGTACGTGACTATTCGGTTTGGGTTTCATTTAAAGCCTCAAACAGTTTGAATATCTAGGATACTGTTTTGTCTTCTTTGTAAATAAGTGACAAATATTGTATTTAATTGACATTTATTTGCCAATTTTCTCACTTTAGCACCTGGTTCAGTTATTTCGTGTTGCAATTCCTGAGTCCGTTCCTGCGTCCTAATATTTAAATGATTTTATCTGAGAAGCCAGTTTCTATAGGGGTAAGAAAAGAATATTTGATTTTTCACCCACTTCGCAGCGTAATTTGCTCTATTTTTAAAGTGATAGTTCTCATCACTGAGGTTTGAGCTTGTATCAATGTTATATCTCCAGTAGACAAGACACCTACCCACATAGGAACAACCATAGTTTAGGGTAGAAGGAAATGTGAATACGTTAGCAATAATTTGGTAGTAATTTGGAATGTTAACTTTAACGAATGTAACAATAGTCTCGAATAGCGAGGGGTCGAGAGTTTGAGTCTTAAGCGGCGTTCACAATGAAGTAGGGCCTTGTCTTGCTTCGGTAGAAAGCTGGCAAGTGCCAATTAGATTAAAGCATCTTTTATCCTTTTCTATGATTAAAAAATCGTTCGTTTCGATTGGCTCTTGTTAGCTTTCTACCGAAGTGAGGAAAGACCCCACTTCATTGTGAACGCCGCTTTAGGTAAACGAGTGACAATACAATGGGGTGGTTGCTGAACGAATAAGCTGACCGTTGACGGTGGCACGGTACGGCAGTCCAACGAGTAATTAGTAGAACATAATGACGGTTTTATGTTTTATTAATTAGTGCAACGATTTGAGTTCTATGGCTAAAACAATTTTTTAGTCTACGGGAAAAGTGCTTATACTAATTTTTTGTTACTCAATTATAATATTTTGCTTACTAATAAATGGGAAAGTAAATTAATATCTTAAAATTTGTCAAACCTGTGACAAATAAGTTATAAAATTAACCCTCAGCGAAGGTTACACCGGAATTGTATTGTTTTGTAAGGTCATTGTTGACAGCATTTACCTCCAAATCTATTAAAACTATCAAAGCAGATAATTTTGTTGACATAGGAGAATTTTTTCAGGCTTTTATTTAATTTATATTTAATTGATTAAAAAATTGGTTTATTATTAATTCGTGAAATTAAATATGTTTTATTTTTAATAAATTACGAATTAAGGAATAATATTAAAGGTTATATTTTCTTACCTTCGTCAGAAAATTACAATTATTTGTAATTTTCTGACGAAGGTCTAAATGCTAGACCGAAAGCTTAAAATATAACCTTTAATATTATTCCTTAATTCGTAATTTATTAAAAATAAAACATATTTAATTGATTAAATTTACAGAAACAAAAGTGAATAAAAAATCTAATTAACCTTAAGGAGTGAGCGAATTTACTTTTTTCCACATGCTACATCCTCCGATGTAACTTTTACATATAAAATTATTGGTTTCTAATATTTATAAAAGTAAAAATTATTACTGTGTTGTACCTAGCAGCTTCCAAGACTGAAGCAAATGTTAAGTAATATCTGGAATGAATAACCTTTTTTTTTATTACGTGTAACTACTGCTTTATTTGAATATAATATTTTGAAAAAATTATATTGCTTTTTTATATTATTCCCGACTTTATTAAGGTTTCTTCATGGGGGGTTTTGTAATTATTTTTATTATTGAAATTTTTTGATTATTTTTTATATAATAAAAGTTATGAAAATCAGAAAAACGTGAACATACTTGACAAAGGCAACATAAAAAGTAATAAAAGTTTTCAAGCTGTGAAAATGTTGTCAATGGTGGAATTTGTATTTGTTTGCTTACGTTGCGGTGTATACGCAGCAATAAAATTCAAAATTAGATCGATGTCATTCAAATGACTAAATTATTAAAAAAAGAATGTCTTTCCAGATCGCTTCTTAAAAATTGAAAAAAAATATGTAATATGCGAAAATTCTTTTCGACAAAATCTAGGATGGTTCATCAATCTATAATCCTTTGCAAAACTTCATTAATGTAATTATAAGATTATTTGAAGTATTCTTTGTTGGCATAAAAATTTAAGCGACAAAGTTTACTTTAAAATCTTTGATAATACACAACCTTTTATTACAGAATAAATTAATTTCTTATGAAATCGATAAATTTAATCCAATTTGCTTAACAAAGTTGGGTTCTGAGATGTTGCATCCATGCTTACATTCGTGCTATAGAGCGAATTTCAGACTTGTTGCGATAATCTGTATAGAGAGATTTTAGTACACGTCTCTAAAGGATACATCACCAGTTAATCCTATTGTCAATATTCCGATAGTATAGTTTTGCTGAGTTGTAATTTAGCTAGAGAGTCACGCAATTGGGATCTCGTCTTTTCTCAATTTAAGACCTGTCGCTGACATCAAGTCAACAGTAGCAAAAGTAGCAGACTTTTGAATACGTGACCGAGAAAGGTAGTAACTCGGAAGGAACTCGTACAGTTAATGGGTGCTGAATGCGTAATACCCGCGGTTGGTCACGGGAAATCCTTTGAATTATACATGAGGACACCTCGCTCCTGCTTAAAACAGGCAATTTACGAAAATAATTTTGCGAAATAACCCACCGATAACTAAAACGACAGAAAGAAAAATTTAATTTGGATGTATACAAGCTTATCCAAAATCATCGCTCCTCGCATTTTTCCTAAAATTCGGCAATAAGGAAAAGTTGAAAGGAAATAAATTATTAAAGACTAAAATTGCTAATAATAGGACAGTAATCCAAAGCTTCTTAGGGAAGGTCTCAACTTAAAAGTTTTAGTAAACCTGAAATATATGCAAGACTTAATATTCAAATTAGATTTTCGTGCTCTTAAGACACATTTTGAAAACTTCATTATTGAGTCTTGCAATAAAATGTCATCCAAATACAAAATAATCTAGGGTCTGCAGAGTTAATTTAAAAAAATTTAATTATGGGAAATTATATTCAACAATTAATTTATATCAAAGAAGAGGAACAAATTAAGGAAACTTAGCATTATTATGAGTCTTAATGTAAATATTAATGTCAGATCCAGAAACCACTTTTTATCAAACCCATGTTTCTACTTGAAAAGTTAAAACTTCGTGCAATTAATCAAAACTGAAACTAAAAAGTCAAATAGTCAAATCAAGAATAATGTTGTCAAGTTTATCAACTTTTGTTGACGCATGTTTAAATTTCAACTTTTATAAAAAAAAATTTCTGAAATAACACGGCCTTAAAAACAATTATTTTTTACAATAATTATTTCTTTCTTGCAGGATAACACTTAGGTGACATATAAAACGGAAGAAATGTCGAAAAACAATTTCCCAGTAGGTAATTACTCAAAGTAGGAACACGTTTAAATATTTAATTTCCTTTTCATGTTGAAAATTCGTATACGAATAAACATATCAAGTTTTGCAATAAAATCAAACCAATCATGTTGATTGTGTCCGATTCCTCAATATTGCTTTTAATGAAGGAAAACAAGCTAATGTTATTTTTTTGTAAAGAAAACAAACTAATGTTATTTTTTGTATCCGGACAAGCACGCCACTCCGAAGTTATTCAGGTGTTACTGGCATGAAGTGTATTGAATTTGAAATCCAAAACAACAGTAAAAATCCCCGTTAAATTTTGATAAGTAAAAATCCAAAATAGGAAATCAAAGAGGTTCATTAACGACTTGAATGATCGGAAAATTTTCACCTCACTTTCAGTTTAAAAAATAATTTCCAATCTACTAAATTTTTGACGGTTTGACATTTGAAATGCGATACGTACCGTAAAATTAAGTTTAAATTTGAAAATTAAAATTAAATAATAGTATAACGTATTGAGGTCAATTTACTTTTACGAAATTGGGTTATTTCTAATTTATCTGCTAAATTACTAAATATTTAATTTTTCATTGGATTAGTCGTCCGAGTAAGTTGTTTGACTTTTCTACTAGGAACATAATAAGAGCGTGTGCCGACTGGTGACCGCTAGCAGCAGTGAAGATGGAGTGGGTCAAAAATATAAACTTATAACAAAGATTCAGCAGTACCAAATCGAAGCCACCCAAACTTAGACAAAAACAGCAGTTAATTACGTATCTTTATTTGTGGTCATATCTAATCAAAAGGGTAGGGTAGGGTCCCATGATCTAATATGCAAATTCCACGGACATTTTAGGGTAGATAAAGTTTATAAACGCGATAATATCCTGTCACATTATTCTGCGGTAGTCAAATTACTAATAATTATTACTTTAATACTTCAATAGGTACTACCTAATTATTATTACACCATAGTATACAAATCGCGTTGTTATCTTTTACTACTGTATCATAAATAGTATGTAATTCTGAGCATATTCGACCCATATCGCTACTATAATCGGAAACTAAAGCCAACAAAATTCTGTACGAATTATGAATGAAGCAGTTGAAAGTGCTAAATTCGAATGGTCGTGACGCAAGGTCATCTTATGTGATTTCAACTGTAAATTTATCGAAACATTTTTTTAAACGACACTTGGACCGGTTTGTCTATGTTGGGGCGTGCGAAAGAGTTGATGATTGTGCTCATGAAACGAGGCGACTATTAGTTTAAAACTATCGCATTATCGAGTCGAGGCATTTCTCTGTCAACCATGTCTACATTTGCATAGCTGCCTGGTAAAATTATACTTCCATGTAGTTCTTTTAAAACTTTATTATTTCATTTTATCACAAGATTTTCTTGTTCCTTCTAAGACTTTTCCGAGACTTTCCCAATTTATAGTTACATCAGCATAGATAATATTGTCATTTATTATTTGATGTTTTTTTTTATTTTGAAACTTTCTCGTAGTTTGTTATATTAGTGGACCAAAATAGTTTTAATTACATTTTATTTAATATCCCTGTATGCTTTTCATTTTAAATTCGGTGAACCGGACCTAAGTCAACTTCAACTACACAGCGCGCCGGTGACATTATTACAAAATATTAATAAGTGAAATGTTGACAAATTTCCGATATGATAGGTACTTCATTTCAACGAATGTTGAAGAAAAAAAAACATCAAATAACATTTTCGGATTTTATAACATCAAGATGATTTGTGTGTTTATTATGGATAAACAGCTCTGATAGGTAGATAATCTGTAAATGAAATACAAGGTACATTATGAAAAGCTGTAATAAAATTGCATATTCTAGTTCTATCTCCATTTCGTTAGAGTTTCATAGGTTCATCTTGTATCACTCAAATAATTTAACAACGATTTTCTAATTTTTCAACAATCGGTTATATTCGTTAACTATAAATAAACCCAAATTGTCATTTCTGAATTAATCTTATTAATGATCCTGATTTATTCTTCATTCGCAAACTTCTTTGAAGCTCATTTTCAAGATTTCTAATAAAGCCAAGCATCCATTCATGCTCTTTCCTGGTTCATTTCATGAATCCAAATATGATATTTATTATGGTAGCTTGAAATGCATTATATTTCATGTTACATTCGTAGAGAAAATGAATTATTTAAAGAGATCCTTCTCTAAATTTTAGATATCAAACCGAAATATTTACTGCATACGTTTTATCATAATCGCAGTTCGTTTAATAAGTTAAATCCAGATGGTTGTCACAGAGTATTATAAATCTTTGCTAGTTTTTTGCTTTAGAAAAGAACGATATGCAAGTTTAGTTGTCAAGTTAGTTCAGAAGGATTATGTTTGTATTATTTAGGTTATATGTTTAACTTTTGGTTATGGACTAGCTTCTTGCAGTTACGCGTAAGAAAAAACTTTGGCTCAATCGAATAGTCTTTTTGGGAGAGGCAACCTGGTCATGATTGTAAGTAGAGAACCAGGTGGCACTCTCTTGATCTATTAAAACCTAGTTTTGTCGTCCCGATATCTTATTGTAATGCTCACCACTACATCCGACCCTGAGTGAACCAATGTAAATTAATTATTTTGATAGGTACATCCGTGCAGATTTATTTATTTACGATACTAGACCACAGAAGCTCTGATTGTTAAAATTAACAGGAAATAACTTACCATTTTCAAATAAATACTTCGGTTTTGGGGAGATCGATAAATAATATTAATATAAATTATACCTAGAATACGCGAGGTTACGATAACCTCGATGAGAGCGTATGTAAATATTATGAAATTGAAATCAATTATTTAAACAGTAAACAACTAAAACAGAAAGCTCTTTTACTCGTTTTTGTAAAAGTGTTGAAATAATATAAAAGTTTTTTACATGAAAAAGTTTAAATGCAGTAACAGCAATTTATAAAAATAATAGATGATGTACGAATTATATTTTATTAAAATCAAAAAAGATAATGACATAATTTACTAGATGTTTCGGAAAGCTTTATTTCCTAGTTTACTGTTTTATGTCTTCGCATAATATAATGCAAATTTTAAAGTAATAAACCTACAATTACTCAAATAAAGTTAGATTATAGTAATAAAACAAATAGTGTGAGATGTCGCAGTTAAATTACATAATTTCATAAAATAGCTAATTGGAAATTTGCAATTAAAGTCAACGTTTTTGTACTTTCCGAAAGTAATATCACAATTATTTAAATTGGTAGCTTTTGAGTTTTAAACTGGCATTGTGCAACATAATTTCTTGCTATAGGAGTAAGTAAAACTGAAGGGTTTCAACTTCTTTTCACTAAACTCCGTAGGATGTTCAATTGCTCTTTGCAATTCAAAAGAGTAATCTTTCAAACCGATTGCCACTTATTTACACCGAACTGTTGAATTTCTCGATAGCTTTATTATTTTCGTTTTGCTACCCTTCATAAAAGTTTGAGTAACGCCTGATAATGAAAACAGTATTTAAAAATTGGTGTAAAATTTTATCGTTTGAAAATACATTTCCAAAAAATGTAAAATACAAAGTAATTACTCAAACCTAATGATACGAAAATTACATTATTGCGACGAGCCTAGTGATTATGGAATAGTGTGAATGGTCATAAATGATTTATGTACGTTTTCACGGCAATTTTCTTTTCGATTATATTTTATCATGTTGGCAACAACGAGAAGCGACTCGAGAAAACTATGCAAATGCGTTACAATTTTTTCAAATAAATAAATCATGAGGCTTTGCTTGTGTTAAAGATGTGTCTTAAAATGGAATAATCAATATAAATAGGTTAAATATTTTTATATTTGGAAAGCTAATGTGCAATCGCGACTTTTTTATTGGCCATAAAGTTTTCGAAATTGTTTGAGTGTTTTTAAATGGTTCACAATTTTATTTATTAGAAATTGAAGAAAAAGTGTTGAATACAAAATGAAAATGGTTATAAGAACACATCGCAAGTCTTAAAAATTGGGAGAAAACAAAATTCTAGTACAAATAGCAACTTTTTGCAATTTATTACTAAATAAAAAATAGGTTTATTTTTTTTAATAAGGTTATCTGAATTTGTGTTTCCGTGGCGAGTCAAAATATTCGTACGTGTCAAATTTGATACTTTTCCATTTCAATAACAAAATATATAATAATATTATAGGTACGTGGCTCGGTTATCACATTTTCTTAAAATAACAGAAAGAAATAAAAGTCGACAGAAACAGTGAGTGAAAATGAGGTACGATGTGATATTAAGAAAATCAAACCCACCCTCCAGTATTCAAGTTGTATCATGTGATTGACGCACACATTTTCAGTTGACCAAAGCCATTGTGATCAAATACCTCATACAATAATACAATATTAAACTACACCATTAAGTTTAGCTTTGTCACAAAATCTTTTTATGATTTTTACGTTTAACGTTTCAAATAAATTTTGAACATACAATGGTATCAAATAAATCATTGATTGCATCAATTTGTAATATAAAATTAAAAGTAACGATGGAAACACGAAAGAAAACGATCAGAAGTATATTTATTTGACTACAAATGACTAAAATAAATCTTTAATACAAAGCATAAAAATACGCACACATTTTCCAGACAACAAATTAAGAAAACCCTTATTAAGAAGATCGTAACAATAACCTAGCAGATTTGAAAACCAATTATTTAATTTGGAATCCACAGGAATAATAAATTTCTCCCATGCTATTATTATTTTTTAATTTGGATTCATGCGTCTAATTTTAGCAAATGTAGGGTTTGCTGTTTTTTAAATTTATTATTAAAAAGGGTACATCTATTTGTTTGATAAAATGTGCTTAAAAAGTTTTTAAAGTTTACTTTCTCTCAACTTTATCTTTCAATAAATTTGTACAAAGAAGCATAAAATGCGCTGCATGAGATCACTAAAAATATTAATATGAATTTTTTGGTCTTGTTGAGAATGTTAATTTTACAAGAAAGTTGCGAATACTTAAAAATAAACTAAATTTGAAACTTCAGAAATGGGACAACTCAAAAATCCGAAAATTAATCAAAAACCATAAACCATTTTCAAATAATTTGATTCACACCATGAAAGTGTACCTGAATTTCCTTAACCGATTGCGTGGTATGAAAACCTCTATTATCCAGGCTACTAAAAACGTAAATTGTTAGAACCGAATAAATCAACCATCTGTTAAAAGACCGTGAGTTGGGTCTATAGAATAAACAATGTACAAAGTTATTCTACTTATAATTAGAACAATCATTAAATTTAAATGTAACTCCGAAAGAGTGCAATCTATAAGATTCACTTTTAAAGTATTTTTCTTAGTTCTTCACTTTCTCAAGGTGGTACTAAATTTTAGGAATATTGTTTTGCAAGTTTGCCTCTCTAGGAAATTTTGAACCTGGTACCTCATTCATCCAAGTTTACTTGTTCATTATTACTGTTTAGTTTACTTCATTTCCTTATAAGCTGAGTGGGGGTATCAACTTCTTAGTATCAAATAAAACCAATTTCCTTTTTCTTCCTCTATTGCTTTTCTTTTATCTGATCAAAAATTTTTTTCCTTGTTAACTAAACGAGAATCATTATCTACCCCTTTTTAAGCAGTTAAAAGTAACCCAGCTCTCGACGCTAGATAAAATCGCTAGTCGCCTTTGAACACCATGTAGCTTATTACCTTTAATTGATTTCAAATTATACATGGGCACTGGTTTCTAAGGTAATTTATAAGATTTATTTTCTAACATAATACTTACATAGAAACGAGATTTATAACGCAATAAACTAAAGTTATCTATATCTGAATGAAAAAGTAAATCCTATTAACTTCTCAACCAATATGCACTTACCAATACTGGCGACTACTATGTATAAGCTGCATAGTAACGTTGCAATTCTTTATTTGGTTCATCGTACAATTCACCCTGATTACCTGTTATTTATGGAAAACAATGTATGGCATAGAAAATAATACATTTATCATTGGTGAGTGTGACAGATACAGGAATTTCGCATTGATGTGTGATTATGATTACGTGGCAGTTTCAAGGTTTCAATAACAGAAAATAATTGCTTGATATTCACCCTTTCAATATTTATTATATTTTTGTTACATATTTAGTAAAATAATTGAATTAACTAAATTGAAATAATGAAAATTGGAGAAAATTATTTAAAATATTAAATTTACTAACTTCAGTCGGAGTTGAAATGCAATGAGACTCTTATTAATTTTAATTAAATGTGCAGAGGAAAATGTTGTAAATGAACAACAATTTAGTCAAAGAAACTAAATTAAAGTTATTGTATCATCTCGACAAGAAAAGTATGTGTACCAAGAAATGATTAAAATTATATGCACTGCACAGTGGCGTAACTACCAGTGTGCACGGTGTGCGAATGAACACGGGCCTTAAAATCTTTTGGGCCCGAAACAAAAAATTCTTAAACAAGGGTAAAAAGCGCCTGTGCAAGCCGGAACTTTGGCACCAGACGACTCGGCAACAGGAATCCACCGTTCGAGCTTAGGTTACTGTTAAGAAACGATTTTTTAAATGAGGGGACCGTTAAAAGAGAGATCCGCTGGTTTTGAGTCAGGCGGAGCCGAGTGGTGCGGTGTCGAGTAGGCCGATGCTGAGTTGTTGTGTACCCTTCCTTGTGCTGAGGGGTATACCCCCCCAGCGGTACCGTAATAAGCAAAATATATTTTCTCAAGAGTAAAATAAGCGTCTTTATTAATTTTGAAAAGTTCTATTGTTACTTCCTTGTACTGGAGGGTATTCCATACCCCCCAGACCCCCCGGTTTTACGCCCATTTCAGGGGAATACATTTATTTTGGTTTAACAAACAAAATGTTTTAATTGAATTTTTATTAAAAAAATTTTTTATTTGAAGGGGGCCAGGTGTAGTGTAAATTAAACCGCTTGCCACGGGTACGTTTAATTTAAATATTTAGTGATACAATTAAAAGAAATGGGAGTAAAACCGGGGGGTCTGGGGGGTATGGAATACCCTCCAGTACAAGGAAGTAACAATAGAACTTTTCAAAATTGATCAAAACGCAAATTTAATTGTTGAGGAAACATATTTTCCTTATTACTGTACGGTGGGGAGGGGGGGAGTTCTATAGCACCCGGGTTTTAGATTGTTTACTTATAATATTATAAAGGTACCGTTCAAGTCAGAGAAAGATTTTTTAGGAACATAAACTAACTAAACTAGTACATAATATCAATGCAATTGGTATTGATAGTATTGATAATATTTACTTAATTTGATCTCATTTTGAAGTGTGTTTTCTATTTTCTAGGGTGGATAAGCTCGTTAAACACCCTAAAATGTGAAGAAATTAGTGTGCAACCTAGGGTCTGGGGAGGTATGGACAGGGGCCCGTCAAAGCTCTTGCTCCCGGGCCTAAAATTTGAAGTTACGCCACTGGCACTGCACTGGTTTTATTTTCATAAGTAATGTCAAATCTTGCTTATCAATGACCCTGATGATTATCTAGTAGCGACTGCTCGAATATCACCTGGTGTACCTGGAAATCTCGTCATTATTTAACCCTTTCGTGGGCGAATTATTCTGGCTACTTTTTTAAAAAATTTTTTTTGAAAATATACCTTATTAGACCCCCTGAGTAGTTATTAATGGTTATCTAATCAATTTTTGCACCGCAAGTTGTAAATATAGAAGTGGGAAACCGTCTTTCCACGGGACCATTCTAGAGCACTTGCATAAAAACGATTTTTTGCTAAAACACTTATTTTTTACCTTTTTATGTTACTTTTAGGAATGGTTATTGCTAATGGATGTTCTCAATATTAAAAATAATTCAAAACTTTTTGTAATAATTTGTATTTTATTAAAATTTATGATTACCTTATACCTAAAGTACAGATAAATTTCGTAAAAATGTTACTTTTGAAAATAAAATTTTTTAAAGCATGGGTTGACAGTAGAATGTCCAAAAACAATAAAAATCATAAAAGAAACCTTATAAAGTAACAATAACACAAGAATTAATCACAAATTATCAAAGTTTTGATTTCATAATTGAATAACTTTCTAAGTTTTAAGAATATTTACTGGTAAATTAAAAAATTTACTTCGTATATGTCTTGTAGTAAAGATCTGACACATATTAGGTGAAAAAATTTATTCCTATGGACCTATTTCTTACAATTTCGGTACTGGGAATACGTCTTCCCGCGGCCCACTAAAGGGTTAATTCGTATTCCATCTACCAAATAAAACCATATAAAAGTGCAGTGATCCGTGTAATGTAAAATATTAGATATCGTAATCACAAATTTTTCTTTAACAGTAGTTTAAATCACAAAACTTACACATAAAAGTTAACTTATGGTTCATCTTATAAACACAAAGATTTTAATATGTTGGTACATAAGCAATCTTTATTGTTTATGAACCATCTGCTTATTGCTTATCGATATCCAGTACCGTCATCACTCATCAATGTTCTCTAAAGCAGCGTTCACAATGAATTGGGGTCTTGCCTTGCTTCACGAGAAAGCTAGCAAGAGCCAATCAAAATAAATGAATGTTCTATCATAGAAAAAGATAGAAGAAAATGCATTAATCTAATTGGCGCTTGCCAGCTTTCTACCGAAGCAAGGCAAGACCCCACTTCATTGTGAACGCCGCTTGACACTTCCACCCGATAACAAGAGCAAACGATTGGTTAAAGTGTATCCCGGGTTTCTGGCTGTATACTTGAGTAACTAAATCGTGCTATTCTCCTTTCCAGTGTACCACCGCCATTGAACTTGTTTCTTAAGACCATTCAACTGACTTGCTTTCTTTAAGCATTGCTTTGCATCGTTTCCATTGTTGTCCATTAACTGCTTCCTCCATAGGAACCTCTGAAATCAAGACTTCAGGAACTTCTTTAATTCCGATGGAAGCCTTGGAAATCGTGCCATAAATTTTCGTTGGTCTTCCCCTTGAACCGCTTCTCTCAATTTTGGGTTTTCCAGGACGACACGCGGTTTGTATTTCTACCTCAGTTTCATCTTGTACTTCTTCTTTGAATTCCTTTTCATCATGTTATAGTAGTTGCTCGTTGGGCGTCCTCGTCGAGTTACTTTTTAATCCTTTCGTTTCAGTGGAGTAATCAATAGAAACATATTTCCTGGTACCTTCTATTGAACTTTCCACTTCCTGGTGCTTTAGATTGATAAAAGCTTTCCAGTTTCAGCCAATCTCATGTGATGTAGTACACCCTTAATTTGCTTTAACTTCGAGAATTCTCTTTATCATTCACTGTTGGTAACTGCTATTCTTATCTTCAATTCATTTCCACCATGTTTAAATTTTAAATTATTTTTAATTAAAATCTGGTAATTTTTGGATGTATAGTGAGCAAATCCTATTTTAACAAAATTAAATTTATTCTTAAAAATAACAATATAAATCATCTTTCTAAACTCTATAAAGTGATTTAGCAGCTATAACAAGGTCGATAGCTAAGTACAATTTCAAAGATTCTCTTCTGATGGAAAACGCATTATAAGTTTCCGCGTTCTATAGCTTGACAAAAGAATTGTACACTTCGCATGTCACTTCAGATATCATAATTACTTACTTCTCATTGCAAAGACAGCTCTTAAGCTGAGCGGACATCTCAACCTAGGCGTTGATAAGCTAGTTAAGATTATTTTCCTCTTCGTTTTATAGATTTAAATTTCAACATTACCAATGAAACTACTTCCACACTTATGGAGCTTTTCCAAACGTGTAGTGATATCAAACACTTAAACTTCAAACAGACGAGCTTGAAACTCCACATACCTGCTATCATGTTCAATCTTCTCAAAGTTGGTATATAACAAAACTAATAAAATTAAAATTAACCGGTAGTTAGATGGATCACCTTATAGGTTATTTAAAAAAAGTATGAGTAGGCTAAAGCGACTTTGATCAGGCAATCTGATGCGCTGCTTGCACTGCTGATTGATAATTGGATTCAAAGAAGTTTTAACTCAGTTTTAAACGATTTAAATAAAGTGATACAAATTTATAATTATTTTTGTTGTCACACCACTAATCGTTGTAATTAATCTTACAATTAAATTAAACTTGTGAGGTTTTAACTAAAATGTTGGTTTAACTTTAAACTGTATCTGATATTAGCGTACCTGTAGTACTAAAGGTTATTTATCCATAAGTTACTTTCAACAACATAATGATAATGGTACAATGAGCTTGCAAGTGACTATTTTATTACACAGCAGCCGCAGGAAGCACGAAATTACTATTTCAAAGACAAATTTAACGTAATTAAAATAGCTAAAGGCGTTTCGTTATGTACAGAATGATGACAAAATTAGTACAATCTGTTGCTTAAAAAAAATTCCAATTTAATTTTATTTAATAATTCTGTAGCTACTCTTCCAATTTTTCTCTGTATGAACAACTAAAACTAATTAAAATAAATAACTGAATATTTTGTAAACGCAACGCGCGTATTTAAAACTTTGTTGGTTACAAAAAAATTCCGAGCATGTCCTCTTGACCCACTACCCTTGTCAACTGGGCTTTACTTTATAACCCAAACTTAACAAGTCTTTCTGAATGATATGTTTATTTTGCCAAACTTTAAAACCGCAGTTATTATTTATGCATTTTCCCATTTCATCATCAAACCTCGACCTCTTTTTTTTTAAGATAATTGCTATCATCTCTTCCGTTTTAAAAATTAATTATTAGGGTTTTGTACGAAGTTAAATCCTGAATAGTTTTCATTTTTCGACCCGAATAAACAAGAAGAAATATTATGTGTTCAGGGTGTTATGGAAAGGCATCAATATTTTTTTTACTCGAGGTGGAATAAATATTCCGAGGGTGCCTTGAGCCATAGCAGAAGTATGAAAGTGTAGTATTTGAATTTCTTTTTAATATGGTATGTTTACTTTATCAAATACGGGGCGATTAAATAAATTTTAAACGAAATTTAAGCAATTTTATAATTTATTAATTCCGTTGTAAGTAGAACACTCGTAAAAGAATCTTATTTTGTTAAATCTCGTTAATTAGTTTGGTCAAGACGAAAGGAAATACAATAATGAAATTTATTAAGAAAAATGATGTAAATAAAAATTAAGTCTAATTAATGTTAAAATAAATTGTAATTATAATATTGTCAACGAGCTTTATAAAGCTATTAATTTTCTTTAATTAACTTTAAACGTTAATTACATAAAATTACAATAATAGATTTGGCGCTTACCACGAAAACCCGAAACGCGAACAACATAAATTAAAAGGAAAACTTTTTATTCAAAACCAAAGACAATGCTAAAAATTCTATTACGTGAATTAAGAGTATTTACAGTAATATTATGTATAAATGAACCAAAAACCTCTTCATTTAACATCAAAGGAACAAGAAACCGACTTGAAAATTTAGCCAAGCCTTTGGGTTTGTTTAATCGGAGTGTTAATTAACTTTTATCTCATTTTATTAAACCCTGAACAGATAAAAGTTTCAAGTAATTTCATTAATTCGTTGGAATTTCCTTAATTTTGGAAGTCAAAATTTTGCTTTCCTCGTCCTTGGTCTGCAAAATTTTTAATTTATTTAATAAAATTACAAAATTATCTAAGTCGACATCAAGTTTTACGAGATACTTTACATTTTATCTCACAAATGTGTATCCCAATTTTGTAACATTTCAGATTTTATGAATTTCGTTACATCAATTTCTATTCATCCATTATCGAATGTTTCTATATACTTCCAAAGTTTTTACGTATAACTTTTCAACTCTATATAGCATTTTTTAGTTAAGCTCTTCCTTTACGATCTTTGAGCCTTCACACTTCGTAATGGTGCCCTCTTAAAACATGTCCAAACCATCTAAAACAGCTTTATTTCGTACATTTTTTAAAGCTCGTTCTTTATAAACAATTTTTACTTCCATAATATTTTCGTTACGGCTTTACTAACCGCGTCGAATTTTAGTTGATATAACGAAAATAAAATTCCACAAAAAAAACTAAAAATACAACCACTGTGTTATTAAAATTAAAATTCAATTCGTTAATTATTATTTACAATGGTGCAGCCTTACAGAGAACAGTAAAGCGGATTTTGTTTTACCTTAAATTAAGGTTGCGAGTTAAATCCGCTTTAAAACCGCCAACGCCCTTCTCTAAAAAGCTAAGTTAACCTTTCGTTACAATTATATTTTATTTTATTTTTCTAAATTAATTCCATCATTTTTTATCAACCCGGTAAATTTTAACTCCTGATAATTTATTCAAATCTTAAGCCATAAATCAAAAACTGGGCTACACTTTTAACTACTCGAATTAGTGGCTCTCAGTTTTGTTCAAGAAAGTACCAAAAAAGTCATTAACTTATTGATTAAAGTTTGTGCAAATTTGTAGACGTCGGTTTATTTTAGGCAGTGCATTTGACTGGTCTCTATCCATCAAACATTTTTACTTCACTACGCCCGACAAAACTTATCAAAGAGGTTTTAAAGCAACTTATGATGTGATATCAGCTTTCTTGTTAAATATTGGGCTCTCGCTAATTTAAAGTAACCTCATTTATCACAAGTTTATATTTAAATAAATAATGGAATATTAAACTAAAATAAAATACTTATACACACATAATATAAAAAACGATGGCTTAAAATCTACATAAATGGAAAATCGGATTTAATTTTCCAGTGTTTTTTATTAAGCAGATTATAAAATGAATTTCAGCAAAATTGTGTACACAGGTATTTTTGTAATAATTTTTATGCTAAAAAAAGTAAAATTCCTAGTTTTAAATTCGTTGTTCTACATTTGCATACAGGGTGTTATTCATTTACAGGTATATCTTTTCGCAAAGCAAATAAGTAAGTTTGCACAAAATGTAAACAAACATTGATAAGTAAATCCTACTTTTATAACTTTATTTCTGAGACCACCTCCCACCATTAAACGATCTGAAATTGAATCACAGAATGTGATTATCACTTGTGGGTGGAGATAAATTAAATTGGTCATCTGTACTGTTACTGTATCGGTTGCCAATATTGGTGCAATAATGATAACCAATATTGTTGCAATAAATCGGATAATCTAATAAAACTGAACAAAATTCTCCTATATGAGGTAAAAGGAATGAACTGCATGCTAAAACCAAAACGTGTAAAAATCGATCAAGTAACTATAAAATCACTAAATTAATTTTCACAATTCCGAAATCCACAGCAGCTCGTAGAACGGCCATCAATCGGGAACTAGAAAAATTAAAAATGACAGATGAACAGAAAAGAACATTACAAAATAAGAGTAACGACGTAAATCTTGGTAACAGAACTAATCTCACATTCGAAAGTGGTAGTAATTCTGCATTAATTCAACATAGTAGTGAGTCATCATATGGTGTTGAAATTCCTCAAAATAATGAGTTTCAGAACCAAGAGCTACACAGCACGTCTGACACTAATTTATTGTATGAAAATTCGAATACACTAAATATTCAATCCGATCCAATAAATGCCGACAATTCCTTAAATATTTTATTAAAAAAATGGGCAATCGATACAAAAGTTAACAATACTCAAATAGATCAATTATTAGGTATCTTAAAGCCGTTTCATCCTGATTTGCCATTGAGTGCTAGAGCACTGCTTAAAACACCTAGAAAATAAAAAATCTTAGAAAGTTTAAAAAAATGAATTCCCAAGTAAACCTCAAATTTTGACCCCAAAGATAACTAATTAATAATTATTAATAAACAAAATTTAAATTTAATCTAGAAAAACTAAAATATAAATTTTTAAATATTTTTAATATAATATGCGCAATTTACTATATTGTACCAATATTGTGTACAATATTGCACCAACATTGTGTACAATATTGTACCACTATATCAAGAAGCGCACAAAACTTTATTGGCCAAAATTGGATATCAATATTGCACCAATATTGTACACAATATTGTACCAATATATCAAAAAGCGCCAAAAAATATGTTGGCCAATATTGTATTTCAATATTGCACCAGTATTTGAAATGTATTTAGTCCATATATTACACCAATATTGTGTAAAATATTGTACCACTTATATAAAAAAAGCGCACAAAACTATATTGGCCAATATTGGATATCAATATTCCACCAATATGGTGTACAATATTGACAATATTGCACCAATATTGAGTACTATAATATTCCTCCAATATTGTGTACAATGTCACACCAATATTGTACCAATATATAAAGAGCACACAAAACTATATTGGTCACAATATTGTATTTCAATATTGCACCAATATTTGAAATGTATTTAGCCCATATTATTGCATCAATATTGTGTGCTACGTGGGTCCCCACAAGTGAAGCCGAAGGCCTAACAACAAAATGGCTCATAATTGTATTACAATTATATGAATTGTATGAATGTTGTTTGCAAGAATAGTAATTAAATCAGCTTGCCCAAATTGGATCAGAAATCCGCAACATCCTCATATTCTCATTATAGCTAAGCAGTAACTAAGCACATATTTAGCTGTTCCGCTTCTTCGTCACACCTACCACATATGAAATAAATTACTCATATCATAAATTCTTTCTTATTTTCGTTTATCAGTTATCCAAAAAATATCGCGTTAACTGTTAAGCATTGCTTGACAAGACTTTGATCAATATTTGTACTAAGTTGCATGTTAAATAATTATAATGGAGGTTTTCATAATTTCCCGACTGGAATTGCAAAACCGATTATATTAATGTGGCTTTTCTCACAGCATGCGCATTATTTCAAATAAACGTTTGCTAATCACATGGTATCTTATCATTTAGTAAAATATAAATTCTAATTTGTTCGCAGTAATTCGGCATAATTAATTTTGTGCATAATTTAACATAACAGCTTAGTGTAAAATTGTGATAATAATGCAAAACCCACCATTTACCGTTAAATTTCACCATAACTGCTTTGTATCTATCTGCAATAATGTTGTAGGATACCGGATATATGAAATAAACAGAAACTTAAATTTTCGGAAAAATGAAGAGTGGGACCTTGTTAGATCTATGTGCACCAAAAATAAAATGGGAATAAAATTTGTTGAAATTATGCACGTAGAATGTGGCATCATAATAGCCATAATCAGGAAAAATAGTACGCCGATAGGGACTGACGGTTTGAAAGTAATGAGCGTCAACAAGACGGTAATTTTAGAGAAAACTGAATATAAATCTCCAGTATTATCGTGCACATCAATTAATAATAAATTAGTGGTTTGTACAGAAACTGCTATACATATCTATACTTTACGTGCTTATAGTGAGAATAATCGTATTCGAATCACATGTACTCCATATAAGAAATCTATTCCACCAAATCCTAATGGTATTTTTGCTTTTGGTAAAATTAATTTTGCCTACCCAAGATTTCCGGAATCAGGAGTAATTGAAATCTGCAAATTAAATGAAAAATCTCCAATTTCTACCATAGCAGCCCATGAAAAATCTTTAAGTGCAATAGAATTTGATACCACTAATGATTATATAGCTACAGCATCAAAATCCAGCAGCATTATTTTGGTATATTCTTGCTATACGAGAAATGGTCAACCAATTTATAAATTTCAAGGAGGAGTAAATAATACTAATATATCATCGCTTAGTTTTAGTGAGGATTTTACTTATCTAGGTTGTATTAGTAATACAAAAACCCTCCATATTTTTAAGTTATCCAAACAGGATAAGGAAAAACCGAAATATTCACAGTGGTTCCAGTATATTCGTGGTATTATTATGGCCATCATTTGGGGAGAAAGAAGCTACTATACTGCTACATTGCCATATACTGGACTGCAAAGTAGCCTGCTCGTAAAATCAACTAATCCGTTGAAATTATTGGTGCTCAACAACTATGGTTTGTTACAATTATATACTGGTAAAAAATGGGAGAAATTATTGAGTTTGATAAAAGAAAACGATATAAAAAAAATCAGACACTGTAAATTATTGGCTAAAAATCAATTTGTGTTCTCAAAGTACAAAAAAAATGTTTTTGTTTTATAAAATATTGTCGTAAGGTCATAATTTGTTTTTGTAAATGTTGAATCTTTGTTAAAGCTTTTATAAAGGCATCACAGTTAAAGTTTTATTTTAAAAATTAATCAATTTTTGCTATTCATTGTATCGAAAGTTTAAACTTTTATAATGAAATATTGTGAATGCTCAATAAAAACTTGTTGGATTTAATTTTGAAATTGTTTTTTTGCAACTCACTCAAATTCATCTTTATTAAATGTCGAAAAATTCAAGATTCAAGAAAACTACCTCCCTGGTGAAGGGCATTCAATTTTTCTATAAAACTGTATTATTTTGCAATATTGATTTATTGTTCCGTGTTACAGTTTGCTTATCATTAAACATAGCCGTTCATAAAATTACATCTACCAATATAATGTATTTTAACAAAATATTATGCTTAAACATACATCGGTATAATTTTTTCAACTTTTAAACATTTTTTGTTAAGAAAAGTTGCCCCAAGCTTTTAATAATATTTAATATAATAGAGAAAACAGAATTTAATAGCAACCTGAACACAAATGAATAATGGAAAAGTTAAAATTACATATTATATAACTATAAAAATGAGTATATGGATTTATATTATAGCAATTCTAAAAGAAAATCACTTCAGAAGAAAAACATCTTGATAAAATTTAAAATTAAAATAGAGATAAAAAATAATAAAACCAAGTTAATTCAAAAGAACTGATTGTGTTTGTTATCTTAGAAGCTAAGTATACAAAAAAAGTACCTACAGAAAATCTTTTTTTCATTGCTCGATTTTTCTAATTTGAACGTTGAAATGTACACTTCAGATGTTTTGCATTTATTAAGTAGCGGTTTTCAAACTGAAGTGCAACAAAATGAAGTTAGTTAGCGCAGCAAACTCGAATAATTCATGCGAGTTGATTCACACAAGTAAACTGTCAAAAATTAGATCAGGGTTCTATAGGAATTATTAAGTACAATATAATTTATGTTAACAGAAATTAACCCCGAGCGTCTGATGGATTTATGTAGTTCCTACGCTGCAGTTAGCATCACATGCATCGTAAAGCAAAGTTTAATATGGATAAATATTTTAAGGGGATTATCTAACATTAACAACTGTGTTCACTTTAAAATGAATACATGCGTTATGTAAAAAGCTAATCTAAAGATGGTGGATTTTCCGAATAAATAATGAAGTATTTTATTTATGTTTATTTAAAGACATTTTAAAGAACTGAACAAAACGATAAAATATTTTCATTTTAAAAGTTACTTGAAATAATACATAATGCAGAAATTTTATTTAAAAAGACTGTGGAAAACTATCTGCAGTTTTTATTCGAAAATTTTCCATTAGGCGTCTTGGAATCCTTGCAATTTCTTCCTGGATTTTTAATTTAAGTTCAGGGATAGTGCGATCAATAATACACCTTACTTTTAACCGAAAAAATCACATACCGTCAAATCTAGGGATTTTATTTTTACTATTTTTGTAAAACAATTTCAGAGTAGCAAAATGACGATGCACGGCGGACCACTTCTCCATGCTTACTGATTGGTATTCAATAGTAATAATGAACTACAAAATTAGTTTATTCTCGACATCTTCGAAAGCTCTAAAAACAGGTAATATCCTTATACATGTCTACTTATTTTTGTCAAAATGTATCAAGAGATCGGATGATATAATTTATTGTAAACTTGTGGATAATGTGAAACTTTGAATTTTATATAGGTAGTTCATAATAATTAACACTAAATTTCAATTAAGTATTTGATATTCTTTGCAGTCCTTTATTTCTATCATATTTTTCAAATATTTCTCTGTATAATCTCCTGTCACATCCCCCCTAATTTCATCCTTGTCACAAAGGGATAAAAATGTCTTTAAAGTGCTTTTTAAATAAAATTGCTATGTATTACGTATTCTTCACTTACAGTTAAAATTGTAATATTTTAGCGCTTAGTTAAGTTTTGATAAATTTGCGATTTTTTCTAGTAGGTACGTCGTAATAAACCCAAGCAATCCCTTTAAAATAGAAAATATAGCTATATTTTAACTTACATACATAATATAATTATGTAAATCTTGAAACTTGATTGGGAATATAGGAACGCCTGTCTTACCTGTAACAAATAAAATAAATTAATTATTTTTGTTTATAATAATAATAAAATAGTAAAATAATGAATAAGTAATAATAAAGACCAGCAGTCGGGCGTAAATCAAACACGAATAGACTACAGAGCGGGAAACCGCGGTTCTAATCCTGATTGCGTCGGATATATGCTGTGATCTAAAAAAAGTCCAAAATCGATCTGTGGACTATGGGGAAGGCAACGGGAAACCACCCCATTAACATTTCCCTAGTAAAGTCTTCTTGGCTTAGCCAGAAGGATCGCCAACATCCGGAATCGGATAAGGCACTTGAAGAAGAAGAAGAATAATAAATTATTTTATTAAAATTTTAAACAACAGCATGTTTAATAAATAAAGAATAAATTAGTGGATATTGGGAAAATTGCTTTATCAGCATTTTGAATCGATTATAATGTTTATTTTGTAATTCAAGCTAACCTACTGACCAACTACATTTAGCTTTCAAACCGTACATAGCGATGGAATAATATTTATCTTAAATAAGAATTGATGTGCTTAACCCTTTGAGACCCACAATTATTGTTAACAACAATAAAAGAACTTTATTAACTTTATAAAATAAAGTACCTAATAAAAAAGATATTATTAAAAAAGTGGGTTCACAGTGAAACCAATGGGAACAAAAGGGTTAAAGCACTTTAACTTGTAGCTTAGTTAACCTACGTTCATTTTAATATTTTTTGGATTTTACTAGAGCCGTAACGAGAGTAGAAAGCGCCTGTGGCAAGAGTTACTGGAAAACCACTGGTTGTATTTTTTAACTTGTAGGTTTTTTTACATATTATTTACCTTAGCAGTGATTCAATTGTTTTAAAACATATTTTGAAAAAAAAATTGCCTGCGCCAACTTTGCCACTCCCTAAGTTACGGCACTGGTACGAATTACTCTTCAACTGTAAGGAAACATCACGATGGCTTTTCATAATTAAAAACGAAGTAAATTAGATTCTTGAAAAATCTTCTGGTTGCTTACTTGTATTCCATACCCCCCAGACCCCCCGATTTTCCGATTGTTTACTTTTAAAAATTAATTTGATCTCAGTGTCTTTTCCATTTTCTAGCGTTGTTAAGCCCTCTACGATGTGAAGAAACTGGCGGTAAAGCAGGGGGTCTGGGAGTATGATGTACCCCACAGCACAAGGAAGTAACAAGATATGTTTTCAAAATTGAGAAAGATTAAATTTTATCTCATTTTTCATATTTTCTAGGGTAGCTAAATGACCCTAGCTTATTTTGCGTCTCAAATCTGTGCTCTCATGGTATCCTCTATCCTTGCCACGACCTAATTGCGGCTCTGAATTTTACATAATGATTATTTAAAGTTAACAACGCTAAGCTAAAGTGGTAAAAAGGAAGAAAAATGCTATTGAGTCCGAAAACATTTAAGCAAATACAAATTGGAAAGAGATTAACCAAAATGCAAAATTGGAAATAGAATAACCAAAATGCTACATCCATACAACGCTGAACATTCGCTGTGATCTCAAACTGCGAATTTCGGGCTAATTAGCTCAAATCCATTGAACATTTGGCCGAATGCATTCGGAGATGTGTCGATCAGAGTTAAAAAGACATTCCAATATATTTAAAAGTAAATCTAAGAAATCAACGAACAAATATAACAAGTCAAAAATAATAAAATTATATTGCCCCTAAAATAATTAAAACTACAAAGATGATGACTTCTGCTTCTAACCAATTGAATTTAGCTTGTCGGAGAGATACTAACAATTTCAAAATTGCCATTTTTACCACAGATACCACTCAAATTAGTGTGATAGGTAAGATATAATAAAAAGAAAATTTTTTCAAGAGAAATATTTCAAAACGTCTGTCAAAAACATTAAAAAAAATCACTGCCGCTAAACTGTCAAGAGGAAAAAGAACTTCAAAAGGATTTTGCAAACAAAACACACAATGGTATTTCGTGCCTTGTGGAAAAATTACATTTTCTAAATTAATTTAAAATATAAAAGTGTTGTATAGTAGTATTATTCGCGTATTAAATTAATATTACATTAAAAATAAAAAAAAGCGTTCCGAAATAAGCAAAAGAGAAATTTACTTTCTTCAGATAATATTAATTTGTGAAGAAGTATAATATAATATAGAAATAGATATACCATTTTATAATTTAATGTCTAAATTACAATTCTGACAATAGCACAGTTCTATTTGGCCTCGTTGCAAGGGTCTGTATAGAATGTTAATATACGCACTGGTAGCAACATTTTATTTAAATTTATAGTATAAAAACAGCTCCGCGTCTTATTGCTTTTTTCAATACTGCGGTTCCGTTTACGTTGTCTAAGATATCTCAAAGACAAATAATCCGATTGATCTTAAAATTGGCATGAATATTTATTGCAAGGTTCTTTAAATTTTTTTGGGATAAATTCCATTATACTGAAATGCCAAACTGAAAATGAAATTTTATTGCAAATAATAATATAGCCACCACTATCGCATTTGTAATTTTTTAAATTTTATACCACTCCGTCCTGTTTAACAAGATAATTTTTCATTTTCAATTTTAGATAAGCTGTTTGTACTCTCAGAATTACGTGTACCGTTAATATGGTCGACGGGCTTTAGGCTTATAAAAATTTACCGAGAAATGTCAATTAATTTTTTTGTTAATACAATTTTGCTTTTAATTTTTTGTCATTAGTTTTCGTTTCGAGGAGAGTTAAGACCTTATAACTAGACCTTTGATAGATTGAAATCTTGAAAATTGAAAATTGGTGAAAAATCACCAGTCAACCTTGAATGGTAGATCCAAAAGAGACTAAATTACTTGTAGTTTCCTTATTTTTGTTTGTAGCCAAATAGTTTCTGAGATATTTTAAGAATTCGCTAGGTTGGTAACAAAAAGGTCCAATCTACTTCGAATTTTGGATCCAAAATAGACTAGATCGTTTGTACCTCGTTTGTATTTGTTATTGTATCTCATTAATTCCTATTGAGCTTCATTCTAATTGGAAACATAATTCCTGCATTTAGGGATGTGCTAGTGTTTTGCAGGAATCCTTCATAATATAATTAAAAACAAGAGAGATAAACAGAAATCAATTTAAATTAAAATTGAAGCTGTTTTGATTAATTGGATGAACGAAATGTTAAATAAGATAAAAGCAAAGATGCGAAATTAAATATTTAAGATTGTTAAGAAGATCCCCTAAGTTGAGGGTACAAAGAAACTGGAATATATATTTCCGGTTATAGTATAACGGAAATAGACAATGTTAACACTGTGAATTCCGTACAAGGGAGGCACTTAAGACATTTTTTGTAGTGTAACATAAGGCTTGCCAGTAGAAGTGGAAAGAATGAAAATATTATTTCATATAATTATTGTGTATCACAGTAATCGAGCCCCTAAATCTTGAGATTACGCGCAAAATAATTAGTATAAAACTGCAAATAATCAAAGAAAGTTATGGCAGGTTATGGACACAAGAAATAATGCCATTTGTACTACATTGTTGTAATTTTATACTCTTTAATTTCAATTGACTTTTTGTGTAATAGGGAAAAATTGGGTGACTCTTTCTGTCTTGAATAAGTGTACATTAGTTACACGACAGTTTCCAATAGAGACGCACAAAGTGCCTCAAAAGCTTAATCAATTTGTGTCAACTTAAAAGCAAACCAATCAAACTTGGTTTAAAAAATTATGCACCAATTAAACCACAAGCCAATAAACCGTCATAAAGTTGTGGAATTAAGATAAAACTGTAAATAATCGAGGCTTTATTTTGTTTTTCGCGATTTTCCTATGATTTACGTTTATGAACCGCCCCTTACAAATACTTATATAATCATTATAATACTTTTAGTGGCAGTTCTGGAAAAGAAATTTTGTTTTTATTATTTTATAGTTTGTAATGTTTTTGAACTTTTTATCCTTATTTCAGAACTAAAGAAAATTTCCGTCAGTAATGACGGACTGCGTAAAAAATGTATCTGTAAAACTAACATATCGTCGCAGAGATGTGCGTGCGTGCCAAGAAGAATTTCGTATATGTAAGAACTATCTGACAAGAATGACGGATCCGTCATCTATTGATGTAGATTTTTCCTACAGTTTGTGTAGATTTATAGAGAAGTTATAATTTTGGTAGGATAGTGGCAAATTTTATTATTATCACGTACAATAACACTTTTGGTTTTATTGACGGGCCGTCATTCTTGACGAGCACTTTCTCTGGTAAATAAATTAAAATCCGTTAACATCGGTATATTAAATACCAAAATATTAACATACGGATTGAATTTAACTGACAGGAGCTTCTCGACTGTTAATGAAATACTTGATTATAATTTTTATTAAGCTAACGATTTATAAACTTTAGCACATGAATTTATACAGACCATTTACTTCAAGTTGATAAGTTAATCAGTTTGAATCCCGGTGAGTCCGTATGGACTAGATAACATTTTTATATTGGGTTAAAATATTTGCGCTAATATAAATCTGGATTTTCACTTGTCGATATTTTCAGAGCACGGAAATTCTCAAGCTTTTAATTAAATTATAAAATGTAAAATTTTTAAGTAAAAAATTAGGGAGAAGACAAAATTTTGAAACTGGAAAGTATTAAGTGAATACATTATATTTTAAAAATAATTTAATTTATGTGTAAACACATTTAACTTAAGTTAATCAAATATTTCAAATTTGAAAATTTAAACTTGAGAAATAATTTTCGCCTAAAGCTTTTAATGAAAATTTATATGGGTCTCCAAACTAAATTAAGTTCACATGGCATACAAAGTTGTTTACACTTTCGCCATATTAGCAAGTTTCGATTTCTTTCATACTTTTATGCGATTAGTTTAAGAAGTAAGCGTCAAAAAACCTATTAAGTTACAAGTTTGATGATGCAATTTACTGCGTTAATATTTGAAAAGACAATTTTTTTATTTCTTACGAGACAATTTTACGTGAGCACATAAGACATTTTTATTGGATAGGTTTTATTGCGTAAGCGATGTGCATGTTAAATTTGGTATGGTTGAAAATTTCAAACTTTTTTTCATATCGTTTAAAAACTTTTGTTGTTAGTAGATCAAAATGTGATATAAAATATGGCATAATCAATCATTTTTCGACATAAAATTTATATCATATAATGTCGGCAAAATAAGCTCATCGTCGAGTTTTATATGACAATCAAAACTCCTTCGAAAGCATCATTTTAATGTTAGGTAATTCCAATTACAAGCCAAATTACTTTTCTAATTAAAAGAGGTGCATTAGGGACAAATTAACTTAATTTGAACTTGTCTTCATTTTAGTCTATTACTTCTTCTCGCTGTGAGTTAAATGATATCGTTTGAGCCCAGTAACGTTCAAGAATATCCTAAAAATTTCAATTACACCCCTACCAACAAAAACTACCTTCAGTCACGCAAAAGCCGTCTAACAAGCTACCCTTAAAATAATTTAAGTTTCTCATTTTTAAACATACATTAATCATACCAATTGGTAGCACAAGTTAGATTAATCTCAAGTTATGTTTCCATCTTGAATTTTACTTTCGGGCTATTCAAGAAAACAACTACGAATTTCCACATTAATTTCAATTATCACAACGTCTCTCTTTATCGCTTGTTACATCAACTACATACATTGTTTACAAATTACACATGAAAATTGTTCAATTAGAAAATTGAATTGCCCATCACCCTTTATATTTGAAAATGTACTTCGGTTTATCCTGTGCGCCATGATGATTAAATTTAAACTCATTTTACTTTTCATTACAATTTAATTAGTATTTCTGTTTAAATAATATCGATTCAATTTATCAGTTAATAATGTAATCACCAACACATTAATCACTAAATAATTTTAATGCGACATAACATTTTCCAAACACTTTAAAAATGTAATTACAAGTTAAATTGGTTTACAATGGTACGTGATGTAATTAGTACCTACGAAGAACTATCAGGTTGAACAACAAAAAATCTCAGTAAATTTTCAAACGGTTAAAAAAATTTTATAATGTATAGGGTAGACAAGATTTAATATTGACCCTTAGACGTTATAATAGTCCTCCATTGCGTTTATAGTTATATAAATTATACCTTCACCTTAAATGTGCTCACATCAACACGCCAAAGTTTGTTGGAATTTATAAGCGTTTGCGATCCTTTCTATCTAAAGAGTGACCCTTAATTAATCACTTTGATGTGATCAGATGACCATCGAAACCGAAATATTCTATTAGTTTAACATAAAAACTATTTTATTAATGGCCGAGCATATAAATGACGAATAAAATTAGATATTACCTACATCAAATTTTTGGTAGCTACCTAAGATAATTTCTATCAAAATATAATCCCTACTAAACACAATCTCGAACAAATTACATTTGCCTAGTAAAATTGACAAGTGATGCTAGCATATTTTAATTATTTTGTTCATTAGTTGATTTTCAAACGCCACTTGTTGAAAACGAAACGTTAATTTACATTTTAAGGTCTTTATTAATTTGATTATAATAAATGGAGCTTATTTTGTAAATTCATTTAACTCTAATAATTTTAAACACATAAATTTATCATGTGTTTTTAGAATTTGCTGTTATAAAATTCAGTAAAGACATACAACCGGCATACAACACAGAGTAATTCCTCAAAATTACACCAGGGTTTGACCTCTAATTACAGGTAAACTGTTAAAAGAAATACAGGACGAAAAATTGCTGTAATATTAAAAAAAAAACATCCCAAAAGACCGGTTTGGATGTATGCGACAAACAAATGCAGGTTTAGATTGTTAATAAATCGTACATACTCTTAATTACGTTTGGTTTTGTAATAAGAATTTTTTCTGTTTAATTTTGATGCGATTGGTCCCTCTGAAAAAATATGACGATTATCGAACTGAAATTACCCACACAATATGAAAATTAAGACCATTTTGTAATTATTTTATTACTCTTTCCTTTTAGCCATGCTTCATAATATAAAAACAACTCATAATTTTTTATATTTTAAGTGTAAGGGTGAATCATTAGGTGATCCCATGCATATCTATAAACTTTCATTTTACAACATGTTGCTCGTTAATATTGACAGATTGTAACGATCATGGAAAAATAAAAAAATTTACCTTAAATGTGCTCACATCAGCAGAGCAAACTTTGTTGGAATTTATAAGCGTTTTAGATCCCTTCCTATCTAAAGAGTGACCCTTAATTAATCACTTTGATGTGGTCAGATGGCCATGCAAACTAAAATATTCTATTAGTTTAAACAAAAAACTGTTATTTTATTTACTACATCGATAGATGATAATAAAAAAAAATTAGTTGGGTCGAATTTTTAATATTTTGCCAAGTAACGGAATAGAAAATTAAATAATATTTTGAATAGTTTCTAAAAATTCTATACATTTTATAAAACCGTAATTAGGCATTAGAGAGGTATTCTATTCTATAACAAATACAAGTAAGGTTGTTATGGAGCTGTGCCTTCTTTAAATGAATTTGAACCTCATGTTCAATAAATTTGAAGGTTCCATTGTCAACTATTGACTTTTCGATCAAAGAAACACAATAAATCACTAAAAACGCGGCTATATTTAATTTAATTTTTACAAATTCTTCATATTACTTTAATATTTTCACGTTAATTTATTATTTCCTCACTCAATTATCAAATTAGACTTTTCCTTTTTCAAAGAATCTTTTACATTTTATACTTGATTACATTCCTAATAACAAAAATTGCTCCTTTCATATTTTTAATATGTTTAATAATAATCAAAGTTAATTTACTTAATTGCTCGCCAGTAAACGTAATTGAAATTGATTTCCAATCAGGTATGATTTATGACATCCAATTCACACGTAGCCATACAAATTTTACAATGTGAAAATATTACGTAAATTGCAGAAATTTACTTACTGTAAATTATATTTACACACTTCACTAAATTTTCACCCCTTTTCTTTTCAGCATTTTTTTGAAAAAATCTAAAAAGGACTCTGGTATAGATGTGCTTTGGTGGCCGGCTTGCACATAGAGCGAACAGTTCTGCCATTACGAACTGGACGAAAATCAACTTCAATTGCTTTTACCGAAGGTTGGCAAGTTAAATAATTTATTGCAAAAATAGAGCTCGTTCGTTCAGAACATTATAAAGTTTGGTTGTCACTACTGCTTATTTAACGTTGTAATTAATTTAGGAAACTTTGAATATCTCCAAGCAACATAATATCGTCGTTGCGCCTTTAAAACCCGACATGTGCACATTTTGAGCAAAATGCGTTAAGTACAGATTTCGATTAAGGGTTTCAAGCCGGACATTTCCATAAAAGAAATTTCTTTTTTTTCTGTAAAATAGTTGTTTAATGAAGGTAAATCAAAAAGCGCTACTATGTGTAAATAATAAAATGTGTGTCTTCTAAATACGCTATGACGCAACTTAAATCAGCTATGTGCACTAAATTTATTAATAAAACAAATTATAAGATTCATATAATTTCGTTTTTAATTATAATGCTATTAAATTGTCAATTAGGCCGTATAAAACGTAAAATTATACGTGGAGTCTGTACTTCAAACAGAAACAAAACAAATCAGTTTATACCTTCTCCTGAACAATTTACTAAAATGCACATGTCGGGTTTTGCAGGCGCAACGACGATATACTTCAACAAAGCAGTTTAAAATTCCTACTGTAACCATCTGCATGACGTAATAAGGGGCACTACAGATTTAGATATTACATTGTAGTACAACAGCAAACTTTGAAATTAATTTAATAAAATCTGCAAATACGAATTAAGCAAAATTGGAAATAATGAACAACTAATAAGTATAAAAAATATTTCTGCGGTTTTAGTAAGCAATTAAGGAGTTCTAAAGGTTTTCTCTTATATACGAGTATTATATTTAATTTTAAAAGCCTACATTATTAAATAATTGTATATAAGTACAATTTTACCCCTTTTTATTATACAAAAACCAATAAACACCCATAAGAAAGGCACCAGGACTTAGAACCACACTTTGCGAAATATAATTTTTCATTTCTGGAATTGTCATCTCAATTACTTCAATATTTTCTTCATCTATTCCACCACCAGGTCCAACCTTCATCTCATCCGTTACTTCACAATAGTAAGAAGTCTGAATGCTGCCCGACGCGCCGATGCTGGCTCTGTAGGTAATTAACTTCTTCAAATCTTTTACAGGTACATCGTATCCACATTCTTCCAGTATTTCCTCTTTAGCAATTTGAGCGAGAGGTAAATCTTTATCAACAGTTCCGGCACATAACTCAATTGTAACACCCAATTCGGCTGGATACGCATTAACATCAATTTTATTCTTCCTGTCCGTAACTGGAATACTATGAAAATAAACTGCAGGTCGAAATTGTTTCACAAGAACGAGAACGTTTCTAGAAATATTGTATACGATAATTTGGACGCTGTCATTCATTTCCCACAAGCTCCACGTTCTTTTGGATCCGTTTAAAGTAAAGTGCATCGTTAGCGATTTGGAATAAATTGATTCCTGAAGGGGTTTTAGTATTACATCTGACAAACGATTCATTTTGGCAACTGTCATCAATATTTGATGGTTCCAGTGGTTTTCAAACTTTAATTAACTGTAAGTGGATTGTATATTATTTTCTGTGGATGTTGACACATGTTTTGCAATGCAGATTTAATCCGATATATTTTTTTGAAATATTAAAATTATATTTAAAGTAGTTTTCATTTGGGTGCATATCACGTAAATAATCAAATAAAATCTGAGCTTCCTTAACAAAATAGAAATTCTTATAGTTCTTCTCACGTACTAACTTGTGAAAGTCTAGCCGACTGGAGGTGTTTTGAGTGCACAGCAAATACAGAGAAGACAAACAATGGATACTTGTATATTGGAAATGCCAGAATGAACACAGATATGAATTTAAAATTTATTGGGAAATTTTTGTACAATAAAACGTCAATACTCACGTAGTTGTCTTTGTGAAAGCAATTGTTATTTCAAAATTAAAACTTGGTGATGGAAGAACAATCAAATAAAAGTAGAAAATATTTGAAGGTTTGTTTTTCATTTTTACGATCGCTCGATTTTCCTATTATTTTATAAAAATAGTTTGGAGAGAATGTCAAGGGTATTCTTTAAAATCCGATTCTTTTTTAGGTAAAAGGACAAATCAAACTTATCGATATAGAAAAGTGAACGCCATTCTTAAAACTCTTATCGTTTAAAATATCTCAACCTTTGGTTTTTGACTGAAATCATCAATTCAAGTAAAAGAAGCAATAAAGCGGAGGAAAACACATAAACAAAATGATTATTTTAGACAGAATGATTTAGATAATGCACTGCTTGGCGCTGTCTGAGAAACATCCGATAAAGGCATCATTCGCACTGTTACCTCTAATGTACAACTATTCCAATGTTTTCCCTTATAAATAAACACTGACAACCTCAAATCAAAGTCAACACATTTTTTTCAAAATTCAATATAAATTGATCCTTTCGGTTAACATTTTCCTTTTGTAAATAAAAAAATCAAATCTTCAGTCAAAGAATTATTTACGACTATCATGAAGACAAGGAACAAGCCAAGTTTTAATACAAGATTAGGTCCATAACATAGTTTCAAAAACAACATTTCACATCAAACAGAATAAATTTAAACTTAAGCTTTCATCAAAGAAAACCAAAAATACATCATTTTTCGGTGGAACCGAATCTACTTTTTTTTTATTTTGGGAAGACTTAACGACAAATTTTTTTCGAGAACTTATACCCTACAATTTTGTTAAAATGCACGTAACTTTTAAGGGTCATTCAAACGCATAGTGAAAAGTTTGTGTTCCCTGGTGCGCTTCTACGTGGCCTTCTGTTACATATGAGAAACCGAGCTTTTACGTTCGTGTTTGTGCTAACTCATTTCCTTCCTTCTAAAATTTTCTGGACTCACTTTATTGTGATAAACATAAACTCAAATAAGAATACAAAGTAGTGTATAATATTAACGTGAATGTTTATTTGAACGTTTTTAAATTAACCACAATAAACATCGAAATCACACATAATTTTCAATTAGGTATGTATACAAAATAAAGCTTTCGTTTGCATAAAGCAAACAAAATCAGCAAACTTTGTTTTAATGTATGTTTGTTAAAACTTGTTAAGTGTATTGTGATTTATCACAATTTCTGATTTGGAGAGAATCTCATAAGCTGTAGAATAATAAATAATCTTAATATTATCTATTCCTTGGCTCGTTTTTGAACTTGTTTTGTTGAAGAAAAGCACAAGATTTCAATACTTACACAAGTTAAACAGTATACGAAAATATTAAGTCAAAACTTTATTATAACTTTCCTCCTTGTGACAAACCCAATTCGCTGACAAACACAATTACAATTTCCCACCAACCATAATAAATGCTCGTCAATTCTACAAACTTGGAAGCTAATATCTAATAATAGTTTCAGGAATCCTAAAATATATGTTCCACTATTTAACTGAAACGTATTTGGAAGGAATTACATTAATTCTACTCTAGTCAAATAAAGAAAACATTTCAATTACTTCGGCACTAAAACTTAAACTTAATTTTACTTTTAATTAAATTCAAACTAAACATTTAGAAAGACATTCAAATAACAACCTCAAGACTGATAATAGAAACTTATAATAAAGCGTAATTTAAATGAAATTTTCATAATAGCAAACTGGCTCACTATAACCACCTTTACAGCTTGAAAAACATCGATTTAAAGTCAAGAAAAACAATTCTGCGTGGTTTTTCAATTGTCCCGAAATTGATACTCCAAGTTTGCAATTTTTAGCATGTAGTCGATATAAATACGTGCAATGCATTTATTTAAAAGGATGCGCTAATTAAAATTGTATCCTTCTATTTCCACTATACGTTTGAACTAACTGTTTGAATTGCCGAAAACAGCTGAACCATATCATAAAATTATTCACTCGTAACAAATGTGAAAATTGTTGGTTTTTCTTTTGTGCAGAAAATTAAGTTTATTCTGCCTTCACATATTATTACGTAATGTTTAGTCGTAGTGGATTTATTTAACTTTCATGTTAATATTTTTTAGTGGCGCATATTGTCAATAAAACATTTTTTTATCAAAATTGACTCGAAAAGTTCACAAGTCAAGCGATGCTCCATATCTACAATTATAATTGACGTAGTAAATCTTGTGTTTATGTCAACAACTGTTATTTAAATAGTAAGTATAGATAAATTTCAAAGTAATATGAAGTTTGATTGGCAAGTTACCCCTTTTCAATTTAACTGAACATGAAAACCATTTGCAGTTTGCTTTTTCACAATGGTCATTAGCCCTTTCACACCGAATCTGTACTCTGTTTCACCAAAATCTGTTTATCAGCCTGATAATCGTATCATCCATTGTTGCACATGAACCTTCACCTCTGCAATTGTTTAATGTTAGGATATTTCAACATCGGAAAATTGTAGCATTCATTTTTAATTTCACCTTTTGTGACAAGTAAGAACTTTTTGATATGATGTTAATGGAAGCAAGGTTCTAAAATTTTATAAAGGGCCGGAGTTGGGGTAACAACGTTTCAGCTGAAGCCTAATTATTTAGTTATCAAAGTATGTAGGTAGTGATAAAACCTTAATCAGTAACGATTTTCTTTGTTGGATCTTCAGTTTGACTTTAATATAGAGCAAAATTATAAGGCAGTTAATAGTTGACGTTATAAATAAACCATAATCAAATTAGTAAATTATTTAACCAAAATGTAAAAGTATTCATGCGCTATCTTGCTCGTTCGTACAAAGAACCGCAAGCAATATTCACAAAAGCGTAAATTTGTTGTACTATTTGGAAAGCGTTTATAAAAAATGTCCTCGAGGAGGTAACAAAATTAACATTTAAGTTTAATTATTAATTAAGATTAATTTTCAAGAAAATGATCACTATCTGAAAACTGTAACCCAGCATAGCAGAGTGAATTTACTATGACAGAAATGAGGTTACCTTACGTGTACGTAAAGCTCCTGCAACGAATCGTGACAAGGCGTGGCTACTGCGCATAAACGAAAATTGATCTGGTCAGATTTATATTAGTGGAAAAGTGTATGAATCGTTTTCCCTCCACATATACTGCGCAGAATGTTGACCACGCCCTATCACGATACATTTGAAGACAGGAATATATTTCTTCCAGCCTGCATATTCAATCCCATCTTTCCAGTTGTCTTTTTTTAACTTCCGAAGTATTTAATTCACTAACTGTATATTAAACCAGGTAAACTACATAGTAAAATCCGTTTGTATACAAAAGAACTGATAAGAAATTAAAAGTTTCACTAGCGACATCTGATTAATCTTGAACAGCTTAGTTTTTGAATTGTTTTCAAGTGTGGTCTTATCTGCCTCCTGGTGATGGAGGGAGGGTACTTTTTTAGATTATACATGTCTTTAGTATATATTAACCAAGTTTATGATTGGAGGGTATTCCATACTCTCCAAACCCCAAGGTCTCAAAGATGACTCTCAAAAATAGTTCTAGCTTTGATTTTATTAAATTGCAACCATTTCAATTAGTTAATCAATATGCCGGGATTTTATTATTGATGGGGTTACTCGGTCTTCAAGCTTTACTTATAGGAAATGCGACCATACATGAGGACGATAGTTGTTCGGCCTGCGACTGTACTCGGCGGGGAGGACTGTAGGTAATCTCTTGATGAATGAGCTAATTTCGTAGGTTATAAAACAATTTTCTATTTGGTAAACTTCACAAACTCGCTTATAAATGACACGGTGGAGGAGGAAAAGCTTTATAGCAAATTACTATATTAGATTATCTGAAGAGGTGGCATGAAAACCCTTACAGAACAGACTATTTCCTTTTTTAAACTTACTAGTTGACACAAGCGGGATCTAACCGTCTTTACCATCTAGTGCGTGATTGATGCAATTGTTCGGACTTCGGCCTCACTTAGAAAGAATGTGATCATACGTATAAGAAATATTTCTTGAGAATTAGGCTTCACTGGGAAGGATTATGACCATTTCTTTATGGTCACACAGTATCACAGTTATCACAGTATTTGAAATTAATCCCGATTATTGTATGAGTCAGTGAAGAGATTGCGTTTTATATTGTAGAGATATTTCCTGCGACCCTACAACTATAAAAAATTTTATTTTCTACCAGGAAAATATCTCCACCCTAGAGTGCTATCGGCAGCTATGCGTCGGTTCACACTTGTGTCCAGAGACAAATAACAGGGCTGGATTCGACTTCTCTCTCTTTCGGGTCGCTAAATAAAATAAAATGTACGGCCTTAGTGCCGCACTAAATTTGCTCAAACGAAATTCCTCTATCAGGATCAAAATTGCATGAAATGCCTTATTAGAATTCACTGTCGCTATCGACAAATGCCAACAAAATGAATCGGGGTGTGGTTCGTTGCATAAAAAGTAAATTAAAACCAGCCTCGTAGAAAAAGACTATTTAATTTTCATCAAATAAATTTAATTTTAAAATAAGCTTAAACAAATCGAGCATAGGCTATTTACGAACAAATTCGTTTTGGTCGTCGGCGTGTAAATTGTGAGCATAGAAACCCTTCGCATTTGCATTTACTTGCAAATCGAACTGAAAATGCTCCAGGCTTCTATAAATGTAATTGTGTGACACAAATAAATTTTCAACAATAAAAATGGTGTACAAATTATAAAGTTTTTATTTACCAATACGGTGGCACTCGTTGTCGACGTTTTGGAACCGCCGATTTCTTGCATTCGAAATTCCCCGCTTGACACCTGTCGCCCAATAACCAGTTACGTTTTCTAACATCTGTGATTTATATACAATATCGAATTGGAGCATCAAATCTTCACAATCATTCCATAAAATATCCAGATAAGGACGATCGGTAACCGTATAATAAAGCTGATTGGCAATAATCAAACGATTTGAAACAATTTTAACAAAAAGTGTACTTAACCTCAAATCCAGGTGAGTAAAATTATCCAATTTAATTTTCAACGAATTTGAATTTCTTCTTCTAAGCATTTAAGTTGTATGCACGTAATTATCGTGATTACAAAAATCATTCATCAATGGCGGAACTGACAAAATTTTCATCTACATGTGCAATGTCGAACTTTCCAAATGTGCGTTTCCAAAAACGCTGCAACTTGAAGATTCTATCTCCAAATCAATCCAAAAACACTCGTCTACTTTAGACGACACTTCGCACTACTATTGTGCTTGAAAAACACTTGGATTTTTCAATAAAACTCGAAAATTGATCACTTAAGGTGGACCTCACCAAAAATCGCTGTTGTTGGCTTCACAAGTCGTAGCCAACACACCTACGTCAACTTTTTTCACCTTTCATATTCCAGGAACTTCAAATTACCAACAAAAAAACGAAAACTTAAGCCATTTTTGCAGCTCAAAATAGGTAAGATTTTGCGCACCAAATTCAAATAATTAAATTCGTTTCTTTTCAGATTAAATTGCCACAAAACTTTTATAAATCACTGGATTTCACCAACATTCAACAATAATAGTGTGTTTTTGTGTCAACGGTAACATAAATCGACCTTTATTTACAACACAGTGCTCGACCTTGTCTCTATGGGTAAATCATCCCCTAATTTGAAATAAATTACCAATACGAGTATATTATAAAATTCTTGTTACTTTTGCATTTGTTCGCAATAACTACACTTTTGAGCTTCAACCCCTAAAGAGAAGGTTGACCCAAACAGAGACCAGAGTCCGTCGCAATCTGGAGAAAACCTCCAGTTTGTTTAGTCATGATGTTAATAATCTCTCTCGCTCCATATTCCATATGCATCCATATCCATTCCATATTCCATATCGCTAATATTTGCTCTCGATTTGTGCGGGAAAAAAACGGTAGCTTGGGGAAACTCAAGGAAACATAAATGGTAATAAAGTGTTTTAATTGACGTAAAAATTTGAGAGATGCTATCACAATTTCAAAAATTACAATGTAAATGACTGTGCAAACATTACAAATAATATCAAAATAAATATGGTGTTACAATCAAAAAGCGCACCTATTTCAAATTCAAACACAGTAACCTCTAAACCAAAATTGAAATACAAGAGCCAAAAAGACGTCGGTTCGCACGAATTGGAAAAGACAAACTTGCTTATCACGATCTTGTGTATAAGCTTACAACTTATTATTGATAGATGCTCGCTCCCAATCGCTTTACAATGTGAAGCTTCAAAGATGAAAATCTGGAACACTTGTTAATTTTACACTGGAGATACTTCATCGACTTCCGGGATACAAAACACTGCTGGTAGATGTTGACCTGCCGGACCGTGAGAGAGCTGATGTTAGAGCTGATAAGCAACGCTGGACCATCCAGACCATTCTAAATTCCCTAAAGTAAACCGTAACCTACAAGAGATAACGATGTTGTAAGGTTATAAGATCTTCTGGTGTGTCAAAATAATAACACAAAGACGTTGACAACCGTAGGAAATCGGAAATTATCGTACAACTTGCATACCAAAAACTGCGTAGTAGTTTGCGCATAAAAGAGTCTCTCGTATCACCTTTACTCGACTCCAGATGTTTACACAGGACCTCAAAAACACTACAAGACAGCTGGACTACTTCTTTTAAACGACTAGGCACGAAAAAATAGTGATGCTGGGACGAAAAACTTTTGTCCACGTAAACTACCGGCACTTAACAAGGTCGATGTGAAATTATCTACGTCCACTGTCGTAGAAGTTGGGAGACTCATATTCCTACGCCAAATGCCTCGTTATCGCACAACAAAATGCAGGACCGCATCGAGGAATATGTGAAATGAAGTGGGAAAGTTAAACCACGTAACAAATGCAAAAATTCGTTAATAATAGGAACAATAATAATTAAGGCTAAACTCATATTATTCTGTTGAAATTGCGGAACTGCGGCAGACCGCAGGTCCCAACTACTGTGTGGTAAAGGTAGCAGTTCCGAAACCAAGCAAAATCAACTAAACATTTGAAATAATAAAACAACTGATTAATAAAGGTAATGTGAACAAATTATTGACAGTCTTTTACTGCCAAAATCGCGAAGTCGTTTAACAATGAATGCAGAAAAGTTATTTACAAGGTGTGGTACTTGGCAACATACATCACTGCAAGAATGATTATTGATTACCAATATCAGCCAAACAATGCCGATAACCACCAAAAATAGACAGGCTTATCTCCAGAATATTCTTTTGGTATAACAAAATTGCCAATGGTGGCCCACGTTTTCTGCTGAATTACCAAGAACTATTAGTTCACAAGCACCCACTCCGACACCGGTCGCATAGTATCTCTGATAAACTAACGATGAACAGTTGGAATGGATGTTCAAGGAGCTTCTCACAGAATTGAGATGTATGAGCTTCCAAATATGACAGATGTTGAGTTCGAAAATTGAAGTTAAAGGCAAGAAAACGGTATTAAAAGCGATTTTCAAACAAAACTTTGGCCAAAAGTCAACCAAGTTTTGACCAAATGAAAATAAAAGGGGCGATTTTGCAATAAGTAAATGGGTTATGCGCAGTGAACGTCGTACGTCTAGGAACCGCAGGCAATTGGATTATCGCTAATTACTGAACGAGCAAAAACTATGTGGAGCACGTTGATTGATACATGCAATGTGTTAATGGCTCCTGCAGCTGAGAAAACAACTAATAAACTTAAATTTAAAAAAATATCTGGAAATTCGAAAACGAAGAGCTACCTATAAATCGATACGTATGTTGAACGCAATTTATGTGAAGTTCTGCTTATCAACCGTGGTGTCGAGTCGAATAAAGGATCGAATATTATGCATGCAAAAACTTCTTATCTCAATCCATTAACAAAATGATGGCAATAATATGTGTTTAAATATAAATTTATTATATATCAAGTTAAGTAGGATCTCTTCTATTATTTTAAAGTAAATGTTACCTAGTTGAATTGGTAAAGAATTCATATTATGTGCATACTTCGTAACACAGATGAACAGGTCATACTTTATGACGATCTGAGTTTATATGTGGTACATTGTAAAAAGTTTCGATATCAATTATTCAATACTTTGTAGAGAAAGTTCAACTCCAAATAAGATTTTCTTGTGCAAAGTTTGGATATAACAAAAGTCTTTTAAGATTATTATCATAGCTTGAACTATTATAATATCAAACCTTCAATTTATAAGATATTGTGATATTCTTGAACAAATATCGTAAATACTGAATGTAACTTTGTGCAACAATTCATAGATTCGAATAAAAGTGCTATATAATTCACAACAATCACTAAAGGATTACTGAAGTGATATTATCCATTTAAAGCAAAATGTAAGCTTGTTAATGTGTTATATAAATTAGTTTAGTCTCCGTTAGCAGATGCTTATGAAAATTAAAATTTTATTATAGATATAAATTGCAACAAAATTCTGCAGCATAAAAGTTAACTAAGCTGCATTAAAACTTTTATTTTCAAAAATCATAATTTGCTTGAATTGATTGTTTTCCTGAATTACTGCTAATTGGAGTAAATAGTTTAGACTACCACACAAAAATTTTATTAAAATAAATTAACTGGCAGAAAACACAGAAAAGAAACTTAACTGCGTCAAAATATTTTGCATATAAAAAAACGAATGGAATGACAACAATAGAAAATGTGAATAATTTTATTCATATCAAGCAATTGGTAGGTACATAATAATATTCTTATTGTTTGATTTGAATTCCTCGCTACCTCGCTTTAATTATTATGAAGTAACTTCGTGACCAGCAGTCTGGCGTAAATCAAACACGGATAGACTAAAGAGCGGGAAACCGCGGATCTAATCCTGATTGCGTCGGATATGTGAGGGGCTCCGTTCCAAAACTCCGCTTATCCATATTTGGAAAAAAAGTAGTTTGCGGTGTTAATGGTTTCTAGGCATATTATTCCACCAGTAAATAGCAAATTAACATTCAAAAACTGGCTTTAAAGGCTTTAAAATACATGATAAACATGGGCTGACTTTCCAAAACTCGCCTTTTCCTATGAACAGCCAATGAACGCACTCGATTTAAGATATCATGTGATCTTGAATGTTTTAATATCATTCCAAAAGTCTCCTTATCCATTCCTTATTCAAATCGTCGTGTCAAAACTCGCTTAATCCAAATTTATATCTATTATTATTCAAAATTGGGTCTACAAATTTATATATTGTATAAATCAAGATACTCTTGTCATCATAATACAAGTCCATGACCCTTCAGGTAATACCTTGGAAGTTTTTTTACAAAATTATAAGTTTTTTCGATTTCCTGAAAAATGAACTAACATGGACAAGGCGAGTTTTAGAAAGTAGCTCCTCATGTGCTGTGATCTAAAAAGTCCAAAATCGATCTGTGGACTATGGGGAAGGCAACGAGAAACCACCCCATTAACATTTCCCTAGTAAAGTCTTCTTGGCTTAGCCAGGAGGATCGCTAACATCCGAAATCGGATAGGTACCTGAAGAAGAAGAACTTCGTGATTAAATTCGTTTTCGTTGTCGAAGTAGTCAAAAGAACCAAAAAATTGTTGTATCGAAATTTCCTTTTTAAAACTAGCCAAAAATACGTGTCATTTGTTATGGAAGTTAATGATCCTAGTATGTAGTAAATTCATTTTTGCAGATGCTTTTAATAATAATTACACTCGGCCCATTTTTTTAAAGAACCGCTTAAAATTCATGATGTTATTAACTCATATTGTGTAACTCTTAATTATCATTTCTTATATTCAAATTAGTTTTGCATTTTGGGCGATTTTAGAAAAAATATAGTGTCATGAGGAAAGCATATTTTCGTGGTGCGCATAATTCATAGATTTTTAATTATGTAATTTGTACAAAATATCATGTCCGTTGTAGAATATTCTATTTCGAATTATTACAATACTGCTTGCAAAGGAAGCAAAAGTTTATGTAAGTCAAACAGTAACCTTTGAGCTTGTAACAGTTTCAGAAATTGTTCGCTTTATGTAGCATTTATCCAAATCTAATCGAAATCCTGTTGGGATAGTTTCCTTTTTAGTTTATACTATTTAATAATAATAGTATATAACATCTAAATGATAACATGAAATGATCAAATAAATTAAACAAAAAACTTTTAGACAGTAGGTAGTGCACTAGCTTGGTGGTAATTATGTTAAATTTAAATAAATATTTTTCTAAAATTTATGTATTTGATAATATGATAATGGTAGATTTATTTAATGTAAATTTATACTCAGACTTTGTTTGTTCAATTACTTCAAAATCGTTCCACTGATATTATTAAATTATACTTGAATTTTGTTATTATATACGGGTTACCGGATGAATGGTTACATCAATTTCATATAAAATAAATGGTCAAAAAAGTTGTAATGGCACCAGCAGACCTCAAGTGACTGTAAAAGCTGTATCTAGTAAGTTGCTTTTATTTACAGTTCATTTAATCTTATTATCAGATGTACAATGAACTCGTAACAACTGTGACAGTACCTCAGTAATTCGTGGTGACGTGAAAACTCAAAAGAAAGTGTTAGATAAATTGAGAAATGTCAAGCCAAGCTTTTTATATTTTGAAAATAACATTTTCCATTGAAAATTATTTGATCGACGCCGTACGCAGTAAAAACTTGTGTAATGTTAACTGTAAGTACAGTAATCATCCGAATTATAAAAGTTGAAACATTTCTGCCTTAAAATCATCCTACTATTAGTAACTTCATCCAGTTTGCAAGCAAGAAGGCAGGTAAACAACCTTGCTTTGTCTCAAACAACTCGAATTAAATTTAAGGAAATTTAATTGTGGCTTAAAAACCAATTACTAAAATTTAGGCTAATTACAATAAGTTTACTTTATATTGACTAATTAAGGATGTGGTTAAAAGTTTTGGGCCTAAAACTTTTAACTTTGTATAAACATGCAAGCTTCGCTTCGAGTTCTCCTAATATAAAAAAGATCAAACATTAAATTTTTTCTTCTACGCCACGATACGAAATTCGACGTGAACTCAAAATCATTTCCGAAAAATGTAAAAAAATTAATTACATACGAGTACATACGAAGTTAAAAATTCAATTAAATATAATCGTAATGAAATGTAACACTTTGTCTGCATCGGCAGCAAATGATTTTGTCAACCACTAACAGCGGCAGAAAAGCTATTTATTTTATTTTAAGCACCTAAAAAGTTAAAATTGAATTAATCTATCCAAACAAGGTTAACTTGTCTAACAGATAGGCCGCCACGTACACACGTTAATTTTAGCAAATCAGTAAGTTAGGTGTAACACAATTAAAATCGAACAGTTTTTTTCTGCACTTTTCTAGTAGTTTGATTTATTTTAACTGAATAGTACTGAAAACGAATCCATGTGCGTTTTAATCATTCGACCCCTTGATTTTATCTTTACCTGAAATATACCATTAGAATTTAAATCCTTCGTGTTTAATTATTCATTAAATGTGAATGTTACCATGATTACTAACGCCTACAAATAGAGACACTTTTTATCGTACACAAATGTTGTTACGTCCCTTTGTACCGCATTTGTCAGTAAATCAAACAGCATTCACAAAACGACCATATTAATGAAAGGTAATCTTTTTTTGTGAATTTATTTACAACAATTCTCCCCCCTGGGTGACTTCAGCTCGGTTAGATCTTTTATCGTGATGGAAGCTTCTAATTAACCTTTTTTTCTTTACGCTTTTATTATATTTTTTTATTCCCTTTACTTACACATTGAATTACAGACACCAGAAAATTTTTTTTGGAGAGGTAGCCTAATACCTATTGACACTTTTCTATTTTTAAAATAAAACCGAAAACGTAAAAAATTATAATTAATACATCATACAAATCTGCGTACAAATTACTATTTTATTCAATCGATGGGAAAACGATTTGCTCCTAATAAATAAACAAGAGACCCGCATAGGGTTCGAATCGACCTTCCTTGCTGAACTTCGATTACTAACTACTGCCCGATTTGTACGACGAATTAAACGCAATGTATGCGTTTATTACTTTAAAATTGTTACAAAAACGTTAATAAATCCTAATTTCTGTTTTTGACGACCGTGACCTTGCATTTTACGTCCATGCAAAAATAAACTAATTATCTTATTGAAAGGGTTAATTAACCTTTTTTGTGTTGCGCTGATTATTTTCGTACGGACGTAAAAACCAAGAACACGATAAGAGTTGTTAAAGAGTTTCCCTTAGGTATTATTCAACAAAGTTGAATTTTTTTGGATTTTTTACGTTACGTTAATTGGATGTAAACGGTACTTTAAGATGTAGCCGTATCTGTGATTGATTGTGTTCATTGAGAAAAATCTGTGAGTGCTTTTGGATACAGAGTAATCTACTGACATAACTAACTAAAGTTAGGTGTCAATAATTTTCAATTTTAAAACAGCGGTGGTGAAGATAATTCCCATGGATCTGGTAATATCAAGATTGCATTTTTTTGACCTAAATGGTATAAAGCTAAACATTAGTGAAAATGTACTTTTCTACCAAATAAAATCCACTAGCGCTGCAGCAAATGCGCAGCGGTTGGTAGTCGCCATCTAGAAGAAACGACGGCCAAAATCAGTTACTTTTTGTAATATCTCCTTTAGGCTCAGTCTTACGAACGAGCTACGTATTATTAATATTATAGAAGAGATAATTTCCTATAAATTTTGTTTAAAACTTTTTTATTGAACAAAATAGTCCAAAATAAAGCAAAATTATAAAGTTACAGGAAATTTTTCACTCTCCACGGGTTATTTTCCGCCCGGTTGAAAATCATTTAGGGAATAAAAAAGATTTCTTACAAAAGTTGTATAAAATTATCTCTTCTGTAATATTTATCGTAATAAGTATCTTCATCGTAAGACCAGCCCTGGATCTAGGGGAGAAACCGGGGTACCTGCTCGGGCCGTAATTTAAGGGGGCGCCAAATTGCAAGTTTGTTGAAATATTTAAAGTCAAATGCTTGAAGAAAGGGGCGCCAATATCAAATTCTTACCCCGGTTCGGAAAAATCGTAGGTCGGGGGTTGCGTAAGACTGGCCGTAAAAGAGACAATGCGGAAAAAGCGGTTTTGGTCGCGATTTCTTTAAAACATTGTGATTACCCAATTTCTAACTTTATACTGTGCTTCTAGTTCGAAAAGTCTGTACATCCTATGTATAGGGTGTTTTTTTAGCTGCATGAGAACTTCAAAATGAAATAAAACATTAAAAACCTGACGGAATGTTTTGGTTATAAGTTTTTTTATGAAAGTACAGTTAAAGGCATTTATGATTTGAACATGACTTCCGGCATGTGACCACCACGACCAATGGTTACGAAGCGCATCCGTTCAGTCCAATTTTTGACCACTTTTTCCAATATTTCTGGCTTTATTTCATAAATGGCTTGCTGAATATTAGCCTCCAATGCTTCTAGAGTTGTTGGTTTGTTAGCATAAACCATTGATTTAACATAACCCCACAGAAAATAATCTGGAGGTGTCAAATCACACGATCTTGGAGGCCAATTGATAGGACCACGTTTTGAAATAATGTTGTCACCAAATTGTCCTTTCAATAAATTGATGGTTTCGTTGGCTGTGTGGCACGTAGCACCATCCTGTTGGAACCATAAGTTGTCAATGTTTAGCTCTTGAAGTTTTGGAAACAAAAATGTATTGAGCATGTGTCGATATCTCACACCATTCACCGTAACGGTAGCTCCTTCCTCATTTCGAAAGACATATGGACCAATGATGCCGTTGGCGTGTATTCCACACCAAACAGTCAATTTTAATGGATGCAATGGAGTCTCAAGATAATGTCCCGGATTGGTTTCACTCCATATACGGCAATTTTGTTTGTTCACATACCCATTTAACCAGAAATGTGCCTCGTCACTGAACAAAATTTTACGGTAAAAAAATGGATCCACTTCCAATTGGTTGTGAGCCCAATTTGGTAGCGTTGTTTAATGGTCAATCCATGCATTATCAAATGCCAAACCTTGCTAAACACAAATGTCAAAAAACTGTTTCCATAGCAATCTTGGTTCAATTATTATCCCTATTGAAAGTTCTCATGCAGCTAAAAAAACACCCTATACTACTAATATTTTATGTATGAGCGCGAAACAAATATTTGTTATTCCAACAACGGAATGGAGTAAACCAGCACAATTAAATAATGATGAGGCCGGTTAAAAGGGAGGCTAATATTAAATATCGGAGACTTCGACTGAGGTCTTATCTTTGTATATTGACTAAAAATGGCACTCCAATAAACATTGAAGAAAGAAAATATAAGCCACTTTTGTAATCTTGGAATCAGACCATTTATACGTCCTGTTCACTTCGGTTGATTTTGGATGTTAGATAAAAATAAAATAAATCAAACAAAACGAATCATAAAATGGGTCCACACGATCCACTCTGATACTAAGGTGTGAATGGTAAGCCATCGAGACAGTGACATGAATTTTGAACAATTGGTGATAAAAAAAAAACTATTACCATTACCTCGAATCAGTGAGATTGTTGAAAATAAATTATAAACTTTATTATTTCTCTAATTGTTTTCCTTACGTACTGTTTTTCTAGTCGCTTTGCTCCCAACTTCACTCGCTGCTCCACTGTTTGCATGTTTAAACCATTGAAGTTATTTTGCTTTATGCTACATTAAATAGTTTCCTTTAAAAGCATCAAATTTGAATTGCTAACTCAAATAGATAATTTGTTAACTCTAATTTTAATAGAAGGTAGAGCTCAGACAGTATGTGCTCCATAAATTTGTTTCACGTTTTGTATAAAAACCTAACCTGGAAAATGCATTCCGAATATTATTTTAGCTAATGGTACACATTTGCATCAAACTTGAAAAATTATTAGGGAAAATTAGAAAATTGATGTAAATTTTTCAAGCATTTTCGAGGTTTACAATCAATTTATTTGCTTTTTTACTTAAAAGTGTCTGTAGTGGCCCAGAGAGCAATCGTATACGGACCTGAAGAGTTCAAATTGAATTTGAATACTGAAATCGCTTTGAAGGTTGTCGTACTGCTGCCGACATCTTTAAAATTAAAGTAGATTAGTTTTTGAGTTTTCGGAAAACGTTTTAAAAGACGTGTAGTTCTTCAGAAAACGCGTTCAAAGTTCAAAAATACGTACGTAAAGTGAATAAGGCCATGGTTGTTCTGCCTGAGGTATGGAAAAAATCAGCTGCGGCCTGTCTATATCGTAGAGGGCGTAAACTTGTTATACGTTGGTAAACGGTTTTGGTTGCTATTAAATGAACGAACCAACCAGAAATGTTTCTAGAAATAACACGGAGGAGGATTTTTCTAGCAAATCATCAATACAGTGATTACAACACGCAATTTCGAGGTTTTATCATTATTTTTTATTCAACGCAATTTATTATAATGATAAATTTTAGAATAATTTGCATTGTTTCGTAATAAAAGCGACAACAGCAGCAGTTGCCCTTAAAAATATTAATAATAATAAAAAGATTGGTTCGATGGAGAATCTCAAACTGGAATCCATCGAGTCCGTCTATTTACTGTAGGTAAGTACTGCGCCACTGTTGACTCTTACCAAATTGTTGGAAAATTGTAAATGCAATATATCCAATCATTTTCTGAATGCTGGAGTTGTACAACCCTGTTATTTTATAGATTTGTTGTCCCTATGACCCCCTAAATGTTCCAAGTTTGAAAAAAAAAATTGGTGGTTGGATAGCCTGGTCTTCTGCTTGTTATCCAAAGTTAAGATAACTGATCTCACATCACATCGGTGCATCCAGGGTGCACCTTATGAGTTAATTATGTTCCGTTAATCACTGGGCCGAGAATTCTCTTCATTTCAACTTCATTATTAATAAAAAGAATCAGTTGAAATAAAATTACTGACTTTGTCATTATTATTTTTACTTTGTGGGGGAATCTTATTAATTTTATCTCTTGTAACGTAAAATTCCACATTTAAACTGTCATGGGCTTCCATCTAAAAAAAGAAGTGACCCCGACGTGATTTGAACACGCAACCTTCTGATCTGGAGTCAGACGCGCTACCGTTGCGCCACGGAGTCTTTCTGTTGGTGTAGTGCACTTAATAATTAATGCGCAATTGCATTAAAGTAAATAAGTAACTGAAGTGCGAAACATTTAAAACTGTTTTAGGTTTTCTGTTAATTACAAAGAGGTCTTACATGAATTTGTGCACTAAGTCGCTCTTTGTTATAAAGAAAATCACTGGTCTATCATTGTTATATTTGAAACTCTGCCAATATCGTTAAGTTCATTTTATGTCTTGATGAACAGTGGAATAGAACACTTGCAAGTTAAACAATGGATGTAATGCAACCGATCTCCGGGATTCTATCACCCTTTATGTTTGACTAAAATTTAATCTAATCAAATAACTTATAATTAGGTAAGACAAGTTTATCAATCTGCAGTTAAAGTTCCAATTTAACTTATTTTCTTTGAACAAAAAGACGTCACGTGTCCTGAATATAATGGAAAACTATTTTTAATGCATTGTTACAAAATAAGCAGAAAGGTAAGAATTGCATTAGGACACTTGGAAAAGTTCAGATCGTTATTGAGTGGAAACTATAAAATATCAAAATGGAAACTTTCTTGAAAAGTTTAAATACTCGCAGAAGTTCTAAAGTTGGTTAATTAATTCAATCAACTCAAAAATGAAAGAAAAACTAAATTCGATTTTTAAAACATTTAAGTTTCCACCTCAAAAATTCGATCGATTTGGAATGCACTTTGGGATATTAGGTACAACCGTCAAAACGATTACGCAATGTGAAACCTATTTTCAATTTAAAAAGTGTCAACTTATGTCTAAGAAAAGCAACTTTTAGTCTAGACATCACCCAAACTGAAGTGAAGTTCCTTGTTGGATTTCAAAATTCACTTACAAAAAACAATTTATAAACTATCGATCAAAAAACTCTAAACAAAAATTACATTTTTTAACATAAAAGCACATAATTTCAAAATTCACATTGGGGTGCGTCTCATCTTCTCAAAATAAAGCTCCTGACGTGATGCATGGTCTGATTTACTGAATAATTATCCCTGAAGCTAACAGTTGCAATAACAACAGAAAGGCATAAAAAGCTTTATTTATAAAGTTAAATTGCTTACGAGGCAGATGCTTTCAAAATTAAATACAATTAGTAACATCCTTTGGAGTAATTTAATTTTTTTGATTTAATAAAATGCAGTTTGACGTCAAACATATTAACAATAATTCATTAAAATAAATTTAAACTTTAATCTGATTTTATTTTCCAAATTAATTGTTATTGCAATTGGAACTGTCACAATTTTATAATGAACCATCAAAAATACAATCATTTTTGAGTTAGTTATACAACTAAATTTCAATTAAACTTCCAAATCGTCTTTGCAGTTGCTGGAGAGATATCGCATTATTATTCACAAGAAAAAGAAACCTTTGCAGTTTCGGAGCAATATTTTCGCTTTAGAATTAAAATGTAAGTTACTGAAGCGACACAATCATTTTCTAATTAACCAAAGAAACCTAAAAGTCTGAAGACAAGAAATTCAATGGGTAAGTTTTTAAATTGCCGAATGGAATCAATTTCGTGTCAATTACATCTTGCTTTTAAATTCGTTTCGTTTCTTTGCACTCTTTTAGATTTGCAGAAACTTAGTTCGTAACTAAATTTCTAATTAAGTTAGAGAGTAATTTTTACGAAATTAATCAAAAATTCGGTGTCTTGCGATTCTTAACGGCGGCGGCGCCAACTAACGTTTCCTCAAATTCAAACTTCGCATTTTTGGCAAAGCTGGAAATTTATTGGAGACATTTGTTTTACTCAACATATAAGATATGGCGTACTTATCATTTTAAAAACTTTAATATACTTAAAAAGTATTATTACACGACCAGACTGGATCATTCCATGAATTACATTGGAGTTATTTTCCTTAAATTTTAATCAAAATAAATGAATTTTACAATTTTTCCATTATAAAATAATTCTCGTTCAAAGTAATCAAGTTTGGTATTGAAAAGGGGGATTATTTCACTCGACGATTTATCAATCAGGATTACTTATAGCCAAATCAAGAGCAAATGCATCATCATCGATTTTAATATTCAATTACTTCGCTTCAAACATCTCCAATCGAGTAATGAATGTTCAATAATTTTAAAATTTAAATAACAATGAAATGTCTTCATCAAAAAATAGGTACAAGCAATTAAATATTCGGATAAGATAAAATGAATAACTTCACTTCTAGTTTAACAGGAAGTATTTCATAATGTCTTTTGTATCCTAATGTCGCAGATCCTTGACAAGGGTTAACTTTGTTAAACCTAATTTAGTTTCGTGACTACAATTTGAAGATATATTGTACGAATTTACTTCTAATAATCTTGCACAACTAATTAAATTTATTTAAAAAAGCAGATTTTAATTTTTAATCAAATCTTGTAGCTTCGCACTTAATGGACCACCTTCTTTGTTACTCAAATAGATGTAGCTGAAAACCAATTAGTCCGGTCATCAGTTCCAGCCACAAGGCAATCTTGAAACCTTGAAATACCCTTCATTAAATAAATTATTATACTTCACTTGCAGGACCGGATTTAAGTTTTTATAATAATATAAAAAACACGAAGGGGTTTTATTTGCTTCTTCTGGTTCAGCTTGACAAATATCGGTGTATTAATTTATTTGTATGTTGTGGTTTGATTTCGAAAACAAAATTTATGAAATAATGTGCCTATCATTGATAACGAATTTTTCGAAACACTTTAATCTCGAAAAATTTTTGTTGACAGCCAAAAAGATTTATAGCTTTATCTCCATGTGTGTTATATTTTCCAGTAGAACTTTTTAAAATAAAAATTTATGAGAAATTTATGTTTTTTGAACTATATTATCTAATCACTATCCTTTAGCAGTGCTATATGCCTAAGTGCAATTTGTGGTAAAATAAAATTACATCATCAATAGCTTTCCAATCGAATTTACATCGATAAAATTGGTCTCTGTACTCTTTGCAATGATTAATATCTCTATGGTATCTGTCAAAAGCATAAAATAACAATACACAGTAAATATAGTCAGGCACAGCTGAGTAATTAATCAGGTCTGATACAGTTTTCAAATTGTAATGGTTACAATCAGGGTTTTTACCCTAATTCCGGCGATCAAACTTAATCTATTTCGGATGTTTGGCATGTAGGCCTTGAAATTACAGGTTTATAACAAAAACACAATCCCATCGAAAAAAGCTGATGTGGGATTCAAACCACGATAATTTTCTTACCCGTTCCAGCATACTATTATGCTAATCAACATATAAACCGATCCTAAATTGTCTTTCAAATCCTAAAATCGTTCTAAATTGAGAACTAGAAAAGGAGGGAAAGTTATCGAATTATTCATCGCTCTAGAATATTTATGTATTTTATTAGAACGAAGAAAAACAAAAACCACAAAAAATAAGAATTACCCTCGATTCCCAGGATATCTGCAATACAAGAAATTGACAAACATTTTCGACGTTTTTATTCTGTAATCGTATTGAGGGAAAATTTAATTTATTAACTTTCTTTAATTGCAATTTCCTTTTTCCGTTTGTGAATAAATACAAAACATGTACGTAAGATGTAGAACGATAAAGCACAAGAAATATGGTTCCAAAAGTGAATTTCAAACCATAATTAAACTTATTTGGAGAAATAAATAATTTCAAAATTTAATAATTGCAAAAATTGAATAAAAATTCAATTAAGATTTTATTTGACTTTTTGCGTCAGTAATATGAATTTGTGTAACTCAATTATTGAGTCGCTAAACACCCTGTTTCCTTGAAAAATCAATTCATCCGTTACTCCCAATTTTTAAATTACAACCCTTACGACGACGTGACATTCTATTTGACTTTTGTCGCTAAAAGTAAAAAATAAGCTCTACCATAAAACGAATCGATCATATGTGAAATTTCGAATTTATGTAAATATTTCAATTTCTTTAAATTCGTTGATAAAAGTGCGTATTCAAATCTATATCCGGAAGTTTGGGTGCGTGTATAAAAATCGTTATGGCGAGGATTTTTATAAATTTTTAAGTTGCAACATTTGACTTAAACTGATAGATTCGGGGTAAAGGTTTCACATATTGAAAAACGACACAGAATTTGAAAATTATATTGTTTAATACATTTTCTGACGTTCCTTCATTACTTTTACTGTGTGACAATCGCTTATATCATCAAGATCACAACTTTTGAGATTTCTCCTTTCATACTTTTGTTTAGGTTTTGTTGTAAAGAAACAGAACATTTTGCGGATAAGAAATTTAATTACATTATTTGTAACTTGAACACATTAATTAATTGATAGTTAGCGTCGTGGTACGTAATTTTTTATACTTTACTGTCACTTTATGATGTGAAGATATTTTATAACGACAAAGCGATCTAAAAACTGGGTACGTACATCCCGAAGATGCCTAGCTGTTTATGTAGAATTTGCACTTGATTGGCTCACTCAAATCATGTGACACCATTACACTTGACTGCAGCCTTCACAAAATCCACGAAGACATTGAATGAAATACTGACGGACGTGGCATGCTAATTACTAGTTTGTTGTGCACCATCAGATATACTCTAATTTGAAAAACAAAGGCAACTAAAAATAGTGAAAGTAATAGAATTTTTGACAACGCCTCCTGTTCGAAATTAAAGAGTAGCTATTGATATCGAAGTATTAATTTATGACTAACAGAAGTCTGTAAGTACGATGCATAATGAAAATGTGAAATTTTCTCTTTTAAATCAATTCCTGTCGTAGATTCTAAAAGTAAATTTGTATAATTAAATCTCTACAGGTGGTTGGTGGGTGACTATTTCATAAAATCAGAAATTCAAATCAAATTTTTAATAGTTGTGTTGATTACTATTACCGATAATTTTATTTAAAGGTTACACAGAATATGATTTGCTGCTTTTTAGAAACGAATCAATATTTTAATAAAAGTACACTGCTTCGACCCATTCTAAGTCTAATTTTTGGGTGAAACTGATGTAAAAAGTTTGAGCTTCCAATATTAACGTTTAAGCCTCAATTGTTGAAAAGTAATTCGCGTTGAAGGATGGGAGGCAGTAAAAATTATGCCCTCTCTTTTCAGCCGACATTTTTTTATAAAATGTGGTGTTAAACGTTTGAGCCACAATTCCCATCGTTTGAGTCTGAACCGAAAAACTTTTGGGTGGGTCTGAAGATATTTTTTTCTATTTTCTCTCCTATTATTTTGAATTTATGTGTTTGATTGAGAATTTATGGAATTTATGAGCTTTCATCCCTATTATTTTAATTACAAAATTTCTTCAAAGTTACAGGTTTCTGATATTTTGATTTATTTTTTACATATTTATTTATATTACACTATTTTTTGTTAACCTGCCTAACCTACCCTACACAAGACTCTTCCAACACCGACCTGAGCCATATAGGCAATTTTTAAACCTAATTTTGTTTAATTAAGAGAAGCGAAATGGTAACAAATTAATGAAATGGGTGTCATCAAGTCGCAAAAGATATTCTGGCAAACTAATAATAGATTTAGGAATTGCAAGACTTATCAAACTTCAATGGGGAAGACTCAGGAGACCTCCGATAAGGTCATGTCGACCTTATGTAACACAATTTATAAATCCATTGCTGGCAACCGTGTTGATTTTTTTAATTTGAAATAAGAAAGCAAGCTGAAGAACTAAGAATACCCGGAAAAGGGAAGGGGAGAGGGCGGAGAGTTGATTCTTAGGGAGACTTGATCCCTATTCAAAATTGTCGTTTTTGTTTTCGTTGGGTTTTTGTTGGGTTTTTAGTTGCTATTTTGGCGTCACTCTAAAGTATGATGCCACGACTGGCAACCATAGTGATATCTACCGTCTAAACGCATGGACGTCACAGCTAGAAAGTGTTTATTATTTTACTGGCCGAAGACTTCTTTCTTGGTATGTACTATTACTCATATATCTCTTTAATAATTCGGTTAATGTAAAAACTGAAACGACTATTTGTATCCAAACAAAGTACTTATTTTGCTCAACATGTCGTAAAGGGAGATTTGATCCCTAGAAGCGTAGTAAGACTTGATCCCAGGATCAAGTCTCCTCTTTTTATTAGTCTAATGCGGGTATTATATTTTTTTGATGCCTCCAAAGTACATTCTTAAGGAATGAGTGAAGAGAAGGGTTCCACCGGATCCGAGCCAACTCAGAGCGGCAGTAAAAACAATACGGAATGGAGGGAACTACAAGGCGACTGCCAAATTGTTTGAAATAAAAGTAATGACTTTAAAGAGGTTGTGAGAGTCTCCCAATCTAGTGGGTGAAGATATGTCAACCATTAGCATTGCCACAGAGAAGCACGAAGTAGTTCTTCAAGCTCTTCGTGTGTGCTGGTACCCACTACCCTGACATCAAGCGGAAACGAAGTACACCATTATTCGTCACATACCACCATGCCCTTCCAAAAGGCTGCACCTCGGAAAACCCCAACTAAAGGTAAAAAAGAAGACGCCGGTATTGTAAACTCACTGACAAAGGGCGCCAAGAGTAGACAAAAAAAGTAACCAAGTTAATTACTTTTTGATCCTCTGATGAAGAAGAGGAGATTCTCAATTTGCCTGATAGCAGCAGTGTATCAAACTTCTTGAGCGAAAAGGATGACGATGTGGGTAATAGTGCTATAGATGGTGAACTGGAGAGCCTGACGATTTTGTATTAGTTAAGTTTACGACAAAAAGTCCTTAAAATGCTATGTCGGCAAAGACATCAGTGTCAACGAAGATACCTTAAAAGTCAATTTCCTGCATGGGAGGGGAGGAAAATTCAGTTTTCCTGTGATCCCGGACATCAGCGAAGTTGACCAGCCTACACGAAAGGGACAGCTCGAACAGCAGGGATTTTTACATTTAAATACAAATTTGATAGTTCTGTCTTCTAAATTTCAATAAAATCAGTACTTTTATTCACTTATTTTCTTGTTCCTTTCATGTGATTCCTTCCTAATGAAATAAGAAACTAATATTGACAGGGTGTAATTTTACAAAATTCGTAAGTACGTTAGTGGTTTTCTAAGGAAGACTTGATCCCCGGAATCAGGTCTCCCACTAGGTGATGGGAGATTTGATCCTTGTAAGGTCTTATAAGAATCGTTCAGCTGAAATTTTTTTTTAATGGGAGGAAGTAGAAGGTGCTAAGGGATAAATAAAGGCTCACGCTATATATTGTAGTATTCTGAAATCCTGAGTAGAATTTAAAAAAAGGAGGAATAGAAGTTTTGTGTTTTTCATAGAAATTAATTAGAGATTTTGAAAATAATAAAATATTGGCTTGACTGTGACATACAAATGAGTATGAAAAATTTTGAACAAACAACCACAATTAATTAAGAGAGAAAATTATTTGATTTAACTTGTATTTGAATTTGAATTTAAATATTTGAATTTGTGCTTCGAAAAAGTGCCGCGAGGCGTGGTGAACGATTGTTTTTGAGTTTCTGGAGGTTCGCGAGATGGTAAAGGAGAGCGCGGCTTCTTGAAGTGATGGTGGTCGTGCGTGAAGCGCACTCCACATAAATTTCATTAAAAGTGAATAAAATATTGTAAAACCTATGCAATTGGGTTTGATTTTATTACCAACCAGCATCTCCATGTGTGGAGAATAAATATCTGGTAGTGAAACTAAGAAATCCGGCTGTAAAGTGCATAAATGGACAAGCGTCCTAATTTGGAAAATTTTGATGATAAAATTTATTAATCATCTGGTAAATTCGAGGTCATCCTGTCCCAGATTGTTTAGATGTTATCACCAATCATCTATCTGGAGGTGTCACAAGTAATTTCAAGAAGAAAAGGTAAAATTTTGACCTTTAATAAAATACAAGCCTTCGAGGTTAACCGAAAACGCGCTACGACGTATCGGCTATAAATTACATCCAGAATTTTCTACGAAGTGCTGGATGGCAATCATGCCTGTTGTGTAAATTTTTGTAAATATTAGTTGTAGTAAATTTTGCTTTTCTTTTTTGGTCGTTGCAAGTTATAGGAAATTATTACTTATTTTAAAATCTGTGAATTTGCAACAGCCAAGCAAAGTGTGTTGTTTGTTAGCGCTGAAATATAAGACTCAAAATTATACATGTGAAGCCAATATGCAAATACATGTCAATATTTTGTAATAACAAAATTTTTATCCTTCTATTTTACAAAAATAAAGAATTGTTTAGTATAAAGATTTTTCAAAGTTTTTTACGATTGAGCTAGTCGAAAAGGCGGGATTAATATACGAACTCATATTTTAATTTAAAAATAAAATTAGGGGAGTATAGCACAATATATTTCATGTTTGAGATCTTTATATTTAAGGATAATCTTGGACCTAAGCGAGGAAAACTAAAAGTGAGATCAACTCTCCGCCCTCTCCCCTACAGATCGACTACCAGAAAATTATATATGAGGGAAAGATAATGAAATGGAACAGAGAGAACGGATACGTGCAAGAGGTATCAAAAAACCTAACAAATCGGGAGATATATAGTACGGATTGGCGAGCAAAAAGAATAATGAATAGAAAATTAAATGAAAAAGCGACAAAACTGCGAGACAGTGAGGGAAGAGAGGATCTGGAATGTGGATAACGGGCACGTGGAATGTTAGGACGATGCTAAGGAGGGGCAGGCTATGCGAGATGGCAGGAAAGTAGGAGAAATTCAGAATCAGTGTAGCGGTGGTTCGAGAAACGAGATGGAGTGACCAAGAAATGACTGGAGGGGGAAGTGTGAGGGGGGAGTGGTGTGGAGAGGTATGGATAAAAAACACATACGTAAATATGGAGAATTGAATAAGAGAAGAAGATGAGTGATTCAGACGGAAGACAGAACCAATTTTCATTACTGCATATTAGCCCCGCCTTTTTTTCTTTCTGTAACATAACTATTACTGGTCGAGGGGACTGCTATCTTCAAGAAGATACATCATGGGTTATGGCAACTGGGGCTTGTACATGTAGAACTTCTAACACTTCTACGGTGATACTATTTTTGGCACACTATAGGGAAATCGAACATATACGGTCATACTGTCTAATCTAAAGGGTTAACGGTTAAAGAAAGAAAATTTGCAATTGAAAATTTGGAAAGCACTTAAATATGAACTGAAATAAAATAGAAAATATAATGTATCTTAAAACAAATTTTCAAAAAAAAAGTATTATAAAATTGTAAATTTGACTAAAATTAACTGCTTGTCATATTATCCAATATTGTAACCACAAAGTAACTAAAAATAGTGAAACTACTGAGAGTTACATTTTCTAATCAAGCCACTGGCACTGTTTAATTCGGTGCACTGATTTACATGTAAATTTTTATGTAGGCACAAAAGTACCCCTTATTTTAATTTAATCAATTTATTTAAAAATAAATTGATAATTCTATTTTAGTTTTATGTCTAAAATTTGCTTCTTTACGTTGATGCTACCATTAAACATGCAAGACACAACTGGTGTTGAACTCGTATAAATTTTATGCCACTATTAAAGTTGGTGACGGTGAATTTTCTTATTTTAGTCAAAATTTTATGTCTGTCTATACAGGAGATGTAAATGTTTTATTTCAATAACTTTAAGGCAAAACATGATTGACGCATTAAAAAACAAATTGTCAATAAAAGTGAGCTTAAATAAATTATGAAGCAAATTGAAAAATACCTTAGATGTATTATTTGACATTGGATAGAGGATAGACCATCTCGCCGAGATCCCAATTTGAGTAAAAAGTAATTTGTACATTAAATATTGCGTAATTAAAATTTTCTGGGGTCGTTTTTATAATTGGGGATGTTTTATGTAACGCAATTTGCATGATTTATAAGTTAAAAGCTTATTGCCATCACAATAAAATATTTTATTTGCTTTAAGCTGCATCTAAGAAATTATGATACCATTAAATATTTTACCATCCTCATAACATGGTTTGGTAACCTGCATACTAATTTTATTTTACTTGTTGTCTTTAACTCAGCAACGTTCGTATTTTTATCTCTTTATCTATTTTATAGCAATTTTACGTCTATAAACTATGACTGATCCACCTTTACATCTTCAAAGAGTCGTTTTAATGAATCGTGACGTATAATTTCGTCAAGCTCAGTCGGAAGTAAGGATCTCATTTAAGCATCTACAAGATTAATTTATACAACAATAAAATAAATTGAGTAATAATTTCATGAATCTTTCCAACTGAAATATCAAGTTCATGAAAGATTCAAAAAAACGGGAAAGTTTTAGGGATTGATATCGATTTGAAATGCACGTTTTGCCCTTCAATCTCACAAATAGTTCTTGTTCTGAATTTTTCAAATTACCATTTGGTGAACTGCAACTGTCATGGATTGGATATTTGCCAAAACATTCAGATGAAACTCAGTTCACCAAGCAAGTTCAAAGTTCCCTTTCTTAAAAATAAGATAAACACTTTTTAATTAGCGATACAATCGATAGGACGATTATTCGAGCGAAATTAATTTTTAATCTCGATTTTGATGGAACCGGTTTATTTATCTTTTAATTGTTTCCATTTACGTAAAAACACAATATAAATTATTCATTTGTTGAAGTACATTCAAAATGTTTCGAAAACTAATTCGTAAACATTACTGCAGGGTGTCGGGTCGGAATTAATTCATTAAACCTGAAAACAGATACGGGGCTAAGTGATGCAAGTCAAATTGAAATAGAAACTTTTATTTAAAACTTAAACTAGAGTTCAGGTTTTGAAGAGAGGAAATTTGTTGAATAATTAAAGACAAACATTTTAAAAGGAAGCAACCCCCGTAGTTTGTTTTCATAACTTTACAGACAAGGTTAAAACTTTTAAATATCCCTGTTCTTTATCACCAGCTGTATTTTACTTAATAAGGATAAACTTTTAAATTAGATGTACCGTGCCAGGTCGGGTGTGAAATAAATACTCCATTAATTTATAGTGCCAGTCGGCGTTCACTAAAAACATCAAAAAAACTAATCGACCTCTTTCTTGGCATCGTTAGTTTACAGAATTAATTTTTTAGATCATCCCTCTTAACGTGGCAAATTGCCAAAACTTTTTAGCAAATATTTCTTCGTACACACACAAAAGTGACAATATAATCCATGCAGAAAACGTCCAATGCATATAATAAAGTTTGAACAAAAATGTAATAACAGTAACCACAACACAAAACTGTTTGGTGTTGGAACCATTTTTTTGAGGAATTAATTTAAACTGCCGCTTGTAATTAAAAACTAGAAGATATTTTGAGCAATTAATTTTAACCCTTTTAAGCGGGTTTTTGTAATGTAAAACACGTAGTAAAAAATGAAAAGGTATACCAACCCTATAACGACTCTATTCTTATGATAAATAATTAATGGCATCTTTTACAAGTTCATTAAAACGCCGTACAACAAACTAAGTTAAGCTTTAATATAAAAAGAAAACTGCCTTTTTGTGCGGGTTTACCACCAATAAAACACCAATATTATTATCTTTTATCAGGATAGCTTTCCCCTTGTCATTTAATTGGATATAAATTATTGCCTAACTTTTATCACTCTATTTGGCGTTCCCAAATTCCCTTAATATGGTTCGTTTCTGTTGTAACCTCAATAACAGTTTCATCTGTACATGTATAACACGTCTTCACACCTTTACCAAAATGGCTCAATATAAGTTTGTTTTATACACGTGTTTGAGTTTAATGTGTTTTATTTGGTTTTCCAAACACTTATACTCTCGAGTGTTGGTTATTGTCGTTGGATCGTTTATGTAAATTCCAGATATTCTATACACGATAACTTATTTTCTATTTGAATAAGTAAATATGTGTACCTACTATACAATGCAGCTATTTTTAGACTGAAAATGCATTCAAAAATTTGCGCTCCTTTAAATCACTCCAACGATTTCGCTAGGGAAAACCGTGCTACAAATCCAACTAATGTACGATACCTTGAAATTCAGCTGCATAGTTTCCAATATCCCACTTTACAAAAATTGTGTTCGATATTTTATACCTCAAAAACAAATTAATAATAAATAAAAGCTTTTTAAATATTATCGACTGAACTAGAACATAACAAGTATGCATTGATACATTTCTGATGAAATTTACCCAGGTCTTTCTGTTTTCTAGTTTTTTAAAATATTTAAAATAGAAAACTTTTATAAAAAATTATAAACATTCGAATTTAGGAACGTATCGGTCCAGTGAATGGCCAAATCTTTCTATGACTACTCGGTAATCTGAACATTATTTGGCTCGATAACGCACACTGGAGGTCGAAATTTATTTTTGTAGTGTACGTATCTACCATTAACGTGCAAAAATGGATTAACGAGATTCCCGCTACCTACCGCGCTTAGGATATTCGCTAATATACATATTATTATTTTTTTAGAATTAGTTTGTGGTCAATATGCAATCCATAGGGATTCGTTTGGAATATTATTCAACTTTGTTCTTCTTTTTGAAATAAATTTGTGATCAGTGAGTTAGCTTTTGCTAGCGGAATGTCGTTAAATTTAATCCATTTCTGCGAATTAGTGGTGGATACATAAACGGATAAGATACAAATTAAATTTTCTACATCTTTATGTTTATTATTATTAGAAGTGGGAGGACGCAGGCCGAGCTACTATGTTGAGTGATATAAGAAGTGTGAACACCGCAAATCGAGCTGTGTTTTGCGATGATGGAAGATGGCCTCAGAAAAAGATAGTAAGAGTGGTTGTTTTTCAGTGCGCATTCTTACCATCAAAATGGGCACAGTTTGTTTTGTTTTCATTGACAGACCAACATAGTAGTTTAACTAAAATAGAAATTTAGAGCAGATGGAGATTTACTCCAAATTTCTGTTTTCGTTAGTAAACAAAACATGGCAAGTGGTGGCCATGTTGATAGCAAACATGCGCACTAAAAAACGACCACCGTTTTTATCTATTTTTCTGATTTTTTTCTCCTTCATCACAAAATATAGCTCGGCCTCCGGCCTCGCACTCCTGCTCCTCTCCTAATATAACTCAGTTAATTTACATAATAACTGATAAGATCATTTTTTCGTTATGCAGCACCGTTTTTATCGCATACTAATGACGATTTGACCAATTGTTAGGGGAGGGGAGAAGATGGAATCCCTCAACTTGTCAACTGTTATATTATTTAAAATTCGTGAACCTTTCTTTTGTTAGCAAGATCACTCAAAGAACTTTTTACTTCTTCGCAACCCAAGAAAGCATTCCCTGCCCCGAAATAACAACAAAATTTTATAGTTCATTGTTGCTATTTTTTAAAATAAGTTATATTGTATTGTAATTAGGGGTCGATTGGCTGTGAGAGCCTTTCAGAACTGCGACCAGTATTGATCTTTTGTACATAACCCTTCAAATTAGGTATTCACGAATTCAATTTTACTAGCAAAACACACATAGAATGCTCGCTCTTGAAAGGTTTTCTTTTCACCTCCTTGGGTGTCAGTTGTGTCTGTCCTAAATAGTTTAGGGTAAGTCGAGCTAAGGCATTACAGCTGAAGAGAATGTGTTCGGCCGATTCGATCTCCGATTCACAGAGTCTTTACCTGTCATCGTCTTTCAGTTTCATTTTTTTAGGTGATATCTTACTGGGAAATGTTCAACAAGCAACCTCGTAATGAGTCTAATTTCGTTCTTTGATAAAAGAAGCTTTTTTGCCTCTTCAGTCGAGTACTCTAAGAGACGGTCATTCCCTTGCAGCTAACGCAGTTGAATGCGAATGCGGGGTACTGGGTTCAAACATGGGGTACGTCAAACTTTCTTATGACCAAGTTTCCGTGCTTCGGAGGGCAAGTTGAGCCGGCGGTCCTCCTAACTTGACGAATTGACACCGTTAACAATAAACAGGGCTATATGCACATCTAAAGGTTAGCCTAGCAAGCTGCTACTGGATGTAAAGCAACTATAGTCCAAAAATCGATATGCGGACTACTCATCAAACCAAATGGCCAGCGTGGTGAGTTATGGCCAAAAACTCCATTACTGGAGAGGCCTATGGTCCAGGAGAGGACTAGGGTAGGCTGAAGAAGAAGAGAAGTCGAGTGCTCATGAATTGATTCGCCTGTCTTTGTTCTCGTGTATTATACCAGAGTTTTCTTGCTCTCCGCTTTCCACTTCTGGATTTCCAGCCTCCTGTGTGTTTTAAATAAGTTTGTGGTTAGTGAACGAGAAATCGGTAGCGGGAATCTCGTTAATCCCCTAATGCGTGTCAGTTGTGGATACAACATAACGGATAAGATCCAAAAATACTAATAGTAAAATGAGTAAAATTTATAATGTCTTTCACTGTATGAAAAGGCAAAAATTATTGAAGAGTACAGGAAGCAGCCACAATATTATTGCTTCATTCGGTTAGTTTGTGTCTTATTGAGTGAATGGCGACTGTTAGTAAATATATAAATATGTAGTAAGTATTAACGTTGTATCGTCGAGATTTAAGAGAAAGGTAAGGTTCACTTATGCATTGTTTGCCAGAATTAGGATAAAAATGCTAATTACTTACACTAATTAAGTGTAAAATCGTAATTGATTAGCTCGGTAATAAAAGTATGTACTTTTTACATTTACTCTTAGTGTTCTCCCGTTTATTTTGTGTAACCAATTCATTAAACTTTCTGTTATGCTCTGTTCTATTACTTTCATATCCGTATATCTAAGTTTCCTTATTTGGAAAGCGCCATAAGGCCTGGTAACTGTAACCATAAGGTGGGTAACTCCACCCATTATACATCGTTCTACGAAAGATCTATGGCGTAGCAGCGCTATGGAACCCAGAAGGGCAGGTAAAGATGGCAAGAGTTCGTAAATTTGGGTTTTACACGTTATTATAATATGGTAACACCTTGATATAATAACAAGAGATTTCAATTTTTCCCCGATCCAATAGTCTCCCATAATATTAAAAAATAATATATAATGTAATCATTTGCTAGAAATCTCCTCCTCCTATTCCGTGTCATTTATATACGTGTCTCCGATTAGTTCATTCTTTTATTATCGACCAAAAAAGTTTACCAACCTAAAAAACAGTTTACAACCTACGAAATACACGCATGCATCTGGATTTGTCTCAATTATTTTCTATGCAATTGGATGAAAAGTAAATTACTTCTCGGTTCTTTGTCAACAGCCCCGTTGCTAAAGGCTTTGCTGTTCTAGGGCGTAAAAATAGATTTATAGCGCTAAAATGTTGCTCAAACGCTGGATGTTAATTTTCCAGATGTTGGATGATGCATCTTTCTCTTGATTACATTTTAATTTTCTCTTATGCATATCATTTAATAGATTAGTAAAGTGAATTGTTACAATTTTTAACCGATTTAATTTTTTTTGAATTTTTAAAACCAATCTCATCTCACAGATATGCTTGGCAATAATAATTGCAGAAGTTTTTTTAGTTTATTACAAACTTTATAAATGATAAAGTAATAAATCACTCTCTGTAATAAATCGTAAACTTGGCAATTGCCAAGCATATCTTAGTCGTTGGACAAGACGCAGATTTTAAAAATGCCGAAATAATTATTAAATAATAAAAAATTATAAAGTTCAGCTTCTCCATGAAATAATAGTTCCTATTTTGACGAAAACTCAATTTAGGTAGTTCCTTAACTAGCGATCAGCAAGACTTTATATTAATATTCGACCTTCTTATATCGAGATCCATTATGAAGACTGCAAATTTATTTTTCTAACATCTCACCCTTATCTATATTAGATCGTATCAAATGTTAAAACGCGAATTTGTATGCCCGTTTCCATGTGGTGAGCTGGTTTGATATTTGATATTTGAGGAAAACCATAACACACAGCTGAAAGCTCATTAAAACAATTTCATATTTCTGGTTCATTTAGCTTGTTAATTTTTTAAATTTAAATTAAAATTGTTTTAATTAATACGAATTTGTATCCTATCAAAATTCAAATTAACTAAAAGTTTGGTAAGTATTTAAATGTTACAAACAACAAAATAATGAACAGAGAACAGCGGTGTAACGAGAACGATATTTAAAATAACGCCAGGGGCAAGTTAGAATTTGGGTAGCAAATCAAACAACAGGAAAAAGATAAAAACTGTAGAACTCGAGAAAGCAGACTTGAAATTAGACAGTGAAGTACTCGTATAATAATAACTTTATAAGCTAATCAAAATTTGATACGATGAGTTAGTTCCTATAAGTTGATTTGTGTTAGTCTTTTAGTTTTAAGAGGATGATAATGTAAGTCCTTTGTAACCAGGAAATAATACCAAGTTAATATCATTGCAATGTCCTTTTCGAATATAGACAGACCTACTTCATAGTTACGTAATCTAGATAATATATAATAATCTGCTTAGATTCACATAAATTTGGGAAGCAGAATATTACTTATTATAAATGAAGCTCTTACAATTATTACTGAAAGGTTTATAACTTTTCTGCAATAAAAAAGAAAAAAAAGCTTTATTAATTCTACGATATATAATTTTAGAAGCTATTTGCATTTTGCCACTTACAGTTAGAATTGTCACTTCCTGCTGGTACTGCTGCTATAAAACTAATCCTGACAATGGGACATAAACTTTTGCTATGAAAATCTCTAAAGATTTAACCTAAACAATTTAACCTCGTTCAGTTAGGACGAAGAAAAATATTTTAAAATTTCTTCCTCCCTAATTCAATTAATTTACAATTAGTCTCTATATTCGACATCAATCGAGTAATTCTACCTTCTAAATATTTTCTTCTAAATTATTTATTCATTAAATTACACGCAAATTAGAATTTCATTTATATAAATGGAGTTTAATTGGTTTAATTTGTTTTAATGGAAAATAAATTTCAATAGGTTATTTTGCAATCAGCTCAAAATAAAATGAAGGAACTACATTTGTCGAAAATCCTCATTAGGGTCTTTATATTAATTTTATAGCGACATTGCTAGTTAATTTATTGTGCATTTTTAATATAAAAATATTTAATTTGCCAAAGCTCATGAAAAAATTAAGCTTTTATGACAAATTTAATTACAAGCTTTAGAGGATTAATTGAAAATGATAAAATTTAAATTTTCCGTATTTTCCAAGCTGAAGATCAAAGAAACAATAAAACTTCTTATCTTCAAATACACTTTTTACAATTGAAACTGTGATTTGAGTTTTAATTACTTTGTAACTCCATAAACGTTTTATTAGTGGATTTGTGGAATAAAACACAAAACGTGTTAAATCTCAAGCCATTGAAGATTATCAACCTGATATAATCTATAATGTTAGTGATTCCAAGCTTTTATATGAAAACGGAGAAGTTCTCGTTTTAATTTAACGCTTGCCCTGTAAAATATCCTAGAGAAACAAAACACCGATTAATTGCAGCGATAGTCTTAAAATATGTATAAGCATGTACCGCAAATAATCGCGAAATTTAAAAAATTCCAACCTTTTTTTCTTACTAAATGTTAATATTAAAAAAGTTATTTTAATTAAAAAACTTTACTTATAGCACATTTTATACATAAGTTTGTACTAATTAAAATTGTTGAGAAAACTGGATGGATAAGATAAAAACTTTCTGCTCCAACATCCACTTAGCCCCATAAGAATATGTGACTTAATAATTCTTTTTCTTTTTGGGATTAAACGTAAAATTTTATTTTTAGATCTCTTCATGTTTCCAACTGCCAATTAAAACAAACTAACCGAAGACTGAATGAAAGAAACCACCAGGAATAGTAAATTAACCAGGCGTCAGATTTTGGTGGCTGTTAATTGGTTCAAACCTAAAGGGTAGTTAATTCACGACGATGTAGAACACAAACGCCGACGTGGGCACCCACAAAATGAAATTTAGCCCTAAACGCACGAGGGTGGTTACACTAACCTTGAAAGTTATACCTACTTCATATTTTTTCATTAATTTCATCATTTCAAATAAAATCTATAAAAGAAACTGCTTGTTTGAAAACTTTCGTTCACTTGGATGTTGAAAATAAATAAAACAGTTAGCAAAAATAAACATAGAATCTAGATCGAATATCTCAATTTCAATTTTCTCTCTTCTGCGACGCTTAATTACATCATTTATTTCGCCCTCATAAAAGATACGTGACAAACTTACTGACCTCTGCCCTTTATACTTAATAAATATGTTTTCTTAAAAGGATTTTCTATCAGAAAATAACGTAAAAATATTATTGAAGTGACGTTGTAATAGCACCATCTCTACATTTCCGTTATCTGGCTATAAATAAACTTGGTGTTGGGAGATTTCGCATGATGTCCCTTGAAATTTTGGCAGTACAAATCGCGCTTGATCAATCTCTTGCTCGAGAGCATGGGTGATTATTATTGGTGTTTCTTACCGTTTGACAAACATATCGCTTGGTTGAACATAGTTGAATATATTCATAAAAATTTACTTAAATAATAACTGACAAAATACTTAATAAATGAAATATTATTGTAAAATTAAACCTTTGCTTGAAATTATACCTCGATGAAATTAGTGGAGTGAAAGATCAATAAGAGTGTTTATTTAAAATCCAGTCGGATGTTTTGGGTCAATTTCAGAGCGTTAAAGCTCGGAAACCAAATTTCACAGCCTCTGATGTACAGGAACCGTTAATTTCGATTTATAAACTTACTAACAGGAATTCAACTTTGATTAATTTGAAAGGACTTATTTGACAAGAAAAGTGTCTAAAACTGACAATAGAAAAGTAATTAAGACGTACATAGAAATAGGTTCTGTTGATAAAGGAAAAAAAAGTTCAGGATGAAAGGAGCATTCGAAGATGCATATTTGAACCATCAACACTCGAGATATGTGCAATCGAACCCTCTGCACAAATAATTGTAGTGCATCGAGCTTAGAATGAGATATGGTGGTGGGAGCTTAATTGTTTGGGGCTGTATTTCAGCATCAGGCCCTCGATAACCAACTGGGGTCGTTGTTATTTACTGACTTAAAGTACATAAGGACATACAGCTTAATGTGGAATAAGAAGCACAGTATAAATAATTTTGAAGAAACTAAAAATAAAATTTTTAGTCCTACGTTTTACATTACCTGTAGGTACCTTAGTAATACCCTCTCCCACACAGAGACACCTCTTAATAATTGAACTACATCTTCGTACAAAATTTAGCACCAATATTTAGTTACAATCGCTTAATCTTATCAAAAGTTATAATAAAATTAAGTTCTGACTGAAATTAAAAAAATAATTCTCCTTTTGGAACAATGGTGCAAATTAACGTTCCCGAGTGGCGTCGAGCTTATTTAAGATTTTAAGACTACTGTTACTTTTGCAGCAGTAATTTCTCATTTCAGTGATTAATTTTTTTCTTTCGCAAACATTTCAACTGAGAATGTTCAAACAATCTCGATTCACTTTGTCAATAGATTTCTGTTATCCTCGTGACTCGTGATAAAAACGTTCTCGTTACGGCATTTTTTAGAAGTAAATAAGAGTAGTTAATCTCTTGGTTAACAATAAACAATGCTAAATAGATCTAAACGTTCCAGTTTCGCATTACGAATATAACAACCACCGGCTCCGTAGCGAGGTGCGGTTCAAATTTTGGCTTCAATATTATTAATCAACAAATGTAGTTGTATCGTTTAACATCTATACAATTTCAAAAGTTGATTGATAAATTTCCAGCCATGAAATGCTCAGGTCCTTGTAACACCTGGCTAATTTTGTACCAATTTGCTTACAAATTTTTGTATTAATTCTAGGTGTAATGAAGATTATTTACTTACTTATTATCCCAGTTGGTAAAATTCTGTTTAATTCTGAATTCAAAAATTGAGAATAATATAAATTACGAAAGACTGAAAAGTTAGAAAATAATTTTAAAGTTTGTAAATTAATTAGTATAGTTTTAAAAGGGGGATCCAGAAATTCGTTTGTCAATTTTTCTAAAAGTATGTCACGTAACTTACCCAGTATCCTAAAGTGCTACCAGGCTTAAGCTGAAGCTTAAACAATCTCAGGCTAATTTTGGTTTAAAATTGAATACAGTATAAATAAATTAGATGTAAGATTAAGAGGTGAATTATAATCAAAAATAAATTAATTAAGAAATTCCAAATTTAACCGAGTTTGAATTGTGACTGAATGGCTCTCCAGAAAATGCACCATAAGTTAGCGCAAATATATTATCCAGACAAATTATCAACAAATAATACGCGTAAATACAATTTAGCAAAAAATGGCGAAATATTCTTGCGATTGTCGTGCCGCCTGGCGCTTAATCCGCGACCGGTCTGTAACCACAATATGCGAAAAACGAGAAATATGCACCTAAACTACCACTACTACCAACCCTGTCACCTCACCGCCTCTCCCTCAACCCAATATATTATAATGAATTTTTCATAAACTTGTAAAGGTTCGGGTCGCAATAATGGTGGAGAACAAAAGTACTCCCTCAGGGAAGGCTGGGTTCAAACTCGAAATTAAAGACTCAGGTGAATAAAGCTTATTTAATTAAATTAAGCAAATATGTGGATAATTCAATCCTAACTTGACGACAATATTTTCCTCCCTTGGCCGTTTGTGTAATGGTGTAAGACTGTTTCGGGTCACAATTACATTTACTATCAATTTGACATCTAAATTGTGGTTCGAGACCTTCGTGTATAAATAAAGTGTGGAAAAATTGCCATATAACGTCATATAACGCTCACAACAGGTGTCGAAAAGATGTGCTGCTTTCTCGTGCTTATTAAGGTAGGATTTTACCAAATTTAACCAAATTTTTCTTATATGTGTCGTTGCAATCTTCCACGGATTATTTGCTGTGTATTCAGTACGAATTTAAGACGCAAAATTAGCAATTTCGTTGCCTTAAGCTAAGTGTTACACTCAACTTCAAAATTTTCCTTCTATCTTTCAAAATATTCGAATTTTATATTCATCTAACACTGTGGTCGTTGGATTAACAAATATTACAAATTGTTACAACCGACCTACGCTTCTACAATTGGTCAGCTCTTCTAAAACTTCGCAATTTTTATCTTCACACTAAAAATCTAGGAGTTCCTGTTATAGGAATATCGCCAAACAATCACTTAAAAGATGTCTGGAATCAAATTTTGACCCCAGGAAAACGCAAATATTCACTTTTCTCCATTAACGAAAAAAACGTCATTTCTCTCAGAAGAACGTCTCGAGAAGCCTCCTTTTTACGTCAAAACACATAGGAGCCAATTTCAAATTTCGCAGCAATAATCTTTCTTTTGTAGGTTCAGTTTAATCCGTCATTGCACTCGCATGAATCACATAAGATGTAAAACAAACAAAATAGTTGGTGTGTAGTCATAGGTAACAAATTTGGCCTTTTAGATTGAACAGATTTATTATCCTCGTATAAGGGTTTTCCTTTTTAATTCCCCTTTTGAATATGATGTCAACCCCCGAATCCTTAATTCGTTTGAAACACCACAATATTCTTATTCTGAAGAAGATGTAGACTCTCTTTTCAGGTTCCAAATACGGAGAGATACTTAAAAGCCCACAAAAGAAAGATCTACCCTGAAATACTCAGACAGCATCTGACGACACCATTCCTCCAACAGACATCCCGATGCAGGAAGAAACCGTTACTGAGAGCCCGATTCGATCTGAAATAGAACCCGCGCTCTCAATCCCATTAAACGGCGACAAACCACGTGAACTCAACCACCGGCGGCCACTAATGGCAATCGTTCGAAGCCTACCATGCTCCACAAAGCCAGATGCCATTAAAAACGAACTTAAACACCTCATGTGAAGAGGTTACTATCGTTGACCCATACCACTCTTCGTGGTTAAAGATGCCAAGGACATCTATAAGCTCATCACAATACTTGAAAAGCCACTCAAACCTTCAAAAAAACTCCACCTCGCACCTATAGGGAGAAACCAAGCCAACGAAGATCGAACAACAGCAACAGCGGACGAAAACCGGAATACACCATCCGAAGAGATCAAAACGAAATACGCATCCATCAATTCACAAGCAGCTACAAGTCCATGGTCAAGGATCTCTTTAAAATGTTCCAAGAAGCGAAAGCCTCCGAGAGCCTCATCTTCAACATCCTGGACAAAGTCTCGGCTGAGAAAGAAAGCTAAGAAAGTGACATCAAGTCCCAAATAAGACGATAACTCCGCCGATGCAAGAGGGAAGCACAGCTACACTACCCCTAAAATACCCGTGTTAGCTTGGCACTCTTGCCCCCATGTAGCCAATAATCAATCACAGCGCACCGCCAAACAACAACAAGATGACACGCTGGCCGAATCCTTGAGGGTGTGCCGATCAAGATCTAACTTCGTGCCAATTTTCCAGAGGTGCCCACACACACCTCATTAAAAATTTCCGTTTTGTTGTTGCAGGATTGCTGCAAAACCATCATCATTCAAATCAAAAAGGGCACGGCTACCGTAGTTAACGATTGCTTGTGCAACTGACAATATCAAACTTGGAAATATTATTTTAAATTGAATTTCATTAATTATAGTGGAATTTTAATCTAAAAAGATACTACGCAGATTCACTCGCTTAAATATCCCGGTTTTAGAGTTGCGTGAGCTACAGGGATATATTCACCAGGTAAACGGGTTAGAGGTCCCGTGTTTCGAAAAGTTTCACAGTTTTTTGAAATTTTGACACATTTATGAAGATTTCAAGTGATCTTCTAAAGGAAATTTGCATATTGCAGCTACCATAATTTCAATAAAAAATTTTTTAAATTGTGGGACAGGTTAGCATGCTCATCCTCATAATAATCAAAATATGATACAGTACTAAATTATAGATTTCCATTTAGGGAGCATCTATTAAATTCAACGATTTTTTTAATTTTCAACACCGTCCAAAGGTTTGTAAGATTTTGTAAACCCACTACTCCTATATTACGTAAAATAATTTTGAAAATTTTTGGCTCCCTCTGGTAAAATTTTCGAGGAAATGTAATTTTGGAAATATTTAACCCCCCTTTTAAAGAGGGATGGTCTTAATTTGAAGAGTATTGTTCCACTGTAATAAAATATGTCGTAGTTTCCCCTATTAACAATTTATTCCAGCAGCTTTAAAACCAAATTTTATATTTTCTGGAGTGGCTTTTCTGCATAATTTTTGAAGTATGCAGATGCTTTTTAGCCTTTTGTAGACTAAAAATAGACTAAAAATAGACTAAAATAAGACGATTTATATTAGCAAAATGTGGGGACAATTTGGAGACATTTTGTTTGGACAAATTATTTTTATATGTCCATAAACAAATTTAAATTTTGATTTATTATGTTATCTTCGAACATTACACAACAATTGGTAATATTGAACAATACATAATTATGTTTACATGATTATCAACCATTATGAGCTTTTTCTCCTTGTAGGCCTAGGCCAATTTAGAACTGAAGACTTACTTGTTCACCGAAATACCAACTCGAGATTCAAATCAGTTAGCTATAGTTAACCAGCGAACACACCAAGCCACCACTGTGATCTGGTTGCGAATTAATATACCTACTCGTAATAAAGGTTAAAAAATAAAATAGTCTTTTCCCGGATGTGATGTCCTACAAACTCTTTGATTTATAAAAATTGACGTGAAATTTAAACAACAATAGTTTTATTTGATTGAATAAAGAGTATCCTGGTTACGTGATTCTTTTCTGTCCCTCAAATAGCAGCGCATCATATTTCCTTTACAATATTCCAACAGACCTATTTACATTTTATTTTAATAGAGGTGAGACTTAATTTTGGGGTGAAAATGTGACTGGTAGTAGTAACCTCAAATGCATATAATCAACAGTGACCAACCTTTTTGAAGTCAAAATCAGCAAAGGAAATTTAAGGATGAACGAAATGTTTGATAGGTCAAAGGTTAAGGATCGTTAGGTTTAAATTGAGTAATTAAGCTAACGAAATCAAATAAGATTGTCTATTTGGTTCTAATCCCGCCCTGTGCAAATGGTCACATTATGTAAAAAAAAAATTATTTATTGTACCACACATATTCGATGTATACTATAACTAAAATTATGTAATTAGTACAAGGTAACAATTTTTAAATGTTATTGTAGTACGTGCACCTGTTTTAGGCCGAGAAGGTTTATATAAACGCAGTTTTAATATTATAAGAAAGAAGAAGTGGTTTCATTCAAAGTTATAATTTAATACGACATACCTGTATCCAGAATGGCAGGTAAAATCCAGAGCAACAAAGAAGGGCAGCTGCAAGTGACAAGGTAGCCCAGACAAATCCAACAGCTGTCAAAGAGGTAGCCATAGTCAATTTTATCACTATCACTCACTATTTATTTTATTAAATAAAAATTCTTCTCTTTACGATTCATTGCATGTTTACATCGCGAACGAACAAAATTTCTACTGGCAGTCCCATAGTCCGATCTCTCTCTGCGAGCATATTACAAACTTGATACAGTAGCAAGAGCCGTCAAGGACAACAGAATCATTGAAGATTCGCGAATAATGTTTTTGACGTATACTAAACTTGACTATATCTGATTATTACTTTGTCAGAAGCGCTGTTCTCAACAAAAACGATAAATTAGTTCTAACTTTCTTACACTCGCGTCTTACATCAAATAACAGTTTTCAAAATTTGCAACTAAAACACTTTCAACGGTCTAATTTCTCTTTGAGACCTACACAAAATAAACTCATTGCATAATTCCCAATGAGTAGTGGCTTAAATTAATTATCATAATATGATTCATCACCACGTATTCTTTAAATTTTCGTTCGACATTCCAATTAAAGTTTTGATTAATTAAAAAGAAAAAGCGTATTTAAAGTGAGATTACCAGCTTCAACATTAATTAAAACTTTGAATTGAAAGATTTTTTTAAATTTTTTCTAGCAATAATTGGATTGGGACTCTCTTGGACCGGCAAGAGGAAAACTGAAACGAAAATAAAAGAAAAAGTTAGATGATTAAGTTATGACAGAAAGAAAAGTAACATCATTGCGATGCGCTACCTTTCTTTTTCTTTCGAAATGAGAAAATCTTAAATATAGCAAATCATTTATGTATGTACATAATTTTCTAGTTCACTAATATTTTACCAAAATTAGGTTCTGTTGGGTATCTCAAATGATATGTTAAATAAGTTGAAAGAACGTTAAATTTTTTGAAATTAGAAATTACGACGTCGTTTATTTTAATTTAAATCGTTCTACGCATTTTAACGCACAAATGCAGGTAGGGAATTTTAAAAGTAAGATTTCGATTAAGCAGTTTTTAAAGTTCTGGTTAGTGGATGTGAAAATTAAATTAAATTTTGAATTCGCATTTGCAAATTAAACGTTTTCGTTCCGATTTTTAATGGTGAAGATATGAGGGTGCTTCAACGGAAAACATACCGGAATCAGGAACTGCAAAACGATAGGTGAAACGGAAGTCAAATCGATACAGAACCGGATTGCTATCGTGTTAGTGAGACGTCAGTTATCAAATTTTGGTTTTATCTTAAAATTTCGTTGTAAATATGTCAAACGTTGTAATAACGAAACATGATACTGAATATGAAACGATAGTTTCCTTCAAACTCCGTATCAAAGATGATAATTTACTTCGTTTATGGACGAACTCTCGTCTGCATGTATGTTTAATGGTAAACGTAACAAAAGAAATTTTAAATGAGTTTTTGAATCGATGCAACAATAGTCCAAAAGAAAGCGAAAAGTATAAATTTCCACTGTAAGATAAAATTACAGGTTTCGAAGAACATTTTGGCAAAGATTTATTGTATTGAAGGCTACTGAAAAGTAAATGAAAATTTTGTTAAACGTTCGATATGTTATTGATGTTTTCATTTGACCAATTACATTCTTATACGAAAATTTTAAAATGGATGAAAAAATTACTTGTTGTGTACTATAAATTTACTATTGGCAATTTTCCACACACGAACTTGCATTGTTAGAAGATGCAACTATTTATTATTATTTGAAAATCGTTCCAAAAATAACTCAAATTATTGTATTTCGAGGTTTGCAACTGATAGTATGGAAACAATATTGCAAAACAAATCATAACGTTAGCTTTAGTTTAGCATCGATTTTATAAATTAAAATTCAAAATAAGAACTTGAGAACATTGGGAGCAATTTGTATGGAACAAACAGAAACGTCGTAAACTGGACGGTTAGAAATGATTTTAAAATTTATGTCAGTTATTTATTTTTGCCCGGTCTTTATTTACAGTACAAAAAAAATATTATATCCAAAAATTGTATTCACAAAAGTAACATTTTAATTCGGAAATAAACCTTGGAAAATTAACATAATATACTATTAAAAATTGAAATGAACAGCAAATAATAGCAACTAAATTAATGTATACGTAAATGTAAATAAATTATGAGAGGAATTTATAATTGAAAAACTTCAAAGATTTTTGATAAAAGTAAAGCTTCTAATAATGAGTTTCAGGAAAATTTATTTAAAATATTTACTAGAAAATATCACATTGAAGGTATTATACCTACTAAAAATAAACAACTCTGAAATAATGGAAAATATATAGGGTTTTCCATTTGTACAAGATATTTTTAGGCTGTTTGAAGGTTATATTTCACAGGTGTCATCTATAATCCACCACAGTTTTCTTTATTACGATCAAAATTCATAGGACGAATTATCTTATAATGTGAGGATGATAATTGGCAAAATTAACACAAAATTTTAGTCGATATTGCTTTTTATATTAAATTGCAAATTACAAAAGTTTATATTAAAGTGAAAAACGGGAAGTTTTCTAATTTAAAACGTGTTGATTACAAAATAACATCTTGTAGCCCTTATGGATAACCCTATATTATTCAACATCAAGTTAGGTCTCAAGTTTTAATTATTTTATAAATTACGTACTTTAATAATAAATAAAAAAAATCCTCTAGATAAATAAAAATGTACGTGATTGGTTGGTATGCAAATTTTAAAATGTGCTGTATCTCGAAGTAATTAAATACCGGAGTTTTTACTTTCATGGTAAAATAATATAGAACACGTCAATTTAAAAAGATGAATATGAAACAGAAACAAAACACCAGACAAATTTATGCTGAAAAAAAGTAGGAAATAAAAGTTTTTCTCTAGGCGATAGGAAAATCTTAATTTGAGGGAAGTAACAAATCCAAGCGATATTTATTTTAGTACGAAATATTACTTTTTACAACTTATTAGGTAGCAGATGAGTTGCAGTGCTGAAAATAGCTCCCAGCGTATTCGATAATCTACCCCCCTGAGCAATGATGTCGGTTATGAAGATATAATAAAGGTCAAACCTGTTAATGGACTTGATAAGATGTTTGGAGTTTCTAAAAGTAGGAACAGAATTATTTTGAATTAAATTGAATATCTTTCCCTTTACCTGCCTCCTTAAGTTGTAGTTAATAGTATTGACATGTGAAGATTTTCTGGGCTAACCAGAAACAAACAACCTGCTTTCTTTCTTTTCGAACCGAAACCTGGGTCTGTGTCAATGTTTCACGTTTGTACTTATATTTCGCAACTGGGATCGTTCCGAAATGTTAACAGGTAATCGAATTAGAAAGATATCATCAAAAAGCTTTGATTTATCCCAATCGTTTTTACTTTCAATGAAAATGTTATCGACAACTTTACGTGAGAAAATTTAGTCGAACATATTGACGAAAGCAAGTGAGCGAACAATAGCTCGATTGCTGGAATTATTTGGTCTTGCCAAGTTTTCTACAGCTAAATTGTAGGAGCACAAATGAGTGATTGGAAATTAAAAATATCCACATAATAAAATGACATGAGAAAAGGTAAAATTGCTAAAAACTGCTAAAATTTTTAGGTAATTACCGTTACATCCCAACCCCAACGTAATAATATCCATCGGCTCGAAAATAAAATGAAAAAAAAAAACTATAATTAAATTTCTGACCAAAAAACTAAAGCTATGACCCTCGAACTTTCTTGCGGCAGAGCAAATCTACATTCGAAATGATTAAAACAAAACGAAGAAGTCGAAAATCCACCTATAAATAACAGAACGGCGAAGCCCTGTCCTTAAAATCCATGAACCACCATAAATCGAAAAGTAGGTTACATTTTGAATGTTTTCAATTCTTTTGTTTTATCCGCTACTAATCTCACACGAATGCAAAATTTTGGCTTTCCAAGTAATCAAATATTTCGAAGAATCAGTGAATCGAATATGTCAATTTTATATGAGTGTTTGACAAGATGTTCGAAGCAACTCACCGGTACCAGCGGGGATATAAATTTAAGAATTGAATTAAAATTTTATGAAAACTCATTTAAGGCTGTCTATCTGTTCGTAATGATTGAAATGTTAGCGCGTATGATAAAATTTTTTTATAACTGACGCCAAATATAAGCCAAACACCAACAACAACTTATATTATCTTTTATATTGCATATTTCAGATATGTCGTCTGTCTTTCAATCTTTCCGCGAGTAGTACAAAAGTCACGTGTGAACAAAATTTCAAAAAACAATCTTATGTTGATAAAAATACTCGTAACCTTTTTGTTTTAGTAATAAAAACAACAATTTATTTTTTATTTTTTCCATTTTAATGTGGGTGAATGAACATGCAAATTAAGTGTCTAAGCGTTACGAAAACAAAAAAGGTTTAAAACCACTGATTTGAGATGAATATCAGTATGAAACTGTTGTTGTTATGCATTAAGATAAAGCAAGCGACTGGTGAAGATTTTGCAGATATGTGAGAACAAATTGTAATGTTAAAAAGCGTTCAAAAAATTATTAGAGGGAAATGGAAAGTTTTCTTGAAAAGTAGATATTAATATAAGTAATATAGTAATTATTGAAATAGAATTTTCCAACCTTCACTAAATTCCCCGAAAAACGCTTTCTATAGGATCAAAAATGAAAATTAACAAAATCTGCGCTTATTACGGTTTTCTTAACAATTAAAAACTAAATTATTAATCTTGTTTATTTTCCAAAAAAGGGCAGGATTATTCGTTCATATCTTGATAGCTCAATCGGTTATCTCTTCACTAGACCAAATTTTCTCTTCGAAAATACACTACAAGAAAAAATAACACTCTTGCAACTACTTCACTTATCTTTTTACTTTCAAAAAAAATTTACTTTCATTCAAAATCAAAAATCAACTGTCAACGACTTAGACCGCCGCACGCCAATCCCCTTTCTTCCTTCCGGCTTCCTCTCGGCTTCACACAAACACAGAGGCGCCACGCAAATTTCAAAAGCTGTAAATATTGCAGTTTTTTAAATAGAACAACAAAACTACTCCAAATCAAACTTCTTCACCCTAAACGGAATACGACAATATTATATAGTGTTAAGCTTCCGCCCACTTCTGGTGCCTTCCACAGTGACATTCTAAGAAGTGTCAGACTAGACAGGTTCTACTGTATTTGCAAAGCCGACGTTACCGTTCAACGTCGTTTTAAAAATTAATGGGACTGCAGTTACGAAAACTGCATTCTACTTAATAATTTAATTTTGAAAGCCAAAGAATGTGAAAAATGTAAATATGGAAATAAGCTATAAATAATTTCTATTGCATCGTAAATCAGAAGGATGTGGGCCGTAACAAAAGTTGTGTTGCATCTTACGGGAATCGCATCTTCCAGTAATTGAATTTAACGGTTTTTAGATGCACACGACCTCATGATAAAAAGAAAGCAAATACGTAAAATTCGATACAACAAATTTGCACATATGCGAAAGCTAAAATCGCGAGAAGTTCAATCGAGTTACGCTTCTTGAAGGGGCGGTCAATTTAGATTAAAAATTGAAGATGCTCGCACCTTAAAGTACATTTAACTAAATCAATTTAAAGCCTACTATTCGTGCAATTGCAGAAACGGGTCAATGACCATTTTTTATTGTTAACAATTGAAATAACCAGGCGTAACATCAATTTCAAAGTAAACATTATTGAATGGAACAACTCACGCCCCAATTACGACAGACTAATTTTTCATATTCCGTCAGTTTTTTGTATACTTTCGGTATAGCTTTTATAAAAAAAAAATGTAATTACATGGAAAAAAAAGCAAACAAGAGATTGTTGCTCATTGCAAAATAACACATTTTGTTTACGGAATACTTTCGAAATATTATCATTTACAGTGATTGTCAAGAAAAATTAAACGCAGATTATGTGAATCATAAAATACATGAATAACTATTGATAATAACCGTAAACATTGCTCCAGTTTGTAATTCCACCAATTACATTCATTTTAACCTGTTGAGCGAAAAAACCGAGAATACAAAATTAACTAAAAACTAACTTTTTCATTTCGTTTAGTTTGAATATTAAGAGACATTTTAAACTCGAATCGGTGTGAAAATTCGGAAGTTTTCAAAATTTAATTTTGAATTTAAGCCGGCTAATTTAGTATTCATAAAGTTTATCTCAAGACGCATTGGCTTCAATATTCAATGAATTTTTTTAATAAATATTTTATTTTGCATTTTAATTATGTATGCCTCAACCCATTACGTATTGGGCAATCAAAAAGGATCTGAACTGGAAAATTAAGTTTCCCTTTCAAAATACTTAATTCAATTCTTCGCATTTTCGTTTATCTCCTTTGGATTTTAAAATATCTAACACCAGGCAGAATTTTAAGAAAAGCAGGGATGTTATTTTTTGGTTTTACCTCGTATATGCTTTCATTATTCGCATGGCAGTAATGAAAGCCTTGTTAATTCATCCTCGTTAATCTTTTCATTGATCCCGTCAAACACAAACAGATAAACTTCCATTAAGAATTTTATAATTGCTTTTTTAGAAATTAACGGATAAATAAAGTACAATAACAATTAACTACAACTTAACAGTGAACTTCAATGAAAATACCGAATGAAAAATATTGGATTTAACCAAGTGTTACGATTTACTTCAGTATTGCTCTAACTTAAAGCCAGAATATTTTGAAATATCTTGAAATATAAGCTTTATTAAAGCCATATTGATTTTTAGTTTGATCCAATTTAAACTGAAAAAGAATAAATAATTTACTTAAAAAATGTTACGTTCAATCAATTTTTCTAGTTGATTAGATTTTAGTAATAAATAAGATAGAAAACAAGCAATAGAATTTTGGGAACTTTTATTCAAAATATGCGGAGTTTAATAACTTTGTAATTTCTTTTGATGCTTGAAATAATTTTTTTAGTGCAAATTAAACTGTTATTGATGTACGATTAATAAAGCTAATTAACTTCAATAAAATTGAAGTTTAATAAACATTTAACATCCGATAAAAAATAATATTAGGGTCACATCGGTTCACTCGATTGAGCGCATAAACAATGGCAACATCACACTACAATAAAGATTAAAAGGACTTACAAAAATCTTGAATGTACTCATATTATTATTCGTAAATGTTGGAATTTTAAAGTGGTATAAAAATTACGAGAAAAAAATTTCAAACTCGATTATTATTAATCAATCACATTCAGAATACCTTTTTTAACGTTCTTAAGGAACACAAAAACAAATGAAATTTTATATTTACGAAAACCGTTATTTACGTAAACATGAAGTTCGAGTTTGGAGTCGACCCTATTACATCTTCACCCTCTAAACGTTCCGACACGACTGATATTTCTGTTCTGGATTTCACATTCACGCAGTCTTCCTCGTGGACCCCACGTTCCTCTCCAGCATTATAGTGGGTGACTTCGTGCCATCTCTATTGTTCGTGCATTGATGCATTCATCCCCTTTTATTAAATTGCATTTTGCATGCATTACCAAAAGTTGTTTAGTTCAAATCTCTTTGAAAAGTTTATGTACATCTGGGGATTTAAACTTGTTCACCTGGAATTGTATAGAAAAACTTTTTAGGCCAAAAATATATAAATTTGGACCAACAATATTGTTGGAACATAAATTACAACTTTGGTTGCTTTTCGTATAATTAGCAATAAATAAAAACACAAACTTTTTCATTTTTATTAAAACTCAAATGAAATAATCTCGTTTGAATTAATCCTCTCGATAAATTTAAATTTAATTAAGGTTTGTGGGTGCTCGTAAATATTTGTCGTAAGATGCACGAAATAATCACTATTGTTTCTTTTTTGTAACACAAAAGTTAACAGGTTTATTAATTTACAATTACAATGTGGTTAAGCAACAATGAATCAGTTGCTCTTAGTTGTAATTGATTATCTCGATGAAACACGAAATTTAATTCGTTGCAGCAAAATAATTACATTTAGTTATTATAAAGTACAAATGCAACACAGAAATTTCAAAATTGAGTTACCCTACAATTTTGCAAAAGCAAAAGTCGCTCGGAGTGATCCTGGAATGAGTTACACTGCGTAAATTGAAATCCAGAAGAGATATTCCGTTCAGGATTACTGGAATAATTTTTATAAAAGTTTATAAAAAAGTTTGGTTAGTTAAGGATAAATCATTGAATATTTTACTTTGTAATATTTTCCCTATAAATTATCGCTTTTCATCCTTATGCTCTCCATAAATCAATTCTCTTCGTGATCCATCCAACTACTGATCGAACTTCAGCCTTTGTAGTTTCAAATTGAATTGATGCAAAGTAATATAATATATTCAAGTACGTGCAACTTAAAATATATTTATTTACGAATAAACATACTTGGTCGAACTTTCCTCTATGATAAATTTCCTTTTGTATCAAATAATACTAAAGGTAAGTTACTGCCTTCTTTAAACTTATCCAAAAGCTTCCACAGTAGTGGACATATATCATACAACAGCCTGAGGATTTGAAAGGCTATGAGGCCAACTCGATCTAACGCTAAGCGGTACGATCAAAGAGGATAAGCCAGGTCAGTAGTAGGATAGTAGAAACGTGTTTAATGCAATTTAACTTTGGATTAAATTTTGTTTTGGATTTGTTTCAAACTGTGTCTGTGTGTTCGTCTTGTAACCGCTCACATTATTATCTTCGAAGAAAATGGCTTTACAAAATCATTAAAAGTAAAAATAACATCATCTAGGATTAAAAATATCGAGATAACTGAGAAAAGTTGAAAAGTTATTATAGTACCTACTCCTGATGATGTAGAGTGCAGCAGTATAGTATTTCATTTTACGGTTGTATTTGATGAATTAAATTCTCGTAATAGGTACAAACATTTTCATGTTTCTAGTGATTGAAAATAATTTTCTTCATACCATAAGGATTACGTTTCTTAACTATTATGATTAGGTATTCAAATTTTCTACCATTTAAATTATATTTTATATTACTTATAAATTCATCTTTCAACAGAAATCAAAATGTATCTATTCGTCAATTGCGACGGTCTAAAAAATAATATTCAAATTGTATGCTACCTGTTCGTAGAAGCATTGCGCGATCCTTCCAATACAAAATTTTGCAACATAAAATAAAATTATACACACCCTACTCATTGGTTTGAAAATATCACGACAATAATAATAAGCAATGCCTATGGAATTTTGAGGTTATGAAATATCAGGAATTCGTCAGTCAAATTTTAGTTTATCTATATCGAAATCTGCTTACAAGAATTAAAAATGTTGCACTTAAAAGTTGCAACATTTACTGATTTATTTGCGCTACTTGTGAAAATTGGACCTAAGTTCATTGGACTGTAAGAAAAATTAAATAATTCTTTGCATTAACTTGGAATTGCAAATTTTCCGTTTCATTAGAAAAACATTGGCAAGAGGAGCAGTTGATTTATTTTCTGAGTTTTTTATTTCTCCCCAAAGTTTGCTCAGCACCTGGTAACAAAATATCTTTAATTTGATCTAAAATCTCACATTAATCATCAAATTTAGTATGCTACTAGGATAGAACCAATCGAATTCGTTCATCTGTTTGAAGCCCAACTAGCAATTTGACATCGTTAGCCAACTAATATATTTTATAATTGTTTTATTAACGCTCCGTATAAACTTTTATGTTTTATAAAGTATTAATTCGCGATAAATTTGTTGCGCTAACTGTTCTGTCCATAAAATTGTTTTGAAAACGTTCTTACAGCAAAATTATAAAATAATTATGGAATAAGTTATAAAGCTATTTTATAAACGTTTATAAAATACTTTTTATACAGCATATTAGCTCTGAATGATACTTTTCTCTAAAAGCAATTTATAATGGTGCTTGTGTGGATTAATTTATCGCTATAAATGCAATAATAAAACTGTTTTGTTACGAACATATTTACTAATAATAAAATAGTTTTTTAATTGTTATTAATAAAAGTGAATTGCTTACTGCAGCAGATTGGTACAAAAGCGAGTAATTATAAAATTGTTGTTTTATAGTTTTACAAAAAACAGTTAAAAAACAAATATGTTGCATACGGAGGTCTTTTAACATTAAAATGTTAACACAACAATAATTATAAAACTGTTATAAAGTAGCGTTCATTTTTATTTGGTCTAGTGATATTTTTTGTTTGCACGTACAAATAAAATGTCGTACAGTAGCTGGAAAAAAATTAAACGAAGTGGTACATTTTACAGAAAACTTAAAAATAAATATCATCATGAGATCGTAAGTGATCCACAGCATCCACAGATAGAAAGCACTAGTGGCTCTAGCTCTAACAATCATTCAGAGACCTTGAAGATTAGCAATCGAAATGACGATACTCCAACAGAGGAGACTGATGGACTCAATATTAATTGCTCTTAGGCAGGAGGCGTTCGTGGTAAAAAGGAAATAATTGCCTTTTATTAAAACATTAGTATACTAAAAAAACTAGTTAATTGTAGGTAAAACATAATGTGATTTACTGTTTATACCCGAGTACACCTCTGTGCATAGACAAATCCTGTTTGATTTTTATAACAGCTACATACAGAGCATACTTGTCCTGTTTCGGACAATTTTGATTTATAAGGATCGTATAAGAAGTAGCCATTTTGTGAGGCTTTAAAGTGACAGGCCATATTTTTAAATTATATTTTTTCGTGTCTATCGTAACATTTTCATAAAAAGATAAATATGCTGGACTGGCTATTTTATAATGTAGATGGTCCTAATAAACTATTTACCAAAAATAGATATAATATTTTTTTTCATTAATTAAATTATATTTTAAATTCCCTTAATTATCATAATTCGGGAGGCGCGTTAAACTTTTATTAGAATTGTACCATATACTTAACAGTAAATTTAATTTCGAAGCCACATCAGCTCCGTGAAATTTTTTTAAATCATTCTTTTTATTAAGTACTTTTTATACCGAATGAGCTATAGCTCCGAATGAGCTATATAGCAAGTAGCATTTTGATGCTGAATTGCAGCAATTTGCTAGCAATTTGCAATTAAAAATTGCTATAGGCGCTGCCGCAGCCAACTAAATTGCTGCAAAATTGCTAATTTGGCCCCACTATTTTTGAGCAAGCAGCTAGCAACTTTGCTTGCTGACAGCGCGCAAATTGCAAGCAAGTATTTGGTAGCGACTTGCAAGCAATTTAGGTATGCAATATTGCTGCAAAATATCTGGCTGATATTTTGCAATTATTTGCAATATTGCTGCAAAATTGTTGGCTGATATTTTGCAATATTGCTTTTATAATTTTACAAAATATTGCTGGTTTTTTTTTTAATGAAAAAGAAATTTTGTGGGCGAATAAAAAATTATTAATTAAATTTAAAAATATATTTTTATTTTTAATTCAGATATTCATTTGTTAGAATTTATTTTTAATTAACATTTTATTATTATTATTAACATTTTATTATTTAATATCTCAAATTATACCTACCTTTTTATTTTATTAATTAATTTTATTAATCTATTTTTAAATTATTACCTACATTTTTTTTCCTACACGATGAATAATGCTGGAAATGTAGTATCTGTAAAAATCACATAAATTAAATAATTTTTAAATTAAATTATACTCTTACCTAAAGGCTGAGGTGAGATTCGAACCTAGGACCTACCGCTTGGATGTATACACATATAAAACGCTTAATCGATTCGACCACGCAGGCTTACGTTAAATTAAGTTTAAAATGAAGACTTTATAAGTATTTTAAATTTACTCTTGCTTTAGCAATAGAAACTGTTTTAATTAAGGATTTTTGAGGGAAATTTAAATTTCTTCTTAATCTTTTTAAATACATGTTAGTAAATGGCTGATTGGATAAATCAATGTTAGGAAAACACTTTAGTATAGGTAAATGGAATTAAAGAATTCTTACATACACAAATCAAACAAAATACAACTAAAATCGTAAAAATGGCTAACTCACGATCGTGGGATAACTATATAATACAAAATGCGGGAATCAAAAGAGCTAAATTGATAAATAATATCGATTTTATCAGTCTTCTCAAAAAGTTTAAAAGAAGTGACACATATAGAAGACATGAAAATCATACAAACAGATATTCCGACGGTCAATCCGACGGTCAATCCGACAACACGTGACAATGATAATATGAATTGTTTGCATGTTATTTCAGCTTGCAATTTACTATAACAATTTTTAGGCGCTATTTTTGGCGCAATTTGCTAGCAATTTTTATGCGCTATTTGCAAGCAATTTGCTAGCAATATCTTTGACGCAATTTGCTAGCAATTTTTAGGCGCCATTTGCAAGCAATTTGCTAGCAATATCTTTGGCGCAATTTGCTAGCAATTTTTAGGTGCTATTTGCAAGCAATTTGCTAGCAATATTTAGGCGCAATATGCTAGCAATTTTTAGGCGCTATTTGCAAGCAATTTGCTAGCAATATTTAGGCGCAATATGCTAGCAATTTTTAGGCGCTATTTGCAAGCAATTTACTAGCAATATTTAGGCGCTATTTGCAAGCAATTTGCTAGCAATATTTTTGGCGCAATTTGCTAGCAATTTTTAGGCGCTATTGGCAAGCAATTTGCTAGCAATATTTTTGGCGCAATTTGCTAGCAAATTTTTAGGCGCTATTTGCAAGCAATTTGCTAGCAATATTTAGGCGCAATATGCTAGCAATTTTTAGGTGCTATTTGCAAGCAATTTGCTAGCAATATTTAGGCGCAATATGCTAGCAAATTTTTAGGTGCTATTTGCAAACAATTTGCTAGCAATATTTTTGGCGCAATTTGCTAGCAAATTTTTAGGCGCTATTTGCAAGCAATATGCTAGCAATATTTTTGGCGCAATTTGCTAGCAATTTTTAGGCGCTCTTTGCAAGCAGTTTGCTAGCAATTTTGAAGCGCAATTTGCCAGCAATTTTTAAGCGCTATTTGCTAGCAACTTGCAAGCTATTTATGCACCGCTGTAGCAATTTTGCATATTGCGCCAAAATAGGCAGCAATTTGCAAGCAATATTGCAGCAATTGAAAATTGGTAGTCAAAAATGCTACTTGGGATCTGTCATATATTTTATTTTTGCTACCATGTTGACAGATTTTAGTATCTTTCCACAACAACTAAAAAGACTAATTGCACATTCATAAACAATTTTGTGTTAATAGGAATGTTAAAAAAACTTTTTAATCGTATAACTATTGGCGCTCGTAGCAAAAGTGCTGAGGTAGCTAGCTTTATAAAACATTTACAAAACGTTTTTAATAGCAACAAACAACATCTATAGAGCATCTATAGAGCAATGTCTAACAGGCGATTTGTTTTATACTGCGCCAATTCCATGCTTATAAGAGCTGTAAGAACATTGTGAAAGTGTTTATAAAACAGTAGCTGTTTTATAAATTCGTTCTGTAAACGTTCTAAAAGCCATTATAAAACTTAAATTGTTAGTTGGGAGATTTTAATTTTAATAAAAAATATTATAATTTTTATAGCACTACCAGACTAAATTGCTAGATATGACTAAGTTTTTATCTGATGATATGTAGAATTTGACCGTGCTTTTTATCTGCATAGAGTCGAAGTCGCATCGTTTTGTTTAAGTAGATACTTTAATTTGGGACAAGTTTAGTATGAATTTTTAAAGCAGATAAAGTTAGGTCAATATTTTTCAAATTGAGGCGGATTGTTTTTGTTAGGAGTTAAGAATCATGAAAAATATATCAAAAATGTGATTAGTCCCCTAATTTCATCCATATCGATAAAAATATGGATTTTGTGCAATAATTCGCTTTCTGTTCACCATATACCCAAAATAATATAAAACAATTTAATTTTCTTCCAATCATAATTGGACCCCCTTCTGCAATAAGGAACCAACTGACATTCTACTTTAAAGGTTTAAGCACACTTGTACCACGCGACGCGATACCACATCAAGCGACATAAAATTGTCTCTCTCTCTCGAGAGATAGCTTGTACACCTCAATGTAGCTGTCTCTCTCTCGAGACAATTTTATGTCGCTCGATATAGTGTCGCGTCGCGTGGTACAAGTGTGCTTAAACCTTAAAGTGAGTTAGGCCCATATTATAAATGTTGAGTTCGTACTTCATCATTTTCACACAAAAAAATCTAAGTTTTCAATAACGCTGTTGGTTCTAGAACCAATTCAAAAATTCTGAAAATTTCGTAAACTACCAAGTATAATTAGCAAAAGAGAATCATGTAGTTTTTTATGTGTGAATTATCAATGGAGAAACATAATTTGATTTGAAAAATATTTAAACATGGGAAAAACTACAAAAATGTAATTTTGAGACCAATTTACAATATTCATTTGAAAACAGTTTTTGTCGTTTTACTCGCAACTTGATCTATGTCACTTGGTGCCTTATTGCAAACGGCGCCGGCGGTCCAATTTTAATGTTTATTCCGACTCTTAATTAAATCTACTATACCAAAAAAAAGATCAATTGGCCCCAATTTGACCTTTAAAATTTCCTATCGCCTAGACTACATTTGTTTGTCTAATGTTTTTTCACATTTTTTTTAAACATTTTCTAATTTTCCATTTTTTACATTTTTACCAAAAATTATTTGTAAAAGGTTTTTTCAATTATTATTACACTTTTATAAGTTTTTGTTTTTTCATACTATTTACAAATTAATTAATTTTGCTTCGTTCAATAATTTACTTATTCATATTTTTTAAAAGCTTTTTTGTTTAACAATAGTAGTATTAGGTAAATTGTGCAAATTGTTATATTAAATATTACAAAAATAAATTTAATTTAAAAACGTTCTATAAACTTTTCATAACTTTTAATTTAATATAAATATTTATTAAATTCGAGATAACTTTTACGGTAGTTTTATTTAGCCATTTTTTTTTTGCTTACAAAATATGAGTAAATTTTTAAATTCCTTAAAATTTAATAATTTGAAACATAATTTATTAAAATCATGTTTATTAAAATGCAGAAGTATAGTGAAATGGATTTAGCGTTGCTATTGGCAACTTTATAGATCCCTGCCGGGTCATATTGTTTATTTTAGGCTGTTATTAAACTTGAAAACTGAACTAATTTAAAAATACGAATATTAAAATTAAAAAAAAGTTCTTGTAAAATAGGTTGTGAACCGCGTTTAAACTATCAATCAATTTCTTAAATCAGTTAATGAATTCAAATGCATTTCACGAGTGAATTAAAGAAAATTAAACACCAATTTCGCTGCCGGACCCAACGGAATACTAAAAAGGCATATAAATAACGGAGTTGGGTACGACGTATTTTTGTCCTGACAACAACTGAAACGTATCCCACTACCGAATTTGATAAGCATGTGAGCCTCACCAAGCGACAGAGAGGTTTCACGCAGGATAATGGCTGCTACATAAACGCCATGGTCCTGGACAAGTGCATCAGGGCGGGAAAAGAGCAAGCATTGCAGCAGCCCAACTGGACTTGACAAAGACGTTCGACCCCATCCCTCATAAGGCAATATATGCCGCCTTAAGAAGAAATGGAGTTCCAGAACAACTATAGATATAATTTAAAAAATGTATGAAGGTGAGAAAAACAAAATTTGGAGGCATTGATGTAACTATCAACATCGAGCAATAAGTGAATCAGGGCGATCCACTACTGCCACTGCTTTTCAACATAATTATCGATGAACCAATCAGGAAACTTGAAGAAATGGATGGATGGACGAGAAACTGGCACTGCTTGCTTTTCCGGATGAATTGATACTAATCGCGATAAACTAGATCGAGTGAGACTCGGGATCTCGGCCAAAAGGAACGCATGCTTTGGCATAATAAGCGGACAAAAAACCTGGGCTAGAACCAATCTGCAAGTCACAAACGAAGCTTTTAACTACCTTGGCTCCACCTTCACAATTAATGAGAGGGATCCATCTACGGGAGAAAATTCGTGGTCGTTCGTTTTACCCCCAAGAGGGAGGATGTAGGATATATCTTAAGTGAACATCCAGCATCTAAAACTAACAATACTCTCTCTCATCTATCCGGACATGACCATCATGAAGAAAATCCATGTGGGTAGTATGTAAAAAGATGTTACATTTACCACTGATCACATCTAACCATCTATTATGCTCCAGGAAGAAAGACAGCGACATCGGACTCCCAAAATTACAAAACTAAGTATCACTTAACTCAATCAGAGCCCTCTCAAACATTAGACTTGACCGTGATGATAAAATCCGCAACATCGCCAGACAGATAGGCTACGAAACGGACGGAGGATCGAACCCGCCGCAAAGAAACTCAACATAACTATACCGGTGGGGAAGTTCATTTTTGGCGGGGTCAGAATACAATAAATTAAAAAAACAACAAGAACAAAAATTGGACACTACAGCAATCCCAAGGTAAGGGCTTGGAGGTCTTTAGAAATAATCCAACATCAAACCATTGCCTCCTGTTTCCAAGCTCTACAAGACCTGGCGAATACATCGATATGATTAGATGAGGAGCAACACATACGGTGTAAAAGAAGTCGTCGCCAGAGCTGGCCTTCAAAGAGATGGAATTATTTGCTGAATTTGTCAAATAAAAACGAAACTTTGGGTCGAGTGTTAGGTAAATGTACTGCGGGGAAACCGGGTACCCGGAAACCAGGTAAAAAAATCCTTCTTTTTATTTTATGAAATATATAATGCCGCTCTGCGCAAATGTGTCAATAGTGACTCAAACTATCCAGACTGAAGCCGCTTGTGGCGGCGGTTGCGATGTGTAATTGACTGATGTAAATGTTGGAAGTCTAGACCTTGTAAAGGGAAATATTAATTCACAATATGTAAAGTTGTTTTGAATAAAGAATTATATAGCCAAATGCCTCGTCACCTAATTAGTGGTGTCGGTCACTAATTAATTAATGACATTTTAATTAACTTTAAAAAGAATCAGCGTTGATTACTATAGCTGTGTCCCTCTTTGATACCCGAGGGCTGCATCTGCAAGTCAAATGTAGACCTCCGCGTGGCGGCCCTGGAATGGTTTTTAGACTCACCATCCAAAATAGTCACTAACTACACTGGCGATAAATATCAGCGATATGGGCAAAAGTCAGCAGCGACCTGTTTGGCGACCAGAGACTGCCGCGTCTTAAATAGAGCGATCTATAGAAAGAAGATCCCAAGAGTGAGGTGCCCTATGTGAGGAAGCTTGGACTGCTTTGGTATGTGAATTTGGGTCTATAACTTCTCAGTTAGTAACACAGATCCTCTTAGGACAGCCAAATTCCTCGCCATTTTAATGACGTCTTGGACATTTAGAGATTTATGTTACAATGGTTAGGGGGATGCATCCCCAAGAGTTCTTCATAGAATTCAAAGGTGTCATCGTCAGGTGAAGGGCGTGCTCAGTGGGGTGGCCCTGGGGATGATTTCAAGATAATACATCTGCAAATCATCCTAAATTGACAATAGCAGTAAATGTCATCCGGGAGGGTAAGACAAGAAATTTTGGACATTTTATAGAGTCAAAGTCAGTTGTAGTGTGAAAAAAGGTTTCAACATTTACAAAATTCAAAAGTGCAAAGATAATGAAGTTAAGTACACTCAGAACATAATTTTTGTATTAATTTTGATTTTCTTGAGTTTGAATTTTAATAAAATTAGATTGGTTTGGTTATTAAAGGAATTGTCTTATTTATTGTATTTATTATTTAAGGGTTATTGAGCTAGCCGTGGGAAATAATGTTCGTCTTTGCTAATTGCTGAAAAGTTTTTCCTCTTCATACTTTTTATAATAGCTTTTTTTAAAAAAATTTTTACAATATTTAGAGAACCTACAATTTTCTTTCTAAACATGCGGCAGCTCTCCGTAATTTACCTTAATTATTGTATAGAAAAATAAAATCTCATCCAATGCAATGTAATATAGCGAAAATCTCGGGATAATTGGAATGCAAATAAAACTGTACGATTACTTGTCTAAGTTTCGGCAATATTTACTATTCCAATTATACCTAGATTTTTTCTATAATATTAATTATTGTAGTTCCTATACATTTAAAATGCAAAATAAAATAAACTCAACTTACTACATTAAATTAAATTGAAAATATTTACAATTTCTACTCAACATAATAATAATAATAATAATAATAATAATCTTTATTAGGCTACAAAAAATAGTATTAGTTTAATACAACAACAACAAAAATTTTCAGTAATCCTAACTGGTGGAGATCAGCAGTTGCTGGTTTTCATCTCAACTCGGCCTGGAAGAATTCTTCCACATCGTATAGCGCGCATTCGGTCAGTTGTTCTTTTATTACCCTTTTGAACCTTGCAAGGGGAAAATTTCTGATTTGTTCAGGCAACGAGTTGAAAATTCTGACTTGAAGATTTATGCCATCAGAGCACTTCAGTCGGCTTCTCTCAATTCGTATCTCGTTTCTTTTTCTGGTTTGATGATGGTGTGTTGCAGTATTTTCCAAAATTGTACGATCGGTCCTCACTCTTACTGCACTAGCATAAACATAGGCAGATGAGATCGTTGGAATGCGCAAACTCCGGAAGATTGGCCTACAGTGTGTTGTTGACGATACTCCCTCTAGTGCACGTATAGCTCTTTTTTGTAGTAGGAACACTTTCTTTAATTGTGTTGCATTACCCCAGACCAAGAGTCCGTACACCATTCTAGCATGAAACATTGAATAGTAGACCGCTTTAGCAGCATCTTTTCCAACTGCTTCTCTAATTCTCCTTATAGCATAAATATTTTTGCTTAAGGAGTTTATTAATATAGCCACATGATCATGCCAAGTTAACAAAGTGTCCATTATAATTCCCAAGTATTTTACTGCAGTCTTATCCTTTTGGTCAATTCTCCTAGATGCAGTGAATTTAACCTTTTGAGTCTTGTCCACATTTAGCATGAGTTTGTTAGTCTCAAACCAATCCGTGACTTCCTTTTGTCGATCATTTGCTTGGTCATTCTCTTCCATGACTAGGGCCGTATCGTCTACATATAAGGTGGTGTCACATTTTACATTATGTGACAGATCGTTAATGTACAGAACAAAGAAGAAGGGGCCCAAGATGCTTCCTTGCGGTACACCACAGTTGACTTCCCACTTTTGTCCTAGCTGTCCATTCCAAAATACTACCTGTTTACGATTTCGGAGGTATGACTTGATTATTTCAAATGCCTTCCCTCTGAATCCATAGTGTTGAACTTTGTCCAAGAATATATTGTGATTCATCATATCAAAAGCCTTTGCCAAATCATAGAAGATAGCTTGGCACTTTAGTCCACCTTCCAGCATTTTGTAGACGATTGATGTCAGCCGTAGTACTGCATCGATGGTGTTTTTCCCTTTTTGATAACCAAATTGCTCCTTCGTAAAAGATGCATTTTTTTGTAAAAAATTGACTAGGCGACTATAAAGAATTTTTTCAAATACCTTGGAAAAGATTGGTAATATAGATATGGGCCGATAGTTGTTTGTCTCACTTTCGTCTCCTTTCTTATGTATCGGAATTACTTTTGATACTTTCAGGGTGTCCGGAAAGATGCCTTTGCTCATACATTCATTAATAATATGACAGAGTATTATCGATATTTCATTTGTAATTAATTTTATAATTTTTGTGTTTATGTTGTAGATATCAAACGTAGCTGTGTTTTTAAGTTTCTTGATTATATTGCTTATTTCGATTTCTGTTGTGGGTTGCAAAAACATTGAATTTACAGTACTTGGTATGGCAGAGTTTAGGTATTTTATGTGGTTTTCTGTTGTCTGCGGATTTTGAGCGATTGAGTTTTGAGCTATGCTAGCGAAATATGTTCCGAAGTTGTTTGCTGTGAGAGTATTATTGTTGGGTACGACATTTTTCCTGCCCAGTTCTTTATTGATGATCGTCCATGTTGTTTTCGCTTTGTTATCAGATTCGTGGATTTGTTGTGCCTTTACTTGTTTTCTGTGTTCATTTAGTTTTTCAATAAATAATTTTCTCATACTGTTGTAGTATGTTTTGACCTCTGCATGACCACTTTTATATTGTGAGTGCAAGGTTTTGACTTGCTTATTCAGCTTCAGGAGTTCAGTTGTGAGTTTGATTTTTTTGTTCTTGGTTTTAAAAGTTCTTATTGGAAATGCAGATTCAGCTTGTTCTTGTACAATTTCATTAAACCTTTGGAATTTCATGTTTGCATCGCTTTCATTATAAATTGGTGTCCAGTCCATATTTTGTATAGATTGTTTAAATTTATCTATTCGCTTGATGGAAAACTTTCTTCTTTCTAATGTATCTTTCTTTTTAGGTTTATCATTTTTCCATTCTATGCAGATTGCTTCATGATCAGATATATTTGCATCGATAAAATCTGGCAAGCAACCGAAATTAGTGAAAATATTGTCAATGCATTTTAAAGATGCACTACGCGTTGGCTTGTTTATATTCTTTTCGAGATTGAATGATTTCATGAGAGCTATTATGTTTAATTGTTCGCTTGAGTTTTCATTGAAGTTAACATTAAAGTCACCCGTTACCACTAACTTGGTTGATGGATTATATAGTTTATTTACCTCCTTTATACTATCTTCGAGAAGTTGTAAAAAATTATTGAAATTGCCCGAGGGCGATCGATAGGTTGTTAGGTACATACTACATATTTAATGGCGCCAACTATCAAATAATACCATAAGTGTATTTTTCAGTTTTGAGTATGTTAATATGGACCACTGGTGCTGTCTCTAAGAGTTTTTAAAACATTATTAATAAAATAAACACACGGATGTGATGTGGAAGCACTTTTCCGAGAGGTCGTGAAGACATGTCATTACGACAGTACTAAATATTTTGAGGATAAACCTTCAATCAAGACCCTTCGCGAGGTCAAAATGGCGCAACTTAACCAGTTGCCAAGAATTGTAAAAATTCGAAAATAAGTCAATTATAACCAAACCACAACAACGACAGACATGTTTCGATCTTGTTAGATCTCATCAGTGACGTACAGTTATGGATTTGGTTATAATTGACTTTAAGTTTTTACCTATATAGCATTTTGTCGACAAGATTAATTGAATTATCCGATAATCCAAAAAATGACATCAACAATTCGCGCAATGCTAATAAGTATAAAACGACCCGTTTATATAATAAAATAAACACACGGATGTGATGTGGAAGCACTTTTCCGAGAGGTCGTGAAGACATGTCATTACGACATAAAAACTTAAAGTCAATTATAACCAAATCCATAACTTTACGTCACTGATGAGATCTAACAAGATCGAAACATGTCTGTCGTTGTTGTGGTTTGGTTATAATTGACTTATTTTCGAATTTTTAAAACATTATTAACTATTATAACCGTAAAAATGTTATTAAACAATTTATAAAAAAAAACCTTTTTATATTTGCAAATTAAATTATTGAACATATTGAAAATCGAAAGCTTTTACTGAACTATGAATTATTTAGTTTATTTTCAATTTACTATAACTATCGTTATTCTAACAAATGTATACCTTATACCGAGTGACAATCATTGCACATGCTTAATCAGTTATTTTTAATATTTACTATTCAAATGGATATTAATGGTTCATTATGAATGATTCATTCATTATGATTCAGATTCAAAAAAATATTTTTTGAATATTCTCATTCGTACAATTACACCAGCAAACATAAATCCTTAAAATTGATTTATCACATTGTTTTCCTATGTCCGGGTACAGTTTATCACCCGGTATAACTCAGAAATACTTCTGATATCTTTTTGTACATGAAAAGTGTTCACTTATAACTGAAAGCCGTTCTAATTTCAATTAACTAAGTAAATAGTCAAGTACTTTATAATATATATAATTATTAAAGAACAAGAATAAGGAAAGCTTGATCTACCTTAGCCCAGGGTAAGTACAGTTGGTAGATGCAATTAGAAGATTTCGGTTTTGAATATCAGGTTTGCCACCATTCTTGTTTCCAGGTCGATTCGGACTTGTAGTACGTACTTTACGGTTACAATTTTTAAAAATCTCTTATATTGTGGTGTAAAATTTGTCATCCTCTATAAATAACAAAGATTAACTTGATCACGAGTTCGATATCGTGGGTTCGCTAATAAATCAAGCGGTTTTTCACCGGTTTGCTGATCATTTTAGAATAGTGAAAATAAAGACTATAGAAGCAGTGTGCCATTCAAATTACCTTGGCATTTTCACCAAAGCATTAAAAAATTTAGTGATTGACCAACTTCAAATTTAAGTAGACATAATATAACTTTAATAATGAAGATTTTCTTGATCTTTACGTTAATTTTAATAGTGAACTCTTCAAGATATTCTTCAATCATATCAATCATCAGTAATATAATCAATTACTCATTTGAAGCGCCTCTATGCATTTATTACATCAAGCATGGCAAAACAGCTTCCAACTATTTTGATAGAGCTTTATTGGAAACAAATATACCAATCATAGCATTGACATACAAGACTGCATTTGGAAATAACGAAACTTTAACAAATTGCAATGGATATATCATTGAAACCAACAGTGTGAATGTTATTAAAAGTATATACAATGAATCAAAATGCTTTCTCCGTCACATTCCAATTTTAATACTTTTTAAATCCGAAGATCGTTTCTGGAAAACAGCGTTAAACAGAATTGATAGAAAGAAATATTACGTCAACGTTATGGTAATTGAAAATTTTAAAAATGAAGGCGCTTTAATCGACAGTTTTCCGAAATTAGAAATAATATCCTTAAATAAAAACGTTGTCCTATTTTCAAGGAATTATGGAAAGACGATAATCTTAAATAAGTTAGATTTTATTATCAACGTTAATTATTCTGAGATTTTACATGACTTAACGGTTAAAGTAGCAGCGTTTAATTGTAAACCATATGTTTATGTGAATTCAGAAGGTGAAGCATACGAAGGAATTGAATATCGGATAATTAAAGAGATATCTTATTTAGAAAACCTTACTGTAAAATTTGTCTATATGCATCCTAACAATAAATCCACTATGTTATGGAAACTGGCTAGGGACAGTGTCGTTATGAATGTAACAGACATCTGCTTGTGTTCACAATTTCAAGGTGTAGTTCACGATATTAATCTTTCAGGAACATATCCCCATGGTCAAGTTTGTGTTACATATTTGGTTCCAAAATCTCAATTATTGCCTGAACTGACGTACGTTTTCCAACCATTGACAACTAGATTATGGGTTTACATTGTTATCATAATAATATTTCTAGCAATTCTTCTTCACGTGGTAGCAAATTGTTACAATACAATGAAAATTGTGCAACATCCATATTTGGATATAACGCTTTCATTTTTTGATCTTATTCAAACTACCACATTTGGACACTTCCAAAATTTTAATAAAAATTTGTGTCACACTCATTTACGGTTTATTTTGATCTTAATATGTTTTCAATCTTTATTACTTATCACCGCATACTCTTCAGGATTATCCAGTTTACTGGCAAAACCCAGGTATACCAAGCCAATAACTAGTTTCGAAGATATGATCAATCAAAATGTATTTTGGGACGATGACGGTCCACCAATAATACCGTACTTGGAGAGTTCTGTAAACCCTGCACTTAAACAATTATCTAAAAGGAATGTGAATTTTCCTGAAAGTCAAAGAAATGTTTTGTTTCGTACAAACAAGTACGCCACTGTGGTTAAATCTTTGGACCACAGTTATGTAACAGACACAGATAATTTGGATTTGTATGGTAGATATCATTTGAGAGTATTACCCCTATGCATTACGAATAATTATATAGTTTTTCCCATAAAAAGAAATCCATTATTGAAGAACTTAATCGATAAGTATACTTCATTATTTGCTAATCACGGAATTATAACACACTGGTACAATGAGATTAAAATAAAGACTGGGATAAGATATATGCAAACTTTTTACTCATCATATTTGTATACATCACTGCACTGTAAAGCCTTAACGTTGTCCAAAATTCAAGGAAGTTTTTACTTATTATTTATTGGATATGCAATGGCAACAATGACGTTCTTCTGTGAAAAGCTCTCGATCACATTCACTTCTCGATAAGGTTGCTTTAAAATAATTTTAGCTTTACGATTACTGTAAAAACCTGTTCAGCATTTGACATAATGCACCATAAATTTATTTCAAATTCCCTATTATCGCATCCCCATCAGGTCCCCTATTTTCAAATAACAAAAAAGCCCCACAATAGAGGCGCCAAATATCTTATGATTTCCCTTGAATTTAATACTAAATCTGCCCTAAGCGTATCAAAACTTTACCTTAATTGTTTCCAAACTAATAAGTTCTATCCGTTCACTGAAAAACAAATCTGATGGCACGTCAATGTACCATAACTCCTCTTTAGATTGGTCCGGCTATGCTCATAAATAATTATTTTCAATTTCTATGACTTGGTTTAAACGTGGTTTAAACTTAAAATTTACCTTAGACGTCAATATGTTTCCACATCTATTTGGTTGCTTCTTAATCTTATTGCATTATCGTTTTGAAAATATTAAATTCGGAACATACATTGAACTACTTTACCATTATTATGGTACAATAGTTCGTTGATCTAGTTGAAGTTGTTTCCAATTCTTTAGTTACTTACTGAGTTTTAAATTTATGATTTGTAACACAAATAACAATACGTGATCGTGAATTAAAGTGAAATAGTGAATAATACTTAAAGTGGCGTCAAAATTAACATTTTTTAAACTACAACTATTTGCCTAGATACATAAAGAAAGTAAATTATACAAATAAGTACATAAATGTAAGCGTAAGTTTGAACATTAATTATTACATTAAAATTACAAAACAGCGGCAAACCGGTATTCACCGGTACACAGGTATTAGGTATAACTGGGAGGTATAAGTGGAAGGGGGAGTAAAAGTAGTTGGGGGAAACTTTAATCTCTTACTACTAATGACCTCATTTGATTTCTAATGACCTCATTTGATTTCATTCTGTAGCTGCCAGTATCATCCGTTTTGTTATGAGGGCCAAACTAGATTCATAAAGAAATTAAAATTGCAGGTTAATTTTGATTGTTTCAGAAATTTATATCTATATTGCACCTTGTAATGAGACTGTCGTTAGCAAAGCGATTAAGCGCATATATTGCTAATACCGAGATCCCGGTTCGAACACGGGCAAACATAAGAATCATATTATGGCCGTCTTCCCTCGGCAGGCATTGGCAAACCACCCTGCTCATCATGTTTCGAATTCGAATTTAATATAAACCACTCACAAAAGAGTTAAAACAGTAAGCACAAAGTAAATTATTTTCTAATTTACACGAGAATCTACGCTAACTTTCAGATCTTAAGATGACAGATGGCGTTTGGAAATTACACGTCAAATTTATTCAAAGTCCCACTTGCACGATAACAATAATTATTTACAACTATTTAGCAGAAGGATAAACTAACTGACTTTGGTGATCCTCGCCCTTAATGGGTTAGGCTACTTTAGAAGCAAGAAAAGTACCCAATTTTCGAGAATTTTGTTTGTAAGGCCTACCAGACTTTTTAAAAAATCTATTGATATACACAAAGGATTAAAAAATAATATTTGAGCATTTTTCAAATTTCTCCTGCAAAATTTTCCTAAAGGGTCTGGCCGGTTAAGTATGTTAAAAATGCCTTTTTTGAATTTCATGATGGCAATTTTTTTCAAAGTTTGTTATGTAAAAAGACAGTCATGTACAAAATTTCAGCTTTTCAATTTACTTCCTGTGGATTTTAGAAGGAAAAAACTGTTTTTTCACATTTCTTCATTTTTCTTGTACTAAAAGATATCCGAAAAATCTCAAAAAATTCAGAAAAATCAAAAATCACCTAAGAAATATGAAAATAATTTTTGGAATTCCTTCACAGTTAAATTCAACGAAATACGAATTTATCAACTTTAAAAAAAATTATTTAACCATGGGGGAATTTTCCGACTAGAACAAGAAAATTTGACAAAATTCTACTTTGGAATCCCTACAAATTAAAAAAAAAATCATCTCAAATTTCCACCTACAACACTATCAAAATTGCAAAATTCTCTTCAACGTTGTGACGTGATTCAACGAAATTCGAATTTATAAACTTTAAAAAAAATTATTTAACCATGGTAGAATTTTCCGACTAGAACAAGAAAATTTGACAAAATTCTACTTTGGAATCCCTCTACAAGTTAAAAAAAAATATTTCTCAAAATTCCACCTGCAATACACTATCAAAAATGCAAAATTCTCTTCAAATTCAATTTCGCAAATTAACATCAGCTGAAATTCTCGATTTCCCAGAATTACCAGATCAGTAATTGAAGATTCTCTTCACTGGTTCCTTCCAACTACCCCAAGCTGTATCCTATCTGATCGAAATGATGGATGAAGATGAAAATATTATCATGAGTTATTTAAAAAAACTTGAAAAATGAGAGTAATTCCATCATTCAGATGCTCGTGAGGTCGAGACATATCAATAGCAAGACATATAAATGTTACATCGATTATGCTCGGAATTCACAAGGTCCTTCAGGAATCCGGTGTTATGTTTGTGATTGTCCAAATAGTCGACACACTGTCGGATGCTGCTCGCAAATCGTAGCCGTGATTTTTTATTTAGCAAATTCTCGATATTTATCCAGAATTATAAGGCCAGTCGCGATTCTCACAAGACTGTTTGGTGTGGAAGAAGTGAATGCAGTCATTAACAGTGACAATGAAGAAGATTAATGTGGATTGGGCTTCAATTAAAAGGCTATGCAATGACTGAATCCTCAAAGTTGGAAACCACACTTTTCCAATTCGCTGTTATTTTGATTGTTACTTAAAAAATTGCACAAAACTTTTTCTTTGGCAAAAACAATGCGGTCTGTGTCCAAGTGTACTCTTTTAAAGAATATTACTTTTATGAAATTTTTTGAGTAATAAGCAAAATAACAGCGAATAACGAAAGTGTGCTTTTCAGCTATAATGAACCGAGGGCGATGATAATCACGCAATAATTTTGGTTAATAATTTACGAAAGTGTGTTGCTTAGTAACTGCCCGACGCCATAGGCGGAGGGCAGTTACTTCAAGCAACACACTTGAGGGAATTATTAACAAAAATTATAAGGATTTATCATTGACCGAGGTACATTCGGTGAGATAACTTCCTAAATAAGCAATGTAATGTACAATAATTTAGAAAAAGAATAGTAAATGAGTTATATTTCTACATCACAGACATTTACTGTCAAATATAATTCAATAGTTACCCATGAAATAAAATTTGGATTGTCAAACCTACGTCTATTCAGGTTATGTTTGACAGTACAAAATTTTATTTCATAGGTAACTATTGAATTTTAATTTAGAGGGTAGTTATCAGCTCAATTTTAACAAATCACCCGCATTTTGCGGGTACTTATCGCTTCGAATCTGGTTACCATGTAAAGTTTGTTTGGAGTAGTCAATGTAACTCACGTGATCAAAAATGCATTATTGTGATTGGTATAATATTAATGTAGGAAGTTATCAACACAATTTACATGTGTGACGTGATTTTTAAATACGCCGACTAAAGGCAATATTAGTTAGGAATATTAGGTTTTTAAATTAATTTTGTACTAAAACTTAGAGATTGTACCTCGTATTTGTCAAAAAGAAATAACGTATTTGTTCATCGAGTCATAAAATAGTATAATTTATGGGACTTTTAAATTAAACTTCATAATTATTATTTTAAGTAAAATGATACTATTTTCTTACATGAAGCTGAGAACAATAAAAACGCGGCAAGCTAACTATGAGAGTACCGGAAAGGCATTTTACGTTAGTATTGACCTCGGTATTTATTGTTTTTCCCAAGAAAATAACAAAGAACGCAGCTGTGGATTAAGTCATATAGGTAGACATAGCTTTGGGATCGCGACGTCAAAGTATACCGACGTAATGTGGTGCCACAAAGTCGCCTAAAAAGTTACCACAAAACACGTATGAGCATTAGTCAAAAACTATTAATCGTTTTTAGGAACATATTAATTTTGCGTGTGGGAGTAAGCCAGAATTGCGTGAGAACGAACGGAACGGAGAAAGACCATTGGTGGGTCCCTTTCTTATGTGGTCGTGGCTTAACGTTAACGAGTAGAAGGGAACAGGCAGATCGACTCACTCGGCAAAGTGGTTTTGCTCAAGTAAGTCACCTAACTTGTGAGATCATTTTGTAAAACGTTTACCATCTAAGTTTTCGAGTCAAAAATAGTTAAAGATTCGACGGTCAGTACTTATAAAAATTATTTTATAAGTATTGAATACACCAAGAACATCTTATCGGTAGTCGAATCGAAAGTAATAATGGGAATTATTAGTGAATAAAGACCTTAGTTTAGGTGTTAAAATATTGAATTTCGTTAATAAACGAGTGAACTTATCGCGTGTTATTTTAAAAGTGTATAAAGCCGATCGTTAATTATATTTATTAAGAACGTTTAGAGTCTGGAAGAATCGAAGTTATTAAGTTTTTAGTCATCACGAATAATTAGAAAATTAGTTCTTGATGCAATTTTAACGCGAATTAGCGGGATTATATTGTTTAAGGTGAATTAAATGTTTATTTCTGAAACATTGCCGTGGCCCAGGGGTGCAAGTAAAGCGTACCTTGATTTCAGATACTTTTAAGTCCTTCGGTTTATCAAAGTTCTGACCTAAAGTTCATTAGGAATCCACATAATTACGTGCGTAATATTATAATTTCAACGACGTAAAATCACCGTAGTGATTAATTTGGTTAAGTAAAAATAATCCAAAAAGAATGAACATTATTGTGCGAAGAGATATAAGAATTTATAAAATTATAAAGTTGGGAGTTCATTCATACTATACACATTTAAATTAATAATTCTTGTGAAACCATCATAAAGTTCAAACACCGTATTTAACATCTTTGTGGCCAAGGAGCCGCTTCATCAATCAAATCAAGGATCGACACTATCAAATCTATTGTAGTCAAGGAATATCAACAACGAGTGAATCATTGTGTAAGACACCTGTAATCATCAATAGTAAGTGTTAATTTGTTATTATTAAAAACGCATAATTTTCAAGAATCGGTGTGAAGTTTATTTAATTGTTGTTAGGTTATTATAAAGTTTGCCTAATTTTATTCAAGTTTTGTACTAATTTCGTTACATATATTTCATTAGAAATATATGGATGCGAGTAGCTGACGAAATCTTTGCTTTAAGTTCAGAAATTAAAGAATAGGGTTGTAATCCAAATCGTCATAAATTTAGTTATTAACTCTAGTTTTGCCTATGGTATATTTGGTATTTTATTGAAATTAATGGAATTTTAATTTAATAAATGATAAGCATTGATAACATAAATCATATCAATATTTACAAGTATAAAGATTAATCGGTCAGTTACTCAAATCATTTAAATTATTATTGTCAAAATCATTATTTTATTAGCATTAAGAAAATTTAGCTTTGCATCGAGCTCGAATAATTTTGATAGGTTTTTATTATTAGGATCGATAAATGCTTTCGGCATTTAATGTAAGTAAGTCTGTATTTTGAAATTCTATTATTATTATATATTTGTTTTACAGTTTTTCATTTGTTTTTATTGTTGTTGCGTAACTGCGTTACGAGATTTATTTTACAGGATATTCCATATTGTGAGACTCAATAGATTTCCGATAGTCCATCGTCCCTTGATAAGTTACATCTAATATTTTTCACTAAGCAATTTTTATTCATTACATACAAAAACTATTAATTCCATGACATCAGCCGCGCGTGGATAAGGGGGATAAACCGTGTTCTCTGTTGCATCGTTTACCGATCCAGGCAATTAAAATCAGGAGCGGGCCGGAATTAAAATTAACAGAGTGGCGCCATTAGTAACCCCATAACATCGGGTTATAAGTCGAGCATTGTAAATAGTATTAGCGACATTACGCCATAACACTTTTTCCCGTAATTTTAGTAAGTAAAGAATCTGCGCCGAAAACCACTGAGTTAGCTGAGTGCCTTCCTAAAGTGTCGAAACCTTTATTACGTGATTGAGGGAAAAAGGGCGTAGTGGGAAATTAACACGTAATACATGGTATGCTCAATTAAACATAATTTATTTAAAAAAATGTTTGTTCAATTTTAATGTTTTAGTAAAGTATTGATAGCATACGCGGTATTTGGCGAAAATTTGAAAATACAGAAATTATTGGGTTTGTGAGGTGTTCTGTTAAAATGGCCCGGTATTACCCGGTCACTATGAATAGTTTTCATCGATCATCTAGATATATACAGGTTGTCATTTCAAATCATAAAACACCGTGAAAAGCAGCCATAGTTGAAGTTATTGAAGTAAAATTTCTATAAATTATAGTATTCTGACAGCTACCAATGTAGTAAATTGACTCTATTAGTGTGACGTTACACCTTTGAAGAGAATTTTGCATTTTTGATAGTGTTGCAAGTGGAATTTTGAGAATTTTTTTTTAACTTGTAGAGAGATTCCAAAGTAGAATTTTGTCAAATTTTCTTGTTCTAGTCGGAAAATTCTACCATGGTTAAATAATTTTTTTTAAAGTTTATAAATTCGAATTTCGTTGAATCACGTCACAACGTTGAAGAGAATTTTGCAATTTTGATAGTGTTGCAGGTGGAATTTTGAGATGATTTTTTTTTAATTTGTAGGGATTCCAGAGTAGAATTTTGTCAAATTTTCTTGTTCTAGTCGGAAAATTCCCCCATGGTTAAATAATTTTTTTTAAAGTTGATAAATTCGTATTTCGTTGAATTTAACTGTGAAGGAATTCCAAAAATTATTTTCATATTTTTTAGGTGATTTTTGATTTTTCTGAATTGTTTGAGATTTTTCGGATATCTTTTAGTACAAGAAAAATGAAGAAATGTGAAAAATCAGTTTTTTCCTTCTAAAATCCACAGGAAGTAAATTGAAAAGCTGAAATTTTGTACATGACTGTCTTTTTACATAACAAACTTTGAAAAAAATTGCCATCATGAAATTCAAAAAAGGCATTTTTAACATACTTAACCGGCCAAACCCTTTACCATAATGAAAATATTTAATGGCAAAAGTCATAATCTTTATAAATATTTAAAGTCAACAATATTTGGCAATAAAATATTATCGATAAATGACAGATACGCATAGCAGGAGCTCGCAACTTACCAATTCGTTTTACTTCAAATTGGTTAGTTTTTAATTCGTGAAAATAAATTATTAAGGATATTTTAATAATTTACGAATTAAGGAAATAAAATTTATGTAATTTCTGATGAAGTATGCAATATGCATTTGAATACTTAAAATATACAATATTAATTTTATCTCCTTAATTCGTAAATAATTATTAAAATATCCTTACTAATAAATTTTACTTCATTAATATACCGAGTGTCTTTATCCGTACCGTTACTCCAGCAAACAGAAATCCTTAAAATTGATTTATCACATTGTTTTCCTATGTCCGGGTACTGTTTATCACCCAGTATAACTCAGATATGCTTCTAAAATATTTTTGTAGATGGAAAGTGTTCATTTATAACTGAAAATCGTTCTAATTTCAATTACTAAGTAAGTAAATAGTAAATTACTTTATAATAATATATAATTAAAGCACGAGAACAAGGAAACCTTGATATAGCTTGGCCCAGTAAGTACAGTTGCTAGCTGCAATTAGAAGATTTCGGTTTCGAATTTCAGGTTCGCCATCATTAATTTGTTTCCAGGTCGATTCGGACTTGTAGTGCGTACTTTGCGGTTGCATTTTTTTTGTTAAGATATCTGCGTTTGGTTAAAAGAGATAAGATTGAAAATCGTATCAAATGAAACAGTTATTTAAAATAATGAGTTTGTGTTGCCTTAGAAATACAAATGCTAAGAAATTACTTTAATACTTCAATATAAATAATACAATTTAATTTATATTTTTAATTCAATTCGTATTAATAAAATTGTTCTTCAAGCTTTGATTTTATTTTTGAATATCATTTCAACGTGTCTTCAGATTGATACTATTTTCTTTCTTAGCCTTTACAATGGAAAGTGGGAATCCCCTTTATGTTGTGGTGTTAAATTTGTCATTCGGTATACATAACAAAGATTAACTTTTGATATTGATTTAAGATTGAATGTGTTTATTTATAAGTAGAACTTTTATAATCTATTCGATATAAAGCTAAGTAATTAGTAAAGTGCTTCGGTTATTATTCATTACGTAAATAATTAAAAATAAATAGACATTTACCAAGTAGCTCACTAGTAGATCTCCAGTTCGATATCGTGTGTTCGCTAATAAATCAAGAGGCTTTTCACCGGTTTGCTGATCATTGTCGAATGGTGAAAATAATAGACAATAGAAGCAGTGGGGCAGTAATATTTCCTTTTATTTAATTTTAGTGATTTGATTTAATAAGTAGCCATATAACTTTAATAATGAAGATTATCTTGATCTTTACGTTAATTTTAATAGTGAACTCTTCAAAAGATTCTTCAATCATATCAATCATCAGTAATATAATCAATTACTCATTTGAAGCACCTCTATGCATTTATTACATTAAGCATGGCAAAACAGGTTCCAACTATTTTGATAGAGCTTTATTGGAAACAAATATACCAATCATACATTGACATACAAGACTGCAATAATTGGAAGTAACGAAACTTTAACAAATTGCAATGGATATATCATTGAAACCAATAGTGTGAATGTTATTAAAAGTATATACAATGAATCAAAATGCTTTCTCCGTCACATTCCAATTTTAATACTTTTTAAATCAGAAGAACATTTCTGGAAAACAGCATTAAACATAAATGATAGAAAGAAATATTACGTCAACGTTATGTCAATTGAAAATTTTAAAAATGAAAACGCTTTAATCGACACTTTTCAGAAATTAGAATTAGTATCGTTGAATAAAGACGTTGTTCTATTTTCATGGAATTATGGAAAGCCGATAATCTTAAATAAGTTAGATTTTATTATCAACTTTAATTACTCTGAGATTATACATGACTTAACGGTTAAGGTAGCAGCGTTTAATTGTAAACCATATGTTTATGTGAATTCAGAAGGTGAGGCATACGAAGGAATTGAATATCGGATAATTAAAGAAATGTCCTATTTAGAAAATCTTACTGTAGAATTTGTCTATATGCATCCTAATAGTGAATCCAGTAATTTATGGAAATTTGCTAAGGAAAGTGTCGCTACGAATGTAACCGACATCTGCTTGTGTTCAAGTTTTCAAGAATTTCTTTCGAATTATAATCTTTCAGGAACGTATCCCCATGGTCAAGTTTGTGTTACATATTTGGTTCCAAAATCTCAATTATTGCCTGAACTGACGTACGTTTTCCAACCACTGACAATTAGATTATGGGTTTATATTGTTTTCATAACAATATTTCTAACAATTCTTCTTCACGTGGTAGCAAATTGTTACAATACAATGAAAATTGTGCAACATCCATATTTGGATATAACGCTTTCATTTTTTGATATTATTCAAACGACCACATTTGGGCACTTCCAAAATTTTAATGAAAATTTGTGTCACACTCATTTGCGGTTTATTTTGATCTTAATATGTTTTCAGTCTTTGTTACTTATCACCGCATACTCTTCAGGATTATCCAGTTTACTGGCAAAACCCAGGTATACCAAGCCAATAATTAGTTTCGCAGATATGATCGATCAAAATGTATTTTGGGACGATCGCGGCCAATCAATAATACCGTACTTGGAGAGTTCTGTAAGCCCTGCACTTCAACAATTATCTAAAAGGTATGTGCATTTTCCTGATGGTCAACGAAATGTTTTGTTTCGTACAAACAAGTACGCCATTGTGGTTAAATCGTTGGACCACAGCTATGTAACAGAAACAGATAATTTGGATTTGTATGGTAGATATCATTTAAGAGCATTACCTGTATGCATTACAAATAATTATATAGTTTTTCCCATAAAAAGAAATCCATTATTGAAGAACTTAATCGATAAGTATACTTCATTATTTGTTAATCACGGAATTATGATACACTGGTACAATGACATTAAAATAAAGACTGGGATAAGATATATGCAAAATTTTTACTCATCATATTGGTATGCATCACTGCAATGTAAAGCTTTAACGTTGTCCAAAATTCAAGGAAGTTTTTACTTATTATTTATTGGATATGTAATGGCAATAATGGCGTTTGCCTGTGAAAAAATTCTACATCATATTCACTTGTCGCGTTAAAATATTTTTAGCTTTATGATTATTCAAAGAACCTGCTCAGCATAGACATAATAATGCACCATTATTAATTTCAAATCCCTATCGCATCCCCATCAGGTCCTCTATTTTCAAATAACATAAAAGCCCCACAATAGAGGCGCCAAAATTTCTTGTGACTTTTACTAACAAATTGTATGTTTGATTAAAATTTATTATTTTATTGAGTTACCACTCGTTAAAGTTTTTGCCTTTTCTTGGCTTATCCTGTGCTCTAAATTTCCTTGCGAATAATAACTTACTATATTACTAATTGTTTTCTTGAAATCAAATTAAAATCTCACTTTCTTTGCTATTTTATTAATTTACATGTACCAAGTTTTGTCTCATCCACTTCAAACTGGTACTATAATCTTCTAAGTCATCGCTTCTTTTCATTTATTTATTATGAATACACATTTATCCAGTTTGGACTTCAAGTTTGTCCGTGAAATGCAATAATATAATAATGTTACGTACCACTTGTGTATTTTGTAGTTTTGACTTAGGCATCAGCAAATGAGAGTTCAAGTCTTTTTCTTCACAATTTTCGTTAAAACTGTCTTTAATAATAATTAAGTGTAATCATTTTCGTATTTTCTCATCCCTGTACTTAGGCAGAATTTTTTTCTGGAAAATTTACTATTTCCCATGTAGAGACTTTCTTCTTCTTGGTCGGTACGCCCGAATTCGGACATCGTGGCAGAATTCATGATGAACAATTGCTTATCATTTGGGAATGTAGTGGGGATCTCTCCCCATTCTTCATAGAGACGGTCAGAATTAAGTTCTTACTTCATCCGGAATCAAACCCGACATTTCGAGTTAACAGTCAACGTATTTAACCGTTATACTCCGACAGCCTCTATCTATCTATTAATGTAAGGTTTGTTCCAATCCGATAACTATTCATAACTTTGTAGGTGCCAAACTAACCAAATTTTAATTTTCAGACAAGAACTCTTCATAACCTCATTTTGACATAATATTTGCTTCGGGTAAGTTACGTTTTTATACAAATACAAAACTTACTTTGTTTACTACTTCTAGGTATCAACAAAAATGACCATGATTAAAAATAAAAACACGGTTGTGTTGTGGAAGCACTTTTCCGATAGGTCGAGAAGACATGTCATTGAAATTTTATTCAAATAATCGAAGGTAATTTACAGCATCTTTGGATGTATTAGATCTTTGGAGTATCAGCCAATTGTGATAAAACAACTATCATTTTTAGCAATTTCCTCTTTGTTCTACCGTTCACCGACGTGGTTCTTACCGAGCAGATGATTGCAAAGCGTGGTTGCGGAATTTAATCCAAATATGTGCTACTGAAGGAATTCAACATCCCACATTCATAATGGATAACGCTCCTGTGCATTCGAATCTTGAGAGTGTGCTTACACCAGAAGATGACATTGAAATAGTACGTTTGGCTCCTTACTCCTACCTATTAAATCCAATCGAATTGTTATGGAGTTCCTTTAAATCATCAGTAAAACATCAATTGCAAGACAAAATGCCTGAAGTATTGAATTACGTACGTAACAACAACCAATATGAAATTCAGAGATTTTTGTGCCATGTACAGCACAATAATGTAATTTAACTATAGAAAAACAAAAATCTCTGAATTTCATATTGGCGCTTGGTCAAGTTATGCATCGCGATCCAATTATATGAAAATTAATTACAATAAATTAGTTGACGAAATTTGACCTATATTGACAAATTACGTTACTAAAGGAGATAATCCAAATAAGTTTTCATTTGATCCAAATCTGTTTCCAATTGTTCCAACTTATACTGCAAAAGGTTAGATGCATGACCGTCCATTTGCTGTCCATTTGAAATAATTGAAAATTATGATTTAAAATTTATATATTTATTTTTATTTTTATGAAATTTCAACAATGTCTTCTTGTCGTAATGATGCATTATAATATCGTTCCACATGGTTTGCATATCTAAGAAGATGTTCCTGTCGCATCTCTTGAAATGCAATATCAGAGCTGTCTTCCAGAATACGCATTCTAAATTCTGAAATGGTTGGTTCTTGGTTGTTGTTACGTACGTAATTGACGAAATTTAACCTATATAAGCAAATTACGTCACTAAAGAGATAATCCAAATAAGTTTTCATTTGATCCAAATCTGGTTTTATTTGATCCAAATATGTTTTTATTTTATCCAAATTTGGTTTTATTTGCTCCAAATCTGGTATTATTTGCATCAAATCTGTTTTTATTTGCTCCAAATCTGTGTTTATTTGCACCAAGTCTGTTACCATTTGCACCAAATCTGTTTCCAGTTGTTCCAACTTATACTGCAAAAGGTATAGATCATTGGCTCAATTTCGCATGGTGCATATGTTACTGTGAAAGACCGAAATTAGTGAATGTCAACATTCGCCGGTGAATGTCGACAAATACCAAATATCTTGGTGAAAGACCGAGCATGTGTTAATTTTATTCTACATTCGAACTTTCACCGGTATATGTCGACAAACACAACTGAGCTTCGGTGAATGTCAACTATCGTCGACAATCGACTGGTCGTGGCTTTGGTTTCGTCAGTCTGGATCTGGATCATCAGCCAATCAGGATATACAGAATATGTTAATTACATGGATGCAAGATAATGATTCAAATAAATGGTCAGAAGGTTTGCCGTTTGTCCAATTCGCCAAAAACACAACATACCACGAAGGAATACGCCAGAGTAAATAATATGAAGTTATGTTTGGTGTTAAACCAAAAAAGGGGGATAGCATCGTCATCTCTCCCTCGCGGTAAAATTGCAAACATTGACACCGAAGAACAGCTAGAAGCCTATGTTAATACTTCTGAAGAAAATTTGGGTAGTGACCATATTAATGACCATGTGTCAGATGAAAGCGACGTGGATAACCAAAATATCATTGGAGCGCAGACTGATCCACAACCTAGCATGTCTTCATCTCAAGCATTGACTGAACAACACGAGCTAATTTCTTCAAAAAGAGTAGCCGCAAAAGAGAATCTTCTACTTCAAGCAACAAAAATGTTGCAAACCTCAAAAAAGAAGTTTCATCCGGCCCAAATTGGCGATACCGTAAATATTCAAGTCCCTGATGATGTCGGGCCGTGGTCGTACAGACCCCCGAAATGTGTTAGCGGTTGTTGTTGAAATAGAGGATTCAGACTTGTATAAATTAGCAAACAAAAATGGTACCTTGAAGTATCTTTTCACCTGCAATCAGTTCGTAATTTGTAAAGAAAAGTTACTTTCCATGGATGAGGTTTCAACTTAAGAAATGTCGCTAAGAGAAGCAGCTTCTGCTAATTCAAGAAGTGGAGGGCAAGGCTATACACGTTGTAACTGCAAAAGGAAGTGTTCCACGGCTAAATGCAGCTGTAAAAGCAAGGATCTTTTGTGCAATTCGAAGTGCCATGGTAGTTTAAGTTGTTGCAATAAATAAGATTGTCATACATTTTCTTGTTCTTTTTTATATCATTTATATATTTTTTGCATAAATTGTAAAAACCAATAGAGTTTTATTGTTGTTTTCATTTATTTAAAAAATGTTTCTTTTCAACATTCACCATGAGTGCATGGTGAATGCCGACATTCTCCGGTGTAAGATAGAAATAATGATATTCGACCGATATTTCGAACATGCACCAAGCAACTTAGAGAATGTTGACATTCACCGGTGTATCTCGACATTCACTGGATTTCGGTCTTTCACGGTAACACATACGGTATTTCGTTAACATTACTCGTATAAGTCTTGAGAGGTCCTCCAAATCTGTATTGCTCCATTTTATAATTCCTAACGAGGAAGTTAAAATTGGAATTGCTAAAATGTTGATTGCAAGTATTTTATTTCGAGAATTTAGATAAGTTTTCAAAATAGTTTCAATGAGTTGTTTAAATTTAGACCTAAGGTTTCCTTTAACTGTAATATGGTCAATTCCTTTTAATTGAAAATAACCAAGATATTTGTAATTGTCATTTATTGTAAGATTTTCCATGATCTCGTGGTTTTCCATTTCAAAACCTTCAGAATTTATTAGTTTCACCTTATCCAGATGAATTGTTTTACATTTTTCAATACCAAACTCCATGCTGATTGATTTACTAAAATTGTATGTTAAAATAAACACACGGATGTGATGTGGAAGCACTTTTCCGAGAGGTCGTGAAGACATGTCATTACGACAGTACTAAATATGTTGAGGATAAACCTTCAATCAAGACCCTTCGCGAGGTCAAAATGGCGCAACTTAACCAGTTGCCAAGAATTGTAAAAATTCGAAAATAAGTCAATTATAACCAAACCACAACAACGACAGACATGTTTCGATCTTGTCATCTTGTCACATCACATCCGTGTGTTTATTTTATTATATAAACGGGTCGTTTTATACCTTCAATTCAATTAATCTTGTCGACAAAATGCTATATAGGTAAAAACTTAAAGTCAATTATAACCAAATCCATAACTGTACGTCACTGATGAGATCTAACAAGATCGAAACATGTCTGTCGTTGTTGTGGTTTGGTTATAATTGACTTATTTTCGAATTTTTAAAATTGTATGTAATTTCTAGTAATTTATGAAGTTGTACTTTCGAACTTGAGTATAGTTTCAAATCGTCCATTATAGTAAATGGGTTAATTTTTGGTTTCGGTTTACTTCGTTTTTAAGATTATATCTATAATTGGTGTCATTTAAAACATGGATTAGTGGATTTAAAGCAATACAAAACCATAATGCACTTAAGGAATCACCTTGGAATATTCCGCGGTTAATTTTGATAATTCGTGATGCCAACCTCGTTTTTTCATCTGAAATATTTAAAATTGTTGACCATTTCGTCATAATACGGTGAAGAAAATTGCTAGTTTAATAACTACTCGAACTACTGAATCCTAAATTTTACTTCAAATTGGTTAGTTTTTAATTCGCGAAAATAAATTATTAAGTATATTCTAATAATTTACGAATTAAGGAAATAAAATTTATGTAATTTCTGATGAAGAATGCAATACGAATTTGAAAGCTTAAAAAATAAAATATTAATTTTATTTCCTTAATTCGTAAATTATTAAAATATCCTTACTAATAAATTTTACTTCCTTAATATACCGAGTGTTTTTATTCGTATCGTTACACCAGCAAACAGAAATCCTTAAAATTGATTTATCACATTGTTTTCCTTCACCCGGTATAACTTAGATAATATACATACTTCTGATATATTTGTGTACATGAAAAGTGTTTAACTATAACTGAAAATCGTTCTAATTTCAATTATGTTAGTAAATAGTAAAGTACTTTATAATATATATAATTAAAGAACAAGAATAAGGAAACCTTGATATAGCTTGGCCTAGTAAGTACAGTTGCTAGCTGCAATTAGAAGATTTCGGTTTCGAATTTCAGATTCGCCATCATTTGTTTCCAAGTGGATTCGGACTTGTAGTGCGTACTTTGCGGTTACAATTTTTTTTTTACGATATCTGCTTATGGTTAAAAGAGATATGATTGAAAATCGTATCAAATGAAACATTTAATTAAAATAATGAGTTTGTGTTGCCTTGGAAATACAAATGCCAACAAATTACTTTGATACATCAATATAACACAATTTAATTTAAATTTTTAATTAAACTCATATTAATAATTATTGTTCTTCAAGCTTATTGATTTTATTTTTACTATCATTCAGGAGCAAAATTTTAAGTGTTAGAATACGTGTCATCGTGTCTTCAGATTGATACTATTTTCTTTCTTAGACTTTGCAATGTAATGTAGGAATCCTCTATGTTGTGATGTAAAACTTGTCATCCGGTATACACAACAAAGATTAACTTTTGATGTTGATTTTAGATTAAAATTGCTTATTTATAAGATTATAAGTAAAACTTTTATAATCTCTATAAAGCTAAGTAATTAGTAAAGTGCTTCGGTTATTATTTATTACGTAAATAATTAAAAGTAAATAAACATTGACCACGTAGCTCACTAGTAGATCTCGAGTTCGATATCGTGGGTTCGGTAATAGATCAAGCTATTTTTTACCGGTTTGGTGATCATTATTGAATGGTGAAAATAGCAGTGTGATAGTCAAGTTACCTTGGTATCTTCGCAAAACCATTCAAACATTTTAGTGATTTGACCAACTTCAATTTTAAGTGGATATAATTACTTTAATAATGAAGATTTTCTTGATATTTACGTTAATTTTAATAGTGAACTCTTCAAAAGATTCTTCAATCATATCAATCATCAGTAATATAATAAATTACTCATTTGAAGCGCATCTATGCATTTATTACATCAAGCATGGCAAAACAGCTTCCAACTATTTTGATAGAGCTTTATTGGAAACAAATATACCAATCATAGCATTGACATACAAGACTGCAATTGGAAGTAACGAAACTTTAACAAATTGCAATGGATATATCATTGAAACCAATAGTGTGAATGTTATTAAAAGTATATACAATGAATCAAAATGCTTTCTCCGTCACATTCCAATTTTAATACTTTTTAATTCCAAAAATCGTTCCTGGAAAACAGCGCTAAACAGAATTAATAGAAAGAAATATTACGTCAACGTTATGGTCATTGAAACTTTTAAAAATGAAAACGCTTTAATCGACACTTTTCAGAAATTAGATGTAATATCGTTAAATAAAAACGTTGTTCTATTTTCATGGAATTATGGAAAGACGATAATCTTAAATAAGTTCGATTTTATTATCAACGTTAATAATAATTATTCTGAGATTGTACATGACTTAACGATTAAAGTAGCAGTGTTTAATTGTAAACCATATGTTTATGTGAATTCAGAAGGTGAGGCATACGAAGGAATTGAATATCGGATAATTAAAGAAATGTCCTATTTAGAAAATCTTACTGTAGAATTTGTCTATATGCATCCTAATAGTGACTCCAGTAATTTATGGAAATTTGCTAAGGAAAGTGTCGCTACGAATGTAACCGACATCTGCTTGTGTTCAAGTTTTCAAGAATTTCTTTCGAATTATAATCTTTCAGGAACGTATCCCCATGGTCAAGTTTGTGTTACATATTTGGTTCGAAAATCTCAATTATTGCCTGAACCGACGTACGTTTTCCAACCATTGACAATTAGATTATGGATTTATATTGTTATCATAATAATATTTCTAGCAGTTCTTCTTCACGTGGTAGCAAATTGTTACAATACAATGCAAATTGTGCAACATCCATATTTGGATATAACGGTTTCATTTTTTGATATTATTCAAACGACCACATTTGGACACCTCCAAAATTTTAATGAAAATTTGTGTCACACTCATTTGCGGTTTATTTTGATCTTAATATGTTTTCAGTCTTTGTTACTTATCACCGCATACTCTTCAGGATTATCCAGTTTACTGGCAAAACCCAGGTATACCAAGCCAATAAGTAGTTTCGCAGATATGATCGATCAAAATGTATTTTGGGACGATATCGGCCAACCAGTAACACAGTACTTGGAGAGTTCTATAAACCCTGCACTTAAACAATTATCTGCAAGGAATGTGCATTTTTCTGAAAGTCAAAGAAATGTTTTATTTCATACAAACAACTACGCCATTGTGGTTAAATCGTTGGACCACAGTTATGTAACTGACACAGATAATTTGGATTTGTATGGTAGATATCATTTAAGAGTTTTACCCGTATGCATTACGAATAATTATATAGTTTTTCCCATAAAAAGAAATCCATTATTGAAGAACTTAATCGATAAGTATACTTCATTATTTGTTAATCACGGAATTATTACACACTGGTACAATGAGATTAAAATAAAGACTGGGATAAGATATATGCAAAATTTTTACTCACCATATTTGTATACTTCACTGCAATGTAAAGCTTTAACGTTGTCCAAAATTCAAGGAAGTTTTTACTTATTATTTATTGGATATGCAATGGCAATAATGGCGTTCGTCTTTGAAAAAATTCTAGATCATGTTCACTCTTCCATAAGGCGGCTTTAAAGTATTTTTGGCTTTATGATTATTGCAAAAACCTGTTCAGCATATGACATACTGCACCATTAATTAATTTTAAATCCCCTATCGCATATTAATTCCTCTAAATTCAACTATCAAAAAAGCCCCACAATAGAGGCACAAACATTTCTTGTGATTTCCCTTGAATTTAATACTAAACCTGCCCTTGGCGTATCAAAACTGTACCTTTACTTGTTTCCAAACTAATACGATCTATCAAATACTCAGCCTTCTATTAGATGACAATTTTGTATGCGCTGTAACTCGTTTACTGAAAAACAAACCTGATGTCACGCCTATGAACTAAAAATCTTTTTTAGATTGGTCCGGCTATGCTCATAAATAATTATTTTCAATTTCTGTGACTTGATTTAAACTTAAAATTTCCCGTAGGCGGCAGTATCTTTATACATAATATAACTAAATTGCCATACCTAACTATTTGGTGGCTTCTTAATTTAACTATCTTTTCTTTACCTCGCCCTAATTATGGTGCAATGGTTCGTTGATCTAGTTGAAGTGGTATCCAATTTTTTAGTTATTTAATTTATGATTTTTAACACAAATAACTAAACAAATGAACGTGAATTAAAGTGAAATAGTGAATAACACTTAAAGTGGCGACAAAATAAAAGTGAATTAGATACATAAATAATTAAACAAATACATAAATATAAATGTAAGTTTGAACATTAATTATTAAATTAAAATTTCAAAACCTTATTTCATAGTCGATCTGCATTTGCAGAAAAATGTTTCACACATTTTTGGATATTGAGCTCATATTTGATTGCATTCTGTAGCTGTTAGTGTTAGTATCCTTCGTTTTGTTATGAGGACCAAAAATGAACTTAGCTTGCAATATTTTCTGGAAAATTTACCGACATATATCATTATCCTATTAGACTTTCTTCTTCTTGGTCGGTACGCCCGAATTCGGACATCGTGGCAGCATTCATGATGAACAATTGCTTATCATTTGGGAATGCAGTGGGGATCTCTCCTAATTCTGCATAGAGACGATCAGAATAAAGTTCTTACTTCATCCAGAATCAAACCGGGTATTGCGAGTCAAAAGTCAACGTATTTAACCATTATGCTTCTACAGCCTCTATCTATTAATCTACATTTTGTTCCAAACCGATAATTTATTATTCATAACATCATAACTAATTTGTAGATGCCAAACTAACTAGATTTTAATTTTCAGACAAGAACTCTTCATAACCTCATTTTGACATAATATTTACTTCGAGTAAGTTACGTTTTTATACAAATACAAAAATTACTTTTTTTTACTACTTGCAGGTGTCAACAGAACTGATAAGTAACTTATAATATTGAAAATGAAATTTTATTCAAGTAATCGATGGTAATTTACAGCATTTTTGGATATATCAGATCTTTGAAGTATCAGCCAATAAATATCATTTAGCAATTTATGCTTTGTTCTAGGTAAAGGCGCATTCTCACGATTCAAGTTTTTGAAAATTCAAGAAAATTTCAGTTGAAAACTAACTTTTTGTTGAACGAATGTCCAGCTGACGTTCACACGTGTCAAGCTTGAAAGCGATTGCCAAGCGACTCATCACTTGAACGTGATGGCAATCACGCTTGGCAATCGCTTTTAAGCTTGACACGTGTGAAGGTCAGTTGAACATTCGTTCAACTGAAATTGTTTTTAGTTCTTCTTTTAAAAAAAATTTTCATATAAATATCAATTTGAATTGATGAGCAAAGAATTCCTTCTTTCGTGGGACAATGAATGCATCGAACGCTTTGATTTTTAACATGTAACATTTTCATGATTATATTACAGTTACAATGAGGACCAATCCACTCGAAATGCATTTACTATAATAATTATAGGAGTACACTCCGCTTATTATTAAACGAAAAATCATAAAAATCACAATTTTTCTCTAGCAGGGATTGATCCAGAATGACTGTCCGATTCGCCTTTTGACATGAATTTCTTCCCAATGAAAATTTTTCAAAATTTGCACAAAAATCGTTCTTGTGTTGGCATTATGTTGAATTTTTAATATATTTGTCTTGAGCCGAAATTGTTCGGGTTTCTTCTTTTACAGGTAAGAAACGCGAATAATTTTTATTACAAAAACTGTCAGATGTCACAACTTTATTTCTATTTCAGATAAAAGAAACAAAATACTTGTGGCGCTAATGAAAATATCAATTTACCGACCAAATTCGACCAAGGTTAGGGCCATTCAAATAGTATTCAAAGTTTTTGAAGCATACTTCTTTTTTTTATTGTTAAAAAATTTCAAGTATCTCCTATTAAAGAATTATTAAAATGATAATAATTACAAAATTACACTTAAATGTAAGAATCATTTGTATGGTTAAAACAATTAAATCTTATTTACAACTATTTTATTTTAAAAATGTTCTCAATTTGAAATCTTTGCGAGTCATTTTGAAATACGACAATATATTATAACAATTTGTATGACTTTTTCTACTATTTAAGTACGAATAAATTGAAGAAAAAGAAGGATTAGAAGAACTAGCCGATTCTTGTCCCTATTGATTACCTCTAAGAACCTCTAAGAAAAAATGCGTGTTCCGAATTGACCGATATTTGTGAGTCCCCCTTCGCCCTTGAAAAGTATTAAAAAGTATGGAGAAACATAAAACTATTGTTTTTGTTCATGAAAGTTGTACATATTGTAGTATTTTGAAATCATCATAGAAATTTTAATTGTAAATTCAGTTGATTTTTGTTTTGGTTCCGTAGTTTGCCACGTGATGGTGCGGAATGTACAAAGTTTTGAATTATTCTCTTTTTAAATAAGTGGAAGGAGTTTAAAAATTTAATTAATTTTATTTGTGTATTAAAGACAAATCGACATGAATATTTCTTAATTTCATCAAACAAATTTATTGTTTTGTTGTTAATAACCAATAATTGTTAATTTAGTAGGATAAAATGTTAGATAATAAGGATTTAAATATTTTGGTGATTTGAAATTTAAAGGTAGTTCCAAAAACAAACGCGGAGTGCGACATAAAAATTTAACTTGGTGAAGAGGGGAGAAAAAGAACGCTCTCTTTCCTGGGACGCCTGCAAGACACGCTGCGTTTTTGTGGTGCGCGACATAAAAGTGCATAAATTAATATAAAATGTACAAAATTCAGCAAATTTAATGCTGTGCATTAGTGTATCATCAAGATCGATTGATGGAAAAAGTTTATAAGCGGTGAAAAGCTGAAAAGCCAAAATTTGGATGATAAACTGGGAAGCGTCTTTTTCAACAAACTAAGAAGATTGAAAATTGCGAGACTGGTCGACCGCCAACTAATCAATTGAACAAATGATGCTAATCAACTGTAATCCATCCAGGAAATTGCTGGAAAAGAATAAAATTACCAAATTAAGGTAAAAAAATTTTAATAATACCACATGTTAAAAATTTTTGTGTCGGCGACGATAATCGAACTGCGCCTGCGCAAGCCATCTGCTGTAATGCATGGCGTAAAATTTTGAAGGCCACGAGGAACTACACAAATAAAATTTTAAATGCAGTGCCGTAATGAAATATTTTTGATAATTGAAAAATTTTGTAAACATTAGATTTTAAGAAAAATTTTAAGGTATTATTAATTGCAAGTTACAGGGGGATGATAATAGTAAATGTGTGAACTTGGAATTGGTAATGCGTATTCAGGTTTAACGACTACAAAAATTAAGAAATACGAAATATTGGATGATATGCTTTTGTTGTTAAACATTATTTGAACAGAGATAATAAATTAAATTGTTTGAATCGTTATAATACGTTTAATTTTGCATTTTGAGTTAGCTGTGGCGGATTATGTTCCTTTGCTGAAGTCAACTGAAAGCATAAGTAAATAAGTTAAAGGTTGAGGTAGGTAGAGGACAATATATTTTTAACCCCCGACCTTTTTGGCTACACACTCGTAACTATTCAATGGAAGGTCGGATCTCGATGCGAAATTTTTATAGTGATCGAGTATTTATTTGGTCGTGAATATTCATAACTACTATGTACGATCTCGATGGTTCTTTGGGTGGCTTAAGAATGAGTGTTTACTCTGTCATCAACTTGAGATGGATTTATGATTAATTTATAATAATAATTTACCACGACCCAAATAGGTGATATGTTGTAAGTTTGACGAAGGTTAAAAAGAGGGGTCGTGATAAATTTGTAGCGTATCTTTGCGTGTTTGTTTAACCCCTAACTCTGCCCTGCTAAAAGAGTAGAACTGTTCAACGAAAAGTTAAAATTTAAATTTTCAATATTTTAATATCGATGCAGTTGTCACTAAATTATGGATCATTTCTGGTATTTCTGTTGGATTCATAATAATACTGTTCAATGGAAGTAAAACTAATAATATGAAATTAGAATTTACGAACAAGTAAAACATCATTACCACTGTTTCTGTCACTGTCAATTTGAAATACGTTTTAATATGATTTGTTACGTCACTGTACTGTCACCTGTCAATTAAGAATTGCAATCTTTCATTGAGGCTCAATGCTTGATTCATATTAAACTAGTTCTTATCGAATTTCATCATGTTATTATACTCCAGTGCTATTCAACATTTTATAAGTGCCGAAACAATGATTTCTAAATGTCTCTACAATTTTCTTAAAATTATTAAATCCATAGTCAAATAGTAACACTGTGGTGTAACCCTTTTGAATACCTAAGGCATATTATGAGAAATAGTCATCGATATGAGTTACTACAACTAATTCTACAAGGAAAGGTAGAACGAAAGAGAGAACCTGGAAGAAGAAGGATATCATGGCTAAAGAATCGGAGAACATGGTATAATACAGCAACAGTGGGCCTCTTTAGAGCTGCAGCAGAAAAAGTACGCATTACCTTGATAATCGCCAACATTGGGTACTAGAAAAAGAATAGGCATTTATTTTATCATTATTTTTCAAATTTCATTTAACAACTCGCGTTGTAAGTGAACTTTAATTCCTTAGTAGGCGTGTAATATTTATTGTCAAAGTAGGTATTCATATTTACTTCTTGTAAATTAGACTTGAATTAAATCAAAATTTTAATTTCCCCATTCTTTTGGCTTACATATTATTATGTTCCATAGTTTACTCTTTCTTATTATCAGCCTTTTCCTCCCACTGCTGGACATTAGCCTCTCCATATTATGGAGATTGGTTTGGCCATAACTCGCCACGCTGCGCTGGCCAGACGGGTTGGTGAGTAGTCCGCAGATCGATTTTGGACTATAGTTGTTTTACATCCGGTAGCAGCTTGCTAGGCTAGCATTCAGATGTGCCTGTAGCCCTGTTTTTTGTTAACGGTGGCAATTGGTCAACTCAGGGAGACCGCCGGATTAACGTGCCCTCCGAAGCATGGAGGCAAGTTTGACTCTCCCCAGGTTTGAACCCGGTACCCCTCATTCACATCCAACTGTGTTAGCTGCAAGGCAATGGCCATAGTTTACTGATGGCTTATTATTAAGACTTCAATTAAAGAATTTAATTCTAATGTAAGTTTTTTAATTTTTCAGATTTCAATTAATATTTTTAAAATGATATTTGTGGTTATATTATAATTAATTATTTGAGGAGCTTAAATAAAAGCGAAACAAAGTGGTTTATAATAATTATATTCTCACTAATGGATTTTATTTTAGTGATTGTTTATAAGTGAAAACTTTTCAAATAGCTATAAAGTAAAGTAATTATAGTAAAGTGCTTCCACTATTATTAGTACTAATAGTGTTAAATAATAATAATAGAATAAAAAAATATTGATATAGTCATTAAATATTATACAGTCGCTAACTACAACTGGAAGATCTCGGGTTCGATTCCCTGATCGGCTTAAAATAAATTCTAGTGAGGAATATGAGGTGATAATACAGAAACAGTTACATTGCCTTCACGGTATTATCTAACGGCTTGCATGACAGCATCCCTGTTCGCCAAATCCAATGGTTTTTTGTGTTGGTAATTTGTGCTGCATTATTATGACGAATCATTCAAACCTTTAGTGCTTTAACAAACCTCAGTTTTAAGTGGAAATATTACTTTTATAATGAAAATATTCATAATTTTCATGTTGATTTTAATGGTGCACCCTTTCAAGAGTTCTTCGATTGTATCAATCATAAGTAATATAATTAATTACTCATTTGAAGCGCCTCTATGCATATATTACATAAAGCATGGTAATACAGTTTCCAATTATTTTAATAGAGCTTTATTGGAAGCAAATATACCAATCATAGCCTTCAATTACATGAATTTTATTGAAACTAATGAAACTGTAACAAATTGTAATGGATATATCATTGATTCTGATAGTGTAAATGTTATTAAAAGTATTTACAATGAAACAAAATGTTTTCTCCGTTACATACCAATTTTGATACTTCTCAAATCCGAAGATCGTGTCTGGAAAACAGCGTTAAACAGAATTGATAGAAGAAAATATTACGTAAACGTTATGGTAATTGAAAATTACAAGAATGAAAATGCTTTAATCGACACTTTTCAGAAATTAGAGGTGATATCGTTAAATAAAAACGTCATCATATTTTCCTGGAATTATGGAAATACGGTAATCCTAAATAAGTTCGATTTTATTATCAACGTTAAATATTCCGAGATTTTACAAGACGTAACGTTAAAAGTAGCTGCGTTTAATTGTAAGCCGTATGTTTATTTGAACGCACAAGGTGAAATATACGAAGGAATTGAATTTCGGATAATTAAAGAAATGTCTCGTTTAGAAAACCTTACTCTAGAATATGTCTACATACGTTCAAACAATGAATCGACTAATTTGTGGAAGTTAGGTCTGCAAAGCGTTCTAATGAACGTAACAGACATTAGCTTGTGTTCACATTTTGAAGAAGTAGTTCACGATTTTAGTCTTTCAGGAACGTATCCCCATGGTCAAGTTTGTCTTACATATTTGGTTCCAAAACCTCAAACGTTACCAGAACTGACGTACGTTTTTCAACCTTTAGCAATTAGATTATGGATCTACATTCTATTGATAATGATATTTCTAACAATTCTTCTTCATGTCGTAGCAAAATGTTACAATACAATGCAAATTGTGCAACATCCATATTTGGATATAACGGTTTCATTTTTTGATGTTATTCAAACAATCACATTTGGATACTTGCAACATTTCAAAGCTAAATTATGTCACAGTCAAATGCGATTCATTTTGATCTTAATATGTTTTCAATCTTTGCTCCTTATCACTGTATACTCTTCAGGATTGTCAAGTTTACTGGCAAAACCTAGATATACCAAACCGATCACTACCTTTGAAGACATGATTGAACAGAACATATTTTGGGACGATTTCGACGGATATTTCATATCACACTTAGGTAATTCTACAAACCCAGCCCTTAAAGAGTTATCTAACAGATATGTACATTATCCTGTGAGCCAAAGAAATGTTTTGTTTCGTACAAACAAGTACGCCATTTTTGTTAAATCTTTGGATCATAGCTACGTAACAGAAACGGATAATTTGGATTTATATGGTAGATACCATTTAAGAGCATTACCTGTATGTTTTATGAATAGTTACATAGTTTTTCCTTTACAAAATAATCCATTGTTGATGAAGATGATCGATAAGTATACTTCATTATTTGTTAATCACGGAATTATAATACATTGGTACAATGTAATTAAAGTAAATGCTGGGATGGAGTATATGCAAAATTTTTACTTAAATTATTGGTATACAACAATGCAAGGTGAAGCTTTAACGTTATCCAAAATTCAAGGAAGCTTTTACGTATTATTTATTGGATATGCAATTGCTATAATGGCGTTCGCGTTTGAAAAGTTCTGCATAACTTTAATTCCAAACAATTAACGCAGTTCAAACAAACATTTACTTAAGAAACTGTGAGTTAACTATTTCAAATTTTTTTAAATTATGCTTTGCTTCGTTTACAATGTACCTACTACAAGTAAGTGCCTATGTCCTTCCAAGCGCAATATTGTAAAAATGTAGTTTTTCTTTACAATTTATAATTTTTTAATTGTTGGTGCAAATAAATAAACACAGAACCATAGAATTAATAGTCTACCAGGTAGAGAAACATATAATTATTCTATTTTGGTTTTGGTTGTGATACCCAAAACGAAATCCGAAATATAGTTACTGGCATAATCGGAATTGTCTCAAAATATATCATTTTTATCAACGAATTTATTGAGGTGCATGTCGCTGGCCCCCCCCAAATCGAATTTTGGGGTGAATTTGGTGTCAATCGTTAGAGCTTCGTTAGAGCCTAAATGAGCTTCCATTTTTTTCGTTTGAGCCTCAACCGTCGCGAAGATATTCGCGAAAAAGTTTGGGGGGGGCTGTAGACACGTTGGCCCCCCCCAAGTCGAATTTGGGGGTGAAAATGGTGTCAAACGTTAGAGCTTCGTTAGAGCCTAAATGAGCTTCCATTTTTTTCGTTTGAGCCTCAACCGTCGCGGAGTTATTCGCGAAATAGTTGGGGGGGGCCACAGACACGTTGGCCCCCCCAAGTCGAATTTGGGGGTGAAAATGGTGTCAAACGTTAGAGCTTCGTTAGAGCCTAAATGAGCTTCCATTTTTTTCGTTTGAGCCTCAACCGTCGCGGAGTTATTCGCGAAACAGTTGGGGGGGGCCACAGACATGATTTGCTATTTTCGTTATTTTTACGAATTTTTGGATGAAATTGGTGTCAAACGTTAGAGCTTCGTTAGAGCCTAAATGAGCTTCCATTTCCAACATCCTAATTTCATTTTCTAAAAAGTTACGGGCATTTCAAATTTTCGATTGCTCCGAGCAAGTTGCGTCCGATAATCCTCAAATTTTATTTTATTTTACCAGATTAAATCTTTTGTTTAGATTAAAAAAATTAATCCTCTTTGCCATTATAATCTTCATAATAAATAAAAATGGAAAAATTAATTTTACAAAATTTTTCATACTTTTATGTTTCAATTCTGTTTCCTACTAATGTAAAGTGTGCACGCCCTTTTTTCATATAATAATGTAAGTTAAATTGCAAGAATTTGTAAAAACTGCACACGTTTCTGAAAAACTAAATGGGCCGAATACGGTATAATTACGTTTTTATATCTTTTTCATTACTTACAGGACGTAGACACGTTTTAAGTCGAATTTTGGGGTGAAATCAGTATCACACGTTACAACCTAAATGAGCTTTCATTGTTGGTTTAGGATTACTTCTTGTAATCGAAACAAAAATTTTACGCTCTAACGTCTGACACCAATTTCACCAAAAACTTCAAAAATATAACGAAAATAGAAAAACACGTCTACTCCCCCCCCCCAAAAAAAAGATTTAGCGAATAACTTCGTGACGGTTAAGGCTCAAACCAAAAAAATGGAAGCTCAGTTAGACTATAACGATGCTTTAACGTCTGACACCAATTTCACCAAAAACTTCAAAAATATAACGAAAATAGAAAAACACGTCTACTCCCCCCCCCCAAAAAAAAGATTTAGCGAATAACTGCGTGACGGTTAAGGCTCAAACGAAAAAATGGAAGCTCAGTTAGATTATAACGATGCTTTAACGTTTGACACCAATTTCACCCCAAAATTCAAATAAAGAGGGAAAATAGGAAAACAAGACTACGACTATTCCCTCCACAAAAAGAAAAGATTACCAGCAAGGAATTAATCGTTTGTGGAAGGAGACAAAGCTGAAGTTCACCGATAAGATTGCTCTATATGAAGCAAAATACACCAACATATCAAATTATTGATTAGTAATTAATTAATTTAAATTATAAGGTAAATCTCATGCGAGGGGGAGGGTGGCTCCACCACATTTTATCAAATCTCACCAAGGGGGGGAGGATGTCCAAATCAAAAAGAAATACCACAAGTAATTAATTAACGACCCCAGTTAGGGGGCTAACGTTAGGCTCTAACGAAGCTCTAACGTCTGACACCAATTTCACCAAGAACTTCAAAAATATAACGAAAATAGAAAAACATGTCTACCCTCCCCTCCAGGATTTCGCGAATAACTCTGCGACGGTTGAGACACAAACGAAAAATGAAAGCTCAGTTAGACTCTAACGACTCTCTCACGTTTGACACTAATTTCACCTCAAAATTTGACTTGGAGGGGGGCAACATGTCTACTTTCCGGTATGGGGTTAATTTTATTAGTTGCGTAGACTCATTGCTCCTCCTCCAACTCGAATTTTGAGGTGAAATTGGTGTCAAAGTTTAGAGCCTCATGAGAGCATAAATGAGCTTCTATTTGTTCGTTTGAGCCTGAACCATCGCAAAGTTATTCGCGAAATCTTTTTTTTTTGGGGGGGGGGGAATAGTAGACTTGTTTTTCTTTTCTAAAATTTGTGTCAAACGTCAGAGCTTATTTAAAACCTGAATGAGCTTCTATTTTCATAATTTTAATTATATTTTCTACAAAGTTACGGGAATTTTAAATTTTCAAGTCATCCGAGCAAGTTCCGTACGATAATCTTAAAGTTTAAATCTGTTTGATTAGATTATTATTTTGTTTCAATTATGAAAAAATATACATTTTCAAGAATTTTTTTGAACTATTGATTGCATAGTGTTTTTATTTAATGCATAACATAAAATTGCATAGTGTTTTTATTTAATGCATAACATAAAATTGTTACAGTATATTTTAGGTAACTTTTACCAAAATTTGATATTATGTTGTGTATTTTGCTTCATATAGATTATAAAGCATTCTGAGCATTCTTATCGGTGAACTTCAGCTTTGTCTCCTTCCACAAACGATTAACTTCTTGCTGGTAATCTTTTTGTTTTTGTGGGGGGAGGGGTCGTAGTCTTGTTTTCTTATTTTCCCTCTTTATTTGAATATTGGGGTGAAATTGGTGTCAAACGTTAAAGCATCGTTATAGTCTAACTACTGAGCTTCCATTTTTTTCGTTTGAGCCTTAACCGTCACGAAGTTATTCGCTAAATCTTTTTTGGGGGGGGGAGGAGTAGACATGTTTTTCTATTTTCGTTATATTTTTGAAGTTCTTGGTGAAATTGGTGTCAGACGTTAAAGCATCGTTATAGTCTAACTGAGCTTCCATTTTTTCGTTTGAGCCTTAACCGTCACGAAGTTATTCGCTAAATCTTTTTTTGGGGGGGGGGGAGTAGACGTGTTTTTCTATTTTCGTTATATTTTTGAAGTTTTTGGTGAAATTGGTGTCAGACGTTAGAGCGTAAAATTTTTGTTTCGATTACAAGAAGTAATCCTAAACCAACAATGAAAGCTCATTTAGGTTGTAACGTGTGATACTGATTTCACCCCAAAATTCGACTTAAAACGTGTCTACGTCCTGTAAGTAATGAAAAAGATATAAAAATGTAATTATGCCGTATTCGGCCCTTTTAGTTTTTCAGAAACGTGTGCAGTTTTTACAAATTCTTGCAATTTAACTTACATTATTATATGAAAAAAGGGCGTGCACACTTTACATTGGTAGGAAACAGAATTGAAACATAAAAGTATGAAAAATTTTGTAAAATTAATTTTTCCATTTTTATTTATTATGAAGATTATAATGGCAAAGAGGATTAATTTTTTTAATCTAAACAAAAGATTTAATCTGGTAAAATAAAATAAAATTTGAGGATTATCGGACGCAACTTGCTCGGAGCAATCGAAAATTTGAAATGCCCGTAACTTTTTAGAAAATGAAATTAGGATGTTGGAAATGGAAGCTCATTTAGGCTCTAACGAAGCTCTAACGTTTGACACCAATTTCATCCAAAAATTCGTAAAAATAACGAAAATAGCAAATCATATCTGTGGCCCCCCCCAACTGTTTCGCGAATAACTCCGCGACGGTTGAGGCTCAAACGAAAAAAATGGAAGCTCATTTAGGCTCTAACGAAGCTCTAACGTTTGACACCATTTTCACCCCCAAATTCGACTTGGGGGGGGCCAACGTGTCTGTGGCCCCCCCCAACTATTTCGCGAATAACTCCGCGACGGTTGAGGCTCAAACGAAAAAAATGGAAGCTCATTTAGGCTCTAACGAAGCTCTAACGTTTGACACCATTTTCACCCCCAAATTCGACTTGGGGGGGGCCAACGTGTCTACAGCCCCCCCCAAACTTTTTCGCGAATATCTTCGCGACGGTTGAGGCTCAAACGAAAAAAATGGAAGCTCATTTAGGCTCTAACGAAGCTCTAACGATTGACACCAAATTCACCCCAAAATTCGATTTGGGGGGGGCCAGCGACATGCACCTAATTTATTGTACGTGCACTGTGCGAAGTCAACAATTTTCGATAGACTTTTAGACTATCGTTCAAGAAAATCACAAGATTTGTTTGGGAAGTTTTTTTTGCTATTATACTCCATAGTATTCTTGAAAAACAGCAAAGTCAAATAAGAGAAGAGAGAAAGCCATGTCAGTTTAACGTGGAAGATTCTATTTAGTAGTTAGTTTCTAATAAACCAAAACTTGGTATGTTGTCTATATAATTGTTTGTTGTTATAATTGTTGTTGTTTATAAGATCTAGAAGAGATAGCATACTTAACCCTATACTACACCAAAAATTTCTTTGTTGTATAAATTTTATTGCTTGTAAAAAATTTGTGAAATTTGCAAACAGACAAACTAGATGCCAGCTCCTTTATTTATCGCTATTTCGCTCTTCTAGATCGTATTAACCACATCAAATGAAATTCTTACTTGATTTTAATTTATTTTAGGATAATATTACCTAAAATAAGCAATTCTTTATGAATATTGTTCGAAATTTACCATATCGAACTTTTATTTACTATTAATTATCTATTCTGAACCCCAATCAAACAGCCAATACCAGGAAGGATTACAGTGTTTACTTGCAATTATTTTCAGAAATATTTTGAAATTCTGAGAAGTTTTGAAGGTCTTATAGGATTAAAATACAATCTCTTGAAATGCAAATATTCATGTAGCAGGGTTTTACAGTAAACAATCTGCTTTATAGTTAAATATGATTTTGAAACTTTCCTCTAAGTAAATAATTAGTTGCTTGTCCATGCTACATAATATTATGAGAATTCTGGTCTTTTTGTTGAACATTATCTGCAATGTCTTAGTTATATTGTAATCTATAAGCGATTTTCAGAGAATAAAGCGTACATTATCATACAGTTTGTACATGCCTTTACTGTGCATGTAGAGTGCAGTTTTTCCTTAGTGGTTGGCACGTGATTGGGGCTTGCGCAGTAAATGTGGAGAGAGAACCCGCGACACCCAATTCCACCAATTGACACAAGCATAGAACCGAAATAACGAATATTCGTTTCTGCACATTAACCACTCCCAACCATTAAGGAAAAATTTCGTTCTACATAGGTACGTACTAGTATTAGTTATATTTCACACATGACTATTGTGATATTTAATAAGTATATTATTTATTAATATTTATAATTCCAACTTTACATAATAATTATTGTTATATTATACGATTCTGCTTGAGAAATGAAATAAATGGTTAACTATTCCATCGTCCATGTATTGCTCATGAGACATGATAGAGTGCAGCTTACAAAGCAAATAACAGACAGTTTGATCGGATGTATTGCATCTCTTCGACGGAATAATTATTGATGTATATAATTATTTGGTAATTTACCAATAATACAATACAAAATTGCTATGTAATCCAATTATTTAGCTAGTTTGAGTGCTGAATTATTTAATGCTAATCTTCAGTTAATTGTAGCGTTAACATTAACACAACTTTTCTGTTCATTTTAAGAGAACCTAATTTGTCTGGGTAGAAAAAAAAACTTTTGAAATGCACTAACCTTGACAGGCAAGATTGCTAATGCGGTAGCTGGATTAGTAAACATACAATGATCTCCGAGGTGACAGAGGCAATTTAGTCACTTCCAACTTGACTTATGAAGGGTGTCCCAAAATTCACGCAAGATTTGAATTTTGCGCCACTTGTGCAGTAAAGTTCAGTTCAGTACAGGGTTATTAATAGAGAGATGATTTATATGCGATAACAGACCGGTGTTAAGGTAACACCCCATAAACAATTGGTTAAGCAAAATTTATTACCAATATAAAATGTTGATTAGCGCTAATAAACGTTTTCTATTGGTTAGTTATGTTAGAGTTTAAGCGGTGTTACCTTTAGACCGCTCTGTTATCGCGTATAAATACGCTCTCTTGTTATTAAAAATGGAGCGCTACACGAAAGAACAACGATTCTTCCTGAACTATATTTTGAAGATATTGAACGTTTAGAAACTAATAGAGTTCATGCTAGTTACATACATACTAATCCAGATCGTCCAGATGTGGACGACATGTGGTTTGAACAAGACGGGGCCACATGCCATACAGCCCGAGAAACTATTCAATTACTGCATGCGTCATTTCCTAGTCGTGCAATTTCCCGTTTTGGTATACCTACCTGAGATCTATTTGTCCATGTTAGGATCACTCGATATGACAGTAGACCAATTGGGTCGGCAGGAAGGTAAGGAATCTCAGTTTTAATTTTAACTTCAATCCATTTGTTGTATGTATCGATTATGATGAGTAACATGATGCCTCCAGTCCCTTCGAATATTCTCCATGGTGGTCTAGATATTTAGGTGGATTCGTGTGCATGTTTTGCACATTTGGAACATAATTTTGCTATATTTTCGATATCAGCATCGATTCCTGGCCAAAAACACAAATGAGCATGCCATACCTTTCATTTCTACATTACCCACGTGATCTGCGTGTAAATCCTTCAGAATTGCTTAAAAATCTTTCAAAATCGATTTTCTCCAAATTACCTGAGTTCTGGAATTTTAAATTTTCACCTGATATATCCCTAATAATAACCAAAACGTAATAATAAAAATGGTGCAAATCGGCGAGGGAAGTGTGGGCGGTCCCCTTGTAAGAGGTTATAAAATGAATCTAGATTTACATTTTAGGCAGTAATAATTTAAAAGCAATTAATTTTAAAACAAAGTAAATTTTTTGTAACATTTTAATCAAAACTAACAAAAAAATTTAAGCTTTTATCTTACGTTTCATTTTAAAGTTATTTATTTAAAATTTTCTTGTTTCATTACAATTTAGTAGGTAGTACATTTTACTCGAAATAATAATTTATTCGAAATGAGGAAATAAAATTACAAAGACCTAAAATAATAATATAATATTACCTGCAACATAACTCTTGTTTTTAATTTAACATTGAATCAGCCTTTTGTTAATGAACTTGAAAAAGTATTACAATCTTTTCGAAAATCAAAATAAGTACTTAATTTTGCTATAATTATGTTGGTTTGCAGCATTTCGGGGGTTTTATGATTGCATTTCATGGGATATCACAAAATAAATTTGAATTTTATTTAACATTCTTGTATCAGGAACGCTTTTAAAAATTATTAATATGCAAAATTGCTCGTATATTTTTAGACAGTTAATGAAGTAATTATTTTCTTTGTGTTTTACGAATTTTAAAATTTACATATTATGTATGTATGTATGATATTATGTTCTGTTTGGTTTATTGATTTAATGATATAAAACTTGGTATTATAATTACCTTTTTATTGTAACTCTTTAAGTTTTAAAATCATGTTACTTATAAGCAGCTCTCTCAAATAATAGGATAAGTTATATTAGAAGAAAATGTCAAAAATTAAATTTTTTTCTTTCAAAAACAACATGAGCGTTATGTCAGTGATATTCTATTGTTAAAATATTTTAAGCTAAAAATTCTAAGTTATTCTTTTGTGTAGGTAACATTTTATATATAAACCGACGACTTCACTCGCATACGAATTTGCCTTAAATTGAACTGCAACTGAAGCCACAGTGAATATTATAATAGTAGCGCAGCTTTTATGCAACTAGTTGAAACAGCTTGACATGTGTTTTTCACTGTTCACACGTTTGAAGTTGTGGTTTTTGAATTTTAAACTCTGGGATTTTTAAAATTATGTATGGAAGTTAATAGACCAAGTTGGACTGGATTCATCAAGAGAGGGCGTAATTATTAAAATTAATATATATTTTTACATTATTGAACTAATATAGATATTATTCTCTCTCTCTTGATTCGGAAAATCTCATATTTTCTTTTCTACAGAAATTGCATGTTTACAATTAAATCAGCTTTAAAGGTTAATGTTTATTTCTCTACCTATCTGAGTTTTCAAATCTATTTTTGCTTTTATATTATTCAGACTAATAATTTTTGTTATAAATAAAAGTTTAAATTATTACTTAAAAATATTTTACTATTTTCCCAATAACGATATAATATTAAAAGCATTAGTGCAGTGAAGCAGTGGGGAAGATAGGTAATGATTTGGGGTTGTTCAAAATGAGCACTCATTGGTGATCTTGTCCAGAGCTACATATTATGTAGGTTATTATGAAGAAGGATGATTTCCAAGAGGACAATATTAATCCCAAACATGCATCAAATTTAATAAAAAAAAAAAGCGCAAGGGGCTTCCAGTAAAGGTTTAGATTAATAAATCACTAGACCTCGCTGCTTATGAAATCATTAGGATATATTCCATTGGAAAATAATTGCTTAGTTATTAGAAGTCTAGGTAATAGTTAGTATTAACAAAACTCTTCTTTTCAAAGCCATATGGCTCCTTTGAGACCCTATAAAATTTAACATAAAGTTCAATTAAAACAAAATACAACAAAAAAAAGTATTTATTATTTATTTATTAAATGTTTACCTAATTCTATTTATTTATACGCTACAATAAGCTTAACCATTTTTTAAATTAACAATGTTTATATTATAATTTATTGTAACTGTTTACTTAAAATGGAACGTATAATAAAAGCGAATTTATTGTTACGCATAAATTACTGTTTATTAACAAAGGAACTTGTAAAGAGAATTGTATCGAATTTTACATTTCAATGATAATATATTGTCGTGAAACACAGCTCAATCAAACCCCCAAATAATACTACCGGGAATAAAATCTCGCCTAATGTGCACACTCGAACAAGTGAATCCCAGCTAGCTTTACGTCGGTTCACAAAGTTAAGGCCGCAGTATCTGCAAGTTGTAGGTATCGGCGAAATAAGATCAATTAAAGAGTGCAAAGAGTCAAGTGGTGATTTATTTGAATTAATTTGATATAAGACTGGTGCAAATCGAGACAAAATAGACACAATTGTCAAAGAGAATGTAAATTTGTGTACTTGTGTGCACAGTATAAACTGGATGGTATTATTTAAAAGCAAACAATATTCTATACCTCCAATTAACACTGTGTAAATGTTTAATGTGTAATAAAATAATATAAAATCAAAAATGTTCACAAATATAAAATTCAGTACCTTTTTCATTAAATTCTTGATAAGACACAAATCTTTGAATCACCTTGTATCTCGTAGTCTGGATTTTTGTGGTAGGGTGGTAGGCAAACCGTACGGCAATGTGGCTTCCGGCTGGAATGCACATGTAGTATTCAGCTCCCGTATTTTGCTCAAATCTTCTTTATTCGCAAGAAAACAGTGAAAGTGGTGTGTGATATCTTCTCAAGTGGTATTCAAATCTCGAAAATCGATTTAAATAGAATTGCACGGCTTCTGTGTCGTACAACAAAAATGTGGACATGTGTTGAGAAACTTAACCTCCAAATTTTAATCGTGGTTAAAATCATCCAATTTCTTAAGCATCAAAATCGGTAAATAGGATAAATCTTGATTTATCTAACGCAGCCTTCATGAAATAATCAATTTTCAGGATATTTTAGACGCGATGGCATCCAAAACGTGAATTTTATAATCAAATCGAAAAACGTGTTCGATTCACAAAATAGTGTAAAAACCTCAGTTTTACACAGTAAAATATTCAATAAACTCACTTGTACTATTAATCGCCAATATAATAGCTTTTGTGGCAACAAAAGCTTGCAGGAAGGTTTTCTTTGTAAAATCGCGAAGATGTCCGCAACTTACAAACGTCCCTCCTCACTCTCGGCACAAGACAAAACAGCTCGCCACAATTCTTGCTCAAAAGTCGCTATTACCATCCAAATAACAATAAAATAGCAACAATAAATGTTAGTATGCACAAACTTTTTGCCGCCTTAATTCAAAAATTCACTTTTCAGAACAGAACACAAATTCGCACCAAGTTACAAATAAAAAAAATCAAGTTTGTTTGTTTTATGTGTCATGGGTTACAAAATATCTCTTTTGTGTCGTCAACTTGCATCCAGCTTTGATGTCTTCAATTCGACACAATTAAACTTAAACAAATTCAACAGGCAAAATCTACCGACCCTTTTGCACACTTCAATATTTTAATTATATTATTAATAAACATGAAGATATTACTTATTAGAAGTTCAATTTGTTACTAAAATTAATTAACTTTAGATCACACAAATTTTAATTAAATTAACACAATTATATTATAATCAAAAATTTAAATTATAATTAACTGAATAAATAGCATAATCAAAACTTTTATAAATAAACTTTTTAAATATTGGGCAATCGATCAAAATAATCTATGAAAAGTTTGATACAATTATTGTACAGTTCATTTAGAAGAAAAACTTCCAAGAAGGATAGAGCTCTTTGCATCGCTCTAGCTGGTGTATTACATAACCTAAAAATTTTCAGATTCGAAATTAAATGAGGGCAGCAGCTAAAACACAAGTCCAAATTAACCTTGTCGGTATGATCTATATTTTTTATGTTGTCACTTAAATGATAGTAGCAAGCTTCCACCCTCTTCATCGTGGGTAACTGGTATATCTGACTATAATATGGATTTTCAAGCAATAAAAGCATTCCAGTTGTCGCACCTCTAAATATCCGGAACTTTTTAATGCAGGAATACTATTAAAATGGAAGAGATGTTAGTACAAGAAGAATATTAAAAGAAGGTCGAAAAATACATCGAAAAATAGAAAAGGAAATTTACCTACTTTATAATAAACTTGTGTACTTGGTCTTTTTACCTTTTATTTACATTTATTTAATACGTTTAATATTTACACTTTTACATGTTATTACAACCGATGACGAGCAGGACAACGCCTTGCATCGAAACAACAGAAGCTGTTGAGTGCAGGGTTCTGACTTCAGAACGATAATGTTCTTTTGATGTGTATGTGGGGTGTTTATATATGAAATCTCTTCATTGTTCCATTGTTCTTCTAATGGTCATCCAAGTTCATGTATTCCGCTGACTAAACTAAATTTTAACACTTATTGTAATTATCCTATAAACTAAACCGCTTATATGTGCAATATTTAATATATTGCAATACTTGCAGAAACACGTATCTTTGTAACTTACATTTTCACACAGTCATAAAATGCAACAAAGTAGTGGTGAATTATTTTAACATTGTAAATATAAGTACATTTCTTAAATTACTTAACAATATGAAAATTGGTGAATTTACCTATACTCTACACCTCTCCCCTTGAAAATAAAAAAAATTAAAATTACAATAAATTTTCATTTTTTTGTATAATACAATTTTATTCTATTCTTATGCACTAAATATTCCTTATTATCTACACTGATTAAAACGTTTGGAGTCTCTATTCCTATCACTTTATAAGGTCCTTTATAGATTTGCTCCACTTTATTACCCGCACTGTTTCTTACCATAATTAAATCCCCTACTTTATAATCTACAAATTTAGCTTTCTTATCATAAGTCTGCTTTCTTTTATTCTTTGATTTGATCAAATTATTCTGTGCATCTCTACATGCTTGCTGTAACCGATATTTTAATTCGATAGGGTAATTATCAAAGTTGTAAACCGGTTCCGTTCCGTTCTGAAGATTCGAAGGTAATTTACAAGACTTTCCGAATACTAACTCGTATGGTGCATAACGCGTTTCTGTATGTACTGTTGTGTTGTAGGCAAAACACCAGTATGGGAGCCATACAGACCACGACTCGGGTTGTTTTGAAATCTGCATCCGCAAATATGCCCCTAAGCACTTATGTGAGTTTTCAAGTGCGCCTAACGTCTCATGATGATAAGCAGTTGAATTGAGTTTTTCTATTTGTAATAATGAACAAACCTCTTTGAAAACTACCGCTAAAAATTCCGTGCCTTGATCCGTAACAATCTCGTCAGGAATCCCGTACCTTAATATGAAATTTTCCACGAAAGATTTTGCAACAGTTTGCGCCTCTTTATTCTCTAATGGATATCCCTCAACAAATTTGCTTAATTCGCATTGAATAGTTAAAACGTACTTTTTACCTTTATTATCTTCTTCAATTGGCCCGACCAGGTCTAAATAGATTTTTTGAAAAGCTGATGAAGCAGTCGTTGTGATTGACATCGGTTCAATGTTCGGCTTCGAATATTTGTACCTTTGGCAATCGTCACAACGCCTCACAAAATTTTCAATGTCTCTACGCATTCCCGTCCAGTAGTAATATCTCCTTATCCGGTAAAACATACGATTTATTCCCGCATGTCCTCCCGTAGGTAAAGTGTGATAGTCATTTAAAATAATCTGTTTTTGTTTATAATCGTCTATAGTCTGAACTCCTTTAATGACCGAAATTTTTATTCCTTCCTTACTGAAAATTTGTTTATATCTCAATATAGTATTTAATAAATTGTGGTGCGCACCGTCCTTTATTATTGATAATTGGAAAATGTTATTTGCTAAACAACATTCCCTTATTTTAATAGCCATTGCTTTGCTATCGAAGATAGAAAGCATTCTGGTATTCTCTTTAAAATATATTATTTGTAAAGCTTTACTATATAAAAACCATTCATTTATATAATAATTATTCCCTTCTTTTTGTAATTGCAATTGTAATTGTTCGAACCTATCTCTATCTATTATACGTAATTCAATAGCGTCTTTAGGACGTTTTACAAGTTCAACGATTTCTGGTTGATCAATCCCGTTCTGTCGTTGATTTGAAGTAAAATCCTCTTTGACATTGCTATAGCTACCTAATTTCTTACTTTGAGCCCTCGTTATAACATTCATCGTTCCTTGTATTTTGGTGGTCATATTCTTTAATTCTTCCGAATCAATCTCTATTCTAGATAAAGCGTCTGCCGTGACATTATCTTTACCCTTTACATACTTTACTGTAAAATCATACTCTTCTAAAACGAGCCTAAACTTAGTTAATCTACATGAAGGATTTGACATTCCAAACAAATATACTAAAGGTTTATGATCCGTATAAATAGTAAATTTTCTACCGTATAGATATGGCCTAAAATGTTTTACCGACCAAACTATTGCTAACAATTCCTTTTCTATGGTACAATATCGACTCTCCCCTTTGTTCAAAGTTCTACTCGCGTATGCAATGGGTCTACCATTTGCATTTGCCAAAACTGAACCTATAGCAAAACCTGAACTATCTGTAGTTAATTTAAAACAATTTTCTGCCGAAAAATCTGGGTATTGTAATAAAGGTGGATTCATTAATGCTAATTTTAACTTTTCAAAAGCGTTTTGACATGTTTTTGTCCATTCAAATTTTACTCCTTTTCTTGATAATTTATTTAAGGGTGAAGCTATATCCGCAAAATTTTTGATATACCTCCTGTAATAATTTGCAAAAGCTACAAATCTTTTTGTTTCGTTAGCATCCTTTGGTATTGGGTAATTTTTAATAGATTTGACTTTATCTGGATCTGGTGAAATTCCGCCTGCAGAAATCACATGACCTAGATATAAAATCTCCTTTCTTAAAAATTCACACTTACTAGGATTTAATTTTAAATTTACTTCCCTCAATCTTTGTAAAACTTTTACCAAATTTTTATTGTGCGTAAGCAAATTATTTCCGAACACAATTAAATCATCCAAATAAATAAAGCAACTTTCATAATTAAGCCCTGACATAGCTATCGTCATTGCCCTTGAGAATCCCTTTGAACTAACTTTTAACCCCATAGGTAATCTTTTCATCTGATATTGACCTCTATCCGTCGTAAATGCTGTGCATGATCTACTTTTTTCGTCTAATTCGATTTGATAATAACCTTGTGACAGGTCAAGATGCGAAAAATACATTGCACCCGAAAGAGAATCAAGAATTTCCGTAATACATGGCAAAGGAAACTTATCGTCTTCAATCCTATTGTTTAATTGCCTATAATCAATAACAACGCGCCATTTTTGTATTCCGTTCTCGTCTTTTTTCTTAGGAACTACTAGAAGAGGTGAAGACCACTCTGATCTAGTCTCCTCAATAATCTCATCTTCGATCATCTTTTCGACTTGCTTATGTATTTCCTCTTTTTGTGAATGAGGCAATCGATATGGTTTTATGTAAGAAGGACTTGAACCTTTCTTTAAATAAATTTTTTGCTTGTAAACATTCGTTACCGTCAGTTTGTCATCATCAAGATGAAATACGTCATCATATTTCGCGCAAATCTTTTGAATTGAAATGCTTTCCTCGTTATTCAGTGGTTTTGTTTTAATAATTTCTAATAATTTTTCGACCCTTTTAACCGTTCTATTACTTTGTTCAAAGCTACAAATATTATAATCTTTCATACATCCTAATTTTGTCTGAAAGTTTCTTAATCTAACATCCTCCTCTCTTACATTCAAAATTTTCACAGGTATCATACGATTTTGTGGTTTCACGATCATTCCTGCTACAAATATGCCTTCTGTTAACTCTTCAGATAACACCAAACATTCCTCATTCGTACCTATCCAAATATACTTGATAATTTCACACCGTGCTGGTACCGTTGTCCACATTTCTTCTCCTCTCGATTCCATTGGAATTGAAATATCAATGTCATTCAATCGAAAATTAAAACTGAATTTTTCATAATTTAAATTTGCAAAATATTTTTGAAAAAAGTCTGAACCTAATACTCCGTCCAAATTTCCTTGATTAAATTTGTTTATTAAATAAAATCTGTGACCTACATTCATATCATTCACTCTTAATTCAATATCAGCTAAACCGTGGGAACAAACCGTTCCTGAAATTCCTTTGATTTCTATCTTTCTTGAATAATCAATCCTTTCATCTTTTGCTAAAATATTTTCAAAAATCACACTAATTGATGCACCGCTATCTAATAAAAATAATAAATCTTTATCTCTATATTTCATTCGTACAAAATTTAAACCTTCTAAACTTAAAATTACTGCCTCCTTAACATCATTACATTTACTGTGGGCCTCGAAAAAATTCTGCTGGGTTCCGAAAATCATTTTCTCCTGAACTACCCTGTTCACCCGTCATTACGTTTATTCTCGCCTTATTATTTCCGAAACCTCTTCCTCTATTATTAAAACCACTTCTGTTATTGGAATTTCCTCTGAAATTGCTATTAGTAAATTGTCTCGAGTTATTATTAAAATTACCCCGATTGTTCGAAAAATTTCTATTATCACCTCTAAAATTTCCTTGGTTAAAATTTCTAAAGTTTGAATTCAAATTCTGATTTTGATGGTATGAACCACGATTGAAACTTCTAAAATTTTGAGAGTAATTATTATTATTTCGCCCAAAATTCTTATTAAAGTGGAAAACCTGATGATTTTGATTCATTTGTACCGATTCATCCTTAGCACCTCTAATTGCTTCGTTCAATTTTGTATAATTTCTACCTTTCACAATATTTTTTAAATTTTGATCATTTAAACCATTTGCAAATGTATTCAAAGCAATTTTTTCATTATTACTTTGTAGGATTTCGAAAGAATCACAATTCCCGTTTGCCTGCGTGATCGTTAATTCTGACATAAGTTGTTCAACACAACTACCGAAATCATCAATTGATCTGCTACCTTGTTTTAAATTGTGTAATTTTATCGAAATTGCCGCCGAAGATTGTTGCGTTATGAAATGTTTTTGTAAATCGGCAACTAACTCGCTAATATTGGAATAATCTTGTTTCATTCTAATTTTTGCTTTTTGTGACAACCGCATTTTCAAAACGAATTTTATTAAGAAATCTTTACCCGATTGATCTAAAATCGATTCATAAAGCATGATTGCGTCGATCATTTGTTTTACCGTTTGTTCTTTTTGATCAAATAAAGGAATCAAAGAAGATGCAGTTTTCAAATCAAATTTTTCCCCCATGTTTTCGGTTTTTAAATTAAAATTTGTCAATCTATCGTTTAAAATCGACTCTATTTTTAAATTTAATTTGTCAATTTCGTTAGCTAAAACTTTTATTTTCGCGTAATCGTCTTTGTCTATTTTTGCGATATCATCGTTTACCTCACTTTTTAAATTACTGAATCTATCTACAAAATCATTAAAACTTTTTTTCTTACTCTTAGTGGTTTCCAAACACTTCCGACGTTCTAGGTTGTCCTTTGTGAGATTCTTGTGAAATGATGAGAGCTCCTCCTGAAGTTTTTTGAATTTTTCCAACATTGGTTTAGATATGAGATCTGACATTAACTCTTTTGCTACGAATATTGTCGTAAGTTCCGGGACGTTTTCTTCCTCCATGTGAAGTCACCATTCCAAAAATATTTGTTTGACCCTCGTCCATGAATTATGCAACCAATTATTAAACCATAACAACTTCTTTGCAATCATCCTAATTAAAATTTCCAACCATAATAATTTTTACCAATTTCATCCAGTTCCAAATTTTTAATTTAATTAATTATTTAAAAATCCATACCATTATAATGTTGATTCATTTATACCATTCCAATTTGCGTCAATTCTTCCAAATAATTTTTATTGAACGCTTTTTCCAGTGGTCCGCCCAGTTAGAATCGCCATATAATAAACTTGTGTACTTGGTCTTTTTACCTTTTATTTACATTTATTTAATACGTTTAATATTTACACTTTTACATGTTATTACAACCGATGACGAGCAGGACAACGCCTTGCATCGAAACAACAGAAGCTGTTGAGTGCAGGGTTCTGACTTCAGAACGATAATGTTCTTTTGATGTGTATGTGGGGTGTTTATATATGAAATCTCTTCATTGTTCCATTGTTCTTCTAATGGTCATCCAAGTTCATGTATTCCGCTGACTAAACTAAATTTTAACACTTATTGTAATTATCCTATAAACTAAACCGCTTATATGTGCAATATTTAATATATTGCAATACTTGCAGAAACACGTATCTTGGTAACTTACATTTTCACACAGTCATAAAATGCAACAAAGTAGTGGTGAATTATTTTAACATTGTAAATATAAGTACATTTCTTAAATTACTTAACAATATGAAAATTGGTGAATTTACCTATACTCTACAACTTCATTAAAACTTACGCCGGTAGGTGAATGGTTTCTCGATTATGTATGAATGTATGTTGTGTGGATGTTTGGAGGTAGTATTATGTTGATTTTCTACATGTCAGGGTTTTCATATTATCTCACTCAGTTTACTTTTGTATTAACAGACTACATTTTCTATTATATTATGTAGAAAGGTGTTTTTTTAGTTAATTTTATCATCTACGTTTACATTACATAATTGAAAATAGTCTGCAAATAACAGACTATTCAGACAGATATTTAACTTTACGTATATTTTAGTATAAATTAATTATTATAAATTTCATTTTTAATTACAAACAGTTTCTTACTAGCAATTTTCTTTAGCAACTACATTTTTCGTATAACAATGCTCGTTTTCTCAGCTCTATAGTGAAGAACAAGTTAACATTTAAAAATTAACTCAAACTAAAGTAAACTTTTACTCCAAGATTAAACAACTTCGACTAGAATTACAACGCTACAGAATTTCGTATCACTTAACTCAAACTGCTACATTGTCGCATCCTCATCTCATATGCTATTTAACAATAATAGTACACGTCCGTTCAAGTCATTATGCTATTAATATTATTGAGCAACATAGTAATGAGAGGTCGATTGTGACAATAGCATTATGTATTCACAACACAAGGTGGATAAGTGTTTGTACAATGCTACTGTTAAATTTGCATAGAAACTATCGTTCAGGTTTTGAATAGAGTATGTATTATATTTCTGAGATTTTAACAGATAAGTAGCTTCGAATGGAGTCCGTATAAACGTTAAAAAAATGATACTACCAAAATAATACTTCAGAATTGAGCCGGATGGAATTTATGCAATAGAGAAACCTAATCGTGTTCTCTCTCACACTAATGGAAAGCCATAGACAAGACAACCAAAATTATTGTGGTCGGGACTTGCTGCAAAATTAAGGAAAGTTTCATTTCTGCTTATGTACATCACTGAACAGGAAAAACTTCGTAATACAATATTTTCTTACTGATTAGTTAGTAACACTACAGCTTCAATTAACGTAGCAGGATATTTCGTTTGACTACGAAAAACGAGGCACCCTATAGTGAATTTTTTTGGAGTATAAATTTGCAGTTTATGGCAAAATTGTAGTCTTCCCTGTTATTTAAGGTGATAGTTATAGATCATCAATACTTCATGTAACATTCAATCGCAATGACAAGAATCAAAAGGAATTTGATGAGAAATATTGTAATGATTTATGCTAAATTCCAAAGTGGAAGGTTTCTTTCCACACTGATCCATATATTTTCAAGAACAAATATGGATAAAAATGCAAAGCTTCCAAATTCTTCGAATGAACCTCAACCGTTACTGAGTTATTCGCGAAATAGTTGGGGGGGGGGGTCAGAGCCCAACTACCAACCTTGCGAATTGGTGTTTGGTTTGATAGCATTTTACATTTTTTACCTAGATGAGGAGCAAGCCCGACGTAGAACCCCCCCCCCCCCCCGTAGAAGAACATTAATATTCAATGATCAAAATCTCAGCGATTGACGTAGAAGAAAATGCAATTCTGTACGTAGTCTTAGGTCATAATACTATATTTCTATGTTTTTTAAAATACAGATTTTATTTACTTTTGATTTGATTTTTAAATAAACGTGGTAATAAGCCCTTTATCATATTATAATAAATAGAAATAAAAAATAATATGTAATTTCCAATTTCATGTTTGGTTATGACTGCTGGAATTGAAAATCGTGTAAGAAAAGCCTCAATATAAACCGCTTTTTTTTTAAAGCTGACATGTTATATCTGATAAGTTAAGCCTAAAACCCTCCATTATAGCACACAGTGGTCCAAATACGCACACAAATCAATTGTGAATAAATCACTTTTCTGTTAGTAAAAAATATTCATTAACCGAATAATCCTTTAAAATTAATAGTTATTTTCATGTGTTTATAACATATAAATCGATACAAAAGTATTCAGTTAAATAATTTGTACTGGAACTACATGGAAATAATATGTACATAAACTTAAACCATGTTTAAATTAATTATACGTTTTCTGTGTTTCTGAATTAATTAATGTGGGAAACCATAGATGTCTGTTTACATGTAATTATCAAACATATAATAGACCAGCACGCTGCTGCTCCAGCGTGTCAGTTCTTTAGGACACGCAACAAATTGTGATTGGTCGTTGGTAGTACCAACTTAAGATTACAACTTAATATTACAACAACGCACAGCAAACAGCAAAAAGGGACGAATCTCGTTAATCAATTCCTGCGCATCACCACTAATTATTATAGTTCTCCTTTTTTGCCGGAACACAACTCAAGTTTTTCCTAACTCATAGTTATTGGATTGGATCAAATGACAATGCAATGTATATGTTTGCATGTTTACTCATTATTATGTAATATCTGATGAAGAGTGCGATAGCACTTGAAAGCTCATAAATATAATATTAATTTAATTTCCAGTAATTCGTAAAATTATAAACCTATATCAATTAATTTATTATCAGATCACGAATTAAAAACTAAACAATTAAAAAAAGAAATAAAAACACTAAATATCGCTAAATATATTATAGTAATTTCGCTAATCCATTCATGCGCGTTACCACTAATTAGATAGTGGGTGATAAATCCCTTTTTGGATAGGATTTCCGTAAAATCCGTTCTTAGTACTGACCTACAGCATAAAAGAAACTCGTATGCAAAATTTCATGCTTCTAGACCAACCGGTTTAGGCTGTGCTTAAGATGTTTGCCAAAATCTTACGTACCCATACGTGGGGGGGGGGTCAGAAATTACAAATATCGTCCTTAGGTAATTAATGCTATAGCTATGCTACTGGTTGATGTGTAACACCCCGGAAATTAATAATAGTTAATTTCGGGATGTTTAGTCCGCGTGAGTGGTTGTAAGAGAAATGTCGCACGCCTATGGGAAAGAATGTTAAGATATAATAATAATTTTTGCTTAAAAGTTTGAACTTTATATCGAATGAACGATCTAAAATTCACGGTGTTTCCAAAAATGGTTAGAAGGTCGGATCAATTTTATTTCTAGTATAAATATTTGATTTTGAGATTAGATAGGGGAAGGAATGCCCGGTAATTTTCCAGCCAGTGATAAGATTTTGAAACGAACTTCGTTAATAGTGGCCCTAGAGTGAAATATATTAAAGTTTTGGGACCTTTGGGAAATACAGGTAAACGTGGTATAAAAATATTTTGGAAAAATCCAGGATTGTTCAAAATGGAAATAAAATTTTGAAGTTATAAAATAGATAACTAGAAAAAATAGACAAAACAAACTATTAATTTCAAGCTGATAAGAAAAACTAAAGCATGCGATAGATTCGTGTTTTCCTAAAATATTTTGGAACTAACTTTGTTAATAGTGGCCCTAGGGTGAAATGGATTAGAGTTTTGGGACCTTTGGAAAACACAGGTTAAAAGTGTAAAAGTAAAAAAATATTTTGGAAAAGTGAAAAACCAAAAAAGTTAGGAAAAAATTTGAAGTCACCAGTTAGAAAACATAATTGGCAAATGGGGGAATCGATTAAGACAATGTTCTTTGTTTAATCGACGGACAATACTGTCACACCCATGGGAAAAATTCAAATCAAGGAGTTGACAAATGCCATTAGAAATGAGTGGCGGAACTGATATAAAAAGGGCCACCCGCCAAAAATTCGGAAGTTCCTCCGGCACTACAAGTCAAAACCGTTGTTCGGTGATAGACGAGTTCGGGAAGTCGTCATCATTACGGAGTCAAAGTCGTTGTCCATTTGGGAAAACGAATTTTTGACCGGAGTTCTGCGGGTTCTTCGGGAGTTCATCCTACACTACCAGTCGAAATCCTTGTCCGGTGACAAGCGACTTTTGAGAAGTTCCTCATCGCCCCAGGCCAAATCGCGTTCCGTTGATGAAGCGAATTTTTGACCGGGCCAATTGCAAATTTCAAGTTCGGCTTGATCTGCAATACGGTAGTGATTGCTTCAATTAAGTTTTGTGTTGAAACTTATTTAATTCCTAAGAGGTTAATTAAATAAGTTAGTGAAATCGATGATTAAATTAGTTTAATTCCGAATGATTTCGATTAAAAATTTGTGTGTGCAAATTTTTACTGTTGTAGCTATAAAGTAAAAGATTTTGTGCTTATCCGTTGTATGTTAGTTAGAATGAGTCGATGATTATTGAAAATGCGATAAATGTTTAATTGTTAATTGTTGTGTTAGCAAATAATTCTTTAATAAGGTGTAATTCTGAAATTAATAAACTTAAATTAATTTATTGGGGTTGTACTTGGACCAATGAATGTTAATTTGAGTTTATAGTATGTGTAAATATTTGAATCAATTTTAGGTGTAAATAAAATTGTTTATTATGTCGGAAATCATAGTTTTTATTTTGAATTGAAAGTGTTAAAGAAGTAGGGAGAGTCTCTTCTCGTTTTTCAAAAGTTAACGATCCTAAGTGTTCCCAAATGTACTTGCACGGAGGCACCTCCAAATTTTAGCCAAGCACAACCGACGTCGTTCGTTAAGATTGGAAAATCGAACCAGAGCTACCAGGAAGTATCGAGGGGACGTCCAAGGATAATTACAAATAAGGGACGAGTTCGGGTGGCAGCTTAAACAAATACTATAACAGACCGTCCTTTATTAGTTTGGACCAATCGTCGGTACACCCCAAAATTTGAGCATCTCAAAACTCTAAGAAATTTTGGGGCAGAATTGGAACGAAGGCAAATTAATTAATTAATTACGAAAGAACAAATACGGGGTGACTTTTATTTAAGGCCAAATAAAAGGTTCTGGTGTTTTTCAAAAATAAAGCTAAGTTTTTGGAAAACGCACCCCCGGTTGTCACAGATGTACCAAAGATTTAGACTATTTTTAAGGCTCAATATTAAAAGATTAAGGCCCAGTTTATCAATCTCTAGTTATCAATCTCTTGAGGTTAATAAAATGACACTAAAAGAAAGAGAGGATCTCGTAGGGCCGGTATCTCGTTAATTCAATTTTTATACGCGTCAGTATCATTGAAGATTTTTCCGAATGTATCAGAAAATAATATAGATATTCGTACAAACGAAAATAAAAAAGTGCAAACATAATGTAAGGACACAAACTAGGTATAGATGTTGTAGACTTTTTGACTATTTTGGACATAAATTTCAAAATAAGATGGGATAGTATTTTACCGGCCCCCAACTAATTTTTGCATAATCTGGGAAACCATTTGGGCACAAACGAAAATAATGGACAGGTACAAACGCTTTAATCTATTTTGGGTCCAAAATTGGAAATTGTCAAAATTATGGGGAATGCCTAAAACATAGTATTTCCAGTGTCGCAACTAACCTTTTGGCGAAACATGCTAGTAGTCCAGTCAAAATAGACAAAAAAAAGTGCAAAGTTTGCAATAATTCGCATACAGCTGAAAATTGGCATAGACCTTAAATGCACTATTACAAACAAAATATCAAAAGTCCCCACCGATCCCTCATCTGCTAAAAAAGTTATTCAAGGTCAAAAGTCAACAATATCGATTTTTTGCATTTTGCTCGTAAATGATAAGTGTTATCGTAAAAATAGGTTAGACAAAAATTGTAGATCATGAAATTCTCTAAAAAAATTATTCTTATACTTATTTTCGTACGAATCGCTATTCCTGATATATCGCGATTTCGATAATCATTTAATCATTACCAATATTACCATTTTTTCAATCAATAGGACACTGTCAAATAAAACTTCCCAACTTTTTGAATCGTGATATCTGAGGAATAACGATTCGTACGAAAAAAAGTATAAGAATAATTTTCGTAGATAATTTCATGATCTATAATTTTTGTCTAACCTATTTTTACGATAACACTTATCATTTACGAGCAAAATGTAAAAAACCGATATTGTTGACCTTTGACCTTGAATAACTATTTTATTAGACGTGGGATCGGTGGGGACTTTTGATATTTTGTTGGTAATAGTGCATTTAAGGTTTATGCCAATTTTCAGCTGGATGCGAATTTTTGCAAAGTGAAATGTCTATTTTGACTGGACTACTAGGGTTCCACAACTTATTATTATGGATATAAGTAAATGAAAATAATTAAAAAATTTGTATACAATAGCATTTTCGTTTTTTTTTTTAACTTTTTGTACTGTATAATCTGTGTGCACGATGTGCGCACCTGTTGCACCTGCCGAGCTACGGTACTGCTGCATATTTCTGCATTTTAGCTTCTAAAATATTGCTGCAATTATTATAGTTATTCTTAAGTTGTTATTAATAACCGAACCATAACGTAAACCTATTAATTTTCTATATTATTTGACGTAACTTTGAACAAAGTTTAGAAGGATATTGTATTTTTGGGGTATGGGACTTTTCGGCGCCGCCAGTCCGGCGCAGGCACTATTCGGCGCAAGGACGGTTCGGCGCAAAGACTATTCGGCGCAGGTACTATTCGGCGCCGCCGATTCGGCGCCGCCAAATCAATGTCCGAATCAACAATCAATGTTCGCAATTTTTTACACTAACTTACTCGGAGTAGTTCGGTGCGTTCGGTGTAACATAACAAACAGACCTATAGATTATCGGAAAAATAAAATATTTTTTTTATTAAAATATATTTGGTAATATTGTGGTGTCGGCGGTCGGAACATAGTGGTCATGCGAGTTGACTATGAACGCTAAATACCCGGTTCGAATCCGAGTGAAGTAAGAACTTTATTCTGGCCGTCTCTCTGGTCCTCCAGGTTGGGGGGTTCTTCGTCGGGCTGGCTCCCCGTCGTAGGTAAAAAATACAATGCTGTGAATGCCATTTGATATTAAAAAGTTAACATTATAATGGTCAGCCAAGACCCATTAGGGTTGTAGCGCTACGAGTACAGTACAGTACAGAGTACAATATTGTGGTGGTATACAAGGGCGGATCCAGAGAGGGGGCACAAGGGGCGGACGGGCAAAAAAGCCGTTTATTTCTACAAGTTCAAGGATGAATAGGAAGGTTTATAGGAATAGGAAAGTCTCCACAGTACACAAAAATACCGTCGGGGGGGGGGCACGTGCCCCCCCCCATAATAATATAACTTGGTAATAATAAGCTTTGTTTGGTATCACAGACCTAGTGCAACCTAGTGTACCTGTTCTCTCATTGATTGGTGTAAAATCACCAACCCACTTTTTACACCAATCAATGTTCGCAATTTTTTACACTAACTTACTCGGAGTAGTTCGGTGTAACATAACAAACAGACCTATAGATTATCCGAAAAATAAAAAATATTTTTTTTGCGCCGAACCGTCCTTGCGCCGAAACGGGATTCGCCGAATCGTCCTTGCGCCGAACCGTCCTTGAGCCGAATAGTACCAGCGCCGAACTGGCGGCGCCGAACCGGCATCGGCAGCGCCGAACCGGCTGCGCCGAAAAGTCCTAGACCCGTATTTTTGTAGATAATTTAGAAAATCCGTCAGGACCTTTTTTCAAGTAAGTATGTAATGTGATTAAATTGAAATTGTATTTTTTATCATGGTAAATAAAGTGAAAATTTATAAATAACGTAAAGTAGGTACGTATAACGACGTCTGCACGTAATTTAATTAAATTTTATGTACGTAGCGAGGAAAATGTATTCGCATCTACATGAGAATTTTCAGGACTCTATATCGAACTGTGGTAACTACAACCTAAAGTCCATTAGTGCTTAACAGAGGAAATGTCGTTTAATGTTCCATCCGTAGGGTTTGTTGAGTACGGTGTCAAAATCTGCTCACATTTACCTCTTAATTTGCGGTAACAGTATCCGCCTTACGGTCATTCTCTTCATTATGGCATTAATCAACACGAGAACAACGACTCTTCACAAAAAGATTTATAATTACATTTATTTTATCACACATAGGTAGGTGTCTTCTGTACACCAAATTTAATTTGATATTTAATGTTACGATTATGAAGTTAATTAGCATTAAATGTACATGAACAACGTAATAACAGTTAAATACAAAATTACAATTATAAAACAAAGCTTCAACCCAAAATTGTTCATTTAAAACATGAACTAACTCCAGAGGTTAACGAAATGATAAAATTATAATAGTAAGCAATATTAATTTTGTTGAACATTAAATGCAAAAATACATGCGTTTTAATTTTCTCGTGTTTTCAAATAAAACGATTTTGAGTAGGGCGTAATAAAAATTGCAGGAAGGCACTCTCAAATACACAGGGTGCGTTAGAAAATGCACTCAGATTGGGAACTTAATTGGATTTTAGGAACGACATCCCCGTATTACAACTCTCTGCGTCTTGAATTCTCGTTTACAGTCTACATTATTTTCGGTTTTAATTCAGAAAGTGTCAATTTCACTTCACTGTAGGCAATGTCTCCGGCTGCCTACCCCCCACCTAAATAGCTATGCCAAGCCGAATACAGAACAGCGTCGCAAAGCTAATCAGAAGGATAAAATTGAACTTCGAAAGGCCTCTCACACCACAAAGGTGGTGAGACCAAATGTACTGGTTAATTTAATTTACAATTGATGCTTTCTGAATTAACGCCATAAATGGTGTAAATTATGGAATGCTGGATTTTGCTTCTTTTTTTAAATTTGGTAGCGATTCCCACTGTGTGGGAGCGATGGCCGAGTGCCATTTGGGAGAGTTAGTTATATTATAGACTGTCCAGGGCTAGGATATGCGAAGCTTCTCAGAGTAAAGTTAATTTTGTTGAAATATCTTCGGCAAATAACGCGGGATTTGCCTTTCTCTTTTATGATTCAACCAAAGGATTGGTTGATTAAAATGATATAAATTGTTAGTTTAACAGATTTCAGATGCTATATAGCGAATCTCCTCGTCGGGTTCATTTCAGATAAAGTAAAAAAAGTATCAAATATTGTTCGGAAAAACAAGGCTATGGAATTTTATAGGTCAGAAAACCAAATTATTTTAAAAATAATATAACATTTAAGAAAGCTTTTTATGTATATATTTTTAGTAGGCTAACTATGTTGTGCTATCCATTGGCTTTCTCAAAGTTAAATTGGTCGTTCTATAGTTACACGTTATGCTAAATAATGTATTAATTTGGTTGGATAGATGTTCAAAACTCACATTTATCACTGAGGTCCGAATTGTCATCAAATAAATAGTGTTGGTTAAAATTAGGATTGATTACGTAATTATAATAATTATAGCCTAATTTTAATTAATTTATTATTATTAACGTAGATATATTTTTACCATCTTATTCTGGTGTATTTTATATTATTCGGTGTACATATAAGGATGGTGATGATGAAAAGCCTGGATTAGATTACTTGAGTTTTGAAAATATGCTGATATTTTGGGGAATTGGTATTTTTATTCCTTTTTACATTTTTGATGACAGAATCTTCAAATAACGGAGATAATGAAAATTATCACAAATTAATGAGGATTCGCATTTTGAATATTTCACAAATTTTTCATTGAACGCTAATCACCCGGTTCGAATCCGAGTGAAGTAAGAACTTTATTTTGACCGTCTCTCCCCTCGGAAGGCAATGGCAAACCACCGAGGTGTAATCTGCCATAAAAGCCTTTAACAAGCATTGTTAAAGGTCACGACGCTTCTGTCAAGAAGCAATACGAAGCAGAAGAAGTTTTATATTATAGTGATAGATTTATTTTAACCCTCATGTTACCGTATGAAAAGCAACACCCAAATGCGATACCCGGTACCCTGGCATAATTTTTACGTCATTCAGTGTATTTTATACCTTTTTTTGCAACTATTAGGGTTTTGCAGCTATTATTTATATTTTTAATGTGCATTAATATCATATTACGCCATTTATAATCAAATTTTTGTTTACAAAGTCTGTTAATTAAATAAATTAATTAGCTTAGTACTTGTAAAAATGCCACTCATTTCCTACATAATTGGGCAAGTAGATTCAAATTTAAATAATTTTTTTTGTAAAATAGTTAATTACATTTCAAAAAGTAAGAATGAGTGTGCTCTACTTTCAAATTAGCTTCTGGAAAAATGTATATACTTTAGAAACACAGCTCAATAAAATAAAACCATTTTCTGCGGAAATGTAAATCTGAAACATTTGATCAAAGAAGAAATGAAAGCTTTGTGACTATCAAGATATAAATTATTAAGTAGTGTTGCAATTTTAGTAGTATTATAAAAAAAATCCACCATGTAAGTATTTGATTTTCTTGAGGAATTAAAAATAGATTTAAAAAAAAACTATAATTTTAGGCATGCATTATGCCGTTACATCAAACCTCCTGTACAGCTCAACTCATAACAGTTTTACCAATGATGATTGTTTTGCCCAAACAGAACATATTTGTTAATTTTGTAATTTGTTTTTTAGTTGGTAGTAAACAATTAGAAAAATAAAACTTAATTTGAAATAGACCAACTGTAAATAATATGGAAAACCAATGTTTTCCATATTATAAATTCATAGTGTAATGAAAATATGTACTTTCTCACCTGCCCTGCGGTTATAAATGTGTAAATCCTAATTTTCTACACACAATCATAACACTAAAAGGTAAAAACGAGGTAGTAAAACGATATAATTTTATGGTAATAAAATTCATTGGGAAGTAGTTATTACAAAAATTATGGAAACTTGGTGAAATACTTTTAAATAGAAATATTATAATTGGTAGAGCGACGCCATCTTTAGTCAGTCCTTTGATTTCAAAACAGATATGAATTTCGCTAAACTTGAGTCAAGTTTTCATCTTACTTCTTGAAGTATTATTGTTTTTTTCACTGAAAGGATTATAAACTAGAATTTAAATTTAGGGAGTTTAGCGCGTTTACTGTAATAGGTTGGTATTTTAACCTAAAAAATTTCGAAATGCAAGCAAACAAAAGTTAGGTTATGGCTTAATGAGCACTTTAACTAAAACAGGCTTGCAAGACTGTTTTAAGTTTTTTAAAATACAGTTATTCTATTATTCCGTAATACGGTTAAATTAAGGTATTTTTATATAGATGAAGCTGTTATCTCATTATTCCACTCCATTGACAACAGGCCCGTAGACAGGATTTCATTTCGGGGGAGGGGGGCAATTGTAAAAAGCCTTTTGTAAAATGTACAATTTTCGATTGTTCCCCTTCCTTTTTCTTTGTCTTTTCAACATTTCGAGGGAAGAGCGCGTGCCCCCAAATGGCCCCCCTGACTACGGGCCTGATTGACAACACTAGAAAACAAGGTAGCATTCCTCATGTTGTCATGTCGTTCAGTGTTGCCTCAGTGGTATTGCGGCTTTAGAAAGCTCCTTCACGGTGTCATATATATATATATATTATATAATTGGTTTATTCATTTACAATCAACTGCAACCAACCAAAAAAGTTTATGGCTTACGAAATAGACGCATTCATATGATTTGCTATAATAATCACCCCCGAGTGAGTCCGAATACCGTAAAACCACATCAATCGAGTTTTCCACCTTTAATCCAGAAACAGTCACATGTATTTCAGAAAACGTCAATAATTGTAATGCAGATTTGTCATTTGTCAATATTTTAATGCAGATTTCTCAATTGTATTTCAGAGCGCGAATTTATATAATAATTCAATTAAAAAAAAATAATTGTAAGAAGAAATAGAAAATTATTTTGTTAACTTTTAACAATTTAAAAATTTCTTATTCAAACTGTATGGATTTTGTTGAATTTCTCTCAAGAGAAAGCAATTAAGGGGGAACAACACTGTGACGAGGTGAAAAAAGGTGTTTTTCTCCGATTTTTTTTTGTATACTTAATTAATTAGTTGGGATTTAGAAAAAAGTTATGTTATTAAGCATACATTGAACTTACTTTGTGTAAATTTTTATTAACAAAAATTACAAGTTGCCATAGTTACTGAGGTATAATATAGCCTCTGTACAAAAAGTGTGGTCCAACGGTCCCATCGATAACTTGACAATGGTTTGTGTAAAAAGTAAAAATAAAAAAGTTTTGTAATCTCTATAAATGTAATTCTCGTTGTACGTAGCCGTTTTTCGAAAAAAAATTATTTCACAAAATGGCGGGTGTTCAAAGCAAAAAGTTCGATTTTAGCGACATTTTTACTTACATTTGGTAGCTTAAAAATACTAAATTTCAAAAAAAGAAAAACGGCTACGTACAACGATAGCCACTGCAATTACGGAAATTTTTGTTTTTTAAAATTAAAAATCGGAAAATTATAGCTAGAGTTAGAGATGGTACCAGGTCGAGAAATGTAGTTTCGAGAAAAACTCAATTGAAAGTTTTAGTATACGTAAATCGTAGTAGCTTAAAACTTGTTAAATCGTCTCTAAAGCAGAGTTCACAATGAAGTAGGGTCTTGCCTTGCTTCGGTAGAAAGCAAGAAAGAGTCAATCAAGATGAACGATTTTTGAATCATAGAAAAGGATAGAAGAAAATACTTTAATCTAATTGGCGCTTTCCAGCTTTCTACCGAAGTAAGGCAAGACACTACTTCATTGTGAATGCCGCTTAACTTGCTCAATTTTCAAGATTTTAACTTGAAATTTTTTTTACATGTTCTTAATTATGCATACTTGGAGAAAATGCAAAAAAACAATAACAAATTTTTTTTATACGTCACAGTGTTGTTCCGCCTTAATGCTGCTCTGTAGTTTTCGCAAAAATTTGTATTAGGGTTTCAAAGATTTCATCGGAGAGTAATCACAGGAAACTGAGCCATTCTGTCATGACAGCATCTGAAGTTGTGCAGAATTTAACCTTCCTTGACATCTTAATTTTTGCTCTGTTCAAATTATATTACGATTTAGGTATTAAATTTAACTTGTAATTATTTGACTTCAGATTTAAAAGCTATTTTACTATTCGGCAGAATATTAATTAAAAACTTTATTAAGCCATCACAATAGAATTAATTATTCAATAGGTACTGCGAAAATTACATTATAATGTACTTATTTGTCTGGAGGCGGAAAACCAGTTGAATAAAAACATTTAGATAATATAATAAAATAATTTTCTCGCGTCGAATTGCAGTAATTTTCATTTATTTTTTATTGCTTATTCTATACTTTATTAAATTTCATAATAAAATACTATCACTATTTGATATTTTGCTATAAAGTTTTATTTATGGTTAGTAAAAGCAAAAATTGTGATTGTACAAAATTAATGAATTTATATTAACTAATCTAAGATAAACCACTGGCTAAGTAAATGTAAACAAATTTTATAAAATACTGCGTTTGTTTATTTTTTCAAAAATGTTATAAAATAAATTAAATTAGGTAACGTAAAAAATAAAAACCTTAAAAATAAAGTAAACAGCTATATAATCTGAGCATACATTCTTCTACCTAAAAATAAAATAACATGTATTAGGTTTTTCAAAATTCCTATTAAAATTAGCTTACGGTTAATTGTTTGTGATAGCATCATCATAAATGGAGTAGCTAAGATAACAGAAGATCCACACACTAAGGCTAATGCATTACCGTAATACATTTTCGAAGGTATTTGTTTGTATCTGGAATGTTAAATTTTGTAAACATTTGGTTAAACACCAAACTAATTACTTACAAAGCTTCAATTACAGCTATGGCAATTCCATTAGATATTTTATCGGTCAATGCCATCAAACCATAAACTAGAGCACTGTCTTCAGTTTTGCTTCCTATAATTTCGGCCACGGTACCTAAATTGGTAACTTGTAGCATACAACTGGCAATTCCAAATAAAATTGCTATTATGTAAATCTCTGCAACTTTAAAACTGGGAATCCCCGATCTTGAATAAATCCAAATGCAACAAACAAATCCAGCCAACGAACCAATGGAATACAAATTCTAAAATATTACCGCATTAAGTTTTTGGTATTTAATTTAAGTGGTTCCAACTTACCACTCGTCCATACGAAATAATTAATTTGTTTATAAAGAAAGACATCACAAGACTACCCATATAAATACATAACGGTATAATTGCAAGATTACTTCCATGCATGTCTAAGGTGTTATTTAAATATAAGGGCATAATTATTTGACCAATATTAGCAAACAGCATTGTTGACATGTATACTACTGCAGCCTAAAACGAAGGAATTAATATATTTGTAGGAAATTATATTAGAAAACCATACTTTGTAATATATCAGATCAGTTAATATATTATGGATGCTTCCTCGACTTTCACTACGAATAGAGTTTGGAACTCTTCGATCCGTTTCTTTAACCAATGCATAAAAAAGTATGGATGCGGTCACACCAACGAGAGTGCATATCACCATAATGTTGCGAAAGTTATCGCTAACATTTTGAATGGTGTATTTTCTATTTCCCTCCAGAATGTACCATGCCACTCCATAGACGAGTATATTGGATAAAACGGTAGCACAAAATCTACAAAATATAGGTTGAAAAATTAATTAAGATAGTTTCAAACGTTGAATTACCTGATTGATGTTAACTTTAATCGACCACCCACTGTGAACGATAATTCTGGTATGAGGGCCAAATGAGAGTTTTGTACGGCGGCCCAACCAAATTGAAAGATTACGTAACAAATCACGTAACTTACAAAATTCATATTTAAATTGAGGAAAGAAAGCGGAAAAGTTGAAACTACGAGGATTGTTCCTAAAAGTAACGATTTTAGTAAGGTAATGTTGAGATTTTAAATTGTAACCGTACCAAGGAGATGCCACACTTTCCGTTTACCATACTTAAATATGCCCACGTTATCACTTCTGTCGGAAAGGTATCCAAAGAGTGGAGTACAAACAGCATCTGCAATCTTTAGAAAAATAAAAATTTGTAATTTTTCTAACGGTAAAACTATACTTACTTGGCCGATAAGTAACAACAATCCACATTGGTACTTTTTAAGATTCAAAACGGTGTCCATATACAACAAGAGGTAGCTGAAGACCAAAGATGAAGATATGTCGTTGAAAACGTGTCCCAATCCATAACCAATTCTTGTACGTAGAGAAACTGGTATAAATACTTCGCCATGTCGCATTGGTAGAATTTCGGGTGTGATCGATAATTGTATATTTGGAGCCATGGTTGATTATTATGCAGAAAACTGTTGTAGTTTTGAGTTTCTTCACTGGGATTTGAAATGTTTCACTATCACACTATATTTTGTAAACTATACACAAAATTATTGAAAAAGCCATTTTTGGTAACTTGCGTGGCTTGTTAAATTGTTCACTAATTTCTACGCAAAAAAAGAAAATTGTTGTTGAAAACAAAAAATATTTTATTAAGAAATGACCGATGCTTACCAGAAACTGTAACCTTTTAATTTTAAGCATTTTGAAACTAAGCTTTTATTGATTGGAATCTCGGTAATTGACAATAGATATTAGTTTCAAGAAAGATTATTAAAATTTGAGTACTCTGCAATAATACATAAATGAGCTTGTAGATAACTGCATCAGTTAGGAAAATAATGAAGAAAAGGATTAACCAATAATTGTGCTATTTGGTGTTATCTTATCACGCTTTGCATTCATACCATTAAGTTTAATAGCAAAGTTTGTGTGATAAGTGATAATTACATAATGTAATTATTCGTGTTTGAAATTAGAAATAGTTTAACATTTGCACATATGAACTTGTGGTTATAAATTCAACTAGCGTTTACACTTGACGTTGGCTCTTACTTGCCCAATATGATAAGATTCTTTAGTTTTAAAACTTTATAACCATTATTTGAATGATATTTGAATACTTGTGCAAGATTTTGCAATGCAAAATATCAGTTTCATCTACAAAAATGTTAATGTTGGAAAAAATTAATTAAAAGTTTGATTTCAAATCGAAAAATTATCTCCGATGTAGATTCATTCAATATAATTTAAAAAAATCATAAATTTAATGAAAAGCGACCAACCAGCAAAGGGAGCAAAGTTTAAATTAGATGTTTAATAAGCAACACTTAATTTTTAAAATCAATAAATATTTTGGAAATCGATGATTTACGACGAAGCACTAAAGTGGGTCGAAATCTAAAAGAAGTTTGAAGCTTGTCCTCAACACTTGACTATACTTTAATCTAATTGTATTTGCAAATTGCGTTTATTGGCTTTCTTGCTCCTTTAGTATCGTAATGCTTATAATTTGCTTATCTTAAATTAAAACTGGACTAATGAAAATATAAAGCTATGCGCATAACACTGCGCATTTTAGTATTTAGCGAATGGAACAATGTCTACATCGTTAAATTTAGTTGTTGCGATATGCGATAAGAATGTTGAAAAATGAAAAGCTTGCATATAGAAAATTAATTTTACCACAGTCGTGCAGATCATTTTACATTTCAAAAATTAGCATTCTTCCAGCATCTTGGAAATACTTCGATCCTAACCTGATCAGACATGTGGAATGTCGCTTCTGCTAAAAATATTACCCTGCCTCGGCAGGTGTGTTATCATGGTCAATACATTCAGCATATTGACGGTTACAATGTTAAAGCTCGTTATATCACCTTCAATAGAAAAGTACGCGTGATTAACTAGAACATAAATTATATAAACCGTAATGTATGTTCAGGATTTATCTATTAATAATGAGCATATAAGTAATGAGTTGAGTTTTGTTACGCTGAAAAGGTTCGCTTAATATTTACGAAAACTCAATTTAAAATTAAAGAACATCCCAAATGTAATTGCTTTCCTAATAACAAAATTGTTTGTAAGTTCCTACACGAAGAATTTTCAATATGCTTTAGTTTAATATTATATCACATTTTTTATTGACTTAGCTTAGATTCCATTAAGTAATGCCCAAGTATAACAAATCTGGCTAATGACATACATAAGTGCTATAATCGAGAAGCGCATAATGATGATCAATACATTAATACAAATACCATTAATTAGCTGTCTATCACTAATAGCTAATTAGTTACAACCACCTAACAGTATTCTGCAATTTTAGTTTCCACGTTCCTATACATACAAGCAGTTTAGCGAAAACCTTCTATTTAGTTGAAGGATTTTCGTTACAAATTTGGTGTTATGATACATGTTTTAGATAGATATTGGATGGGAAAGTTTTCCCACCGAGTTTCAACAGATTACTTAATAACATAATAATCAATTCAACTAAAATCATATTAATGAAAGTTAAAGCTAAGATCTGTTCGTAACGCATGACGTTGATTGCAGATTAATATCAATAATAACAGTTGCTTTAACCTAGAAAATTTATTCGTGGATTTTTAAGGTGCAAATCCTATAAAGAAAATGGTGGCATGTGTTCTCCAAGCTGAATAAGTTATATACTTGTCAAAATTCTAAAAATGCGCACGAAAGTGACTAATTCGTTATTATAAATGGTGTTAATAATTTACTCTTTATTTACTTAATTGTATATCATCCACTTAATTTGACGTTAGACGTTAAACAGTTTGAAAAGACATTTTACAGAAAAGACAAATATTTTCGAAACGAAATTATAAATTTATAAGTTAGAAGTGATTCTTGTACTTTTAATGTAATAAAAAATAAATATGTACCTAATGCAGCATTTTACTTTACTTAAAAAACGTTAAGATATTTAAATTAAAAAAAAAATACTGTTCCTTTATTTCTTTTATTATTAAAGAAAATTTCTTGTATAAGAAAATTAAATGTACCTCCAATGCAACAATATAAAGGCAAATTTTTTTTTAAATATTGCGAAACAATAATAAAAAGAAATATGAAGAAGAAAAATTTCTTTGAAGTTAGTGAAAATTCTAATCATAGAGTGGCTTTTGTCATGGTAAAGTGGTCGCAAAAGAAGATGAGAGGGTGGAGCTAATGCGTAGAAACCAAAACTCGTACAATCGTGTTTATGTTGGTGGAATTGGGTGTCACGCGATGTTTACTACGCCAGATTTTGTCTACGCCCTCTCATCTTCCTTTGTGATCACTCTACATGGTTGGATTTTGTTTAACGCACTCATTTACATGTAATTAATTAATTAGAATATTTCATAATCCTAACGGGTTATGATACATGTTTTAGATAGATATTGGATGGGAAAGTTTTCCCACCGAGTTTCAACAGATTACTTAATAACATAATAATCAATTCAACTAAAATCATATTAATGAAAGTTAAAGCTAAGATCTGTTCGTAACGCATGACGTTGATTGCAGATTAATATCAATAATAACAGTTGCTTTAACCTAGAAAATTTATTCGTGGATTTTTAAGGTGCAAATCCTATAAAGAAAATGGTGGCATGGCTTTCAGTTTCGAATTATTATTGAGTTAGAGATGTGCTATAAAATATTATACACTAAAGATTTACCAAGAGCTAACTTCATAATATACAGTTTCATTTCATTTGATACGCCCATGTATATTCTCCTTACCCATTTGTTATTGCAATTATTCAGAACAACAAAATAGTCGAAATAGTGAACGTTAACATACTAATTTAAACACATTTCTGTACTGCAAGCCAACCACCGAAAACAATATTTGTATAAATTTATTGAATATTCATGTTACATTTAAATAAAATATTACAAATTTATTCATTTCAAATTCATTTTATGTAAACTTATTTTTATGCACTGAGTTTTCAATTTAAAATTTAAATTTTTGTTAAATTTTATTAACTAAGTTTTAGAAGTTTTATTTTACAGAAAATTATATTTAAAATTGTTTATTTTAATTTAATTTTATAGAAGAAATAAATTTATTGCGTTTCTTATGCAAAATTACATATTTCAACCATTTGACATAAAAAAAATAATTAGATAAGTAAATTATTATAAAAATGTAATTGCTAGGTTTTGTGAATGAATTGTGTTTTAAAAGCTACAGTATCTACTTATATACCTACATACAAAGTAATAGCCACCAAAGAGTTACTGTGACACTACAAATGTCAGTTTTCCTTTTAGCATTAGGTATTTAACAACTTTACTTGTCAAAAACAAACATTATAGTTCTATGGTAAAATGAGTCGTAAATAAATTTGTATTTAATTTCAAATTATTGTCGGTCTTTATAAGTGTTTTATAAGGACATAATGCAATCCAGAGGACGCTGATAGCATGCAACTAAAAATTAAAATGATGGCAATGGCATGATGCTGATTTAGACTTAACAATAAATTATTTGCATCCCCCCCACCCGTAGAAAGCTACCGGCCGTGATTTATACCTCACGGGGAGCGTCTGGGGTAAGCCGGGATATCTACCAACCACAGACTGCAAGGTCTGGATGGCCTTAGGTGGACGGATCTACGACAAACAGGTCGCACTGAGGTCTATTGTTGAGCAACAGCACCCCGCAGAGCACTGAAATTCCGTTGTGAACACATTTAAAAATTACTTTCCCAAGAACCACACGCCACTACGAGTCTAACCTCTAATGGTTAGGCGATATTAAAAAAGCATACACAGGAATTGACCCCGGGGCTCCCACCCCCGTAGTAGTTGTTGTTTCGAACAACAGCTCATCTCAAATTTATGCTGTCGCTTTGGAGTCCACCAGTGCAGCCTTCGGTGCGAAGTTTCCTTATCCCATGTATTAAGGCCATTTCCCTTTAGGCAATTATTTAAATGTTAGTTTCCTACAGAACTGACCTCATGCAGCCACGTGTTAAGGTCGTTAGCCCTCCAGGTCATCCCAGTTACCATCATGAACAGGTCATGGATTAAGGTCTTTTGCCCTTTGGAAACTTATATAGTTTCCCTCAGGAGGTCAATCCCCCCTCCCCGCCTCATGCGACCTTCTCCATTATGGAGGCTCCGAGTGTTAGCAAATTTTAGGTCATCTGGAAAGCGGTCTTATACAGAGTGGCTGCTATCTTCTGCTCGCCTTGAGGACTTGCGTAAATGGGGAATCGAAACAGTGTACATGTACTTATTTACATAACCTTAGATGGAATGACACGAGAATGTTAGAGGCATCCAACCTATTCTTCTAATATGTTGATGGTTACCTATACTATAGGTTCATTTTTTATTATAATAGTAATAAAATAGTAAGTAAGTAGTAAAAAAAAAATAATAAAAGTAAGTAATGCCAGTGTAGCACCAGTGGTGGAGTGATGTGACCGGTGGTTGAGTTACGGAGCGCAAATTCTGGGTTCAAATCGCGGACCTTACAGAATTTCTTAGCTCGGCCTTCCAGTGGATATCCAAACACTGTTGGTGTTATCTGTACAGGATCTATTGTATCGACATCATTACCGTGAATGCGGCTGCGTCATACATGTAAAGATTCTGGGATAGATTAGACAGAGATATCTGGTTGAGAGTGGGAAGATGTGGGCTAGTATAGCCACCCATATGCCTTCTAGGCCTGTAGTGCTGATATATATAAATATGCCAGTGTAGTACGTATGGGAAAGTCATGTGTTGTGACATGAAATATTTTAATATTTACAATTGTAACAAAAAGAAAAACTTTTGAACAGCCGTTTTAAATAGGTTCTCAAAAATGGCAATAAAATTAGAATTTTAAATGGAATTAAATAAAAAGTCGATGAAACCTGGCTTATTCGTTAGAAAATTCATTATCGAATGAAATAAGCACAATTTCATACATGAATTTTGAGCGCAGATAATATGAAAAACACCAAAAATCTGAAAGAAACTGACGCCGCATTTAAAATTATGTAATTATGTGGAACAGTAGGAAATATCAACAATATAAGCATAGGCGTACCTAGGGTCAAAAGTTTGAGGGGGGTAAAAAAATCTTCAAACAATCTTTTTAAGGGGGGCTGTAAAAATAGCTAAACTTGCGCCGCAAACAAAAAATTTAGATTTTGAATTTTTGTGATTCCAGGAGCAGACAATAATTATTTTTTTTTTAAATAATAATATTCTCGAAAGCCTGTCCTTCGACGCTAACGTCATCGTTTGCCAATCAATTTAGGTTTCTTCCCCACTAAACTCAAGTATCATAATAACAAAACAACTTTTGCAAATATATTAGCATATTATTAGGTAATTAAAATTTGTTAATATTTATTTATTATTAATATTTACCATAGTTTTAAGAGGAATTAGAATTGGAAAATACACTTTTTTAATTCACTGATATTTTGCTTATTACTAAAAAAACTTGCAAAAAAGTATATTTTTTAAAAGAGGACACTTGGACGTAGGCGGAACAACACGGTCTGCGTCGAAGTGTTCTCTTTTAAAAAATATATATATAGTTAATAGATTCGGTCGTCACCTGGTGAAAATTCATTATGAAGGAATAAAATAATAACGAGTCTAATTTTCACAACTGTTTATTAATATAACGACTAGTTTCGCTCTCTCGAGCATCTTCAAGTTACTCGAGAGAGAGCGAAACTAGTCGTTATATTAATAAACAGTTGTGAAAATTAGACTCGTTATTATTTTATTCCTTCCCAAAAATATATATACTTTTGTGCAATTTCTTTGAGTAATAAGCAAAATATCAGTAAATTACGAGTATGCTTTCCAACTCTAAGGATTCCTCTTAATTCAAAAATCAGATTTAAGCATAAAAAAATCAGGGGGCAGTTATAGAAATCAACTAAGTACATAGGTGACAGATTGCCAAGCCAAAAATAATATTTCTGTGGAAATTCAGTGTTTACTAAGAAGGTAATGGTTGCGAATATTAAGTTAATCGATTCTTCATAGTATCGCCATTAGAAACTAATAATTTTTGGGATATTTTGGGGAGGCTTATTTGAATTTTTGGGTGGCGTAGCCGCCCACCATCTCCCCTTTAGTTGCGCCTATGAATATAGGAATAATTTTGTAGGTAGGGGATATTGGGTAGGTTGTCTCAGTTCTTAGTCGCTGCTGCCACCTAGACGCCTAGACTCAAAGTACTAAATCTTTACATTATTGCGAGTACGTATACGTACTTTAAAAAGGATTGCGACAATTTGATGGAATTTATATTTGCAACTATAAATATTCATTGAACGATGTAATTAACTCCGATTATTCATCTCTCAACTATTTTATATTATTCTATAGCGTTGCATAATGTTATTCTGTTTCAACATTCCAGGTGAGCTCCAATGATGTTTCTCCCGTTCGGGACAAGTTGTCACTAAAAAACCAGAGAGGATTGAGCACAAAAATCCTGCACCGAAGATATTATAGTTACTTTTGCCAATACTCAACGGGATCTGATAGATACCATTAAAATTAAGCTTTCAGGTGAAGATGAACGTCAAATATCGATTAGTTTATGCAATAATCGATTGTAAAGTTTAAATTGTTAAGTTTAATTCACTTGGTTGCAGCATTCTGTTGGTGGTACGTGCGCCTGACGTAAATACTTGGAGGGAGCAAGGTTTGGTAAGGGATGAGGCTACCACAATTATGATTACTTGAGCAAGTGATATCATCAAACTTTTAATTGCATATAGTTAGTTATAGCGTAATTTTAACCTAAAAACATATCGCGCGCGCGCGTGAACTTAAATATCCCGGCTTTGGAGTTGCATGGGCTATGAGGGTATTGTTAACAAGTAAGAAGGCTCTAGTTTCCCGGTTTTTTGCAATTTAGCATAAATTCAAGAGAAAACTTTTTAACTCCTGTTCAGGGGATTCGTGCTCCCCCCCCCACACACACACCGGGGATGGTTGTCACGTGTGCTCTCCAAGCTGAATAAGTTATATACTTGTCAAAATTCTAAAAATGCGCACGAAAGTGACTAATTCGTTATAAATGGTGTTAATAATTTACTCTTTATTTACTTAATTGTATATCATCCACTTAATTTGACGTTAGACGTTAAACAGTTTGAAAAGACATTTTACAGAAAAGACAAATATTTTCGAAACGAAATTATAAATTTAAAAGTTAGAAGTGATGCTTGTACTTTTAATGTAATAAAAAATAAATATGTACCTAATGCAGCATTTTACTTTACTTAAAAAACGTTAAGATATTTAAATTAAAAAAAAAATACTGTTCCTTTATTTCTTTTATTATTAAAGAAAATTTCTTGTATAAGAAAATTAAATGTACCTCCAATGCAACAATATAAAGGCAAAATTTTTTTTAAATATTGCGAAACAATAATAAAAAGAAATATGAAGAAGAAAAATTTGTTTGAAGTTAATGAAAATTCTAATCATAGAGTGGCTTTTGTCATGGTAAAGTGGTCGCAAAAAAAGATGAGAGGGTGGAGCTAATGCGTAGAAACCAAAACTCGTACAATCGTGTTTATGTTGGTGGAATTGGGTGTCACGCGATGTTTACTACGCCAGATTTTGTCTACGCCCTCTCATCTTCCTTTGTGATCACTCTACATGGTTGGATTTTGTTTAACGCACTCATTTACATGTAATTAATTAATTAGAATATTTCATAATCCTAACGGGTTATTACGAAATAATTCAATTTTAAATCAGTTATATTCGGAGACATCAATAACGATGTACATGTTTCGATCTTATCAGAAGAATTAAAATTGAACCATTTATTTTACTCTATCTACCTGAAATAATAAGAAACGTGTTTGGTAAAAGTAATTGCAGCTACGATTTCGAGATCGAGTAGCGGATATATGTCGTATACGTCCGAAATTGTGTTCACAGATTTTTTAAGTGTTAAGGTTAGTTAATTAATTATACACATTAATGAATTGCGTAGAAACATCCTAAGTTTCAAATTTTTGCTAATCTCAAACAAATATTTTTTTTGTGCAAGTACCCTGCTGTTATTAGTAAATCGACCTCAAGGAATTTCTAATTAAATGTAGTGGTCATTTAATGAGAAATTGAGACATTGTTAATTAAGCTTCACCAAGAAATGAACCTTAATAATTGAACTACAATAAATTACATATACATCGAATTTCAAGAACTAAATTGTTATATTCGGTTACAAAAAATTGCAACTTGGAATAGTAATATTTCAAGTCACCTGAATTCCTTCGTTAAATTGTTAAATCTCAAGAGCAAAAGAATAATGTGACAGTAACCTGTGAACTAAAACCATCTTGTTTCCGGAAAAAGCGTCAAGAACCGAAACTTTAATTTCCTATGACTAAGCAAATTCGTTTTAAGATTAAAGTTGAATATTAAAAATTTTGTCAAGTTCCATTTTTAAAATTGCAAGTATGGAAATATGTTTTAATATTTTATTACTCGAAAATTTTTAAATTTTGATTTGATATATTAAATTTATAGCATTTTATATAAAATTTTCTTGAAAAACTTTACTCTAAATTTTATTGAAACCTAAAATTCTGGAGCTTTCTTATTGCAACGTTTCCAATAGTTTCACAGTTGCTCGTTTCGAAAATATTGATTTAGATTGAAAGGCATTAGGTTTTTGTGGATTCAAAAGGTAACAGTGTTGTAAGAAAAACTTTCATTTGTCGGTATTACTCTAACATCAGAAACTTACCTAAGTTTTTAACGTGGTAATTTGCAAAATAGATTTACGAAATTTCAAATATTAAATAAAAGAAAATAATGTATTAAAATTCTCCATGCACTTACAATTTATTAGATTGCTTAAGAAAATTTGTGTACTAATGTAATTTCAATTTAGAACATTGATTGATTTTCTTTTGTGTGTAACACAACAAAAGAAAATTAAATTATGCATAATCTTTCTAAAGTAATTTATTTAAAATTCTTGAACGAAAATCTTTGAATAATATTAATTATTGTATGATTATTGAGTTTAATTGGTATATTTCCGATATGACTTTTTCCATTATGAACTCGAAAAGGGTAAAATTATTTAAGTTATTTTAAGCACGGTTCCCATTAAACCTCTGATTCTTAAATTTTGAAATGTTCGATTAATTAAGTCATGGTTACCAAACGTTGATGTAGTGAGTAAAATTTCATCAAATAAAATAGGCAATTTTTATGGACTTCCATTGATCTCCATAATTACACTGCATAGAGCTCAGCAAAAAATATTAACGATTTATTTTAAATTAATTTTTATTTAATATTTTTGTTAGATAGATTTAAATTTTAATAAATGTGAACAAAAAGTTCTTCCGATTACCGCTTTAAAATATTACTTTTCAAGATCCGTTAAACAAAATGAAAAGTATTTGAAACTTCTTTTAAATATTAAATGATTTACTGTTTGTCATGATTCATTAAAAATTCATTCATTCATAATATAAATATTATACACATAGATATAACTCTTGAATTGAAAGGCTGTTTTAATAATTACGCGTTAGAGATTTTCTGTCAAAATTTATTTTAGCTTCAGTTGAATAATATGACATTATATGAATAAAAGCGCTTTATTGTATCTTCTAAATTTTTCATTTTGTTTCTTAAGCTTAATCAAAATTTTATTAAATAAATACTTGAAAAATCAAGGTAAAGTTAGTTATTTTAAATCTAAGCTTTGCATTTTTGTTTTCGGGTATTAAAGGCTATTGAATTGATAAAAACAACAAGTTTCATATATTTGTAATTAAATATTCTGTTTTCTTTTGTATGTTAAATTCTTCCAGTCTAATTCTAACAAAAGCTGGATCCCATTACTGATTTCATCTGTCATACACATTACTTGATTAAAATATAATATAACTGTTTATATTATAATATTTGAATTTTACAGAAAAGTGAGTAAAAGAAATTTTGTAGAAACGTTTTCATTTTATTTAAGCCATGGCTCAGCATTTTGTTTCAATAAGCTTTTAAGTGCATTTTAGCTTTCATATAAAAATTTGAATGTGTAAATTAGTTTTTCATAAAGTAACCACACTTAACAATGACCTTAGTACTTAAGGGGGAAGGATACTGTGGACAAGCGTATAACAGTATGAATTTTGAAAATTAATTCCAGAAAAACTACAAATGCGTTTACCTTAATTTTTGGGCATATAATAATATAAATCTTATTGAGTATACATGTAAAATTTTATTGCAAAATATTTATAATTGTAGAAATTACGTGAGTTGGCATACAACGGTGTACGTTCGCACGTACGGTGACGGTGTACATCGTTTTTCAATTTGTAGTGAATGAATATTGTTGAAATTTGGAATATAAGTTCACAGATGTAGTAGTTATCGTGTATCGAGCCATTTTTCCAATTTTCATTTTAATTACTGAAAAAAAAATTTTTGAATTTATTTTTGTAAAAATAGTGCATATTTTCTACGCTATTTCTTAAATAAAAAATTAACGGAAAAGAAATTCAAAAAAATGGCTCGATACACGATAACTACTACATCTGTGAACTTATATTCCAAATTTCAACAAAATTCATTCACTACAAATTGAAAATCGATGTACACCGTCACCGTACGTGCGAACGTATGCCAACTCACGTAATTTCTACAATTATAAATATTTTGCAATAAAATTTTACATGTATACTCAATAAGATTGATATTATTATATACCCAAAAATTAAGGTAAACGCATTTGTAGTTTTTCTGGAATTAATTTTCAAAATTCATACTGTTTTACGCTTGTCCACAGTATCCTACCCCCTTAACGGAGACGCGTGTCATGGCAATATTTTACACAATTTTAAAATTTATGATATTCGCCTTAAAATTTATATTCATCGCGCATATAATTTATCATTGTCAATTTAATGGACCAATAGAGAAGAATTATTGGATAAATAATAACTACACATTTTTATATTTATTGTTTAATAAGTACCCCTAAGTAGATACCATAAGTACATCAGAAGGAAGTATTTGATATCAAGAGTGGAGTAAAAATGAATTGCATAAATTCCAGGAATAAGTCAAGTTCTACTTTGAGAGGTTTCCAATTTTTCAATTGAACGCAAACACTAAACTCAGCGCCATTTCGCATCGATTCAGATGATAAGCATAGGAAACACATAAGCATGAGAAATGACATTTAACATTTTTTGTGATGTGTCAAATGTCATTGTGTGTCTTATATTTAAGGTCATTGTAAATTAATACAACTCCGCCCTCGGCAGTGTATGGGTGGATTGAGTAGCTCAGAAACTGTCGTTGCCGGTCCCAAGCCCGGATAAAGGAGGAGGGTTCGCAGGTTAGGTTAGCGCCCTGCCTGTGGTGAAACTACTTTATGCTCACAGAACCATAATCACAGCCTCGGATGATGGACGGATCACCTCAACGACGACCCACGCGAGAATAAGGAAGAAACGAGATTGGTATGCGAAAAGAAGGAAAGACGACGTCACAAGAATAGCCTGTTGGAATATTACAACTTGGAATGGTAAGGATCAAGAGATCATCCTGGAAATGAACAAGCACAAAATAGATATATGTGGACTCGCAGAGACGAAAAAGAAAGGCCAGGGAACTGATAGATTTGAGAATTATATACTGGTGTATAGCGGAAAAGCTAAGCAAGAGCGAGCGCATTCGGGTGTGGGCGTTCTGCTACATGAAAAATACGGTGCAAACATAGAAGATATTGAATATGTAAATGACAGAATATTAAGGGTTACACTTAATATTGACCATTCAATATACCATATCATCAGTACATACGCACCAGATGTCTCAAAGCCGAAAGAGGAGTCACAGGATTTTTACAGAAAGCTACAGGATAGTATAGATAAAATAGATAAATCTCATAAATTAATAATTGTAGGAGATCTAAATGCACGCATAGGTAACTCAGTAATACCGGGAATCAAACAGAAATTCAATGAAGATGTTGTTAACGAAAATGGTGAAATGCTAATTGATTTCTGCGCCAGAAACGAGATGAGAATAAATAATACCTACTTTCCGCACAAAGAACAACACAAAGTCACATTTAATAATACCAGAATGCAAACTTCCATGATAGACTTCATAATTACAAACAGAGCGATCATCCCGACACAGGTCCTGGATGTGCGGGCATTGACTTCTGCTAATTTGGGAACGGACCATAACCTTATTCTTGGCAAACTGCGAATGAAGCAACCCCGCAAAGTAAAAAAATCACCACATTATACCGAAAGATATAATATCGAATCATTTATACATGAAAGCTGCCAGGAATTATATAAAACCAGATTACATGAGAAGCTGGAGATGTACGACACCACTAACTGTAGCGTAGAAGAACACTGGAACGCAATCAAGGACAGCATAAAGAGGAGCGCAGAAGAAGCTATAGGAATTAGAAAGGTTAACTTGAATGCACAGAACAACACAAAGTCTTGGTTCACGGCGGAAGTAAAGGATCTCGCAGAAGAAAAGAGGAACAGCTATTTAAGATATAAAAGCTCACCATCACAGGAAGAATACAAAACATATGTCGAAATCAGAAATAGAGTAAACTCCAGAATAAAGACCATAAAAAGAGAATACTGGATCAAGTTCACAAAAGATATGGAGTACGACTTATATGGCGCCCAAAGAAATATATGGAAAATGCTGAAAAGAAGAAAAAAACCTGTTAATGAGTACATGCAGACCAATACTATCACATTAGACAAATGGGAGGAGTACTTTAGAAACCTATACTGTGCTGAAGAGAAGGTGAGTCTGCGGAACCAGACTACAGATGAAGAAGACGAAGAGGTGATCATGCAGAAGGAAGAGATAATCGAAAGATTGAAAAGGATGAAAAATAGAAAATCGCCGGGGGTGGACAATATTCCAAACGAGCTCTTAAAATATGGAGGCACTACACTTGTCCAAATCCTGACGTCGCTATTTAATAAGATATTGAGAACGGCAGTAATGCCGGGAGAATGGCATCAGAGTATCACTATTCCAATTTTCAAAAGGGGACAAAAGAACAACCCTGAAAACTATAGAGGAATTACACTATTGTGCTCGACCATGAAATTGTTCACAGGATGTATGAGAACAATTGTCGAACGATACATAATTAACAGAGAGGAGCAGCAGGGATTCCGAAATAACAGATCTACCACCGACGCAATATTTATATTAAGACAGATCAAAGAAAAAGCAATCGAATTCAACAAAACAGCATATACCTGCTTTATTGATCTGACAAAAGCATTCGACATGGTTCAGGTGAGCGATGTAATAGACATACTCAAAAAGAAGAAAGTGCCGACCACAATCGTTAAAGTTATACAAGAGATATATAGCGGAAATACCACCAAGATTCGTGTAGATGGCAAAACAACCCGGGAGATAGCGACGCCGGGTGGAATACGACAGGGTGACAGCTTAAGCCCATTCTTGTTTAATCTAATAATGGACAAGATCATTGAGGAAGTCACTTCGTTAAACCTGGGTTACAGAATAGGTGACGGAGCTATCGACATGTTGTGCTATGCAGACGATGCCACACTCATGGCTGAAACAGAGGACGACCTGCAGAGATTGCTTTATAAATTTTACCAGGCGACTCAAAAGTACAACATGAACATAGCAATTACGAAAACAAAAACTATGACCTTCTCAAGAGATCCTATAAGATGTAAACTGGTAGTAGAAGATAAGGCGATAGAACAGGTAATGTTGTTCAGATACCTCGGCGTAGACATAACAAGCTACCACGACCCAATAAGAGAGCTGACAGGTCAAGTGGGTAGGGCGGCTGCATTATCGGGCTGTCTTAGAGACATTGTATGGAACAACAAGTACATGCACACCGAGAGCAAGGTCAGAATATATAGGACATGTGTGAGACCTGTGATGACTTACGGTATTGAAACCAGAGCGGACACGAACAAGACCAAGAGTATGTTGCGCACCACGGAGATGAAGACACTCAGATCCATAACAGGCAAATCCCTGAGAGACAGAGTAAGGAACGACGACATACGGCTAGAATGTGGTATAGATGACGTCGTCAGATGGGGAAGGCAGAGAAGACGCTATTGGTATGCTCACGTGGGAAGAATGGGCAACAACAGGCTAGCGCACATCGCCCTTGAAGGCAAGCCGAGGGGAGGCCAACGTCCACCGGGCAGACCACCTAAAAGATGGAAAGATAGTTGGCAATCAACTTCACAAGAAATCAAATGATGGAAAATAAACAGATCAATAGATCTCTAAATAGTTAAAGAAGAAGAAGAAGAAGAAGTAAATTAATACTTCCAATTTGTAACATATCTAATCCAACTTTTCTATTTGATTAATTTTGGTAAGTTGTGGACTAATTTAAATTTATCGTAATATTAATAGATAATATTAAATTGACATTCATTGTAAATCAAGCGTACTAGATGGTTTCAAATTTTAAAATACATGAACACTAAGTTAATGAAATTGCTGGTTTTGTTGATTTTATTTTATTGTTTTAGTTAATACAAATTGTGTAACATTTCATGAATTCATATCATCCATGCAAATTCAATGGTTTCGCTATTAATAAAAGTAATAAAGGCTTTGACTATACATCCTCACGTTAGCTGTCAAGTATCAATAACGATAATTAAATCTATGAAGTGCATGCAGTAATGGCAAAATACTTTGTATAAAATAAAGTACATGACGTTTTTAATATGGGCCATATTGAAGTAGAATAATTTTACACTCGACTTTTCCATAAATAAAAATTTTCAAAATTAAATCGATGGCTTCAATTTTCTCCTTACATATTATGCCACAGCTTGATCTATCAGAAAATTATCACCCGGGTTTCCCACGACCTTGAAAAATTAAACCACAAATTTTACTTTGCACTTCCAATTGATTGTTTCAAGAATTTTTCCAGTTTTCTTCTATTTGAAAATTGTTTCTAAAGAAAACACAATAAATACTCTTCGATCACTCGTTTATTTTCAAATTTCAAAAATAAATCAAAATTATCCACTTTTTCAAACATTAAAATTCAAACTCACCCTCACGACTTCGGAAGTCGCAGGCTATTTCTTTTCCAAACGTTCCAACCTAACCTCCTCTTTTCAAAAACCAGAGGCGTCTCATAATGCTTCTTTATCCAAAAATAACACGACATCAATCCTCCTAATTTTGGACAAGACAAGTTTGCAAACTATTTAAAATTTGATTGCTATTACACATCATAATTTCATTGAAACTAATCAAATCGCACCCAAATTTTGTTCTTCTTATAAATCTTCATCTTCGATGAGTTAAACATTTTTTCAAAATATTAGCAAACTTTTAATTTCTAAGTTACTCTATAAATTTTTCTTCTTTGGACCTTTCACAATTTCGTGTTTCCCTACATGTGCAATTTCTTTACTTCATTATTAAATCTTCAGATTAATCAAGATTACTTAAATTCTTCACTGTTATTATTTTAACTTTAATTATAATGTCATATCACCGTTACTAAATTACTACATTACAAAGCTGTAGCTAAAATGTTTCATAAATACACCAAAATTATCAGTAATAAAGTTCTCCAAAACTCATGTCATAATTTTTTCCATTATTTATTAATCTCCACAGTGACCAATTCTTTTAATAACCATAAATTTTCTTATTGTACTCTTCAATTACTTTGCAAAAATATGATCTCTGTTTTTGTCCATTGTAATCGTTATTTAATTTATTTTATAATTTTCAAACTTCCATTTTGCTTTCGTTTTAAAAGTTTAATTTTCTCTTGCGTTGTTTTATTTATAGTTTTATTATGATTGATTAATTAGATTTTACTTCAGTGATCTCGTTTTTGATAATAACCAGCCTTGATTTTTATTTTATAATCTTATCAAATTTATAGTTTTCATTTCTCGTTTTCCATTCGATTTTCAGTCATCATAAATTAATAAATTTTCTTTCGATAATGTACTTTTTTCACCAGTATGGCTGAACAGCCCACACACAAAACTAGTGGATGTTCAATTAAATAACTCGATGCGAATCATCAGTGGAACCATTAAGCCCACTCCTATTCACTGGCTGCCCACACTGAGTAACATCTCCCCTCCCTATCTCCGCCGTTCAAGCGCTCTAGTCAGAGAGTACGAAAAATCCAAAGAAATCCGTCCCTAAAAATCCATGAAGATATCGCACAACTGGGCCACAGACTGGGCTCCAGAAAGCCGCCCATTCAAACCGCTGAACGATTGCTCGCTAACAACTTCAGCCTGGACCAGGAATGGGAACGAGAATGGCATGCTAATAAGCGCCTCCTGAGATCCACGACATTCTCCACACCGGACAGACGCCACCTGGTTTCGCCCTGCCACGGAATACATGGTGCAGACTGAACAGAATCCGCACGGGCTGTGGCGTGTGTGCTGCTTGCCTGTTTAAATGGGGTAAATCCATATCTTCCGCATGCGACTGCGGCGAAGAAAGGCAAACAATGCACCATCTCACCTATAACTGCGAAAGCAGGCCGAGTCAATGTACAGCTGAGGACTTTCTGAGGGCCACCCCAACAGCAGTCACTTGGATCGAAAGTTTGAATATTAATGTATGATTAATGCTTTGACATGTACTATAGTTGCTTCTATTTCCTTTTTTTCTGTACATGCCATACGATAAATAAATAATAAATTTTCTCTTATTTTCTTTTTATTATTGGGGGGTTTGTGTTTTCAGCGGCCTTCCACCTTGCACTCCTGTATTGCTATTTTGAGGGTGATATTTCGTACCATCTTCATATCACTTAAATTCTTGGAAATCTTCTTAACAATTTTCCCTTTTTTTCTCATATTTCCTTCTTTTTCACATCTCCTTTATTTCGAAGAACCAAATTAATTTATTTGACCGTATTTTATTTTTATCGTCTTGGTTTTCATCACTCCATATTGTTAGATGAGATACCTCCTTCATTGTCAGAAATTACCTTCGGAGGGTCTAATTTATTTTAATTTACTTTTTACCTCTTTTATTTTATACTTTTCTTGGCTTCTATAATTCATTTTTCATTGTTGCTGCAGTCTTTCCATTTTATTCTTGACACTTTTCTGCTTCTTTTATCACTTTTTAATTCCTTTATTTGGTTTCTTTCAAATTTCTTCTCCAATATTTTGCTCTCAAGATTCAAAAATAGTGTGACTAACTTTATTAAAATATTTCAGGGTGACGGCAGCGAGGCTTTGGATAAATTTTACCCTTATTTTATCCAAAGGGCTCCACGTTGACTTACGACAGATGAAAGGAAGATGTTGGATTTATCGAATTTCATATGCCACGTACTAGCCAGTGTTGGACATATCTTCCGCAACGCCCTTATCTTGCGGCCTTTTAACTTTCCAATATAAAATTTTTCGCAATGCTAAGTTAATTAATTTAATAAAGAATATACAATTTTCTTCGTTTATAAATTAGGGCTAAAAGAAATAACACTTTTGTTTCATTACTTTAATTTTATGTTAGTTTCAAAAATTTGTAAATAATTTTAAACCAAATATATATTACATAACCTCACGACTTGCAAAGTCGCAAGCAATTTCTACTTCAAATGTTCCAACCTAACCTCCGTTTTTTTAAGTTTTTTAAGTTTAAAATTTCAAATATTAAAAAAATCAAAATTTTTACAATAAAACTACGCCAAAGCTTTTTTATCCAAAACTAACATGACAATTATTATACTTGGTGGCTCATCTAAAGCCAGTGTCTCACTATCAAATAATTATCATCAAAATTATTATAATAATTATTATACAAACGATGTGACGTCATTTACGTAAAAATATGTCAAAGCCATGCAGAGGCAAGTCTCACTATCAAATCAAGTTTGTATAATAACGATGGCAGCCACAGGTCAGCTGTGAAAAGTAAGGTTAGAGTTAGTTTTATACGTTCAAATATACTGGTTATACTGGTTCCAACTGATACAAATCAATTAGGAAACTGATTTGTGGTACCAGCCATAATAATTGCTAACCTTTTAGACCTAATTAAAAACCGCGTTAAAATTAAAAAATAAAACTGAAAGTATGGTAATGTCCACGTTATGTCAAAGTGTCAAAGATATAAGAGTGGGATATCGAACAGCCTATGGGAAGCCTGATCGCATCAAAATTATACAAACTGTTCTAAATTCTTTTTATCAAAACGTTTGTATCAAATCGAATCCGTGACGTCATGAAAATAGAAGCAGCATATAAAAGTATGTAGCTTACGTCATTTTGATACAACTACATCGCTGTCACACTATCAAAACCGTTTGTATACTAAATATTATGATAATTTTGACGAAAAGTTGATAGTGAGACACTGGCTTTATACCCCAATACATGAGAATACCATAGTAGATTATATTGTTCATTATTGCTTCCAATTAATTTGGAGATTTCTTTCCAAATTCGAAGATCCTTCAATTGGAACTGTTTTCGTAAAATCGCCAATTAGACAGCCAAAATGACGAAAACATAAATTCATCAATTTCTAGTACCAATTTCTGATTTTGAAATACTGCAGTCCGGAAAGCCTCAATAATATTGAAGCCCAAATCAGGAATTATTATTAACTTCAATTTATTACTCATCGACTGGAGGTTAGATCCCAAAAATTGGCACGCACCTGGACTTCCCGAATACAAGCAACATATAATTGTAAATAAATACATCATGTGGATGATTGTTTTTATTTATTCGCATTCTGGATTTAGATATAAATGTAGTCAACTTTATTTTGTAGATTTATCTGGTGATAGCAACCTAAGAGAAAAACACCAGTGAAGAATTGGATCTGCTCTTGATTTATCAGTTGGGTAAGTTTGCAATTGAATTTTGACTTTCTTTTACTTGAGGATACTATATATTTGACAATGGTTATTTGTATACATGGCGGAGTAAATAAATCACACAGAGATTTAGTTGTTTTTGGGTTCATCCTTTCGGCATGGCCTGATTGCTTATTAGATTTATCTGTTGTATTTTTGCCCGATTTTCAATTTTGTAAGCAGATAAACTTGTCTTTTACCTTTTAAAGCTTTATTTTGGTAAAATTACTATAGCAGCCTAAATGTTTGAGTTTCATTGAATTACCTGGTGCCCAGAACTTACCCCCCCCCCCCACAGTTAGTTGCCAGACCACACTGTGTAACGGAACCCATGCTTTTGACGCTTAAAATAAAGACTAATTAGCCGAAAATCTATGTTCTAAGCAAAGTTGTCGCTACAGAATTCTTCGTACTATGGACTCCGTTGTGCACAGAATATCATCGCGTTATTTTGATGCTTTGAATTTATTGCTGTATTGGAAAAGTTTTACTCGTGTATAATTTGACCGATGCAAAATAAGTTTTGCATTGGGAGCACTTAAATCTTTATAATCCCAAATTGTAGTAAACTTTTAAATCCCAATTTCTTAAACTGGAATTCAAAATTCATAATTCGAATTAATTGAAGATTAATCTAATTCATTAATTTTTAAAAATAAAATTTTGAAGTAAATGTTTGGAAAACCAGAAAGTTTTCGGTTTTCATGAAGAAAATCATCGTCTCGCAGAAGCTTTCCGATGTGTCTTCATATGAATAATCGTAGATTCAGATATGATAATAACTTTAACAAGATTACAACCTACAAATTTTGGATTTCATCATGCTTTTGAATTTACGTTATATCAGTCATTGAGATATTATCAACATATAAGCTTCCTCGAGTCTGTAAACCTACCATCAACGTTGATTCGAGCAGATCCCTCGCAAAATGTTTGAAGAATCTATAATTTTGTGGTAATTGCATGTTTAGTGGCTGTAGTCTTGCCAAGTTAAGTTAACCAATTTACTGTTAACTGCCAAATCTCGTTTTTCCTGATTTCCTCGAAAACAATTTGGGTACAAACAAATATACATGACGTACAAATGTACAAAGACATAAGCGATTTAGACTACACAAAATTTAAAATTGAAGGTTACAATATATTGTCGTATTTCAATTTTTACCTAAAATTCACACAAAAATTTAAAATAGTTTCGTTGATAACTTTCTTTATGCAGCAATATGTTAAACATTTTGAGATTGTCGCCATATAATTTTTCTTTTTATTTGGGAAAACGCTTTGATATTGCAGAGTAGGGTGATTTTGTACCTTAGCAGAACAAAGCCATCGTCCATAAAATATTGACAGTTTTTCCTCAATACTAGGATTAAAATTTAAGTTTTGAGTAAAGTGAATATAACCATAACTGAGAAGATAAGAAGGCGCAAGCGACTGATGAAATCTGACATCCTCGCCTTCCATAGAAAATGAAGGGCATATTCGTATTGAGTTCCATTGAGAATTGGGAATAAATTTACAATTATTCATTGGTTGATGTCGAAAATTAAGATGACTTACTATTACTAAAATTTGAATTAGTTATCTGGTGATATTACCATCAGTATGAATGTTTGTTGGACAAGTTAATTTTTTTGGTTGGAAGAAAATTTTCAAGGTGAAGATGATTGAAGAAAATTGAATGCTAACCGTATAGTTTACATGAAGTTTTTACTGGAATGGAAATGATGATAATCAAGGATGGTAATGACGTGCTACTCTACATGGATATAAATTATGGTACAATTGGAATTATGAAGAAGCTCTAGAATGCAAATAAGAAATAATAAAAAGTTTGCGTTTAATTAAAATAAGTGAGGCTCAAATAATTATTTCGAAAACTTGGGGTATATGGGTATATCAAATTATGTTTAATTAAGATACATTTTCGATTAATTGCTAGTAATTAACTTTTCAACCTGAAATAAGTAGTGGCAAAATAACTTTAATTAATTAGTAGCAATTTTCATTTTCATTCTCGATTTCGTTTTTAGCATTGCGTTAAGAATCCCATGCAGATAATCCAGAATTAATTTCAGTTGTAAAAATTTTATTTTTTATTCTTTTTTATCAATAAATGTTATAACGGTTGAAAATACTACGTCAATATAATTATTGTCGTCGTTCAAATGCGATTAATAAAATCAGCTAATTGGTCAAGCATTTCCTAAAATTTGAATTTTGCTTATTTTGAATATGTGAACCTACATAAAACGCTAAATTTTACGAAGGAGTATTTTATTTAATTTCTCGATTCTTGATTTTAACGAATTGATCAGCACGGCAGGTTAAGAAAGACTCATGTGTTTTCAAAATTTTGGAAAAAGGTCAACCGCCATAAAGGATAGATTTGTATTTTTATTATGTATTTGTTAGGTAATTGTGTTGATTCTTATAAAAATTGTAGAAGTATAGTTCATAAATTGGTAAACGTGATTAAATTACCAAAATTTTGAATTCTTGGAGTTCTTGTGGTGACCAGATTGGACCCACAAGAAACTCTCTCTTCCAAAATGGCATTAGAGCAGCGGGTCAGACGTGTTAATTATTGTCCAAAGTGATTTTTCTTTTTGAGTCCAAATTGAGAGGAATTTAAAGAATTTAAAGAGACGGTCGGAGCATAATGGTCGAATAAGTTGACTATGAACGCTAAATCCACGGTTCGAATCCGGGAAAAGTAAGAACTTTATTCTGGCCGTCTCTATGGTCCTCCAGATTGGGGGTTCTACGTCGGGCTTGCTCCTCGTCTAGGTAAAAAATGTAAAATGCTAACAAACGAATTTGCCAATTCGCAAGGTTGGTAGTTCGGTATCGGACAACGTCGGTCGCAAGACGTTTCAAAACCGACTTATATTAAATTATATATTGAGAGGAATTTATTTTGTTTTTGAGGAGCTGAAATAATATCTTCAAAACTATCCAGAAAATGAGCGTCCTTTTATGAAAATTTTAAACTGTAAATTTCTGGGCCATCCTGTTGAAAGTCGATGATGTTATATCGATTTGCATCTTTATGAAGCCAATTAAAGTAGTTTATCTGAAATTTTAGGTAAATAAAAATTGAAAAATTTTAAGTGCGAAGAACAAGTTAGTTGAATGTAACTAATTTTAAGGTTACAATAATTTTATTGAAAATAAAACATTTCACCCACCTTATTTGAACTGAAATGCCGAATAATTATTACCTTTTTGAAACACTTTTAGATGTTTTTAAAACCAATTTTATTAAAACTTGGAACAATTTTAAATCTTAAATGTGCTTTGCAGATATCATGCGAAATATTACATTTTCCAGTGCCGTACTAAAGCAAAATTTTGATCCATCTTTCAATTATTCATTTTGGTGATTTAATAATAAATTCTTATATTGTAAGTTCTATTGTTAAGCCCACGCTTTTCTACAGTTGGTTTGCAGACAATCATCTATGTGGAAAAATCTACGAGATCCATGATGCTCTCTTGACATTGGCTAAATAAGATAGTCGTCCTTAGAATAGTTAAGTTTTCCCTAGATGCTCGAGCAGAATCTATAGTTATCCATAATTAGGCATTGCTTAATAACAATTAATGTAAGTCATTTATAGTTTTGAAATATAACGAAGTTAATTATAATAGGTTTGTTCATTTGTATGAAGTAACTTGCTCGGTTCAAGTTAGTGCAATGTACTGTGCTCTGTGAAGCTGTAACTTCTTGCTCGACCTCCATAGGAGGAGTAGGCAGTGCAAGTTAGAACACTATCTAACTTTTGTGATGGGAGTATTTTGTGTCGAAAGATAACCCAGTTCAAGTTAGTTCATACAAACGAACAAACCTAATGTAAATGGAAAGTAGTCCATTATATTATATTTTTTACAGGTTGCTATTATTTTCAAACTCAAAAGGAAAGTAAGCAAACTCAATATTAAGTATACTATGCATGAAATGTACCTACAAAACAATAACAAAACACTAACAATCCAAGAGCGTATTACAAGTGATAGTAGTATGCAATTTTAATATGCAAATGCTTTGGTAATGGAAAAAGTTTGCAAAACGCTTGTAGGAAGTAGGAATGTAACAAATCGTAAGCATATTTTTAAGCAGTTGAGATCGATGACATTCAGTACAAAACTTTAGTTGCTCGCTGTTTTAAACTAAAATTTGCATATTTCGAGAACATATTTCTCCTAAATTTTTTTCCCAAGATTTATGAACTTTTTAACATTTTTATTTATTTATTTATGTTTCTTTCTCCTAAAAAATTCTTCTGGAAAAGCTAATATCGAAATCCGATACTAAGGAGGAAAATTTAGCTTGAAGCAAAAATATTGTTGATACATTAAGATGTTGTACTAAAAGATACATAGAAAGCTATAAAGCACTTTTCTTTAGAAATGCTATTGGGATGGTGTCGGTGAAGTACTTCCGGCATGCATTACTTCTCGTTTTACCCCTTACTATCAATATATCAGTAACAACAAAAACAAAATTTCGTATTTCCACTCAAGTAGTCCTAACCAGAAAATTAAATTAAAAGGAAAATTCAATTAAAAAAAAACATAATTCAAGTTTTTAGTTTTCATTTAAAACTTTCCTATACATGTTTTCTGTTGGAAAAGTAACCAAGTATAAGTAGGTTCTTATTTATAATTTATAAAACTACACTATACAAGTTTAACATAAACTTCCGTATAAGATCAAAGTTTTAAAAGTCTCATGGATAGAGAAACAAGATGCAAAATAGAGATTTTCATCGACATTGTGTATTATTTGCACTGCTTTACAAAAGTTGATAAACTGTCGGTGCATTCCAATAGAGGTACTACAGTCTACTAATTGGATCATTATTAAACTTTTCTAACACAACAAAATTTATTTTTTTAAACATTCGGTAAGTTATTATTAAAAACAGATTTCTGCTACATATTGCTAGTTAAATGTGTGTTGTTACTGCATATTAGAGTTCCATATTATTATTCAACTGAGAGTTGAGTATAAATAAGTTACGCTCCGAAAGCTTGAAAATTCTATTGTGTTTATTATAACTGTTGGGCGTGTAAATGGCTTCTCTTTCTGAAATAAAACAATAAATTAAAACCAATTTAAAAATAAAACCCTTGCAAAATAAACAAATAAAAACAAAAATTTTAAAATTTGTATCGTAGGTAGTAGGTAACATACTATATTTAATTACATTTTAATTATCTGGTACTATTTATGCAGCAGTTAACTTTTATTCATGCACTTTACGCCAATCACTAACTTTCAGTTTATTGTTATTAAATAATCTAGGGTGACATAAAATCAATGCTGTGTAAATACAAACATAACACTCCAACTGGACACGACAAATCAATCTTGGTCACGCAATTTTAAATCACGTCTATCGACACATGACGAAGTTAATAAATAAAACAGTTTTCAAAAAATAACTTTCTTTTATGGTTGGTTACTATTTTATCTGTAGTTTGTACAGGTGATAGATTCCAATCTCGGTTGCTCCAAAATTTTGATGGTTCGGATTGCACATTAAGCTGTAGGTCCGTGTTTACGTTTAGATGGTAAATAAAGTATAATTCCGTCTTGCGGTTTTATTTCGAATATAAAATGGAACCTTTTAAAATATTTAATTCTTTACGTGTTGTGAAGTAGTAAAAAGATATGTTTTAAAAGTGAAATTGATATTTCAAGTTAAGACTATGTATTGTTCCCTTTAGACTTTAAATTTGTTGAATTTACTACAGCGCTTTTTTCTAAAGGCGTGACCCAAAAGCTTCCAAGTTTCTACAATATTCATACAACATTAATAATGCACTCTTTGAAGTCTATATGAATTTACGAATATGACAATTTTGAGTAAATTTCCCATAAATAAAATGAAGTAAATAAATTAGTGTTTATGCATCATGTTGTCATCTTGTATGAAAGAGGGAATTTTGTAACTGTTGGTATTGCTATAATTCTTGTCATTTTTGACAGGTTTTGGCCTTCAGTATTTTAGTATTATAACATTATAAGTATCGACCAATGCAGTTAATCTAATAAAAATTTGACGAACTAGGTAGATTATTTATTGATTCATAAAACAGTGCACCTAATATAGTCGTGTTAAAATAGTCGAGAAGAAAATAATTATAGGGGGATGGTGATAGATTAAGTCACCACTTATCAGAGTTGAATATTTAGTATTTTAGCTCATTCGTGAATAATTAGCTACAGTAAAACCTTTATAAGTCGAAACTGTTTGGGACCATAAAAATGTTCAGTTTTAGTAGGTTTCGGGTTGGGATTTGCAATCGTCACTACATAAAATGAATCTATAATAATTGGTCGTTCTTGTGTAATCCCCGCTTGTTCACAAGTCAACTTTGTAATCGTACAAAACAATAATTGACAGATATGATATTAGTTCCAGTTTCTCCCATCCTCAAATTAGATATTCTCCTTTGGCAAATACAATACCGTAAAAACAAATGAGATGTCAAAAATCCCTATCGATCCCACCACTGCTAAAATTAGTATTCGATGTTGAAAGTCTGATAAACAGTGTTTCGCAAGTATCTCTCAAAACTGTAACTTTTATCGCAAAAATAGTCATTACAAAGTTTGTAGATGGTGTAATTATCTACAAATAGATCTCTAAACTTTTTATCAGGTGAGTCACCATTCATGAGATATCACGATTTTAATAATTGGAAGTCAAATCTGCTTAATGTGCACTTTTTTCCACACCACCTTCGAGGAAAAATAGTTGGAGCAGTTTTTACGCGGTTTTCTCTGTAGGTCTAATCCACAAACTATTCTGATCAAACAAGGACATTGAAAAATTGGTACAAAGGTTAAAAAAATTAATTATCAAACTGGAACAGATTGGACTATGCAAGAAATTCAATACTTTTTTACTGGGGTTTTCACAGTATGTAATAATCATACCACCTCACCTCAAACTCAATAATTAAGGTTTATAAATAAAATAATAGTCACATCGCGTCAGGTTTCATAGTCAAAAGCGTTAATTGATTTTTTAAACTTATACTAATTTAGCGACACAAAAGGCACTAACAAATGTCTGCAAGCATGACTGGTTCCTATCAACTCTGATAATTCTTCACAAATTCTGCTATTGACTCCATTAGTGATGACGTCAAAATGCCTAGATATAGGCCAACCAAACTACAAGAGATTGAAACTGTGTATAAGCTATGGCCAAACACTGATTCAATTTGCATTTTGACGTCACTCTAATGGAGTGAATTTCCTAATGAAAGCTATAGCCATGTTTATTGCGAAATGAGCTCATATTTCCGGAAAGAAACTAAAATGGGAGTGTAGAAAATCGATTTCTTTTTTTAATAATCTAACTGTTTTGAAGACGTTTGCACACAAAAATGAGATATTTTTCTGACTAACCTCAAACAGGTATTGCGCACAATAAATAAAACAAAACACTACATTTGGGAAATTGATTCTATTCCGATCGGTTTTATTAACATTTAAATGACAAATATTACTTACTATGTACATTTATAAATTGTGTAACTAAAGGAGGGTGGTGTCAGAATGTCAAGAGCATCCCGGTTCTAATACCACGACATATTAGGTTTGTTCCAATCAGCCGAGAAACCGTACATTGTACGGTCACGTTCATGCGCAATAGGTAAAAATACATACGCAATAGATAAAAAGCGTTAATTTTTATCTATTGTGCATGAGCTTGACCGTACATTGTACGGTTTCTCGGCTGGTTGGAACAAACCTTTTGATTATCTATTTATAACCCTTAAGGTGGCGATCTAGCCCATAATTGATGCAATGTTAATTGTGGCGTTTTTAGTGTTTTTACGGAATCTGAACTAAAGTTCTGGTTTAATATTACCGATTTTTACAGGAAATTATCTTCTAGTGCTAGGATTAGAAGAAATATGTCGGAATTTAATTTTTGCATACAAAAACGGGAGCGCTTGAGCAGACGTTAATATGTAATTAAATTTTGAAATTGAAGTTTTAAAATAAAGATAACAGTCCATAGAACATTTTGTATATATCAGAATTTAGATTTTTGCTCGAAATATATAGAAAAATCAGTTAATTTAAATAATTGAGCATTTAAATTTAGCTTACAATGTAGATCAATCTTTCTACTTTATTTTATATATACATAATTTTTTTGTAAGTGCAATAGTTTTTGCTGCTTAAGCGCTGCCGTTTGACACTAAAAACGGCTAAAAACGCCACAATTAACATTGCAATAATATGGGCTAGAGCGCCACCTTAAGTATATGCGGGATTTGGATTTGTTGAGCACACTTAAAATACCACTTAGCATCCCCCCTCCCAAATTTGATGTAATTATAATAATGATTCTGACTGCAAAATTTAAATCCATTAAAATAATTTGCTCTTAAAAAAGGGCAAGAAGCTCGTTGGGTTTAGAGGAGAGCTGGGATTTCGTGGGCTCCCAAAAGAATTACCGAAAAGTATCTACAATTTATAAAAGCCACCAGTTAATGACCAAATACTCTTCAAAGATCCTGAAATTTAAAAATTTAATAGTAGTATAGCTAATAAAACTCAACTCATATTGCAAAAACAATTTACTATAATAATTATAATAAAATTCATTAAGGGGGGAATCTGGTCCAACCGAGGTGTTTCTTCAATGCATTGTTTTAAAGATAAAATTTATTTACGTTCACGAAACTTTTATTACATGTAAAAGATACATTTGAATAAAAAAAGGCACTATTAAAAATTTGGTTTGAATATCTCTATACCGGGTGACCGGCGACCGATGTGAACATAGGAAATTAACATTCGAAATTGATTAGTCTTTATTTCCTGCTTAAGAATTAGAGGATCCTGAAAGAGGATATCAATTTAAAGAGATTTTTATTCTGCTTCTAAAGATACATAATACTTGATATTTTGTTCTTTAATAACTGTTAAAACCTCACGAATAAATTGCAAAATTGCTCAATTAAAAAAAATTTAGTTGCCTTGTTTGAATTTTATTGCAATTGTTTTTGCTTGAAAACGAATAATTTCCAACAATAAGAATAATTTGTGTTTGCGTTCATTGTTAACCAAATTTATTGTAATATGTCAAAGCAACTTGTTGGAAATTATTGAATTTCCAATAAATTTATTATTTAGAAACAATTGTTTAGATTTTTATTGTTTAGAAACAATTGTAATAAAATTCAAACAAAGCAACTACAGTTTTTTAACAGACATTAAAGAATAAAATATAAAGTGTTAGGTATCCTTAGCAGGGAAATAAAAATCTCTTCTAATTGATACCTTTTTAATTCATATCCATTATGATAGGAAGCAGGAATTGACGAAAATTCAATTTCCCATGTTAATTTCCTATAATTCACATCGGCGGCCTGTCACCCTGTATATAGATATTGAAATCAAATTTTCCATAATGTTTTTCCTTGTTCAAATGTACCTTTACACGTAACAAAAGTTTCGTAAACTTTCAAAAGTTTAAACAAAATAACACTCGAAATAGGTAACAAATATATTGATCGTATCATTGCCTTAACTTTGGAGGAAATTGCAATTAAAATTCTTCATTCACAAAATTATCGATATAAAAAAGTTCTCATCAAACCTTAGATTAGAAGACCATTGGTGGAATGTTAGCAATTCGTTTATTACGTTTCTTTTGCGTCGTTCGTTCACCCTTTGTCCGCAATAGATGTGCCGACTAGCTCAAAAGTCGCGAAGGGATGGATTTAACTTAATTTTCTAAGAGAAGCGATAATTTTGTCCGACACTGTATATCTCATAACTCAATAAACAAGATGGAGGTTGCTTTAAATAGGCGCAAAAACTCTGCTTTTAAATAAGAGTGCGCATTGTAGTTCTTAATATTGAAAACAGATGGAAGAGCATCACAAAGAATAATGCTGCTTCACCTACTTTCGCATAATCAAAATGACTGAAATAAAACTTATTACTGAAATAGCGATTTGATTAATCAGTAGTCCAAGTACGTTTTATAACTCTTTGAGCTCATACCCATTAAATAATAACACAAAATAATGGTTAACACAAGTACGGTTAATGTCGCCAATAAAATGCGGAAATTAGATACAAACACATTATAATGAATTAATAAAAATTATTGGTTACACAAATAATTACACTTCTTATTAAAATGTTTACTAAAATTAACTTTGCAAAACAAAATTAAATGTTTTTCAAATTTATCTACTTTAATATTTTCGTCAATTGATTGATTTTAATAACAGAAAAAAAAAAACTAATTTATACTTTTACAATGAAATGGTTGAATTTTACCAAAATTGAGATTTAATAATCAAATTAAAGTTAAGATTTTGAACATAACTGACATTAATTTATACGACGACTTTCGAAGAACTCTGCACATCAAAGAATTTTTGCACTTACTTGATTTAATTTTACATCGATCATTACAGGAACTACGGTGGCTCAAGATGACGTCCCTGGCATCTACTGCTTAACAAAATATCGCTCAAATTTCCCAAATTACAACTTTCGTTCAAATCTCCAAAATGAATTTAATACATTTGATATTTTTAACAAAATCGGTTCTTTCACCAAATATTGAAGGATTGGCGTAATATAGGTACTGTAGTGTTTAAAACAAAAACAAACTTAAGTGCCACGGCAGCTCTTTTGTCGGTAGAGCAATAAATGAAACAATCTCAGGTTTGGATTCAAACTCAATTCAAAAAACGGGGCGGGCGTATATAATAAATTTAATGCAAATTGGCAATTACATTTATCGTCAGTAGAAACCAAGCATTGTAAGTACCAAACCACCAGCCCAGATAAAATAGTTGAAGCACCTATCAAATTTTAATATAGGACTTTAGAATAGAATTTCAAAACCTAAAAGGCAAATTGGTACTTACCTCAAAAATACAGTACAGTTTCTGTACTCAAATTACAGAATCAACTTCTGTGTAGGGCGATTTAAAAATGAACACTACATTCTTCTACATGTTATTAATCTATTACTAACTTTAATATTAAATGTATTACTAATTTTTATATTAAATTTATAATATTAAATGGTATTTTTGGCAGATTACCCTCGGTGGTTTGCCATTGACTTCCGAGGGCAGACGGTCAGAATAAAGCTTTTACTTCGCTCGGATCTGATCTGGGTATTTAGAATTAACAGTCATCGCACTTAACCGCTATGCTTCCGACCATCTCTAAAAAAACAGACAACATATCATTTAGATAGTTACAGGCGCCCTGAGGCAGTAGTTTGATTATAAGTACTTAACTATGCATTAACCTATAATAACAATTATTATTATACAATAGATTTTAATGCAATTTGTATAGTATGGGGGGGGGGGGTATTTGCATCGGACTTACTAGATTAGTGCATTATATATGTACTTGTTGGAGCAAATACTCTTGGTAGAGTTACATGTCAGTGCAGGTACGTCTAGATACAGTACAAACCAAATAAATTGACAATGATTGGGTCTCTTGTGTTCAGCTTTATTAAGCTATCAACAAAACCCGTTGACGTAAGTACTGAGAATTTCAAATTGGAAAATTTAGAGGTTTTATGTAGTATATCGATACTGATGCACATATACCGCGTAGTTTACATAATACTAGATGTTTATCTAACATTAAGCTTCTGTTTTCTTAATTAGTGTAAAATTCGTAATTTCCATATCAAAACACCTTTAATACACCGAACCTACTTTAAAATTTGCTTTAAAATAAATTAGATGAGATTGAGTAAGTAATAGCAAATACGATCAAATAGTCCTTCCGGCTATGAAAATGTATTTACAAAATTTAAATAAGTTTTCTAATTATTTTTAATTAGGAATTTACTTACGTAGCGACTAGATAATACCTACACCATAAAATTATTTTGTTAAAATAATTACAGTATGTAAGTTATATTTTATAATATATTATATTTTAATTATTACTAAGAGTTACTTAAAATTTATGTTAATACTTAAGCTGTTCTAAAAAGAAAAAGGATCTATTAATTAGATTAGGAGAGTTGCCAAAGGCACTACAAAAACAAGAACTGGGATTAAAACTGCTAGTCTTAATATTATAAAGGAAAACTTTTGCAATATCGCAGCAATATGAAGGGACACTCGAAGTCAAATAACAAATTTATTTTAGTGATCGGAAATGTACCGGTAAATAGCAATGGTGCGTTAAACCGGGTTACCGGAAAGGATAACACGAGCGATGGGATAATTCAATACTTTCACAGATACGATAGATTTAGAATATCTGACAATTTTATCCATCACTGATTTGAGTATATATTTAATTTCAAAATGCTAAACTTTATTACGTCATTGCAATTTAATGGATTAGGGTTCCACATGTTACGGTATCTGCATAATTTGATTGTTGTAATTTTGATAAGTGCTAATGAAGGTAATCGTATCCGATAATAAAAAATATTTTACGTTGGTAATTTGCAGCAATTGATACACGTGGATTTAATTTTTTAAAGCGTTGGGCTCCGCAATACCCATGTTGTATATCATTTACTTCCAGTATTGTACAAAAATTAAAACAAGCGCTAGTTTCGTAAATTTTCCAACATACGTTTATGCAAAAACGAAAAAAATTGATTTACTCATTGGAATATAGTTTGAAAAGGAGGAAATTATGAGAGAACGGGATTGAGTGGTGTCCTTTTTTTCAGTGTTTTAAAATCTACTTTATTGTTCTTTACAGTGCACATTGATTTGTTAGGTAAAACCTTTTTAAAAAATGTTTTTTTAGTACATCTGCAGGCCGCCTAGGTACCGCATATTGGGGTTGGTTGGCGCACGATATTTTATAATTATTTACTAACTTTGATCATCCTGATAGTCCAGTCAAAATAGACATTTCACTTTGCAAAAATTCGCATCCAGCTGAAAATTGGCATAAACCTTAAATGCACTATTGCAAACAAAGTATCAAAAGTCCCCACCGATCCCACGTCTGCTAAAAAAGTTATTCAAGGTCAACGGTCAACAATATCGGTTTTTTACATTTTTCTCGTAAATGATAAGTGTTATCGTAAAAATAGGTTAGACAAAAATTATAGATCATGAAATTCTCTACAAAAATTATTCTTATACTTTTTTTCGTACGAATCGTTATTCATCAGATATCACGATTCAAAAGTTGGGAAGTTTTATTAGACAGTGTCCTATTGATTGAAAAAATGGTAATATTGGTAATAATTAAGTGATTTTCGAAATCGCGATATATCCGGAATAGCAATTCGTACGAAAATAAGTATAAAAATAATTTTTGTAGAGAATTTCATGATCTACAATTTTTGTCTAACCTATTTTTACGATAACACTTATCATTTACGAGCAAAATGCAAAAAATCGATATTGTTGACTTTTGACCTTGAATAACTTTTTTAGCAGATGTGGAATCGGTGGGGACTTTTGATATTTTGTTTGTAATAGTGCATTTAAGGTTTATGCCAATTTTCAGCTGGATGCGAATTATTGCAAACTTTGCACTTTTTTTTGTCTATTTTGACTGGACTACTGAAGTGTTAGCTTATTAGGTAACATTCCTGATATGGAATTGCTGTTTTTGTCTATTCTCGTGGTTTGAAATCCACTTTAAGCTGCAGGTACTTTCAATATGCAATGGACACAGACAGGCAAAAAATGGAAGTAGGTACACTGCAGTGAAAGTTTTGAAAGTTTCTCAAAATAAATTACAAATTTTGCACAGTAGCATTAGAACCAATACCAAGACACCTAATAAGGATGATTTTGATTTTTATACTTACAGGAATAATTACGGTTTTTAATGTTTGTACAAAAATTCGTTTAATTAAAATGGACCAAATTGGCTGGAGAACCTGGATATTCTGCCTATATCAGGATAGTACTGGACACAGTTCTTAATTTTTGGCGATTTAGTGGGCATAAAGCATGAGCTATGCTATATCAAAGATATAATAATGACGTTATTTTGCTTCCTACAATTTTAGTACAAAAACTAAACAGGATCGCACTTCCTTGCGGCAGGTAATAAAAATTAAATATAAAAACGACTAAACCGTTAAATAAACCGCTGATCGTTAGTTTCAACGCCGCACTGAGTTTATCGTATATTAAAAACTAATAATTTAATAATATTTTCGCTTTTCAATTAAGAATGTCAGTATTAATTTAAGGTAATAAATTTTAGTGCTTCTCCAGGAAGCTTTGGAAACCCGCAAATAGATCCAACTGCAACTTATAAATTTTCAACCGCTGGCGTTCGTGAGGCCTAAATGTGTACGAATTAAAATTGAACTACTTAGGTTGACATATAAATTAAATAAATCCATTTAACAAATTACTTAATTCACCTTAACTCAAATCAACCCAATGAAAAACAACAATAATTGAAAATAAGGAATATTCAATAATTTTAAACAACCAACGCAGCGGCAACTCGCAAATTGAAATTAACAGTATGGAAAAATATTACAAGTTAAGTTTAACTGTTAAGATAAAGGGAAGTTTGCAGTTTAAGAGAGAATATTTCAAATTTTTATATTTTTATTAAATTTACCTCATAAACTTTTCCAAATAAATTCAAATTTCTTCCTGCTTGGTATATTACGGATTTTAAGGCCTTGCAATGAAGAAAACCTGAGTGGAATTTACGTAGATACACCAAAAACATTTTTATTAATATTTAAATGGGTTATTTCCATTTAAATTAAATTTCTGCTGTGACCACTTGATATACAGTTTGAGCATGTAATGTGCTTACGTTGACCAATTGATCCTTCCTGGATCCTTCAACTCAAAATAATTTGGTCATCAACAATATTAGCAATTAATATTATAGTGTAATGACACTTTCGTGAATAGTTAATTGTCTCGTCGTTATTCCTTGCCTATCAAATCAACGGATTGCAGCAACATGTAGGTAAACTTTGCAAATTTGTAAGTGGAATGAAGTGTTTAAATTTGATAATGGCCAAGTTTGTTAATTATTAAAATATGTCGCTGCATATACCTTACAATATACCCGCTAGAGAACTAATTAGCTACTATACCTATCAGAATTGGAAATTATTACGCCATTTAGGATTTCCTTGTACATATGTATAAGAAACTTGATATCACTCTAATTTGTTAAGCTTAACAATAGGGATTGTTTTCATTATTTTTTGTTTCTTTTCATTTTTGCAAAAAATGAGTTTAGGTTACTACAAAATCCTCATTATACCGACTTTATGAAAGAGGTTGCTTTGTATGTAGCCCATTAATTGCACAAAATAGAAAAAACAAACAAAAATTTTGTGGAACAACAATAATCATTTACATGAAAAGCATAATTTAATTCAGCTGACTATTATTCACAAAATAAATTTTTTTTGGAAACAAAAAGGAAAGTTTCATGTGTACAGCTCCACCAAGCTTAGAAAGGACGCGGCAAATATGCCAACTAATTTGATACAAATTTGAATGAACCAATGAACGTTGAGTTATTTCTCAAGTACATTCTGTTGTAAAAGTTACAAATCATTGCGTGTGTTTACATTTGTCGCGGTTTTTTGTGTTATTCGGTTTCGTGTTATTTTATAATTTATTCCAAAAGTGCTTTATTTAATATTTGCGGTAACATTTTTTACGTATTTCGTGACTGCAATTTGACAAAATAATTTATGGATTTTAAATATTCGCGCCGAGAAACTTCTTCATTTGACTGTACATTTTTAATTTTAGCAGCGCCTGACACGCCCCTAAAGTCGGTTCTAACGTTGGTGGAGCTGTATGGAAGTTATTGTTTAAACTAAGCAAACATAAGTGTTTTCGAATTAATGTTATTGACACTTTCAATGCAAAATTTTTTATTAATCTCATTTGTATCAATATGGAAAGGGATATTTTGGATTTATAATTTTTAATTGTCTGTGTTAATACTGTGTTACACAAATGGTTCCAATTTAGGCTACTAAGAGGGGTTACACCCCCGTCCACTACCAGAGCTTGAGTCACTAGTACGTGGTTCCTGGATTCCATATGTTGTGAATCAGGCGATTTTTTGTCAATTAACTAAGGAAAACACAATGAAGGCGTCTAGAAAGTGTCGACCAACCGCTCTATCACAACAAATTGGACCCCACACATGGATGCCAAGAAAGTGTAACACAAATTCGACAACGTCACAGCTGATAAGATAATGTCAGCAGGGAATGATAAAAACGAGACCCGATCCGGAACATCCATTAAAACCAATCATGGAAAAAAGGTACCCTAATGGTAATGGGTTCTATCACTCTGTTAAAAGATAATCAAAAGGTATCAGCACAATTTGAACTTCGCTTCCAGAAAACAATAATTAGAAGTTAAAAATCAAAAATATACAAACACAGACATTGAAATGGTAGTAAAAAAGCTAAAAAAATATTAAAGTCATACCTCCGTTAATGTGGAAAATAAATGCCATGCTTACCCACAAACTTAAAACAGTTATTCGCTTTAAAACTAAAAAATTATACAAAATGAAAAGTGGTTCTCAAGTTTTCACACGATCAACGGATGAATGAACATTGAAATCATTGTGCTTGCGATTACCTGTACCTACACAGGCTGATGCTCGTAGATTTTAAGCCATTTATATTATTACTTAGGGTAACATGTAAAATGAAAAAGAAATCGCCAAGCGTTGTTGATAAATATAAAAATTTATTAAGGGAAAACGCCATGCAAAAAAAAAGCATTTGAAATGTTAATGTTACAACAGTTTTTATTATTATACTATTTTCACCTAGAGTGGATATTTATAAAAGAGTGTTGCCAAGTATGGTCATCTTTGTGATTAGTCGTGCAATAATTTTCCCATTAATCACGCGAATGTTGAAATATAGTCAAAGGAATCCTTGAGATAGGCGTCAAAATGACAATTATACGTTACAAGTTACACGGCTAGAATAATGTTTTAATAAAAATTCCTGGTTTATGCGTAATTGGGTGTAAAAATACTGACAAAAAATGTGATCCATAATTATGTCTTTATGAAACCCTAATACTCTTTATGAAACCCTACCATTTATAAATTAATTACTTGAAATTTTTAATTCAATGTTACCAAATTCAACGTGTTTGCGCAAGAAAATCAAATAATTCGAAATGCACATACTGCTAACCATGGAAACTTGAACTCTAATTTCACCTGTAGGGGACCCAATCACATTAAATTTATGTTTTATATGGTGCATAATTCAACTACAAGTTGTCATATTGTAATTTAAAAGCACTGTGAATGGGCATTCCCAAAATTTTTTTTATTTCATACTTTTTCATCTTTTTTGAAAAAGGATAAATTTTACAAATTACCATGCATTTTGTTTTTCAAATTTAGTTTTCGTTGTTGGAGAGACCACATCAATACCCCTATTAATAATGCAAGGCGCTTGTGTCTTCCAAATTTTGAGCAACCAACAGCCCAGGTAGACAAGGGAAATATTAATATTCTTAATTTGTAATAAGTAGGAAGTTTAAATTTTTATTGGCACCTGTTTAAAATTAACTAATTACAAATTTGGTAATTTTAACCATGCAAAATATAATTCAAACAGAATTATATTTTTTAAACAATTTTGGCAATTAATTTAAGATTCATTCACATTTGTAATGCAATTTGCAACATTGTAATTTAATAATGCAGACTAATGCATGTGTAATAAGTAGGGCAGACAACGAACTTAAAATGTATAATCTTAACATAATTCAAATAACTAGTAATAGGTAAATATCAAAGTATTATATTACTCATCAAATATTTTAGCAAGATAATGAAACCTGTACATATTCTTTGTTAAAAAACTGTATATAAACCAAGATTTTGTTAATAAAATTGAGTCAGCTTTGAACGCTCTAGTAGTTATCATTTCTGATTCCATCACGACGACTTCTGCTTAGTTCCAAGTCTTCCACACCCTGCAATCTGAGACTGGATTGCACTAAGCAGAAGGTCGTCCACCATAAATTATCTCCAGGTCGGGGGTAATTTATTCAGCACCTAAAAATCCAAAAGTGGAAATTAATTTAAAAACGTTGGTAAACTGTAATTTTACCCGAAGTATGGCAGAATTTTCAAAATTTTTGCTTTTGTGGCTGGTAGAAGACTTCCTGAAGATAAAAATTCTGGTGAGGAACGAAGTTGTGTGCGGGTGTCGAATTTTGAACTAAACTTGCGTTTTTAACGTTACGTTAATTTTTAAGAGTGTTTTTAGTCCTTGACAACTTGGAAATTATTTGGCATTCCAGTTGAAGTTGGATGCATGGAAAAATCAACCAGGTGGAAATTTTATGAACATCTTGTTAAATCTTGAGAACCCCATAGTGTATACTGTATAGAATGAAATACATCATTTTACATTTATGTGCCTTTTTCGTCAATAATATTAGAAAAAAGTGCTTACTGGATTATTTTGAATAAGCGATCGAAATTACTTATATCCCATTTATAATGCTTACTTACCGTTTTATTTGGATTCAATTGTAAAATAATTATCGATAGGGTTACGGACGTGCTCACGGGGGCGGGGGGAAGCCTCCCCCTAATATTTAAAAAAAATTGGAAAACAGTTGGAAAAATCACTCAAGATATGGTCAAAAAAAATAAAAGTTGGCTGGGCACGTCCCTGAATAGGGTTGTTGCATGAATCAAATTTAGGAATAACTGCTATACCGTAAAATGGGGTGAATCACAACAGGCAGGTGAATGACAACAAAGTTGGGGAAGGCACAAATAATTTTTCTATACTGCAATATTAAATATTTGAAGTATATTGAATAACAATATGATATTGACATAACATATTCCTCAAATATTCAATGCTGCTGTACAGAAAAATTATTTGTGGCTTCCCAACGGCAACGCTGTAGTGCATTATACCATATTAGAAATTTGAGAGTACAACAAAGTTGACGGTTAGTTTTTACGTGTTCATTAATAATTGTATCTTCTTCTTCTTCTTCAGCCTACCCTAGTCCACTCCTGGACCATAGGCCTCTCCAGTAATGGAGGTTTTTGCCATAACTCACCACGCTGGCTAGACGGGTTGGTGAGTAATCCGCATATCGATTTTTGGACTATAGTTTTTTTACATCCAGTAGCAGATTGCTAGGCTAACCTTCAGATGTGCCTATAACCCTGTTTTTTGTTAACGGTGGCAATTCGTCAACTTAGGGGGACCGCCAGCATAACGTGCCCTCCGAAGCACGGAGACTTGGTCATAAGAAAGTTTAACTCTCCCCAGGTTTGATCCCAGTACCCCGCATTCGCATCCAATCAATAATTGTGTAATTGTATGTAAATTGATTTGGCATTTTTCATCGAACTGTGTCAAACCAAGTTTTCTTAAGATTAAGCTCATTTGGAACACCTACAAATATTTTATTTGGTTTCTTCTGCGAGTCATTGCCACAATAAACTACAAAGCACTTTTTGATTTTTAACTAAAGGGTTTAGCAGAGTATAAGTATGTTAAAAATGCCCTTTTTGAATTTTATGGTGGGAATTTTTAACAAAATTTGTTATGTAAAAAGACAGTCCTGTGTCAATTTTTATTTTACTGATTAGTATAATAAAAATGACAAAATATGAAGCGACGTGAAAAAAACGATTTTTCCTTCTAAAATCAACAGGAATTAAATTAGAAGGCTGAAATTTTGCACAGGACTGTCTTTTTACATAACAAATTTTGTAAAAAATTCCCACCATAAAATTCAAAAAAGGCATTTTTAACATACTTACTCTGCCAAACCCTTTAGTGAAAGTATTTGGTTATAATAAAATTTATAATAAATACACCAGACACAAAAATAAACATATTTATACGTTATACAACTGTATAATCACTGCGAGGTTGCCAGATGATGTAGAAACTAAGTTTGACGTAACTGCCGCCATAACATCGCTTTCAAATAAAAATCTTAAAACAAAATGTTTTTGAGAAAACTTTTACTTGCATGCATGCAGCAACCATGTTCTTCAAGACACGAGTGTTATCTATTGTGATGAACAACTACTGAATTTTCTATACTGATCAGTGATCACAAAGCAGACGATTTCAATACTATAAAAAATAGTGGCCTTACAACAAAGGAATCAAAACAGATCCCTACGCTTATTTGCTTTGGACTATTTTAATTTTATTATTTTTGTTCCTGTAAGTGCCAGGTAATTTTATTTTAAATATTCGCTTACAGGTACATCAAGAGTATTTGTTGGTAATGAATTGTGTTCATTTGATTCAAATCGCAAATATAGCTGAGGTGTTGATTTTCTTGTGCTTTAAGATTATTATACACGAAAATTTATCCGTTGAATTAATTAAAAGTTACATTTTTATGAATAAATGTTTTGCTTGTGTGAGTAGTTCACATCCGAGGTGCTTTTATTTTACAGGAAAAAGTTTAATAATTTAGAGTCTCAAGAACTAGCCGAGATAAAACAAGTTGTTACTTTGCTACTTGCTACGAATTTTTTCCCCAGCATTTTTATTATTTTTTTAATCAGCAGAAATATTTTCTATTAAAATCTATGTATTTATAACTAAATCCGCGAGCAACTGTTACCGTCTCAAATTTAGAAGTGCAACAAAATTTAAAATATTTAAATATATTTATTTCATGGCGGGTCCTAGCGCTTGCAGTCGGAATTGTTAGCACCGCTGGCTGTTTGTCGATAGATGAACTTTTAATTTCAGTTTTTAGCTAGGTTGTATTTACAAACTGTATTTGATGCTATTTTATTTATTCTAAAATTAATAATAATATAATTTGTAATGGGAAAAAATTAATAGATACTTCTTCTTAGTGTGCCATATCTATCTTTAGACGTAGGCGATCTTCCTGGCTAAGCCAGGAAGACTTTACTAGGGAAATGTTAATGGGGTGGTTTCCCGTTGCCTTCCCCATAGTCCACAGATCGATTTCGGACTTTTTAGATCACAGCACAAATCCGACGCAATCAGGATTAGAACCGCGGTTTCCCGCTCTGTAGTCTATCTGTGTTTGATTTACGCTAGACTGCTGGTCTAGTATCTTAACTAAATATAGTATCTAATAGATACTAAGAATATTATTTATCTTACAATCTGTACCAATTTAAGTTTCAGTACCAATCCAATATAATAATTTGCTGGAAAGCTCCTCCGTTTGCTACTTCTCTGTGTCATTTATAGACTTTCTTCTGATAGGTTCTTTCATATTGTCGTATTATTTTGATCAAAGTGGAATTTGATAAAAAACGAATTTTTGTAAATTAAACGATTTAGGCATGCCCCTGTAGGAATGGCCGTGGTAGCGTGAGAGATTTTGGAAATAGAGGGACCGGCTTCCCAAAATGGGAAGTTCTCCTTATTTTGGTTTTGGAAAAGGTTTTGTTAAAATTGTAGAATTACAATATAAAATTTAAATAAAACAACAAATTAAAGTGCTAGTCGTTTTATTTGGTGATATTTTATAGGGAAGATTTTCCTATTGAGGTTGGAAAATTGGAAAGTAAGTTCTTGAAGCGTTTGAACACGAAAAATTTGTGAAGGTCTTCTGATAGTCCTGATAGACCTGAGTAGCCGTGGCACGCATCAATATGTAATTCCACATTTTGGAAATTATTTAAGAAACAAAACCACCGAAATTATAATTTTAAATAAATTAAAGTTGAAAGGTCGATTTATAGCATAATATCAGTAACTACCAGCCAAAATAAATGTATCACCTTAAAAAAAAAATACCTGCGATTAAGAAGCACACATAATATCATTCTAACACACCGATCAATTATAGCCTTCACGTATGGCTGTATTTTCCATGAGTGATGTTGAAGTCGTAACAATTAAATTATATCAATCATTAAAATATAAAATTATGAAGCATCCACTCAGGAAATAGGACAATCACCAAGGTTGGATCGAACATATTAAATATCAAGTATAAGCTTCTTGTAATTGGAACTTGCAGGAACAGCAGTCAGCAACAAATATGATATTAGAAACATGATTGTAATAAATTAATTAAATAAAATATGTAAGCGGAAAACTAATAATGTAAATTAAACACCTGCAAGGGTCAATTACCAGAAAGGAAATAAATCAGAAAATTATCGTATATAAGAATGTGTAGTTGAACTTGCGACTAATCGTCAAGCATCAGCATCTATTTGGAACAGTTGGAATTTAATAAAGTCAATGATAGAACACACACTAAGTTTGGAGGGTAAGGAATAACCTCCTATCATAGACACAGAGCTTGTATTTCAAAAGGAAAATCTAAATGAGCACTTCCATTCTCGTAGTGGGATATATAAGTTTCATGTTCGAATAACCATTTTAATTGATGAATTAATTACCCCAAATTTGAGAGTTACTTCGCATATAATAATTCCTCCTCCTCCGAGTTATTTATAGACGCGCCTTTAACTTGGTTCATTCATTTATTAGTTTATTACCATCCAAGAAAAGTGTACTAACCAGTAGCAGTTTATCAACCTTACAATAGACACATAATGATCCTAATTTGTCGCATTACCCTCAGAGCAAAAGAAAATTTGTATGGCCTATATGTATGGTCATATTCCCCTCGGTTAATTCGGTGAACGAGATACTACATTTATTAAGTTCCAGATGCAGATAGAGAGCGGTCGGAGCATAACGGTTAAGTACGTTGACTGTTGACACGAAATGTCCGGTTCGATTCCGGATAAGGTAAAAACTTTATTCTGGCCGTCTCTTATACAGAAAGGAGGGGGACCCCTACTGTAAACGTACTTTGTCCCAAGAAAGCAGTATTCGCAAAAATGATAAGAAATTGCTCATCATGAATACTGTCACGACGTCCGAATTCGGGCAAAACGACCAAGAAGAAGAAGATGCATAAAACGACCAATATAGTGTAATTATCATAATCACTTTTTATCATTAGTAGAAACCATGGAATTGCGACCTCACTGCTCTAAAAGTAATAATGTTCTTCCACAAGGTTTTTAAAGAAGAAGAGTAGTATAATATAAGTGATAATTTTGTTGATGATTTTGTATTAATTGTATGATAGCATATTAATAGCAATAATGTTACGAAACATTACAGAAAAGTTTCATTAGATTTCTAAAATTCGAATGCGTTATCTTGAAATTCGGACTTAAAAAAACTTTTATAATTAAAATTTTAATTACTTTTGTGATACAAACAACCAAATATATTTTTTCGCACACATTGGAGCCAACACGTAGTATATAAAATTCTAACAACCACACTAATTAAAGCGGGTTAATACACGTAAACGAAAACAGAATACAGAAATAATTGAAAGCCGCATATAATTTTAATCTTTGCATTTACACTTCTATATTGCTTTTTGCGTAAAATTTTTTCATGTGAAATTTTCCTGAGGTAAAGTGGACAGGGTTTAGGGTGTAATTGATCTCTGAGTGCGAAGCACTCGAGGTAAAATTTCTAATCCAAAAAAAGCTTTTCAATCTGCACTGCATAAAACGTGTCAAAATCAATAAATATTTTGTTACTACCTCAAATAATTGAACTAGCACGTTACGTTCCTGTACGTCTGATCAATGCTTTGTAAATAAAAGTGAAGCAATCAGATTTTACAGTCGACTTCCTGTTAATTAATGATTACAATGACTTCAATCGAGTACGCTTTTCAATTAATTTCTTTTATATTGTATGATATTATACAAAATAGAGCGCTGTAACGTGGAGACGTTTCAATGAAAAATTTAAAAAACAAAAATATAATAAAAAATCGAAGCGTTAATTGAAAGAAATCATTTAAAAAATGTTTTACTGTATCGATAAATCATTTAAGCTTCTTTAAATCAATTTTAATAATTTAAAACAATTTAAGTAAGTTTAACAATTAAAATTGTAAAATTGATTTTCTTGTGGTTTGGATGCGGAATATTTCTAGGGATAGAGTGTTTGCTTATGACCAAGTTTTGTGAATGTTCAAACACGACAACGAATTATTGGATTAATAAAGGCAAGCCTGAATGGAATTTTAATTAAATCGATTATTTGTGAGTATATATTGTTCTTTGAAAATCATGTTATATATAAAATAAAGCGGTATTCAAAATTAAGCAAATCTTGAACAAAATGTTTATAGTGTTCAACATCTTAAGTAACAATAATCTTAATTCATTTAACTGTGTGGAATTTCTAATTTAAATTTTAGGTCTATTTATCGCAGTTTATTATATTATCATGTTGGAATGGTGAAATAAACACAACGTTATAATTAGTGAAACAGTTCTGACATTAACGTCTTCTTTATGGAATTATTAAATGCAAACCCGCTGGGTGTGTTCGTGGTAGTTTTGAGTTTCATGAGAATTCAATACAGTCCTGCGGTATTGCTCCCTAGTGATCTACTATTCTTGGGTACAGAAACCAGAAGCCCGAAATAAATTTATGTGCTAGTTTAAATCTTTGTCTTTCTCCATTTGTAGTTTATCACCCTATACTTTTACACACATATTCGTCAGTGATAATTTATAACTTCTTTTGTTAAGTTTCAATTAAAATTAATATATTATTTGAATAGTAAACACCAAAATTTGATTCATAAGTTCATAAAAAATTTTATTAAACAAGAAATTTTTTTTGTGTTATTACAAATGTAATACAGAAATCGATGCTTCACGTTCTCAATTTTGTGTTGCAACCTAACGTAATGGAAATAGAAATGTCACGCATGCCTTGGTCTAAGGGGACAGATGGCACGAGAGGCCATAAGGTCCTTAACTCCAAAGCGTTTGGATAAGGTGAAAGTATAATATTGAATTGTTCTGTGCCCATTTATTTTGTTTCAAACACAAAGTTTTTGATTTGATAGTTTACAACCTGCCAACATTTATGAAAGCCAACAACTATCAAATTAAATAAAATGATAATGTGGAAGTTCTACGGAATAAATTTTGGAAATCAATTTCATAACAAACTTGTCAGATACAAATTTCGTAATAATTAAATTGAAAATTATTGCAGTAATAAATAGATTCCGCTCGTGTGGTTAATATAATACAAAATAAATTTTTAGAATTCAAAATAAGTTTTAATTAATTCAAATTATTGCCTAAAAATAATATTTTTTTATTTCTAATAATTTTACTATCTGTCAACATAACAATAAGTAAAAGATGTGATTTGTGAAACTTGACATAGAAGGTGCCCGCCCAATCTTTGGTAATTAACAGTTATTAATGACTGATTACCAGCAGTCTGGCGTAAATCAAACACGAATAGACTACAGAGCGGGAAACCGCGGTTCTAATCCTGATTGCGTCGGATATATGCTGTGATCTAAAAAGAAAAGTCCAAAATCGATCTGTGGACTATGGGGAAGGCAACGGGAAACCACCCCATTAACATTTCCCTAGTAAAGTCTTCTTGGCTTAGCCAGGAGGATCGCCAACATCCGGAATCGGATAAGGCACTTGAAGAAGAATGACTGATTGTTCATGTCCGACATCAGCTAAATTTTAGCCTTTTGGTACGATGTGTGGCGAGAAGATCCGCTGCAAGAGGGTTGGAATGATCTCATTCCTCAATGGTAGTTATTTGAAGATCACAATGGATTACATGATTTGGTACGTACCAGGGAGCATCAATGATAATCCTGAGGGTTTTTGACTGGAATCGCTGGATCTTGGCGATATTGGAATCGCTAGCTGCTCCCCATAGCTGGATGCCATAATATGTCAAAATTGGTTTTATTATCGCTTTTATTATCGAGATATTTGACATCTTCTTTTAGAGGGATAATTTTTCCATTTAGCTTAACGGGTGGACAGGTGTCTCTCCTGGTTGTGAATGTCACGTGTACCGAATTTTGAGTGTTAGCCTTAATTCTCCATTTCCTCAAAAAGATTTCTATTTCCATCGGGTGCACCTGTAGGTTGACTGATGCAATAATCGCATTGCGATCGGCTGCGGCGAAAGTTGCAATAAATGTATTGGCGTTCGTTGATAGGTCAGCCATATAAATTAGAAATAGTATTTGGCCCAGGACGCTATCCTGCGGGTCCTCCAGAGTTGACTTCAAAAAGCTGTGATATCTCGTCCTGATGATTTTATATAACAGGCCGGTATGCCACACCTTGTTGAAAGCCTGAGTTATGTCGAGGAATGCGGCTAAGAAAAATATGTTTGTCTCTAGATCTTGTCTGATTTTATTTGCAATTCTGTGCACTTGCTCAATTGTTGCGAGTTGGTGGCGAAATCCGAACTGGTACTTAGGGATTATTTTCATTTTCTCTATTAAAGGCATCAGTCTTTTCAGGAGAAGCTTTTCAAATAATTTTGATAAAATTGGAAGCAGGCTGATGGACCTGTAGGGGAGAGGTTTGCAAGTTGCTACTGACTGCAAGTTGCCACCCCCCTTAGATTTTGGTGTTCGACCAATGTCATAAACTAAATTTTAACTGAAATCGAAACCTAAGGAGGTGTGATAACTTTTAAACTAGTTCTGGAGCGGATAGAGCCACAAGTGTGTGTTGACAAAAGTTTGAAAAGTTGTATCGTGAAAATTTAAAAATTAAAATTGTGTTTTTGTTCTGTGGTCATAAATTGAACATTTTAATCGAGAAATCAAGATAAATATTTTTTCTGTATTGCTTTTACATTCAACTTACATGAGCCTAACAAAATTTCAAACATATCATGAATTGGCAATTTTTTTCATATATAATTCTAAATAAAATAGTGCTAGAATGCAAGTTACCACCTTTTACTTTACACCTTTTCGCTTGTTTACACTCATATGCCAGGTTTTATGATTGTTTGATGTTTACAATAATTATTATTGAGTCAAAAGTGAAGTGTTTTTATTGCATTAAATAATTAAATTTGCAGAGATAATTATGGAATCATGCAAATCGACATGAAAAATCAAATTTTGATTTTTTATGCCAATTTACACTAATTTTTTTATGTTTACGACCACTGAGTGTTAATAAAAACCCATACATTTTATAAATATCAGTTGTTTTTCTTTCTCCTGTAAAAAGCTCCTGTAAAATTTTTATTTTTTGAAAATTCAAATAATTTCTACGTCAGGATTGTGCCTTTTGTCAACAATACGTTGGTATTGTGACGAGCTATGAGCAAAAAAGCTAAGGGGTGGCAACCTGCAAACCTCTCCCCTACGAGTTAGTTTCTGTTAGTTTCTGTTAGTGGTTTTCTTGGTATAAAAATTAGAATTATTTGGGCCAGCTTCCATTGTGCAGGAAAATAACCCAGTATAAGGATGGAATTGTAAATTATGGCAATAAATCCAATTGCCGTATCGGGCAGTTCTTTCAGGACTTTTGCAGTTATGAGGTCGAAACCTGGAGATTTGTTCAGTATCAGGTGTTTTCTATTATAGGTTTTAATCTCACTTTTTTTAAATCTTTTTTACTGGTAGTTCCATTTGTAGGGGAACATCGAGGAATTTTTCGATGTTATCGTCGTCGTTAGGCTCTTCTGCCTGAAAGGGGATAAAGAATGTGGCCAGATGATTGGCGAAGGTATTTGCCTTTTCTTGGTTGGTTCTTGCCCACTCTTGGGTTGGGGTTTGATTGATTGTTGCGTTCCTTTAAGTTTTCTAGTTGCCTTCCACAGCGAGTAGTCAGATGATTTTAAAATCGTTTAGAAGTTTTCTAAGGTCTTTATTTGCCCTGTTGTAATTTGCTTTGTCTGTGGGTGCCCGGCTGGACTGCCATTTGTTTCTAGATACTCTTTTTTCCCGTATTTTGTTTTGAATACGCTTCGGGCAGTAGTCCTGTACCTCTTTCTGGTTTAGCTTTGTTGTGGTAGCTTTCCAAGCTGCTTCTTGGATGTTTTTTGTTAAGTTTTGAAGAGCCTCATCTAGATCAAATTCAGTTTTCAAGGGAACATCATGTTGCAGTAGACTGGAGTAAAGTACTTCTCTAAACAGTACCCAGTCAGTTTGTTTATTGAATGGAACTTTACTATGATTGGAGAACGGTCTGAGGAGAGCTCAAAGTTTGGCTCCATTGTAATGTAGCCAATGTTAATGATTCGAACAGATGATTATTATTTGTATCAGTTATTAAATTACAAGTGGCATTGAACATAGGGATCACAGATCCAATGGGATAAATCCTGATTATTGTACAAAACAGCATTTAATTTGCTCTAAAATTTTGTACAATCATCAACGCTGTTAAAAATTACATCAAACATATTTTAAAATAATTTATAATTTATTAATTTTAGTACAAAGCTTTTCTAATTGAAAGATTATCAATTAACGTAATCACATATAAATACTTTTGGTAAATAACTTCAAAGTAGCACTTTTCACTTTAATTAAATTTATCGCAATCATTAACCATAAAAGTCAATTTCAGACTTAGACGAGTTAAAAAGCAAATGTTAATGTAAATTGAAAATTAATTTTAATCTTATTAAGTTACACTTAAAAGTCAAATAAAACTTAATTAATGTAAGCAAGAAACTATTAGTTACTACTGAAAGTTTGAAAATTGTTATTTACTCCGAACACTTTCCTTTCATAAAATTGGTATCCGATACTTGCCCATTAAAAACGATAATAATCGTTTATCGTGTAGTGGTTATGAAAATTTACTTTTGTAGGTGGATACCTATATGAATATTAAAATTATGCTTATGAGGATATAAAACCCGTTACATTTAGATCAGAGCTTTTAGAGCACGTCCGAATTTCATTATAACGTAGTACTATAGGTTGAGATTAACTTGAAAATAACAAACTTTTAAATTATAATATTTTCCATTAAAAGCGTCAAAGTTGCTATTTGAAATACGAAATTGCAAGTTAATTTCCAAAATATTTCATTAAAATTGATTTTAAGAACATTTTTGTGTTTCTAAATTACTCGTTGGAAATTTTAAATGACAAGACTAATAAAAAATTAATCAGCTATAAGGAAAATATAAAAGCGGTCTTAATTTTATAGATTGCTTCAAATAAAAGAGTCGGCCTTCCTTTTAAAAACTTAATGATACAATAATTAAACTTGGAACATAAAACCGTTATAAAATTGAATTTATCATTTTTATCGATTACTAATTAATTCTTAATGTTGGATAATTATTTACAGCATAAATTTGTTATACTAAAACACGTTGATGGGACTATTTACTCAAATTTATTCAGACCACCTAATTTTTTAATATTACTTTGTACTAATTATTAATTACTTTTTAAATTAAACTGTGTATTTTTTTAATGCTCCAGAGTAAACTCTTTCGGGTTTAAATATCACGATTAAACTTTTTTAACAAGGGCTATCGCTATACATTTTTTAAATTATAATTTACATAATCGTTATTTATGTATTAATTATTATTATAGTTGAATAATTTTAAAAGAAAATTTTTAAATTTAAAACTTTTCGGTTTCCTTGCTTATAATGTAACGAATTTTTTATTCGTTACTTAAATTTTGCAGCACCGTGTATATATTTGCATTTAGCAATAGGTACGACGCAGATTTGCGACGTTTTACAGCGCACGTTTGATAAGAAGGACGGGTACGCCATTTTTGAGCGAGTACGACGTGTTTTCGAACATCGGTAATTATTTACCAATTACTTTATTAGAATCGTGTTAATTACACCAGAATCTAACTATTCACAATAGTAACGACGTCTACTACGCTTGGAAATTCTTTTTGGCTGGTCGTTGTGAGTTCCTGTCATAGCAAGCAATTTTTACTAACATCGTTTGATTGTGCGTACCATTATTTATTACCAGTGCCTTATCAATATCGCCATATTGCTCGTACAACTTATTGTTTGGTGGTTATCAGCATCTTATTCAACCCATTATCAAGTGGTGCCTTATCTATTAGTGCATCCTGCAATTATACAAGTCTGTACTGGATAGTTTTTTTTGGTTCCGGAAGTCGGATTTCACCCCAGTAGCGTTACCACCAGTTCCGGATATTTACTGATCAACATCTCCAGAGCGACTGCAGTTGACAATTTACTTACTAAGCATTGTATAAGGTACAAGTTTGTAAACCTCCTCCAACAAAGATCTTTGGAAGTGAAGGTAAGATTTTTATTAGTATTTAATTGCGTCTTTCTGCAAGTTGCTAAGATTTTAAATTTTCGTGGAAGGTATTTGCCCTATATTTTAACTGGATAGTTTCGACTGGCGAGTGCAGTCCTTTGACTGATTCTTCATTTTTATTTACATCGTCCAGAACCGTCGTGAGTTGAAGCCTGTACCAAAATAGTTTTATTTTGTAATAAGTATTTATTATATTGTTGTTAACTTTTAATTGGTGGTTTGATTTTCAAGTGTTTTCTTTGAAGTCAATTTTCAGGGTAATTCACCCCCTAGCCTACCGTCAGAGCTAAGCTGTCAAAAAGGGCAACATTTTAACAGGTAGCTCTCTACCTGGTGAGCAGTAATCGCTTCCTGGACCACCATAACGGTGGGGAAAAGGAGGTATAAGATTATTAGTTTCACTGGCGCCCAACGTGGGGCCCTTATGACAATTTTTATTATTAAGGAAACACTTGAGTTTTGGAAATCATCCAGTTTTTTGGTGCAGGTCATTCTCACGCGGCATACAGATTTGTTATTGCAATTTGCGCTTTTTTTTTGCTTATTATAATCAGTGCTACCACGAACGATAATGAGTACGATGCAATTTGTGAAATCCTTAGCAGAAGTTGAGGTGGATGTAGAATTAATGATGCGGGGTGCGGACATCACCACTTTTCCTGATCTTGCTTCGAAGATCAATAGTTTAACGCAGCTTATCCGGGAAGAGAGGTGTAATTCTCTCTTGGCACTCCATGCCTATAAGCCTACTGATGTGCTAGCTGAGTTGAAAGTTTGCACCGAGATGCTAGCGACCTTTACAGCGGAAGTAAAGAGTAAAGTAAAGAGAAAGAGACGGTCGGAGCATAGTGGTCACGCGAGTTGACTATGAACGCTAAATGCCCGGTTCGAATCCGGGTGAAGTAAGAACTTTATTCTGGCCGTCTCTCTGGTCCTCCAGGTTGGGGGTCGGGGCGATGGGCTAGCTCCTCATCACCTGTAAAGAAAACACTTGAAAATCAAACCACCAATTAAAAGTTAACAACAATATAATAAATACTTATTACAAAATAAAACTATTTTGGTACAGGCTTCAACTCACGACGGTTCTGGACGATGTAAATAAAAATGAAGAATCAGTCAAAGGACTGCACTCGCCAGTCGAAACTATCCAGTTAAAATATAGGGCAAATACCTTCCACGAAAATTTAAAATCTTAGCAACTTGCAGAAAGACGCAATTAAATACTAATAAAAATCTTACCTTCACTTCCAAAGATCTTTGTTGGAGGAGGTTTACAAACTTGTACCTTATACAATGCTTAGTAAGTAAATTGTCAACTGCAGTCGCTCTGGAGATGTTGATCAGTAAATATCCGGAACTGGTGGTAACGCTACTGGGGTGAAATCCGACTTCCGGAACCAAAAAAAACTATCCAGTACAGACTTGTATAATTGCAGGATGCACTAATAGATAAGGCACCACTTGATAATGGGTTGAATAAGATGCTGATAACCACCAAACAATAAGTTGTACGAGCAATATGGCGATATTGATAAGGCACTGGTAATAAATAATGGTACGCACAATCAAACGATGTTAGTAAAAATTGCTTGCTATGACAGGAACTCACAACGACCAGCCAAAAAGAATTTCCAAGCGTAGTAGACGTCGTTACTATTGTGAATAGTTAGATTCTGGTGTAATTAACACGATTCTAATAAAGTAATTGGTAAATAATTACCGATGTTCGAAAACACGTCGTACTCGCTCAAAAATGGCGTACCCGTCCTTCTTATCAAACGTGCGCTGTAAAACGTCGCAAATCTGCGTCGTACCTATTGCTAAATGCAAATATATACACGGTGCTGCAAAATTTAAGTAACGAATAAAAAATTCGTTACACAGCCCCCCCCTGAAAGATCTAACCGGGGTTAAGATGGAATAAAAAAGTATACATGCGCAGAACTAAGCGTGGACCCGTGCTTAAGTAGGCGTAGAATTAGCATAACCGTTACAAATGGTAGGAACGTAACCAAGATTACTATAAAAATCTAAAAACTAAAAGAATAAATGTGGGTATTCTCCCTAGTAACGATTCGTTACCATAAAATGTGCATAAAGCAAGAACCCATTGGCAGAGCGCGTAGCGCTTCGTCAAGCCAAAAAAAACAAAGAATGCAATCCACACCCGGATAACCAACGGTATGGGATTACAAAGGAGATCGTACAGCCCCCATAGGACCTATACCTAAATAATGACGTTACAAGTGACTTCCACTTGCAAAACTACAAGGGAATGGACCACATAGGACCCATTCACGACGGCTCGTAAGTGAATCGCATAGGACTCACCCAGCGCAAAAGGTTGTTTCAGTATAAGGCAGTCATTGTCCTTAACACATAGAAACAAAAATAAAAAATAAATAGAATCTGTTCCAGCCAAAATGACCGAAATAAATAAGGAGTCCTACCATAAGTGTTAGCTACGCAATCTAAATATGTAGAGGCAAGCCTCTGATGTTAAAAAACTAGGAAACCGAGATGGAATGGTTTCAAAGTTTACTGATCTAAGGTGAAATTAGGCCAGTTAGTGACTACATTACCCAACCAACCTCCCATTGTATATGTTACACTGAGGACAGATGGTCGTCCTCGTCGTTGTGATGCGGTTTTAAATCCTTGACATGAAAGATACCGACGTATTTACCCTGCTCATCAGCTAAACGATATGTTAATGGGCCGTTGACTTCTCGAACCTTACAACGGACGTATTTTGGAGCAAGTTTGCTATTAAAGTGCTTACTAGCATCAGACAATGCAAAGTTTCGACGCCAAACGACATCTCCTACTTTAAATTGGATGCTCCGTTTCCGTAAGTTGTAATGTGAGGCATTGCGACGATAGGCCTCTTGAAGTCGAGTGGTTACGTCCACAAACAAGTCGTTTAACCGATTCATATCCTGAGCCACGCGTTCACGATTCTCCAGGGTCAAATCCTCCTCATTGAATTCCGAGACGCGACCGTAATAATCTCCCCTAACGGGAACGGTTCGACCAAGATTCAAAAAGGACGGGGTATACCCAGTAACATCATGAGTTGCGGAGCGAATCGCATGTGCTATCTTATGGATCTCTAAATCCCAACTCCTGTGGTCATCTTTAATATATGCCCGTATCGCTGTACCCACCACACGGTTAACTCTCTCAACAAAATTTATTTGAGGATGGTAAACCGCGCTGTACCATAAGTGTGTTACGTTGTAGTCATTCATGAGTTTCCGAAAGTGAGCGCTAATAAACTGTGGACCGTTATCCACCATGCAAATTTGGGGTACTCCAAACAACAAGAAAACTTGGTTTTCCAAAAATTCACACACGGTCTTAGATGTGGCTTTGCGCAGTGGTTGAACTAAAACAAATTTCGAAAACCAGTCGCAGACTACAACTAACATGGTATTACCCTTAGCTGAGCGTGGAAATGGACCCATCAGGTCAACGGAAATGCATTGAAAAGGAAAGCGAACTTTCTTTTCCTTGCCCATCAAGCCGTATCGCCCACCTTGGCAAGCCTTTGATGATAAACACGCGGTGCACCGCCGCACATAACGAGCAATGTCAGATCGCATCCTTGGCCAGTAATAAAGTTCTCTTACTTTGTTGTAAGTCTTCAAGGTACCTAAGTGAGCCGAGGTCGGGTCATCGTGACATTGTTTTAAAACATCATTCCGACGCGACTTGGGTACAACTTGCTTCCATTCCACGAAATTAGATGTTATACCGTGGGGGTTTGTGATGAGTTTGTACAATAACCCAGACTCAACACGCCAATCAGGGAACTGCGCAGGGTTTTCAATAACATTGGCCAAAATGCGGCTGTACCACGGATCAAAGTCGCCAACCGATAAGTTAAGTGAGGACACTTCAAGAGGAGCCCGAGATAATGCGTCCGGTACGACGTTTAAATGACCTTTTCTATGCTTAATCTCAAAGGAGTGCTGAGAGAGACGGACACTCCAACGCGCAAGACGTCCCGCCGGATCTTTCATACTCTTAAGCCACAAAAGCGAATAATGGTCAGTTATAACCGTAAACTCTGTACCTTCCACATAGGGTCTGAATTTCTCGATGCCAAATATAACTGCAAGGCATTCTCTTTCCGTGACCGAATAGTTCCGCTCAGCCTTGTTGAGGGTACGCGACGCATAAGCTATAACTCGCTCATCTGAACCTTCACCTTGGGTTAAAATACAGCCCAAACCGTAGTTGGAAGCATCACATTGAATGAAAAAGCGTTTATCAAAATCTGGGCTGGCTAGAATGGGCGCTGAAACTAATAACTGTTTTAAACGTTCAAATGACTCAATGGCGTTAGGAGTCCAAGTAATGGTTTGTCGCTTAACACGACCCTTAGTAAGCTCAGTTATTGGAGCTGAAAGTGACGAAAAATCGGGTACAAATCGTCTGTACCACCCAATCATCCCTATAAAACGTTTAACGCCAGTAACGGTTGTAGGTCTAGCCAGCTTTGTGATAGCTTCAACCTTATCTGGGTCCGTGTGTAACCCTGTTTTGTCGATAACATGACCTAAAAATGTCAAGCTAGGACGGCAAAACTTGCACTTGTCCAGATTCACGGTAAGGTTGGCATCCTTTAAGCACGAGTAGACTTGCTTGAGTAGTTCGATATGTTCACTGAAGGTGTTAGAAATTACAATAACATCATCCAAATAAACAAAAATTTTCTCGCCAAGAAGTGGTCCGAAAATGTTATCCATTAGACGCTGTAGGGTGCTAGGCGCATTGGAGATACCAAAAGGCATAACTACGTACTCAAACAAACCACGACCGGGGACAGTGAAAGCGGTCTTTTCACAGGAAGATGGAGACAAGGGAATCTGCCAAAAAGCTTTCTTGAGATCGATTGATGTAAGAAATCGAGCATCTTGTAAACGCGTAAGGATGTCGTCGAGCCTAGGTAATGGATAAGCATCCTTCTTGGTCACCTGGTTTAGTTTACGCCCGTCAAAACAAAGGCGATGAGAATCGTCAGCCTTTTTGACTAACAACATAGGTGAAGACCAAGGGGATTTGCTAGGGCGTACGACATCCATGTCCAGCATCTTGTCAAGCTCGGCATGGGCAATTTTCCGCATAGCTGGAGAAAGAGCAAAATATCTTTGCTTGATCGGAAGCGCATCACCAGTGTTAATATCATGAGTAACCTTAAAAGTTCGCGTCAACCCATCGTGAGCAAGGTCTTCATATTGCTCAATAACCGCAGAGAGGGCAACCTGTTGCTCAAGGCTAAGATCGTCGGCAGTACGGATTAAATTGAGAGAGTGAACTTCTTCCACATCAAATCGATCTGAGCCGAAATCTGCCTTAACACCAAAAAGTTTGCAAAAATCAATCCCCAGGGTTAAACTGGTACGGATACTTTGGCAAACTAAAAATTTTAAAGCTTTGGTGACCCCGCAGAGAGAAATAGGTAGCTCAACAACTCCTAAAATATCCTGGGGAGTCCCATCTGCAGAACGTAAATTTACCCGAGGGTCACGTACCAACCCTAAGTCAAACCGATCAATTAAATAATGGCCCTCTGTACCTAAAATAGAAACCGAGGCACCAGAGTCCAATAGAGCAACTAGGTGGATCCCTTTAATGGTCAAATTCACGAATGGACGACAATCAGTAGTGGGGTGGGTGAATGCAGTGGAAGAAATGGTTTGAGGTGGTAAACAAAAGGATCTTATTTTTGCTAGCCATTCCTTCCAAGACGCTGAGTCGGCTTTCATTGTAGATTTGAGGAAGTCGCCGAGCCTCTTCCTCGTCCTCTCGCGTTTTTTGAATGATTACGGGGGCATTTTAATGTAGTGGTCCCCTTCTGACCACAAACAAAACAAAATGAGTTAAATGGCTGTGGGCAAAACCGATAGCTATGATCAGCGGCCGAACAATTCCAGCAGGTACCCTTCTGTTTTGCAAGAGAGACGGTAGGCAAGGGGTTGACTTCAAGGGTTTTATGCGTCAGGGTAGCGGTAGTATTAACTAGAGGCGTGGTATCTCGGACAAGTTCTTCTGCTGCCCGAGCACTCTCTATAAATGCAGCCAGGGTAAATAAAGGTGCAGTACCCATAGCTAATGAAATACTTGGAGACACATTTTTTCTTATGATCTTAAGTCTGATCGTCTCAGGCGGCACGGGGTTCATCCGAGAAAACATCTCCAACATGGCATCGATAAAGGATCGCGCGGATTCCCCCTTATTTTGCTTACGAGCCCTGATAATGTCCAAGTACTCAAAATTGAAATCTCTGGGCAAAAAGCGCAATTTAAGTAACTCCTCCAAGGATTTCCACGTATGAACCGTTTCCCGCACTCCCCTGAACCATCTGAGCGCGTCTCCCGTAAATAATTCTACCGCCTTATCAATGAGGTCGTTCTCCCTAATCCCTCTGGACAACGCCAACTCTCTCGTCCGCTCGAGGAATTCGAAGAGTTGTTGCGGACCCTCTTGTCCATCAAACTTGATGTCCCACTTACGCACATCAAACCTAACCTTTGACTTGCTCTCAATTAATTGAGTACAAGCATTAATCAGATCTGAAGTGTCAGGTATAATTTGGGTTGAAGACGTAGGAGGAGGCGTTTGAAATAAATTTCCTACTATATTGCTACTAGCCTGCCGATTTTCCAAGGTTTGTACTCTTACAATCAATTGTTTAAACCCATCTACCAACTTCTCCCTATCCTCATCGCGAAAACCAACTCCCTCCATGATATTTAATCTATTACTGTAATGTGCTAGTCTGTCGAAAATCACCTCGAAACCCCGTCTATCAAAAGAGCGCTCCAACGAGTCTACTTCCGCTGTAAAGGTCGCTAGCATCTCGGTGCAAACTTTCAACTCAGCTAGCACATCAGTAGGCTTATAGGCATGGAGTGCCAAGAGAGAATTACACCTCTCTTCCCGGATAAGCTGCGTTAAACTATTGATCTTCGAAGCAAGATCAGGAAAAGTGGTGATGTCCGCACCCCGCATCATTAATTCTACATCCACCTCAACTTCTGCTAAGGATTTCACAAATTGCATCGTACTCATTATCGTTCGTGGTAGCACTGATTATAATAAGCAAAAAAAAAGCGCAAATTGCAATAACAAATCTGTATGCCGCGTGAGAATGACCTGCACCAAAAAACTGGATGATTTCCAAAACTCAAGTGTTTCCTTAATAATAAAAATTGTCAAAAGGGCCTGTACGTTGGGCGCCAGTGAAACTTGTCCGAGATACCACGCCTCTAGTTAATACTACCGCTACCCTGACGCATAAAACCCTTGAAGTCAACCCCTTGCCTACCGTCTCTCTTGCAAAACCGATAGCTATGATCAGCGGCCGAACAATTCCAGCAGGTACAAATGGTAGGAACGTAACCAAGATTACTATAAAAATCTAAAAACTAAAAGAATAAATGTGGGTATTCTCCCTAGTAACGATTCGTTACCATAAAATGTGCATAAAGCAAGAACCCATTGGCAGAGCGCGTAGCGCTTCGTCAAGCCAAAAAAAACAAAGAATGCAATCCACACCCGGATAACCAACGGTATGGGATTACAAAGGAGATCGTACAGCCCCCATAGGACCTATACCTAAATAATGACGTTACAAGTGACTTCCACTTGCAACGGTTATGCTAATTCTACGCCTACTTAAGCACGGGTCCACGCTTAGTTCTGCGCATGTATACTTTTTTATTCCATCTTAACCCCGGTTAGATCTTTCAGGGGGGGGCTGTGTAACGAATTTTTTATTCGTTACTTAAATTTTGCAGCACCGTGTATATATTTGCATTTAGCAATAGGTACGACGCAGATTTGCGACGTTTTACAGCGCACGTTTGATAAGAAGGACGGGTACGCCATTTTTGAGCGAGTACGACGTGTTTTCGAACATCGGTAATTATTTACCAATTACTTTATTAGAATCGTGTTAATTACACCAGAATCTAACTATTCACAATAGTAACGACGTCTACTACGCTTGGAAATTCTTTTTGGCTGGTCGTTGTGAGTTCCTGTCATAGCAAGCAATTTTTACTAACATCGTTTGATTGTGCGTACCATTATTTATTACCAGTGCCTTATCAATATCGCCATATTGCTCGTACAACTTATTGTTTGGTGGTTATCAGCATCTTATTCAACCCATTATCAAGTGGTGCCTTATCTATTAGTGCATCCTGCAATTATACAAGTCTGTACTGGATAGTTTTTTTTGGTTCCGGAAGTCGGATTTCACCCCAGTAGCGTTACCACCAGTTCCGGATATTTACTGATCAACATCTCCAGAGCGACTGCAGTTGACAATTTACTTACTAAGCATTGTATAAGGTACAAGTTTGTAAACCTCCTCCAACAAAGATCTTTGGAAGTGAAGGTAAGATTTTTATTAGTATTTAATTGCGTCTTTCTGCAAGTTGCTAAGATTTTAAATTTTCGTGGAAGGTATTTGCCCTATATTTTAACTGGATAGTTTCGACTGGCGAGTGCAGTCCTTTGACTGATTCTTCATTTTTATTTACATCGTCCAGAACCGTCGTGAGTTGAAGCCTGTACCAAAATAGTTTTATTTTGTAATAAGTATTTATTATATTGTTGTTAACTTTTAATTGGTGGTTTGATTTTCAAGTGTTTTCTTTGAAGTCAATTTTCAGGGTAATTCACCCCCTAGCCTACCGTCAGAGCTAAGCTGTCAAAAAGGGCAACATTTTAACAGGTAGCTCTCTACCTGGTGAGCAGTAATCGCTTCCTGGACCACCATAACGGTGGGGAAAAGGAGGTATAAGATTATTAGTTTCAATAAGTAGTAGTAGTTTGTAAATTTATTTTACTTCACTTGCTTATAATGTTGGGTGTTTAGATGAATGAATAATGATGGAAGTATTTACCATGTGGATGAATGTGAAATAATTTTTTTTGATCTTTTAGTGCTTTCCTTTCCAGACCAGCAGTCTGGCGTAAATCAAACACAGATAGACTACAGAGCAGGAAACCGCGGTTCTAATCCTGATTGCGTCGGATTTGTGCTGTGATCTAAAAAGTCCAAAATCGATCTGTGGACTATGGGGAAGGCAACGGGAAACCACCCCATTAACATTTCCCTAGTAAAGTCTTCCTGGCTTAGCCAGGAAGATCGCCTACGTCTAAAGATAGATATGGCACACTAAGAAGAAGTGCTTTCTTGGTTTAGCCGGGCGGCCATTAGTTCTTCTTCACTTTCACTACTCGCTAAGTTCTCCATTGTAACTAAAAATCGTCCTCTCTAATTTTCCCACTAAATAAATAATATTATATTGCACCAGTTTGATCAGCTGTTATTTTAATATATTTTGGACGAGCCCCCACTTGTAGATTAAGTTGGATTTATTAAAATGATTAATTTATAATGTACTTATAATATTTGTTTACACCAAAGACACAAGACATCTTGAACATATCATTACAATTACTAAAATCCTATGGAGTGACCTTCATCCATGGGACTTAACTCGTTGCACCAATTAGTAATGTAATGTTTAAAAATCCCACACCTTTTTAAGCTTTGTTAAACAGTTTTGTTGAATGGAAGAATTGGAATTATTAGGGATTTTAAGTGACCATAAAATATTAAAATTGTAATTTACTTATTTTTAAACATTACCCAACAAACGATTGCCAATTTACATATTTGATATTTTATTAAACGGAAAGAAATTTTACTAATTAGCAAAACATATAGAACGTAAATCCCTTACGTGTGTTTGAAAGACACTCACTCATATTTAACATTGGTAAAAGTTTAAAAACAGTATTTCTTTCGGTTTAGTATTAGCTGAACACGACAGTTTTTAAATTAAACGTTTTCCTATTACATTTTGTATAAAATTGTGGTATTATTTCTGATCCAATGGTAATTGCCCACCCCATTTAGTATATGTTATTTAATTATTTATCAATAAATGAATGTATAAATTAGCAGATGCCTTGGGGATAGGGTTAATTAAAATAAAATTGTTTTTGTTATATTTAACATTAATGACAGTTAACAATGTTAACATATTGTGTTCAATCAGTGCAATTCATAATACATGAATAAATACGGGCATAAATCAACTAAACTTTACAAAGCTTTGTATGTCAGCTATGCCCATCCGTAATCTACTAACAATGAATTAACAAAATATTCTACATAAAAATAATTAATAATTACTTTAGTTTTTAAAACAATTTATTGTCATACGTAGCAGGAAGAAAATGGGCTTGTTTTAGTGGGACGGCTGCAAAAGACTTTGTCTACCACCACAGGCGGAAAAAAATTATTTTTGTGGCACATAATGTGAAATATAGAATTCTTTTCGGTCGCTCATCAAATTGGAGACAGTGGCAGATTTAGCGGATATCCAACCACCATCCCCCCGAATTCAGATTAGTTAAATGAATTGTCGTTAAATAAACAAATTTTATTAACTTACTTAAGACAAATTAGCTTAATTTTAACTGTAGCAAAAATGTGTTCCATTTATTATGTTATTTCACCGTTTAGCACGGAATTGATGACTTTAAGCTTATAGAATTCGACACTTGAAAAACACCATTATGTTCTATTTTAACAAATTTGGTTTCAATTTAATCTGCGTAGTTTACCTAAACTTTCCCACTTTTTGCACAAATTGTCGTAATCCAAAAGTTTAAAAATGTTAGACTTTCTTCACCAGGTGCTTTTAATATTATTCAGTCACATAAATATAACTTTTATCCTACTACACTTGAACAAATTACAAGTAGTTCGTGTTTGCAAACTTTCTCTATTTCTACTTCTCTACTTATAAAATTTCTGAAAATTTTACATGAGTAACATTAAAAGTGAATTTCTTTTAAACTTTAAAGTAAGGTTGATTTCAAATTGTAGAAATCTGTAAAACGTTTATATTAAAATTCTCGCTGGTGTTTCAAACTACGGCATTCCGGTTATTTATTCAATACAAAAAAGTAGTACAATGCAAAACAAAAAATTAAAATTAATTTTTTTTTCAAGCTTCCCAATTTCACGTATGTATAATCCGTATAAGAAATATTCAATAAGATGTTGCAGTGTTAACCCTCAATTGGAATTTCTTTTAGAAATTCTTGTGGAAAATTATAATGATGATTATACATTGATATAGAAAAAAGTATCTACCTCCAAGTTTACAAATGATGCTCTTTATAAGTAATAAATAAACCAAGATAACAAAAGTTTCACTGGAACTGTCGAAAATAAACAAAGAAAAGAACAACCTGCCTCCATTAAAAATCAAGAAGGAAGTAACTGCCAAATATTTTACTCATGTCTGGGGTACTTACCCTAATTCCAAACTAGAAAATACCAACATGTTGAAAGAACGTGCAACTTGAAATAAATATTTAAGTGTAGAAAAGATGTAAATAATTTAATAAGCAATGTAGTACAGTGTTAAACTTTTTTTCACTATCATATTTTGACGCAAAAGTAAAAAATATATAAATTAGAATATTCACTTAAAAGTTTTATTTATAATAAGTAAACGACATTTCTTATATCAAACTTTTATAACATTTCAAAAACATGCTTCACTGAGGGAATAGCATAGGTAAACTATTATATATTTACCTCTGAGGCTATTATGAGACTGCCATAAGTTACTGTGAACAAATGCATCTGCTTTATAATTTAGAAATTCGACGCTTTTTGTATAAATAATGTAATTATGATATATTATATACTTGGAATTGCATTAAATAAAATATCTGTGCAATATTTCGATAAATTTCACCTTCCGGCGTGAAGTTCAATTATTCAATGCAATTATGTTTGAAAATAACACAAAAATAGTTTATCAATAATTTCTAAAACTCGATACGTTTTTTAGTACCTAGTTTGTTGCTCCAAACTGATTGCATCCATTTTTACTGCAAGCAAAATTTAATTTTTACTTTCATATTAAAACTTGAATTAAAAAACTCCTTGGTCAAAAAGGAATAATTAAGACGTGTAATTAACTATGAAAAGGAATAAAATTTCAATAAATTGTATGGCCTATGTAAATGTTGATTTTGTAAACTATATATTATTCATTTAGGACACTCAAATGAATGCTTTTATTTTATCATGCAACAATAACATTATTTACACTAATGTCCAAAATTACAAAACTCTTTAATGTAGGTGAAGTTAATACGTTGGCCACCACGTGCATTAAATTTAACTCACACTAACATTAAAAACAATAGGCTATTTTTATGCGTGGCGGTCTAACGCGCCGTTCACAATGAAAAATTTGCCTTGCCTTGCTTCGGTAGAAGATGGCAAGCGCCAATCAGAGTGATGTATAGTCTTCTATCCTTTTTTATGTTTAAAATTACCGTTTGCCTAGCCGCGGTCTTGCAGACTTTGCTAAGGTTTGAAAGCAACAACCAATAAAATTAAAGTGTTTTAAATGTACATGGTCAAATTTAGTAGACAACATATAATTTTGAAATGAGCTCCAGTATTAAGATTATACTGTTTTAAACTGATTTGATAATTGAAAAGTACCTATTATATGTTTTTATGCAAAAAAGCACCCCAAACTTAAATTGCAGAATGATTTTAATAGCTCTAAATGATTTTATTTTTAAGATTACTAAATTAAATTACAAAATAATGGTATTTATTGACAGATACATTTACTACTACAATTTTTTAAATTATTTTGGTTAGATATTGGATGTTGGTTAAGTACATGAAATAAAAATATTTACAATTTTACCTGAAAAAGGACTTTCAAGCCCCGGCTTTGTCTTCTATCCTTTTTTAATATCTTTTTCCTCCTCTCTTTTTAAGTTCTTGCCTGAAAATTATCAAAAGCTTGACCATGTCAAGGTTTTTACTTCGAAGACGTAGCAAGAACCAATAAAATGTAAAAGCTTTGCATGGCTTTAAATTTTATTGGTTCATCACGGTGAAGTTATAACGAATGAAATTGAAGAATTTCATTATAAACAGAGCGCATTTTGTAGAAGTTTAAATAATATAATAATTGATAATAATCAGCCTGTTAGATAATTGTGTTTTAAATTGTGGTTAGATTCCAATAGGTGAATTTTAAATTATTGCAAACAAATAGCCATTTTTAAATTAGATGATTTTCAATTTAGATAAAATATTATTTGTTTTTGTATACATTTTTTCTCTTATTGATTCACTAACATTTAAAATAGGTCTATTTAAATTATATTATAATATTCTTTGTAGAAATTTTTTCAACACATTTGTAGGTACAAAACTTTTAAGATTATACCTAGCAACCCTATTCAGGACCAAAAGATTTATGGCAATAAAATAGACCATAAAACCTAACAGTATTTAGAATAGTGTGTAATGTTTGAAAAATTTAATTACTGTTTCTATTTTTAAAAATTTATATAAATTTAATATTTACCATTATTGAATAATTTTTATGCATTTATATTGCAATAAATGAATAAATTAATGTAGTCAAAATTAAATCTGAAAATTAAATCGAAATAAGTAAATGCGAATTTTATTGCAAAACTAAAGATTATGTATATTAATTATTTTAAGATTATATTCGGAGACGACTTTAAATAAATATTGTATAACTACTTTTCATAACATAACAGGTAAACTACTGTTAGATCTAAGGATTTGGACAATGAAGTCTGTGCACATAACAAGGCACCGCGCTAATTCATTGTGACCGCTATACGGTCGAAAGCAAATATCAAGCAACAAATTCTGCAAGGCAACGAAAGCAAGGCGCCGCAATAATTCTATGTGAACGCTGCTTAAGTGTTAAAGGGAATTTTAATAAAAAGAGATAGCTCAATGACTAATGATCTATGACTAATGATTCTGTAATTTAAATTGTTGGTAATCTATAATGGAAGTTACATCAAAATATTAATATTAATTCTGCCATGAAAATTATTGTAACATTAACAATGTTTCTTCGAATTGGCGACAACTGTAAAGTTACAAGAGAACTTAAATTTATTTCAAATGTAATTTGTTGCTTACTCGGTATGCGAGAGCCGGGAAAGCGCCATTGCCTCTGGTGAACTAGTATTTTAGTTTTAGAATTTTTTACTAAAATATATACAACCTAAACCTCATTTGCAATCTCAACATTTTAGTTGCTTTCTGTGTTTAAGGACCTTCACTCATGAAGAGTTGGGAGATATTCCTACTATAGAGACCAGGCTCTTAGTAGAATGGAAAACCTTCCTTCTCCGATTTTGCATTACAAGCGATTACAAATGATCGCTCAATGACCAAGCGCTACCAATAAAAAATGTCACATTCATTATTTTGGTCAATCATAAAGTCGATTTACATGCCATCTATCGTTTTACTAAACTTCATTCATTCATAATATGGTTCAACAACCCAAGTGGATTTTGACCGTTCATTGGAACTTTCTAAATCCTTTTCTCGGGGTGGATTATTCCCCTGGTTTGCGGTTATCATTTTCCTCACAGCGATCTGTGTGTTTTTGCACTTTCCACTTTCTCCTTCCACTTTTTTCTGTTACACGCTGTCTTCCTCCATTCTTCTGCGTCCATAATTCTAAGGTCTCTGTACACATCCTCGGCTCTTCAAAAATAGTATTACCATAGGGCATCATTTGTTTGTAACATACACACACGCACCTGCAAACGGCATTTCGCAAGATTTACCATCCCTTATCTCTTAATTAAAAAATCCAAAAAATATAGCAGTGGATTCTGAAAGCGCGGAGAATTTGGATGTTGTGAAAATAATTATTATCATAACAAAATTTGCCTCTGTTAAAACGGATGTTACAGGGAAATTATTAAAAATTTGAAACTTCTACCCATAATCGAACCCATAATTCAAATGATATTCATGTGCAAATAATCCGCTTCCAATTTATTGTACGAGGTGCACTCATAAATTTTGTAAAAATGTAAGTAATGAATTTTTCAAAAATTCGTTACATATTGTAATATGGATGTACCTACATATACAAGCTGAGTCAAAAGTGAATATTTCGCAAATTTCCATCTGACTGCAGAAAATCAACGATGTAGAAACGTAGAGAACAGGCGTTTATAAAGAGGAATCAGGTCTAACACAGGTAACTAAGAATTTAATCAATTAATAGTTTTATTGGATTCTAATTAAACATCACAACAATTAATACAATTTGTTATACCTAACACTAGGGGTAATAATATCGAACTACAGTTAGACCCAGAAACAAACCCAAACGGATTGCCCGACTACGTTACCACGAGGGAAATCGGTAATACGAGTATGTTATATGTAGATAACATTTTCAATACTTAAATTCAATTTTTAAAATTGGTGCGATTTATAATGTAAATTGTACTAGTGTGAGAATATTAACTAACGCAAGAATACAAGAATTTGATTACGACAATAATATGTACTTTATATCGGTAGAATTTATATAAAATTTTGATAATGCACTCGGACTTTTTTTTCTATTTCACTGATTAATCTATGTAAAAGAAAAAATTAAATTGAATAGTATGGCACAATTGCAGCTGCGAGCACCATCTGCTAGTAAAACTTTTAACAGGTAGGAGCATTTAAAATAATATTTCTGAAATTTTAGTAGTAGTAATCTACTTAAAACCATTTATCATTTATGTTTTTGAAGAAAACTCCTATTATTTGTTTTGCCTCCAAAATTATAGTTGCACACTTCAATTAAAAACGACATAAATGCTAGTAACATACCAGTTATCCAAACCAAAAAAATTGCATAAAGGTGTTCAATGGTTAAAAAAGTTTCGGATTCGGAATCATCTATTTTATAATTTCCTTTTGAAGAACTTGAGAGAACGTGACTGTGAAAACCACTTTCTATAATCATGTTATTAATTTTATTAAAAATAGGAATAAAATAGTGCCCCTGTTTCATACGCATTACAAGTTCAAGTCTAAGTAATCCACTGTTCTCTAGAATATTTACTAATTTAATATCTTTTGAAAATAGTTTGAAACAAATATATTGTTCAATCGTAGTGCTCGAGTTGCGTTCATAAGCCACTCTTCTGATATATTCGGTATTATTAAGCATATCTAATACTACCAATTTCTTAAGTATTTTGTGAGCAATGCCGCTGTTGTTGTAGTGAATTGTCTCTTTCAACATTGCACCGACAAACCTGTTGGAATACAATATTAATTTTGAATCAAGCAGTTTTTGCATTGTGTTAATAGGGGGTTCATATGAAGGCATTAAAAGAATACTGCTTAATTTACTTTGAAATGCATTGTCGATGAGTATTATAAAAAATAAATATAAAACCATCAGGATTCTTAAAATACTCGTATTAGGAGGAAGTTTTAGTGCAACTGAAAATATTAGCGAAATTGCACTTAAAATGCATCTAATGAAATATTTGTATATATTTCGATCATTTATACGTATTGCTAATACATTCCAAACAATGCTTGTAGCAATAACACAAAATATTATAGCACACCACACTTCTTTGTCAAAAATGGAAATAATTACTTCCAAGTTGACAATTCTACCAGGTCGAGGAACGATCCAAACTCGTGTATCGTAATACATTCCATTACTGTAATCGTAGTTGGTTTCCATATCCGGAGATGTTCCCATCGGTGCAATGAGAATGTCGTTGGAATATTGACTTACGTTTTTATTTTGGTCTAAAATATAGTCCACCCTTTGCACTTCTAGCAGTTCCTTCATTAGGTTAACGACATTCGCAATTAGTAAAACTATGGGAGAAGTGGTAATATCAAATTTAGGATCAGTAACGTTAACAGAAGAATGAACTTTAATGATGCATTTTTTAAGAATTTTTAAGCTACTTGGAAAGTCTAGTTTTTCAATTGGAGGGTTGCAATTTTGATAAGTTTTGAGATTAAAGTATTTTCCGCACTTATTCTTCGATTCAAATGGAAGCCACATGTAAATTTGTGGAATAGTGTTACTATTTTCATTGAGAACTATCACCATAATATTTCTAACGTTGTGTTTAGCCAAAAATTCAAAAACTGATTTTATTTTTATTGGTGTATATGTGATTATTAGGTATTTACCTCTTGGACTGTAACTCCGATGCCATATTGTACTGTGGATAAATAAATTCAAAATTTCGATTATATTTTTTCCATTTTGGTGGTAGAAAATGTAATTGTTATATAAGTTGATCGTTTGGCTTGCAAAATTATCAGTTGTTGTGAGAATTACTGGATAGTAAAATCTTTTCAGAAAGTTTGCTTCCAAATTCGAATCTATTAGTACATGGATGGTGGTATTTCGTGGAAATGCTGCTTCAATTACTTTGGTAATACATTCTTGAGTTTTTGATATTTCTATCGATTGAATCTTTAGTGAGTTTGTAGAGATTATTAATACAGAGTAGTGGAGTAGGCATAAAATTACAAACATTTTCTTCACTGACTTGCAGTTTTCAAAAATTAATTTCAATATAAACATTGATTCTTATAACTTATAACACCTCTTGCATACTTACTATACTAAACTAAAATAAAAAATTCTTAAGTACTTTGTAACAATACATTAATTAACTATTAAGTGTTCAAGTTTGCCATAAACTAGTATAAGTATATACTCATTATACAAATGAAAATTAATGATTATTTGTCTATAAAAACTACTTCTGAAATGATTAAGTTCAAATCAATTTTACTGCGATTCGTCTTTCAGTAAATATTACTTTTATTATTCAATTTAGTCATAGTTTGAAAAAAGTTAACCTCTAAATTGCCTTGAATTTTGTCCCTAAATAACTTGACAAATTTTATTGCTGTTGCAGATGAATGCAAATGTATTGTATTCTACTAATCGTCTGATTATAATCAATGTATAGATGATAGGGGAATTCTAAAAAAAAGATTAGCAAATACACTCTGTAAATGCACCGGCTAGCTATAACTCGTTTACTGTTCGTTGAATTTTCCAACGAATACGACACGATACCATTTTTAAATCAGTAAAAGCTTTGGATGATTTTAAAAGAATTGTAATGAAGTCTACAGCTCCACTGTTCGTACGCCAGATGTAATGTAATCCACCCGGGCACAAACTTTTCAATAACAATTTTTCGGTAAATAAAAAATGTAGGCCGTTAAGCTTGTTTAATTTCTTGGTCGGATAAATTTCATCCGTGCCACGGCTTGCTCAATCGTTTCAATATTCTTCCTTCTTGTCAATTTACTAAAAAGGAAATCAAACGCACTTTTCACTAATATCGCTTTTATTAAAAAACTATCACTCGCAATTCTACTACAAATTTTTATTCCGCTCAAAATTACCCAGCTGTTCGCCTTGCCGGCATGTGGGTGAGTTCATTCTTCTCCATGCAGGCGCTCTCGCGGCATATTCCTCAACCCAACTGGGCGCGAAAAACTTATAATTTCAAAATTTTATACAATTTTAAATAAAAATTCTTTGCTTTAACAAATCAAAATCTTACAATTATTCTAATTGTTTCCTATTCAAATAGAAGACCACAGAAGATTTAATCTCGGCAAATACAATTTTATATTTTTTTTTCTTACACAAACCACAGATTACTATTTGTAATTTTGTTGAAATGTGTAACAACTGACTGATTATGAGGTTTTTCTTACCATTCTATCTAATTCTTCCCATATAATTTCTATCATTCTATCTGTTCTAGATCTATGTTAAATTGGTTAGTTGTCAACTCGTGAAAATAAACTAAATGGTATTTTTAAATAATTTTAAGAGTTATAAATTAAATTATAAAACTTTCAAGTGCTCACGCAATTTTCGCGTCAGAATAATACATAATATTGATCTATAATTGTATAGAAATTATTGTATAATGGAACATCTCCAAAGAACCCTAAATAAATACCAAGTCTTCTCCGTCGTATTGCTTCTTGATAGAAGCGTCGTGACCTTTAACAATGGTTGTTAAAGGCGTTCATGGCAGATTACACCCCGGTGGTTTGCCATTGCCTTCCGAAGGGAGAGACGGTCAGAATAAAGTTCTTACTTCACTCGGATTCGAACCGGGTGATTAGCGTTCAAAGTCAACTCGCGTGAACGCTATGCTTCGACCGCCTCTTACCCTAATTTTACTCTTGGATAATATGTACTTTCGGTGTAAACAAAGTGAATCTTGAAAGTAGTCAATAGGACGGTAAAGCCTGGGAAAATTTTATGAACCCACTACGTTATTTTGGTGATTACCGCTCCTTAAAACACCTTTATTCTTATTATTAAGAATAAACTTATATAAGATTTACTTAAATGCTCACAGAACTACACAAAGCCTCGGATATGAACTGTCCTCAATGTTAACAACCCGGCAAGGATTAAGGTACAAGAGAATAAGGAGAAGGAATACAATGAGATTTGCAACCTGGAACGTAAGATCGTGGAAGGCAAGAGATCAAGAAATAGTTACATAAATCACCGAGGGACGGATCGATATATGCTGCATCACAGAAACTAAGAAGAAAAGAAAATGCACTCAAATGTTTGGTATCTTGATATACAGTGGAAAAGAAAAACATCAATATGCAAGCGCAGGTGTTGCAATACTTCTACACACAAAATTCCATTCTCTCATAGAAGAAATAGACTATGCAAACTCGAGAATATTGAGAATAAAAGTAAGATTGGAGAACAAGTCTGTGTATATCATAAGTGTCTATGCCCCCGACATCACAAAAGCAAGAGACGAAAGAAGAACATTTTACGAAGAGCTGCAAGACAACTTGACAAAAATCTCTAATCAACAATATATCATGATAATGGGAGATTTAAATGCCCGAAGAGGAAACGACACTATACCCCAAATAAAACAATGCTTCAATGAAGACGTACAAAATGACAATGGAGATCTGCTGATTGACTTTTGCATGCAAAACACCATTCGAATAAATAACACCTTTTTTGAGCATAGAATGTTATAAATATACCTTCGAAAATATTCAAGGACGGAAATCGATGATTGATTACATAATAACCAACAGGTTTTTTTTGATACCAACAAATATGATTGAATGATAGTAGAATTTTTCTTTAGTGGTTGGCACGTGACTTGGGCTTGCGCGGCAAATGTGAAGGAAGACACCCGTGACACCTAATTCCACCAATTGACACAAACATAGAACCGAAATAACGAATATACGTTTCTGCGCATTAGCCACTCCCAACCGCTAAAGAAAAAATTCAGTTTAAGAACACTAGATACCCCAGAAATTGGAAGCAAACATAAGATAGTTCTCTCTAAAATGAGAATAAACTATGTACTTATTCAAGAAAAGAGAAAACTCTAAATATATAGAAAAATATGGAATCAATGAGAGATGAAACTACAAGAGCATTTTACTGCAAGAGGTTTGAGCAGAAGTTAATAGCAAATCCCGTAAGGGAAAATGAAGAGGCACAAATCGACATAGCTTGGAGTAAAATTAAAACTAATATTCTAAAAGTAGGAAAAGAAGCAGTGGTGAAGATAAAAGTCAATACAACAAGAAATGGAGAAATATGATCTTAAAAAAGAAATTTTTTCAAGAATAGAGTGTGATTTTTAGTATGTGTTATGTGAAATATAAATTAAACAAAAACTTAACTAGACGTTAAAATATTAGATTTTAACTGTAAGTAAAGAACAACATACAAGAAAATTTTATTTAAAAACACTAAGAAAACATTTTCTAACCTTTTTGTGACAAGGTACAAACAGAGAATATTAGAAAAAATGAGAAAACTGAAACTACGGAAATTCTTATTTTATTAATCTCAGTTACATTCTAATCTTTCAAGTGTGCAGGTGAATCCAGTTATATTTTTTATTCCGTTGGTAAGCTTTTTTCTTTGCATTTTTTCCATTTTTTTAATAATTGTTTTTAATTTTTCGATTAATTTTAAATATTTTCTTTCAATCTGGCTAGTGAGGTTTGTCGGACGAGCGACAGAATCGCGAAACATCGATGTAACAAATTTACTTCGCCATATCTTCATTTATTTTACTATATTTTTCAACTTTTCTAAAAAACACCACGTTGTTTTTGACCCCCCCCCCCCCGTAGTTTCAGTTTTCTAATTTTTTCTAATATTCTCTCTTTGTACCTTGTGACAAAAAGGTTAGAAAATGTTTTCTTAGTGTTTTTAAATAAAATTTTCTTGTATGTTGTTCTTTACTTACAGTTAAAATCTAATATTTTAACGTCTAGTTAAGTTTTTGTTTAATTTATACAAGAAATGGAAGTTAGAAAATATCTTGGTTCACAGAAGAAGTCAAAGAAATAGCTATCAAAAAGAAAGAGTCGTATAAGAGGTAGTATAAGGCAACAAGAACAGAAGATGACAAAGAAAAATACATACTTTTATAGAAATGAAGCTAACAGAAGAATAAGAGAAATAAAAGAGTCATATTGGGAAAATTTCACGAAGGACATGGAGCATGGCATGTATGGAGCCCAAAAGCGAATTTGGAAGATGCTGAGGAATAGAAGGATGGATATCAAAGATACAGTACAGATAAACCCAGTCGAGAAAGATCAATGAAGGGATTACTTTAAACAATTATATCGGAGCGAAAACCTACATTATCAGTAAACTATAGAGAGGCAAAGTTTAAATAACACAGTAAACCCCACCAAAATAACACAAGAAGAAGTAAACAACGCTATTAAAGAATTAAAAACCAGAAAGGCCCCGGGAGTGGACGAAATACCAAATGAATTTTTGAATTATGGGGGAGAGATGGTATCATTACAATTGACTCGCTTGTTTAACCTTATATTGACAAGAGGGGTTGTTTAAAATTAACAAATGAACATTTGATAATTTTAACCATGCTATATATTTAATTCAAATAATGAATTATATTTTTCTTTATAATTATGTCAAATATTTCAATAATATTAACAAAATATTACTAATTTAAGATTCATTCACATTTGTAATGCAATTTGCGACATAGTAACTTAATAATGATAACAAAAATGCAGACTAATGCATGAGTATAAGTAGGGCAGACAATGAACTTGAAATGTATAATCTTAACATATAATTTTGACTCAAACTTGCGATTAATAATAAATATCTAATAATTTTTACAATTCAAATAACAACTTGCAGTAAGTAAATTAAGTAAATGGTTATATTATAATGATTCATCCAGAAAAGCATAACTGAGGTGACTCAGCTAATGTAGGTCACATGTAAGTTCGTAAAAACTTGTAGATTAAGCACTCAATGAATTTTCTGCAACTTAGCAGTAATGTTAATGATTTTGTAAATATTCTTCCTTTGTTAAAACCTGTATATATACCAATAGTGTGTTAATAAACTTTAGTCAGATTTGAAAGCTTGTAGTGATCATTTCTGGCTCCATCGCGACGACTTCTGTTTAGACCTAAGTCTACCACACCCTGCAATCTGAGACTGGATTGCACTAAGCAGAAGGTCGTCCACCACCATAACTTATCATCAGGTCGGGGTAATTTATTCAGGGGTAGCCCCTGATGAATGGAAGACGAGCATCACAATACCCATATTCAAGAAATGAGATAAGAGAGACCCTAACAACTATAGAGGAATCACCTTGTTATGTACAACGCAAAAATTGTTTAGTAAAATCATATTACAAAAATTACAACCCTACATCCAAATAAATGAAGAACCACTAGGTTTTAGGAAGAACCGATCAACGGTAGATGCCATATTCGTGTTAAGACAAATAGTTGAGAAAGCGATTGAATTTACATATCCAGCCTTCGTGTGTTTTATAGATCTTATGAAGGCATTCGATCGAGTGCGACTATCGGACGTGTTATCAATTTTAATAGAACAAGGAACGCCGCTCGACATAGTCCGAGTGATAGAAGATATTAACACAAAATCAAAAATAAGAACAAATGGCGAACTAGCGGAATCAATAGAAGCACAAGATAGTAAAATAATTCGTCCATATGGGAACTAATCAACATAAAATGCTCGACTCTTCACAAATAGTATTGACATAGGCCATCATCTGTGAATTTTGATGTCGTAAAAATGATTATTATCATCAGATAATTTGCCTCTTTTAAAACGGATATTAACGGGAAATTATTAAAATATTGTCGTGATGCAAAAGTTCAACCCTTCCCCTTTGATTTGTCGGGAACAGAATCTCACCCCGATGTACACCACTCGAAACAATAATAGTACCCAGATAACTTTAAGCCGATTCGCTTCTATCCAGACTACAGATCTACAGATAGTGAGTTTTATAAAGTCAATTCAAGAGTCGGATAAATCAAAAGGTAATTTATTTGCTTGAATAAAATTAAAAGCGAGAGCAATTTCGTATGTTGCTGACACAAACGTTGAGCCACAAATAATGTGGTGTAAAGTGTGCAACCTCAAATAAAGCGTATTATTTACTCTCAAATTATCAGCTATACATTTATTTGATGCTGTTATAGTGTTAATCAGTGTAACAATTAAGAAAATTTTACAAATTTTGTTATTATAATAAAAGCTTGCGAACTTACGTATTACAATCATTTGATAGCACCCGGTACTCGAAAGAAATGTTAACTGTTGATACATGCTCATGAGGCATGACCCAAAATGGATTCCACAGTGGCAAGCTTCCTGGTTTGGCAGATGGTCTACGTATTCACCAGTTTCTTGCCTTTTCACCAAATTTGAACAAAATATCGAACGGAATATTCTCAGTGTTGTGTTATATAATCCACAAGTGTTAGTTAGAACGAATTTTCAACTTTTCCAAAGAAACAGATGCTTGCACATGTGTGGTCCAAACTAACCTCAAAATTTGCAATGTGCAAATAAAATCGCAGGAAATATTAATCATCCGCCTTCAAATGTAACGTAAATTTAATTTGTGATTTACACAAATCACTAGAATAACGCTTTCGTAATTATTTCAGGTACCTTAGTACGTAAAAACCAAATTTTTTCGATATGGTCGAAAATCGCTTGCAGTCACTAAATATTCGTAAAAATGACGATTTTTACAAATCTTGCAATTCAAAATACTCGCGTTCACTTTCTACAACTCGCAGATACGCTTTTGGGACACCAAAAACCTCCAAAACTAAACTTGTCGGGAATTTTGCAAATTTTGCAAAATTCGAACTGCACGCTATGGAGATCGACAAGATATTCATCAAACGGCTTACGCGTTCCTTGCTCAATAAAAATCAACGTACCAACACTTTAAACAAATTTTAACAACAATTGTAAGTTTCCGATTTATTGGCGCTATTTATTCGAATTTCAAATGTTCTTGTTATTGTAGATAAACCACTCATTTCTCGCACAAATATCACCAGTATACCAAACATTGATAATCAAATAAAATGTGTCATTGGGTGTGTTAAAAGTAACAAAATATCACTCTTTCATCCAAAAAAATTGCTCTCAAATTTTGTCTTTCAATTGACAAATTAAAATTTATAACAAAATCATCACCCGACCTCATTAGCTGACTTTTGGATACAACAATATATTAAATATTTTACAGATTATAATTTATATCAAAAACTAGAGCAGGCAATTTAACATTGTGACAATTTAGCCAATGAAATTGTAAATCCATTAATGGAGACCCAAAGGTAACTATTAACTATTATTTCAAAAATATTTTCTTTTATGTTGCAAGGTTTTTAGGAATATTATTACAGATATCGATAAAATTCATGCCTCAGAAATTATACAACAAATTTCATACTAAAAAATCATTTTTAGAGTGAAAACGAATCATCAAAGAATAGTATGTATTTATCATTTAAAAAGCAATCATCGTACCAGTGGAATTATATAACTGATTGTTCTTTTTACAAATAATTTGTAAATACCAATTGTCAAATTTATAAAATAGTTTGTTCTATATACAATTTATTTCTAAATACTACAAATGTGTTTACAATCTATTCTAAAAGCTACAAATCATCAGGTACAATGTAGTACAACCAGCGCCCATCTCTCTTGGTAATATTTACGATGGACTATTGTACATTTTAGAAATACCTTTCTTGGCGACAAATAATAACCATATTTTAAGAATGTACAAATTTTTTTGTAAATACTACTCGTTATTTTTCTCTGTGTACATTCATATCGTAATATGGATGTATCTATCTATACAAGCTGAGTTAAAGGTGAATATTTCAAATTTCCATCTGTTTGCAGAAAATCAACGATGTAGAGGACAGGCGATTATAAAGAGGAATCAGGTCTAACACAGGTAACTAAGAATTTCGTCGATTAATAGTTTTATTGTATTCTAATTAAACATCACAACAATATTCATACAATTTGTCATACCAAACACCAGGGATAATAATATCGAAATACAGTTAGACCCAGAAGCAAACCCAAACTGATTGCCCAACTACGTTACCACGAGGGAAATCGATGGTAATACCATAACATTTTCAATATTTAAATTCAATTCTTAAAATTGGTGCGATTTATAATGTAAATTGTACTAGTGTGAGAATGCAAGAATACAAGAATTTGATTACGAAAGTATGTACATACATTATATCAGTAGAATTTATATAAAATTTTGATAATGCACTCGGACTTTTTTTTCTATTTCACTGATTAATCTATGTAAAATATAAAATTAAATTGAATATTATGGTGCAATTGAAACTGCGAGCACCATCTGCTACTAAAATTTGAAACTTTTACAAAACTTTTAACAGGTAGGAGCTATTGAAATACAATTTCTTAAATTTTAGTAGTAGTAATCTACTTAAAACCATTTATCATTTATGTTTTAGAAGAAAACTCCTATTATTTGTTTTACCTCCAAAATTATAGTTGCACACTTCAATTAAAAACGACATTAATGCTAGTAACATACCAGTTATCCAAACAAAAAAAATTGCATAAAGGTGTTCAATGGTTAAAAAAGTTTCGGATTCGGAATCATCTATTTTATAATTTCCTTTTGAAGAATTTGAGAGAACGTGACTGTGAAAACCACTTTCTATAATCATGTTATTAATTTTATTAAAAATTGGAATAAAATAGTGCCCCTGTTTCATACGCATTACAAGTTCAAGTCTAAGTAATCCACTGTTCTCTAGAATATTTACTAATTTAATATCGTTTGAAAATAGTTTGAAACTAATATATTGTTCTATCGTAGTGCTAGAGTTGCGTTCATAAGCCACTCTTCTGATATATTCGGTATCATTTAGCATATCTAATACTACCAATTTCTTAAGTATTTTATGAGCAATACCGCTGTTGTTGTAGTGACTTGTCTCTTTCAACATTGCACCGACAAACCTGTTGGAATACAATATTAATTTTGAATCAAGCAGTTTTTGCATTGTGTTAATAGGGGGTTCATATGAAGGCATTAAAAGAATACTGCTTAATTTACTTTGAAATGCATTGTCGATGAGTATTATAAAAAATAAATATAAAACCATCAGGATTCTTAAAATACTCGATTTAGGTGGAAGTTTTAGTGCAACTGAAAATATTAGCGAAATTGCACTTAAAATGCATCTAATGAAATATTTGTACATATTTCGATCATTTAAACGTATTGCTAATAAATTCCAAACAAAGCTTATAGCAACAATACAAAATATTATAAGACACCACACTTCTTTGTCAAAAATTGAACTAATTACTTCCAAGTTGACAATTCTACCAGGTCGAGGAACGATCCAAACTCGTGTATCGTAATACATTCCATTACTGTAATCGTAGTTGGTTTCCATATCCGGAGATGTTCCCATCGGTGCAATGAGAATGTTGTTGGAATATTGACTTACGTTTTTATTTTGGTCTAAAATATAGTCCACCCTTTGCACTTCTAGCAGTTCCTTCATTAGGTTAACGACATTCGCAATTAGTAAAACTATGGGAGAAGTGGTAATATCAAATTTAGGATCAGTAACGTTAACAGAAGAATGAACTTTAATGATGCATTTTTTAAGAATTTTTAAGCTACTTGGAAAGTCTAGTTTTTCAATTGGAGGGTTGCAATTTTGATAAGTTTTGAGATTAAAGTATTTTCCGCACTTATTCTTCGATTCAAATGGAAGCCACATGTAAATTTGTGGAATAATGTTACTATTGTCATCGAGAACTATCACCATAATATTTCTAACGTTGTGTTTACCCAAAAATTCAAAAACTGATTTTATTTTTATTGGTGTATATGTAATTATTAGGTATTTACCTCTTGGACTGTAACTCCGATGCCATATTGTACTGTGGATGAATAAATTCAAAATTTCGATTATATTTTTTCCATTTTGGTGGTAGAAAATGTAATTGTTATATAAGTTGATCGTTTCGCTTGCGAAATTATCAGTTGTTGTGAGAATTACTGGATAGTAAAATATTTTCAGAAAGTTTGCTTCCAAATTCGAATCTATTAGTACATGGATGGTGCTATTTCGTGGAAATGCTGCTTCAATTACTTTGGTAATACATTCTTGAGTTTTTGATATTTCCACTGATTGAATCTTTAGTGATTTTGTAGAGATTATTATCAATACAAAGTAATGGAGTAGGCATAAAATTGCAAACATTTTCTTCACTGACTTGCAGTTTTCAAAAATTAGTTTCAATATAAACATGGATACTTATAACACCTCATGTATACTTCCTATACTAAACTAAAATAAAGAATTCTTAAGTACTTTGTAACAATACATTAATTAACTATTAAGTGTCCAAGTTTGCCATAAACTAATATAAGTACTCAAGCGACAATTATTACAATTGAAAATTAATGATTATTTGTCTAGAAAAACAAACTCTCAAATGTTTGTTTTATTCAAAGTTTAAATCAATGTTTACATTAGCATATACAACATTTTCAAATGTTTTTTAAGTTTTGGCTGTAAAACAAACTGCAAAGAATTAAGCAAACTTAAAGAAATGCTCACTACATAACACAAATTAATTTGTGACTTTAAATTTGACCAATACACAAAACGAAAAATGAAAGATGCTATAATGAAAATGAAATTCCCAAGCGATGTTAAGAAATATAAAAATTTATTAAGGAAAAACGCCAAGCAAAAGCAATATCATTGTTGAAATGTTGATTCGTAACCATGAATACAGACGACTTTTATACAGTTAATTGCAGATCAGGAAAGGATTAAGGCCATTTACAATGTTACCTGTGGCTAGCAAGTAGACATTTGGGGTGTGGAAAATTTCATTTTCCTAACATGTAATTATCGACACGAATAAGCAATAACTGCTAGATTAATATTTAAATATATTCTATGTATTTTTTATGTGGCATTTACCTGATTTTTTCCTAATTATAAAACAAATACAGAAATTAAAATTATATATAGATTTTCTGACAATTCGGAAAATCCTGCACAAAAGACAGAAAGAAAGCTATGGTATTTTTTCTATACCATTATTACAAATTATATTATTATTATTATAAAACTATTATTATACTTATACCTAATAAATAATTGTTATTAAAAATATAATATTTTCGAATTTTTAGAAATGATGCGAACGAATATTTCTAAATTTTGTTGATAATTTGATTTGCAGCACTTCAACTATGAATACCATAAATGCTAACATTAATCATATCCACCATATCATAAAAATACTGTACAAATGTTCCATGGTAAAAACTACTTCAGAATTAGAATTACTTTCCTTTTGAACGCTTTTAGATGCTTTAACGACAAGGAAGTCATTAAAACCACCTTCTAAAATCCATCTATTAATTTTATTAAAAATTTGTAAGAAGTAATGGCCTTTTTGCACACCTAGAAAAATTTGCAAATTAAAACTTCCACTAGGGTCTTCTATAAAATTTATCAAATGAAGTTCCTTTGAAAATATTTTAGAGGCTAGGTATCTTTCCATTGGGGTGCTAGAATTTCTATCGTAAGCTACTCTTTTTATGCACTCCGTATAGTTTATATTATGCATCACTACAAGTTTATTAAGGATCTTTTTATAAATTGTACTGTTCCTTTGCTTTTCAGAGGTCACAATACATCCAACAACAAATTTATTTGTATACAATGTTAAATTTGAATTTAGTAGTTGTTTCATTGTATCTATACGTGGCTCATATGATGGTATTAAAAGAATGCTGCTCAGTTTACTTACAAACGCATTATCAATATGAATGGTAAAAAATAAATATAATATCATAAACATCCTTAATATATTGGTTTTTGGTGGACAGTTCAGTGTAACTGAAAATAATAGGGAAAATGTTGTTAAAATACATCTAAAAAAATGTTTATAAACATTTCGTTCCCTTGAATATTGTATTGAAATCAAGTTCCAAACTAAGCTTGTGGAAATAAAGCAAACTAGGATTAGGTACCACACTTTCTTTGTAAAAACGGAATATATGATCCACAGATTTTCAATTTTTCCAGGACGTGGTACAAGCCAAACCAGTGTATCAAAATACAAACTATCACTGACTTGGTAATTTTCATTATCCATAATTGTTAAAGGTGTAAGCAAAATTTCACTGGTAGATTTTTTGACGTATTCTAACCGGTTCTTTTGTAGAGTATATACCACTTCGACTTGTAAAATTTCCCCCATTAAATAAAAAATATTTACTAATATTGTAATGATGGGAGAAGTTGTTATTTCATAGTTAGTAGCAGGCTCAGTATAATTAAACGATGGAATAATTTCGATGCTACATTCATTCAAAGATCTCATACTGATTTCTGATAAAGCTGATATTGCTAATCGATGATTACAGTTACGACAACATTCGATATTGTAGTATTTTCCACACTTATTGCTTGGTTTGAATGGAAGCCAAACGCATAAATCTGGAACGATGCTGGAATTCTGATGGATTGTGATCGTAATAATATTTCTGATGTTATATTTTCCCAAAAATTCAAAAACTGAATTTATTCTTGACGCAAAATGGGCAACAATTATTACGAATTTTCCTAGTGGACTGCGATTGGGATGCCATAGGGTACTTCTGATAAATGATTCCAGAGTTGCATTTGCACTTGTTTCGTTACGTAAGTAAAAGATGTAATTGTTATGGAAATTAACAGTTCTACCAAATAAATTATCGGTTGTTGTAATTAATAATGGATTCAGCATGTTGTTTAAAAAATCAATTCTTAAACTTGGATCCGATAGTACATGTAAAGTACTATTTGGTGGAAATGCTTTTTCAATTATTTTAGAAATACAAATTTCTGATTTTGGAATCTCCATTATTTTTTTCAAATTTATTGGATTTGAAGCAACTGCTGGTATAGTATAAAAATGTAGTAAATACAATGCTAACATTTTATAAGACGTCTCTTGCATTTCAAAAGTTAAATTTTTGGTTTTAAAAACTAAAAGTATTTTTGGGGATAAAAACAGATGTTATTGGAATTTGAAATTTACCTGTAAGTGCATAACTTAGTGAATGTACTGGAGTATTATTACACAAATCTATTCAAAGTGATAATTTATGGTACTAAGAAGTGGACATCTATTAAATATTAATATTCATACCGGATACCGGTAATTTGGGTATTATTACACTTAAGTATTATTACACAAAAATATTCGAAGTGATAATTTATGATAGATTTAGAAATGTTATCTATTAAATATTAATATTCATACCGGTATATTTTTGTGTTAGGGGGTCAGTAATGTAATCTAAAAAGTTCAAATCCCCACTGTTCCCAAATTACTTGTACCTGGGTTCGGAATTCTATACCTACGTACAGGCCCGGACTGGCTCCTTTGGGGGACCTCGGTTAGACACTGAGGAGAGAGTGAGATAGACCCCTATCCAAGAGAAAAGATTTTTTCACTTTTCCCTTAAGTATAAACTACTATTTTTGAGGCCACTCCGGGGCCCCTTGAGTCCGGGGCCCTCGGCGATCGCCGACTAGCCTAGCCGACCTAGCCAATCCGGGCCTGCCTACGTATGCTATCTATTCTATCTTTAATATTATAGTACTACTATATTGCATTTTATTTATTTTTATCATATTACGAAGTTACATTGCATTACATTTTAATATAAAGCTGTACAAGCACACTAAATTATAAGTTATTTCAAAAGTGTTCAGCAATAAATTAATAATTCAATTTTAAAAATCTAAATAATTGCCAATTTTTTTCTTATTTTACAATACATCAAATCTCAGTGAGTTTATATTCGCCATGAAAATAATAATCTTCTTATGTTATTTTTATTAAAAATTACAACTTCGCCTAAAAATATAATTGTGGAAATAATTAAACCAGCTAACCATATAGCAAAAACTCCATACAAATGAATCATATTTAGCTGCGTTTCAGAATAATTGTTATCTCTCTTTCTTATTTCTGTGTTATGTATTAAACCTGAGAATTTCGCATATAGCATACCATGTTCCATAATTCTGTCTATAAGTGTATCTAAAATTGGTAAAAACGAATGTCCTTTTTTCATAAGAACTAGAATTTCAAATCTTAAAAATCCAGTGTTATCTATAATAAAGCTAGTATGTTTTGTTATTTCACTGGGAATAAAATCTAACATCAAATTTTTCGGTACAGGAATGCTAAAATTTCTATAAAGCTTTATGTTATTTATCAAATAAGTTAAATTATTACAATCGGTTAATTCTAGTTTATTAACCAATGTTGTAAAAATACTACTATTGTAAATAATTGCATCTTCTTTTAATTGAAACAAATGAAATGGCCAAGTAACCAAGCTTAATTTGGAATCGAGAAGCTTTTCTATTGTATTGATTTGTGGTTCGTATATAGGTTTCAAAAGCAAACTACTCAATTTACTTAAAAATGCATTATCAATATGAATAATAAAAAATAAGTAAAATACCATAAGCATTCTTAATAGATTTGACTTGGGAGTCCGGCTGAGAGCTACCGAAAATATTAATGAAAATGTGAATAAGATGCATTTTGAAAGTTGTTTATATATTTTACTCCCTTTTAAATATCTAGCACTCAAATTCCAAATTAATCCTGTTAACACAACGAAAGATATAATTAAAATCCATAATTTTTTCTCAAATACCAAAAATATTACTTTAAACTTTGAAATTTCCATAGATCGAGGAACAATCCACGATGACATATCAAAATGAATGGTATGGCTAGGATCGTATCTTTTAAAGGTATCTAAACTTCGCGAAATATCTGGAAATATTACAATATCTTCGATTGTTTTGCTTAAAACATCTCCATCGGTAAATTGATGGAACACTACACTTGCTTGCAATTGCTTACCAATTATTGTTATGAAATTGAAAATTAACGCATCTACAGGCGAACTTGAATCACTTTCTGAAGTATTTTTATTGCTTACAGTGTACACATGGATTGCACAGCTAGTAAAGTTTTGAGATTGCCCCTTCAAAACTTTCCTTATTTCTGTTAATCTACAATCTAAGCAATGATCGACGATAAATTTTTTACCGCATTGATTTTTTGATGCATATGGTAACCAAAAGTAGATATTTGGAGCAATCTCAAGATTCTGATTTAACACAATTAACGTAACACGTTGAATATAATATTGCCACAGCATCTTAAAAATGCTTTCTACTTCTTTCACAAAATATGTTATTATTAAGTATCTTCCTCGGGGACTATTTTTTGGGTTCCACATCTGGCCATTAATAAATGCATTAAAAGTCGCATTTAAACTGATATCGTCTTGGACGTACACCATATAATTGTTACCAAAACTTTCACCTGAGTTATTCAATTTGTTTGTTGTTGTTACTAAGATTGGGTGCGATAATGTATTTATTAAATTTACTTCTTGTAAGTGTGGGTCAACTATCATGTGAATATCAGCGTTTTCTACAAAGATGCTATTGAATAACTTGGAAATACAGTTTTGAGATTTTGAAACGTTTTGCAATTGGAATTTATCAGCAACTGCTAAAAGTATTATTGAATGGTAATATAATAATATTTTGACAACCATCCTGGTGTAGAATGCAAGTTAACTGGGTATTAAATGATTTAACTGCTTGATTTAATTTATAACGATAATAATTTTTCCAAGTGTGAGTAAATTCTGATTGCAACATCTTTTCACATTAATCTACAATAAGTGCTTTTTAGTGTTTTTTTTTTACACGCAATGCATATTTAATAATAATAGTACGCATTTAATATAGTGCTCGAACAAAAAGTTAATTGTTCAACTCCTAAAGTGGAAATCATTAGAAAGAATCTAAGTATAATTTGAATTACTGTTTCCAAGAATTATTGGAACATCTTCAAAATTTCCCTCACTTGTTAATGTTTTTCGAAAACAAATAATCAGTTCCAAACAATTCTTCACAGTAGAATGGTAAAGATATTTTTGAAAATATTTGCATGGTTGTCCATTTCTTTATATTTTTCCAAATCTACTTAGGTTTAAAAAGTGAAACCCATACAGATACTCTTAGCGGTGGCATAAAAGCTGCAACATCCTCATTTCTAACAAATTTTTATAAAATGGTTTATTGCTAATTAATTGTCGAATTATTAGGATAACCATCTGAAAGTGGGAGTTGTAACTTAATATAAAGTTGCATTTCGTTTGCTCGTGAAAGGATAACACTACAAAAGCAGTAGACTTATCAAATTTTGCTGCTGCTTTGGAATTATATGAAAATTTTGTTTAAAACGTTTTTCTCTTCTGGTTCGAGAATGTTGGCTTTTGAGATGCATAATATAAAGGTTAAAATGAAAGTATACAATGAAAGAGTTCTCTTTATTATACATACAAAATCAAATCTATAGTATAATTTATTGTAATCAACACTGTGAGAAAATTTCAATATATCTTACTGTACCATGCTACGAATTTCTATCCATTTCTATTCCATCGGTCTACAAATGGTACATACACTTCCAAAAATATATATAACATGGAAACTTCTATATTATCATAAAGAAATGTTACTTCAATTTGGTATTTACCATTGGGAATAAGTGGTGGTAACCAAGCTTCATTAATAACAAAATTGCATAAGAAATATCTGATATTCTGTAACGAAAATTATTGGAAAATTTTTCTATAACAATTTAAAATTGTTAACCACACCTTATAAAAGTAAAATTTTTCAAAGTTACCGCATTTTTTCAAGTTTCTTAACCCCATGGCATTTACGTCTTGCAATTTTTTTAAATTGAGTTGGTACCGCAGCGGAAAAAGTCTGTATTCATTGCTCAAGAACTTATAGGCTTGTACGAGTACCTAGAAGGAAATAATAATAATTATTATTATTTATAAATTATTACTTAATAAATCAAAATTTTAGTAAAAATCCTGAAAGTTATTTAAACAAGGAACAAGATTTAGAAAATATAATATAATAAATGCAAAATATTTAAATTAGTCAATTCGTGATAATAAATTTATTATTGTATTTTAATAATTTTACGAATTAAAGGAAAATTTATAATAAATTATTATAAATATAATATTAATTTATTTATATTTATTAATAGGTATAATTAAAGAGAGTAAAGGAATTTTTATTATATTAATAAATATAAATAAAGTCAGGATATTATACGCCGTACGTAGTTAATTACTACGTAATTACAAGACTCTTGCTAAATAATTCACTTATGTGAATTCGCAAATTTTTACTCTCTGAGCCTTGGATCAAGAGACCTCGCACGAGTTCCCAATTTGAGATCCACCAAAGAACTGCCTGCTCTCCTCCTTTTTCTTGCTGGCTTCGTTCCCCCCATATCCAAATTTGGTTTTTTGAAGTGGGAATTTTTATTCTTATTAGCGAAATCGACTCTTCTTTGCAGGTAACATAAAGCCCTCACTCACACACGCATCGAAATATTATTAACACTTTGTTTTTAGGACTCTGGCACTATTCACCATGTAGAAAATTATACACAGGACGCGGCACAAATTTTGTACTTTACAAACTTTGTAAAGTACAAAAAAAAAAAAATTTGAAATGTGTTAGTTTTATGTGTGGTTCTGTCACAAATTGATGGTTTTTGTAAAACTGATGCAAATATCGCTTTTTATACCAGTCGAATTAACTGGCTACTGACTCCAATGCAAATGTCTTCAAATTACCACTCTATTAATCTACCTGTACCCCTAAATCAAGAAATATCACCACAATATATTAATTTAATTCCTTTAATTCGTAAAATTATTAAAATACGACAATTAAATTCAAAATATACTAAATAATGCACAGGATGAGTTTCGCAATATATCATGACAAGAATGTGTTGCTAATAATTAGCACGAAATATTCGAATCAATTTTGAATTCATCTCGCTCAAAGAGTCTTGAAGTATTCTCAGACATTTTGAAGTTTATCATAACTTTCATAGTTAGTTTTAATTTACCTCAATTTTATCATGCACGTCCATATTGAAGATCAGCGTTGCATTGTGGGCCGTGGTGGTACGATTATACTTAAATGCTTTAATATCAAAGACTTTCATAAAGCTTTTATTATACCTCATTAATTGCATTCGTTCATCTCTAATTTTGTAACCATTTTGATGAAACTAAAAAAACTATTTGTTACGGATGTAAACTATAAAATTTTACATTTTGTGTGACATGGTCATCAAGTTACAGGAACTACTCGAGCAATCTATTAATCTATTATAAAGTTAAACAAAAATCTTAAAATAATATCACAGTTGAAAATAATCGATTAGGTGCAAACGAAATCTTCAAAATCACTTATTTAAATATTTTTACGATATTTAATAGGTATTATAATTTGTTAGCTTTAAAAAATATGTTTTTTATTTTTTTTTTACTTTGTTAAGTAACACAATAAATAATGGAATTAAATACAACCGTTAATCCGGCAATATTATGGGTGTAAACCAAACTTTACAGTTCTAAAGGATTCCTTAAGAGTTACAGAATAACCCCCTTAGTGTTTTCGGTTGTTAATAATTAAACGTATAAATTAAAGAAATATGTTAAAAATAAAAGTAACTACCTTAGATAGTAGATCGCCATCACAGAAGATATATTGAAATAACAATTGAAATACGAATAGAAAATTAGTATATTTCATCGAGGGCCTTAAAAGACAAGTATTCAAGTATTTTAAAATGTATAAGTTAACCAGTACTGATGAAAATACTGACTGAAGGTGATTCCAATTAAAGTTAGATAGTTTCCATGGTTATTGCTTCTATATGGCTATTATTTGGAAAACAACAATATCGGATCATTATCATTAAAGGCAACATTATGTTGGCAAAAACATTACATTATCAAAAACATACATCTGCTAAAAATATAAATAGCTTCGTTTTAAAATGTATTCTATCCTTATATATTATAATATTTAATATAACCGGTATCTACCTATATATTATTTTAATTTATTCAAAGTATTTTAGCAATATTTTTTGTATTGTTTATCTTGAACAATATTAACTTTTCATTTAAAAAATATAGATAAATAAGTCTCTTTTAAAATTTGAAAACAATTTCTGTTGAAAACTTATAATTAAAGCAAAAGTAAAGAAGATTGTTCGGATTCCATGTTCAAATTCTAAAACTAAACTTTCTTCTTTCTTAAGGCCTGTTATTTCCCGACATCTGCGACAATACCTTGACAGTGTTAGAGACTCTGAGCATATAATATTTTACATCCATCATGTAGCTTGCAGGACTGCCTTCAGATGTGGCTGTATCCTGGTTTTTTTATGTTAATGGCGGCAATTAAGTAACCCATGGGACCACCGGCTTAACGTACCTTTTTGGAATATAAACATAACCGTAATGAAAGTAACTAGAATTCGGAAAAATTCCAAGAAAGAATACTACTCAAACGCGATTGAAGAATATTCATTTAATATAAAGAAAATGTGGAAATCCTTAAGAAATCTAATAAAGAATGGAAGTGAGGAGGTTAGTAAAGAAATCGTTTTTCAAAATAAAACCTTGGCTGATGAATCGGACATTGCAGAAGAGTTTAACAAGTATTTTCTTGAAAGCATTGGAAACATTGTGGAGTCCATACCGAGAGTAGATTGGCAACCTAAAAACTGCCATCCAACATCAATGATGCAAGCTATTGACTTTAGGGAAAATCACAGTTGTGAAACAGCAATACAACTACTCATTGAAGGGTGGAAGAAATGTATAGATTGCAGCATGATGATATTGGTGGTGTTTCTGGACCTTAAAAGAGCTTTTGAGAAAGTTAATTAAGTTAAGAATATATTTTGATATCAAAGGAGTGACAATAAAATGGATCGAAAGTTATTTAACTAAACGACAGCAGAGGGTAAAGTTCGGTAACTGGGTCTCAGATGAAAGAGAAACTGTACATGGAATACCGCAGGGAAGTATGTTGGGTCCTAATGTACATAAATGATATTGCCATGGTATTCGAAGAAATATGTTTCCATTTGTTTGCAGATGATACGCTGGTATACATAATGGGGGAAAATATCAAGAGTAATATGTTCGACAGATTGAATTAAGTACTTAGAAAGCTAGGTATATGGTTGAATGGTAATGTGTTGAAGGTGAACGTGCAGAAGACCAAAGTGATGATAATAGGAAAAGTAGTATGTAAAGAGGATCTTGCATTAATGATGGAAGGACAAAAAATAGAAGTGGTGGATAATTTTAAATACCTGAGAATAATATTAGATTCGCAGCTAAATTTTAGCTAACACATTTACTCTATTTGCAAGAAAATATCAAGTAAATTGGCTGTACTTTTTTCGTCGGGTCATACCTCTTCAGTCTCTTCGCCTGTGGAGTCCAAGAAGGAGATCGCATAGTAATTACGTTTCGATGGTCACTGAGTCTCATCAGTTGGTACTTTCTGCTCATAGATGATGTTATTTCTTCCTTTATGCTGTTGACCTGCAAATCAGTAGCAATGGTATGGTTTGTAACATAACATGGATCATTACAAATGCTTGGTCCACGTTAATCGCGTATCGGGGTGGAATCCCAAATATTTTACTGATTCTTGTACAGCAAGGGTTTTGCCACATAAAGCTACACTTGGACACGTTCCTCTTCTGAGAGTGAAGGTGATGTGCACAGACTTAGTGGTGTTGACTGTGATTCACCAAGTCTTCAGCTACAGATCTCAATTTTGTTTAGGTGGGCCTGCAAGAGGCGAGATGCTTGGTTTGGATCTTCGTCGGATGCCAATATGCATGTATCATCAGCAAAAGTGGTTGATACAGTATTCTGAGTTACCGGGGGCATATAAACATTCCTTACCCTCCTCTCAACCAGGGTCCCTGCGCAGGCTTCAAAAGTCATGTTTCGATTGGTTGAAAATTGCGCCGGCGCCGTAGGTAATTGTCAGAACTTAGCATTTTTATTAGGATTTAGGACCAAAAATACTTGGCAAGGGATTTAATTGATATAACGACGTTGAATCAATGAAGGGTGGTTGTCTTGTCAAACGCCGCTCCGTTCCGGATGCTCCAGAGCCATTTTGATAACACTATACCAGGTAATAGTATCCCCTAAGGCCTTCCAACTCGTCAAATTGTGCTACTGGGAAGGGGGTGGATTTCTCTTTTTTTGCTGCAAATTTAAGCCAAAAATACCGCTAAAAATTGAAATTAACTCGATGTTAACTGTACGATGTTGTAGGTACAACTAGCAGTCCTGCGTTGGTTCCCACTCTCACACACACACACATCTTCACACTGAGTCAGAGCGTCCTGGAAGCAAAGCTTCCATCGTCTCTTTCAACATCTGTGGACCGTCACGTTGATTACAAACAGGCCAGCTAATTAAACTAGCTGGCGAGCGGTGATCGAGCGCAAGGCCTGAACGCGCTCGAAGTTTTGCTGAAAAAGCGCGATTGGCATTTATTTCAGCCTTTGGGGTGAAAAAAGTTTTATTTTCGTCTAGGGCGAAAATAAAATTTTATTTTATTTTCTGCAAAAGTTCGCTAACGTCTTGGTACTAGTATTACTAGTACTACAGTATTATTCCGGTTCGCAGGGCAAAGCCCTGCTCCCCATCTAGTTTGCTCCCACAAGGGGAGAAATAATACTTACAATAAATTATGCTTAAATTAGTAATTTGATCTTATTAGTATTCGAAAAGCGTAGGAGAACGAAGATTTTACACTTAATAAACTTTTCTTGAAAGTGAGAAATAAAAGAATTGAAATATTGTTACATTTGAAGCGATTTGAAGTTTAAACGAAAGACAGGGAATAATAATGAAACAATATGAGAATCGAAAGCTCTTTTTGACACGAATTGTTAATAATAAATTATAACGTACATTTTAGAGATGCTTTTTTTTATTTGTAAATAAAATATTTTTGTCTATAATTATTATTATACTTTATCAAAAAATGTATTTGTAAATTGTCAATGAAGAATAAATAGGTATAAATTAAAAATCAGGTCAATTCCAATTGATTAACTTGAAACATTGGCCCATGGCCTGGAATAATCCAATCAGCCATAGCTAAAATTCGGTTACGACTAAAAAGTTGTGTTTCCGAGATAGTTTTGGGTTGTTCCCATGCACCTTCGTTTGGAATATCGTTTTGGTTGTTAAATAAATCTCCAGTGATAATAATATTTCCATTGTTGCTACTTTTAACTATGACGCATGTATCTTGCTGCGAATGACAAGGAGTTGCTATTATTTTAACGTAGTCGTCTATTTTGTATTCTTTCTCTTCCGAAAAGTTATGATTAAAATAAAAATCACCATGAGATATGCAATAACCAACGATATGAATAGATTTTGGAAATAAGTAATTACCCCCTACGTGATTCGAATGGCTTCGAGTGCAGACGACATAGTCGATATCATCGCTGGTTAAATTCTGACATTTCAAAGCTTTCAATAAATTTTCGCCATCCCATGCTGTCATCGTATTCACAATAATATTTTTTGGACCTTTAATAAGGGTGCATGTGCAATTTTCGGCATTACCTTTCTTCGTTTTTCTTAAATAGCCTTCAGCAAGAACAATAACCTGATAAATTTCATCTTCTGACATTTTGTGATATAATTTGTTGTTGCATAAAATTTTGTTTTAGTTTGTTTAAAAAATCACAGTGTAGTTGAAACAGCAGGTTTCTAAAAATTGTTTCTGCAATGATTTTTCCACTAAAAATTAAAATAAGACCACGAAAATCAAAATTTTAATGAATTTTTATAATTAGATCCGAAATTAAATGGAAGATAGCTGCTAAAACATTAACCTTAATGAGTGACTACCTCCTTAAACCCACATATTATACAACAATTCATCGCAACCCAAAAGTAACGCTCAATAAATAATTTTTTAAGTTTTATTATAAAACATCGTACACAAAAGTTACAAAAATAAATTTTTAAATAAATTCGTTTTTATTATAAAAACGGTACCATGCATGGACACTTTGAAGCTGAAAATCTACGTGAATAAGGAAATAATGATAAATGAACAAAGGAAGTTTTTAAGATTTGCAGATCATAGTTTATCAGATGATGTCAGAATGGTTATAAGATAGATAATGTTAAGGTAATTGAAAGAATAACTTTTTGCCAAATGACCAAACCGATACAAAAAATAAATACAAATAAGTCAGCTTATATTGAAAGTGTGAAAATATAGAAAAGCATGCAAGAAATATTTGTAAGAAAAGTTAAGAAAGTTCTACAAGAAATAGTTTAGCAATAAAGAGAAAGAAAATTGTGAGAAATATGAAGAATAACAGTGAAAATTCTGGAAATTTAAAAATTAAGAAATGAAAAATTTAATACAAGAAGAAATAAAGCAATTTGAAAATTATAAAGAATTAGGTAAATAGAAAATTCAATAGATTTAAAAATTAAAGAAGAATTGAGATTATTATCAATTATTTTGAAAGAAACTGAAATTAAAATAGAAATTAATAGAACTATAGAAAATTTTTAGTAAAACTACAACAGGAAAACGAGAACATAGAAGAATGAAAATGATAGAAAAGAAAATTTAAAAGAATTCTTAAGACGTAAAAAATCTAAGATAATCTACAAAAACTTAATTTTTAAAGAAAATAAGAGAGATTAAAGAAAGACAGGGAATTATTACAACAATAAATTACAAAATTTAAAGATACTAATAGACCAAGGTTAAAAGAGGAGCACAGATATTTTTAAAGTAATAGGTTAACATAACACAAAAGCACATAGACATAAGACAAAAAGTTGATTTTAGAAAGTAAAGTAAAAAAAGAATAATTAATTGAAAGTCAAAGAATAACATAGAAGAAAAAGAATAAGATTTTCTGCTTCCGCACTTCGTCGTACTCATAAAAATGTTTCGATGAAAAATTTCTTTGTACATATTTTACCTACTAAAAAAAATTTTATCTAGGTAACAATCGAAACAAGTAGTTAATAAATTTAACATCTTATTGTTTAATTGGAACATTGTATTGTTTTCTAAGTGGTGGTTTACCAGCAGCAATTTGTTGTGGTGGATAATCTTCAGGTAATTCTTCTTCTTCGAGTTGATGATCACATTTATTTCCTGCCTCGTACGAGTATTCTCTTCGCGTACCTTCTGGGTCGATGTAACCGTATTTTCCTCTAATTATGCAATCAATTCCAATGGTTTCTTCTTTGAAGGTTCCATCTTCGTTTTCAAATCCCCATGTGATGCTACCGTCGTCATTATCTGTTCTGAATTTCCGTAAAATTTGTACTGGTGGTTTTCGGTTTCTGTTACGACGGCCGTCGTCTTCGTCTAAACTTTGTAGGGGCTTTTGGTAAGCAATTGGTTTGGGTTTTTGTTGTCTGACGGGAGCTTGGTTGCTTTGTTGTCGTAATTGTTGTTGACGTTGAGGTGGTGGTTGACGTACTATTGGGTCTTCATCGTCGTCTAAATCTTGTCTGTAGGATTGTCTGGTTGGTTGAGGTAAATTTAGTGGACGTTCTGGTCTAAATTGAAGTGGTCTAATTTCCCCTTCGTTGTCTGATTGCTTTTGTTGTAGAGCGGCAACTGAAAATTTGGCAACTTCTTCGTCTAAAATTGATTGTTTGACTTCTTGTTCTTCGGCATCTTCTCGTATGGGTATCGAAATTGGAAGAGCGTTTGGTATAGGTTTTCGAATTCTTATTGGAATTGGATCTTGTTGATGGAGTCGGTGTGGGGGTCTGTTTGGTGGTGGTCTTTGTCCTGGTTGTAATAGAAGAGCTCCTGGAATGTTAAGTCTTGGTGGTACCTGAGCTTCTGTTAATAGAATTTGAATTGTTATCTGAAAAGATAAAAAAGTTTAGTTTACTAGCGTATAAAATGCACAAGCGGAAAGTAAAAATAATTTTGGTCAATTTAACGTCACTAAAGCATGACCAACTAGTACGTGCAGAATAATTTCCGAAAGCGATCACTTTCTTTTTGTTTAATCGCGCGAGATATGATACATTAGAGATCAATTATTTCCTAAAGTGAGCTATTCGTTAGAGTAGCTAAATAATGAAAGTCAACACTTTTCAACGAGGTCAATGTCAATTATTCACTTTTTATACTTAGAAATGAATTTTTTTAAGTTGCTCCGTTCAAGTACCTATACCGGTAGAATTTATTACAAGGATACGCAATATTTAACGTTTCAGAGATAACATAAATATTTATAAATAATTTAAAAAAATAGATCACTTTAATATGGGCGAACGTTAAAGCGAAGGTTGGATACTATAATTTCCTTAACTCCCCAGTTAAAAGTTATTTTCCCAGATATATTATTATTTATTATTTCTCAATAAATTTAACAAATTGCAGTCGATAATAAATTAATTATGATGGAATGATGAAATATTCCATATTAGAAGTCCATAAGTGCATTTTTCAAGCTTGATGATAATCATGAAGGATACTATTTTATCTTGATATCAATCGCATTTCATTTCTCTTGAATTAATTTCTGCATTTTCTCAATGCATGATGAATGTTTAGAATTTAAATAAAAACAAAGTAAAAGTTATTGCTTCCGCTATTCAAACTTCCTACAATTTCTATTAAACCACTATAATTTAAATTTTAAAAACTGATTAATATTTTAGAATTTTTCTAATTTCGTTATCTATGCATTTGTTTGGTTAATTGTTCCAAGTAATAATTTTGGGGAGAAACTTTTATAATGACCACAAGTTTCAGTTTCTTTTTGCCATAAAATTTAAATATCGCTAGTTGAACCACTTAAAATCAATTATGCACGACATTTAAAGAAATGAGTTCTAAATATTTAAATAATTCTATTAATAGTAAAAGTTTTTTAAGAACTGCATAGTAGAATTTAAAGGTGAGCCCTATGAGCTCAGGAATTTAACAAAATTATTTATTGAACTATCGCCAGCCTTGAAAGTTTTTCCTAGTTAAGTATTGTAATGTTAAATGACCAGAAGAAAAAGAATTCAATGATTTTCGAAACTTTTACTTAATTTAATTAAAATTCGAACACGATAAAAACAACTTTAATCATCCTAACGTTTATTGCACGATTATCCAATTTATATATACGAATCTGCATATTTTTTCTGGTTTTTCTTTATCTTGTTTATTTTTTGTCCCTGATCAAAGATCAAGTTCTTCAATATTCTTTTTGCTCTTTGTCATAATTCCACTTTACATTGCTTGGCTGAAGTCATGATGATCATGCAGAACTCGGGAAAAATGTCCCCAAACTTCATAGATCAGCCAACCTCTAACGTGTAGTGGAATTGTGAAGAAGAAGAAGAAGAAAAAAAGTTTATAAATTAAAATACACTATAAAATATTTTTTTAATCGATTAGATACAAGGAAAAACACGATTACACTAATATAGCAATAACATTTAAAGGTAAAGATTCCCATTTTAGTGTTAAGTTAATCAATCTTAATTTTAACGACATATGATGTAACCCAAAATGAAGTACTTATCTACTGAAAAGTCACCAATAAATTCATTACATAAAAAATTTAATACAATATTTTCTTAATTTACTAATTGATTTGCTTACGCAACAAATACAATTTTGGGCAACGTAAAATCTAAAATGTCAAATTAATTTTTAAGTATCAGATTTTGTCCTATATAATCCGAACCACAATACTGCATACTTTCTTTCTGTTGTAATTACAACTACAAAGCTACAATTTGAATTAACAAATTAACCGGTTATGAATTTTTATAATTTGTATATTATATTATTATACTTTATCGTTATTCATTGCACACCTAAAATTGGAACAGAAATGAAATTGTGTGCTATTAGAAATTTTATATACCAGTTTTGGAGTATAAAAGTAATAATATCGACGAAATGGCTAATATTGGTTTGTACCATCTGCTGAATAATAAATTGTAAATGAATTTCTCTTGTATAATCCGAAAGTGTCATTATTTTAATCCGTGTCGAAGATTGACCATATTAGATCAAAAAACAAATTATTTTGATTTATTTTAAATTCAAGTTGACCATTTCCAAAATTTGAGAACATTAATATTATTTCACTTTCGTATTCAAGGCAAAGAAAATGGTTCTAAAAACGTTGGCGACACATTTGAGATGGAGAAAGTAAACTACATTATCCATAGTATCTCTGATATTGCATAACAATGTTGATTCTAGTTAATTAATATTCAAAATTACTAATTCAAATTTATTCCATAAATATTTGGCATTGAAGAGGTTTGATATGTAAATACCATTTTTATAGTATTATTTCTTAATAGTCAAAATTGAGATCAAATTTAACACTAATTTGATTATTGACGTATAAAAATGTGAAATAATTAGTAGTATTAATAATAAATTATTAAAAGAATAATATGCGAAAAAAAAGTAAAAGTTAATCTGATGATAATTTTTCAAAATCATCGTGCGTTTTGAAAAATAATCGACTAAACTGAATATAAATTGGAAACTTAATTAAAAAAAAATTAGTTTTGCTGTGAATAGAATAATCAACAATTCGGGAATTTACTCAAAAAAATAATCAAAATTACACTCACCCCTGCTAAGAAACATATTAACGGTAACCCACTCATTTTTGCAAATTTACACTTTTATCTCATAATAACTATAGGCTTGAAAATACTATTAAAGTGTTATATATAAACCATACCCCACTGCAATTCGCCCAACCCAAGCTTTAAGCCAACATCCACTTTCACACTCGCTAGATCGGGTTCTCTGTATTTGTGTAATTTGTTTCATTTTATTGGATAAACTATCGGTACTGGACATGTCTAATAATTGTTCGGATTTTTATTGTTTCCATCAAAATTATAAGTAATTTAAATTTACAATTCCATGCAGTTAAATAATTTTATAATTTCACTTTGCTGATAGCTTAGATATGCAGAACGTGAACCTATACTGTAATAAGCAGGGTTTATATAAAAGTCATTATGTGATTCTTGTATTTAAAGGTCAAAATAATAATTTATTGCATACATTAAAGTTTATGCAACAATTAAATGCGTTATTATTTTAGTATTCAAGAAAATTTTTGTAAGGTTGTCGCTGAACTCAATAACCTGGACATGTACTGGATCGCCAATTTTTAATAATAATAATTATTATTGTACCACAAACCGTTTATTTTTGTGGAATAATTTTTATTATTTCATAGAAACACTGTGGTCTCATGACTTCAATTGAAGGAATTGTCTAAGGATGTCAAACGTTTGGTTTTATTTTAAATTGAAAAAAAAAGTGGTTACTCTCGATGTATTCGGCTTGGTAATGAACTCTACTTATTTGGATGTACATAATTTGTCTTCCTTAAATAGGTATAATTATTTTGTATCGTTATCAATTTTACGGTTTTAACCTTTAAAGCGTGGAGAGCTTAGGTTCTCTTCTTATGGATTCTTCCCTCATGTGTATTTCTGGCAGCTCCCCACGAAAAATTAAACAGGTTCAAGATAACTCAATAAAACTTACAAACATGGGAAGAAGTAGTTTTCTTTGGTCTTTAATTGAAAAGCAAAAAATGTGAGATCGACATACCTGAAATTCAAAATCAAGTAAGCTCACCAGTGTAAGTCAAATCTATAGGGTTAATCATGCAGAACAAAATTATACTTAAAATAGAAATTTTGAATTCGTAAAAGAATCACAACGCCTAAAGAGAGGGTTATAACCCAACCAGAAACCAGAGTCCGTCACAATCCGGAGAGGACTTCGCCAGTTTGTTTACCACGATGTTAATAGACCAGCTCCTGTTTTTAATGTGGAGGCCAGGTAGTGGGTTTCTGAAAAAAAGACCGGTAGCTTGGGAAAACTAAAAAAAAACGCAAATGGTAAACAAATGCTTTAATTGACACACATAATTTTAGAGATGCTATCACAGTTCCAATAATTGCAATGTATGTGGCTGTGCAAAACATAGACACAGTAGCCATGAATGATTACGGTGTTATAATCAAAAAGTGCACCCAACTTAAATATAAACAAGTACCCAATAAAATCAGCAGCCATTGAACACAAAAGCCCAGAATCACGTCGGTTAATACGAATCGAAAAAGATAAAATTGCTTACCTCGAGCTCTCATATAAGCTTACAATATAATGGTGACAGGTGTTCGCTTCCAACCGCATTTCCAAAGTGTGGATTCAAAGATGAAAATCAGTTACTTTTCTAATTCTAGAAAACTATTCTAAGTAAATAAACAGACGTCATCCAAAACAAACAACAATAGGATGTTGTCAACTGAAGGAAATACAAAATGGTTCCACAACTTGCGCACCAAAAACTGCGTAATAGATCGCGCATGAAGAGCCTCTTCTGTTCCATATGTTTACAAACAGGAACCCAAAAAAAAAACCACACAACAACTGCACTACTGTTTCATACGGTAAGCTTATGAATTAAATAGCTGCGCTAGATTAAAAATATACTTGAGAATTCACTACAGGCACTTAACAAAATCGTCGTGAAAAGCAGTGTACGTTTGCCATGGTCGAGTTTGCAAGACTCCCCCGACTCAAGCATTACTACGTGAAAAGTTCACATATCAACCATCAGTTACAAAATGCATTTTTAACGATTGCATTTAAATAAAATGCACGCCGTACTTAAAAATTAAATTTAGAAATACGAAAAATTGAAATAAAATGAGAAAGTAGTACCGCGTAATGAAGTGAAAAAATTCGTTACAATCTCCACAAAGGTGCACGTATTGCAGCTCTTGCTGACGGCAGGCGCGACCATCAGCTCCAAACCGCAGAGAAGACCTTTGAAACCATTTCTCGTCAATTCATCAGAGTAATTTCTTTACCTTCGCCTTCTTGATGTCTTTTGACCTAGTAGAAAGAATAGACATTGTAACTAGCTATAGTGTTTGGTGTCTGAATGCAGTAAAGCATTCGACCAGAGGTAGCCTTATGGCCACAGTGTAGATTGAGTGAGGAGTCTTGGATTTTTGGATAAATCTTGGATAAAAGAGGATTTTATGGAGAGTTGCTTTTGGAAAACTGACGTTATGAAGACATCCTTGTCATAGTTAAGCCAATACACGCCATTTTGGAAAGCCAATTGTAGATACCTTCTTCGCAATTTTGTATCCAAATTGGAAAAATTTGAAAATGGGGCCAGTGCAACAACGTGTTATTAACCATCACAATCAATTGTAAGTACAGAAACTGCAATTATTTATATGATTTTGAAAGAAGTTCGAAGCGGTCAAATTCCGTAATTCAGAATACCAACTGTACATCATTCAGTTAGGAACGGACTTATTTATCTAGCTAATAAAGTTTTAGTTGGAAATAATTCTTATATGAAGTTCTGAAGACTCCAACTCTAATAATTATTAATTGTTAAATATTATCAATCTTCTCTATTATCCATAATTATTCCTTAAAATGATGCGATATATTATGTAGAAAATGGAAATTTTATTGGCTTTTCTCGTTTGTTACGGATTCAAGATTTTAATATTATGCTCTATTGTTCACAAATGATAATTAATGGCACATTTGAATAACGCATTAAATTTAATTATTAGAGAGTCTTGCAGTAGTACTCATAAGTTTGAAATTGCAATTTTAACTATTTAGTTTATTATTTTGAAGGTAACAAAAGTGACATGCAAAAATAACCACAATAAAAGGTCACAAATATTATTGAAAAATATGTTAAACTTTAATTATTGAAGAGGATAAAATTTAAACTTTCTCTGGAAATATCAACAGCAATGCAATTTATAGCATAAAATTATAATTATACGTTCTAAATGCATGGATATTTAGTACCTACATAATACATAATTAGTTCTATAAAAGCATAATAAGTATTAGTAAATCTAATTAATAATAATAATAATAGGGTACTGACGAAGATATTTGAAGAAAATAATTTTTTAGAGTTTAGTTTTTCATAAAAATAAAGTAGTGATCCATTTACAAATTTTGAAAATTACCCTTAGAAACAAAGAGTTTTACTAGATTAGTTAGGAATTTTCAATTCGATATAGTGGAGCTGGTAGTGAGAAGAAAAAACCGGGAATTACATGCTAGAAGATCAGAGCAGGTGTAAGGCGGGATGCTGGAAGCAAGGGCAGCAAAATAAGTGCCACTTTTTGTAAGTATGCAAAATCATCTCTAAACTTTGAATTTTTGTTTATTTTCATTTTGAGTTTTAATTTATTCCTTGCTTATATCCTGCAAATTATACAACCATCAATTCATCGAAAATGTAGTACCTATCGAGAGAGTATCTGAAATGCTGTGCAGTAGCGCAAATAAGAGAAAAGCTAACTATAGAAAATTTCATAAATCATTCAATTGGAATCTCACCTTCTAAAAATTAAATGGTAAGATTTTAATCTGAAACATTTCTTTAGTCAAAAATACCTAGGCGTTATTCTATATCGAATCTTAAACTTTAAGTGTACTGTAAAAGCACGAAATTAAAAGTCTCAATCAGTATCAACGTTAGTAAAAAAAAAATGAGTTGTGCCGAATTATTGGGTGCCAGAAGTCCACTACCTACCAATAAAATCTGACGTGTGTCTGGAATATTACCAACAAATATTCGGCAAGAAGTTGTAACAAACAAAGAAAGGGGTGAAATGGAACAACTCCAAACTGATGTCAACTCAATGGCCACCTAACTCTTAAGAAAATAAATCTAGGACGAACTTTATACTTGGCTATTCTTCTTTGAGTGCCAAGCATTATTATCAGTGCGTAAGCGATCAACTTGGCTAATTCCAAGAATACTTACTTCACAATATTCAGCTGTAATTCAGAAAGGGTCAATTGTAATTCAGATTATCTAGTACTTCCGGTCTCATAACCTCTATTTTGGTTAGCTCTGCGAAACTTCTCAGCATTCAGTCTTAACCTCGATGCCTAACTCTGCGATACTACTCAGCATTCAATCTCGTAGAGTAAAGTTAAAGGTACTGGCTAATATGAATTACAATTGACGCTTTCTGAATTAAAGATGGAAATAGTGTCGATAAATCTTAATGGTTTGGTTGGAACCGCGGTTTCCCACTCCCTTGCCCGTAGATGGATATATCAATATCAGTCCCATCTTAGCTCGATATTCCGGAAATCGTTTTAAAGGATACCAGAGTTGACATCTGGAGAAATAAGATTACTCACTTTGGAGAGTGGATGGCTATCCAAAAACAGCTACTGTCAGGAAATAATACCGGATGGCCTCTACTTGGTAATCATTTGACAGATTCCAAAGTAGAATCGGTCGAATAAGAAACAACCCAATAAAGTCCCATAAGTTATGTTTTGAAATTTGCCTGATTTATTTATTGCTTCCGTATTGGATTTCCTATTATTTTCTGTTTATAATTTATACGCTATTTAATATACAAGATTTATCGAAATGTTATGCTCTTAGATACTTTCACTGTTTGTATTCTGACTCGAATAATAATAATCTTATAAACCAAACAAACAATATTAGACTATTATTTTATTTAAATTAAAAAAATTGGCGGAAACTCCACACTTCCAAGACATATCCGCTTCTGGTTACTACCTCTTCTTAGGTATCTGCAGTGGCGTAGCTACCATAGGGCAAAGCGGTGCAGTGCAGTTTTTTTTAAATTTCTAATGCAAACATGTGGAAAAAGGGGGAGGGGAGGTCGATTTTTTTTATGCACCGGGGCCCTGTCCACCTAGCTACGCCACTGAGTATCTGCAACATTTCCTCAAGAGAAAAATATTGAGGAATTAAATATGCTGTAATTTCAGTATTTTGACACTAAATATGCAAATTTTTATTTTAGCGGGATCGACAGGTTGCCCAAAAGGTTGCCAGTTGTTGTGAAAAAAGGTATTGAAAAATAAATAAATGCTTAAAGATGGAAATAGCATGGAATGAAACTTAATTTACTCTTAAGTCGCTCTTAAGTGACTACGAATGACTAGTCGCGAATTGGAATCCCCAGTCGTCTGTTGCGCCGGTACCAATAACCTAGTTTGTTAATACACGTTAAAAGTAAATTAAAAATATAAATGTTTAATTTTTATTTTCTATAATTATTTTGCAGGCGGTAATGGTTTCTGTTACACTCTCTTAATATATTTGATGAAGTAGGATAAGTAAATTATTTTTGTTTATATGGAAATAATGATAATAATAATAAGATAATATATTTAATGAGCTTCATCAAATTTATATGTCCCAAAAGCTTTTGATTTGAAGAATGACCTTGTTATGAAATATTTAAACTTCTTTCAGATATTTAATTTTATAATCTTCAATAGAACATTTAATTAGGATTTAGATTTATGTAGAAAGGTAGTAATGGACATCTCACGTCCCAAACTGGAATGCTTATCTACTCTATATATATAAAAAGATAAGACAAAATAAGCAACGTTTTTATGCAACGTTTTTGTGCAACGTTTTTATTCAACGCTGAGAACAGCTATTTGACGACACCAATTCAACATTATAATCACATCAACGGATGAACCAAAGCAAAGCAAAGCAAAGCAAACGCAAAAGCAAAGTAAAAGCAAAGTAAAAGCTAAAGTAAAAGCTAAAGTAAAAGCAAAAAAGCAAAAGCAAAAGCAAAAGGTAATCGCAAAGCAAGGCAACAAAACCATGCGACGCAAAAACACAAAGATTGAAAGATTTATGTAAATGCAAAAATCCGTTAGGTGGCAAATTTGTTATTTTCGGTGGTGACTTTCGTCAAGTTTTACCTGTTATAAAATACGCTTCACCTATAGAGATAGTCAATTATACTTTAAAGTCAACATCAATTTGGCCAAGCAGCATTATATTATTGAAAGTACCGAATAGCTGGAAATCTACAAATATAATTCAGAACATTTACAGCAATTCAATTGCTTCTAATGCCGATCTCTCCGACAGAATTATATTAGCCTGCCACAATGATGATGTTCGCACACTTAATAATAAAATATTAAATTTGGTCGAGGGCGAGATTCATACCTACTTAAGTGAAGATACAGCTAAACATGAAGTCGAATATTTAAATTCGTTGAATTTCCCTGGTTTTCCGGTACACAAATTAAAACTCAAAATAGGATCTGTTGTTATGCTAGCAGAGCTTTAACAAAGTTGGTATATACATCGATAGGCCTTTGTTTAGTCATGGACAGTTATATGTAGCATTGTCAAGATGTCGAGCGGAGGATGGAATACAAATTCAAAGTGAAAGCGATATAAAAAATGTTGTATGGAAATATTTATAACTTGAAGTTATTAGGGCCGCAAAGCGGCCCTGGGGGGTTGGGCCGCGTTAGCGGCCAGGGGGGCGGAGCCCCCCTAGTAAAACTATAAAATTATAAAGCACGTGCAATGCAAATTGCTAACGAGAAATTGCTTCGTCCGTTAGAAAATAACAATATTATGTCCGTTAGACCAAATTACCTCACGAAAATATTTTTGTTGAGCACAATAATTAATGGAGGATTGATGGGGACCCAAGAAATTATAATTAATAATGACATACAAGATTACGAACATTATGAATATGATTCAATTAGGAGTGATGAAGATGATGATGATTATTATGATCAGAATGGTGTTAAAAAAGAAAGAAAAGGATTTGCGGTGGCTTTTTAATTGCTACTGCCGAGAGCCAGGGGAAATGGGGACAATTTAACCAAATTATGATGAAGTGTGTGATTAACAGCTACGTAGTAATTAGCTGTAGTGGTTATTATCGATGGCGAGACGTGATTTTGCAATTAAATTAATAATTTTATTGGAGCAGTTAGGCAGAAATTTGTACGCATGTAAAATTGTGCAATATGGTGAAAATAGATAGATTCACAAAGTTAAGATGAGCCAATAATTAATCGTAAGAAGGAAGATATTTAATGGTTGTATGGATCTCTATTTGCAATTAATATTACTATTTGATATAAAGATTGTGTCATGAAGTTATGTTATCGACCTGTAGGATTCTCATCTTCATCATCACGTGATAGGCTTCTAGTCTGTTACCGCACTCTATAAATTTGGTCCATCCATCTCTTCTTTGGTAGTCCCACGTTTCTCTTTCCTCGAGGCTTGTATTTGAAGATTTGTTTCTGTACACGGGTTATCATTCATTCTTTCTAGATGTTGCAGCCAATAGAGTCTGTATTCTTCAATCCTAATGATGAGTTATTATTTAGTACCAATTTGAGAAGAAAAACTTTGAGTTAACGCTGCACGAATTGTTTGAAAGTTCCATTTGAGGGTGGACTAATTTGTTGATTATAATGAGATTGCAGATATTGTCATTGATGTGTTTGTTTGATTCTTGATTTCATGGTGGATAATGCGACTATAAGTGAAGGTCGTAGTTGTTTGGCCTGTGGTCTCAATTGGAGTAAATTTTCACAAATCAGATGCATGCATATTTTAAATTGGTAAACTTCTTTGATTGGTAATTATATCTATAATGAACGAACCAATCAGCGCAGCGGCGCGTTTATAAATGATACGGAGGAGTTCTTTTCTAACAATTATTAAAAGAATTGGAATGGCAATTTAACTTTGATTGTGTACTATTTGTATAGCAAATTTTCCAGTAAGCCATTGGTGCATTTGTCGATGTTAAATTTTGCCTCTCTGTGGCTGACAAATATTAATTACATCACATATTATAAATTATAATTATATTAACAATAATATCTTATATTACCAAACCACAATATTTATGTAGTGAATAATATAGTTATTATCAATAATAGTGAATATAATAAGACCTTATTTTTAAACTGATAACTTACATATGAATTTTGTAAATACAACATTGTTTACAATTTTGCAACTAATATTCAAATTAAAATAGGACATAAATAATTTTGTAAAGAGATAAATTAAAAATGTATTTCTAAAATTTACAGCAAGATGAAAGTAAGTGTAAAATTTAATAAAAATCAACGTCAAAATGGTCAAAAAGCCATGATTATTCAAGCCAAAAACTAGTCATCTCTAAAACCTTTGAGAAATTACTTATGCAGTTCATACTGATCGATAGAGAGCAAAATTTTCAATATAGCTAAATAGTAGATAGGTACTCAAAATCTAAAATTTTAATATAGGCACAGATAAGGAACCCAGGAACGGAAAATTCTGATTTTAATACTAAGCTCTCGAATTAATTTATATTTTTATTCCAAACCATTTTCAGTAATCTTCTTCAATTATGTACATACATAATATAATAAAATATATAAAAAAAATTAAGATTGAATTTTTATTATCACACCCTGTATCATTTAAAAATAGTTTTTAGTATGTATAAAAAAATTGCTTATAATTATTTCATTAATATTGTATAATATTATTAATATCAAAACATAGTAGGGTTAACAATTTCTTAAATTAATTATGGTAACTATTAAAAATAATAAACAAATATATGTTGTTAAAAAATTCACTTTGAACATTTAGTTTTGTTGTGGCAACAAACTTCTGAAGATTCCCGATCTGCAAAATGATTAATGCCCATCGTGTAAGTGGTCAGTCCTTTCTCATACTCAGCATTATGCTTTTCAATCTTCTCTACTGTAGCTTTGAAAATTTCAAATCGTTTTTCTTCTTCTGCATCATTTTCATAATTTTTTTCAAATTTTTTCTGCAATAAAAAATTAATATTTTAATAAAATCAGCATTATTTTAAAAATTCTCAATTCTCTCTAATTATTTATTTAATTAATAAAATTATTAAGTCTGTATCAATAAAAAAAAACTGTTCGCACGTATAAGCATGGTGAAATATCATAATCTGTTTTTCCCAAATCTATTAAAACAGCAATTTAAGCTTCGACATTATTGCAACTTTTAATCATAGTGACTCAGTTATTCATGTGATACAAACTAGAATAATATTTACAAAACAAGTGACCTTACTAAAGGAAATTATTAATTTAATAATCATATCGTTAATAGTAATGACATCATGGTTCATTTATCTCTGTGAATATTAAAAGTAGGAATTTAGTATAATGCAAGTGAATATTCTACAATGCACTAAATTTATCTCATGACACAAAGAAAAACTTAAGTTCAAACCTTGAAATCTTCAAATTGTTGGCGAATGGTACTCATCTTGTTGCTTTATAAGTAATAAAATATATCTCGGAACTAAAACAAATAAATAAATATTAGAATTTTAAAAGTAATTTTCTTTTTAGTTAAGGGGAACTACCCGCAATAATAAATTTGTAATAAACAATATTTTGGATCTTTTGAGGTTAGGGTCATAATTTTGATAAGATGACTGACCATTAAAGTATTTTTAATTTAATTATACTAATAATTATATTACGTTTTGGGTTAATGCCTCTCAGACATTCATTACGATATAATTTGATATATTCTATCTACTAAATAATACATAAATATACTAATGATATACTTAAATGTATGTCTGTATATTATCAATATAATATAAATCGATACGTATTAATATATTTCATATCGCCAATTATTATTACTCCATACTTTTTGAAATTAACAGTATAATATTATTAAATTTTTGACAATTGATAACAAAAATAGTAAATAATAAGACAAAGAATAATATAAAATTATATAACACAATAAAAATATAGTACATACCTTTAAAGATGTTTTTAATTTACTGAACAGCACAACTTCAATTTATTCACTGATGACTTATTGCATTAACAATTTTATATAAACTTGTTGACAAATAATTACTAATCAAGTTTCAATATTATTGTAGTTTTAAAATATGGAATGAGACACAGATTTCTGTAGTTATAAAATCAACAGTTTGGTGAGTACTAAATAGGTAGCGTTAGATATATTAAAGTAGGTACTACTACTATTTCAAATATCGCAACATTAAAAGTAAACTATTTAAAACTGAATGCTTTACTTAATTCTAATAAAAAATTCGGAGCTGCTAACAAATTATTTGTGACATGGTTCGGATTCCATGTTCACCTGTCTTATTTTGGAATTGTTTCGTAATTGAATTGAATCATTCAGTACTAAATCACTGCTTCAGGGCAATAGATTCAAACTATCCAGCCAAAGAGTGCAGCTCTTTCAAACTACCAAAGGAGCATTTCCAAAAACAAACATTGATTATTCCGCAAAAATTGGTACGTGGATGATTAGTTCTAATTCAAATTATTTTTACCCAACACCCATGCATATGATCAAAACCTGGTGACTAAATACTAGGGTCTAATATCAGCTATTTAGTATGCCCATCCTAGAAAAGGTCCTTTACAATAATTATTGTTGTCGGTGACCACGAGTTGAACTTGCGCATTCACTGGTGCACAATTATTGAATGTATTGAATTGCAAGGTATATATTTGTATTATGTATAGGTGGTTTTTTTAGCTGCATGAGAACTTCAAAATGAAATAAAACATTAAAAACCTGACGGAATGTTTTAGTTATAATTTTTTTATGAAGGTACAGTTAAAGGCATTTATGATTTGAACATGACTTCCGGCATGTGACCACCACGACTAATGGTTACGAAGCGCATCCGTTCAGTCCAATTTTTGACCACTTTTTCCAATATTTCTGGCTTTATTTCATAAATGGCTTGCTGAATATTAGCCTCCAATGCTTCTAGAGTTGTTGGTTTGTTATCATAAACCATGGATTTAACATACCCCCACAGAAAATAATCTGGAGGTGTCAAATCACACGATCTTGGAGGCCAATTGATAGGACCACGTTTTGAAATAATGTTGTCACCAAATTGTCCTTTCAATAAATTGATGGTTTCGTTGGCTGTATGGCACGTAGCACCATCCTGTTGGAACCATAAGTTGTCAATGTTTAGCTCTTGAAGTTTTGGAAACAAAAATGTATTGAGCATGTGTCGATATCTCACACCATTCACCATAACGGTAGCTCCTTCCTCATTTCGAAAGACATATGGACCAATGATGCCCTTGGCGTGTATTCCACACCAAACAGTCAATTTTAATGGATGCCATGGAGTCTCAAGATAATGTCCCGGATTGGTCTCACTCCATATACGGCAATTTTGTTTGTTCACATACCCATTTAACCAGAAATGTGCCTCGTCACTGAACAAAATTTTACGGTAAAAAAAATGGATCCACTTCCAATTGGTTGTGAGCCCAATCTGCGAACTCACGACGCAATCGATGATCATCAGGCTTCAGTTCTTGAACCAACTGAATTTTATAAGGTAGTAAATGAAGATCTTTCCGTAAAATTTTCCATGTAGTGGACGGACAAAGCCCAAGTTGTTGATCACGATGGCGAATTGAAATGTTTGGGTCCTGTTGCACACTTTCACTCACAGAACTGATAGCTTCTTCGGTACGCACATAATTTCGTCTTGCTGGTGTTTTTATATCACGCAACGAAGAAGTGGTACGAAATTTGTCTACCACCGCACGAATAGCTTGCTCAGAAGGTCGAAAATGTCTAACATAAAATGGGCGAAGGGCTCTATATGTTTGGTGAACAGCGCTTTGATTTTTAAAATATATTTCTATAATTAGAATAATTTGGTAGCGTTGTTCAATGGTCAATCTATGCATTATCAAATGCCAAACCTTGCTAAACACAAATGTCAAAAAACTGTTTCCATAGCAATCTTGATTCAATTGTTATCCCTATTGAAAGTTCTCATGCAGCTAAAAAAAACACCCTATATTTAATTACCTTGGATTGGTGGTACATCTGTGGCGTTATGGCAAAAGAAGACAGCAACTTCTGCCATAACACCAATTATTGATTTTATTGCAATGACGCGACGTTATGAAGAGGATTTCTTCAAATCACCTGATTTGGTTCTCTGTTAAGGCCATTTGACCAGAGCACAAATTCTCTTTTAATTTAAAAAAGTGTTCTACTTGGTTTGTTGCCAAATTGCCTTTAGAGATGTTTAAATGGATCGGTTCAATTTTCTTGTCTGATTATAAAACTCCATCATCTTGTTTTAGGAAGGGCGATGTGAGCAATAACTAGAAGCCAGAAGAAAGGTTTATATTTATTATTCCAGATATCAAGTGCATTGTGAAGTTTAGTACGGAATAAACATAACGAATATGAAAACTTGAAAAAATGAATTTTGGGAACCCTGGAGCTGTGTATAAACATGGAAGTGTCGGACACACCACCAGGTTGATTGTATTGTACTTACCGTCAAATATGGGGGCGACAGCGTTATAACCTGGGGCTGGGGGTGGATTTGTTAAATTTTTAATCCTCGGTAAAGTTTTTTTCTTGAAGTATGGCCAAGGCGTCCTTTCAACTATTTTGAAATTTATAAAGGGCTCTATAGTTAAAAGGGTCACTGACTTCTAGTTTATACACTTATTTATAACCTCATTTGCACAGTAGATACACATACTAGGATATTATAATAAATTATACACTTGTGTGTACATAATAGGAGTAGAAATATATTATTATACTTGCTTGACAAGATTCCAATAAGATAACTTACTGTAAGTTGTCGTAGATAGTTTTCTTTAATTTTACTATCATTTTTTCATTTAAATTTATTGAAATAATTATTTCAATTTTCATAAAAGCTTTTGGAATTCCTTCAATTTAATGAATTTTGATTGAACTTTTTATTATTTTTAAATGCAACTAAAAAGTTGCTATACTTTTACTAAAATTAAAATTAAATTTTTAAAATGAAACAAATATTTAACACAATAAATTGCAATTTGCTAAATTAAGTTAAATATTAAAAAAAAAAAACTATAGGAAAAAATTAAGTAAAATTGAACAACGAGGTACGAAAAATTAATTTTCTCGAGGTGACCATCGTTTTAGAAGTTTGAAACGAGTACCTAAATAAAAATTTATTATTAATAACTACCATTTTAATATATTTTTAATGTAAGCATGCAATCAAATTTGATTAAGTAATAATATTATTAGATTTAATTATAGTTAGGATTGTATAAAATTTTATAAATTATAATACGATTAGCGAATTATCTATTGCGAAATGTTAACAATTTTGACTGATTTCTGAGCATAAGAGCCTTCAAATCGTTCCAGTAAATTAACTAAAGCGGCATTAGGATTCTTTTTTTTTTCCAAGTGGTTTTCTGGATTCTAGATACTTGAGTTTTAAAGGTTTCTTACATTCCTGTATTTACACCAGAAGCAATAAGAATTTTCTTGGTAGTATAGTAGAGGTGGACAAGATATCGACAGCAAGGCCTCTGTTTATTGCACATAATAATTATTATGGTTATTCTATTGTTACATCGAACTCCAGTGCCGCCCTGATTAAAGTACTGCACCGCTGCTAGCTGATGAGCAGGACCGCTGCTAGGGATAGTTCCGCCCGTGTGCAAAGTTTAATTTGTCCGCCCTTGTAGCCAATTTTTTTAAATTGATTTTTTCTTAATCCCTATTTTTGGGATTTTGGCCGCCCGTGTGTCTTGCACACTGTGAACAATAGGGCGCGGCGGCCCTGCTGATGAGACTAAATATAGGATAACGGGCGTGGCCTAACTATAATATTACAGCCAGCTATAAGTTCCAGGTTTACTATAGGTTTGTTCGTTTGTATGAACTAACTTGAACTGGGTTATCTTTCGAGACAAAATACTCCCACCACAAAAGTTAGATAGTGTTCTAACTTGCACTGCCTACTCCTCCTATGGAGGTCGAGCAAGAAGTTCATGTTCGGTTATGAACTGAGCAGCCAAACGAACACCAGTACATTGCACTAACTTGAACCGAGCAAGTTAGTTCATACAAACGAACAAACCTTATGTATCTTTAAGGGCGAGGATCACCAAAGTCAGTTATTAGTTTATCTTCCTGCTAAATAGTTGGATTGTTATCGTGTAAGTGGGACTTTGAATAAATTTTACGTTTAATTTCCAAACGCCATCTGTCATCCGTTTCGAATTCGAATTTAATATAAATCACTCACAAGACAGTAAAAACAGTTAAAACAGTAAGCTCAAAGTAATTTATTTTCTAATTTACACGAGATTCTACGCTAACTCTCAGTTCTACAGATGACAGATGGCGTTTGGAAATTAAACGTCATATTTATTCAAAGTCCCACTTACACGATAACAATTATTATATTCAACTATTTAGAAGGAGGATAAACTAACCGACTTTGGTGATCCTCGCCCTATGTGTAGCTTATTTACCAAGTATTTCTAAGATTGCTTATATTTTGATGGCCCCTTAAACTTGAAAATTCTTATGTTGCAGATAGAAGAAACTCGAAACAATTTTAAATTCACGTTTAAACATATTGACGATATTGGCAAATAACTAAAAAGTTGTAATGAATGTACAATAAATTTATTCTGCAAAAACATACTTCTCTATAGGTAGCTGGGTAGCTGTTCAACAATGCTTTGTTCTTTGGATAAGGATCTTGTATTTTGATTTATAAGATCTGCATTTACGATTGACCACGTAAACCATAATGAAGACAATACCTCATAATGAAATGAAATAGGTGAACTAGCTAGATCAGGCTCAAGCACGCCCCCGATTGGACCCGAACCATTCTGTGGGCTATCCAAAACACACAGATGGGTGTAATTCCCGTAGTAGAATTGGAGAGCGATAGATAATAGATACAAATATTTTATTCCCTCTCGAAAAAGTAATAAGGATCTGAAAAATAATAATAAATGTGTCAGCCCCCTTAAATTAGGTTCTGGTAACGCCACTGTTCCAACCATTTTTCACTGTTGAAAAAATGCACATTTCATTGTGATAGGAATATTAATCTTCTTCTGATCTTCAAAAAATAATTCGTCTATATAGAAACCAATCAGCATCAGATGCTCAACTCCTTAAAAAATGTATTACTATTATTATCATTATAGAATTTGGAACTCAGAGAATTTGCGAGTATTGTATTAGCTGTGCCACAACTTTAGCTGATCCTGATCCTTCATTTTATAATATTTAGGAAGGAAAACTAGAATATTTAAGTGCATGGAAGTGAAGAAGGATACTTGAGCCGGTTTACTTGATAGTAATATGTATTATTATTACTGTATGTGGATCTTTAAGTCCACAGATCTGCGTATTATGTTTTTGGTTAAAGAATCCGCTATAATTAATAAAAATTTTGTAACTCCGCCCTATAATAAGCCATCTGCAAGTATTTACATCGAGCACACGTACCGTCACCAGAATTCGGCAACCATGCGGTTTCTACGTGAAAAATCGAAACTTTACAATCGATTATTTCCTAAATTAATCGATATTTGTTGTTCATTCTCATCTAAAATGCTACAAATTAAAGTTATCTATCAAAACCCGTCGAGTTTTTGTTATCTTCGGTGCCACATTATCGCACTCGAACCCAACTACTTTATGATTGTATCAGGTAGCTAAAGGTATACTATATATATGAAATTTGGATTGGATTTGAGATCTGAATTTGAATATTTGAAATTGGACACAAATTTCTAACTAAATAATATGAACTTTAAAATTTAAAATCATGAAATAAAATTTGGAATGAAGAATATACCAGCCGCAGGCCATTTCCTGACAAGAAATAAACTTCCGCGGGCCGCATGAATTTTTCCCGAAAATATTTTTCAATTACCTTTTTTTCAAAATTGAACTTGAAATCCTTCGCCTACATGTGTGCTCCGAGTAACATGCGTCGCCCAATCGATAGAGCTTAATGATGTCTGGTGGCGCCTATTTATCACGTGCTTGCAATTTGGTTAATATTTTTCAGATTTCATAACATTTTTGTAACCCAATTTCATAATTATTGAACTTGTTGAATCCCTCGAGAAGATCATTCGGACCGCAGAAATATACGTGAAACGTAGCAGTGTGACATCCCTGACTTAGATTGCCTATAGGCTATAAATTCACTCAGTATAAAGGCCATAATTCGAGAGTGAATTTTGGCATGTAATGCAAATTTTATTCCTCGTGCTTCAGTACTGCAGATAGCAGATAGTTGAAATAATTTTTGTGCATATAATGAGAGACTGGAGCGTAGCTACCATGGAACAATTGGAGCAAAGTGCTTCAGGAGCACCATCATGGGAGTCACTTGTGGGATTTTATAATAGGGGATATAACCGATTTTCTATGATGCCTAACTTATTCAAATTACATACGTGCAGTCCTTGTCCTATCAGCTTCTTAGTTCGATCGATTCAGCGTGTCGGCGATCTTCCTCTGGGGCGTTTTCCTTCCACTTTTCCCTCTACGATCAACCTTTCCATAGTGTCAGTTCTTCTTGCTAAGTGTCGCTGATATCTCTGGTTGACTATTTCTACAAATCTTCTGTTGATGTGGAGTTCCTCTATAATGGACACGTTCGAAGCGCCGTCCATGGGATGAGCAGCAGTCTCCGATAACACCACATTTCAAACGCTGCTATTCTTCGTTCGTCGGCAGCTTTAATCGTTCATGTTTCCGCGGCGTAAGTTGCTATTGAGAATATCAGAGTTTTTATTATTTTAAGTTTAGTATTTACTGTTATTGCTCGATCTTTCCAAATTCTTTTTAGTTTCGTCAATGATGCTCTGGCAATCGCCAATCGTCTTCGAATTTCTATTTCACATCCACCATTATTATCTATTGTTGATCCTAAATACTGGAAACTATCTACTACCGCGAACCCGGCCACTCTTTGAATCAGAGGCTGATTATTATTGTTGGCCCTGTCTATAATCATGATTTTTGTCTTTGATCTATTTATTTCCAGCCCATATGTCATGCTTTCCTCTTCAAACCGTTCCCTAATACTCCGCATATCTTCTTCATCTGTTGTTAATATGACAGTATCATCCGCATACCTCAAGTTGGTTATTTTCCTTCCACCAATTGAAACTGCGCCATCCCAGTCCTCCAAAACCCGTCTCATGATGTATTCCGTGTAGATATTAAATAATATGGGTGACACTATGCATCCCTGTCGCACCCCAGCTGTTAATTTGAAGTCCTTTGACAATGTGTTGCCCACGCTCACTGCCGCACTGCTCGTCTCGTATAGCTGTTGTATAATTCTTATTAGATGTATGGGTGTTCCCATTTCTTCTAGGATTCTTCCACAATTTATTCCATTTTACCTTGTCAAAGGCCTTGCTATAATCCACGAAACACAGAAATACCTTCACCTGGAACTCTCTTGGTTTCTCTATTATCTGTCTTACGTTTAGTATTTGTTCGCGTGTGCCTTTCCTGGCACAAAGCCTGATTATTCCTCTGCTATTTGTGGTAATAGAAAGGATCTCAGTCTGTCGGCCAGTATGTTTAGCATGACCTTACTAGCATGGGAGATCAGAGCTATGGTTCTATAATTATTGAAGCGTGCGCTCCAACAACGATCTATGTTACATTTTTGGCAATATTGAGTTACATATGGAATAATAATCTATAAGCCACTAGCAATCCATTCGTATCAATAATGATGTCATATTTTACTTAGAAGCAACATAGGAGTTATTTCAAATTTGCTTAACAGGTAAGAATGATCTATAAATTACGACGTATTTTGCTGTTGGTGGAAAGTTTGTAAAATGTAACATAGATCGTTGTTGGAGCGCACGCTTTAATTACTACATAGTGTCGGGGTTCCCTTTTTGTGTATAGGGATTAGGATTGCTTTAGTCCAATTCTCTGGCCATTTTTCTGATAACCATATGCATTATGCACTGACATATCATATGCATTGCATCAATTCCAATTTCCCCCAGTGGCTAACTACTTGTAATTAAAAAAATATAAAGGTGTAATTTTTTTTTCGATTGGAAATTTTGATTAGATTACAAATACATTTTGCAGTTTGCTAATTTACAATAATATGATAATAATTTTGAAAATGTTCATCAGTTCCTTTGTATATTTGAAAATTACACAGATTATAATCTGTTTATGCATTGAAATAAATGAAAAAGCTACTGAATAAATAAAACACCGTATGGGTAAATTAATTAAAAATGATTTATGTTTTATCGTCCAACCTTTAAAAATTTTATTAAATATCTATTTATAAATAAATCATAAAATGAGTTAATGTTGTCTATCACAATATTGGAACACTCTTACATTCAAATCCTGAAATTATAACAAAATTCATATTTTCAAATTTACTTTTACCCAATTTTGATTTAGAAGAAATACTTTCAAGATATTATGAAATAGAGTTGATTGTAAATAATGAATTAATTATTTCTGATTCACTTAGATTCCAAAAATTACCAAAAATTACAGTTACAAAAATTGTTATACTTCCATGTAATTTAAACGACGTTAGTGTAATCAGCCACTTCGCTTTCTAGCCTGCGAGGCTGGCGGCCTATGGTCGCCATACTAAGTTTGACCTGCGGCCTCACATATTAAATTGGTAATGCTTTTAAATATTACTTCGGCATTTGAAGCTGGTGAGTAAGAAGAATGAAGGCTCTTGGTTTTAAAATTATGTTTTTATTGATTAGTAGTTCAATGAAAATGATATCAATATCATTTTCGCCCCTTTTCAAAATAAAATTTTTATTTATTTTACAAATTTTGTTAGGTAAGTTCAAGGAACACTAAAACAATGAGTTGTTATTTATTTTTAAATATAACATATGTTAATTTTTACCATGTATTAAAATTGTTGAATTAAAATTTTTAATATTCTGATAAGATACGAAACAATAACGAGACGATAATGCATAAGTTTGATAATGAAGTTGTAATAATTTTGATTTAGTAATAAATTTAGAAAGTATACCTTCATATCGTCTTATTATTTTAACCGCGAAAACTGTTTGAATTAAAAGAGCTGGAAGAGAAGGCCGATAACAAGATTCTATGTAAAAGCTCGTACACAGAAAATTGCACGTTAGTTCTTTATCAACAGTCAACAACTAACTTCCGAGCAAAATTTAGTGTTCAAGTATTTTATTAACTACTGACATTTATAATTTACATGATGTGATAATAGAAACAATAAAGGAAATATAAAGTGAATTAATCTATGGTACCCCAATTTGTTTTACATATCAAGAGGTTTTTATTTACGTTTAAGGTCTGTTCTTGAAAATTATTTTTTTATTTTTTATTTGCATTGATTTTAAAATATTTGTTTTACCTATTTAACACTGTGAGAAGGGTGAAATTTTTACTTAACCACCCTTGCAATATTTGTATAACTGGAATTGGTAAACGCGGTACACAAAAAGTAGAAATATCGCATAAATATTTAATTTTCCCATTCCAAACTGGAAAAATTAAAATTTTAAATCTGAGGTTGTTGAATTCAATTAATTAGTAAAGCAAACATTAATATAAGAAGTATAAGAATTATTGCAATTCAAAATAAAAACATTGTGGGTATCTACGTACGTAAATAAATTGTAATTCTATATTAATTATTTAGATTAATTACAAAATAAAATTATTATTTTTGTACTTACAGTAATGAAATTGATTCAAATAACAAAGTATTGATTACAAAATAATAAGAAAATAATAATCGTTTAACTTTTCCAATTGCAATGTAATATTGCAATGTTGAAGTTATACGAGGTCGAATCAAATCTTTTACTTTATTTTGTACCCACTCCAGCGTAACTGTCAAGTTATAAACTGAAACCAAATCGTTTAATTTTAATTTTTTCAATTAATTATATAAACATTTTATTTGTCCATTTCATAAAATTATGAAAAACTTTCAATTTACACAATCTGTTCATGAGAACCATCCACTTCGAAACTGTAAAAGTAGTAATTGAAAAATAAAAACGAAACGTTTCTGCATGGAAGGTTTCTGTGACAAACGAAGCTTCTCCTAGTAAAACATAATAATAAATTCAAATGTGTTAAAAATTTCATATTATATCTGCTACTTGTCAATTCTTAAAATAAATTAAATTTTATAATTAAAATAAATTTAAATTAATTTATGTACTGACAAGCACTTAGTTAATTGCAATATTTGAACTATTCTGAAGTTTTATGCTCCAAAGAGCCATCACGCAATGCTTTTTTTCATTAACTTCATGTAGTAATAATTAATATTGCTTATATTTTGATATATATTTTTGTAAAAAAAAAAAAAAAAATTATTTCACTATTGTACAATAATTCAAGTGAGTAGGTACTTCATTTTTATTCTAATTTCATTCAGGGACGATTATGTCTAGCATTCAACTTGATAAAGTGGGTCGAGTTTGTACTTGATAATGAAAAATTCATATAACCTTTAAAAACTTATACTGTACATATAAATTATAAAAAAAAATTGTACTTCTAGTTAATTTATACAAATTAATTGCAGTACAAATCATTTTTAATAATTTTGTATTGAAAATACTGCATGAATTATGCAGTATTAGTCTTTTTTTCAATTTTTAATTATATATTATTACACATGTAAATAATTCCATTTAATTATTTTTAAGTAAATCAAAACATCTGCACACTAATGAATTTTTTAATTCGCTTTAACAATCACAATTTATTTTTTATTTGTTTTGTGTCGACATCTAAAATTACAGAAATTTCCTGTTGAAAATACAGTGTATTTTGTACAGTCTTCTGTGTGTCTGTTCATAACGCACCTCTAATTGGTTAGGAATAAAAGTATTATCAATAGATATAAAAATTTGGCGAATGAAGCCGAAAGCTAGTGATAAAGAGATCGAGAACAATGCAAGTCATAGTTCCTCGGTATTTGGTTTCACTCAAGGGATTGCGATTATACCTACGTCAATATTTCTAAACCAATCAGGGATGTATCTATAAATGACACAGAGGAGGAAGAGATTTCTAGCATATTATTGTATTGAATGAATACATTCATAATTTTTGTTTCAAATATTATCAGATTTTTAAATTTGGCCCCCCCCCCCCCAAATAATACTGGATACGCCAATGAAGTATTGCATAAGTAAGTTATACTATGGGAAGTAAATGAAAAGGAACTACGTCCGTATAACTCAATTTAATAATACAATAAATTGTAATTGACATGATAATTTTTTATATTGTACGAACAACATAGAAACATAGCACCTTATCTGAATTATCACTATGTGTACTGGTGTAACTAACTCACTAAACTGATTAGTAGGTTACCTTGGATTAGATGAAAAACATGCCCTGATTTAAAAAGATACGTTAGCGTACTACAGGAGCTTATTTATCTATTCTATGTGCCATAAAGTATTTATACAATTACTTCTCGTGAAGAACGAAAAACTACATTAATCTATGATGGTATTATGATAAATTCAAGAAAATAATTACATACCTATTATGTAGCATATAATGAAGAATATTTAAATTGTTAATTTGTTAACTCGTGATAATAGTTAATTGGTAGTATATTTTAAAATATATCAAGTTAAAATAAATAAATAAATTATTGTTATAATTTTATTAAGATTTCAATTATTCTGACGAAAGACGTGCCCACGCCTGAAAGCTTAATAAAATTATAACAATTTTTTACTCGATAATATTTTAAAATATATCAATTAATTAATAAGTAGCAAAATTTGTTACTTTTGTGTGATTTTATTAGCAATTAATAAATTTAAAGATGTGATTTGATTTGATTCGATGTGCATCGAACTGTTTCGGAACGTGACCCTGATGCAAATTTTTACTTTGATGTGTATTTAATTACTGCAGTTAAATTAAATTTAAGCTTTGATTGAAAATTTAAAAATATTATATAGGGAGACCGGAGTTGGAATTTAATAGGTCTGATATCTTTATGACAAGTCTTCATGGCTCTGTTAGAAAGTACATCTGCAGCACAGTCTATGAGTTTATATTATTACTGTGTTTTCATCAGGGGTGGGCAAAATACATGAAAACATGTATTTGAAATACAAATTACAAAATACATTTGTTTTGGGTATTTGAAATTCAAAATACAAAATACATTTGTTTCTAGTATTTGAAATAGTGATGGGCATAATCGGATGATTTCAATAATCGGAATGTTGGTATCCGGAATATTTAAATAATCGGAATATCATCCGATTATTTTATATTCCTAGCAGGGCCGTAGCTAACCATTGGTAATTTGGGGGGGGGACATTCCGAAAAAATGCCTGTGGGGGGGTTGGAAAAAAATTAGACCTCTTTTTATCCCTCGATATGCTATGGGGGGGGGTGACCGATAAATACGATCGGAATAAAAGAAATTTATTCATTATATAATAGGTATATTCAATTAATTTCATTTATTCCGCAATCTACGCATTCGATTGAATATTCCTATTCTTGAACGAGTGACGCCGAAACAAGAATCGTATTGCGCGCGCATTCGAAAATCATCCGATTATTTTTCATTACCATTTTGACATAATCGGAATCAACCGATTATGTTAATAATCGGAATCATTCCGATTATGTATTCCGAATGCGCCCATCACTAATTTGAAATACAAAATACAAGATACTGTATTTCAAATACAAGATACAGTATTTCAAATACAAGATACAGTAGTTCAAATACAAAATACATTACATTTTCAGATTTTTATGTTTTTGAGGTATTTACAAACAAGAGCAATTCTTTATTAAACATGATTTTGTATTTAAAATACATTATATTTGAGTATTTAATTATATTTCTTAAATATAAAAAAAAATTTGAAAAATTGTCCGCCAAATTTGCACGTGTTTTAAACTGCCTCTGCGCAGGTCTGTTTTTTTTAAGTATCTTGATAAATCGATTTAGATTTAAAATTTAATTAATAATGACGTCTTTCATTGGTTGAAAAGAATGAAAGAAAAATTTCGTTAGTTTCATAAGGCACATCTTTTGAAATCATGCAAATTATGGTCGAAGCGAGACTTCATTTATAACACTTACAATTCTTTAAATTTAAACAATTTCTTTTAAATGCGCGTTTTTTTATATAAAATCGCTAATTAACATAATCAAAATATTAACTCGTTATCAAAACAAAATTAAATGGAAATTTTTGTCAAAAGTCAATAACCTTATCGATTTTAAAGTATTTTGTATTTTGTACAGTATTTTTTAAATTGTATTTGAAATCGAAAATACAAAATACATTTGTTTTGGGTATTTGAAATACAAAATACAAATACATTGAAAATATGTATTTGAAATACAAATTACAAAATACAAAATGTATTTCAAATACATATTTCAAATACATGTATTTGAGATACTGCCCAGCCCTGGTTTTCATTGTTGTTAAAAAAATTTAAACTGAAAATTGTTACAACTAATCCCGGTCTCCCTACCTACTTTTGATTGTATTGCAATGTGTTAAAAATCGTAAAAAGAAACGTCTGGATCTGACCGTGATTCAATCAAGATTGATTGATTGATTCATTTACTGCCAACTTAAAAATACTGCCAGTGCCTTGAAAAACTGTTTTATAAATATTTATGTGGTAGAGTCAGGTAGAGTAAATGTTAATAAATAATTATAACGGAGGCACAACGGTACGAATTACATGGTGTTTTTCCATTACAAACATTTTATTATTTAAGCTGTTTTCCAAAATAATAAAAAAAAGGTTATAATAATAAATAACCACTTTATCTTTTTTTTAATAAATACTTATTCACATCAAAAAATTTTACATTAAAAAATGCGGCATGATCTGTACAAAACATAAAACTTAAGCATGAGTGATAATTTCTCGACACTTTTAATTGTAACAACTCAATAATTAAAATTATTACAACTAATAATTATTTTTTCCATTCTGAGAAAAAAATGTAAACAACTGTTTGAATTAACACGCGACGTTACTTATATTTGAAATATTTCAAAAAATAAATAAACTAAAGGTGGCACATGCGCATTTGTGAAGCAACTGCATAATTTGATCATGATAATTAATTTGTATCGGTTCTGAACGATGCAGTACAATCAACTAAACGAAAAACAAAGACCTACAGTTTAAGGTGGAATTTAAACCATGATGCAAATCTTTTACTTGTATTATTTTGGGATGAAGAAGATTTTCAATTTGAATTTATTGCACATTTTCAATTTTTGATATTCTTGTACATTTTTAAATTTATGCGACGCCCCTGGTGTTTCAACAACTGAGGTGGGGTCGAGAAGGTTGATAAAAAGACTTTCGTGCGACCTGCGAAGGCGCTAAGTTGATCTTTGATGATTAGAAAGATTTTGTAAAATTTTAGTTTGATTGAGAAAAACAAATTATAATTTTTGAGTCACTGCCTGATTTTTATTTTAGTTAAATGATATAATTTATGCACATTTGTTGAACAAAAAGAATTTATAAAATTAACAAGGTCACGAGGAGCGAGGTGATTTTAATAAGATTTGGAGCATGATCGATATTGAAAAATAGAAAGACTGAGCTGCCCATTTTTATACTATAGTAATTTTCCATGGATTTTTGTTTTCTAAATTGGAGTTTACTTTTTTAAATAGTTTGGTTTTTTAAAGTTGAAGGGTTGGAAAATTATATTATGTCATCTGACACCCAACTTGTGGTGGCAAGTTAGATAATAATTAAGGGCAATTTATTCAAGAACTAACTTTACCCTGAGTTTATAAATATTATCGCTACTGCTATGGGACTCCTGGAGAGTAAAACCATTTCAGAAGACAAACCGTTGGAGAAAATTGTTCCAGAACAAGATCTAAAAAAATTTGGATGAATTTATTAATTATCAAATGTGTCATTAGAGAAATAATTCGGAAATTTACAAGGAAAAAATAAGAAGAATTAGATGGGGAACATGGAAAGGAAGAGAAAAGTGAATTATAAGAGATACCGAGAACAAAATACAGTTTTGAAAGAAATGAAAATAAAAATAAAAGTCAACCCTCCGAAAATAAACTCCGACAGGGAGGAGATATCCCGTTCGACGAGATGGGAGGATGAATAGGATGACGAAGACAGTGATGAGATGCCTCCATACAGAATTAGTGGTTCTTCAAAATAAAGAAGATTAACAGACCAGCAGTCTGGCGTAAATCAAACACGATAGACTACAGAGCGGGAAACCGCGGTTCTAATCCTGATTGTGTCGGATATGTGCTGTGATCTATGTATAAAGTCCAAAATCGATCTGTGGACTATGGGGTAGGCAATAGGAAACCACCCCATTAACATTTCCCTAGTAAAGTCTTCTTGGCTTAGCCAGGAGGATCGCTTACATCCGAAATCGGATAGGCACCTGAAGAAGAAGAAGAAGAACAGAAGGAAAGGAGAATATGTGAGAGGACTTCGAAGAAGATGATAGACGTCGTCAGAATTGCAGGGAAAGTCACACTACCAAAAACCAACTTCCGGATAAACAAATAAGGAAGTATGAGAAAATTTATAGAAATTTTGACAACCGAGATTAATAATGACAATGAATAAATATAAAGAAATGTAAATTTGATGAACAACAAAAAGGAAGTGTAAATTTGTTAAACTATAAATTTTAATAATAAAATTTGATTAAACATTAAAATTAAAATTTAGTGCGAATTATCACGTACAATTTAATCAGATAAAATGAACAACAATAATTAATTAGCTAATAATTTATTTAAAAAGAAAAGTACTACGCACGTTAAAATAATATTTCAAATAATTAACAACTTAATAAATTAAAAATTTTTAATAATAAAACGATAAAAAAATAATCTTCAAGGAAAAAGTTACAAACTTTGATAGTAATTTAAAACAACTTAAAATTTTTCAAATACCTAATTAAAAATTTAAAAGTGTACAATTTACAATGTTTGATGATAAAATTATAGAATCTTGTTTGAGCAATTGTATAGAATTATTTGATAATGAAGTTGAAGATTTGGAAAAGATTGGTCGCTGTGAAAAATAATAGTTGAAGAATTATTAATTGAAATATTATGTTATGGAATGATTTCCTTTTGAAAATTGGAAAATTCCTTTTGGTGTGAAGGAGTTTGTGAATTGATATTGATGATTGTAAATAGCTAACGAATTATCTTAATATTGTTAAAATTTAGTTTTAGCTGATAAATTTGAAGTGTTCTTCATTCCAAGGAAGCGACCGACGGCGACGTCGAGTATCTTTCTCCAAATCCTTTTTGGATTTATCGAAAGCTAGGGCGGTTGATATCGTATTATTTTGGGATGAAGAAGATTAAACAAAACCCTTTGGGGTTTTACAATTAATGAGCTCTAGGCCGTTGTCCCTTCTTCTTCTATCTCATTCATTGACTTTATCAGATATAACATCCAACAAAGATGGATTTGAAGTTATTTGCTATATTATGCAATAAAGAAAACTTTTATGCAATCTTAATTTTCGCTCTAAATTTTTACATGTAAATGAAGAGCTACCAATATTCAGCAAATAGGGTCATTCAGTAGTAGTTAAAATGGATAACAGTTGCATATGTTACAAGTTATAAATATTTTTTATCAGTACGATGATAATTTTAATAATATCCATATCAGCTCTTTAATATGTAAACAAGTTTTCGTAACAAATTGTAAAATTCATTCTATAAAAATAATAGTTTAAACAGAGCCGTAATGAGAGTAGAAAGAGCCTGTGCCAAGCGGTTTAATTTGCACCCCCCCCCCCACCGTTGAACCCAAAGATTTTTAAATTTTAAATATTTATTAGCACAATTAAAAACATCGTTAAACCAGAACAAATTTCACATTTTTTATAATGGCCCGATAGACCCCCTAAAATGTGAAACATGAAACAGGCGTAAAACCGGTGGGTCTGGAGGGTATGGGATATCCTACGGCACAAAGAAGTAACTAGATGACTTTTGAACTTCCAGGAATTGTTTTGAATTTTCAAATTAACTTCATATATTTTTGAGGCAGTACATATTTGAAAATTTTTAAAACTAAATAATATTTAATATTAAGATTTGTCTTGAAAAGAAATATAAAAAATAGTAATGTGAAATAATAAATGGAATACTATTCATAATTAATATGGGATTCTTTGGTAGAAGAATCCGATTAATTTCCTTTCAACCAAGATTCCGACCAAGACAAGAAGAATTTTGGGCAACATGACCAAAACATCGAACAAAGAGAATTATAATTTATTGGACGTAATGCGAAAGTTAAATCTCTTCATAATGCTATCCAACCATTAAAAAAAATGCAATCGTACGCCACCTCGATTCGTCCTACACGATTTTCTACTTATCGTACATCTCAAATGTACAATTAAATAATATGTAATAATTTTTATTACAAAATTTAATTGCAAACCTGCAACGAAGTGAAATCAGTCAAAGTTGACGAACATTGGTTAATTTTGCGTAATCCCAAATGAAATGTAAAACAAAATATTTGTAATTAAGAGCAAAATATATTTAGAAATTGGAAAGTATTGTTTTTGCGACCGTTCTTGATATTTGACTAATTTGCAACTACTTGAGCATAAAAAGAATAAATAATGATAAATTACTATACGACGCAACGCGACGTTGTTTAACAAATTAATTACAGCTGTGTTAAAAAGAACCGATAACATTTGACAAGAAAATAACAAAAACTACGCAATTGGTAAGTGTTTTGACAATTTTTTTGAGAACTAAAAACGTGTAATACAAGAATTATTGTAAGAATATTTTTAATTAATAAACAGATGTGCGGTAATTAAAAACTTGCAATGCAATAACAAAATAAGTAAATTTATAGCAAGGACCTTCCATGAAACTTCACTGAAGCTTTTCTAGGACGACATCGATACTATGATTTTATGGAAGTATTTCCAGAATGGCTTTGATAAAAAAAATACTACAAGGTTTGATATTTCCTACATATATGAGGTCACATAATATAATGTCTATTTAATTTTCAAGAGTAGTATTAAATTACATAATTAGAATTTAATATTAAAATTATGATGTAGTTAAAATTTTTGCTCTAAATTTATAAATAAGCCCGCACGTAATAATTATTGTTATGAATGAACATTTTTTCCATATTCAAACGGTTGAATCCCACTAGGCAAGATAACATTGTCACAATGTTGACGCGATATCAAAAATTCACTTGCGATGTTGGTTAAACTGATGAGGCGATGTTGTACCAACATTGCTACAACCGTTGAATGTCCGCCCATACAACATTAAATGCTAACGTTGCTTTTAAGTGAAAAAATGATGTTATTTCAACATTAGAAAGTAATGTTGCTTTAACATTAAGGAGTAATGTTGCTTCAATTGTTGAGGCGATGTTATAGCAACATTGCTACAACCGTTGAATGTCCGCCTATACAATGTTAATTGTTAACGTTTGTTTTAAGTGAGAAAGTGATGTTGTTTCAACATTAACTTTTCATCACACCGTAAAAAAAATTTATATAAAATTAATTAATTTTTTTAATTAAAAAAATAAAAATTAATAGTAAGCAGGTAACTTTTCGACCAGTGATTTTATCATGAAATATTATATAATTTGTAATAGCAATTAATATTATAATATTATTATGTACCTTAATTGCTAATTGCTAATATTAATTATATTGTATATTTACCTAGTGCCACGATCTAGTACCTAGCGCGCCTTATTATGATGTCATCTGAAAATATCTGAAATATAATTTTAAAAATCTTTACCTCACTGGGACTTGAACTCATGTTTCCTGGGCCGTAGCTTGCATTAAATCCATGGAGACCACTATGCTATGGAAGTTCCGTTTGAAAAATAGTGATTTTCGTTAAATATTCAGATATTTCTCTTTGTTGAAAAAATTAATAACTTCGTGATTATAAATTTTTCTTGCATTGGTAATTAAATAATAGTGGGTGTAATAATATATAGAAAAAGATGAATTATCAAAAATTATTATTCTGCATTACAATACTTATGATTAAAGACTTAAAGATAATACCAACACGTGGTAGTTAATATTTCTATGGTTATCAATCGAACACGGATTCTAAGCATTTTGCTTATTGCTGTAAATTATTAATTACTAAAAAATTACGGTGATTTGACGTAATCAAATTTTGCTTTTTTCCTAATATTTTGCTTAAAAAATTTATGCTTATTTCAGCTTTTCTTAATGAATTAATAAATTGCATAAAACATAATAATAAAATAAAAATTAATAACAAATAACGTTTACTTGAAATCAATTAATTAAAAACGGCAAAAACATTTGTTTTACAAGCTTTCAAAAATGTGTTGTTACGCCCCGTTTTTTTAGTTAAAAGTTCAGATTGAAAATCATAAATTTAACCGGTAAAATTAAAAGAAAAATATTGTATTTCACTTTTCAACTGCGGTATAATATTAGTTTTCAAAGGTCCAGCTTTGGTCAATCCCACATCTGGTAACAATACAGGATGTACAAAAGCCCCTCTGTGGTATGGGACCCACTTTAGAATAGTCATGGTCATTTAAATTTTAGACCATTTAACTGATTTAACTAATTTTGAAAAATAATAAAGTTCAGTTCTTCCGAGGCTTTGGCCAGAACAAGTCTAATGATGTAGTAATTAAATAAAGTCATGTTTTAGTTAAATAATTTAAGTTTGACAATTTGATCAAGTTTTTAAGTTTAGTGTTGAGAAACAAATTTGTATGAAGAGTTTTGTAATGGATCAATTAATCAACAAATTTTAGATTATTCTTCTTTATGAATTTGTTAAAGGTGGAATATCTAAATTTGCTTATTGTCAAAGAAATTAAGTTGCAAATGTGATGAGAATGTATTAATTGATTTTCGTTTGTGTGGATAATCCAATTTTGAGAAAGAGTTAAACATCGTGATCTGGTTCAAGACGGATTTAAATAAATTAAGATTTGCGAATTTGGTAATTTTTTATATTATTGTCCAGTTATGGTTTCTACAGAAAAGTTTTGAGTGTTTTATGGATATAACTTTTCGTTAATTCTTTAATTAATAATGTTAGATCAAATTATTTAGTGCAAATAATTCATTAAAATTTGTGAAGTTTTGATGATAAATAAATCAAGTGTTGTGATTTTTTAAAGGGTTGAGAACAAAGTTAGTACTTAGCATGTAAGTTTTGTTTTAGATTTAGTTATTTTCATTTCTGTGTTTTAATATTGTTAGAACCATTTTAATTTGAATTATGTTTTTTTGTAAGGTTAATAATTTGTTTATGGTAAAAACATATTTATATGACTCTCTATATTTTTGTACTATTATTTATTTATATTTAACCTGTTAATATCATTAAATCATATTTTATATTAATTTTGTGTTTAACTTTGTTCATTATTTAACCAAATACCACTGCTAACCCCCCTGAGTTATTTTCTTTTGTTTTCCGCGAGCTAAGCAGGCACAAATAATTGAGCCTATCTTTCAAAGGGTAAATAGGTGCAACAGTGTTAACGAATGATCCGTTACTTCCAGACTTAGATCATATATATGATCTAAGCTTCCAGAAAACCCATTTTACTAGAAAGGGCAGGTAGCTTATTTTTTGACTATGCTTATTTTAACTTTTATTGCGCTTTGTTTTTAAATTTTTAGTGCTTATTATATGCGCGTATTTTCTAAAACTAAGTGCATATCAATCCGCGCACTAGTTATCACCTTATATAGCGAAGGAACATTAAATAATTTAAATTAATTACGATATAAAAATTTTCAGGATATTGGATACGCAAATAAAAAACAATTAAGCTGTCGGTCGACGTTTCGGCTTTATATACTAAATACCATCCTCGGAACTGTGAGAGGAAATAAACAGATCATACGTAAGCGGGAACAATAAATCAAACCTCTCTCTCACCCAACAGCTAAAGATGTAAAATATTTCCGCATAGAAAATCTATGTGAGTTAACAGTGGCAGATTGGATTTTGTTTTATTTAAATTAATATTAATTCACGTCAAATGATATAATTAATAGATGAATTAATTTTTTTATATCTCAGCTTCAATTTCTTTTTAAACACAAAAAATGTACTCCTTTATCGATTTGTGTATATAAATTAATTGTTAAATGAGTAGATAATAAGAATACCTATTTAGTTTTATTCTGATAATCTGAGATTTAATTCAAAATTTTGAGTAATAACTTCATATGCTCAGTTTTATTTATATCAGCCACCCCATTAGATAATAATCATTATTTTGTGTTACTAAAATCATTAGAATATAAATATACGGTTACACAAAGACAGTATTGATATAAAAAAATACATATTTATTTCGGATCTAGCTTGGAGTAAAAATAGTATTTTATGACCAAAACACAATAAGAGCCATAAAAAAAGGTTTGAAATTTTTATGGCCTTACCGTTACTACACTGTAGGTACAACGATCACATTTCTTGCAATTTGTAATAATTATTTAATATTGGAATTTCTTCATAAAGGAAAACATTCATTAGACAGATGAAAAATTCTTTATATGAAGGAATATTTTAGATTAGCTAATAAACCAATCTTTATTTGTATTTAATAATTGCCATTTCGTTATGTTTAACGTATGAAATTCGCGTGAAATTTCATTAAAGCTCGTTAATATTACGTACTATATTTTTTTCAGTGTATCGCTCGTTAATAATTTATCATTATCATTTGGCAGAAATTGATAATTTAATTAAAACTTTAATTTGTTATGAACAAATTATACGAGAACGATCCAAATACTCAAATAATGAATTCTAATAAATTTCAAAAAATTTACCGCTTTATCGCTTTGTGTATATAAATTAATTTTTAATGTTAGCTAAACGTTAACTCCACAACATTGTGCAAATGTTATAAAATAACATAATAATAATATAAAAATAACGTATAAAATAAAATGTTATAAAATAACATTTGCACAATGTTATAACGATGTTTAAAATATATCCCCACCACATTGCATTAATGTTAAACCGATGTCGCTGTGCGATGTTGTGACAATATTGCAGATGTTAAATCAACATCGACGCAACATTTTATAGTAATGTTGTATTAACATTAAAAAATTTAACATCGCCGATGTTAGTTTATCATGTCATTTGTCAGAGATTGATATTTTAATTACAAATTTAATTTGTAATGAACAAATTATACGAGAACGACGCAAATACTCAATTAATAAATTTTATTTATTTATTTTTGTGTATGTAAATTAATTTTTAATGTTAGCTAAACGTTACTAAAACATTTAATTTATGTTAAAAATAACATCTGCACAATGTTATAACAATGTTTAAATTATATCCCCGCCACATCGCATTAATATTAAATCGATGTTGCAGATGCAATGTTAATCCGATGTTGTGACGACATTGCAAATGTTAAAGCAACATCGACGCAATGTTTTATAGTAATGTTGTATTAACATTGAAAAATCTAACATCGCCGATGTTAATTTAATGTTACATGTCTAGTGGGATAAGTAACATATCATTTTTTGATAATTCTTGTTTAATTGATATAAAATTGACAGAACCGTATTCTAAAATTTGGCTTCTGATACTTTTAAAAATAAATTTTCCTATAGTAAATGATGTTCGATATTTTCCAAGAGAATTGGATAAAAATTGATAAATATGTTTTTAATTTGAAGATTCCTGTAACTTTAACATAATTAATTATTACAAGAAATTATCAAGTTAATTATGCACATAATAAAATCAAGGCTTTACATTTTACAACATCTTAAGTTTTCAGTTACATTTCTATAAATTATTATTAAATTTTCTGACATGCAAACAAATAAAACCTGAAAACTATAGGAATTGGTTTTATTACGATCAATTGATTCAAAAAATTGTTAATTTTTATAAGCTTTTATTTAATTCACTTTGTCCCGATGTCGCTGTATTTTCTACCTGATTATTATTAAAGAATATGCAGTGAAGCTATCGCGCCGAATTTTTTTTATAATATGAATAGAATAACCATGCCGTTTTCTTCTTTTAATAATAATTTGTGTTAAACTATTATTATTTTTCTAACAATTAAAAAAAAAAATTAATGGAGCGTTAAATTAGTCATTTTTTTGGTATAGTACTTCATAAGTAAACAAATTGACGTTTATGATTATTTATAGATTTTGTGCCGTTGAAAGTTTCTTTTACTTAAAAAATGAGTTCCTACTCTTAAGCATCCTACTGCATTTAGTTGACCAAGAGCAAGCAACCTTCTTGTAATTACAGCACAGCCCAACAACTTGCATTGCTTGCCCTGTGATTTCTTGACCAATATGACAAAATTTAGTCTTACTGAAAATTGCAAGCCCTTAAACTGGATTGGCACGTCTGATGCTATTGAATTATTAAGATTTCAGATTTTTAAACTAGACTAGATGGAGCAAAATTATTCCTTGTAATCTACATATTATAGTACTTTGATTGGCCCAAGTTTCAATACGTGAATGAAAACTCGTCGTATACTGCATATTATAACGTCCGCCATATTGAATATTTGGACGTTTAAAGATGCGAAGTATCATACCTAGTAAATCCTTGTATGTAAATCTATCTACCTTGGTATGAGACTGTGCACTTTATATTGAATTTCGAACAAAAAATTCAAAGTCATATAGTATGTTTACTTTCTACTTTGAATCCAAAATACCAATATATTTTGGCCACACCTGCTCTCATGTTTCTTGTTTACTTAAACCATAGATCTGTTATAAATCAGGGGTCGGGAAAATTTTAATTTGACCACTTAAACACAAGCAACTTTTGAGTGGACCAGTTAGATCTAGGGACTAGGTAAATAAAATAAAAGCACACCACGCTAAAATCCTACCCCTGGAACTGCTTGGTGCTTTCGAGGTTGATTATGTTTACGACGTAGTCTGCATTCTGCATTCAGATTATGTATTTTATTATTAAATATTAATGGAAACCACAGCAATAAAAATCATCCTCAAACATGATGCATAATGAGCTTCTTAATAGGTACAAGTAACCATAAAAGTAAAAAACAATTATTTTAGGTGGAGAATCGACATTGTATTTAACAGGGGGGGGGGAATTTCAGATTCGCTAGTTTTGCATAATGATGACGAACTGTGACCTAATCAGGCTTAAATAGTCCTTGTGACAGTCTTGTATTCACAATCCAGTGTAGTAATAGATCGTTAGCTTAAACAATATTACACATAATAACTCCAGAATAAGATGATTTAAGATTTAAGACTTGCTCGAATTTCATTAGCTTTAGTTGGTAAATATATGGCGTTACTAATTTTTAAAACTAACAAATAATAAACTCACGATATTTAAAAAGTAGTAACCCCAAATCAGTAGTACCATCTATAAATGGGATATAAAATTAGTAACGCCATCATCATTATCCATCTTTATAGCTCTTATATCAATGGCTGTGCCAACATCGGTTAAATCTCGTTCAACTTTGAACTCAGTTCAATCAATAAACGTGGTTAAAAATCCCGTATTTAATACCCAGAGCCTGACAAAAATTTCCTAATAAGACAGATGCTATACCACCCATTAAAACTATCTGATTTCTTAAATCTTGTAGTTTTGTTTAAGGCTTCCAATGCTCTTTTATGTGCCATGGTCATGGTACATTCATCCTAAATAATCAATTGAAATTTTTAGAAGTTATTAAGTTTCTCTAATAATAATTCGTTTTCTGGGGTAACGTTTCAAACATTTTTTTATTGAAATTTAGTTGTCCACATTTGAATCATATTATTTTACAATAAATTGAGTGCATGTGCGGAAAAAGCCACCTTAGCAGAAATACCCTGTATACAGATTTAATATAGGGTGTCTCAAAAATCAACTACCTCAGCTTTAAGGCAATCCCTGACTGCAGTCCAGGTTATTTATTAAAACTTTATTATAGTAACAGTTTACATCGAAGTAAGTTATCACTTATCAGTTATTCATCCAGATAATCTCTTTTTTTTCCTTACAATTTCTAAAACCTAACCTAACTTATTCTTTCTATGAAAAGGGTCGGCAAATAAAATAAATACCAACCATAAACAGGATTATTAAATTATTACCAACTAAAGTTATTACCACGCCAACTGAACTTTTGGTTCAGAACTAAAGCAATTGTGGACGAGTAACCATCAGTTTGCTTATTTTCTAACTGTTGATATTGGTACCACGTGAATAATTTTTATATAAGGTGCATAAAAGTGTTATTGTTGTTAAATTGTTTTCTAATTTTTATCTTGTTTTTTTGATAAAATCAATCTTCAAGATGTCGTTTATGTTAACACATTTAACCAACGGATGGCAAGTCGACCAAGCTATTCTTTCCGAAGATGACCGCGTTGTGATAATTAGATTTGGACACGATTGGGATCCTCAATGCATGAGAATGGACGAAGTTTTATTTAACATCGCCGAAAAGATTAAAAATTTTGCCATCGTTTATGTAGTGGACATATCGCAAGTTCCAGATTTTAATAAAATGTACGAATTGTTTGATCCTTGTACTGTTATGTTCTTTTTTCGAAATAGACATATCATGGTAGATTTTGGAACTGGAGATAACAATAAAATTAATTGGGTGTTAGATAATAAACAAGAAATGATTGACATTATTGAAACCGTTTACAGAGGAGCCAGAAAGGGTAGAGGTCTCGTTGTTTCTCCTAAAGACTATTCGACCAAATATCGTTATTAGTAAAAAAAGACAAGTTTGTTTGTGTTTAATTTTAAATGTAAAATAAATTTAGATTACAAATATGCTGTAAAGTAAATTATATTATTACACTCTTTTCATAAACTGTAAATATTATTCTAATCCTGGGGGTTGTGGTTTGACCTAAATTTTTGAGCATGATAAAATTTTTGTATATATAGGGGTTGAAAAATTAGAGCAATTTTTTAATTCGAAAAAGAGGAGCAAATTGCAAATTAATACTCACATTCATTTTCTGTCTAATAATAATTATTATTAATTTCAAAATATACTAAAATATGTTTTAGATCAGGGGTGTCAAACTCATTCCAGCCGCGGGCCATTTTCTGATAAACGAAATTTCCGCGGGCCGCACTGATGACTTTTGTTCACCCACCTCCATTTTTTAACGATATATTTATTATAAAATATACAATATTCCCAGAAATATATACTTTTTATTATAAAACAAACAATCTTCTATTTTTAATCTAAAATAAAATAGAAGAAGGCCACGATAACTTTTAACTATTTATATCAGGAGTCGGCAACCAGCGGCCCGCAATGCGTCTTGGTGCGGTCCGCAGGCTCTAAAACGAATTATCTACCTTTTTTAAACAGAAAAGCTCTATTTAGTGGATTTGCATGAATGACCTTTATTTTTAAAAAACACAGCCACTTTTAATGGATTTGCCAATAAGTGCGGCCAGCACGGATGCTAAAAAATGTCGTTCATTATTGAATAGTTAAATTTAACACTTCGTTACAAGTTTAATGAAACCGGCCAATAAGTCTGATACATTGGATCTCAAATTTTAAATTTACAATAAATAATTCATAAAAATCTTACATTTTGTAATTCCAATTTTTGAAATGTCGAATATTATATTATAAATACATTTTGTCCACCCCTGAAGCTTAGATGCCTGTTTTTGAATTGAATAAAATTCTTTGTGGAAATTCACATACAAATTATTATTATTGAGTAGGGGTGGGGGAGCCCGGTACAAAGTTTAGAATACAACTAAGAACTAACCCTGCGTTCGGGGAGAAGCTACTTTCGCTACCAAATATTTCTTTTTTCTTTCGAGTTTCCAGTGGTTTCCAGTCGCTTCCAAACGCATTGGCTCCCCACCAAATTGTTTGTAGCAACTGAAAAGGGCAGAGCCAAAGTGTTTGGAAACGACTGGAAGCTCGAAAGAAAGAAACGTTTGGTAGCGAAAGTAGCTTCTCCCCGAACGCAGGGTAAATATTGCGCTTATACGTCACTGATGTTAAATTATAAAAATTGAATGCTAAATAAAGCAACAACAAACTAACATAGCAAAATGAAATACACTCGTGCAATAATTATTTTAAACATATTATACAGTTATTGTCCGAAAAGATGAACATTAGGTATCCATTTACGTTTGTGTGAGGTAAGATTACATTCACCACTGACCAGTTAAATTGCTGTTTCTAAGTGAAGTCTCGGTATTATAATCACTCTGACGTAGCAACAGGTTGTGCCAGGCACCAGCGTCCGGACTCCAAAGGGGGGAGGGCGGAATCAAAGGGGGTCAAAAATCAAAAAATTATTATAAACAAAATGTAATATTAAAAAATTTGACAATCTTGACAAATTTGTGAAAGCACCTGGGTCCGGTTTTGACTTGCTATGTTACCGACAGCAGTAGATTCTTCCTCAATTAGTAGTAGTTGTTCTTCAATTGAAGGGGGGGGGGAAATTTCATTAAATGTAAATTATTACTAGTAGTTATCTACCCTAAGTTCGGTTAAAAGCTACTTTCACTACCAAACGCTACCAGACATTTCTCTTTTTCCTTCTTTCGAGCTTCCAAACGCTTTAGCCCCCACCTAAATTTTTGTAGCGTTTGTAGCGACTAAAAGGAGCGGATCCAAAGCAACTGAAAGCTTGAAAGAAGGCAAAAAGAAATGTTTGGTAACGAAATTAGCTTCTAACAGAACGCAGAGCTAGATATAGCATTTCCTTGTGGAGGGGGGGGGGCGACTTATAAGCTTTGCCATCTTTCTGTTACGGTTTTAAACATTGCCTTCTTTGCTACATTTTGTAGTACATTAAGTTGTACTACACACTTAGGGTGGGTTGTACCAACGTCGCCGTCGGTTAACCTCGTTCAACTTTGAACTCGGTTCAATAATGGTTCAACCAATCAACATGGCTAAATACGGGTTTTTTAACTATATTGATTGGTTAAACTAAGTTCAAAGTTGAACGAGGTTTAACCGACGTTGGTACAACCCACCCTTACACTGTCATTTTTGAAAGTGAAGTCGTTTGAACGCGAACAATTAAAATTGTCAATATTAGGAAACTTTTCAATCATCAAAGCCGGTATGTAAGATAAACCTTATTGATTTATACAACGTAGAAATCATGAAATAATTATTCTTCACGTTATTTTAGACACGATGGCATCCAAAACGTAAATTTTAATAATGGAATCGAGAAGATGCTCGCGATTCGTAAAATGTGTAAAAACCTCGTTTTTACAGAGTAAAATTTTTCAACAAACTCACGTTTACTATTTATCGCCGATATATTCGCTTTTGTGGCTACAAAAGCTTGCAGAGAGGTCTTCTTTGGGAAAATCGCGAAAATGTCCGCAACTCACAAACGTCTCCCAAAACAATCGGCACAAGACAACCTCTCGCCGTCCATTTGGCTTCATAGTTCAAAATACCACAATTATAAAATAAAAATTAGCAACAATTTCGTAAGTATCCGCTTCATTCTTTGCCGCCACAGATTTAAATATCACTTTCACTTTCAGAAACAAATCACATTCTACATGAGTTAAAACACCATAAACTTTCATCAAGTTACAAATGGAAATCAAAATTGTATGTTCGTGTGTCATATGTTACAAAATATCTCTTTCGTCTCATAAAATTGCATCCAGCTTAAATGTCTTTAAAGTCGACATAACTTATTTTAGGTAAATTCCAACTGGCTAAATTGACTGACTTTTGCACACTTCAGTATGTATACAGCCAGCCCGAACCCAAATTTATTTGTACCGTGATTCGGATTCCACGTTTGAGATGTGGAAAGGAGTAAGATCTCACAGCATCCATACTGGTATTATGGATGTGTATACCAGATATGGATATGTGACGAATTGTATAATTACTTTTAGTGCAGTAATATTAAGACAAATTTTGGCTGTTGAGGGAAAAAATTTTTATAAAGCTAATTTTTTCGGTTATATGTTCTATGGCACCTCCCGACTTACCTCAGAAAAATCCCCTCAAATTCTCCATGGGGAACATGTCTAAATTTCAAAAAATGTCCGCCATTTTGGAAATTCTAGAAAATCGCTATAACTTCGGCATTATTGATCGCACTGACTTGCGGTTTGTGCGGAATCGATGAAAAACAGATAAACAACAATAATAGAACATGATCCAACAATAAAATTCCAAAGTAGCAGTGGAGACCTCTGCAAATATCGTAGCAGTATAACACTAATTCCTAGCCAATGCTGCGAATAAGTCGAGGTTCGTGAAGATTCTTGGTATCCACCTCCAGCAGCTGAACTATACTGTGATACGCTGCCTCTGATGCGGACGGCTTTATTGTAAATACAGCTATTAAGGAAGCAATGGAGGGACTCCACTAGGTGTGGTGAGTGCGCTGGAGAAACGTGCAGTAACAAGCCCGAGATCGTCATCGATGGTGAATTTCCCATAGATGAGATCAATGATCCAGACGCTCCACCGGAAATGAATGCTAACAATACAATTATATGTAAATAAATCTATGTAAATAAATCCTGTATTTTATATTTGTATTTCCATGTATTTCAAAACTGAAATATTCAACTCCATATTACATCTTAGCTTGTAAAAAAAGAAATCCAAGTGGGAGGTTAACTATCTTCAGGCGTATTTACGAGTACTACATAAAAACTAGAAATTTAAAAAAAAAAAAATTCGTAATTAAAAAATTCTTTTTCGACATTTTATTGTTGAATTGTGTTCTATTATTGTTGCTTACACGTTTTTCATCAATTCCGCGCAAACCGCGTGTCAGTGCGATCAATCATACCGAAGTTATAGCGATTTTCTAAACTTTCCAAGATGGCTGACATTTTTTGAAATTTAGGCATGTTCCCCATGGAGAATTCGAGGGGATTTTTCTGAGGTAATTCGGGAGGTGCCATAGAACATATAACCGAAAAAATTAGCTTTATAAAAAATTTTTCCTTCTCTCCAACTAATTTTACTATACTATTTGTAAGGTAGGATTATGCTAGTGCGGTAAAAACTTTCGCCTTTGCACAGTGACGTCACCATATGACCCTTAACGTGCTCAGAGCATGAATTATCCTATCTGAAGCTACGTTTAGATCTGACACTTATTGCATGAAGCTCTAAAGTGCTAATCGCACCTTAATGTTGGATACGTTCGCTAAAAATATTCTCCTTTGCGCAATGACGTCATCACGTGACCCTTAACATGCTCGAAGCATTATCCTACATTAGAAAGTTATTATACCATGTATGTGGTGTACTTATACCACTCCTTGAAGACCGACCTGATATACTAATTTAATATAATTTATTGTATTTATTACAATAATTAATAATAATTATTATATCTTTTATGAAATATTTTACATAGATTTGGTATAATTATGGCATAGATGACGCCTGATAAATAAATAAAATTCTTTAAATAATACTCCTATTATTTAAAAAATCAGAGTAACTAATCTATAGATCGTAGGTTGCGGAACTTTATAAAATTTGATAATTTAGAAAGGACATCCTTAAATATAGTACTAATTTTTGAGATATATATTATTATAATAATATTCGGAATTAGGTTTTGATAAGTCGTTCAGTTTTGTTTTTTTATTTTGAAATTAAAAAGTAATTTATATCTACCTAAATCTTTTCATTTTCAATTTTTTGCCAACCTGGAAGAAAAGTTGACTGTAGAGTGTAGATTAGGATTCTTTACCTAATTTTGTTGTAAATGGTAATTAACTAGTAAAAAACGCGTATTAGTACCAAATACCAAAAGACATTTTTTGATTGGTTGTTGGTTGGTTTTCTTTTACAACCAAATTATAAGTTTGTTTGTCCGAACTTTTTCTAAACAACTAATGCTAAAAAGATAGATTTGACAAAGAAAAACAAACTTTTTCCATTCTTTTTATTTATTTTTCTAAATTGCAAATCATGAAAATTAATAAATATTTAGAAAATTAATCTTAAAAATGAAATTTCAAAAATAGGTGTCTAAAATTATAAATTTTGACAAAAACGTAACTATGATAAAATATTAGAATTTTAACCATTTAAAATTGAAAGGGGAGGGTTGAAAGAAGTGGAATTTTTGGAGAAAAAGTCGACTTCTAAATAACATTTTATTTAGCATTTCATAAATTATATCTATAAATTATAATATATTAGTTAAAAATATAATATTTGATTTTTAAATCAGTCATGACGTACTAATTATATAGTGGTCCAGTGACAATCATAATAATATTGTCATGATTATAATGTACAGTGCACTGTGGATCTTCTCCCTGATGCATAGTTCGATATTTATGTAGTTTCTGATGCAAATGATCTCATTTTATGCATATGTTATTGTACTAATATTTCATCATTTAATTTATTATTTTATAAAAAAATTTAAATAATGTTCTAAATATATTCATGTCTGTTATCATTATTAATAATATTGATGTAACGAACTCCTATACTATTAATAGCAATACGTGATATAACAAAATACAGTAAAATCGTAGCTTTTGTATAAAGTACATCAAAAATTTATGAACATGTTAAGGTTTACCAATACAGCAATTGTGAGTGGAAGAGCTAGAAATGTGGCCTTAACAGCTCCTGCTAAAAATGTGACCTTTACATCTTTTGCTCAAAATGTTATCAGCAACTTAAGAGACGATGAACTACAACCCTTGCTGTAAGTTTAAAATAAATAATCTTGATTAAATTTTGAAAAAGTTGTGATTTTACCAAAGTTACCCGCATTTTCTCTATACAAAGTTTTGATAACAAATAACCTCGGTTGAACTATTTCCAATAAAATATATTAAAAGGTACAGAAATAATGCTTGAATAAAGTAAAGATTACTGTATCTGTGCTATGGATTGTTGGATTTCCAAAACTATTGTCAAGTGATAATGTATTATCAATTACCTCTTGAGAGGTCATCGGTTTAAATCTCGGCCAGTTGTTCCCAAATTATTTGTAACGTCCTAATCGGGGGGCCTATTTATGAGAAAATAAATACTGCCATCAGATTATCTTGTTGAAAATCACATTATTATTATTATATCTAACCTTAATTTTAAATGTCCATCGCTTAATTTGTAATATAGTTCAATAGCAATGTTTTTAAAATAAGAACGACATTGTTATTTGTTTTGATAAGTTAAGAATAATCTACACTTAATAAAAAAACTTAAAACAATGATATCATTAATACAATGGTGTAAAAATTAAGTTTGTAAGAAGTTATAAAAATAAATTGACAAAATTATATACTCTGGATAGAGAAAAACAGGTCACATAGTAAATAGAACTTGAATAGGCTTAAATATATCCAAAAGTGGCTGGAATAGCTAGAAGAGAAGGAGAAGAATACTTAGAAATTTGAAGAAACGCAGAAAGATAGTATACTTTATTAAACAAGGCATTTCCTTTACAATTTGATTAGTATATTTTGAGAGGCACCCTTTTAATTAAAATTTGCGTGTTGTTTACCTATTGTATTCGTTTAAAATTTACATATTCTTTATTATTGTTAGTGATTGTTAATGAATAATAATAAGAATATATTTTGTTAATTCAGATAAGTGTGACTTGAAATTTAATTAAGCATTAATATACATAAATAGCAAAATAATAACCACAAGTGGAAAAACCATGGGTTCCTAAATATAAATTGGATTATTATTATTATTATTACTAAACTGAGCATGGTTACAATACGTGAACTAAATAATTGTTTAGGTTTAGACCTCAGCCATACGTTTTTTACTTCTATAATTTCTAACATAAAAATCAAACTTCCCTTTAAAGGAAGAGGAGACCGGGACTTCTTGAAATACTTTTTACTTTTTTTCACCTACACATTTATGTATGCCAGCTATATCGACACTATTCAACGTATGGCTGAGGTCTAAACAATTATTTTGTTCACGTATTCTAAGCATCCTCAGTTTGGGAGTCCAAACTCCTGTTATTTTCACATATGGTTATGGTTTCCATTTTGCGAGGCCGAAGACAGAACTTACTGTACTATTATCGACACTCCTACATTTTTGAAACCAAACAACTGTGACCTTCATCCTTCATGTACGGTAACAATTTCTATTATATTTCCAAACATAAGAAAATAAAAGGAATGTACATTTGATCAAGGAGACACTAGGTAGAAATCTCAAAATTGGGAATTTAAACCGAGGAATTTGAACCGAAAGACGGGTATTAAATTTTGATATAGACATATCAATTTAAATTTTACAACTCAATGGTTATATTGAATGAACGCTGACATTTTAATGCAAATTATGGAGACAGATCAAGAGTCCAGGTAGCAGAAATGAGATTTCTCCGATCCGTAAAAGGCTGCACAAGAGTTGACAAAATCCACAATGAAGACATACGAGAAGAGCTGAAAACCATTCCTTTGCGGGAAAGAATAAAACAACGTAGACAAAGATGGGAAGAACAAATACACAGAATGGACTACTCAAGAATTCCCAGAAAAATGCTCTACTACAAACCCAGAGGGAAGAGAGATATAGGAAGATCCTTATTAAGATGGCGACTTGAGTCGGAACAGTCCAACATGTCTAATCCATGAAGTAGGCATTTCAACTGAGTGAATTTGAACCAGGGATGACCTAAAAGCTAACAAGTTAATTCGCGTGGAGTCAAGTTTGCTTTGCATAAAGCAGATCACGAGATAGTCGACAACAAAGAAAACTTCATATGTTTAATGGGAAGTATATCGCTAGGAGCAAAATGATCTTGTTTATTTAATTTATGAGAGGAAATCAATGTATGATATGAGCGGTTGCTGATCATTTAGGGCAAGGGGTCGGCACCCCACTGCTCTCGAAAGGTCTTGGTGCGGCCCGCGGACTCTAAAAGAAATATCCTTTTTTATAGTGGATTTACATTTCTTTTTCACAAAAAGAGCTCTTTTTAGTGGATTTGCCAAGAAATGCGGCCTGTACTAACCCCCACAAAAAATTGTTGGCCCTCTTGCAACAAAAGATTGCCGACCCCTGATTTAGGGGTAAAGAGATATACCTATAATAAAGAAATAATAAAGTAACTTCCATTCGAGAGAGCAAACTTGTTTAGTAAAAGTCATATAGTACATTCCATAAGTATGATGAACATTGCTAAGACCAGCGACGCGACCCTGGTGGTAGAAGTGTAGATGTTTGAGATAAATATAATTTTAATCTTGCAAGAAATTATTACTTTTGTATTTAAAGTTAATGCACTAGAAGGAAACTATTGGAGAAATAGATAACTATTCATGTAAGATGAGTATCATCGAGATTGACGTCGATCTGGTGTGATTCGCAGGAGTACGATCGGAGAAAGTGGACTAGTAGTAAAACGGCGTCTTGCTTCGGTTTGAAAGTTGACAAGCGCTAATTAGATTAAACTATTTTCTTTTATCCTTTTCTATGATTAAAAAATTGTTCGTTTTGATTGGCTCTTGCTAGCTTTCTACTGAAGCAAAGCAAGACCCTACTTCATTGTGAACGCCGCTTAATGGATTTTGGATGGTGGAGTTGTGACGATCTTGATTTGAACGCAAGAAGTTTAAAAGAAAAACTATAAACCATGACAAATTTGTTTCGCTCTTATTTAAGCTCCTCAGATGGATATAATGTCTTTAAATTATAAATATTTAGTAAAAGTGTACATTATTTCTCAATAATGAAATTGAGAAAAATTTATTTGAATTAAAAATTACATTTGAATTAAATTACATAATTGAAGTTCCTTGGTAATAAATAACCATCAATAAACCAAAAAACATAATATAAAGCCAAAAGTTGTATTTATGAAAATTTATTGTCATGGTTTATAGTTTTTGTTTTATAGATTCTAATTCTTTATAACTTGAAAAAAATAATTGTTACATTTTAGTAAGTTATCATAAAATTTGATATACTATACAAATTTTCTTTGATGTTCAGATCAATCATGTTAATGGTTTTAACCACCCCCACAGAATAACGCTGATTCGCTGATTGGCACCTCTATATTTAGGTATTTTTGAGGCTCCACAGTTAAGTGTTAACCTAATTTTAATTTTATAAGTATATATTCCATACAACTAAAAAGGTTGTAACTGCAATTTAGGTAAAATTGAGTTAATTTACTTTTTGTATAAATAAATACAATAAAGATAAATGTGCGTCATAATTAATTTGTGCAGTATGAAATTAAGTTTTATGGTGATATCTACGCGTAAAAATACATAAAATTTGAATCCTTATGCATTGCTAATTATTAATAATTATTATTGTTTCATGTTTTTGTTTACAATGTTAGAGTTGAAAATAAACATATCATGTCAATTACAAATAATTAATTGCTTTATCAAAATCTCTACAGTGATAAATGAGCAAATATACACTACACACATAAAAAACTAATTTTATTTTGCCATTCAATGCAAAAAATTCTAATAATAAACACTAAAATACTACATCGATTCAGAGGTTATCAAAATTACTAAAGAAAATATATGTAAAACTGATAAAAAATTGGACACAAATCGAAGTTACTGCAAACTGTGTGTCTAAAATCATAGTTAAATCAAAGCGTTCAAGTGAATTTTAGATCAATGGAAATACAAAATTTTGAACTGTAACTTATATTCAACAAACAAGAAATAAAAAATAATTTTGAATTTTTTTTTTTAGAATGCCAGATGCAACGAATCGTAAAGATTCGGATAAAAAGCATGATAACATAGTTACACAAACCATTGGAGAGTATGGACGTTGGCAATTTCAATTTACTTTATTATTGTCGTTATTCAACATACCATGCACGTTCCACATTTTTGGTCCCACATTTCAAGCTGCCGAACAAGAAACTTGGTGTGCAAGACCGGACAATTTTTCACACATACCTCCTCAAGAATGGATAAATCTAACGCAACCAGAAGGTTACTGTTCCATTTTAAATGTAACTTTAAATAGTTTAAATTCGAGCTACAAACAGCATACTGAATTGATTCCATGTCATCATTGGGAATTTGGCGGAGAAGGTAATTTTCTGAAAAATTTGAGGATAATTATTTAAAATTATGTGTTTAGGAAGTACCATAATATCAGAGTTTGGGTTGGTTTGTGATCGAAAATATTTAGCGCAAGTAGCCGAAATGATGTTTTTGGCTGGTGTGGCAATTGGTGGTTTGGTCGGAGGAATTATATCCGATAAATATGGCCGCAAACGTACTTTAATATTGTGTGTGTTTACTCAAGCAACTTTAGGTAAGATACCACTTTTTTCCAAAGCTACTTTGTTCAAATTTTAAAGTTTTTAGGTACAACTATAGCATTCGTACCTTGGTTCGAAATGTATGTGGTTTTAAGGGCACTGTTGGGATTCGTGTCGGTGTCTGTTGTATTTAGTGGTTTTGTTCTTTCAGTAGAATTAGTTGGAGGCATTTGGCGAATAATTGCAGGAGTTTGTTATATTTTTCCTGTTTCATTATCTTATATGATGGTAGCCGGTATTGCTTGGTTCATTCGCGATTGGCGTAATTTACAGTTAGCTTTATCACTTCCTGGGTTTCTTTTTGTTGGGACATGGTAAGTCTCTCTTAAAATAAATTTTGACTAGCCTTATATTAATTGCTATTTTGTGTGTACATAGGTGGTTACTTCCAGAATCTCCGTTATGGCTGCTAGCCATGGGAAAATCAAAGGAACTATTGAAGGTTATTCAAAGTGCGGCAAAAACAAATAAAATGGATTTACCAAGTAACATAGATAAATTAATATTACCCAAACATGATACCGTATTAGAAGAAGCCAGCGTATTAGATTTATTTAAAACGGCCAAAATGAGAAAAACGACATTTTTACTTTCCATCATTTGGTTTGACGTTTATTTAATTTATTACGGAATTGTACTTAACATGGGAAATATTGGAGGAGATTTGTATATTAACTCGGTAAGGTCGTATTCAATTTCAAATACTTAATTTTCTGATTCTTTTTCATTTACAGGTTATTTCCGGTGCCGTTGAGATTCCAGCGGTAGCTGTTAGCATTCTTTTTCTTTTATTCATGGGTAGGCGATGGCCTTTATCTTTGACTCTATTTTTGGCTGGATTAGCTTGTTTATCAATAATTCCTCTAGCTCAATTAATTAAAAATTATCAATGGGTGACGACAACTTTAACTATGATTGGAAAATTTTCGATAAGCTCGTCCAACTGTGTTATTCCAATTTTCACCGCGGAGCTTTACCCTACAACTATCAGAAATATTGGAGTTGGTGCTAGCAATGTTACAGCGGGAATTGCTCTTCTGCTAGTACCGTACTTGTTTGAATTGGTAAGTTAACTGCATCGCCTATTTACATAATTAAAAATTTTTATATACAGGGTCGCATGCACGATAGTGTCCCCATGGCAGTCTTAGCATTCAGCGGCCTTGTTGGTGGAATTGCAGTTCTGCTGTTACCAGAAACAGGAAACAAACCGTTAGCAGCGACGTTAAATGAAAATGAAGAGAGTACAAATAATAAAAGGTGCAATGATACCAGATGAAACTTTTAGTGTTAGTGAACGTATTAAAAATGTGATAATTCTTCTTAAATATTTTAGATAGGTATCATCAGTATTACGCAAATCTTGATTATATTTTTTAAAAATAATAATTAACTGTAAATTTGAATAATTGTTACCGCCAATTCTATAATAACTCTAATTGCAGCTTTCCGTTGAAGTGTACTTTAAAAACTTTTACTTTTAAAATATTTAAAAATCTCTCATTCCACTCTAGGTCGGAAAGTCAATTATTGTTCTTATAAAGTTAAGTTAAGTTAACTTAAGTTAAATTAAATGTTTTGTAAAGTACTCTTTATTTAAAAGGTGCCTTTAAAATTGTTATAGAACCGGCCGTTAGCAGTAAATAACAAATTTTCAATTTAAGCATTGTAAATAATAAACATAAGCACATTAGGATAGCAATAATTTTTAATTTTTATTTTAAGAATTGCAAGTAAAAGTAACCGGATAGTATAATAATTACAATTAATTTATTGAGATGAATCAATTACTTTTTAAATACATCGTATACTATAATAAATTTTATTTCTTAAATAGATAAAATGATAAAATACTTAAGTTTGTATTAATCAGATTGTATAATTATTTATGTTACACAAAGTTTATAACATTTTCTATGATAATAAAAGAAAATTATATTGCTCTTTTATATCAATTAAAAGGTTTTATTTTTTTAAGTAGTACGGCACTGTATGATGTTGACGTGCAGAAGAATATTGAAATCCCGATCGGTTAAAGTGTTGCGGTGTTGCCATTTTTGCATTGTAATTTGCGCAACCTGGAGCTAGACTAGCGCGCAGAGCAATGATATTTGCTCGAAGCTACAACAAACCAAATTTTACCGCTCAACATGACTTTTTTTATTCGACCCAAACATCGATGATTGGTATGAGTCGCCTCGTCCATAGGCCAAATTCAGACTCCCGCCATCTACGCTGCCATAGATCCATGGTGTCCTGTGAAGCGTTCACTCGTCCGGAGTAGGCTTTCACCCTATCTCCGGCTTGAAGGTCAGCCGGTGGCATAGCGGCCAGCACCAGCGCTGCCTCTCTGGACACCAGTCTGTAGGCGGACACTACCCGAAGCTCTGCACTTCTTTGAACTTGCAGGATCTTTTCACAATTCCTTTTAACTCTTAATGGTGTACGTCAAACGTAAGCAGCATAGAGAAATGACCCCCTGACATTTGGCATCAAGCGTGCGATGGTATGGTACTTAGGGGTCGATTGGCTACGAGAACCTTTCAGAACTGCGACCAGTATTGATCTTTTGTTCATAACCCTACTAATTAGGTGTTCAGGAATTCAATTTCACTAGCGAAACACAGAATGCTCCTGAGAGGTTTGCTTTTTACCTCTTTGGGCGTCAGTTGTAACTGTCCCAGATGTTTAAGCCTGAGTCGGCCTAAGGCATCGCAGTTACAGAGAATGTGCTCGGCCGTGTCCGTTTCCGATTCACAAAGTCTGCACCTGTCATTACCTTCTAGTCTCATTTTTTTGAGGTGATATCACACCGGGCAGTGTCCGGTGAACAACCCCGTAATGAGTCTAATTTCATTCTTTGTCAAAAGAAGAAGCTTTTTAGCCTCTGCAGTCAAGTACTTTATAAATTTCTTCGCCTGTCTTTGTCCTGGTGTATTATTCCAGAGAGTTTCTTTGCTCTCTGCCTCCCATTTTTGTACCTCTAGCCCCTATGTGTTTTGGTTAGCCCACAGTATGGTTCAGGTCCAATCGGGGGCATTTTTGAGCCTGATCTAGTCAGTCTGTAGGCTATTTCATTACCCTCAATTCCCTCATGATCTGGCACCCAGCGTAGGACAATTTTGTTGCCCATTGCCAGTTTTTCGAGAGATTGTCTACATTCCCATGTAGACAAGGACTCAAAGCTATTTGCTTCGAGTGCCTTTATCGCAGCTTGGCTGTCCGACATTATATTGATCTGCTTTCCCTTTAAATTCCTTCGAAGGCATTCATCGGCACACAGTTCAATCGCAAGTATTTCAGCTTGCATAATTGTGGGATGGGTTCCTAAGGCTATTGATGCCGAGTAATTTGGGCCATGTATGCCTATTCCAGTTCCCTGTTCAGTTTTTGATCCATCTTTGTACCAATTGAAGGATTTATTATCCGCTTGTATTTTTTTACTTCTAGCCGTATTGCGGTCCTGAATAACAACCTCAAACGGCTTCTGAAAGTCAAAAGTTCTTGGAATGATATCCCAAGGCTTTTCAAACAGATCTGGCTTTAGAAAGTCCAGTATCTTTAGGTGACCTGTCTTGTCTCCTGGTTTGAATTTCCTGATTTGGGAAATTTTAATGGCAGCTTGTAGACCCTCCCTCTGCACCTGTAGGTGTAGAGGCGGTAGATCCAAGATTGCAATGGTCGCCGACAAGGCCTCAGCCTTATCCTCTGCGCCTCGGATGTGCTCGGCGAAGTTAGAAGGTATTTTATCCATCCTCACACCGTCGTTGATGTGGACAGGCGGCACCTGTCTTCTTCGGACACCATGACCGCCTCGGACTTGGCATAATATACAAGGAAGCCCAAGCAACAATGAACGAGACATTGGAGAAACGTGCTAAAGAATAAATACCTTCCTAGGGTGGAAAAAGAGTACGGAGAGCTGGAAAATTATCAAAAGTATACGACGAGAAAAGAGATATAATTTCACCGATTACTCTAAAAACAATTGGAACAAATATTTTAAGAACCTTTTAATAGAAACTAGAGCGGAGTTCAAAGTGGTGAAAGATGACAATCCTCAGGTCCAAATTGTAATAATAGGTTCACAAATGAGGCTAACGATACAAGAATTCGAAGCAATATATACTGCTCAAAAATGGAAGAGCGGCTGGACCTGGAAATATTCCGGTGGAATTTAATAAAGTACGGACCAGAGGAGCTATTTGAACACCTTAGAAAACTCTTTCGAAAGTACCTCAACGGAGGAAAGCCACCAGACGAATGGAAGATCTCGGATGTCTCAATCATCCATTAGAAGGGTAGTAGGGATGATTTCAGATATAAATGCTATTAGTCGAATGTATTAAAGGATCTTAAAAATGAATATAAAGATATGGAAGCAGAAGAACAAGCTGGCTTTAGAGCAGTTAGATCGACGGTAGGCCATCTTTTTTGTGTAATACAACTGATCGAGATCAATATGGCAGCAGTAGGTTCACATGTTATTCCTCGACTTTAAGAACGCGTATGACAGCGTCTCTTTGGGAAAACTGCGAGAAATCCAAAAAAAAGCAACATTAGTTTGAACCTTATAAGAGCAGTACAAGCATTGATGAAGATGCAAAAGGATTAAAGTGCGAATACAACTAATACAAGGATTCCAGGTTACCAAGGGACTTAAACAAAGATGCTATATCGCATTCACATTATTTAAGATATATTTGGAATACGCTTTGAAGACGTGAAAGAAGAAATGTAAAAGAATGGGAATACTTTTGAGCAACAGCATCTTGCAGACACTATGTTTTGCCGCGGACCAGATTGTATTGGCCCAAGACTATGATGACATACATGACATGTAAGCTCAATGAAGAGTATGGCAAGTGGGGACTGAAAGTTAATATCAAAAAAACCCTGTGCATAGGGGGACAACAACAAGACCTGGTTCTGAAGGATGGGAAAAGAATTCAACAGTGTTCAGAGTACAAGTATTTGGGACTGAAGGTCATGCAGGATGGAAACATGGATGAGGCTATAAGATAAAGGAATACGTTGGAAACTTAAATGCCACCGACAAAGAGATGGACTTCTGAAGATGGGCAGCGGGGAAGTCCAAAAGGGAAATAATTACAAATAAAAGAATTATTAAGAATAATGGACGTTCCACATACAATAGTGAATGACATAAGAAAAAACAGCTACAATGGTAAGGACACGTACAGATAATGAATGAGGAGATGATACCTAGAGAGATGCTGAACTGGAGTCCAATAGGGCATAGAAAGCGGAGGAGACCCGGAAAGAGTTGGAGAGAGGGTATGGATGTGAAATACCAGAGAAGAATGGAGATTGGGTATTGGGTATTGGAAGACGGCGTAGAACGTTTTAAAATTAATAATTAATAGAATACACATTAATAATTTTTATTTAAAGTTTATTAAAAAAAGGAAGGAACTCTCAAATTTGAATTAAAAATTGCAAATATTTTGATGCCGAAAAAACTTACACCTGAAAAGTCGATTTTAAGTTCAAATCCACCTATTCTTCCAATAAAGCCTAGCAGCTTTTACTCTTTCCTCATCTTCTCTTCGTTTACTGTGACCTCTACGGACGTAATGGTAATTCTATTATCGTATCGTTTAAAAATTTATATTAACACCTTGCCCGCGGCTGGTTATTCGATATATTCGCAGCTGGCCAAGTGCACTGATATTTACACTTAGTCGTTCCCCTATCCGCAACCTGGGGACGCGCCACGTTGCTGGCGAGGCACGTGGAAACTTTACCAAGTATTACTATATTATAATATGCTAGGATGTGTTAATATATACATGGATGGATTGTGGAGGTTGTCTCGAAATCGAAAGTCTGAAACAGATTAGGTAAAAGGAGACAGATGAGCAAAGAAACCCCAGACTTGACAACGAAAACGAACATCAGCAACAGGTTAGGGAAAAGTAGACAAAGAAGGACCAGTCTCGACAACGAAAACGAAAGAAGCAAACAAGTTAGGGAAAAAAGAAACGAAACAAGAAACGATCACCTTCGTGAGCAAAGACGAAATGACAGACCTGAGCAAGTTTCTATAACATTTCAAGTTGTTTCGATAGGTCACATTAGCAAGTCCAATGGACTTCGAAACGAAGCTGAAGAAGCAGAAAGTGACGAAACTTTGTGAAAGAGAAAACTGCATCTAAAGAAATTGAATTGAAAAAAAAGGACAAGTAAAGTTAGAAAAATTATTACAACCTTACCCTGCACTGTAAGAAACGGAACTATATAGATTTTTAGAACAATAAATAATTGAAATAAACATTACTTACAAAATTTGGGAGGTATGTCTCACCTTTAGATCACACAACTTGAACAATCTAGCCATAACGAAATATTCATATTATTATTTAAATAATGTTTGTATTAATAAGTAATAAATTTGTATTCATAGTATCAATTTTAAAGACAATGAAAAAATAAATAAGACACTTAAGCAATTTAATTTTTTATTTCAACTGACTTTCCTCATCCAAAGTTTTCAGAAGTTTCATTTAAAAATGTATGAGGTTAAAGGATCAAATATTTAAACAAATTTCTCAACGTATAAAAATTTTATTCGACTATCTAATAAAGTTTTATAGATGGCGAAAAGGAACAATAAATTGATAAAATATTAATTCAAGTTATTGACTATTTTCATCAAAGTATTGATTTAAACGTGGGCGCCACTTACAGAAGGGTAAATCCACATATACCAACATTTCGACACAAAACCAACTTCGTCGAAACTGTCTCTGCTTCGGTGCAAAATTTAAATCAATAAAGAAGTCATATGATGTAGCAAATATCTCGTTTTAAATTTCCGACACAAACATTTTCAAAATTTCTGTTTAAACTAGTGCGTTAATGACAACTACTTGAATAAAATTGTTGACTAAAATTAAAGTGGAATGAGAGGCTATCATAAAGCATAAGTTATTGATTAATGTCATTTTTGTGAAAACTGATATAAAAAATTTGTGAAAATGTTGGAAAGTGTTGTTGCAAGATTATTAAATCAGCTTTTGGGAAAATATATTGTTGATCTCGACACCGAAAATTTAAATGTGGGAATTTTTTCGGGACAAGTGCAACTAAAAGATTTGCAACTTAAGGTCGAAGCCTTGGTAAGAATAATTTAATAAATTGATTAAAATTAAAAAAAGAAATTTGAAATAGAGCAATATTATTTTTTATTCGAAGTTATTCTCAATTCCATTTCAAAAAATAAATAATTTTAGTCTATTAATATTCTATACTGTCCTGGAATCTGGGAACGACCCAAGCAGCTGTTTCATAAATCCTGCGAGAATCCTGAAACTGTATCTTCCTATTTCCTTTTTTAAGTTTATTCATTTTATAAATTATAAATTTTTCAAAATAATAATTAATGTACTACTGCTTATGATTTTTAATAATAATAAATTTCAACAAAAATTTTTAAATGGCCATTATAAGCGATTAAGAAAATATTGATTGACGCATTATAATGTTTTGAATTGTTATTATCCCCTTTGGTGCTGTACACTTTAAAACAAATTTTCTCTTTCCAGTACGAATTGAAACTACCCATAAAGGTCAAAGTTGGAACCATTGGTAAAATATGGTTAAAAATTCCATGGAACTATTTATGGAACGATCCCATTATTGTCAACATAGAAGATATTCACGTAATAGCAGAGCCAATAGTTTCATTTAATGAATACAATCCCGAAACAGATAAGCGTTTAACCAGAGCTTTAAAGAAAAAATTATTATCCGAATTAGAAAATGAAAGAGAATTTATTGGCGGTCCTAAATTATTCTCAGAACACTTATTGACTAATATCATCAACCACTTGCAATTGAACATAACAAACGTTCATATTAGATATGAAGATAATTTAAGTCTTGACACTCCCATCGCATGTGGATTATGTATTGGAAGCATCACAGCAGAAACTACTAACAGGTAAGTCTTGAAAAACATTTAAGTATTTCTTCAAATAAAATTGTGAAACTTTAATATTGGAAAGGTTAATGTTATTACATGAGAGAAGTTCAGAACGTTCTCTAAACTTTGCATAGTATTTTTTGCCAATTCTCACGGGAATTCTGATAAATGTAAGGCACTTCGTGCATTAGGTGTTCCAATTGTTATTAAATCGATGAGAGTTGACACTTTTTTGATATTCCGATAAAGAAGGAAATCCAAATTGGTAGTATTAGCATATACATATAACAATTAAATTAACCATATTGGCTTGCGCCAAGCAAAAGTTTTTATCTGTAACTAGGACATTTTTAATCATTTTCGTGATTACTTTCCTTTGGCTTTGTTTAATGATAATAAACTTCTAGCTCGGGTTAAAGTTTCACTTTAGTCCCTTTTAATCAGGCGCGAATTTGCTATAAAAATCTACCGGGAAATTGATGGTCGGCGCTGCGGCTCAAAAATGTAATGGGCATGACCCAAAGCAAATAATGGTTAAGATGAGAAACATAAAAATCGCGAAAAATGCTTCAAGAGGGGAACAAATACCTTCACTTACATTAACTATAAGGTGGTTTAACAAAGAGCTGCAGTCGTCCAAGTTTCATCTTGTTATTAATAATATTAATGTGAAAATTTCTTTTACCAAAAGTCATAAATATTTTGAAACATCACTTGTAAAAGACATTGAAGGAGTTATTACTACAAATTTTGAAATATTTACTAAAACAAATGTCAATATTGAAAATTACATCCCTCTCTCCTCTCCCTTCCCAATGCAGGATTTATCAAAGCAAATTTCTTTTTCAAACTTTTTTAAAGTATTTCATGACCAAAATTAAATTTTAATAATAATCAAATAAGAGTCAAATAAACAAACTAAATAAAAATTAATTATTGATTTGAATAAATCAAAAACGTGATTTTCATATTATATTATTTTCCAATATTGTGATATAGAGTCAAAAATCAACTTTGAGTCGACACATCATACAATTTCGATTCAAAGATATCATTTTGATCAACCTGAACGATTTTTGGAACAATGTCTGGATGTGGTAAAAAATAATTTTAAAATTCGCGAAATTAACAAAAGAATTCAAAAGTAAAATATAGACCATATTAGGTGTGTTTTTGGTTGGTAAAATAAGTATTTGGTAAAATTTTATCAAGTAAATGCCACATTATATCATTTTAATGCAATTGATTCAATTGACAAATTCCAAAATTTTCCTTCAGCCTAAGTTTTAATTTCCCTGATTTTCACTTAGCAATCAAAAATTCAAATCCAAACTAGTAAATTTCCTAACTTTTGCAAGTATTCCAAATGAGTTCCAAAGTTCTTCCAAAAAACTTTGTATTTAATGGACGCTTCCGAACTATAAAACTTAAAATAAGCAGGTATATCTCCAAAATCTTACAAGTCTAGTATATGAGCGGATAGTTGCCATTGGATTAATGTCTAAACTCTAAAGTATGTGATAAGGAATACACCCCATTTCGCCGCCCCCAAAAATTCCTAACACTAACCTATAAGTTCGATTTTTAACAGTTCCCTAATTAAAAAGAAATCGATTCCTACCACTAAGCTAAGCTCGACTGGTAGCTCTCTCTTTTCACGGTCCCCATATTAAAAAAGAATAGTTTCCTATTCGACCGGTGGATCCCTCTTTTCAAGGTCCCCTCATTAAAAAAGAATTTAAAAACCAAAATGAATATTTGGACGGCATTAGTCAGATTTATGGACGTTTGAATTAATTACTGTACTGTAACTAAACTGTAAATTTGTAGTTTAAATAAATCAAATTAAAATGGAGGGGGGGAATTGGGTGATACCGTGACAAGCGAATATCGCTGGGTGCGTGACATCTGGCCACTTTTTTTGCACAATTTGTACGCAAGGGGACGCTAGCGTCGTTTTTAATACCCCCATTATGCACTACGCACCCAGCCAATGGGTACGTGACATCTGACCACCTTTTTTGTACAATTTGTCCGCAGCGGACGCTGGCGTCGTTTTTTAATACCCCCACTATGCACTTCGCATCTGGGTTATTCGCACCTGGAATCAGACTGCTGGATTGTCTATTGTACAACGACTAGAGGGCAGCGGTGAAATTACATTGTGGTGATCCCCCCCCCCCCATATATTTGCGATGAATTTTACCTACCTGTATTACCCGATGGAAAAAAATTAAAGATGAAAACCTGGACAAATACTTATTCACAGATATAGGAATATCTGATAACGTCTTTGATAACGTAATCATAAACATTTTTGGCTCAGTCCAATGCCCCATATTGAATAGCAAAAAAGGGAATTTCCCCATGCAAAAAAACTGACCTGTGAAAAGAATGTTATACAGCTAGCATAATATAAATCTTCAAATTTGGGTGTTACGTCATCCTAACCTAACAGAAGTTGCTGTGTTTAGGTAACCAATAGAAAGACTTATCATTCAAATTAAAAAAATGCACTATACCATGCTATAAGTCTAATAATTATAAGCGTGTGTTTCCACAGTGCAGGCAGGTTCACCGGCGCCGGCTTACCGTCACATCTCACTCCAATGTTATTCAACGTAACCGAACACAAAAAGGCGGCAACCAGCCAGATATTTCAAAGCAAAGATCGAAGCAGGTAAACCGGATCGGCAACCAGCGTTCACTGTGTACGCCAGTGTTGCCAAATCAAGAAAGTGATTATTAGAAAATAACCATGAAATTATCAGATTTTAGAAAAAATTATCAGAATTTTAAAGTGATGAAGGGAAAACTTTCTTTTTAACCCCATATCATACAGGGTTACTCTTAAGAGCGCGCTGCAAATTTTGATGCAAAAACATGTTTCGACAGATGGCGTGCCCTAAAATATTAATCTTTTATAGTTATCTTTTCACCAAAACAGAATTCTAATAATTTATAAAAGTCATATGAATAAACGATAACTAAGCTAGGCAATAAGGAAGTTTGAGCTTTCAAAGATAAATATTTTTAAATATATTCAATATTTTCACATGTGCATATCTTTTTGGAATATACTTGTAAATATTCAACATTGGAAGCTCAAACTTCCTTATTGCCTAGCTTAGTTATCGTTTATTCATATGACTTTTATAAATTATTAGAATTCAGTTTTGGTGAAAAGATAACTATAAAAGATTAATATTTTAGGATACGCCATCTGTTGAAACATGTTTTTGCATCAAAATTTGCAGCGCGCTCTTAAGTTTTATAGCAGAAAATTTCTTTAGCGGAATCCTTTCAAATTTATCGACCTAAAAATTTTTAATTTTTTTCTACTTTTTAAAAGCTTTTATTTACCTTGGTGTGAGCGTTGCCCGTCGTCCGTGTGGGTGGTCTTTCTTGAGGCCATTTTTAACCAGCTTCCCGACGTCATACAGAACTGAAATTTGGTACACAGCTACCTACGGCGAATTTTTATATTTTAATTTTGTTCTTTTAAAATTCTGGAAAGTAAGCAAAAAATCGGGAAAAAACTTAAAATAATAAAGCGCATGCGTCGTTACGCATTGAACGCTTTACCATACAGGGTGGAACAATTTTTTATGTAAACACGCTAAAGGAACTTCGAAAACTAAGATGGGGGGGTAGAAAATCTAGATTAGATTCCCATAGTCTATTTAATTTTCGAATAACGTGCAATTGCAAAAAAAATCAATTTCCTTTAGGGACGATATAATAATAAAATCGTTAATGCCCACTTAACTAAACGGTCTTAATTAACCAGTAGAAAAGTCCGTTAACCGTTAACCAGCCAATAGAAATTCACTTTTATTTTTAACTGCTTGTTACGTTTTATAAAATCGGCCCTTAGCGTGTTAAAATAAAAAAAAGTTACAAATTGTGTAATGCTAGGAATTATTTAAATTTTTGTAACGTCGTGGAAATAAATGATATAAAACACAAATTATTTAGTAAGCAGTGGATATTGCTCTTTAATAAAAAATTAATAAAAAAACTTTTTATTTAAAATTACAAAGGTACACTAAAATGTAAACATAATTTTAATAAGAAAAACAAATTTCCCTAGGAATTTTAAAAAATCATCGTAGATTATAGTGTCACAGAGTATAATCATCAAATTTCAAAAAACTTTTAATGAGTTTCTATTGGCCTATTAGTGCCAACGAACTTTTTCTATTGGTTAGTTAAACTTAACGCTTTGTTAGAAGTTTTATGGAACCGGGCATAAGGTTAAAAAATCCTGTAAAATTCAAATAAACAATTTTGTCTATACTATTTGATTAATAAATTAATATTGAGGTATCTGCTTAAACAGAAAATAAAAAAATTAAATAAGCAAACAAATTAATTAAAACATTTTATTTTATTTAAAAAATTAGAATATAGAAAAAGATTCCAATGTTACCATACAGAAAGTTAGACTTGATTACAACAAAATTATATTGTAAGAGAGAAACCATCGCCAGCAAATGTATTGATTACAAATAATTTCAAGCAAGTTATTCCCTTTGAACAAGTTTAATAATTCGTCAATGCAGAACAATTAAAATATTTTATGAAATTATTTAGGTGGATAATCTGAAATACAAATTAATTTGAATTTTATACATTAAACAGAATGAATCAAAAACTAATTATGTATACCGAAACAGCAACATACCTTAATATGGTTGATAACGACTATTTCCCCCTCTACCTCTAGGAGCACCTCTACCTCTATTGCCTCCACGACCAGCTCCACGTGGACCACCTCTGCCAGATCCTCTACCAGCACCATAATTTGAATTTCCTACATTTTGATCGCTATTCCCATAACTTTCGTAGCTAGGAGCAGCATAGGTCCCATAGGTAGAATAACCTGCATCGTAACCACCATACATACCACCACCATAAGCACCTTGTTGGCTAAATCCATATCCACCATAAGTTTGATTACCTTGTGGTTGATTCCAATTTTGACCATGTCCTTCAGAATTTCGTTGAGGAGGAAATCCTTGACTTTGTTTAGCTACGGGCCGTTTAATATCAACCTGTATATTTTTTATGGTTTGCTTTGGGGTTTCAAGAACCTTTCTAGCCGCCTGTTCTGATTCAAAGATTACGAAACAAAAATTTTTACGTTGATTTCTTACTTTATCGAAAGGCATTTCAACGCCAACAACATTACCAAATTGACCAAAATGGCTCTTAATATCTTCGTCGGTTATTTCAATGGTAATACCGCCAACAAAAATTTTACCATTTCGTGCTTTTGCAATTTGGGCATCAATTTTCTTGTTGTTAATTATATGCTCACCTGACGTTGTGACTTTCTTAACAGTTTCAACCGCACTGAAAACAATAAAACCAAAACCTTTCGAATTTCCAGTATTTTGATCTATTTTCAGATTTACACTTTCTATTGCGCCAAATTTTGTAAAATAATCTCGGAGGTCGTTTTCGGTAGTTTCGCCACTTAAACCACCAACGAAAATTTTTCTATCGTTATTCTGTCCTGGTACCGTTGCACTACCAGTATCGGAAGAAGTTTTATTAACTACGTTACCATTGCTGCTTTCTTGCACATTTTGAATAGAATTATCTTGGTTTTCCATTTTGATTTCAATTATTTAGAATGATGAACACTGAAAGAATGATTTTTTTTACACCTGTAATGAACTAACTTACGGTTATATACTATTAATCCTTACGGTTGGTAAAACTTTTGTTCCAAAGGATTAAAATTAAATTATTGGAGGTAAATGTTTTTAAAATTATTGTGCACCAAAATAAATAATGCTTCGTGAGAGGCATTTGCAAAAGTTCAAAGATAAAGGATATATTGATAAATCTATTTTGTATGCTGTGTAAAAGAATAGTGTGATAGTCAGGGCCGTATATACTATAACGATAGTTTAAGGGTTCAAGCCACCCTTTCGAAAGCAATAGTCTCTTTTTGTAACTAAGAATGAATTAATAAGTAATATTTTCTATTATTTGCATATTATGTCACGTGGTGAGAAAAAATTCATGCACGTTATATCTTGAACCAATAGCAAAATATAAATAAGAGATCCAATTTGGTAATTGGTGCATAGTAACGTCACGTGTATAATATAGATTATAATTAGGGGGGTAATATTACATCCAATCTTCCCAATGTATGAATAATTACTCAAATAGTTTGGTTTGGGAATGGGTGTATTTAATTATAAATTGCGATTTTAAAGACTATTCCAAAACTTCATTTACAGCTCAAAATTGTTATAGATACAGCGATGAATTTTTTTAATGGAAAGCGGAGAATTTAATTGGTTTTGGTAACTGATTAAAATTTTAATTATAGTAGAAATGAAGTTTTGTTTCGACCACAATTTGAATGATTTCAAAAGACGCTCCTTTTGAAACGAATGAAATTTTTCTTTCAATCTTTTTTCTTTCCAACCAATGAAAAACGTCAATTCAAAATCTAGGTAACTGCGCCACCTATTGAAAAAGTTGTGGTCAAAATAATAGATCGGGCTCTTAAGCAATAAGATTTGAGATATCAAGTTAGACCGTTGAATGTCTAACCGTTGATTAAGTTCTTCAATCAACGGTTACACATAAAAATTCTTGTTTTAGGGAAGAAATATTATTTTCACAAATTAAACGTCCATAACAAATTCCATTGTTAAAAAATATATGTTATGCTTATTCAAATGTTCTTGAATCGCATAGCCGCCCCTGCATTAATTATTATCATGAAGGTATCGAATACTTAAATTAACAGACGAACGCAACTTTATAAACTTTATGCCAGGACCGTCATTGATGTTAATTTATACAGGGTATCACAAAAATTTGATACCCTGTATAAATTTTTATCGTTGATGTACAACGATGCAAATATAAGAAAGCAATAATTGATCTAACTAGGAACTTCTCAAATTTCTTTGTTTGGTCATCTTATACGTTAATTTTGTAGAGGTGCATGTCGCTGCCCGCCCCCCTAAATCGAATTTTGGGGTGAAGTTTGTGTCAAACGTTTGAGCATCAATGAGCTTCCAATATTTTCGTTGAGTCCCAACCGTCGCGGAGTTATTCGCGAAAACTTTTGGGGCGGCTGGAGACATGCTTCCCCCCTCCCCAATAGAATTTTAGGGTGAAATTTTTTCGATACTCATACATTTTATACAAATTTCACCTAAAGATTCGACTTGTGAATGCCCCCCCTCCAACTATTTCGCCATTAACTCCGTAACGGTTGAAATTTTTAAATTTATCAATTTTCAATAACACTTTCAAAATATCAAATTATTTATTTAAATCCAAATTTATTCTATGAAAATACTGAAGATGATCGTTACAAATATTTAAATAGGATTAATTTTTTAATCGGATCAAAAATTTTAATTTGATGCGATAAAAATAAAATTAAGGATTTTATAAAAATTAAGATCGGAGGACTCGAAATTTCAAATACTCTGAACTTTGCAGAAAATGAAATTAAAATGATGAGAATGGAAGCTCATTTAAGCTCAAACAAACCTCTATCGATAAACATCGATTTCACAAAAACCTTCGACATAAGAACGAAAATTGAAAAACGTCTACCCCCCACCTTGCCCCCCCCCCCACCCAGGAATTTCGCGAATAATTCCGGGACCATGATACTATAACTTTAAAGATCACTCATTGACCCAGCACAGCTAATAGCCAATGGCATAATATAGATATCTAAATATCCACTATCTCTACCAATAGTAAGCTTAGGGTCACGGAGTCTTGATGACGTCATCAAAATTAGCTCAAACGCTTCAATGATACAAATTTTTCTGAACAATTCTATTTAGGGGGCGTCATCGTCAGCATCAGGTATCCTGTACTACAATCAGAAACTTCAGAATATTCAAAGTTGCGCTAGATTTCGGGCCTAGAAAAATTTTTAGAGAAAAATGTCGTTTTGATCTTTTTAAGCTATGCGCCCCCCCCCCTAAGTATTTTGCGAATAACTCTGCGACGGTTAAGGCTCAAACAAAAAGTTCGGAAGCTCATTGATGCTCAAACGTTTGACAGCAATTTCACCTCAAAATTCCACTTGGGGGCAGCATGTCCCCCAAAAGTTTTGGCAAATAACTCCGCGACGGTTGATGCTCAAACGAAAATATTGGAAGTTCATTGATGCTCAATTGTTCGATTAACCCCAATATTCGATTGGGGGAGAGGGGGCAGCGATATGCACCTTAATTTTGTAGATCGATAGGCGTAAGAAGCACTATATTCCATAGGCAATGTTGCCATAAAACTTTTAACAAGGCGTTAAAATTAATAATCCAATAGAAAATTTTCGTTAGCACTAACAGAATAATAGAAATCATCAATTAGTTTTAACGGATTGTTAGAAGTTTTATGAAATCAGTGGCTAGTTAATGCTCATACAGCGCCATCTTAAAAATCCTTTTTGAAAGATAAAATAACTCATTTTAATTTTTATGAGACACTAGCGGGATACCCAGCTTCGTCAGGGGTTGTACATAAAATAAAATAATTTTATACATATTTAATTCTTTTGTTCTGCTTGTTCTTCCATTGCGTTCAACTTCAGTTTTACGTTCCCTTTGAGAAGCATGTCTTAAAGCTTGTGTTTGGAGTCTTTCATTGCGTTTGATTGCCTATCAGCCCCCACTCCAAGGGATAACGTTGAGTTTTGAGACACCCTGTATGGGGCGATTGTAAGTTCCACCGATAATGGGCCAAATGTTTTTAATCCGACGTGTAAGTTCCACCAGTCGGTTTTGGGTCACTCTTATTCCACATGTAAGTTCCACTGATGGTGAATCAAGTTGATGTGGCAGTTGATTTTCATTCAAGTTATGCAAAATTCGTGTGATTCATGAATTATGACGCAATTTTAACTCGGCTCTTGACAAGTTATTCTACTAAAATTTTAGATGACTGCCTATTCCAGGACCGTATCTACCTTAGGTTAGGAATAATATATCGGTGGTGGGCACGTACAGACTGACAAAGGGGGGGGGGGCTTAAAATTAAACGGTTATACTGATTGGCAAGTTGAATATATTCAATTATTGATGGGTACGGGTTATTTAATAATAAGGGCGGGGGTTGATAAAAATTTTCTACAGGGTTTGATGCTAAATGGTAATTAGCCGATAGAAAACGTCTCTTGGATACTAACATCTTTTTTTTATTGGTTGGTTACCATTTGGCACCAAACTCTGTACAAGATTTTGCCCAGAACCCAGAACCGTACAATATAGGTAAAAATCATACGCAATAGATAAAAAAGTGCTCCTTTGTATCTATTGCGCAGAAGCGTGACCGTACATTGTGCGGTTTCTCGGCTGGTTGGAACAAACCTATTGACAGTTAAAGTTTGCGCGGATTAGTCAATGTAACCTACGTGATTAAAAATGCAATATTCGGATTGGAATAATATTAATGTAAGAAGTTATCATTACAATATAGAAAAGACACTTAAAAATGAGATGAAATTAAGTATATTGCGTGTAGTGGTGTAGTTTATGTTCCTGAAAAATTCTCCCCCTGAACTATAGAGACCGTGCGTGAAATTAGCGCCAGCGCCAATTTCGACTCTAGCGGACACAATCCCACTAACTGATGGGGGATATTAAGTAGCAAAATAACGTAGTATACGTTAAAACTAATACTAAACGGAGTATTTTTGTAGTTATATTTAATTGTATGACATAAAGGAAAGCAAAACTGGAGTATAAAATAATTAAGTGTAGTTTCGGAAATGTCTGTTACGATAAATTACCGCAATCTAAAAAGTGAAAAAGCATTTTACGACATTTATCTACTTAAACTTCATCGGAAGGAAGGGTACAAATATTCGAAAAAGCGATGTTACAATCAAACAGCGATTTATGGCATAAAGAGGGACATATAAGAATATCTGCAAACTCAAAGCACACCAAATGAAACCATTTACCAGAAAAAATCCAATCAAATTAGCAAAAGAATTTTTAAATCCACGTACACTGTCAGAAAAAGCTGCATCAAACGTCAAATATGGTCTTCAAACCGAAATTATTGCAAAAAAAACATACAAGATCTCCGGTAGCTAGTTACGAAATATGCCTTTGTGCGGCGCTACTTGTACTCGCGCAAACAATCGGTAAACCTGGTGGGTCTGGGAGGTATGGAAAACCGTCCAGCCCTAAGTAAGGAAAAAATGTTTTCTCAAGAACTAAATTTACGTTTCTATCAATTTTGAAAAGTTATCCAATTACTTCCTGATATTTTGGAGTATTCACTATGAACGTCATAAATAAAATTGTCATACAAATTAATAAAAATTAAAACTATTTATTTTCAAACAAGTAGTACAGAAAAAGTTAATATGGTTGATACTTTCGATTTTCATTTGGATTAATGTTGTCGTTTCTCATATTACCACGAATATTTTCCCTCCCTGGTTGTCTTGGTTGTCTGTTATTTGCAAATGCCAAACCATCATTGACATTTTCTCTTCCAGTATTGTTGTTATAATTAGCATAGGCAGAATGGTTGACGAATTCATTACCTCTGTAATTGTTACCTTGGTTTTCAACAGTGTTAGTTCTTCCAAAATTTCTAAACCCCGGATTATTAGTACTATTTGTGTTTTCAGGTATATGCCGATTGCCAAAATTTTTATTTGTGCCACGGTAGGCAGCCCAATTACCTTCTCGATAATTACTATTTCCACCATAACCTTGATTATTACCATAACCTTGGTTATTCGCACTTTGTGAACCCAAATTCTGGGTATTAAAGTTTTGAAAACCGAAATTATTTGCATTCGAATTTTGTGTAGGTAAAAATTGTTCGGAAGTTTGCTCAGAGGAAAAAGTTTGACGCTGAACATTTTTGGTTACATTGTTAGCAACATTTTGTCTACGTTCAAAAAGTCGTTCATTCGCAGGATTTTGTCTACCAAAAGATGTGTTTGCGGCATTACGATTTTGTTCAGCAAAATGGTATTGTTTATCAACTGGATCTTGTCCAACAAAAGGAGTTGAACTAACCATAGAATGCTGCCTATTTCCATAAGTTTGTGCAGTATCAAAATTTTGCCTACCTCCACCATTAGATCTTCCATTAAAATTTTGTCTTCTAGCAAAATTCTGTGCAGTATTAACATTGGATCCATCGTTAAAACTACGGTCAAAATTTTGTCTATCACCGAAATTCTGTCTACTATCAAAGTTCTGCCTGTCATCAAAATTTTGTGCACCACCAAAATTTTGTCTACGATCAAAATTGCGTCTACCATCAAAATTCTGTCTTCCACTAAAATTTTGTTTCCCACCAAAAGTCTGTTCCACGAAATTATTTCTTTCTTGGGTTTGGATATTTGGATTTGAGAAGTTTCTTCCGTTAAAATTTTGTTTAATGACATTCTTGCGATTTGCAAATTCTTTCCTTTGCTGAGCCTTTACTTTACCCTTGCTTTGCACACCTCCAGCAATTTTAAAACTATTTGTACTTTGTTTTCTACCAGTTTTCTTACCATGATTTGCATCTTGTGAACCCATATATGGCGATTTCTGAATGCTAACCTCTTTACCATTTATTATATGAATTGGAGTTTTAACTAAATCGTCAACGGTTTGGACGGAATCGTAAGTTATAACGCAAAATCCTCTACGTTCATTCGTTTCCTTATCACATGGTATATATATTTTAACTATAGTTCCGAATTGACTGAAATAAGCTTTGACGTCTTCTTCTTCTAATTCATTCGGTAAATTAACAAATATTTTTGAGTGCCTGGTTTTTGCTATTTGCACATCAATCGGTGCTTCATTTAGAACATGATTGCCCACAGCTTTGATTTGATTAACAGCTTCGGCTGTTTCGAAGACAATAAAGGCAAAACCTTTATTTTTCCCTGCACCACGATAAGGTTTTATTACAATACTTTCAATATTACCATAACCGCTAAAATAATTTCTCATTTCAGATTCGGTTGTATCTTTATTTAGACCACCAACAAAAAGCTTTCTGTCGATATTCACATTAGATGGAACGTCATCACATTCTTTTGGGGAAGCAATGCTTTCATTTGGCGCATTTTGAATTGCTTCTTGATTAGCGTCATCAATATAGAAATTGGCTTCAATGCCATGTTCAATGTTTTCGTTGTTTTCCATTGCAGATAAAAATGTAATCAGCCTTTGAAAAATGTTTCTGTTATATAGAATTTATTTTTGCTGTTGGTAATAAATTTAGGAAGGATTATCAACTTTATAATAAAGTAAAATTTGCTGTAACCTCAACTCAATATCGGCTCAATGCATAATAAATTATTAATTATGTTGTAAGGAATCTTTATCTAATCAAATCATATCAAATTTCCTTCAAATTAAATTATATCCAAATAATCGCACGAATTTATTATTTCATTGAAATCCAAGGAAACTACGCACATTTCGTAGGTAAATAGTAAATTCTAAAATATGGTACCAAATTAGGAACATTGACAAATAAGTAAAGTCTTCTCACAAACTTTAAAAAATTTAAAATTTGAAAAATTTTAACCGATATGATTTTATTATACCTCTTATAGTTCGTAAATATTGTCATGGTTCATTATATTTAAGGGGGGAGTCTGGTCCAGCAGAGGTTTTTTTCAATGCGATATTTCAAGATCGAATTTTATGCTATAACTTTAGGAATGTATTCTCCACACCTCTTCCCTTAACTAAATAATATTGCCTACATTAGAACTTTTATTATTTTACAATGTTCAATAAATAGGTAAATACTTAGATATGAATATTAAACTGATTAATTTGATATCAATATTGCACTTTCGCAGATATTCAAAATTATATCTTTTCATATATGGAGGGTTCTGAAGCCAATCAGTGTAAGTCATTAACTAAGTTAAATGAGATAGTTGGATATTTTCAAATTGTTGCACATGAAAAAAACTACTTCTTATATCGGTTTAATATAGAAACTTTTTATTGGAAACAAATACTTAAACACAGTAACTTTAATTGAAATTGAATTAAAATCACAAAAGTTTTTGATAGGTATCAATAGGTAAGTCATGTTTAATAAAAATTTGACTTACACTGATTGGCTTCTGAACCCTCCATATACGGGGTATTCCATAAACCATAATTCAAGAAAAATAATTTTCCGACTGATCTTTATAACTCACCATGGATTGGTTAATTCATTTATTAACAAGCTAAAAAAGAATGGACCCATTCGTGAGCAAAAACACATCAAACATATAAAAGACCAGCAAGCTCCACCGTGTCAATTTTTTAGGACACACAACGCATTCTGATTGGTCGTTGGTAGTACCAACTTAAAATCATCTCCCCCTGGGATCGAGTAGCATACCAATCGATTTTTCAACCTTGGGGAACTGCCCGTCCGTGGATGGGCCTTCCAGCTAGTAATTAGTAATTACATATTATGGTACATGGGGGTAATTAAGGAATTTTGGCAACGTTAGTGAGTATTACTGTATTGGAAGATTGAAAAATTAGATCTTTCATATATACAGGGTATTCCATAAACCATAGGGTGGGAAGAATGTATTTCAAATACAAATTTTAAAATAAATTTCAAAATAAATAAATTTAAAATTTCTGGTGTTTGAAGTACAAAATACAATGTATCTTGGAATTTTAAATTTTAAATTCAACATATGAGATCAAATATTATGAATACTGTGTACGATATTTTAAATTTCCAATAAAAAATTCAAATGTATCTTGTTTTTTCTACTTTCAACCCAAAATACAGAATATATTTTGTATTTTGCCCACCCCTGCATGGGGGTTACCAATATGTATAAGGGGCGTCGTCGAACCTGCATCGCCAAAATCCAGAGCGGTCGCGAAGGATAAATATACCATCGTATTGACTTTTTAAATATTAAGATATTATAAGAAAGCTGCTATAGTGTGCGGTCTACCATAAAATTTCAATAGCTGAAGCAAAATTTTCCCCAAAATATCCATCCCCTTCCCGGTAGCACACTTTTCCGAATATAAGACCGGTCTAGAGGATATATCTTTAGTTAGTACAGCGTTAGTCAAAACGACTCGGAACGTAGGGGACCGGAGCGGAGAGTTTATCAAGTAAAAAATTCGAAGTTATCTTGTTTTTTCTACTTTCAACCCAAAATACAGAATGTATTTTGAATTTTTCCCACCCCAATTAATTTTGCTATTATAATTACCCCAACGATACAGAGTGTATACTAATTAAACAATTAAAGCTTATTGATTGGTCAATAGTCAACCAAGTGCAAGTCAATGATCTGCAATAATTGATCAACCCAGAAGAGATCGGCAGACTTACCTAATACTCTCCGAAACACAGAGACTATCTTAAGAAATCTTATAGTATTTTGGCATTCACAGTTGAACGTGATTATTTTAACCTTCGTCAGGCGGCATAATTTTACAACGTTAACAGGCGGCGTAGGTACAATTGTACCTTCATAAGAAAACAACGTAAAACTAGGAGGTGCTGTGTGGGTTGCGTGAAACCTGTTTGCGATGAACACTCAGTACCAAATACAACGTGTATTACTTGCGAAGAAAATATATAAAAAAAAGTAGAAACTTTGATTTATAATGTAAAATTAATTTATGTTTTACTTTTTTATAATATAAAAGAACATGATAATTCACAAAGAAAACATATTCTTTTTTTTCTTGCATTATCTTCATACAAAATAATACGAAGGTACAATTGTACCTATGCCGCCTGTTATGGGTGTAAAAAGAACTCAAGCCCCTATTTCGGGAGAGGATGAAGATATTATTCTGAAATTTAGACTACATATTCTAGACCAAAAATGTAGAGATGTCACAAAATTTCAGCACTCAATGACTTCTAGAAAAAAAGTTATTGCAATTTACACTCTTAAAAGTTACAATTGTACCTATGCCGCCTGACAAGGGTTAAGCATGAACTGTGAAAATTGGCAGAAATATCTCTCCTTGGTCAAAACTAATTTTCGTCATATCATATTGTAATCTTTTGAAATGTATATTTCAAATTCTTAACGATTCGGTAACTATAACGAACGAGTTAGTGAATAGGAGTGTAAATATTGTCGTAGTTCGAAATATTCGGTAATTTTGAGCTTGTTCTCGAATTCAAATAAGATGTGTTGGTTATTTCAACACCTTAAAATTTTAGAACTATTATGGTCGGTTTCAGCAACCTTAACTTAAATGTAATCTCCGATTAAATTAACCCAGGTTAAATATGAACCAATAAAAATCGGTTTTATGACTTCTAGTCGTTTTCCATTGGTTCATATTTAACCTGGGTTAATTTAATCGGAGATTAAATTTAAGTTAAGGTTGCTGAAACCGGCCATTAAATTTGTTGTGCCAAAACAAGAATTTATTAGAGTTACCTAAAGTTGAATCTCGGTTTTTAATTATTACGAAGTGCTTGCACACTGACATCTAGTGAATTTTGCGGCGATGCGAGGATATACATCATAGCTCAGAAAAATCAAAATATCATAAGTCTGATTGACTCAATAATTATGAAGCTTGTTTTTGTATTGCGTTCAAAGTAAAAGTGTCATGCCTGGAAATTTATTCGACAAAGTTATTATAATGACGAAATTATGTTAATGTAACAAAAAGCCCAAGTGAAGAACATACTTGCAAAACAAGAGCCAGAAGTAGGTTTGCAGGCGTAAAAATTCACATTCAAAGCAATTTAAATGCTTTTTTGTGAAACAAGAAACTTTAATAAATTCATTTTTGAACTGTTTAACTATAAAGAAATAATTGTATTTTATAAACACAATTTCAAAAGTCACATCGCAAACATATGTAACAGGTCTTTTCGCATACTTGGCTTTATTAAGCGCCAGTCAAAGCACTTCTCTGCTGACACGGTAAAGTTGCTGTACTTTGCATTGGTTCGTTCGATTCTGGAGTATGCGTCTTGTGTTTGGTCGCCTCATTACTCGATCTATATAAACCAGCTCGAACGTGTTCAGCACAAGTTCCTAAAGTACTTACATTATAAACGCGGGCTTCCACTTGATGACTTTTCTGATAGTGATTGCCTGAAGTTTTGTAATACACGGACATTGGCGGATAGAAGAGTAATCTCTGATTTGTGTTTTATCTATAGGTTGGTGAATGGTAAAATTGATTGTATTTATCTTCGTGATTACTTTCGATTTTGGAATCCGCCTAGGTTCACCAGATCCACAAAAATTTTTGAAGATGTCCACCATAGGACCAACTACGGTTTGTACGGGCCAATTAGCAGAATGATACGATCTGCTAATCGTTTAAGTACTGATAAATCATTCGATTTGTCCATCCAATCGGTTGCGTCGTTTAAACGTGGTATCAAGTCCATGGACTTTGCAGCGCTCGTTCCATGATTGTTTTTTTTGTTTTTGTATATTGATATTTGTGTTTTTTTTTTTGTTGTAAAATGGTTTATCCGTAAATAAATGTATTATTATTATTATTATTATTATTATCACGAGTACATGCACAAGAGAGCTCATGCGAATTAAGGAACCACTGAGCTTGCTAATCTAAACGGCAGATGACAATGTATTGCTAAATGTGCAGTTCTGCATAATATTACAGTTCATTACACCAAATACGATTGCAAGAGATGTAAAAGCTATTAAACTAAAGAATTTTCGGATCTTCCTGTGCTAACGTATTGAACCTTGCTTTAACAAGCTAAAGATAAATTATCACTATCCTTTGTTTAAAATCTAACCAAAACTCATCTTTCATGTTTTCTTTTCTTTTAATTCTGAGGAAATTAATTTCAGCAAATGGAAAGCTAGTAAACTAGCTAAAAATGCAGAAACGTGTTATTATTTGGTTAAAATTGAAGCGTTGTCTAGTTATTGGAATCCAAATTACAAAGAGAAGAAATGGGATATTCCTTCTCAATACTATCTTTGGCGCAATGCTATGGCAAGCAGTTTAGAAAACTATAATATGAATGATGAAGATTTCAAGTTTAGTAAGTAACCATTTTATCTGTACCTGACGATCGATTTGACCTTTTCAAATGTCCCAAAATATAAAAACTTTCGGAATTTTTGTCTACCTTTTTACTTTATAAGTCCCCAATGACTGGCCTATCGATCCATTTCATATGTTGATCACTCCTGCTTTTTTCTTCTTTGCTCTCTTTACAACTTCTTGTGCTATTTAGCTCTTTCGAGCAGTTTCTTCCACACCTGCCTGTTCCCAAATTCCTCCCTACAGTTGACGATTGCTTTCAGATCCCGCTTCATCTCATCTAACCATCTCGACCTTTGTCTTCTTCATTTGCATTTATAGTATTTTTATTTTTTGCTTTATTATTCTTCTCTTCTATTATGCCTATCAATGCATATTCCTATTAGGTAAATGTTTCACTGTATTATTTTACAGTAATAAATAATATTGACCGTGCAGAAATATATTGACAGTGTAGGGGCTGCTTTAAGGTTTAAATTTTCTTGCAAAAAAGTTATCAAGTTATACTTTAAATATAATAACATAAGCAGGGGAGATCGGAAACTATGTGATCGATACAGAAACCGGAAATTACATTGCTACTCGTACTTGAAAATCAAAAAATTAAATCTTATACTTTTTTAGTAATAAAACCAATGACAACAAAAGTAAAAATGACAATAAATCGAACGGATGGTGGAGATATTGCAAGAATTTTAAGCGACATCATAGTACAAGACTGTAACTTTCAATTATCCCAAGTACAATATCATTCAATGTTAGGTCTTCATGATTCCCTAAAAAAAATGTTAATCAGTTGGAAATTTTTACATTTTCGACCAAGACAAACTATTTCTAAAAATAAAAAAATCTGGTGGAAATATGCATATCATGGTGTACTAGAACAACGAGTTAAGCCTTATACGTGGAGCAGAATTAAAAAAGTAAGACAAGAGTACAGGCAGTACTTAAACGGATACAAAAAATTTCTGCTAAATCCAAACGATACCGAATTAAAATTAGATTTGCAAAAATATGAAGATTGTTTATCAATTGTTAACATTGTGATAGCGAGAAGGCAAGCAAATTTACTGGTAAGAATTGTTAGTAATAATTTTATTGCCGACTAACATCTTTCATTCAGGTCAACGAAACAAGTTTTGGAGAAAAAAGTTTCTGGGCAATGCTTCCTTCGCCAGAAAGAACTGAATTATGCAAACGCATAGGTTTTACCCAAGAAATTCAAGATGTAAAACAATTCATAGGTCGGTATTGTACTTAACCACATCCTCGAGATGTGGGATTAATTTTTTTCCATGTTTCTAGAGCATAAGTATAGTTTTCGTATGGGAAATGTAAGTTTATCGTTGACGAGAGATGAAAGAGAAATATTGGTCGTAACTCTTACTCAAGTTATATGGTCCATCCTTCCAAATTTTAGAGATGATTCATATAAGGTTGCTTTTAAGATAGAAGGAATTGTGGTGGAAGGTGCGAGCATAGAAGATCATCTTTTACCTATTATATCATCTGAACATAATTTCGACAGTCCTGCTTATTTCTTAAAACTTGAGATAGAAAAAATGCCATCTAAATCAAATTTATCACATCGAGTTAATGGAACTCTTAGCGCTGTTGAAATCGTATACCAGCAGGTAAGTTATTGTTAGGTTAAGTTAGTCTTAACAGACAGACAGATGGAGTTTTCCACGACAAATTTGAAAAAGACACTGTTATGGTATTAACTTGAAATTTTCAGTACGCTTACGATGAAGTTAAAAATTACTTTAAGAACGATCAATATCCATTAGACATTGTTTACAATTATTTGCAAAAATTACCCCGCAAGCTGTTTAACATAATCGACGACAAAATTTCTAAACGTTGGAGTTTTAACTTCGATGTTACTGTGCCATACTTGGTATTATCAGAAACTGGAAAAATGTTAAAGTAAGTAATAATATTCTGGAAGGTCTTTCAAGATCCAAACGTAACTAAATTATTTCAGAGGAGAAAATATTTTGATATTAGATTTTGGACACATCATATTGAAAACTGAAATTTGTGAGAAAAATGATGTTTCTGACTCAACCACGCAAATGGAATTAGAAGAGCAATTTTATTCGAGACTCCATATGGATTTAACTGACGCTCAAATTTTGTTTGGTGCAATCGGTGAAAGCTGGAAAGATGCCAAAAAAGAAAAAAATACCGACATGCACGTCGTGTCAAAAACAAACATTTCAGCAACGTTTGCAACATGTGTCAAAACAATAAAAACTATTCCTAGGTAAATAAAATGGCTCTATATGCCGAACAGAATTAAACCAATTTTTTAGGTACAAATTCAACACCGACATTCCCAGTCTTAAGTTGAATATATCCGAACGCAAAATTGTATCGTTACTAAAATTTTGTAATACGTTTTTCAACAATAATACGACACCTACCAATATTTTGCCAAACGTGACTGTGAATTTGTTAAAAAAAATTCGGCAAGACAAAACGGTAATTTTGTACAACTCATCTTACCTTAGACGGGTTCATGATGGAGTTAGGATCTCTGGTAGTCGGGTCCGAATTAGAAAACGAAAAACCGAAAAAAATGGAATCGTAGCAAAAGATAAAAGGTAGGAAGAAAAAATTTTGTAACGCCTTAACTAAGTGGTCAATTTTAAACAGACGATACGAAGAAAGTCGTCGCAGAGAAAATATGAACGAAGCCTGGGCACGAGTTGTGGACTTGCCAGGATTAGAAGACAACATTTCACCGAATAATAATATTTCTACTTTATTGCGTTTGGTTATTAGTGAGGTATGTATAAAATATAATTGGTAAATTGACTTAATATGAATTCTATCATTTCTAGTTTTCGTTGACGTTTTCCCGATCGAGCGATATAACTGATAGAGCATATTTGGTCTTTCGCTTGGGATCCTTCATGATGGATGTAGCTCTCATGACGTACGGACCCGCTTGCCAAGTTTCACTGAATAGTATTGTGATAACAGATAAATTGTATACGAATTCAAGCGGACAATATTTGGATTTAGTTTATAGTGTTTTTCCTAGTAAAGTTGATGTGCTGACAATTCTATACAGAAAAGTGCGTTCCAATTTAACTTGCATTATTGAAAAGAACTTCTATAAAAATGATTTTAGGTAGACGCAAATTGTCCTGATTTTTGGACTCATTTTCACGGTGTCGAAACATCGTTGGTGTCAAACGTAGGAACTATGAATTTATTACTTCATCAAGAAGCCCTCCACACAATCATCAAATACACGCGATATATGTACCACAAGTAAAAACTTGCAGCTAATTTTTTTTATAATTTTTTTATAACTTAAATTTTAGGATACAGTCGCACATGTCGGAAGGGTTAAAAGGTCTAATAAAAAGTTCTTTTATTTTAATTAGCAAAATATATCGATGTTCCAAACCTGAAACGCCGGTTCCACCAGGAGCCGTTAAGTTTTCTCATTCTGCCCACCTGGCAAATCTCAAAGTTCGTGTTTGTGACTCAGATTTTGATATTATTAACGTCGAATTTACAAACTTGGAAATGGATTTCCTTTTTAGAGCCAATGAAAGATTTGTATTCCGTTCTTATTTAAGCATTCTAACCGTAGAGCATCTCTCCGATGGGACGCTTTATTCAAAAGTAATTTCAACTGATGAAGATAAAGTGTTTGAAATAAAATATGTTCGTCACGCGCCTCATTTAATTCAAAAGAATGACATTTCGCCAAGATACGATGATGTAACTACCGATGGAAGCTTTAAATTTCAGTTAGGACGAATCCATGTAACATTTTTGTATAAATTAGTCGTACAATTGCAGGTAATATTATTTAATTTTTTTTTGTTGTTTTTCTCAACATTTTTGTTCTAGAGATTTATTGTAAACCTGGAAGCCTTGCCGTATATTCAAAAAACTATTACAATACTACGAGAAGCTTTAACTGAAGCAACGGATACCCTAAAAGCTAGCACCAAAATTCACTTGGCTATTAACATTCATGGTCCAATTTTACTGTTTCCACAACGATCAGATTCTCCAAATGTGGTTATTTTTGATACAGGTAAGGATTCTTTAAATGTTGACTGTAGTGAAATTTTTCAATTGCTACTGTGCATTGTCTACCACAGTAATTAACATTGCAATTGTTGGGGATCGTGAAAGCCACTCTCAAATTCTTGTTTCAATAATTAAAGCATTAAAGCAATTTGCGTTTTTTGAGTTCCCCCAAGCTACCATTTTTTTAGAATACATGACCTACTCCTCAACGCTTAATAAATAGTTGGTCGATTAACATATCGTGGCAAACAACTGGAGAGGTCATCTCCGGATAGTGACGGACTCTGCTCTCTGTTTGGGTTAACCCTCTCATTAGGGAGTTGCGATTCAGAGGGTAGTTTTCGTTTCAAAGTAAACCAAAAAACCATATGTTGGTGCTGGACAACTTGTCATAAACGAACTGGCACGAAAAACAGAAGCCGTTGAACCAATTTCAGATGAAATTTTTTTAAATTTACGTTACGTTTAAACGTTGTATTTTTCCCAACTTGTTCACAAATTAATGGTTATTTCAATTTGCAGGTGAACTCAATGTTGAAAATTATTTCAAAGAATGTCCTTATGAATTGATTGAGAACATACTCGTAAAATTAAATTCGATCACAATTTTACGTGGTGTTATGACGTTGACGTCCAATCTAGAAATGCAGGTATTTACGGCTAAAAAATTATTAAACCATAAAAATCTAAAACTTCTTAAATTAGTTCCAGGAAACCATCATAGAGCCTCTAAGTGTACATCTCGACGTTAAGCGTTTCATTTCCTATACAAAATCCGCTCAAAAACCGCTATCATGGGATATCGATGGTGTGGTAGATGCAATTCAAATAACTTTAGGCCAACGCGACCTAAGCGTAATCCTTGCTATTTACGTAGATAATATCGGAGAAGGAAAATTAATGGATTTAATACCAGAAACCGTAAAATCGCCAACAGTCAATTGCGAAGTTGATAACACCGTTAAAACACTGGAAGCCTTCTTTTGCGAGCCTAAACAAAGAGATATCTTGGTTAAGCTATCATTAGACAGCGTCAATTTGATACTCTTCTTCGATTCGGCCGAATTGTTAAGTTCTCCCATACGAGATTTAAATCACGGTCTCTGCAAATTTGAGATTTGTGACATACTAATGTCGTCAATTATTTACACCGATTACAGTTTGGATGGAAAATTATCGGTAGATTGCGTTTTGGTTGAAGAACTTGGCCTCAATGTAAACAGCTACGATAAAGGGTAAATATCACCATTTTTCAATCTTGTTATCTAACCTCCATTTTTAGAATTCTGCATTCTCCAATCGACAATAACAGAAATAATAATTGCAACATTACGGTGAATAAACCTCCGATTATCGATATAACGTTCCATCAAAACAAAACAGGCGATAAATCGATAGATGTTATAATTGGAAGATTGAGTTTATGTTTATCTGTGCCATTTTGTGAAAAATTTGCGCTTTTCGTTCTAGAATGTTTGCCCAAAGAAAATATTGATTTGGGCATTGTAAATCATGGGTATATTGCCGATAATGGAGAAAACTTGGAACCTTCACCTAATTCGACAAGTATAACCGTAGCTATTAGAGTAAACAAACCAGAATTTATATTTAACGTAGAGACGACTTCGAATAAAAAAAGATATTTTATTACCAAATCAGAAATTTTATCCGATTACTCGAGACATAATAATAGATTAAATTTAGCCATATCTTTATCAGGGTTTCACACACTATTTTACGATTTAGGAATAAACGCTTCAACTCCATATGTGGTATTGAAGCGGTGTGATGTTGAATTTTCTAAGAGTTTTACTGATGAAAAGGGAGATAAAATTACAACCAATGTTTCGTCGATATGTGTTCAACTTTGCAGTCGAGTAGTACATTCCATGAACGATATTCTGAACGATATTGCCGAACATTTCAAAGTTCCTGAGGTGATTGATAAAATTGAAGCTAAGCAAAGTAACGAAAAATTAGAAACGGTTGATTTTTGGGAGCCTAAAAAAATTACTCAGCATGCGTGTGAAATGGAAGACGAATACGATAAAACTAAAGTGGTTCCTAATGAAAAGCTTCACGAAATATTTTTAGTTCCTAAAACTGAAATAGTCGTTGTGTTAGAATTAGAAGAAATTCCTGTGATAATTCTAAAATCAACGGTCGAATTGACGGTATATAACTGGTCGTCTTTATTAAACAGCACTTGCGAAATGACCATTCAGGCAAATTATTATAATGAAGGTCTGCAAATTTGGGAACCGGTGATCGATCCAGTAGTGGTTAATGAAAATGAATTCGTTTCATGGGACATTTTAATCAAAGTTTTTCAAGATAAAGCTTTACCCATTTTAAATACTACAGAAGCCAAACCAAAAAAAGACCACAAATATAGAAAAAAGAGTCCATCCTTATCGTCAACGGAAGATGAAGAATCAAAAGAAGATATGGTGTATTTGGAACCCCCAAAATCGCTTTATAACCTCAATAGTCGAGGAATAAAAACGAGTTTATCAACATTTTTGGATGAATCTGATTCTGAGAATGAAGATGGAGCAATGGAAAAATTAGCTTCTGCCATATCGGATTTGTTTACAGGGTAATATCTTATTTTCACCAATTCTTCACTTTTAAACGGTAATTTTGTAGGGATTGGAATGAAAGTGATGGCAGTGATTACGAGCGATCAAGTGAATCGGATGAAGAATCTGACGAAAACTTAGACACTAAAATCGAAGACGAACAATCCACTGTTGATGCTGATGTAAATAAAAACTTTAAAAAATCTACCTTCCTTCTTTTTGAAGCTAAGGAAACCCTAAATTTCACAATCACGCCGGCATTTTTAAAAGTGGTTAATGAAATTGTTACATTATATTCAAGTAAAACTTTGTCTATTACAACAAATAGAAATGCCATAAATTTGATCAACGACGTGGGCCCTAAATCGGTGGTGGAGTTATACGAAAATAAATTAGGGGAAGATTCGAACAATGCGGTTTTAATTTATTCCAAAACTTTCGAAAATGAAGATTCCTGTCCCAATAGTCCATCCAAAATAATTTATATGAATTCCGAATATGATGAAGCAAATGATGACGTTGATAGGTAAGTTACAGATTTAATTACAACGAAGGTGTAAATACTAAATATTGTATTTTATAGCCTTACAGATGAATTAAATAAGTTAGATGTGGAATTGAGTTACGATTATGATATAACGGATAGTTTACAATTTCCTAATATTACTACCTCAACTTTATACGATAAGAACAAAAAGCATCATCTCAAGATTCATGTTCCTGGTTTTGTTCCTTTACAAACAAATTGTGCTAAAAAAACATGGGAAAAATTAATGCGTTTGCAATCAACTGCTGTTGGACAAACTTATTATTTGCTCACCAAACATTGTATTGGAAAGCATGGAAGATCTGTTACAGTGGGCTCACCATTACAGGTTTTTATATGAAATTTTGTTGTTATCTAAAATGCAATGTAACCGTAATTTTGTAGATTCGGAACGAAACATGTTTTGCTCTAAATATTTTATATCAACCGTCGGTTTTGCAACAGCTAAATTTGGAACCAGTTGGAGACGTAACAAATCCTTTCGAAACCACCATGAGAATAGCTGTTCTGGAACCACATGAGCACTACAATGTTCCATTGTATATTGCATACCATTGCAAATTATTCATACAGCCTGCCCACGCCGAGTTAGTAATTTACGCGAAGCCGTTCCAACAATTTTCAATATTTTAAATATTTTTAGGGGCCACCACGTTTCGGAAGAAGGTTTATGGTGGAAAGATTTAGCCAAAGAAATGGATGTTCCTCATCACATCACCTGTAAACCCAAAAACAATATCAATTCCGAAGTGTTTGCACTGAAGGTTTTGCTAAAGCGCAACATCCGCATAAAAAATGCCACATCCTACTCAATACCTAATTTTATAATTCAGCTGATACCTCCATACACTCTCGAAAATTTCTTACCATATACATTGGAATTGCAAAATACAGATTTAAAACAGCAGATAAAAATAGAACCAGGAGAAAAATCGAGCATTTATTCGGTTAGCTTATCCAACGAAAACAAATTCACATTAAAGGTGACATATTCCAATTTGATTTGGACCGGAACGTTAAATTTAACGAGAGATATTGACGAAAAAATTGTTATATTGTATACCGATGATCCGGTTAAAGGATCAAATAAACAGTTGCCCATAAATGTGAAAGCAGAACGAGAAAACAATTACAACATTTTGTTTTTTGCATCGTACTGGATTGTCAATAAAACTGAACTACCACTGCAGATTAAGGTAAATTTTAATCTTTTCTTTCAAAAATAACTTGACTAACTTTTTTATTGCCTAAATAAACTAAATTTTGTCCCAAATATGAACTAACATAACGTTAATTATTAACTTGAAAATAGGAACTTTAAGTTCTGAAATGCAGATCTTAAAGTTGAGAATTTGAAATTACCAAGTTATTTATTACCTTAAAAATGGGAAATTGCAGTCCTAAAAATCAGATTTTGAATTTTTTAGACTACTACTGGCAACACAATATACGAAAGCGTCAACGAAGACGTCCTTCTATTTGCTTTCAAAAGACATGCAAAACAAAGTGTTACATTGAAAGTATACGAATCAAGCTGGTCAAACGATTTCGGATTGGACTGTGCTGGAAGCACCGGTTTAGTAGTTTGCAAAGATCACGAAAGAAAGAAACGATATTCTTTTCTCCTCTCCATACGCTTATCCAAAATTTGCCCGCATTATTCCAAAATAGTTACGTTTTTGCCTAGTTTTGTGGTGGTTAATAATACCAAAAGGTTTTTGAGGTAAGTTTGGAAACTAAAACTTAAACATAATAAAAATTAATTCAAAATTTTTAGATTTATGGAACACAACGAAAAAACCGATTTGTGGACTGATTTACCTCCACACCAGTACAAAATATTTTGGCCAGAAACTGCATCGATGGAGATGTATGTGAAATACAGGGACAGTAAGCTGACTTCTCAGGCATTTTTTATCGCTACTCCTCATCACACTGTACTAAGAATGGATAAAGGGGTAAACCGTAATAAATGTTTTAATAATAAAGTCGACTATAATACAAAATTTTAGAGTGCACTTTCGGTGGAAGTGACTGGTGGTTCGAACGAACCCTTCAAAATCGAATTCAATGAATATAAAGTTGGAGATGCTCCAATCTTGATAAAAAATATGTGTGCCGATCTCTTCCTCAAAATACAACAAAATGCACAAAGTCAGGTGACGTTGTTAAATCCATTCACATCATTGGTCTATACTTGGGATGATCCTACCAAGCCAAGACAATTGTTATGGAATGTGTACAACAATAAAGGATCTGGATTTTTTATAGACATCTTTAAGGATGGGTAAATTGTTTCTTAGGACCTGAGCAACTTTTAACTTTTGAATTTCAGATTTGGAGAAGAAAAAATTAACTTCCACAGTGTTCCATCGACAAACTCAAATACTGTCAAAAACAGTGAAGAAAGTTCAACCAGTGAAGATTCCGATACGCTCGATAGCGTCAAAACAACTTTAAATCGAAAAGTTCGTAGGGACAAAATCGTAATCTATTGGATTTGTCACAACGAAGGCTTGCAAAAAGTTCTTGTGTTTACTCAAGAGCAAAGAACGTACAATTTGTTGATGAAAAATACTTTTAACAAATTGTGCAATTACGAATTCTTGTGTTCGCTATCCGGAATTGGAATTTCGGTTTTTAACGAAACTTCCAGTAAAGAATTGGCCTACGTCTCGATCAGTGATTCCCCTGCAATATGGGAAGTTAATGTGGGACATAAATGGAAAACGCTTACTTTAGAGCTTGCATCTTGGATAGAAAATAAATATAAGCTCCATTACAAAAAATGTCAACTTAAAGATTACATACACATCGATTTTGAAAAAATGTTCATGTTGAAACCGTTTTTTGCCGAATTACGTAGATCATACAACTCAGCATTGTATTTCCTTTACCGAAAATCGAGAAATTATGATTATTTTAGTTTAAAAATTCAGCATTTGCAAATTGATAGCAAACAGTCAATTAACAACGAATCTTCAATTCTCTTGCATCCTTTACCTCCTGTCAATATTAAATCTCCGTCGTCATTAATCGAAATGATTGCCTTTAAACACACTTTTAATGATTGCCACGTCTACAAAAATATAAGGGTGAACTTGGAAGAATTCCAGTTACATTTCGATTTGGATTTTATTCAGAATGTAACAGAAATGATTGTGAATTCTATGAAATTTAAAGAAGATTTGATATCTTCGTACCGTTCCGAAATGGCGTTAGTTCATACTCCAGTTGCAGTTATTTCTAAGGTAAGATTGTAGGATGCACCAACGATCATCAGTTGGTAGTTTTTCTCTCAAAGAAAACCTAATGCCTTAACCTTGTGTTCTTGGTACTGTGAGTACCAGATCACTTCATTAGGTTTGAAATGTTTTCTAAAATAGTGGCGTAAACATTGGACAGGTGACCCTTAATAATGAAATTTTAGGATACATCTGGGTGCAAAACAAAAATTGAAGACTTCCGGCTTTCTCAAATTAGCGTTCAGTTAAGCGTTTCGAGCAGAAATCGACCGGAATTTAAAAGGAACAAATTATTTTTGAACAAGTTATTAAATTACATATTTCCAATTACTTCCTCTCCATACATGCCAGCTGAAGGTGTTAAGCACAAGTAAGTTTTAAGTACGAAATCAATAACGAAATATTTTTGACAGTTTCTTGCAATAATTATTATTTGATATTTTAACGTTATAGAACTACCCCCTTAGAACTAACCCACGTGAAATCCTACTTGGGCGCTCTATCAATTAATGTTTGGCGAAGTACAATATCTAATTTTCTTCAACAGTATTATTCACAAGTATTAGGATTGCAAGTTTTGGTAAACAGCTATTCCGTACTTCCTATTCCATGCAATGAGGTAACTTATTTCAATTTTCAAATTAGTCCAAATTTTCTAAGAAAAACTTTTTCTAGCACGCATTAAGTGATAGTGAAATAATGGCAAATTATATGTTATCTGGGTATCGGTGTATGTTGGGACACTTGAACATGTCCCCGGCAGCTCTTGAACAGTGTGCCACAGAAATATTTTCAAATCAATCCATCGAAACCATTCAGCGCATCAGAAGGCATGGTTCGTACCACAATACCACAAGTATGCCAAGAAGTATAATAGCATCGTCAAAAAATTTTGAAACGGGAGTTACCTTAGCCCTGGATCAACTCATCACTAAGAATACACACAACGGTAAAATAAATAAAACGAATTTATGTGATTAAACAGGGGTGATCGTTTCAGGAATGCATTACGATGGAGAAATATTTTTCCGAGGCACAGGAAAAGCTTTGTTTTCGTTAATAACCCGACATCCAGATGATAAATCCGACATTGTGCAAATAGCAGTAGAAGCTTTACGTAGAGCTTCAATGTTAGGAGAACCTGTTAGGATTCACCAACGCTTAACGCGATATTTTAATTCATATTTGGTAAAAACAACTGCTTTTAGTTGTTAACAAGATAACTTTTGTTTAATTTTAGGGCATAAGGCCATTTTCTATGTACGAGTCTATGGGACATCATTTGTTAGAAACTGTGTCTAATAGCAAATTTATTGAAGATACTTATTGGGCTCACACAGCAACAGATAAAATTGGAAAGTCTATAGTAATTATTACTTTAGAGTAAGTAACTCTTATCCTAATTTTTTGACCTGATGTCAACAGCGGCAGATAAAGTAAACTACGCTCCTATGTTATCGATGTATAAAATACGGTTCAAATTAACTCCAGTTTATAATAAATCAATCGTTTGATTCCTTGAAGTCTTTGAAGATTCCATACTTAATCTTAATTTACTGTGAGATAAAACACGAGATACTACTTTGTCTTTTTGAAGATGGTAAATAAGCCGGTTTTTCAACAAAAGCGCAATACAGTCGACTATGCTTTGCTTTTGCCATATCAGCACCGCGTACACTCTCACGATTTTATCATGGTTATATTATGACAAATGGTATAAATTAGGAAAGCGTAAATAAATTGAAATAAATCAATCGTAAAATTTTAAACTATTCTTAGTACATATTTTGAACATTATTGAAAAATGACATATATAGTTAATTTCTTTTCTCCTTTTTTTAATTTTCTACAATTATTTAAAATTTAAAAATAAAATTACCGTGCATAAGTATACGATTTACAAAATCTTATATTTCTAGGCACATTATAAAAGTTATCAAATGTCGATTATGGGGAACATGGGACCTGGAATGGGTATTAGATTTGGATGAAATTATATGTGTACCCCAAATAGAAACATCTGAGATAGTGCTAAACGTGAGACAGGTAAAAATTTGCTGCCAAAATAACTTGACTAAATATATGGTGTGTGTTTTACAGGAGGAAAACAGATTTGGAACATCGCAAAGAAAATTATCTATAACTGGTAATAAAGAAATGTTGATATGGTTAAAAGAAAAAATAGAGCAGGCAATTGTTGTGAGCATGGAAGATAAATCGTGGGCAGTAAACGAATAATAACAATTTATGTGAGCCAACAAAAATGATTGTAAATGTTTATGTAACTAATATAATTTAAGAGAATTACATAAATTAAGATATAAAAATGTAAAAAAATATATGATGTATATAATTTTATAAAGCTTATATTTTTCCTCCTAATTAAAATCAAAGACCACTTCATAGGTTGGTGAGTTAACCATTTTTTGAAATAGTCCAGTCATTATAGATTTTGACCCGTGAATAATTTCTTAGTGGTTTTTTTTTGGCAGCTGTCTCGGGGGGGTCACTGAGAGTGTAAATTGAAAATCTCGACCAAATTATGCTTTTGCGTATATTCGAAAAATGGTTTTTTTCTTCGTAAAAAACGGTTTTTCTTGAATAACTCGCCCATTTTTGATTTTACATAAAAAATAAAAATGGTGGAGACAAAAATTGTACGAAATTTGATTCTCTACAAGTTTGGTCCTCACAATTTTTCTTCTAGGATCGATATTTTTGGAATTGGACCCGAAAAAAGCGACAAATTCAAAATAATATCATTATCTCTTTTATTTTCAACTTAACGGCATAAATGAAGAGGAACAAACTTGTAGAGAATAAAATTTTGGACAAATTTGGTCTCCACATGTTTTTAGAAAATTCGATATTTTCGGAATTTAACCTAAAAATATGTACCCATTTAGAAATATTCCCATTATCCCCTTTATTTTCAAATTTACAGGTACAATTAATAAGGCGAACATTGTCGCTTTTTTCGGGTCCAATTCCAAAAATATCGATCCTAGAAGAAAAATTGTGAGGACGAAACTTGTAGAAAATTAAATTTCCTACAATTTTTATCCCCACGGTTTTTATGTAAAATCAAAAATGGCCGAGTTATTCAAGTAAAACCGTTTTTTCAAAAAAAAAAAACAGTTTTCGAATATACCGCAAAAGCATAATTTGGTCGAGATTTTCAATTTACACTACCAGTCACCCCCCCCCCCGAGACAGCTGCGAAGAAAAAAAAACTAAGAAATTATTCACGGGTAGGGTCGGTTTTTTGGATATAATGACTGGACTAAAATTGACAAGATCAATTTGAGTTGATTTTATCAAAAAATAAATAAAACTATAGGAAATGTGTCAAACAAATTATTATTTTTATAAATAATAACATTAGGTACATAGATAAAAAAAACAATCTTATTTACAGTTTTATAAGGTCGGGACTTGCATTAGCTTGCAAAAGATGACCATACTTTCAGTTGTGCAAATGCGTTAAGTTTTTGAGTGCCATTCGAGCGGAATCCATACTTATTCATGGTTACACTTCCACGGTACTCTTGTCAAAAGTTTTTAGGCAGCAACAAAATTAGAAAGTGTTGGAATTTTAGACTCACTAGTGAGTAAATCATTAATTATCAGAATTTTTAGTACGTGCCTGCTTTTCCATTTCATAAATTTTTTGGCTTACACGGTAATCTCTTCCAAGTTTAAATAGTATGTAATAATTAAACATTAAAAGGAGTCCTGTAGACATAATATTATGCCAATGAAAATAACTTTTAAATAAAAGAAACATTTGAATTACAATCATAACAATGTGAATAAAAAATAATCCTGCTAGAATCATGGATGGATTTACAAATAAATTCTGAAAAGAAAAGAAAAGAATTTTATTTGTATAACTTAAAAATAGTAGAAAACTCACGTAAAATCGACAATGACTTGAATTTCCTGGTTCTGCAGCGTTGGTTTCGCCAAAGGATCGATACACTTCCTTACTATATTGCACGGAAACATTGCCAGGCCATAAAGTACTTTCTTGCCAACTATGAACAGACATAAAATGCGGCGTTTGTTCAAATTTACGCCAACAGCCTAAATGCAGTGCAGATCGATGTAAAGTATCGCAATAACGCAAAGGTAAGACATGCACAATATAGGCCACGGATAAACCAACCCATAAAAAGAAAGCATGCTGTGCAGTCCATGGTACATCGTAATAAACAAAACTCTATAAAGAAGCACCACACTGATTAAACCAAATTTTTTAAATAATATTTTAACGAATACCTGTACAAAGCAACAGGGTATTAACCCAGCATAATAGGCTCCCAATACAGAGTTAAATAAAATTTGTTTTAGCCTGCTGTTAAAATTAGTTTTTAAGTTTTCCACTTCGAGTCTAATATCCATTGCATTGGAAGTGCAAGCGTGTAGTGCAGGTATGCCGTCATTATTCCAATTCACAAATTCAAAAATTGGCACTGTCGTAAATCCAAATAAAATTAAATATACCAATATTCTGCAATAAGACAAAAAATATGGTCTTATTTTTGGTTAATTTCTAAATACAGCAAGAAATAATATGTGACCTGGTCTATGAAAAGGGGGTTTAGGTGTCAAAAAATTATTTTCCATTTTTTTGCCGATTCGGATAGAGTATGAGACGCTCTTTCAGATGGTGAAAACCAGAAAGTCATAATTTGTGGAATTACTAGGCAACGCAGATAAACGGGAACACCTAATGCGAAATTGATGCAACGAGTTGTTACCTTTAACTGCTGTTTTCTCGATAACTTATTTGATCATTTTCCACTTTTTTTGCCGATTTTGATAGAGTATGAGACGCTCTTTCAGATGATGAAAACCAGAAGGTCATAATTTGTGGAATTATCAGACAACGCAGATAAACGGGAACAACTAAAGCGAAACTGATGCAACATTGTTTCCTTTAACTGTTGTTTTCTCGATAACTTGATTTCGCACGTAAGCTCCCTTTTCATAGACCAGGTCACATATATTGTCCTCTTCGACAATGAATACCGAAAGATTCTCAAAATATGATGTGAAGCTAGTACTTGGTCATTACAATGCCAAAATAGGAAGGGAGGTGGCATATAGGCCAACCATAGGGGGATATAGCATGCATCCAGAGAAAAATGAAAATGGAAGATTAGTTCCGAATGGGAAGAATATAAACCAAATAGACCATGTTTTGGTGGAAACAAGAAGTGAAGCATACATCAAAGCCGTGAAAACATAATAGAGGATCTGACGTAGATTTCGATCATTTTCTGTTAGGAACAAAATTGAAATCAGACATTCCAAATAAATAGAAAGTGAAAACCACAAAAGAGAAATACCAATATGAATTAAATTTAACGAGCAGAAGGTTCAAGATGAGTATTAGAAAGCAATAGAAGAAGTAAGATTCGGATTCAACACCCCAAAAAACATATAAAATGGAAGAAAGCAAAATTACCCCACAACTTTTCCGTTAGGGGCCCGTTTGAGCACAATTTGACTGGATTACAGTCACAATAAAATGAAAACAAAAAAATATATTTGTTCTTATTTCGTAAATTTTTGGGTTGTAAAACTGAAATTTTCATTTAAAAATGTGGAATTTTAAGTTGCTGAGACAGTTTTTCCATACTTATCTGGCTATATCCTACTCAAAAACAAAAGTTTGTAAACTGGCTACTTTTGAAATGAATACCCGGTATATAAAAGCCTAATTAAGCTCATAATTATTATTATGGGGACATAGACATATTTGAACCAGAGAACACTGAATGTGAAATCTTGAATTAGTACTCAAGCAGACTCAACTTGAGTTAGTAGCTAAATAGCCAACCGGCTATTTATTAAACAGAAATATAAAACATTTTCAATTTTTGAAAATAATTAAAAATAGCGCATAGCAAAAAATGATATTAACCTAAATCTGATTTTATAATAAAGTACCTACATGAATAATAGACTGGCACCTTTGAGTGCCCTCGGCTAGAGCTGAAGAGGGGTCCCCTTACCAAGGGGGGAGATTTTTGAAATTCACATTTTCTGCTATTTTTGAGTAATAAAAGATAAAAATCACTTTTGCCTCAAGTATACACCACTTTTTTTGAGGTCTCTTTGGGGCCTCTTTAGGTTGGGGGCCATCGGCGATCACTGACTAGCCGACCTAGCCAGTCCGGGCCAGGGTGCCCCTCATGTTACAAAAAAATAATAAAATGTACTTACGGATAATACAAATAAAATAAGTTAACTATTGGATATTGTTGTACTATGTGGTAAGTACACCAAGAGAGTAATGCTGCTATTACCGAAAATAAGATATATCTGAAACAAAAGCACTTGGTTTAGTCGGAAATAAACAAAATGAAAACGAAACTCACCTGTAACACATTGTACAAAAGGTTAATATATTCTGTGGTACAACCCATTCCAAACACTTTAAACCACAAACATAAATCAGTCTTCGAGACAAAATGACCATAATAAAACTAACCAAGTGTGTATTCATTAAATAAAAATTCTGCAACAAAAAAAGTACAAAATTACAAAAAAAATTAGTATTACTTATAACACATTTTCCTTACGATAGCTTCTGTGTTATACGAATAAGGTAACCACCAAACACTACGATAAATATGTAAAAATTGCAAAAGCACGCCGGCAGCTGTGTAGAGGAACATGAAAGTCTCAAAGAAGAAATCATTATCGACAGGTGTATTAGGGAACATGAAATGTTTGGGTGCAGGTGGAGCAACTATTGTCGAACTAGGCTCGGTTGAAGAACCCGACAGGGGTGAATACCTATTGCTACTCATATCCCCTGCTATTAAGGGGGCCACTGAATGAGTCACAGTTGACCGTGTAGACTTTGGAAATCTTCGATTACCACTCCGCATTTTAAAGCTTTAATTGTAGCAAATTATTAATTATATGGAAACTTTAACATTTTTGAATAACCTATTTGAAAATAACAAACGTCAAAATATCTGTCACTATAGGCAATTTTTCGCGAGTAACCGTGCACTACCGAGTTTCGATTTATAAAGGTTCACTCACGGTTCACTGCTATAAAAACTACAAATATTTCAAAACGTTCATTTTTGGTTTCACAAAAAAATGGCAATTTTTACTTTCTACCGGTATTTCATAATAAATAAATTTTTATTTTGTCATCCCCCTATAGCAAATGATCCGCCACTGAGTGATACTTTTGACAACTTGAAACGTCAAATTTGTAGGTTATCAATGTTGTATACTTTCAACATTACTTTATAATTAATTGGATTATAATTTATGTAATACCATCAAGTTAAGTAGAAAATACGAAAAAGTTGTAATTTTCTATCACCGAAGATCAGTTCATTAAATTACAAATCAAGTTTAGTTAAAAGTGCAATAAACCAAAAAAATGGGTGAACGAAAAGGTCAAAACAAATATTATCCTCCAGACTATGATCCCCGTGCTGGAGGATTAAATAAATGGCAAGGTACCCATGCCTTACGAGAACGGGCTCGTAAAATCGATAAAGGCATTATTATCATTCGTTTTGAAATGCCGTATAACATTTGGTGCGATGGCTGTAACAATCACATCGGTATGGGTGTACGTTACAACTCCGAGAAGACCAAAGTCGGAATGTATTACACTACGCCCGTGTACGAATTCAAAATGAAATGCCACTTATGCGACAACCACTTCGTTATCAAAACAGATCCTGGGGTAAGTACCACTCTTTCGATTTGTTCAACTGTTTCTTATATTCCAATTTATTGTAGAATTTGGATTACGTTATTTTGTCTGGAGCGAGAAGACAGGAAAATAGGTGGGACCCAATAAAAAATGAACAAATTGTACCGGAAACGAAAGAAATTCAGAAGCGTTTGTTTGACGATTCCATGTTTAAACTGGAACATGGAACTCAAGATCAGGATACAGCGGAAAGTGAAAAACCGAGGTTGATCAAGATATACAACAGAAACGATTCCTTGTGGAATGATAATTACAGCGCAAATGCGAGATTAAGACAAATTTTTAGGGTAAGTAGAATTGCTTGCAACTTCTGATTATTGGTTTTTCTAATAATTATAAAATTTACAGCAAAATACATCCGAATTGAAATCTGCTTTCACACAAGATCAAGAATTATTAAGAAAGAGCTGTTTAAGCATTCCGTTACTTCCTGAACGAGAAGAAGACAGAAAGTTGGCTTCGCTTCTTACTAAAAAATTAACACATACAGTAAACCTGGATAAAAGTATAGAATTGAAACGGAAAGATATAATTAATACGTCTTCGTTACCGACAGCAGCTTTTACTCCAGCAAAAGAGAGGAGAGCTTTGAAATTGTTACGTGGAGGAGACATCACTAAGAATTTAGTGGTTCTAAAAAGAAAGTCTGAGTCTGAAGTGTTAGAAAACAATGGTGGAGAGTCTGATAAAAGTTTAGAAATTACTGGCACATCAATAAATGGTAGTTCCAGTGGTAGTGGTGAATGTGACACTAAAAAAATTAAATTGTGTTCTTCATTGGTTGACTATGGAGACACAAGTGAATCTGAGTGAATCGCTTTTGTAATTTGAATTGTTATGTTTTATTTATAAGTCAATAAAATTAGAATTTTAAATGAAACTACTTCTGCATTTTGCTAACTTGCTTCAAGATTTCTTATATTCGGTCAACTATTATAATAGTTTCTCACAATTTCAAATAAAATAAGGAAAAATTACATAGACAACGTACAAAAAAAAAGCTTTTAACAGTAATGTTAAAAACGTTTTAAATTTATTCTATTGTATTGTCATATTGACGCTGTTGTCCTTTTATCATTTGCAACTGTAATTTCCTTAGAATGTAAATTTAAATTTGATTAGCGTACCTATTTCTACATTTGTATTTCCTTGTTAATTCGTCATCATTTGAATTAAAATTATTGTGAAACAATTAAAATAAATTTATTTACCAATATAAAACTTCAGGTACAATATTATACATTTTCATTCCAACATAACGAAAAGTACTTGCTAAAAAATCTCCAAGGCACCGCATATAAAAAATCTTAACATTTAAAAAATAAAATATTCTTATTTATAACCATCAAGTTTCTCATAAAAATTTGCTAGGGTAATATAATTGTCAGAAATTTCAACATTTTCAGAACTGTCATTTGAACCTTCATCTACCGACACAAAATTAAAGCTACTGCAATGTTTACAAACAGTAGACGGTTGCATATCAGATATTTCCAGATCTTCTTCCTCCCCGGTTGCAATAATAGCCTTTTGTATCAGACGTTTCAACTTTTTTCTTCTCTCATGTGAACGTAACTGACGCAACTCTGCAGCAACAAACTCGCCAAAAATTGCACAATTGTCTACCGATTTATTTGAATTTTCCTGTTCATCACGAACGTGATAAATTTTACTTCTTTCCGAAGTAACCATTTTCTTTTTACTTCCATCCTCATCAAATTGTTTCGATCTTACTTCTTCACGCTTTGTAAATGAAAGTTTTCTACTATTTGTGCTTTCGTGTTCATCAACCGGTTCTAATTTTATTTTTTTAGTTACTCTTAATTCTTGAGACGGTAGGTCCTAAAAATGATAATTATATATTTAATTACCGAGTTTTCTTTCAGTACCTCAACACTCGAAGAAGTGTCCTGTTCTTTTACTACAAATAACAGCGCATCAAAATATTCCCAACTACTTTGCCATGTTACATTATTTTCTCCATTTCGAAGCTTATTTTTCTTCTTTCTTATTTCTGCGTTCATTTGACACCTCAAATTGTGCCACTTCCTGTTCATTTCAGCTTCGTCTACCTCCAAAGAGGCCGCTATTTCCTTCATTACTTTCGTCTTTCTGTCTCGATCTCGAAACTCCAAAGTGCAGTTCCATAATCCTGGGTGTTTTTCAATACTTTGAATTAGTTTAAAAGTTTTGTTGCGGCTCCACACTCCATTTGCGTGTTTCGACGACATAATAACAATAACAACACGTAGAGTTGTTCGAGATCACTGATGCGCTCTAATTAATTTCAACCACTCTACTGAGAGTTTAGATTTCTCTCGCTAGAGAGCTCTACGTAGAGTGGCAGAAAACTGTTTTTTAATGTCAACACCCTGTATATTTTAGTTTGTAACCTAACGCAACCTAACGTAAACCGTAAACCTAACCACAAATTTAATTGAAAATAAATTTTCAAGTTTTTAAAATGAATAGACCAGAATTGGAAGGAACCGCTCATCTAATTGACGATATTGATAGCAAGTAAAATTACTTACATTTGTTTACATTTTTTAATCATTCACTGTTTTATTAGAAAAACTTATGGTTGTATTGAGAGATGGAAGGACGTTAATTGGATTTCTTAGAAGTGTAGATCAATTTGCAAATCTTGTTTTGCATCGCACAATTGAACGAATACATGTTGGTAAGGAATATGGAGATATTCAACGAGGAGTGTTCATAGTACGGGGAGAAAATGTTGTACTTTTAGGTGAAATTGTAAGTATTAATTTTACTGTTTCATCAAAATTTAATTATTTGTCCAACTAAACATTGCATCTGTTGTTGATCTACCAGGTCGAAATCCTTGCTGGTAATTGCCAATTTTTTTTCTAAATATTTTTGCAGTCTTCTATGTGTCATTTTCGACAGTCTCCTTTTTTGTGTATTGGAACCACGGACCTCTTAAAATATTGAGACCATCTTTACCATTCCATTCTGTTGATATTCTCTCCTCTCTCCATACTAGCAACATTAGTTCATACATTCTTATCATAGTTTCATCACCCATTTTCATCAGCTCGGAGTTTATGGAGTCCAATCCTGGTGCTTTCCTGTTTTTCATCGACATTAAAATCCTATAGAATTCTTCATACTCTGGTTCCTTTATGGATTCTTCTTGATTTCGGTTAGATGTTCTCTCATCTATTGTACTTTCTCTTAACTCTTTAGTGAGCAAATCTTTAAAATACCAGATCCATATGTTGTTAATCTCCATTTTTTATTCATATTTAGTATTCACCTCTTTGTCTTTCATTCCTCTCACTTCTGCTTTGTTGTTGATTCTCTGATTTTTTATATTTTTATAAAATTCTCTAGATTTTCCATGGTTTTCTTCTATGTCTTTCATCATTTTTTCTATCCATTTTTGTTTCTTCCATTTGCACATTTTAACTGTTTCTCTTTTCTTTATGTCCCCCCCCCATTTTTACTTTTGGATCAATTTTTGTGTTATTCGTTTTTCGTTTGTGCAATCATTATTCGCGAATTATTTAAGAAATAAGTTTGGAGAAATGCAGGGCCGGATTTACCAATTTGCCGCCTGTAGGCATAATAATATGTGCCGCCCCTTCATTACACAAAAATATTAGGGGGTGAGTAGTGGTCGGCTGACGTGGTCGCCCAGGGGCTGTGGGGGGTCTCCCTTAAAATGGATTATATGACCACCGATATTTGAATAAACAACAAAATAAGCAATCACAACTCAAAGTCTACTATTCAACTCAAATTAATACCTATGTATACATTAATTTCATATGATTTTCTTAGAAATCAGCGGATGTAGTCAAATGTAACTACAGTGGCTCGCAAAAGTCTTCGGACACTCCTATGTTAGCAATGTAAATTGCACAGTTTGAAGCCTTTTTTGACATAATATAAAAATCGATTTTACAACAAAACTTTTTAAACATTTTTTGTAGAAAAGTTTTTTATCTTCAATTTTATACCTATACATTTTTTCATTTTCTCGCCCCATTTTTGACTGAGAGCGACTTAAACAAGACTTGGGAAAATACAAAAAATATTGTCACCTGTATCTCGGAAACGGTGCGTCAAAATACAAAAATGTATATGAATAAAAATGTAGGGAACGAAATTTACAAAAAAAAATTCCTCTTCATTTTTCTATTTTGTTGTACCGTTTCCGAGATACAGGTGACAATATTTTTTGTATTTTCCCGAGTCTTGTTTAAGTCGCTCTCAGTCAAAAACGGGGCGAGAAAATGAAAAAATGTATAGGTATAAAATTGAAGATAATGAAATTTTCTACAAAAAATGTTTAAAAAGTTTTCTTGTAAAATCGATTTTTATATGTCAAAAAACGGCTTCAAAATGTGCAATTTACATTGCTAACATAGGAGTGTCCAAGGATTTTTCCGAGCCACTGTATATACTTCAGAGGCTGGATAAGTTGAGAGTTAACTTACAAATAATTAAAAAATTTATGGTTGCAAAATATTTTAAAAATAATTCTTATTTTTTACTTTTACATTCAAAATTTGCCGCCCCTAAAAATTTGCCGCTCTAGGCAGCTGCCTACTCTGCCTATTTAGGGTGCGTTCGGGGAGAAGCTACTTTCGCTACCAAACATTTATTTTTTTCCTTCTTTTGAGCTTCCAGTCGCTTCCAAATGCTTTGGCTCCGCCCCTTTTAGCCGCTACAAACATTTTGGCGGGGACCCAAAGCGTTTGGAAGCGACTGGAAGCTCGAAAGAAGGAAAAAAGAAATGTTTGGTAGCGAAAGTAGCTTCTCCCCGAACGCAGGGTTAGAAATATGGCCCTGGAGAAATGGGAAAAGGGGGAACCCCCATTTCAATTTTTGTATAAAATTTTATATTAATCATTTGTGCATTCAATATTTTCGTATGTGCAAACACCGTTTGCGAAATATCTTGAACTTAAGTGGGGGGGGGGGATTTCATTTATCCATCGCGAATTTTAAATAAAAAAAATTGGTGTCAGTCATTTGTGCATTTATTATTTTCCTTTGTGCAAGCACGGTTTGCTAAATATCTTCAATCGAAAAACTGGCAATCATTTCCCCCCCCCCCATTTGGATTTTTGTATCAATTTTGGTGTCATTCGTTTGTGTACGTTTGTGCAATCATTTTTTTCGTTTATGCATTCAGCGTTCACGAATTGTTTAACAAATAAATATTTGTAAATCTCCGAGCAACAGCCGCCATAATGTATTAACCCTAGATCACTAATCATTCGTCTCACAGACGAACACACTCGGAACGCATTCGACATCTATACATCATGTTCCCAAACCTTCCTCGCCCCGCTCCATTTTACCACTGGCATTTCCCCAACTCCCCAAACTTATTTCTTAAATAATTCGCGAAGGGTAATTGCACAAATGAAAACATGTTTGCACAAACGATTGACACAAAAATAAAAATTTGGAGGGGAAAGGAATGGACCTCCTTTCTTTGTATCTTTCTTTATCTTCTACTTTTGTTCTTGTTAATGTTCTTATCCATTTGTCCAATTGTCCCTTCAGCTGCTCTCAATATGCTACTCTTAATGTTGCTCCATTCTTTATCTATGTTTGTGGCCCGTTTCCTTTTCTTCGTCTCTTCTTGTATTACTTGTGCATACTTCTTCTGTTTTTCATCGTCATTTAATTTTTCTGTTACTAATCTTTTAGTTTTCGTTTTTTCTTTACATGTCTTTTCTGGATCTTACCCATTTTAACCATATTATCATCCGTGTCCTGTCTACAGTTGTTCGTACATATATGATCTTGCATCATTCACCTTAAAAGTTCCACCAATATAATATGGTCAATTTAGTTTCCTTCTTCACTTCCAGGTCTCCTTATGTTTGTTCTTATGGTTGCATTCTGTGGTTACTATCAGCAAGCCACATGCCGTGGCCAAATTACACAGCTTCTCTCCACTTTCGTTCGTTTTCTCGTGAATAGTGTTTTTTGTGCGTTTCCGACATATACCTCTCTTCCAATTTGTGCATTAAAGTCACCTAGCTCCATCAAATCATCTCCTTTTGGTATTCTTTTGAAAAGTTTCTCTATTTCCTCATAAAATTAATCATTTTCTTCGTCTTTTGCATCCTCAGTTGGTGCATAAGCGTTTATTACAGACAGATTCGCGTGTTCACCCTTAATTCTAAATTCTAACATAAGCCAGCCGACCGTTTACTGGATCAAAAGCAAAACATTTTTCTATTATGAAGGCTACTCCATTTCTACCTTGCTTTTTTTCACCCAAATACAGCATTACATAATTCTTCATTCTCATATCTCCGCTCTCCTTTCATCTAACTTCCTGTATTGCTGCCAGCAGGGACGTGCCAACCAACTTTATTGAGGGGGGAATTTGCCAACTTAATTAAAAATTACTAATTTTTTGTAATTGTCTAGTTTTCCTATTGTCGGTTAAGCGGTTTTTGCCAACTTGACCAAATTTTGAGTGATTTTGCCAACTTTCTGAAATATTGGGAGCAGGCTTTCCCCCTTGGGCACGTCCCTAGCTGTCAGATTCACTTTGTATCTCTCAATATCTCGAACTGTCTCGTTTATTATTCCAGGCATCAGCATCGTTTGTATGTTCCATGTTGCTGTTCTTTTTCTTTGTTTCATTTTTTCCATAACCTTTTTTCTTTTTGTTTATATTCTACATTGCCAGTTTCATAATCCATGGGAGTTGCAGAGGTTGTTATATTTTGAGAGCTGTTGTTTGTTTGCTAGTTTTTTGGATCCAGCCTATCCTCTGTTTCTTATAGCCACCTTTAGGTCTTTCCATTTGTGTGCTTGTATCCAACTCTAGTTTTATCTCCTTTTTCGATTTCATTTCTTGTCACTTCTCTTATTTTACACTTCCATCTCTTTCAGTGTCATATCGCTGTCTATAAATATTCTCTCTCCCCTCAACTTACTTTTGTTCTTCATTACTTGCATCTTCTCTTCCCAGGTCTGCACTTTACCAACATTAGCTTTTTTTCTTCACTCTTCCCTATCTGAAAGACTTCCAGCGGTTCAATTTCTTTTAATTGCTTTGGGTTTGTTACTTCCAGTCCCTTGACTATTATACCTTTCAAAAACGTTTTCTAGCTCTTCAGTTCTCCTTGTAAGTGCTTGATTTTCCTGAGTCCAGGTCTCCTCTTTCTCTTTACTGTCTTCCTGTATCCTTTTAATCTCCTCCGAGTTCTCTCATTTCGTCTCTGTTCTCCTTAAAACCATCACGTATTTCACTTCTCATACTCTCAATAGCTTGCAATACTGTATCCATTTCAAAAGCTCGTTCTTCGTTTCCTTTCTCAGTTTGCTTCGTTTTTGATGGTGGTGATCTTGCGGTTTTGAAATATTATATCTATCCCTTCTATGGAATCTTCACTGTTGGGGAATCTCCTTCGTTTTGTATACCGACTTATTGGTTTTCGTTATTTTTGCGTGTTTTAACTTTTCTATTGTCTTTCCTGATATGCAACCCTGCAGTGTCTTTGCCTCATTTTTAAATTCGCCTAGAATGGTTTTTCACCCGTCCAGGTTGTCTAACGTTTTCAAACCGCAAAATGTAGTTCTTATCTCAAAAATAAAATAGAATATACATATTAGCTAATAGAACTGTTGATATTGTTTTTTTTTTATATTTTAAATATAAGAGACACCTGGGTTAGTGATTTGTCACCATTAACATAAAAAACCAGGATACAGGCACATCTGAAGGCAAGTCTAGCAAGCTACCCGATGAATGTAAAATATTTATATGCTCAAAGTCTTTTAACACTGCCAAGAAAACAACACAGATGTTGAGAAATAGCAGGCCTTGGTCTACTAGAAGATAATTGTTTCTAAAAAAAAAAGGAAGAAAATAATAACAAAGCTCTTGCTCATATTAATTTTGCTGTATATTTCTAAATTTAATCAACACTTAGTTCTCCATTGTGGTAAATTTATCAATGAAAATAATTTTAGGATCCTCAAAGAGAAGCAAATTTACCATTACGAGAAGTTACAGTCGACGATATTTTAGATGCACAAAGAAGAGAACAGGAAGCCAAACAAGATCAACAAAAATTGTTAACAAAAGCTTTAAAAGAAAGAGGTTTAAATTTAATGACCGATTTAACACATGATGACTTATATTAAAAATTAAAACATTAAAATTTTTTATTTCATGCTGGTTTATTAATTCTTATAACATATTTATAATATAAAATAAAAACTTAATAAATATATAATATTAAAATGACGTTTCATAAACTACCGGTTTTGCATTATCATCAAATTGTTTAGAACTAATTTCTAATCTGTTAGCATCATCACAGTCTTTGATAATTTCAGTTCTTTGATCTTCGTTCAGATCAGGTTCTTCTGGATTGTAGCCGTTTAAACAATGCAACAAAGAAGAAGACAATCCATTATCATTTAATTTTGGAGAGGAATAACTTCCATCAGAGCAATTAGAAAAATTTAATTTAGGAGGAGTATCGATTAAAATACTTCGACTACGCAAATATTCTTTAAACGTATCGGATAAAGAATCTTCTTCGACTTCCTCTAAATTTTCTAAACTTTTTGATTTCCTTGGTATATTTAGTTTGGTATAAGAATCCACAAAAGACATCTCTTCTTCTATACTATCTATAGTACAGTCTTTTAATTGTAACTTTGGTAAACTACGTATATTTGTACCAGACACAAGTAGCACAGGTTTACGACTTCTTGGTGTCATCATAGATTCCTAAAAATGTAAAAAAAACCAATGAATTTGTTCGTTTTATGTTTAAAAACGTACCAAACCAAAAATACACTACAAAAGAGTTAGAGTTTCAAATCAAAAGTGGGTAGTCTGAAAAAATAAATATGAACACTAAATAACTACTTCACCTTATCCTCTAATACCATTAAAATAATCAAAAATACATACAAGTGCTATCCTGATACTTCCCATGTTCCGTGCTAGTTTACTATTTACTATAAAATAATCATAAAAATGCACCTACTGTAAAATACAAGCACCAAAGCTGTTGAAACAGTCAAAAACATTTTTGACTTTTTGTTTAAGGTTGTTTTTACATTCAGGTACGAGCACGTTAACCAAGCCCAGAAGATATAGTTATTTACAAAAACTCAATGGGAACTGATAGGTAACAATAAAATGAAGCGTTTAAGGTGAGGATGAACGCTAAATTAATATCGAATGTAAAGTTTCGATTTACCCCAGTTGCTGCATTCTGTTGACGGTACTTACGCTCAATGTAAATACTTACTATTTAGTAAGGGGCGGAGCTACCGCAGTTGAAGATATCTTGTAATCATCAAACTAATATCACGATTTAGGAGTTCCATTGTCTTAATTATCCCGATTTAGGTTGTATTTCTTTAGTGTATTTGTGTACTTTATTTATTTAATGAACTTTTTTTTAATTCCAAAATTTGTATTTTTGTATAAACCATTTTCAAATTACGCGTTAGTAAGTGAGCGCTCTCAGAAATTTTGGTTTATAAATAGTCCGATCTTCCAGTTGAGAGGGAGGATAAAATGAACAACTCAAGTATTTGTGAAAACTCTCATTTAATATTCACATGAAGTGACGCGCATGAATGGATTAACAAGATTCACACTGTCCATTATTACAAATAACTTAAATGCAATTTTTCGCAAATGCTCGAGTTGTGAATCAGGTTGGATGTCCCCTTGTCAGCCATTCTTAAATTATTTGAGTTCAAATTCCACATAGAACTTTAGTTCCATTAGGAATAGTCTATAAATATAACCGCAGATTTGTAATTTGTTAATAGTACTACTGTTCCTCTAGATAAAATACCATGTAAATATTGTATCATAAATTTTAGGTTCAATTCTTAAAATTTAAACATTCAATAGCACCTCTGAAATTGTAAGATACTGCTAGCAGAAAGAAAGCACTAGAAACAGAAAGAAGAAATCACTAAAAGATTTACTAGAAAAAGCTTTTCAGAAAGTATAAGACAAAACAGTACCTGCATAGCCTTTGGCATACGTTGAGTCGAACGTGTAATAGGAGACATCGACTTACGCTCGTGATCTTGTGGTGTAAAAACCACGTTACTTGCGCATTCACAGCGTAATGCATGCGCCGGTGTACTTGTGAGATAAGAATTTGATAATTTTTCACGACGTTCGATACTTAAATTTGGATCTGAACTACTGCGTTGCAATTGATTATCAAAATTCTTACATTTGTCTTCAATATTTAAAGATGACTTTTTAAATTTTTTAGGAGGCTTTTCATCATTACTTACGTCTGGACTGATATCACATTTTGTGCAAAATAATTTTGCTTTAGCTGTTAACCCAAGGAATGGACTCTGTAAAATTTGCACATCAAAATTGGTGAAAAAATATTATTTTGCAGTGTCAGGATCCCTGAAGAGCCAACAATTTTAATTCACATTCATTCCTCTTTCAATCATTCTTTCCTGATCACTTCATTAGGTCATTAATATACTAAATAAGTACATGACAAATCTCCAAAAAAATACCTTTTTCACCTAATTTGTGGCAAAATTTTAATTTTAACAAAAGTAGTTGATAAAGTAACAAACTTACGGTAACTTCTTCATTGGTAGATAGACTGGGAGTGTATTTATTTTTGATTCCCCTTCTGATGTTATTTTCTAAAATATATTTTTTTATCGAACCACTTAATCCTTTGGTTTCGTGATCCTCAGTTTGGAGTAATTGCAAAGGTGTACCATGCCCATTTTCCTTGTTAAATTGCCTCACAAGTTTTTTCTTTTTTGATGATTCTGGTAAACTTTGGATGTGAGCATACAATTCAGCTAAAGCTGTTTCGGTAGTATTAATTTGGTTTTCTTTCGCCGTTCGTTCAACATCAACAAAACTGTACACAGTATTAGCAGCCACATTATCAGTAATAGATTCATCAAAGTTTCGTTTGGGAGACAAATGTTTACGATGTTCCCTTTCCGAATAATACGCTCTAACGTCAATTGCTAATTTCGGAGGTACATGAAATATTTCTTTACTTTTATCTATCATAAAAGAGATCACCTTGTAATGTTTGTGTAAAGTTTCGTGCAACTTTTCCGGAGATAAAGATCGAGGGCATACCAAGTGAGGCGTAAATACGGTGGATAAATTATCACAGGACATTTTATTATCACCTTCATGTGATGCAGTAAATTTGAGTAAATCTAATATATCCTTGAGTAAAATTCTATTTTCTGATGGTAATGAGAGTATTAACAATTGAATCATGTACGTTACTTTCTGATGATCAAATGTGGAATTTTGAGAACAAAACAAGTCTAAAAAAAGAAATACCGTTAAAAGTATTCAAACTTTATTAGAAGTTTAACTTTTCTAACAGACCAAACAAATTAGAATCTTAAATTGAACTAAATCAGGAGTCTAGCAAATTTGCCATTTGATAGAAAAACCATTTTCAAATTAAATAAACCGACGCACACTGAAGGAAAAAAATCAAATGTTACATGCACATTTGCTATTATAATTTTTGTAAACTACACGACTCTCTTGAGCACCATTATATGAATTGAATTTATAGAGACGTTGCTCGTTCCAACTCTCCTCCATATTGGTCAATAGATGCTACCGAGGGGTAATTCACTAAGGTCTAAACCGTACAATGGATTCAAGTCTCTAAAGATTGCACAGAGATTTTAAAAGATTTTTGAGATTGTCAAAAGATTTAACAAGATTTTATAGATTATAATCTGGATTTTGCCTGACAACAATGCTAAAATTTTTGGGATTGTTTCGAAGATTTTAAAAAATTTTCTGTGATTTTACAGATTTTTATTAAGATTATGAAGATTGTACGGGATTTTACTGCTTTTATAAAGTTGTAGAAATTATATAGATTGGTAAGATTTCTACTGGATTGTAAAATCTATGCGATTTTTATTAAGATATGAAGATTGTTCGGGATTTTACTGCTTTTAAAACAATTGAAGAGATTTTATAGATTGAAACCAGGATTGGTAAGATTTCTACTATTTAGATTGTAAAATCTATGCGATTTTTAGTGAAGATTTTATAGATTATAATCTGGATTTTGCCTGACAACAATGCTAAGATTTTTGGGATTGTTTCGAAGATTTTAAAAAATTTTCTGTGATTTTACAGATTTTTATTAAAATTATGAAGATTGTTCGGGATTTTACAGGTTTTATAAAGATTGTAGAGATTTTATATATTGAAACAAGGATTGGTAAGATTTCTACTGGATTGTAAAATCTATGTGATTTTTAGTAAAGATTTTATAGATTAAACCTAATCTGGATTTTGCCTTGGTGTACAACAGATTTTTGTAGTGATTTACCCATCGGATGCTACTAATTTGCTGATGAGAGATTAACAGTTTTTTTAAAGCATATTCTTCTAGAAATTATAATTTTTGCTTATGGAACCAATAAGTTAGAGTATATCGAGGGGTAATTCACTAAGGTCTAAACCGTACAATGGATTGCAGTCCCTAAAGATTGCACAGAGATTTTAAAAGATTTTTGAGATTGTCAAAAGATTTAGCAAGATTTTATAGATTATAATCTGGATTTTGCCTGACAACAATGCTAAGATTTTTGAGATTGTTTCGAAGATTTTAAAAATTTTTCTGAGATTTTACAGATTTTTATTAAGATTATGAAGATTGTGCGGGATTTTACTGCTTTTATAAAGATTGTAGAGATTTTACAGATTGAAACAAGGATTTGTTAGATTTCTACTGGATTGTAAAATCTATGCGATTTTTAGTGAAGATTTTATAGATTGTAATCTGGATTTTGCCTGACAACAATGCTAAGATTTTTGGGATTGTTTCGAAGATTTTAAAAATTTTTCTGAGATTTTACAGATTTTTATTAAGATTATGAAGATTGTACGGGATTTTACTGCTTTTATAAAGATTGTAGAAATTATATAGATTGAAACAAGGATTGGTAAGATTTCTGCTGGATTGTAAAATCTATGCGATTTTTAGTGAAGATTTTATAGATTACTAGCTGATGCCCGCGACTTCGTCCGCGTGGAATTCAGTTATAAAAATAATAATCATATTTTACAGACTGAATAGGCCTAGCATAGTCATAAATATGTTACAAACTTCCCGTTACGTTACAAACCCCCTCTTTGCCACTTTTAGATTGAATTTCAAAAATTCTTTTCTCAGTACTCGCCTATGTTATTCCATGCTTCTAGACCGTAGAGCTAACGGTTTAGGCTGTGCTTTAGAACATTGAGGCACGCCGACACTGGGAATCTCGTTAATCAATTCGCGCGCGTCACCACTAATTAGATATTAGGTGATAAATCCCATATTTATGTATATTTTTTTTATTAAGAAAATCCCATGCTTCTAAACGTAGACCCACCGGTTTAGACTGTGTTTTGGAAAATTGAGGGACGTCGACAGTGGGAATCTCGTTAATCCATTCATGCACGTCACCACTAATTAAATAATAGGTGATAAATCCCTTTCGGATAGGATTTTCATAAAATCCTTTCTTAGTGCTCGCCTACGTGATAACAGGAACCTCTGTGCAAAATTTCATCGCTAAGGACCCAGTAGTTTGGGCTGTGCGTTGATATATCAGTCAGTCAGTTTATTCTTTTATTATTATTATTATATATATATATAGATAATCTAGATTTTGCCTTGGTGTACAACAGATTTTTGTAGTGATTTACCCCTCGGAGTATATTAAATAATGTTTGTAATAAATTATCACATATTGAGGTCAAATACCCCAGTGTGCGAAGCCATAACCCTGCATCAAAATCCTGTGACAGCGCAAATATTCACAATTTGTATACAAAAAATTGTGTAGGTAATTACAACAAAGTCCATTACAGCAAATTTTTTTTGTATGAAAATGTTTACCATCTATACTTTTTTCCAGTATTTTTGTTTTTATATTTTATATATTATAATGCTTAATTTTTCCAAGGAGGGGGCGATCACCCCCTCTGGATCCGGCCTTAAATTAAACTCCCCCCCCCCTACTTCAAATTCTTCTCTAAATTGAATTATTTATTTGGCACATGTAACTGAATAGGGTTTTATAGGTAAAAATTATTCTATAAACCAAATTTATTAATTCGAACTCTTTAAATTGAATCCAATGTTGGGCATTTAATGTCAACAAATATTATTTTTGTAGGTGATCTGTTAATTGCCGAACTCCCTTTGGTAGTCCACCAAATTACAGATTTGCCTCAAAAAGTGACCTTTTTGCTTCTCATAACACAATACAGTACCTAGTTTGTTTTGACAACAGCATGAAATTACCAATTTTTTTATATTGATAAGTGATAACCTTTTTGAGGATGTAATCAAACTAGTGGGAATGCTGACTGACAATATAAAACTTCACCACTTTCACGAATGTGGTTAGTTGTGCTTGAGATGATAAGCTTGACGAACAAATTAGGGAGTTTTTTCCTACAGAGAATTTCGGGGTAACGAAATTGGAAGCAGGGATGGCAGGGAGACTTCAATGTTTGGAGCTAAAATGGAGAAAGAACCAACGTTAAAATATGAGCATGTCACAAAAAGTTTGGGCCGAATTTTGTGCGATTGTGAGATAAAATTTTCAAGTTAAAGTATGTACTGGAATAAAAATTAGTAATGCCAATTAATCAAACGTCTCTTTTGAAACTAGCAAGTCAAAGAAGGTAGGAAGGTTTATCTAAGGAGTTAGAAATATTCCTAACATTATTCTCGAATCAGTTCTCGTTACACTTTTTATAAACTGGATTAAGAATTTTTATAACCTGCGACTTTGATCGACTCCAACGCCTAAACTATTAAAGTTAGATAAATGCTGTAAGGGACTTTTTAGTAGGAAATTTAATTACCTACAAAATTGTTCCTATACAAATTCTTGAAATTTCCTACAGTTGTCGCAGAATCTTGAATGCAAGATCGCGAGGTCGGTGCTTTTTTAGTTCTTTTTGCATATTGTCCGGGCTCAATTTATATTTAGTTCACTTTAAAATGTTTCTTTCTATCGAATGATTTAGTTTCATTTAAAATTGTAGTCTTTCATAATTATGCCAGGCTCTTTTTGACACAGCTCTGTGCTAAATTAATTTTGTAATAAATTAAAATTCGTTACTTACTTGCAACTTGACAATGAGCATAATAATGTGCGTTGGTTAATAAAGGTTCAGGTAATTCAGCTAAAAATCCTTTTAACACAGATGCACAGTCATGAACACTATAAACATTATTTTCTAAATTAAGAGGACTACCACGGTTTAGTAAATTCTTTAGTTCTTGTTGACGTATTAGAGAACCAGTCCTTCGAAAAACTCCTTCCACTTTGATATCTACAAATTATATTAAATGAAAACTTTCATAATAACACTAGAAGTACATCAAACTCACTTTCATCTTTCTTCAAAAACTCGACAAGCTGATACACCTGGCAAATACCCTCCTGAGTTAGAGGCACCCCATCCATAATTCCACGGACATTTTTTGTTTTCTTGACAAAGGGGGTCAACTTTCTCTTTTTTGACTTGTCTTTTTCGTGAGTAAGTTCGTCGTTTCTAAATGGATCAAGTTTGAATTTTTTAGTTTAGGAAACTTTTACTTACTCGTACGTGTTTATGTCCAAAACGAAAGATAAATGCATGCGGACCAGAGTATCGAATTGGTTAAAATTTTCGCGACGTAATTTTTCGACCAAAAGGTCGTCGTCTGATAAGTTACCTGAATTTACGTTCATCTTTTAATTCAAAATTATAAAAGGTTATGTCAATATTAAAACCGCGACGTAACGGAAAACGACAACAACTGAAACACCAACGCAACGCACCAACCAGAAAGGTCCATTCAAACTGCTTCAGACGTTAGAATTATTTTATATTTTCAAACAGGTGAATTCGAATAAATGCGATTTCTTTTGGTTGCGTATAGGGTGAAACGAAATTTATATTTTATTTTATTAATCTTTATGAAATACCGTTTATTTTTTAACTTTTAATTCATAAATTTTTAACATTTGCACCCCATATGAGGGGGGGGTCCTTTGCACCCCACGTCATTTTTCAAAGCAAGCCTGTAAAATGCTTTAATTCTTGTTTATTTCAACATAATATTTCAGGCCTTCAATAACCTAGTATGATGTGCGAAGGTATAATAGGAAGATATTTATTGGTTAGTTGTTAATTCGTGATAATACATTAATTGATATATTTTAATAATTTACGAATTAATTAAAAGAATTAAATTAATATATTTATGAGCTTTCAAGTGCTATGTACCCTTAATAAATAAATACATTATTATGTATTTTCTAATGAAGGGTACATAACACTTGAAAGCTCATAAATATAATATTAATTTAATTCGAAAATTATTAAAATATATATTATTAATTAATATAATAGGAAGAGCAATAAAAGTAAATTAACAGGCACGTAGAGTTCAGACACTTAGTAGGCGGAGCTAATGTGCAGAAACGAATATTTGTCGGGTCATATTTAATTTGTATGTGTTTGTCTTGTAAAAAAAATATTTTGAAACAAAGAAAGCCACAAAGACGCACATGAATGGATTAAAGAGATTCATGTTGTCCTTTAAAATGTTCCTTAAATGTTCGTGTTTTAAAGTGTTTCTAAATAAAATTTCTTGTATGTTGTTCTTTATTTATGCTTAAAATTTTAATATTTTTACGTTTAGCTAAATTTACAAGTTTATTCTCGATGCGAACCAGAGGAAATTTTTCTTGAACAATGAAAAGTTATAATTTTTGCTCTCAAAGTTTTTTTTTGTTTTTACAAAATGTTTTTACTTTTCTCTCGCGTTTGTTGTGGATGTTACTCAACCTGACTTACTTTAGTAAGCAAAATATAGTTGATGTTATTTATGATACTTTAGATTAAGACAGGCCCGTAGCCAGGATTTTATTTCGGGGGGTGCACTTGTAAAAAACCTTTTGTAAAATGTAAAATTTTCGGTTGTTCCCCTTCCATTTTATTTGTCTTTTCAACATTTAGGGGGGGGGGGGCACGTGCCCCCCCTGGCTACGGGCCTGGATTAAGACTTTAAAAACTTTAGACTTTAAATAATTGGTTTTTTACTGTGACAAATCAAAAAATTAAATATTATCTAGCTTAATATTTTGCTGTAACATATTTTATTTTTCTAAAACTTTATTTCTTTCTGCATAAAATAACAAACTATAATGTGTCTTTACATAGTAATTCTATAGCCATTTTTCAAAAACATATTATACTATTCAAATTTTGCCTTAGAAATTTGCATTTATGGCAACATCAGGAATTAAAAAATTCAGATAGTCACAAGTCGATTAATGATAGGTTAGATTTGTGAAGTGTCTGCATCTGGGCTTCCAGATTACAAGAATAAAAAGAAGTCGCCATACAAATAAAACATTTATTTAGACCAAGAAGACACCTTTCCATAATCTTTTATTGAGACACCAAAATTTGCTAATTTATTTCTTACATTATCACAATATTGCAAAAGTTCTTTATCTTTATCATTGATTCCCCTCAAACGAATATTTTGTCTAAACTCTGTTATTATATCCAACAAATCCTCGTTTGTGTCATTACCCTCAGCTGAAAGTTTGTCATTTAAATTTACACCGAACATATCAAACGTATCAGTGACAAAATTTAAAATTCTCCTGAGACACATTACATTTTGTAAATTAGTCGTGGTTAAAGTTGTCACCGAAGATGAATGTATCATTTTATTAGCAGTCTTAATAAGCGAACTCAAGGCTTTAATGCATGCAGAAGTGTTGAAATCATCACGTAAAGCTTCTTGCACTTTAGCATGACTGGCCATTAGTTCAACAATTAAGACCCCTTCATTAATTTCCGGTTTTAAAATTCCACGATAGCACAAATCGCAATCGTTAACAAAGTTTCTATAACTTTCCAATATATTTTCCGCGGTTTTAATATATTCTGTGCTAAATTCCATGTTGTGGGTGTAGTGCGACATCAGGCACATCATACGAAAAACGTTAGATGAACAAACTTTCAGCATCTCCTGAATACTTAGAGCGTTGTTTAAAGATTTTGACATTTTTGTTGATTTTTCTAACATGTGTCCTGTATGAAACCAATAATTTACCCACTGTGGTTTAGAAAAGTAGGAGCAACATTGGACTTCTTCGTTTTCATGATGAGGGAAGCGAAGATCTATACCTCCGGCATGGATATCAATATTTGAACCTAAAATTCAATCTAATAAACTTTCTAATTGGGGTAGGGGATGGGGTTAATTCAGATAATTCCCACAAATGTTTAAGTATTAATTTGTCTGGATTTAAATAACTATGTATTAATATAAATTTTACTATACCAAAAATTGCGCTTGCTAAAGCTGAACATTCCGTATGCCAGCCTGGTCTACCAGATCCACACATTGCATCACCGTGCCAACATGGTTCGTTTTCTTTACAAGTCTTCCAAACTGTGAAATTCATCTTTAATTTGTCGTCACCTTCCACATCCGCTCCTATATTCTGTAATTTAGCATAACCGCTGTTTCGTTTACTAACATCGAATATTATCGACCCATCAGCATTTTTATAAGCAACCTCTTTTTCTAGAAGTTTTCTAGTAAAGGCTTGAATGATATTTATGTGATCGGTAACCCTCACAACTATATCAGGCTTGGTAACGTTCAACGCTTCCATATCACTCCAAAATTCTTTCTCGTAGTGTCGAGCAAGATCCTTATAAGAAACCTTACTAATGTCACTTTTTTTAATAATCTTGTCATCTACATCGGTGATATTCATTGCGGTGATTAAATTAATGTTAAAATTGCGTCTTAATAATCGTTGGATTATGTCCAATTTTACATAACAACTTGCATGTCCAATGTGTGCTGAATCGTACACCGTAGGACCACAGGTGTACCAAGAAGTGCACAGTTTATTTCCAACTACAAGTGGTACTTTTTCTTTGGCAACACAATTATAAACTTTGATGGTTGTATCATAACCTTCTGGTTTAATCCAAGTGTGATGCAAACGCACATTTTGAGCAAGAATTCGTCTAATATTCATTATGTAGTTTCATATAACCACATATCACCAATATTCGTTCAGATTACAAAAGTGAGGTTATAATTTTTTCGTATTAAAATATAACCTAAAAATAGTTGATCACAGAATGAAAAGTGCTGTGATTGTTTAAAAATTTTATAATTTCGAGGTTTTTGAATTATCAACACATTAGTGGTAAGCATTTTAATCATTATTAAGTTGAAGACCTTTAATTTTATTCTATAAATTTAAAAAATTCATATTTATTGGGGCATTCTTATTTTGCACCACAATTACGCAACCCTAAAGTTTATATTTTGAAATTTAAGAAAGGGGTTTAGTATTTTTACTCCTCTTATCAGCTTCCGCAAATTTTTATTTTAAAATTTCCAATTTATTATTTTTGAATCCAGTGGCGTATCGTGAGTTTTTATCTTATTAGTTATTTACCCCTCACGTTGATAGCAGTCACACGGAAATTAAGATTTATTATTTATAATATTAAATTTATTTAATGGGGTAGTCCCCGTGCTTCGGAAAACACGTTAATCTGGTGGTCCCCTGGGCTAGTGAATTGTCACCATTAACACACAAAAAAACAGGATACAGGGACATCTGAAGGCAAGTCCAGCAAGCTACCTGATGGATGTAAAATATTTGTATGCTCAAAGTTTCTAACACTACCAAGAAAACGATGTAGATGGGAAATAACAAGACTTGGCCTACTAGAAGAGAATTCTCTAGAGAATTGCTTCTAGAAAGAAGAAGCTTTTCAATTTACCCTTCTACTAAAATCCGTTCGATTCAACATCTCAATTCGTTTGGAACCTCTGGAATATTAATGGTTCATCGTTCAAACTTAGTTCCAGGTATAAAGCTAAAAATAACAGAAACTTCACACAATTAAACAAGAATTAATTCATCTGCGAACGGTTAGCATCTCAATGTCGATGTCAGGCCAGGACTGGCTTCTTTGGGGGCCCTCGTCTAGAGACTGAAGAAGGGGCCCCCTTACTAAGGGCGGATATTTTTGAAAATCACTTTTACCCCAAGTATAAACCACTTTTTGAAGCCCCTTCGGCCCCCCTTGAGTTGGGGAGCCCTCGGCAATCGCCGACCTGGCCAGTCCGGGCCTGGTTGATGTACATTATTGATGCAAGTTAATCTCCTAAATGGATATTAGAGCCGGATATTGGCATGACCTGATACCAAAATATCCGGCCAAACCGAATAACCGGTACATCTCTAGTCACATCATCAGATGTTTTAGAATTATGTCTTGTCCTCTGGTGCGTCACCTATTTTATTGAAAATTATGGTGTATGTGTAGGTTATGATTTGCATTTTAAGTGGTCTAAGCAGTAAAATGCCATAGGTCGCCATTTCCGAGGAAATTTTATTTTTTATAAAATTTTCACAAGTTAATAATCCAAAAATATCACAACAATAAAAGACCAGCATGTCATTTTTCTAGGACACGCAACGGATTATGATTGGTCGTCGGTCATAGTCCTTGCAGAATTGCTTGCATTGGCTATATTTCCAGTCCGCCTTGGTGTCAATTTGCTATATTGGTAGAGGTAATTTTATTCATACTGGTTCTTCTTCTTAGTGTGCCATATCTATCTTTAGACGTAGGCGATCTTCCTGGCTAAGCCAGGAAGACTTTACTAGGGAAATGTTAATGGGGTGGTTTCCCGTTGCCTTCCCCAAAGTCCACAGATCGATTTCGGACTTTTTAGATCACAGCAGAAATCCGACGCAATCAGGATTAGAACCGCGGTTTCCCGCTCTGTAGTCTATATGTGTTTGATTTACGCCAGACTGCTGGTTGGAAGTGGTTAATGTGCATAAACGAATATTCGTCAGATCCGGTTTTTATTTTTTCCCAACCACTATGAATAAAATTACTTGTACTACACTTTATAATAAAATAAATTTTTCTTCCAGAAAATGATGCAATATGAAGAAGAGGGTGAAAAGCTGGCAGATAAATCTGCTTGTGCAGGTGTAAGAGCAGATTTAAAAATGTGTTTGTTAAATACCGACTGTTGTAAAAAGGTATTCGTATTTTAGTGATTGAAAACGAAATGTTTAATGATGTAATTCTTCTTAATTAATGTAGGATTTGAAAACTCCTCGAGATTGTTTAAGAAGTAACGATCCATCGATTCCTTTGGAATGCTATGCCTTACGAAATACATTTTTTGAATGTAAAAGATCAATGGTAACACAAAAATAAATTTATTTATAAACATCTTACATTATACAAATTAAATTTACAGCTAGATAATCGTCAAAGGTTCCGAGGACGAAAAGGATATTAACAATTATTAATATATTTTGGTATCATTAGTAATTTAAGTTATTGAAATGTATGGCAACTTTAATAAATAGTCGTTAATAATATTTTTTTAATTTTAAAAGTGCCCATCTAATTTAATAAAAATAAATTGACAAACTTGCTAATACAAATTTTTAACAATACTTTGAAAAATTATTGTATTTTTTTTTATATTGCTAACTCTTATTGTACTTATAAAAATATAGGAAGACCTTTTGGTAGGTATTTCTATCGCAATGAAAAAATCAATACTGGATCACACAAAGTAATAACATTCTTTTTGGTGAGTCAATGCAACTTCCCTTAAAATCAATCAAAAAATAAGAAGGAAGTGCGTAAGTACCTATTTCTAAATTAATAAATTCAAATACTAAATCATACAAAAAGTAACGCAAATGGAAATTTTTACAGCCTAATTAAGTGCCAATGCATTTGAACTCAAGTTTTGATTTGAATCACGAGACATTTCCATTAAATACTTGATGCAACACATAAACATTCAAATATTAACTTATATTATTATTATTATTATCATCTAGCAATGTGTGATCATAATACATTTTAAATTAATTGTGGTAAATAAACAACAAGTGGTATTATAGTGCCGTTTAAAATATTTATAAAATATGCAATTTTGTTGATTACTCGAAACATAGTCACCTATAAGTGTCCATGCTGTAACTTAGAGCAGCTCAAAACGTTCAATATTATCGAACTTTATATTCTTTGTAATCTACTGACCTCATGCGACTTAATAAACTTTTTTCAAACCGTTTTAAAAGTTAGTTTATGTTATAATACCACGAGAGCTCGAGTACGATTCACTTCCAATTTTTTTCTAATAGTTATAAAACGGTGAAAAATATTCATCTTTCCTGATGCCTAGTCAACATTTTTGATATATTTCGGTTATTTTCGAGTTATTGGAGCAAAGTGGATGGAGGTATACTCGAACTCTCGTAGTTACGACTTTTAATATGTCTGCTCTACTTCTCAAGATGTATTCCCCAACTAATGAAAATATAAATTTTCTTGAAATAATGTAGGGTTTTACTATATCGAGAAGCCATTACCAAATATTGTAAATTGCACTATGTTGATAATGAGATTTTTCTTGGAATGCTTATGGTAAGATTTCATGAAGGATTGGGTTTTTTTAATCAGAATTTATAGGATGGGAGAGAAAAATCCGTATCATTTAATCATACCAACATTATCAAGCATACGAAACACCGAATTTAACATTACATTGTGGAATCACCCTGTATATGAAGTGAGAACTGAGACAAGGCTACGTTTTGATAATTATTATTCAAGAAATTAGAACTAATTAACAATTTCGTGAATATTGGTCCCTCACTAATAACAACTTAAGAATTACACTTTACAAAAGTGCTAAGTATTTTAAAAGCTTATGCCAACAAAATTATGTACTAATCATAATAATAAATTCAAAATTTAAAAAATGTACAAAGATTTGCATACATATTTAAGCGGAATTATCACATCATATAACAAAAATCACAAAACTGATTTGTCTATTTTGCTTCAATGGTTTTTCTTACCTTATACAAACATACGGGTCTATTCTAATTCGATTGGCTGAGTACACTAACGGGTATGCTGAATTTTAGAGCGCCTAATTAGAATAGAAACGTTTAACATTATACAACTTAATAATATTTCAACAATAACAACAATGTTTATGTGAATAATACATACAAGTGCTTAGAATTTAATGCACTCTTAATATTGAGAAATTCGGTAAAAGCTTTTATTGTCTATTTTCTCCTACAAGCGTTTATTAGTTTATTAGTATTGTTTTTTTTTAATTGGGTTATTAATAGTTAAAAATAACGAGTATTATGAGCTCGACGGAGGTTTTAGGAGATATGTCTTATAAACAATTTTTTTGTTAAATTATTTCGGAATTTTGATTATAATGACTGTAGAATCTCACATAACTGGTAATATAACTACAGTAGAGTAACATTTAGGGTGCGTTCCACTTAGAGCCCACGAAGATCGTGGCTTGATCCTGTGGTTCTTTGATTGGACTGACGATAGACCATGGTCGTCGTGGGCTTCAAGTGGAACGTACCATTACATGGCATAGCCCCATAAACTTTTGACCTGCGCATTACTGAATAAGTACACCTGTACCTTACCTTAGTACCTTGGTACATTTAATATGGATTTTTCATCAGTAAAATATCCATTAACAGCAGTAGCATTGTTGAAAAAAACCATATAAAATATACAAGGTGCAAGTGTACCTTCTCAATAATTTAAAGTTGTTAGAAATTCCAGTAGTAACATAAAGGTTCATTATTCTATCTTGGTTACCATAGGAGGAGAGAGATGGTTAGGATAGGATACTATACCCCCTTAACTTTTTTAATAAATTGATTCTGTCAATATAAATAAAATTTTCTCTTCAATAGCAATTATGGTTTTAAGCTTGGCGGTCTAGATGCAGCTAAAGGGAAAGAGAAATAGAAAAAGGAATAGCCGCAAACTAATTAGGTGAAAAAATGGTACTAGGTTTTATGGTTGCCTCAATTTATTGTTTACAACAATTTATATGAGCGCAAGGCATAGGACAACTAAAAGGTTCAACTTGAACTCATATTATTCTTCAGCAGCATTTTTATTACTGGAAGTGCAAAAAAATAGCCTATATAACTTTTTTCTGAAGTGCCTTTTCATTTATGGTTAGATTATTTCTCTCGACTTCGTCTCGTGCAAATATTTTTATAAAACAGAAGAAAGCAATGAACATGTGTCAATCACATTTTTATAAGCTCATAATTTGCAGGAAAAAATCCCAAATGGTATGTAAAAAACTACGATATATAAAAATAGCTGTAAATATTAATAATGCTGGATTATTTGTTATAAATTGATCCAAGCTGGACCAGCTCATCAAACAATAAACTAACATTCTACAATCATCAGGCACTCGTTACTGCTGCGAGTAGTACACATACACTTATTTCAAGTGAGCAAAAAATAATGATGGACATTGTTTTTAAATTTGTGTCTACTACCTTCACGGATCTTGAATGTTTCAGTCTCAATGAACCTGTTCGATTTGGTCTGCTTCTAGTACCTACTTATGCCACTTTATAGTATTCTAAACCCATCATTATATTTCGGATGCGTACTCAACGAATCAATTAAGTTTGTATATTCGGAACGATCTTAAAACTAATTACAAAATATATTTCAATATAAACACGCTTTATGCTATATGCCGTAATACAATATGACTTAACTTAATTTAGAATGTTTGAATTGGTCGATATAATCCTGTGTAACCAGTTAAGCGTGCTCTTAAAGCGGGCAATAAAAGTGCACAAACGGTAACATCGTTTAATAAATTTGCACATTCGCACACTAATAAATACATCTTATCTCCTTTTGGACTTAAAGATTTGTGTAAGGCAATGCGTTTCAAGCCGGCTGCGGTAGGTAAATACCTATAAATCATTCTAGCTCCCGTCCAATATAACCAATTTCTCTCAAATTTTTCCCTATCATCACCTTCAAATACTTTATATACCGAAATAATGTATCCAGTTGATGGGCTGTTCACTTTTGTTAAGGGTGTTCCAACATCGTTTATGGGAGGTCGACAAATTGAAGCCACTTCTGAATATAAATCTAGAGTATGTGCTGCCGTATACCTAATTGCTCTAGGATCAAATTTTTTTAAACTGGCAGTGCGTAAATTATTGTAAAACATCACAGGATTTGTTTGTGCGCTATTTATTATGTAGTAGGATATCAAAGGAAATTCCGCTAGAAAAGAAGCAGTGTTATTTTTCCCCAACCCATAATAATCTTATTGTATATTTACCATTTCTTTCCATATTGGCTAATAACATTCCCGTTACGGCACTGTTATTTTGCGCGATTTCACTTAATAATTCCCCAGCAGTTGATCTTTGTCTTAAGAGCGGTTGCGAAAGAGGCGATTCTAAGATTGGATCTATTGGTTCCAATGGACTCATCAGATGACACAATACGCATAATTTTGGGTCAGGAATCTGAAATAATTGCATTTTTAAATTAAAATTTTATTTATTTAATATATTTGCAGCCTGCAGAATTGAGTATCGAACTTTTGTGTTTAATTTAACAAGACGGTGCTCAAATAATTTTTTCTTGGTTAACTGTCAGACAATCCAAGGTCTTGTACTGGGTGGAGGTGCATTTCTCTAGCTAGTCTATCCACAAGCATCTGTGGATCATCGAGGCAGTGACATAAGTTATGAGTGACTCGTGGGAATATCCTACAGCATTCCAGTCTAGAAGTACTAATTTTAAGCTAATCAAAGCCCCTAGAAGAATATCCAGTAAGAAGAAAAGTTTCTAACACGCCCGTGAATTGTATTCAGCAATAGGTAAGAAGTTTGCAATGGATGAAAAAAGGGGACAAAGGAATTTTCTACAATCTTCTATACAGATAATGCTGTACTTGTGGCAGAAAACGAGAAAATCTACCGAGGCTGTTGTACAAATATGGTGATACTACTACGCTGAACAAGTAGGAATTGGTAGAGTTAGTGGTAGGGTAGGTTACCACATGGTGGTAACCCATATATACGTACTAGCGGCTAGCAGGTTTGCTTGACTTTCGTCAAACGAACAAGTATTAATTTTCATTACATTGCACTACATCGCCACTCTAGAATACCAAGATGCTTTAGTTTTACCAACTGGAGAATCAAGTACGCCGGCAAGGAAGCAAACATATTTTGGAAAGATTGAAAATTAAAGCAATCGGTAAGATTTGCAATCTGGTAAAAATCTTTCGGATGGGAACTAAGTAAATATCTTGGTAAGTTAATCATCAACGAATTGGATAACTGGCAGAAAATGAAGTAAAATTAGCACCACGTAAGAGGTGGACTAATAACATTCAAAAGTGATGAAGGGGTAACCAATAAAAGAACAGACGAAACCCCAAATAAAAGAAGAGTTTGCAAAAATACATTATCTAATAATAATACTTTGCTAGGAAGCTCCTCCTAATCACCATTTATAGACGGTGTTTGGTTGCGTTCATTTATTATCAACCAAAAATGTTTACCAACAACAGTTTACTACCAACGAAAAAATACACCTCTGGTTAGTCTCACTCCCTCCAAGTAAAGTCAAACCACGACAAGAATCTGATGCTGATGCTAATGAATTTGGGGGTCGCGTTGGAAATTCCTGAACAAACACAACTGCAACAAGTAGATCTACAAATGAGGTTATGTTCTTCTTGTTGTTGGTTGACAACAGAAACCGCCTTACACGCCGGATATAGTAGTAAAACTTGCGCACTAAAAATTTGCCTCCTTTATTGTGGACTTACCCAGGTGTTTACAGGAGTCAAGAACATTAAACGACAGCTGGACCACTTGTCATACACGAACTTGGCACGAAAACAGTGGCGTTGAGACTAAACCATATTCATCAATTCAAAACTATCGGTACTCAAGAAAACAGTTGTGACGAAATGAAATAGACCCGTGGGCGTTGTAGAATTTTTCAACCATCTGGAGATCAGTATTGCTTCATACTACCAACAACGACTCTCTCAATGGTTCCAGCAACATCTACGAGCAGTGTTTCTGTATGTTCGCGTTTAACAACGGTCATGTGTCACCTTTTGATTACGTCACGTCAAGCGTTTGGTATGAATTTGTGATTTCATACCATTATTGTGTAAACTTACTAGAGCACTTATGTAAGTAATTTTAAATCTTTCCAATTTTCACAATTGACGTATATTAACACCTATTGACACTGCCTATTCATTTAATTACTGTGTGTATTATTTTGCACGGTGAAATACTTTGTAATGATTGGAATTGTAACACTATTCTCAATTATTTTTATTACTTGTCATTAAGACAAATTTTACCATCCCTGTAATTTATTGTGGTTGATCAGACTACCTTTCTTTTCAGAATTCTCGACCTCGCATCTCCCAACAAATTGAGAGCTAGTTTAAAAGATCTTGACTAACTGAACTGGAGGAATCTGGATCTTTGTCTTTGGACAACCCTTCATTAGGGGTTGCGTCGCAGAGAGCAGTTTCTTTCAAATATTTCCCACACTTCCGCCCATATACATAATAATATTCTTTATCTCTATTACTACTCTTGTATATTCTTCTTTTTATTTTAATTTTTGTACTTTTATTCCATATTCCTGAGTATAATTGCTACTCTGCCCTTTCCCAATATTATATGCTTCATCTTCCTCACTTTCGCCTTTATTGGACATGAGGGACATCTCCCACCATCATATAATTGGTCTCATGCTAATTTATTGGTAAACCTCAATTACTATACTTTTTGCTTAAGTATTTTTCTTATCATGTGGGTCGGTCGTTAGCCTAGCGATTAAGCGCATAGACTGCTAAAACAGAGAACCCAGTTCGACTCCTGGCGAAGTAAGATTCATATTATGGCCGTCTCCCCTCGGCAGGTAATGGCAAACTACCGATTTGGATGGATCCAAATGATGAGATGGATGGATTTTTGGATCTAGTATCTTTAGCTTAATGCAAACCACGTATTCCTTTTGTGGAAGACAAGGAATTCGTTACAAACAAATGGAATTAAACTGTAGCTCCTCTGTACTCAATTTTAACACCGATCAAAGTACGTAGGAAAAAAACATTCAGTTCAGTGATACGAAATCAAAGCAAGGCTGCAACTTCAGATTTCTTGATTCAGAATATCAAAAAGGTAGATAGATACATACCTGCATAACATTTAGACTACCAGTTTTTTTCTCAACCGTCTCTCCAACATTTGGTTTCTAAAATGATACAAGTAAATGTTCAAAAGTAAGTTTCTAAATAATCAAATTTATATTATACCTACTGGCATAGGCACACCTGCTGGAAGAAATCGATCTAAGCTATGGACTGGAATAATAAAACAGTCACGATCGAGTGCAGATAATGTTCGGTTTAGATCGCATGCCTGGTTATCGTTACCACGATTAAAGCTCACCTGACAACAAATAAGCAAATAGAGTTGGATTTTCATGTTGTTAATTTTAATACCTGTCTTGTAGGTGTAGTTTTGGTTGGTGTTGGTGTAGAGGGCCATCTCATAAGTGTATCTGATGGATTTCTGGTTACTAAGGGTTGTGGTAAATCAGACTCCGACATAGGTGGTGATATAGACTGAGAAGGCAAGGAATAACTTTCTGCACCAGTCATAGGACCACAGCGTGGTTCTAGTAACAATTATTTTTGATTAATTTTGCTAATTTTTCATCGTAATTGCACACATTGAAACATTTGTTTACCACAAAGGATCTTTCACATTTGACACTTGTATGGGAAAATTAAAGTCACAAAACAAACTTTAAATAATACATTCATTCTTTTATGAATGAGTGGTAATGAACTGATTGTGTGTACTAATTTAAAATTTAATCTTAATTAGTGGGTAATTTTTAAGTTATCTATAAATATTTTTTATAACATTCGTGGAAACAAAATCACCAGAACGTTATCCTAATTAAGAAAACTTTGAAAAGTGATTGAATTTCTTGGTGTATAATTTTAGCAAAATACCTGCATGAAAAATATTTTAGAGTCGGTTTGGATATCATCCAATACTTCAAAATAAAATCTTATGTATTATACAAAAGGACGTTTAAGAAATTGTCCTCTGATTCGTTCCCACTCTAAAGCAACAAAACTCATCACTTCATTGTTACACCGAACGTCGTTCTAATATTATTGTTTGTTTATTCCAAACAAATCACTTTACTATTAATCACTAATGGTGGCACTTGCAATAAATAGTGAGCATCGCACTGCAATGTTGAGTCAATGTGCAGATTAACTAAAAAGATATCATAAAATAGCAGAGTGATTCAGTATATTTTGCACCATGCCAAACCATCTCCGATATTTCAAGGTTTTGATGTCGAATATATTAAAATAAATTTCATAATTTGTGATTAGCAATTTGTCCCCTTAATTGCCACATCTAAATTTATACAAGAATTTTGTTGTGTCTAAATTTTTACATGTACTATTTTTTTTGCGTACCCACCATCTACAAATATTTCTTTAAATAGCAACCGCAAAACGATTCAAACTAAAGAAAATGTTTTATTAGATTTTAAAATAATAAACAAAAAATCACACGGATTAAAAAAAGAAAAACTTATTTTTACATAGAAATTGGAAAATTTTTACGACAATATTGGAATAAGAAACTGATGCAGGAAATATTTACATATCACGAAAGATAAAGGGATTTTGTTCCATTTTATGAAAAGTATAAAATTTTGTTTTATGAAAAAATAAATTACAATATTTTCTTACCTTCTTGAATTTCATTTAAGTTATGGGAACTTCTTGCTTTCGGGCAAAAAAATATGTGAGTTCTATAATGTTGTTCTTCTATAGCTGTATATCCTGTATCTCGATTTAGCCTTTTGCTTGTGTGTCTACCAATTCCTGATTTACCGATACCACTTTTCGTAGTTGTTGTCTTTTGCTCTCGGAAGTTTTTCCGAAACATTAAATTCATCTTGATATTGATATGTTGACTTCTAAAACAGAAATTAAGGTTAGATAAATTATTATTATTGAATTTATTTGTTTAGCTTATTTTTATGATAAAGCAAATTTCTACATGAAATTTATGCTTTTGTAATGTTTATTTGTCTTTTACGGCCACCTCTGTGGTCACTCACCATGCGATCAATGACTTTGCATTGACTGCGCTGAGCATACCCGGTTGGAGTCCGGGGAAAGCAAGATAATTATAAAAACAAAACCTTATTAATCATTTTTGATTGATTTAAAAATCAATCATCAGCAGAGTTTGAAGGTTTAAATTGTTTCAAAACTTCAATTTTAAAATTAGTCTGATTTATGAATCACCAAAATTGTTAACTTAATATCGCCCGAAAACTCCTAATAAGAGGTTATAATATTGGTTTTATTACCTATGAGAGATTGATGGCTCGATCACGAGTGAAGTCAGAGCTTTAGTCTCTCATTTATTATCAATCAAAGTAAATTTACAACTTACGAAACAGACGCCTGAATCTGATTTGTCACAATCTCTTCGAGTGAGACCGCAGACCGAACAACTATGGTCTTCACGTACGGTAGTATTTTCAGGAGTGAAGCCGAGAGCCAAACAACCATAATATCAATTATGGAAAATAATCTCAGCCAAGGCGATATATAATGGAAAAGGATTATCGGGATGAGGGAACGTCAATAAAACAAATGAACTTATGTCAACGTTTCGGCTCATATATTAAGCCATCCTTAAGACTAAAAACCACATAAATGATAATATCTGGGAACCCATTTTGTTAAGATAATTTTTATTATGATTAATCGCCAAATTTTACTGCATAGGGGGGTGTTCCATATCCCCAAACCACTAATAGATGTTGATAATATCTCTTTGGAAATAAACCTGATTTAAGGCGAGGGCCGAACAACCATGACTTATACGTTTAGTCGCATTCACCCTGAATGAACCTGAACAATCACATCAAAACAGAAACCTATGGCAGCTAATTTATATCCAATCGTACCATAAATACTGTCACACCAATATAAGATCAAGTTTCTCGCTATTAAAGGCGTGGGTGTAGCCAAAATTGCTATCTTTAGGTTAACCACTGTTTAGTAGAGAGACAATTTTCGTTAGTGACTAGGAGGAACCAAAATCTTGCACAGTAGATGTGGAGGGAGAACGCGTGACACCCAATTCCAACAATTGACACCAACATAAACCCAAAAAAAGAACGATTATTCATTTCTGTAATTGGCTCCTCCTAGTCACTATGGAAAAACAAACTCTAAATAAATTTACAATAGTCGTTGTAATATGCAATAGAGTTGCATAAGTGTGGTAAGTCGGAGTGTGTAATTTTCAAGTTATTAAAACCGCTAAAAATCTCACAAAAAAGTTGTGTAACGAACTAAAGAGCGATATAAGCATTTATTAATACTGAGTTCAGAGCAAAATAGCGGAGGTTTATGAATTTCAAGGACCCTTGCAGTAGTCAAATTGGTTTAAGAAGAAATTCGTAGAAATCCCCTACAAAAACAGAAAATGATGGCTCAGAAAAGTTCAAATTTAAAAAAAGGTATGTCTTGCGTATTAAAGATGACCTGACACTTGGGGCTTACCTTCGTGTAACAGAACAAGGGCTTACTGAGGCTTTAAAAATCATCTCAGAATTTTGTTTACAGATGAAAAAAATGTTACTATTATGAGTAATATATAAGAAACAGAATGATCGTGTGTATGTTCATAGTTCGTAAGAAGTTTATCCAAAAATTTCGAAGGTGCAAAGCGATCACCACCCTGCTTCCTTCATTATTTGTGAAAAATGGGTCACACACAAGCCATTGTGTGCTAACCGATGTTAAACAATGTTGTTAAACCTCCCAACAAATGCTTATTCAAAAATAACAAATGGATTTTCTAGCAAGACTCACAAAAAGCCTTCACAAGTTTAAAACTACCCGCTGGTTAGAAACAAATTTACCTGCGTTTATTGCGACAGAAGATTTGCCTAGAAGTTCAGACTTAAATTCTTTGGACTATAAATTATAGTCAGTACTTGAAGGTATGGCTTGTGGTAGGCCACATAAAAATATTAAGCTCCTTAAGCGAGATTTGGTGATAGTAGTAGCTTCTATTCTCATTGAAGTCGTGCGTGCCACAACTGATGGTTTCCCGCGACGTTTAAAGCAATATGTGAGAATTTAAAGTGTCCCTCATATCCGTTAATCGTGAAAGAGAAAACTTAATATTTTATTACTCTAAAATATGTGCTAACAAACTAAAATACTATGCTATTATGTATATTTCCTTTATTAAAGATAGATATAAGTTAAACATACCGTACGATGGGGTAAAATTGGCCCTTTAAGGACAACATTGGCCCACCTGACAAAAAATGTTTGTTTGTAATATCAAGGCCGTTCCTAGGGGGTATTGCGCCTGCATGCAAGAAATTTTTTCCGCCCTTTATGCTAGATGGGCTATGAAAAATCAACCGGGAAATTGTCTGATGAGCAAAAAAAAAGGTCAAAGATTTAAATAAAAAGCAAATAAAGTAAAATTTTATATTTTGTGTAAGTTCGCTAAATCAAAATTACCTACACATAATAAGTACTTATATAGAAATAAAAATAAACAATATAATATGTAAAAAGTTAATTGTGCAATTCTAAATTTAACAAATTTTCTCTGTATCTAAAAAAAATTCTTATCTCTCTCCAAAATGCCTCCCCTTACTTTTGCCGCCTGCATGCGGGGCATGCACTGCATACCCTGTAGGAACGGCCCTGTGTAGTATAGAGATCGTAAATGCAATGATAATTTTTTAAGTTTTGCGCCAGCAGATAGGAGAAGACTTCAAAAATGCGGGGAACTACAAATTGGAACAGTATACTTGCTGTCTGCTTTCTCATGCAGGTCGTGAAATCGTCAATCGAGTTATTCATCGGTAATCGACACGTGGCAACTTCTTCCTCAAACCTCAAAGCCTCAGTAAGCATTAATATCTTATTTTAAGTTAGTAATTGGGGGATTTATCAAGATTTTTCAATTTAATTATAATCCGGTGGTCTGTGACGAATGAATAACCAAGATAAGGCAACATTGGCCCAGATATTGGGGCAATAGCAATAGCTAAAGTCAATTTAAATTCTGATGAAGAAAGTGAGACATATTCTGATTTGGAAGAAGTGGTCCAAGAAAACCCGAAATTAAAGATAAATCCCAATGGATTAAGCATTGGCGACTTTGTTGTGGTTTTGTTCAGTTGACTGTCTAGAGAAGAGCCTGAAATTTTGGAGGTGGCCCAAAAAAAAGATGCTATCAATTACAGCTGGGATGATGTTATTGACAAAATACCAGAACCCTTAATGGTTTCCAAAAGAAATCAATATAAAGTCCCGGAGCTCGATAATTATGTTTGAGCTGCAGTTATTTTTTGGGAAAGAAATAGAAAAATTATATAGGAAGAAGAGTTTGCGTTTAAATTAAAAATATTTGTTTTTTACTATTTTTTAAAAAACTAGGTAGCTACCTATTTAGCATATTAGTTTTAAATAAATATTGCTATTTCTAAAGTTTTCTTTAAAATGCAGTTTGCTTGACCTTTTTCTCTATGTTTTTCTTAATAATCACGTAAAACTGTTTTTTTTAATTACCTACAGGGTCTAGTTGTTTACAAAATCAACTTTTAGCTTTTATTTTAGACCATAGGTTCTCAAACTTTTTTGGACCATCACCCCCTTTCCCGAGTATACATTGTGCTAACGCCCCCCTGTTTTCTTTTTGATAAAAAAAACAGCTAAGAAAGAAGGTTATTTGTAATAAAATAATTATTTCTTTCTTTCTAGGAAAAAATTCAAAAACAAAATAATACTTAATGTGACGGATGAGCTTGATGATTTTCTAACAGTTTTTAATATCTGGCTCGATATTCGTCAAATACAGGCGTAAGTCGCCCCGCTCAATCGGTTCCTTTTATTTTTTTAAAGAAAATTTTATTATATTTCTGAAATAAATTGAAATAAATATTAATATTTTATTCTACAAAGCCATCGCCCCCCTAGAGTACCTCATCGCACCCCAAATTATTTCATGCCCACTTTCGCCCCCCTAGGACTAGAAATCGCCCCCAGGGGGGGCGATATCGCCCACTTTGAGAACCACTGTTTTAGACTACTTATAACACAAACCCCGAAAAACAGGTAACTTTGGCCCACTTAAAAAACAATTATTTTTTTCGCAATTGTGACATGAAAAAAATAAATTAAGCTTTAAAACATATAGATATACCCCTACCAATAAATTAAAAATTATTAGATGTTTTGTACAGTTGGTGCTATATATTTAATTACTAAACATTTCAAATAATTTGTATAAAATTGGGCCAATGTTACCCCATTCCACGGTACACCAAAAAGGCTAAACACTCAAAGGCACAAATCGAATAGACTTTCTCATTAAGCTCCCAATTTATTACAAACCAAATATTTTTATTTAAACATTCTGAGATTGTATACTATGAATTTTTTCACTCTAGAAAACCAAACATGCCTTTAAAATTAGCATTATAATTTTTTTACTAAGGTCGGATAATCAGAATTTCGAATAGTGCACTGTCGGATAATGAGAATTTACTATTATTTATTAGTTCAATAATAATTAAAATTTAAAATATAATATAAATATTATTATACAGTAAAACCTGTCAAGTCCGACACTTCTCAGAAATTCATCATGAAAGCCGCCAGAAGTGGGCGGAAGCTTACCTCATATCATGAGCTGCTGTTTTGCTGATATAATTTCTTATCACATTGTAATAACAACGATCGAGTTACGTACCTTGGTTTTTAGCAAAAGTTTAATTTGAAAAACTAATTTTTTTTTTAATTTGTAATTAACAAAGACAATAATGTACGTTGCTATTATAATCTAGAATAACATGAGTAACATATGCGACTTTTAGACTATGAATAAACTACATGTTTTGATCTTTATTGCAATTTCGGTTTCCCTGTCAATTCCGACATTTCGACAGGAAATGGGTCCCGCCTGTGTCGACTTTGACAGGTTTCACTGATGTATATTAATGTTATGCTAACACAATAAAAACAATATATTATTCCTATTAGTTTCACATAGTTTCATAAACAAATTTTAAAAGTTACTTTTATATCATTGAGCACCATCATACAAAGTCAAATTTGAAAATAGATTACTGGTGTTAATGTGGAATTCATGTTTGTGTAATTCTGTTTTTATTTCATTACCAAGTTGTGTAAATCATAGTTTGGTTCAGAAAAATCTATACCTTATAGAACCCGAATATGTATAATCATATAATGTAATTTATTTCGGATATAATGGTTGTACTATGTTTAAATAAAATATGAGATATAGTAATTATGTATTATACACACATAATAAAATATTATATTGTTATTAAAGGGCAGGAAAAAAATAGCGATTAGTAGAGATTGGAAAGTTGTGGCATGGTAAGTTGGGCCCAAATAGTAATATAATAATTATATCGTTACTCACTTTAATATGTAAATAATTATATTATTTAGGAATTTATAATTATTTAGGAATAAATAAGTTGACTCCGGTTTGTAGCTCTGTACAAAAATTTAAATACAGCCAATGACATACTTCTATTTTGTTTTAATTGTTATGTGTTATTCCAAACTAGAAAATTATTTTTTCATAAATAAACATAATTTCTGTAAACATTGCCATCCATTTTAAATCCGTTCGATTTAAAATTAGTCCTCGACTCGAGAGAATTTATTATTCTTCCTTATACAAGTACGATGTGATTTAAACACTTTTACGACTTTTTTTATATCCTAAAGTATGAATTTAAACATTTTAATGACCTTACTTACAATAATAATTTTTAGTATGTTATTGTTGGAGTTTAAAAACATTTAGGTTCTTGAATTTGTTATGACCTGTAGAGAAGAGGATTCATTTTTTTTTATAAATTTTTGTAAATATTGCAAATATGTATTTATTGTAAAGCGTTCAATAATATTCAATTTCAAATTAACAGGGACAACATAACATCTTTCAACATAAAGCTTACTTTGAAAAGAATAATGAAATAAAAAATATTGTTGTTGAAAATTAAATACAGTAGACCCTCTCTTAACCGACACAAACGGGACCGATTTCTTACCGGATGAATGAAAATGAAAAACCGAAAAAGTTGGTTAAGAGAGGGAAACCGAGACTGTAATAAATATCAAACATGTAATTAACATAGTTACAAACTAAAGTCCAAAAATTATTTAAAGAAATCGAAGTTCAAATAAAACATCTGTGCAAATTGAACAGTAATAAAAAATAATTAACGTATTCAAAAATATAAATTTTAAATTAAACCTAAATACCACCTGAATAAAATATTTTCTAATTGTACATTGTTTGTTTGAACGTGCAGAATTATTGTAGTTTTGTGATCTGACCACTATCCTTGTTTTTGTAATTGATATTTAATTTGTTCAAATTCCAAATTAGTAGTAATCGCTGTGTGCATTCCTCCTGCTGCCCTCTGGTGGCTCAATAAAAAAATGAATTGGGACTGTTTTAGCAATAGCAACTGTTTAATTAAGGATTTTTGAGGGAAATTGATATATAAACTTTGATTAAGAGGCCCGTGGTGTATTGGAGTGTATGCCAATCACATAAACATAAGGCATACATAAATAATAATTTATAGATAAATAAGTCCCGTTTCGTTCCTATTACGGCCACTCCGAACGCTTCCATCGGTTTTCGTATCCCCTCTCCACCCACGCACATAGCGAATACATAATAATTTAAAAATGACAAATTATCCCGATGACAAAATAGTTCCGATATAATAGCCTGTGCTAAAAAAAGTTCCAATAAAATATCTACCTATCTAAATTATTTTTAGGCAAATACAAACACCTGAAGAAGAAGAAGAATCCAAATTCTTAACATTTGCTCAATATCTTGGTTTGACAATTGACAGATAGATACTATTTGACTAATAACGGTTCAGGCAGATACCATTTGCCTAGTCAAATAGCATTTAAATGAAAATGAAACGTTACAAAGTTATTTGCCAATACATATTCTATTTATCTAGCCACAAGCTAAATATTTGCCTAAAATTACTATTTACCTGCGACATACACGTCTATACAATTTAAGGGCAAATGATAGGGAATTTGAGTATAATAGTTAATAGCATCCGAAACAAAAACAATAAAAAGATTATTATAATAATCATTTTGTCGATATTTTTGTATGATCTGGAAATGGAAGCGACATCGACGTCGACATCGAATTTAATGAAATTAGATAATCCAAGGATTTTATTTGGAGGTTTTCATTTTGAAATTTTATGAGTTTGGATTTTTCCATTTCAATATATTATTATAAATGCAATCGAGGTGATGTCATCTTATTAGAGAAACGTCACTTATCTTTACCATCGTAACAGCGTCAAATCATTTGATATTCATTAGGTAAATATTATTTAATTTAAGCCGCAGACAGTTTTAATAGAATAATAATTTGTCTTATTTAATGTCCAATATTTTGCGGCTGCTACGACAACTAATGAAGTTTTTTATGTGATCGGTAACATTTGGTTTCCAAATTTAATATGAAATTCTGTGAGAATTTCGAGTGGATATTGGCGATTGGGTTCAGTTATGGAGCGTTCGTGTTTAAGACAATTTTCCAGGTGATTTGATTTATTATAACGATCCTTTTCGTGTATTTTTAGTTATATTCCGAATGTAGTAATTTAGACGATGAGCTACGAATATTTCGGAAGGATTCAAAATAATTGAAATAAGAAATCGGACATATTGTAGCAGACTGTAATAACTGTACTTATTTTGACTTGCTGATGACTCTTGTGAATGAGGACTGATTGGACGATTTAGCATGTAATATTGGATCTTAAAAATAAAAAATCTGAATCTATCTGTTTGTATGTCCTGTAGTTAATTTTGGGATCAAAAAGTCAATTCAATTTAATATTGATTATTAATATACGATTATTCGTTTTTGAGTTGAACTTGACACAAGCTCAGCGCCTATTGATCTGCCACCTTAAATAAAACCAACTTTTCGATCCCCTCGAGTTTTATTTAAACGACTGGCTCCCAGATTAAATTCTTTTACTTAGCTACCGCTTTGCTTATTATAAGCCATGCTGTGTTAAAAAACTACGATAAATCAAGATTTATTCCACTCTGGTGCTAGGAGGGGGGGGGGGTGAAACCTAGATGACAGTCTACATTCAAGTGGGACAAAACTTACGCACTTTTTTGGCTTAGCTATAATTTTTCAAATTTGTACCCATTGCCTGGAACTGAAGCTGTTGATAATACGATGAAATTTCATTTATCAATATATTTAATAATAAATTGAAGTAAATAGTAGAAAAGTAAATATTTACTTCAGTTTAAATTAAGGATATATTCGATCATCTGATCTGATAGTATACAATACATTACATAACTAATTATTTTTATTTTGATAATTTCTAAACAGAAATGAATTTTTATATTCCCAAACAATTCATAATATTGTCTATTTCATCGTCAGGCTATACATTTCAAAATACATTTTTTTTAGAGGAAAACAATTAAACAATAGGAATACTCGTAACAGTAGGTAAATATTGATCCATTATGCTGTATTCTCTGCTTTTATTGTCATTTCTATTATTCATAACAGCAGTTTTTCGATGTTTTCCACTTTCAATCCTATTATTTTATTAATTCTCTAATGACATACCAGAAATTACATACAAAGTTTTGACTATTAGCAAGCATATAAAATATTCTGTTATACGATCAAGATTTTGATGAATAAAAATTCTATATTAAATAAATCAGTAAACTTCAGCATAATAAAATTTCTATTTACATTTAAATACATGATTGAACCCAATGATAGATATAGTAAATCTAATAATATATTATATAAAATTTAATATCCCTCGAAAAAATGTATAATACGAAATTCTTGTTTACTACAAAAAACCGACATCAAAGAGATAAAATTTTACGTTGTGCGGTTTTTGCAATCCTTAAAATCAAATATTAATTTTAAAATTTGATGATTTTCATACAAAAAGGTACCTATATTTTTGCTGGTTAGATCTTTAGAAGAATGAGTTAAAATTAGCACAATAATAACTGGTGCAAGAAATTTGCCAAAAGCAATTTAACTATATAAATGATTACCATTACAACGAAAACGTGAGAAAATATTGAAAAGTACAAACAAATCAATTTTATGGCCATACAAATAATGCATGCGACCTTCCAAGTTATAAAATATGGATTACCATTAAATGGTTTTTTTTTATAAGGGGTGAATTATTATCAGTATTCGATTCATTTATTGTATAAATATGTAAATAAATAAAGATTTAATAAATATTAAAAATTTATATTATAGTAAGTTAAGATTTTTAAAAAATTACCAATTTTTAAATGATGGTTTTCTTTTGGAAAATGTATCGCACTGTAAACTAAAAAACTGTTAATTGAGCGCGCTTTTCAAGACAGTAAAAAATATTCAAAATTAATAATTGAATTTAAATTTCAAATTTGAAAACACGAATTAAATAGTTGTTGGTTATTGAATGAAACAATTTTGATGTTAAAGCAAAGCACATGTATAATATCGTGCGGTTAATTAAAGAATCAATATCTTCTCTATACCTGCGTGTTAATAATCCACTGGAAAAGTTGAAAAAACGATACAAACAATTACTATTAAACTAATATTGTGTATAATGTTTTTGAAATCTTCTTCAATTTTATCACAGATTTCGGAACCGAATATTTATAACCGCTGTGTCCACGGTCAATGCGACAAATCGAAATGTGACAGTCCATGCGAGCGAATCGAAGCTATTTATAAAGGTGCGCAAACAAAGGTAGGTCAGTATAATAAGCAAAATCCGTTTCTTTGTGACCCCCGAACTTTACATTTCACCCCTTACATTTGTAAATCGTTTCTATCTCGAATACCCATCACAAATGCTTCGATTCCAAGTAACGCAACGTATCGAACGCAGAATTTTAATTGTGCGTCTCATATATGCCGACGAAATGTATGTATGAAGCTACCCAAGCCGATGGAACACTTTCGGAAATATCAAAATACATAGTCTCGTTTACATAATAAAGCATTATCTTTGCCCCATTTAATTACATCTGCGTCATTAACAACAATTAAATTTGATTTTAGTTGGCAGTAATATCTAAACAAACGGATTCTTTTGTATGAAGCTCTCAGAATGTAATATTAGTTTGGATAATTGATTGGTTACATTGTGTTACATTTATAAATAAAATTATATTTAATTTAACAATTGGAACTATAGTACTAAACTAATAAAGATCGTAAGGATTAAATTTAACTTAACATTTTATGGCTTTTAAATATTCAAGTAGGTACAATTTGAAAGGGTTGAATATTGTCGAATAAATTTGAGATAAAATCTGGATAGTTAATATTAGGTTATTTGGTGGAAAATTTTTAATATTCATTTTTCAGTCAGAAAGTCGTAAGTTAAGATTACAAAAATGCAAATTTACAATGATAATAAAGCACAAGTTTTAACCGACAATTTCCCACAAAAATACTGGATCTTTTTCAAACAACACTTTTTTATTTTCACAAGAAATGTAAGATATACATCAAGTTTCTCTGCCAAGCAAACCTAGTATCGATTATTCGGTGGACTATTTACGTTTTTTGAGATAAGTAAAAAGGTTATTTCGTGGAATAGGAAAGCAGATATATTAAACGTAAATTAATGGTTTATTTTCATTTAAAAACGGAATTATTCCTAGTACGAATAAAATAGACCAAAACAAAGAGGACTTGCATTGTTAGTTTTCTTCTAAATTGGCTAAGGATTCAATATTTCAATATCGAAATCGTTTACTGACGAATTCTTGACACAGTCAAACATTTTTTACCTTATCTGTTTGAAGAACAAAAAATATGGAGTTTATCACATTTTAAAGCTTGATCAAAATTGAGACGACTGAATAAGTGTAAACTGTTAATACTTTAGAAGACAAACTATATAAAACACTAAATGTTAACTATTGCCGTAACCAGGGCCGGATTTCGACTTGATGAAGCCCTAAGCTATTTGAGATATGGGGCCCTTTATAAATCCAGATATTATACCGGGTGACCGGCCACCAATATGAACATAGGAACACATGAGATATTGATTTTTCTTTAATTCCTGCTTCCTATCAGAACGGATAAGAATCAAAAGGGTATCAATTTGAAGAGATTTTTATTCCGCTTCTAAAGATACCTAACACTTCATATTTTGTTCTTTAATTACTGTGAAAAAAATCACGAATAAAATGTAAAATTTCGCATTTAAAAAAATTTTAGTTGCCTTGTTTGAATTTTCTTGCAATTGCTTTTGCTTGAAAACCAATAATTTCCCAACAAGGTTAGAAGTTTTTGTTGAAGTAGTTTTGGAAAATTTGATGATTTTTGCAAATTTTTGAATTTTTAAAATTTTGATGTGGTATACGCCGCCTCTGGTTTGAAAAAAAAATTGTTCTACCATTGATATCTTCGTTCAATTTCAACAAAAATTTGTTGGAGGGCGCCACAAACTCTAATAACCATATCAAACCGATTAGGTTTTTAAACGCTATCTATGTTAAAAATGTAAATAGTTTTCAGACTTTTAAAAGTCTTGCTTTATTTGAAATACTATTAATATAAATTGTTAAGTTTTTAACTTTTGAAATTACTAAATTAAAATATTTTAAAACATATTTCAATTTATTAAATTTAAATAATATATCTTTTTTATTTTAAGATGATATGATAAAGTTACTAAATGTAACAATTATTTTATTCAAGTTATAGGAATTATTTTAACTTTCAAGCGTGATTACGCACTTTTTGTCGAAATGAAGTAGTAATAATTAAAAATTTTACTAACAAGATTACAAACCTTGGTGGTTTTTCTTTGTCTTCCGAAGAAACGGCCAGAATCATGCTTATTTTGTTATATTTTTTCCTCTTCGAAATGCTTAAAATATGTAATACATCATTTGAATAAAAAATGAATAATAGTGGTCCTATATTAAACACTCCCTTGTGGGATATAAGAAAATAATCTATAAGAAAATAATTTGAAAATCTCTTTTTTTGTATTCAATTTTACCATCGTTTGATTTTCTATCCTTTCTATATTTCATCCATCTATATTCTATCTTTTTTTATTAATGTTGCTTATGTTTATATAAATTACCTATTATATATTTATATTTTCTTTTGCATATTTGTGAATGTTTATTGATATTGTACATTATCTACAATAAATTACTTTTATGTAAAACTTAGCTGTATGAATAAGTCATCGGAAATTAAACCAATTACTGAAAATATATAAACTATGACAATATTGTTTCGCTAAATTTATCGCAACATTAATTGAAATCTAAATATTAAATAAATAAAGTAATCAAATAAAAAAAAACTTACATTTACATATTATACAATACAGCTAAATTTTACATTTAAAGTAATTCATTGTATATTTTCACAAGTTAATAACCCAAAATATATTTTAAATTCATACATTATCTAGAATTATATAAAATTTTCAACAGTATAATATTGAAAATATCATGCAAAAAAGTACTCTGCGCAATTATTAGAAGCTTAATCTGTGATTAGAAGGCACCTGCCAAATACAGCAAGTATTATTGCCAAATAAAGCACAAAAATGCTAAATTAAGAACATTTTGATGTATGTATGTATAATTATTATTGTAAACATAAATAAAACTATTTACTATTTCATAACGTAAAAATTGTGCCACTATTTATAACACAAAATTAGGAAAGTGGCTATGTATTCGCGTTTTTTGCCACACCGCACCATACAGAATAATTCTCAGGTGTTAGGTATAAAGGGATTAAGTCAGAAAATGGAAAATTTTTTTTATTGCTGGAATGAAATCTATTTTGAATGCTCTTTCGACTGATATAAATTTTTTAGTAAATTTTATTTTATTAGCGCAGTAATGGTCTGAAAATAAAAATATTAAATCAAAAATAATTGTATGCCGTTCCGTATAAAGGGCGTTAGTTGACTTATGCTTCTGAGACCACTATATATTCCGTATTCCGCTACATATTCCATTCGGTATAAAAGGCGTAAGTTGACTTATGACTTATTAATTACCCGATTTACAATTTGCATTACAAATTTCTTTCTTCATTATCTCAAAACTACGTTTTATGACTTAACCCCTTTATACCTAACACCTGAGAATTTCAAACTCCATTCTCGACGTAATGTTGTTAGTGATGGTGGCGCCACCAACTGTAATGTAAAACGCGAATACGTAATTGGCTATTTATACATACTTTGCCGAGTTGGACTGGCTTAGGGGATATTTTTAATTACTACAGCGTTAGTCAAAACGGCTCTGAGCGTCTGGAGCGTAGGTGACGGAGCGGAGTGCGCGGCAAAGTCTATTTTGACAACACAAACACGTTATAATAGCAATATCATATGTATAAAAAATAGCCTTATCCCAAAATTAATGTCTACATATCCTAAAGCGTGTAAACAAAAAATTCCTTCCAAAATGACACAAATATTAAATTAAATATTAGAAATAGGCAAATCTAGATCAAGAATAATTAACAACTGCAAAATTGGAAAATGTGTTTCAGAGTGCCTAAAAGTTTGGCCACCCCTAGCCTATGCTATAGGGTGCAAAATCGACGGTAGTAGTGCGTGTTTAATTGTGTTAAAAGCTTTGTAATAATCAAAGAGTACTAATGTCAGCAATTCGCCTTGACAGACTAAGTGATGTAAATAAATAATTTCAGGCTGTGATTAAGTTGATTAAAACTATAAAAAAAAATCAGTAGTATCACAAAATATAATATAATAATTAATGTAGTTAACGAAATGAATTTTATAATAATCTTAAACAAAATCAAAGTTGATTGTAAAATTAATATTTACCTTAAAAAATATATCAAAGTATAATTAAAACTTTATTGTAGTCGTCTACTCTCCGAACGTAATAGTAAACCACCGAGGAGTAATCTACCAAGAAAATCCTTTATAAAATGAGCAAAAACGCTTCTCCTACGAAATGTAGGATTAGAAGAAGAATAGGTCGTTATACGGCATAACATAAATTTGAGACATCCTCATCAGCATCATTTTCCTAATAATTCATCGTGTATTCTCTTCTATTGATGGCACCCTGTACCACTGTAGCATGAATTTGGGATGCCACCATATAGGGCGGGGGTAAAGTCATAACAGTTGTTATGACTTGCTTCACTGTCATTCTAATCACCCTCCCCCATATCGAAAGAATCAAATTGTAACATTCGTTAGAATAAGATTACGAACTATCCTATCCTAACATTACCTTTAAAAATGAATCACATTTTGGAAAGTTTCTAATCATCAATCTTTTCAATCAAAATCAAGAGATTTAAAAAAAGTTTCCCACTCACAATTATTAATAACAATAACTTCCTCCCACGGCAGAATACACTCTAATGGAATGCAGCCAACTGAGAATAAACAAATACCCCCAAAATTTTGAAAGGATGTTAGGTGTGCAATCATACCCACATTTCTCCTACCTCATTATTAAGGTGAAAGCACTAAGATCTAATAAATATTACTGACTATTACATTTCAGCAAGTTTGCAAAACAGGAAATTAACTAATTCATCTATTCACCGCATGACATTCTATAGTAACATTAAAGATACATTCTGCAATCTACACTATCGTTAAATACTACACAAAATCTTCACGTTGTCATAATACAAAGAATAAACGAAATCATTTAGGTACAATACCGTTTAACTGGTAAAATAAATTTTGAATTAAAATATATAAATATTTTAGTGTTTTTAACTTGTGAAAAATATAAAATGAATTACTGTGTATAATTATTATTTTATTATTAATTTATATACAATATTAATGTATCTATATAAACTATGACATATGTTTTGCTCTTATTTGAGCTCTTCGAAGAGAATTTGTAATTCGAATTTAAAATAATTGGTATGGTAAAATAAATAATAATTATTAATATTAAATATTCTGATAGTAGCAAAAATATTAGCTGAAAGCTTATAAAATATATTTGATTTCTACTGTGTCAAATTAACTCTAAAAATTTTAAACTTTAATTATTATTTTATCACAGATTGCATAAACTGATAGCCAACGCGAATGAAAACACAAAAGGAGACGGGATCCATGTCGTACAGGAGAATACCACCATGGTCTCTTCGACAAGCACGCTAGAGGTGGCCGTCTCCTGTACTAAATGACTCCCGTCTCCTGTGTGTATTTATTGGCGTTGTATACATTGTACATATTATATTATAATATTATTAGCTACATTACTGTAAAACGCAGATTTACCTAGAATTTAATTAAGCTTCAGGCATCCGATATAATAGACCACCATATCAAACGAGCACATCTCGTCGGTTGAAAATAGAGGTATTATAGTGGCTAATTAACAACTTTAGGTTACTTTAATTTGTCAATCAATAATGAATTGCACTCTATTTTTAATTAAAATATTATATTTTGAACGATATTTAGTTTTAAATCAATATTTCTAAAGAACAGCATGGGCCAAGCTACTGAATTATAATCAACGCTATGATTTGAATATTTTATCTATTTTATCAGTTTTTTACAATTCAATTCTATCAATTCTATCAATATACAATCAATTTTACAAGCAGGTAAATCTAATAGGTAATTAATTTAATTCTAAAATTACTAAATATTGCATAATAAGAAGAAAATGTTATTTATCAAATGTGGGAAAAATTAAAATTAAGGATATCATAAAAAATCAATTTTTAAGGTACAATCTCCACTATATTATATTGTACAATTTCCACTATATTATATTCAATTGTTTAATTTATTTATTTTATATTTTTATAATCGACTATAATTAAAATTAATTATGTTATTAAAATAAAATACTTTCTTTTCTTCCTTTGTTTATTTTTAAATTTTATAAACTCGTGATTGTATGTCAGTTTGATTTAAATTTTTAAATAATAGTTAAAAACTTTGTTTTCCTATGAAAACAATTTTTTTAAAAGCGGTTTTACCTTTTCATGAAATTTGAATAGTCAGGTCTCATCAGTATCAACAATTTATTTTACTATTTGTTCTTCCATCACAAATATTTATTTATTTAAAGGTAAATACTAAATAGTAACGAAGTAAAAACTAATGGAATCGGATAACATACATTATTTTCGTCAAGTTAATTAGGTACCCACTTGCCGAAACGAACGCGTAATTAATATCCTTAGTAAAAAAAGAACTGACAAAAAATTTATTTTTGTAGCAATTCTTCGTATAAATGCTGTATGTATCATTGTGTTTATAAATACGACATTTTCATTTCACGCTTAATTAGAAAAATCTGTTACACAAGGCTGGCTATACTTGGCACGAGTAAAAAAATGTTTCAAAAATTTTATATGTCTAATAATTTACATTTTAATTATTCTTTAATTTCTTTAGATATACTATACGTTATTTATGATGAAAACCTTGAGAACGCTTCTTCATGACGTCATTAATTAAATGTTTTTTTTTTATTTATGTTTTAATATTATATTCTTAGCAAATTGTAAAATTATTTTAAGACTTTCGACCGACGGGATACACATTTATCACACAAAATTGCAGAATAATCTATTTAGAAACCTTGTCAACCAATATTGAGAAAAAATTGCTATAATATTATGTATGTTATGCCGAGTTGATGACACTACCTCTTTCATGTTCAACCTGGTAATTTTTGCAACTTTTGCAATTTTCCTAACTTATAATTGTTTAAATAACATAGAAATGTTTTAGGATGGTAATATCGACCAGTTAACCAATGATACTGTACGTATTATTTTAGGAAGAATCTTTAGTTATGGTGTTCGTTGAGAAAAAGAAAATTTATTTACCTAATCTGTGTGCATTGCATTCTCAAAATTAATATTACGTCTCTTCAAATTATACTTACAAGCAGTAGGTACATAATAAAATATTTCAAGTTGGGATCCAAACCAATGCGTAATGTCTGGGATCTGGGAGTACTTGGAGAGCCAAATTTATGTCAACAAACCAGAGACCAGAATCTTTATTTATAGTCAAAATATTTCAAATGTAATTGAGAATGAGTTCATTAATATCAACATTGATGACAAGGTTTTTTACAAAACAACATTGTCAGGCCCGTATGCAAAATTATTAGTAAGAAAAACATAGATTATGAAATTATTATAAAATAATAGAAATAACAAAAATTAAGAAAATATAACAACTTTGTTTATTATAGGTATAAGAAAAAATAATAAATTGTATACAAAATTCTGGCTAATCTCGCGTAAAAAAGTTTAAAAGCGCAGTTTCAAAATGATTAAAATTAAAAAACTTTCAAGGTAATTGAATGCAATAAAAATCAAATATAATTTTATGAGTTTTTAACTAATGTTTTGCTGAATTAACTCATTATTTAAAAATAATAAGTTTTTGAAATTATTTTTAAATTTTAATTAAAAGATATACATTTGAGATATATAACAGAAAATACTTTAATAATTTATAAATAATATATGAAAAATAATTGGGAAAATGTGAAAAAAATGCTGTTAATTAATTTTTTCCTCGAGAGTTATGAATTGCTTGGTTGTTTAAAAATAATGGGTAAGAAATTCAACAGGGAAATGAAACAGGAAAAATAAACAAAATTTTTCTATACCAAACGGATTAATATAGTAGATATGAACTACTAATTGGTTTCATATTACAATGTAAAGTAAATTTTGCTAATGAGAAACCATCATTTTGTTCCAACATAAGACTAATTTTGCTCCAGGGAAATAAAACGAAATATCTACTATTATTTATTAAACTGAAAATAATTGTTGAACAAATTATAAACAATTATACGTCGAAGCGTTTGAAACTTTTTTGTTCATTTATAGGATAAGAAAATTGCAAACAATTTCATCACAAAAAAAAGTATAGAAAACTTTTTAAGATTAATAAATTTTGAATGAAAGGAATCTGCTTTTAAAGCTCAAATAAAGGCCCCAACCTCATTATTTTATACACCCTAAAAATAATTGTACCCCTGAATTAACTTTGTAAAAATCGTCTATTTCAGTAATTCGGAATCCATATGAAACTGTAGTTCTTCTTTGTATTGCTATATTCATCACAGATTTTCAATACTCAATGGACACAGGGAGGGAAAAGTGAAAAAAGGTAGGAAGATTATATATTTTTCCAAAATTAATATTATTTTCTATTGGATCCAATGCGCCACTGATGAAAACGATGACGCTTCTCAGGCATAAAGATAACTGCGCCAGAAATAATCCAATCTACAAAATTGAAAAATTATGTTTTAAAATAATGTACCTAATAGTTATCGTATGACGGAAGTGTTTTCTTCTTTTTTTTTCCTTCAAAAATTCAAAATTTATGGTGCTTGAAATTTTAGTGTGCAATGTAAAAAAATGATTTATGTTTAATTATTTATAAATAATTGTCTAATTAAAAAATTTAAAAACCTCTCGTCATATGATAAATACTACATTATTTTATACGAATATTTCTTATTTTTGCAAACTGGATTATTGTTAGCCTTCATAATTGGCATTTTTGACCCCATAGAAAATAATGTTAATTTTAGAAAAATAAATTTATTATTATAATTTCAATTAATAATAATCGTAATCACGTATAATAATCGATATTTTTTCATATTTTTATATTTATAAATTTATAAAATTTGCTATTTTTGCAATAGAAAATTAATCAAGTTTTGTCAAGTTATTCCTAAAAGGGTTGTCTCAAAATTCACGCAAGATTTGAATTTTGCGCCATTTGTGCGGTAAAGTGTTGCCAACGAAAAAACAACGTGTTTTCATTGTTGAGCAATATTTTAAAAATAATGAAGGTTTGGCAGCTACAGTTCACAATTTTGGTACAAACTTTTCGTGGTTTCAACAAGATTGTGCCACATGCCATATAGAATTGTCAACCCAGATCATGCGATTTAACGCCGTTGAATTTTGTTCTTGAAGTTTTTTGAAGTCTAAGTTTTATGCCAACAAGCCCATGACCACCCACGCCTTGAAGAAGGAAATTGAGTGCTGTATCAACGAAATTCCGTCACAGCCACAAAAGAGTGCGTATGTGCCAGCAATTTCCTACACTGTATACTTTATGATTCAATAAAACATTTACAATTTTTAATTATAAACCTGTGTTTTCTATCAAAATTACTTCTTGCGTGAATTTTGGGACACCCTTGGGTATAATTTTGTCCAGCAATTAAAATTTATTTTAGTCATCCATTGGGAATTATTTTCATCAGCAAATGATCTTGTTTTTGACACATTTTTAGTTAACTTCATAAATATAGAATATTAGATTTGATTGCGGTCATTACCTTGTTAAAGTTGCTAAATTGCAGTTTTGTTCAAGTCTTTGTTCATTTGGCATGGAACGTCCGAAATCTACTCACTTTTATGCCTTGAGATCATAGAAACGAACTTTTGTCCACCTACTTTCTTTGTGACAATAATAAATTAATCAGTAGGTTGATATCTCTCATTAAGTGATTAGCCACTCATTAAGAGCGGACCATGAAGTGATTAACAAACTAACCAATAATTAAGATGGATGTCTGCGCAAAACGGCAATTATTTTATCTGTTTCGTGAGTTATTATTAAAAATTGATGAAATTCAAATACCGTTCCGAATCATTTAATCAAGTTTGTTAATCAGCTGGTCTCGATCACTCAACAAGTAAAGATTATGTATTAATTAACGACTATAATAAATTTAAAGATGTGTTAACCTATCTCATTTAATTCCAGTAGTTGTTACGTTTTCGGAAAATTAAGATAACAACAATATTAGGTATAATTCGTTCTATTTTATGAAGATTAGTAAAGAATTTAAACCAATTATTGGTTGTTTAGTTCAGAAATTCATGTATTAGTTTAGCTACCGTACTTTAAGAATTTTCATTATGTTGAGAAAACGTAGTCAAACAAATCATCTAGAGTGGCGTTAACAGCATAAGTGCTTTTGAACTTGATGGTTTTCCGACAAAAATGATTTATTTCTGTTTAGAAAACATAAAATATATTTTGAATTGTAACAAATAAAAATTATTCTGGTAATGATTTATGAATTAATAGAGGTAAATAAATCTCTTCATTTACTACTATATTACTACCTACCCAAGAAAATTATTCCATATTTTATCCACTTAAAAAGCATTTACTGTGGAAAAATTATTCCGCATGGTAAGTTAAAAATAATAGGTGTCGCAAGCCATTTTTCAAGGGAAAATGTGTTCACAGGATTACTGAGTAAATTCCCCTATAAATAATTTCTTAATTTGAAAGAAGCGGTGGTCCTTTCTACAAAATTTAATCTAAACGATGTATATTTATTGATGATTAGCAAGTTAAAAAAAATTGAATATTTTTAAGTGCTACTTTGTAAATGAAGTATAGGGGTAGGTCAAAATGTTGCATTTTTAACCAATTTTCACATTTAAATTTCTATTCAATTGGTGGATATGAAAAATTTTGTTGTGGTCAAAGGTACGACCCACATATACTGAACCTTTGACCATAGAAATAAAGGAAGGCATTATTGTGCTTGAAAATGTTTGCAAAAATTTAGCATATCCACGTCGGCGTCCTGTTGCAATTGTATGAACTTTCCAACGATATCCTTTCTTAGAATCATACCGATATCTTCCACGTCCATCTGGACGTCAATGGTAATTGACAGATGGACAATCGAGATTATTTCCCAAATTGGTCCACAGGTAGCCCTTTAACATCCGATAGTCAAAGGCTCAAAGGTATAATAATGGTATAATAGAAAAAACAGTTTAATCATCCAAATTCAGTTAAACGATGTTTGGTTCTCTAAAAAGAAGTCAATTAAAGTATAAAAATACAAAATAAAGATCAATTTTTAAATTGTATGAGAGACCGGGGTCTCACGACACATTCGTACATTTATTTGAATTATTAATTTGTCAACGGTATGTAGATTGCGGATAGCAGTCACAGAATTTAACCATAAGAACAAACATAATGACACCTGGAAGTGAAGAAGGAAATCAAATTTACCATATATTGTGGTGGTATTTTGATCATTAGAGGGTGTAAGCAGACAAATAAGGGTAGTGATTTAATTTTGTTTAATTTTTAAGTCAATAATCAGTTGATATGGCTGATATAAAAAACATTTGCATCAAATTAACAACAAACCACCACATGTAACAATTTACACATAAAACAAAACAATTTGAAGTTATTTGTGTAAAACAAATATTTTGTAACATCCTGTGTATGATTTTGATTTTTAAAACAACGACAGATTCCTGTAAAGTGTAAAGTGTTAATAACAATTTAGTGCACGAGCAATTAGCGACGTTGTGTTTCCTGTCAGTGGAACCATTTTAGCAAACCAGGATGAAAAGAACCCCACCTATAAAAATCCAATTTCGAAAACTGGGAAAGGGACAGAAAGTCGGCGAGCAGAAACAGGCAGTTCTCCTGTGAAGGCCAAAGCAGAAACTCGTGTTTGAGTTGCTTGGTCAATTCCAGACTGGGAATTCAAGTAAAGTTCTTTGGTGGTCTTCAAAGAAGGAAGAACTCCTAAAAAGTCTTCTCTTTGATCCGAGGGTCAGGGAAGTAATTTCGCGGATTCACTAAGAAGTGAATAATTTGCGGAAATCAAATCTTCGCGTAATTGCTAATTACGATTTATAATTAGTGAACGGTTGTGTATTTCTGACGAGTTGAGGTATTAGTAAATTGGATACCTACAACAGAAAATTGATTATAAAAATTATACGCACGTGTGTGAAATTTGGAGGTTACTTCCACGTTTATTGGAAAATTGTAATTGATTACGAATAAGTTACTTACCGGAAGCGCTGTCTCAGGTAGCAGTTATTCAATCAACGATTAGTAAGAGGATTGAAGTGAAAATTGGCGATTTTATCAGAAATTGGATGCAGGTGGACACGGAAGCAACACACTTCGTTGGAACACATGCAGTTCTACACAGTCGGTAAAGCAGATGTTGACGGTCGACAAAACAGTGGCGCACGAAAACTTAAAGAAGTTTATCATTTATAAGGTAAATGAATTTGATTAAAAATTAATGAACTCAAATAAAACAATGATTTCTGTTATCAGTGAGTTTATTAATAAAACTTGTATTTGCTATTTCATAAATTACACCCATTACATGAATGGACAGATTTACACGTACAGTGTTAAAAATTTAAAACGTTAAATGTTACGTGTATGTCTGAGCTATTACACCCAAATACTTGTGGTTTGAGACAAACTTATTGTCCTCATAAAAATTTGATGCAAATTGTTTATGAAAATTTTACGTTCAATTAATAAATTATGCTTGTTACGAATTTTCACCCTTTTATTTCGTTTATCGAACCCATCGACTCTGAAGAAGAGAAAAACCCAACTCCGGCGAAAAACTAGTTTTTGGGGCTTTAGTTACAGTTCGTTTTGACGAAAGATCATAACAATATATTGGTCGCAAAAAGAAGAACTTTTAAGGTGATTGATGCAAGATTATTATTATAGAGGAACAACTATAGACACGGATCACAATATGGTTACAATGGAAGTCAAAATGGGTAAGATCCTAAAAGAGACATGTAAGGAAAAACGAAAACTGAAAGATTTGTAACAGAAAAATTAAATGACGATGAAAAACAGAAGATGTATGTATGTACAAGCGATACAAGAAGAGATAAAGAAAAAGAAACAGGCCACAAACATATATGAAGAATGGAGCAACATTAAGAGTAGCATACTGAGAGCAGCTGAAGAAACAATTGAAAAAATGGATAAAAAACATTAAAAATGGGTGGTTTGACTAAAAATGTGACGATATAATAGAATCAAAAAGAAAAGCCAGATTGAAACGGATGAGCTGCCAAAAATCAGAAGATAAAGATACAAAGAAAAGAGAATAGAAACAGTTAAAATGTACAAATGTAAGAAACAAGAATGGATAGAAAGAATGATGATAGACCTAGAAGGAACCCAAGCAGAAGTGAGAGGAATGAAAGACAAGAGGGAAATATTAAATATGATGAAATGGAGATTAATAACATATGGATGGAGTATTTTAAAGATTTGTTCACTGAAGAGTTAAAAGAAAGTACAATAGATGAGAGAACATCAAACCGAAATCAAGAAAAATCCATAAGGGAACCAGAGTATGAAGAATTCTATAGAGTTTTAATGTCGATGAAGAACAGGAAAGCACAGGGATTGGACTCAATAAACTCCGAGCTGATTACGTCAAACTTAAAACCTTATACAGGTATAAGGCGTTTTTGCCCTCAAAGGTAAAGTGGAATCTAGCGCAAAGTTTGATTCTTTGTCATCTGGATTACTGCAGTTTTGTTTATTATGGTTACCTAACTGTGAAACTACAAGATAAACTCCAAATGCTGCAAAATTCCTGCCTCAAATTTTTCCTACGATATTGAGTTCAGAAGCCATACTACGCCGATTTATAACGATTTGGGTATACTGAAAATCAAATTCCGCTTTAAGCTATTGTTCGCCGTTCTTATATTTAGGGTGGGTTGTACCAATGTCGGTTAAATCTCGTTCAACTTTGAACTTAGTTCAACCAATCAATATAATGTGATGATATTTGGCTATCAAAACTTTTTGAAAGGCCGCTGTACTAGATTCACGCCGGTAGCAGAGTTTTTCTCTTCCTCAAGGGTCAGTGGATTCAGACAGACGAAATAATAAGATAGCAATTCGAAGTTAACACCATTTATTAAATAAAAATATTCAGTTGCGAAATTTTGCATCAATTTATACCTGGCAATAAATTTGCCTCGAACCAAATGTGTACAATCATGTAACGATTCAAAAGATCCAAGCCACATTTAATTCTTCAAATACAGAAGCTAAACTTGGATATTTGATCATTCGTGTAAAATAATGTGTCAATTTAAATCAATTATACAAAATTTTTCTAATAAATTCATTTATAACACAATTTGTCATTTAATTTTGAATTTATTAAAAATAAAGCAAAAGTCTACCTTATAAATTTGTAATTTTTCACTCAGTTTAGTGTGCCACTGTAGATCGTGTCTTCGCATCTGTTGTAACTGCCACCGATGTTCTACTACCAATAATCGCGTAGAAGTGCCGATCCAGTTTGTTTTCTTCTCCAAATCAATTCTTTAATTGCTAATTAAACAATCGTTACCTCGCTTCACTCGCGATGAACACACAATTTTCACTAAATACAAGTGTTACGTAATTAATTACTACGTAATTACGCGACTCTCGTTAATTATTCACTTATGTGAATTCGCAAAAACTTTTACTCTTTGAGTTCCCGGACCAAAGAACTTTATACGCGAGTTCCTTCATCGAGATCCAACCAAGAACTGCCTGTTCTCTTCCTTTCGTATTCTGGTTTCGTTCCCCCTATTCAAAGTTGGTTTTTTGAAGTGGGAATTTTTAATTCTTGCCGGCTAAAATGGCTCTTCTTGCAGGTAACTTAAAGTTTTTATTCGTGTGCACACCGAAATATTATTAACACTTTGTTTTTTTAGAAATTTGGCGTCACTAATTCATTGCAAAATCATACACAGGATGCGACATAAATTTTGTATTTTACAAATTAATTAAACTGTGTCAGTTTTATGTGTAAATCGGTTACAAATAGATGGTTTTCGTAAAATTGATGCAAATATCGCTTTTTATGCCAGTCAAATTAACTGGTTGCTGATTTCAACTCAAATGTCTTCAAACTACTACCCTATCAATCCATCCGGACCTCTAAATTGAGAAATACCACAACAATAGTTAAAAACCCCGTATTTAGGCATGTTGATTGGTTGAACCGTTATTAAACCGAGTTCAAAGTTGAACGAGGTTTAACCGACGTTGGTACAACCCACCCTTAATATATATAAAAATGGTCGTCCTGATTATCTGAGGAGTTTAACAAGATCGCAACGCCATCAACTGAATCTAAGAAACATCGAGGAGTTATGTATTCCGGTTCATAAAACCTCAAAATTCAAAGGTTCATTTGAGTACAGAGCAGCGGATGTGTTCAACTCGTATATTGAGACATTTCTAACAGCGGGATCAAAATTCGTATTTAAGAAGAGATTGTAAGCCCTACTGATAGCTGCTCAAGAGAGAAATTGACAGGGTATAGCTGGAAAACAGCTTTGCTGAATCTATATCCTTTTTAAATAAAAACAAACTAACTATGTTTTACTTTTGTATGTATTGTTGTTTTTTTTGTAAATAAATAAATAAAAAATAAAATAATTAAATGAAAATGGGTAATGAAACTATGATAAGAAGAATGTATGAACCAATGTTGCTAGTATGGAGAGAGGAGATAATGCCAACAGAATGGAATGTAGCAAAGATGGATCCAAATACACATAAAAGGAGACATGAGGGAATGCAGAAATTATAGAAGAATTATTATAATTGCTCAATAATGCTTATAAAATATTGTCGAAAATGATACATACAAGACTACACGAATAAGCAGAAATAAAAGATTGGCGATTACCAGCAAGGATTTCGACCTGATAGATCAAAAACAGATGCAATGTTTATAGTTGGACAAATAATAGAAAAATTCTACGAACATGGGAATCGAGATAATATTATTTGTTGATTTTAGATAGGCCTTTGACAGAGTCTACAGAGGTATTATGATATTATGACAAGCGAATTGGAAGAAATGAAAGTGCCTGCAAAGCTTATAAGATTGATACAGATGACTTTCAAAAAATCAGCAGTGGTAGTAGCAACAAAGAAGAGTAACACTGAAAAATTCAACATAAACGCGGGAGTGAGATATGGTAACTCTTTGTCGGCCACCCTTGTCAACGTCGCGCTGGAGATAAGAACAGCGAAATGCAGTGGAACCATTACAAATAAAGAAGTATAAGTGGTGGTTTATGCCGACGACATAGTAAAAATTGCAAGAACGCACAAAGCAGCGATCGAAACGTTAGTAAATTTGAAACTAGAAGCAGAAGAGGCAGGACTGGGGGTGAATGAGGAAAAGACTAAAGTCATGAGATGTTATAGAGGAAGATATAAAACAATGAATAAGGTAAAGGTACTAAACTATGATTTTGAAGAAGTGAAAACTTTCCGATATCTAGGAATGCAAATTAACAACACGAACGAGAGAGGAAGTAATTAAGGACACGCCAATGGCTGGAAATATAGCATTATACTGTAACAAACAAAAAATGAGTAAAAAAAAAATACCAAAAAAATACAGATAAAAATATACAAGATGCTTATTAGACCTGTAGTAACTAGGATATGGAATGGAGGCAATGTGTCTAAAGAGAGAGGAAGATAAGCTACGAGTTTTTGAGAGAAAAATAATGAGGACAATTATGGGGATATTTAAGGTCAGTGACGAACAATATAGAAGAAGAACAAATGAAGAAATAGAAATTGGACTACAGAAAGAATAACCATTGTGAAACATATAAAGGCAACGAGATTGAGTTGGTATGGACACGTACTGAGAGCGCAGGAAAATGGTGCAATTTATTTATTGAGGTTCTGATTTGATTGATTACATGTGGTCTTGTTTGTTTGTACATTTGCACCCTTAGCTTGAATGGCGAGTTGAAAGGTGTGTAATGACATGAAGACCGACCGTACGGAGACCAAAAGAAGACCAAGAATGAGATGGGAAGAAGAGGTCCACAAAGACCTAAGATTGATTGAAAAAGCACTGGATAGGCACCAATGGAGAAGGGTCGTGGAAGGGTTGAAGACACACAGAAGTTTGTAAAGAGCATATCAAGAAGCTAAAAAAAGGGACTAATCCATCCTACAAAGCGGACTAAAGAATGTCTATAAAAGTGGCGACATTCCAACAAGAATGGAGTGCCGTTGTATTGTATTCCAACAAGGTAGTCGATTTGTAAATTAAATTAAAATTAGGTAGTAGTGAAATTCTAAACATAACGTAATCGGATTGTAGTCTTCACGTTCGATCCAGTTTTATTCTAAAGGGGAGTTCAAAAATGAAATTAATTAAGGGATTAGGCCACCTTAAAATTTTCAAAACAAATCGGAGTACGAAGAACCAGTAATAGAAAGTTTTTAACTCTCCCCGGATTTCAACCCGGTACCTCGCATTCGCAGTTGATTGCGTTAACTGCAAAGCACGGATAGGTGAAGTGACGGGCTATGATTTGATCGAAAAATATTGGCACGATTTTGTAGTCAGTGTGCGAGAGAGATTACCCATAAAGAATAGACGAGGCGCGTCACGGGTAGCGTGATAAAACACATATAATGCATATGCATAACTGCATTTTATTGCAGATTTAAGTCGAATACAAATTGGTTATGTGTTAATTTTTTATATCATAGACAAGAACAAGAGAAATTAACAAAACAGTCAACTGTCGATAAGAAAAAATCAAAATTAGATCGGTCATAATTAATTAAATTTTCTCTTGTACGAAATTTGCATACGTTTTAGTGAATTTTTTCACTATAGATTCGTTTTACTCGTCTTTAAATAGACAAAATTAAATTATATCATTAAATTAATAATTATTATAAATTCCCATGCATATAAAATAATTATTAATGATATAATTTAATCTTGTCTATTAAAGGACCAGTAAAACGACTAAATTGGGAAATAATTCATTAAAAAGTATATAGTTATATAGGTAACAAATAAAATAATGTAATAAGAGTTCAAATAGTCTTAATTTGATGAAAATATGTAAATTTCTTAACTTTTTAATATTTGTAATTAAATTATTCCTACTACCACAATGCTTCAAACACGTTCAAACATATAGCGCCTCGGATATCCTTGTCTAACACAGCCGGCGACGTTCAAGGGCCATGCCGTAGGTAGCTGTCACCTCACCTAACCTATTATACATCCGTGCTGCAAAGCAATGACCGTCCTCTCAAAATTGATAAAGACGTAAATTTAATTCTTGGGAAACATCTGTTTCTTACTTACGAATGGGGTATTCGATACCCCACAGTTTTTCGATTGTTTACTTTTAAAAATAATTTTTAAGAAAGTGGCTATTTATACATACTTTGCCGAGAGCCCAGGCCTAGGGGATATTTTTAATTAGTGCAGCGTTAGTGAAAACGGTCTGTAGAGCTCCAAGCGGAGCGTAGGGTGCGCAGGGTCGATTTTGACAACGCAAGCAAGTCAGATAGCCATTTGAGTATGCATAAATAGCCAATTCCGTATACATACTGTTATGTCTACTAAATAGCCGCAAATCCAATTAAATGCTTTTTCTAGTCTAAGGTGGCTAACCCCGCTAAACTACCTAAAATGTGAAGAAACGGGCATGAAAAGGAAGTAACGAGATGACTTTTCAAAATTGATAGACGCAAATTTAATTCTTGAGAAAACATTGTTTTTGCTTACTTACTGCTTGGGTGGGGGTATCTATACTCCCGCTTCTTCTATTGTTTACTTTTAAAAGTAACCTTCAGGTCAAGGAAAGATTTTTTCATGAAAACTATTTCATGAAAACCAGCAGTCCCCAAATGATGAACAGAATCGGATAAGGACAATCCTTACTTGTGAGGAAGGATGTAAGTAACTGGGATTGCCAGGAAGTATTTATAGTTCGATTAAAATCCCTGCAAGTCCTATATCTCTCCGCTGGGCGAAACGGTGTGCGGATAAACGGGGTTTATGCATAACAGAACTGCAAAATCCGTATACAGCATCGTCACAGGTGACGAAATTTGGATATATTTGCATGAATTGGATACTAAGGAACAAGATGTTCCAGAATTCAATTGTTTAATTGAATTCAGCCATTGGTGGCGTAACTTCAAACAAGAGGTTCGACTACCCCCCCTCCGATTAAGGTGTGCGGTATTTACGCCACTGGGTTTTACTGGGCATGTCGCAACCATACCTCTTTAGCTTTCAAACATCGAAGAACAGTTAACGCTGAACTGTATACAACAAAAAATATTGTTTTGCCAGAAGTCACACAAAACCAAGAAAACCTAAAGAAAAAGGTCGTTGAAATCTTTCTTCCACATTTTCTAACATTGTGACTGGAAATGCTGTTGTAGAATGCCCCGTTTTTCAAAATTCAGATTTTTGCATCCAGCTAACGACCTTCCAATAACCTGTGTAAGGGCTCCTGTTGTCGGATCGACATAATTTTCTTGGTGCTTCACGGTGTGATGTTGAGAACCTAATGCGTTCAAATTTTCGTATGAATAAATTACCGAACCCAAAATTGAACTTTGCGTTGGATTGACACCAAAGTCGCTCTATTTACTTATTGGAATAATACGACCGCACGTTGTAGCAGCAGACTTTTTTGTTCCCAATGCCAAACAAAAAATGCGTGGACAGCGATTTGCATCACCTCAAGAAGACTTCAAAATACATGTTTTTGGGATACTAACTGCAGAGTGGACAAAATGTTTCGAGAATTATTATTATATTATATACTATTATTATATTGTAATGGCGAATATTATGAACAGCAATAATTTGTTAAAAAATGTTTTTTTCTTAGTTTTTATAAAAACTTGGAAGGTAGAGTAAAATTTTTCGTTAGTGGTTGGGAGTGTCTAATGTGCAGAAATGAATATTCGTTATTTCGGTTCTATGTTTGTGTCAATTGGTGGAATTAGGGTCACGGGTGTCTCCCTCCACATTTGCCGCGCAAGCCCAAGTCACGTGCCAACCACTAACGAAAAATTTACCTCTACCGCTCGTACATGTACATTTTATACGCTGTTAGTATATTACGGTCGGTATCGCAGCTTACCAGTACCGTATAATGTATTTATATAGCGTTTAAATTGTGATGCAATGCTTATGTAATCCAAAGATTTCTCCAAATTGGCTGAATAATTAGTTTTTAAATTTTCACCTGATCAAGTCCTAATTATGATCTACACGTATAATAATTATACCTGGCCGTTCCCTTGTAGTGTAATCGCTAATTGAGTGGTTTTCAATGATGTCAACTCAAACGTTAACACAACACTCTTAAGAAATTGGACTTACAAACAGGGCCAAGTGCATAATGAGCAGTGGCAGGTCTGTAGGTATAGTAGAGCAAGCGCAAAGAAAGATGAGAGGGTGGAGCTAATGCGTAGAAACCAAAACTCGTACAATCGTGTTTATGTTGGTGTCAATTGGTGGAATTGGGTGTCAAGTGATGTGTACTGCGCCGGATTTTGTCTACGCCCTCTCATCTTACTTTGTGCTCGCTTTAAGGGATAACAGACCACTTACTAGGTGTGGAGACATTTTTATGTTATCCTAATCAGCTGTCTTAATGCGCACAAATGTCATTGACTTTTCCTATGAATCATATTGCTAAAGAGAAAAAAACATTGAGTTTTGACCCGTGCAATAGCTATACTACCTAGCTCACTCTATTCCCATTCATGCTTTGTGCAGTGCTATTCATTATTGTTGTTTAGAATAATTGATTATCAAATTTAAATTAATATCTGCAAATACTATTATCTAACACTGCAAATTATTGATCAAGAATGAACAGTTGACAACCGTGCAATCCTTGCCACAAAACTTTGGTGTTAGGGTGGAACCTGGTTTAGAAGACTAATAAAAAGAGATCTTGATGGATTTTTTCTATTGACAATAATGCAGTTGAGGTTTCAAAAACTTTTTAAAATATGTAACTGCCTATTTGAAGATATAAAAACAATTTTTATAATGTAAAATAATTGCAAAATGGTGCCATGGTGTATTGCTAATCAGAGGTTCTTCAATTCAATCTACGAGAAAAATGTAACCCGCAATTTTGATCTGGAAACAACAAAACCAAAAAGATTCTTAATTTTCATGTATTTTTATTCTAGTGAACCTCAAACATTGATTTAAATAATTGTTATTGCATAAAAATTGATGTTTCCTCAAAAATGCAAGTTTTTTGTTAAAGTGCTAGAAAGTTTAGTATTTTACGGTTTTTTTTAACCATGTTGTTGGTTCACATAGAATAAAAATACATGAAAATTAATAATCCTTTTGGCTTTTTATGTTTCAGATAAAAATTGCGGGCTACATTTTTCCTGAATATTGCAAATCGGTCGGCGAGGCGCTCTGTAGCACGCGAAACTGGTTCAGAAGATATTAATTTGATTAATAAAACAACGGAAATTGATAGATAACATTAAAATGCCAAAAAGCGATTTTTGCCCAAAATTCGACCTAATTGAAACATTCTGCTATCGGTCCGTTTATTTAGCGTGGTCTAGTGACAAGGCGTGGCAAACGACCGTTTTAGTCGTACATCGATCTAATATCACGGTTTAGGGCTTTTTTGGGTTCAATTTGCCGATTTTTGAAGAGTTGAACTGTCTCATTATTCTACAGTTTCTAAAATCCCCATCGAGGTGGTTGTTGGGCTTCTTCTAATTTCAACATATTATAGGTTATTTATTGGCCCTGGGGTATATTTTCAATTAGTTGAACTGTCTTAAAGATTCCGCTTAATTAGTTAAATTAAATCAAGCCCTTATAAACTTCTGAGGGTGGGCGGGGCTAACTTTATTGCTGCAGCCAATTCAATGTCGTTAAATGGCAGGCAGTTCATGTAACTTTTCAGTTTTTATTTTTTACAAAATTTAGACCTTATTTTCATAATCCATAAAATTTTTGTTTTTTAATTAATTTTTGGACTATTTTGCATCATCTTTTCTTTCAAAAATTTTTAAATTCGTGAACCTGTATCTCGTGCATCGCTAACGTTCAGATTAGAGAAACATCATAGTGCCATTTTGCAGTATAAATTTGTTTTGCTACTTCAAATAGGCAGTTGAATATTATTACAGTTTTAGAAACCTCAACTGCGCTATTGTAAAAAAAAATCTTCTTATTAGTCTCCTAAACCAGGTCCCCCCTTAGGTCATCGTGCACCTGCCTCAAAAGCAGCCTCTATTATTGAGACGATGATGTTATTTAAGTTGAAGGTATTGAGAGTGTGTTTTGGTTGTTCAAATAACAATAAATTTTTTAAGGAACAGATCTTATTGCATAATATAACTTGGTACTTCCATGGGACAGTTGGTGCAAGTCCTAAAATTAGCAGAACATCCCATATATTACAAATGAGGAGCATTCAAGCAAAACTTAACAAATCCATTGTAGTAAAATGTTCAGGAATTAGAATTTATTAATTACTGCTTGTTAGTTATCTGAATTTAAAATTATTGGCAGTAATAAAATAGAGAAAAAATAGTACTTTCAGATGGTAATAACATTAAGGTGATAAGTTTATTAGTTTACCCAAAAAAGGGCATTCAATTTTGGATTTGTTGAGTTTTGCTTGAATGGTATGGATTTGTTGAGTTTTGTCCAAATATTCTTCGGATTTGTTTAGGTTTGTTTGAGAATACCTTATTCTTGCATAACGTTACATGCTTGGATTTGTTAAGTTATGACCGAAAGAGTGAATTTTGATATCGAATTACACCAATTTTGATCAAGATTTGTTAAAATTTTTTTGTTCCATTATATGCAACTGAAGGTTTTACATACGAATCCGCACCTAACTCAATTTTGCCCAAACCTGGATTTGTTGAGTTTTGCGTGAATGCTCCTCAAATTTCAAGTTCACTTGTAGAATATTTCAACTTTTGCAAAAATTCATTAAGATTGTACAGAATAATTTAGAAATGCTCTTTTCTTCTAGTCTAGACCCATATAACCCTAAAACTATCTTTTTTTGTTTTAATCTCAGAAAAATATAAAAACATTCTTAAAATGTTGTAAATGGCCAAAACATGTATCAGGTGAATTTCTTTTGTGGTGAGCAATTATTTTACACATTTACACTTACACAGTACATAAAAGTAACTGCTTAAGGCATTTTTGTTTTCGCTATAATTCGAAGTAGTTTGTATTAATTAATATTGATCAATATAATCTCAATATAGTACTGCAAATAATATCAATAAGCGCATCTTAAGTTGAACAATAATAATCATTCTCATAGCAGTTGTAAAATAATTAAAATTACAAATCTTCATAACATTGTAAATAACTTAATATGCCAATTAGGAAGTGTTTATAAATTTTTAAATTACATTTGGTTCATGTAGTTCCAAGTAGGGCGTTATTTTTAACATAAAATCATTCATATAATTATAAATAAAATAATCAGTTGAACAGAACACCTAAAACATATTGTACTAGTTGTATAAAACAGTTAGCGAGGATAAAATTACAATAAATTTGTTGACTTGCACTGAATTTAATATTAAAAAATTATTAAGGTGACCATTTAATGGTTCAATATTGCATATCAATATTTGAAATTAGTAGTAATCTAATGGGTTACTAAAATAGCATATTTTTATATTTATTGATCAAAGTACAAATAAAAATTCTGACTTAGATAAAGGACATTGCCTTTAAAAGTAATGAATATGTCAATATTGATTTGGTCAATGTTTCCTAAAATTATCAGAATGTAAAATCACTGTATTATGCTTACACATTTTTAATATATAAATTTTTGCCGTGAAAGACTATTAATAAAAAGTTGATTATGCCATTGGATTAAAGTTAATATTTATTCAAGTTAAAAAATTGTGTGGTGGAGTAACAAGTTGCTACAACTGAATAGAGAATGCAACAGGTTGATTAGAAAACAAGGTAAACAAATATAGTAAATAATACATTAAAAAGATAATGAAATAATTTACCAGTAAATATTATTTCCAGTCACATTTATTTTTTAAAATTTAAACATCTAATTTTCACATATGTAACTGATATTTTACTTAAGATTAAAAATAAATTAAGATTTGATAAAAATAAGGTCCTGTTCAAAATTAACTGTTATTACTCGTAAACCTATCACTACAATATGAAAAAAAGGTTTTACATAAATAGTAGAGAATAACTGGCCACACGCCTGCATAAAGACAGAGATAAGAGAAAAAACTAATAAATACCAAATTTTTGGGGATACATGTGTAAGTGCACAGATGTATAATCACAAAGTATGAAACAATAACTTGGAGTGTGGCTACAGTCTGTATGTATCCCCTTCTAGCTAAACACCAATAGTACGACAATAACAATAAGTACGAAAGCAACGTTCCATACTTTGTGAAGGACTCCCTAGGCTGACTCAACTATACATGTAGCACAATATGCAGAACTCAGTACAGTAGAGATATTTGGTGTTGCACCACTTATGCTACACTAACGATGAATCAAAAAAAAGTATATTACAAAAATTTACACATTATTATTAATTTATAATTACTTTATTAATTAAACTTGTCTTGTAAATTAACCAAGTAACCATTAAGTTAATCACTTTAAAGGCCCAGCAGCCAAGCAAAGTTCAAGATGTTGAAAATGTAGACAGTGGGCCAGGCTGAAACAATGGAAAGCTGAAATGCTAGAGCGCATTCACTTCACTTTGAAGTCATCATGGTAACGAACTCTGCAACAAAATTTTTCATTTTATTACAAACTACTTCCACATTTCTTTTTTACATATTCACATCACTCACAAACAATTCTTTCTCTTAATAAATTTCATAGCTCTTCTGGTTTATTTGTTTTTAAAAAAATTGTTTGTAAGTTCATTAATAAACAATGCACATTTTTACATGGTATCTGCAAGTTAATTGGTTCCGTGTCAGAAAACGTTTCTTACATCAAAAGAGTGGCTGATCAATTCACAATATATTAGGGAAACCTCTAAAAATTGAATAAGTCTGGGAATCCCTAAACTGTTTCAGTTAAATATTTAAAAAAATGGTGGCTTGAAAACTTGCAGATGCCATATGATTAAGTGATATAAGAAGCAAAATGTTTGCACCGTCGTTTCTTATATCAAGAAGTTATTTGAAACATGGGAACCATCATTGCTGCCTTATTACAAATTACAAGTAATTGTTAGATATTTACACAAACAAACATGCATTTTTTTTTCTACCAACACACAAGTAAATATCCAATTGGTTCTAGTTGTGTGTGCGTGTAGAACGTGCTTCAACAAACCAATAATAACAATACCACTACAACAAAACAACTTTTCTCGCTAATATTGCATTTCATATATATGCCACTATTATTTGGTGTTAATTGTGAATCAATTAAAAAAAGCTATGAAGCTCAACGAAAGCTAGACAATAACTGACCAGCCTGGAAGCTTGTGTAGCTGAGTACCGATTGAAAACTATTCGAGCAAGCTCGCGGAAATCTGCAAGAGAATTTACACTAGCAGTTATATTAAGTGTTTCAATTCTACAAACACTTACAACACATACAAATTAATTATATACAGTGTTTCACAAGTCATAAAAATTGTGAGTAAAAAAGGAATCATCAGCAGGGCTAATTTAATTTTTAAATTTTCAAATCACTATGACTACTAGGGTACTAGGTACTATCACTAATAATTTTTATAACTATATCTACTAACTTTTACTAATATTTAGTTAATTATTATTTTCAGTTAAGTTTACTCAAGAATTATGGTGTGTCGCTATAATAACGATTTCCATAGGTAAACGTGAAAATATCAATCACTAGAGAAATCGAATTTTAGTAGAAAATTTCTTTGAGTGAACTAACTGAAAGCAACTTGAATAATTTTACTCTTCGTTCGTTTGAAATTTGCGTTTCCTAACCTACACAAAATTTTCGTTCCATCTGATAATTCACTTTCTTTACTCAAACCCTGTTCCACAAAACAGCAAATACAAGCTTAAATTGTGCTAAACAAATATAATAATTTAATTATTAAGAGCAACCAACAAGCAACTAACTTCAGGTACCCACACAAGTTTATTGGTACAAGGATACCGTTATCGCAAAAAATAATTTTATTAAGTAATTGTTTGACCAATATTGTTAAAATATAAATTAAGTTAACAATAATTAAGTTAGGTAAATTGGTATACCATGCTGGTACATGTTTAAAAAACAGTATGAGCACCAATAATTTTTTGATTGTATAGTTCCCAAAGATTAGCGAAATCCTTGATGAAAGAAAAATAAACATCTACACAAAAAAAACATAATAAGAAAACACTTGGAACTGTAATCTTACAAGGTTATAAACTTCTCTGTTAATTTTAAAAAACGTGCATTATTACGGAACATAAAAATATTATTGCTAACATTGTAACTCAATACTTTGTATGTGCGTCACTACTTAACGTCATTTTCAATATTTCGATTTGTAGTTCACATATCCAAAGTCGGTGCAAGTGTTTGAAAAAAGACATTAATTCCATCAGAAAGCGCACTCGTTAATCGATACACTTGTTGCTATATTATAGGGATACCGCTCGAAAATAAATAATCGGATATTCAGATAATTTTTTGTAGTTTGTAAAACAAACAACTGGGATTTTGTTCCACGACCCATCTGAGCTGTTGAGCATAGAAAAAGCTCAAATAATAATGGCCAATATAACGTAAAGCAGTGATGAAATAGCAAAGGAAATACTATTACTTCCAAAGGTAAGCATAAAAGCGGTCACCAGCAAAAATCATGTAACTAATCATTCTGGAAAAACCGCAGTTCGCACGCGCCTCCAGCGAAAAATAACGAAGAAAAACTAAATAAATGAAAGGTATCAAATAAGGAATTGACCACCAAGTTGAGCAAAAATGAAAAAAAATATGTCTCGGCCTTTGCTCTAATTTCACACACAAAAAATAACATTACAAGTTATTGGACATAATATAGCAAGGAAGGGGTGATGCGCATGAATGAATTAACAAATTAACTAATTTAAAAAAAAAGGCCGAATGTACAAATTTTATCAAACGTCGGCGTCGTGACATGATTTCCCTCATTTTTGCACTACCTTTTTTTACAGTAATTTTTTTTGATTGGTAATTATAAAAATCCAATAATAAATATTTATGTAATCAAATATGAAAACATCCGTTTCCCTTCGTAAATTAACAAATTACTTCGTGGTTACGTTATTTGATAACGTTAAAAATAACTGTTATGCATTTTATAGAAAATTCGATAAAAAATCAATGGCACGGATCACTACAAAATATGCGTCATACAAAAATTAATCTATACAATTTTACTAAATTATGTAATTATTTTAATTAGTATTCATAGAAACAAATGTTATATTATTTTGTGTCGCACGAACATTTGAAAACCCATTTCAGAATTAAAATAAATTACAACTAATGCAAAGGAACCCCCCTACAAAAATACAACTTAATAAATTAGATTGATCTATGACGCAACGAGTCAATCTACCAATATTTTATATGGGTAATAAATTAATGTAGTAGGTAAAACATTATATTAAGTACCGGAAGAAGAAATTAAATTTTTTTTGAGAAGACGCAGGTGATTTTTTTAAACTACAAGGCCAAATATATAACGAGGATAGCCTAAGTGAAAAGTTTCGAATTTAATTAGGCGCCGGAAGATAGCTCACCTTTTGTTCTGTCACTCTACCTTAGGACCGCCGCCCAATTCAGTGAACAATGTTGTGGTGCCTGAGAGGCCCGCATTAATCTTAGTTTAAATTTTGTTTGGCACTATTAAATATTATTTACCTCCAATTAACAAACAATATTTATTCCAAAATAGAATTAATATTGCATTTGATTACATTTCAAAACACATTTTTGTTCTTGAGCTCTAACCCCTTCCGACCCCTAAGTGCATTATTCACAATCCCAACAAAGATCACCCGTAAATACAACTACGAAATTATATTTGCTGAAAATTATTATCATTGTTTGAAGTTTGATGATGTTGATAACATAATAAATTGTAATGTTTGCCCTACCGTTTTGTCCCTTTTACCCGAAAATGTTTAATTTACTAAAACTAGAAGCAACGGGTAGTATATTATAATCATTTTAATCCGTTCTTGATTGAGCTCGTTATAAATATGAGGTTGGTGGTTCATGTTCCGGCAAATTAAAAAAAAGTTTTGTAAATATTTCAAAATTTATAGCTTGCAAAGCGATAGTTTACAACTGTCGTTAATAAATCTATGCTGTTGAAAACTTTTACCTACTTCTCGTAAATTAAGCCGTATTGACAATCACAATTTTTTGGCAATAACTCAAAAATACTTGTTTTTTTCTAAACAATTACTTTTAAAATATAGAAAATCCTAAGCATAATATGATTTAGAACAATGGGTCAACTGGCTGAATCAAATAGCTTACTCATTGCCATCATTCAAATGAGTAATGTTTCTAATTAAAAAAAAAAACAGTAGGTTTATTGCAGATATGAAACTGTAATATTATAAATGTAAAAAAAAAACTAAATAATTCAAATTTATCAATTAATAGGAGCGTGACAAGTTTTAAATTTTCATGAAACTGGCGTACTTGAAAATCTATTTATATGATCATAATTATTAGTTTTATGATAGTTAAAGCAATATAATATTAATGGCTTCATAACAATCCCTATGTATTGAACTAATATTTGAAAGCACCAACTTTAATAAGTTACCGTTCAATTACCACTTCCTCTCCACTCTTGCTTTATGCACGAAACATTAAAAATTTAATACAAGAAATGGAACTCATAGTACTTTGCTGGCATCAAGTTTTATAAATTCATAAAACAAAAATCAATAGAAGTAATTTATTAAAACATAAAAGTAGTATTTTATCGGTATTTTCAAAACGAAATGGGAATAAAAACGCAATGGAATCAATATTTTGGCAATTAATACAAATTAATTGGTCGACAGGGGCGCTTTTATAAAATATTATTACGAAAAAAAAATGCGCCAGGGGATTTGTCTAACTAATGAAATTGCTTAAAATAATTATTTTGATAAATATGAAAACCAGTAATTGAAGTAAACAAAAATAAAATAGAAGAAAAATTAACAATTTTTATGATTAACAAAAAAAGCTTAACTGAGGCCGAAGGCCGCATACTTTTAGTAGTCTGGTGATAATTTTAACCAGTTGAAAAACACTTTCAACATTTCAAGTATTGGAGAAAAATTGGATCGAGTCATACCTACTAAAGCTGTCTTTGGTTATGAGTCATTTTATGACTATCATTCGTTATGATTATGACTAATAATTTGTTAAAAAAATCTTTTAAAATTTGAATGCATTTTACGTATTCTAGTTTGATTTAAGGGAGGGGAGGGGGAGTTCAACTGCGGAACTAATAATCTTCAATTCAAAATTCACTATTTGTGCCGTGGTTCCGATTCCATGTTCAACATATTTACCAAAGACGAAATTTGAGGGTTTACCGATTTGGTAGTCGGTAGTCTACCGGTAGTCAGACCGATAAAAAGAAATCAATTCTTATTAGGACGTCAACAGATAACAGTAACATCCACGTAATAAAGGATTTGGCAGAGCAATGTTTTGACTGCAACACATAGCAGAGAATGACGAGATATTCGTGGAATAGCATTTTGACCAAAGCTTTGCACTTGATACGCTATGGATAAGACACCAATACGGATCAAAGAAAAATCATCAATTTGTTTCAAACCGCTTTCTTCGATTCTCGCGATACGATACACAAAGAAATCCTGTCGACTTTCAGATTAGTCAATAAAGAATATTATTTTTGTATCGTCCAACGTTTGAATAATTATAAACGGCTTAAGGGGAGGACTTGAGGTGCCTATAGATTAGTAGAGAGCAATGTAGGTTTTATGAAATATTATGAGACGGTCATTGCCTTGCAGCTAACGCAGTTGGGTGTGAATGCGGGGTACCGGGTTCAAACCCGGGGAGAGTCAAACTTTCTTATGACTAAGTCTCCGTGCTTCGGAGGGCACATTAAGCCGGCGGTCCCCCTTAGTTGACGAATTGCCACCGTTAACAAAAAACAAGGCTACAGGCACATATGAATGCTAGCCTAGCAAGCTGCTACCGGATGTAAAACAACTATAGTCCAAAATCGATCTGTGGACTACTCACCAACCCGTCTGGCCAGCGTGGTGAGTTATGACCAAAAAACCTCCATAATATGGAGAGGCTTATGTCCAGCAGTGGGCGGAAAAGAATGATAAAGAAAGAATGTAGGTTTTATATTCATTTTTATTATTGAATTACCTGAATCAGTACTCAACTTTTGGAGTCCAACTCCACCAATGTGTGCGTGAATTGATAAAAAAAAAAATCGGCCAAATTTGTGAAAAAACCAGCTCATGGATTTTATGCGCCGATTCACTATGAGTTTGTGCGTACATTGTTGGGCAAAAATTTGACTGAAACCGCTCAAAAAGCGCCCTATTACGGAACACTGCTTTAGGTCAATTGGAGGATAAAAATATTCGTTGCATGAACAATCTTCCCAAAAATGGAGTTCCAGCAATATTATGCAGATTAGAAAAAATGAGTTTGAGTTGAGTTGAGATAGCTCAAAAGTCTTTACACTTTTTGAACAAAGGCTGCCTGGGGATGTTTGTATTTTCAATAATATTGAAATTTTAATAAATAATCATATCAAAATTTTTGCATTTTCTCGATATTGTTTGTAATACCCCCCAAAAAAATTGCCTATTAAGTACTTATTATTACATTATTTTTTATTTCTTGAAATTTTCTTTCAAAATTTCCTTTTGTTTAGTAGAAGGGAGAGTCATAAATGAAATGAAATCAATTTTTATCTTATCTTAAAAAAAGCCTACATGTCATCAGCGTTGACACAAAACCGGACATATCCGTTTCTATATTTCCTTTGAAAAAAAAAACAACTTTGGTGCCCTACAAATAAACAGCTTCCCCGGGATTTTGGGGGATGTACCCATATATACATCATGCTCAATTATGCGGTTAGTGCTAATGCCGAGGCAACCGGTTAGAGCCCAGATGAAGCAAGAACTTTATTTTGATCGTTTTTGCTCGGAAGATTATAGCAAATTCCTGATGTAATCTGCCATGAGCATTCTTCTAGAGATGAAATTTATTACACTATCCGTGGTTCAAAATACCCGCATTAAAAAATAGGTTCTCCTAAGAATGTCAAAATATTTCAAACGCACGTCACAGACATAGGAATGACGTTCTTTATGTGAACAATACGGCTCAGAAGTCAGACAACACAGTTTGGTGAAATGCTGTAATGGCGCAATAGTTTAACTATGGACGAATCTCAGCTACTTCAGATTATTAGTAACTGTAGGTCTCCTTCTTCATGGTCAAGAGGGCTTGTGAAGCCCTGAATTGATGAATTGTCACAATTAATAAAAAAACAGGGTTACAGGTACATCCGAAGGGCAGCCTAGTAAGCTACCTACTGCATGTAAAACAATTAGTCTAAAATCTATCTGGGACTACATTTGCCAGCCAGCGTAATGGGTTATGGCCACCCCCCTCCGTTATTGGGAAGGTCTATGTCCGACTTTGGATCAAGGAAGGCTTATAAAAAAACAAGAAAGTAGGTCTCCTATAATGTTCATGCACAAATAACCTGTAATCGCGAACTAGTGTGGGTTTATCCCTAAACATCACGCAAAATACTGATGATTTTACAGTTCTCCAAAGTAACAGTGGAAACAAAAATGAATAATTTCTACAAAATCATTTTTAAACCAATTTTCCACGAGGGCACGAGTATGACCCGCCCCAGTTTTTCTCTAATAACTTGAAAACGGTTCAAGATATCAAAAATGTTTAAAACAGATCAACACTTTTGGCCTCTTCCACCGTTTTCGAGTTATTAGGGAAAAACTGGGTGAGTCATACTCGAGCTTTTGTGGTTATAACTAGAATATTGCATGAAACAATCATTCTATAGTTATTGGTAATTGATAGTGATTGTCAATAGGAAATTGCATACATTGACCAACTATTAGCTGAAATATTTAAAATTCCAAAGTTGTTTATTATAAAATTTGTAACTGTTCAAACAAAAATAGTTGTTTGATTGACTGGCATACATTTCCCTTTGAAATACCGTTTGTGATGGTGTTGGAACTCACGGAATTTATATAATTAAATCTCTGGGGAACAAACTATAAAATTTCATCTGCATTATAAGAAAGAGGCGCGATTGATTCATTAATGAAATTAGCTATTCATTCATTAGCATGCAAATGTGGAGCAATTCTATTGTTTACATTTTAATGATTCTTTATAGATAAAACACAAATATGTACACGTATAATGTTTCAAAATAACATGATATCAGATATGGATTATCTAATCAATTTGATTAATAAGAAATTGGCTAATTTTAAAAATTAGAATTTTATTGTGTAAAAGTCTTCCTTTCCCTTTCTGGGTTAGATCTGTACCATTGTTGTTCCTGTGTGCTTTCAGAACATAGTTTAAAAGTAAGGGAGTAATGGAACCCCGCCCCCTTTTAAACAAATACGCCTATATCTACTTCTGCACCAAAACTTTAAATCAATTAGCAAATGTGCCAATTTTAGTAATTCAAACCAAATAAAATAAGCTAAAAACTACTTATAGGAACTTAAATGCAACACAAACCTTCATAATTAACTTGACCATCTCCATCGATATCGGCTTCCCGGATCATTTCATCCACTTCTTCGTCCGTAAGCTTCTCACCCAAATTGGTCATGACATGACGCAATTCGGCTGCCGAAATAAAACCGTTACCGTCTTTATCAAACACTCGGAATGCCTCGCGAATTTCTTCCTCACTATCCGTGTCCTTCATTTTACGGGCCATCATGGTGAGAAATTCAGGAAAGTCGATTGTGCCATTACCTGTGATCGGAGAGGTAAATTAGTAAAAGTTAAGGTTTTCGAACTTATGCAATGTTTGTCAGGTATCAGCATACCTAGAACATCAATTGCATTATCTTATCAGATATGGATTTATGGAGACCTTCCAGATATGTGATATATAGGTAGATGATAAAGTTATTATGTAAAAAACTTAGAAATTGATTACATTTCCATTAGGTCATTTATTGTTGGCGGGTGGTAGTGATGGTGATTAATTAAAATTTTGTAAAACTTAATTAAAGCTTAAAATGTCATAAATGAGGAAATGGGAGAATTAAGGCGACTTGATGATGCAGGTTTAATGAGTAATTAATTACCATCGGCATCTACTTCATTTATCATGTCTTGCAATTCTGCTTCTGTTGGATTTTGGCCTAAAGATCTCATAACGGTTCCTAATTCTTTGGTTGTAATTGTACCATCCCCATCTTTGTCAAATAGCGAAAATGCTTCTTTGAATTCGGCAATTTGTTCCTCAGTTAATTGGTCAGCCTGTTCAAACAAACCATGTTAATTATTAATTCGTCACTTGTATGTAAAAACATAAAATCACGAGAACAAGATTGCCGCATTTTTGGTGCGGAGGATGAATAATTAGTAATCGATGATTATTGAGAAATTTGATAAAATTAGTAACGACCAAACAGCAACAGAGTGGCGGACCCGAACGAATCAATAATAACAAACTACGCATTTTATTTAGGTAAAATTCTAAAACTATTGCAAAGTTTAGATTTTGTAAAAAGCGCTTTTATTGCAATCCTAAAATACACTACATTTTGAAGTGTCAAGTTCCGCATTGCGGCAAAATTCTAAACCGGTTTACGATACGGCTAACAATATGACGAACGAAAAGATTTTGGAAACGATGGCGTTAATTTGAACAAAAAATATTCGCGTAAATATGCGGGCCGATTGTAAATAAAATGAAAATAATCGAGGATGAAGTGAAATGTCAACTTACCATTGTGATATTTTAAGATTTATAAAACTAGGCGTACACTCTATTGACCACCGACGAACAACAACAGAGAAATGACAGCACACAACCGAATGCAGCAGCCAACTGTCGTCGTTTTTGTTGTGGACCCAAGTTCTCGGGGAGCGGGGGAGGTTTTGCTGCTGTTGCCGCTGCTGCCAAGCGCAATAATGCGACTATGACATAAACCAGTAAATATTCCAACGCTAACCAAGTACTGCCGTTGATTCTAACTATTTTTGATAAAATGAAGGTAAATTTTTAGTTTGAGCCTACGAACGCACTAAAATGAATATTTCTAACACTTTATAATTACCTTAAAAATGTGTGGAAGATTCTAAACGAGCGGTTTTGCTGGGACTATTTCGTGAAGCGTAGGAAACACGTATAAAGTGGGTCGGGTGCGGCTTGTTTACAACGTATACTCGTAAAGGCGCGCTACACTATTGGCTGGAAGGTACCTGCAATGCGCCAAGCTTCAATTGCCCGCCTTTAGCACGAGGATTCGAATTAAAACGTTGCGCTGGTTGCGTCGGTATCTTAACGTCCGCGTCGGTTTATGCGTTTTGCGGGTGCGGTCGCTTCCTTGCGCAAGGAAAAACTTACATTGCGTAAAATTCCATCATCCTTCTTAAATCATTAATCCTAATTTTATTATTTTACATAACAATTATGATTATTAAATGCGTACTTTTTAAAGCTCACCGTCTAAATCGATATTATATTTTTAGCATACTTTATAATTATCAAAGTACAGACGGTGAGCATTAATTTTTCACAATTTACTGCTCCTTTGTTATTTTTTATTGTGGACCACATATCCTTGGTGTAATTACATTTCTTCCGTTTCCTTATTTGGATTAATTAGAAAAAATAAAACCCATTGATGCCCGCTCGTCGTTTATTCCCAATCATTCACCAAAGAAAAATCCATTTCCATTAATTTTATTATTTGGAGAAATTTATATTCCGAGTTTAAATGGTTTTTTCTTTTTATAAACCAAAGTTGATGTAATAAAACAATGATTATACAGGGTTACTCGAAATATAATATTAAAATTCTTGAAATAATTTTTGGACTGAGCTTGCATTATTTGAAAAAATGTTTTATTAATTATTATAGTTCAAATTCAAAAGGATTTACAAACATTTCGTACTGACAAACCTGATCAGTTCGGTATTAATGATTAGCATTAAATATTGATGCTAATTAAATAAATTAATAGCTCCACGCTTTTTGCCAATTTAATTCTTTCAGAAAGCTGTTGTTGATGTTATAATATAATCATTAAATTTTTTTCTACTTTATAGCGTCACAATAGTATAATTATACACCTAGGCAGAAAAGTACCACTTTTAATCCCGAAGGCAACGATTTTAACAAGCTATAAGCCTCAGTTATACTCATTTATTTTATCACTTACCATTATTTAACATTTAAGAAATTATTTATATATTAACCCATTGGTCAATCCTCTTAAATATTAAATGATAAATTAATGTTAAAATGTTGAGTATAAATAATAATAGACCATTAAAACTTTGAAAATTCGATGACAATAACAGCTTATTTTCTACATAATATGAGTATTTTTTCTTTAACTCGGAACTTTTTTTGTTACACATTGCACGAAGAGTTAACAAATTTTCACTGTATGCGGGTGGCTCACCTTACACCCGTTTTGTTTTTGGAAAACAATCGTCGTTATCTTACCTTGAAATAATAAGAATAATTTGTAGTTTTTTCTTATTGTTTCAAAGAAGTTTAATTTTTTAAAATGTTTTTCAGAGATTTCATGTTTTCAAAATGGCTTATCTTATCTTCTTGTTTCTTGTATCTTCAGACGCGGAAAACTTTTGAAGACTTGATTAACCCTCCAGTAGGCGCGTGATTTACGCTTGTAGACAAGCCCTGTTTCAGAACTAATTTACCACTTTAAAAGTTCAAAAACTACTGGATCCGAAAGATTGACTAATTTTTGTCAGCTACTCAAAGATGCAACCGATATAATTCGAACTGTTACGAGCTATGGACGTTTAAAGAAGGCTTAAAAAAGCATGGTCTACGGTGGTAGACCACGCGACCACTGGAGGGTTAATATCATTCTTATTCTTTAAGTTTTATGTTGACTGGCCAATAGTGAAATATAAAAGAAAATAATTTTCAACTTGCGATTATATAGAATATCTGTGTTTTGCCTTGTAAAAAAACCGGAAAAAGGCCTTGATTTCTTTGGGGTGTCTGAAACAAAGCCGCAGTGGTGGTGTGATGTGATCGCTTGTTGAGTTACAGAGCGGAAATTGAAACACTTGACACCAGCATAAATACGTCTGTACGAGCTTTCGTTACTGCACATTAGCTCCGCCTTTCTTTTTTCATACACCTCAGGGAAACATACACCTCGGGCCCGACCGACGAAGCGGATAGGGAGGTTCATCGACCGGGGGGCATCGCGGACCGAACCGAACAGAATTTCTTAGATCGGTCTTCTAGAGGACATCCACACTGTTGATGATTGAGGTAGTACTAGAAAACGACCACTATTTTTATCTAGTTACCTGAAGCGGCCTTCCATCATCACAAAATATAACTCGGCATCTAGCCTCACACTTCTGCTGCGACCTTTGCATTTCTTATATCTCATAACATAATTCGGAATGACAACTTTGGAGCACTAATTGATATTATTTAAACACAATCCGAAATAGTTTCTGCAGTATTTAGTGACTGCTGATGAAACATGGGTCCAATGAAAGGACAGTCGAGACAGTGGACATCCCCCGGAGAACATGTTTCAAAGAAGGCAAAAATGGTTCCATCGGTCGGAAAAGGGGGGGGCTCTTTTGTGATTTTCGAGACATCATCTTTACCGACTATTTGGGGAAGCAAAGAATACTATAGTACTATGATGATTTATTAGGCGGATTGGACGCCGAACTGATGAAAAATCAACTTTGTTTGGCAAAGAAAAAGAAATCTCCTTGGCAATCACAACATCAAAACTGCTTGAATTATGGTATGAATAATTATTGCTGTCACATCCACCTGTATGTGCCTTAATTTGCAGATTTGACCTTATGCGATTTCTGTTTGTTTTCAAACAAGGAAAAATTACGTCAAAGTAGGACGTCATCACCAAAAGAATGTTGTAATATCGCTGAATTATGTGAACCTACGGAATTGAAAGGATACTATATCGAGAAATTAATTAAAAAAAGAAATAAAAACTGAATTTAATATTTTATAATTTATAAGTTATAACATTATAACCAAAATAATAAATTGTTCTAATTCTAAACACCACAATGTAATTAAAGTGAATTTGCCAGCCGTAAAAATAAATTATTTCTTATTTTGCATGAACAAAATAGAAACAAATTTGAGAATCTTACTGTTCGCGAGGTTGCCAAATTTAAGGTAATGCGCGCATAGTGCTTTGGCCGTACTCGATTTAAATACTCGTATTTATGGCCGGTTTCAGAAAAATTACCCTAATCTTCGATTAGCTGACGCCTTGTTAACTTTAACAAGCTGCCAAATGCTAACATCTTTCATAAACCATTCTTCTATTAAGGGGAATCCTTCCAAACTCGAAAACACACCTTTATATAATTTCTTGTTATTATTTTGCTTATTATTAAAAAAACAACCATGAAAGTATATATTTTCTAAAAGAAGACATTTGGTTGAATGTTTTCCTAATTAAAAAAATTAAAATTAGGAAAACATAATATATTTATATATTATATAAGTTTCCTCCTTTAAAAAATATATTATACTTTTGTAGTATTTCTGTTAGTAGTAATAATTAAATTATTATGAATCAAAATATTTAATTTTTTATTGTGCATAGCAATTCCAAAAAAAGAGTTTATCAATATTTTAAACTTTAGTTTAGAAATATTTTGATAATAACCCTTTAAAAAAGCTTGATCGTAGAAATTTGACGTATTAAAAATTTAATGACCGTTTAGTGTTAACAAACCCGCACATAACGCTTCGTCATTGGCTTAGCGGATTATTAAAAGTTTTATGAAACTAATAAGACAGTAGAGTGCATCGGATCTAAAAATCACGTAAACCTATACCAAAATTTCAGTAACAGAGGCTTCTAAGATAATGTAAACGACTAAAACTGTTTAGTGCATTTTTAGTGGTTCTAAAATACTGATATGTTTACTATCCATTTACACCACATTAACCCCAAATCAATTGATGATTTGATTAAAATTGCTTTAATTTTTTGTTTTCATATTTTATTGTCTTGATATTTACACATTAAATTTAAAATCGTGCTTCAAAATTTTGTCAGAAACTAAATATTATTTCGTGAAATGATAGAAGTTAAAGAAAACTTGAAAGTTTTCATTTTTGCAATGGCCAACAATGGGTAAAAATATGGCCGACAATACATCAACAGAAAAAACCACAGCGTTCGGAGTGGCTGTAATAGAAACAAAAGGGATTTATTTATCTATTAATTATTATTATTATTTATATATGCCTTATGTGATTAGCATATACACCAATCCACTACGGACCTCTTAAACAAAGTTTAAATTTAAATTCCCTCAAAAATCCTTAATTAAGACAGTTGCTATTGCTAAAACAGTCCCAATTCATTTTCTCTATTGAGCCACCAGATGGCAGCAGGAGGAATGCACACAGCAAATATTATTATCAAGTTATTCAAAACCAAGGTAGTGCATAAAAGCTTGGTTACGAATCATACCACATTTGGACGCATTTCAAATTACATTTATGAATAATTTCGATTTGGAATTATTAATTACTTTCCTTGGCTGTTAGCGGTCTCACTAACATTTAAAGAACAAAAGACCTAGTTACCAAAGAAGTTATGTCGTGAATAAAACAAACGACAAGCTCCGTTAATCCTATTTTATTTTAACAATAAATTAACAATCCTATTATACAATATTTACAATTTGCTGTTGACTACTGAGTAGTCCACTAACAGCAGACCAAGTAGAAGCTCGTCAAAAGCGTCAGAAAAAAATTCTAGAGCACGTTCCAAAATTTACGTCATTTCATCATCGTGCCATTCTTCTTAATTGTCTAAAAATAACAATAATTGTTGTTCTCAAACCTGCAGCCAGAGGGAGTTAAACAAAATTTTATTTAATGAAATCAATTTTTTTCTGAAAAAAAGTTGAGAAAAACGTGGTAGCGAACTACAGCTGACCACACTTTTTTATTGACCCACTCTATTATAAACCATTTCCACAATGACAATCTTGTTACTGCAACTAATGGAAATTCCCACTATCTCTCTAAATAACACTGCAATAAAATTAACGCAGCGAGGAAGGGTTTACTCTTATTAGGCTCTGATAGTAGGCGGAAGAGAGTAAGTTCTTGATGATATTAATATATTTGCAAGTAGAAATATTAAATTGCAGTTGTAAAAATTTTACATAATATTATGATGTAAAATCATAAAGCTCTATTTTATCTGAATGACGCAATATTGGATGCGATGCAAAACTATAGTCTATTTATTTATCGCATGCAGTGGAGAATAACAAATACATGCAGTTTGAACGTGATTTATGGGGAGGAGTTTGTCATTGCGCAGGGACGCATCTATTTTGATCTAGCAAACACCCAATCGCAATTACAGGTGCAATAAACATAATGCAATCACGTGCATGTCACGCGTTGATCACTGTTTACATCCACTGCATGCGATAAATAAATAGACTATAGACCCCGGTGTACATTAGCAGTTGAATGCTCTGTATGTAGGTAAATACTATTTTTTGTAAATAAAACAAAATTGAAATGTTGGAATAATTTAGGAACATCAAAACATTAAAATTCTTTGAGCATGAAGATTAATTTAGGACCATTCTTTCAATGACCGGTTAACCTCGATTAGTTTAATCAACAGATAAGTAAGTAATTTAATTAATGAGCAGTAGAGTTTAGCAACTCTAATTTGTCATCAGAGTGTGGCTGACGTTCAGAAACGAAAATTGGCCCGGTCGGATCCAAGTTCCACGTTCCACATGTTCCACATTTTGGGTCAACGAGTTAAAAGAGACAAAAAAAATGAAGAAATATCTATGTCACAGAAGTTTATGTGTGTATTCTACCTTCCAAACAAATAAGAATTTCACAATCAAATTTAACATTTGGTTCAAAACGATTCACGAAAATTTGAAAGTTGGGGGGACGCGCAGGAATGGATTAACGAGATTCCGTTGTTGCTATTTTTCTTCATTCTTCTTTTTTTTTTGAAAAATTTTGTCTTATTTTGTGTAATTCAGAGGAAAGGCGTTCATGAGTTCAACCGAAATTCCAGTGTCAACTAATTTTAAGTATTCTATATTGAATCTATATAAATAAAATAATAAACTGACTGACTGACTGATTGACTGACTGACTAACTGATATATCAATGCACAGCCCAAACTACTGGGTCCTTAGCGATGAAATTTTGCACAGAGGTTCCTGTTATCACGTAGGCGAGCACTAAGAAAGGATTTTATGAAAATCCTATCCAAAAGGGATTTATCACCTATTATCTAATTAGTGGTGACGCGCATGAATGGATTCCAATGATCCAATGATGGATTAACGAGATTCCCACTGTCGACTACCCTCAATTTTCCAAAACACAGCCTAAATCGGTGGGTCTACGTTTAGAAACATGGGATTTTCTTTAGAAAAAGAGATATACACAAATATGGAATTTATCACCTAATATCTAATTAGTGGTGACGCGCGCGAATGGTTTAACGAGATTCCCACTGTCGACGTTCTTCAAGTTTCCAAAGCACAGCCTAAACTGGTGGGTCTACTGTCCAGAAGCATGGAATTTTCTTTAGAAAGGAAAAGAATAAACTTTTAGAAATTAAAAAATAAAAGTGCGAGATAGGTTAGGATAGAACGAGAACCTCCGAAAAGTTGATTTGGGTTGTCGTTTCTAGCGCGAGTAGAGAGAGAGAAATGAAACGTCAAACGGAATGGAAAGAAGAGAAAATGAGGAAGATACAAAGAGTACGAGAGGTGGAGGTAGCCGGAAATGGGAACTGATGGGAGTTGGAGGATGGAGTGCCAGAGTAATGTTGAAGCCAGGAGTAACAAGCGAGGTACGATTTGGGAGCTGTAGAGGTGGATGAGTGGAAAGAGAGCGTGCAGGACAGGACTACATGGAGAAACTGTGGACAACATACCAGGAGAGAGAGACCGATGGAGTAGAGAATAGAATATAGAGACGGAAGGAAAAAGGTTTGCGCGCAAAAAAGTGAATTCCACGCGGACGAAGTCGCGGGCAACAGCTAGTTATAATATATAATATGACCTTTTTTTAAAAAAAAAACAAAAAGCTCTTTTTAGCAAATTTACATTTAAAAAAAAAAGATATTTTCAGTGGATTTTCCAAGAAGTGCGCCCCGCACTAATCTCAAAGTAAAATATTTGGTCCCCGTACAACAAAAGGTTGCCGACCCCTGATATAAAGCATACATTAGATGATGTTACATTATAGTTGTATTTTTCCTTAGTAGTTGGGAGTGGCTAATGTGCAGAAACGAATATTCGTCATTTCGGTTCTATGTTTCTGTCAATTGGTGGAATTGGGTGTCACGGGTTCTCCCTACATTTGCCGCGAAAGCCCAAGTAACGTCCCAACCACTTAGGAAAAATTTACCTCTACAATACAAAAACATTTTTCTTTTTCTGGTCAAAATTTCTGGAAATTTTTCTGGTCAATTGACATCACAACGATGAGAAAATTAAACAAACTTCAAATTTGCATTCAATGCACTCATCGTTTCATTAGATTTGTGGCATGTGGCACTATCCTGTTGAAACCACATATCATTCAAACCTAAAATCGTTCAATTTCGGCCATACAAATTTTAAAATAAAATTTTTTTTTAATAGTTATTAATTTTCATTCCTACGGTAGTTTATACCTAGTTTATTTTAATCTTAATAACTTAGACCAACTGTTGGTTTTAAAATTAAAAAAATTACTTATGAATTTAGAAAGAATTTTAATTTGTAAAGTCTAATTTTTCACATTTTGCAGTTATGATATTTTTATCTATTCAATGTAATATAGTTATCCCACAAATATACGCTTAACTGAAGGGTTAAGCCCCATCGTAAGTTTATTGTTTCTAAATTTGGAGTTTATTCAACGAAAAATTTTAAAACTTCAGGTTTTCAATTAGCTCATCTAACAAACCACAAACTACTCTAATGTGACTAGCCATTATTCAACATAGTAACGGACCAAATGCGGCTGGCGAGCCGGATACCTACCGTTGAGGAGGGTGCATATTATTATAATTTTCTGTTATCGACTACGATTTCATGAGATATTTTGAAGTTGCGAAAGAACTTGATTACTTTACAATATTTGTTAATTTGCAATAAATCAAAGGTTTTGCGAACCATTACAAACGAACTCGTAAATGGCTTAGGCTTAGATGAAGGTTGTGCAAGACATTATTTTTTCATTATTTATTGGGAAAACGTTGTTTTTCTAAATTGTCGAGTTGGAAAAGTAATTTGTTCTTGGTATATCCTCATAAAACAACATAATTTTCAAAAGTTTAGCAGATATGGTTTCTTTTCGTAGGTCGTGAAAAACAAATATCGTATAATAGGGGTAGTAAAATTTATAATTTATTAGGATCGAATTTTAGGTATAAAATACCGACACAATTTTGTTTTTTGTTTCTTATTGAATTTGTATAAAATTTATATCCGAAGGCTGTTATCTAAGCTATTGGCAACAAAAGATTTGGAACTTGTTGCTTATTGATGTTGGAGCAGTTTTGCGTATTTTAGTTCTTGAAAGTCGTTGTATTGAAAAAATCTTTCTTTTTGAGATCGCTTATGCGTGAGTAATGTAAATTTAATGAACAGATGAATAGATATGTGAAGATTTATAGGAATGTGGAGATATAATATGATTTTGTTATCTTTTGCTTCTGGCGATGACATGGACATCAGAAACGGCTGTGATAATTATTTTGCATTATCCTAATACGAATATACTTTTAATTTTCCTTTCTGTCACGATTAATTTCAGAAATCAGTTTGTTACGATAATAATCACAATGTACCACCAACATAACTTCATAAGGGATGCACCGATTGAAGTGCAATTATTTGTACCTAATCAGTAGAAAAATATTTTAAATTCAACTTTTCATTTTCTGGATTTGCACGTTTTACAATTTACAGTAGAATTAATTTATTTTAACTTTTCCGGTTAAGTTATTTTTGTAAATTTCTAAAAACTCATCAGTTATAGCCCAATCAGATGATGCATCATGTCATTATATTTTCTCTTATTATCCAAATAAAATTAAATTTACGGTTTATATTATTGGAACATGATCCTAAGAAAAGACGATTAAAATACTTAAGTTAATTTTATTATATATTACTGTTAACAAAGCTTTTTAATTTTACTATTTACACAATCACAATTTAACTGAACTTTAATTGATAAAATAATTATCTATTCTCAAGTACCTATACAATTTTTAGAATCACTTCAACTTGACTCTATTTAAAATAAATTTTTTATTTGCTGATTTTTAAAATTATTGGCCTATTTAGATTAAAACATTTTTCATTTTTTGCTATGAGTTTTCCTTGTCTACGTAAAGCTTCAAATTATTTCAACCACTGAGTATTCATGTTCCCCGGATATGAAGGTTGAGTTGAGGCCTGAACTCTGTGAAGTCCAATATTCGAACTCAGAATTATTCTCTATACATAGCATCATACGGTCTATACGTACATGTGTTTTATATTATTTATTAAAGAAGTCGGAAAAAGCTTTTCTTTCCGCAATTACGATAAATTATACACCCACTTGTCAAAAAAGTTTTCCCAATTGCGGTATTATTTGGATGAAATAAATATGTCGTGTATAAATTTGTAGTTGATCGGTTTTGTCTGACTGAAATATAAGACCAAAAAATAAAGAGACGTAAAATAGTTAATAGAATTTGCCCAAAAAGAAAATCTAATCAGCGCTAAAGCTTGTGGAGATTACAAAAACATCGTAGATTTCCACGCATAGTAAGTTTTATGGCAAATAATTTCTGTTATTGTTTCGACCCTATAAATTGACCCACACGACCTACCGTGCAAAGTTTATGTTATTCCAGCATTCCAACAAATCAATTGGAAATTGTTTTCGAGAGGTTTCAGAAAAAAATTGCAACTTCAGTTCATCTCTTGTCTGTGACCCGCAGGCCAAAAGTTCCGATTTCAAAGAAGTTCAAGTATTTTTAATGATGATCCACTACACTTATTCCCATTGATTAGATTTTTAAATTAAGTGGTTGTAACTGAGGGTTTCGCCGAAATCTTCTAGGTTTTAAAGTCTAATAAAATTGGTTTCAATTTACGTAACTGAAATTTCGCTCGTACATGGGTGATTTGGGAGATAAATATAATTTTATTTAACATTAAAACGTTTAATATAGGATATGTAATATTGCATTTTGAATTCAAATTTCCCGATTAATTTCATTAAAATAAATACTGCTCTTTGAATTTATTGGATAAACTGCATGTAGATTTTCTTTCCATCTTAAGTTGAACTGCAGTATATCCAATAGTTATTTATCAGTTTCGATCAATAGAATCGTCCCTGGGATGGATTCTTACGATGGATGGTTTAATAATTTGCAATATGGATATGTATTTTATTTGAAGATCACGAGCTTATGATATAGTTAATGCTGGTATTTGAATTTCTTGGTGCTTAAGTTTTGTAAATTGGGAGATTTAAAATTTTAAGTTTGGCAAGTACTAGATAAATCCATAGATTAAACAGAAAGAAAACTTCAGTGCTTATAAAAAGATATCACTTTTAAGTTTGTAAAACTTTAAAAAAGTTATTTGTATAGCTTTACCACCAAATTATTTCGACTTTCTTCATTAAAATTTTCATCAAAATAATCTTATTGACTTAACTTATCAACCTTAGTCATCTTATTTTCCCCATCCCAATTTAACGACATTTTTAGCACTTAACGTTTACACTGAGATCCCTGTCGTCTTTTTCGTAGTGAGCGTTAAATTTTTAATAACTGTATAGCTAGCTGCAACATCCCTTAAATAATTTTCTTAATTATGAGCAGGTACCTACATAATCATGCATAATTCATAACAACAAGCCATGCAACAAAAAAACTTTTTTCTCGTTGATTTAAAATTTTTTAAATTCATGACACTGTGAATCCTATGACCAAATGGCCCAAATGTTCGAAAAAGAGATTTTTAATATTTGGTTTAGTACATAATCTTACATTAAGGTTTATTAAAATTTGCCCAACTACCGCATAGTCTATTCATACTAAGTAATTGATAACAAAATTTAATTGCGTAAAAAAAACTAAATAGGTCTGATATAATTAATCACTATCGATTACATCAGACACTACTTTAGCCAAGTTTTATAACTTAGAAATTAGATTAACTTTAAAAGGCTTCCATTTTACATTCTTGCTTAATTCGAGAGAAAACAAACTAAATTCATTATGCGATAACCAACTATGTGAATTAGATTGACGATATCTTAAAGCAGCGGGAAAAAGTTGTGGGTTATTATCCAAAAAAGATTTTCTGCATAGACTTGATAAAGAGTTAGTTGAGGGTTTTACGTTTTAGTGAGAAAAGATGTGCTGAAAAACTGTTCCTCAATCTGGATTCCAACGCGCGCTAACCAACTGCGCCACCGAAGTTCTAATAATAAAGTGAAAGTCGACGCAGCGTATCAGTCGAAAGAACTAAGACGCAATCTCAGTTTAAAATATGTTTTATTTACAGAAAATTCAAATTCAATTTGTTACAAAAAAAATTAAAATAAAACAAAACTGCATTAGTAACATAACTGAAAATTCTTTAAATTTTGGAAGAATTTAATTGAAAAATAAAGAGAGAAGTTATCAAATTAAAATAAGTTACGTCATAGAGTTTACGTTGGTGTTAGTCTATGCTCTATGGTAATATTTTATATGAAGACATTCCTTTATGCTATTAGGGTTGAACGATGGGAAGCATATAAATGAGCTTATTAAGTAAAATTCTAGAAGTTTCCTTAAAACAATTCAGTAACATCTTGGACTTACAAAATTACAAATTACGCACTGCATAGTAAAGAAAAAATTTAAATTGCTTTAATTTAATTTTTCCTTAGAAATTGTTTAACTTTAAAAAAAATGTAAGTTTATAAATTCACATTTATAAAATCAATAATAGTCCAGTCATGCTAGACAGAAATACATATTATATAACATAGGCCCACTTCGGAAACATTCCAATCCATAGCCGAATTTTTGCAACCACCATATCGATATCTTATTGCGCAGTGTGGTGAATATTTCTGTAAATTACGTCTTAATATTTAACAATTAAGAATATTACTTTTTAAAATATTTTTACTCACAAATATTTAGTTATTACCAATTAATAATGAATGAAAATTAATATAGGTAGTTAATTCAGAAATAATATTATGTAAAAGTTCCCAAAAGTCATTATAAGCAACTTTTCCTACGTATTTCACACATGATTTTTATAGTTATTTTGGCTGTGTTTACCATGACCTCGAGTTAACGTCCATTGTTGTTGTTTTGGATGACAAGTGGGGAATTCCTTTGCTATCTGGATGGTCCAATCTTGCTACAGCTCAAATATCATCTCTCTCAATGTCCAGCTTCAGATCTGCAGCAGCGTTTGTGCTCGTGGAAGTCGAATCAAGTGTAACCTTTGCAAAATTGACAAGTGTTCTTAGATTCACCTTTTGTAGCCTCACGTTCTAAAGCGATTGGAGACGAACACCTGTCACCATTATATTGTAAACTTATATACGAGCTCGAGGTAAGCAATTTTATCTGTTCTAATTCGTATGAACCGACGCGACGTGCTTTTATGTTCAATTTTGAGTAACCGTACAGGTTACTGTTTTATACTAGGTCCTTGTTTATTTTTGTAGTGGGTGCACTTTTTGATTGATTTATTCATTTGCTACTGTGTCTATGATTTGCATAGCCATTTACATTATAATTGTTGGAATTGTAATAGCATCTCTCAAATTCTATTTTTCAATTAAAGCACTTCAATTACTATTTGCGTTTTTTTGAGTTTCCCCAAGCTACCGTTATTTTTTTCAGAATTCATGACCTGGTCTTCGCATAAATCAAAAGCTGGTCTATTAACATCGTTGCTAAACAAACTGTAGAGGTCATCTCCGGATAGTGACGATCTCTGGTCTGGGTTTGGGTCAACCTTCTCATTAGGAGTTGCTGTTAAGAGGATAGCTGGCGTTTCAACTTCTCCAAAGTTGTTCACCCTAGTCATAAAAGCTGCGTTTAAGCTGTTTCCTTGGGAAGAAAGGGCATCATCAGCATAGATGGCTTGTATAATATAAATGATAAACTATGATACTGTCGTCGTAAGGAAGAAGGCAGTAAGTCCATTTTTTCGAAATTTATTGTTTTATATTTTTGAAATCAGTGGAAAAGGTAGGTACATCTATTATGTGTAATCAGATTTTGCAAAAGCTATTTCAATTTTAATGACTACCAAGATGAAAATGCGTCAACTGCAAAAATCAAGGATTTTCACAGTAAGAGGAAGTAATAAGCAAAGGAAGAAGGCAGCAACTTCCATAAGATATTTCCTTTTTGCTGTGTAGTAGTAATTTTATATTGAATTATGTATGCATCAAATACTGAGTTCCCAATGGAAAAACAGTAAGTATTTTACGAAATATAACTCAAAAATTCACATATCGTGTAAAACATACGAATAAGTATTGGCAATTGTCGTGTACATGAGAAATGACACAGAGATTTACTAAATGAAAGTAATTATGCTGTCAAACTGCGGTGATAATTGAACAATCGGGGGATCTGAGATCGCAATCAAAACATAGGTCATCCTGTGTATATCTGCATAGGCGGATCCAGGGGGGGGCACGGGGTACGTGCCCCCCCCCCAGACGGTATATTTTTATATTTTTGTGTGATATGATAACAGTTATTGTTGACTTTTTTGCCCGTCCGCCCCTTGTGCCCCCCCCAGAAAAAAATCCTGGATCCGCCGGTGCATATCTGTAATGACCGAGAAAGGAAATCATGATAAGGGTTTATAATTATTATACTTATAATTTAGAAAAGCTAAAACAAAAATAGAAGAAGCCTTTATGTGAGGAGGTGCCCTTTGAAAAGGATTCGTCATCGAGGACATGCTTTCATTGCAACGAATAGCATGTTTCCAGAAATCAAAGAATGACAAGAAGTGAGTGAAGGTCAGAAACCAAGTTGTCAAAGACAACTTGGATAAAAAAAATGTTTATGTTTAATTTAGTTGTACCTATATAAAATTTGTTATTTGCGTAATTATTTATTAGTGTATTGACAAACATAACCAAGGTATCCCTGAAGACATTTGTTGGAACGCAGAAATTCGAAAAAAATAGAAGTCAGTTAAATAAGGAATCACAAAGTTAATACGTGAAAGAATAAAATAGAGGAAGCAATAATAAATTAAATAAAAAGTTAGTTACGTTTTGGCTCCCGAAGGAAGGTCGTAAAATTTAGTTTGTTACCTTTTATCATTGCTTTTATCTCCCGAAGGGGAAGTTAGTTGTAAAAGATCTTTAGGGAAAGTTACTCAAGATCCCTTTGTAAGGAAATGAGGTTGCCCAAAATCTTTTGGAAGAACAAGAGTTGCTGTTTCGCCCTAGTAAGGTGATGTTAAATATGAAAGTGGGGCGGTGTTAGAATAAAGAGAAGGAAAATTTGGACTTAAGAAAAATAAATTGAAAATTGGAGAAGCAGGTTGGAGCAGTGGGTGGTAAAAAATAACCGCGAGCGGAAAAAGGCGTAACCCAATCTGGGATACCCTGGTAAATTGTTTTATCGTTTTTATTTATTTTTGTATTGAACGATTATTTTGGAAAGAAGTTGTGTAAATAAATTTATTATTCTATTATACAATTATTAATATTGTTATCCAATCACTTCTCGTCATTATCCACAAACGCTGAGCTTTTGTTTACACTGGATCAGAAGGACAAAATCTTGGTGTTTCTTTTTGAGGTTTCTACAGATCGGCAGAAGTCGATTGTTTGATTGTGGTCGGAGATTTAAAAAGAGAATAAGTGAACGGTATAATTTAAGTTGTGACAATTCACGGTGAGTATGCGGTGTTAGTGGTATACGACATTAACATCGCAATACTTCGGCATGAGGACATTGCCGGTAGGAAGATCTGATAAGCAGTTTCGATAAACTTTTCATTAATAATCGCGATGTGGAAAATTAACGATTTGGTTTGAAGATTGTTTGGATCAAAATAAGAATTATTGGTGCTTATTTTTATATTCAGTTTTTTAAATAAATTCCAGTTTAGTATCCTTTAATGAAATATGAAATTGTTTTGAAAAAGTTGAATATACGGCCATATCGATAGATATCAGATATGATATGGTGAAATTGCAAATTAAGAGTAAAAAACGGACGTTTATGTACTGTAGGGATGTCAAACTCATAACCGCGGGCCGCATGACAAATTACCTTTTTTCTTAAACCTTATTTTTTTTGTAAAACCTAATAATCTTTTTCAAATTTTCTCGAAATTTATTTTGAATGACCTTTTCTTTAACCCTATTTCACATTTATTGAACTTATTCGATTCTTCGCCTATATTTGCTCAGAGCAACATGCGTCGGTCGCGCCCCCCTAGGTACGCTAACGAGTGAGTAACACAGAGGTGTGTATGTAGCTATATACAGTGGAACTGGATGATTCATGTGGCAAAGCAAAAAGGCAAGATTATAAGAAGTGAAAATTTTGGATAATGAATTGAAAACCAACTCAAATCAATGGAAATCGAGATAATCTCAAAAATGAACTAGTAATGAAATGTTTCCCTCATGGAATTTAGATAAGAATCAGAACAAGTGACGTTGCAATCTCAGCTCATAATTTAAAGTGTTGTTGTGCAATGAACTCATAATGTATCTATTCTTATGTATCCTTACTTCAGATTATTTGATAGATAGTTAACCTTCTAGTACTACAAGATTACGTTATCATGAACTCATTCTAAGGTGCACTGATAAGAAAAATTTCTTGCAATTAAAAAATAAACGTAAAACTAATTTCAAAAAGATATATTTTATTATTTCAATAAAATGGTAACATTGATATTTTACATTTTAAACAGTTTCTTGAACAAACAGTAAATTAACAATAAATTACAGAAAATGTATGTATTTTGGGATGCAAAAGTTTGTTTTTCTCTCCCATTGCAATATTATATGGAATTTACAACTCTTTATCACAAAATATGGTTTTAAATGTAGAGAGCATTTCAAGAATTCACATTCATAATTTATTATAACAATCTTAAATATTTAAAAATGGCTAAACGTTATGAAATTCTTTTTAATAAAAAATTTCACCTTCATTGTTCAGAATAATGTTAACATGTAAAATTTTACATTTTATGGTGAAGGTGTGAAAACAAATAAATTGTAAAAATCAATCTTTTTTGATGTAGTAATGAAAGCTAAATTGTATTGCTTACTAAACTTGTAACAATTTTATTTCAAAACATTTAAATCGTTTTGAAAATGTAATAAACTTAACAATAATTATTTTACAAATGTTGTGATTTATAAACCATTTTTGACTAGAAAATTGGACAGTTTATAGTAGCCTTCAGTTAAGTTCACTCAAGAAAATTTTTGATAAATTCTTATAACAAGATTATTAAACAGTTTTTATCAGGTGTCAAAACCATAATTATTGAGTAAACTTAACTGAAAGCAGCTATAATTTATGACAGTACTGTCAAACTTGAACCTTCTGTATATCATACTAACAGGTGGGCGGACTATTAAAAGTTGGACAGCACGGATCTAGGAGATAATTAAAAATTTGTGTATGTAAATACAAATACGTTATTTAGATTACGTTGCAGAATTCAATCAGGGGCGAATTAGTATCAACATTTTGCGGGGAACCATATTAAGTGGCTTCCTGTAACTTGAATTGAAAATAAGTAAAATAGCAGGCAAGTTTCTTAATATTCATTTAAGCTGAGCAACTCACAAGGAGCATTTATAACTGACCACCCTCGAATTTCGGTGATTTTTTTAAAAACAAAAGTAGAGCAATAATTAGAAAACAAATGTTTGAGCGTTTGATCTAATGCGCTCTATTTTTGAAAAAAGAACATCGCATTTAAATTGCGTTAACTGATTGTAACGAGATTTTTGTACAGATAAATAAATCATTGAATAAAATTAACATTCAATGCGCTTTTTCCGAAAATAGAGCACAGTAGATCAAACGTTATTGGTTTACCTTAATTTAAAAAAAATCATCAAAAAACGGTGATCAGCTATAAGTTCCCTTTGTTCGTTGAACTCATATTTGACAACAAAGTTGAGCCAGTTTATCCAAATTCTCCACGTCACCAATTCGCCCCTGAGCACTCCCCAGCTCAAACTTTTGTTTTCATTTGTTTCATACAAAGAAATAATATGTATAAGGTAAGCAGCATTTGAATTTAAAAAAATTTTATTAGGCAAGTCTTGATAATAATTAATTAAATCAAAAATGTTAAAAATTAATAATTAGATAATGAAAATATCAGTCCTAGCGTTAACTAGTTAACAATATCGGTTCCATATCACCATAACCACTCTTTTTTATAATTCACCAAATATATTTTATTAGTGATCAACCTACTTATATTACAATTCACCTGATCTATCCTAAAATGAACAATCTGGAATGTTTAGTGTAGTACTCCAAACATTTTGTGAAGTAATCTGTTAACTTATTGGAAGAATTCAACTATTAGTTTGCTTTAAAGCTAAATTTTATTAATACAAATGTACACCTTACCTATACCTCTACAAAAATATGTAAATTTCCTATAACCAAGTGAAGAATATTTGTTTATTCAAAACAAAGTGGAACAGATGTAAAAGGAAGAATAGGACTACGATTTTCTACGTTTAGTGCGGTTGACATACAATTACTGGCATTTTCATATTCACCCACAGCTTCTAATACTTTTCCCAGGTTGTACCTAAAAAAATAAAATGATAGTAAAATATAACAAACAATGCTAGGCTGGGAGAAATTTAAGATTTCTGATCTTTTTTTGATTTACTATATTAACAAATTTTTTTTGGACCCATGCAGCTCATTCTGTTATCTGCCTGTCTCGTCTACTAAATGAGCCTTTCTAGGGGCTTAGTATGTAGGATATAATTTCAAAATAACAAGGACCAAGATTATGAAAGAATCACTAACCAAGTTATATAATTATTTGGTTCTATTTTAGCAGCTTCTCTAAGTGTCCATTCAGCCAAACCTTGAGAACCCACATAATGATAAACTAATCCCAATTGCTGTAACGATTTGACGTGTTGTGGATTGATAGCAACTGCGTTTTGGAAGCACATCCTCGAATCTGTCCATTCCTCTTTGTGCATATGCAAAAGTCCCCTCTAAAATAAATTTCAAATATTAACAAACTTAATCCATTTTCCATTTTAAACAATACCATATGCATGATATGATGTGATATGGGAAAGATTTGAGTTGCTTCAAGTATGCACTGTTGAACATCAGCCGGTTGATTTAGTGCAAGATAAATTTCGGCTAATAAAAGCCACACTTCTAATTGTAGTAACCAAGCTCTTTGCGGACCAGGGCGAGGGCTAAAGCTACTCATAGAACTGGCAACCTCGCTCAGCGCATGTTCAACTTTTGAAGCCGCCACACTGTGAGCTTGAAGAGAACCTGCAATAATTACATGTAATAAAATCTTCCACGTTAATCCTCCAAACTCACTGGAATCTTTATCAGACATTTCGGAAGTGTATAATTGGAAGACTGAACGAGTGTCACTTTTACGGTCACATTCGGGCACATCTGAGATTGTTTGACCTTCATATAAGTTTTTCCACAGCTCCAACATTTGTTTAGCTGTTACTAAAGCTTTCTGAAATTATAATATTTAAAAAATTTTTAAAATTGTTAGTTTATTTCTTACTTCGCCATCATCTTCATGTAATTCGAGTTGCGCTTTTACGTACATCAAATTTAAACAATCGGGGTATTCTTCAAGTGCAGCTTCGACAACTTCTAAAGCTTCAGCGTGCTGTCTATTAGCTGACAGCAATAAAGCTAATAAATGTAAAGTTGACGAGCTTTCAGATCTCAATGCTAACGCGTTTCTCACGTGATCCAACGCCTCATTTATTTGGCCCATAAGTGCCAAGTGTAAGCCGAGGTAATATGCGCACAAGTGATCGTTCGGTTCTAAATTAACGGCGCTAGAAATTACAACTTTGAAATAACCCTCAAATGTAGTAAAAGCAACAAACCTATGAAAATTTTCTAACGCACAAGCATTTAAAACATGTTTATCTTTTACCAAAAACGACATGCGCGATTGCAGTTGATATCCAATACCGATGTACAAATGGCACCTACCAAGAAGACCTGAAGGATTTGCAAGTTCTTTGGTTTTGGCCTCCAAAGCAAAGTTTGTACCTTCAACAGGTAAATCTAAATTTTCGTAACATAATCTAGCAGCCAGAAGACAATTTATTGATTGATCGGAATCCAAACGAATGACTTCTTTAAAAACTCCCAAAGCATCTTTATAGCGACCCGCAGCTACTAAACTCAATGCATGTTGCCTCCAAACATGAAGCTCTTCAAACGAAAATTTCATTGCACGTTCCAAGGACTAAAACATTTCATCCAAGAAACACAAAATTGAAATATTTGAAAACGAACCTCTTGCAGTAACGTAACTTGCCCCCAACGAACTGTAGCTAGGGTCAATAAGTCATAAACAAATGTTGCGTCGTGGTACGCACTTAATCTTGCTTCTTTAAATTCGACGGATTGTGATAGTACAGTGTGCCGTACAGCCATTGCTTCAGCTATTAATAATACTAAAATACTTTCCTCGCATTCATTACGAGGTATAAACTAAAATTTAAAATGGAAGCTTTAGTATTAAAAACCCTTTTAAATATTTCGTGCTAAAAATGTCACAAGAATAGGGACACTCAAAAGAGCAGTAATAATGCATTAAAACGGACATGGAACATCCAATCAGTTACGCAGATTTTCTTTTTTGTTGTACTTTTGTTCAATTTTATTGTGAGGTAGTCGTTTTGTCTAATGTAAATTATTGCTTAAATGTTGTTATGACCTTAATTGAGCGGCGAGGTAATGCAATTAATTAAGTTAATGTGATTAGCCACCGTTAGTAAGGAAATCCTTATTTTTACCTTAAATTTTATGAAATTACGATCATACATAATTAATAACTAACAGCTAGATATTTAATTAGAAAAATAGCTAAACTACAAACTGTCCAATTCTGGACCTGGAAACATTTTTTTGAATTCTTTAGTTTTTGCAGCGTTTCGAGTGAAAGGAGTATTTTTTATTTTTATTAGGCTCAAATTTCATTAAATCTAATCTTTATTTACACTTCTTGTTTACTGGATTTGAAAAACTCAATTCGTCTAGTCTAGACTATAAATAATTGTTTCAAGTTCATAACTCAAAATTTAGGTCATCATAATTTTGTAATTAAATACTTGAGTTTCGTGTTTAATTTTCCTATACCTACAATTTGCTATTTATATAATAATTACAAGGTATTTAACAAAATCATTGCATGTACGGTTTCTTTGTTTTATGAGAATTTTATGTTTTATGAAAATCATCTATAAATTAGTTTTATTATTCAATTATTAGTTTTGTGTAAATGAAATAATAGTAATTTGCATTTTATGAGCCTATAAATTTAGATTTGAGATGGTAATTTAGTAGATACAAATTTAATTGGGGAAAAATAAATATTTGAAATGCTAATTAGTTTTTAAGCTCACCTGATTAAGGGATGCATACTGTCTGGGTTTCCACGGCGAATCACGTATAGGTGAATTAATAGGTGGTTTATAATCGTCACCGGCATTACCACGCAGCAATAATTCAGCAAGTTGACACATAAGCTTAAGACGAACCGAATGAATACCATGGGGTTCTACAGCAGTCAAACTTGATCGTAATCTTTCAAGTGCCGCCGATGGCTTCCCCTGACGAAGAAGCAGTGCTGGGGCTTCTTGCAATGCCTGTTCTAAAATTGGACTTAAGGTTTTACTAACTATTGGAGGTTGTGGTGAATGAGTTCCTGTACAATTGAAAATTAATTAAAAAAAAAGAATTCAACAGTTAACATTATTTTACCGGTTGTTGAATTACCACTGCTTTGTGGTTTGTCTAATTCTTGCATATACAGTAAGCTTAAATCGGATGCAATTTCGAAACAATGTAACATTTCTTCTCCTCGCTCTGCTTTTTTAAATTTACTATTTGCAGTATTGTCTCTTGCCAAGCATAGAGCTTTTATGGCAAAGGATTCGGCAACTATTCTCAAACTACGCCTAAAAATTAAAAAAATTGGTAATTTTGAATTAAAACTTCTGTCATGTTACACCCAGCGCCGACCCTAGAAAATTTCCCCCATTCTCAAATTAATATTTTTTTAGAAAATTTTTCCATTTTAACGTTAACGGTGCGACCAAAACAAACATTTCTCATTAGACGATATACGACATTAGATCTAGCATCGAGAGAATCGAGAGTATAATATGAATTATTATTACTGGCTTGCTGGGATCTTCGAGCTAACTCTTAACGTTTATTGATATCCACAATTTTTTCATCAGTGGCAGAATATTACTTTGAGTTGTCTTGAATTAAGATTGGGCTCCAACATGGTAGACGAGTAAATTATCTCTGATATAATAGCTATAACATTATCGTCAGTATGCATTGTTTTATGGACGTGTACAAAACCATAAGAAATACCAAACTACATTCGTCGTTGCGCCTTCAAAACCCGACATGTGCACATTTTGAGCAAAATGCGTTAAGTACAGATTTCGATTAAGGGTTTCAAGCCGGACATTTCCATAAAAGCAGATAATGCATTTTTCTGTAAAATAGTTGTTTAATGAAGGTAAATCACAAAGCGCTATGTGTGTAAATAAATGTGTAAATAAATCAGTTTAAACCTTCTCCTGAACAATTTACTAAAATGCACATGTCGGGTTTTGAAGGCGCAACGACGATATACATTTTATGTTTACAGGAATTAAATTTTCTACAAAAGTCCCTGACTGCATACATTTACGTTTAAAGGTTTAAACGCAAGAGGCATTGGAATTTATGTATATATCCGGTTTATACTGCAATATGCAGCATCCCGGTTCTCAAACGCCAAATTGGCTTTTGGATTTTGTTAGCATTTTACATTTTTTACCTACGACGAGGAGCAAGCCCGACGTAGAACCCCCAACCTGGAGGACCAGAGAAGCGGTCAGAATAAAGTTCTTACTTCACCCGGATTCGAACCGGGTATTTAGCGTTCATAGTCAACTCGCGTGACCACTATGCTCCGACCGCCTCTTGGAATTCCTTCATTCCTCATTGGAATTTCATTTGTTTATTGCTGACGGTTGGGAAGATAAATAATTTGTTGCAAAAGATTCAGCCGTTTCGTTCAGAACACTATAAATTTTGGTTGGTTTTTGAATAAATTTTGTTTAAAAAATTCTCACAAAATTAACTAAATTCTTACTGTTAGGTTTAAATATCAGTCCGGTTTTGATATCACGGTTTTAGAAGAATGAACACATCCGTGCGACTTTTGGTTCAGACCACATTCGTTTTTTCAACCATTATCGTGAGCACAGATAGTTTATTTATGAACTGAAAGTGTCGATTTTCCTATCAAGGAACTATTTAAACAGAAACACAATTTCATTGGGTAATTACCATCTGTTCACCTCTACAAAATCATAACTTCAGCAAGATTAAGAATTTTATTGTTCACTCTATCCTTCAGCTCAAGTTTTTCTTGCATAATTTTGTGTTATCAATTTTAAAATACGACAATATATAAAGAGAGAAAAAGAGCCAAGCGGTAGTGCGCCGCCAAGTTTTCCCTAAATGTACATTACATGCATTATCTACTCACGTGAAGAAGCGAATTTCAGGTTTTCAACCATTTTTAGATTATACACGGTGCGGCAAAAGTGAACGCAAGTGAGGGGGTGTTTCCCGTTGCACATTAATCCAATTTTAGCGTACTTATTAGGAGGTCGAGGCGACCGAAGAGTTTGGATATTTGTTAAATGCCGCATTTCAATTATGTTCGCGATCAATTTGACGACTTCCAAGCGGAACACTCAACAGAATTTGAGACAGCAAACAAGTTCATTCACTCGTGAGGATCATTTTCTAGAGGTTTATTATCTTCTTTGGTATCATAATCGCCAATGTTCTCTATATGTTAAGTTCTCAGATATTAAGGTATTGAAGAAGAAACCCATCATTGCAGGGTTCAAATTATTCATGTGAATAAAATTGAAGTCACCTAAACTTGAAAAATTCAAAAAGTCGACTAAAACCATTTTGGTGCTATGATTGAGACAACTGAAATCATTGCAGTATACTGGAAGGACACAAAACCTGTGGTATTGCTCTCTACAATTTGCGGTGAGTTGCAGAAAGATGAAGTAAACAATAGCAAACAACCTCTAAGAAAATTGGTAACTGGATAATACAGGGGGTGCCGAAACCCGCATCAAGCTAGCGCCGCCACTTTCGAAAAACAAAACAAAAATACATGGAGAATTTGTGGCTAATTAGTTGCCGCAATCGCGAATTTGTTGCTCTTACCGTTCGAGAGTTACAGCCATTTGAGTGGTGGCGGCGCTAACTTTATATCAAGCCAGCGTCGCCACCACCCAAAAACTTACTAAAAATAAAAAATAAGTATATCAGAATTTGTGGCTAATTTGTGGCTAATTAGTTGCCGCAATCGCGAATTTGTTGCTCTTACCCTTCGAGAGTTACAGCCATTTGAGTGGTGGCGGCGCTAGATTTATATCAAGCCAGCGTCGCCACCACTCAAAAACTTACTAAAAATAAAAAATAAGGATATCGGAATTTGTGGCTAATTTGTTGCTAATTAGTTGCCGCAATCGCGAATTTGTTGCTCTTACCCTTCGAGAGTTACAGCCATTTGAGTGGTAGCGGCGCTAGATTTATATCAAGCCAGCGTCGCCACCACTCAAAAAGTTACTAAAAATAAAAAGTAAGGATATCGGAATTTGTGGCTAATTTGTTGCTAATTAGTTGCCGCAATCGCAAATTTGTTGCTCTTACGCTTCGAGAGTTACAGCCATTTGAGGGGTGGCGGTTCTAGATTTATATCAAGCCAGCGTCGCCACCACTCAAAAACTTACTAAGAACAAAAAGTAATTATATCGGAATTTCTGGCTTCGCGAATTTGTTGTTCTTACCATTCGAGAGTTACAGCCATTTGGGTGGCGGCGGCGGTAGTTCGATTTCAACCCAGAGCTCGTAACGAAGGTACGATTGAATTTTTGAATGCAACCTGTAGATTGGTATATATCGGTACAATTTTCTTAAATCCCTTATGTTAACCCTAGATCACTAATCATTATTATCTAGTTACACTATCATTACACATTCGTCTCACAGACGAAGAAAATAAAAAATTTTTAGTAATAATTTTTTTTAGTTAAAAACCATATCATGAGAAAGAATATTTATTAAACTAATGAATAACCATCAAATAAGTAAAAAACAAACTTATTCTATGCACCCATTACAGCCTGGAATTATATGTTTTATACAAATAACCATGCCACAGGAGTGACATGAGAATTTTGTCATCCTGCGCTTTTGCTAGGGACAAAATGGCCAAATTTGACTGTGCTTGAGAAGTACTTGACGTAACATCTTCAATTTTATATGAAATATGAAATTTATAAAACATAAAAATACAATATTCATTTATGAATAACAGTTATAACCTAAGAGCGGTGGTATACTTCCAAGTTCCATCAAAAACCGAAAACCAAAAGAAGACATTCATATAGGTATATATTCATATAGGATAAAGTTGGATGATTGTAAATCCAATTCAGAAAAAATTGACATAAAAACTAAAATTAATCCATCCATTATATTATATTCTTCATAATATCTACTATTGTTTTACATCATGTTCTATTGTTATTAATTATTATAATATCGTATAATATCAATAATTATAAACGATTTATTTAATAAAATAAATATAATAAATAAATTATAATAATAATTTGAGTTTTTTAAAATTTTGTTTTGAGTATCAGCTCTGGCATGAAATCAAAGTAGCGCCGCCCCAACTCAAATGGCTGTAACTCTCGAAGCGTAAGAGCAACAAATTCGCGATTGCGGCAACTAATTAGCAACAAATTAGCCACAAATTCCGATATCCTTATTTTTTATTTTTAGTAAGTTTTTGAGTGGTGGCGACGCTGGCTTGATATAAATCTAGCGCCGCCACCACTCAAATGGCTGTAACTCTCGAAGGGTAAGAGCAACAAATTCGCGATTGCGGCAACTAATTAGCCACAAATTAGCCACAAATTCTGATATACTTATTTTTTATTTTTAGTAAGTTTTTGGGTGGTGGCGACGCTGGCTTGATATAAAGTTAGCGCCGCCACCACTCAAATGGCTGTAACTCTCGAACGGTAAGAGCAACAAATTCGCGATTGCGGCAACTAATTAGCCACAAATTAACCACAAATTCTCCATATATTTTTGTTTTGTTTTTCGAAAGTTGCGGCGCTAGCTTGATACGGGTGGTGCCGAAAAGTTATGCTCCAAGAAGCAAGGCAATAGCAGATAGCCACAAAAATCTGGCGTACTGGAATAAATGAGCCTATGAAAACCATAGTGGTCTAACAAGGGGAAGGCCAACTTTGGTCGTCACAGATCTGCACCACTATCTTTATATCTTTACAACCCAATTAGAACGTCACTTGATGAAAGTTTAACGACCCGGAATTCAGAAAATTTTGTGAAAATAATTTTTAAGGAGCAATGTAAAATTAAAGCATTGGTAGTTCAAATGCATTTCATTATTATTTCCTTCATAAAAAAATCAGTCGACAACTGCTCGACATAACCTTAGATTTACCCATTATTTTATTTATTAATTTGAGCATTATATCTTTGCTTTGTGATGTAACAGCTTGCAATCCTTTTTGTAACAGCACAAAGTTTACAAATACAACATGTAATAATGGTTACACGATAAATGAAAAAAGAAATTTAAAAACTCATACTGGTGAGAAACCGTTTGCCTGTCAAATTTGTGACTATAAAAATGTGCTCAAAAATCATCTTTAAAGGATCATTTAAGAACTCACACAGGAGAAAAGTCATGTGTTTGTGAGTCTTGTGCCTATAAAATGTGTACACAAATCAAATTTAAAACTACATTTAAAAACTCATAATACCCATAACTGCGATATACTAAACAACATAATAAGTAATACTTTAATTATAATTATAATTTGAACCTCGTTTTTGACACATTCCACTTCTTGATTATCAATATCTTTAAGTGTGCATTCAGATTGTATGCAATGTGCATACAGTTAAACCAAAATTAAGCATTATTTTTATGTCACAAATCTTACAGGCAAACGGTTTCTCACCAGTATGAGTTTTTAAATGCTCCTTTTTCATTTATCGTGTAACCATTATTAGGTACATGTATTTGTAAACTTTGTGCTGTTACAAAAAGGATTGCAAGCTGTTACATCACAAAGCAAAGATATAATGCTCAAATTAATAAATAAAATAATGGGTAAATCTAAGGTTATGTCGAGCAGTTGTCGACTGATTTTTTTATGAAGGAAATAATAATGAAATGCATTTGAACTACCAATGCTTTAATTTTACATTGCTCCTTAAAAATTATTTTCACAAAATTTTCTGAATTCCGGGTCGTTAAACTTTCATCAAGTGACGTTCTAATTAGGTTGTAAAGATATAAAGATAGTGGTGCAGATCTGTGACGACCAAAGTTGGCCTTCCCCTTGTAAGTCAAAATCATGTTTTGAACTAATAGCTGAAACAACTTCATATTATAGACATCTATACTTACTGAAAAAATTTTAAAAATATAAGTCATTGTTTGTTACATTGTAAGTAACTTGACTTATATTTGCGACAAATTTTTGATAAGAGCTGACTATGTCGGATCATAGATGGATTTGCTTTAAAATTAAAGCCGTGAAAGTCGAGCCTAGGCAGGTAAGAAATCCGAGGAAGCTGGATAGGCATGTCTTTTTGGATGTACTATCTAGCGCTTTTGAGGCCGACATGCCAAAGGCAATCACAAAGAAAGATCGACTAGAAAACACTGATGAGATTGAAATATGCACTAACGTATTACAAAACTCACTCATTAAGGCATTTGAGACTTCCTGTCCGCTGACAGCGGTTGATTCTGGCAGACGAGCAACACCTTGGTGGTGCATGGAGCTGGATCGGCTGAGGAAAGCGGTCACGAGGCTCTGTAACAAGGCGAAGAAATCCAAAAGTGGTTCTGACTGGGAGGAGTTTAAAAACCTTCGGCTGGAATACAAGAGGATGATTCGCCAAAAACAGCGTGAGTCTTGGAGGGCCTTCTGCAGCGACATTGCGTCCACTACGGAGGCGGCTAAGCTGAAGAAGATAATTTCCAAAGACCCAAGCCAACAGCTTGGCACGATCCGTCGAGATGACGGCTCCTTTACGGAGAGCCTCAAGGAAACTGCCGAGGTACTGTTACATACACACTTTCCTGGTAGTATAACTGTATCGGATCACCAGTGGACTGAGCTTAGCGCGCGGACACCGACCGAGGCGGACTGGGAAAGTGTAAATTTAACTGTGAACCCTAACAAGACGGAATGGGCAATTAGATCCTTCAGTCCCTTTAAATCACCGGGGCTGGATGGAGTGTATCCGGCCCTACTCCAATGGGGCCTGGTATTCTTATTCAGTCCCATGGTGAAGGTGTACAAGGCGTGCATTGCGCATGGCTACACACCAAGGGAATGGCGCAAGGTTAAGGTAATCTTCATACCCAAGCCAGGGCGGAGTGACTACTCTCTGGCTAAATCATATAGGCCAATTAGTCTTACATCCTTCTTTCTGAAGGCACTGGAAAGACTGTGCGATAGAGAAATTCGGGATGGAGTGTTGGTGCATAGCCCACTACACCTGAATCAACATGCATACACTACGGGGAGATCTACTGAGTCTGCACTACACAAGGTGGTGGAGCGTATCGAGAGATCGTTACAATCTCAGGAATGTACCCTGGGAGCGTTTATTGATATTGAGGGAGCGTTTGACAGAGACAAGACAGAGCTTGTACTATTCACAAAAAAAAATAAAGCTGAGGAACATGAGAATGCCTCGCTTAAAGGGAACCCCTCTTAAATTGGCTTCAGAGGTCAAGTATCTGGGAATTACACTCGACTCGAAGCTAAACTGGGGCAAACACATCAGCACTAAAGCGACGAAAGCAACCATGGCCTACTGGCAGTGTCGCAGGGCATTGGGAAGATCATGGGGTTTTTCCCCAAAGATTGCCCTCTGGCTGTACACTGCCGTAATAAGGCCTATGCTCTGCTATGGCGCACTCGTCTGGTGGCCCAGAACCAGACTGACTACGGTGGTGTCCTCTCTTGAACGGCTGCAAAGATCAGTCTGCGTAGCAGTGACGGGAGTGATGCGAACAACACCCACCGCGGCACTGGAGGTTCTCATCTGCCTTCCTCCCTTAGATCTCTTTGTGGAGGAGCAGGCGCTGAGAGCCGCTCTAAGAATGCGGGCATGGGGTCTTTGGACCCATAGGTGGGGAGCCAAGGGGCATACACGGATTCTGGAGGACTACTCTAAAAGGTTGCCTCTTCTGAGTCTTGATGCTGACAGGATCCCCCCCAAATATGTGTTTAGGAGAAATGTTACAATTCTGTTAGACACAAAAGGATCTGACCGTGCTGACATATGTCTGTACACGGACGGCTCCAAAAACGAGACTGGCTCGGGTGCGGGGATATTCTCCTCGGAACTGCAGCTAGATATGAAAATATCGTTGGGGAGGTACGCCTCTGTTTTCCAGACGGAACTCATTGGAGTGCTCCGCTGCGCAAAATTAGTCCAGGAAAGAAATATCCGGGGCAAAACAATTCAAATAATCACTGATAGTAGGGCGACCCTTGCGGCACTAAATCGCTGCAAGATCATCTCTAGTCTTGTGCTACAATGCATCGAGACACTAAACGTGATATCAATTCATAATGTCGTAACTCTCAGCTAGGTTAAAGGGCACGAAGGGAATGAGGGCAACGAGAGGGCTGATAAGCTGGCGAGGCTGGGTTCGGGAAATACACCATGCGGTCCGGAACCTTTTCTCACACTGGCTGTTAAAACCCTTGATTGATGCTATCATAAAAGGGGAAACCCGCAGACTGCATGCGGAAAGATGGGTGAATGTCGCTGGATGCCGTCAGGCTAAGGCGGCAATTAACGCACCGTCTGACAAACATGCAAGATACTATCTGAAGCTGTCTAGGGACAGCCTACAAATTATCGTGGGATGTCTTACGGGGCACTGTAAGCTAAACAAGCATTTACACACAATGGGACTGGTTGACAGCCCATTGTGTCGGGGATGTGAAGAAGAAGATGAAACAGTGGAACATGTGCTTTGCGACTGCCCAGTGTTAGCATCGAAAAGAGGATCCATGTTGGGTAGCTTCTGGCCTAGCATGGCCAGTATTAGTAGCACACCGCCTTCAAAAATACTCGAGTTCGTCTTGAGTTTGGGATGGCTTGAGGAATAGGAGGATGGGGGCTGCTGACACCGGAGGTAGCATAATGGGCCCGGTTTTGTGGCCTGAGTGCATGTAAACCTTGGTTTGTCCTCCACACTCAATCCAGAATCCAGAGGTTAAATAGTTGAACAAACCTTTTTAAATTAGATAATAACTTGGACGCAGTTCGCATTAGACCTAATTTATAATACGAATTTATTGGATTTTGAAAATCGATTTTCTCCGAGTTGCCTAAATTGTGCAAGCTAAGATTTTAAATTTATGTATAACTAAATATGGCCTAAAGGTGTGTTAAAAATTGTGCAAATCGGTGAGGGGGAGTTGATAAGGTCCCCTTGTTAGACCACTATGGTTTTCATAGGCTCAAATAATGAAAGGTGGGGGCGATTAGGTGAATCATCTCCAGTGACAAAAGCGTGTTATCTTGTTTCACTTTTAGATGTTTTAATAGCATGCAAAATTTACAAATCCGACGCAATAATATAATTGAGCTGAAATTTCCACTATCAAGAATCATAGAAAACGGTCCAAAAAGCAATTCTAAAACAAAAAATTTTATTGCAAATAGGGCTTACATTAAAAAAAAACAAAATTTTACATAAACTGTCTATCCACGACATAGTATTGGCTGCCGCTATAAGATAGGCTCCGCCCACTCCGCAGTTTAACCCACCCAAACACGCAGTTTAACAAGGTTAAAGGGTTTACATTGATTTAATGACGTTGGATTCGAGGTGTAAGGTGGTTGTCTTGTCAAAACGGCTCTGAAACGTCCGGAGCGGAGCGGAGCGGTGCGAAGCGGAGGCGCATTTGAGCAAAATCGAAAATATAGTGGCTTTGCTGATTGGATGATTTCATATGGAATGACTCATATACCCTTTTTCCGTATCGTGCTTTTTCCTTTCAACCACCGACATGTTACACCTACCTCCAGGATTTCTGTGGAAGTATTTCGATATTTGAGCGCTTTAAAAGGAAAACGATGGCGCAACATGGAATATATTTCGCTTATGTAATTCTTATGCTTACTGTCATTGTGAATTCATAACATAAGTAAATTACAACAAAAAATAAAGTCTTCCTTTTGAATTTGCCCATGGCATACAGAAGTGCAGGCCAAGCATATTAGACATTAAACTTCAAAATTAATTAGCATAGGTGAAATCATAAATAAGTCAGTGTGGTTTCAAATTTGGCATACAGCTTCCACTTTAACTTTACATTTTAATATTTTGATTTTGTTAAATTTACAAGAAACTTTATCAAAAAAGGAGCACCTACCGTTTTGATCGTTCAGTATTAGTACAGGGTATTTTGGAATCAGCACAATTGTAGCAATCTTGGCATTGTCTTGTACACCAACTAAATTATGGGATTGAGCATTAAATTTTCAAACTACTAAAAAGGTGACACTTGAACCTTGGTGTACAATTTGAAATGGTACTACATACAGGCCCGGACTGGAGAGCCTTCGGCTAGAGACTGAAGAGGAGCCCCCTTACCAAGAGGGGAGATTTTTGATAAGCACATTTTTCGCTATTTTGACACTTGGAAGGTATACAAAAAATACAAACCACTTTTACCCCAAATATTAACCACTTGTTTTGAGGTCCTTTTGGGTCGAGAGCTCTCGGCAATTGCCGACTAGCCAGTCCGAGCCTGACTACATAGTTTGAATTTCTGATACTTACAGATAACTAATAGCGAGTTTACTCAAAGAGAGTATTTAAATTTCTAAAGAGTTAAATAATGAACACTAAATAATCGGTGTTATTTAATATTATTATTTAAATCTCATACATTATTTAAATGATTTTTATTAGCAGTATTTAAATAATACAAAAGGAATATTGCTGGAGAATATTGAAATAAAAAATTCTAAGTTCTACCTACTATATTAAGTACTTACACAGGTAACTTCTTCTCTGATAGAGCATTTAAATCAGCCAGATTATAATTATTCAAACTTTCGGTAAACTGTCCGCACGCATAATGCAACTTTCCCAACAGCAAATGAGCATCCAGTGCTACTCCAGCCTACAACAAAATGTTGTATACAACACCAACTAAAACTTTTCTCCAAAAAAACAAACCTTTTTCCCCATTTCATTAGCAGCTTCTTGTAGAAATCGCTTTGCTTCGATAGTTCCAATTTTAGCTCGATGTATATTATTCTCAATCGGTGGCCACTCTTCCAAATACTTTTCAAGTCGACCTTCCCCAATCAAAAACTGGGCTAGGTATTCTAAAATAATAAGTAAAATAAAAATTGAGGGGCGAATAAATGATAAATAACGTTACCAAAATTGGGAGACTTTTCTTTTAACTGTTCCGCTAGTTCGATGACTTTGCCCCAATTTTGTTCTTCTCTGCATTTTTCGATATCTGTTTCTATTCGAACCGTGGTATATCTTGCTCTAGCAGTCATTTTTTACGAACTAACTGTCTGCACGATTGAAGTAAATTACAAATTCATAGTCATATCAACACAACCTCAAACTTAAACGTCAAAACGCCATCAAAGTTGCGGTAGTTCAAATGTTTACTTATGTACAGGGAGGCATGAAAAAATATAAAATATAATGTTTTAGAAAATGCAGTTCAGATGGAAGAAGGGGACAAATTTGACATCTTAATAAAGAAGATGAAAGAATGTAAGGAGGGAAATGATAAACTAAATGAAAAAAATTGTTTCACAGAGTAAGAATTTAAATAAAATAGAGGAAAAATTTTATTTAAAGAATAAAGACATGGAGGAATGGTTATATGAATGAAAAATTTAATAAATTAGGGAATGAAGTTGAGATAATAAAGGATAGTGTGGAAAACATTTAAAAGCATAAGAGGGAAGCTAGAGGAAACCAAGGGAAAAGTAGATAAAGCAACAAAGGAAATAATAATCGAATATAAAATTATGGCAGAGGAAAAATGCAAAATATGAGGAACGAAGTTAAGAGGGCTGTATACCTAACTTTTAACGAATATCCATATAGCTCTTTTATTAATGTATGGAATTTAATGCGGTTTGAAGTAAACGATTAGAAAAAAAATCTAGTTTCACGGAAAGTCATTAAGAAGTTAAAAAAAATTTTTTTCATTTTTTATTATAATAATTAATCACTCCAGTGACCTGCAAGTGACTTTCCATGAATATACAAACTATTTAAATTAAAACTATTTTTAAAATATCTATCTATATAAGACAAAACCCTTATATATTTGCTTTTTAAGAAAGTGCATTTAAATCGTAAAATTTGGTTTACACCCATAACATTGCCGGTTTAACGAATTATTTAATTCAATTATGAGTGTAAACCAAACTTTATGATAGGTATAAAGTCCTCTTAAGATAGTAAAAGAGGAGGTAGAGACTGGATTGGGAGAAGTGAATAAAAGAATTGTTGTGCAAAGAGGGAGAAAAGAGGACGAAACAAACACTTGAAAAGTTTGAAAAAAATAATCAATGACTTTGAACAGGAAAACATAGTAAAGTTAGATGGGGAAGTAAAAAGATTAGGAAGTAATCAGATAAGGTGTACGACCCTGGTACTTTAGGGTTGTCTTAATTATTTTCTTTTCTTTATATTTTTTGAAATACTTACTATTTGCTTTTAATATTTAATTGATTTAAAAATTATTTTCGCTACCATCAGTTAGAATTTTATTTTATTAGAGCTGTAACAAATTCCATAAAGTTTAATTATTTGTAGACGTGAATATTCAGAAGCGTAGGAAAACTAAAAACTTGATAATGAAAGAATTTAAAATTTAATTTATTCAATTTATTTAAAACAGAACAATAAAATTAAACATACAAAAAGAAATTAATAATCCTGTTTACAATTATTATACAAATTTTTATTAAATATAAATTTAACTGCATAAAATAAAATAATTTAAATTTATTTAATTTTATTTTCTTTAAACATAAAAATAGAAAAGGTTAAAAATTGTTAACATAAAAAAATACGAAATGCAAGCAACTACAAGACTGTTTTAAGTTTTTTATGAATACAACGGTTAATATTTTATCATGTTTCGGCAGTAGGATAATTAAATACAGGCCCGTAGCCAGGATTTCATTTCGGGGGGGGGGGCACTTGTAAAAAACCTTTTGTAAAATGTAAAATTTTCGGTTGTTCCCCTTCCATTTTCTTTGTCTTTTCAACATTTCGGGGGGGGAGGGCACGTGCCCCCAAGTGCCCCCCCCCCTGGATACGGGCCTGATTAAATACATAACTTCATTATAACAAGAATATGAAAACTAGATGGCTTCTTTTGTTTTTCCCTCAATACTTTAATTCTTTTATGATCCCAAGCAAAGAAAACAAACAAACATTATTATATTATACTAAATGTAGAATTTTACGCAAATAATTATAATTTTATTGTGGTTAGTAGCTTATTAAACTATCGAGTTCATATTCATGTAGGGGAAATATGCCTGTGATGGCACACCTAAAAATGTATCTTAATAAATCGGTAATTTCTCAGCCAATGCAAGGAAAGACAATAGAATGAAGATATCATGGGCGCCCTAAGACATGGATTGATAAAATGACAAATATCTCTACAAAGGAACTGGAATAGAGAAAAAATGAAAAAATAAATCACAAATGGAACTGAATAGTTTTTTTTCTGGTTTTTAGACTTTATATAACAAAGAAGAAGACAATAATTATTATTACTGATTTTATGTCAAAATTAAAAAATTATTACTTTACGGTTGATTAAATGATCGATCATTTTAACAATTATTGCTGATTGATTTCCAGAATCTCGCAGAAGCCCGAATTGCAAGCAGAAACAACACCTTGTGATATAGCTTCTTGCTGAGTATGATACCATTTGCAACTGGAAAGCAATCTATTCCAGTCCAACATCTTGGGAAATTTTTAAATTATTATCTGTGAATCACGGAAGAAAAATTCCTTTCCGTTGATTTCTAGAAATACATGGGAATCATTAATAACTTGTTATATCAGTTGCCTAACTATTAAGGAAAAAAATGTATAAATACCAAAATATACTAACTTATCGACTACTTTCTACTTGGATACTTGAAGCATTTTGTCATATTACCAAAAGGGCAAAAAGAGCTATGCGAAGTTAACTGGGATTTACCCAATTCAAGATTACCATTGAGAAATTTTGATAATTTGTAAGAATACGAGGAATAAAAAAAAACTAATTATTAATCGTTGGAAACGAGTTTATCAAGGTTCTTTTAGTATTAACTGGGAGAACTAAATCATAAGTGATGTTTGATTGCAGGTTTGTACTGAGTTCGTGTTTAGTGAAAGTTTAAATTTTATATGAAATATTATGAACAAATATTATTAAACATAAAAATCGTATTTGTTTTACAGCATTCATAAATGTTTAAGGCAAAAATGGGCAAATTTTACAGTGATATGTAGCTGAACGTATATTTGTTTATTCATCGCGGATAATAAAAATTATTTAATATTCCGGACCATCACTGGATGACGTATTAAAATGACAGTAAACCAATCGCGGAATTTTGAGAGTGTAGAAGTTGATAGATAACAATTATATGTATAAACAGTGTTAGTAATATCAGGTTTAGAAACAAATTGTTTTAATTAAATATTTAAGTTATTTTGTAGTAAAAGTGATATTTTTGCAAACATTTAGTGTAAATAAACATTACTATATGCATACATAATGTGAAAGTTAACTTTTTAGTGTAAATACATGATTCATGTGTGTGATGTAAATTAAATCCTGGATAATATTTAGATTATTTTTCGTTCGCAATTGGTATGTAAAAATTATTATTATTTATCGCAACTTTTTGATTTGCGCTTTTTTATTTTTCTCATTCCAAATAAAATTTAATAATTAATAAAAAATTTTGAATTTCAAAGGGAAATATCGTTTTGGCGATCATTTGGAATGCGAATGTCGTACATTTATAAATTATAATAAACTTAATGACCCCTTTGGAACCAATTGTTTAGATACATTTTTGTATGGTCCTGTTTACCTTTGTTTTGACTTCATGAATGCTGGGATAGGGCATAATATTACGCTTGATGTTTTTCTCAAATTGATAATTTTCTCAAAACTAAACGTTTCCTTCTGAAAAAACGGTCCTCAAATATTTATAACATCACCATTATCAATATTCCATCATGAATTATGTCGTTCGATAATCCGAACACCCTATAATTTGATAAACAACCCAATTCATTGTATAAAATGATATCCATAATCTGAACAGAGATCTAATAGGAACTTTATGTTCAGATTATTCATACCTATCTATTCATTTAAAAAAATTTTATGGGAAAATGTTTGTACCTACAGGATGACAATCAAGTCAATTCAATTACTAATTTTCTTCTCTTGTACCTGATATTACTATAAGTAGTTTGGTAAATGTAATTTTGGTGAAAAAGCTATCTAAATTTTTAAAATCACTGACCAATTTGGTTTTATGCACTAGTATAACTTCCTTGGATATACCAACCATATTATGTGCATCAGGGAAAAGCCACTGGAAGTAATATTCTCGTAATTTGGTCGTTATCTTAATTTTGCGGTTGAATAATATTATGATGAGTTGTATTTCAATTTAAAAACACTAAAAACTTTAGTGGCATTGATAATGGGGCCGTTTTCTCCGTTTTCTATAAAGAATTATTTTTCCTTTGCGTAGTATTTAAAGAATTCTTTTACAAACGCCAGATGGCGTAGGTAAAAAATTTAAGTTTCACTATTCGTTCATAGATGTTGCAGGGCTAACAATCTAAATAAATATAATATTATAGTATAATATATACTCACAAACACTAATAAAATGTTATTATTTTGGTGTATATTTTATAAGAAATAGAAATCCCCATTTAATACAGTTGATCACCTAATTTTATTTTATTTTTCTCGCAGATAAATAATAGATAGTTGATTATGTAGTCTATTTGATTTCTATAATTATTGCTGTCAAAGAGTTTAAAAATTGGTAAAACGTGATAGGGATATTGATTGGTATTGAGTTGATGGTTATTTTAATGTTGTAGGTTATTTTTCTAATTTAGACGTCTTTAAAATTCAGTTTATGTTAAAAACTATTGTAGATTTTGTTTGGATTGATTAAATGAACAGTTAATTAATGTAATAATAATATTTATTTACACTCTAAAATACTGCTGCACTATAATCGTTATAAATACGAAATCCATAAGGGATATGGGGCACCTTTTACCATAGGATTTATCTTATTAATTGAATTAATAAAATATAAATATCGAATTATGTTATACTAATTATTCGTTAAAAGATCACACCATGGCACCGTCAATGGTGTATCTTATTCGTTCCTCTACCTAACTCGACCTTTCTGCAGAGCTCACCCTTAAAGATTGACTTTGAAAATTGTGCATCACGCGCAGGGGCGATGCTAAGCAGCAAGCGATGCTCTATGGATCAAAATGAACTTTTGCATTTAAAATTTGCAGAGGGGGGGGGCAGGAGCAGGTGGCTCCAGCTTAATTCACACGTCGTAGCAATTGAATTAAAAGATATAATTAAAGTTACTGATGATAAAAATATAAGTTTTTATGGCCGGTGATGTATTTTTTGTGATGAATGTTGTGTTGGAAATAGGTCTGTTGTTCACAAAGTAAATAACATGATCGAATGTCTAATGTTTACAACTACTAATGAATAAATTCGTTATTATATAGTATGTTTCCACAGAAAATATGCGTTGTTAGATTTAAATTTAAAAAACAATTAAAAACAAAATTTAAATTGATAATTTGAGTTACTATTCCAGCAAAGCTTAAAAGTTAATTATTATATACCTAAGTTAGGTATATCTACAAATAATTACTCACATACTGAACGAATAGCTCCATTCAGATTTTATCAATTCAATTTAATTAGTGTGTAATATGAAGTTAATTAACCGCGATTCCAATAACAAGTGTACAAATTCTACTACTTTTTTATTAGAATTTTAAATTTTATTCATAGTCAATAGAATTCTTGCACATTAAAAATACTATTATCTAAATTTATTATTGTTTCTTTTCATAAACACTATACTATTTTTAAAATTTTGCTTATTATTAATTTTAAAATATTCGAGGCCGTTGCAATAATTTCAATACTACAATTTTTTTTCGTTGGAGGAAGAAGATGATGGTGATGATGGGATATTAATATACATTATTATTATATTATATGATTACGATGAATTTGATATATTATTATGTAATATAAATTTTATGATACAAAACAATGTATTAAATTAGTTATAATTATAATACATAGAATATCATAGTTTTTTCTATGTATAATAGACCATAATTTAGTTCTGGGATAGCAGGAAATGTAGCCCTAAAACCGCGTTCACAATGAAGTTGGAGTGTTACCTAGGTTCGGTAGAATCTGGCAAGCGCCAATCAGAGTGATGTATTTTCTTCTATCCTTTACTGTGCTTAAAATTAATTAAAAAAGCTTAAAAAACGTTCGGAGGTAAGAGACGACTTCAAATAAATATTTTATAAGTAGGGTAGACCGGGGTCAGTTGAAACGGGGGGCAGTTGAAACAACGCCAATATTTCAAAAACTAATAAAGATAGCGGATGGCATACAAGGAGAAAAAGACGCGGCTTTCTTGTCGGAATATGCCCGACAATATTTGGTTTCGCTTCGAGTTCATGTTACGCGTACAAGAGGGCACATTGTAATATTGAGTGCAAAAGTAAGTATTTTTGTTGTTGTTAATTTGTTATTTGTTACAAAACCATTCAATTTCGGTTATTATAGTTTTTAATGTAAGAACCTTGGTTGTCGAAGTACAAATAGGTGTAATTATTTTTTATTTAAATTATTTATTTTGGATGTTATAAAGATAAATTTTCTAAAAGAGGTGGTGGGGTCAGTTGCAACAATTTTTTCGGGGTCAGTTGAAACGTTTCAGCTCCTGTTGGAGCCATATGTTTAAACAAAATAAAAAAAAATTTTAGCTTTTAATTAAGTTTTATAAAGTTTTGTTCAGTTCAGTTCAGTTTTGTTCAGAGTATAATAAATTAAAAATCAAAATTTCTTGATATTGCGAAGACACCTCTTCTGTCTTCCCAATATCAACAAATGTTGATTTTTAATTTAGTAATATCCATAAATAACCATATTCTGTAATTTTTTCAATAAATAAGTATGTAACAACATTTATTTTCTTTATTTTGCTAGTGTTACAACTCTCCCCATTCACTGTTACAACTGCCCCTTATATGGGGACAGTTTAAACACTTTCTCTGACTTTATAAATTGCCCTCTGGTGTTTTTTGTAATGCAAATAATGGCACTATAACCTTATCCATTTGTAGTCAGATAACTAAGGTTCAATTAAGGCATACTTTCAAATACGTTCAGTTCAAATTGTTGTCACAGGCAGTGATTTTGTCGAAATTGTTTCAACTGTCCCCGGTCTACCCTATCTAATTTTCATAGCATAACAAGGAATACTGTTTAGATCTAGCAAGGACATCTAGTGACAGTTGTTAACTTGAACAACACTGCACTTTGAACCCAAGGCAACACTTCCAACAAAGTCGAGAAAGCAAAAATGAAACAAGACCATAAGCAAGGCAACGGCTCAAAGTTGACCCATAGTTAAGCCCTTGTTTCCGAAACAAAAATTTACAAAGTAACAAATTTATCCAAAATTTTCACTATGTTTTGGTGACAATTAACAATACTTTTTTAGTAATATATTCTGTTGAACAAAAGACTGACTTCAACTCTCTCAAAAAACTATTCCGTTGTCTCGCATGGATGCTATTCAAAAATTAAAATTCGTAGTTTAGTAATCTAATTAATAATTAATGATTTAGTGGAAACAAACAGTTTGAAAATTTTAATTTTATATGAGCCAATGAATCTATTTATATAAAAAAATGTTTTTAACTTGTGTGATTGTGATATAATCGGCATTTGAAACGCATTACAACGTTATCCAAGCCCAACTACCAACCTTGCGAATTGGTGTTTGGCTTGTTAGCATTTTACATTTTTTCGCTCGGATTTAAACTACGACTTCGATTTTTAAACAGTCTATAAAACACTAGTTGTCTTAATAGCTATAAAATATTTCATATTATTATAAAATAATTATTTATGTTGATTCTTCCCCCTCCCTTATTTTACTACGAACTGTTTTTTTTAAATCTTTTTAAAATTTTCTAGTGGTCTTGTTTTTAAATCTATCGTCGGGGGGAAATCTCTTTATGCAAGTTTTAACATTTACCTAATAAATTTAATTTTATGGTTTATCATTAAAATACTTATGTATATTATCTTAAAAATTAGCAAATAATTACGTGATGGTTAGATGCAGTGTATAGTGAGGAGATAAATTTAATTGAGACATATTAAGTCAATTAGTACTTTAATTTTAATTCATTAAAATTTTCTTTACTAGCAGTATACAAATTCTTTGAAAAACCGTAATTTTCTTCACGTGCCAAACATTTTGCAGTGAGTTGTGAAGGCGACGTACTTGTCCAAAGCCAAGAAGACTTACTAGGATAAAATTATAACCAAAGTGTCCCGTTTTTTCAGTACTTACGTGGGAATGACGCACATGAATAGATTAATGAGATTACCATTATATTATACAGAAGCATAGAATATCGCGTTTAGTAGAATATTCTATCATAAATAGTAGAACATCGCGTTTTACATTACCGTTGGTGGCGCCACCATCACAAACAATACTACGTCCAGAATGGAGTTCGAAATTATTCCGTGTGGTGGCGTTTTTGTTATTGTAAAACGCCAATGAACGCCTATAATCTTTTAAATGAAATAGCAACTCGTTTTCCTTACTTATAGTACATAATTTTAATGTTATGTAAAATTAACTTTAAAAGGAAGTTTTTCACAAATAATCCTTGAGAAGTGTACTTTTAATTGTCTTCGAAGTAATCGTACAATAACAACTATAATTACCTACTAATTAATTAATGTCAATAGTATCTAATTTAATTTAGAAAATACTAGCAGTAAAAAATTATAAAATTAAAATGATAAAAAGTTCTAATACTACGTAGAATAAAATTTATTCGGATCTATTTTTAATTCAATAATATTAATTTAGCGTAAAATTTAATAATTTGAAGTTGTGACTCATGATGAATATTCTCCTATAATACAACAAACAACACTTATCTGAATTTAATCTCACAATATAAATAATAAGTTTAGTATACATTCAAAATTAATAATTTATAACCATACTTTAAACTTTGATGTTGTAATATTTTAATTTTAACCGTATTTTGCAATGATTTCGCAAATTTTTACAATATTTATTCATATTATAAGTGCCAAGCAATTATTTAAAAAAACTAACAACCTTTTAAAATTTTAAATAATGTAAGGTAAAATTTGTTATAAAATTACGTAATGTCCAATATAATTCCTAGATAATATTTCACGCAAAAGTTGGAGACCGGAAGATTTTCCTTTTGGTAAATTCCATATCTTCTTGGGTTGGTTTTTCCATTATACAAATAGTTATTTCGAATTATTTGCTACATGGATTATTTTATTTTTTAGAATCTTAAATCAAAGTAAACGAATAAATAACCTATTAATAAATGCCAACTTACATTTTTTATGTAATAGTAGGGGTAGGTATGATACATACGGCCAATATAGCAGTTTTTTGATATCAAAAAGTTTGCAGTTTATTTATAGATACTCATTTCCTTTTAATCCATTTTGGAAAATAATAAGATATGTGAATTGTAAAATATCCTGGGTCATTGATTGTACTCGACATTGGTAATAAACGATTTTACGTGGTTTATACTGCCACCTTAACTCAATTGTATGAGTAATGCATTAATTAAGTATTGTTTCATTTAAATTTCTAATTTTATGAAATAATAATGAATCATATTGGATTGGATGAATTACTGGCCAAGATTCAATAACTTGGCATAATTTTGAACATGAGAATGGTAACTCGAACGCAACTAAATAATGTCTTTTATTGAGAGTAACTTCTAAAGCGATTATGTCCTGGTATAGGCAATTATTTCAATTTCCATTTTTACCTATTATGGAAATACATCAAGTACTGCATTGACGCCTTCCGGGTCGGCAACCCTTCCTACCGATAAGCACTCGTTATGAAATTATTCGTAATGCAAATAGTATAATTCGACTGCGCATGGCTGGGATTAAAAATCCTAGTAAAGATCTCGGAGTGCATTTAACACCTTCCGAACTTATCCGGAATGAAATACATGAGTGCAGCCAACACAAATTTTTTATTCTGAACGTGTCCTGAACATGTAGGTTTTTACCACGAATAATATTATGTAATATTGTACAAAATTTACAATAATTTATAGGACGTAATCTTGCGAATCAGCATATTATCTAGGTTATTGATACTGAGCGGATGTGTAATCAATAACCTTTTCAGTATTTGCCTTTGTATGAGTTTTCTGTGACGTTTGCATTTTATATGTGCTTTTAAAGCCTTCCACACACGACAGCCGAGTAATCAAAATTATTCTATTTTAATTAAATTTTGGTACGATAACGATTTATTATTATTTGACCTTTGCGATCTGTTTAATTTCACAATTGTTTTTGTAAGTAATTAGCAAACAAAGAAATGGATAGTCACACATCCTGACATTTTTGGCAAATAGTAATGCAAATAAGAAATAACTAAGTATTAATTTTTGAATAGTTTTATTGACACCAATTTGATCAAACGTCTTATTGATTAATTTAAAATTTGATAAAAATTGAAATATTTCATGACCAAAATGACCTTTTGTTTATAGTAGACAGGGCCGCCGCGCCCTATTGTTCACAGTGTGCAAAACACACGGGCGGCCAAAATCCCAAAAATAGGGGTTAAGAAAAGGTCATTTACTTTACGACAGGGAATAAGTAGTAGAAATTTCGGAAATTATATTAAAAAAACGAAAGAAATCGGCTACAAGGGCGGCCAAATTAAACTTGCACACGAGCGGAAGTCCCGATGGTAGATAATAATTCAGAATACTTAATCTCTCTCTTTGTCTCTCTCTCACACAGTGGTATTTTTTTAAATGCTCTTTAGGCAGATCCAAGCCCTGACTGGCTAGGTCGGCTAGTCGGCGATCGCCGAGGGCCCTTGACCCAAGGGGGCCCCGAAAAGATCTCAAAAAAGCGGTTTATACTTGGGTTAAAAGGGGTTTGTATTTTTCATATACCTTCCAAGTGTCAAAATAGCGGAAAATGTGATTTTCAAAAATCTCCCCTCTTGGTAAGGGGTCCCTCCTCAGTCTTTAGCCGAGGGCCCCCAAAGGAGCCAGTCCGGGCCTAGGCAGATCGTACCTCAGTGGTTTGGAGTCAAACCGGGTTCTCTGTATTAGCAGTCGGTGCGGGGTGCGCTTAAGATCAGGAGGTAGTTATTTTACGTGCATTTTCGAAAAACGGTTTAGACCTAAAATTACTGCAAAGTTGAATATTGCAAATGCAAATATTGAGGAATATAAAAATTCATAGCTTTGGATTGTTTTTTATGTTGTTGTCTGTCAAATTGAAGGGACACCGAGGGGGGTTAATCCATAGGGGAATATCCTCCAGCTGTACGGAAGCGATTAGGACGATTTTTAAGAATTAATTAACAAAGACACCAATGTAATTCTTGAAAGTTGCCGTTTTACATGAAATAACCCCCCAGGCTCCCCGGTATCTGCGGAAAATGCCTTAGATGTACCTACATAATTTCATTACATTTTTAAATGATTTTTCATTTTCCATTGTAGATTAAGCGCCCCTAGACCCAATCCCTACTACACCCCTGAACAGTAATATCAATCTTAGGAAATAAATTGTATTCTATAAATAAAAAACCATTTCCATACTCCGTAATCCGTAATCATTGACACCTTTGGCCAGTAGCGGATCTAGCACTGAGTGGGCTTCGTTGCAAAAAAACATTCACGTGCCCTAATTTGCAAGTAATTTCAGACACCGTAGCAAATTAGGGTCCCCTCACACCCATGCGCCCTTGGAATCCTCACCGACAGCCCGGTGATACTTCTGCGTCTATTTCTTAGAATAATCTTTGCCTAAATTTTTTTTAAAATTAAAACCCTAGACGGGAGCCCTCTTTTTATTTAAAAATTTTTTAAATCAATATTTTTTGGTGAAAATCGCGAAGTGCTTTATTAAAGAGATAGAAAATAAAAATTTGTATAAAAAGGAACACATCGATGGCGAGGACGCTCTTTATAGACTTCTAAAATCTTCTCCGGAACACCCACCACTAGGGTTGCCACCTTTTTTTTTTGTAGTTAAAGTACATTGGTTATTATAGGTAAGAAAAAAAAAAGTACATAGTATCAAAATAAAGTATAATTTATTTTTCTTTATTATTATGTTTAAAAATATATTTTTTATTGCTTTTTGCAGTTTGTATCAAATGAAAAATTTTTTTAAAGGGGGCGTGGTCAACGTTTTTTTTTTTAGTAAAACTAAAAAATAATAAGGTAATTTGGAATTTTTGACAAAAATACCGGGGAAATGCAGATATTTTCTAAAAAGCGGGACATTTTGCTACATCTGCGACATCGATTCAGCACTAATAGAAAAATTTCGTTTAACGAAAAGATACAAAATCCCTAAGAAATCAAATCATGCGAAATAAAGTATTTTCGTGTACTTTATTGTTTTCATAAAGTATAGAGTACAATTACCTGAAATAACGTACAATACTTTATTATAAAGTACGGGTGGCAACCCTACCCACCACCCGGTTCTTGAGGCAAACAACTTACAAGTACTTAATTCAAGTTGGCATATTTTTAAATTATTCCTTCATTTTCTAGGATGACTCTTCAGCTTCCCTTCAGCTTACGATTTACTGTTACTGATTTCGGTGTTATTTAGTTTTAGATATGCTGGAGTCTCATTGGATTACTGTTTGATCAATCAATACAGCGACTTAGGCCAGCCGCTTAAAATGTTCGGGGAGGGGGAATAATGCCACATTGAAAATTATTAGTTAATATATAAAATTCCATTGACAGGATGTTACAATTAATATCTGTTGGAGTTCGTGAAGTCCCTGTTCGATGTTTATCTGAAGTCCACAATCTCCGAACGGTGTGATTTGATAATCCTCAATTATTCGGCTGTTCGTCCAATGGAATGGTTTTCATTTCAAGTTTTAAATAATTGCTTTTCATTTACACCACCACTTTCGTCCTGGAAGCTGAAACCTCCAGGCTCTCGATACATTTCTCCTTTTCATCTCTGATAAGCTGGACAACCAAAAACAAAAAACTCTTCGTTCGTCCTTCATTGTGCCTGGGGATGATGTTTCTTCTTCTTCTTTAGGTGCCTATCCGATTTCGGATGTACGGCGATCCCCCCGACTTAGCCAAGAAGGCTGTACCAGGTAAATGTTAATGGGGTGCTAGTTTGCGTTCCCCTTAGTCCACAGATCAATTTTGGACTTATTTAGATCATTAACATTTTAAGGATTCTTCTTGGCATATTACTCTCGGTGGTTTGCCATTGCCTTCCGAGGGGAGACGGTCAGAATAAAGTTCTTATACTTCACTCGGATTCGAACCGAGTATTTAGCGTTCATAGTCAACTCGCGTTACCGCTAAGCTCCGACCGCCTCTTGATGTTTAAGTAACAGTTTTAGACATTTAATTTTCACCTTGTACACGTAACTGAGAAATCTCCATCAAGTATGCGTTAGGAACTAACACAGAATTATTCTATAAAAATTCTCCAGGTGTTTTAGATCTTTGATGCTTCACCCTTCATTCCTTTAATTAAAACAAAAAACTTCACCCTGTTACTTTCCACACTATATGATAAAACCATTTTTAATGGATAAAACAAATTTAATTTGTTATTTACCATTATTTCAGTTAGTTGGTTTTATATTTTAAAGAAGTAAATATTTTTGCGACGAAAAAGAATCTTCTATTTTTAAATAATATAAATCGATGTATCCGCTTTACAAATCAAGATTATGTTATCTACACCACGAATATGTTGGGATGTAGGTATAATTAATTAGGAATTCAAATTTACTTTCCTGTGTAACAATATTTGGATTATCAATTTTTTGAAGTTTATCACAAAACCAGAGTAGTAACTTATTTTTGAAATTCTTCTGATGAATTTTATGCAGTAGTTGAGTCTAGCTTAAAGTGATTCAAAATAATTGCGACCTTATTTTTGACCCATTGTATGGGTTTTTCTAATGACTTTTTAACCACATTTGCATAAATTTGGTTAATGGGTCAAATGCTAAGGTCAAAAAATAAAAACAATATTAATTTGTACGTAATGAAAACGAAACAGTAAAGTGTATGGGAATTTTCTAAGGTTTGGGTATTGTGGTGTTTCTGATCGTGAAAGGTTTATTATTTATACCTTTTCTTGTAATAACTTTTAATTAAGAAAATTTAAAATAACATAATTATAATTGCGTATTTATTTTAGGATTCTTATCGCAGTTGTGATATTCAAATATGAATCTTATTTTGCTATAAAAGCAATTAATATTACTTTTTATGCGCAAGCACCACAACTTTGCTTCGATTCTATTGGCTATCGGAAGTATAACCATGATAATATAATGATTAAGATATTGTTGGGACATAGGGCAACTTACTTTTTATTGTAACATATTGAAAGACGCTGGTGAAAATTGGTGTAGTAAACGTGGTTGTTTTTCAATGAAAAAAAAAAAGGTTTTGATATTTTATTAACAGTGTTATTGTTTACTTGTTAGTGTAACGACTACTTCGGAATCGGAAAAAACTAAAAGTTTTTCTTTTTTTTTAAATAAAGCTTTGTGAAAATGTTCGGTGTGGATGAAGAAACCTTTTGAAGATGTTATTTCAATGTCGTTTTTTGATATTACTATTTGGGTTCTACACAGCAGCCCAAATTCCGTGTGAAACATCATCAACTGAATGTTGTTTGACATCAAATGGTGACCCCGAATATAGCTGTCATGGAGCTCTAGTAATATTATTGCCACAAAAAAGCATCCAAATAGACTGCAAAGAAGCAGTAAAGCAAACATATTGGGACACAGCAAACTTACCATCATTGGATCTGGGAAACAAAACATCTTTAGCATTCACAAGTTGTCCCTTTCCAACTAATATTTCGAAGATCTTGGACAACCTAAGAATTAAAACTGTAGAAAATCTTACCATTAATTATGCTCAAAAATTTGGAAGTATTAATTTAACATCCGATTATTTTCAAGGATTGGGTGGTTTAAAAAGACTTTGCCTTAAGAAGAACAATTTTAAAGTTATCCAGAAAAATACTTTCAGCAAATTAAAAGATTTGGAATCTATAGATCTGCAACAGAATAATTTGAAATTACTAACTGATTATATATTCCAAGACACAGACAAATTGAAAAAAATAGACTTATCTAGAAATGAAATTCACAATTTATCAGAAAATGCATTTCAAGATGTAACAAATTTAATGTACTTGATTTTGCGAAAAAATAAGTTAGTTAACATAAATGATGAAATCTTTAGGAATCTAAAAAGCCTGGTCATATTGGACTTGGGTTACAATTCCATAATAAAATTGACAGAAAACAGCTTAAGTGATTTAAAAAATTTAACAGATTTGGTTTTAGAACGAAACAAATTCAAAAGTTTCCCAAAAAATATTTTCAAGGAAAATTTGAATTTAAAATTCGTAAACATGAATAGAAATTCACTATTATCTACTTTACCCGATTCCTTATTTGCGAATTTAAAAAATTTGAACGAAGTATTGTTAGAAAACTGCAACTTGACGGTTTTACCGAAAAATTTGTTCGATGGATGCGGAAATTTGCAAAATATAGCTTTGAAAAAAAACAACATCCAAAGTTTGCCTGAAACAATTTTCTACGATTTGGAAAATCTTCACAGGTTGGATTTGAGTTTCAATAAACTAACAAATCTTTCTGGTACATTGTTTCGATTTTTAACAAACTTGAAGGTTTTGGATTTAAGAAATAATGGTTTGGTGAAGTTGGATAAGCCTATTTTCAACGAACTGTCTTCTTTAGAAGAAATTAATCTTCAAAATAATCTATTGCAGAGATTCGATTTCACATTATTTCCAAAATCAATGATTTTGAAGAAGATTATTTTATCAAACAATAATATATCAATTTCCAAATATGATATTATACCATTCAACATACTCGAGGGATTAGAAAAGCTCGATCTTAGTGAAAATGGAATAAAATGGTTTAGTAAGGACTGGATTATTGGGAGAACTTCGTTAAAAGAATTAAATTTAAGTCATAATCAAATAAATCGAATAGATGTAAGTACTTACTATTCACATATTCTAATAAAGCAAAGAATAGTAATTTGTGTAGCATATAAGTGTCCTTGTAGCGTTTACATGGTTGCTCAACCGCGAGCGGCAAGAACTTTCTTATCTGGTCGTGGTACACACACTATTTTTTACGACTATCGATCGCTTTAAAAATTATCATAAATGTTACCTATCAAAGCCGTAATAGATTATTTTTCGTCGTAGATACACAAATAACTATTCTTTGCAGTATTTACACCAGCAAGAGATGAAAGGAGCAATTAGACCTTCTGCTAATATTCTCCATTTTTAGCATATTATTATCTGACATTAAATATTATTTGCAGTACGAAGATATCGCAGAATCTCTTAACGTAACAATAGATCTTACCCATAATAACATTTCTGTGGTGAATTTTTCAATGGCAGAGAGTTTAGCCAAAACCATAGCAAATTCCAGTCAAATAGTGATAAACTTGAACAACAATCCAGTAGACTGCAGTTGCCATTTGTACGATTTAATAAGATACTTTGATGGAAGTATGAATAGTTTGGTGAAAACCAAGGTTAAAATTCAAGCTGGCAATTTATCTTGCACATCACCTAACAATTTGATTGGGGTTTCCATAAAAAAATTGAAGCCTGAGATAGTCAAGTGTACTTTCGATCAATTAAAAATGGAGCCATGCTCTGATATCTGCGATTGTTATTTTCGACCATGGGATAAAGCTTTATTAATTACCTGTGAAAATAGAAGTCTCACTCGAGCACCCAAACTTATTTTACCAACAACGAATAACTACAATCAAACTCATGTTAAATTGACAAACAACTTACTAAAATATGGGCCAGTCAAAGGAATGGGATATGAAAATGTAACAAAAATGATACTATCTTCCAATAATATAAACAAACTTACGTGGATGCCACCAAAATTGAAGGTTAGAATTAAATCGAAGAAAAATTCTAAAATGTTTTATTCATGTGCTCAAATTTTTTCAGATTTTGTCATTATATAACAACAGCATTAATCGGATAGATTACAATATGCTGAACATGCTAAATTCGTCACGACTTACTGACATCACATTGGGAAAAAATCCTTATATTTGTGATTGTTCAAACGAAAATTTGTACAAATTTTTAGTCGCAGTTTCGCGGAATAAAAATGTAAGTTTATTGAATTAGGCCCAAGCAGAATGCTGGCGCTTAGCATAAATTTGATTAACCACTGCATGTTGAAATTTGTATTCATTCTAAACACCAGCATTCAGCTTGAGTATTTTAGGTTGCGGCCGATGATTTAATTATAATTTGTTTATAGATTGACGTCAGTGATATAAAATGTAAAAATGGCGGAAATAATTTGGTAGAGTTGACCACAAACGATTTATGTCCACCATCTCGTATGGCCATGTACATTGGTTACGGCATAGCGGCAATTTTGGTTTTAATAATTTTCATCTTTTCAGTTTATTTTTATTTCTATAAGAATAAAATTTTAAAGTGGATTGATGAAAATACCCCATCGTGGTTTCCAAAATTACAATATGATGCATTTATTTGTTACTCTCATAAGGACGAAGATTTTGTTATAAAAGAACTAATATCGGTACTAGAAAAAGGTGAAAATCCTTATAAATTATGTGTTCATATACGGGACTGGACACCTGGAAAATTCATAATTGAACAAATAATTGATTCTGTTGAAACTTCAAGGAGGACAATAATAGTTTTATCGCTTAATTTTTTGGAAAGCGTTTGGGGTCTTGTAGAATTTAAAACAGCCCATTCTCGGGCTATGATGCAACATAATGCAAAAGTAATTGTGATATTATATGGTGATATAGATGAAAATGACCACTTAGATGATGTGCTCAAAACTTACATTAGAACAAATACTTACATTAAGTGGGGCGATACACATTTTTGGAGTAAATTACGACGCGCTTTGGATAATTCAAAGTCATATAAAGAAATGGAGCAATCGCAAAAAAATCAAAATATAGCTTTAACTGCAGAAGATAATTTGGTACTTGGCGATGCAGCAGTGAAAAAGTCAAGTACTGAAAATACTCCAACTCCAATCACTGTTTAGATACGCTTTGAGTGAATAAAGTGAAAATGAATTCTCTTTCCTCAGGAACTTCTTAAAATCCAAATCGGGATCGATTTTGAGAGAAAGTCCAACTTAATTGCTGTGGTTATTGTGGTTGTACAGAAATCAGTGGCTTGGATCAATGTCAGAAATGGCATTACTGAGTTATGGCTGCCCAAAGATTTTGTGTTAATTTGGAGAAAGTGTAACTTCCTTGAATTTTGTTATTTTCTGTTTTTGATTTTTGTTAATTAATTAGATGTAATCCCAATGAGATATAAAGAAGTACTATTGGCAAATAACTACAATTTCTAGTCATTTCTACAACAAAAACTGATGTTACAAAATTTTATCAAAGATTATTACAAATTTGTACTTATCTTGAGCTAACTACAAATATTGTACTACTTCGTGCTACAATTATTGTAAATAGTACAAATTACTATAAAATTTTTTTCAGTGTATTTATCTAACAGTGCGGATTATGACTTACTTAATTATAAATTACTTAAAATTGTTGGAGATATAAATTATTATAAAAATTAGTATTGATGATGTATGATAGTTAATTTGTTATGATTTCTTTGTACATAATATAAAAACTGCCATTATGTTAAATACTGTAAATAAATGAATATGTAATTATTCTTTCAAGTTTTTCTATTACGATTTAATGAATATTTTACTACCACCGAAACATAATTTTTTATTGCATAAAGTAGTATGCTTTATTTTCAATGGGAAACTTAAAATAGCAATATATTCTATCTTGTGGATAGATACAATTTACGTATACAACACACAAAAATACAACCCAAGACCGAGGATACCCTCTAATGCAAAACTGAATAGAAAATAACATCTAAAAGTTAACGAGCAAAGATGACATTTATAAATTAAATCATTTGCAAATTGCACCACCCTCAGATTAGCTTACTCCAAATAGAATGCTTCCAATGGACACTTATCCATCCTTACGTTAGTTTTCACATTATTTCGTAATACCATTGTTCCATTGAACCAAATATATTTCCTAAAAGGGAACATTTTTAAAAAGCACTTTTTACACAATTTTATCTTTGGGATCCAATTTTCTTTTCTTTCTATTAATTTTCTTTTTAAGTTTTCAAATTTTTTTCCGTGTCAAATTTTTATTTTTGACTCCAATTATATTTTTCCACATTTTCACTTTTTAGGTTGTTTATGGCTCATCAACTTTAATTTTCTTTTTATCATTTTCTTCTATGTTATTAATTGCAGTTTCAATAAATATTTAAATTTTTTCTTCTACAGCTTCTCCATTTTTATTTATTTCGAACCTTTTTGTTTCTAGCTACATCTCTTAATTTTTTTCAACTCGGCGCCATACATGTCTGTGTAGCCCCTCTAAAGGCCCCCACAAACGAGAGACATAGTGTGCAACCATGTTGTGAAGCGTGCTAATGGCTTTTGCCACAGACGAAGAGAGATGTTTGCAACCAAATTATAATAAATCACTTTCGAGGATTGTATCATTTGTTTTATATCGGAAAATTTGAAAACTAGGGGTGGCTGGTTTTGAATTTTGTGATGCAACAAGGAAATTTTAATAATAATTGAAAAACTATTGCTTTTCAGTAGTGAAACTAGTGAACCAATATCAAAATCCAACATTCAATATTAATCAAAATCCAACAATCAAAATTAGCTTAAACTGAATACAATTTTTTTATTTAAATCTTTTTATTATATATAATACACAGAAATTAAAAATGAAATGCTTTATTTGGATTACTCCTTCCACCGATATCTCGTAAGTTTAGGTAGCTAAAGATAAAGTTTCATGTTACGGTGACCCAAATGAATATTTTATAAAACCAAAACTGTCGAAAAAACAAATTTATGATATTTTCGTTAATTTTTTACTTTCTGCAAACAAGAAATTTACAAACGGTAACATGCGTGAATGTGTTTTCTCTTTGTCGGTACGACGTTCCGCCCACATATGTTGCACAAAATATCAAAATTTTTTGATCTTGCAAAATCCATAGTAAAACAGCTTGGGGTCTTCGAGGGCTTCGAGCGCTTTTAACATGGGAAGTTAAAAAGCATGTTGGTGACATGTTATAAAACATGAAAAGTAAACCACCAACATGCCCACAGACGGACAACATGGACTTCAACATGGCATGTTGTAGTTGATGTTGTATACCATGTTTGTCGTCTGTAGGCCCCTTAACATCTTAAACATTTTTTTGTAGTAGGTAATAAATTATGTTCCCTATTCATACAGATTTTAGAGGCAAAATAAGGTAGGGGCGAGGCTAGGGGTCTTAGCTCTCATAGAAAATGAAAAAAAAACACTTTAAAAATGAGTTAAGAGCACGACCGCTGCGAATTTTACCGCTACGAGCGCCACATGTACAAAATTAGACAAATTTTTGTGGATGTCCAAATGTTCAACACTTTAAAATTTTTTGCTTCTGATTGAAAATATATAAAAACAACAGATCTATTTAAGTCATGAAGAAATTTCATTACAAAATTCCGTCGTGGTGTATTGTTTATTGTTAATTGAAATTTGAAAATTTACGAATTTTTTTGTTAATAAAGTAAACTTTTTTTATCTCGCACCCAAGCTATCATTATAAATGTGCTAATTTAAAAAAATAAACGTTAAAAGTTCGGTAATAAAGTTTTTCCATATGTTTTTGCGAAAATTAAAATATTTCAAATTTAGATCATAATCTCGAGTAGCACATCCAATTTTTCTAGTTCGTCCATTACTTCATAGGGTAATAATACAGAATTCTGTACTTTCGGCTGTTGGTTTTTATTTTAAACGAACTTGTTTACATAGCGATTTTGACAGTTCGAAATTTTCATATTATAATTTAACGGTACGTTTCAAATATTTTATTTGTTAATAACAAATATTATAATAATATCGACGGTTGAAAGGAGAAATGGCTAATACGTGATATCAAAAATACCTTACAAAATACACATTTTGTGTAAAAATTCAAAATCTCACCATGTAAACAAGTTCGTTTAAAATAAATACCAACAGGCTAGGGATGCGCATGCATGCATAAAAGTCATATGCCGCAGTTTGGCTTAACGTAGCCTAAAAGATATAGGCAGGTATTTTTTTACAATATTGAATATAAAAAAAAAACAAAGGGCCACTTTTTCAAAGTATAAAATAAATACACACAATTTAAAATTAAATTCTTTATTAATAATCGTATGTTCGCGGATGAGAAGCAGCCCAAGTCAACCCTTCGGAGGCCACACAAAATGAAACAAGGCGATTTTTTATAGTTGTACTACCTTGCATTATTTTCTGTAATTGTTTTAACACTTTTTGGTAATTTCCTTTTATTATTTTCAGCAATAGCATCTTGAATGTATGGTGGATCTACACATTTTTTGTTTTTCTTTAAATTATTGCGAATTAATTCAGGAGCTATACATTCAGTGTAAAATTGTTGTAATTTGGGCAACATAGAATTATTCCACAACTGTTCATTTCTGTAAATTTCTTCTATGAAGATTGGTATTTTGTCGTTGATATAAACAACGAAATAACATTTTTCCTTTTTGGTGATATTTAGTTGCCCTTGAACCTAGAAATATTTTATTAGTATTGTGACATCTATAAAGTTTAAAAGTAATGTTGTACCTGATAATAATAATTGTGATTGCGATTTAATTGTATCTCATTGTTTTCGTTTTTTTTTAAATAAATCTTTGATTTCTTTATCTCGATTAGCTCTAACAAAGAAGTAGCTTGTGTATCAGGTGAGTAAATGCATTTGATTTCTTAAATTGCATTTTCTCCTATCAAACCTGTTATAATAAATTAAAGTTATGTTATTTCTTTGAATAGCTAATACTATTATCTATTTTTACCATCCAGTGAAGCAGCTAAGAAACCATGATCTTCATCAATCAGAGACCCGATTTATGAACTTTCTTTCCAGTTGCTTTCTCAAATAGTGATGCAGCCACAGTCTCTTTTGATATACCATATTCGGTTGCCAGAGAATAAAATGAATTGTGATTTAAGCACGATTTGACTAACAAGGGGTCACTACAGTGAGTATGTCGCCAATCGAGATCCCAATTTTTTTGGTGATTCTAGTAGTTAAAAAAATTATCACTTTTTCGAATTTTAGTCGATTGCCTCTTAGTTCTTGAGTTATGAATTTTTGAAAAGGCAGATTTTACCATAAGTTTAGCATTATGGACGTTGTAACGCGTAGATACTGGGTTCTAATCCCAGTCCCGGCAAATTTTTTTTCTTTAAATTATGTAATTTATTATCGGAATTAAAAAATTAATGACCTACGAATTACCATTACAAATTATTAACCGCTAGACCACCATGGTTTTTTGTAATAATAGCTAATAATAATAGCAGTTAACCCACCATAGTATTTTTAAAAATTCATAACTCAAGAACTAAGGGCCAATCGACTAAAATTCGAAAAAGTGATAATTTTTTTAGCAACTAGAATCACAAAAAAAATTGGGATCTCGATTGGCGACATACTCACTGTAGTGACCCCTTGTAAGTTATGGCACGATGTATGTTGCCGACGTTTTACAACATTTCCAAATATTGATGCCGTTAGTCTGGGATGTCTTTCGTACTCATACAATTTGTTTCCAAATTGCCCCACAGTCTCACTTTGGATACGATTTTTTTCTTCCGTACTAACCTAGAAAATCAACAAAATCAGAACTAGCTTATAAATTTTATTATGTTAATATTTTTACTTGTAACCGTAGTGTTTGCTGTTTAGCTTCCTTCAGAATAAATTCTGAATCCTCAATATCCTCCGGTTCATTTGCGAACTGTCCGTAATCTGTGTTTTTACTCACACTTGGTGTTTTACAGCTCCGTTTCCTTTTTTTAATTGCAGGAAATAAATTTTTTCGGCAAGTAACCTTTTTTCGTTGGTGCTTTTTAATAAAGTTTTTAAAGTGACGGCCTGGACTACTTCCAACGCATTTCTTCCACGGACTCACATGCCACGCAAAACTTTTATTGTATCTCAATCCTGATAAATTCACTCTTCGTTCATATGAACCGCGTTGAATTAAATTTAACCTTTTTCCCATATTAAAACGAACCACAATATTCATTAACCTTTCAGCACGATTATTGTTTTCATTTTGTATTAATAAGTGTGCCTTCCTAACTAGTAAGTTGAGTACACCTACAAAAAAATAGAAAATTAAAAAAATATTGATGTAAACGAAGAAACTGATGACGTACCGTATAAATGATTAAATATGCCCGTAGCTTCTAGGTCAGGAACTAAATTATGTTCTGTATCACCAATATTATTACATGTCCCTTCAGTGCACTGCAAATGATTTCCAAATCCAAATAACATAATAACATATTATTATAATCTCGCAATGTAAACAAGTTCGTTTAAAATAAAAACCAACAGGCTAGGCATGCGCATATGCATGCATAAAAGTCCGTAGCCTGAAAACGGATATAGAATAATTAAAAATTTTGTTAAATTTCATTTACCTCGCACTTTCAGTATTCAAATTATCAGCATTCGTATTAGATGTTCTATTATCATCAATCACCTCATCACAATCATCAAAAAGTTGTGAAGAATTCCCATTTCTTTTTCCTTCCCAAAGAAGTTTCGAAATTTTAGCTCGCTTCGTCCTTTTAGCAATTCGACATAAACTTCTACCCATTTTAGTCAAGTTTAGAAATTTACAATAAAATACTTTGCGATGTTAACTAAAATAATTTGATTAGTAAATTATAATACCAAATTTTACTTACTGTATAATGAATGATGTGGTAATTATACTGTTCTTAACACTTTAAATGAACAAATTATAATTTTTTTATAGTTAAAAAATCTCATCCAATGCAATTTTAATTAAGTTAAAAATCTCAGGTTATTGGAATGCAATGAAACTAAACGTTTGTTAGTCAACTGTTTCGGTCATTTAATATTAAACCATCATCGGGACTGAAAAAAGGAAGAGAAGAGAAGATATTACCGGAAAGAACATTAAAAATTAATATAATCTCACACTTACCAAACAAAATAAGATTTGAAAATGTTATTAAAATAAAAACGCGAATTAGAAATCGAAAATTAAAATAGAACTAATAAATAAAATTTGATTATAATTATAAAACTGTGAGTAAAAATTTAACTAAATGTCAATTTTGAAAAGTAAATTTTGACTGAAAAATAGTTGAAAAATCTAATGTAAAATAAACATTAAAAATGCAAAATAAAGTGAGTGTGAGACCAACTAACAAAGCTCAACAATAAACTGAAAGAAACAATAGAAAAGGGGAAAAAATTAAATATACATCAAGAAAACATATTAAAATTAAACAATGATACCTTATAAAGAACAAACAGTATCTTAAAATTAGTTACAAAAGGGGGGGGGGGTTAAGGAGGACGAACCTCTATTTTCTGTAGGTAAGATCTTAGTAAGTTTTTATATCCGACATTGATATAACCATAATCAGTTTGCTTATTCATGTTGTTCTCTGAAGTTGATATGTAAGCAGCTTCCAGAAATGTTCTTTTTTGATAGTTAGGTTCAAGATTAAGAATGTTAACATCAGTAAGATCAAAATGGTGTAAACCTATAGACATATGTTCAGCTAAACCCGTTTTCTTCGAACCAGTTCTTATGTCATATTGGTGTTGCTTGATTCTGGTTAGTAGCTTTTGTTTTGTTTGACCAATATATAAAGAATCACAGTTACATTTAACACTATATATAAGGTTATTATTATCTAAGGTAGGTAGTTTGTCCTTTGTCCTTGAAAATAACAGTCTACCAAGTGAAAACCGATTACTAAAAACTAAAAACACTTTGCTGTTCCTTAGAGATGCACTCAATATACTATAAATCCTCTTAGACAACCAAGGATGGTATGTGATTTTACAAAATTTGTTTGGAATGGATTCATCTAACTGAGGAACAATAGTAGTGATGCGACGTATATTGTTTTTGAACAAAGCACAATCAATCAATCTAGCAGGGAAACCATTCTTCAAAAGTTGTGATTTAAACTCAAGAAGTCTAGTAACAACCATGTTTACAGGAACGCAGTTAATTATTCTATTTTTTAATGCAAAAACAACACTCATTTTTTGCTTAAGTGGGTGGGCAGAGTTAAAATTAAGAAGCCTATCTGTGGAGGAAGGTTTTCGGTACACATCAGTACTTAAACTACCATCATTGTGTTTCTCTATTAATAAATCCAAATAGGGAATTTTATTGTTGGATTCTAACTCATGAGCTTGATAATTGTTTATCAATTTTTAACTCTTTTGATACGTTACTTAAATTTACATACGAGTTAGAATCCAACAATAAAATTCCCTATTTGGATTTATTAATAGAGAAACACAATGATGGTAGTTTAAGTACTGATGTGTACCGAAAACCTTCCTCCACAGATAGGCTTCTTAATTTTAACTCTGCCCACCCACTTAAGCAAAAAATGAGTGTTGTTTTTGCATTAAAAAATAGAATAATTAACTGCGTTCCTGTAAACATGGTTGTTACTAGACTTCTTGAGTTTAAATCACAACTTTTGAAGAATGGTTTCCCTGCTAGATTGATTGATTGTGCTTTGTTCAAAAACAATATACGTCGCATCACTACTATTGTTCCTCAGTTAGATGAATCCATTCCAAACAAATTTTGTAAAATCACATACCATCCTTGGTTGTCTAAGAGGATTTATAGTATATTGAGTGCATCTCTAAGGAACAGCAAAGTGTTTTTAGTTTTTAGTAATCGGTTTTCACTTGGTAGACTGTTATTTTCAAGGACAAAGGACAAACTACCTACCTTAGATAATAATAACCTTATATATAGTGTTAAATGTAACTGTGATTCTTTATATATTGGTCAAACAAAACAAAAGCTACTAACCAGAATCAAGCAACACCAATATGACATAAGAACTGGTTCGAAGAAAACGGGTTTAGCTGAACATATGTCTATAGGTTTACACCATTTTGATCTTACTGATGTTAACATTCTTAATCTTGAACCTAACTATCAAAAAAGAACATTTCTGGAAGCTGCTTACATATCAACTTCAGAGAACAACATGAATAAGCAAACTGATTATGGTTATATCAATGTCGGATATAAAAACTTACTAAGATCTTACCTACAGAAAATAGAGGTTCGTCCTCCTTAACCCCCCCCCCTTTTGTAACTAATTTTAAGATACTGTTTGTTCTTTATAAGGTATCATTGTTTAATTTTAATATGTTTTCTTGATGTATATTTAATTTTTTCCCCTTTTCTATTGTTTCTTTCAGTTTATTGTTGAGCTTTGTTAGTTGGTCTCACACTCACTTTATTTTGCATTTTTAATGTTTATTTTACATTAGATTTTTCAACTATTTTTCAGTCAAAATTTACTTTTCAAAATTGACATTTAGTTAAATTTTTACTCACAGTTTTATAATTATAATCAAATTTTATTTATTAGTTCTATTTTAATTTTCGATTTCTAATTCGCGTTTTTATTTTAATAACATTTTCAAATCTTATTTTGTTTGGTAAGTGTGAGATTATATTAATTTTTAATGTTCTTTCCGGTAATATCTTCTCTTCTCTTCCTTTTTTCAGTCCCGATGATGGTTTAATATTAAATGACCGAAACAGTTGACTAACAAACGTTTAGTTTCATTGCATTCCAATAACCTGAGATTTTTAACTTAATTATAATTTTTTTTATCAAAAAACTATAGTATCTTATAGAAATTTTATTATATTTTGTACTGCAATAATATCTGAAATATCACCAGACAGAACAAGAGAGACAGATAATGCTTGCTATAATTAATAGCTCAAATTATCTCAAAAATATTACAGTTTTAAAGTGTATATAGTTTCCCCCTTGTGATAGATAGCTTAAGGTTGGTGGTGATCCTAGCTAACCTCTTTAAAAACTTGGCTAAAGTCGTCCTCTTAAGGGAAATAATAAGTACCAGCATGAGGTCAAAACAATTATTTTACCAATTTTTTGACAGTAGATATAATATGTAATTGGCTAATTTATTTTAACCTTTATGCATATAAAAGGCTAACATTTGATAAATATTTCTAATGAAAAACTATTATAAACTGAGTTAGTTTAAGCCATATTATTATGTCGGAGAAAATTTCAAAAAATGATGCTCACAGGGCTATCTGATATCAAAAACCAAAAAGACTCTGTTACTAGACGTATATTTCTCTCGGGATTGAATTGAATAATTAATGTTGAATTTTTAGTGCGGTTTTTAAAAAATAATCGTGATTTTCACCCCAAAAATCGGTTAAATCGACTTGTAAAATAGGTTATAAATAAATAAAAAATATGAAAATATTATTCGTCCAATCCTGGGCTATTTTCATCATTCAGATCTGTACTTTATGAGTTATCTTAAGGGGCCTACAGACGACAAACATGGTATACAACATCGACTACAACATGCCATGTTGAAGTCCATGTTGTCCGTCTGTGGGCATGTTGGTGGTTTACTTTTCATGTTTTATTCCATGTCACCAACATGCTTTTTAACTTCCCATGTTAAAAGCGCTCGAAGCCCTCGAAGACCCCAAGCTGTGAGCAGGTAGCTGTTGCATTTTTCTAGTTTTACTATGGATTTTGCAAGATCAAAAAATTTTGATATTTTGTGCAACATAATATGTAGGCGGAACGTCGTACCGACAAAGAGAAAACACATTCACGCATGTTACCGTTTGTAAATTTCTTGTTTGCAGAAAGTAAAAAATTAACGAAAATATCATAAATTTGTTTTTTCGACAGTTTTGGTTTTATAAAATATTCATTTGGGTCACCGTAACATGAAACTTTATCTTTAGCTACCTAAACTTACGAGATATCGGTGGAAGGAGTAATCCAAATAAAGCATTTCATTTTTAATTTCTGTGTATCTATATTATAATAAAAAGATTTAAATAAAAAAATTGTATTCAGTTTAAGCTAATTTTGATTGTTGGATTTTGATTAATTTTGAATGTTGGATTTTGATATTGGTTCACTAGTTTCACTACTGAAAAGCAATAGTTTTTCAATTATTATTAAAATTTCCTTGTTGCATCACAAAATTCAAAACCAGCCACCCCTAGTTTTCAAATTTTCCGATATAAAACAAATGATACAATCCTCGAAAGTGATTTATTATAATTTGGTTGCAAACATCTCTCTTCGTCTGTGGCAAAAGCCATTAGCACGCTTCACAACATGGTTGCACACCATGTCTCTCGTTTGTGGGGGCCTTTATGCACAGACCTAAAAATGCAGGTTAGGAAAAACCTCAATCAAGTTTTGTGTTAATAAAAAACTAATCCCCGATTTCATAAAACTTTTAACGTTGGCCCCTTAGTGCTAAATGACATCTTCAATTGTTTAGTTAAATTTAATGCCTTGTTAAAAGTTTTATAAAATCCTCAGAAGTATATGTCCGTCCGGGGGACGGCGGGGACATAAATGCCTCATAGAAAATATTATTGAGATGTACTTTCACTTACATTTTTTATTAAATGAATATTTTCTACCTGGTACTAACCCTATAAAATTAATTATTATGTTATTGATGTTTTGGAAAAACTTTTCCCTGACTTAGTATCCTGGAGGATACCTTTAAATATAAACAATTGGAAAACCAGGAGAGTCAAGGGTGTGGACACCCCCCAGCTAAAAGCAATAAATAGATAATTTTTTAAGAATGAAATTTGGGTCTATCAATTTTGTAAAGTCATCTCGTTATTTCTTTATGCTGGGAGCTTTCCGGTTTCACACTCGATTCTTGACATTTTAGGGGGTTTAACGGGCTTAGCCACCCATTGACTACAAAATAGAAATATCACTTGAAAATCAGATAAAATTAAGTATAGGCACTATGTATAGTTGATGTTACTGAAAAAACAAATTTCCCTGCCCAGGAAGGTACTTTTAATAAACAATCTGAAAACTGGGGGGTATGAAAAGTCAAAAAAAAGACAAAAAGATTATATGACCGCACCATTATTTAGTTTCATATCGTCCCCTTAGTACTATAACTAGGTAACTTGAATTTTGGCTGTTTTGAGTTAGCTACATGTAATCACCTAATGTTAACCGCTTCATTTAGTGCTACAACTAAAAAAGTTATATTAATATGTTTCTAAATATTAAATATCCACTTGCAAAATGTAGATACATTTTAATCCAAAAGAAATTATTTTTTTACGGGCAAATAAATAGTTTCCGCGCAAAAATTTTTAGTTATTCGTGTTCAGAACATCATGGAGCATGTCCATACCAAATATGAAGAAGATCGGTGTTGTAACCGTAAACTAGAATCATACCTAAGTCTATCCTACCAATTGCTATTCTAAACTTTAAACTTGATTTTCTCAATATGAGTAATTTCAAGTTACCTAGTTATAGTACTAAGGGGACGATATAACAAAAGATAATATTTTAATTTTCAATATCCCCGCGTCGCGTCGATGGGGTTTAAAAAAACTAAAAGTCAAAGATCACTACTTACAATAAAATATTTCTGCTTCATAATTATTTTTTTTTTATGTTTTTAATAAATTCTAGTATAAATAAATATTTAACATTTAAAAAAATCTTTAAATGGAGGAATGGGAAATTTAATAAAATTAGACTACAATAGCACGAAATTCGACTACAAAAAACCGAATAAAATATTTCGCATACAGGGCTACAGAGTAAAGCGAAAAGTCCGACATGACTAAAATCGATTGAGAAATGCCCATCAATATAAACATTTTACTAAACCAACAATTTATTCAAAAAATCCAAGACGTGTCTCCCGCGACAAAAAATTTATGATTCCGAGATAGCAAAACTTTGACCGTTTTTTTACATACCGGGTGACCGGTCGTCGATGTGAACATAGAAAATTAACATGGGAAATTGATTTTTCTTTAATTCCTAGTTCCCATCATAAACAGGTAAGAATGAAAAGGATATGAATTTAAAGAGATTTTTATTCCGCTTCTAAAGATACCTAACACTTCATATTTTGTTCTTGAATTACTATTAAAAACTCAGTAATAAAATGCAAAATAGCGCAATTAAAAATATTTTAGTTGCCTTGTTTGAATTTTATTGCAATTGTTTTTGCTTGAAAACTAATTACATGTAATAATTACAATGTAATATTATTATTACAATAAATTTGGTTAACAATGAACTAAACACAAGTAAGTATATTGTTGTGATATTTCAATAGTTAAGTAATCTAAATGAATTATTAAGGTGATAAATTGAAAATTCTTTAATTAAATTCAATAATCAGTTAATTTGACTGATAAAAATAGACTTTTGCATCAAATTAATGATAAACCACTGGATGTAACAAATTACACAAAAAACCATACAGATTTAAAATGATTTATGTGAAACAAATATTTTGCAACACTCTGTGAACGTTATTAAACATTTGAAATGACAACAGTTTCTTGTGAAATAATAATTTAGTGAACAAACAATTATAAACACCATGTTACCTATAAATAAGTGTGATATTAGTGATCAAAAATGTCAAACCCCACCACAGAATCCAAATTTTGAAAACTAGGAGAGGGACAGAACGGCCAACAAGCCGGAATGAAGCCAGTCTCTTAGTGAAGCTCAAGGAGAGAGGAGTCTCTTAGTGAAGCTCAAGGAGAGAGGAGTTCCCCGCTGAAACTCAAGCGGAGAAGAGTTCTTTGCTGCTCTTCAAAGAGGGAAGAACTCCTAGGATTTCTTTTTGATCCGAGGGTCAGAGAAGTGTAATTTCGCGGATTCACAAAGAAGTGAATAATTAGCGGAAATCGAATCTTCGCGTAATTGTTAATTACGATTTATAAAAAGTGTGCGATTGTGTGTTTCTGACGAATTGGGTTGTTGGAGAATTTACTGGTTTTTGGAATGCTGGCTGCTGTGAGGAACGTTTGATAGATTGGAACAGCTGGCGACTGCTGACGAGAATTTGGCCACATGGATCCGGCAACGCACTGACTTCAATAAAAATTTACCATTTAATAGTGAGTTTATTAATTAAAATTGTATTTGCTATTTTATAAAATTACACTTATTACATGAATGGACAGATTTACACGTACAGTGTTAAAAATTTAAAACGTTAAATATTGCGTGCATGTCTGAGCCATTACATCAGAACACTTGTGGTTTGAGACAAAATTATTATGTTCAAAAAATTTGATGCAAACTGTCTATGAAAAATTTTTACGTTCAGATAATAAATTATCCTTATCACGAATTTACACCCTTTTATTTCGTTCGTCGAACCTATCGACTCTGAGGAAGAGAAAAACCCATCTTCGGCGAAACGTTAGTTTTAGGGGGCTTTTGTGGGATGATTATTCATTTAAGGGTGAATATCATTGCAATATAATTCGTAACTTGTTAGAAATGATTAGTTTTCAAGCAAAAACAATTGCAATAAAATTCAAACAAGGCAACTAAAATTTTTTAAATACGCAATTTTGTATTTTATTAGGCAGTTTTTAACAGAAATTAAAGAACAAAATATTAAGTGTTATGTATCTTTAGAAGCGGAATAAAAATATCTTCCAATTGGTACCATTTTCATTCTTATCTGTTATGATGGGAACCAGGAATTGAAGAAAAATCAATTTACCATGTTAATTTCCAATGTTCACAGCGGTGGCCGGCCACCCGGTATAGTACTATACATATAATAAAAACTATTACCTCAATGTTAATTAAAAATTATTACAAAGTACCATATTTTAAGTTTACAATTAAACATATTTGTGCAAATTTTATGATCCTGAAAAATAATTGCAAAGTTGTACAATTCACAAGGTGAACTTGTGGGAAAATTGCACAAAAAAGGAACAATATAAATGCCCTGCAAGAAGGAAGCGGGTTAGTTAGTAGTTAGCTAGTATTTGACCATAAATTGCTTAACCACATGTTTATTTTATGAAAGTAATCAGGCCTTCTGTTTCTTTTTGTTAAAAGGTGAGCGTAACAGAGTTTGTTCTTCTTTTCAGTACTTTTGTTGCTGTTCTTCTTCTTCCTCACGACACTTTCGGTCTTTTTCTCCTGTTTGTTTTGATTTCTTCCTCTTCCTCGCGATGGTTTCGTTTTTCTACTCATGTAACCTTTCTTCTTCTTAACCTTTCTCAATTTTAATCCGTGATCGTATTTTATTGGTACTACTCATTCTCTTTTTCAGTACTACTAGCACAACTATTCCATTTGACATTCTCCCTGCATCCTTCCTAATACTCTCTATCATTTTCTTTCTAGTCATTGGAAAAATATGTTTTTGCTGTTCTATAGTTCTGATTTTACTGATCTTTTGTATCTAAAAATTAAATTTTTTACACAGTTTAACTTCAATTAACTCGTTTATATTCTTCATCAAGAGCAGCAGTTTATCTTGATATTCTGGTTCTTCTTGAAATGTTTTAAACTAATTTATTTCTCGAGATGTATTTAATTTTATAATTAATTTTTAGATAGATTACTGCTAAAACTTTAATTTCTTTCTCTTCCGGCTAAATTAGTAATATTAGGTTCTTGGTTTGTTTTTCTATGGCCCCACGTTCTGAATGCCATATTTTGTTTATTTAAACTCGCACACGTAAAAGCTCAATTTAATATACTACTTAAAAAATATTAGCTGCAAAACAGTGGTCACATATTTTCGACTCTAATTTCAGAACAGTTCAATACTTAAAAAATTTATATGATAAAGATCTACTGGCAGATCTAGAAATTTATTATTACAAAAAATGATGAAAATTTGAAAATTTGAATGTTACTAACACTTTTGTATGTGGATATGTTTATCAAAAATTGAATTTATGAACATTAACCATTTGACATTATGTTTGTAGAAATTTTTTACTATAGTAATTTCTTGTTGCAGAGGCATAAATATTTTGAAGATGCTGTTGAGGTGCAGTTTTCTTCTGTTATTGCTTGGACTATGTACCATTGCGGAAGAGCTATGCCAATCATCATCACTAGATTGTGAATGTTATGGAACACCATTAGAAGCTGAATATAACTGTAAGGGAGAATATGTAATAAAAGTGACATCAAAATATGATCGAGTGGAAATAGATTGTAATAATTATCAAGAAGAACCATCAACAAACAACATAAACTGGGACACTGCCAACTTACCAACGTTAAATCTAAAAAACATAACTTTTATACGATTCAGAAGATGCCCTCTTCCAAAAAGTTTTAGACAGATTTTAAACAGTTTAAAAATTGAAAGCATAAAAACCTTGCATATTGATTATTCTGACGATTTCGGAAATATTACTTTGACTTCGGATTATTTTCAAGGACTATCTGGTTTGGAAAAACTGGAATTTCCGATTAATAATATTAAACATATTGATAAAAATGTTTTCAATGAATTGATCGACCTTACAGATATAGATCTGAATTCGAATAATGTACAGCTAACGGATTATATGTTCCAAAATACAAGTAAACTAAGATATTTGGATTTAACTGAGAATAATCTCGATCGATTACCTGATCACGTTTTTGAAAATTTAACAAACTTGAGGTATTTATATTTACGAAGTAATAATTTAACTTACATAAATACTGAAGTATTTAAAAGTTTAATTAACTTGGAAATATTGGAATTGAGTAGTAATCATATCAGCAATATTTCTGAATTCAGTTTCAACGGTTTGAAAAGTCTGCAGAGAATAAACTTAAGTCGAAATAAATTCCTAAGTCTTCCAGACGATCTTTTCAAAAACAATTTAAAATTGGAATTCATAAATATGAATAGAAATCCACTATTAACGTCCTTACCTGAATACTTATTCGCTAACTTAACAAACTTGAAGGAAATCTATGTGCAAGAATGCACGTTGACGGTTTTACCGGAAAATTTATTTGTCGAGGATGCTAATTTGAAAAATGTATCTTTCGCCAGAAACAATCTTCAACGTTTGCCTGATAAATTTTTCGAAAATTTAGAAAAACTTGAAACGTTAGATTTTAGTTTCAACAATCTGACAGATTTTCCTATAGATTTGTTCGAACCTTTAACACAGTTGAAGGTTTTGAATTTAAATAATAATAATATACAGAAGTTGAATAAAAATATTTTCAAGAAACTGTTTTTATTGGAAGTAATCAATCTTAAAAATAATCGTATAGAGATAATTGATGCAGAATTGTTGAGAAATTCCGAAGCTCTGAAAGAAATTATTCTGTCCAATAATCGTTTATCAATTTCTTATGACTTGAGAAAAGGTAAGAATAATATTTCTCCATTCAATCAAAACCTTAAAATGGAAAAACTGCACCTCAGTAACAACAGAATAACTGAAATCAGTACTGACTGGATTATAGCAGGAACTCATTTAAAAGAATTGGATTTGAGTCATAATCAAATAAACCGCATCAATGTAAGTATTATTCGTATACGGCGCGGGAGAATTTCAATTATGCCCGACGTTTTTGAGTAAATATTTTTCTTTGCAGTTTGATGACATATTTGCGATATCTTCTGATTTAACAATCGACCTCACATATAACAATATATCTTGGGTGGATTTTACTACCGCGGAAGAAAGAGTTGCACATGAAGATAATCAAGACGTTTACAATTACAGATTAACCAAAGGCGTAGTGGTTTACTTGGATAATAATCCTATAAATTGCAATTGCTACCTATACGATTTTGTTAGATATTTTGAAAGAAGTATTGATCCCTTGGTACCAAGTTATGTGACAATCGAAGCAAATAATTTAACTTGTGCATCCCCGACAAACTTTATTGGTTTTGATGTTAAGAAACTTCAGTCTCACATGGTTAAATGTACTTTTGATCAATTAGAAGTTGGCCCATGTTCAGATATTTGCGATTGTGGTTTTCGACCTTGGGACAGAGCTATATTAATTAATTGTGCCAACAGAAATCTTACCCGAATACCCAAACTCACATTGCCCACAGAAAATTTCTACAATCAGACCAATGTTAACTTGAAAAATAACTTATTAACTTCTGCTCCAGTTCATGGAATGGGATATGAAAACGTAACAAAAATGGATTTATCATTTAATCATATTTCGCAATTTACATGGTTGCCATCAAAATTAGAGGTTTGATACTAAAATAAACTAACTTTTCTAATTAATTTATTAAAAATTTTTAGCGTTTGTTGGTGGATAATAACAACATTAGTCATGTGGATTTCGATATGTTGACGATGCTGAATTCGTCACAACTTATCGATATCGGTTTAGGAGGAAATCCATATATTTGCGATTGTTCTACCACAAATTTATCAAAATTTTTGGTTTCTCATATTTCGACTAAAGAAGTAAGTTTTTTAGACACTTTGCTACCAATCGCTTTTATTTAAGCAAACATCCACTCACACTATATTTTCTTTTTTACAGATTGACGTTAGCAATGTAAAGTGTAGAAATGGAGGAAATACTTTGGTACGATTAACGATCAACGATTTATGCCCAATATCCCAAGCTGGGTTGTACGTTGGTTGCAGTATTTTGGTACTTGCAATAGTGGTGGTTTGCATCGTACTAATTCTTTTTTACCGCAACGAACATGAAATTAAGGTGTGGCTATATGCACATAACATGTGTTTATGGTTTGTAACAGAACAAGAAATTGATAAAGACAAAAAATACGATGCTTTTATAAGTTACTCTCATAAGGATGAAGATTTCGTACTAAACAAAATATTATCAGTATTGGAAGAAGGTCCAAATCCATACAAATTATGTTTACACATACGCGACTGGATACCCGGAGAGTCCATTTCTAAACAAATAGTTAAATCAGTTGAAGATTCTAGAAGGACGCTGGTAATTTTATCGCCTCACTTTTTGGAAAGTGTTTGGGGCACAATGGAATTTAGAACCGCCCATACCCAAGCCATGAGTGAAGGTAGAGCAAGGGTGATTATTATATTATATGGCGATATAGATGTGGATGCTCACTTGGACGATGAATTGAAAGCTTACATTAACACTAACACTTACGTAAAATGGGGTGATCCCTGGTTTTGGGATAAATTACGATATGCTTTGCCCCATTCGAAGTCAAAAATTGAAAAGAAACGATCTCAAAGAAATCAAAATATAGCCATAACCTTAAACGATAAATTGGAACTTGTTGATTCGGCAGCAAAAACACCAAACCCTGGATCAACTCCGCCTGCAATTACTCTGGATCCCATATTATTGAAGAAGCATCCATTAAGTTTTTCAACAGTTGAAACTCTTACTCCTCCCGCTGAATCTGGGTTAAATCCATTGTTGATTAGTAAAACAAATCAGTAATTGTCTGTTTTTATAACCTGAAAATGGTTAATAGGTGATAAGAGATAACAGATAAGAGCAATCTAATAAATATCTCCAAAAACTTTAAGGAGGAAGTTAAAATCGAATTTGTTCGAATGATTTCATGACTATTTTGGATGTTCGGCGTATCATCGATACTGAATACCTCATAAGTACATATCTAACATACATAAATGCAATAAATGATTATATTTTAAGTGAACTATGAAAGTTGTAATGTTTTTACGTGTTTAAGAAATGTGAAAGTCGATGTCTGTGTTAAAAACATATTATGAAAATCTAGAACAATATTGATTTAGTGGTCTATTTTCACAATAATAACGTACGAGTATATAAAAGACTGATCCTATAATGTAATTAAACAAGTCAAGAATGCAGAAAAGTTTTAAGTGAAGGATATTTAAAGGGTTAACACGAAGATTAGTTTAATTTTGGATTAAGCTTTCTTGTTTGTTTTGAAAGTGAACTGAATATATAAAAAAATTGGTTAACATCTCAGGGAATTTTAAAGCTTTACCGAAAGTATTCAATAATTTTGAATAAGCAAAAATAGTAGAAGTATTCAAATTAAAACACGGGTTTGATCCCACGACTTCCTTATAGCAATTCAACATTCTAATCATCAGTCCATAACCGTTCTCCAGCTGTTATTTAATTCTATGAATTATAATGATTTTAACACTTTTAACACTTAAACTACCGGTCTGATGAAGATTGATACAATAATTGTATTTTGGGCTACTTCAGTCACTGCAGGCAGCGATTTTTTTGAGATAACTGTACTGTAATAGTGAAGTAACTTTCATAATATTCGTAATGTTTAATTGATTAATGTACTTATTAAATTTTTGTTTCTATATTTGTGGCAAACTACTAGTTAAGATGACCAAAAGACATTAGAGTTGTAACCACGAGAACTGGAATGTAACAAGATTACAAGTATGTGTGTCATATTCATAATGATCTACTCTACATTATACCGATTATACTGTTGAGAAATGAGCCATATACTTGCGCCCTCATTGTTTACATCAACATACATAATATGGTCATAGAGTTGCGGTACTGGAAGAAAGAAAAGCGTAGCTAAGATCCGGCGCAGTAGTGACCGCGTGACACCCAATTTCACCAATAATTGACACCAATATAAACACGCCTGTACGAGTTTTAGTTACTGCACATTAGTTCAGCCTTTCTTTCTTCCAGTACCGCTACTATAACTATAGTAGAATGCAGTATTATTTTATTACTATGTTAAAATTTGAATTAATTTTTTAAATAAATTTTATTGTTTTGCTTAGTTTCTAAAATTCTTATTTTATTCCTCTACCTACTCAATAGCGGAAAGTCCGACTTGACGAAAATCGATTGAAAAATGCCCATCAAGGCAAACATTTTGCAGAGGAATTATCCTAACATACCATTGGCTTCAATTTTTTTTCAAAATTTATGATTCCGAGAATGATTATTGCAAAACATTAACATTTTTTTACGCATATAATAAAGAAAATTACCTCATTATTAATTAAAAATTATTACGAAGTAGCAGTTAAAATTTTCAAATAAATAAATATGTTTTTGTAATTTTTATGATCCTGAAAAAACCAATTGCAAGAAGATTACATAATAAAAAAGAAGATTGTGCAAGGCACAAGGTGAACTTGTGGGAAAATTGCGAAAAAGAGGAACAATACGTATAAAAACCCCCGAAGGAAGGAAGCGAATTAGTTAGTACTTGACCATAAAATACCATGGTCATCAAAACATTTTTCATCTTATGAAGTTTTTCACGTTAGCTTAATTAAATAAAACTGAGTGGTGTGCTAAACTAATTTAATTTCTATTCAAAAAGTATTGGTTCAAGCTTACGATAGTATAATAATACCATAGCAGCACCATAAGCAATGCACGAAGTAATCGGACCTTCTGTTCCATTTTGTTAAAAGGTGAGTGTGACAGCTTTATTTGTTCTTCTTATCTGGATCCTGTTTGATACTCTCTATCTTCTCGTGCTAATCATTAAGAAAACATGTTTTTGCTATGGTCATACTTTTCCAACTTTGCCTAAATGTCTGATAATTTCGCTATTTTTTGTACTAAAAATTAATTTTTATTTTAACTTTCTTCAATCACAATGGAACTTTGACTAACTCATTTATATTATTTTTCTTTTTCCTCTGATTTAGTCAATTTATGTTCTTGGTTTGATTATCCAGTGCTCCACCTTCAGAGTGCCATGGCATATGCATATTATGTTTTTTAAACTAAAACAAATATTTTTGACCCCAATTTCAGAGCACTTCAATATTTTCAAAATGATATAATGGTAAAGGGGTCCCAAATAGACCAAGGTTGACAAGCACATATTCACAGAACGTCACTGGTAGATCTAGAAATTTATTATTACAAAAAACTGATGATAATTTAGGCAAACTTAAAATTCGAAATAAAAGTTATAATTTTTTTTACTACATTTAAGTTACCAGCAATTTTGAATGTAGGTATTTCTTTATTACCCAAAATTTTTACAGTGTAAAGCGCCATTCACAATGACGTGGGGTTTTGCCTTGCTTCTGTAGAAAGTTGGCAAGTGCCAAGTATTTTCTTCTATCCTTTTCCATGATTAAAAAATTGCTCATTTTGATTAGCTCTTCCTAGCTTTCTATCGAAGCAAGGCAAGACCCCACTTCATTGTGAATGCGGCCTAAGAATTCGTGAGAATTCGTACGTACATAAGAATTCCCAATCGAATATCCTTCTATAATTTTTGTCCGGTTAATGAATTTTTTAAGCAACTCTTAAATCGCATTTTGTTATAACTCGGGAACAATTCGACCGATTTAATTTTTAAACTCGAATGTGATTGTTAAGTAAATAAAAAGTTGGACCAATCAAGTGAGTTCTTTTAGGTTGTTAAAAATTTGAACCAACCAACCAATTTTTTTCGACACATACATACCTGGCTTTTTAATACATTCTCTGATGTATTTACTAGGTGTAGGTTATTTATGACCTATGTATTTCTCAATAATTGTAATATTTGTTATTATCAGTAAAAGGTCGACTTTATAGTATTATGCAGTTTTAACTTTTTTGAATTTTTAAATTCAAATCCGACCTTCATGCATATTTCGAAAACGTAAACACAAATTGAATTAGAAATGATCTCATTATCGGCGCCATGAATTATTCATCAGTTAATTGAAGATTGCATATATTGCATGTAACATTTAAATTTGTTGCAGTCAACTTTTATGTTTTCATAGTTAAGATTTGTGACAATTTTGTTTATTTCATTATTGACCGCCAAAAAAAGTAAGTGATTTCAATAGTGGTGGCGTAACTTATTTTGTTGTAGGGTTAAAAGGTTAGACACGGAGTTGGTCAGACGTTGACGGGGTGGTTTGGGGTAATTTTTCCTACTAAAATTTGAAAACATAAAATAGTATAACATTATGCCGTTATAATTAAGATGGTTAATTTTGTTTTCAGTATATGAAAGTACAAAAATATTTCAACCTATAAAATAATAAAGCCCGTATGACACTACTTGTACTATTTTCTTAACTAAATAGTGAACAAATTCTTTGTGGAATTTCATTACAAAACGATCAAGCTATTTGATATGAATAATTGAATTTATAAACTTTATTTAGCTATTTTTCACATCTAACAAAAATAATTATAAGTGCTTCAATTGACATTATTTTAGTAGAATTTTGTTGCTGTATTAAGTTTTTTTTGCAGAGGCATAAATATTTTGAAGATGCTATTGAGGTGCAGTTTTCTTCTGCTATTTCTTGGAGTAAGTACTATTGCGGACGAGCTATGCCAATCATCATCTCTAGATTGCGAATGTTATGGAACACCATTAGAAGCTGAATATAACTGTAAGGGAGAATATACAATAAAAGTTATATCAAAATATGATCGAGTGGAAATAGATTGTAATAATTATCACAAAGAACCATCAACAAACAAAATAAATTGGGACACTGTCAACTTACCCACGTTAAATCTAGGAAACATAACTTTTATACGATTCAGAAGATGCCGTCTTCCAAAAAGCTTTAGACAGATTTTGAACGATTTAAAAATTGAAAGCATAAAAACCTTGCATATTGATTATTCTGACGATTTCGAAAATATTACTTTGACTTCGGATTATTTTCAAGGACTGTCTGGTTTGGAAAAATTGAAACTTCCGACTAATAATATTAAATATATCGATAAAAATGTTTTCAATGAATTGAGGGACCTTACAGATATAAATCTGAATTTTAATAATGTACAACTAACGGATTATATATTCCAACATACAAGGAACCTAAGATCTTTGGATTTATCTACGAATAATCTCGATCGCATACCAGATAATGTTTTTGAAAATTTAATAAACTTGAAGTATTTATATTTACATAGTAATAATTTAATTTACATAAATTCTGAATCATTTAAAAGTTTAAATAACTTGGAAATATTGGAATTGAGTAGTAATCATATCAGCAATATTTCTGAATTCAGTTTCAACGGTTTGACAAGTCTGCAGAAAATAAACTTAAGTCGAAATAAATTCCAAAATCTTCCAGGCGATCTTTTCAAAAAAAATTTTAAATTGGAAATCGTAAAAATAGATAGAAATCCACTATTAACGTCCTTACCTGAATACTTATTCGCTAACTTAACAAATTTGAAGGAAATCTACGTACAACAATGCACGTTAACGGTTTTACCGGAAAATTTATTTGTTGGGGATGTTAATTTGAAAATTGTATCTTTCGCCAGAAACAATCTTCAACGTTTGCCTGATAAATTTTTCGAAAATTTAGAAAAACTTGAAACATTAGATTTGAGTTTCAACAATCTGACAGATTTTCCTATCGATTTGTTTGAACCTTTAACACAGTTGAAGGTTTTGAATTTAAATAATAATAATATAGAGAAGTTGAATAAAAATATTTTCAAGAAACTGTTTTCATTGGAAGTAATCAATCTTAAAAATAATCATATAGAGATAATTGATAGAGAATTGTTGAGAAATTCCGAAGCTCTGAAAGATATTATTCTGTCAAACAATCGTTTATCAATTTCTTATGACTTGAGAAAAGGTAAGAATAATATTTCTCCATTCAATCAAAACCTTAAAATTGAAAAACTGGACCTCAGTAACAACAGAATAACAGAAATAAGTACTGACTGGATTATTGTAGACGTTAATTTAAAAGAATTAAATTTGAGCCATAATCAAATAAACAGCATCAATGTAAGTATTACATGCATGTTATCGATACGGGATAGGGTAATAATTAAATTATTATTTTCGAAAATCTCAAAATTGCATGAACTTAAAATTTTTACCTTTTTTTTTTACTCAAAACCTTTTTGAGTGACTATGCATATAATATTATTCTTTGTAGTTTGATGACATATTTGCGATATCTCCCGATCTTACAATCGACCTCACGTATAACAATATATCTTGGGTGGATTTTACTAACGCGGAAGAAAGAGTTGCACATGAAGATAATCAAGACGTTTACAATTACAGATTAACTAAAGGCGTAGTGGTTTACTTGGATAATAATCCCATAAACTGCAATTGCTTCCTATACGATTTTGTTAGATATTTTGAAAGAAGTGTAGATCCCTTGGTATCAGCTTATGTAACAATCAAAGCAAATAATTTAACTTGCGCATCCCCCACAAACTTTATTGGTTTTGATGTTAAGAAACTTCAATCTCACATGGTTAAGTGTACTTTTGAACAATTGCAAGTTGCTCCATGTTCAGAAATATGCGATTGTGACTTTCGGCCTTGGGACAGAGCGATACTAATTAATTGTTCCAACAGAAATCTTACCGATATACCCAAACTCTCATTACCTATAGAAGATTTCTACAATCAGACACATATTAACTTGAAAAATAACTTATTAACGTCTGCTCCAGTTCCTGGCATGGGATATGAAAATGTAACAAAAATGGATTTATCTTGTAATCACATTTCGCAATTTACATGGTTACCATCAAAATTGGAGGTTTGATACTAAAATAAGCTAACCTTTCTAACTAATCTACTTATTATTTTTCAGCGTTTGTTGTTGGATAATAACAACATTAATCATATAGATTTCGATATGTTGACCATGCTAAATTCGTCACGACTAACCGATATAAGTTTAGGAGGAAATCCATATATTATTACAAATTTATCTAAAGAAGTAGGTGTTTCATGATAATTGAGATGTGAAAAATTTTAGGCGCTTTGTTTCAAATCGCTTTTATGTATTTCAAGTGCTAAATTTGCCAATAAAAAACATGTATCTACTTACTCACATGCACTATACCTATATTCTTTTTTATAGATTGACGTTAGCAATATAAAGTGCAGAAATGGAGGAAATACTTTTGTACGATCATCGATTCATGCCCAATATCCTAAACTGAGTTGTACGTTGGTTTTAGTATTTTGGTACTTGCAATAATGGTGGTTTGCAATCTTACTAATTCTTGTTGTACCGTAAATAACATGATATTAATGTGTGGTTATATGCACATGATATTTGTTTATATTAGTGATACTCAAAGTGGGCTATATCGCCCCCCTATGGGCGATTTTTAGTCCTATGGGGGCGATAGTGGGTATGAAAAAATTTGGGGAAACAAAATTTTCATTAAAATTTGGATTTAAAAATTCAAAATCGTAAAAGCCGTGTGACACTTTCCTAGAAATAAATAATTATTTTATTAACAATAACTTTTATTTTAACTTTTAGCTCTTTTTTGATCAAGAAACAACTTGGCCCCCCATCGTTATAGAAATTTATGCTCAGGAAAGTGGGCGGTGGCACAAGATATTGATAAATAATACAATAATTACCATGCTTTTATAAGTTACTGCCCCTTTCTTTGTAAAATATGTCAGCACTCTCTTTCAGCTCCAATCTATAGCAGTATATTCCGGTTATCAGTTTCTAATGATGAGTTCCCCAGATTTTCGAAAAACAGATTTGTAACACCCATTTATCGCTGCGATATCGTTAACTATAGGGGCATTTCAATCCATATAACAATTCCAAAATTGTTAGAAAAATTGGTTGCTAGTCAACTTCTTTCTGCTAGTAAAAACCTCCTTACTTTCTTGAGACCTGGCTTCTTTCCAGGCCGTTTAACAATTACTAATCTGCTGTTGTTTGTATCAGAAAAATTATCGAATTGTTCGAGAATCACAAGCATATTGTGTACACGCGGTGTGTAGTTGGAACAGAAGGAGAGATCAGAACGAATGAAAATGGCTGCCGCTTGCGTGAATATAGCACCTTCAATAAGTTCAAAATTACGAACACCTTTTTTTAGAAAGAATGACATTCATAAATTTACGTGTACAGGAGAGGTTACAGATCACTGATCCACTATATGACAGCCAACGAAAAATTTGCCCCACTGGTTACCGATACTAAAGTGTAGGGGAAAGTGATATAGGCACTGATCATCACCTGGTAGTAGCTGAGGTTCTGTTGACGAATGAGAAGACAATATAAAATCCATTTGCTTCAAGATCAATCCATAAAATTCGTATACCAAACTAGAATGTCACACGTAGGTACTACAAAATAGACCAACAGAAGAAAATATTGAAAATGAATGGGAAAATATAAAAAGAACCATAAAGCAGGTCGCTTACCAAGATTGGGAGAGCAAAAGATAAATAATAGAAAACGAGGCCCTACAATATAGAACTCGGAAATACAAAGGGCAATAATAGAGAAACAACGAGCACATTTCAAATATCTGCAGAACAGATCGGTAGAAAATGCTGTTGATTGATGGACAATCAGCGATTGCCAAAGCTTGCGTATTAATATCATCCTAGAGGAAAGAGAGACCAGGGAAGACCCCGAAAGCGATGACAGTAAGGAGTCGGTACAGGCCTAATCCCTGATGTGAAGAAGAAGAAGAAGAAGAAGAAGATAAATAATATTGGTCGGTATATCAAGTACTGTAAAATTCTTTTGTTTGCCGATGACCTCAATGACTGCATGCTATTGTAATTAAACCTTGAGGATATTTATCAATGGTGTCAGTATAATCGTTTCAATTTAAATTTCGATAAATACTCGGTAATCTCTTACTCCAAACATATTTCAACACATTTGATTACATAATTGGTGGTAAAATATTAAATCATGTTACTGAGATTGATGATTTAGGTGTTCGATTGATACTGGCTTCATTTTTAGATGCAATATTGCAACAGTATTTAGCAACGCTCTCCGACCTTTGGGTGTTATTCGCAGGCAATGCAAGTACTTCTCTGGTAACACCGTCAAATTAATGTATTTTACCCGTGTGAAATCTAATGGAAATACGTGTCAAGTGTATGGTCTTCATTTGATGGTACTGATATCGATAAATTGGAAGCGGTTGAGCACAGGTTCCTCACATACGCTCACTATAATTTATTGGTAAGTTATTTTAGAGTGAATAGCTGCATATGGTCTCCCCCAAGTAAAATTCTTGCTTGGGAAATGGCTGTAAATTGCCTTTCAGTGACTGACAAACAATTTACAGGCATTTCCAAGGTGAAAATGTTACTTGGGCGAGACCACAATGCAGCTATTTAAAGGCATATCAAACTTTTTGTCAAAAATGAGATACGCCTTTACATTTTGATACCGACGATATAATGTGAACACGATAGCGTCTAAATAAAACAAAGGAATTTCTCCAAATATTGAACTGTAGCTTTGTATCCATTGTAACAGGATGTCAGATGAAAATGAATAAAATTCCCTGCACAGAAAATTGTTTTTGTACATTTCGAACTTTCCAGCTATTAAATAATTATTTTTCACTGTCCTTAGCCTTCCAGGTACATTACTTCCCGAAACCTTCCAAGTAACGGTTATTTTAAGTATGGAAAGTCATGTGATGGTCGTACTGCTTTCCTTTTTTTTAAGTTTTATTTCTGCTGAATAGACCAAACCTTAGAAACAAAAAAAAATTATGTCATGAAATCATTGGTTTTAACTTCTAATCTGAAATTTCCTATCAATAACTAAACCAGCAATCATAACCAAGTCACCACCGTTTGCCATAATTTGGAGTTTGAATCTTTAAGTAAAACTGTAAAACTTTTTGGTTAGAATTAGATTAAAATGAACTAATAATGCATGTTGAGAATAATAGAAGAGTTTTACGCGGATCTATACAAATCTAAAGTTGCAGAAGAATTAGTAAGGGGAGAGAAAAACGCAAGAAGGACGACCATACAAAATGTCGGATCGGAGGAAATACCAGAAATAAACAGAGCAGAAATGGAAAAGGCTTTGAAGGATATGAAAAGAAATAAAGCAGCTGGAGTGGATGAAGTGACCACCGATATGATTCTTGAAGGAGGGGAAAAATTAACAGATGCGTTATTGCAACTCTTAAACGAATGCCTACAGCAAGGCAGAATACCTGACGCATGGAATAACGCAAGAGTAATACTAATTTTCAAAAAGGGAGACACCCGAAAGCTCCAAAACTACCGACCAATAAGCCTAATGTCCCATATGTACAAACTATTAACCAAAATAATCACAAACCGCTTAACTAAAAAACTAGATGACTATCAACCCAGTGAACAGGCAGGATTCAGAAAGGAGTATTCAACGGCAGATCACCTATTAACAATAAAACTTTTAATCGAGAAATGCAATGAATACAATATACCTATATATCTTGGATTCATTGATTATGAAAAGGCATTTGATACAGTGGAGACTTGGGCTATACGGCGAGCATTAAACAACTGCAGAATTGACAGTAGATATAGTCAACTGTTGAATTTAAATTACGCGGCTTAAGTTTTAGTTACAATTAAGTTGGTACTACAGTTGGCAATACTGTTTAGTAGGGTTACCTGTTAGGTAAAGCACGTTGTTAGTTGTTATAGTTGTTATCATATTATGTTATCGTGTTGTTGTTATCATGTAATCAGTTAAGTTTGTTATTATAAGTTGTTATTACTGATTTGTGTTTCCTTTTATTTTCCATTGGAATCCGTTATATCCAATAGGTTAAGGCCCAGTTCAACGCAGCCAATGTAAAATAGAAAGAAAAGGACAAAGAAAATTCGATTAAAAGAAAAACGTGGTATTCTTTTGTGGAAAGTTTTTGTAATCGTACAGGATAATTCAAGTTAAAAGAATTTGTGCGATTCAAGTGAAACGATCTGGGACAAAAGAAAAAAACGTGTTATTGATAGTATACAAGAAAAACGTGGTATTCTTTTGTGGAAAGTTTTTGTAATCGTACAGGATAATTCAAGGAAGAAGAATTTGTGCGATTCGGGTAAAACAATCAAAGAAGAACGTGGTCGTATAAATATCAAGTAAGGTTAATCGAATTTTAAGTACAGTAATGGAGGACATCGTGCCGAAGGTTTTGCCAAACACCAAGATTAATGTAAAATTTTCTTTGGGGTTTTATTGTAACTAAAAAGTGGGAGTGTTGAATTTAAATTACGCGGCTTAAGTTTTAGTTACAATTAAGTTGGTACTACAGTTGGCAATACTGTTTAGTAGGGTTACCTGTTAGGTAAAGCACGTTGTTAGTTGTTATAGTTGTTATCATATTATGTTATCGTGTTGTTGTTATCATGTAATCAGTTAAGTTTGTTATTATAAGTTGTTATTGTTGATTTGTGTTTTCTTTTATTTGCCATTGGAATCCGTTATATCCAATATCAACTATAGGGTGTTTTTTTAGCTGCATGAGAACTTTCAATAGGGATAACAATTGAACCAAAATTGCTATGGAAACAGTTTTTTGACATTTGTGTTTAGCAAGACCATTGAACAACGCTACCAAATTGGGCTCACAACCAATTGGAAGTGGATCCATTTTTTTACCGTAAAATTTTGTTCAGTGACGAGGCACATTTCTGGTTAAATGGGTATGTGAACAAACAAAATTGCCGTATATGGAGTGAGACCAATCCGGGACATTATCTTGAGACTCCATTGCATCCATTAAAATTGACTGTTTGGTGTGGAATACACGCCAACGGCATCATTGGTCCATATGTCTTTCGAAATGAGGAAAGAGCTACCGTTACGGTGAATGGTGTGAGATATCGACACATGCTCAATACATTTTTGTTTCCAAAACTTCAAGAGCTAAACATTGACAACTTATGGTTCCAACAGGATGGTGCTACGTGCCACACAGCCAACGAAACCATCAATTTATTGAAAGGACAATTTGGTGACAACATTATTTCAAAACGTGGTCCTATCAATTGGCCTCCAAGATCGTGTGATTTGACACCTCCAGATTATTTTCTGTGGGGGTATGTTAAATCCATGGTTTATGCTAACAAACCAACAACTCTAGAAGCATTGGAGGCTAATATTCAGCAAGCCATTTATGAAATAAAGCCAGAAATATTGGAAAAAGTGGTCAAAAATTGGACTGAACGGATGCGCTTCGTAACCATTAGTCGTGGTGGTCACATGCCGGAAGTCATGTTCAAATCATAAATGCCTTTAACTGTACTTTCATAAAAAAATTATAACCAAAACATTCCGTCAGGTTTTTAATGCTTTATTTCATTTTGAAGTTCTCATGCAGCTAAAAAAACACCCTATACTACAACAAATAGCAGATAAAGCGACAGCGATATACCAACTTCATGAACGAACCAATCCTGTACCTTTGGAAAGGGGTGTAAGACAGGGAGACAGCTTGTCACCTAAACTATTTACCCTCACTTTAGAAGATGTTTTCAAAAAGTTGGACTGGTCAGAAAAGGGTATCAAAGTAAATGGAAGATATCTCAATCATTTGCGATACGCTGACGATGAAGTGGTGATAGCAATGAGCCAAGAAGAGCTGCAGGAAATGATCACTGATCTGAACAGGGCCTCAAGAAAAATAGGATTACAAATGAATCTGAGCAAAACAAAAGTGATGTTTAATGAAGATGGTAACATACAGGTAGAGGGTGAACAAATTGAAAAAGTTACGGAATACATTTACCTGGGGCAGAAGATCATACTGGGAAGAGAAAATCAAAGTAATGAAATAAAAAGAAGAACTTCTCAAGCATGGGCGGCCTTTCGAAAACTGAGTTTTATATTAAAAAATAGAAATATTCAACTGCATTTAAAAAAGCGAGTCTTTGATATATGAGTGTTGCCTGTATTGAGTTATGGCGCAGAAAACTGGACCATGACCCAGAAAAATATAAATAGTCTTAGAGTAACACAACGAGCAATGGAAAGGGCAATGTTAGGCATATCCTTGAAAGACAGAAAGACAAACATCTGGATAAGGCAAAAAACAAAGGTCACCGACATAATACAAAGAGCAGCAAAACTTAAGTGGTCATACGCGGGACATGTGGCAAGGAGGGATATGGATCGGTGGAGTAGAGCCATGCTGACATGGAGACCATACACGTTTACAAGACCAAGAGGAAGACCTCCGATGAGATGGATAAACGACATCAAGCTTGTGGCCGGCTTTAATTGGATCCAAGAGGCAGGAAATAGAGAAAGATGGAGAAAACTTGAAGAGGCGTATATTCAAAAATGGATTTAATAAAACGCTAATAAAGAAGAAAAGAAGAAGAAGAATAATGCATGGAATCCGTGAACTAATATGACAATTAAAATATATCAGGATGTTCGCCGCATCTGAATATATTGGAAAACCCATTTTCATCAAAATATAATTTATAAATAATATTAATTATGAATTGATAATGTTAACTCCATCGACATTTCGAAAAACCACAATACAACATAAAAAGTTGGTATTTTAGCGATACCTACCTAATTACATTATAAAAACATAACCATAATTGATTAGCAAAACCCATCACTAACCTTGAAGCAGTTAAAATTGTATTAAAAACTAATAAACAAATCAAAATAAAATTTGAGGTCTCCCAAAAGAGTTGGGTTATCCAAACAACTTCTTGAAAAATGCTGCTTCTTATTCTCATCCGGATATAAACTTTTTTTTATTTTAATTTTTTCAAAATAATAATTACTGGTGGGAGGTAACAAAATAAAATTTTGTACTTTGGCATTTCGTTAAAAGTTGTTAAGCATTGAAAACTTCAAAATCAAGTTTTAGGATTTTTTGTATAAATAAAATGTATGCAAATATTATGACAAACACAGTGACGTATTAGTCTTAGCAGATAGGGGAATCAGTCGCTAAAATTAATTATAGCAGTTATTAGTGTTAATTTGTTCTGCGTAGTTTCAATAAATTTATAATATTAGCAATGGTTAGGGTTATCTAAACTGGATTAGTTTAATTTAATGTGCATAATTGTGAATTTAAAGTGCTATAGTTAAAGTGTATTAGAAATTTTATAAATTTCTAATTAAATGGATAATTAATATTCAAACTCAGTTTAAAAGGTAAGACAAGTCCGAAATTTGAATATTTTATTGCAAATATTAACCCATCATACTAAATTGATACAATAATATTATACGAATATAACAAAAATACTTGGAAAATTATGAATTCAAAATACTTGGAAAACTTTAATAATATCTTGATTAACGATTTTAATTAATGATCATAATTTAAAATAATTTAAAATTGAATTAAGTCGTCCCCATAAACTTTTAGCTTCTTATAATTCGAGTGTCTTATATTAGCTTTATTTCCCACAATATTTCGTAATTTTAAATAAGACAGTCGATAATTATCTGCCAAGGTCTCCAATTTTTTACAATTCTTTATAAACACTCATCCATGTAGTGATACTCTTATAGGTTTTGAACTATCACACAATTACCAAATAAATATTTAAAATGTTTACTTTCTAATTATTATATTAATTTATAATTAATTGGAATTATTATTTACTGATTTAGTAACTGCTAGTCGAAAATTGGGCAAACAGCAAATGTACATAAAACCGCACAATAGTTTTGGGGTGGATAAAAATTTCGGCATAATTTGGTGTTGCCTTCTTTTTCTTTCACACATAATTTAATTTTTACATTTCCAAAAACGGTAGTGGGTTTTCAATAAGATGAACTTAGTAACTCAGATATATCTCTCATGCTACACTTTCCATATTACCAATGGCCCTATAGTCACTTGTAAAAAAGTCTAAAGCTGCAAATCATTATGTCAAAAAACTTTGTTTGGGTATTATTTTTTGAATAGAATATTTCGCTGCCGTTATTAATTTATTATGGGTACAAATCCACAAACTAACGAAGGAAGGAACTATTAGTTTACTATTCATTGTTATTTGAATAAAAATTTCCCAGTAGGTTAACCTAAAACAGGTCAAATTACAAAGAGGTCAATATGTAATTGATACAAGTAGTAGGAACTTAAAAAAAACCAGAAAAATCGAAACTGCACGTACTCTTCGGCGAATTTGCACCGCTTGTACAGTTTACGGTTTTCCATGCGTGTTAAAAATGTGTGACAGTTACGGGGCATTTGTGGCTTAACATGGATTCCGAACCACTGGAATAGATAATATTTACTTGGTGAAGTCCATACCAGGAAAGCATTTGGTTTATTTATAATTTTGTTTGGGGGCAGCAGGTAGACACTTGGTGAGTGAAAAATCATACTCTGAAATCTATGAATTTCAATATGAGAATAAGCCTGTTCGATCATTCACTCACTCAATATACAGGGTGTCCCAGAAGACGCTTTTCTAAGAAAACTTTTGTTTAAATTCAAACACTTGGAGTAATTGAGGCGATAATATTTTTACAGATCCCTCTGTGCTTTGATAGGTTATTGAATATTAGCTGGCAGCTAGCTAATTACAGCTATTATAATTTTGAGTGCCAAATTTGCTATCTAAAGTAAAGCTAAAGTAGCTGGCGGTAAACTGTAAAAATAAGCTAATAACTGCTTGATAGCACTCAATAATAGTTAGCTAGAAGTAAGCTAATACTAAGTAGCTAATAACCGACTAATAGCTCCTCAATAATAGTTAGACTTTGGGAATATTGCTGCATTCTAATGGCTTTTTTCTATTAGCTATTCATGAGCTTCAAAATGATAATTTTTAAGGGTTTCCATTAAGTCAGGTTCAAGTTGAAGAAAATTTTACTTAAAGAGATTATTAGGCTAAAGTAGTACCTAATCTGTTAAATTTCCTATCCAGAGAGGAACCTCAAACTCTAGCCAATCTCGTGTCCGACCCTTCAACCATACATAATTATAGGGGAAGGGGCCTTTCCAATTTATTTTGCGTATACTACAAAATTAGGTTACGCCGCCACTGTGTCAAGACTTCACTTAACAAATTGATAGCCCAATTTGGATGGGAACCCCAGTAATTGGTGAAGAAGCCCACAAAACAGGTTGGCAATAATCTATAACAAAAACTAACTTTTAATTTATTCATAAACGAAGCATAAACATGAACAATTGAGTCCGTTAGTGTGACGTCACAACGCCTAGAAATTGGCAAACCGTCTAACGCGAATTGACTAAGTGGTTTGCGCCCATTTGAAAAAGAACATAACACGAACATTTGCAAACACGACGATCGCATCAAGGAAAGTGTCAACTGTTTCAATATAACCCTATTTAATTCATTTAATTGTTATAAACTTATATTAATTATGTAAATAATTCACTATTCTACTAATTATAGTCTACTATTTTATGGTAGAAAGTTCCTTAAGTATTTAAAGCAAACCATTTTTTAAATTTAATTGGTTGCTCTCATTCTGGTGAAAAACCATTAGATAGCATGACATTATAATTAATAGTTTAAATAATATAAAGACCTTTTAAAACCTTTTTAACGTATAGATTTAAATTTTAGGAAACATACTGCGATTTTCACCGCTACGGTGTCTTTTTCTTTGAATTATATTTTATTTAAAAAGTGTTAAAAATAATTGTCAAAAGTAGAAGGTTTCTCGCTACTGTGAATTCAATCACAATTGTACAATATTGTGCACTTCACTCAATTTTTCTCATTAACTAAACTTTCACATACCGTAAAATGGGGTGAATCACAACAGGCAGGTGAATCACAACAAAAGTTTGGGAAGGCACAAATAATTTTTCTGTGCTGCAACATTGAATAAAATTATTTGATTAATCCTTGATGCACAGAAAAATTATTTGTGCCTTCCCAAACGTTTGTTGTGATTCACCTGCCTGTTGTGATTCACCCCATTTTACGGTATGTGAAAGTTTAGTTAATGAGAAAAATTGAGTGAAGTGCACAATATTGTACAATTGTGATTGAATTCACAGTAGCGAGAAACCTTCTACGTTTGACAATTATTTTTAACACTTTTTAAATAAAATATAATTCAAAGAAAAAGACACCGTAGCGGTGAAAATCGCAGTATGTTTCCTAAAATTTAAATCTATACGTTAAAAAGGTTTTAAAGGGTCTTTATATTATTTAAACTATTAATTATAATGTCATGCTATCTAATGGTTTTTCACCAGAATGAGAGCAACCAATTAAATTTAAAAAATGGTTTGCTTTAAATACTTAAGGAACTTTCTACCATAAAATAGTAGACTATAATTAGTAGAATAGTGAATTATTTACATAATTAATATAAGTTTATAACAATTAAATGAATTAAATAGGGTTATATTGAAACAGTTGACACTTTCCTTGATGCGATCGTCGTGTTTGCAAATGTTCGTGTTATGTTCTTTTTCAAATGGGCGCAAACCACTTAGTCAATTCGCGTTAGACGGTTTGCCAATTTCTAGGCGTTGTGACGTAGCCACTAACGGACTCAATTAACATAAAATAGTAATAAAAAATAAAAGAGCTAACAGCACAAAAACAACACGAAACATTTCAAATTTGTTATTAAATTATTCAATAATTTCATTTTACAAAGTTTAATCTAGAAAATTTGTGAATTATTACAATTTTATGTTGAAAATTTCAATATAGAATTTAATAATTTGATGTAAAAATCTCTGTTTGATCTAATTATAAAGTCATAAATCTCTAACAGGTAATTAAAATTATAATAATTTGTAACCAAAATATTCAAAATAACGATAAAAAACTAAAGCACAATCTATTTTAGTTCAAAATATAATATTTATTTAAAAAAGTTTTTCTATTAGAGCTCTGTCAGATGTTGGAGTGGGTCAGGCTTTAGAATTCAGATAAACAAGGATCTAATAGATATGGATATGGTTAAAAATATAATTATATAGGTACATAAAGTTGTTCAAAAACTTAGTTAATAATTACTCGAATCATCCGAAAAATGTACCAAAATTCTTGTCTGTTTGGATCAGAAAACCTGACCTAACCTAACAGCACTAATAATTACCTATTATTATTGGAGTTCTTTACTAGGAAATTCTTAAATAAATGTTGGTGAAAACGGGCATCAGAGTTCTCGAATTTTGTTATACAAAATCAATAACTTTAATAATAATTAGCATTCAAAATATTTAGATTATTTTTCTGCATATTATGGATATCAGATCATGGTGAGTTCAAAAATGTTATTACATTTCTTGAATTATCAAGAAATGTAATAACTATAACAGTTATAATAACTATAACAGTTATAATAATAACAGTTGACTATTAAGTCAACTGCCGTTTTTCAACACAATTGATTAACTAATAGAGAAAACGTCCAAACGTGGCCCCACATTTTTGCCCCATTATTATCATAATACGTGTAGTGCATGAATGGGACTTTAAGGGCGAGGATCATCAAAGTCAGTTTATTCTCCTGATAAATACAGCTCCACCAAGCTTAGAAAGGACGCGGCAAATATGCCAACTAATTTGATAAAAATTTGAATGAACCAATGAACATTGAGTTATTTCTCAAGTACATTCTGTTGTAAAAGTTACAAATCATTGCGTGTGTTTACATTATTATTACATTACATTATTATATCAAGATAGGAAATTCACTAAGATTGTAATTTTACTTATTCATAGATGTCAGTAGAATGCGGTTTTATCACTTGTACTATTTTTGCCTTTAATAAAATGGAATATCTTTTATACGAATATGTACATATCTCATTTTTTACCAAAATATCACTTGTATCACTTTTTCTCTGAGCTATTCAATTATATTCAACTATTTAGCAGGAGAATAAACTAACTGACTTTGGTGATCCTCGCCCTAAAAGGTGTAAATTGTAAAATCAACCAAATTCTAGGAAACTGATTTTGAACTTAACATAGTATAATAATTAATTGGTATATCTAGTTAAATTAAATAAATAATTTATATAATTTTATTTATTTAATTTAATCCGAAATATTATAAAATATATCTACCAATTAATTATTATCTTTCTGTTAATTTTATTTATTTAATTTAACCCGAAATATTTTAAAATATACCAATTAATTATTATCACGAGTTAATAATAACTTAATAATTTGGAATCATAATTATTATATTGTTATTCTTTATACTGATAGTGTAAAACGTGACGATACCCACTTCTCCATTGGAAATTTCGTAAATCTGTTCATGCGCTCCGATAAGTATTTTAATATAAAACTTTGAGAATTGAATAGTTTGTTTACGATAAACTATAATATTAAAATAATTAGTTTATAAACTTTTTAGGAAGAACTAAAATATTTATTTATTTATTAACAATATTCATAATATGTAGTATAATATATTATTTTTCAAAAACTTTTTCAACTTTAAAAATAGTTTTGTGATAGTGGTATGATATACTAGTTTGATAAATCAATTTATTCGATTGTTGAGCTGTAATATACCCATATTTCCGGGAAATAATTAACAGATAAGCGAATAAAATTAAACTTTGCAACAATTACGTTTAATTTATTTTTTACTGTAATTAATAATTAAAGTTTATTTATTACGTTTAAGAATTCTACGAATAATTTTATTACCCCCTAAGGGTACGTTTTTTTTCTCAAATTTTCTGTGTTTCTCGTACTTTATAATACGATTTTCTTTATTTTCTATTAGCAAAAGAAAATTAAATATCATAGGAAATGACACACTTTTACCGCACATGATTGAGATTATTATGTTCTACTTGACTAGGAAAAGACGTAGTTGATTTTAGTCTTAGTAAATATCATGTGAGTGCCCCATCAATGGTCAAGGTGAGTTGATGATATGTCATTGAAAGTTTTTCGAAAATTAATTCTTTGCAAATATATTTTTCCCAGCTAGTCAGGTTTAAATTTATTTCCAAGACCAATAAATTATTAAGTTAATGTATGTAAACGTTAGAAAACTTGCAACCGTTTTAATTTGTAAGCAAAAACTTGTATTTCTAGTTTACTCAAATACAACAAAATTTGCACCTTTTCATCTTATATTGAAGTTGTTGCTGCTGATATTTCATCCCATTAAATAAAGCATTTTGGTTTTCGGTCACGTGACTTTAAACGCTCTTGTCATTCCGTCACCAGTTTGTGGTTCATCATAAAATAAGTCATACAATTTTTATTTAATCGGATATTATATCAGCATTCGCAAGTTTCCATTGTTTCTTCATTTCTGATTCCATTCTCTTTAGAAAAGTTAGTGGAAATACTTTTCCAATCAATATAGTATTGGCTATGACGCTATAGGATTCCATTTTAAACTGTTGGCTTAAAATGAACGTGTAAGCCCCTACTGGCGTAAAAATGTTTTATTCCTTAATTGTGAGATTGTGAATGCAGCTTAAAAGAGTAATTACATAATATTCAACATCTGAAAGAGTGAAAAGCACCCAAACGACATAAATTCTCTTTCCTTTTTCAAATATAAGATCCGCTTGGCCGTGCCTTGAAATTCTATTATTAGTGTTTTTATTTTCTAAATATAAATTACAAGTTTTCTATTTGTTGCAGATACCACCATAAAAATGACGACCAAATATAGTATTTTGATGCTACTAATCGGAATAATTACAGTACAAGCAGAATACCAATGTAATACAACAGAAGAATGCACATACTGTTATCCGTCGTTTATGTCGTTTGATTATGAGTGTACAATAGAAAATTACATAGTAAAAGTTAAACATGGCGAAAAAGTAAATGTAGACTGGCAAGACACAGACTATCTATTTGAATTAAATGGCACAGACCTATTTTCATTAAACCTTGGTAAAATCGAAAATTTACAACTGACTCAATGTCCATTGCCAGATAGTTTCGTCGAATTCATGAAAAAATTGGGAATTGAAAGTACCAAAGAATTACAGTATGATTATTCACGTGAATTAGAGAATATTAAATTAACATCCGATTATTTCAAGGGCCTAAATAATTTAGAAGGGTTGAGCCTTGCAAAGGATAATATAAAATCAATTGACGAAAACATTTTTCAAGATTTGAAAAATCTTAGATCAGTCAGTCTCGAATCAAACGAACTACAACAAATACCAAACATATTTAAGTTTGCTAAAAAATTAAAAACTTTGGATTTGTCTTACAACAAATTAGAGAGTTTACCTCCAAAATTTTTTTACAACTTGACGAAACTGAAAACTTTGCATTTGCAAGGTAACAATTTAAGCAATATAAGCAATGGAACTTTTAAAGGTTTAAAAAATTTGGAAATGTTGGAATTGAGTTACAATAAAATTGATTTTATATCAGAGAGTGACATAGCAGACTTACAGAATTTGAAGAGAATTTCGGTTGTGAAAAATAACCTCAAAAACATTCACAGCAACGCTTTTAATAAAAATGTTCATTTGGAATACGTAAATATCAACAAAAATCCATTAACTGCGTTACCTAATAATTTCTTCGCTAACTTACCTAAATTAAATGAAGTTCATATGCAGCAATGCAATTTGCTGACTGTACCTGAAAATATATTTGCAAATAGCTATAGTTTACAAAAGATTTTACTTTGTAATAATGATATTGAAATTTTACCGAAAAATGTTTTTTACCATTTGGACGACCTACAACTTTTGGATATAAGTTTCAACAAATTGAATGAGCTTCCGATTGGAATATTTCAGTCTCAGACCAAGATGAAAAATTTAAACTTAGCATATAATGACTTGGTGATTTTGAATAAGGACCTTTTGTATCAACTGACCTCGTTGGAAGTGATAAATTTCCAAAATAATCGTATCGAATCTATACCCAATGAATTATTCCAAAACTCAGTTGCACTGAAAACAATTATTTTTTCCAACAATTACTTAAAATCTCCGGAAAATTCGTTCGATTTACGTAATTATGGGTATTTCAATTACAATTTTCAATTGGAAAATCTTGATCTCAGTAATAATAATTTAACGTTTATTGAATCTGACTGGATTTTGAACAAGACACATCTGAAAGAATTGGATTTGAGTCACAATTCCATAACTTTTGTATCTGTAAGTTTAATTTATTTTTATTTAATTCAGCATAATTATACCTTAATTTTAGTTTAACGATTTTGATGCCGTTCCTAAAGAAGCAAGGGTTGCAGAAAATATGAGAATACGAAGTAATAGTGCCATGAGAATTTATTTAGAAAGTAATCCCATAAATTGCGATTGTCACCTTTATGATTTCTTCAAACACTACAAACAAATGATTAACTCCACAGTATCGGAAATAATCCAAATGGATCTAGAAAACTGGAAGTGCGCATCACCCAAAAATTTGGTTGACTTACCAGTTATTGAATTAACACCTAATATGTTGGAATGCTCGTTCGATCAATTGAAATTAGAAAAATGTTCTGAAGAGTGTGATTGCAGTTATCGTCCCTCAGATAAAACTGTACAAGTTAATTGCACGAATAGAAGACTTCAAGAAGTTCCAAAATTAATTTTGCCACACGGAGAGTTTTATTCTCACGTGGAAGTTGATTTATCCAATAACTTATTAAATTTCGGTCCAACCAAAAATATGGGATACGAAAATGTAACCAGGTTGATTTTATCATCCAATCACATCAAGGGACTGACATGGATGCCTCCTAAATTAAAGGTTTGTTTTAAAGTAAACACATTGAAATTTTTCTAACGGTTATTGTGTTATAGGTCTTAGGTTTGGATGGTAATCACGTGAGTTACTTAACTTCTGATATGGTTACAATACTTAATTCTTCAAGACTTTCCAATATAACTTTAGGAAACAATCCTTGGAAATGCGACTGTCTTGCAGTCGACTTGTTTACTTATTTAGTTTCGCATGTTGAAATTATTGAGGTGAGTTTGTACATTTTGTTTTGAAAACATTGAATTCTTATCTAAATTTTTGTTTTAGATTGATATAAACAATATTACATGTAGAAATGGAGGAAAAGCGTTAGTGATGCTGACTCTTCACCAATTGTGTCCAATATCTCAAAGCGAAATTTACATTATTTGCGCTATATCCATTTTAGTTTTATTAATCTGCATCACCGTAATTATTGTATATAATCACAATAAACAGGAAATTAAAGTATGGTTGTTTGCACACAATCTGTGCTTGGGATGGCTTTCAGAGGAGGACCTTGATGAAGATAAAATATATGACGTTTTTATGAGTTACTCTCATAAGGATGAAGATTTTGTATTAAAAGAACTGCAAACATTTTTGGAATCAGGTCCAAATCCTTATAAAGTTTGTTTACATATACGAGATTGGATACCTGGAGAGAGCATTGCTCAACAAATAGTCAACTCGGTAAAACAATCAAGACGGACCTTAATAGTTCTATCACCTAACTTTTTGGACAGTGTTTGGGGTAACATGGAATTCCAAATTGCACATAATCAAGCAATGGGGGAAGGAAGAGCACGCGTTATAATTGTTTTGTATGGAGACATTAATGTAAATACCGATTTGAATGAAGAATTACGAGCTTATATCAAAAGCAATACTTATGTGAAATGGGGTGATCCGTGGTTCTGGGATAAATTAAGATATTCTTTACCACATTCAAAATTGTTAAAACCGAAATCTTATAAAAATAATAACATACTGCTCTCCATGAACGATAAATCGGAACTTATCAACGACTTACCAACAACACCAAATGCTTGTTCTACTCCACCTGTACTAACTTTGGATCCAGTATTGCTGAAAAAACATCCCTTACTGTTTAAATCATCAAGTAAATGTTAAGTAATTGTTGGACTTGTTTTTTTGTATATAGTACTATGTAATACAAATCTACATATCATTTATCTATGCTGAATAGGACAAACTTACTTTATTTTTCAGTATATTTTTGACTTTAAACAGTAGAAACCGTAGATACAGGATCTAAGTGTTTAAAGCCTGCAAAAATAAATAACTGCGAAATAAGGCAGGCCTGTCCTATTTTACAATTAATTATCCGTCGCCATAATTTGAGTACAAATTATTTTAGGATTGATAGATATTTAATTCTTAAGAGAGATATTATGCTTTTGGTACAAAAACGCTTTTAATTTTTGATACCTAGTGACAAATACTGTAAAATATTAATGTAAGAAGTTATACTAAATGTGTATTTGTAAATATTTGTAAGACTGATTTGAATAGAGATTTTTTATTATGCATAATCTACCATATCGTTTTTTTAAATAATCAAATAATTACTTATCATTTATCGTTCAAAATCAAGTTTTTCCAATTTTCTCCTTTTTGAACAGCGCCAACAACCACAATTAAAACGTAGGTTATACCTTACACAACTGCAATACTGAGAGGAAGCGCCAATCTTTGCCAATCTTTTAATTTAAAGAACAAGAAATGGTGTTTTAAATTTTCACAAAGTTTCATCCAGTTTGGTGATTAAATAAAATTAACTAAGGCAGCACAGCAGTAAATTTTGGGAAAATTAAGTTGCTGTTTTTATGAAAAGCTATAAAAGGAGGAACCTCAGAGGAGTTAGTTAATTTTCGAAAGAGAAAGTTGATTCAATTTACTTACCTTTAATTAATAAATTTACATGATAACGTCGATACAATCATTTGTGATCTAAGGTAAAGCAAAAAAATAAAGCTGAGTCCATATGACATTATGCAACTAAATAAATAATATTAAAAAGTTTTAAAACAATTTAATCAACACAAACGAAATATTAAAATATACACTAATAAATATTAGGAAATGGTATAAAACATAATGAAGAAACAGATTTAATATTAAATTTTGATCTTAGAATTTAACTGAGAATTTTAATACTGATTAATCATTGATCTTAGGTATTATTTCTAGTATTTGTCGCCTTATGTATTCTAATTCAGATTTAAAATTGACTGGACTTATTAAATTGGCATGTACATACATGGTAGACTTTTTCCGCATTTAGTCACTGGAATGTATAATATTAAATGTGACACTTTACTTTCACTAACTTTACTTTTGGAGTTTATCAAATACAAAATATCAATTGCACTAGTGAAAAAATAATAAAGAAAAAATACGGATTAACCGTATAGGATTTTTGATCATATCCTGTGTCAATGTAAAATCTGAATTAGATTAGTTTGCGAGCAATAAATATTTCCTAACGTGAACAAGTTATTACTATGAAATATTATACGAAACGTAACAAAAACAAAGCAAAATTAGTAATGGAATAAAAAAGCGCAAATAGTTAAACTTAACATTAGGAACAAAATAAGTCGTTGCGGCTAGAAAGTTACCGAATATGCATGCTTAAAGCTAACTTTATCCAAGATTACGCAACGATATACACAAATTCTAAGATAGGTAATTAAACATAATATCCACAGTTTTTAAATGCACTTCACCCATCATTGGTAAATAGGTATATAGGTAGCTATATTATTTGTAAGCACTTTGGCAATGCATTTATGTAGTATGTACTACACATTATGGCATATCAGAACAGCAATCAATCAAATATTTAAAGCGATTAGTGCACAAGTGCTCCAACCTCCAACCTATAAAAATTGGATTCTGAGTTAAGGTCTTTAATACTTCCAAGCATTATTATAATATTGTGACAGAACAATACCCTAATAAATTTTCAAATGTGAAAATTTCCAAATTTTTGATTTTTTGACTAACTTAATAATTAAGATCACAATTTTATTGGGTTTGGGTCACTTGTATGCACATCGCCTCATATGTAAACCAAATGCACAGAAAAATAAAAATAATTAATTATTGCTAGCAAAATAATTTCAAAAGAACATCCCGCATTATAAAAAGCAAGGTAATACTATAAATTTTACTCGTGTCTTTGTAAGAGATGCCCGATTTATTAAAAAACATTTAAAAGTAGTATCACATTTTTACAAACGAAGTAAAATATTCTTTTCTTTTAGTCTCTTGAAATTGCCTTATCCTAATAGAAACTATAAAATAAGTCTTCTTTGAATCAGTCCTTATACGGTTGTATCCTAAAAATAACAATTGATCATTCATAATCACATTGTCCAATTTAAATTATTGCAGGGAAACAAAATTATTCAGAATAATTGTTACTATATTGTGGTGTTCTAAAACCAACTATCAAGTCCCTCAATAGGAAACTGAGGTAGTTATAATGTCTCGAGCACTCACAAGTCAAGGTGATTGATTTGAGACCGCTTATTCTACAGGGAAGGCTAGATTTTAAATTCAATTATAGAGACTCGGGCGATTTTATACTGTTTAATAATAATCATACATATACTCCAGCGTGTCATTTTTTTAGAACATGCAAAGAATTCTGATTGGTCGTTGGTAGTACCAACTTAAAATCACCTCCCCCTGGGATCTAGTAGCACACCAAAGTTTTCAACCTTGGCGAACTGCCCGTCCGTGGAGGGGCCTTCCAGCTAGTAAGTAACTTTTTTTTTAAATACTTTACCTTGCAATACACCGTCATATTTGCCTTATCTGATGGAATTCTTTGGTAACATATTCGAGTAAAATAGTTGGTTTGTCGTTTCCTAAAGAATATAAACCCCCCAATAAGGAAAATCACCAGAATTATACAGCCAACAGAAGAACCGACAGCTACGCCTAAAAATAAAAGCATTATCATAAAACATTAAAACAAAGTTTTAACCATTTACCGGTAGATGAGGCAACAATTACTCGTTTCTGTAAAAGCAAGCAAGCTAGGTTGGTAGGATAAACTAGTTCTATAAAACAATCGGTTGCCTAAAACACCAAATTTTTAATAAAGTCAAAAAGTTCGAAACAAACGCTTTACCTTTAAAATGCTTGGTATGTCCTTGATTGAGTTACATTTTAACCAAATATCCGATTTAAATTCTTTACCATTGCTACATCCTTCAGAAGTATACGACAACTTGATCATGGATTTCGTATAATTAAATATGATGGCCGGACAAATATCCATTAATGGCATAACCAGTTGTTCGTTTTTGCATATAAAACCATTGCACAGATTTAAAAGTCTGTTAAACGCCAAGGAATAGTTGCTTTGTCCCGATTTAATCTACAAAAAATAATTTTAGGTTTTCTTAAAAATTTAAGCATCTAATCTCTAATGATATTTACCTGAATGGTTTCCAAAAAGGTTAAATTTAAAATATAATTAGTTTCGTTATTTTTTATTGTGCAATTTTGTGGCATTAAAAGTTTAGCTGGAGTTGGCTTTATTGTGGGAGTATACATTTCGTGTGTAACGACGATAGAATTTGCTGCTTTTTTACTTTTAGTATTAATACTGCTTGGGGAAGATGTAGAAGTGGGCTTTTCTGTAGTTGGTATAACAATTGGATAATTATTAGAAGGCAAAACTAAGAACAAAATTAAATTAAAAGTTTGGCATTCCAGTTTTTGATAACCTTACCATTATTTTTGTCTTTTTTTTCCTCATTTGGAATGATATTTTTCGTTTTATCTAAACAAGCATATTTTGTTTTCCATTGAAACTCATAAAAACATTTCGTTTTATTAACAAGGGTAGGTCCTTCCTAAAAAAATTATGTTTTTATAATTAATTTTTTTCATTATCATCATTATAATACCGATTTATCTGAAGACATCAAGCACGTAAATGTAATGATACTACGATATTTTTCTGGAAGAGAGCAAGTACCTCCAAAAGTATAATTTAAATGTAATGTTTCATCATGGTACTCCAGCACGGGGCTATTAAAAAGTCCAATTTGTTTATACCTAAAATAAATATTGCCAAAATTATATTATTATGAATGCTTTGTTTATTGATTTAATATATTTGACTCACTTTGAGAGAAGATGAGGATTGGTATAATTAACCATACATATTGCGGAATCGGGCAAACATAACGGATTTGTTATTGGGCTACAAACATTTAAAATGTAGGTAATATTTGGTTCATTATGATCTTTAAAATAATAATCATTATCCAATTTCGTTAAAGAAGTTAAGTTAAAATTTCCAATATTCGAATTAACAGAACAATCCATATTTTTATGAGATCTTCTACATGCTAATGGAGTTGCAATAGTGATTTCAAATTTGCAGTTGCCAATAATTATCTAAAAACAGTTGTAAAAATAATCAGTTTATAAAATGCAAGTTTTAATTAGTGAAAAATGTTGCTAGTTACAAGTAGATAATATCGAAAACGTGATCACTCATTAAGATGAATTGAAATTTATGTTTCCTGCTATCTTCCATTTAACTTCAGATCTAAGGGGTTCCCCTTCCAAATGTAACTTAAATAATTATTTTATGCTCACCTGGTTATCTAAAACTTTTCCTTGAAGAGACACCGAATAATTACAAACAAAATTAATTTTTGTTGTGTATCTGGAATCACCACACTCTTGACCATCGAGATTCAAACTTAGCAATTCATTAGTTTGTACTAATGTTTGGCTTGTGTAACCTGTGGTAAATAGTTGAAATAGTTTCAATTATGGTATAAATAAAGTGTACTGGTGATGCTAACATACCTACAGGAAACTCCATTCCATTCTTGATCCAACAAACACTAACGTTGGAATCGTTATTGCACTTTTGAGTTAGAGAACCGCATAAATTATACCTAAGGTGACTAGAATCTTCCAATTCGAGTATGGTATCATAAGTCACATTATGAAGCCCACTTAAATCCAAATCGTTAAATTTACAATTGTCTTCAGATCTCTGCAAAACAATTGTTGTAATTTTAACTTACTTAATAATGTAACTTACATAATATAAAACAGGACATGCAATGGGAGTTTTCCATGTTAATCTGTAAGTGCAGTCATCAACATAATTCTCAAATTTTGGTCCGTTTTCGTGAGTATCACATATAAATTCGATTTCTGTACTAATAGTACGTTTGCCATTTTTGGGGCATTTACTTCCTTCTAAAAAACGAATCAATGTGAAATGCATTCATTGCATGATTTTTATAAAAAGAAAAGGCTGATAAAATAAAAAGGAAAATCTAAGATAGCCTCATCTTGTAGTACCTATAAGTTATTCCTGAATATTCATGCCCATTTTTGGAAAAAAATTTGATTCAATTAGTAACAAAAAAATTGAAAATTTGGCAATTCTTCGTCTATTTTTTGGCATTAGCTTCCAGCATGTTGATGCTATTCCAATCGCGTATAATCAAAACATAATCTGCATTTTTCGGGTACAAATAATAAAGGTTGAACACTTACCAACAAATTTCCCTTTCACTCTATCTTCATCAACTTGAAAATTCAAAGGGATACTTCCTAAATTGGTATATTTATTTGTTCCATTAATTGTTTCTTTCAAACATATCTGAGAAAACTCGACTAAAACATAAAAAATAAAATATTTTATTGGTTAAAAATTCTAATAGTATACCAATAAGCATTTAGGTGTATTTGATAATAGTTTACAAACCGTTGCAAGTTGAATTTTCCTTATTATCAAGATTTAAAGGGCCACATACATTAATTTTCATAATCCCGGAATTGTAATTTGCAACTGACCAACCCTCGTGTGGTTTATTGAGGCCAGATATATTGTACATCAAATTATTGTCACGGTCCATTATCTACATCATAGGAAAATTATTTTGCTGATGAGGAAATTGAAAATTTGACAATTTTCAATTTATGGCTAATCATTTAACAATGACCGAATTGCAAGTCAAGAGTAAGTAGTTATTTACTGTCAAAACGCAGAGTCTGATCCACAGCACAAATAAGTGCTAAATAAATGTTAAATAAATTACAACAAAATATAATGTATGAGCATTTCGAATTTATAACACAATCAAAAATTTCACTGCGCTAACTTAGTTGTTCGCGAAAATTACCAAGTTTTGGAATGTGGGCCCGAAGAAAGTGGCAAATGACAGAAACTCGTAACCAAATAATAAATCCATTGTAAAAATAGTCACAACAAATTGTACATAAATATTACTTACCAAACAGTTTAAGGGTAGTTTAATGCATGCTAAAGGAGACTCCACTTCAAAATTGTATTTTTTAGATGATGCCGATTCTATGTATTTACCATTTGATACTGTTTCAATTGTCCAATTGCACTTAATATGGATTATTGTAGTTATCTCTTAAAATATTAATTATGAAGTTCAAATGCTCAATTTGGACACTAAAACCTACTTTTACGCGATTCTTTTGCAGCGTGATGTCCTTTGATTGTTAGTTTATTTGTTTGGGCATCATATTCGGTAGTTTGAGAAATAACATCGGTTAAAGGTGTTATCTCGCCTTTGTTGTTAATTTCACATACAGAAACACCAGGACCACATTCTTCCGATTTGTTAAAAAAATTTACAAAAAATCTATTGCCGTTGTGTGTAATATTCGCTTTTCCCAAAGATTTTAAATTTACAATGTTGTTATCCATAGTGCTGGTATAGTACGGTTGTTTACATGAAGTGTAATCTTGCATTTCAAAAATCCAGTTACATTTATTTTTCAGATGTAGAGAAACCTCCTAAAATAAACTCAGATATACCCAATTTATATCATAAGAAGTGTGGGAAAAAATGATTTTTAGTTTATCAAAAGTAATCTATTTATAGTTAAAGGAATGACGAATAAAAGTTATTATAAGGTAGAGGAATAAAATAAACAAATCTTCTTACTTCGTTACAAGTAAACTTGATAGTTAAAGTGTAGTTTTCCGATGAAGTACATAAATCCCCACCAATGGATTTAAGATGTCTTTCGGTATCTATAAGTAATATTTAATAAATTAAAATATTATAGTATAATAAAAAATAGGCAGTGCAAATCGAGAGGTAAGTTAAACTCTGAAAAACGATTTATGTACACTAAAATTTCCCAAAGGAAATTCTAAGAAAAGCCTGTACACCAACATTTCACAGTGACTCACCCCTCGGTGCAAAAATGCATTAAAAAATCATACTTTTTCCCTTATAGGTTGGCAAAATACTTAACCCATCATAGATATAATCCAGGTAGATAGAATAAATTAGATTATTATCTCTAATATAAACAACGAAAATTTTGAACTAATGAAAATCATGAATTTAATCTAAACAACACCTAAAATCTTTATAAAACACTGTTTCTAAAATTAACCAAAAAATATACACTAAAAATTGATTATTCCAGTTAAAAATAAAAACTAACTAGGCCACTATTTAACTTTATCATAATAGTTATTTATGTATTTAGGGCGTAAAGAAGCTTTTATGGCGTAAGACGTAATTTTAGCCCGGGGCGGTAGCCGAGGGCTAAGAATACGTCGAAGGCCATAAAAGCAAGTTACGCCCGTGGTACATACACAACTTTATGCATGGATGAAGATTTATTAATTTAAAAGTATTTCTAAAATAAATTGAATTTATTGCTAGTTGCCGATAATTGTAAACAAGTGTAGTCACCCAGTTGAGTTGATTTAAAACATCAAAACCCAATTCTTAATCCATTCAAACAACATAATAATGTAATCGGGGAGTGATTATTGCGAATCATCCAGAAAAATCTCCTGCGCGATCTAAGCGATTGATTTTCCAGATAAGTTTTATATTAAAATTTTAACCTCAAGATTCTTCAAGTCACAAGTGCATCCAACTTTTCTTCATTTCATATAAATCACTTTCCAGTCATCAATTATGAAGATTTTAGTATTAATCATCTCACGGTTAATCAATTTTTTCACTATTTTACAAAAATTTGTACATTCCAAAAATTCTCACAACTCGAGCGAAAATTAACGCCACTCGTTTTGCTGTCATTTTTTCCCTATATGGTGGTAATCTACCTTTTTTATCTCCTCAGGAGTACTTCAGGCTAATTCAAATTCAAATGGGGGAATTTTACGCGTATCACTTTTAGATTAGACACTTACAGTGGAGGCGCAACAAAAAATCCTGCCTTAAACAAAGCTAAATAAAATGAAAACAAAAAATTGTGATTTCCATCTGGATAATAGGTTACAATTCATATCGACTATGTCTTGTGGTGTCTGGAATTATGCAAATTTAAATATTTGACAACAAATTAGTGACAATCTTATAAAATCGCCATTGTGTTAAGATAAATAAAAAATTAATGTAATAAACTGAATTAAAAGTAACATCCAGTTCGTTTTAGCAAAAGAAAATGTTATAGAAACATTCTGTCAGCATATTTACAACAATAATCCTGCATCCCAAAAATCAGCTTTTCCAGAAATACTGTAACAGTATATTAATAATAATTATCTCAAACGCAGTCGCCATATTTCCTCTTAGGTTGATAAGAAAATGAACCAATCGCAGTTGCTTTATAAATAAATAGATAAATGACAAATTTCAAATAAAGCCATATATAATAGATTGCTAGGAAGCTCCTCCTTCGTGTCATTTATAGACGTACTTATGATTTATCATAATCCCTTCCGAATGAGGCCGAACAACCATTATATCAATAATTAAGAATTATGGCTAAAGGTAGCCCCACGCTGCATGTGCCAGTCAGTCTAATAATTATTATTAATAATATAACTTATTTATGTATAAAATTTAATATATTACTAATTTCGCAGGTAATTACTAAATACTAATTTATATATTATAGTATAGATCAGTGAGTTGGTTACAACACAGTCGTTGTTTTTTGTTTGAATTATAAAACATTTTTGAAGAAATTATTATTACTGATCACTTGGTCCATTGTTATTTACAATTAATTAATTTATATGTATTTATAAAGTGAGGGAGTCTCCCGGTATATCATGTTTCCTCCAAGGTTATCTCTTTTTTAATCAGAAGGTAAATATGATAGATACGTAGGTACATACCTATTTTCATAACAAAACTACGGTTATCATAGTAATATAATGATAACAATTTTAATTTGAAGTTCATTACAACTAAATTGTTTAAAAATTATTTAAAGATATTATTCTATATTGGTTTATAATTTTCAAATTATTTATAATGAAGTGATTTTCTTTACAGTTTGCAATTAGCGATTTTTCCAATAGATATTATCAATTTGTTATTCCATGAAAACCTTTTCTAAAAGCAGCACCCAATATTTAGGTATAAATTTTAATTTAACTACACTGACAAGTACATAAAAGTTTGTTTTTCATTATTTGTCATATTATTACCCATTTTATAATTTATTTGGACTACTTGTATTTACATACATTTTCCCCGTCTAAAATTACACGTGTAATCAATAAAGTAAGGAATCACAATTTCTTGAATGGTTTCAACGGTGGTCCGTTAATATAATTATTCAGTATTTTTAAGATTTAACTTTAGTCTAAAATAAAATACTGATATGTTTATTATCAAGTTACACTACATTAACCACAAATCAATTAAGTATTTGTAAAGGAAGTTCAATTCTCAATAAGATCTATTTGTGAAAAGGTTGCAGCATATTATTATACCGAAATATTTTAGGATATTATCGTCGTATGACAAGAAAAACTCATTAAGTACATTTCAAGACAACAGAGATAATGAAGTTTAAACATTTTTTATACCTGATAAATCGTATTTAACAGCAATTGTTTTGATATTTAAAATGTTAATGAATCCTCATTCATATTATAAATTGGGACATAATTTTTTTTCAGGCAAGCATAACCATAAAATAACGCACTTAGTGAAACATCTCGTTTTTGTCGAAAACTACACTTAATGAGTTTTTCTTGTCATAAGACGTTATCATAGTTTACACATGATATTATGAAACTTTCGATACAACATAACATAAATACTTTAAAAATATTTTTTTCATTTTGTTTATTCAATTCACATATTATTTATTGTAGGATGGTTTCCATATAACAGAATAATATTTTAATATGGATCTAACCATCAAAATATACAGAATTACAAAAAAATTGACTCACTAAATTCCTTTTATATTTTGGCGAATTATAAAATCTAACATTTTATTGGCTTTCTTAAAGAAATCATTAAAATGATCTGAAAAAATTAATTTTGAGTCCATATGAATATTCAGGTCCCTAAAGCAAGTAGCTGTCTCTAGGATTGTCTCAGAAAGCTGATAAGAAAAATCAATGCTTTTTAATTTTCTAATTAAACTCGAAACTTAACACTTCCTGATGTTGAGTTTCAAATGATTCAGTTTACACCAAGATTTAAGCTCAATTCTTCTTCTTCAACTTAGTTTAAGCCTTAAGGCTTGTTATTTCCAACATCTGCGTCGTTTCCTTCGCAGTGTTAGTTCCATTATGAGCATAAGTATATAATATTATATATTCATTAGGTAGCTTGCTAGACTTTCCTTCAGATGTGCCTGTATCCTTTTTCTTATGTTAATGGTGGCAATTCACTAACCCAGGGGACCACCGGCTTAACGTGCCTTCCGAAGCACGGAGAGACTAGTCATAAGAAAGTTATAAGCGACCATAAACGACCAGAATTGTCTAAAAGGAGAGCAGTCGTCTTCCATTAGGTCAACGCCAGGCCACACACATCAATAGTCACTCGCCAGAAACTCTGAGAATTCGGATGGGAGGTTTTAATGCCAAGAGACTATCATCTTTTCCAATCCATGTCAAACTCTCATAGTGGTGTAAAACTGGCTTCAAAAGAGGTCTGTAAAAGTGGTTGTCCGAGTATTTTATCAATAGAGACATTGGGTTTCATGAGAGAGGAATCATGAAATTATCATCACAATGGCAACAAAATGACGCATATTTGGCTCAAATCAAATGATTATAACCGTGTTAAATAAAGCATTAAAGTAAACACCAAAATAATGGATTATTTTTTCCCCAACCTAATATTAATACTTATATTTAACAGTTTTCCAATTTCACGTTGTTCATTACCTTTGGCGTAATTTCCAATATCAAATTTCTGAAACGTTAAAATTTCTATTTGTAATTATTATTTTTCAAACTTTTTTGGTATTTTCGGTGAGCTTAGGAGTGCTTTATAAAATTTTAAGTTGACATAAACTATTTTCATTTAAAATAACTAAACTAGTATAAGGAAATTATTGCAATTTTATTAGGTGCCCCAGTTATTATGCGACTCACTGCAAGCGCATGTTTGTTTTCGCGCCAAAACAACAACACACTTTTGACATAAAATTCATTATCAAAGTTTTTACAAAAATCAGGTACTTACCTGAAGCTAAATATTGGAAAGATTGCCCAAAATTATAGACGGATTCTTTTTTTCCATTTTGGTTAATTATCAAGCAAACAGCTGATTTTTCATCACAATTAGGAATTTTTTTCTTTCGACATGGATAAAAATGTAAGGTAACATTTTGCTCAAAGACTTCCTCTTTATGTCTATATAATTTACTAAAATAAATTATTACTGAGAAAATTGTTGATTAAAATATTAGGCAACAAACTTACTTTGTAACATAAAATTTTTGAATATTTTTAGGCAAGCGAGGGTCATAGAACTCACATAAAGCAGATTCGTCAAATATATGTTCATAATGCACTTTAGATGTACAAAAGTCCATCGACAAAGTTAAAATAATCATAAAAATGTACAAATTGTTGATCATTTTTAAAAGTATGAATTTACGAAATGATATAACCTTCGATAACATCCCATGCACATTTCACAGGAAACACTAAATTAATAGGTTATTACAACTTTTTGTAAATTAATTATACCGGTAAGCGACCCGAGAAGTTTTTAAGATTAAAAATATTTATATTTAAAATGTTTTAGTTATCATTTTATAGGCAATTGAACTCTACCAATGCATACTACTAACCACAAAACAGATAATAAAATATTCACTATCGAGTATCGGCGAGAATGAAAATTATAAACAAGAGTGGGGAAAAATCACTTAAAAACATTTATTATATCTGAGCTTCTCAAACTTTTTCATATCGTGTCCCCTTAATTTAGAAATTATTTTCTAGGCTCCCCCAATTTTTCTTAGTTTTTAGAATATATTTATTGATTTTATATAGTAGAAACCTTCTATTAATTAAATTATCAAATATTTCACGACCCCCTATCAGGATACACGCCCCCTAGAGGAACCACGGCCCACAGCTTGAAATAAAACGGAAAATGCTGAATAATTGTAGAAAATCGCACATATTATGCAATTTTCTTCTCTAATTATTTTCCAAAAACAAATTAATGCTAGGAAATACTAATAAGTAGTACTGTATTATTAAATTAGTACAATGTAGTATACATTGTATATTCTCACAAGTTAATAACTCAAAATACATTAATATAATATTTTAATTTTATATTAAATTAGTAGTATTAATTAATATTTTCTAATATGCCCAGGAAGTGCTTCAAAAATTAAAAGCAAATATTTTTTAGAAATTTAACAATTTTTTGATTGAAAATGTTATATTTATGTATAATAAAGAGCGCCGATATCGTACCGATTTCTGTGGATTTCTGAATATTAACATATCGTCGCTGGTTTGTAGTAAGGGCGAATAAGCCATTTTACGAAAATGCGAATTACATATTTCTATCAATTCTTTCTCTTTGTACAAATAATTTGAAGCATTATTTTTATATTTTATAGTAAGTAATATTCTTAGACTTTAATATGAACCCTTAACAAATTTTAAATCGTTAATAGATAACTCACACAATAGCCGTAAACGTCTTGCCTGTTAAATTTTTCATTTGGTTTATTCGCCCTTACTACAAAACAGCGACGATATTATATAACATAATATTATTCTTTTGATTCATTGATCTATATTATATATTGATTATTTTATTATCTATAAATAATAATCCGGCAAGGGTTTTGAATAACATTCAATCCTTTACAATGTTCTTATGACAATTCTTAGTTCGAACTGATCAAAGAAATGCATCTATTGCACAGTCAAATTGATGTGGCTGAACTTAGCAACGGATTCGGATTCAGATTTAGATTCAGATTTACAATTTTACAGTGGACCAAATAAATCATAAACATGAAATAAAATTTTGTAAAATGTGCATTTTTAATGCAATTTTTGAAAGTCAAAAGGTATACAACAACAATAAATGTGTTCTAATGTCGACTCAAAATTTCTTTCATCCACCGGGAAGCCCTAAATGGTATTAAAACTAATATCAAATATTAAAAAAGTAATACATGTAATTTAAACTAAACACTGGTGAAAATTGGATTTTGTTGAGTATAATAAAGGTACAAAATTTCAATTACTAACTCGGGGGTTAAGGGGGGTAGAATTACGACTTTACGTTGAAATTAAAATAACAATCTCATTATGTCTAAATCCCATCCACCTAAAAAAATTGACAATATTAGTTACACATATATAAAAATTTTCAAACCCCAACTCAGGGGTCTTGGGGTTGAATTTGCGACTCCAAGCTAAAATTCAGAAAAAAATGGCAGTGTACTTCTATACAACCTCCGTCGAAAAATTGAGAATAATAAATTACATAAGTGTACGAAATCTCACTCCCCAATTCAGGGGACACGGGGGTAGATTCGCGTTTCCAAAATCAAAGTTGAAAAAAGTTGACGGTGTGCTTCAATGACACTATCGCCAAAAAATCAAGTATAATAAATAACATACGTGTACAAAATTTCAGTCCAAAATTCAGTGGACACGGGGGTAGATTTGCGTTTCTAAAATCAAAATTTAAAAAAGTTGACTGTGTGCTTCAATGGCACTAGCGCCAAAAAATGAAGTATATTAAATAACATAAGTGCACAAAACTTCAGGCTCAAATTCAGGGGACACGGGGGTAGATTTGCGTTTCTAAAATCAAAATTTAAAAAAGTTGACTGTGTGCTTCAATGGCACTAGCGCCAAAAAATGAAGTATATTAAATAACATAAGTGCACAAAATTTCAGGCTCAAATTCAGGGGACACGGGGGTAGATTTGCGTTTCTAAAATTAAAATTTAAAAAAGTTGACGGTGTGCTTCAATGACACTATCGCCAAAAAATCAAGTATATTAAATAACATAAGTGTACAAAATTTCATGCCCAAATTCAGGGGACACGGGGGTAGATTTGCGTTGCCAAAATCAAATTTTAAAAAAGTTGAAGGTGTGCTTCAATGACACTATCGCCAAAAAATGAAGTATAATAAATAACATAAGTGTACAAAATTTCAGACCCAAATTCAGGGGACACGGGGGTAGATTTGCGTTGCCAAAATCAAATTTTAAAAAAGTTGACGGTGTGCTTCAATGGCACTAGCGCCAAAAAATGAAGTATATTAAATAACATAAGTGCACCAAACTTCAGGCTCAAATTCAGGGGACACGGGGGTAGATTTGCGTTTCTAAAATCAAAATTTAAAAAAGTTGACTGTGTGCTTCAATGGCACTAGCGCCAAAAAATGAAGTATATTAAATAACATAAGTGCACAAAACTTCAGGCTCAAATTCAGGGGACACGGGGGTAGATTTGCGTTGCCAAAATCAAATTTTAAAAAAGGTGACGGTGTGCTTCAATGACACTAGCACCAAAAAATGAAGTATAATAAATAACATAAGTGTACAAAATTTCAGACCCAAATTCAGGGGACACGGGGGTAGATTTGCGTTGCCAAAATCAAATTTTAAAAAAGTTGACGGTGTGCTTCAATGGCACTAGCGCCAAAAAATGAAGTATATTAAATAACATAAGTGCACCAAACTTCAGGCTCAAATTCAGGAGACACGGGGGTAGATTTGCGTTTCTAAAATCAAAATTTAAAAAAGTGGACTGTGTGCTTCAATGGCACTAGCGCCAAAAAATGAAGTATATTAAATAACATAAGTGCACAAAACTTCAGGCTCAAATTCAGGGGACACGGGGGTAGATTTGCGTTTCTAAAATCAAAATTTAAAAAAGTTGACTGTGTGCTTCAATGGCACTAGCGCCAAAAAATGAAGTATATTAAATAACATAAGTGCACCAAACTTCAGGCTCAAATTCAGGAGACACGGGGGTAGATTTGCGTTTCTAAAATCAAAATTTAAAAAAGTGGACTGTGTGCTTCAATGGCACTAGCGCCAAAAAATGAAGTATATTAAATAACATAAGTGCACAAAACTTCAGGCTCAAATTCAGGGGACACGGGGGTAGATTTGCGTTTCTAAAATCAAAATTTAAAAAAGTTGACTGTGAGCTTCAATGGCACTAGCGCCAAAAAATGAAGTATATTAAATAACATAAGTGCACAAAATTTCAGGCTCAAATTCAGGGGACACGGGGGTAGATTTGCGTTTCTAAAATCAAAATTTAAAAAAGTTGACTGTGTGCTTCAATGGCACTAGCGCCAAAAAATGAAGTATATTAAATAACATAAGTGCACAAAATTTCAGGCTCAAATTCAGGGGACACGGGGGTAGATTTGCGTTTCTAAAATCAAAATTTAAAAAAGTTGACTGTGTGCTTCAATGGCACTAGCGCCAAAAAATTAAGTATATTAAATAACATAAGTGCACAAAATTTCAGGCTCAAATTCAGGGGACACGGGGGTAGATTTGCGTTTCTAAAATCAAAATTTAAAAAAGTTGACTGTGTGCTTCAATGGCACTAGCGCCAAAAAATCAAGTATATTAAATAACATAAGTGTACAAAATTTCATGCCCAAATTCAGGGGACACGGGGGTAGATTTAGTTTCTAAAATTAAAATTTAAAAAAGTTGACGGTGTGCTTCAATGCCACTAGCGCCAAAAAATGAAGAATATTAAATAACATAAGTGTACGAAATTTCACTCTCCAATTCAGATGTTACGGGGTAGATTTGCGTGTCCAAATTCGATATTAAAAAAAACGTTGCTATAATGCTATAATATGATTATAATTACTGTAGTACCGAAATCTCAACAAGCAAAACCAAATAGTATTTAAAAAACTTTAAATTTTTATTATAGATTATTTATTATTTAAAAATTAAGAATCAACATAATATAATAAGTAATTAAATAATATACAAAATAACAATTTATTAATCTTATTACAAAATATTTTAAAGTCAAAATTAAAGTAAACAGAAAAATTACTTTAAATTATAAAATTAAATCGATATCTTGCACCCATGAAATATTTATAAAACTTTTTATTTTAATTTAAAGATTACTTTTTTTTAAAGTTAGGAATGGACATAATAATATAATAATTAAATAGTATTATTATATAAAATAGCAATTTATGAACATTACAATATTGTTCAAAGTCAAAATTAAAGTAAACAGAAAAATTACTTTAAATTATAAAATTAAATCGATATCTTGCACCCATGAAATATTTATAAAACTTTTTATTTTAATTTAAAGATTACTTTTTTTTAAAGTTAGGAATGGACATAATAATATAATAATTAAATAGTATTATTATATAAAATAGCAATTTATGAACATTACAATATTGTTCAAAGTCAAAATTAAAGTAAACAGAAAAATTACTTTAAATTATGAAATTAAATCGATATCTTGCACCCATGAAATATTTATAAAACTTTTTATTTTAATTTAAAGATTACTTTTTTTTAAAGTTAGGAATGGACATAATAATATAATAATTAAATAGTATTATTATATAAAATAGCAATTTATGAACATTACAATATTGTTCAAAGTCAAAATTAAAGTAAACAGAAAAATTACTTTAAATTATAAAATTAAATCGATATCTCTCACCCATGAAATATTTATAAAACTTTTTATTTTAATTTAAAGATTACTTTTTTTTAAGTTAGGAATGAACATAATAATATAATAATTAAATATTATTATATAAAATAGCAATTTATGAATATTACAAAATTGTTCAAAGTCAAAATTAAAGTAAACAGTAAAATACACTTAAATTATAAAAATATAATAATTAAATATTAGTATATTGTACAAAATAATAATTTATTAATATTACAAAATTGTTCAAAGTCAAAATGAAAGTATCCTTAAATATAGGTGTAATACACAGCAATATATATATATAGATACAGTATCATGCCAAATGATATTTTCTCCAGGATGTTCTGGAAAAAGAAAACATCTGAGTAATTTTCTTCCGTATACAAAAAGTTTCATTGGTATACGATATTTACTTATGCCTTATAACGTGAATGGTGTTCATTGGACATTAATAATAGTAGATTTAAGATTTAATTTAATATACCATTTAGATCCCGCGAATACCATAGTTAAAGAAGACACAGTATTAGATATAATTAAAAAATACTTTATTGCACGAAATGAATCCAGTAAGTATGAAAAAGTGAATTTCAGGAAACTAAGATATAAAAATATTTCGGGCTACCCCAAGCAAACAGATGGATTTAACTGTGGAGTATTTATATTGTATTATATTAAACTATTCAGTGAAGCCCAAGATATGACTAAATTCCTTGAAATCACCGATGATAATTTTGATCCCGAACGGTTCAGAATTGATCTGCAAGAACTTTTAATAATATCCTCGAATGAAATGTCTGAGATTTGTTTAAAGTGTGGATTAAACACTCGAACAAAATGTATTCAATGCCACAACTGCAACAGGTGGTTACATTTTAAAAAATGTTCAGACATTTATACAATTACATTTAAGGAAGCCAGTTCAACAGATTTTCAATATTTATGTTTTTTATGTAAAATTACTGAAGATCCATTCAATTCTGTTAATTCTGATATGTTTATTGACCTCTCTCCCATCGTACTCGAAAATTTCATCGATTGTTATACAAACGTTATAACAAATCTTTGCAATCTTAATTCTGAATCCGAGCCATACCTATATAGTAAATACTCTTCATCGACTTCAGAAGTATGGTAGCACTTGCATCGATACAATAATCGGTTAACCAACGGTCTGTATTGACGTTTGATAAAAACTTTGATTCGTTGTACTCCGAAATTAGTGAAGAGTAGTCTACGTTAGAAATCTTAATTGTGAAATTTTCTATGGTATGAATGGAAATAATAAAGCCCATTTCTTCTTTACCTATACATGCCGCAAGATAATATTCTTTATTAAAGAATAATCCATTTGGCAGTTCTCTAGAATCTTCCTCTGTTGCTTCTTCTTTTTCCATTTCGTTCACTGGTAACGAACAGTCAGATATGTTGTCGCTAATTTCAGAAATATTTGATTTTACAATCAAATTGTCTTCCATATTGTCCTTTGCTAATTTTTTTTCTATATTTAATTTTGAAAAGTAATTACTTTTTTTCCGTTTCGGTCGCCATGTCTCCTCAGCAAATGGCTGATCGACTTCAGGCACGAGAACTTTATTAATTTCTTCTTTATTATTTTTTTTTGGTTTTAAGCCAATATTAAATTTGATTGTTTTTAATTCTATTTGAATTCTATTACTTAAAAGGTCTACAAATCTTCCAATTTTTAAATTTCTTCCGTATTCTAAGATATCACTTTTCACTATCTTGAACCAGCATTCAACATTTGCGTTACTATATCGTAATACATCATCGGACAGCGGTGCTAAAATTGCTGTCCATAATGGCACAAATGGCATATAATTGGTAAGTAAATAGTCCTTAAAGCCTTCCGAGCGTAAAGTATTTTTGCCGTATACTTTTTCGGCATTTTCTGACTTCGGTAAAACCTTATCTTTTACTTCCAAATATATTCTGTAAAAATGCTCATAAAATAGCGATTCGGAATATGCTCCCCTTATAATGTATTCCTCGTGATCATCTTCGAACAAAAAATCTTCTTCATCTTCATCTTCATTCATTAATCCGAAAGTTGTTCCAGATTCGGTATTCTTTTTTTCGAACAGATCAAGTAGGGCTTTCTTACAATAGTCATCGTTATAATCACTTAAAAGGAGTATCATAAGTGACTTAAAACATGATGTTAATTTATTTATGGTATCGCATTCCAATAGTATAGCTACTATTTCTGTAAGCACACGTTTATCGTTAGCTTTTGGTATACATTTCTTTAATTTATTACGAATGTTTTTCATGAAGTGGGCACAACATGTACGTATCGTAATAATCTGTGAGATCGACTTAGTGGAGGAGCCCCTTGTCACAAATTCGTACGTTATTTTTAAGTACTGGAATAAGTTCATATCGTTCAGTGACAAGCATATGGCTGTTAAAATGGCAAAACTCCAATCGCACACAATTGTTTTAAATATTGGCCATTTTTTATGACAATTCACGGTAACGAACCTCCTATACTTAATTAAAAAGCAACTTATGGTTGCGGCGTCGTGATTTGGAGTAATTAGTTCCGCAAGTGGAACAATCTTTCCATTTATGTTTGCAACCAAAGGATAATAAAATACGCGTCCTTTTTGTTCGGTTGTTGGCCTTACAACCGACCCCGTGGCATCAAAATAGACTACAATTTTCTTACCCTTTGTTACGATGGTATTCAATTGCTCTTTGGTGTACAAATAAGTAGATTCGTTACCGTTTGGCATTTGAATATAACGAAAAGTTTCAGGTTGATTCTTCGCCTTAAGCCTTAAGTCAATATAAGGATCAGAGTGTAAATCCGAAGCTGCTTTTGCTTCGGATCTGGCTTTTTGATACACTTGTAATGCCCTTACTCCTTGCAAATTACCATCAGCCAAACCATCAGGATCTGCTGTTTTTATATCCTGACAACGAATAGAGTTGGGTAATTGTTTTAATAACTTCTCCTTTACTGTTATTCTTGCATCACCGCGTAATTGGTAACAGTACTCTTCCCCATTGTGATTATCCGTTTCTAAATTAGCTTTTACAACAACGTTTACGAAAGCATCTTGTATCACCAATACATCAAAACGATACTTTCTGCAATTCGTGTGCTTACAACTTCCATACAACACTTGACGTAGCTGTCCGATTTTCTTTAACTTACGACCACCTTTAAATGATACCACGCAATTTATTTTATTTTTTATCATTTCTGCTTTTATAGCATCACATAATTTCTCAGCATTACTTAATAACTCAACTCCGTTTAAAAATAGTGTCGTTAACTTAAAATTAAAATTACATTGGGAGTTCTCACGGTTCTCACGATATACCTTTATAGCTTCAACTTCATCATCTGATGTCTTTATTTCACTTAGCACCGTGTCTTCTTCACTATTGATAGCTTCAACTTCATCATCTGATGTCTTTATTTCACTTAGCACCGTGTCTTCTTCACTATTGATAGCGTCAACTTCATCATCTGATGTCTTTATTTCACTTAGCACCGTGTCTTCTTCACTATTGATAGCGTCAACTTCATCATCTGATGTGTTTATTTCACTTAACACCGTGTCTTCTTCACTATTTTCTTCCGTAAATACTTCATCAATAACTTTCAATTCTACAACTTCATCTGTTATATGAGAATTTTCAATGTTCGTAGTTTTTAAGAAATCTTCAATATCACTTGTCAAAAATTTGGGAACTTCTGACTGATTTTCTATTTTCAAACCATCAAAAATCACATTTTGTATATTATCTTCCATTTCTCGGTTTGTCGATTCCATCAAGTTTTTTTCCGTAAGCATTTTTATTATATCATGCTTTTTTCTTTCCCAAGTTGTGTTCAATAACAATCGATTTTGGCGATTATTTTTGAAGCCCATAAACTTACACATCTTGGAATAAATGGAACATATACTTTTATCACAATACTTGGCACCATCTAACTCTTTAATTGATATTTTCAAAAGTTTTAAACCACTTACTAGCACGCAGAGATCAACTTTTGCAGGTTTTCTGATCATTTTCTTCCCCAAATTCACTTTATGAGACGCCATTATACAATTACTCGCAAAATAATTGGGGCACCTAATAAAATTATAATAATTTTCAAAAAATTTAATTATTTAAAAAAAAGTATTTTGAACTTACAATTTTTGATAAAGTATTTCGTAGGTCACCACAAACACACAAAAAGTTTATTATTATAACGTTTTAATAATTTTATAATTACATTTTTATTAAAATTATTATAGTCACAAAATGTAGCTTAACACGAAGTAAAGAATTATAATAATTAATTGTTCTAGTTCGATCAAATTTCAAACTACAGTAGAAGCTCGATAATGTGAACATTCGAATTTATCTCGGTCCTGTGAACGCCCAATTTTTTTTATAGTTACTCGGTAACGTGAACATTATTACACTCGAAAACGTGAACAGCTAAAGTTAACAGTTGTTAATGGTGTGTATTAAATATCTTGATGTCTACCAGCCACTTCTTATCACTTGTACGTGATTAAATATAAAATATAGGTACCCGTGTTCAAATGAAAGAAAAAATGCATATCTGCATAATAATAATCATCACAAAAGTCTTATATTATGACGTTTTTAAAATTGCTATTTATTCAATGTAATCATCGCACTCAGCACATATGTGCATGAAATGTAAACTCGATATAATTTAAAATATCTTATTAATTAATTATCTAGAGTTAAAAAGTTAACAATTTAGGTAATATTAATTTACTAAATTATGGTTATCAAAGGCCAAAATGACTAAAAAAAAATTTTCCACTTTAACAAAATAGTTACGTAAATGGCATACTGGGGTCCCACAGACCCCAAGCTCGCTTATAAATCGTATAAAAGGGCTTACCACAACTTACAGTAGCATAGTGTGTAAAATGTCGAGAGGGTTATGATGCTTTATAAAGGTGTCGATTTGCCAAAAAAAAATTAGAACATTCTACAGGCTTTTTAAGATGTCGTGGGGTCCCAGGGACCTCAGTATGCCATGCGAAGGTTAACAACGTGCTTTTTAGCATGTGCCTTTTGAGTTTTCTTAACCAACAAACGCAAATTTAAGGGTTTCCTTGCATTTAGAAATTATGATACCAGAATTATGTTTAATTTTTAAGAAAAATAACTACTTTACAAATGTTAAAACCATGTCGTATACCAAATTGGCCATTTTTAAAAGCGTATCGAAATCAGTTTAGGGATTTGTTTTTTCTAAGGTATAAATTATAAAATATATAAGCATTACAAATTAGAATAAACAAAAATATTTTCAGAATTATTGTCTCTACATTACGAAATTTCGATTGCAAATCTCCAATTAATAATTTATAGTACATCTACACAGGATTGCTAACGTTTTCTTCTCTTACGTAGGCAGGTAACATTTTCTATTCGCGTTTAGCTTAATTCGTTTTACCTGATCTGCAAGTTTTTAGGCGGCATAAAGTAACAATAAATTATTAATATAACTAGATCAGTTACCATACCTTTCTTAGAAAAATTTGTAAAAAGATAACTGATATTTGACACATTTTACGTGGTAAAACGTAATTACGTAAGGTACGCTTTTGCGTGGAATCTTATTTGTGCATTTCCTAAAAGCCGCAATAAACAGTGAAGAACTTATGAAATGATGAGTTAGCTTATTTCGCTTTAGCGTATCAGGAAATCTTTATGCGGCATTAATAACAATAAAAAGCGTGGGGCTATTAATTGCTTACCTATACTTATAAATAAACAGCTCCACGCTTTTATACTAATGTTTTCAAGAAGCTCTGTTTATTCTTTAAAATAAATATTTAAATAATTTTTTATCTTTTAGTACACATTTTTAATTTTAAATAAAAGGTTTTTTTTTTAAATTTTTTAACCTTTATCCGCTCGCGTATCAGGAAAATAAGCCGCATTTTTTAATATGCATTCTCTTACATTTCCTTCCAGAGTTTCCAATGGCAGGGGGGAAGGGTTTGTATTCTATAATAATTACTATCTCCTATACTCGACCATGCCCATGTTGTGATATAAATCTCCACCAGCCGTCTTATTACAGCCACAAACGTCCATAAGTGTATTAATGCGGCCAAAACGACTAAAATCTTATGCGGGCAATTTCATTTTGAAAATGATTTTGGAAACGCGAATCTACCCCCGTGTCCCCTGAATTTGGGTCTGAAATTTTGTACACTTATGTTATTTATTATACTTCATTTTTTGGCGATAGTGTCATTGAAGCACACCGTCAACTTTTTTAAATTTTAATTTTAGAAACGCAAATCTACCCCCGTGTCCCCTGAATTTGAGCCTGAAATTTTGTGCACTTATGTTATTTAATATACTTCATTTTTTGGCGCTAGTGCCATTGAAGCACACAGTCAACTTTTTTAAATTTTGATTTTAGAAACGCAAATCTACCCCCGTGTCCCCTGAATTTGAGCCTGAAGTTTTGTGCACTTATGTTATTTAATATACTTCATTTTTTGGCGCTAGTGCCTTTGAAGCACACAGTCAACTTTTTTAAATTTTGATTTTAGAAACGCAAATCTATCCCCGTGTCCCCTGAATTTTAGCCTGAAATTTTGTACTCTTATATTATTTAATATACTTCATTTTTTGGCGCTAGTGCCATTGAAGCACACCGACAACTTTTTTAAATTTTGATTTTGGAAACGCGATTCTACCCCCGTGTCCCCTGAATTTGAGCCTGAAGTTTGGTGCACTTATGTTATTTAATATACTTCATTTTTTGGCGCTAGTGCCATTGAAGCACACCGTCAACTTTTTTAAAATTTCATTTTGGCAACGCAAATCTACCCCCGTGTCCGCTGAATTTGAGCCTGAAATTTTGTACACTTATGTTATTTATTATACTTCATTTTTGGTGCTAGTGTCATTGAAGCACACCGTCACCTTTTTTATAATTTGATTTTGGCAACGCAAATCTACCCCCGTGTCCCCTGAATTTGGGTCTGAAATTTTGTACACTTATGTTATTTAATATACTTGATTTTTTGGCGATAGTGTCATTGAAGCACACCGTCAACTTTTTTAAATTTTAATTTTAGAAACGCAAATCTACCCCCGTGTCCCCTGAATTTGAACCTGAAATTTTGTGCACTTATGTTATTTAATATACTTCATTTTTTGGCGCTAGTGCCATTGAAGCACACAGTCAACTTTTTTAAATTTTGATTTTAGAAACGCAAATCTACCCCCGTGTCCCCTGAATTTGGGTCTGAAATTTTGTACACTTATGTTATTTATTATACTTCATTTTTTGGCGATAGTGTCATTGAAGCACACCGTCAACTTTTTTAAATTTTAATTTTAGAAACGCAAATCTACCCCCGTGTCCCCTGAATTTGAGCCTGAAATTTTGTGCACTTATGTTATTTAATATACTTCATTTTTTGGCGCTAGTGCCATTGAAGCACACAGTCAACTTTTTTAAATTTTGATTTTAGAAACGCAAATCTACCCCCGTGTCCCCTGAATTTGAGCCTGAAGTTTTGTGCACTTATGTTATTTAATATACTTCATTTTTTGGCGCTAGTGCCTTTGAAGCACACAGTCAACTTTTTTAAATTTTGATTTTAGAAACGCAAATCTATCCCCGTGTCCCCTGAATTTTAGCCTGAAATTTTGTACTCTTATATTATTTAATATACTTCATTTTTTGGCGCTAGTGCCATTGAAGCACACCGACAACTTTTTTAAATTTTGATTTTGGAAACGCGATTCTACCCCCGTGTCCCCTGAATTTGAGCCTGAAGTTTGGTGCACTTATGTTATTTAATATACTTCATTTTTTGGCGCTAGTGCCATTGAAGTACACCGTCAACTTTTTTAAAATTTCATTTTGGCAACGCAAATCTACCCCCGTGTCCCCTGAATTTGAGCCTGAAATTTTGTACACTTATGTTATTTATTATACTTCATTTTTGGTGCTAGTGTCATTGAAGCACACCGTCACCTTTTTTATAATTTGATTTTGGCAACGCAAATCTACCCCCGTGTCCCCTGAATTTGGGTCTGAAATTTTGTACACTTATGTTATTTATTATACTTCATTTTTTGGTGCTAGTGTCATTGAAGCACACAGTCAACTTTTTTAAATTTTGATTTTAGAAACGCAAATCTACCCCCGTATCCCCTGAATTTTGGACTGAAATTTTGTACACTTATGTTATTTAATATACTTAATTTTTTGGCGCTAGTGCCATTGAAGCACACAGTCAACTTTTTTAAATTTTGATTTTAGAAACGCAAATCTACCCCCGTGTCCCCTGAATTTTGGACTGAAATTTTGTACACTTATGTTATTTAATATACTTAATTTTTTGGCGCTAGTGCCATTGAAGCACACAGTCAACTTTTTTAAATTTTGATTTTAGAAACGCAAATCTACCCCCGTGTCCCCTGAATTTGAGCCTGAAGTTTGGTGCACTTATGTTATTTAATATACTTCATTTTTTGGCGCTAGTGCCATTGAAGCACACCGTCAACTTTTTTAAAATTTGATTTTGGCAACGCAAATCTACCCCCGTGTCCCCTGAATTTGGGTCTGAAATTTTGTACACTTATGTTATTTATTATACTTCATTTTTAGGCGATAGTGTCATTGAAGCACACCGTCAACTTTTTTAAAATTTGATTTTGGCAACGCAAATCTACCCCCGTGTCCCCTGAATTTGGGTCTGAAATTTTGTACACTTATGTTATTTAATATACTTGATTTTTTGGCGATAGTGTCATTGAAGCACACCGTCAACTTTTTTAAATTTTAATTTTAGAAACGCAAATCTACCCCCGTGTCCCCTGAATTTGAACCTGAAATTTTGTGCACTTATGTTATTTAATATACTTCATTTTTTGGCGCTAGTGCCATTGAAGCACACAGTCAACTTTTTTAAATTTTGATTTTAGAAACGCAAATCTACCCCCGTGTCCCCTGAATTTGGGTCTGAAATTTTGTACACTTATGTTATTTATTATACTTCATTTTTTGGCGATAGTGTCATTGAAGCACACCGTCAACTTTTTTAAATTTTGATTTTAGAAACGCAAATCTACCCCCGTGTCCCCTGAATTTGAGCCTGAAGTTTGGTGCACTTATGTTATTTAATATACTTCATTTTTTGGCGCTAGTGCCATTGAAGCACACCGTCAACTTTTTTAAAATTTGATTTTGGCAACGCAAATCTACCCCCGTGTCCCCTGAATTTGGGTCTGAAATTTTGTACACTTATGTTATTTATTATACTTCATTTTTTGGCGATAGTGTCATTGAAGCACACCGTCAACTTTTTTAAAATTTGATTTTGGCAACGTAAATCTACCGCCGTGTCCCCTGAATTTGGGCATGAAATTTTGTACACTTATGTTATTTAATATACTTGATTTTTTGGCGATAGTGTCATTGAAGCACACCGTCAACTTTTTTAAATTTTAATTTTAGAAACGCAAATCTACCCCCGTGTCCCCTGAATTTGAGCCTGAAATTTTGTGCACTTATGTTATTTAATATACTTCATTTTTTGGCGCTAGTGCCATTGAAGCACACAGTCAACTTTTTTAAATTTTGATTTTAGAAACGCAAATCTACCCCCGTGTCCCCTGAATTTGAGCCTGAAGTTTTGTGCACTTATGTTATTTAATATACTTCATTTTTTGGCGCTAGTGCCATTGAAGCACACAGTCAACTTTTTTAAATTTTGATTTTAGAAACGCAAATCTACCCCCGTGTCCCCTGAATTTTGGACTGAAATTTTGTACACGTATGTTATTTATTATACTTGATTTTTTGGCGATAGTGTCATTGAAGCACACCGTCAACTTTTTTCAACTTTGATTTTGGAAACGCGAATTTACCCCCGTGTCCCCTGAATTGGGGAGTGAGATTTCGTACACTTATGTAATTTATTATTCTCAATTTTTCGGCGGAGGTTGTATAGAAGCACACTGCCATTTTTTTCTGAATTTTAGCTTGGAGTCGCAAATTCAACCCCAAGACCCCTGAGTTGGGGTTTGAAAATTTTTATATATGTGTAACTAATATTGTCAATTTTTTTAGGTGGATGGGATTTAGACATAATGCGATTGTTATTTTAATTTCAACGTAAAGTCGTAATTCTACCCCCCTTAACCCCTGAGTTAGTAATTGAAATTTTGTACCTTTATTATACTCAACAAAATCCAATTTTCACCAGTGTTTAGTTTAAATTACATGTATTACTTTTTTAATTTTTGATATTAGTTTTAATACCATTTAGGGCTTCCCGGTGGATGAAAGAAATTTTGAGTCGACATTAGAACACATTTATTGTTGTTGTATACCTTTTGACTTTCAAAAATTGCATTAAAAATGCACATTTTACAAAATTTTATTTCATGTTTATGATTTAGTTGGTCCACTGTGAAATTGTAAATCTGAATCTAAATCTGAATCCGAATCCGTTGCTAAGTTCAGCCACATGTCAAATTGCACAAATATATCTATTACTAAAAATTAATACATATTTTGATTCAACAGTTGCTGATAACACAATTTTTTTAATTTATGGTTTTGTTTAAATTACATTCATCTTTAATTATTACATTTTTATTTATTACCTTGTGAAGATATACTTTTTTAATATTTATACTTATTTTATTTACAAACTACAGTCGATTCGCAAAATATTAGTGAATTAAATGTGGCAGACATTTCACTCCTTTGGGGTTATTTGGTATTTGCAAAATTTACAATAAATATTATGAAAAAGAAGAACTTCATTAAAAAGAAAAAAGTTATTCAACTAGCATAAAGCAGAAAAAAGATATAAATTCGGAATTAAGGGGTTAAATCTATTTACATTGAGAAATTTTTATGATTTTTTAGCCATGTTAACAAACTTTTATTGAAATACAAAGAGTATCGATTATTACATGTTTCAAGGTACTTATATAAATTTTTTAATGAAAAAATCTTAACAGCTGGGGGAAATATGATCGTTGCTCCTATTTTTATCATGACTTGCGGTGACCATGATAACTCTGGAACGGCTCCTCTAAAATAAAAAAACAAAAAAGATTTAATTTATGTAGTTCGTGAACGAAGGATTTAACAAAATTTTGATATAAAAAATTGGCAACAATTTTCTCAAAAATTTTAATTTTCTGAGTTAAAATGTTCAGTTTTTTTACTCAAAATAAATAGTAATTTTGGTCTAAATGAAGATCCCTTTGTTCACAAACTTCGCTGCGTATAAAAAACACAATAATGCAATCTTTTTTAATTTTTTTATTTAAGATAAAAATTGAAGCAACGGCCATATTCCCCCAGCTATCACGATTTTTTCATTAAAAAATTTATACAAGTACCTTGAAACTCCGGTCACGGCAACATTCAAATGTTTCAGCTGTGAACTTGGACTTTGTCATTTTATTATTTCAGTTTTTGTAGTTTTTGTAACTAAATCTTTTTTGTGTTTGTAGTATACATACATTCCACCAGATACTTCATAATATTGCGATGTTAATGTCTTATTATACCACTATAACACCGCATACTCACCGTGAATTGTCACAACTTAAATTATACCGTTCACTTATTCTCTTTTTAAATCTCCGACCACAATCAAACGATTGGCTTCTCCAATCTACAGAAATCTCAAGAAGAAACACCAAAATTTTGTCTGTCTGATCCAGTATAAACAAAATTTCAGCGTTTGTGGATAATGACGAGAAGTGATTGGATAACAATTTAAAATGTATAATAGAATAATTTATTTACACAACTTCTTTCCAAAATAATCGTTCAGTGGTTCAGTATAAAAATAAATTAAAACGATAAAACAATTTACCAAGGTTTCCCAGATTTAGTCACGTCTTTTTCCGGTCACGGTTTTTTTTAACACCCATTGCTCCAACCTGATTCTCCAATTTTCAATTTGTTTTTCTTAAATCCAAATTTTCCTTCTCTTTATTCTAACACACCACCCCACTTTCACATTTAAGATCACCTTATTAGGGCGAAACGGCAACTCTTGTTCTTCCAAAAGATTTTGGGCAACCCCCTTTCCTTACGAAGGGATATTGAGTAACTCTCCCTAAAGATATTTTGCAACGAACTTTCACAACCTTCCCCTTCGGGAGCCAAAACGTAAAGAACTTTGTTAAATTTGTTAGTCCGTTTAAACGGACGTTGTACACTAATGGGTTCCTCGTGATTCCTTATTTAACTGTCTCCTATTTTTTTTTTCGAATTTCTCTGCTCCAACAACCGTCTCCAGGGATACCTTGGTTATATTTGTCAATACACTAATAAATAATTAAACAAATAACAAATTTTATATGCAACTAAATTAAACAAACATTTTTGTTATCCAAATTGCCGTTGATAACTTGGTTTAAGAAAGACCTTCACTCACATCTTATCATTCCTTGATTTCTGGAAACATGCTATTCGTTGCCATGAAAGCATGTCCTCGATGACGAACCCTTTTCAAAAGGACACCTCCTTTTTAGCTTTTCTAAATCACAAGTAATTTTGAACCCTTTCTGTGATTCCAGATATGCACAGGATAAACATATGATGCTTTGATTGTAGTCGCAGATCGCAATGTAGATCAGGCTTGTAATAATAATTTAGATAGGGTTATCTACGGCGTCGTTGTTGCTGCCGTCTAGTCTCTATCTTCAAGAATAGGTTGACTATGGTGTACTACTTTTACCACCTAATAGAGGTTATTCTTTTAATTAAAAAAAGAATAGGACTCATAAGCGCTTTAAAAACATAGGGGCCCCTCTCTTTATGGTATTTTTGGTGATCTGAAGCGACAAGTCAACATTATTGTTGATACTTGCTACAGAGAGTACCTGCAGAGTAGGGTAGAGTGCTCTAAGACTGCGCACTTAAGGTTTGACCCTGTATATTAAAAAAACTAAAGCAATTAAAAACTCGGAAATTTGTATTAAAACTTATTGGTCTTTCAACAACATTATTACAAACTTAGTTAGTAATTATTACATATACTTTATTAATAAAAACAAAAAAATCAGAAAAAGTCATTTGCGCAGTCTTACAGACCCCGTCCTGTAAGACTGCGCACTTGGGTCTGCAAGACTGCGCATTCAGTTTACAAGCATAGATCACATCACATGCTAGTATTATGTAGTTCACTTCTTCTGCCACCACTGAGAGCATGATGTACACTCGATCCAATCTTCAGTTATTGGCATTTACTTTGTTCTATGCATCCTGGACTACCCAACTACTCTTTGCTTCCAATAGTTTTTTTTTTTAATTTTTCTTTGGACTTATTTTGTGTGCCGTGAATTGCAGTTTCAGAGATTTCCCTCTCCGTCACACGACTGGCCATAAAATCAACCTCACTTTAGGTAAAAGGAATAAAATTAACCAGCATTACAATGTGAGATTTGTAAAAGTACGCGCGCAGTCTTACAAACCACCACACCGCGCAGTCTTACACGCCACTCCATAAATTTAAAAAGGACACGAATATAGCCATCTCCAATTAAATTGGAAAATAATACCATCATCCACGCTTGGTTAAGAGTTTTGTTTACATTATATTGCAATATGCAGGCGATAATCACAAAAACAACGACCGTACACAATTTCCAAAATGCCGAATTATTAGATCAAAACAGCGTAAAATGGTAAAACTTACCTAAAATGTTTATTATCCATTTTTTTACGACAAAAATCGTTAAGGGTAACCACGCTATTGGCAGTGATGTGTAGGAATTAAAATTAGCAAGAAAACAAACACCCATACCGAAATATAAGGGGTGCGCAGTCTTAGAGACCGCGCAGTCTTAGAGCACCTTACCCTACAGAGGATGAAAAAACTACCCTCTGAAGTAGCAACCTTTAATGAGAAAGTTAACCCAAACAAATACTAGAGTCTGTCACAATCCGGAAAAGACCTCTCCAGTTTGTTTAGCCACTATGTTAATAGGCTAGCCCTCGATTTGTGCGGAGGCTGGGCTTTAGATTCTGAAAAAATGGTAGTTTGGGGGAATTCAAAAAAAGCAAATGGTGATAAAGTGCTTTAATTAAAAATAAGATTTCAGAAGTGCTTTCACAGTTCCAATAGTTGCAATGTAAATCACTGTGTAGAACATACACACAGTCGCAATTTATTGATAATACAATAACATTTTATTAACAGTTTATTTACTTATCGAAAGCTTTCGTAAGTTTACAACTTATTGGTGACAGGCATTTCCTTCCACTCAAGATACGACGTTTGGCGCCAAAAGGTGAATCTGGAACACTTGTAAATTCTTCACAGGAAACACTTGATCGACTTCGCGACACAAAACGCAGCTTGCAGATCTGATGTTGGCTAGTGGACCGCGAGAGAGCTGATCCTGGAGATGTTAAATAACGCTGGACCATCCAGATAATAAAATAATTCCCTAAGTGATTAGACTTCCAACGGAAAACGAAGTTTTCGTTATCGTAGCAGTTGAGAGACTGATAGTCCCGATAGTCCTACGCTAAGCGTTCAACCAGCGCAAAATGCATAAATCATGATTTACATATCGTTTGATTTAATTTCCAGTTTGTTTAGCCACGATGTTAATAGGCTAGCCCTCAATTCGTGCGGAGGCTGAGCCGTGGATTCTGAAATAAAAGGGTAACTTGGGGGAACTCCAAATAAAACGCAAATCGTAATAAAGTGCTTTAATTTTGATAATAGAATTTGAGAAATGCTATCGCAATTCCAATAATTGCAATGCAAAGACTATGCAAAAAATATACACGCAGTATTAATGATTACGGTGTCACAATCAGAAGAGTTTACCAAAAAATTAAAACTCACACGCCAAAAATAGCACGTCAACATATACATACTATACGCTGATAAGCGTAGGGGAATGTCGGGAGGTTTGGGTCAGAGGAGGTTTGGGTCGATGCCAAAATTACATTCCCAAAGCGTTTAACGTACGCATAACTACCTCCACCAAGGTCCCATAAGGTATCGAAACTCTTTCCCATTGTTATCCAGGCGTGACTGTAAATATTAATTGTTTTATCGAATAAAACGGCTTTTTGACCAGGTAAATTTTCGTTTTATATATCTATTATATGTCAGTTATTTTTTATTTCTTTTGAAATATCTCTAAAACTACTATTACATTGGAATGATTAATTATTAAGCTTATCATGACTATTATTCAATATAATCCAACTTTCCACATGCGAAAATTCCAACCACATTTTTGTGTTTTGGCACCAGCGGGAGGAATGGGTCAGAAATGTGAGAGATTGCTAAAGGCTAAGAATCTATAAGAATAGAGTAGGGAGTTAAGAATTGAATCTTTATTGAAATATTTGTTATGTTGCGTTAATATTTTGTTTATTTTGCTTCGTTTAATATTATTTTATGTTATTTTAGTTTATGTTCATTAAAAAACAATTCTTTTAGTTTAAATGACTATATACCCATACATCCCTATTACCTACCCAAACCTCCCCACATGCGGGATAAATGGGTCAAATTTTCTCTGCTACTACAATTTAAAAAAACTTGTGTCAAAATTAAAGTGATCCATTCTATATTATTTACATAGCTTGTGCAATACCTGTTCTATGCAATGGTATATTTAAGGTTCGTCAATTATGTTTCAGAAATTAAATAAAATGTATTTATTAGAAATTGACCCAAACATCCCGACTCTCCCCTACAACTTAACCCATTAACGCCCAAATTTTTTTTCATTCAAAACTGGATATCTCTGCTCTGCGTTATAAATAACATATTATTTTATGAATGAAATTACTTTGTACTAGAGAAGAATGCGGGACTACTTTTTCTCGTCCCGTCCCGTCCCGCAGAGCCGCTTCGATCTGTAGTCCCGCCCCGTCCCGCGGATCCCGCAAGTCCCGCACTTTGTTACTACTAAAAAACCTTTATTATAAGCGTTTATTTAAAAAATATATACTTTTGTGCAATTTTCTTGACTTTAAGCAAGATATCATTGAATTACGAAAGTGTATTTTCCAACTTTAAGGATTCCTCTTAATTGGCATCCCGTCCCGAGCGGGACTCAATTGAAATCCCGTCCCGCGCGGGACTCAATTGGCGAGACGGGACGGGACGGAATTTTTTCCGTCCCGCATTCTTCTCTACTTTGTACCATAATATCTTTATATTTTTACAAATTGCACTTGAAACAAAATCAGCCGACGATAGTATGCCTGCAATACAAGATTGTATTTAAATAAAATGTGAGGCCGCAACAAAGAATATGTGAAATGCAAATTCAAGGGATTGTTAAGTAATAAAAAATTTATTCCATACTGAAAATTATTTATTTAATTTATAAAAGTTATAGTATGTAAAGTAGCCACAGCAGTGGAGTGATGTGATCGCTGGTTGAGTTACAGAGCGAAAATTCTGGGTTCAAATCGCGGACTTTACAGAGTTTCTTAGCTCGGCCTTCCAGTGGGCATCTAGTGATCTAGTAAAATCTACAGGTATTCGGACAAATTTTTTCATCATTGTTTTCTTTGAGGACTGCTGCTCTATTTAATTTTTTCACTGTTGCTTAGTTTTTTTTAGCGTAAACTATCAAAATGAACAATTTTTGAACTTTTTAAATAATTGCCAAATTGTAATACTGAATTTTGGGTGAATTCCCTTTTTTTATGAGAGGGAAATCAAGTAAAGTTCAATTTAACATTTTATTGTTAGTTAAAAGCATGAAATATTTAAAAACAAACTTTGACCAAATTTAAATAAATCAGTTTTACAAATTTAACAAATTTTACTGATTTTATTTCGTTTTTTGATATTACACGTTTTTTTAAAATTCCCACCATTGTGACGTCAGAATTTGGTGGTGCCCAGCGGTGCTGCAGTGTTGTTGATATGGAAGATTATAGAATTTGTAGTTTTAGTAAAAAAATGCACTTTTATAAACTGTTTTGAGTCAAGTCAATTGTTAGTAGTTTTTATAGTTAAATTTAATGTATTTCTAGTAAACATCATTAAACGAGCGAAGTTTTTAAATTAACATTTTTGTTAAATTGTAAGTTTGCATTATTTATTTTAAACTGAAGGTTACTTATATGTTTATTAATTCGTTTCTGTTATTATTTTAGAATGTCTTCGGTGTTGTAATTATTATAATGGCAGAATTTTATTCGACTAGCGACGAATTGTGGAGAGATTGTGCTCGATGGTTAACCCAGTGGGACGTTTTACGTAGTGACCATAGAGCTAACTGGCCCAATGCTGGTATCGTCGATCTGGCTAATACACTCAGAGATGGAGTTTTACTGTGCACTTTGCTTAGCAAAATTGATCCCGGGTGTATTGATATGAAAGATGTCAATTTGAAACCGGCAATGGCTCAGGTGAGCTCTTTCCTGTTACATTTTATAACCTTCACGAATACTTGTGGTTTTAGTTCTTGTGCTTAAGAAACATACAAGTTTTTCTGAAAGTATGTGGTGGGACTTTCGGATTGAAAGAATCCGATCTCTTCGATCCTCTGATGCTTTTCGACTTGTCTAATTTTCACAAGGTGTTGTGTACCATCTCCAAGTTGTCCCGCAGTTCAAGGGCCTTGAAAACCAACGTTGAGTAAGTTTCCTGCATTTGTTGTTTAACTTGTGCAACTTCAACTTGACTCATTTTTAGGGGATTTTCTGCTCAAAGCTGTAAGAGCAGAGAGGATGAGGATATATACCAAAGTCTTAAGTCTGTGTAAGTACATTAAATTTGTTCTGTTATATACCTAGTTAAAACGTGACTCACCAATTTCAATAAAACTTACAGCATTGATACTATAAAAGAGGATATATTCAAAGAGCAACCACCTTAATTTTATAAAACATTGTTCGACAAATGACTTTTACTCCTCCTTAGTGGACAAGATTATCACTACGTTACAACAACCAACCTCGGATTGCTTTTTGAACATTTTTTAGGTTGGTAATGAATGAATCAGAGTTACTTTATTGTAACGTAGTGATAAACCTGCCATTCAATTCCCTAACTTTAATTTCGTGTACAATAAATTTCTAAAATTATTAACAGAGATATTAGACCGTCGTGCAGTTTTGGGTCAGAACCATCATGGTTACAATTTACCATTCCCTGTCCTCGCTTAGAAGATAGGGAAGAGGAAGTGTATGATGACTTATGCTACGTGACTTTCTCAGAACGCCTACCAGAGGTGGGCTATTTTATAATTCAAGTGTTTTACCCTCTCGATGTATTATTACTTATTATTTTTGTTACTGCAGAATTATTTTTGTGCTAAAATGCGTAAATAATTCGGTAGTTGTAGTTGTACTTGGATAAATTTTATAGTAGTTGCATGGCTTGTTTATATGGTGTAGTGAACCTCCAGCTAGAACGGCCTTAAATGCTGTGGAATATGAAGAATATTGTGATTACAATAGGGGTGAGGAAATTTATCAAGATCTTTGTTCGCTGCAAAAGGAATCTCCTACAGAGGTAACTATTTTTTATTTTATTCTTTCTTTTTTTACTCTCATAAACGAGATTATTGTAGTTTGTAAGTGTGCTTGAAATTTTTACTTTAAAATGTAATGCAAAGCTGAAATAAATGTAGCAATTTGTAAGGCTGTTCTAAAGGTACAAACAGAAAGAAAGCAAGTAACCTGCTTACTGGCTCACATTGAGATAGATTCAAGTTCTACATTATATGGCATATTTGCAAATTTTGTAATTTGGAGCGACATATTATTTGAAATTTGCAGGGGGCGCAAGAGCAGGTGCTACCGACCCTTATCTTGATTTGATTACTAATTTTTCCACTATTTGGGGCTGGTATAGGGTAGACCGGGGACAGTTGAAACAATTTCGACAAAATCACTGCCTGTGACAACAATTTGAATTGAACGTATTTGAAAGTATGCCTTAATTGAACCTTAGTTATCTGACTACAAATGGATAAGGTTATAGTGCCATTATCTGCATTACAAAAAACACCATGGGGCAATTTATAAAGTCAGAGAAAGTGTTTCAACTGTCCCCATATAAGGGGCAGTTGTAACAGTGAATGGGGTGAGTTGTAACACTGGCAGAATAAAGAAAATAAATGTTGTTACATACTTATTTATTGAAAAAATTACAGAATATGGTTATTTATGGATATTACTAAATTAAAAATCAACATTTGTTGATATTGGGAAGACAGAAGAAGTGTCTTCGCAATATTAAGAAATTTTGATTTTTAATTTATTATGTTCTGAACAAAAGGGTTACAATCAATGTTATGGAAAATATTAAAGGCACAAATTAACGTTTAATATAAGATAATCCTAAACTTTATAAAACTTAATTAAAAACTAAAATTGTTTTTTATTTTGTTTAAACATATGGCTCCAACAGGAGCTGAAACGTTTCAACTGACCCCGAAAAAATTGTTACAACTGACCCCACCACCTCTTTTAGAAAATTTGAATTTATAACATCCAAAATAAACAATTTAAATAAAAAATAATTACGCCGATTTGTACTTCGACAACCAAGGTTCTTACATTAAAAACTATAATAACCGAAATTGAATAGTTTTTTATCAAATAACAAATTAACAACAAGAAAAATACTTACTTTTGCACTCAAAATTACAATGTGCCCTCTTGTACGCGTAACATGGACTCGAAGCGAAACCAAATATTGTCGGGCATGTTCCGACAAGAAAGCCGCGTCTTTTTCTCCTTGTACGCCCTCCGCTATCTTTATTAGTTTTTGAAATATTAGCGTTGTTTCAACTGACCCCGGTCTACCCTACTGATGATAGGTTATGCTGTAAGGTGAACATGGGGAAGTGTGACCACGTTTTCAATTAGTTAATATTTGGGTCTTGTTTTCTCATCTTTGTTGTAACTTTAAAAAGTTCATATTTTTTTTGCATTATGCCAGAACATCTAATTACTAAATGTAAATGTCTTAACTTGATTCTATAAACTGTTAAAAAAATAATACCATTTTTTTAAATTTTGTCTGGGTTACACTTTCTCGTCGAGTTGGGGCAAGTGTGACTCTGCTTTATGATCTCGCCAGATATGCTCATATTTTAAAAACTAAGGGAAAGTGTGAAAATTTAGGAAGAAAATTATAATCCATTATTTTATTTTTTTGGATATCTTTAATAGAAAAAAAGTTACAAACTTTTGAAAATTATAAATGTAACCCAGCAAAATCAACTTGAAAATGAAAATTATTTCTACACTGTCTTCAACTGGATCTGGTAAATGCCTTATTATGTCTTCAAGGACTACGGTGTCCGTATCTGCTATTTCTGGTCAAGAAAAGGATTTTTTCCTATATTATAGGAATAATACGATACTAATACGATTCGTTTCTACCTTTGATCCGCCCAACAAAATGTTTAATAGCTTTCTTCAAACTGTATTATAAACTGTATTTGTAAATAAACAGTATTTGGTTTCACGCTTATAATTTCTAACCATTTTGACGCCTACAAAAAATGATTTTTTTAGTGTGCCATTTTCAAATTTACAAGTTCACACTTGCCCCTTAAAGTTCGGTCACACTAGCCCCAATATACTTTTTTCTTGAGGCAAGTGTGACCTATGCTTTAAAACTATTATAACAACAAAATCGAATAATGTAGATATTGCACAATAAATCTCTACTACTAATCTATGTTCCCTTAAATAAAAACCCAGATTTGCCGCAGATGTTACGATGTTTTGTTTTCTTCAAAACAAACGTGTTTACTCACTTAACATCTGAAAGACACTAACCTTCAACATGCATAGAAAAATTGCATAAGAAGTAATCCTACCGAGTTCATAATTATATATATGTGTTTGCAGATAACCTAAGCACCTTCCTACGAGATATCGCTAAGATTGGGTTCTTGGGGGCCAATTTAAAATTAAAGTTCACACTTGCCCCAAAATCACACTTCCCCAAGCTTACCTTATAGAACTTTAATCTTCTATCCTATTGTGCGACGCCGAAAATTTCACACTGATCTGCGCTGGTAACCGAAAGCAGGGATCCTATTTTCTTTCTGTTCAACCTTAATAGATGTGCTAATTGAGGCTTAAAAATCTTATTTTTTTTAATTTTCAAATATTTTAAATGCTAGTTGTTTCTAACATAAATTATTACTACAATTATTGCAATATTAATGGGTAAGAATTGTTTTTAAGTTATTCATAAATGTAATTTCTCTTGTGTAAACAAATTCATTGCAGTTTGTTGGGCCCCATGCTCCATTAGAGAAGCGCGATTATGTGATCAAAGAATTGGTTGAGACTGAACACAATTATGTAGAAGTGATAAACAAATTAAAGAAAAACTTTATGAAACCTTTGCAAGGATATTTAAAACCAGAACATCATGCTAGCATATTCTGTAAAATTAGTGTAAGTGAACTAGCTAACATATTTCTGGTTCAGATTTTGAAGTTTTAAATTGTAGGAACTTCATGAAATTCATACTGGTTTTCTCAGTCAGTTGCTCAAAGTTGGACCAGAAAAATCTGGAAGGTTAAGCAATATATTTATATCGTGGAGAGAAAGATTTCTTGTGTATGGAACTTATTGTGCCAATTTATCGAATGCTTGTACTCTCTTACAGGAACAGTGTGATAAAGATGAACTTCTTAACCAGGCTATTATTGTAAGTAGTTTACTTGTTCAATCACCAACCTAAATGTAAACTTATTTTTTTGCAGAAATGTGAAAAAGAAGACAATAATGGCAGATTTAAATTACGAGATGTGTTATCGGTTCCAATGCAACGAATATTGAAGTATCATCTTCTACTTGAAAAGCTCATAGAATCAACCGATCATGTAAGTTGTATTAAATCTGAAAATTTACAAATTGTGACCATAAAATATTATAGAATCACGAAGAGTTTCACGAACTCAAAAGAGCTCGCGAAATCATGCTTGATGTGGCTGGGTTCATCAACGAAGCTGCAAGAGATAGTGAACACTTGGCCGTAATAAAAAAAGTGCATGAAAATATCATCGAATGGGACGTCTCATCTGAAATTAAACTGGAAAATTTTGGTCGACTGATTAAGGATGCCGAATTAAAAATCAAAGCTCACGTTGATCAAAAAGCTCGTACCAGATACGCATTTATATTTGATAAGGTTATGATTTTATGTAAACAGTTAAAGGTAAGGAACTTACTTTTTAAATTGAACTCTAACTTCACGATTGTATATTTTGGTGTAGGGAAATCAGTTTGGTTTTCGAGATTTATTACACCTACCGGAATACAGAATCGATAATTTTAATAATAGGCCGGCATTGAATCGTGAGGCACGTTGGTCTTATCAGTGGATTTTAGTTAAACATGATCAGTCGAGTGCTTACACTTTATCTGCACGAACCATAGAAATAAAAGAAAAAATGATCAAGGCACTTAAAGATGCAGTGTAAGTTTTTTTGTTAACTAACCCAAGTTGCATACTAAATTTGTGTGAATTTAGTGATAATGTTCGCCCTTCCACTCTTGCAAGAACAAACCATAAATTCGAAATGCACACATTTGATAAACCTACTGCTTGTAGTCGTTGCTTCAAGTATCTTAAAGGACTAATATTTCAAGGTTATAAGTGCAAGATTTGTGATGATGCAGTTCATAAAGAATGTATTGCCACTTCTGGTAAATGTGGAGTTCCTCCTGTTACACAACAACTTTCGGTACACAACGACTCTCATTTAGTTAACAAATTATGGTAATCGCCTAAAATTTTACTTTCCATTTTTTTTAATATAACTTTTTAGGTTTGTTGGTGAAATGGATCGAAATGAAGCTTCTGCTGCTTTAGAAAGGCGAAGAAATGGAACTTTTTTAGTAAGAATTCGGTCAGCAAAGGATGATCATGACAGATTTGCTCTAAGTCTTAAGTACGTATGTAAAACTTCTCATTGATAAATTGGGGTGGTTTCACGAGGTGGAAATCGAAATATCTGAATAAAATTCTGAACCTTTGAATTCTTAGAGAATTTTAACAACAAATTAATGGAAAAAGAGTTAAAAAAGATTACTATTGATAAATTAGGGTCGTTTTCAAAGGCTGAAAATTGAATTTTGTGGTGGCAATGTTTTCCAAAGTTTGTTATGTAAAAAGGCAGTCATATGCAAAATTTCAGCTTTATAATTATTTATTTCTTGTTGACTTTAGAAGGAAAACACATTCGTATCTTCTAGAATAATGCTAGAAATACTAGAATAAAACAATAATTAAATGATTAATTATACTGGGATATAATTTATTTAATTTTTATTAATATATAATTTAATATGTATGTTCCACACCAAATGTATCATCATAATTATTTTTAAAATGTTTTTAGGACTGACAACACCGTAAAACATATGAAAATATGTTGGAGTTTAATAGGTTCCGAAGAAAAGTATTTTTTGTCACTTTCGAAATACTTTAATAGTATAGGGGAATTAATTGAAAATTATCAGAAGTTTAGTTTAAGAGAAAATTTTGAAAGGTAAATATTTACAGTCCCACATGAAATTTTGTGAATAATATTTCGATTTTAGATTAGAAGAACACACCAAATTAGAGTGGCCTTACCAATTATTACGAGTTTTATCAATTAAAGATTTTGAACCCCAAAACTCTGAGCATATTTCTTTTAATGAAGGACAAGAAATTGTCGTTATAAGTCAGGAGGGATATCGAGATGGTTGGTGGAAAGGCAAATGTGATCACAGGGTATGTAAATTTTATTCTTAGTTTTTTTTTGTGTCGTACTGTTACACAGTTTTCTTATTCAGATTGGGTATTTTCCAAGTTCTTATGTACGTCAGATCGAAATAACTACACAGGAAATTTTATAATAATACAACGTTTGCTAGTCGGAGTTTCTGCAATAAACTGAAAGTTCTGAGATCTAAATGGGATAAAATGTAACTCATTCATTTAAATTTTAAATTATTTGTGGCGTTCCATGAGCATTTAATTAGGTAACATTTTTAATTAAAAACATTATTGTACATTTTATTTTAATAATAATTCTTGCTAATTATTTTATTGATCATTAGGTGCCATTTTAAACATTATTTAGATAAATTTATTATTAAGACAATTTATTTTTTAAAAATATATTATATTATACCCACCCACATAAATATTATATTTATTATTTTATCTTATTCAAAATATTTTGGTGTTAGCTTTGTACTGAATAGTGGTGCTATATTAATTGGCCTAACATTGCAAGGATATCAACAACAGACATTCCTTTTAATATTCGTGACTTTATTTTCGTATTTTTTTAATAAGTTTAAACTTTCTTGCAATGAATACATGACGTACTTTTAAAACTGACTTTATTTTTTGATTTGAAATAATTTGCATTCTGTAAGTAAAGAACACCACAGTGATTTCATCCAAAAAAGTAACACATCTTATTTTTTTTAAGTTTTGTGATTTTATTAAGATTTGTGTAAGCTTCTAAAATTAAGTAACATCAATGATGACAAAACTCGGACATCTTGCACAAATCTACATTTAAATAGGCTAAGACTGTGTTATTACTGTTAAATGCATGTTAATAGGTGCACTATTTTAAAGCACTATTGATGTTGAGGATCATACTAATAATAATAATTCCATGTGTACCTATCAAACTTTAATTATTTTGAAATTGATTACATCAATAGTACTTACTTATTTTTTGTTATTATGAAATGTTATACCTGGTTTGTACAAAGAATAGTCATTTTATATTATGGAAGATTTAGTGGAGTTCAATTTATATTATGGACTCTGAAAAGGGAATAAAAACTATAACAAAGTCATGGTCCCAGGGAAAAAATGAGATAAATCTGATTTAAACTCGGCATTTCTAAGGGAATCAAAAACTTTACAATTCAATATATTCCCTTTTTTCCCTAGAACCACGGAAATATCTCTTGTGCCAAAAAACTTGTCACTAGTGCTGTAATTATTAAATTTAGCTTTTAATTCAATAAATTTTAATGTTAAATTTATAATTTGTTTTTGGATAATTACTCATATCATCTAAGAAGTAAATATATGGACGATGGTTTGATATATTAAAAATAATGTGAACCCCTTCTTGCTTTAGAATGTGTCAAATTGAAGGTGTTTCGTGTTAGAATCGAGAGAAATCATAATTGTCTCTGCTTTGTTAACTATTGTCAATTTTTGAATTATGCAAATGGCCTAAAATAAATCAGAGGTATTATTTGAATTATCGACAGTAGTAAAAGTTTTATAATTATTTTCAAAAGGTGCCTAATTCCTAGATAATTTTGTCTAAAGTGAAGATAAAAGTAGTGACGTCCATTTTGTATATTTCATAAACATCTCACTGTATGTACATATTATAAGAAGCACGAGCATTTTTTAATATTTTTTAATTAAAAAATTGTACCTTCTGTATATTTTGATATTTTCAAAATTTGTTACTTAATTTGCTAAAATTTAAGAGTCGGGTCTGAAGAATAAATTAAAAAAGTTCTTGTATGTGTTGTATAATTTTTTAATACACCAATAATTATTTTTAGATCCTAAACAATATGCTTCTTTATTTGAGTTGAAATTTTTTTTATGTGGATAATAAATATTTTCCACTTTTGCAACAATATCATTTCAACTTGTGATCCTTAACATTGTTACATGTATTAAAAACGTCTTTGTGATGTTTGTTTGAAATATTGTTGGAAGTTATAGTATGTTCAAATAAACTGTTCCATTGATTTTCTTTATTTTTTTGTATAAAAATTGTAGAAAGCACTTCCTTGTAAGAGTTACCACCCTCGACGCCAACTTTGGTAAGCCGGTCACTTCAAGTCTTCAAGTTCTGTTGTAATTTTAATATAACGTCAATTATCTGGGAGGCCAATTCTGATCACCAAGACTGTATGGCTGAATATCGTGCTGTATGGCATGTGTCACCGTCTTGTTGAAACCACATATCGCCCACATCCATGTCTTGCAATTTAGGCACACATAACTGGATTTTCATGTCGCGATACCGAGTACCATTAATTGTTATTTCCTGACCAGCCGCATTTTCGAAGAAAAATGGTCCGATGATGCCTTCAGCCCAAAATCCGCACACATAATAGTGACACGTTGTGAATGCATATTTTGTAAGAAAATTGCGAACTATAGCTGCCCAACCTTCATTATTTTTAAATATTTCCTTAAATATGAAAACGCGTTGTTCTTTCGGGTGGCACTCCATTTTAATATACCGTTTGGTCATAAATAGTTATACATTAGGTAAAAATTTTAAATTCCTTAATTTAGTCAATTTGGAGAAAATCGATTTTAAAGAACTTATTCGTATGAGAAATGATGTAGATTTGTGAGTGACAATGTTGGCTCACCCCCTGTAAGTACAAAATTGCGACCTGTAGCGATTCGTCCAGTTAGACCTAAACAAAATCTTTTAATGTACTTTAACCCGAATATGAATAAATCTTTTCATATTTTTATAACAAAATTCAGAAAAATGATCCTATTTTTTCTGCACACAAGGTAATATTAATATTACCCCTTAATTAGGTTTACCAGTTTGAGAAAACTTCCATTTAAAGTTAATATTTTTTGCTTTCTTAAAAGTTGTAAAATATCTTCGTCCTACAATTTTAAATTAAATTTAAATCAGGTCCTGTTTTAGAAATATAATTTTTAGAATCAGTAGCGTAAATTGGATTTGAATTTGGGGGGTGATGAATCTGGTAGGACACACCACCGGGGGTCTGGGATTTTGGAAATTTTTACTTTTAAATGGAATTTTTGGATTATTATTAGCCTTTGGGGGGTGATTCATCATCCTGATCACCCCCCTTATTTACGCCACTGTTTAGAATAATAATTTGTAGATCGATATGAAATTATATTTATTTTGTATTAAGGGGGGGGGGGTATTAAAATTCTATTTATTTTTATTTTTTTAACTGAATGCATAACATCTCAAGAACATTGTGTCAAAATTTCAAGTCGATTGGAGCAAAATTGACGATGTTATGAGTATTTTTATACCTGAATACCATATCTTTTATAAGTTTATATTAAAACTTTAAAGCGATTTTCCAACAACTCACGTTTTCAAAGTCGGTGACCCTCATAACTTCAAAACTACTGCACCGATCCTTTTGAAATTTTGAACACTATTTCTGTACATAATTTAAGAGGTAACGCTGGAGAGCTTTTTTAAAATTTGTTAATATTTTTTATTTTACAAAACAAATTAGCCGATTTTATTCGTAAAAATCGCGTTTTTCCCTTCAAAGTGTTCCCAAAAAGTGAAAAATTTAATTTTCGAAAAACCCTCCCAGGATTACCTGGGGAAATCGATTATTTAACGAAAGAACTTTGATTTTTTGATTTCCGATGATCCAGCACCGAATTATGAGGGACACCGCAATTCTACTTTTTTCCGAGACGCTTCCGACTAATTGCTGCCATTGCCGTATTTTTTAATATTTCTTCATGAAAATATTACACAATATTCTGCGAATGTTATACTTTAATGTACCATTGGTTTTAATAAATAGATTTTAACTGTGTCGTCAAAAAAAATTCACAAAAATGTGCCTTTTTTGCACGAATTAACCCTAACCCCCCCTTAAAAAAGTATGTAAAACAAATAATATAGCTTAATATTTTCGGTTTTTACCGCCACATAAAATTATTATCCATATTTTGCATATAAGAGTCCATATTTGACATTTTTCTTAATAATACTTTTTATTTTCTAATTAATTAGAGTAATTTAAAAAGTTTAAACTTAAAATTTTATATTATTTAATAAAAAAGACTAATTAGTAATTCCATTGTAGGATTTAAAGTAATTGAGCAAAACGAATAGAGAACAATGAGCGAAGTGTTAATATTATGATCATTTAAAAAAATTAGAAATAAGTTCATTGTTACTTTTTTTTATTTTATGTTGACCAAATGTAAAAATAGTCTGTTATGAATGCAAATTAACTAATTTATTTGGGACAGTAAAAATCACAGTTAAGAGGTTTTTATTAATAAAGATAAATATTTTATGAATAAAGAACATTTAATACTTTTTAATAATTATGTGGAATCAAAGATACATTACAAAGTACTACACAATACATATTTTTGTACTCTTGGACTTGCCGATTTGATTTCTTTTCACTGTACATGGAGATCATAGTAAGGACTTCAATCGATGCACTTTTCAGTCCTTTCCAAGAAAACCCATTTTAAATTTTCGTATTTCTGAAAATCACATTACAAAATAAATAAAAGTAAGTATAAAATAAAATTTTTAAGAATACCTAACTACTGTTTTTTTTGTTTCGTTTGTGTTTGGGGATAATAATTTAGCGTCACCAATTTTCTCTTTGTGGAAGTTTTTGGGAGTAATGTTTTGAGATGGGTGGCCAGACCATCTAAAGTTGTCTTGAACGTTGTTATATCCAAATTCATTAAATCCTGCAGGTTATTAACATGATCTTGCAACAGAATTCTCTTACTTGTTTCATCATCAATAATATTTTCTTCTTGATTTTCCTTATTGTTTAAATCTTGATATTTTTCGTTTATGAATTCATTTTGAGCTACCTTTAATTTTAACTTTGCTTCGCTCATTTCTTCAAAATAAAAATGTTCGGATTCAGCAATAGATATTGCTATTTATTGTATTATATAAAATAATAATTAAAAATGCAAGCACAATAAGCGAAAAAGAATAAATAAAAGCAGATCACAAGCTACTTGCAATTTAAATGAGCGGGATTTGACGAGATTGTTCTTAAAACTGTTTGAGAGGTTAAAAAGAGCGGGATCTTAAAATCAGACGTTTGACTTTTTTCAGTCTTGCGCATTAGGGTCAATGTCGCCGTTAGGTTTTCCAGGGTTTTCCGTAGCTTCATAATCTCATATTATACAAAATTTATTTGGACTAATTTTAACCGTATCTTCTTCTTCTTCAGGTGCCTATCCGATTTCGGATGTACGGCGATCCCCCCGACTTAGCCAAGAAGGCTGCACCAGGGAAATGTTAATGGGGTGGTGGTTTGCCTTCCCATTAGTCCACAGATCAATTTTGGACTTATTTAGATCATTAACATTTTAAGGATTTTTCTTGGCATATTACTCTCGGTGGTTTGCCGGGTCGATGTAAACTGCCCCAATTCATGAAACAGGTAAAATTTTTCGGATGTAAACTGCCCTCCGAAAAAAAATGGCAACACTAATCCCGAATGTAAACTGCCCCAAAGTTGGTATGGTATTAGGGCAGTTTATACCCCGCTTACACGAAGGATAATGGGATTTATTTAGTATAGGGACTATACTAAATTTTATGTTATTGTTATTACGATATTTAAAAGAAAATGTCGTATTATACAATAACCTACCGAGGGATCCCTGTTTTTTAAAAAAATGTTTGTGTTTGTTTTTTAAAGTTATTACGCAGATCTCAATTTTACAAAATTAATAAATAGATGAAAATTATAAATTTTATTTAAAAAAAACACCTTTCTTAAAATTCAGGGCAACTGTAAAAAGAGACAGATTTGTCAAATTCCAGCCTCGATATTTCTTTGAGGGTGTATTTTTGCAGGAGTTCAGCAATAATTTTTTGCTTATTTTTGGAATCGATGGTTTGGGTAGGTGGCTTTGAAAAACTCTACAAATAAGTAAATATTGGGATGACAATAATTAAAATTCAGTTTAAACGCGGCATAAAACGATTCACAACAATTAGTTGTCGAATGGAAATCCACAGACGCTTTTGCCCAAACTTTTGGAAGAAATACCGCACGTTCCCCCACATAGTAAGTTAATAAATATTTGGAAAACATGTTGAGATTAGCATCTTCCAGTTTCGTAAGTAAATCGTAAGTAAATCATGATAGGTTTTCAAAACGTCTTCAGCTTGCAAAAATTTCAATTCGAAACGTTAAAGTTAAATTTTTTTCGGCCCCCCTCCATGACATAGGCAAAGAAATCCCCCCCTGACCAATAATCAAATAGGTGACTGTAAACTGCACAACGCCATGAAACAGGTACTTTCTATTAATAAATAAATAATATTAAAAAAAATAATATAACCTAAGCTATAAACCGGGATCATTGAAAAGATGGATAAAATCTGCATCCTTCTATTGATGCGTTTGCTCTTTGAATTTTACATGCATTTCTCATCAAGTAGAGCAGGGAATTATATGCAACAACAGACCAGTCTTAAGGTAACCCTAACAAACTAACCAATAGAAAATGTAAATTACCAATTTAAAATGTTGATTAGCGCTAATAAACGTTTTCTATTGGTTAGATTGTTAGGGTTACCTTAAGACCGGTATGTTGTTGGATATAATTCCCTGTTTTACGTCATCACCACTTCATAATCAGTACCTTTAAACGGTTCTTATTTAGGTCAAAGAGATTCTTAGAAAGTTTCTCTTAACAAGGGTTCCCCTCATTCATTTATTGAAAATGTAATTAAAGACATTAATTTGTAGTGTTTCCAATACATTTCTATTTTGTTGTTTTACTCAAAATTTTCTTATTATTAATATTATTATTCAACAATAAAAATTCTCGATAATCAATAATGAAATCAAGTAATTTTAATTTTTTAATATTCTTAAAAAATAATCGTTTAAGTAAAGGGATTAATAAATTAAGCCGTATAACAAAAGAAAAAAGTTTGGAGGGCAGTTTACATCTGAGATTAGTGGCAACCTTTTTGCTTGGAGGGCAGTTTACAGTTTATGGTCAAATTTGGAGGGCAGTTTACATAATCCCATGTAGGTAGGGTTGCCATCTCTAAAATCTGGCAACCAGGACAAGAAGCGTGAAAACCCCGGACTTTGGAGGTTAGAACCCGGACATGCCAACAGTGTTTTTTTTAAGTTGCTTAGTAAAATAAAAAATACTAACGTTCCAATATAGGTATGCAGCATATATGCCGATATAATCATAATAATGATAATTCTTGGGCTTGGTGCTAAAAGGGAGAGGGGACGGTAAATCCACGGAGTCGGTTCCTCGCGGCGCGGTGCGGGGGCGCCCGGACTTGAAAACTTTTAAACCCGGACCACAAATAAAACCCCGCCCGGACGCCCTCTAAACTAGGACAAATCCGGGGAAACCCGGACGGATGGCAATCCTAGATATAGGTATCGAATAAACATCAACATATCAATATTGAATATAAATATCGATTTAGAATCAAGTATGTATCTAGTAAATCAGCGAAAGAAACACATGGAAATCTAATTCCATTTTGACGTCAGCGTCGCTGTCATTTCATAAGTTTAATATTGTTTGATTTGCTGTAAACAACTTTCATATTTTTGTTCACGCTTCCCTGAATGGATCCCTCAGTCTTCATATCGACCTCTTTCAGTACAGCATTTCATTAAACTATCAACGTTGATGTTACCAGGAAACAGCTAAACTACCCAACTTTTTTAGTTTCCACATGCTGACTTTCTCAGGAACCCTTCACTTCTCATAATGTTGTTTTGTTATCATTAGCAAAATGAATGGAATATTTGAAAGTTTTGAACTTACAATTTTTCTTTTTTAATAACTTTCAAGTGTGCTTGATGGTTATTCGCTTATAAAAATGTACACGGTTATTGTAAAAATATATTTTGCAACTGTATAATTGCAATGCTTCTTCACACAGGACGAAAAAGAATCACAATGCAGGAAAATGCTGAGGTGCATGTCGCCAGCCCTTCATTTCGATTTTTGGTTCCAAAATAATCTAAATCGTTGCTATCTTATTTGTACCTCTCTTATTTTGGTTTGTACCCCAATAAAATTAAGAAAAAACGAGATTCTTGTTTTCCACATATAAAACCACTAAATGAAGTTTTAACTATTTTAATATTGAAATTAAAAAAATTGTAATACGAGTAACAAGTAATTGTTAGTTTTAAATAGGATATTATTAATTATTACTAACAAGGGGAGGGTCAACTTTAGTCGTTACTGACCAGCCACTATTAGGAAATTTAGTGAAATTTTCTATAATAATTACACATTATGTATTTATGATCATACATTTCTAAACTATTTTGTGAAATTAGTGTATTGCCCGGATGAAAATATCATTTCGTCGGATTGCCTTTACGTAATTTCAAATTTTTATTTCATCAATAATTGGCTTGATAATTATTTATACCTAGTCAGTGGCGGTTTTAGAACTTATGAGGCCGCAGGCGCAATTCAATTTTGAGGCCCCCCTCTAAGTATTTTCGCTAATCCTACACTTCCTAAAGCAATAAATTGATTTAAACCCCTGGTGCCCGGGGGGGGGGGCTATTCACCAGCACAGACGATTAATTTTTTTAATACTTTTTTTTTACTAAAAATTGCACTGAAATTGCACTAGAATTTTCTTGTTATTTTTCCTGAGTTTACTACTATAGAATTGATGGTTTCATGAAGTTTCAGAATATTTGAACAAAATTAAATTTTTATCAAAAAATGTATGTAAATCAAAACTATCAGCACTGAAATCAAAATTACTGCAAATTTAAGGCATCTTAGGGCTTAGAATTTTTTCGCTATTTTTCCTGTGTTAATTACAAAATAGTTAATATTTTCATAAAGTTTCAGAATATTTGAACAAAATTAAATTTTTATCAAAAAATTTAAATCAAAAATTGCACTTAAATAAAAATAACTGCAAATCTAAGGCATCTTAGGGCTTAGAATTTTTTAGTTATTTTTCCTGTGTTTATTACAAGGGGGTATTAATATTTTCATAAAATTTCAGAATATTTGAATAAAATTAAAGTTTTATCAAAAAATTTAAATCAAAAATTATTTGCACTGAAATCAAAATAACTGCAATTCTAAGGCATCTTAGGGCTTAGAATTTTTTCGCTATTTTTCCTGTGTTAATCACAAAAGAGTTAATATTTTAATAAAGTTTCAGAATATTTGAACAAAATAAAATTTTTATCAAAAAATTTAAATAAAAAATTGCATTGAAATCAAAATATCTGCAAATTAAGGCATCTTAGGGCTTAGATAACTTTTTCGTTATTTTTCCTGTGTTTATTACAACGGGAATTTAATTAATAATAATAAAATTTTCCTTATTTTGAGATACGAGGCCCTGAGCGCGCGCCTCTTGCGCCTGTTAGGAAATCCGCCACTGTACCTAGTATTGTACTTATTAGTAATAATTAATAAATAACAAGAAACAAAATTATAGTTAATTAATAGGTCATTAGGAACCAACAGGTAGGTATTATATTTTTACAAATTATTATAATAAAGACACCCACAGTTAGGTTAGGACCGTCCTAAGGTTCGACGTCTAATGAAAAACGAAAAGGAAAAGTTATAAAATCACAGATACTTTTGTTATTACCTATCGGATAACATTTAAATAATTTTTAGGCAATTTTTTATTACATTGGACTTTAAAAATTAGTAACCCGATTTGTAAACAGTTTGAACATGGCTGCTATTGTGTAGAAAATTAGTTTAAGATTATTTTGTAGCATAGATGTTTATATAGAAGGCTAGATAACTAACTCGTACACAGAAGTGAAGCCTGGTCCGCCATTTGTCAGGTTGGCAAGGAATGTAAGAAAATGCTTGTTACAGTGTTTGTTTTGTGTGAATTTATAGGATTATAGATAAATTATTTATGCCAAAAGGCATTAAATGAAATAAATTAGTATAAATTAGTATTATTTGCAAATAAATAAAACCTAACCTACAACAATAAAATATTTTAAATTGTTTTATTGCTGTTTTTCTGTATTATTTAATAAATAAATAAATTTAATATTAAATTCCTGTTTGAATACTATAAATTTACTCATGTTACAACAAGTTACGTACGAAATTATTATGGTTTTGCCAACCCAACAAATGGCCGCCAGGCTTCACTTCTATAACATTGCATGTATTAGGAGTCGCGTATCTAGCCTTCTATATAAACATCTATGTTTTGTAGGTACTATATTAGTTTAAATTTTTTAAATTTCTTTTTTAATATTGAATATAAGAATATATTCTTGAGAAAAAAGTGGTAAAACTGACTTCGGAAATATTTCACATGCATGTATGTACATTTGTATGTATTTCTGTGAGTTCTATAAGTGTCTAAACGAAACAAAGGAATCACTCCAAACTTGGCAGGAAGTCTGTTGGAAATGAACGAAATCGCCTACAGGGAAAGGACGATTTACTTGAAATGATAGTGACTTACGTTGTTTGCTTTCGGCAACTATTTTATTACCTTGTAGGTAATTCTTATTTTTAAAACAAAGAATTTTGTAAACATTGTAACCATTTATTGTTTCGCCACATTTTTAATTGTACGAATATTTAAATCAAATTTTTAATCTGACAGTCAATGATAATTTTTACTACTTTAATTCGATCTCTTTCGCAATTAAGTCATAAAGTTTAATAAAGTAATAAACTAGGATCACAAGTCACCGCTTTTAAGTGTTATGCTGATAGATCAACCACCTTAATTATTAAATTTTAAAAGTGCGTAGCTATTTGGAGCATAAGTCGTTCTCCCAAATAATTTGGATATTGAATTCAGTCATCGTCTAAAAGATCTGTAAATTTGTTTTGCAACCTGGGAACATAACTGATTTAAAGTTTAAACATTATCTAATATCTTATTGATAAACTGAATTGAACATTACTGATCAGCATAGTCAACAGTTTGCCATTATGTTGATAATACCCAAGAAATGGGCAGTACTACGTACTGTTGGAGAACGCGTACTCTTACCTGCCCTTACCCTAAAAGCCAATGTCGAAACAAATAGAATTCATTAATTTTGTAAAATTTAAATCAAATTCAATAATGGCATAATATTTTTAAATTTCATACTGCTTGTACGAGGAAACGAAAATAAATTAGATAATTGCTAAAGAGGTTTGTAAAATCTAACTTACACTTATTATTTATTTTTATTTCAGATAGAGAAATGCTTTTTATATAAAGTTCATGAAAGCTGTACGAGGCTATTGAAATATCTGGCCTCCTGAATCTTTGTAAACATTACATAATTTATTTTGCGTTGTGATTTCCAACATAGGATAGGAAAATTAATTTACCTTTGAAAGTATCTGACTCCTGCAGGGAGCAATTTATCATTTCATCTTTTGTTTTACTCGTTTCCTATTTTCTGAAAAGTAAAAATTAAAATCTCTTTGTATCAATTCTGTTTTAATTTCTCACTCGGAAGCTTTGCATCTTATCCAATAATACTTCAATTACTGGCTGTTTGAAGGATTTTGTTGTTGTTTGCTTTTATTTTTTGAGTCAATTATTCTCTTTCAGAGCCGGATTACATATGCTCTAGATCTAGTCTAGACTAGAGCATCCAATAATATACGCAAGTTAGGTCAGTTTAAGGTTCCATCTGTTGAACTTTTTTCTTTTGTGTTATATGAAATCATTGGTTTACTACAGTAAATTTGTTAATTATTATTTAATTTTTATGTGTCGAGATTTTATTAATCAATTTTCAAGATTACGATATATTTAATTAAAAAGTCTTATTAGATAATATTGCTGACAAACGACATAATAATATTATATTGATATATAGGGTGTTTTTTTAGCTGCATGAGAACTTCAAAATGAAATAAAACATTAAAACCCTGACGGAATGTTTTGGTTATAATTTTTTTTATGAAAGTACAGTTAAAGGCATTTATGATTTGAATATGACTTCCGGCATGTGACCACCACGACTAATGGTTACGAAGCGCATCCGTTCAGTCCAATTTTTGACCACTTTTTCCAATATTTCTGGCTTTATTTCATAAATGGCTTGCTGAATATTAGCCTCCAATGCTTCTAGAGTTGTTGGTTTGTTAGCATAAACCATGGATTTAACATACCCCCACAGAAAATAATCTGGAGGTGTCAAATCACACGATCTTGGAGGCCAATTGATAGGACCACGTTTTGAAATAATGTTGTCACCAAATTGTCCTTTCAATAAATTGATGGTTTCGTTGGCTGTGTGGCACGTAGCACCATCTTGTTGGAACCATAAGTTGTCAATGTTTAGCTCTTGAAGTTTTGGAAACAAAAATGTATTGAGCATGTGTCGATATCTCACACCATTCACCGTAACGGTAGCTCCTTCCTCATTTCGAAAGACATATGGACCAATGATGCCGTTGGCGTGTATTCCACACCAAACAGTCAATTTTAATGGATGCAATGGAGTCTCAAGATAATGTCCCGGATTGGTCTCACTCCATATACGGCAATTTTGTTTGTTCACATACCCATTTAACCAGAAATGTGCCTCGTCACTGAACAAAATTTTACGGTAAAAAAATGGATCCACTTCCAATTGGTTGTGAGCCCAATTTGGTAGCGTTGTTCAATGGTCAATCTATGCATTATCAAATGCCAAACCTTGCTAAACACAAATGTCAAAAAACTGTTTCCATAGCAATCTTGGTTCAATTGTTATCCCTATTGAAAGTTCTCATGCAGCTAAAAAAACACCCTATACATACACTATCCATTTCTTGGTTCCGAAAAATTTAATATATTGAATAACTTTTGAAATATACCAACCCAACTGTGGCGTCACAAACTATTTTATATTATTTTATTTTATTATCTTTTAAAAATTTTAAATTAGATGATACATATAATTTAACTGCAACAATAAACAATAACAAACTAAATAAAACATTTAATTGGTCTACTGAATGTAACGATGCATTTGAGGAAATTAAATCAGCATTATCATCAACAACATTACTCACACATCCAGATGAAAATGCTTTAATCAGTCTCACGGTAGATGCATCAAACAATTGCGTAGGTTCAATTTTAGAACAATTTAACAAAAATCAACAATCTTGGGAACCAGTAGCATTTTTTTCTAAGAAATTATCCAAAACGGAAACACATTATTCCACTTTTGATCGAGAATTACTTTCCATTTATTTATCACTCAAACATTTTAGATTTTTTTTGGAGGGTAGAACTTTCACTATTTTCACAGATCATAAACCATTAACAAAAGCACTATTCACCAAAACAGAACTAAGCCCAAGACAAACACGACATTTAGAATATATTTCACAATTCACTACAGACATCCAACATATAAAGGGAAAATCAAACATAGTTGCCGACACTTTATCCAGATTACACGATTCCGAAATTTCAGAAACTAACAAATTTACATTAGATATTACAACTATTAGCGAACAACAACAACACGATGAACAATTACAACACCTCATCCAAAATCCAAAAACACTTAGCAAATTACAACAAACAGAGATTCCATTAACCAATTTAACAATTTGGTCTGAAATTTCCAAACAAACAAATAGACCCTATATTCCTAAAATTTTACGCCGTTTAGTTTTCGAAAAACTACACAACCTTACACATCCTGGCATTCGAGCATCCCGAAAATTAATTTCCTCGCGATACTTTTGGCCACATATGAACACAGACATTAATAATTGGACAAAAACATGCATACACTGTCAACAATCAAAAATTATTCGTCACACCAAGTCAAAAATTGGTACTATTCCATTACCAAACTCTCGTTTTGAACATATCCATATGGATTTAGTTGGACCACTTCCTCCGTCCAATGGATACTCTCATATATTGACAATAATTGACCGGTTTACTCGTTGGCCTGAGGCATATCCCATAAAAAACATTTTAGCTTCAACAGTTGCGGAAACTTTAATGTATCAATACATTCCGCGTTTTGGAGTACCTTTACGAATTACAACTGACCAAGGTTCACAATTTAAATCAAACATATTTGACAACTTAACAAAATTACTTGGAGCTCACAAGATCCACACAAACACATATCATCCTCAGAGTAATGGTTTAGTCGAACGTTTACACCGTCAATTAAAGACATCTTTAATGGCACGACAAAACAAATCAAATTGGAGCAACGAAATTCCAATAATTTTACTTGGATTTCGCACTACAATTAAACAAGATATTGAATGTTCTCCAGCAGAGATGGTCTATGGACAACCTCTACGCATCCCTGGAGAATGTTTTATTAGAAACTCCACTTTTAACACTAGCACCTCTGATGTTTTAACTCAAATAAAAAAATCTATAAATCTACTGCGACCTACACCTCCACGTCATCCATCCAATGATAAAACATTTGTCCATCCCGATTTTAAAAAGGCAACTCACGTTTTTCTACGCATTCCCAAGAAGACACACAGCCTGCAGGATCCGTATCAAGGACCCTACAAAATTTTAAAAAAATTAGAAAAAACTTATATTATTGAAAAAGACAATTGTGAAGTTCCGGTATCACTAGATAGACTGAAGCCAGCATATATGGACACACAAGACAGTTCTTCAAAAAAAAGTTAAACCAGTTAAAAAAGTGACATTTGTTGTCAATTGAGACGCTATCTCTGGAAGGGGAGTAGTTGTGGCGTCACAAACTATTTTATATTATTTTAATTTAAAGTTCTTTTAGTAGGCATTATGCCGGTTATCATTTTTATCACTATAGTTTGTTCTTTTAGTAGGCATATGCCGGTTATCATTTTTATCACTATAGTTTTAGATAATAAACAAAACCAGTTCTAATCAAATTATATATTCATCAGTCGTATTAAGATTTGTAAATATTAATTATTCTATTAAACATTATAATAATATTATCAAGAATTATTATTTACTATGTGGTCCATGGTACCACACCAACCTCGTGGGAGAAATGTCGAGTTTCAGAGTGTCATCTATTTAGATTTTCCAGTGACGACATATAAACATTTTCCTGATATTGCATAAATATTATGACCATAATGGTGAATTGGCTGTTTACTAGAAACAATAAACCATATATTTAGATATTTATGCAAAATATTTATTTTACTACAAAAAATAAGAGTTAATTTATTAAAATTTCACGAATTTTCAGTTGCATTGAAGGAAAATTTATTTTTTACATTTTTTGTTAAAAATGCGAAAATTTTATATGTCCAAATTTTTATATAACATAATAATGAAACAATATTATCCTAATTTTGGTAATATTAATGAATGCTTAAAAGGATTTTCTTGTATGATGTGATATGAGTTATAAATTAATTTTTGAAACATTTTAACGAGACAGGAGATTTTAAGTTTAATAATATTTCTGATGAATTTACAACATGATGTGGTACGTCATTTAGTATTAATTATGGTCATTTACGTATTTATTCGACTACATAGAATATTGCACCATAAGATGAAAAGGGTTGTAAATCAAAAAAACACATTTTGAATTAGATATCATATTAAGAAATTCCTGTTTACTTTTAATTTTATGATATAGACAAGAAGTGGGACACTTGATCATTCTTCTTATTTTGCTTATTCAAAAGAAAGGGAATATGACACTTCACTAATAATTTATGGCATGGCAGTAATAATATAGATATAACAAAAACTGTCATGAAACTCCTAAAGATCAAGTCTCCCTCCATCTAATAATGGAATTCAATATTTGGGTAAAATGAAATAAGAAAATGTCAACAAAGAAATACTTGGAATTTTAGAACCATGCCAAAGGAGGGGAAGACAATGTAAGTAGCTGAAGAACTAAAGAGATACAGGATGGACAAAATTGTAATACAAAGGACAAGATTTAAAGAACAATATGAAATTGATTGTATAATGATTATACATTTTTGAATTCAAGTGAAAATAAACAGGAAAGAAGTGGAGTTGGTTTTATTGTCTCAAAGAATTTGGAAAAAATTCATTTCGGCCCTATTAACGGAAGATTCTCGTATCTTATCTTAATCTTATCCATCATAAATGGATACCTACCAACAGCAGAAAAGAATGATAATACAAAGTAGGACTTTTACGATGAACTGGAAAGATTGGCAGAAGTTATCCCAAAGCACACTAAAATCATGTGTGATTTTAACGCATAAATCTGAAGAAAGGAATTCCATCGAATTTTTGCTTTTAGAGAGATTTGAACATAAGTCCATAAGATCATAATATTGGAGCTAACTCAAATATTTTAGCCTAAGTCGAGCTAAAGCGTTGCATATATTATGTTCATCCGATTCGATCTCCGATTCACACAGTCTGCATGTCCCATTTTTTTGAGATGATATCCAGTAACCAACCATTATAATGAGTCTAATTTCATTCTTTGATAAAAGAAGAAGCTTTCTATCCTGTAATCGAGTACTCTATGAATTTCTTCGCCTGTATTTGTCCTGGTGTATTATTCCAGAGAGTTTTCTTGCTCTCCGCTTCCCACTGCTGGATTTCCAGCATTATGTGTGTTTTGGATAACCCACAGAATTGCTCGGGTTCAGTCTATAGCATTCTTGAGCCTGATCTAGCTAAATTGTCAGCTATTTCATTATCCCCAATTCCTGGCACCCCGTGAAGGGCAATTTTGTTGTCCATGGCCAGCTTCTTGAGAGATTGTCTGCATTCCCATGGGGATAAAGACTCAAATCTATTGGCTTTGTGTGCTTTAATCGCAGTTTGGCTGTCAGACATTATATTGACTTATTTGCCTTTTAAATTCATTTTCAGGCATTCATGGGCACATGATGCATTTGCAAGTATTTCAGCTTGGATAATTGTGAAATATGCTGGGAAGAACTGATAAGATAAGATGATCAAGAAAGTATGGTGAAGTGAAGAAATGCCCAAGAATTGGAAATTAAAAAATGTTTTGGTGTCAGTCAAAGCGTGATATTTTTGAGTTATAGCCTTTCCATCTGAAGATGCGATATGTTAATAATAAAAATATAAGCCTACTTAGGTGCAAGACAATAAAAAATAATTAAAATTTACATTACTATATTGATACCATCATACTTTTAACTTTAACTGTTATATTACATTATAACATTACATTACAAATAGAAAACATGCATACAATTTATATTTCAAACTAATAACAATATCTTTTAAATATTTGGTTGCAACATATTTTTAATACATAAATACATTGTAATATGAAAACTGGTATTCTAACTTACACAAAAAATATTACACTTTACTTTTTTTTTCCCACATATATACCTCTCCGTTTCCCTCAAGTACAGCAAATTTATTGAATACTTCTAATGGAAGTATTATTGATATTGGCAAAGCTAGAAAATATTTTATTAAATTATTAATTAATTAATTAATTAGTATTATCTTAAAATAACGTGAAGAATTATTAAGGGACGGTGCTGCATTTTGGGTATGGTTGTAACTTGGACCATCTTCAAATTTACAACCAAAGAATAATTCAGCTGATGTCACACTCAATAGGATAATTTAGTAGAATAAATTCCAAATTTACACATCAGTTACAATATTATTTGGTAGAATATTTGAAAGTGATTCAAATTAGAGCTCTGACCAAGTTACAGCACTCTCCTTTCATCTAAAGTTCTTCAGCCACCATCTTGGCTGCTCCTCAGCTCTAGATTATATAATTTTATTTTAGCAGAAAATAATTAGAAATTAAAAATTAAAAAAAATTACCTCCATTGCAGTCTAGATTTGTTACAATTTCGGCTGTTTCAAAGTCCCATATATATATGTGAAATGTTTCTGATCCACATATCACAAAATTTCTTTTATTATGAAACATAAATTTACCCTTCATTTCATGTAAACCTTCCATCCTTCCTTCATGACCTACGTATGTTCTCAAAAATGTTAGAGACCTTAGTTTTTTTTGCTGTCTTTCATAAGACGATATTTTACTACATGCATGTGTTATTAGCACATATCTATTATCATGTGAAACGTCGGTATGAGTTATCTTGTTAAAAGGGATGGGAAAATCCAGATTATAATTGGGAAATAGTTCTTGTTTATATGAGCCAGTAGATTCATTATAGTCCCTTACAAGTTCAGGTATAATCTTATGGAATGTAGAAGAATCCCATTTCATACTAAAAATTTTTTGGAAGAACGAAGAAAATTTTATCATAAAAAAAATAACAGTCGATATTTTGATGACGTAAATTTGATTTTATATTGTAATTTATTTTAACTTACCACAAACCATCCAAATAACTGGTTATTACTTCTGGATGTGAAATAAAACTTAGCGATGTAATTACAGAACCATGAGGCAGATATCTGTTATAATTGAGAGGTGAGTCTGATGTGTAATCAGAATATATATATATGTGACGAAATGATTTTGCTAATCCGATTAAAACGTGTGGATGCCCAAAAAACAGACGTGTAAAGTAATTTTTTCTTTCAAGTTTAGGAGGCTTGTATGCCTTATAAAGTTTTCCACGTGGATTACCATATAATACCATATGATCATGAGCTGCTGCTCCTGTAATAAATAATAACAAAAGTTTGGCATTTACGAGCAACATATTTATATTATGTATTATACTATACTTATTATGTATATAATAGCATGGGCTTGTAAGGCCTCAACCTTCAAGTTCTAAATTGAGAGAACTTGAAGAGGCGTATATCCAAAAATGGATGTAAATAAAAACGCTAATGAAGAAGAAGAAGAAGTATGGGCTTATAGCGCAGTTAGTAAAGCAGATATTAAACAATAATTACCTAATATTTTACTATTTTTTGAAAATTCGATATCCCTGACTTCCCCATATTCCGTTGTGCAGTCGATTTCGAAGACTGTATTACATGAAACGCAATCCACAATCGATATCAGGCTATTTTCCGCTAATGAAATAAAACATTTCTATTAGGTATCTACTTATTGGAATGAAATATCTTTTTAGCATATTTTTTTCAAGAAGTTCGTCACAGACGCTTTTTTAGGCAAAAAGCTAAAGTAAATGAATTTATAAACTCCAAAATGTCGGAAGGAAAAATAAATTTTCTTACTTTTTCTTCCTTGATCAACTTCTTCAAAAGATTTTCAAAAAAAGTATTTTATTATAATAATAATAATAATAATAATAATAATATTATTTACAGTAACTTACATAAAAGTGCCAAATGTCCCCCGTCTGGACTGTATTTAGCAACTTTTACCCATGAACCATTGGATAGCGGCACCTGCTTTCCTTTAACGAAATCCTGCATTTTATTTGGAAAGTAAAAATTTTCACTAAATTTGAACAGTAAATAAGGCCAATTTAAACTTAAAGGCTTTAATTCACTTGATTTGCACCAGTATTTTATACACCATCACATTTGTTTAATTTCAAATTTAAAAATGTTGCACGTGCAGATAATGTATTTAAAATGAATGATAATAATATTCTCTTAAAGTAATATTTGAATTTGTAGGTATGAATATAAAATAATTAAAGTACCTACTCCCGAAAATCTTCATGTAGGCGAATTGGTCCAGAAAAATATTATAAAATCAGTGAAGAGATACAAAATAGGTTGGAAGATTGGCCAATAGTAGAATATATTATTTTAAAAATTCTTCATCTTTCAATTTTTACCTATAACTCATAAAAGTATCCACTAAATTCAATGTTTTTTATCGTAGATGATTGAGGATTTTTTCAACCTTTCCAATAATTCATTAAAATGATGTATTATTTGTACTGTGGTTAGGATTCTAAGCTAATCATTGGGTAATTTATGATTTTAATCAAAAACTAACATTTCCATAATTTTTTTCCCGATTGTAAAATAGTTTTTCATCCCTCCGGACGAGAAACTGATGAAAAGTGCATTTTCTCAACTCGGTTGGTAAAACGCCGCTACATCCTCGGGAGCGGTCGAAGCCTCGGCTCCGCTTACGCTCCGCTCTCGGCTCCTACTATCGCTCCCGCGGACGGGAAACGGCGTTTTACAGCCTAGTGATGAAAAGTACTATATCCTCAAATTTAATTAAATTTTTCTTCATATAAAATTATGGGAAGTCAATTTTATAATGGTAATCCAGCGTTTCTCGACCATTCAACATTTGCGATCCAATTATCATTCATAAATTTCATCGCCCCACCCCTCTATTATCATAACAATGTATGCAATACATACAAACCTTAAAAATTACCAATAATGGGTAAAATTGTTGATATTTGACAACACCGATATGATTTATCAGGCCCGTAGCCAGGATTTAATTTCGGGGGGGGGGCATTTGTAAAAAATTTTTTGTAAATTGTAAAATTTTCGGTTGTTCCCCTTCCATTTTCTTTGTCTTTTCAAAATTTCGGGGGGGGGCACGTGCCCCCAAGTGCCCCCCCCTGGCTACGGGCCTGTGATTTATGATATGCTCGCGCCCCCCATTAAGTGTTATCACTTATCAAGCCCCCCATAGGTTAAGAATCGCTGTGGTACTCAGTTTAAGTTTTGACTTTGATAATATTTTGGAAAATTTATTTGAAACGATTTTATCAGAGACGATAGTAAACATTTTTGGATAAAAATCATTTAATTAACTAACTTCACTAACTCCCTAGTAAAGTGCAGAATAAATCAGTTAACCTGATTGGTCGAACCAAGATCAAACTGCGCTTAGTTCGAGCTAAGGCGTCTACATTCAATTTTAAGATGGACCTATAACGACCTAACCTCCTAGCCCACCGTTTTTATTCGATCTAACTCGGGTCGATCTATACCTTTAGGTCGCCTTAACGTCTGCATGTATACCCAATAATAGAGATAGAGCTTCTTCTTTAAAATTAAAATCTTAATTTCTTTCATTTTCATTTTCTGGAAGTTGCTAATTTATTAATTATTTGCTTACAGTTGCAATTATTTTGATTCAATTTCTTCTTCTTCAACGTAGTTTAAGCCTTAAAGTTTGTTATCTTCAAATCTGCGTCGTTTCCTTAGCAGTGTTAGATCTATGAGCATTTACATCCATTAGGTAGCTTGCTAGACTTGCCTTCAGATGTGCCATGTATCCTGGTTTTCATGTTAATGGTGGCATCACTAACCCAAAGGACCACCGGCTTTAACGTGCCTTACGAAGCACGGAGATTAGTCATAAGAAAGTTTGACTCTCCCCAGGTTTGAACTTTGAACCCGGTGCCCCGCATTCGCATCCAACTGCGTTAGCTGCAAAGCAATGACCGTCTCATTGCATGATTCAATTTAAATTCAATATTAACATTTAAAATCATCTTCATGGTATGGTTTTGTATCCTTCGAGATAATAGCTTTTCATCTTAATTCATTTTTTTTATCATGTATTAGTAGCGATCTCGCTGCTATCTGATCTGATATCATACCTATCACCATTGAACAATTTTCAAGTACAATCCTCGGTAGTATAGTGGCAAGTATAACCCAACTGCATTTGGTTTTTGGGCGACCGGGGTTCGATTCCCCGCCGAGGAGATTTTTTTTACGCTGTGTTCTCTGGGTTTTGCTTGCTCAAACGACTGCTCTTCATTAAATTCATGAAGGCAACTTCGACGATGTGCGTGCGGTTACTGCCCCGTTAAGCGTTAACTAGCTAACTGACCAATAATTACCATTACACTTGACTCGATGGCGAGTCACTAAGCGATGAAAGGGCTCTAGCAACCTTGTTTCCAACTCATGCTCTGTAATGCGAAAGATGTTATGTTATGGGGACCGACGCAGCACCGTTAGTTGTACCTACACCATCGTACAGTTAACATCGAGCTAATTTCACTTTGTGAAATAATTTTTATTTATTATTTTTTTTTGGCTTAAATTTGCAGAAAGAGAGATCCATCCCCTTCCCAGTACTCTTTGCCGAATTGGATGGCCCTAGGCGATATTTTTAATAGGAATAATGTTGTCAAAACGTCTCTGCTGGACACTAAATTCTATTCGGATCCATCATCGTTAAATAAATTTGTAACATTTGTAACGAATTTTTGCAACTTGTTACGGTTTTTCATTTTTCATATCATCTCAATATTCCTAAGTGCAGCCCATCCCTTCTTTTACAATCCAATATTACACATGCATTTATTATTTGCCTTTGTCCTTGCGAACATTTTTGCATTTTTGAACGCACGTTTAAATTCAAACCCCGGCTAGAGCTATGAAATAAAAAAAAGTAAGTAAAAGTTTTTAAAGAAATTAGGGTAGAGTGCTCTAAGACTGCGCACTTAAGGTTTGACCCGGTATATTAAAAAAACTAAAGCAATTAAAAACTCAGAAATTTGTATTAAAACTTATTGGTCTTTCAACAACATTATTACAAACTTAATTAGTAATTATTACATATACTTTATTAATAAAAACAAAAAAATCAGAACAAGTCATTTGCGCAGTCTTACAGACCCCGTCATGTAAGACTGCGCACTTGGGTCTGCAAGACTGCGCATTCAGTTTACAAGCATAGATCACATCACATGCTAGTATTATGCAGTTCACTTCTTCTGCCACCACTGAGAGCATGATGTACACTCGATCCAATCTTCAGTTATTGGCATTTACTTTGTTCTATGCATCCTGGACAACCCAACTACTCTTTGCTTCCAATAGGTTTTTTTTATTTTTCTTTGGACTTATTTTTTGTGCCGTGAATTGCAGTTTCAGAGAGTTCCCTCTCCGTCACACGACTGGCCATAAAATCAACCTCACTTTAGGTAAAAAGAATAAAATTAACCAGCATTACAATGTGAGATTTGTAAAAGTACGCGCGCATTCTTACAAACCACCACACCGCGCAGTCTTACACCCCACTTCATAAATTTAAAAGGACACGAATATAGCCATCTCCAATTAAATTAGAAAATAATACCATCATCCACGCTTGGTTAAGAGTTTTGTTTACATGATATTGCAATATGCAGGCGATAATCACAAAAACAACGACCGTACACAATTTCCAAAATGTCGAATTATTAAATCAAAACAGCGTAAAATGGTAAAACTTACCTAAAATGTTTATTATCCATTTTTTTACGACAAAAATCGTTAAGGGTAACCACGCTATTGGCAGTGATGTGTGGGAATTAAAATTAGCAAGAAAACAAACACCCATGCCGAAATATAAGGGGTGCGCAGTCTTAGAGACCGCGCAGTCTTAGAGCACCTTACCCCACTACTTGAATAATTAAAATTTATAAAACCTAATTAGATAATATTATATTTACAATAAATTACTTTTGTATTTAATTTAATATAGAATTTCTTCCTTTAATCATATGGATAACCACCGTTGGATTCCAGTATCATCGAGATTCGAGTTATCATAGCAAAAAATAACTGTCAACTATCAAGACAATATTGGAGCAAGAAGAATAAACAGATTCATTATTTTGGAGATAAGAAACATTATTTATTTAATAATTTAATAAATATTGTTTCTAAATAGGGTGGTAGCAAGACATTGCCGTGCTTCGGAAGGCACTTTAAGCCGGTGGTCCTCCTAGGTTAGTGAATTGCCATTATTAACATAAAAATTCCAGGGTACTGATGCATTTCTTACAAGCTTTGATTATTATTAATAATAATTCGTTAGAATTGCTTATGCTAGGGGGTGATTTGAACCCCCCCCCCCAACACGAGAAACCATATTGTTAACTCAAAACATGATTTTTTTGAGGTTATATCCTTTTAGATCTGAGGGTGTAGTATATATTTATACACAACGTATAAGGTAACATTAAATAATTAAAATTTCTCTTACTTATTTACTTTACATTTACAAACAGAAAACATGCATACAATTTATATTTAATTTGATACATTTCATTATAATAAAAAAAAATGGTTTGCTAACTTATACACGAAATATTATACCCATCTACTCAAATTCCAAAGGGAAATATCTTCGTATACGATCAATTTTAGCTATTACCGGTCTACTCCTTTTCCATATAAATAGCTCTCCATTTTTCTGAAGTACAGCAAATCTCTCCAAGTTTTCTAGTTGATTGTATATTATAGATACTGGCACAGCTAGAGAAAATTTTATAATATTTTAAAATGATGTCTAGAATTATTACGAAAGAGTGTATCATCTTGGTAAAGGCTGTAATGTAAGTCAAGTGAAAGTGGTACAAGGTACAACCTGGACGAGGGTAAAGTACCCTACCTTAACCTAAAGTTCATTACTTACAGTAAAGCCGCGCTAGGAAGAATGGGTGTTGCCAAAACATTGCGCAATATAGGTGGAGGGAGAACACGAAACACTCAATTCTACCAAATGACACCAACATAAAGCCGACGCGACGAATTCTCGTCACTACATATAGCCACCACCCATTCTTCCTAGCGCGGCTTTACTATACCTCCTTGGATACTCCTTTTTATAATATTAATAAAGGTAGGAAATTATTATGAATTAAATATTTAAAAAATTACCTCCTTTGCAGTCTAGCATTCTTACAAAAACAGCGGTTTCAAAATCCCATATATAAATGTAACATGTTTCTGATCCAGCTATCACAAATTTCTCCTTACCATAAAACAAAAATGTACCCTTTATTTCAAATTCACCTTGTACAATTCCTATATGCCCTTCGTATGTTCTAAAAAATGTTATAGTTTTGGATATCCCGTGGAGCAATAATTCTGCTTCTTTACATTTATAAGAAGATAATTTGCTACATGCATGTGTTAATAACAGATACCTACTATCAATTGATAGTGCGGTATGAGTTATCTTCATAGTGGGATTGACAAAACGTTCATCATCAGGTTGAATACGTTCAGGTGGTATATCTCTAATCTGTTGAGCATAATTCCATTTCAAACTAAAAGAGATTTCAAAATAATGTGAAACCCAATATTTCCATATCAAGAATTTAATTTTAGATTGTAATTTGTTTTAATTTACCATACACCATCCGCGTAGCTGGTTATAATTGCTAACTTTGATAAAACTCTAATGGATGTAATTATGCAGTTATGGGGTGACACACTCACACAGTAATTAGTTGGATCTTCGTAATTATAATATATATGAATAGCATGATGTTTTGTTGATGCCCCGACTAAAACTGTTGGAAGTCCAAAAGACACAAGCGAAAAATAATCATGAGTAAGGTCTGAACACAGGTCTGTAGGCGAAAAGGACCTAAAAAATTTTCTATTTGTAATACCAAACAATGCCAATTCTCTATCAGCTGCTGCTCCTACAAAAAATTAGAAAAAGTTTGGTATAATATGTCTCGTCTATTTGGATTGGCAACGAGAATGGGAGGTGGAACTATTAATTTTTTTGAAAATGTAAATTTGAATGCTTGAATTATATATGATATTATAAGTCTATATGAAACTTCGATAATCCGAAGTAATTAATGTAAGACTTTGTTCGGATTAAGGAATTTTCGAATTCGCGAATTTCATTAAACAAGAAAATTAACGCATAAAGTGACAAAAATAGTAGGTACTAATACAAAATAAGCAAGTTTTTATAAACACAACCAACAGATTTGCTTAGTGCTATTAGGATAAACATTGGTTACATTGTAATATTATTATTCATGTCAAAATTTATTTCTAAAAATTAAAAGGTTGTAATTTAATCGAGTTCGGATTACTGGTAAGTTTGGGTAACCATTGGTTCGGATTATCGAAGTTCTACTCTAATTTAATTAGATTTTTTCTTGTTTTGAAATGATTTTCAGGTTCTTTTGATTAAGAAAATTTTGTTAAAAATAAATACTATTAAATAAACGAATCGATTGTTTTTTAAAGAAAATAAGAAAATTTGACCTTTTGGGGAAAATCAGTTCAATATATTATGGGTTCATGACGGAGTTAGTAGTAGAAAATTTTGTTTAATTATGCAACAAAACAATAATTACCAATTATTGCACTATTAGTTGAAAATTCTATATCCCTGACTTCACTATAATTGTTGCAGTCGATACTGTGCTTCCTTTGGTAATTATGGGTATCCACAATGTTTATGTACTTATCGGCTGCTAAATTAATAAAACATTTAATTATTTCAATGAATTATCTCTTCAAAATTCCAAAAGGTCGGAAATAAAAACAACTTATTTTTTTCCCTCTTTGAATAATTTTTATAACTAATGCCTAATATGTATTTTTATCAATTTTAGTAACTTACTTAAAAGTGCCAAATTGTGTCCTGATCGACTAAATTTAGCAATCTTTATAATTGGCCTGCCGGATACTTGCAGTGGTCCTTCTATTGAATAATCAATCATTTTACTTGAAAATTAAGAAATTTTACAATGAAACAGTTAATTTTAAATAATATAGTAAATTTAAATTTGAAAACATTAATAACTTGGTTTAACAGGCATACAATATAATATACTACTTATCGATAACAAACAAGTGCAGATCCACACTTTGGTTCTGCGGTGAGGGGGAGGGGGGGTTAATTCATGACGGTATCATATTGTGACTTTTATGAAATGAAAAGATAGAAGGTAACATTCAAATTGTACCATAAGCGCGAAAATTATTTGATCTTGAACAAAAATCCTTAAATTAAAGATTCACAGAGTTCATGTGTTCGTCCGCATAATTCAATATTATCTTTATTTATTTTATTCTATGTTTTAAAGAAAGTTTTGAGGAATAATAATGTTAATAATTATTACGAACAAGGAATTAAATCATTAAGCAAATAAAAAAGCATAGTTTATTAGGCAATTTACATCCTAAGCCAGTCAGTCAGTTTTCTTCAAAATCACTTATAGTGATTGAAATATTTATTAGAAAATAACAAAACCTGATTTTTCTAAGTTTACCTACAATTGGGGATGCTAACTCTAGGAAGATTTCAGATTCTTTCAGATAATAAAGTTACAAGCTAAGCTCAATTAGTAATGCATAAGACTCTTTTAAAATTGTGAAAGATTCTGCTTGTTATAGAAATCAGAATAATAATAATCAATAAAAATTCTGTTTACACAAAATAATATATTTTTATATCTAAAATTTTCGAAAAACACATAGGTAATGATTAATTGCATTAACAATTATTTATTGCAAAGTCCACGCTTTCAAAATCGTGTATTTGAGAATTATTGATATAATACATCTTATCCAATGTTTTACTGGACAATTTCACAAGGCACATTTACAGCTGTATTTATCCAAACTCGCCAACTTTGCAAAATTGTTTAAATTTTAATTGTTAAAAATACAAATTAAATTTTATCACATACATAAATTTCATAATAGGTACACCACTTGTTTTCATTTCATTATTCCATGTACGTACATTTAAATAGAACTTGCGGGGTAGTTATTGTTTGTCCCGTTACAATCACGTTCAAGCTGGATTACAAACAAAGCTTAAAAATTGTTTTTAAAGTTTATAAAATTATGTTATTAAATAAGTTTTTGCGATGAATACGCTGAAAATCTTCCGCTGCTGAATAAATCGTGATTATCTCCTCTTTTTCCTCCAGAAAATTACAAAATCTGGCAATTATTATCTGTTTACCGATATTAAAATATTGTTTACAAATTGCATTTCTAGCAAGATTAAGAATTTTATTGTTTACTCAGTCTTCGAGCTGAAGTTCTACCCGGTTCTACCTGTATTATTTCGGTCAGACATAGCAACTTATTTTGCCTCGGGCTCAGCTCGGGATACAATAATTTGACACTGGAATAAATTTGTATATCGTGACGCGATAGCTGCAGATTAATTAATACCGTAAATATTTTATTTTTGATAAAATTCATTTAGCCTTAAACTTTTTCATAAAAGTTCGATTTTTACCCTAATTGTAGGAAAACTACACTTGCATTGGGTTAAAGACAAAATCGGCATAATATCATCAATTTACCGATGAGTCGGAAATTACCAGATGATCGCAACTTTTGGAACATAAAATCTTCCAAAGTGACGCCTTATTTTATTTATTTATTATTGCTGAACGGGTGTGTTTCTTACGAACCACTTGCACTGAAGCTCCTGGCTTATTGTACCCCGCGTTCCGTGTTTTACTCCAATAGTTCTGTATCCTCTATAAAATTGAGGATTCGACCTATGGGAACCTGATTTATCTCACCGAGAGTCGGATATAGACAATCAAAATGTTGTAGCCTTTTAGGGGCTAGAATTGTGCATACACATAGTATGTGGTGTGGAGTTTCCTCCTCCATCCCGCATAATCTACATGTAGGATCTTCCACAACACCTATTGCGTTCAGGTGTTTGTTAAGACAGCAGTGTCCGGTAAACAGTCCTACTATCTTTCTCAGCCGCACTCTACTCAGCTGGAGGATTTCCTTTTTCCTTTGTCCACTGGAGGGGCCCTCCATGAACATCCGGGACTGCCTGAGTCCCTGGAGGCCCCGCCAGTATTCAAGGTGTTTGTTACGTAGTAGTTCCTTAATTACCCCCTTTGCGGTTAGATAAGCTAACCCGCATGTTGGTTCCGGACCTACTAGATGCTTTCTTGCAGCTTTCTTTGCCAAGAAGTCTGCTTGTATGTTACCTCTTATGCCTGTGTGAGCCGGAACCCACCTCAGCATAACGCTGTTGCGTTGTGCCAGCCCACCCAGGGCTTTGAGGCATTGCTTCACGGCCCTGGATTGTATTTCTACCGCTTCCAGGGCCCTGAGTGCCGCTTGGCTGTCGGACATGATGCAGATACGCCTATTTACATAAGCCCTCCCCATCATCTCCTCAGCACAGACCATTATGGCGATAATTTCCGCCTGGAGGACAGTTGCGTAGCAGCCCAGGTTTATGCTGATAGCAACCCCTGTTCTGTCACCCCCAACTCCCGCTCCAGTACTTATATCCGTTTTGGATCCATCCGTGTACCAGATGGTGTCAAATCGAGCCCCCAGCTCCTGCTTGGTGCTTACCAAAGTGACGCCTTGCTTGTGGATGAAATTTAAAAAGGTTTTGCAGCTCTCAGTAGTCAAACTACATCTTCTAATACTGCGATAATCCCTTAATCAAATCGTATCATATTTTGCACAATTTTTGAACTCAAAAACTAACATTTACTTGGAGCCCTACAGTTTAAGTCTGCTCCGCTCACTACCATTTTGCAAGAGAGAGTTTCTTGTGGTTTCATTCTGGAGAATGTAAAACTCCAAAAGTACATACTTAAAATATTCAAAATTTTTGGTAATTTTTTAACCACGTTTACCAAATTCGTAATTCAAATTTTCAAATTTTTAGGAAAACAACACAAATATTTAACAAATACACAAATTACAAAATTTTCCTTTTTTTACGGTTGACAGCCCGAAATTTGAAGAACATACATTTTTAAACCTGTCATGTCGTGTTGATAAATTCTTTCTAATCAAGAATCGAAATTAACCAAAATATGCAATTGTAGAATTTATCATTTTCTGCAAAAAAATTCAAAAATATCTTTTAGGAAAATGCTCGGAAAATGCTAAACTCCCTTAAGGCCATATTGGACGATGACAATAATATATTTTGCGGTGACAACTGACCAAACATAGGTCATCCCGTGCACATCTGCAATGGGCAAGAGAGGAAACGTCAATCACATAAGGGTCTATAATTAACTTAAGATCTAGAAAAGCTCAAAACAAAAATAGAAGAATTCGAAAATAAGTCAATTATAACCAAACCACAACAACGACAGACATGTTTCGATCTTGTTAGATCTCATCAGTGACGTACAGTTATGGATTTGGTTATAATTGACTTTAAGTTTTTACCTATATAGCATTTTGTCGACAAGATTAATTGAATTATCCGATAATCCAAAAAATGACATCAACAATTCGCGCAATGCTAATAAGTATAAAACGACCCGTTTATATAATAAAATAAACACACGGATGTGATGTGGAAGCACTTTTCCGAGAGGTCGTGAAGACATGTCATTACGACAGTACTAAATATGTTGAGGATAAACCTTCAATCAAGACCCTTCGCGAGGTCAAAATGGCGCAACTTATTGACTTATTTTCGAATTTTTACAATTCTTGGCAACTGGTTAAGTTGCGCCATTTTGACCTCGCGAAGGGTCTTGATTGAAGGTTTATCCTCAACATATTTAGTACTGTCGTAATGACATGTCTTCACGACCTCTCGGAAAAGTGCTTCCACATCACATCCGTGTGTTTATTTTAAAAATAGAAGAAGCCTTTATGTGAGGAGGTATCCTTTTCAAAAGGGTTCGTTATCGAGGACATGCTTTCATTGCAACGAATAGCATGTTTTCAGAATTCAAAGAAAGACAAGATGTTAATGAAGATCAGAAACCAAGTTGTCTTAGTACAAACTTCTAGCATGGAAGCGCTGAAGGTCGCCAGGGCTCAACATTATTGAAAGCGGTATACAGAATTAAGAACTTTAGGTAATTTCGCGTTTGTTGAAGGTAGCTTCATTAGTTTCTAGAAATTGGTACGTAACTACATCTGAGTTCCTCGACTATAATAAGTTTTCATCACCGTGGTTTTCATTTATAAACCGCTTTCATACGAAAAGCAGTTATAATTAACAGGCCAGTAATATTAGAATAATTCATGGAGTTAATTCTCCAATTTATAGTCTTTATAGGTTGCAATCATCGAGAATCGCTTAAATTTGAGGTTTTATAAGTAGAATTAATTTTGCTTTAAAAATGGATGAGGCTATCTACACATACAGTATATTATAATATACGCAATTGGCTATTTATACATATGATATTGTGACGTGTTTACATTGTCAAAATCGACTCTTCCGCGCCATCCGCTCAGTCACCTACGCTCAGGACACTCAGAGCTGTATTAATTAAAAATATCTCCTAGGCCCGTTCAACTCGGCAAAGTATGTATAAATAGCCACTTTTTTAAAATTTTGAGGGACTTTTTTTATTTATAAGCTGATTTATGATCATCTAACACCTTCAAAGAATCCTTTCCATGGTGTAACCAATCTTTTATACCTATTTTGGCTCTGCCGTAGGTAGGTAAACAAATATGTATATTCAACTTTTTGAAGAAGTTTTAGATTTTGCTCTAATAAATTAATTTGAGATAAATAATATTATGCATTTTGTTGTAGATGAAATTTTAATTAAAGGGGAGATCCTTGCATCTTTGTATTTTAAAATGTTGATTTTGTTGTTCACGCTTTAAGTTGGCCAAAATCTGGTAAAATCCTATAGTATCTGCGATATTGAATAACTCTGTGCCTCAATAAAAATTCTGTGATAAAATGTAGCGTTCAGAAAATGTTGTGAAAATTAAGATCGATTATTTTCGTGTCAATCTTTGTAAAATTGAATCCTTCAATCATGGTTGGAGATAATATAGTCAATATAAAATTTATTTTATATTATGTAACTTTGAAAAACTTTTAAATTTTATAGTATTATGATTATCCTTCCCTAAAGTTCAAATGGTCGATTTTTAATTGAAACAATATCGTACTACCTATTTGATATATTATAAAGACGGATTAATCTGTTAACCTTCATCCGCTCGCGCATTTTGGAGTTGAAATTTGCCTCTTTGAATTTTCTCTCCCATTTCCTTCCAGAGCGTCAGGGAGGGTGGGAAAGGCTTGTATTCTTTAATTACTATCTCCTCCCCTAGACCATGCCCGTGTTCTGTTTAAAAAAGCTCCACTAGCCGGCTCAGTACAGCCACAAATTACCCTAAGTGTCTTACTGCGGCCAATTTGCCGCATACGGGAGCGGATGAAGGTTAATATAATATTAATTTTACGGGAAACACATTAACGTAGCAGGAGGTTTAATGGGGGCTGCTATAACACTTTTATGAAAAATTAAGTAGAAGATGAAAACTGCTATTACTATAAATTAAAATCATCATTTATGTTTAAAATTAATAATTACCCATAAATAATACCAAAATTAACGTACCTATAAAATTTTATGTTAGTTCAGTAATTTACAATATTCAGCTGAATTTAGCTTTTTTAAAAACATTATTAAATAATCTATAAGTTAAAATTCTTTTCTCCACAGAGTCAGCATTCCATTATCATCGAGTAAAAAAACTTTATTGCCATGTGGTTGTGGTTCTATATGTATTATCATATTATTTGGTATATCGTCATCTGGTTGTGGTTCTATAGGAATTTCTATATTCTCTGGTCGTATTACCCCTGAAATATTATTAAATTAATTATTATTATGGTCATAATCATGAGAAAAAAGTTTATTACCATGTGATTGTGGTTTTGTATGTATTACCATATTATATGGTACATTGCCATCATGTTGTGGTTCTATATCTATTTCTATAATCTCTGGTCGTATTATTCCTGAAATATTATTAAATTAATAAATTATTATGATTATTTCATAATCATGAGAAAAAAGTTTATTACCATGTGATTGTGGATCTTCATGTATTACCATATTATATACATTGCCATCTGCTTGTGGTTCTATATGTATTTCTATATTTTCTGGTCGTATTATATCTGTAATATTATTAAATTAATTATTATGGTCGTAATCATGACAGCTCAAGTATGACACCTATTTTTTCTCTAATAACTTGAAAGCGGTGAAAGGTATAAAAAATATTACTGAGGCCTAAAGTAATCACTAATCAGGGTAAAAAGGAAAACATTGTTTGGTTTAACTATTTTTAATATCTTTCACCGATTTTGCAACGGGTCATACAAATATTCAAATAAAAAGGTATCTAAATTACCAAAGTATTAAGATATTAATAATCATTGCCTTGCAGCTAACGCAGTTGGATGCGAACGCGGGGTACCGGTTTTTTTGCCACCGTTAACAAAAAACAGGGCTACAGGCACATCTGAATGCTAGCCTAGCAAGCTGCTACCGGATGTAAAACAACTATAGTCCAAAATCTATCTGCGGACTACTCACCAACCCGTCTGGCCAGCGTGGTGAGTTATGGCCAGATCCTCCATAGGTAATATGGAGAGGCTTATGTACAGCAGTTGGCGGAAAAAAAGGCTGATGAAGAAGAAGAAGATTAAGTTATTACTATACCGGGTGAACAGTTTTAAACCGGAATATAGGAAAATAGCATACTAGTAAATGTTTTTGTTTAGATTCTTATATTATTTATCTTAGTATCATTATATTTTGACTTTCTCTTTATACATAAGAATGATAATGATGGTCAATTAAAAGAGATTTTTACTATTTTAGATTATCTGAAGATAATCAACGGTCGTTTTACAGAGAGCTAATGTCAGTTTTCCATACCGGAAGCTTAAAAGAATCGATTTATCATATTATTTCTCAATCCCCCGTATTAAGATAAGGCTACCCAGATATAAGAATAAATTATCTATTACAAAAATAATTTTAATTAAACAAAAATTACCGTTAATTCTATTAGTATTTATTTGAGTTAATAATCTGCCATCTTCAAAATTCCATATAAAAACACGACCGTGGTTTGATCCAGCTAATACTAATTTATTCCTACCAGTATACCAAAGATTACCCATTAAATTCTCATTGGCAGATTCATGACCAGTATAGATATTGTAAATAATTATCTTGTCTGTAGCCGGATTACTTTGGTATATATTTTCACTTTGAACTTCCCATGACGTTAAAAAGTTTATTAAATGTGTTAGCAAGATATATCTACCATCGGGTGATATTACACTATGCGTAATTCTGGTAAAGGGATGCACGATACATTGCTTTTCAGGGAAACGTGTTCCAACAGTAGTTAAAGAATTCCATATTGAACTAAAAAAGTTATGAAAATAACATAAACTTAGTTTATCTTTTAACAAAAACTACATTCTAATTTGTTTCTAGAGAAATCTGACTTTGGACTTAATTATTTTGTTGTTACTTACCAATTTTCACTCCAACCAGAGCCAGTGCTTAGAATACTGCTATTGTATTTAAAATATTGAAGTGATGTAAAGTTAATAGAGTTAATATCAAAAAGGTGATACGCTAATGGTAACTCCCTTCTGAACTGAGTAATTATATAAATTATCATGTCTGCTGTAGCTGCAGCTATGTGTAAATCATTCGATCCAAAACATAAACGGATAAAACGTGCATTCTGACCTGGATATCGCATGCTTGGAATCTCTAGGTTGTTAATATTTCGTAAAGTTGGAACCTTGTAGATAATTATTTGATCAGCAATTGCCGTTGCTACAAATGAGCAAACAAAAGTAATAAAGAAAAGTAAATAAAAACAAATGATAATTACCCATAATGTTACCATCACTAGTAAAAGCAACGTCTTTGTATTGATTCTGATTCTGCCTTGAAGCGAAGGTAACTTTGGCCTCATTACTATATCCATCAAAAATCATTAAATTTGTATTATCCGCTATTAAGAAAATACATTTTTTATAAATTCATTTGAATAATAAAGTTTTTAAAATAACTTACTGATAGTTGCGTAATATCTTCCATTGGAAGAATATTTCACTAAATTTACAAAACCTGTAGGTGGATTAAATTGTACTTGGATAAGGTTTATTTGGTCATCTTCCATATTTAGAGAATGAAAATTTTAGTAACACAAATAAAAACAATCAACTTTTTTAATTCACAGACATTAATTTACTAAGAGAAATGGAAGTATTGATAACACAATAAAATTTAAGTTCTGCACATTTTGAAAGTAGATAATAATTTACGGTTATACCACTAAAATTTAATTTTTATTTCATTTATTAGGCAAATTTTCATATTTTGAAAAGATTGACCTAGACTTGATATTTTTTTCTTTTAGCTAAAAAGACATATCATAATAGTAAAAAACCAAATAAACTGATATGCGACATATAACTTCTATTATAAATGTAGCGGTTGGAATTTTTCATTTTCAGGCTTACTTAATAGATTTGGGCTACAAAGAACTTTATGGTTTTCTTGGTTAATTTCATAATTATCAACGACATAATTTCCGCTTGCTAAGATTCGTTCTTCTGACAAGTTTTTTTGGTTGGTAATAAATGAGCGAATAAATGAGCGAGCATCAGAGATGCGAGAAAGCGTTACAGATAGAAAGAAAGAAAGACCTTGAAAGTGTTCTACAACATTCTTATGATTATTCGGCACCACAGCTTTGTAATTAACACACCAGCAAGCCAATTGAGCAACGTTGTATATTTTTACAAGTTTAGAACCTTATTGCACTTATTGTTATGTTGTACTCATTTGAATTGTTGCAACTCACCCTAAATGTTATATTTTATCATTCAATCTGATTGTTTATTCAGCTAGTGTTTTATTGGGGAACTGCCTTTGACAATTTTCTTTCAGAACTCACAACCCAGCTTCTCCAATATATCATCGAAAGGACTAGTTTATATGACTACCGTGGGAAAATAAATCAGATTTTTAACCTCGCTGGATTTTGAAGTTTTATTGATTCTTTTTTTGAACAACCTCCTCATTAGGGGTTGTCAGTAGAAAGTATGTAATTATGTTAAAATTTGTTTGATTTTCGCATTTTAAACGGCGAGTAAATATGAATAAGTAATTTTTCCAAGGGTAAATTTTAAGTGTTGGCAATTTTGTTATTGATAATTTGCGTTCGGTTAGAGGTTAGAAGCATAGCGGGATCACGGTCCTCTTAAATAAAGATGGACTGCTGTTCCTTACGGCTGTGAATCCAAAACAGTAAAGCCTATGTGGGCGCCGCCATTTGTGGTTTACTTCTAGGAAATTTAAAATATTTATTGGTTTATGAGACCAGCAGTCTGGCGTAAATCAAACACGGATAGACTACAGAGCTGGAAACCGCGGTTCTAATCCTGATTAAGTCGGATATGTGATGTGATCTAAAAAGTCCAAAATCGATCTGTGGACTATGGGGAATGCAAAGGGAAAGCACCCCATTAACACTTCCCTAGTAAAGTCTTCCTAGCTTAGCCAGGAACTTCGCCTACGTCTAAAGAAGATATGGCACAAGAAGAAGATTGGTTTATGCTGGTACTAAAATTAGTGTATTTCACATTTCAGCAGTAAGAATTCTTTGCTGTGATCAGTTTAAATTTAAATTTCCCTCAAAAATTCTAAATTACCATAGCTATAATAACAGTCCTAGTTGGACACACTTTTTTACATTGAACAGCAGTCCATTTTAATTTAAAAGGTCCGTGAGGGCGATTGATTGATTGATTGATATTTAGACCGTAGTGGTCTAAATATCCACTCAAATGAATCTTATTAATTTATGATATATAATAATTATCATTGATGTGCTTGTTTAGCTTTCGACCTTTTTCTGGTGAAATACGACCATCATACGCCAAGGCTATAGTTGTTGGCCTGCGGTCTCACTTAAGGGAATCGTGATTCATTGGATTCATGTCAATTTTGTAGACAGTAAAACTTTCCTAAGTTTGAAAATCTCTTCTTCGTTAGTAGTAATAAATATACAAACTAATCGGAGGAAAATCTATAAATGATACGGAGGAAGAGGATCTTTCCAGCAACTTATTAGTTATTATATTGGAACTTATTGTTATGATTTAAAAGATTTCAGATGATTCATTTTATTAGTATTTGTGTCTTGTGAATGTTATATTTTGAAACTAATCAGTACTTACGTAAAATACACCAAAAGAGAGCATAATGTAGAACTTTTAGTTTTAAATGTTAGACCAGGACTTAACATATAGCCTGCATTTTCCCTCTAGAGAGATAACGACCGCTATTTATACTTTACAGATGGGTCCTTGACAAGCCAAGTTACCTATCCTACCACAGGGCTGCAAGACCCGTGTTGGTTTTAGGTGGAGGGATCCCGACAGATTGGCCGTACGGAGGTTGCAAAGAAATTCCAGATCACCTAAGAAATTGGAAATTTCCCCACACCCAGTTGAGACTAGTAAATTTGCGTGTGGTGGACCCGATGTAGAAACTAGCTCTATGGTAATTAGGAGGCAAGGTGGATTCGGTTTGCCACTTCTCGAGGTAAATAAAACTAAGTCGGAAACAAAAGTTACGTTTATTAATAATTACTGCCACAATAATCGCACATACAAAGGACATCCGTCGACTATATAAAATTGAGCAAGGTACCTGAACAGACCTTAAACGGTCTGAAATTAAACAAAGCAATCGCAATACAGAGGATAGACTCACCTTAGATCTTTGGGTGCTCACAAATTTTACCTTATACAGTTTCTCTGTATGCGATCGATAACTCAAAATGGTACAAGGGTATTCCACGATCCTCTTCTGCCAGTCCTTAACGAAAAAAATCTCCTGGTATACGGTTGCCAGCTGGAAGTTGCAAAGATGGTCTCAAGGATATAAATCGGCCAATATAGAGCCACAAGGTCACAGGTTGGATACTCCAACCCAAAGGTATAGAAGGTAAAAAAAACACTCCACAGCCTGGAGATCCACGTTGGAAAAGTATAGTAATCCCAATAACGTGATAGCCTAAGCATAAGTTCGTATTCGTATTGTCTCAACGGGTGTGGCTCATTTAATCCACCTGCACTAAAGCAAATGAGCTTATTGTACCCCGCTCCATGCTGAGATCTTAGATATATTGTGAGGTGGAGACCTATCAGATAGATCTCGATGACTACCTCGGTCACCAATAGTGTGGATGTCCTCTGGAAGGCCGAGCTTTAAGAAATTCTGTTCGGTTCGGTTCACGTTGCTTCTCGTTCAATGTCGCCCATCTCTCGGTTCGGACACGAGCCCGAAGGTGTAGGTCCATCTACGTTCCCCGCCACCCGAAGGTGTAGGTCTACCCAGGTCCCCCGCCGCCCCGATCGCATCGACCCTGCAAGGTGGTACGACACGGTGACCGGGACCGCCTGTCCGCGATTCGAACCCAGAATTTCCGCTCTGAACTCAACCAGCGATCACATCAAGCTACCACTGCGGCTCTAAGCATAAGTTAATCAACAGAGTACGGAAAATCCGCAAAAGAGCGCCAGTCGTGAATTACTTAACCTAACGCAAGGAAACAGTTGCTTGACGCCTATTTTCTAGCGGTAAAAACAAAACGGAACTCGGTAAACTAACAAAAGTTAAACGGCCTCTCACACTGCCAAACGCTCTTTCTTATCCAAAAAACCAAAACCACCGCCATCGTTTCCATAGACGTAACAACGAAACCAAAAGTATAAATCCATAGACGTGCGAACAAAAGCGTCAAATGACGATTTTACGTGACAAGGTCCATGGTTGAGCATTAGCACATGCCACTACCAGTCGAATTTCTAAGGTGAGCAGGGGTAAGCAAGCATACGCAAGAATAATTGTACCATGCACTTCCACTCTTGGAGTAGTTTTAAATCTTTAATAACGCGACCCCCTGTGGGTCCAAATGCTTCAAGGATGTTTAGTAAACACCCCTAGAGATAGAGAAAAAGAAAACAGTTTTATCGTTGACAAAATCTTTGTCTTGAACTGGAAACTAAAAAATATTTGCTTTTATAATAGAAGACATTAAATCTGGCCGGTCCCCATTATAAAATTACAATTTGCATAACTTATGCGAAAAGGAATTCATTTTTCGTACGTATAAAATGGATGGTGGAAGTATTATAGTTTGGGGGTGCACTTGGTTGGATCTTATGTTTGATAATAGTAGAATAGATTCACTACACAATTAAAAAGTTTTCTAATAAAATTTACTTCATATTGGTCCAAAAATGACGCTTATTAAATATTTCAACAGGATAATGCACCCATGCCTTCTTGACAATCTTTCAGAGTTTTCGGATCTAAACATTTTTAAAAAAACTTTCATTATTGGGATTGTATGTAGACAATTTTATAATCAAATAATCTTTGGGCTGTAACCATTAAATTTTTGAAATAACATAGAAAATATAACATGTGAGCGACATGTACTATTAAATAATAATTTTGCCATCAGGTAGATTCAAACCTAGATATTGTGATTACTAGTCATATATTATGTTATCGATTAGGGCCATGAGGCAATATTAATTTTAGATAATATTAAATTATCAAAACTATTACACTATAATCATGAAGGTCCCTCAGGCTTTCTAGAATTTATACTTGCTAATAAGTGAATTATTTTTAATTGTGCGCATTTCGGATGATTTTATGCTAATTTTTTTTTTTTTCAAACTAATCATTTATTAAATAATCGTATGTTTATTAAACTTGTATCCACCGTACATTTTAAAATTATGCTAATAATAATAATAATATTTGAAATTTTGTGTCTTATTGTGCAAAGTTTAAAACTTTGTTGCCTATAGAATAAGGGAAATGCTGATGTAATAAAGGTGAAACTATCAAGGAATATATACATTGCCGCAATTGGTTGAATATTGTTAACTCGATAATATTTTTAAATATTTTTGTTTATATTGTATTTTGTAAATATAAGAATAACTTTTCCTAGTTTACACAGCTGCAGATTCAGTAAAAATTCTTTACAATGCTGTTATCTGGTACAACAAATGGTAATTAATTCCTTCTCATGACCGACCCAAATTTAATAGTTTAGCACTTTTGGAGTGGAACCATGTTCATCAAGGAGTAAAAAATAAATTAAAATGTACGCAATAAAAGTCAACAAACATACGACCTTATGAATTATATGCTTTTCTGGAATTGAAAAGTGAACTTTTAAGTGAACTTCTGTGGACCGTTTGGAAGAATTCTTCTATAAGGAGAATTAATTAAAAAAATCGAAAATTACGTTAAGGAAAGGAAACATAATTTACTTACAACTTGATTCGATATAGTTTCAGTCTTTGGAGTTTCAACGCGTTGCGTCGCTTGGAGAGCATTGGAAGCACTGCTTTCGCTAAGGATGCGTTAGGCTGAGTAAATGTCTAAATAATAAATACAGAAAATCACTCAATGGACACAAACTTTCCTTATAAATCACAAAATCGAAGTCGTGCATAAAACATTTAACAGCGTCGTTTTTAGAAAGATCAATGCATTTAGAGCGTATTTAGAGAGAGACGATGTGAGTAGACTCTTAAATAGAGCGAGAAAGATACTTATACATTTAGACCCCAAACAGGTTGAGCTCGACTCAGTACAAGGGTGTCTAGCGTGTGGTTACCTCCTCTTGGTTTTCAGTCCTGAAACTTACGTTTCAGTTTATTTACGAGGTTTTCGCGTTCGCTCGCGTCCGGTAGTTCAAATTCAAAATAACGTGTTAGACTCAAAATTTAAATTTTAGTATTATTGTAAACTTTTACTGACAGTTTCAGTGAAAAACTTGAAGACTTTCAGGTATGTTAATTCATTTTTTAATTGTAATTTATAAATTATTTATAATTTAAATTTAAACTTTCTTTGGAAACTAAAACTTTTTATTTAACAAATTTAAGTTGCAATATTTAAAATAATTAAGAATTTACTTAACCAATATTCTATATTTGTATTGATTATATTATGACAATTTAACATGTCTGCAAATGAATGGCATAATTAAAACATTATCACAAATGCACAATATAGCAGATCATTAGTTTTGCGTCTGCATAGACTAAATAGAACGATATTTTTATGTTAGGAATAAATTTTCACGCCATGCAAATGCTTTTCAACAAATTACAAAAAGACAAAACTTTAGAAATTTTGTTTTCTGGGTAAAGTTTTAAATTTCTATTCGACGATTTTATTTTGAATATTTTTAATTTATTGTCATCAAGATTTTTTTCGAATATTTTAACCAAATCAAAATTCCAAATTAAATTTTATATTTGCAGAGTAATAAAATATTCTTGCCAAATTGATGAAAAAATTGAGTTTAATAGTTCCCAAATGATTGTATTCAATCGTAAATATGCTTAAAATTTTCAGCTGGAAAAAAAAGCTTTCCCAGTTTTATTTTTGACTTAAAATTAGTTCAATTGAAATCAGACAAATTGCAAATTAAACTTTCCGTTTAAATAATCAAATTTGTTTCAAAATAAATGTGTTGCATTAAATATTTATTTTGTTGTTTTATATTATGTACTTCAAAAGTTTCTATAAATATTTGGTCGAGGTTAATACGTAAACGAATCATTAAAATTTATATTGACATCCTCATTGAAAATACATTATGTACAGTATTTTCTGATAAGGACCACAAGCAGCGTTCATCAGTAACATTCATTGTGGTAAAATTTCAAAATTTGTATTTGTTAATCACAAACTTCATTATTGGATGTTGTAAACGAACTTGGATTTATCTTGTAACAATTAAACCCTTGGCAAGCAAAATTTTCTTATGTAATCATAACATTTTGTGCAATAATTTCCATTAAAAGAACTTCAATAATATTTTTTAAATTTAAAAATTTTTATTACTAATATTGAGGTTATAAGTAAAATATTAAAAATGAGCTGCCAGAAAATACACAATTATTTTGTTTCTTTGAAAGTTTTGTTTAATTCAACAATTTTGTTTGTTTAAATTATTAATCGGATTAAATTTCTTCAGTATAACAACAAAATTAGTTTGCACAACCCAAGATCATACAATTAAATTGAACTTTAGGGCCGATTTCGTCTTACTTTACCTTCGATCTAAAATTCGTTTTTCAATGTATCTATGAAAAGCAAAGCTAATTTTTTGTGCAAAAATTTGATTATTGCTTCGGATCGTCACATATTTGCTACAAAACCTTTGTTACGTGATTTTCTTAATTATTTTGCCCCAATTGCATGATAAAGGAGAAAAAATCGGTACTAAGTGCTTGAAAATATTCTATTTTAGCATGAATTTTGATGATATTCTAAGTAATTTAGTACGCTTTTGATGCATGCATGCTATGCTTCCTGATTTAATTAACTTTATCACTTACTACGACAATTAATTTTAATTAACTGTTTTACATCAAATGGTATGATATTCATCCACAAATATTTAAAAAATTCAGTTTATTGAACAGTATCCATATCTTCTTACGTGGTCCATCTTTCAGTTCAGATTCATATTAAAATTTCAAGCAATGTTAAGTTTTCAATAATACTGCATTTATTGTCATTAAAACTTCAACATCCACAAAGTAATATTACATTTTTATTCGGCGATGCGATGGATTCCTTTATTGAGATAATATAATATCACTATTTCTGTCCAAACAATATCGTAAAATTGATTTCTCCATTTTTAATAACAATTCTTGACGTAAATCTTTTTCTGTTTGCATTTTCATAGTTGAATTTTTCAAAAACCAAATGTCTACTTGCTGCCTCAGGTAATATCCTGAATGCTTTTCTGCTCTGGAGTTGATGATGCAAAAATTGTCCATCACACATCCGAGTAGAAAGAACAAGAACTGTAACAAAATTACAAACAAATTGATTTATATTATCTTTTTGACCACTTTTCTCAACTGCATTGGAAAGAATATTAAAAATGAACTGAAAATTTAAACTTTTTAATATTCAAGAAAAACGTGTTTTTGTCAAGTAAGCGGTTTAATTATCTAAATCTTTCAAGCTTTTAATCTTAATTGCTTTTACCATATTTTCTGGCGATATAAAGCTTTTGAAAAACAGTAGGTGGTTAAGAACAAGCGGTTTTTTCTAAAGTAAAAAATTTTAATACAAAAATAATTTTGTGTATCCATTCGAAAAAAAATCCCAAAACGTTGTTTTATTATTTTTATCTAAAACTTAAATTCCGCATTTTCTACGATTACATTCTACGAATTCCTAGAGAAAAAATTAAATGTCGATCGAGGTTTCCTAATATTATTACTGAGCTGTATCTTTTGACATCATAACACAAAATTGTTCGTGCTCGAGGTTGTAAAGTGACTTGGCTGAGAAATGGCAGGATCATAGTTATTTGGAGAAACTGCTTTATATTTTAGTACAAATTTTCAACTTTATGTTAAATCCAAGGAACAACTTTAATAATGCCAATTATGTTAAATTAGATCACGTTTCTTCAAGAGCCGCGAAGTAAACCTGGGATATTTATTTGGCAGTGTTTCAAAAATAATTTAGTTGAAATGTTAAACTGTTTGAAATTTAACTCAATGTTTAACGGATATTGCTACTTTTTTTAAATCTTTTATTGTGAATAAATTTGTTATTACCCCCAATTCCGCTACTAACAGCTGGCCGATAAATAGGTCTTTACGTTTTCCTAATAACTGATTATGATAAAAAAATAAAGGAAATAGTTTGCATAGTTGAATGAGCAATACGACTAAATATATTATAGTATTATTTCCCTAGCACAACGAATTGCACATCCGCGGGCAAATAATCATCATAATATGCTAACGGTAACTAAGGTTCGGTTCGCATATAATTTCTGTAGGAGAACAAATCTACAGGGTTGGGTTCATTATTCTCCTCTACACTGGGTTGCCAAACAAAACAAATGTGCGGCCTAACTACCGCACTATTGTCGTTAAATTGAAATTCCTCTTTTAGGAATAAATTTGCACAAATTGCCTTAATCAATTTGACTGCTGTTGCAAACAGCACAACAAAACTAAATTGGGGTACGGCCCGTTGCATGAAATCAAAATCAAACGCAGCTTCGTACAAAATAACAAATTTAATTTTCATAAACTCAATTAATTTTAATAGGCTACACAGGTCGAGCATGTAAAGTTTACGAACAAACTCGTTTTGGTCGTTGGTGTGTTTAAATGTGAATAAAAACCCTTCGCATTTACATTTAATTGTAAATCGGAAATCTTACATTGCTCCAGGTTTTTATTGTAATGTGAAATTGTGTGGCATAAATAAAATTTCATAAAGGTGTACAAATAAATTTAAATGGTTTTTATTTACCAATAATACTGCACTTGTCGAAAATTGTTTTAGAACCACTGCTTTCCTACTTCCTAAATTCTTCACCAGCGCTTGCATCTGTTGTTCGTGTGACACCTGTTAGCTTCTGTTTTGTGAAACTTTGAAGTAATTTTCCAATTTGTGGATTGAATTCTTCACACACATCCAAATATTCAAATTAAAACGATCGTAAATAAAAGTGCGTGTTGGCAAATCTCAAACGATTTGAACCAAACATAAAAAGAACGTAAACTAACCTCGAAATTGGTACGTTAATAATTTAATTCAAACTTAACGAACTTGAATTCATCCTTCTAAACTTTCTAATTGTAGGCATGTAATCGTTGTAATTACAACTATAATTTTGATCCTTATACCAATAGCGGACCAACAATAATGCACATCTGGCACTCAAAATTTTGAGTGTAAAATTTTAATTGGAAGATTCTACTTCCAAATAAATCAAAATCACTCGTCCACGTCGGACGACACTTTCCACTAATGATTAAATTGCAACCACACTTGGATTTGCAAGAAAAACTCGAAATTTTGTCACTTATGGTGGACCTCACCAAAAACACCTCTGTTGGCTTCCCAGGTCGCACGCCAACTTCTTTCTTTCTATGTGTGAAAACTTCAAGGTACCACAACAAAATCCAAATTTTTGAGCCAATTTGCACTTCAACAAAGGTGAAATCTCGCGGTCAAATTTCAAATGTTAACAATAAAATTTGTACCTTTTTAGGTTTTAATGTCACAAACAACTCCACAAATCACTGGATTTTCAATAATGTTCACCAATAATTGTGTGCATGTGTCAATGGTAACATAAATCGACCTTAAAGTAACAAAATCATGCTCGACTATGTTATAATGGATAAAACATCCCTTATTTTACAACAAAATTATTTTGTACAAAACTGGGCTTATTTCGTTTCACCACAATATTTATTGGGATAACCCTTCTGATTCTAAACTAAACTGTAATTAGCTGCAGCACCATCTAGTATATTTAGTGTGATTTATCTGCTATAAAAGAAAATTTTTTTTAAAGTTCTACCTTGATTTTCACACGCGCGAATATAACCTTAGAAACCGGGGGGAGTCCTGCCATGAGGCTACTTTGATGGGACCATTTTTGATCTGGGACTATACCTGGTCAATCAAAATGTCCGACTTTAAATTGCTAATTTTTCTATATTGGTATCACTTAACCCTTTAATTCCCATTTACTTCCAAATTTTTGTCTGGTAATATCTCAGAAACTAAATATACAATTAATTTCAAATTTGGAGATTTTGTTCAATTGGGTATGGAATACAGCATAAAATAAAAATCAGCAGAATTCATTAAGGCCTCGTTTTCCGTACGGAGTACTTCATCATTCTTATATGATATGAATTTATTTTCAAGCAAGTAACATCTATAAGAAGAAGCACCGCATCAATAAACTTTATTAAAATTGTACGCTCTTTGATTTTTTTGTTTGATGTCATATTACCATCAAATTTAATTACATTTTGGGGTTTTCATTTATTCCTTGTCTTTATAATATTAAAGAAAATATAACGTAAATAATATTTATGAGTTTGACTTTTATTTTTTGAAATGTTGGTAATTAATAGCATAGTAGATATTTTATGTATATCATAATCAATTTCTTTATATATTTTAAGCATTATAAATAATGTAATGGTGAGCAATTTCAATAAAACTGATGTAAAATTTATGTCGAACTCAATATTAAACTTTTGGAACACTAAAAATATTTAAAGATTTATATTTTTGAAATAGAAAACAGTGGAATATATTAGATTTTTATATTGTTAAAATTTTGCTGGAGTATAAATAATTCCTAGTTTGAATAGCTCATCGTCAGATTTTATTTGAAGTTGAAATGTTGGGCTGTTATTTGGAGGAATATCTATTATTATTCCCGAACAAAACCATAACTCGATTCGTAATTTACTTATAATTTCGGCTCAAAATCACTGTTTCGACTTTACGTACGGTTCCCCCTTAATGTATGAGTTATGTCAGGATGTTTTCAAACGTTTCGAGTCAGGAGGTTTAACTATTCCAACCAGGTGTTGCAAACTTAATATGAAGCCTTCAGAGTTATATAATTCTGTAAATTACATTCAAGAAGTAATTGGTAGATTATTAGTAGGTACTAATAATTATGACATAAGATCTAAAGTTAGATAAGGAATATATTTTTAATAATAATCATTAGAGGCAAAAACGTAAAAATTTACTACGTCCTGAGAAAATCTGTAATCTTATTATTATTTACGATTTATAAAGAGATATAATTTTTGTAATACTGAAGAATAAAACTTTCCTGACGTACTTTATGCTAGCAATATCTGTATATATTTTTTATGTTTGCTGTTATGTCTTGATTATCTTTTATGACTTTCTTTTGTAACGAGGGTGATTAATTGCAATTCTTTTGTCACTGCCTACTATAATCCAGCAACGCAAAGCTATTGATTATTGCTTTAAACCTTTACTGACAAATATAAATTGAGTTTAAATTTTTTATCCTACTGATCAATACAAATTTACTTAATTATAGCACCTTGAATTTTAAACAAAGTCAAACATGGGTTGTAATGGTTTTCCATGTTTTTAAACTTTTCTACAACTCGATAAACTATACCAACGTCGCGTACCCCCTAATTCACTAATTGCCTATTTTTGAACCCATTAATTATTTTTTCTATATTATGAATTTAAGGAGAAGTGGTTGAAGGGTGCTGAAGAAACAATTTTCTAAATTTCGAAAAAACAAATTTTCCTTTGGCATGAAAATTAAATTAAAAATTTCCTTAAGTAAAAGCAATCGTCTGTTTATTTTTAATTTTAATAAGGAACACCGGGCGCTTTTCAAGGATATCGAAATTACCGTTCACAATACTCAAATGAAAATTTATTGATTGGTAACAATAAAAAGGTTGCGTAAATATTTTTAACTATTGACAGAAAATATTGTTCGTTGTCAAAATTGTCTCCTATTATTTGTTTAGGCAAATCAATCGTAAATCTGAATTGCGACAAATTGATTGAATAGCATAATATACAGTAAGCTAACATTCAAAATCATTCAAGGATAATTTTCAAATATAAATACCCTTCAGATTTCCATTCATTTGAAGCCGACTGCTACACTTCGATAATATCAAATATTTTGAAAAATGTAACACGAGTTATGTGTAGGTATCGTTAAATTTATGGCGGTATCTGATATCAATATTGTGCTGCTTTAGTGTATCTACAATCGGTTTCCAGTTTTCCAATTGATGGCTTTAGAGAAATAGTTTATATCTGCACTTTGAATAACATTCAATGCATGCAGTATTTCTACGAATCGAATTCACGTAAATAGCAAAGCAATGCTGTGTATCAAATTAGTATTTTGGAATTATGCCATGTTTATTTCCAATATTTAAAATCGATTCGCGCATAATTAAAATCTTTATGAGCAATGCAATCGATTTTAAATGCACCAAGCTATAAATTTTAAAATACCTATATCTTAAATTTAACTCACTATTCAAAATATTTATCGACTGTTAAAACTTGACTATTGACAGAAAATAATGTTCGTTGTCAAACAATCAAAATGTGGATTTTGACCACTTAAAAAGAATTGTATCGATCATTCCATTCGCGTAACTGAAAATTAAAAATAAAGAAAATGTTTATAAAAAATGTCCATTTTAAAAATATCAATCGTTAAAAATTAAGATATCGATTATGTAATCTATCTTTTGTATACCATTACCATTAATTAATTTTTACTGTTTTGACGTGAATACGTTTATGAAATCGGTAGCATGATCAAAAGAAAATTTAACAAAAACCTGGATATAAAGGTATTTTAAATAATTTGGTCAGTTATTTGTGAAATGTTTAAAAAAAATAATAAATTCATCATTCAAATAAAAAATTTGCCAGTCCTTTGATAAATCATTTATCAGTTATTTGTCGAAATTGAAGGAATTAATACTTTTTCCGATAATACAATTATCAAAGAATAACTTAATCCCCCGAATGTACCTACTATCGAAGCCTCAGCTTCAATTTTTTTTGTTACCATTTGCTGACCATATTTCCTTTGCACGGTGGAAATCTATAAAATTATCCCTTTACTCAGCTTCATGCGAGGCTTCATGTACATAAATGCAATTTTAAAATATGAAGTTTCAGCTTCCATTCTTAGTTCTTTTTCAAAAATAGTCCTATCTTCAAGGGGAAGTGTTTGCATGAAGGGACAGACACATTCGCGTGCAATTTTTGGCACAAAACTTTGTATATTTGTAGTCCAATAAATTATGTTTTAATTAGTGCATTCTCTTATGAAAGTCTTATTATTTCAATGTTGTGGTTTGTTGATCCCTTTCCTTTTGTTTCAACGCATGTCTTATGAACAATGCGAGTAACTTTGTTTCCAACCATGGGGTAGGACGGGCAGTGGCGTAGCTAGAACTTTTGCCGCCCGAGGCGGTTCCAAAATTTGCCTCTCCCTCCCCCACTCCAAAACTATTTTTGAATTACCTTTTTTTAATCCTAATAATTCCTAATTGATGAAATATCAAAAAAAGTTTCTTTTGCCGCCCCTAAAAGTTTTTGAATGACCTTTTTTAAGCATATTTCCTAACTAATGCCGCCCCTAAAAATGTGTCGCCCCCTCCGCCCCCATAGCTACGCTACTGAGGACGGGCGTGATAAATTATATGGGACATTTTTGTTTCATTTTCAAGTATTTACGGGGAATTTCCAGTCCAACTAAGGTGTTTTTGTTATCGTATTATCGTAATTATGTCGTGTCACACCCAGTGGAATTTTCTTTGCAAGATTTTTGGAGTTTCAATACGTAATTTCGAATTTTCGGTAAATTAGAATTAGTTTCTTTTTAATTTCGCTTATACTCGGATAATGAGTCTACGTCTCTTGGTAGTCATAGATAAGACTGTATAGTCTACTTTATCTCGATTAGTTATAATTTTCTAAATTTGTTCTGTTTCCTTTCATTGAATTTTTCTTTTGTCTATTAAAGTTTAGTTTGATTTTCTATTAGTGTGTAACTTCATCCCAAGTAACATTTTTCCCTGGTGAAATTTAAATTTCTCTGCTAGGGCCCTGGCAAATATCTACCAGGGGGTTATAACAGGTTTTTTTTGACAGAGCTCTTACAGATGCCTGGCAGGTATTTGTAACGGATTATTTGCAGAGCCCTGAACATTAACTCTGGTAGAGCCCTGGTAGGCCTCTGTTGAAAATAATTTGCAGGGCCCTGCAAGAAATCTGTGGTAGAGCCCTGTAAGTGTCCCTGTTACAGGTAATTTGCAAAGCCCTGCAAAAACTCTGCGGCAGAGCCCTGACAGGGTCTCTGTTATAGGAAATTTGCAAAGCTCGTATATACCACGTGGTCTTCATAAAAATTGTCTTTTTTTACCATTTTTCAATTAATTTTAATTTTAACAATTCATTAAATTTAAATACTATTATTGTAATTTTAACAGTAACTATTACAGGTAGATAAACACAATAATGTTTATTAAAATTTTAGCCAATCAGAATCAAGAATTTTGTTAACGATGTAAACTTTCTTCATTCATATTATGATTTCATTCTTTAGAGAATTATTGAAAATTCATTTTCAGTGTGAATTTTTATTAATCGATTTTTTTAAAGCAACCAACGATATCATTAATTTAAAATCAACTTTAAAGTTCACAATTCATTTAAATTAAAGTATTGTACTTTTTTTTCGTATTACAGATTTATTAGTATAAATCATTGCCTTATAAATACATTTTTTATTATCAAGTATATGACATAGACTTTGTCAGGGTTACAGAGACAGACAGAGACAGCTACATTAACAGTTACCTTTTCATAAAGCGTCCGTAATTTTGAGCCAAAAATTTGGGTCTAGTTACTATGTGACGAAGTAGGATAGCGCTATAATATATAGGTATTGTTATGAGAGAAAGAGATAAAATAGTTTTAGTTTAGGTCATTAAAATATTAGAAATACAAAGAATTCGAAGAACTACCCTACCCTCCTAATCCGCTTCGATTTTAAACGTCATTTATGTGCAATTTATAAATTTTAACAGTTTAGTAGAGTAAAGAAATCATAATTAAACCACGATCTAGAATTAAACAACAAAACTTTTGTTAGGTATATCCTTTTGTTAAAAGTGATTAAATTTTTACAGTCCCGACAATTTAAATTATCCTATTACTGAACTGAACTATTACTGATTCGTTTTGATCAATTATTTATCAAAAATTAAATTTCTCATATAATATACAACACTCACAATAATTCTAGAAATTTTTAGTTAAAATCTGATTTTTAAAACTTATTTGCCGATGGTAACCCATATTTACAAGACAAAATATATCGGCCCTAAATATTAATAAAATAAATTTTTGTCGCATTCTTTAAAAATATTAATTTTTATTTATAACTTCTTGCAATCCACTGAACTAATTTAACTCTATAGAGTTAAATTAAAATATTAAATAAAATCCCTATAGGGATTTCAATTTTATTTACATCTATATTTGCAGTTACAATTACGAATAATTATTGTATCATCTTATATTAAATTGCGATGTTTTAAATCGATATCATTTCCATTTTATTAAAAAAGGTAAGTGAAATACGTTGTTTTCTAAAAAAAAAGTTTGACCATCATATTACCAGTAATTTCAAAATAATTTATATGTAGGGTCCGTAGGTAAATGGTAGGAACGAGAGGCTACGAAGCAGTCATGGATGTAGGTACAGGTTCGAATCTGGAACGTAACAAAAATTTTTAAATTTAAATCTTCTTTTCAGGATAGGTAACAGCATCGACGGAATGGAATTTAATCAATAATACGGAATAAGCATTATAAGAATATATTAATATTAATAGATATAATTAAATGTAACCATGTAAATGTAAATAAAATTGAAGCCCCCAGAGTTAAATTAGTTCAATGCTATAATAACCAATCAATGGATTGCAAGATGCTAAAAATAAAAATTAATTTTTCTAAAAAATGTGAGAAAAATTTATTTTATTAAAATTTAATATTTTTTTATACCTGTCTCTGTCTTTCTCTGTAACAGGGACAGACAGAGCCCTGGCAGAGTCTCTGTAACAGAGACTCTGGCAGAGTCCCTGACAGAGCTCTTGCAGAGTCTCTGACAGGGTACCTAGCAGATACCCTGTTAGGATTTGCAACAAATTTGCTGCAGAGGGTTTGCAGGGTCCATTTTCTCCGTCTCATATTATGTGACAGAGCCCTGTGAGATTTCTCTGCCAGAGACCTAGCAGATATCTGGCAGGGGAAAAATGTTACTTGGGATTACAGGACGGCTTGCATCTCCGGTTTGAATCTTCCAGCCAATATCCATCTCAATATCAATATCAATCTCGATTTTAGATTTCTTATCGATTTGGTTTCTTGTTCCTTTCCTTATTTAAGTGTCCCTGGATTTAAACCACCTGTCTCCACTGTTTTAGCTAGCCGGTCATTGATCTAAGGCGAGAAGGACCGATCACCGATTTTAACGTGTCGCAAGACGTTTAATTTTCGATACAATTTGGTAACTTATCGTAGATTACCAAATCTACGATAATTTTTGAAAATGACGATTTTCACATAATTGGTTTTATGACCATTTTATTCTCGTTTTAAGTAGTAAAACTGAGCAAGGGGTTAAAAAGTGTATAATTCGGATAATAAAAGAGGAAATTAGTATAAGAAGAGTGTCATTTATTATTTTTTAGCGTTTTATTGGGAAAGAAAGAATCATGAAGTATTTACATGGAAATAAATTTTATTAAGTTACGAAATTATTTTGGAAGAATTGAAGGTCATGCGATAACGCCCGTGCGATAATTTGTCCGTTTGTTTAATTTTTACAGTATTTTTTTTGTCTATTTCGTCGAAATTTGCGAACTTTCCGCACACTTTTATAGTTTGATGTAAAATTTATACCCCCCAAATACCATAATTTCTGTAAAAATTGTTTCGTGTATAAGTACAAATATTGGAAGCACAAGAAAATTTCTAGAATAAGCTCCATTCAAGAAGTATATACAGAGTGTTTCTTAATGTTTGTTGAAAAAAATTTACGTTTTTTGAAATATTTTTAAGATGTTATGGTTGTATGATTGATTTTGGACAACAATTTTAATTGAATTTTGGACTTATTTATTCTTATGAATCATTTAATAATTTCTGGGAACAAATTTCAATGAAATTCAATTTTCTTTTGAAGACACCCCGTATACTTTGATATTCCATGTTCAGACTTTGAAATCGGTAAAACGTGGGCGGTCTCGACACGGTGACTTTTAGTTTAACAACTACTACTGACATTTGGGCAATAAAATTCGTCGGAAAATTTCCTCAACCCGATTGTAGATTATTTTGATCAAAATCTACTATTACGTCATTTTCTGCAAAATTTATATTTCCATCAAATTTAAAATGATGTTAATTAACATTTTAGAATCAAAAAGCAAAAACTTCTCATATATTTTTTTCTGTCACGATATTCCACATGTAAATAAACACGCGTAATGATTCAAAAACATAATAAAAAAAGATCAAGTATCCCGCTTTTCCCTTAAAATTAAAAATTTCATATAATTTTCTGGAAATGTGTATAATGTAGGTATATGTAAATTTGAATTGGTTAAATTACAAAACTTCCCCCAATAATTGAAGAGAGTAATTGATTGAAATCGTTAAGTTTGAATAATGATTCGTTTTTTATTCATCGAAAAAGGTTTTCAAACAGAGCGATTAAAAATATAAAAGCAATTTTATTTTTATCCGTTTTATACAATTATGTCAAACAGTTTTTTCTCAATAACATTTTAGTGAAATCAATATAATTTAAAATTATGTAGTACCAGATAACAAGTTTTGGTTTTGATGGTAATTACAATTTAGCAAGACTAAACTAATTTTAGATTAATGGTAGTACAGCATGTTGAACCAATTTCAGAAAATTAAAATGGAACTGCAAAAATTAAGCCAGTTACCGGTTGTTGGGCATTTATAATAGAACACAATTTTAAATTAAAAATTTACTAGCAAATATACGAACAACTAATTTAATAAAGTGGTGTTTCAATATTAGTATGTTACTTTATTGCAAGTGAAATTGTTTTAACATTATTACAAAGTTAATACATAGTATGAATAATTACATAAAGAAAAAATAAAATAAATCAATAATTGTCGAACAATCATTAAAAACATTGAATATCTTCCCTTATGAAAAATTGATTGTATCTCATTTTAAATTATGTTCATGGAGCATGCGCTGTCAATGCATATCCCAGATGTTGAACAAAATCTAAAATACTGATGAGGTAATATCCTAGGATATTCCCTCATCAGTATTTTTAATTCTAGGAACCGGAAAGATTTAAAAAAAAAACTGAAGTGAAGATCCACATCAACACTTTTAAATATTAAAATTCAAAAAAAGTATCCCCAAACTTCACTATTCTATTAGCAACCACTACCTTTGCAAGACTGACTGTATGCCACAAGGTCACGCAGCTGCAAGGACCTCACTCCTAATCATTTGATGGTCGACTAATCTAAAGCAATGCAAGATGTAAATCATGCATAGCCGGCATGAACAATATTGATGAGAAAAATGTAAGAAGGAATTAAACTAAATTAAATTTTAAATTACAAAAAATTAAAATGCAAAAAAATCCTAATAAAGTATAATTTTTGTCCAACAACTTATGAATGGCATAGTAAACATGGCCAATCTTAGACCAGTTATCAGATTCGTTATGCCATTAAGTTTATTGTTGATTCATCACCTGTTCATGTCGAAACAATAATCAAGCTTTCCTCGACATAGTTTATCATGAAGGCACCGTTGACATAATTAGACAAGTAGCTCGCAAATAGATTAAAAATTAATGACCCAAAACAGAACCCTACGTACATAACCTCCTCACTCACGCAACAGTGACGCAATTTAATTCTATTGATGTCGATATAACATGCACTACTAATAAAGGCGGCAATTAAGTCAAGACACACAAATGAAAGGGCGAACAAATTTTTTTCATTTACATTTAATTAGTCGAAATTATTTTACTTTTTCCAGTTATCTTTATTAATTGAAGCGCAAAAATTTGCGACAGGTTAAGAGCTTAACCTAGTTGCTTTATTTCAAAAATTAGAAAGCTCTAAGAAAACTGTAACAATTGCAAAACAATGTAATTTCAAACATTTTATTTTGATCCACCACTGAAAGTATCCAAACAGTAAACTTTTAAGATTACCCTTTGTTATTGTTTCAATTGGAAATAATTTTAATACTTGTCTTTCTGTTTATAACTCATAATTCTTGAAGAATATAGTTTGTAACTGTTCTTTGATATCGATTCTGTTGTTTATTTTGTGCTGAAATTAAAACGCAAATTAACAAATCTTAGTTGTTTGATTCGGAAAACTTTCAATGAAAAAGCACAAATTACAAAAATTCGTTACAATCTGCACGTCACACTGTATTCTTCGTTACAGTTCGAACATCTACATCTCTAATATTGTTATCATGCTGTAAAGCCATCCATTTCCTAAAACATAAATTGGGTAATCTGGCGTCTAGACAAGATTGTGGATGGGATGCAATTTACAGACATTGTTGCTTCGAAATGAATTTTAATTTCAAAATTTTAAAGTTGTACTAAAATAGTTGCAAAATCAAGCACAATCTTGAATTGTATTTTTAGCATTTTAAGTCAAGAGAGGCGCCTTAAGATCCATGCTGAATACAAAAATTCAAATTCGAACACTTTTTTGTAACTGTGGATTAGAAGTAGGGAATAAAAAGGCAAATATGGATTCTCTCTAGTTAAACGAAATAGAAAACATGATAGAAATATGTGGATGTATAGGTACTACTCGCATTGCTCATAAAGTTGATCTATGATGAGCGTATTCAAATTTTATGATTATTTTACATAAATTTTGAATGAAAATGTCAGTAACTTCTAACATTTCCCTATACAGCCACAGATAATGGGTTCACGTGAAAGCTAAAATAATATTACCTACCTGAAGTGTTATTTTCAAGTCACTGTGACGAAAATAGAAAACAAATAATGCACAGGCACAATAACAATAAAGGTTAAAATTTGAAGTGGGCTGAAAGTTTTTTTCATATACAGTTTGGGATACGGAAGCATGAAAAGAATTTTAACTACAAATTATGTACGTACCTACTATATTAAATATCTGCATCTTACCGTGTCGACCTCTACACTGTTGAAGTACAGAGGTAAATTCGGAGTGGAAATTGATTTTTTTTTGGTGAAGAAAACTATCTTCAAATTTTATTAAGCTGGTCATTCATTTTCTCACTGCACTACTACGCATTAAATGAAATTTATATCACACAAATTTACATACAAACTGGAAGATGAAAATTTGTCACGTAAAAAATTTTCTAAAAATTATGTTCCTAACAATATTATTGTAATTCTCTCCTCATATAAATTTGTATAAATTTAGTGAAACTTTACATAAAAGCTCGTTCGACAAACTCAGAGTTAAAAGTCAAAAAGGAAAAAAGGGAATGAAGTTCCTGGAAAAGTTTCGATATTATATTATTAAAAATGAAAGTTTCCACGAACATAATTTGAAACAAAAAAGTATTAGTTAAGCACGTTCATTAAAAATTGGACAAAATTATTTCCATTTTGTGAAAAGAATTTCATTTATAACTTGGAGTTATTACTCAATAAACGATAACGACTTAATTATTGGGGAAAGTAAATCATTAAAATCTTGAAAGGATTTCCAGTGGCGGTGGCATTAAAATTATAAAATCGATTAAGACCTCCAAATTAAATTCTAGATGCTGTGATTTTTAATAACAAAATGTTAATAAGTTAAATTAGATTTTGAATTTCCCAGGCATTCCTTTCAAAATTTTAGCACAATTGGCTATTCCAATTAAGGACAATTACTTATATGAATCATTACAATTTTTTAATACTATGTCAAACCCTTATCAAAGAACTATGCATACTTAAAGGTTGTTAAAATTTTATATTAGAAGGTTGAACATTTTTAATTAATTTTTTTAATTAAATAATGAAATTTGGATGCATGCAACTTTTTTGTTTAGAAAAGCTGAAAGTGAGCAAGCAGCAGTTCTTTGAAGTTAATAATTGCTGTAGCGGTAGTTGATTCAGCGCATAAATTAGTTGTGCAATGATGTGGATTCCAGGATAAGTGATAGGTCCTTATTTACGTTTAGCCAGTACGTATAATTTATTTTTCTATAGCTAATTATCAGAGAAAAATACTAATTCGAATCTTACGTCAAGGATTTATATTTCCAAGATCTTAACATTGATCAACGAAATTACTGTACTTCTTATAACATTAACCTTTTTTAGTTTCCTTGGTAAATAATTTCATTAATTTTGTAAATTATGACTAATTTGAATTAACTCTTTATTACAATAACCGACTTTCTGGAAGGTAAAATTTAATGGCTTAATAGCTATTTGCATGCAAAGCAAGTTTGACTTGCAAACTTTTGCATGATTTCTAAATCGTCTAATTTAAACGTTCCAATCTATAAATAACAATTTACAAATTATCAAAATTTGTGATCCGTGAAAATTTAAGTGGTATAATTCGTTGCTTCTATTTCTGTGTTTCATACAATAACAGCTTTTATTTAATACCCAAACTTTCAGACAATTTTTTTATCGATGAAGAATTTTATTTTTGGATGAAAATTCTATTGATTAGCTGGAGTTATGAAGTTATGTGAAAATATTAAATTTTTTGTGCGGTTTTTATTACGAAAAATCGATAACCGACAAAATTCTGAAAAATGTATTCTTCAAATTATACTAACTGTAATTTAACCCACAAGTTAATATTTGATTACTTATTATTGATGAAAAATTTAGTACTAGTGGACAGCAAAATTGCTTGCGGGGTAATATTTTTGATTTGATGATTATGAATTAATATTGTAAATAAATAAAAGCAAAAATATTGATTTCTAGATTTATAAAGAATTAATAGACTAGAAGAAGACTAGAATCCATGACGTGCATAATAGGATTAACGAGATTTTCACAATCCTTACCTAGGCTTCCATTTTTTTTATTTGTATTAAAAGAAGAAGAGTAATAATTATTAAACAGACTTTAAAAAAGGTTAAAATTATATTTTAGCATATTTTCGAGACTTAAGTGACTACTTTATTATTTTCTGTTTATAAGGAGTGAAATGCATTATTTTTATTTTCTAAAATCAATATTCTTCAAGAAACGTGAAGCACTAAAGGGGGGAAAGCAAAAATTAGAAAGGCCATCAATTCCTAGCAACGGAATAATAAAGATAAAGGAAGAAAAGAGTAAATAAGAACGAGAAACAGGAAAATTCTAGAGTAAAAAATGGGGAAAATATTGTGGTGAAACGAATTTAGACTCAGTTTCGTGTTAATAGTTTATCACTGAATAGGGGATGTTTTTACCCATAACGACATGGTCGAGCACAGTTTTGTTGAATAAAGGTGGAATCATGTTACCGCTGACACAAACACACACTTATTATTTAACGTTAGTGAAATCCAGTGATTTATAAAGTTTACGGCGATTTAAACCTAAAAAGAAACAAATTTAATTATTTACATTTGAATTTTGGACGCGAGATTTTACCTCAAGTTGATGTCCAGAATGGCTCAAAATTTCGATTTTCAGTTGGCAGGTTGAATTTTCTCAACATAGAAGGTAGAAGATGTTGGCGGTGACGTGTGAAGCCAGTCAGGCGTATTTTTGGTAAGGTCCACCAAAGTGACCAATTTTCGAGTTTTTCTTGGAAAACCAAGTGTTTTTCAACTTCAGAAGTAGTGCGAAGTGTCGTCTACAGTAGACGAGTGTTTTTAGATAAATTTGGAAGTACTCCGGACGAGAAACTGATGAAAAGTGCATTTCCTCAACTCGGCAGGTAAAACGCCGCTACATCCTCGGGAGCGGTCGAAGCCTCGGCCCCGCTTACGCTACGCCCTCGGCTCCTACTATCGCTCCCGCGGACGGGAAACGGCGTTTTACAGCCTTGTGATGAAAAGTACTATTACTTGCCTGGATTTTGAGGTTAGTTATACGATTTTCTGAAATTGGTTCAAATTATAAGAAATTTGTCAATAAACTTTATTGTGCGATTGCCGATCGTACTTATCTGGATATTTGTGAAGATTTGAAGCCACAATTCGATATTTTATGAAACACAGATGCTCGAGGATTCAACAGGTTGGCGAATGTCAGGTGTCTAGCGTAAGGAAACAGCGGTTCCAAAACGTCGACAACGAGTGCCACAGTATTGGTAAATAATAAACTTTATAATTTGTTACACCATTTTTATTGTTGTAAATTTATTTGTGTCACACAATTACACTTAATAGAAACCTGGAGTATTTTGAGTTCGATTTGCAAGTAAATGCAAATACGAAGGGTTTTCTATACTACATTTTTACACTCTGCTACCAAAACGAGTTTGTTCGTAAACAGCTCATGCTCGACCTGTTTATGTTTATTTTAAATTGAAATTTATTGATGAAAATTAAATTAGTCATTCTTCACGAAGCTGAGTTTGATTTTATTTGCATACAGCCAACCACACCCGAATTTAGTTTTTTGTTATTGTCGATAACGACAATAAATTTCAGTAAAGTAATTCATGCAGTTTTGTCCCTGAGAGGAAAATTTCGCTTGAGCAATTTTAGTGCGGTATCTAAGCCGTACAATTTTATTTCATTTAGCGACCCGAAAAGGAGAGAAGGCGAACCCAGCCCTGTTATTTGTCTCTGTACACAAATGTGAACCGACATATAGCTGTCGATAGCACTCTAGGGTGGAGATATTGTCCTGGAAAAATTTCTAAGTTTAGGGTCGTAGGAAATATATAAAATACAATATATTCAATTCCAAAATCAGGCAAGTGTAGAAAGGTTGAAACTGTTACCAATAAAACACAAGATATCTAGGAAGGGGAATTTATTTTTCATCAACAAATTGATATACTTTATCATTTAATTTGTTTTCTTGAAAATTTTTTACTTTTTTTCACAAGCGGCACGCACTTGATTTTGCGGCATATCATCCCAAATTTGTAGCAATACTTGCTTGAAATGGTCCAAATTTTTAACCTTGTACTTGCCCAGTTCTTGCAACATGTAGCCCCATACATAAAAATTGAGTGGGTTCAGGACTGGACTGGAATTAGGCCATTCTTTTGTGTCGATAAAATCAAGAAAATTTGCCTTGCAATAATTTTGGACGATGATTGCCTTATGGGTAGGAGCAAAATCTTGTTGAAAGACAAAGTCTTCATCGCCATAGATTTCCTTAGCCTCTGACTCAATTATTGTTATGCCTTATTGATTTTGACCCCACCGTCGATGAATTTCAGCAAAAATTGCTCTTTTTTGCAGACAGCACCAAAAACCATTACTGGAGAGGCATTCTGGTAGCGAGGAATGCTTCTGATATTTCTGGGAATGTCCGATAAAGTCGTTCCATAGACCTTGTCATTTTGTTTATTCATGGGACGTTCTAAAGCCGCTTGAGTATCATTCGTCATCTTTTCACTTTTAGTCCTTAGTTTTGAGAGTAAACCCAGCAACTTTTTGTTTTCTGTAGCTATGAACCCTAAATCTTCTTTTAGCAATGATTACATGGTGTTGTGGGACATTTGTGTGGTGGGAGCAAGTGGGAGCGGCATTTCTTCGAATTCCTTCTCCCACTGTGCTGGTCTGAAAAGTTTGTGGGTTACTGATTCAGCAATGAGTTTTCAAATTCAATTAATAAAACAAAGAAACGAAGATGGTACACAATATGGTACACAATATTGAATTGTCGAGAGTAATTAGGGCGCCACTTTGGTTTTTGACTAAGGGTAGGATAGACTGAGAAAGGGGACAATGGAACACTTCAGAGAAAATAACAACGTCTTACTTTAGTACCTTTACTTTAACCTTCAACAAATCTATTACAAAATGGACCGCTGATAGGATGCACTAAAACTCCCAAATAAAGCATAATTTCATATAATGAGGTAATAATAAATTATAATGATGGTAGTACACATGAACCAGTCGTTGTAAATATCGTCCTGATATTTATAAAAAATTTCACTAATGCTTGACGCGATAAAATTTGCACATATTGTAGGTTCTCGAGCTGATGTCCAACAAGGTTCTTAATTGTTGACTGACTCCAAAATTACAAAAATCTCTCCAGCGGGTTTAAATGTTGATTACAGAAGTGGGATCAAATAGGAATTCTCTAGTTAGATATGTGGATTTCGACCAGACAGACAGACTAACATAAAATGTAACGATACGGATTAAATCTTAAACTCCATAAAACCAAAAAATCTGTGATTGCTGATGTGTTTGGTTCCAGAATTACGAAACACACTGTATGTTAGCATAATGAACATGAAACTTGACAAAATTCTTAAATTGCTCTAATTTTGGCTACTTGCCCCGTTGATCTACGATGGAATGGTAGACAGGCCAGCTAAGGGATTACACCCCCATCCAGTGCCAGAGCATGGGTCGCGCGGACGCGGTTCGTGGGTTCTTTCGTTGTAGCTCAGGCGATCAATTGGCAACTAACTAAGAAAAAAAACCTTCCAGGCGCCATGCGTTGGAGGATATGGAACCCCCTCCCCAGTATGAGATGGTTAAAAGTTCAACAGTTTTTAAATTTAAAATAGATGGACTATTGATTAGTCACGATCACGGAAGTGTGGCCGGAACAAGACAAGAAGCATTACAACTCAGACATAAGAATGAATTCTGTTAAAATATATAAGCACAAGAGCAAGCTGATACTGAATCCATCAAGAAACGCAAGTACGACAAGAAGCTCCACAAACCATTAACGCTGATAATGATGCGTCTTAACCTAATGATCTTTTATTATTATTATAGCTTCTTTTCATATAAAGCAAAGTGGGCATACTAACGCACTAATTGGTTTACCATGGACCAATCAACAAACTTTAATTACGTTACTATACCGTAATGAGCATTATTACAAGATAAAAATTTACAAAATTAATTTACCTAATTGGTGGAAAGCCTTCAAAGCTTAGGTATGACAATTAGCAAGTATTAAAACTACAATAAAGCATAAAAGAGTTGACAATAAATATCCCCTTAAAGATTATAAAACTGCGTTTTTAAACAACGTTAAAATTGATTATCTTCTAATAATCGATTCGAAAACAATTTTAAGGAAAACCTTGCTAGCAAGAGTTTAAAGCTAACACGCAACATCCGACTGGGAAATCACAACTACTCGTACATTATCAGAGTAATATTGAAGCAAATCACCAAATATAAAAACTAAACTGGATAAAATTCAATAGAAATTCAGGCAACACAATATTTCGTAATGAAGCAAAAAATTGTTGTAAAATGAAAATTAAGCTTTTGAATTTGTGTATTGAACTATATTGTAATTATTGTATTTGTGAATGTGAACATTGGGTAAATGTACATTAGTTACTGCTTTTACTCACAAATGAAAATTTTTTATTTCAAAATTCTAATTAATTTTAGAGACTAAACTCGCATATTATTGACCTCTAGCTAAATATTTGTACGCACAAGAATCAGAAGAGCTTTGGATCAAGTTGGTTACAATGCTGATTTCAATTAATTGGGTTTATAGAAAATCCTTGATGATCTTAATTTAATACTGCTAATTACTTGATATCTCTTTATGATAATGTAATAATACAAACTTTGAAATCAAATTTGAGAAAATTTAAATCGATTCGATTATTTAAAACGATGATTATTGTTTTGTACAGTCGGATGAAAATAAGTGTAAAAACTTTACAGCAAAACTAAAATTTGCAATGAATATTTTTCTTTGCGTGATGTAATTGCTATTACCTCACTTATGCGTGACGTAATCCATATACATAACTTCACTTTCAAACTGTTCCTAACGACGTATTTATCATGATTAAACAGGGTTTAACATTCAACTGCCAAGACATATTTAAGCTTAACGAACATTGGATACAAAGATAAACTAACCAACTTTTAGCGCTTACTAATAAGCATAGTAAAAAATATAAATCGTTGCTTAACTTTTCATCCGGTGTCCGTTCAGCTTTAAGGTACGAACAGAAAGAAAGCAGGTCGCCTACTTCAAGCTACTGGTGCCTATTGGGCTTCTGTGCGGCTACGTTTATTAAACGGTAAAAAATCTACCTGCTTCCTTTCTGCTTGTACATTTTGAATCTTTCTTTCAATTCAGAACTAAAAACTATAATTAGATATAATTAAACGGGGAATCTTAACCACGCTATAAAAAAGTACTGGAAATCGAACTCATGACAGTAGCACATACAATCCAACTTATTATCCAATATACAATTGATATTTTGTCTTTCTGCTATACTCACAATTTGTGAGAAAAAAAAGGAAGAAGCAAATTCTAGTGCATTCGTTCGTGACATTGTTCAATTAATACAAAAAGAATTACTATACCTAAGCTTTCCTGAGTTTAGTATTATAGTTAACAAGTAAATTGGGGTGTGGCATATATTTGAAATCTAATAGTTAATATGATTTTGACAAGAACACATTTATCTTTTTTGCCAAAATGTATATGGCAGGTTAATTAAACAATTTAGAAAACTTTTCATGACTGCTTTTCCATGCTTGAAATATGCTAAAAATCTAATTAATTTTTTGTATGAAAGTGATTTATTTTTATATCAAAGATACGGTTTTTTGGCAAATTTAAAACGAGTAAGTAATGCAGAAATTATTTGATCCCTTTTCCCCAATTTTCATGCAGTTACTCAGCCGGAAAATTTGCTAAATCAAAATGAGCACCTTAAAAATGTATTTGAATTTTTTTTAAAAATCAATTGAATAAGTTTTTTAATAGGTAGATATAAATATCGTGACCGCTTAATCACAAAATGGTATTATGTAGCTTTACAATCAAATTGATCAATCAATGGATGTAATTTAATAAGTGCGCTCACGTTAAAATTAAAAAGTTATTTTTGTATAAAAAGGGTTTAAAAATTTCTTTTCCCATTAGCGGTTTGTGTGTTTACGTTTAAAATATTAAAAGTTCAGTTTTAGCAAACTTTTGCAGATTAAAATAAATTACTTTATAACATGAATTTTTTGTGTTGAAAAATTGAACAGTTTACAAAGCGTTCGCGAAGTATTTTAATTAAAAAAATAACATATTAGCTGTATTATTTGATATATGTTTCTGGTAATTTTTTTTGTTCATATTTTTTGCGCCTTTCATGTGAAAAAACAGATTGCGAAATTAATATTTTATAAGATTTCATTTTAACACAAAACAGAAAATCCCAAGAGGTAAAAGAGAAGGTCAAAAACATGCGAGAGCACAAACACAACAACAAGAGCTAATATTATAAATTTTTAGATATTCCATGCTGGGAAGAGCAAATTAGAGAGTCACATTTTTCTCCAAAAATCATAGTTACTGTTACTGGAAAACTCTGATTTTACTAATTTAATAAAAAAAAGCCACCATATTCTTGCATAAATTTTAGCATTTCTAAAACATCATAATATATAACAAGTTTAATTAGAACTCATTTAACAGCCAGTGTTACCTCGCAAATTGAATTAATCTGTTAAATTTGTTATATTAAATTAAATTAAAGTTAATTATATAACTAACAATTATAATATAATTATTAAACCAACGTCAAGTTGAGAACTGACAGTCTAAATGCTACAAAGAATTATGGAGGCTCTACTACTTTTAAGTTTAGTTACTTTTTAAATTATAGGTGTACATTTGATTTGCTTTGAAGAAAATAAAAGCAAAATACATAATTTGAAAAAACAAGTAACTTTATTTTAACTAAAATTAAAATAAACAAAAATTAATGGCTTAATGGAAACAAATTTTAAGCTGAGAAGCTTAAAAGAAGTTAAATTAGAAAAGTCATAGTTTTGTAAATTAATATAACAAAGAATATACCTAAGTAATTAAAAATAATCTGAACAAAAAATAACCCTTTGCAACAATAACACAGGACGTGAAAGTTTTAAATTAGGTTCCCTTGGTGTCTGCAGTGTTTGAGTATTCCTTTTTCGGAACAAACTTATGTTAATTAAAACGTTGCAATTTCCTTGTGTTGTTTCAATTAGTATGCTTACAAAAAATCAATTAAAACTTGCCGGGTAATTTAGAAACTTCTATTAATTTCATGATGAAAATATCAAATTTTAACTAATCTGAGCAAGACATGCAATTACGCAAAAATGTACAGTGCAACCTACTAAAATATTTAGACTTCTTTATATTATATTTAATATTTAAATTCAACAGCAATTAGAAAAATGTATGAAAGAATTTTTCGACTTTTAAATTTGCTTGCTCCTTGTAGTAGGTAAAAAAATGTAAAATGATAACAAATCAAACGTCAATTCGACGAGATTGGTAGTTGGTCGTCGGACAACGTCGCCAGACGTTTCAAACCAGCGACTATATTATACTCTCCCAGAAGCCTTGATAATAACTTATAACAAATAAAAAATAATCGGGGAAATTCTGAAATAAAATGGACTACCGCGAGAGACAATCCTATGCCCCGACTAGCAACGACTCTTATTTGCTCTCTTCGGGTTCCGGGAATACGCCGAAGGACACTTTATTAATATTGCAAAAAAAAACTAACTCCAAATAGGAATAAACAAATTTTTCTTTTTAGAAAGATAAATTTCTATGCAGTTGAAATTTTAACTGAAAACCAAATTGCTGGCTCTCATTCTCATTGTTAGAATTTCATTCTCGAAAGTCCTTTAGATAGACTTGGTGCTACCAAAGAGAACCTCAGTGACAGACAAGTATAGAGGAACGAATTTCTATACACTACTGATTTTAGAAAGGAAATTCTATTATACGCCCAGGATGAGAATTATTTACTTAAAACTGATTTTATTTAAAAACATTACAAAATAATTACACCTGAGTTGAGTGTCTGTAAAATGATTCAAAATATTAAGTTAATTAAAATTGACCTACTCTTTACAATTTTATCATGCATAATATTAATTAATTGTATTGTCATACGTTTGCCATTTGCAAATTTATATAATAATTATTGATATTATTGATTATAAAGTTAAAATATGTTCACTGTTATAAATATAAAGTAGGTATACGTGTAATTTGAAACAAAAGGATGCGAAAGGGAGAACACATCAGGAATGAAAATAATTTCATTATGGTTATTATTTTCTGTCCCTCTCCTAACCATAATAGTTTCTTGTTGTGCCAAAATATTGTACATTAATTCACACATCATTAACAGTTGAGTCATTCACTAACCTTTACGATTACTTCTACTACTTTAGCTTTCATTTGATATTTTTTACCTGATCAATAAACATTTCGTTGGTCGTTACTGTTTGTTTGTACAACAGCGTATCGTAAAATTGATATTTTTGAATTATTATTTTTAGTTTTTACTTAAATAATCATCAACAACCAACGTTTACAAAAATAATTAAAAACATTTTTAGCACACTTTTAAAAGCACATCGGTAGCGCTAGTGTAAAAGCGAAACCATAAAAGAAATTAATAATGCTCTTAGCTTTTACATTTTCCCTAGCCGATTGTTGCCGAAATATACTTACATTGCCCTTTAAATAACCAGCTTTATAATGCATTGCGGAAATATAATTTTATATTAAATTTTAATTGAAACTTGTACGCGTTTTTAATTAAACTGTGCATAATTAATAGGTTTTTCGTATTTTTTCGGTTTTATAGTTCTCGACTAGGTTGGTTGTTCAATTAAAATTTATTAAACATTATGACGCTATTTATACTTGTTATTGTGACTTTTTACGTTGAATATTTTAATGCAAGTTAAAGAATTACAATTAAAAGTAATTTATAAGTCTGCAAACTTTTATATTTCTAAAGAAACTTTCAAGCTGCTTCATCGAGTTTCAACTTTAGTTGTTGCGATAGTAAAAACGTGACATCTACAAATTAGAACACTATGTTAGCATTTTAAATCCTTCATTAAGCAACCTGAAATAATTCCATTCCCGGTGAACAATATAACAAAGACGTGATGAAGATGTCTAAGTTATCTACTGGAAAGCTTCCAGAAAATATTAGACTTAACTGCAATACTATGAACAGACAGTACATAATAATTCGTTTCAAGATTTTTTATTGTTATTTGATTGGTTCGGTGCAAAATATTTTCATGAGCCCTAATTTGCAAGTATTTTTAGAGATCTAAATTCATAGATTCCGCAATAAACTGCCCTGTAATACGTCCGCGCCTTTATATAAAAATTGCAATAATTTCAATGTAATTTAACTTTTTGAAGCTATTTAAAAAGAAAATAGCAATATCAACTTACGATTTTATAAAATATTCTTTAATAGTTTTAATTTAATAAGAATTGCAACTATAGAATGATTAAACCCTTGCTAATTCTATTTGTGATTGAATTTTTTCAAACTTTTTTGTGTTACCGGTGACCCTAAAGGATATTATATAAGATCATAAATTGATATAGCTATTTTCTTTTTAAATAACTTCAAAAAGTTAAATTACATTGAAATTATTGCAATTTTTATTAGTTGTCCGAGGACAATTGCGAATCACTGTAATATTGAAATTGACAATAATATTTCACAATTATATTGAGCGTCCAGGGTCGTCTTTATGCTGTGTAATTTAGAAATAGCGTATAGATGATTAATTATTGGTATCCATAAATATAGCAAAAATACACACGATTAAGGAATCCTTTCAAATAGGAACTTACATTTATCTTTTTTGCTCACTATCATCTTTTTCAAGTTGACAAGCTGTTGTGCTATATTACTTTGTTATTAATCGTTAAGAATTTTAATATTTTTATAAAACATAATTAATTATTAAGATATATTTACCATTACAGTAATTTTGTTTAAAAATTTCCCCCCAAGCTTTGTCTAAAACACATAATAGCATTCAACCTTAAAATGCCATTTTTATTAATGCACTTCCGTGATTTAACAAAGCTTTCTTGTTATCTTTTCTGCTTTTATATCAAACAATAATGCTTTTACAAATTTTGTTGTTATAAATCGTTTTAAATGGTAAAGCTATTATTATACATAGCATAAACCCATATAACTTGATTATCTGATGAAATATTTTCAAAGTTAACTTGAGTTAATATATCCGGAGTATAAAACTATGGCTTGGTGTGAGCATTGAGTTCTGATTTCCACAATTTTTGTAATATTTTTCAGCCTAGTTTCTACGGTTGAAAACCACATTTACGCTTTAAGGCAATAAAGTAAAACCAACATTGTAAACGGCAGAAAAAAAAAATTAATAGCAACAGGTGGTAAAATGCAAGAAGTTATTTCTAGAATTTTTTGTACCGTTTTGAGAAATAAATTGATCGCACGAAAATTGGAGAATGTTATACAGATGGAAAGCCACTTCGAACAATATAAACAATGTGGAATGTACAGTATTACTTTCTACCTTACTTACTTTCCGTAACGTAATAAATGAATTTGTACAAGAAATTAGTAAAACTAAGTTTTCCTACGTTTTTTTTACACATTTTTTATTATTATTTGAATAAAAATTCAAAATTTTTAATTACTTCCATAATTTTTATTAATTAACCCTTTACAGCAACACGATTATCTACTTTTTTCGGCTTTTTTTTTAGCGAATCTCAGCCTTATTGAGCAATAATACTAACGGCCTTAATAATTTCTAAAATATTCAGAGAAAATTTGGTGAATTTTTTTATCAAGTCATACCTAGCGGATCATTGCTACGAGAACTCGGTTTAGAAAACGTACACTCCGGTTGCTCAGACGAAGAGTATAAGTTCCCATTGTGGAATAGAGAAAAAATAACTTCCTTGGCATGATGAGTTCGCTCGAAAGATAGCGCAATGTTAAAAATTCGCGACTGACGATTTAAAAATGTCTGAACATTTAAGCTTTACATCAGATTAAAATAAAGATGTTAAACATAATATTTTATACCTAAAATTTTTATACCTAAAAGTATACAAAATTGATTCAATTATGTGAAGAGTAGAGTTTTGTTAGAATTTCCTATCAATTACTGATTACTGATGTTCAGAATTAATTTAAGGGAGTATATTTGTGCTCAAACCAATTCAAATCATAATATAGGACAGGTTCTTCAAATTAATATTAAATAAAAGAAATGTTAAAAATAAACAACTTACAAGAATTGTCAAAATTTGAGCCACAAAGCGTGAATTTTGTGTCCTAAAACTTCATATTGCCAACCGCAGGATGGAATTTACTAGTTTCTAAATTTTTTGGTGCCAACCATCACTGAGAACGGAAGGAAAACTTGCTTGCTCCTCTGTAATTTGCGACATCATTGGCTTTTAATGTTAATTGACGGTAAGTTAATTTATCATTGATTGCGGTATGTTCACTTATAGAATTTTATAAATCAGCGACATTTGAGTTGATGAATTTGAATGATTTTTCAAAAATCAGATGCGTGCAAATTAACGCGTACGTTGTTGAAAATTTTGAAAGTGTGACAGGTGCATTTAATTAAATTGTAACCTTGCATAGTTGATGATAATTCATTTGGAGAAATAGTTATTTTGGGTTTACGTTTTTCTTAATGCACCAAGATAAGAAAATTTTTCCACTACAATTATATAGTTTGGTTTCATGTGTACCTTTTTATGTACTACACATTTTTTGTGTGTATTTGTTACTCAAATACTTAAAGAATTTGATTTATTTGATTCGCATTTGGAGAGTTTTCCTGGTGTTTACGCGAGGATAGAGACGCATTACTACTTTAAATAGGGGAAGTTGCAATATCCCATTACATAATTTTACAAAAGGAAGCATTCAGCAGATAATATGGTAAACAAGCCATAGCTGCATTCAGCAAATTACAAAGAGGTTGTGGTATGAAACCTTTATTGTTATAATATTGATATTTTTGTTTGACAGGATGGTGCAAAGAGTAAAAATGTTGAAATAAAATTCTTGAATTATGTTTTATTTTTAATAAAATACGAATTAAGGAATAATATTAAAGGTTATATTTTGAGCTTTCGGAATTTCACGAATTAATAATAAACCAATTCCAAAAATTCTTGAAATGTAACATTTGCAACTAGTCTGAATGGGAATTTAAGTTTCTAATACACTATCACAAAAAATAATCGATCGACTACTATAGGTGATACGCCATTCTTGGGAGAAACGCACAATCCGGTAGCTCAGAAGGAAAGTATAAGATCCTCAGGGGGTGTTGAAGTTACCTTAGCTCGCCTACCTTTTGTTGTTGCTTTACAGCTCAGTGATTGATTCTGAAAAATCAAATTAACACACCAAATACCAATACGGCCGTCGTCGCCGCAATAAAAGAATAGCTAATTATTTAGTAGGATATAATGAAAGATAATAAATTTAGTCAGAGGAAATCCAACTAACCATAAGAAAATTATACAAAATTTGCAGAAATCGGATAATACAGGTAGTAAATTGGATCATAATTTCAGTTTAGTGAAATTCAATTAAGACTTGCGTAAATCGTTGGAAGTTCATTGAATTTTACTTAATTTGTAAAAAATCTGTATTGTTCGCTATTCTAGTTTTTCGTAAGCCATCACTGAATTTGGGTCGACAATGTAAAAGAACGAACATTTTTTCTGGATTACTATTAGCATTCCAACATCATGATGGTAGGGGAAAACCGGGATGATTCGTACACTTTTAACACTAAGTCATGTAAAAGAAAAACTAATAGCTATTACAAAATAATTTTAATGCTGCTGAATTACCTACACATCAGGCTTTAATAATAGCGTAGTTCAATATTGATATAAAGTAACATGGAAAAACTATGATGAATTTCCCAAAAAATGGAAATCGTACGAAGGCACCCCACACGCGGGGTAGATTCGTACATAGAGTGGGGTACATTCGTACATAGTGGAACATAGTAAGAACTTTTTCTTAAACTTATGCCAGTCTCATCTGCACTATCAGGCTTGTGACGTGGTTTTTGGATACGCCGACTAAAGGCAATATTAGTCATGAATAATACGCTTTTAAATCGAGTTTGTACTAAAACTTCGTGATTGTACCTCGTATTTGTTGAAAAGTAAAGTATTTTTCCGTTGAGTAATAAATTATTAGATTTTATGGGATTGTTAAATTAAACTTCATAGTTATTAGTATAAGTAAAATAATACTTTTTGTTAAGTGCAGCTGAGAATAATAAAACGAGACCAAAAAGCAATTAGGATACAGTAAAGTCATAGTTTTGGGAAAACTAATATTATATAGTTAAACTGGCCTCGAGGTTGATTACTTTTTCGAGGAAACTAACAAAGAACGCAGCTGTAGATTAAGTCATATGCCGCGCGCCATAGTACCCAAAAGGATACCGAAAGATATTTATGACATTGTAGCGTCGGTCTGGCGAACGGTAAACCAAAGTTAGACACGTACGTCGTATAAGCTAACGCCGATAATGGATTTTAGGAACCTATTAATTTTGGGTGTGGGAGTAAGTAAGAATTGCATGGGAACTAACGAAATGAAGAAAGCCCATTGGAGGTTTCCCTCCTTTCGTAGTTGTGACATTACGTTAACGATTGGGACAGGACCGGTAGGTCAAGCCACTCGCCAATTAGCTCTTGTAAGATCAACATCGGTTGGTTTTTACAAAGTAATTGTGAAACAAATAACATCTAAGTTTTCGGGTCAAAAAGTTTAAAGTTTTTGTTATATAAACTGATCAATGTATTAATTTTGATAAAGTGTTAATATTTTATCATCATAAAATTAATAAATCAAGTAAACGGTTAAGAACATTTAAGTGATTGAAGTAAAATATGATAAAACAATTATAAATTGGTTCGGTTATGTGTTGTTTAAAGTAAAATATTAGTTATTTATTCGAAATAAAGTAAACAGTCGTGGAATCAAATCGAGCAATTCTTTAATTGAATCCTATAAAGAAAATATTAATTTCTTATATAAAATGGACTAGAAGTTGTAGCAAATATGCAGATTAAAAACTAATATTCACCATAAGTCGATGGGTATCGCGGTCGAAGTCATTAGTGATTATAAGGCGCTCGATTAATAACATTCTATGGAGGTTCTTGCTTAGGTCCAAAGCGGGTATTTTTTTATAAACAAAATACGTGTCGAGTAAATTAACAGAATTAAGAAGTAATTATTTGGAGAACATTAAGATCGTAACGTAAACCATTAAGTGTAAATTAAAACCGAATAAACTTTATAATTGTAAACCATTGGGGAATTGGGACATCCATAATTCCAAGAATTATCATATCACCGTTTGTTATCATTGTGTGGAAGAGAGAATAGACGTTATCAGAATCTAGTGTCGTTAAAGGAGTATACCTGGAATAAGTCAATTTTGTGTGAGAACATCCGTTCAATTACAAGTAAGTGTGTTAAAAATATTGTTATTTACGAGAAGTCGTGCGGGATAATTCAAGTGTAATTTAGTAATTTTATTCATAATTCTGAAGAATTGTTCATTTTGTCAAAAGTTAGAGTTATTATATTTAAATCATATTTTGAAATAGTCAATTGATAGAATTAAATCTGTCAAGAGAAAATACTTAATTTTCTGTATTGTTGTAGTGATTATCTTTAGTTTTGAAGGAAAATTTAAGCTAATTATTCTCTTTAATAAGAATAATAATTTTGCACTCACAAAGTAGTAACTTTGAGTTTAAATTAAAAGATAATTCAAGTAACAACATTGTTTGGTAATCACTATAAATCATATCATTTCATTTGGAGTCAATTGATTATGTCAAATATTTTATTAATTTAATTAATGTTATTAAAGTATATTTTGTTGATAATTAATCTTAATTAGTTTTGCAACGAGCTCGTAATATTTGAAGATAGGGAATATTAATTTAGTAACATCTATATGGGGGTGTTGTTTGTAAAATTTATGTATTATTCATTTGTTTAATTATTATATGTTTTTGTACCTCATTTTGGTATTTTAATTGCCACCCTGTGGTATAATTTGAGGTGATTTTCTTTTCAGGGCATACTCCAAAGTGTAAAACGCCAAAAGATTCTGGATAATTAGTCATATCTCGATTCCGTTTTAAGTCAAATTTTGAGTAATAAATAAATAATAAACTCATTAGCTTTCATAAGTTGAGTAAAGTTAGTTACGCATGAGTACAACGCAGAGCAGTGTTCTTTGTTGCACCGCTTCTCGGCTCATTTTTAATATCAGTAGCGTACGTAAACAAATTAACAAAGTGGCGCCTTTAATTAAATCCAGTCCATCGGATTTAGTCGAGCAAAATTTGTAAAATTTGTAAATAGTTAGTAGCACTTCGCCATAGCACTTTTCCCCGTAATTTTCGTCAGTAAAGAACCTGCGCCGAAAACCCTGAGTTAGCTGATCGCCTTCCTAAAGTGTCGGAAACTTTTGTTGCGTGCAAAAGGGAAAAGGGCGTTGTGCGGAATCGTCGCGTAACAGGCTCTACAGTTTTCTTCTGTTTCTTTGGTTTGGTTTCTTTATTTGTGTCTAATAGAAAAGTTAACGCGCGTTTAAACTCTTTAGTTTTTTGTTTTCTCTCTTGCTCTTGTTTCTTCATTTCTTTTGCTCTTTCTTTTTCTATCAGTCTATTTTTTCGGGAGTATGTGTATATATCCTTGATTTTCCTGGAAGTTTTCCTTTCTTCATCTTTTTAGGTGCATTTCTGTCCACTTTAAGCAGTACGAATCCACCCCACTCGAACTGTACGAAGGTACCCCAACCAAAGCAATCAACAAATAAATTCAAAATAAAAAAAACGGTTAAGGTTATCCCAAAATTTATGTTTCCATATTAATTTAAGGCACTTATTCAAAAACTATCATAAATTACTTTAACAATTTTAGCAAAACTTATTGCGAATGAATGATTTCAAAGATGAATCTAAAAATTACTTATGTGATGCAAAAACACGTATCGACTTGTTACAACGAATCTGAATGTTGCACTGCCACCGCACTTAGGTGTTAAACTAAGCCCTTGAGAAGGCCTTACACACACACAAATACAAATGCGTCATCATCTAGAATATTCTAGATATGACTGCTGTACGAATCATCCCGGTTTTCCCCTACGTGTTTCTGCTAAATTACTGTGAAATTTTTCTTAGCTTTGCAAGGAATTTTAGGAAAAATGTAAGGTTATGTGTACCTATTAAAGGAAATATTATTCAGCAATTAAATTATCACTACTTAAAAAGTAATATTAGTACCTACTTTAAAAGTTTATTTAAACTAAACTGAAAAACAAAAGATGCATTATTCAGTCTAGTAGGGGATTACCATAATATTTTCAATTTTGTGTTGTACGTTTTCCCACAATCCTTGAGCAATTACCTATGTAGTTTACGAAGTATAAAGTTGGAAATTTTGAGCAGGATGGTAGACTCATGTGAGCTTTTAAGATTTGTAAACTTTAAGAAAAGTTAAGATCAAGTGGAATAATACTACATACAAATTACTAAATCTGTTGAATTTATGAGAATATTGTCGCCAATTTGTTTACATTATTCCTTTGCAATAGTCAACTAATTTAGTACTATACATACGTCGAATGCAAACTTCGTAGTTAGTACAATGTAGGAAGTAGCAAATAGTTGATATGTAGATTTGAGATTTCATCTAATTTTAACAGCATCGTTATTCAAAATTTAAGGATAAAAATTATTAAGATGGATTAAGATTGACTTTTATAAGGGAGTGAAATTTGCCATATTGAAGGAATAGGTTTTAACATTTAATAGCTCCATATCGTTTGGGAAATCTTTAAAACATTAAAAAATTACCCAATGTTGCACAAAAATGAAACAACAATAAAATTTAAAGCCATGCATTTTTGACCTATAGAAAATTACAAGTCATTCTGTAATTTTTTCTCGTATGCATAATTCAGAGAGAATAATTACTTTTTTGCTAATTTATTAATGGAATAAAATTAGCTAAATGTAATTTTACTAATCAAATCCTTCTGTAAATAAAGTTAATTTAGAAGATAAATGCGAACTAATCCTTTATAAATTTGCAATTAAAATCTTTTCAAAGTTTGCAGACGTTGCTGTATCAAAAGTTAAAGAGAGGATATAACAAAATTTTGCTTTTAGTAAAAAATGGTCTCATCAATACATTATGATTAAAGGAAAAGTGCTCAACAAATACGAAATCCATTAGCAGCATGTGAGAATATTGCTTCAAAAAGTGGCACTATAATGCAGTATTTTTTGCACTAAGACTTTGAAAGTTACCACAAAATAAAACCTCAATGCATGACTGAAAAGTTATTTTGCGTTTATAAAATTTCGAGTTGCAGGAAATCTAACCTCAAAAATTATTATTTAAAGTGATCTTATACAATAGAATTTGTTTATTGTCTTAATATTTATATAAAATATCATAAACGATTTAAAAATTTTACAAAGTTACTTTTTTAAAATTAGTCAACATTTTTTCAGTGTCTTTCTGGGTTCCATTCCATTAGTTTCTGAAGGAGATGACTATGAAAACTAATTTTCTTTTTACGATATTTTCGTATACTATTCAAGTCCTTTCCATCTGTATCACATCCAATAGATGTAGATCGAATCTGACTATTTTTCATTTTTCTCCAAAACTTTTTAAACTCTCTTTTCAGTTCTTTGTTAAAATTATTAGTTTTTCTTCTTTTTCGCAAATGCTCACCTAAACATGGGTTATAACATACCATCCTTTTATTTTCATTAGAATGCGAAACCACTTTTAATGTTTCTTGTATATTCAGACAAAATTCTTCATAATACTGACAGTATTTGCATATACCATATTTACATGAGTTAATTTCACCCTCGATTTCACCTTTTAGATTTTCTTTATCACTTTCTTTCAATACTTGGCTTCCCTTTTCAACGTCCATAGGTTCAGCACCATCGCTATTTCCTCCAAAATATTTTCTTACTGTATTTACATTAAAGAATGATTCATGTAAAATTTGTTTTTCTTGTGATTTCCGATTTACCGAAATTACTAAATTTTGAAATAATTTTATTTCTTCTTCGAGTTCACTTTCGCACAACAACGTCATATTTATAGAACCATCACTGTTTCTATCATCCGAATCATCTGTATCATCTTCTGGTGAAGCACTTTCATCGGTATAAATTATTGGGGTTGCGGTTCGAGGTTTATCGAAAAGTGCAGACCTTTTCCTATACTTTTTTTTCTTCTTGTGGACTATATTTTCCTTTCTATTACCATCCGATGACGATGGCGAACCTCCAGAATTCTTTCTCTTTGCATTTTTATAATTTTTTCGATCCATTTCGCTAGTCGATTATGCGTTTCAATATATTTTGTAAAAATTAAAAACCAATTTTGAAGACGGTTAAGTATGCACATAATATACAAATACAATAGGTCGATGATATTTTCGTGTAAGTGTTTTGATAATTCGAACTCCACTGATTATATTTATCTCTTTTGTGGAAAATCTGGCAGGCAAATAATAATAGTAGTAGGTACGACAATTTTAATTGAAAAGTAAATAATGGTTACATATTGCATACAATAAATTTTTCACCTGACGTTGAAAATATGTACCTTTGGTAGGTGTTAAATTATCGCTTAAGGAAGAAGCATCGTGTGAAAAGAATGTCCGTTCATATTCACCAAGTTTGTACTTCCATCAAGAATAATAGGAAGGTAAAATATGAATGCGAGTTTCCCATTGTGCACAGACAATGGAGCATTTCACGTTGGAAGACAAGTTTTAGACTACCGTCGTTTGAATGCGAAACACAAAAAATAGCCATAAAAGTAAATTCAAACAAAATGAAAGTTTGACTGCATAAAATAGAGGAAAGAAGTAAATGTAGGGTGTAATTGTGATAAGGGTGTATGACAAACGAGGCATTTTGTACAATTCAGTAAAACGTCTTATTACGAAGTTAGATAAATTATCCAAAAAAAATTTTACACCGAAAAACTGCAAAATAAAAAAGTTTTCTTTTGAGATATTCAATATTTGTTTAAGTATTTGAATTGATAAAAGAAACGTCCACTATCATTATTTACTTTTAGGGATAAAAAAAGTCAAAATACTACCTCAATACTAAAGTAAATTTAACCAGACATTTTATGATACTTTGAGCTGTCCTCTTATAAATCGCGTGACATCTTTTCCACCAGACACATAATTTAACAATAATCTTGTTGACTGTTCTTGTATTATATTGAACTTCAATATATTTTGTAAGTAATATATTTGTATAGCATCAAATAGCAATATTTCCAGATTATTCTCATTTACATTTCATTGAAATGCACTTTTATCGATTCCACAGTGTTAAAAACGTTTGCTACTTGGACAAGAACAAATATCTGGAAAATTTCACATTTCAATAAAGCGAATAGACCATCTATTCCAAAGAGAATAAATTATAGGACGTTAAATATATATAAAAGTTGAAACATTCACAACGGAATAAAATTGTTTGCGTTTTATGTAATTTTTTTTGGGTTGTTACTAAATTTGAATTTTCTTTTGCTGACCCAGTTGAAAATAATACCATTTTATTTTTATAAAAGTATAATAAAAACCATATCCACAATATTAACAGTTAAATATAAATTAATTTTGTTTCTTTGATTTATGGTTAATATTTGTACTATAACTATGTTATAATATTTCTCGCAATAATTCAAATTTGTTTACTATCGTAAATTAACCGATTTTAATTATCTAAGATCCCTAGTAAATTAGTATTGTGTTGTATCTTAATGTGTACACGCTTGAAATTCCTCACAAAATATGGTCGAACGACCTAAATTTTGGATTAGCTACCAAGTTCACTTATCATCCATCAACTATCGTACAACCACTGTCACAGATTATACATTGAAATACTCTCATTTATTATTGGAAGGGTAACTAAATTTTAGGTATTATAACTCTGCTGATGGTTTATGCGTAAACCGGCGTAAACATTCACAATTTTGTTAATACCTTATAATGGACGAATATGTACGTGGAGGATTTCAAAAGGGTTTCCTCCTTTGGTGATTTGAAAACATTTGATAATATTATTATTGAGAATTATAATCCTTTTAGTTCCAGTTTCGTTTGTATTTGTACTGCTTTTTTGTTCTCTTAATTGTGCAAATGTACCTATAGGCTATAGGTAATACAATTTTCCTTCATTAAAACTTTTTTCAAGGGTTCTCTTTTATTCTTTTGAATGGATTTCAATTACTTTTTTCAGTTCTCGCTTCCTCTATTTATTTATACAAGTGCTAACCACCTTAAGATGTCTCTTCTCTATTGTACCAAGTAAGTGTTTCTTTGGACACCTTGTGTCTCACTTCTTTTGCTTTTTATCTGTGCCAAAACAGTATTTTATATTAATTACTAAAATATTGGTAGGCAACGTAGCTTCATTCTCTTGAAACGTTCTTATTATTAATAGTTTTGTTTGCGGTACCAATCCTGAACTAGTTCAAGCATCCGGCTCATACGCATTTTAAATTGGTTCGTTTTTATTTCTTATACGCATGCGCTGGATGTCTGAACTAGTTCAGGATCATTTTAGAGGATTTGTTAGTTCCGACAATGCATTTATAAAAATTACGATCGGGATAAATCCGCAAGACCAAATTATAAGTCAGTTGTTGCAATGCAACTACTAAAAAGTTTGTAACACAGCCTCGATAGCCCATTTGATGTTCATGGGCGAACTCTGCTTTTAAACTAACAGCATCAAACACATCTTTCATGTCAGTACATGTCAACTAAATGTCAAGAACACCTGTCGTGTACAAAATGCACAGCAGCTACAACGGACACTTGATGACAAGTACTCATGTTCCAAGGGTTCCAGAACAGCTCTAGAAAAAGAGGATAAACATCTAATAGGCATACGTGCCCTAATTCCGCAAACTTTTGGCGAATGGCTTCCGAAAAACTGATAAGCCCGAAAGTGCGGTTATGCCGGGTCAAAAGGATTCAATCATGTAGAAAAGACTAAAGAAGAGGATGCTGAGTGACATTATTAATCTCGAGAGGAGCCAGGATGCTGAAAATCTCCAAACATTTTTAAATCCAATAAAAGTAGGCATCTACTATATCAACAAATTGTAGTCCGTATAAATAGAGACGCGTACAGAAGCTGCGACACTTGGTATTATTTCTTCAGAAATTGAGCACGTAAACTTTATTCGCTCCTAACCTAAATAGTGAGTGAATGAATGCACGATAGAGGTTCCAAGTACAAGTTGCACGGAGATAAAGATCAACAGAAAAAGAAGGACGAGTAACTGGATACAGCAGACGTAAAGATACAGAACACGTGATTTACTTCACCGAAGAAGAAGGCGTCGCATCAGAAAATTCAAAAGAAGATTATTTTAGGTACCTACCCCACATTTTTACTTATGCAATCGCTTTATTTGGTATTTGCAAATTTATTTTGAGGGAAGTTAATAGTATCGTACAATAAAAATTGACAAATTGATCAGATTGTGTAACCTCGATCTTGCCTGACCGGTTACAATAGCCTCTTGATCTCCCGATGGACTTGAGAGTAGCCAGCTGCGGATGTCTAATCCGCAGTTCTGAGAGCGTGGTCGCGCGTAGGCGGATCGCGGGTTCGAATGATGGTAGTGCGGCTGATGGTTGCAGGTCCCTACAGTCGGCTCTAGTATGCCAACGAGAGTCTCTAAAGAGGTAAAAAGTGTGGGCGCCAGTTAGCTGCTTAAAAGAAACCACAGAGTTCCGTTTTGAACTAACAAAAAAGCAAAAAGAGCTTGCGATTTCACGATGGAGTGATACAGCTAGGTAAGCAAATGTAGTTAGGAGCTGCGAATGGACTGCTCGGTAGGAACAAGGTGTAGAATTGTTCCAAACGACTCGGATTTATCCAGTATGAATATTCTTCGAATGCACCAAGATACGGTATCAGCATAAACCAGAAATGTATGCATCAAAAAAAAGTTGGTTGCCACATGTGCGTCTCGGTACAGCAAATCTCCAAAGCCAAGTGGCTTGAAAGTACAAATAACGGAGAACGGCCACGTTAGCTCCCGTGTCACAAATAACTAAATTTGATTGTTATTACAATCGGATTAACGTCAGAAAACACTTTTTCAAGAACCACTGTTAACTAAGCGTCCTTTCATACCAACATCTTTTATGCAAGTCTTATCCGCCATGACACGAAAACTTGGGCAAACCTAATCAATTTTTGCTTTGAAAACCAAAAGTCCCTATTTAAAGCATGTACCGGGCAATTCGTAAGTGAAATGGTATTCATACGCGTGTGCTCGCAAGGTTGCATAGGAACAGGCGTTATAACTACCAGAAAATAGAAAAATAGATAGAAAATAGATAGCGAAGCTCTGTAACGTGCAAAACGCAGGTTACACTTGTTAGAGTATTATTGTTTCGTTTGTTGATAAGATTGGTCAAAATTTAAGCCTCAAATTGTTTTTATTACCGTCAATGTCATTTCTCGAAGATTGATACAGATGAGAAGAGGTTGTAAAATAATTTATCTAACAAAACAGCAAGGGTTGTTTCCTTTAAACGGAGAAGAAAGAGAGAGGGCTCAAGGAAAGATGGGATGACCAAGAGTGACGTAACTGACAATAAGTCTAAAACGTGCAGATGATGATGATGATAACAAATTAATTAATTTGCAACCTGCAGATAAAACTGTTTGTAAATGCAACCGAATTGTTTATTTGACATTAAAAGTTTCACTAGCGAAACCTGTCAGATATGAAAATTCGCGTTCAATAAGATGGATCGATCTACATTGATGTAGTTAGAGGTTAGAGTTAAAATTCTATTGATGAACTGGTTAAACATGATAATAAATCGATCGAAACCGATTCGATTTGATTGAAAATACATCGATCGATCGTTCCTGTTAAACTCTACTATACTTTTCTAAGATAGTTTCTTTATTGTCCGCAGTGAATGTGTGGCCATTCTTCTGTCACCACTTCTGTTACCTTCGAAATGAGATCAAATGTTCTGAACGGCTCTGTATTTCTTCTTCAGTCATCATCTTTTTCCAACAACTGAACATTAAGAATTTCGATGAAACGTCATAAATTCAAAGCTCTCCTTCCTATAAGTATGACCTACATTTACATACCATATCCAGATGTATCATGGAATGAATCTCCTTTTCAAAAAGCTTTCCAATATCAAAGTGGGTTCTTCTCCCCCCCCCCCCCGGACAACCTCTAAAATAACGAATCCCCAATTCCCAATGATGCATTAGTTTCAATCTCTGTTCTATGTTTTCGCTTCTTACATCCAAATTCGATACTATTATTTTGATACCCCTATTTCAAAATTTTTAAATTGTAAGTTATAATCAAATAGTCGAGAAACATTTTTCGATTTCTTCTATATGGTATTTTTCTACAATTTTTAAATATTTAAAGAAACATTAATGTTTATTACGGAATGTTCGTGCTTGTTAATATTATACGCATAATCACAAATTTCAAAGATATTTATATTTTATATTCAAGATCAAAGAAAATTTTATTCGTTGTAAAATTTATCATTTTGCAGTAATTTAAAAAATAAAACATATTGTCTTAATGTTATATAATGAAACGTTTTAATTATAATTTAATGAATGAATGGAAGGGAAGGAAAGTAATATTTTTTATGCTGGATTTTCAATAGTAATTAAATTTGAATCATCATTAAAAAATATAACTTGTCTTTTTCTAACTTTTTCATCGTAGTACTTACGCTTTTTGAGCTTCTAAAATTTTATTTTTTCTGTAAATAAAACCAGGTTTTCACCATTTTATAAATATACTATTTTGTTGCGTATTTCTTACACTTTTTTGCTGTTTTATTTTTACTTTCTATGTATTTTTTGTTTTGACAAAAAAATGTTCTATTTTCTCCTTATTCTGTTAAAGGATTCTATAAAATTTTAATTATATAACCTTATATTACACCTGAGGATTGAAAATTAAAATTATAAAGTTGAAAAGTGATTAGCGAAAAGTTACAAAATAAATACCCACTTGACAATAATAATAAGCGGAATATTATGTGGAATTTGAATGCCTTGCAATGTCTAAAAAATACGAATTTTAAAATACTGTTTTTATTTTTTTACCAAAAATTTGTTACAAAACCTTAAGATTTACAGAATTTACTACAATAAAATTTGAAAGTTACAGGTATAAATAATAATGTTAATTGTGAAAAGTCGCATAATATAGTGGACCTTAATAATTTGATGAGAATAAGATATGGCCAGATTAATCCTGAAGGAAAACCATTTTTGAAGACCATGCTGACCATTCAAACTTTCCTTAATGGCACAATGATCGATGATAATAAGTAAGATGATTGCTATTTGAAACGATGCTCTCGAAAATAAAATAAAGGTACGCGACCAAAACTGTTATTGAAATAAATATAGCGGCCCCAATATCAAACGACAAATCCTCGGTATAAACTGATATGTAATTATGCATTTTTATTCCATGTTTAATCAACCATTTAATCAACTTTTTCACCGAATCCATTGCAATTCACTTCTCCTACAATGCTTGATAATTTGATTGTTAAGTTCTTCACAATGTAAATTGTAATATCAAAATTAACTTCAATAATTAAATCACTATACAAATAATTAAAAACGCACATAGAGTAAATATTACGACCGATGTACAAAAATTGTTGCTATAATTATTGAAATGTTTTGGTTAAAACGTATGAATTATCTATTGGTCTGTCCTTGAGTAGAAGATAATAAATTAATTTGAAAAGAAAATTTAATACCTAAAAATAAATTGTATCGATTGAATTAAAGAATGAATTTTTATTTGAAAGATATTTTTTATACAATTAATTGGTAAAATATTTACTTTCATTATAATAAACAAATCATTATATTCCACAATTTACTAAAAGTCAGCAAAGGCAATCGGTCTATAAACGAAAAAGCTTATAAAAAAAACCTTAAAGAACAAATAATTTAAATACCCACAGAAAGTCTTAAGAAATGTCCACAAAAATTAAATTAAGAACGCTTAATTACAAACTTCTTGAGTTGTAAGATTTGTTGAAATAAAAAATAATTTTAATATTTAAAGGAATTTTTTATTAGACTTTCTGAAGAACGACTTATTTAAACTTTATTAAAATTGTGCAAACTTGAAGTTAACGAATTGTGACAATAGAAATTTATTGTTGAGCTCATGACAAGTTGTAATAAAGAAAAGTTTTGTTTGACACAGTTCAGGTATGTGGGTATTTGCAAAGAAATTTGATGGCACTGTGTGCTCATTTAAAATGTTTCCATCTTAGTATTTAGAAAAGCAGATGAGATATTTAGATACAATTTCCGGATCCTTCAAATATGTTAATTTATTTAGCTATGTTACTGATTACTATTGATTTTCTTTCATTTAGAATAAAAGGATGTTTTTAAGTGAAAAAGGAAGAGAATATTAGTATTGTGCAACAAATGGGATGATTTCTGCTATACATGGACTATAACCAGTATTCTTCTTTTGCTGAAATCAATTCGGGAAGATTTTCTACTTCGAAAAATGTGCGTCTGAATGTAATAGACGTGTCCATAAAATGTTGTTACAATTAATCAATTAATCATCATAAAACGAAATTTAAGCTAACTGGTAGTAAATATTTTGTTGGTCGTTAATTCGAATCCACCTTATGAACTTCCATATTTCTGTACATTTTCTCTCCCCAACATGAATATTGATCTCATTTGTTGATAGTGCATTTTTATCTCACAGTGTCTTTTTCATTTTAATAATCATAATAGTCATTCTACTGAAATAAAGCCTAATTTTTATTTAAACAGCAATTTCACTTCGTTGATACCAAAAATGAACAACATTTCCCCGAAATACTTTTAGTTAACTTTTAGTCCTTCGACTAACTTTAAAATTTAAATTTTCTTCGCGCAACAAGTTAACGTATTTTAATTCTATTTAAAGTTACCCAGAAAAGCTCTTAACAAGTAATTCTCAATAACTTTTTCGATTCTCTGAATGCTAAAGGTGGAAATTTTGAAAACAAACACACCATCACAACGATTAAGTACTTGATGACTACGCAAACAACTTTTCAAATTACATTAAAATAAGGATTACGTTTTAGTTTGCATAATTGATAGTGACTTTAACTGGAACCAAAACTAATTTGACGAGAATTAATTTTGAATTTGTAAGTCTTTATGTAACACGATTCTAAATTGAGACACCTTGATGGATAATTACTGCGAAAATAAGATACATTAATAATAATAAACTCTGTAATGTATTAGTTTCCTAACTTTTTTATACGTTTGCTTCGGGTATTAGGGCGAAATATTACAACCCTTACGGTACAGAAAATCGGAAGACTTTTACAAATTAATTACAAACTTTTAACAAGTTTGAGGATTAAGGATTGCCTTGATGAAAAATATAAGTTTTGTGTGGAGGAAAAAGTGTAAATATTTGAGATGCGTTTTAAAATATTATTTCATATTCAAAAAAAAATTAAAATCGTGACACGCTTGCCAAAGAAATATTTGCTACGCTTTCAGTTTACGATTAAAAAATTCTGAAAAAGCGAAATTAGTAATTAATATCCTCAAAATATAATATTAACACACAAAAATCCAGATAAGGTAAGCTTTCCTGTGCAAACCCTTTGAGATAAAATTTGGTCCGCATAATGGACTATTATAAATACTAAGCTGTAATGCGACACTGCGTATAAAAGTTTTATTTTAAATTCAAAATTTCTGTTTAAAATTACAAAGAACTTGACGGACACAACTTTTTGATAGCTTTGTTTGTAACCCTCAACCACTCAAATTTATCTTCTCTTATATAGACTATTACAAAGCTTACTCCTGGTAGATATAATATCATAGTTCCATTTTCGAATGGTCATAAAAAGCTTCAACTTTAACAAAAAGCTACTCATTTTAAGCAGTTTTAGACTTGATAAGAATTCGACTACGAAAACTGTTAACAAACCGTTAAGACTAACTGACGATTTCTGTTGACATTGGGAGGTCTATGAGACGTATGCTATGAACTTCACAAAGGCAGTAAAAAAAGCCTCCAATATTCATACGATTTTTAATGGAGTCATGACGTCAGAAACGTAAACTTTCGTCAACCAAGCAGTACAGGAATAACCCCCCCCCCGAGTTCGTCGTAACACATTGATTTAAAACCTCTAGGTTAATTTGAATTATTGAACAGGCTTTGAAATCTTTTAAAGGAATCGAATTTTAAATTTGACAGGTATTTGAATTATATTATAAGTTTTTAATGTACAGAAACTTCGTCGGGAAGATTTAGTTCACGAATAAGTAGTATTTACCAGGACTTTTCAAGCTGAAGGTACGAAAAAAGCTGCTTTTTCCAAGAAGCCTCTTTTAATTATTTATTTATATGCCACACTTTTATAAAATATTATTTTTAAAAATTCATCAGCACTGGTAGATATTTTTTTAATACAAGATAGAATTGAACACATGAAGATGATCGATCGATAGACACATAAAAACGTCAAGATAATTTTTTATTAAAGTAATTTTTATTTTATTAATAATTAATGTAATTGATAAAGTTTCAACTTTTTCACAAAGTATGTAGTAAAAGCACAAATAAAACGGACTTTAATTTTCTCTAGGTTGGTAGAGGTCGATTACTAACATCTAAGAGAGGTTAAATATTTGTATGTAATTCTTATATTTAATTAAATAATATAGTTATCTATTTAGTAACATGGGGATACCTGTATAACTTTTTAACTTTAAAGTTGAATAACAACTGTCTTTCTTTTATTACTAAAATTTTAAATAGTTCCTTGATAGGAAAATGGACACTTTCAGATGAAATAAAAGCGATCGGTGCACACAATAAGGGTTGAAAATCGAATGTGGTCTCATTGATGTGTTTATTCCTGTAAGATTTGTTAAACCACTATCAAAATCAAAAGTAATTTTTAAATGAATTTTTCATGAATTTGTTGCAGATTTTATCATTTAATTTTTCTTGTATTTTTAAGTTCAAGTTTTTTTTTAATTAATTTAATTTCTACTTCTTTAGTTTTACCAATCCATTTTTCGTTTAGGCAACTTTTATTTGGTATAAAAACCACTCCGAGTTCCACACACAATTTTTTTATATAAAATTGATGTTGATCTTAGGCAGTGTTGCCAGATCAAAAAAGTGTGATTATTAGAAAATAACTATATGAAACCAGAAAAAATTAGCACACATTTAAATGACCTTTTTTTAACTATAATCAAAGTGAGTTTGAAATTGTAGTTATTTGTTTATTTTTATTGGAATTTTATTTTAGTTGGTAGTACCAACGACCCCACCTTTTTTGTAGTAATGTTTTTAAAAGTTGATCAATTTATTCTTATTTCGTTGAATTTTATTGTGAAGGAATTCCAAAAAATTATTTTCATGTTTATTAGGACATTTTTTGAGATTTTTCGGATTAAGCCAACATGAATTAAATTGAAAAGCCGAAATTTCGCAATTGACTGTCTTTACATAGCAAACTTTGTAAAAAATTGCCACCATAAAATTCCATAGGGGGCATTTTTACAAGACATCTTCCAGATGTCTTCCAGCCAATATTCAAAACTAAAAATTTACAAATTTTCGTTCACTTCCGGGTATACTTACGTAGTATCCAACGTTAAAATTTTAATTATCACTAAGCAACTTGCAAGTGCCAACACAACTTCTTAAATTTTGCAAAAAATTGCACATTTCATAAAATTAGGTTTATCAAATTTTCACCAAATATTGCTATTTAATAACTAGAAATTCCTCATGGACTTTCGAAGATCGGTTTTTTGATCTTTAACTCTTTTACCTAATGAACGTGGATAATTCTTGTACCAATGAGTTTCAATTTTCATAATTACCTAATAACTACAACCTGACCATCAGCAAACATTTAAAAATAGCCAAGCAGTTGTAATATTTTATATTGGTTAATTTTCAAAGTTTTTTCCCTATGTCTCACTTTTTTTTAATAATTTTTAATTTTTATTTTGAGAGCTGAATTTTTATTAAGGTAGTACTGTCGGTCATAGAATTACCGTTCAGAATTTAACGAAATTTGGCATATTAGTAGATTATGATAAGGTAATAATCCAGTTAAATTTTTGAAGAGCTACAGAGAACCAGTTAAAAAATATAGACATTTCAAATTTCATGCATTTAGCATTGAACCTTATGGGAAATCACATATTTTATCAAATTTTACAAAAAGTACCGTTCAGATTTCAATAAAAAATCAGAAGAAGAGAGAATGTAGTATGTAAAACATTTTAGACCCTTAAAAATACAGGTTCAGAGCATGGTATAATAGTAATTAGCAAATAAATATCAAAAAATGTACTTTTTGTATCGTAGTTTTTAGATGTGGCAACGTCGTAAAATATTACAACGCGCGCAAAATTTAAAAATTCATAAAATATGAGAATGTAGGTTTCATAAAAGTCTTTATTCAAATAAACACGAACGAGATTTTAAAATATTTGATCTTCTTCTATATTATTATAAAATATCTATTATTTTATTTAAAAATGCAGAAACTACAACGACTAGCGTTTTTGGGTATAACAGGGGCTATGCGTACAATCACAACTGCGGTTATGGAGTCACTTTTAGATCTGCCACTTCACCTACGAGTGAAAATGGAGGGCTTACACATCCCCATAAAATAACCCAAATTAAGAAATTAAAACCGGGAAACAAAACAGGTCACATAAAAATACTGGACTTCTTAGAGCCAGTTGTATAAAGGAGGGTTAACTCGAGGATCAGCTGATCCTGGTTCAAGAGCTGACCCAGGATCAACGCAAGGTAGATATATTTACTCGATAGGTTTATTTGTAATCTATCTACCTTGCGGCGATCCTGCTTTGATTTGATCCCTGGTTTAACTCTGATCCGAGGATGATCCTCTTTTATACAACTGGCCCTTGGAGTCAAATCTGCTTGAAAAACCTTTGGAATTCATTCCGAGAAATTTTGACTTTTAGGCACTGTTTGAGGTTGTCATTCAGGACCGCGACATGGCTAGAAGTCAAACATTGCAAGTGGATACAAAATCTTCCAACTGAAATACAGATGGATCAAAAACTGAACAGGGAACAAGGTATGAGGCATCTATGTATAGCTTTAGAATGCCAATATAATGTCTGACAGCCAAGCTGCGATAAAAGTACTCAAAGCCAATAGCTTTGAATCTTTATCCATATAGGAAGGTACGTTGGGTACCTTCTTTTCCCGTAACGCCACTGTATTTGGAGGTATCGCAATTATTGTCAGCTTGGTGATTACCATAGAAAAACCGGTAGTTGTTCGTCAACAATAAAAAAACACTCGTATCTTAAAATCTAATTTTTCAAATTAATCCAAATACTAATAAGTCGATTTTTCCGCGCATCCAAGAACTTCGTTTGGCTTGAGTGCCATCATTATAAAATCTCATGGTGACGGTCGGTTCTAGAAAATTTTAAATTTTGCCCCTACTTTGTGAAATTCTAAAATTTTCTCTCAAATTGTATTAAATAAATGCCAAATTGCCTATGTAGCCCCACGTTGAAATGCGATAATTGAAATAGAAAAATCTAAATGCCCAAAATTTCCACTTTATTACGTTTCCAATTTTTAATAGTTGTCTAAATTTCATAATTTGTGCAAAATTAATTATGTAACAATTTTATAAACAAGATTATTGAACAAACCAAGCAAAATTTATAGTATTGTAAACAAAACGAATCAATGTTTTACTCCAATTTAATCAAATTGCCCACGTTCAGCAAGAAATAAATGAAGTTGATTTTCGTCCAGTTCTCAATGGGAGAGGTGGTCGCTTTCTGTGTGAGCCGCCAAATAGTTCATACGTACGCCAACGCCTGCTCGCAAATTTCTTCTTAATTGTGGAAAAAAAGATCAAAAGTCGTCCAGGAAGAGCAGTTAGTAAATTTCTGTAATTGGAAAACTTACGCACCATAAAAACTTGTACACAAACTGACTTCTATAAATTTACATTTTTCTATCGTGTAATACTTCCGATAGACTAAAAATTAATAATCATTAACTTTTTTTTTTAATCAGAAATATTCTAGTAAATAGTAGAGTAAATAAAAGAATGAATTGTAAGGTGACTATTTTCCTTCATTATATTCCGTTTGAAAGAATCCTCGAAAAGTATTACTTTTCATATTCACCATTTCAGAATATTTGGGGTACAAAATTTACACTTGGGTTACTCTAATCATAAGTAGCAATTATGATTTTAAATCGACTCAACCGCCCTTTACAAGCGAACCTCCCTATGGCCATGGCTTAGATTCACTTTATTTGGGTAATCCACTCCTAAAACTTAATATTTTTGATTTACCTGTAGAAGATACAATGGTGTCTAATTTATTTTTGAATATCTACACAATATTTAGATATAACATTTTGGAAACACTGACTTTTGTGGAACTGAAGTGCAAAACAATTGTTTCGTTAAATAATTCCAATTGTTTTTCATTTGATAATATTGAGATAAAACCTTTACTTAAAATTTAACACGTTGCGTCAAAATATTCGTACAATATTTACAATTTCAATAATTATTTTATCGTATCTGTTTCAATATGGTTTCCATAAACAGCTTCGATTTAAAGTCAATATTTCGAATGGAAGTGGGTAAAATTCAGCGTCGAAAATTTTTAAAACTCATTTTATATGTAAAATTTCAATTGTCGTGTCGTACAATTATTTGGATCATTGTCATAACCAGGTTAAAACACAAAGGGAGCAAACGTCCGCTTATGTAAGTAGTAATTACATATTATTCAACTTGGGCCAATTTAAAAAATTATTTTAAAGTTTGCAAAATGGAAAGAGAAGTTTCTAATTATTAAATAAAGTTATGAAAAAGATAGTTCCATAAAAGAGGAAAATGGATAATGGACTTAAAGCTATTATTATCATTATTTTTGCGGTAGTGTTTATCCTTTTCGAATCTGTTATGACTTGGATGCACTTGGTCGAGTTTTACGTTCGAGTTAATTCGCATAGTTAAAATGTTGTGATATATTTGGAATCCATATCTGTTGTAGACATTTAGTAAACAATGTGAGATATTGCAAAAATTGTTTTATTTTCATCAATTTTAAATTCTGAAATTTGTAGGTTTAAAATTAATCAATCTTCGTCCTTTGTTGATTAGGATTTTACTTTTTACTACTTGTCACATGAGTGACATCAAATTCATATTGTCCAACTTTGACATGCAACAAGTTGCATTGATTTATCCATTGGATTTAATATGTCAGTATTTTGAACAACATTTTGATACTTATAAATTTATTTAGTTTCATTTTGATATTATGAAGCAGGTGAGAAACAGCTTCCATATATCGAGATAGATTAACATAACTGTGCAATAATGATTATAAACTACAAATGTAAGGGTATAACAATGCTTTTGATCTTGTTAATCAGGTTTATCAAGTTGCCGAAGGATTAATTCAATTGGGCGTCTACAAATCCTTTAAGGATGTCGTTACCACCTTGCCAAGTTATCAAATCCACAACCTCGGTTTATAGTTGGGTTTCCATTTTGAAAACATTTATATTTTGGTCACTTTTATAGATTAAAAAAGTTAATGAATATAAAATTCTTCGCAACTCCTCAAAATCTATTTAATCTGCCACAACAATTTTCATGTGCTGCTGCTTCATTGCTATCTGCTTTTTCCAATTATCGTTTATTAGTTTAACATACTTAGGACTGGGATCCGCTCAGGAGTAGACTTACTTACGACTTGATAATTGATTTTACATCAAATTAAATAATGAAACTTTAGAGTCAAAACTATGAAATATTTATTCATAAGCAATTGAATAACCTTTTCTAATTTGGTTTTGGAACTGTGGTGGATTACTTAATTAAAAATTTTCACAATAGGACGCTTGTCAACATTAAAGTACCAGATTAATTCCTGCAATGGTAGACTCAAGAAGAGAATTATTGTATTGCTTTCAAAAGATTATGAGATGCCGCCGGCGACTCAGGACTTTTTTAATATTTTGTTTATTAATTTTCAACAAATCCTCTCTTAAGCAACCGGTTTGAAAAACAAAAGAAGGAATTTTTAAACGCTTTTTAAAAACTTAAAATTAAACCACTAACATCTAAAGCTTTTGCAGTTTGAACTTCTTTTGACATTAATTCCTGTAAATTAAATTTTCAATGCAAAATTCTATTAAAGTCCAAGTTGAAATAAACACATCTTACTAGTCTTTTGTTTTTTGTTTGAAAATGCCTTTAAAAATTCTTTTAATTTAGGTATCAGGTCACTAATATAAATTTCAGACGTAAAATAATTTAATTTTATTTACTATAATTTTCATTTTCATTTCTTTACTGTTATTTTCATTCATAATTTTACTACTTTAGATTTTGTATTAATCTTCCTACATTTTTTTAATCTTTCCGTTATTTTCATAAAAATGTTCCCATTAATTTTTTAAAGTTATGTCTGCCTGAGGAAGGACAAAAAATTCGAAACATACTGATGTAGTCTACGATTTCTACTAACTCTATTCTCTAAATTATCGCTGCTTTTTAAGAAAGTGCTATTCAAAAATTTGTAACACAATGTACAAATTAATTTTCTGATTTTAAGACGACCAGATTAGTACAATAGAACCAGTGATTTATTCCCAAGCGACCGCGTAGTTAACACATTTTGCGTTTTTTTATTTTTTTTATTTTATTTTATTTTATTCTATTGGTGCATTAGTTGCAGTTTTAATCAATTATTCTCAACGTTTGATTGCAAGCGATCGATTTAAGAATTGCGATTGAGCTATGATCCTGTCAAGTTCTTTTTGAGACTTGAAGCCATGAGTTAGTCTTCGAAGATGTATGTGTTGTAACAAAAACTATCCTCTGGATCGCAACCCCTAATAAGAAGGTTAATCTAACCAGAGTCTGTAGCAATCCCCAGTTTGTTCGCCACGATGTAAGTAGACCAGCTCTTGATAATACGGCGGCGTAGGTCATGAATTCTGAAAAAAACAGATAGCTATGGGAACTCAAGAAAACACAAATGGTAGTAAACGTGCTTTAATTGAACTATTGAGTTTGAGCGATGTTATCACAGTTCCAACAGTTGCAATGCAAATTACTGTGGTAAACAAGGCACAGCAACAATGAAAGATTACGGTGTTATAATCAAAAAGTGGGCTATTAAAGTTATGTTGTTGGATGAATTCTTCCTGAGTTTTCTACATAATGGTTTCCTCAGGTTTTCTAAGATTTCCCAAACAATTAAACAATAAAGTCAAAATATCTCTAGTTTCTCAATCTTTACAGCACCGTTAATTATTGTAATTATATTTGTAGCCTTGAAGAAGACCTGATAAATTTCGAAATGTCGGGAAACATGAAGTTAGTTAATAATAATTTTGTTTTAATGATCTAACCCTCAACCAAAATAATTTTAAATTTCATATCAGAATTTAATACTTACTTTCAAGATACTTTTCATTAGGAAGGTCTCAATTTTGGTATATTATTGAATTAAATTTGTTAAGTCGGTTGCAAAACCTACTGCTTTGAGACTTTTATTTCTACTGATTATTATATAGGGTGTTTTTTTAGCTGCATGAGAACTTCAAAATGAAATAAAACATTAAAAACTTGACGGAATGTTTTGGTTATAATTTTTTTATGAAAGTACACTTAAAGGCATTTATGATTTGAACATGACTTCCGGCATGTGACCACCACGACTAATGGTTACGAAGCGCATCCGTTCAGTCCAATTTTTGACCACTTTTTCCAATATATCTGGCTTTATTTCATAAATGGCTTGCTGAATATTAGCCTCCAATGCTTCTAGAGTTGTTGGTTTGTTAGCATAAACCATGGATTTAACATACCCCCACAGAAAATAATCTGGAGGTGTCAAATCACACGATCTTGGAGGCCAATTGATAGGACCACGTTTTGAAATAATGTTGTCACCAAATTGTCCTTTCAATAAATTGATGGTTTCGTTGGCTGTGTGGCACGTAGTACCATCCTGTTGGAACCATAAGTTGTCAATGTTTAGCTCTTGAAGTTTTGGAAACAAAAATGTATTGAGCATGTGTCGATATCTCACACCATTCACCGTAACGGTAGCTCCTTCCTCATTTCAAAAGACATATGGACCAATGATGCCGTTGGCGTGTATTCCACACCAAACAGTCAATTTTAATGGATGCAATGGAGTCTCAAGATAATGTCCCGGATTGGTCTCACTCCATATACGGCAATTTTGTTTGTTCACATACCCATTTAACCAGAAATGTGCCTCGTCACTGAACAACATTTTACGGTAAAAAAAATGGATCCACTTCCAATTGGTTGTGAGCCCAATTTGGTAGCGTTGTTCAATGGTCAATCTATGAATTATCAAATGCCAAACCTTGCTAAACACAAATGTCAAAAAACTGTTTCCATAGCAATCTTGGCTCAATTGTTATCCCTATTGAAAGTTCTCATGCAGCTAAAAAAACACCCTATATTAAAATCAGTAATAAAACGCTTTAATTTAAATATTATATTATGAAATAAACCATAATTCGCTAATATCAATGCACGAGTGCCCATTTGTCACAATTAAATCTTCATATTTTACAAAATTATTTGATGTTCATCTAACCTCAACTGTGACAGTTTGAATAAATAATTATTTTAATAAAATTGAATGTATTATTACTTGAGAATAATTTCAATACGGCAAATTCTATTACAACATGGCATTATATTGTATTAAATCGCGTTATAGGAATTCGTGTTATACGAAAATTTTCTTCGTATAATACATTTAACAGAAATTTTCCACGTTTAACATATACAATTAAGCGAGTCACATGGATTATTCGCACCCTTTAAGTTACAACCCCTTGTTTGATTTTAAAGTCAAAATTATAAATCGATAGACCCAATTCTAAAACGCCTTGAGACAGCAAATAACTAAAATAACACTAATGACGGTTATTTTCTACTTTTAGCAGGAAATAATATTTAGAATCTAAAAACTACATGCTCTTCTAGAAAGCAAAAATTTGACTTGATTCTTAATTCAAAATCGAGAATAGAAGTAAAATCTTTATTGTATTTTTAAATCAAATTGCACTGAAATAAAATTCTTTTATAAAAAAAAATATGTAAAAGGGAAGTTTCTTCCTTACTCTATCATTCATTATTCTATCACTTAATTCGAAATGGCAAGAATAATTCCACATATTTTTAAATGGATTGAAATGCATGATTATTGTAATAGAAGCTATCCAATTCTAAATTTCTGCTCCATCCATTACAAAAAATTGTTTGATTATTATTATCAAGGATCATCTCTAAATATTTTACTATACCTACCATTGATAAGTTCTTATAGATTGAGAGGAAACCAATTTTTATGATTCAAATATGTACGTATATAGATAATATTAATTGAGGGGAATACCTAAGTTAATTTAATATTCACTGCATTCTCAATTTATACTCTGAAAACCGGATGGTAGTAGTAATTTATTATTAGTTACACATTTGTAATGCAGAAAGTCTCTTTCGGTTCGTTTCGTGAATGCTATTCTAAATATCTATATACCTTAAATGCGCAATATTTAATCATGAGATGCATATCATATAAAATTAATTTTGCATAATTTCAATGTGGCACCAACAGAAGCTTTTTTATGAATATCATAAAAACAGGTTGAAATTTAAAAATATCTTATACGGTAAGATAATATCGATATGATCGATATAAACTTATTTGTATGGAGAGACATTCGTTTCTTGCTGATTTGCGTAATTTGCATAAAAAAGTATCGGTATAGGTAGATATATCAGTTCAATTTAGCTTCTAAAATACATTAATATCACGAATATTCCAACAAATTTTACATGAGTCGCTTAAACTAATCGATAAAACTTAAACCGTTACATGTTTGATATTTCAAACAAGAATGTTATTATTTTGTGAAAAATGTAATCAATATTTTCTATAGTAATTTATCTATCCACATTTGGTTCGAAAAATTTCGATTTAAAATCCACGTTGTACGTTTCTAAAAATTTAAGTTTAAAATTGCAATCGTTTGAGTGGTATAAAAATTTGTTAAGTTGTTCCAAAACCAGGGTAAAAGGACAAAAGAAAATTGAGGCGTACATAAATGCGTAAGTTTAGCAATAAAAATTATATTTTCGGTAACTTCAATTAATTTTTTAGCAGGTATTTACGTACACAAAACTGTTAATAAGGATCAAAATTGTTTTCCAAATAAATTTAAAGGAATATTTTTAATTAATCGTTCGAGTTAAAATTATAGTGTAGTCGTCAAAATGAAATTTATCATTGGAATTCTATTTATTACTACATGTTTTGCTGTTTTGCTGACGTTGATGTTCTTCATGGGAATTTATACTAATTGGCGTTCAAATAGTTAAATAATTATGCAAAATTTTGAAATTTTTTGTTTTAAATTTAATTGTACAATTTAAAAATATTCATAATATGTATGTAACAGATTCAAAAATTTGTATTTTTCTACTTTAAAATGTAGAAATTAAATAATATAACAGGAAAAAATTTTATTTCTTAAAATTATATGTCCTTTTCCTGTTATCATATGGTTTCGACTGTTCTGTTATCGTAACTAACAAACTTGGAATCGTTTATAATATGTAAAAAGTTAATAAAATATTGTATCATTTACGTAAATTGATTAGAACCAAGTGATAAGTTAAACTAAGTGTATCTACGTATTTTAGTATTTTTTGATTGGAAGTCGTAGAATTGGATTTTGCAAAGTGTCGTTTTATTCAAAGTTGCAGTACTGTGAATGGATTTCCCAAATTGTGCAGTAGTTCAAATATTTTTTTTAGATCCGTATAATTCTGATAATCGGGTATATTATTATATAGGGTGTTTTTTTAGCTGCATGAGAACTTTCAATAGGGATAACAATTGAATCAAGATTGCTATGGAAACAGTTTTTTAACATTTGTGTTTAGCAAGGTTTGGCATTTGATAATGCATAGATTGACCATTGAACAACGCTACCAAATTGGGCTCACAACCAATTGGAAGTGGATCCATTTATTTACCGTAAAATTTTGTTCAGTGACGAGGCACATTTCTGGTTAAATGGGTATATGAACAAACAAAATTGCCTTATATGGAGTGAGACCAATCCGGGACATTATTTTGAGACTCCATTGCATCCATTAAAATTGACTGTTTGGTGTGGAATACACGCCAACGGCATCATTGGTCCATATGTCTTTCGAAATGAGGAAGGAGCTACCGTTACGGTGAATGGTGTGAGATATCGACACATGCTCAATACATTTTTGTTTCCAAAACTTCAAGAGCTAAACATTGACAACTTATGGTTCCAACAGGATGGTGCTACGTGCCACACAGCCAACGAAACCATCAATTTATTGAAAGGACAATTTGGTGACAACATTATTTCAAAACGTGGTCCTACCAGTTGGCCTCCAAGATCGTGTGATTTGACACCTCCAGATTATTTTCTGTGGGGGTATGTTAAATCCATGGTTTATGCTAACAAACCAACAACTCTAGAAGCATTGGAGGCTAATATTCAGCAAGCCATTTATGAAATAAAGCCAGAAATATTGGAAAAAGTGGTCAAAAATTGGACTGAACGGATGCGCTTCGTAACCATTAGTCGTGGTGGTCACATGCTGGAAGTCATGTTCAAATCATAAATGCCTTTAACTGTACTTTGATAAAAAAATTATAACCAAAACATTCCGTCAGGTTTTTAATGTTTTATTTCATTTTGAAGTTCTCATGCAGCTAAAAAAACACCCTATATTAGTCGTTTTTACATGCAATTAGATGACGTAGCAAGACTATGATAGAAATATGGACGATTATAATGGAAACATTAATTTTTTTCACTATTTATAAAATTATAGTTAATGTTGTCGTAAGCAAATATTTTTAGTAACCATTTTATTTACCTACCTTACTAACAAGAGTAGCATTAATCACATTCTAATATATCATTAAAAATTGTAACCTAAAACAAGACCATCAATTAAATTGCAGTTTCATATTCTAATAGTCAGATTAAGTAGTATGCAAAATAATTTTGTATGCCTTGTAAGAATTCATTCCATAATTAAATCCGAATAGATCAAAATGATTTACCACAAGTATAATCTCAACTATGGGAGCTGGGTGTGGCTCATTCCAATTTTCTCTAATAACTTTGTATTCAACACATTCGGCCTTTATAATATATTTGAAAGTTATTGGAGGAAAACTGGATTGAGTCATAGTCGAGCTCTAGTGGTTATGCCTAATATAATAAAAAGAATTTGAAAACGAGTACAAAAGTTGTTTATATTTAATTATTAGAACCCCATCAGCAAGATGAACTCAAATTTGGAAATAAAACAAGATTTTCTAAAGCAAATTAAATTCTTTTGAAGATTTTAATTGTATGTACATTCTCCTACAATAAACAGATCAAAATTTAATTAAGAGGTATTAAAACTATAAGAATGACATGGAAAACTTTCGTTATAATGTAATGAAGCATCATGTAATCGATCCTTTGCACCAAATAAAACTTTCAAGTTGATAAATTTTGCGACGTTCCCCATTATTTAGTTAGTTTTTCTAAAGCTATCCATCCAAACAATCTCAAGACAAATCTTACTTAATTTTCTCATAGTGAAATTAATTTTATTTAAAAGTTAAGTATTAGCTTTATTTCTACGCCAGCATTGGTACAAAATGCAAGAAAAAATACTAATTTTACTAGTCTAATTTGCTATACCTTCTAGAGAAATGCGCAGAGCAAAGCCTTTACTTCGCCCGGAATTGAACCTGGTACCTCGGAATTAACAGTCAACGCATTTAAGTGGTAAATTATAATCGTCTTCAGAAAATGAACTGATACTTGTAATTTCAACTACTTCATTTATTCAATTCAATATTCCATTACAAGAAAACAGTTTATTTTCAAGATTTCTAATATCTGGTTGGTGGCCAGGTTAGGCTTTACATCCTTGCAATCACCAATTCAGCAATAATAGAAAAATCGTAATAATTCTTGATTAATTATAAATATAACGGTTTTGTTTGACAGGTTTGCTATGTGTTAGCAAGGGTAGTAAAACTTTTCTACCACTGCTGCACAGATGTAACAGAAACGAACATACATTAATCCTGCTACTTCAGAATTAATCTTATTTTCAATCATAAATAACAATTTTCGGTGTAAATATCAGTAATCGAAAAAGAAGTATTTATTTCGAGTCAAAGTTACCTACTACCTAACTAATTCCGCAAATTTTTATATAGTAATTAATATATAAGCACCAGCGGTGGAGTGATGTGACCGGTGGTTGAGTTACGGAGCGGAAATTCTGGGTTCAAATCGCGGACCGTACAGAATTTCTTAGCTCGGCCTTCCAGTGGACATCCAAACACTGTTGGTGTTATCTGTACAGGATCTGTTGTATCGACGTCATTACCGTGAATGCGGCTGCGTCATACATGTAAAGTTTCTGGAACAGATTAGACAGAGATATCTGGTTGAGAGTGGGAAGATGTGGGCTAGTATAGCCACTAAGCCATGGGCCTTCTAGGCCTGTAGTGCTAATTATATATATATATATATATATAATTAATATATAAATATCACATTTCTATTTTTCCAACAGAGAAAATTGTTTTCTCTAGGGATGTATCGATGTGATTAACTCGCGGATAAACGGTAAAACCTCATAACACCTATTCAAGGAAATCATAAAGTATATTTCAATATCATTATCCGTGCTGGAAAACTTTCATATCAGTTAAATTCTGCAAAATTGTTTTGTAGTGATTTTAAAATTATCATTTTCTCTTCAATCTAACTAATCACACAATACTTAAATAATATTATGGAAATATCTGTTGTAAATGTTTAAAAAGGGAGAGTTGATTGTATGGAAGAGAGTTTAATTTAAATTTGTTGATTACGGTAATCAATCTTCGTATGTTTGAATATTTCCAATCTTGATCGTTTACAACCATTAATTATCGAAAATTCTAACCTCCAAATTTTCAAAAAGCGTTTCGCTTAAAATTTCAAAAATATGATTCATCCGTTTTAATCTTCAAATGAGACTGACAAAATTGGATTGCAATAATGAAAAATGATGATTCACTCCATGCACCGTTGAATTTCTAATATTTTCTACAATGTCGAAAAATTTCGCATCTGTTAGATTTGCAGGAATCAACCTCACTCTTCTTATATGAAAGTGAATACAGTTTTTCTCAGTTTTCCGAAATTAAAAAAATCTTCCAGCACTCGAAAATACTCCCGAGATAATAATTCAATTGAAAACTCAGTTAAATTGTCCCACAGGACACTCGAGAAAACCTCAAGAAGAACGACTTCCACATTTGCATGCAATAATGGCCTTCAACGCAGCTCTCGCGGAAAATCAAAAATTTCAAAATTTAAGTACGCAATTTCACCAACTTTTCAAATTAATCCACTCTTTTCAATCTCAGGTACCAGCACAAATAATTTAAAATATGTCTATTATTTTACAAAGTTAACAATGAAAATATTTCTTCACGACTAGGGCTGTTGGTTATTCAAATGTAAATAAAAGACACAAACGTCCTATTGTAGCTGCCGTATTGATGAAATCCCTTTTCAACCGGAACCAAAATTGAAAACAAAAATTTACACAAAATTAAAATTTTTCCTTTTTTCTTTGAAAACCGAATAAGTAACAAAAATAAATAAACTTTTAGGGGATGAAAACTCAATTTTGCTTTTATTAAGTCAAACAAGACGCAACATCATGCCAGTATATTATAAAATAAAAATATACTAAAAATTCTTCTTTAAAAATTAATGATGGAATTTAATTAGTAGGTATATTGCAATATAACGACAAAAGTCTATCACATTAAAAACTTTTAGAAAGCATCGAAAGTAATCAATCTCAAACTCGATGAGAACCTTTCAGTATATTAAATAAACTAATTATAAGAAATTCTCATAAAAAAACTCGCAAGTACAATCTAATAAAACGGAAACGGTTTTCAATAAGGAAATCACATTTATCTATAATAAAGCTTTTTTAATTATAGAACAAATCGAAACAAAATTAAAAGCTTTTATTTAACGATAGAAAGCTAGATGACAATAAATTCAGTTACCTGAATCTACTCTCCATAACAATATTGTCTGAAAATAAATTTATTCAAAAATTATTCAAATTACGCACTGAATAATCATAAATAGCCTACAAACATATTGTCATATTCTAAAATTCATGGTACATATCAAACGAGATAATTCCAGCTCTTACAAAAATAAAACATTAAAATTCTTGATTTTCCCAAAAACTTTGAAGTTGTAAGTAAGATTTGTATACAATACAAATGAAACAGTACATAACAATTACCAGTTAAATTTGTATTATTGTTATAAATGTTAACAGTTCCTTTATAAGAAATGCGATGCTTTCAAATCACATAAGGACGAATGTGTTCACAAATGGGTTAAAAGTAGATTGTCGACTGAACGAAGGTTACATTGTTGTATTGCTTGCTTTAATTATTGTATATAACCATAATTTTGAAATCCAGAGTGATCTTTACACCTTAAAACCATTAAATTTAATTAGCTGACTTCAAATATTATTGGAAAATTCAAATTACCAACCAATAGTAATAAAAAAATAAATTGAGTTGATTTACGTCCAGTTTCGTACCTGCGATCGTCCTCCTATGAATTTCTTCATGAAATTAGGGTTGAGGTAAAAAAGTGACTTTGTGCATGGTATTTTCTTGAATCAACGAATTATTTTGCGATTTTCTGACATTGGTAGATATTTGTGCTGCATAAATATGTATTGCTATTTGTATAGCTGGAACTCAAAAACCATCATAAGTTTGATTTAATTTTAAATACGTATGATGATGAAATGGAATCACCACGATTACACACACAAATTTTACAAGAAGCCGCAATTAAGACTATGTTTGTTTGAAAATTGCCTCATTTACAAATTACAAGAGAAGACTTGTAAAAAATTACAATAAACATAATATGTACCTGAAGGTTGTGTTGAACTATAAAATCTTCACACATGCACGGAGCGTCTATCGACATAATTAAAACAGCGAAGTTTTTAATAAATTTTATTTGTATTAGAAAATTGAGTTGCAACCTGTAGTACAATTTTATAAAAGTTAGCAAGCTTGAAATTTAACAGCTGTAAATGTATGTTAGTAAAATTCATAGTAAGATTGCCGACTTTGAAGGAGTAAAAAATTTACTTTATTGAACAAAGAATAGCTACACAAAAAAAATAAAAAGTAAAAAGTATATAACTCTTTCCCCCTACTGTTTTTTCAACATTAAAATAACATATTAAATATAAATGAGACGGTCATTAGCATAGCACAGACTGCTATTTCCGAGAACCAGGTTCGACTCCAGGTGAAGTAAGAATCTTATGCTGGCCGTCATAAATTATAATATGTATGTTAATTATAATTATTTTTATATATTGCTAATCGATGTTTTTATTTTTACAGTTGGGGAAACAATTCTCCACAGGAGAAATATGGCCACCAACAGTAAGTACATAAAACTATTGTAATTTTAAAACTATTATCCATTATAATAATTTTATAGAAAATTATCCCTCTCTCTTGGTGCAAATTTTAGGCACGTTTCGCATTTTTCCGTTCATTTATTTCACAACAAAAGAGTTTACCAACTTAAAACAAGTTCACGTATTACAAAATGCAAAGATCTGATTGTTTACAATCCTGTCAGTGAGGCCATACGACCACACCAATGATAAATATTAGGGATATTCATTCAATTTTGGCAATAAAGAATAACAGAACATACACTATGCCATCGGAAAGTTTAGAGGGTGTGGAATATTCTCCAAGTATAGATGAGGCGGTCGGAGCATAGCGTTCACGCGAGTTGACTATGAACGCTAATCACCCGGTTCGAATCCGAGTGAAGTAAGAACTTTATTCTGACCGTCTCGTCTCTCCCCTCGGAAGGCAATGGCAAACCACCGGGGTGTAATCTGCCATGAACGCCTTTAACAAGCATTGTTAAAGGTCACGTCGTTTCTGTCAAGAAGCAATACGACGGAGAAAAAATAGATGAAGTTACAGAGTTAAAGTTTGCTAAACACGAGTAAAATCTGAATCAATGAGTGAGGGGAAAATATACATTTTGATTATATTCTAATAGTGGTTGTATTGTTGAATTGGCACCCCCCCCCCCAAATTTGTGAATCTACTTCCGCCTTTCATAATAATACTACTGCCTACAATACTTAATAAATATCCAATGTAATAATTTGCTAGAAAGCTCCTCCTTCTTAGCGTCATTTGTAAATGAAGAGTTTTTACTGACTTGGCAACAATCGGCATTTTTATCTATAACAATATGACAATTTACTTAAATGAAGCCGAAGACTGCATGATCTTTGTATGGTCACATTCACCTGAATGGGGCCAAAAGCCAGACAACTATATAAATTACGCATAGAAATGGCTAAAGGCGACTGTAGGCGAATATTATAACCAATATTTTTTGAGTTGGTCAAAATTAACTATAATTTATTTTAAATCGTATTATATTAGAAATTTAAGCAATAGAGGTAAAAATTTAAAACATAAGTTAGGTTATATCACTGCTCACATAAAAATTAAATACAACTTTGCTACCAGCATAAATCAGTAAATATGCTAAATTCTGTGTGTCAAATATTTTATCTTTTTAAAATTTGAAAGTGACTTTAAAGTTTCAGCTTTATTCAATCGAAAAAATTCTTTAAATGTTCCCTCGCCCTTCAGTAAATAATTTCTTGCGCGTGTATTTGAGTAACCCTAATCTATTCTCTTTTTATACATATTTTTTTTTGCAAATTTCCTTTTTCTTGACAAGAGAGTGATATCCGAATAATTCATCATAGTCATGTATTTCTATAAAGAATCACAATATATTACTGTTCATTTTATATCGATTTTTTCACTAGAAGACACAAATTGTACTATCAACACGCAATGCGTTTCACACTTTTTGGAAACCATCAATCTACGTCTAAATGTGACCTTTAGATGCATCCGTCAAATGTAAATTGGAAATTGCACCTTAATGTGTCAATGACGTAAGTCCCAGGTTAGAAGATTTCAACTGTAGTAGTTGAGTTGTACGAGTTGAACGAAAATAAATGTAGCAATTTGTATAATATCTACCTACGTGGAAAGAATTAAGTCAGTTACAATTAAAAAGGCATTAATTTATATTTAAAGCATTTTCTGATATGCAAAAGCTGCTTCAACGTTTTTCTCTTGGCTCAAAGTAAAAATATTTTAATTGAAAACAAAGTTGAACCAACAAAGTAATATATTTTTGTTCCAAACAAAGACGATCAAAAACTTTTTGTTTTAAGCCCCCTGATTTAAATGTTCCGAATGAAATTTTGAAATAAAAATTACTTAAATTATAATATAATTAATAATTCAAACTAACTGAAACAATTTTTCAAAGCAACGTTTATTAGAGTTAAAAATTGTAATTCGCTGTGTGCATTCCTCCTGCTGCCCTCTGGTGGCTCAATAAATAAAATGCATTGGGACTTTTTTAGCAATAGAAACTGTTTTAATTAAGGATTTTTGAGGGAATTTTAAAATTAAACTTTGTTTACGAGGTTCGTGGTGTATTGGCGTGTATGCTAATCACATAAGGCATAGATAAATAATAACAATTAATAGATAAATAAGTCCCGTTTCGTTTCTATTATGGCACTTCGATTGGTATTCGTATCCCCTCTCTACCCATGCATATAGCGAATAGAAAAACGGTAATAATAGTAATCTATGCGATACCGAGGCTGAAGCACTGCTTTTTTTCGGCATCTGACTTCACCTTAAAAATCCACCGATAAGTTAGGTTAGGTTACTAGAAATGCCACTTAGGGTGGGTTGTACCAACGCCGGTTAAACCTCGTTCAACTTTGAACTTAGTTCAACCAATCAACATGGTCAAATACGGGGTTCTTAACCATGTTGATTGGTTGATGATGATTTGAACTGAGTTCAAAGTTGAACTAGGTTTAACCGACAGTCAAAAAAAGTGTTGCATAAATATATAAATTAATAATAAGCTTCAGAAATGAAATCATTATTGAAATTACTATTTTCATAAAATATTGAAAACCTAAAGAAAATTCCTTCGTTTATTTTTATTTCGTATTATTCAAAATGTGATATAAATCTAGCCGGAGATCTCTATTCACTGAAAAATTGAAAAGAAGAATAACTCAACTGCCACCCATCTAAATGTTTATTCTGATCTGACAACAAAATTTAATTCTATTTATTTTATTTACATTTTCATGATGTTAAAAATAGAAATTTTATACAGTCAAGACGAAAGTCATTGGTGATAAGAAAATGGCACGCCAGCAATGATACTATAAGAATAGAACGAAATAAAGTAGAATTACTAAATTCAGTAAATTTTAAATTTTGATATCTTATTATGTAAAACTTTTACTACGATCATCATAATCGAGTGCGATTGGCAATTTCTTTTTTATCCGAAACGGATGAACACAATTTCATTCAGTTTATTGTAGGAACAGCTTACAGTGTTAAGATAAAATTGGATAAAACTCATTTCATGATTCTTTAAAACAAAAAATGCTAAATTGTGTTTAAAGAATTTCGCACTAGAAGTGCGAAATTGTTTATTCAACTAAACCAGTAGCGTTGTCGCAATTTTGAATCCGAATGTTTGCAATAATTCAAAAGTTTAATTTTCTTATTTTGATTTCTAAATTATTATGTCCTTATTGTCTAAGCTTACAATAGTAACTTTATTTTTATTGATTAACGAAATTGTAGTGGTCCTGGAGCGACTACACCGCTGGCGCTGGTTAAATTAAGTGGGCAATAAATAAAAATTCCATTGGTTAAAATTTAATAAGTTACCTTGACATTATTGACTTTCAAGTAAATAGAAAAATCTATGCACGTATAGCATACAATCATACAGAGATGCGTGACGACTATGAGAGTAATAGAATTTAAAACTAATCTATTACTTAAACATAATAACAGTGTAACTAAATTTGGAATATTTTCATTACATTTTTGTAGCTTTTATTATCTTCCCGGGTTGTAAATAAAATTTTCTGAATCGTTTGCTTTTTTTATACTCCTTCGTGTTATGTTTACTTTGTATTACTTATTTTTCGTTTCGCTGTTCTTTGACTAGCTACTCTCATATTTCAGTTAACAATAATGATTTTTAAATCTATTTATTTTACCTCACACTGGAATTCATTTTTTTAAATTTATACACCTGAACTGATCATCAGATCACACTGAAATATAATTTTTTAACATTTCTTTGCTTAAATTGGCAGTATGCAAAATTGTGCCAGGGAAGGCTACCTTTTGAGGGTTTCAATTTGGATACATTTTTAGTTAAACGTTTATTCAGTTTATTTTGCAACGGAATAGTGACGAGGTCCCGGAACAAAAATTTTGTAAACACAAGAATGCCAAAAAATAATCAACTTACTTATGATGTCAAATTTGAGCCAAAAATTTTAATTTTGCGAACGAACACTTCAAATTACCAACTCCATAAGAGGAATACATTTTTTTGAGACTTTGTCGTACTAGTAGTAAGCCAAACTGCAAGCAAATTCAAGTATTCCGCAAAAATATTTGGCAAATATTCAAATTATTTTTGTGGGTTAATAGTTGAAATTGGTGATTTCCACTACAATTGCAAGAAGTGATTGAAGATAATACGTAATTTGGTTGATTTTCCGATACTTAAGGACCGAAAATGTTGATGGAAAAATTTCACTTGCACATGTAAAATTTAATTTTTGTGCGACGCCGACGCACAAATTTTTCAAATAACTTTTGAAAATTGGTTTGGTTGAAAAACAGGAATGTGGAAACTTTTAACATAAAGTATAGGGTTAAAATCGACAAATAATTACCTGGTCTGGAAGTAAATTCCAGACCAGGGAAGTATTAAGGCCATTTAGAATGTTACTTGGGGTCAGCAAGTCGCTATTTGGGGAGTGTAAATTTTTTCTATAGAAGTTACGCCAATAAATTCAAACTCAAGAATATTGACGCGAGAGGATGCTAATAAATATATGATATTTATATAAATAATAAAGAAAATATACCAATTATTATAATTTTATTGCTGTAAAAGAACAAAATTTTATCATAAATTCTAAACATTTATTTAGTATCTGTAGATATTTATTATAAACACCATCGCAAATACAATATTTAGATCGAATTACCAAATTTGACATTTTTTAACGGGGTTCATTCTAGATCCTACAGGACAATTGAAATCCTTAGCAAAATACTCAGTATTTTGGAATGTTCCATCGACTCTGAATTCTGCCGGTGAGTGTACGTCCGTTAAAATTTGATTTCTTAGAAATTCTTTTCTTTGCTTTATACACCAAACATTTGCAGTCGAAATCCAAAACAATTGTCTGGGAGTATAATTAAGACCGGGGAGTCCAGGTTCCTCACCGTTACGTTCAACCCATTTTCCGTATGCTTCATAAGCTTTTCTGATGCCACCACTATCGGCCATATTTTCTCCTTGAGTTGCTACGCCGTTAACCTATAATAAATAAATTGTGTATTAATTTCTTCAGTTTGCATATTCACCAGACTTACGTTCATATTAATATCTGCAGCGGTAAAATTGCCAAATTGATCTATAAAGCATTGAGCCTTTTCGGTAAACTTTTTCTTTGTTTCTTCTCCCCACCAATCGGATACCTCTCCATTTTTATCATACTGGCTTCCTTGATCATCAAATCCATGAGTAATTTCATGTCCAATTACAAAACCTATTGATCCATAATTCATATAATGTGGTCGTTCGTTGTTGAAAAATACTCCTTGAAGAATTCCTGCTAGGATTACTAAAAAAGGACCTAGCTTTATATAGAATTAAAAATATAACGATTACGTACAAATCGAGTTCTGTTGTGGAGCATAGCCAGCATTCACTGTAATCACGTCCGCTGCGTTGATCCAATCTTTCTTAGCAATAGGCTTTCGTAATTTGATAGTTTGTTTATTTAGCAAGAAACTGGTTGCCTTTAATGTTGCCTCAAGGTAATTACTGGATGAGAAGTTTAACTAAAAAATGAAATAAGTAACTGGTCCATATGTAATTAAATAGAATATCTACTGTAGCATAGTATTCTTCTATATTCTTGTCATCCAACAGTTCCTGTGGATACCCTACATATGGAGCTATTGCAAGTTCCTTCTCTAAGGCCTTTACTTTAGTTGCTTCATCCATCCAATCCATATCTTTTAAATCATCTGTGAAAACATCTCTCAAATCCCTCACCAATTGCTCTACATTTTCTTTTGATGCTGCACTAAAGTATTTACGTATATATAACGCACCTGCAGCTACATTCATTCTAAAACAATCCCCTAAAATATTTGTTGTAAGCTGTTTATGGATACATACAGCGAATTAGCAACGTTAACACACTCAGTCCATCTTGGTACCATGACTTTAGTTCCTTCCGTTACTTCTTGATATCTACTGCTTGCTCTTTTAAATTTCTTAGATAAGAACGGAACCGAGTCCAATACAACGTGTAGAAGTAAATGGTTATGAAGAACGCTATTGGAAAAATATATTACAGTTAATAGAAATATTTTGCCAATTTAATTTGGATTTGCATCCGAAATATATCTTACCGTTCTGGGGTGCGATTCAATAAAGCTATTATACCAGTTATGTAACTGGGATTTGCTACATCCACAAGATCGTCCATGTTAACTGTGACACCAGCACTTTTAAATATATTGTTAATATATTCAATCCAGGGAATTTCACTAAATCTATCCTGGAGTTCTTTAATTGTCATTTGATTTATACTTAACGAAGCATTGCGCTGTTCTCCTGGTGGAACTGTCAACTGTTATACGGATATAGTAATACAACTCAATTAATAATAAATAATTAATGCTAAAATAATGCTGACCTTTGCAATTTCAATTTCGAATTCCACAACTTCCTTTAATTCGGATAACGCAGTATCTTTATTACCCCCGAGCAATACAGCTAATTCTACGATGTAATTATAGTAAGCTGCAACTAGTGCATTCTCGAATCCTTCCAAAGAGCTTGCACGATCTACTTGAGTCGAACCTTCAAGAATCTGTAAAATTGTCAATAATTATCTTAAAAATATCAAGGACAATGAAGAAAAGCGATATACATACACTAATTAAATTTTGCGAACTATCTAGTGAGTTTTGTGCTACAACAACCGGTATAAAACTGAAAGCGTTGAATCCTTCTTCCTCAATGCTGTAAATAGTTGTTTTCCAATTGAAATCTTCTGCTTTCCATTTAGATCCTTCAAGTACAGGCCAACCACCTAATCGTGTTAAAATGGCTTCTAAAGGTTTAGTTCCTTCTGCATTAATGGCCTTTGTATCGTAACATAACTTATAAAGATTTTTTGCTAGAACGAAAGGATGTGCTTCTCCATCTTTGACGGGTTCTTCTAACATATGGTTCATTCGACGGAGTATGTCGTTATTAATTAGAGAGTATCCGGTTATCATTGATTGATCATCGGGTATAACGTGTTTTGTTGGAAAATTTCCACAGACAAAATTATAGAAACTGTCACATGGGTCAACCGATGGTTTCATATTTTGTAATATGGCTGAAGCACTATGGATGCATTCGGGTGTGGTACAAGTGGGTTCCGCACATCTAATTGATAATAAAATTCATTAATTTTTTAGCCGTAGGTTAAAAAGTTATTATTTTTATGCAGAGAATAACTCCACAAAATTTAAAAAATGTTTTATTTGGTGGAATGACCCATATAACGGTTGACAACTAGAAAATTGCACAAACTTTAAAGGTCCATATCTTTTAAAATACTGAGAAATCAAAGTCGACTATGTAACACAAATTATTACCCTGGATACGCTTTATTGACTTTGCATAGCAATTTTTTTTATTAGTACTAATAATAATGGCGTCGAAACAAGAAGTCCTGCGCGAACGCATTGTACGGTTCTATAAATCAAATATTAAATTCGGGAAAAAGTTTACTGTAAGTCATTTTAAAGCAGAATCAATTTCCCAAAGAACAATTTACTATATTTTACAAAACATAAAAGTGAAACGCGAAGGTTGCACCGGCCGTAAAGCTAAAATTATGACCAATAGGAACATTGTAAGCTTGAAAACGCTTTTTAACAACAAAGACAATATTAGTCAACGAGATGCCGCCCGAAAATATAATTGCGCACAGCAATATGTTTCAAAAGTATTGAAAAGGTGTGAAATCAAAGTAAGGCATAAGCAGAGATCGCCAAAATATACAGAGGAGCAAATTCTAACCGTGAAAAAACAATGCCGTTGGATGACCCGAAATTATCAAGGAAATCATTATGTTTTGGACGATGAAAGTTATTTTGGATTAAGCCGCAGTCAAGTACCTGGAAATGATATTTTTTATACAGACAATATCGCGAATATATCTACCGATGTTATATATAAATTTAAGGCAAAATTTGAGCCGAAGGTAATGTTGTATATTGCAATATCAGAGAAGGGTATTTCAAAGCCTTGGTTCAAGCCAAGTGGGATTGCAATCAATCAAACAGTGTATCAAAACGAGTGCTTGAAGAAAATTTTAATTCCATTTTTAAAGGCACATCATGGGGATGATAATTATGTATTTTGGCCAGACAAAGCATCGTCCCACTATGCAAAAAAGACATTGGAGTTTCTCCAACTGAATTCGATAAAATTTCTACCCAAACTGCACAATCCCACAAACTTACCACAATGCCGTCCTATTGAGGATTTTTTTGGAGCTCTAAATGCCGAAGTATATAAAAACAACTGGAAAGCGAAAAATACCAATGAACTCATCAATAAAATCCGATTATGCATTAGAAATTACGACAAATCACGTGTACAGAGGGCATGTGAACGCATCTCGACTTCGTTACGCAGTGTGGCTGATAAGGGTCCATTTGACCAAGTACATTAATATTTTCTAAAAAAGGATATTAGGTGGAATAATTTGAGCCATGATTGAATGTTTTGAATAAAAACTAAATATTTTGTTAACCATCAAAGTTTGTGCAATTTTCTAGTTGTCACCCGTTATTTTAAAATGTTATTCGGAGTATAATAATCTAGAATTTTCCATAGCTTTACATTGTTTTCTGTCAAGTTCATTTAGATTTGTAAAATTATAATGTATAAAAAATAATATTTTATAATATAATCTAAGTAAACACAATCTAAGTTAACAATATTATAAACATTTTTGTTGAATGTTCATAAAATATTAATTAATATTGAATATGTTAAATTAACTTGATAACTTTTAAATTTTATTAACAATTTAAAAATTAGCTTTGAGGCAAGAAATTCGTTAACCTTAACAAAATCAGAAACTTACTTTGTTACATCCCGCTTATTTACTGCCAATGCGTTAATTTGCAGTATTGTAACAACACAACATATAAGGACTACTGAGAACTTAGCCATATTTACAATTTATAATTACGACTGTCAACCATCTACTGCAACAATAATAGAGCCTGATACATGTTCATATTATATACAAATTGTTATCGGTATAATCAAAGTAATAATATTCTACACAGAATATTTTTATGTCTTTTTTTTATATTTCGATTAGCCCGAAATTATGATAATTATTTTGACAAACATATTATGCAAGTATCGCAAAACATGCTAATAATTATTAATATTTATTTTGCAATATAATTTCGACTGTTACATAATATCCTAATTAAAAGAAAATTTAATAGCTCTTTAATCTGATTATATTAATCTTAAAGTACGAGACACTGTTACTTACAGACAGAATTTTTATGACATAATTGTTTGTATGTGACGGATTTTCATTACCTTTCCTAATTCCTACATAGCCTATCCTATACAACAATGTTGTGCTCTTAGAATTAGTGTAACATTTAAACATTTAAAATTACTTTGAATTAATTCATACGTAAGTAATAAAATTTTGGCGATTAAATGCTAGTAATAATATAGGTTGTTCCATTGTTGTAAATTTTCCTGTACAATTAAAAATACTTTATAAATAGAACAGCAAGTAGGTTTTCCTTTGAGTTTTAGTTTTCTGCCCCCCCCCTAAGGTTGATTAATACTGAAGGAAGTGCCCTAATAACCTTTTCGTTTTTTTTTATAACTATTTTAAATGTCGCATAAAATAATAATTTGTTTTATCACATTTTTTTTATAATAATTATCATATTTACAAAAATAATACATTATCTTAATGTATAATTAAGTAATATATTAATTATTAATATTGTACTCTACCGGATGCATTAATAATAATTTATAACAATTAAAAAAAAATCAGGGAAGTTCTAAAATAAAATGGACAACTGGTTGAGATAATTCTATGCCCCGACTAGTTAATGACTCTTCTGCTTAGTGATATCTTCAGGGACTACGCCGAAGAACGACTTTTTAATTCAAAATAAAAATCGATTACAAATTGGAAAACTTTTATCTGCTCGTGTCATTAAATACCACGACAAACAGTTTGCTTGATTAAAATTGAATTTTTGTTTAAACACAACACCCGATTAATCCATATTTCACTCATGCAAGTGGACATTTACCAGGACTTGGTTATTAGTGTCACCTGTAACTTTTTCCGATATTGGGGCCCAATTTTCTTTTATTTCTGCCATTCGTTGGTTATGCCACTCAGTAATTTCCTTTTTAGCTTTCTGTATTTCTGTCGACCATTTTTCCATCTTTCGTTCAATTTCCTCCCTTTCTCTTCTCATTCTTGCCAGCCATTCATCATTCTACTCCTTCATTTCTTCCATTTTTATAACTTCTTTAATTTCTTTCAATTCTTCACTTTTTATTACTTTATGGACTTCCATCTCGTTTTCCATGTTGAAATGTACTGATACAACTTTACAAAATTTTAAATTATCTCAGGGTCAAAATGTAGGTTCTTGGATAAAACTTTCTCCGTTTTTATCCAGTCAAGCCCCACGTCATGGGCAGGCCAAGTTGACATGTAATAATCCACTTCCGTGATATTATTAATTATATAATCTTCAAATTACTTTGTTATAAAATTTTCAAATCGGGCGGAGAATCACCTCTTACCCGGCTGGCTCAATCGGTTCTCTTTATCGTTTCAAACTGCCGCTCTTATCAAGCGACCTTGCAAATTTTCTTCACAAAATCAAAATTTTAATTTTAATTATTCAAATATTTTACGTTCAATTATTCCAACTCTTCGTTTCTAAAAAATTACTGAATAAAACGATATCTCGCTCGATTTTACTCTTATTTATTCAAATTAACTTAATACAAAATTTCCGCTTTGCGGGCATAGAAATCAAAAACCAACGCGCGCCTCCGCAAGTAAGCGGCGAGTGACCACGTATCGTCTCCTTATCATTGCGACCTCGACGAGCTCACGTCGTCGCAGAAACTTCAAAATTTTACAAAATTTGTACAAATTTTAATTTAAAAAATTGGATTTCCATTATCATATCGACCGGCTACTTTATTACAAAAAACCATGACATTTTAAGAATTGCTGAAGTTTGAAGAAGATTTAGTCTACTCAATGGAGATAGTAATTGAGATTTCGTTAATTGGAAATTTATCGAAAGAAGATGAAAGAAAATTTTGGTATAAAGGAGTTCTTAGATTAACTGGGGTAATTGCATTCTTGATTGTAAATAGGTTACAAATTATTGTAACATTGTTAAAATTTCATTTTTCTGTAAAATTTAAGATTTGGTTCCTTATTCCAAAGACACGACATGGAGTATCATTCTCAAAATCCAGGCCAGGACAAATCCCGTCAGGATTTATCGAAAGCTGGAGAGGCTTGATGATGAACAACCAAAATTGTAAAGTGTAGAAAATTTATTGGGGAAATTTGAGTTTAAAATTCGCGGTTTTTCGAGGTCGCTGCGGAGCGCAGATTCCGGAGCGCAAGAAGATAAGGAGAAGACTTGCGTACGCCGTCCAAGTCGTGGACGGTTGACATTTTTTATTTTGATTATGAATAATTGTAAAAGTTAATTAATTTTTGAAAATAAAAGACAAGTGAGATTTGAAGGAGTATTATTTCTTTTAGAGTCACAATTTTGAAGAGAAAATTTGTGAATTATACAATTTGCAAATGGAATTAGTTATTTCGGAAAAGGTATTGAAGGTCGGTTGATAAGGGCCGGCTTTTAAAAGAGATTAAGACTGAGCTAGCGGGTAAGAAGTTGATTTCTCCGCGCGAGTGTAAATTTTACCAAGACGAGTTGGAAAGTTTTATAATTAATAATTTAAGGGTGGAAAATTACACTTCAATATAAAATTGGTTAATTATTAATTCGTGAGAATAAATTATTGTTATATTTTAATAAATTACGAATTTAGGACCCATATTTAATAATGTATTTGAGCTTTCAATCGCGCGTTGCGACCATCATCAGAAATTATTTATTTATTTTATTTTTTTATTTAGAAAGCTCAAATACATTATTAAATATGTTTCCTTAATTCGTAATTTATTAAAATATAACAATAATTTATTTTTTATATAATATAAGGGGAGCTTTTTATGTTATCTACCTAACTATGAAAACAATATGCTATGCCGACAATTTTTTTACACCAAGTGTCTGTGACATATCATAATGACATCTCCAGGTTTGGTTCCAATCGCTTAACATTTGTCATTTTTACATCAGATTAAAGAAGCGAAAATGAGTGGTTTGCAACTTGAACACAGAAGCGAATAAATTTATGAGGAGAATTTGACTGCTTAATCCCAAGATGAAGACTTTTTCTATAGAATTGAAACTGGGGTAAGACCTGGTTACACCACTAGAACTCTCCTACGAAACAAGAGTCTATGGAATGGGTTCATAAAGGCTCTCCACCACCCAAGAAGGCGAAGATAGAATTTTCTTGGGGGAAAAGTGATGGCCTTTGAGGATGAGAGGATACTCTTAATTGAGTAACTATAAGCCAAAAGGAACTACAATATCGGGGCATGTACACAAAGACACAATTAAGGACTTGAAAGTAGCTATACACAAGAAAATATCCCACAATTATGCTCAGAAAACTCTGCTTCTGTACGACAACTGCAGGGTGAATAAAGCACGAATTGTTCAATGAGTAATCAATGAATGCGGCTTTAAGGAATTACAACATTTTGTAATTTTTTAGGGTTCCTTGGTTGGAAACAAAATGGTTGTCTGTTACTTATAAATTAAAAATGAATATTTTCATTGAAAAGATGAGTATTTTTTTACAAAAATAACTGTAGGTACTGTTTGTATTTTTTGAAAAATGTTTCTACTTGAAATTAAAATCAACCTGACCAAGCGTTTTTCACTATTTTTGCAGCTTCAATTTTGTTGTTGAATAATTGATAAAACTTCAAAAAAATTATTTCGCTGAATTCAGGGAAGCAAGACCTTTCAAATGAGGTGTCACTTGACATATCATCCCTATTAACATTTCGGGGGTTGTTATCACAGCGCAAAGGCATGAAACAATACGGGAGTGACATTGGTCGCAAAAGTTGTCCCCCTCGATGATAAATTAATTTTCTTAAAAAAAACATTCCGGTGGCCACAATCCCGTCTGTTTCGTTTTCAAAGGGCCACCCTGTATAAATCATTTAATGATCACGAAAATATAGCAATTATAATTTGACTGCTGTAAAATAACAAAATTTTATCATAAATAATAATCATTTATTTATCTGTATGTATTACAATACAATCCAAAATACAACAATAGGATCGAATTACCAAATTTGACATTTTTTCACAGGGTTCATTCTAGATCCTACAGGACAATTATTGAAATCCTTAGCAAAATAATCAGTATTTTGGAATGTTCCATCGATTCTGAATTCTGCCGGTGAGTGTACGTCTCCTAAAATTAGATTTCTCAGATATTCTTTTCTCTGCTTTATACACCAAACATTTGCAGTCGAAATCCAAAACAATTGTTTGGGAGTATAATTAAGACCGGGAAGTCCAGATTCTTCACCGTTACGTTCAATCCATTTTTCGTATGCTTCATAAGCTTTCCTGATTCCACCACTATCGGCCATATTTTCTCCTTGAGTTGCTACGCCATTAACCTATAATAAATAAATTTTGTATTAATTTCGTCAGTTTTCATATTCACAAGACTTACATTCATATTAATATCAGCTACGGTAAAATTGCCAAATTGATCTATATTCTATCTATAGCTCTATATCTATCTATCTATAGATCTATAGATCTATCTATAGATCTATATATAGCTACAGCCATTTGAGTGGTAGCGGCGCTATATTTATATCTAGAAAATATTGTTAGTAATCTCATCTAGGGTTAACATTAAGGTACTTACGAAAATTGTACCGTATAATAGAAATTAGAAAAAATTTATTTAATAAAATTTAATTTGGGTTCATCAAAATTTTGTTTCGAGTATCAGCTCTGGCATAAAATCAAGTGAGCACCGCCACTATTCAAATAGCTTTAATTCGCGAACGTTAAGAGAAACAAATTCGCGATTGCAGCAACTAATTAGCAACAAATTAGCCACAAATTAACATATACTTATTTTTTGTTTTTAGTAAGTTTTTGAGTGGTGGCGACGCTGACTTGATATAATTCTAGAACCGCTACCACTCAAATGGCTGTAACTCTCGAACGGTAAGAGCAACAAATTCGCGATTGCGGCAACTAATTAGTAACAAATTAGCCACAAATTAACATATACTTATTTTTTGTTTTTCGTAAGTTTTTGAGTGGTGGGGACGCTGACTTGATATAAATCTAGAACCGCCACCACTCAAATGGCTGTAACTCTCGAAGGGTAAGAGCAACAAATTCGCGATTGCGGCAACTAATTAGCAACAAATTAGCCACAAATTCCGATATACTTAATTTTTATATTTAGTAACTTTTTGACTGGTGGCGACGCTGGCTTGATATAAAGTTAGCGCCGCCACCACTCAAATATCTGTAACTCTCCAACGGTAAGAGCAACAAATTCGCGATTGCGGCAACTAATTAGCAACAAATTAGCCACAAATTCTCCAAATATTTTGGTTTTGTTTTTCGAAAGTGGCGGCGCTAGCTTGATGCGGGTCATCATATCCGCATTGGAAATCCTTATTTTTAGAATATTACAACTAGTCATTTGGCAATATTTAGCTTCATTTAACAATGCAGTGCAGTTTTGCAACCGTTTATACATTATCAAACAGCTTAGATATTGTAAGAAATATACTCAAGAATATATTTTAATATTCTTGCTTATATTCCCCATTAAATTCCGTTTAAATAATATGCATTGAAATTATGTCTATAAGTTATAAATAATCGTTTAAAATATATGTTACCGTTTTGGAGTGCGATTACATAAAGCTATTAGATCAGTTATGTAATTTAGATTTGCGACATCCACAACATCGTCCATATTAACTGTGACACCAGCACCTTTAAATACATTGTTAATATATTCAATCCACGGAATATCATTAAATCTATCCTGGAGTTCTCTAATTGTCATTTGATTTATACTTAACGAAGCATTACGTTGTTCTTCTGCCGCAACTGTAATCAATTATACGGATATAGTAATACAACTGAATTATATAAAAATTAATGCTAAAATAATGCTGACCTTTGCAATTTCAATTTCGAATTCCACAACTTCCTTTAATTCTGTTAACGCAGTATCTTTATTACCCCCGAGCAATACAGCTAATTCTACGATGTAATTATAGTAAGCTGCAACTAGTTCATTCTCGAATCCTTCCAAAGAGCTTGCATGATCTAATGAACTCATACCTTGAAGAATCTGCAAAATTGTCAAGTTTCTTTAAAACGTATAGGATAATGAAAGAAAGTGTTATACCTTAATTAAATTTTGCGAAATATCTAGTGAGCTTTGTGATACGGCTACAGGTATAAGACTGTATGCGTTGAATCCTTCATCTTGAATGCTGTAAATAGTTGTTTTCCAATTAAAATCTGCTGCTTTCCATTTAGATTCTTCAAGTACAGGCCAACCACCCAAGCGTGTTAAAATGGCTTCTAAAGGTTGAGTTCCTTCTGCATTAATAGCCTTGGTATCGTAACATAACTTATAAAGAGTTTTTGCAAGAACGAAAGGATATGCTTCTCCATCTTTGACGGGTTCTTCATATATATGGTTCATTCGACGGAGTATATCGTCACCAATTAGAGAGTATCCGGTTATCATTGATTGATCATCGGGTATAACGTGTTTTGTTGGAAAATTTCCACAGGCAAACTCATAGAAACTGTCACATGGGTCAACCGATGGTTTCAAATTTTGTAATATGGCTGAAGCACTGTGGATGCATTCGGGTGTGGTACAAGTGGGTTTCGCACATCTAATTGATAATAAAATTCAATAAGTTTTTAGCAGTGGAAGTCACACATTTGGATTGTAAATGGGTGCTTAAGTGCCTGGATACAGATAGGAATAAGATAAAGAATGCATATAATGTATTTTAAAATATTATCATTGGGAGTGTAATAATCTAGAAATTTCCGTATCCTTACAAAGTATTTTGTTACGTTCATTTAGATTTGAAAATATAAAAACAATAAAAAACAATATTTTAAAATTTAATCTAAAGGCCGTGTGACAGTTGTTATAATTTGTTAGCAAATTTGGTAACAACCCATTGATTGGTTAAACAAAAATAAACAATGAATGGGATTTTTAATTTAACCAATCAATGGGTTCTTACCAAATTTGCTAGTAACAAATTTGTTAACAAATTAGTACAAGTGTCACACAGCCTTAAGTAAGCACAATATAATTTAAGAATTATTATAAAAGTTTTTGTTGAAGGTTCATAAAATATACATAATTGATTTTTTAATGTGTTTTTCTAATGTTGTCAATGGCAACGTACTTTATAGAATTATAATGTAACGTTGTCAATGACAACGTACTTTATAGGATATAAAATAAGTTAAAATTCTAAGTTTTCTGTTAGTGTTAGAAAAAATATTGAAGACAACGCGTGTTTTATAGATTAAAAATTTTTGCCTATTAAATCCTCACTCCCTACGGTCGTTCGGATTTAAACTACGACATCGATTTTTAAACAGTCTATAAAACACTAGTTGCCTTAATAGCTATAAATTAACTTAATAACTATTAAATTTTATTAACAAGCTAAAAATTAGCTTTGATTCAAAAAATATATGTTAATCTTAAAAAAATCAGAAACTTACTTTTTACATCTCGCTTATTTACTGCCAATGCGTTAATTTGCAGTATTGCAACAACACAACATATAAGGGTTACTGAGAACTTAGCCATATTTACAATATAAATACGACGGTCAACTGTCTACTGCAACAATAGAGTCTGATATGTTCATATTATACTAGGGGGGCTTCGCCCCCCTGGCCGCTGACGCGGCCCAACCCCCCAGTGCCGCTTCGCGGCCCTAATAACTTCAATTATAAAACTTCTTTCCATACAACATTCTGTATGTCGCTTTCACTTTGAATTTGTATACCATCCTTCGTTCGACATCTTGATAATGCTACATATAACTGTCCATGACTAAACAAAGGCCTATCGATGTATATACCAACTTTGTTAAAGCTCTGCCCTTGAGATTTATTGATAGTTATTGCGAATGCTAAGACTATCGGAAATTGCCGTCTATGTAGAACAAATGGTAATCTGCTTGCAGATGTATCGCCGGTATCCAATTTAATTCGGGGGATAAAAACAACATTGCCAGCTTGATCGCCAGTCATAATTTTACCAGCTATTGAATGTTTATGCAGTTTAACAATTTGTAGGCGTGTACCATTGCAGAGGCCATCCTTAATACTTAGATTACGAATTAGCATAACAACAGACCCTACTTTGAGTTTCAATTTGTGTACTGGAAAACCAGGGAAATTCAACGAATTTAAATATTCGACTTGATATTCCAACTGGATGTCCTCATCTGTTTGATCGACCCCTCGATGTTTAGCTGTATCTACACTTAAGTAGGTATGACTCTCGCCCTCGACCAAATTTAATATTTTATTATTAAGTGCGCGAACATCATCATTGTGGCAGGCTAATATAATTCTGTCGGAGAGATCGGCATTAGAAGCAATTGAATTGCTGTAAATGTCCTGAATTATATTTGTAGATTTCCAGTTATTCGGTACTTTCAATATGTCTATATTGCCATTGCCAATATTCAATAACCAATTTGCATGTTGAATATCTGATGATCTCATATTTTTTGTTAATGGACATATAATGCAGTTTGGCCAAATTGATGTTGACTTTAAAGTAGAATTGACTATCTCCATAGGTGACGCGTATTTTATAACAGGTAAAACTTGACGAAAGTCACCACCGAAAATAACAAATTTACCACCAAAAGGTTTTTTGCATTTACATAAATCTTGCAATAATTCATCAACCATTTCAACAGCTCTACTTGGAATCATAGAAGCTTCATCCCAAATAATAATATCTGTTTCATAAAGATGTGTTTTATCTTTCAGATTTTTTAGATGACATGTCGAGTAACTATCTATTTGAATGGGCAATTTAAAAACTCTATGTGAAGTTGTTCCTCCAGGCAATAATATAGATGCAATGCCTGTCCACGCAACAGTTACAATTTTTTTACCATATCCCCTAAGAAAATGAATTAGACAATTATAAAGGAAAGTTTTGCCGGTCCCTCCAGGTCCATCGATAAAAAAAATTCTATCTTCAGTTTTCGTTAATATTGAAGACAGTAATCGATTTAGTATATTCGATTGACCTGCATTACATTTTTCTTGCATTTCAGCTCCAAGTCTTAATTCATTTTGAATTATTCTATTGCGTGTATCCTCTGTTTCCACGAACTGTATATCCATATCGGGTTCGGGCAAATTGAAGTGCTTACATGAAAGATTTTCTGCTTCTAAAATTGACGATATGTGAAGTAGTGCTCTATACTCAGAGTTATCTTGAAATCCATCACATAAATAAGTTTTGTACTTCTTCCAAATATCCAAAGCTGTGGCTGGTTGTTCGCCTGTAAGGTAAGTACTATAAAATAGTCGTAATTGGTTGGGCATCATCACTTCAACAGCTTCATCAAATATTTCATACACAACTTCCTCCGTATGTAATAAACGTCGTGCTATTGCAACTTCTTTGAAAGTGTTATATTGTTTTCCTTCATAAATTTTCAAATCGTTATAACATGTAGCGCCAGGAACAAAGTTTAACAATAATTTTAAATGGAAACGTTCAGAATCTTTTGGACTAACCGAACAAACTCTTCCAATAACTTTTAAGTTTCTCACACGTTTCTTCCAGGTTTTCTTATTACTATCGTAGCTGTAATGTTCTGGTATATTTCGGTATAAAATGGTTCTAGCTTCAGCAACATTTTTGTTCAATTCGAAATATGCAGTCAAAGCAGTTTCACTTTTACCTAATGCTTTTTCCTCTATTCCTTCTTCAAACAGGACGTTATGTTGAAGCTCCAAATGAACCGGTAATCTACAAATTGTATGCGATTGATCCGAAAGTGGCATTTCCAATATTCTCCAAGCAGCTTCTGTAGGTCCTACGTATCTACTATCAACGAAAGACGTAATTTCGTTATGAATTTCTTCTTGGTTTGCATCCACGTCGTCGATTTTTGGGAAGCTAATTTTAGCTCTGTCATGTCCTTTATGAATATATTTGTGGATGTATTTCGTTGCAGCAACTGAAGTGCAATATTCAACATTGATGTGACAGTCATATTTCATCAATAGGTATGGATTGTAAGGAACCACCATCGAGTTATCTGCAACTATTAATTTTCCATTTACTTTGGAATTATATTTATTTGTTGCTTCCCTATTATCTCGACGTCTATAATGTGGATATCCTTTTTCATTCATTTCTGTTTGCTCAATAAATTTTTTTGGAAACTTCTTTGAACACTCTCCATTTTCACCTAAACATGGGGATTTATCACTATGTGGACCATGCAACATGTGTTTTATAACCTTGGCTTTCATAATGCCTTCGTCTGGTATTTCTGCGGATATACACTTATCAATCTGTTCTGGAGTTTTCAGTTTTTCATCATGCTTTAATGTGAAAAGCATGTGGGCATGAGGTAGTCCACGTTTCTGAAATTCTATTGTATAAACATACGCAATTATTGAACCGAATAATTTTCCACTTAATATTTCGCCCAGCAAAGCTTTAAATTTTAAATGAAAGATCCTGGCGATGAGTAATGGGGTATCAAATGATTGTAGCTTAAGATGTTTAAATTTTTTCAATTCTCTTTCGATTTCTTTCCATCGTGGATTACAGGTCATCGTTATAAAGAGATCAGGCCTTCCATGTTTTCTCACAATGGCCATTGCATCTTGATACAGTTGTTGCATATGTCGCGGACCTCCTATAAACGAAGAAGGTAGCACAAATATGTTTCCTAACCTCATTTGATTTTGAAAATGATCTGGATTATTTATAGCACTTCTTGAAACGTGGTCTACCAATCCTTGATAACATTCAATTCTTAATTTGTTTTGATTATGCAAGTAGAAATTGAGTCGTTGATTTTCTATTCGAATGTAGGCATGAATAAGATACTGTTGATGTAATCTACCTCCGTAATAAATTGGATTAAACTGATCAATATTTCGGTACATGACGCGGTAAGCATAATATTGAAGAACAGATATCTGTTTTGTTGCTCCTTCAAAGGATTGCATTATGCAGGGAGTCCAGCCTAAATCGCCGCTGGGGAATAGTAATGGAAAAACCATTGGATCAATATGTGTGGACAGTTTTGGTAAATATGTACAATCATCACCGGCCCGGGGGTAAATACGCAAATCGAATTCTGGTATTATACCATCCTTTGAAACAATTAATGCAGCGCATTCAGATGTCACTGGTTTATTATATACTCTTTTGTCGGGCCCCCGTGTGAAACATAAACTGTATTCCTGATCGTTTTGTACAATGACATTTTTTAACATTCGGTAATGTTTAACGTATGGATTATGTTGTTCCAAAATTTCAGTTATTTCGCCAATAAACTGTCGTGATTGAGCAGCTGAAATTAGATTTGATCTATATTTTAAAGCAAAATCTGGTTCATACATATAAATTTGACCACAATACAATTTCTTCGTTTCAGCAAATCCCATTAAAGATGTTGGAGCAATATGGTGGACTTCTCCTTGTATTTTTAAAACTGGAATTCGTTTGTCCGTTGTTATGTCTGCTTGAAATGTAGCAAAAGCAAACATACAATTAAATATGCGGATGTCATTTCTGAACGTTTCATCACAAAAAATTTGTTGCAATTCGATTGGAAATGGTGACATTTCGGACAGTTTAACTTTACCATTATGACAACAACTTTTCTTACAAAATTCATTTTTCCAAAAAATAGCATCACAATTTGAGCATTTTTCGGTCATTTCACCCGCATCATGAGGAGTTACCGAGTCTAAAACAGTGGCCAGATCTGTCAATGGTAGCTGTAGCGCTCTTCCTTGTGTGCTTCTCTCGGTTGACGTTTTAGCCGGTAGTTTTGAAGGTGAAAGTGAAGGTTCTTGTTTATCTTGCAGTTGTCGCTGTCGAGCTCTGTATTCTATTGAACGTTGAGTTGATGTTTTTGGCGTTGACTTTAACGTTAGAAATCCCTGGCTGTTGTCAGTTTTTTGTCTTTTTGTATCACTCTCAGTATCTGATGATATATCCAGATTTGGTCGCACTCTTTTGTTTGATTTAATTCTATCTGTTTTTCTTGCTGGTGGTTTTGAAGGTGACGGTTCCTGTTTATCTTCTAGTTGGCGCTGTCGAGCTCTGTATTCTATCGAACGTTGAGTTGATGTTTTTGGCGGTGACTTTAACATTAGAAATCCCTGGTTGTTGTCAGTTTTTTGTCTTTTTGTATCACTCTCAGTATCTGATGATATATCCAGATCTGGTCGTACTCTTTTGTTTGATTTAATTATATCTGTTCTTACAATTAAAGAATCTTCGCCAGTCCTAACAGTTGGAAAAGGTATAAGTCTTTTTTGTTCAAAAATAACTTTTAAATGGGTCCTCATTGAAGGAATATCAAATGTTTGATGCGAGGGATTTAAGCCGTTAGCTATTGCAACAGCATATGCAATCGCAAATATACCGCAATCTACGCCATTGGTTTGTTGTTGAACGTCTTCATATATAATAAAAGGTTGACTTGGAAATAATCGATAAAGGAATTGTAGCTGATTAGAAGTTAGATTATTAACCTTATTGTCATTGGCGCTGTCATAAACGTGAATCACAAAGCCATCGTAATATGTGCATATCCAATGAGTAACATTAATAGTTGCTCCCCCAGGCAGAATTTGAATATGCGGTGTATTTACTGGAATGATATTATCAAACATATCCCACATTAACAATACTTCCTGTGGTCTAAACTCCGTATGAACCATTAAGATTTCATTAAATTTTGTGATATGATCAGTTGACAGGTAGTCGTTAGATATCAACTCTTGAACAGCTATTGGATGTAAAGAAAAAACGCTTGGTAGAAATGTAGTCATTCTTTCGATATAGAATACGATTTTTAAATTATTTTTTACTCCACTTAACACTTACTATAAAGATTCTTGCACCTTTATAGACTTGAAACGTTGAGACGTTAAGACGATGAGACGTTAAGACGATGAGACGTTAAGACGATGAGACGTTGATCCGATGAGATGTTGATTTTCGTCCATGAAGGTTCTTGTGAAGTAAAAATTAATTTTAAAAAGCACCTTTATAGACTTGAAACGTTGAGACGTTAAGACGATGAGACGTTAAGACGATGAGACGTTGATCCGATGAGATGTTGATTTTCGTCCATGAAGGTTCTTGTGAAGTAAAATTTAATTTTAAAAAGCACCTTTATAGACTTGAAACGTTGAGACGATGAGACGTTAAGACGATGAGACGTTAAGACGATGAGACGTTAAGACGATGAGACGTTGAGACGATGAGACGTTGATCCGATGAGATGTTGATTTTCGTCTATGAAGGTTCTTGTGAAGTAAAAATTAATTTTAAGAAGCGTATACTATTATCAAAATAATGACTACCATTCTACTATAGCTGTTCTCAGCGTTGCATATAAACGTTGCATAAAAACGTTGCATAAAAACGTTGCATAAAAGCGTTACATAAAAACGTTGCATAAAAACGTTGCATAAAAACGTTGCACAAAAACGTTGCATAAAAACGTTGCATATTTTTCTTATCTTTTTATATATATAGAGTAGATACCAATAAGTTATCGGCATAATAATAATATGCTGCACAGAATCTAATTTATTTATTTGTTTTTTTTTTTTGATTAACTCGAAATTACGATAATAATATTATTGCGACAAATATATTATGAAAGTATGTTGTAATCAGTTACAGCAATATATTTTCGACTGTTACATAATATCCTAATTAAAGCAAAATTTAATAGTTATTTAATCTGCTTTAATCATAAACACGGATAGACTACAGAGCGGGAAACCGCGGTTCTAATCCTGATTGCGTCGGATATGTGCTGTGATCTAAATAGTCCAAAATCGATCTGTGAACTATGGGGAAGGCAAAGGGAAACCACCCCATTAACATTTCCCTAGTAAAGTCTTCCTGGCTTAGCCAGGAAGATCGCCTGTGTCTAAAACAGATATGGAACTAAGAAGAAGAATCTGATTATATTAATCTTAAAGTACGAGACAGTGCTACGTACAGACATAATTTTTATGACATAATTGTTTGTATGGGACAGGTTTCATTACCTTTCCTAAATCGCCTATCCCATACAACATTGTTGTGCTCTTAGAATTAGTGTAACACTTAAACATTGAAAATTGCTTTGAATTAATTCATACGTAAGTAGTAAAATGTTGACGATTGAATGCTAGTAACAATATAGATTGTTCCATTGTTGTAAAATTTCCTGTAAAATTAAAAATACTTTAAAAATGGAACAACAAGTTGTTTTTCCTTTGAGTTCCCGTTTTCTGCCCCCCCCCCCCCCAGGTTGATTAATACTGAAGTAAGTTGTCCTAATAACCTTTTCGTTTTTTTTTTATTTTAAATGTTGCATACAATAATAATTTGCTTTATCACATTTTTGTTTTTATAATTATCATATTTACAAACATAATACATATCGTAATGTATAATTAAATATCTGTTATTTTATTAATATTGTACTCTACCGGAAGCCTTAATAATAATTTATAACAAATTGTAACGCAAATTGCTCTAATTTGGGCCACTTGCCCCGCTGATCTACGAATGGAATGGTAGACAGGCCAGCTCAGGGATTACACCCCCGTCCAGTGCCAGAGCATGGGTCGCGCGGACGCGGTTCGTAGGTTCTTCCGCTGGCTCAGGCGATCAAATGGCAACTAACTAAGAAAAAAAAAACCTTTCGGGCGCCAGTCCTCTAAATAAAATACGGAAGTAAATAAGAGTTGATTTTATTTAAAGAACAAAGTTGAGTAAAAGATGGGGTTGACAATATCTGATTCCAAAACTCCAATAGGAGACACAAAACATACAACATAGCAAGTAAAATCCAGGATAATCTGAAGGGATACCCTGGGACAAACAAATAAAAAAATAAAATACAGATGAGTTGCCATATGAAGACAACTCACAAAAATAATCCGCGCATCCAGGAGATTGCCCAACGCAGACATAAAACGTTGGTAAAATTGACTGCAATTAACACATTCGCAAGAGATATCATCAAGTAAAATTAAATACAGCAATTGCTTTCTAACTTACCCTTCCACCTCAATCCGTCAGATTCAACATCTCAATTCTTTTGGAACCTCTGGAATATTAATGGTTCATCGTTCAAACTGAGTTTCAGGTGTAAAGCTAAAAATAACAAAAACTGCACAATTAAACAAGAATCAATTCACCTGCGAACGGTATAGCATCTCAATGTCGATGTAATTAATTAAGACAAGCTAATCACTTAAATGCGCTTCCACAAAAAACTAATAAATGGTTTTCCAGCCATCCTACGTCGTTGGTGCTGTCCTAACCACTAGAGATGGAATAGTGGTATAGGCTCACGCTACCGCTGCGACAAAAATCCCACAATGTTGGAATGGAGCAAGCACGTCTTCCCAAAAAGTATGGATAAATCGTCAAAGGAGACGGCCAAAGTGACAAACTTATCACACCACTTCTTAATCAAAAACGCAAAACTGCGGTGAAGCTGGGGATAAACGAATGTTGATCAGTCCTGCCCTCTCCATTGATCTCATACAGGAATGGTGAACCCAAAAACGAAATCCCAACATCGTTAAAAATGGCTTCCATAGATGGTTCGACACAGGAATCAAGGTCATCACAGGTGGAAACAAGATAACCAAACTGCTGGCCCATATCCATACAAATAACCATATGGTTGGTGGATAAAAACAGCCAGATGGACAATCAGCTACTGATCACCATGTGTACCCGCTCAGAAAACCATAATTAAAATTGGAAACCAAAAAATGAACGTCACATAAAATTGACGTGGTAGTACGAAAAAGCTAAAATTTGTCAAAGTCAAACCTCCGCTCATGATAGAAAATAATGCAATCTTACCCACAAATGTAGCACAGAAGGTAAAATAAAAGATCACTTCAATAAACTAACAATTTGTGGCTTTTTAAAACATAAAATTGCACACAACGAAAAATGAAACTTCCATCTTTCATGCAGATAAGCGAAGAATGAACGTTTGACAAATTTTCGAAATTTAATACGATTGCGCGTGTTTGAAACGCACACAGGGTGATGCATAGATTTCCGCCAAAATATAATAATAGCATTTGAAATGCTACAAAATAAAGAAAATCTGGGAAGTTCTAAAATTAAATGGACTACCGGTTGAGACAATCCTATGCCCCGACTAGCTAATGACTCTTCTGCTCAGTGACTTCTTCAGGGACTACGCTGAAGAACGACTTTTTAATTCAGAATAAAAGTCGATATCAAATTGGGAAAATTTTAATTTTATCTGCTATTGTCATTAAATACCACGACTGACTATCCAATTTGATACCACCGCAATCCCCTTTATCGACGAAATCCAACCTCTAAGAATAGACGTCAATCCAGATGTGATAATAGTCGCTGTTGTGCGATTCAATTATCTTCAAACACTTAATTATAAAACAAAAAGCAATTGTATCCTTCCAACAATATTTACCCTGTAAATGTCTGACAGCCAAGCAGAACTCAGGGTTTTGCAAAAAGTAAAAATACACTCCAACGCCGGCGCTGTGAAGCAATTCCTTGATGCACTTGACAGTGCTAGCATTACATAACAACTTAATATTTAGGTAGGTTCCGGCTCATGCGGGAATAAAGGGAAATGAGACTTCCTTACGAGGAACGCTTCAAAAAAGCACTTGGTAGGACCAGAACCAACCTGCTGGTTGGCTTATCTAAAATGCAAATATCTTAAATACTGGGAGGGCCGCCAGGGAATGAGGCAATCGCGGATGTTCAAGGGAAAGGATGGCAACTCCGCACCACATAATATGTGTATGTACCACATTAGCCTCAAAATGGCTAAAGCATCCTGATGATCTCTATTTGACCATCGGAAAAACAAATCAAATGTGTCACGTGAATTTAAAGGCTTTAACACAATACCCTGAAATTGGTTTTCTCTCCTCCGAATCAGCGGCCGGCTATTTAACAGTGCGGGATTGGACATGATAAGAGCAGACAGCTAAGTCGCTCAACCACGACATATATTAGGCACATTTTATTTATTTATAATTAAACCAAAAATATGCACATCGTGAAAATGACATATTTTGTATAAAAAATTCTCAGCTTTCAGAAAATAATTACAAATTTGAAACAAAACTTGCCGCAGGGTCATAAAATTCACTTTATGTAAAATTTTAAGGGCTGCCTGTTACTTATAATAAAAAATGAATATGTTCACTGAAAAGATGAGTATTTTTTTAAAAAAATAACTGTACTGTTAATATTACGAGCTAAAATCTTCAGTGAGTCATTATTTTCATGCAAAGAATAACTCCACAATATTTAAAAAAAATACGCGGGGGTCGCACTTTAAAAATAATTCTATTTGGTGGAGTGACCCTTATACTACTATATCTATAGATACATTATATAAATGTTAACGAAAATATACCAATTATAATTTTATTGCTGTAAAATAACAAAATTTTATCATAAATTCTAAACATTTTTTTATCTTTATTATATTACAATCGAGAATAAAATTTTTGGATCGAATTACCAAATTTGACATTTTTTAACAGGGTTCATTCTAGATCCTACAGGACAATTGAAATCCTTAGCAAAATAGTCAGTATTTTGGAATGTTCCATCAACTCTGAATTCTGCCGGTGAGTGTACGTCATCTAAAATTAGATTTCTCAGATATTCATTTCTCTGCTTTATACACCAAACATTTGCAGTCGAAATCCAAAACAATTGTCTGGGAGTATAATTAAGACCGGAGAGTCCAGGTTCTTCACCGTTACGTTCAACCCATTTTCCGTATGCTTCATAAGCTTTTCTGATTCCACCACTATCGGCCATATTTTCTCCTTGAGTTGCTACTCCATTAACCTATAATAATAAATAAATTGTGTATTAATTTCTTCAGTTTGCATATTCACCAGACTTACGTTCATATTAATATCAGAAACGGTAAAATTTCCAAATTGATCAAGCATTGAGCCTTTTCGGCAAACTTTTTCTTTGTTTCTTCTCCCCACCATTCGGATACTTCGCCATTTTTATCATACTGCCTTCCCTGATCATCAAATGCATGAGTAATTTCATGTCCAACAGTAAAACCCATTGATCCATAATTCATATAATGTGGTCGTTCGTTATTGAAAAATACTCCTTGAAGAATTCCTGCAAGGATTGCTGAAAATGGCTGACTTAGTTTTCTATAGAATTAAAAAATATAACGATTACGTACAAATGGAGTTAAGTTGTGCAATATAGTTAGCATTCACTGTAATCACGTCCGCTGCGTTAGTCCAATCTTTCTTATCAATAGGCGTTCTTAATTTGCTATTTTGTTTATTTAGTGAGAAACTGTTTGATCTTAATATTGCCTCAAGATAATTACTAGATGAGAAGTTTAACTAAAATATCAAATAAATAACTTGTCCACTATGTAAGTAAATAGAATTCTTACTGTAGCATAGTATTCTTCTATAATCTTGTCATCCAAGAGTTGCTCTGGATATCCTACATAAGGAGTTATTGCAAGTTCCTTCTCTAAAGCCTTTGCTTTAGTTTCTTCATCCATCCAATCCATATCTTTTATATCATCTGCGAAAACATCTCTTAAATCTCTCACTAATTGCTCTACATTTTCTTTTGATGCTGCGCTAAAGTATTTACGTATATATAAAGCACTTGCTGCTATATTCAATCTAAAACAAATCCTTAAAATATTTGTTGAAGTCTGTGTATTGGCACATACTGATCTTTAACAGTGTTAACACAGTCAGTCCATCTGGGTACCATAACTTTAGTTCCTTCCGTTACTTCTAGGTATCTACTGCCTGCACGTTTAAATTTCTTGGATACGTACGGAACCGAGTCCATTACAACGTGTAAAAGTAAATGGTTATGTAAAACGCTATTGAAACAAAATATAGTTAATATAAATATTTGTCATCCTATCAGCATTGGAAATCTTTAGTTTTAGAATATTACGTCTAGTAATTTTTGGCAAAATTTTGCTTGTTTTAGCAATGCTGTGCAGTTTTGCAATTATCAGACAAGTCAAATATTGTAAGAAATATACTAAAGAATACATTATAATAATATATTGTTTATATTCCACTTTAAATTTCATTTAAATAATATGCATTGAAATTATGTATATTTAAATTATAAATCGGTTAAAATATATCTTACCGTTCTGGGGTGCGATTCAATAAAGCTATTAGATCAGTTATGTAAGTGGGATTTGCTACATCCACAACATCATCCATGTTAACTGTGACAGCAGCACCTTTAAATACATTGGTAATATATTCAATCCACGGAATATCATTAAATCTATCCTGAAGTTCTCTAATTGTCATTTGATTTATACTTAACGAAGCATTGCGCTGTTCTCCTGCCGGTACTGTAATCTGTTATACGGATATACGGAGTAATACAACGAAATTATATAAAAATTAATGCTAAAATAATGCTCACTTTTGCAATTTCAGTTTCGAATTCCACAACTTCCTTTAATTCTGTTAACGCAGTATCTTTATTACCCCCGAGCAATACAGCTAATTCTACGATGTAATTATAGTAAGCTGCAACTTGTACATTCTCGAGTCCTTCCACAGAGCTGGCACGATCTACTGAAGATATACTTTGAAGAATCTGCAAAATTGTCAAGTATCTTAAAAAGGTCTAGAATAATGAAAGAAAGTGTTATACCTTAATTAAATTTTGCGAACTATTTAGTGAGCTTTGTGATACAACTACAGGTATAAGACTGATTACGTTGAATCCTTCATCTTGAATGCTGTAAATAGATGTTTTCCAATTGAAATCTGCTGCTTTCCATTTAGATCCTTCAAGTACAGGCCAACCACCCAATCGTGTTAAAATGGCTTCTAAAGGTTGAGTTCCTTCTGCATTAATGACGTTGGTATTGTAACATAACTTATAAAGATTTTTCGCTAGGACGAAAGGAAATGGTTCTCCATCTTTGACGGGTTCTTCTAACATATGGTTCATTCGACTGAGTATATCGTTATTAATTAGGGAGTATCCGGTTATCATTGATTGATCATCGGGTATAACGTGTTTTGTTGGAAAATTTCCGCAGGCAAACTCATAGAAACTGTCACATGGGTTAACCGATGGTTTCATATTTTGTAGAATGGCTGAAGCACTATGGATACATTCTTGTGTGGAACAAGTGGATTCCGTACTACTAAATGATAATAAAATGCATTAATATTTTAGCCATGGAAGTCACGCAATGAGATTTAAAATAAGTGTATATAGGTGTCTGCGTACAGACAGGAATTTTCTTATCTGTACATTCATTTAAATTTGTAAATATAAGAACCTTAAAAAATAATATATTGATATTTAATCTAAGCAAGCAATCTAATTTAAATATGATTAAAATTTTTGTTGAATGTTCTTTAAATATTATACATAATTGATTTTTAATGTGTTAAATTAACTTAATAACTTCTAAATTTTATTAACAAGCCAAAAATTAGCTTTGATGCAAAAAAATTCAGATGTAAAAAAGTCAGAAACTCACTGTGCTGCATCCCTCTTATTTATTGCCAATGCGTTAATTTGCAGTATTGTAACGACACAACATATAAGGGCAATTGAGTACTTAGCCATATTCACAATATAATTATTACGACTGTCCACTATCTACTGCAACAATAGAGCCTGACATGTTCATATTGTATACAAATTGTTATCGGCATAATCAAAATAATAATATTCTACACAAAATATTTTTAGGTTTTTTTTTATATTTTGATTATCCCGAAAGTATGATAATTATGTTGACAAACATATTATTACGCAATTATCGCGAACCATGCTACTAATTATTAATATGAATTTTGCAATATAATTTTAACTGTTACGTAATATCATAATTATAATTAAAATAAAATTTAGTAGCTATTTAATCTGAGCATCTTAATCTTAAAGTACCAGACTGTGTTACGGACAGACAGAATTTCTATGACATAATAATTATTGTTTGTGTGTGATGGGTTTTCATCGAGTTTTCATTACCTTTCCTACAGTAGCCTATCATATAAAACAATGTTATGCTCTTAAAATTACTGTAATATTTAACCATTGAATATTACTTTGAATTAATTCATATATAAAACTAATAAAAGGTTGGAGATTTAATGTTAGTAACAATTAACATTAAGTAACAATTCTTGTAAATGTTCATGTAAAATTAAAAATACTTTAAAAATGATAAAAAGTAGTGCTTCCTTTGATTTCTGTTTTCTGTCCGCCCCCAAGTTGATCTACATTGATGTCACTATCACTACTAGCCTACTTCACTCCAGCTGAATAAAGGCCTTCCCCATCATTTTCCATCTTTCTCTATCTTCTGCCACGTTTAACCATGCAATACCTGCTGTCTTTCTTATGTCGTCCCTCCATCGTGTATTTGGGGGCCCAGTGCTCCTTCTTCCAGATCTTTGTCTCCATTATAGCATCTTCCTTGTCCAACTATCATCTCCGATTCTGGCTATGTGTCCCGCCCAATTCCACTTCAGCTGGGATGCCCTTTCTACCACATCCTTTAGCCCTGTATGCTGTCTGATCCATTCATTTCTCTTTTGGAGTTATGTCTAACATTTGTCTTTCCATTGCTCTTTGCGTAATTTTAAGTTTCCTCACATTGGACCTTGTTAATCTCCAAGTTTCTGAGCCATATGTTAGAACAGGGAGGATGAATTGATCGTATATGCGTCGTCTAAGCGACATTGGTATTTTGGACTTCAAGATATTATATTTTAATCCCCTATAATCTCTCCCTCCCAGCTTGCATCTTCTAATTATTTCAGTGTCTTATTATCTTTATCCATCGCTATGTATTGCCACAGATATACAAACTCCTGCACTACCTCCAATGTGTTGCCATCAATCATAATGTGGATTCCTTCGTGGTTGTTGACGTTCGACATAACTTTTGTTTTTGCTTTATTTAATTTGTAGCCCTACCAGTTTAGATGCTCTTTGAAGGTCGTCCAGAATTATCAGGAGTTCTTCTTCGCTTCCAGCTATTAACACGATGTCATCTGTGAATCTTAGGTGGTTAAGGTATTCGCCGTCTATACATATTCCTTTTCTTGCCAATCGAGGTCTTTGAAAACATCTTCCATTGCGTTATGAAGAGCTTTGGAGATATCGTATCACTCTGTCTTATGCCTCTCTAATCGATATACTTTTTATTCGTATATTCGTTTTTATTTTTGCTTCATATATACCTGTCATCTATTCTACAGTTTTTTAAAGATCCCATTATCCGAATGGTCAACAATTATATTAAATTTTGTTGAGAATGTAGGATAAAATCTAAAATCGAAACAGGTCGTTTTGAAATAACACCACCTATATTTACTTTTTAAAATTATCACTGCAATGGTGTAAATTCAAAAGAGGAAAAAATTAAACAAAATAATATTAAACCCATTAATGCGCAAAAATTTAAATTATCAGTTCAAAATTAAAATTAACTTTTTGATTTTCACTTTTGCGTTATCATACAATACACGCCCGGCCGATAAGAAACCGTACGCTTAACTTTTAAAACCAATTCTGACCTTATAATACTGTAGTGATTGAAAATACAGCTTTCCATGTAATATTACTTCTAAATATCCAGGCTGGACGAATTTAATTCCTATATTAACATCTACACTTCTTCCAGATTTCCATAAATTGTGCAATACCTCAAATTTTACACGTCTATCCAAATCTTGAAATTTTCACAACTTGGCACTTCTAAATTCGGAATAATACTCAAAATCGTCCCCAATTAGGACTCTTGACTAATTATCGTACAAATTACTGATCAAAATGATCGCTAAACGGTACTCAATCGAAAGAGCCGTCCTTCCTCTCATACATACGGCGAGGAAGTCCTTATCTTCAGATCGCCAACCTCTTTTCACTAAATTTTCAAATTCCTCTACGTTTCCGCTATTTTCACTTTTAAAACGCCGCGCGAGTGCGTATCAAATTCGCACAGAATCATTGTTCAGTTAATCAATTACCTGACGCTTAAATGGGCCAAAATCTATTACAATGTTATTGTTTATAAATTTTCCTTCTCCTGCCTGGACCATTCGATTTATCTCAATATGATTTAGGCACACTTGCACTTTTCTAATAAAATTGTTAACCCACTCATTTTCGAGTGATAAGCACTCCGCAGAGGTTCGGATGTTAAAGTAACCACATAAAAATCAGATTTTGTAATTGGTTCTAAGTAATAATTATATATTATAAATATTTCTTGAATCCTACTGTGAAAATTTTTATAAAAAATATATTATATAAAAAATAATAAAGAAAATATACCAATTATAATTTTTATTGCTGTAAAATAACAAAATTATATCATAAATTATAAACATTTATTTATCAGTACTATTTATTATTTATTACAATCGAGAATACAATATTTGGATCAAATTACCAAATTTGACATTTTTTAACAGGGTTCATTCTAGATCCTACAGGACAATTGAAATCCTTAGCAAAATACTCAGTATTTTGGAATGTTCCATCGACTCTGAATTCTGAAGGTGAGTGAACGTCCGTTAAAATTGCATTTCTCAAATATTCCTTTCTCTGCTTTATACACCAAACATTTGCAGTCGAAATCCAAAACAACTGTTTGGGAGTATAATTAAGACCCGGGAGTCCAGGTTCTTCACCGTTACGTTCAATCCATTTTCCGTATGCTTCATAAGCTTTTCTGATTCCACCACTATCGGCCATATTTTCTCCTTGAGTTGCTACGCCATTAACCTATAATAAATAAATTTTGTATTAATTTCGTCAGTTTGCATATTCACCAGACTTACATTCATATTAATATGAGAAACGGTAAAATTGCCAAATTGATCTATAAAGCATTGCGCCTTTTCCACAAACTTTTTCTTTGTTTCTTCTCCCCACCAATCGGATACTTCTCCATTTTTATCATACTGGCTTCCTTGATCATCAAATCCATGAGTAATTTCATGTCCAATAGAAAAACCCATTGATCCATAATTCATATAATGTGGTCGTTCGTTATTGAAAAATACTCCTTGAAGAATTGCTGCTAGGATTACTGAAAAAGATTGATTTAGTTTTATACAGAATTAAAAAATATAAAGATTACGTACAAATCGAGTTATGTTGTGGATCATAATTAGCATTCACAGTAACCGCGTTCGCTGCGTTAGTCCAATCTTTCTTATCAATAGGCGTTCTTAATTTGCTAAATCCTTTGCTTTGCAAGAAACTGCTTGCCTTTAACACTGCCTCAAGGTAATTACTAGATGAGAAGTTTAACTAAAATGTCAAATAAATAACTTGTCCATTATATAACTAAATCGAATACCTACTGTAGCATAGTATTCTTCTATAATCTTGTCATCTAAGAGTTGCTCTGGATATCCTACATAAGGAGTTATTGCAAGTTCCTTCTCTAAAGCCTTTGCTTTAGTTTCTTCATCCATCCAATCCATATCTTTTATATCATCTGCGAAAACTTCTCTTAAATCCCTCACCAATTGCTCTACATTTTCTTTTGATGCTGCGCTGAAGTATTTACGTATGTATAAAGCACTTGCAGCTACATTCATTCTAAAACAAACCTTTAAAACATTTGTTGTAAGGTGTGTATTGGCACATACTGCGTATTAACAGTGGTAACACACTCACTCCATCTTGGAACCATTACTTTAGTTCCTTCCGTTACTTCTTGATATCTACTGCTGGCTTGTTTAAATTTCTTGGATAAGAACGGCACCGAGTCCAATACAACGTGTAAAAGTAAATGGTTTTGTATAACGCTATTGAAAAAAAATAATAGTTAAGAGAAATATTTGTCATCCTATCAGCATTGGAAATCCTACTCCTAATATTACGTCTAGTCATTTGGCAAGATTTTGCTTAATTTAAGCATGTAGTTTATACATTATCAAACAACTTAAATATTATAAGAAATATACTCAAGAATATATTTTATTAGTCTTGTTTATATTCCACATTAAATTCCATTTAAATAATACTATGCATTGAAATTCTGTCTACAAGTTTAATCGCTTAAAATATATCTTACCGTTCTGGGGTGCGATTACATAAAGCTATTAGATCAGTTATGTAACTGGGATTTGCTACATCCACAAGATCGTCCATGTTAACTGTGACATCAGAACTTTTAAATATTTCGTTAATAAATTCAATCCAGGGAATTTCATTAAATCTATCTTGGAGTTCTTTAATTGTCATTTGATTTATACTTACACTCAAAAAAATGTTGTTCATAATATTAATAAACAGTGGTTACTAACTTGTATTTAGTTGTCACAATAATCATATTTATTGTTAGGACGAAATTTTTTAATTATTTAAGAACTCTGTTTATTGGTACAATAATTCAATATTCATTGTAAGAATAAATGGTCTAACACTGATTAATAACAGAAAATTCATTCAGCCAGTAACTAATTTTATGTATTTGATTAAAACATTTAATTCTCGCAATAAAAAGTATTTTTGTATATACAAATATTCAATTTATCGTGACAACGAATGCATTTATATTGATAGTTAATACATTTATTAAATAATGTAAAAAATTAATTGATTAATGAAAACTATTACTTGTTACAACAACTATAGTTGTTATTACTATAACAGCAATGAAGTCATCATGTTTTTGTCGATTTCTTTGGTGTGATGTCATTTACTTAGTGAAATCTGTGAGTGAACACGTAAATTTTGAAAGAGATTAAACATTGTCTGGTACTTTTACTGTTAAAATAAGGTAAGTTGGGATATTAATATATTACAAGTAAATTATCACTTGATTTATACATGTTTTTTGTGGAATACGGCCGTTGTATCGCTTAGCGTCAAGTCACCGTCTAGAAAGGGAAATTTTGGAACGATTCCCAACAGAGAAATTGGTATCTATTTGATCATCAAAGATTAATTCTTTAATTTTTAACACATTTTATTACAGGAATATTATCGTATTTCGAAAGGAGGCAAAATTTATAATAAATATTGCAACATGAAAGCTTCGTTTAAATCAGCCATAATTAGCCATGTTTTACCGCCACAGCTAAAAACTGATGAAAGAAAATCTCGACACGAGAAGGATTTTGGTAAGTGGCTTGCAAACAATTTATTGCTTTTATTTTGAAAATCAATTTTGTACAGGTTTAAAGACCCTGGTATAACATTTTAGAAATATTCGTGTGCGTTTGAGATTTATAACCTGCATTTTTTTTAGAACCTGGACTAGATGGAGAAAGTTTACCCTATTTTAGACGCTTGGCCTTTTTATAAAACATCTTCAGGATATCGTTTGGTACGTCACTGCATTAACTATAAATTACAGTTAATTATTGTTAGTTTCCTTTCAGATTGATAGTGATTTTAAAATTGCATTCGAAGACAAAGATGGTCTTATTATGAATTGGGATAATAACCGTGGCAATCTGGTAAAAGTTTTATTCTGCAACGTAAAGGACAAAAAAATAAAAGGATTGTTAGAGACAGTGAGGGATACCTCTGATTTACAAGAAAGTGAGTGTTTTGCATACATTAATTCGTGCTATACTTATTTGATTTTTCACTTTCAAATAGTTAAATTCATAAATAATAATTTAATTGTTCTTTTCAGATAGACATAATGCCGCTATTTTTTGGTCAATACATCATGGCTACTTCGTTCCTACAACACTAAGTATTCAAAAAATAGGCGACAAAAGGGTCGGCACCCTTATCAAAAATAAATATATATTTTTTATATTTGTTTTAAATTTTTTTAATTCTGTATTATACTTAGGTTAGAAACACTTAAATTAATTTCAAATTGTGTTCTGAAAATAAAATTTAGTTTTTAATATGTTGTTTGAATTACAATTCCGTCAATCCTATCAATTTTGGCATGAGCCCTACCAATAAAATAAGGTGAGACAATGTATATCAATTTCATTTATTGCGTCCATATTTTACTAAATTTCTTGCTTTTTCCTTTGCGGGTTTAGTAGACAATAATTAAACTCTATAATATCTCTTTTAATAGATTAATGTTTCGAGGGGTTTTGTTTCCTCTTCGTCAGAACCAATTAATAATATGTCATAAATTAACATTCAAATATTTATAATTCATTTAAATACGTATTATAAATATTTGAATGTTAATTTCTGACGGTTCCGACGAAGAGGAAAAAAAACTTCGAAGCGCTAATCTATTAAAAAAAGATATATAGAGTTTAATAATTATTGTCCACTAAACCCGCAAAGGAAAAGGCAAGAAACAAAGTATGTATATCAATAGCTCTCTCAATTACTAAGTTAATTTTGGCAATAAACGATGTACATTGAGCCAATAACTGTAGTAATTGATAAAACAAACCTATTAATGAGTCCAACAAATAAAATAAGGTGCGACAATATACATCAGTTACTCTCACAATTATTAACTCCACTATGACAATAAACGATGTTTATTGAGAGAATTAACTACGTTTATAGCATTAATAAACATCGTTTTGTTCTAACAATTAAATTGGTAACTGGACAAATTTTAATAATTATAGTTGTTGGTTTAATAAACATTTTTACTGATATTATGTACCTTTTTTTTTGAGTGTAACGAAGCATTACGTTGTTCTCCTGGCGGAACTGTAATCTGTTATACGGATATATAGTAATACAATTGAATTATATAAAAATTAATGCTAAAATAATGCTGATCTTTGCAATTTCAATTTCGAATTCCACAACTTCCTTTAATTCTGTTAACGCAGTATCTTTATTACCCCCGAGCAATACAGCTAATTCTACGATGTAATTATAGTAAGCTGCAACTAGTTCATTCTCGAATCCTTTCAAAGAGCTTGCACGATCTACTGAAGTCAAACCTTGAAGAATCTGCAAAATTGTCAAGTATCTCAAAAAGGCCAATGATAATGAAAGAAAGTGTTATAACCTTAATTAAATTTTGCGAACTATTTAGTGAGTTTTGTAGTACAGTTACAGGTATAAGACTGTATACGTTGAATCCTTCATCTTGAATGCTGTAAATAGTTGTTTTCCAATTAAAATCTTCTGCTTTCCATTTAGATCCTTCAAGTACAGGCCAACCACCCAATCGTGTTAAAATGGCTTCTAAAGGTTGAGTTCCTTCTGCATTAATGGCCTTGGTATCGTAACATAACTTATAAAGATTTTTTGCTAGAACGAAAGGAAATGCTTCTCCATCTTTGACGGGTTCTTCATATATATGGTTCATTCGACGGAGTACATCGTTACCAATTAGAGAGTATCCGGTTATCATTGATTGATCATCGGGTATAACGTGTTTTGTTGGAAAATTTCCACAGGCAAACTCATAGAAACTCTCACATGGGTCAGCCGATGGTTTGATATTTTGTAATATGGCTGAAGCACTATGAATACATTCGGGTGTGGTACAAGTGGGTCTCGCACATCTAATTGATAATTAAATAATATTAATATTTTATCCATAGAAATCACAAATTGAGATTTGAGTGCGTGGGTACAGATGATTTTTCGTATCTTTACGTTCATGTAGATTTGTAAATATACGAACTTATGTATTAAAAATAATATTTTGAAATTTAATCTAAGCAAACAATCTATTTTAAATGTGATTAAAATTGTTGTTGAATATTCATTAAATATACATAATTGATTTTTAATGTATTAAATTAACTTGATAACTTTTAGTAGGAATATTTTAATAATTTACGAATTAATGGAATGAAATTAATAATATACTTTTAAGCTTTAAAGTGTGATACACTCTTCATCAGAAATTACATAAATTAAATGAATAATTATTTTATTAAAATATTCCTACTAATTTATTATCACGAATTAAAAATTTAACTTGATAACTTCTAAATTTTATTAACAATCTAAAAATTAGCTTTGATGCAAAAAAAATAGGTAATAAATCAAATAAAAATCAGCCATAAAAAAAGTCAGAAACTTACATTTCTACATCCCTTTTATTTACTGCCAATGCGTTAATTTGCAGTATTGTAACAACACAACATATAAGGGCTATTGAAAACTTAGCCATATTTACAATATAATTACGACCGTCAACTATCTACTGCAACAATGGAGCCTGACATGTTCATCTTATATATAAATTGTTATCGGCATAATAAAAAAAATAATATTCTACACAGAATATTTTTGTCTTTTTCTATATTTTGATTAGCCCGAAATTATGATAATTATTTTGACAAACATATTAAGCAAGTATCGCAAAACATGCTAATAATTATTAATATTTATTTTGCAATATAATTTTAACTGTTACGTAATATTATAATTATAATTAAAATAAAATTTAGTAGCTATTTAATTTGAGTATCTTAATCTTAAAGCACCAGATAGCGTTACGGAGAGACAGAATTTCTATGACATAATAATTGTTTGTGTGTGATGGGTTTTTGTTACCTTCCCTACATAGCTTATCCTATAAAACAATGTTGTGCTCTTAGATTTACTGTAATATTTAACCATTGAATATTACTTTAAATTAATTCATATATAACTAATAAAATGTTGGCGATTTAATGTTAGTAACAATTAACATTAAGTAACAATTCTTGTTAATTTTCCTGTAAAATTAAAAATACTTTAGAAATGGATAAAAAGTAGTGTTTCTTTTGATTTCCAGTTTTCTGTCCGCCCCCAAGTTGATCAGTAAGGGAATGACAGGCAAAATGGGGTACCGAAGGTTTAAAATGGCCACAAATAAAAACTTGATGACATTGTAATATTGGACATAAAAAAACAAACTTATTGTATTATTAACTCTTTATTTATGTAATTTTGGTTAATAAAAAAACACACATAACTTACGAATATATAATTTACTATCTACAAATATATAATGCACTTTAAACACCTTAATGCACCCCATTTTGCCCGTCTATAGAGGGCAAAATGGGGTAGTCGAGTTCAGACCTTAGAATTATTCTGGTACTGCTTACAAAACACATTGCTTTTTCGTCGTCTTGTTCTACATCTGCACCCGAATTGTGTGCCCATTTACAACAGTATGAACAAGAGATACACCCCTCTGTTGATGTTAAATGAAAATCTCCACAAATTAAAAAATCAGTGTGGCTCACATCACTGTCTGTATCAGATTCTACTTTTTGATTTTTGCATTTCATTTTTTTCTTTTCGATTTACTTTGAACATCTGTTATCTTTCTTTTCACCCCTTTCGGTACCCCGTTTTACCCTACCCCATTTTGCCCTAACAGCATATTCTTAGGTTAGTTCTGATTTATTTATTAGAAACTTATTGTTTCTTCAACTAATTTATGAAAGACTTGCATTATAATATACTACTTGCGGGGACAACAATAATACTGCACATTAAAATAATTTACTGATACTTATATTGAGTTAAATCTGAATTAATATTGTAAATTTGTCACACAAAAACTAACATTTATTCTTTATGACGGACGATTCAACAAAGACGGCAGGTCCAACAGGTAATGTACCTGTCCGGGGACGCAGCAATAAAGATTTTTTTCATATAGGGCCATACTTAGCACTACACAGGTGCTACAAAACACGAGTACCCCGTTTTAGGCGCCTACCCCATTTTGCCCGTCGTTCCCCTATGTCATCAGTATGTAGGTTGCCCTAATAACCTTTCTGGTTTTCTAAATTTTAAATGTCGCAAAAAATAATAATTTTGTTTATCACGTTTTTTTTATAATTATCATATTTACAAACATAATACATGTCGTTAATGTATAATTAAATATTTTAATTAATATATTGACAAAACTATAATTATATATTATTATATAACGAGTTCTCTAATATATTTTTTATTTTATTATATTTGTTATTAAAGATGTTATTAATTTGATAATGATAATTATAATATATTACATTTGTATATAAATAGATTACAATTTATTCGAATTACTATCAGATACCTATTCAACCCTTGAGAAAAAAACTGAATTATATTGTTTGAGCAATAATTAATTATATAACGTGCGTATACATATCCTACCCCATGTTAATTTACAATTATTTAATTTTAAACTTAATTGCTCAACTTTAAACCACTTTTCCCGATAATCCACGAATGATAAGGAAACAGATTACCAAGGATTTTACTCATCCCCTTTCGGTCACGAGAAATCGTATGGATACCACTAAGATTCTTTGATGTTGTGACTTATAGTTGTGATTATTCGACAACAAGAAGTTTAAAATAGATAGCGATAAACAACGCCTAATGTACAACATAAATTTGTGGGGCCCTTCTGGCATCTACAGAACTCCAAACTTCGAATGAAATTTTCGGCTAATGTTGATTGTTCGTAACTCTTCTACGGATACTTTGTTCTATTCCTGAAGCAACGATTGCTCTAGTGCTTTCAAACTTTTGTAGGATTTTGCACAGACCCTGGCCTCTAAAATTCACCATATGGCATAACCCATTGGGTTGAGATCTAGTGGGTACGGGTACCATTCAGCGGAACTAATAAGATCACAACAATTGATTCTAAACAACTCTTGCGTAGTTTTTGCATTATGGGCAGGCGCAGAGTCTTGTTGAAAGGCCCAGATGAATATTGTCATCTTTCATTCGACATGGTATCCTTGTTTCCTAGTATCTCGAAGCAGTTGGTTTTAGATGTTAAAGTAAAAGAAATGGAAGTATATCAGCGCCGGAAAGGGAAGATAAGTTATTGTTAATACAAAGCAGTTTTTTTATAAACAGAATGATGGTTTAATCATGGATGACGCAGCCAACGTAGTGTAGTTATGGAAGAACTAGTTGCAAAAATATTAGAATAAAATATGTGGTTTTGATTTGGTAGTGCAGGGGGGGGGGGCTGAAGAAGAGATATATGATTTCCATACTTTTAGGATGGAAAAGGAAGTAAATTGTGAACTACCATTTTTAGATTTAAAGATAATGAGGATGGATGTTGGTAATCTAAAACCATTCTAATAAATAATCATTCTTTAAAGATGTAGAAATCAGTAGTTCGGAATTCTAAACAAATAATATATAGAATTGTAAGCTTTTATCTAACAATAACAGATTGTAAATATAGAAAAAGTTTGAAAAGCTCGAAGAAGTAGTCGAAAATTGGACTTCCAGATTGCGCTTAATTCGAATAGTTTAACTATATTAATGAATTTTTTTAAATGATTTTATTATTGTTTTTTTTTAATATAATCAAGTTTCGATTACCGAGGGCGAGGTAGGATTGAATTACATTAATTTATCGTAATTATATAATATAGTACTACTGCTATTGGATAATAATGGTAAACAATTTTTGCAAATAATATAATGTGATATAAATAAACACTGTAGAATAACAACTTTTTCATAATAATAACAATCGGTTATCCTACAACTTTTTAACCTTTGAGGGTTAATTGCAGTGGCGGTGATATAAGTAAGCTACTGTAAGCAATGCTTAGGGGCCCGAGACCATAAGGGGCCCTACCACCCCACCTTTTATGCAAGCAAAAAACTTACGACCTTTTTTTTAGGGGCCCGTTTTGTATATTTGCTTACATGTCCATCCCAATTCGTAGTCGAAATAACAATATTGCTACATATTAATAACTCAAAAATTGTATTAAAATATATTTCCAGATGCAATTAAATTATTTGAACAATGTGTACGATATGATTAATTAATAAATGGATCAGATCTCTCTTATGATTATTGAAATCAGGCCTTATAATAATATTGTGCAGTTAGTATAATAAATTGTCTTGATTTGCATCGTGCGATTTACGTTGCAATAAAAACGTAATACCGACCACTGACCGGGTGGGTACTTTCTGCCTCCCAGAACCACTGCTTTCACACAATTCCTTCACATTTTATACACATTGCAATCTGGACATTGCGATTTTGGGAGCTTAAAGAAATATGTGATTCGATTTGCGTTGTTTCGACAGAGTCTATTGCACTTTCCTAAAACGTGACCCTTTCACGTTTGAAGCTACGCCAGTTAAATGTGTAAAATAAATCGACGAGTCTTTTAGGAATATTCTAAAAAATAATTGCTGACGTGAGGTACAATCTTCAATAATAATAAAAGTGGTGGGGAGGTAAATTTACAATCGTATGAACAATCTCGATGTTTATTCTAAAATTATAATATTATATTTCTTTTAAAATACATTTTAATATTATGCAGCGTAACTAAACTTTATTTTTTGTTAATATTGTCCACACAAATTATTTACTTATGTGTTTGCATGCCGTTGTTGAATAGCGTAAGATTAATTTAGGTATAATTATGCGGTCTATTACAATATAATTTGTATACAAATTTAATATAGGGGAAAACCGGGATGATTCGTACACTTTTAACACTAAGTCATGTAAAAGAAAAACTAATAGCTATTTCAAAATAATTTTAATACTGCTGAATTACCTACACATCTGGCTTTAATAATAGCGTAGTTCAGTATTGATATAAAGTAACATGGAAAAGCTATGATGAATTTCCCAAAAAATGGAAATCGTACGAAAGCACCCCACACGCGGGGTAGATTCGTACATAGAGTGGGGTACATTCGTACATAGTGGAACATAGTAAGAACTTTTTCTTAAACTTATGCCAGTCTTATCTTCACTATCAGTCTCTACAGTTTTCTTCTGTTTCTTTGGTTTGGTTTCTTTATTTGTGTCTAATAGAAAAGTTAACGCGCGTTTAAATTCTTTAGTTTTTTGTTTTCTCTCTTGCTCTTGTTTCTTCATTTCTTTTGCTCTTTCTTTTTCTATCAGTCTATTTTTTCGGGAGTATGTGTATATATCTTTGATTTTCCTGGAAGTTTTCCTTTCTTCATCTTTTTAGGTGCATTCCTGTCCACTTTAAGCAGTACGAATCCACCCCACTCGAACTGTACGAAGGTACCCCAACCGAAACAATCAACAAATAAATTCAAAATAAAAAAAACGGTTAAGGTTATCCCAAAATTTATGTTTATATATTAATCTAAGGTACTTATTCAAAAACTATCATACAATACTTTAACAATTTTAGCAAAACTTATTGCGAATGAATGATTTCAAAGATGAATCTAAAAATTACTTATGTGATGCAAAAACACGTATCGACTTGTTACAACGAAGCTGACTGTTGCATTGCCACCGCACTTAGGTGTTAAACTATGGCCTTAAGGCGAAGATCTATACTGTCAAACATCACATTTTGGTTTTTTCGGTCTCATTTCTACAATTTTCATTTTTTTGCGTTCAAATTTTGTAAGAAAGTATAAAACTATAAACGCTATTGAGCTACGTTTGATTTTTTGTTTTTTAAATTTTTTTAATATTTATTTTTCGAATTAGCTGTTTATTGCTTCGTGGCCCCAAACATCATGACTTTATAAGTCACCCATAAATTTTTTAATTAAATCTAATGTATATTAACAACATGGTATGCAAAAACATGTTAACATTTTTTAAATTTATTTGTCATTGAATTATGCTGCCTCGCAGATTTGAGCGGCATTGTTAAGAACTATGCATCTGTATTAAATTATGTTTTCAACACAAAATAAGTTTACCGTTGCGTATAATTTTTTGACCACGTCGCTTCGGTCAGACCGAAGCCAGAAGCAGGTATAGAATTACCAATTCATTCATAGCTTTTCACTTTTACATTATTTGAGAACAAACGACTTTAATGCAGGCGGTGCAGAATTGAAAAGTCGCTCATAAAAGTTTTTTTTAGTAACCATTATCATTTTCACCCATAACAACTTCCCAATTTTCCATAGTTAAAATAGAAATAAAGAAAGAAAGAAGACTTATATTTTTAATCCTTTAATTTGCTGTTCACTCTTTAGCGACAAACCCAATGCTAAACTTTAACTTACATAATATACAAAATAAACAATAATTGTGCCAAAGGGTAGAATGTAAAAAATCATAGAAAGTCGAGCACAATATTATTTCTGAGAATAGTTCAACAATAACATAAACGAGGACAAAATGAGTTCATTTCAAGAAGGCACTTTAGATTTTTATGGCCTACGGTAAGTGTCAATAAATGTAAAATTGTTCAACTATAAGAAGTTTTTTTGGTACATACGTTTGAATTATTAAGTGATAAAAATGCAAGAATTTGCATAAAAATTCAATTCAATTAAAAAAATTCAAAAAAATTTTAGAATTTCAAAAAATTTATTTTTATTATTTATTATAATTTATTTTTATTATAATAATTTAATATAATAACATTTTTTTATTAAGAACAAAAATAATCAAGTAAGCTACTAAGCTCTAGCTATTTAGGTGGAGTAAAATGTACAGTTCCGAGTTGTTCGGAATTTGGGATGACCCAAATCTGATTCATTTAAATGTTCAAAATTTACGCACATCACTACAAAGCAAAGGCAGTAATATGCAGGCGTAAGACTGACAAAGGCACTACATGGGTTCTTCAGCCCTGTAACTTAACGGGTTATTACGTAAGTTTCATAAATTTACCGTGTCCGAAATACATACAATAACATAATTATACCAGCCGTGTTAAAAGTATAGTATAATAATTGAATTCTCGAAACTTACGATACGACATGGCGTACACATGCTAAATAGTAAATAGGGGCAAATCGTTACAAATTACATGTAATAAATTGACTTTTCGTAAATTAAGGACAATTAGGGGTCCTAACATTGGCATTTGTAAGTTTTCTCAGAAAAGATATATACAAAAACAGAAAAAAAATTAAACATGATGGCTTTGAAATCCCAACAAACCTCAAATTGCAACCAAGATCTCAAAGAGCAACTTGACATATCTGCAGTGGACACCACGAGATACACACATTTGAATATCTTTGATTTTATAGATATTGATAATAGATTATATTATAGATAAAGATAATACATAATTTAATTTGTGAATTTATAAATTATATTTATATGTGAAAGCGATATTTTAGTGCTCTAAAATACATCACTAAATAAAATTTAGTGAATTTATAAACTTAATTTAAAATAAATTAAAATCGGTTTATAGAATATCGATTTCAGTGTTTTAAAATACTTGTGCCTTAGTGAATTTATAAATTATAGTGTCTTTTAAAATAGTGTTATACAGATTTCCAGAATTATTGGTCGCGTAAGTATACTTATCGAATTTTTTAATTTTCTTCTGTTTTAGAGTTAAAACTTTCCAACATGTCTAAGGTAAACATGATTATTAAAAAATCAAAGAAACATTTTTCAGTAAGCATAAGAAGAAAAAGTATGAAAAATCGAATGGCACACATTGCAAATGAAAGAAAATCTCGACAGTTAGTACATACTACCTTTCCGACGTAAGTACCTCCTAGTTAATTTTGATTACGAGCAGTTTTTAGTAATCCAAATTATACATTTTCATTAATTTATGTTTTATTTCATTTCATTATTTCACTTGAGATTCGTCTTTCTTGCAGGAATAAACGCTTGCAGATTATCCCGCTTCAATTAAAGATATTTTGACTAGGGCTGGGCGATTATTAAATTTAACAATCGAAAGTCGATTGTGTAAAAATAATCGTACAATCGATTAATTGATTATTCGAAAACAATCAAACAATCGATTATTTTCTATAACAATGGAATAATCGATTAATCAAGTAATCAAACAAAATAATCATTAGTATCTATTACTTATTTAAAGTTGTAGCGAAATAATCGATTAATTGAAATTTATTGACGTTTGAGGGTTTCAATCTCTTTGAATCTCTTCAATAATCTTGAGATCAATTTAGTAGCAACGAAATATCCGGTCATAAATTTTGTGTAAGCACAGTAATTAGTAATTTACATTTTTAGAGATATGATTGTGGATCATGAAGCGGATATTGTGGGACACGAATATTGTGCCGCTGAAACAAGAGAAGACGACAACAATTCAAGTAACTTTGAAATTTCTGAACAAGAAAATATTATCACAATTGAAGAAAGCATTGAAATGATAAATGATGAAAATTTGTCTTTAGGAAATAAAGAAAAGTTTGTTGATCCTGAAATTTCCGAAGAAGATATTGTAGCAATTGTTAATGAATCTGAAAATTATTTAGTTGATAAAAATCAAGAAAATATCGAAGTAGTTATGAGGTATTTAATTGGTAACAAAATTAATTAAATTCCCATTTAAACTTTTACATAAATTTTAGAGACACACCGATAAATAATGTAGATATTACTGAAGGAAGGAGAATTATTAACGTCAAATATTTATTTCGTCAAATTTGTAATGCAGAAAAACACGAACCGTTTGATTGTACAATAGCCGATATGCTAGTAGTTAAAGAGCAAAGATATGGATTGTATTCAAAATTTACTCTCCAATGTCAAATGTGCAAAATTATTAAAATCATCGATACAGAAGAACCAACCATAGAAACAATGAATATTAATCAAGCTGCTGCTTTTGGAGCCATATCGATTGGCATTGGATATTCACAATGCGATGAACTTTTATCTACAATGAATATTCCGTTTATGTCCTTGGCCACATATATGGAAAAACAACGGGAGATATCGACGCTATTACATGACACTGCATTATCTGTTGTAATTGAAGCAGGCAAAGAAGAATACAAATTAGCTGAGGAATTGGGTGAAATTGATGAAAACGGAATAGCGAATATAACAGTAATTGCAGATGGAGCTTGGTCTAAGCGCTCGTACAATGTAAACTACAATGCGTCGTCCGGTGTGGTAAGATTAATTTATAAGTAAATTCGTATTTTATATGTGTATTTATTATTTATTTTCGTAGGGCTGCATTATTGGACAGAAAACTGGCAAGATATTGTTTTTGGGTGTACGTAATAAATACTGTTTAGTTTGTGCATATAACGAAAGTAAGAATGAAACAAAGGAACATATTTGTTTCAAAAATTGGAATGGAGCTTCAACGGCTATGGAAAGCGATATAATTGTGGAGGGTTTCAAACAGAGTTTAGAAATGCATCGGCTAAGATATACATGTTTGGTAGGAGATGGAGATTCGAGTGTTTATAACAAATTACTCCATACAAATCCATATGGTAATAAACGTGTTGAGAAAATTGAATGTAGGAATCATTTATACAGAAACTGTGGTTATCGATTACGAAAATTAGATGGTATTCGCCTTCTCAACATTAATTTAATAAATTATTCATTGGTTTTTTTTTATTTCAGAAAGAACAGCAAGTAAATATAATGGTAAAAAGATTCCGAAGAACTTGAGAACTGTAGTAGTCAACGCTGCAGTAAGAATCGTAAAGGACATAAAAATGGCAGTGAAATACAGAAATAAGGAAGAAACGGAATTTAGTACAAAAATTTCTGATTTGCAAGAAGATATCAAGAATGTTCCATCGCATGTTTTTGGCGAACACAAAAATTGTGCACAAATAGGATATTTTAATTGTCAACCACAAGATAATGAACAAAATTATGTTCCCAGCATGACTGAATGTGGATTTTATAATGACATTATGGCAGAATTATATAGATTGATTCATAATGCATCAAGTTTATTGACAGATATGACTAATAATGATGCAGAACGATATAACTCAGTGTTATGTAAATTTGTTGGTGGAAAACGAATTAATTTCACCACCAGAAATTCTTACAATATGCGATGCGAAGCAGCAGCCATATCATTTAATTCCAAGGGAAATTACCACAATGTAGTGAATGAAGCATTTTCGAGAAAACCCAATATTACTCCATATTATACTAGCAAATACGTTAACAAAATGGTAAGAAAACGAATATCAAATAAAAAATCGGGGCGCAAATACAAATCGCCAAACAAGCAAAGTGTTGGTCCAGATTGTGATTATGGATTGGTACCATCACCACAGCCCTCTTTATCGCCCGAGCAGTACGAAATTGAGAAAACCAAGTTTGTTAAAGATCTACAATTAACCTCCGAACAAATTGTAGATTTAGAAAAAGCTACAAGAGGTTAGTATACTTATCTTTTAAAACTGAATTAAGCTAAAAACGTAATCAAAAATATTTTTTAAGGTCAATCCGATAATCATCAATGGAAGCAACAGCGATCGCTTCGTTTAACAGCTTCAAATTTTGGCACTGTTTGTAAGATGAAGACAACCACAGACCCTGCAAAAACAGTTACAAATTTTATAGATAAACCCTTTAAAGGGAACGAAAGTACTCGATATGGCAACAAAATGGAACCGTATGCTAGAGAAGAATTTGTAAAATTATATGGAAAAAATGTAAGAAGTTGTGGATTATTTATAGATGCAAAGCACGGTTTCTTAGGAGCAAGTCCAGATGGTTACATAGAAGAAGAAGATAGTATAATAGAAATAAAGTGTCTGCCATCGGTAAAAGATATGGATCTGAAGGAAGCTATTAAAGGAAAGAAAATTAAATTTGCTAGTTTAAATGAAAATTATAATATGGTTTTAAAAAATAATCACAATTATTATTATCAAGTGCAGGGACAGTTGCATATAACAAATAAAGAATTCTGCTATTTTGTCATATATAACCAAAAGGGGATATTAGTTGAAAAGGTAATATTACAAAAGGTGATACTATAGTATTTTAACGTCTTTGTTTTTTGTAGATTGCGCGAGATCGTCATTTTTGGGAAGAAAAAATGTTGAATCAGTTAAAAACATTTTACATTGATCATATGCTGCCAAAATTAGTTAATAAAGAAATCAAAAATAAGCAATGAAGAAAAAGTACTTCTGTTTTTTTGCTAAGGGAGTAGGGTGCGTAATACAGTGGCGCTTGTTAGCGCCCCATAGCTTAACCTACTCAATTCCGACTTGTGCCTCCATGGCTAGCAACTGGAGCCCGAGCAACCCTTTAATATGAAGATTGGGTAACCAACCCCAATGGACGTGGGTCGGGTACTAAACAAAGCGGGATATGTTCATTCCATATAAAACAAATATCATTAGATAATAGTAATTTATGGGACTAGTGAGTAAAGATAATTTTTATCCACAAACGGAAGATAGCACACTTGGCGTTGCCCCGTGTCTTATCTTCCGTAAGTGGATAAAAATATCTTTACTCAAGAGTGGCATACAACATTTTATCCAAAACATGCAAGTAAAATGAAAATTTTCAAAATCAAAAATTTTAAATTACATAATTTATTATATTGCTTGCTTGTGACAGTAATCAATTTGACATTCTAGACTTTTGGTTGAGTTTTAATAAAATACTGCGATTTTACTCATTTTATTCACTAGTGAGCGAAAACTTCACTTTCTCTCACTTTACTTTCAGGTATTGGATACAATTAATTTATCCAATACCTGCAAGTAAAATAACTTTTACATTAATATTTTCAAGCAACCAAAGTGGAATTTTATTCATTAGTGAGCGAAAGTGAAGTTTTCCCTCACTGTGAATAATGAGTAAAATCGCAGTATTTTATTAAAACTCAACCAAAAGTCTAGAATGTCCAATTGATTACTGTCACAAGCAAGCAATATAATAAATTATGTAGTAATTTAAAATTTTTGATTTTGAAAATTTTCATTTTACTTGCAGGTTTTGGATAAAATGTTGTGTGCCACTCTTGAGTAAAGATATTTTTATCCACTTACGGAAGACTCGGCGTTGCCTCGTGTGCTATCTTCCGTTTGTGGATAAAAATTATCTTTACTCACTAGTCCTATAAATTACTATAAAAGTTACTAAAATCCATAATTAATTTATTGTTTACTATTTTGTTATTTATAATTTAAAAATTTGAAATTTGACCTACCGATAATATTTCTTTTTAATGTGGAATGAATTACATTTAACTTATAAAACTGTTTTCTTGATGCAAGTACTTGTTATAAATAAATTATTTTTGATATGATATAATATACTCTTTATTATTCCACTCCACAAAAAAAACAAAAATAATTAACTTTTGCAATTTTTGTATAATATAGAATAATGATCTTTATTTTATACTAAAAAATATAGTGTATCTGTGAATTTAACACTTGCAATATCGTTATTATAAATGAAAATGATACCATGTTATCGTTATTATTATTTAGTTATTATTATTAATATAGGATACCGAAAAAAATATTGCGCTACCGAATCTCCTTTATAATTGGTTTATGGTCACTCGAATGGTCGTTCGGCGTTACAAATTACATGTAATAAATTGACTTCAAACCTCAAATTGTCAAAGAAAAGAAGAAACCGGTGCAACAAGAGCAAGAAGAACAACAAACTATTCTTATCTTGTTTTTTCTCTATCTCGCTTTGCTACTGTTTGTAGCAACTAAAAATTATCAAGAGTTCTGCAATCAAAGAACATAATTATTACGTGAGGTGGCGCTGTCTATCATTAAGAAGATGTCATAAACGAAGAGGCAAGGGGAAAGAATTTCAAATTTTAAAAAGTCACGTGGTGATGCTTCGCCTTAAGAAGGCCTTACACACACACAAATACAAATGCGTCATCATCTAGAATATTCTAGATATGACTGCTGTACGAATGCTCCCTCTGTACGAATCATCCCGGTTTTCCCCTACCTACTAAAGTTTGTTAATTCCTTGTAATTCAACATGGTTTGTATATTTTGCATACAACTAATTCGGATAAGTGTTAAGCATCGTTGTATTTTTATCTCATATATAAAATTAATGTAGGTACAAGGTTTGCTAAGTTCGAGAGAAATTTGTTAACATAAATTACTGTTAAATTAACATTTTTTTGATAAATTTCCCAATTATTATATTGTACCTACAAGAATCTTATCTGTTAGTTGCACAGAATCCATTTAGCTTAACCTGGCAGATATGTTACGTTAAGGGATGAAGAGTTACCTATGTAGGTACATCAGGTAATTAATTACCTTCAAATATGGATTGTTTGTTCGTAAGTTCGTATTTAATTTGTTCCTTTTCTATAATAGGTATACTACAGAAATATAATATTATTATGTAGCTCTATAGCGTTTGGGAATTATGCATGTGTGAGTTGTGTAATGGGTACTATCTTAACAATTTAATCCCTATAGGGCATTTCTGCAAATATTAATTAATTACCTTGACAGTAGTTATGACAGCAATATTTAGAATGTACCTATGTTAATTTCATATTGAAAAACCAATCATTATCTAATTAAATTTAATTGCTTCAACTAACTTTTATATTGTATACAAAACAGAACATTGTCGCTTACTACAATTATTAAACAACAGTAAAAATGAACCAGTAACCTCACCGATAGCAACCCCACCTGTATTATTCGAATCAGTTTTTTGACAAACAGTTAAAAAATGACTTAACATTGGACCATATAAAAATTTTATTACAAAACCGAATTATTTTAAAAGATATTTCACAAAGAAAAATATTTCACTACGTTTACTCCACGATAACTCAAAACTTACTCGACGAGTGTCTCATTCGATTCGTGGTTAAATTTTTTATCCAATACCTATTAGAATCCATTGAAAATTTTCTTTAAAGTAAAATTAGAACATTGAAAATGAAATTTTTATTATCAAGAATGCATTATTTCAGATAATTATGCACGTTGAATTAAACTAATGAACATTTTTGGTACTTCACATTTCTCACGACTACGTGCTATGAATTTAGCCGAAATTAAAATCCTAAACAGGTATATAAGTAGAAATGATAATATCATTACTTGAAGTAAGATTATGGAAAGGAAATCAGTTTGTTCAGATGTCGAAAGAAAATTCAAGTTTTAATGTCTGGTATTTACTTCAATGAACTAAAAAAATACATTATATAAATTTTCAATGGATCCTTATAATTCTAGGTCATTCGACAGCGAATTTCACGACAAATCGAATAAGCACAAAGTAAATGATATTTGTTAATTAGGTTTTTAGTTATCATGGGATAAATTTATTGTTCATCTTAGTTACCTTCTAAAATAATTCGGTTTTGTAATAACAATTATATGAGCTTATGTTCTAAATTTAGAAATCATGCAAAAATAACAATATTATTAGTTATTTTGTTCCCCTAATGTAAAAATGAATACCCCCTTAACTTTAAAACTATTATATACTTTACAAACACACATTTTAGGCAAAATTTATAAATAATTTCTACTACTACTACCTAAAGAATGTCAAGTACTTTGAAAATTATTTGTGTTAACTTTTTTTTGGTTGGGTGCCAGTCTCAACACCCAATTGAGTAGACTTTGAATACCCAAAGAAGATAGCAGTGGAGTAAAAGCAACATAAACACACTTTGAGTTAAAATGAATTTTATTTACATTAGTTAGTGTCTAATATTCTGAAATTTAAGAAAAAAATTATTTTTCAAATTTAGTGCTTGATTTTGTTTTAAGGTTGAACTCTTCCAACAGATTATTTATTTTTATAAGGGGGGAATTTGTCCTTTTTCACAATTGGAAGATCTACCCTTCTGGGAATGTTAATTATAGTTTTTTTTTAAGTTGTCTTGTAGGCTTTTCACTTGTGTGGTACCTCAAATCGAATTTAATTAGTGAAAATGCGGCGTGCTGCTAGTTTGATTCACCTGCCAAGTCAAATAAGAGGGTAGAAATTTTCACATTGGAAGAATGGTACCAACATAAGGGGTCTTTTTCCGGCAAACATCTTGGAAGAGCGGACGGGATTATTTTTCGTCCGACAATTTTCGAGTTTTTTGGAGTCAGGATTTGTTCCGGAAGTAATTTAGTGTTTGTTTTGCGATATTCCCTCGGCTTCTCGGCTTATTTCCTCGGCTTGATAAAAAGCGACAATTTGGAGTTTTTGATAGTGTAACCTCTCATGGTCGATCATCGCAGAATTGGCGAAAATTTAATATTTTTTGGATTATTGGTTGATCATCAGTTGTTATTTTGGTGCAGGATCAGCAATTTTAGTTATTATTTTCCGGATGAGTCTGAATGAATTTGGAAGATTAAAGATTGTGGATTGTAAAATTTTAAGGTTAAAATTGGGCCTAACCAAACTATTAGTTAATTTGGCATAATTGAAAAAGATGTTTTTAATTTTTTGCGTACCGAAGGTTTAACTTGAAGTGAATTATATGGCACTGGAACGAGCGAAAGTCATCAGAAATAATCTGTAGCATTTTGTATTAAAATTTTTAAAGCACACAAAAATTATCTTTTAGAAAATTAAAGTTTGTTCAATTTGATATCGAATTCGTGTTTCCAGAACCTGGAGAGAGCAATAAAAAGTCGTTGCTAGTCGGAACACAGGATTGCCCTTACCGGTAGTCCTTTTATTTTAAAAACTTCCCCGACCATTAAAATTTATTATTGTAGATTATTTTAAAAGCTATCGGTAAAGTACAATAATATATAAAAATTTAACTTATTTTACAATTTTAAGTTGATCAAATTTAACGGGATATATATTTTAATGCTTTTATGATTTTCCTTTTCCACTTTTAATTACAAAATTATAAATGATTCATAACGTACTTTTTAAATTCAATAACTTGCCTTCCGTAATAAGTTCAATGTTTGACCTATTAAATTGATGAATGAATGAATGAATGAAAGATTGAATGATTGCGAATAAGTAAGATTATTTTAAGAAATTAATAATTTATTATCCGAAATTGTTGATAATTGTTGCAAATAAGTAAGCCACAATTACGAAAAACAAATGAAATTTCAAGGTTAATATTAATAAATGATAGTTTGCTTATAACCTTCTAATATCTACCCAAACTGCTTTTAGCGAATTTTAACGAAACATGAAAATTTGAAATACAAGAATTGTAAAAATTATAACGATTTGAGTATAGATGGCGTTTAATATGCTTTAAAACATAATTTATTTAGTTTTTAACTCGAAGTAGAAATTTTGTAAGTTACAAAAGCAACTAATTGGTTTTATTGTGTTGAAGTTAACTCGACAATTTTATAAAATTTGTAAGTGTCCAAGTTTTTGGCTGTTAAAATTCAGTAAGAAATGAAAATGTTGTATAAACAAATTTATTATCAGATAGTCACTTGAAGATGTTTTTGCTAGCATTGTTAGGATCTGTGTTTGCACGGACCGTAGCTAATGCATACAACTTGAAATTTGTTGCAAAAGCACCATGAATATTAATAGCAGAAAGTTGAAAGGTAAAATGCAAACATTCTTTATAGTAATTTGTGGAAGCATTTTAGAATTACTTTGTCTGAAATAAATTTGCTAAATATGCAAAATACTCTGTACATTTCGATGTATTTAACTAGAGGATTTCATGTAGCATAAATTTACAGTGGATACAAATTATTCTCTTACTTGGTGGAAACATTCTAAAAATATTAGAATATATTTTTTGGATTAAATAATTCTCACAATATTTCTTTAACCTATTAAAATCAAATATCCTCCATTAAACGAAGGACAAATTTGTCCGGACAGCTGTTCTAATAGTGGTGTGCGAGGTTCAAAAGATAAAAATTTATAAACCACAACTTTCTGATCTCAGCAGTGGAATTTTGGATGGCTTGGAATATCTTAACTGAATTGATGTGCCCTTTTCCTCTGTTTTTTGATTTTGAATAATATGTAAGTTGGTTTACCTGTAAATAAATAGTAACCCATGGAAGGAAATATCTGTAGGATATCATTTTCACTATAAAATTTCACATAAAATAAAATATTATATACCTAGATACTATTTAAAAGTATTACGCAGGCATTTCGACCCTTCATCACTCTTGATTATATTAAAATTAGCGTGCCTAAATGTACAAAAATAGAATATAAAATACAAAATATGTTCTGTCATTTATTTTAATACTGGCTCTAAAAATTACTCTGAAAATTTGAGACCATTGATAATAGCTGATTTGAATACATTTTTTAATAAGTATAAAGTTTTGGTGTAACTAAATTACGAAGTCAGACGGTTATGCTAATTCCAACATATTTTCATGATCGCAAAAAATAATTACAATGTTTTTCGATCATTTTCGATGTGTTAAGCTTATGCAAATTTCTGTTCTGCATAAAATTTAAAAGCCATGTTTTATTAATATGGTTGCCTAATTTAAAATTAAAAACTTGAGCTTTTAACTTGGTCTTGGGAGAACAATGCTTTCGTAATTTGATTAAAAAAATTTTAAATGAAGAAACGTTTTTATAACGTAATTTTTGATGCACCATTATTTATAAAATTACATTATGTAATCTATTTAAGTGATATCTCAGATAAATTTTATCCAATCCGTTATGATTTAAGAACATCAAAATTTATTATGGCTTGCTAGCTATAAAGAAAAGAGACTGTGTTTATAGGATCATTTTGTTGATGTCAATATAAAAGTGAAATTAATTTTCTAAATACGATCAATGTTATTATCCTGCTCAAAGGTATCTATCAAATTTTACATTTGTTAACTGGTTTCGATATCAACGTAATATAAAAAAATAATATATTGTAATTATGTTAAATATAAATAAACAATTCTCATTTGTTATAATTATTATATTTGGGGCCATTATACTGAAAGGTGCACGTGACCCTTCCAACAACCAATAAATTTAAAAAAAACAAACTAATTTAATTTAAAACACTTCCGAATGATACAGAAAAATGCGACTTTTATATTAAAAACTTTGACATTTTGCACAATCTACCATAACAAATTCAATATAGTTATAAAAAGTTAGTTGATGTAAGAACGGAGGACAAGAAGGTAGCATTCTAAAAATACTTTACCAAGATTGAGCCATGTTGCTTTGCTTTATGGTTTAAGATGTATTGCAAAAATGTTTTTAAATAAAAGTTGAAATATAATAAATAAAAGCTAAGATAAACAAAAAACAAATAAAAAGTTCAGCTGAATAGATTTTTTTAAATTATGTCTCCACTGAATTTTTGTTTAAAATCAAAATTTTTTATATAAGTTTTGAAAAAGTAGATACTTAATATTGCTTACATCTACCAATAAAAAGCTTATTCAACTTTTTTCATTTTCAGTTATTTAAGGAAGCCAATACTGTTTAAAAAAGCTTGAATATGTGAAAACTCTTACTAAAATGTTTGTTAGAAAGTGAGAAATTTGTAAGTTGTCAAAATCTAAGTTTAACATTGAAATATTTAAGCTTGCACAATATCGAGCATTTCAGGCAAATGGAATTAGATAACTCGTGGTTTGGTAGTTTATTTGAGCGCTATTAATTAATCTCGTTTACATTGCGATTACTTCTAAAGTATTAGCATTTAAACGTCTATTTTGTTTTCCTCATCGCTTCATTGATAATCGTGACTTTGATTTTTACGTCCGTATAAAAGAATTCCCTGCAGAACAAAAAAAATTTTAATTTATCTTTTGAACAAAAAAATGGGCGAAAATGATGTATTTTTAAAATACTGTTGCATCCAAAAGTCAGATTTGAGGTCCTGGAATGATTTTGTTGTAAATTCAAACTTGTCAATATGAGACCAAAAAAATGAGAGCAATTAAAAGCGTTCCGTAACAGGCAAAGTTGCCTAATACTTGAAGCGAAGAAGAAGAAGAAGCAATTAAAAGGATAAAAAAAGTGATATCATGTTACTTTTAACACATCCGTTTCACACATTTTATTTGATTTTAATGTTTGTTGTGCTGGTAAAATTTAAACAAGAAGTGAGTGAATTATCTGGAAGAATAAGAAGTTTTGAAATTGAAGTTTTGGTAGGTTGATTTGACGTCGCTGAGAACTGGTGAGCCGGTTTGATAGACAGATAGACAGATTTTGTTCAATCTCGCAAGCGAGCGCTTGGGTTTGCAAATATTTTGCAAAATCCCTGAAAATTTTAGTTTGAGGGCTTTTGAACATCTCAAAAGCTAATTTACGAGTTATAAAAAGTGTTTGCGAGTGTTTTGAACTGCGAAATTTGTAAAAATCATAATTTTTACAAGAATTTAGTATTTTTCGAGCGATTGTCGACCGTATCGACGCCACATTTGTTTTACGTGCTACGACGCAAAAATTATTGCAAAAGTGCTATTCTGATGATCGTAGAAAATCACAGAATAAATTTACGTTATATTTGGGATTGGATAATTGATATTTCCGTCGATTTTATTCGAACATCGTCTAATTTTAAGGTTAGTTTGAACATATGTGAGGAACACATCTGCTCGTTGAAGATTTGGAAATTTGCTATAACCGACACTGGAGGATTAATGCAACACAACACTGGAAAAGGTCCATTTGAAAAATTCGTTCAATTATTTGGAAAAACGAGAATTTGGTTCAACAGGTGTCATCATTGCCACCACATTTGCTACTGTTGAAGCCATATTGGATTTGCGCATACGACAGGTCGAATTTAATGCAAGTACCGAGTGCGGCATAATAAACCAACTTTGTAAGTTACTGAACATTTATTTTAATAACAAAATTTGTAAAATTTTATTCATTGTTACACAAATTAACATAATAACGGTATCAAGTAAACGTATAGCTAACATTTTTGAAGTAAATATACTACGCTTTACTTGAGACTGCTCACAACACACGATATTATTTATCACGTGACGTTTGTGTCAAAGATATCCGTAATTGCTCTCAAAATTATTTTTATGCAAGTAAATAAATTACTATTTAATTTCCACGGCCTCCTTATTGACTATTTTACTACAAAGATTAGTGTGGTAAGCATTTTTATTGACGTCCACGACCCTTTAATTGAATTCATTGAACCGACAAACTGTAGAACTGTACTCTCGATAGTGTTCTTGACAATAAAGCTTTCCGGGAACTTAAAATCGTCATTTGTTTCGGTGGATATCGACTACCCCAAGCGTCCGATTCTAGGATCTGGGAAGTCAAGACCATTGAAACACGACAGTACATAGTACAGATAAAGTTAAATTTGAAAGGATGAAAAGGAAATGAATAATCGGAAATTGCAATGTTAAGTAAGTTTTCTTCTATTTAACCAATTTAATCTTCTAAGCACCGACAGTATTAGGCACTTGAAGAAGAAGATACTTTTTTTAAGTTTTAATTACACAATGTGTAACGAATTCTTGCACTTCGTTAAGTGGTACTACTGTATCATTTCATTTCAATATTTCTATGTACGGCCCATGCATTTTATCTAAATGCAATCGTTGAATTAAATGCATTTTGCTAGCAGATGGTTGATAGCGTGAACCGCCAGCTCGACGATAATGAGCGACTTTAGTAATTTCCGATATTTTGCTTGGACAGATAGGTTTTTGGTCCAATGTCACCATTTTTGTCGTTCCAGATTTCCTCCAGTTGGTAACGTCCTATTGTTGTTGTCTTGCATGATCACTTGGAAAATTCCTTCGTCATCTCGATGGTCCAGTGTTGCGTAACATCTCCAACACCATCTCTCTAACTAGTCCAGTTCCAGCTACAGATCTGCAAGCAGTGTTTTAGTGTCGCGAACGCCAATCAAGTGCTTTCCTGTGTAAATTAACAAGTTACAGATTTTCATCTTTTAAGGCACACGTTGGACAGCGATTGGAAACGAACACCTGTCACTATGATATTGTAAAGTTACATAAGGCACTGGAGTAAGTAAATTTTATCTTTTCCAATTCATATGAACCGACGCCGACGTGGTATTCAGGATTTTGTATATTTCATATTGAGTAACCGTTAGAGGTTATTCTGTTTATATTTGGGTTCTTGTTTAATTTGAACTGGGTGCACTTTTTGATTGCCATTATTCATTGCTACTGTGTGTCTGTTCACCACAGTAATTTACATTGCAATTATTGGAACTGTGATTGCCGCTCTCAGGTTCTGTGTGTGAATTACAACATTTGATAACTATTTACGTTTTTTTGAGCTGTTCCAAGCTACTGGTCAATTTTTCATAAATCCACGAGCTACGCCTTTGCACGAATAAGGAGCTAGTCTATTAACATCATGATCAAACAAACTGGAGAAATGATCTCCGGATTATGACGGTCTCTGTTTAGGTTAACTCTCTCATTAGGGGTTGCGATTGAGAAGGTAGTTTTTGTTGCAATTTTCTGTAGCTTGTTTATATAGATTTACTAGTCTGCCAATCCACATCTTTATTAATTGAGTAAACTTCATCACCTTATATTTGTTGAAAAATTACCACAATTGCTTAATTGGTAAATATTTAGTAGCTCAAATAAGTTACCAAAAAAACTTAATCATATATTTAATATCGATAACCATTGCTCCTTCGTTACAAAAATTTAAAGTCGATCTCCAACTATTCAAATAATTATTAACCCAGGTAAAACTGCAGGTCAACCGTATGTTAATGTGCAACCTGCAAGTAAGAGCTAGCGGCAACTGTCAGATGTAATTAGAACACCAACTAAAAGTCAAGTACAGGTTTTGGAAATTAATTAGAATATTTTAACATTCATAAAATTTATTATTTTTGAATTACCGAAAGATTTAATTTAAATTTGTAAATATTATAAATAATAGTTTTTTTGCGTTGTAAATATGATCAGGAATTCAATAATATTAAACCCAATAAAGCTACCCTGATAATTTAAGTTTAAATAATAATTGCAAATATGTATATGTGTGCAAGTAATTTATTATGCCATGGTAAGTGCGTAAATTGAGTTAACTCATAATAAATCATTGATTCACAATAATTGTACATACATAAAATTATACATTAAATTGACAAACATACATTGAATTTTGGTAAGTGCAATATTTGTTTTATACATAGAATCCATTGTCTATATTTAAATATTCAATAACTTTGGACATATTTCAGTTAAATGAAGTCATTGATGTATTTTTCCGAGGAAATTGAAACTTTAAAAATGTTAATATGAAAAACAACACATAACAGTACATTATACTTTAAAATATATGAAGATACCAGAAAACGCTTAAAACTTTCTCCCCAAATTTCCTGATATCTCCCCCACAACATCCTGCATTTCCTACTTCCTGTACACGAAATCTCCCCTGTGATTTACCTTACAAAATTGTATGTAAATTAATGTCAGAAAGTGTTTCCAAATTATGTGTACCTTTTAACATCCCTGTAAATTTTTGCTTATTTCGAATATTTAATTATTATGTCAGAAAAATTTGCAAATAATGAATTTACCTTCAGACATGATGGAAATCTTTTGTAGGTTACTTCTATCACAAAAAACTGAATAGCAAAAAAATAGCATTTCGCTGGCATTCAATGGAATTATAGAAGTACCCATTAATAACGGTTTCTTGATTTCAGTCCTATTTGACATTCTGCTCAAAGCAATTAAACTTCTCGTCTAAATCCCTTGTTCGTTATTCTATGATAACTGCATTAATTTGATAGAATTGTTTGAATGAAAATACGTATATGTAAATTCTATTCTGTAATTTATACAAAGATGATTTAAAAATTTAGTTTACTGAAAGTTAGAAATTTTCTGTTTCATTAAAAATTTAACTTATACCTTGGCTTTTATTACTTACAAATATACTCAGCTTCTTTCCAAGAAGCTTTCAACATTCCTTTTGTGAAGTGTCCGATCTGCTTTCTTGCTTTCATACCTCACAATCTCTTCATCATTAATCTTCTCTAATAATTCGCACTACACCTGCCTACCCTAACCTTTGGGATAACAGGATTGCAGTCCTAGGACATCAGAAAAGCATCGGACATCACAAATTTTCCATTCACTTCTACTTTAATCACCATTAATTATTCAATTTATCTTTTTACCTGTAATTTCTAAAATTTTCGCAACTGAGATGCTCGAAATACATCAGTGAGTATAAACGTACAAGGCACTTAAATTTCTTAGGACGACCCTGGCTAATACACTTATGAAAAATGCATCGTTCCCTTATTTAACTATAGTAAAGCTACATCAGCAGCCATAATGGGTAAAGTGCAATTCGTGCTTTGAGATAAACAACAAAATTTGTTTTATAACGACTAGAATAAATGATTATAAATAAGAGAAGCGCGAAAGAGCTTTCAGCAGTTTTCATATTATGATCTAAGCAAATTTCTTCTTCATCTTACAAAATTACGATTACATTAATATATTGCGGGTATTATCAACCATGGTTTACTTACCACAATACTTTAATTAAATACATTTTAGCGTTAATTGGAAAATTTGAGCTTTAAAATTACGAGTCACGCAGTAAGTAATTAAAATTTGGATGTTTCGTTAGAAGCTGTTCAAATTCACTTCATTAAATATAAAATTGAACTGCAAAAATTTTGCAACTTTTTTAAACTTGATTTTACAAGTTAGGCTCTTGGGAAAAATTATGTTAATAATCTCGAAGGAAACTGATAATAAGAATGTTTAAGACATAAATCTAATAACGCCGAATAACCAGCAATAATTTTATTTCTTGTTTCAGTTACGTCCACTTCTCTACAAAGAAGGATCATGTAATCTACGAAACTCAGAAGAGAAACTAAATAATCTAGCATAATAACGAAATTATTAGGAAGCAATATGCCTAGCGATTCGGAAACTAACGAACCAAAAGAAAGGTAAGTTTTTTACTTTTAATACAACTTATGGTTTAAATCTCTTGAATCGTGAAGCATTTCGATTTTTCTAACAGTTATTTTAGGATTACGTACAAAGATTTTTATTTAATTTGCAAAGTATACCATCCATTCACTACAACAATTCAACTGCATCAAAATTGCGAACAGTATTCTTTGCAAAAAAAAATAAGTGATCATTTCGAGAGTCGGTCAACGTTGTAAAGTTAGAAAAGAAAATTGTGCTAATACAAAACTGCAGTTCTAAAGAAAATAGTTGCCCTAATAAAATTTCCAACTGAACGAGAGCGAGGGTTAACTTTACGTTTTATCCTGAAGCGGAATATTATTGCTGTGTAGCATTTATTCTACAATGGTTTTTAGTTGTTTAAAGGGAAAATTTAATAAATCTAAACCACAATATTACTATCATTCAGGAAGTCAAGGACATTGAGCAACAATAAATTACTTGGAAATACTAACCAGTATAGGTATTATTGTCGTGTGAGACAAGGGTGCGACATTCTAACAAGTAACCATGGTAACGTTTCACTTGCATGCAGGTCGAATTTTCAATTTTTGATGCTTTGATCCCTAAAATATTATTAAAAAGTCGTTTAATGCACAGTCGGTTTCACAGTATGACTATGATTGTCAAAAAGTTATGTTAAACTTTATTTGAAAAGAAGGGAAATTCTTGAAGATTTGTGGTTTTACGAACGCTATTATTGCCTATAATATTCTCCATTGTCCTTTGTTATCTAATGCGGGCAGTAATTTGTTAAAGTAGAAACTAGCTTAACAAAATAATTTTTAGCAAAAGTGTGGTAACAGCAGTTCGTTCGTCGTTGTTTATTTTTTGACAGGTGTCCAGACTTGTCTCTTGACAGATTACACCTGAGGGAGACGGTTAGAATAAAGTTCATCCTTCTTCCAGAGTCGAATCGGGCACTGGCTGTATTATGTTCTTCTGAATAGCATTAACAGTTACGGCACTTAACCCCTATGCTATTGACCATCTCATGAAATGTTTGAAAAAGTATAATAAATTTTTTCTCACTTGAATCGCACTTGTTAGAAAGTAAAGTGTTACTTTTAAGTACCGGGCCTGTTCCGAACAACATCCGCGGTATAAAATGAGGAGCAGCTTATGGGTTAAGTTTCATTTGTAATATAAATACTTTAGAAGTTATATCATTTCTTATTATGTTGGCTATACCTACTAAAAAGTTAGTTACCTGATACGAAGGGTGTTTAAATATGGGGGTAATTATAATGTAAGGTTGTAAGGAAACAGTACATTTCAAATATGAAGTAGGGAAGCTAATTTCTGGAATAGCTCGTAATTTCGCTCAATCTTCTAACTCCGTTTATTGGCATTTCGAAGGATCTCCGTTCATTAATCATATAGTATAATTCCTGACATTTACACAAATAAATATTATATTTCATTAAATAAGAATAAAAGTTTAAACGTCTTTTCAATATACGTAGCAGCTTGTAGGAAATTGTTTCTGAAACTTGAATTTCAAGAAGTTTTAGAATATTTATTCATCCAAGTTGAGATTATCAATCGTCATATTGCGTATTTCTGAAAACTTGAATTATGTAGTATGAGTATTATTTATGTAAGTTATTCCAAAACGCCGGAAGCTTGAAGCCACTTAAATACAAGGTAATCCGAATAAGATAAAAGTTTCGAAAAGTCATTAAATGTACCTAGTACTTCGGGAGGGAGTTTAGTTATTGCATTCCAAATATAGCTAAATTTATTTGATCTTTTACACATTAAATTTCGTATTAATCCATGTGCTCTTCAAATCTTGTCAACTTTGTGGTCAGTTAAATTTTTGAAATAATTAATAATTTACCTTAATGAATATGAATAACTCGTTACGACATCAAAGTGATGTTGAAGCTTTGATGGCAACAAAAGTAGGATTAAACGATTTCGTGGTTTTGAGAGATAAATTTTATGATATAAAACTTGAAATTATCTCATTTCCTAATATGGAACTCTCTGGGAAAACTTGGTTTCTAATGTCAAAAACAAATTATTTATATTTGAATGAACTTACAATAATTTTTATAATCGAATTTTACAAAATTTTAATTAGGTACAAATGGAATTCGGTAAAATGTTATGATTAGTTTTATAATGGTAGGCTAAAATTAACCAAAATGAGCTTAGAGCAAATTTTTGGATATCTTTTAATGAGATATTATGGGCGTACATCCAGTCATTCCGATAACCACATTCATATTTACCTGCTAGTTTCATTTTTCATTATTATTAAGAATTAACAAGTAATTGTATTTAATCTCAAACATGGAAGCCTCATATAAACAATATTAGAACATCAAGAGAAAACAATAACATTAAAATATTTTGTATTATATTCTCATGATGTGCAGATGACGATCCTGTTATATGATACTCCCTCCTTGGAAGAAGCTTTTACTCCGGTAGCTCAGGAGTAAGGTATGAGATTTTCGGCGCAGGTGTTAAAGTTACCTTAGCTCGCCTACCCTTTGTTGTTCCTTTACAACTCAGTGGTTAGTTCTGCAAAATAAAATTAACACACAAAATGCCAATACGGCCTTCATCACAGCAATAAAAGAATAGATAATTAAAATATAAATCAAAGATCATGAATTTATTCAGATGAAATCCAACTGATGCAGTAGTAACATTGTAAATCAACTTAAAATCATTTAATATGATGGTGATCGATAATCTTAAATAAAATTTTACGTTACTGAATGGATCAATATACAAAATGCAAATTAATATTACGACTTAAAAGTAATAGCAAGACATTATTTTAATAATTAATTCTCGTTAGGGTTGTTTACGCAATAAGTTATGCAGATAAATTAAGCAAAGGTTACTCAAATTGAACATTAGGATGCTTTCAACAGTTAAGATATGAATATCCTCCCCCAAAAACTTAATCACTTCCCATTCTTAATAAAAGGTAATTGTCCTGGTGTTAAGTTGGAGGTATAACTATAGGCGCGAAATGATCAGATTTAGTTAATTAATTTGAACAGAAACTTATGTGTAAGATGCATTTCAGATAGTGTAGGAGTAAAAATATCTAAATAATGATTTCGAACCATGGGTACGGACGATTTTTATAAAGTCAATTTCAGATCAGGTGACCATGTTAGTATTAAATCAATTTATAATGTTATCTGCAGTCAGCTACTAGACATTTTAGGAGTAAAGAATCCTTCTATGGATTGGCACTAGAACCTGTGGATTTCGCAGTAGAAGCTAGAACGCCATCCTCTCGATTGTTCTCTCACCTAAGCCAATACCTAGTAATAACAATAAACAGTAAACCCTTTTTAGACTTATCGTAACGAAAAGAAAGGAAAGGAAAGGAAGGATAGAAACCCTAACTGTACGATATGCGCCGTCGTGCCGACTTACAGAGAATGGAGATGGCGTAAGTTATCAATAATCGATATACATAAATCGTAGAAAGAGGACGGAAGAATACTACGACGAAAAGTCGTTATAAACCAAACGTGGGCCCCACCCCAACTGAAAATAAAAGCTATTCGAATTCGTCAGTAGCAGAAGATTAAAAGAAATGTTCTTCTTTTTTTTTCATTCGCGCCAAAAGTGATAAAAAACATGGACCAAAATAATATGTTATCAACTAATAATATTATCACCCGACTACCAAAAAATAGAGAGTAATAATTATACCAATAAGTAAAAGGCAGATATACTATAATAATTAACTAGCTTAGTGGTTCTTTTTTGTCGCATGAAAACTCTTGTGCATTTACTCGTAATCTTGTTTCACCGAAATCAAATAGAACTGTTTTTGTTTAATTGAAAAAAGGAAATGTGAATTTATTAAAGTTTCTTGTATCAATTATTAAACTAACAAAATATGGTCGATTCGACATCCAATGAGATTTTTAAAATCGTGGAAAACAATTTCCAAACAAAAATGCCAAGAAAGTGATACGAAAATTCATTACTTGTTTCAAATCATCTGCGTATTGTAAAATCTTCAGGTGAAATGAAATCAGTTTTATTAATTACCCTAAAATACGCCATTTTAATTTTTTTGAAGCACTACTGTCGTATATTTAACATTAATATAAATTAAGTAGGTCATTTTTTTGTAACCTCCTTAATTCAAATTTGTAGCGCATGTCAGCTTGAATAAATACTGCTATCAAGTAGTTCTTTAAAAAGTAAACCAAACAAATTAATTCTTCGTTTATTACACCTGGGATCATTCTATAGGCACAAGTGTAGCTGTAATCTTTTTATTTTTGTGTATCGGAAAACGTGATTTCATAGAACATAAACTCTTCATAAACTAAAAAATAATCAATAACGCCAGCAAAACTCTTTTTGACTAATCAAAACACTAGAAGTGAACATACCGTAATTGAATATACCCAACTCACCATCAATTGGCAATTAACACTTAAAATTTTCCCTACATTCCCTACTTTAAAACCTACATTTAATTAATGATAGAATTTCTGCATTGTCTATAATAGGAAAATTTTACTGTAAACTTATTATTATTATTTTATTTATTTTGTATTATATATAAATAGGTAAAACAAAAAAACTTGCGCAAATTGAATTCCCACAAAAGAAAACTTTGACAATATTGGTAGACAATCGATAGAAACTTTCTATAAATTTAATTTCAAAAAGAAAACTTTACAACAATGCCAGTTTAAAAATATAAAATAATGCTCCCACAAATAAAAAACTTGAAAACTTGTTGATATAAATTATCACATTATAAAATTAAATTTAATTCCTTGATTTTGGCATAGCTGTTCTTCCCAATGACGCTTTTTTTTTCTTTTAAATTTGAAAAACTTATAAAATTACCAAACGCCAAGCTAAATTTGTCGAACTGTAACCAACTATTATATTATTTAGAAACGTGAATATATTCGAAAAATTATTTTAAATATTACCGTAATAGAATAAGAGCAAGGACTTTTAAGCAAATTTGATAGTTCCGTGGATAAAAACTCATAAAAGTTCTTTTTAATTTACTTTTTAACCTGCTTCGACTAGTAAGTTTTTAGCACCTGCCCAACAAGCGACTAGGGATTCAAACTCGTAACTATTAATTCGTAGTAGCTTGAAAACTTATGTCTAAGTCTGTACCGAGAATCTGTAATGCCTAATAAACGTCGTTACATGCTAATATAACTTTCAAATAGATTCAATTAAATTAATATTGCTATGATTACAAACTTTTGAGTTCGGCAATCACGTGGCAATCACAATATCATGAACATAACTTTCTGTTTGGTTTATTTACTTAATTGAATAGTTGTCAGGGATTCCAAATACGCTACCATGGATTCGAATCCTGTTTTTATAGTTCAAATATATGATCTACACTTTGATTGTTCTGTAATTAAATTAACTTGTTTCGGTTACCCTTTATTGATGATAAAGATGAATTTAAACGTTGCTTTTTTGTGATGAAAAATTCCTCTTGCTCTGTAAACTTTTTTTGTTGATTGTATGTGCATGTCAACTTTTATATTTTTAATCTTTGGCTTCCTATCAATTGGGTAAACATTTTTTTTACACTATAATATTCTCATTATTTGTTCGTTATGTTTGTTCCACTTAAAACTCGCGAATGGAACATTTTAGCGATATAAAATGTGTATGGAATATTCTGCTGTTTTTCTAAATCGATGTAATTAAATGTATTGGTGAAATTCACTTGGTCCTTTAAAATAAAATGTGTTCTTCTGTTTGGCTGTCCCACTAAAAACTCGAGAATGAAATACTCCTTCGGATATCGATCGGAATGAATTAATAAAATGGGTGTTCGAGTAAGCAAACTTGTTAAAGAAATCTTTTAATTGGATCTCTGTAAACTATTAGCACCGTTTCCATAGAACTTTTTTTTTATTGGACTTGGTTTAATAACTCTTAAAGTATACTTATTAGCTGTATCAAATTTTTAATAAGGATTCATTAATTTTTTTCTCTTGTTATAAAGAGCGAATATTTACTTTTAAATACACGGACAAGTATATTATATGAAGTTTTCTATTTTTAACACTAAATTGCAGTTTCCACAAACATTCAATCTCTTTGAGCGATGGTAACATAACCAATGATATTTGGTTAAGTAACTGAAAGTTTTGATTTTACAATAAGTAATATAAATTACTGTTAACTGTAGATAAACGCCAAGCAGATGTTTTGCACTCTTACCTAAAACCGTAAAAGTTGAAAGGTACAAGAATGAAAGTACTGCTCGACTATATTTTTAGCGTTGAAAATTTTCTTTTAACTATGTAACTATAGACTACTTAAATCTCCTTTGAACGGATTTCGTGATATGCTCGATGAAGTGTACATACATACGTACCCACATCTGTATCGACTTAGTATGAACAGTCGCTTTCAAGACTGCTTTTCGTATTTGATTTTCGTATTTCTTGCTTCTGGGTAACTAATAATTAATTTAAATAAAATTTTACCCTTGTTAATGTTAAAACACAAACAAGACAATAAAGAACTGTGCGGACCGAAGAAAATATCGTTGCTGTAGATGCCAGTGTTGAAGGAGATCCTATCAACTCGTCGGCGTCCCCAGGACCTTGAACTTTGTAAGATAATTTTGACAGCAATAGCTGACCATAAATCAACAAGCTTATAATTTATTGCATTTTATATCGAATGAAATATGCAAGTAATTATCTTAGCGCATCATAACCCAACATCACCTGACCAATAGGAATAATATACTTGACCTATGTGGGAAATCGAATATAAATAGAGCAACTGTACAATATTGAAGGATCAGTTATCAATTAGTCGATTACCAAAGCACAGGAGAATCGCTGCAACGAAGCCAAGAGCTCCTGCATGGACGCTCCGCCAGGAAGCACCGTTTTGATGAGGTGCTCGACAAGTACAGGTCAATATTTATTGACGAATTTATAGACGAATGACGAATAGGTTGGGAAAATATATTTTAATTTATAATAATGTAAATTATGTTTAACATTATTAACCCATCTTTAGGGAACAGGTTAATTAACCCTTATAGAGCCATACCTAGTACCCGGGTACTATTTTGACTTTAAAACAGCATAACTTTTTTGCTACCGGGCCGATTCTTTTGAGCTTCGGTGACATCTTTAAGAAAACGGTTCTCTGCACACAAAAAAATATAAAACGGAAAAATAGTGATTTTAAGTAAAAATTTTTTGAGATTTTATAAAACTATACCTTATCCGGCCATACCTAGTACCCGGGTACTATTTTGACTTTAAAACTACACAACTTTTTTCTACCGAGCCGATTTTTTTGAGCTTCGGTGACATCTCTACAAAAACGGTTCTCTGCACACAAAAAATTATAAAACGGAAAAATAGTGATATTAAGTCAAAAATTTTTGAAATTTTTTAAAACTATACGTAATCCGGCCATACATAGTAACTGCATTACTTTTATATGGGATATAAATACTACAGAATAGCTCCATTCATTCAAAATTGTTATAATATTTATTGATAACAATTTAACATAGTATGATGTGTTAAAATATAACTTTTTTTATATTTTACTTGAAATTAACTTTAGAATAGAGGCAATTTGAAATAAAAAATAAATCAAGTTATATTTCATTATATTCTGCTCTACAATTTTTTTTAGGGACATTAATATGAGGTCACGCAGGTTTCGGGTATTTCTGGCAACTTTTTCGGGCCTTTGCCTTTTCGAAACATTCAATAAACATAAAAAGCAGTATCATGTTACTTTCATGTGGCTAGTAACGTCTAGTCTAGGTTCCGCGTTTATGTCGATGCGGAAGTAGAATTACTGGTGAAAAAAAATCACGAATTGCACCAAATAATAAATTATTAAGATTCACTGCTACTTTAAATTTATTAGTATTTATTATGTTATTGAAAAACCACCTACTGCAATCGAGAAGGTAACATCTACACTTGACTAATGAGCGTTACTTGAGAATATTGCTTACAATTTAATAAAATTTTGCCAAAAACCATAAGTCACAATCACATTATGCATAAATGTAACTCGATATAAATATAATTGTTATTAAAAACGCTTATAAGAATATTAAAATTCCGCTTAAAAACTGAGCATAACAGGAATTGCATATAAATATATGGTAGTACCCGTGTACTACGTATGGCCGATATAAGGTGTAAATTTGTATGGCTCCATAAGGGTTAATTAATCCGATATATTTTAGTTTAGAAATTGTACAGTTTATTTAAATATTGTTAATTATATTATTTGTTACCATTGTGTGGTTTTCTTTACCAAATAGCTACAACCTCCAATTAAGCAAACATGGTCTGGACGAGGAATGAGATTCCCACATGGAAGAATTTTTGCTAAAATAGGAATCAACCCCAATTAGGTTAGATTTTTGAAACTTAAGCTATCACTTTACGACCGAAGGGCCAAATATTAGATTTAGTGAAATTTTGCAGTTTCCAAAGATGAGTTTTATGCCCGCACCTACGAGTATAGTCGATTCCTTGATTTGACTTCAAGTTTTCCTTTTTAATTTAGTTTTTTTAATAGTTCTTTTGTATGTGGGTGAAATTAAAACAAAATAACTTCGATACTCAACAAGGGCAAATTTTATTTCCGTCATAGATATTCACACTCACAATTTAAAATTTGTGAACTTTCTTTCTTTTACGATACCAAAAAAATAGTATTCTATTTAATAGAAATTTATTTCACGAGTTGAAAACTTACATATTTTACAGAAATGTATGTATTCCTTTTTCCTATTAAATTAAAAATAGCATTCAAAAATGAACATTGGAAATATATAAACATTCAAAGAGCGATACTGTTACGAAATGGTAGTTAGCAAACTTTCAAAGAAAGAACTTCAATAATCAACATAAAAAGATGTAATCGTGCAAGATAGTGGCTGAAAACTGCCATTGGGTGCAGAATTTATTCAGCTTTGTATAATTTAAAAATATATATATTTTGCAAGTTTAAAATAAAATTTGCTTTTATTTTAAAATCGCATGCATGGCAAAAAATTAAGTGTTACCTTTTCTTTTTTAATTCAAATTGTGTCAACTTAGCTAAATTACATTATTTGCATATTTATTTAAGAATAAAACATTTTAAATGTAACAAATATTTTATAATGTTTTTTTTAGATTATTGATTAGATTAAGGGTTGAAAAAAATTTGACATTCAAGTAACGAATAATTCCACTATGAAATGTTACAAAGTATGTCGTACTTTCATATTTTGGTTCCAGAATTTCCAGAACTAAAGCCAGATAACAAGCTCAGTTCCACCTTTTCAAGTATCTTCTTTGAACGAACACAGAATGACAAACACTGCCTTATTAAATAATATCAATCTTTTGCTAACAAATTTTACAACCAACCCGAACCAACCATATAAACTATTTTAAATAAGACTTACGCAAAAAGACGCATAGCAATCATAGAACTCAATTCCACCTAACGTTAATATTAACTCATAAAATTAATTACGAAGTGTTGTAAATATTGAAATTTGACAACGCATTATGCGTTTTTTAGAATGCAATAATTATTGTGCTAATAAAATTTTAAGCAAATTCTATAATCAATATTATTCTCTTATTATTGTTCTAGGACAATCCGCTTTGCTATTTATTTTGCTGTTTCAATGTGTAGTTTCAGTCCATCATTAAAACTTTTCTTTGTTTTACTGGTACATTAATCTCATGTTTACAAGGGATGAGGTAAATGACCAAAGATTTTATGCACATTAATCAGTCATGATAGAATTGGTTGAAGTGAATGTAATCAGATTACCGTTCAGGTCGCTCAAGCAGGTTAAATAATTTGTTTAGGTATGAGCTCACCTATGTACACACATCCATAGAAGTCAATGTGCAATATTATAATTTTATTTGCCTTTAGCCTTTACTTCGAAAAGAAATGTAATTAATGGGGTGGTTTCCCGTCCCTTTCCTCATGAATTTCAGAACACAACAGTCTAGCCGGAACGATTAAAAACTGGAAGAGCGATTTCTCACTTCCTGGCTTATTTAAAAGCTACTGATTTTCTGACCTATACTATAGTAAAATGTTACTTTCCTCTAAAATTCAATGTATTACTAAAAACTTTATGTTAATCACTTAAAAAAAATTAGACTGTTTCCTTTCAAATTATAGTGTAGTGTGTTGACTTATTACATAAAATTATTAAATCGCCCTTCTAAATGGAATTAAGTTTTAAACAACAAATTTGCGAGAGTTATGCAAACTAAATTGATGTTAAATCATATTGCGTGATTTTCAACCTCTTGGGTACGCACGAATCTACTTTCCTAAAGATGTTTAGATAATTTTGTAAGTAATCTACGACGATACTTCGTAATTGAAGCTATCTTGAGAGGCAAAACGTAATTTTTAGAAAAAGCTACGGTATGGATAGATAATGTTATCTTAAGTAATAAAAGGGTAGCTAGGGAATATTTTATCTTGGTTTGTGGTTCTTGCTGTCCTAATTATTTGCAGACTTTTAATTGACATTTATGGTAGCATTTGCCATGAACAATTTTATACCACTTGTAATAGTTTTGAACTTTCATGCTGCGTTTATCGATTAATCACGAAAGTGCTTTCTTGATACATAAATTGATCACTCTTGGGGTCTAAACTAAACGCATTTTTTGATTAACGATAAAAGCTGTAGTGTGTGCGTATGGCTGGGATTATGCAATGTAAAGCACTTTAATTTTCAATTCATTTATAAATTGTAATAATATTTTTAGTAGTGAATTTATTTTCAAAAATCGATGCAACCTTGGCACTTGCTGACTAACACTTACTTGTCTCTTATTATAAACTTAAAATTTAATAATAATATTATCCAAATATCCTTAAGTTTTCGAAAACTTATATAAGCAACTCAAAATTAAGGAAATTCTTCCAATTATAAATTAATCGAATCCTTTTCTTTTATTATAATTAAGTTATAAATATTTACAATCCAAATAATAACCAAGAACAAATTTTAGGACATCTAAATGGAATTTCAGTGGGTAATATTAATTAAAAAAAACTTTTCCACATATTTGTTTCGCATTTCTTACGGATTTTCCTTATTTCAATTGAAAGATCGTAGCCGGCTGGAGTATCACCAAAGTTTCTTTTTAAATTAAGGTTGATAGATTACAATAAATTAAAAAAATTATAACAAATAAATGAAAAAGTTTCAATTCGTTCGTCGGTATCACACACAATGAAGTCGTAAGGTCGGATTTAATCAAGACTAACTCAACACAGAATTTCAAGATTTGTAGTTAATAAGTAAAACCAAATATCAGGACGACTAAACTAAGATGCTCGACAGTGAAAAAAGGCGCCACATGGAAATTTATCAACAATCACTACCTACTTAGAGTTTCCCCTCTCACGAAAACTACTCAATCCAGTCAAAGGTATGCTGAGATATAATCAGATTAAGGCCTTATAAGGCACTGCCTCCACACACCACAAAAGTCCTGACTTTATCGATTACATTCAAACAAATCAATAAATAATATTAAGTTGCATGGAAAATATTAGAAGAAAGTAATAGTACAAAAAGCAATAATAAGTTATCCCATCAGGAGCACAGTGGAATCGCTAAAAGGAAAACAAAAAGGACAAAAATTCGAAATAAATTAGGAAAATTAGTATACTAATGGAATTGCATGAGGACATTATAGTGACGTTACTTTGAGTTCGACTAGGCGGAGCCAATTTTCTACAAAGTAGATGTGGAGGGAGAAAGTGCCAGTCCCGTTGTACATTTAATTTACTTTTGACTGATAGTAAGCAAATCAACCCTTACAAGTGACACCCCTTTGTTGCACACATGGACCCGACCGGACGAATTTTCGTTTCTACACATTTGCTCCGCCTAGTCAACTCAAACTGACGCCACTTTACCTTCATGTAAAATTGTTTAATATAACATTTCAACCTAAATAAAAGATGTAATAATATATTTAAATTTATTATAACTTGATGCAGCATAGTGAAAGTACATTGTACCCGACCATAGTCATAATTTTAGTACATTATATTGTCGTTTTTTTTTTGTTGATGAAATACTATAGGAAGGTATCTAAATTAGGTTGAAATTTCTGTCGAAAGTTTTTATTTCAAAATAAAATTTTCATGGCCATACAGAAGTTGTGGAATTATAGAATAAGACAGGTTATATCACTTGAATGACAGTAACGAGCTCCACCTCCATCATCATCGGTGATTGGTAATGGTGAGATGTGTAAAAAAGTATGTAGTACGAAATTTAAAAGCTTTGCAACTTTTATACCGATGTTACACGAATTTGCACCGCATTAATCTTACGTAAACACTTCCATCTGATTTAATGCTTTCCAACTTTTACGCTGAGCCATAATTTATACCATACAAATGGAATGTCCTTCCAATCAAAGTGGCGCTTAAATTTATACTCTCATTAAGTTTACATATTATGTAAATATTAGTTTAATTTATTTTTATATTATTGTATCTATGTTTTCATTTATCAAAATATTGAAAAGAAAAACCCTTGAATCGTTAAACGGTAGGTATGAAGTACTGTGCATACATAGGGAATTTATAATTTAATAAAGTTAAAAATTCAATATGTAGAGTAGATTTGGGAGAATAACGAAATCCCTGATATTAAATAGAAATTTTTTTTATATAGATTATGTAAATAATTGATAAGTTAATATAAAACTGGGTGTCGTAACTGCTTTTAAAATACTTGTAAAAATAATTTTAATTCTCCATCACTCATATTTTTTTACTAAACATTGCAAACTTTTCGTGTCGAAAATATTTTTTAGCTATCTACTTATGTACGTATACAATACAAATCGATTTTTTAATTTATTATGTTTGCATACAATACAAAGAATGCATAGCAGCAATTTGATTACATTTTTACGATATCCTGTAATTGGAGAAAACATAAAGTCCTTTATGAAGATAATCTAACAGAAGTGGCTTTTTGAAGTGCTGTTACGTACGTACGAGCAATATTAAATAGATTGAGCATTTTAGAGCGTGCCATATTTAAAGCTTATTTAGTTTTAATCGAGTATATTTTTAGTCTAAAATTATAATTAAAAATTTAAATGGTTCTACAAATGCGTAGAATATATCAATTATTGTAACATTTAAATTCAATTCTGAATTTAAGTAAACACGAGCGTTTTTGAGGTCGTTCAAGGAATCCATAAGTTGTATGATCTTAATCCACAGACTTAAGATTTATTTAGAAAGTTTCAGGGTTAAAAGTTTGCTAAAGAAAACCGTCAATTTTGAATGTCTAGACGGAGAAGTCATTAATAATTATATTCTATTTGACCAATGTACAACGAATCTTAATGATGATATATTTCACTCAACCAGAAAACTATCACGCGTTACCCTAAATCTAGCATTGCATAATTGGTTGCGTGAAGAAATTATAATAAAGCCCACCTCCTGCTGAACTAACCACGCACAATAGAGACTTATGATACGCGATTACTTTGGTTTGAATTCGGAGATTTGAAAACCGTAGCAAAATAAATAAAACCTACTACTTATTGTATTTAAATAAAAATATTGTTAAACGGTATAAATTTCAACTCTACAGCAAAATAATATGGAATATATGGAATATAAAATGAAAACAGACCGGACTATGATTGAATACCCAAAGCATTAAGAAACGATTACAAGTGATGCCAGCTGCAAAATATTTTCTGACCTACTCGTAATAAAATAAAAAGTTTTATAGATCAAAATATAAAACTTTCAGCTTATTCTAATTACCCAATTTAATGATTACGTGTCAACTTAAAGTTAATTACTCGCAAGATCGAAAATGCAATGTATATTCGAAGTTCTTTCAACAAGTTGTAGGAAGCAGTTCAATCTAAAATTCTGCCAACTTTACTGTTGTAAATAAATAGACGCTCCAATTATTTTCCACATCTTTGTAAACCTTTAAGCCATTCCCAATTTAATCTAAATTGCAAATGTTGAAATTAGAATACAAATATGCAGTACGGAATGTAACTTTAAATTAAGTTGTATTACCAAATAGGCTCGAATAACAAAAGGTACGAATTGATACACCATAAATTTCTTTATGATTCAAAGTTGTTGCTCCTTGGGGATTATTTTTCCAAGATTTATGTACTTTATTGTATCTACCTATATTATGTTTTTATTTGTAGGTATAGGTACTATAAAAAAAAACTAATAAATGCCATCAGTTAATAAATAAACTTCTAATTTACGTTTTGCAGTAATATTTTCATATACTTTAACTGTGACGATTAATCTATTTTCCCTCCAGAGAATCGTCAATATCCTCAGCAAAAGCAAAACACAACATAATATGGTTGGTTTTATGTGGGTGAGAAAATTTACATAGGCATTGTTTACTTAATAGACTGATGCTTTAGTTAAAGGATAACACTGTTACATTTAAAGCTTTTGAAACTTTTAAATACAAATTTGTATTTCGTGTCTTAACCAAAAAGAAACAAGATTAATTTTAAATTAAAAATGTAATTAATTGAATTAATTATATGATTAACTGATAATGTACTACTTGTTAATATTTATTTACACACCAAAACACAAATAATACATCGTTAAGATCTAGTCGTTACAAATACCCTGGTTACACCAATCAATTTAAAATAAACATAGAAATATAAATACTACAGTAATTTTATTATTCGTTACAAGATTGCACCATGGCACTTTCAAATGGTCAATCTAAGTCGACTACGGTTGCATTCGCTCTTTCACTTCAAGTAAATTATCTCCTTCTTGCAACTTATTTACATCGAGGTATTACTAACTTGAACATATTTTTTCTGCATGCAATTAAAAAATCCTAGAATACTGCTGCCACTTTTCGACAATCTACAATTATTGGCTTACAGGTTTTGGATATTATCACATTAATATATAATAAGTTTTAAAACTAATAATTTGAATTTTTTAATTTAAAATTACAATTCGAAATCTTTAGATTTCTATAACTCACAAAAATACTGTTTATCTAAATCAATACTAATTGTAAGTAGTTTGAAATATTATATAGGCTAGGCTTGCTTTTACTAAGTAACAACCATTTGCAACAGGGAAATTCAATTACCAGCCTTGGCAGGGAAATGACACTTCCATGCCGAATTTACATTAATGTAGTTGTTACTTTTCTGACAGTTTCATAAAAAACATATCTTCCCTGATGGTCGTAAAAATATGGAGTTTTGTAACTGGAATCATTCGATAATTTATTGTTATGATAATGATCGATTCATTATTGAATCAACTACCGAATAGTTAAGTGAACTATGTAATATTATCATAATCTAAATATTTGATTGTTATCAAAGCACCTGTGAATTATTTATAACAGACCTAATTAATTCCTAGTTCAATTTCATTTATGTTGAGAATGATATATCTAAATGTAAATATTATATTGATATTGACTGTTAAAATAACAATTATATACATGGCTCGTTTTCAAATAATCACAAATTTTATGTTTGTTTTTAATTATTATGATGTATTTCAAATGAATTTGTAATTTTATTGCTGGTGTTGACTGAAAAATAATTATTCAATTTTTAATATCAATGGTGATGATATTTATTATTGGATACAAACGATTAATTATCTTTAAGTTAGAAAATATCTTTTAGTTGGTGGTCAAATGAATAGGGCAATCACAGACGCATTAATAAATCATACTAAGGAGGAGTTTTATAGCATATTATTCTATTGGCTTTAAATTTTGCAGTCTGTATTATTATTATAGACGTAGGTACTCTTCAATATTGGGGGAGGTGCTGATTCATCAATAAAAATAACTATTTGAATACAAACCCAATAATATATCGTATATTAATTCCCAACTTGTTGTCCATACCGCCCAAACCATCCGATCATAGAATGAGGTTATGGGATGCCTCCCTTAGATCAGACGGTTCAAACTTACACAATTTTTTTAGCTACATTTAAAGCGAATTTTGTATCTTCATGTTTTTATTTTATGTTTACTAAATATTTTTGTTTGAAGTATTATAAATTGGAGGTTTTGTTCTTTTTTTCTTATCCTAACAGGTGACTGAAAGTCGAGCCTACAATTACTTATTCATAGTCATTACCACGGAGAAAATTTGATGTTGGGAAATTTTCCCCAGAATACTAACTTCATGGTTAGTGGCAATACCTCTCTGGCTAGCTAGAAGACATTAAAAAACTTGAAAGAATTTTGTGATAAAATATCTGTTTTATTATATATTTTTTTATTATAATTTTGCAAAAGAGAAAAATTGTAAGGTATTTACATATTATAAATTTATATTTCGAAATAAATTCACACTAACAAATTGCAAACTAGTCATTCACTAGTTACACCCTAACCCTTAAATTATTTCCCAGTAGAATTCCGAATAAATCCTACCCTTTGACCTAAAGAAAGTTAAATTAGTTCTTCGAGTATTAAATAATTTCTAATAAAAGCTACGCCATGAGAACGGTCGAATTCGAATGAAATTTTAGATTTTGTCAGTTGAATAGTATTTTGTTACAATATAGCAGTGCTACATTCACAATAATTTCAATATTAACCGAAATAATATGGACACCAACCATATTATTTGAGTTAATATCGAAAAAATCGCTGAAGATTCACCGAATAAGTATAAAATTGTTATTATTTTCGTTATAAAACCTAATTAAAATTTAAATACGAAATAATAATTATTTATGAGCTTCAAATTAAGGTATCTGATAGTGATAAGCTTGGATAAATTTGTATAATTGCTCGACGATTCAACTACCCTAATTATAGAATAATCCAAGTGTTATTTATGTATAAACAGAACCTGTTGCTTAAACAGAATTTCAAACAACGAAACAGCTAAATATAATAAAAAAGTACTTTAAATTTATAACACCTGGATTGATATTCTATCGTTTTAATAAAACGCAGAGTAGGGGCCCTTAAAGGGTCAAAGCGACGACGGCCCGAAGAGGACTAAGGGAGGCATGTAAGAAAAGTTACTTCCGCATTACATAACCTAGTGTATCTTCCTGAGGAGAACTAATTTGGTCGGCCGGCGGTGAGGCATTGTAAACATCTCACTATTGACCGTAACATTATATTTTCTTTAAATACACAAATTAGATCACTTTAAAATATATAAAAGAATTAAATGTGCCTTGTAAATTTGTCCAGTGACATTCAAATAGATCTGCGAATCATACATTTTCAAACTTATGATCTTCAAAGCGTCAGCTTTAATTCGACTTTGTAAATAAAACAATTACTGTCTTTTTATACGAAGATCTTAATAATAAAATATTTACCTTTTGTTTAAAAAAGTTTGGCCAAAAACGTTGAACTTTTTTTGCTAATAAGTTTGTAATTCATGCGACTCGCTACCTTGAAATTTGAAATTCACACCAAGTAACTACAACCGTTGCTCAAAAGTTGTCCAGCGGCTATATGCAGTTTCATTTGGATATGCGTTCATCGAGTCAGGGCTTTCCGGTAGATTTGGGTAAAATGACATGTGTTGGTTAGTTTTCATTTTTTTGGAGCCAAAGCGTCAATACAAAAGATTGTTTACACCTTGCAAAGAGCTTGGCTTTAGATACATTTTATTTTTAAATCTCATGATCAAGACGTGTTTTTGTAGATTTGTTTTTATGATAATAAAATTCCACTTGGAGAGTTACTTGACTTATTATCTTTTGACTTGAATAAAGTAACGCCATATATTGTGTTCGTTGTTTTGCACAGATTACTTTCTTGTACTTGTTTGAATTGTTGCCCTAATTACTCTAAACTGTTAAACTTGATAATTATATCAGATGGTTAATTACAGCCAGTGGTCACTGAGAAACTGCCCTCGATTACTATTTTCTTATTCTCTTTAAGGGCTGTCAGTTGAGGGTTAACTTACGTTTCAAATATAAAACGGTAATTCAACACAAATTTATCACTGTTGGCAATATTATTTTCATTTTTGTTTTTGCAACTTTTCAAGGACCCTACGCAACAAGTTTTCTCATCAATTACATTACATTAAGCATTGCTAAGTAATGAAATTTTAGTTATAATGTACTTTGCATTAATAAATTTTAAGTGATTACTCGCATTGTAGGTAAATTTGGTAGGCGAAACAAAAAAATTCAAATTAAATTAAACCTTTTTGAATACTGTTTGGTCTAGCATTGTTGGAAATAAACGTAATAGTTTGCTTATGAACCAAACCGAGTTTCAACGAAATGCTTTCAGAAAAATTGTTTTCAAGTAAAATAAATAATAAATCAAAAGACAACAAATATACTAAAAGTCTGTTTAGATTTCAAGATTTATTTTTGTTTAAGGAAAAACTTTTCACTTTAATTTTAGACAGCAATTAATTACCTTGCATATTTAATCTAAACAGATTACCGCATGATATCTCACTTTTAACAAATATTAGTGCTATGTCATGTAATTCCATTAATCGTGCAAATATTGACATAATATTCAAATGTATATACATAAACGACCCCAAATTACAGTACATCCTATTTAAATTAATTATTCTACCTTAATTCTTAAATTGAATGAGATAGTCACTGTTTCATACATTATTATGTTTTTCATTTAATAAATAAACAATTTCATTAAATAATTCCTGCTTGATATAGGTAAAAATTCCGCTGGGATCTGATATTATTTCTTATTTCAAAATTAATTATTATTTGTTTAATAATGTCTAATTCAATTTGGCTGTTCTTACATCTGAAAATGTAATTTAATTTTGGATTTGTATAATAACGAATTATCATGAATATAAAATTATTGTTGCTTCATGTTAATTCCATTAACGCATGTCTACACCCAAATTAGACATATAATATTTATGCAAAACAGGTTGTACCTATGGCAATTTTCCAGATTTTGCAAGAAATTTATACAATAATTATTATTTCACAGAGATTTCTTGTATTGTTATAGATTTATGTGAAGCGAAAAATTTTAAAATAGAAGTTTTAAAATAAAACAGTTTTTTTCATAACTTTCCTAACAGTTTAGCCAAACTTGTTGCGTGAATGTACCAATATAATGTTGAAAGGAAGTAAAAAGAAGTTTCCGATACGTGCACTTGTCTTGTTATTATTATGTTTTAGGTAGGAAAACCGGAGTAATAAATTCCTTAATAAAATGTATTTAAAATATTTTCTGTATTAGGTTAAAGATTACTTTCTTTAATTTCAGCCCACAGCAGAGGGTTAGTTTGGGAATTGTATTGTATATTTTTATTTGCACCCGTATAAATAATTTAAATCAATATTTCAATATGAAAATGTTTATTCAGTAACTATGCTCATATTGCAAAATTTAGCTTGTGCTTTCAGATTATCACACTTAGGGCCGCTTTTACAATAGTCGGTTAACGCTAACCTAGGGATAAACTTATAACTATTCACCAATCACAAGTACAAGCTACTACAAGCTGTACTGTGATTGGTGAATAGTTATAAGTTTATCCCTAGGTTAGGTTTAACCGACTATTGTAAAAGCGGCCCTTACTAGGTTGTCTCTCCAGGATATTGTTTACATTCAACCCCGGTCTCCCCTACTTTCTACTTTCCGTGCCCTTAAAGTTACTTTGCCTAACTTGATATAATATTTATAAGCAACTACTGGAAAACGTGACAGTAAAGGACTGAATTATATTATTGGACGGTGCTTTATTTTCTTCGTGTTCGATTCACGTGTCTCTATTTTCCAGACATATTAGCATAATACAAAGTTTCTCGTTTGTTCTTAAGTTCACAAAAGTTATATTATGCTTACCTACTGACTTTTTATTCTTATACTAGGGTAAATCGTAAATTTATACTAACTATTGTTTAAATTCTCTTTGAATCGTTTTTAAATTGTAGTAAAGTATTTTTTTATGTAAATTTCTACAAAATGTATTAATGGTGATAGACGAAGCCTACCTGTTGAATGTATCCTATTTCGTAGTATTGAAACCGAAATAAAAGTATGAAAACCAATCCTTTTAGGATTAATAGCATCAGTTTCAGAAAATATTCTTGCAAAGAACATAATATGTAGTATATTATTATCCTTGGTGCTGTAATAACTACCACTAAATGTAATTATGTTACAGTATTATGGAAAACTTCGAGATATAAAACGCCAACTTGTATTTTGATGGTAGGAACATTTCATGTTAGAAACCCATTTGTACGAACAATTAACCTATATAATATTCATTTTAACTACATTATCCTGCACCAGATCCTTGTTATCGCAGATTTGTTAAAATTAAACTTCAACCAACCAATAACTTATCCAGCTCAATAACTTCACTTTAATAATCCCTAAGAAACTATAACAAAGTTTTTTTTTAGAATAACATAATACCCAATTCAATTATTTTCTTATGTTGGATTTGTGTAGTAAATAAAAACATATCAGTTTGACCGGTATCAGCTACTTTACTACTCAATTATTTATTATTATCACACAGAATACAGACAGAATTCATCTGTAGATCAATCAGATATACGACACTAAATTGTTTGATTTATTATATTAAATTGATTCGCAGTGTAAAGATTTCAACGCCCAATTCGAATAAACTCGCAAAGACTAATTATTATAAGCCAAATTCATTTAAATGATTAACCACCTACTGTAATTACTAATTAGTTATAAAATGTAACCAAACAATTCAAAATTTAATTAGATACAATAAACGAATTTGCTATGTATACAGGATGCGATGTAAATTCCAAACTGAGTTTTAAATTTTGTACTACGTAACATCGTTAATTAAAATTACTGAACAACCTACGCTAAGTGGAAAATTGACATTAGGAATGTCACAATTAAATTAATTAAAGACGCTAAAGTTAGTAATAATTGTGAATATTGAATAAAATTATAAGCAATCCCACAAATCAATATTTGATCAAAAAATCTCTACTGATCCTCGAGGGCGATTAGCCCATATTTCTAGCTTCAAGGGCAGAGATATTAAAAAGTTCTTAATATGATTTTACCAACATCTAAAACAAATAATAGGAACTGTTAGAACCTAAAACACATAAATTAAGTTATCAAAATATCACCTGAAAATCAATTTTCTTTTCTAACTACTACTGGATGTGATACAAAATATCGAAAATAATGCATTTTGACACAAAAATTTTAGAAGTTCAAGTTTAACTTTAATCTTCATCAGGTTATACACTAACTACTAACATAATGGCAAAATGGAAGGAAAAACAAACTACTAAAGAACAATTTCAATCAAACAGTGGGAATAAATAAAATCGGCAAATAAACAACACTTTATTTAGTTTACTTAAAATTACTCCGAGACTTACCGCCGTATTCATAAAAATAAATCAATATTTAAAAGAGGCTTGTAAACCCTTCTTAACCATAACCTAGCTTTTTTTCCTAGTAAAAGCATAGGGAAAAAAGCTAGGTTATGTTTACAAGCCTCTCTTAAATATTGATTTATTTTTATGAATACGGCGGTAACAATTTAATATAAAGTAGATAATAATGCTTCTACATTGCAATGACCTATTTTTAACCTCCGGCGCCGTTGTTATGACCCCAGGTATTATGCTCAGGGCAGTCACACTCCCTACAACACTTGTTAATTTGAATTGATGTGTTAACTTTTAGGTACATTTCGCCGACCCAAGTCAAATTTTTTGGTTCAATTGTTATCAAACATTTGAACTTTAATTAGCTTTAATTCTCATTGTTTCAACCTCTAACGGTAGAAACACAGTGGAAGCTGGTCGCCGAAACCTGCTTACCGCTTGAATGTTTTTATTGAAATACGAGCTTCGTTTGTCCTCGATTACATTAAATTCATGTATTACTTATTATATTATTAATTATATTATATTAATTAACGTAATTGAGGACAAACAAAGCTCGTATTTCAATAAAAACATTCAAGCCGGTAAGCAGGTTTCGGCGAGCAGGCTCCACTCTGCGCATAGCCTAACGTATTGGAATTATTCGTGACAACTTTTGGGAGGGGTAGGGAACATTTTTATATTTTACCGATTATTTTAAATTTTTGTATCGTACTGATGTTAATCGATTGAGATTCGTTTGGACTTCATCGAGCTTACATTCCCATCATTTAAATTTAATTTTCTATTAAGTTGTGGGCTCTTATAGTTTTTTAGAGCTCCGAGCAAGTTGCGCTTGGTAATGCAACTAAATAGAGCTTATTTTGAATTTATGTGTTATTAAAAGAATGTCGATCGATAAAGATTAGTTTAAGCTTCATTGATTTTAGATTCTCATAATTTTAATTTTATTTTCTACAAATTTCCTAAAGATGTTCGTAAATGAAACTGAATAAAAACTTGATGAGAACAATAAACTCGGTAAAGTTTGACCGAGTCATTCAATTTCTGTAAAACCCGCACGTAATTCTCGGCTATAATAATTACAATTTGGACAACAATTGAAATTCATTTTGGACTAATTGATATACATAATAATATGTCAACTCCCTTTTCTTTGTATTTTAGGTACCTTCGGGTCTTATTGTTTTGACGTAATTATTTTATTCTAATCTATGCTTTTTGTCTTTGTCTTACGTAATTAATAATCGACCGTAGCTTACGAGTTGGTTTCAACCACTTACACTAACATGAAAATATATAATATAGTAAAATTAATGTTGGTGTAAATTTGCGAATTTATAATTAATCTTTATTTTGTTCGAAAGCATTTCATCATTTTAGGTATAAATTATTAAAGCTTTATTTTACTTACAGTGCAACCAACCCTGAAAATACTGCCGATTCGCTAAGCTCCCAAAGGTATGTATGTAATTAATAACTATCGTAGAGTACTATTTATAAATTTTATCGATTGCTAAACTTATAAAACTTTATATAAAAGATGTAAGTAAAAAGATATTACCTCTTAGCAACTCATATATGTATTCGCTGTATGCATTCCTCCTGTTGCCCTCTGGTGGGTCAATAAAAAAATGAATTGGGACTGCTTTGGTAATAACCTAATAACAACTGTTTTAATTAAGGATTTTGGAGGGAAATTTAAACTTTGTTTAAAAGAACGCTTCGATCGGTTTCGTATCCCCTCTCCTCCCACGCACATAACGAATTATGTAAGCCAACTGTTATAAAATTAATTCCATAGTACAACTACCTCTAATGTTATTAGAATATCTAGGTAACCCCTAATAAATGTCGAGAACACAAAAATAAAATTCACATTGATACGAGTATCTTATACTGTTTTGTTTTTATTTCAAATTAGAAGTAGATAGTACAAGTTTGATAGTCCTGTAATTTAATATAAAACTATCCAATTGTTGTGATTACAGAATATGCAGTTTTCAAAGTTTTCAAACTTGACATCATACATAAAGCAATAAACTGAAATTGAACCGCACTGCGATTTTTAGACATTACACTCAGCGTAATTATTAATCTCAGCTCGAGATCCGTCCTTATTCGTATAAGATTTTATCATCAACCCCAAACTATTCTCCTTAGAAAATATCTTGATAAGTCGAGTATCAGTATCCGAATGAAACTTAATACAACAGAAGCATAACATCGTATCAGACTTTGGATACCAATTATTGGTTTCATTTAGAGCTTTATTTATTTGGAGCAACTCTATACAGTTTCTACAAAAACATCTTTTTACATCTTTCAATTTAAGTTTTGAAATAAAGATTCGGACATTGCTATTTTTCCATCAAGTATCAAGTTATACCGAATTGCACTTTCACATCACTCTTGAATATTTGGGCAGCTAGTCTTTATACTCAGTGACGAGAGCGTTGGATAGTCAAGTAAAACATAATAATATAAAGCAAAAGGAAGATAACTCTATTATTTTGAAGCCAAAAATAATAAAACAAGATGTGAGTAGTTATTGCGCCTCAAAATTGAAACTGGATCACAATCTGCCATTTGGTGGCTGGCTAAGTAATAGTGTGGAGATGATCAAAAATCCAATAAAATTATTAAGGAAGCTAAAATTGAAAAGAAGAAACAACAAAAAGTTTGTTGTCGAAGTTGATAAGGGTGGTTCTCAAACAGTTTGAGACGGTCTGTCAAAATATGTTGTTGATTTGCTACGCGTTCATTGTCGTAGGAAAGCAAACTAGTATGAATTGGAGTAATTTCAGTAATTAATCAGTCAAATTCTCTCTACCATTGACCCACTATATATAACCTACCATTTGAAAGTCACTTTATCACAACAGCGACACAAAAAACCCTTTTTACCAAATTTGCTTACTAATTAAAGGATTTCATTTAACTTAAAGCATAAAAGCCTAGTCAATTATTAAAATTTCGTTTTTTCTCTACTTTTTGGCTGATTAAACAAATAAAATGAGGTATTTTATTTATATAAGTCTCAAAGTAAACAAGAAACTTACTTTTAATTTATATTTATACTTCGCTAATAATTAATGTTTAGCTTATTTTGATAAATAATGTTGAAAATATACATTACGTATGAAATGTAATGTAAATAGGTAGGAATTAAATTTCTCTTTGTGGAAAACACAAGTTGGCGATAAACTTATTCATAAAGTGATAGTCTCGTGGCAACAAAGTCAAGAAATAAAATATTTAACTTACTTAGATGTTAAAATAAAATGTATCTGAGAAAGCGTAGAAAAGGAACATGATGTGTAATATGCCAACAGCCAATACAAAGCTTTTTCAATTAAAACTTTTGTCAAAATCCATATCCTCAAAAGGTAGCCATCTTTAAAGAAATTTTTATTGTTTCTACTCTTTCAATAACTATAGGATCGCAACTTTAGGATTTTTCGTGTTAATTACTTAAGAGATTAAAGAGCCAAAAAAAGAGCCAAAGTGTTTAGTGCTACTAAAATCAAGATCACACAAAATTTTGGCACCTACAGCGGCCTACAGTGGTTTTCGGGTACGACCTCCACTCAAAACAGGTTGGGCATCACTGTTTTAAACGAAATATTGTACAAAAATTAAACACCCTCTTCCAGACTCGACTTTTAGCTAGATGCAACTTGGGTCTGGAAAACAATCAATAAAAATAAAACATTATGTTTAGATTGATTAACTTTCTTTCATATTAATTATATTACAAGAACTGTGAACGTGTAAATATATTTCAGAATTTGTTAGATAATACAGGAAAATATTTTCAAGATATAGCATTACAGTAGAATTTCTAGAATTTATTAAATGAAGAAGTTGCGTGTCTGGAAGCCACATCTAACATTAACTGAAGGTTTCAGACATATTTAATTAAATCATTTTAAAATAATTAATTAAAAAATATTTTCAGTATTTCGTAATGTACAATGTGCTTTTCAGCAAATTTATTCAACCGACATTATTAATTTTACATTTATGCAGCTTAATTTGGACGCACAATTGAACGAAACTAATTACTCGACATCCAAAGCTTGAAATTAATTTTAAATCGCTATCTGGTAATCCTATTGGTTATGTGTTGTTCTATAAATATTTTTGTTTAATTTAACAAGGGTTTCGGTTAATCAATATTGCAGATGACTGCTTATATTTTACTATTGGTATAATTTGGCTTCTAATATTCTCTGTAATAACTTATGTAAACATCAGTACAATTACAAATTTTGATTGTAAGTCCAAATATACGTATAACAAATTTTCACAAAAGCAAAAATTATATGTGACCTGGTCTATGAAAAGGGAGCTTACGTGCGAAATCAAGTTATCGAGAAAACAACAGTTAAAGGAAACAATGTTGCATCAGTTTCGCGTTAGTTGTTCCCGTTTATCTGCGTTGCCTGATAATTCCACAAATTATGACCTTCTGGTTTTCATCATCTGAAAGAGCGTCGCATACTCTTTCCAAATCGGCAAAAAAGTGGAAAATGATCAAATAAGTTATCGAGAAAACATCAGTTAATGGTAACAACTCGTTGCATCAATTTCGCATTAGGTGTTCCCGTTTATCTGCATTGCCAGGTAATTCCACAAATTATGACTTTCTGATTTTCACCATCTGAAAGAGCGTCTTATTCTCTATCCGAATTGGCAAAAAAATGGAAAATGATTTTTTGACACCTAAGCCCCCTTTTCATAGACCAGGTCACATATACTGAATACTAAAATTATTAATTATACCTAAAACAGTGAGGTAAATTTAAGTCAAAGAGAGGTTGAAACGTAAAATTGGCCTTCTGCTCACAACTCCAAATGAGAGCGTTGATCCAAAAAGGAAACAATGAAGCGTCGAAATTCAGAGAGGATAGCTCTCCAGTTTGTTATGTATAATATACTATAATATTTACTATAGGTGTAAAACTCTGACTAAGTAACAGAGAAGCTTTAATAATAAAAATTACTCGGGAGTCCTGTCACAATTCAAATGAGTACATTCAAAATATGACTCGAAATGGAATGAATGATCAGAAGGTGGTCCCAATGACTTGAGACGAGTCTCCACAGTAGGATACCACTATCAGTTACCAAAAGTTTGGTAAGATTCACCAAAATACGTCAAGTAAACCAATTGAAATAAATAAATGATACTTACGTCGAACTCTTCTGGAAGTTTACCACAAAAATGTTGACAGCGATTTTTTCCCAATCGGAAAACAACGGTAGTAGCTCTTCTAAGATGAACGTGCCTTCCGAAGCACGGAGACTAGCCATAAGAAAGTTTGACTCTCCCCAGGTTTGAACCCGGTGCCTCGCATTCACATCCAACTGCGTTAGCTGCAAGGCAATGACCGTCTCTTCCTTGCATTCATGATGGAATTAATTCAAAAATAAATAAAATTCAACCACAAAATTAAATTTTTTTTGGTACCTCAATTTTTCTCTGGATGAACCTTTAATATCCACGACGACGAGAATGCAATCTTTTTTATTGTCCAACAATCTACCCTTCATGAAACAGAAGCCAATCCTGATATAACAAAATGTGCCCCAGTGCGATTAAATTAGATTGCAAAATTTAACTTCAGTATCCCGAAAAGCCATTTGTATTATCTTCAAATTCAAATAAAGCCGGAATTTCCGTATATCCTCAATAACTTCCCGTATACAGGAATAACGCAAATAATCACTGAATTACTTCCGGAATCAAGTATGACTCAAGAAAACTCAAACATATCGCAAATTAATAGCGGACGAAAAATCGTACCTCCGTCCTTCCAAAATGAATACCGGAAAGGAACCTTGTTTCAAGCTGCCACTCACCGAATACCAAAAGTTTTACTCTTATTGCGTCGCTGGTAAATTAAATTTTCAGGTGCAGTCGCTGCCCCCCCCCCAATCGAATTTTGGGGTGAAATTTGTGTCAAACGTTTGAGCATCGTTTAAGCATCAATGAGCTTCCAATATTTTCGTTTGAGCTTCAACCGTCGCGGAGTAATTCGCGAAGTCTTTGGGGGGGGGGGGGGGGAGGCAAGACATTTTAAGCAGGATTAAGTTTTTTCAATCGGATCGAAAATTTTAATCTGATAAAATAGAATTAAAATTGAGGGTTATTGTACGGAACTTGCTCAAAGCACTCGAAATTTGATATACTCGTAACTTTGCAGAAAATGAAAATAAAATTATTGGAATGGAAGCTCTTTCAAGCTCAAACGAAGCTCAATTTTACAGAAAGATTCGTAATAATAACGAAAACAGAAAAATATGTCTTCGCCCCCCCCCCCAAGCATTTCACGAATAACTCTGCAACAGTTGAGGTTAAAACGAAAAATTTAGAAGTTCATTGATGCTTAAACGATACTCAAACGTTTGACACCAATTATACCCAAAAATTCCACTGGGGGGAGGAGTATGTCTCCAGCCCCCCAAGTATTTCGCAAATAACTCTGCGACGGTTGAGGCTCAAACGAAAATATTGGAAGCTCATTGATGCTCAAACGTTTGATACAATTTCACCCCAAAATTAGATTTTGGGAGGGACCAGCGACATGCACCTCAAATTTTCACAATTTTTCACCTTGCACTAATAAATTTAATGTAGGTACCCTATCGGCGAAACAATTCCAACAAATTTTTATAATTTAATTTCCCAGAAAGGTCAATCATCCAATTATTTGAAGAGGATACATTTCTTCCCCATAAAAACCAATCAGTTAGTGGATTTGGCCATCATTAGAAACTCGACTTAAAACTTGAGCAGAAAATCAAAAATTATCTTTTCCTTTTAAAAATCAAAGAAAGACGATAATTATATTCATAAAATTCTTTTTGAATAAAACTTCCTACAGGGCAGGCCAGTAGCCAAGATTTCATTTCGGGGGGGCACTTGTAAAAAACCTTTTGTAAAATGTAAAATTTTCGGTTGTTCCCCTTCCATTTTCTTTGTCTTTTCAACATTTCGGGGGGGGGGGGCACGTGCCCCCAAGTGCCCCCTCCTGGCTACGGGCGTGCTACAGGGTGTATCAAAGTTTACCAGCTGATTTGAAATAAAAACAAATTTTTAAATTTTCTTTAATTTTCATTAAAAAATCGATCGATCTCCATTTCGAATCAATTTCGAGTTATTATTATATGTATTAACTCCGAGCAGGTTATGCGATGTAATACACTTTACCTTCATTCTATTCGCGTTTTACATTACCGTTGGTGGCGCTGAAAACCATACGTTTTAAATGGATTTATAAATTATTCCGTGTGGTGGCATTAATGTAAATGTAAACAAGTTCATTATGTAAACAAAGCAAAATACGTTCTAAATGAACTTCGAAATTATTCCGTGTGGTGGCGTTTTGTTAATGTAAAAACAATTAAAATTTAGTTCAGATTATGATCAGTTAATTAAGTTAGTAAATGATCACCATCATTTTGATATAATAAATTGGAAGAAGTGAAAAGCTTATACTGGAAAATGAAATAAAATATTTTAATTTTATTTTAATATTTTTATTACCCCTCCCTCTTCCCAATATTGCGGACTATATGGAGGAAAACAATGGCTGTGAGCTTGATTACTATCATAGAGTTTCTATTTCTATAAATTTACCACGCACAATTTATCAACGTTTTTGAAAACTGACAACTTAAAAAGTTGTTCTAAAAGAATAGAAAATTTAAATCATGGAATTGGAAGCTCATAGCTTAAACGAATCTCAATAGATTGAAGTCAGTTTCACACAAAAATTTTAAATTAGAAAAAACTAGAAAAATATGTCTGGCCCTCCCCCCTCCCCCCGCCAAAGAGATTTGTAAGTAATTGGCTCAAACTAAAAATAATGGAAATCATTGAGGTTCAAATGAAGTTTAAAGGATTGATTGAAATTTTACTCCAAAATTTAATTGTGGTGGGGGCATCTGTTAATACCGAGGTCTAAGAAACTGGGTGACTTCGGAAGGCACGTAAAGTTGTTGGTCCTCCTAAAAATAAAATACAGTTGTCATAAAAAAAAAGGTAGGAGGGTTTTTGTTAACAAACTTTTTGTAGAGATTATAATATAACCTACACTTATATAATGAATAATACCTTATAAGTTATAATGAAGTAATATAATTAATTTTTGTTTAAAATGAATTACAAAATAAATCTTGTAAGATGGAAGCGGAAACTGAGGTAATGTTAATGATGTTATCGTCACTGTTATCTGGTATTGAAAATTACATTGTTATTTTAAAGAAAGGCTTTTATGAATGAATTGAATTATTACGAGTATGGACTAATTAATCAAAATGTATTATTGGGAGATTTAATGCAATGTTATTGTGTAATTAGGTACATTATATAATAATAGTATAGAAAATGTGTAAATAATTTAAATATTAACTTATTTGTTAAATGTGGTTAAGACACAGAGCCATCTTAACTGTATTATTTAATATTAGTTCGAATCTCATTGCGGTATCGGTTAATTAGTTTTCGACAAATAAATCAATTTATTCTCTACTATATTCGTCATTTCAATTTCTTTTATCATAGTACAGAGGAAATGATAAAATAATAGGGTTGCCATCAACATTGCTTCTGTCTATTATTATTGACCACATAATGACTTTGGGAAATATCTATAACATACTTATACTGCAGCATTCTTCTCACAAAAATAACAAAAGATTTTCCAGCCCAATTCTTTCTAACGCATTCTCAATATTTCTACATCTTCATTTTATAAAACATTTTAAAAATAAATAAATTTGATATAAAATGCTAAATATGAAAATGCTATTGAGTGACATCACTATTTTTAATACATTGTGTAATTAATTTGCATCGATTTCCTACACACCGGATATTAAATTTCAATCGTGTAAAAAATCTGAAACTTTCAAATTAAATTCCGAATATTTATAAAATAGAAATTCATATTCCATAATTTCAAACATATTAGGTATACCTACAGATTAAAATGTGGGGTTATATTTAATACGTTGACCTCCACGTGCATTAAATTTAACTCACACTAACATTAAAAACAATAGGATTTTCCTTAACATACAGTCATATAATAATAATTTATAAACAAGAACGGTGCATATTGTTTATTTATTTCAATAATATAATATTTTATCTCCAATTTAATTTATAATTTGATTATGTGACTTCCATTAAAACGTTTGGAGGGCGTTCAAAAAATATCACTGTATCAAATATAAAATTAATTAAATTTTTAAATGTAACAAAAAATGAGTGGTTGATTAATTATTCAATTAGTAAAAGTGTTTTCTTTTTCAGGGGAATCATGCTGGAGTTAGTAATTACGAGACTATTAAGTATTATAAATGTTTGTGTTTTACCTCCTGTTTGTTACAGTTTTGTATCTATGTACATAGCATAATATTAAGACTATATTCAATGGTATGCATTGTAAGTAATCCCAATGTTTTTGTTCGTAGTAATTTAATAAGTGATTGTCGTTATGGAACGTAGAAAATTAATGTAGTGTTGTTTCACTTTACCCTTTCGAAATTAAATGTTTGAAAGAGAACTGAAGCCCGGTTAGTCTGTAAACAAGGAAAGTAATCTAATCAAGTTTTCTATCACTGCAATTAACTGTGTCTTCTTTTATTGCCGTTTTATATCGTCGATAAGTCAAGTACAAGCACAATTCAAGCAAAAACATGTTGGTAAGTCAGCCTAATTATGTATTACTTTACAACAAGTACATTTTTACAAGGGGAGCCTACAGCTGATGAATTACCAATTTCAATATACTTTTTTAAATTAAAGTAAATTAAAATTAAATTTATTCTAAAGCACTAATATATTGAAAAAAAAAGTTAAAAAGTTAAAAAGGTTCCGCTCTTTGCAAAGTGATAACTTGTCACCTCTTGGCTAGCTTTTATTGAAATTGGAAACTCAAAATAAAATTTATTTGCTGAAAGAGGAAGAGAATCACTCACGCAAGTAAAAATAGACTCTTTAATTGAACTAAAACTGTAAATAATATTCAAGGGATAAATTTTGGTTTAACATCAAAAGTAAAAAAAAATTTGATGTGACACAACACAAGACTTTCCCATTAAAAAAATAAAATTAGATAAATATTAACAAATTAAATATTTTAATTCCCCCTCCTGATCTAAATTATCACTCCGTAGGTAGGTGCGGGTCTGCTTAGTTTTCATTGATCCACTGGTAAACTGGTTTAACCAGTAAACTATTTTCAATCACTTTCAAGGACAAAGAAATGAGCAATTGCGGTGAAACATTTTATCCCTCTATATTTTCAAACCAGACACTAATCTGTGAATATTTATAAAAGATCTTTTTGGTACGAATGGATAAAAGAGATTTCGGTGGGGGATTTCAAGCAAAATCTAATCAGTTCTTTACAGTACACTATTTGTTCATACTAGTGTGCAAAATTTTAAGTCAATTGGTGCGCGTGTTTGGTCTTTTTAGGAAAAAAAGACCAGTAGCTTGGGGAAACTATGTAACGTCGTTTGCGAATACAAACGCCGCCAATGCCTCGATGCCCCGTTGATGTTGACGGGTGGCTAGCTGAAAGATTGCACCTCCGTCCAGTACCAGAGCTGGGTCGCGCGTACGCGGTTCGTGAGTACTTCTGGAACTTACCTCACTCTGCGAATCAAGCTTATAGTCACGGCTAACCAGGATTATTTGAGTGAATCAAATAAAAACAGGTAAACAATCTTTAATGAAACACAAAAAATATGGTTGATCAGATCATCCAAGTACACGCAGATGGAATGTGCACTGCTATCACAAACAATACAAGTAAGCTGGACTTGTAGTCCCAAACAATAATATTTGTAGCTGAGGGCTACTAAAGAAAAAACCTCCAGATGACTGGTCGGTTGCCCCAGCAACAGGCTTACTCTACTACAGAAGCAAAAGTAGAACAATGGGTAGTGACCACAGATCACTCCACTCAATCAAATATAGCAATACCCACTCGGGTATGTCTGACGTTAAGGCTACGCTTTACTATGGCAAAACAAATCAATTGCAAAGAAATAACTCTCCAAATGGCCTACCTTAAATTCAACTTGTTCCTTCTTAATTGGAAATGAAACAAACGCACTTTTGTTCGGCAGGATTCCTCTCGTCCGAGATCTCTTTGGAAAAGTATCCAACCAGTGCCTGATGATGAATACAATTGCTAAAAATAAAATAAGCACATCCAGATTGTTAAGTTTACAAATGTTTGCTCCACCTCAAGCGTTGAAATTGAATGAAAATTTAATTGAATAGAGTAAACCCGATAGTCACGCCACTGAATTACTTGTAATAAATAAATGAACAAATAATGGTTTAAAACAATAAATTATCAATTGTTAGGATGTTGTTAGTCAATAATTGTGGCACACCGACGAAATCACTTGCTGTATGAATAGTAAACGTCGTCGCAACAAGGAAAGATGAAACCGATGGACATAAGAAATTAGTACGCTTGGAGGCGAGGTATAAGTAGGTAATTATAAAAATGATACTCAATCCGTATCCGGAGGTGGAGAAGGCTCTTAAAGTAATTCCAGCCAAAAGAACAATCTGAAGTGAAAATATTCCAATGTTTACCAATGGAGTCCCGCTGGATTCCAGTAGATGGCGTATAGGCGGCACAGAATTCTAAATCGGAATTTCCTTATCTTGCACGATTGCGCTCCCGCACGTACAGCTACTGATCGTCGCTCGTAAATTATCACCCTGACGATGGTGAATATGGGATGCGGTCTAAAAGACTGGTAAAAACGCAAAAATATGCGTATTGGTTGCAAAAATCACTAAATTAATTAGCGCACCAAAAACTGTCAACCACCATTGATCGATAATCGATCGAAAAGCCTTGAATAAAATTCGCCAATCATGGCCGTTAACAATTGATAAGCCCATATTAACCAACGTACAGAGTGCGTCGTAATAAAATATATAGAGCATATTAAAATATGCATTTTGAATGCGACAACTAAAAAAAACGGAAATAGTAATCAAATGCTTTAATTATTGACACACACTATTTGAGAGATGCTATCACAGCTACAATAATTGCAATGCAAATTACTGTGGTAAACAGACACACAGTAGCAATGAATGATGACGGTGTTATAATCAAAAAGTGCACCCAACTTAAATTTACCCAAGGATACATAGCAACCGCTATGGGTTACCACGTTACCAGTAATTAAAATACAAAAGCCAAAAATGTACATCGGTCAGACGAGTGAGAAAGAATTGATTTACTTACATAAATCGTTCTCGTAAATTTAAAACTTATCTGGTGACAAATGTCTTCTTCTACTCGACATACGACGGCTGGCTTTAAAGATGAAAATCTGTAACTTGTCAATTTACACAGGAAAACACTTGATCGACATTCGCGACACTAAAACACTGCCTGCAAATCTGTAGCTGGAACTGGGCCAGTGAGAGTTGATGTTGGAGATGTTACGCAACGCTGGACCATCCAGATGGTCAAGGAATTCCCCAAGTGATCCGTCTTCCCACTGAAAACGAAGTAGGTACGTTAGGCTTGGGTTGTTAAAAACAACACAAAAGTCACTCCTAACCGTAGAGAATCGGAAATGATCCTAAAACTTGCAAACCAGAACTACGTAGTAGATTACCATATTGAGTTACCCTATTACAGCCATATGTTATCAGTCGTCCCAAAAACATTAGCCAGAGCCTCAAAACTTGTTAAAAACGTAACCAGCACGAAAACAGAAGTCATTAAACCAAAATTATGTTTAAACACACACCCAATCGGCACTCAGAAAATTGTTGTAACACAACAGATCCGCTCGTCTATTTTGTCCTCGGGTAACTGATATTACTACGCCAAAATGTTCCTAGAAGTTCAAACGCCAAAAGTTCAAGCCATCCACAATCTGCTTGCAAAATGCATTGAATTCAAAGATTACATTTAAATAAAACGCATGGGCCGTACTTAGAAATATTTAAATGATATGAAACGTAGAGCCCGTAATAAATTGCAAAAATTCGTTATAACACACAGTTTATAGCCAACAAAAAATGCCTTTATTACACCTGTAAGCAGATATTTACCATTCATCAATTACATTACACTGAAAGATAAGCTCTCCTTATTCAAGTGACCTCTACGCTAAGAAACGCTGGTTTACGGGAGGTGTAAATTACTCTTTAAATCATCAACGTATTGCATTTATAGTTTTAAGTTTTCACAAGCACCCACACCACGAAAGGGAGTCGCGTATCTCTCGTGTCCTTTTGAGGCTGCTTTTGTGAGTTGTCTTGTAATTATTCAGCTATGCAGTAGCGGATCCAGGGGGGGGGGGCACGGGGGCACGTGCCCCCCCCCCAGACGGTATATTTTTATGTAGATTTTTATATTTTTGTGTGATATGATAACAGTTATTGTTGACTTTTTTGCCCGTCCGCCCCTTTGTGCCCCCCCCAGAAAAAAATCCTGGATCCGCCCTTGCAGCTATGTTTGATCTTCTGCCGTCTTCTGGGGAAAGATTGCTAATTTTCGCAGAACGGACTCTAGCAATCTGATGCTTCTTAGAAAACAAAATTTAGATATGAACTTCAACTTCTTCCTGATTACTGTAGGGGAGAGGTTTGCATGTTGCCACCCCTTAGCTTTCTTGCTCATAGCTCGTCACAAAATCAACGTATTGTTGATATATAAAATTCGTTGGAAAGAGGAACTCAAAAGGCACAATCCTGACGTAGAAATTATTTGAATTTTCAAAAAATAAAAATTTTACAGGAGTTTTTTAAAAGTACCTAAAATCAAGCTCTTCAAATTTAGGTATGCATGTTGCCACCCCCAGCAAAATTGTTGAAAATGTAAAAAAACGGAAAGAATAACATCTGATTGTAAAAATATATTGCATTTTATTTGTTCTTAGTCATATTTAAAAACATAATTATAAAAAAATTTGTGTAAATTGGCATGAAATTGCCCGACGTACTCAATAAAAACAATGATTCCATATTATTTTGCAAATTTAGTTAAATTAAATTTAATTAAATTTGCAAAATGATTTGCAATCATTCGAAATCATTGTCAGAATCACAATTAGGGCATACGTAAACACTAAAGCGCATATTTGCACATTTAGCGTGAACGTACCTATTGCATTCATGACACTGAATCGAATTGTTTTTATTAAGTGCATCGGGCAATTTTCTGGAACAAATCATACAGGTAATTTCACTGCATTTACGTTTTGCTGGCGGTTGTATTGCTGGAAGTTGACGCTTCTTTTTTTCAGCGCTGGCTTCCTTCTTTTTTTCAGTGCTGGCTTTCTTCTTTTTTTCAGCGCTGGCTTCCTTCTTTTTTTCATCGCTGGCTTCCTTCTTTTTTTCATCGCTGACTTTCTTCTTTTTTTCAGCCCTGGCTTCCTGCTTCTCCTTTGCAGCTGCTCGCTTTTTCTGTCGTTCCTTAAGGACGGCAACACTTTCCGGCGAAGTCAAAATCGTTGTTTTTTGTGGTTTCGGACCACGATTCGACTTTTTCTGAGGTGTTGCTTTTCCCAAGGGTCCGATGGAAGATACCACCGACGCCAAGCTGCAAGCACGAGAAATGCCAGACGTTGATGGCTGAGATGCAGCTACATCAGTTGGCGCTCTATCCATTACAATGCGGCGTTGCTCGTCTTCGTCAAATTCAAATTCAACAGCGGAAGCTTCTATATTTGCTTCCTCAACACCAAGACTAACAAAATGCGAGTCGTTGAAGACACCCGGATCATACGGACAAATTCCAGTGGCTCTGAAACCGGACACTATGTTTTCGGGCGTCGCACCTCGCAGCAAAGCCGTCGCAACAAGCATTGGAATATGGGCAATGTCCAATGCTCTGCCGACGTTATTACGCATCCAAGCGTTGTGGGCTTGATTGTATGAGCCTTTCACAGGCCCATACACCGAAACATCGAGGGGCTGCAAACGATGACTGCAATGCGGCGGAAAAGACAACATCGTCACGCCATTTTCTACAGCAATGTCAATCGCTTCGATCGATAAATGCGATGTATGGTTATCGAGCAACAGAAGGGTCGGTGAATTTTTTGATGAGTGGGTATGCTTTACAAAATGCTGCATAAACTTAGTAAATTCCGCCTGCTGCATCCACCCCGATTCGTTCGCAAACCCGACAGTTTCGTTTGATACGTGGGTGAGATACAGCGGATTCATCTTCTTTCTTGGAAAGAGATAAAAGGGCGGAATTGAATTGCCTGATGCGCTGACAGCAAAAGCTAATGTCACCATGCTCCCGCGTTCGGCAGATGCGATTTGACCTAGACGCTTCACACCTTTCAGTGAAATCACTTTGCCCATCCTTGTTGGCACCGTCGAGAACCCAGTCTCGTCCATATTCCAGATGGAACTGGTAGTGAATTCATGTGCGGCGAGAACGGAGTCCAAGTTTTGGAAAAATCGGTCCACATTTTCGCGGCAAAACGCTTTCACGCGGTTTAAGCTTGTCTGCTCAGGCGTTCGCAGAGATAAATTTTTGTGCCGCAGCATGAAACCGTAGTACCATTGCTTTCCGGCCATTTTGTAATCATCCCAGCTTAGTGGGTAATTACAATTAATTTTTAAAGCAAACTGATACGCCAATTGTTTTAGTTCAAGAATGCTTAAGCCATAATAATGTTGAGCGCACTTCATCACGTATTCGACCAGTGCCTTTTCTTGCTCTTCATTAAAAATCTACAAAAACATCAATAAAATTAATTATAGTTAAAATAGAGTGAATTAAGGTGGCGGTTTAGCGGGTGGGCATACCAATGTTTGGTTTAATAACAATAATTAATTACAAGAAGTGCTTCAATTTTCATTTTTAGGGAATTATTTTGTTATCATTTTAAAGATAAAACTTGGCTCTTGGACGTGATCTAATTTTTATTAAAATCGAATAATTAGAAATATTGAAAATTTTGCTGCAAAGTTACTCGATTTTTCGATTAACTCGATTACTCTGTTACTCGATTAACTTCGCAGCAAAATTTTCAATATTTCTAATTATCCGATTGTAATAAAAATTAGATCACTTCCAAGAGGCAAGTTTTATATTTATAATGATAACAAAATAATTCCCTAAAAGTGAAAATTGAAGCACTTCTTGTAAATACATGAGCGATCTGTCTCATATAATTAACATTGATACGCCCACTCACTAAACCGCCACCTTAACTTTGTATGAATTACTTAATGAATTAATTAATTTTTTAATGACTTATAAAAGTGTTGCATCATTTTAATTATAAAATTTTAAGGATTAAAAAAATATTTTTGAGTTTACTTGTAAAATTATATTTTAATTTACTAACAATGTAATTTAGATTCTTTAGTCCATATAACTTGATATAAAATAAATGTTACATTGTTAATAACTTAAAATATAAAATTTTAACACTATATTCATAAAATATCTTTGTAGTTTTTATTACAAAATTCAAACCCATTTTTTGCTACTATGAAATTCGATACGTAGGGTGTAGGGACCGGACCGGTGCCTGGTTTAACACCGTACCTTTGTTTCCACGAATGCCTTAATTTTTAAGTTTAGCTGTATGTTATTTGTCGAAATATTTATTCAGAAACAAAATTTTTATTCTTTGAATCATCAAAATTAATTTACAGTCCATTTAAAAAATCAACAAAAATTTTTTATGAATTATAAAATTGTCATTAACAAACCTGATGTGCTACTGTGCTATACGATGCAATTTGGCGAACCACTTTTAATAACTCATCATGTGCGAGAGCCGTAATGTCAGGAACAGCATCATCGAATTTTTTTAAATATCGGCCCAAGCTTCGCATATCTATGTTGAATGCCTTTGCTGTACTCGTCCTGGATTTTTTGTCGACCTTAATTGCTATAATTGCGTCGAGCAATGCATCGTAATCCTTAATTCCGCGGTCGCTTTTTCTAGGTCTACGCGATGCCATACTACAAATATTTCGAAATTGTAAAAAAAAACAGTTTACTTTTGACTAAATAACAATTGTAATCATCAAAATATCATGAAAGCTGGCATACAAGTTGAAATAAGCGAAAAAGAAAGGGGTAGCAACTTACAAGTCTTAAAGCATGGCAACTTACATTCTGAAACTATTTTACAATAATTCGTACAAAAAATTTCCAATTCATGATATTTTTGAAATTCTTTTGGAATTAATTAAGTTGAATATAATACAACACAGTAAAAATATTTACCTTCAATTTTATATAAAAATGTTCAATTTATAATCACAAAACAAAAACACAATTTTAATTATTCACTTTTAAATTTACGCTCTTTCACACTTTCTTCAGTAAACACTGTAATATTGGATATTTTCGGACCAAAAGTAGTTTAAAATTGACCACACCTCCTTTGTTGACGATTTCAGTCGAAATTGTTTTTGTGGCCCGCTTAGATGCCGACATTCAGAGACCCTGGCAACTTACATGCACTAGCAACTTGCATACCTCTACCCTACCAGTTTCCTATTTCCGCATATTTCGCCTATCAGGTAGAAGGAATTACATTATAAATTGTCTAACTCTAAAGCTTTCCCCCTTTTAGTTTTTGAAACTAAAAATAAAAAATTAAAAATAAGTCGGAAAATTAGTGGTTGAATTTTCTATGACGATTTGCTAAAAAAACCTATTGAACGATTTTTTTGGTATGTTTATACTTCAATAATGTCTTCGATTAAATATTAATCATTAAAGTAAATGCTTATTAAGTGAAAATTTTACATTCGTATTTGTCACAAAGAATATAAATTCGTTGAAAATATATTTTCTGTGACTGTTTATATTTTTGGTTACCTTTCACTAGATGTTTATCCGAAGAACCCTCGCAATTCGATTACCCACATCGGTTACGTAGTGTTACCATAGGGATTCAATTTTAATTTAGAACGACTTCGAGAGCTTGTAAAAACAAAAATGTATCTCACTAGCATTGGAAAATATTTGAAAATTGAAAATAAATTTAAAGATGTAAGTATACAAATTTTATAATTTAAAATTTTATACGGTAAATCCAGAGGCGGATTTGTAAGGGATTACACAAGCCTTTTATTAAGTTATTGAAAATTTGCTAGCCCTTCGTTGTTTTTAATTATTTTTGTAATGATTTGTAATTTAAAATCTATTAGAATTTGTACTCGGCTTCATTTGATTCAAATGTCTTCCTGTCAGGATTTTGCACCAGGCTTCATGCGGTTTAAATGACCCTAAATATTTAAAATAGTTGCAGCAGAACTTTTTGTAAAAATTTTTGTAAAAATATTCGAATTTTGAGTGAATCCTTCCGATTCCAAAGAAAATTTGGAAAAACAAATAACATTAAAATTTGTTGTAGTTGACAAGCTCATTTTGTTCAAGAAATCAAAAAAAAGTTGGGAGGCCGTTGATGTTATTCTCAGCACAACACTGGGCTAATCTTCAAAGGAAATACCGTATTACTTTCAGAATGGAAATACAAATATTGATTTTCAGTAGCAAAATTTTTAAATAAAGTTTTAAACTTTTACAATTAATTTTACTTACATAAAATTTGAATGCAGAAAATTAGGAAAAGTATTAAAAACAACATATTTTTCATGTTGAAATAAAGAACAAAGTTCTTGTAAAATGTCAAGCAAGGTATTTTTCTCTTTTATTGCTTTGCATTTTTCTTTTTACTTATCTTTCATATTGTAACAGTAACAAAATGAGTAGGCAATTTTAAGATTTTTCAATATTTGTTAAGCTTTGAACATTTGCAAACTATTTTGTAGTTACATTATTCATCTACTATCCAATATGTACCTACCTACGTAGTTTCTAAAATATTAGATTTTAGTAATAAGTTCACTACGAAAACCATTTTAAATTTTCCGACCATGTAGTAGAATAATTAATTTAGGTAAGGTACTTGAAGGATCTCAAACCATCATGAGGAATTCGTTTATAACCCCTTTTAGTATCTTTACTACCCTCACGTGAGGTTTACCCAAGAAATGTAACTTTAATCGTATTAGGTATATATTACGCAGTTAATTTATAGTGAGGATAATAATAATAGCGTTTGTTGGTGAGAAAAGACTGCTTGGTTAATTTTTCATTCTGATTAATATATTGCACTGCCAATGTTAACGTAGTTTATAAAACATTCAAAAGTTCTTATATTTTTCTACTGCATAATTACAGTAACAAAAATAAATGAAACCAAGCGGAGGATAAAATTTCCAACATAATTCACACAGGAGATAACATTGCATTTAAATGGCGCCCAACGTGGGACTTGCATGAACCTGCTTAGCAAAGATGAATTTAATTACGTTACAATTAACAGTTAATTGTTACAACAATTTTTAGTTTGGAAGGAAAAATTAGTTATAAAAAGTGAGAACAAAATAGAATAAAAAATGTAACTAGTAGGTAAAAAAAGTTTACAAAATTACACGAAGACATCCAAATTCAACACAATAAAAGTTTAATGTTTTGCGAACCGTAGGTATATTGGTTTTATGGTTTGTTAGCAATAGAATGAAATTTAAAAATAAATGGTCGAAATGAAACAAAGCTAATTTATTGAATCCACTAAACCTTTTAAAAGAAGTCTTAAAATTACACAATTTGTGTTAGTTTGTTGTTGACTTGTTCGATGAATTTCCTTCTTCCATTATTTGTTAGTTTAATTTTAGAAGCATTTGGGTATTTTCATTTTGAAAATACAAATAAACGTTAGATTTGCTTTATCATTATAACAAAGATATTAATTTTGCATAATATTTTGAAAATTAACACCTCGTTAAACTTCAGTAATGGATGTGATGGACGGGCCAATTTAATTATAAACTTTAGTTCAATTTTCATAATACAATACAATGATTTGTAAGATTTTCAATACAAAACTTTTCCAATTTAGCAAGCCATTTATAATCAAATTTTCTATTACTATTCATAGTAAGTAATGTGCACCTTATAAATTTTGAATTAATTTATATAAAATTTTCATAAATCCCAAGTTTAAATTTGTTCTAAATTTAATAAATCTTATTAATTTTGTGTTGTTTGTGGGTGAGCTAGTTCACCCTCCACTTAGAATCAACAATAATTCTGTCTACTGAAATTGCCGAAATTATAGTTGCTGAGAGGTCTAGTAAAACAAAATTTGATTAAAATTTTCAAAAGCAATCAAACTTAATAATAGCATCATCCTAAAATAATAAAAGTACGATTAGTTTTTCTTGACAATCGTAAAATAACATGCAATTTAAAAATTAATTTAAAAAAATAAGCGTTTTATATTTAATTCTATAGTTATTAGCTTTTTATTTTTCCATTTGAAATTCTATTATAAAAGTTATTGGCCAGCAGGGAACTTCCGAGTTTTCTCATATTTTGTCGGTTGACCTGTGATCAAATAACGCAATTTGATTAAAATAGTTTGTTTCATTTAAAATATATCCTTCAAAAATTGAATTTTATTGCAGACTTGCTGTATATCTTTTAATTAGAAATGAATACATTTCATTTAAATCATCTAAATTTCATTCGTTTAGCACTAAATAACCTTGGTTGTTCAATCTTCTGCCTCAACCGAAGAGGCTACTACCATACATACATTTTTATATTTGCTTTAGTTTGTTGAGTGGTTTCATTCTCAATTATCATTTGCAGAACTGTGTTTGTTTATGAATCTCTAGCGCAATTTACAATCGGTGAGCTTCACCATCAGGTTGATGCGTCGCTTGTATTTCTTGAAGGATTAAGTTCTTACGTCTTATTTATAGAGCTACTTTACGTACGGCAGTAGGTATTTGGGACCGGGACCAATCAGGGGTGTTGGTTTCTAGGGTTCTTAAGCTGGTAAACCAGTTTTGGATGGTAATAACTAAATAAAATAATTAGAGGGCTAACTATAAATGAAACGGAAGAGCTTTCTATTAAATTATTATACGGAATTCATTTCTTGACCTCTGACGTAATATGGAACTCCGATTTTGTTGAACAATCCTCATACATATAATAAATATAATGTAACACAAATTCATAAATGCGTAACAACTACATAATATGTGACGTGATTTTTAAATACGCCGACTAAAGGCAATATAGGAATATTAGGTTTTTAAATTAATTTTGTACTAAAACTTAGAGATTGTACCTCGTATTTGTCAAAAAGAAATAACGTATTTGTTCATCGAGTCATAAAATAGTATAATTTATGGGACTTTTAAATTAAACTTCATAATTATTATTTTAACTAAAATGATACTATTTTCTTACATGCAGCTGAGAACAATAAAAACGCGGCAAGCTAACTATGAGAGTACCGGAAAGGCATTTTACGTTAGTATTGACCTCGGTATTTATTGTTTTTCCCAAGAAAATAACAAAGAACGCAGCTGTGGATTAAGTCATATAGGTAGACATAGCTTTGGGATCGCGACGTCAAAGTATACCGACGTAATGTGGTGCCACAAAGTCGCCTAAAAAGTTACCACAAAACACGTAGGAGCATTAGTCAAAAACTATTAATCGTTTTTAGGAACATATTAATTTTGCGTGTGGGAGTAAGCCAGAATTGCGTGAGAACGAACGGAACGGAGAAAGACCATTGGTGGGTCCCTTTCTTATGTGGTCGTGGCTTAACGTTAACGAGTAGAAGGGAACAGGCAGATCGACTCACTCGGCAAAGTGATTCTGCTCAAGTAAGACGTGAAGTCTTGTAAATCCACCTAATTTGTGAGATCATTTTGTAAAACGTTTAACATCTAAGTTTTCGGGTCAAACACAGTTAAAGTACTCGGCAAAGTGGTTCTGCTCAAGTAAGACGTACCTAACTTGGGAGATCACTTTGTAAAACGTTTAACATCTAAGTTTTCGGGTCAAAAACAGTTAAAGTACTCGGCAAAGTGATTCTGCTCAAGTAAGACGTGAAGTCTTGTAAATCCACCTAATTTGTGAGATCATTTTGTAAAACGTTTAACATCTAAGTTTTCGGGTCAAACACAGTTAAAGTACTCGGCAAAGTGATTCTGCTCAAGTAAGACGTGAAGTCTTGTAAATCCACCTAACTTGTGAGATCATTTTGTAAAACGTTTAACATCTAAGTTTTCGGGTCAAACACAGTTAAAGTACTCGGCAAAGTGATTCTGCTCAAGTAAGACGTGAAGTCTTATAAATCCATCTAACTTGTGAGATCATTTTGTAAAACGTTTACCATCTAAGTTTTCGAGTCAAAAATAGTTAAAGATTCGACGGTCAGTACTTATAAAAATTATTTTATAAGTATTGAATACACCAAGAACATCGTATCGGTAGTCGAATCAAAAGTAATATTAGGAATTGTTAGTGAATAAAGACATTATTTTATGTGTTAAAGTAGTGAATTTCGTTAATAAACGAGTGAACTTATCACGTTTTATTTTAAGAGTGTATAAAGCCGATCGTTAATTATATTTATTAAGAACATTTAGCGTCTGGAAGAATCGAAGTTATTAAGTTTTAGTCATCCAGAATAATTAGAAAATTAGTTCTCGATGCAATTTTAACGCGAATTAGCGGGATTATACTGTTTAAGGTGAATTAAATGTTTATTTTTGAAACATCGACGTGGCCCAGGGGTGCAAGTAAAGCGTACCTTGATTTCAGATACTTTTAAGTCCTTCGGTTTATCAAAGTTCTGACCTAAAGTTCATAAGGAATCCACATAATTACGTGCGTAATATTATAATTTCAACGACGTAAAATCACCGTAGTGATTAATTTGGTTAAGTAAAAATAATCCAAAAAGAATGAACATTATTGTGCGAAGAGGCGTATTTTATCTGATAAAAATTATAAAGTTGGGAGTTCATTCATATTATACACATTTAAATTAATAATTCTTGTGAAACCACCATAAAGTTCAAACACCGTATTTAACATCTTTGTGGCCAAGGAGCCGTTTCATCAATCAAGTCAAGGATCGACACTATCAAATCTATTGCAGTCAAGGAATATCAACAACGAGTGAATCATTGTGTAAGACACCTGTAATCATCAATAGTAAGTGTTAATTTGTTATTATTAAAAACGCATAATTTTCAAGAATCGGTGTGAAGTTCGTTTAATCGTTGTTAGGTTATTTAAAGTTTGCCTAATTTTATTCAAGTTTTGTACTAATTTCGTTACATATATTTCATTAGAAATATATGGATGCGAGTAGCTGACGAAATCTTTGCTTTAAGTTCAGAAATTAAAGAATAGGGTTGTAATCCAAATCGTCATAAATTTAATTATTAACTCTAGTTTTGCCTATGGTACATTTGGAATTTTATTGAAATTAATGGAATTTTAATTTAATAAATGATAAGCATTGATAACATAAATCATATCAATATTTACGAGTATAAAGATTAATCAGTCAGTTACTCAAATCATTAGAATTATTATTGTCAAAATCATTATTTTATTAGCAGTAAGAAAATTTAGCTTTGCATCGAGCTCGAATAATTTTGATAGGTTTTTATTATTAGGATCGATCAATGCTTTTGGCATTGAATGTAAGTAAGTTTGTATTTTGAAATTCTCTTATTATTATATATTTGTTTTACAGTTTTTCATTTGTTTCTATTATTGTTGCGTAACTGTGTTACGAGATTTATTTTACAGGATATTCCATATTGTGAGACTCAATAGATTTCCGATAGTCCATCGTCCCTTGATAAGTTTCATCGAATCTTTTCACTAAACAATTTTTATTCATTACATACAAAAACTATTAATTCCATACCATCAGCTGCGCGTGGATAAAGGGGATAAACCGTGTTCTCTGTTGCACCGTTTACCGATCCAGGCAATTAAGATCAAGAGCGGGCCGGAATTAAAATTAACAGAGTGGCGCCATTAGTAACCCCATAACATCGGGTTATCAGTCGAGCATTGTAAATAGTAACCAGCGACATTACGCCATAACACTTTTTCCCGTAATTTTAGTAAGTAAAGAATCTACGCCGAAAACCACTGAGTTAGTTGAGTGCTTTCCTAAAGTGTCATAACCTTTATTATGTGATCGAGGGAAAAAGGGCGTAGTGTGAAATTAGCACGTAATAAATATTTTATATATAATTACCAATTTATTCAGAAATATATTCAAAATTCTAACACAGAAGCTTTTGGTGAGAACTCCTGGACAAGAATATAATTTTAGTTGAACATGTTAATCAAACAAAGAGCAACTAGGTACAATGAACTGGACGAAGTTGTAAAATGAAAATTAACATTTTACTTTCCAGGACATAAACGTACATACGAAATTTCCCTAATGACTCAGAGTCGGTACGAAACTATTTAATCATTTAATACAACAAACGCTTAATCCGACATGTTAAGGGATACGGCAATTTAACCTCATTTTCACTATGCATAAATAACCAAAAAGCACAAATGAAATGCGTGTAGATCTAAAGTGCGAGTGAAGACAAAACTTTTAATTTATATTAATCTTACATTTTTGGAAATCTAATAAAACAAAAATTTTCAACTTATGGGGTTCCAATAATTATAACATCAAATGCCAGAGGTAGTAATGGAGAGGTTCAAACCGCAGATATGGTAAAAAGGAATTACTTAGTACCGAAGACTGGGGGTTACAGTTTCCGAAAAAAATACGGTGTTGTTAATTATAAATGGAGAGAACTGCTAATACCTATCAAGTCATTTCAAAAAAAGAACATACAAATCTGTGAAGTAAGTGACAAATCTAGCCCAAAGAGGGGCACGACTTACTATGTATGGTAAAGTATGTGATGGGTATGTCAGATACCTCAGGAACAACTACGGCATGAGATGTGATCTCATATTTGACGGATATTACAAACTCGGCACAAAATACTCGATCCACATGCGAAGCAAATCGGGGACACTTGAAGAAGCAGTGGAAATCTCGGCAAGCATCAGAGCAACACAGCACCAATTCTTAGCCAAAGCTGCGAGTGGAGTTCATAAAACTTCTTGGCACTCACCTCCAGCAGCTGAACTACACTGTGGTACAAGCTGCCTGCGATGTGGACAGCCTTATTGTGAATACTGGTATCAAAATATCAAAGGAGGAACGAAACGCTGTTGTAGTAGGCGAAGACACGGACCTGCTAGTGCTCCTCGCAGCTATTATGGCATATTCACTAAATGAGGTGCACATGCTGATACCAGACAGCTCATTTTCAAAGAGTTGGGAAGAAATCGCCAAATTATTTCCTTAACGTAGCATCACTTCCACCGACCTCTAGTGCAGCACGTGAGCATGCCTTTCGCGTGTATCACCAGGTCCAAGCGTGCCAGGGTAACCAATCTAACCATCTAGCATCGACGGACTGGGGTTGGAAAGTAGAAAATGGCCAGCACATCCCACAGTGTTACGCTCAGTAGCAATGGACCTGAGATCGTCATCGGTGATGAATTCCCCATAGTTGAGATCGAAGTTCCAGAAGATCCACTAGAAAAGATTACCAACACAGCAATTCCAAAGCGGTCATCCAACACCTCCGCAATTATTTATCATATTAAAAATTTCGAATTTTGTACCAAATAAGGAGCATTTGTGGACATCATTACAATATTGCTTCAACGACACGAGAGGAAGTCTTTTTGCATCGAATTGTGAAGGGTGATGAAAAGTGAATTCAGTTTTTCATTAAAGAAACCCGGAAATTAATGAGTACACCTGATATTGTGGGTGTGCAGGTGTATTTTGATTGTTGTAATAGAATATTTTTTATAATATAAAGTTACGAGCAGCATAATCGGTAATATTTCTAACTTTTGCGAGTATTTTAGTACTGTTTGTTATACAAACTATGATTAGTTATACGAAAAAAAACTCATAGTATAAAATTAATCTTGATAGATTACTATAATCGGAACTAATAATTTTATTTTCTTAGACTTGTTCTACTTTCCCTTTTGAAGCTCTGAAATATGCCAGACAGAAACAGAAGTTTCGGTCGAATCGAGGAAGTTAAACGCTTTAGATGCGGAATACAAAGACGTAAACATAAAATCCTTTTTATGGAGTACTGTGGTGTCTCAAATTAAAATTTATATACAGGGTAAATAAATAATGGATGTTTCTAAAAATTTGGCTATGTAGATATCGTATACATTTCTCCATATTATTATTACATCTGGGATCATAAATTATTTGTTTAGATTAGAAATCAAATAGCTAAAATCAACAAGATTGATAAAATCAATAATTGATTTGTTGTGTGCTACATTTTAACACATTTAATGCTTAAAAGCTCTGTCTTTCTGTTCGTAACACTATTTAGAATCTCTGATTGGTCTTTCGCTATTACGAACCGAAGAAAAGTTGACTCGCTTTTGATTAGTAGCATACCAAGGAATCATCCTGTACATTTGTGGACATACAATTATTGAAAATGTAAATAATAAAAAGTTAGTAAGAAAAAATCAATTAAAAGTTTTTTCTATGCAACATTTGTAATAAAAAAATTTTATGACTTACACAATATTGAATAAAGAACATCCCAGTAAGCTAAAATAATATTTACATCTCATTTACTTTATGTTCTTATTGTTTTATTTCCTTTGTAGACACTTTTTACTTTAGAAACCAATTATTCTATTCAATTTATTTTCCATTAATAATTGCTATAAAAAATTTTTTATTCCAACACAATAGAAAGCATCCAAATTGTTGCTTTGTTACTTTGGTTCGTCGCTTAGTTTACATTTCCATCTAAATTTATTTCCAACGGCTAGATAATAGTCCAAGGTCCAAGGAGTAGGGTGAATGTTCAAAAACTTCCCACTTAAACTGTTTTTTTAAAGTTTTGCGTAATTCATGCAAAATAAAACCCTGTATTGTCTGAAGAACAATTACCCTAATGCTTTCAACAAATAGGTACATCATTTACGTTTATAACTTCTAATTAATCATGTGTGAATTTACCTTTTGGCGCGCTAAGGAAGGAAACAACTTTGGAAAACCAGGTGCCTCGATTGACTTTAAATTTCAGACACTAATTTGAAGCTTGATAGATTTTGGTTGAAAACTTTCCATTCTAAAAAACTTTTTTTGATTTTTCTTGTTGCTGCTATGTGGTAATTATTTTTGTACAGGCATAGAAAGGGACGTCAATGTTGTCGTCAAGGCAATAATGCAGTGAGTCAGAAAGATATTTTAAATTGTTCTCGTAAAATATTACCTTGAAAGTTATTGCAATTCTAAAATTATATTTTCGTTTTTGATTTTCTCCAACTTTACTAAAATTTTAATTTAATAATTATAATAGGAAAGTCATGTGTTTGTACACATCAGATTTATTTCTTTGTGACACTTGCTCGGCTGGCTTTACCAACTATACTCAAACTTCGAGTTAAACTCCATTCAGATTCGAACTTTCGATAAGTCTTAATAAATTCCTTGGCAATCGTTTACTTTTTACATATGATTCCAATTCTATAACTCGAAGTCTTGATAACTGCAGCTATTTTCTTGGCACATTCCTCTTGAGTTATTGAAGTTTCACTTTAGCTATATCCGTTAATTTATTACATTTTAAACTCATATATGCAAATTTTTAGTTAATAATTCAAAACGTTTTGCATCATCAGAACTAATTTATTATAAATCTGACATTTTTCTTTCTTATAAAAAACTGCAACATTTTATTACTTCCATCAATATAATAACAGTTTAACGAGCAATTGCCAAAAGTATCAATTACGTTATACCCAAATACCACATTCATTTTATCGTTGAAGTCGTTAATTTCTCTTTATGGGGTAACAAATCATATATAGGTACTTTTAGAAATGATATAAACTTTGGAACCTATATTAATTTTAAATATTACGGTTTTTTCATTTACTTGTACATTTCCTTTCACTGCTATACTATGAATTATCTTTGTAATTCCTTCTTCTGCCGATTATTATTACAGCTATGTGTTGCTCTCTCACCATTTTCATAATTTTGTTACAAGCTGTTGCAAAGTGGTTACTTTTATTGCACTTCATGCAGTATTTTTCATCTGCCGAGCATTACTAATTTCGGTTGAGTTTAGTCACACTTTTCTTACTTAGAATTTGTTACGTCACTGTTTTACTTTTAATTGCCAAATTTAGGTTTTTCTTCACACATAAAATGTCGTTTCTTAGATTTGAATTTGAAAATTCAAAATTCTTGAAACTGAGCAATATAGGTCATAAAGACTCTACAGGAAGATATCATATTTTTACAAATCATTACAACAAAGCATTTTGAATTTTTAAATTCAAATGTTAGAAACGACATTTTATGTGTGAAGAAAAACCTAAATTTGGCAATTAAAAGTAAAACAGTGACGTAACAAATTCTAAGTAAGAAAAGTGTGATAATCTAAATAATAGGGCCGCTTTGTGAACACCTCTTTAAGGTACAGTTTACAAATTTTTAGCTTTATACTTTATTTTATTTATTAATTGATATATTTTAATAATTTACGAATTAATGGAATTAAATTAATATTATATTTGAGCTTTCAAGTGCAATGCACCCTTCTTCAGAAAATACATAATTTATTTTATTTAGTTTACTTCAAAAATACTTGTAACCGAAACTTTTGTCTAACCCACGGCCCCCAGTCGAGAATATTCCTAACGCCAATAGAATTCGCTGATATGGTTGAATCTGCTTTATTATTGAGTCGTTGAAAATTACTAAATATAATTAAATAACAATTAAACAGATAATACAAACAAAATAACAATTAGGTAACAAAATAACAAAAAACATGTACTTACAATTCCTGGCCGCGCGCCGTCTCCGAGGTTAGACTTCTTTTGGTTATGCATTCCACGCTTTGATGTTATCTTATACCCCTTAGAACATTACCAACCTAAATTTTAGGTTGGTAAGTTCTGTCACTGTTGAACCGTTGTGAGTGACAGGACTGTCTTCAGGGAATACATAGCCATCAGAAATCCAACCCAGAGAGATAGACGGCACACGGAAGGAATTGCCAGTACATGCAAGCTATGATGGCGAAGTGGTTGCTGATACTTCTGCAACAATACTCATACTTACGATTAAATAAGCTAAATGGTACTCATTTATTCGATTGATTTATCAATCTTACAAACATTGTAAATATAACGTAATGTTAAATTAATTAAAAGTTAAGAAAAATTAAATGATGTAATTAATGTGTAGATTTAATGCACTGATATATTATATCTTTTTTACAAATTAATAATATTAAATTTAAAAAACTTATAAATTGAGAAAATTTATCACTGGATGTTGTATGGAATTTAAACTCTATAGAACTAATAATTTTAACATTTACAATTTTAAAAATTTTATCGCAGATTGTATGGAATGCTAATACAACGATCGTGCAGAAACGATAAATTTTATAGAAATTTTCAATGTAGCAGGAATATATTTATTGCATAGTTAATGCATAAACGTTTTATGTCTGCAGTAAACACTTTTGCTCTTTGACTTTTCATAAAATTTGCTGTGGCACTTTAGATTCTGTAATTTGTGTAAAAAATTATGAGTTTTAAAGCACTATAAATTAACACAATAACGGTTCGGCCATTCAGTCACCTCATTTGCTCACTATTACTATTATTAAGCTTTGAAAGTCCTATTTCTAGAATTAGTAAAGGTAGTTTGAAGAACCACGGCGCTAGCTAGGTTTTATAGCCTTGCGAATTCGGGAAATCGACTTTCAAACTGAGGTGAATGTATCTTTTTATCTATAAAATAAAAGATATAACAAAAATATAACCATAATTAATTACTAGTTAATTAAAAATTACTTAGGGCCGGTTTTACAATAGAAGCTTAAGCTCAGCTCAACTTTGAACCAGCCTTGAGCTTCAAATTTTACAAATTATGGGTTTTACAATGTGCGCTTAGTACTTGATCCCAGCTCAACTTGAAGCTTTACATAGGTAAAGCATAGGTGCGGTTCAGCTGAGCATCGGCTTAGTTGAGCCGATGCTAAACCTCCAATTGTAAAACCGGCCCTTAGTATACTTATACTAGCTGGGTGGTGAGTCCTGAAAGAAATTTGGGATTTGGGGCAGTTTCTCATATAACAGAAGGAACAGTCAGGGTGAGAAGTTATGCAACATTTCAAAAAATTACAATACAACAACCTATGCAAAATAATAGACACAGTACTTGACGTAAAGTTATAGCAGTCAAAATGTGGTTCTACAAATATGAGGCAACGAACTCCAAAAAATGTAACCACCAACGATTACTATGAAAAACAAATGGCCTCAAGTGCACTTATACATGTATATTTACTTCTTCGTAAGATTTACTCAATATTGGCGAAATTCTGGATTCAAACCGGATGTGGACGAGTAGGCTTCAATAGGTGAAAGGTGATGAATGTCGCTTCTCCCAAATCAACACAAGCACCTGTCTGGTTGAGCGAATATTCGAAAGAGAAACACTGCATAGAGATGCTGTAACACTGGTGAGCGAACAGTTATCGAAGATTTCCGCACGCTAACTGTATCGTTCGATGCATCAAGGTCGCGCAGCAATATTAAAATATTTGGTCTAAAATGACATTCAAGGAAAAATAAACGCAAGACTGCATCAAGAATAACTGCGGTTGCTTTCTCAGCAACAACCATAACCTGGTTCTAATCATAACAGATTTTCCTTTTTAGTTCGGTTTGCTATCCTAGTGAACATAATGGATTACATACTTATTTTGCTATTTTTGCTTAACTGCATAACATTGTTGTTTTGATTAAGTCAACAAAACAGTTTAAATTACCCAGAGAATATATTTCAATTTCGTTGGAGCTGCCATAATAAATAGCTTAGGTTATGTTATAATAAAGAGTTAATAGACTGCAGCGAACTAGAACTTACTGTGATCGCAGCGCAGCTGTAATTATAATGAGTTTACTGAGTTCTAAATAAAAGAGTAAATTACTTATTTACTTCTCAAAATAATATACCGTGCATCAGGACGTTAATGCCTCCATGGGAAATAACTCATTGTAAATAATACAATTAATCTAAAATGAAAAAGAATTTTTTAGGAAACATTTATCTTGTTCTTATCCGAATTTGCTAAAATAAAACAGTGACAATTTCATTTCCAAAAGATTGATTTGTAAGCATAACCTCAAGCAAACTTCTTGATGATTGTCAATATCCGAATCACATTTGCTGCCACTAAAAAGCTTTCGTAAAAAAGGGTAATTGTTTAAAAGACAAACGAAAAATATATACTTTAAAAGCAAATTAAGCTCAATTAATTGGACATGAAATTAATTTAAATTCCAAATCATTTGTGTATATTTAGTACCTATACATTACACATTTACGTTTATTTATCCTTCCACTTTCATTTAGTAAATGTTCACCTGAGATTTAATTTAATTTTTGTATTCCATTGGGATGTAAAATTTCTAAAGGTGTAATATTCTTAAATAAATTTCCAATTCCTAATTTTCAATTTTCCTCCTAAAATGAAATTTAAAATTAATTAAATCTGTTTCTCAATGGTTTGTTAACCAGATATGTTACTGTAATCACCTGAAGCTTAACTTAAAGTCTAATTAAAAATTTGCTTACAGAGTATTCAAGAAGTGTTCTCCAAACAATAAATTGACATTGTACTTGAGTTCCCGAGATCTGGTGGTTTCATCAGGACGAATCGACCGCTTACAAGGAGTTCTTCTTGTCGACCCGGATTTCGTCGATCAGCGCAAGGTTTATGGTCAAGTTACCCTTACGTTCAGGTCAGTCTTTTAACATTAATACAAAATTTCAAAAACGTTTTTAGTTCATTTTCAAAATTTGACATTTGTTTCACTAAAAATAGAAAAAAAAAATTTTAAGTAATCTGTTCCTATTTATAGAATGTAAAGAAAAACCTGGACAGAGGTAGAATGTAATTTTGTAACTGTGGTTTATTTTATAGATATGGAAGAGAGGACGAAGAAGTAATGGGACTAAAGTTTTGCAATGAAGCCGTGATGTGCTTGGCACAATTGTATCCACCACATCCTGCGGCTCAACCCCCCGAGGGAAATACTCCGCTACAGGTAATAAAGACATTTTCATGCGGTATGTCATCGCTGACGCTCTTAAACAATTTCCAGAGCTAAAAGCATACAGTTCGGGTTATGATTTCATTTGAAGTGTACATTTTATATGATAAAATAATGGAACTTCCTACTTGAGTACTACTAACAAACGCATTAAAAACTTATTATAATTCATGATGTAATTTCCTGAATTGTTTAAAGTTCTTAGGCACTTTAAAAAATGTGCTTTAGAGTCCGAATTAGCTTTGCCTTTATAATAAACATCATTTAAAAAATATTTTCTATTCTCTAAAGTCTAAAATATTACTCCTATTATTATTTATTTATTATAAAATAAAATTTTATATGCACATTCAGATAATCAATTTTCCATTAAAAGTGCAAAACTAGAACCTTTAAAACCGAACAATGTTTCAACGTTACTTGGTCCACAATCTTCTGTTTTTCTTACGAAATGGAACGCTTTTAGTATTTTCAATGCAACAGAATAGCAAGAAGCGTTTCAACATTCTCTACAAAAATTATATGATTTTGTTTTATTGTGTTTTCACTGCACCAGCAGTAACTGACATCTGCCACTTTCTCATAAAAATATAATGGAAGACATATGAATTTTATTCTTCTAAATAATTAAGTCATTTATATGGAAACCACGTGGTACAAAGTTTTATGGGTGTTTGCAATACGGATTTTGACTTTAAGACATTCTTTGGGAAATGGCAAAGTAAGATAATACTTTGTATAATTATAGTTCCTTACTTTAATGACGACGAAAACGTAATTACAAAATTTAATTGTTGGTGTTTTCTTGTATCGTTATCCAGTAAACTAACATTAGGTATCAGGTAACTTAAATATTATACATTAAATACCTCAAAAGACATTTTCATTTTCGTTAAAATGAATGTATCTCAAAAACGGCTTGAGATATCGAAAAACAATTCAAAGAATATCGACTGTAAGCACTTAGGAACTGGAATCTAAAGTTTTAAATCAGTAATGATGAAATTTTTCAAATGATGGTGCTATTACTTCATTTTAGTTATTGGACTCCCAGTTAACTCTACAAAGCAGTATTCTTTTCGAGCTTCTTGTTGCAAGGAGTTTTAGCCTTTCAGGCGGTTCCAGTTGAGTGGGACGATATGATGACATCCTTTCCGGACGTCACTAGACACGTTCAGTAAAACTCCCAATAAAAAGGAAGGATATGGGCGCCAGAATCTAACACACGGGAACGTAACGTGACCTTGGCACGCTCAGGTGGAAATGCCGATTCGAGTACTCCACCGTGTGCAAGTTCAACGCAGGGAACAAAACTTACGGAGCGTTTAGAATACGTCGGGTGCCTTAGACCTTAGAGCAGCGCAGGTTGCAACTAAAACAGACTAAAATACTACCAAGTAAATACAATACACCAATTAAGTTGTAGGTGTTCGTATAATTACACAAATAATCATTTACTGTACACCAATGATATAATTGCATTGTAATTGTGTTCAAACGCTTACTGACTAGTTTTCCTACTTGAAATATTTGGCCAAATGCAAGTTACCTTAAAAATACTATAAACAAATGAACAAGAACGAAGTTCAGCTACTATCCTTAGCCAGGTGGCAAAGAGCGCCAGAAGAGCATTATAATACTACAGAAACCATTATAAAGTCGGCTCAGTGATTTTGCTAGCATATTTGAGATGATCGATCTTACTGAAACAATAAAAGCAATAAAATGCTATAATAAAATATCCTAATTTTTGTTGGTAGCTTCAATTTTCTTCATTAGCGTTTTTTTTTTTTTTTTATTTACATCCATTTTTGGATATACGCCTCTTCAAGTTCTCTCAATTTAGAACTTGAAGGTTGAGGCCTTACCATTCCACGCTGGCCTAATGCGGGTTGGAATGGATCATAGTCCACAGATCGATTTTGGACTTTTTTAGATCACAGCACATCCGACGCAGTCAGGATTAGAAGCGCGGTTTCCCGCTCTCTAGTTTATCCGTGTTTGACTTACGCCAGACTGCTTGTTGTAGCTTCAATACTACATCAGTAATGGCACTGATGTAGCGAAGGTGATGCACAATAAAATCTACATACATAATCTGCAACCGTGACACTAAAGCGTCCACAACGATCTGAAACGCATGGAAGCAAGATGATAAAAGTTGGTGAATCACGAAGAAAGTAACACGTAAATGATCTGTAGTAGTTCCTCTTCTGAAACTTGGTTTACCATAGGTAAAGCGGACTTGAGGTGATGATATTAAGGTGGCCTAGAAGTGTTTGAATTCCTTTCCAGGAAATTTCGCTACCCAGTGTAGTGAATTATTACAAACGATCACATGTATTAGTACATGGTCGATAAGATAATTCACGAGAAAAACGACACTATAAAATGGTACCGATGCGTCATCGATAATATGAAACAACTAAACTTCTTGATCGTACTATGTCACGAAACTGGCGGTACTTTTAAATTCACGAAAATATTTACAAGGGATATGACCCAATATAGGAGGGTGTTCTATAACACTAACATTCACAGGTGAATATCCAAACAGGATGATTCACTCACTTCCGCTACAAAGCGATAAGATTCAAGGAATCAAGTACGTCTTGCTTACTACACGAACCATACTTGTCTGACTTACATGAAAATCTCATCAAACAAAATTCTCCCTATCATCAAAATTGCCATAAAAGGTGTGAGATAGCGATAAAATTAAACGAGAATAAAAGGAATATTTCGTAACAATTTAATTTCACACTGCAACAGTCCTATGATCTTACCCTAGAAAACCAACACCGGCTAAGTTGTACTCTGGACATTTGCAACTAGTCTTAGTCTGCGCCTTTGTTCTAGCTTTCTGAATAAAAGTTATAAAATTTAAGTTATGCGAAAATATATTTCGCCTTAAGCCATAAGATGGATAAAGTTAATTCGAATGCATTTAAAAATGCTTTTGAGAATAATGCAAGGATCTTTTGGACGCTGTAACATAAATTACAAACGCAACGTTCAAGCGTAACTAATTTACAGAAAACATATTAGAAAAATTTATATGAAAACTTATATCAGCCTGAAATTCATCACAAAATTTGGTGAGTTCGTTCAAAATTCTGAGTTCGTCTCTCCTCCGCAGGCAATGGCAAACTACCGGGGTGTAATCTGCCATAAAAAGCCTTTGTTAAAAGGCTCACAACACCCTGCAGAATGGAAATGGACTGATGAGAGAGAAAATAAATAAGTACCATAAATTGCTAATAATAATTTACGTCAATGTATCGATGTCCTATCAGGTCTTCTTATGTGACTATCTTGGAGTTAGACTCCTTCTCAGTCACGAAAGCTTACTGTGCTGCAACTCGGGCGATTTTTCGGCTGGCTTATAAAGGAAAATTACTTTTTTTAAATGAAACATGAAGATAACGCAAGATTCGGACTGTATTGCTTGGATTCGTCTAGATCCTTTCGAAAACTCCCAACTCCTTTTTTGGAATTCTCGACTAGAACCTAGCAAATAAAACACGATACCGAGCAAGATATAGACCGATTGTCATTCGCAAATCTGAGACTAGTCCGAATGGACATCGGACGTTTGAATTTCAACATTTGGACGCATATATTGGGATGTCACCGTTTGGAGCTGACGTTTGGATGAAAGAACTGCAGTTTTTTTTATATTATTGGTATATGGCAATTTGTGGAAATCTGTAATAACAACAGTCTACGGTTCAAAATCTCTATATAAAAATCTCTGAATCTCTGTATTAGAACGAGAGCATGAGTGAGGAGTCAAAAATGTAAGATCAAATAAATAATGGTTTGATTGTTCCTACGACGATAACTGTTCTGACTACCACAGATGGAATTATTCTACAAGATCAAACTTCAATTGCGAGGTATTAAAAATTGGAAAGTCTCAGCTTTAGTCCAGTAAAGGACGAGTGAAGTTTATTGAACCAATAGTTATCATGCCATTCCAAAAAGTGTCTATTTGAATCAAATCCTACAACATAGAATTAAAAGTAGTGATGATATTATTGTCATTCAAAAGTTACACTGGTAAACTTTTCTTCTTCTTCTTCTTCTTCTTCAACATAGTTTAAGCCTTAAGGCTTGTTATTACTAACATCTGCGTCGTTTCTTTGGCAGTGTTAGTTCTGTGAGCATATACGTTACGGTCAATGATGACAATTCGGCCATTAAGGTCAATGGCCGGACAATGACGTCAATGCCCTGCTTAGCTGGGCATTGACGTTATTGGCCGGGCGTTAACGTCAATGCCCATACATTTTGGGCGATGTTGACATTTAAAATTTCATATGTGGCTTTTACATCATTGACCGGGCAATGACGTCATTGCCCAATACAGAATGGCCAATAATGATACTACTATTCTACGGTGAGGATTGTTATATAGCAAAACTGGTATTATTTTAATTGGCGGTATTTTTTTTTCTATTCCATCATAAAGTGACATATTATTAAATATGCTGTACGATTTTAAGGACTGTTTCAAAACTTCATATAGAACTCGAAATTAGTTATAGATACAGTTTTGATGTTTTGAACGGAAAGAGGAGAATTTTCTAAAAGTTATGATATAATTTTTAATCGGTTTTGATAACGGATTAATATTTTGATGATGTTAATTAGCGATTTTATATAAAAAGCGCACAATTAATTAAAATTTCAAAATGCCATGATTAGAGACAGGATATTTAGGTAAAAACAGATCGAACGCCTTAACATAACTCACCAATAGAGAAAGTTTACTACCAATTAAAGCGTTTACTAGCGTTAATTAACTTTCTCTATTGGTGAGTTATTCCTAAGTCTTCACCTAGTCTTCTGATTAGACTTCTCCTAAGTCAAATCTGTTTTTTCCTAACTATCCTATCTCCAGTCATGACGCAGTTAAAATAGCAATCTTTAATATTCTGCATTAAAATTGTTTAAATTTCAAGTATTGTAAGTGCTGTAAATGAAGTTTTGTTTATACCATAATTTGAATGATTTCAAAAGAAACCAATGAAAATTTATTTTCATGCTTTCCAACCAATGAAAGCCGTCATTTATAATGAAACCGTAAATCTAGGTAACTGCGCCACCTGTTGAAAAAGTTCTTATCCTGATGATAGATCGGACCCTTAAGATAATTAAGAATACAACTGATTAATTTAAAATTTTTTATTTAATTGTTGATTTTAAATGATTATTAACAAAATTTAATTTTTTTTTAATATTTATTATTGTTTAAAATTTTTGCTAATTTTTATTATTTTTGTTAATAAGTGATTTTACTACAATGAATACAACACACCTAAATATCACACTTGCCAATTGGCTGTCAAATTTAAATCACCACTTTGCGGTTCCTTATAGTATTTATTCTGTGATATCATCATTGTCCAATCCTTTTTGGCCATTAACGTCATTGACCGGCCAAAGACGTAAATATTAGAATCGGATGAAAATATTTGCATCATTGCCCACCGTTAACGGGCGTTGACGTCAATAACCGGGCAATGACGTTAATGGCCCGCATAAATGAGCATTGACGTCATTGCCCGGCCATTGACGTCAACGCATCATTGACCATATTTTACATCCATTAGGTATCTTGCTAGACTTGCTTTCAGATGTGCCATGTGTCCTGGTTTTTATGTTAATGGTGTCAATTCACTAACCTAGGAGACCACCGGCTTAACGTACCTTAGTTTGAAAGTTTGACTCTCCCCAGGTTTGAACCCGGTGCCCCGTATTCGCATCCAACTGCATTCTCCTTAAAAAGATAAACTTTTTGTTTTAATTAACCAACCCAAATTCATACGCAGGTGTTATTAACGCGCGTTGGAGATAATTTAGCGTAGGTGTTCATAATAGCGATTGACAATCGAAATAGATGGAAACCGATAATAGTAATTTAAACTCAGGATTGTATTTCTAAAATTAAATAAATATTAACAACGCATTTGCTTTCTGGGCCCCGAGGATTGACTCCCATCATTTTAAAACTTAACTAAATGGCTAGAATAGATGAAATTGTTCATCTTTCGGCCTCATTAAAAAGGAATTGTGACATATCAGATGCATAAGTTTATTTCATAGGTCGTAAATTTTGGATAAGTAAACTTTTTTGTTTTTTAATAAAAAATACATGAACTAAATTAGAAGCACCCCCAATAAATGAGACGATGAAGGAAAAACTGTCTAGCAAATTATTATACTAAATTTCAATTTTGCAGTCAAATTTTCATAAGTTGGTAAGAAATGAACGAATCAATCAAAGGCACTTCAAAAAAAAAAGTGGGGGAGAAAATTTCCTGCAACTTATTATATTGGATAACTTTTTATTGAACATAAGTTTTTCTATTTTGGCGGAAATTTTAATTGGGCTGAATCTGATTCCTGTTTTCATGTACTTTTTACATGAATCTTTCGGATCATTTTTCTCTTACAAGATGCTGGTAATATCTTTGGGGTATTGCATGCCCATAGAATAAGTCAAGAGCCTATATGTTATATGCCTGCCTATAGAATTCACATTATAATAATCAATATAATTATCTCATAGAAAACTACCAATGAAGGGATCAATATGAACATTGCGACGCAGTGAATGAATTATTTGTTATGTATTTACTTACATAAGCCTGACCAATTAACAAAATGTCAAGGTCAAAAACAAACTGAAGGTTGGATAGATCTAAAGTTTTGTTATTATTTTCAAATTATATTATTGTTCATTGATCGGCTTAATATAATTTCTACATTAATGAATAGATTATAGTCATTAGAAGGAACCGAAATTACTTATAAATTTTTCTTGTAAAATTTTCTTTTGAAAAATTTAATTGGAATAACCAAATTTCGAATCAAATCAACAATAATTATGAAGAAAAGCTAATTTAAGAAATAAATTCTAATTATAATATTTATAATTAAGTCATCAAATATTAGATATCGTCACACTTTTAGGATTTAACAAAACTTTTGTAAGTTAAATCGAGTAAAGTTTGTTTGGAAAATTTTTAATTACTTTGCCCTAAAGAAATTTGATAATTAAAATTGATGTAATAATTATAGCTACTATTTTGTACACAAGAAAGTGTTAAGATTGTTTATTTATTAAAAGGTTTTATTTAATATCATAATACGGATGAGTTCTTGACTGAACCCGAAAATTATCATAATAATTTAAAATGAACAACTACAACAATCTGAATAAGCAAATCTTTATGAACAGCAGACAGATAAGATTTTGGTAATATAATTGAAATTCTGAAAACCAACAAAGCATGACAGAAATGATTTAACAAAGCTTTTTGTTGAACGCACCTCATCAAACACTGCTAAAATTATGCCAAGTACGAACAGATTTGATAAAATAAAATAAAAAGAGAAAGATTTCAGATGTCGAAATTAGAAAATAAGATAATTCATTTTAAGAGTAACTGCGATTATTTATTCGGCAAGTCAGCAGAGAGCAAAATATGGTAATAATAATTTTGTTCTCTTCAAAATTATTCGCTACTTTTAACCTGATGAAGTCAATGCGCTTCCAAAATCAAATTTCAAACTTTCTGTTTAAGTAAACAGAATCTTGGATAAAGTACAGGCTACAGATTAAATTGGTTTTTTACTATTCCATTGTAGCAATTTATCATATACTTTGCTACTATTTTCACGTCAAGTGCGCCTGCAAACTTTTAGAAACACCTAGAAAAGTTATTTCCTAACAGTTTTCAAGTTATCTATTTTGATAAACGTTAACGTCAACATAAGTTTTGATAAACTTCGTTGTTTTAATATGAAGTTAAGTCAGTAAATGTTGTCAAGTGTTGTGTACGTGCTGAAATACAGAAATTAGAAATTTAGAAAAGCGCTGGTTATGTGCTAACATTAACTACTTACTAAAAATTACTTTGGCAACTAATGATCTTTAAGTCGGTTACGTTCCAACGGGAAAATGAACTTATTAGGTTCGTTAACACATCATATTATCATATATTTGGTGAAAGTGACCTATCATTCACAAGAAGGGACTGAAGCACTTCCAGGTAAAGAACTAATTACAAAAAATTAATTGGAACCATTTTTGTACATCCAATTACATTAAAGTTGGATGGCAACTGCAGCACAAACGCAGTCCCTGCACAGGCGCCAAATTGTAACTTGAATTTACTACTTCTTAGCGTGAAAATCTTTACATGCCTCAATGGTTTGATATTAAGAAAGGGTGACTCATTTTGGCATGCGAGTCAAGGTCTGGACGTAAATTGTCGCCATTGTACTTCTGTTTACAAGGGCAGGGTTATCGGTTTTTGCTTCCGGCACCACTTCTGATATTGGAAAACTGCTCGCGGTAGACGTAAAACTCAAATAAAGGATCTTAATAGATATAAACAAATAATATATTACCTCGTCTAAAACATAATACAAAAGTCATCATAATCCATAATAGTAGATTGCAACGCTGGGACTTGAACCATTACAGCAGTATTCTATTTTCTGCAAGTACATAACTTTTAAAATACTACACGAATCTCATGTGGGTGGTCTATTACTCCATTAGTACTTATAATCTTTTACTTTACTTTAAAAAGGAATAACATTCCTGGTTCGCAATATCTCTTCAGTAAATATGAACTAGAAACGTTATTAAGTTGGATAAACTGAAGATAAAACTAAAACTTCGTATGCCTTATTCAATATAATATTCTATCTTATAAATAATTTCTGTATGAAATGTAATAACGTCAACTTAATTAAAAAGATTTACTACGATTTTGCTGCTGTTTAAATTTCAGCATGAGTGAAAATGTACTTATGAGCTTTTAACTAATGTACTTAATATAAATGTAATATAATTACCGAACAACGTTGTTAATGCAAGCAGAAGATGTAAAACAAATTTTCAGCGAATAGTCGTATGGAAAATTACTTATTAAAGAGTGACGTGCTGCTCCATTTAATAATTTTCGGAACGCTGCTTCTACTACGAGATTATTTAAAAATATGAAAGGTGTACGAACTATCGATTTTAAAGTCTATTAGGTGCTCAGTTTAACTTGATTTTTAAATAACTAGTTAATCGATTATAAAGGTTCTAATTTGTCATTTGTGCGAGACTTATCCAATTAAGTGGCACAGTTACATACATGTGATTCCCAATTTAATTATAATAGGTGTTATTCGATACTGCGAGAACGTCGAATTAAAGTGATCATTTGACTAATAGGTAATTAGGAATCAGATTATTAAATAAAGATAACTGCGTTTAAAGTTGTGCATATCGCAGTATGTAAAATTCCTTACACCATACCACCCTCAAACAACTGTAACTTTTACATTTAAGTTTGTTTGTCTCTCATTGTAATGTATAAAATTCTTACTAATTTCGGCCACCTTTCCGACTAACTCTTATATACTGCTTGGGTAGCAACCCCAAACTTCCTCCGAAGGAATTTAGGGCTTAAATACCCCATGGTGAACGTTCAAGGGTTAAATACAACATGGTGGAGATGTCGGGGATCGAACCTGGGGTCTTTCACAACGGGATTGGATGCACTTCATCCTATTGTGCTCGGTGTTCCGTAGCGTACGCTCCAATCCACCTATATGATAAACTAACACCTAACGATTATAAAAGAAATAATCTCCTCCATCACATATGCTTCTGGGTCCTGTTCTGTCCAATTTTGCGAACCTGTACAAAAACAAATATCAAACACCGACAAGTTTTCGGTAAAGAAACACTGAAATACAGAACAGAAATATAATTTTAAAAGAACTTCCATAGGAATACAACCACATACTGGAAGTAGAAAGTAGTAAATACCTGGAGGTATTTAACAAAAAGTGAGGAAGAAATCGCTAGCAGAAAAAATAAGGGGCGAGGTATAATTATATCCTTCAATTTCATTTTGTGGTACAAAGCGCAAAGAAAACGAACAAAGAACGGAGGCGTGGGATATAAATAGAAGAAATAGAAGCATGCTGTTGTCTACTGAGATGGATTTTCTAAGACGAAGTTGCCGAAAAACGAAACTCAACAGGGTACGTAACGAAACCATTCGAAATATAATGGAGACGGACAAAGATATTTTAGACGAAGTGCAAAAAATGCAAATAATGACGGATGAAAGGTGGTCAAGGAAGATATTGAAATGGATACCGAAGCGAAAAAGGAAAGTGGCCGCGAAGGTTTCGAGGTTTCACTAGCGGCAAAATCACACACTAAATTACTATAAACTTAAAACTACTTACATTTGTGAATTTTATAGGCTGCAACCTGAAACAAGTTTGGACTCAGAACATACGACTTATGCCCGTGTCCCACGGTCAAAATTTCCATCAATATTTTGATGATAATGTTGATAGATCTGACGTCATTAAATATGTTTTGATCAAAATTTATAGGTAAGTCACACGATCAAAATTTTCATCAGTATTTTGATAAAAGTAGTCTGCTGTGAGTGACAGATCATCAAAAGTGATGTTAAAATTCTCAGGTGTTAGGTATAAAGGGCTTAAGTCAGAAAATGGAAATTTTTTTTTATTGCTGGAATGAAATCTATTTTGAATGCTCTTTCGACTGGTATAAATTTTTTAGTAAATTTTATTTTATTAGCGCAGTAATGGTCTGAAAATAAAAATATTAAATCAAAAATAATTGTATGCCGTTCCGTATAAAGGGCGTAAGTTGACTTATGCTTCTGAGACCACTATATATTCCGTATTCCGCTACATATTCCATTCGGTATAAAAGGCGTAAGTTGACTTATGACTTATCAATTACCCGATTTACAATTTGCATTACAAATTTCTTTCTTCATTTTCTCAAAACTACGTTTTATGACTTAAACCCTTTATACATAACACCTGAGAATTATTATTGAATTATTGAAATTGTACTTTCACATGAATTTATTAATATCTTTCTAAAGAAAAATAATAACAATAATTACCTTAAAACCCATAGATGTTTAAACATCTATGTTAAAACCACATAAAAACTGAGGTTAAGAATAAACATGCTAAAGATACACATGCATTTCGTTCGAAAACGAACACAAACGAAGCACATCAACCAATCAAAACCATTGTTTTATCAAAATTATAGAAACGGTCGTATTCCATCAACATATTGATGTGACGTCATTAAAATAGAAGCATCGTTTGACAGGTTATAAATTTTTATCAAAATGACCTGTCCCAGGGTCAAAACGGTTTTGATAAAAATTATCATCAAAATATTGATAGAAATATTGACCGTGGGACACGGGTATTACATTTCGTGTTGATGATCGAACTGCCTCTCAACATGGAACCCTACGCTTCATGGACTTACTCCAATAGAGGAGGGTTTTTAAAACCAACTTCGGTATGTGATATTGGAAACAAATTACAAACACTACGACAAAAGCTCAACTACAAACAATTCTCTCCGATTCGAATTTTTTCCCATATCGTTTGAATTTTACTTCTTCAGAACATATTGTCGTGTTACGTTAGTCTTGACTTCCCAAACCCTTAAATCGGACGCTTGGGGTAGTCGATCTCCACCGAAACAAATAACGATTTTAAGTTCCCGGAAAGCTTTATTGTCCAGAACACTTATCGAGACCACAGCTCTACAGTTTGTCGGTTCAAAAAATTCAATTAAAAGGTCGTGGAAATTAAATAGTATTTTATTTACTCGAATAAAAATAACGATGAGAGCAATTATGGAAAATTTTGACACAAACGTCAAGTAGTGATAAATAATATTGTGTTTTGTGTGCAGTTTCCAGTAAAACGTATTATTTACTTCAAAAATGTTAGCTATACGTTAACTCGACACTGTTATTGTGTTAATTTGTGTATCAAAAACAACAATTGTACAAATTTTGTTATCAAAATAAATGTTCAGAAACTTACGCAGCTTACTTATTTTGTCGCACTCGGTATCTTCATTAAGTTCAATCGCTCGTCGTATGCGCATAATCCATATGGTTTTCCCAGTGGCAAAAATTACAGTAGCAGTTGTGGCACCTGTTGAACCAATTTTCCTGCCTTTCCAATCAAATCAATCGAAGTTTCGAACGGAATACTTCCAGTGTTGTGTTGAATAATCCTCCAGTGTCAGTTACAGCAAATTTACAAATTTTCAACAAACAGATGTCCTGCCCACATGTGGTCAAACTAACCTTACAATTTGACAATGTGCGAATAAAATTGACGAAAATATCAATCTTTCATTTCCAAATATAACGTAAATTGATTCTGTGATTAACAATGATCATCAGAATAACACTTTTGTAATGATGTTTTTGTATCGTAGCACATAAAACAAATTTTTGTCAATACGGTCGACAATCGCTCGAAGATACTAAATTCTTGTAAAAATATGATTTTTACAAATTACGCAGTTTAAAATACTCGGGAACACTTTTAATAACTCGCAGATACGTTTTTGAGATACTCAAAAGCCCTCAAACTAACACTTTCGGCGATTTTGCAAGACATTTGCAAAAATCAATCGCTCGCTTGTGTGATCGATCAAAATCTGTCCATAAACCGGCTCGCCAGTTCTCCGCTACGTGAAATCAACGTACCAACACTGCCCATATAAATTTATAACAAAATGTAAGTTTCCGCTCCTTGGCGCTGTTTGTTTGAATTTCAAAATTTCTTGTATTCTTCCAGACAATAAATTCAACTTACACTGCTTTTTTAAGTATTACCAGCACAACAAACATTAAAATCAAATAAGATGTATCAAAAGAATGTGTTGAGAGTAACATAATATCACATTTGATCCTTTTAATTGCTCTCACTTTTGCATCATTCAATTGACAAGTTTAAATTTACAACAAAAATCATTCCAGGACCTCAAATCTGACTTTTGGATACAACAATATGTTCCATGCGGACAGAAGCTCAACTACAAGTATCCACATAAAACACATAACATAATTTAATTTATTACGCTGCGCTTAATTATTTTACTATCTTAACTTAATGGTTTACGATATTATTTTTTGTATTTAACTTATTAACGATATTCACTTAAACATTACATTATACGCAAAGTTAACTTCTCCCATCACTTGAATCAAACTCGAATTTCAATGAAACTACTAATGACATAGCGCCCTACAGAAGGCCCGAAATCGTTCCGTAGGGGCTACTCCTCTGAGTACCAAGTAAAAAAAGGTTTCCTAATTGCTTCTCAAGAACTAAAATTACCCCTATAATTAATTAATTATACATTATGTCGTTATAGTATCATACCATAGTAATCTGTGATTACACTTGTGATTACTATAGCATGAGACTATAACGGTATAAGGTATAATAAAATACTTTATGAAATATTTTAGAAGCGACATCTGTGAAGCATATTCAGTGGCCACCATATTTGCTTCCCCGACAAGCACGCTAGGTGTGGTCGTCTCCTGTATTACATGAAAAATGTGTTTGCAATTTTAACAATGAGATGGGCTATCTATATATTAATCTGGTTATATACGTATATGGCCCGTGCCACTATTAATATTATTCAGGCCGGTAGCCAGGGGGGGCACTTGGGGGAGGGGGGCACGTGCTCCCCCCCCCCCGAAATGTTGAAAAGACAAAGAAAATGGAAGGGGAACAACCGAAAATTTTACATTTAAAAAAAAGTTTTTACAAATGCCCCCCCCCCCCCCGAAATGAAATCCTGGCTATGGACCTGATATTATTAAATAGTAATTGACCTAATTACTATAATATTGGGCATTTATGATACGGAAAGTTATGTAACAATAACATTTATAAAATTACAAAAGAATTTGAAATGGTTCCCGTCAAATTATAGAGTAAAGAATACAAATCGGAATTAAGCCGTTTTCCGCTCCATCTTTTCCATCAAAAGAAGTTAAATTATATTGTCAATATTTTTTCAATTCTTTCATGATTTATCTGAAACTGGACAACCCATCATTTTTATATTACTGAATAAAAGTAGTTACAATAAAATAGTCGTTAAAAAATAAAAGTATACGGAATCTACACAATTTAATCATTTTCCACAACTCAATTCAATGGTTTATAACTGAAAATTTATTATAACTAATTTCTACAGATCGGACTAAATATAAATTTGTTTTATTTTATTTCAAAATAAAATATAAAATTGAGGCCAACATCGACAGACACCTGTAACTTTTTATCGCTTCCAATCATCTTTTCATTTTCCCACAAATTGAAATTTGACACACCAAAATTATTTTATTTTTAAATCAAAATCGGAAACAACTTTGCAGCAATTTATTATTTTATATTATTTATTAGTAGGAATAATCTGTTTCAATTACTGAAACTGCTAAGTTATACTTACTTATTTTCCACGTCGGTTATGTCTTTGTTAATGCAAATAATAATATTATACTACATTATTAAACTTTCACTAAAATAATTATAATTTATCCATACATTACTAAATTAAAGGATACAGTTAGTACATACTAACAAATTTTTGGTATACTTAACAAAAATTACCTGTAAATTTTGTTAGTTTTCCCACATAAAAGATACTTCATCAAAAATTTTCGCACAACAAAATTATGCTAGAAGTTAACTTAGTTCAAATATTAAAGTATTCATACTACGAACTTTTAAGTGTCGCTTTTCCCAAGTAGCTTGTCGTCTTTCAAAGTTATTCTTTTGTTAAATTTTGCTTTATAGTCAGAAATATTGACATCATTGATTGATCTTAGCTTAAGGTACTTCACTTAATTATAACAACAATTTCTTATGGATAGTATATTTTTATTTTAGTTGAAAATTTACAACAATTTTTATGTTTATTTAATACTTGATAATATTATACTATACAGGGTGACCGACCTTAAACCCGATCATCGGAAAATAACATGGGAACTTTATTTCTTTCTATTCCTGCTGCCCATATTATAATGAATAAGAATGAAAATAGTATTAATCGAAAGAGATTTTTTATTAAAGAACAAATACCAAGTGTTATAATGGAAAGCAGGAATTTAAAAATAATTGATGACTCATATTATTTTCCTATGACAGGGTGTTTTGTCGGTCACCCGGCACCCTGCAATGTTTTTTTAGCATATTAATATTCTGTTGATTTCCAACCTCCTGCCATTTTATAGTACTTCAAATGTTTATTTTTTCCATTTCAACATTTGCGTGTTAATCAAGTTTAAACATAATTAAATTAATTAATTTAACATTCCAGTTAAGTTTTTTTTATAATCTATTTTATGACTTGCAAATACATCCTAAATTAACCTTTGTTAATATTTTATTTTAACAAAATTTTGAAATATTACTATTCACATTAAACCGAATTGGTATTTAGTTTTTATTTACCAAAGAGAAAAAATAATCACATATTACAAATATTGCTGTGTCAAGTCAATCGTGCGGGATCAATTCGTTAATGGATCATACGTAACATAATTTTTATTATCATAATAGTATTTCTTTTAACGATTTATAATGATTGCATTTTTATTTTAATTATAATTAGAAATACATTATTATTTTTTGTTTGATTTAGGATGCGTTACTGAAACGATTAGGACCAAATGCATATCCCTTCAGTATGGAGATTACTCCAATGGCACCACCAAGTGTACAATTAGTTCCCGCGAAAGAATACAGTGGAGCACCTATTGGTACCAGTTACGATGTTAGAGCCTATTTAGGTAAGTAATCAGTAATTAACTTTTGTAACAAAATTAATGGATAAGGTACACCGGGGTAAGTCGAACCTATAGGGAATGTAACAGATTCCACTTATCCAGGTGTCTGGTCAACAATAATTGAAAGAAACGTCCTTTCATTCTCTACTCCCATTTCAAATTAAAAGAAACTTCGGAAGACATCTAAGTTAATTTTCTACTATGTATTTAAACGGTTTTTACTTTTCCAGTAGGGACTTTTATTATCAGTACTAAAACTAAAGTGATTTTTTATCTTTCTGAATGTCTTGCTTGTTGCAATTATTTAACCAATAACAACCTTCGATTATTTTTTTTTACTTTCTAAATAAAAAGAATAGTTTGTAGTAAAAGAGATACCAAACTAAAACTGTTTCTTTTGTCTGCAAGTTAATAGACCATAAAATGACCACAACCAAAAGAAAAGATTACAAGAAAAGTTTCAGTGTTTTTATATTATATTTAATTAAAAAGCTTTGTAGTGTCTGACCGAAAGTAATGTTAACTTGTAAAACAGAAATTTAAACTTAATTTGGAACATAATGAAGTTATTTTTAATAACAGTTACGACCAAATTTACGTTTCTGTGTTCAAAAGAATTTACTAAAATTTAGGAAGAACTGAAACAAAACTTCTGCTGCGTTCGGAATAATTAAATTTGTTGAATAAATTAATTTTCCGTTTCTCTTTTAGTTTTAATCTTTTAAAATAAAGAAATAAAAATTTATTTATATTCGCTCTCGAGCTAGCACAAAAAGTATTTTACAACTGCCAGTAATTTGTTATTCGAAATATTAATAATATTTAATTTTCCTAAGGAAAGTTATAACGGAAATGCTTTATTTTATCCCAAAACATCAAAATCGGTAGATTTGTTCTTGAGTTACAGTAAAATGTATTAAGTTCTCAATTACACGCCTGAAGGTATATTATTTTTGTAGCTTTCATTTCAAATATTGTATATTATGAATAAAAATATTAGTAAATTTGAAAACTTACTTTCATGCTTACAAATTGTTATAAATCTATAGATTATAATATAGAATAAATATTTAAATTGTTAATTTATTAAAATAAATAGACTATTCCATCATGAGTATTTGGGTTTTCTAAAATCTGCAAATTTTTGAATTTTGCGATGCATGCAATTACCCGATAGGTAACTAACGAAAAATTATCTGGGTGAAAATCTATTAAAATAAAACAGGATGATAGTAAGAGAAAGGGAAATGCCCGACAATCCCAAAACAGCCTTTGAAAATTCCGATAGGAGGAAATCCCGTCATGGTAAAATATTTACAAAATTCTTTCTTCTTCCTCTTATTCGTTTGCTTCATAATAGAAACGTCGTGACTTTTTAACAAAGCCTGTCATGGCAGATTTCACTTCCTAGGGGAGACGGTTCAATTGAACCGGGTTTTCTACTTTTTTCCAATTTTCCAAAGGTTATGTTTTTTCAATTCAATTCAAGCTCTATCGTTCCAATTAAATCAATTCAAATCCATCGTATTCACTAAATCTTCTTCCAAAGATCCAATTCAAATCTTGGTATGTTTGTGAAATTGTCTTTTCGTCTTGGCATTTTCTGACCCTGAAATATTTGTTCTTTCGGGATTACCACCTTTATTATACTCCCACCCTTGTCATTTGTTTCTGGAGACTCTCCATATCGTTTGTTATCACTATCGTGTCGTCAGCGTATCGTTTAATTCTTTGAACTCTATGATGAATTCTTATTTCTTCCAAAATCTCGAAGAGTTTATCATGATTCACATTATGCATGTGTCAAATTCAAAAAATACATCAGAATTGATATCTCTGCATCTTTAGAAAAGGACCTGAACACTGCGACCCAAGCCTCTCTTGTGCTCATTGCATTACGAAATCCAAATTGTGTGCCACCGATGTATTCTTCGCATATTCCGTGGATTCTCTTATGAATTATTTTTAGGAAGAGTTTAAGGAAATGACTCATGAGACTAATGTTGCGGAAATACCTACAGAATTTACCATTTGGCTTTTTTAGTAATAGAATAAATGTATATTTGAGCCATGTCTTTGGTATCTGTCCACTAGAGTATATTCTATTAAAATCAACCGCTGTCATCCAAGATATGCCTTCATAGTCGAACAACCTAAGGAACTCCGCATGGATACCGTCTGGCCCAGACGATCTGCCGTCTTTGAGTTGTAAAACTGCCTTCACGACCTCGTGTGTTGTTATTGGAAGGTCTTCTGAGCAACTGATTCCGGAAGTTGCTCCGGTCTAGTGTCTTAGAAGAGTTCTCATATCTATGACTTCCATTTTCTCTTGTTTGTTTATTATGATTCTGCCGTCTATAGTTTGCAGCGTTCCTGTTGTATTGGACTTATGTATTCCAGCAGCTTCTCTGATCCTTTTGTGCATATTAAAGAGATGATACTTTATTTCGAGTTCTTCTATTTCCTCACATTGTGTTCTGGTCCATCTTTATTCACTTGTACTGTACTTTTAACACCATGGATGAGACTTCAAACATGCTAATTGCCTACTAGGTCAAATGGTTCTAAAACGTTGCACTTACCAGCATCAAACGTTTGTCATCCAGCCCACAGGGAGCATCCTTAGCATCTTAAAGTTCTGCGAACTGCAGCATATACATACAAAGTTTATTATTATGCACTTACTGTATTATTTTCTAATCGTCCAATTTCCTCATTGGGTTTCCAAGATGTTAAATCACTCTCATTGGCCAAATCGTTGTAAGGACACGTAGTATCTTCAACTGACATCTTGAAAACCTAAAAGCTGATTCCTCAGTATATAAAAGTTAGTAAAGAAACAGCACTTGGTCTGTTCCTAAATAGCAAAATTAGTCCCCATTTTATATGTTTCAGCCTTACCAATCAATCAACCATCATAGCTCACAATGAAGTAGGGTCTTGCCTTGCTTCTGTAGAAAGCAAGCAAGAGCCAATCAAGATGAACGATTTTTTAATCATAGAAAAGGATAGAAGAAAATAGTTTAATCTAATTGCCGCTTGCCAGCTTTCTACCGAAGCAAGGCAAGACCCTACTTCATTGTGAACGCCGCTTAACTTGCTCAATTTTCAAGATTTTAACTTGAAATTTTTTTTACATGTTCTTTAATATTCATACTTTGAGAAAATGCAAAAGAACAATATCAAATTTTTTTATACGTCACAGTGTTGTTCCGCCTTAGATCGTAACGGTAGAAACACGGTGGAAGCTGGTCGCCGAAACCTGCTTACCCGCTTGAATGTTTTTATTGAAATACGAGCTTCGTTTGTCCTCAATTACGTTAATTAATATAATATAATTAATAATATAATGGAATGGAATGGCGAAGAGGAATCGGAAGACGTCGTAGAACGTTATGATAAACCGATACTTAGATAGAATAATATAATAAGTAATACATGAATTAATGTAATCGAGGACAAACGAAGCTCGTATTTCAAGAAAAACATTCAAGCGGGTAAGCAGGTTTCGGCGACCAGCTTCCACTGTGTTTCTACCGTAAGGTGTGAACTACCCCTATAAATAATAAACAAGAATTAATTCGATGTTTACAAGAGGAATGAGCTCTTATAAGCGAAAAATATTTAAAAAAAATCATTTGTAATATGCCTAATCGACTAAGAAAAGTAATAGAACAAAATAACTGATACCCCATCAAATATTAAATAATGACATATTTTCTCAGTTTCCCTTATCCAAAGTGCTAATTCTTGTAGTGTCCGAGAACTATTGCAGTTTTAATTTTAATAGAATTGCAACTGTAGAATGATTGATCCCTTGCTAATTCTATTTGTGATTGAATTTTTTCAAACTTTTTGTGTTACCCGTGACCAAAAGAATATTTTATAAAATCGTAAGTGGATATTGCTGTTTTCATTTTAAATAATTTCAAAAAGTTAAATTACATTGAAATTATTGCAATTTTTATTAGTTGTCCGAGGTCAATTGCGAGTCATTGTACATAATTAGGCTACACAAATATAATGTATTTAATATACTATTATTTATATTGATAAAATATACAAATATTTTTCTCCATGTTACTACTTTGTATACAAAAGCTCTATTGTAGAAAACACAAGAGATTTATCGAAAAACCGACTTAATTGTATCGGAAACGGTCTGAACATGATTGTTTGTTAGAACAAAGCCATTTATTTAGTAAAAATCCTTTTCCTGCAGATATACAAACAAAAGATATAATTTTAAAACATGACGAGTATTTTTATTTCCTAAAATGAATGTTTGTTTCTAAGGGTCCTCCAATAAGATATTCAAATAGACTTCTCAATCTTAAATTCCGTTATCTTCAGATTTCAGTTAGTTTCCTGAGAACTTCTGTAATACTGCACTATCTGTTTAGTTAAATTTTGCACTAATAAGTATTATAACATTAAAGAGCTGGTATTTAGGTAAATAATGACCGCAGGCAATTTTTTTGTTTTTTATTAAAAAGATTGCTGTAATTCCTTTCAGTAGCTTCGTCCCCAATTATAATTCAAAGAATTCTTTGACAACGAGATTTTGTAACGCATCAAAAGAATTTGATTTAATATAATTTATTTAATGTTTAAGGATGAAACCTTTTCTGGATTTATTTTTTAAATTGTAACAATTTTTGAAACGATACAAATTCCATAAATCTAAATCCGTATGTACGTACTATATGCAATTATCCTTATGTAATTATAAGTCAACAGTTTTTATCATTCTCTAACTACAGGTATACTAAAAACAGATTGTGCTTAAAAGTTATATAATTTGATTGACAAATCCAAATTGTGTCGACAATCTAGACCCAAGCAAGCATTGGTATTCAATTAAAATAATATCAAAATGATTTTTCTCTGTTCCCAAATGACAGGATTGAATCTTTATTGCGAAATAATAATCTCATTTATTCTGATAACTCAGCCAATCACAATATTTAAAATTACTCTGGACCAATATAGAGACTACTAAATTTCAAATTCTGCAAAAAAAACTACAATAACGCAACAACTTAAAGCGCATATGATGCATGCATGGATGAATTATTTTCTTAACAACATAAACGCTTCAGCTTTTACAAAAGAAATGCGGAACAAAGTTAGATCAATAAAGGAAATTGAAAACAACTTTTCTATTGCTTCTTTAAAATCTTCCACCAATTCGTAAATAATATTACACGATGAAATAACAAGTAGCATTGTGGGTGACAGATACTCCAAAAAGAAAAGTTAGGAGTAAAATAATTAGAACTCAAGTTTTGTAAAAAATATTCAAGACAATAATATTGGAAAGTTGACTGAAAACAACTGGCTATTGCTATTATTTTGTTGAGAGATATTTCAATTGCACGGAGTGACAAACAGACAACTTGAGGGATGTGTGGTGAGAAGCCATGCTTCTCTAATAGTTTCCTATGCCAGTTTCGTAATTAATGGTCTATTAGAGATAAGATTGCAATAATATTGCCGTTTACGTTTTCGTTTGATTTATTTAATTATTTACTGATAATTTAAAAGAAATATACAATATAACCGTAATTTATTCGACATAACCTCACTCTATCATTACGTAACTAATATAACCTCAAGGTATTCTTAAATTGATGTCACCACTCGTGTAGAAATATAATTGAATATATTATGTACATTACATATTGTCGTATAATCTTTGGGATGAAGAAGATTTGAAATTTAAAAATTGTTTTAGAATTTTAAGTTTATAAAATTTTGTGTGACGCCCCGGGTGAATAGACGCGGTCGTGTGGAAAATAATGAGATAATGAATAATAACTAGAGCGCGGATTCTATGCATTTTGCATATTGCTGTAAATTATATGCAGAAGATATTCCTTTTGGATCTTTACGTTTCTAAAAAATTGCGGTGATTTGACGTAATGTTGATAGTGCATATTTTGCTTTTTTCTTAATAATTTGCATAAAATGCATATTTATGCATATTTGAGCTTTTTTTAATGGATTTTGGCATTTTGAATATTTTTTTTTTAATTTTAAATTGTCACGTATTATTTACAAAGTTGTGCGGCAAGTAATCTTTTTATTTTTAAACTACACTTGCAAGTTTACAACGTCTTTCAACATTAGTCACCTAAACACATGGAAAAATAATGCATAAATGAACATTATGGGTAAAGCGGCTACCACCTTAACATTTTTTCGTCAAACTATAATTTATTTTACGTACTTTTCACATGTATTACCTCGAATAACCGAAACGATAAGATGTTATTGATAGCACCGCTTAAAATGCATATTTTCAAATGGGGAACATGGTTAAGAGCTGTTGTGTATTATGCAGAACATATACGACAATTTAAAAAATTTCTGTGTAATTTGTCCGATTCAGCTGCAGTAGCAATTAAAGATCGCCAAGAAGTTTTAAAAATGACAAACTAAAGACAGAAAAATTTGGAATTTCTGAAAGCTAATTATTATTGGTACGAAGGTGAATGTATTAAAAATCTTGAAGGAAAGAATCCTCTACTACTAGATTCTGTAAAATTTCTTTGTAAAAATGATGGTTTTCAAGTGCTTGCTAACACAGCAAAAGGAAGGAGAAAGGATCGAGAATATTACTCTCAGTATTCCCAGCAAATGTATTTAAATATGCGCCGATAACATCAGTTGACGTAGAAAGAAGAAGAAAATTTAGAAAAGTATTTGATTATTTACTGTTCTCCTTGCAACATCCATAATTCTGATTGATTCTATTTTGTTTAGGCCATTGATTCATGTATTAAGAAAACATTTATTTTTGGTGAAGATTAAAAATTAAAAATTTTTATGTAGCTTTTTTGACTGCTTATTTAAGATTTTATTGTGCTTTTTTTTCAATTTTTAGTGCTTTTTTTGCATTTTTTAGTGCTTATTATAAGCGCTTATTTTCTAAAAATAAGTGCATATTAATCCGCGCTCTAATAATAACAGTTTGAATTGAAATGAGAGTTTTTCTTTTAGTAAAAAAGAAGTGCAGGATAAATTGACAAGCAGGAATATTTGGCATAGTAAACGATAACTAATTCGATTTTTCAAAGAACATTTTATGTATTCACAAAGTCGCATGATAAAAAAGTTCCGATTGAGCTAATAAGCTAGGTAATGTTAGTGAATAATATCCGGCCATTTTTAAATATAATTTTTGGAAAACGTTCGATTTGGTTATTGCTGAAAATTTTGCGGTATGGATTATTCGACTACAATGTAGTAGGGTAAAGCATATAGTTATCGGACAGGTTAACCAATTTTATTTTTATAAAATTCATATCTCACCTATTTCTTGTTATTTTTTCACCAAATTTATTTTTACGTAAGTTCAATCTTGCATGTTAACGTTGCGTATTTAAATTTTTGATTCTGAAAACCCGATTTAAAATAAAAGAATAGCTAGTACAAATTTGCAAATATGTATAGTTACTGGACACCTTTTATAGTTTTTGGCAGGTTATGTCTCAATGATAGGACAGGGTTAAAGATGACCAGAAATACTTCCTCTCAATGAAAATATATTTATTTACAACTCAATCTTATTTTTAAGGTCTATTTAAGCAGTGTCCATTAACTGTAAAGTGTCCGATAACTATGTGCTTTCCCCTACTACATTAACATTACATATCCATTCATGTCGAAGTTCTTCAGCATTACCAGAATCCAAATATACATAGTATGCAAGACTGGCATTTAACCAGGGATAAATCTACAAGATCCAATATTATAAATCAGCAATAATGGCTTAATTATAGTAAGTTAGATAGTTGAATATTATGTAAACCTAACCACATCACATACAGCAAAATTTATTTGCATAAGCTTTCAGAATTATTACAATATGTAATTAATCAAAATTTGGAAATGGCATTTAAGAACTAATTCAGATAGACCTAATTGCAATATTATGAAAATAAATCTAGTTTTAATATAAAAACAGCACTGTATGCAGGTACAAAAAGCTTAAAATCACAAACTATTGATTTCTAATTCGCTGTGAAATTCATATATTTTTCAAAAAAGTTGGCTAGACTATAATAATTAAAACACCATTAAATTTGCTATCCAAATCATCCTTTGTCAATTTTTTTGTAAAATTTTTTGGTTAAATTTTCAACACTCTTTTACGTAATTTATTCCATAACTCGAAAGCCATTGATTTTAGACAATAAAGAGTTAACATTTAGTTTGTAAAAAATTATACTCCCTTTAAAAAAGTAGAAATCTATTTACTCTAAACTCTAAACAACCAACATTAATTTAATTAATTTAATTGGTGCAGCGAATACACAGCGAATAGAGAATTCCACATTAAAATTTTTACTTCCTTGTTTTGAATTATATTGTGGTGAAACGAATTTAGTCCAGTTTTGTACAAAATAATTTTGTTATAAAATAAGGGATGTTTTACCTACATAACATAGTCGAGCATGATTTTGTTACTTTAAGGTCGATTTTATGCTACCATTGACACATGCACACAATTGTTGTTGAACATTATTGAAAATCCAGTGATTTATAAAGTTGTTTGTGACATTAAAACCTAAAAAGGAACAAAAGTGTAGAAGATGGTGTTTATTCTACTTATAATAATTAATAATAACTTCAACTGTGTTTTACTTAGATATTTATTTACACTAAAAATTAACACTTAAAATAAAGAATGAATATACAGGTTCTATAATAATCGTATGAGTGGTAAATCGTTGAATCGTGTTAGTCGTTTATGTTCAGCAATCGTACGCTGGATAAAGAATAACTTCTTGTTCTTCTTTTTGCATCCCTCAAGATGCAAAACAACCCCACTTATTTATGACTTCACCAATAAGTGACCTATACTTTAGAAGTAAGTTTGTCCTTTTTGGGTTGCTATCTTCGTCTTTCCCACAAAAGTTATTGTTAACATTTGAAATTTCACCGCGAAAATTTCACCTTGTCAGCGAACAAATTGGCTCAAAATTTGGATTTTGTAGTGGTACGTTGAAGTTTCAAAAACACGGAACGTAGTTGTTGGCGTGCGACCTGTGAAACCAACAGCGGTGTCTTTTTGGTGAGGTCCACCATAAGTGATTAAATTTCGAGTTAACTTGAAAACCCAAGTGTTTTTCAAGTTAATCATTTGTGAAAAGTGTCGTCGGACGTGGACGAGTGTTTTAGTTTGATTTGAAGGTAGAATCTTCAAATTACGGCGTTTTGTGTAAACGCGTACATGAAAATTTTGTATCCCACATGTGGATAAATTGCCATTCCGCCATTGACAAATGATCGAATGATATTTGTAATTACAACGATTACGTGCCTACAATTAGAAAGTTTAGAAGGATGGATTCAAATGCGTTGGGTTTGATGGTCCAGTCATTATATCCAAAAAACCGACACTACCCGTGAATAATTTCTTAGTGGTTTTTTTTTTGGCACTTGTCTCGGGGGGGTCACTGGGAGTGTAAATTGAAAATCTCGACCAAATTATGCTTTTGCGTATATTCAAAAAATGGTTTTTTTCGTAAAAAACGATTTTTCTTGAATAACTCGGCCATTTTTGATTTTACATAAAAACCGTGGCAACAAAAGTTGTAGGAAATTTGATTCTCTACAAGTTTGGTCCTAACAATTTTTCTTCTAGGATCGATATTTTTGGAATTGGACCCGAAAAAAGCGAAAATGTTCGCCTTATTAATTGTACCTGTAAAATTGAAAATAAAGTGGATAATGGGAATATTTCTAAATGGGTACATATTTTTAGGTTAAATTCCGAAAATATCGATTTTTGTAAAAACAGGTGGAGACCAAATTTGTCCAAAATTTTATTCTCTACAAGTTTGTTCCTCTTCATTTATGCCGTTAAGTTGAAAATAAAAGAGATAATGATATTATTTTGAATTTGTCGATTTTTTCGGGTCCAATTCCAAAAATATCGATCCTAGAAGAAAAATTGTAAGGATCAAACTTGTAGAGAATCAAATTTCCTACAATTTTTGTCTCCACGGTTTTTATGTAAAATCAAAAATGGCCGAGTTATTCAAGAAAAGCCGTTTTTTACGAAAAAAAATACCATTTTTCGAATTACGCAAAAGCATAATTTGGTCGAGATTTTCAATTTACACTCCCAGTGACCCCCCCCCCCCGAGACAGCTGCGAAAAAAAAAACACTAAGAAATTATTCACGGGTCAAAATCTATAATGACTGGACTATGAATTAAATTATTTACGTACCAATTTCGAGGTTAGTTTACGATTTTTTTAATGTTTGGTTCAAATCGTTTGAGATTTGCCAACACGCACTTATCTACGATCGCCGATCGATTTAATTTATATATTTGGATGTGTGTGAAGAATTCAATTGACAAGTAGGAAAATTACTTCAAATTTTATGGAAAAGAACAGATGATGTTTAACAGCAGCTCGACAGATTTGATTTCGAATGACAGGTCCAGAACGGAAAATATGGGAACTAAGAAAACAGTGGTTTCCAAACAATTATCGACAAGTGCAGTATTATTGGTAATTAAAAACAATTTAAATTTATTTGTACACCTTTATAAAATTTTACTTGTGTAACATAATTTCGCATCACAATAAAAACCTGGAGCAATTTAAGATTTCCGATTTACAATTAAATGTAAATGCGAAGGGTTTTTATTCACATTTAAACACACCAACGACCAAAACGAGTTTGTTCGTAAACTTTACATGCTCGACCTGTGTAGCCTATTGAAATTAATTGATCTTTTGAAAATTAAATTTGTTATTTTGTACGAAGCTGCGTTTGTTTTTGATTTCATGCAACGGGCCGTACCCCGATTTAGTTTTGTTGTGCTGTCTACAACAGCAGTCAATAAAAGAGGAATTTCTTTTTAACGAGAATAGTGCGGTAGGTTGGCCGCACATTTATTTATAATGAACCCAGCCCTGTAGATTTGTTCTCGTACAGAAATTATATGCGAACTACTTCATAGCTACCGACGGCACTTTGGTGTTTAGATATTGTCCAGGGGCGCATAATAACAAAAAATAGGGACAAAGGAAATATCACTACAATATATTTTATTTGAACGAGTAATCATAGTCAACAACAATAACAAATCTGCAAGTGCTTTCCATTACCGTTGTTCTTCAAAGAATAATTTAAGTTTAGAAATATTATCTTTTATTTCTTCAATTTGTAACCAGGTTTTTCTGCCAGGATTTTCTACATCTACCCACGATCTACCAAGATTTTGATTAGTATTTCATCCTTATGATGCTTTGAATTATATTTGAAATCATTGTTGTCCAGCTTAAATTTCGTATCTATTAGTTGAAACATTGTAGCTTTAAATAAATTTATCCTCGTTGCAAATTTCAAAATGCAATATGGCCGATATCTCTCTTCGATGTAAAGTTTATAGGGCCATATATCCCCCTGTGAAGTTATAATTAAGCGAAATATTCTCATTATTTTTGTTTAATTCTATCGCTATCTCACCCTTACCCTGGCATTTTTAGAGAAGGGAATTAGAATTTTGATGCAGTTTTCGTCAGTCAGCTTTGCAAATCAAAGATTATAATCACCGTCATGTTTCCATATCACAAATATGTTGTGACGAAGTTACCATCCTAGTACGAACAATGTGGTTATTGCAGGACAGTTGGTCATGCCAATGCTGAGTTTTGTAACATTGAAACTAAATATCTACGTTATATCTGAATATATCGAAACTCCCTATATCTTTTCTTGCGCAACTACTTATTTAGTTTGTATAATATGTGTGTATGTGTGTGTTGTTTGTTGTTGATGACTCATCGTGTGCTGAGAATCATGAGTAGTTGGTTCTATTTGAGCACGAGAGTCACGTGAAGCTTCCGTGAAGTCGATTCTGGTGCCCTTTTTTTAAGTACCGAATGTGTCCAGTGAAGTCCGCAAAATCATTCATTCACGACCCCCCTTCCCCGCACTAACAAACCAGCGTTGTCACCTTGACCTTTCGTTACAGGTGTGTAAATGTCGTTTTGTGGAAAACTACGTAATACATTTTAATTTTGAATTTAAATTGAAAAACCTATTTACACTGGCGAAAAATAGCAGATACTACATAAAAACTATTAATACGAAAATTATTCAGAATTGCGAAAGGATTATATTTGTATGCAAAAGTTCTCTTGTAAAATTTATAATTTGCAAGTTATTTTTGGAAAACAATATTTTTAAAAGGTGATGGTCTATAAAAAAAGATTTCCCAATGATATGGTTCTATATATTAAATTGAAAGACAATCCATTCCCACTCAAATCAACAAAGAATTGCTTAGGTGAAAATTAGTCCTAGGTTTGCTCTATTTTTTCGTATTTTCAATGGACTAAAAGTTGAAAACTTATTTAATGAAAACAAATATAAAAATGGTTGAAACGTGTGAAACTGGAAACTTAATAAGAAATTAAATTAAGGGTAAAGTGCCTATAACGATTTCTTGTGGTTTTAAAGAAAGCTGCAACCCAAAACACAAGTGGGTTTTACTAAAGTGATGTGGTACTAAAAATGAATAAAGTATACTGAATTTTCTTTTAAGAAAATAAAAGATATGCAAATAGTTTTATAAAAAAGGTATAATATGAAATTGTAGGTTAAGATAAGCAAAATTCTTTTATTTAGATAAGCTGACTGTAATAACCTTCAATATTTTGGAACAGAAATAAATACACTATATTTTATATTATGTCTTAAATATAAACCTTGATGAACTTGTTCAATGATGGGAAAGATTGTATACAGGGGGTATATCATAGTAATGCAGTTTACCAGAATACTATAAAAATATACTACAAGACATGACACAACAGCATTTAAGAAATCGAGTGGAGCAACATAAAGTAGATAAAAAGATGGGAAATTGCATAATAACAAAGACGATTGAGATAAAGTATTAAAAGTAACAAACCACGCTATAAAATTTGATGAGGTAATGCACCATAGGAATGCTTTACATAAACGACATTATTGATAGCTCAATAAAGATATCACTCATAGCTTAATAATTCAGATATATTTCAGAATATTATATTATGGGACTTCAATAGCTCCAAATCATAAGACGCACTTTTCTGTCATTTCCAAGAAAACGCGTATTAAATTTTCGCATATCTTCACTATGAATCCGAATCAGATGCAATCAGAACAAAGATTTAGAAACATAGTACGCGTTTCCTCGGAAATGACTGGAAATTGGGTTTTATAATTTAAAATTATTGAAGTTTTAAGACTTAAACCATAGACCAGCAGTCTGGCGTAAATCAAACACGGATAGACTACAGAGCGGGAAACCGCGGTTCTAATCCTGATTGAGTCAGATATGTACTGTGATCTAAAAAAGTATTTATAGTATAGATGATGTATTATTGTTTTATTTTAATAAAATACGAATTAAGGAAACATTATTTTTAATTGTGTATTTAAGCTTTCAATCACGCTTTGCGCAATAAAACAATAATTTACTCTCACGAATTAATAATTAACCAATTTTAGTAGATATACTAGGCCAACCATGAGTACGAATTTTATTATGTCTTAAGTGCATAAGAATATGAAAACTAAGCACTGACTTAAATTCGTGTAGTATGGTTGGCCTACATCTCGGCGTTCTGACGTCACACTAATGGAATCAATTATTAGCAGGTAACTAAACAAAAAATCACATATTATATTAATAATTAAAATAAAAAGGAATTCTATGAATTGTTTGGTATTATCTAGCAACAACTTTATATTATTATGGAATTTATATTGCTATGCTAATGGCTTCCACATGAATTGATATCAAACAAAAAGTATCAACGTTTGACAGTTTGTTCATCGCTTCCCTCTCGTTATAATTACGAATCTTCACGCTATTCGTTCACTTTATTCACTAGACAACAAAATGTAGTAGTACAATAGATGTTTCTGCAACCGATCAAAGTTCGAATATAAGATGTTACAGTTTTTGGGTCTCAAATAACAACAACTTTTTGCAGCCTAATTTATAAATTTATATTATCACTCTGGAAGATAGATAATTAATTTTAGCGAGAAAGCACATTTTAATGAGTAAAATATGTTAATCATGTTCGATAATCCGAAGACTTTTTTTCTCTTACTTCCCACAAACTTTATTGATCACCATTATGAAGTCATCCGAATAGATAATCGAAATTGACGGAAATGGTTCGGAATTGACACTTGACAGGCTTAGGGTTGATCATTCTAGACTCCCTCGGTTACTTATTTAAAAAGAACCACCCCTTAAATGTTCCTGTAAAAAGTCTTCCCGCACTGTCCGTTTCAATTTCAATCACCTAAAATGCAATAAATATGAACCAATCTCTTTGCAGAGTTACCAAATAATTTATTTTCCTTCTCTCAAATATAGGAAAATCCAACAAAAAAATAAGGTTTATAAGTGCTAATAGCTGCAACCACCCACATATAGTTTATGTTATATATTTTTTATATTAAATAGAAAAACGCAATTTAAAGGATCGAGTGATTACTATTTATGACAAAATCTCTCCTTTTGCTTGCTGTACCCTTTGGTTTATGTATGAAAGGGCAGACTTAATAATTCGTGCATGTGCCGGAGTGTTTTATGACGAAATAAAGACGGCTTTAAAGGTTTCTGCTATTTAGGTACGAAATGGAACAAAAATATTATTATTACTGGGTATGCAAACTTTTAATGGATGAAATGATAAATTATTTAATTGTTTACTTCAATTTGCATAATTTTCAGGTGTTGTTTATAATGCAATGTGCATTTTATTTGCTGTTCTAATGTGGCTAGGAAGATAACAGTCGTAACACTTTAAAGCTGTTTTAAAATTTTTATGCTGATTAAAGTGGAGACTGCATTTCAAATTTATATTCTTAAAGCTAAACTTGAAATTTGTAATTTTAATTCAGTTTTATTTTTAAATCATCCGCATGTTATATAAACTTATCTAGATTGTTGAATAAACACAAAAGGTGTTAAATCGATTTGTATGGTACACATAGAATAAAATCGTTAATTAACAGGATTAAAATATTAGATCTCCTGTTTTTTTTATTATTGAAATAAGCAAAGGTGAATATTTATTTTAGGTTTGTTAAAGGACTTTGACCCTTGTAAATTACCAAATAAAAATTTTATTAAACCAACCTAGGTATCATCATACGTAAAGCGTAACTTTATTAGTGAAAATTTTATATATGTTTCATTTTGTTAGGGTAGCTGGTAATTGCTTATTGCTTTGATCCTTCGTGTGCAATTTTCCGCATATCCTTTTGCAAATACCAGCGATATAAGGTTGTCTTTGTTGCAATTTTATTACGCACCATTTCCTGTACTATATTGTTTACTTCCGGTTTCATATTGATTCTAAATTTTAATGAAGCATAAATTAATAAATTATGATCCCACAAATCCCTTTTGACTTGGTTACGATTATTTCCTTTTTTCACTTAACCTGAAATAAATGGAAAATAAAAATAGGTGTAAGTATGACCGGTTCTTTAAGTTAAATAATTCATAAACAAAAAATATGAATAATTCATGAAGAAAAACATTCAAAGACGGATATCTTGAAATTTACATTTCGTGGAATTAAATTTTCTTTGATTAAATTTTACAATTCATAATTTTCGATTTCAACGTAAAATTTTAATGATTTATTTTTACTCATTCTAGCAAAATAATTCGGAAATGCTTTCCGCGTAGACTAAAGTTAATTAGTTTAATCAACAGCTTTTCAGTGAATAATTTAAAAAAAATACGGTTCAATCTAAAAATATCGTGAAATATTTATAGTAAAATTTTTTGTATAAATAAAATATGGACATATAAATTGAAATCAGTTTTATTTACAAAAACTTTTTATGTAAACTCTTCAAACTTATATAGGTCAACACTTACTTTTGTGTAGTTGACACGTTTTTATTATCAATATGCGATGCTGTGAAGAATTTATGAACCTTACTTTATTATTACAGATTTTCTAAAAAGTTGATAGTTTGACACTTGGAAAATTAAAGGCTTTACGCTTTTATAAAGCGAGAAAATTTACCAACACCAGCAATCGATCTTCAAACTTTTTCCAATTTTCGCTTTCACAGTAACGTACAAACGTATCTATGTATAGGAAATTTCTGAAATGGTGCTATACTGGAAGTTTCACTTAATCATAAACATTTTTTTATATTGTATCACTTACAGCATTGCGTGCAGAGGTAACAAAGCGTTGCATGACCAAAATTAATTTTAGTTTTTTACAAGATTACTAATTAAATAATTTCGTGGTAATACTCATACATTGTGATTTTTATAGAAAAGCAAAAAATGTAAAGAAAACATTAGTTCTGGTGTCTCACTTCTTTTATACGTTCTGATACCATATCAATGATAATGGAAGCGGTAATGACTCTTAAAGATAATATTATACTCTCCCAAGCAAACGTAGATACATTATGAATTTATTTACTAGCTCAGCGGATTTAAGTGTATAAAAAAACTCTTTTTGAATTGTAAAAGTTCTGATTATATTGACTCGAAATAAAATATTTATCTTCAAAATAAAGAAATAATATTTTTAATACCTGGGAATCTCCTGTATCAATCATACTACATCCTTAATATCCAAACGTTCCCTGAAAAATAGAAAATACAATTTTTTCTTTAGTGAAAAATTTAGGAAAGATATTTACTAAAATTAACTGTTTCAAATATTATACTTTCCTTCGATATCATCACGTCAAACTTATTATAAAAATTAATGTTAACAATAAAATTATCTGTGTTACGCTACTGTATTTAGTTTCCATAACGTCGAATAATTTAACCTTGCGCACTTATGCATATAACCCCAGGATTAATATAACGTATTCCTTTTGCTCCACACGCGCCTTATTGCTTGACAAACTTTTATAATTTGAAATCAATAAACAAAAATTACATTGAGCAGTTACTTTCGGTGGTGAATTAACCCTGTGTGGTTTTTCGCACGTCTGACTTTAGTTACTTTTGTAAACTCACAGAATAGGACTAATTCAATGTATTTAAGCTTTGAATAACGAAGATTGTAATATAAACTACCCTCTGAGATGCCACCACTAATGGGAGGGTTGAGCAGAGTCTGTCGCAATCTGGAGAAAACCTCTCCAGTTTGTATAGCAACGAGTTAATAATAAAGCAAAGGCCGTGATAAAAAACGTAGTTTGGGAGAAACTCCAATGAAACGCAGGTAATGGTAAATTGCTGTAATTGGCGCAAATAATTGAGAGATGTTATCACAGTTCTAGAAATTGTAATGTAAAATGTCTGTGCTAAACAATGCACAGTTAGTAAATGAAAAATATGGTCTCATAGTCAAAAAGTGCACTAACTTCAAATCAAGCCCGTAGCCAGGGGGTGGCAAGGTCGGGCAATGCCCAACCTAAAGATGCTTGCCCGATCTTTTAAAATAAAAATATGTAACAATAGATTAACAGAAAATTTTCCCATTCTACATTGGTCCTTTTCGTACAAGAATTTTTTTTATTTTTAGTTCGGTATAATATGCTTTCAAATACAATTCGCAGAATTGAATATTCATCACAGTATCCCTGCGTTCGGGGAGAAGCTACTTTCGCTACCAAAAATTTCTTTTTTTCCTTCTTTCAAGCTTCCAGTCGCTTCCAAACGCTTTGGCTCCCCACCAAAATGTTTGTAGCGACTGAAAGGGGCGGAGCCAAAGCGTCTCGAAGCTTAAATATTTGGTAGCGAAAGTAGCTTCTCCTCGAACGCAGGGTACATGTAATAAATTTTGTTTCAAAGGGGGAGAGGGGTCCCCAAATAAAGGCATTTTCCCCCCGTGACCATTGCATTTTTGGCCCACCGACCAATAAATTTTCATAGCCATTCGCCCCTGGCGTGTGGCTGTGCGATAATACCATATAATACGATAATACAACTTTTCTTAAACCTCGTTGACCTTGAAATTTAAAAAATTTTCGCCTTCGGCGTTTTAAAAAAATTTCACAAACCCATCTCACATCCGCAACACTAAAATTTGCCCGGCCATACAAACCGTTTGCCTTACCTTTATTTTAGATCTGACTACGGGCCTGCTTCAAATTAATAAGCTCCCATAAACAGTAACCTCTAATATTCCGAGGTAGAAAACTTGATGTTACCAAAATAGAACAGAAATAATTCAAGGTTATGTTATTTTTGTAAAATAATAACATCTCTATACGTCGCTAACCGAATGGAGTTAGATGTTATCGTACGACTTGCGTATCAAAAACTGCGTAGTAGTTCGCACATATAAAAAAGTAACCCTATTGCTGCCAGATGTTTACAGAAGCAAACCAAAACTACATGTGCGAGCCGGAACACTTATTACAAACGAACTGGCACGAAAAGCATAAGTCGTTGTGGCCAAAAATATTTGTCAACGCAATCAAATCAGCACTCAGAAAATCTGTGCAACCAACAAAATTACGACCGCTCTGCTATTTAGTTGTCAGGGTACTGAAGGTATTTCAATATTCCTACGTTCAAGCGTTCAAGCTATCATCATTTTGCCCACAAATGCATGCAATAAAAGATTGCATTAAAATAATGCAGGGCCTCATTTGGGAATATGTGAAATGCAATTTAAGGAAGAACCACGTAACAACTGCAAAATATTTTTACAAGATTTATCAACATTTTCAACAGCGTGGTCAAAATGCTGGCATTGCTTGCTGTGGGTACACAAAAAAGCACTTCTAATAGCCGAGATTATAAAGCTGTGATAAATTTATCTCTAGTTTAAATATTTAATAAACTTGTTGTGGTGCAAGCTGTGCTTTGAAATTAACTTGCCATTTAATTTCCAAACGCCATCTGTCATCTGTTGAACTGTTTGTGTTTACACGCGATACGCGAACTTTCACAGTTCAACAGATGACAGGTGGCGTTTGGAAATTAAATGTCAAGTTAATTTCAAAGCACAGTTTATACCACAACAAGTTTATTAAATATGTAAACTAGAAATAAATTTATCAGAGCTTTATAATATCGGCTATTAGTAAACTTAATTAGTGAAATTAGTTTTTCTTTTGTAGTTAAACAGTAAAGTAATAATTTATTCATTATGTACCATATTATGCTTCATTCATATTTACAGATTCCATTCAATATTATAATTTAAATATTATTTAAAAAACATGCAAAATAGAGGTTTTCTATGCACTTGAATCCGCTGAGTTGGTAAACAGATTCATAGTATCTTCGTCTTCTTCTTCCTTTGAAGGTATAGGCAGTGTTTGCCAGTTCCGACTTCATATATCTCGCCAACGTTTTCTTGGGCGTCCGACATCTCTTTTGAACCCTCTTCTTAGGGATTTTGTTGTTCTCCATTATATCGACGCGCGACGTGTGATTTCCAGTTTTCTCTATATTCCGAGATTTTTTTATTGATGGAGAAGATACGTAATATCTTGGCGGTCAGAGCATAGTGGTCAAGCAAGTTGACTATGAACTCTGAATGCCCGGTTCGATTCCGGGTGAAGTATTCTGGCCGTCTCTCCCCAAGAAGTGTGGGTTCTTCGTCGGGCTAGCGACTCGGCATAGGTAAAAACATATTTAAAATGCTAAAAAGCAAACGCCAGCATCGGCTAGCGTTTGCGAACTGGTAAACCGCGTAGCGGTATAAAAGCCAGGATAACAGAGATACGTAATAATTCATCTCGTATGTCTTCGTTTCTTATTCGATCATTTCTTGTGCAGTCTTTAATTATTAGTCTCATGAATGTCATTTCAACCGCTTCTATTTTTGATTTCTCTCTCTGGGATGGCATCCATGTTTCATAGTGTATCTACGTTTGATTTTTACTGACTGTTCTAAAAAATTATGTTTTTATTTTTGCTTTTTTTAAATTCATCGTGAGGAAAATTGTTAGACTACAAAATAATTGTCATTTGCCATTTACGTTAAACATTATGTTAATCCTTAAAATATCTTAGATATTATTTTGAATTTTTGAGAGAAAAAGATAAAATTTTATTATTTATGAAAATTTGTTTTTCAATGTGGTTTTTGTTTGTAAAAGAGTTACATCAACATTGCAGCTAAAAATTTAGGGCGCATTGTGTCCTTTTTAAATTTTGAATAACCATCCTTGTTTATTAACTATGTTGATGAAGAAAAATTTTCAATTTTAAATGTTGCACGTATCCCACGAAGTACCATCTACTAACTAAAGTTGATTAATAATTTTATAAGTTAGTGGTGATTTGAATTTTTACTCAAAAATGTCGAAAAATTTTAGAATATTTAGTTTTCACGAGAGTGGCAGGAAGAGTGAAGAGATACAAATTCTTGCAAATAATGTCAAAGCGGACAGCCGGCCTTCTTGAATTTTGAATAGCCAATTTGGATCAAAGTTTGATTTTTTGACTGTGATTTTTCTTGAGTCGATCTTCAAGCTTTGGAAGAGTTTTTAATTCTTGTTGAACTTTAAAATTCGGTATTCACTTTGTTCGAGAAAACGTTTCAGTTGCTTAAAAATCAAACAGGTGTGCAATTTGCGAAACTGATGAAAATATTGGAAATCCAATGCTGAATTTCGTCCATTATTACCATCCCAGTTTAGTCAAGTTTTGCAGGTTAGAATTTTTTGATAAAGAGTTCCACTTCTTCATTTATGGTTATAAAATGATCGCGATTAGAGTTATTAAATTTTATGAATATTTACTACCGTTTACATTTTACATGTATTTAGATCGCATAGTTTCATCAGTAGCGTTTCATTAGTAAAGTAAAGACATATAGTAAATGTCTGATTACAAGGATAAATAAGGGGGTGGTTGGTTTCAACTAAGGTGTTGAATTATTTTTCAAATTTATTTTACACGAAAATGTATCCATTTGTCACATTAAATTTTTATATTCAGGTAGATGGGGTTTTTTACCCGTGGTGTTTTGAGTTTTAAGAGCTAACCGGAGCAAAACAAAGAGTAATTCTACGAATTGGGATAGAAGTTTACCCTGTTTATTTTTTTACTTTTCAAAATCCATTAGTAGAGGACAATATCTATAACTGAAATGGGTTGTAGGATAGCTTAAATTAAATATCAACATTTTACCCTATATCCTTTATTCCCATCCTCAAAAATTAAAAAATCAGTGATTGGTGATTGATTGATTGATGAACTATCACCATTCATTTATATTTATTACTAAACTTTTTAAAGAAATTATAGATAATTTTATAATTTTTTTATTCGATAGTCAAGGAAAGAATGAAAGAAAATAGAATGAAAATTATCGTTAATCAATTGAACGAAACAAAATTGACTCTTTCGGCCCTAACGCTGGCAGTTGCACCGTAACTTGCAATTACACTATTGCTAACCCACGAAATTGTTTGACGAAATTCCAGAATTAAAACTTAAAACTGTACAATAATTTTGATTTGTAGTAACTAAATATTTCGGAAACAAATGGAATAAATATAGGTTTGCGCACATATTTATTTTATTTGGTTAGGGGTTAAAATGACAAAGACGTTAAATAACAAATTGTAAGTGTAACAATTCTTATGAACGCAAGTGAAAATAATTTTCAATTACACATTTCTTCTTTGACAACAACAATAATTAACTCGAAAACTTGAATGATATTAATCTTAACAAAAACAGAGTTTATATTATACAGGGGAACTTTAGAAAATTGTTGAAATGAATGCAAGATTTTAAAATCACCTAACAATTTTCGGCAAACTGCTGAGAGACCCAAAATTCTTGCGTCTGCGAGAAATTATCAAATATGAAAACTTTATGCAAGATTTGAAATTTTAATTTAAAGTACGAACCATTTTACTAATCGGCATAATACAAAGAAGATTAAAACTTAATTAGCATATTAATTAAATATTATGGTAACTAAGTCCTTAAGAACTATATAAAAATGTATTATAAAAGTTCATAATATATTTTTAGGTAATTACAGAAAAGTTTAGTCGTTCCACATTTAAGGCGCAATTAGGCTTTAAAGCGATTGAAAAAATTTACTTCTAACAAAAAAATAAAACTTATTTTTGTATATATCTCAATAGGTAATCGATACTATCTGTGCAATCCACTACCATGTACAACAATTCAACTACTGGCTTCGAAAGTATCATTTTTTAATTAAAAGTTTGATATTGGCAATTTTGTCGTTATACGATTCAATTTCAAATGTTATCTAAAATGTGTTTGTGATGTGAAGTTGGTTATATCAACAAATATAATATAATTACGTACATCAACAAAGTTTCGCTATACTAATAAGTAATTTATGCCTTATGGCATTCATTTACTTTTAGGATTGCACAAAAATTTAAAAATTTCAGTTCTCGAGGAAATTTATGTTTTAGGTCGTTTTATTTCCAGGACGTTACAAAAATATAAATAATCGTTAGTGTTCGTCAATTCGGAAATATCTTAGATAAAAGCAAACAAAAATTAACTTTATCATTTAAATATCACATAAAACGGAGGTTCCCCAAATCTAATTTTCATTTTAAACGATATTCAAATGAATAAATTGATTTGTTTTGTATTCAAAGATATAAATATGCTCAAGCTCATGACATACCAACTTTTTGACTAACAATTCTTTAATTTCTCTACTATAATTTAATTACATGATGAACAATAAATTAAGTTGCGATGTATTAAAAGAATTTTCTTTTCAGCTGAGAAGCTTGATGAGAAGTTGCACCGAAGGACGACTGTGCGTATGGGAATAAGAGTTGTACAACGAGCCGCTGCACCACCTGCTCCTTATCTGTATAATTTAATGGGAACACAAAATGAACACAAACAACGTAACAAAAATATGCAAAAGAAATCGCTTTTCAACCCTAAAAGCACACTATTACAGCCCAATGCCAAAATTGATTCCCTTCAAAATATGAATCATTCACCCACACCCGAGGTGAAAACGTCGTTAAATAAAAGTGGCAATAATCTCACGGAAACAGAATTCGACAATGCTAAAACTCAAACAGAAACCGACATTGCTCAATATCACAACAAAAACGATATATCAAATAAAATTGAAATAACAGAACATCTTGCTGAGGAGGAAAACGAGAATAAAGAGGAAACCGTATCACCATCGCTTCTCGATACTATAAATAGTAACAAAACACCTACGCACGTTTCTTTTAAAGACCAATTGGTAAGTGAAGAAAGTATAGATGAGCACGAACCTGCACAACAACCACACCAAACTGAAAAGAATTTGAACGTCCCTGATGAAAATGTTCAATCAACTGGAAAGCACATAGAGGTAATTACCTTTTGAAATCCTGTTCCTTTATATAATTGACTTTTTTAGAAACACGAAAATAAAAATACACCTCCGTGTGGTGGAAAACGACCAAGTTTAGCAGCCTTTCTAGCCCAAGTGCCTCCACCGCATGCGACAGTAGAAAAGCCCTTTTTATTAAGTGACGGCTGTGTAATGCTGGAAGCATCTTTAGATAAAGCTATATACTCTCATGGGGAAGAAGTGTTAGTGACTTTACAAATACGAAATTACAGTAATAAAACTGTAAAGCGAATAAAGGTAAATCATTAACAGAAATTAATACAATTTTGTTTACTCCTGGTTTTCGCTTTGTGTTTGTTGAGAAATCTCTTCATTATAACTCCGACTTTAATTTCAAAAGCTAATTATAAAATTTGTGCCTCTTCTCGAGCTAATTTACTTTATACATACATCAAAAATTATATTAACAATTTATTTCACTATTAAGCAAATTAACCCTTTCCTTAAATTATTGTTCCGACTGCTGAGAATTGCTCAAAAAGCATTTCGTCTTAATTTTTAGCATTGAGAAATCCAATTTATTATGATGTGTTCCAATTAATTTCAATTTCGAGAGAAGTCTCTTTATAAAATTAATAGCATTTTCAACTTATTTTGACAACAACAAATATCAAAAGTTATTATTATGTAGTCGCAGAAATACCTACAAAGATTATATTGTTATAATTGCTGCAAGATTAAATGTTTGATCACTTCTAGTGCCAATCCTCGAAGATTGATTGGCACTCTCTAATTTGAAAAGATGAGTTTTTCATTTGGAAGCAAAAATTGATATTTCCAGCAACGAAAAGCCACGGTTCTTATTTTTATATTATTACAAAATGTACAAGCACTTTAATACATTTTTATTGTTTGACTAAATTACGAAAATTAGATCTTGACATTTAAGTTCAACATTTAAATTATCTACATATTAAATTTTAGGTTTTTCGAATGCTTACATTTTGAAATTATTTCTTTGCTTGGAAATTGTATTTCAATTTGAATTTCAAGTTTCAATTTTGTGCTAAATTGCATTTCTACCAAGAACATAAATTATAATTTTGAGATTATAAAAGACTAAATTTATGTGCTTTTCTGGATAATAACACTCAAGAAAGGAAGTGAAAAAGAAGGGCCCCTTCCGATTTTGTTTATATAATTTGCACATATTAAAAATTTAAGTTCCATCCATAATTTTTGATAACTCCAGAATTTGTTCGAACATCGAATAATGACAGATTTTATCGGCTGTAAAATGGTTTATGGGGATGCAATCTCCCTCTGAAATTAGTGCAAAAAGCAAATGTTTAAATATTTATATGGAAAGGATTTATAGACTTGAATGAAATCAATGCCAAAATATTCCATTTTACAACTAATAAACCGCAATAATTAAATATTTTCTGGGATAAAAGTACCCTCAAACACTTTAAAACTCACAAGAAAAATCCATAATTGGATTTAAAATGTTTTGGAACAAATATATTGTCGTATTTCAAAATCATCTCCTAATTCGATCCCCAAAATTTTGTATAAATATTGTTGTTATGGGGTATTTTATGCTTTTTAAATTATTGCGTATTCGCATAGCCCACGCTGTATTAATTTTTAATTGTTTTGGTCTTGCGGACTTGTAGACTCATTGACACCAAAGTTTTTTATAACCTAAAATTACAATTGACGTTCATAAGCAATATTAAATTATTAATGTATGTTACCAACATTAGCAGTTATCTAACTTAATTGACTGTCTTATGATGAGTACAAAACAACATAATACCACAATAAAATCAAAATAATGAACAAATTTGCTCAGTTTTGATTTGATGGAAAGACAGTCTTGGTTGAGACCTTGGTTTTGCGTTCTCCCCCTGCATATGTCCACTCAGCAGTAATAATTTGACAATTAATTGATAAAATTTTACAAAAGTTGAAGGTGAAGATATTATTCCGCCAAGTAAATGTTCTTTTGTACTATTATCAAAATTTATTCAATTTGATCTGTGATCCATGGTCCAATAAATTTATTTAACAACTTAAATTATAGTAATTTTATTTTTGTGGGGTAAACAACCGCCAGAATTTTAAAATCTCACAAATAATTCTTAATACCATCGAATGCTTTTGAAAAAAAATAGCTGTATATTATATAGAAGAATAATTTTTCGGTGTTGCAAAGCCCCTCCCCCCCCCCCACCAGAACTTTGAAGCTGTTACAAAAAATTCATAATATAATTAAATGTTCTTGGAGAAAATCAGGATTATGAAGGGAGAAAACTTAAATTTAAGTACAACAAACTTTTTTATTATTGTAATTGTTTGTTATTGTGAGGGACAAATAATAATATTATATTTAAGTGTTTCTGGGCGTATAACTGTGTAATATATTTTTTTTACCCTCCAAAATTAAAAGCACTTCAATTTAAGTTATTTTTACTCTATTATAATGTATGTTTTATTTTTTTCGAAATCATTTGACGGTAACAATTTGCTGTGAGTTTCAATATTTTGCAGAAGAAATTGTAGCTACTAGTGGGTTCCAATCAATCAAGGTCTTTTCCATTCCTGTCGGAATATTGCCACTTCTATTGAAGTCTTTACAATAAATTTTACGAGGTGGATTAATCCTCTTTTGCTACTCTTTTTACTACAACTTTTCACCACAGCGTGTGGATATCCACTTGAACTTGAACCCAGAATTTCCGCTCCGTAACTCAACCAGCAATCACATCACTCCACACTATGTTCTAGTGGGTTACAATTCTAAATTTAACTTTTCTCTCATATGTAATATTAATTTTAAAGTTTACCCCTCAAAATTGACAGCATGTAATTTAAATGTTAATTAACTTTAATTTAATGTTTGTATTTATATTATAATTTTCATACAAAAAATATTCGTTGGCATTTGGAATATTTTTTGAGTTTTAAAGTTTTGGGCGGTGGTTTTAACCTCCAAAAATAAAGCAATTTTGCGCATTAATTAAATTTAAATTTAATATTTGTCCCCCCCATTATACATATTCCTTTGGCAAATATTCAATGCTGTTATGAATTTTTTGTGATAGTTTTAAGGCGTTGGCGTTGGGATGATTTTTGTCCCCCCCCCCACACAACCATAAACAATTATATTTAAATTTTCTTTCCTATATAACATAATATATTTATTTCCAAAGCATTCGAAAACATTATGGATTTATTGTACTGGGGAAGAATTTTGAATTTGATTTATTTAAATCTATCAAGTCCGTCTGTATAAAAATTCAAATATTGTTTTTATTTGCCTTAATTACAGAGGGCGATTAAACGTCTTTAAGCCGTTTTACTGCCGATAAATCAAATTGATGTCTCTTATTTTATGATGCTCTAGAACATGGGTCTCCAAACTACGGCCCGCGGACCACAATCCGGCTCGCTAACAACGGGCCAGATTTGTCCGGTATCCGGCCCGCCACAGTTTATTTTAGTTAGTTTTTCGATACATTTTTTCAATTATATTATTGGAACAAAATTTGGTCTCAAAATTCACTATTGTGAACCAAGTTTTCAAAAATTCTTCGGGGGAAACCCCTCCATCAGTCCTTGGCCGACTACTTCTTAACCTTTAACCAACCACTACTATTAAGAGGTTAGGGGGGTCCATTATGTTAGTATGATAAGCTAACTAGTTCTTGGCCCGCGAGACTTATTAAAGGAGTCAATGTGGCCCGCGGGCTAAAAAGTATGGAGACCCATGCTCTAGAACACATCCATACAAAAATTAACAAAATCGGTGAGATACACAGGGGGGATAACTTCTTTGTTAGTTTTTACCTCTTCTTGCAATTTGAAACATAATTAATCTGCAGGTTGCTCGGACGTAGACGTAGTCACTGTCGTCAAGGAAACTTAGTTTTGACAAATTCCCATTTTAAATAAATAATATTATTTCTAAACTTTTGAATGAGCCAGACAGAGCGATAGAGTATTTTAATTGCCTGAGATAGAAACATTTAACTGCACGGTTAAATTTAAATAAAGAAACTGCAGTCCCAGCTACATAATTCTGCTGAAACCAGTTAATCGATAACGAAGGCCTGCTCTTTTCCCGTCATTTTATTTGATAAAATATTTTAAACTGAACTAACTACTTGAAATCATTATAAAGATTCAATGAGCGAGCAATCGACAGTCTTAGGCCGTCCCGCGAGACCAAAGGATCAGGAATGATGAGGAAGGTAGTCCAAGCGACCTCCGGTTTCTTTATTTTATTATATTGATAATATCTCTAAATATAACCAACTACATACGTGAAAAACTTATATAAATTTAAGTTACGAGGGCGATTCATTTAATTCTTTTGCATTGGTAATATCTTTTCAATTCAACTATAATTTGAAACAACGCAACGTTTCCAAAGATGTAAGTTGCGAAAAATAATGTATTACAAAAAATGTTAAATATTTGAACAGACCAAGTTGCGAAACCGCAAGCAAAGCCCATAGTGGACGGGATTTGAATCCGAATGCCAAGCAACTTCCGCTCATTTACTTTTACATTTAGAAATATATTTTACTAATTACTCGTTACAAGATTCGGCCATGGCACCGTCAATGATATATCTTATTCGTTTGTTCAACACCACTTCATTGTTATGCATCTCCGGACTTGTACCCTTGTCTAATATATATACACTCGAGTCAAGTAAACAAACCCCTCTTCTTGAGTTGCTTACATTAACCTATCTACTACGATTGATTACTAACATATTCATATTTCTTCCTACATGCAACGCTTAAAAAATCCTACATATTATACAAATTTTTGTAATTTTTTTCGAAATAATAATTTCGGGCGCGTCAAAACACCTAAAACCCCTATAGATACCATTTATTATTAATATTTAATCTAATTTAGGTTTCAAGCTACCAATTAATTTACTTAGAGCTATACAGACGCCCATTTCAGGACTTCATTGTGTGTCAACTTCAAGACATTCTTTGTTTAGAAATTCAAATTGATATGTTCATTTTGTTGTCGCTTAAAAATGTTGCTTTCCTGCTTGTCAGTGTTTTTTTATTTTGAAAATTTTCTTTTTGGAAAAAGGCTATCCCTTTTTCATATCACAACAATTATAACCTCTTACATCAAAGTTTTATATACGATGTCTACCAGACAAAAAAGGAATCAATTATTTGCGTTCATCTTGATTAATTAAATTCAACTTGTGGGTGTTCATGTCAGTTTCAAATGCAAATTATGTATCACATTGTGGTGACAAACAATTCCCTTAACTGTTATTCTATAAAATCAATACCTACAAACAAATTTGCACTTTACGGTTCAATATTTGTAACACTCGAAAGTTTAACATATTATCCTTATTCCTATTTCTTTTACCCAAAATGAAATTATTCAAATACTGACACGTATATCTTTTTTAGGTTTTTGTCGTACAACACGTGGACGTCTGCATGTTCTCGAACGGAAAATTTAAAAATGTCGTAGCATCAATAAATGGTAAAGACCATTGTCCTGTGCACAGCGGAAGTACCTTAGAAAAATCATTTAGTTTAACTCCTACGAAAAGTAGCACTAAAAATTGGATAGCACTAGAAGATTCGTATTCTAAAAGCGGATCGAGTTTAGCTTCCACCGTAACCAGCATATCGGACAGCGTCCAAGATCGCAACGTTTTTGCCATTTACGTTACTTATTACGTCAAAGTAAAATTACTTGTCAGTGTTATGGGTGGAGAATTATCATTAAAATTACCATTTACCCTAATGCATACATGTTCGGAGTTTGACCCAACGTGGACAAGAGAATTGGGTTCTCCAAAAGTGGATGTTCCTGCTTCCGATGAAACCAAATCCGAAAAGGACGACACTTGAGACGAGGAAAAGGTAGTAGTTGAAATAAACAAAGCAAACGAAGAAATCCATTCCAATCTTAAAAATCAAAGTGTTATCCGTTGTAATAAAACTGAAACTAAAGTGACTAAACCAAATCTTGATGAAATTATTACTCAAAGTCGTGGTGAAGCTGATGAAAATGCTGATACAATAGATAATATGAAGAGAAGTAATGCTGAGAGTAAAGAAAAACATTTTAGTATACCCCGAGCTTGGTGTTGCTTAACCGGGAGACGCACATCATAACAATTATTTGTTGTTTTGTTTTGTAGCCAGTGGAAGTGTATTATTGGTCATAAATGTTGTGGATACTTTTGTAAACTGATGTACTTAGTGTAAAATTTTTAGGACTTCTTAAAAATAAAAGCCTATCAAGTACCTATAGTCAATTAATATAGCAAAATTTGTAATAAATTAAATATGACGCTATCTACTTATAGGTAAAATTAATAAGGCTGAATTCAATGGGTGCCTAATTGCATCTATTCACTAAAAACTGTAATAATAATTAACCTATGAGTAACCCTGTTGCATGTAAATGGTAATGATTAAGTAACTGACGTATTGAAAGTTTAAAAGTAATTTAGTCAAAAATGTAAGGGGAAGATTTCCAATTCCCTTTTACAGCTCCAAATATCATGTAAAAATAAAAATCTCTTTATCTGGCAATTTGGATTGTTAAAGTAAAGTGATAAGGTGATAAAAAAAAGGATATGGAATGTAATATAATAAGAAACTTCCATCATAAATTCGATATGAAATTGAATTTTTAAAGCAGTGTACCAATTCTATGTAGTATCATTAAATTTAGTATTACCGTACTGTTAGTTTTAAAAATAATGTACTACCACGTAATTTCATACGAATGATTTTTTACTATTCCGTAGTGTATATAATATTTGATACTTTTGTAGTCAAAAATTAAAATTGGTTGGTTGGCTTGATGTAATAATTAATGGCTACAATTATTGAACCCATGCCATAGATGTGATACAAATGCGTGCTATCAGTACAAAATGCATACCTACTACTAAAATTATTGTCTATGATGTTAGTTAACCAATAATAGAATTGGAGTGATTTTTAAAAACGCAAAAACGCATTTCAATTAATAATGTGTAATTTATTAGAGAAATTATATAGTATTAAATTAAACTTTAGTTGAAAAATGGAAAATAATATTTGAATGTTAATAATGATGCTAAATCGCCCAAAACGAGGCAATCCATGCTATTCAAAGTGACTCAGTGCTACACGAAGCATTGAATCACATTTAAGTAGCATGAATGGCATTATAATAAAAGTAATTATCATAATATGCTAACATTATTTTTCTTCTTTCAAGTGCCGCACAATCCACTAGCAAAGATTAACTAATATATACAGGGTGTAACTCATCAAATTACTATTAGAAAAGCCTACATAGATTATTCGATAACCTAATTAAATTATTAAACTATTGTTTACAAAACTTTAATTCAAAATGCGCATCAAATTCTCCAAGATCTCATCGTGCATATGGTTAACGAACAATCAATGATCCATTACGCTATAAGGCTTACAGAATTAATTATGCACTTCATTCGGCGCTTAAGAAAATCTTATCGCAATATGAACACTTAATTCCAATAAATACCAGCGCCAACATCACTATCGACGCTTATTTGCCTGACTCCACTGTGAGCAATTCCATTTGTTACTACATGAGATTTTCGGTATAACGTAATCTGAAACCGACAACCTGCTTCTACTATGTCTTTAAACTTTATTTAAGATGCGGTTACCCCGAGCACTTGTTACAAAACAACACCTTAATTTTTCTATTGTTTGGCCAGGTTATTCAGTTACACCCTTTAATCTAGTACCTATAGAAAATTGTTTTCAGAAGTTATTTATTTCCCATTTATTCAATTGCCATATTTACATTTCCCAGAAAGAAACTAATAAATTAGAACGTTCCTTTTCCAAAAGTACAGAAAAAAACACATTATGCACTCTTTAGTAACTATTATACCAAAATATTGTGAAAATATGTATATATTATGTATGTATTGATCAAGTAATAATTATGTACCTACCTAATTTGAAACTCAAATAAATAAATTCAGTTTTGACGATTTATGATTTTGTAAAAGAAAGTAGTAAGAAATGTATTAAAAATTAATTGTCGCAACGTACATAACATAATATTATTTACGAGTTCCAACAAAAGTAATAGAATATTTTGAAATAATTATACTCCTGTGACCTAAATTGCATAGGTTGTGGGATGAAAACATTTGGTAGACTACGTCCACCTTAATCTACAGTATTCGGTTCAACGACATTTCTTAATGACCTGACCTGACCTAAGACAAAACCTATAAATTGGCCGTCATATTTTCCCAATGGGGAAATATCAATAAAATTGAATTTTCAAAGCTGTGCTGTTTATTAAAGTTATATCAGTGAAAATTATAATGTAAAATATTGAACAAAAAAGGAAATTGCAAAGTCATAATAATTATTTTTCTTCTACAAGCCTTGGGTATAAAGTGATCTTTTAACACACTGATGGATGAAACAACTAGAGTGTGTAAAATAATTACTTTACGTACTCTATAATATCAATTCCAACTGTGCGAAAAGTAACTCCTTTCCTAATGCAAATGAGTGACAAAGGGAAGCTTCTTTGCACTTATCAGATAAAATGTCTCAGACCCTAAATTTTACTTAAACTATTTTGAATTCTAATGTTAACCAATCCACTACAACTTTTATAGAAAATTATCTTGCATTTCTTATTAATTTCATGAATATCAAATCAGGCTGTTAAGTTCCTGTAACTAATTCTTTCCTCAATTACAATCCTCGTGCAAAATTTCAATGACTTTCAAAAAATATTGTAACAAAATTGTGCAAAATTTCATTGACTTTCAAAAAACATTGTAAATTAAGCCCGAAATAGCTAACCAGCGATCGCTAACCGAAGCTACTCCCCTCCCAGTGGTTTAACCGACGATAACCGGTGGATTATTAGTACGGCCTTCCGCAGATCCCACTTTACTATTTCTAAAGATTTCTAAGAAAATTAATTATTCAGAAGTTACGAAGTAGTAAACAAATAAATAATTGATACACGAATTGATGGGCTTTCATTCCAACGAAAACTACTTCAAATTTAAGGCTACTTATGGCACTTTTTGCCATGGTTACCAGACTATTGCTAAAAACTCAATAAATAATATTATTTAATTTTTCTTCTTCTTCTTCTTCTTTGATTTCCGTTCCGATTCCGTTTCCGTTGAAGGCAACGGGAAACCACCCCATTAACATTTCCCTAGTAAAGTCTTCTTGGCTTAGCCAGAAGGATCGCTAACATCCGAAATCGGATAGGCACATGAAGAATTAACGTTGCAGTATCTATCTACAGTCCTTATCATGAAACTTTCATGTTATGTCATTGTACAATTAATAGTAATATTGGTTATTAGGTTAGAATTAAGTAACACAAAAGTTCCATGTCAAGGACTCGATTCAACGATGACTTGAAATTAATAACCCACAAAGACTAAATTGTTACCTCCAAATCACGATCATGTCTTATTTGCATAAAAAACATACGCAAAAATAGAGCAAGTTGATAAGCCTAAGTGGAGGCACCAATGGAAAAACAGAAATCACTTAATTATTTTGGGTCCTCGCTTAGTATATTATTGCAGCTATAGAAGATCCTATATTAGTTAAGCCAATTTAATTATTAATTCCCAAATTATGGGAAAATGTATTGAATCATAGGAACAAACCAAAATACTCGTATATGTGAATTTCCACCAACCATTTCCTACAGTAATAAAGATAATCCTGAAACCCCATTATCATTTAACTTTAAACCGAAAGCAAAATTAAAATTAAAAGTTGACAAGCTAAACAGAGAGTATTTTTGGAAAATCTATCAAACCCTAAATCTTGCCAAAGATTCTTCCAGAACTCTAAATAAACTAAATAAATAAAATTATAAGTGAAGTATTATTATTTATTACAAAAAACTGAAAAGATGATCCCAAGGGCACATGATAATGAAGTGCAAAAATATAGCAATTTGTGATGGTAGCCGCAATGCAAGCAATGAACTATGTCAAATATATTATCTATTCATATACAAATTAGAACAAAGAGAATATTACAAACATGTACTCAAATTGGATATCTATGTCCCTTAGAAGAATTTTGCCCCTAACCATGAACTAAAAAATTATGAATTGATGTTTATTGCTACTTTCTGGAGTTCTGCTGGTTCAATGTTAGAAAATTCATTTAATATGCTTAACTATGAGTTATTTTACAATATTGCAGTCTGTTTCAATATTGATTATTATAAATATTATTTTTAGTGGAAATTAAAATGTATACGTTTCTAAAATATAAATTATAACGTACACTGTAAATAAATACACTAACTGTCGATTGTTAAATATATTTTTTTCAATTCTTCCCCTTACATTCCATTTTGAACCTAAACTTATTGCCAGAGCCGATATTGAAGAAAAAGTACAAGAATGTTTACATTTATAATTGAGTTTTTAATAATAATTGTTATGCATATTTATATTATGTAACGAACATATCTATGAGTGTTAGCGGTTACAATGTTAGGTTAATCTACAAAATTTTGTGAAATTATCCTAGTTTTCTATAAAAACTTTTATGATTAGATTCAATTCACAAATATTAAGTAACAAATTTTCACAACCATGAGGAAACAGCAGAAATAATATAAGGCTTCCATGTGTTTATGGTACTGATGATGACTAGTAATAAATCTAAAACATGTATCTGCCGTTCATCCTGGATTGGAAAAATTTATTATTTAGATTAATTATTTGAATTAAAATTGTTTATGCTTATAAGAAATATTTATACACTAACTTATATTACATTAGACTTATCGCAATTGTAATTAGTACTAAGTTAAATTATGGTTTAAATTATAAGTAACTTGTAAGTTAACGACTGAAATGATAAGAATTTGGAAACCTATAGTGGTATTTTCGTAAAGGTTCTAAGTTTGTAACGAGCGATTGGTTTAAATAAACAATTCATAAAAACTTGATTTTATTTGTAAGAATAGACAAGATCAAAATGCAATGCAATGCAAGAAACGCATATTCCGGTAGCTCAGAAGGAGAGTATGAGATTCTCATCGGAAGTGTTGAAGTTACCTTAGCTCGCCTACCTTTTGTTGTTCCATTACAGCTCAGTAGGTGGTTCTGTAAAATAAAATTAATACACAAAACAAAAGTAAGGCATTTTTTTCCACAATAAAAGAACAGATAATAAAATAAACACACGGATGTGATGTGGAAGCACTTTTCCGAGAGGTCGTGAAGACATGTCATTACGACAGTACTAAATATGTTGAGGATAAACCTTCAATCAAGACCCTTCGCGAGGTCAAAATGGCGCAACTTAACCAGTTGCCAGGAATTGTAAAAATTCGAAAATAAGTCAATTATAACCAAACCACAACAACGACAGACATGTTTCGATCTTGTTAGATCTCATCAGTGAAGTGAACTTGATTGAAGGTTTATCCTCAACATATTTAGTACTGTCGTATTGACATGTCTTCACGACCTCTCGGAAAAGTGCTTCCACATCACATCCGTGTGTTTATTTTATTATATAAACGGGTCGTTTTATACCTATTAGCATTGCGCGAATTGTTGATGTCATTTTTTGGATTATCGGATAATTCAATTAATCTTGTCGACAAAATGCTATATAGGTAAAAACTTAAAGTCAATTATAACCAAATCCATAACTGTACGTCACTGATGAGATCTAACAAGATCGAAACATGTCTGTCGTTGTTGTGGTTTGGTTATAATTGACTTATTTTCGAAAGAACAGATAATTATTAAGCATATTCATTATAATGAGCATATATTTAGTTAAATGAAATCTAACTGATACAGTAATAACAATGTAAATCAAAGTAATCATCAATGATCGATAATCTATACTAAGGGTTTACGAATTAATGAATGGGTTCAATTGCGAAATGCAACTTCAAATTAAGAAATTATAATTAATAACAAAGACATTATTTTCATAATTAATTCTCATTAGGGTTATTTAACAGCAATAAGACTTATTGCTGTTAAATTATTGCATAACTTAGTTATGCAGATAAATTAAGTAAAATATTACTCATCTCAATAAGCCGGTTACACTGATCAGTTGAAGAACAAAAGATTGGCATGATGTTAAGTCGGAGGTATAGCTACAGGAGCGAAATTATCTAGTCTAGTTAACTAATTGGATAATAATCACATATCGAACGTGTTTGCTCTCTTAAAAAGTTGTTTATTGATTATAAAATAAATTTTATTTTGACAAAAGAATTAGTTTATTACGTGCAATGAATTTATTCTACAAAATTCCTACACTATAATGAATAGTAATAGCATACGATATTTTATATTTTTTTTAATTTCAAACAATAAGAAGAAACACCGATCTACTGCCTCATCCATTGAATAATCATAATTTTCTTGAAATATTTAAGAATTCATGTCTTCGAGCGCTGAATTTCAAATTGAATTATGATAATCAAATACATTGAAATTGTGCCACAAATCTAAAACATATACTTTAGGATTCCTAAACATTATATTCTTTTCATATTTACCGCAAATATCAACGGCATACTTATCGGAAATATTCTGCAAGCTGTGAATCGTATTTTTTGATGCAGGAATTGCAACGAACAAAATAAAATCTGTAAAATAAAAGAAAATTATAATAAGTGTCTAATTTTAATCTACTGATGGAATAACTCCATAATAATTATATATTGTGATGTTTTTCTGGTCAAATTCAAGTAAATGGGGGTTGCCAGTGGTGATTCTGTGAATTGAGTGAATTTGATAGTTTTAATTTGTTGGGCAGTTCATATCTTCATGAGTTGGAATGTAGTATATTATGAATTGGTATCCATATTATTTCTTTCTTGTTTTATTATTTTGAATTTGTAAATTGGTTTACCCGTTAAATAAATGAATTCCAAGTCTATTCAAGAGGGTGTTGAGACTGACACCTACCCAAAGAAAATTCTATATTATAGAAGTATAATAATAGAGCATACCTCCAATTGCAGTTGTTCCTCAAAAGGTTTCGTTGTGCTCGAATTTAAGCTCATTAACTTATGTACCAGAACTGACGTATTTTTTGCCTTAAAATGTATTATAGTTTAAAATCTCGAATTTACATTTTGATGTCAAATCTTACCTCTGCTATGGTAGAAGAACAACAAATTGTTAGACCAAAAATTCTCCCCAACACTGAAATAATCATAATTCCATTGTAGCATTTATATTCTAATGGAATTGGCCTTTTCTCTATTGAATATCTACCAATATAGTAAAAGACAAAAATCACAGTTATAATATCTTGGATTATAATTATTAAAATTTGAAAGGAATAAAGACCATTTAATGTGGTACAATGGTCGCATAATTGATAGTGTTTATCTCGCACCTCTTCAATTAAGTTTAGTGCTAACTCTTCAGACTTCTTCGATTTTGTCCTGAAATAATATTAAATGGATTGGTTAATAAAAGAAATATTTTGATTCTCATGTTATCCCGGGGTCACCAAATTTACTACAAGAAAGTAATAGTAAGTTTTATTTACATTATATTCAATCGTTGCTCCAATTTCACTCTTTTGCTAACAATCAATTTACTTCTATATTCCATTAAATTCAATGTAAGCATATCCAACAAGTTATACATTTTTCTGTTCAGCCAAGCAAACCTTTGCTTAAAACACATTAAAATTGTACAGTATTGTAGAATAATGCAAGTATTTAAAATCGTTGGTATGGAATATACAACAAATTTTCCCAAACGAACAGTTGCGATTAAATATCCATTTCGTCGTATTTGCACAAAAATATGAATTATCAGAATTGTTCCAGTAATGCAAATCGAAATGACAGAATACGTTTTGAATTTTTTATATTCCCTCTTTAAATTTACGTGTAAACATATTTCTGTACTTTTATCAAACGCGTTAATAAATTGCAATATATTTATTATCTAAAAAATTTATAAATCGTTAAAATATACAGCAGTACGAGCGCGGTCTAAGGGCCAGTTCTACAAAGCAAGTATAAACTAAGAATAAGCTATACTGAGAATAAGTCTCTCTTTTCTCTCTCTAAATTGCGTTCTACGCTTGCGTAGAACAAAATATGTGTGACTTATTCTCAGTATAGCTTATTCGTAATTTTTACTTGCTTTGTAGAACTGGCCCTTAGTAAGCCGACCTTAACCATCAACTGCCATCAAGTAAAATTGTAGACCAATCAAATGGATCTATTCCCACTAGGTGCAGGTGGATTGAAACAATTTTGATAATTTTAGTTGATAGCGCTCGATTGTTAATATTGGTTCAGTGAGACTGCGCTGTAAGGATTTACGTTCTTACTTTGTTAGACCACACACACAATAGTAAAATTTCACATATTAATCCAATTTGGCTAAAGCAATCATCAAATATATGTGTAAAAAATATCAATAATCCGTCATTTTTAATAAATTTAAATAATTTCATTCTTCTTTCTTCTCTTTTAGTAAAATAATCAGAAATTACCCACACATTGATCAAAAACAAAATCAAAATACTGTAAGTTAATTTTACCACGGACTGCTTACAACTTCGTGTGGATATACTAAACGGTGTTAACCCTATAATTTGAGTAAATGAAAACATTGGTAGTAATATAGCATAAAATGAGTTGAACAAATTTGCCATTTTATCTGTTCGTTTGAAAATGTCAATCGAAACTAATTTATTAACAATAATTTATTTATTTTTCACTGCAAACGAGTACAATATGGTTACTTGTGTTATTTTTAAGTTCAATATAACTATGAGAATGTTTAAATGATTATTCCCTGTTCAATCAATCAATCAGTCAATCAAATTTGCTTACATTGTATAATCTAAAATAAATAAACATGTCTATCATTTGAAGCCGTTTTCAATGAGGTTTTTTTTTATTACTTTCTTACCTTTTATATTACCTTTGGGCGCTTCAATATATTTTTATTTCTTTTCGTTAACTTCATTAAGCCATTACAAAATGGAATTTTGCTTGTTTTCATAATTAGACTTGTCATGGTATAATTAAAATTTGAGTTCGTATCAAATGTTACGAATAGTATGCAGAGATAGAGAGGAGGTCAAATTACATAAGTATGGTCGAGTTCTCAGGGAAAAGGGCACTTAACCACCCGTTCTAATTCTCCAAATTCTTCGTCCTTTCTCTACCGAAGCTATCGGTCTCTATTTTGTAGCATTTACTCCATACGTCCTGATTCAAGTCATCCAGCAGGAGTTTTCATGAACTTTTCTTAGCGTCGATGATTCCACGCGATAGCACTGTTCTGGGTTGCTCCATTTTCCGTTAGCTCTTCTGGCTGTTTCTTGGAGCTCTGTAGTAATTTCTGCTGAGTTCAACGATTTTATTACTCACCAATAAACAGGAATACTTTGGGCATGCAAGCTATGTACGCCTGGTTGGAGAAAACCTACATGGCCTAGGTATTTAGTTGCGCTTGTTGATTGTTCTTTAGAAACTTTTTAATTCTTTACTGTCCTATTTTTTCCACAACCATCAAGTTTCTGTTTAAATAAGCTTCACCTAGTGGAAATAAACTGTCCCTTTTTATGGAAGGTGACATTTTATTCTAATATTAGAGGAGAAGGTAGTAATATGGAACCTGCATTTAATATGGAACCCCCAAATTACAAAGGACCCATTCGCTCCCTCTGTCCAAAAACCACAAAATGTATGTTATGGAATCCTAAAATGGAGAAGTAAACTGTAACAGTGTGCCCACAATTTGTTATAGGGCTCATATAACAAGTATTAGTTTATCTACCATTACCCACAGCAGGATCTAACTGGACAGTCGTGGTGCAATGCTAAAAATGCAAGTTAAAGCGCACATGTCGATTTCGCTGGAAGTGAATATGACCATTACATTTGCGACACTTGTAATTAAAATATTAAATATATTGTTCTGGTATTTCATAATTTAAGGGTGCAAGCAGACGAATAGGGTAGTAATTTGAAGACATTTGAGTTGAAGTCAGCAGTCAGTTAATTTGACTGACATAAAAAGCGATATTTGCATCAATTTTACAAAAACCATCATTTGTAACCAATTTACACATAAAACTGACACATTTTGAATTATTTGTAAAATACAAAATTTATGTCGCATCCTGTACATCATTTGGTAATGAATTAGTGACGCCAGGTTTCTGAAAAAGCAAAGTGTTAAAAATATTCAGTGCATACGCGAATAAAAACGTTATGTCACCTGCGAGTAGAGCCATTTTAGCTAACAGGAATAAAAGTTCCCACTTCAAAAACCAAATTTGAAAAGGGGGAATGTTGCCAGCAAGAAAACGAGGCGGCAGACAGTTCTTTTGTGGATCCCAAACGAGGAACTCGTGTAAAGTTCTTGGGTAGATTCTGATTGAGAAACACGTAGAGTTCTTGATTGAATCCCAATTAAGGAACTCGTATGAGCTTCTTTGATTCGAAAATCAAAGAATAAAAAATTTGATTGTTCACGGAAGTGAATAAGTAGCGAGAATCGTGAAATTACGTAATATTAAATTACGTACGGTAGTAAGTGAGGATTGTGTATTACGGACGAAGTGAGATATTTGTTAATCGAATATCTGAAAGAAAATTAAGTATCAAGCTTATGCACCTGCTACGAATATTGGAGGTTAGCTTCACATGTGGTGAAAAAACTAAGATTGATAAATTGAGTAGTTACTTACCTGAGTGTTGTCTAACACAAGGATTGTTTAATCAACAAGTTAAAAAGTTGATTAACGAAGAAAAACAAGCTTAATCGGCACTTTGAACACAAGAATTGGCGCAATTTTACAAGTAGCGGTCTGGAGACTTATGGCTTCCGAGCAGAGTGAAAAATATGGTTACCAACATCTAGTGACGCACTAAACCAAGTGAGAAAGCAAAAGGTAGAAAATTTGTTTTTATTTTAATGAATCCTAATTAAAACAACGATTTGTGTTGTTAATGGATTAATTAAAAACTTTGTAAAAATTGATTTGAGATTTACACTTGCTACACGAATAATTAGATATCCAAGTATAGCTTCTGTATTCAAAGAATTAAATGTTGCCTGGATATCTAAATTATTGCAAAATAACACATTTGGTTCGAGGCAAATTTGTTGCCGGGTATAAATTGATGCAAATTTACGTAATTGATTATTTTCATTATAATAAATAATGATGTTGACTTCTAACAACTACCTTATTTAACCTTCTGTTTAAATCCATTGATTGGCACCTGCATGTGGGGTTTCCTAAACAACCGAGTTAGGGGTAGTAATAACAACTTTTGGAATCCCTTAACTCTTATTATTTCGTCTGTTGAATCCACCGACCCTGACAAAGAGAAAAACTCATCTACTGGCGTAAAACTGGTACAGCGGCCTTTGAAGTGAATATTTTGGAGACGAAATATCATAACAATATTATTTAGTTATATCTGTAATATAAAACCCCAGGTTCTATATTAAAAGATACCGGGGTTCCATATTAAAGGCATAGTGGAAATTCCCTGTTAATTTTCATATTTTAAATTAAAATTTTTAATTAAAAACTATCTAATTTATTACTTTGCAATCTTCACCATGTGATAGCTTATGAGTGTAGGATTCGGTACATATCATTACTTTTTGTTTTCTGTTGCTAAATTGTAGCTATAATCGAAAAAAACAAAGAGGGGTTCCATATTACTACCTTCTCCTCTGCTCTACACTATTACTTCTCCTAAAAACTACCACTAAAAATAAGCTTACATGGTATAACTACCAAGTACTGTAAGTCAAAAAGGCTTGATAATAATATGTGTTGCTGTTATAATTGACCAAACGGGAGATCTGCTACCTCAATTAAAACATAGGTCATCTTGTTTATTATATCTGCAATGACCGAGAGAGGCGGCGCCAATCACATAAAGGGTTCATAATTACTTGCAATTTAGAAAAGCTAATACAAAAATTGAAGAGGTCTTTATGTGAGGAGGTGTCCTTTTAAATAGGGTTCGTCATCAAGGACATGCTTTCATTGCAACGAATAGCATGTTTCCATAAACCAAAGAATGACCAGGTGTGAGTGAAAGTCAGAAACCAAGTTTGTCAATGTTTATGTTTAATTAAATTGTATAGAAAATTTGTTAGTTGTTTAATTATTCATTTATGTATTGAAAACCTAACCAAGGTATCCTTGGAGAAGGCGGAAATTTCGAAAATAAAGAGGAAGCAGTGACTTTAAGGAATCGAGAGGTTGCTAGGGGAACGAAAAAAAAAGAAGCGAGCAATAATAAATAAAAATTGAAAGATTATTGACGATTTTGTTCCCAAAAGGGAAGGTAATAAAATGTTAATGACGATTTTGCTCCCATAAGGGGAAAGTTATTGACAATTTTTGCTCCCAAAGGAAAAGGAAGAATAAATAAAACTAAGTGAAAAATTAGTGACCACTTTGCTCCCAAATGGGAAGCGAAAAATAAATAATAGAAACGGGCCGTGATCGGATGAACACGTGACCGCATGGGATACCATGTTATATTGTTTTCTCGTTTTATTTAATTACTGTTTTGAACGTTTGCTTTAAAAAAAATTGTGTAAATATTATTTAGTTATAAAATTCATTTTGTTAATAATCATGAACTTTCGTTTGCGCTAAGGACAAAATCTTAGTGGTTCTTTATGAGGTTTCGGCAGATTGGATAAGCCGATTGTTTGATTATGGGCGGAGATTTTAAAATAAAGTAAGTGAGAAGGGTAAAATATAAATAGAGGTAATTCACGATAAATATGCGGTATTAGTGGAAAAAGACATTAACATCGCAGTGTATTCTAAATTTCTACACTATAACTTTTAGCAATAGCATAATACAATATTTTATATTTTTAAAATATCAAACAATAAGAAATACTGGTCTACTTCCTCTTCCTTTGAATAATCATAATATTCTTGAAATATTACAACAATTCATTCCTTCGAGCGTTGAACTTCAAACTGAATCATTATAATCAAATACATTGAAATTGTACAACAAATCTAAAACATATTTTTTAGGTTTCCTAGAAGTTTTATATTCTTTTACATATTTACCGCAAATATCAACGGCATACTTATCGGAAATATTCCGCACGCTGTGAATCGTATCTGTTGATGCAGGAATTGCAACGAACAAAATAAAATCTGAAAAGTAAAAAAAAAAACATTTTAAGAACTAATAACAAGCTATTTTGGCAAATTTAGCCAGAGTTAGTTAATTAATTAAAATGATCAACCGATGATGTACTTATAATATTTATTTACACTAAAACAACAACAATAGATCGTTAACACACATAATCGTTAGAAATGCAAAATCCATATGGGGCACCGTTCACTCATATGATTTAAATCGTTACTCCAATTAATAAAACATAAAATCGAACTATATTCTATGAATTATTCGTTAAGTTGCCGGTTATCGTACGGTCTACCCATTCGTTCAGTAACCACCCCATTGCATTGTCACTCGTTTCTTATCTTATCTATCTTATCTACAATGGGTAGGGTGTCTTTTCCTGATTGACGAATTCAAATTAAACTATGTGTTCAAAACATTATTTTACTCACTGTACCTCTAATTGCAGTTGTTCCTTAAAAGGATTCGTTGTGCTCTCATTTAAGCTCATTAACTTGTGTACGAGAACTGCCGTATGTCTTGCCTTGAAAATTATTACAGATTAAATTGTTTGAATTTATATTTTGTGTCAAATCTTACCTCTGCTATGGTAGAAGAACAACAAATTGTTAGACCAAAAATTCTCGCAAACACTAAAGTAATCAGAATTACATTGTAAAATTGAAATGCCAATCGCAGTGGTTCTTTTTCAATTGTATATCTACCAATATAATAAAAGACAAAAATAACAGTTATAATATCTTGTAGTATGATTATTAAAATTTGAAAAGAATAAAGACTATTTAATGTAGTACAATGGTCACATAATTGATAGTGTTTATCTCGCACCTCTTCAATTAAGTTTAATGCTAACTCTTCAGACTTCTTCGATTTTGACCTGAAATAATTGAAATTGGATTTCTACATAGTCACATTCAGGTTTAAAATAAAAGAATGATTAATATGATTCTCATGTTACTACGGGGGGGGGGGTCACCAAATTTACGACATGAAAGCAATAGTAAATTTTATTTACATTATATTCAGCCGTTGCGTAAAATTCACTCTTTTGTTAAAAATCAGTTTACTTCTGTATTCGAATAAATCTGACGTAAGGATTTCCAATAAGTTATAAATTTTTCTATTTAGCCAAGCAAATCTTTGCTTAAAACACATTAAAATTGTACAGTATTGTAGAATAGTGCATGTATTTAAAATCGTTGGTATTAAATATCCAAAAAATTCTCCCAAACGAGCAGATGCTAACAAATGTCCACTTGCTCGTATTTGCACGTAAGTGTACATTATCAGAAATGTTCCAGTAATGCAGATGGAAATTACAGAATACGTTTTGAATTTCTTATATTCTCTCTTTAAATGTATGTGTAAACATATTTCTGTACTTTTATCAAATGCGTTAAAAAATTGCAATATATTTATTATCTAAAAGATTATTAATCCATTAGAATATTTAAATTAAGAGCGCGGTCTTACTAAGCCAACTTTAACTACAAAGTGTCATCAACTAAAAGTGTCGACCAATCAAATTGTAAGTGGTAACAGTTTGATGTTTGGCACTTTTAGTTGATAGCACTCGATTGTTAACATTGGCTAGGTGAGACCGCGCCTTAAGGATTTCCATTATTACTTTGTTAGACAACACACAAGAAAGTAAAATTTCACATATTAATCCAATTTGACAAAAGCAATCATCAAATATATGTGTCAAAAATACCAAATATCCGTCATTCGTAATAGTTTGATCTCTCTTAATTTTGCTCTCGTCTTTTATAATAAAATAATCAATAATAGCCCACACATTGATTAAAACCATAAACAAAATATTGTATGTTAATTTTGTCACCGACTGCTTACAACTTCGTGTGGATATACTAAGCGATGTTAACCCTATAATTTGAGTAAACGAAAACATTGGTACTAATATAGCATAAAATGAGTTTAACGATTTCGCCATTTTGTCTGTTCGTTTGAAAATCTCAATCGAAACTAATCAACATTAATTTAATTAATTCTCACTGCAAACTGTGTTTAAATATGATTATTCCCTGTATCAATCATCTGTCAAATTTGCTTATATTGCATAGTCTAAAATAAACAAACATGTCTATCATTTAAAACACCGTTTACTTACTTACCCTTTATTGCCTTTGCGCGCTCAATATATTTTTTATTTCATTAGTTGATATATTTTAATAATTTACGAATTAATGGAATTAAATTAATATTATATGTCTGAGCTTTCAAGTGCTATGCACCCTTCATCAGAAAATACATAATGTAATTTAAATCCATTAATTCGTAAATTATTCAAATATATCAACTAATTTATTATCACGAATTAAAAACTAACTCAATTATCTTGAGATTTATTGGCTTCTGTTATTCCATTCTGTTGATGGTATGTGCGCTTGACGTAAATACTTACAACAAGGCTTAGATTAGAAAAACTGAACAAAGCGTTCCGTTCCTTATGATGAACTATAATCCTATTAAAGCTTTGCTATTAGAAAATAAAAATTAGAACATAGATAAATTAGTTAAAACTAAGGCTGGGAATCAAAATCGAATATAATCAACTAATCGAGTATTCGAATATTCGAATATGAATATTTTATCAACGGCACTATTCAAATTATTCGAATATTCAAATTATTCGAATATTCAAAATTATTCGAATATTCGAGTAATTTGAATATTCGAATGATTAGTTGATTATATTCGAATAATTTGAATATTCTTGTCAGTTTCTTACCAAATATTCAAATACAAAAATGTTAAAAATTCTCAGCCTTACTACATGCGGGGGTGGTTTTGGGGGTTCAAACCTTCAAATCCCCCCATGGCAGAGCAAGAGATAAAAAAAGGGTCTAAAAATGTTTTTCTGTGCAAAAAATCGAATATAATCCACTAATCGAGTATTCGAATATGAATATTTTCTCAACGGCACTATTCAAATTATTCGAATATTCAATTATTCGAATATTCGAGTAATTTGAATATTCAAATAATCATTCGAATATTCGAATAATTTGAATATTCTTGTGATTTCTTGAACGAATATTCGAATACAAAAATGTTAAAAATTCCCAGCGTTAGTTAAAACAATTGAAACCTAAAAAATGTAATTATTTGATAATTAAAATTATTATTGGCATAGTAACTATAAGCACATGGATTGTAATTATAGTGTAATTATAAATATAATTGTATGTACATCGCCGAAATGACTGCGTTGGGCGAATTTCGATCTTCCCATATACCCCACTCTTTTTTGATATTTTCGATCACCTTTTCACAAAGGTGCGGTTGTATTTCTCTATATTTTCATGTTAGCATTAAGATCGTGGATCGCTTTTGGGTTATTGGCATATACTTTTCCTTTCAAACAGCCCAAAAAAATGGAGTCCATTGGCATTAATTCATAATATGATCGTAATGACCAATTATTATTAATGTCTCAATTTAGCCTTATTAAGCAATACAATATTAAATTTGTTCAAAATAACAAGCTGGAAAAATAAGGAAATGTAGAAGATTAACTTATTTCCTCATCTCCATATATCTCAGGGATACAGAAATGTTTAAACATGAAGAAAATAGAGAAATAATTATTATATTCCATTATGTTATAGTACCTACAAATTCTAATATTTAATAGAATACCGAAATACTATTTTTATCAAATTTTTCAAATAATATTATCTGCGCGTGTAAAACTTAAAATTCAACGTGTGTTATCGAGTATAAAATGTTTGTGCAAATCAAGTAAATTAAAGTCTTTAAGTTTAAATTCGCGTCATTTTAAAGTTGCTGTTTAAGTAGTAAAAATTTTTAATTTCCAAATAAAATGGATGATTATGTAAAAGGAGAGGAGGTAAAAGTACCCAATGGATCCATTATAAAAATTGCCAAATACAGTCCCAATGGAGAATATTTGGCACTTTTAAGTAAGTTACCGTAATTAATTATTACAATAAAAAAATTTAATTGAAAATGCATTGATGAAGTTGATCAAGGAAGAAGAAAAAAGTTATTTTTATTTCCGACATTTTGAAGTTTATCTACTCATTTGCTTTAGCTTTCTGCCTTCCTTCTTCGACGAACTCTTTGGAAAAAAAATATGCTAAAAACATATTTCATTCAAATATAAATAAAAAAAATGTTTTATTTCATTAGCGACCTCTAAGGACATATATATTATGGAATCCTCTCTATACCGAGAATTATCCGTTATCGACTGCAACATTTATGGTGATGTCTGGGATATAGAATTTTCCAAAAATAATGCAATAATAGGTAATTGCTTTGTTGTATAATCAAACAAAACTTCTTGGTGATAATATCTGTTAAGCTACCTGATAATTAATTTGTTATAGGAGCAGCAGCTGGTGGTAGATTAGAATTATTTAATATTCCAGATGGAACCCCTTTTAAGTCAATAAGGCCTGATCATCTACTTGAAACTCAAGATTTCTTTACACGCCTGTTTTTTGGACGTGAAAACGTTTTAATCGGATCAACAAAAATATCTCCTCATCTATATATATATTCTAATTACACAAGTTCGGATCTAGATCTATTACTATCCACATATTTACCTCATACTGCTATAATTACTTCCCTTTATTATATATCACATGAATGTATAATATCCAGTTATACGGATGGTATATGGTAAGTTAAAATAAATTACAATCTAAAATCAAATTTACGGTATCAAGATATCGACTGTTATTTTTTTAATGGTGGTAAAGCTTTTTACATTCTCTCGAAATCTTTTTTAGTGTAAAGTGGGATATTGATATTGCTCGCGACTCAAATCCACGAAAAATATTTCCAACTTTTCATGATGATCTTCCCAACCCCCTACCCATACCCCTACCTAAGATAACTCATATGGACATATCACCTGATAATAAATATGTTCTATTAACACATGCAAATAGTCAGTTATCACTTTATGAAATTACAAGAGATGGGTCTATAAAATTTATAAACTACTACGACGACGAAGATTATTATAAGGGAGTCGTAGAGGGTGAATTTGAAATGAAGGGTAAATTTATGTTTCATAATGAGAACAGATTTGTGATAAGTGGATCAGAGACATGTTATATTATTATATGGGACTTTGAAACGACTGATGTTATAAAAAGACTACACTGTAGAAGAGGTAATTTGTTTTAATATTTAGTTCATAATTATTATCTCTTCTTCTTCTTCTTCTTCTTCAACTTAGTTTAAGCTTTAAGGATTGTTATTACAAACATCTGCGTCGTTTCATTGGCAGTATTAGTTCTATGAGCATATACACATTTTACATCCATTAGGTAGCTTGCTAGACTTGCCTTCAGATGTGCCATGTATCCTGGTTTTTATGTTAATGGTGGCAATTCACTAACCCACTACTAATTCATAATTATGTTCTACAATAATAATATTATAAAAAAAAAATTTTAGATTAAAGGATTGTGCTGTACCTTTGTCAGAACTATAATTTGAACCACTTTCAAAGTTACTAGCAAATAATAATAATACTGATGTGCAAATTGGCAATTAATTCTACTGAATTATGTACTAAGTGTGACATCACTTTCGTTATTCTTTGGTGGTAAATTTCAAGATGATCCAAGTTACAGCTCTGACCAAATGCAGCACCCTCCCTTAATAATTCTACAAATCATTTCAGGATAATATACTAATAAATAATATGTTATAGCTTCTTCTTCTTCTTTTCTAAGTAATAATCTAATAAGATATCTTCTAGAATTGCCAGTATCTATATTATTGAATCCATTAGAAGAATTGGAGAGCTTTGCTGCACTTCAGAGAAATGGAGAGTTATTTATATGGAGAAAAAAGATAAATTTAAATTAAATAAGTTAAATATTTAAAAGATATTGTTATTAGATTTAAATATAAATTGTATGCATGTTTTATGTTTGTAAATGTAAACTCCAAATTAAAAATAAGATGGTATCAATATAGTAATGTAAATTCTCATTATTTTTTATTACCTTTAGTACTAAGGTACTTGAATTTCTGTTATAGAACAAAAGAAAGAAAAGCAAGTTTTAAGATAAATAGAGGTAAAGTGGTAGCTGGCAAATACCACGTATTGTGGTAAAAAGGGGCGATTGTAACTTCCACTGCTGGGTCAAATCTTCATTAATCCGACCTGTAAATTCCACCAGTCGGTTTTGGGTCACTTTTATTCCACATGTAAGTTCCACTGATGGCGAATTAGGTCGAGGCGGTCAAGAATATTATTAAGCTTTTAAGTAGTATTTCTAATTCTTTAAGCTTTTATTGTGTTTCTGGCAGTTGATTTTCATTCAAGATATGCAAAATTCTTGTGATTCATGAATTATGACACAATTTTAACTCGGCTCTTGACAAGTTATTTCTCTAAGATTTTCTATTGCTGCCTATTCCAGGACCGTATCTACCTTAGGTTAGAACGGTTAGTTAATAATGATCGTTGGTGTAGTTCGCTCCAAATAAATCTTCCTCTACGTCACGAAATTCTGATTAAGAAATAATATTAGTGAATGTAATTTAGGATGTCGTTCAGCTTTATTATTTAAAAGAGTGCATAAATATTTACATGTCTTGCAGACCGAAAGCAATAAAATTCGTACGTTACCGATATTAAATTATATTAAAACTTAAATTACAAATTTAAAGAAAACTCTAAAAAGTAAAATAATAAAATCGATCTAACCGTCGGTCGCGTCGGGGGCTTACAGTAATTACACAGAATGATTTGATATTGTTAATATTTGCTTAACGGCCCCCGACACGACGACGCGACGGACGGTTATATCGATTTTATTATTTTACTTTTTAAAGTTTTTTTTGTGTTGGGGTTTTTTTTAAATTTGTAATTTAAGTTTTATTTAATTAGCCAATATATTCAATTATTGATGGGTACAGTTTATTGTTTATCATCAATTATCAGTTATCAATTTATCATCAACGTAGATAGGGGGGGTGGTAAAAACTTTTGTACAGGGTTTACAGGGGGTACAGGGGAGGAGGGGTTATAGAAAATTGTGTACAGGGTTTGGTGCCAAATGGTAACCAACCAATAGAAAACAGATGTTAGTATCCAAGATGCGTTTCCTATTGGCTAATTACCATTTGGCACCAAACCCTGTACACAATTTTCTATAACCTCCCCCCCATTATCTCCCCCCCATTATCTACGGCGTTGTTGTTTATTATGCTAAGTTTACTATTTCATATATTTATTTTATTTCAAAATACAAATTATATTTCACAAATTTTATACAATATAGTACGTTTTTGGAAAAATTGAAATAAGTACAAGCAAAACGATTTATTTTAATAAGGGGACCGTTAAAAGAGAGATCCACCGGTCAAGCTTAAAGATTAGTGTTGGGAAACGATGTTTTGTACTGAGGGGACCGTTAAGAGAAAGATCCATCGGTCTAACTTAGGTTAATGTTAGGAAATGATATTTCTTTAATTTGCACCGCTAAAGAAGTGCCCGCATCGAAACGTGTGGCGTGAAATCGTTCTCGCGTCGAGCGACGCCATCAAACTCAACTACTTCCATCTATTGAATTTTAATTGACAGGTTAATTATCAGATCAATGTTAAAGAATCGCACTAGGGTTCTTATCCGTTCGAGTGACATAGATAATTAAAGTTTTGCGCAAATCAGATAATGTAACCTACGCGAAGTGATTGCAATATTGAATATACCTATACAATATTCTGATTGGTATAATATTAATGTAAGAAGTTATCATTGCAATATTGTGACAAGTACTATAAGCGGCTTTGCGGGTCTTAGCCAGTAATCCGTTAAGTTAACATCAGTGGAACTTACATGTCTTGTTCGGTTACCTTTTCTGCCAGCAGTGTAACTTACAAGTGCACCTTCTGCAGCTTAGCAAAAAAGAGGATTTAAATATGACCATCGGTGGAGGTTACCACCGTCCGTAAAAAGATGAGTTAAAAAGGCAATTGGTGTATTATTTATTTTGACTTCACGATATCTCTTCCAAATGTTTATTTTGCTATCTTGCTCTTTGCAATTTTGTGAGTAAAACCAACTCTTGCAACATCTGTTACGGGCTTTCTACGTAAAACGACATTTACCCACCTATAACAAAACGGTCCCGGTTTAGTAGCGGGGTGGGGGAGGTAGTGAGTGAATGAATGGTAAGAAATAAACAAGTAAATGCGGCTCTAATGTTTTGCGGACTTCATTGAAAACATTTGGTACTTAAGAAAAAGGAGGCCAGAATCTAACACGGGAATGTAACGTGACCTTGGCACACTCAAGTGGAGATGCCGATTCAAGCACTCCACTAAAGTAATTTTATGTGATGATTTGTTTGTTTTGGAAAGTGTTCGTCATCGAGGACATGCGTTGATTGCAACGAAGAGCATAATATGGTTGGAAAAAAAACCATAGGCAAACAAAGGATGACCAGGTGTGAAGAAATGAAAGTGGACCATTTAGTTAAAAGAAATAAAAATGTAAAAACAAATGTAATTGTGTTAAAATTCGTTCAATGTCCAATTTGTCTTTGTAATGTATTGAATTAACGATACCAAGCTATCCCGAATCGTTTAGGTGAATAAAAAAATAAAGAAGTAGGCACATTTAAATATCAAGAAGATACCTAGGAGAAAAATGCTGATGAAAAAAAAAAAGGAAAAAATCAACAAAGAGTTAGTTCACGTTTACCTTTCGAACCGGGAGGTTACAAAAAAGTGAAGGTGGTGAACCGGTAGTTCCTGTGGATTGTTGTTAAGAAGAAGGTTGTGGCTAGATAAGAAGTTAGTAAAATTTAGTGAAGGTGTCGGTGAGACACGAATGGAGGTGGATGGATCATAGTAGGGTTAAAGGAAGATGAAATAAAAAAATAATTAGTGGATCTGTGAGGAAAAAAAACAAAACATCTAACCGATTCGGGTATCACAGGCTTTTTTAATTTTAAATATTTATTAGTAGTGTTTTTGTGTGTTCTTGAATTTCATGTGTAATTTTAATTTTTGGGTAAAACGTTTGTAAAGTAATTGCTAAGGTCGTGGGCAAGATGAATTGATTGTTATAAATAAATTATTGATTTAAAAAAATTGAAATTGTATTCAATCACGTTTCATCATCCACAAAATTTGAAAATTTGTTTGCACTGGATCAGGAGGACAGGATCTTGGTGTTTCTTCTCGAGGTCGTTACCGAACGTGGGTGGAGACGCAATTGTGATCGTGATCGGAGATAAAAGAAGTTTTTAAGTTGAATTCGCATATAAGTTATGACAAATATAAGTATGGGTTGCTGATGGACGAAAGACCATTTACATCGCAATATATCTGCTTGTTAAGAAATGTTGGTAAGAAACACTAATAATTTAATAATGTTCACGAATTGTCAAATGTCAATTAAACTTTCTAACGCACTTTTTTGCAATTTGTTACGGGTTCTGCTTTTCACTTCATTTCAATATTCCTAAGTACAGCCCAAGCAATTTAGTATTGCAGACATTTTGCAATTTGAACGCAAGTTATCGCGCAAACTGCTACGAGTTTTTGTTCTTGATGCCCATGTGGTACGACCATTTCCGTTTTCCTACGATTGGGAGTGTTCTTGGTGTTGTGTTTTGACAAGCAGACCTTAGCCTACAACTTCAACGGTCCCTATATGGATTTCTTTTATTATCTGGAAGTTCCAGTGTCATTTGACATCGCCAGCATCTCTTCTTCATTAGCGTTTTTATTTACATCCATTTTTGGATATACGCCTCTTCAAGTTCTCTCAATTTAGAACTTGAAGGTTGAGGCCTTACCATTCCACGCTGGCCTAATGCGGGTTGGAATGGATCATAGTCCACAGATCGATTTTGGACCGCTCTCTAGTTTATCCGTATTTGACTTACGCCAGACTGCTTGTTTTGTTCGCTAGCATCATTGCTCTCAAAGTCCAGCTACATATCTGCGGCAGTGTTTGTTCGCGAAACAGTGTCTATCGAGTGTTTTCTAAGACGAATTTGCAAGTGATCCAGATCATCTTTTTTGAAGCCAATCGTCATTATACGAGGAGAAGGAAGCGTCTGTAACATTTATAGTTGTAAATTTTCAATAGGGCTAAGTGATTTTTTATTCTTTCTATTTCGTTTAACCGGCGACGTAAGTGTGTCTCTTGTGTCACATTTTGGTAGCCCATTAGAGGTTACGATTTTGTTGGTCCTTGTAAATTTAAGGAGGGTGCACTCTGTGATATTAACACCAAAATTTTTCATTTGCTACTGTGCATTGTTCATGACATGACGCAGTGGGATACATATTGTATATTGTGACGTACACCCTATATTAATTACGAACATAAATTATCTTGACGTTAGCATTAAAGTAAATATGGGCGTGGTTAAAAAATAGTGTAAATATTATTAAAAATTGATTTACATGAATTTCAAATTGTTTACAGAACGAAATGTTTCAAAAGAATTTGTAATGATGTTACTATTACATGAAACATTTATGTAATGTTTCGCAATTATATAAAATGGTTTCGATATTTACCACAAAAATATTAATTATCATGAAAATCGATAATTAAGTATTTTTTATAGAAAACTAAAAACACTTTTGATTTTCACGTATTATAATCTACGATGGTAAAAACGTTGCAATTATTTTACTCGACAGTGGTACCAGTGTTTCTCTTTTCCCAAACGCTGGGACTGGCACCTTTTACTATTAATTCGAAATTTTGCAAACAATCAAAACTGAAATTTACGTACAGTATTTTCCTGATGATATTCATAAACATATACACAATAACAAGCAATTACATTTTGGTATCTGAATACTTAATGGAAGAAAATGAAGATTTGTTAAAAAGTGGATTTATGCTATATATGACTTACATATTAGATGATTATTTTAGCCAAATTGGACTAATATGTGGAATTTTACTTGCTTGTATATTTTCTAAACAGGTAAAAAATATATTCTTCTTAGAAATACAATGAATAACAACTGTATCAAAAATTTTAGACAGTAAATTTATTACAATTCATCAACTCATTTGACAAATGTTCAAATATTTCTCTTAATATCAATCTAAATTTGGAATACAGAAAATCAAAGATATATTCCGTAATTGGATTTGTTTTTATTGGAATATATATGACGATGTATATTACAAATCAAATGCAATCAAGTTCTGATTTATTTTATGTTGAGCGGATTGGAGAATTGCTGTCCTATTTGCTTCCAAATCTGTTAAGTACTTGTATTACTGTACAATTCTGTACAATTGCTTTGTCCTTTAAACAAAGATTTTCTTGGTTAAACAGAAAAATACTGAAATTAAATAAAACAATGGCTACTGATTTAATTGCACATGCATCAGTTATACCATCGATCAAAAAGATCAAATATCCCAAAGAATTGAGATTACCGTAAGTTTAAAAATTAATATAATATGTCCCTAAAGGCAGTGGCGCAACCAGGAATACGTTCTGGGTGAGGAGGGGGGCTGACAAAAAAGAGAATAAGTGGAGGAAAACGGAGTAGGAGGAGATGAGGGAGAAAGTAAAAACAATAAAATCATAATAATCAATACGATCGAAAAATCGTACTCAAAATTGATATCGTGCATTTTTTACACTTTGCAATTCGAAGTCGGAAGAAAGCTTGAAATAAAATCGCGAAATGCTTTTACGCATAATTGCGCCATTGCCTAAAGGTATGACTTCCTAGTTGCAATCTCGACATGTTGCAGCAAGCAACTATTGAAATTTAACACATTTGATACATGCTCAAAATTGGTCGAATTTCATATGCTGTTTGCCGAAGTCAGCCGTGGCTGACGTATGAGTCAGTCTCATACAAGTCAAAAAATGTAGTTAACCGTTATTCTCGTTATTTTACTTATAGAATACAAACAAAGAACCTAGAGAGCTTGATGTTATTGGTTATAGAAGATATACGAATTAAACATTATAGGTTATGCAATAACGGTCAAGAACTAAATAAAATTTATTCGTTACAACTTTTAATTATTCTTCTACAAGATCTCGTTACCATAAGTGAGATGTCATTTTATACTGGCAGAAATATCTTTAAAAATGTTAGCATATCGATGGACTCTGGTGTTTACATTGTATTATACACTGGTTCAGCTTTTGCTCGAGTTATTGGGTTAATTCTCAGTTGTTCTTCTACTATTTCAGAAGTAAGTACTACATATACAAAGTTAGTGGAGATAAGTTAATAAAAAATAATTAGTTAGTACTTCTTGACATGGGGATTTTATATTTCTCTGTACAAAATTAGTTTAACATCTGTATCTGAAAATAATTCAGTGTATTGGCTGACAATTATTTGGCCAAATTCATTTGGCCGACAGATCACTGGGCCCATAAGTCATTTTTCCGACTATTTGTTTGACCGGCAAATCCCTTGTCCAACAATCAATTGGCTGATAATTCAGTTTATTCTCTATAATCCTAAATATTTTTGAATTCAAACCATACTGACCATAAGCATAATATTCTAAAAAAAGATTAAAATTCAAAAAATAACCTAAGCTCTGATGTGTCCAACCTATCAATATGGATTGCATATAGACTACAAATTATTTTTTCTAGAAGAGCAAAGTCAATAAAATTCCTAAGCTCTGATATGCCAAACCTATTCAATGGATTTGCATATAAGCCACAAATTTGTTGTAAATAAGTGCAAAGTTCAACAAATAACCTAAGCTCTGATGTGCCAAACCAATTCGTATGGATTGCATGTTCACTACAAATTTATTTATGAAAATGAGCAAAGTTCGTTAGTGGTAGACCACCACATAGATTTACCCAATTACTGAGAGATGTGTACAGTTGAAATCCAAGAAACATATGCGGGAACTGGATAACTTGTCACAAATGAACTGGCACGAAAACAAATGTCTTTGAAACAATAATTGTCAACACAAACAAAATCGGCACTCAGAAATCTTTGTAACCAAAACTAGATAAAGTCTGCTTGGTTCTATATGGTCAGGGTAACTAATATTTCTACTCGAAATTCAGTCAGCTGATCACAGTCAAACCAAATGCCTGCAATCCAAGATTGCATTTTTTTTTATTTTTTTTTATTTTTTTTTTAAATGCAATCTTGGATTGCAATTAAAATAGAATGCAGGGCCGCAGCAATAACCATTTTATTTTGAATGACTCATATACAGAATAAATTAAAGAAACAAAATATTAAAATTTTTTTATAAAATAAAATACCCAATAAAATTATGAAATAATTAGTAACTTCTACCGTTTTTCCAAAGGCAGCAAAAACAGGAATTTTGCTTCATACACTGATGAGCATTGTTACTACATTAAAACCAAAAGCTAAAGAAGAATTTCAATTAGAGGTAAAGATTAAAGTAATTTTAGCTTTTTTGAGATAATATCAATTTTTTGTAGATATTATTTTGTTCCTTGCAATTTCTTCATCAACGTCTTAAGTTTACCGTTTTGAGAATATTTCCACTGGATGCAACATTATTATTTTCGGTAATAAAATAAATCATGGTATGCAATGATGTGATTATTCTTAAAATATTTTTTTAGATTACTGGTGTTATTACCACATATTTATTAATTACTATTCAATTTGACATATAGGTAGTAATACCATGAAGTAATAGTTTATGTTATGTATGTCAATTAGTGCTTGTCATGTCAAAACGATTTGACATGATGCAGGCGTAACTTTTTTTTATATATTCGTGATATATAACGAAGACGTGCCCACGTTTTAAAGCTCAATAAAATAATTATATAAATATTTTAATTAATTTAACTCGATATATTTTAAAATATCCAATTTAAATTAGTTAATTAGCTTGACAACTTCCTACATTAATATTATAACAATCAAAATAATGCATTTTTGATCATGTGAGTTACATTGACTACTCCAAACAAACTTTACATGGTAACGACACTTGAAGCGATAAGTACCCGCTAAATGCGGGTGATTTGTTGAAATTGAGCTTATAACTACCCGCTAAATTAAAATTCAATAGTTACCTATGAAATAAAATAAAATACTGTCAAACATAACCTGAAATTGACGTAGGTTTGACAATCCAAATTTTGTTTCATAGGTAACTATTGAATTATATAGACAGTAAATGCCTATGATGTAGAAACATAACTCATTTACTATTCTTTTTCTAAATTATTGTACATTACATTGCTTATTTAGGAAGTTATCTCACCGAATGTACCTCGGTCAACGATAAATCCTTATAATTTTGCTTAATAATTTACGAAAGTATTGTGGTGAAACGAACTGTGACCCAGCTTTGTGCTTAATAATTTGTCGTAGATTAAGGGATGTTTTATCCAAAATAACATAGTCGAGCATGATTTTGTTATTTAAAGGTAATTGTTGAACGTTATTGAAATCCAGTGATTTATAAAGTTGTTTGCGGCATTTAAACCTGAAAAGGAAAGAATTTAATTATTGGCATTTGAAATTTGAGCGCGAGATTTCACATTTTGTTGACGTGCAAAGTGGCTCAAAATTCAATTTTTGGTTGGTAGGTTGAAGTTTTTAAACATAGAAGGTAAAAGAGGTTGGCGTGCGACTGTGAAGCCAACTGGAGGTGTTTTTGGTGAGGTCCACCATAAGTGACGAATTTTCGAGTTTTCTTGAAAAATCCAATTGTTTTTCAAGTTGGTAATTAGTGAAAAGTGTTGTCCGACGTGGACGAGCGTTTTTAGTTTGATTTGAAGGTAGAATCTTCAAATTACGGCGTTTTTGTAAAGACGTCATTGAAAAATTTGATATCCCACATGTGGAAGAGTTGCCGGTCCATTGACAAATGATCGAATGATATTTGTAATTGCGACGATTACGTGCCTACAATTAAAGGTTTAGAAGAATAAATTCAAATTCGTTAAATTTTGAATTAAATAATTTTACGTACCAATTTTGAGGTTAGTCGCACGATTTATTTTATGCTTGGTTCAAATTGGTTGAGATTTGCCAACAAAATTTTTTATATGATTGCCGATCGATTTAACTTGGATATTGAATTTGTGTGTGAAGAAGTCACTTCACTTATTTGGAAAATTGCCACAAAATTACAGAAGCCGGAAACTGTGAACAGGTGCCACCGTATGACAGATGCAAGCGCAAGGTGAGGAATTTATGAAGCAAGAAAACAGAGTGGTTCTCAAACAATTTCGACAAGTGCAATTATAACTGGTAAATAAACAATTTTTGAATCTAATTTGTACACATTTATAAAATTTATTTATGTCACACGATTTACACCTTAATAGGAACCTGGAGTATTTTGAGGTTGATTTGAATTTAAATGCAAATACTAAGGGCTCACACAGGGCTATCACACAATTTAACACATTGACGACCAAAACGATTTTGTTCGTAAACATCACATGCTCGACTTGTTTCACTTATTGAATTTAATTAATTTTATGAAGATTAAATTTGTTATTTTGTACGAAGCGGAGTTTGATTTTGATTTCATGCAACGGGCCGTACCCCAATTTAGTTTTGTAGCGTTGTCTGCAACGACAGTCATTTTGATTAAGGCAATTTATGCAAATTTTTTTCCCAAGAAAAAACCAGAGAGGAGAGAAGTAAGAATCCAACCCTGCAGATTTGTTCTCGTACAGAAATCGTATGCTCACGAGTACATAGCTACCGACGGCACTTTAGTGTTTAGATATTGTCCTGGTAAAGAAATCATTAAATTAAGGGTCGTAGGAAATATCTAGAGACGGTCGGAGCATAGTGGTCACGCGAGTTGATTATGAACGCTAAATGCCCGGTTCGAATCCGGGTGAAGTAAGAACTTTATTCTGACCGTCTCTCTGGTCCTCCAGGTTGGGGGTTGGGGCGATGGGCTAGCTCCTCATCACCTGTAAAGAAAACTAAAAAGCTTTATACCATGACCAAGCCTCGCAAGAGACTTGGGAAATGGGAACGGATAAAACAGTTACTATATGTAGCTTGATGTGTAGCGAGGTGTTTATTTACCTTGCAATGCAAAAAAGCAGTCCGAGATATATATTAGGAAATATCTCTACAGTATGTTGCTTAGTAACTACCCGACGCCATAGGTGTTATTTTGCAACACGTAAAATTATTGTGTGATTATCATCGCCCTTGGTGCATTTTAGCTGATAACTAACTAAAAAGCTAATTTTTAGTTGATTAATACATAATTAAGCACACAAATTATATAACAAAAGAAAATAAATAAGGGCATAGTTAGATTAGAACACAGTTTTTGTTAACAATGTACAAAATACAGTTAGTTATTAAATAATTCAAAATTTATTGACGATACTTCCGCAACAATGTTTGAAAAATAATTGTATCTTTTTTAAACATTAAATACATAATATTAAAATGTTTCGATATTTACCACAAGCACATTATCAATAGAATCGATAAATTGGTATACCTTCATATAACATCAAAATAAATTTCCATATAAAGCTAACGATGGCAAAAACGTTACATTCATTTTACTTAACATTGGCACCAATTTTTATCTTTTCCCAAGTGCTGGGACTTACGCCCTTCACTATCAATTCGAAATGTTGTAAACAATCAAAACTGAAATTTACTTATAGTATTTTACTAATGTTATTTATAAACATTTACGCAATAATATGCAATTACATTTTGGTATCTGAATATTTAATAGAAGAAAATGAAGATTTATTAAAACGTGGATTTATGCAATATGTTACTTATATTTTGGATGATTATTTCAGCCAAATTGGACTGATAAGTGGAATTTTATTTGCTTGTGTATATTCGAAAAAAGTATAATAGAAAGTCTTTAATATAATAATTGCAAAAATGAATAACTTTTTCAAAAATTTCAGATAGTAAATGTTATACAATTTATCAACGCATTTGACAAGTGTACAGATATTTCCCTAAATAATGTCAATCTGAATGTGGAATATAGAAAATCAAAAATATATACTATCATTGCATTTATTTCTATTGGAATATTTCTGGTAGTGTTTACTGGAATTCAAGTTAAAATAAATTGGGAATTATTTTATATTGAGAGAATTGGAGAGTTGTTTCCATATATTCTTCCAAATCTCATCAATACATGCATTACCTTACAATTCTGTACAATTGTACTGTCTTTTAAACAAAGATTTTCCTGGTTAAATAGAAAAATGTTGGAGTCACATAAAACAATAGCTGAACAAACGGTAACACCAAATATCAGAAAAATTAAATATCCAAATGAGTTAAGATTACCGTAAGTTACAAAAAATTAATATTACGTTTCAAATCGCTTCACATAATATCCATCACGAACATAATTTACTTTTAGAATACAAAAAGAAAATCTAAACGAGTTGACGTTATTGGTTATTGAAGATATACGAATTAAACACTATAAATTAAGCGAAACTGGTCAAGAACTGAATGAAATTTTTTCGTTTCAAATTTTAATTATTCTTCTACAAGATCTCCTAACAATAACCGAGCTTTTGTTTTTTACTGGTAGAAATATATTTAAAAATATTAGCATAACAGTGGACATTTATCTTTACAGTGGATTATATGCTAGTTTTGCGTTTGCTCGAGTTATTGGAATGACTTTGAGTTGTACTTCTACTACTTCAGAAGTAAGTAGAGAGTTAATTGAAATTATATTACTTTTACATTTAACCTAACTCACCTTACAACGTTACACGTTGACCCCCAATTGACATTGGGGCGATAATGCCACCAAACTTTAGTGTTACGTCATCCTAACCTAACCAATCAGGAAGATGCCTTGCTGTGCAACCAATAGCAAAGCTTATGTATACGAGAACGTAACACCAAAGTTCCGCGGCAAGGACTGCAATTACTAATTATTTACGATTTTTCTAAGTCAGTAAAAACTGGAATTCTGCTTCACACGTTGATGAGTTTCGTTATGACATTAAAACCAAAACTCAAAGAAAAATTTCAAGTAGAGGTAAAGGCTAAATTAATTTAAGTTATTTTAAGGTACTCGTATTATAAGGATCTTTTTTGTTTAGATAATATTTTGTTCCTTGCAATTTCTTCATCAACATCTTAAATTCACAGTTTTAAGAATATTTCCATTGGATGCAACACTGTTGTTTTCGGTAATAATATAAAACTGTTAATTAATATTTTAAATATTTACAAAATATTTTTTTAGATTACTGGTGTTGTTACCACATATTTAATAATTACTATTGAATTTGAATGAATGTCGTCATTCTTTTGTACTTGATCGAAATCTTGTACTTCTTTAGAATTTTAATTTACAATAAATTAGAAAGATGAAAGTTAAGTGGCCACACTCAGAGGGAATTCTCCCTCAGGGGACAGGAGGGACCAAGACATTAACCGTGCAGCCGCTTATACAGTCGCCAACCCCATTAATAATATAAAATATTTATTAAAAACTATTTAAAAATCTTGTATACCTAAATAAAACTTAGATTAAATTTTAGCTTTATTCTACTGATAATAATTTATTAAGAAATTTACTGATTTCTAATTTTACCGACAATGTAAAATGTAGGCCATAGTAGTTCGGCATTTGGACTCGCTGGTTAGGATTGTGAAGAATCAAATACATACATCTATAATGTAGGTCGAAAACTTTTTTTAGGTTGTTACCATATCAATAACTACTTCCCCACGACTACTCTCTCTCCTCAGTCTTATCTATTGCCATTGTTCTAATTAGTTTAATATTATCGTTCGATCATAATTTCAAGTCGTTGACTTTATTAACCATGCAGATTAATGCCAGTATTTTCCTTATCAGTATGAGAACATTCGATTTATTAACATTCCTATTTAATTACATCAAATAATTGCATGATACGCCCAACTTAAAGGAAGAAACGTACACTCCGGTTGCTCAGAAGGAGAGAATAAGTGTTTCTCAGAGATTGGAGAGAAAAAGTTACCTTGGCGTGCAGATTACTTCCGAGTCCTTTACAGATTGCGGACTGGGTCTAAAAAAGATAATTAAACACTTGCGAAGTCGTCAATAATTTTCACGTATTATAAATAAATTACATTGAAGTAGGTTGGATTACATCCAAGAATGTACACGATTTTGCACAAGTTACAAAATAAAGCATTGAATGCAAGTGCTTTAGTATCTTAAAGATAATTTAAAGTTAACATTCTACTAGAAAAATCGATTGATTGCAAAGTTAAAAACTTAATCTTCTAGGCAATCCGACGCAGTCAGGATTAGAACCGCGGTTTCCAGTTTCCTAACCATAACCTAGCTTTTTTTGCTAGTAAAAGCATAGGGAACAACAATCAGCAGTTACAATAACTCCCTGACGGTTGAAGCTCAAACTAAAAAATGTACCTATTTAAACTACAATCTAAACAGAATATGATCTTAAAAAAGAAATTTTTCAAGAATAGAACTACTCATAATAATAGAAGTCAAAGGTTTATTTTTTGGTTTGTATGTACGAGTATATCCATAAATAAGTAAATCAATTATTTTGACGTTAGAACAAAGGTAAATAAAGGCGTGCTTACAAAATTGTTAGTGTAAATATAAAATATTAAATATTTCAAAAGCTGTTTACAAAACTTTAAAATCGTTCATACAACCAATGTTTAATTTATATTTGTATATTGGTATTACTAGATGAGACAATAACGCATGTAAAAATAATAATCGATTATGTAGTGTTACAATAATTGACAATACATAAACAATATTATTTGAGATTTTTGTGTGTAGTTTATGATGGTAAAAACATTATCCTTATTTTACTCAACAGTGGTACCAATTTTCCTCATTTCCCAAACGCTGGGATTGGCACCTTTCACTATAAATTCGAAATGCTGTAAACAATCAAAACTGAAATTAACTTATAGTATTTTATTAATGATATTCATCAATATCTGCACAATAACGAGCAATTATATTAACAGATCTGAAGACTTAATAGAAGAAAATGAAGATTTATTAAACAGTGGATTTATGCTATATATTACTTACCTTTTAGACAATTATTTAAGCCAACTTGGATTAATAGGCGGAATTTTTTTTGCTTGTGTATTTTCTAAAAGAGTAAAATAATTAGTTTTTTTATAAAGAAATAATTATTAATAATTTTATCAATATTTTTAGACAATATATTTACTACAATTCATCAACGCGTTTGACAAATATTCTGAAATTTCTCTAAATGTTAATATGAACGTGGAATATAGAAAATCAAAAAAATATTCCATCATTGGATTTGTGTTTATTGGAATATTTATGACAACGTACATTGTGATACAAATACAACTGGGTTCTAGTTCATTCTACATTGAGCGGATCGGAGAACTGTTTACATTTTTACTTCCAAATGTGTTAAACACTTGCATTGCTGTACAATTTTGCACAATTGCTTTATCTTTTAAACAAAGATTTTCTTGGTTGAATAATAAAATGTTAGAGTTGCATAAAACAATGGTTACAGATTTAATTGTACACACAGTTACACCATCCAGCAAAAAAGTTAGATATCCCAAAGAATTTAGGTTACCGTAAGTTACAACTTGAATTTCTTTTTTTTTTAATTGTAAACTTTTGTTTCATAAATTTTAATTCTTAGAATGCAGCCAAAAAATTTGGAAAAGCTGACATTATTGGTTTTGGAAGATATACGAATTAAACATTATAACTTATGTAAAACTGGACAAGAACTGAATAACATTTATTCTTTTCAAATCTTACTTATTCTTCTACAAGATCTTGTTACAATAATTCAAGTTTTGTATTACGTCGGGAAGAATATATTTAAAAATGTTAATATGACGATAGAGCGTAAAGCTTACCTTGTATTATATACTTGTTCGGCGGTTGGCAGAGTTATTGGGTTGACTCTGAGTTGTTCTTCTACGGTTTCAGAAGTAAGTTTAAAATTGAAGGAAACTGGATACATATTATATTATGGGTGCGTTCCACTTAAATCCAAGATGACCACGGTCGATCGTCAATCCAATCAAAGAACCGCGGGTCGTCGGGGACTTTAAGTGGAACGCACCCTATGACACTTGTATACCATTGTGTCACAAAAAGAGATTCAAAATATTAAATACTACTTTAGGCAATTTAAAATGATTACTAATAATTAATTATCTGTTGCTTTTTAAAAGGCAGAACGAACTGGAATTCTGCTTCACTTGCTTATGAATTTCGTTAAGACTTTAAAACCAAAACTCAAGGAAATATTTCAATTGGAGGTAAAACTTGAAAATATTTAAGATCACTGAGGTAGATAACATTTCTTGCAGATATTATTTTGTTCTTTACAATTTCTTCATCAGCGTCTGAAGTTTACGGTCTTGAAAATCGTTCCAATGGATACAACACTTTTATTTTCGGTAATAAGAGAAATAAATGAATATGTAATAATTTCTAACTATTTTTTAGATTTCTAGTGCCGTTACCGCATACTTAATAATTACTATTCAATCTGATAGAAAGTAATAGCATTTAAATAGCAAATATTTGTAAGCCCTATGATTCCATTCTGATAACCTAAAAACCGAATTACCTACCGAATTACCGATTTGTGTATGAGATTTTTGGCCCATACTGGAGATTCGGGATAATAATGAGAAAATAGAATTGTTTCTTTTTGTTTTATTGTTTCAGCAGTTTCAAAGCATAACCCGAATACGAGAAAATTTTGTTGCTTTACACATTTATTCAACAAAATGGAACATCCTGCAGCTACCAAAGATTTTTACATTTCTGGAGACTTCATCTTTTAGCAGAGAACTGTAGTAGGAATCTGAACTAAATAACTGTTATGTTTAGATGTGGCGTTGTTTCCTTATGGATTTACAATTAGTGGGATAATTGAGAAACATCTTGTGCTTGTGTCAGGTCTTCAAAGTACTACAACAGTAAGGAACTGAGTTACTTCCTTGGAGAGAGTATTAAATTTTAATCTATTGTTTGTTATACTTGCAGATTTCGGGCTGATTATGTACTTTTTGTATTAAATGATTACATAAAAGATATTCTTTTATTTTTTACATTTTAGTTTTCCTCGGTATCCAAGAATATATCTTGTAGTTTTTCTGTATGCGAGGTGTAGCTACTAGAAACTTTATGTTTGCCAGAATGGTACCATAAGAACTCTCTCTCCCAAGTTGGCTTTAGAGCGGAGTTATACACGAAATGTAGGGCTCCAAGTGAAATTTGGTTAAAGTCCCAAAAATTGTGCAAGTCAAATGCAGTTTTGATTGACAAATCAAATGTCCTCGAATGTTCGAATTGCATTCAAGTGTTGAAAAGCTGGAGAAATAGATAAAAATTTTAATTATCTTGAATTGCACGTCATCCTGCTCTACATCGATCATTTTATATCGATTTACACCTTTACAAAGCCAATGCAAGAAGTTATCTTAAAATTTAAGGTAGAAACAAGAATTTAAAAATTTTAAAGGAATAAAAATTAGTGAAGATAAATCCAAATTTTTACCCACCTCGCGCGAAATAAACTTCAAGTAATAATTCCCAAATTGTTTAAAAACATTTGGATGGTTTTAAAAACAATTTATTTAAAATTTTGGAACAATTTTAACACCGCGTTGTAGTAGAGCTTGTTTTTTCGATAGTGACTGCGAGTAGTTAATGCGCAGAAACGAATATTCGTCATTTCTGGTCTATGTTAGTGTCAGTTGGTGGATTTGGGTGTCACGCGTTCTCCCTCCACATTTACTGCGCAATATCCTAGTCACTAAGGATAAAATTTACTCTAACAAACAAGTGCTATGCGGATTGAAGATCTTTCAACTTTGTACATTTTAGATGTACTTTTTTCCAGTGCCGTACTTAAAATTTTGCGGCTAGTAATAAAATTTCGTATTTGTTAATTTAGAATTCTTTCCTGTTGGTAATTTTGTTTAGAAAAAGATTTGAATATTAAATGTGTAACGTGCAACTACAAAAAAGTCGTTTTTGGTTGATTAGATTTTGTATTATAAAACCCAAAATAATAACCGAGGTGTTGTTTATCGTAAATTTGTAAATGATACGAAATTGTATCATTTTATAAAATTAAATTATATTTCCGTTTCAAAGAAGATTATTTCAATTTTTAAATCATTTTCTGTGGGGAAGTTCAACTTGGCGCCTGACAAATTTATAAATCAAACTGATCAACAGAGGCAAAATTGTATATGAGCTACGATCGAGGCAAAAGCGAAGTGCTACGTCTATCACCAGGAATGATTTTTTTAATCTTCTTTAAATTTACCTTTTCGGTGTATTGTAATTAACATGTAAATTTATTAAATACCTACTAATATTTTTATATTCTAACCATTTCACTTGAAAGCTCATAAATATAATATTAACTTAATTCCATTAATCCGTAAATTAATAAAATATATCAATTAATTAAATATAGTGAACTATCTAAAAATTTTCTTTTCAGTTTGAAAATATTAGGTAGGTACATAAATTAACTTGACGTTAGAACAAAAGTAGGTAAATATTATTCAAAAGAAAGTTCAACATTTCAAAATATAATTATACTTATAATAATTTCAAATCGTTCACATAGAACCACTGCTTAAAAATATTTGTTTTGGTATATTGATGATGTCATGCGGTTAAACAATTCATAAAATTGCTTATTAATTAAACGAAAATCGATAATGTATTATAATATCAGTAACATTTGAAAATTCTATATTACGATGGTAAAAACGTTAAACTTATTTTATTCGACACTGGTACCAATTTTTCTCCTTTCCCAACCGCTGGGACTCACACCTTTCACTATAAATTCGAAATGCTGTAAGCAATCAAAGCTAAAATTTATTTATAGTATTTTACTGATCATATTCATAAATAGTTGCACTCTAACAAGCAATTACATTAAAAGATCTGAATACAAAGTAGAAGAAAATGAGTATTTTATAAAACGTGGATTTATGCTGTATGTGACTTATATTTTGGATGTTTATTTAAGTCAAATTGGACTCATCTGCGAAGTTTTGTTTGCTTGTGTATTTTCAAAAAATGTAAAGTGAAGGTTTTTTTTAATAAATAATAAAATAAATAACTTGAAACATTTCAGACAGTAAATTTACTACAATTCATCAATGCATTTGACAAATGCTCAGAAATCTCTCTAAATGTCAATATAAACGTGGAATACAGGAAATCAAAAATATATTCCATTATTGGATTTTTCCTTATTGGTTTATTTATGATGATGTACATTGCAGTACAAATACAAATGAATTTAGATTTATTTTTTATAGAGCGGATCGGAGAATTGTTTGCATATTTGGTTCCAAATCTCTTAAATACGTGCATTACCATTCAGTTCTGTACAATTGCATTATCCTTTAAACAAAGATTTTATTGGTTAAATAAAAAAATGCTAGAGTTACATAAAACAATGGCTACAGACTTAATTGTGCATACAGTTACATCCTCTAGAGGGAATATGTTGTATCCTAAAGAATTCAGAGTGGCGTAAGTTAAAAATTATTTTTTTTGAGGGCAAATATAATGAAGTTTATTGTCATAATTACTTTTAGGGTACAACAAAAGAAATTGGAAACGTTGACGTTATTAGTTTTAGAAGACATACGAATTAAACATTATAAGTTATGCGAAAATGGTCAAGAATTAAATAAAATTTATTCATGGCAAATTTTAATAATTGTTCTACAAGATCTCGTTGCCATAAGTCAGGTTTTGTTTGATACAGGCAAAGATCTCATTGACCATTATACTTCTCCCATAGAGTATAATATTTACCTTGGATTATATGTTTGTTCGGCATTTGCTCGAATTATTGGATTAACTCTGAGTTGTTCTTCTACAATTTCAGAAGTAAGCTAAAAATGAGAAAAAATCGTATTCTTACTTTTTTAAAATACAGGGTGGACCATAACTCTCTTAACATTCGAGAAGCCCGCTGTTTCCGAACGGGAGGGGGTATCGGGGTGGGGAGGGTATCAAACGCGAGAGCGGCTAATAGGAATTTAGTTCCATGACGTCATTCACCGGCCATTAAAAATATACAAGCAGTATTAATCAAGAACTGTTTATTGTATTTTCAAGTGCACAAATGAGGGTTTCGTTTTTTGATTGAAAATTGAAATGTTTTACATTTCGTTGCATATCTTTTCTTTTAATTCTTCTATAAGTCTCTGGGTTGCTGATGTAAACTTTACTTTTAAGGTATCCTCAAAGGAAAAAGTCCATTGGGGACAAATTCGGACTGCGGGGTGGCCAATTAATGTCACCTCCTTTGGATATCAGTTTTTGATTTTTTTTTTTTTTTTGATCAAAAATTTCACGAACTACCGCTATTTGAGTCGTTGAAGGTGTGATTTGGCCTTGCCAAGTCAAATATAAGCTTGCAAAGGTCCTGTCGTTATGTTATGTGCTATTAGGGGTGATTGTAGCCTGAGAAGTTCAGTAACGCTTGTGCAAGAAACTTCTATAACATCGCAATGTATCGCTCTGTGTTGACAGTAAGAGGACAGCTTCTCTGATCTTCATAAAAATATGGACCAATGATTTCTCTGGCTGATAATGCCGCCCATACAATAACTTTCGGTGAGTGTAAGGGCTTTTGGTACTTCAATTTAGTGTCATTCCAGTCTAGCTTTGGTCGCAGAATCGTTGTTTCGATAGTACTCGCGAACGTAAAGCCCACATTGAGCTCGGGTGAATGATGCCATTGTACTAAATTCCTATTAGCCGATCTCGCGTTTGATACCATCCCCACCCCGATATCCCCACCCGCAAATGTTAAGAGACTTATGGTCCACCCTGTATATATATTTTTTTTAATAATTATTTCTACTCCTTTTCCAAAGGCAGCAAAAACTGGAATTCTGCTTCACATGCTGATGAATATTGTTACCAAATTAAAACCAAGATTTAAGGAAGAATTTGAGTTGGAGGTAAAAATTTAAGGAATATAAGTTTTTGTGATGATAAATAGCTAAGTAGTTTTGCAGATATTATTTTGTTCTTTACAATTTCTTCATCAACGACTAAAGTTTACGGTTTTGAGAATATTTCCATTGGATAGAACACTATTATTTTCGGTAATAAAATAAAATAAATAATAATAATTAAACAAGTTACCATATTTTTAGATTTTTGGTGTTATTGCCACTTACCTAATAATTATTGTACAATTTGAACAAAGAAGAACCTAGTGCTAGCAAGATCAATTTTTACATTTTTTTCATTTGCAACGCCTGCCATTTTGTCAAAAATGTATAGTTTTTAAATCGGCCATGATACGCCAAAGATATTAATAATTGGTATCTACTATATATTTTAATATTTCATTTGATTTTTTTGGCTTCAATTGATTTTTGTCAAAGGTCCACTTGACACCGTTTTAAAAAATTTGCCAAAGGCTGCCTGTTCACGACGCTATAATATTATATTCGCTATGTAACAAATAATATCTTTAATAAAGAATTGTAAAGTACTTCAAAATTTATATTTTTAACTATAAAAACCCGGATCCGTAAACTTCAATAGTTTTTCTGAAAAAAATTCCGAAAAATTCTTATGATTTTGGATTTGAAATTTGCGATCAGCATTATTGTTATTAATAATCTCTTTCCAGGAAACTGCTATTTATAAATACAAAAAAGACATAAATGTGAAACAAAATAATATCAAATAGAATACGAAAGACGATATGCCTTTCTCAAGGAAAGAAAACACTCAGGTAGCTCAGAAGTAAAGTATGAGATTCTCAGGGGGGGATTGAAGTTACCTTAACTCTCCTACCTTTTGTTGATCGTTTACAGCTCAGTGGTTGGTTCTGCAAGATAAAATTAACACCAAAATACTAATACGGCCTTCGTCGCCGCAATAAAAGAACAGATAATTATTTAGTAGGATATAATAAAAGATTGTGAATTGAGTCAGATAAGATCCAACTAATATAGTAATAATAATGTAAATCAAAGCAATCATCAGTAGGATGTTTGACCAATTAATCGATAAACTTAACCCTAGAATGGTAAGCCGTCGTAAAATTTACGACTAGACTCATAAGGAAAGTCGTCAATTTTACGACGGCTTACCATTCTAGGGTTAAATAAGAGTTTATGTTCATAAATGGATCCATTTACTAAATGCAAATTAATATTAAGAGTGTATGGTCTGTCAATGAATTTATTACATCGCAACCGTTCCAAATATATAGCTCAACATGTCTTGGTATTATTAGGACAGGGACATCTGGGGATATGAGAAACCTCTTAGTGTTAAGGGGTTAAAATCAAACAATTATTAACTTTGTTAATTAAATCTTAATAAAAATTACCTAAATAGAATGGATCTCCCAGATATTATGAATTATAATTGATAGTATTCATATTGTTGTTCGGCCCATGGCCTCACTCAGGTAAATTTACAAAAAATTATATGCATGTGTCTATTTCGTAGGTTGTAAACTTTTTTAAGATGGTAATCAATAAATGAACGAACTAACCAAGCGCTCTTCTATAAGTTAATGATATGGAAAAAAGGAAGAGCTTTCTAGCAAATTATTATATTAGATAATATCAAAATATATTGAATGAATACAAAGTTAATACATTTCCTTCGAAAAATTCATAATATTATAACCATTGTACTAAACAAATTAACAATTATTTACTTTTCATTTGAATATAATAAATTAGTTTTTTTCAAACGGTCGTTTTATGTTATTTCTCGACGAATATAACTACATAAACAAATTTTTTTGACGTTAGAAAAGGAATTAGTAGCCTGATTAAATAATTGTTATGTATAAAACAGATATTATTCAAAATAAAGGTAATTATTTCGACAATTTGCCTTCAAAAAGTTAACATCGTCATTTCTCATAATATTGCGTCATTTATAAACTATTCCAATATTTACCACAAAAATAATAATCAACATGAAAATCAATAATGTATTTAGCAACTAGTATGCATTAGTAATATTTTCGATTTCAAGGTGCAGCTTAAGATGGTGAAAGCGTTACATTTATTTTACTCGACATTGGTACCAATTTTTCTTTTTTCCCAACCATTGGGACTCACACCTTTTACTATTAATTCGAAAAGCTGTAAACAATCAAAACTGAAATTTATTTATAGTATTTTACTAATGATGGTCATTAATATTTTCACAATAACAAGTAATTATGTTAATAAATCGGAAGATTTAGTAGCAGAAAATGAGGATTCAATAAAACGTGGGTTTATGCTCCATATGACTTATATTTTGGATGATTATTTCAGCCAAATAGGACTAATTTGTGGAATTTTGTTTACTTGTATTTTTTCTAAAAACGTAAATTGAAAGCTTTTTTATATGTACCTATAAATGGATTAAATAACTTTATCCAAAATTTTAGACTGTAAATTTGCTACAATTCATCCACGCTTTTGACAAATGTTCAGAAATCTCTCTAAATGTCGATATAAAAGTGGAATATAAAAAATCAAAAATATATTCCACTGTTGGATTTATGCTTATTGGTTTATTTATGATGATGTTCGTTGCAATACAAATAAAAATGAATTTAGATTTATTTTATATAGAGCGAATTGGAGAATTGTTTGCATATTTGGTTCCAAATCTCCTTAATACTTGCATTACCGTTCAGTTTTGTACAATTGCATTGTCTTTTAAACAAAGATTTTCTTGGTTAAACAAAAAGATATTAGAATTACATAAAGCAATGGCTACAGACTTAATTACGCACACCGTCACAACTTCTAGAGGAAAAATAGTGTATCCTAAAGAATTCAGAGTGCGGTAAGTTAACAATTATTAATACATTTTTTGAAACGTTAAACGTTACTTTTAGGGTGCAAACAAAAAAACTGGAAAACTTGACATTGGTTTTAGATGATATACGAATTAAACATTACAAGTTATGCGAAAACGGTAAAGAATTGAATAAAATTTATTCATCGCAAATTCTACTAATTGTTCTACAAGATCTCGTTACCATAAGTCAGGCTTTGTTCAATACCGGCAAAAATGTGTTTGAAAACTTTACCCCAACCATGGAGTTTAATATTTACATTGGAATATATGTTTGTTCGGCATTTGCTCGAATTATTGGATTAATTCTGAGTTGTTCTTCTACAATTTCAGAAGTAAGCTGAAAATTATAATAATTATTATTAGACTTGTAGTAAATAATTATTCTATAATAATGAGCACATAACTGATGTGGGTAACGAACAAAATTCGTCTGGATCCGATCGTAATTCTTTGGGAAGCTACTAGTTGTAATAATCCAGTGGCGCTCTATTTCATTTTGACTATATCTCGATTTGACCCCCCTACACATTGGATTTTAGTGCCCTTGTCCAAATTAACCGTGACCGTCCCACTGCTAGCTGGCCGGCCGCTGAATTTACAAGGGAAGTCGTTGTACAAAAATCGCATTTATATAATAAACCCATATTTTAATATGAGTATAAAAGCATGAATTTTAATTAAATTTCGCTTCATACAATATAAATTATCTACTGATTTTTTTATAGGCAGCAAGAACTGGTATTCTGCTTCACATGCTGATGAATATAGTTAAGACATTTACACCAAGACTCAAAGAAAAATTTGAATTAGAAGTAATGAGTTATTTTTCAAATTATTTTGCAAGCTATTTTGAGATAATAAATAATTTTTTGCAGATATTATTTTGTTCTTTACAATTTCTTCATCAGCGTCTTAAGTTTACGGCTTTGAGAGTATTTCCATTGGATGCAACGCTATTGTTTTCGGTAGTTAAATGAAATAAATAATAAATAAATGATTATTTTTAAAATAATTTTTAGATTACTGGTGTTGTAACCACTTACTTAATAGTTACTCTTCAATTTGAATGAAATAATTCCACTACGATAACTTATTATTTCTAAGACAGATTTGAAGCGGAGTTGATACAGTACGAAGTGCATACCAAGGAATATTCATATAAACAGTAGAGTACGTGTATTCGTAGCCATTTCCTAAGAACCAAAACTTGGGTATATGCACCACCTACTATTGGATTAATATTGGTTGAAATGGCCTATTCTTTTTCTGATGGCAATCTGTGAAAATGAAATGTTACGGCCAGGTCAAAAACTATTTTGTCATTTAAGAAAAATCATATAAAGTAGAACTGTGATTTCATTTCACTCAAAAGTTCGCCCAATATCGTCATAAAAATATATCTATAAGTTTATAATGATAATTGTTTTGCAGGTGTTCTTATTAGCTTGCCATAAACAGTTTGATGAGGGCCGGAAGTTAGTCGCCAGAAGACAATACGATTTAAAGCCTCGAATATTTTGCCAATTTGATCTCAAAGACATTGCTAGCACTATTGGGAAAATCCCCACAGAAAAAGCTTGTTTTTACCGGTATGAATTTTTGTTTCGTAAACATGTCATTTTACATGGCCACATATCAAATCCTTCAGATTTAAATCTGTTTCCTTCTCGTTAACTGCATTCCATTAACTCCGTTCCGTTAACTCTTCTTCCATTTTCGTACAATCGCGCAGAGAGATACCGAATGCCTAACAACTATGGGCTATATACATAAAATAATATGGTTGCATTCTCCCTGAGTGAGGCCGAAGGCCTAACAACCACCTCAATTAAGCACTGGAGTTAGTTAAATAATGTATATTGTCGCATTTAACTCCGTTTTGCATTTACCCTTATAGGGCTAGTCGGGGGTTAATGCTTGGTACTTTCTTAATTTTTCATAATTGAGTGATTTGGTTACTAGTGATTTGGTTTTAAACGAACTGTGTAACAGTAAGACGTTCAAATTAGAACTAAAATCGTCGCTTGCCTTTTATTCAGACCTCATGGTCCATTAACTTAATTTTATTGGCAATTTCCTTTAACCTATAACTTTGCTTTATGTTTATGATTTTCTCTTCCCTAAGTGTTATTAGATTTTAATTTCCACTTCTACAGCCGTATTCATAAAAAACTTAAAACAGTGTTTTTGTTAAAGTCCCCTTTAACCATAACCTAACTTTATTTTTGCTTGTATTTCGAATTTTTTAGGTTAAAATACCAACTTATTACAGTAAACGCGTTAAACTCCCTATAAAATATTTCAAAGTAAGGTTTAAATGAACTATTTTATAGGGAGTTTAGCGCGTTTATTGTAATAAGTTGGTATTTTAACCTAAATGAATTCGAAATGCAGGCTTACAAGACTGTTTTAAGTTTTTTATGAATAGGGCTGTTTGTGTACACCCAAACGACCTAGCAAAGAAGTTGCTGGATAATACTGGTGAAGTGCGTCGATTGAACAAACAAAAATTAACAGACATACATACCTACTCGTTTCATCTGAGTATAAATTTTAAATCCATATAGTCATGAACAACAATGTTTATTGTTGAATTATAAGGGAGGATGCTCATTGGAACACCCTCTACATGTTATTAATTTTGAACTTGTCACGCAATATACTTATTGTATTTCTATACAGATTGTAAAGATTCATGGAAATAAACAAAACAAAACAAAATGTTTTGTGTGATCAGGGATTGAGTGTCAGTGGAGCTATTGTATACACTTGCAAGCGTACCATCCGGATAGGGTTTAGTATCTTGAAATTTTGATTCAATAGGAACTAAACTTAAATTTGCGAATGGGAGTAGCATTGGGAGTATCTTAGTCATCTGCTTCACAGTATAGGCCTGGATCATTGCTTGAAGTCTGTTCCAATTCTCAATCAGCCTTCTTCTTCCTATTTTAATAGTAGTAACTTAACCAGTTTTTGATTATTTTTTTTATTTAATTATAAATCTTTCAAGTAAACTTTACCTATTACAAACTGGATACTATGTTTTATATTTAAAATACATTAAAATCAGTTTTGGTCAAATATATAAACTAAATTAAAACTTGAAGTTCTGCTACATTTCAAACTGTAATATAATTATTAAATACGTAAAAGTTCCACCAATAATCTAAAAGCAAAAATTGTATTTTATAACAAAAATGGAGAAAAAATATTTGCTTAAATTAAAACATAAAAATAAATTAGTGCTGATTATATCGAAGTTCTGGTGTACTATAAAGGTAGTTCATTTTTAATGATAATACTGATAGCAACACTCCATACAAATGGAGTTATGATACTGTCAATTCTGTATTTGCCATCATATCAGGGAAACATGGGAAAACTAAAAATGGCTGTGGGTAATTTGAGAATATACTATCCTCGATCTGAAAAGGTGGCTTCACAAGTTGGAATCTGATGTGGGCGCGTTAGGAAAAGCGCAAATGAGTTTCTTTGAGAAGAGATGAAGTCACTGCGGCGAGTCTATGTGGAGGATCAAGTGGGAATTCAGAAGTTCACCATGACCCCTGACGACACTATTGGAAAAGATGTCAAACGAACAGGCTGAAGAGCCCTAAGATATTGCTATCAGTGTAAATGCTGTAGAGCTGGTTAGCCTAGAGACGGAAAGCCAACTCGCAGTGCCGCAACAGCAAGAAGAAAAACTCCTTGAAATGCGAAGCCTCGATAATGCGGATCAGAATGGGGCTTTTCATACGACAGAGGAGCCAACTAATATCAAGAACTCTGATGAGACAGTAGTGAATAGAGCAGAGAGATGATGGTCACTTCTTCCAAGTGAATAAAATAAAATACTATTATAATTCATAATATTGCAAGTTTCTCCAAACTCCATTAATAGATAACTTACCGAAAAAAATAATGATTTTCTTATAATAAAAATATTGCACGCAGTAAAGTTTAGGTTTTGGTGAAGTAGCTGAACGGAAAAGAATAATATCTAAAAAATAACATTTTAAAGAATCGTGAAACAGTATGAGTACTAAATATATTCTAAAGTAGAGTTCACAATGAGGTTGGTGCCTTGCCTTGCTTCGGTAGAAGCTGGCAAGCGCCAATCAGAGTGAGGTAACTTCTCTTACCCTTTTATATGCTTAAGAAATCGTTCATTTTGATTGGCTCTTGCTATATTTCTACCGAAGCAAGGCATGACCCCACTTCACTGTGAACACCGCTCAACTCTGTTATACTAGTACATACTTCTAATTCAACTTCTTCTTTAAATTTCATTGTTAAATTTATTTCATTTAGCAAATGAAGTAGAATCTTGGTCTTGTTTGCCTGAAACAATTTCATATATTATTTTGTCACTCAAACTCTGAGAAAGAAAATTGGATACCTCAAAAGTGGCCATAGAACAACAATGAACTATGCAAAAGAGACGCAATATAGCTGAGGAGAATGCAATAACTGAGTATATGATAAACTCAATTTCTAGTAAATAACCATGTACTATGTATTTCCCATTATAATATAATGATATTATTATTATAACCAAATCTTGTAATATTATAATAAGCACTTGAAAAGAATATATTTTATTTAACACTTTTCCATACTTGCATAAATCGAAATGTTTCTTACGAACAGTTTCTATTAAACTTATTAATCGGTTGTTGTAAATTCTCGTTCTAAAACATAGAACATGAAGGTATTTGAATACTTAACCGGGTTGATCCGGTTATTACAGTTCGTGGCACCCCGAACAGATTTTTATTGAAAACAAGTGAAAGTAATACCATAAATAAATATAAAATAAATTGCAACTATTCGCCTAATAATACAGAAATTATAGAATTTTAGATTATGTCTTGGTTTGGTTTCAATAAAAATTTGTTAAAAGTGCGGCACAAATTTTAATAATCGGATCAACTAGGGAACTCGACCGTAATAGTAGATACAGTTGTAATCACGAATAATGAAGCTTACGTCACAACCATCTGAATTAAGTACAGACAACCATTTTTCTTAAATTAATTGTAGTAACATAGGTGAAACAAAGACACACTATATTAAATTATTCTTAAATGTCTGATTTTAGAAATCTTTTACGTCGAAAATTATCTGACACCCAACGTATGAGATAGAAAGAGATAGATACAATAGTTCTTAGCGTGCATAATAATTTTAATGAAAGTAGTTTTTATAGTGACTGTTGCTTTAAGTTTTTAACAAATTAGTTTGATTTTAGGTTATATTTCCATTTCATTAGAGCAGGGTTTCTTAAATTTTTTGATTTCCCAAACCTTTTTTGGTATGAATTTGACCGTGGACCCACTTATTTCATAAAAGTCATAAATATTGTTAAAAATAAAATTTTAAGCTTATTAATTATTAAATTTTATGATTTAAATTTATTATATCAAACACTTATGTGAACCACAATTTTGGTATTATTTTATACAAATGCCGTTTATGACGAAGCTTCATTATTCGTGCAAACAACTGTATTTTATTAAATCAGGCATACATTATTGTTCTTGCACAGATCGCTTATTTTGACCTGAATGTGTCAATTTTCCTCTTAAGGAATTATTTAAATTTGAAAGCAAAATACAAACTGATTTGGTAATTATCAGCTGTTAAACTCTACAAAACTTTTATTTACAAATTATAATTTTAGTCAATCATCATTCATTCCAACTGAATTGAATTGAAATTTTTCTGTGTCATTTTGGTCGTCAATTTCACAATAATATAGCAATTAATCATTATTATAAATAGTATATTACGTAGTACTAAGCATGCAAAGGATCGTTTTATTAAGCAAAACAGGTGGTTTACGGAAGGAGACGAAGAGAAGTTTATATTATTCATAATTAGAGTACGGATTTCTAGCAAATTTGCTATACATAAAAAATATTGATAGCAGAAGCGTAATTGTTATAAATGTCCACGAATTTGGAAAAAATAAGTCATTTGGCACTATTTTTTTATGCTTATATGCTTATTTTAACATTTTTATGCTTAGATTTATCTTTAAGCATATTTAGTGCTTATTTTAGCACATTTTCGATAAATTAATAAAAAAATTGCATTAAATAAATAAAAATTACCTAAAATTTACAATTTGCTTACTTTGAATTTAATATTGAGTTGACAACAGGTTTTGTTTATATAAGAGAAATCTTAAAGTCGGTAAAGACTTGATATTTGAAACATCATTTCATTTGAAAAGTATGAAAAAATTTAAAAATGATGCAAGCAAACAACAAACTTTATTTGAGTCAATCGCTGGTTTCAGTTCATCACAAGACCAGAGAACTTTTTCGCTAGATTTAAATATCGTATTTTACATTACCGTTGGTGGCGCCACTATATTACGTCCAGAATGGACTTTGAAATAATTCCGTGTGGTGGCGTTTTGTTAATGTAAAATGCGAATACCATTATTAAAATTAGAAAACGGTTCATTTAGAGACTTTTTAGAAAAATATTGTGGTAAAAACGTTGCACAGTAATTATGTACATACAGGGACGTGCCCAGCCAACTTTTTTTTTTTTTTTGAGGAGGGGGATTTGCCAACTTAATTAAGTCAAAATTGCCAACTCTTTGTAATTGTCCATTTTTCCTATTATAGGTTTAGCGGCTTTTGCCAACTTGACCAAATTTTGAGTGATTTTGCCAACTTTTTTTCCAATTTTCTAAATTATTTTGAGGGGAGGCTCCCCCCCTCCGTAGGCACGTCCCTGTGTACATATTTTATTGTGTTACTTTTCAAATAAATTTTATTTCAAAAAATTATGTTAATGCTTATTAGTTATTATATTTAAGTTTAATGCATATTTTTATGCATATAATGGCAATTTTTTGTGCTATTTTAAGCGCTATTTTCACGATTTTTTATGCTTAAAAGTCCGTACTCTATTCATAATATATAATATGATATTTGTCTATTGTAAATATAATTCTGACAGAAAAGACAATTTTCAATATTCTTGGATAAAAACTCATTCCTGGTCTATATGGAATGTTCGGCAAACTTTATTTCATTGATCACTGCGAATCTTTTTATAACCTACTGTAATAAGTGTTGATCCTTAAAAGTAGTATTCTTTGGTAGTAACAAATTATAATTGTTGTCGTTTCGTACATTGAACTTAAATTTGCAAATTTGTTCATTTAACCATCTAAACCGTTGTTTCAAACACATTACCAAAGTGCAAAACTGAAAACACACAAAAGCATTTAATATTGTTGGAACTATAATAGTTGTTAATTCTCCATATCTTTCCCAGGTTAAGAATTCGGGACTGTCTTTAATAATCACAAAAACAAAAAATGTCATTAAAAAACTGATGAAGGATAAACTGGAAATTATATATAACATTGTTTTTCGATATTCCATATTTAAATTTATTTTGAAGAAATGTTTAAATTCGTTGTCAAACTTGTCGATAAATTTTAACAATTGAAGAATCTATAATTCAACACAATTTCATTATAAAAATTAAAGATTTTACAATTAATTATCTCACGTCTTCTATAAAAATGCATGGTAACAAATTTTCACAAATCATTCCAATCTGGCTAAAAATTGCATCTAAATTTGTTGTTAAAATGGCTGTAAACCGATCATCTACTCTGGTTTGGAATACTTGAAAATTTAGACTGTGAAAGTTTATAAAAAAAAATAATGTTATGCTCCAAATTATTTTTAGTTTTGATTTCTTAATTTGGAATTTACTTATAGTAAAAGGTACTAATCCAACTAATTGTGTTATCAAATACATAGGTAATATAGATGAATAAAATGTGATAGATTTGGCCATGTTCAAAAAAACGAGTGACTGTGGTAGTCAAATTATTGTAACTAATAATTTGCTTCCTCTAGTACACGTAATATACAATCAACCTAATGAATTACGAGAATAACTTCAACCGTAATCAAAAAATACACATATTCGTACTCATGAAAATTGTATTTGAACAACAAATTACGGTAATAAAAAATGCATTCAAGAATTACATCGGGTCCATCACGATGATTACTACTTATGGTTTATAAATTTTTCCGACAAAGGTAATTGTAATAATAATTTAAAAAATAATCGCCTACAAATTGCTTTGACAAATCTAAATTACCAAATTTAATTTATAATTTATAGGCGATTATTTACAAAAAGGAAAATAAATGAAATCTCTTTCGATTGATACCATTTGGATTATGGGAAGCAGGAATCTCAGAGCAAATTGATTAATTATGAAATGTTATTTTGAAATTTTACCGGGGGTTCAATATTCCCGGTTACACCGGGTTCAAATCCGGCGAAGGATCAAACTTTCTTATGGTCAGCCTCCGAGCTTCAGAAGGCACGTTAAGCCGCTGGTCTTCCTGGATTAATGAATTGCCATCATTAACATAAAAAACTAGGGTAAAGGCACATCTGAAGTTCAGTCCAACAAGCTACCTAATAATAGTACTTAGCACTGCCAAGAAAACGATGCCGATATTGGAAAGAGAATTCTCTAGAGAATTTCTTCTAGAAAAGAAAAAACACGTTTTTAAGCCTTTATTTAAAAATCGCAGTTTTAAATGTTAAAAATTAATAACATATGGAATAAAAACAATTTTAAAACTGCATATTTTACTATATTAGGATTTCCCAATTTATTTTGGCCATGGAACCCTTCCGAAATATTTAAAACTTGGAAAAAACAGGAGCTGGATCACAAGCTTAGATATTAATAATGTAAATGTTGCTGAATTTCAAATTGTATTACAATTATCATATATGTAGTGATTCCACCAATAATCTATAAAATAAATTTTATGTTAATTATACAAAGAAATTTCCAAAATATATTTTAATAAGTTTTAGAGTGGTTCATTTTTTTATGATTCATAAAACAATACGCCTTATTAAATTAATTAGGAATACACTGATTACCTAGTATTTTATCAGTTTTTAGTCAATTTGAATGGCTAAAATTACTATTTACTCGGTGCAATTTTCTAAGGAAAGTTGTTATTAATAACAACTGAATTAAGTTGTTACATGAAGGGTTAGTTGTTATGACTGAATTTGGTATTTTCTAAAATTCAAAGTTGTTAAACTTAACGACTCGTTGTTATTTTTTATCGCTATCATAGCAACTACTAAATTGTGATGTTTTACGGAACAACGATAGCTTTTCACGATATTTTATTGTATGGACATGTTTTAAATATTATTGAAGAGCAAGAACAAAGGTAATTATTGTATTTTTTTTGAGGGATTATAGTAATCCTTTTGAAATTCCTGAAATACGATTTAAGAAAATATTCAGATTAAGCAGAGAACTTGCTTTTCCCTTTTTCGGCAATTAGATCCGATCTTACCGAGACCATACACCATATATAGGTAGATAAGTCACTTTTAAACCTAATTTTTGTTAGGTATTACTTACTCTAAATTTTTATGGATATGGATCGTATCAAGGAGTAGTTGGGGAAGACTTTAATATTCCTTGCAGTCAATCGACGTGTACAACATAATAGAATTAATCACTAACGCAATTACTACAACATTTCTCAGCAAATAAAATAAAATTTCCAACTACTCAGGAAGAAATCAGAAGGACTCAGGAAAGGTACATAGTACATTTAATATTAAATTCTTTTTGTTGTCAGTCTGAAAAAGGAAAAACTATATCTATAGGTTTTTCAACAAGTTTGGTTTTCCAAACGAAATTGGATGTATTGATGGTACCCGTGTAAGTCCTCCTATTGAACATGAACTGTATCTTGCAGCTATATTATAACAGAAAAGGGTACACCAGTATCAATGTGTTAATTGTAAGAATGTATTTCATTTTTCAAATTACTAGTTATAATTTATACTTTTCTTTGTGTTGTACTTGTAACAGATTTGTGATACAGATTTAAAAATTACTGCAATAAATGTTAGGTACCCAGGATCAACACATGATTCTGCTATCTGGCAAATGAGTAACATACAGCAATTTTATATAACTATCTAGGACTGCTTTTTGCATTGCAAGATAAGTAAACACCTCACAACACATCAAGCTACAGTTTAACTGCTTATCCGTTTCCATTTGCCAACTCTCTTGCGAGACTTGGTCATGGTCCATGAGCTTTTTTTGTTTTCTTTACACGTGACGAGGAGCTGGCCCATCAACCCGACCCCCCAACCTGGAGGACCAGAGAGACGGCCAGAATAAAGTTCTTACTTCACCCGGATTCGAACCGGGCATTTAGCGTTCATAGTCAACTCGCGTGACCATTATGCTCCGACCGTCTCTTACAGCAATTTTTAAGAACAAAATATTTTTCTGGTGAATTAAATGGATGGCTTCTAGAAGATGATGAACATCATGAAATCGAAGAAGAGGATGATGAAAATGCATATAATGGAAATATTTTACTAATTGCCCGGAGATTAAGGATTACTTTATAATACAAAGAAACTTTTATATCATTATGTAATTCATACAATATTTATCTACTTATTGGATTTTGCCAATAAAGTTATGGTTCTTGCTAAATTATTGCTTTTGGTAATTTATTCATGGTCACTAATTCAACTTATTAATTTATTTCAAAATAATTTCAACTCGAAAAACTGATACAGAAACGTACAACACAACATGAACAAATTATTTCTAGGTTAATAAGAAAATAAATTATAAGTTACCTTTGTGTTTGAAGTTTATAATTTATATAAATTTAAGAACCGACGTACTACTCTATTCAGATATAACAACGATTGTTATAAAATACTGTTTATAACGACGTTGCTCAATTTTGTATTACGAAATTGCAAAATATTTATAGTTGCTAAGAAGATCGTTATTTGCAGTTGTTATTTTTGAGTTGTTTAGTAACAACTGCGATAACAACTTTTTTAGAAAATTGCACCGACTATTTGCTTTAAGGCTGTGTTATCGAAGCCCAAATCGTTTTAACAATTTTGTGACTTTATTTTTGAAGATTTTTTAATGATTTTTTTTCCATAATGCTTAGAAAATTATTTCACATATTATCTTACCGCCAATTTTTAAATAATTTTAATTGGAACAAAAATAAAAACTTAAAATTTACAAAAAAAAATTTTTTGCTCAGAGAAGATATTTTAAATAACGTTCTGAACATATTATAAAAATTTGAGCACATTATTTTGAATAATAAAGTCACAAAATCGTTAATAAAATGCATGATTTTTGTGAAATCCTGATAATATCTTATTGTGAAACGTGGTATTTCAAATGTTTGAATATTTTTAAGGGATGAGTCAACTGGGGTCTATAGTAGGTACCTGATGCGAACTTTTCTAGAAATATTTATGAGAAATACTACAAAATCTTTTAAAAACTAAATTTTGTATTTGAAATGAACATTTTGCAGTCTTTTTTCTACATCTTGTTTACATAGTGTATAATTTAAAATGTCTCAGAAATTAAGTTCCCATTTATAAGAAGATATCAGCAACATCAATGTGGATGATTGGATTAACAAAATTTACAACAAAATTGAGTACAAAATAGTTTGTTTTAATTAAAAAAATATATTATGAATGTTGAATGCATGAGTCCTTCCTGTAGCATAATTTTCAAGCAGAGTAATTAGCTGAAGTAGCAACCCGTTGGATTAGTAACAAGGCGCAGGTTCGATTCACGAGTGAATTTTTTTTTAATCCTTTTACAATACGACAATGCATAAATTAATAATTATTATAATGAACTAAATTAATTATACATTTTGTACATTAGTACATTTATGTACTATAATGTACATTAATACATTACAATTTTGTAAAATTAATTTTTCCAGTTTATTTATTATCAAAATTATAATGGCAATCAGGATCAGCTTTTTTAAGCTAAACAAAAATTTTTCTAATAAAATATAGAATTAAGCTTGAGGATATCAACGGTACGGAACTCGCAGAGAGGGCTCGAAAATTAGAAATCCCCGTAACTTTGAAAAAAATGAAATTAAAATGATAGAAATGGAAGCTCATTCATGCTCTAATGAAGTTCTAACGTTTGACTCCAATTTCACCCGAAATTTCAAAATAAGTGCGAAAATAGAAAAACATGTCCCCCCCCATAGATTTCGTGTGATACCAATCTCATCCCAAAATTCGATTTGGGGGGCAACATGTCTTCCCCTCAAACGCTTTCGTGAATAGCTTCGCGACGGTTGCTTCGTTGCACGGTGCTTCGTGCGCGAACAGCTCTTGTTGGATTACTCATTTTGAAAAACCCACACAGTCTACTGCTGTTTATTTTTGGTCTCATCACGGTTCGTCACCTGTCATGATGTCATATACTTATTTTGAAGTCGTATATTTCAAAATATACGACTTCAAAATAAGTATATTTGGTCGAAAGAAATGCTCAAGCATTTTTTGTTGTCTTTCGACCAAATGATATGAGCCGTTTTTTGACCGATTGTCGAGTTATGCAGAATCCAATGCAAACAAATCTTTTTGGCAACCAAATGTTCATGCTATATTGAATGTAAGCTGGTCCCACTAATTCCCAAGGATGCCTCAATTTCAATTCATGTACAGCATTAATGTCTTCAGGAACAACAATGGATTTTGGACGACCTTTACGAAATTCGTCATTGAACGAACTACGACCACGATTGAATTCGGTTAACCAGCAATAAACACTGGTTCTTGATGGTTCTTCATCGCTAAAAGTCGAATTAAGTCTATCGATGCACTGCTATTGAATTAATCCACGTCGAAAGTAGTAAAAAATAATCACACGAACATAATATTCATGATTTAATACCATTTTTAGACGAATTTATTTTAAAAAAATTTTTAAACAACACAAATATCGCCCATACGTCAAAAAGTTCTGAATACGTATACCATCAAAAACGTCAAACTTTACGATAGAGACGTCAATTGCAAGATGGTAGCACTAGGGTTACTTAATCCCAAAATATAAAAGGCAACCCACGTAATTCGTAGGTAGGTTAATTTTTTAATGCCGATAATAAATTACATAATTTTCAACAAAAAAAAATCCGGCTTGTCTGTGATTAGAACTCAGGACCGATGTGTTACAACTCCAATATTATGCTAAACCTATGGTAAAACCTGCCCATTTTCAAAAATTCATAACTCAAGAACTAAGAGGCAATCGATTAAAAGCCGAAAAATTGATAATTTTTTTAGCTACTAGAATCACCAAAAAAAATGGGATCTCGTTGGCGACATACTCACTGTAATGTCCCCTTGTAAGTATGCTGGTCGTGATTAAATTGATTCATTATGAAAAATGTCGCAAAGTAAGCACTCTCCTCTAATGATCTAAATCTAAATTCTAAAATGTAAAAATCTAGTAAATGTACAATATTTTTTAATGTTAATTTTTCTATTATTCATAAATTCTACACGTTGTTTATTATTATTATTTTTTTTTAAAGAGAAACTGACTGCTTATAGCGTTTTTAAACTTATTGTCATGAATGGATGTAATATTTTAATAAACTATGATCAATGCTATGATCTTTAAAGATAGGGTAAAGCATATAGTTATCGGACAGTTAAGCAAATTATTTCTTATAAAATTCATATCTCTCCTATTTCTTATTATTTCTTCACCAAATTTAGTTTTACACAAGTTCGATCTTGCATGTTAACGTTGCCTATTTAAATTTTTGATTCTGACAACCCGATTTTTAAAAAAAAAAAATTATAATAAAAGTATGCAAATATGTACAGTTACCGGACAGTTTTTCAGTTATCGGACAGGTTATGGCTCAATGGTTGGACAGGGTTAAAGATGACCAGAAAAACTTTTTTCAATGAAAATGTATTTATTTAAAGCACAATCTTGGCTTATAAAGGTATAATTTAAAATAAAAAATTGTTTTTTGGTACACATATAGTTTATGAAAATACTTTTTGCATTCATCGCATTGTATTTCATCCCTAAAAATGAATAATTGGAAATTTGATGTTATTTTGCACAAGATGAGGATAAATACATTGGCCATGTATTCATAAAACGTTTCAGAGGTGATTCACCCATTATTGTTCCGGCTAACACCCCATTGAGGGTTTATACATTTTACAATTTTTTCGGGGATTCTTTGATAGGGGTCGATTACTATAGGTACACAAATGTTATCATTAGCCGAAAAAGTAAACATAATATTCTTTGGAAGGACATTTGTATACTGTATAAACATTTTTTGAACCTCTTTAAGGTTACCGAATAGGCGTCCGATAATGGAATTTCAATAATATTTATAATGCAGTGACTGGACACTTGATTTTAGGGGTGCATTTAAATTTTTTTTAAAAACGTTCGAATTAGCATTTGCTAGACACCCGTACCTCTATATTAGCACATAAATTCTATTTATAGAATAGATAATAGAAGGTGTAAAAAATGTTTTTGCATAATGCATTTCTTAAGAAAATATTAAGAAATCATGCCGCGCTGCTCCCACACAACTTTTAATAAATCATAACAATGCTGAGGGTGACAATAAATTTTTGCGCTTTTTTCCAAAACATCTATATACTACATATTTGTCATCTACCTACTATTTGTTTATGCAGCATTAGTAATAGTCTTATTTTTAAGGTTTATGTGAGCACTGTCCGATAACTGTAAGTGTCCGGTAACTGTATCGTTTACCCTACTACTTATTATATCTTTCTCCTTTTCTTTAAATACTATTCTGTTTAAATTCAGGGTACGTCAGTCGGTTACTATTTATTACCTAAATTATAGAAAATTTCTACCTGAAAACCAGTGACCCTCCCACTCCAAATGACTTAGATCCAATCATGTCCTACCTAAAACTTGCAAAAAGGAGCAAATATAACTAAGGGACTACTTATTATATCTTTCTTCTTTTCTTTAAATACTCGTAGGTTTAAATTCTGGGCACGTTAGTCGTTTACCATTTTTACCTAAAATATATCCAAAAGACAGTAACCGCCTACTAGAATTTGAAATTCTGCTCAAGTGAAAACACAGCCTTAATACATACACCTAAAATATTATTTCATTTAAAATTCCTTTTAAAATTATATTTCTGTATTTTAATTCTTGCACTGTAAACACTTAATTCCAATAAATACCAGCACCGACAGCCACCTTCGGCGCTTATTTAGCTGATTACACTGTGAGAACTTTCATTAGTTACTATGTGGAATTGTCGTTACCAATAATCTAAAACGGGCAACCTGCCTCTACACTGTCTTTACCTAAACACGTGAGTCCTTATGAGGGACAAGGGGGAGTAATTGTCCCATTTTGTTGCAGTGGGACATCTATTTTTGCATTTTTTCAGAAACAAAAATTTATTAAGATCCATAACATCAAAAAAAAATGAGAAAATAAAAAATTTAAAGTTACTACAGTAAAATGAAAAAGTGCCCCACTCAGTGGATTGAGAAACTATAATTAAAAATTAATCAATAATTAACTTGAACTAATCAATAAAAAATGTTTGTTTGCACTAATAGACGTTAGTTGAAATTTTAATTATTATTTGTGAAACCCAGCGTTATTATATTCGACACGTTGCCAAATTAATGATCATTAAGGATCCTTTCAGATGGAATTTCACGAATCAGATATACATGCATATCGTCGTTGCGCCTTCAAAACCCGACATGTGCATTTTAGTAAATTGTTCAGGAGAAGGTTTAAACTGATTTATTTACACATTTATTTACACACATAGCGCTTTGTGATTTACCTTCATTAAACAATTATTTTACAGAAAAATGCATTATCTGCTTTTATGGAAATGTCCGGCTTGAAACCCTTAATCGAAATCTGTACTTAACGCATTTTGCTCAAAATGTGCACATGTCGGGTTTTGAAGGCGCAACGACGATATGAAAAATACTCAAATTACCATTATATTTTGTTAATAAATCAACTGTTACTATGTAGGCTATGTAATAAATTAATTTATTGCTTCGCGAATCTCTCATAAAAGCAAAGTAAATGATCATTAATTTTCATATGAAAAATTATTATGCTGTCAATTATGTACTAAAACATATTGTAACTAACGATAAAGACTCCTTTGGGGGGGGGGTTAACCTATAATTGAAATTAAGAATTTGAAAGTTTTAAATTCTTAAAATTTGAGTTCCCCCCATGATCCTAAAAAAAATTCCATGGACGGCCATGATGAAACGTGTATACCGGACACTGCAAGAGCCGAAATCATTTTCATCTTCCCAAATTTACAAAAGTACCGTAAAATGGGGTGAATCACAACAGGCAGGTGAAGCACAACAGAAGTCGGGGAAGCGACAAATAATTTTTTTGTTCTGCAACATTAAATATAAGGAATCTGTTATGTCAGCAAACGTTCCTTAGGTAATAAGCTTTTACAATCTTCTATTATTATACCGCTAGCTGCGATAAAAAATACAAAAACCGTCATTTGTTTCATGCACCAAGAAACCGTTAAAAATTAGCTGCTTCAAAACTTGGTGTGTTGTGTCTAAACAACGAAATATTTTAAATAAATTAATATTGTGTGTGAAGTGGTTACTATAGAGGTAAATCATGATACATTTGGATTAAGATTGTTCAATTCATTCATTTAGTATTCTAAGCATTTTTCAGAATTGACAACATTGGGTGTAAAACGGGGTGAATCACAACACCATGCCTCGTGTATATAAACCCGATCTTCATGGGAAAAGGTACAAAAAATATCATACAAACACAATTCAAGTGGCCATAGAAAGTGGAAGGGCTAGAATAAGCTTCAGACTGGCAGCAGAAGCTCATGGTGTGGATCATACAGTCCATTTGTTGTAAATTTCATTCATCGCCTCAAAGATCGCATATCTGAACGCATTAGTCCAAATATAAAGCGAACCCGTGCTGGGGTTTCCCCAAAGAAACTTTCTCCTGGAAGAAAAAGGAAGAAATCCGAAGTTGAAGTTGGAAAAAGCGTTAAAGGATATGACAGTGAAACTAGCGATAAAGATGACCAAGATCCCCATTATATAGGATAGTATAATAGCAGTGAAGAGTTTGAGCAGCACAATAATCAATTCGAAAAAGACAATGTTGAATCTGACCACAAGAATGAAAACTTTGGGCAAGAGAACGAAGATATATATATTCCCATTTAAGTTGGTTATTGGTGCACTGGAAGCTCCGAAGATGGAAAGAAGAGGAGTAATAAGGTTTTCAGTAAACGCCTCCAACATGAATAATGACTTTTCATTTAATCGGGTCTATTCTGTAACTTTAGCAACTTGCTAGCAAGTTTGTATGCCACCTCTATAGAATAACAGCCGTATTCATAAACAACTTATAACAGTCTTGTAAGCTTGTTTTAGTTAAAGAGCTTTTAACCCATTTTAACCTAACTTTTTACTTTTTTTTTGCTGTCATTTCGAATTTTTTTAGGTTAAAATACCAACTTATCACAGTAAACGCGCTAAACTCCCTATAAAACAGTTTACTAAATAGTAAGTCCCTATAAAATTTATAGGGAGTTTAGCGCGTTTACTGTAATAAGTTGGTATTTTAACTTAAAAAAATTCGAAATGCAAGCAAAAATAAGTAAAAAGTTAGGTTAAAAGCTCTTTAACTAAAACAAACTTACAAGACTGTTATAAGTTGTTTATGAATACGGCTGTAAAACTTTTATTTTCACTTTTGTATGTTTAATTTAGTAGTTTAAACAGTGTTGTGATTCACCCAGAGTGGTGGGTGAATCACAACACGAAGCATTTTTTTTTTAAATAATAGTTAAAAGTAAATTTGTAATTTCTCGTTTCTCAAGTATTATGGTAACGTTCAAATAAGACCTTTGCGACATAGTAGGTTTTTGTATGTCAAATGGTTTCGGAGATATTTGATCGGAAAGAATAAAAAGTGTTGTGATTCACCCCATTTTACGGTAACGTAAAAGTATCTGCATAAGCCAGAACCTGCTTACACAGAAGATGCTTTTGGCTACAAGCGGTCCCGTTTATGCAGTTTTACTGTTTCTCCTTTCAAATGTTCTTGAAAAATTGACGAAATACAGTTAATCAGTTCATAACAATAAACTTCAAGAGAAGTCCATTAAAACCGGAGTTATTTTTAACTATAGTGATAGCATATTATATGAGTTTATTAGAATAACTTGTCCATTATATGCGATATTTTACTATAAAGAAGACCATTATAGGTGAATTATTGCACTATACTATGGGTGCGGTCCACTTAAAACTCACGATGGACGACCGCGGCGTGGTCCCGTAATTCTTCGATTTGACTAAAAATCGAACGCGATTATTTGATTGGCCTGACAATCGACCATGGTCGTCGTGGCCTTTAACTGGAACGCACCCTAGTAATAAATGTTTTCATAGCATTATTAATAAGAGTTGCGTTTCCATAAAAATCAAAAATTGGCCACCCTGTCAGTAATTTACCGAAAATATTAATGATTTTCTAATAATAAAAATATTACACGCAGTAAAGCTTAGATTTTGATGGAGTAGTTGAACAGAAAAGAATAATATCTGGAAAATAAAATTTAAAAAGAAATTATCTATACTGTAATGTACTACATACGTACCTCTACTTCAACCTCTTCTTTGAATTTATGATTCAAATTTATTTCGCTTAGTCCATGAACTAGAATCTTGGTTTTGTTTGACTGAAACAATCCACATATTTTATCACTCATACTCAGAAAAATGTATTGCTATACCTCAAAAATGGCCTTGGAGCAACAATGTGCTATGCAAAAAAGACGCAATACAGCTAAGGAAAACGTAATTACTGAGTATATGGTAAACTTGATTGGTAATGAAACACTATTTATTATGTACTTTCCATTATAGTAAAATGAGACTATAATTGTTACCAAATCTTGCAATATTATAATAAGTAGTTGCACGGAATAAATTGTATTTAATAATTTTCCATTTGTGCATAAATCAAAGTGTTTCTTTCGAATAATTTCGATTAGATTTATTAGTCGGTGTTTGTAAGTTTTCGTTCTAGAAAGTAGAACATAATAAATCGTCCAAAAATTGAATAGATCGCTTCACGTGACGTCACATACTCCACCAAGCTCGTTGGATTGGATGTTGTATTTCGCCAAGCCAATCGTGACTTCCCACCACGATCACGTGATGAACAATGTCCAATTACATAAGCTTGGTGGGTATGCAATGTCACGTGATCTACAGTGTGTTCACGGAAAATGGTAACAGTGAAAAATTTTTATATGCTACTAGATACAAAAAAAAGTTTAAATAGTTTTTTATTCAACTGGAAATTTACTATCGGAAACTGCTGAGGTATATTTTTTTATACTTCAAATTCAACCGGAAGTGAACATCAAAATGTTTTTTCAAATGGCAACATGTCTTTTTTTTAACATTTTCGCAATCTGCAATATTTTCTTTATAAATAGGTATAAAATTTTCATAAGGTTACATCAGAAAATATTCGAGAAAATTCAAGATTTAAACAGACAATAATAATTTATTAATTATATTTACACACAGGTTATGTAGAGTGCTATGAACTTTTTTGGTAACATTTTTCTATTGGGTCTTTTAAAAACAGTTTTTTACGCAAATCCGCCATTAAATTTAGAAGATTTCAAAAACAAAAAATTAATTTAGCATGCGATCAAATATCACTAAATCAACAAAGAAAAGCATCTAATGATGAACTTCTGCGTATATTAGAATCATGTCTTGAACAAAACGGTGGCAATTTTGAAAAATTTATCCTTTAAATGACAGATGTGTTTTCTGTAATGTGATTTTTTTTTCATAGCACTCTACATACGTTTATGTGTAGATAATTAATAAATTATTATTGTTTGTAGTCCAGTCAAAATAGACATTTCACTTTGCAAAAATTCGCATCCAGCTGAAAATTGGCATAAACCTTAAATGCACTATTACAAACAAAATATCAAAAGTCCCCACCGATCCCACGTCTGCTAAAAAAGTTATTCAAGGTCAACGGTCAACAATATCGGATTTTTACATTTTTCTCGTAAATGATAAGTGTTATCGTAAAAATAGGTTAGACAAAAATTATAGATCATGAAATTCTCTACAAAAATTATTCTTATACTTTTTTTTCGTACGAATCGTTATTCATCAGATATCACGATTCAAAAGTTGGAAAGTTTTATTAGACAGTGTCCTATTGATTGAAAAAATGGTAATATTGGTAATAATTAAGTGATTTTCGAAATCGCGATATATCCGGAATAGCGATTCGTACGAAAATAAGTATAAGAATAATTTTTGTAGAGAATTTCATGATCTACAATTTTTGTCTAACCTATTTTTACGATAACACTTATCATTTACGAGCAAAATGCAAAAAATCGATATTGTTGACTTTTGACCTTGAATAACTTTTTTAGCAGATGTGGGATCGGTGGGGACTTTTGATATTTTGTTTGTAATAGTGCATTTAAGGTTTATGCCAATTTTCAGCTGGATGCGAATTATTGCAAACTTTGCACTTTTTTTTGTCTATTTTGACTGGACTATTGTTTAAATCTTGTATTTTCTCGAATATTTTCTTATGTAACCTTATGAAAATTTTATATAATATATTTATAGAGAAAAAAAATGCAGATTGCGAAAATGTTAAAAAAAAGATATGTTGCCATTTGAAAATAGATATTTTCGATACAAGTTAGGAAAAAGATACTTTTCCACGCGTATCGAACAATATTTTTTCTAATAGTGTTTGAAAAAGAACCAACAACATACTTTTTATACCTATTTAAAATAATTTTATATACTTTATGAAAATATATATAATATTTAAATTTGACGATTGGTAGCCGTGGTATTATTGACTACCAACCGTCCTTTGGTGCACTATATTAATGATCATGATCAGTGTGATCAGTTACAAAAGTAAATAGGTTAGTGATCGCAGGTTTTTTTAAATTTGGTGCAAAGCTCAACTTGATGGAACTGTTATTCCATGTTGCGATCGACTTTGTCGAACTTTCTCTTTTCCGCACTAGTTTCCTTTCTCTTTTCTCTTTCCCACACAGTATTACTTTCCCGCACTAGTGCGGAAAAGTAATACTTTTCCACACTCTTTTGGATATCACAAAGTAAGACTTTTTCAAACACTATTAGAAAAAAAAATTTTATGTTCACTTCCGGTTGAATTTGAAGTATAAAAAATTATACCTCAGCAGTTTCCGATAGTAAATTTCCAGTTGAATAAAAAACTATTTAAACTTTTTTTTTGTATCTAGTAGCATATAAAAATTATTCACTGTTACCATTTTCCGTGAACACACTGTATATAGTTTTATTATTCTTATAGAAAAACTTTTTCCTTTGCCTATATTGAAAATGTGGCAAGCTGTAATTCAATGCATAGACGGAATTAGACTCCGTTTAGAGATGGCCCCCCTTCCTAATTATATACTGTTGTGGTATTTTGATCAATAAGAGTGAAAGCAAGCAAATAAGAGAGTAATTTTGATTTTATTTGATTTTTAATTCAGTAGTCAGTCGATATGACTAACAAGAAAGTAAGATTTGCATCAAAAACAAAAAACCATCACATGTAACGATTTATTACACATAAAACACAATTTTGAATTTGTTTATGTAATACAGAATTTTTGTAACATCCTGTAAGTGATTTTTGATTTTGAAAACAACAACAGATTCCTGCAAATAAAGTGTTAATATCAGTTTGGTGCGCGAGCAATTAACAACGTTGTGTTACCTGCTAGAAAGACCATTTTAGTTACCAGCAACAAGATCCCCACCACAAAATCAAATTTTCGAAAACTGGAAAAGGAACAGAAAGACAGCAGTTCCCGAGTGAAGCTCAAGTAGAGAGGTTCCTAAGTGACCTCCAAGCGGAGAAGAGTTCCTTGGTGAAACTCAAGCTGAGTGCACGTGGAGTTCTTGGGGAGACGTCGATTGAGAAAGTGTGTAAATTTCTCGATAAAATCCCAATTAAGGAACTCAATTGCGATTCTTTGGTATAAAAAGACCAAAGCATTAATTTACTTAATTAAACGGAAGTAAATAAATTTACGGAATTCGAGTAATTGATGAAAGTTGTGTATTGTGAACGTGGCAAATTGAAAATTGACTTCACATTTGGTGACGTGTTTGTATTTGGAATACCGGCAGACGTGTGGAACATTGACAGCTTTAGACAGGTTGAAGCAGCTGGCGAATACTGGCAGGAGTTTCGACGCATGCATCCGGCAACACACGGAGTTTAATGGAAGGTTATTAACGTGCAACAAGGTACAAAATTTGTTTTCTATTTTTAATTAATCTAAAATGTGAATCAACGATTTGTGTTGATTTTAGATTGATTAAAGGACTTTATTGAATTTGATAATTATAATTTATTTACATGACTACACCAATAATGAAATATCCAAATTTAGTTCCTAAAATCGAGGATTTAAATGTAATTTGGATGTTTTAATTATTACACATGAAATAACACATTGGTTTCAGGCAATATTGTTGTCTTAAATAATTTGATGCAAATTTTTACTATTTTCTTTTACCACTCAATAAATTATGTCTACAACAAATTGCCCTCTTATTTCGTCTACTGAATCCACTGACTTTGAGCAAGAGAAAAACTCTACTCCGATAATACACTAGTTTTAGGGGCCTTTGTGGGGTGATTATTCATTAAAGGGTGAAAATCATAACAATACATACGGTAATAAACGCTGTTCCTTAATGGACTTCTTTGATAGAACCAAATTATTATTGTTGTAATTTAATACATTGAACTGAAATTTCCCAATTTGTTCATTTAACCATCTAAACCGTTGCCTCAAACACATTACCAAAGTGCAAAACTGAAAACACACAAAAGCATTTAATATTGTTGGAACTATGAAAGTAGTTAATTCTCCATATCTTTCCAAATTTAATAACTCAGGGCTATCATCGATGATCACATAAACAAACAATATTATTAAAGAATTGGTGAAAAATAACCCAATAATGATATATAACTTGGTTTTTCGATATTCCATTTTTAAATTTACTTGGAAAATTTGAGTAAATTCGATATCAAACTTATTGAGAAATTTTAAGAAGTGGAGAATCTGAAATGCAACATAGTTTAATTAAAAATAATGAGTTGGTCATTTAACTCACATGTTTGAGAAAAATGCATGCTAATAAATTTTCGCAAATCATTCCACTTTGACTAAAAGTTGTATCTAATGTATCTGTTAAAATAGCTATAAATCCCTCGTTTATAGCTTCACTTCTTCCAAATGTCTTAATGCTATAAAAGTTTATTATTGCAGAAAAAGTTAACATCCAAATTATTTTGAGTATTGATTTCTTAATTTGGAATTTACTTATAGTAAAAGGTACTAATCCAACTAATTGTGTTATCAAATACATAGGTAATATAGATGAATAAAATGTGATAGAATTAGCCATGTTCAAAAAACTAGTGTGGCTGTGGTAGTCAAATTATTGTAACTAATAATTTGCTTCCTCTAGTACACGTAATATACAATCAACCTAATGAATTACGAGAATAACTTCAACCGTAATAAAAAAATACACATATTATTCGTACTCAAGAAAATTGTATTTGAACAACAAATTACGGTAATAAAAAATGCATTCAAGAATTACATCGGGTCCATCACGATGATTACTATTTATGGTTTGTAAATTTTCCGACAGAGGAAATTTAAAAATATAATCGCCTAAAAATTACTTTGACAAATCTAAAAGTTTATAAAATTTATAGGCGATTATTTACAAGGCAATTCTGATTTTATTTAAATAATTATTAATTTCTATGATTTAACAATATTAAAGAGCTAATAAGAAGTGTTGAGTATCTTCAAACAAGGAAAATGAAATCTCTTTCGATTGATACCATTTGGATTATGGGAAGCAGGAATCTTAGAGCAAATTGATTAATCATGAATTGTTATTATGAAATTTTACCGGGGGTTAAATATTCCCGGTTACACCGGGTTCAAATCCGGGGAAGGATCAAACTTTCTTATGGCCAGTCTCCGTGCTTTAGAAGTTAAGCCGGTGGTCTTCCTGGGTTAATGAATTGCCATCATTAACAAAAAAAACTAGGGTAAAGGCACGATCTAGATAACAAGGTCTGTGGTTCATTGTATGTTTTCACTCGTTTTCCGTTTTCTTTCGGTTCGGGTCGGTTTTCTCCTCTTGTACTCAGCGGCAACCATCTTGTTTGTTTACATTATTACCTTCGGATTTACATTATCATTTTGACACATGAAAATGAATAGAAATACCACCTGTTTTAATTTAAAACACATTTTAAATTTGTTATTAATAATAATATATCAATTTTTGATATAATCTCCGGTATAATGTTATATTACTTAAATAAAAATTTAAAAAAAAGTCATTTTTTCCAGGATTCGAACACGGGTAATGCGATTCCTAGCGCTGTAACCACAGGCCTAGCGGGAGTTATAGAAAAATAAGTTTTAATTTGTCATATAAATTATTGTTTAATCATAATTAAGATTACTATAAATATTAATAATAGTAAAATGTAAAATATTATTAATAACAAATTTAAAATGTGTTTAAAATTAAAACAGGTGGCATTTCAATTCACTTTCATGTGTCAAAGTGATATGTAAATCCGAAGCTAATAATGTAAACAAACAAGATGGTTGCCGCTGAGTACAAAAGAGAAAACCGACCCGAACCGAACGAAAACGGAAAACGAGTGAAAACATAGCTGGAGCCACAGACCTTGTTTTCTAGATCGTGGGTAAAGGCACATCTGAAGTCCAGTCCAACAAGTTACCTAATAGTAATTACTTAGCACTGCCAAGAAAACGACACCGATATTGGAAAAAGAATTCTCTAGAGAATTTCTTCTAGAAAAATAAGTTATGATGGGACGATGCCTTATATAATTATACAGGGTGAATGAGAGCACCCGTATCAGTCATTTTTTTCAAAAACGGCTAGTCGTAGAGAGTCGCGTTAAAAATATTTATTATAAAAGCCAGAATAAAGAATCGAATGGTGATATTATTATTTCTTGGAAAGGTCGGCGTCCCAAGTAGTTTGCTCCAGAAACTCCAGAACTCCAGAATTTTAAATTTTATAGGTCGAAAGTGGTATTGTTGAAAAGATCTTCACGAAATAAACAAGTTTTGTAGGAAAAATTATTTTATTACTCCCTCCCCTTTTCAGTAATATTCGATTGCATATGGGTGAATGAGACTACCATTACTTAAAAGGGGTGGGAGTAATAAAATAATTTTTCCCACAAAACTTGCTTATTTCTTAAAGATCTTTTTAACGATACCATTTTCGACCTATGGTGCCATTTAAAATTCTGGAGTTTCTGGAGGAAACTGCTCGGGATGCCGACCTTTCCGAGAAATAATTATATCACCATTCGATTCTTTATTATGGCTTTTATAATAATTTTTTTTTACCCAACTCTCTACGACTTACCGTTTTTGAAAAAAATGACTGATACGGGTGGTCGCATTCACCCATAATATTCAATCGAATATTACTTAAAAAGGGTGGGAGTAATAAAATAACTTTTCCTACAAAACTTGCTTATTTTTGCAAGATCTTTTTAACGATATCATTTTCGACCTATGGTGCCATTTAAAATTATGGAGTTCTGGAGTTTCTGGAGCAATCTACTCGGGACGCCGACCTTTCCAAGAAATAATAATATCACCATTCGATTCTTTATTATGGCTTTTATAATAAATATTTTTAACTCGACTCTCTACGACTAGCCGTTTTTGAAAAAAATGACTGATACGGGTGCTCTCATTCACCCTGTATAATAATAATTCAAATTTTCAAATCAGATAATTTAATATTTTTGTTGAAATACCAAAATTGAAATTTTCTAAATTAAAATGGATTTTATTACAAAAAAAAAACGTTTTTAAGCCTTTATTTAAAAATCGCACCTTTAAATGTTAAAAATTAATAACATATGGAATAAAAAAATTTTAAAACAGCATATTTTACTATATTAGCATTTCCCAATTTATTTTGGCCATGGAAACCTTCCGAAATATTTAAAACTTGGAAAAGAACAGGAGCTGGATCGCAAGCTTAGATATTAATAATGTAAATGTTGCTGAATTTCAAATTGTATTACAATTATCATATATGTAGTGATTCCACCAATAATCTATAAAATAAATTATATGTTAATTATACAAAGAAATTTCCAAAATATATTTTAATAAGTTCTAGAGTGGTTCATTTCTTATGATTCATAAAACAATACGCTTTATTAAATTAATTAGGAATACACTGATTACCTAGTATTTTATCAGTTTTTTAGTCAATTTGAATGGCTAAAATTACTATTTACTATTTGCTTTAATACACCTAAAATATTATTTCATTTAAAATTCCTTATAAAATTATTTTTCTCTATTTTAATTCTTGCACTGTGAACACTTAATTCCGATAAATACCAGCACCTATAGCCACCTTCGGCGCTTATTTACCTGATTACACTGTGAGAACTTTCATTTGTTACTATGTGGAATTGTCGGTACCAATAATCTGAAACCGGCAACCTGCCTCTACAGTCTACACTGTCTTTACCTAAACACGTGAATCCTTATGAGGGACAAGGGGGAGTAGTTGTCCCATTCTATTGCAGTGGGACATCTTTTTTTGCATTTTTGCAAAAACAAAAATTTGTTAAGAACCATAACATCAAAAAAAAAAAGAGAAAATACAAAATTTAAAGTTACTAATTACTACAGTAAAATGAAAAAGTACTGTACTGGATTGAGAAACTATAATTAACCCTTATAGAGCCATACCTAGTACCCGGGTACTATTTTGACTTTAAAACAGCATAACTTTTTTGCTACCGGGCCGATTTTTTTGAGCTTCGGTGACATCTTTAAGAAAACGGTTCTCTGCACACAAAAAAATATAAAACGGAAAAATAGTGATTTTAAGTAAAAATTTTTTGAGATTTTATAAAACTATACCTTATCCGGCCATACCTAGTACCCGGGTACTATTTTGACTTTAAAACAACACAACTTTTTTTCTACCGAGCCGATTTTTTTGAGCTTCGGTGACATCTCTACAAAAACGGTTCTCTGCACACAAAAAATTATAAAACGGAAAAAAAAAATTTTGAAATTTTTTAAAACTATACGTAATCCGGCCATACTACATAGTAACTGCATTACTTTTATATGGGATATAAATACTACAGAATAGCTCCATTCATTCAAAATTGTTATAATATTTATTGATAACAATTTAACATAGTATGATGTGTTAAAATATAACTTTTTTCACATTTTACTTGAAATTAACTTTAGAATAGAGGCAATTTGAAATAAAAAATAAATCAAGTTATATTTCATTATATTCTGCTCTACAATTTTTTTTAGGGACATTAATATGAGGTCACGCAGGTTTCGGGTATTTCTGGCAACTTTTTCGGGCCTTTGCCTTTTCGAAACATTCAATAAACATAAAAAACAGTATCATGTTACTTTCATGTGGCTAGTAACGTCTAGTCTAGGTTCCGCGTTTATGTCGATGCGGAAGTAGAATTACTGGTGAAAAAAAATCACGAATTGCACCAAATAATAAATTATTAAGATTCACTGCTACTTTAAATTTATTAGTATTTATTATGTTATTGAAAAACCACTACTGCAATCGAGAAGGTAACATCTACACTTGACTAATGAGCGTTACTTGAGAATATTGCTTACAATTTAATAAAATTTTGCCAAAAACCATAAGTCACAATCACATTATGCATAAATGTAACTCGATATAAATATAATTGTTATTAAAAACGCTTATAAGAATATTAAAAATCCGCTTAAAGACTGAGCATAACAGGAATTGCATATAAATATATGGTAGTACCCGGGTACTACGTATGGCCGATATAAGGTGTAAATTTGTATGGCTCCATAAGGGTTAAAAATTAATCAATGATTAACTTGAACTAATCAATAAAAAATGTTTGTTTGCACTAATAGACGTTAGTTTGTTAGTTAATCATTGAAATTTTAATTATTATTTTTGAAACCCAGCGTTATTATATATTCGACACGCTGCCAAATTAATTATTATTTTGTTATTTAATCAACTGTTACTATGTAGGCTATGTAATAAATTAATTGGTTCGCGAATCTATCATAAAATCAAAGTTAATGATCATTAATTTTCAGTATGTCAAAGGTATTATGCTGTCAAGTATGTACTAAAATATACTGTAAATAACGGTAAAGACCCCTTTGGGGGGGGGGATGGTTAACCTAATTCAAATTTAGAATTTGAAAGTTTTAAATTCTTAAAATTTGAGTTTCCCCCATCCTAAAAAAAATTCCATGGACGTCCATGGTGACACCTGTGTATACCGGACACTGCAAAAGCCAAAATTATTTTTATATTCCCAAATTTACAAAAGTAACGTAAAAATATCTGCACAAGCCAGAACCTGCTTACACAGAAAATGCTTTCGGCTACAAGCGGTCCCGTTTATGCAATTTTACTGTTTCTCCTTTCAAATGTTCTTGAAAAATTGACGATTAATCAGTTCATAACAATAAACTTCAAGAGAAGTCCATTAAAACCGGAGTTATTTTTAACTATAGTGATAGCATATTGAGTTTATTAGAATAACTTGTCCATTATAGGCGGGATTTTACTATAAAGAAGACCATTATAGGTGAATTATTGCACTATACTATGGGTGCGTTCCACTTAAAACTCACGATGGACGACCGCGGCGTGGTCCCGTAATTCTTTGATTTGACTAAAAATCGAACGCGATTATTTGATTGGACTGACAATCGACCGTGGTCGTCGTGGCCTTTAAGTGGAACGCACCCTAGTAATAAATGTTTTCATAGCATTATTAATAAGAGGTGCGTTTCCATAAAAATCAAAAATTGGCCACCCTGTCAGTAATTTACCGAAAATATTAATGATTTTCTAATAATAAAAATATTACACGCAGTAAAGCTTAAGTTTTGATGGAGTAGTTGAACAGAAAAGAATAACATCTGGAAAATAAAATTTAAAAACAAATTATCTATGCTGTAATGTTACTACATGCGTACCTCTACTTCAACCTCTTCTTTAAATTTATGATTCAAATTTATTTCGCTTAGCCCATGAACTAGAATCTTGGTTTTGTTTGACTGAAACAATCCACATATTTTATCACTCATACTCAGAAAACTGTATTGCTATACCTCAAAAATGGCCTTAGAGCAACAATGTGCTATGCAAAAAAGACGCAATACAGCTAAGGAAAACGTAATTACTGAGTATATGGTAAACTCGATTGGTAATGAAACACCATTTATTATGTACTTTCCATTATAGTAAAATGAGACTATAATTGTGACCAAATCTTGCAATATTATAATAAGTAATTGCACGGAATAAATTGTATTTAATAATTTTCCATTTGTGCATAAATCAAAGTGTTTCTTTCGAATAATTTCGATTAGATTTATTAGTCGGTGTTTGTAAGTTTTCGTTCTAGAAAGTAGAAAATAATAAATCGTCCAAAAATTGAATAGATCGCTTCACGTGACGTTACATACTCCACCAAGCTCGTTGGATTGGATGTTATATTTCGCCAAGCCAATCGTGACTTCCCACCACGATCACGTGATGAACAATGTCCAATTACATAAGCTTGGTGGGTATGCAATGTCACGTGATCTATATAGTTGTTATTATTATTACAGAAAGACTATTTCCTTTGCCTATATTGAAAATGTGCTAAGCTGTAATTCAATGATAGGCGGAATTAGACTCCGTTTAGAGATGGCCCCCCTTCCTAATTATATACATACGGTAATAAACGCTGTTCCTTAATGGACTTCTTTGATAGAACCAAATTATTATTGTTGTAATTTAATACATTGAACTGAAATTTCCCAATTTGTTCATTTAACCATCTAAACCGTTGCCTCAAACACATTACCAAAGTGCAAAACTGAAAACACACAAAAGCATTTAATATTGTTGGAACTATGAAAGTAGTTAATTCTCCATATCTTTCCAAATTTAATAACTCAGGGCTGTCATCGATGATCACATAAACAAACAATATTATTAAAGAATTGGTGAAAAATAACCCAATAAGGATATATAACTTGGTTTTTCGATATTCCATTTTTAAATTTACTTGGAAAATTTGAGTAAATTCGATATCAAATTTATTGAGAAATTTTAAGAAGTGGAGAATCTGAAATGCAACATAGTTTAATTAAAAATAATGAGTTGGTCATTTAACTCACATGTTTGAGAAAAATGCATGCTAATAAATTTTCGCAAATCATTCCACTTTGACTAAAAGTTGTATCTAATGTATCTGTTAAAATAGCTATAAATCCCTCGTTTATAGCTTCACTTCTTCCAAATGTCATAATGCTATAAAAGTTTATTATTGCAGAAAAAGTTAAGCTCCAAATTATTTTGAGTATTGATATTTTAAGTTGTATTTTATTTATTGTGAAAGGCACTAAACCCACTAATTGTGTTATTGCATACATTGGTAATACAGAAGAATAAAACGTGGACGGTTTAGCCATCTTCGAAATGGTTAGAGAAAAAAGTACGGAAGTTTAATGTGTGTAGGTCTATATTGCTATTAATATTTAATTAATTGATGAGTACACATCGTTCAAATTAACATGTGAAATCAAGTGCTTAACTAACAATTAATAATTTTGTATTATGAATTTTTAAAATATAAACTACGTCCTTGTGCATCCCTATACGCTACGTGTTCCATTACTCGAATTATGAAACTACAAAAAAAATGTGCTCATGTTCCATATATATTTTTCTAAAAAAGCTTACCTGTTGAATTTCAAACTGAATAATAATAATTAAATATGACGTAATTGCACCAATAATCTATAAAAATTACTTTATTATAAATTATAACATTATCTAATAATATATTATTAGTACTTGCCACGAAACTTTAGTGTTAGGTCATTGCACACCTGATCATACAATAAGCACTGCCATTGGTACCGACAATCCCACGTAGTATCAAGTGGAAGTGATTTCAGTGCAATCGGGTAAATAAGCGCCGATAGTGATGTAGGCGCTGGTATTTATAGGAATTGAGCGTACACGGTGCAAGTGCAAGTAGGTTTTTTAAGCGCCGGCCAAGGCGCATAATTCAACGTAAAGAGATGTAAGTGATCACGTGTCACAAGCAAGGTCGAACTCTATTTAAGCAAAACAGCTTCCGTGATTGATTAGGTTAGAATTACGTAACATTAAGGTTCCATGGTATAGACTATAGACTTTCTTTAGTAAGGAGAAAAATGTCATTCGATCGTCTGTCAAATTACAGACTCGCCACAAAAAGTAATTTACTCCGTTTAAAACATATTAAATAGGGCAAGACAATGCAAAATTAGGAACATTTTGATGTATATTACAAACAAAAAACCTAAATATTAATTTGAGGGATGCTTTTAAAATTATTGCGAAATTAGACGAGTCTATCTCCATTTGAAGAAAATATTATTTTTTTGGTAACTTACCGTAAAAAGAAGTGGTTCTTCTAATTTATATATTCTGCAAGCTATAAATGTCACTTGCTGGTGAAGTAATTGCACAGAAAAATAGACGACCTTAATAAAAACAAAATTGAAAAAAAATCAAGAATAATTTATAAATACGAACCTCCAAGTAAAGTTCTTTTTTGTATGAGCACTGCATTGTTACATTTGAACTAATTAATTCGTTAATTAGTACTTTTGTTTTCTTGGCCTTAAAAACAAATAGATAAAATTGTGAACTATCCGAAAAATGAACATACTTCTAAAATTGTATTAGAACAATAGATTACGATTATCAGAATTTGTAAAACAGCCAAAAGCAGGACAATTCCTGAATATAAAATATTATCCGCCAGAATTGCATCTGATCGATCACGATGATTGATTATATTTTTACCGGTGGTATGTAAAGCTGCAATTATTGTTATGAAATCTTGAAACAGTATACTAAAAACTTGCACCGAATAAGCGTGATTCAAAAGTTTACTGTCTTCGCATAACTGAAAATGCTTTATTCTGATGTCCTCAATAAGGTACAATATTTGATCCTGACAAATTCCTGATACCACCCTAAAAAATAGTTTACAAATAAAAGGACGTTTTTATTCAGTTTTATAAGAAACAAAAAGTCACTTTTTCAAACAGAAAACCAACTGGGTGCCGCTATAGTGTGCGGTCAACCATAAAATTTCAATAGCTGAAGCAAAATTTTTTACCAAAAATATCCGATATTTTCCGTGGTTGCGTTGTCAAAATCAACTCTCCACTGTGGTCCCCTACGCTCCGAACCGTTTTGAGTAACGCTGTACTAACTAAAGATATCCTCTAGAACGGTCCTACTCGGCAAAGTGTGATAGTGGGAATGGAATGGATCTTTTTGGGAAAATTTTGCTTCAGCTATTGAAATTGTACTGAAAAGACATATTTTATTGCCGTTTGAAGATAATATGAATAAGAAAAAAAATGCTTACATGGAACTTGAAGGTCTAATCCGATCAAGTTTTTTTACAAACTCATTATCGTTGGTGAAAAGTCCAATTTCAAATTTCTTAACTAAAGCATGCGCTTCTGTATTAATCCATGCAAATCTTTGTTTAAAGCACGTAACCAAAATACAAAATTGAAATATCACAAAAGTGTTCAATATATTTGGAAAAAGATATGCGATTACGTCCCCAATTAATTTAAATGTTAATTCATTATTAATAGCAACATATCTTGATACGGTTATAATAAACAATAAAGTAAATATTAAGATTACCAATAGAGAAATAATCACACTTTTTTTAATTATTGAGTAATTCTCTTGAAGATTTAATTTTTTAAATGTATTTTTAGCATTTTGATCGAAACTTGCGATAGAATTCAGTAGACGTAGCACCTACAATTCAAAATTTCACCTTCCAAATTTGATTACTCCATATAGTACCAAATTTAACTTACATCCTTAGCAAAAATGCAAGAAAATAATATGTTAATTAACATTCCACATTTACTAAACCCAGAATCCAAAAAATTGGTTACAATTGCTATTATACTATCATCTGGTTCTTTTTCCGAAATATCATAAGAATACAGACTCCATATTGTCACAATACACATAACTAGCAAACTCCAAATTATCTCCAATTTCGATGATTTAAACTCAACTCGAGTTATTCTAAAAGGAGTTAAGCCCATAATTTGGGTTACCAAATACATTGGAAATAAAGCGGAATAAATTGAATTTGATGTGAACATTTTAAAGGTCTAAAATGTAGTCAAAGTAAGCAATTGCGACTAAATATTCGTGATGGTTCTTGTTCATACTTGTCAATTATATTTAAAAAATGTATGAGAAATTAATAACCAATTATTTTTGTCACATTTCCTTAATAAAATTATTTATTGATTTATAACAACAAAATATGAGAAACTGAGAATGTAAAAACTTTTTTAAGTGCGCAATGGCCACAAAACTAATTAGTGACGCGCTAAATAGACTAACGAGAATCCCAGCTTCATTTTTACAACAAATATAAATAAAAACCAGTTTTTTTTTCAATTTAAAAATGATGAAGTAAATAAGACATCTGTACCATTCATACATCCATTATTATTAATCCTCTTATTGGTCCATTATAAGCGGGAGTTTTATTATAATTACAAGCTTTTATTTAACTTCACGTTGTGTTGGTGTATGTTTGCTACCAATCTTGTAATCCAATTTTGACCTGCTTTCATATGCGAGATTGTCTTGAAATTTTGCACACATGCGTAGTTCCCATAACAATACAATAATCTTCAAAAATTTTGAGTATATTATTGTTGATGAGTATGTTGTTGTTCTCAATACCAACAAGCTATTTTTTGGTTATACTTTGTTTGAAATAATTCCGCTCTTGAATTTATAATACATAAAGTATTTGATTATAGTAATTAAAATGAAACAACTATTTGATTAATATTAAAAGTATATTTTTGATAAAAACTTGACCGTCTGTTTTACAAAATCAGTTCCATTGCCTACAGTCTCGTTGTTACTTTTCCCTATGAACGGCAAATCACAACAGTTTTATTCTACAAAGTTAAGTTTTTCAAAAAAATATTAAGTGGTAATATTTGATCCCTGTTAGGATCAATATAGAATCTAGTAGTACAATAATTTAATAACCTTCATCGCTACAAGAAATGTCATGGTCACTGTAAATCTTCTTCAGAAGAGCTACAGTTGTTGTGTGGTCGGCCTTTCCATAACCCTAATAAAATTTATATATCATCTCAAATAAAAAACTCTGTCCAATTCAAACCTGTGAATATCCATAAACTTTAATACATTTATTTGGTGAATCTAGAATGATTCTGCCGCCACCAAGAACTTTAGTGGTAAATGATGGTATTTCTCCTTGCTTTTTCATTTTCTGTAACTGTTCGGTTACAACATCGTTGATGTCAGCTAAAATAAGAGCAAATTGGATCATAGTAAAAGTCTCAGTCGTTAGTGTTCAAACAAACCATGATAATTGCATTCTGCATAACCTCGAACTAATAATTTAGTTAGACTTTCGCCACCACTTTCTTTACTTGGGATGGTTAACTTGATAAGAATATATTTAAACACACCAGTAGCATCGACATCCACTTCCGGTATCTTATCAAGTAAAGTAGTTGATGCCATAATTTTAATACTCCTTACCAAATTGAAATACCTAATCATAAACCCTAAAATTAAAATTTTACCTGTATTTTGAACAACTTGACGATGTCGTGACAATCAGTTAGAAATTCAGATTACTTGATTAGAAAAACCATTCATAAAAAATATATTTTAGAAATAGCAATGGCAAATAAATAAATAAATTAATTTTTATTATTAAGTAAGTAAAAAAACAGCCAAAAATGAGAAAATGTAATCCAAAAAATCTGTTATAATTTGGAAAAAAAAATTTGCCTTTCTAAACTGAAGGTCAAATTTCAAATCAAAGGTTATTTTAGTAAAACAAAGTTTGCGCATAAAAAATCGTAAAAGTTATATACGGTATTATTTGAATCGTAAAAGTATACTACAAGAAAAATACACTATCAAAGTATAAATATTAGTAAAAAATGTAATACATACACAAACGGTGTTAAATAAGTTAAGCGGTATGGAAACTAGGGTAAACTAATAAAAAATTAAAATCACAAATCAATCAATACTCGATAATATGTTATTTTGAAATTAAATACGTAATGCGATAATAAAGATAACATTATCAAACATAAACATCAGAATGCATTTTCTAATAATAAAATTATGGTGTGAAAAAAATGAATACTAATTTTTAAAAAATATCAATATCAATAAAAATTCCACTTCAAGTGCATTTCTAATATATTATGTAATTCTAATGTATGTACATATTATTTATACTAAACAAAAAAATTGTACCAGTTGAGTAATATACCAAGGACTTATGATTTTCATTAATTATTTAAATAACGTGTGCGAAAAATACAACTTTATCGCACTAGTGTGATATTTGCACAAAGAATAAGCGTGCAATTATTACACTTACACTAATGCAATAATATATTTTCATTTTTAAATTGTAAATTTACTTTTCGTACTGCGTGCAAAAAACCAACTCTTTTCCTAACGTAAATTAGTGGCAAATGTAGGCTTTTTCACAATGAATTAGATAATAATTATTTACTTATGTAACAAGTTTGTAAAATTCATCCGTTTCCTGCCATAGTGTTAATATTGTTTTTTTGAAGAAAACAGTGCTGTAATAAATTCGTTACCTAGTAAGGACAGTAACGAACGTCATTAACCTAAATGAAGTGAATCAGGTCAAAATCGCACCCAAAATTGTACGTTGGAGGACTCAATATAACACTAGAAGAAAAAATAAATTTTTTTGACAATTTCAACGCCAAACGCTTTAAAAGATACATTTTAACATTAAATTAACATGTCTAATTACTCGGGGGGGGGTTAAGCCTCATTAGCTCACTCGTGAGTACACTTTTATACCATTTGGAATAAATTTAGTACTATACGGCAACCAACCGTGCATTTTATTGTTTTAGAAAGTTGGATAAATACAGTCTACGTTTGAGTAAAGTGGTTAGTTAGAGATATTCCCGATCGCTGCCCTAGAAGTTTTGTTAGTTGTTACAAACATTTTGCATCATATTCTCAAAAAAATCCTCTCCACAGTTGGGAATACCCCCTCCTCCTCCCCCCAACACACATCTGTGACGATATAACCTCATGTTGGTCTCCGCTCAACAAAATTCTATAGAAGCAGGGCCGCCGCGCCCTATTTTTCACAGTGTGCAAAACACACGGGCGGCTAAAATTAGAGGCGGCCAAAATCCCAAAAATAGGGGTTAAGACAAGGTCATTTACTTTACGGCAGGGAATAAGTAGTAGAAATTTAGGAAATTGTAGTAAAAAAACGAACAAAATCGGCTACAAGGGCGGCCAAATTAAACTTTGTACAAGGGCGGAAGTACCTCTAGCGGCGGTCCTGCATAGAAGCATACATAGAAGTGAAGTTGGAAAAGGGATTTACTTACTTCAAGCAGAAATACCAAGGTTGAGATGCTGTGCAGCTTGTAATTGGGGAACGCCAGATTTTAATTGACTCTGAAGAAGGCGAAGACGAAAATATGGAAAACATCGGTGAAACATATTCTAGCGCGTAAGTTCATGTTCTTGTATGAAGAAAAACATAATAGTAAACCTTAACAATCAAAACAGGTAGAATACAATGAATAAGCAGTCTGGCGTAAGTCAAACACGGATAAACTAGAGAGCGGGAAACCGCGGTTCTAATCCTGACTGCGTCGGATGTGCTGTGATCTAAAAAAGTCCAAAATCGATCTGTGGACTATGATCCATTCCAACCCGCATTAGGCCAGCGTGGAATGGTAAGGCCTCAACCTTCAAAGTTCTAAATTGAGAGAACTTGAAGAGGCGTATATCCAAAAATGGATGTAAATAAAAACGCTAATGAAGAAAGAATACAATGAGCGACACGCCATCACGTGACCCTGCCAAAAAAAATTCCTTCTAATAAGCAATCACTTTTTTATACGATAAAAATTGAAATATCAAACTGACACGAATTTATTATGTTATTGGGGATATGAAGGCAATGAAGATAAAATCGACAATTATTTCGGTTGATTTTTCTCACCTTACAGTTTTGCCTTTGATTGCAGGTGATATAAATTAAACAATTCTATTGGATGTATATGAATGATGAATGGTCTTTATTTATTATAATTTTTCCTATAAAAAATTAAAAACCTATCATACATATGACAAAAAAAAATGTAAATAGCTGCTAATAATAAATGTTTGTACGATATATTTGTACAATATTTTATGAGAATATTCGCGAGAAACGATTAATTGAAAAAATCGGTTGATTTTGTAATGGACTAGTAAGTACAGCAATAATTTGCTTCTTATCGAATTTTAAAATCCACTCAACGGGCAATTAGTGAACCATTCCATCAAAAGATTAGCGTTAGTTGCGACACTTCCATTTAAAAATAAATAAAAATCATAACCTCAATAGTGTTTGTTATAAAGGACGTACCAAATAGTTAAAAAATAATAAATAAGTCACAAAAATGTTATCAACAACAATTATAGCCGAACCAGTATGGAAAGCCCTACAAGGAATAATTTGTGTGTACAAACCGGCAGATGTATCGTGCCGTAAAGTGCTGGAAAATGTTACGTACAAATTGAGTTCAGGTAAATAAACCTAACTTCTATATAATTTCTAAATTTTAGGTATTAATTTAATTTTTACTTACAATTTAATATAGCAGAAATAAGCACGTCGAGCTATTTGAGAATAACACTTAAAAGAACACGCCTGCGTCGTTACTAAAATTCGCGCGCATTTTAAAAATTCAAACTATTTTTATTTTTTCAGAATTGAACGAAATGACACATCGTCCTCTTAGTGATCACGTTTCTTTAGAAGGTGATTCTTCAAAATCATTAAAAGTTGTCGTAAAACCTAATTTGGCTGACCATCCCCTAGTATCCGGTCCTCATTATGAACCTAAGGATTTTAAAACTACGTGGTCTTCATATTTAGGGAAACAAACCAGTGGTGTTTTGTGTAAAAGGATTTTTAATTGTTGGTATTTAGTTTGTGTAACGTTTGAATTTTAGTGGTTGGCTTACAGAGGGGGACATCGACAGCAATGAATATTCGTGTTAGTAAGCACATAAGATCTTATCGTGTCAAAGGGCAATTTGGTATAGCAACCGATAACAATTTTAAAGATGGTAAACCAGTTGAGAGGTCAACATATGGATCCATTAAGTATACCACCCTTGAGAGGCTTCTGGCCTCTATGCAAGGAGCACATCAACAGAAAATGTTTGAGTAAGTTTTAAGTTAAAATTAAAAAGGGTTAGTTATTGTATTGGACAATGAATCAATACAAACTAAAACTATCGTATGTCATGTACTATAATAAATTATGGTCCGTATCGATTATGATCTGACCTTTAACTGATCAAAACACAAGGACCCCCATAACCAACCATTTCTTGAAATATCATTTGAAAAATTAGTTCTATCATTCATATTGTTTACATTCACATTACAAAGTTTTCTAATATTTTACATAAATAAATTATGTAATTTATCACAATTTTTATTGTTGTTTTAGTCATTCTGTTTTTTAGATTATCTGGTGTAGATATGCAATCGCAGACAGCATATGAGCTTGCAATTCAAGGTCCAATAAGACCAAAAGATTCGAAAATCCCCTTATTGTATGGAATTAAATGTATTGAATTTAAACCTCCCGATTTCACAATAGGTGAGTATTTCTTATCGGATATTGACAGTTTTATAAAAACAAACTCATTCCTTTTTAGAAGTTCATTGTGTAAATGAATATGAAATGTATTTAAAAACGTTGATTCATGAGATTGGATTAAAGTTGCATTCGGTAGCCCACTGCACAAGTGTACAATGTATTCGTCACAGTTATTTTAATCTAGAACATGCGATGTTAAGAAAACATTGGACTTTACAAAATATTTTGGATAATTTACAGTTATGTCAATCAATAATAGACAGTCATCAACATATACTTAAAGAAACGAGTGTGGGGTTACGAGAATAAAATTTTATTTTGTGATATTTTGTTATCTATGTAAATTAAGTATAGAATTTGACTATAACGGAGTTTAATTTATTAATTATTATTAGTTTATAGTGATTCCAAACTCTTGTTACATAAAAATAATATAATAAATTTAAAGTATAAAAAAAGAAAAGAAAAATTTATCATTTTGTTGTTCTATGGCAACGTGAATTTTCTTTAGAATTTAAACTATTACTAAAACAACTATAAATATCTAAAATTATGAATTTATAATGGATTGTATCTCGGGAACAATATTAAATTTGCTAATACCTACCTATTTTGGGATTAGAATGCACAAGAAATTACCAATTGACGATTTTGAAATCTTTTTCGTCAACTTAGAGGTTTTTGCAATGCCAAACTTTCATTTTTTCAAAATTTAATTTGAAAAATTAACCCATGTACTACCGGTCCTTCGATCCGCCCCTGCATCAAATGTCAGAATTTTAGAAATGTGAGGTTAAATCGTAAATTATTTAAAAATAATTATCTTTATTTACTAATTTAGTTGTTACGGTATTAACTTTACATAATAAAATCCGAATTGTTTTATTGGTTTTATTATTTATCCTGGGACATCCGGAAAATGCATTACAAAAGTGTGATATGGCAGAGGCGCATGACAAATTACAACTCTTGAAAAAGTTTGATTATCGTCGAATAAAAAGTTTTATACGGTGTTAGAATTGCTTGCTATTCAATTAAAATTATCTATTTTAATGTGTAACGCAATAAAATGCAATCCTTAATGCATCAAGTGCTGTATTCCATTTTGTGTGGTGGCTGTATGATTTTCGAATTTTTGCTGGAAATTTTCTTATATTATCAAAGAAAGCTTGTCGATTTTATTTATAAGAATGTATTTATTACAAACGATTTGGATTATGTTCGAATAATGGTTAAAAAGGTAACCAAATTGCCTTCTCACCTTACAATAATTTTAAAAGAGGAGAGGCCGTCATGTGACGACTTGGCCAATATCGTAATGTGGAGTATTGTTGCTGGAATTCCTTTTATTAGTTTTTATGATAGCAAGGGTAACTTTTTCAATAACATATTTTATTTATAAATTGCTACTGATTTTGTAGGTGTGCTGAAGGTGAAAGAAGATTTGTTAGAGAAATCCATTGATAGTAAACGAAGTAAAGATGTACATATTTTGTGGCACAAGAAAAGTAATCTAAAAAACGGTGTTTGTGATAAAAAGATTTGTGTGAGAATATTGTCCCCTGCGGATGGTCGTGATAATATAGTTGATGCTACCAAACAATTAACTAACTGTGAGGATGTGGATATCGACCAAAATACTGTAAAAGAATATTTAAGTAAATCCTTTGTTTTTCCTGATCCCAATTTAGGTATTTGTTTTCATCGGGATTTAATTTTGGATAATTATCCTCCTTGGCAACTCAGCAATACTGAATTTTTGAATATTCATAGTCATCACAATCTTAGTGTACATAGATTTATATCCGCTTTATATAGGTTTAGTAAAATTGAACAAAGATTTGGAAAATAACATAAGTTTAAAATAAAGCAAATTAATAAATTTCAATTTTGTATTATAATGTAAGAGACATTCCAATAAATTTAGAACAACTTTATTTGGTATACAATTTACTGTATCATTTATTAGGGCTTTCTATTTACCCCCTGTTATTTGGAAAATATGATTTTCAGCGTATATTTGAATATTTTTTTTATCCACATAATATTTTAATAATTTTATCACTGATATAGCTAGAAAAAGAAGAACGTCGTGCGACGATGTCCACCTACCACCTCATGTAATTGGCGTTTGATTTGTTAGCATTTTACATTTTTTATCTAGAAGAGAAGCAAGTCCGACGTAGAACCCCCAACCTGAAGGACCAGAGAGACGAGCAGAATAAATTTCTTACTTCCCGACTGAGTTTTCATCTGAAATATTTTTTACATTATCTATAAACACTACAAAACCGTTTGGTCAAGTCGGTAGAAGTCTAGCATTTTTTAAAAATGGATCTCTTTGCCTCCCCCCCCCCCCCTCTATTCGACCAGGAAAACATCTGCAATTTTCGGTTTTGTATTTAAGGGGTGTTTAACTATAAACCAAAATTTTTAGAACTCCTGAAATTCGGGATGAAACCCGTCAGTGGTTCTCGTATTAGAATTAATCTCGTAATTAGAATCAATATACGTTTTTTGCCCAACATCATGGGTCCTAAAATGACGTGTAAATTTCCTGGAAAGGAAAAGATTTAATTCTCCTGAATAAAATTGGCAATGACTTCGTGATGAAGGGTAACTCTTGGTTTGTCTCTTGTGAGTTGGTTTTCGTCGAATTAAAATTGATTAAATTAAATAAATCCTGTTTTATTTGGTGTGAAGAGGAGATTTATCCCCAAACCTCCGTAGCTCGCTTACCGGACGGGATTGGTTTTACCGTCGATTAGAACTGTTAATCCTTTTCTAATCAACATTTAAGTGAACCTGGTGGCAGCTGAGTAATTGTTAATTTAGTTTGTCTACAAACGGCAAACAAATTAAATAATTATTAAAAAGATAAGAAAAGACACAGATGGGGCGTTACAACGATATATACCCACTTTAGATAAAAATCATTATGAGGTTTCTTGGCTGACTGGAACAAACTTCATGTAAATATATTAATGTGAAACCTGTAAATACAGCAAACATAATGAAAAAATTCTAGGCGCAAAATTTGTAATTTTTAATCTTGTAAAATGGCTTTTCTCCGATTATAATTCCCCCACTCCAAAAAAATTTTAAATATATATTTAGTTACAACTTTCATATTCCGTAAAAAATCTAGTCATCTAAAGATCCCCATTAGTATATTATATTATTTTTGATCACCCCCTTTTTATTTTCTTAGAAAAGACTTTGGATCTTGATTTAAAATTTTCATATTTTGTATTTGAAGTTACAATTTAAAAAAATCAAGGTGCTTTTAACTGTAGTGTTAAAAGAAAGTTATTCGATGTTGAAGTTAAAAAGTGATCAAAGTATTATCCCCATGTTACAGCAATATAAACTTATAACTACTGATAAGACAATTTATTTCAGTCAATTTTTTTATTTTTCTAAATTTGAACTAACTAAATTAAACCTATATTTTACATTTTGTAAAAACTAAGTGTCTTCCTTTTTATCTCCAGCTGGTAAACTTTTAGTTTTAGCTTTTTGAGTAAACACCTGAGTTCGAGGAACTTTAGGACCTATAAAATTAGCATTTGAATGTTTCTGCTCAGGTATATACACCTCATGAATTCGTAAGTATTTTAAAATCTTATCTAAAACAAAAATCGATAAACAAATTTAGAGAAAATCTGATTAAAGTGTAATTAAAGTACCAACTGTCTCCTCTGGCAATTTGTAATCTAGCGCTATTTTACTCTTTGGGTTAGCTATTGGATCACTATAATGAACTTGAATAAGCTCCAAAGCAGATCTTAGAGTAACCCGACCATACGGAACATGTTTAGGTTCTCGAAATCCAAAATCAGATTCTAAAACTGGAGTAGTATCTAAAGGTAGTGGTCTGTTTGCACTTGAACTATCAGCTAGTGCTTTCAACTGCAATTGAAAGATTTTAGTATTTTGATCCAATAATGACTTAAGAGTATAATACTACCTCAGGATCATATGAAGTCACAAAAATATTTTTTAAATTTTTATCTAAAGCTTCATTTTTTATCAGAGACTCTTCAAACTCTTTAGCATATTCTGCAATTCCAAACTGATATTAACTGAAAACTTGCAAAAATCAATCACCATACCTGTCATCATCCTTTCCTGATCTATCCTAGTTTTTTCATGTGGAGGTGCAGGATCACGTTTACTTTTTGATATTGCTTTCATTGCTCTATTTTCAATGTTATAGTCTCTCAAAGGCCGTAACATTGTGGAAATTACCTTACCCATTTTTAATTAAATTTCAATCGGCGTTTCTCAACATAACGTGATTCTGTTTTCAAAAACTGACTTAACCTCAAAATATTTTAACCTATTTTTCAGTTTTGGGTAAAATTAGATATTAAAAATAGTTGACTTTATTTTTGTCGGTTTTTAAACTGTTGAACAAAAATACAAATTACAATTACTTAATCGCTATACAAAATTGACCTACCATCAAAATATTTAAATTGTTGCGGTTCATAGCCGTGCTCAAAAATGTACTGATGAAAGTGAGGAGGTTATTTAAATATAATCCGGTTATTGTTCGTTTACACATTTTAAGCATTGTGTGATCATATTATAGGAACAAAAAGGTGTTATTTCGAAAATAATCATCAGCAGTTACTGTTTGACAAATTTTTGTACTTTGACGTTCAAGTTTTACCACCAGTTACGCCACTGGCTTTTCAAAAAATATCACGACTACCACCACAATGCTGCAAAATTTAAAAAGATTATTTAAAAATAAAATAAATTTATGGCAGGTTTAAAATTGTTATTCCCATTAATGATAAAATGGAATGATGCTAATGATGTTGAAAAAGTAGATGGTAGTATTTTTTATGTTACTGTTAAGTTGGCAGATTCAGGAATTTGACACTCGATAAGATGGCCGTATTCTGAACTCTACAAAATTTTCTTTGTTTTCGTTTAAGTTTAAAGTGCCTTCTAGTGTAAATTAGTTTTAAAAAATGTATTTTGTTAAAGTAACCAAGTGCCTTTAGTGTTATTAGCCGAATATCGTAAGAATTAAAAAATTATTCAGAAAAAAATGAGTGCAGTGTTGTTAAAATTCCAAGTAGAACGAGATGGATTGTGAAATTTTAAATTTGTTATTGGATGTTACAATTTGTGACTGTGTGTGAAATTAGGACAGGTAATAAGTTTGAATAATCTATAAATATGCATTTCGATTATGGGAAATTCTTTTCCTGGACAGTAAAATATTAGGTACATGTTACAATGCCAAAGAATGCAAGATTGGAATGCGGTGCGAGTGAGATAGCAATTTGGCACATACCTTAAGCTGCGCGCTGAGCCTGGGGCATTGTGTACCACTGCACATTGACAGATACTGGTTTATTTAGCTTCTGGATTACATAGATTAATTTTTTTTATAAATTAATTAAATCGCTTTGTCTGCTTATTATTATTTTTTAATTATCATCATTTTACTTTATTTCCATCAAGTTCACAATACCTTCGGTATATTGACACTCAACAATTACTTATTACTAACAATTAAGGTTTATTTTTATCCACATTTTGTCGATACAATCAAACAAAATTGACATTCCATTTTACAATGAAACTCATAATAATCTTGAAATATTTTTATGGTGAGTGTGCAAGGTTCCTACAGTTTATCAACCTTGTAAATGTGTTTATCTAATCCAGATGAATAATTAGTGTTCTGAGACAAACGTGATTTTTAAACTTTATCTCTTACATATTACAGGTAAAATTCATTTCTTCTCTATTAGTAATTATAATCTAACCTAATTTCATACAACTTCCAAAAATTACAAACACTTTCGAACGGACATTTAATTTTTTTAATTCCATCTTCTGCATCAGTTACTTTTTAATTATTTGTAACACTTATCAATCATAAACTCTTACTACATATTTTTAAAAGGCTTACGCACTTTCCATATGGAATCACGATCACCATACCTAACCCAATTTTCTTGACCATTTAAAAATCAATCAAATTAAAATATTAGAAATACCAATACTGCTTCATTTTGAAATAATACATATTATCATATTAAAGAGAAAAGCGCAAAAAACTTGAATTATGCATAATATGAATGTATGTTTCTTAAATTAAAATCGGGGTATAAATACGAGCAATTCTTAGCAGTGGCGTGATATCGTGAGATGTACAGACATTCGATTATCTTGTCGAAGATATTCTTATCTTTTTTATGGAATCTGACAGATAACTTTAAAATTAAGCGTTTAAGGTGAGGTTGAATGTTAAATATCGATTAGTTTAGGCAATAATCGATTATAAAGTTTCTATCTTATTGGTCCCGGTTGTTGCATTGTGTTGACGGTCCGTGCGGCAGCGTAAATACTTACAACAAGACTTGAATAGCTGGGGATACCACAATCTACGTTTACTTGTGCTAGCAACAACATCAATAATTAAAAATTATATTTTTAATTGCATATTGTTAATTTAGAGATTCCGGTTTACAAGAATCCCAGGCGTAGGTTTGAGACGTCTGACCACCCGCCGATTTCAATCAATTTTTTTAAATGAAAGTAAGGCGAACATGAGGATATATGTTACATGGCGCTCCGTTTGATCTGATATTTTAATATTTTTTTGTTAATATATTTACGGAAATTTCCTTTTTACGACACAGATAAATTTGGGAACGATCAGGATTTGAACATAATGACCTTTAGATCTATAACTCCACTCCCTAAACACTACACCAAACTACCTGTACATATTATGTAATCTTGATATATGGGGTCGGTGCACACAGATTTTCTCGAGCTGGTTGAACTCCGCGATCCGCTACTTCATACATTTTGATAATATAGTACATAATATCAAAGTTGACATAAATAAATAATTGTGCAAACTTTCCCGTGCGATTTCAACTCGCAGCTTCCTTTCACAAACGACGAATGTGCACATTTTTCGTTTTTGAGTTATGTATGTAGTACCTGTACTGTTAATCTGGAATTTGAACGAAATCCATAGCAAAAACAGCGAATGTGATCACGAAACGAAGTTGCACGAATGCATATGAGGCATACAAGATATTAATATAATCACTTTATCTCAAAACTACAATTTTGCACATTCGTCGTTTGTGCATGGGAGCGACGAAATGTCACACTGTCAATATGTGCATCTATTTAGTGTTTATTAAGGGCCACAATGGAATTATTTTTATGTTGATTATCATTAAACAAATCAATCCTAAATGCGTCACTTGTAGAGCGTTATGGACAGATTTAGGCATACCTTATTATTATATTATAGTAGCATAACTGATAGTAGCATAACTGATGCGATTTCTCGGCCTACTGTGTCATTAGCCAAATTTTTATATTGATAAAAAAATATAATAAGTTTACATTGCAGAGATGCATTACGAACTGATATACAAAACTGATGTTTTATGTGTCACCGTTTTAAATTTTTGTATTTAAAATAAAAATTTAAACGTGAGATGCAATTTTCAATTACGACCGAAATGCTGCTATGTTATGAAAAAATGTGAATGTAGAATGTAGGTATTCTTTAAATTTTGCTCGAGTATCCCTGACCCAGGGGAAGACTTGATCACCAATCAGATATATACACGAAATAAACTGATTGTTCTTTTTTACGTTTTAAAATTTATTTATAACTTCAAATTAACCACTTCAAGCCCATATTAATTGTTGGTGGTCAATTAAGAATGCGATATACGCATTTATTGCACATACAGTACATTAAAGAAGGACAAGGCGAACGTGGGAGTGGACATGTCAAATGCGACGTTGTATCTCAAGTGGTTAATTACTTACTACGATGTTACAGAAGTTATAGATTTGAAAACAGTAAAATACATCATTTAAAAGATGATGAGAAATAATCTGAATCCCACCTTTCAAAAAGTACGAATAATTTTGTTCGACTATTCGGGAATAAGGTGGGTATTACCCCATAAAAGATATTTTAATGAAAAATGTGACGGTGTAATGCGCCATCTTTAACGTAAAACTTTTGATATAGTGTATTATATTTATATGACATTCATATAAGAGCAAATTTTATGAAGATTTTTTTTAAATAGTGTATTAGATAATGACAGTAATTCTACAGTATAATAAAAAATATAGTTAACTCTGTTAGTATTCTTGACACAAGCGCCATCCTAGCTGCAGAATACATAATATACTAATATACAATGCATAATAATATAGCAGCTGTTCATAATGTCGAGTCCTGAGGCGCCGCGCCACAGACTACTAAATTTAAAGTTAAAATACTCTGGTTACAACAGTTTCATCTTTTAGTGGCGGCGCGTTACGTTTATGCCAATAAAAACCAATGAGAAATTTTTATTAGAAAATTGTTGCACGTAAAACTGATAATTTGAAATTTTTATCCTTTTTCGAGAACCAGTGCTGTGGCCAGTGGGGTTTGAAAAATAAATCAATCGTAAGTTATTTCTTGAAGAAAAGAAAAAGAAAATGTTTAACTCTGAAAAATTAAATAAAATTAATTAGTGAAAATGTTAAGTGATATACGTAAAGGTCAATTTGGGCGACAAATTTTTTTTTTCCAAAATTTAAAAGGCGTCTGTTAAATAAGATATTTTCCAGAAATAATGTTTTCGTTTACAATAATAATTATTGTTTAATCATTTAAATCCGTAGTGCGTAAACCAAAATCTTTAATTCCAATTCTGCAAGTTTTTGATTTTCTTTTCACTTACATTTTTCAAATTTGGTGAAATAAGTAGTTAGATGTAACTGGAATATTATAATTATCGCAAATATTTGTATTATCTTTCTTATTAACAAAATTTAATTGTAACCTTTGAACTTGAAGCCACATCGGTTACTGTGATTATTTAATAAGATTAATTGAATTTCTACTAATGCGAAATAATAATATAAGTTTCAAATATTATATTTATATCACTTACATAGGAGACCCAGTGGTGTAGCTAGATCTTTTGCCGCTCGGGGCAGTTCCAAAATTTGCGCCCTCCCCAAAAATGTTTTTGAATGACTTTTTTTTTGAATTGCTGAAATATCATCAGCTATATTTGCGCCGATTTTTATTATTAATAATTTAAAAAAATTTATTTACACAAGTGATGAAATGTTAAAGTGAATTTTTTCCTTAGTGGTGGGCACGTGACTCGGGCTTGCGCGGCAAATACGGAGGGAGAACGCTTGACATCCAATTCCACCAATTGACACAAACAGAACCGAAATGGCGAATATTCGTTTCTGCACATTAGCCACTCCCAACCACTAAGGAAAAAATTCACTCTACGTATTTATAATATTTTTTATTTTTCTTGCCTTTTTATTTGCAAAGTCTTGAAGGATATCGTCAAAATTTATATCCTCTGTTCTTTTTCTATAGAATGTACTTATCGCTAGATTTTGCAATATTGAATTACTCATTGTGGAACGAAGATAATTTTTAATTAATTTTGAAAAGCTCCATTCACAACTGGTGACACTGATGGCTATTGTTAATAATATTTCTATGTTAGGATCAGAGTTTTCGAACCTATACTTTTGAACGTTTTGCTTCTTCTTGTAGAGCAGGCACACACATAAAATTCTAAATACTTTTCCCTTCAATTTGGAACTGTTCTTCGCCAATGCCAACAAAGTTATTCACTTGACATTCAACATTGTCGTTTAAAAGATTCTATGGTATTAAGCACGAATACTTCTCTGCAAGGACATAAAAGTTGCTCAAAGCATAACATTGTTTCCTGGATAACTATCCAATGACGAAAATATTTATCTTCGTATTTCTTCCTCTAAAGATAGCCCCACGTCTTGCGAATTTTCACCACTCATCGTTTTTATCTTTTTATGATGATATTTCAAGATTTATTTTTATAAAAATATTTTTTGCCGCCCTCACCGACCCCCCTAGCTACGTTACTGAGGAGACCTACAGTTTAACGTGGGTTTCAAAAACCATTCTCTGAATTAGAACCGGATAATTAGCAGTAAATTATTTTCAGTAAGTATTTTCAAAAATTCATAACTCAAAAACTAAGAGCCATTGGACTAAACGCCGAGAAGTGATAATTTTTTTAGCTCCTAGAATCACCAAAAAAATTGGGATCTCCATTGGTGGGTACCTCACTGTAATGTCCCCTTGTAAGCCTCGGCGACTACAACCGGCATGTTTGTTAGGGGGAGGGAATGTAATGATTATAAAATTAGATTGATGGATATAGGGGGGGGGGTGCTGGGGAGCTTTTAGGGTCCGGGAAAATCGACCCTTTTTGATACACAATATTATCTCGTATATACAGGGTGATACTGTAAAAAAAAATATATATTCATCTTTTATTACTGCAACCCAGGGCTCATTTCATTACTTTATAGAGAACCCAACGGGAAACTCCCGGTGAGCCAGCACGCACTTGATAAATATTATAGTTTATATGGCGAATAAAAATAGGTAATTTTCCCAGAGCTACTTTAGAGAGTTATATAAGAGTAAACTCGCATATTTGCTAAAAAAAATTGAATCTACTAGCAACATCAACTTTTCATAATATTATATCATTTATTATGCAGAATTAAAATTTCAAGAGGTTCTTAAATCTTTTAAAAAATACTTTGTAGGTATATTTTTTATTATTATTAATTTTTACTTTCACTCACTTATATGGTGTCTCATAGCACGTTATTCAGAGATTAGGAATGTATTGTCAAAGTTGACTAGTTTTTAATGCATAATTTTATAGTTACTGCAATAATTATGATATGAAATAATTACCTATTGCTTAAGAGGAATCCTTAAAGTTCAAAAAAAATTTTTCAAAAAATTTGAATTAAAAAAAAATAAAAACACAGTAGTATGCGTCCAAGTGTCCTCTTTTAAAAAATATATACTTTTGTGCAATTTTCTTGAGTAATAAGCAAGATATCATTGAATTACGAAAGTGTATTTTCCAACTTTAAGGATTCCTCTTAATATGGTAAACAAAATTATTACTGTCTGTAAACCCTATTTTTATTTGTCCAATAGTAGAACTCTGATATAGTTACTGAAGAGACCTGAAAATTGTTCGTTATGATAGGAGCAAAATTTATCATTAATAAAAATGAAAAACAATTTTAATTTATTGGCAATTATAAAAAATTTTCTTTTAACAGCTAGTCATAAAGCATGATAACTCAGATATGGCTCATTACTAAAAAGTATGTGTATAAATGACATAGTAAGTAAATTCTGTAATGTAATTCAGTTAATGATGTGTGAATTAATGCATAACATTTTGTTATCTTTGTTATCTTACTTACAAAAAGTAATTATTTTAAAAATGATGTTCAAATTTTTTAGTAATTAAGTATAGTCAAACTCCCTCTCGTGGTTATAACTACATCTCTTGTCTATGTGATATTGAGGCCCAGTTTATCAATCTCTAGTTAGTGTCCCAAGTACATTTTAAAGGCGCTAAAAGGTTCCTTTAAAAGGCTTTTTTAGGACCTTTAAAGTTTAGTTGGGACACTAACTAGAGATTAATAAACTGGGCCGGAATGCAATGATTTACTATATTATTACACATCTGTTTTTTTTTAATTTGGCAATCATTGCCAACCAAAAATTTGCCTTGGTGATAATTTGATCAATTATGCTTATAATGGGAAATCATGATCTACAGAAATGTGTAGACTTATAACAATGATAATCCTGATAATTGGATAGTAATTAAATTACTATATTATAGAACTTGAATCTAGGACATCTGAACAATAGATCACGATTTCCCTTTATGGGGAATTTTTTGGAAGTAACTATAGCAAAAATACGTTCCATGTTAAAATTTAATTGAAGTCAGACTATAAGTTATTGTGAATTATACTGATGTGCAATATATTTTTACTCTGTTTTTCTTGCAGATATTAATAACTTAGCGACATATCTATATTCTAAAGAAAAAGCCTTACAAGTGATACTTACATCATCTTCATAGCGTTTATATATTTTCTACAATGTTAAAAATATATCACAAGTGTCTTCAACTTAGTGGTCGACATGTGAAGTGACTATTGATTTCTGAGGCCCAGTATGGGCCAACAGCCTCGGCCACAACTCAACATGAACCCCACAACTCCAGCCCGCTCGTCGGGCTACCATCAGAAGGCGATGGAGGAAATTCACAATTCGTTGTTGCCATTTGCCAAAAGCAGCAACGAATTGGTTGGTTCCAGTGCAGCTAGCACCATTTCTACACTTTCTGCAACTAGTGGTGTTAGTTCGCTCAGTTCTACTTCTGGTAACAACGGTACCGACAGAGATTTACAACAATTAAGACAAATATTAGCACAACTACTTAATATGGGATATACAGAGGAGTCGTCCATAAGAGCTCTACAATACTCTGGTTTTCGTTTAGATGGAGCTATCGATTTCTTAGTAAAGCAACAATTAGATATAAGCAGTAAAGGAGGTTTTACTAAGTTAATTCGCAAGCCTAGCATAGAAAGAGAGTTAAGTTTACATCGTGGTAGTCCGGCACTCGACAGTGGTGCGGGTAGTTCAAGATCTGATAGTCCACGATTAGTCGAACTTCATGCACCTGTTAGTCGTCAATATTCGCCTAGTAGTTTTAGTGAACCACCGCCCCCACCCCCTCCTCGGAATACGCCGCCGCCGCCTCCACCACATCTTGCATATCAACAAGTTCCTAGTAACGTTCAGCAGCTTTTCAAGCGAATGTCACCTGCGCCTGCATTACCTGCTCGACCGCCACCTGCCGTGCCAGTTTATAATTCACCAGTAACTCAACAAAGAGGTACGAGTCCTGTTAGTAGTATTTCATCCGGTTCGGGACGGCAACCAATGGTAGTACAAAACGGCCCACAAGTTCAACAACAATTAACACAACAAATGCAAGCATTAAGTTTGTATCAAAGTAGCACTTCGTCTACCGCCGAACCACCTCCACCTTATCCGCTCATACCACAATCACTTTCGTCCGCTCCTCCTCCACCACCATCGTATTCAGCATCAATACAAAATCGACAAAGTCCTACGCAGGATTTTCGGAAAAGTCCTTCCTCTGGAATTTATTCTGGAGGCACTTCTGCCGGTTCGCCAAGTCCTATACCCGTATCTGCAACAACACCAACCGCATTAGCTAGACCTGCACCTCTTCAAGCTTACGTTGCAAGACAGGCTAAAACTCAACCACCAATTATAATGCAATCGGTTAAAAGTACACAAGTTCAGAAGCCAATTTTACAAACTGCTGTAGCTCCAACATCACCACAAATTCCTGCATCACCTACCAGTACCACTCCACCGGCCACAGCGGCACCTCCTCCTTCGTACACTGCCTCAATCCAGCAAAAACAGCAACAAGTTCACATGCCCAAGCCTGCCGCTCCATTACCAACAAACGTGGTGTGTTCTACCGCCGTCACTAACACTGCTATGCCAATACCTACAACAGAACCTCCTAGTTATGCAAGTACAATGCAAGCAAAAGCAAAGGCGGTACAACGAGGCGTTGCTCATCCTCCAGTTCCTCCGCCGCCATATTCAAACGTGCCAGATGATAATTTTGTTCAACTCGCAACAATCGAATCGATGGGCTCGCCAAGATCATCACCTCAAGTACATCCGCCATTACAAAGAAAATATTCGCCAGCTGTACCATCAGATAACGTCGCTTCGCGTTCCGACAGTCCACATTCAGCGTCATCCAGTGAAGGAAGACCTTCGCCTGCTCACTCGGTACCCGATTCAGGTGCACCTCCACTACCTCCAACATGTAAGTTTTACGCCCTCCTCTTTTATCCATTTCATTAATTTAACGCCATTTTTTGTTAACAGTATCGTCTTCAGTCAATTCTAAAAACAGAAACAATCAAATTACTAACGGAAATGGTGAATACAAGGAAGAACATCCACCACAATTACCGCCATACAGAAAAATAAAGCATCAGTCTCCCATTCCCGAAAGAAAAAAGATCAGCAAAGAAAAGGAAGAAGAAAGACGCGACGGTAAAGTGAAAAATTATTCACCTCAAGCATTCAAATTTTTCATGGAGCAACACATCGAAAACGTAATCAAAGCATATCGGCAGAGAGTTTACCGGCGGATGCAACTTGAAAATGAAATGACTAAAATTGGATTGAGTCCAGACGCCCAATGTCAAATGAGGAAAATGTTATCTCAGAAGGAATCAAACTACATTCGGTTGAAAAGAGCAAAAATGGATAAGACTATGTTTACAAAAATTAAACCCATTGGTGTCGGTGCTTTCGGTGAAGTCACATTGGTGCGCAAAATCGACACAAATCATTTATATGCAATGAAAACACTAAGGAAGGCAGATGTTTTGAAGAGAAACCAAGTGGCTCATGTGAAAGCGGAACGTGACATTCTAGCAGAAGCTGACAACGAATGGGTGGTAAAATTGTATTATTCTTTTCAAGACAGTGATGTTCTCTATTTCGTTATGGATTACATTCCTGGGGGCGATTTAATGTCTTTGCTTATTAAACTTGGAGTTTTTGAAGAAAATTTGGCTAGGTATGCTTACAGATTGAAGTTTTGTTTGTTTGAAAATAATAAACTTTTTGTTGCAGGTTTTACATTGCCGAATTAACATGTGCAGTTGAAAGTGTTCACAAAATGGGTTTCATTCATCGGGACATTAAGCCTGATAATATTCTGATAGATAAAGATGGTCACATAAAACTCACTGATTTTGGTTTATGTACTGGCTTCCGATGGACTCATAATTCAAAATACTATCAACCTAATGGTGAGTTATGAGGTGTTTGGAATGTTGGTCAATATAATAAGTTGTTTGTCTTTTAGGAGAACATAGTCGACAGGATTCTATGGAACCAATGGAAGAATGGAGTAATGAAGAGTGTAGGTGTAAAAGTATGAAACCTTTAGAGAGGAGACGTAGGCAAGAACACCAAAGGTGTTTAGCTCATTCTCTAGTCGGAACTCCGAATTATATAGCTCCAGAAGTGTTACAACGAACTGGTTATACTCAACTATGTGATTGGTGGAGTGTGGGTGTTATACTTTACGAAATGTTAGTTGGTAGTCCTCCCTTTCTTGCCAATTCGCCTGCAGAAACACAGTATAAGGTAGGCCCTCACACTTAATAATTTTAAATGTACTTTATAATCCAGTAATTTTTAACTGTATTTTACTTCAAAAAGGGTAAAGTCTGAGCGATAACAAAATTAAAGTTTTTATACTTTTATATGTCTAAAAAACACCTCAGAAATTTGCGTATGTTTTTATATTATTTTTTTCACAAGTTAAAACAAATTTTAAGTAAAAAGAAATTAAAGTATTCTAAAAATTAGCGAATGTGTACGCGCTAATCGCCTTAGTTCAGTGCTTTCTAAACTTGATGTTACTACGCTCCCATTGGAAAAAATCTAATTTTAGCGCCCTTTATTTCATTAAATAATACACACATTTTTAAATGGTAGATAATACATTAATAAAAACTTTTTTTAAGAACAAAATTTCGCGCCTCTCGTTGCACCAGTCCGCGCCTCCCAGTTTGGAAATCGCTACCTTAATTGCTGTTACAATAATCCTGAATTTTGTGAGAATGTCTTAAATACCTCAATTTTTTGAGAATATCAATTTCACTCATGACGTTTCCATGTTTGTCCACATATATACGCATATCATTTTCATGGTGATTTCGTTTTTCCATGAGTACTTTAAAATCCCTAACTATTTTTAATTCAGCGTTACGGTAAGCAAACCAATCACGGCGGGTTTTAAAAATATTTACTTCATGTAAATGATCATCCACATATGCATCAAAAGCCTCCAGCAAACCAAATATCCCCACCAAAATGGTTTTTGAGATGGTACCATTCAATGTGTTGATAACCGTAATTTTATTAAATAATTTTCGATCAAATGGACAACTAGGTTGAATTAAGCGCGATTGTTCTGATTTTGTCCATTTGAGTATACAATCAGCACAAAATTTATGGTCACAATTGCACAGAATGCCTACTTGATCAGAAAGTTTACGCAAGCAAATACCACAAGGTTCTTTACTGTTTCTTGTGACCATTTTGATTGCATTTTGGTTAAATTTTTGTTCAGCTTCGTTCATTTTTTGTTCATCTTTGTTAATTTTTTGTCTATCCTTATGTACAAACGATTTCATCAATTTTGGAAGCAACTTTTTAAGGATCTGATTTGAAAGTTTTGATATAAGAGGGTCCATTTATAATTTTTGTTCCTGGTACCTTGACATCAATTGACTTTGTTAAGTTATCATTGCCATGTTAATATAGTATTTAAGTATGGTTGGTAATATATAGTAATTCGCGGTTTAATAGTAATCCACAAAAACTGCAGACAAGATTTGGGATGTGCAATATGATTTTAGTCCAGGTAGTGAATGCATATGTGTACAGGGAGCATCCATTAATTACGTAAGGACGATTTTTATAATTTTGACTTTTGGCTTTAACGTTTTATCAATAATTAGCCAGACTTATGTAATTATAGAACCAAATCTGAAATCCACAGCGTGTTGATGCTTATTGGAGAGCCTAGCTAAGAAATTCAGTCAAATCCGCAATTTGAACCCAGAATTTCCACTCTGTAACTCAACCAGCGATCATATCATATTCTGAATCGTTTTTTGTTTCAAATTCAAGGTTTTGTTGAATTTCAAACAATTTGGAAGAAATAACAACAATCCTACAAATTGTAAAATTATTTATTTTAAAAATGAAAATACTACCTACTAAATACAGGGTACTAATTTATTTGTACTTAATACTTATCAGTTTTATTGCGCAAACTTTACAATGGCTTCTTAATCTATGTGAGGTGATGATTTGTTATAATTTCAAATAAATAAGTGTTATTATTATTATTTCAGGTAATCAATTGGGAAACAGCATTAAATATACCAAAGCAAGCAAATCTCTCTAAAGAAGGTGCGGACTTGATACTAAAATTATGTACCAGTGCGGATAAACGGTTAGGCAAAAATGCGAGTGAAGTGAAAGCGCATCCGTTCTTTTATGGTATAGATTTTGAGAAAGGATTGAGGAGACAATCGGCTCCACATATTCCCAAAATTGAATATCCAACAGACACGTCGAATTTTGATCCAGTAGATCCTGATAAATTATGGAATTCAAATTCGATGGATTCGAATGCTTCAGATGAATTTATAGACGATAATAAACCTTTCCACGGCTTTTTTGAATTCACGTTTAGAAGGTTTTTTGATGATGGTGGTGGGCCCGCTTTTAATAGAATTAATTTGGACGACAGTAACGAAAATCAGGGGCCTGTTTATGTATGAAAGTCACAATGTTCGTTGTGAGGTGGAACCTCATCGATTGTTTTATTGGTTTATAGTAAAGAGTGGTCTTCTAAAGAACATTCGATCTTTGTATGATATGCTTTTAAATTGCATTTGTAACGTACTTGAATGGTGATTTTATTAAATAAAAATTGGTGCCTAGTAATTCACGTAAAAATTTAATTTTTAAGTGGGTCACTTGGACTTTTTTTTTATACTTTTAATTACTTATTTATAACTTTAACAGCTTTTTTAATACGTATTTTTTTATTTCCGTGCAAGTACGTTACGATTATTTTTACAAAGAGAAACAAATATGCTGGTCAATTGTTTTAAGCCAAAGTAATCAAGGAAACTAGTGGACTTTGCATTGCTAACTTGTTTTAGTTAACATGTTAACTGCCGTCTGATACGTTTTTAAAAGCAAGAAGAGAGAGGAAGCTTGGTTTAACTATATTTTGTCGACACCAAAAGTACTGAACGCACTTAGCTTTAACCTTCTCAACAATTATATTTATTAGAATATTTAAGTTATGTGTACATTTTCAGAACTAATTTTGTTTTTGTTATATAGTCTATGTTATATATGCATAAAACATGTGATAAATAATGCTAAGGGAGTTATCTATTCATCATCATCATACAAAAGAAACCTTGTAATTTACAATGCCAAAAATAATAACGTACTTTCACTTTTGATTTTAGCCTAATAATATACTAAATAAAATAATAATAATAGATTGCAGTTAATGTGTTACATTTGAATATCGGGGGGGATAGGGAGGGGGTTCATAATAATAAAAAAATAGTACAATTATGACAAACAAAAAAATAATCAAAAATTGTCAAGCTTGCAAAAATTTATTATATTAGTTTTTGAAATATGGTGCTACATTGTTAATACATTTTTAAATGTGATATTTACTGACTATCCGTAAGGTTTTTTGTATGTATTTGTCGTTTTTTAGTTTCTATGTATTGCTTAACTTTTTTCAAATTTGTTTTTAATTGATTAACATAAGCCTGTGTGATGTATTTATTTAAAGCACTAAAAATGGTGCGTTTGTTATTAGCATTTGCTTTATGGATATGTCATGTAGTATTGAACAATAAATTATTATTATAAAAGAAACGTTAGATTATATTTAAAATATAATTTGTATCATATGTAAAATAATATAAATATTTTATCTTAAATTGACAAAAATTATTGTATAAACTATTTTGTAAATAATTTGTATAAGGTATACATAAATGTTTTTAACAGTTAAGTAGTACATAATATAAAAAAGAGTTTTACTTGTTTGAGAAAGTGTAAAAGCGCTATGGTTATGTGTATTTATTTATGTTAGCCTTATTTATGTTAAATTGTGTGATTTTAAGACTGGCGTGTGAGAATTGAGAATATTGGTACTACTGCTATTATTTAGAAAATAAAAGCATTTCTTTATAAAATTGTATTATTGTTTCATTTATTATCTCTATAAAGCTTTTGCGCAACTAATTTACCATGAGAAAGGTTCAGAAGCACTCATTAGACCAGGGAGCACCAATTTTTTCAAAGGTAAATATCAATTAAATTAATACTTGTTTTTATTGTTCATATTTTTGGATCATTTCATTAGAAATCATTGAGAAATAAATAAAGTGGTAGCTTTATATTTCAATATATTGTTGCTATGGGTGATCTACTGCCGATCCGAGCATAGGAAATTAACGTGGAAAATTGATTTTTTAAAATTCCTGCTTCCCATCATAACGGATAAGAATGAAAAAAGTATCAATTTAAAGAGATTTTTATTCCGCGTCTAAAGATACCTAACACTTGATATTTTGTTCTTCAAGAGGAATCTTCCAAGTTGGAAAACACACTTTCGTAATTCGCTGTTATTTCGCTTATTACTCAAAAAAATTGCACAAAAGTATATATTTTTTAAAAGAAGACAGTTTTAAAATAATTTACTCTTAAAAAATATATATTTTTCTGCAATTTTTTTGAGTAGTAAGCAAAATAACAGCGAATTACGAAAGTGTGTTTTCCAACTCCGAGGATTCCTCTTAAGAGCACTCCGGATCACGTGACTTTCTCTGTTTACGTAGGGAACGTCTAATTCGATTATTATTTAAAAACAGTTAATTTTGCTTTTGCTATCTCATTTTTAAATGTATTTTGAACTGTGGATACTCCTTAAAATTTGAAAAAAAAATTAAATAATTTTTTTTTTTACTGAATTTAAATATTATTCGAAATAGTATTGAGTATCCACTGTTTATCTCTATATATTATTAATAATAGTTCAAATTGTTTACATAAAATAATTGCGTTTATAGCCTACAGAAGTTCCTTTCGTAATCAAAAGGAAGGCGTTTGATTGGCTTTCGACTGAGAAAGTCACGTGATCCGGAGTGCTCTTAACCCTGTAAGGGGCGCTGTATCCATATGGATACAGTATAGAAACATAGGAACGCTATTTATCTGCTGTTAAAGTTTATTGTATCTGTATCCATATGGATACAGCGTCCCTTACAGGGTTAATTACTGTTAAAAACTCACTAATAAAATGAAAAAATATCACATTTAAAAATATTTTAGTTGCTTTGTTTGAATAAGTTAAGAAATGGTAGACTTCCAATCCATTTCTAAAGTTGAGCCAGTTACTGAAGAAGAAGAGTGTCTTGAAATCGAAACTATTGAGAAGAAAGTCCTTGAATTTTGAAAAGAAAATGTGCCAATGGAGGAAGTCCTTGAAATGATGGAAAATAAAATGTGTCACAATGAAGGAACTAAGAAAAAATTCCGGAAAGTGATAAGAGAAACAAGAAAAATTAAGTGGACAAGTCTTATCCAACAGTCTACTGTTGTCTTCCAGTCTTCTTCTCTTTTATTGGAGTCTTAGACTCAAAAAGAAAAAAAATCAATTATAAAAAATCGGGAAAGAAAAATTTGGAAAAACATGAAAATAAAAACAGATGTTACTTCTCCGAGGGTCAAACTCAGGCAGGAAGGAGGTATCCCGTTCATCAATCTGGGGATAATAAAGAAGAAAGCGATGATGAGGAGATACCATCTAAAAGAAAATTGACTTCCAATTTGGAAACTTCCATTTTTATAAAAAAAAACACACAACAAGATTTTTTTTTACGAAGAAGGTGGACGTGATCCAAATCAAAAGGGGGCCATTTTATTAAAGTAGGCCAATCGAAGGGCACGGTGGAAGGCCGCTGAAGCTACCAGCTCCCGATAAAAATAAACAACTAAAAATGGGAAAGATGACAACTGTAATGAAACTTGATAACTGAATAAAATAAACTTGATATGGAGAAAAATTAAAATGAATGCAAGATTATCATTTAAACAATAAATTAATTAATTATAATAAAATAAAAATAACAACGCACATAAACTGATTTAAAATTTTAACAAGTGATAAAAATAATTAAGGATAAATTTTCGTCCATTTTTTAATTTAATTTATTTTTCTCTTTTTCGGGTAGTGGACTATTAAATTACTCAATTGTATTGCTCCAACGTTTCGCTATTATATTTAAAGCTTCATCAGGAAGTACAAATAAGGTCATAAAATGACAATTTAATAGTCCACTACCCGAAAAAAAGAAAAATAAATTAAGATAAAAATAATCTTTGAAAGACAATAAAAATGTAAATTGAAGTTTTTATAAAATATTTGAAACAAATTAAAAATTGATTGATGGATGGATTTTGTACGATTTAGTAAAAACATTGAAATTTTAGAAAGGATTGGTCACTGGGAAAATGAATGAAAATAATATTTTATAAAATCATTGTGTTTATAAAAATTTCTAATATTTTGCTATCACTTTAGGATAAAGCAGAGTTTAATAATTGATGAGTGAAATTTATGAAGTTTGTGTTGATAAAAATTAAGTGATTTAGAAAAATTTGGATCAGTAATAATTTACGAGTAAGTTTAAAATTTGAATGTTAAAAAGAAATTGCAATACGTGAAAAATTGAAGTTAAAAATTCACGGAGGAAAATTATGGAATGCCTTAGAAAATTAAAGTTTTGCTGACATTTTGGAAAAAGTTTTTGGATCGACTCATTGAAGAGCAGATTGTTAGATTAATTTCATAATTTTATGTGAATTTGAAAATTTTATTGGAGATGATAGCATTCATTTATGTCGATTTTCTGGATAATTAAAGGAATAGCTTTTGTACCTTTGATTGACCTAATAGTTAATTAGTTGGATAGTTTTGTATAATTTTTGAAAATTTGTCGATAATTTTGATTTTGTCAAAGTGTTTTCATTCCAAAATTGCGATTTCGGGTAGCTTTCTCCAATTTCCTTTTGATGTATTATTTTGGCATGAAGAAATTTACTTTACTTACTAATAAATAGAGGAAACCAAAATGACGTTCAAAGAGATAATGTAACTGGAAAAGAATGGATGACAACAGCGCGCAGTCAAGAAGAAAGAAAAAGGGGAGGACTAATACACTGTATCTAATTTTGGAATAATAAGATGGTATAATTGAAAATTAGTTTAATTTTATATAGCACTTACAAAGACAAAAATTTAATATCAAGAGTTTTAAAAGATTCTTGCAGTAATTATTTTATTTTTATTTGACTTATTTCTTTTTGAAGTATAGAAAAATAACCCATCAAGTTGTTGATTTTTTCTTTCATGTTACAAATTCAACAATCGCACTAAAAAATAATATTTTATAATTAATTGCTAATTTATTCATAATCATAAATATAACTTACGGGTGGAGCGCAATTAGGCGGAGTACATGGAGGACAAACTGGTTTAACAACTGGAACATATACACATGGTGCTGGACAGCAAGGAACCACTAACGGTGGTAATGGACAACATGCTGGAGGACAACAGGGACATACTGGAACTGGGACACAACAACTGGGGGTACATGGCATTGGACACTGAGGGCCTGGACACGGCGGCGGCGGTCCACAAGGTGGTGGTCCACAAGGTGGTGGACAACAAGCCATTTTATGATTTAAAAAAATTAATATTGATAATTAAACTTAAAATTTGGATTATTGTCCAAAAAAATGTTGGAACAAATATTTTACATTTGTTTGCAACGTAGATTACTGTAACAATGCTTTGTTTGGGTTGCCATAACTTTCATTGCACAGTTATGAATTTGTTTTATGCCCTCTCTAATATATTTTTCTACTAGTTAATATTTTTCGAAAGCCAACAAAACGAACTAATGGAAGTTAAAGGTGAGTTTTCGGAAAGGAGGAGATAAAACTTAGAATTTAAAATAGCAAATAAACCAATTTAACAATTTTTCCTGATTTTAACTGATGAGATCTTGGTTGAAAAAATGCAGACGCACAACCCCGACTGCGGCTATGGAGGCATTTTTAGACCTACCACCTCTTCACCTACGGGTTAAAAGGAAGGGCTTACAAACCACCATAAAAATAACCCAAATTAAGAAATTCAAACCTGGAGACAAAACAGATTACCTGCTAGAGATACGGAAATTATTCTTACAGCCAAAACTGTTTAAGAAACTGAAAACTTTTGACTTCCCGTCACCATTTGAGGTGTTATTCAATACGGCAATGTATACAAAGAAATTTAAAGGGCAAACAAGTCAATATAACATAAAGTCTAACAGTCAAGCTGATATAAAGGCACTCAAAGCCAATAGCTTTTGAGTCTTTATCTACATGGCAATGCAGAAAATCTTTCAAGAAACTAACAAAGGGCAACAAAATTACCCTTCACTGGGTGCCAGGTCATTAGGGAAATTAAATAGCTGACAAACTAGATAGATCAGGCTATAGAGCGCCCCCAATTGAACCCGAACCATTCTGTGGGCTATCCAAAACACAAAAAATGGAGAAGATCTAGAAGTGGGAAGTGAATGGCAAAAAGACTATGGTACAACATACCAGAAAAAAGACAAACGAAGACATTTATAGAGTAGATACTCGTCCTCAGATGCCAAAAAGCTTCTTCTTTTGTCAAAGAACGAAATCGAACTTATTACGGGACTGCTTACTAAAAAGCACGTTCTCTGCAGCTGCAACGCTTTAGACTTAAGTTTCCCCCGAAATGCGACACCTTGATAACGTAGACCATAGCGGACCATTCCCATATAACAGATAAGCCAACTAACATCAAGAGCTCAAACAAGGTTATAGCAAAAGTTGAGCACAACCAAGATAGTCACTTTCAGGCGGAGGAAGAAAAATCGATGGAATCTCAAGAGATAATCTCCACTGAAGTACAGTAGGCAACTGGGAGTCCTTCGTCAAAAAGTACTCCCAAAGGAAATCAAGCTGGGAAGAAAAGGGAATTCAAGGCAGCACTAGGGGTCATCGAACAAGCCAACCGCAATGACCAACAAGCCAGTGATTCCATCCAGAGGGTGAGAAGAACGAGACAAGGCGACGACGTGCTGATCGAGTTGGTGAAAGGGGAGCGAAAACCCCCAAAGTCTTAGAAAAAAGCTGGAGAGCAATCCCAGTGGCTTCCGTGTGGTTAACCCGGCCTCTGGGAAACTGACGGTCTGAATCAGGGACATAGATCCAAAGTTGAGGGCGTCAGATGTTGAAAGAAAAATCCGGGGCGTGGTAGGAAACGATGGACAGACGTCCATCGGAGTACTTTGAGCCACAATGGCGATTGTGGAACTGGATCGGCGCAGCGGAGAAACTATTCTGGGTACTCTCAGGGTAAAGTTAGGAATGACAGGGACCTGTAGAAGAAATAGGGTGGTCACGTGCAGCAAATGCTGGGATAGCGGCCACGAAGCACGAGAGTGTAAAAGCCAAAATGCTGGAGGTGCTGTGGAGCCGGTCACCAGGAAGACGCCTGTAAGAAGGGCCCATACTGCGAAGTGTGTGACCTGCATGGGCATATGCTGGGAAGCTGGCGCTACTGCTCCAGGAAACAATCACAGCAATAGTTCAGGCCGAAAGAAAGAAAGAAGAACAAAGTTCCGCAAAGGTGGAAGGTAAATTGGATAAATTGGAATATATGGACAAACTCGAGATCAAATAAAAAAAAATACATTGAAAGTGCAACTGAAGATGAGAAAGACCAGTGAGGGCCAGCAGACCGACAGAAGGACAAATCCGAAGCCGTATGTGACGAGCAATAAGTAGTTCATGCCCAAAAAGTCCAAAGAAAATAATAGACTGATAGAACAAATCTAATAAGTAAGACCGTCCACGATGAGTAATAAGTAGTCCAAGTCTAGAAGTAAGAAACAGAAGAGCAAAGTCCCTCAAGGACAGAAGATGATACCCCCTAGTCGTGACTGCTAATGCCTAACGGCGGATCCGCACGATCACGGGGAGGGGGGGGGCATGGGGAGAGGTTTTAGTCAGTAATAGTCTGACACTACCTCCACCGATTGTAGCGGTGTCTCGTACGAGATTTCCACCTCCAAGCAAAGGGTTTAAAAAATAAGCTTGATTTAAGTTAACCTTTAATTAGTGATATGAATCTTCCCTATATACATTTCAATTCACGTCGCTAATTAAAGGTTAAAATATTTCATGGGTCTGGCAGAGACAGCAAAAAAATTTCGGCTGCGACGCTTTTTTACGAAATTTGTCTCCCCCCCCCCCAATGAAATTCGGGCTACTTCATTAGCAACATTAATAAACATTCCAATATAATTGCAATTTATAATTTTTGTAACAAACCTTATAGATTTTTATCATCAGTAAAGGCATAAATAATTATTTTCGTAAAATGTACCGATCAAAATGGTGATTGAAACACAAATAATTTATTATTGTCATGAATGAAAGATTAATTTCATCAATTAATTCTATTTAAAAATAAGTTAATTTAATTATCATATCATTCATACATGACGTCATGTGAGTTTGACCAGAAACGCAATTCATGCAAGGCATCTATTTATTACCATTTATTACTGTAAAACGGGCTTTAGTAAAATTTTCATCATGTTAAAGCATGCGCAATATGTCATCAATCAGACAAGAAGGGGCGTATACAATAGAAAAGAAGGAAATAACAAAGGTTCCATTTTGTTCTGTATTTAGAGGAATTTTTGTATTTATTCTGTAATTATAAGTGTAATCGGTAATATAAAGTTAACGTTAGTTGAAAAAATGCGCCTGTGATAGAGTTGTTAGTGTGGCATTTTGGATATTGATTAGTGATTATTAAATGCAATCGTCGTATTAAATAATATTGTGTTTTTAACTGAACGTTTATTCTTAGCCAAGGAATAATTTAATAGAACCAAAATGAGTACGAGAGATGACGAATACGATTATTTATTTAAAGGTACGAAATTCATTTTTCCTGCTGTTCATCTTTCTGTAGTTTTGTTTGCTTATGTGTTTTTCATACCTATCCACTGACATTTGACGTATCCACATAATGTGTCATTCATTCTCTACTTAACAGTGCCAAGGGTCAAATCTTTAATCAATCGCTAATTTCTATTATTCTATTGTTGATGACATGCCGTGCACTAATTACCAATTTAATTACTTTCGATCCTTAATAATTATGCTAAGGGACAAAGATTCTATTTCATGTCCTCCATATCAAATCATTTCCAAATATAATTCCTAATCACCCAAAGTGATTCATGTTTAGGTAACAGTTCCTGTTAAATAATCGATTAGATTTATACCTAATAATCTTTTCCTGGTTAAAATTGCGATTCTGTTAGTTAGAATCTTCCAGCTTCAAATTCTCCACCGATGACAAAAACCCATAATCAAACAAATCCTACAGTTTCTATGATTATAGTAATTTAATAATAAATTTGTTTAAGTGCTTAGATTAGTTTTACTCAAGTTTTATTTGTAACATTTAACCTTTCCTTATTAGCTATTATGTGCATCTTAAATTAACTGCTTTCTCTACCCACTAAATTCGTGTTTTTCTGTTTTAGTTGTGTTAATTGGTGATTCTGGAGTCGGAAAAAGTAATCTACTAGCTCGATTTACTAGAAATGAATTTAACTTGGAATCGAAATCGACAATAGGTGTAGAATTTGCTACTCGCAGCATACAGGTAATTCTTTCAAGATTCCTTTCTTTATAATACTTATTCATTAATTGCAGTCAGGAAGTAAATATTTAATTTATTTCGAGATTTATTTATTTAAATACTGGACTTTGTTTCTCACTGTTGAGGGTTAGATTATTTATCAAGTTTAATACTGAATAATAAAAGTACAAATAAATGGGTTCAAGGTCAAAAAATAGCATCATTCATTTTCATGCTTTTATTGATCTTTTGATAATAAAAATCAGAAAGTGCACTGCTTGATATCTTTTTGGAAAATCATATCTAGTACTACACAGGGCACAGGGATGACCTTAGGTATGGAGACTTTGGTTATTTTATGAGAATAGAGTTCTATGGTTAAATTATAGCAGTTTCATATTTTTATTCTGGTCATTAATCGAAAAAGCAACTTGACTTATCGTTTTAGTTTTGTAGATATCTAAGAAAGCATGAAAAATAATAATTTTCGTTTTAAATAGTAAAATCTGATAAAACTAGATTTTTTTCCCCCCCAAGAAATCCAAATATGCCATTGCATTTGTCATGTCATAACATCTAAAATCAATCAGCTTTCAATTGAATGAATAAACAATTGTCCGATTTTATAATATTCTTGCTTTTCTATAGTTTGTAAAACTTTTGCAAAGCAAGGCACAAATATTTAATATCGATAACAAGATTATTTCTATTTTACAGTCATAAAATAAATTTATATTGGAAATTTCCAGCTTTATGTACATAAAAATTTTTATACACACTTATCTCAGTATAAGTATCCCGGTATTGTATTAAGGACTATTGGGTAGGATAATAGCATTGATTTGTAGATAGCATACAATAACAATAGGTAATATTATAAAATATCTTTAAAAGATTTAATTGGAAAACCTACTTTTATTTATAAATACTACTTACTTGGTTAATTATCTATAATATTATCTTCTTTTTATTAATATATAAAAATTAAAAGTTCATTAATTTGTCCAACCTTCGCATGTAAATTATTTTGTGAAGAATGTTTTGAGAACAATATCAACACTTGTTTCAAACAAAATTTTGATTTTACTGAGAAAATACAATTATTGTCAAGTAAAGAATTTCGGGATAAGTAACCTGTGTATTTAATTTACTTTGCATTACAATAAAATTGAAGTAATGAGAAGAACAAATTAAAAAATGGTTCACTTTCCACCTCCAAACACAGCTCTACTCTTTTTCTTTGATTAGTAATAATTATTGCTGTTCTAATGTCGTTTTCTTATTAATAAAAGGATATTATATATACGTTATATAAAAAGGATCAATCTGTTTCAAGGCCAAACAGTCGGCAACTCTTCTGGCCTTATAAGGTCAACCCCACCACAATTTTTCTTGTGGAAGCAGAAGAATTATCTTGAACCTATTGGAGAATTTCGGGTAAAATGTTTTTAGACATTCGCCTAAGGTCCGCTTTTATAATCGTCAGTTACACAAATCCAAATATTGCAATTTTCTATTAGTCCAGTCAAATAAGCATTTAATCTCGGAATGAAAGATAATAAGCTGAAAATTTGCATAAGTCTTTGTTTTGACATTTTATAAGTTAGTTCAAAAGTCTCATAGAATCTCGTGTCCGCGTCTCAAGATATTCATGGTCAAAGATCACCAAAACCTTTTTTTTTAAATATCGTGTTTCCTTTGCTCTAATCACATTTGAAGTTATTAGGAATTAGAAATTTGGTCTTGAGCAATATTTTATACAATAATTAACCGTTCTTGAAATAGTGCACGAAGAGTGGGAACCACTTAGCCATACATATAATGATAAAGCTAGGAATATAGAATCCAATACATAATAAAATTTATAAATTATGAAGAAACCTTACTTACTTATTTACTATATAATAAATGATATTTATAGATCTTATTCATAAATAAGACATCCGTTTAATAATATTTAGTTAATTTATATTAATAATGAAATATTATAATAATAAGTACTTATTATAATAATTATGATAGGTACATAAAAATGTAATTAAAATGTATTTAAACTATTTCATTTTAATATCTTATTAGTATTACCTAATATAAATTAACTAAGTAAATATTATTAAACGGATGTCTTATTAGTAAAAAAATTATCATCCAATATTGGATGCCTTATTTATGAATAATATCTATAAATATCATTTATTAAATAGTAAATAACTAATGGTTTATTCATAATTTATAAACCTTATTATGTATTGGATTCCACATTCCTAGCTTTATCATTATATGTATGGCTAAGAGCTTCCCACTCTCCACGGTCTATCTCAAGAACGGTTAATTATATCAAATACTGATTAGGACCAAATTTGTAGAGAATTTTATTCTCTATAACTTTCATAATAACTCCAAATGTGATTTAGAGCAAAGGAAACACGATTCTACAAAAAAAACCTGTTTTTGTGATCTTTGACCATGAATATCTTGAGACGCGGACACGAGATGTCTACGAGAGTCTATGAGACTGTTGAGATAACTAAGAAACCTACATTTAATCCAACAATTTTACAGATTGTAAAATTCCTATTGGACTTACACAATCTGTTTTGGGGGATCAGCCCTTTTCCACAATTAACTCACTGCGTATCTTAAGTTACAGGTTACGATGGGTTTCTACCCTTTGTTTCCATTCTCCGATTCCCATACTTCTCAGATCATCCATTGTGCATTCCCACCATCTCTTCTTTGGTCTTCCTATATGTCTATTCTCCATCGGGTTCCATAGGGTCATTATCCTTATCATTTCCTGGTTACTGCTTCTCATCACATGACCCAGCCATTTTATTCTTGGAGACTTTATGAATTTAACAATATCTTCTCCGCCCATTGCTTCACGAAGCTCAAAATTCATTCTTGGTCTCATTTCACCTTCATTTATTTTTTCCGCAAAATGGTTCTTATCGCTTCTTTTTAAAACCCTCATGTAAAAAAAATGGTAAAATAAATACTTAGGTTGTTAAAATTTAAAAAAAAGTCAAAAAGGGTAAAAACAAATAAATAAACGTAGTTTTCCATAAAACGAAATTTGACACTAACAAAATATAAATACTTAGTAGCTAAAATAAAGAAAAGGTAAAAATCTTATCTCTAATTATAACTATCTGAGGAACTCAAATGAGAGCGAAGCAATTGCCATAGTTTATAAATAGATTTATTAATTAATTTCATTTCTTCATGTATATTCTAGTTTCTAGTAAGTATATCATGCCATTCTTTGTTGATTTTGTTCCAAAGTTCTCATGGTAAATATAGGCAGGTTCAATGTATGTACTATTATATTATGTACTAATAAGTATTATATAAAAATGCCATGTTAAATGCAATGTCATATTGAATTCATTATATGCTGCACCTAGCAAGTCAGTGCAAATTAAATTTTGTAACTTGCACTGCCTACCCCTCCTTCACAAGTAGTAAAAAAAGGTCTTGTTCAGCAAGCAAACGAACAGACTTGACACAAAACAAATTTTTGATAATTTTATTAGATTGTTCTTTGCCATTGTGCGAATCTTTACATATTACTGAATAACTAGCCAGTATGAACGGCTTCTCGATAAGCATTAGTGTCGAACTGTATGTATTATTTTATTTAGCTCGGCCTACGGCCTCGCACTAACTAAAAATTAATCATTCAGATTTATTTCGAACAGAACTGATGTTTTTTATATAAATAAATAATATTTAAAATTGGTTTATTATTAATTCGTGAAAATAAATTTGTTTAATTATTAATAAATTACGAATTAAGGAATAATTATAATGTTATATTTGAGCTTTCGATCAGAAAATTACAAATAATAAGTGTAATTTTCTGACGAAGGTCTTAATGAAAGATCGAAAGCTCAAATATAACATTATAATTATTCCTTAATTCGTAATTTATTAATAATTAAACAAATAAATAAATAATATGTAGATACATAGAAAATTCAGTATGGACCACATTAAATTCGCACTACTGTCCAACTCTGTTAGGCTAGCAGTCCACCATCGCTTAAAGCCATTTTGTAGCTCGCTCGTTTCATTTTAAAAAGGTGAAACACATCTGGTTTAGGTTTTTGATGAATGAATGAGTCAGTCAAAGGGAACTCTTGGCTTTATCTGTATAGATTCCTCTGCATAAGTCCTCGTACCCCGCCTTAATTTTTTTTAGATTGGTAACTAAATATTGAACTAATCAGAGGTGCATTACATTAAGTGTTAAAATGTTCAGTATAAATCGATCATCAGTCAGTGGGAACTCTTGGCTTTAACAACAATTTTGTGTGTGATCAATCACGTTTCTAAAGTGCTGAGTTTTTATAGTAATCTCAGGATATGTTTTAAAAATGTCGTAATATTATGTAAAATCTACTTTGTGTCAACATATGAAGTATGTGTATTAGTATCGGATACGTTTAAAGTCACGTGACTAAAAGCCAAAAATACTTGATTTTAATTATTACATAGATGAAATCTGCATAATATTCCGTTTTTAAATAAAAGAGCAATACATTTTTGTTCTTTAACTTTTATTGAACTTTCTTTGTATGTCATTACATTTTTTAAACGATTTTTCAGCACTTCCAGATGAGTAATCACATTAAAATTATAGTTAAATTATACAATGGATTACTAAATGATGTAAACAATTAAGTGAAACAATTGTCATAGTTTATATAATTTCATTAATTAATTTAATTTTCCGATAACTTGTATAGGTACTTATAAGTAGGGTCCGGATTTGTAGGCATTTGCATGTTTTTTTTGCGTACAGGCACGTGAAAAATTTTAAAAGGGGAGCATGTTTTACGCCTTTCTGAATCGTTTTATGTAGTTTTTATTTTGCCTATAATGCATATTTTGAGTTTAAGTGCCTATTTGGCGGTTTGTTGCCTATAAATGCTTATTCGCTTATATTGGTATATATTTTGCATATTTAGCAAATCAAGTAAATACTACTTACTTCATAAAATTTTAAATAATTTTAGTGCAATAATTCTATTAATATTACTGCTCTGATCATGTTACCAAGAAGGTGCATGTCCCCCCCCCCATTTCGAATTTTGACTCCAAAATAGTCTCAATCGTTTGTGCTTTGATTGTGCCTGTTTGTACAATTGTACAAACATTATTTTGATTTTTACCCAAATAGTTTTCGAGATAATTCAATTTTAAGTTGGGGGGGGGGGGTAGAGACATGCCTTTTTGATATTCGAATTTCGGATTCAAAATAGTCTCAATCGATTGTACTTCGTTTGTGCTTGTTTGTGCAAACATTATTTTTGTTTGTACCCAAATAGTTTTTGAAATATTCGAGATTTTCGGTAACACGTATTAGCATGATGTGATATATTTAGAGTTTTTGAAATTTGAATTTCGGATTCAAAATAGGCTCAATCGATTATAATACTTCGTTTGTGCCTGTTTTTTAGCGCATATTTGAGTGCTTATTTTGAAGTTTTTAGAGCATATTTGCCTGCATATTTTCAAGTTTTTTAGTGCCTACAAATCCGGACCCTACTTATAAGTAATTACATATTTGGTCATTCATTGTATAACAATATTCATGACCCCTTTTCAAAATGAACAAGGATTTTTAATAGCAAATTCCATTTTTGTAAACAACTTTCCATTACCCTATTGTTTCTAACGCATTTATAGGAACAGTGGAAATAGACCATAATTATAATTAAAATTTTAACTTGTATACCCATATACTAGAAATAAGAAATATATACTAGAATAAGAAAAAGTCTTCTTTCAAAACGAAATATTGATCTAAACACCAATTTCATCTTAATTACAGAAATAATTTCAAAGAAGTAATCAGAAAAATGTGCGTTGTATGTCGAATAAATTGAACAACTTGACCTTTACACTTCACATTGATACACCAAATTGAAAAGTTTGATAAGGGCTTTTAACGATGTCTGGTTTTGAATTTTTAAGTGAATTACATTGCTTAATTATAAGTGAAGTGTTAATTTAATCACGGGAATGAATAGTCCGGTGTTGTAGCCAATGGCCTCAGTTGTTGGTTCATCTTCGTTTGTTTGAAGGGAATTTTTATTTGAATTTATCTTTTAATTATAAGTAAACAATTACAAATTATATAAATATGAAATATTGTACTACTTGAGAGATTACGAATCTATTATTTTTTTTTATTTTAATTGAAGTTCAAATTTTAATATATTCTAATTTTGTATGTCGCTGAAACACTCCGTGAAATGATGGGTAATAGTTTTTAGCATGAATGATTCTATATAGGTGATTCATGTATGAAATTTCCTAATATTACACGATTTTCTTTGTTTGGAAACAAGCTACCTCTTCATTACTTTTTTAAACTCAAAATATTATTCTTGATTGAATCAGCTGATTTGCTCATCCTTCTCTTTAATTCTCAAATATTTTTACAGTTCATTTCGTTATCGTAATATGGAAACCATACTTCCAGATAGTAAATGACTGTTTTTTTAGTTCTGGAGCATAACATTTCACCTAAATACCAAAATCAGGTGTTGACTGAGTGCTATGACCCGTTAGAGGGTACAATACCGCTCTTGTTTTTCTTTATGATAATATGATATTAGTCATACATAAATAGAGGATGTTGACAACCCAATTAATTGGTGCTCATACTGGACATTAAATCCGAGTTTATTATTTTTACAATTCTCCTTTCTAAAGTTCAACTAATAAGTTAAAATTTATTTTTGCTTCCATAGAAAACCTTTTCAAGTTTTAAAATTAACACATCATCTACATTTAAGATCATACATAAACGTGGAAAGACCCTTATAACTTCGAAGCAGATCGAAATCAAACATGAAAAAAGTAGTTGGGTTGATACAGAAATTCGCAATAGAAAGTTTTGTAAAAAGTTCGCTATGCTAATTGGATGTTACATATAAATATGATACAAACATTTTTGGACATTTTTATTATACAGGATGGGCCAATTTGAATTATAAAATACTTAGTTCCCATTTTTATTTTTTTTTACTGCTAATGATTCTTCCACCTTGCGTTTAGTTATGTATATCCAAACGTTTTAATGCCTCAGCACTTCAGAAAACAGATCAGATACAAAGCAATAACTTTGTAACTCAATCTAACTTTAGTTGGAACCCAAATGAAAAATGACTTACATTATTTTGCGAGTTCCGATCTGCTAATTTTAACGGAAGAGTTATAATTATAACAGAATTCTATATTATTGAAATCGTCCCAAATATATTTGTTCCGTTTTAGGGAGTTGCTTCGCTTCTCATTCTGCTTGACTGGTTCCAATAACGTTGACGAATTCAACTAATATTATTTTCCAAGCGTTATTCGCACACAAGACAAAAATAAATTTGTTTATTTTGCAAAATGAAAAATATAATTTTTTTTCGAGCAAATGTATAAACAAAAAAATTACTGCAGTAATAAATTAATTTTGTATAACGAAATTTTTTTTGCTGTACATGTAAGTGAAGTTATTCATTTATCACAATAATTATTTTTTGTACTATGTAATTACTTGCATGTTTCACTATGTACTTGGTAAAACTGGAATTAATTATAATAGTTACTAGCGGTTTTTTTTTACCTTTTGTATTGATTGTAGACTGTAGGAAAACTTCAGTTGTCTTCTAATAGTTTATAATTATAATACTGGGAACCTTTTTTTGACAGTAAGAAAACTACAAGATAAAAAATGTTTACTATTTATTTGAAGATTTCCTTTGTTTTGGGTCTTAAGGGCGACTAGCCTTTATTCCCAGTATCGAGAGCGGGGATCTCATAGAACATAGATTCTTCACTCAGATAAGTTTTAAATTCCCCCCCCCCTAGAATAACTAATCTAATAATTTCTGAGCTTGATAATGAAGCCAAAGACTGACTGTCTCTTCAAAAGATTGGGATTGGTTACCAATAAATGTAGTATTTATTTAACATGCCAGGAGGGTTTTAATTAATTATTTACATAGTTTGATATTATGAATGCTCAATTAATACATATTTATTTTAGGTGGATGGCAAAACAATTAAAGCGCAAATATGGGATACTGCGGGTCAGGAGCGGTATCGAGCCATCACAGCGGCTTATTACAGGGGTGCAGTAGGAGCGTTGCTAGTATACGACATAGCTAAGCATTTAACTTACGAGAATGTAGAGCGTTGGTTGCGCGAATTGAGAGATCATGCAGATCAAAATATAGTCATAATGTTAGTCGGTAATAAGTCGGATCTTAGACATTTGCGTGCTGTTCTCACCGACGAAGCTAAAGCTTTTGCTGAAAGAAATGGTCTTTCGTTTATTGAAACATCTGCTCTCGACTCAACTAATGTGGACACCGCTTTTCAAAATATACTCACAGGTAATGATTATAATTAATAGCTTCTAGGAATTGTTATCCTGTAATGTGGTTTTTTTTTGTTATAGAAATTTATCGAATTGTTTCACAAAAACAAATTAGAGATCCGCCCGAAGGTGAGACTATTCGATCAATTAATGTAGAATCCATCGATGTTAAGCCTACAATGAACAGCGATAGTGTACGCAAGCAGTGCTGCCAGTAACATTTTTAGCAATACATACACTTACTTTATTCTGGTAATTATTGAAAGTATTTTAAAATAATGATGTGTAAACTTGTCGTTTGTGAATAATAATTATTATTGCTGTTTTGAGACAAAGCGAAGCCTTTTGGAGTTTAAATATTTTTTCTAATTTTTCAGAAATTAACAGCATTCTAGTGACTATGCCTACAACACGTTTGCTGTTTTATTGTTTAGTTAATTTGATATCATGAATGTCCTACACATACGCTAGGGGACTTAGCAGTGAATTCAAATGTTTTTGCTGCACATTTAGCATGCTGGTGTAGATTTTTTGTAACTACTATTATTTATCCAGTAAATATTTTCATATATAAAATAAATAACTATGTAACTGTTGACAAGTAAATTTTAATTTAAGGTTTCTCAAATTCGATCAATTTTTTGTGATTTACTTTTCCTAGCTAAATAATTTTTTTTTGTATTTTTGTTCCGCAAAGCTTTCTTCATGTTTTATTAATATCTGTCTCACAAGCTCTTAACATACATTTAATAATTGTCTTGAAAAATCAAAACATGTAGCGTGGAAATTTTCATTTTGAAACTTTTTTCTAAATGGCCATTATTTAAATTTGAAATATTTTTATTTCACTTATCAATAATTTTTAAGCAAAAATTTATTTAAGTCATAAAAATTCTCTGTAAGCTATGTAATATAAAATGGAAAAAAACTTTTCATGTTAGTTAGACAGATTTTGTTAATAGACGTAAGAAATTATTAAAACACTTCTTGTAAATGTGCAAATTTTTATTTAAAGAAGTGTAACACCATAATTAAATTTAAGCTTAAGGATACTTCAGATTTATTATTAATATTAATTTTTAAATAAAGATTCAATATGTTATATCTGTTTTTTTTACTAATTCATATGATACCCTACTAAACAGTTATTGCAACTTATAAATAAAAAAAGAAATTCTAAATATTATTGCAATAAAAACTTGATAGTAATTTTGTTTACAAGAATTTGTTTTTAATGTTGCATCAATATTCATTTTGTAAGGATCCTAATGTAAATATTAACAGATTTTATATTTTTAAAATTTAAAGTAAATACATTTTTGCAATATTAAATTGTATATAAGTACAAGATACGAAAGAAAATTATTTACATTTGTTACACTAATTTTAATGCCAGTGATGATTGCACATCTTATTCCTGCTTATAAAAATAATTGGAAATTAATTTGTAAATCTTATAAGCCAAAAGCTGAAGAATATGACTTTACGTGAAACATTCAATTTTTTTAATTATGTGCTAGCAGAACAAAATGTATAGGCAAACCATGTATGCCCTTCGCAAAATTAAATATATTGCACTTATTCCTATGGAGATAAATGCGGAGTGAATTGCAGAAAAAATTGTGGGACTTCTACAGAGTACCTTAAGGAAGCATCAAGACAACTTTTCTTAATAATTAAAAGCGACGTAAATTTGATTCTTGAAAATTCATCTAGTTACTTACAGAAGGATTTCAATTCAGACTTTCACTTTTGAAGATGGATTGGCTGATAGAAACTTGACTTTCACATGAAAGCAAACTGTTCTTTTATAAATTCTTTCTGAACCTAAATGAAAATATGGGGTTTGGCTTCCATCCTAAATATCAAAATCCTTGAGAGATTTCAATCAAAAATCTACCAAGTAAGTACCAACAAAAACAAATGGTAGGTGCTGACTAGTACAAAATGAGACGCAAAATTTTGTTGTTGAAAAAAGTTCTTGTATTAATGCATTTTGTATATTATATGAAATAAAGTGAAGCATAGTAACATGAAGTTTGAAAATCAGTGCGAAGTGGTGATTTTGAAGGGGATAAAACAGCAAAAATAATGAAAAAATTCTCAACGAGGAAGGGGTAGTTTACTAGGGGTTAAATTGTAACATTTTGTTTAAAATTTTTGATACTATGTAAATATATTAATGTTAAATCTAAAAATGCTAATCGCAAGGGGTGGTGAGGAGGGTAAGCAATAAAAGTGGGTTAGAGGATCATGTCCAGAAAATAATATTGAAATTATTAAAAAAAAATCAACTGGGTCTTGTACAGGGTGGCGCACGGAATAAAACGCAGACTAACAAAATGATCAAATGTTTTTAGCTTTTCCTGTTTCAGGAAAAATTTCATGGGAAATTAAAGTTTACACGGTTTTGAACAAAGTATTGGCCAAATAGCGCCCCAAACACTGAGTAAACCTTTTTCTGAAGTTTTCGTGCACTCTTTGAAGCATTGCCACAGGAATTTCGGCGAAAACAGGAAAATCAAGGATTTGAGGTATCCCCACAGGAAAAAACCACAAGGGGTCAAATCAGGAGAGCGCGCTGGCTTGTTCAAATCGCCTCTTGGGGAGATGAGGCGTCCGGGGAATTTGTCCAGTCAAACCCTTGCTGTGGCCCCGTCCTGCTGAAACCAAACGTCTTCCAACTGAGGCAAGAGAATCCTGGATCATGGTCAGGTAACGTGCAGAAGTAACTTGTAAAAATTATGGCGATTGACACCGCGTAGAACATAAACTTCTCCTCCGCCTTTTTCGAAGCACCCCACTTTCAACCGTCTAGGACTGTTAGAAGGGAGCAATGCCGTCTTCAAATCCATGCGTTTGCCGCGCGCCACCCTATAGATAACATTAATAGGAAGGAATTTCGACTTTATTGGCGCATTCTATTACCCGTGCGTATACTTTTACCTAGTTTTGTAACGAGGTATGGTTAAGAACGTTCTTTTCAAGAAGATGCACTGGGCGTGTAAGGTGGAGTGGGGCCAGGGCGCCGCCCCGGTACCTTTTTTTAAGGCAGGGTACCGCCCGGTACTTTTAAAATTACTCCTGCATATCTGTATTTTTACGACTGCTTGCCTGAAGGTGGAAGTAATTTTTACACAGTACATTGCCTGCCTTAGCTTCTTTGTGCCGGCGCTTCTCTTTGCTCTTCTTAACGGACCCTTTTAAGTGTCCCGACGCTGCGTTTTCTGGGGTGGCCACATCTGCCATTAAACTCGACGAAGGTTATTAATGCCTAGAGCCAATGCTAGAGAATAACAGCACTCCACTTCGTTGGACACCAAGTCCGCGTCTCAAGATATTCAAGGTTAAAGGTCACATAAATGAGTCCTTATGAGTTCCATTTACAGCTGCACATCCTTGTACATTTTTGTAGGAATGTTCCTACGCTTTATCTCAAGAACGGTAAACTGTATAAAATATTGCTTAAAACCAAATTTGTAGAGATTTTTATGCTCTACAACTTTCCTAATAACTCCAAATTCTATTCTACAAATAACTAGGGCTTTATAAGGCTACAAATAGGGAGGGCTAACATCTTCATTTTACCTATACATGAAGGGGAGGGATTATGTTATTAAGTAATAACGAAAACTGTTGGAAATCTTCATATCGAACGACACCACTTATTTAGACACACTGTGTATAAATCTAAACCAGTGGTAAACAAACCGTCGATCGCGAGAAAATTTTTGTGAGTCGTCAAATTCCAGAAATAGGAAAACATTCTCAGAAGGAATTTCACTTTAACTACGTTGACGATTAAAAAGCCGTCTACTGTCTATCCAGGGGTCGCGACAAAATTTTACACACTGTGGGGGTCGGGAATGGAAATAGTTTGCAAACCACTGTTCTATTAGGCGAAATTTAAAAAATGTCATTTTACATTTGTCAGCCATTCATCAGTAATGGCGCTAAAATAATTGTCAGTTAAATTTAATTTAAGATTAATCGCAAATACTTTAAATATTTATAAATCAAGTTATGTTTAACGTTTAAGTAAGTCAAGTTTCGTATAGTATTAATTAAGTTCGTTATTCTCCTAAACTTTAAAAAAGAAGTAAATATGGTTCCTAACCTACAAAGTGGTGCCGGTTTTAAAGAACTGTTCTTAAAAAAGTTGTCGTACTCAATATTTTGCAGTGTTTTATCGAACATAGTCGTCGTATTCGTCTACATTATATTAGCCAATTTTAATGTTCATCCATTTTTATGGTTCAAGTCTTCGTTGGATACTGTCACTTCGTGGAGAACTTTGTTATATCTGTTCGGATTTACCTTCGTAATTTTTGCCGAGATTATGGCGTGCGCTAAAAATTATGTTCTACAGCCCGCCCTTCAGGTAAATCGTTTTCAAAAATTTATTTCTATATTTTCTCTGCGGACGCTTATTTCGGTTGTGCTGCATGTAGTGATCGGAGTGTTCGTGGTATGGTTATATTTATCTTTAACAAACGGACCTTACCAAGTTTTCTTCACTAAATGTAAAGGCGAACAGTGGTGCTTGAACGAAGGAAGTTTTTTTATTCTACTTGGTGGCGTGTGGACCGGTTTCTTTTATTGCACTCGTACAAATCTGATGCAAAGAAATATTCGATTTCCGATTATTCAGCAACGTAAGCTTTTGTACTTTAAAGCCAACTTTCTTTTAATATTAAACAACAGCAGAAAAGCAGCTTTCTATCCAACATTTTATTATTTTGTTGCTTACCACATGTTTGGTCCCCAATTACTACAAACACTTGCCGATAGTTTTAATTTTGAAGTGTCCATCGAAGAGTCTAACATTTGGATGTATTTCTACACCTGGTTGTTCTCAATCTTGTACGTACTCAATATGAATCTTTTACAATTTTTCTTTGAATTATATTTAATGGAACCCATTCAACATCCAATTTTATCTCGTTACGAAAACGACACTACCCTGTCGGATGCTTTATGTTTAAATGTTCCCATTCTTCAACACTTGGCCTGCTTGGATTTGTATTTGCTATCAAGTTGGTCCTCAGAACGAAGGGCAATGCTGTACACTCTCTCTCAGCCAGGTTGTCACCCCTACACCTGGAACAAATTATTTCAAATAACCATGCAACTTGTTCAGAATTTCACCAACACATTAAATAAACCCATCATGCTTCTAACAAAAGAGGAGGAACCCTACTTCAAATCGGATATTTTTGGACCAACTGTAGCGATAATAAACGATCCTATTGCGTCACAAAACAAATATAACAATATCCGCAACATGTCTTTAGTGCAAAATCAGACGAGTTCACAAAGCATTGTAGACGATGATGAAATTGTTAACGTGTTGGGATTGATGGATAAATTAAAATTGAAACTTTACAATATTCGAATCATTAAGTATATTTTTGGCGAATTGCCAGAAGCTCACGTTCAACACTGCTTCAAAAATGGTCAATTAATAATATGGATAGCTCAAGGTTTAGCTAATATTGCAGCCACCTCAATTACTGAAGATCCTTACGGAATTGTTCAAGGGGACGTTACCTTGTTAACTATGACGCTATTAGATTTGAAAAAAAGCATACAGAAACTCAATAAATTGCCCATATTTACCAGAAAAAATTCGAACGTTGATGATTTTACTTTAAAAATGAAAGATTCAGTAAATTCAGCTATCGACAGAAGTCTTTGTAATATTTGTCAAACTTTTGGAAAATTCTTTCCTGACCTTCAGTTAAGAAAAGATGTTGTAAGGGAGATACAGCAATACTTATAAGTTAAAATTTAGTGATTGTAAATACATTTTTATTTTTATACCAATTTTTGTTTTGAACGAATTTTGTAATTTGTATTTTGTTTAATAAATATTTTTAAGTTTTTCATATTGTTTATGCTTTTAACTTGGCCGTTTTGATTCAAATTAAGAGGAAGAACACACTGTGATTCTTTATCGGTTTATTCTCATATTTGGCAAGGTTTTAAAAGACATAAGTATTCTTACTTATTATTCTTTGTATAATTTAATTTGTCAAATCTCTTAAAATGTGGGCACGGACTTAAAATTTCGTTTTTCTCAAAACTTTTTTAACCCTCCAGTGGTCGCGTGGTCTACGATCGTAGACCATACTTATAAAAAACTCGTAAGTAAAATTATGCGCGCCTACTGGAGAGTTAAGGAGAAATTTTTGAAAACACAGAAAAATGCTATTTTTTCAAAGCTGTACTCAATATAACAACATTTTAAATTTTGAACGTCGTCTTCACATATTACGATTATTGTACAAAGAAATGCCGCAGTAATAAATCAATTTATCTTAATAGGTAAATAGGAAAACCCTTTCCAATCTAACTATGTTTTAAGTTTCAGTCAAGGTTTTAAGTCCACGTTTTGTAGGTAAATCCGGTTTCGGTTAAATTCGCTGAATTATTGGTTGTAGTTAATGATGTTGATAAGATATTTTCAAAAAAATTAACCTCCCGCATCGAGCCGTTTACGAGTTGTGCGTAATTTATATTCAGTCAGATAAAATTCAATCCTATATCCTTGAAACGATTGATTCTACGAAAAAAAAAGTATAGGATCATGTTTTATGTAGAATTTTATAAATTACAATTTCTCTTATAACTCTTTTTCTCGAAAAATTGATAATTTTCGAGATATTTGCGAAAAACTATAATTTACCCCATATAAAACCATGGTTCAGATTAAGGGTACTTTTTGAATATGCTTGGGACATAAAAATTCAGTTTTGTTCTGAGCATATCCTAAAAAGTACCTTTAATTTGAACCATGGGTTTTCTCTTTTCAGGGAGTGAATTCTAGTTTTTCGCAATACATACATATCTCAAAAACTATCAATTTTTTTAGAAAAATTGTACTAGTTTATAAAATTCTACAGTCACACAAAAATGCATCCTACACATTTTTTTCGTAGAATCAATCGTTTCAAAGATATAATAGTTAATCTAAATATAAATCGCGCACAACTTGTAAATGGCTCGATTTTTTTGACAACTTCTTATGAACATCATTAACTACTACAAGAGACAAGACTACAACATATATAAAATTCAGTAAATTTAAGACCAGCAGTCTGGCGTAAATCAAACACGGATAGACTACAGAGCGGGAAACCGCGGTTCTAATCCTGATTGCGTCGGATATGTGCTGTGATCTAAAAAGTCCGAAATCGATCTGTGGACTATGGGGACAGGGGAAGGCAAAGGGAAACCACCCCATTAACATTTTCCTAGTAAAGTCTAGGAAAATGTCTAATCGCCTACGTCTAAAGAAGATATGACACTAGAAGAAGAAGTAAATTTAACTGAAATCAGCTTTACCTACAAAACTTGGGGTCCTTTATTCTAAAATTTATCTAGGTCTAGGATCTAGGTGGTTAAAATGTCCCTCATCTAATACGCGCGTTTAGTGCTGATGATGCACTAGTACTTTATAAAGTGAAAATTTTAAATTTCGACCGCTTCCAAAGTCAGTGCCGGACTTTCGCCAATTTTTAAAAATTGTTAGATTTTCCGTCAGATATTTTTTAATTAATAAGTTAAAATTCCCGCTAGCCGCTAGAGGAACTTCCAATAAGTCAGATCTAGGTGGATCTAGCAGGAAAACCGCTAAATTGGCAACACTGATGACTAAAGCAGGGAATTAACAAACTAGCCAATAGAAAACGTTTATTAGCGCTAATAAACATTTTAAATTGGTTTTACATTTTCTATTGGTTAGTTTGTTAGGGTTACCTTAAGACCGGTCTGTTGTTGCATATAATTCCCTGCTCTAACTGATAAGAATAGTGAAATTTAGATTGGTAATAGGAAAAGGTTTTCTTCGAGACGCAAATCCATCACCACAATAATGGACTTACACACACGTAAGACAAAGTGTAATTAGTCAAGATAGACCAGACTTCACCAACAAAAAACGCATGAATGCGAAAGAAGTCGAAGACACCGACCAGCAAAGACCTCATTGCATTATCAGCTGTTTTCGACTTTAGCCAAACGGCATAGCCTCATCAGATGCACCCTGGTTTTGCGGCACAATGCAAACGAGCTATCCATCACATAAATTCGTAAAGTTAGAAGTTGGAAAGGCACTCAACGCCACCTGTCGAAGTGTGTGTGGACGCAAATTCTCTTAAGATTGGTAATGTTCAAACTGGTATATTGTATAAACAACCACGAACCAAACCATGGAGTAAAAAAAGTACCAAAAGAAATTCAACCTCAAAAACGGAACACAGGAATAAATTGTAAGTATTATTAATTTATTATTTGTTGCACGATCTAGTAGACACAGACATTGTTTACTAAATCTTGGTTTGTTGTATAATTTTATCTTTAGAATTAGGCTTATTTTAAATTATCATCATCATCATCATCCGCAGGTTTTAGGCCGGTGGCCCGTTACGTCACTCTAATTGGTCGCTCCATCTTTTTTGGGGGCGGCCCACACTTCTTCTTCCTCTCGGATTGTATTGGAACATTTGTTTTGGCAAACGAGTCTGGTCCATTCTGTCTAGGTGTCTTTTCCATGCCATTCTATAATCTTTTATCTTCTCGTTGATACTGCAGATGTTCAATTCATTTCTTATGTCCGTATTTCTTTTTCGGTCTATCCTTTGATATCCCGCCACTGAGCGTAGGAATCTTATTTCTGCACTCTGGATTCGTCTTTCGTTTTCCTTAGTGATCGTCCAAGTTTCGCTGGCGTATGTTATACTTGGTACCGATATCGTCTTATAAAACTTCAATGCAGTATCCTGATTGGCTTTGCTCTTAAATGTTCTTATTGTGCCATTTATGTAATTGAATTTCTCAATTTTTTTGGGTGTATCAGCCTCCTCAAACATGGACATCGTGCAACCTAAGAAGTCAAAAGATTTTACTTGCTGCGTATTTGTTCCTGTCCCAAGAAGGGGTTTTGTAAACTCCGCTAATTTCGACCCACCTTAAGATGGGGCTTATTTTTTTTATAATCCTGGTTGTAAACTCCCCTAACGTCGAGGGATTACTAGGCAATAAGATTATAACGCTTATAGATAGGCTTTAGGGATAATATATTGCTACCAACTTTGATGAATATAAATAATCAAATAAATGGAATAGAAAAAATAAGTCAATTAATTAAAATGTTATAATTGGTGTAGTTGTGGTTCGTTTTTCTACAATAAATTGTTACATTATGTAAGTTTTAGTTTTTGAGTTCATTATTGGCTATAAATGCAAAATAATGCTACACAACATTGCTAGACAACATTATTTTGCATTTATCACGTTTGGTTGTTTGTTTGTAATTATGAAAAATATTATTTAACATTGTTTCAAATGTAAAAATGTTGGGTATCCATAAGTTACTGCTTCAGGGGTTTATTATCTCAAGTTCTTATTTTTTATGTACTTTTAAACATATTGGCCTATAGTTCTTTCACGCAGCTTTCTTTGTTCTTATTAAAATTATTTTTCACTTTTTAGAGCACTTTTTTAGTTTTAAATAAAAGGTCAACAGAAACTTCTTGTCAATGTGAAATCCATAGCTAGAAAATCATAGCACACCAGAGCTTAGGTTATTTGTTGAAATTCGCTCTTTTTTTTATAAATTTGTGGCCAATATGCAATCTGTACAGACAGGTTTGGAACATCAGAGCTTTGGGGTCGTCCATAAAAAAAATCATCTACGTCTAGGGGGGGAGGGTTACAAAATGTGCCATATAAAAAATTCTTTATTTTCAAACATATTGGTCTGTAGTTGTTTCAAAAAGCTTTCTTTGTTCTTATTAAAATTATTTTTTAATAAACAAATTATTGTTTTAACAAAAACTTCTTGTCAATAATGAAATCCATACACAGATAAGTTTGGCACATCAGAACTTAGGTTATTTGTTGAAATTTGCTCTAGTTTTTATACATTTGTGGCCATATGCAATCTTTGGAACATCAGAGCTCATGAGTTGTCTATGAAGGATATTTACGCATACGGGGGGGGGAGTCATAAAATGTTTGCTATATAAAAATTGATTTTATAATTATTACTTCAGGGAAATTATTATTTCAAGTTATTCTTAAGCGGCGTTCACAATAAAGTGGGGTCTTGCCTTTCTTCGGCAGAAAGTTAGGAAGAGCCAATCAGAATGAACAATTTTTTAATCATAGAAAAGGATACACGAAAATACTTTAATCTAATTGGCGCTTGCCAGCTCTCTACAATGCAAGACCCCACTTCATTGTGAACGCCGCTTTATTTTTTGCGTATTTTCAAACATATTGGTCTGAAATAATTGGACTACTGGTCAATGTGGTAACAAATTGTTAATTTATGAGGATTATAAATTTTATTTTAATCGTGCATTAAAAAGTGGAGATGCTGTGATCAAGCTTCCAACAGTGAACAATAACCATTGAAGAGATAGAAATTAACTCAATTATTTGACGAGGAACATCATTAATTATTATCAAATATGCAAATTAAAACAAAACATGGGGAAGATTTTCGTACGAAGCCAGCTCGGAGGACTCGAAATTTGAAATACTCTTAACATGCTCTTAACTTTGCAGAAAATGAAAATATAATTATGGGAATGGAAGCTCATTCAAGCTCAAACGAAGCTCTATCGATAGACATCGATTTCGCAGAAAAATTCGTAATAATAATGAAAATAGGAAAACATGTCTCCAGCCCCACCCCCCAAATATTTCGCGAAGAACTCCGCGACGGTTGAGGTTCAAACAAAAAATTTAGAAGCTCATTGATGCTCAAACGTTTGACACCAATTTCACCCCAAAATTTCACTTGAAGGGCATGTCGGCATCACAGTTTTATAGGTGATTGGTTTTCATTAAGAATTTTGTGTAAATTTTAAACTTTAAATAAATTCAAAATTTTCTGTTTAGTTATTATGTATAATTTAGTTAAGTCCTTAATTATCCTACTTAAAATGTATTACATTCGGGGAGTTTACAACTAGGATTATTGGTGAAATCTTCAAAATTAGGGGAGTTCACCACTTTTTTTAAATTCTACCTGCTGGACAGATATTGCCATATTGCATTCCTCTACGGTTTCACTCAGTTTAAAAAGCGTGTGCTGCATGGAGTTCTCGTTATTCGCTATTATGGCCTGGTCATCCGCAAAGAGCATGGTTATTACAAAATCTCTTTTATTCAGATTTGTTGTGTAGCAACAAATTATATTTTAAATTATATCAATGTAAATTATATTTGATCGTTTATTTGTTTCGCCGCTAAAGGATTCGAAAAACTTGTTGATCATCCTGTATGTTTTTGTAAACTCTCCTTTATTTGGTTTTGAAAGCAACATAACCCTAAAAATTTTACCATGTTATCACATTGTCAAAAGTTTGAAAAGTGTTTAAAAAGAGTTATTTTTTAGGTGAAATCATTAAATATTAAGCTGTACTTTATCAAATACGATCAAAATGCCATTCGGTAGCAAAATTTACATTCCTGTACGATGTTTAGGTTATGTGAGCAATCACTTACCTTTACAAGTTCGCTATATCGAACGAAGAAAGGAGAATTTAATCGTTACATGTGTGGGGAAGTCGTTTCATACCTACGGAGCCTCACATTTTTCATTGTTGAGTGTGAGTAATTTACATTCTTCCGACATAACAGCCTTGGCAGGCGACACGTACCACATTTATACTGCTGCCGAAACTAACATTTATGCATGGAGACGTGGAACAGAATTGCAACACACATACACTGGACACAAAAAACCAGTACATTTAATCCTACCGTTTGCTGCGCATTTAATTGCAGTTGACGAAGATAGCAATGTTACAATATGGGATATAAAAGAAGAATCCATTTACTTCGAGATGTCATTTTCTAATGAAACCTTCCAAGTTACAACGGTTATGCATCCAATGACACTCACTAATAAGATTTTGTTTGGTAGCAAACAAGGCGCTTTGCAATTATGGAACATCAAGACCGGAAAAATGATCTATGAGTTTGAAGGTTGGGGTAGTTCTGTTATGTGCATCGAACAAACAACTGCAGCCGGTATAGTTGCTATTGGTTTATACTCCGGCAGAATAATTCTGCACGACTTGCGAGCAGATGAGATTAAGATGGAATTTCAACAAGATCATGGTCCCGTCACAAGTATTTCGTGTAGAACTGATGGTTCTGAAATAATGGCTACTGGAAGTGTGAATGGTTTAATTGTATTTTGGAATTTAAACGAAAAACGTGTAGCCTCTCAATTATCCGCACATGATGCTGCTGTTACAGGAATGGTATGTTTACCTAGTGAACCCATAGTTGTCACTTCGTCTCCAGACAATACATTAAAGATGTGGATATTCGATATGACGGATGGAGGTGCTCGGTTGCTTAGAATTCGGGAAGGTCACTCGGCAGCTCCGAATTATATTCGTTTCCATGGGTCAGATGGTAACAATATTTTGAGCGCGGGAGGCGACTCATCACTGAGAATATTTAACACTCAAACTGAGCAGTTTAATAAAAGTTTGGGTAAAGCTTCATATAATCGCAAGGCGAGTAAAAGGCGCAATCAAATAACGCACGATCCATTGCGAATGAATCCAATTGTTCAATTTGTTTCAAAAACTACGAAGGACAAGTGGGATAATATTGCAGCAATTCATTCCGGTAAGAACTTTTCTATGGTGGAATTGAGTAAGAAACTAAAGAATTTTTGTATTTCTAGATTTACTTGTTACTACAACGTGGTCGTATAATCAGTTAAAAATGGGAGAACTTAAACTTAAACCTAATAGAGACAATAAGAAAGAAAACATTTTTGCCTCTTCAATATTTATCAGTCATTGTGGGAATTTTGTAACTATTGGTTATAGCGATGGATATGTAGACAGGTTAGTAAAATATTCTATTATGTTATTATAGGTTATTCACTATATTCATGACTCCCTTACCGTTGAAAAAAAGCTTCCTTTGCACCAATCAGGTAACTAGTCTTAGATCAACACTCCTTGTATTTTTTAAGTTTAACAATTTCATTTACGACATTTCTCCCTCATCAAGGAGACTGACCCAAGTCGACCAAAGAAATAACAAGTAATAGGGGTCCAAAGAAAATTCCTTACTATCTAAAAAATTAGTTTATAATAATTAAAATTTCGTTAGAACATTATGAAAGAAAAAAAACATAAAATAACCAAATAAAAGTAAAAAGTCTAACTTATAAGTTATTTATTCAGTAAAATCATCATTTAATTATTTTTAGGTTTAACATGCAATCGGGATTGCATCGAGAAACTTATGGAAACCCTAAAGCACATAACGGTCCTGTTAGAGGTCTCGTATCGGACAGTCTGAACCAAATGGTCATTACTGGAAGCACAGAAAACATGATTAAATTTTGGAAATTTAAAGATCAATGTAGGTTGGTAGTAAAGTAGAAATTAAAATTATTAATCTGCTTGAATTTAGGTACTCGTCCATTGACAGTCTTAGAAGTTGGAGAATCTGTTAACTTTTTCAGAATTCACGATGAAAGTTCTATGTTGGCTGTCGCTTTGGAAAATTTTACTGTTCTCATAGTAGACATAGCTGTGAGAACTATAATACGACGCTTTGAGGGACACACTGCAAAAATTACGGATGCCACATTTAACCCAGATTCTCGTTGGCTTGTGACAGCGGCTATGGATTGTTCCATAAGAACATGGAATATCTCTTCAGCACAATTAATAGATCAGTTCAAAACTGATTCACCATGCATATCAATTGACATGTCGCCCACAGGTGTATTTTTAGCAACTGCTCACATCGACTACTTAGGAATATTTGTATGGTGCAATCGAACACCTTTCTCAGTTGTAACATTAAAAGCTATCGATCCAACCACCGAACCACCAAACGTTTTATTGGATAAAATTGGACAACCCGAAGATGAGTTTGATTTTGAAGACGAAGATGATGATGAAAAGTACGTTTCCAAGGAGCAATTAGATAAAAATTTGATAACACTTTCTGGTTTGCCTACATCTCGATGGTTAAATCTGCTACATATTGATGCTATCAAAAAGAGAAACAAACCGAAAGATCCTCCAAAAGTACCAAAATCGGCGCCATTCTTTTTACCTACTCTTCCATCGCTGCAACCCAAGTTTGATTTGAGTGGTGTGGAGCGAAGAGAAGCAAATAGTAGCCTGATAGTGCCAATAGACTTTTCAAATCTAACAGCTTTTGGAAAGAAACTTAATGATATTTCGGACCGCAATTTTAGTTCAATTGTTGAACTTTTGAAGACGATGGGACCTTCTGCAATTGATAGCGAAATTAAAGGCTTAAGTCCTGATGTTGGTGGTTCCATAGATGTCATGGTAAAATTTTGTAACTTACTGGAGTTCATGTATAACAGTAATCAAAATTTTGACTTGGCTGTATCTTATACGGCTGCCTTTTTGAAAGCCCATAGCCTAGTTTTACCTTTCCATGACCCTTTATGTGAATGTTTGGAAGTTATTTACGATAAACAAAGTGCAGGATGGGAGAGATTAAGAGAAGATAAAGATTTCACTTCGGCCGTTCTCAATAACTGATTGTTTAAAATGTTTATAATAAAATATTCTAATATAACATTTTTTTAACTGTATAGACTTTTTGAAATTTTTTGGAAGAAATATTTAGAAATTGAAGAAGGTAAAACGTGTACGTACACAAATGAATTGCGAAAGAATGAACAACTTTGATTTTTCTAATTCATCCTGTATACATAAGCAAAGACTATTATAACTAGTGATGTGACGAGTCGCATACTTTTTCAACTCAAGTAAATTGTATTGGAAACATTTGCAACTCGAGTGAATATTTGAGTAATTTTACTGGGCTGCGCGCGCACCTATATATCGACTCATTCATAATTCAGTATTCGAAGCTGACGAGTAGACGCTAACTTATTAACTCGAGTTTTGTTGTTACATCTGATGAAACTCGAGTAAATTGTATTTGAAACTTTCGCAACTCGAGTCAGTATTCATATTTCGATTGCTAACGAGTACACGCTAACTCTTATTTCGTGTTTTGTTGTTACATCTGATCAATGATATAGGAATATCATTGATCTATATCATTGATCTGATGTAGTGATGTGACGAGTCGAATAGCGAGTATTTTTTATTCCTTAAGAAACTTATCTTATTTATTGTTTTTCTTATTCGATTCGCTGATTCTTACATTTAAATCTCAATAAAGAGCCTTTTTAAAAGCTTTTATCTAACTTGGTGTGAGCGTTCTCCGTCGTTCATGTGGTTGGACTTTCTGAAGGCCGTTTTTAACCAACTTCCCGACGTCCTAGAAAGCTGAAATTTGGTACATAGCTTCCACTTGTAGCGAATTTTCATATATTAATTTTGTTTCCCAAAATTCCGAAAAAAAATCGGGAAAAACTGAAAATATTAAAGCGCATACGTGGCTGTGCATTGTACAGTTTTACCATACAGGTTGAATATGTAATGTTTTTATCGGAAAACTGTACTTTCCGAACCTCTTCCCTGGGTCGGAAAGTGAGGGCTTTTCTAGTCTCTTCTTGAAAAGACTAGAATATTTAATTATTAATATTCCTTCGGCGTTGATTGAAGGAATATTAATGATTATTCTATTCTACCAATCAATGCTAACGTCACCTACATCTCGACCCATTTTTTTTCGACACGTTTTTGTTCATAAGGCTTATCTTATTAAGTTCTTCAATCAACGATTTTATGCAAGTGAGTAGCATTACAGGAAAATAATAACAATAACAGAGAAAATAACAATGGTAACTGTGGCGTCACAAACGCATTTTATGTTATTTTAAGTTGTTTAGTAGGCATATTTGTAATTATTTATTATCAATAATTCACAGGCCTACAAAAAAAATGTTTTGCGTTGGTGCCTAAGATTTTAAAACTGATTTTAGCTATATTTGGGGCGCTGAATCTAAATATCAAATTAGTTTTTCTCTATCAGCTCTACTTTTGTAGATAATGATTTTTTTAACTTGAAGATCTGCACGAAATGTGCATTTTTAACCAGTTCTAACACCAATTTGTGCAGTTTTAAATCAATAATGCAAGAATTTTTTCCTATATATCGTGGGTTTACTGCAAGAACTGACCAAGTCCATATTAGGACCTTAAAGGACCGCACTGCATGGTCAGTTTTTAATTCTCTTTTTGGGCTTAAATTTTAGTTAAAAATTAAAAAGAAGAATGGGATTAAATTGTTCGGCTTTCGGCCCCTCTGGCAAGATTTTTTTTTAATTTTAACTAAAATTTTAGCCTACAAATGAGAATTAAAAGCTGACCATGCAGTGCAGTCCTTTAAGGTCCTAATATTGACTTGGTCAGATTTTGCAGTAAACCCACGAATTTGCCGTCTGAATCTAAATATAAAATCAAATTTTTTCTATCAGCTCTACTTTTTTAGATATTTTTTTTCTTTAAAATCACGTGATATGGCGAAATGTGTACCTCCAATAACATTCTGTACGGTTGTAAATCATATAATACAATAATTGATTCCTGTATATTTGCCGTCTCTCAAGAAGACAGTCTTGTAATTTGTCACAAAATTAGTGAAAAAATTAAAGATGGCCGACAAAGAAGACTTAACAAATATTTAACAATAACGTTATATCTTAGAAATTTGAGCTGCTAGGCAAAAACTAATGCAATATTTGAACTCAGGGCATCAAATTCATATGAAATCAGCTCCAAATGCCCCGGCACAAAAACACTGTTGACCAGTGATTATCACTAGCTTGAAGGCCCAACCACGGACGGGCAGTTCGCCATGGTTGAAAACTCGATTGGTGTGCTACTCGATCCCAGGGGGAGGTGATGTTAACTTTTAAGTTGGTACTACCGACGACCAATAAGAATACGTTGTGTGTAGTGTGTCCTAAAAAAATTACACGATGGCGGAGGCGGCGGACCATACGCTTACGGACACTAATGTAGCTACACGCATTTTGCTAGGTCTAGAACGGTCTAGCCTAAATTGAAACTAAGCCAAAAGAACCGGAGGCAACTCATGAACTTGATATTCTTGTGAGCCCGTCTCTTTCTTCGGCGAGACTCTGAGGCGACCCAGCCTATCGGCAGGACTTATAGGCCAGTCAGGTCCATTTCCCCAGCCCCCCCCATTTCGAATTTTGGAAAAATTTTTGTGTCATTCGTTTGTGCATCGTTTGTGTAGGTTTGTGCAAACATTTTTTTCGTTTGTGCAATCTCCGTTCGCGAATTATTTAAGAAACAATTTTGGGGGGCTGGGGAAATGCCAGCCCCCCCCCATTTCGATTTTTGCATAAAATTTTATGTTAATCGTTTGTGCATCGTTTGTGTACGTTTGTGCATACAAAATTTTCGTTTGTGCAAATACCGTTCGCGAAATATTTACAATTTTAGTGGGGGGGGGGAAATGCCAGCCCCCCCCCATCGCGAATTTTGAGTAAAATTTGGTGTCAGTCGTTTGTGCATCGTTTGTGTACGTTTGTGCATTTATTATTTTCGTTTGTGCAAGCACGGTTAGCGAAATATCGTTAATTGAAATTTCCGCGATCATTTCTCCAGCCCCCCCCCCCCCATTTCGATTTTTGACATTTTTTTGGTGTCATTCGTTTGTGCATCGTTTGTGCAATAATTTTTTTCCTTTATGCATTCACCGTTCGCGAATTGTTTAACAAATCAATATTTGTAAATCTCCGAGCAACAGTCGCCATAGTGTCTTAAGTTAGATCAACTTGAAATTAAAATTCCTGTTATGGTGTCAAATGTACATGTATTGAGAAAGTGTAATTTCGATTGTAAATGTTTCTTACACCTTTAAGATCTAAAAAAATACCATTTTGTAATCAGCCACTGACATTTACTCAGGGGCGGCTCTAGCAAGATTTTCAGATAGTGCGAGATTTCATATTGACTAAAGGTAATATACGTTTCTACATTAATAATAACTTGGATCTACGAAAGGTTAGTAGTATATAGTAGTATTTTGGATGAGATACAATAACAGTAACATGAATTTAGTCTCCAAAGGGGGGGGGGGCAAAATGAGATCTCACGCTACCTGAAAATATTGCTTAGGTCGAGCATAACTAAAGGTTCTGTCATAGTATTATTAAAAAATGGTACTTTTTTAGATCTAAAGCCGGTATGACACAACATTAAATTTTGCATACATTTTCTCAATACTTCTGTATTAAACACCATAACACGAATTTAATATTTTCAAGTTTAGCTAACTTAAGACACTATGGCGACTGATGCTCGGAGATTTACAAATATTTATTTGTTAAACAATTCGCGAGCGGTGAAAGCAAAAACGAAAAAAATTATTACATACACGTATACAAACGGTACACAAACGAAAAACACAAAAATTGATCCGAAAATCGAAGTGGGGGGGGGGGGAGAAATTATTGTCGTTTTTTCAATTGAAGATATATCGCAAACCGTGCTTGCACAAACGAAAATAATAAATGCACAAACGTACACCAACGATGCACAAATGATTGCCACCAATTTTGACAAAAAAAGTATTTGCACAAACGAATGACACAGAAATTGGTCAATAATTACCCCCCCCCCCCCATTTCGATTTTTGAATTAATTTTCATTTCTTTCGTTTGTGTACCGTTTGTTTACGTTTGGGTAATAATTTTTTTCTTTATGCATTCACCGTTCGCGAATTGTTTAACACATAAATATTTGAAAATCTCCGAGCAACAGTCGCCAAAGTGCCTTAAGTTAGCTTAACTTGAAATTTAATTTCGTGTTATGGTGTTAAATGTAGAAGTATTGGGAAAGTGTAATTTCGATTGTGAATAATTGCACCTTTAAAGCCCGTATGACACGACATTAAATTTTTATTAATTCGCGAACGGTGAATGCATAAAGAAAAAAATTATTACCCAAACGTAAACAAACGGTACACAAACGAAAGAAATGAAAATTAATTCAAAAATCGAAATGGGGGGGGGTAATTATTGACCAATTTCTGTGTCATTCGTTTGTGCAAATACTTTTTTTGTCAAAATTGGTGGCAATCATTTGTGCATCGTTGGTGTACGTTTGTGCATTTATTATTTTCGTTTGTGCAAGCACGGTTTGCGATATATCTTCAATTGAAAAAACGACAATAATTTCTCCCCCCCCCCACTTCGATTTTCGGATCAATTTTTGTGTTTTTCGTTTGTGTACCGTTTGTATACGTGTATGTAATAATTTTTTTCGTTTTTGCTTTCACCGTTCGCGAATTGTTTAACAAATAAATATTTGTAAATCTCCGAGCATCAGTCGCCATAGTGTCTTAAGTTAGCTAAACTTGAAAATATTAAATTCGTGTTATGGTGTTTAATATAGAAGTATTGAGAAAATGTATGCAAAATTTAATGTTGTGTCATACCGGCTTTAGATCTAAAAAAGTACCATTTTTTAATAATACTATGACAGTACCTTTAGTTATGCTCGACCTAAGCAATATTTTCAGGTAGCGTGAGATCTCATTTTGCCCCCCCCCCCTTTGGAGACTAAATTCATGTTACTGTTATTGTATCTCATCCAAAATACTACTATATACTACTAACCTTTCGTAGATCCAAGTTATTATTAATGTAGAAACGTATATTACCTTTAGTCAATATGAAATCTCGCACTATCTGAAAATCTTGCTAGAGCCGCCCCTGAGTAAATGTCAGTGGCTGATTACAAAATGGTATTTTTTTAGATCTTAAAGGTGTAAGAAACATTTACAATCGAAATTACACTTTCTCAATACAAGTACATTTGACACCATAACAGGAATTTTAATTTCAAGTTGATCTAACTTAAGACACTATGGCGACTGTTGCTCGGAGATTTACAAATATTGATTTGTTAAACAATTCGCGAACGGTGAATGCATAAAGGAAAAAAATTATTGCACAAACGTACACAAACGATGCACAAACGAATGACACCAAAAAAATGTCAAAAATCGAAATGGGGGGGGGGCTGGAGAAATGATCGCGGAAATTTCAATTAACGATATTTCGCTAACCGTGCTTGCACAAACGAAAATAATAAATGCACAAACGTACACAAACGATGCACAAACGATTAACATAAAATTTTATGCAAAAATCGAAATGGGGGGGGCTGGCATTTCCCCAGCCCCCCAAAATTGTTTCTTAAATAATTCGCGAACGGAGATTGCACAAACGAAAAAAATGTTTGCACAAACCTACACAAACGATGCACAAACGAATGACACAAAAAATTTTCCAAAATTCGAAATGGGGGGGGGGGCTGGGGAAATGGACCTAGGCCAGTCATTGTAGCAAAAAAAGGTATGCAAAAGTTTTCAAATTTTGAGACAACATTGAAGGAGGTAAAAAAATAATAACTCCGATTTTTGCACCCTTTTTTGGTCTCCGGAACATTGTTAAATTAACAAAAAACATAATTTCGAAATTTATGCAAACCTTGGAGAACATTTTAATAATTAAAACACATCTTTAATAAAGTTTGCAATCTGCTAATTGTAGCAGCGGTCATTGGACCGGAACATTGGAAACAGTAGCTTATTAATTTTTTCTTGGTGTATCCTATCGAAAAAAATTGCAAAAGCCATGCAAATAATTCCTTAATACAACCCTGTATGCAAATTAGTAATCACAACTATTTGCAATGTTCCGGTAATCGTAACAGGGTGCAAACTTTATAGATGTCTAATAATAATTATTAAAATGTTCTCCAAGATTTGCATAAATTTCGGAATTTTTTTCATAAGAGTTATTGCAAATTTACACTGTTTTACTCAAAACTACATTTTTCAACATGGTCGACATAATATCTTAAGTTCCATTTGACCTATTTACATATTTACTTCAAATTTTGTACAAACCTTCAACATAGTAATAACTGTCTATCGTCCCTACCACTTTTGTATAAAAATTATTTGGTTTACTATTTTAAAAAAATTAAGAATTGTGAAAAAAATAGTCAAAAAATGAATTTTTTTCTTGAGACAGCCGCCATTTTGCGAAAAATCTTTTTTCCGTTTTCTCATTGGTAAGGACTATAACGACATTCTTACTATAATTAAGAATCTTTTTTTAAATCTTGTTTCCGATGACCAGAAGGGTTGCAATCGTGTCAACCAGCACACCCTCTATTTTTTTTACCCCCAACTTTACCAGATTATAGCTTGTTTTATTTTCATTTTTTCTCTTCAAATTTTTTTCTGTATATTCTCGAAATATCAACAAATGAGCTCGACAAATCGCCCATAATTTATGCTTTTAAACCAGAAGACGGCCTTAACAATATTCCGGGGACCAGAAAAGGGTGCAAAAATCGGATTAATAATTTTTTGACCTGTTACAATGTTTTCCTAAAATATAAAAACTTTTGCAATTTTTGTCTAACTTTTCACTTTTTAAGTCCCCAATGACTGGCCTATTAGTCAATCCAGTGCAACTGAAACACCGTCCGGCTCTAGCGCCGACTCAGTCTTTCGGCAGGACCCTGTTAAACTCAGAACTGGAACTCTGTTAGGCTCTAGCGCTGACAACCAAATCAGAGGCTCAAAGATGGGGGCACGACACACAAGTATCTCATAGCGACTGGTTGTGTCCTGATAGTTTTTCAGAATCAAATACCTAATGAGCCAACATGACTCTAACTCATACAATCTAGTAAGTCTCGCCTCACCTCGACCAATGGCTCGAGTTAAAAGTGGAACAAGATAGCCTAGGGAGTATGCTGCAGGGAGTCGGCACAGAGGGAAGAGAACATCACCACGGTGCTCAATTATGTCACACCTATGGTGTACATAACAATTTTTCTGAGATCTGGAATTGATACATCTTCCAGGTTACTAAAAGGAAAACCAACTGGTGACTCGGACATATAACTGCGTAGTGATGTTCACATAGGTCTGAACAGCCTTAAATGGATGCCTAAAGGAAACTGGTGGAGTCCATAGCAAGCCTTGCTTAAATTGAGACGGCAGTCTCTATGTAGAGTTCACGTACCTCGCATGAAACATTGGATCTCCTGCTAAGATCATGCTTTCGGAAATAAAAACTGTAACAGATGGCGCTAAATTGTATCTGTTAGTGTTGGCAATACTGTATATTATATTGCCTACTTAAGTATTGCAGCACACTGGTAGCTCAGTTGAACGTCAACCAAGAACCAGTAAGTTATTAGTTAATAAATACACATTTTGTAATCGTTGCAAATAATTGTTTTAATAAATAAGCACTGCTTATTACATGGTGTCAGAAGTTAAAAAAAGAATCAAGAAGGAAATAAATTTAGTACACGTGAATATTAAATACGAAGAATGGCCTCAAACGAACGACTACCATCGGAATTGGATTGCACAAATTTGGAAAAGGAATGGCCAATATGGAAAAGGACATTTATGATGTATATGGTGGCAAATGGAAAACACAAGTTACCAGAAAATCAAAAAATCGCAACATTTTTATGGTTAAGGTGGCCGATTTCTATGGGGATTATCTACTTAACCAGAATTTATGTAACCCCCACTGCATTTCAATAATACTATCGCCAAAGCTACGAAAATTTTACAGGTTGTTCCTCAAAGCTTCCCGTGTAACATATTGAAATATGAGACAATTATGTGTATTATTTTTCGCGTAATCATGAGATTTCGCATACGCATGCGCAATACGCGTCATCGCCTTATTTATTGAATTATCAATGTAATAATTATCTTATACGCCTCATATTTCAATATGTTACACAGGAAGCCTTGAGCAACAACCTGTAAAATTTTCGTAGCTTTGGCGATAGTATTATTGAAATGCAGTGGGGGTTACATAAATTTTAGTTAAGTAGATAATCCCCATAGAAATCGGCCACCTTAATTGGCCCACGTGCAATGGATATATACAACACGTTATATCCATCCAATGGAACAAATGGCGACATTCTGGGTGAGGAAGAAGTAGAAGAAGAGGCACAGGACAAAGCAGATCAGTACAAGTTGAAGGATATACTCAAATCGTTTGATGAATATTGCACCCCGATGAAAAATGTGGCAATGGAATCATTTAAATTTAACATGATTACGCAAAAAGAAAAGCAATCATTCGCGGAATTCGAAACAGAACTACGTAAGCAACTGCAATTTTGTAATTATAAATGCGAATGTGGTAAATTGTATGAAGAACGAATGCTACGTGATCGTATTATAATTGGTGTGCACAATAAGAACTTACAACTGAGATTGCTGGATGGAAAGGATGAGTCATTGAAGAAGGTAATCGAGACTAGCAGAGTATTTGAAGCAGCAAATGCCAACAAGGCGTTGTTGGATCGAGGTGTCGAGCAATCAATCGTGCAGAGTGTGTCGGAGCAGCCCGACTCAATTAATGCTGTAGGTCGTCTGTGTTATAATTGTGGATTGGCATACACACCAACGCATCTGCAATCGTGTAGGGCGAGAAATGTGGTATGCTACTCCTGTGATCGAAAAGGACATTTTCAGAAGTTTTGTAAACAGTCAAGACCAGGACGATCTAAACCGGAAAGCACGCAGAAGGAGCAGAAGGCAGAAGGAGGAATTAAAACAACAAATAGTATTAACTGGAAGGATGCATCAGGTAATTATGATGTTAGAATAAATACGACAAACGATTCACGTCGGACGAGATGGATAAAGGCGTTCAGTATTAATAGTGAAGTAGTTAATTTTAAAATTGATACCGGATCAGATGTTAATTGTGTCCCATTAAAATTAATCAAAAAGTTAAGGATCACAATGGAAAACCAACAAAATGATTTTCCTGTTTTTGATTATAGCGCTAATAAGATCAAAATATTTGGAACCGCCAACTTAAAATGTATAGATGTAAAATCACATGTTGTAAAATTTGCGGAATTTCTTGTGGTTGGCAATGAATATGAACCTTTATTGGGATTGGACACTTGTATTGAATTCGGGTTAGTTAAACGAATGGATGTTCATAAAATCACTTGCTTGCCTCAAGCAAAAGATGAATTGGTGGAAAACAATCGCGATATATTTGAGGGATTGGGCAAGTTTCCAGGAAAGTTTTCAATAAAACTGAAAGAAAACGCGATACCCGCATTGAGATACAAAAAGCGGATACCTTTGAGCTTAATTGATAAACTCAAGGTGGAAATTGAAAGTATGGTACAGGAGGGAATCATTTCACCTGTTGAGTATCCAACGGATTGGGTAAACAATTTACAAATAGTTGAAAAACCAAATGGTAAGTTGCGAATATGCTTGGATCCAAAGCCATTGAATGAATGCATTCAGCGAGAACATTTTTTAATACCCACAATCGAAGATTGTACTAGTCGCTTGAGCAATAAAAAGATTTTCACCGTTCTTGACCTAAGCTGTGGGTTTTGGCATATGGAATTAGACGAAATAAGTTCCGAATTGACCACATTTATGACTCCGTTTGGTAAATTCAAATTCAATCTTGTACCATTTGGTATTAATTGTGCACCAGAAATGTTCCAAAGGAAAATGGTGCAAATATTTGGTGATATTCCGGACGTTGTGGTGTATTTTGATGATATTGGAATTGCCGCAGAAAACGAAGTTCAGCATGACAAAACATTGTTATTGGTCATTGAACGTGCGAGAGCTAATGGCATCAAGTTCAACCCAGAAAAGATCCAATACAGAAAATCTGAAGTTCAGTTTATGGGCCATATCTTGTCAAATGGTCAAATCAAACCAACAAATAAATATCGAAACGCGATTTTAGAAATAAAAAAACCGGAAAGCAAGCAAGACGTGATGCGATTGTTGGGACTCTTCAAGTATCTGGCAAAGTTTATTCCAAACTTGTCTAAACAGTCCGCTGCTCTGCGCAATCTAACAAGAAAGGATGTTGGGTTTGAATGGAAAGAACAACATGAGGAAGAGTTTAAAAATTTGTTAAATATCATTTCGTCTGACCCCGTATTAGAGGTCTATGATCCAAACAAGGCAGTCGTCGTACAAACTGACGCATCGAAAGACGGGCTAGGTTGTGTTATTATGCAAGAAGGGCATCCGGTAGCTTATTCCTCGCGGACGTTAAGCAAAAGTGAACAAAGGTGGGCCCAAATCGAAAAGGAACTGTTAGCTATTGTTTTCGCATGTCAGAGATTTCACTTCTTTTTGTATGGTCGCGAATTCACAGTTGAGAGTGATCATAAGCCATTGGAAACCCTGGTTAAGCGAGATATTGACAATGTGACCGCAAGATTACAGCGCATGTTTATGATACTACTAAGATACCCGAAAATGAAGGTACTATATAAACCTGGAAAAGAAATGCTTGTGGCTGACTGTTTATCGCGCGCACAATTAAGAGAAAGTACGGAAATTAACGAATTGTCTGGAATCATACATTCGGTAACAAAGGCAGCATGTCTATCAGAAGATAACTACAACTTGTATCGATCAACAATTAAGCGGGATGAACGGTATATGCGAATATGTCACTACGTTGAAAATGGGTGGCCAACGTATCACAAGCTGGATGACCTAAGTCAAGAGTTCTTCAAGTTTAAATCAGAGTTACATTACGAGAATGAACTTTTATTTCGGGATCATAGGCTAGTAATACCTACGGAACTGCAAGAGCAAATTTGCAAGTGGTTGCACTCGCCGCACTTGGGAATTGAAAAAACGCTTGCACGCGCAAGAATGTATTATTTCTGGCCCAAAATGAATAGTAAAATCAAGGATATAACGACAAATTGCATGATCTGTGAGAAGTTCAAAAGGAACAATCAAAAAGAGCCACTAGTGCAAGAAGAGGCACCAAAGTATCCATTTCATAGGGTGTCGATGGATATATTTGAATATGCAGGACGAGACTTCATTGCAGTGATTGATGCATATTCAAACTATTTAATCGCTGAACCGATTAAGAATAAAACCTCAAAGCATATTATTGAAATCATATGCGATAAGTTCAATACTATTGGTTACCCGACGATTCTTAAATGCGATAACAGTCCTTTTGGATCGGGTGAATTTGAGAAATTTGCAAACACCGCGAATATCCAAATGAAATTCTCAAGTCCTCGATATCCTCAAAGTAATGGGCTCGCAGAAAAGGGTGTGGCTATTGCAAAGAATATTCTTAAACGGTGTTATGAGGCACATGATGTTGATCAATTCCAATATCGTATTTTGGAATACAACACAACGCCAGTAGCAAGTTTGCAATTGTCTCCTGCACAACTATTTTTTGGTCGATTGATCAAAACCAAATTACCAATATCAGACTCATTATTGCGTCGTACAAACATAACCGAAGAGAAAATTCAAGAAAAATTTGAAGAGAAAAGGGAACGACAAAGGTACTATTACGATCGGAATGCAAGACAGTTGCCAGTTTTAAAGGCATATGATCGAATCATCTTCAAGAAGAACGGAAAAGAATGGAATTATGGCACAATCGTTGAAAATATTAATGATCGGTCATACATAATTCAAGATAATTTTAATAATCATTTCAGGCGCAACCGCAGGTTTATTTCCAAAACAAGTAATAGTGATGTCGACGCTAGCGAAATGTTGTTAGAGGAAAATTTAAAAAAGCTGTTAAGAAATACCAATGAACACCCGAAGGAAATTAAAATTAAGGAACCCGATTGTCGTGAGCCACCAGATAACGTTGATAGTGAAGTTGTAGAAAGTCGTGTGGATGAACCAAATCTACTGGCAAGAGCAGAAATCCCTGCAAGTTCGTTGGCGGAAGAGGCAAAAGGTGGTGATAGTTCGAATGTACCCATAATAGATGTGCCCCAAAAATACCAGACACGTAGTGGTCGAACAGTAAGACCACCACAAAAATATGGTCACGACTAGATTATTCCTTGTATCATCTTATTTATTGTCGTTATGTTGTATTCTTTTGTTTGTAATTATTGCATTTAAAAAAAAAAAGGGAAGCGTGTAACAGATGGCGCGAAATTGTATCTGTTAGTGTTGGCAATACTGTATATTATATTGCCTACTTAAGTATTGCAGCACACTGGTAGCTCAGTTGAACGTCAACCAAGAACCAGTAAGTTATTAGTTAATAAATACACATTTTGTAATCGTTGCAAATAATTGTTTTAATAAATAAGCACTGCTTATTACAAAAACTACTACGGGTGGTGGGAGCCCTGGCAACATCTTGTTGTTACCCACCAAAAGAGGTTGGTAGAACTATCGTAGTGGCATATGGTGTCCATGAGAGTAGGAATAAATAAAAAGCGTCCCTCGAAGGACCTCAGGGCGACCTGTCTGTCGCAGATCCCCCTCACCTAGGGGCATCCTCCTGAACTTGCCACTCAGGAATTGAAATAGGCACCCGGAAGGGGACCCCCAACGAGGTATCATATCGTTGCCACTACTCCCAGGGGGAGGTTGCAGGATAAACCCTAAGCGCACATCTAGCAACTAAAACTAACAATATTACTAATTGTTAATTGAGTCCATTAGTGGTGACGTCACAACGCCTAGAAATTGGCAAACCGTCTAACGCGAATTGACTAAGTGGTTTGCGCCCATTTGAAAAAGAACATAACACGAACATTTGCAAACACGACGATCGCATCAAGGAAAGTGTCAACTGTTTCAACATAACCCTATTTAATTCATTTAATTGTTATAAACTTATATTAATTATGTAAATAATTCACTATTCTACTAATTATAGTCTACTATTTTATGGTAGAAAGTTCCTTAAGGGTCTTGTTCGCAATGCCCGTGTAAAATGGCCTTTAAAATCCTTTGTAAAACATATTTTTCAATAAAAGTTGAAATATCTTGGTCGGTTTTAAAAAGCAGCTCTATAGCGGAATAGAATAATTTTTTCTTGATACTGTCAACTTTTGGTAATTTTATTTAGTAATAGGTATATTAAAGAAATCTTTAATTCCAATATTCCGAATTTTCAAAAAAAGGAATGTCAAATTTCTTTTCAAATGTAGTAATAAAGACAATTAAAAATACTTTATAGTTTCCAGAAACGATCATTCTATTGCGCCAAAGAGCTGAATTTTTAAAATTCCAAAAATATTTCAACATTTCTTGAAAAATATGTTTAACGAATCTTTTTAAAGAACGTTTTACACCAATATTTAGTCACATTATGAACAGGACCCTTAAGGCGAAGCATCACCACGTGACTAAATATTGGTGTAAAACGTTCTTTAAAAAGATTTGTTAAACATGTTTTTCCAGAAATATTTAGATATTTTTGGAATTTTAAAAATTCAGCTTCGTAGCTCAATAGAATGATCGTTTCTGTAAACTAAAGTATTACAATAATTGTCTTTATTACTACATTTGAAAAGAAATTTGATATTCCTTTTTTTGAAAATTCTGAATATTGGAATTCGAGATTTCTTTAATATCGTATTACTAAATAGAATTACCAAAAGTTGACAGTATCAAGAAACAATTATTCTATTGAGCTACGAAGCTGAATTTATAAAATTCCAAAAATATATAAACATTTCTTGAAAAACATGTTTAACGAATCTTTTTAAAGAAGGTTTTACACCAACGTGGTGATGCTTCGCCGTAAGTATTTAAAGCAAACCATTTTTTAAATTTAATTGGTTGCTCTCATTCTGGTGAAAAACCATTAGAATGCATGACATTATAATTAATAGTTTAAATAATATAAAGACCTTTTAAAACCTTTTTAACGTATAGATTTAAATTTTAGGAAACATACTGCGATTTTCACCTCTACGGTGTCTTTTTCTTTGAATTATATTTTATTTAAAAAGTGTTAAAAATAATTGTCAAACGTAGAAGGTTTCTCGCTACTGTGAATTCAATCACAATTGTACAATATTGTGCACTTCACTCAATTTTTCTCATTAACTAAACTTTCACATACCGTAAAATGGGGTGAATCACAACAAAAGTTTGGGAAGGCACAAATAATTTTTCTGTGCATCAAGGATTAATCAAATAATTTTATTCAATGTTGCAGTACAGAAAAATTATTTGTGCCTTCATAAAATTTTGTTGTGATTCACCTGCCTGTTGTGATTCACCCCATTTTACGGTATGTGAAAGTTTAGTTAATGAGAAAAATTGAGTGAAGTGCACAATATTGTACAATTGTGATTGAATTCACAGTAGCGAGAAACCTTCTACGTTTGACAATTATTTTTAACACTTTTTAAATAAAATATAATTCAAAGAAAAAGACGTAGAGGTGAAAATCGCAGTATGTTTCCTAAAATTTAAATCTATACGTTAAAAAGGTTTTAAAAGGTCTTTATATTATTTAAAAGGGCCCTTTAAATTTTAATGCAAAAACATGTTTCAACAGATGGAGCGCCCTAAAATATTAATCTTTTCTACTTATCTTTTCACAAATACAGAATTCTTAAAATTTATAAAAGTCATATGAATAAACTATAACTAATTTAGGTAATGAGGAAGTTTGAGCTTCCAATGTTGAATATTTTCAAGTGTATTCCAAAAAGATATTCATATTTGAAAATATTGAATATTTCTAATAATAATTAGAAAAATTATAGTTGAGAATGCGGTCATTAATGATCTAAATATAGATCCGAGTTTATTCGGATCATTATCAATAGATAATGATCTATATTTAGATCATTAATGACCGCATTCTCAACTATAATTTTTCTAATTATTTTAATGGAACGGTCAACTAAAACGTTTTTGTAGATTTTTGTATTTTTTATTTTTAAATTCAAATTTTTTCAAACATTATTTTTTTTCAATTTCTAATAATATTTAACTTTGAAAGTTCAAACTTTCTCATTACCTAAATTAGTTATCGCTTATTCATATGACTTTTATAAATTATTAAAATTCTGTACTGGTGAACAGATAAGTAGAAAAGATTAATATTTTAGGGCGCGCCACCTGTTGGAACATATTTTTGCATCCAATTTAAAGGCCCCTCTTAAACTATTAATTATAATGTCATGCATTCTAATGGTTTTTCACCAGAATGAGAGCAACCAATTAAATTTAAAAAATGGTTTGCTTTAAATACTTAAGGAACTTTCTACCATAAAATAGTAGACTATAATTAGTAGAATAGTGAATTATTTATATAATTAATATAAGTTTATAACAATTAAATGAATTAAATAGGGTTATGTTGAAACAGTTGACACTTTCCTTGATGCGATCGTCGTGTTTGCAAATGTTCGTGTTATGTTCTTTTTCAAATGGACGCAAACCACTTAGTCAATTCGCGTAATACGGTTTGCCAATTTCTAGGCGTTGTGACGTCACACTAATGGACTCAATTAACATATTGTAAATATTAAAAATTCAATTAAATATTTTGGTATCAATCAAGACTTATTATTTTACTATATGTGGTAATGGTACCACAGTAACAAAAATAAGTATTAAGTAACAATAATAATAATATAACGTCTTCATCATCAAATCGGGCTGCTCTTGAAGAAGACTCCATCAGATTTCCCGCCTTACTGCACCAGGCAGGGTTAGGTTGTCTGTGGGGGTCTATCTATCACAGTCTTCATTCCACGGAACTTCCGAGGAAGACTCCATCAAGTTTCTTGCCTTGCTGTTTAGCAGGGGTCAGGTTAATCTCACCTTGCTGTTTAGCAGGGGTCTGGTTGCCTGTGGGGTTCTATCAGTAACAGTTTTTCGGTCTTCTTCGATCGGGCTGCTCTGAGTAAAACTCAATCATCTCCCCGCCTTACTGGATGAGGCAGGGGTCGGTTGGTCTGTGGGGGTCTATTGGTCGCAGTCTTCGTCCCAATCATATTAATTTTTCGTTTCCCATGTTTAAATCCCGTGCCTTGATTTCCCCTAGTTTATTACCCGTATCTTGAATGTATCGCATTTCTGATCGCTTTTTGAATTCCTTGTGAGAACTTTATCAAATACAATATTCTGGTCACTCTGTACATACAATCGATTGTACCAACATGCCAATAATAAAAAACTACACATTTATGGCATGTAAATGCATGTAGATAAGTGAGGTTACTTATTTAATTTAAAAGCAATTCGCAACTATAATATTATTTATTATCAAATACAAGATGAAGTTTTCGTATAGGGTAAAGTTGTCTAGAAATCAAAATTGTTTATAAATAATTAAGTAAATGAATATTTTAGTTTACCAATTTATTGGGTACCGTGTTTAAAGAAGGAAATTTAATTTTTTCTAACGATGGTAATTGCGTCATTAGTCCGGTTGGAAATCGTATTACCGTTTACGATTTGAAAAGGTTTGTAATATTCGACACTAGAAGATATTGTTAAACGCTATTTTGTGTTTTTTAAATTTTAGTAACAAAGTTACAACATTGCCCATCGAAAGTCGTTATAACTATACGGCAGTAGATTTGAGCCCAAATGGATGCATTTTAATCGCCGTTAACGATAAAGGAGAAGCGCACATGATAAGTTTATTATCAAAAATAATAATAAATAAGCACAGATTTAAAGGAAAAGTGAATGGAATTAAATTTAGTCCCGATGGTAAACACTTTGCCGTTTGTAAGGAAGATGGGGTTTTTATCTTCAAAGCGCCTGGACCTTTCACTGGCCAAGTGAATGCATTTATAATGGAAAAACTATTTTGCACTGCAATAAAAGAAACTACTTGTCTTGAATGGTCTTTCGATTCAAACGTTTTAGCAGTCGGTTCTAAAGATATGACAATAAAATTATGTCCTATGTCCAACCATCCAATGTATACATTGGGTAGTCACAGCGATATCATAGTTGGTGTTTTTTTTGAAAATAGTAGTTTGGATATAATTACGATAAGTCGAAATGGTCAAGCTTGTTTGTGGGAGTGCTCCATAAATCCTGAAGCACTATTACAGTCTGATTGTTCCAAAAAACAGAAGAAAGCGGTAAGTATATGAAGGGTCCACTGGAAGAACGATGAGGGTCGAGTAAAAAGAGGTTTAAAGTTTCACAACTCTTCAAAACACGTAACGTTACATTATGCTGCCTATTTTCAACCGCAGTTTTTAGTGGAATTTCATTGTTTGTTTCCTGTGAGGATTGGTATGTTCATAGCTTATGTTACAAGCTAAGAGATGCCGATAAAATATCGATTTTGAAAAAAATGGAGCCTCATCGTTCTTCCAGTGGACCCTTCATATGTGTACATAATTATTTAAATAAAACGTTGGGATTGTGATGAAAAACAATATAAGAAGGGCAAGTCATTACGAGTTGCACTTTGTTAGAGGCGTTTCAATTAATTCCACCTGTGCTATTACTATTAAGTCTGTCTATTTCACTAAATTAAAAATTCAATTTTTAGCGTGTCGATGATTTACAAGTTGACGATATTGATGACAGTAAAGTAAGAGAACCAGAAGAATCGAGGCCTATTGAGACGTATACTCCGAATCATAACAAATTTGTAAGTGAAAAATATTTTTATAAAAGACTTGCTCGTCATTATTTAGCTGACGAAGTTAGAAAAGAAAATAGAGATGCCGTTCTCACTGCGGCAGCTTATCATGGAGGTTTGAAAATTTTAGTTGCAGGTAAAGACCTTTCTCTTTTTGTACATATTTGATGTAAACAAAATTTCTATTCTAGGATTTTCTACCGGAGCTTTTTTTATTTACGAATTACCTGACGTAAACTTAATTCATTCTCTAAGTATTTCAAACCAAACAATAAGTGCGATTACTATTAATAATACAGGAGAATGGATTGCAATTGGATGTAGTGGACTGGGACAATTGTTAGTTTGGGAATGGCAAAGTAAGTTACACATTATTTTTATTAATCCATTTAGTTTATTGATTATTTAATGCCGGCAAGCAACGTGAGCAAACAGTCCAACATTTAGTAGGTGTGGGGATACCATAGATAGAATGATGTTTTTTTATTCACCAAATTGTGTAACTGCTCCCTGAGAAAAAAGATAGTTTTGTTTGTCCGAAATAGTTTTTCGGATGGTAAATTACAAAATTACTAAAATTCGCACTACAGGGTCAGCCAAAAATAATACGACCTTTCGTAAAGGGTACCAAAACAAGCAAAGAATGGAATAAGACGTAAATTGAGACCACTCCGGTGTACATAAAAACGAAATAATACTGTCTTATTATTTTTGGCTGACCCTGTAGTGCGAATTTTAGTAATTTTGTAAATTTACCACCGAAATAGAAAACGTTTTACATCGCCCATTTCGGACAAACAAAGCTATATTTTTCCCGGGGAGCAGTTACATAATTTGGTGAATAAAAAAACATCATTCTAAAGTTTACTCAAGTTTGTCGATTGTATTTACGGAACATTTTATAAGTTATGCATAATTATTTATTTCCTGCCAGTACATGATTCAAATAAATTTTAGGCTATACTTACGTTATGAAACAGCAAGGACATGCAAATAATATTGGATGTTTGTGCTATTCACCTGAAGGTCAATTTTTGGCAACCGGCGGTCAAGATGGAAAACTCAAATTGTGGAATGTCGATAGTGGTTTTTGCTTTGAAACAATTGAAGAGCATGCGAGTGCCATAACTGCCGTTTGTTTTGGTGGTAACCAAAAGTTTGTGGTTTCTGCTTCTTTAGATGGAAGTGTGCGTCTTTATAATACAAAAACATATAATAGGTTTAAAGTATTAACAACTCCACGTCCTGTTCAGTTATCCTGCCTTGCAGTGGATAGCAGTGGAGATTTCGTAGCCGCCGGCGGCCAAGACGTTTTTGAAATATTCTTGTGGTCCAGGCAAACAGGTCACTTGCTAGAAATATTGTCTGGTCATGAAGGACCTGTTTCGAGTTTGGCTTTTAGTACTTTATTAAGTAGTACCGTATTAGTTTCTGTTGCATGGGATAAAACCTTACGAATTTGGAATGCAATTGAAAAACAATCTCAGCACGAAACTTTAGAATTAACTGCCGATGGATTATCTGTAGCATTTCGGCCCAACGGTTGTGAAGTTGCAGTAGCAACTTTGGATGGTCAAATTTCGGTTTTTGATATACAGACTACGACTCAAAAGTCCAGCATCGAAGGGCGAAATGATTTAGGTAGCGGTCAATCTGATGTTAGTTTAATTGGCGCTAAAAAAATTTTACAATCCAAGTGAGACATTTACATATACTCGATATAACAAACTATTATTAGTTAATTTATTTTTTATTAGAGCCTTCACAACTATTTGCTATTCTGCTGATGGAAACCACTTGTTGGCTGGAGGTCAATCGAAGAATGTTTGCATTTACAATATGGAAGAAGGTCAGTTACTTAAAAGATTTGAAATAACTCAAAATAGATCATTAGATGCGATGGATGTAAGTAAATTGTATAATATTATTTGATTATAAAATCTGCAAATTGTGTTCTTTCTTATTTTATCTCTTCTTTTAGGATTACATCAATAGAAGAAAGATGACCGAATTTGGTAATTCGGCTTTAATTGAAGAACGTGAAGAAAAAGAAGGTGGAAATGTTATTCTTAATTTACCAGGTGTAAAAAAAGGAGATATGGCTTCGAGATCATTTAAACCTGAAGTAAGTCTATTTATAGTTTAATTCAATAATTATATAGTATGTATATCTACTTTCTTTTTAGGTAAAAGTGTTTTCTTTACAATTTTCCCCAACTGGAAATGCTTTTGCTGCTGCCACAACCGAGGGCTTATTGATATATTCTTTGTCCAGTGGTCTTATATTTGACCCATGGGATTTCCAACTCGAAATTACACCGCTGGCAATTCATGAAGCTCTATCCACGTTTGATTATTTAAATGGTACCCTGTCCATAAATTTTAGCAATTTTGATCACCTTTATTTATTTTTTCAGCTTTAACCATGTCCTTAAAACTTAACGAAAAGAGTTTAATAGACCAAGTTCTTGAGCAAATTCCTGCTGAAGATGGTAAATTTTCAATAGAATTATCAAGATTATAAAAATTCATTTTATATTTTTTTAGTGGAATTAACAGTTTCAAATTTAAGTAAAAAATGTATTGAACATTTAGTAGGTGTTATTGCGGACAAATTGGACAGTAGTGCACATTTGGAATTTTATTTACGTTGGGCAAAGAACATTGTGCTTCAAACTAAATTTGAAAATCAAAATGTCCCTAGTATACAAAGAATGAAAAGAAGCATTAGTAAGATGGAGTCATTATCGAATTTGTGAGTGGCTACGTTTTTCTTTAGTTGCTTTTTCTTTAAATTTATTTATATATCTTTCAGAGTCGAATATAATAAATACACGATACAATCTATTTTACATCAGGCAAAATGCAGGCGAAATGCAGAGAAAAAAATGGATATAGAAGAGAATGATGATGAATTATTTCATTAGGACCAAGTTAAGTTTTTGAAAAAGAAATTTTTTACATATTTTAAGTTAATTTTGATAATAATAAGTAAAGGAAATTATGAAATATTTTATTTTTATTTACAAAATAGAGCTATTGTATGGCGTACGGTTTTAGGGACGTACACTAATAAGAATATTATATAAGTTTTTATAGTACGGGAGGCAACGTAGTATTTTGGTTGCTCTTTTGATCCCTCACAATTTTTGTATTAAATTATAGTTTGAATATAATATCTATTAAGCAAACCCTGCGTCAGTTATTTGCATCTTGCTGGAATTGGCTAGGACGAAATTGCAAACATGTCGAGAAACAAACAAAAAATTCATTTGACTCCTCTTGAAAATTTGTAAATCTTTAGTTTAAATAATATTAAACATAAAAATAATTGTCAGCTGCACTGAAAATGATGGATTATACGTCAGCTATCCCTATAAACCTAAAATAAAAGTGGTGGTGGAAAAAAAATCATTTGATCCCTTACCAAATTTGTACAGCGTATTTATTATGTTATTGAAATAATAAAAACAATAATCAGCTGAGCTTCCAATAATGGAAAGATCATCAGCTAGGGGGTTATAGCTGTTTAGCACACATACAATTTCAACATTGAATAGTTCAAAGAGCGGTCTGACTGACGATCTTACTCTACTTATATTCTATTATTCGAATAGAATAAAATTAATTTAACTCACAAGGGGAAATTGCAGTGAGCTTAGATCATATAATATTATGATCTAAGCTCACTGTGGGGTACCCACCAATCGAGATCCCAATTTTTTTGATGATTTTATGAGCTAAAAAGTGATTACTTTCTCGGCGTTTAGTCCATTGACCCTTAGTTTTTGAGTTATGAGTTTTTGAAAATAGACAGGTTTAACCATAGGTTTACCCCGTGATACTATAACTTTAATAAGATCTCACTTGGTAAACGCATTTTAGACTCTGCCGCGCATGACGTCATTCAGTGACCCAACATAGCCAATGGTCTAATATAGATATGTAATCTCAGGGTTCGCAAATGGTCTCTTTTTTAGACATTGGTCTCTTTTTTCAATGCTAGTCTCTAAAAGTCTCTATTTTTCCTATTTGGTCTCTATATAAAAGTATAATTCATAATTATTGATAAAATGCAAAAATTTTACTATGCGTTTTTTATTACGTCGATTTATCATTTGCTTTGTGGAGGCGTCATGTAGTTTTTCTGCACATTAATGCATGTAAGATAACGAAAAGAAAGGAATTTCATATTCGTAATTTATTGTGCGCTCTCTATCTCACAAGGGGACACTACAGTGAGGTACCCACTAATCGGGATCCCAATTTTTTTGGTGATTCTATGAGTTAAAAAAATTATCACTTTCTCGGCGTTTAGTCAAATGGCTCTTAGTTTTTGAGTTATGAATTTTTGAAATGGGCTGGTTTTATCATAGGTTTAGCATAATTGGAGTTGTAACGTATCGGTCCTGAGATTTTTTTGTTCAAATTATGTAATTTATTATCGGAATTAAAAAATTAACGATCTGCGAATTACCATTCCAAATTCTTAACCGTTAGACAACCACGGTTTCTTGTAATAATAGCTAACAGTAATATCAGTTAACCCACTATGGCAGGGATGGCGAACCTATGGCACGCGACCCAATATTTTGGGCACACCACCGATCACAAAATTCACTATTAAATATTATATTTAATTATTTGATGGCACGTCTATGGCCTCATTAAACATTTCTTTAGAAAAAATGGCATGTTGATACATAAAGGTTCGCCACCCCTGCACTATGGTATTTTCAAAAATTCATAACTCAAAAACTAAGGGCCATTCGACTAAACGCCGAGAAAGTGACAATTTTTTTAGCTCATAGAATCACCAAAAAAATTGGGATCACGATTGGTGGATACCTCACTGTAGTGTCCCCTTGTCAGCCAAACTCATTCATTTGCAGAATTCTAACAAAATCATTTCTTCAAGTTTGGTTTGTATTTCGCCAGTCTAGTCTAATTATTCAGGTGCGTAGCTTCTGTTTAATTCTTAATAAAATAAAATATAACAAAATGGGAAAGTGTAAATTTTGAGGTTGAAAAAGCTAGATATTACTGGCAAAGTTGTAGAATCTTGGGGTCGAAAATTTAACGACGATAAGATGTTTTGTATGATTTGTAGTAAAGCTTTCTCAATTTCTGCGGGTTTTGCTAAAATTAATCAGCATGCTTCGAGTTTAATACATAAAAACTCATCGAAGGGAAAATTAAACAATAATCAATTGAAATTACCTTGTATAGGGTGTTTTTTTAGCTGCATGAGAACTTTCAATAGGGATAACAATTGAATCAAGATTGCTATGGAAACAGTTTTTTGACATTTGTGTTTAGCAAGGTTTGGCATTTGATAATGCATAGATTGACCATTGAACAACGCTACCAAATTGGGCTCACAACCAATTGGAAGTGGATCCATTTTTTTACCGTAAAATTTTGTTCAGTGACGAGGCACATTTCTGGTTAAATGGGTATGTGAACAAACAAAATTGCCGTATATGGAGTGAGACCAATCCGGGACATTATCTTGAGACTCCATTGCATCCATTAAAATTGACTGTTTGGTGTGGAATACACGCCAACGGCATCATTGGTCCATATGTCTTTCGAAATGAGGAAGGAGCTACCGTTACGGTGAATGGTGTGAGATATCGACACATGCTCAATACATTTTTGTTTCCAAAACTTCAAGAGCTAAACATTGACAACTTATGGTTCCAACAGGATGGTGCTACGTGCCACACAGCCAACGAAACCATCAATTTATTGAAAGGACAATTTGATGACAACATTATTTCAAAACGTGGTCCTATCAATTGGCCTCCAAGATGGTGTGATTTGACACCTCCAGATTATTTTCTGTGGGGGTATGTTAAATCCATGGTTTATGCTAACAAACCAACAACTCTAGAAGCATTGGAGGCTAATATTCAGCAAGCCATTTATGAAATAAAGCCAGAAATATTGGAAAAAGTGGTCAAAAATTGGACTGAACGGATGCGCTTCGTAACCATTAGTCGTGGTGGTCACATGCCGGAAGTCATGTTCAAATCATAAATGCCTTTAACTGTACTTTCATAAAAAAATTATAACCAAAACATTCCGTCAGGTTTTTAATGTTTTATTTCATTTTGAAGTTCTCATGCAGCTAAAAAAACACCCTATACATATTTTTGTATTAGCAAAAATAAATACTTATTTTCTGCTTAACATTAAATTTTGTATGGAAATTGGTTCTCCATGGTCTCTAAATGGTCTCTATTTTTAAATGTGTAAATAGAGACCAAATCTCTATTGTTTTGCTAAAATCAGTTGCGAACCCTGTAATCTAAATATCCATTATTTCTACCAACCGTACTACCAATCGTAAGCTTTTGTCACGGAGTGACGTCATCAAGATCCCGTACAATGTGCGCGTGGGCTTATCTATGGGTTTACCCTATGCTAGTTCTAATCCGTAGGTTCTGAGTTCAAAGCTCACATCGGCTAACTTTTTTTTGAAAATTATGTAATTTATTAATTTTGTAACAATAACCAATAGACAAAAATTATAAATTTTATTAAAAAAAACCTTTCTTAAAATTAAGGGCAACTATAAAAAGAGACAGATTTTAACAAATTCCAACCGCAATATATTTCTTTAATAATATAATTAGTTATCGGAAGGAAATCCGAAGACGTCTTACAAGGGGAAGGCGAGACATTCGGGAGACAGATTTTTTTTATATTAATCATACTTAAACATCAGACTTTATTTTGTGAAAGTAGTAAATCGCATAATTCAGCCATTGTCGAAAAAGGAGTGTACAAAGTTCAGTATATTACAAGATAAAAAGTGCTACTTATATATCTTGCAAAATAACAAAATATGCAATAACCGAGTTGGCCGAGGTGGTTAGGAACAGAGGATTGAGATTTGAGAACAACGAAGCGACCAGAGCAGGTTCAAATCCCTCATTAGCTATTTTTTTCATGTTATTTTTTTTTAGATTTTTTAAAATTTTTTTTGGTACATACTACACTACATTCAAAAATAAAATACACGTTATTAATTTTTTTTCTATTTTATACTGCAAAACTTTTTTAATATGCTAATTTCAAACATACTTCGTTCATATTCATAAAAATCTCTCTATCGCATAGTGAAATATATCTAAAATTAATTATGTGTATTTTATCTTTGTATGTAGTGTAGTATGTATCAAAAAAAATAGAAAAAAATTTAAAAAAAAAGAAAAAAAATTGGTTCGACCGAATGTCTCGCCTTCCCCTTGTTAGCTCAAACTCTTAGAGGAAATACCACATTTTCCCCCACATAATAAGTAAAAAGTAAACAAATATTCGCAAAAGTTGAGCTTAGCATTGTCCGGTTTGATCTGAAGAAAATCATAATAGGTTTTCAAAACGTCAGCAGCTTTTAAAAATTTTAATTCAAAACAATATCGCGCCATTTTACCAATTTCCGAATGTATGTACATCTCTGTAATTTGACGCTAAACGGTTATTTTTTTTGAGACAACGGTACCACGCTTGACGACAGCGACGAACTAAGGCTAAAGCGAGCCCTAGGCAACATTGGTAATTCCGGGCCTATTTTCACATACTTTGCGTTTGGTAGGCCCCAATTTTTGGGGTTTTAAAGGCCCCAAAATTACGGGCCCTAGGCACGTGCCTAGGTTGTCTAGGCCTTAGTCCGCCCCTGCTTGACGAAGATGAAATCTGCATCCTTCTATTGATGCGTGTTGCCATTGAATTTTACATGTGTTTCTCATCGCCACTTCAAAATCAGTAACTATTCTATCAATTTAGAATAGTTTAAACATTTTCAAGAAGCTGTCATCGATCACGAATTTTTTCGTAATCCCCCCCCCCCATGGCATAAGCAATATAAGCCCTCCCCATCAATATTCAAATGGGTGACTGGAAACTGCCCCAATTCAAATAATTGAAAATCTAGATAAAATCTGTATTATCCTTCTATTCATGCGTGTGGCCTTTTTGCTGTTTTACTTATTATGTTTCTTATTATTAATTATTCAAAAATAAACATTCTCTCTAGACCAGGGGTCGGCAACTCGCGAAGGGTCTTGGTACGGCCCGCGGACTCGAAACCAAATGACCCTTTAAAGAAGCTCTTTTTAGTGAATTTACACTTTCTTTGTAAAAAAATAGTTATTTTTGTATCTAGGGCGTAAAGTGTAAGTTTTTGGCCCTCTTACAACAAAAAGTTGCCGACTTCTGCTCAATTAGTTTTTTAAGAAATCAAGTCATTTTAATTTTTAAAAGCTTTTATTTAACTTGGTGTGACCGTCGTCCGTCCCTTGGACTTTTTCGAGGCCGTTTTTAACCAACTTCCCGAAGTCCTAGAGAGCTGAAATTTAGAACATAGCTTTCACTTGCAGCGAATTTTCATATATTAATTTTGTGTCCCAAAATTCCGCGAAATAAGCGAAAAATCGGGAAAGAACTGAAAATAATAAAGCGCATGCGTGGCTGCGCATTGTACAGTTTTACCATACAGGGTGAAAAGTTACATTACTAAGTAAATCGCATTCGCATTTTTAAGGACCGTATTCAGGGTGAAGCATCAAACATCAAATACACATACCAGAGGAATTCTGATAGGATGAAGCAGGAGCTGTATTTGACAAACATAACTAAAAAATTAAAAATAAAAAATTAAAAATTTTTAAAAAAAACTTTTATTTAAAATTAAAAATTAATTTTAAATAAAAGGTTTTATTAATCTCTTTACCGTTTATAGAATTAAAAAATTAAATAAAAAATTAAAAATTTTTAAAAAAAACTTTTATTTAAAATTAAAAATTAATTTTAAATATTTAAAATTAAAAATTAATTTTAAATAAAAGGTTTTTTTTAAAAATTTTTAATTTTTTATTTAATTTTTTAATTCTATAAACGGTAAAGAGATTAATAAATTAAGCCGTATAACAAAAGGGTAACGTTCGGAGTTTGGGCGACTTGTCGCCACGTGGGCGAATTGAGCATACGATTGCGACCAAAATTTTAAATTGGCGACAAAATTGGCGACTTGAGAATGCGCAACTGGTGCCACCAATTGAAAAAGTGCAAGTTTTGAATTTTCCGCTATTGGGATAGTGCTAGATGGCGCCGTTCTAAGAAAATCGTCCTTGGCATAGGAGAACAACTAGATTCAATCAAATGTTAATTATTGCGATTTATATTATTGTGTGTCTGTTGTGTTGTGTGTCTGTTCTCAATTATAATTTTGGTAAATATAATTTTTAACTACGTTTTAAAATGGTTTATTGTTGCACGCATTTCAGCTAGGGGGGGCTAAATCTGCAGGAACACAGGGCAGGAAAAGGTCGTTCAAAAAAGAGCGCCCTGAGACGGCATTTTTGTTTTAGGCGACATCTGTTAATTAATCTGGCGACCACTGAAAATAAAAACTGGCAGCACTGGTGGCAACCTTTTTGCTCGGAGGGTAGTTTACGTAATCCCTACAGTTTATGGTCAAATTTAGAGGGCAGTTTACATAATCCGAAGTCATACCAACTTTATGTCGCTAGATGTCACTGTTTATCATTTATAACCTCACAAGATTTGAAAATTCTAGGTTATAATTTCAAAGTAAACATCAAAACATGAGTTTTAACGAATATAAAAATATTATCGAGGAAGGTGACACTGTAATTTTGTATTTAACCATAAATCAAATTTATAGCGTGAAAGCAGACGCTAAAGCACACAGCAAAAAGGGCGATTTAATCGAAAATGTGTTTCAAACGCCTTATGGTGCACTTAAATGTGTCGATTTAATCGGAAAAAACTTTGGTTCAAAAATTAGCCTGAGTAAAGGATGGGGTTACGTCTTACAACCGACTCCCGAATTATGGACGTTAACATTGCCGCATCGAACACAAATAATTTACACACCGGATGCAAGTATGATAGTGTTACAGTTGGAAATAGCACCAGGGAGTGTGGTTATTGAAAGTGGAACCGGGAGTGGGTCATTATCGCATGCGTTGATCCGATCTGTTAAACCACACGGTCACTTGTATACGTTTGATTTTCATCAAGAGCGTGTTTTAACTGCGAGGAGGGAGTTTGAGGAACACGGCTTGGCTAAATTTGTGACTGTCGAGCACAGAGATGTGTGCACTAGTGGTTTTGGTGATGACGTGAGTGGGGTGGCGGATGCTGTCTTTTTAGACTTGCCTCACCCTTGGTTAGCGATACCGCATGCAACCAAATGCTTAAAGGAAAGTGGTGGTAGAATTTGTTCCTTTTCGCCGTGTATCGAACAAGTGCAGAAGACGTGCTTAACATTTTCTGAATTAGGTTATCAGGAAATACAAACTCTTGAAGTTTTACAAACCCAGTATTCTGTTCAGAATCGATCTCTTAATGTGTTAAAGTTAGATTTTGTTAAATCTAAGAAAGATGATGGTGTTATCCACAATCAGGATAAAGTATTCGTCAAGACTATTACGTCTGTACCACCTACTTCGCAGCCTGGTCACACTGGATTTTTAACTTTTGCTACAAAGCCACCAAAGTGGGTTTCAAGTTAAGAACCTACAGAAAATTGAACCAACTTTTAAGAATAGTGCAACATCCTACATTTGCGTAAGAGCTACTATTAATTTATTTTTATTGATTGATACAATATTGATTTATGCTGGAAATAAAGATTTAAAGAACTTATAATTTTGTTGATATTATTGCAAATTAGGTAAGAAATTCATAGTCCCACTCTTTTTAATAAGCCATCATCAGCTGCAAACGATAAACAAATAAATATCTGACCACTCCAAAGACAAAGAGGGTGGAAAAATTTAAAATATAGAGACGGGTTCCAAAAACGGACCAAGTCAGAAAGGGAGCGATATTCAAACTAGAGCAAGCTCTGCGTAGGGCTTGCCATTTGCTAATTTTATGTTTGTTAAGTGCTAAATGTCAATTATATCATTTTGGTTTTTAATCATTATTTAATCAATAAAGTGAATCCACAAACCTTTAAGAGGGGCATTTAAATTTTGATGCGAAAACATGTTTCAAAAGATGGCGCGCCCTAAAATATTCTAAGAATCTAATAATCTTTTCACCAATACAGAATTCTAATAATTTATAAAAGTCATATGAATAAACGATAACTAATTTAGATAACTAATAAATATCATCGTTTATTCATATGACTTTTATAAATTATTAGAATTCTGTATTGGTGAAAAGATTCTTAGAATATTTTAGGCGCGCCATCTTTTGAAACATGTTTTCGCATCAAAATTTAAATGCCCCTCTTAAGGCGAAGCATCACCACGTTGGTGTAAAACCTTCTTTAAAAAGATTCGTTAAACATGTTTTTCAAGAAATGTTTATATATTTTTGGAATTTTATAAATTCAGCTTCGTAGCTCAATAGAATAATTGTTTCTTGATACTGTCAACTTTTGGTAATTCTATTTAGTAATGCGTATATTAAAGAAATTTCGAATTCCAATATTCAGAATTTTCAAAAAAAGGAATGTCAAATTTCTTTTCAAATGTAGTAATAAAGACAATTATTGTAATACTTTAGTTTACAGAAACGATTATTCTATTGAGCTACGAAGCTGAATTTTTAAAATTCCAAAAATATCTAAATATTTCTTGAAAAACATGTTTAACAAATCTTTTTAAAGAACGTTTTACACCAATATTTAGTCACGTGGTGATGCTTCGCCTTAAGCACAAGATGTAAAATCTGTGATCATGTTTTTTTAGACTTGAATGTGTAACTAAATTTAGGGTTTTTTTAAAAGTTTTTCTTTCCATTCAAGTGTAAATTTGGAGCAAGCTCGCGTTTAAGTACGACAATTAATATTTTACATCCTGTATATTTAGACTGGGTGCACTTTTTGGTTGTTAGTATCATTGGCTACTGTGTCTATGTTTTGCCCAGCCATACATACATACATTACAATTATTGGAACTGTGATAGCATCTTTCGAATTTTATGTTAATTAAAGCATTTGATTACTATTTTTTGAGTTTCCCAAGCTACCAGTCTTTTTTCCAGAAATTCACAGCCTGGCCTCCGCACTTAATCAGGAGCTAGTCTATTAAAATCGTGGCCAAACAAACTGGAGAGGTCATTATCCAGATTGTGATGGACTCTGGTTGGGTTAACCCTCTCATTAGGGGTTGCAATTCAGAGGGTAGTTTTTGTTACATGATCTTCCCTGTGGTCACGCCTTCTGTCAAGGCTCTAGATGCATTCCTCAAATAATATACCCTAAAACTGCACACTTGCAGATGGGTATAAGGAACCCAGCAAGAGCTGCAATACGTGCGCCTTCTTGGAAACATGCGAGATACTATCTGAACCTATCCAGAATCAATATGCGGATAATTGCAGGGATTTTAACTGGACACTACAGATTAAATACACACCTTCACACAATGGGGGTATGCAAATGACCCTACATGTCGTGGATGCAATGAAGATAAGGAAACAGCCCAACATGTAGGTACTTGTTACTGTCCGGCGTTAACTTCAATAAGAGGATCTGTGTTGGGACATTCCGCCTGCCAAAGTACTGGAGTTCATCCTACAGCTAGAGTAGCTTGTTGGAGAGTGACAGGATCGGGGCAAAACTGAAAACCGGAGGTAGTACAATGGGACCGATTTAGAGGCCTAGTGGGTTCATCTTATCCTCCACAATAAATCCAGAATATCTCCGTTTAGCGTGTTCAAACCTATATTTTTTATCAGTTCTGTGTGCTTGATCAGTCTTTGGAATTGCTACCATAACAGTTAATGTTTTTATTTTAAGGAAAGTGTAGTAAAAAAAGGTGATCCCTTTCTAAAGAATATGGAAGGCCCATGACAACATTTGCTATGGGTCCCGTGCTGGCTTAATCCGGCATTGACTTTCTCTTTCAGGCTACTGCCTACTTTCCTGAGCATAAATTTTTATAACGCCCCCCCCCCAACCTAACTAATTGTAAGATAGTTGAAAAAAAAGGTCATTCGTATTTTTTTTTATAAAAATGGTTAGATTTCCACCGCCCCCGACCACACCAGAACGCCCCCAAATTCTTTCATACTCACTATCGCCCCCTAGAACTAGAAATTGCCCATTTTGAGAACCACTAGCCTAGGTATACTTACATAATGGTAGATTTTTATGTTTGCAGTTTTATATTATAATATAATCCTTGTTAATAAAAGATGATAATAATAAACAAAACAGATTCGTTAATAATTCTTTTATTTCTAATTAGGTACATCAGATTTTCTTTAGTTGAAATGTATTCCAGTATGATAATAAATAGTCATTTTTCAGTTTCTATCTTCTAATATTAAGATGAGATGCCCCATACTTTGATGAGCCATAATATACAAACCTGTGAATTATGCTATTTGAAGTGAAAATTGTTGAATGATGCGCAATGGAAACCAAAATGAGCAATACATTTTTATGTTTATAGATCTAACAATCGAATTTAAATTATTTAGAAAAAAGGTTGGCCCAATTTGATGTCGTTTTTTAAATAATGATAAAAATTAATGAACACTGTTAAAATTTTAGTTTTGTTGTTAAACATTGAATATGGTAATCCCATTGCTGGTGGTTAATAAAGCAACAAAAAATTACTTTGTTATAATAAATTTATTATTAAAAAAAAAATTTGTTTAGTTTAACTAATATAATCTCGGTACTTAAATATTTTACCAAAACGAGCCAAAAAATGATCAAATCATGGATATATATATAATATACATATAATTAATATGACACATAAATTATAATACTACATTCTAAATAAAAAATATGAAACAAACTTGTACAAAGCTACCATTATAGTTAACGCCTTCATCGTTCTTTAAATATTTGAATTTTTCACAAATAAAAATCAGGTATTATTCAATTTTTAGGTTGTAGTTACAAAAAAATTCAACAATGCATTTAATACCTATTTTTAAAATTTTAGTTAAGAAAAATGGCAACATAAATGTTAAATTTAAAAAAATTGCGTTAAGTGACTAAAGGCAATTTTAGTATGAACAAAAAAAAAGGTTTTAATTTATTAGTCATTAAATTATTAGATTTGCTGTATCTATAAGTACATATACAGATATAAAATATAATAGGAGCAAAAATATTAAAGGACGAATTTAAACTTAATATAAAAAACAAAAATTGCACTGATTATTTTACAAATTTTAACAAACAATTTTATTGCACTTTTCATGTTATTAATAAAAATAAAATATATTTTGGTGGAACAAAATTTAATGAGTATTGTTCTCGTTAAGTCGGATCAACCGAAACTGTGAATTATGGACGGAAGGGGCAGAAAACAGTATTGCTCGTTTGTATATGCATAATACGATTATTAATGAGTAAACTAAGACCTACGAGGTCAGATCAATTTTTACATGCACTTTCTAAGTGAGTCAATAATACTACCTAAACTTAAAGAATAAGTAAGTGCATTTTACGAAGAAAAAAATTATTGCCAATATTGAGTGTTAACATCACATAAGTACACTATTGCGATCGTGAAGATAGCTACGTTAAAAAAATGAACACAACATTTTTTTTAGTATCTATCCCAGAGGGCGATCTTTAAGCAAATATAAAAATAATATAAACGGTTTTTGGTCCATTTATATGTATTTTTAATTAGATTAAAAACTAACCAAATGAGAATTTAGAATTAAAATAAAGAAAAACAATTAAATAATATCTATCATTTGTAAATAAACTTTCAACAATGAAGAATATGCAAACAATACCTACGTTACTATTTTATTTCGATTAAATATTTTAAACTTTAAACATTTACTTACAACTAATAATAAACTTTTTTTTTTGTATTTATAAATTTTTTAACAATGCAACTTCCATCTGCATGTGTAACGGTTACTCGAGGTTTAAGTACCACATTAAAAACTTGAGAGTTGCAGAAAAACTAAATTTTATTTTTTTTTATCTATAGTAGAGGTTTCGGTTCGTCAACGTTTTCATTTTAGTGTAAATACATCAAGGATTTCTACACTATTTAAAAATTAGTGTAAATTTACATGGGAATCTATGTAATATTACATACATTCAATTAAATTTAAACTGATTTGTAAGATGAGTGTATTATTTCCATGTATTGAACTAGAAAGAAAAAAGTGTGACGAAAGTTACAATATTTTTACACAGATAAGTGTGGTAGAAATAAAACTTATTTATCTGCAACACAAACACATAGACAGATAAAAAGTAAAAATGAATTAAATTAAAATGTTGGTTGGCACTTGTCAATTATTTTGTACTTTTTTAAATATTACTACTACTCAAAATATTAATAATATTAGTAATTCAAAATTTTATGTGTTAAGCTATTACGCTATTATGCAAATTAAAACATCGTATACTTAGGAAGCGTAATATTAAAAATAAAAATAAAATAAAAACATACCAATCATATATATTTTTTTGAAAATAACCGAACAGCCAAATAAAAATGATCGAGATTCTTCATTGAAAAACTTATCCAGTCTTTTATTTAATATATTTTGAACTAAAATATGTAATATCAACAACACGAGATTCGAAACATTTGATAAAACCTTTCCCAGTATACGGTGTATGGTGACGGCGAGAAGGTTAGTGATGTGGAGGTTAGACGTACCGTTACCGCAGGTGGTCCGGCATCCGGTTAGTGGAGTGGCGTAGGTGACGGGTTAGCACTCCAAGCCTACAGGCCGGGCAACCGAGTTAACAAGAAAAGAAAAGAAAACAGATTGTTAGTATTGTATTGTAGCTGTACCACTTGCATTATATCAAAAGTTTAGTTTATCCCAGTGTCATTCATTATTAAAAGCCAATCGATATCATTCAATTGATATGCATGCAAATAAATTTTGAATTTAAACAAAATGACACTGGAATAATTAGTAAAGCAATTTATACATACACATAAGTATTAATAAACCGTAAATATTTTAAGTGTATTCAATGTATCATCACCATAATATTTCACTTACTACTAAAAGAAGTATTATATTATGGTAACCATTACTTAAATTACACTTTGTAGGTAGCAAAGAATGAAGGTGTTCCATAGGACTATATTAAATGCGTGCTAATATTTTCTATATCTACCTTGGTTTATTATAAATTATTTTATTTTAAGACAAAATACGGTGCAAAGAAATGATAGGTAGGCAAATAGATAAACAAGGCAACCAAAATTGTATAATACAAAAACAGTCAAACAATTTTTTTATTAAATTATAGGCCTATCAATCAAGCCCTGAAATCGGTGTTACTCAATAAAAAATAAAAATAATATGTTAGTTCATTGTAAGAAATTAAGAGGAACCCTCAGAGTTGGAAAACACACTTACGTAATTTGAATTTGTAATACGAAAGTGTGTTTTCCAACTTGGAGGATTCCTCTTAATTTTCGAAATTACTGCATAATATGATACTTAAAAATTGTTTGTTTTAGCGGTTTTAGTAATGTGATATTCTTGAAAAAATTAATATTATGGTCCAAGTTGAATTTAAAATTAATTAGGGGATTCACACAAGACAAAATTTAAAAATACAATTTTTGATTACCCTGTACATACGACCTGCAGAATAAAAAGCATCACGATTTGAGGTACCCAATTATAAGACACCCTCAAACCGGGTTTAATTTTTTTTAAATTTGCAAAATGCATACGAGTTAATATGTGATTACTAAATTTTAATATAGTGCTATGAACACATTCGTGTTACCATTCATACATTAGTGAACTTGGCCATGTGGAATTAGAAGTTATGAAAAAAAAAACATTAAAATAATATAGAAGTGTTAATAAAAATAATTAATACAGTTAATACTAAAATATTCTTGCATCTACAACAAAAATTGACAACTTGGCGCAACAAATAATTTTTTTTTTTAATGGTGTGTAAAGGTAAATCAAAAACAAAAATATCGGTTTTATATAAATATATTTTTGTTCCACATTGGCGCAAGTCAACAACATACAAAAAATATAATTGCTATATATGAAGATATAAAATTACAACATAACGAACTGTGCCGTGTTTTGAAGCTACTGTACTGAATATTAATCAAAATACGGCACAGCGGTGCTATAAATATATAATAATAATAATAAAACACATAGTTGACAAAACTAAGAACTGTTCCTTTAAGAACTAAGGAAAGAAGGATTAAAAAATAAATTATATATCAAAAATATCACATTGGATCTTTGTGAAAAAAAAAAGTAAATGTGATAACACGGTTATATAAAATATATATTGATATCAAATAAATAAAAAAAAACACATAAGCACCGGTTTTTATATTATAATTTGAGACTAGCATAGAACATCTTTGCAAGATATTGAAACATAGATTAAATTTTTACTAACTAGGTTTTCAAAAATATTAGTCCAGTATTTTGGATCAATGGCATAGCACTGGGACTGTCTATTTTAAACTAATAAATTAAAAAAATTCACTGGTATCGATATAAGAGGTTAAAAATCCGAAAATATTGGACTACTTAATTAATACCCAGAGAAAACCTAGATTTTCAAGAAAATCAAAAAACATCTTTGGATGGAAAGAAATAATACTTTGTGAATAAGGTTTGGTTTTTGTATAAAATTTCTATTTAGAAAAACAACAACAAAGAAGTAAAGCATTTACATTGTAATCAAATGGCAAACAATGTAATTTTGAATGGAGGATTTTCAAAATAACGGATTTGGGGAAAACTAATGAGGGAAATATTGTAGTTTTCGAGTTTATACTTTTCTATCCTCTCGCTCAAGTATCCGCGCTATTTGTTGCAAGTTTCAAAATTACGTAAAGCACAGATTTTAGGACGTAAAAAATGTTAAAAAAGGCACAATTTTCGACTAGAAAAATCATTGAAATAGGCACAATAATTAAGAATTTGGGCGTTTTAGGGAATATATTTTTTATTACAAAAACTTACAAACGTAATATTTAAAACAATTATGAAGTTTTAGTAAAGATGGAAAATGCTATACAAATTTTTATGTAAGCTTTTTTCCCTCCTAAATAGATGGTGTTATTAATTTTCTTTAACAAAGAAGTAAATTGCAATTGCATTGCAATAAAATGGAAAACAATGTAATTTGGAATGGAGGATTTTCAAAATAACGGAATTAGGGAAAACTAACTCGGGAAATATTGTAATTTTCGAGCTTTTACTTCCTTTTCTATTCCCCCCTTCTCAGGTAACCGCGCTATTTGTCGCAATTAGAAATACCTCAAAAATTGAATCAAATACCTTTTAATTTTTGAGTTTCTTGTTTAAAATTAATTAAATAATAAAAATAATAATAACCTAAAACGGACCAAACTATTTGCCCCCCCCCCCGGTCATTATTTGTAGAAGTGTGTTTGTTTTCATCTTAAAACTTCTAGACATTTATTCATTTTTACTTCCTTATTAACCTCTCTGGTCCTCCAGGTTGGGGGTTCTACGTCGGGCTTGCTCCTCGTCTAGGTAAAAAAATGTAAAAATGCTAACAAACCAAACACCAATTCGCAAGGTTGGTAGTTGGGTTCGGATAACGTTGTAATGCGTTTCAAAAACCGATCATATCACACATCACTTCCTTATTATACTTCTTCTGGTGGACCTGCAGTATGACTCGGCCTTCGGCCTCATATTGGTAATTTCAATCAAATAAATATCGGTTTTCTGATAAATAATAGGCCTCAATTAAGATTAAAATTAAAGAATTCGACTTTACAATTGACTTCCTAAGTTCCTCCAAAACTCAAATGGTTTTTTATAAGTTCAAATTTTCATGGCGAAAAAAAACAAGTGGGAAAGATATAAAAGTTTAATAAATGTTTCAATATCAGAACTAGAAAATAAATCTCTTTAAATATAGAAAATACTTGGTAACGTGCAAAAAAACTTCCTTCTTCCCTTTTTTAAGAGAGCTATAATAATATCTGCAATTTAATAGCTTATGTGTCACAACCCGCATAGTTTCTTTTTAAAATAAATACTGAAGAAATTGCTTAATGTGGATAATTTACCATTGTAAAAGTATATTTTACTAACTAAATTAAAAATACCTAAAAAAAGATGGCAAACACATCTGAAATAAAATTTATACATACTTTTCGTTCATTTTTATAAAAGAAAAGTATCGAAACATTATAAAACACAATCAACACACAAAAATGATATGCGGCTACACACCTGAAATAATAAATAATTGAAAAAAAAACTAACCTTGCCTAATTAAGACAGAGCACCAGCTCTTTGGTAGGGGTGTTCCCTGATCTGCCCCAAATGTCTACGTTGTTTGGCAGCAGCGGCAGCCGCACCTATGCAGAGTGCTAGTTAAAGCATACGTATAATACAAAGCAGTCTCACCACGTAAATGGAAAAATATGTATAAAAATTTTGTAATTTGAAATGGTAGCTCCAAGAAAATGACATCAACGATCGGGAAGCGGCAAAAGTATTTTCGCTCCGTCCATTTCAAGTTACAAAATTGAATCTTTAAATACTATATATGTAAAATACTAACTACAACTATAATTACTGTAGAGAATATATATATAGCTCAACAACAAAAGCTAAATATCGATTAAATGTATCGTATAATATTGCATATAAAAGTGCAAAACAATTTTGGTAAAATTTAAATATTTAACTACTAACTTTTGCATTTTTGTGTTTTGCAAAAAAAACATTCAAATGTACCACTATTAAAGCCAACTAGAAACGTTTAAAAAGCACAAGATAAATATTTTTGTGGTAACGTAAAAAAAATTACATTTTATAAATGCATAAAAAAAGATTTGTTCCTTTCTTTCAATATTAACTAATTAAAAACTAAATCAAAAAATAACTAACTTTATCATATAAAATTAAAAAAATTGTATATAAAATGTGACGCATTTTTCTAAGAGATAACTTTGTTCTTTAATAAAAAATACCACACAATTTGGCTTCACATTTGAGGCATGTAAAATAACATAAAAATGGTGACTACCTAAGACCAGAGGTAATATCTTTTAATCATACATACACAAGAGCCAATTATAAATAATAAAAACTTTTTTATACACAATAAAATTTACCACTAAAAATTTGATGCAAAATCTAATTGCACACTTAAAAATAAAAATAATCTTCAATATATATAAAATTACACAATATACATACGTACATGCAACCTGCATTTGCGGTTTAAGTATCACAGAAATATGTAATTAAAATTCTTGACTAAAAAATGTGTAAGAACAGAAATAGTTTTTTTTTTAGTAAAAAAAAAGTGATGTGAAAATTGACTAAACACAACTTGACTAATTTTGTTAATTGACTCAACAAATATACACACTCAAATTTTAATCATTTAGCTATCGAGACCCAAATTGCTGAAACCATTTTGAAAAGAAAATTAAAACGAGAGGTTCTATTCCCCATTATTTCTTCCTGGAAAACACGCTCCAGTAGCACCAGAAATTCTATTTTGGTCTAATATATGTGAAGGAAGAGGTTATAATTTTGTGTAGCTAAGTAAGCAATGAAATTCTATTTCCAGTATTGGATCTTTGTAAACTGCTTAATTTATGGAGAGAAAACCAACATAAAATATGCGCGCTGATGATAGGGTCGATCTGAAAATATCACAAGAAAAAAGTTCTAAAGATAAACCTTGCCCAAACTTCTCGATAGCAAAAGGACTAAATGAATTTCCCACTAAGAAAACGTTTGACCTTAAATTAACTAAACTTTTTTGTACTTATTGAAATGCTTGTTTCCTAATTGAAGACAAATTTTGGCCACTGTTTAGAATCGTAAAAAATGTGTTAATGAGTAAAAACGAAAAAGTTAGTTAATAATTGAAATTCTATCGTAATTCTTACACACGAAATTTCGCTTGGTTAAAAATTTTACCTAACTTAATGAGAAATGTTTCGTAAAAGGGGTAATTTAACCAAAATAGTTATCTTATCTTTTTGTTATCATCTCATTCGATAATTTGTTGCGGAGAAAACAATTATTGTAATTACTAATTGTTGATTTCTAACTACTTAATTCTAATTCACCCATAATATAGTCAGCGAGCAAATAACCCACCAGAATGATCTGTTGCATATTCTGTTAACAGAGGTGATGCAGCTATGGCAGCGTAATTGGTGTAGTCCGTGTATGGGTTGTATATAAGACTATGCGTTTCCCCTGGCGATAAGAGAGAGCCCGGCGCGGATCCATTTAAGATTGACGCTGCCGTCGTTGGAACTGACATACGTGGTGATAATATCAAAGGAGCCCCCAATGGTGTGTTGGGTGCCCTCATCGATGCAGGTAATCCAGGCATACCTGGCGATAAAAGTCTCTGGGTTTCTGCAGCAGCGGCAACAGCTACGCGCCTCCATTCCTCGTCGCACACTAAAGAGATATCTGTAAAATTATGATATAGTAATCTACCGTTCGAAAAAGTAACTCAAAGGTAACTCAAAAATCTTTAAAGTAACGCACCTGCAGCAGACGCTGCTTTCGATGTGGAATCTCTATATGTTCCATTTATTATGGCCAATTCCATCAACTGCCTTTTTTTAAGTTCATCTTCACCATCTGCTTGCTGAAAATAGAAACTTGACTCAAAAACTAAATCGAAAATGCAGCCTTGATTGTAAATTGTTTGAAGATTAAGCCGTTATTCTAATTTTAGTTTTATTTCAACAATCACTTAAAGAGCTTTGTTTACACATTTTGTTATTTCTACGTTAAAATTAAACTTTTGGATGACGAGAGAGCATAATAAAACAAATAAAACTAAAATTTTAAATTAATATTTCAAAGGTAACCTTGGTTAACTTATAAAATTGAAAATAATTCAATAACTTGAGCAACCATAAGTTGTTAAAATTTAGTGAACCATAAATTTCCTTTCTTCTAATATTTCATTTTTTGTTAGCGATTAATTAAAACATAATGACAAAGTTTGCCGATATATAATATTTCGTATAATTTTTCAAAAAAGCTTCCGTTCCAAATTTAAACTCGATCCACTCAAGTTATTTAGAAGAACTTCCTCTGAAATCAAGATTCTTTAGATTGAAAATATTTTTGGCAAAAACACGTTATAATTAAAAATAAAACTTAATTCTTTGTTGAGAGTGAAACGATAAATTAATCCACTTAATGTGGAAATTCGGTTACTTACAAATTAATTATTAGAAACGAAATCGTGAAAATTTATAGTTTGGGCAATAAAAGTTGCACTTTTCAATAACACATCTGGCTATTAGGCACAGAAAAAACATATTTATAGTTTTCCTTGATTACGTAAATTTACAGGAAAAGTTAATCATGCAAAACTTACGGGTACGAGTAGTTTTTTGACTTCCTCCACAGCTCGAGCTAATTTGATTTGTGCCCTATTATCGGAGTCTTCTACTGTGAGCAAGACGTGTAATTCGTCTGAAAGGTGTTCCCAATTGGGTTTGCCCCTATTTTGATCTTCCTAAAATAAATACAAAAACAAATTAGTACGGTTCAGTATTACGCAAAAACACGTCACATAAACAATTTAAATTGCAAAAAGCACATGTACTTCACTTACATATCGGTTTCCTTAAATTAGCAGCTTGAAATTCAATAACAAACTTGATATATTAGTAAATAAGAAAATAATGGGTTTCTGCTTTAAGTAAACTTAAAATTGCATAGTATTTTTTCTTTTTTGAGCTATTCTCGAACAATGTCTAGAGAGGTAAAATAGAACATTTTGGATTCAAGCCAAGATGTAAATTCGAGAAGTCTACAACAATGTAGAAAAGGTTGAAATCTAATTGTATTTATATTTCGTTGAATGGTTGAATCCAACAGCAGATAAAAAGTTGCAATAGTTTAATTTTAAAAAACAAGGATTCTATTTCAGATCTTTTGAAACGTAGACGAAAATTTGATCCTATTTTCTCAAAACGATTTAGTTTCAAGTGAAAAATTCCACAAAAATTTTGAAACCGTTTTCTTATTTCTAACAAATTCATAACTTCAAATCTAGATTTTCCTCATTGATTTTTGATTTGCAAAGAGCATAAATATATTAAGTTGTTTGTTGTTATAAATACAAATAATTAGTATTGGATTACTAGAATAAGCCAATCGCTAGAATTTATATTAGTTTTTTATTGACTTTTGCAGTTTACGGGGCCCAAGGGCCATCGGTCCCTCTGCTCCCCTTTTACGCAACTGGCAATAGAACTACACAAATATCTCCATACAGGTCAACAGGGGGTGCCAATATTATAAATCATATAGTTACTGGACACATTATAGTTATTGAACATTGACCACATAAACCTTAAAAATAAGATTATGTTTTAAATAAATATAATTATATTCATTGAGAGGAAATGTTTCTGGTCATCTTTAACCCTGTCCTACCACTGAGCCATCACCTGCCAAGAACTATTTAAACAGTCCAGTAACTATACATATTTGCATACTTCTACTATCAAGTTTTTTTTTAAATCGGGTTGTCGGAATCAAAATTTTAAATACGCAAGGTTAACATGAAAGATCGAACTTACGAATTTAAAAATAAATTTGGTGAAGGAATAAGAAGTAGGAGAGATATGAATTTTATATTAAAAAAAAATGCTGAACTGTCCGATAACTATAATGGTTTACCCTCACATATCCACACTTTGAGGATGCTGACATTTTCAATTGAGGAAGAACAGAGGATTTTAAGGGAATGTGTGTTGGGGGTTTTATTCTAACATTCAAGTACGTGTCTGTTAAAATTTTAGCTTGTCCGATTTTTTGCAAGCCAAAAATGTTCTGTATCTGGGTATTCAAAAACTTGAAAAAGTGAACACTCTGTGAAGTTCTTAATTATTATCAGTTTTTTTGTATTGTAAAGTGTTAATTTTGAAAAAACTATTAAGCTAAAATAGACCTTATCAGCAAGGTTTAACAATGAGAGAAATTCGTAAAAAAAAAACAAAGAAGTTGAATGGTGGAATAAACCACATACATACATACAAAAATAAATTCTGTAGAGGATTTATCGTAAATACAAGTGGGAATCTCAAGAAATTTACTGATAAAGCAAACCAATATTTAAAAGTGCCATCTTTAAGATCCAGAAGAAAATGTAGTCGGGAAATAGCTACAGAGCTTGAAAAAGCGTCAGGCATTAAAGTTTTTTGTTCGACAAACTTTGCTAAAATCAGCACTCAGGGAATGTATCGCTAAACGAAAACCTCGACTTCGTGAAGGAAATAATCAAAAGAGATTAAACTTCGCTAAATAACACAAATTATGGACATTAGAAAACTCGTAACAGGTTATGGACCACGCTCCTCTTAAAATAAATGGAGTGTGACCACCTAGGAGGCCGCAATTTGTTGTGCAACTGTTATATGGCCAATAGTAATTTAGGATTTTGAAGGGGAATTTAAATTTACTCTGCTCATAACAAAGAATGAGGTTTTCTTACGGCTGAAATATGAAATACACTAATTTTAGTATCAACATGAACCAGTAAATATTTGAAATTTCCTAGCTCTGCACCACAAATGGCAGCACCCATATCTGCCTCACTTTTTTGGATTCACAGCCATAAGCATTAGTAGTCCATTTTATTTTAAGAGGTCCGTAGCACGGTGTAGAAACTTCATAGGAAAATATTAGACCCTGATATTAATGGTATTTTAGTTGGCGGATTTTCTTAAGATGGCGCTGTTTCAATATTTATTTAGAAAAGTAAACAATAACATAACATAATATATCATAGAATATCCTATAAGTTGGAATTATAAGACGATTAATAAATTATAATAGTGAAAAATAGTTAAATTGAATGGAAATATAGTGGAATAATTTAGTTTAGTCTGATTTAGTTGACCCATGGCACCCAGGAGGCGCAACGAAAAGACAGTATAAGACTGTCTACAATTTTAACATGGAAGTTTCCCTTCTATTGTAATCTTTTATTCTATGGTCCGTAGTTATGGACGTAAGAATAAAAATTTGAAATGTTCGGTTCTCACGGGGGAGGTTCTATAATGATTTGGAGATGTTTTTCTGCGGCAGGAGTGAGAGATCTTATACGAATAGATGGATAATTAAATTCGAAACGTTATTTGAAAATTATAACCAACAATTGATATACTTCAAACTATTTATGTATCTTATTTTTATATTAGTGTCTTTTTAAGTAAACAGTGTTCCCACAAAATATTTTGTTTAATTGCCCATTTTAAAACTCGTCAAGTATTTCATGTTCGAAGACTTTTTAACAGTACTGTAATAGCGCCATCGGTACGATTTATTTTAGAATGCTTTATCTCAAACTAAAATATTGTTACGTATCCTTCAAAATGAATTTTGTTATAAATAACAAAATCTTATTTATTATTTGGGATCAACCTACGGCGCGCCCCATTGATACATACTCGGGCAGGTGAAAGTCTATTCGCGTTTTACATTACTGTTAGTGGCGCCACCGTCACTAACAATATTACGTTCAGAATGGAGTTTGAAATTATTCCGTGTGGTGGCGTGCGAATATAAATAATATGTGCGTATGTTTCGGAGTTATAGCTATCGGTCAACAGATGGAGTCAATTGTATCTGCATTTCAGAGGTCAACTGTATTTTTAGTAGGTGCATAGTGACATGAGACTTAATATTCGAGCACAATCCTGTGATATACTGCATGTTTTTTCTTTTGATATTGTTGGATATTTTCACAATTCAATATTTGACCGTTTCCAATGGGAGACCGGGGCAGTAAGGACTATCATAATATAGGAGTACGAACTTTGATTACTCAGTTGTGAAAATCCTGCGTGATATCTATTGGACGACCAGTAAAAATATACGATTATGCTTACAATCCTGCAAATTAGAATTTTAAGGGCTAGCAGGAAGTCTACAAATAATTTAGCCTATTTTTGAAATGGGGGAAGGGGTAACATTTTTGTCTCTGTAAAAAAAATTTTATCGGGCCTAGCGAGAACCTCATTTAAGGGAAGAAAGTGAACTAATTAATAATAAAAATATCTGATCTAACACAACACATGACTTTCCCATTTAAAATTAAATCTTTTAATTCCCCTTCCAGCCATTATTGCCATTCCGTAGATTTGGACCTGCTTTGTTTTCATTGATCCACTGGTCAACACACTTGTAAACGATTTTCAAGCAATTTCAAGCTCAAAGAAATTACTATACAATGATCTGTCATTTTCAATAAAAGTATTTTTTGAGAAGAATCTGAGGGAATCTTGTTAATCAATTCATGCGAGTCATTAAAAATCATCGAAAAATTAAGTAAAAAAAATACATACCTTCTTTTTGTCCCTCATTGAACCCTTCCCTCGTACCATTATTTTACAACCTGTTTCTTGTTCTAATTGTTTGGCAGTCATACCTCGGGGACCTAATATTCTTCCAACAAAATTAAACTAAAAGCAAAGAAAATAAAAGTTACTTTTCATTCAATTTCCGTTATCGTTCTTATTACTTACATCTGGATGTTCTTTAACGGGGACATAAACTTTTTCTGTGAGTGTCGTGACTGGTCCATCAGCTTCTGGTAATATTAATGGTTCTTTTTTGACTCCATTAATTTGAAATAAACTAGATCGGACTTTTGCAATTTCTGTAAAAAAAAAAAATTAACATATTAGTAAAAAATCACTTCGCACATAGTTAGGAGAATATGAATTATGTATGACCAATATTATATTGTAACAATAACATGTGTAAAAATTTAAGCCCAAGAATAAGATGTAGAAATAGAAATCTTTCAAAACAAAATAATTACTTGATATTTTTAAATCTTGGCAACTATTAAAAGTATAATTAACGGCGGACGTCAAACAAAACTGGTAGTACTATATCTATTTTTGCAATAATAAAAGTCAGGTGAAAATCTAAACCAGAAATTGTCAATCAAAAACTTTAGAACAAAGGAGTACTCTGACCCATTTTGAAGAAAAGCCAAGAATCAAGTTCTTTATAATTATTAAAAGTGATACAGCTTGAAGGTACAATTGGTTACGTGTACCGCGCCAAATTGTAATTATCCCCATACAAGATAATTGATTATTAAGAGTACAAGAAAATGGCTTTGAAAACCATGATTACGTTGGATTGTCATATACAAATTGCCTCCCACGTACTAAAAATTTAAGTGCCAGAGAATTATTTCCTGCGTCTATGTATGTTCTACAGACAATTAAATTTTTGAGGAGGGTTAGTATTGCAATGGATGAAAAACTCCTTCCATCTGCACGGATGTAATTTCCATCAGAAAGTTTTACTTCGGCCCACGCTTCTGCAGGTTAACAAAATCAATCATGTAATACATTCCAATTGAAAACATCATCAATATTGCATACGTTTAAGTTGTGACATGTGTATCAATAATATCACTTATTTAGTGACAGATGAGTTTGTGTGTATTTGTAAAGTTACATAAACTGACAGACTATAGAGTTGGTGAAACATCTGTACACGTTGAATTGTGTATAGTATCATATTCTATTTTTATTCTCACTCACTTTTATATCAATTTACTTCGAACAAAAGATTATAATTGAAAAGCAATATTTAGACTGAAATTGAATAATATGAATGTTGATAATTCACGTTATCAAAGTGTCATAGTAAATAAAAACTTTGCTTTGTTAAACAAAGTGGATAAGAACGGAACGGTTATCAGACAAGTCAACCAGTGGCGAATTTCCGAACAGGCACACAAAATTCAGTTTTTTGGACCAGAAGTGCATAGGGTACTGAATATATTTGGAGGATGGCCTTAAAATTGAATTGGGCGCCACTGAAGTCGACTCATCATTGTTGGAACAACATTCGATTATTATCAATTAATTCGAGTCGCAAGAAATAAATGCAGAAACGAATTTTAATGCAAGAGTGCTGTCATATTGAATATAGTTTCAACATTGATATTAGCAATAAAAATGCTAATAAATATTAATTTTACGATTTTGGAGAACTTTCTCCAATTGTGACCTATTCAAAAGAGTGTATTTGAGCTGAACAGCAGCCTTTTCAGAAAAGGTGCCCATAGAAATAATATGTAGGTCAGGTTAATTTTCCAATATCTGAGAGAGCTCTTAAAATTCTAACTTGTAATCTAACCAAATGTTGTTCTTGAAAGAAAAGTTTCAAGAGGTGACAAAAATTAATGTAAAAAAAGTAAAAGCGTACATTAGAAAATAAGCAATTGATCTGGATCTTAAATCCTCTATCGGTCATCAAGCCAAGGAAAAAACATAGGCAACATTTTAAAATTTACGTAATTTAATAAATTGTAATAGGAAGAGGAGAGTCGATTTAAACCCCAATTACACAATGCGTTTCCATAAATGGACTGCACCCAGTAATTGAAATGATTGACAATCCATAACTAGATAAAATAGTCAAGCGAGTGGATTATAAGACAAAACGATTAGGTAGGTGTGGCGAGGTCGAAAGATGATCATTTTAGCCTATAGTAAAATATTGTAATACTCTCGAGGAAGCACGAGGAGCTTATGCAGAAGCTGAAATAGATGCCGACAAGGTGAAAGGTGCGGGGAGTATTAAGACCCACACGTCGCGGCGGAAGTAGGTGCGCTTCGCACACTCGGCAGCTAAACATACGAAAAACGTCGCTTTACTAATCTGGAATGCACTTCGAGTTGCGTAGCTATTACTCAATACTACAAAAGCTGCATTTGTACTATTTTTAACTAATAATAATTTAGGTTTTAGAAGATATCATCAATTTAAGATCCATGTGGAAACGAGCGGAGAGAGCTGTGCATTGTTCATGGGATATCAATGAGGTTACCAATGTTCTGAAATGTTTCCCATTGTAAAAAATAAATTACCGTTAGCACACGATTGGTATTACAAAATCTTAAAGAAGTGCTATTTCCGTTTAGGCAATGTGTGATGATGCTAATTGATAAACTTTCTATCCAAATTTCCGTTTGCAATTTTTTCCGTACTTTTTAGCTAAAATGTGCACCAGGGACAACTTCTTATCTTGGCATGTGAGATTAACCATCGGTTAACGAACCTAAAAGGTATTTAAAGAATTAACCACAGTTCTTCCTGTTTGACAAAAAGTTCCTTTCGGCACCTACCAGATACAAAATCGTTTATAATGGATCTAGATAAACCACCCTTCCTTACAGTTCGGATATTACACATGGAAGCAATTTTTATCTTTTATAACTATTTGTACGTGTATGTACGTAACGATTAAATAATACTTTCTGCGACCGGAAAAGTGATGAACAAAGTTAGAACATGTTAAAGCACTTGGTGTATTTCCGGACTGGGAAGATTTTATATGTACGAACGTCGTTAGCTTAGTATGCAGTGCACGAGTACATGTTTTTACTAAATATAGATTTAGTCTTACAAGTGAATTGCTTTCAAGTAAGAATAAGCTATTTAAGTTTATTGACTTAAATGAAATTGTTGTGAATTACATCTAACGGTCCTAAATTGAACTGAAAGCTGTAAAAAAATTAGCAACAATTAACATTCTTGTCACTTAAAATCTGCATTGAAGTCTATTTGCACTCGAGAAAAAAAAATTTGGAATGGAAAAACATCTGGAACTATAAAGCAAAAAGTCCTACTGTCTTTGTTTTTAATATTACGTTGTGATTGTTGCATAATTTAAACTTGAAGACATATGGTTACTAACTTATGCATATAAATAATAGTAAATAAATATGTAAATACATTCATATTATGAATCACTCGCAAGTACGAGAATGATTCAAGCAATAGAAAAGAAAATTATTTTGCAAAAGAGAGGATAGGTACTATTGGCGAGGATGTAGCATACTCCAAAATAATTTCAATTTTTCTTGAGACCAAATAAAAAAAAACATTCTTATAATGGGCCATCCATAAATTACGTCACACAAATTTTACGATTTTTTAACCCCCCTCCCCCTTGTCACATTTTTGAACACTCCCCCCCTGGTGTGACGTCACATATTTTTCAATTAAGTAAATATAAATCGAGTTTAGTAATATTTTCAAGTTTTTTGTTCACATATAAATTTCGCGTTTTAATATTTTAAATTTTAACGTGTGATGTCACAAAATTTTTGACCCCCCCCCCATGTCACATTTCGTTGACCCCCTCCCCCCCTCTAAACGTGTGACGTAATTTATGGATGGCCCCTAATCATCCTTTACCAAAACTTTTAATATTGAAATAAATTGTTAGGTAAACATTCTATTTTTAGAGATACTACACCTAAGTAATATCATATTTTTAGAGTTATTCCGCTGGTATAATAAATTTAAACGAAAAAAACCAACCAAAGGGTTTCCCGAGCGTTGAAACATTTAGGTTAATTATAAAGCCTCGGAACATTTTACGAAAACACTTTTACATTTACATAATATTACAGGGTTAACAGTCACATTTAAGCTTTAATTGTTAACCCCCCCCCCCCCACCCAAGAGAACTACAAAACTTCTCTGGACTAAAAATACCACTCGATTACTGCAACTCAAAGCTTAAAACCTCTGAAATGCATTAAAAACTATTTTGGATCCAATATATCATTTACATGTTTGCTGGAGGAAACGCTGTTTTAAAATAATTCAATGAGAAATAAATCAATGCCAAAAATTAAGAAATATGAGCAATTAACCATTAATAATGTTACAGTAGGATTGCCTCTGTATGCTAAATCAGTAGCGTACATATTAATTACCATCATAAAATATGCTCTATAGTACAAAATATTTATCTTTATAGCTTCTAAGTCCACAGTGGCGTGCTAGAAATAGTGTTGTTATGCCCCCAAAAATAATGTACCCTTTTCACCCTAATAGTTCGGCACGCCATTGTGAAGGTGCCAAATAAAAAATAAGCTTTGAGATATTCTGAGCACATCCGGGTCCTCCGTTAGATGATGGTTCAGCATAATAAAAATAGCGGTTGAATGATAAGCCAGTCAAATATGTCAAAATTTGCAACCAGTTCTTCTTAATTACGGAAACTAAAGTAAGATCTGTGGTAATAATGTTGGTCGTGTTAAAATTTTAATTTCGGTTCCAGGAATAGGTACCACCCTGTTAGTCGGCACCAGAACGTGAAAATATGTAAAATCTCAAATATTATTTTCTTTTTCGCATTTTCACGAATTTTAAGCTGAACTTCGTTCGGGAATTTGGGATTAATTAATTAACATTTTTACGAAGGGTCAGCAGGTTTTTTTTTGTGGGGCTGAAAACGTTTGCAATAATTTCTTCCAAGCGTTAAAAAAATTGAAATTTTATTATCCATTAAATTATTATGTTGCAATTGTTTTATGTTTAAATATTAGTAATTAGCAATCATTTACGCGGCATTGAATTTTACTGTAAGTAATTGATATTTTATTTGCATATAAATAATTTCAATAATAATAATAAACAGTATTTCAATTGAAATTGATTTGCTTACACAAACTTGAGTCATTATTTGATATTTGGATATCAGTTCTAAAAATGGTGGATTATATAAAATTAGATTTTTCTAAACAATCAGAGTATACCCCCCCTCCCTGGAGCAGAATCGATGTAATTGTTATAGCTGTGTTCGAGTTTTTTAAGAAACCCACCAAACTGAAAATTTGCCTATACATCCATGACAGTTCCACCAATACGCAATTTACACAGTTACAACTAATACACGATTTTTTGAAGGATAACGAATTAGTCACGAAAGTCGTGGTACACCCTATATAGTTAGGCTATAGTGAATGGAGCAGGGATGGAAAATAGGATGTGATAAATGTGTCAATATAAGACAAATGTTGAGGTCATATCTTTTTGCATGCCATTATCAATACTGGATGAACTTTTCAAGTGGCTTGGAAGTGTCGTTTGTTTGTAGACTTTCATAATGACCTCAGATTTTTGAAATACGGGGTCTAAAAGCAACAGAGACTGGCATAGACGGGTAGAGGTAAATTTTTCTTTAGTAGTGGGCACGTGACTTGGGCTTGCGCGGCAATTGTGGAGGGAGACACCCGTGACACCTAATTCCACCAATTGACACAAACATAGAACCGAAATAACGAATATACGTTTCTGCGCATTAGCCACTCCCAACCGCTAAAGAAAAAATTCAGTCTACATTGTAGATATAATATTTCTATTAATTATAAAAAAAGAACAGTAACTTAATCACGAAGTTATTTCATAATAATCAAAATAAGGAATGTAAAATGACGATAACTTTACTGCATTTCTCAAATATTCTATATCATAATTATAATTATTATACTTACCTAATAGTTGTTAATTTGAAAATGTAATAATTTATTATCAAAATACAATGAAGTATAGAAAGGTCAACCCACGAAAATTGTAAGCATGAGTAACTCGCAATTTGTTATTCATTGTACTTAAATACTTTTCTATAATAACACATTACTAATCAACTACCTCTTGAATAATCACAACTCATTATGTATTTTAAATTTCTTTGTATTCAATAAAATTGACAATTTTCTTTAGGATCAAAATAATTCGGCTTGCTTCACCATCGAAATGCGTAGGTTAACTTTTGGTATTACAAAAATATGTCTCAAAATATGTACAATTTCTTTTATAATAAATTATAATATTATGTGTTTTTGTTTCGTTTTAACAAAAAAAAATTACATTAGCAACAATTTTTTGACTATCGCAGAAGCGAATTTAATCACCAAGTTATTTCATAATAATCAAATCAAGATTACGAAAAATAGACTTCGTTTCGTTCGCATTCCCCGTATGTTTTTATTATGTTTACTAATATGATAATTTCAATTAAAAAAAGTATTTCTTAATTAGCCCGGCTGTGAAAATGCAACCAAAACCAGGAAGGTTGGTTTTATAATCTGATTCATTTGTTACCAATTTTTATCTCACTGGATGGTTCGTCATTTTGACCACTCCCTAGATACGCCACTGGTTAAATATTCACGTAATCGCGTAGATTTAGCGCATTTTCCGCAAGTGCATTATTAATAAAAACAAAACTAAAAGGAATTTCAAAAAAAGGAAAATAATTGAACATGTGAAACGTGGAGTGCACTTATTCTCATCCGTAAATCGGTCTCCACTTGTGTAAATCCACTTATAATAACAGAGTTGTCGTTTTGATTTGAATTGCAGAAGGTTGGGTCTGTTGATGTAATTAGCCAACACTCGACGATGTGTGTCATGTAGGCCAGTGACCTTCTGAATGTTGGCCACTGGTCTCTTGGTTAGGGTGAATCCGTTCCACATAGTATCTTCTGATGTACCTCGCCGTCACCCAGAAGGCTTAGCGGTATACGTTACACCTTTTACGTGTATCGATAAAATTAACAAAATAGCTTCCTTCATAAAAATTTCCGTCGAAAAAAAAACAACTACGTATAAATAATAAAATAACCACACAAGTAGAGACTTTTGGAACGGTGCACGCATCATCCAATAATTCAAAACGTTTGTGTGATTTAATGGATTCGTTCTGGTTTATTAATAAAAACAATAATATAATCTTGTTTTATTTAAAGACAGGAACTATTATAATGTATTAATAAATAATACAGAAAAACATTTATTAGGTAATATTAATAGTAAAATGAAAACAAAATTTCGAAATATCAAAAACTTGGTTATTGAGATGCGGTTTGCGGTGAGTTTTAAGATGCAAGGTGGACGTCATTACGCGTAACTTCCTTTTAATGGGTATCAACAAATAATAAAAAAAACCTCAAAATCAACAATTACAGCCTGATATAATAAAAATAGAACAAGTCGTTTTATTTAAAATCTTAAAAGTTTTTGGAAATCAACATTCGACATCAGCGAAGGTTCTCTATTTTAAGAATCTGACTTTTAATAAAAGACGATTTAGTTTGAAAAGTTAATTAGTCCTCGTGAGTCGACAAGAAATAACCATTCATTAGATTTTGGCATAATTTCTTCTAGACCGGTTCTTGGACAAGACTAAATTTATTTAATTATGTCAACGTAGCACCGTAAAAAGTACGAAATTTATTATCGAAAAATGCAAATAAATTTTTTTAATAAATTCTGCCATTTCAATTTAAATGTCGAAAACATCACTATTGTTACACCTAAATCGTTCCGTAAACATACAATTAATTTAATTTTTATATTATAATTAAGTTAGTTAATTGTAATTGTGTTGAAAGTCATAACGGCCATTACAAAATATCCAGATTGTGCTTTATTTTAAAATTTTATTGCATTCGATGTTTTTAAAGAAGAGGTTAACGATCCTAAGTAAAAATAACATAAGATAAGTTAAAATCTCCACGTGCCACTGTGCACTACGGATTAGGATGCAATTAATGCTTAGTTAAAAATATAAAATGAATCCTTGTTCTATTCGATTTACTTCATTATGCTTTTACATAAGACACGGTTAAAAACTAAATAAACGATGCCTCTGTGAACAGGCAAATAATTTGGTGCTTATCTTTGTTCCAATTCTAGAAAAAGAAAAAATGAGGTTATAGGAAAGTAAGAGCCAAAATTTGCTTTAAAATGATCTCGATTTGTGATACGTCCAACATTTACATTATTTGTAGTATCCATCTAAAATTAGGGTGAATAATAAAATCATTTTGACATAGAGAATAATGTGCACACTTCAAGTGTCAAATGTCATATTATCCATATGGATTTCTTATGCTTAGGGCTACTCGATTCATTTGACCACAGATTTATTGACAATAAAAATAATTTTCTACAAGAAGGCGAGGAAGAATATTTATTGCTAATATAATTTTAACGTAAAAAATGAAAACAATATAAATTGCTGTTAGCAGCTAATATTTTATTTTATACTACGTTCAAAACAATAAAAAAATAACAACGTGTAACAATTCAGAAACGCGGCCAAGAATGTGTTGGTTAGTTTTTTCTCCAATCTAAAAGTTGAGCGAGTGAGTAGCTAAAGCTACGCAAAACAATAAAAAATCGGCGAGAAAAGCTATTGCAAAAAATAATTGTACTATGTAACTTCATCAACCTCTTCTCAATCCTACTCATAATTCATCGCAAGAAATTGTCTAAATGATTAACACACCGAGACAAATAGGTTATCTTGCAAAGTCGAAACCAAGGTTGTCTAGTTTGTGGGTGTTCAAATAAAAGTTGCAGTGATTCAATTAAGAAAGCAATTTTCAAAATTAAAAAAAATTCATTAGTTCATTAATACTTCCCACTACTGAACCAGCATAATAGCACCAAAGAAGGCAATATGGAAGTGGAAATGGGTATTTAGGTATTACATATTATTATAATGATTGTATTTTAATAAAGCGGTGATTAAAATAAATTATATCAGGATGAGAATAAATTATAATATTATGTTGAATTAGATAATATTTAAATACTAATTAATTCTGAATGTTAGCATGTCCATAAATGTTCAAAACATGATGTTTGAAATAAAAACAAAACGTTGAGTAGAACAAAAAAATTAAAATAGAAAAATAGGGAGCTAAAACCAATAGCTTGTTTGCCAATATTTTAAATTAATTTCAAACTTTTTATATTATTTAAAATTACACACCTAATGAGTGCAACTTGAAAGTATGCTAACAAAAAGTCGGTCACAAGAAATATTATCAATGATTTGTTTATTTTGTTTTATAGTAATTTAAAACTATGTCCTGTAATAGATCTTCTTTCTCTTCTATGTGTGAAATGTTTCGGCTAGGCTAGATTATACACCATAGTGGTTTGCCATTGCCTTCCAAAGGAAGGTTCTTTAAATTCTCCTCACATTACTTGATATTGGGTTGTAATACCACCACCGCAGTTACACTTTCCATTGTGTCGTGTAAATTTCAAGTAAAAAATTAAGTATGTGTTACAAGTTACACAGTAACAAAAAATTGTTTTTAGGTTTCATTGCAGAACTGCGCAAAAAATGAAAATTTTTTTGTATAACCGTGTAATACATGCTTTAGGTCATATAAATTGCTGAGTAGGTTAAAGTTTCGATAAATAATTCAAATTATGAGATCGGAGAGACCTGTCAGTGTTAAATCCAATTCAGAATCTAAGCAAAGTAGCTTCTCATAAATTATGGTTTGGCAGTACATTTTTAGTGTGGACACTTAAACAAAGCTTATCCATTCATTCCAATTTTGGCCTTTCAAAGGTCAAATACGGGTTGAATTTATTACTTTCTTCAACTTGACTTTTCGAAAATAAAAATGTCCGTTACCTATTTATCGTTCATAATTTATCAAGGAGCAAAATGCCATCGTTGCTGCTCTCTCAAATTTTCTGTTTATACACTTGAGTATTTATTTCAAGTTGTGCATTTATTATAGCACTTCTCTTTGATATGAAATATCTATTTTCATAATTTGACATTTTAGCTTTCGTGAAGAGCAAGTTTTTGATTTGTGAAAATAAAGCAAAAGTTCGGGGTTCACGATTAAATTCGCTCATAACAGCATTCTCGGAGACATTTTGTAACCACGTGCTTGAATGGCTATCAGTTTTCATCGTTTTCATTAAATTATTTATTTATTAGGTATTTTTCTACAGTTAGTTGCCAGGTGTTTATCTGTATCAGAGAATTTCTTATTATCTCAGCTGCGGAACCTGTATATAAAAAATAACCGCCTTTAATAATAAGGCCCTATAAGGCACGTGTAGTCTGGGCTTAAGTTGTTGCTAAGGATTTGTTACGGAATTTATATATCTGCAAGACATTAATTTCTAAAATTTTTCTTAAAAAAAAGTACGTATTAAAATTTAGCAATGTAGCTAGGAAAAAAATAAAAAATTAAAATAATCTTGTAAGTTTTCCTATTTCTAATTAAAATAAAGCAACGGAATAAACTTTTTATCCAGGTTATCAATTATACACTAATAAAATAATCATAGAATAAACACAAGAAAACAAAGGCAACCAAAAACATTGATTAATAAATAATTTATCATCCAAAATGTATGTGCTACCAACTCACAATGAGATCCTATTGGATTGTATTGCATATACTCTTTTCTGAATAGTAGAGAACGCGAGACATAGCCTAATTTCCTCAATGGTAGGTCCAGTAAAAATGTTACTTTTTATGTAACATAATAACAACGAACATATGAACCACAAAAATTATTTTTGTTTCGAATAATAATAATATAATAATAGGTAAATGTTATTTTTTCTTTTAAAAGACTTTGTCTGCCGCTCAGCTAACACAAAGTACCATATGATACCACGACAGCGAAGAAATGAAACTAAACTTTTGTACAGAGTAACGAAACGACATACTTTAACGCCGTTCGAAAAAAAAAGAAGCAATATTAAACCTTAATTTCAAATATTAACCATGAAAAGCATTCCACAGGAAAAGTGAGACATCTTAATTTGAATACCGTGACACTGAGATTGCAAATTAATTATATGGGGAGTAGTCAATATCGAACAACCGTTTCACCAAAATGGAAGAACCGGGCACCCAAAACAAGAAAGTAGAGCGGTGGAAAAATAATGGAAACATAAAAATATCAATGAAGTCGATTGAAAAACGAGTATAAATTTTTAAATATTTATTCTAATTTTCCCACATATTTCACGCAAAACAGTAATATGAAAATAACATAGAGAAGTATTGCATTGCTTAGTAAACTGGTTGTTTGTAAATATTAAATCTAGCATGTAGCGGTAACTGTTTCTTTCAAGAAATCAAAATCACGAGATACAATCGCTTGCAATATCGTGTCCTACTTATTTATCTGTTTTGCGATCATTTACATATTATAATTTGAACAAATTTAAACTACACAAGAACCGACTATTTATCTTAATCATGGCTGGTTAGGACTTAATACCATATGCAATTAATAAAATTCAAATGAAGCCATCCGCTGATCACATCACCTAATGCAGCGTTTTCGATCTTTTTAATTTTTGTATCCTGTAAAAACTTGGCTTGTTCACATCGAAGTTCTCGTCTTGCCTTGATTAGGTAGAATCTAGCAAGAACCAATCAGATTGTAGTAGTATTTCTTCTATCCTTTTCTATGTTTAAAAAATACGACAATCCCATTGGTACTTGCTAGCTTCTAATGTGAACACCACTTAATACTGCAAGTAATTTTTTAGGAATACCGCGTAAAATGATGGTAAAACAATATTATGGGGGTTCAAGCCACGAAGGCCCCATGAAGTCGGCGCCTCTGTGTCCCAACTGATGGTTGTCTAGAAATATTCTATAATACATTGTATAACGAAATAAACGCGATAATATAAAATTACGGTATCTTATTGGTTATTAATACCAAACATCAACATAGCAAAATTACATTTACAGTGTAATAAATATTGTAATAATATGTTGGAAATATTTATTACACTGTAAATGCAATTTTACTATGTTTGTGTTTGGCATTCGTAATTTTACATAATAGCAGATTGCTATCTAAGATTGACTTTAACTTTTATGGGGCCATCGGGGTTACACGATGAAATTTACGCAGAATTAAAGCTTTGATTCAAGAAGTTCACTTTAAAAGTTCAAAAACTACTGGATCCGAAAGATTGACTAATTTTTGTCAGCTACTCAAAAATACAACCGATATAATTCGAACTGTTACGAGCTATGGCGGTTTAAAGAAGGCTTAAAAAAGCATGGTCTACGGTGGTAGACCACGCGACCACTGGAGGGTTAATTAATACTGCTCCGCCACTGTTCTATCATCTGTCAATTTGGCATAAAAATCTACCAAACTCAATTTTTCTTTTATAAAACTTCATTGTTCAATTGACATTAAATTTAAAACAAAAGTATATTAACAACAAAAATTTTGTTTTTGACCAGTATACTCGCGTACCAGGCTGATGTGTGTCACATACCACGAATGGTACCAGAACCGCAAAATTCAAGACGAATTACAAACAGGGCTAAAAAAGAACAAGAAAACAAGCAAAGAAGGAATTTTTTACTCGACCTACTGTTAATCATAATATAAAAGTAATAAATTTAACATAATGTGCCTATATACCGTTAAAATGATGTTCACATATTATGAAAAGTGAAAACGGTAGTACACCACACCATTTCTTTGTTGACCCATTCAATTATTTTAACTCGTTAAATTTAACAGCGCTAATTTTATACATTTAAATAATTTTTTCCATAAAAATAGAAAGTTGTATATTAATCCACTATACGTGTAATAAAGATAGAACGATTTAACGGTATTAAGTCTACCAAGGCTCAAAGCACCTAATTATATTAATTCAACGTAGCAATTTAAAAAAAATCCGTACAAAATTATCTTACTTTTTGATTCGCCCTCATATGTTACTTCTGATTTTGCCAATTTACCATATTCAGTTAAAACCGATATGGACTTCTAAATAGCATTTACGCAAAGCCATTTGATGGTACGTTTTAATCACGTCGGTTAATCTCAAAGGTTATCTTGTCTTCATATAAAGAAGATATCATAGAGCAATCTTACATAATTTCATGCACATAAAAATCTGCATTTAATTGCTCGATTACATGATCGCTTTCATTCAATAAATGACAAAAAAAATTATTTATCTGATGGTACTGTGTTTATGTCCTTATTGCGAAAATTAACAGATTAATGAACCATTATATTATAATAATCATAAAATGTGATCTACAGCTTAACAAAAAAAATTCAGGATGTATCGAACTGGTTCCAATTTTTTTAGAAGCCGGCTATAAATATTAAATTTATTATTATTGGTAAGCATTTATACAATTATACATTACATTCGGCTATAAAATTTGCTAAACCAAATTGGAACGGAATAAATTATTATGCTCGATTATCTTGTGAATCTAAAATTAGATTTGTTCTTCGATTCGTAGTAAAAATTAAAAGGAAACCCTATAAAATAGGTGTATATTTTAGAATCATGAAGAATTTATTAGTTATTATTTATATGGTAGAAATGACGCGCACGAATGGATCAACAAGATTACCACTGCTCTACTAATCCAAAGTAAACTCGTGAAATTGTTAATAAAAATTTTTTTAATGGATAAGTCTTGTTGATATACTAATGATAGTCTTTCGTTTAACACGTTTCGTTTGTACAGCAGTCCAAAAATTTCATAATTAATGAAGTTAAAAACAAAAACCATCATTTAAAAAGTTTAACTTCATTAGAAGGTCCCACCTAAACGTGTAAAATTAGTTTTCTACAGGTGAGTCAATTTCCAGACTTAAAGGTATCTTGTTGGCATTCTGACAATGCTAAAATTAAGTTATTATGCGAATTTGTTGGTTTAAAATCAAAAATAGCAGTTAAAAGCTCCATTCCAGTACGAAAAAAATGCTTTAAGCGGCGTTCACAATGAAATGGGGCTTTGTCTTGCTTCGGTAGAAAGCTGGCAAGCGCCAATTAGATTTAAGTATTTGCTTCTATCCTTTTCTATGATTAAAAAACGTTCATTTTGATTGGCTCTTGCTAGCTTTCTACCGAAGCAAGGCCCCACTTCATTGTGAACGCCGGTTTAGGTTTATCCCACGCGCAGTTTGAAAATTTAAAATGGGGAATTCACACTACGAGGAAGCTTATTCACGATAATCATAATTCACCCTACAATATATTCATATGTATGAAAATAAATGTATAACGCTAAAAAATCAACTTCTATGGTGAGTTCGTGCAAGAATTAAACCTTTAAATAATTATTCTTGCAAGTGGCTTGGTATTTACAGCCGGTTGAGCTGACTATTTTTGCTATTTTAATGCATCGTGAAAAAATAAGCTCGACTAATTGGTTACACATACTTTGGAGTAGGGACCTAATGGTCTGTGTTATCTCAGCAAATCTTCAATTATTTATGCCGTGGATTGAATTTTATGTTAAGCTATAAATCTAGCAGAGAATAACGTACAAAATGAAAACCAACATAAAAATTATTTCAAATATCCGAAACAGTAACAGATTATAAAAAAAATCTTATAAAAGTAATATACCATCAAAATTTTAATAAACAATAAAATGTGTGATACTATAGATTGTATTGGTTTACTTCTTAGCGCATTATTTCGAGTCATTTTATTGCAAGCTTATAATTTTAAAGTGATGAATCAGAAATACCTTTCTTGGACGGTTCATAATAATCAATTAGTTGTACTTAATCCATAATGAACGATGGAATGTTGTTTATTATATGTACTCACCTGTAAATAAAAATAAAAATTAGTGGTTATGACGAGACAAAATTTAAAATAAATTTTTCTAAATTCAATTTCTTTCTAGTACTACCAAACAATGCTCAAGACAATGAAAAACTATGTCTGCAATATTGTTCAAGCGAAGTATAGCGTTAAAAATGCATTAAAAATAGCTTCCTCTGTATATTACAACAAATTTACAGTTTAATATTCGACAATTAAAATTGTAACAGTATTTTTTTTAAATATGTACCACATTTTACTGTCGATACTAGAACATTCCAAATATTGAACCACGAGCAATATTCCTATGCATTTATCTCAATTTGCCCAAAAATCGACTTATACCACTTTGCACGCGCACGCCGGTATTAAAATTGAACATTTATTTTGCACCGCTCAGTATTCTTGGGTTTAATTTCAAATTGGCAGAACTCTTGAGATAAATAAACTTTTGTCAGTTACTTATATTAGAAAGCTGGATTGAAAATTTATGGAATCGTGGTTTATTGCAGGTAGAATAATCGTGTCATACTAACAATGACGTTTTGAGCGATTTTTTTTTTATAATTTCGCAATCGCATTTTACATGAAAATGAAATCGATCTGGGACAAAGTTGATCAGTGTGTGGTTTCAAACCGTGACATGTTGATATTGCCGACCCACTATGGTTTAGAGTGGCTATTAAAATATTAGAAAATGTCACAGAATAGATTTATAAACATTGAAAGAAACGATGGATGAGGAGGCCCAATTGGGTTTTTGCGCAGGAGATGAACATTTTACATTGTGCTGATAATTGGGTGCAATAAAACTTCGTCGTTTACACTTGGAATGCCTGATTTCTTGAAGTTAGTATTTACTTTTCCGAGTACGAATTATACTCGGTAATTAAAATAATTTGCCGAATCTGGAGAGGAATGCAGAGGAAATTTATTAAATTAGTTGGAAGCTGGCCTGCAATAACTCCATGTGCCGATCAGTTTATGATCGGATACAGCTGCATTGAAACATTGATTCAATTTAGAATTCAGCACCGGAGCAAATAAGTAATTAGGTTTCTAATTAGTAACTTTTTAAATGCACAAATCATTAGAAATTACACATAAAAGATTCCCTTGTATGAAATTATTTTTCTAACAGCAAATAATACATGACAATGACATCATAGCTTAGAATAATGTTAATGTATGTTTGTACGTGAAGACTATGGTAGGTTATGTGTCCGATTTTACTACAAGTCTGGTAACACTTGTGGTCTGCAATTTTGCAACACCACTCTAGGAATTTAATTCGAATGTACTAGAAAAAAAATTGTTGTACTTGAAACAACTACAAAAGAAAGTTGAATCTTGTAAATGTAATTGCGGCTTTCAAGTAAACCACAATTCAACCCTACACAACTAATGGAAGTGAAATTACGTTTTCAAACCATGATTCAGAATTAAACAAAAATAATACTTGGATATATTCCAGCCTACAAATTTGACCGATCATCGCCTAATTTCACTCGCAACTCCATTAACAAATAACGAATAAACCGCGAAGATATTTCCGTAGATTTAAAATACGAGGCAAGACAAATATTTAAATTTCCCATGCAACAATTTCCTGCGAGTTACCTTTCAAAATAACTTTTGAAAACTGAGAAGACGGAAATCTCTAAAACAAAAATAACCAGCGGAATTTTGGTAAAAACGTAACGATGGTAGTAAAATTGACACAGTTCACACAAAAACTACATTTTTAGCGGAACGAGGTGAGGTTCTTCTTTATTAACACATTTCAAAAGTTTTATTACTTTTGAAAATTTATGAAATCACTTTACATCTTCGTAAAAACGCTAATTAAATTATATTTAGTTAGTTAATAGTTAAATTATTTGCAAAAGTCAAATTTTGCAATGTTAAATAGCGCGTAACCAAATGCTCCAAACCACTTAATTATGCCAGTTAATATGGAGTTTATGCACACATTAAATTTTGATTGAGTTAAGAAGATGAATAGTTCTCTACAATAAAACCTTTTTTTCAGGGCGTGGACAATAATTATTATTTAAATTGTGGTCCGTTCCAGGTAAACTGTGAGTAATAGGTGACCATAATTGGAAAATCGCTTTATGTAAATTTTATATTAATCATTTTGGAGTAAATAAACATTTCAAAAAACTACAACTAAAAAAATTTGAGCAGGTGTGAGGATTACAATTTGATTAGAGCAAAGAAAGAATCTATTCTAATGAGACTTGTCTAATTGAAAATGAAGATTGAAATAATCGATAAATCGCATTAAAATTCCACTACGCATTGACAAATTACCGTATAATTCTTATAAACAAATACGAGTTTAATAATTCATGATAATATAATCAAATTCGTATGTAAAATTAATAATATTAATTATTAGAAGGAAAAAAAGTGACGCAATTTTTACAAATAAAAATGAAGTAAGAAAAATGGTCAAATTAATTACCCTTTTATCGGATTCAATACAAAATTTTGTAATAGAATTCAAATTAGCAGGGTTGTGTTGAGTTAGCGGAAAGTACAATGTAACTTCGATAATTCGAACTAATCAGTAAAACTGTTAGGATTAGCGAATTTAATTTAAAAAAATACCAAACAATTTTGGAATCCAATAATTCATTTATTTTTGGTTTTCGTTTTTGGTATTGATTTCAATTGTAGGGCTCATGCTAGAACATGATAAGCCACACATTTTCTAAAATTTAAGATAAACATCAAATCATATAAGAAGCCCCCTAAAAATATTTTAAGTTTTAATTGAAAAAATGGCACTAGAAGTAAATAAATAAGCTTCTTGCATTTATCAGAGGTTACAATGAAATAAACCACAGTAAAATGGCGACTATACAGAATGCTATAGTATTCATACTATAATAAATATTATAGTAAAACTAACCCAAGAAATCATGGCGGGGCGGAGCCAAAATCTTACGCAGTGATGACACGTGACATCCAATTCCACTAATTGACACGAACATAAAGTCGAACAGACTAATTTTCGTTTCTGCACATTAGTTCCGCCTGCCCATGATTCCTTGGGTTAGCTTTAGTAATAAATATGAGTAATTTTATCAGTAATTCAAGTGATAGAAGTGAAATTTCTCGCAATGGTTATGTGGCTTATCATGTTCTAGCAATACCGTCTTCAATTTTAATAAAAATTTATTACGACAAAATAAACACAATTTTATATCATATATCGTTGATTTTGGAGACAAAATTCGATTACTATAAATGGCAAATAATATTGTAAATAATGGAACATGGATAGTATTATGTGCCATAGCATAGTATACTCTTGAACTGCCATTTTGAACTTCGCCCATTTCTCATAAGGCTGTAGGCTGGGCATGGGAAAATCATATATTATATTTGTTATTTTGTTATTATACATTTATTTTATGTACATTCTCTTGCTTCATAGCTAGACTATTATTATTATAATTTTAAATTTTCTAATTTAATCCAGTTCGGATTATCGAGTTTGTACTATAGTACGAAATATGTCGCGTAATTATCATAGTAGTTAAAACAAAATATATGGCAGATAATTAGATTGAAGAAAAATAATTTGCATATTTTATTTGTAGTAATCACAATAATTCGTTTGCTATGCTGCCGGCCAATGTAACAAGTTACAGTGCAAATGAACCGATAAATGTGTTTAAGATTGATAAAATTTATGGATCATACGTAATTACTATAAATTATAGACATAAACATTATTATGTTATACAAAACATTTAAATTTCTTTCTAACAACCAGATTTCTCGTTTTTTATTGTTTATTTAAAATTATATTTTTGTAGCGGTTAATTTCGTTCGATAACGAAATAAGCAATTGATTGAAAAAGCATTTTTCTTAGAAGTACTGCAAAAAGGTTATTTATTTTTAAATTGATTGATGTTAAATGTGTTAAGGTGGAAAGCGTGCACGAGGTTATTTGTTTGCAAATTAAATAACTTAATATGATTATAGTGAAAATTTAATATACAATAACTACAATGTATTCAATTGCCTAGAGATTTAGGTCGGACTTTTCATGACAAAATTTATCGTGCGTATGACTTCCATTTGACACCCTTAATAATTGTGACAAGGGGAGAAAGAAAGGTGTACCATCTTGTTAATCCATGTTGCGCGTCAGCATAAGTGCTATTTTCGATGAGTTTATCATCAAGAAATCCAGGAAAGACCAAATAATTGGGTTTCGGCTATCTTCACGGTATTTCCTAAGAAACTGAAACCGATTCACGAAGTAGGGCATAAAAGCGTGTAGAGGACCTGCAAATCACTATGATTAACTGTTAATAATGTGTGCATTAACGCACAACATTACACATTAGACTTTATTTAATCATAACTTTTTAGAATCAATCGAAGTTAAGTATTGATAGATAGTACTTCAATTTAATTATTTCTTGCAATATTGCAATTTGAATCTTTCGAGAATATTTTTTAGAAAAAAATTAATACATCTAATTATTACAATGAGATGAAGATTGTTCGGTAAAATTTCCTTTTATACGCTCACTGATTTAAATTTTTTTGATTGATCACTGTCAAATCACCTACAGCAGTATCTTGAAGAATCAATCGGACATAACTGTGCTAATCGTATGTCGACTGAGAGAAAGAAAAATGATCAATAAAATACTAAATTTTTTTATTGTGAATTGGATTAACAATGTTCCACAATTAATTATTACCCTATTGTTTTCACGGAATTTCTTCAAATCTGATATCAGTGAAATTTAAAATTGAATGATAGCAGTTTCTTTTGCAAAATATCTGTTTTTTCAAAATATTTATAGTACCTATGGATAGTTAATTATTTGGGTCAACACAAAAAAAAGAATAGAAAACGTAGTTCCGACTTCCTTTATTATCATAATTATATTTAGAAGGTGAAGGTTGTTATACAAATTATTATAAAGACTTCTTTATAATAAAACAAATATTATTATTTTAAACGAAGTCCATATTTTTACACCCACTCTCACAAATTAATAGTTACATCATTGTAATAATTGTAGTCAACTTGAGGTGCAACTAAGGTATATTATTTTTTGACCAAGTGCAAATTAAAAATAATTATATCACGTTTTCAAAAATTGCGATAACTTAAAAAAAAATTTTAATTCCAAAAATATGCAAAAGAACTAAAATAGTGTAAGCGCTTTTCAAGAAAAAAATTTTTCTTTTTGAGTTAAGTCACTATTCTTGCAAATGGCCGATATGTCGATTAATTTAACTATTGTTAACAATATAAAAACATTTCCACCTTTCGACATACATATTTGTCAATCTAAGAACAAAACAATTTATTTACATAATTTTTTAAGGTTAGTTAAAAAATGCAGTGACGAATAGAACAAAGAATTGCCTTGATATTTCAATTTTAATGACAAATTAGTTATGCGAATATAATCTTCATTTTCTTAAATTAAGAGATAACAGTTTTGTAAAAGTAAAAGTCAACTTTTAACCTCGAAAATGCAATATTTCTGAGATAACACGAACTGTCATCAGTCGCATAACATCATTAACCAAATAGTTATTTAAATTTAAATTAAAATGTTGATTTTTCAATAACTAACTCGATTAAATTTAAGTAATCTAACGGCATCTGACCGAATATTTTAGTCGCTATATTCAAAGTCGTAACATTTTTATGGTTGTTGTAAATACTAAATACATTAACCTGCTATTTCTGAGCTAACAAATGTACCTACAAATTGCGAATTTACGTAGTATAATAATTATTGTGCAAATAAAATATTCTGGCTTCTGGTATCGAAACAAAGACAATGTAAAATGAAATGCGACTTTTAAACAATTTGGCACATGCAAATAAATATTTAACTAGGTAACGTGCAATGACGAATCCTGGATGCGGGCCATCACCATCAATAGAGCCCATAAAAAAACAAAAATTTTGCAACTTACGAGAAAATCTATGTATCTTATATAGACAGTAGAAATGACGTGCGAAAATGGATTAACGAGAATTTTAGACCAGTGGGAAACACTACAATCTTTTTTATTACGCCTGTTATTATAAAATGTGACTATTTGAAAGAAAAATGATTTTCTTGGTTAATGGTGTAGATTAGAAGAATAAAGATTAGCAAATATAAGAAAATAGAGCACATACCATTTTATAACCCCGTTGAGTTTGAGAACTCCCGTGTTAATCGATGAATATATCCCTAACAAATAAAATTTCAGATTTAGAATTGAAAAGACAATTTATTATGTAATAGGAAAATAAACAACAATAAAACCCACTCATTCGTGCCAGATAAGAAAAGCCAATATAGATTAACTCAAACTGGGTTTGAAAAGTAGAAAAGTGCAATGTTACGCTATGTGTGCACCTGTGATTTTTATTTTCTACACCTTATAATAAATTAATTAATTAAACAAACAAATTTAGATATAAATGTGACCCACACAGCAGCCTTAACCAAGTAGTAGGCATCGTAGCTGCAGCTTCATAAGTAGGTAAATTTGAATGTGTGGGTTTTATTAATAACAAAAAAAGTTTACTTCATTCATATTCACATTTTGCAAATAAATTTGTCGTTCTGTGGGTGAAATCGCATTACTAACACACATAGTTGTTATTAAAAATGAAAGTAGCGGATAACAGTTGTTCAAAAATGTCAGTTTTGCCTTATAAAATAATATGCCCAGTTATTCATTTTTCCATATATGCACTAGAAACTGAATAAAATTTTCACAATTTAATTTACGGACTGATCAAGTTAATTAGAAAGCAAAAGACCCGCATATAAATCTTATTCAGTTAAAAATATCCATTGGCAGGATTAGTCACGTTTTAATTTCAATGATCACGTTATGTTTCAAATTGACATTCTCAATAAAACAAAATAAAAATCAATTCTGATCTAAGAGACTATTTATAATTTATTGTTACCTCTACTACTTTTTGAATTTTACATAACATTAACATTGAAGTATTGATGGTAGGGCGTGGATGTAATGCTTCAAATTTTGATAATCTCCTTGCACAGCAGCATTTACTATAGTTCAAATGGATTCTTTGTATCGAGAAAGTTACCATTCAATGATTATAATCTAGAAAAGTTTAAGAACCCCTGGGCGTATACTTTCAATCGAAATTAATAATGTTGATAAAAATGTCATCCTTAATTGGAGGAAAAAGTAAACAGAATGATCACGATACATCTGCCTGCATATAATTTCTAGACGACTGAACTTGAAGTTGTGTAAAATTTAATTGATTTTATCATTATTTTCAATTTAAATTACAAATAAAGGTGCACTTTTGCAAAAGTCTACTGATGCCATGGTTAGGAATCCACGTTAAGCAAATGTGTTCCATTTATAAAAGTAAAGCAATTGGATTCGCCTACTAGTGGTGATTATGTAATGAAGGGATGAAGTGTAAGCGATCGAATTGCCAAATTGTGGTGTCTAAATTTGTCGGAGGAAATGTTTCATTGTAAAACAATTTGCAAAATAATTAAGATATTTTTCGTGTTTCTCTCCTTTCCAGTAACATATCAATTACAATATTGCTAATTTGTTAATTACTGTTAACAACCTTGGTAATCTATGAAACATTTCGTATGCTACATTGAGTAAGTCTTATTAATGAAAAATGCATAAGTAACGAGTGTAGATATTAATGAATGAGTTAGCAAATTGGAATGAAAACAAAATAAAACCTTGTCCTTCAATTTACTAACAAAAAAATTTGGTATTAACTTTTTACATTAAAAAAAAAACTTGCGATACCATAATAACAGTGCGACAATTGATTAAATTATTGGAGTAATATTTAAATATTTAATTTAGGTACCTAAAATTTAATTAAACCACTAACATATAAAGAGGGTTGTGTAGGTCGAATGTCCTCAATTTCTAATAATGATGTGGGTGTAATTATTAAAGTTAATGGTTTCGATTTTATCTTCGGGCGCGCCATAAACTTTTAGGATATTAGAAGATTACCTAGGTATGTGTACTTTTTATATGGAGGATTAAGAAACAAGAAGCGACCAATCGATTACACGATTAGCTGTAAACAACGTCCCACACGGGCGCCAAACCAAGATGAAGGGCAAAAGGAAAAAGTTACATGTGGGTGCAATTACGATTGTTGCAATAATAAAACGTAAAATCCAAATATCTTGAATTAGAAATGAGAGGAGTCATGTTGATCGATTGTAAATTATATATTATCTATGAATTCAAACACACGCATATGCGCATACTTAATAAAATAATTCACTTCGTGAGCCTGAATGTAAAATTTATGTAGCAGAATAAATTACCAAGTTAATTAATAGATGCAAGTGGCTTACGCTTTTGGATGAAGGCTAATCGAGATGAAAATATGTGCATGGTCTAATTTTTTTCATACAATGAACGTGCTGCCATTTTTTATGTTAAATATGGTAATTGAGAGGGTTGGATGCAAGATAAAAATGTTAAGTGATGTTTTAAGTACAAGTCTGGTGTGTCTGCTACATTGATATATTAGGAATAAACATTTAAGTTAAGTGGTGGGTTTTAAAATACTAAAATTATTGTGCATATTTATTTGCCAAAATGGTACGAATTGCTTCACTCGACCAGACACAACTTCAAATACTGTAGTTCTCAATTATCTTGAAAAAAAATAACGACTTCCTGCCTGCATTCTACATAACCTCAAATTCATATAGCTCCTACCAGCCAAGATGAACATTGAGTCAGAACCATCCGAATTTAGCAACGAATTCCAATTCAATTTTATTTTAAATTAATTCAAAAAGTACCATCTTTTAGATAACCACTGCCAATTGTATAAAATATGAAACCGAGTATAGAATTTTGAAACAACTGTGATGCCCTAAAGATGCTCTAATTTCCTTATACGAAAATGTATTGGAAAAATTTCCAATGGAAAACCCCTGCCGATTTTGTTTGTCAGGAAACAATATATAAAATTTGGAGACCGATGAGGCTCCAAAAATGTTCTAATTTATCTCAATCGTTGTACTGTTGATATTTGACTCTTTTTAAAAGCTTTTATTTAACTTGGTGTGACCGTTGTCCGTCGTCCGTCCCTTGGACTTTTTCGAGGTCGTTTTTAACCAACTTCCCGAAGTCCTAGAGAGCTGAAATTTGGAACATGAAACAAAAACTGCCCTCTGGATTGCAACCCCTAATGAGAGGGTTGGTACACCAAAAGCCAGAGTCTGCAACAATCCGAAGAGAAACTCTCCAGTTTGTTTTGCCACGATGGAAATTTAGACCAGCTCTTTATTTGGGCGGTGGCTGGATCGGGGTTCTGTAAATAATAGGTAGCTAAGGGTGAAAAAACAATAAAACACCTATGATGGTAAATGTGCTTTAATTCAATGATAACAGAATCTGAGATGCTCTTACAGTTCCAAACAATTGCAATGTATAAATTACTGTGGTAAAACTGCACAGTAGCAAATGAAATAATAAGCGGTTCATTCACAAAGAGCTCCGTCGTAAATATAAACAAGTACCAAACAAGATAACAACACTAAGGTTGTACAATTTGAAAACAAAGCACACACACGTTGATGCTTTCGATATGGAAAAATAAAAATGCTTACCTCGATATCTCGCTAAGCTTACAATATCAAAGATGACAGGCACTTCCAATCGAGACCAACGGGTGCTATTCAGGTGAAGCTGGATCTTGTTGAACTATCTAAACAGTAGCACTTGATAGAACTACGCGCACAGATAAACACGGCTTGGATTAGGTGATGGTGTATTGAGAGCAGGTGAAATGCTGATCGAACGAAACTTCGTTACAGTTGGAGAATCCAGGATGGCAATCGATCGGTTTGATGTTGTAAGGAGACCAAAACAAACATCACAACTCGATATCTTGTCAAAAGGATAAACAAGAACTGGCTTGCGCAAAACCTTGCGTGCGGGGAGAAATCGTGCAATATGCTGATAATGGTGAATTTTGTAAAATCCACAGGTGGTATACTTCCACAGTAGAAAAAACTGTAACGCTACAGCGAATGGCTTAAAGTAATGCTCAATAGAAACAGGAGCTGGCCAATTTAAAATAATGGATAAAGCACCAGTAATTCGGCACTAAAAGGCACTTTAAAACTCCGCACACGAAGGTCGAACGTACACATTCAATATCTCAAACCCAACTGATTCGGCTCAACCGCGTCCGACAGCAAGCCACATTGCGTTCCAAAATTGCAAGGTCAATGCTAAATGCATTTAAAAATGCATACAAGGCAATGGGCCGTACTCAGGGATATTGTGAAACGATATGAAAAGGAGAACAATATAACAAAGCAAAAATTTGTTACACAGCCCCTTCCTCAAATCATCTCACGCCGATGAAGATGGAAAACTAAAGATGTTGAAAATAAAAAAAATGTCAAGCGTGAACGTGACGTGAGTCGGACGTGATCGACGTAACAGTGAAATGGACGTGATGGAAGTCCACAGTGATACCTAAAGGTACTGAGGTCGTGTGGAACACAAGTATTGTTCGATAAACTACTAACTTAAGGAATACGTAATTAAAGCTCGATAAACTGTAGGATAAAATAAAAAGGTTTGATTCTAAAATCAAATATTTAAAAGTTAATCATAAAAAAATGAAATAAGGTGGCAATTCCCCTAGGATAACGAAACGTTACCCTACTTTTTCCGCATAAAGCGAGAAGCCAAGGTGACAAAGCAAAGTCGCTTTAAAATGTCAAAAAAATGTATATTAGATATACTAAGTACTCCAGTGCGGACGTCAGCACGGAGCCTGCAGCGCAGTCACGGCACCCCATAGGACCCATGAGAATGAATGGTAATGCAAATTGCAATTGATTGAAAAAGCGAGCACTCCCAACATTCAATTAACATCCCCTAAAGCTACAGAAAATGTGACCAAAACACGTTAAGGGCGCCAATGAAACAAAAACTGCCCTCTGGATTGCAACCCCTAATGAGAGGGTTGGTACACCAAAAGCCAGAGTCTGCAACAATCCGAAGAGAAACTCTCCAGTTTGTTTTGCCACGATGGAAATTTAGACCAGCTCTTTATTTGGGCGGTGGCTGGATCGGGGTTCTGTAAATAATAGGTAGCTAAGGGTGAAAAAACAATAAAACACCTATGATGGTAAATGTGCTTTAATTCAATGATAACAGAATCTGAGATGCTCTTACAGTTCCAAACAATTGCAATGTATAAATTACTGTGGTAAAACTGCACAGTAGCAAATGAAATAATAAGCGGTTCATTCACAAAGAGCTCCGTCGTAAATATAAACAAGTACCAAACAAGATAACAACACTAAGGTTGTACAATTTGAAAACAAAGCACACACACGTTGATGCTTTCGATATGGAAAAATAAAAATGCTTACCTCGATATCTCGCTAAGCTTACAATATCAAAGATGACAGGCACTTCCAATCGAGACCAACGGGTGCTATTCAGGTGAAGCTGGATCTTGTTGAACTATCTAAACAGTAGCACTTGATAGAACTACGCGCACAGATAAACACGGCTTGGATTAGGTGATGGTGTATTGAGAGCAGGTGAAATGCTGATCGAACGAAACTTCGTTACAGTTGGAGAATCCAGGATGGCAATCGATCGGTTTGATGTTGTAAGGAGACCAAAACAAACATCACAACTCGATATCTTGTCAAAAGGATAAACAAGAACTGGCTTGCGCAAAACCTTGCGTGCGGGGAGAAATCGTGCAATATGCTGATAATGGTGAATTTTGTAAAATCCACAGGTGGTATACTTCCACAGTAGAAAAAACTGTAACGCTACAGCGAATGGCTTAAAGTAATGCTCAATAGAAACAGGAGCTGGCCAATTTAAAATAATGGATAAAGCACCAGTAATTCGGCACTAAAAGGCACTTTAAAACTCCGCACACGAAGGTCGAACGTACACATTCAATATCTCAAACCCAACTGATTCGGCTCAACCGCGTCCGACAGCAAGCCACATTGCGTTCCAAAATTGCAAGGTCAATGCTAAATGCATTTAAAAATGCATACAAGGCAATGGGCCGTACTCAGGGATATTGTGAAACGATATGAAAAGGAGAACAATATAACAAAGCAAAAATTTGTTACAAACATAGCTTTCACTTGCAGCGAATTTTCATATATTAATTTTGTGTCCCAAAATTCCGCGAAATAAGCGAAAAATCGGGAAAAAACTGAAATACTAAAGCGCATGCGTGGCTGCGCATTGTACAATTTCACCATACAGGGTGAAAAGTAACATTACTAAATCGGATTTGCATTTTTAAGGACCGCATTCAGGGTGAAAGTTTTTGTGTTTTAATGATGTATACAGGGTGAAGCATCAAACATCAAAAACACATACCAGAGGAATTCTGATAGGATGAAGCAGTAGCTGTATTTGACAAATATGACTAAAAAATTATTTATTCATTACTTACAGGACGTAGACACGTTTCCCCCTCTGTAAGTCGAATTTTGGGGTGTAATTGCTATCATACGTTAGAACCTAAAGGAACATTCATTATTGATTTAGGATTACATTTTGTAATCGAAACAAAAATTTTACGATCTGACACCAATTTCACCAAAAACTTCAAAAATATAACGAAAATAGAAAAACACATCTACCCCCCCCCCAAGATTTCGCGAATAACTCCGCAACGGTTGGAGCTCAAACGAAAAAATGGAAGCTCAGTTAGACTCTTAGGGCCAGTTGTATAAAAGAGGGTTAACTCGGGGATCAGCTGATCCTGGTTCAAGAGCTGATCCAGGATCGACCGAAGGTAGATAGATTTACTTGATAGGTTTATTTATAATCTATTTACCTTGCGTCGATCCTGCTTTGCTTTGATCCTTGGTTTAACCCTGATCCGAGGATGATCTTCTTTTATACAACTGGCCCTAACGATGCTTTAACGTTTGACACCAATTTAACCCCAAAATTCAAATAAAGAGGGAAAATAGAAAAACAAGACCACGACACCCCCTCAAATTACCAGCAAGAAGTTAATCGTTTGTAGAAGGCAACGCTGAAGTTCACCGATAAGAATGGAAAATGGAAACTTCCCCAAGTCCTAGAGAGCTGAAATTTGGAATATAGCTTTCACTTGCAGCGAATGTTTATATATTAATTTTGTGTCCCAAAATTCCGCGAAATAAGCGATAAATCGGGAAAAAACTGAAAATAATAAATCGCATGCGTGGCTGCGCATTGTACAGTTTTACCATACAGGGTGAAAAGTTACATTACTAAATCGGATTCGCATTTTTAAGGACCGCATTCAGGGTGAAATTTTTTGTTTTAATGATGTATACAGGGTGAAGCATCAAACATCAAAAACACATACCAGAGGAATTCTGATGGGATGAAGCAGGAGCTGTATTTGACAAACATGACTAAAAAATTAAAAATAAAAAATTAAATAAAAAATTAAAAATTTTTAAAAAAAACCTTTTATTTAAAATTAAAAAAGTGCACTAAAAAATAAAAAATAATTTTAATAAGAATAAACAGAGCTTCTTGGAAACATCAATATAAAAGCGTGGGGCTATCAATTGCTTACTTACCTCTAAATAAATAGCCCCACGCTTTTATATTGATGTTTCCAAGAAGCTCTGTTTATTCTTATTAAAATTATTTTTTATTTTTTAGTGCACTTTTTTAATTTTAAATAAAAGGTTTTTTTTAAAAATTTTTAATTTTTTATTTAATTTTTTTACTAATGAGTTTTGCGACAACTGGCCTAGGGGAAATTTTTAATAGGTTAAACTTTTGTATTGAATTGCGTTTACCATGATAAAACGTACACCTTGTAACATAAGGCATTTAGAAAAGATTATGAAATTCGAAGCGTGCCGTAAAATTCATGTGCCAGGAGTAGTAATAATAATAATGAAACTTTCAATCGTAGTTAGAGATGCAATTTGTTTATTTTATTCGTGTCCACTATGATGGACCGCAGGAGGGCTATGCATTGTCAAAATAATCTGTTGTGTTGGCTAATTCAGGATATTCCTGCTTTGGACGCTTGATATAAAAGCTAGTCACCCAGGCAACACAGGGCCTATTGAACATAATAATAATAACTTTTGGTATGTTCATGATATTAAAATAAAATGTTATTTCTCTCTCTCTTATTAAGAGTAATATTGCCAGTAGGGGGTACCTATTTAAAAAATGGGGACTTTTAAAAAATAGCTTAAATTATAATGTAAGGGTAGGGTACATTATGAGGGTGCTGTCACCTAAAACAAGGTTGACAACCGGAGGTTCAGTAGGTTCAATTTTACTTTCACTGAAGCTTTCTTTGTGCAGACTCACTTACCCTGTATCAAAATAACTTCCAACAATGTGTTACTTATATAAAATTTGATATGCGAGGTTGGAATAGTTAGTAAGTCTGCAATAATAGAACAACCAAAATAATTCTTGTGGAAAGGTAACGCAAAACAAGTAGCAAGGACAACTAGGTTAAGAATAAACCAACACAAAATCAAGATAAAACGTTACGTAAGAGCGTTACAAAAAACCTATAAATTTAATAAACCACCATGTTATTATTTAATTAACCATCGCGATAACTTCTAATAAAAATTAAAACGCCGTCGGTCACTTTCAATCATTAATTGTTCTACTTAAAATTAAATTTATGATTTTTTTATAAGTGCACCATTATTTAATTACGTTCCTTAAAAAATTCAATTAATTATTATTATTGTCAACAAATAGAGCACGTGTAATAAATTGTTAACGATACCTACTACCAAATTACTGAAGCACCGTTAGACCAATTTTTTTCGAATTATGAAAAGTTGTTGATGAAAAAAAAGTTCATCAGCAGTAACTACAGATAATTAAACTACTTTCTGGTTTTGCATTTTTCCCACCAAGTAGGTTAGAAAAGAAATCAAATACGTTTTTGAAACCACTTCAGTTTTATTTATTTTTGTCATTCTAAAATTAGTACTATTTTTATTCGGAAATATTTCCAGACTGGATTCATATTTAATAAATCGGATTTTTAAACCCATACCGACAAAAACTCCAACGGTAAGTTCAAAGGATTTTTTGAAGTAACAAGTAAATATTTTTTTAAGATACATGTGAACGAACATCGGGCAAGGTAATCGTTTATTCGCCACTCATCAAAATTATTGATGCACGTTTTCAATAAGCAAATACGTGCAAAAACTATTGATGTGCATATTGTTCCAACTATACTGAACAATCATATTTATTTATGGGCGATGTAGTGTACATAGAACGTATCCGTCAAATGAACACAACTGAAAATGTTGAAATACAAATCAGGTTTTAGTTTTATGTATATGGGTTAATTTAGTATTAGGCAAAAATCAATTAAATGTTGAAGATGGTCCGGTGAAGTAGTCAAAAACAAAATATCAACTAGAACAAGTTATTCAGGCGCACCCACGTGGATGAATCATTTTGTTCTATTATTTTACGACTGAAATTATCGTGGTCTCTCAAAAACCACAGCTCGCAACGCTGTTTGATGGAACGATAATGATGCTCTCATATAAAACTATTCTTGAATATTAAATGAATACAAATTAAGTATGCAAAATATATTTAGTGAGACAACTGCCGCACAAAAAATGCAACAGACAAACTGGGCAAACTTCAAAAATTAAAACGAATGGTACCCAAGGACATACTATGTTTAGAATTGGGAAATTTAAATTTTACACTCAATTGTGGCAAAAATTAGGTGCATTAATTAATTAAATGTTTTGTTGTTAAAAAAAAAGAATTTTAAATAGTCATTCACAGCGTAGTACTTATCTCTCGGTACATCTAAATGTATGACCACAATATTATTGTAACTAGTATCAGTTTGGAACAAAAATTTGAAATTGGGTTGGGGAGAAAAGAAAGGTCACCTCTAGAGCTGGTTCTCCTACAAGATTTAAAAAACTGACGTGTAAATGTAGGGTTAGCTATCGTTAAAGCTATTAAAATCAAATAAACTCCTACGCGTAGCCCTCAAAGAAAAAAAAACGATGTTTGAAGAAACTATAAAAAGTTTGATTATTTTTTGGACATTTTAGTGCTTCATCACAAAGCTGGATTTTGAAAGTTTGATTCGATAAGTTGGTGTTTTTTGTGCGAAACGAAGGGGATTCTTGATTGTTTTGACACACTTCCAGACTTCCATTGAAGCATAAGCACATCTATGCTATCAAAAAATGTTATACCTGTACAGACCACAATATCCTCTTTGTCAAACAAAAAGGTATTGGGTGAAAAATAATGGGTACTTCTGAAGTGTATTAATTGCTGTAACTCTAAATGAAGCTTTTAAATTGCATTATCTCATTTGTACACACAATAGGAAGGTTGCTGGTAGTTTTTCATAAAATTTGTTCCATTACATCACGAAAATAAAAAATAACAATGATAAATTAATATTGTGTTCGTAGTTCGTACTAAATGGAAGTGTCATTAGGAAAAAGGTAATGCTGAAAGTCAAAGTCACTCTTCACAGAATTCAATTCAAAAATTCTTCTTGCATTGTTTTAAACCTTGATAAAACGTGCTGGTTACAATATTGTTCCAAGGTGTGAAAAATAATTTACTGTAACATAAAAAATGTCATTTCAAAGAATAACTTACATCAGTGTCAGTCTCTGTCTCAAAAGTAGTTCATTGTTATGTGATATTTTTCCATCAATCAAAAAGAAAAAAAACGTTTTTCATGATGTCTGGTAAACTCTTGTTAGCGTCAAGGAGAGCAATACACAACAGAAAAATTTAAATTTGGTTACCATGAAATGGAACATGGGTAATTATTTAGTGGAACGCACCCTTAGAAGTTCTACCATTGTTTAATAATTATGGTCTAATTTATTTCAATGGAAATATCGAACCAAAACGGATTTTGGTTGAGTTGGTCAGTCGATAATAAAAAAAAAAGTTTTAAAATAGCAGGTAAAACAAATATTTCAATAAATTAAGACAGCAATCCCGGTCTCAGAATTTTTCATATTTCAGAATTCAGTTGTATTTATAGCTTGTCGAAATTATTAAAAAAATGTTTGAAATGTGGCCAATATTATCTTGTCAATTAGAAGACTAGATAATAATCGTCTAGCTGATGAAAGGTATAATATAGCAATTTCACTCTTGTAATTCCTGTCTTGATGTCAAATGTTGAGGGAAAATATTGGCAATTGTTTGGGAAACTAAATTTTTGTTTTTAAGAAGGGCCTAATAAGGACAGAAAATAGAATCTATATGCATCGCATTTTTGTTTAGGTAGTTGTATAATGCGAAGTGTTAAAAATTATATTTTATATGGCCCTCTCTTGAGTAATAGAAATGATGAGATATAGTTTATTTTTAGTAGAATTCTATAAGTTACAAAGAGGCAGTAAAAAACAATTATTTAAAAAATTGCAGAAACAAAAACGTAGAATGAAATTACTGAAAATAACAATTTAATTTTGATTGTTAATTTTATATTTTAAAAGTTGGCTTAATAAAATCCGCATTTTATTTCAATGTTATAATTATAATTATAGCATGTATTTATATTTTATAGATATTTTAAACTAATGTACATAAAAATTTAAATTCGGTTAGTAGTTTGAGGCATGAACATAGAAGGAAAGGACTGGTATCTCCTTTGTATGGTTTGAGGGTTTCAGTCAGGTACCTGAGGCTTGACAATAATCCATCAGGTCGTTTTTAAAATTCTAATATTTTGCTTATATTTTTCGAAGTACATCGGTTTGTAGCCATAGAAATAGTCATAGTAGTAGGTGCATGTCCCCAGCCTCCCCCCCCCCCATTTCGAATTTTGACTCCAAAATAATCTCAATCGTTTGTGCATCGTTTGTGCCTGTTTGTGCAAACATTTTTTTCGTTTGTACACAAATAGTTATTGAGATATTTCAAAAATAAGCTGGGGGGGCTGGAGACATGCTAGCCCCCCCCTTTCGAATTTTGACTCCAAAATAGTCTCAATCGTTTGTAATTCGTTTGTGCCTGTTTGTGTAAGCATTTTTTTCGTTTGTACCCAAATAGTTTTTGAGATAATTCAATTTTAAGTTGGGGGGGGGGGGGCTGGAGATATGCTTTTTTAAAATTCGAATTTTGGATTCAAAATAGTGTCAATCGATAGCACTTCGTTTGTGCTTGTTTGTGCAAACATTTTTTTCGTTTGTACCCAAATAGTTTTAGAAATATTCAAGATTATCGGTAACACGTATTAGCACGTTGTAACATAACGGACATTGACGCGCACGAATGGATTAACGAGATTCTGGGGAAAACTTACAGGATAAAGACGTAAATAGTCTCAATCGTTTGTACCGTAGCTAGACATTGATCATAGGGGGGGGGGAGATATATAATTGACAGTGACAGAGATACAAATTTTAAAAACAGGCATTTTAGGCATTAAAAATCTGGTTTAGGTCAATAACATCGAAAATAGGCATATAGGCAAATTAAAGTAAGGTTCAAAATTTTCAAAATCGGTTGAACAGTATTTCTGTATTTATAATAAATTTTGAATTGCCTAAATAAAAGACAAAAAGGTAAATTGCATAGAATCCGTGCTCTAGTTATTACATTTGTTACAATTTTGTAAAAAATTCTTATTTTTATTAAAAAATAATTTTTACTTATTTAGAGTTTTTTATCCGATTTCTGTCTGATTAATCCGATGGAGGGTTACTACACAATTATTACTTCTTTCAATGTGAAGCGTGTGATTTGAGGAATATTTACTAAAAAAATGAAATTTGATCAATTATAAAATTATTTATTACATAAACTTCGTAGGTTAAAAATTAAATAAAAATTTTAACATATTCGAGAAAAGAGAAAACTAATCGTCTTCTTTTGATGAGCATGATAAATTATAAATCAAGATTTGTTGATACTTTATACCGGCATATATTTTCTCAATATATTATGTAAATTTATTAAAAATTCGACAATATTGTTTCGAAAGGATAAACCATTTCTTCTTCAGAGACACAAAAATACAAACTCATGGTTTATTACTTTATTTGTAGTGTTTGTGTTCATAAGTCAAAAAGAAATCATGAGATAGCATGAAACATATCGCACTCTCTTGCACCCGTGGCGCAAGATTGGTGATCCAACCTACAACCTTTATTGGTGGCGAAGATTTTTCCTAAACCAAAAAAACTTTTCAGATTTTCTTTTTGTTTTTAGAATCTACATAGTTACCATTTGGCGGTAAAGAAAATTCAAGCTATTTTGTTGAATACTTTAAAATATATAGCGATATCAAAATCACCGTAATTATTGGTAATTTCTATATCGCTATACCTTTTAAATTTTGAAGTATTCAAAGAAATAGCTTGAATTTTCTTTACCGCCAAATGGTAACTATGTAGATTCTAAAAACCAAAAGAAAATCTGAAAATTTTTTATGGTTTAGGAAAAATCTTCGCCACCAATAAAGGTTGGATCACGATCACCAATCTTGCGCCACGGGTGCAAGAGAGTGCGATATAGTTTCATGCTATCTCTATTAGGCCCCGTCGGCAAAAGCTTCAAAAAGCAACTTGATCAGTATGATCACACTAATTTTTAAATAAAATAATTTAAAAAAATGTATTTCTTATATTTTATATTATTTCGTCATTTAAAAAATTGGAGGTTTATTAGAATTTGAATATTTTAATCGTGTTTCAAATTTTAAGTAGCAAACTTATTTCAGAGTTTTTATGTTATAAAATTTTAATAATATATAAACAAGTGTAATCATAATAATATGTATTTTCAAAATTTGAAGCGCGTTCTCGGAAGGTCGGAAATCTTCTGAATAATCATTCGTATCTCAAAACAAAATTCTCTGCGTAGGATCGGCAAAGTCGGGTAAAGTCAAAGATAATGCCCAACACATGGCCCAACACTACCTTTTACCGTGCCTTTTACAACATAATGAAGACCAGCTTCACCCTAATCTTACGGATTTTACGGGCCGTGGGCACTACCATCTCTGTTACAGTAGTAAAAGTTTTACCAACAATTTTGCGACTTGGCTAACTGAAACTTACATCAAAATGAATGATATTTTATTTTATTCCTTACGGCGAAGATTTCTTTAAAACTAAACAAAATTTTATATATATTTTTTCTTGAATTGGTAAATATTGATGAACTGTAAGCCGTAAAGAATTTTCATTAACATCTATTGTAAAATGATTGCGAAAATAAATATAATATAGGTACAAATTGACTGTAAAAATAATGGTGATTTCTATATTGCTATAGCTTTTAAAGTATTCAACGAAATCGCTTGAATTTTCTTTACCGCTAAATGGTAACTATGTAGATTCCAAAAAACAAAAAAAAATCTGAAAATTTTTTATGGTTTAGGAAAAATCTTCGCCACCAGCAAAGGTTGGCTCGCCTATCTTGCCCCACGAGTGTAAGAGAGTGCAATATAGTATCATGCTATCTCTATTAGGCCCCTCTTAAGTATCTACTACTTATAAATAAAATAGTTCAATGTCGCACTTCTTGAAAGCCAAGTTACACACATAGTAAATGTGATAAAATGGAGCTATTCCCTCAATGATTCCACGTCCGTAGACCCCCCCCCCCCCAGTTTGGTATAGCCCTTTCCAGAACTTGAAGCAGTAAATTTAATATAGGGTATAGAACATTAAATTGTTTAGTTGTTAACTCGTGATAATAAATTGGGCATAAAAGTGCTTGAAAGCTGAATTTAATTTATTTAACTTGTAAAATTGTTTAAAATATACCAATTGTAATCATTCATGTACATAGGGCCCTATACATTTGCGAATTATTAATTATTATTTTTGTAGGCAACATTTCATCATTGTAATTGCAACAGTAATAATAAGAAATTAATATAATGATTATTCTGGTTTTTGTTTCACAGGGTAGGGAATGTTACGATGTGGGAAGACCACGGTTGTTAGGCCTCATGAAACAGGTTTGTTTATTATCATTTAGTATAATGGCAAAACGGAGTGAAATAGTAAATAAATGAAAAAAAAATGTATTATTTGTGCAAATTTATAATATTTTATACAAAATCGTAAAATTAAAAACCCAGCTGTGTCTTTCTAAAAATATTTCACGTTGTATAAAATTAAATAAGCAAAATAACATATAAATTTGATTTATTACTATTCTTATGCCTACTGCAATTATAAAAGTCGTTGTTTGATTTTCTGGACATAAAATTAAACGTCTTGTCGTAAAATATTGCATTACAGATCAACAAAATTTAAATTTTTATAGTGTTAAAAAGTTGGATACAGTTCATTGGACTATTCTTACTTTCTTACAAAAACTAAGCAGTTTATTAATAGTACTGTGATTATAAAATATATCAAATTATTAATGTGCAAATAAAAATTATTGAAATTACCGACTTTTACAATTGGGAATTGTGTGCATCCGATCTATTATAAAGATAACCTAACTCCATTGCATAGTAAAAATTGAAATTTATTTACAAACAGTGACCTATAGATGGCAGCACATTTCAGTCAATCAACAAGCTTTAATTTTAGTGAACGACAAGCGATTGGTTAATATAAACTGTCATCTATATTTCAATGTTCGCAAACTGTTTCTATTACTTACTCAAAGTTTTGTATAAAATTTAAGCTTTATTTCTTTCCAAAATGGTAACTTAAGCCAGGAACTTACGTCAGAGCTATGCTAAACTGACAATGTTTATAAGAATTCTAAATGATACTGAATTTTAAAATGTAATCTTATAATTAGAACTAAATCGAGCAATAAGGTACGGCATTGATACTTATTGATATCATGTGCTCTAAAATTATTAATTAATCAAGTTCTTCGTCTCCTTTTATGAACAATAAAATTAAAGCTTCATTAAATTAGCTGATTACATTGTTCCACAAACCTTATTGAGTATATCATCACACAATTGGATTGTAAAACGAATTTCTTACCTGCAATAAAATAAAACAATATTAGACAATTACATTTAACAAGACATTTATTTATTGCGACAAGTCGATAAAGGATTTATCGTACATTAAATATCAAAAACAATTGATGGAATTAATGCGAGAGAAGTTCTTACTTTTCAGTCGAAAGAAGACAATATTCCAGCAACGTATTAATCATTAATTTACATCACGTTTGTATTATGCTTATGATGAAGCAATTTCATTGTAGATACAAAAGATGTAATTTAAAATTACCTTAATTAAATGCACACTTGTCATAAGAATCCTTAATTATACGGAAGTGAGGTTGATTGAAAATTATATTATAAATTAATACATATTGAATAATGTAAATGCAATAACTAAAACAATAATTCAGCTGAAACTCAAGTCATGTGCAACGCAGCACTTATAAATATCTAACAAGCCATTGATTCCAATCAGGTATTTCTTGTGTAATATTGCAAATAATTTCCCCCGAGTTCAGCGAAAGAAACAAAACTTGGTAAGTATGTATATTTTCAATACGTATCGACTCGTGGAATATAGCAACAATCCATAAGCATTACGATGTAAACTTTGGATATCAATTGCACAGTTTCTATCAAATCATTTGTGTTGTGGTTTACATTCCACGTTAACTTTGTGTTATAGTAAATGATTGAGTTTGATTGTTCTATTTATTAGACATTGCCGATGTGTTTAATATTTTGGATGGGTGGCTCTCCAGGAACATGCCTTTGAGGTTCAAATGAGAGCATTGGGTGCTTGTATCAGAAAATATTTTAAGTAGATACTTTTGCGTTGGACGAATAAACCTTATCTTATCTCATTTTTACAATAGAGCACTTTGATTTCAAACAGTGCCGTAGACACATATTTCACGCCCCCTTAAGCGGAACCAAATTTTGTTTTTCCTACAGTTTCAAGTTTTCTTTCACAAAACCCTGAAGTTAAAGGTGTGTTTAGAGTAAATTAGAGGCATAACAAATTTATCACCATTTACTAATTAGTTATATACGATAATGTATGTCATATAATGAAAAAGGAAGTAGCATTCTAATAAAAAAACAACAACCTATAGGTTCTATTGCTGGTCAACAACCATCAAATCCCAACGCTAAATAAATTTGCATGCACGGTGATGAAATAAACGTAAATTGTACATGTCAGGAATAAATAAGTTCTATTGTTATATTCAAATAATGTGTATACTGTATAAAGTAACGAATGAGATTATGGTCGATATACTGACAAGAAACATACACACACCGCTGTTCAGATTTACTCAACTTCGCCCCTGCTACTTGCTTCTGCTGAAAAATGGCTGCTAAAAACATCGACGCACATTGCTCTTGGATAAACAGAATTATTCTTAGAATAAGTGTAGAGCGGTTATTTTCAGCCCCAAGACTAGGATAAATTATCGTACGGTTTTCCGTAATTTTCTATAAATAATAAATCTAAAACATAAATTCAACTATCAATGGAATAGTTGCCACTATGTTGCAGGAATGTAATAACGTTTTCAGTACATTTAGTACTCCGTAATGTGCAAATACTCGAGAGGAATGTAAATAACAAAAAAGAAACGACCATAGAATTCAATGCATTAAAATGTTGAACAAAATTTGTTGTGGCTAGAGAGACGGGCTGAAAATTACAGGAAGGTTCATCCCACCATCCCTATTTTTCTACCTACACTGCCGAGGATGCTGCATCAAGAAGAGACCCCAATAAACTGTAAATAACCGATGTATGACATTTTTATTGCACGGATTTTTAAGATAAAAGTCTCCACTTTTGAATTCAACCAACGCATTTTTCAAGAAACTGCATAATTCATAAATACGTACCTACACATACCTTGGGCATTATCAAAAAAATATTGTAGCTTGGACCTAATTGCAAACGAGTTTCAAGATTCATTCCAATTATTGTACATGCAAAGTTACCAAGTTATTAACACGCTTGAAGCAGGTAATAAACGATCACGAAATGGGGTAAGTACATGGAAACGTGCAAGCCCACATAGTACAGAAAGTTAGGGCGTTTGATAGATTCCATTCAAATGCAGACTTAGAACACAACCAAAACAAGTTATCCAGACGCTTAATTCTTTTTATCTAAAGACAGTGAAACCGTTCAAGATGTGAATGTCTCCGAGTAGGTAGTTAATGGGGACTATTTTTAGAGACAACAAAATGTGTTACTATTCAACGCCCTAGCTTTTAAATTTGTAAGATTTAAATGACTAAAAAGTTTCAATTGAGATTTAATGATAAACAAGGTTGCATCAAAATTAACTTTTTTAAATCCAAAATGGTTGTAAAACGAGGAAATTAAAGGATAAGTAACAACTTGTCTACATTTTCATGTAAATTATCTTAATCAGAGGCTATCGCAAGTTCACGATGTTTGTTACAAATTAAGCGAATTTTTAGCATTTGAGTGTAAAATTTAAAATTATGCATCCAATTACAGAGTTTTATTGCTAATATGCATGCTCATATATGATTTACTTACAATTATCAGCTCCCGGTTATAAAATAATTATTATTGTAATTGGGTAGTAAAATTATTATGAATACATAAGACGAAATTTTGTTCATCATTCAATATCATTTTAGTTTATTTTTACCTACAGTCGTCTCAACTTACATTTGCTATTTTGCCTGTTTCACTTTTTGGCAGCTTCCTTCTTCCTATATTATATTCCACTTAGCATTCGAGAACACCAGAATTTTCCTCCCATAATTACGTAACGACAAGCACTTGGATAAAAGAATTCAAGACTTCCCGAGCTCTTGACACTGGATGTAAAGGCCAGCCACCCTTAGCAATAAGAACAATTGAAGGGGAAGGATTACCGTTGTCAATTTACCCAACATCCTTACTTCTAAAAATATTTAATTGTAGTATCACGATTTAAATAAATCTTGATTAGAATCATTAATTAAATACTCTCCAGGATTGTTTAAAAAAAATCGTTTTTGTTTCAGTGTGTAGTAAATATCATATTTAAATCAGTAGTACCCAACTACTTTCAACTATATTCCAATATGGTCCTCGGCTCAAAAAGTTTGGGGAGACCTGATTTAAATAATCGTAAATTATTTTAATAATAATAAGTATCACAATTCGATTAGTACGACTATAAGAATTTAAAGAAGATAATACCTATATTTATTATTTAAATAACTACGTTAACTACACAATTAAAAAAGTACCTAAAAATATTATTTTTATACATTTTTGGCCATATATATCAGTTCTCATAGTCCACACTTTGCATAACGTAAATCAATATTTTATTTTGATATTGTTAAAATGTTTCGAAAATTACTTTCTATCTGTAAAAGGTGAGTTCACACAAAGACGGTGTAGATAAGTATGAATCATTTCGTATTGTCCTCACAGTTCAAGTATACCTACTTATAATGGTACTATTAAATGTAATTACTGCTATTATGTCACAAAACCACATGGTAGATCAAAAACGAAAATAAATGTAATGGTGGAATATAAAACAGGACCAACGAGACAGGAAGACATTTCAAAATGAATTCTAATCAGTGTAGGTGATATTGATAACGCATAGTCATTAATTATTTTGAACAATTCATAACTATAATCTTTAAATTACTATGAGGTTTGAAAATTAAATGTATAATTTTGAACATTACTGTTGGAATAATCAATTAAATCAAGCGTATGCACACCTTAATTAAAGTTTTACTATGCGTAGATTATTACATCGTGAAATAACTTTGTTTCATTAACACAACATTCAATTGAATTCAATACAAAAAAATCATCGCAAAATCAATCGAAGAGGTACACCAAATCGAATTTTTGAAGAATAAGCTTACAACAAAATCCCCTTTATCCTAAGTTCGAACCCCTGGAGCGGAACCTCAAGACGAATAAATGAATCGTAGTTACGGTTCGTAGAATTTATTTTTTTGAAGGCGTGGGATTGTCTTTGGACTTTAAAATAATTACCATTTTAATTGTAATGCAAGTAAGGCATTTTAAGCTATGTAAGTATGTACGTACTTGAAAAGCATTAATGAGATATAAATTATAAGCTTGGACGCTTTTTTCTGAAAAAGTTAAAAAATTAGATGAAATGCACTTGCATGGTTGACCTAAAAGTATTATGCTGCAGTACAAAGCATTCCAGATCAAGTTAACCCATATTTTGTCAAGTTCAATTTATGGCTTCGGAATAAATTTGAATAATTTCATTTGTGAATTTACCAACTGGAACTGTATATGTATGAAAAAAGTAGGTTAACCATTTGTTTACTTTCGTAATATTTTTCTCGAGTACATACAATTAAGTAAATCTTAACCTACGCGGACGTATTTGGAAAATGCAAATCGAACCCAACATATTCAGAAATTTAAATTTCTATTCTCTTTTGTGAGGCATACCTACCTATGCAATAATAAATTTAAATTCTACAGAGTAACATATACGTACATCAAGGAGATTGCATAATTGGAACGAACTAATAAGGAATGGTTAATTCCAGAATAATGAACTTATTCTTTACGGTACTGGGGTACGTACGATGAATGGTTAGGTAAAAAAAAGAATTGTTCAAGCGTTATAGGAAAAACCAAACAAACGAAATACAGAAAATGTAATCTTGAACGTAACCACAAACAAACAAAATTAATTCATGTTAAAAACTTAGAATAAATTTTAAGGTTGAAAATTGGTTCGTTAATCCACTCTAACCACCAAATAGAATTAAAGTATGGTATGGGCCCGGTGATTACAGAAATGTTACTTCTGCTTTAGATGAACAATATTTGCAAGTAAGTAATTACAGATGAGAACATATAATTTATTTTAATAACCCGTTGTTCCATAAAATTATATCAAGTTGGTAACATAATGAACTTAATAATTTGCCATAATAAATAGCACCATTTTATATTGAATTTATCAACGGACTTGTCATATTCTAAAAATATTTAACTCCAATTTAAAAATAAATCTGGTTAATTCCTTTGTGAGATGCTTGCTTACATTAATTTATGCAGCTGTTCCAAGTTAATTACAATTTTGCGTTTACAAAACATACATTCACATAAACTTATGGTCATTTAATTTACAATAATTAGAAATGGAAGTGGGCGAATCCAAATGAAATTTAATTTGAATCAAAGAAATGCAGAAAATTAACACTTCCGTGTTATTAACCAGGACTTCAATCATCCAAAAATTGGAATGGTCGAGCAATAACAAACTTTCACTGTATATTTTGCAATTTTAGGATTCCACAAGTTCGTTGGTTCCTCAATCACCCACGTTTAAAGGAAATATTGAAATCTATTAAAAGTGAAAGCCTTCCATATTTATTCCATAAAAAAAACCTTCGTAGGTTGCTTTATTAGAGACCCAAATAACGTACGTATACGTACAAAGATTGTATAATTAAAAAAATATTATAGTATCTTTAATTAGCTCGATTGTAAAATCAACCATTATGTTTGTGCTGTAACAAACTGGTATTGCAGTAATACCACGTTAAATTAAGAGAATCTAAAGTAAGGTTCGGTAATTTTAAGTGTAATGTGGGGTAGTAAAAATACAACGTGACACATTGAGCTGCACAATGGGCGTGGATGAAAGAATGTAGTCGGCCGCTGTACCAAAACTCACCCATACCATCACAATTGGATATTGTACAGTCTGTTCATTTAACTTCATTTACCCATTAATCTGTTCCTAATTAAAAACTCGCAATAAATATTAACAGATGGTTTAATTAGAAATAACGCAATTGGATCAAATACAACGCACAATTCACAGTACAAAAATATGTGAAGCAAGGCTATACCTTAATGGTTGAGTAAGTAATCAATTGTTTTCACCAAGCGGTATATGAAATCAAATATCCAATTAGTTCCAAGTCTCTTCATCAATTTGTTTCACAAACCAAACAAAACAATAGTTTACCTACATTTTTTATGTTATTTCTAAAAAATGCAATAGTATGTGTATGTAGGGACTTTGCGGAAGCGACTATGGGTCTATTTTTAATTTTTTCAAGTTAGTGTAATCGAGTAATTGAAGGAATTCCACCATACCCTATTATCTCTCGATAAGTTGTTTTCTACCTGCATCTCCTCAGCCTTGAACATTCACCTTAGTGTTGTTAGATTCTTTCATAGTGAGTGGGTCATGCACCTGATCACCACCACCTTGCTTTATAGAGGGGTTCCCCATTCAGATAGGGCAGTGTTGTGTGCATCAAGATTTACCTGTTGATTATACGCACCTCGCAGGTTTGTGCCTTTCAAAACTTATCAGTACCTTTTGTTTGAATTCGACTTATCAGTAGGTGTGGAATTAACTTATCGGCATCCAATCACACGCACTTGGACTAATCTTAAAAAGTGTACCAGTTCACGACATGTAATACCGTTATACGAAAAAGTTCCCATTTGCAACAAGAAAAGAGAAATGCTGATCAGAAATTTGCATTTTGATGGTTAGAAACCAGGAAAGGAAAAATTTGTTGAAAACAAGTTATAATTTATGAAAATCCAAATGGCCTGTTGACTTCCTAATTCATAAGTGAATGTCATAAAAATATAAACATAGACGGCGACGCGTAACAAATGTTTTAATTTGCAAAGTTTTGTATCAACTTCCGTTATTTGTCCATAAAAAAATGATGGATAACCTATGAAGAACGTTCGATACACATCTACGACTAAATTTATGGCAAGTGGAAGAGTGATTAACATTAATAAACCATTATTAAGAAAAAATGATGTAATAATATAATAAATATTGTGATTTGAAGGTAGAACTGTTTATTTCACGGCGAAAAAGAAAAAATTTAGAAGGTGGAAATGCACGAATCATTGACCAAGCTAAATTCTTTCATTTAATTTAGACGACAATTTTTGTTACTATTATTGCCAAGGAATGCGAAGACTTGGAGTCTGGAACTTCCACTATCTGCTTTGAAACGTTACAATAATGCGCATTTAGAATGTTTTTCAACATAAATTTTGTTGTGATAAAATGTATAATAATATTTTTCATAAAATAATTGTTTTCGAATCTAAAGGTTAGAATGTCTTCACCAAGAGAAGTAATATGTAAATTAAAAATCACAACATAATTATGTTTAAAAATTATTACAAGCAGCATAATATTATAATCGGCTGGTAGATGATAGATGAAGTCAAAGGTTAATAAAAATAAAGTTTTAATATATCCGGGAATTCCTCGATTGAGAATGATCGGATCAACAGGACTGATCAAAGGTCTTATTTTACAAGTCAAAAACTTTCAAAACTCTAAAGGACGATTTATCAGTTTGTCACAGGAAACTGATCTATTTGTAATAATTAATTCAGGCTTCAATAATTGCATTGATAAACCGGCGCTAAATGAGAAATATTTGTCCATGACGGGATAATGTTGTGTTAAGTAAGCAATTTACATAAATGATAATTAACAAATTTGTGAAACTTAATTTCTTTAGTTACATTATTCACGATGCGCGAGTACAAACCGAGTTTTAAACAATGTGGTATATTAGATTGTTTATCTGGAAGCAATATCAACACAATTGACATATAATTAGGCAAGTTCTTTGAACTGGCATGTCATCGTCTAGCAAAACGATAAGGTAACCTTATCAAAGCAATTTAGCCTGAACAATTAATTTCGCATTTGGATACTTTAGTGAAAAACAAATGAATAACACCCTATAAATCATCCTCGGCCATGTTTTTTTCTCTTTTTTACATATTGGTTGTTCAAAGCTCCCTTTCGACAATCACGGTCTGCATTCCAGTGAGGGACGAGTGAGCACCACACCTGTAGAGTATATTCATACATATGCAATTTAAAAGTCAATTAATGAAATCACAATGGAATCGGTTAATTACTTAAGACAGAAATGCGTGAAATAATTCACCTCGTCTAGGCTCTAGGACCCCCAACAAAGGTACAATAATATTGTTGATTATGTACTTACAGAGGGACAACGTTGCCGAACACAAATCAAAGAATTGTGGTGCCTCACCAGAAACCAGTTAATAGTGTTAATCAGTGGCCGACTCTACGACACCAACCCACATACCTAACCCATTAAATAAACCTTATTATTTGCAAAGTGAAGGCAATTGTCAAATAATTCTGATTTGTAAACTGGAGAAAATAGCCCCCAAGGAGGTTTTAGGGTTATGAATTGAAGCAGCACGTGTGGGGTCACCATAAATTCTTATGCTAGTAGGTACCTACCAATTTGAGAAAAACTTCTCAGTCATCGTCCAAATATAAATTTTCATGGAAAGTGGAGAAGGTCGAAGCGTTTTAAAAAATTCCACCCGAATAATTTAAATTATAGAAAAATAAATGTATCCAATTTTGTAAGAAGTTGAATTGTAAATATTATTGTTACTAAGGAACAAAATATTTGTAAAATTGTACCATTTTTCAACGAGAACATCATTATTTATAAATCTGTAGCATACGTCATAATTATCACATGTTAGTTTTATCAACCACAAATGCCAGAGTATTTGGTTAAAAGTAATAATTTCATGCACGAGTCATAAATATAATTATAAAATGTCGTTTTTAAAAAATTAAACTTGTCCTACCTTCATCCAAAAGACGCTCAACGTGAATAAACACACTTGGAAAAGCTGCAAGTTGCTTTCTATCTTTGAGTAATTGCGCCAAATAGTCCGCTATACTCTGTGTTGAATTGATATCACACATTTTGAGATAACGCACAAACTATCAAGTTTTTTGTAAATATGAAATGTTGATTACTACACGAGCATTCAACAGGCCACGAACACAATATCACTCAGACGAAATAAGACTGAAGCTGAACGAGATGCTATGCGGGTTTGACCATACCAATGGTACCCACCGTACCTACTGCGCATGTTCCACTCATTGGCGGCGCAATGCGCACTTACGAGTTTGACTTACCTTATAAGGCCGCAACAACTTAAATTTTAATCCACTTATTATTTAATAATCATTTGTTTTCCCTATTCCAACAATCCAAATTTCATATTAATTGTTTTAACATACGAAAAGGTTTCTTGAAATGTTTACGTTTTGGCCTCTTGGCGATTTTTAATAGAACGTGTAAACCATTTTGTACACTTGCCAGTTCATTTTATAAATCGAAGATGAGTCATGTACAGAGTGTTTCATTAATCAACTTTTTTATAACGCTCAAAAACGACACAAATGCATGAATCTTTTTGAAAGGTTCATTATTTTTACCGATGAACTCGTTTCATTATATAATAAAGAACACAATTATTTTTATCCCGCTAGATTATGCAGGGGGTTCAAATTTAACAAATTATGAGGGTTACTTTTCATCACTAATAATGATAATGCTAATACCCCTAATACGTTTAAATTAGTTTAGTTAGGTAATAAAATAACAATCACATTGTTTTTATTCATACTAAACAGTGGCGTGCAAGTAAAACCTCACGTTTGATCACCGAATCAAAAAGCGTTATCCGGGATTTTCAAATCTGGAGGAAGATTGGTCATGTGACGACGCCGCTATTTCAAAGTGGAAACTTCAAGCATCAGCATTTTTGTAATAAAAATTTTACCGTCAACGAAGAGCCGGATTTGGATAAAACTAGAATGGCATAACTCTGGTAATTGTATATTCATAACTAAAAATTGTTTTATGTTTGTAAATTGTAGACCACAAGCGTAATTTGTAAGAGGGGGGGGGCAATTGCAGTTGAGGGTGTAATAGCAAATGTATAAAAAATATTTTATGGATCATTCAAAATTGGGGCTAAAAATGTTCAAAATTATAGAAAAATGAATGCGAGTATTGCGTTGGCTGTTGGTAGAAGTTAACTCCGCTCACCCCAGTCTTAGAAGGAGTATCTAATGTTTTAACCCACGGAACTAGAGAACTAGGATCTTCTGACGAGACAGTTCGAGTTATTACAAATACTTCTCTGAAGCCCATGCAGCTCTTCAAACGATATATCTTAGAAAATGTTGATTTCTTAATATTAAGAAGTCTATTTTTATTATTATTGTGTTCTCACATAACCCCCTCCCACCCATATGACTAATGTCTATTTACGGCCCTATGCACAAGTTACCTTCTACTGCGGTAGCTCCACTTCTTTCCGGTTAACTTGAGGTCTTGTGCTCAATATCTCTTTCATCTGATTGGATTGCAGCCGAGCTGCAACGTACGTGGTATTCAATGAAGAGTTCCTCGAAATATACCTCCGTGCGATTTTTGTCAGTGGAAACGGGGTAAATCAGCGGTTTCTAACCTGGGAGGAATTACCCCCGTGGATGTAAAATAGCCATAGGATGGGGGTAATACAGCTGAGGATCTTCCACCATCGCTCGTGCACTCATGAGGGTGAAGGGAGGGACCACTCTCGCGCATGGATCGACAAAATCAGTTTAAAGTGCAAGTCGATAAAGACAGAAATTGTAAGTACAGTAAAATTACGCCACTGACTTTTTCAACCGGTGCCATGACGTTTACATCCGGAAAAAGCAGCCATATAATGAAGCATTTTTACAATGAGGATTTATGAACCTCATTGATAGAAATTTAGTAAAGCCTCAGTGTGTTCTTTCTGATAAAGTGACTCCAGAGAGCATGAAACTTAGAAGAACATTTTGAAAGAGTTCATAAGAAATTTGCTGATACAGACGTAGCTTTTTTTAAAGAGATAAGAGAGTATTCTGAAAGCCTCGCAATTGGATTCTACAGGAAAATCAACAGTTTGAATGTTTCATTGCAAGGAAATATGACCAACCTAGTTCAAAATAATGTTGCAAGTTCTCTACCAAAATTGGCACATTATCAACTTTAGACTTCAAACATATCACTGCATTGCATTGATAGATTCATTGAAGCTTTACTTCCCGCGGATGTATGTATAGATAATCGACAATCCAACCTATGGATACTGATACCGTATTTTGTCGATGATGGAATCTGTAAAGATGAAGATGTATCCAGTGGCGTAGCTAGGTGGACAAGGGCCCCGGTGCATAAAAAAAATCGGGCCCCTCTCCCCCGTTTTCCACATGTTTGCATTAGAAATTTAAAAAAACAGCTCAGGGGGCCCCCAAGGGGCCCCCTGGGCTCCGGTGCCCTGATGCACTGCACCGCTTTGCCCTATGGTAGCTACGCCACTGGATGTATCAGGTGTATCTAAAGTTGAAATTTTGAAATTATGATCTCTCACACAGTTTTGAAGAAAAGTAGAAGCCGAAGATCCTATTTTAGCTGATAGAGGATAGAGCTATGAGAATTTTAATTCCACTCGGCAAGACTTACCGATGTGAGAGCGGTTTCTCAACTTATATATATATATATATTTCGGACTGCTGTTTGCATTGCAAGGTAAATAAACACCTCACAACACATCAAGCCTACAATTAGTAATTGTTTATCCGTTCCCATTTTCCAAGTCTCTTGCGAGGCTTGGTCATGGTTTAAAGCTTTTTAGTTTTCTTTACAGGTGATGAGAGGGCTAGCCCATCGCCCCGACCCCCAACCTGGAGGACCAGAGAGACGGCCAGAATAAAGTTCTTACTTCACCCGGATTCGAACCGGGCATTTAGCGTTCATAGTCAACTCGCGTGAACACTATGCTCCGACCGTCTCTTTCTCAACTTTAGTTTAAAAAAAAAAACAATGGTCAAAAACTGTCTCAATGTGGAGTATGACTTATGCGAGTAATAGGATCCAAAAAGTTAGGATGTTAGGAATCAATGGGCTCTATCCACTCCTTTGCAGGTAGTGCCGTCTATATCGGCGGTCGGTAACCGGTGGTCCCCGAAGGAATTCTGACGTTATTTAAATTTACTGAGCTTATTGAGCAATCATCGACCGGTCGACGCATGTTGATCGGAGTAAAGCGGTTCACGCATGTTGCTCGGAGCAAATGTAAGCGAGGTATTCAATAAATTTAATTATAAAGTAAGGCTAAAAGAGATCATTCAAAAAGTTTTGAAGAAAGGACATTGGTCCTAACCTTGGTTTGCTTAACTATTTAATGGGTGCAAACTATCATGGGTGCAAACCAATGTTTTTATCTATTGATGACGTCATCACTTGGCCAGTCTATAGCTGCAGAAGATTTATATCATTGTTTACTGGTTGAAGATGATATATCCAGATATCCTTCGAATGACAGGGTTAATTGGTTTCATGTAAGTCAAAATCGCGTAAGTCGAGACTAAGGATTAGTGCAAACTATTGTCTTGTACCTCTCATGCAGCAATTTCATGTAGAAGTTCATACAAAAGAGAATTGTTGGGATTTGTTAGTTTTTGCATTTAGACACCTCACATACATCTATTGCTATTTAGTAATATTACGAAATAATTTTATCTCAAATCATATATTTTCTTTACTTATAATATCTGATAAATGGTCGCCTGTGTCAGATGACACTCGTTAGTTCTTTTGGTGTAATTTTCGATGAGATCTTGGTAGAGTTCCGGCTCAATTTCATCAATGGCGCGTCGAATCTTGTCTTTCAGTTCAGAAATTTTTCTTGAATTATTGGCATACACCTTTCCTTTCAAAAAACCCCAAAGAAGGAAATCGAAGGGAGTCAAATCGCGTGATCTTGGTGACCAATTCACATCGCCACGGCGCGAAATAACTCTCCCTTCAAATTTCGTCTTTAACAATTTCATCATTTCGTTCGCTGTGTGGCAGGTTGCGCCGTCCTGCTGAAACCACATATCTTCGAGATACATTTCAGCAATTTTAAGCCAGAAGAAGTTATGCTTATCATCTCACGTCTCAATTGTTGCTGAGAACGATGGCAAATTGAGGTGGTAGGATTCTGGTCAATCCTACCACTAATTGTTGCAATGATTTCATTACACCGAGCTGCACGAACACGGACAGGTTTCCTCTGGGTGTGAATTAACCCAACCGCCTTAAATTTCTCTATTAATCGGACCGCTGGCTGTACGGCGAGAGGGTGCGTTATTGTGACCGAAAAATCCACAACATTTTCGAACCGTCTCTGCAAAAATTTCGCCATTTCGGTAGTGGATTTTCACAATTTCTATGCTTTGTGCATCCGTGTAATTTTCCATAACTAAACCTCCATGTTCACACATGACGCCTATAAAAAAACGGCACTCTATGACCGACACTTAAAAAATGGAGCTAAATTCAAAATAGGCGCTGTTACTGGGACACCCTATAGTAGGTACAATTTAAGCTTCCTCAAAATATAAAATTGGTTTCTATTAAAATAATTCAAATGGTGACAGTTTTGAGATTATGTATGGTGAAGATTTGTTGTTTTATTATATTTTATTAAAATATCAAATAAATTTTTTTAAATGTTGTCAAGTTAACTTGAATACAATAAAACTAAGTGAAATATTATTTGAAATAATGTAAAAGTAATATCTATATAGTGACCTGGTCTATGAAAAGGGAGCTTACGTGCGAAATCAAGTTATCGAGAAAACAACAGTTAAAGATAACAATGTTGCATCAGTTTCGCGTTAGTTGTTCCCGTTTATCTGCGTTGCCTGATAATTCCACAAATTATGACCTTCTGGTATTCATCATCTGAAAGAGTGTCTCATACTCTATCCCAAATCGGCAAAAAAGTGGAAAATGATCAAATAAGTTATCGAGAAAACAGCAGTTAAAGGTAACAACTCGTTGCATCAATTTTGCATCAGGTGTTCCCGTTTATCTGCGTTGCTTGGTAATTTCACAAATTATGACTTTCTGGTTTTCACCATCTGAAAGAGCGTCTCATACTCTATCCGAGTTGACAAAAAAATGGAAAATGATTTTTTGACACCTAAGCCCCCTTTTCATAGACCAGGGCCGGTATTCTGGGGTACCCATTTAAGTAACCGCTTTGGCCATCTGTTGTCTTCCATCCTTAGTAGATGTCCAAACCAACGTAAACCACGTTTCTCAATCCTTTGGGTTACTTCCTCATTTGCCTTCATTTTTGGTCTTATTTGCTCGTTTCTTATGTGTTGCAAGCGAGACACCCCGGCACGTCTACGCATCAGGTAGTTCGACTGCCTTTAGTCGTCTTTGCATGTTCGCATTTGGACTCCAAACTTCACACCCATAGCAAAGGACCGACTCGACCATAACCATTCCAACTCTTTTCTTATTTCTATCTGAGATATTTTTGTCCCACCACAATGAATTCAGCGCTCCTATGATTTTTCTGGTCTGTAGCAAAAGATTACGAATTTCCTCAGTCCCCAGACCCTCTCTATTGATCGTGGCTCCCAAATACTTAAACCGCTCCACCTGCTCAACCTGAACCTCGTCATCAATCAGGATCTCAAATGCAGCTTCGGTGTTAACTGCAAGATATTCTGTCTTTTTAAGACTGACTTGCATCCCCTATCTTTTGTACTTGGTGTATAGCCTTTTTATCATGAACTCGAGGTCGTATGAGTCCTGTGCTACCACCACCTGATCATCTGCAAAGCTTAATGTAAACAAATGTACATCATTAATTGGAACACCATGCCTTCACAACTTCTTTTCCAGTTCTGTAGAGTATTTTCAATGTACAGGTTGAACAATAATGGAGACAGGCTACACCCCTGTCTTAGCCCCTTATTACTTTTAATTTGGTTAGATAGTTGTTGGCCTATTTTCACTCTTGATGTGTTCTCATTATACAATTCTCTGATTAGTTTAATCATTGACGGGCATATGTTCATGTTGTGCAGTACTTGCCAAAGTTTACATCTGGGTACCGAGTCATAGGCTTTTTCTAGGTCTATAAAGGCCAGGTGGACCTCTTGTCCCATTGAGATTCTTTTTTCCATTAGTTGTTGGAGAATAAAGAGAATATCTACACATGATCTTCCAGGGATAAAACCACTTTGATCTTCTCCAATTTTACCTTCTGCTTCATCTCTTAACCTGCTCTGTAGTATTTTACTAAATAGACTACTAAAGGTGCTAGTAACACTCAAACCCCGATAATTATTCGGATCTCTCTTGTCACCTTTTTTAAAAATGGAGACGACATCAGATGTTTTCCATTCATTCGGTACCTTGTAGTTCTTCCAGCAGTTCTCCATGAATTGTGCAATTCTTTCCCATAATTCTACTCCCCCACACTTAACTAACTCTATATGTATTCCACCTGGCCCTGTTGCTCTGCCATTTTTCATTGCCATTATATTCAATTTGACCTCATCTATAGTAATTTTGTCCGTATTTCTTTCTATGAGGTTGTCAATTTCTTCTCTTGAAGGCTGTGAACTCTCCATAAATTCAGGTCTACTCTCTATCAACAGTTCTCCATAGTGATTTTCCCATTCTTTCATATTAATGCCCACCTTAACCGTATTCATATTATTGGCTTTCAGTCTCTTTATACTCCTCCACACCTCCGTCGATCTCGAACCACCTATTAAGCTATCTATTTGAAGACATCTTTGTTGCCAATAATTGTTTTTTTCTTCTTTAATTCTTCTTCTAAGTTCACTATTTTTTATCCTATATATTTCTCTGGTTCGTCTAGTCTTGCAGCCTAACCAGTAATATCTATCTAAAGTAATATCTATATAATAAAAAATACATATTTGATGAAAATTGTAACTTCAACTAAACGCTCAAATAATATTCCAATTGATTTTATTGTGTTCAAGTTAACTCGAAAATATTTGAAAAAATTTATTTTATATTAATTTCACTAGTTAAAAACTTGTATATTTTCTATAATATATTGAAGTAAGTTATTATTATTATATGAAGCTGTAAAGCGATGACGAGAAAATAATTAAAATATTGAGAAATTTCCCAGCGACCTTTACCATAGTAAATTCTAAATTCTACAGTATTTTTTATGGTAGAAGTTAGTTGTAGTAACAGTAATGTTTAGTAGTAGTTTATTATATTTATGTAAATAAATATGATAGTGAAACATAAATGTGTTCTTGAACAAGGTAAGCATAATCTTAGAATAAATAAAAATACAGTCACTCAATTAATTGTTGAGATGAAACAATGACAGAATTTTAGAGGCTATAAATAACGCAATTATAAATATTTTATCACCTTCTGAGTTAATTCAAATAATATATAGAATACTTTGCATCGACAAGATAGTCTTCTATAGGTAATACTTGAAGAATTATAATATTGAAGATATTATTTTTTTTTTTTTAATATTCTATAATTTTGTACTACTAATTATGTGCTCAATCATTTTCAGGTATATTTAGCCTGCCCCACAAGTCGAATAAACAAATAAACAAGTAGTTTTTAATTTTTAAATTTTTTTGTATACAATTTTTGTTATTTCCTATTTATTAACATACAAACTTGGACATCCAACAGAGTCCTTTTGACAATCATATTTATAAAATATCAGTTATGTCTGTTTTATTGTGATGATAGAAGAACCATCTTCAATTTTCAATCAACGTTTATTGTTAAAATAAAATAAAGAGCAAAATATAGTTAATAAAATGCTGCAATTCAATATTTAATTAATTTTACGACCGATATTTATAAGCATTAATACAAAATAAAGAAGAATGAATAATACTGAAAAAACTGAATGATATTATTTTTGGTTTGCTATTTCCAAATTATTTAAGTATTATTATAATTTTCATGTGGAGGAGAAATTTTCATTTTCTAAGCGAATGTGAAGGAAATATCTAATAACGGGTACGTAGACCAAAAAGGTAGAAGACCATAATATACAAGAAGTATAAATAATTATTATCATTATATTCGATAAATTGCATAAAGTAGTAGTAATAAAATAATACTAAAATTATAAAAATAATAATTAAAAAGTATACAATTATTAGTCATTGTAAATTTTATATTCGGTTTATCATATTTGAATACAACATTAAAAATAGCAAAAGAAAAGGGAACCGTCAGCAGACATATTATTATTGTCTCATGTCATTTATACAAATTATCGATGACAACATCAATGCCTGCAGTTACGTGATTTCATATTAATGAATATTATCTTAAAATGTGCATAAGAATAAAAATTGAAGGGTTCGACGGTCCGAGTATTTTACAAAAAAAAAATAATCATCGAGAAGATAACTAAATTGAACTGTTAATAAGGCTGTGCTCTCACTTGAACAAAATTTCAATTTCTAGTGGAAGGTCACTGTTTTTCGTGTATATTCTAATTAACAGACAATCTGTTTTAAATCTGTTAAACTGATTTAACATCACTTTTAAACTTCAATAATGATACAGAATTCCCAATCTTGGCCGACAATTTATTAGAAACTCGTACGCCCATGCAAGCAGGACTTATACGTCTGTAATACTGAGTCAATTTTAGGGAGGAATAAGTGCAAGCGAATCCTCAAATGTTTATATCTAAAAAATCCAAAATTGATCTGTGGATTGTGGGGGAAGAGTAACCACCCCACCAACATTTGAGGGTCACGACGCTTCTATCAAGAAGCAAAACGACGGTATGATGATGATGATGAAGGAGATGGATGGTCAGGTTTCAGATGGGGTTTATGTAACCAACCCCTTGCTTTTCAACAATTCATTATTCAGTAAGTTGAGGACAGACTTTCTGGATGATTTTACCATCACCCCTTTGTTTCTAATTTTTATAATTTTTTCAGCAACAAAGTTGTTTCCAAACGACTTCATCGGTATGGAGACTAGTTTTGTTCAATTATCTTGATCTTGGGATGTTTCAGAATCAATACATTTTTCGGGAGATATTAGAACCTTCTATTTCTTGGAAGGTTCCGAAAGGTTACTTTTATCATGCTTTTTTGCTTCTTCAAGTTAGTCGAGTGGCGGGGTTTACAATTTATTTTATTTTTACTTATTTCAAGATTTTTCCCCTCGGATTTTCCAATTTCGTTATGGTTCACTAATTTGGGTAGATTTCCAAGTCTGAGGCTTTTCCTAGGAGCAGGAATTGGCCTTATTTTTTCAGAAATTCTTTCCGGAATTATTTCTGCAGATTTTTCATTTACGAAGTTTCCAGGGTTAACTGTCGAGTAGAAGGTTTCAAAGTTTTACTACTATATTTCCATTTTATACGCCTTATACTTCCTCACTTGTTTGGAGTCTTAGCTTTTATTTATAAACGTGATCATATCCAACATGATCATATATTCTTCTATAGCTTCATCAATTTCTTTCAGTGAAATGGTTTTCTTTTTTCGAAATTCAGGTATTGGGATATATTCAGGGTCGTTACTTCCATTAATTTTCTTAAGATATTCAATTTCATTTAACGCAGTTTCACAGTCCAAAAGAAGTATGGTTACAGGTACGGATGGGTTCAGATTGTTATGTTCAAGTATGTTATTAATTATCGGCGTAATCACATGATATGTACGTACCAAGAGCATTCCTTCTATCTGCTTACTTGCATGCGTTGTATATTGGGCTCTTCATCGGATTTATCTTCTTCAATGTTTCCAGCTTTAAGATTTCTATTCGTGCTACAAGATTGTTTCCTATTTTCGGCCTTCACAACCGTATTCACCTCTACTGAGGGAGCCAGTAGCAGGTTCTCCCTAACGAAAGAACTAAGTCCAGTCACAGATGAGGTGTCATCGATTGCTTAGAGGCTTCTCAACCTTCTCTTGTTTGGGGTAACATATTTTGTGTAGATCCTTTGATCAGCCATATCAGTTAATCTTTTAATCGTTTCAACAACTACTTATTAGATATTTCTCGTCGATGGCGCCGGGCATTCTTTTTTATCAGAGTCAACCAAGTTTTATTCCTAATCTATCCATAGACATACAAAAATTAAAATAAGATTTTGTATTCAGATAATAATCAATTGAATTGTGGTTGATGTAGTATAACTTGATAATAATTAACATAATATCATAATTTTATACTAACTAAAAATGCACCAAAATACTTTTAGAACTAAAATAATATATCACAATGTAAAAAAATATACTAAAGGTGTAATTTATTCACAAACATTTCTTCAGAAGCTTTTAAATTTGACATGAAATAATGTCCCATTGTTGAAAGATAGTACCTATTATAACCAAATAAGTGTTGGTATAATAATTATAGGGCATAAGTTGATTATTATTAACAGTTTCACTTACGACGAGGAAAGATTTTTAAAATTTTTTCAATTTTTTCTAATCCGATTTAGTTCTTCCTGTTTATTCTTATTAAACTGACTAACAAATTAAATAAAATATTTACTACGTATTTAGTTTAAATTTCCAAAAAATTCTTTGTAACTAAAAAAAAATAATAATTTTAGATTCATAATTTCTCAGCGTGCGGAGAGGATCAGTTATGATTAAGCAGAATATGTTAAAGAAATAAAATTTCGTAGTGAAACTACGCAATACTTACTATATAGTATTTTAGTTTCCGGATAACTGTTTTTAAATTTAATTTTAAAAATAAATACAAAAACATATGCATCGATTGACAATAATTTATTAGCACAATAATTAAAATACGAAAATTTACAGGCGGTACTTAAATATTAATTTAATGATAGTAAATATAAATGGCACAACAACAATGTGTGCATGTAATTAACAATGTACAACGAATTAAAATATTATAATAGGCAATAGGTATAAGTATTATATTTAGCAATAGAAAAGTCACAGGTCAAAGGGCTACGGTTGTAGATAGAAACAAAATTTTGGAGAGGCTCTCTATTCGCTGGGTGCGAAGTGCATAGTGGGGGTATTAAAAAACGACGCCAGCGTCCGCTGCGGGCAAATTGTACAAAAAAGGTGGTCAGATGGCACGTACCCATTGGCTGGGTGCGTAAACGACGCTAGCGTCCACCAAATTCTGATTACTATCTTTCTGTTTTCAATAACATTTTTGACAATTACTACTATTAACTTCTTGTGATGGAAATTTGATAGTTAATGCAGGCTAGTCCTTATTACAGAAAGTAAAAAATTAAGGAAACTAAAAACTGCTGCAGTTTAACAAACTTTAATTCCATAGAATTCAATAGAAAGTTAATTACTTATTTTTCGCACCATAATGTTCCACTCGTCCGCCCTTAAAATTAGAAAATTTGTTTTAATTTTCTGGTAATTATTAATAATAAATTATCTACTAACTGTCTATTTTAATAAAATTATCTGGGTTCTTTAAATTTACTGATGTGTATTATGCAACTCATATTACACATATTATAGCAAATTTTGATAATTTTCGAATAAAGGATGAAATTATTTTACTCAAATTAAATATGCACAAAAATATTGAATTTTATTCAAAACGTTATCTTTAATTAGGTACCAGGTAAACTGATCATTTTACTGTAGGCGTCGAAAATCAGACGATGGTTGGGCTTTCTAGGTTTTTGTACCGTGGTTCAGATTCCACGTTAAGCTGCAGGTACAGATTTACTTACGTTTAGGCAATAACTACTAATTTGTAATTCGATTTTGAGAGTTTGTTTCGATGGTTTATCCGTAGGTAAATTAAATTATATCAGGACGATTTTTAGATCCTCTTGTGCGGAACTCCTTGATAACTGAACGCGTGTTAGCTTAGCTTCTTCATTTTTAAAGGCCATTTCAAAGTTATAAATTACCGTTTATTGCAATTGACCCTAGATATTCGAATTTTTAATTACGACTTTGATCGAGATTACCAGAAATATTGTAGGTACCGTACGTATTTTAAATAATACAACCCACCTCTTTTAATAAATATACCGCTATTTCCTCTCATAGGAAATGTATTAAGAGTAAAAAGGAAGTGCAGAAAGAAAATAATAAATAATTCCAAAAAAGGACATTATACCTACGCATGCATTGTTTAAAGGATTATTAGGTTTAGATTTACATAATCTCAGATCGATTATGTAGTTATTCGAGTAATTTTAAACTAATTACTTTGTTCGAGTATTCTTTAAACTGTAAACAACTATAAAATTAAAGTTTTAAGACAGATTTATTGTTCTTATTTGTATAATGTGAATTATAATTTACATAATTGCGATTATTTTTTCTCAATCTCTCGGCAATCTATTAATTTATTACTTTCAAATAAATGCAAACTGCCCACAAGTAACCATGAGCAATTAAAAATTTTCTATGATATAGTGATATAACATGCCAGAATTGGAAACTGCGTATGCCTGAATAGGATTGCAATGGCAATGGAGCCTACACCAGACTACATACTTTAAAACCCGACCCGGACTCCACAGATTAGGACATGTGAGTGGGTCGAGTGATACTTTTTTGTAACCATATGTTTTTACCATTGATAACCAAGGAGTGTACTTGACATTGTACATTTTGATAAGTTTATTTCTTTGAATGAATTACTTTAAACATGATGAAAGAAAAAGTGGCATTCATTGAAATCAATTCAATGGCATAACGACATGTAGGAGATATCACGCAACTTAATTATTTAAAACGAATTCTAACATACTCGTAGTATAGTAGCTGAATTGCAAATTTGAATCCAAATGCGTTGTTGATATAATTTTGGCTCCAAAATACGTATCAATAATAAGAGATAACATAAACATTTATGTATTATACCTGTTAGGATAGCCTTGATTTTGCAACTTGAACTTGAAATATAAATCATTTGGAATTTTGCGTATTATAATATAGTAACTTATGAATATGAGTATATCCGTTTTATTTCTGTGAGTTGATTATAGAGAAATAGTAAGAAACAATAAGGAAATTGATGGAGTTCTCTCACAAGTCTATTAGCTTTTATTCAACCTTTATTTAAATGGAAGCCCACAAAGAAGTAATAAAAATTGTTGTGGAGGTGTTTGAAGATGACCACAATTATTGCTTTCTAATTTCGAAGACAATAATAATTTTTAAATTTTATTACTATCTGCGTATCTTTTTTTTGTTGGTTTTCAAGACAATAGTTTATCAAATTCCATAGTGATTGAGAAATTCTGGCACTATTTATGATGTAGTAAATAATACGATGTTGTGTTCTTGTATTTATCGCAACACAAAATAAAAATGACAAATTGAGATTATTCATAGATATTGCCTATCTTTCTAAACGTATCAACAATTTAATACGGCCATTAATTTATTATTAGGTATACAATGTGTAAAATTCAAATGGAACAATTTCATTAAACTGAAAATGATTTTTGCTATACAATCGTGAGATAGTTGAATGAAATAATTTTCCAGTTAATTTTAAATATACTACCTATATAATTTAATTAATTGTTTTAATTTAATTTGCTTTACTCTATTTCACATGAATCACTCATTCATAAAATGTTTGATAACTTCTGGCCAAAGAAAGAGTTGGTAGGTAGAGCCGTAACGATGGTAGAAAGCCTCCACGTTTTGAAAAGAATCTTTCAGGAACATAAACTACATAATACTTAAATTTATCTAATTTTTTAAAAATTTTTTTAGGGTGACTAAGCCAGCTAGATCCCTTAAATATGAAGAAACGGCGCGTAACCGGGGGGTCTGGGGTATCGAATACTCTCCAGCACAAGGAAGTAACAAGATAATTATTTAAATTGATTTATTGAGAAAATATCGTATTCTTACTTACAGCTGGAGGGCATAGAATACCCCCCAGATCCCCAGATCCCCTGGTTTTCTGATTGTTTACTTTTAAAAGGACCCTTCAGGTTAGGAAAAAATAATAACATAAACTACAATACTTAATTTTATCTAATTTTTTTACGTTTTTTTTTCTATTTTCTAGGATAGCTAACCCATAGCTTATTTTGCCACGTCCTAGTTACGGCGTTGTCGGTAGGGGTTCGGAGAACAATCGAAGAAGTGGTCTGAAAATTCAACTGGGTCCCTGCCACATATTAGAAAAAAGTAAAAAATTATTTGTTTAAAAGGTACCAGAAGTCCTATTTCTCAACCAAATCATAAATGTTTTTTTTTTATATAATTGTAGCTTATCAAATTATGAAGGGATCGGTCGACGTTGGTTCAAATTCCACACAATTGTTATTTTAGATCCAAGTTGTCAAAATATTATAATTTCTAATACAAAAAATACAATTGGAGGATTGGGGGATCAAACAAGAGGATTAAGATTAGCATCCTACTGGAATGCATTATTAAATTGCCCATTGAACCTGATCAGAACAGGAAACTGTTTTTGGTTGATGTGGTTGTTCGGTCTTCGGCTTCACTTATCGTCAGTGACAAATAAAACTTATACGTCTATTTCGTAGGTCGAAAATTTGTTTTAAGGTTGTAGTCCAGTCAAAATAGACAAAAAAAAGTGCCAAGTTTGCAATAATTCGCATCCAGCTGAAAATTGGCATAAACCTTAAATGCAGTATTACAAACAAAATATCAAAAGTCCCCACCGATCCCACATCTGCTAAAAAAGTTATTCAAGGTCAAAAGTCAACAATATCGAGTTTTTGCATTTTGCTCGTAAATGATAAGTGTTATCGTAAAAATAGGTTAGACAAAAATTGTAGATCATGAAATTCTCTACAAAAATTATTCTTATACATATTTTCGTACGAATCGCTATTCCGGATATATCGCCATTTCGAAAATCACTTAATCATTACCAATATTACTATTTTTTCAATCAATAGGACACTGTCTAATAAAACTTCCCAACTTTTGAATCGTGATATCTGATGAATAACGATTCATACGAAAAAAAGTATAAGAGTAATTTTTGTAGAGAATTTCATGATCTATAATTTTTGTCTAACCTATTTTTACGATAACACTTATCATTTACGAGAAAAATGTAAAAAACCGATATTGTTGACCTTTGACCTTGAATAACTTTTTTAGCAGACGTGGGATCGGTGGGGACTTTTGATATTTTGTTTGTAATAGTGCATTTAAGGTTTATGCCAATTTTCAGCTGGATGCGAATTTTTGCAAAGTGAAATGTCTATTTTGACTGGACTAGTTGGTAAATATTTTATTGTTGATAATAAATGAATGAACCAATCAGAGGCAGGCCTACAAATGACATTTTACGCGTCCTCCAACCGACAAATAGTTACTCTTTTTTCTATTTATTTATCTTCTTCTTCAAAATAAATGTACGATGATGTGAGGTTCCGAGGTTCTTCTAGGGTCCGAAACACCTCCGGTGTTTTATTTCAATGCACTTTGGGACACGGTCGTAAAGCTCCTGCAGGGCTTCCCTTCTATTCCCCCCTACTTTCGCCATCCTTTCCTAACCTTCTTCTTCATTTTTTGTCCTCTTCAAGTCCGGCTTCAAGACCACTCACTGGTCAGAAATTCCCATTTAAATTTCCCAAAACCAAAAACTCCATCAGATGAAGGATGTTTTTTCTTTGAATTTATTAAATCTTAATCGTTTAAAATGGATAATCAACTTATTATTTTTTTGAATTAGTTTTGTTGCATAATATGTTTGTTATGTGAATCTCCCACGTTAATTACCTGTCGAAAGTAACCTCCAGATATTTTGATGTTCTAGAATCTAGACTCTAGAGTCTAGACCACGAGGTATTGGTGCTGTTGATCAAAACATAATTTTGCGTTTGTTTTCTTGGTAGATTACATCCATAATATCGAGTGGAGTAACTGGTCGTACTTTTGGTGGGGTTGACTGCAATCCTACAAATACGATAGTAATCACCCACCTTCTTTAAGAACGCTATAAGTCTACTAATGACAAATTCCGGTCTTTTACCTCGAGTGAAGATCCCCGCATCGTCACAATAGTAACTGACTTGCGTATAGAAATCCACCAGTCGGTCAGGGGCCGGAGCGTTATGCGCGTAAAGCCAAAAAAGTCGGAAGAGAGGTTAGAGCCTTGTGATATCTTTGTGAGGATATCCATCAACGTGGAACAAATGCTCTCCATGAAGAGTAGGCCTTTTGGCCAGAATATGTCAAAACCTTCGGCGATATGGCCAAAAATGCAGCCTCTGTAGCTTCGCGTAGCTTCCAACTATGGAGGATGTATTCCACTACCCTTAATATTGTGTGTACCGTGGACTGTCCCGGCCGGAAATCATGTTGTTCATTAGGAAGAACTTGCTTTTCCAACCAGTCTGAATTGACGGGAACAGACTGATCGGCCTTTATTATGAACCGGAATTTCTGAGGTTTTGATTCGGTTTTGGTATTAAAATGGCATCCACTACTTTGTTATCTGGAGGGAAAGTGTCTCAGTCGCAATACCACGTTTATGCTTATTTTGAATGTGCTGGGTAGATTACACTTTTATTAACAAATTAAAATGTCAAGATTAAATTTTTATAATTCAGTTTTTTAATTAATTTTTAATTTATTTTTTAAATTAAATAAATTGCATCTCACCAGATAGAAAATGAAAAAATTGATTAGAAAAATATAGTTATCAACGAAAAATTAAAAAAAATTATATAAAAAATCGTAATTAGAAAATAGAGAAATAATTTGTTTAGTGATGACTGATGAGGCTCATTTTTGGCTCAATGGTTACGTCAATAAGCGAAATTGCCGCATTTGGAGTGTGGAGAATCCGCAAATGATTGAACAAACACGGATACGTCCCGAAAAATTCTAGTGGCATATTGGCCCGTACTTCTTCAAAAATAAAAATAGAGTGCGCGTTACAGTCAATAGCGACCGTTGCAAGAGCCATGACCATTGACTATTTCGTTCTGAATTTGCTTCATATTGATCTGGATGTGAAGGTGAAGGTGCTTGTAGCAGGACGATGCCACATGCCATACAGACTCAACAACAATAATTGATTTATTGAAGGAACAACTTGGCGATAAAATTATTTCGAGAAGTAGACCTGTCAACTGGCTACCAAGATCATTTTTTTATTTAACGCTTTTGGACTATTTTCTTTCGAGCTATGTTAAATCCTTGATCTACGCCGGTAAACCAGCGATGATTGAAGTATTGAAAGGCAACATATTAACTAGAATTATTCCGGACCCAAATGGTTGAAAAAGTGGCCAAAAATTGAATTGACAGGGTGCACTATGTTAGAGGTAGCTGAGTCGGACATTTGTTTTCAAATGTTAAATTTTATTGAATGTTCTTTCATAAAAAATAAACAGATCAGATTTAACTGAATTTATTGATGTTCTAACGTTTTAAAAAAAACATCCTTTTGTAATAAGTATTTTATTATGTAAAAATTAATCCGGATTATTCTAACATTTCAAAAGCTCGTAGCTTTGTCATGGGAAACTCAATTATATAAATTGGTTAATTGGTATTATTAAGTAATTATTAATTTTTAATTATTATCAAGTAATTTTTAGTGAATTGATATTTAGTGATTAAACAGATAAAATAATTCCTGTGGGAAGTGTTTGTTCGTCTTAATTTAATTAAACTATAATTACTATACGAAAATTAAACGGAAATAAAAAACTGCAATAAGTAACAAAATTAAACTAATATTACTATTTTTCGGCAACTGTTGCTGGATTCGTGGTAAATATGTCCTTCAAGTTGGTCCTATAAAATGGAAGCAGGAATTTTGCACGATTATTGATACACGTTTATGTGAATTATACGTATTAAAATAAATCAATTGGTTAATAACAAATAAAAAGTAACTGTAAAAAAGTATACTATGACCTTACACTAGAAACTCTGCATGAACTATAAATAGGGAAGTCAATTTTCTACAAAAAAAGTCCATGACAGCATATTTACCGACTTTTTTTATAATTTTTGTGTGTAATGAATACTATTTACTTTGATCTTTATTAGAAATGAAATGAACTGTGTTTAGTTTTCAGATTTATTTCGTTCCTTTCCCTGACATTTCATTGTGTATTGTGTTTTAAATCAAGATAAAAAGAAAATTGTTTGTACCTATCTTAAGATTAATGTTATCATTTAGTTCGCATTTGATTGAAGTGTATTAAGTGTGGAATAATATTTAGCAGCCATAAATTAGTCTAAAATTGTATGTTAATTAAAGAAGGGTTTACGTTCATTTTGATAGCCGCAATAAACAGTAAAGTAAACTTTATTAATATCACAATAGTGCTTTTGCACACCTGCAGTATATTAACTTTGAGACTGGGCGCCAGGTACCAGAAATAGAAGCATTTCCGCAAGGCATATTTTAATTATACCAATTTTCAGCAATTTATTCAAATGCAGTTTTCGGATAATTTGTTTCTCTAATGTGCTCAATGAAACTTGACAATTGTGTAACTATTTTTATACATGCTATAGGTACTTCATATTCTACATTTACAAAACCCACACTTGTGTTAAATTAAATTTGTATTTATAATTTATGATATTACATAAATTAGTAACACACGAGTAGAAAGCATTTTCGTACATAGTACTTAGTACATACTATTTCAAGTACCTACCTGTATAGTGATTTATTAATTGGCTAATTTAAATGGTACATTCACTTCTTACATTAAACAAACAAATTAAATTTTATGAAACCAACTACCGGAAACAAAACGTTTTTGTTAACCTCCAAACATGGAATTAGTAAAACATTGCACCAATACAATAATATTTCAAGAAAAAATTTTAATATCGTGTCGGAAGTCATCAACTTCCCTCCATTTTACGGTGATTTAATAATTACAAAATCAATTAAAGATCGTAAGTAATTAATGAAAAGAAAAAAGAGGACCAGGTCCAAAATAGATTTTTGGGGTATTCCAATGCAATCAGAAACAATAACGATGACCTACACCCTAAGAAGTGGATGTGAAACCAGGGGCTGGGGGTATTATGGAATACCCATCAGTCGTAAGAAGTAAATAAGATGACTTTTCAAAATTGAACAAGATAAGATTTGATTTTTGAAAAATCGTCTTGTTGCTTACTTACAGTTGGGAATATCCCCATATTTCATCGAAAGACTGAAAGTGAAGATGAACGTAATCAAAGACTCCAAACACAAGCTTCAAGACAGGCTACTCAAAGGGAACGTGAAACTGAAGTTGAACGCGATGGAAGAACAAGCAGAACAAAGGAATTATATATTAAAATATTTTATTTTATGTAAAACCCCGGGCGAAGCCGGGTATCCCGCTAGTAAATCATAATTGTAGAAAATGAAAATAAATAAAACTAAATTCAAGAAAAATACTGTAAATTAGTGAAATGTTGAAAATGGTAATAAATGTACATGGATGAACGAAATTATCCAAGAAAATAAAAAATAATCATCGATTAGAAGATTGAAAATAAGTGCGGGAAATAATCAATTTGTTTGATTATGCTTATTATACAGGGTGTCCCCGCACTCACTTTACATAACTTTGGTGGTGATAGAGGACATTTTTCTAAGAACAATTTTTAACAAAATTTTTTTTCTAAATTCAAACTCTCGAGAGTTAGGCCTCTTTAAAGCATTTTTTTAAATTTCCACCTTCACGTGGCCATCATAGCCCCGAAAATATTGATTTTTCAGTAAAAATGGTATAGTGCTTTTTTAAAGAGCCTGAAATAATCTACAAACTAGATTCAAACCTTTTATTGTCTAAAATCAACGGCTTTCGAGTTATGAATTAAAGTAAGTTAAAAAATGTCGAAAATTTTGAGCTTTCTTTTTTTTTTGTTTTTTTAAAAACCCTGTATCTTTTAAACGAAACATTTTACAAAAAATCTGACGCCCCATTCCGTATAAGAAATTTAACGGACTACAACTTTTGTCTAGTAAAAATCTTTGAAAACCTCTAAAAAAAAATCTATTTCATAGAAAATCAGAAAATAACAAACAAGGCAGCTACAAAGCATAAAATTATATTCACAAAATTTTTATTTTTTTTGAAAAATGATTTTATTAATTAATTTTAAATTATTACATTAATGAAGTAATTGTTGAAAATGACCACCCTCATTTTCAATACACAGTTGTGATTGTTTTAAAAGATGTTTGTCGAAAAAAATCGAAGCAAGTCGATTTTTCGACACTTTTAATCGCAAAAATTCGAATTTTTGATACTTTTCACACTCACCGATTGACCAAAATTGGCCTCGTGATCGACCGGTCAATACCTCGACCTTGTTGACCACCCCTGCTATAATGGCTCTTAACAAAAAAAGGAAATTTTATAAATAATACTATAAAGCATATTTTAAAACGAGCACGACTGTGTATTGAAAATGAGGGTGGTCATTTTCAACATTTACTTAAATAATCTAATAGTTTAAAATTAATTAATAAAATAATTTTTCAAAAAAATAAAAATTTTGTGAATTTAATTTTTTGTTTTGTGGCTGCCTTGTTTATTATTTTCTGATTTACCGTGAAATGGATTGGTTTCTCAAAAATGTTTACTAGACAAAAGTTGTAGTCCGTTAAATTTCCTATCCGGAATGGGGCGTCAGATTTTTTGTAAAATGTTTCGTTTAAAAGATACAGGCTTTTGAAAAAAAAACCCAAAAAAAGGAAAGCTCAAATTTTTCGATATTTTTTAACTTACTTTAATTCATAACTCGAAAGCCGTTGATTTTAGACAATAAAAGGTTTGAATCTAGTTTGTAGATTATTTCACGCTATTTAAAAAAGCACTAAACCATTTTTACTGAAAAATCATTAGTTTCGGAGCTATGGCCACGTCAAGGTGGAAATTTAAAAAAATGCTTTAAAGAGGCCTAACTCTCGAGGGTTTGAATTTAGAAAAAAAATTTTGTTAAAAATTGTTCTTAGAAAAATGTCCTCTATCGCCACCAAAGTTATGTAAAGTGAGTGCGGGGACACCCTGTATATGTGTATAGTTTTGTTTTGGTAGTAAATAAATAATTTAATTAAAATAATAATATTTCTTAGTTTTTAACGCGTGAAATAATAATAATTGTTAATAGCACTTTATTTTTACATTATTTATAAGTTGCATTGTTAACACGAAGGCATTGTTGCATAGCAATGCACGACAATGAACTCTATCAAAATAATCAAGGGTAGCCTACTTGACTGCAATTGATTAAATGCAACAATGCCCGACTAATATTAGCAATATGGTTAAATTTAATTAGAAAAAAGGTAAATTTTGATAAAAATACTAGTAGGTACTGTCAATTCCAAAAAAGCATTCGAGATTGCACAAAATAGTGGAAGGTGCAATCCGATTATGTTGTAGAAAATATAACACCCAGACACGTCGCTAAACGAGCCAAGTAAAAAAAAAATAAAAACTCATAGTAGTTTGCTCATAAAGAGTACCCAATACTGCCAGTTATGTACGGAAGTAACGCAAAAACAGATGCGGGAAATGGACAACTTGTCACAAATGAACTGGTAATAAAAACAGGGTTCCTTCAGAAAATTCTAGATGGAACGAGTAGTCGTCTTTCAGTGAGCACATTTACCAACAAGATGACCACCGTTGCTTCGGACCCCCCCCAAGAACATGTGATGGTCACAAATCAAAGACCCCACTCCTATTTCTTTAAAATCGAACTGTACAAAAATTATTCATTAATTTAAAATTATTTTTAAACTTTTAAGGCTAATTGAAATTGGAATGAAACACTAAATTTTTTAATTATTTTTAATTATGAAATTGTTTATTAGAAAATATAATAAAAAATATCAAAGCACAATTTTTTTACAAATTTCAAAAATGGGATTTTGATGATTGTTTTTTTTTTTAATTTGGAAGGTTTGGGAGAAATAATTCTAAAGCCGCGAATAGGGAAGGGTCGTGCCTACAGTGGTCATAATAATAATTATATTTAAATATAGTTATAATAATTATAGTAATTTTTTTATTGTACCCTATTGATTTTCGTTTTGATACTCATGAAATGGCGAAGACGGACAATTCTTCATGTCCGATCTTAATTTTAAAAATTTACAAAAATAATATTTTATTTAATTTGACCTTTAACCATTTCATGCTCACATCAAATCACCATAATTATTGGTTATTTCTATATTGCTATATATTTTAAACTATAAAGCATTCAACAAAATAGCTTGAATTTTCTTGACCGCCAAATGGTAACTATGTAGATTCGCAAAAACAAAAGAAAGTCTGAAAATTTTTTATGGTTTAGGAAAAAACTTCGTCACCAATAAAGGTTGGTTCACTCATCTTATGCAACGAGTGCAAAAGAGTGCGATATAGTTTCTTGCCATCTCTATTAGGCCCCTCTTAATGAGCATTAAGTAGTTAATGAATATGAGGAATTTGACCTTTTTTTGAAAATTTACACAAAGCTTAACGGAGACAACTTTATTAAAAATTGGAAAGAGGAGACATAGTATTATTTTGAAATATCGAATTTTGGATTTAAAATAGCCTAGATCGTTTGTGTTTGTTTATGAAAGCTTTACTTTCATTTGTATCCAAATAGTTTTTGAGATTTTTAAGAAAAACATCTACGACACGGACGCGCATTATTGGATTAACGAGATTCTAGGGAACACCCAAAGGATGAAGTGCAAAATATTCCAAACGTTTGTACTTTTTGAAATTGCGCCAATCCAAATCCAAATGGATACAAGCGAAAATAAAATTTGCACAAACAAGCGCAAACGAAACACAAACGATCTAGACTATTTTAAATTCGAAATTTCAAAAATGCCTGTCTCCAGCCCCCCCTCCGCTAAATGTTGTTTCTCGAAAACTATTTGGGTGCAAACAAAAATTATTTTTGCACAAACATGTACAAACGATTTTATTTTGGATTCAAAATTTGAAATGGGGAAGGGGGACATGCACCTCTCTACTTGTGAAGCTTACGTTTACGAAAAGTCGTTTATTTTAAAATTTTTTTAAATTTTAATCTTGTAGGTTTAGTCCCTACAATGGTAGGGAATTTGTTAATGCATTTCTTCGATAGAAAATTACCAAAATGTTTGCGGAATCGTAGTAATTTAATTTTCAAAAATTATTGCGTTTTTTTTTCATTATAAAAATTTATTTTACAGAATTTTATTTTACAGTTTCTCTATTTGAGATACAAATGAAGTAACATAAACATAAGACATTTCTTTTGCAAAACTTGAATAATAAATAATTGTTTGAAATTTAATAATTGTTCAAATAAATTCGAAAGCAAATCAATTATTACCAAAATACAACGACAGACATGTTTCGATCTTATTAGATCTCATCAGTGACGTATAGCTGTTGGAAAAGTGCGTCCACAACATAACCGTGTGTTTATTTTATTGTTCTAAAAAAAAATATCGGCAATACGATCACCAAATAATTTTCAAAATTGTATGAATAATGCCGACTAAATTGTGAAAGTAATTTAAAATTTGAGAAATCTATTAAGTTGTTTTGAAAGGTGCATTTTTTTGTTTACTACAGATTTTATAATAGAAATGACGTGAAAAGAATCTGTTATTGAATTTCAGCTGTGAGCTAAGATTTCAATTTTGACAATGAAACTAAAGTTTTCGAAAAAGTTTATAAGAACTTTTCTCGTTGGTGAATTTTATAGATCGAATGATAAAAAGTCTAGTCGTTTTAGTTGTATGTATATGAAATTATTAATTTATTTACGGAAATATTTGCAGATAAATTTGGGAGCAATCGGGATTTGAACCTATGAACTTTAGATCTATAACTCCACTCCCTAACCACTACACCAATCTGTACTGGTATAGGTGGGGGGTAGTATTTTTGATATTCGAGGCGAGGCCGAGGGTCGCCTGGGTATACCTGGGTTGTTGTAAAGAGCGAAGACTCGGCCCAGGGGAAATCAAACAAGATGGAAAATTTTGTTTGAATGAATTTGTAATGCAATAATTAAATACATTAAATTTAATTTAATGGTCGGCTATTATTAAATTTAATTTTTTGTTAAATTCCATTTTAAACTACTCGTTATTATTACATATTTGATATTTCAGATTAGAAAATTAATAGATTTTATGCGTATACTCTAATGGTAATGGTATAATATCACACCTTGTCAAATTGTGCTATATTTGAAAAATTAATATTCAAATTTGAACAAATGTGAAAAATCAGAATTAAACTGCATTCATTTTAAGTTGCATATAATTAATCTTTAATTTCAAAGTTAACTACATATTATATAAAATAGTATTACCCATAATAGTAGATTAGTGATGGGCAATAAACTGTAAAATGCAATTTCCAAGGTGTTTTATTTTTGATTTCCCCTCCATTTCGAAACAATAGTATAATTTGCTTAAGCCAAGAAATATTTAATATTAATAGTGTTTCTGTTTTTCACTTTTGACTAATAAGCTCGAATGATTTTCCTACGTTAGATGTCTGACTAGCTAAATTTGTCAAACTTTATTAATACTTACATAAGTTGATATTAATCTATTTTAGTTGGTACCACAGAAACCCAGGAAAGAATTACAAAAATAAAAATTTTTTCTGTGGAAAGTTTCATCTGATAATTAAAATGGTCGTAAATTGTATGATCACACCGGAAGAATGACTGACTAGTGACTACTCTTTTAAATAAATCATGTTACTGTCAGTCTATTAATTTTACACCTTAACAAATGAACTAATATTATGAAGCAATAATTACTCACAGGATTTGACATAATACACTAGATTTAATCGCATAAATTGTAGGTAACCTTCTACATCAAAGACCAGAGGCAAATCGTAGGCGTTTTACTATTATTTTGTAAAATAGGAAGGACGAAGAGTCACTTGCATAAGCAATTTTCTTTAATTACTTATTGCTAAAAGTGGATAATAATTATCGAGACATAACAAAAAATAAAACCAATAAACAAGAACGTACCAGCTATTAAATACTTATTTATTTTTTTAGCAGGTAGAATACGTAAGTGCAGACACTTTTTCCTCATTTGCATTATGAATTTATAATAATTTAATGAATGCAAATGGAAGCAACAGATTTCTGTAATTTTGGGATGTACTACATTAATAATTTAACGAATAAAACATCCATTATGGTATATTAGTTGACTCTGTTAAAGGTATCATGGTTCAGGGATCAAATAATTGAAAAAATTGACCAATAACAATTATTTAATTAAAAAATTGCAGTAGCCCCATTTAATTTCCAATTTTCGACTGATACGACGAATCATCTTGAACGTATCCAGCAAATTGAATTTACTTTGATTTGGTTTTCGAACATCTGTTATTTAATTGCTGTAATTATGTACAATCCAACTAACATTTACCTATTTTAGATACGTATTACCTCAATATTGTAAACACTGTAGGTGGATGAAATGACGTCAACGATGTAGGCGCCTGTTTCTCCAAAACCCCATCCCACTGAATCCATCACGAAAACACCATAACAAGATTCGGTAAACAATTTCTTAGATATTTAACCCTAAATATCACCTCACGAATGTATAAACATGGAAATATAATAAATTTCATTTTATAATTTTTCGAATATGGACATGTAAATAGGAAAGTCAATGTCTTTTAAGTGCTTTACACAAATATTAATTGGACATGGGACATTCGAAATATTTTTTATAGAATGTAACCGCAACTATTAGATTTGTTAAAATCAAAATGGGGGCGTAAAAGATGGGAAAATAGACAAATATAGCAAGAACCGATGAACTGATGTCTCACTATGGAGTTATAAAGATCACCGCACTTGGTGGTTCAATTTTCTTCATAATATTTAATTAGTGCACACGATAAAATGCTTTAAACCGTTTTAAATATTTTAATTGGAGGTTTTAATTTGGAATATCTATTAACTGACGTCTAATATGTGAGATCTTAATTTGTGATTACGTCACAAAAACATGTTACAGATTAAATGCTTAAACATATTATTTTTTTTAATGGTGAATTGTATTTTTATATTGGATATTTGTACATGAATTAGAAAACCTTATGCTTGGTCAAAAGTCAAAACTGATAATAATTAATCAAAACAGTGCTTTCTAAATTATTACACTAACAAAATTATTATTATTATTGATTTAGTAGTAAACCTTACACAAATATTTTTTAATAATGTGCATTAGTTTATAAAATAGTACGTAAATTGAAAATTTTACTGAATTTCGACTGAAGGATCGGTTGTTGGATTGATACTTTTTTCTATATTTCTAAATTGATGAAATATAATTAAATATGTAGTTATTCCAGCTACCATCTAAAAATAATTTTTATTAATGAATTGGAATATTTGAAAGTGATCATTTCAAAAGGATCCATCCTGTATATTTCCTGAACCAAAAGAGACATTATTGTTATAACTTAAAAAAATTAAAAGAAAAACTGCTTCAAATCCTTACACCAATTCAATCTAATCAAAATTGTTTACTTTTGTATGTAGAAGTTTGACTCCGATTTAGCTAAATCTTCCCTTATTTTCTTGCATTCAGTTTCCTCTTCTCTAGAAGCCAGAAATAGTACCACTAGATATGGCAGGTTCTAGGATTGTTTATTAATGCAGGAATCATCACGAGAATATTCAGAAAATGTATAACGTAAAGAAACTGATTGCTGTACATCTGGTCTTGTATGAAAAAGTGATAAAACTTCTTCAAAAATTTCACAAAAAACTTTTGTGCTTGACACGTAACGAAATTTGTTATGAAATTCATTCAAGATTTAGTTCAAGAATTTCATAACGAAATAGGGGTCATACGGTCATGTCATACGGGCTTTACATCCCTCCAGTTCTACTCATTCCACTAATTTCATCCATTAAATTCCAACGATATATCAATGACAAGGTACGGTATATAAAAAATTTAGAATCAGGATTACAGGAAAACCAACAGATAAAATAATTAATCTAATTACAGTAAATTCCAATGAATGTGGCATAAGGAAAATGGTAAAAGAGCAAATTTGGGATAAAAATAAATCTGTGATAGCAAAACCGATATGGATGCACTTGATGCTCCTTGCTGGTTTGAACTCTACAAAATGTGATTACAGGGAAATTGAAGAATTCATTTTGACTGGTACATCGACATAGACCGAAGAAGAGAACTGCTTGAGTTTGAGCTTGAAAAATTCAAAATTTTTACATGCTTCGCAATTTTTTATTCTAATTTTCAATCGTTTCTACCCCAAAACGAATACCTAGATGTGCTTTTAGAAAATATTGATTAAATTTGCTCCAGTCTGACTGTCCATCCACCAAACGCATACAACTTTATCTATTCAAGTTTGAGGATACTCTTTACTGTCTCATCTTCGCATCAAAGACAAATTTTAAAACGAGCCTAAATATTGAGCCTAAAAACAACTCACGTTCGCTTATTTTAAATAACTATGTGAGTCGCGATAAATTATGATTCTAAAATGTGAATCGCGGTACTAAAAATTTTGAGAAGAAATTCAACTCCTGATGCAAAATACAAAAATCATAGTTTTGAAAATCATTTTTAACCCCTTCCATAAGAAACCAACCATAAGAAAAATCCATAAGAAACATCAGAACTTATACTCTGGTGCTGAATGTGGTAGCAATCACATTCTCCTATACTTTGTTTACACAACATATGCACCTAGGCTCCTCCCCAAAATGTATTTAAGCCAATACTGTAAACGGGAGTTTTAAAATTCGAGCAATAAAAAAATTCCATTCAATTTTTTGGGAGGAGCTTAGGTGCATAATATGTTGGGTAAACAAAGTACGGTAGCTGACTTTCGATTGAAACTTAAAGCAGTACAGAGATCCATCGTAAAAGCAAAAAGTATTACCAATGAAAATAAAGAAGAGTTTGCCAAGAGATTAGAGGAAAAATACAATAAGAACACACTCGCAAAGGAGACAAATGTATCGCCAGAACAAATATGGCAGGAGACTAAAGATATGATCGAGATGACTATGAAAGAATTTCCTGCAACTCGAATGCCTGTGAAACGAAAGAAATGGATGACGGATGCCACCCTGAAAATTATAGAAGAGATTAGAGAAATAAAAAGAGGCGGCATGCACACAGACGAGAAACGTGCAAGATATAGGGTGCGTTCCACTTAAAGGTCACGACGACCACGGTCAATCGTCAGTCCAATCAAATAACCGTTTTTGATCTTTAGTCCAATCAAAGAACCACAGAACCACGCCGCGGTCGTCGACATAAAGAACTAAATCATTTGATACAAAAAGCTTGTAGAAGTGGTAAAATAATAACATCCAATAAATATGCTATGAAATCCAAGCGTATGCCAATAGATGCAGTACTAGAGACATGTTCCTGGAAATCAAAAGAATACCAAGACGTTTTGCATCGCGATCATGGGCCATTAGAGATGATAAGGGAGAAAATTTCACAGATATAATATGGAATGATGGAGGTGTGGAGGAAGTATTGTGAAAAACTCTTTGAAAATAAGGAAAGTAACACCGCCTCATCTTGCATAGCTCGAGGTAAGGAGAGAAAGCCAAACGTACTAAAAGATGAGATAAGAGACGCTATAAACAGACTAAAACTTAACAAAGCTGCTGGAGTAGATGGAGTCGCTGCTGAAATCATACAAGCCATGGGGGAAACAAGTGTAGCAATAATGCACACAACCTGTCAAAGAATATGAGAAACCGGAGAATGGAATTAGTACAAATGTGCGCCACAATTTAAATTTTAAAGTTGGAAGTGGTTCTAAATGTTCTAAAGACGAGGATTTGAGGTTATGTTAAATTAGAAATTGTGGTGGGGGACTAACCAAAGTTGACCAAAAATATCCGAGCGGTACTAACCGGGATCCTCGCTAGGGATTCATCAAGTCAAGTAACTTGATGATTTTACACATTGCTTGACTTGACTTGAAAATCAAGTTTTCCAAAAATTCACTACTTGACTTGCCTTGATTTACTGTTGTTATTGCTTGACTTGATATCAAGCAATCAAGTTACTTGATATCAAGCTACTTGATATTAGATATTGCCGGTACAGCATAATTATTATCATTAATCATTATGTTACCATAATAAGCAGTAGCGTATGACCAACACCTATTATTTAATTGAAGATTTGTCAAATTTCGCGATTAAATTTAAAAAAAAAACTCTTATGTTTTAATTAAAATTTTGTTATTTAGTTATGCACTTGATTGTTATTCGAATTATTTAATTGTAAAAATGTCTATTTAAAATGTGCTTTATTTTTTATTAAACTTACAAACAAAATTGTTTAAATTTTGCAAATATTCAACATAATAAATGTTTATATTTATTACCTTTATAAACCTTATGGCTTACCCAAAAATATTTACTACTATATAGAGGAGTCCGAAATTTGTCTTTTTACAAGTATTTTAAACTTGTAAAAGCCACATTTTTAATATTTTGCAACCAGATTTGTCTGAACACTGTTCCGTTTATTACTTTATTATATCTACTCTATATATATAAAAAGATAAGACAAAATATGCAACGTTTTTATGCAACGTTTTTGTGCAACGTTTTATGCAACGTTTTTATGCAACGCTGAGAACAGCTATTGGACGACACCAAATCAACATTATAATCACATCAACGGATGAATCAAAGCAAAGCAAAGCAAAGCAAAGCAAAGCAAAGCAAAGCAGAAGCAGAAGCAGAAGCAGAAGCAGAAGCAGAAGCAGAAGCAGAAGCAGAAGCAGAAGCAGAAGCAGAAGCAGAAGCAGAAGCAGAAGCAGAAGCAGAAGCAAAAGCAACAGCAAAAGCAAAAGCAAAAGCAAAGGCAAAAGCAAAAGCAAATGCAAATGCAAAAAAGCAAAAAGCAAAAGCAAATGCAAAAAAGCAAATGCAAAAAAGCAAATGCAAAAAAGCAAGAGCAAAAAGTAAACGCAAAGCAAGGCAACAAAACCATGCGACGCAAAAACACAAAGATTGAAAGATTTATGTAAATGCAAAAATCCGTTTGGTGGCAAATTTGTTATTTTCGGTGGTGACTTTCGTCAAGTTTTACCTGTTATAAAATACGCTTCACCTGTGGAGATAGTCAATTATACTTTAAAGTCAACATCAATTTGGCCAAGCAGCATTATATTATTGAAAGTACCGAATAGCTGGAAATCTACAAATATAATTCAGGACATTTACAGCAATTCAATTGCTTCTAATGCCGATCTCTCCGACAGAATTATATTAGCCTGCCACAATGATGATGTTCGCACACTTAACAATAAAATATTAAATTTGGTCGAGGGCAAGATTCATACCTACTTAATTGAAGATACAGCTAAACATCGAGGGGTCGATCAAACAGATGAGGACATTCGGTTGGAATATGAAGTCGAATATTTAAATTCGTTGAATTTCCCTGGGTTTCCGGTACACAAATTAAAACTCAAAATAGGATCTGTTGTTATGCTAGCAGAGCTTTAACAAAGTTGGTTTGCTGTCGTGTAATTTTTGGAATAAGGAAATGGTTTGCTTGAGTTTTTGTAAATAATTTGAATTTTGTATGTTTCGCGGTTTCGGAGAAGCCGAGAGAGCCCGAGCAGTGAAGAAGAGAAGACTTGCGTACGCCGTCCAAGTCGTGGACGGTCGACATTTTGATTTCTGACGATTTTTAGTTGTAAAAATTTGATTTATTTGAGAATAAAAGACAAGTAAAGTTTGAAGAAGTGTTATTTCTTTTAGATTGAGAAATTAGAAGAGAAAATTTTGTGAATTATACTAAATGCAAGTGGAATTATTTCGGAAAAGGTATGCAAGGTCGCTTGATAGTGGGCGATACTGAAAGATAACCGATTGAGCCAGCCGGGTAAGAAGGTGATTTCTCCGCCCGAATTGGAATTTTACGAAGAAGATTTGAAAATTCGATATTTAATATTTAAGGGTGCAAAATAACACTTCAACTTGGCTACCCGAACGTGCGGCATTTGGTGAACATTTTTTTGAATTCAATTTGGGATGATTAGTTTATGGTTGTAAATGTTCACCGCAGAACCGGCTGTCACCCTGAGATTTTTAGTAAGAAAAGTTTGACCATGGCTACTTGGCTGAATTGACTGGATGCTTCAACAGCTGATAGAGCAAATGGCTGAAGACAGGAGAGAGAGGAGAACGAATAGAATAGAAGATAAAAGAGAGAGGGAAAAGAATAGGATCGAGGACAAAAAAGAATGGGTAAAATATTGTGAAGAATTGAGCAGAACAATCAGCAGTGCCAATTATGAAAAAAATGAAAATGAGGAAGAACTAGAAGATAAGAAGGGAAATAAGTTTAATAAGAGGAGAAACTTTAGCAGAAAAAGTGCAACTATCGGAAGAGATTGAGAAAAATGAAAATAAAGAAGACTTGAGAAATGAAAAAATGGAAGGAGAAGTAAATAAAGAAACGGGTCATACCGGCGGCATTAATAAAAAAGCCCGGATATTCACCAGAACACAGATGCGACGAATGAAATGGCGAAAGATGAAACGTGGACGAAAAAGTAATTTTGAAAGAAGGTATAACAATAATTATTGTAAAAGGAAGAAAAATAAAATTAATACGAACATGATTACTTCATCCAAGATGGTTTCCGATGGAAATGATGTTCCCCGTTCAGCAATTTGGAAGGATGAAATAAAGGATGAAGAGGATATGCCGTCCAACAAAGTAATTTGGTATTTTGAAAAAGAAGAGTTGGGTTCAAGAAGAAGAAAATAAAGAAACAGTGGTTTGGTGAAAAGAAACGTATTTTTAAAAAGGAAGACGTCATGGAAAACAAAATGAAGGTCATTTTGGAAAAGTGGCAGTATCGGCGATCAAGATGGAGGGTGGTTAATCTTATCAAATATGAAAAGTAACCACGGACGAATAAAGAAGATTGACAAATTTAAGGATAACCGCGATTTAAATGGAAAATGAATGGAACTAAATGTGTTTTGATAAAATTAAAAAAAAAAGGTTGTAAATATTAAAATTTAAAGAAGGAACTACACATCATGATAAAACTGAAAATCATAATTAAATAAAAGGCAATAGAAATTCGAACAAGTTAATAATAACCAATGTAACAAGTGAAAAGGACAATCTTCGAAAGATAAGCAGACGGAAAGTTTATAAATTGTATAACAAAATTTGAGAAAGTAAAAGTGTTTCCAAAAATTGAAAATTTGAAAAATGGATTAATTAATTGCTGCATTTTATAATAGTAAATTTGAAATTAGCGTTTATGGCAATCAAATGGAAAAATTTAATTTGAAAATTGATGGTTATTGAAGGAATTTGTCACTACGAAAATTGAAATTGGATGATTAGTAAAGAAATAGGTAAAAGAGTTTTAAATGATGTGTATTGCATATTTAAAAAAATTTTTATGAAGCTACAGCTTTAAAATGTAGCAAAATTGATGAAATTATTTAAAGAGATGAAATTGTTAATTGGAAATTTTAAAAATTAAGTAGTATTGAAGGATTTTATTAAATAAGGGTCGATATGAAGATTGAAGATGACAATGAAATTGCAGAACACTAGAAGAGAATCGAAATTATGAAAGGTCCGTAACGGAAAAAGAAGGAGCTTTGAAAAGTTATGGAATAAAATTTGGAAGGATAAAAAAATTTGCAGTTATTTCGAAGAAAGTTTTGGATCGAGTTATCTAAGAAATTGTTATTATTGCAAAGAAGTTTGGATGTCATTTATGAATTGTTTAGTGATCATTCGTCAAGATAGGTAGTTCGGGATGTTGATTAATTAATTAATTTAGGTGTGTAAATTAGATTGCCGCATTAATTAATTATTATTTACTTTTGAACATTGTTATTTATTTTTGAAGATGTTGATTTAGAGAATTTGCTACTTATTCCAAAAGCACGACGTTATGTGACTTTCTTGAAATCCCTCCTGGATTTCTGCATAAGCCAGGAAGGATTGCTGTCGTGTAATTTTTGGAATAAGGAAATGGTTTGCTTGAGTTTTTGTAAATAATTTGAATTTTGTATGTTTCGCGGTTTCGGGGAAGCCAAGAGAGCACGAGCAGTGAAGAAGAAGACTAGCGTACGCCTGCCAAGTCGTGGACGGTCGACCTTTTGATTTCTGACGATTTTTAGTTGTAAAAATTTGATTTATTTGAGAATAAAAGACAAGTAAAGTTTGAAGGAGTGTTATTTCTTTTAGATTGAGAATTTAGAAGAGAAAATTTTGTGAATTATACTAAATGCAAGTGGAATTATTTCGGAAAAGGTATACAAGGTCGCTTGATAGTGGGCGATACTGAAAGATAACCGATTGAGCCAGCCGGGTAAGAAGGTGATTTCTCCGCCCGAATTGGAATTTTACGAAGAAGATTTGAAAATTCGATATTTAATATTTAAGGGTGGAAAATAACACTTCAATATACATCGATAGGCCTTTGTTTAGTCATGGACAGTTATATGTAGCATTATCAAGATGTCGAGCGAAGGATGGAATACAAATTCAAAGTGAAAGCGACATAAAAAATGTTGTATGGAAATAAGTTTTATAACTTGAAGTTATTAGGGCCGCGAAGCGGCCCTGGGGGGTTGGGCCGCGGCAGCGGCCAGGGGGGCGGAGCCCCCCTAGTATATTATATATTTGCATTTTAAAAAAAATATGATTACCTACCTAATATTTTTAAACCTTCGTATAAGTATAAACTACGATACGGTACTTACTGGTTATATAACACATATTTACAAAAGGGACATTCTTAGAGCTACTTAAAGTTTGAAAATCTGGGATTTCCCAATTACCCGATTATCAAAGAAATGAACAATTTACTACAACTTACTGGTTATATAACATATTTACAAAAGGGACATTCTTAGAACTACTTAAAGGTTTAGCAATGGGGTTGTTAAAGCCCTTTTCGGCAAAATAATTCATTTAATATTTTTCAACCAGATTTATCTGAATACCGTTCCGTTTATGACTTCATCGATAAACTTTTATGATTTAATTATGGGTAAACTAATAAAAAATTATTGTACCTACCTAAAACTCTTCATTTTTTAAATAAAAAAAATCAAATAATTTTCAAGCTTTCAAGCTAATTGATACTTGACGCATGAATTACTTGACTTGACTTGATATTCGAATTTTAAAACTTGACCTGAGATTGACTTGATTTCAAGTCAAATCAAGTCAAATAGCTTGAAAATCAAGTCAAGCCGTGAATCCCTAATCCTCGCGAAAATACGCTTTAAATAATAACAAGACCATCAAGATAATGATTGTGGACAGAGCCAATAACAATATCCCACAGATACGGCAAATCTCATGCTATTCCGTTGTAAACCAACACTCTGAAAAAAAATTTGCCGCTGTGACAAAAATTTAACTATACCAACAAATAATATTAGTCACTATAGCCTCAACTAAAAATTTGCTACTACAACAAAGTGATTTTTGTTGATCATTTGTTTGTTGCGCCAACTAAAACAATTAGTTTTTATAAAAAATAAAACTTTGTTGCTTCAACTAAGAAATTTTTTATTATAACAAATATGACTTGATTGCCTCAACTAAAAGGTTTGTTGTAATAAGAAATAAAACTTGGTTGTTTCAAGTAAAAAATTTGTTATAATAGCAAGTAAAGCTATGTTTCTTCAAATAAAATATTTGTTATTATAAAAAATTAAACTTTGTTATTACAAGTAATACATTACTTGATGCAAACAAACCTCATTTAGTTGTACCGAGTAAAATTCTTGCTGTGCTAACTAATAAATATAATGTTGTATGAAATAATATATTTGTAGTACCAGCCAAATAATGAATTTCAAAATAAAAATATTTCATCGTATTTCATAAAGTTTTATTTTGACGAAATATAACACTGAAATAAAACCTATAAGCTAAAAGTAAAAAAACCTAAAATTACTACAAAATAAATATAAATGTAACAAATCCAAATTTCTACTACAACTACTACTGATTAAAATAAAATTTTAGTAGTTATGAATAATTTTCCATCGGCCATTCATGTACCGATGAAAAATTATTCATACACACAAAGCAACGTGTCATTATGAATATAATTATATATAAAAAAAACTAAAACTAAACCTTAGATCGATCCTAAAAGTATTTCAACAGCTAATTTATTCCTTTTTCGTTCTAAAGTTGGCTTAACCTCACCAAAAATCTTAAAAAAAAAGAAAAAAAATTAGCGAGAATAATTGGGATTGTATTCGATGAAAATCAGTTTGCAACTAAAAATAATATGTATAATACATTATCTTGGTGATTAGTTTTTAAAAATAATAAAACTTATTTACTAAAACATATCCTAACTTTAATTTGAGAGCAGGAAATGTATCCATGTAGTCATCATTTATTGATCTATTTCTCCACAAATTCCTTTTGTCAAAAGTTATATCCCATTTTTTAATCACTTCTGTCCACGGTTCAATTGAGTTTTTTAGCCATTGTACGTCATCATCTGTATCTATACTGTTATATTACCTGAATTTGTATCTACTACAGTAGTGCAAGCCGTAGGCGATTTTCCAATCAATAAACCTGAGTGCCGCATCTGGCGTCTAAGATTATAAAATTTCCGGTACAGCTTTCCATATCCTACTTTGTGAAGGCTGCCGCTAATTTTCTTTTTATATCCCACAGAGAAGTAAACTTCCAATAAATAAAATAAATACTTACTTATAACTAGAGTCCGGATTTGTAGCTATTATGCTTTTTCTGAAAATTCGAAGCAGCTGAAAATTTTTAGAAAAATTTTGTGTTTTAACTTAAAAGAAGTCATTTGGTATCAAGTTTTATATGCTTTTTTTGCTTTTTTTTGACTTTTTATGCTTTTCGTGCTTTTTTTTTACTTTTTATGCTTTTTCTTGCTTTTTTTTGACTTTTTGTGCTTTTCGTGCTTTTTTATACTTCATTAATGCTTATTTTACAAAATATTTTAAAGTTTGATATTTTAAAATTTTTTGCAACACCTGCAAGGTTTATTACTAGATTATTACTTCCTGGTATTTTTGAAAATTAGAAAATTCGGATAGCAAATCTATAAAAGATTGCCAAAATGTATTAAAGAATCCAGAACTTAAAGGAAATTTAGCGTTTATTAAATGACACTGTAACTATGTTACTGATATTATAAAATCTGTGGAAAAGCAGCAAATGCCTTTGGCTGAATCCTGGGATTTAGTAGAAAAATTTAAAAACGCTACCACTAGCATCATAGGACATGTTGGAGACAATATAAAAAAGAAATTGAATGATGTGTTAGAGAAAAATGAAGGATTAAAAATCTTAAATAATATAGCTAAAACAATAGCTGGAGAAACTATTGAAAATTTTGAAATGGAACCTTCACTTGTAGCAAAATTCAAATTTGCACCTATTACTAGTGTAGATGTCGAAAGAAGTTTTTCTGGGATGAATTTTACTACAGAAAATTTGGAAAAATTCTTAACTGTTAATTGTTTCAAAAATTAAATTAATACTTTTGTTTATGCTTTTTTTTAATAAAATTTGTGCTTTTTTTGACAAAGTTGATGCTTTTTTTAGTATTATTTGGTGCTTTTTTAAGCACTTTTTTCCCAATTTTTTATGCTTTTTTATCCGGACTCTACTTATAACAAAACATTATCTAATGATTTAAAAATCATTAAAATTTGCTTTTATTTCTGAAGGAAATAGTCCAACAATTGCATTTGACAATAATATAAACCTCTCAGTCGAAATTCTGAAAAAATAAATAAAAATTACTATATAAGAGAAAATGGGTGTTTCAAATACCTCTGATCAGTATTTTTATGAAGTTCTTCTTGTAATACTATTTCCACTATTTTGTCTCTCATAATATGATCAGTCAACGTGTTCGATTTTTTGTACTCGCTTAAAATACTGTTACCATGCAGTGTGGCAATGTAAAAAAAGTGTATGTAACCCCACGTTTCTTTCCGCTTCTTTTTGAATTTTCCTTCTGTATTTTTGTGCAGGACTATTTTCAATTTCTTCCTCCGTGAAACCAACAATGGCATCGGTCAAAAAGTCTAAATTACAATACATATTTGTAATATCGGTAATATAAAAAAAATTGCTTATATACCATTTCGCCCACAGGGAGGAGATAATTCGTCTGAAATTTCAATAGAAGATGCTGGAGATGGTACGCTACTAATTATCAGTTGTTGTAGTACAAAAACCTCTCGGTCCTATTTTGGGAATTATTTCCTTGATAACATCAATGGTGAGAGCCTCCATATTGATTACGTTTTCTAAAATTGGATCAAATTTATTGTTCTTGCATACGTTATGACATTAAAAATAAAATTAATTCAAAAATGAGATTAAACAAGATATTTAGAAGCATTTTAAGAAATAAAAATTTTTACTCAATTTAAAATTCGATACAAAAATATTTTGAAAAAAAAACGCTCTCGCGGTTAACGTTTTAAATATTCAAATCTTCACAAATTAAATTTTATATTCATTGAATGTCTCTAATAATAATTATTGTATTTGCTACTAAAAGAGTAAAAATAAAATATTATTATTTTTAATTTAACAAAATTAATAGGTATAGATAGTACTATTTGCTGACAAAAATTTCTTTTGCATTAAAATGTATACTTGCATGGGTAATATTTTTTTTTATATTCAAACCTATACGAACCTATTTTGTATTAAATAAACTTATGACGTATTTATAAAGCAGTCAGGTGATCATACAAGAAGTATGTACATACCTGCATCAAGGTTAAGCCGCGCGCCGGCGCCGACCAACACCGGGGTTATCAAATATGCAAAGTAAGCAATATCGGGGAAGCACAAATATTACAATTATTGACACTAAATTAATTTTGTTATTCCGTATTAAATATTATACTGATAATAATTATAAAATAATTCATTTTAGAGACATCAACTTTGAATATTAAATAATACTATTAATGGGTAGTTATGAAATGAAAATGAAATTTTGTTCCTCCTGACCATGAACCATACGCATCAGTTAATACGCATCAGTTAATCTTTTGTTGTAATCTAATTTTTATTTTACTTACCTTCAAAAACTGCGCAGAGTTCAGGTAACTGCCACTTTTCTAAAATTTCGGCTACACTCATTTTGTTTATTATTACAAGTATAATTATTATTTTCGTAGTTATTACACAGCATACAACTGATAACAATTAACGACTTCTAATAATGAGAAATGACTATTCCACGCATACTCGTTAATGTTCGGTTTAACGAATTTCTAATGTAACAAATTTATATTTGTTGAATTTTTGATTAACAAATATTAGATTTCGGACAACAAAAATATATCCTAGTAGAACAAAATATTTTATTTCAGATAACAAAATTGTATTATTTACTTCAACATTTTCATTTTCTTTACGACAACAAATGCCAAAAAAATATTTGTTGAAACAACTAGTTTTATGTTATACCAAATAATATTTAATCAACTAATCTGTATTTGTTAGCTGGGCAAAAACATTTTTCAGAGTGAATATGTATACTTGGGGGCACTCATTACAAATGAGGGTGGAAGTACTCAAGAAATCAAAAGGCGCTATGAAATGGGAAGAAATGCTGTTAGAAGTCTGCAAGAATATGCAAAGATAAAACAATCACCATTAATACTAAAAAACTATTTATGAAAGCATTGGTCTTCCCCATCGTATTTTACGGCACAGAATCATGGATTCTGAAGGGACAACATCGGATAAAAGTCGATGCACTTGAGATGTGGTGATGGAGAAGAACCAATGTGTCCATCGTTAGAGAGATTGACGAGTCTCAAAGGTTGTCTCAGGTGCTTAAATGCTTTGGACACATAACGCGGGAACGTGATGACGGATTGGAGAGATTGATAATCCAGGGCAAAGTAGAAGGAATTAGATCAAGAGGTCGTTCTCCGAAACGGAGGTCGGATCTGGTGAAAGAGATCACCAATAGCTCTCTACATCATCTTTCAAGAGTGGTCAGCAACAGAAAGAGATGGAGCGATGTGGTGCGAACAGTCGGGAGTGATCTGATCTGAGATCACAACTCCTCTGTCAAGAGAATACCGAAGAAGAAGAATATGATGATGAAAGCCTATTCAATGCAATTTTTTTGACAGTAGATTTTTAAATATCGATCCACATAGAATTTTGCGCAACTCTTCATATCAAAGTGTCTCAAATCATTGATTTAATCTTTTTTGGTTCAAAAAATATTTATGCCCGTATTCACAAAGAAACGTATAACGAACGATTACGTAACGGATCGTTTAATTAACAAATTTTTAACTTTAATCGTTTAATTTCACTTTTAAACAAACATTTCGTGACATCGTATTAAAGGACTGTTATTTTTATTACGACCCAAAGAGCTCCCGTTATTATCACGGTCGATTACGAAATAAAATATCACTATTTAACGGTCCGTAACGTTTAACAGATCGTTAAATCAGTTACGAACGTTTGTGAATACGGGCATTAGAGTGAATTGTTTTTAAATGAATACACAGTTGTTATATCTTACGGAATGCAATAATGTCCAATCCAAAGGAAAATACCCAAAAACATTAAATTTGAAATCTTCGATATACATTTGCACAGAGAACAGTTCCATCTAGAAAAGAAAATTTTTTGTGCAACTATGCAATGAGTTTTCAAGCGCAATTTTCACCTGCTTGTATGAAATATTAGATCGTCCAACCGTTGCTTGAATGTTTTCCATTAATTCGATAGTTTTCTTACCCTAAAAATATTTAAAATAAAATTAGTGAGCTTTTATTAGTGTGGGAAGTTTAAATGTGGAAAATTGGGGTTAACTACACCATCTTACAAAATAAACAAAGAAAAATAAGATTAAATGTATTTTCAGCACTTCAAACGGTTAACTGCCTCTTCCTCCTGTTTTAATTATGGGTGATTGAAGCCATTTCTCTTAGATTGCTTTTATAAAGTTTTACGTGGTGCAAAAAAGTATTATTATACCTATTATTAGAAACCTACCTCATCGTGCAATGTTGCAAATGGATATACAATAATAAAAACTTCCAAAATATTTAAGAATATCCATAAAATTACATCAAGATAATCGAGGATAGAGGAATGATTTGTTATAAAAGTTTTTCCGGTAACAAAATACAATGCTGACAAGATATTCAAAAAACTTATAACAATTTTAAATACGTGGGGTGCCCCAAATGCTACATTAATTTTTTTGTAAATATCCAGCAACAAATTATAAATTACTCTAACTTGCGAAATTTTTTCGCATAAAATGAAATTAGGGTGATCGAGTTCCTCAAGGTTTTGATTTAGTGAAACAATTTGCTCTTTTAGATAATTCAATAAAACCACTAAAAATGTGTCCATATAAATAACAAATAATTGTGAAATGTATGAAACGTGAGGACAATATGAATAAATGTCATTATATTGTAAAATTTCCAATAAGTTGCTATTCGCGCTGAGAGCAACTTGGAACGTAAATAAAAACACCATGGTCGAAATAAAAGTAATAAACAGGCGTTTCAATTTTGCAACTTGTACTGGTTTATCAGTCAAAATTTGAATTTTTTTATCTGTTAAGTGTATCTCGTTTATTATTTTTAAAACATTCTTCTTGTACAATAGCGAAAAGCATAAATAGCTCATCATGATTGCAAAATTTTTGTAATGCAACAGAACATACGAAAATGTTGAAATCTTGGTGAAATAAAACGGACACTTGTAAAAGTAAAATGCATAAAAGGATATTATGGTCGTCATAATCAAGACATTTAAAATGATATCTTTTTTAAGTATCACATATTTTCTTTCAATAGAGCCTGCTCTTCCCACAAGTGTCCATACCATAACACCCATGGGCTTTCCAATAAAATGAAGAAATTTTAGCACTTCGTATACATCAGATGACTTTTTATGGCTATCCATTATTGTTTACCACTTGAATTAAATTGTTTCACTAAATAACGGAAAATTTTCATCAAGTTTAATTATCAAAAGTGCCGGTAACTTAATGCAAGCAAGCAATTATATTTATTTTGTGAGTGTAAATATTGGTGCACCGTATTAATAACAATAATGTGTTAATTGATTTGGTTATTAGTTTAAAATCCTTAGCCCATAATATTGAAAATGGTGAGAAAACAGAGTTAGGTTATTTTTGGAAATAAAAACAAAGTGCTCCGATGCATTGGAGAGCCGCTATAATTTCAACTTACCTCCTTAATAGTATCGGATAAAATATAAACTGTAATCGAAATATCGGCTATACATAATAGTAATCTGTAGCTATGATGAACAAACCGTGTAATTACTAATGGTTCAATCGATAAATCAATCGTGGTTAATGAGTACGATAAATACATAATAAAACTTGATACCAAAGCAATTTTGCAAATTAAAAATATTTCAAAAGTTTTGTTTACAATTTTACTAATATCTTCAACATCCATGTGAATTTTAAATAAACTTTTAACCATTTTATTAACATCTGCCATTTTATTATTTGTATGATACTTAATAGTTTTGTAATTTTTTAAGTATTTGTTAATATTAAAATATTTCTCTTTAATATCGTAAACAAAAGCATACAAATAACAATTCAAAGAAAGATACATAAACAAAGATATGTAATTTTGAAAATTACAAATGGGATATTCTGTGTATTCACTGTTGAAGCTATTGTAAATTGCATCCAATATAAATTGCAGAATAAAGTTGAAAATCCAAAAATATAAAAACAGCATTAAAATTGTGTTGATCTTTTTGTAGTTTGTGCTGATCTGAATTAATTTGAATAATTCTTTATCGAGGATTTGTAACGTGTCCACTATTTTAAACAGTTTTGCCCGATAAAGGTGCGAATATAAGATCATTGCAAATTGAATGACGATATATTGGTTGTTTTGCAAAATTTCCTTAAAATTCCCGAAATCTTGGCCCGACATTAAACAATACTTTTGTGAAATAAATATTAATGTTATCCAACCCAGTAGGAAGATAACATTTAACAACACATCAATTTTTAAAACGCGATATTTTTTTATGTTTGGTGATTTCTCTATCAAGGTGTAGGTTGAAATACCTGTACACTTGCTAAAGAAATGTATAGGTCTTAATAAATCATAAATGTCCTTGATATTTTGAACCATTATTAATTTTACCGAAAACGTAAAAATGTGAATTAATTAAACTGTTAAGTTTAGTTTGTTTACCACAGTTTCTCAAAGCGAACTGAAATTTTATTATAAATTGAATAGAGAATACTTATGAATAATGATAATAATCAATTTATTATTTATTAATTCCATAAAATTATATTTTATAGGTAGCTGATGTTTTATTATCAAAATGAAAATATTAATTATTTAGCAATAATGCTACAAAATTTGATGTATGAGGTTATACATTATTGATAACTTTTATTGAATTCGTAAATAATAGAACAAATTACTTCGACAAAACTCACTTTAGTATCTATTATAATTAGTTAATATTGAGTATATAACTTATTAGTAAAGTGCGGATTTATATGTAGTAAAAAACAGCAATAAACTTTTCTTATTCGATTAAAATTAGTCTATATTTTATATGAGACAATATTATTGAAATAGGGATAATAATACGTAGAAGTTGAACTACAAGAAAGAACCATTGTGAAACATATCAAGGCAATGATATTGAGTTGGTAGGGATACGTACTGAGAGCGCAGAAAAACGGTGCAATTAGGTGTGTAATGAAGTGGAGACCGAACGTACAGAGACCAAAAGGAAGACTAAGAATGAAATGGGAAGAAAAGGTCCACAATGACCTAAGATTAATAGGTATCAGAAACTGGAATGAAAAAGCACTGGATAGGCCAAAATGGTGAAGGGTCGTGGAAGAGACAAAGACACACCGAAGTTTGTAAACAGCATATCAAGAAGAAGAAACATAGGGACTAATCCACCCTAGAAAACGGATTGAAGATCGTCCAAAGACGTGGCGAGATATTCCGTCAGGAATGGAGTGCCGTTATATTGTAATTCGCTAATGACATAATAAAATAAAAATCTACACTCATTGAATAGTGTACATCTAAAGGGCTATCAGATAAGATGCAAATTTGATATAATTCAAAAACTTATAAAAGCGAAAAATCATCACTGACTAAAAATCACGACCAAATAAGTAAACAATGAAGGCTTAAATTGCTTGAATAGTATTAAAAGCATTAGCAATTTAAAAATTTATATTTATGGTAATTACATACTAAACCATCAGTGCCAGCTAGTACAGCATAAAATTATTTATCGCTTATCAGTCAATAATATTAATATTATCATGAATTGATGATCCCTCGCCTATAGGCGAAAGAAAAGTATACTTTTCCTCTTTCGTTGTTTCGATGTCCGTCGCACTTTCCTCAGATATAACAACACCAACGCATATCGAGACCCTGGTCTATTAAAATTCTATTTTTCCTGCAACCAAGTCGGATTTTCTACATAATATTTTTACCATTAGGTTTTAATTTAAAAATGCTTGGATCTCCATAAAATTAAAAATAATTATCCCAAATATCAAACATTTAAAAGACCAGCACGCTCCTCCGCCTCCAGCGTGTCATTTTTTTAGGACACATAATGTATTCTGATTGGTCGTTGGTAGTACCAACTTAAAATCACCTCCCCCTGGGATCGAGTAGCACACCAATCGAGTTTTCAACCTTGGCGAACTGCCCGTCCGTGGATGGGCCTTCCAGCTATTGAATATAATTTACGTTTATATTTTTAACCAGCTGCCAATGATATAATAAAAGATATATAAAAACATATAAATCCGAACTGTACTTGTTATTTACACATCATTGAGTACACATCACAATGCAACAATTAAAAACATTACATGTGATTATTATGTTTCAGATTAGACGTTCTATTAATATTATGGATAAACTACCGTTAAATTAAAAAAAGCCCACAAAAATTAAATGTTTAGTACAAAAGCTTTAGAATTTATATTCTAAAATATAGCTAATTGACCTCTTCATAGGGCCAACATAATTGAAATTTTAAAATTCAAAAATAAATTAAAAATAAGCAAAAAAATAAAAATTTGGTTCAAAAGGTACTAAATAGACAAAACAAAGCAAAATAGGCGAAAACGGTAAAATAAATTGAAATCCCCCTAAAAAGGCAAAATATTTGCATTTATGCGTTATGCATTTTTGAAGAGTACATCGCTCTAAACGGATTTTAAATCGGGTTTACCTGAAATATCTCCATTTACTAATAAAAATTCATTTTCCCTAACCATATCCTGTCTCTAATAATGAGTTTCCTGACAGGCAATTGCAGATTATTATCTAGCTTTGCATTTTTTTAATGAGGATTTTTTTTCTCTTTCTTTTCATGCCAAGAGGTACATTTCTTGCTTCCATGGGCACCTTTGCCTGTTTTAAAATGACTAACATACCCAAAAAATGTTTGCAAACATAATTGCTTCCGAAAACTTGAACAAGTGCACCGAGATGTAACTTTATCATTTTCGAATATCAAGTTACTTTTATTATTTTCTGAGCTTTATAAAAACTGTCAAAACATTCCCATTTCAATTGGGTATCATTCCATTATACGTCCTCTTGGGTCAACACTTCTGGAGCATTTGTTGATTTAGTATACAAGACAGCCTTTTCATCCTCTTTTTCCTCGAACAATTTTGGTTTCAGTTGCACCCACTGGTAAGCCAAATTCTGGTCAGTCCAAATTTTTGTTGTTAATTTTATGGTGGAAGCAAATTTCTTGTGATTTGGGTTTTCTGGATTGCGTTCACATGAACATGAACCATTTTTCAACTAACGAAACTCTTAAAACTTCGAGAAACTGACCCACAGCGAGCTCTTTCTCTTAGTACGTGTTCTTTTTTATATGGTAGAATTTGTTGATTCAAGGCCATTACTAATACTTTGAAAAGCATCACATGCACCTTCGTACCAGAGTTGATGTTCTCCGAGCCATGTCTTTTCGAAAAATTTTAGAAATTCTTTTATATTTTGATTAGAGACTCCCTCGTCTGCATCCTTATTCCATTTATTTAAGAATAAATGTACACCAGCTGCAAAAGTCTCCATTGTCTATGCTAACTTGTAGGGTATGAATGTCTGGAATCATTTCATTTTTTTCTTTTATATTTCGGATCTTTGACTCAATTTTTTTCAAAATATGAAAGAAACACTGAAGTCTTCGAGCTGGTATACCAAGTACTGCTTTAAATCCATTTGTGATTGCAAAAAAAAACATCTGCAAGAAACACATTTGGTTCACAATTAGTTCCATGTAGGTTTAAATACGATTTTTTCATTGCATTAAATATAAAGGCGCTCTCCAAACAACAAATCGTTGTTTCGTCGCGTTTTACGCAGGTTACTCGTAAGGTTACATAATGCAAATTTTCTCTTTGGCTCTTTGAGACCACTCACTTGAAAAAATCTTCCCTGAACTCCATGGTACCTACTCCAAAATCTGAGTTTTTAGGTTAACATTCCAAGTGTTAAATGATAAGTGAGTGAGTAGAAATTGGCTATAAAAATAAATTTATAGCTTGATGTGACCAGTTCCATACATAATGGACAACTGAGGTAGGCCTTGCTTGTCCTATTGGGTAATGAGAGTTACGATACGTTCTGAGACGTATAGGCCAGAGACTTTACATATCCGCACAAAAAATAATTTAGCGGTGTCAAATATCAAAACCATAGTGGTTTTATTGACCAAAAAATTATATATATATTGTTTCGGTCACTGTATGACACGTAACGCCGGCGCCGTCTTGTTGAAACCACAATCCTTCAACATCAATGTCACGAAGTTTTGGAAACAAAAGGCGCGGATTATTGCTCTTTACAGCTATATCATCACCACCATCGATAGCTATTCGTTTTCTTGCCGAATTTTTGAAAAAGATGGCGCCGCTGCATTAGACCACACCAAACAATGCATTCTTCTAGAATCTAGATGCATAAGTACCCACTACCCACTAAGCCAGAAATGAGCTATATTGCTGAACAAAATTTTGCCATAAATTAAAATCAACTGGCAATTGATTTTGAGTCCATTCAGTAAACATTCGACACAAACGATGGTCATACGGATTTAATTCATGGATTTTTATTTAAATTTGGATCTTTTTAAGTCTTAATGCCAAGATCCTCTTAAGAAAACACCATTTATAATTATTGTAAATCAAAAGGGATATAAATAAACATTAATTTAAAAAGTTATAACCCCAATGATAAAATATATGCAAAAATGTTTTAAAATAATTTTAAAAATTAGAAGAAAATAAAAACCAACATCAAAGTAGTTAAACTCGGTATATTTTGGTGGGAAACTAAATATTGGACCACTTGATGTGAGTGGAATTGGTAGCAGTTACATCATAGAATATTTACTACAGAAATAAGAAGCAACACTCTAAAACGGTTTTCAATATCAACAAAATGGCCGCCATTTACATTGTTTTAATTTGCAAACTGTTTTGGAATAAGGAAGGTCCAGTGTTCTCAAAGGTTTAATGTGGATGATTGGTAGCTCTTCGCCTAAATTCAAATTTAGCCTATGATATGCACTTGTTTTGGTTGCATATATATAGGTCTGTAAAAGATGTTTACATGTTCATGATTACTACTCAATCTGTCAGGAGACAGAAAATAAAGTGGTAATTTTGACAATTTATGCCATTCTGTAGTAGCAGTAAAGTAGTAGGATACTCCTCCACAATAGGTAACAGTCTCTAGCGATTATCAAACGATTTAACTTTTACTTTTAACCAATCAAAAGCACATGGCTATTGTCCTGAATTTCCATTGGTTGTTGTAATTTTTAAACTGATTACAAATAGAAATAAATTTGTAAATGTTAAAGTAATTTATTGCAGTCGTCTAAGATTCATTTGTAGGTAGATGGGTGTTTTTTTGTATAAATTATGTTAATTTACTTTCATTCCGTGCAATGCCGTGCGTTGGTTGCATGAATGTTTTTGGTGTTTATACAATAAACTAAAGATTTAATAAGATTGTGGGGGCATTAAGGAAAACAATTTTAATAATTAATATGTTTAAATTAACACTGCTTATCCTGGAATGATAAGTGGAATTTCAAAGTTTATTAGTGCACATATTTTGGATTTTAGAAATAAATTTAGGATTAAAAAAAAAAAGATTGTTCTCAGTGTAATTCTTCAATACAATTTGAATTTATAGAAAGGAAGTTTATCAGTTTTGCACTGAAAGAATATTTTATGATGGTTAAAAATTCTAACAACTTTATTGCATCCATCTTTTTTCTTATATCATATGTATGGCGTTTGATAATAATAATCTATAGTGGCCTGGCCTCTTTTGGTCCCTAGGAATTCATAAGAAGGTTAATTTTCCTCATATTAATCATCAAAAGTTATTTATCGAATAGACAAGTATTTTTGAAAAATGGAACAATATCCGTCTGGAAAAAACTGACCAAGGGCTGCCCGGTATATCATCGGTATATATTTTTTTTTAGTTATTCGCCTGCCCTACCACATCAGTTTTTTTAAATAATCTTTTTTTAACCCTGTTTCATAATTATATTAATTATATTATATTTGCTCCGAGCAACATACCTGTCGGCCGCTATCTGTCGGATGTCTCTGTAAATATTTGAAAATAAGCCGTTGACAAAAATTTGGTATGTTTATTCGACTATTATGACCTTTAGTTAAAACCTCAAAAAGTTACTTAATTGATATTATTTAAATAATTAAATTTTAGGAAAAAAAAACATGAGGTTGTATGACAAAAACAAGTAGTTTTTTTCAACCACTCATGATACTTTAACTTTATGTACATAGTAAACTGAACGACATGTTTATCGCTGTTCGAAGAATGAGACATTATAAAAAATTAAATCGCAATGTTATATTTTTGAAACATTCTGTGTATAACTAACTACTAACGGTTTTATTAGAATAATTCATTTAGGTTGGTATGCCGTTTCGTTGCCATCTTTTGTGATTTAAACATAACCCTAATTTTATTGACATAATTTTGACTTTCACACGTGAGTAACGCATTTATACAAAAATGCCTTTGCCAGAGCAAATATTACTACGTAAAATTAAACGAAGTGCAAAACAAAAGAAATTGAAGTTATTACAACAGAAGGAATTAGAAAATAAAAATAAAGCTGGTAGGTTTTTATTAAAACTTCAGGCACACATTTTATGTTTCTTATTTTAGAAGAAAATGATGATACTGAAGAAGTAGAAGTTAAATCGAAAGGTATTAAACGACAGAATGAAGAAAGTACTTCTAACAAAAGTAAGCGTTTTTACATTGTACGGTGTTATAATTGTTAATACCCCTGATTTGTTTAATAGAAAAGAAAAAAAAGGTAGAACCAGTAGAAGAGGATGATGAAGAAGCGGAAGAAGAAAGTGATGATGATAATATTATACCAAGTGATGATGATGCAACAGAAAATTGTAAGTATTGACAAATATCGAGTTTTTTAATTATGGTCAAACTGATGAGTTAAAGGCGAATATGATGATACTCCTCGTGCAGTTTTAACCAAATTGTTGAGTTGAGAGTCACATGTGAAAGTTGTTTATGTATCTGATTTTACCAGTATATCAATTTTAGTTACTAATCGTGACCATAATTATGGATTAACAAATTTTATTTATTTTAGTGCCTGGTTCGGGTGTAACTTTGGAAATTTTGAGCAATCGTACTTTTGAGTCGTTAAAAGGCAAGGTGTCTGAAGCAACCTTAAGAGGCATTGAAGATATGGGTTTTTCCACACTTACAGAAGTTCAAGCACGTAGTATACCTCCCCTTCTGGAAGGCAGAGACTTGTTAGGAGCTGCTAAAACCGGTTCAGGAAAAACACTTGCCTTTCTTATCCCTGCAATCGAACTCATTGTGAAAATGCAGTACCTTCCCAGAAACGGTAATTATTAACAGTTTTTCAAATGTACCAACAATTAAGTTTTATGTTTTATCAGGTACTGGAGTCATTATTATTTCACCTACTAGGGAATTATCGATACAAACTTTTACGGTTCTCAAAGAATTGATGAAATATCATCATCACACTTATGGTTTGGTTATGGGAGGTGTTAATCGGAAAGGAGAGGCAGACAAGCTGTCGAAAGGTATCAATATTGTTGTTGCCACTCCTGGTAGGCTGCTTGATCATTTACAGAATACAGCAGGCTTTTTGTACAAAAATTTACAATGTTTAATAATTGACGAAGCAGATCGTATATTAGAAATTGGGTTTGAAGAAGAAATTAAACAAATTATTAATTTACTGCCAAGTAAGTTTCGTCTAAACAATTAATTATTCAGTTTTATCTCATATCCCGCAATTATTAATCTGTAATATTTTAGAAAGAAGGCAGACAATGTTATTTAGTGCAACACAAAGTAATGATAATAAGAAACTTGATAGTTTAAAGAGTTTGGCTTTAAAAAAGGAACCAATTTATATAGGTGTGGATGATGAAAAAGATGTGGCTACAGTATCTGGTTTACAGCAAGGATACGTAGTTTGTCCCTCTGAAAAACGTTTACTCATCCTCTTCACCTTCCTTAAGAAGAACCGAAAGAAGAAGGTTATGGTTTTCTTCAGTTCCTGTATGAGTGTTAAATTTCATAACGAATTATTCAATTACATAGATCTCCCTGTTATGTGCATTCATGTAAGTTTCGTTCATTTTTCTGTGTTCTATTTCTCAACTTGCACTTAATTGTAGGGAAAGCAAAAACAAGAAAAGCGAACCACGACCTTCTACCAATTTTGCAACGCAGAAACTGGAATTTTGTTGTGTACAGATGTAGCAGCTAGAGGTTTGGATATTCCATCTGTTGATTGGATCGTTCAGTTTGATCCACCAGATGATCCAAAAGAATATATTCACAGAGTGGGAAGAACTGCTCGTGGTGAAGGTAGCAGTGGGCATGCTTTACTCATCTTGAGACCTGAAGAACTTGGTTTCCTTAAATATTTAAAACTATCCAAAGTTCCATTAAATGAATTTGAATTTTCGTGGAGTAAAATTGCAAATATACAGTTGCAGGTAAGCTAATCAGAATTGTGGCAATTTTAAAGTTAACCATTTTATTTTTAGTTGGAAAATTTGATTAGTAAGAATTACTTTTTGAATTCATCTGCAAAGGAAGCTTTTAAAAATTATGTACGTGCTTACGATTCGCATCATCTAAAAGTTATTTTTGATATTAACACTTTGGACTTGGCTAAAGTTGCACTGTCTTTCGGATTTACTGTACCACCTGCAGTTGACTTAAGTATGCAATCTCTGAGTAATACACGAAAAAGTATTTAACTTTATTTTGTTTTATAGAAATATCAGCTAAGAAGCATGTAAAACCATCGAGAAGAGTCGGAGGTGGTGGATATGGTTATTTGAAAAATATGAATAATGCACAAGAAAGTAAAAAGAAAATATATAGACAACCGAAACAGGGAGGAGGGAAAGACCGAAGGCAATTTGCACGTTAACTTTATTATGAAAACTTGTTAATTTTATATTTTCAACTTATTTGTTGTATTTTATTAAATGAAATTTTTTGGAGAACTATGTATTTTTTTTACAGAATAAATTTAAATTAATTAAGTATCCAATCTAATACGTAGTAAGTAATTAAATCGTAATAGTTCTTTACTTTACCCAACCTAAGCTCCTTGCAAAAAATACGATAGAATTTTTCTATTGCTCGAAATTTGAAACTCGTGAAACAAGGCAAAGTCCAGTGCAGGGTTTCTCAAACCTATAACCCTCTATAAATTTCTCAGACGACTGAACCCATTTTAAGGGGTTAGGCTCACCTAGAATATCGAAAAAATAGGTATTTTTTGTGGAGAAGTATGCATATCTTTGTACAACTATATATAAAATAATACATAGAGATAAGACATCAAAACAAATAAGAAAAGATACAAGTTGCGGCAAGGTAAGTCATTCAATAAATTAAAATGATTGAAAGTCATTAAAACCTTAAGATTGGCCCCCACGAACCCGAAACAACAGTTGGGCTGGAAATAAATCTACAAATACTCTGGGAACCAAATAAAAAGTTACGAAAGAGTACTGGCCGAAATCGCGATTAAATCGGAGGAAACGAAAAGGATACTGACTGATAAATTTTCAAAAAAAAATTTGAAAGCAAATAAGACCAAACTAAGAACGTTATCTATTGAAAAACCGGACGAGAAAACCAAACCTAGCGAGAAAAGAAGAAAACGAAAACTCTCCTTGAACTAACTTGAACCAAAGGGACTGATGCCCCATATCGAAAGAAGAACATCAGCAGGTAAGCGACCCTTCCCAAACCCGATTAATAAGTAACTCCATGGACGTCGACTCACCTGTCAAAACAGGCAGTCCTCCCCTTCCTCAAATAAATCCGCTCTCTAATTTATTATTATACATTTAAAGCGTCTACTTAAATTGCAATTTTAGTCTCAATTGTCAAAGTCTTAAATTTTAAATCTCAAGGGATTTAGGGCTGATTTCGTAATAAAAGCGCTAATGTCCACTTAACTAAAAGATCTTTAAACTGATTTATAACTTTAGAATGAAGCTTGGGATACAATCACCACAAAATGTAATGCCATTTCTTTAATTGCACGATTTCAAACAAGCTTGAGTCAAAATCATTACAATCTCAAAATGAAATCAAAAAAATTGGCTGTTGACCAAACGTAATCGAAGGAAACTGGCAGACATGGACTTGACGTCCTAGAGAACTGAAAGGGTCTGACCGGTTAAGTATGAATTTCAAAAAACCTTTTTTGAATTTCACGGTGGCAATTTTTACAAAGTTTGTTATGGAAAACGACAATCGTATACAACATTTCAGCTTTTCAATTTACTTCCTGTGGACTTTAGAAGGAAAAAAATTGCTCTTCCACATTTCTTATACTAAAAGATATCCGAAAACTCAAAAATCACCTAAGAAATATGAAAACAATTTTTTGGAATTCATTGAAAATTAAAATTTATTTGACTACCACGTTATTCGAAAATTAGAATGTAGGAATCTCCCCCCCCCAACCAATCTTAGTTTTAGAATTATGCAATGTTCAAATAAGTAAACCAATTTCTTTTAGTGTGTTTAAATGAAAAAGTATTGAAAGATTATTGCATGCTAGCAATTATTTAAATTTTTGTAACGTCCTTGAAATAAATGATATAAAACAGAAATTGTTTAATGTAGCTATTGCTCTTAAAAAAAATGATTTAATCATGTTAAAATTTTCCGACTAGAATAAGAAAATTTGGAATAATTCTGCTTTGAAATCCCTACAAATTAAAAACAAAAAATCTTAAAATTCCGCCTATAACACCTTCAAGAATTATGAATTTAAAACGTGCTTGAAGTAGTACTGCTAGCAGAAATTAATAATAACCTCAGTTGCTTTGTTGGTTGAAGATTTGACTACTAATTTGATGACCATAGGTTGAGGCCTCCGATCCAGCAACTTTTTTTTTCAAACAAATTCTTTTTACAATGTTGAAATTTATTATCTAAATGATGTAACATCATTAAATCCATGAACACTACAAACAGTGATTTGCAAACTGGGCGACGTGCCCTCGTTGGGGAAGCGCGGACTGATGCAAAGGGGGGGCGTAAAATTTTGTTGTAAAAAGGTTTTATTTTATCAAGGATTATTTACAGCTTAAAAATGTGTGTAGTAAGTATATTTTATATGAAGGGGGAGGCGCCAAATTAGATTTTTTTCAAAGGGGAATAGTAACATAAAGTTAGGGTCTGAAAAGGACTCCAGGTGCCAATCAAAGTAACTTTTTCAATGTGCCCGCAAGAAGGTTAATGCAATTAAGAAGTATAATAAAATAAAAATTTATTTTCAATAAATATTCCTAGAAAACTTCGATACTGGACCAAATTAATACTAAGTTTTGGCCAATAAATAAATTTCACTTTATTAAACAATTTTATTTAAATTAACTGCAATATTTTTAGAATTATTTTTATGCTTTGCATACCATTTTAACCATTTGCTCATTGTAGGATTATTTTTATCACCATGAGCTTCCAATTGTTGGTAGTAAGCTTGTCGAATAAGTTTAAAACTTTGAATATCGTGGTAAGGTAAACATGTGAGTGGATCAACATATTTTGCTGGACGTCTGCAAATATAAAAAAATTTATTAACATTACTAAACGGAGAATAAGTAAACTAATAAAATTTACTTTGTTATTGTGCAAAGTAAGTTACTCGGTACTTTGGGAGGCGGTCCAACTTTCATCAACGTTTTAAAAACAATATCCTTTGGGTCATTCAGAAGAGTAATAAATGTGCGTTCATAATATTTTTGGCTTCCAGTTGTATCTTTCCTGCAATATAAAAAAACTTGGCATACTCAATGGTTACACCTTTCTATTCCATGAAACTTACTCTTCCTTTTCTACTTCGCTTATTTCTTCTATTAGAGGCATCCTGGTTGAATGATACCGAATTACCGGCTCCACAGATGTTCTCTTAGTAGGGCGTCTCGACTTCTTTTCGCTTTCCAATTTTTGGTATCGTTCTAGAGAATTTCATAAATATAGGAACACAATATTTAAAACTAACTTTCAATGTACACACCTAAAGCTTGTAAATTTTCTGTTTCTGTAATTTTAGCTTCTTCTAAGAGTTCCTCTTGAGTCGGTATCCACTCTTCCTCTCGGGGTTTTTTAATCTTTTTCTTTTGCTCCAAAGTTCGAATTTTCATGCGTTGTGCAGTTGCTGCTGTTTTGGCTGCAGTGGACTTCCTGATCGATTTTCTTCCTAAAAAATAAATGGAAACATGTCACGTCAAAAAGAAAATATCATTTTACTTACTCTTCCTTATATCACTGCACAATAAAAGGCATTATTTGGGATATCTTTGTTAAGCACTGCCCCCCGACCCAAGATTTTATAAATAATAACTAAGAACAATTTTCTTAATAAGTAATATATTTCAAAAATTTTGGATTCAACTACATTTTTTTTAATGTGCAACAGAATTCAAATGTGTCATTTTAAATGTGGATCTTCATAAGAACAAGTAACATTGAACAAAGTAAAAGGTTATGGGTCTTAATAAACTAGAAATACTTAATATTAATAAAGTGGTTACGTTTACACACCTCCATTATCTGACGATTGCTGTGGATCGCTTTTTTCCTTAGAGGTAGCGGGTTTTGGAGATCTTGGTTTTTGCTTTTGTTTATTTTGAACTGGTACTGGTTCCTACAGTAAGTAATTATTAACATAAAACTTGATTTCAGCATTTTAAAATTTAGGCCAGTCATATTCGACTTTTGAGCCATTATAAGGTCAGGATTGGGATTGATTTTGTATTGAAAAGTTAAAATAAACACAGAAAGTTACAAATAAATAGTAAGTTATCCTTTTTTGCTTGGTTCTTTGAGATACTTCAGAAAAAGCATCAAAATCGCCTTTATCGATAACTTTTCTGTGCAAAATCAACCCCCCCCCAATTTATTTATGCAGGTTATACTGATTAATTTGAAAGTTAACTCCCTAAATCGATTCAGTTGACCGATTTAATCAGCTACACTTAGAAGGCTAGTTAACTTTGCAATAATCAAGTATTAAATATCTGTGACGTTACTTTTGTTTGGATAAATTAAAACAAATTCTTACTTTGTAAGCTTTCGTCACCAACCGACGCTTCTTTCGTTGACTTTCTTCATCATTAGTATCGGACACTGGTTCATCATTTTCGTCAATACTGAAGTCAGAATCAACTTGGTCTTCACCTTCATCTTCAGCTCTGCAATACAACACTTTTGATTAGAATACAATACAGATAATATTGGTGCTCAAGTGAAATTTTGAATAGTTTAAAGTTATCGATAATGCAATCACTTAAAATAGCACTTACTCGTATTCATTATCTGTTGCTGTTTCTTCGAAACCACCGTAATTTACTTTATAAAATTCGTCCTGGCAATCCTCTTCTTCATTCAACAATTTTGACATACGGTTACCCGCATTTTCACGGCGTCCCCTGTCTCTCATTTTGACTTATTGTATCTGCAATAAATGAATAAGGTTAAAAAATAATTAATTAGTAGTTTAATACTTACTGGAACAAAAATATCAAAACAAAGATGAAGATTGTAAGTTTGTCAACGTCCGTAACCTAAATTCACTACTTAGCGTTGGTTACTGCGCATCAAGTTAGGGAATTTTGTGAATTTAATAAAATTATGGTTGTTTACCATAAAACACCTCAAAATAGTTAACTTTATTTTTTGAACAATTACGGCCTACCGCCTACTATTTTTATTTATTATTTAAGTAACAAAACCCGCTTGTTCTTTTTTTTTTCGGGAAGTGCAGTTGACGTTTAAACGTTTGTTACCAAATTAAAATGGCTAACAATGGCGCACAACCACAACCAGTGGCGTGCGGCGCGTCATTAAAAATAATGTCACATTTTAATAATTTGATTTTTAAATTAATTTTCTATAGCCCTCTAGGGTAAGGACTAGAATATCAAATTTTTGGAATATAGAGAACAAAGGCACTGTCCGTACTTTTAGTAAGGTCAGTGACGACTTGTGAGGGGGACTCTGGAGCGCCCCCCTCCCCAGTAGTATCAAAAGAAAAAAGAATGATCAATTATAAGATATCAATAAATTGATGTTTCGGTTTAACTGCAGTTAATAGTATTGCAATGATATTTGCCCTTAAACGAATATTTACCCCAAAAACTAAGGTGTCCCGTCAATTCATCGCGGGCAATTCATCGCGCGACAATTCATCGCGCGACAATTCATCGCGGTCAATTCATCGCGTGCGTCAATTCATCGCGCCCGTCAATTCATCGCGCGTGTCAATTCATCGCCTAAAATAATTCATCGCATGCTATTATCGTAATTGATCTACTATTGATCACAATTTTTTATACCCCCTCAAGAACGCCCACACTGAAAATATTTAATTTTAAGAATTTTGATTTTCTTTGAGGTATAGATATAATTTATCTCTATAATTAATAAATATTTTGATCAAAAAAAATTATATATTTTACTCTGGTAGGTGTAAGGTGCTCGCTATAGGCGAATTAAAGAGGGGGGGGGTCAATTTCTTTTGCAAATATAGCATATACGGTAATTAAAATTTGTTAATATTTATTTATTTTGAAAATAATTAAAAAATCAGTTTTAAGCACATAACAATAAAGGGGAAGTTATAGAAATCAACTTCGTAAGTGGGTGACAGATTCTCCTCCTCAGTCCATAACCCTTCTGCAGGGTGTGGTGATCCTTTTAACAAAGGCTTTTCATGGCAGATTACACCCCGGTGGTTTGCCATTGCCTGGCGAGGGAAGACGGCCACAATATGATTCTTACTTCGCCCGGAGTCGAACCGGGTTCTCTGTGTTAGCAGTCTATGCGTTTAATCGCTATGCTAACGACCGTCGTGACAGATTACCAACCCAAAAATAAAATTGCTGTCATAGACCGCGTTCGACGAGAAGCTACTTTCGCTACTGAAGCTTCACGTTAGTAGCGTGCAGTATTTGCGTTCGATTAGCTTAGACCGCGTTCGACGAGAAGCTACTTTCGCTACTGAAGCTTCACGTTAGTAGCGTGCAGTATTTGCGTTCGATTAGAAAAAATGCACGCTTCCATGCTTCCCTCCCCGAACGATGTTTCGGCGCTGCGGTGTTTAAAATTTAAATTTGTATGTGTGGGTAGGTTATTAACAATCTTATGGTTCACTGAAACCAAAATATTTTATATTTTAAAAATATATAAATAATAAATTTTATTAATCTTGCTTTAGGAGTTGTCTTTGTTGTTATTCTTGTTTTATTTCAATTTCGTAATTAGCGCGTTTGATGTTAAAAGAAATTTTACAAATATATTTTTATTTTGCCAGAAGAAGTGAGTGAGACGACGAATACAAAAACGAGAAATATTTATATTATGTGATTTTGAAAAAAAATTGGTCATTTTAAAATTAAACTATACTTATTTCACTTTACCACATAGAAATACTGATCATAATGATAAACTGAACTGATGTTTATTTATTTGTGTGACCACGTGGTTGAATTTGTAGAAAAAATAAAGCAAACAAAATTTCAATTCAAATTTGAATTCAAATTTAAATTCAAATTATTTTGCGATTTTGCCACCATGCGCCACGCTACCATCAAAAGATCAACCCACCTAAATTTTAGAAGCGTTTGTAGCGTCTGAAAGGGGCGGAGCCGAAGCGTTTGGAAGCTCGTAGAAGTCTCTCCCCGAACGGAAAAGAAGCGTTTGGAAGCGAAAGTAGCTTCTCGTCGAACGGGGCCTTAAATGCACGCTTCCATGCTTCCCTCCCCGAACGATGTTTCGGCGCTGCGGTGTTTAAAATTTAAATTTGTATGTGTGGGTACCTAACCTAACTTATTATTTTTAAATATTATAAGGTTTAAAGATGGTTTAAAGGTTATTAACAATCTTATGGTTCACTGAAACCAAAATATTTTATATTTTAAAAATATATAAATAATAAATTTTATTATTCTTGCTTTAGGAGTTGTCTTTAAGCGTATTTTCGCGAGGATCCCGGTTAGTACCGCTCGGTTACTTTTGGTCAACTTTGGTTAGTCCCCCACCACAATTTATAATTTAACATAACCTCAAATCCTCGTCTTTAGAACCACTTCCAACTTTAAAATTTAAATTGTGGCGCACATTTGTACTAGCAAAGCAACCGCAAAAAGTAACCACTGATTTTGAGCGGTCGTCTTTGGTTAACTTTGGTTTGGTAACTTTTTAAACAAAAACTACCTCCCCTCTAACCGTTCGTCGCGAAAATGACATAAAATCTAACCGGTTACTTTTGGTTAACCAAAATACCTCGCGAAAATACGCCTTTTGTTGTTATTCTTGTTTTACTTCAATTTCGTATTTAGCGCGTTTGATGTTAAAAGAAATTTTACAAATATATTGTTGTGGTATTTTGACCAATAAAAAGTGACAGCGAGCAGATAAGAGAGTAATTTTATTTTATTTAATTTTTAATTCAGTAGTCAGTTGATGTGACTGACAAGAAAGTAAGATTTGCATCAAAAACAAAAACCATCACATGTAACGATTAATTACACATGAAACACAGTTTTGAGTTTATTTGTGAGATACAGAATTTTTGTAACATCCTGTAAGTGATTTTAATCTAAAAACAACAACAGATTCCTGCAAATAAAGTGTTAATATCAGTTTGGTGCGCGAGCAATTAACAACGTTGTGTTACCTGCTAGAAAGACCATTTTAGTTACCAGCAACAAGATCCCCACCACAAAATCAAATTTTCGAAAACTGGAAAAGGGACAGAAACACAGCAGTTCCCGGGTGAAGCTCAAGTAGAGAGGTTCCTAAGTGATCTCCAAGCGGAGAAGAGTTCCTTGGTGAAACTCAAACTGAGTGCACGTGAAGTTCTTGGGGAGACGTCGATTGAGAAAGTGTGTAAATTTCTCGATAAAATCCCAATTAAGGAACTCAATTGCGGTTCTTTGGTACAAAAAGACCAAAGCATTAATTTACTTAATTAAACCGAAGTAAATGAATTTACGGAATTCGAGTATTTGATGAAAGTTGTGTATTGCGTGCGTAATTGGATATTCGCGAATTGAATATCTGAAATAAAAGCGGATTACAGAGATTTGTACAATCTGTAAAAACTACAGGTTATGTTCACACGTGGTGGACAGGTTAACATTGATAAATTAATTGATTGCTTACCGAAGTCTAAGTAAACACGAAGATTATTTAACCAACAGTTTTTAAAAGTTGGTTAACGAAAATTAAAGGATTGAAGCAGCACTTTTAATCACCGAATTTGGAACGCTTTCACTGGCAGCTGTGAAGACATCGATGGCTTCCGACAGAATAGGCAACCTGATGTTTACCAACTGCTTTATGGGAACACACCAGATCAAGTAGAAAGTAACAAGGTACAAGATTTGTTTTATTTTTAATTAATCTAAATTATGAATCAATGAATTGTGTTGATTTTAGATTAATTAAAGGACTTTATTGAATTTAATGATTATAATTTGTTCACATGATTACACCAAATAATGAAATATCCAAATTTAGTTCCTAAAATCAGGGATTTAAATGTAATTTGGATGCTTTAATTATTACACAAAAATAACACATTGGTTTTAGACAAAATTGTTGTCCAAGTTGATTTGATGCAAATTTTTATTGATTCTTTTTGCCACTTAATAAATTATGTCTACAACAAATTGCCCTCTTATTTCGTCTACTGAATCCACTGACTCTGAGCAAGAGAAAAACTCTACTCCGATAAAACGTTAGTTTTGAGGGTTTTTCTTTTTTTGGGGTGGTTATTCTTAAAGTAAGAATAATCATAACAATATTTTTATTTTGCCAGAAGAAGTGAGTGAGACGACGAATACAAAAACGGAAAATATCTAGATATTATGTGATTTTGAAAAAAAATTGGTCATTTTAAAATTAAACTATACTTTAATTCACTTTACCACATAGAAATACTGATCATAATGATAAACTGAACTGATGTTTATTTATTTGTGTGACCACGTGGTTGAATTTGTAGAAAAAATAAAGTAAACAAAATTTCAATTCAAATTTGAATTCATAAATTCAAATTATTTTGCGATTTTTCCACCATGCGCCACGCTACCATCAACCCACCTAAATTTTAGAAGCGTTTGTAGCGACTGAAAGGGGCGGAGCCGAAGCGTTTGGAAGCTCGTAGAAGTCTCTCCCCGAACGGGAAAGAAGCGTTTGGTGGCGTTTGGAAGCGAAAGTAGCGTCTCGTCGAACGGGGCCATAGTCTAATACCAGACCGCGATGATTGGACTCAGCCCCCCCCCCCCCTAGTTGCATCTATGGTGCTATGCGACGTTTCTGTATTCGTCTGTCGCGTAACTTCTTCTTTAGAAAAAAAAGGTACTCCGTACATACACGTGCTCCGATCTATACGGATAGCTTCCGATCGAACACAGAGACGATTAATTTGTTGCTTTACTGTTTGTTATTTTCGGCGGAAATTTCAAGAGTGCCACCTGTTACCTTTTTAAAGTGTATACTAACAAAGCTATCGAAATTTGGTTAAGAGCGCGCTGCAAATTTTGATGCAAAAATATGTTTCGACAGATGGCGTGCCCTAAAATATTAATCTTTTATAGTTATCTTTTCACCAAAACAGAATTCTAATAATTTATAAAAGTCATATGAATAAACGATAACTAAGCTAGGCAATAAGGAAGTTTGAGTTTTCAAAGATAAATATTTTTAAATATATTCAATATTTTCACATGTGCATATCTTTTTGGAATATACTTGTAAATATTCAACATTGGAAGCTCAAACTTCCTTATTGCCTAGCTTAGTTATCGTTTATTCATATGACTTTTATAAATTATTAGAATTCTGTTTTGTTGAAAAGATAACTATAAAAGATTAATATTTTAGGGTACGCCATCTGTTGAAACATGTTTTTACATCAAAATTTGCAGCGCGCTCTTAAGTGTGGTGGCATCTTCATCAACGATGATTTATTTTAGGCGATGAATTGTCGCGCGCGATGAATTGACGCGCGAGATGAATTGACGCACACGATGAATTGACGCCGGCGATGAATTGACGCTCGCGATGAATTGACGCACGCGATGAATTGACGCCGGCGATGAATTGTTGCGCGCGATGAATTGACGCGCGATGAATTGACGTAGATTCAAAAACTAACGTTATGCCGGAGTAGAGTTTTTCTCTTCCACAGGGTCGATGGATTCAACGGACGAAATAAAAAGAGAGTAATTCGAAAACCACATAATTTATTAAACCAAAATAACGAATTGTGAAAATTTGCATCAATTTTCTACAGGCAATAAATTTGTCTTAAACCAAATGTGTAGGGTGCAACAATCGAGATATCCAAAATTACATTTAATTCCTCCAATTTAGGAACTAAATTTGGATTTCTCGTCATTGGTGTAACGTGTAAAAATAGCAATTCAAATTTAACAAAGCATCTTTTCAATCAATCCATTGACAATACAAATCGTTGTCTTATTAGGATTCATTAAAAATAAAGGACAAATTTTCTACCTTATAATTTGGTAATGTTTCACTTGCTTCTTTGTGTCACTGCAAGTTGAATCGTTAGTAGTCTCCACCTGTTCTTTCGTCTTGAGAGCGGCAGATGTCCCAAACTCCAGCCAGTGTTCCAAATGTAAAGTCAATCTCCCACTTCGAAGACACGTGTAGAACTTTACAATCACTCTTCATTTACAGGTATTCAATTAGCTAATACCTTATTTCGTTAGAAATACACAACTGTTCATTAATTATGGATAATAATTAGTAACTACGCGAGAACTTGATCCTCGAAAATTATTCACTTTTTAGTGAAATCACGAAATCTCACTTCTTTGATCTCCGGATCAACCAGAAGTTTTTATGAGTACTTCCTTTTAAGACCACCAAAGAACTGGCAAGCACGTGTTCCTGCTTTGGTCTTCACAAAGGAACTTCACGTGTTCCCTGCTTGAGTTTCACCCAGGAACTGAACTCTTCCCTGCTTGAGTTTCACCAAGAGACCGGCCTCATTTCTTGCTCGCTGACTTTCTGTGTTTTTCAAACTTCAAAATTTGGATTTTATGTAGTGGGAGTTTTTGTTCTTGTTAACTAAAATGGCCCTTATAGCAGGCAACATAACGTCGTTAATCGCGTACGCACTAAATTGTTATTCACACTTTACATTTTCTAGGACTTTGGCGCTAATTTCAAATGAAAATAATACACAAGGCGTGTCACAAGTTTTGTATTACACAAATAAATTCAGAAATGTTTTGTTTTATGTGTAAAATTGTTACAAGTAATGGTTTTGTAAATTTGATGCAAATTCTATTCTTATATCAGCCAAATCAACTGATTACTGAATCAAAAATCAAATAAAATTAAATTACTCCCTTATTTGTTTGCTGGCACCTTTAAATGACCGAAAATATTACCACAGTATATTCCAACTTTCTGACCCGCCACTGAACATCTACAACCGATTGTAACCTCGTAACGAACTATGGTAACGAACTTACTCGCAAAAATTCGCCTAATTCATAAATATACATTTGGTTGCATTTGGTGTATTATTAAAAATTATTCGTAAAGGGTGGTAATCCTAGAAAAACAAAAATAAACTTTGGCAGATGAAGGTTCTTTTAAAAACCTGTAATTTTACAAATCTTGTGAGAGTATCTATCCATTTTACAAAATGTAGATTGAACGTTTAAATAAGAATTATCGTTTTTTTAACGAGGACGTATTTGATGTTACCATGTCTTATCCTGGTTTCACATTAGCAATAGTTTTAGGAGTTGCATTGGGCACTGCAATTTACTGTTATTTCAAAAGTGACAATACTAGACAAGCTTATAGTTATGATAGTGACAGTGATCCTGGCTACAGTGACCCTTCCGTAAACTCATTTCAAGCAGGCAGCGACACACATCCGAGGTAAATTAAATATGGTTTACAAAACCACCGTAGTTTCAATGGTTTTTGTTTTTTCAGTTCAAAAAGGCGTAGGAATTCTAAAAGGTGCTCCATATGCTTAGATAAATTGGAATCATCCAAAACAAAGCAGATCGATTGCGGTCACACATTTCACGATAGTTGTATAACCATGTGGTTTCGTACAAGTAGAACTTGCCCTAACTGCAGGTCAGAAGCGTCTCTTTAATATGTTTTTGTGAGGCTACCAAATTGTCAATGTTAAAATTGCTACCAAGTATTTGGTACTCGGTTAAGGTATAAGACTTTATAATGAAAATTAATTTTAGATATTTATTTTGTTAAGTAGTATAATGAAGTTTGTACTTTGAACTTAATTATTTAAATTGTGATGTGTATGTTAATATTATTAAAGTACGAAATGTAAAGACAAATAGTAAAATTTTGATCAGTGTTGTATATATAAGAAATACATTTTTTTGCGACTTTACTTTGATTTTAATGCTTCAATAACTGTAGAGTAGACAGTTGGAGAATCTTAACTTTGTCTTGATGCCAATAACTTACTCAAATTAGGGAGGGGAAGTTCAAACTTTCATAAAATAACACATTGACTTTGGATCATCAATTGAACATTTGGTGCATTAAATTTCACTTTCTTAAACTTACATTTTATTGTACAAAAGTTTTTAGTAATACAGATAATTAATTATTATAAAAGAACCCATTTTTCAGTCGAGTCGTCGGCGTTTTTACTTGATTTTTGCTTGGACACATTTTTTTTAGAAGTGGGTTTTGGATTCTTTTGTTGTGTTTTTTTCTTAGGGGTGGCCCCACCAGGTAATTGTTGAACTTGAGATTCAATTAGTTCAGCTGCACGACATTCTTGTACAGTTTTTTCCAGATCTAACTCTTCCATCAAAAATAGACGTTCTTGAAGTTTTTTATTCGAAATTCCCGCTATAATTTGTGTCATTATGAGACTATCGGATAAATGATCAAATTCACAAGTTTTCGATTTTTGTTTAAGAGACAATAAAAAGGCGTCGAATGACTGTTTGGATTGTTTAGTATTAAAAAACTGATACCTAACAAACGCCAAGTTAGATTTCGGTTTACAGTACTTATCAAAGTTCTCGTAAAGTTGTTGAACCGAAATGTTCTCTATATCTAACAGTTCCAGTTCGTTGGCAATGTCACGACCATATTGACCTATTATATGAAGAAAAAGTGCACATGCTGTTTTATCTGTTTCGCTTATTCCGGAAGCGCTTAAATAAATTTGAAAATTCTGTTTCCACTTGTTCCAATTTTCTCCTAAATTTCCTTTTTTGGGCAATGGGTCTGGTTGAGTTATTTTTAATGTAGAAACTTGTTCAGTCATGTTAATTATTAACTACACCTGCTAAAAATTAATTCTTCGATTATACTAGACTTAAAATAGAATTCTTTTAGAAAACTTACTTTAATCAGCTAATATTTACAAAGCATCCACAACAATTCCACCACGGTGTATTAAATGTTGTGAAATTTAACTTTCGTTCGTGTTTTTACAGACACCCAAACAAATAGTTGCCAAAGTAAATTATAACTTTTACGCACTTTTACGTAAGTAGAAGGGAGCTCATAAAGATTATGGCACATAAACAATAAAAGTAAAATAAAATGTTTTGGTTACTTTTTTGAACCTTTTATTTTTGAATATTTTGCCCTCTAAAAATCATTGATGGAAAAATTACATCGCCAAATTTAGGTGCCAAAAAATTAATTGGCAATTGGGTTTTTTGTGCTAAGTTTTCCATTGTTTATGCAACCAAATAAGCTTCCGTAATTGGTTGAGCAAAGTAACAATTTATTTGGATTGTCCTACAACCTACAACATCAGTAGAAGTAGAGAAAGTCTTTTTACTGACACCCATAGATGAACGAGACACAGATTATTCATCTGCCGTGATATCGTACCACGCTGGCCGGTGTAGGTTGGTAGGGGAGCAGCGACTTACGGTCAGTTATCCATCCAAGTGTGAACTGCTAGTAACTTTGATTGACTCTCGTGGAGAGAACTTATTGCATTGCGCTTTGCCCTATATCACCGTTCAATTCTAAATTCAGTGGATATGAAGCTGAAAATCACGATTATATCCATGTCCGCTTTGGCTGCACTGGCACTGTTTTCCATTTATATACAACATAATATCATATATATCAGGCAGGCCCGTAGACAGGGGGGCACTTGGGGGCACGTGCCCCCCCCCCCGAAATGTTAAAAAGACAAAGAAAATGGAAGGGGAACAACCGAAAATTTTACATTTTACAAAAGGTATTTTACAAGTGCCCCCCCGAAATGAAATCCTGGCTACGGGCCTGATATCAGGGGTGGCCAACTTTTGTGTACACAAGATCTACTTTTAATATACATTATTACATTTTTCGACAAAAACAACTTCAATTCCGTAATCATTTTAGCGGCATCAATGCGACATCTAGTGACAACTCTTCGAATGCTGGAACATGGGGTAAATCTAGCAATTCGCGATTTACATTACCGTTGGTGGCGCCACCATAACTAACAAATTACGTCCAATTTTTAGTTTGAAATTATTCCGTGCGGTGGCGTGCGATATTTGCGAAAACAAACAATTTACCCAAAAAACATCAAAACCCGTAAACACACTGATATTTGCGTCCAATTTTTCATCCAAATTTTAGTTTGAAATTATTCCGCGTGGTAGCATTTTGTTAATGTAAATCGTGAATGCCATTGTGGCCATAAACGCTACATCTAGCAACGAATCCTCGAATACTGCAACCGGGATAAGGTCACCAATACCATAACGGCCAAGACCGAATTCTAAATTTATAAGTAAGCAGTTTTTGCTACATTTTGCTGACTAAGGGCCGATCTATTCATCTCTTCGCAAAGCGCATCGTAATTACGAGCCAAATAAGTTTACAAGTGCCCTGCAAAAAATTTGGGTATATTCATCTTGTCGTATCTTGTTCTTTGGTATTGCGAACTTACTAAACAGGATCGATGTTTTCTTCTAGTTAGTATATGACAGAGTAGGATAGCGCTATAATATTATATTGTTATGAGAGAAAGAGATAAAATAGTTTTGGTCCAGGTCATTAGAAATGCAAGAAACCACGTCGAAAAACTACCTGAAACTACCCTCCCACAATCGCCTCGATTTCAATCCCGAGCATCCCTCATAAATTATGGTCATATGTGCAATTTGTACATTTTAACAGTTTATTTATCCAAAGGAGTAAAGTGTATTTTAAAGAAATCATAATTAAACAACAAAACTTTTGTTAAATCACTTTGTTAAAAAAGTGATTACATTTTTACAGTCCCGACAATTTAAATTATCCTATTACTGAACTCTGTTTTCGTCTTGGATAAAATTAATATCATCTAAAAGATTCGATTTGATCAATTATTTATCAAAAATTAAATTTCTCATAAATACAACACTCACAATTCTAGAAATTTTAAGTTAAAATCTGATTTGTAAAACATATTTGCCGCTTCAAGCGGCTCTTATATTTATGTTGGCCGTAACCCATATTTACAAGGCAATAGTGGCTATTGGGATGTGAATAAACGTTTACGAACTGCTACCTTACCCGTAACGCTAATAGCGCTACTTTACGAAGAGATGAATAGATCGGCCCTAAATGGCATAGCAGGATGGTAGCTTAAAAGGGGCCTTTAAATTGTGATGCAAAAACATGTTCCAACAGGTGGCGTGCATTAAAATATTAATCTTTTCTACTTATCTTTTCACCAATACAGAATTCTAATAATTTATAAAAGTCATATGAATAAACGATAACTAATTTAAGTAATGAGGAAGTTTGAACTTTCAAAGTTAAATATTTTAAAAAATATTCAATATTTTCAAATATGAATATCTTTATGGAATATACATGTAAATATTCAACATTGGAAGTTCAAACTTCCTCATTACCTACATTAGTTATCGTTTATTCATATAACTTTTATACATTTTTAGAATTCTGTATTGTTGAAAAGATAAGTAGAAAAGATTAATATTTTAGGGCGTACCACCTGTTGAAACATGTTTCTGCATCAAAATTTAAAGGGACCTTTTAAGGTGAAATCCTAATCACGGCACAGATAAATTTGGAAGAAACCAGGATTTGAGCTTATGACCTTTAGATCTATGGTCAAACTCCCTAACCACTACACCAAACAACCTGTACAACTTACAAGTTACAACTGCAACTGTTGTGATCTAAAGTTTAACGTTGAACTGTGGGTAATAGAGAAGACAACAGAAAACCACCCCTGTAATTAAATTTGACCTTTGAAGAGTAGCTAATGGCGTAATCAGAACCTCATTTATGGCGACTGAAATTCAAGGTCGGGATAAGAGGGTTAGCTACTACATGGATTTTAAAACGTGTAAAAAATCTGTTCAATGCACTGACATTAATCTGGAGTGTTGGGATTAACCATAGCTTTTTCCTGTACGGCGCTAAGTGTTAAATATAAAGAAATCGGTAAGAAACTGTGGGTACTGAGGGGTACAGAGTAACAAAGATTCTTCAGGGTAGGGGAGCCCTGGGAAAATTTTGTGAAGAAATTAAACTTAATTTTATAACATTTTTAAAGCACTTTTTCCATTTTCTAGGCTTGGCTAAAAATTATATAGATTACAATAATCTAAATATCTTGAATCTTGTCAGTTATGTTTCCACCTCTGACGCGCATGAATGGAGTAACGACATTCCCTCTGCCGACCGCTTACTCACTGACGACAAAAAATTTATATTACAAAAGAGCAAAGTTGATCAATATTTCAAACGTATCCGTATTTTCCTTATGGATTGCATATTGACCACAAATTTATTGGAAGAAACGAAATCAAGTTAGTAACAAATAACCTAAGCTCCTACGTTTCCAAATTTGCTATCAGAGCTTACGTTATTTGTGAAACAGTGCTCTTTTTAAAATAAATTTGTGGTCAGTAAGTCAGCGGTTGCGTTGATGGCGGTTGGTAGCGGGAATATCGTTAATCCATTCAAGTGCGTCAGTAGTAGACACATAACGGATAAGATCTCTATGGTAAGGTGACCAACCGTCCTCCTTTAAGGAGAATTGTCCTCCTTTGAAAACCGTCTTCCTTTTCCAAATTTTGGTTCTCATTTTTCAACTTTGGTCCTTCTAAATTCAAAAAATCTTCGATTTTACTGTTCTCTCTTTAGTATTGTGTTGTTTAGGGCCTTTGAGAGAAAATTAGAGACCTGGATCAGGTGGCCGGTCTTAGATTCCTGCCACTTGTCCAGTGTCTCAACTTGGGCCCGCGCATGCCAATGTTAGGAGTGGCTTCTTGCCCTTTCTCCGACTTGTAGGTAAATTGGCACTATGTTGGACAGTATCAGCGCGGCCTCGCGGAAGACTGTCCTCTGGGCGCTTAATAGTCGTTCTCCGCTTCGTTGGATTTGGTGGGCCGTGTGCTATACTGGGGCTGCGTATAGCATGATTGCTTCGATGACTAAGGCTCAGCGGCGGTGCAAGAATAGCTAGGGCCCGTAAGCAAATATACAAAACGGCCCCTAAAAAAAAAGGTCGTTAGTTTTTTGCTTGCATAAAAGGTGGGGTGGTAGGGCCCCTTATGGTCCCGGGCCCCTAAGCATTGCTTACAGTAGCTTACTTATATCACCGCCACTGCTAAGGCTATAGCCTTTCTCCTGGTCGTTTTCGACCCTCCTACGTTGGGCAGCACCAGATCTACGATTTTTCCGAATCGGGGCAAGAACTTGACATTGATGTCCCTTTCCTGCAGCATTTGAGTTAAAGATTAACAAAACTAACGAAATATATGAATTTGGCGCCCTTTTGAATTGCCGCCCGGAGTAGGTGTCTCTGCTTGCCCCCCTAGATCCAGGGCTGACGTGGTGCTTCAAGTGGACTATCGAAGACGTCGAGACCTCCACTTTCGCTGCTGTGTCCCGGATGCGTTGTGAAAAGTGTAGATGTTTGTCGAACTTCACTCCAAGGATGGTGAGAGATTCCTTTAGAATAGGGATCCGTTCATTTGGAAATACAGATTTTCCGTACCTGTCTCGTTCCCGAGACCATTACCGCCTCCGATTTGGTCGGGACTAGGGCCAGCACTTTCTCTTCTACCCATAGTAGGATGGTTCTTATGGTTTCGTATAAACGAAAATAAAACTTGCACAAATAGGCACAAACGATCTAGAGTCTAGACTCTAGAGTCTAGACTATTTTGAATCCGATATTTCAAAAAAGTATGTCTTTCCCACACAGTTATTTTTGAAATATCTCGAAAAATATTTGGTATAAACAAAAATAATAATTGCACAAACAGGTACAAACAAAGCACAAACGATTTAGACTATTTTGAACTTTATTCTGTATGCGTTACTGAGAATCTCGTTAATCCAATTATGCGCGTCGGAGTCGTTGATACTTTTCTTGAATATCTCAAAACCTGTTTGGATACAAACGAAAATAATAATTGCACAAATATGAAAATAATAATTGCACCAACAATTTATATTATTTTGTTTGTTTAATTATTAATAAATTACGAATTAAGGAATAATTATAATGTTATATTTGAGCTTTCGATCTTGCATTAAGATCTTCGTCAGAAAATTACAAATAATCAATTAATTCGTAATTTATTAATAATTAAACAAATTTATTTTCACGAATTAATAATAAACCAATTTTATATATTATTTTGTATCTAAAATTCGAAATGGAGGAGATTAGCATGTCTCCTGTCAGGAGACCCTGGGAGGGGGCTCCCAGTGATTTATTGAAATATCTAGAAAACTATTTGGGTACAAACGAAAATAATCTTTGCATGAACAGGCACAAACAATTTAGACTATTTTGGATTCAAAATGGTGGGGGGGGGACATGCACCTGACGCCTCATGATTGGTAAGTATTATATAATATTTCGAAAACAGTAAAGTGAATTACTATTAAGTAAATTTGATTTGTTTTGTATTGGTGAAAAGTATTATACAAATAAAATATTGTGGTGGAATTGTAAAAATCACACGACTAGTTATCTTTGTTCTTTTTTGTAATCTGTGATTCTGTGCATCATAGTTGGATGCACCGGTTTATGTGAAGGACAAGGTTAATAATAATATTAAATTTAACTTGAATATTTTTTTGTTTACGTATTGCTTTCTTATTCCAGTTTTATTTAGCTTGAAGTTAAAATGGCTGGATTAACAACAGCAACAATAAATATTAGTCAGCCAGATGCTCTAGAAAGAAAAGGAGAATTGGGGGAAAATTGGAATAAGTGGAAACAAAATTTCAAAATTTATTTGATTGCTTCTGGAGTAAGCGAAGCAGACAAAACAGCTTGTGCATTGTTTCTGCATACAATTGGACAATATGGTCGTGACATATATAATGAGTTGGAACTCTCCGATTTAGAAAATCTCACCATTCGAGATCTCTACGCAAAATTTGATAAGTATTGTAACCCTAAGTCTAACCTGGCTTTCGTAAGGTATCAATTCTTTAATACTAAACAAGCTAAACAACCGTTCGATGCATTTATATTAGCTCTTAAACAAAAATCTAAAAATTGCGAATTTGGAGACTTAACCGATAGTTTAATTATGACGCAAATTATAGCTGGGATTTCTAATAAGAAGCTTCAAGAGCGACTCTTTCTAATCGACGAATTGGATTTGGAAAAGACAGTGCAGGAATGTCGTGCAGCTGAATTAGCAGAATCACATGTTCAACTAATACCTGGCCACTCGAGTGGAGCGACTAAGAAGAAACCAGAAAGGAAATCCACCGAAGTAAAGGAAAAGCCTGCAAGAAATAAGAGTGACCATAAGCCAAAGAAAGCGGCCGAAACAAAAGAAGATTCTGAAACTTCTCCAGCTCCAAAAAAAATCAATTGTAAATTTTGTGGTGGTTTTCACGTGCATGGATCGTGCCCAGCATTTGGATCTACATGTAAAATATGTGGAAAACCAAATCATTACGCCAATGTGTGTAAAAATAAAAAGTGATTTTAATTAATCACTTACGTTTCAATTATAAAGATTATCTTTGTTTAAATCGTTTGACTTATTAGTACGTAGTTGGAAAAATTATTGAATTGTAATACTTTTATATTAAATGTAATAGCTTTTTAAAATTATTTGCTTTTGTTACTTCAATGTGAGATAAATATTGGAATAATTTTATACATTTTTTATGCAAGGAAGATAAAAGAGGTTAATTTTGTTTTGTTGAATTTATTTTACCTTATCGGGTGTTCATTTGGAAACTTTCCACTCTTAATATTTATTAGTAGATGATTGTTTTTTATTTTTCTGTATTATTCGAAAGACTTTCAATGTTTTAGAAAAAATAACTTTAAAGCTCTTACCCCAAATTTGATTAATTCGCGTTTTACATTAACAAAAGGCCACCACACGGAATAATTTCAAACTCTATTCTGGACGTAATGTTGTTAGTGGTGGTGGCGCCACCAACGGTAATGTAAAACTCGAATAGCTAAGGGTAAGGTGGGGCAATTGGGTACCAATTTTACAATAAGACAAAAATAAATTTTTGGACATTTTTGTCAGCTATAATTTTTTTTTTATTTTAGCTCCTCAGATACAAGCAATCTATCTTACAAGGGGACCGCCAACACTGGGCATCACCGATTTGCACTATTTTTAACATACTTTTGGTCATAATTAGTTATACCTACATAAAGTGAAAATTTACCAATTTGGAGAAAATCGATTTTCTTCCCTACTTCCTGACAAACAAAATTTTCGCGGCCCGTACGAATGAATTTTGCTAACCCATTTCCATTTTTGAACGATATATCTATCCTAAAATATACAATAGTCTATAATATAATAGTCTAGGTATTCAAAGAAAAGAGAACAATTTTAAAAGAAGGCCCAAATGAAAGTTTTTGGAACGTTCCTCATTTTCAAATTTTATCTGGACTACGTACACTTATTAAATAAAATTGTAGAATACATTGTGACTCAGGCGATCGATTGGCAACTAAGAAAGAAATTGTCCGGGCGCCAGTCCACTAAATAAAACACAGAAGTAAAGAAGAGTTGGTATAATTTAATTCAGTAATTTGCCTTCTAACTTACCCTTCCACCTCAATCCGTCCGATTCAACATCTCAATTCTTTTTGTACCTCTGGAATCTTAATGGTTCATCGTTTAAACTGAGTTTCAGGTATAAAGCTAAAAATAACAAAAACTGCACACAATCAAACAAGAATCAATTCACCTGCGAATGGTATAGCATCTCAATGTCGATGTAAATAATTAAGGCAAGCAAATCTCCAAAATGCGCTCATATAAAATAAAATAATCTATGGATTTCTGGATGTCCCACGTCGTCGGTGTTATTCCCAACAGCTGTGACAAGACAAACATCCGATTCTGGAAAGAAGTGGACGAATTTCCAAAAATATTATATAGAAATAATTAGTTCCATAAAACTTCTAAAATTTCCAACATCAAACCAAACGAGGTCATAAGATAAGAGGTGACGTGGAACGCACAAGGTCATCAGCTCAAGCGGTCGGATAACACGGAACCAGATGTGGAACATCCATTAAAATCAACCATTGAAAAAAAGATAAGCACCTACACATGGCAATGGGTTCCATCACGCTGATATAAGATAACAAATTGTATCAGAACCACTCCAACTTCATAACAATATAACAAAAATGGACGTCACATAAATTTGTCAATTTTTGTTAAGGTTTTATGTCAATAGTTGGGAAGAAAACACTTTCCGACTGCATTCCTGTAACGCAGTAGGGTAATTTTATTCATAGTGGTTGGGAGTGGTTAATGTGCAGAAACGAATATTCGTCATTTCGGTTCTATGTTTGTGTCAATGGGTGGAATTGAGTGTCAAGCGTTCTCTTTTCACATTTGCCGCGCAAGCCAAAAAGTCACGTGCCAAACACTATGAATAAAATGATCATACTTTCTTAGACAAATATCAAATATTGAAAATTGGCTACTTTCTACCAATAAAGGTTGATTGGTTTATTTTAGAAATAAAATTTATAACAAGAGCTAGATTTTGCCGGTATTTTTTTAAAATTTATTTATTGTTTTATTTTGAATAATAATTTTTGTGTCGAATACATACTAGTTCAATGGCTGGAATTTTAAACCTTCGTCAACCGAATCCATTAGAAAAAAAAAAAGGAAAACTGTCAGTAAATTGGACAAATTGGAAAAGAAATTTTACTTCTTTTTTGGATGCGAATAGAATAAATAAAACTGAAGCTCAAGCAATTGCACTTTTTCGTCATGTTATTGGTGATTATGGATTTGAATTATATAAGCAGTTGGAATCGGTGCATGAGAGTGTGGATGATTTATTTAATATATTTGACCAATTATGTAATCTTCAGCCGAATCTAATATCCATCAGATATACATTTTTTGAAACTAAACATAAAAGAAAATCGTTTGATCAATTTTTGGAAATGGTAAAACAGAATTCTCTAAATTGTGAATTTGGTGCTTTAACCGAAAGTCTTGGTTTTAGTTACAGAAAAATGTCGCAAATTCGAATCCACTTTCAAGAGAACTACCCCTGTTGCCTGTTGTTGGTAAAAAAAAAAGTTAAAACTTGCACCATCGGAAAGGATTTTTTCACTAATGTGAAGTTTATTTTACAATTTCTTTATAATTTTGCATGGAAACAGAACCTTTTATGGAAAACTTTATGTAATAAAGTGAATACAATTCTTTTATTATTGTAATTGTTGTTCTCAGGCCCGTGGCCAGGATTTTATTTCACGGGGGGCGCGATTCATTTATTTAATATTTTTTGATTTTGACTTGTTAAAAGCCTTTTGCAAAATGTAAAATTTTCGGTGTTTCGCAATTAAATTGAATACATTTCATACATTTTTTGGGGGGAGGGGCGGGGGGCGAAACGTGCGCTTTTGCATTATTTCAATTATTCATGATTATTTTCACATAATAGGGCAGCAAGTTGTTTCTTTACAATCACATTGTTTATGGCCATAATACAACATTTTTTATAGAAGTTAATCAATATTATAATTCATTAATTTATTAACAGTTTATCCTTAGAAGGTAAGCATTTTGGTTAATTACTAAGAAAAGTAGGGAAAAGGTTAAATTCTTTGTTAATCACAATCGATTGCGCATACATTTGCTATTTGTCACATTTGCATCCAAATATTTAGTTTTGTTTTATAATTTTTGTTCGCAAGCAATCATCATTTTCATTAAATTCATTTTTTGAAAATTTAATCAAAACATGGGATTGAGTAATTGTTTTAAAATTTATTATTGACCTGGAATTACTTGTGCATGGTTTCTCAGTAGTACAATAAAAAATTATTATATCGTAAGTATACAGTTACATTTTATAAACTATTTTTATTCAGTGTTAAATTAATAGAAATATTAAAAATCAATTTAAGTTTTGTCAACATTTCGTTTAAAATTATTCATAAAATATCATAAAATTATAATATAAATATAGGTAATCGAAATTAACACAAAAATGTTAAACTTGAATCAATTCAATTCGACGTCCTTTTGAATACTTTTACTTATTGAATGTCTTTTTTTTTTTAATTAAAAACAAATCGAAAATGAAAAAGAAAATAGAAAAGATTATTATATTTTTATATTTATAAAACTAATGCAAGGAATTATCAATGTAATGAAATTAAAAACTACTTTAATTTTAAAATTTCCTGATTTAATCAAATTTGGATTTCTATCATTTATTAAGATTATTGTGCAAATTATTAGAATATTTTTATGTGTTTTACAATAAATTTTAGTAGCAAAATTTTATACGATATATTATAAAGTTTATAATATAAAGTTTATTCAATCTTTTACAAATAATATACAAATTAATAGTTTTTCTTGGACGCAGTAAAGTTTTCATCAACAGAAAATTATGCTATTAATAAATTAACATGGTTTAATATTTATTATTGATCAATAAATTAAAAACGATAAAACGATTAGCAAAAAACCTTTATGTGACTTTCCAACAAACACAAACAAAAGGTCACCTATTTACATATTTACAACTAAGTAGGTTGCTGGAAAAGCTTCCTGTTTCTAGTATTTCCAGTGCCAGTGGTGTCAATTTTTTAACCTTTATATTCTCGTAAAAAGTGTAATTTTTTTTATATTGATAAGGAAGGCCAAGAAAATCTTAATCTAAAGTTTTCGACCAAAATGCCCTTGTTATCGCTCCATCATCGTAATTTTCAAAACTCGGCTCTCTGTTGTGATATGAAAATTGCGACCATATAATTTTGTATAGCTTTTTCTTACGCTCTAAACTTTAGGTTATTATATGACATTTGCACGTACTATCGCTCATTGTCGAGATATTGAACGAGAAAGAAAAAAAGAAAAAAAAATCGTTTATCTAAATAAAAATGTAAATAAAAGAAAAATTTCATGATCGAAAATAAGCATTAAAGGGGCAGCGCCTAAAAAGAAAACTCAAAAGATGGCGCTGCTGATTCTCAATTAATTATTTTTACTCGGAACCTCCAGGCTTTAATATTTAAAATATATCAAATTTGTTGAGATAATACTATTCTATAAACAATATTCTTGGTATTGAGCTTTTTTGGGTTCATAATTTTAATTTATAAAAAAAATTTCGAAATTACAGTTTGATAAATTTTTCCAATGTGGGTCAATTTAAAACATTCAATACCAAGCTCAAACTTCCTTATTGCCTAGCTTAGTTATCGTTTATTCATATGACTTTTATAAATTATTAGAATTTTGTTTCGGTTAAAAGATAACTATAAAAGATTAATATTTTAGGGTACGCCATCTGTCGAAACATGTTTTTGCAACAAAATTTGCAGCGCGGTCTTAACTTCTAAAAATTATTATTGACAATTTCTACTTGATACTACGTATATTTGTTTCTTTTCATGTCGGTTTGGTATTGAATGTTTTAAATTGACCCACATTGAAAAAAATTATCAAACTGTAATTTCGAAATTTTCTTTATAAATTAAAATTATGAACCCAAAAAAGCTCAATACCAAGAATATTGTTTATAGAATAGTATTATCTCAACAAATTTGCTATATTTTAAATATTAAAGCCTGGAGGTTCCGAGTAAAAATAATTAATTGAGAATCAGCAGCGCCATCTTTTGAGTTTTTTTAGGCGCTGCCCCTTTAAGTATCTTCTTTTCAAGACAATCAAATATTGTCAACCCCATCTTTTACTTAACTTTGTTCTGTGAATAAAACCAACTCTTCTTCACTTCTGTGCTTTATTTAGATTTAGAGGACTGGCGCTGGGACATTCTTTTTATTAGTTAGTTGCCAAACGATCACCTGAGTCACAAGGAAGAACCTACGAACCGCGTACGCGCGACCCAAGCTCTGGTACTGGACGGAGGTGTAATCCCATAGCTGGCCTGTCCACCATTCCATCGTAGACCAGTGGGGCAAGTAAAGCCAATATTGGAAAATAATATTGGACTAATATTGGCTGAATATCGGCAGCCAATATTGGTTATCGATATTGGTGCAATATTGTACCAAGCTCCAGACAACATTGGTGGAATATTGATTTCCTATATTGCCTTAATATTGGAAAACAATATTGGACCAATGTTGGCTAAATATCGGCAGACAATATTGGTTATCAATATTGGTCCAATATATCGCACCAAGATCCAGTCAACATTGATGAAATACTTATTTACTGACATAGGTCCCCAATAATTAATTATAAAACAATATTGGATCAATATTGGCTGAATCTTGCAATATTGCGCCAACATTTTATATTTTATATTCTTAGTTAGTTGCCAAACGATCGCCTGAGTCACAAGGAAAGAACCTCCGCGTACGCGCGACCCAAGCTCTGGTACTCTGTTACTCTGGCGCAATATTGCGCTAATAAAAATATTGGGCCCTCTTACAACAAAAGGTTGCCGACCCCTGATGTAGAGAAAGGGGAAATTGCCTATAAAATAATTTCGGCTAATGCTTCGCGCAAATGAACTTCACGCTCAGGATTAATATTGCATTGTAGTTCCTTGTTAGTTATATAATAGATACACTATTTCTTTGCTGTGACAGTCCACAGTTGTTTTTGAGTAGATCTCTTTAATTTGAATGTTTATTTTAAACTTCATCCATTAAAGAATAACCTCTTTAACGAATTTATTATTCAGTTTAAAATAATGAATTCATAATAGGATTCCTTAACCCTTATCATAATAGTGGCTATCTATTCGAAGTATTGAATGGATACGATAGGAAATCAATAATTTATTATTCTTATAGCGGTTTATGTAGTTAATTAGGTTTGTAGTGAGAAAGTTCAATTTTATCGTTTGATTGATGACTTCCCTCTGTTATCTTATGGTCGATTTATGCAACCAATTTAACCTAATTTAGAGTAACGTAATTTAATTTAATATAATAAAGATTCGCATTAATGCAAAACTATGCAATGATAATATCTGTTCTATCTACAGTATGATTTTATTTACATGTACATTCCTAATAATACTAGTATTACTTTTCAAGCGTCGAAGGATGGTGTGAACTGTGGATGATTGTGAAAAATTGGTTGGTCCGGAATAAAATAATATATTTGATTTTTTTTAAAGATCTGCATTATATTTTATTATTAATATAAATACTTAATTAGGAGGGGCAAATAACTTTAATTAAAAATGCTAAAAGTATGAATACATAAAAATATTAAACATGAAAATTGACCAAAAATAGTGCAAAAATTCATTTTTAATCCTCCCCAAAATACAAATCATTAATAATTGTACTATATTTACGAAGTATTTAGCATAACATAAAAAAATAAATGAGTATTTTCTTACTGTCAATAATTTCCATATAAATATGGAATATTATAATATTACTTGTACGTAGTTAGATTATTTTGCTCATAATGTGATAATCCAAAACTAATCGACGCCGACGATTACCTGTCAGTAGACGATACCTTGTTAATCTAGATCATAATTACTCATGTCTACTACTTCCAAGGACATAAAATGAGTTATTCATAACATTCATCGGGCAAACCGAGGTCGAAAGTAACAATTTGACTTGAAAATTCGACAATAAAGAAACTATTGCAATTGCAAAGAAAAATTTTGTACACCAAGTTTACATAACATTACATAATTATGAAATATTCAAGTTGTTACTTTTGACCCCGATCTATCCTACCTTTTATATTTATCGCTAATTGTATTATGAAATTATTATTAATTACTTTGAAAACAAATTTTAATGTAATTGTGAAAAACTTAAACTTTTTATGGAGGTAATACCGTAACTTGATCGAGAGTTGTTAAAAAATTACAGATTGTGACAGATCAATATTTATTTGAATTAAAATGTAATAAAACTAAGAGAACATTATTATAGTAGTGTCGTATCTACCTGATGAGAGTGGATATTAGGTGTAACAAACATTACCTTGTCAATATTGAACATCGACTATGTGCAAGTAGATAATATTGGATAGTAAATTTAAATATTGTAATTATGTAAATAAATAATAATTATTGAATTCTATTCGATGGAAAATGTAACACAAAATCAAGCTTGATTCAAAATGTAATAATAAACCACGTAAGTAAGAAGTAGGTAAAGGAATCCACAGTAGCATAATATGAAATGAACGTTCCTCACGTTCACGCTCAGCTGACATTCCGAATATCACCATACGATTAAAAAACTTTAAGAAGATCCGAAATGGTTGTTCAATATATCCATCTCTTGCCTATCGTAATATTTATATGGTTTCCTTTGACATTTGTTACTACGTAAGTAGAACTTTCTTTTTGTTATCTTGATTCAACTATTCCATTTCAGTTATATTATTGCTGTGATACGAAAAGATGTCAATCCTATTTTTCCGTACATAAGCGACACTGGCACTTTTTCACCTGAAAGTTGTATTTTTGGACAAATGCTTAACATGGGGGCTATTTATAGTGAGTATTTTTTGCTTGTCAACTTCTATTTACGAATTTTTTCCTTTGGAATTTATCTATATATTCATATTTAATATTAAAATAATATCTTTTTTTATTACTATTACATTTTTTATATCAATTGTATTATGCTATACCTACATTTCCGGCAGAAACAGAATAATAATAACTAACAAGTTTTACACTCACATGTGTTGATTCTCAATATTATGTCAGTTATGTTATGAACACAGTATGCTAATCCAAATATCTTCAAACATTCATTTCATAACTTTAATAATTAATAAATTCATCATAAATCTAAAAGCACCTTTACAACAAAATTTATTTAGCTACGCGACACAAAAGTTTAATTTGCACAATCCGTACGTAATTTATTTGGGTTCCTTACGAAATTCCCCCAATTTTATCTAAACTACACGACAATACAACCATTATGGCCCTTGACGTCATTCGAATTCTACAGAAAAACCGGGCTATTGAAGAAAAATAGATCAATAAATCCAGCCTGGTGTGAGATAAACAAGATTTGCATCAATAATAACGTATCAAATCCATTATCCTGATTACCTAAATTGATTAGTAAACCAATTCTGATATTGTGATTAGTAAGTTCATAGAGTCCATTTCAGATTTATAATTCCTGTCAATAACAAAAGTTTCGGGGACAAATTGACAATATCTTTGAACCTATGATTCTGGGATTTCAAATGCGAATTAATACCCGTTTGAACAGCCAGCTGTAACTATAGAAATACTACACCCAAATAAAAATAAAGGTGATCGCACACTTAGGCGATGCGATGCCTTAATATGCGGAAATTCCATTTGATTCTATGTAAACTTCGGTAAGCGTCAAGAAACTCATCGCTTCATGTCGCCTAAGTGTGGGAGCACCTTAATTCTTTAATCTACAGTGTCGTTTACGTACTTCAACATTTTTTTATATTTTGTTTCAGTGGCACTCTTTACTTATATAAGGTTTAAAGCAGTGAATGATATTTGCATAAGAAATGCTTTAAGGAAAGAAATATATGAAAAAAACTCAACTGCTTTGTATTATGGAATGATAGCTGCATTCGGTATTATGATTGTGGGAAATTTTCAAGAAACTAATATTTTTGTGGTTCATTTAATTGGAGCATTCCTAGCATTTGGGTTGGGAACAATTTGGCAGTGCTATCAAGTAAGATTCGTTCATTTTTTATCATTTTTAGCCTTTCATTTTAGCCTTAGCTATACTATTCAAAAATACATTAGATCAGATTTTGCACAATAGAGAACCTTACAATGTATGCCGTTTAGGTGTGCAAATTTTAGTAAGAGCTGGTTTTCACCTACATAGAAAGAGAATATTTATATTTGTGATGTAGTATGTAGGGTTTCAATCGTAATTGCAAGGGAAGTCAGTAGGTGGGGGCGGTGCTACCTGATCCTGCGCCCACTGTACATTTCAAATCATAATCATCATCATTATCCAGCTATAACATCCATTGTTGGATATAAAGCCTCCGCCATATTTATGGGGGGGGGGCGTAGTTAGTCGTAACTCGCCACGCTTACCAGGTGGGATGGCGAGTGTAGTCCATAGATCGATTTTTGGACTTTTTGGACCACACAGCATATCCGGCGCAATCAGCATTTGAATCGCGTTTTCGCGCTCTTTAGTCCATCCGTGTTTGATTTACGCTGGACTGCTGGTTTTTCAAATGTTGTCTCAAATCACAAGGTGACAATAAAACATCACCAGGAGTCTAGCGCAAATCAAACACGGATAGACTACAGAGCGGGAATCCGCGGTTATAATCCAGATTGAGTCGGATATGTGCTGTGATCTAAATAGTCCAAAATCGATGTGGGGACTATGGGGAAGGCAAAGGGAAACCACCCCATTAACATTTCCCTAGTAAAGTCTTCTTCGCTTAGCCAGGAGGATCGCCAACATCCGGAATCAAATAAGGCACTTGAAGAAGAAGAAGAATTATTTTTTGACCATAATACAAATGTAGATCACATTCTGAAGTGCTCTTGACATTTTGCACCCCTATGTGTCGCTTATTTGGCTTACCGCTTAGGCATTCTTAGCCTTAAGATGCCTTAGATCTGCAGTTATTTTTATTTCAATGCAATTTTTGATTTAAATTTTTTGATTAAAATCATTCAAAAAATTTTTTTAAATTATTTTTTAAATTGTAATTTTTTTTTATTTTATGAAATTTGTACTTCCTGATGAAGCTTTCAATATATTAGCGAAACGTAGGAGTCAGATAATCTAGTAATTATTATTAATAGTCCACTACCTGAGAAAAAAAGAAAACTAAATTAAAATTAAATTTTGTTAAAATATTTTGAAACTTTATGAAAATATTACCCATATTGTAATAAACACAGGAAAAATAACTAAAAAATTCTAATAAGCCTTAAGATGCCTTGGATTTGCAGCCTTCTTCTTCTTCTTCTTCTTAGTTTAAGCCTTAAGGCTTAAGGCTTGTTATTACCAACATCTGCGTCGTTTCCTTGGCAGTGTTGGTTCTGTGAGCATATAAATATTTTACATCCATCAGGTAGCTTGCTAGATTTGCCGTCAGATGTGCCATATATCCTGGTTTTTATGTTAATGGTGGCAATTCACTAACCCAGGGGACCACCGGCTTAACGTGCCTTCCGAAGCACGTAGACTAGTAATAAGAAAGTTTGACTCTCCCCAGGTTTGAACCCGGTGCCCCGCATTTGCATCCAACTGCGTTAGCTGCAAGGCAATGACCGTCTGGATTTGCAGTAATTTTGATTTCAGTGCAATTTTTGATTTAAATTTTTTGATAAAAATTTAATTTTATTCAAATCTTCTGAAATTCTATGAAAATATTAATACCCGCATCAAGCTAGCGCCGCCACTTTCAAAAAACCTAAAAAAAATATTTGGAGAATTTGTGGCTAATTTGTTGCTAATTAGTTGCCGCAATCGCAAATTTGTTGCTCTTACCGGTGGAGAGTTACAGCCATTTGAGTGGTGGCGGCGCTAAATTTATATCAAGCCAGCGTCGCTACCATTCAAACACTTACGAAAAACAAAAAATAAGTATATGTTAATTTGTGGCTAATTTGTTGCTAATTAGTTGCCGCAATCGCGAATTTGTTGCTCTTACCCTTCGAGAGCTACAGCCATTTGAGTGGTGGCGGCGCTAGATTTATATCAAGCCAGCGTCGCCACCACTCAAAAACTAACGAAAAACAAAAAACAAGTATATGTTAATTTGTGGCTAATTTGTTGCTAATTAGCCACAAATTAACATATACTTATTTTTTGTTTTTTGTAAGTTTTTGAGTGGTGGCGACGCTGACTTGATATAAATCTAGAACCGCCACCAATCAAATGGCTGTAAATCTCTCACGGTAAGAGCAACAAATTCGCGATTGCGGCAACTAATTAGCAACAAATTAGCCACAAATTCCGATATACTTAATTTTTATTTTTAGTAAGTTTTTGAGTGGTGGCGACGCTGGCTTGATATAAAGTTAGCGCCGCCACCACTCAAATGGTTGTAACTCTCCAACGGTAAGAGCAACAAATTCGAGATTGTGGCAACTAATTAGCAACAAATTAGCCACAAATTCTCCAAATATTTTTGTTTTGTTTTTCGAAAGTGGCGGCGCTAGCTTGATGCGGGTATTAATCCTGTTATAATAAACACAGGAAAAATAACGAAAAAATTTTAAGCCCTAAAACGTCTTGGATTTGCAGCTATTTTGATTTCAGTGCAATTTCTTTTTTAAATTTTTTGATAAAAATTTAATTTTGTTCATATATTTTGAAACTTTATGAAAATATTACCTATATTGTAATAAATACAGGAAAAATAACGGAAAAATTCTAAGCCCTAAGTTGCCTTAGATTTGCAGTAATTTTGATTTCAGTGCTAGTTTTGATTTACATTTTATGATAAAAATTTAATTTTGTTTAAATATTCTGAAATTTTATAAAAATATCAATTCTGTAGTAGTAAACTTAGGAAAAATAACAAAAAAATTCTAAGCCCTAAGATGCCTTGGATTTCTAGTTATTTTGATTTCAGTGCAATATTTAGTAAAAAATAGTATTAAAAAAATAAATCGTCTGCAGTGTTGGTGAATTGGCCCCCCGGGCACCAGGGCTTCAAATCAATTGCTTTAGGGAGTGTTGGATTAGTGAAAATACTTAGAGGGGGCCTCAAAATTAAATTGCGCCTGAGGCCTCATAAGTTCTAAAACCGCCATTGTCTTCGTATAATATATAGCTCGCCATCCAGTTTCGTACTGATCTTTGTAATTTTATTCCTCCAATTTTCTTGCATTTGAAGCAATTCCGATTTTTTATCAATGGATCAGCTAGATAAACAAGAACAAGAATAATAGTTAATTTTTGTCAGTAGCTGCATTTTTATGTTTATTATGTATCTTGGGGAGAAGTACGAGGCCGGAGGCTGAGTTATGTTATATGATGATGGGGGACGGTTTACTTTGTTTTCTTTGGAAGACTAAAATTGTGGGATAATGAAAACAGAGATTGATTGTGGTTGATTTTATAAAAGTGTGAATCACTCGGTGTAGTCGTGCGTCGCTTTCGATACTATACACTCTTTATCGGACAGCAAACAAATCTTACATTTTCAAACAGAATTTTCCTTCAATATTTCGAGGATTTAAAAGTTTGTAAGAAAACTTCTGTTCCAATTGTTAATATTTGGTAACAAACTTCTCAGGAATTGTAGAGCAAATAAATTAAACATAATGATTCAATTTACCAACGTTTTGGCGCATTTACTGCATACCATTCTCATGGATACAAAACAGTTACAAAGTACAAACATCGTTGGTGCACCCACCAAACGAATCGGATGTGATGTATCACATTGTAAAAGAGTACAGGAACATTTGGAGGAACGAGGATTTAAAAATTTAAGTAGGGCCGACGCCACCTGCCCTTGCGCCCCTTGCAGATTTCAAATACAGTTGTTTGCACGAATAATGAAGCTTCGTCATAAACGGTATTTGTATGAAATAAGACGAAAATTGTGAGTCACATAAGTGTTTGATATAATAAATTTAAATCATAAAATTTAATAATTAATAAGCTTAAAATTTTATTTTTAACAATATTTATGACTTTTATGAAATAAGTGGGTCCACGGTCAAATTCATACCAAAAACGGTTTGGGAAATCAAAAAATTTAAGAAACCCTGCTCTAATGAAATGGAAATATAATCTAAAATCAAACTAATTTGTTAAAAAATTAAAGCAACAGTCACTATAAAAACTACTTTCATTAAAATTATTATGCACGCTAAGAACTATTGTGTCTATCTCTTTCTATCTCATACGTTGGGTGTCAGATAATTTTCGACGTAAAAGATTTCTAAAATCAGACATTTAAGAATAATTTAATATAGGGCCGATTTCATAATCAAAACGTTAATGGAGACTTAACTAAAAGATCATTGCTAAGCAATAGAAAACGTCCGTTCACTCTAACAAGCCAATAGCAATCCACTTTTATTTTTAACGACTCGTTAAAAGTATTATGAAATCGGCCCTTAGGGCCGATTTCATAATCAAAACGTTAATGGACTAATGAACTAAAATCCTTGTTAACCAATAGAAAACGTCCGTTCACTCTAACAAGCCAATAGAAATTCACTTTTATTTATAACGGTTCGTTAAAAGTATTATGAAATCGGCCCTATGTGTCTTTGTTTCACCTATGCTACTACAATTAATTTAAAAAAAAGGTTGTCTGTACTTAATTCAGATGGTTGTGACGTAAGCTTCACTATTCGTGATTACAACTGTATGTAGCCCCAATCACAAACATAATGCAAATGTAGATCGTATTCTGAAGTGCCCCTATGCGTCGCTTACCTGGCTTACCGTTTAGCACTGCCTTTGTCAGTAGGTATTAGGACGATTGGACCAGCCAAACAAAAGTTCCAATTAGAGAAAATCGTTTATTAGTACTAATGACTAAAAGAACTGTGTGAAAGGTAAACAGAGTCTGTTACTTCAGATTAAATCAATGTTTGGTATTTTTCGAATTTCATTTGCGCGGATAAAGTGGGGATCGCAATTTTTGCGATTACAGACTTATTTATATCTTTCGACCATATACAAAAATGTATTCTCTTTGTTGGTGAAAACCAGGGAATGATGAAGAGCATTTCATACAACGCTATGATGAAATTACATTTGGTAAAATTATATTATTTTATTATCTAAATTTTAATATCTACACTGTTTTAATTCAATAGGCTAGTCAAATTTAAATTTTATTGGAACTAATTTCAGACTCGATCAAACTCTTGCAAGTTCGATAGAAAATATATTTTCAAATGTAAAAAGGTTACTTTTATCAAAATCGAGCTGGTTCATGTACCTACAAAAAAAAAACACAAATCAAAAACTATAAAAAAATTGGAAGTTTGGAATTAGTTCCAATTTAAGGATAATACCAGTATAATTTAACTGGCTTAAAAATCATTTTTGGTTATAGACATGGATATCGTTTAAATTGTTTCCGATAGTTGGTCAGCCATGTGCTAATAATGCTAGATTAGTTTTAACAATTATTTGTGGGATTACAGCAAACGTGAGTTTTGTGTTTGCGGTACTATCGATAATCAATTTCAAAGGTAGTAAATTTCTAAGCGACCGCAATATTCTCATCTAATATTTTCATTTTAGGAACCGATATAACGAAATGGAATGAGCAAGATGGAGGATACAAGTATCATCTCGTCAGTACTGTCACCGAATGGATAGTTGCGTTATCTACAATGAGCTATGTCTTAACTTTCACATCAGAATTTAAACAAATAACAGTGGAAACTATAGAAGTTAGTGTGAAAGAAACGTCGTCAACGGTTAATTTTAATAATGCACAGCATATTATAAATGATACCAGACAACGAGATAGGAACAGATATTGATGTTTTAAGTGATATGATTACAATTAAGCATACATATTATCTATTGTACCTAAGCGATACTAAAATAACTTTTACTACATTGATTATTATCAATATTTGCGTGAAGTAATTTTTTACATCACCGTAGATTACATTTTTTGTATAAGAGTGCTTTATTTATAAGAGTTTAATACTTGTGGTGGGCATTATCTCTATTGCTATCACAATGCCATACAAAATGAAGGGGCATCTCTCAGAATTTTGCAACAATAACTAAAGTTCCAAGAAGGATAGAATATTGTTTAGTTGTAGCAAATACAATCATTAAAGCGGATAGGCCGTTTCGGTAGCGGTAAAAGAATGTAGCTTATAAGTGATAAGACTATCAACTGCACATTTCAATATCTCTCCCTAACCATCTCCCTAAGAATAAAAATTAAGATGTTTCAAGAATTTATCTAAAAAAAACCAATACTGAGTCATTCAGGTTGGCTCGCTTTCTTGGAAATGCTCTGTATATTATATTAGCCGAAGAACAATTTTCTATTATAGCATTTTGGACATACAATGAAAAGAATATTAGTTATTGCAGAAAAAACCAAATTGGTACTTAATTCTTCAAAAAAAGGGTATCAAATACACGCGACTTTAGTACAAGAAAGGTGACCATCTTTTAAATGCAATTATTAATTATTTGGATTTTTAGAGCGAGAATTTAACTGGGCAAGGAAGTGAAACCGTGATATTTGAAAGTTGATTGCAATATTACAAACCATCAGTTAATGATACATTTTGATACGAGATTGGGTTTCATAATGAGTTCGTTTTAGACGAAAAACAGAAAAAATTATTTTAATTGATATTTTGGGTATTTGTAAATATTTGATTCAATTAGTGTTGATGTCAAAACCCATGACAAAGTGTCAATTTGCTATAAGAAAGTGAACATAAAGTTTTTGTTGAGTCAGCATTTAAGCGAAACCTGTGAACGTACTATGAGAGATGTATTTTAAAGAAAATTAAAATAAAACTACAGCATAAATATTTGTTAATACAGACATATCGTACAGCAGGAGTGTCAAACGTGCAGCCCATAAAGCAATTTCTTGCGGCCATGGCTGCAGCGACTCCACGAGGACAATTACAAAAACAAAGTTTGAAGTTAATTTTGACTAATTCTACCTCTTCCATTCTAATTAGATCAGTTTGTTTTAGTAGAACACATTTTTGCGGTCCACTTTTATACAAAATGGCCTACGGTCCAATTGAGTTTGACAACCCTGTCATGCACAGTAGAATATTGAGGTTTAGAGTGGACATTTTATACTCAAAATTGTACTATACTCTGTTTACCCAACAGATGCACCGAAGCTCCTCCCTAAAAACGCGCGGGATATTCGAATAGAATTTTTCTATTGGTCGAATTTTGAAACTCCCGTTTACAACACTAACGTCATAGTTTTTTTTATCCTAATAACTTTTATGTAACATTTTTAGCGTGTAAAACTGGTTGATGCGCTTAAATTTTTGGGGAGGAGCCTTGGTGCATCTCTTGGGTAAACAGAGTATAGTTTATGCTTAAAATTGTAAAAGCAGTTTGTGTAAAATAAGTTTTAAAGTGTGATCAAGTTTTTCATTTTTGTATTTTATCACGGTTTTGTAAAATTGTTGTTTTAATATTGAATAAAATCAATATATCGATTTTATCAATAAAGCTTTTTTATTTGCATTGCTATATGAGTAACAGAATTTTATTGTACTTTTGCATTTATAACAATAATTAAAGAAGAGCAAATGGTAAGTATTCTGGATCTTCATACATCTAAAAAATATTCATTTGATAATAATTACTATAGGTTTGTTCGTTTGTATGAACTAACTTGCTCGGTTCAAGTTAGTGCAATGTACTGTGTTCGTTTGGCTGCTCAGTTCATAACCGAACATGAATTTCTTACTCGACCTCCATAGGAGGAGTACACTATCTAACTTTTGTGGTGGGAGTATTTTGTCTCGAAAGATAACCCAGTTCAAGTTAGTTCATACAAACGAACAAACCTAATGAGAAGCGACAATCTTAAAATCAAAATTAACAAACTCACCAATGACATCAATATTATCATTAGCAAAATCGAAAATTACAACTGGAACAAAATCCTATCAGACGTGACTCCACAAAATTTATAGAAATGATGGAAAATTGCGAAATATATAACAGGACATATTCAACGTACAATTTCCCATCATACAATCCCCACAAAAACCCATCATATTTAACTCAGATAAAGCAAACTCCTTCCATAAGTCTATCTGGATCACCATAATCTCTAAGAACCCTAACGTTGACGACCTAGTCCAACTCTTATTAGAAAAATTCATGAAACTATCTATCCCACTCCTTCAGAAGACCCCACTTCCTAAGATGAAACTAGTAAAATCATCAGTAAATTCAAGAACGGATCTCCCGGAAACGACTCCATCACCGCTCATTACCTCAAGAAGTTTGCCAAAAAATAAATTTGTATATCCTCAACGTCTATTTAAAGAATCAATATTTTCCAGTTGCATGGAAAACGGCAACTATTATCTCCATCCAAAATCTAGGCTAACCCAAAGATATTCTCTCCAGCTACCGTTCCATAAGTTTACTACCTTCATTATTCAAAACACGATTTCGAAAATCATTCCATCTTTCCTGAACAATTTGGCTTCCGATCCAACTATCACTGTTATTTATAATAATGACAAATCTACGACCTACGACTAGGTTAGGAATGGAAAAATTACCCCATCCACCCCATTACAATAATTATCGAAAGCTTCCTGCGTGACAGATCATATCAAGTAAAAATTTAAAAATCCATGTCAAACCCCCTTCCCATCCTAGCTGGAGTTCCGAAATGCGACCACGCTGTCACCTACTAAATAAATACCCAATCTTGCTTTACGCCTGTCCAATTTGTATCAAAGCTGCTCGTACAAATATGCAAATTTTACATGCGTCCAAAACAAATGCTTCCGAGTGATCATACGAGTACCTAGGTACATTGAAAAATTCAATTTCTACCATCTTAGTGCAAAAAACTTTCATACTATCCCTACATCACATATTCATTGCACTGCTTCCAAATGTTTTGATCACACGGTTCAGCAGAACCCAACCACGTCACATATTGCCACAATCAGTAACAGAAACTAGCCCTTCAGGCGCATAAAATTCAAGTTGCTTCACAACATCATTATAAACTAACCATAGTACCAAAGATGGGGCCGAATTTTTGCACTCGTTGTAGCCCGAAAACAACATTATACAGCTGATACATTGAAGTAGGAGTAGCTGATGTCCAATGTAAAAACTATCTACATAATGTGGTAAAGTATAAGGAATTCTCATCTTGGGAAGAGTGGTTGAGTCGCACAAGTTGTTTGTATTACAAATTATTACCTTCTACTACCATCCAAAAATATCCAAAAGGTCCTTTTGGAATTTTTTGAAATTGAAATTCTGAAGGCCTTGATTATTTCGAAATTCTTGGACGTATATGACACAAGGCGTCGCATCTCCTACCTGCTGAGTTGTTTTTAAACATTCCTTCTTTTAAAAGAACAAATTCAAAATTAAAACTTTTTCGAAATTGTTTGCTTATACTCATCACATTTGAACTTTTGAACGATGACAATATAATAATATAGATACTGACGAGACATGCAAAATTTTCGATGTTTAATAAATGTATTTGTATTTATTTGTATTATGTGTGTTAAAATATTAAATTGAATAAATAAACATAAATAATAAAAGTACTACAAGGTTAGGGAAACATTCCAATAGCACGAAATTAGACTACAAAAAATCGAATAAACAATACCGCATACAGGGCGACGGAATAACTCAATAGCGGGAAGTCAGACTTGATGAAAACCGATTAAAAATTCAAAAAAGTCGTTCAATAGTTTCTAGGAATTTTTATCCAATTGGCGGGTCTTCTGCGGCGACGTATTCACGGTAAACTAAACCTACGACTGGCTCTCATAGCCTCGAAGCCCAGGTTTTAATTTTTTTAAGGCAATCAAGATTTATATATTTATTATTATTATTATTAATTCTCAGCTTAAATGTTTACTTGTCTATTTCTTTCCACAAACGGATGAGCATTTAATGACCGCTTTCGGCATCCACCTTTTCCACTGCACTCAGTTGTACAGAGGCAAAATAAGGTGTTTAGAATTGCATCAGGAGCCACTGGATTCCTTGGGTTTACTGCGAATAGAGATTAATCGTAGATCTTATTATTACATGTAAAACAACAAAATAGCTGGGGCCCGTAAGCAATAGAAAACGGGCCCCTAAAAAAAAACGTCGTGAGTTTTATAACGGTATATGGACAGGTAGGGTAGGGTGGTAGGGCCCCTTATGGTTCCGGGCCCCTAAGAATTGCTTACATTCGCTTATTCATATCACCGCCACTGCCTCGGACCCTCGGGAAAGTTGTTATCGATCCACTGCTGAACCTGTAAGTACTCGTACATTCTCAACGGGTGTTTAAATATGTAGTGATTTTTGCCTGGACATGAAAATTGAGAGACGGTCATTGCCTTGCAGCTAACGCAGTTGGATGCAAATGCGTGGCACCAGCTTCAAACCTGGGGAGAGTAAAACTTTCTTATGACTAATCTCCGTGCTTCGGAAGGCACGTTAAGCCGGTGGTCCCCTGAGTTACTGAATTGCCACCATTAACATAAAAACCAAATACAGATATCCAACCCAATTGTTAAAATTGTCAACACATATTTTTAATGTAGTACAGGAGACATTTAACTATGGTGGGCACTGGATATGCGTCACATACTTTAGATTATTATACATTATGCTGTTATAATATCATGCATTAGTAATCTGTGATTACACTTGTGATTACTATAGCATGCGTGCTTTTTTTTGACTAGTCTCCGTTCTTCGGAAGGTATGTTAAACCGGTGGTCCCCTGGGTTCTAGAAAGTGGAAGAGGATGAAGAAATTTCGAAACGAACTTAAAAATTATTTAAATAATAGATACCATTTAATTTATTATCGCGAGTTAACAACTAACCAATTTAAATAGAATATTTGTATTGTATAAAAACCAAACTTTGGTACCTAATGTAAAACATTAATTACATCATGGATGTAAATATTCGATTAGCGTTAATTAGTAAAACAGTAGGTCAAAACCTACGATATCATCTGGGCAATTAGGTGTTTTACCAAAATTATCATGTCAATATTGAACATAATATTATATCGGTGATGTACAGGTAGATATTGGGTTGTAAATTTAAATATTTTAAATTGTGATAATATAAATAAACAATAATTATCGAATTCTTGAAAATGTAATAGAAAACAGTGTAGGTAAAGGGAATTTTCGGCAGCATTATCCAGTGTATGTTACTCACGTTCACGTTCTGCTTACATTATAAAATATCACCATACGATAAAAAGCCTTAAATCACTAATGACTGTTCAATATATCCAATTCTTGCCTATGGCAATATTTATATGGTGTGTTTTAACATTTTTTACAAGGTAAATAGAAAATTCATTTTGTTATCTTGATTCAACTATTCCATTTCAGTTACATTATTGCGGTGGTACGAAAAGATGTCAATCCTATGTTTCCATACATAAGCGACACTGGTACTTTTTCACCTGAAAGTTGTGTTTTTGGACAAATGCTTAACATGGGGTCTATTTATAGTGAGTATATTGCATGGGGAGAATAATCTATTTTCGCCTTTTTTGCTCATCTTCCACGAAGCGATAACTTTCTTCTAATTTTTGTGAATTTTCTGCATTGCTTTAGCCGTTGCTTCATTTTGGAGACCTTAAACATCCGAATTTCATCTTCCTTCCTTCTCAGTCCTTTTACCCTAAAGAGGGTTTGGTGAGCCTTTTAACAAAGGCTTCTCATGGCAGATTACACCCCGGTGGTTTGCCATTGCCTGATTCTGAGGGGAGACGGCCATAATATGATTTTTACTTCGTCCGGAATCGAACCGAGTTCTCTGTATTAGCAGTTTATGCGCTTAATCGCTATGCTAACGACCGTCTCGTTATTACACTACATTCCTATATTGGTTGCTGTGACTTAATAGACTTTCTTGAATTTTTTTGCCCATTCTTGTCGATCCAGCTAACTTCTTCTCCTAATTTTCCGCGTTACTTTGATCGTTGATCGATTTTTCCAAACGTTATCTAGCCAATTATACAGTTAGGATTCTTCGCTTATATGTATTGTTGTGATATTTTCCATCAATTAAGAGTGACAGCAAACAAATAAGGGAGTGATTTAATTTTATTTGATTTTTAATTCAATAATCAGTTAATTTGGCTGATATGAGAAACATTTGCATCAATTACAAAAAACCACCACATGTAACGAAATTTACACATAAAACGAAACAATTTTGAATTTATTTGTGAAATATAAAATTTTGTAACATCCTGTAAGTGATTTTTGATTTTTAAAACAACAACAGATTCCTGTAAAACAAAAGTGAAAATAATAATTTAGTGCACAAGCAATTAACAGCATTATGTTACCTGGAAATAAGTGCGATTTTAGTCAACAGGAATGTAAGTTCCCACCACAAAAATCCAATTTTTGAGTTTTTGAAAAACACAAAAGGCGAGCGAGCGAGAATGAAGCCAGTTCCTGGGTGAAACTCAAGCACCAAGCAGGGCAGTTCTCCTGTGAAGACCAAAGCAGAAACTCGTGTTTGAGTTGCTTGGTGCATCCCAGATTGGGAACTCAAATAAAGTTCTTTTTGATCCGGGAATTAAGAAGCGAAGCTTGTAAATTCGCAGTAGCGAATAAATTGCGAGAGTCGCGTTTTACGGAATTAATAATTGTGCTCGATAATTAATGAAAAGTTGTGTATTTCAAACGTAATAAGTTGTTGGAGATTGACTTCACATTTGGAACACTGGTTGAAGTTTGGGACATCTGGCGCTCTCAAGACGAAAGAACAGGTGATGATTGCTGACGACTCAACTTACAGTGGCGCACGAGAAATTTATGAAGTTTACCATTTGTAAGGTAGAAAATTTGTTTTAATTTAATAAATTCAAATAATACAACGATAATGTGTTGTTAATGAATTTGTTAATAAATTTTGTACAATCAACCGTTATTTACACCTTTTACACGAATACTCAAAATACCCAGGTTTAGCTTCTGTATTTGAGAATTTAAATGTGACTTGGGTCTTTTGAATTATTACACATGAACACATTTGGTTTGAGACAAATCTATTGTCAAACGTAAATTGATGCAAATGTTAACGATTGGTTATTTTCATTTAATAAATGACATTTACTCTAAATTACCCTTTTATTTCGTTTGTCGAACCCATCTACTTTGTACAAGAGAAAAACTCTACTCCGGCATAACGTTGGTTTTTGGGGTCTTTTTGGGGTGATTATTCATTTAAGGGTGAATATCATTGCAGAATAGATGACGTTACCATAAAGACACTACACTGATGTAAAATTAATTCTATAATCCACAGCTACAATGATATTTCTACCATAACATTTTATATATTTTGTTCCAGTGGCACTCTTTTATTACATAAGGTTTAAAGCAGTACAAGATATTTGTATAAGATATGGTTTAAGCAACAAAATATATAACAGAAATTCAACTTCGTTGTATTATGGATTGATATCTGCATTTGGTATTATGATAGTGGGAAATTTTCAAGAAACTAATATTCTTGCAGTTCATTTCATTGGAGCCGTTCTAGCATTTGGGGTGGGAACCATTTGGCAGTTCTACCAAGTAAGATTAATTCATTTTATTATTTTTAATATTGCAGAAATAAAATTAATCAGATTTTGCGTGATAAAACCGGGTGGATTATAATTTCCACAGATAATGAAGTGACCCATTGATGCAATTTGTAAATTCTACCGACATGTCAGTTCAGATAAAGGTACTCTCAGAGTGGACGCTGATTGCCGATTACTTGTTGCAAGCATGGAAATATTTTCAATGTTAATGACTGTAACAGAAGACAAACAAAGCAGGCAATCTGACAAATATTTCAATGCAAAGATCGCAGTTGGTTAGCCGGAGTATACATTTAATTTTGTAATTCTGTGGTCGGCACTTAAAAGGCCATAAGTAATACATTTATTGAGGAATTGAAAGTTTGATGATGAAGATATCTCCTATTAGTGTTGTCTTATTAATAATAATTAATTTATCATTTTAATTAAATAATAAATTAATATAATTAAATCATTTTATTACCTTCTGTTAAATTTTAGTGAATTTATTACTTACATTTTGCTATAAAGTGCCTTACCTAAGAAGATTTACATTATTAATCTGTCTATTGCACTCTTACTAATATTTTTTATAAATCTATAATTTCTGCCATCGGTAGAATTTACTATTCTCAGCGGTAGCTTAGCAAAGAAAGGAATTTATCCTTGACAATCGGTATATCGAAATATATTGAAAAATATAATAACTATTATTAATTTTGAATGTTACAATTCGGGGCGATCTGTCAAGTATTACTATTGGAATCGAACAAAGACATAACCTTAAATTACGTAACTTTTACGTTGCTGTTACGGAAATACGTAGTTGACAATTATTCTTTATTTATTTATCTTATGGTTATGTTTTTTCTTGGTTTCCTGAATTAAATGTTATTCCAAGCCGCAAGCCGTTTGCTCCAAATTTCACATCTATTATTTGGAACTGGTTCCATTTTAGGGTTAAAATCAGTTTAAATTGGTTGACCTAACAATACTAAATTTTGATTTTAGACATGGATATCGTTTCAATTGCATCCCCGAGTTGGTCACCAATATACTAATAATGCAAGATTATTTTTAACAATTGTTAGTTCGATTTCAGGAAACGTGAGTTTTCTCTTTGGAGTTTTATGGCTAATGAATTTCAAAGGTAGTCAAATTCTAAATGATTACAAATCCTTATCTAATATTATCTTTCTGTTCAGGACCCAACATGGCGAAATGGACTGAACAAGTTGAAATTTATAACTATCATCTCATCAGTTCTATCACCGAATGGATAATTTCATTTTCTTCAATACTTTATGTCCTCACATTTACATCGGAATTTAAACAAATAACAGTTGAACCTATAGAAGTTAGTGTTAATCAGATGATAATCATTAATGTTCATAATGCACATACTGTACAAAACTCTAGACATCAAGGTGGGGTAACATGGTTCTCAGGGAGAAAACAGACACCTTTTAAAGCTCCGAAATTTTGAGTTAGCCAGAGTTTGTTCAAAATATGGTTAATTTATTGAGGAACTAAAATATTAACTTGTAATAATTTTGAAGATGAATCTTCTATACGGCTTAATTCTCACGCTAAAGTACTTTTACTGCACCGAAGTGTTACGATTGATTTGATCGAATTCAGAAATAGTTGCATAAATCAATATTTTGCTTTTCTACATAGATTAATTACCATAAGTTTAGATCTAAAGTGTAAAATTTATATAGGAGTGAAAATATTAAACTAACTAATTCTTTTTGTGTTACGTAGAACTACTTTTTATGACTTGTGTCACTTTATGCAATAAGCATACACATACTATGTAGTACTATAATATAGTATACCCAAAATGATACTAATAAAGCAATAATTATTATTTTTGATATGCTTTCCTGACTCCTAACGAAACTTACTAAAAAAAATCTTATTAGCGTTAATTCGACAAATTTACTAGGGGATTTTTCGATCTAATGTCTGGGCTATTAGGTGTTTTACTAATATTGTAATATTACTTTGTCAATATTGAAATTATTGATAATGTAACAGAAAACAGTAGTTAAGAAAATCCACAATAGCATAATTATGTGAACATTACCCACATTTAGCTTACATTCCAAATATCACCATTCGATTAAAAAACCTCAGATCCGCAATGGCTGTTAAATATATTCATCTTTTGCCTATTGTAATATTTGTATGGTTTACTTTGACATTTGTTATTACGTAAGTAGAATTTTCTTTTCTTTTTATCTTAATTTAACAATATAATTTCAGTTATATTATTGCTGTGGTACGAAAGGATGTCAATCCTATATTTCCGTACATAAGCGACAGTGGCACTTTTTCACCTGAAAGTTGTATATTTGGACAAATGCTTAACACGGGTGCAATTTATCGTGAGTTTTTCTTGTCAACTTCTATTTATCCTTTAAAACTGAATATTTAAAATGCTAATATTAAAAGTAGGGTTGCCCAGGCGATTCTCGCCTATAATGTGAAAAGCTGTTAAAGGGGAGTTTACATCAGTTAGGCAATGATCGCCTCTAATGGTTTTTGACATGTTCCTTCCCTCATTGCAATTTTTCAAATTTCACTTAAATAACTTAATGTTCGAACGACGGCGACGTTTACATCGAGGTTCTTATTTTACAAGATAATAAATTCAATCCGATTGGTTTTTGCCAGCTTTTACCAAGGCAAGACAACAACCTCAATATGAACGACGCTTATTAAGTGGTGAATTTAATAATAAAATGTAAATATAATTATTTAATCTGCAGTGACGTTTAATACCATAACATTTTTTATATTTTGTTCCAGTGGCATTCTTCTATTACATTAGGTTTAAAGCAGTAAATGACATTTGTATAAGAAATGGTTTGGATAAAGAAATATATAATAGAAATTCAACTTCTTTATATTATGGATTGTTATCAGCATTTGGTATTATGTGTGACGTGAATTTTAATTTTAGCATCCATTTAAAAAAAAAATTGATTTAAAACATAACTTTTTGAATTCACCTGGTAAGTACAGAAATGTACTAATAATAAGCGTTTAGATTACATTTTATAAATTTAAAGCAATATAAGTACTTCACGGTCATACAGAAATAATACCTGCCACTAACGTCATCAAGTCCTTTTGCCGTGTAACCTGATATTAACGCCTAGAATCCTAGTGATAACTCGCTAAATATCATGTACAACGTCTAGTTGGCGCGTACTTTCAAACCCACGCACCAAGTTGTTATTGTGTCCCAGCACAGCTGCGACATTCTTTACGCCGACCAATAAGATTCTAGAATACCCTTCTCAAAAATTATGTTAACTTCGAGACTTCGGTCTGCAAAATCAAGCACTTGCGTTAACATCTTCGACAAGCGAACTTCCTGTTCAATTGTTTGAAATAAAGTACATAGTTACTTTATTCGCAAGTCACAAACGTAAATTTACGGTATTTTAATGTAGTAATTCTTGTAGTGTTACCGAATTATAATCATCAGTTTCGGACATTCAAAATTCGAGTTAACCAATGATAAAAAGTGTTCGCTATCCAAATTTTCGTGCTTTTAAGAGTGAGAGAGAGTGAAGTTTATCGCTACCGATCCGTAGTCAAGTATCAGTAAAGTTAAAGGAAGATGCACACATCGCTTCCAGTTTTAAGAAAACCTAAATGCTTTTGAGGATTCATTCGTTTGTAGCCAGAGCTGTCTGAAGTCTAAACATCAACCACCAAATTATTGTAGTTACCAAGTAAGTCGTATTTGTACTTTTGTATTCGTCAAAATCAACGTTTAGTGCAGAGTGAATTAAGCGGTCTTTTCATCAAATTTATGTGTAAATTAAATCATCATTTTGGAACTTTGAGTAATTGCTAATTTCGACCATATTTTGTTATTAATTTTACGTTAGAGTTAAATATTTAAGATCAGTTTAGTAAATTGGCCAACTAATTCAATTAAATCACTTTCCGTAAATAGAATTTAAGGTTATGGGTGAAACCATCCATAGTTGTTAAATTGTACCATCATGTAATTATTACGTCATATTATAAGTTGTTCCACATTTAAGTATTTTATTTTGTGTTTGTTTGTGTATTTAAGTTTATAGGTTGGACTTCACTTTGTAAAGACGCCTTGGACAATCGAACGAATCAAAGCAAGGTTTATTTTAGTAAGTTACGCGTTGAGATTTAGAAATTATGAGTTCTCTGTTGGCATATTTTTCGAGTCTTTACTACCATCTGCGTTTTGTATTTAATAGAGTGGCGCTCATCTAGGAATAGACAAACCCCATTATGACGATATCGACACGCCCCGTCGTAAGATTATGTTCGATCACCCCTTAAAGTTTACGTTAAAGGACCCATGACCTCACGCTAGCTAAGTCGGCAAAACTTTATCCGTTACACCGGGCTGGGATGATCGTTGCGACAATTTGGAGTGTAACATATGATTGTGGGAAATTTTCAAGAAAGTAATATTTTTGCAGTTCATCTCTTTGGAGCTTTGCTATCATTTGGGTTTGGAAGTATTTGGCAGTGTTATCAAGTAAGATTAATTCATTTCATATTTACTATTCAAAAATGATGTATCAAAATCAAAATTTTCATATAATTTGAATCATCTGCTGAAAAATCTAGAAAGCAATGCTCGAGTTTTAAATAAAAATTAAATACGCTATTGTCAAACTTTATCCTAAATTACAGTTATCTGTGCCGATCATTATAATAAATTGAATGTACTCACTTGTAGTTGATTAAACTACCGGTTGCGTCGAATTAAAACAGCAAATAACAATTCTCGATACAGCAACAAATCTAACATAAATCTGAAGTACATATTGCAAATCTTCCAGAACGATCTCGTCAACGATCTAATCAATTGATTTTCCAGGTACTTTGTCTATAAAAATTAAATTTTTTTCATTTAATTTGATTCATTTGATGATTCACTTTCTAGACATCGATAATACAGATTTTAGTATTAATCATTCAACTGGTTAACTAACTTCTTCATCATTATTTGCACATTCAAAGATTTCACGCTACTGGAGCGAAAATTAACACCGCTGTTCGCTTCGTTTGTTCAGAATCAAGTCTCGTTTATTTTAATTAATTAGTCCTTATAATTTATTATATTCTAAATAAATTGTTATGTCACCTCCGGAATGGTCCACATAGTAAGTGTGAAGAGGAATGTCACCTCTCGACAGTGAATGAAGGAACGATAGATTTTAGATAGTTTGCAATACATTTCTAAATTCTTTCTTCAATTTCGGTATGTAATATTCGCGCATCACGATTTCCTCCGTTATCTTAACACCGAAATGTCCATTTTCGTGATGTGCACTTATTAATATTACATTCGTCTGCATACCATTGGGAATTACAACTAGTTTGCGCCCTCTATTATTTCTACATAAAATAACAAGTGAATGCCTTATTCATTTTTCTTATTACATTTAATAAGTCTGCATGAAACTGGCTGAGCTAGCCGATTTTTATAAAAAAAAAGAAGAGTCTATTCGCGTTTTACATTACCGTTGGTGGCGCTGCAAACCATACGTTTTAAATACGTTTATGTAAACAAATTCATTGTGTAAACCAATGATAACAAAGCAAAATACTTTCCAAATGAACTTCGAAATTATTCCGTGTGGTGGCGTTTTGTTAATGTAAAACGCGAATAGATTGGAAGGAACAACACGTTCTATTAGTTAATTATTGGGATGATGATCCAATTGATCGTGTGGAATGTTCAAAGTAGCAGGCAGAAGTGAGCATTTTTAAACAGTAGATTTGAATGATAACAACAATTGGGAGTTTGGAATTAGTTCTCTTTTAGGGCTAAAATTTGGATAAACTAAAAATTATTTTTTGATTATAGACATGGATATCGTTTAAATTATATCCTAGAGTTGGTCAGTCAGGTACTAATGATGCTAGATTAGTTATAACAATTATTGGTGGGATGACAGCTAGCGTGAGTTTTGTATTTACGGTATTATCGCTAATGAATTTTAAAGGTAATACAATTTACAAACAACCACACATTTTTCTCTAATATTATGTTTCTTTTAAGGAACCGACATGACAAAATGGAATGAACAAGATGGAGGTTACAATTATCATTTCGCCAGTACTATAACTGAATGGATAATTTCTTCATGTCTAATGAGTTATGTCTTAACTTTTGTATCGGAATTTAAACAAATATCAGTGGAAACTATAGATGTTAGTGTTAGATAGACGACAATAACGGTTAACATTAACAATGTAGCAAAGTTGATAGGGTAATAAGGCACTCGCCCACGAGAAAATTTTGAGTTAATTGCATTGAGGTAGTAGTCTAACATATGCTGAGTTTATTCAGATATAAAATTCATAATCTATATTAGCATAGTATAAGTTAGATCTTAAATAGATAGAAGATAGAGGCGGTCGGAGCATAGTGGTCAATCAAGTTAACTATGAACACTAAATACCCGGTTCGAATCCGAGTAAGGTAAGAACTTTATTCTGACTGTCTCCCCTCGGAAGGCAATGGCAAACCACCGAGGGTAATATGCCAAGAGAATCCTTTAATGATAAAAAAAATTTAATATTGATAGTCATGGAGGATGCGACTGGAGAGAGAGAGAGAGAAGTTAGATCTACAGTGACATAATTTAAAATAGGGGTGAAAATATTAAATTCCGAAGATCGTGAGATCTTACAGTTGAAATTAAAGATAATACTTGTTAATGTATTCCTTAAAATATTTAATCATGAGAATACAAAGATAATTTTTATTGGTAAGAATACTATAATTTTTCCTGCAACAGCATTAATTAATGTTAAGTAAGTAAACAATATTATGTTAACAAATTACAAAAGCTAGTCTCTAAATAAATGTACAAAAGATGCAAAATATATAATTTAGAAAGCAATCAAAACTATTTATTTTTACAGACACTTGCAAAGTGATTTTGTTTTTCACATAGTTTACATGTTGTACCAAATGCTGGACATGATCCATATACATGGACAGTACCACACATTTTGCACCTAAATTTGACTTTATTCTCGGATGTTTCAGACTTTCCTGTAGTATGACCTTCCCTGATTTTCTTTGGTTCTGTATTCTTAGCAGGCTTACTCTTTGCTTCAGATGCAGGTCGATCTTTTGGACTAGTTGCCATCTTTTGTGGCTTTCTCACAGGGACTACACCTGGTAATTGTTGAACGTGCAATTCGGCCAATTCGATGGCACGACATTCTTGTATTGTTTTTTCCAAATCCAAATCATTTATTAAAAATAAACGTTCTTGAAGTTTTTTATTAGAAATTCCAGCTACAATCTGAGTCATCATAAGACTATTGCTTAAGTCGCCAAATTCGCAATTTTTAGATTTTAATTTAAGAGATGATAAAAAGTTATCAAATGTTTGTTTTCCTTGTTTAGTATTGAAAAATTGATACCTATTAAAAGCCAGGTTAGATTTAGGATTGCAATGCTGGTCAAATTTTTGGTAAAGTTCTTGAATTGAAATGTCACTTATATCTGATAGTTCTAATTCGTTGTATATGTCGCGACCATTCTGACCAATTGTATGAAGGAAGAGAGCGCAAGCTGATCTATCCGTTTCTTGTATTCCAGAGGCGATTAAATAGATTTTAAAATTCTGCTTCCATTTGTTCCAATTTTCGCTCAAATTGCCCTTTTTAACTAAAGGTTCTGGCTGACTAATATTTACCGTTGCGCTATGCATTGCAGCCATCTAGAATTCAAAATTCAAAAATAAATTATAATAAAAACAATAATAAAGAGATATTAATTTTACCTTAAGTTTAAAGAAATTCTATTATTTAAATCTCTTTTTTTTTATAAAATAGTCACGTATTGATAGTTACTATTTTGACAAAAATGTGTTTATTTCTGTTGATTTATTACTTTTCACTTGAAAATTATCTAATCTACCTGAGCGTCATGATAAAATAGTGATAAATTAAATGTTGGGAAGTACCAATATTTATACTATATTATTTGTTATACTTTTTTATGCTACACTGACTGGCTGGTGGAAACGATGTGCTACAGTTAAAGTAGAAATTTATTTTTAAACAGTAGACGTTTTCCAATATGCAAGGGGTCAATAACTTTGGTTTATTAATAATTTTTTCATTTTAAATAATTATTAAAAGAATCAATCCAAAATTAAATAAAATTTACTCTAAAAAATCAGAAGACTATAATCATTTATCGATCTAGAAATGAATTTGATTTAATTTTACCTCCAGCTAATCATAGCAGCATGCTAATTCACCTTGAAAGTTAAATTATCACATTGGAAAATTGTATTTCTTCAAATTTTGTAACCCAAATAAAAGTCAGTCCCAAAATAGGAATTATACCGCAGTAACGAGTAAAATTTTACTTCAGTTAGTGGCGGCTAGTGAAATATTTTAGAATATTTTGGGGGGATAATTTGAATTTTGGGGGGCCGCAGCCCTCTAGTTGCGCCTAAACCTACACCTATAACGAAAGTGGATAAAATGTGAATTAAAAAATAAGATGTGGTCTTTGCATGTTTTGAAATAAAAAACTTATTATTATGATAGACACGGTACATTCAGTTGTTCCTTTAAAAATTGATTAAAAAAGAATTCATTTTTCTGATGATTGCAATTTTTTATCTATTTTTGAAATTTTGGTATTGCGGTATGATTCCATTAATTTATAAGTATAAAAAAGATATATAAATAATTATTTTTATCATCGATAACATTAAACAGTTTCAAACTTTCTTAAATCTGTTTCTATTAGCAATAATTTCATATAAATTTCTTTAAACTGAATTGATTTAAATTCCTTCGTATATGTCGCAATATAAACGAACATAAAAAGGGCTAATATCCATTCAGCAAATGTTCCTACCAGTCGTAATTCAAATCCACCGTCTTCTTCTGTCCAGTATACAATTGATTTACCTAAAAAAATTTAACGTTTAAGCATATAATTACATTAAATTATATTTACTACCTGTGAAACATTTATATGACTTATAAGTACATGCAATAAATACACTAATAAGGGGTAATAACCAAACAGATAGAAATACTCTAAAGTAAAACATACGCATTGAGTTTCCATGAGCAGGAAGTTTTTTGTATATTTTGGTGAATTCGTATGATATTCTAGTCTACGGAAAATAAAGTTAAAAAGTTGTAACGAATATGTATACTTGCAGTAAAATTTCCGTAGCAAAGTCATATTCGTATTTTAGAAAGACCAAAAATGCATTAAACATTTTATAGCAATCCATTTGCAAATTTAGCCCTACCCTATATACATACTGCCCCCATAACGTGTAGAAAGCCCTATCTCCAAATAACAATATTTTACTTCTTTTACCGAAAACGACCTCAACTTGGAGTTAGAGCCAATATAAATTTAAATATAATTCATCATTGTATTGGATTTGGTCTTTATAATGCCATAAAAAGGTGTATTCTTGATACAGTGGACAGGCGGTCCCGGTTACCGTGTCGTACTACCTTGCAGGGTTGATGCGACTGGGGCGGCGGGGAACCTGGATAGACCTACACCTTCGGGCTCGTGCCCGAACTTAGGGGTGGGTGACATCGAACGGGAGGCAACGCAAACCGAACAGAATTTCTTAAAGCTCGGCCTTCCAGAGGACATTCACACTGTTGGTGACCGAGGTAGTCATCGAGATCTATCTGATAGGTCTCCACCTCACAATCCATCTAAGATCTTAGCATGGACGGGCACATGAAGAAAGAAGTATGTTTGATGCAATTTTGGTATTTCTCAACTATATCACCAAGTTTCATTACTTGAATCACGAATTTATTAACTCATTGCGTGCCGCGTCATACACATTTGAATGACAGCGTTGTGTCGCGAACGGCTTCGTCATTCCTATTATCGTATTACTTTGGACATGAAGAAGTTTTGTTAATGTATGATTTTTGAAAGTGTTGTAAATTTAAAAGTTTTATGCGACCGACGCAGCTGGTTCGTTGAGTTGTTGATAAAAGGAAGGTAGACAATGGACTCGCAATTATTTACCTACGGGATTGCGAGGTCGATTTTGTTTTTTGATATCCAAAAAGTCGACAATGTAAAGTTTTATTTGAGATTTTTGAAATAAATGAGAGTGAAATGTACACAAAAAAAAGTGTAAATTATTTTGGTCAATAAATTTTAGAAAGAATAATTTTAAAATCAATTCGAGACTTGGAAAATAGACGTTATAGAAATTTATTAGTAAAGGAAAATTTTACATACTTGAAGATAATCGATTTGAGCTGGCGAGTAAAGAAACGGATATTCCGCCCAATTTTTCAAAATTGAACCCAAGAAGTAGTATAATTTATTTTAAAGGATGTCCCAAAATTCACGCAAGATTTAATTTTGATTGAAAACACAGGTTATTTATTTATCGTATGGCATATTGAATATATTATGGAATAGCTTATCGGGTCTTATCGGGCCTTCACAGTGCTGGGACATACGCATATACCCATCATTTTGCATAAATGTGGCTGAATTTCGTTGGTGCAGATGAGCTCAATTTCGTTCTTTAAGGCGTGGATGATCGTGGTCTAGAGACCCAAAGAAAAAATCTAACGGCGTTAATCTGGGCGGCCCAATCGGATCACCAAAACGAGAAATTATTTTTTAAAATATCGCTCAACAATGACAAACAGGATAAATGCTAGTCATAAGAAGAAGAAGAAGCTCAACAATGAAAACTAGTTGATCTTCCTCCATTTTCAATAACCCTGAACTGTCAGCTGTCACGCTCGTTGGAAACACTTTTCCGTACAAATGGCGTAAAATTCAAATCTTGCGTGAATTCTGGGACAGAATTTATAAGCAAGAAAACCGAAAAAGTGCGGATTTTTCGTTATTTTCATTTTTGGACCTGGAAAATGTTTTTTTTGGAGGAGATATTTTAAGGGTTGGAAAATTCGATTTCATCATATTATTATGAATGATAGATAAAGACAGATATATCATGAAAATATATTATCATGGCACGCAATGTGTTAATTAAAATAAGATCGACTACTCATATAAAAAATGGTCTTTTAGTTATAGTTTTGTTTACTTTATGTACTTTTTGCTGAAGATAATATTACCGTTCTAGACTTCTCTATAAATTAAATAAAATAACCTGTATAATAAAATAAAAGGAACCGATGATAAATGCAAACAGAGCACCAGTAAAATGCACCGATATAATTGCAGTCTCTTGAAAATTTCCAACCAGACTAACACCGAAACATGCTAAAGCACCAATCATAATTGATATTGTATTCCACCATTTATGTATACTAATTAGATTCGTATTTATTGCCATGTCTATTTGACGATATCGTATGTACATCGAAACTGCCACTAAAAGTTAAAAATTTCAATCGTTAAATTTTTAAAAAATAAGAAAATGTTTTCAAAAACAAGAAAGTGTCCTAAAATGACATACCGATACTAGAAAACCTAGATTTGTAGAGTTCGCTCGTCGCTCAGGGTAAGTTGGAAGGGTTTGTGGATAATTATTGGTATGGAGTGGTGGTGTGGAGGTGGAGAGAGAATTTGTCAGTGCTGTCGTATAAATGGACCGAACAAATTTTCTTACTGCACATTAACCACAACCATGAACACAGAAGTAGTAGTAAGAAGTAGAAGTAACCATTTCTGTGTTCATGGCCACAACCTTTCCAACTTAGGCTGAACGTACTCTACCTTGGCTTTACGTGTTTGAATGTTGAAGAAAAACATAATCTATATTAGGTATGCTAAAAAGTTTCGGGCCTAATTAGACAATAAATGACATTAAAGTCGATTATCTCTAAAACTACTTATCTGATCGCATAATCATATTCACCATTTTCAATTTAACAGTTTGATAAGTAACAAACTGTTAATACTTGACAGTCTGTTAAAATGAATTCGTATTCACCATCACATTTCAAAGTTAAAATAGTAAACTATCTATTAACTTATTTGACGACTTGACAGACTGTTACTGCTAACAATCATTGGTGAATACGAAATTGTCACTTAACAAACTGTTAATGACTTAACTCTCTGATAGCAAATTAACAGAGCTTGGTGAATACGGCCATTAGCTAAAAAAACAAAAATAGAATCATTCGATTCGGCTCATGCTGTTGTGAAAAATTGCTGATTAGAGATGGAAGTAAATAAAGATAAAATTCGCTATATTTTACAATTTTTCTTCGATCAAAGAGAAAGCGCTGCGCAGGCTTGTGAAAAAATTTTGGTTGTTTATGGTCCAGATGCTCTATCGAAAACAGGAGCAAAACAGTGGTTCGCGCGTTTTCGTTCTGGAAATTTCGATGTCAAAGATGCACCACGCTCTGGTCGGCCAGTCATTCAGATTTTCCACATTGTGCTCCCTGGAAGGACAGGGGTGTAGACTTACGAAATAATTTAACGTGCTCGGTTGGGTCCATAGGACATTCCAAACACGGCCTCCAGGGCATGAAATCCGGTATAATGCCGGATCAACGCATACATGCGTATGTGACCGATAGTGACAGACAAGTCAATTGTATGTCAATCAACAATACGCACACCCTCCCACTCACTCAGACCAGCTAGCAGGTCGTGTAGGCTCGCCAGGCCTTTAGGTTGAGGCGCATCCCTCTGTAGGGCGCACCCTGACCCCCTGACAATCACCCACGGCCATCAACACCGTTCTAGCTACGGCCCACCGGCCCTACGACGGAAGGCACTCACCGAAAACTGCGAAAGCCGGCTGCAGGACTCCTCATCACTTACAAGCCGGCTCAGATCATCATCCGGACCATCCAGCGCCAAATCACTCCTAAGGTCTGAATAGAGTCGACACTCGAAGAGGATGTGCCGCCAGGTCTCAGGTTCACCACACGTACAAAGATCCGTATCTGAGAGGTCACGCATGAATAGAAAGGAGTTCATGCTACCGTGGCCCGTCAGCAGGAAACCCAGGAAAAGTCCAAAGTCGAACCAGGGGTTATTTACGACAAACAGAGCGTCACCAAAGAATGTTCTGGTGACTGCACCAAACTCAGAGTTGGACCATCGCTCCCGCCAAACAGCATAGGAGCGCTCCCGGAGTAAACGCTTAAAAGCATTTTTGGGAAGGTCCCTTTCGCCAATCGCCATCTGATCGTCGGGCAACCCCTATGGAGCCCTGTGCCCTCTTAGCTCTATGCAACTCCGAACGCTCTCTGGCCAGCAAGTCCCAGGGAAGAGCACCTCCCAAGACTTGCATGGCCTCGGTAGATACCGTGCGACATACTCTAATGGTGGCGTACAGTGCAACCCGCTGACAGCTGTTTATTGCCACCCGTGCATAGGCCAGGCGTATGGATTCACCCAACACCCCTGCCCCATACGCCATGCACGCCACCAGCAGCCCCCCGTAGATCGTATTTATTGCCTTCTTATTTTGTCGGGTGATTTAAGGAGTATAACCAGCCTCGCGACTTTCCATCTCTGAGGAAATACCCCTCCTCTTACGCAAGAAGAAAGGAGCGCAAAAACATATTCAGGGATCGGCCAGTCATTGAAAAAGTTGAGGAAATGCTAGAAATTGTGGAACAAAACCGTCATGTAAGCACTGTAGAGATCGCCAAGAGTCTAAACATCAATCGCCAAACAGTTGCAAACCATTTGAAAAAAGCTGAATTAAAAAAGAAGCTCGATATTTGGGTGCCGCATTATTTGACGCATAAGAATTTGCTCGACCGAGTTTCCATCTGCGAATCGTTGCTGAAACGTACTGAAATCGAACTATTTTTGAAGCGGATGGTTACTGGAGATGAAAAATGGATTATATACGACAACGTTGTGCGCAAAAGATCGTTGTCGAAGCGAGGTGAAGCTCCCCAAACGGTGGCAAAGCCTGGACTCTCCATTCGAAAGGTGATGCTGTCTGTTTGGTGGGATTGGTAAGGTATCCTCTATTATGAGCTATTACCAACTGGTCAAACGATTGATTCTGCACGCTACTGTCAACAATTAACCAGATTAGAGCAAGCAATTCAAAAAAGCGGCCAGAATTGATCAATAGGAAGGGTGTTGTGTTCCATCATGACAACGCCAGACCACACGTATCTTTGGTGACCCGAGAAAAACTGGAAGAGCTTGTCTGGGAAGTTTTGATGCATCCATCGTATAGCCCGGACCTTGCACCATCATACTATCATTTGTTTCGGTCTCTCCAGAATTCCCTCAATGGTGTAACATTGGCTTCAAAAGAAGCCTGTGAAATTCACTTGGCTAAGTTTTTCACCGATAAACCAAAGAAGTTTTACAGTGATGGAATAATGGTTTTGCTCGAAAAGTGGCAAAAGGTTACCGAACAAAATGGAGCATATTTAGTTTAAATAAAGAATTTCAAAACATTAAAATTTGGTGTTTGAACAACTATCTAATTAGGCCCGAAACTTTTTAGCATACCTATATATATAGAAAATTAAATAAAGATTCTTACTTAATACAGCTCCTATATTTAAAAATTGTCCAAAAATACAACTTTCAGGAGGCAGTGCACCTGTATCACTAATATATGGGAAGAATGCGTATACATTTCCATCGAGAACAGACACCAAATATCTAGAAGAAAAGAAGATCAGTTTACTCAAGTTGAACATTAAGTACTAATTTAATTGTTGAATTTTAATAATTTTACGAATTAAATTAATATTATATTTATGAGCTTTCAAGTGCTGTTGTACCCTTCATCAATTCGTAATTCGTAAAATTATTAAAATACAACAATTAATTTATTATCACAAATTAAGAACTAACCAATTTAAATTAAGTACTACTAAAGAAATATTTAAATTAATAGATTGCATTAGAAAAATCAAACTCACCCTCATGTGTGCTATTTAAGATGGAGTTATTGCAACCAATAACTACAAAAAGCACATCATGAATCTGGAGGTTTCAGATCACTGTAGAAAATGTAACGTCTCAACGAAACAATAGAACATAATAATAGCCGGTTGCTCGTACTTGGCTACTGACTACCTCCGAAGACATAACCAAGTTTGCAAGATATTACATCAGCAAATTGCAAAGAAAGTTGGCTTATCAAACAATTTTAAGCCACATTATGACTATATTCCTGAACCTGTTCTTGAAAATGAATCCTCCCTGTTATACTGGTGTAACGCAAATTGCTCTAATTTGGGCCACTTGCCCCGCTGATCTACGAATGGAAAGGTAGACAGGCCAGCTAAGGGATTACACCCCCGCCAGTGCCAGAGCATGGGTCGCGCGGACGCGGTTCGTAGGTTCTTCCGTTGGCTCAGACGATCAGTGTACAACTAACTAAGAAAAAAAACCTTCGGGCGCCAGTCCTCTAAATAAAATACGGAAGTAAATAAGAGTTGATTTTATTTAAAGAACAAAGTATAGATAAAGATGGGGTTGACAATATTTGATTCCAAAACTCCAATAGGAGACACAAAACACATAACAAATCAAGTGAAATCCAAGATACCCTGAGGGGATACCCTGGGACAATCAAATAAAAAATAAAAAACAGATGAGTTGCCATATGAAGACAACTCACAAAAATAATCCGCGCATCCAGGAGATTGCCCAACGCAGACATAAAACGTTGGTAAAATTGACTGCAAATAACACATTCGCAAGAAATATCATCAAGTAAAATTAAATACAGCAATTGTTTTCTAACTTACCCTTCCACCTCAATCCGTCCGATTCAACATCTCAATTCTTTTGGAACCTCTGGAATATTAATGGTTCATCGTTTAAACTGAGTTTCAGGTGTAAAGCTAAAAATAACAAAAACTGCACAATTAAACAAGAATCAATTCACCTGCGAACGGTATAGCATCTTAATGACGATGTAAATAATGAAGACAAGCAAATCTCTTAAATGCGCTTCCAAAAAAAAACTAATTAATGGTTTTCCAGCCATCCTACGTCGTTGGTGCTGTCCTAACCGCTAGAGATGGAATAGTGGTATAGGCTCACGCTACCGTTGCGACAAAAATCCCACAATGTTGGAATGGAGCTCGCACGTCTTCCCAAAAAGTATGGATAAATCGTCAAAGGAGACGGCCAAAGTGACAAACTTATCACACCACTTCTTAATCAAAAATGCAAAACTGCGGTGAAGCTGGGGATAAACGAATGTTGATCAGTCCTGCCCTCTCCATTGATCTCATACAGGAATGGTGAACCCAAAAACGAAATCCCAACATCGTTAAAAATGGCTGACACAGATGGTTCGACGCAGGAATCAAGGTCATCACAGGTGGAAACAAGATAACCAAACTGCTGGCCCATATCCATACAAATAACCATATGGTTGGTGGATACAAACAGCCAGATGGACAATCGGGCTACTGATCACCATGTGCACCCGCTCAGAAAACCATAATTAAAATTGGAAACCAAAAATTGACGTCACAAAAAATTGACGTGGTAGTACGAAAAAAAGCTAAAATTTATCGAAGTCAAACTTCCGCTCATGATAGAAAATAATGCAATCTTACCCACAAATGTAGCACAGAAGGTAAAATAAAAAAAGATCACTTCAATAAACTAACAATTTGTGGCGTTTAAAACATAAAATTGCACAAACGTAAAATGAAACTTGCACTTTTCATAAAGATAAGCGAAGAATGAAATTTTGATAAATTTTCGAAATTTAATACGATTGCGCGTGTTTGAAACACACACAGGGTGATGCATAGATTTCCGCCAAAATATAAAAATAGCATTTGAAATGCTACACTGGGACAGATCAATATTAATAGACAGTGAAATTAGTCATAATAGACCTGACATTGTTTTAATAAGCCAACGAGACCGAAATACAGTCATTATTGACGTTGCTGTGCCTCTGTTAAAAAATGTGTTGAATACGGAAAAAGAAAAAATCCGCAAGTATGAGGCATTAGCTATGGCAATGATGAGTGTATGGGGTCTAACCAAAATTTCTATAATACCGATAGTAATATCAACTACTGGTGTGGTATCTTCCAAATTTAAAACCCATCTGTCCCATTTAGACCTCTCTTCCAAATTATTCCCTGAGATGCAAAAAAGCAGTCATTTTAGAAACTTGCCACATTGTTAGAAAATTTTTAAATACTGTAACGTAAAAAAAATACCGAAACTTATAAAATATTTAATTTGTTTTAAATCATATAAATTTAATGTGCTTATTTAAGAATTGTTAAAAAATATGTAACACACTATAAATCCCCCATTCTATATTCATTCCACAATGTATATAATTATGTGAGGTTTAAAATAAACAAAAGGATAATAATAATAATATATAACTTTATCATATTTTATGAATAATTCTTAACGAAATTTGCATTCAAGAATCCGAACATAGTCTTACATTAATAATTAGTTCAGATTATTGAGGCTACACTGTTCTATAATAAAATGTTTACAAAACTTAAATTGATTATTAATGTTTCTATTAATTTTATACTGATTAAAAATAGTTGATAAAATATAACAGTATACTTACGATAGAATAATTGTAATGAGAAACCATGCACAAGTAATTCCAGGCCAGTAATAAATTTTAAAACAATTACTCAATTCCATGTTTCGATAAATTTTCAAAAAATGAATTTAATGAAAGTGATGATTGCTTGCGAACATAAATTATAAAACAAAATTAGATATTTGGATGCAAATTTGACAAATATAAAATTTATGCGCAATCGATTGTGTATAATAAATAATTTAACCTTTTCCCTACTTTTCTTCGTAATTAACCAAAATGCATTTGGCTTAAATTGTGAAAAAAATTATAAAATAAAATGATTTGGATGCAAATGTGATAAATGTAAAATTTATACGCAAATTGATTTTGATTAACAAAGAATTTAACCTTTTCTTAGTATAATTAACCAAAATACATTTGATTTACATTCTACGAAGGATAATCTGTAAATGAAATGAATGAATTACAATATTTATTAGTATTAGAGCGCGGATTCTATGCATTTTGCTTATTGCTGTAAATTGTATGCAGAAGATATTCCTTTTGGATCTTTACGTTTCTAAAAAATTGCAGTGATTTGACGTAATGTTGATAGTGCATATTTTGCTTTTTTATTAATAATTTGCATAAAATGCATTTGAGCTTTTTTTAATGGATTTTGGAATTTGGAATTTTTTTTTTTAATTTTAAATTGTCACGTATTATTTACAAAGTTGTGAGGCAAGTAATCTTTTTATTTTTAAACTACACTTGCAAGTTTACAACGTCTTCCAACATTAGTCACCTAAACACATGGGAAAATAATGCATAAATGCATATTATGGGTAAAGCTGCTAGCACCTTAACATTTTTTCGTCAAACTTATGATTAATTTTATGTGCTTTGCCCATGGATTACCTCGAATAGCCGAAACGATAAGATGTTATTGATACCACCGCTTAAAATACATATTTCCAAATGGGGAACATGATTAACAGCTGCTGTGTATTATGCAGAACATAATACGACAATTTAAAAAATTCGTGTGTAATTTGTCCGATTCAGCTACAGTAGCAATTAAAGATCGTCAAGAAGTTTTAAAAATGACAAACTAAGGACAGGAAAATTTGGAATTTCTGAAAGCTAATTATTGTTACGCAGGTGAATGTATTAAAAATCTTGAATGAAAGAATCCTCTACTGCTAGATTACTCTCAGTATTCCGGGCAAATGTATTTAAATATGCGCCGGTAACGTCAATTGACGTAGAAAGAAGAAAATTTAGAAAAGTATTTGATTATTTACTGTTTTCCTTACAACATCCATAATTCTGATTAATTCTATTTTGTGTAGGCCATTCATGTATTAAGTATACATTTATTTTTGGTGTTTTTTGGTGAAGATTAAAAATTAAAATTTTGTATATAACTTTTTTGACAGCTTATTTAAGATATTATTGTGCTTTTTTTTTTTTTTTTTTCAATTTTTAGTGCTTTTTTTTCATTTTTTAGTGCTTATTATAAGCGCTTATTTTCTAAAAATAAGTGCATATTAATCCGCGCTCAATTTATTAGGTTCTATAAATAATGTAATAATGGTCATAAATATGATTGTAAAGAAGCAACCAAAATGTGAAAATAATCATGAATAATTGAAAAAATGCAAAAGCGAAATAAGGAAGTGTGTGATAACTCTCTTTGAAGTAGAGCTGGCGCAAAGAAAGATGAGAGGGTGGAGCTAATGCGTAGAAACCAAAACTCGTACAATCGTGTTTATGTTGGTGTCAATTGGTGGAATTGGGTGTCACGCGATGTCTACCGCGCCGGATTTTGTCTACGCCCTCTCATCTTACTTTGTGCTCGCTCTAAAGACTGTACGACTTTACGGTAGCCACAGAGTGCACGCTGGTCGCCGAAACCTGCTTACCGGCTTGGAGGTTTTCATTGAAATATCGGCTTCGTTTCTCCTCGATTACATTAATTAATATAATATGATTAATAATATAATAAGTAATATATTAATTAATGTAACTGTGGACAAACAAAGCTGATATTACAAACACACTAAACAATTTTTCTCTTTCATATATTTAGATATCAATAATATAAAAAGTTGGTGCTTTAAAAATAATTAAAAATTGCTTATTCTGCTGATTGGAATTGATTTCGCGAAATATTTTGAAATTTTTCGTGTTGCATCACGATTTCATTACTTTATAAGTATAAAAAGATATAATATAGATTATATTTTTCATCGATAACGTTAAACTGTTTGAAAATTTCTTAATTCTGTTTCGCTTAGCACTAATTTCATATGAATTTGTTTAAACTGAATTGATTTAAATTCCTTTGTATATGTTGCAATATAAACGAACATAAAAAGGGCTGCTATCCATTCAGTAAATGTTGATACCAGTCGTAATAAAAATCCACCGTCTTTTTCTGTCCAGTATACCCATGATTTACCTAAAACAAATTTAATGTTTAAACAAATATTACATAAAATCATTTTTTCCACCTGTGAAATAATTATATGACTCCATACCATATACAATACATGCGGTAATAAGGGGTAATAACCAAACAGATAGAAATACTCTAAAGTAAAACATACGCATTGAGTTTCCATGAGAAGGAAGTTTTTTGTACAATTTGGTGAATTCATATGATATTCTAGTCTACGAAAAATAAAGTTAAAAATCTGCAACCAATATGCATACTTTTAAGCGATGCAGTAGGTAGAATTTTCAAAACAAAGTAATATACCTATTTTAATACCAAAAATGCAAAAAATACTTTGTAGCTATCCATTTGCAAATTTAGCCCCACCCTGTACACTAAAATTTATGGATCTACTTGTACAAGCATAATCTATGCTTCCCCATAAAGTAGAAAGCCCTATCTCCAAATAACTAAATTTTACTTATTTTACCGAAAACAGCCATAAACTGCGGAGTTAGAGCAAATATAAATTTCAATATAACTCACCATTGTATTGGATTTGGGTTTTCTAATGTCATAAAAAGGCGTATTCTTGACTGATTCGGAAACGCTACAAAAGAATTCAGAAAAAAGTTGGAGTTAGGGCTGTTTAACTTATTAGGGCCATATATGCCTTATCAAGAAATTATTAAGTATTGGTTTAAATTTTAAAGTAAAGTACTGGACAGCATATTATAGTCATAAAAATTTGTGTATATCGAATCGCTCATAGTGCGAGGCCAAAGGCCTGTCAACCACACCAAGAAAGAATAAGTGTGTTTGATGCAATTTTGGTGATTCTAAACTATATCACAAAGTTTCCACCAACCTGTAAAATAAAATAAAAAGAACCGATGACAAATGCAAACAGAGTACCAATAACGTGCATCCATATAATTGTATCCTCTTGAAAATTTGCAGCTAGACTAATACCGAAACATGCTAAAGCACCAATAATAATTGATATTGTATTCCACCATTTATTTATACAAATAAGATTCGTATTTATTGCAATGTCTATTTGACGATATCGTATGTAAATCGAAACTATCACTAAAAATTAAAAATTTCAATCGTTAAATTTTGCAAGAAAACAACAGAATTAACAATAACCATAAATTAGGGAAAGGTGTCCTAAAATGACATACTGATTCCTGAATACCAAGCTTTGTAGGGTTCGCTCAGCGTAAGTTGGAAGGGTTGCGGCTAATTATTGCGCAGTAGAGGTGGAGGGCGAACGTGTCAGTGGTTTTAACAAGAATCAAGAATTGGACCGATCCAATTCTTGATTCTTGTTACTATACATTAGCCACAATCCTTCCAACTTAGGCTGAGTACTCTACCTTGGCTCTAAGTGCTGGGATGTTGAACAAAAACATATTTGTATTACAAAGATTACAAAAATAAAACATCATTTTGCTATGCTTTAGTTTCAATTTCCTTCAGGGCTTTTTTTGCAACTAAAATAAAGTTTACAATTATTGCTCAATTACATTTAAATTGCTTACATTTGCTACAGATTCCCATTTTCCTACAATCCAACCATCAATAAGAAGCAATACCGGCATTAAATAAAATGTAGTTATTTGGAACACCTTCCCCTACAATAACGTGGATTTGTATTTAAAAAGGTGAGCAAGGACATAAATAATGTAAGTTATACTCTTTGATTGAGAAGTCTTGGGAATACACTAATTTTTTTACATTTATGGACAATTAAATGAAGGTTCTTACGTAAAACAGCTCCTATATTTAAAAGTTGTCCAAAAATACAACTTTCAGGAGGCAGTGCACCTGTATCACTAATAAATGGAAAGAATGGGTATACATTTCCATCGAGAACAGACACCAAATATCTAGAAGAGAAAAAGATCAGTTTACTCAAGTTGAGTATTAAGTACCGAAGAAATATTTTAATTAATAGATTAATTTTACTTAGTAATTCGCACCGAATAAAGTTTACTTGTATAATTTTCTTTTAATTCTTTCCAAACATTTTACTAAAAAAGAACATCACCCAATCGATTTCACTTTACTTTTTATTCGCAAAACTTTTATATTCAGTTTCCATCACTTTTTCCAACATCATCGTTGGAAAACACAACAACATCGGCTATTGTACCAGGGGCGTCTCACAAAATTTTGACCCAATCAAATTGGTAGATGGTTAGTTGAAAAAATAAAATTTCCTTGACTATTAATACGGGCATTAGGGTAGTATGTGGCTGTACTGAGCCGGCGATCTTTTTTAAACAGAATAAGGGCATGGTCTAGTGGATGAGATAGTAATTAGAGAATATAAGCCCTTCCAACCTCTCCCTGACGCTCTGGAAGGAATTGGGAGAATAAAATTCAAAAAGGCAAATTTTAACTCCAAAATGCGCGAGCGGATGAAGGTTAAAAATATTTGATAAAATGTAACAGCATACTTACGATATAATAATAGTAATGAGAAACCATGCACAAGTAATTCCAGGCCAGTAATAAATTTTAAAACTATTAATCAACTCCATGTTTTGATTGATTTGTCAAAAAATGAAAATAAATTTGTAGAAGTTAGTGATGAATGCTTCAGCACCAAAATTATAAATCGAAACTAAATATTTGGACGCAAATGTGACAAATATAAAAATTATACGGAAATGGAATAGCATTAACAAAAGCATTTAACCTTTTCTTGGCAATCACCAAAATACTTTCGATTTACTTTCAAGGAAAGACAAACTGGTAATTAATGAATCCCAATATTATTAGATGCTATATATTATGATTAGTTAATTAATTATTATTAATTCGTGAAAATAAATTAGTGTTATACAGGGTGTCCCCGCACTCACTTTACATAACTTAGGTGGTGATAGAGGACACTTTTCTAAGAACAATTTTTAACAAAAATTTTTTTCTAAATTCAAACCCTTAAAAGCTAGGCCTCTTTAAAGCATTTTTTTTAATTTCCACCTTCACGTGGCCATAGCCCCGAAAGTATTGATTTTTCAGTAAAAATGGTTTAGTGATTTTTTAAAGAGCGTAAAATAATCTACAAACTAGATTTAAACCTTTTCTTGTCTAAAATCAACGGCTTTCGAGTTATGAATTAAAGTAAGTTAAAAAATGTCGAAAAATTTGAGCTTTCTTTTTTTCTGGTTTTTTTCAAGACCCTGTATCTTTTAAACGAAATATTTTACAAAAAATCTGACGCCCCATTCCGGATAGGAAATTTAACGGACTACAACTTTTGTCTAGTAAAAATTTTTGAGAAACCAATCCATTTCACAGAAAATCAGAAAATAACAAACGAGGCAGCTACAAAACATAAAATTTAATTAACAAAATTTTTATTTTTTTTTGAAAAATTATTTTATTAATTAATTTTAAACTATTAGATTATTTAAGTAAATGTTGAAAATGACCACCCTCATTTTTAATACACAGTCGTGCTCGTTTTAAAATATGCTTTATAGTATTATTTATAAAATTTCCTTTTTTTTTTAAATCCATTATAGCAGTGGTGGTCAACAAGGTCGAGGGATTGACCGGTCGATCATGAGGCCAATTTTGGTCAATCCGTGAATGTGAAAAGTGTCAAAAATTCGAATTTCTGCGATTAAAAGTGTCGAAAAAATCGCCTTTTTTCTTTTAAAACAATCACAACTGTATATTGAAAAATGAGGATGGTCATTTTTAAGAATTACTTTATTAATGTAATAATTTAAAATTAATTAATAAAATAATTTTTCAAAAAAAATAAAAATTTTGTGAATTAAATTTTATGTTTTGTAGCTGCCTTGTTTGTTATTTTCTGATTTTCTGTGAAATGGATTGGTTTTTCAAAACTTTTTACTAGACCAAACTTGTAGTCCGTTAAATTTCCTATCCGGAATGGGGCGTCAGATTTGTTGTAAAATCTTTCGTTTAAAAGATACAGGGTTTTGAAAAAAAACCAAAAAAAAGAAAGCTCAAATTTTTCGACATTTTTTAACTTACTTTAATTCATAACTCAAAAGCCGTTGATTTTAGATAATAAAAGGGTTAAATCTAGTTTGTAGATTATTTCACGCTCTTTAAAAAAGTACTAAACCATTTTTACCGCAAAATCAATATTTTCGGCGCTATGGCCATGTGAAGGTGGAAATTAAAAAAAATGCTTTAAATAGGCCTAACTCTCGAGGGTTTGAATTTAGAAAAAATTTTTTGTTAAATATTGTTCTTAGAAAAGTGTCCTCTATCACCACCTAAGTTATGTAAAGTGAGTGCGGGGACACCCTGTATTTTCATAAATTGCGAATTAAGGAAATACGATATATTTAATAATGTATTGTAACGAATTTTTATTAATTCTTACTTTGGTTTCCTTTTCATATCATTTCGCAATATTTCTGAGTACGCCCATGCATTTATTTTAAATGCAATCGCAAATTGTATGCATTTTGTTATGCAGATGGTCGTGAACTGTGAACGTTCGGATTTGATAGGAACATTTCCGGCGTAGAATTTTGTATTTAGAATAGTTACCTGAGTACCTAAGAACCGAGCGGTCGATATTTTTGTTGCGTCAGTTTCTGATTGCCGATTTGGAGTGTGTTTTTGTTAAACCACTGGTTGATCGGCCAGTTTAGTTCGTAATATGGTTTTCCGGCTCTGGCTATGTTTTTGGTGCTACTGTATGACATCTGACAGTAGTTAGGTAACTCAAATGTGCAAGAATCGATTACAGTTTTTTTTCTTGTTGGTGTGCAAGTAGTGCGACCATTTTGGATTTCTTCAAGTTGGCTACATCCTATTGTTATTGTTTTTGGATGGATGAGCATTTGGGAAATTCTTTCCATCGTTTGGAAGGTTCCGTCTTGTTGACATCTCTACAGCATCTCTCACTGGTCCAGGTTCCAGCTACAAATCTACAAGCAGAATGTTGAGTGTTCGCGATTATAGCAATCGAGTGTTTTCTTGTGTGATTTAACAAGTTACAGATTCCAACCTTCAAGCCAGTGGTCAATGTCGAGTAGGAAGATGCGTTTGTTAACATCTAAGTTTGTAAACTTATGAAACGTTTATGTAAGTAAATTTTATTCTATCTTGCTCGTCTGACCGATGTACATTTATTTGGCTTTTGTATATTAATTACTGGTAGCCCATAGCGGTTACTGTGTGTTTTGGTACTTGTTAAATTTAAGCTGGGTGCACTTTTTGATTGTGACCGTAATCTTCCAGTTGCTACTGTGTGCATTGTTGGCACAGTGATTTACATTGCAATTGTTGAAACTGTTGGTACATCTCTCAAGTTCTGTGTGTTCAATTATAGCATTTTGATTGTATTTGCGTTTTTTTGAGTTTTCCCAAGCTACCTGTCTTTTTTTCAGTAACCCATTGACTCGTGCCTTCGCATAAATATGGCTAGTCTAATTACCATCGTGGCAAAACAAACTGGAGAGGTTCTCTCCGGATTGTTGCAGATCCTGATCTCTGTAGGGGTCGACTCTCCCATTAGGGGTCGTGTTTGCAAAGGGATGATTTGTTGATAGTATTTCCTTAATTCGTAATGTATTAAAATATATCAACTAAGCTATATTATTATGTTGTAAATATGGCAATAAAAGATTTTTACTTTTCTTTATTTTTTATTTATTAAAAAAAAAGTACAAAAAACTGATAAATGAAGAAAAGTGGGTATGAGTTGGTATGAGTGCAATAAATTATTTTAATTGTCAAGGTTAGCTAAACAATAAAGATCAAATAGAAATTTTTGTTAAAAGATTTAGACTGTTGATTATATTATGTTTAAAAGAAACACATGTGATTGAAGACATCAGTGGATCGGAAATTGGAACTAGAAGGTTATAATTTTGAACAATGTACTTCGAATAATAGTAGAACGGGAGGTGTTATAGTAGTTATAAATAAAAATATTAAACATAAGAATGTAAATAGCAAAACCATTTATAATTTTCATTGGTTTCTGTCTGTGGTTACCAAAATTAAAGAAATTTAAGAGGAATCCTCATAGTTGGAAAATACACTTTCGTAATTCACTGATATTTTGCTTATTATTCAAAAAAATTGCACAAAAGTATCTATTTAAAAATATATAAATTCTTTTAAAAGAAGACACTTGGACGCAGGCAGTGTTGTTTTTATTTTTTTTAAATTAAACTTTTTTCCAACTTTTTATTTCAAAAAATTTGAATTTAAAAAATTTAAAAACAACGCGACCTGCGTCCAAGAGTCCTCTTTTAAAAATATATACTTTTTTGCAATCTATTTGAGTAATAAGCAAAATATCAGTGAATTACGAAAGTGTATTTTCCAACTCTGAGGATTCCTCTTAGTCCAACAGGGAAGACGATAATTTTATGAGTTTTTTTTGAGGATTTCATCGAACATGAACAAGATTATAGCAGATGCACCATTATTATGGGTGATTTTAACTTTGATCTGTTAAAGCACATTTATTACTCAAAGAGAATTAAAAAGTGTGTTTATAAATCGGGACTCGAGCAGATTGTATCGGAACCAACTAAAATTACAGCAGGTAGTGCAACGTTAATCGATTATGTTATTACCAATATGGGGGCTTTAGTGCTTATGAGGCCCCAGGCGCAATTCAATCTCGTGGCCTCCCTCAACATTTTCACTACCCATACACCCTACAGCAATGATTTTAAACCTCCAGCACATGGGGGGGGGGAAACCTCTATCAATCTAGTATATAACTTTTCATAAAATTAGGTCCATCAAAAATATTCATGAAATATTAATTAGACTCATGGACTTTTGAAAGTCGGTTTTTCGATTATTTTATTTTTAACTGTTTTACTTAATGCACCATAATAATTCTTGTACCAATAAGTTTCAAATTTCATAGTTCAACCTGAACGCATCAACAAACTTTTAAATATAGCCAGGCAGTTATCATATTATTTTGGTTAATTTTCAATGTTATTTCCCTCTCTCACTTGTTTAATATTGAATTAAAATGATATTTTTAATTTTGAGAGCTGATTTTTGAGGCCCCCTTGATTTAAGAAGCCTCGGGCCTTTTGCGCCTGTTCGGATATCCGCCACTGCCACTTCCAGTGACCAGAAACTGAAAAATATAGTAAAATCAGTGATCATTCAATTATATCAATAGATATGAATTTTTAGCATACCAAAGGACAAAACCAATAATTAGTCCCAGGTAGCGCAAAATATTGGCGCAATATAGTTTTACTATTGGCACAATATTGGTGCAATATAGATTATCCCTTGTTCTTCTTCTTCTTCATTAGCGTTTTTATTTACATCCATTTTTGGATATACGCCTCTTCAAGTTCTCTCAATTTAGAACTTGAAGGTTGAGACCTTACAATAGATTATCCCTATTGGGATCCAATATGGGCGCAATATAGTACAAATATTCGCGCAATATTGTTACTATATTGCACCAATATAACAAAAAACGCACAAAACTATATTGGCCAATATTGTATTTCAATATTGCACCAATATTTGAAATGAAATTAGCCCATATTGCACCAATATTGCATGCTACATGGGGTCGATGTAAGAAAGGATTATTGAGAAATTTTGCTGCATTTATCTTTCAATCTATGTTCTTGTTATATGTAAAATCCCAGGTAGTACAAAATATTGGAGCATAAAGGGGCAATTTTGTGCCAAAAGTGTAATAATGGCGCACTATTGGCAAGATATAGCCAATATTGGTGCAATAAATATTACCAATATTGGGATAACATTCTGCAAAACACTTGACTGACATTCGTGAACAAAAAAAAACACTGCTTGCAGATCTGTAGCGGGAACTAGACCAGTGAGAGATGGTATTGGAGATTTCAATAAGATTGGACCATCCGAACAATGAAAAGAATTCCTCAGGCGTAATCCAAAATAAATAACAATAGGATGTTACCAACTCCAGGAAATCCAAAATGGTTCCACAGCTTGCGCACCAAAACTACGTAGTGGATTGCCATATTGAGTTACCCAATTTACAGCCAGATGTTTTCAGTGGCCCCAAAAACATTAGCTAGAGCCGGAAAAACTTGCTACAAAAGAGACTGGCACGATAACGGCAGTTAAACCAAAAACTTGCTTAAACCCACACCAAATCGGCACTCAGAAAATTGTTGTAACACAATAGGGTCCGATCTGGTATTTGGTCCTCGGGTAACTCCAATTACTACACCAGAAATGTTCATATGAATTCAAGCGCTCAAAGTTAAAGCAACCATCTGCCAGCATGGGCCGTACTTAGAAATATTGAAATGATATGAGGAAGTAGTACCAGATAACGAGGTGCAAAAATTCGTTAGAATATAAAAAATATAAACATTGAATGATGCAAGATACCAGAAAACTAAGCGAACACAAGCAGGTCTTAAACAATATAAGGTAAAGTATACGGGCAATTTATCAGTCGTGTAAACATATCCATATCCAGTATGGGTGTCTTATATGGAGTCTTTCAGGTGGCTCGTTTTTCATTTGGAATGTGATGCCAATCTTATTTTTCCAATTTTATTGAAGAAACGATTTATTCTATCTGTGAATCAAGGATAGAAGGTGAATTTATGATATTTCTTTTATGATTTTTTGATCTCAAGGCGGACAAAGGTAACTCCACAGTTATGATTTACAAAAAGGAATATAAAAGTAAGATGAAGTTGATGACACCAATACTTAGAATTTCCCTAAAAACTTCACCATCACCATAAGAAATGTAGATTAATTTAATAGAATTTCTATCGGAATGGAAAACCTCCATTACCCATTAAAATTCTAATTATGGCTTATATCTACAAAAAAAAGTGGATAAAATGTGAATTAAAAAATAAGATTTTGTATATTTTGAAATAAAAAGCTTATTATTTTTATGAATTATTATTTTATACACGCAAAATACTCGTACATTCAGTTGTTGCTTTAAAGATGATTAAAAATTGATTTTTTCGATGATTGGAATTGATTTCGAGATCTATTTTTGAAATTTTGGTATTACATCACGATTTCATAAATTTATTATAAGTAAGTATAAAAAGATATATAAATTATATTAATTTGTCATCGATAACATTAAACTGTCTCAAAATTTCTTAATTCTGTTTCGCTTGGCACTAATTTCATATGAATTTGTTTAAACTGGATTGATTTAAAATCCTTGGTATATGTTGCAATGTAAATGAACATAAAAAGGGCTAATATCCATTCAGTAAATGTTCCTACCAGTCTTAATTCAAATCCACCGTCTTCTTCTTTCCAGTATACAATTGATTTACCTAAAAAAATATGGTTTTAATGTTTAAGCCAATTTTACATAAAATTATTTTTACTACCTGTGAAATATTTTATTGACTCAAAGGCACATGCAAGATTTGCGGTAATAAGGGGTAATAACCAAACAGATAGAAATACTCTCAAGTAAAACATACGCATCGAGTTTCCATGAGCAGGAAGTTTTTTGTTTATTTTGGTGAATTCATATGATATTTTAGTCTATAAAAAATAAAGTTAAAAAATTGCAATCAATATGCATACTTTTGAGCGATGCAGTAAAATTTTCATAGCAAAGTTATGTTCGTATTTTAGAGACACCAAAAATGCACTAAATACTTTGTAACAAACCATTTGCAAATTTAGCCTCACCCTGTACATTAAAAAAAATTATGAATGTACTGCACAGGACATTATTGGAATTAAAATTTGTGTATGTAGAAATCGCTCTCAGTGAGCACCGAAGGCCGAGCAACCACATCAAGAAAGAACTATGTTTGTAACAATTTAGATGATTCTAAGCTACGAGTATATTACAAAGTTTAACTACTTGAACCAAGAATTTATTAATTAAAGTATGAGTTTAAAAAAAAAATCTTTAAGTTATAGTTTTTTAGTATACTTTTTGCTGAATATAATATTGCCGCTCTAGTAATATCTCTGTAATAAATAAAATAACCTGTATAATAAAATAAAAAGAACCGATGATAAATGCAAACAGAGCACCAATAAAATGCACCGATTCAATTGTAGTTTCTTGAAAATTTCCAACCAGACTAACACCAAAACATGCTAAAGCACCAATCATAATTGATATTGTATTCCACCATTTATTTATACAAATAAGATTCGTATTTATTGCCATGTCTATTTGACGATATCTTATGTACATCGAAATTGCCACTAAAAATTAAAAATTTCAATTGTTAAAATTTGCAAAAATAAAAAAATTAACAAGAACCAAAAATTAGGGGAAAGTGTCCTAAAATGACATATTTATGTGCATATTTAATTTAATTAATAACATAATTTTATTGGCCAAATTAGGTAAAAATAATATAAAACTGCAATAAGATATCAGATATAATTAGTTTTAGTATGTCTATTTTACTTAATCACTATGTCATTTTAGTATAGTTAACTCTTTAAATCGTTCCTTATAAACTAGTCTTTTAGAAAAGAGCAAGGTTAGTGTAATCCCAATAAAGGGTCTCGCCGTATAAGTATGTTAAAAATGTCTTCGGAATTTTATGGTGATCGAAAAATCAGTTTTTTCGAATTCCTTCCAATTAAATTCAACGAAATAAGAATTGATCAACTTTAAGAAAAATGATTTAACATCTCACAATTCCACCTGGAACACCTTAAAAAATAATGAAATGATGAACCATGCCGTAGTTTCAATATTCCCTCTGGGCCATTTTTTGCAATGAAAATAAAGTTTATATTGCCTCATTACGTCTAAATTATTATTTATATTTGTTACAGATTCCCATTTTTCCTACACTCCAACTATCAATGTGAAAAAAGTTTCGCCATTTAATATTTAATAACGGTAGTGATTTTGGAACACCTTCTCCTACAACTTGGATTTAATTTAAAATATGTGCAAAGACATAAACAATGAAAGTTATACCCTTTGATTGAGAAGTGACGGGAATACAATAATTTTATTACATCTATGAAAAATTAAATGTAGATTCTTACTTAAAACAGCTCCTATATTTAAAAATTGTCCAAAAATACAACTTTCAGGAGGCAGTGCACCTGTATCGCTAATATATGGGAAGAATGCGTATACATTTCCATCGAGAACAGACACCAAATAACTGGAAAAAAAAGATCAGTTTACTCAAGTTGAACTATAAGTATTTTTTAATTGATAGATTAATTTGACTTTTATAATAATTTAAAGCCAAAGTTACCAGATTTCATTGTATCTGCAGTGCATGCAGCATGACTTAACGTGGAATCTATACCACTGCAGGAATATTTTGGGTTCAAGCAAGATTGTACGTGAGAAACTTAAATCCGTAATCAAACTCTCCTCCACTGCTTAATAATAGGTAGGATACACATGCCACATTACGGATTTGAATTTCTCTCATACAATCTCGCTTGAACCCAACCATCTGCTATTATAATCAATGATTATTGTAATACATCTACATGCAGGATCTTTCATTTTGCAGGCTAACTCAGAAGATTTGATGTTGTGGAACTTCCCTGGAAAACCCACCTCAGGGTTAGTGGTAATGTCCCTCTGGCTAGCTTGATGAGTTGGAGACTAAATTTGGTTTTCGAGTTCCTTCAAGTTGGAAATTAGCTGATGACAGTATGAATAAAATTTGTCTTATGCGTGACGTAATCTTCAGCTATCCTACAGTACATCAACCCCTGTACCGAAATTACGAAAATGTAGTTCAGGCTTATCACGTTTAAACTTGGACAGCGCTAGAGAATCAAGAGTAGGGTATGAGTGCTCTAAGTGCGGGGTTTTATTATTTCAATTTAAAGGTTTAAATAAAATTAAGGTTTAAAAATTAATTTTTGGGGTTAATAAGATGCAGTAGTAGTAGCAGTAAATTTGTAGGTCAAAGTTTTATTACTCGTGCAAACCGCCTAATCAATCGACCTTCACCATTTTAATCTCATTTCCGTTAATGAAAGTTAAATTCGGAATCAGACTTAAAAATACAATATATAGGGTGCTCTAAAATAAACTGGTAAACTATTTAATTTCTTTAAATTAACAATTACATATTAAAATTATCGTCATCATTAATAATATATCGTTAAATCAAATTTTTCATATTGACGATATTGAAGCCACTTCCTCGTCACTTTTCAAATTTGAACTTAGTAAGTTTTATATGCATTTGAAACATTCACTTGATTTTACAAATTTCTCAGGGGCGCACTTTTAATTTAAAATTTACAAAAATTAATAGTGTCTAATAATCTACCTCTGAGCATTGGACCGACTGTGATAGTCCTTAATGAATAAATGTGCATATTTGATGTCTCGAGCTTTCAGATGTTCTATTTCAACTTAATTGCGAGATCAAATTAAAATTGAATGGAGAAAAGATCTTTCAACTGAAAGTTGCTTTTCAGATTATCAAAATTTTTATTTTAACTTGGACCTGAACATAACACCGAGCTATTTTGGAATACGACAATATACTAAGTATAAATAAATGTTATTATATTATTGTCCCCTTGCGCAGCCTAGGGAAAAGTAACATGCGACATATTTTTTAATATGTCATCTTATACTATACGATGCAGAATGGCATAGCCACCCTACATATTTTAGGATAGCGATAGACAATAAGGTCGTTAAAAAATGGACAGGGGATTAAAAATTAGCGGTTTGCAGGAATTTTGTTAGTCAGGAAACGACTCGTGGCTGAAATGAGTTTAACACTCCTGATATAAGGTAAACAGGTTGCCAATACTGCTCAGTTGCCTAAATCGTACCTAATGTGAATTGATGTGAGATACAATACCGTCAATATTTTCCTACGTCTGTTTTCATTGTTAATTTAATGTACTTAAGCAGTACTGGTACGAAGTACATAATGAAATTACAGTTATTTACGAAATAAATGCAATTTACTTAGTATTATAATAGTTTCGAACTTTGCAAGTATAATTATTGTTAGTTTCTATTATAACAGAACAGGTAGTACCCATGTATTAACTTTCAATGATATCCGGTAATTGTTTCTGTTACCATTAGAAAAAATTAGTATACCTACATAATATTACAGTTACATAATTACATTTGAATTATTTTCAATTAGTTACATGCAAAACAAAAATAATTTCTTAGTTTTATTATTAATGCTATTTTAAATTTTACGGAACGAAATTTATTTTAAAATTAAAGTCGCTCTGAATCACATTATAAGTATTACATAATAATAATATTGTTATTCCAGCACATCCGTAATTGTAACCTCCGCTAATTAGGCGGGGGGGGGGATAAAATTAATATCGGCCCCTGTTCGATAATATAATATTACTATTATGATTGTATAAAGTATAAACATATTGATCGTTTCCTTTTCTTTTTCATTTTTTTTGGGATTTCTTGTTAATTAAAAAAGAAAAGACTTTGAATGTGTAAAAGTATCAAAAAGGACGCTCGAATTGAATTGAATCAAGTTTAACTTTTGTGTTAATTTCGATTATAATATTATAATACTAGTAAATTTATGATATTTTAAGAATATCTTTACAAGAAATTTGCTAACCCCACACCCACATTCAATAATCCGAACATAGTCTATCATTAATAAATTAGTTCGGATTACTGAGGCTGCACTGTACTGTAATTAAATGTTTACAAAACGTAAATGGATTTTTAATGCTTCTATTCATTTAACACTGATTAAAAATATTTGATAAAATGTAACACCATACTTACGATATAATAAATGTAATGAGAAACCATACACATGTAATTCCAGGCCAGTAATAAATTTTAAAACATTTACTCAACCCCATGTTTTGATTAAATTTTCAAAAAATTTTTGGTTACACTTTGGAAGATTTAGATAATTTTATCATAAGCAGAATTTTTTCTAAAAATAGTTAAGTAAACTATCAAAAATAACGCAAATCACTCAGATTTCTTTTCTATAATATTATTATACTGTTAATGTATGTAGACTGAATTACATGTAAATAAATTATGTATACGCACTTTAACTAGTTCAACGCAGTACTAATGGCATGACACCAAATTCAAGACGTCTGAAATGAATTGTTGTGTTTCTACGAGTTAACGTTCCCTCCGAATCGTACTACTACTACAAATTAATCTAGGTTGTAATTCTCCAAGAATGCTTATATTATGCATTTTAGTTTGTAATAAATATTTTGTTGTCAAACGAGGCTTTTCCTTTTATTGTTTATTTATATAGAGGATCTGGTGGGACACCGATGTTATGTAATTCCATGATACGGCAAATACGTAGCAGATAACCTAAAATATTTTTAGAAATATTAATCAATAGGAGACGCTTATTACGTCAACGCTGAAATTATTAAAATTGGAGCACGGATGTCGTTTTGCGCTATTGTGTGTAATTATAAATATTCCTCCAATCAACGCTGAAGGAATATTTATAATTATTCTATTCTACCAATCAACGCTATCAATTCTACCAATCAATCAATGGACTTTGAAATTATTCCGTGTGGTGGCGTCAATGTAATTATAATTAAAATACAATAAATTACAAGCTTTTACTTTAATTCACATCGTGTTTTTTAAATTTAAACTATATTTACACAAAATAAAACACCAAATATTCATAAACACACTGAAGATTGCATCTTACTATACGTCCAGAATGGAGTTAGAAATTATTCCGTATGGTGGCGTTTTGTGAAAGTAAGACGCGATATTCGTGGTATGTGAAAACCAAACTTTACGGTTCTTAACGATTCGATAACGATAATACTTAAAAAATAATCGTGCCTAGACCTTCAGCATCATACTGATTTTTATTTCCATTTGAAAATTGTTGCTTGATCATTTTTTAAAAAATCTTTCAGTTTTTCTATTGGTCTAATCCATTTATCTTATCATTTATTTGGATGTTCAAGTTGGTAATTCCAAATATATTGTTCACTATACAAACAATTGTAATTTGGAAATAACAAAGCTAATAAAAATGGTTTTAGCAGATTTGGGTCGCAAAATAACGACTGCTTTGCAGTCGTTAAGCAAGGCAACCGTAATAGACGAAAAGGTTCTCAATGATATGCTCAAAGAAATATGTGCCGCCCTGATACAAGCCGACGTCAACATTTTAATGGTGAAGAAGTTACGTGAAAATGTGAAGTCTGCGATTGATTTCGATGAAATGGCCGGAGGACTCAACAGAAGGCGGATGATTCAAACCGCAGTTTTTAGGGAATTGGTGAAATTGGTCGATCCCGCCGTGCAGCCCTATCAACCCATCAAGGCGAAATCTAATGTGATCATGTTTGTTGGTTTACAAGGTTCGGGTAAAACTACAACTTGCACAAAACTCGCGTATCACTATCAAAAGAAAAACTGGAAAACGTGCGTTGTGTGTGCGGATACGTTCAGGGCTGGAGCATACGATCAAGTTAAACAAAGTTGTACTAAGGCCAGGATTCCTTTTTACGGAAGTTACACAGAAGTGGATCCAGTGGTAATTGCACAAGATGGTGTGGACATGTTCACAAAAGAACGCTTTGAAATTATTATTGTCGATACGAGTGGACGACACAAACAAGAGGAATCTCTATTCGAGGAAATGTTAGCAGTTTCAAATGCTGTGAAACCGGACAATATCATATTCGTCATGGACGCAACTATAGGTCAAGCTTGCGAGGCGCAAGCGAAGGCTTTCAAAGACAAAGTGGACGTAGGTTCAGTCATAATCACCAAGTTAGACGGACATGCAAAGGGAGGAGGTGCACTTAGCGCGGTTGCAGCGACAAAAAGTCCCATCATATTCATAGGTACTGGAGAACACATAGACGACTTGGAACCCTTCAAAACGAAACCTTTCATTAGCAAATTGTTGGGTATGGGCGACTTGGAAGGTCTGATGGACAAAGTTAACGAATTGAAACTCGACGATAACGTACAATTGTTGGAGAAACTTAAGCACGGGCAGTTTTCCTTGCGCGATATGTACGAACAGTTTCAAAATATAATGAAAATGGGGCCGCTTTCTCAAATCATGGGTATGATTCCTGGGTTCAGTCAGGACTTTTTGTCGAAAGGCAGCGAACAAGATTCCACAGCGCGTCTGAAACGCTTCATGACAATCATGGATAGTATGAAAGATAGCGAACTGGATAGCAGGGAAGGTGCCAAAATTTTTTCCAAACAACCAGGACGTGTTACGCGCGTAGCGCAAGGTTCAGGTGTAACAGAATGCGAAGTGAAGGAACTCATCAAGCAATACACGAACTTTGCTGCGGTTGTTAAAAAGATGGGTGGAATTAAGGGTCTGTTTAAGGGCGGGGATATGACGAAGAACGTTAACCCTGCACAATTGACAAAATTGAACCAACAAATGTCAAAGATGATGGATCCACGCGTTTTGCACCAAATGGGTGGCATGAATGGACTTCAGAATATGATGAGGCAAGTACAGGCTGGAGTAGGGGGCGGGTTAGGAAATCTTATGAGCAGTTTTGGTGGCGGTGGTGGCAGTGGCGGAGTTCCGAACAGGCGCAAGAAGGGCGCGCCTGGGGCCTCATAAATACAGGAGGCCTCAAAATGTAGCTCTCAAAATAAAATTATTTAATTTAATTTGTTTTTGTAATAAATATAATTAATAATTATCACAGCGTGTTTCATAATTTCATAAATGTTGCCGTAAAAGTCCCTAACTTCGGACAATAGCCTAAGTTCGGACAAGCAGTAGGGCCTAATTTATTTAAGGGCTCTATTTTTTAATAACATAATTTTAATGTTTACCAGAATAATTTGTTAATTTTTTGTTTGTTTTTTATGTTTGTGACAATGGTTTGTTAATAACAATGTTTTTTTCATTAAATTTACCAAATATTTTGAAGTGCGTATTATACACCTTCATTTTATTTCAATTTAATTTTTTTTTTCGACTTATAGTAACATTTTGAGTGTCCGAACTTACTAATGGTGGTTCCTAACATCAAAATAAATTATTTTACTTTAAATTTTTGGGCTAAACATAAGTTGTCCGAAGTTAGGAAGTTTCTGTCCCTAAGTTCGGACAGTGAATATAATTTTTTTTTATTGAAATCTTATTGGCAGAAATGTGGCACTATTGATGAATCGTTAGATTGTTGCTCACTCTTACTAACTGTATTTTTTTCAAAAGTTACTATCTTTCAGTTCTTAAGTTATAATTGTATTTAGTACAAAAGTGTCCGAAGTTTGGGACTTTTACGGTGCTCTCATATTAATTTGATGTCATCGAACTTCTTCACTGTTTAGCATATCGCGGTTTTACCGCAACTGGGTGGTGGTAAATGATAAAAAAAGTTTTTAGTAATATAAAACTTGCCGACTACAAATAAATTACATGTTTGTTATTTATTATCTTGGTTTCCCTGTTTTAACCATTTAACCATTTTGTTGTATCCGACAAAAATGGGTCCCTTTTGTGTCGGATAAGACAGGTTCCAATGTAATTAAATTCCATATAAAATAAAATCTATCAACCCAAATATTTATATTTCTTTGAATTTTAAATAATTAGTTGCAGTTATAGTAAAATCATAATAATCGCGAAAAAAATTCGTAATTTTGTACCTGTTTGAAAATGTGTTTCCTAATTAATTTTCTATTGGTGAATGCTTGTGTTTGCGAGATTATAAGGTTTAGACTTTCATTGTTTGACACTTGTAAATAAACTTTATCGGATCTGATTACAGAATTTTATTAGCTACGTCTGACCACATTATTCTAATTGTACCGATAGCAGAAAAAAAAGTATTATACAGGGTGGACCAATAGTCTCTTAACATTCGGGAAGCCCGCTGTTTCCGAACGGGAGGGGTATCGGGGTGGGGAGGGTATCAAACGCGAGAGCGGCTAATAGGAATTTAGTTCTATGGTGTCATTCACCGGCCATTAGAAATAATCAAGCGGTATTAATCAAGAACTGTTTATTCTATTTTCAAGTGCACAAATGAGAGGGTTTCATTTTTTGATTGAAAATTGAAATGTTTTACATTTCGTTGCATATCTTTCCTTTTAAATCTGCTGTAAGTCTCTGGGTTGCTGATGTAAACTTTATTTTTAAGGTATCCCCAAAGAAAAAAGTCTATTGGGGACAAATCCGTGCTGAGGGGTGACCAATTAATGTTACCTCTTTTGGATATCAGTTTTGGTCAAAAATTTCACGAACTGCCACTATTAGAGTCGTTGGAGGTGTGATTTGGCCCTACCAAGTCAAATATAAGCTTGCGAAAATCTTGTCGTAAGATTATGTGCTATTAGTGTTGATTGTAGCCTGAGAAGTTCTGTAACGCTTGTGCAAGAAACTTCTGTAACATCGCAATGTATCGCTCTGTGTTGACAGTAAGAGGACAGTTTCTCTGATCTTCATAAAAATATGGACCAATGATACCTCCCACTGATAATGCCGCCTATACAATAACTTTCGGTGAGTGTAAGGGCTTTTGATGCTTCAATTTAGTGTCACTCCAGTCTAGCTTTGGTCGCAGAATCGTTGTTTCGATAGTACTCGCGAACGCAAAGCCCACGTTGAGCTCTGATACCATGGTACTAAATTCCTATTAGCCGATCTCGCGTTTGATACCCTCTCCGCCCCGATATCACCACCCGCGCGGAAGCAGTGGGCTTCTCAAATGTTAAGTGACTTTTGGTCCACCCTGTAGTATAGGTATATTCAGTGGCGTAGCTAGAACTTTTGCCGCCTGGGGCGGACAATGTTTTTAAATGACCTGTTATTAATCGTATTTCCTAATTGATGAAATATCAAAAAAAATTCTTTTGCCGTTCTTAATGCCACCCCTAAAAATTTTTGAATGACCTTTTTTTAACCCTAAAAAATGTGCCTCTCGGGGCGCTCCGCCCACCACTAGCTACGCTACTGGCGTATATTTGTTTGTTCATGGCTGTAAATTAGATTGTTTTTAGCATTAATTATACGAATGTCTCGGGACAGTAATAACCTGGCTGTGACTGTGGCGCCATCTGTTGATGGGATGATCCTGTGGAAAGGAATTTTATTTGAAAGCATGCGCATTTGTTTCTGTTTTGTACTTAGAAATTGGAATACCAAATGTAATTTTGACAGATGTCAAATTTCTGTAATGAACTTAGAGCAGGCGCAAAGAAAGATGAGAGGGTGGAGCTAATGCGTAGAAACCAAAACTCGTACAATCTTGTTTATGTTGGTGTCAATGGTGGAATTGGGTGTCACGCAATGTCTACTGCGCCGGATTTTGTCTACGCCCTCTCATCTTACTTTGTGCTCGCTCTACTACATGAAATACGATTGTCTCGCGACAGTAATAACCTGGCTGTGACTGTGGTTCCATCTGTGGATGGGATGATCATGTGGAAAGGAATTTTATTTGAAAGCATGCGCATTTGTTTCTGTTTTGTACTTAAGAAATAGGAATACCAAATTTAATTATGACAAATGTCAATTTTCTGTAATGAACTTACTACATGAAATTACATTACTTTACGTTAACAATATTCTAGGATGTTATTTTTACTCTACTTCTACTACTATTTAAGTTATTGAATAAATTATTTAAAAAAATAATGATCATTAATTAAAACGTGTTAAAAAACACATTCAATATTAATAATTATATTAAATTCAATATTATAACCTTAAAATGAAATTATTCAATGTTTAATTACTATTAATATTAAGGTAAAATAAGTAAAACCATTGCTTAAAACCATAGGAGGCAATGGTAAAACTGTTGTATATGAGTATTATAATGTATGAGTTTTTAAATTCTTTATGTGCACATTTCTTTTTAAATTATGTGCAAATTATATATTTCAACGGTTTTTCGCCTGCATGAGTTTTAAAATGATTTTTTTAAATTATTATTATTATTATTATTAAATCTTTATTGTCATTAAAAAAAAACAAACAAATTACATTGTATTTAAAAAGAAAACAAAAGGTGTAGATCAGCATTACATGCTGCTTTTCATCTCAACCTGGAGTGCGGGGCTCTTCATAAACTCGTCTATACTGTAGAATGCCTGATCTATCAAATACTCGCGCATCACCTTTTTGAAAATCGAGTCATCCAATCCTCTAACTTCTGTCGGGAGTTTGTTAAAAAGCTTCGGAGCGTAGTAGAGGGTTGAGTTTCTTGACTTTGACAATCTCAAATATGCGTGGTGTATGTTTGATTTATTTCTTGTGTTGTGGCTGTGCATAGTGCTTATTTGGTCATACCTGTCACCATTCTTTTTTGCATATATGAGGCATTCCAGGATATACTTTGCCGGTATGGTGAGGATGTTTAATTCTCAAAATTTGTTTTTTAAGTCTGATTGATAGCTCATGTTTCCTATGACCCTTATTGCTCGTCGTTGAAGCCTGAATATTATTTCCATGTGGCTAGAGTGCCCCCACACTAGAAGAGCATAGCTTGATATTGACTGCACTAACGCATGGGATGCTGTCACACATACGCCATTTTCCGCATGTTTCACGAGGCTTCTCAGGGCGAAGATACTTTAGCAAATTCTTTTACTAATCGTAAAACCACATGAACGTCAAATTTTAGGATTGGGTCTATATAATATCCCCAGGAAGCATATGCTATCTGGATTCGGATAGTCATGTTTTTTTAAAGTGAATACCATAGTTTCAGTTTTTTCTTCATTTAGGCTTAGTTGATTTGATTTAAACCGCAATTATTTAAATCACTATCGTTTGCTGTTATGTTTCTCTTAACTTCTTCTAGGTGTTTATGTTTCTTTAGTTTTGTTGTGTCATCCGCATATACCACCAGTTCTTCGTCATGAGTTATCGCCGAGTTAATATCATTGATGTAAACTAGGAACAGCAGGGGTCCCAGTATTGAGCCTTGCGGTACTCCATATAAAATTTATTTGGCTTCCGAGAATATCCCATCGTAGTGTTTTCTTTGTGTTCTGTTTTCGAGGTAGCTCCTTATCAATTTCAGCGCTTCTTCCTTCAGTCATTATGTGCACATTTGTAATCACAAATTTCACACTAAAATAAAATAAACAAATAGTGGATATTATTATTACTGTTTATGATCTATTATTGTAGAAGGAAATAATTTAAATAATAAAAAATGTGCTTTAACGAAATTTTACATCTGTCAAAATTAAATTTTTGGTATTCCTAAGCATTTCCTAAGTACAAAACAGCACCAACTGCGCATGCTTGGATACATAACACAACTTCGCATAACCTCACTGTGAAGTCAAATTTTCTAAGAGTTACATCACCGCACCACAGATGGCGCCACAGTCACAGCCAGGTTATTACTGAAATTACTGTCGCGAGACAATCGTCTTTACGGGGCCGAGTTGGTCTAAACCGCTTTTCGTTATGCCGGGACCAATCGTAACGTTGCGGTGTGAGGTTGTAATATGTGTACGATGTCTACTAAAATTATTGCAGAAGCGGTCAGTGAGGCGAAAAACGTATTGTTATACCGACGAAGTCTAAAGTGATTTTATAGGAAAGAGTACGAGAAATTAATGGGCTTTTTGAAAGACCACAATGTGGAGGTACATAACCTCAATGAGGACACGTTGTTGGCCTACTTCTAAAGTAAGTAGCACTATCCCGTTTTAAGTACACGTTTTAACACATTTTTTTGATTTTACACAGATTTAGATTTCCGACAAAGTTCTAGGATCTGCAGGCCCCCCCAGAAGGTTGTTAATGCGCCGCAGCCGCATTCTTCCACGCAAAATGCGTTTACGTCGAAAGAAGCCGGACAAACATTGAACCTCACAAATCAAAATTTCATTGCAAACTTCAATTAAAACAATGCTGGATAAAATCCACTAATTATAGTCACGCCATATCAGAGCAGTACGGTGATACTCGATTTTCTTGAATCAATAGAGATTCAGATGACCTTGCTAAACTGAACGAATTTTTTAAAAATTCTGAAACATTTTCAGAGTCGAGCACTACTTATAATGTCCATAAGGCAACTTTATACCCGAATCAAACATATTATAAAAGACCAGCACGCTCCGCCGGCCGCCTCCTCCTCCAGCGTGTCAATTTTTTAGGACACACAGCGCATTCTGATTGGTCGTTGGTAGTACCAACTTAAAAGTTAAAATCACCTCCCCCTGGGATCGAGTAGCACACCAATCAAGTTTTCAACCTCGGCAAACTACCCGTTCGTGGATGGGCTTTTCAGCTAGTCAAACATATAAAAGACCAGCACGCTCCGCCGCCTCCTCCACCGTGTCATTTTTTTAGGGCACATAACGCATTCTGATTGGTCGTTGGTAGTACCAACTTAAAAGTTAAAATCACCTCCCCCTGGGATCGAGTAGCACACCCTTAGCACACCAATCGAGTTTTCAACCTTGGCGAACTGCCCGTCCGTGGATGGGCGTTCCAGTTAGTAAGAAATAATTTAATGCAAAATTGTAAGAAACACAGCAAAAACAAAAATGGCGATTTTTGACGGTATTTTTCGATGTTCTCGGAAAATAAATAACAAATTTTTTATTCTTCTAGTTGCATTCGATAGGGTTTTTCATTATCTATAACTTTCTAAACGCTATCTTTCTTAGAATTTTTTCTTCTACACCACGCCAATTTTTGCTCCCGGGTAGTATCATTTTCGTATTTTTTCGTAGAATGACTGGCCGACAACATATTAAGAAACTGTTAGAACCCTACATGCCATTTCAAATTATTTCATCAAGACAACATGAAACATTGTACCATTGCTACCAAAGTAGCGCCAAAACGAACCCGGCCAAATTGAGACGCATGCGCATATTGAGATTAGTCGCCATTTTCAAATTTTTGTTGCAGGTCGCACTGGGTTGCACGTTGCAGCATAATACGGAGGTACAGTGACGTAGCAACAGGTGGTGCGAGTGGTGCCGCGCACCAGGGCCCGGGCGCCGTGGGGGCCCGGTACACGGACGAAATTGATTTCTATTATTTACAGACATTTTTGTAAAAATTATCTATGAAAGTTTGCACATTGAACACAGCGAGGGCCCCAGGGCGGCGTCTGCACCGTGGGGCCGCCGCGCCGGCGCCCTGAAGGAACGCCAAAATAAAGAAATATTTAAAAAAATTGAATAATGTAATTCATTCAGTAAATATTATAGCTATATTTACGAGGCAACGAATGACGAAGTTGCAACATCAAAATTTCATGGGGAATTTCTGGTTAAATAGTAACATTTGGTAAAAAATAGGTAGTATTTTCCAAACAAATCGCCTGCGGCGCTAAAAGACGCTGCTTTCCCCACCCCCATGTGCCGGACGTTGAATTATTTGGAGGGTGGCCTCAAAATTGAATTGCGCCTGAAGCTTCATAAGTGCTAAATTTTCATTAGTCCCGGGGGGGGGGGGGGGTTCTGGCACCACCAAAAAATCTTTCTAGATTATCTTTATTATCTAGGGAAATCTACGATGCCTTTTTGTCACTTATATGTTTTTTGTGCAATAACATTGTTATTTAAATTTTTTGTTATAATAAAATAATGAAGGGGGCCCGCTGTGGATCTTGCACCAGGGCCCGGTTTTAACTTGCTACGTCACTGCGGAGGTATTATGGAAAACATTAGCAATAATTTGGAAATTCCGTATTATTCAAACAGCAGGGTCGAGCTTAAAACGGAGGAATCGGAAGACATCAAATTTAATGTAGAAGATTTACATCATTCCATTGATATCAAGGAGGAAGGGAGCGATGGAAAAGCTTTATTGGCGAAGAAACCTGCAAAAATTACTCGTATTCGAGAGAAATCGTTTTATTGTGAAGTTTGTGGTTATAAATGTGTATATAAATCACCGTTACTCATACATATAAGATCTCACACCGGGGAGAAATCGTTTGTTTGTGAGATATGTGACTATAAATGTGCTCATGAATACTCTTTAAAATTACATTTAAAAACTCACACCGGGGAGAAACCGTTTGATTGTGAGATTTGTGTCTATAAATGTACTAACAAATCAAATTTAGAATCACATTTAAAAACTCACACCGGGAGGAAACCGTTTGGTTGTGAGATTTGTGACTATAAATTTGCTCATAAAACACATTTGAAAGATCATTTAAAAACTCACACCGGGGAAAAACCGTTTGGTTGTGATATTTGTGACTATAAATGTGCTCAAAACTCACAATTAAAAACACATTTAAAAACTCACACCGGGGAGAAACCGTTTGGCTGTGAGATTTGTGTCTATAGATGTGCTCATAAATCATCTTTAAAATCTCATTTAAAAACTCACATCGGGGAGAAACCATTTGGTTGTGAGATTTGTGTCTATAGATGTGCTCGTAAATCACCTTTAAAAGAACATTTAAAAACTCACACCGGCGAGAAACCATTTTGTTGTGAGATTTGTGGCTATAAATGTGCTCAATTATCAAGTTTAAAATCCCATTTAAAAACTCACACCGGGGAAAAACCGTTTGGTTGTGAGATTTGTGACTATAAATGTGCACGCAGACAAGATTTAAAGCAACATTATTTAGAAACTCATACAGGCGAGAAACCGTTTGTTTGTGAGATTTGTGTCTATAGATGTGCTCGTAAATCATCTTTAAAAGAACATTTAAAAACTCACACCGGGGAGAAACCCTTTGGTTGTGATATTTGTGACTATAAAAGTGCTCAAATATCAAATTTAAAATCACATTTAAAAACTCACACCGGGAGGAAACCGGTTGGTTGTGAGATTAGTGACTAAATAATGTGCTCAAAAATCACATTTAAAAATTCACACCTTAATTTTATATTATATTATTATATAAAATTATTATATTGTCATCTTATCTTTTGATGTTGAAATATAAAAAGAAAATGGATTTTAAAATTGTGTAAAAATGAAATAGCTTTGTTAAAAATGTATGTGACGCCGCTGCTTTACAAAAATGACAGTGGGGAAGTAGTTGATAGTGGATCTTGGGGTCGAATCCGAGGTCGCAAATTTTTAGTTATTTTTGGAAATAAATTTCATTAGAAAGTAAAGTGTGACTAATTTTGTTTACTAATTTTGTTACATGCCCTTTGCGCTATTACAAAGTTTGCACTATTTTTCCTCTATTTTCTGTTGAAATAACCTCTGTTGCTATGCAACCACTTCAGCTTTCGCGTTTTTACTTTTGTTCCACACTGTAGATAGTTTTATTTTACTGTCAAGGTCGAAAATAGTTATTTTTCATTTGAAACCGAGAGGTTTGAACAGGTTTTACGATCTAAAATGGCGAGGTGAAATGAAAAGACGCCTTTTGAAACGAATGTCTCGCAACAGTAATAATCTGGATGTGACTGTGGTGCCATCTGTGGTACGGTGATGTAACTCTTAGAAAATTTGATCTGTCAGTGAGGTTCATGAGTGAGGTTATGCGAAGTTGGGTTATGTATCCAGGCATGCGCATTTGGTTCTGTTTTGTACTTTAAAACTCATACAGGCGAGAAACCGTTTGAAATAGTAGTTTTCATCACAAGGTCGTAAAAGTAATTTGCATTATTTAAAAATAAATGTGCACATAAGAGAAGTTGAGAACTACAAAGGAGAAATTTGACATCTGTCAATATTAAATTTGGTATTCTTATTTCAAAGTACAAAACAGAAACAAATGCGCATGCTTGAATTCAGGATCAAATATAAAATTCCTCCACAGGATCATCCCATCCATAGATGGCGCCACAGTCACAGCCAGGTTATTACTGTCGCGAGACATTCGTCTGTAGCATTTCAAATGCTATTTTTATATTTTGGCGGAAATCTATGCATCACCCTGTGTGTGTTTCAAACACGCGCAATCGTATTGAATTTCGAAAATTTATCAAACGTTCATTCTTTGCTTATCTTTATGAAAAGTTGAAGTTTCATTTTACGTTTGTGCAATTTTATGTTTAAAAAGCCACAAATTGTTAGTTTATTGAAGTGATCTTTTATTTTACCTCCTGTGCTACATTTGTGGGTAAGATTGCATTATTTTCTATCATGAGCGGAAGTTTGACTTTGATAAATTTTAGCTTTTTTTTCGTATTACCTCGTCAATTTTCTGTGACGTCGATTTTTGGTTTCTAATCTTAGTTATGGTTTTTCTGAGCGGGTGCGCATGGTGTGCATTGGAAGCCGATTGTCCATCTGGCTGTTTTATCCACCAACCATATGGTTATTTGTATGGATATGGGCCAGCAGTTTGGTTATCTTGTTTCCACCTGTGATAACCTTGATTCCTGTGTCGAACCATCTGTGTCAGCCATTTTTAACGATGTTGGGATTTCGTTTTTGGGTTCACCATTCCCGTATGAGATCAATGGAGAGGGCAGGACTGATCAACATTCATTTATCCCCAGCTTCACCGCAGTTTTGCGTTTTTGATTAAGAAGTGGTGTGATAAGTTTGTCACTTTGGCCGTCTCCTTTGACGATTTATCCGTACTTTATGGGAAGACGTGCGAGCTCTATTCCAACATCGAGGGATTTTTGTCGCAGCGGTAGCGTGAGCCTATACCACTATTCCATCTCTAGCGGTTAGGACAGCACCAACGACGTAGGATGGCTGGAAAACCATTAATTAGTTTTTTTGTGGAACCGCATTTAGGAGATTTGCTTGTCTTAATTATTTACATCGACATTGAGATGCTATACCGTTCGCAGGTGAATTGATTCTTGTTTAATTGTGCAGTTTTTGTTATTTTTAGCTTTACACCTGAAACTCAGTTTAAACGATGAACCATTAATATTCCAGAGGTTCCAAAAGAATTGAGATGTTGAATCGGACGGATTGAGGTGGAAGGGTAAGTTAGAAAGCAATTGCTGTATTTAATTTTACTTGATGTGTTATTTGTTATTTGCAGTTAATTTTACCAACGTTTTTATGTCTGCGTTGGGCAATCTCCTGGATGCGCGGATTATTTTTGTGAGTTGTCTACATATGGCAACTCATCTGTATTTTATTTTTTTGATTTGATTGTCCCAAGGTATCCCCTCAGGGTATCTTGGATTTCACTTGCTTTGTTATGTGTTTTGTGTCTCCTATTGGAGTTTTGGAATCAAATATTGTCAACCCCATCTTTATCTATACTTTGTTCTTTAAATAAAATCAACTCTTATTTATTTCCTTATTTTATTTAGAGGACTGGCGCCCGAAAGTTTTTTTTCTTAGTTAGTTGTCAATTGATCGCCTGAGCCAACGGAAGAACCTACGAACCGCGTCCGCGCGACCCATGCTCTGGCACTGGACGGGGGTGTAATCCCTTAACTGGCCTGTCTACCATTCCATTCGTAGATCAGCGGGGCAAGTGGCCCAAATTAGAGCAACTTGCGTTACATTTTGTTATGGTTATACGTTACATTACGTTTTGGATTCAATATTAGAAATGGAGGGAGGCTGGGGACATGCACCTCTCTGATTGATCGTATTCGCATCAACTTAAAATCACTTTCCCTGGTATCGAGTTGTACACCAATCGAATTTCCAATCTTGGCAAACTGTTCGTCCGTGCATGGGCCTTCCAGCTAGTTAGAATAATAAAACACGAGCACGCTGTTTCAGTGTGTTATATTATGTGTGTTAGTTTAATGTTATGATTGGTCGTCCCAACTTAAAACTTGCTTTTCATAGCAAAAAAGCTAGGTTATGGTTAAGAATGGTTTGTAAACCTCTCTTAAGGTCCTAGATCAATAGGAATAAATAATAAAATTCAACAGATGTCACTAGTTGTTTTATGATATTTCATTGGTACATTTTATTGATATTTATTGATATTTACTTCTGATTGGTTAAAATTTGAAATTTCATGTATATTGCTTCATTTCTTGTGTCAAGTTCAACTCAAAAACGAATAATCGTAGAAAGCTGAAATTTTCAGAATATACTTAAAATATGATTTTACTTAACGTAAGCTATTTTATATTTATAACTAAAGTGCATTTTATTGAAAACGGCTAGAAAATGTTTTTTATATAAATTTTTTTTAAATAAAAAATAGCTTATGTTAAGTAAAATCATATTTTACGTATATTCTGAAAATTTCAGCTTTCTACGATTATTAGTTTTTGAATTGAACTTGACACAAGCTCAGACGCTATTGATCTGCCCCCTTAAATATTGCTTTATTTTTATGCAAAAGGGGGTTCGACTGTAACCCCCAGATCTTATTGTTAAAGGGGCAGCGCCTAAAAAAAAACTCAAAAGATGGCGCTGCTGATTCTCAATTAATTATTTTTACTCGGAACCTCCAGGCTTTAATATTTAAAATATAGCAAATTTGTTGAGATAATACTATTCTATAAACAATATTCTTGGTATTGAGCTTTTTTGGGTTCATAATTTTAATTTATAAAAAAAATTTCGAAATTGCATATCTTTTTGGAATATACTTGTAAATATTCAACATTGGAAGCTCAAACTTCCTTATTGCCTAGCTTAGTTATCGTTTATTCATATGACTTTTATAAATTATTAGAATTTTGTTTCGGTGAAAAGATAACTATAAAAGATTAATATTTTAGGGCACGCCATCTGTCGAAACATGTTTTTGCATCAAAATTTGCAGCGCGGTCTTAACTTCTAATAGTATATTATACACCGAGGGAGTAAAGTGCTACTTTTCGTCATGAGGGTAAAGGTTTTTTACACGAGGCGCAGCCGAGTGGAAAAATTACCCGAAGGACGAAAAGTCACTTTAATCCCGAGCGCGAATATACTATTTTTTGCCTTTCCGAAAGCCGAAAGAAAGAAAAAAATTCAAAACAAATATTTGTTAGAATAAGCGAGAATTACCAAACCATATAGCCTAAAGCCAGACCTGTACATGGCATTAATGAAGTACCAACTTTAGTTGGTGGTATTTACTTTTCCTCCCGCTGTTTTACTTTTCCTCCCGCTGTTTTACTTTTCCTCCCGCTATTTTACTTTTCCTCCCGCTGATTTACTTCCCCCCCCTCCTAAGAAAAGTGGCACTTTGCTCCCGCAAAACTGGGAGTAAAGTGACCACTTTACTCCCGGAAAGGCAAAAAAATTATTATTGACAATTTCGACTTATTACTAAGTATATTTGTTTCTTTGCATGTCGGTTTGGTATTGAATGTTTTAAATTGACCCACATTGAAAAAAATTATCAAACTGTAATTTCGAAATTTTTTTTATAAATTAAAATTATGAACCCAAAAAAGCTCAATACCAAGAATATTGTTTATAGAATAGTATTATCTCAACAAATTTGCTATATTTTAAATATTAAAGCCTGGAGGTTCCGAGTAAAAATAATTAATTGAGAATCAGCAGCGCCATCTTTTGAGTTTTTTTTTAGGCGCTGCCCCTTTAAAACGTTATGCATGCAATTTTTATGTTTGCTGTTGTTTTTGTATTATCTTACTGAACTGATAGTTGGGCTGCTGACCGTTATTAGGTCGTAGGTTCAATTTCAAGTTATCGATAGCTAATTATTTGTGCCGTGGTTTAAGTTTCACGTTAAACTAAAAACTATTATTGGTATCTAGAACCTAAAACTATATTATACTACTAGATAAAAAAAATATATAAAACTATATCTAAAACTATTATTGTAGAAGAAATACTACAATATAGAATTATAGTCATTGACAGGAAACGTTGGTATTACGTCATAGTACGCCTGCGCACATAATCAGTATACATAACCACTGCCATTGGTTATGCAACCAAAACAGCTTATGTGTTTGGTTGGGTTAGTAACATTAAGTTCTTTGGCAAGGACTTTGTTTACAGCTAAATATCAAAAACTTTAACTTAAAAAAACTATATTTAAAAAAATAATAATAATACAGGTAACATTTGGGTAATAACTTAGATTGATTTATGGATAACATCATTTAATTTATAATTTCTTTGGCTAAAGGTAATTTCTTCAAATTGAAGTTGTTTGAATTCCATTGTTCCCGTCATAGTATAGAAAGCAAAAGCCACGAACATTATCCATTCAGACAAAACTGCTGCTATATGCATATCATAACCATCACGATCTGGATTCCACCAGGATGGGTCGCCAACTATTAAAAAATATAAAAGCAAATTAGTAAATTTTAGGATAAATTAGCTTATCGATAAATTGAAAATTAAGATAGTATAAACAAATAAGTTCTAAGAATGAAATTTGAACCTACTCTCATTTTTGCTGTATGATATTGCTCCGCATCCTAAAGATGCGGCGAAAAATACAAAATGGCAAATAACTAAAAATATTCGGAAGTACAAAAGACCTTTCCCTATTCCATATTCAGGATTTCTGGCATAAACATGTCGTAACATGCTAGTCATTTTTGTCTAAAATATAATAAAACAAAATTAAATAATTTTTGGTATTTTAATTATATGTAATAACTAATAATATTACCTGAACAATAAAAAATATAAGTCCAATTCCAAATGCCATAAATGCACCTAAAAAGTGAATCGACCCCACAGCAGGTTTTTGGAAGTTACCTACAAAGCTGACTCCTAGACTTGTAATATTCCCAAGCCATAAACCCACATTATTCCATTTAGATATTGTAATCAAATCGTTAGATTTGGCAATAAAATCAATTTGTCGATAACGAATGTACATAGTAATTCCCACTGAAAAATACAATTCGGATAAATGAAAATTAAGAGTAAAAAATTATGCAATGCTTACTAAAAACTGCTCCTATATTCATCATTTGCCCTAATATACAGCTTTCCGGTGGTATAGCGCCAGTATCGCTGATAAACGGAAAGAACGCTTTGACATGTTTATTGGATACTGATACACCGTAACTGAAATAAGAGAAAAATGTTCTGAGTACTTTTTATTTATGAAGAAAATATAACTTTTCAAATTTTAATTTCCGCACAAATTTCTACTATTTGAGAGTAAACAGTTAGACACGGAAAAAAGTCAAAATTCAAAGAAAAAATTTCAATTTCATTTAAAATTATTAATTAATTTTATTATTATTTGCAGAAGTTTTACTAACGCGGATGTACGGTTATAGGCAAACTTGACTTATATTCAAGTTCATGCAACCAGAAAGTTGTATGTACTTGGAATTTCAAGCATCGACTCGACTGCAATAAAATAATAATTATTTTTTTTGAGTTGAAACTCAAAGATTTTATTCATTTTATTATACTAAATATTTATTTGGGATTGTGTTCCCTATCTAAATTACTATAAATTAAAATACTTAGTAGTAGATCATCACAAAATGTCATTTCAAAATCAAACTTTTCTGTAATTTTTACATTTTCTACGTTTTAATCTTATGATTTTCGTTTTTTTTAAATAAAATATTTCAGCTATTTTCAGTTAACCTACAGCAACAATAATAATTAAAATTTTATAATAAACGACCCTGATCAAAATGTCCCCAACAAATTAATTTTTAGTATTTACAAACGTTTTTAAATTTTCAAATTAAAATTAAGAATTTTAAATTAAAACCTATATTCTAATTAACACATTAAATCAAAATGATGTATCAATTTAAAACTTAAAATTTCTTCTCCGAACCATTCGCCATGGACGCATAAAGTTGTTTTGGGTATAGTTCTTTCCTCCATCGCCTTTCGCTTCCTTTTACGTTCCTTTATCTTTTATTTGTTTTATCCATTAATATCATATTAATCCTGTATATTTCAATCTTCAATTCAATCAACCAAAATGGAATTCTCCAAGATCCTTGCTTAAGCAAAATATTTTTTATAAAAATATATAATTTGCTGTATCCTAATTAGGTAGGTCATTAGAAAGATGATTGATTGTATTAATTGAATGACACTAAATTTTAATTATTATAATTATAAATATTAAGGAAACCATAATTAAATTCTAAAATATTTTATTAAATCTTGGAAAATTTCTAAAAAATTAGAATTTTCTCACAGAAATGTCATTGCTTTGACAAGACAATAAACCCATTAACCATATTATTTACCACATTTACGTAATTAATGGTTTACTATTATAATATTATGGCTATACAAAAGTTATTATTATTTATAGTTTACAGTACTTTATTATCGTAATTTTATTTGTTATTATAAATTATAATAGAACAGTTAACGATGTTATTGTTTAAGAAGTTAGGAAGCAAATAATATAATCAAGCATAGTTTCATAATATTTGCATGAGCGCATTAGCGTAAAATATACAAAATTGCAATACAATAAACTGCAATTACAAATAATAATTAATTAATTAATTAATATTGCACTCATAAAATTACATTTGGTAACTGTAAATTTGGAATACTACTTATTTGAATCCAAAAAATTTATGACTTAATTAGAATAGCCTTACAAAATATTATAGATATTGTAATGATAATTACCTATTCTTAGGTAATTAATTTTGGTGGATTAACAAATAATTTTAATTTACTACATTACTTTGTAACAAATATATAAGTAAAAATGCAATAAAAAGAGATATCGTGTAATATGCAATGAATTATTTCATTATTTATTATAATAATATTGTCGTGATATTTTGTATTACTTTGAGGAGCTGTGAGGTCAAAGATTTGAATTTTGCAATGTTTGTAATTGTGATTAAAAGATGTAAAATTAAATAAAAGAGTGGATATCGAAAAGTGGAAAAACAAAGTGAAAAACAATGGAAATGGAGTTAGATGAAGGCAAAATTTTATAATTAAAATTAACAAAGTTCGAGAATGAATCAGTCAATCGGATTAAATAAATAATATTAAAAATATTTAATTTGCAATGTGGAATTTTGGGTTTGAGACGCACAGTGTACAGCTGTTTAAGGCATTTTCGAATGTATTGGCATTTAAAAAATGTAATTTTGTACATTGCAGCGTAACAACAAAATGAAGCAATTAAATAAAGAATATAATTTATTAGAAGTGGAAAATTTGGAAAAATTGATTTTCGTACACAAAACTCAGAACAGAACTCAGAAGAAACTAGCAAAATTAACAGCAATAAAAAGATACTTACTATATTTAGCACCAACCTTTTTCGTAAGAAAATAGTTATGGCTTGCGGGCTGTATAGAAATAATATATGCTAAATAGCTCTGCGATTGTATAATTACAATTTTTATGTTTAGGTCATGCAAAGTATTTACAGCCCAATATTACACAATTTATTAATAGACATTTAAAATCAAATTTAAGTTAATAAAAAGTAAAAGGTATCTGCATATTATACATAATGTACTGATACCCTACATTATTTCTCTCTTACCAATTAATTACTGGTAATACCGAAACCAACAAAAAATTTCAGTAGACTGGACTGTAAAGAAAGAGTTTGCAAAATCATGATGATCATCTGTATGTTACTTAATTTCTGAAGTCCTCAATTACTTTTTTGTGTGGATTGGTGGTTTCCTCAGGGTGCAAATTTCCTCAAAAGAAGTCCAGACAAGAATCGAAAAGTACACAATTTTTGAAACTTTTACGTCCACCTTTGCCGATGAGCCATAAATGAGCAGATAAAATGACGTATAGTCCGTGCCAAATATCTGTGCCTCTACGCCACAGAAACTTTAAGTTGTTACAGAAACTTTTAGCACCCCCCCCCCCAAGTTGTGGTGAAGAGAGAAAGTTACATTAAATTAAAAAGAAAAGATGCATTTTAAAAAGCACTCGTTTGACTCATGTTTTCCAGCTTGATTCATACCATTTTCAACTTGACGCATAGGCACAGATATTTGGCACGGACTATAGTAACATGATACAAAACTGCCAACATAGTAAAATTTTGTACACATTTTCATGTACTAATATATTGTTCCCCTGAGTGATATTTTCCAAGTATTTTCCCAAAAAACGTATAAAAATAGTAAAGTTTGAAATAACATTCTCCTTTTTCCTTATTTAATTTTTAGAAACAACTTATAATAAAAATAAAACAATATTAACGATTGTTATTGTTTAGTATTATTATATAACAATTACACATTATAATTTAACAATGAAATTAGTTTAAATCATGCATTTAAATTTCTGAAATACAAAAAAATGCAGTAGATAATATAGATTACGATAATTTGATGCATTACTAAATTAGTTACTAAAAATAATTATTTTAGACCCCGACCTTCTTATCAATTTTTGAGTGTTAACCTTAGTGTTTCGGCTAATTATTATTTATAAACAGATTTTTGTATGAGCTGTATCTTTATTAAAATTGTTAAGATTATAACACGTAATAATTAATTTATATAATATAAGTATATTTTCACAAGTTAATAACCCAACATATACTACAGTCAAAACTCTCTAAATAGAGTTCTCATAATATATAAAATTTATATATTTAACCGTTAATAAATATATGTATTTGTTTTGGATGAGATTTTTTCCACTTATATATAAAATTTGTTCGAATTAGGGGGAGTTCGAATTAGAGAGTAAGAATTGCATTGTAAGTTAGGTGGACGTACCAATAAATAATTCGAAGTAGAGAATATTTCGAATTAAAGAGAGGTCGATTTAGAGAGTTTTGACTGTATTTATATATTTTAATTTTATAAAATATTTTAAAATTAAAAATCAAAAAGTTCTTGATATTGCGAAGATACTTCTTCTATATCGGCTAATATTTGCTCAAGCTTATTGAAATACGACAATATTGTCTCGAATGGATTAACCACTTCATTATTAAGTGCACAAAACTACATAAACAGTAAAAAGTAATTTTATTATTTAATTTTATTGTTAACTTGACATATTTTAAAATATTTTATTGATGTATTTTTATTAGGTAGTCATTAGAAAGATGATTGATATGTTAATTAAGTAGTCGGTTTCCTTTTGAAGCATTGCTTGGCGTTTGAAATCCCAATCAAAGGACACCACATTATAATTATTACTATAGAACTATGAATTTTAAGAAAAACTAGTACATTGTACTAGTGCGGTGTGGATCATATTATGATACGCCGCTGGTCAAGTGGTACACGATGGTCGGAGATTAATCCAACAGGAAGAAGAAAGTAAGAGTTGTTATCTATGAAGTATCATAACGAGGTACATTATGTAAATGTGAAGGGTTCTCAAAATTGGGTGTAGGTATACTGACTGTCCCAACAACATTGTCAATATTACAACAATATTGTAATGTCTGATACAGGGGCGAACTAAGGCCTAGGCAACCTAGGCACGTACCTAGGGCCCGTAATTTTTGGGGCCTTTAAAACTAAACTACCAAACGCAAAGTATGTGAAAATAGGCCCGGAATTACCAATGCCTAGGGACCGCTTTAGCCTTAGTCCGTCGCTGTGTCTGAAACAAGTTTCTAAAAAACGAATTTCCACTTATATGGCACTATAGAGGAAACAGAACTTAGTCCTTTCTATTTATAGGTTACATAATATGGTATAAAGTACAGGAAATTACCTTAATTTGAAAGTTTGGGTACAATTAAGAAACCCCCCCCCCCTTCTTTTTTATTGTAAACATGGTTTTGAATTCATAGCCTTCAGAGCAGCTACCAAACATCCTCCAGCTAGTTACTTCATTCGGTTCGTGGTATACTGCAGTGGATCATTTTCAAAACTAGACTTTTTACCGCGCTATTATATTAATTAAAATGAAATTGTAAATATTACTTATATAATATTGTTTTACATGCAATAACGTATAAAATAATGAATAAACTTATTAAAACCTTTTTTAATTTTAGAATTTTTACTTATCACTCCAGTTTGGCGATAATATAATCACTACACATCATGAAAAATATCGCAGCTCATAATCATTCATTAGTGTACTTGAGTAAGAGATAGTATCATAATACCTTTCAACTTTTAAAAATATAATTGATATTTCGTAAAACGATTTATTGATTATTTTAGTAACAAATCTTTTATGTAAAAATTTATTAAGAATTTTTTATTAGTAATAAATCGATAAGGTAATATAAATTAAAACAAATGGATTTTAAATTACATTATTGGCCCCCATTAATCTCTGGATGGTTTATTTTGACTTTTATAATCTCGTAAGTACAATTTTTTATATTTAAAAATATTCAAAAAAAATTTTGATATTGATTTATAATTTAATAGTTTACTTATGCAATGCTTATTTTTTTACCATAATTATATGCGTATGTTGACGCAAAAAATTACATTATATGACATAAATTTAGATAATCGGACCTTGGTCAATCATAGTGCTTCAAGCTAGTTAACCTTGTAAAGAATGTTAATAATAACTAATAATTTTAAAATTTTGTTCTACAAGGTGAGTAAAAAGTAACCAATAAATAATTTCTGGTTTTCCGAAAAGTTGCTTGGATACGTCTATGTAATCTTCTATTACCTCCGACACACTGCCCGTTTAATGATCATTAGGATCCTTTTTTATTATTGACGCCTAATGAGAAGTCAACAAACTCCGACTTGCAATTAAAAGAATTTCAAATTTATTAGAACTTGCCATCATTTTTAGTAGAAGAGCTAAACGAGTTCTGGCTCAAATTTGAGCAAAATTGTTGTATTTAGATGTATTGTTTTATAAAATGGTAACATCGAAATGGTATTTTGATATTTGAATTTCATTTCAGATACACACTTGCCGTAACTTCAGGAACAGTACACCCTATTTTACCGTACATCAGTGAACTTGGCCTTTGGCAACCTTCAAATGTTGTTTTTGGACAGATGGTGAATATAGGAGCGCTTCTAGGTGTGTTAAATTACTTTAAGTTATTATTTTGTGAGCAAAGTTTGTATTATTGCTGTAATAATTATAATTTTGCAGGTGCAATTGGGTTCTACATTCGCTACAAACAGATTGATTTTATCATAAAAACAAGGATTACCAAATTACGGAAAAGATGGAATGAAATTGAATTTTATGTGGGATTTTTGAGTGCGTTCGGATTGAGCCTTGTAGCAAATTTTCCAGGCTATCTTAAAGCATATCGTTTTATATTAGGGTTCCACCTTTTAGGAGCCTTCCTGCATTTTGGATTTGGATTCATATACTTGATAATTCAAGTAAGATGAATGCTAACATTAAAATTTCTTTAGTAAACCTTTTTTTATTTTAGACCAAGATAACATTTGACTTACAGCCGTATTATGATCGCTATCCTAAAGTTGCAGTTAGCAAATGTGTCCAATATCTTAGATTAGCTATAACATTTTTCTTTGGAGTAAGTCATGTCATTGCTTCGATATATTTCATCGCTTTTTTGAAAATACATGATGGTAATTTTGAATTAACGCTTAACGTATGAAAATTTATTAATTTGAAATTTTTTTTAGGCGATTTAAAATATATCGCTCCTGGCAGTCCTGGATATAATTATCATTTGGTGTCAGCTATTGCTGAGTGGGCTATGGCATTTTTATTTTTCGGTTTTAGTTTGACGGTGACAAATGAACTAAAATTTATGTCGTTTAAAGAAATTTCTTTTGAGCATTCTTTAACAGGTAGTAATAATAAAAGAAAATAATTATTTGTACATAAAATATGCAATTATTATATTAAGTACATTAAAGAAATAATTTGTTTAGAATGAATTTGATTTGAGACTTGGAACATAAATTGAAAACAAATTTTTTTCTTCAACTTTTATTTTCGTGTCCTATTTACAATTTTTGTGAAAATCTACGTTGGAGGCATAGTAGTAACATTGCTTAAAATATCAGTGGCCTTTTCGGGAAGGTAGCCAACCTTGGTACTTCCATCAGGAAAGTCGTAACATGCGAATTAAACTTTAAAATAATTTTTTAAATGGTACTAGATAATAATTTTCAAAAAATAGTATTTTAAAATCATAAATTTTATATAGGTAAATAAACATTTATTTTGTAGAAAATCTTATTTGTTTTGTATCCGTATTTGAACCATGATCATCGTTTAAAAGGCAAGATTTTATAACGAGATTGTATTTAATTAAAATTTAAATTAGAAAAATGCGATATTCATGTAAAGCAACTTTCTCAAACAGAGATTCAGAAATGTTGCATTTTGAGAGCATTTGATAGAGAAGGAGGGAATGGCTGATTATGTGATTTAATGGATTTAAATAATTACAAGAATTCTAATTATACAGAATTACAGGTACTATACAAATATAGGATTTTATTGCAGGTGTCGTCTATAACTTTATTATTGAATGAAATATAATATTATGTACCTGTGTGATTAATCTGAACTAAATCAACCTAATATATCGTATTATTAAATAACAAAAATATATAACATTTAAATTTTACGTAATTCTTCGGCTTGCATTAGAAAGCAACAAATAATAATAGTTATTATAAAAAATTGCATTATATTTTGCTTGCCTTTAAAAATACCTGATAATCGGTGTGCTAATTAATTTATGCCACTTCTAATTGTTATGCAAATACGAGTAGTATAAAAAGCAAATACTTTACCATACCGGAATATGAAACGAATTTTTAATTGTGGGAAATTTATAAATCGTAAAGTTTATTTTTAATTCAAAATAGAATCAAACTAAATTTTGAATTACGTTAAATATGAAACCAATTTACTGAAATATACAGGGCATTGAAAATGCATTAAATTATTTACTTTTGGGCTAAAGTTTTGGATACAGATTTTTTTGTTTATTTATTGATGCAGAATACATAAGATTTTCGTTTTCATTGAAAAAACTAACAACAATTTTAAAAAGTGGTTTTAAAAACCACTTTGCTAAGCCGGTCATTCAGAAATTTGTATAAAAACTTCGAAATTAAACAATCGTAATACTTTCTTTTTATAAGATAAAGAAAGTAGCAGTAAATAACCGTATTATCTAATAGTATTATAAATTATAATACTATTTGTAGTATTACTGGACAAATATGTAATTAAATAAAAAATTAAAAAAGTGGCAATTTAAATTTTTTATTACTTATTTTTGTACTAATCTGTGCAATCTATACGCTCAATTAAATTTAAAAAAATTTACTTACCACAAAACAAAAGTTAATATAAACCAAGCACTAGTTAAACCGGGCCAATAATGTAACTTAAATGTAAAATCTCCAATAAATTTCATTTTGAATTTGAAAAGAAATAGCGCACGTACTAATTGGGAAAATAAATTTAGTTTGTTTAAAACGAAGATCTGAAGAATGACTGCATCTTGGAACCAGAACTTCTAGTTTTATCACTACTTGTAAACGATAAACATGAACATATTATTTTTAATTTAGCAATAATAATGGATAATAAATTTCAACAATGTATACTTTATTCTTGTACTTCACGTTACCACCACGAAGAAAATTTTCAACTGTTTGAATGGTTTTCTGTTAATTTTTTAAAGAAAGTAGGTCGACAGCAACCTGCAGTTTATAGGTAGGCAGGGATTTGTTATATCAGGTAATCTCCACCGACTTCCTAAATAGATAATTTATTGAAGAAAAGTGAAACACAAATTATAGCTCGCAATTTTTTAAATTATATTGAGTAACTATTTTTTTTTATTATTTTATTACGTACCTTAAGCTAAGTCATAATGTAATTCTCACTTCAAAAATTTATTACTATATGATATAGCTCTAGGTTGCAGCAAAGGTATTAGCAAATAATATAATAGAATAATAGAAAATGTTTAAATTAATTACTGATAATTATAAATCTAGGTATGAAGGTGTGGAATGCAACGTTTTCAATTTTTTTTACTATTTAAGTATGAAATAATTATTGCCAATGTACGTTTATGTAATGTTAAAACATGTATGGTAATAAACATGTATTTACTTATAAGAAAAAATATTGATCTATTTGCTTAAGCGCGATACTGAAGAACATTGAAGAGCGATTCATATTGACATAAAACGAAAGTTGATTTTCTTCCTCTCTTGTATTATCTTTTCTTTACTAATAAATCATATATTATTTAAATTTTATTTAAGTACATACTTAAGCAGGATTTTCAATTCCTTAGTGGATAAAATCAAATAATTTATGTAAGTAAAAGAAGCAAACTTAGATAACCAATGGGTTATGAAATTTCTATTACTTTTTAATTTCTTTTAAATGTATATTAAACCATAATTACATTATTATTTAATTTGTATTTTATGGTAGAAAAATTAAGGAAATGTCAAATTATTTTTAGATTAAAACAATGCGCAATGAGGAATCATACATGTAATACTAAAGTGACAATTTACAATAAAAATAATGTAACAAACATAATTTCAAAAACATATAATAAAAATTTAATGATTAAGTAAAAGTAGGCCTCGAAGTAGGCTACATTCGAGTCTGCCAACTTGCGCTCATTAGTGGTCCGAAAATGGCTTGATCAAGATACTAGAAGTTTTTTTTAATAATTATTATCTATGTAATATTTGATGGCGTCCACGAAGAAAACTAAAACTATAATTCTGATAAGCAAAATCCTGACAATTATTTTACATAAACCTAAATTTTGGTTTCCAGGCTTTTGTGGAGCGGAGCCTAGAGCAGTAGAGCAATGGGTTTTGCACAAAGCTGGAGCTTGAACACAGAAAATTATATTGCTCTCCTGCTCCAGATAAGTTTTCTTTATTATTATATTATTTGATAATACTTTTTATCATGTATCATAGTTATCAGCTATAATGTACCAAGGGCGATGATAATCACGCAATAATTTTGAATTAAAGTATTTTTACTCCTTCAAAAATTGAGAGTTGGCATAATTTCCACTTTTTGACTTGTTCTTTACATTGTTGATTCTCTTTCATGGCGATCAATTTTTTCTTTCCCAATTTTCCAAACTGACCTTCATCATCTTTCTTAGATGGTGTAGACGTTGTGTCCGTCAATGAGGGCACTTGAATAAAGTCTGCTAAGCTGTATCTTCTTCGTAGCAATACGGACAGCTACTTCATGATCTGGGTGAGTTCATAGTATGTCATTTCTTGGTTAACTCTCGTATGTTGTTGCTTGATTCTAAATATCAATAATTTAGTTCACCTACCCTTTTCGGATTCACCCCATATTGCGTATTGCTTGTCATATTTGCATCGGGTCGTCTTGTAGGTCAGTGGATGTTGCTGAGTTTCTTAGAATTTGTGATTACCCTCCATCGTTAAGAGATTGATGGTGACACCACTACGGGTAGGGCATCGGTGGATTCCGTTGAATTGCTGTCCATTATTGCAGAAATATGGTTATACGACTTTTTCTTTACTAGAAGGCCAATTTTGTACCATTGTAATATGAATGAGATTAGGTACTATATTATATAGAAGCTTAACAAAAATATTTCACACAAAAAATCTTTTCTGATTAAATTGTATGTATCCATAATTATTGGAAGAACTCTCTTCCAAACTTAGGCAACTCCAATTTTTGAGATATTTTACAACTTATCATTATTAGCCGGTTGTGGTCCATATAAGATTTCTAACCCACTCTCCCGAGGCACACGAAGTCATCAGAGCAGATAATATTAATACTAAATTCAAAACTCGAATTATTAACTAGAATCAATAAATTTTAAAATTTGTATCACATCATTGAAATCGATTGAAAATATTTAAATTTTTATTAAAAACCAGTTTCACAGATCCAAGTTCATTACCTAATTGATTTATTCATAAATGAAACCAAAAGTTGATTTACTTTTGAAATCTCTTTCTGCGTAAAGAGAAATTACCATGTTAATTTTTAACAACTTGCAGAAATTAAAAAGATAAACCTGAAAAGGTTGAAAGGGAAGTAAATTGATACTACCATAATATATCTATTTTTTTTTTAAATATTATAATTATTATAAAAAGAAATTCTACAGTCTTTTAGCAGAAATGAATTAGAAAGCAAATCTTACTTAAAAATATACATAAGCATTTTGGGTAATTAATTTAATATTATGTAAATCAAGTTTTCTAAAAATAGAATAAAAGGAACAAATAATAAAATACTAAAAATAAATTTTTTAAATTAAGTAACTCCAGAACATCGTGAGATTTAAGCTTTTAAGTTTTTTGAAATACTTTTTCATTTTCCTTTCCACAATTTGATGTTTTCAAAATAATTTAATTTAATTTTTTTAAAAAAATATTTCAATAATTTAATAACCTCGACAATTCAATCCCGCAGTTATTCAAATGTTTCAATTCAGAAGTACAGATGATGATGAACAAATTAAATTAGTATGTCATTTTGCCATTTATACTAAACAGATAACTTATTTTCAAAACTTGTAGAATTTAAAATGCTATTATTTTTGCTTTACCAAAGCTTGGAAATTACTTTTTCATTTTCACCATTCACGCTAATAAGTAAAAATATATTGGCTTGAAATCTATACATCACCCTATGTATATTTCAAATACAACAATCAGCGTGATGAATTTTCATAATTTATCAAATTATCATTCTTCCGTTGGTTCGCTTGAAAGATGGAAGAATTAATGAAGAATAACGTTTTTTATATCTGCGTTGGGCAGTCTTCTAGATGCGCGAATTAGTTTTAGGTGAGTTATTGTCTTCAGATGGCAACTCATTTGTATTTCTTATTTTGATTTGATTATCCCAGGTTATCCTTTCAGGGTATCCTGGTTTTTACTTGCTTTGTTATGTGTTGTGTGTCTCAAATTTATTGGGGTTTTGAATAAAACATTGTCAACCCCACCTTTGTTCTAAACTTTGTTTTCTGAATAAAATTCTGCGTTTTATTTTGAAGACTGGCGTCCGGACATGTTTTTCTTAGTTAGTTGCCAAACTATCGCCTGAGTCACAACAGAAGAACCCATAAACAGCGTACGTGCGACCCAATCTCTGGTACTGGACGGGCGTGCAATCCCATAGCTGACCTGTCTACCACTACATCGTATACCTGCGGGGAAAGTGGCCCAAATTAGAGCAATTTGTGCTTCATGCTATATTTTTAATATAATTGGGATTCTTGGTTATTAGTTTGATTATTTTTATGTATACCAGCTTAACGAACAAATTCTTAAAATTTAATTATTTTAAAAAGTGATCCAAATTGAGGTGCAATTTTAAATTTCGCGCCATTTGAGATGTGAAAGATGCATGGTAAAACTTTTCGAAAATTAGCATAATCGAACCGTTACCATAAATGTGATACCGACATGTGTTTTCAATATTATGGTACCACATGCTATACATCAAATAAAACGTTGGCTTTGTTGTATGGTAAATTTGAAGATGTCAAGTGGCCACCAAAATTTAACATCATTATATTCTTTTTGCGGTCATATTAAATCAAAAGTCTATGCTAATAATCCACAATCAATTGAAGACTTGAAAAGGAATATCGAAAACGCTATAGAAGAAATGCAGCATGCATTATCTGTTATTAGATCATGTGGAAGTCATTTGGGTGATTTCATATTTCATACGTAATTTCCAAATATATATACTTTACATTCATGCCAATGTAGCTGAATTTTATAAAAAAAATGTCGTCTTTTTATTTGAAGTACTTTTGCACCGCGATTTGGATTACCTTTTATTTTCAAAATTTATCGAGTTCTAGCAAACTATTGCATAATATGTTTTCAGTTCCTCTTTAAGCTAAGTTTTATCTAACTTTTACTATAATGCCGTCTTGATTTCATTTAATCTTGCTTAAATTTTTCATCTAAAAATGAAACGAGATTACAGTTCTCCTCGAAGCCAGGTCAGCAGTGCTGCATAAGCTGCGCTAAGGAGTCGATTGGTAGCATCAGCCTTTATAAGCGGACGCATCATTTCTACCTTTCGTGAATTGTGCCAAATTCGATTCATTTTAGGTTTAATTTTTACAGTGATTGATGTTTGTTATCACTGCCGTCGTTTGAGACCGTGCAATCGAACCATGTCTTAAGCGGCGTTCACAACGAAGTGGAGTCTTGCTTTGTTTCGGTAGAAAGCTGGCAAGCGCCAATTAGATTAAAGAATTTTCTTCAATCTTTTTCTATGACTAAGAAATTCTTCATTTTGATTGAGTATTGCTAGCTTTCCATCTAAGCAAGGCAATACCCCACTTCATTGTGAACGCCGCTTAATTCTTCGCACAGTGGCATATTATTACGATATTATTTGTGACTTGAATAAATTGACTTCAATAGCATTACGTAATAGATGCGAGTCTAGCTCGCTTACCTCATTCCTGTGAAGTTGGGATTTATGGCTTTGGGAAATTTTAATGGTAATTTCTGACTCGTGAGTGGCCTTGAAGTTTATAAAAAAAGATAAAACAAGGTTAGGAATGGATGGGCGTGAGGTTGGGAGATAAAACGAATCACTGCAAGAGTTTTACGACAGTGCCCCGAACTTCATTGAAGTAAAGTAACGGAAGCGCCTTGGACTCTAGTAGAGTTAAATCATAAGTCTTGGACACCTCACATTTATTTTGTAAAGAACAGAATGAAAATACAAACGGAATAACTACCTTCGACAAGTAGAAGCTCTAAAAATACTATATAAAAATAAAATTAAATGTACATTGTGTCTAAAGGACGCTTCTGATTGCAAAGTTACATCGTGTCTGAAGGACGTATCTTATTTGTTGATTGTTGTATTAGGTCGTTGTTGCTTTTGATTTTCGTCAAAGTGATAACTTCGTGGAGGAACGTTTGGGTGAGTGGGTATGTAAAATAAAACCGATTAGTTTGGGTTGGACGTGAAGGAATTATCTTAGTGCTGCCATGGAGCGATGATCCTCTTCGGTCTTTTTTGGAGCGAAAAATCTTCTACATTATAAAGCTCCATCTAATTATTTCCACGATTCCATCCGATTAGGTTCGAGAAAGTCAGTCTACCAGTTCTTTTGAAAGCAAGAACTTCGACTTTCGTTTAGACTCTTTGGAAAGTCTCAAGTCTAGATCCGATTCGATCTATTCAGTCCAGATATTATTTAATTCTTTTATACATATACGAAACAATAACGTCAATGACTGTTTACATCCTGGTTCCAGCTTTTGGAATCTTTGTACAGCGTTTGTTCGTGACACGCAATCCAAGGATCAGGTGCTACTAGTCATTTGGGAAAAGTTCAACCACTGTTATTTATCCTTTGAAGCCGTACACATCGACTGTCGATTAGAAGAAAACAACTGTCACCATAATTTTTATAAACTTACTGAAGAACTCGAAGTTCTTTTTGTGGATGTTCGTCTCATATTAATTATCGGGACCACTTTTCAACTACACTTTCCATTTAAATTCAGTTACTAAATATGTGCATTGTTTGGCATATATTTTATATTTGTAATTATTTGCATTGTGACACGACTCTCGAGTATTAATATGTGTTATTAAACCTGTTAGTTTTTGAGCCAATGTTTTATTTGAGAAACTACCCTGCATCAACATTTCTTTCAATATCTACCCCCAGATTTTCGGCATATATCATCAGGGGCTGGTTTATACAACCACCGTGGGAAAACCAAACTGATTCAGTTCATTGATTCTATTTTGGATTAACCTTCTCCCTAGAAAAAGGTAAAATAATTTATTTTTTAACAATATAATAAGTGGCAATACCTAATCCAATATTACATTATAAATTTAAATTTACCACTAATTTCAAGTATTTAATTTTAATAAATTATGGGCTTATTAATAAATTGTAACATATTCAATTCAGTAAAGTAGAAAATCTTATTAGATAATGTCACTTGCCAGATGGTAGGTGGTAGGATACGATGCTCAGAGATGAATCCAATATAGGAAGAAGAAAGTAATAATTTAAAGTAATGGTCATGTTTGAAATAAATTAATTGCAGTTTATAAAAAAAAAACAAATAGGCACTCGTATGTCACTAGCGGAAACAAAACTTATAAATTTACAGGTTGTCCATCAGGTATTATATCAATAAGCTTTGCGGTAGTTGGAAATGAAACTTTTTAATGGCTTGCCATCTCAATGTACGCTTTTTATCTGTTCGGAAGTTTAATGGAGTTAATAAGAATTCGCTGCAGATGTTTATCCATCCCTTCAGTTGTATATAATACCTATTTAGAAATAAATCTAGGAATTTTCAAGAATATTATAATATTACAGTATGCATTAATTATTATTATTGTAAAATGAACACAAAACTTAACTAAGCGCTAAAACTATAGAATTTTAAATGCAAGTGTAGAATACTTTTATTCAAAAAATACTTTCGCAAGGTGTACCCCCCTTAAGCATGATTATATCGCATTATAACGACTGTATTTCCAATTATACTATATTTTTCACTATTTTCTAAAAAAATTTCGCGATTTTCATACCCCCCTCATTTTTTTAGTTCTATCAAATTTTTCAATTATTTCTGATCTTATAATATGTACGCTGTAATAACGGGATTATTAGAATATTTTCTCTTCACTTACCGTTTAATTTCTATACCCAATTAAAAAATTAAATTATGTTAATACAAGGTTAATAATACTTATTATAAAATTGATAGATTTTATCGCTTAGTTTTGTTTTGTCTTTTTTTTGGGCAAATTTACTGTTCAGTTATTCAGTTTTCATTTGCCTGTTCTTTGTTATACTTTATGAATTTTACGATTGAAATTTAATGTTTATCGATAAAGTATAAAAATAAACCATGGGATAGGCAACCAACAAACTCCCGCTTACTTCATTCGGTTTACTTTCATTCGCTATTAATTTTACAAACTACAATAAAATTATGAATATTACGCATAAATAATAGTTAATTTTTCGAATGCTTTTGACTGTCTGTGTTGATCACGTGCTGTTGGAGTCCAAATTGGCGGCGCAGCGGTTGGAATCGAGGGGCTCTTTGGCTTTGCACGTACCTCACTGATAGAATTATGATAGTCCAGTTAAAATTTTGTCGATGGAAGGCTTTGTAGCCACCTCAGGTGTTCCTCAGGGTTCACACATTGGACCGCTATCATTTCAACAGTTTCATAAACTACATTATTGTCCTTAATTACCTTATTGTAAGGTCTTACTTTACACTGATGATATGAAGGCTTTTGCGAAGATTTGCGAGAATGCCTTTGCTACTCAGGTACTGTCTGACCTAAAGAAATTAAGCTTTTCGTGTGCGAGAACCAAGCTGGCCCTCAACACAGCAAAGTGCAAACACATCAGTTTCAGTCGTCACTCTGGCGCTGCACGAGCCACGTACGCAATTAATAACGCATCTTTGCAGACAATATACAATATTCGTGATCTCAGGGTCACTTTTGATTTTAAGATGAACTTCAGTGCTCATAATATTTCGATCATCTGCGGTAGCGCACTTAAGGCTCTTGGTTTCATAAGAGTGAACACAGAGGCAATTTTCATCTGAGAATCTAAATATTTGCAACCATCTAATTTTGAAAGCGTCAATTTTGTATTCAACAAATATAAATACAATCGGTTATTCAGGTCTATTTTGTATCACCATTGCTATTATAGCGGTTACCGCTATGTTATTATAGAGTTGTGAAACGTCAAAGTTATTTTGTAATGCTGAAATGATAAAAAGTTTTGAGTATTAGTTTTAAAGCGAGAAACATTTATTGCAACTTACATGTGTTGGAAAGAGAGCGTAATATTTTAATTTGCGGTTCACATCGGGCACAACCCGAAGTGCTCCGACGACGTCATTATAGAGGTTGACCTTGATGCTATTATAGCGGTTTTCCCTAAACGGTATTACGTATCATTTTTACAAACCGCTATTATAACATGAACGTTATAATAGTGGTTTTCATAACCGCTATTGTGCGAAATATAACTGGGTGAAATTTAGGTGTCTCTAAAATAGCGGTTTGACGAAAAATATTGCGTTTAACGTATTAATTAATGTTTTTCTTCTGAATTACTTAGAAAATGCGGATTGTAAGTATAAATTGAAGTATAATTTATTATAAAAATTATAAAAATGTAGTTTATATATTAAGGGCTGTTCCAACAACGAGGAAGTTCCAGAATATTACCACAACGCAAGCGCAATAGATAAAAAGCAACACTTTTTGTCTTCTGCGCATGACTTTTTATCTATTGCGCTTGCATTGTAGTAATATTACTGGAAATGAAATCGTTGTTGGAACAAATTTATAGGTTTATACGCTTTTTAGGGGTTAAGTAATAAAACGTTTTCTGATTGATCTGTAAATTTCAGTGCAGCAGAGGGAGAAGATCGAAAAGAGGGTTTTACGAGAAAACAGTGATCATTTGCAAACAAAGTTCGTTGGAGGAAGTTTAAGGTCGTCTTGGTTGGTGGGTAAGTTGAGGATGTGAAAGCAAATGGAACATTTATATCATAATAAACTTTTACAGGCTTCTTCTTCGTAAATTAGGACTAGGTCCAGTATTTTCCAATTCTTGTCATCCCGTGTCATGGATTATCTTGAGATCCCGAAGTCGAACTCTCGTACCACCTTTTTTGTGGTCGTCCCGGAAGTCTTCTGGAGATGGGTTTGCCCGTCATCGCCACTTTGGCCAGTCTTCCTTCGTCCATTCTTTCTAAGTGGTCCCTCCATTGTCTCCTCCTTTCTCTTACCCATCTTACGATGTCCTGGATATCGCATGTTTCTCGGATAATGTTAGTTCTTACTCTATCCATCAAAGAGACTCCCACTATTGATCTTAATGTCCGCATTTCTGTGCTCCGGAGGATTTGTTTGGTTTCTGCTCTTGTCTCAGCAGCATATGACAGTATAGGTCTAATGCATGTCTTATATATTCGCGTCTTGCTCTCTGTCGACAGGTATTTGTTATTCCATATGACGTCGAGCATACGCATTTATAGGCGATGCTGGTTATCCACTGCAACCATGGCTGTTAACTCCAGTAGAAAATGCGGAAGCAAACTCTCCACAAAGTAGGTACACCGAAGCACACATTAAAACAAGAAACTGCATTGAAAGATGCTTTGGTGTACTAAAAAGTAGATTTAGGTGCTTTCTTAAACATAGGGCCCTCAATTACAATTCTGTCAAAGTTGCAAAAATGGTTTATTCTTGTGTGATTTTGCATAACATGGCAGTGGAAAGCAACATACCACAAGAAATACTGCAAGAGTTTGAAGAAGAAGCAGCACAGCAAAGATACAGGATTGTAGAAAATCAGAACAGGCATCTTATGATTATTGTACTATTTATTTTTAATTTATCAAATTATTTTTAGTAGATTAAACGTAAATGCAAATATTTGTAGTTTATGAAATCATTTATTAAATGAAACCAAACGGAAACTTGGGTACTTAAACTTAAATTTGTTAAAAATATTACTCTAAAAGCACGTTTAAAAGTAAGGTTGTGTTTGTCTGTCAAACAGTGTCAAACACAACACAAATTCACTTGAACCGCAAATTAAAATATTACGTTCTCTTTCCAACACATGTAAGTTGCAATAAATATTTCTCGCTTTAAAACTACTCAAAACTTTTTATCATTTGACGTGACTTTGACGTTTCACAACTTTATAATAACATAGCGGTAACCGCTATAATAGCAATAGGTGATACAAAATAGACCTGATTATCTGTTTTTCGAAAAATTTTGCACAATTTTTAGAGAGTCTCAGAGTAGAGCCAGAGTAAGCCTCTCTAATAAATATATAAATATAAATAATAAGTAATAAAAGTTCAAGACTACTGAACCAACCCAACATCACGAAATTCTGCTAAAAAAACGAACAACCAAAGTCGCATACAGGACTACGGAATAACTCAATCCGACTAAATGAAAACTAATTGAGAAATGCCCAATCAAGACCTACAATTTCCTAAACTAGAAATTCAAAAAAAGTCGTTCAATAGTTGCAAAGAATTTTTATCTAATCGGTGGATATATAGCCAAATATTCACAGTAAATCTATGGTTATGGTATATCCCCGATCATAACCTCGCAGCATCTATCTAAATTTTTTGATTATTTTTTTTTCCAAAATTAAGAAATTATTTTAAGATCATTATTATTGATAATAAGAAAAATTCTATTTTTAAAAAAGGGGGGCTAACTTTACGCAAATCCCAATTTAAGATTTAAATTAATTATTCCAAGTGCCAAAATACACTATAGAAGCTCAAATAAGCATGAAGATAAGCAAGATATTGGGAAAAAAGCAAAAAAGCGTTATCAACATTAGGTCGCAATTCTTTAGAAACGTAAAATTCCGAAGAGAATATTTTCTGCTTATAATTTAAAGCAGAATGCTTTAAAATCAGCGTTCTAATACCTAATGATTATTTTATAATTTTTACAAAGAAATGTGAAAGATAACAATTGAGGGCTTATTTGAAAAGGTTTCACTTTTATTTATTTAATATATCTGTTTTGTGGTGATAAAACCCCTTATTTGTGGATAATTATATTCCTTGGTCACAGTACAATTTCTTAGTGTACTTGGTTAGGTATGATCGCTTATTGTTAAACGTTTTTATTGATAATAAGGACAAGTAACTAATTATTATTGCAAAAATGAATTTTAAATTCCATTATTTTCCTGCACTAGTCAGTGGTTGGTTTGTGTTGACATTTATAATCTCGTAAGTATCTACCATTTTTTACAATTTAATAAAAATTTCTTTCTTTTTTAAATTTTGGGTTACTTTTGTGTTTTGTTTATAAGAAACAGAATTAATTAGGAAATTATAATATTGAAGTAAAAATTCTACCAACTAACAAGGGTTGAATATACAGTGGTCACTATTATTTACAAGCTAGATAAGCTAAGCTTGCTAGGAATACTAATTCGTCCTTTTCTTTTAAACAATTATTTTTTATTACTGCACTCATTAGACGGTCTTGATCTAGGCAAAACAAAATTTTATCTTATTTTTTTAAGAAGAAAAGAAAATCAGGGCGTAAGGGAAAAATTGATTAATACCGTTGACAGACTGAAACGTTAATGACTATTAACGATCATCCTTTCAGTCAGAATTCCACGAATCTGATACACATAATAAAAATACTCAAATCATCACTTGTTGTATTATTTACTTAAGTATTATTCATTTATGAAAAAGTTAATGAAGATTAATTTTCAGTCTGTCAACGGTATAAGGTACCTAATTAAAAAAGTTTCCGAAATTTTGTATTAAAGCTTTTAGTTCAATAATTGTTTCAATATTTATTTTGAGTCATTAAACAAAAATTCTTACTGTGTAATAATTAGATCAATATTTATTGCAATACCCATATCGTGGTCACAGATACGGTAGTTATCATGGTATGGCATGGTCACCTCATTACAATAAGATTATAATTTATTAACTTTTCAAAATATAAAGAACAATAAAAATAATTATAGATATGAATCATTTGATAATACTTCCCTGTGCTCTTTGATTTGTTTATAAACAGCAAATTAATATTAAAATTTTAATTCAAAATCTGATAAATGGAAACAAAATTAAATAGAAGGAAAAAGATTAGAAAAGTTATATTCTTATTTCGTTCTTTTTGGAATTCGTCAGATCTATTTAAATTTCACCTACCCCACTACCATTCCTTCTAAACTTCTTCTTTAAATATAATCCTGGAATTAATATAAAACGAAAAACAAAAGATCCGACTATTGGAATATTCAAATTAAATTTTAGATACATTGCTGCAGTATTATCAGGAAAGGTGTACCCTCTTTTACCATATATCAGTGAACTTGGACTATGGCAACCCTCAAAATCTATTTTTGGGTTTATGATGAATATTGGATCATTATTAGGTAGGTGTGTCAAGTTAAAATTTTATTTTAATTAATGCTTATTATACTGTTGGGAAGAGACGGTCATTAGAACTAATGTAAAACACTGGTCGTCTCCCCTCGGAGGGCAATGGTAAACCACAGGGGTGTAATCTGCCATGAAAACTTTTGTTAAAAGATCACGATGCTTTTATCATGAAGCATACAACTAAGAAGAAGAACACTGTTGGGAAAACGTATGGAACTCACACAGAAACTCCAATATCCGCTTTTTTTAGAATTTTTATTTATAATATTCTATTACAAGTAGTATATTAAAAAAATTCAAAATTGTATATTTTATTAATTTAATTTTACTATAATATTATTATTATTTTGCAGTCGCAGCATTATTATACATTCGTTACAAACAAATTGATTTTGCGATCAAGACAAAAACAACTAATTTGCATAAGAAATGGAACGAAATAGAATTTTACCTGGGAGTAATATTTGCATTTGGTATTAGTGTAGTCGCAAACTTTCCATGTGATATCGATGGATACAAAGGTAACCTATTAATGCACTTGATTGGAGCATTCATGTCGTTTGGAATTGGGGGTATATATCTTTTAATTCAAGTAAGTCCTACTTTGACACAAAAATTTGGTGTAACATAATATTCTATTTCAGACCAAAATAACATTTGACCTGCAGCCATATTATACTAGCTATCCAAAACTTGCAGTTAGTAAATGGGTTCAATACTTACGATTACTTTTGACGATATGTTTTGCCATAAGTCTTGTAGTAGTTCTTGTATTTGGTTATCGTTATATGCAATTACGAAATGGTAAATTTGATAAAAATGACAAAAAACTGTATTAATTTTCAAATTTTTCAGGTGAGTCACAAATGTGTACTCCTGACAACCCCGCTTATTCTGACCATCTAATATCTGCTGTTTTTGAATGGATTCTAGCAATTATATTTTTTTCATATACACTTACCGTAACAAACGAAATTCAATTTATGTCATTTAAAGAAATTCGCTTTGAGAATTCTATAGATAAGAAAGAAATGTAAATATTTTTAACAAATAAGGCAATTTTTGTACATTTAAAGAAATATGTAATTATTTATATTATAATAATATTGTTTGAATTAAAATATATATGAAATGTTTTGAGTTTTTAAATTCTAATAATTATGTTATAAATAAAATAGCATCATAAAAAAGCCAGGACGCTGCTCCTCCATGTATAAAAAAAACCTGTTTAACCTAATATTTTTTAAATGTTTTCATACTTTTTTTTACACAAAGTTTTTGATACTTTATTTTGATAATTATACACAAATGATAAATTTTCATTCTGATTTTCAAAGGTTCACGCGATAGCAAAACTCATAGATTAAGAATTTTTTGAAATTCTATGTTTGACATAGACCGGATTAGTCAAATCATTACCACCTTGGATCTACCTCCACCTGAAGACACCATGTTCAAGATACAAAAAACCCCCTTGGGTTGGGTGCCTTTGGCGATCGCTGACTAGACGACCTGGACAGTCCGGGCCTGGGTATACTTGAAAAACACATTTATTTGGTTGACCTAATTTATGACCTAATTCAACCGATTTATTTTTGTAAATAATGAAATATTATTGACTTCTCGTCATCGCGTTGGTTGGCCGATGCAAATGAAATATTAAGTTTGTTATATCTATGATTGACATGATAGAAAAGATTATTTTCCATTTTGTGCTTGTGAGTGTTATTAAGGTTGAATCTTGAATGCTGAGAAGCTTCTACAACAGATTATTTAGTGGTATAGAGGAAATTTGTCCTCCATAAAGAAGATTGAATTATTGAGTTTTCTGGGAGTTTCAATTATTTAAAAATTGTAGAATTTTTGTGTTCAAAGTGTAAATTTGTACAATTTTAATTTAACCACTATGTGATAAGGGTAGGATTTTTCGCTTTCGACGAGTGAGTGAGAGAAACCATTTTCGAAGAAGGATGTGCGAATTTTCGTCAGTCATTAGTTTGCAATTTTTGTTTAGATGTTCTGGAATCAAACTTGATTCTGGAATTAATAGAGTGATTCTTGGCGCTATTCCTGTGTACGGGAAATTATTGAGTTACTTACGAGCGATATTTTTAAGATTTTGATAGTGCGACCTCATGGTAAACATTCGGTCGGGTCGACCATTGTAGACTTTGTGATATTTTGGAGCGTTAGATCATCATCAGTAAATTGTTGTGATTTTGGTGAATGACCTTCAATTTCCAGTTATTATTTTCTGGATGAACCTGGATAAGTTTGGCAGAGTTACATCTTGGAGGTTAGAATCACACTTACATGGTTATTAAGTTTGTTTTTATCTGAGGGTAGAAGAATTTTCTTCAGTGATTATTTGGAAGATAGCATAATTTGTTTCGGCGTATCGAATTGGACGATATTGGACGATAATTTAGTCCCACTGGAGCGGCATAGTAGCCAACGTAGATCAGCTTCTGTATCATGCGAAGTTAGATTATTCAGCTGATAAGTGTGTGAAACTTTCGCCCTCCTTGCGGATTATTGCTTCACTTGAGACGATGATTACCTCACCGAGACCGCATTCAAAACGCCTCACGTGTCACTTCCAAAACTTTAAGAATAAAATGCATCACATTCTATTCATAAACATGCACTTGGCAGAAGTTAACATGATTCACATCTTTATTTCTTTGAGCTAAAGCCGGTGGAGCCTCACTCCCGACTTTACTGACACAAAAATGCGTCACATTTTTGGTTCGTAGTCGCAACTGGGTCGTTTACTCAATGTTTCGGTACAGACCTAAATCAATGCTCCTTAGGAGACCTCTTACGGTTAGGTGTTGTGGAAGTAAATGTTATGCAACGCTGTCACCGGTTCACGTGTCCCTACCGCCTTCTTCGTACGTCGACGGCGCTAACTTTGTCCATCTCCTAACTTCGACGCTGTGTTCTCTGGATATTGCTTGCATCTGCCCTCTTGCTCAAATGACTGCTCGTTATTATATCCATGAAAGCAACTTCGATGTCGTGCGTGCGATTACTGGCCCGTTAACTAACTAACTGGCTAATTACCATTACACTTTACTCGATAGAGAGCCATTAAGCGATGACAGGGCTCTAAGAAGCTTGCTTCCAACTCAAGCACTGTAATGCGAGAGATGTTATGTTATGTTAAAGACCGCTGCTTCCATGTTAGAGTTAAAATCTAGCTAATATCACGGTTTAGGTGGGTTTAGGTTGGCTTAAAAATCCTGTTTTAGATTATTTGTTGATCTGTCAACTGTCGCAGAGATCCCGGTTAATTTGTTCCCTTCGTTAAAATGATTACAACGTAGCTAAAAAGTACTTTACGATGAATTTTCCATGTTTGATTAAGCAGGGGCTTTTGAATTGAAAGGTTCCGATTTAATTTCTGTTAGCGAGCACAATGAAAACTAACTACAGGATTCGATTCACATTCTACAATACGCGTGGATTATCTTCCCTATGTGTCTTTCTTCAGGCTACGACGGTTATTGCACACTGCAACATTTTCTATGAGATACAAAGAGCACGGAGAACTCGACACGCTCTTTTCTCGAAAATGATTGAAATATGGACCTTATTACTTTCACAAAGTAAAGTGCTGATGTGTAAGTATTATTAATATTAAAAAGATCTGGTCTCCAATGTTTTGCCTTTCCCTTGTCAGATAAAACCTGCTTTAACCAGCGTTTACTGTGAACTGAGATTTTGGACGTAAGCACCGACTGTTGGTACCGATAATCAGCGAGCAGGCTGCCGTGTTTCCACAATGAAGCCAGGATTACCGGCGCCGGCTTATCAGCTCATTTCCATTCAATGTTAATTAATATAATCGAACACAAACTAAGGTGGCAACCGGACAGATATTTCAAAGCAAAGATCGAAGCGGGAAATCGGATCGGAAAATAGCGTTCAATGTGTAAACAGAAGAGTCATTCCATGTGAAAACACCGAAAAAAAGAAAAAATTGTTGCTGCACTGTTTCAGATTTTGCTTAAACTTTGTGGAAATATTCTTTAGGGTTCTAACGACCAGAATCCACAAGGATTTAATTTTCGCACGCGCCACTTCCGGTCCACACAAAATAAAGCAATTGAAATTGCATGAAAAGTCTTATTTTTTTGCTTTGCGGTTTTAGCTGTAAAATTTTTTCTATTAGAGATGTCTACTCGATCAAGGTGGCATGTTGACGTAGAAACATGGTAGTTTCTAAAAAAAAATAAAAATTTACATAATTTATATATACCTGAAAAATAACATGGCATTGAAAATACATGTATTTTATTGATTTTTTGTGATTTTCAATGGGCTCCAGTGTCTGCGCTGTTGAATATAAAAGTTTAATCATTCTCAGATCTTAAAGTGCTTATATCGTAAGAGAACAACAATTTAAAATCGACTCGTTCAATCATCCCGTTTTAAAAAAATCTTTGCTTGAAATTTTGAAATTTTAAGAATTTGCATATTTCAGGCTACAATTTGGACGTGTTTAGGAATAGACAAAAATTTGAAATTTACAGGATACTTAGTTCTTACCTTTAACTTCCAAAACCTTCAAAGTCCAGGTTGGTTATTTGTCCTCTCGCGGATATACAGGCGTTTAAAGAGAAGGCTTTTCTTGAAATTTTAAAAATTTGCATGTTTCAAGTTACAATTTGGACATGTTTGGTAAGAGACAAAAATTTGAAATTTGCAGGATACTTAGTTCTTACCTTTAACTTCAAAAACCTTCAAGGTCCTGGTTGGTTATTTGTCCTCTCGCAGATCTACAAGCGTTTAAAGAGAAAGCTTTGCTTGAAATTTTAAAAATTTGCATATTTCAGGCTACAATTTGGACGTGTTTGGTAAGAGACAAAAATTTGAAATTTACAGGATATTTAGTTCTTACCTTTAGGTTCAAGAACTTCAAGGTCCTTTTTGGGATTTCTAAAATAAAGAAAAATCATTATAATTTATAGTTTATATTATTTTTTTAAATTTATCACATGGTTTTACAATATTTACAGTTTCAAAATGATCAGAAGCTGAAAACTTTCGTATTCTTAATTGTTTATGAGACAGCGGAGTAAAACTGTGGTAGGTTCTAGTATTTTTAATTTTATCAATATCACTAAATCTTTTGGACAAAAAAGATTCTGTTGCATCAACATCAGAATTTGATACAAAAAAAAATTCTATGCCAGAAATTTTATTACAACAGAAATCAAACATTTCTCTAGGCGTTAGTATGTGCTCACCTGCGGTTCGTTGGAGGCTAGCTTTCCTTACAGTGCGCTTAATTTTTATCTCTTACCAGACACGTCCAAATTGTAACCTAAAAACAAGCAAATATTTTAAATTTCAAGCAAAGCTTCTTTTTAAACGTCTGTACATCTGCGAGAGGACCAATACCCAAAAAGGACCTTGATGGTTTTTGAAGTTAAAGGTAAGAACTAAATATCCTGCAAATTTCAAATTTTTGTCTCTTATCAAACACGTCCAAATTGTAGCCTGAAATATACAAATTTTTAAAATTTCAAGCAAAGCTTTCTCTTTAAACGCCTGTAGATTCGTGAGAGGACAAATAACCAACCAGGACCTTGAAGGTTTTTGAAGTTAAAGGTAAGAACTAAGTATCCTGCAAATTTCAAATTTTTGTCTCTTACCAAACATGTCCAAATTGTAGCTTGAAATATGCAAATTTTTAAAATTTCAATAAAAGCCTTCTCTTTAAACGCCTGTATATCCGCGAGAGGACAAATAACCAACCTGGACCTTGAAGGTTTTTGAAGTTAAAGGTAAGAACTAAGTATCCTGTAAATTTCAAATTTTTGTCTATTCCTAAACACGTCCAAATTGTAGCCTGAAATATGCAAATTCTCAAAATTTCAAAATTTCAAGCAAAGATTTTTTCAAAACGGGATGATTGAACGAGTCGATTTTAAATTTTTGTTCTCTTACGATATAAGCACTTTAAGATCTGAGAATGATTAAACTTTTATATTCAACAGCGCAGACACTGGAGCCCATTGAAAATCACAAAAAATCAATAAAATACATGTATTTTCAATGCCATGTTATTTTTCAGGTATATATAAATTATGTAAATTTTTATTTTTTTTTAGAAACTACCATGTTTCTACGTCAACATGCCACCTTGATCGAGTAGACATCTCTAATAGAAAAAATTTTACAGCTAAAACCGCAAAGCAAAAAAATAAGACTTTTCATGCAATTTCAATTGCTTTATTTTGTGTGGACCGGAAGTGGCGCGTGCGAAAATTAAATCCTTGTGGATTCTGGTCGTTAGAACCCTAAAGAATATTTCCACAAAGTTTAAGCAAAATCTAAGATATGCTGGCTTTGCCGATTTGTTGATTTCATATGGAATGACTCACTAACATACGATATCTATAAGTTAAACTTTTTAAAAATATATCGAGTTAACAATAATAAAATTGAAATAATAAGTGTGGAAAAACTGGAACACTTTTCGTCATAATTAAATTGTTTATTTATCATCATCATCATCATTATCATCCGCATTTCCTTCATGGGTTAGATCGTTGACTGTTCCGGCCCATCTTTCCCTTGGTCGTCCTACATCTCTGCGTCCTTGAGGTTGGTATTTATAGATTTGTAGAGGGATTCTATAGTTTTTCATTTTGTTAGGTTTCCCCTAAGGGTTTAACACTATTCCATCATTCAAGTTCATAGTCGTCTCTTATAATGGTCGTTTCTTATTCGATCCGTTCTTTGCATATTTTAAATTCCTCTAAGGAACTACATTTCGGCGGATTGGATTTGCGTGTATTTGATTTGCATTTATTTACAATAATTTAGTTTATTAATATTTATAAGTTGTAAACTTAACAATTTAGGACATTAATATAATGTAAATTAGTATTTTTAAGAATCTTACTTATCATTTCTCATTGTGTCGAATAAGAACGAAAATGGCATTTTTCCGTGTTTGAAGAAACTACGATTCATATTTGTTTTTAAATTTTTGTTAAAAATACCTGAGAAAATATAGTGATTTTCATAAATTAAGACCTGTTCTGGAATTAAAATATACATTTTTTCATTCCTATCCATTACAATAGTAAGCAGGAACTTTAAAATAATTAATTTACCATATTAATTTCATTATAATATTGTGGTCTAAGGATACGAATATCTCACATAGTATTAGGTTAAATTAGTCAAAGGGCAATATAAATGAGTAATAATATTGTGATTATTATTATATAATGATTATTTTATTATTTACAAAGCAATGTGAAAGAAAACAATTGAGGGTTTATTTAAAAACGTTTTAATTTTAATTATTTAAATTTACTTTTTGGTAATAAAACCCCTTTTATGTGAATAACACAATCCTTGGTCGCAGTACAATTTCTTAGTGTACTTGGTTAGGTATTAACGTTTATTATTTTATTATTATTGGAAAAATGAATTTTAAATGTCATTATTTTCTTGTTCTGGTCTGTTGTTGGTTTTTGTCGGCTGTTATAATCCCGTAAGTACCATATTTTACATTATTTCAAAAATTATTTTTAATTTTGAGTATATTTTTGTTTCGCTCATAAAACATATTATTATTATACTCGTAGGTATTTAGGAAATTATAATATTGACGTAACAATCCCACCAATAAGTAAAAAGGATTGAATATAATACTTTGGTTACAATTATTTGCAATAAACATAATCTTGCTGAGAATATTAATTTTTGTTTTTTTTTTAAATAATTCCAAATATGTTGATACATTAATAGCCAATATTGTTTATTTCTGTATGTTTCAGAAGGTCCTTGATCCACAAAAATAAAATGTTATCTTAATTTTTTAAGGAGAAAATCAGGGTGCGAGGAAAAAATAAATTAAGGTGACTAAAAAAGTTACCCAAATTTTGTATTAAGCTTAAATATTTTGAAAAATTAAAATAATTAACGGTAAAAAGCTAGAATTTTACCTACAACACAAATATATATCTACTGCAATATTTGAATTAAATTTTAGATACACTGTTGCAGTATCATCAGGAAAAGTGTATGCTTTTTTACCATATATCAGTGATCTTGGTATATGGCAACCCTCAAGTTCTATTTTTGGATTTATGATGAATATTGCATCAATATTGGGTATGTGTGTCAAGTTAAAACTTTATTTGAAATAAATGCTTATATGGTGTATGGACAAAGTATGGAACTCAATGAGAAACTCCAATATCCGCTTTACAATGAAATAAAAAAATATTTACATGATAATTACAATGTAATATTAAAATGAAAGCTATTCATGACTTATCATAATTAATTTCATCATAGCTTTGCTAAATGTAGGGTAGAGGTATGCAAGTTGCTAGTGCATGTAAGTTGCCAGGGTCTCTGAATGTCGGCATCTAAGCGGGCCACAAAAACAATTTCGACTGAAATCGTCAACAAAGGAGGTGTGGTCAATTTTAAACTACTTTTGGTCCGAAAATATCCAATATTACAGTGTTTACTGAAGAAAGTGTGAAAGAGCGTAAATTTAAAAGTGAATAATTAAAATTGTGTTTTTGTTTTGTGATTATAAATTGAACATTTTTATATAAAATTGAAGGTAAATATTTTTACTGTGTTGTATTATATTCAACTTAATTAATTCCAAAAGAATTTCAAAAATATCATGAATTGGAAATTTTTTGTACGAATTATTGTAAAATAGTTTCAGAATGTAAGTTGCCATGCTTTAAGACTTGTAAGTTGCTACCCCTTTCTTTTTCGCTTATTTCAACTTGTATGCCAGCTTTCATGATATTTTGATGATTACAATTGTTATTTAGTCAAAAGTAAACTGTTTTTTTTTACAATTTCGAAATATTTGTAGTATGGCATCGCGTAGACCTAGAAAAAGCGACCGCGGAATTAAGGATTACGATGCATTGCTCGACGCAATTATAGCAATTAAGGTCGACAAAAAATCCAGGACGAGTACAGCAAAGGCATTCAACATAGATATGCGAAGCTTGGGCCGATATTTAAAAAAATTCGATGATGCTGTTCCTGACATTACGGCTCTCGCACATGATGAGTTATTAAAAGTGGTTCGCCAAATTGCATCGTATAGCACAGTAGCACATCAGGTTTGTTAATGACAATTTTATAATTCATAAAAAATTTTTGTTGATTTTTTAAATGGACTGTAAATTAATTTTGATGATTCAAAGAATAAAAATTTTGTTTCTGAATAAATATTTCGACAAATAACATACAGCTAAACTTAAAAATTAAGGCATTCGTGGAAACAAAGGTACGGTGTTAAACCAGGCACCGGTCCGGTCCCTACACCCTACGTATCGAATTTCATAGTAGCAAAAAATGGGTTTGAATTTTGTAATAAAAACTACAAAGATATTTTATGAATATAGTGTTAAAATTTTATATTTTAAGTTATTAACAATGTAACATTTATTTTATATCAAGTTATATGGACTAAAGAATCTAAATTACATTGTTAGTAAATTAAAATATAATTTTACAAGTAAACTCAAAAATATTTTTTTAATCCTTAAAATTTTATAATTAAAATGATGCAACACTTTTATAAGTCATTAAAAAATTAATTAATTCATTAAGTAATTCATACAAAGTTAAGGTGGCGGTTTAGTGAGTGGGCGTATCAATGTTAATTATATGAGACAGATCGCTCATGTATTTACAAGAAGTGCTTCAATTTTCACTTTTAGGGAATTATTTTGTTATCATTATAAATATAAAACTTGCCTCTTGGAAGTGATCTAATTTTTATTACAATCGGATAATTAGAAATATTGAAAATTTTGCTGCGAAGTTAATCGAGTAACAGAGTAATCGAGTTAATCGAAAAATCGAGTAACTTTGCAGCAAAATTTTCAATATTTCTAATTATTCGATTTTAATAAAAATTAGATCACGTCCAAGAGCCAAGTTTTATCTTTAAAATGATAACAAAATAATTCCCTAAAAATGAAAATTGAAGCACTTCTTGTAATTAATTATTGTTATTAAACCAAACATTGGTATGCCCACCCGCTAAACCGCCACCTTAATTCACTCTATTTTAACTATAATTAATTTTATTGATGTTTTTGTAGATTTTTAATGAAGAGCAAGAAAAGGCACTGGTCGAATACGTGATGAAGTGCGCTCAACATTATTATGGCTTAAGCATTCTTGAACTAAAACAATTGGCGTATCAGTTTGCTTTAAAAATTAATTGTAATTACCCACTAAGCTGGGATGATTACAAAATGGCCGGAAAGCAATGGTACTACGGTTTCATGCTGCGGCACAAAAATTTATCTCTGCGAACGCCTGAGCAGACAAGCTTAAACCGCGTGAAAGCGTTTTGCCGCGAAAATGTGGACCGATTTTTCCAAAACTTGGACTCCGTTCTCGCCGCACATGAATTCACTACCAGTTCCATCTGGAATATGGACGAGACTGGGTTCTCGACGGTGCCAACAAGGATGGGCAAAGTGATTTCACTGAAAGGTGTGAAGCGTCTAGGTCAAATCACATCTGCCGAACGCGGGAGCATGGTGACATTAGCTTTTGCTGTCAGCGCATCAGGCAATTCAATTCCGCCCTTTTATCTCTTTCCAAGAAAGAAGATGAATCCGCTGTATCTCACCCACGTATCAAACGAAACTGTCGGGTTTGCGAACGAATCGGGGTGGATGCAGCAGGCGGAATTTACTAAGTTTATGCAGCATTTTGTAAAGCATACCCACTCATCAAAAAATTCACCGACCCTTCTGTTGCTCGATAACCATACATCGCATTTATCGATCGAAGCGATTGACATTGCTGTAGAAAATGGCGTGACGATGTTGTCTTTTCCGCCGCATTGCAGTCATCGTTTGCAGCCCCTCGATGTTTCGGTGTATGGGCCTGTGAAAGGCTCATACAATCAAGCCCACAACGCTTGGATGCGTAATAACGTCGGCAGAGCATTGGACATTGCCCATATTCCAATGCTTGTTGCGACGGCTTTGCTGCGAGGTGCGACGCCCGAAAACATAGTGTCCGGTTTCAGAGCCACTGGAATTTGTCCGTATGATCCGGGTGTCTTCAACGACTCGCATTTTGTTAGTCTTGGTGTTGAGGAAGCAAATATAGAAGCTTCCGCTGTTGAATTTGAATTTGACGAAGACGAGCAACGCCGCATTGTAATGGATAGAGCGCCAACTGATGTAGCTGCATCTCAGCCATCAACGTCTGGCATTTCTCGTGCTTGCAGCTTGGCGTCGGTGGTATCTTCCATCGGACCCTTGGGAAAAGCAACACCTCAGAAAAAGTCGAATCGTGGTCCGAAACCACAAAAAACAACGATTTTGACTTCGCCGGAAAGTGTTGCCGTCCTTAAGGAACGACAGAAAAAGCGAGCAGCTGCAAAGGAGAAGCAGGAAGCCAGGGCTGAAAAAAAGAAGAAAGTCAGCGATGAAAAAAAGAAGGAAGCCAGCGATGAAAAAAAGAAGGAAGCCAGCGCTGAAAAAAAGAAGAAAGCCAGCACTGAAAAAAAGAAGGAAGCCAGCGCTGAAAAAAAGAAGCGTCAACTTCCAGCAATACAACCGCCAGCAAAACGTAAATGCAGTGAAATTACCTGTATGATTTGTTCCAGAAAATTGCCCGATGCACTTAATAAAAACAATTCGATTCAGTGTCATGAATGCAATAGGTACGTTCACGCTAAATGTGCAAATATGCGCTTTAGTGTTTACGTATGCCCTAATTGTGATTCTGACAATGATTTCGAATGATTGCAAATCATTTTGCAAATTTAATTAAATTTAATTTAACTAAATTTGCAAAATAATATGGAATCATTGTTTTTATTGAGTACGTCGGGCAATTTCATGCCAATTTACACAAATTTTTTTATAATTATGTTTTTAAATATGACTAAGAACAAATAAAATGCAATATATTTTTACAATCAGATGTTATTCTTTCCGTTTTTTTACATTTTCAACAATTTTGCTGGGGGTGGCAACATGCATACCTAAATTTGAAGAGCTTGATTTTAGGTACTTTTAAAAAACTCCTGTAAAATTTTTATTTTTTGAAAATTCAAATAATTTCTACGTCAGGATTGTGCCTTTTGAGTTCCTCTTTCCAACGAATTTTATATATCAACAATACGTTGATTTTGTGACGAGCTATGAGCAAGAAAGCTAAGGGGTGGCAACATGCAAACCTCTCCCCTACATATATTGAAATTGTTAGGCGCTCAGTGTAAGTAATAATCTATCGCTAATTCCGCACACTAGATATTTCATTTATGCCCGAGGTTATAAAGGTTTTTTATACTAAAAGTATTTTAAATTGTGATCGTGCAACTTCGGATTTACATAAAACTTTGACACATGAGAGTTAATTTTGAAACGCCACCTCTGTTTTAATTTTTAACACATTAAATTAAGATATCTTCCAATCACTTTGATGTCTTTTTCTAACCAATCTATCTTTTTGAAAACATCTTCTAAAGTGAGGGTAAATAGTTTAGGTGACAAATTGTCTCCCTGCCTTACACCTCTTTCCAAAATTACAGGATTGGTTCGTTCATGAAGTTGATATATTTCTGTCGATTTATCTGCTATTTGTTATACATAGTAGTTGATATTTACTGTCAATTTTTAGTAAAGGATGAATCAATGAAACATACATAGATAATCCTATTTGTGGATAAATACTACATTATTATTTTTTTGCAGCCGCAGCGTTAGCATACATTCGCTACAAACAAATTGATTTTGCGATAAACACAGAAACAACTAATTTGCGTAAGAAATGGAACGAAATAGAATTTTACCTGGGTTTAATATTGTCATTAGGAATTTGTGTAGTTGCTAATTTTCCTGTTGATTTAGAAGGATACAAATATAACCTATTAATGCACTTTATTGGAGCGTTCATGTCGTTTGGAATTGGGGGTGTATATCTTTTAATTCAAGTGAGTCCTACTGTGATATAAAATTTTGATATAACCTAATAATTATTCTATTTCAGACCAAAATAACATTTGACCTGCAGCCATATTATACACGCTATCCAAAAGTTGCAGTTAGTAAAGGGGTACAATACTTTCGATTATTTTTGACGATATGTTTTTGCATAAGTATTGTACTAGTTTTTGTATTTGGTTATCGTTATATGCAATTATGGAATGGTAAATTTGATAAAAATGACAAAAACATGTATTGATTTTCAAATTTTTCAGGTGAGTCACAAATGTGTACTCCCGACAACCCCGGTTATACTGATCATCTGCTATCTGCTATTTTTGAATGGATTTTAGCAACAATAGTTCTCTTATACACACTAACCGTAACAAAAGAAATACAATTTATGTCATTTAAAGAAATTTGCTTTAAGAATTCTATAGATAAGAAAGCAATGTAAATATTTTTAAATAAATAAGGAATTTTGTTACATTTAAAGAAATAATAAAATATATTATGATATTATATTGATTGATTTGAAGTACATGATATATTTTGAGTTTTTAACTTCTAATAATCATATTATGAATAAATTAGCATTATAAAAAGCCAGGACGCTGCTTCTTCATTTGTAAAAAAATCCTGATCGGTGCAAAAATTTAAGCTAATCTAAAATGAAACTCACCAGATTGGTATTACTTTTTTCTAACCTAAATATCTATCAAACAACCCCTGAAATCGAGTTGTACACCAATGGAGTTTCCAAACAATCGAGTTAAGGTGCTAGATCAATACGAATAGTTCATAAACTTCTGCAGAGGTCACTAGTTGCTTTATGATATTTCATTGTGTCCACCAATATGCAATCGTAATAAAAGTTTGTTAAAAATAAACCTGTATTTGGAGGATTTTTAGATCTGCTGACTTTTGTTTAACGCAGACCGTGTTTTCCTTTTGGGAAAGATTAGGAATGCCTTATACGTTGTCGCTGCTCTACTTTGTCTGTGCATATCCATTTATAATTGACAAGTTTGACTACTTATTAGATGCTATTTGCAAATATGATAACCTTTCATTTATTCCTTTAAAAGCTGACACTTTTCAAATTACTCTATTCGTTACCATGAATACGCTATAGTATTTTCTTGTCCATATTCGCAAGAGAATCGCACCGTGTACTTCTTATTCTTTTATATTTTGCCTTGTTCCATCCATTTTACTTCCTGCAAAACCGCCACATCCACTTTGTTTCTCATCAGCTCGTTTACTATTTCTTTCTGGGTATCAGGATTGTTTGAATGTTCCATGTACCCACTGGTTATGCGGTATCAATTTCCTCATATTTTCATTTTTACCGCCTTTATATTCCATTGCTTTGCCTTATTGTTAAATTTGTCTCATCTTCTATACTTGGTGTTTCTGGTTGATACTTATGATCCATTCCACCTCTAATCATCAATTTTTTGTTAAATTTGTTGACTCAATTATTGATTTCAACTCTCCACCATTCATCTCCATTATTCATCAATTAAATTTATTATTTTTACTTCCATTATGTTCAACTTTCTAAACTAACTCTTACTTTTCTTCCTTTCTTGGTTTCCTCTCTGGCTCTATACAAAATTAGGTCTTGTATTGCCATTTTTGTGCATTAAGTCATTTTCGATGTAAATTTTCATCCCTTTAACTTTTATATTGTTTACCATTACGGTTAGTTTTTCTCTAAAACTGTAAAAGTTTTGTAACAATAAAAATTTATTTCCTACTATTTTTCCCATCCGGACAGCTTCCACCACCTCAACCTGTACTGCGAGATCGTTTTTACCTTTTGATATCTCTCCAGCTGCTCTTCCAGTGTAATTATCATAATTTCTTGTCTTATAGGTCTATTATTAATTTATTAAGTACTTTAATCTCATTTTTCAGTTCTCCTCTTTTTTCCCTCTGCTATTTCTTAACTTTATCCATTTTTCCTTCATATCCTAGAAGCCTACATTCACTGTAAGCGTAAGAGTACCTATCGTTGCTTTTAAATCTTCAATATCAGCTACTTAGGTTTCTGGTTCGATTATTGGACAGATTATGCTTTCGCTGTTCTTACTCCTTTGGAGGGTTTCTTGTTGCTACCCTGTACCTCTCTTTGGAATTTCTCTCTCTTTGTTTTTATAAAGTCCTTTATTGAGCATACGTTGGTAGATCTTGTTCTGTCTTTATAGTCACTGATCATTTACTTAGATATCTTCACTTTGCAGTAACGTCAGTTTTTGAAACCATTGGTGGTTTTTCCAAGGTCAATACAAGTAGGATACAGTTAATAAATTGTATATTTAGAAATCTGAAGACGCTAATCTGTAAGTTTAACAAAGATACATAAGGAGCTAGGATTACCCACTGCATCCGTACCTTTTTTTCCAAGAGAGTAGTATATTATAATGATCCAAATAAGTTATAATGAATTTTTATAATCTTTTAAAGGTCCGGGTCGCTATAATGGTGGAGAAACAAAAGTACTCCCTCAGGGAAGGCTAGGTTCAAACTCGAAATTAAAGATTCGGGCGAAAAAAGCTTATTAAATTAAATTTAGCAAGTCCGTTGATAATTCAATCCTAACTTGACGACAATATTTTCGTCCCTTAGCCGGTTGTGTAAGATTGTTTCGGACCACAATTACATTTACTATCAATTTGATAACTAAATAGTGGTTCGAAACCTTCGTGTGTAATAAAATGTGACAAAATTCAAATGTTGCACAACAAAAATGTTCAAATACAAATTAAGACTAACCCTTTTATTATTTTTTTTATTGATTGCGAATTATAGGTAATGCAAAATCCTATTGATAAAGCATACCTGTTATTGAGTTGGTAATTTTGAAATGATGAACCTTCTCCCTTACTTTTTCACTCTGTCAACTGACATAATTTTCAATGAGTTGCAAAATTACTTAAGGTGCAGTGGCGGATTTTCGAACAATCAAAATTGAATTGCGCCTAGGGCCTTTTATTTGGGTCTAGGACTTTTCGGCGCAGCCGGTTCGGCGCTGCCGATGCCGGTTCGGCGCCGCCAGTTCGGCGCACATCCGATTCGACGCCGCCAGTTCGGCGCTGGTACTATTCGGCTCAAGGACGGTTCGGCGCAAGGACGATTCGGCGAATCCCGTTTCGGCGCAAGGACGGTTCGGCGCAAAAAAAATATTTTTTATTTTTCGGATAATCTATAGGTCTGTTTGTTATGTTACACCGAACTACTCCGAGTAAGTTAGTGTAAAAAATTGCGAACATTGATTGGTGTAAAAAGTGGGTTGGTGATTTTACACCAATCAATGAGAGAACAGGTACACTAGGTTGCACTAGGACTGTGATACCAAACAAAGCTTATTATTACCAAGTTATATTATTATGGGGGGGCCACGCGCCCCCCCCCCCGACGGTATTTTTGTGTACTGTGGAGACTTTCCTATTCCTATAAACCTTCCTATTCATGCTTGAACTTGTAGAAATAAACGGCTTTTTTGCCCGTCCGCCCCTTGTGCCCCCTCTCTAGAAAAAAATCCTGGATCCGCCCTTGTATACCACCACAATATTGTACTCTGTACTGTACTGTACCCGTAGCGCTACAACCCTAATGGGTCTTGGCTGACCATTATAATGTTAACTTTTTAATATCAAATGGCATTCACAGCATTGTATTTTTTACCTACGACGGGGAGCCAGCCCGACGAAGAACCCCCCAACCTGGAGGACCAGAGAGACGGCCAGAATAAAGTTCTTACTTCACTCGGATTCGAACCGGGTATTTAGCGTTCATAGTCAACTCGCATGACCACTATGTTCCGACCGCCGACACCACAATATTACCAAATATATTTTAATAAAAAAAATATTTTATTTTTCCGATAATCTATAGGTCTGTTTGTTATGTTACACCGAACGCACCGAACTACTCCGAGTAAGTTAGTGTAAAAAATTGCGAACATTGATTGTTGATTCGGACATTGATTTGGCGGCGCCGAATCGGCGGCGCCCAATAGTACCTGCGCCGAATAGTCTTTGCGCCGAAACGGGATTCGCCGAATCGTCCTTGCGCCGAACCGTCCTTGCGCCGAATAGTGCCTGCGCCGGACTGGCGGCGCCGAACCGGCGGCGCCGAACTGGCAGCGCCGAACCGGCGGCACCGAAAAGTCCCATACCCCTTTTATTTAAGTGCTAAATCCGCCACTGATTGGGAGATATCCAATCTTTGTAGTTGTGGCTATGAATGGCTTACTATTAAAAAGAAAATCATTAAAACACAATTTTCAATTTCCAACTAAATTACACTATTAAATATTACGAGGACACGGACTCGGTCATTAATTGTACCGCGTGGCTTATCCTGTTTACCCGCTTCTAAATTTGCATTGAAATATTTGCCCAGTTGTTTTCTTCGTTTGTGTTCGTGTTCGTATACATTAATTAACATTGGAGATAAATATTAAAACCTGCTTTCATAGGATATTGACATGGTAAATTAGCTTTTTTTAATATTCCTGATGCTTCCTATGGTAATTAATAAGAACAAAAATGATTTTTTTTCGGTTTTGAAGATAGCAAAATTAAGTGATTTATATAAATTCGGACTTGCTTTGGAAAGAAAATAAACACATTTTCATTTTTTTCGTCACAATAGTAAGCAGGAACCTTCAAAATATTAATTTACTATGTCAATAACCTATGGTTTAATCTAAGGTGAGCCACACGGTGTAAGTGCATCATGAAATAAATTAAATAAAAATAAAAGAGACGAATTTATCACAAAGTATCTGGTTAAATTGGTCGAAGTGCAATATGAATGGGTATAAATTAAGATTAATAATGATTATTTTATATTTATAAAACAATGTGAACGAAAACAAATCAGGATTTATTGGAAAAAGTTTTACTTTCAATTATTTAATATTATTATGTATTTTATGGTGATACAATTTTCTTATTTGTGAATAATACAATCTTTGGTCAGAGTACAATAATTACTTATAGTGTACCTACATACTTGGTTACGTATGAAGTCGATAAGATTTAATTTTACTAATTAAAGCACAGCAGCTACCGATAGATAACTGTGATTAAACGATTTCCATAGCACATGCAAAATAAATAATTTGAAAAAAATTGTTTAGCGTTTTTATTAATAATAAGGATAAGTACCTAATTATTATGGCAAGAATGAATTTTAAATTCCATTATTTTCCTGCGCTAGTCACTGGTTGGTTTGCGCTGGCTTTTCTAATCTCGTAAGTACCATTTTTTTTTCATTCCAAAAATTATTTTTAATTTCTATTTGTTTTATAAGAAATAAAATAATTAGGAAATTATAATACTGACGTAAGAATTCGCCCAACTAATAATAAGGATTGAATATGCCTTGGTCACTATTATTTACATACTAGACAACCTTGGAGAGAAAACTCTAATTTATATTTTTTGTTTAAATCAGACAATCCTTGACCTACACAAAATAAATTTTACCTTAATTTAAAGCCGAAAATCAGAGCGTGAGGAAAAACTTGAAGTAACAAAAAAGTTTCAAAAATTTTGTATTAAGTAATTGTTTCAATATTTTCTTTGAGTCATTAAACAAAAAATCGTGTAATAATAAATTAGATCAATATTTATTGTAATGTTTATATCGTGGTCACAAATACGGTAGTTATCATGTTTCGTCACCCCATTACAATAAGATTATAATTTATTAATGTTTTACAGATAAAACGAACAATAAAAGTAGTTATAGATAGGAATTGTTTGATAATACTTTCCTACTTTTGATTTATTTATAAATAGTAAACTAACATTAAAATTTTTATTCATAATCTGATAAATTAAAACAAAATTAAATAAATTAATCAAACTTAGAAAATACATAAATATTTAGTTCGTTTTGGAATTCGTCAGATGTACTTGAACTTCACCTACAATATTAACATATTTTCTAAATTCTTTTTAAATATAATCCTGGAAAACGATATCCCTATTTGAATATTTTAATTAAATTTTAGATACATTGTTGCAGTCTCATCAGGAAAGGTGTATCCTCTTTTACCATATATCAGTGAACTTGGAATTTGGGAACCCTCAAGATGTATTTTTGGGTTTATGCTGAACATTGGATCAATATTGGGTATGTGTGTCAAGTTCAAATTTTATTTTATTTAATCAATGACGCCGTAACCAAATTTTGTAATATACGCAAGATAAATTGGCGAGGCCCCATCACCGGTTTTCTACCGGGATTCGCCGTTATTTTTTTTCTTTAACTTCTTTGAGATCATTTTGATTTGTTCTACAAGCAACTATATCAATTTGCCTTAGTTGTTTTACATCTGGTAGGTAGCTTGCTGGCCTGCCCTTCACATGTGCCTGTACCTTGGTTGTTGGTTAATGATATCAATTCATTAACCTAGGAAGACCACCGGCTTAATGTGCCTTCCGAATCACGGAGACTAGTCATAACAAAGTTTGAGCCTTCCTCGGTTTTGAACCCGGTACATCGCATTCTCAATCGATCGAGTTAGCTGCAAGGCCATGAACGGCTCTTGTATTTATAATAGAATTATTACTTATAATAATATTAAAAAAAAATTCCAATACTCAACATTATACCTTATTTCCTAGATAAATGTACTACATTATTATTACTTTTGCAGCCGCAGCGTTATTATACATTCGCTACAAACAAATCGATTTTGTGATCAAAACAAAAACAACTAATTTGCGTAAGAAATGGAACGAAATAGAATTTTACCTGGGATTAATATTTGCATTTGGTATATGTGTAGTTGCAAATTTTCCAGGTGATATGGTAGGAAATCGAGCCATTCTAATAACGCACATGATTAGTGCGTTCATGTCGTTTGGAATTGGTGGTATATATCTTTTAATTCAAGTAAGTTTTTAATTAACATAAAATTTTGATATAATGTAACATATTATTCTATTTCAGACCAAAATAACATTTGACCTTCAGCCATATTACAATCGCTATCCAAAACTTGCAGTTAGTAAAAGAGTTCAATACTTTCGATTATTTTTGACGATAGGGTTTGGAATAAGTTTTGTATTAGTTTTTGTATTTGCTCATGGTTACATGGAATTATTACGAAATAGTAAATTTGATAAAAATAACAAGATGAACTTACAAAAATGTACTCCTGACAACCCCGGTTATACTTATCATCTGTTATCTGCTATTTTTGAATGGCTTCTAGCAATTATATTTTTTTCATACACACTTACCGCAACAAATGAAATTCAATTTATGTCATTTAAAGAAATTTGCTTTGAGAATTCTGTGAATAAGAAAAAAATGTAAACATTTTTAAATAAATTAGCAAATTTTATTTATTACTAGATATTATTTTACTATTTTATGAATTAAATTCAAATTATATAAAATAATTTGAGTTTTTAACTTCTAAAAATGAATTATGAATAAATTATCATTATGAATATAATTTTTTTATATTATATAACCTAGAACAGCGGTCGGCAACCTTTTAGGTATTGCTGACTACTAAATTCGCAATTAAAATTTCGTGAACCACTTTTTAATTGTTCATTTTCATCACTAAGTTTTTTTGAATGACTTTTTTTAACCCCATGTAATAATTAACTAAACTTAGGTTTACATTTGCTCCGAGCAACATGCGAGGAATGTTATTTTTACGTACAATGATACAGGCAGTGGCTCTTTTAGCACTTATAAGGCCTTAGACGCAATTCAATTTTGAGGCCCCCTCTTAATATTTTCACTACCCCTACACCATGGCATATAGCAATTATTTTCTACCTCTTGCTCAAGGCAGGAGAAGCCTCGCTCATTATTAGCACCGCAGGCGACTTTTTTTTTGTAAATACTATTTATTTTATGTATGAATATTGCCTAATTTTACTACCTAATCCTGTGATGAAGTATTATAATCCGACGCTCTAAAATTTTCAACCAAATAATTAAATCCAAAAAAGTGGCCGAACTACTATCTACTTCACAACTCAGCTCGCTCCATTGGAAAACAATTATCGCCGGGCGGCTATCGCGCGACCTTGCAACTTTAAACAATAAATTTATTTATCAAAAACAGATCCAATTTATTTATACTCCTCTTCAAAACTCTTCTTTTTAATAAGTCTTTACTAAAAAGATATAGCTCACTTTTCTTCAATTATTTTAGTTATTTATAATTTCAAAAATTCAATCTTTTACATTCAATGCTGCATTAGTAAAATCAAATGACCTAGCAACCAACTATTTAGCAGGAGGATAAACTAACTGACTTTGGTGATCTTCGCCCTAAGGAGTTTAAAGTTAATCGAATACGTATCATAGTTTATATACACATTCTGTTTTGTTTACTTGATGTTAGCAGTATTATTTCCAACTAAATATATAATATAATTTACTTCTCATTGTTTGGGCTCCAACTTGTAGAGCTTAATTGTAATTTATTTTGGAGTTTACAATTTTACCTGTCGAAAGTTACATTAGCGTGGCCGATTTAGGATAAGGCTGATTGTTGCTGACCCACTCATAAATCTTAAATCGGTACTACTCATCCTTATTTTTCCGTGGTCTACGAAAATCTACTAGCTGTTCTCCACTTGAAAATACCACTCCAGAAAAATCCATTAACAAATAGATAGCAGCAGCTGCAGATGAGAAAAGAGACATTTCAACGCTCCCCAGACCATCCGCAGACCTCCACCCTCGGGGAGTTTTAGTATGTTGTTCAGCCCCAGGCCCGGACTGGCTTCTTTGGGGGCCCTCGGCTAGAGACTGAGGAGGGGGCCCCTTACTAAGAGCGGACATTTTTGAAAATCACTTTTACCCCAAGTATAATCCACTTTTTTAGGCCTCTTCCTAAAGGAAGAGGTCTTTCTTCTTCTGTTGCATTAGATTCAAAATTTTATAATTTATTAAAGTGGATGATAAAATTTTGTCCAAGAGTATGGAAAGTACAAATTAGGGTAAGTAAGGTAAATTAGGTTAAGGGCGTCCAATGCCTTAAAAATGTATAAGGAGAGAGTCAATAAGACCTGCACCACTATCGTTATACGAGTCAATTACAATTAAAACTTCATCAGTAAAAATTTAAAAATCCAGAATTCAGCCAATTTGGAGAAAATCGAAGAACGAAATCTTGAAGAACGAAAAATGTGCATAATTCTGTAATAATAGCATAAGATTAAAAAGTTAAAATACAAGGTACAAAGACCAAAGTTGGCTCTCCAATTGTTAGATGAAATGAAAAAGTTACTTCATTAAATAACTAATAGAAAGCTTAAAGATTTGGCCATATCTTAAAACTAGACTGAAAACCGAACCCCAGAAAAACAAATACATATAAGTTTAAGTTGAGACAATACTTAAAATGAGTGACTTAAACATGAACAATTAGGTTATGATTTAGGACAAAGTGGAGTTTGTGGAGTTTAGAAAAAGGGATGAGCTATATTTTAGCTATTTCACGATCACGATTAAATCGCACCAGTGGATTTAGCGCTACCATGCATGATGATGCATTATGTCACATTGGCTTAGCTAAACAAATCTTTCCAATAATAAAAAATACAGTATAATAATTATTGTATACAGCAATTAATTTAATTACTTTATGTAAACAACCGGGAATAATTTATAATCGGAATTGCATCCTTCAAATCTGTAAAGATATCCTATAGATATCCTATAGATCCTATAAAAGATTAAATAGCCTGACGGTTGCTGAAAATCTTCAGATAAATTTATTACTGCAACGCGCAACGGTTTGATTATAAAATTGAACTTAGTACTACCTAACCAACGTTTCAACCCAAAAATTTTGTACTATTACGTAATTCTTGACAATGAATAAATTATATTATTATATAAACAGTAACTGAATTTATGATATTAAAGTATTATTGTTAATTGTTATAGCAATTTAAAATTTAAATGTTACTAATTAAATTCTATAAATTAGTAACTTAAATAAATATTAAAACACACATATTTATGGAAGAAACTGTAATATTTGGCTTTTTTTTAAATTGAAGATCACTGCAACTGCCGATTGAAATATTTTTTAGCTTATTTCTTCATTTCTATTTGTTCGTATCCATGCCGACGTTGATTTTCGACTCCTTTGTCTACATAAACTAACCAAACAAGACAAAAATTAATAATAAAATTAATAGCCGTACCTTGAAAATATTTATTATTTCCCATAATAAATTATAATAATTATTTGAAAATGTAAGTTCAACGTTACATACTGAGGACTTGACTATAGCCGCTAATTGACGGTAGCCAATTTTTTACGCAGTAGATGTGAAGGAAGAATCTTCCTGTGATCCTGTGTCATCGTGCATTTAACTTTCGTAGCTGTACATTAGGTGCGCCTAGTCAAGTAAATAAATACCGAAGAATTTTAAAATTTTTGCTAAGTTACTTCAAAGAATATCATAGTTTGTTGTAATCAATTACTTAGACTAGAGCAATAAATTCGTATATTTTGTGAATCATCTTAACAATTCAAATGAATTTTAAAATTTATTATTGGCCTGGGCTTCTCGCTATTTGGTTTATCGCAACCTTTTTAATTTCGTAAGTAATACATTGTTTATATTTATGTATCGATTAAAAATAAATTATTATTGTTTAATTAATAAAATTAATTTGATAAAATTGAAACAATTAAAAATTGTAAATTAATATTTAATTTTCAATAAATTTAATAAAGATTATGATTATAATAAAGATATTAGTTATGTATATTTTTAAGTTTGAAAAAAATGTGACTATTATATTATCATTTTCACTAATTTCACTAATTTTGTCAAATCAATTTTTCTTATATTAGATATTAGATACACTTTCCTACACATTTACCACTAGAAGAGTTAGCTTCCAGGTGCTTCCAGAATATGCAAATAAAAGAAAGCAGACAATTTAACTTGAACGAATTACATTATTATCCTTCAATATCATTTATGAAATTCTTCTCCTGAGATTATTATTAGAGAAAAAAAAATTTTCGTTACGCCGCGCCGGACGTATTTGAGCACTTTTCATGTACGTTTTGAGGTACGAAAAGAGTATGTTTTCGTCGACATTTGCAGGAGAAAACCAATAAAATTGGTATAAAAGCATAAGTTTCTACTGTATTATGTACAAAATAAGTACAAAATATGTACAAAAGGAAAGTATTATAGAGACACGTCCCTCTATAGTACTTTCTATTTACAATATTTACAGAGAAACGGAAAGAAGCATAGAGTCACGTCCCTCTATACTACTTTCTATATGCAATATTTAGAACGTGATAGTGTAACTTATTTTGGCTAGCATATAATAGTTACTTATTTGGCGCCGCCGCGTCGAGACAAATTGCTGCACGTGTTCCTTAGCAAACACTAACACGGCAGCTTTTTTAATGTTGCGCGGCGCATCATGTTCCTCCTGCAAATATTACGCACATTGTGGAATCCACTTATATCTATTCCATCCTGTGCTATAAGGGTCGACTTAACCATAGAGGTGCCCCACATACGCCAGACACGTATCCTCGTCGACGTTTTGCACAGTACAGAACGTTAAAAGTAGACGGCTAACGAAAAGTTCTTCTCACCACGCTGCCGTAAAACTACTTTTTCACCTCGGAAGCGGTCGGGTTCCTCGGCTGCGCTACGCTCCGCCTCGGAACCCCCGCTCCCCTCGAACGAAAAATCGCGTTTTACGTCCTTGTGATGAAAAGTACTATATAAATAGACTTAGAATTTCTAAAAAATCCTAAACAAAACAAAATTCAAGATTCGTATTAATAGCGTTATAGTGTGCACCACATAAATTTGCCTCTACGTCACGAAATTCTGATTACGAAATAATTATGTTTTTATAAAGTAAAATATTCGCAAGTTACGACTTTTATTGTTTTCGGCCAGCAAGACATGTAAACATTTTTGTACTCCATTAAAATCATTTAAAAGCTGGACCGACGCGACCAGCGACGATTTAAGGTGCATGTCGCCAGCCCCCCCCAAATCGAATTTTGGGATGAAATTTGTGTCAAACGTTTGAGCATCGTTTGAGCATCAATGAGCTTCCAATATTTTCGTTTGAGCCTCAACCGTCGCGGAATTATTCGCGAAAACTTTTGGGGGGGGCTAGAGATATGCTGGCCCCCCCCAAGTGGAATTTCGGGGTGAAAATGGTGTCAAACGTTTGAGCATCGTTTGAGCATCAATGAGCTTCCAAACTTTTCGTTTGAGCCTCAACCGTCGCGGAGTTATTCGCGAAATTCTTGGGGGGGGCTGGAGACATGCTGGCCCCCCCCAAGTGGAATTTTGGGGTGAAATTGGTGTCAAACGTTTGAGCATCGTTTGAGCATCAATGAGCTTCCAAATTTTTCGTTTGAGCCTCAACCGTCGCGGAGTTATTCGCGAAACACTTGGGGGGGGGCTGGAGACATGTTTTTCCATTTTCGTTCCTATTTAGAATTTTTCTGTGAAATTGATGTCTATCGATAGAGATTCGTTTGAGCTTGAATGAGCTTCCATTCCCATCATTTTATTTTCATTTTCTGAAAAGTTACGAGTATTTCAAATTTCGAGTACTCCGAGCAAGTTCCGTTCAATAACCCTCAATTTTAAATCTATTTTATAAGATTAAAATTTTCGATCCGATTAAGAAAACTAATCCTGCTTAATCTGTTAAGTGATCACTAGATTGATGGAATAATATTGAAGTTGACATTTTCGAAAAGAATCTGTTTAATAGAATATCTTTGGTGTTTATCAATAAAACTTGGTGCAAAATGTTGGCTTTTAGGACTAGAAGAGTTGGGAAAAGTCTATGTAACGCAGAAAAACTCATTAAATGTTTAAGCAATGTAATAATTGTTTAAAATAATTTAAGAATTTAAAAAGAAAAAGAAACATGTCGCTGACGCCTCCTAAATCGAATTTTTCAGAAAAATTTGTAGAAAATCATTTTAGCATCATTGAATTTTCAATATTTTTATTTGAGCGTCAACCGTCGCAGGTTAATGTGCGAAAGAATTGGGGGGGGGGCTATTGACACGTTTTATTTTATCTCCTCCAAGCATCTATGCCTCCAAGTGAACTTTTTTGTTAAAATTTATGTTAAATATTTAAGTATAGTTTGAGCATCAATGAGCTTCCAAATTGTCTTTTTGAGCCTCATCCGTCTCGGAGTTATTCGCGAAGCTCTTGGGGGGGGGGGGGTGCTGTAAACATGTTTTTCAATTTTCGTTCATATTTCAAAGTTTTTTTGTGAAATCAATGTCTATCGATAGAGATTTGTTTGAGCTTAAATGAGCTTCCATTCTCATCATTTTAATTTCATTTTCTGCAAAATGAAGAGTATTTAAAATTTCGAGTCCCCCGAGCTAGTTTCGTACGTTAATCCTTAATTTTAATTTTTTTCTCTTTAAATTAAAATTTTGAACCGATTAAAAAGCTAATCCTACTTAAATTTGTAAATAATTACCTTCATTATTTTCATGGAATAAATCTGTAAAAATTAATTGTACCACAAAAATGTAATTTATAAAGAACAGGTACTACCTCTATAACAAAATAATAAAATGAAATTAAAATTTTTTAATGTCCTAGAACAAAACTGTGGATCAAAACCAAATTTTGTCGTTTGAGCCGCAACCGTTACGGAGTTATTGGCAAAATAGGTTTGGGAGGGGGGAGCATGCACAAGTCGAATCTTTATGTGAAATTGGTGTAAAAAGTATGGGCATCGAAAAATGTATAAACTCATTGGGGCGCAAACGATTCTCAAACGTTTGGCTACAAATTCACACAAACTTTCCACTTGGGGGGGGGGCAGCATGTCTACAGTCCCTCCAAGTATTTCGCCAATAATACCTTGACGATTGGGGATCAAACGAAAAATTTGGAAGTTCTTGTGGCTCAAACTATATTCAAATGTTAGACACCAATTTCACCCAAAAATTCTATTTGGGTGGGATTAAGTTAAACATGTCTATAGCCCCCCCCCTTCCCAAAAGTTTTCGCATATAAACCTACGACGCGACGGTTGAAGCTTAAACAAAATTATTGGAATCTCATTGATGCTCAAACATTTGACACAAATTTTTCTGAACAATTCGATTTAGGGGGCGTCAGCCCCGTCTATGTACGTGTATAAACATACACTTTCAGAATATTGAAAGTTGCGCTTGATTTCGGGCTTCGAAAAATTTTTTAGAGAAAAATACCGTTTTAACCTATTTAGTCTATGCCCTTTTTAAAATGCTTAAATTATTTTAAACAATTATTACATTGCTTAAACATTTAATGAGTTTTTCTGCGTTACATAGACTTTTGCCAACTCTAAAAGCCAACATTTTGCACCAAGTTTTATTGATAAACACCAAAGATATTCTATTAAACAGATTCTTTTCGAAAATTTCAACTTCAATATTATTCCATCAATCTAGTGATCACTTAACAGATTAAGCAGGATTAGTTTTCTTAATCGGATCGAAAATTTTAATCTTATAAAATAGATTTAAAATTGAGGGTTATTGAACGGAACTTGCTCGGAGTACTCGAAATTTGAAATACTCGTAACTTTTCAGAAAATGAAAATAAAATGATGGGAATGGAAGCTCATTCAAGCTCAAACGAATCTCTATCGATAGACATCAATTTCACAGAAAAATTCTAAATAGGAACGAAAATGGAAAAACATGTCTCCAGCCCCCCCCAAGTGTTTCGCGAATAACTCCGCGACGGTTGAGGCTCAAACGAAAAATTTGGAAGCTCATTGATGCTCAAACGATGCTCAAACGTTTGACACCAATTTCACCCCAAAATTCCACTTGGGGGGGCCAGCATGTCTCCAGCCCCCCCCAAGAATTTCGCGAATAACTCCGCGACGGTTGAGGCTCAAACGAAAAGTTTGGAAGCTCATTGATGCTCAAACGATGCTCAAACGTTTGACACCATTTTCACCCCGAAATTCCACTTGGGGGGGGCCAGCATGTCTCCAGCCCCCCCCCCCCCCCAAAAGTTTTCGTGAATAATTCCACGACGGTTGAGGCTCAAACGAAAATATTGGAAGCTCATTGATGCTCAAACGATGCTCAAACGTTTGACACAAATTTCATCCCAAAATTCGATTTGGCCCGGGGCTGGCGACATGCACCTGACGATTTAAGATAATGTTATTTCTGAATCAGAACTTCGTGACGTAGAGGTAAATTTATTTGGAGCAAACTGTAGTACTAATATTGAGATTATAAATTTTAAATGATTTTTCGAGGAACATTATTAATTTTAAAATATTGTTTTAGATACATAGTTGCAGTAACAAACGGTAATGTAGGATCTTTTGTTCCATACATTAGTGAGTTAGGAGCATGGTATCCTTCAAGTTGCGTTTTTGGACAGTTTATGAACATTGCAGCTTTGCTGAGTATGCGGATAGAATTAATTTACTATTGTTCTAATGATTTGCTGAAAATAAATGTAATTATGTCTTTTTTAGGTTTCATCACAATTTATCTTCGCTACCGACAAATTGAACTTGCTATAAATACAAATACAACTAAATTAAATAAAATATGGAACAAAATAACGATTTGGTTAGGCATTGTCATATGTTTAGGAATCAGTATTGTTGCCAACTTCCAAGGCGATGTAGAAGGAAATCTTCCAATTCTTGTCATGCATCTGATTGGAGCTGGTATGGCATTTGGTATTGGAAGCATATATTTATTAATTCAAGTATGTATTGTATAGCCGGTAAATTAGAAAAAGTATGTCGTTACCGGAACTTTTTTTTAATCGAATTTGATGACTCATTAGCTTAGTTTCGCTTCTTAATCATAACGCGCGATACAATAATAATTATAGTCAAGTTAATAGAAACTAAATAAAAAAGCTTATTTTAAAAAGTTTTGAAATTAGTCGAGGATGTTTAACAAGTTGACAAATAATTTAATATAAAAGTCCCCAAAAATTGAAGATGAGCTGATTCATATATCTTATGAAAATAAGCACTGCAAAATATAATTGATGAGATATAATTTAGTAAGCACCGTAAAAGGGCACTTCCATTTTCAAGATATTGGCGACAATTCACCTTCAATTAATTCAAAATTTTTCTATCCTTTTTCAATTTTTTATATGTATTTCTCAACACAAATTTTGGTAACTTGTTCCTATGAACTTAACATTAACCATACTACTGCTCAAGATGTGTAACTAAGAAACACATAAAAAAATAATAATATATAGAATATAGTACCTTGTAGATATCTATTATTTATCATTAGAAGGTTATAATAAATAATAATGTAATATTTTAAATATGTTTTATTTTTAATAAATTACGAATTAAATAGTATATTTTTAAGCTTTCCATTGAGTAATAAATACTCAATCGAAAGCTTAAAAATATACTATTAATACAATATCCTTAATTCGTAATTTATTAAACATAACACATATTTAATTTCACGAATTAATAATAAACCAATTTGTAATATTTTAATTTTAGTTAAAAATAACATTTGACCTGCGACCTTATTATGAAAAATTTCCCGAATTTGGAGTTAGCAAATTTATCCAGTATTTACGGTTAATTTTACTGTTGGTATACTGCATAAATTTTGCAATCATTCTACCATGTGCTCTAGCAGCACCTAGAGAGAGTAATGGTGAGTGAGCATTTTAAAATATATGAATTTTCCATTAGTAGTTAAGTTTAAATTAATTTTGATGAATTTTAGGTTATCGTATACAAAAACTTCTTCCAGAGCATGAAGGATATAATGTTCATTTAGTATCAGTTATTGCAGAATGGAACTTACTATTCATTTTCATAACAGTACTATTAACTGCTACGAATGAATTAAAGGTTTTAACATTTGAAGGAATTCAATTTAAACAAATATAAGAATATGCTGTAAATAATTTGAAATTTTTATATATTAAAATGGCAGAGATGGATACAACACTTTTAATTTATTTTTGTAACTGTCGCGTCGTATGAAAACGTCCATCTTTTTTATTTCCAATTGGGTTATGAAAAGACTTTTCCGTATAGGAAGAGGCGTCTTAGGGTACGTTCCACTTAAAACCACGACGACTACGGTCTATCGTCAGTTCAATTAAAATAACTGCGTTCGATATTTAGTCCAATCAGAGAACCACGGTACCACGCCGCGGTCGTAGTGGGCTTTAAGTGGAACGCACCCTTAACAGTTCATTAGCAAGTGTATGCTCTGACATTTTTAATTTAATCTTCTTTTATAGACAATTATTTAAAAATTAATGCTTTTCTTTAGTTTATAAAATGGAATTTTAAAAGGGAACTTTATTCAACTTCAAATGGTAATATCTTCATGTTGGTACACCTATACATTAACTAGCGATTACTTGTCAAGTTTGATATACATCGTTTATTATCCTAAAAATCTATTATTTGTGTCAAAATATTTATTAGTTTATTACCCTGTTAAAATATTACTAGATTAAATTTATATACGTTGCACCAACATATTTGTCAATTAAAAATCTCATGTACTAATAGGTCATAAAACCACAAATGTTAAATTTTCGAAAACACAAACATTTTCTTATCTAATACTAAATCTTTTCAATATCGAACCACGCAGGACCGTCAAATGCTAACATAGGCATATAAGCATCAAATTTTATTGATGAAGACTTTCTATTTAAAGTAAAGCGGAAATTTTTCAGTAAAACTGCAAGTCCAATTTTAACTTGTATTTCTCCAAATCGCGAAGCTAAAATTAAAGATAAGTAGAAAATATTGTTATATTAAGTTTTAGTTATACCTACATACCTATGCAAAATTTGGGACCTTCTCCAAATGGAAGATATGTAAACGGACGAATATTTGGTTTATTTGTTTTGTTGAATCTTTCGGGATAGAATTTGTTGGGCTCTGAGAAAAACTCAGCGTCACGATGCAATGCGGAAATTGGAAAGAAAACAATAGTTCCTTTTTCAATGGTTATGTTGGTTTTGGGAATTTTGTAATCTTTAATGCATTGCCTTGTAAGTAAGTAAAGAGACGGATACATTCGTAATGTTTCTAAAAATTTGAATTAAATTTGCTTAGTAATACTTAATTACATTTTAAGAGGAATCCTCAGAGTTGAAAAGTATACTTTCGTAATTCACTGATATTTTGCTTATTACTCAAACAAATTGCACACAAGTATATATTTTTTAAAAGAGGACACTTAGACGCAGGTTGTGTTGTTTTTATTTTTTTTTAAATTCAAATTTCTTTCAACTTTTTTTTTTCAAAAAATTAAAAACAACACGGCCTGCGTCCAATATCCTCTTCTAAAAAATATAATATACTTTTCTATAATTTTTTTGAGTAATAAGCAAAATATCAGTGAATTACTCCAACTCTGAGGATTCCTCTTCAGAAATACTTACTTGATGTAAGTACTTCATTTCCATGATATTGTCGTAAGTAAACTGTCCGTCGCTTTGACCAACAACTTCGTTTATTTCATTTCTAAGTTTTTCTTGAACATTTAAGTTTCGACTTAATTCATATAAACAAAATGTGATAGTACCAGCAGCTGTTTGAACTGCAGCATTAAAAAACACAAAGCAGTGAGCGGTTAATTCCATCATTGTTAAGTTCTGTTTGGTCCCCACTTTATAAAGAGTACAAGTTCCTCCAAGTCTATTGTTTTTCAATTCGATAAAAAGCTGCATTAAATCTGGCCTGTAAAAGTTAGTTCTTTCTCGAAATTCAACATTTTCTTTAATCACTCGAAGAAAAAACTTTGCTGTCTCTCCAGGAGTTACTGATAGTCTTAACAAGCGGCCTAATTTAGCACTACATGCCATAATAAGCCATTTAATTTTTCCAAACGTTGTTAGTGGAGAAAAGAATGCTCTTGTATGTTTTCTAAATTCATTTTGGTTGTCCTGGAAAACATTACAATCGATTCCAAATATGCACGAAGTTATTACATCTGTCGTATAACAACTCGTAATTTCTTTCATATCAATTTCTCCTTCAGTTTTGGATAACGTTTCGATCATGGAAACCATTCCATTGCTGCTGTTCAAAACGTATTCAGCCAGCATTTTTACTTTACTGGAGGTAAAGATGGGACTTAGTTTTTCTCTCATGTCCTTCCATTTTTGGCCTTGCAAGGTTAACAAATGCACATTTAAAGGATCGTCTTTTTCATTATAATAGAAACCTCGAGCATTAAAATAGTTAAAGTCTTTAACCATGATGTTCCTAATAAGTTCTGGATGTATTGGAATATAAAATGCTCGCGTTCCTAAATATATTCCGAAGTGTTTGTTACCTTGCGACTTGAAATAATCCCATTGTTCTTTAATTATATCTTTAAAATGCATATATTTTGCATTGCGTAACTGATATAAGCCTAATGGAAAGTTAGGTTTATGGTAAGGTAAACCACGTCGTTTCCAGTAAGTAAACTTCCACTGTACATATAAGTACAACGTAATAAAGAATGTTAAAAAGGCTACTACCAATTCAATTAACATGCCGATTATTCAAGATAATTCGAATTTTCCGCAAAACTAAAACATAAAACTTTGTGTCACAAAATAGATTCCCGCGTCTAGGTTAATTTAACTGAATCACTGAATTATATTTTAATTGCAATTATTGAATTGAATTACTTAAAGAATTTGATATCTTTTAAATATTGAAGAAGCAATTGCCTTACGCCCAAGTATTTTTTCTTTCTCCAAAATTATCTTTTCAAATGGAATTTTCTTAACTTCATAAACCAACCCAGTCGTGTATCCATTCAATAATTTCTTCAAAATTTATAAACCACGTCGATTATCATTTTACATAAACTAAACCTTTGTAAAGCTGTTGACCTCAAAGAAGGTTACGAAAAACCGTTGGAGAGCAAAGATACGGTGCTGTACGATTCACAACATCGTAGGAACTAATCTTCCATTTCTAAAACAAAACAAGTCCACACTCCACTCTCTGGGATACACCAATCGGCCCTACTAGCCATTCGAAAAGCATGCGGTTCCTCTAACGGACCCAGTATAATAATTAATATAGTACTATCATCGTTTTTTTGTCGGTATCAAAAATTATGTTTTGTCTTCAGAGGAATCCTCGAAGTTAGAAAACACACTTTCGTAATTCGCTGATTACTCAAAAAATTTGCAATGGACGCAGACCGTGTTGTTTTTAATTTTTTTAAATACACATTTTTTGAAAAAGAAATGTAATAAATTCAAATTTAAAAAAATTAAAACAACACGGTCTGCGTCCAAGTCTCCTGTTTTAAAAAATATATAGTCCAGGCAAATAAGCATTTAACCTCGGAATGAAAGATAATAAGCTGAAAATTTGCATAAGTCTTTGTTTTGACTTTTTATAAGTTAGCTCAAAAGTCTCATAGAATCTCGTGTCCGCGTCTTAAGATATTGATGGTCAAAGATGACAAAAACCAGTTTTTTGTATATAGCGTGTTTCCCTTGCTCTAAATGATATTTAGAGTTATTAGGAAAGTTGTTGAGAATTTTATTCTCTACAAATTTGGTCTTACGCAATATTTTATACAATTAACGGTTCTTGAGATAGAGCGCGAAGAGTGGGAAGTTCTTAGCCATACTATTAAAGGTAAAGCTAGGAATGTGGAATCTAATACACAATAAGGTTTATAAATTAGAAGAAATCTTAGTTATTTACTATTTAATAAATGATATTTATTGATATTATTCATAAATAAGACATCAATTTAATAATATTTAGTTAATTTATATTAAGGGCTTACGCGCAGTCAGGATTTTAAAAAAGTGATTTTTTTGTTTTTAATTTCCTTATAAAGTACAATACTTCAAGAATATTATGTGAAATGATTTTTTGAAAATCCTGACTGCGCGTAAAAGCCCTTAATATAAATTAACTAAATTATTAAATTGATGTCTTATTTATGAATAATATCAATGAATATCATTTATTAAATAGTAAATAACTAAGGTTTCTTCTAATTTATAAAGCTTATTATGTATTGGATTCCACATTCCTAGCTTTACCTGTAATATGTATGGCTAAGAGTTTCTCACTCTTCTGGCTCTATCTCAAGAACCGTTAATTGTATAAAATATTGCGTAAGACCAAATTTGTAGAGAATAAAATTCTCTACAACTTTCCTAATAACTCTAAATGTCATTTAGAGCAAGGGAAACACGATATCTAGAAAAAACCGGTTTTTGTCATCTTTGACCATCAATATCTTAAGACGCGAACACGAGATTCTATGAGACTTTTGAGCTAACTTATATAAAGTCAAAACAAAGACTTATGCAAATTTTCAGCTTATTATCTTTCATTCCGAGGTTTACCTTGTTTTTATGCTTATTTGACTGGACTAATATACTTTTGTGCAATTTTTTTGAGTAAAGCTGGGTTGACATGGGATGTGAACCACGGCCGTGAGCCACGTTATAGTAAAATACTTTCCGCGTAAACTTAAGCTGGGTTGACATGGGATGTGAGCCACGGCCGTGGGCCACGTTTTAGTAAAATACGCACCTTGTAAACTGCTGTTTTATGAAATACGAATCGTAATTTCTTGCCACAAACTGATAAAACTGCGTTGGTGGTGAGATCAAACGTGTTTAAAAACAGTTTACACGGTTTTAAGTTTAAGTTTACGCGAAAAGTATTTTACTAATACGTGGCTCACGGCCGTGACTCACATCCCATGTCAACCCAGCTTTAAACTTAAAACCGTGTAAACTGTTTTTAAACACGTTTGATCTCACCACGAACGCAGTTTTACCAGTTTGTGGCAAGAAATTACGATTCGTATTTCATGAAACAGCAATTTACAAGGTGCGTATTTTATGAAAACGTGCCTCACGGCCGTGGCTCACATCCCATGTCAACCCAGCTTAAGGTAGTTCTAGTGTGACTGTGGCGACATCGGTTGTCGATTGCCGAAACTGATGCCCCGAGAAACAAACCAATAGAGTCTTGGCAACACTGTTAGCGGTTCAGATATTGAATAAACAGTCGATTACCTCGTGGTTATATCAGTGACAGTACGTTGACAATTCGTCTGTTAAGAATAACGTTGTTCTAAATCACCAAAAAAATTGGGATCTCGATTGGCGACATATTCGCTGTAATAAATACCTGTGACTTTAATCTAACAATAGTATTTTTAACTGAATAATTTCAGAATGAAATTTTTTTTGGAGTAAAATAGCTATATCTTTTTTTCTAAAGTAGAATCATAGGAAATGTTATGCCACTTGGAAACTACAGTAAATGAGTAATTTACACATTTACATACATTTTTTACAATATGAAGAGCCGAAGTTAGCAAATAAAGAAAAAAACGAGTCGGGCAAAAACATTTTTTTTTCTATAAGTATGGTACTATATTATTTCTATTTTAATCTGTGATAAATAGCAGGGCTATTCAGGGTTACTTAACCAAAATTAGAATCTTACAATATGAAATTTCTTACCTGTGGCACACGATAACTGATTTAGTGTGTCAATTTTCACAAAATTCAAAAAAGTGCCAATATCTCGACAACTAACGATTTCTTAATAATGTCATAATATGTATTTTGATATTATGGTTAGTCTGAGCTGGCCTATCAGCCCTCCAAGGGATGACATTGAGTTCTGGGATACCCTGTATATATTATTTTTTATAATATTTTATATTAGCATAGTATAAAACTTCTATATTTAAATTTTATATTTATCTTTACCTTAATCTTTATATTTAAAAGAGGCTATCATTGCCTGGCAGCTAACGCAGTTGGAAGCGAATGTTGGGTACCGTGTCCAATCTTGGAGATAGTCAAAATTTCTTGTAACCCAGTCTCCGAACTTCGGAGGACACGTTAAGCCGCCGGTCCCACTGAGTTGATGATTTGACTACTTAGTCCGTGCTTTTGAATCATAGCTATGATTCAAAAATAAACGAAATAAACGAAGATCGCGATCTTCGTTTTTTTCTACTCTGGTATTGGCCATTCTCTAGGTCTCCGTGTTTAATATTTTGGATATTATGTTATGTTTGGTTTTGTTTTACATTTGTTTGTTTTTTGTGTTGTTTTGACTTTATTTGTGGGTTTTGCTTTGCTTTAATCTTATTAATTAATTGTTAGTTAATCATTAATTAATTAAATAATTAATTGTGCACACACACACACACCATGACACCCTTTCGGAAATATTAGAATATAGGGATTACAAAAATACAATGTCAGTTATTTAATAGTCTATTGGTCATGGTTGCTTGGTCAAATCCAAGAAACAATTATTATTATGAAACCTAACAAAACGATATAAACATTGCATGACACTTTTTCGTTAATAATAGAAAATTTAATATAATTATTATATTTAATGCATATTGATGAGTCAGTTTACGACAGGAACAACTCAAAAAAACATTTAATCATTTTTAGTTAATAATTCCAATACATAGCTTTAAGTATATTTTACTTGTTCAATACAGCATCATCTCAATTATCATTATACAATTTGCTTCCGACGGACACGTAGTTAATCAGAAGGGTTCTATACAATAATATATAATTTACAAAGCGAATGTTTTTAGTTGCATTTTTATGGGCAGAAAGAATATCAAATTTTGCTAAAACAGTTCATAGAGCATCATAATTTGTTATAACAAATTAGAAGAATAAGCAATTCGCCTATCTGTTTATTTATATAATGGCAATAAATTTTAAAATACATTATTGGCCTTCGGTGCTAGCCATTTGGATTCTTATAACAGTTTCAATTACGTAAGTAAATTTATATTTTTCTCTTAATCACTAAAATTTAAAATTTTAAAGTTGTAAAATTAAAAGGATCAATATAGTCTTTCCACAATTCGAAGGTAGAAGGGAAAAAAGTGCAAAACGCTAACGCTTTCCTGTTACACGTCCACTCTCACGCACGCTGTGAGTTTGTTAAATTGTGTTATTCATAAAAAAACTTAAAACAGTCTTAAAAGCCAGTTTTAGTTAAAATGCTCACTAAACCATAACCTAACTTTTTTTTGCTTGCATTTCGAATTTTTTTAGGTTAAAATACCAACTTACTACAGTAAACACGCTAAACTCCCTAAAAAATAGTTCATTTAAACTTTACCTTGAACTATTTTATAGAGAGTTTAGCGCGTTTACTGTAATAAGTTGGTATTTTAACCTAAAAATATTGGAAATGCAAAAAAAAGTTAGGTTATAGTTTAGTGAGCATTTTAACTAAAACAGGCGTATAAGACTGTTTTAAGTTTTTTATGAATAACCCTGATAATGATATAATATTTGCTCAAACTTAAATTGCAATATTTTCAAATCGATAAAATTGCTGAATTTATTTTTAATTCTATGTGCAGGTGCATTTAGTTTAAGCATTAGTAAATATTCTTACATTTGGAAATCTACAAAACTACGGTACAGAATCTGAACATATTTTTGAGACCGTTAGGAAACAATTTTTTTAATGGGGGGACCGTTAAAAGAGAATTCGACCTTAGGTTAGTGTTAGGAAACGACTTTTTTAAATAGGAAGACCTTGAAAAGAGAAATCCCCGGCCGAGTTTAGGTTAGTGTTAAGATATACTATTTTTTTTATGAAGGGACTATTAAAAGAGGGATCTAACGGTCGAGCTTAGATTAGTGTTTGGAAATAACTTTTTTTTTTTTGTTTAAAGAATGGAAACCAACCAAAATTGATTAAATATTTATATACGAATTGTGTTGTTAACTCAAATTACTTGGGAATTTAAATGAACCTTTACAATTAATCGAGATTTGATTCAAAAATTTTGTCACTTGAACATCAGCTTACATTTGGACCCCAAGCTTTGATTCGGTCCTGTTTACAAATCTACAAATTTAATTTTTTCGGTTACTTGGATTAAGTTACTTACCTACATAATTAGTAGAGAGTTACAGGATTGTTCGTTTTTTTAGAAATACTTAAATGATTTTTTTATACCTATAATTTTATATGAACTATTTATAATTCCAAAACTTTAAACACATTCCGTAAACCGTCACATGCCTTCATGGTATTAATTTATGACTATTAATTTTATTTGTCTGCTTTTTATATTTAGTTTCTTGTAAATAATGCATTACAATATTATTTCAGTTACATACTTTCAGTTGGAAAGAATAAAGTAAGTTTTATTCCATACATTAGTGATCTGGGAGCATGGAATCCTGCAAGTTGCGTTTTTGGACAATTCATGAACATTGCTGCGCTGTTAAGTAAGTAGATATAAACATTATTAACTATTTATCGATCTCTAGTTAGTTGTCTCAGGTAAATTTATCTGACAAGTAAATTTTAAAGGCCCTAAAAGGACCTTTAAAAGGCTTAATTAAGACCTTTAAAATTTACATGTCAGATAAATTTACTTGGGACACTAATGCCTGTTTTCACCAACAATTTATTTAAGAACTTATTCCTAGTAAAGAATTACTTAGCTAGGTATTTCATAAATTTGATTGGTCAAATTTGACATACGAGTTTTTTTATGTCAGTGCTATGTGATAAATTAACGTCTAGTTAAAGTACTGGAGTTGGCAGGAAATGCCGCAAGGTCCTGGCAACAATGAAGGGAAACTCCTGATCTACACCTCCACATGGTACTAGACGGGCAACATTTATATGGCTAACATAGACAGGAACCGAGCGAGAATCGCGATAAGTACTCAACTAAAGTACTCAACTAAGTATTCAGCTCTTTGAAGACGCAATCATCATGATGCCACTATGTCCTTCCGCAGGACGATGGATACTGAGAGATCTATGTCAAATTTCACCATTCACATTTATGGAATACCTAGCTAAGGAATTCTTTACTAGGATCAGGAAGGAGTTCTCTTTAGAGACACAACCATCATCACAATGGACCGACACACACGATTGACAAAGTGTAATTAGTCAAGATAAACCAGACTTCACCAACAAAAAACGCATGAAATGCGAAAGAAGTCGAAAACACCGACCTACAGAAACCTCATTGCATTATCAGCTGATTTCAACTTTAGCCATACGGCATAGTCTCATCAGATGCACTCTGGTTCTGCGGTACAATGCAAGCGAGCTATCAATCACATAAATCCATAACGTTAAAAGTTGGCTAGGCAACTCCGGCTATCTGACGCCACCTGTCGTTGTGTGTGTGGACGCATACTGATCCCAAAAACAAACAGCAGGTATCAAACGACTACCAAAACTGCCTACAAAGGATCTGGTGTAAAAGCGATCATAAATCTCGCGTCTAATACATGTTCAGGAAGGAGTTCTCTTTAGAGACACAACCATCATCACAATGGACCGACACACTAGGATATTCTGAAATAAATTTTGGTGAAATCGGGCATAAACTAGAGTTCGATAAACTGGGCCTAAATAATATAAAAGTGAATTTAAATTAAGAGCAGGAATCCTGAGAGTTGGAAAATACACTTTCGTAATTCACTGATATTTTGCTTATTACTCAAAAAAAATTGCACAAAAGTATATATTTTTTAAAAGAGGGCACTTGGACGCAGGTCGTGCTGCTTTCATTATTTATTTAATTCAAATGTTTTTCAATATTTTTAAAAAAAATTATAAACAACACAGCCTGCGTCCAAATGTCCTCTTTTAAAAAATATATACTTTTGTGCAAATTTTTTGAGTAATAAGCAAAATATCAGTGAATTACGAAAGTCTGTTTTCAACTCTGAGGATTCCTCTTAATGGAAAAATTTTTTTATAATATAAATTTTGTATTGCTGAGAAAAAATGTAATTTTTTTCAGGTTTCATAGTAGTGTATCTTCGATATCGACAAGTTGATATTGCTATAGATACAGAGACAATCGATCTAAAGAAAGTATGGAACAAGAGAGCGTTGTGGGTAGGTATATTCATACCTATAGGAATAAGTATTGTTGCCAACTTCCAAGGCAATGCAGAACTACATCCTGCTATTTTATTCGTGCACGTATTGGGAGCTCATATGGCGCTTGGGATTGGAGGCATATATCTTCTAATGCAAGTAGGTTATTTTATCGTTATTCTCGATGAAATATATGTCTATTTCTTAACTTACTAAAAAACATCAACAAAGATGATGTTGCTAACTTCAATTTTTCGTATAAAGTGTGGCCATAAAATCCGAGCCGCACCTATTAAAATTTCGTTATCGTTTTTTAACTTTGTTAGGAAAAACACTCCTTTTCCTATTATGACCAAATTGTACAACAAAATTATTTTATGGAAATAAACATTTGGTAACATGTTTTGTAGTAGTTGTTTAAGTGGTTGCACAAAATTAAATGATATATTTTTATTTTAGGTAAAAATAGCGTTTGACTTGCGGCCTTATTATGCAAAGTATCCGAAATTTGAAGTTAGTAAATGTCTTCTCTATGTACGGTTAATTTCAATGATACTATATGTCCTAAATCTTGCATTGATTGTACCATTTGCTCTAGCAACTCCTAGAGAGGGTAATGGTGAGTAAACATTTTAAGATAACATGCAAAAGTTGGAAATAACATCAATTTAGTGAATAAGATGAAGTTATAATTTTAATGAGTTTTAGATTATCAGTTGCAAGGACTTCTTCCTGGAGATGATGGATATGATATACGTTTAGTATCAGTTATTACAGAATGGATTGTATTATTTATGTTTCTATTTAATCTATTAACCATAACGAATGAACTTAAGGTCTTATCATTTGAAGGAATAACTTTTAAACAACTAATATAAAAATTTGTTGTAAATAATTAGAAATGAATGTTTATGACAGTTATTACTACCGAGGAAGATCCTGAAGAAACTCCAGGTGTTGTTAATTTTTCGGAATTGTTGTTTTTCATGGATTTCCCTCTTGTACCGACTTTGGTGTCACTAAGCAACTTTTGATAAGCAGTTGTGACCCATTTTTCTAAGCCGCCCCTAAAAAATTCTATTTAAGGCTACGGTTTTCGCTGGAACAAGTTATGATAATAGGGCTTTATTGAGTTCGATTCAGCCCCTAATTGAAAGTATCATTTGCTTCTTTTAGGAAATAGCTGAATGTTTGAAGTGAATTGGCTCATATGTGGCATTATACTATTTGATATTTCTATGTTGTTTGGATATTAATGTTAGGTTAATACAGCAGCTTATTTTTTTTTGGAAAAAAAATTAACCAATGGAATGTTGTGGATTTCTTCTTTTTGTCAATATTTGAATGTGTCTTTCTCTTTAGGAAGCAAAAAATAATTTGAATTAACTGTACTCCTATACTCTTCAGCAGCAAAATTATATTTGAAAAATAAGCATTATCAGGTATAGATACGTATATTCATAAAACCACAAATATTAAAATTATGATAACACAAACATTTTCTTATCAATACTAAATCTTTTCAATATCGAACCACGCAGGACCGTCAAATGCTAACATAGGCATATAAGCATCACATTTTATTGATGAAGACTTCCTATTTAAAGTAAAGCGGAAATTTTTCAGTAAAACTGCAAGTCCAATTTTAACTTGTATTTCTCCTAATCGCGAAGCTAAAATTAAAGATAAGTAGAAAATATTGTTATATTAAAGTTTAGTTATAACTACATACCTATGCAAAATTTGGGACCCTCTCCAAATGGAAGGTATGTAAACGGACGGATATTTGGTTTATTTGTTTTGTTGAATCTTTCGGGATCGAATTTGTTGGGCTCTGAGAAAAACTCAGCGTCACGATGCAATGCGGAAATTGGAAGGAAAACAATAGTTCCTTTTTCAATGGTTATGTTGGTTTTGGGAATTTTGTAATCTTCAATGCATTGCCTTGTAAGTAAGTAAAGAGACGGATACATTCGTAATGTTTCTAAAAATTTGAATTAAATTTGATTAGTAATACTTAATTACATTTTAAGAGGAATCCTCAGAGTTGAAAAGTATACTTTCGTAATTCACTGATATTTTGCTTATTACTCAAACAAATTGCACAAAAGTATATATTTTTTAAAAGCGGACACTTGGACGCAGGTTGTGTTGTTTATATATTTTTTAAATTCAAATTTCTTTCAACGTTTTTTTTTTCAAAAAATTAAAAACAACACGGCCTGCATCAAATAAGTGTCCTCTTCTAAAAAATATAAACTGTTGTGCAATTTTTTTGAGTAATAAGCAAAATATCAGTGAATTACTCCAACTCTGAGGATTCCTCTTCAGAAATACCTTCTACTACTTGATGTAAGTACTTCATTTCCATGATATTGTCGTAAGTAAACTGTCCGTCGCTTTTACCAACAACTTTGTTTATTTCATTTCTAAGTTTTTCTTGAACATTTAAGTTTCGAGTTAATTCATATAAACAAAATGTGATAGTACTAGCAGTTGATTGAACTGCAGCATTAAAAAACAAAAAGCAGTGAGCGGTTAATTCCATCATTGTTAAGTTCTGTTTGATTCCCACTTTATTAGGGGTACAAGTTTCTCCAAGTCTGTTGTTTTTCAATTCGATAAAAAGTTGCATTAAATCTGGCCTGTAAAAGTTAGTTCTTTCTCGAAATTCAACATTTTCTTTAATCACTCGAAGAAAAAACTTTGCTGTCTCTTCAGGAGTTACTGATAGTCTTAACAAGCGGCCTAATTTAGTACTACATGCCATAATAAGCCATTTAATTTTTCCAAACGTTGTTAGTGGAGAAAAGAATGCTCTTGTATGTTTTCTAAATTCATTTTGGTTGTCCTGGAAACTATTACAATCTATTCCAAATATACACGAAGTTACTACATCTGTCGTATAACAATTCGTAATTTCTTTCATATCAATTTCCCCTTCAGTTTTGGATAACGTTTCGATCATGGAAACCATTTCATTGCTGCTGTTCAAAACGTATTCAACCAGCATTTTTACTTTACTGGAGGTAAAGATGGGACTTAGTTTTTCTCTCATGTCCTTCCATTTTTGGCCTTGCAAGGTTAACAAATGCACATTTAAAGGATCGTCTTTTTCATTATAATAGAAACCTCGATCATTAAAATAGTTAAAGTCTTTAACCATGATGTTCCTAATAAGTTCTGGATGTATTGGAATATAAACTGCTCGCGTTCCTAAATATATTCCGAAGTGTTTGTTACCTTGCGACTTGAAATAATCCCATTGTTCTTTAATTATATCTTTAAAATGCATATATTTTGCATTGCGTAACTGATATAAGCCTAATGGAAAGTTAGGTTTATGGTAAGGTAAACCACGTCGTTTCCAGTAAGTAAACTTCCACTGTACATATAAGTACAACGTAATAAAGAATGTTAAAAAAGCTACTACCAATTCAATTAACATGTTGATTATTCAATTTCCGCAAAACTAAAACGTAATAACTTTGTGTCACAAAATAGAATCCAGCGTCTAAATTAATTTAACTGAATCACTGAATTATATTTTAATTGAAATTATTGAATTGAATTACCTAAAAAATTTGATGTCCTTTAAATGTTTAAATATTGAAGTAGAAATTGCCTTACGCCCAAGTATTTTTTTTTTTTGGCAAAATTATCTTTTTAAATGGAATTTTCTTAACTTCATAAACCAACCCAGTCGTGCATCCATTCAATAATTTCTTTAAAATTTATCAACCACGTCGATTATCATTTTACACAAACTAAATCTTTGTCAAGCTGGTGACGTCAAAGAAACCAGTTGGAGAGCAAAGATACGGTACTGTACGATTCACAACATCGCATCGTAAGAACTAATCTTCCAATTCTAAAACAAAACAAGTCCACACTCCACTCTCTGAGACACACCACTCGGCCTATCTAGCCATTCGAAAAGCATGCGGTTCCTCTGACGGACCTAGTATAATAATTAATATACTGTCATCGTGTTTTTGTCAGTATCAAAAATTATGTTTTGTCTTAAGTTAAAAAACACACTTTCGTAATTCGCTGATATGTTGCTTATTACTAAAAAAATGTGCACAAAAGTATATATTTTTTAAAAGAGGACGACACATCGACGCAGACCGTGTTGTTTTTAATTTTTTTAAATACAAATTTTTTTAAAAAGAAATGTTGAAATAAAATCAAATCAAATAAAAAGCAAAATAACAGCGAATTACGAAAGTGTGTTTTCCAACTTTGAGGATTCCTCTTAATTTTAATAGCTGAAAAATTTGAATCGGATTAAAATTAAAAGAATGTATTTTTTTGATATTTACTGTTGTTTGATTTTAATTCTGGATTATCAAGAATGGTCCAGCACAACAGGTGACAAAGGACATCTGTGTCCATAAAATTTTGGGTAGTAAACCACTAAATAGAGAAAGACTTTGTCGTTTTGTATTTTATAAATGTGAACTTTGTAAGTTGATCAAAGGTTTTAAAAATTCAAATATTTGAATTGATAGTTCCATAAAACGCCGCAAAAATTGAAGAGTATGGGAATTTTGAATTTGGTAGTTGGTGACAATGGGAGAATAACAACGGGCTCCTGCACAGTGATTCGAGCAGCAGCCAGATGTTTGAAGGTACGCTCTGAGTAAATTTTCTTTTGGATGTCCAAATATCTGGTCAAATAAATGTGAATTGGAGCTAGTGTTCTTCTAAATGCTGTCTCCAAGTGTGTAGATTGCTTTCAAGTGATATGAAAAACAGAGGAAAAGGCTGCGAAGTTCATCAACATTCATCAGTAAACACAAGAGCATATTTTTTTTTATTGATGCTTTGTTTTGTTAATGTTTCGTTTATGGCGACCATGCATGATGATGCTGTATGTCACAGAGTCGTAGTGGTATAGTTTAACAAACCTTACCAATAATATAAAATTTGGTTGTGAAATTTTTATTTTTTTTAGAGCTATAGTGTACACAAAATTTGGTGACATACACACAGACATTTCTTGACATTTGGTCTTTTTCAACTCGTTGAACCTCAAGGACTATAACCCAGTCTAAATCTAAAATGGCTTCTTTTTCGATTACAATACTTTCCCATACAATGTATGGTATACTACTTATAGTACTCATACTATGTATGGTAAAGTAATAATTAGAACACTTAAATGACCGGTTATTTAATGCTGTACTTAAACAACTGGAAATAATTTATAATCGGTATTGCATTACCTCTCATTAATATGAAATTATGATAAAATATAGGGATCACAAAAATACAATGTCAGTTATTTAAGTCTATAGCCTTTTTGCAGAAAAATTCAAACAATTTATTACTGATGCTGTTCGATAATAAAATTGGACTTAGTAATTAACGTTTTGATCAAAACTGCGTAATAGTTTAAAATAAAATTAATAATGAATAATAATATTAAGGGATTAAAGTGATTAGAAATGTTTTTGGGCCAGAAGCGAAAATCGAAAACGAAGTTAGCACTGGCATTTTCGATAATCCCAAATATTTTTATTGTGCTCGTGGTGTGCCATAAATTATAACTTACTTACGAAATTATATAAAAACTATGTTATAGACGCGCATGAATTGATTAACGAGATTCACACTGTCTCTACCTACTTTCTAGCAAAGCCATAACCAAGTAAACGGGCTTAGAAAAATCAGCGGTGAAAGAAGACTGTCTCCTTACAAGAAACAATTATTATGAAACATAACAAAACGATATAAACATTGCATGACACTTTTTCGATAATAATAGAAAATTTAATGTAAAATTATATTTAATGCATATCGATGAGTCAGTTTACGAAAGAAACAACTCAAAAAACATTTCATCATTTTTAATTAATAATGTCAATACATAGCTTTTAAGTGTATTTTACTTGTGCAATAAAGAATCGTCTCAATTATCATATACAATTTGCCTCTTACGTAGTTACCAGAAGGTTTCTGAAACTGACATATCGATGCATTCTATCCTTGACTGTTTTTGTGGTGCATTAAGTAATAATAAAAAATTTGCTAAGCGAATGTTCTGAGTTGCATTTTTATGGGCAGAAAGAATATCAAATTTTGCTAAAACAGTTCATAGAGCATCATAATTTGTTATAACAAGTTAGAAGAATAAGCAATTCGCATATCTGTTTATTTATATTTATAATGGCAATAAATTTTAAAATACATTATTGGCCTTCGGTGCTAGCCATTTGGGTTCTTGTGACATTTTCAGTTAGGTAAGTAAAATATTTTTCTCTTAATCACTAAAATTTTAAAGTTGTAAAATTTAGTATCAGTGGTGGAGTAATGTGACCGCTGGTTGAGTTACAGAGCGGAAATTCTGGGTTCAAATCGCAGACCGTACAGAATTTCTTAGCTCGGCCTTCCAGTAGACATCAAAACGCTGTTGGTGTTATCTGTGCAGGATCTGATATTTGTATCGACGTCATTACCGTGAAGCGGCTGCGTCATACATGTAAGTTTCTGGGACAGATTAGACATAGATATCTGGTTAAGAGTGGGAAAATGTGGGCTAGTATAGCTACCAAGCCATGAGCCTTCTAGGCTCGTAGTTCTGTTATATATAAAATTTAAGAGTAGAGTACAGTGGGGTCAAGTAGGTAGGTTTTTTTTGAAGAGCCCTTGCGACGGTGTTTTTGCACCGATTTCGAAAAATAAGCATTCGTTGGAAAGGTTATTTATCTGGCAACATTTTCGCCATAACTTTATGTGTAGCATAAATATTTTGAAAGCTAAATTCGATAAGGCGAAGGTACCTTTTTTTGATATTTTAAAAATTTGGGGGTATGATAGGTCACGATATTCGAGGTGAAATAAAACTACAAGCACATGTAAAAAATTAGCTCTAATGCTTTTATTTGAAGAGGATGAATACTCCTGATGTTATAAAAATTAGTAACACTAATAATAATTCGATGGTTTGAGCAGTGGAGCTTTGGGAAACGGCCGTGTCTTTAATTGCAATTTTTCGGGTCGAGATTTGATAGACCGAGCTCTTGATCGGCATTCGATGGACCAGCCTCTTGATCGGGTTACGATGCCGGCATATCATCTTCCGCAAAAATGTAAAAAAAATTTTTTTTAATTATTTCCGTGAGCGTTAAAAATAGTGACCTATGTTTCCCCCAAGCACATGTTTCATGTTGGGATCTGTATTTTTTTCAAAATCAAAAATATCGAAGAACCAACATAATATTCGTGTTCAGCGTCAATTTCTACATAAAAATAAACTCACTTGACAATTATTTGCGTTAATTTAATGCACTGCATTTCAGAGAGAAAACAATGCTTTTTCACAGAAGAACACGCGTCAAAATGAATGACACCATAAACTAAACTGACAGATGCATGGCGACAGCCAAAATTTTGCCGTGAACGTTTTTCGCCACTATGTATCTAATTCACGCAAAACGGGCGGCCTATGTAATAAAATGGCGACGTCAAAGCCTATATGACCTATAATGCTCGAATTAAAACGAGCATTATAGTCTTTCCATAATTAGAAGATAGAAGGGAAGAAAGTCTGAAGTGCAAAAACATGTTCACTTTCCTGTTATACGTCCACTCTCACGCCCAATGAACTATTTTATAGAGAGTTTAGCGCGTTTACTGTAATAAGTTGGTATTTTAACCTAAAAAAATTCGAAATGCAAACAAAAAAAGTTAGGTTATGGTTTAGTGAGCATTTTAACTAAAACAGACTTATAAGACTGTTTTAAGTTTTTTATGAATAACACTAATAATGTTATAATATTTGCTCAAATTTAAATTGCCATATTTTCAAATCGATAAAATTATACTCATTTATACTTAACGGCACTTGATTTATTTGATGCTTCTTGCAAATTGCTGAATTTATTTTTACTTCTATGTCCAGGTGCATTTAGTTTACATACAGTCGTTATGCTTCTTAACAGAAGCGTCGTGATCCTTAAATGTTGGTGGGGTGATTATTACGCTTCCCCATAGTCCACAGATCAACTTTTGGACCCTTTAGATCATTAACATTTAAGGATGCTCTTGGCATATTACTCTCGGTAGGTTGCCATTGCTTTCCGAGGGGAGAACGGTCAGAATAAAGTTCTTACTTTACTCGGATTCGAACCGGGTATTTAGCGTCCATAGTCAACTTGCGTGGCCACTATGCTCCGACCGAATTTTACTTGATGATATCTCTTGCGAATGTGTTTTTTGCAGTCAATTTTACCAACGTTTTTATGTCTGCGTTGGGCAATCTCCTGGATGCGTGGATTATTTTTGTGAGTTGGCTTCATATGGCAAATCATCTGTATTTTATATTTTTATTTGATTGTCCCAGGGTATCCCCTCAGGGTATCTTGGATTTTACTTGCTATGTTATATGTTTTGTGTCTCCTATTGGAGTTTTGGAATCAAATAGAGCCCCAACGGAAGAACCTACGAACTGCGTCCGCGCGACCCATGCTCTGGCACTGGACGGGGGTGTAATCCCTTAGCTGGCCTGTCTACCATTCCATTCGTAGATCAGCGGGACAAGTGGCCCAAATAAGAGCAATTTGCGATACACTTTCTTGGCATTTAGTTTAAGCATTAATAAATATTCTTACATTTGGAAATCTACAAAACTACGTTACAGAATCTGAACATATTTTTTAGAACGTTACGAAACTATTTTTTTAATGGGGGAACCGTTAAAAAGAGATCCACCGGTCGAGGTTAGGTTAGTGTTGGGAAACAACTTTTTTTTGGTTTAAAGAATGGAAACCAATTAAAAATCATTAAATATTTATATACGAATTGTGCTGTTAACGCAAATTACTTGGGAATTTAAATGCACCTTCACAATAAATCGAGATTTGATTCAAAAATTTTGCCACTTGAACATCAGCTTAGATTTGGGTATCAAGCTCTTATTCGGTCCTGTTTACAAATGTACAAATTTAATTTTTTCGGTTACTTGGATTAAGTTACTTTCCTAATTAGTAGAGAGATACAAGATTATCTTGTTGTTGTATCTTGGTTATAATTATTGACTCTTATTTTCGAATTTTTCGAATTAGATACAAGATTGTTCGCTTTTTAGAAAGACTTAAATGATTTTTAGAGAGTAGAGTAGAGAGATACAAGATTATCTTGTTGTTGTATCTTGGTTATAATTATTGACTCTTATTTTCGAATTTTTCGAATTAGATACAAGATTGTTCGCTTTTTAGAAAGACTTAAATGATTTTTTATACCTATAATTCTATATGAACTATTTATAATTCCAAAACTTTAAACACATTCTCTAAACCGACACAATGTCTTCATGTATTAATTATGACTATCAATTTTACTTGTCTTCTTTTTATATTTAGTTTCTTGTTAATAATGCATTTCAATATTATTTCAGTTACATACTTTCAGTTGGAAAGAATAAAGTAAGTTTTGTTCCATACATTAGTGAACTAGGAGCATGGCATCCTGCCAGTTGCGTTTTTGGACAATTCATGAACATTACGGCAGTGTTAAGTAAGTAGATAGAAACATAGTACTATTGATCCATCTCTAGTTAGTTGTCTCAAGTATATTTATCTGACAAGTAAATTTTAAAGGCCCTAAAAGGACCTTTTAAAGGCTTAATTAAGACCTTTAAAATTTACTTGTCAGATAAATTTACTTGGGACACTAACTAGAGTTTGATAAACTGGGCCTAAAAATATAAAAGTGAAGAGGAATCCTCAGAGTTCAAAAATACACTTTCGTAATTCACTGATATTTTGCTTATTACTCAAAAATAATTGCATAAAAGTATATTATATTTTTTAAAAGAGGACACTTGGACGCAGCTAGTGTTGTTTTTATCTTTTTTAAATTCAAATGTTTTTCAATATTTTTTTTTTCAAAAAATTTGAATTTAAAAAAATTATAAATAACACAGCACAACAACAACACAATGAACCAAATGCCAATTTCACGAGGTTGGTAGTTGGGCTCGGATAACGTTGTAATGCGTTTTAAAAACCGACTATCACAAAAAAAATAAACAACACAGTCTGCGTCCAAGGGTCCTCTTTTAAAAAATATATGCTTTTGTGCAAAGTTGAGTAATAAGCAAAATATCTGTGAATTACGAAAGTCTGTTTTCAACTTTGAGGATTCCTCTTAAAGGAAAAATATTTATAATATAAATTTTTGAATTGCTGAGAAAAAATGTATTTTTCTTCAGGTTTCATAGTAGTGTATCTTCGATACCGACAAATTGCTGTTGCTATAGATACAGAGACAACCAAGGTAACTAAACTATTTAACAAAATAACGTTGTGGGTAGGTATGTCCATACCTATAGGAATATGTATTATTGCCAACTTCCAAGCCAATACAGAACTACATCTTGCTATTGTTATCGTGCACACATTGGGAGCTACTATGGCGTTTGTGATTGGAGGCATATATCTTCTAATCCAAGTAGGTTATTTTACAGTTATTCTTGATGAAATATAGGTCTATTTCTTAACTTACTAAAAAGCATCAACAAAGATGTTGTTTACTTCAATTTTTCGTCTAAAGTGTCGCCATAGCATCAGAGTCACCTATTAAAATTTCACTCCTTATCCTATCATGACCATATTTTAAAACAATATAAAACATTTTTGTAGTTGTTTAAATAGTTGCACAAAATTAAATGATATATTTTTATTTTAGGTAAAAATAGCGTTTGACTTGCGGCCTTATTATGTAAAGTATCCGAAATTTGAAGTTAGTAAATGTCTTCTCTATGTACGGTTAATTTCAATGATACTATATGTTCTAAATCTTGCATTGGTGATATCATTTAGTGTAGCAGCTCTTAGAGAGGGTAATGGTGAGTAAACATTTTAATATAACATGCAAAAGTTGAAAATAACATCAATTTAGTGAATAAGATTAAGTTATAATTTTAATGAGTTTTTAGATTATCAGTTGCAAGGACTTCTTCCTGGAGATGATGGATATGATATGCGTTTAGTATCAGTTATTACAGAATGGATTGTATTATTTATGTTTCTATTTCATCTAGTAACCATAACGAATGAACTTAAGGTCTTATCATTTGAAGGAATAACTTTTAAACAATTAATATAAAAATTCGTTGTAAATAATTAGAAATGTATGCCTATGACAGTTATTACTAACCGAGTAAGACCCCAAAGAAAATGCAGGTGTTGTTAATTTTTCGGCACGGTTGTTTTTCATGGATTTCCCACTTGTGCCGAGTTTGGTGTCCCTAAGTAACTTTTTGATAAGCAGTTTTGACCCAATTTTCTAACCCGACCTTAAAAAATTCTATTTAAGGCAACGTTTTTCGCTTGGACAAGTTAAGATAATAGGGCTCTATTGAGTTCGATTCAGCCCCTAATTGAAAGTATAATTTGCTTCTTTTATGAGAGAATTTAATGTTTTAAGGCCGTCTTCTGGTTTAAAAGCATAAATTATGGGCGATTTGTCGACCTCAATAAAAATGAAACAAAAAATATTTTTACCATTCTGTGATTAAATAAGTTATAAGCTGGTAAAGTTGGAGGTAAAAAAAATAGAGGGTGTGCTGGTTGACACGATTGCAACCCTTCTGGTAATCGGAAACAAAATTTAAAAAACGATTCTTAATTATTAAGAATGTCGTTATAGCCACTACCAAAGTGAAAACGGAGAAAAATTGTTTCGCAAAATGGCGGCTGTCTGAAGAAAAAAATTAAATTTTTGACTTTTTGTTTACAATTTTTATTTTTTTAAAATAGTAAAACTAATAATTTTGATACAAAAGTGGTAGGAGCGATAGATAGTTATACTAGTATGTGGAAGGTAGGTTGGTATAAAATTTGAAGTAAATCGGTTAAATAGAACTTGAGATATCATGTCAACCATGCTTCGGTAAGTTGCTTACTTCTAGGTTCAGTTTCTGCGTCACTAAATAGCTAAAACGTGGTAAACTATTGGAATTTTAAAATTTTCTCTCGAGAGTATATTCTTAAAGGTCTAAACTTTAAGAATATGTAAAAAACAAAGAATTAATATTTTTTAAGTTCTAAACCAGAAGACGGCTTTAAATGAATTACCTCGCAGGTGGCATTATAATTTATTGCTATAAAGTAATTTAGTGCTATAATGACTTTCAACATACCATTTATATCATTAATAATGATATAGAAGTGCCATCTATGGTAAATAAATGCGTATTTATTTGGCTGTCTATGAGTAAATTTACTGGACCTTCCACGGTTGGTTACCCACAATTATTACGACAATTCTAGATTTCTTCGTGCCTCACCTACCTTCTCATCAGTTCTCCTACCCTGATCTTCCATATCTCGTGTTTGCACAGGTGCTGCTTAAGATGGTGATTACTCGTGATCTCCTAACTATGATTTTTCTTCATGCTGTTTGCTTGCTTATATTGAATTTTATCTCTTACTTTGACTACATACGTTACACCACTCACTACTTTAAATACAATGCCCTCTTCCCATTTTACTGATTTATCACGACCTAGAGCGCTTACTAGCACTTTTGCTCATACCATGAACATTTTAGGACGTTCGTACCTCTCCGATTATTTAATTAACAACTCTCCCCCCCCCCCGACGGTTTTACCATGTCCAATCTAGTCCGCGGTTTGTACTTAAATACCCACTCATTCGGTGTCTTTCCTGTACATATTGGGCATATTTCTATATGCAAACAGAAAGTTTACTACCTGCTGTTCTATGCTCAAGTTGGACTTAGCTACTGAGTACTTCATCAATGCTGACTTTACATTTTGTACATGACGCTCCGCTAGTCCGTTCGATTGCGGATGATAGGGTGGTGACTTCAATGGCTGAATGCCATTGACTTGACAGAACTTGGTAAATTCTGTTGAGTTAAATGGTGGTCCATTGTCCCTTACTAATACTTGTGGTATCCCCATAATTGCAAATGTGATTTTCAACTTCTCTACAAACAGTTCTTATTACGTCCGTTCCTTTGTTCATGTAATGAATGTCTACCCCTCAAAGTATATATATTTTTTAAAAGAGGACACTTGGACGCAGGCCGTGTTGTTTTTCAAGTTTTTAAATTCAAATTTTTTGAAAAAAAATTGTTGAAAAAGTCCATTTCCCCTTCCACCACTCTTAATTTAAATATATTTTGTGAACGGTACGTGCATAATTGTCAATAAAGGATTGTCACCGATCTTGTATCATCTTTTATATCGAAAACTAATGTACACAAGCGATTGGCACCAACAAAACTGAGGTGACGACAATTTGTTCATTAACATGTGCGTCTTCGAAATTATTTTTTCTGTAGTATTTTTTACGATTTTGTAAATCTATGATTTATCTCAGAAGTGTAGAGTTTGACATTAGAATCACCAATTCGGTCCATTATCTTTATCACTGTGATACGTGTATGATCAAGTTTAAGTCTTAAAATGCACTATTGTGAGCATAAAATGTTTTACATATTACTTTCTATCTTTTTCTCTTTGTTAATAAATTGAAGTCTTGAATTATTAATTGAAGTACTTTTTGTAAATTTATTATAATAAAATCTGTGATTTCCCATTAGATTCAATGTTAAAAGTATGACATTTCTAATCACTATATTTTTTAACTGGTCCTATGTAGCTCTTCAAAAATTTAACTGGATTATTATCTTATCATAATTTACTAATATGGCAAATTTAGTTTAATTCTTAACTGTAATTTATTATAAAACCGACAGTACTACCTTAATAATAGTTGATAAAATAAAAAGAATATTTTGAGATAATATGAGTATTTGTCATATTATGTATTATGTATAGAGACAGGATAGTTAGGCAAAATGAAACCTCAAAAAAGGCAGGCAAAAAGGCATTAAAAACAAGCAAAAAAGGCACGAAAAAAGCAAATAAGGCACGAAAAAGGCAAAAACCCCAAAAACTGTCTGAAAAAATTTTTTTTAAACCAAAATTATACAAATATTTAATTTTCTTTATTCTTGTGCCAACTATAATTACTAGAAATTTCTCTATATCATCAACCAAGTTGGTTCTTCTGTCACTCAAAATTTGTTTAAAAGTAGAAAACGATTTTTCCACGTAGCAAGTCGTAATAGGGGCAAATTTTAAAGGACTTATCTGATCTGGACTTATCTCTAAATCAAAATCGTTATTCGAAATTGAGTCAATCCAAATTCTTGTTTGTTGTTAGAGTGAATTTTTTCCTTAGTGGTTGGTACGTGACTCAGGCTTGCGCTGGAAAATGTGGAGGGAGAATGCTAGACAGTCTTGACACCTAATTCCACCAATTAACATTGGCCGCTCCCAATATAACCATTAAGGAAAAAATTCACTCTGCAACCTGTTTCTAAGTTATAAGAGGATTAAAATTCCTTTCCATTTATTTTTATGAGTTTCAATATCTTAGAAATTTCCCAGAAAATTTTAAATTTTAAAATTAAGAAATAAATTAAAAATAAGCAAAAAACTAAAATTTTGATTCCAAAAGGTACTAAAAAGGCAAAAAAACAACACAAAATAGGCGAAAAAGGCAAAATAAATTGAAATACCCCCAAAAAGGCAAAAAAAGCAAAATAAAATATGCATTTTTGAAGAGTACATACTCTGAAACGGATTTTAAATCGGGTCTGCCTGAAATATCTCAATTTAAAAAAAAAGGCATTTTGCCTAACTATCCTGTCTCTAATTATGTACTATGTATACGTTCGTATGTATGTGTCGCAGGTATAGCCTCTAGCTGAAATACTTTCATTATAAAATTAACCTTCGTAATCAACGTCATTACCAAAAAAACTTGTTACAAAAATTATAACGAATAAATTATATTATTATAATAATTATAAAAAGTATATAGTACTATATTGAGATGTTACGATTCCTCACTAAACTGGTATTGAACAAAACCATCTTTTAATTTTTCACATTAAAATTTTTGTTATTTCATCCAAATTTTTATTATTATTTAATAGCAATTATCGGTAATTTTTTAATCATTCGAAATCAATAGTGTAACCATTTTATTATTATTTTCAAACTCCCTTTTTTTTAAATATCCCTGAAAAAAAATTTAACTAACTTGATTTGAAATTAAAATTTTAAATTCAATAATTCAAATACTATAAATTACGCATGTAATGATACACATGAATATTTAAAAACAAAACAAGTTTTGTTTTTTCTTTAATAAAAGATTACCAATGCTGGTTTTAACACTTTTTGGTTTTTCTTTCTATTTTCTTATGAAACTTTTCTTATCCTATCCTGGAGGTTTTGGCTGGGTGTCTTCTCTTCTTATTTGTGTTCTAGTTGTACATTGGTATATTTGACGTCGTTTGCTATAATCCAGTCTGAATAATTATTATGGAAACATAATAAATGACACTTTTCCGTTAATACTAGAAAATGTAATTTAATTATGTATGTTTTATGCATATCGATGGGTCAGTTCAAGAAACAACTAAAAAACATAATTTTTAGTTAATAATGCCAATACATAGCTTAAGGGTTATTTTATCTGTTCAATACCTGTTAATCAGAATCAGAACAAGGTTTTGGAAGCTGTCCCCTCTTGCACTAACCCATCGACATATTCCATCCTTGAATGTTTTTTGGTGAATTCATTAACATTATTTGCAAGTTAAAGTTCTAGTTACATCTTTCATGAGTAGAAAGAAAATTAAATTTTGCTAAAAGTTCATTGAGGATAATAATTTGTTATAACAAGTTAGGAGAACAAGAAATTCGCATTGCTGTTTATTTATATAATGGCAATAAATTTTAAAATACATTATTGGCCTTCGCTGCTGGCGATTTGGGTTTTCGTGACCATTTCAATTTCGTAAGTAAATTTATATTTTTTCTTGATTACTAAAAATTAAAGTTGTGAAATTAAAGGGTGTATAAAATTAAAACGATTATTATAGTCTTTCCGCAATTCGAATGTGGAAAGGAAGAAAGCATTAAGCGCCAAAACGCTCATTTTCCAGTGTACAGTAAGTGTAAAATTAATGTACAAAAAAGAAAATTAATTCAAGTTGAACTGAAGGTAGTAAATTAGAAAATCCATCAGATTTTTTTTACAGAATTATGACACAGTTAAAGAGCTGCAGTTTTGGGCGATTTCTTCAATAGTACAAAGATTCAAGGTAAAAAAAAATAAAAATTGAAAAACAAATTTTTATCACGATGCTTTGATACAAATTTCTGTATCAACTCAAAAATTATTAACTATTATTGTTCTCCTTCTTACAAAGACTATTAAAATGATTTTTTATACTCTCTATATGGAATGGACTATTATTTATAATTCCAAAACTTGCACATGCCTTCATGGTATTAATGTTAACTACAATAAATTTGACTTGTCTACTTTTTATATTTAGTTTTTTTGTGAATAATGCATTTCAATATTATTTCAGTTACATAATTCAAGTTGGAAAGGATAAAGTCAGTTTTACTCCGTACATTAGTGAACTGGGAGCATGGCAACCTGCCAGTTGCGTTTTTGGACAATTGATGAATATTACAGCATTGATAAGTAAGTAGGTAGAAACATAGTATTGTTTTTCTGATTAATTTAATTAAATAACATAAAAAGTAAACTTAAATTAATGGAAAACTAATAGCATATTATCAATTTTTTGCATTGCTGAGACAAAATGTAATTGGTTTTCAGGTTTTGTAGTAGTGTATCTTCGATACCGACAAGTTGATGTTGCTATAGATACAGAGACAACCAAGGTAACTAAAATATGGAACAAGAGAGCGTTGTGGGCAGGTATGTTCATACCTATAGGAATAAGTATTGTTGCCAACTTCCAAGGCAATTTAGAACTACATCTTGCTATTTTTCTCGTGCACTTAATGGGAGCTAGTATGGCGTTTGGGATTGGAGGCATATATCTTCTAATCCAAGTAGGTTATTTTATAGTTATTGTTGATGCAATATATTTAAATTGATTAGTTGTTAACTCGTGATAATAAATTAAATGGTATTTTTAAATAATTTTAGGAGTTATAATTAAATTATAATATATTTTTAAGCTTTCAAGTGCATACGCACTCTTCGTCAGAATAATACATAATATTGAGAAAACGGTTAAAAAAGTAAATGGTGAAAGAAAAGAATAAGCGGACATAGCTCGACCATTAGATGTAATTAATATGAAACCACCGCTATAGCCAAACATATTTTAATCGATGAGTATGATGCCGATTTTAATAACACCAAAATTATTAAATCCTTTACCAACTACAAAAAGTGTCTTTGACATCATGAATACGTAATAAGCTAATAAAAATACAAGAACCGTCATATGAATATAGAAGGCTTTAGTAGCATATATAGCCAATTACTTATCTAATTCCATTTATGTATTAGAGTTAGGTTTTCCTGTTTTGCCGGAACATAACTCAGGTTTGTCCTAACTCACGGTTATTGGATTTATTCCAGTTACCGTTAAAATGACAATGCAATATATACGTTTCTATGTTTACTCAATGTTATATATTATTCTGACGAAGAGTGCGTAAGCACTTGAAAGCTTAAAAACATATTATTATAATTTAATTCAATTATAACTTTTATATTAACTATAAATTTGATGCAATATAATGTGCATTTATTTTCTTAACTTACAAAAATACATCAACAAAGATAATATGTTGATAACTTCAATTTTTTCGTATAAAGTGGTGTCCATCGGTGTCCATAGAAACCAAACCACCTATTAAAATTTTGTTATCGTTTTCTTTACCTTTGTTAGGAAAAACACTCCATCTTATCCTATTATGACCAAATCGTAAGAAATAATAAATTATAATATAGCAATATAAATAAATATTTCGTAACATTGTTTGTAAGTTTGTTTTGTTTTGTTTGAGTGATTGCCCAAAATTAAATGATATATTTTATTTTAGCTAAAAATATCGTTTGACTTGCGGCCTTATTATGCAAAGTATCCGCAATTCGAAGTTAGTAAATGTCTTCTCTATTTACGGTTAATTGCAATCTCAGTATATTTTCTAAATCTTGCATTGGTTCTACCATTTGCTATAGCAACTCCTAGAGAGAGTAATGGTAAGTAAGCATTTTAACATAATAATATGCAATAGTTGAAAATAACATCTCTAACTTTAGTGAATAAGATTAAGTTAATTTTAATGAGTTTTAGATTATCATTTGCAAGGACTTCTTCCAGGAGATGATGGATATGATATGCGTTTAGTATCAGTTATTGCAGAATGGAATATGTTATTTTTGATTGTATTTAACCTAGTGACCATAACGAATGAACTTAAGGTTTTATCATTTGAAGGAATAACTTTTAAACAATTAACATAAAATGTAAATAATTAGAAAATGTATGTTTAAAAGACAGTGTGTATAGCCAATCTTATAACATTGTGCTACATTATTATTATATGACAGTTATTTATCCCGAGGAAGATCCCGAAGAAAAAGCATTTCTTCTTCATTTTTCAGTATGGTTGGTTTTCGTGGATTTCCCAGTTGTGACGGCTATTGTGTCCCTAAGTAACTTTCTGATTAGCAGTTGTGACCCATTTGTACGAGATATCGAAACAGTTTTAAAAGGTCCAAAGAAGAAAAACCAAATTTAGAAAATTTATTGAACAATTTGAAAATTGAGATTTTGCGAATAATTTTAAGAAAAGTTTATCAAATCACTGAAGTAAAAAATTATGAAAATCAAGAAAATTTTGGTGAGAAATAAAAGTTTCGAAAAGTCAATTTGGTGACAGTATTCAATTTGAATTTAGGAGGGATGTAAATAAGATTAAATTTTGGTTATAAGAAGAGTTAGATTTGAATAATTTGAGTTTAGAAGGGATGAAAATAAATTTAATGTAGGTTATAAGTAGATTTGGTTTGAATAATTTTGAATTTTCGGAAAATTTTCTGGATTGAATTCTGGATAATTCAGAGAAACAAATATTCTAAGTTAAATGTGGGAGAATTAATTTAAGGAAAATGGATAGTAATTTATAGTTTGACTCCATCAGTATTGGGAATAGGGATTGAGAGGTTGTGGTTAGTTTTCAGAATATTTTGGAAAATCGTGGTCTAAAAATGGGACATTTTAGAACCCCGTCTTTGGAGGGATTTGTGGCATTATGAAGTTGGAAACATAAAGTTGTTTAAAGGAAAGGATAAAATTTTGATGGTGATTCAATTAAATTTATTTTTATAAGTGAAGGATAAAATTGGCACGAAAAGACATAATGTACCTACGTATAAGTACATTTGATAATTCTTAAGAGAGAAAGGTGGAATTGTGAATATTTGAAATTGTATAAAATTTTAATGTGTTCAAAATGTTGCCAACATAGCGCTGTTAAAAGGCATAAGCGAGGCATAAGTCACGTTGTTTGTCGTGGCGGGAGAAAAATAAAAATTCGCTCTCTTCCGATTTTGAGGTGGTCTCGAGAGGACGCTTGGTCGAGCGTAAAATTAATAAAAAGTGAAAATTAGTGCGACCATTAAGATTTCCACTACTAACAGTAGCGAGTGAAATAAGCCGTATTCCGGGAGCTGACGACTGAAATTTAAAGAGGTCTAGAAAATTAACCAACGAATGCGCATTTTTGTATGGGAAATTGGTCGATGGTTCAAATTTTTATAAAATCTGGAGCAGATGCATCATCCAGTCATTGTATAGCAAAGGAGAAGATGAAAACAAAATTTAAAGCAAATACAGTCACCAACATTAAACACCTCAGAGGTAACATTTTGAACATTTAATTTCACATGTGTTGCGCGAGGCGCAAAAATTTTATGAAAATTTTCAACAAATGTACGGCCGGTCTAACACACATAACTTTATACAGCGATAAAATTTGATTTTAAATGCAATTTCAATGAACTTTAATTCTTTTGTACATAATTGTATCAATTTTATGATTAAGTTAATTATTTCTCTTGTTGGATCATCGTAAAATTATAGAAAAGAATTTTGATTGAATAAATGTGTGAATTTTGCAGTGATCGACAAAATTTTAAGTTGATTGAATTAATTGTTTTAAGATTTCAAAGGGAATCCGTCATGCTAATTTGTCCATGTACATTCAATTTGTAGACCAAACATCCTTTCCTTTTACAAGCGAATAAATTTTGTTGCTATAAAAAGATTTTCCAAAGTTTTATTTGAACCGACTGAGTTAGCTGTGGTAAATAAGACCACTCGCACATGTTCCTAATGCTGATGGCACAGGAAAAGGTTGAGTGTGTAGAGGACAATATTAACAGAAGAAACTAATTGAAAACCGTCGAAAACAAGAAAATAAGAAAATATAAAATGAATCTATGTATCTCCCTCCTTGTCTATTACATTTACTTCCTAAATTACGTATACTGCAGCAGCAGCATACTTTAGTAGTGCAGTGGTCGCCGCTGAGACGCCCAGCAAATACATCCTTTTGCTAAATTGATCGTTTTAGGGGTTTTACAATCGAATTTGTACGAAATCTGTTAGGGGTATGTTCCTAACACTACAGACAAGGAATAGCTGGAAGCATTTTTTAAATTATCAATAAAATCAAAATCAAAAAGTCAACTTTGCCTCAGAGACGCCCACGGCACCACTTAAAGGTTAAGAGAGGATATTACATTTTAAAGAATTGTTATTTTTCTCATTATTTCCTTAGAATAAATATGTTGTGGTGTTCTAAACCAACTACAAAGCCCCTCACTCGGAAACTAAGATAAGTTGTGTTGTTTCGAACACAAACAAGCTAATAAAGTTCTGACCGCTTTGTTGCCGGAGAACACTTATCGAGACTGCCTCGATAAGTAATTTATATCGTTTAATGAATTTGAACTTAAAAATGAGAAGTAGATCCTGTCTTGTGGATTACAAAATTGTTCTATAGCCGTATGTGTAAATTTGTGCGATTGCATCAAACCACCATTACATTTAATGTCAATATTGCTGAATGGCGTTTTGATAAAATCAATTGTTATCTATGTGGCACAATCAATAGATGTACAAAAATTTTAATGTTTTAATAAAAAGTTTTGACGAACCGCAATGTTGTTGTTTGAGGATTCCTGGAATATTAGTCACGTCTTCGGAAGTTAACCCTGAAGTTGATCTCCCGGCACACATAGATGTTTGTACGTCTTGAATTTTATTCCATGCACATCTGCTTCGTTTAAATTTTACCAAAAAAATTTGTTAACTTGTGTATTCGTAGTGGTCCACGGACTAATATTAGTGCTCCTTACGTGAATTTGTATTGTATATCATCTAAATTTAAGAGTTTTTTAAAGGTAGGTTTTTTTAAATTTGTGTAATCTACAGACATGTGCATGAAACGGTTCGGTTTTCGAAATCTTCACAATCCTATCGTATTAACAAGTAATTCGGAGATCCCGAACTAGGAAATTCACTAATCGTACGCTCAAAAGATTTCTTTGGACCAAAACTTAACTCAAAGAAAGATGCAAAAATCCGCAAAACTTCGACGCCACAAATTTCGCAACTGTCTTCTGCAAAAACCTCGCATAGCAGAGTGAAAGTCTAAACATCATAATCATAACCTATCTTTATTAATTCCAAATTTTCCTAAAATTTTTCAAAAAATACACAAATTAGGAGGTAACTGTTTTTGGCGGTAAATTTGAATTTCTAACTGATTATTCTTCTTTTGCAGGTTTGTCAAAATTTCATCACAACCCCCGCACAAGTCACTCAATTGAATCCAAAAAATATTATAATTGTGTAAGGTGTAAGCGGGTGTAAGGATCCAAGTTGGCTTTGGATCTAAACAAGATTTATTCTCACCAATATCGGTGATCACTTTCACACCTCTTTTGACTTCAATTTTCAATCTCGAGTCTCTTACTGGTTTTGAACATTACAATACATTATATAATATTGTTGGATAATGTTATAAAATTGGCTATTTTTTCCCGTTTTGACGTCGTTTTCATTTAAACATACATTTATAATAAATTATTTACAACAAATTGTTATGTTAATTGTTTAAAACTAATTCCTTCAAATGATAAGACCTTAAGTTCATTCGTTATAGTTAATAGGTGAAATAGAAACATAGATAAAACATTCCATTCTGCAATAACTGATACTAAACGCATATCATATCCATCATCTCCTGGAAGAAGTCCTTGGAAGCGATAATCTAAAACTCGACAAAACTTAATCTTTTTTTTTCAACTTTTGCATATTATATTAAAATGTTTACTCACCATTACTTTCTCTAGGAGTAGCTAGAGCAAATGGTACAATCAGTGCAAGATTTAGTAAATATACTGAGACTGAAATTGACCGTAAACAGAGAATATATTTACTAACTTCATATCGCGGGAACTTTGCATAATAAGGCCGCAAGTCAAATGCTATTTTTAGCTAAAATAAATATTATTTAATTTTGTGCAACCACTCAAACAACTACGAAAAATGTTACCAAAAATGTTTCTTATATAAAATAATGTTTTTTACGATTTGGTCATAATAGGATAAGATGGAGTGTTTTTCCTAGTGTTAAAAAAACGATAACAAAATTTTAATAGGTAGCTCTGTTTCTATAGAGCCACCACTGTATACGAAAAAATTGAAGTTAAAAACATCTGTGTTGATGCTTTATGTAAGTTAAGAAAGAGATATACAGGGTGAATGAGAGCACCCGTATCAGCAATTTTTTTCAAAAACGGCTAGTCGTAGAGAGTTGGGTTAAAAAAATTTATTATAAAAGCCATAATAAAGAATCGAATGCATGGTGATATTATTATTTCTCGGAAAGGTCGGCGTCCCGAGTAGTTTGCTCCAGAAACTCCAGAACTCCAGAATTTTAAATTTTATAGGTCGAAAGTGGTATTGTTGAAAATATCTTTAAGAAATAAGCAAGTTTTGTGGGAAAAAATATTTAATTACTCCCACCCCTTTTAAGTAATGGTAGTCTCATTCACCCATATGCAATCGAATATTACTGAAAAGAGGAGGGAGTAATAAAATAATTTTTCCTACAAAACTTGCTTATTTTTGCATGGTCTTTTCAATGATACCATTTTCGACCTATGGTGCCATTTAAAATTCTGGAGTTCTGGAGTTTCTGGAGCAAACTACTCGGGACGCCGACCTTTCCGAGAAATAATAATATCACCATTCGATTCTTTATTATGGTTTTTATAATAAATATTTTAACCCAACTCTCTACGACTAGCCGTTTTTGAAAAAAAATTGCTGATACGGATGCTCTCATTCACCCTGTATATTGTGTCAAGAATAATTATAAAATAACATACTTGGATTAGAAGATATATGCCTCCAATCCCAAACGCCATATTAGCTCCCAATATGTGCACGACAAAAATAGAAGGATGTAGTTCTGTATTACCTTGGAAGTTGGCAACAATACTCATTCCTATAGGTATGAATATACCTGCCCACAACGCTCTCTTGTTCCATACTTTCTTTAGTTTGATTGTCTCTGTATCTATAGCAATATCAACTTGTCGGTATCGAAGATACACTACTACAAAAGCTGAAAAAAATTACATTTTCTCTCAGCAATTCAAAATTGATAATATGATATTATTTTCCCATTAATTTAAGATGACTTTTAATGATGACGAATTCGTGAAATTCATCCGCCGTATTCATGAAAATAAATCAATATTTACGAGAGGCTTGTAAACCCTTCTTAACCATAACCTAGCTTTTTCCCCTATGCTTTTACTAGCAAAAAAAGCTAGGTTATGGTTAAGAAGGGTTTACAAGCCTCTCTTAAATATTGATTTATTTTTGTGAATACGGCGGTAAGTTTCTACCTACTTACTTAACAATGCTGCAATGTTCATGAACTGTCCAAAGAAACAACTTGCAGGATGCCATGCTCCCAGATCACTAATGTATGGAATAAAACTTACTTTATTCTTTCCAACTGAAAGTATGTAACTGAAATAATTTTGAAATGAATTATATTATTGACAAGAAACTAAATATAAAAAGTTTATTGAACAATGGAAAAATTTACGTAAACTACTATAGATACAGTATGGTCAAAAATTATGTTATTCTTAAAAATGTTCGAAAATACCATTATTTTGTAAATAATCTTAAAATGAATGATTTTATTGAAACCCTACTTACAGGCTGTGTAAAAATCTAACAGATAGATAACCTAAAATTAGCTTTTTCTCTATGTTACCAACTTACTTTCCCTTTCAAATATATCATCATAATAATAATAATAATAAAATTTTAAATTTAGGAATTATTTTGATTTAGGGGCAAGTGCTATAAATAGTTAGCGCGCAAAATTTTTACTGTTTCATAAATTATTGTAGATACCATATGGACCACGACCACACCAAATATGAAGAAAATTGGTGTCCTGACCGCTGCCTTCTAGAACTTACCCCTTTTCCTATCCAAAAATAGTTACAACTTTAAAATTTCGATTTTTAGTGATCAAGAGAAAAATATAAATTTACTTACGAAACTGCAACGGTCACAAACATCCAAATAGCCAGAAGCGGAGGCCAATAATGTATTTTAAATTTTATTGCCATATTACATAATATATGTAAATAAACAAATATGATAATTGCTAATTCTTTTAATTTGTTATAACAAAAATTTAATTTTCTTTCTACTCATAACAGATGCAACTAAGAACATTCGCTTATCCAATAATTTTAATGAATGTAGCACAAAAACAGTCAAGGATAGAATATAGCGATGAGTTAGTTCTAGATGAAAACAACTTCAAAAAACCTTGTTCTGAGATTTTCTATGAAAATAAATTAATGTTGAGTTTAGATCATACGTAGGGAGCAAATTGTATAAGATATTGAGAATATGCTGAATTGAACAGTAAAATACCCCATTATTAACTAAATATTAAATATGTTGTCTTCTTTTAGTTGTTCCTCTCTTGAACTGACCCATCGATATGCATTAACCCTCCAGTGGTCGCGCGGTCTACTGGGGTAGACCATGCTTCTTTAAACCGCCATAGCTCGTAACGGTTCCAATTATATCGGTTGCATCTTTGAGTAGCTGTCAAAAATTAGTCAATCTTGCGGATCATTAGTTTTTGAACTTTTAAAGTGGTAAATTATTGGTTTTATTAGGTCTCAAACAGGGCTGGTCTACCCCCGTAGACCGCACGACTAACGACGTTACAGTTTTTATTTGTTAACAGATTTATTATAAATTAGTTTTATCAATTGATTTTATCAAATTCATTTTATCAAAAACTATTGATCCGAAAGATTGACTCATTATTGTCAGCTAACTCAAAGATGCAACCGATATAATGCGAACTGTTACGAGCTATCACGGTTTAAAGAAGAGGTCTACCACCGTAGACTACGCGACTAATGGAGGGATAAAATATACGTTCAAATCTTCAAATTGTAGATCTAGTTTCTTTTAGCTTAACAGATTACTTTGCTATCAATATTTCTGAAAATTTTTAGAAAATATGTTTTAAAATAGACCAATGAAGCATATCATATGTCTAGTTTAAAAAAAAAGTCTAAATTACTGTAATCTTAATAACTTAAATGGTCTACGGGGGTAGACCGCGCGCCTAAACTCGTAAGTAAAATATGCGCGCCTACTGCAGGGTTAAACATATTTAAATTAAATTTCCTATTATTAACAGAAAAGTGTCATTCTATCGATTTATTATGTTTCTATAATAATTGTAAAGTCTTCAGGCTGGATTATACCAAACGACGGACGTCAAATACCAACGCCCAACTTGAACACAGATAACAAGAGAAGAGAAGCCACCCAGCCAAAGACTCAAGATAAGTTTTAAAATGTTTAAACAAGCATTGGTAACCTTTGATCAATGAAAAGTAAAACTTGTTTTATTTCTAAATAATGGTGTTTTTACATTTCCTTATTAGTAATTTATAGATTCTATCTAAATTATTGAATTTAAACTTTTAATTATAAGAATTAACAATAATATTAAAAGTATATTACGATAATATAAATTATAATAAAAATTGTTACACTATTGATATCGAATGATTATAAAATGAATGAATAATAAAAATTTGGATGGAATAGAAACATTTTTTGGATTGAATAAAAAAAATTCAAGGTAAAATAGGAAAAATTGGCAGATAATTTCAAGTAATATCCAAATCTTCAGAAATACAAGGTAATGGAATCTGTCAACGCAGAGAAAATAAAGAAGATAAAAAATAATTAAACACAAGATTAGTTTTAGAAGCAGATAAAATATTAAAAATTTGCGAAAGATTTTTGCTAATTAGAAGTTATTACGTGCTATTTTCACACTACGCCCTTTTTCCCTCGATCACGTAATAAAGGTTATGACACTTAAGGAAAGCACTCAACTAACTCAGTGGTTTTCGGCGTAGATTCTTTAATTACTATAATTACGGGAAAAAGTGTTATGGCATAGCGTCGCTGGTTACTATTTACAATGCTCGACTGATAACCCCGATTTTTATGGAGTTATTATTGGCGCCACTCTGTTAAGTTTGATTCCGACCCGCCCCTGATCTTAATTGCTTGAATCGGTAAACGATGTAACAGAGAACACGGTTTATCCCCTTTATCCACGCACGGCTGTTGGTCTGGAATTAATAGTTCTTGTAGGTAATGAATAAAAACTGTTTAGTGAAAAGACTAGATGTAACTTATCAAGGGACGATGGACTATCGTAAATCTATCGAGTCTCACAATATGGAATATCCTGTAAAAGAAATATCGTAACACAGTTACGCAATAAAAACAAATGAAAACTGGAAAACAAATATATAATAATAAGATAACTTCAAAATACACACTTACTTACATTCAATGCCAAAAGCACTGATCAATACTAATAATAAAACCTATCAAAATTATTCGAGCTCGATGCAAAGCTAAGTTTTCTTAATGCTAATAAAATAATGATTCTTAATGATTTGAGTAACTGACTGATTAATCTTTATATCAAAGTAAAATTTCCCTTAATTTCAAAAAAACATCCCCAAATTTATCATAGACAAAATTAGAATTAATAATTAAATTTATGACGATTTGAATTACAACCCTATTCTTTAATTTCTGAACTTAAAACCCCGATTTTGTCAGCTACTCGCATCCATGTATTTCTAATGAAATATATGTAATGAAATTAGTACAAAACTTGAATAAAATTAGACAAACTTTAAATATCCTAACAATAATTAAATAAACTTCACACCGATTCTTGAAAATTATGTGTTTTTTTAAAAATAACAAATTATCACTTACTAGGGCTGAATACAGGTGTCTTACACAATGGTTCACTCGTTGTGGATATTCCTTGACTGCAATAGATTTGATAGTGTCGATCCTTGATTTGATTGATGAAACGGCTACTCGGCCCCAAAAGATGTTAAATACGGTGTTTGAACTTTATGATGGTTTTCACACGAATTGTTAATTTAAATGTGTATAATATGAATGAACTCCCAACTTAATAATTTTTATCAGATAAAATAATGTTCATTCGCTTTGGATAAGTTTTACTTGACCAAATTAATCACTATGGTGATTTTTTTTACGTCGTCGAAATTATAATATTACGCACGTAATTTTGTGGATTCCTTATGAACTTTAGGTCAGAATCTTAATAAATCGAAGGACTTAAAAGCATTTGAAATCAAAGTTCGCTTTACTTGCACCCCTGGGCCACGACGATGTTTCAAACATAAACATTTAATTCACCTTAAACCGTATAATCCCGCTAATTCGCGTTAAAATTGCATCGAGAATTAATTTTCTAATTATTCTGGATGACTAAAACTTAATAACTTCGATTCTTCCAGACGCTAAATGTTCTTAATAAATATAATTAACGATCGGCTTTATACACTCTTAAAATAAAACGTGACAAGTTCATTCGTTTATTAACGAATTTCACTACTTTAACACTTGAAATAATGTCTTTATTCCCTAATAATTTCTATTATTACTTTCGATTCGACTACCGCTTTAGGTGTTCTTGGTGTATCCAATACTTATAAAATAATTTTTATAAGTACTGACCGTCGAAACTTTAACTATTTTTGACCCGAAAACTTAGATGTTAAACGTTTTACAAAATGATCTCACAAGTTAGGTGGATTTACAAGACTTCACGTCTTACTTGAGCAGAATCACTTTGTCGAGTACTTTAACTGTGTTTGACCCGAAAACTTAGATGTTAAACGTTTTACAAAATGATCTCCCAAGTTAGGTACGTCTTACTTGAGCAGAACCACTTTGTCGAGTGAGTCGATCTGCCTGTTCCCTTCTACTCGTTAACATAAATTTCCTAATTTTTAGGAAGGGTCCCATCCAATAAGAGGTCTCATTTTGGGTTTCCCTCTTCCTTTTTTTCTAATCACTCCCCCAATTTTTATGATTTCTTAAAACCTATTAATGAGTTTGTGAATAATAGATATACGTGCTTTTTGGTAATTTTAACTGCGACATTGTGACGCTCGGTACTTTTTGATAAACCGTTCCCAAGCATTCGTGCCCGTCCTAATGACTTGACTCACAGCCGCTTCTTTGTTCCCTTCTCTGAAAAAGCCATAAAACTCGAGACCGGCTTAACTAAATAATATTAGTTTTCCCAAAACTAGGCCTATAATTGCTTTTTGGATCTCGTTTTATTATTTGCAGCTGTACTTGACTAAAAATATCATTTTACTTTTGACCATGATGTTGACATTTAATTTAGTAATCCCATAAAATCTAGTATTTATTATTTAACGGAAAAATACTCATGTCTCGATGAATAACCACTCTATTTGATAAATACGAGGTACAACTACGAAATTTTTGTACAAACCCGATTTAAAAACATATTATTCTAGATAAAATTGCCTTTAGTCGGCGTATGTAAAAATCACGTCACAAAGTTAATAGCAGAACAAGGAGAATTAGTTTTTTTTTATTATTTGATCAAAGAAAGATCATTAGGTAAATCAGGTTTTTGGTAAATTAAATTAAATATAGACATTTTCTTGAATATTAAATGTGAAAGACCAATAGCTGGTTTTGTTCAATATCATTTAAGTGAAAAGAAAGTATCGGCAATGCCAGACTTGTTGGCAACAATATTTACTCCCAAACATAAGACAATGCCTAACCAAATTACTATTTTGTTAAGATTTTGTTCCATATTTTATTTAATTTAGTTGTATTTGTGTTCATAGCAAGATCAATTTGTCGGTATCGAAGATATATTGTAAGGAAATCTGAATAAGACGTACCTAATTAATAATTATATATGAGAGTTATATGTTAGTTATTACTACTCCCGAGGAACATTCCCAAGTATCGGAGTCGAAACGACGGTGTCAAAATGTTGGCGTCAAAATGTCCGGCTGCCGTATTTTGGGTCTCCTGGACACCTATTTATAGCTGGAGGAGATTTTCATGCCAAACACAATCACTGAAGTTCTAGATTGGTTACCCCACGTGGAAGACAATTCTGTCAAGCGATGATAAAAAAATAATCTAAAGCAGCTTTCTACCGGGCATCCAACATACTGGCCAACGGATACAAATACAATTCCAGATGTTATTGACTTTTACATCACAAAAGGCATATCAAGTAATTATTTAAAAATTGAATCTTGTCTGGACCTCTCATCGGATCATTCCCATCTGATAGTTACTTTTCAAAGTAAAGTGATTATAAAGACTGCACCACCAGCTCTGTCAAACAATAACACTCATTGGGAGGCATTCCGAAACATCGTATCAAAATAACTAAATTTGAATATCCCACTAAAATCCGAAGATGTTGATGCGGCGGTGGAACAATTAAACCGTGCAATACAACAAACGGCATGGAAGCCTACCCCATCAGAGCAGAAGGTATATCTGCCAGGTTACTATCCCGAACATAAATAAGGAGAAAACTTGAAGAAAAAAGGAGTTTAAAAAAACTATGGCAGATCACCCATGCCCCGTGTGATAAAACAAACCTAAATCGCTACACCGTCCAATTAAAAAATATGCTGCTATGATTCTTCTGCTCAAAGAACTACTACAAAAGCCGCTGGACCAGTTTTACGCCGTAGTAGAGTTTTTCTCTTTTTTCAGGGTCGGTGGATTCAACAGACGAAATAATAAGATAGTAATTCACAGCAAACATAATTTATTAAACGAAAAAATTTTTAATTTTATAACTGTGAAACTTTGCATCAAATTGCGATCGACAACAAATTTGTCCCAAACCAAATGTGTTATGGTGTAATAATCAAGGGATCCAAATAACATTTAATTCCTCAAATTCAGAAGCTAAATTTGGATATCTCATTATTTGTGTAACATGTGAAAATAGTAAATCAAATTTAACAAAGTTTTTAATTAATCCATTGACAACACAAATCGTTGTTTTAAAATTGGATTCTAAAAATAAAATTTCAAATTCTCTACCTTATTGCAAACTGATAAAATTTCATTAAACTTTGTGTGTTGCCGGATCCATGTGTTTAAATTCTTGCCAGTAGTCGCCACCTGTTCCAATTTGTTCAAAGCTGCAAATGTTCCACACGGCAGCCAGTATTCCCGCGCTAATAGTTGTGTTAAATATCCAACCAAACCATTTACTCCTTTCCACCAAATCTGAAGCCAACTTCCAACTCGTTACGTTCGCAATACACAATTTTCCACTAATTACCGAATGTAATTAAAGATTACATTACACAAACTCACGATTCTCACGACTTATCTACTTCTGTAAATAAGTAAATTTTATGCTTTGGTTTTCGAACCAAAGAAGCTCATATGAGTTCTTTAATTGGAATCTACCAAAGAACTCCAGACACGTTCCTATCTTGGAGTCCGTCTAAGAACTGCCTGCTTTTTGTGTTCCCAGCCTTCAAAACTGGATTTTTTTGAGTGGGAGTCTTTTCACTCTTGACAGCAAAAATGGCTCTTCTTATAGGTAATATAACGTTTTTAATCGCGTGTGCACTTAAATATTATTAACACTTTGTTTTTTTAGAAATATGGCGCTGTTTTTAAAATGAAAATTATACACAGGATGTGACATAAACTTTGTACTTCACAAATAAATGCAAAATGTTTGTTTTATGTGTAGAATTCGTTACAAATGATGGTTTTTGTAAATTTGATGCAAATGTTTTTTTTATGTCAGTCAAATCAACTGACCTATTGATTTTAAAGCAAATATCCTCAAATTATTATCTTATTGGACTCTTAAATCACGAAAATATCACCACAATGCTTACCGAATATAAAAACCATGCAATGGCTAATGAGTGGAGATTCCCATCTTAGGTTTGAAAATAAACTACTAACATACAAAACCATATGAAGCCAGTATGGACATCATCATTATCATCATCATAGGCTTTTCAATTCCTGTCGGAATATTGCCACTTCTATTGAAGTCTTTACAATCCATTTCACGAGGTGGATTAATCCTCTTTTGCTACTCTTTTTACTACAACTTTTCACCACAGCGTGTGGATGTCCACCGGAAGGCCGGGCTAAGAAATTCTGCGAAGTCCGCGACTTGAACCCAGAATTTCCGCTCCGTAACTCAACCAGCGATCACATCACTCCATACCGTGGTCTTGTGGTGGACATAATGGTATACAATTATGGGGCTTAGCGACTCGAATATTATGAAAATACAAAGATTTCAATCTAAAACATTGCGAGCGGTTTGTGAATTGTGACCTGTGAATTGCCACAGTCAAAGAAGAAATTAATGTAGCGAGCAAAACGTATCTGCTCAGACTCAGTGCTCATCCAAATAATCTGGCCTCAGATTTCCTCACTGCCTCTAACCTGAAAAGATTAAAGAGGTTTGACCCCCTGAACTTGCCCCAGCCGAAATATTGTTTAGTGAGTGCTATCTTTCTTGTTGTTATACTTTTTCCTGTAATCATGAACAAGACAAAAACAAGTGAATGTTTTTAATTGCTAAAGAGGCCTACATTGAGTCGGCTTCATCTGTGTTATTCTTTTGATCAATACTAATACTTATTGTTTATTGTTTTTATATAAACAGATTGTAATAAATTCATGGACGTTAGAAAAAAATTCATTACTATAATCAGTGTTTTCGTGAATGTGTGGCAGTTACGCTACATGTTCAATTTATGTTGTGTGAAGAAACACAACATTTAGATTTATTTATTATAATTTTTATAAGAATATATTTATTTTATTATTATATTTGCAAGTTTAATACGGACAACTTACATAAAACCATGAATATTTCTGTCCTTCATATCATAACTTTCTGGCATTGTTCAGTTACATATTGATACGATAAGATTTTACGAATAACTGATAAAATTTAGTTTTTGTAAGGTGAATTAAGTCAGATTGTAACATAGTATAAAGTTCATTTAATAAAAAATAATATTGGTGCTCTTATTAGTATTGTAATTCAGTATAGTTTACAAATGAAATTTAAACTTCATTATTGGCCTGCATTACTTACCACTTGGTATGTACTGTCCTTCATACTATCGTAAGTAAAATTTTTATTTATTGCTGTAGCATAATAAGATAAAGTTATTAATAAAACATTGAAGTAATACTCAATATTTAAAAATTCACCATTATTTGTACAAATAATAGATATTAAATAGAGGAAATTTTTCTATCTTAAATTCTTTTTTTCTTTTCTTTATATGATATTTACTTAATATTTTATATTTTTTTTAATCATCTTTTAATTGAATTTATCTTTGCTTCTATGTATATTATTATCATTTGATAAGCTCAAATAAGGGCAAAACAGACGTCTGTCATGATAATATATATACATCTAATTTTAATTTTCATTTACCTTAACTTGAATAAAAAATAATATAAGTTACAATTTAGTAACTATAATTAAATATTCTTAAGAGTTAATAATACACAAAATATATTTATATATTTTCATTTTATATTTATATTATTTAAAAATTCAAAGGTTCTATAATTAGATAAAATTATTTCTTGCAAAATGATGTACATTTTCGAAAATTAATATAACAAATAATTAATCATATTTTCCTAAAATTTAACTGAAATTGCAGACATAATTTTTATTATTCTTAAATTTAAATATAATAATATGATCGTCGGTTGTCGGTAAATGCCAGAATTACATTTCAGCTACGGTGCTTAAAAACATCAGGATGTTTGAGTTTCAATTTGACCTAGGAGTTTTTTATTACTAATTTAAGAGCAACAAATCCCAAATGGTATTGCAATTTATTATCTTCTAAAAATTTTAAATAAAAATTCTACTAATTATAGATTTAATTTATTTGCATCGCTAATATTACATACTTTAATAATATGCTAAATTTTACATAAACTTAAAAAACCCGGTACATATTGAGTACCTAATATAATTTACTTCCAAATTTGTACATAAATTAATAAATAAAATAACATATTATTATGTAAAGTAAATTCAAAATGCTAATAAACTTTGTATTAATAGAAATGCAGGCATTAAAATGCAAAATGATTTAACAACAATAATCTAAGAATACATAGCTAACAAAATTTAGTAATTTGCATATCATTGTACCCATACGTCACGAAACTTATTATGTGATTAATTCACACGACAGATAGCAAGTTAATTAAACTTAAGGGGCCATATACCCCTGCACACACTGGAAACCGAGTACATTTGAAAAAATTATTATAAAGGTTATAGTATTGTGAAACAAAAGTTAAATTATTGATTTCACATTTTGAATTAACTTTTCAACTATAAGAAAAACTGTAACATTTGTTTTTTTTAATATTAACATTATTATTTACGGATATGTAAGCCCTTAAAATAAGTTAGTATGGAAAAATAAGTCTCTTTCCTAGAAAATGTATGATGCCATAATGATAGTTTTTCGTGGTTTTCCTTTTAAAGTTTAATTATTTAATAACTCCATAAGTTACACCACAATAATATCTGACCATGCGATAGATGATGATCATGATAGATAGAAAACGTCGTAAATAAGAAGATATACGGATATGATACCAATATTGCACGAAGACGAAATTCAAATATGGCTTGATATTCTACTCTTGTTTAGTTTTTTCACTGTTAAGCTACAAAACCAAAAGATTTCAGCTATTCAAAAATTTGCATTGAGAGGTGAGATTTAAAGTTTAGCACATTTGTTGTGAAAGTGACACACGACAATTATTTATAATTTTATTCAATTTTTATGAACAATAGTTAATTATATAATAATTATAATTATTGTACAAAAATAATGTCTAACATAATAATGTTTAAAAAAGTTCAATGGCAACGACTATAATAATATTATGAAAATCTCATGGTTGAGTCTGGTATTTTCCAGAACAGTTGGAAAGTTAGCTACGTGCTTCATTCTTGATTTACAATAATAATAATTGCTGAATATTCATATTTTAAAATTGACGACAAAAATTAAACTGAAACATGTCAGCTCACCTCAGAGTGAACCTCAGAGATTTATCGATTTTACTAAAATTATAGTTTTGTAAATAAAATCTTGAGATATAAATTACGAAATGAATTTGTATTACTGCTTTCAAATTTTAAATTTCTTGTAACGTCGTTTGCGTAAACAAACGCCGCCAATGCCTCGATGCCCCGTTGATGTTGACGGGTGGCTAGCTGAAGGATTGCACCTCCGTCCAGTACCAGAGGTGGGTCGCGCGTACGCGGTTCGTGGGTACTTCTGGAACTTACCTCACTCTGCGAAACAAGCTTATAGTCACTGCTAATGGGATGAAAGAATTGGGCGCCAGCGAAACACAAAAGAATGGGTAAACAATCTTTAATGCAACACAAAAAATGATGGTTGATCAGATCAACCAAGTACACACAGATGGAATGTGCACTGCTATCACAAACAATACAAGTAAGCTGGACTTGTAGTCCCAAACAATAATGTTTGTAGCTGAGGGCTACTAAAGAAAAAACCTCCAGATGACTGGTCGGTTGCCCCAGCAACAGGCTTACTTGAATAATAAAAAAATGTAACAGCACCAACAGTGGTGGTGACAAAAGATCAATTCACTTGACCAATAAAACAATACCGATTTTGGTATGAATGAAGTGAATCACTCCACGCTACAAGAATTGGTACACAAACTAAATACAAATAATAAATTCCAAGTGGCCTACCTTAAGTTTGCTTGCCCTGGTAATTAATGGGTGTATGACAACAAAACACTATCTTTTGGCAGAATAGCTTCTTTGGGAGATCTCGTCCAGAAGGTTCTTCGCCAGTGTCGATTATGAATGCAAAAGCTAAAAAATAAAGCAAACACACCTAGAAAATAATAATTATATCAGTTTGCCACCTTAAGCGTGTCTGTACTGAAGTAAAAATTGGTCAGGCAAAAGTGAAATTAATGTCACTCACTGATGGGCTGGTTAGTGGATAACAATAACTAATTGCAAACAATTATTAAAGTTATGTCGATCGTCATTATTAAATGTCACATAACTCCGGCTGGGTAAATGAATTTCAGAAAGCAACAAATGGTTCCGATGTCTGAGGAGGTTCGATATGCTTAAAGGTGGAATATAAATAATTAAAACGATACGCAAACCGTACACACAGGCGTAGTTCTTGTCCAGAATGATGTTAACACTTAGAATATATAGCTAAGGAAGGACTACTTGCATAATTCCATATGCATAAAAAGCGAGACAAAAATCGTGGGTAGAAGCTCCGCCCAGGACACTATAACTTCTAACTCGGTGACTCATAATTATTATATTTTAAATTGTTATAATGATTTATTGTAGTGTTTGTGGGACTTCTAAGACCAAGTAAAATGTTAAAAATGGTATAACTTGGCATACGTAAGTACTTAGAGTTATGTAAATAATTTTATAACAAAAATATAAATTTGTGAGGTTATTACCACAATGTGCTTAAATCATAGGCGTACAGTGATTCTATATATTTACATTAAATATCGTTTTTATAATTTAGATTTCCAAAAAAATGAGACGAGAAAGATTATTTTTGGTTAAAAAAAATGAAAATGCCGTAATATTGGTCTCCAACTCCATCGTCACGCTTGTGTTCAAAACATTTTACTGACGAACTTTGATAATATTTTTATGCTACGCCACTGACAAAGCCGCCATAGGACACCACTTTTACCCGCATTTTGTATTCAAGTAGTCCTTCCTTAGCTATATATTCTAAGTGTTAACACCACCGAATTGACAATCAGTTTCAATTCCAACTTGACTGGGATGTTTACACTCCAGGTTCAGTTGATTTCCGCTAGATGGCAAAGTGCGTAGGTTTGGAACGGTTTTGAATCTTGCTTATCACCAAAAAAAAAAACAAATGTAGCCTTCTGTATTCACAGCTACTACCGGGTCGCTCGCAAATTATCACCCTGACGATGGTGAATATGGGATGAAGTCAAACAGACTGGTAAAAAACGCAAAATAGGCGTATTGGTAACAAAATTCACTAAATTAATTAGCGCACCAAAAACTGTCGACCACCATTGATCGATAATCGATCGAAAAGCCTTGAATTTTAATAACCAATCTTGGCCATTAAAAATTGATAAACCAATATCCACCAACGTACAGAGTGCGTCGTAATGAAATATAAAGAGCATATTCAAAATATGCATTTTGAATGCGACATTCTTAAAAAGAAAATCGACACTTTCAGGTTAAAATATAGGAAATCTGTGTACCAAAACTCCAACCAAAAGTCGCGTTGATGTGTTTATTTTGGTAAAATTTATATAGGTACCATAATACTAAAATCCGACGTGATGTTTAAATCTGAAAATGAAATTTTTAATTAATCAATTAATTTTTAATTAATGACAAAAATTATCATTTAACATTTTTATACATAATTTACATTTTACTACGAAACAACTTCAAATCTTAAACGCGACATCTAGTAACGTCTCCTCGAATGCTGCAACATGGGATAAACCCACCAATACCATAATGGCCTTAAACACGATATATAGCGACGATTTTTGAAATACTGCAACTGGGATACCATAATGGCCAAAACCAAATTACAAGTATCAGCACCTTTTTTTATACAATTTGCTGACTAAGGGCCGGTTCCACCATCTCTGATTAAATTCTTGGTTAACTAATCACGGTTAGAAATATTTAACCGTGATTAACTTCATAACGTTCCACCAAGTATTTTGTACCTATGATGATTAGTTCAATGCTTCAACTTATACTCGCTAAAAACTTCTAAAAGTTATTATGGTTGGTTGATTGATAGTCACGTAAAAGTTGTAGTAGGTGGTACTACTGCTTGTCATTCTCGAATTTTACCGAGATATAACCGAGATGCACCGGAAGTTAACCGTGATTAAATTCGACCGAATGGTAAACATCAACTGATTATAGTTTGAGGGCGATTAGCTTGCTTTAATCATGGTTAAAAAGGTGGTGGGAGAGTCTTTTTATTTAACCGTGATTAACTCCAACTAACAGTGATTAAACTGGAACCGGCCCTAAATGGCATGGAGAGACTCGAACTGCAGTGCAACCTTAAGTATTGACCATAATCCTACACACGAACTGCAGTGAAAAATTGACCCTTGTAATACCCTAATTAGGTAAATTTCCAGTTTTACATCAGAGCTTGGGGCCCAAATCTAAAACCTTATTTAACTCTTCCCTTTATTAATAAAAAATATATTAATAATTTAATTTATAACTCGTAACATTATTTAAAATATACCAATTAATATATAAACTATATTATAATAAGGATCATAATCATAAATATTGATCCATTTAAATAATTATTTTGATAATAAATTGACCAAAATTTAATTAAAATTACCAGCAGTCTGACGTAAATCAAACACGGATAGATGCGGGCAACCGCGGTTCTAATCCTGATTGCGTCGGATATGTGCTGTAATCTAAAAGAAGAAGGAGAAGAATAATAAAATATTAAAAATTAAACAACATTTTACAAAGGTGGCTTTTATTTTAGATACACGGTTGCAGTACTAGCAGAAAGTGTTTATCCATATTTTCCATACATTAGCGAAACAGGAGCATGGCAACCTGCAAGTTGCATTTTTGGACAGATGCTGAATATTGCAGCAGTATTTAGTATGTAAATTTAGTGAATATAATATTTCTTGTTTATGTAGAAAACTTTTACATTATGATTTACGGATGATTAAAATCTACTTCTTACATTTTAGCTGCAATTACATTGTACATTCGATACAAACAAGTTGATTTTGCTATAAGATCAAATACATCGAATTTGAAAAAAAAATGGAATGAAATAGCATTTTGGTTGGGATTTGTTATAGCGATAGGAACCAGCTTTGTTGCCAATTTTCAAGCAGATGTGAAGGGTTTTACGGGAATTTTAATTACGCATGTTATTGGAGCCCTTATGGCATTTGGAATTGGTGGAATATACATTGTAATTCAAGTAAAGTTTATTGAAATTATATTTCTGCTTTTCTCTAGAATTGACTAACTTTTATTTTAGACTAAAATAACATATGATTTACGACCATATTATGAACATTATAGTAAATTTGCAGTTAGCAAACCCGTTCAGTATTTTAGATTATTTTCAACAATTGTATTTTTCGTATGTTTTTTAATGGTTTTTGGATTTGCTGCAGCTGCAGCTACATCTCGAGACATTAATGGTGAGTAACTTAAAGAGTAATTTATTTTCCCTGGCTACGGGCCTGATTCCGTATAATGTTACAAAGACCTAAATCCACAAGGATTTAATTTTCGCACGTGCCACTTCTGGTGCACACAAAATAAAGCAATCTCTGATCAAACACGTCCAAATTGTAGCCTGAAACATACAAATTCTTAAAATTTCAAAATTTCAAGCAAAGATATTTATTATAAAACGAGTTGACTAAACAAGTCGATTTTAATATTTTATTCACTTATACGATTATGTGCACTTTGATATCTGAGAATGATTTGATTTTTACATTCAACAGCGCAGACACTGGAGTCAATTAAAATTCACAAAAAGCAATAAAATATATGTATTTTCAATACCATGTCATTTTTCAAGATTATAAATTATGTAACTTTTTATTTTTCTAATTTGTACCTCTGAAACCGCAAAACACAAAAATAATACTTTTCAATTGCTTATTTTGTGTTAACCGGAAGTGGCGGGTACGAAAATTAAATCTTTGTGGATTTTGGTTTACGGAACCCAAAAGGACATTCCCACAAAGTTGGAGCAAAATCTCAAATAGTGCAAAAACAATTTTTATTTTTTGCGATAATTTGTTATGGAATGACTCTAAAATGAATTTTAAGGTTAATTTATCATGTTTTAGGTGAACGACCACAATGGGTTGAACCAGGAGATGCTGGTTATGGTTTACATCTAGTATCGACAATCTCAGAATGGGTCTTGGCAATTATATTTTTCTTATACATATTATCCGTGACGAATGAATTTAAGGCAATATCATATGAGGGAATATGTTTCAAAGACTATGATAAACTCGAAATTGTTAGTACTTAATAGTAAAAATTGTTATACTTAATAAATTATATTTAAATGGTTGATTCCTCTTAACAATATTCAAATTGTACTTAAAATTTAATTCCTGGGTAGGCATATAATTTTTATCAAAGTATATCAAAGTAATTTATTTTCTAAATAGTTAATTCAACACTGTGAGATTACTTTAATCGGAACAACTACTGAGCAAAGCCATATCAAAAACCCATTTTCTGAATACCTAGTGGGACAACTCTTTTGAATTCACTGAACTCTACGATCAAGATCAATTAGAATTGATAACTATTTGCGCTACACGAATTTCGTGTAGTAGGTATGATTGGGCTAAATCTATACTCTGTTTACCCAACAGGTGCACCGAAGCTCCTCCCTAAAAACGCGCGGTATATTCGAATAGAATTTTTCTATTGCTCGAATTGTGAAACTCCCGTTTACAACACTAACGTCATAGTTTTTTTAACCTATAAATTAATTTTTAATGTCATATAATCATTTGAAATTTTATGTAGAAATTTTTAGCGTGTAAAACTGGTTGATGCGCTCATTGGCTTACATTTTTGGGGAGGAGCCTTGCTGCATCTGTTGGGTAAACAGAGTATAGGAGTTTTGACGTCATCACCTGTCACAACCCCAAAGTTCAGTAAACTTAATAATTAAAAGAAATGCTGATTCATAACAATTTCGAAACCACAAGACAACAGATTCCAAGTTGACAGTATTAGTCACGCTAATAAAATGAAGATTTTTGCAATAATATTAAATTACTTTCGAATATCCAGTTACACATAATTAATAATTAGATTCTTGGTAATCATAACAAGAATCTAATTATCTAAAATAAACAAACATGAAAATGCAAGATTCTTCTAAGAAATGTAATTGCTTAGGAATGTGAAGAATTATGTTAAACAAAGGAATAACTATGGAGTTTTCAATATAAATAGAGGAACAGATTTGTGTGATTTAGTCAGTCTTAAGTTAGTCTTGAGTCAGTCTTCGGTCATGAATCTTCAGTGAACGATCGTCAGTGCCTTAAGTGTTTGTGAGGATCAACGAGCAACAAAGTCCGAATCGACATCCGCCAGGCAAGCGAAATCAACAGAAGGATGTCGCCTCCTTGGTTCGCCGCACCGATCATCGTAGGGTATGAATAATTATGAATATTTAATAGACCGACCAATTTACACTTGCGCCTCTATTCATGTAATCTTTTATTAATAATAGTAATTAAATGTATTGTAGTGATATTTCCTTGTTTAAGAGATCCAGATGGATTGGTAGTCAAATAATTGGTAAATTTATGATTTAAGTTCAGTAGTCAGTCGATACGACTAATAAAAAAAATAAGATTTGCATCAAAAACAAAAACCATCCCATGTAACAATTAATTGCACATGAGACACAATTTAAGTTTATTTGTGAGATACAAAAGTTTTGTAACACCTTGTGAGTGCTTCTTTTTTTTTTTTTTAAATTTGATAACAGCCGCGATTTTCTGTAAAACAAAAGGTAAAAGTGATAATTCGGTGCACAAGCAATTAATAATTCCATGTTACCTGAAAATAAGTGTGATATTGGCAGACAAAACGTCGATTCCCACCATAAAAGTAAAAGATTGAATTTTGAAAAGACAAATATGAAAGAGAAGGAGAATGAAGCCAGTTCTTGGGGAGACGTCGTTCGAGAAAGAATAAAATTCTCGATAAAATCCCAATTAAGGAACTCAATTGCGATTCTTTGGTATAAAAAGACCAAAGCATTAATTTACTTAGTTAAACGGAAGTAAATAAATTTGCGAAATCCGAGTATTTGATGAAAGTTGTGTATTGCGTGCGTAATTGGATATTCGTGAATTGAATATCTGAAATAAAAGCGGATTACAGATATTTGTACAATCGGTACGATTAGGAGGTTGTGTTCACACGTGGTGAGCAGGTTAAGATTGGAAAATTAATTGATTACTTACCGAAGTGTAACTAAATACGAAGATTATTCAACCAACAGTTTTTCAAAAGTTGGTTAACAAAGTTAAAGGATTGAAGGAGCACTTTTAATCACCAAATTTGGAACGCATTCACCGATTACCAGTAGCTGCGAAGACGTTAATGGCTTCTAACAGGATGGGCAACCTGATGTTTACCAACCGTTTTATGGGAACACACCAGATCAAGTGAAAAGTAACAAGGTACAAGATTTGTTTTATTTTTAATTAATCTAAATTATGAATCAATGAATTGTGTTGATTTTAGATTAATTAAAGGACTTTATTGATTTTAATGTTATAATTTGTTTACATGATTACACCTAATAATGAAATATCCAAATTTAGCTCCTAAATACAAGGATTTAAATGTAATTTGGATGCTTTAATTATTGCACAAAGATAACACATTGGTTTTAGACAAAATTGTTGTCCAATTTAATTTGATGCAAATTTTTACTGTTTTCCTTTACCATTAAATAACTGATGTCTGCTATAAATTACTGCCTTTTCATTTCGTCTCTTTTAATTAATTGATGGGCACCGTAAGTGGGGCTTTATTGGGTTCAATTAGGCATAACTTTTTGGCATCCTTTAACGCGGAGCTGTAGTAGATAAATTAGGGGTTGTTAAGTGCAACTTTTGATGTCCCTTAACTCTACAACGAATTGCCCTCTTATTTCGTCTACTGAATCCACGGACTCTGAGGAAGAGAAAAACTCTACTCCGATAATACACTAGCTTTATAGGGGCCTTTGTGGGGTGATTATTCATTAAGGGATGAATAATCATAACAGTATATTGTGGAAGACATGTTTTATTGTGAGTTGTACTAAATCCCCCAATAGAAGAGTAATTCGGTACCTAACCGTTGAAACCCAAGCCACATAAGATGTCTAATTAATAAATTAGGGTTCAAGGAGGAACCCTAAAATACAAGAGGGTTTTAACGTGTTAATAGAGTTAATTTTTTCCATCCACATCTACTAAGCATAAAATTGGCTCCTCTAATCAACTCAAAGTGACGGTACACTACGTCATCCGAATACGACCAGTAGCGAGGGTCCTAATCCAAAGTTTAGTTTTATATAGGGTGTTTTTTTAGCTGCATGAGAACTTCAAAATGAAATAAAACATTAAAAACCTGACAGAATGTTTTGGTTATAATTTTTTTATGAAAGTACAGTTAAAGGCATTTATGATTTGAACATGACTTCCGGCATGTGACCACCACGACTAATGGTTACGAAGCGCATCCGTTCGGTCCAATTTTTGACCACTTTTTCCAATATTTCTGGCTTTATTTCATAAATGGCTTGCTGAATATTAGCCTCCAATGCTTCTAGAGTTGTTGGTTTGTTAGCATAAACCATGGATTTAACATACCCCCCACAGAAAATAATCTGGAGGTGTCAAATCACACGATCTTGGAGGCCAATTGATAGGACCACGTTTTGAAATAATGTTGTCACCAAATTGTCCTTTCAATAAATTGATGGTTTCGTTGGCTGTGTGGTACGTAGCACCATCCTGTTGGAACCATAAGTTGTCAATGTTTAGCTCTTGAAGTTTTGGAAACAAAAATGTATTGAGCATGTGTCGATATCTCACACCATTCACCGTAACGGTAGCTCCTTCCTCATTTCGAAAGACATATGGACCAATGATGCCGTTGGCGTGTATTCCACACCAAACAGTCAATTTTAATGGATGCAATGGAGTCTCAAGATAATGTCCCGGATTGGTCTCACTCCATATACGGCAATTTTGTTTGTTCACATACCCATTTAACCAGAAATGTGCCTCGTCACTGAACAAAATTTTACGGTAAAAAAATGGATCCACTTCCAATTGGTTGTGAGCCCAATTTGGTAGCGTTGTTCAATGGTCAATCTATGCATTATCAAATGCCAAACCTTGCTAAACACAAATGTCAAAAAACTGTTTCCATAGCAATCTTGGTTCAATTGTTATCCCTATTGAAAGTTCTCATGCAGCTAAAAAAACACCCTATATGTAGTCGTTAGCTCGAGATTACGTTAGAGAGATCTAAGAAAGGTCAGTTTTAAGTTTATCGTACCTGCGTATACATGGAGTTAGTTAGTTCGAACTAAGGCGTCTACATTCAATTTTAAGATCGACCTAGACTCCTAGTCCACGTTTTTAGTTCGGTCTAAACTCGGGTCGATCTATACCGTTAGGTTGGCTTACCTGAGTGTACATACGAAAAAAAAAACAAGCTCGAGCAGAGTTAGAGTGACCTAACGACTGTATAATTATATACGGGATAAATGTGAAATTTTAAATCTCTCACTCACTTCGAGATTATAATATGCGCAGAACCACCAATATTGATTTTTAGAATCCCCGCTAGAGAATTTACCAAAAAAGACGACTTTAGATTTATTTTAATTGAACATAAGTGAATATCTATTAGAACCACTACCTTGCAATCAATTGCCATTACCAATTATATATAAATTTATTTTTGAAATATTTTTCGGAAGTTATTCATCACTATAATCAGTGCTTTCATGATATCAACTCTTAAGGCTGGAATTCGCCAAGCAGGAGTTCGTTTTGGCTCGTGTGGTGGCGCATAGGATTGTGAATTTATAATTAAATAGATAGGCAACACAATAAACATGCATTTTTTAGTTCAACTTTTCATTAAAGTATGTCGCCGCTCAAATAAAGAAATCTATTTTTATACAGAATTTATGTTGTTTTTACTTTTTACGAATAATATATCTATTTCACAAAAGTCTCTCCCTCTCTTTTTGTATCAGATTTTTCAGGACATTGAAATAAATTTCTAAGAAGCGATAAAATTACTAAACGTACATAAGTGATAATGTAGGTATTCGTGAAATGTACACACACAAGCAATTAATAAAGACGCCTTTGAATTTACAATTCAAACAAGACTCCAATAATTTTTTGGCTTTTAATTTTAATTCTTCTTTTATATTTTTATTTATTCATGTTTATTGATAACATACAATAAATAATTATTGCTATTTATATTATTGTATATTAATTATTGATTTGAAAATATACAATCAACGAAGTTTTTCGTGATTCATTTTTTGATGTGAAGCATTATGAATATAATTTAAAATAAAATGATACGGCAAAGTAATTGCTTACACAGGCCCGTAGCCATGGGGTGGCAAGGTCGGGCAACGGCCGACCTTTTAAGGATGTTTGCCCGACCTTTTAAAATAAAAATATGTAACTATAGATTAACAGAAAATTTTCCCATCCTACATTGGTCCTTTTTGTACAAGAATTTTTTTATTTATATGCTTTCAAATACAATTCGCAGAATTGAATATTCATCACAGTACCCCTGCGTTCGGGGAGAAGCTACTTTCGCTCCCAAAAATTTCTTTTTTTCCTTCTTTCAAGCTTCCAGTCGTTTCCAAACGCTTTGGCTCCCCATCAAAATGTTTGTAGCGACTGAAAAAGGCGGAGCCAAAGCGTTTGGAAGCGTCTCGAAGCTTGAAAGAAGGAAGAAAAGAAATGTTTGGTAGCGAAAGTAGCTTCTCCTCGAACGCAGGGTACATGTAATAAATTTTTTTCAAAGGGGGAGAGGGGTCCCCAAATAAAGGCATTTTCCCCCTGTGACATTGCATTTTTGGCCCACCGACCGAGCACCGACCATAAATTTTGATAGCCCATTTGCCCCTGGCGTGTGGCTGTGCGATAATACCATTATAATATGATAATATAACTTTTCTTAAATCGCGTTGACCTTGAAATTTAAAATATTTTCGCCTGCGGCGCTTTAAAAAATTCCCACGAACCCATCTCGCATCCGCAACACTAAAATTTGCCCGGCCATACAAACCGTTTGCCCTACCTTTATTTTCGATCTGGCTACGGGCCTGGCTTATTATTATTGCTGAACGGGTGTGTTTCTTTCGAACCACTTGCACTGAAGCTCCTGGCTTATTGTACCCCGAATTACGTTTAGTGCCCAAGAAGAACTAAAAAAAAACTCAAACTCGAGTTTTTTCAAACGTTTATTGTATTGAAAATACAACGATTTTAGCTGCTTGACAATACAATGTGAACTCAGTGTGAACTACATGTGAACTGCATGTGAACTGCTTTAACTTTTACGTTACATAAAGTTTTATTTCTAACAAATGCTTACTAACTAGTTTACAATAATTTGAAATTATATCAGTTTGTTTGTGCAGTCCCAGGCTCATAACCTTTATGGGAAAGCCATCCTCGTAAGATTGTTGCATTTCCGTTATGGTGGGAACATAACACCCGCGTTCCGTGTTTTACTCCAATAGTTCTGTATCCTCTATAAAATTGAGGATTCGACCTATGGGAACCTGATTTATCTCACCGAGAGTCGGATATAGACAATCAAGATGTTTAGGGGCTAGAATTATGCATACACATAGTATGTGGTGCGGAGTTTCCTCCTCCATCCCGCATAATCTACATGTAGGATCTTCCACAACACCTATTGCGTTAAGGTGTTTGTTAAGACAACAGTGTCCGGTAAACAGTCCTACTATCTTTCTCAACCGCACTCTGCTCAGCTGGCCTGCTCAACGGGCCTGGCTTACACTGTTATACTAATTAAAATAAAACAATTTATTTATTTACGACAAATGGAGGAAGAAAGGGACATTTCTTGGACGTTAGCTTATCTAGTATCTAGGAACGTGGATTTCTCATTAGAATTCAATATCTATAGAAAGCCGACAACGACGGACATTGTTTTCAGTTATCACTTCTTCAATGTTCATCTAATCAATCGAGAAAAATAAAGACGTCTGTTTCCATTCATTCATAGACTCTTTAGCCCTCTCCCGAGGTCACGGTATATCTGACAGATACATGCAAAATGTTTTCTTAACCTTCATCCGCTCGCGTACGCGGCAAATTGGCCGCATTTTTAAATTTTCTCTCCCATTTTCTTCCAGAGCGTCATGGGAGGGGTGGGAAGGGCTTGTATTCTCTAATTACTATCTCCTCCAATAGACCATGCTCGTGTTCTGATAAGAAAGCTCCATCAGCCGGTTCAGTACAGCCACAAACTACCCTAGGTGTCTTAATGCGACCAATTTGCCGTATAGCGCAATCGATAACGTAACTTTTTATCAATACTCGAATGTTGGTTTTACTGAGAAAATATTAGTAAATATAAAATAATAAATTAGAGACATATTTTGAGAAATAAAATATTATTACAAATTGAGTGTAGTAAACGATTACAGTACATTTTGAATTTTTAAGTTAAGTTTCCTGTAATTTTTTTAAATTTTAAATATAACTTTGATTTTAAATTTTAATATAGATTTTTTTGTCCAAAGATGTACTTGTAATGTTATTTCAGAGTTCATAAGTCCTAAACAATTTAAATCATGCACTTTGAATGAAGAAAAACTCATGAAAACGATAAAAATCATATGCGGCCATCAAATTGCCGCATACGCGATCGGAAGTGTAACTTTTATAGGCGCGAGCGGATGAAGGTTAAATATTTTCGAAATTATTTAGCGCATAGCACAAGGCTTTGACTAGCTGTGCATACATATCTTAGAAATGATAAGCCGTATCGTTTACGATATAGTTTTGATTACAATCTGTTTAACTTTTACTTATGTGGCTTTGATACTTGAAAAAAAAAGTGGTTAATCCCTTCGAAACAATTTTCGTAAATAAATTGTTATTTTATTTTAGTGTAAGCAATTACTTTGCAGACTCATTTTATTTTAAATTATGAAAATATACACTTACCTACTGCCAAGGTAGCAAAAATTACAAAAGCTTATTTAGGTTTTAATTAAATAAAATATTAGAAAAAAAATACGGTTTATCAAAATGATTACATTCGAATGTATAGCATTCCTCGACCGAAATAAATTCCTAGACATCCGTCGAGAAATCCCCGCAACTGTTGGTTTTAGTTCTCTAATATGCTTAGTAGGAAAGAGACAAACACAAGATCGTAAGTGCGAACTGCCGTAGGTTGATGACTACTTGTATTACACATAAGAACAATCTTATCAACTTGCATTTAACCTTCAAGCGCACGCGCCAAGTAAAATGTGCTGGTAAAACAGATAACTCTTAGGCAAAATTTTTTAAAATTAGTTTCGCCTGCATATTACTAGCTGAACTAAATATTTGAATTTGATCTTGGTGGGAGTATCCAGTACATTATTATTATAATTACATTTTTAGTACGTTTTAGGTAAAATAAACTTTCAAAAATTTACATATGAATTCATTTTCGCTTATATATTATTTAAATTAAAGAAATTTAATTAATTGATAAATTATTTACTATATTAAAATTATTATTATTGTTATAAATAAAATTATTATGTTTAAAAATAGGAGGTGCTCTTCGTATTGGTATTATAAATATTACCTCAAAATTTCAAAGTGATCCATTTATTCGTTTTCGAGATGACTACGTATTAGTGTCCGATTTAAGTCTGGCAAATTTTTATTTCCATTTTCAATTTTAATTGTTTATAAGTAATTAATTCCACCAACTTGATTTTCTCAAAAAAATTTACAAACGGGCTATTTTGAAAAAATTAATTAAAAAAAATTTAATTAAAAAAAAAGAAATAGGAGCGGATGTTCCTTAAGGTATCATACACCTAATCTAAAAATTTGATCGCAATCCATCAAATCGTTTTCAAGTTAACTACGTATTACCACGAGTACACTGTAATATCCTAGCCTTAATAGTGTGAGAATGTGTGGTAGTAACCCTGCATATTCTATTATGTTGTGTGAAGAAAGACAACCTTTAGATTTATTTATTATAATTTTTATAAGAATGTATTTACTTTATTATTGTATTAGCAAGTTTAATACGTACAACTTATAACCATGAATATTTCTGTGATTCATATCATAACTTTCTGGCATTGTATACTCAGTTACGTATTGATACGATAAGATTTTAGGAATAACTGATAAAATTTAGTTTTGGTAAAGTGAATTAAGGCAGATTGATAAGTTATATTGGATATTCTAGCATAAAATTCATTTAATAAATAGTGGTGCTCTTATTAGTTGTAATCCAGTATAGTTTACAAATGAAATTTAAACTTCATTATTGGCCTGCATTACTTACCGCTTGGTATGTGCTGTCCTTCATAATATCGTAAGTAAAGTTTTTTATTTATTACTTTAGTAGAAAATAAGATATAAGTATTAAAACATGTGAAGTACGCAATATTTTAAAATTAGAAATATTTCAGTGTTAAAATAAAAATTGTTTAAAATTATACGGAAATATTTGCATTTATATGTCGGGGTCACCATTATTTGCACAAATAATATCAAACAGAGGAAATTTTTCTATCTCAAATTTACAAGAACTAATGACTCATTTATGATAGTGTATACCACAAATCCGATTAGACTTTGTAGAAAAAACCTCTTTTTGGTTAAGTTATATTATATTTACTTAATATTTTTTTCAAATTTTACTCATATATTTTTTTTATAATTTGTTTAAAAATTTAAAGAATTATTCAGATAAAATTATTCCCTGCAAGCTGACGTAAATTTTCAAAAATACCAATAATTTCCATACTAATGTACCCATACGTCACGCAACTTACCGTGTGAAATTATCACCACACGCCAGATGGAATAAGGTTAATAAAACTTCATTTCGTTCAATAAATAGTAGTACTATATAAAAAAATTAATTTAAATTTTTCAGAAAGATAATTCAAGTGCGAAGTAAATAAAGGAAGAAAATGTAATATATTTGATTGAATAGAATACTTTAAAATCTGAAAACTCAATAAAATTATTTAAAATAATTAATTATTTTATTTTAACTCGTTACATTTTAAAATATCCTATTTAATTATTATCATGAGTTAATAACTTAAAAATTTATATAAATAATTGATAATAATCTGACCTATTATGGAAAAATTTGCTCAATCAAATATTGTTAAATATTTACCTTACCTTTACCCAACTTTTGGAGTTATTTTCCAAATATTTGGCGAATAGTAAAATAGTGCACCAATAACTTTAGTAGGTACTATAAAGTACAATCCTCAAATTGTACAAACAATTAAAATCAAAGAATTAGACCAACCTATGTACCTATATGAAATAATTTCTACTTTTATAAATTATTTTTTGAAAATTTTAAATTTCATTAACATTTTAATTTTTGTAGTTATTCTACTAATTTAATAAATTTACAAAAGAATTTGAATAATCAAAATGGAATTTTGTCTAGTAATAATTACGATAAATCAAGTAATTCTCGTTACTAAAAAGTATTATGTATAGCACGATCTAGTAAACAAGGTCTGTGGCTCCGCTATGTTTTCACTCGTTTTCCGTTACCGTTAGATTCGGGTCGGTTTTCTCAGTTTTCTACAAACGGCAACCATCTTGTTTGTTTTACCATCCGTTTTCCGTGACCGTTCGATTCGGGTCGGTTTTCTACTTATAAGCACGATCTAGCTTATAAACAAACAAGATGATCGCCACTTGTAGAAAACTGAGAAAACCGACCCAAATCGAACGGTCACGGAAAACGAGTGAAAACATAGCCGGAACCACAGACCTTGTTTTCTAGATCGTGATGTATAGTAAATTTCAAGAGAACTCCAGTATTACTTATCTGCTAAAATAATCTGTGTATTACCGCACACTTGATCATTCTTAGAAACAGTTACTAATATAAAAATAAAAATATTTTTTGATTAAAAATAATACTCGAAGTCAGACTATTATCTTCTTTACTATTAATAGTTTTGCTACAAGTACTTCATGTAAAATTTACAATTGATTAACCTTTAATTAGTGAGGTGGGCGTCTGCGAGGAAAAGTTCCCATTTGAAATGCATGTAGGAAAGATTCACCTCACTAGTTAAGGGTTAAAAATACTTCGTTTAAATTTCAAATAAAAACAGCTGATACACGTGTAAGCACGGTAGGGTCCTAATAGGTTTGTTCGTTTGTATGAACTAACTTGCTCGGTTCAAGTTAGTGCAATGTACTGTGTTCGTTTGGCTGCTCAGTTGATGACCAAACATGAACTTCTTGCTTGACCTCCATATGAGGAGTAGGCAGTGCAAGTTAGAACACTATCTAACTTTTATGGTGGGAGTATTTTGTCTCGAAAGATAACCCAGTTCAAGTTAGTTCATGCAAACGAACAAACCTATTGAGTGACCTAAAACATACAGTGGATTTTGGATTACAAAGTGATTTTACAAAGTTAGCGAGCTAGATAATTACAGCTGTATATGTGCTTTTTATTTTTATTAAAAAGAAGAATCTGCAACTTTCCCAGTTGTGAACAGACCCAATTATTTTATAAAAATCGTCCAATTAGAGTACTGCAATTTTACCTGTCCTACCTGACTTACCTGTCAGTTGGTATATTGCATTACAATAGTTTGTCCACTGTGAGCAAATAATCAAAGATAATGTAAAACAATGAGAACGTGTCAATAAAGACGCATTATCAACATTGATAATAATTTTAGAAATATTCAGAAAGTAAATACAGTTACAATATTATTTTGGTAAATGTTTATATTTGTATTTCACAATTTAATTTAAAGTAAATATTGTCATAATATCTAAAAAATTATATCCTATTTGCTTATTAAGAACTAAAAATTAGATGAATCAACGTCTGTAATACAACATTTTTGTTTATTATTATTTATTGGCTATCTAGCTTGAATAGCCGAAGTTAATTATATCCCCCTAATATATTTTCTGCTTTAATATACAGGGTGGGCCATAAAGAATTTACTATTTTAAAACGTTATTGCGATCAAACGGTATGTTGGAGCGGGGTGCGCGTGGTGTGGATTAGTAGCTTGATTCAGGAAAATTTAGTCCCGATGGAGCGCTTTATGGGTGAGCAGAGTGCACTTTGTGCAAAACATTGATACAAAAATAGCGATTCATGTATTGCTGTTCGGCGTTTATTACACTCTGAATATGGATTACTATACGACTTAAATCAATGTCCCAGCGAAAGTGTGAGGCTATGGGTTCAACACTAAATCAGAAGCCACCGGGACGTCCAATATTTTTGTAAACAACATGTTTTACACAGAATGCACGCTTCTCACCCGTAAAGCGGTCCATCGTGACTGAATTTCACGAACGAATTGAATTATTATATTATTAAATAATTATTTTACTAATAAATTATAAAAAATGAAAAAACATTTTACAAACTTGAATTTTGTTTTAGATACACGGTTTCAGTGCTAGAAGAAAGTGTTTATCCATTTTTTCCATACATTAGCGAAACAGGAGCATGGCAACCTGCAAGTTGTATATTTGGACAGATGCTGAATATTGCAGCAGTGTTCAGTATGTAAATTTAGTAAATATAATATTTCTTGTTTATGTAGAAAATTTTTACTTTGTGATTTACCATCAGATGATTAAAATGTACTTCCTACATTTTAGCTGCAATTACATTGTATATTCGATACAAACAAGTTGATTTTGCTATAAGAACAAATACATCGGATTTGAATAAAAATTGGAACGAAATAGCGTTTTGGTTGGGATTCGTTGTAGCTATGGGAATAAGCTTTGTTGCCAATTTTCAAGGAGATGCGAAGGGATATAAGGGAATTTTTATTACGCATATGATTGGAGCCCTTATGGCATTTGGAATTGGTGGAATATACATTTTAATTCAAGTAAAGATTATTGAAATTCTATTTCTGCTTTTCTCTAGAAGTGACTAACTTTTGTTTTAGACTAAAATAACATATGATTTACGACCATATTATAAACATTATAGTAAATTTGCAGTTAGTAAACCCGTTTGGTATTTTAGATTATTTGCGACAATTGCATTTTTCGTATCTTTTGTAATGGTTTTTGCATTTGCTGCAGCCACACCTAGAGGCAGTAATGTGGTGAGTAACTTAAAATTAATTTTAAGCTTAATTTATTATGTTTTAGATGAACGAACAGAATTGTTTCAACCTGGAGATGTAGGTTATGGTTTGCATCTAGTATCAACAATCTCAGAATGGATCTTGGCAATTATATTTTTCTTATACATATTATCCGTGACGAATGAATTTAAGGCAATATCATTTGAGGGAATATGTTTCAAAAGAGTATGATAAACTCGAAGTTGTAAATACTTAATAGTAAAATTTGTTATACTTAATTAATTATATATTACGAAAGAGAAAGAAAGCTACTGGACAAAAAATTGTAACATCTACGCACTTATTGTAAAATATTGTTATGGTAATATTTCATTGAATATCTCATTTTATTGTTCTTCTTCTTGCACAAACCTGCCGAAATTTCGAATATCAAAACCAGCACTTAATAGATTACAATAGGAAAACATAATTCATATAATATAATATTATGAATATCACAAAATACTAGAGACGGTCATTGCCTTGCAGCTAACGCAGTTGGTTGCGAATATGGGGCACCGGGTTCAAACCTGGGGAGAGTCAAACTTTCTTATGACTAGTCTCCGTACTTCGGAAGGCACATTAAGCCGGTGGTCCCCTGGGTTAGTAAATTGCCACCATTAACATAATAAACCAGGATACAGGCACATCTGAAGGAAAGTCTAGCAAGCTACCTGATGGATGTAAATATTTTTGTGCTCAAAGTTTCTAATACTGCCAAGGAAACGACGCATGTGTTGGGAAATAACAGGCCTTGGCCTACTAGAAGAGAATTCTCTAGAGAATTACTTCTAGAAAGAAGAAGAACAAAATAATTCAATCGAAATTAAACATGTACTTGGTAAACACATTCACAGATGTAATATATTTTATCAATTTATGTTGGGTAGTTGCTATGATTCATTGGAATCTTATGAGTTCAAGTTACAATCAAAGAATATGAGTTAAAAAAGATTATTTATTTCTAAGGAACTTGCTAATCATTAGACAGGATAATTAGGCAAAAACAGATCAAACTTAGGAGAAGCCCTCACAAATTAATAGAGAAAGTCACTAAAATACACGATTACCAACTTTTAACATTTTTAGTAGGTATGGTGTGGTTATTTTAAAATAATGGAAACTTTATCGCGAAGGAGTTGATATAAGAATTTCAAATTCTGCTTTTTGTGTTGTGTTTCGGAGAGATTTATTTTGAAAAGAAATGTACTTTTCGCTTTATATGAATTTTTCTTGTTATCTAATTGTATCACTTTATAATGACGTAAATTTTTGTTTAAAAAAAATTGTCAAATTAATGTCCATACACTGGAACAAATTGGAGTACTTTGTACTACAATTATATCATAAAGTACTACAATTTATTTATTATCGAATAGTGATAACTGATAAGTACAAATTTGTAGTATTAATAAAAAAAAATTGTACAATTTTGGTAGCAAAAGTTCCTACAAATTATAGCAAATTCTAATTATTTAATGTACTAAATTATATTATTTACACTTTTGGTAGCAAATATTTCTACAAATTATAATAATAAGTATTATAATCTAACAGTCACACATTTATATTAAATATTCACTTAAATTACACTGTACCTAAGGTTATTGCACAAATTGGGTGTAGATTGACGACAAATGCAAATTGTGTTAAAATTTGGTACAATAGTATAGTCTTTTCTAACATAATTATACATAAGTTTAACACGATTTGGATTTGTTCTCAGTTTACACCCAAATTGTGCAACTTATAAGAACAGATTTTTTCAGTGTTGCCTGTTGCATCTATGTATTGTACCATTTTAAACAAATTGTCTAAATAAGTATCCACTACAAAATATTTACAACAATTTTGTCGGAAAATTTTTTTCAGTGATTGTTGGGTATATTTTTTAATGACGGAGTGTGTCAATGTTCGTTTGCAGTCTTCAAGCGACCTATACTCAAAATCAATCAACTTTCAGATGAAAACTATCGTTTCAAGTATTTTTTTACGAAGTAGGCAGTGACGCGATTGTGTCAACTGATTTTTCTTCTCACCTTCCTTTGAATATGTTTGGGAAATCTTTTGTATGATAATATTTAATTGGAACATCTGTATGACATTTTATATACTTTAAGTCGGCTTAAAAACTAAAGAGCGGTCGGAGCATAACGGTTAAGTACGTTGACTGTTGACACGAAATGTCTGGTTCGATTCCGGATAAGGTAAAAACTGTATTCTGGCCGTCTCTTATGCAGAACGGAGGGGGACCCCTACTGTATACTTACTATGTCCCAAGAAAGCAGTATTCGCAAAAATGATAAGCAATTGCTCATCATAAATGTTGTCAGGACGTCCGAATTCGGGCAAAAAACGACCAAGAAGAAGAAGAAGAAGAAGTCGGTTTTAAATGTATATAATTAAATCATCGACGTCTGCTTCAAGGAATAGACTTAGAGCCTGTTCAAATTTTCAGTCAGCACATCACTCTCTTTTGGACGTCAAATATCTCTTCTTTCTCTTGGATATTATACTTCCATAGTATTCTTTGATATAGTTATTGGTTTTCAATTCTAACTAGATAAGTTCCCTCCATTGGAACTGATAAACTTTAACCTTCTCTTCCTCAGATAATATTCTCAATTCTTCCTTAATGCCGTTACTTAAATAAAACTAGCAATCGCATTGCTTCAAGTGTGCATTTGTTATAATAATTGAAAGTTTTTATCGGTTTGTTACTTAAGGACGATGACGAATGTCTAACACCTTCGACGCGGCGTAAACATCGACCAATTTCCACAAGTTGACATTGGAGTTGCCCGTTGCGCCTTGGAGCTCTGATTGGATTCTAGACCGCATTATAATTTTTCCGTGGCAAGGTTCACATTTCCATTATCTGAATAATCTCCCTTAGTTAGGGTTGTTAAACACGTAGGGATGCACTTGCAAATACCGGCAGCGAATAGCATTCCACAGCAGTGACACCATTTTGAATTTCACTCGTTTTTCTCTACGGTCAACTGCTGGTTTACAAAACTGATGCTTTTCATATCTGCAGTCTGTTTGGGATCACTATAGTTTTCCCAGCATTTCGTTTTCCACCTTTGTGTGGGAAACGAATTTCCTTGAAAGTGGACTGCATGAAGTAGGTCGAATAAAGGATTTGCTTTCAAAAGCAAATCAACTCTACGCACCCTCCGCTCCGAGCCGTTTTAATTAACCCTATAGTAAAGTTATTCCCTAGTCCGGTCCTACTAGGCAAAGTATGCTACTCCCAAGTAACATTTCAATCCTGGCAATTACCTGCAAAATCAAATTTTACCTGCCAAGCCTGCGCCAGGCCTGGCCGACTCCAAATAAATAGTAATTTACAGGTTACTTAGCGATACCTGAGAATGTCCTGCGCTTGGCTTGGTGCAAGCCAGTGTCAGGTTATGAAGCCATACCCGAGAATAACTTGCAGATCTCCTGCGCACTCCGGCGCCTGGCCTGTGTAGCCTCGGCGCCAAGCCAATCTCGCACTAGTTCGTAGATACTCGTTCGCATCGTTCGCATATGTTCGTATGTCAAAATTTTTTTTCTATCTCAGTCATTTTCATAATACTCATATCGCAGACTCATTTTTTTAATACTACCATGTGTTTAGGTAAGTTTTGCAGAATTAAACAAAATAATTTTATATTGTTTTGATTTCTTCTTCGTAAAAGGTAAGTAAGAATAATACAAAACCCTATCAATTTTTACTGGGTTGTATAATAATGTTACAATATGTTGTTGTCCAACCAAATCTTAAGAGCGTGCTGCAAATATTGATGCAAAAACATGTTTCAACAGATGGCGCGCCCTGAAATATTAATCTTTTATACAATTCTTTGCACCAATACAGAATTATAAAGATTTCAAAGATTCGTAGAAAAGATTAATATTTTAGGGCACGCCATTTGTTGAACATGTTTTTGCATCAAAATTTGCAGCGCGCTCTTAATTAAACATTTAAATCACTTTAATTTACTTTTAACAGATTGAACCACGAAAATCAGAAGAACCAGGAGGACCCAGCAGTAGCGAATTAAAAAATTAACAATTGCTTCGAAGGATAAGCCACTTCTTCTACTCAAAGTTTTTGTGTCTTTGAAAAAGAAGTAGTTTATCCCTTCAAAACAGTTGTCGATTTGTTAATAAATTACATGGGATTGATCAAATATTGGCCGATATTGAAAAGGTATCTTCAAAATAATATGAACAAATAATTTATTGTTTAATAAAATTTTTTAATATTAAATCATTTTTTTTATTTTTTGGAGTATTCATCAATGTTCTTGCATCTTTTGGCAAAATTAAGTTAAAAGTATTATTTAAAAGTGCTAAAAGATCTTTAACAGCAGGCCCGTAGCCAGGATTTCATTTGGGGGGGGGGCACTTGTAAAAAGCCTTATGTAAACTTTTCGGTGGTTATTACAAATAAATATATTATTTAAGAATATTTTGGGGTTTTTAGTAAAAAAAGATAGCAAAGTACCATCTCTTCTTTTTTCCACTCATTTCACACACACCTTGTTAAATTTGTTCCTTTTTTTTATAATTTTCACTACAATAATCACTACAGGTCAAAGTTAATTAAAAGCTGTTTGTATATTTTATTTTGCATACTGCATTGTAACAGTACCCTAATATATTGATAAGTTATAAAACAAGTATCAACCTGCAACAAAATAATTACAAAGCATGTAGGAAATTCCAAAAATTAGTAATACCGTTACATGGCTATTAAATTAAATAATTAATCCCATGGTTTTCAGGTAAAAAGGGATAAGTAGGTTTGACCTATAAGCCGACAATGAATTACGGCAAATAAATTTAGAAAAAAACTTAGTCCTACATTGCAAGTTGCAATTGAATCGGATAACGCAATCTCGTCTCGGTTAATTGTGATGTTGATGGTGACGTTCGTTCACTAAAATCTTTACCAAAAAATATATTATAATCAAATTTACGATATAATAATTAATAATAGATGCTTAAGGCCGTCCGGCACGTGTTTTTAAAAAATTTAAAAGATTAGTATAATATAGCATATTATACACGTGCCTTTAATTTAATTACGTAGATACACGTAATAAATTTTTAAATTTGTAAATAGTAATTATAATCTTATGACATAAGATTATAATATTAAACTTAATTATTAGAGACAGGGTAGTTAGGCAAAAACAGATCTGACTCACCAATAGAGAAACTTTGTTACCAATATTTAAAACGTTTATTAGCGTTGCTAAGTCAGTTCTGTTTTTGCCTAACCATCCTATCTCTATTAATTATACAACTCAAAATCGTGGATAAATTCAGGACCAACTAAGGTAAAACACCCACTAGTTGAACAGTTTTGAAAGTAAAACCTATTTCACTCTAATTTAAGCAAATAAAATTCGATTAATTTGATTAAAATATGTTATTTATAAAAATATAGATAGTTTTGCATATAATAGCAAAGAAAAAAGGAATAATTAATAAAATTATCATATTTTTACAAGGTTTTTAAAATATACTTCAAATGCAGCTGTAATTGAACAATCTATTTTGAATCGCAGCCGTAATTGAACACTCCGGTGGTGGTTGTACTTGAACACGTGTGAAAATAGTAAAAATCAGTCAAAATCAAACAAAAATCCAATCGATATTCTAAAGATACATTTGGCAACATTGATTTATTTATGTATGACAAACGTAATGGACAAACGTGATCATTTTATGTTAGTTTTTTCGAGTTTAAGTTCATAACCTAAAAACTGTGATTGTGCGGTTTACGGTTAGTAACTTTCCATGGCAAAAGTAGCATGCTTATCGGCTATTCCACATGCCAACTTTTAAGTTAACAAAAATATAATTATTTCGATTTATAATTTAAAAAAACTTATAGAAATCAATTGCTAAATCATCAAGTAATTATAAAATACGGATATTACTTATTATGAATATTCCGTTTTTGCATTAATACAATTTCAAAAATCTGTTCAAGTACTAGTTCCATTTCTTGCGGTGTTCAAGTGCTGGGTGTTTTACCTTATCATCAAATGAAATAATTAGGAGAAAATCGTAATTTATGAGTTCAACCATAATAAGAGAATTAAAAAATATAATAATAGATAATTAATTAATAAGAAAAGAATACTAAAAAGGGATATTAAGTTAAGAAATTAATTAAATTAAAATAAATTAATTTTTTCATTTTTTGAAAATTATTTACAATAAATTTTTTTTGACACGTGGAAATCAAAACCGTTGCAGGCTTTTCTCAAGTATGCCACAGGGCTGCCTCAGGTAAATTCGTGCGCCAAATTACTCAGACAGTACCTGTAGCAGACTTGCCTCATTCCTGCCTCCGACTTACCCTCAATCCTGTCTCAGGGTTGCCCCAGGCTTTTCTCAGGTGTGCGACAAGCGTGGTGCAGGTTTGCGCCAGCACCAGCTTGCTTTCTCCCAAGTGTGCCACAGGGCTGCCTCAGGTAAATTCATGCGCCAAATTACTCAGACAGCACCTGTAGCAGGCTTGCTTCACTCCTGCCACAGGAGCAGGTCCTGGGTGAGTTTTCACTGACAGGCAAATGCCAGAAATTTCCCAGGTTAAAATGTTACTTGGGACTGGGAAGGGGATGGATGATGGATATATCTTTTTTTCGGCTTTCAGCCAAAAATACTCCTAAATAGTGAAATTCCAAGTGGCGTCAAACGTGCGATGGCAAAAATTCATAACTCAAAAGCTAAGGAGCAATTGACTAAACACCGAGAAAGCGATAATTTGTTTAGCTCCCAGAATCATAAAAAAATCGGGATCTCAATTGCCGATGTACTCACTGTGATGTTCCCTTGGGAGCTTACCTACTCTTTCAAAAATATTGGGAATGATAAAATTATCTGGAAAATTAAAATATAGAGAAAATAATGAGAATAACTGGTATTAGTTGTTGGTTGGTATTAGTACCGCGTATAATAAGTTGAATTAATTTGGTTTACAAATGTATTTACGCTTTTCTGTGTTATACCCACAGATTAGCAAAGAAAGTGATGGAATTCAATTTTTCAAAATGAGTATAAAGAGATCAGCTCAAAATGCCACGCTCAGTCATCCAAAAAAAATATGTACACAATTAGTACAAAATTACAAAGTACGTAATACACAAACAGACATCGAATCCTGAAGATGTCTTCTGGTTGTTGTTGTTGAGGACATGGGTTGTAAGATAGTAAAGCTCAAATTTCGGAATAAAATAAATATAGACATGGCAGGTGGTAGACCAACTTGGTCGATATTGTTGGCAAGGTATGAGCAACTTTTTGCAGTAATACAAAAAGTTCTCTTTCTGTCTTAAGGCCCCTTCAGACGATCAATATTATTGTCAATATATTGATATTGTCAATATTATTGAACGTGTGAGGGTCAATCAATATTTATCGTCTGAGTCAAATGCACTGTGTCAATATTTATTAACAGTATTGACAATATTTTATTGACAATATTTTATATTGATCGTCTGAATGGGCCTTTAAAGTAATTGATGAAAATCCATACAGAAAAAAAAACCTAAACGGAACTAAAGTTAGAAAAAACTTCTAACTCGAACTCAGATGTTCGAGGGTCCAATATTAGTTTGTTCAAGCTCATGCAACAACCATTCGATGATTGAATGATTTCAAAATGTTCATGATTTGAACATCAAGTTGTTCAAAACTTGGGACGTTTTAAATCGTTCAAAGATGAAGATAAGATTTTTCCAGTAAAAATACTTCAACTGAAGCCGATACGGTAACATCCAGAACTGCAGTGATGGAAATAAATCCCAAATAATATGGATTGGAAGAAAAACTGTAGAAAAAAAAGATAACAACTCAAAAAGTATAATGAAATCGTGAAAATAAATATAGATCGAAAACGTAGGCACGCAACAAAGCTTTTAGCTGTTCAACAACCATAATCTTATCAACACCAACCAGGTGGGTTTCCATAAATATGCAAAACAATACTTGCAATGCCATATAACGGAAAAACACCAAAGTAATTGAAATCTACTCTATATATATAAAAAGATAAGACAAAATATGCAACGTTTTTATGCAACGTTTTTATGCAACGCTGAGAACAGCTATTGGACGACACCAAATCAACATTATAATCACATCAACGGATGAATCAAAGCAAAGCAAAAGCAAAAGCAAAAGCAAAAGCAAAAGCAAAAGCAAAAGCAAAAGCAAAAGCAAAAGCAAAAGCAAAAGCAAAAGCAAAAGCAAAAGCAAAAGCAAAAGCAAAAGCAAAAGCAATAGCAAAAGCAAATGCAAAAGCAAAAGCAATAGCAAAAAAGCAAAAAGTAAACGCAAAGCAAGGCAACAAAACCATGCGACGCAAAAACACAAAGATTGAAAGATTTATGTAAATGCAAAAATCCGTTTGGTGGCAAATTTGTTATTTTAGGTGGTGACTTTCGTCAAGTTTTACCTGTTATAAAATACGCTTCACCTGTGGAGATAGTCAATTATACTTTAAAGTCAACATCAATTTGGCCAAGCAGCATTATATTATTGAAAGTACCGAATAGCTGGAAATCTACAAATATAATTCAGGACATTTACAGCAATTCAATTGCTTCTAATGCCGATCTCTCCGACTGAATTACATTAGCCTGCCACAATGATGATGTTCGCACACTTAACAATAAAATATTAAATTTGGTCGAGGGCGAGATTCATACCTGCTTAATTGAAGATACAGCTAAACATCGAGGAGTCGATCAAACAGATGAGAACATTCGGTTGGAATATGAAGTCGAATATTTAAATTCGTTGAATTTCCCTGGCTTTCCGGTACACAAATTAAAACTCAAAATAGGATCTGTTGTTATGCTAGCAGAGCTTTAACAAAGTTGGTTTGCTGTCGTGTAATTTTTGGAATAAGGAAATGGTTTGCTTGAGTTTTTGTAAATAATTTGAATTTTGTGTTTCGCGGTTTCGGGGAAGCCGAGAGAGCGGGAGCAGTGAAGAAGAAGACTTGCGTACGCCGTCCAAGTCGTGGACGGTCGGCATTTTGATTTCTGACGATTTTTAGTTGTAAAAATTTGATTTATTTGAGAATAAAAGACAAGTAAAGTTTGAAGCAGTGTTATTTCTTTTAAATTGAGAATTTACAAGAGAAAATTTTGTGAATTATACTAAATGCAAGTGGAATTATTTCGGAAAAGGTATACAAGGTCGCTTGATAGTGGTCGATACTGAAAGATAACCGATTGAGCCAGCCGGGTAAGAAGGTGATTTCTCCGCCCGAATTGGAATTTTACGAAGAAGATTTGATAATTCGATATTTAAGGGTGGAAAATAACACTTCAACTTGGCTACCCGAACGTGCGGCATTTGGTGAACATTTTTTTGAATTCAATTTGGGATGATTAGTTTATGGTTGTAAATGTTAACCGCAGAACCGGCTGTCACCCTGATATTTTTAGTAAGAAAGGTTTGACCATGGCTACAGGCTGGGATAAAATCGATCAAATTGAGTGTAGGCTTCAACAGCTGATAGAGCAAATGGCTGAAGACAGGAGAGAGAGGAGAACGAATAGAATAGAAGATAAAAGAAAGAGGGAAAAGAATAGGATCGAGGACAAAAAAGAATGGGTAAAATATTGTGAAGAATTGAGCAGAACAATCAGCAGTGCCAATTATGAAAAAAATGAAAATGAGGAAGAACTAGAAGATAAGAAGGAAGAAATAAGTTTAATAAAAGGAGAAACTTTAGCAGAAAAAGTGGAACTATCGGAAGAGATTGAGAAAAATGAAAATAAAGAAGACTTGAGAAATGAAAAAATGGAAGGAGAAGTAAATAAAGAAACGGGTCATATCGGCGGCATTAATAAAAAAGCCCGGATATTCACCAGAACACAGATGCGACGAATGAAATAGCGAAAGATGAAACATGGACGAAAAAGTAATTTCGAAAGAAGGTATAACAATAATTATTGTAAAAGGAAGAAAAATAAAATTAATACGTACATGATTACTTCATCCAAGATGGTTTCCGATGGAAATGATGTTCCCCGTTCAGCAATTTGGAAGGATGAAATAAAGGATGAAGAGGATATGCCGTCCAACAAAGTAATTTGGTATTTTGAAAAAGAAGAGTTTGGTTACAAGAAGAAGAAAATAAAGAAAAAGTGGTTTGGTGAAAAAAAACGTATTTTTAAAAAGAAAGACGTCATGGAAAACAAAATGAAGGTCATTTTGGAAAAGTGGCAGTATGGGCGATCAAGATGGAGGGTGGCTAATCTAATAAAATATGAAAAGTAACCACGGACGAATAAAGAAGATTGAACAAATTTAAGGATAACCGCGATTTAAATGGAAAATGAATGGAACTAAATGTGTTTTGATAAAATTAAAAAAAAGTTTGTAAATATTAAAATTTAAAGAAGGAACTACACATCATGATAAAACTGAAAATCATAATTAAATAAAAGGCAATAGAAATTCGAACAAGTTAATAATAACCAATGTAACAAGTGAAAAGAACAATCTTCGAAAGATAAGCAGACGAAAAGTTTATAAATTGTATAACAAAATTTGAGAAAGTAAAAGTGTTTCCAAAAATTGAAAATTTGAAAAATGGATTAATTAATTGCTGCATTTTATAATAGTAAATTTGAAATTAGCGTTTATGGCAATCAAATGGAAAAGTTTAATTTGAAAATTGATGCTTGTTGAAGGAATTTGTCACTACGAAAATTGAAATTGGATGATTAGTAAAGAAATAGGTAAATGAGTTTTAAATGATGTGTATTGCATATTTAAAAAAATTTGTATGAAGCTACAACTTTAAAATGTAGCAAAATTGATGAAATTATTTAAGGAGATGAAATTGTTAGTTGGAAATTTTAAAAATTAAGTTGTAGTGAAGGATTTTATTAAAGCACTAAACACTGTGCGCGAGCGGTATGAGGGTGTATTTTTAATAATTTTTTTCGAGCCAACGATGAATGGTTTTTTATTTATAGATACTAATATTCATTATAGTATACATATAGAAGACACTACACAAATTATTTGATTTGAATCTTCAGAATAGTTTACGGTGTACAACGCTTCCAAATGACACTCTGCTGCTTAGTGGTTGACAGCAATTAAGCCATACGGTTCATCCGAAAAATACCAAAAACTTATTTTTATAAACTAGACATATAGGTTTATAGCCTCACGTAGCGGAATTTCGATATCTAGAAAACAAAAAAATTGGCGGACCAGCGAATTTTATTTCCCATTTTTACAGAAAATTTTCATCTTTTATGAAAAAAAAGAAATAGAAGGGGGCTCTTTATCAAAAAATCCCTACGTGGTGCCATAGAGACTTGATTTGCGAACATTTCATTTTTTGGTACATGCAAATCGGATGAATAGTTTTTTAAATATATTGTCAACCAGGTTGAAAAATGTAGTTTCGATAACAACGCGTTCAAAGTTTTGCTGCAGGATAATTCAACATACAAACTAATCACAATAAATAGCATTTCACATAAAATGCTGTATCTCCGTCAATTTTATGAATTTCTTTACAAAATTTGGTGAGAGCATTCTTAACAAATGCATCTTTAAGAAAATGAAAAAGAAACAAATAAAATTTATTTTTATTTTTACAGTGTTTTAGTGCCTTAAAGAAGGATCGATATGAACATTGAAGATGAAAATGAAATTGCAGAACACTAGAAGAGAATCGAAATTATGAAAGGTCCGTAACGGAAAAAGAAGGAGCTTTGAAAAATTATGGAATAAAATTTGGAAGGATAAAAAAATTTGCAGTTATTTCGAAGAAAGTTTTGGATCGAGTTATCTAAGAAATTGTTATTATTGCAAAGAAGTTTGGATGTCATTTATGAATTGTTTAGTGATCATTCGTCAAGATAGGTAGTTCGGGATGTTGATTAATTAATTAATTTAGGTGTGTAAATTAGATTGCCGCATTAATTAATTATTATTTACTTTTGAATATTGTTATTTATTTTTGAAGATGTTGATTTAGAGAATTTGCTACCTATTCCAAAAGCACGACGTTATGTGTCTTTCTTGAAATCCCTCCTGGATTTCTGCATAAGCCAGAAAGGATTGCTGTCGTGTAATTTTTGGAATAAGGAAATGGTTTGCTTGAGTTTTTGTAAATAATTTAAATTTTGTATGTTTCGCGGTTTCGGGGAAGCCGAGAGAGCGCGAGCAGTGAAGAAGAAGACTTGCGTACGCCGTCCAAGTCGTGGACGGTCCACATTTTGATTTCTGACGATTTTTAGTTGTAAACATTTGATTTATTTGAGAATAAAAGACAAGTAAAGTTTGAAGCAGTGTTATTTCTTTTAGATTGAGAATTTAGAAGAGAAAATTTTGTGGATTATACTAAATGCAAGTGGAATTATTTCGGAAAAGGTATACAAGGTCGCTTGATAGTGGGCGATACTGAAAGATAACCGATTGAGCCAGCCGGGTAAGAAGGTGATTTCTCCGCCGATTCGATATTTAATATTTAAGGGTGGAAAATAACACTTCAATATACATCGATAGGCCTTTGTTTAGTCATGGACAGTTATATGTAGCATTATCAAGATGTCGAGCGAAGGATGGAATACAAATTCAAAGTGAAAGCGACATAAAAAATGTTGTATGTAAATAAGTTTTATAACTTGAAGTTATTAGGGACGCAAAGCGGCCCTGGGGGGTTGGGCGCGTCAGCGGCCAGGGGAGCGGAGCCCCCCTAGTAATTCTACAAATAATTATGAACCAAAATTCAAAAGTGAAGAAATTTTACCGTAACACATCAATGTCCATGCCAAAATCTTATTCGAATTTACTTCTAACACCATAAAAACAGCGATAAAGTTGTTGAAAATTGAGCGTATTGTGTCTATGCGCGAGCGACTGGATTCTGACTACCTCAGATGAGATAGAAGGTTTTCGAAGAAAATACGACAAAATTTACAGAAACTTTATTAACCCATTTTGTTTTCTAATATTTTTCACAATAACTCAACGACATTTTAAAATTTGGATTTCAATCCCACTATTGCGGAATATTCAACTTGATAGTTGAAGATCAATGCAAATGTTGGATAAACAGTCAAAACCGGTCAAAACTGAATAAATTTTAATATCTTCCAAGCGCAGAGTAATTGAAAATTAAAGTAATAAATTGCGCTGAAATTTATTTCAAGCAAGAACTGTTTTAAATTAAAGGTATACAGATCCCCTTGTGAATAATTACCCCCCCCCCTCCAACGTAAACTCGTGGTTATCATGTCGCCTGGAGATAAATTCTTCAATTTCTTCAACTATGCAATCTAACCTCACTTATGTTTGTTTACAAAAGGCCAAGTTGAAGGAATTCCTTATATAACAGAAACAAAAATTAAATTCAGGACGCCACGAGAACGTTTTCCCTCGACATCTACCAACACAAGGTGATGCTGCTCTACCTTTATTTAATTTACATTGCAAAGTTACTCCGAAGTACCTATTTCTTATTTTCTGATAACTACTTTTTGTAAGTATGGCAAAGATAACCAAATTTAATGCAAGAGATCTGCATCCAAAGATGAGTCATAAGCGACTTTAAATTATTACAACTATTCACTGTTTGTTACACCTCATGCAACATTATGATACCCTAATAAAAGTCAAACCCTTTTTAGAACCACAAAAGGGTGTTCTAATTTAAACATTAATAAAAGTTATTGATGCAGAGTAGTCACTTTGTGATGACTGGGCGGTAGCCAAATTCTTGCGCAACAAAAATAACGAAATAAATTATGAAATTTTCATGGCGGAATTACGTAACAAAAATGTGCATTGGGTCTCCAACTACGTTATAGAAATATGTATTCTCAATTTTCTGCTCTCCTGATACAATAAACACGCGTGAGTCACAAAATAAGATATGTTCAAGAATTTTATCAATTTTGAAAAATTATAAAAAAAAACTCAATAAAAAATTGTCAAGCTTATTTATTATACAAAATTAACGGAGGTTTACAATAATAATACTGATTAATTACAATTTTACCAATATTTTTCAAGAGTTGAAGTCAATTCCTTTGGAGATGTATTAGGTCCAAATCGTGCAACTGGCTGTCCATTTTTATCAACCACAAATTTAGTAAAATTCCATTTGATAAAATTACCCAAAGTTCCTCCTTGCTTGCGTTTTAAATACTTCCAAAGAGGATTAGCTCCATCTCCATTAACATCAACTTTCTCAAACATATCAAATTTAATATCCTTGGTTTTCACAAAAGTGCAAATAGCATCAGCGTCTCCAGGTTCCTGATGACCGAATTGATTGCATGGGAATGCTAAAATTTTTAATCCCTTGGTTTCTGAATATTGATCGTACAATTCACCCAATTCCTCGTAATGGTTCTTCGCATATCCGCACTGCGATGCAACATTGACAATAATTGTCACGTGATCTTTATATTGCTCCAACGAAACATCTTCACCTTTAATTGTTTTGGTATTAAAATCGTAAATGGATTTTGCATCTTTCCAATTAACTTCTTTGGTATCAGCCATTTCTAAAATTGTGTTAAAAACGATGTGGTAGTACTTAAACAATTATTTAAAACTTACTTGCACTTTTAATTTTATGTCCTACTTATTAGTCGAACTTCGAAAAAGTGAAAGTTTTATCGGTAGCTTAATCTATAAATAGAAACGTCTAAACAAAATAAAGCAGTGTAATCGATAAAATACTCCAGTGAAGTGCAAGATTATTGAAAAAAAAGTAGTAAATATTCACTCACGATGACTTGTACAAAAAATTACTGTGATACATACAATTAAATTTACGATTGTGAGAAAAAAGTTTGGTTAAATTAGTCAGGTGATTTGTTGTAGTCACCATAACAAAAACATCGAGTGTAAAGGTTGTACTACATGACTCCTGCACTTTTACTATCACGTACAGGATTGCGCGTTTGTTTAAAATGTTTTATTTCTTCGCAAACTATATTTTGCGGTTTGTTTGTTTATTTGAAACTTATTTAATATTTAGATATATTTTTGTTAGTTATAAATGCGTAGTAGGTAACGTGATATGAATAAAAAACCCCATCCGGTTTACGGTTGCGCGTTTGGGCCATATAAATGCACGTTGTTACGTTGTTAGTGCATGGTAAATTTATGTCCTGGAAGACAGCATCAGATTCATTTTTCAGAAATGAATCTGAATAGTTGACCAAATAATTAGTTGACCACAAAGTGACAACTTTTCTACAAAACCACTTTTATTAAGAATTATTGACTTTTTACACTTTAAAGACATAAATAAGGTAAAACTATATTAAAATATTGAAAAAAAATATTGATTAAGTATAGTATATTATTACTTTAGATATTATTAAAACGCTCACATAATCGCTATACAGACTACCTTAGGAGCATGATCCTACGATTATATTTTGCACAGGGGAAGCTTATTGGGTTTTACATAAAATATATTTCAGACACACAAAAATTCAGGGGCCTTCGGGGTTCCCCGGCTCCCGAAAGACCGATATTTGCAAATTTGCTCACATAATCGCTATACAGACTACCTTAGGAGCATGATCCTACGTTTATATTTTGCACAGGGGAAGCTTATTGGGTTTTACATAAAATATATTTCAGACACACAAAAATTCAGGGGCATTCGGGGTTCCCCGGCTCCCGAAAGACCGATATTTGCAAATTTGCTCACATAATCGCTATACAGACTACCTTAGGAGCATGATCCTACGATTATATTTTGCACAGGGGAAGCTTATTGGGTTTTACATAAAATATATTTCAGACACACAAAAATTCAGGGGCCTTCGGGGTTCCCCGGCTCCCGAAAGACCGATATTTGCAAATTTGCTCACATAATCGCTATACAGACTACCTTAGGAGCATGATCCTACGTTTATATTTTGCACAGGGGAAGCTTATTGGGTTTTACATAAAATATATTTCAGACACACAAAAATTCAGGGGCATTCGGGGTTCCCCGGCTCCCGAAAGACCGATATTTGCAAATTTGCTCACATAATCGCTATACAGACTACCTTAGGAGCATGATCCTACGTTTATATTTTGCACAGGGGAAGCTTATTGGGTTTTACATAAAATATATTTCAGACACACAAAAATTCAGGGGCCTTCGGGGTTCCCCGGCTCCCGAAAGACCGATATTTGCAAATTTGCTCACATAATCGCTATACAGACTACCTTAGGAGCATGATCCTACGTTTATATTTTGCACAGGGGAAGCTTATAGGGTTTTACATAAAATATATTTCAGACACACAAAAATTCAGGGGCCTTCGGGGTTCCCCGGCTCCCGAAAGACCGATATTTGCAAATTTGCTCACATAATCGCTATACAGACTACCTTAGGAGCATGATCCTACGTGATGCTGTCTTCCAGGACATGGTAAATTTTTGTATTTAAAATAGGCAAAAATTATGCCTATGCTCTCATTTGCTAATGAGACCTAATTCAGGGTATTAATTTATTATTACCTGACAAAAATTATGAAATAATATTATGGAAAATACAGCTTCTTGAACCATGACGAGAATTATATTTTATCAAATCATAATCATAAAACCACTGAAAATATTTGATAAAATTGTGGTACAAAAATTCGTTATCTTTTATCGAACCTTGGACTTTTGGATTCAAATTCAAATATGTATTTGCAATAGCAAATCCTTTTATTATTTACGTACGTACTTACGAGGTGTATTCAACAAAAATTGGACTGTTTGTAGTAAAATCAAATAAAAGGTCAGTCTTCAAAAATTAAATCGACCCAAGCAACCATTGGATTTTTATTTAATTTTGAATAATAGTCAGTTTTAACTTTTAAAAATTGAGAAACTCCTCGCTGTGGATTATTACAAAAATTAAAGGAAGTTCTCTGAGAAAAAGAAAGGCAAAGTGAAACAAAAAATTTTGGTTCTGCATGTCAAAGTTATGCTTATTCATCAGATGCGACAGTCATTGTACAATAATCGAAATTGGACGCAGGTGTATGATGCAACAGGAAGTTATGGATAAGATAATAAACAATAGAGCGGATCTTTGATAACTGCCGATATCAATTCTGGCGATCTAGGAATAGACTGATATTTTGCGGTGGTTTAGAAAAATTAATTCAAAGAAGTACCTAGTACCATGAGGTTCAAGGAGATTATATCAAAAAATAAAATTTATTTCATTTAAAATGAATTCATTTTACCGAAGTTATTGATCACCCCTTTTATTACCTTTTAAAATACTCCGACTTTCGTTATCTAGAATATGTCCGTATTTTTACGCCTTGGAAATAAAAAAGAGTTTATCGGTGCTAAATAGGGAGAATAATATAATAGAACCCAAAAAACAATATGGCCCTTGAATGTTTGGTCAACAACTTGCTGACAAACATAGATTTGCGTACAATCCATGGTCCAGAATCGATGAATTGTTTTGCCAAACATCTGATCGTTGCTTTTGATTGATCACACCTCTAGAAATATTCTTTATGGACCTACCGTGCAAAAGAATGTCACGACGTTGTGATCAACTGCAAGAAAGTTTTCTTCAATTAATATTTCATAAGAGATATTTATTCTCCTACAGTTTTGGAATAAACTTGGCTAAAGTTCAATTCATACCAAATTTATCTGTTAACAAGATCCCATAAATTTTTTCATGCAGATGTACATGAAATTTTGCTTTTGTGCTCGAGTTCGAACATTGGAAGTAAAAAGACACTCTCTGCTCTAGAAACTCTAATGTTGCGCAAGTAACATTTCAATCCTGGTAATTCCATTAACAGGTTATTTAGGGATACCTGAGAATTACCTGCTCTTGGCTTGGCTCACACTGCGCTGCAGATTATCGCGAGATTGTGAATTGCAATTACCTGGCTTGCTGAGGAATTGATGCAGGTTCGCGCCTGCACGTGCTTGCTTTCAACCAAATATGCCGCAGAGCTGCTTTAGGTAAATTCATGCACCATTTTACTCAGATAGCATCTTGGAGATTTTCCTCATACCTGCCACAGGAACAGGGTCCTGGGCGAGTATTCACTGATAGGCAATTGCCAGGAATTTCTCAGGTTAAAATGTTGCTTGGGACATCAACACTGTCAATACAACGGAAAGTTTCTTTTATCTTTGATTAACTAATATTGAAGAGTATGAATTGTGACAAAAGCTTCCTTCCTTGTTTAAGCAATCCTGGCATGGATAAATCCGTTCATGAATTAAAAGGTTAATCAACTGTAGGTCAGTCACATCTGTGGGATAATAACCATTAAACGATAAAAATGAACTTTCAACTTTGGTAGCTTATAATTATTATTATATATTTTATCATTGTATATTTCTGATTTAAAAGCTATAAAAAATATCTTGTTAATTTTTAATTAATGCGATTTTTAATTAATAACTATACAGGGTGGCGTGCGGCAGACAGACGCATGGATTTGAAAATGGAATAAAATGCAGGCTGTTACAAAATTACCAAATTTTTTAATTTTTCCTGTTTCACTAACATAGGAAATTTAAATTTACACGATTTTGAACAAAATATCGCCCAAACGGCGCCCCTCACACTCCAAAAACTGAATAAGCCTTTTTCTGCAGTTTTCGTGCACCATTGACAGGAATTTCGGCGATTTAGGCTCGAATGTTGTTTTTGAGGGCTTCCAGTGTCCTGGAACGATCGTTGTAAACCAAATATTTTAAGTATCTCCACAGGAAAACATTACAAGGGGCCAAATCAGGAGAGCATGCTGGTCAGTTCAAATCGCCTCTTAGGGAGATGAGGTGCCCGGAAATCTATCTCACAAAAAGTTCACGAAAACCCTTACTGTGTGGGCTATGGTCCCATTCTGCTGAAACTAGACGTTTTTCAGCTCCATCCCTTCCAACTGAAGCAAGAAACAATCCTGGATCATGGTCAGGTAACGTGCAGAAGTGACGCTCCATCAATTTCTTCAAAAAAGTAATGGCCGATTATCCCAATTCTTATTGCATACAATACTGTCACCCTGTCGGAGTGCAGAGGTCTCTGTGGAGTTCCCTGGGATTTGTATCACTCCAATACCGCATATCGAGTGCTAAACGGCAGTACCTCGTAAGTAACATTTCAGAAAACTTATTGTTTTTGTATTATTTTATTGAAGAAATATGTCTCCATCTTGTGGACAAATGGGTTTAATTCTTAGACGACAACCATCTGGTAGAGGGGTGCAAATGATGATGTTCTTTAACGATTCGTTGAATGGAACGTCTCGAAGTGCCGAGGGCACCTGCCTGTTTCCGAATTGAACGTCAGAGAAATTGTTAAAGCGCAGCTCGAACCCTCTCGATGTTTTCTGGGGTAGTAACGGTAAACTGAGGCCCCCCTCTTGTAGCATTTCAAATGCTATTTTTATATTTTGGCGGAAATCTATGCATCACCCTGTGTGTGTTTCAAACACGCGCAATCGTATTAAATTTCGAAAATTTGTCAAACGTTCATTCTTCGCTTATCTTTATGAAAAGTAGAAGTTTCATTTTACGTTTGTGCAATTTTATGTTTTAAAAGCCACAAATTGTTAGTTTATTGAAGTGATCTTTTTTTATTTTACCTTCTGTGCTACATTTGTGGGTAAGATTGCATTATTTTCTATCCTGAGCGGAAGTTTGACTTTTGATAGATTTTAGCTTTTTCGTACTACCACGTCAATTTTCTGTGACGTTCATTTTTGGTTTCCAATTTTAATTATGGTTTTCTGAGCGGGTGCACATGGTGATCAGTAGCCCGATTGTCCATCTGGCTGTTTTTATCCACCAACCATATGGTTATTTGTATGGATATGGGCCAGCAGTTTGGTTATCTTGTTTCCACCTGTGATAACCTTGATTCCTGTGTCGAACCATCTGTGGCAGCCATTTTTAACGATGTTGGGATTTCGTTTTTGGGTTCACCATTCCCGTATGAGATCAATGGAGAGGGCAGGACTGATCAACATTCAATTATCCCCAGATTCACCGCAGTTTTGCGTTTTTGATTAAGAAGTGGTGTGATAAGTTTGTCACTTTGGCCGTCTCCTTTGACGATTTATCCATACTTTTTGGGAAGACGTGCGAGCTCCATTCCAATATCGAGGGATTTCTTGTCGCAGCGGTAGCGTGAGCCTATACCACTATTCCATCTCTAGTGGTTAGGACAGCACCAACGACGTAGGATGGCTGGAAAACCATTAATTAGTTTTTTTTTGTGGAACCGCATTTAGGAGATTTGCTTGCCTAAATTATTTACATCGACATTAAGATGCTATACCGTTCGCAGGTGAATTGATTCTTGTTTAATTGTGCAGTTTTTGTTATTTTTAGCTTTACACCTGAAACTCAGTTTAAACGATGAACCATTAATATTCCAGAGGTTCCAAAAGAATTGAGATGTTGAATCGGACGGATTGAGGTGGAAGGGTAAGTTAGAAAGCAATTGCTGTATTTAATTTTACTTGATGATATCTCTTGCGAATGTGTTATTTGCAGTCAATTTTACCAACGTTTTATGTCTGCGTTGGGCAATCTCCTGGATGCGCGGATTATTTTTAGTGAGTTGTTTTCAGATAGCAACTCATCTGTTTTTTTTATTTGATTGTCCCAGGGTATCCCTTCAGGGTATCCTGGATTTTACTTGCTATGTTGTATGTTTTGTGTCTCCTATTGGAGTTTTGGAATCAAATATTGTCAACCCCAGCTTTATCTATACTTTGTTCTTTAAATAAAATCAACTCTTATTTACTTCCGTATTTTATTTAGAGGACTGGCGCCCGAAAGGTTTTTTTCCTTAGTTAGTTGCCATCTGATCGCCTGAGCCAACGGAAGAACCTACGAACCGCGTCCGCGCGACCCATGATCTGGCACTGGACGGGGGTGTAATCCCTTAGCTGGCCTGTCTACCATTACATTCGTAGATCAGCGGGGCAAGTGGCCCAAATTAGAGCAATTTGCGTTACACTCTTACCGTGGATACATTTCCGGTATCCTGGAATGCATTATCTAGAATTCAGCCGTAGAGGGCTATATATTGAACCAATGGAAGGCAAGCTGTACGCTAACGATCGACAAATAGGTTTGCACACAAAAAACTCGTTGGTCAATGGACCACTCCATTATGGCGACTGACAATGAGTGGAACATAAATTTATTTTCCCCCCTCTTTCGAAGCACCCCACTTTCAACCTTCTAGGACCGTTAGGAAGGGAGCAATGCCCTCTTCAAATCCATGTATAGCCAATACAAGAAGAGTGGCTTTCGCGAATTTGTTCATTTCGATGCAACTTGCTACTTTTGCCACCATACTGAGAGATGATGACGAAAAGCAATTTTTGGTTTATAATATAATAGGTTTTTAATATATGTACCTACCTACCTAATTGCCAATATAATAATTTTCAAATTGAGAAAGATGAGGCCATAAAGTAAGACAGCGTACTACTGTTTTATCCTTGTGCTACCATTTGGTGATATTCTAATTTTAAAAATCATGTAAAATATTCACTCTTGCTCGAGAATTATGCATCTTTATTATTCGGCAAAGAAATGGGAAATTACATGCAGTCTTCTATAGTATAAACGGCGTTGGCCCAAATTGCAGCAGATATACAATAATCAATAGTATTGTGGTCCATGTAGTGTAACATGATACATGATAGTAAACGGCAAGACGATCTACTACTGAAAAAATAAGTTTAAAAAATATTAAGGAACTCGGTTGATTTGTTCAAAATTAATATTCATTAAATTAATAAATCCAATGCACTTTATAAATTCAATAAAATATTCATAAATCCAATAAACTTTTCAATTATTAGATACTATGAATTATTCACAAATAAAAAGAATTTCTGTTTATTTGTTGAAATTCATTGATTCAATAAAAATTTTCATTCCACGATATAATTTAGATTGGAAAATCTACTAACTTTGGATAAATTTTAACACATCAAAATCAACTTCCCTTACAGCTGCTAGCAATGACGTAAATACCCGGGTGCAAAGGCACTGGGTCAATATTTTGGGCCCCCTAAATTGCATATGGTATTGCTACCAAATTTTGTAATTTTTTAAATATTAAATCGCACACCTCTTAATCGAAGGGTTCGAAAAGATACGCCCACTTGCTGCTAGAATAAAAAAAGTTGAACAAAAGTTTTAAAATTTATTAGTATACATAGTATTGAAAATATTTTGAGCATCTCGCCATTTTAGAACACTCAATTTAAGTATTTAATGCTGTTAAACTATCAAATATCACATGGGCTTTTAAAAGAAAATTTCCTTTTCAAAATTTCAATTCTATTCTATTCAGACCGCTTTAAATCATTTCTTGCACGTTAGTACGACGAACAGCTAATTTGACTTCTTCAAATTCGAGTTCTCTAAATTCAGTGGTAAATGATGCCACATAGGTAAGCATTAATATAGTGTATATCCATTCCGAGAAAGTGGATGTCAGCCTAAATTGAAATCCATTCTCCTTTTCGGTCCACCACGTATAATTTTCGCCTAAAATAATATCTGTATTAATTACATAAATAAACCATGATCTTGTAAAGTACTAAAAACAATAGTCAATCTGGGTTATTTTTGCATCTAATTTCATAACCGCTGGTTGAGTTATGGAATCGAAATTTTGAGATCAAATCGTGGATTTCGCAGAATTCGTTAGCTCTGCCCTTGGGTGACCATCCACATACTGTGATGAAATGCGTGCAAGTTTATTTTGCCCTCCATAATCCAGGTGTCTTAAATAAGCATAAAAACCTGCATAAAAACCTACCTTGAAATTCAGCATAAGATAACTTTGCAGAAATGACCATAATAAAGAGTATTGGGAAAAATGCAAACGTTAAAAATACTCTTAAATATAGGATACTTTTTGTGGTTCCATAATTTTGCTTTACATCCTTTTCAGAAATTATGTCTGCTGCATAGGATATATAAGTCTGCAATAGAGTTTCCATTACGCCAAAAGATACAGCAATATTTTAAGTACGTGTGTATACCTGAACAACAAAGTATAACGGAGAAGATGTAAATGTAATTAATGCTCCAAGGTAGTGTATTTTGGGCATTTCGAGTTCCTGAAAGTTTCCGCATATGCTGATTCCCGTAACGATGAAACCTATTAGTACTAAGCCGGTAATATTCCATTTGCGAAGTTTCTCAATATTTTCTAATTTTATAAGAAAATGCACATAGCGATATCTTAGATATAAAGTTATTCCCACTAAAATGAAAAATGTTAGAGATGATACTAATATATTTAAAATTTCGAAGTTTTTGACTCGTTAAATAAATAATAATAAGATATTTATTAAGTTCAATTAACTCGATAATTTTTAGAAAATAAAATTTTGAGCAATAAAAAATTCTATTTGGCCTTGTCGTAGGTAAACATGTACAGCCACGCACACACTAGAGTACGTGTGAATTTTTCATTGAACCTATGTCGAGCCGGTCCTGCATGGCCGTAGCCGTCATTACAGTGACCTTTAAAATTATTGTAATGGTACTTACGTTATAAGCTATTTTTTTATTTAAATTTATAAATATCATTAAAGTATTTCGTCTTGTATAAATTAAAATTACATACTTGAAATTGCAGACAAGTTAAATAGCTGTGAGAAAATGCAACTCTCTGGTGCTTGTGTTCCTGTATCACTAATATATGGAAATAACGGATATATATGTCCATTGAAAACAGCCAAAATATATCTGTAAATACAGACAAATAATATAAAAGTATAATAAAAATTCTTACATATTAAATGCATCTGAGGAAGATTAACAACAGAGAAACACGTAGCATGAATGGTATTGTGCAAGTAATTTTTTAATTTTAAAAATTGAAAATAATTAACTATTTTATAATTAATAATTTGAAATGATAAATTTTAATTTAAAGAGATTTGTACCCACTATTATTATATAATTTAATTTACATAAAAGTAATTAAATTATAGAAAAAAAAATTAAATATTAATAATAACAAATGGAAATATAAGCAAAATTATGAGATTGCATAACATTTTTTATTTTACATAAAAAGGTTAAATATTTGCTTAATTTTGAAAATACATTTTTTTAAAGTTTATTCATTTTTCTTAAAATTATTTCATTTCAATTACCTATTATAAAACATTTTATACCTATAATATTTTAAATATTAAATTTAATTTTTAAAACAATCTGGATTGTTTTCATTTTCGTTAAAAATAGATTCAAAAATATTAATTACTAAATAAAAATTATATAACTTTTTTATTTTTGATTGTTTAATAAATATTAAATGAACTAAATAAAAGCAAAATAAAATCAATCTTACACAACTTTCGTATTTACTTTTATTTTATTAGCAATGCTGCAGTTTAGTTAGATCAACTTTACTAAAATTATTATTTTATTAAAAATTAAATATTACTAAAGTTGAAAATTATTAAAAACAATATTTCTAATTCGATAAATTAATAGTAAAATAATTGAAAAAATGCTTCCTAATGTTAATTTCAAAATTACTTACGAAATTATAAATGTGAACAAAAATAATCCAAAAGTTAATCCAGGCCAGTGGTGTAATTTAAAGCACTTAAAAATCATTGCTGGAAAAATTAATTTTTAATTCCGATTAATTCACTTTTATGAAGCCACTGTACGGTGCAATCGTCAAAAATTAACTTGATACCATTTGTACTCTGATAAACCGAAAAGAAACATTGATAATACCATATCAAAGTAGAAAAAAGTTGTTGGTGTATAAGATGTGTTAATTTTTATTTAACAAAAATTTGCTAATATTTTACTAAGAAACTCTGAACTTCGGCTCCTCTTTGAACACAATATTTTTGAAAATAACTATAAAATATCCAAGGTAGTTTTGTACCTACATCATTATTTGAATGGATAGCTTCGTGATTCAAAAAGATAGTATCGCTAGACCAGGAAATACAAATGTAATGAGCCAACACTAATTACTTGAGTGTTGATGTTTTGTAAACAAATGAAGGTTTTTGGTTCAAGTAATGATAACACTCGAATTTTGACAAAAATCGTTTAAATTAATTGTGGTCATGCAAGCAGTAATTAATTAGTGAAATTATCCATTTCAGTTCATTTTTTAATGATTTTTTTCTTAGCAGTCAGTAAAAAGGATTCATATATCTCCATAGGATCCATAGGCTCAATTCTGAGCCATAAATTCAATCCTGATGTAGAAATTTTGTAAAAATAGTTTTCTATTACTATCTCCAAATTCCGCCGTTGTCCGCGACGTTGTCAATGGTCCTTTTTCAATATTTGAAAAATGTCCGTCCGGTAAATTTAATTCTTAAAGTAAATTTAGTAATTATAAAATACGAAGTTTATTTGTTGCCTGATGTGGATTCTTCGTTGCGGAATCATCAATTTTTGCACCTTGAATGACTGAATATACTTTTTGGTGTTGGTCATCGTGTACAGTACTGATTTTTGATATTATGGGCATTTCTCAAGGCCAAAGTCAACACTTTAAAACCTAATAATCATCGTAGAATATTTCAATTTTAAATGTTGCTTAAAATTATTTAAAAATCAAAATCAATAATTAAGATGCATACCGAATAATAAGTAGATACCTATATCGACGACGTTTTGTAGAAGATGTAAACAGATAGAAATCAAAGCATACCTCATCACAAAATCATCAAAACCAGAAATAACGACGACCTGGTAGAGCTCCAAAAGGAATGAGGACATAAACGATCTGTGCGAGATCAAAGGTATAAAATCAGCTAAGCATGACAACACATAACCCCCGGTTTCTCAAACGAGTGTTTGCTGAGACGACACATGTCGCAATAGTAAAGTGCCAAGAAGAGAATCTTGGACATACGTATGCTCGAAATCGGAATGTGAGTCAGATGAATCACGAATTTTGCCCCGTTTGCTGGCAATCTAGACCCCTACCACCTGCTTGGGCGAATGGGGTAACAGATGCATCAAATGCGGCAGCAAAGTTCATAAATTCGTGAGGAAGTTAAGCCCGTTGAGTTTTTTTCAGGTGGATCTTAACCATGCGAAGGCTGCTCGAGACTTCTCAACCCTTCTTTCTCAAACTTATTATCAGTGAACAATACAAACCGTGATATTTTTAACTGGATTCAATTCAATAACGGCAGAGCAGCGATTTTAATATTCACAAGCACCACAATAATTGTGATAAGTACGCGGTACAATCTTTGGATAGGTAGAATCACCACGGTTTTCATTATGCTCATGCTACTTTCACCTGACGATAGTCGGTATTAAGGCAGCATCGTAGGTTATGAAAAGTCTGCATCTCATCTCACAGAGGTCTTTCCGGAATTGAATCTAGTTGCCTGCCATAAGGCAAGACTCCCTGATATTTGTAATGGCTCCCTTCATGATCTCCGTACTCGTCGACCTTGGTAATTACTTTGGGCCTCCAGCACTGTTTGATTAGGTAACAAATTGCAAGCTGCCAGACGAAGAAATGGCTAGCAACCACAATTATATATCATTAGCATTACAGATTTCCAAACCGATGCTAAAACCCAATACGGCGTCAAAGGGCTAGTCAAGGAGGAAATTAAGTCTTCAGAGGTCCCAGGATTACTTGACTGAAACATAGGCGAGCAACGTAACAGAAAGCTTCCTAAAGATGATCTGCAATGTCTCGATCGACGCAAGAAAGGAACCCTTAGGGGCAAGTCGGTATATATAGGTAGAACGAAACTATATATCAGAAATCAAGAAAACATGCTTGAGAACAAACGGTTGACCAGGACCAAGACATGGATGACTCCAGAGGCCAGAGCTAATTTGTCAACGGACAGAAATTGACGTGAATTAGTATAAAAAGTGAATTACGACACCTAGATTATGGTATATACGAGTAAAATAATGACTAAAAAACTGGGGAAATCATCGATTCGAAGTTTAACAGAATATAGAATACAAGATATGAAAATTCTCTTTTCCACACACTAAAAGTTTAAATATTAACAAAATGAAGACGCACCATTTAATGAGGTTGAACTTAAATATTCGTCATCAAATATACGCCAATCAACAGAGCTTCGTACCTAGAAAGGGTGCCACTGTGCCAGCTTTAATACTAATAAGAGAAATATATTAAAAATTTTTTAGACAAATTAAAAATGTATTAAACACTTTTAGAACTAAAACTATAAAGTTGGCACAAATGTAAAGTATACGAAAGTATAATTTTATACCCAAACGTTTTCATTACACTGTAACATCGTCAGGTAACTAAACAGAAAGTGACAAAACGATTTTGGTTAAAATATACCCGTAAAAAGCGGCGTGGAAAGATTAAGTTTTGGGGATCTTTGAATTTAGGAGATTATTTGGAAAAAATATTTAAATATTATAATATTTTTAAAACATGTGACAAACTAGAGAAAGTGGGGTGGTTAAAGCATAAAAGCTTAGGTTGAGGTTGAGTTTATACAGAGGTGAAAATAACTAACTTTAGGGTGTTGGAAGGGGAGATGTCATGAGTTGGTGGGGGGAGGGACTATTTATTGAAGATATTTAACAATGGCAAGTTATTCAAATCAGATTGACTATTAGTAAGGTAGATTGATGTTTTATTCTATTAATCTCCATAGCTTCCAAATTTTTGGTTTGTCTAAAAAATTATGATATTATGTTTACTATCAAGTTCCATTATTTAGATTAGACCACGCTATTATATTATTAGTCCAGTCAAAATAGACATTTCACTTTGCAAAAATTCGCATCCAGCTGAAAATTGGCATAGACCTTAAATGCACTATTACAAACAAAATATCGAAAGTCCCCACCGATCCCACGTCTGCTAAAAAAGTTGTTCACGGTCAAAGGTCAATAATATCGGTTTTTTACATTTTTCTCTTAAATATTCTTTCTCGTAAAAATAAGTTAGACAAAAATTATAGATCATGAAATTCTCTACAAAAATTATTCTTATACTTTTTTTCGTACGAATCGTTATTCCTGAGAAATCACGATTCAAAAGTTGGGAAGTTTTATTAGACAGTGTCCTATTGATTGAAAAAATGGTAATATTGGTAATGATTAAATGATTATCGAAATCGCGATATATCAGGAATAGCGATTCGTACGAAAAAAAGTATAAGAATAATTTTTATAGAGAATTTCATGATCTACAATTTTTGTCTAACCTATTTTTACGATAACACTTATCATTTACGAGCAAAATGCAAAAGATCGATATTGTTGACTTTTGACCTTGAATAACTTTTTTAGCAGATGTGGGATCGGTGGGGACTTTTGATATTTTGTTTGTAATAGTGCATTTAAGGTATATGCCATTTCAGCTAGATGCGAATTATTGCAAACTTTGCACTTTTTTTTGTCTATTTTGACTGGACTATATGGAGATAATTAAGAGAAATTACCAAGATTCGCCGGACCATCTTATCAATGCTTTCAATAAATGCTTATAGATGGAACATTATATCAAGAAATGGATAAGAGCCAAACCAGTCTCTATATAAATTTATATACATCTCTAGACAACTCAAGGGCATAGTGCCCGGAATCTGGAACGGAAAAAAAAACTGATGGAACAGATTAATACTATCATAAAAAAAAACGAGAGGCGTAACGCTCGTCTCAGAGAAAACTCAGGTTGTCCTAACCACTGGCAGAACAAAGATAACACCAATTCTTATTACGCAAAACAGAATACCATAATAAGCGGCTAACAGAGTATATTTGGACAAGAACTTTAGCATTGGGGCCACATCTTATAAAAGTATACAAAGCTTCATGTCGAATATAAGGGGTCTTGGGGAACTGAAAAGAAGATTTTGGCTATTATCTCGAATTCTATCATGTTCTAAGCTGTATCTACATGAGACATATCAAAGCTCGAGAGCATACAGAGTAGTAGAAACACAATGAAGTGGACTGTTTCAACGGAGTCTGCTCTATTAGTCGCATTACTGATGTTAATACAACCTAAGGCAGAATTACGTAGTGGAACATAATTATCATTTAAACCAATCATGACTCGGGGAAAAAAGTGGAATAAATGGCAGTCCCGTGGGATACAAGGACAAATATACGATGCATGCATGAACTGATACCAAGGATTGGGCCATAAGTCTTCCAAAATTACGGCGAGCTTTCCGTAAAGGTCACGAGTTCGCATTTCAGTGAATTATTTGAGCTGAAGTTTGCATTCTACTTAAAACCTTATAGAACGTCTTATTAAGCCTTTAAAATTCTATAATGCGCAATGCCATGCGCATAGCTCTAAATTTCCACTGATTGTCCAAATACGAATTGCTTCTTAAATTAGTTTACGTCTTTTGCACAAGATTCTAAGAATTGGTACTAAGTCTACAAATACAATATTCTAATATGTATTTAGATTTAAGTACATTTTTTTAATAACATAAACCAGTTCCACTTGTGGACACTAATATAACAAATTCAATATTAAATTAATTTATAACATATATTTTATACACATTTCAAACAACATTGATAGGTTCAATTTTTGAATTAACCCTTTTACTAACAAAACTAATATCACTGAAGGAAATAGTTTGAAATTCATGGGTAAAAGTAAGAATATAAATAAGCATTAATATAACTAATGTCCATTCGGCAAAAGTTGATACTAAATGAGCCGTATATCCACCTTCCTTTTCAGTCCACCAAGGCATACTTTTTCCTGAAAAAAAAAGGAATTAACTTGGAAAAATATAATTTACTTCTTCTTTTACCTGTAAAATTTGCTAAAGCTATCGTTCCACTGATTCCACATATAAAAAACATAGGAAATAGCCAAACTGATAAGAACAATCTTAAATTGTACAGCTTTTTCGAAATTGTAAAATCTTTATTTTGGTTGTGTGTAATGTATCTGCTTCCATAAGAAATTCTTGTCTAAAAAGTAATTAATTTTAACAAGATAAAAAAAACAGTGATATTAATAAATTCTTTACTTGCACTACGAAATAAAATGATCCCATTCCAAACGCAACCAAAGCTCCAATCATATGTATTGGTAGTATTGCTGTTTCTTGAAAATTTGCAACCACACTGACACCAGTGGCAAACATAATGGCTAACCACCAACTAAATCTATTCCATTTTCTTACGTCGTTGAAGTCTCCATTTGTAATGGCTATATCTACTTGCCGATATCGAATGTATAATGTTGTTCCTACTGCAAACAAGGAACTTATTTATTTATTCAAATGATTAGCAAGTAACAAAAATCTGAGTATGTAGCTACTTTTCTACTAATTTTTACTAATTTTCATCTCGTCATACAATCGCTAGATTTATAAATAAAATAAATTATTATAAGTACGAGAGATGAATCAATTGCCGAGCGGTTGCTTTTCGTGCCACAAGATTCATGAAGTCCTTCTATGGTAGAATTTTTCACTCACCAAATATCTACCTGCTGCCCTAGTAACAGTATATATAGCCGAAATGCTTCTCTGGTCTGGATTTGAGGGAGTAAATCACCTATTCCCGTGATTTGGAATTCACGTTAAGCTGTAGGTCCCCATGTCCGTCACATATTTTCAACACGAAACGGACACAGGTAAGGAAACTATGCAAATGATACAAAACCGGATATGTAATAGAAATAAAATATTATAATACGAAAATAATTACTTACAGATTAATGCTGCAAAATTGAGGAGCTGTCCAAAAATGCAGCTTTCAGGTACTGTCGTCCCTGTATCACTAATGTATGGAAAAAATCCGTAAGCATGTCCCCCTAATACGGACATTAAGTACCTGGAAAAGAATTCAGTATTAATTCAATTAATATTCACTCACCGTAAGAGTTTTTTTTATAATTTGATCAATAAATCTAAAGGTTAAGTGCAAATGTATTTTGTAATTTTTCGGTGATTTTTTTTTACATTTCCGTTAGCTCAAAATGTGCTGATATGCACATTTATTTTTTAAGTTATTTTAGTTTAGGTTTAGTGTTTGCACTTGCCCTAATTGTGATTCCGATAATGATTACGAATGATTTCATATTATTTTACAAAATTAAATTTGCAAAATAATTATGCAAGATAATATGGAATTATGCAAATTGACATGAGAAATCAAATTGTTATTTTTCATGCCAATTTACACTTATTTTTTTATGTTTACGGCCACTTAGTGCCATTGAAAATTCAATAGATTTTATAAATCAAGTGTTTTTCTTTCCGGTTTTCTACATTTTCAGCAATTTTTCAAGTGGTGGCAACCTGCAAGCCTAAATTTCAAGAGCTCTATTTTAGGTACTTTTGAAAAACTCCTGTATAATTTTTATTTTTTGATAATTCAAATAATTTCTACTTCAGGATTGTGCCTTTTAAGTTCCTCTTTCCAACGAATGTTATACTATATCAACAATACGTCGATTTTGTGACGAGCTATGGGCAAAAAAGCTAAAGAGTGGCAACCTGCAAGCCTTCCCCTACTTATTTCTAAAATAATATAATACTAACTTAACTATTAGGAATACTATAGATTTTAGTCTCTTTGTGCGGCTTCTTATATTCAAGGTATAATCAATTAATAATCATTATTCGATAATTTAATGACGCATAACATTTTAATAGTTAGTTAACTTACTACTACATAACCGCAAGCAATTTGTTTTGAAAAATAAATAAATAAATGTACAGGGTGGCTCAAATTCGCTTTTTCTTATGGGGAAATCGGTAACTATAGGAGATATCGAAAAATGGATGGCGCATCCTCGATCTCTTTTTTTGAGAAAATCACAATGGCGAAAACCGGAATTCGCTATCTTTTTTTGCTTTCGAATTATAGCCAAAACTTCGATTATTGGACTTTTCTATAAATGCCGATATCTCGGTTGTTTTTGAAGTTGCCAAAAATGTGTTGACACTTTCTTGAGACACTTTTTTAAGAGCAACAAAATAGGCCAAATAGATTTTAAATATTTAAGTGAGTTTTCGAGTTATAATACAAAGTTGTGTTTTTTTAAATGGAAACCATAGTTGAATATGACATTTTTAAATAGCATTTTTTATCCTCTTTTCAATTGTCCATCATTTCAAATAATTCCCATTTCATTCAAAAATGCAATAAAAATAAGAAAAAAACAAAAAATTAATAACATTTTTAGTAAATAACAATAATTATATATTTTGAATTATTAGTCAGGACGATAGAAAATTTTGAGCATCGAGTTGAAGCGATGTTTTTTTTTGTTTTAATAGATTTAGTAAGGGTGATTGTACCGAGGTCGGTGACCAAGTACCCTTAATTTTGAAAATTATGTACATTAGTGTAAAAATATGCTTATTGTGCGCTAATTCGTTTTCTGTTTATTTTATGCCCAAAGTGTTGGTACTAAAATTTAACTCATGAAAACGGAGATTCCATTGAATCTTTACTAAAAATGTAATCCCCACCGTTACATCAATAATTGTTTAAATACCATTAGAGCAAAAAATTAATTTTTTCTAATGTTGTCAATGGCAACGTACTTTATAGAATTATAATGTAACTTTGTCAATGACAACGTACTTTATAGGATATAAAATAAGTTAAAATTCTAATTTTTCTGTTAGTGTTAGAAAAAATATTGAAGACAACGCGTGTTTTATAGATTAAAAATCTTTGCCTATTAAATCCTCACTCCCTACGGTCGTTCGGATTTAAACTAAGACATCGATTTTTAAACAGTCTATAAAACACTGGTTGCCTTAATAGCTATAAGAAAATTTATGTACGGAAAGATAATGTTCATTATCCTATGTTATTAATTACGTAATTATTTTAAATGAATTCATAAAATAATTTTCACAAGTTAAAGCTCATTAGAATTGTATTTTATATATTTTATATATTTTAGTACAGTATAATTATGGAATTTGTAAAATTATTAAAATAAATACATAACCATACGAAACAGACCTCCAAATTATTAATTACCATTTGGTTTTTTAGTATTTAATTTACATCAAATGACATCACAATAATAATATTACAACTCTAATGTGTTAAAAATACATAACATTGTAAAAGTTTCTTTTGGGTTTATCGTATACCTACTTATTTTAATTTCACCCCCAATTTTGTATTTACGTAATATAATCTTCTATGTGGTTAAAACTCTTATTATACTAATTGGTAATTATTGAAAATAAACAGGTAATAATGACGCATGTAATGTTTTGAATTGTTTCTTTCAAAACCTGATTTCATTTTTTTAAACAATTTTAGAAGAGAAATAATATTTTGGCAAGGACATTATGAACAAGTTCAACAGCATTCACAGACAAGAATATGAACCCTAGTGATTAATACCCCAAGGTTTCATTTTGTCTGCCAAACATTCAAAATATTATTTTTCAGCTCGAAAATTATCCCTTACCACTCAAAAACCCCAAATTACCCTACCATGGATTCTTTAGTTTTGAGGTAGTTTTTCAAAAGTTAAAAATGCATTGTAAAAAAATAATATAATTAATTAAAAAAAAATGTTGCGGAAAGTATAAATAATACTATAATAATGTAATCACTAATCAGGGTACTTACATTATTATGTAAATAAGGTTTTTAATAAAATATAAAAAATATAATAAATGTCAAGATAAGAATTTAACTATGTAAATTAACTTTATAAAATTAAAAATGTAAAACTAATGATATTATTATAATGAATGAAATAACTTTTTCATAATCGTGATTAATTAATTAAGTACCTAATATCTTGATAAACATAAAAGTTTTGATGCAAGTAATTACATCAAAAATTCGATTTATTTATGTACCGAGGGTTACAAAAAATCGATTTTTAATTACATTTTTCTAAATGATAACAAACATTTACTTACTGTCATTGGCTTAGATATATATTTTTAGTGATATCTGGCAACAAACTAACGCACTGTTTATTTTAATTTCCAATATACCTATAAATAAAGTAATAGCGAAAGCACAAATACTTACGAAACTAAAAATGTAAAAACATATATTCCAAATGTCAAGCCAGGCCAATAATGCAGTTTAAAATGGCTAAATATAGACATTTTTTTAATTTACCGAAATAAATATTGAAGAATATAAAAAAGTGTCTTTCGCAAATTAACACTAACGATAAGACTTGAAATCATTCGAATTCAAATAACTTTGCGGATAAATACGTACAACACTATCACATCCGGAACTAGCAACTACTACTCTGTGGTTTACGTAATAATCATTTTTACTCCCACTTTTATAGCTTAATTTTACATTATAATAAGATATTTATTAATTAACTATAATAATTGTTATAATACGATCTTTTAATATTTATAACTGGTCCAGTCTCTTGTTTTTTGAATTAACAAGTTTTTTCATAGCCTTAAACTTTTATTAAGGATGTTGAGCCCTAAAATATCTGGAGCATGGTTGCTCACTTAAATTGAGTTTTTTATCCTGCTGACATTGCATGATTAAATTTAGTTCCTATAATCGAGGGTGTTCGGTATGATAACAACTTGTTTGATGCTTTGAGAATTTTTTTGGGGATTTAAGTTTTGACATTTAAGTTTGGCATTCGAAGTTCCGACACCGCTGGCCAGAACATTGATCCTGGGTTAAATATAAGATTTCAGTTTCATGATCATCCGCGGGGGGCAGACAAAGAGTTTATGTGCCGCCGAATAACAAAGTAAATTTAAACCTCTTATACAGGTTTTTATTGCATTGCACATTCATACTACTTCAATATACTATATAGTATATGTTTATGAACCATCCTGTACTTTATTCGATTCAGCCATACAACTAATTAGTGCAGTCATCGGGGATTTATAGCAGACGCCGCCTTCTTTTATCGCCGTATTTTTTTGTTATTTTATTTATTCTGTGCACAAGCAGTTTAACATCTTAAAAAATCTTTATAAACTTAACCATCAAAAATTAGTTTGCGCACAAAGAACGCAACGGGTTATATTTTCTACAAATGAAATTGCAACTTACAACTTACATTCCAACTTACAATGGGAACCTACAGCTGTTGAAATACCAATTTTGACATTTATTTTTAATGAAAGTAAATCAAAATTAAAGAAGTAACTTTTTCAGCGCATTTATGGTTAGAAAAATCACATTTAAAGTTCATTGTATTGCAGTATTATTTAGAGAGACAATGGAAATTTCCATTAGTTACGGTAACGAGATTGTCATTTGCGGGTTGTTTGTTAATGTAAAATTCAAAAAAAATAAAATAAACATCAATCCGAATTAAATCTCCTATTTTTTTATTTACATTTAAGAAAGTGTTATCAAAATTGGCGATTCATCAGCTGTAGGTTCTTCTTGCTAGTTTAGGTATTACGCAGCCAGATACAAAATTATAGGCATGTAATACAATTTTCCATTTTTAAAAATTGATAATAATTGAAAAAAAGTTCCGAAACCGAAAACAGGAGTGTCATTTAAATTAAAGACAAAGCAGCAAATTATCAAAAAAGTACAGATGATTCTTGTAGGACAGCAAGAGAATCATCATGTGGCTTGTAAATTTTTTTCTAAACAGCTATAACCACCGCCATTATTGATATACAGTATACACTGATGGTTTTGGTAAAACAAAAATAGAAATTTTATTATAATGAATCGTATTATTCAAATCCGGAAGCTTTTCGGGCTGATTCCCAAAGTTGCCATAGTTATTTTGGGAATAAATAACTATGTCCTATCTTACGGACCATATTTTACACAAAAATCGTTTACATAAAATTAATGTTTCAAAATTTTAATTAGTTGAGAATTCTCAACTGTAATTTGTATTATAATAATAATAATAATAATAATAAAGCGTTTATTTAGCCAGTAGGCTATACAAAAAAACATAAATTTTAAAATTAAAGTTTTACAAATATATATAGAAAATTATGTACAAAAATACATACAGAAAACAATACAGAAATACAGTAATACAATACAGAAAACGAAGATACAATACACTTATAAATTTTTCTAACTAATTTTTTATTTTTTTAACTAATTTTTCTAACTAATTTTTCTCACTACCAATAGAAGGTTAATTAAAAATTCGAAACATTAATTTTATCAATTTCCATGAGGTGAGGTTGGGCAAAACTGCAAATCTATGCTCTAAAATTTATAAAAGAGCTTTGCATATTTCTTACATTTTATTACCAGAAAGGTAGTTGTACAGTTAAGACCAGAAGGATTGAAGTTTTTGAAAAATTGTTGAGTAAAATAGTAGTTTCATTAAATCAGTACGGGTCTGATGAAGCATGGATGAGACTGAAACATGTAATTCGGTAAGGTGTTCTTTGATTTTATAATTTTTTTTTAAACTAAGCTAATACCTTTTTATTATTTAACACTTAAAGTTCATTTGTATGATTTTTACTGGTTGACTGTAATCTCAGTTCAAAATTAAAAATTCGTAGTTACTTTCATTTTTTATTTACCAATGAAAGTTTGCAAAATTAAGTTTATCTCGGTTTATCTGTTTCTCTTAATTTTAAATGTCAGCAATTTATTGAATTTAATTCTTCGCTCAGAAATAAACTTTTAATTTATGCATTTTCCAATATTAGTTTTATTTTATAAATTTAATTTAATTAATTAAGCGCTAAGATATAATCTTTCAAGGAAACCGTTAAAATCATTTCCATATCGGACATGTAAAATGGTAAAGTCATCTCTTTGATTTCGGGTCATGATTAGGAAGTTCTAAGGTTTTCCAGATTTTCTCTGGAGAGTATACCGAAGAAGAGCTTAGTCAGTGAGTTTACCTCTAGTCAAATTTTTCGGTAGCATTCTCCCAAATTTCGATCTAATTATATCATCATTATGAATCCACCTTTCACGGAGACGTTTTTCTTCTCGGTTCCGACGTAATTTACACATTTTTAATTCATTCTAAAGCAGCTTTCAGATAAAGATTCTGGATTTGCCTTGTTTAGGTATAAGCTGATAAGAACCAATAGATTGAAGTATTTTCATCTATGCTTTTCAATAATTACAAAATACTTCAATTTGATTAGTTCTTGCTAGCGCCGACCTAATCAAGGCAAGACAAGAATCTCTATGTGAAAGCCGCTTCAAACTTCATTTAAAATAGTTATGATTTGGTTTTCCTCCGACCAAAAAATTGAAGAATTTTGTATTCTTGTAAATATTTTCAACCTTCACCTGAAAATTAATGGCACAGGGCTGTATTAATATCACACCTCAATTAGTGTTGACGTCAGAAACTAGTGTGAATACCATCGAAACTAGGGCATTTTAAAAATCGATTGAAACGTGTTTTAGCAAAATAATTTTTTTGTTTATGTTTTTTAGTTATATCAATAAATAATCGGTCAAGTGCAATATCATTTAGAATTATCGCTGATTGTTATTGCACTTAGAACTTAACTCCACTTGCATAAAATTATTTATAAATCAGTTTCAAACCATAATTATTTCATTTAGAAGTTCTATAATTAATTGTATATACTTTGAAGTGCATACAATATTGCAGAAACAGCTGTCTGGTTTTTAGGGTAGAAGTTCAGATTTTGCAATTTAGATTTAATTAATAAATGTAATTAATTAAAAACTTATATAATTAAGTGTTGATTAACGATAATAATTTCAAATAAAATAAATATTGAAAATTTCCAAAATAGATTACTAAATTAGATACACAAATCGCCAGATGTTAGTATTTTTAGTGCAAACTAGGCGATACCTAAGCTCTATTAAAAAGCTTAATTTATTAAAGTGCTGGAAACGCAAAATTAGGTTAATATCGGAACGGGTGTAAGCCGAATTCGGACAGTAAATATAAATTATTATCAATTAATATTACATTAAATAATGTTAAATCTGAAGAACAATTTAATGCTGTTTTATTGAAAGCATTACAATTATTTTAATCGCTTAATATATTTTAGAAACTTAAAAATTCATTAAAATTCAATGATATCTTTTAGTAGGAACTATAAACAAGAATTTTATCCACAGGTTCTTGTTCAGAAAATTAATTTTGAGAAATGAAAATGCAATAAATTGTGAGATCGTTATAATAACAAGAGCAACGCAAATAGAACTCAAACGATTGAATTAGATTTAGAAGTCTAATATTTCTGCATATTTTAATAGTAGATGGTATTATTTCTTTTGTCCTCTGGTATAAGTCCACAAATTATCAAATAATAATTAATTTTTCTCCGTCGTATTGCTTCTTGACAGAAGCGTCGTGACCTTTAACAATGCTTGTTAAAGGCGTTCATGGCAGATTACACCCCGGTGGTTTGTCATTGCCTTCCGAGGGGAGAGACGGTCAGAAATAAAGTTCTTACTTCAGTCGGATTCGAACCGGGTGATTAGCGTTCATAGTCAACTCGCGTGACCGCTATGCTCCGACCGCCTCCTCGTTAATAATTAATTATTAACAAAAATTATAAATTAATTCCAATCACAACTCCAATTTAAATTGGAAAACAAAATTATTGTTAATGTTAATTCCAAAGTATTTGAATTTTTGTTATTTTGGAAAACAAAGATTTGCTTATCGTATTCAACATAATTAAATTAACAATTGTTAAAATAATAACAAATATTGACCTGGGTTAGTTAATTGCCACCATTAACATAAAAAAACCAGGATACAGGCACATCTGAAGGCAAGTCTATCAAGCTACCTGATGGATGTAAAAAATATATATGCTCACAGTTTCTAACACTGCCAAGGAAACGACGCAGATATTGGAAAATAACAGTCCTTAAGGCCTACTAGAAGAGAATTCTCTAGAGAGTTGTTTCTAGAATTATTTATTATTTTTTCATATAAATTATTTATTCCGACGAGCGATTTCGTTATTAAATTATCTAATAACACTCCCGAAATTTAATTGGCCAATAATAAATCAATAAAATGATTAATTCGTATAAGCCTTTGAGAACTTGTTGAAAGTGCGTTCCGAATTTTATAGTGACTGGTTCTATATTCAAAAACGTCAATTATCTTCGATATTATGTTTTGTCCAATTCGGACAAATAACCCAAAATTAACTCAACAACCAATTCGACGATTTTCAATCCTCAAAATTAACTGTTATAAACCGACGAAATTCACCAACTTGGTTTCACCAAAATTAACCAAATCATCTATCGAACCGGGATTAGTTTAACCACCCCTAAACCAAGAGTTTCTATTAGTCAGTCGTCTTGACTTGACCACCCCGATATTTAAAACAGCAAGAAGGACCCCCCTCTGGCAATGAAGAAGACCACCATCCATGGAAGACGTTTTTATGATTCACAGTTTCCTTAGAAAAATGGACGCTCGTAATTTTGCATTTAACATTTTTCTTTCATTTGTCAAGCACATTAAAAGATTTTGTGTTTTATTAATCTTAACGCCATAATAAAAACATGTATTTAAAATAATTTTTGGATATCTGCAACCTGCAAATTCACATTTTTCAAGCCATTTTATTTGTTAAATATTTCTAGTCCTACTCTGCTACAATGCGATAAATCTTCACTTACACTTAAAAATATTTGTAAATTTATGTTCAATATATTGCCAAGGGCAAATGTTGATTAGCGGATACCGAAAAAGTTAAAATTATTTAGATACTTACGTAGGTAGTACCTATAATTGAGCATTGTAAATAATAGTATTTACAAATAACAAGTAAATTCAAAAAGATAGCATCTTTACTGAACAATAATTTTATATTGTAATGGTTTTACAGAATATTTTTAAAATTAAATAATATAGTCGATTCGCGAAATAGTGAATTAAGAATGGCAAAGACCTTCCACGTTTACGGGATTGTTTACTGTTTTGAAATTAGCAAAATTTTCAATAAAAACACATAATATTTTGAAAAAGAAAAGCTTTATTTTAATGAAAATTAATACAGTGAAACAGGCCCGTAGCCACGATTTCATTTCGGAGGGGGGCACTTGTAAAATGTAAAATTTTCGGTGGTTCGCAATTTAATTGAATACATTTCAAACATTGGGGGGGGGCACGTGCCCCCAAGTGCCCCCCTGGCTACGGGCCTGCAGTGAAACTTCACTAACTCGAACATCTCTAACACTAATTATTCCATAAATCGAATTTTTTTGGAAAAAGTATAGGTTTGTCACATATTTACTTGTAATTTATTTTATCTCCACAAATGGAATTTATATAAATAGAATTTCTAAAACAACCTGTTAAATGAACCTCTACCATTTATGGTTTTGTATTTTAGGATTTGACATTTTGAGCAATCGATTTATTTGGATGAGGCTAGAAAGACATAATAAGAGAAGATTATGGTTTTGGTTTTCGTTAAGAAACGACCTACCACTTTTATTGTTGGTGTTTTCAAGTCTATACCGATGTCAGTTTGGAAAAAGGAAAATCAATTGTATGTGATTTTAAAACGTTTGCGGTTGGTAAAGGAGATCGTGCTGACTATATTTGCAAGTGAGAGCTTTACACCAAGAGAAACAATTAAAAGGTATCAAATTTAATAAACAATTTTGTATTTTATTTTGAAAATGTTTCCTTCGTGTATGCAAGAGGTAGTGAACTGATGAATCTTAAATGTCCACTTGCATTGGCGAGAGAATTGGTAAATCGGGTTTTGTAAAACATAAGTTCCAACCATTAAAATATTCTGTTGGTATTTGTATTCAAATTAAATAAGGAAGAATTATCTTTTCCAAATAAAATTTATTTCTTTTTGTAACGCTGATTTTCTTGAATTTGATAAGGCGTCTTTCAGCGGATTTACTACAGTATTAAGTGAGAGGATTGCAAAATCTGAGCTAGCCGAGCACAGGGCTGTCTTTATCGGGAGATCTTCTTTAATTTTTTTTAAGCATTTTTATAAGGCTTCCGGTAGAGAACAATATATTGACATAGACATACCAAACGGTCGTTAGCATAGCAATTAAGCGCATAAACTGTTAATACAGAGAAACCGGTGCGACTCTGGGTGAAGTGGGAATCATATTATGGCCGTCTCCCCTCGGCAAGCAATGGCAAACCTCCCGGTTGTAATCTGCCATGAAAAGCCTTTGTCAAAAGGCTCACCATACGCTGCAGAAGGATAATGGACTACTTTAATTTGTAATAACTTCTTAGTGTTAGTAATTTTATGAATTAATCAGGTAATCTTACTGGTATTAATTTAATTACATAAAATTGACACATTTATCGTATTTTATTGAAATATAGGATTACAAATCAAAATTGAGAAATATCCTGTTGTATACACAGGTGTACATTTAGTTGCGGTATAATCCACGCTCTAACACCCTTTATAAAAAACTGGAGTGAAATTGAAAATATTAAATACCTTATCTCTTCAACGCCACTCAATATGAAGAACATCCCTCACTTAAATAAGTTATGCCTGCTAAAACGTTTTCAAACACACCAGAAGCATGAATAAGAATTGTTTTTATTACTACTATTAAATTGTTTGTAGGAATCATTAAAAAGTTCCTGTTTTATTTTGTGATATATTCATAATTGGTATACAAATTTAATCCCTTTAGTTCAATTTTTCACATGAAATTATTGAGGGTTCTCAAAAATTCAAAATTTACCTCGTCGACGTTAATTTGAACAATGAACTTGCAAAAATCAACGTTGTTGATTCAGAATTCATAATTGATTTTATGAATTCTTAATCTATAAATCTTATAAAATCTAATTTCCATAAGCAACGATGAGAACAATAGCCTATACTAGTAGATTTTTGTCATAGGATCAAATTATAATTTATTTAAACTTCTGAGAAGTTTCTTCTGAGGGATTGAACATGAACAGACACCTTGTTGCAAATGAAATTCACATGCTTACGTACAACAACAAATTCTTCTTGGTAAACAATTTTTTGCTGGTCAAGGAATCTTTTATAATTTCTGAACCAATTCCTTTCCTGAAGAGAACCATTTTCGAATTATCATCAGCAGATCACCAATTATTATTACTTCTGGTACATCAATTTCTGGATCGTCCAATAGAGAATAGAGCATCCCATAGGATGGCTGCTAGAGCTGAACAACCCCTAGTACAAAACGTTTTTGACAAGACTAATACTCAACGCTAATACCAGATAGCAGAAAAAGTTACCCACTGTTAGAAAACTATATTTTTACTTTTAATAAATTGTTTCTTTAAAAATAAATGTTTTCTTTAGAATGAAAATCAAATATAGCAAACTGTAATGTTAAATGTCCTGTTTAGTTACAGAAACCTGTAAAAAGTAGAAATCTCCTAGTATATGTCATAAATTAGTTGTAAAAATGTTCACTAGAGTATTGATGGAAGTCTGAATAGTAAATCTATTTCCAAGTAATGAGATTACAGTATTGTACTATTCGCTTTTTAATGTAATCACGGTTATTATTGGTCGTCATTTACAATCGATTTTTAAATAATTGTATGCAATTCACAAATATACTTTATTAAAATAAACCTCTTGAAAATTAGGCATACAACGTTAAAACAAATGAAACCTGCATTTATTGATAAAGTGTCAAATATTTCTGTTTTAGTCGTTATTTTGCTAACCTTTATTTCTACATAAAATTGTATAATATGGCAGTTTAGAAGGAATTCCATTCTCTTCTCGTCCTCGTTAATTAATGTTTTTGCGAAAATCGTGAAAAACAAATTATCCACAATAAAGGGGGTGCTTCCATTAGAGAGATAATAATATAGTCGAATCGAACTTGCATTTTGGTTTGAATTTGTTTATAAATACGTCGTCCATATCACCTCTAATTTCAATTCATTTATTACATTTTATGAAACAATGATAATGATTCCTTTTTTGTTTGTGGGTTGATACATTTTTTGTGTAATGAATTTTAAACCATTCACGAAAACCGAATTGAAAATGTGGCACCCTGTCAGTTTCCTAGAAAGATTGTAAGAAAATTATGACTAACTTTATTGATTATGAATGCAAAACAAAGACTGGGAGGTAACAACGAAAATATATTTTTAAAATCAAAGGCATTAGTAGGTTTTTAATTATTGATTCAGTAATCTATTGTACCATCATCTTCTCAGTAAAATATTTACACAATCTTTTTAAATTTATTATTTTTAACTCAAAATTCTGATTGAAAATGTTAGTTCATCACATTGAACGACGAAACTACAAAATGTAACTGACTAAATAGAAAACATTACCGGACCCACATAATGAAAAAAGTTAACTCTTAGGAGAGAAAAACATTTAATATTTTCCAGTTCAATTGCTATACCATTTGATGGCAAAAAGCTGAAGTTAGCAGTATAAAGTAACTATTAAAAAATATGTATAACTTACTAGGTGATATCGAATCCTTCATTTTCTTAGGAACAAATTCAATTACTGTAAAGAGCCCCACGTTGGGCGCCAGATTGTTACAATTAAAATGTAACTAATTTAATATTTTTAATGAAGCGTACAAAATAAAATTATTAGATTTTATATGTATATTAACATTGTTGTTTTATATGCGGATGTACGGTGGGACCTGTTGCGGTACATGTGGTAGCAGGATGCATAGGTTGGACATATAACCCACCGTTACACTACCACTGTCACATTAAATACAATAGAGCTTTTCAACGTGATTTCCAAATCAATTTAATTATTTTCTTCAAGTTTTTTACTTCTTAGATTCCTAGATAAGCATGTAATTTAATCAAATACATTATCAGATAAGACTTTACAAACCGGTAATGGACAAAATGTACACAACCCCAATGCAATTACTTAACCAGCATTAACAATTCAGTGACGAAAAAACTATTAGTCGTATTAATTTTTTCCTTTTTGAAATCAAATTATGATTTAAAAATTTAAGGTTGTCCTGTAATTAAAAGTAAAAAAATTACCTTTTAAATTTTGGTTCTGTGAAAATATTACCTAGAAATTTGATGAAAAATGGAAATTATTTAGTAAAGTATTTTATTTTTCAAGCAGCGTGTTCCTAGTTCTGAACAGCGGTAGATATATTTTCCTTTCTTACAAAATATCTCAACACAATTGAGGGTTGCTGCTATATTTTCTTATCACATTTCAGACACGCATTTATTGTTACTAGAAAGTCCGTTATTATTTATGACACGTAAAAAATTGGATTTGATTTTATGATTAAAAATAATTGATTTCTTTTTGTATCTACCACTTATTTAATTAGAAGCTACAAGTGGCCTTGGTTGTTGTTAAAATGTAGTACTTAATAAAAAAAAAATTGTTTAAAAACACGAAACTCGATTCTAAAATCAATAATTTTAGTAGGTGCTTAGTAATTGTCAAACTTAAACCAGACCAATTAATCAACCTGAGAGACTGGAATGGAAGGACCGACGGATGTCGTTTATTCACCTATATTACACTAACGAACCGCAATCCATTACTAGTGAATCTCATCCATTGTTCATCATAATTTTTCGATTGATGCGATCATGTCTATGAATGTTTAAAGCAAATATTTCAAAATTATAACAGTATAAGGAAACGCAGACAACTTTTTAAGGTGAACTTGGAAAAGTTTTTAATTTAATTTAAATAAAGCATACTTTCCAATTTATTCTCCCTGTTGTGGCTTAAAATGTTTAAAAACGCTATTGTGTTTTGTTAATCCAATTGTCTGTACAAAATGTAAACTTGTTTGGATTTATTGGATTAGCAAAATGTTTACCAAATTAAACGTTTCACTGACTGCAGCAGTGTAATATTTATGTCTTATATTAGTTAAATATAAATTATTGATCTGGTAATAACAATTTTATTTATTCAACAATTTCGTAAAATATAACAACATCTAAGTTTACTAAATCTGTATTACAAAACTTAATCTACTTAATTATTAGGAACACATAAAATGTTGGTGCTTAAATTGAAACAATTGTAATTTTACATAATTAACGGTTGTCTTGTAGATGTAATGTTTCAGATTCATTAGTCATCATCAGTACTGTACACGTATGGAAGCCATTGAAGTGTAATATTTTTTGCGATATATTCTGTGAGGGCAAATTGTGATTACCCATTCAAGAGCTTACCTTATAAACCAAGACCCAGTGACGGATTTCATCCTTTACCCCCTAAACACAAAGTCGTAAATGGCAGATGTTTTCCTGGTCGGATAAAGGAGTAATTAATGTTTTAAAATCGTAAGAATTTATAAATCTAATGATTTCTGAAATCAAGGATGAATTTCGTCGCTGGCTCTTGGTCTATTATGTATAAAGCACCGATGATGGTGCTAAAGCAATAAACACACTGCATTAACTCTGAGCGATGGACTTGATACTGCACAAGTCCGAATTTTCCTTAATGATCCGATAATTTACTAATTATGTCTGAAACATCACATTTCATTGTCTAAAATTCAAAATTGTTTAAACAGTAATTAGGAACTTCTAAACAATTTTATTATTTACCTAGTTAAGTACTATAAGCGTATTCAAGATAAGTTCAAACTTAAGAAAGTCAATATTTAATTTTCTGCTATAGAATTTCAATAGCTTATTTTTTTAATTTAAGTATAATCCACATCATTTTAACTTAAATTGAATTCCAACGAGTTCTAAATTTTTTAATTCTGACGTGAATGATACGATAAAAATTAATAACAATATAATAATCAGCCACTCGCAAATCGTTGCTATTACATGTGATATGTAGCCGCTGTCCTTGGGTGTCCACCATATAAGGTCCCCTATAAAATAAAAAAAGAATATTTTTGAAGGTATGTCATATTATAGGTTTATGAGTTTTCAAAGCAAAACGATGATAAGATTCCAGAAAAAAATATGAAATAGAACTTTTTACTGCACATCCCGAACGTATCTACGTACATGACTCGAATATTTACTATTTACTCTACATAAATTTCAGTCTGAAAAAGTACTACGTGCTAAAGCTTTTGAAAAAGTAAACGTTGATAATCATTTGGTCGAAAACTTTGAGATGGAAGTTTTATAAAAAAAATATACCCCGATACATTTATTATTAAGAATCATTTACGATAGCAAACTCAAAGTTTCTGATATCTTTTAATTATAAATTACTTTTAAAGATATTTTTGTATCGTTATACCTAGTCTGGAAAATCGATAACATATAAATGTAACATTTAACAAGAAAATAAAACCTGGATGGTTTTTACTATGATAAAGCAATTTTTATTTAAAAAATATTTATTATAGTCCATCTAGAACAGAAATTAAGATTTAAAATGTGAAAGGTGAAATTAATAATTTTTTTCTAACGTTGTCAATGGCAACGTACTTTATAGAATTATAATGTAACGTTGTCAATGACAACGTACTTTATAGGATATCAAATAAGTTAAAATTCTAATTTTTCTGTTAGTGTTAGAAAAAATATTGAAGACAACGCGTGTTTTATAGATTAAAAATCTTTGCCTATTAAATCCTCACTCCCTACGGTCGTTCGGATTTAAACTACGACATCGATTTTTAAACAGTCTATAAAACACTAGTTGCCTTAATAGCTATAATTTTATTATCTAGAATTCAAAAAAGTTTAGAAAACAAATTCCAGTTATTTTAACATTTTAAAATTGTGATAATTAACAGTTTTCTTGTGTAAAGTAGTCATTTATGTTGCATTAATATTTAACATTTACCAAGAAAAATTTTAGTAGTGTTAACAAGGATAAATTATTCAGGAAGAGTTTTTAAACAGGGCGGTAGCTTGTACGAATTTAAAAAATTAAAATTTATGCAAATAACGTCAACCATTAGAAATGTCACAACTGTAACAAAAAATTATTTTTAAATTTAAATCAATCAACATTGAAGATTATTAGCCAAACATTTGCTAAAAAGTTAATTCTGTTCAAAATTTCATTAAAATGATGATGTAATTGAATGGACGTGATTGGGACAATTAATTGATATCTATATGTCAAATATGAATTATTCATATCGGATGTTTAACTGAAAAGTATAATCAGGAACTCATAACTAGCGCCGCGCCTTAAGGTGGGGCAGGCCACGGTCGCACAGATTTGAGACGAAAAATAAACTAGGGAGCTTAGCCACTCTAGAAAATAGAAAAATCACGTGAAAATGAGATAAAAATAAATAACATTTAGTTTTTATTTCTGAAAACAACTTTTCCTGATCTAAAAGGTACTTTCAAAAGTAAATAGTCAGAAACCCGGGGAGACTGGGGGTATGGAATACCCCCCCCCCCACGCAAATAAGAAAGAAATGTGTTCTCAAGAAATTAATTTGAGTCTTGATCAATTTTAAAAATTCATCTCGTTACTTCTTTATCAGGAAGCTATTTCATACCCCCCAGACTAAAATAAGCGAGTTATTTACTGAAAGAAATTATTTTTCTGCCTGTTGCTTAAGGTGATTACCAATGTGAAAGATGGAAAAGCATCACTTCCCGATAATGTTTTAATTTTTTTAAATTTATTTTAATTGCTGGTTTTCCCGAACAGATTCTAATAATATTTTGAAATTTCATTCTCTTCTCTCCTTTTATTAATGACCTCGGCGGCAATCTTAAGTGCTGTTACTTATTGTTTGCAAATTACTTAAAGTTGTTCCATGAACCATTAGTTCAAACAATGATTGTTTATCATTGCAAATTACAATATATCTTAATCATTTACGTATTTACGATATAATAAATAATCTGAAGTTGAACTTGGAAAAGTAATCGGACTGGTACTTATATAATAAATTGCTATGGCTATATTTTAAGGGGGGAGTCTCGAGGTTATTTTTCAATGCGATTTCTTCAAAGATAAAATTTATTTTCGTTCACGAAAATTTTGTTGCATAATATAAAGGTACATTTGAACAAGAAAAAACACTATTGAAAATTTGATTTGATTATCTATATTATAGATATAGCAGGGGTCCGACCAAATCGGGGGCAATCGTAGCTTATCCAATTTTCATCCGATTCACTTCATTCAAAGTTTAAATTTATATGCTCATGAACCAAAGTCTGCAAAAAAGATTGTTAATTGAAAAATGGCGGACATAAAATGAAAATTCATGGAAAGATCGGCCTTAATTTTGCAATAACTTTGCCCTATAATAATAATTTTTCATTATTTCTTGAATTAAGTAAAAAGGTTGATAGGAAGATTTTTAAGCAAAAACCGCAAAAACAGAAGCCGATTTTGTTTGGATCGGCAGGACCAGACTCTTCCCTTAAATGCTATGGAATTGAATTGGTTTGCTGAGGTAGTCGATTTGAATATTAGTTTGGATTTCAATAATAATTGCATTACTATGGTCTGATTTTTTTAAGAAACCGATAGAAATTTTGTACTACACGTGGACCAATTTCACGTTCACCAATGAAATTGCTTTGAATTAAATTCAAACATTTTTTTAATTAATTAAATTAACATTTAGAGGTCCACGTGTAGTACAAAATTTCTATAGGGTTCTTAAAAAAATCAGACTATAATATTTTTAATTAAGGATTTTTAATTCAGGTTTAAAATGGTAATGAATATGTATGTTATCTACCCTTAAATTTTGAGAACCAATTTATGGTATGTATTAAGAAAAAAATATAATTAAGACGACCAAGACAGTTCAAAAGTTATATTTTCATCTACCAATTTAGTTTTAAATTTTTATCAATATAATTTATTTATTAAATCAATGTAAATTTTATTTAACCTTTTAACTTTCCTTCAATTTATCTAAATTTATTTATGTAATAATGCCCTATCTACCTAATTTATTTTAGCACCCTCACTTCCAGATGGATTTAAATGTATTTGTAATTTTATTTAAAGTAATATTAATCCATCGAGTATGAGATGTATTGTGTCAAACTATTTCCCAAAAAAAAGTTTTAGTTGAATTTACTTCTTTTTCTTCTTTAGTTTCTTTTAAATCAATGATCTGTGCTATAAGCAACTGTGTCAAGTTTCCTTGGCACAATTACCACTGTCAGCATATAATTGTTTTACATCTGGTAGGTAGCTTGCAGATGTAGCTGTATCCTGGTTTTTATGTTAATGTTGGCAATTGGCTAACCAAGGAGGACCACCGGCTTAACGTGCCTTCTAAAGCTGTAATATTAATTTTAATAGTAAGACGCATTTATTTTAAAACACCCGGTATATCATTGAAATTGTTGGTTAATTTAGTTTTCAGCCGTAACATGTTCATGGCCGTAACAATGTTTAATTTTCATCTTTACGTTTCATAAGATAAATTCCTTTTCGATTCTGATTTCAAAAGTTTATCCAAATCATAGATTTATTCATTAATTTATAATTTAATTTTAATTATGTACCTACTACCGACCTCTAGTTTTGTTTGAAAGGAAACCTCTTATAGATTCGTAGTTGGACAGATTAAACATAGATGGTTGATGTAATGAATGACGTGGAGAAGTGTGAAAATTATGTCGTGATCTTGGGTTTAAAACTTGAAGCAAAATGTAGGTGTTTGTAGTTGTGAAAGATTTTTGTGTTCCTTTTATGGGTTGATAATGGTAAAATTAGTCAGAATCGTTCGGTGGCGAAATTGAAGGACTTGGTGCAAGAACGAGCTATGTGCATGAAACATAGTTTCGAGAAAACGAGGAAAAACTATCTGGCTCATTTTTTAGTAATAATATTAAATTCTTTTGTCACTCGTGTATAGAATACTTAATTATATTTATTTAAATGCAATTGTTGTAAATCAATTATTTAAAATAACTACAATAATTAATTTTTTACATTTCACATGGACGGTTTTTGTTCCTAACAAATGTATAAAATAGTTTTTTAATGCTAATTAATTGGAAAAAGTTCAAATAAAACCAGTTAAAATTATGGAAAAAAATATATAATGTGGATAAAGGCTAAAAAAAATAGTAAGTATAGTATATAAGCAAAATTTTAACAAAAAAATATTTAAAATTTAATTTAATTAAAAATCAAGCTACGTAAAAACATAGTGTATTAGGTTTTTACGTAAAATTAGCTTGATTTAATTAATATAATTGAATTTTAAATACTTTTTACAACCTAAAACTATATAATGTAAATAAGAAAAATATAACTGAATAATATTATACTAATAATATCACTTGGTAATATTGCCACATTTAGGTTTAATCTGAAGTGATTTCTTCTTCACTCCTTTTTAAATCGTTATAAAAGTTTTATATTATTATTTTATATTATATTTTATTCACATAGCCGATTATTGCAACTATGGTTATCACCGCCACCTATTAAATCTGCAAATTATTGGTAGCAAAACTCGGCTATGTACACTATTTTTCACGATACATGAACGGGTACTGCACCAAACGATGCAGAATATTTTTTTGAACAAGAAAAATAGTATAACTCATTTTCGAAAAAATTGGCGTTTAGCCGGTTATTGCACCGAGCCCTTCAATTGTGATTTCGTTTTGGTTTTGTCGCTTCCGACTTACCGCTTTAATGCGAATAATTTGACTAAACAAGTAACCTTGGCTTTGCATTAAGTTAAAGCTTCCGCCATTGTGCGCATTTGGTGTCGACCTGGAGGGTATCACAAAAGGATGTAGTTGTTTGGTTATTTGTTTCCATTTGTTGTTTTGGTATGAAGATTTAGAAATTCCTTTTATAGTCGTTTGGAAATGAGATTGTTGCGTCATGTTATCGTTATTGCATCATAATATTATTACGTCATGGTGAATCATCGTATATCCGTCAGATGGTGTACACAGGACCGTATTTCAGAAAATTGTACCGGTTCTTCAGGACTCGTTTAGGACATACGTTCAACTTGACACCGATAAATTTATTTTACAAAATGGAGGTAATATAACTTTATTATTTTCCTTTAAGCGATTGTCTTTCGCGGATTCTTCTCGCGTTGTGTTACAAAATTACTTTTTTCTCCAACCGTATTAAAAGCAGTACATTTTTAATAGCATTACCTCAACTAAAAGTTGACGTTTTTGTTATTAATATAAAGATGCCAACAATGCTAAGCAACACTTTGTTTTTACGTGTACTAAAAGTACTTTTAGTGCTAGACCTAAAAGTGAATTAGATATATTTTTTAATGTCAATAATTTATTGGTTATACAAAATTTTACATGAATAACAATAATAATCAAAAAATACTTAATACCTTAATCCTTCATGTTAATATTAAATGTATAATTTACACAAGATTGATAAAAAGTAAGCAAACCCGCTTTGTTACCATCAGTATTGGAATTATTAACAATATCGGTGAATGTTACGCTACTGGTACTCGGATCATCAGAGTGTAATTCCTGAGCAATAGGTTCATCTTCATCAATTTGTTGATTATTGATGCTATATAGGTAATATCAATAATGGGGGTTAAACTAGTACTAACTTCGTCAACTTGACATATTTTTTTAGCTATGTCTTTTATTTTCTAAAGAATCTTCTATATAGCCCTCGCATACAGTAATAGATTTCCAACCTCCATGGCGTTAAGGCAGGTAATGTCACCACCAGGATCGACAAGTAGTGTAGCCGAAGTTCGACGTAAACTGTATCCAGTATTATCCCTTATATTATGCAAATGTAAATATTTTGCCACTTATTGTGGAACACTACTAATTTTATGCATACCTACCACTGCGCGAAAACATTTTCCACCTTGGTATCTTAAAATTAGCGTCTTGCTTAATAATTTTTTGGACGAAGAGCAATATATTTTCTATAAAAATTTACTATGACAGATGACTTTGACAACTTAATATAAAAAAACAAAAATTGCAGTTACTGGATTTTCATTACACGAATATTCAAACAAAATGTTTGAAGTAATTTAAATTTTGAATTTCGCATTATTAATGATGTATGTTATTTAATTTTTGGTTGGAGAAAAAGTAGTATGTCTCATTTGGATTAAAAGTGTCTTTGTTTGACGTGCAATTATTGCATTCGCTCGGCTCCGCTAGCGCTCCGCCTCGCAAATGCAAAAATTGCTTGTCAAACAAAGTTTCACTTTTAATCCGAATAAGACAATGTACTATTTGGTGTATTAGTTCCCAACAAAACGACCCGCCGATTATGTGTAGGCGTTCCCTGTGATTTCAAATTCATTTATGACTCTAAATTAAATGTCGGAGTTATGGCGTTGTCTATAAACATACTAAATTATTCAATTATATTTTTGTTCGTCGTAAAATTCTACAAAATCAGTTTAGTTTACGTTTGTGTTATTTATCAAGTATCGTTCGGTTTTCCTGTTTATCGCGATCACTGGTGGATATTCATATTGAGAAGCATACCTTATTCAAATTTCGTATATTCATTTGTTCATTTGTATGTTAGTTATATTTGCGTTATTGATAGATTTTAAGTATTTTCGTATTTGCTTATAAATTGTAGTTTTTATAGTTGCGTTAGTATTAAGTTAGTGTATTTTTTTATATGCTACCAAAGTTTTGGGCGAACCATATTCAGGTCATATCTTCTAATTTTGAGTTATTAAAGCGTTCCTTTGGTTTGAGGTTTGAACGCCAAATTTGGGTTTAATAATTGTATTTATGTTTTAGAGTAAACAAAGGTAGTCGCCTTAAATTTTGAGTTAGATCTTTCAGAGCTTGAAATTTCGATTTCACGCGAGACTGTTATTAGTCTAGTGGAAGGTTAGTTTGTCAAATAGTTTATATTTATCTATTTTTTTTTGTTATGTCTTTATTTTATATTTGTTTATTTTTAATAGGTTATGTTTATTTTCTTATTATATGTGTGCTATCTTATCAAAGATTTTGATTGTCTTGAGATTTCCCTACGGTGCGAATGTTGGTCGTAAGTATCATCCAACGGATACTCACGATAATTCGCGATCGATTACTTTTGTTGGTGGCGCCCATTAGATTTCGTCCTCCCCTCCCGACTGTGATTTTATTTTCCAACCTCTTGACCTTCGGTGTCCTTGGAATTAACCCCCCCCCCCCGCCTACACTGAGCAGCCGGCCGCCGAAGTGTCGAGAGAAGGTCCCGATTCCATCTGGGGACATTGTGACGTAAGGCCGATTTAGCCTGTGAAAAAGCACGGAGACTCGTAATGAGAAAGTTTGATTCTTCGGTGGCAGTCTACGCATTAAAGTGTGATTGGGAAGCCACACAGGAATGTTAGAGTTGAAACCGAGATAAGCTAAGAAAAGTCGAGGGTGCTACCAATTAGATGATCTATTTTATGGACAATTATCTTTAAACAAGATATTAATTGGTGTATTTTAAACCATTTAACGAGTAATATAATTCAAATTATTAATATTTTGTTCAAGCTTTTAAGCACTTGCATGCTCTTTGTCAGAAATAATACATAATGGGTAACCATTTAAATTGTTTAAAACATATCAATTTAATTTAAACAAGATATAAGCTATAAAACTAAATGAAATATAATAATCCTATATTTGCTAGAAAGCTCCTCCTACTTCTCCCTGTCACTTATAGGTGTGCCTTTGATTGATTCGTTCATTTATTACCAACCAAAAAAGTTTACTAACTAAAAGAGAAGTTTATAAAATAGACTTATCATCTGATTTCTTACAATTTCACTAATTTTATTACTTAACCCTCCGGCAGTCGCGTCGGGGAACAGAGGTCCGCACTATTGATAAAATTTGTTATTGTTTACAAAATCATCATTCTATTGAATGATGTGCTTAGGTATGCTTTCCTGACTATGGTAGGCAAAATTTGATATCAACATCACCCGACTAGAAAATTACCTTCAGTATGTTATCAGTCTTTGATGTCTAGTGGTGTGCTTTTTCGGACCTCCGTTCCCTTGCGCGACTGATCATTTAAGTGTTTTTAGTTATTTTTATATCCTCTTCGGATATAAGACCTCGCCAATTTATATGTACACAATAATACACAAAAATATGTGTGATATGCAACAAAATCTCACAAAACAACTGATATCTCATTATGCGGACCTAAGGACCGCGGCGCAACTGCCGCAGGGTTAATTTCGGCCTATGGTCATAGGAAAAATAGAAAAAATTAGAAAAGACAGTGGAAAGGATAATGCTCAGCCGTGGTGAATTTTGTGTCGACGTTAGTCTGCGATTCGAACCAAAAAGTTACAAGTGTTCTCCAAGGAATGTGGAAATTGTGGAAGGTGTGGGGAACTTTATTAGAGTAGCCGCTAGAGTCCAAATATAAACACAACAGTCGCATTCTGTAGTTATCGTATTTCAATGCTGTATTTTTGTAGGTATTAATTGAACTTTACAAACATTCACAAAGTTCTATACGGTGACTCCAATATATACTCGGACACTCCTATGTTAGCAATGTAAATTGCACATTTTGAAGCCGTTTTTTGACATATAAAAATCGATTTTACAACAAAACGTTTTAAACATTTTTTGTAGAAAATTTCATTAGGGTAATTCCGGGAGAGACGCTTATACGGGAGAGATGCCAAATTGCAATATCTCAGTTGTTACTGTAGATTTAAAGTGCCCTCCGCAGTATGTGGACACTCCTCATAAGGGTATGCACGGTTAGTTTTAAAACATTAGTAAAAGTGTGTGCTGATTGAGTTATTGCGATCAATTGTTTTCATTAAATCGAATATATTTTTTACCAAGTTAGAAACTTTTTTATTTCATGCAACTGTTTGATATAAAATGACCAGATTAACAATTAATGATTATGCAATGATTAGCAATGTTGTTGAAGGTTATGTTATTATCAACATCGTACTATTATTTAGGAGCGTAATTCAAAAATTTTATTCGGCATCTCTCCCTGAATTTTGGTAGAGATGCCGAATATACTGTCGGGTGAGATGCCCAATAGTAAAGCAATGAAAGAAAAACCAGAGCCGTCACAAAAAAATAAAACACAAAATTTAAGGCCCAGAAGAAATAGCACATCTAGTGACACTTCTAACGATGTTGTGTTGGATGATTCCACGGATGACGAGTACGTAAACGACCAAAATACCTGTTGTATTGGATATGGAGAAGAATACACCAAATCCAAGAAAACGGACGATTGGATACAGTGTATTTACTGCAGTCAATGGATACATGAAGGATGTTCAAAGTTTAAAAATATTTGTGAGATTTGTGCCAAACTTCTGTAAAAAAAAAGAAGAAAAATATGTAACGGCATCTCTCCCTACATGTTAGGGCATCTCTCCCGCTAACTTAGGGATAGATGCCGTATTTTAAAATTATTTTGAATGTCTTTTTACGTTTTTATGTTGATTTAAATGAAATTTTGTTTCGTGTACGTTATTAAATACACTATCCTTTATCATTTGGTAAAATTATTCAATAATATCTTTATAACTAAGGTAACGGTAATGAATTTTAAAAAGGTGTGGCATCTCTCCCGGAATTACCCTATCTTCAATTTTATATCTAAACATTTTTTCATTTTGTCGCCCTGTTTTTGACTGAGAGCGACTTAAACAAGACTCGGGAAAATACAAAAAATATTGTCACCATGTATCTCGGAAACGGTGCCACAAAATAGAAAAATGAAGAGGAATTTTATTTGTACGTTCCCTACATTTTTATTCATATACATTTTTCTACTTTGTGGCACCGTTTCCGAGATACAGGTGACAATATTTTTTGTATTTTCCCGAGTCTTGTTTAAGTCGCTCTCAGTCAAAAATGGCGCGACAAAATGAAAAAATGTATAGATATAGAATTGAAGATAATAAAATTTTCTACAAAATATTTTTAAAAAGTTTTGTTGTAAAATCGATTTTTATATGTCAAAAATCGGCTTCAAAGTGTGCAATTTACATTGCTAACATAGGAGTGTCCGAGTTTATATTGGAGTCACTGTACATATTTGCATATTTTTACGAGTATTTCTTATTTTAAAATCGGGTTGCCAGAATCAAAAATTTAAATACGCAACGTTAACATGCAAGATTGAACTTATGTAAAAATAAATTTGATGAAGAAATATAACAAGAAGTAGGAGTGATATTAATTTTATAAAAAATATTTGCTTAACTGTCTAATAGCTATATGCTTTTTACCCTAGCTGAGCATAACCTCTACATTTCGTAAATAATATGTAGGTACGAGTAGCTAATGTTCAATAAATTACTTAATTTATATGTATATGTCAACTTTAACTAAAACTTCAACTAAGTTTATATTAATATATCATTTCACTAAGGTCAACTAAAAATACTTATTAAGAATATTTCTGTCATCGAAAATATCTATTTTACAAATGAATTTGTGATAACGAAATAGCGACTTGATGATTACGAGAAGATGGGCTATACTGGTTCCACCACACTTTTGAGAGATAATTTTCATTGAATTTTTATAGCGGTTACAATTATTAAATTTATTTTTCAGTAATAATTTATTGGATCCACGGGTAATTACCCTATCGATATATTCAATTATTACTTATTACGTGAGCGTGATCCTTCTGACTTGTTATTTTTTCTGATTTATCATATAATATGCTAGATAATCTTATAGTAAATTATGATTAATCATTTGTTTTATGTACATAATATTACTCATGATAAACGCCATTTTTTATTTGAATTCTTTGATATTCTAAATGCCATTTTTGCAATGCCCTAACTCAGGGGCAGCAACCCGATCCGGGTGCGACCCGCGGACTATAAATCAAATTACCACTTTTTTTTTAAAAAGTTCTTTTTTGTGAATTTACACTTTCTTTTTCAAACAAAAGAGCTCCTTTTAGTGGATTTTCAAAGAAGTGGGGCCCGCACTAATCCCCACGTAAAATATTTGGCCCTCTTCCATCAAGAGGTTGCCGACCCCTGCCCTTGCTGATTGAGCTGAATTAGGTGTTTGATAAAATGCAAGAAAGGCATATAAAAAATCGCCAACCAATGCATTACATTCACATCCCAGAAAAAAAATCCAAGTTTTGTACTATATTAATTATTATCAATAATTTATTACAAGTCCATTTGGTAGCATGAAATAATGCACCTTGGCCATCAGTCATTTATTTTTTTGTCAGTAACTTCATTACAACTTATTTTTTATTTTGTGCTGGACATTTTTCTAGAAAACAATTTGACATTGTATTGTACGTATTTTCCATTAATTGAGACAGATCCTCAATAGATTTATCTTTAGTTTCAATGGGTGGCAAAATTGTAATGGTAATGTTTGCTGTAAAAAAAAAAGATATATTACGACAAACAATAATTTTATATCACCTTATAACAATAATCATATATTTATAATACCTTCTCCAAATTTATAATTATTCAAAAACGAATAGCGATCCACAACAACAGGTTGAATAGGACATTGGGAAGACAATGCCACATGAAAGGCGCCCTTTTTAAATGGTAACAGAGTTTTCTTCATACTTCTGGTACCTTCTGGAAACATAAGTATACGAGCCTATAATACAAGACCAAATTAAAAGTTTTGGGAATGATGAAAACAAATTACTTACTCCTCTATTTTTAATTGCTTTTCCAGTTTGATTCAAAATATTTTTAGCTTGTCCAGCATTTACTCTATCTATAAAGATTGTACCCCAAAGCCATGATGCAAGTCCAAATGGCCATAAATAAAATACTTCTTTTTTTGATATAACGGCGCAGTTATCCATTACGGGCCATAACTCTGCTAAAACTAATAAACAAGAATAATAATAAAGTAAATTAAACGCAAAAGAAATAAATTATATTTTTATCTGTTTCATGTAATTTACTTACCTATTAGGTCTAAAGCACTTTGATGGTTAATAAGTACCACACAACCATTATTTTTTACTATATTTTCTTTACCCTCAACGGTATAATTTATACCTAAAAGCCACGACATTTTCCTTAAACCATACGCTGGTATTCTAAAACAGAAAAAAAATGGTTTCAACACACCAAAATTCATATCTGTAAAAAGCAAAACTTACAGTGCATTTTTGCTGTTTCTAGGTCTAAACAGCATAATTGGAATAGGAGCAGTTGCAAAAATTAAACTTAGAACTGCAAAGTTTAGAAATTTCAGATAGTAACGTGCAATAGTGCTGATATTCCATAATACAGTTAGTAATATAGTTATACATAAAGTAAGCATTAAAAAACTCATAGTGTCTAAAATAATTAAAAAAACAATATATTATATTTGATTAATCTTACAGTAGCGACATTTAAATTATTAAATATACAAAGTATTATATAAGAGACGGTCGGAGCATAGTTGACTATGAACGCTAAATGCCCGGTTCGAATCCGAGTGATGTAAGAACTTTATTCTAGCCGTTTCTAAAGTAAAGTAAAGTAAAGTTGGTAGTTGGGGTATCGGACAACGTCGCAAAACGTTTCAAAACCGACTATATCTATATATTTTATATAATATTACATAATAATGTAGTTGAATTACAAAATATCAAATATTTTTGAAATGGGTATTTTAAATAAATATAATGAAATAAATTTATGGGTATAAAATAATTACAAATTATGATCTGTATTTCAAATACGTATTTTAAATATTATATGAAATTGAAATACTGCCCAGTACTGATTTATGAATATTAAACCTAAACATACCTTAATTTACACAGACATAGTATACCGCACTGGAGAACTGTAAATTTAGTTATGATTCAAGTTTAATCTTCATGTATTAATTGTATAACTAATATATTACTACTACTAATGAGAAATTGTACTTTTCTAAAAATAACAAGATATTTATTACTAACTAATTATGTTTAATTGATTAATTTAAATAACTTGCATTTGCAAATTTTGTAAAGACGATATATTTTAAAATATTTATATATATATCAATAAATAATTAATAATTAATTAATTATTAATTAATATAAATACATCCGGTTTCTACTGGAATACGCGGCTTCCAGGTTCTCAAACGCCAATTTGAGTTTTTATTAACATTTTACATTTTTTACCTACGGAGCCGGCGAGCAGCAAGCCTTGAAGGACCAGAGAAACGGCCAGAATAAAGTTCTTACTTCACCAGGATTCGAACCGGGCATTTAAGGTTCATAGTTAACTTACTCGACCACTATGCTCCGACCGTCTCTCATTCTTCTTTTTCTTCCACTTTCTAAAAGCAATTCTAAGAGAATTCTCTTCTAGTAGATTAAATCCTGTAATTTTTCCAACAATTGAGCCGTTTCCTTAGCAGTGTTAGAAACTTTGAGCATACAAATATTTTTACATCATCAGGTAGCTTGCTAGACTTGCCATCAGATGTGCTTTGTATGCTGGTTTTTGTGTTAATGATAGCAATTCGCTAACGCAGGGGACCACCGGCTTAATATGCCTATCGAAGCACGGTGACCAGTCATAAGAAAGACCGCATTCGAAGTTAATCGCGTTAGCTGCAAAGCAATGATCGTCTCTAATTATAAATCAATAATTATATTATTTACTTTATAACTCAATTATTTAATAGTTTATAACTCGATATATTTTTAAATATCTTATTTACTTATTATCACAAGTTAAAAATTAATTTAAAAGTTTATATTTTTGAATATGTGAACATAACAAAACAATAGTAGTTCTACAAAAAGCAAAAATTTTACTTTTTTATTGGAAAACCTGTAATTTAACAGGAAGTCCTACAATAATTTAACAAATATTATGTAAACCAAAAATAAACTAAAACTTTTTGCTTCTAATTCAAATTTTTTTAGTGATTTTAAAACGAATTAAGATATTTTAAGTTTTTACCTTGTGAAAATTGTACTAAATATTACATGTTTTTTAATAAAAAGTAAGTTAAATTAACTAATAATATAATTAATTGCTGGTATATAAACCATGACCTGTGATTTTCTTTCGTTCAAGTTCATGATGCAGTGAACAAAATTCAATTTTCACTTGGACCCAGGCGTATTTTTATTATTTTTTTAATTCAAATTTTTTTCAACATTTTATTTTCAAATTAATTAAGTTTTAATATAATAAAATAAGTAATTTAATTAATTAAGTTGAAAAAAATTTGAATTAAAAAAAAAATAAAACAACACGGTCTGTGTCCAAGTGTCCTCTTTTCAAAAATATATAAGATACATTTGGGGCTAATAAAAAGTCCTTTTTAAAAAGCTATTTCATTTATTAGTACCAAACGGAGAATAGGATGTATGACTTATCAGTAGTCAATTACAACCAACACTGCGGAAAGTGCATGAGTTCAACATGCAGCTTTCCCATGCATGATCAGCTTTTTTAGAATTACCTCATTACAGAAATCTGAGGTGCTGGTTAATGACATAATCTTAACTCCTCCCAACCTAAGAGAAAAATTATAGTTGAATACACTTAATTTTTTAAATTAATATCCTCTAACGGATTCACAATTTCAGATTTTAGTTTTTTGTTAATTTTTTCTTTTAGGTGTGGATAAAATTTTAAAGTTAAATACACAATTACAATAATAATTATAATGTAACTAAAAATGGTATACAAACTGATATTATCATAATGAAAGGTTAATGTTTTTATTGACGAAATTTTTCTTTTTGAATTAATTAGTTGTTTATCTAATTCTTTTACTGCATCCAGATTAATGTCATCCAAATGAATTGGTTCGATGTTCAAATGAATATGATTTTTTTCAGTAGTTATTTCTACTGTTGGTATTTTAAAATGTTTAACATGCGGGTTTAAATTATGGTATGTCCTTAAAACTAGTTTATCAATTTTTAAACTACAATATTTTGGAATTGTTACAATATATGTTCCATTTAATACTAATTTTTCAACTACGTTTGAACAATTACTAGAAACTAAGGTTGCTTTAACAGTAATAATTAACCATTTGTTTTTTGATAATTTTTGAACTTTAGTTTTTGTTAAGTAACTATCCCGAAATTCACAATTTTTATAATTTTCACGAAAATTAATTAAATCGACTTCACATGGATTATTTTTTGTTATTAAATTAGTAACTTGTTCACTGCACAAATAATTTAACCGATTGATTTCTTTACACATTTCGTCACTAGATCCATATTGTTTATCGTTCAACATTAGGTAAGAGAATTTTGGAATTATAATTTTGTAATAGGATTCTTGCAACACAGGTGAGGAATAAAGTTTATAATAATCATATGAATTTTGTTCTACTAAAGGAATTTCTAAAATGAATATTATTTGTTCTTGACGTATATAACCTTTGATGTTTATAATCGAATAGTAAGTGTTAAGATTCTCTTCATCGAAGTCATATGGCAATTTTAAATTTGTCAACCTGGAATTTATTTTTGATAATTCGGCTTTCAATTCGTCGTGCATAATTATCGACGGGTGTAATGAATTTAATTTAGCAAATGTAATAGAATTTTCCACATTATCTACAATTTCTATTATTATATCTAGAGCTGAAATTAATTGATTAAAAATAGTATTTAGAATTACAAAACTATCAATTTCATTAAAATATAAAGTGGTAACATTTTGCATTACCTTAGCAATTTCGTTTATTCGGGATTCTAGCAATATTTGATTATGTTGTAATTTGGTCATTGATTCATTGAATACGTGCAAAGCTTTATCAGTAATACTAAGTTGTTGTTCGGCTATTTCTTTTATTTGATCTTGGTTTTCTTTGATTTTCAAAATGGCAGTATCGTATTTCTCTGCGTCTGAATTGTCTAAATTACCCGTGATGGCTTTCCATAACGAGCCTAAACCGTTTATCAATCCGCGCTTGGGACGTTCATTATTATCCGAACTTATGGTCATTTGCTTAAATTTAGTTTTAACTTGTAACAACTTATAATCTAGTAAATATCTATAAGTAAACATTTCGTTAGCATAAGCTGCTCCATACGTGGTCTCATGAAATGAATTGTTTAACTTTTGGTAATTATTAACTAACTTATTTAATTCTAATCGTAAACTGGATAAATCATAAATTTGGATTAAACTCCAATAATCAATCACATTTTGGGCTATACCTAATTTCAGTGGAAGTAGTCCATGATTGTTCGAAATTTGATCTATTTCTACATTGTCACATTTTGAGATGTGGATGGTTGTGGTGAAAATGGTGATTGCGGTGATAGCGATGGTGACGTGTCTGGAACAATTGGTTGTCTTAAATTTTTTAAATGAACTGTTCGACCTTTATTTTTATCTGAACCTCCAACTTTTTGTATTATCGCTTTATTATTTGGTAACAAGGTTTTTAATATAAATGGACCGCTAAATTTTTCACCTGTTTTGTTTCGCTTATATTTATAGCTTGTTCATACACAACTTGTCCTTCTTTAAACGGATTACTAACATCTATATTTCTTTTGTTCACAACTCTTTCTTTATTTTTTATTAAATTTTCGTTGACCCTATCATATGTTAGTGCTAGTTTTTCTTTATGTTTTTGCATATACTCACTGTACATTTGTTTGTCATAAAATAGATCGTAAGGATCTCGTAATTTTGTGTGACCTAAGGTTAATTCTAATGGAGTTAAGTTTGTACTGGAATGTATCGAGTTATTATAAGCTATAATGGCGTATTTCACTAGGGTAGTTATTGGATCATTATGATTTGTTTTTAGTAACCTAATATGTTCTGCCAAAGTGCTATGGAATCTTTCAATATTGCCATCCGACTCCGGGTGGTGGGGTGTCGTGAAATGAATTTTTATTTTGTGTGATTCAAGCAATTCTTCAATTATGTGATTGTGAAATTCTAAACCTTGATCCGCACTAATCGTTTCAGGGGTTCCATAAAATGAAAAGTAATTAATTAACGCGTTCAGTATATCTACAGCATTTTTTGATTTAATTTCTATTGCTTGACCTAACTTTGTAAAAGCATCAACTATGGTTAAAAATTTAATGTTTTCCGCCGTGTAAACATCGATATGTAATTTTTCAAAAGGACGGTGTGGAGTATCCGTTAACATCATTGCAATTTTGGGTGGATTTCTTTCATATTTACTTTTCTTGCATTTTGTGCAATTAGCGATAAATTTTGCTACATGTTCTTGCATGAGGGGAAAATAATATTTTCGTTGTAGTTGTTTTAACGTTTCCGAAATACCACGGTGGTTAGTTTTACCTTCATGTTGATTTCGAATAGCTATATCTATGTCGTCTTGCTCATTGAGAATTTCTCGTCTTTCTGTGCAATAGATTAACTCGGGACCCGTTGCATTAAATAATTTTTGAACCACTCGATTAAACTGCTGAAACATATTTTCCGTTTCAAAATAAACATAATATTTTTTTGATTCTGTAGTGTATTCTTTTAAAAATTTAATAATGCTTTCTTCATCATTACTATTTATCTGAACATGATATCGTTTAATTTTACCTATGGTCTCTATTTTGACTGGTTGCATTTGTGAATGTACCTCATATATAAAATATTGATTCGGTTTTGAATCAATTACATCTTGGCATATTTTTATACTAGTGATTTCTTTATTTTGACTAACCGAATGAACCGTTTCTGAATCATCTAATCGTTCTACAATTTCATCTAATTGATCTACAGACATGACGTTATCTTCAGAAAGATTTTCTTCCAATAATATATCACGTAATAAATTTTCATTATCATCGCAATTGTTTATTATAGATTCATTTTCTATCGCGTTTATATCTATTGGTAAATTATTATTTTGATCATTTTTATTATTAATTTCAATTCTACTTAATGCATCTGCGTTACTATTTTGCTTACCCTTTTTATAAATAATTTCGTAATCATACTCTTCTAGTTTTATTTTCCAACGTTGTAATTTTGAGTTTGGTTCCTTTAATTTTGATAAATAAACCAAGGGACGATGATCTGAATAGATAATAAATTTTCGTCCATACAAATAAGGTCTAAAATATTTAACTGTCCAAACTATCGCCAATAGTTCCTTTTCGATGGTACTATATTTTCTTTCTGATTCATTTAAAGTACGTGAGGCGTAGCAAATGGGTTTATCTGACCCTACTGGTCCTTGTGAGAGAACAGCCCCTATGGCTACATTAGAAGCGTCTGATGTAACTACAAAGGGTTTCTCAAAATCTGGGTACTGTAATATTGGGTGATTAACCAAAATATTTTTACATCTATTAAATGCTTCCATGAATTCTTTAGTGTGTTCAATTTTATGACCTTTTTTTAAACAAACAGTTAAAGGTTTAGTGACCTTAGCATAATCTTTAATAAATTTTCTATAATAACCTGTCAATCCTAAAAATCCTTTTATTTCCTTTGTCGTTCTAGGAGGTGGGAATTTTATTACAGCTTCTATTTTAGCTGGATTGGGTTTCACACCTTCTGGCGTAATAACATGACCTAAAAATTGCGCTTCCTTTTTCAAAAATTCTGATTTATCCATTTGGATTTTAAAATTTGCGTTTCTGAGCCTATCGAACACCATTTTTAATTTTTCAATATGTTCTTGTAATGACGTAGAAAATATTACTATGTCATCTAAATAAACTATACAAGCTTCATTTTGAATTCCGCGTAAAATATTATCTATGACGCGTTGAAAAGTTGCAGGAGCATTTTTTAACCCGAAGGGCATGCGCTTATATTCGTAATGTCCTCGCGGTGTTGAAAATGCCGTTTTTTCTCGATCTCGGGGGTGCATTTCAATTTGATGGTACCCCGACGCCAAATCTAATGTAGAAAAATAAGAACATTTACCTAGTTTGTCTAGTATATCCGAAATATGTGGGAGGGGATATTTATCATCAACGCATTTATCATTCAATGCTCTATAATCAATTACCATTCGAAATTTTTGTATTCCCGACGCGTCTAGTTTTTTTGGAACCACAATGACCGGGCTTGACCAGGCACTTTTAGAATGCTGAATAATATCATTCGCTAATAGTTCTGTAACCTGAGCCTCTACTTCTTTTTGTTGTGCATGAGGCATCCTATACGCTTTTTTAAATACCGGTACGTTATCATTAGTTTTTATTTCGTGTTTTACTATATGCGTAAATGACAAAGGTAGACGGTCACAATAAAAAATGTCCCTATACTCATAACATATTTTTCTAATCGCTTTATTTTCTTCTTCATTTAAATGATCTAATCTAAGATTTTTTAAATTTTCTTTTAATAACCTATCGGCTTTATCGTCGCCATTTAATTCGTTTCTATTGGTCATTTCGACATTATCCGTTTCAATTACATTTAATGGTTCTACAGTTACTAACTTTTCTGTTTCATTATTATACTAATAATGGCTTCACGATTTTTTATTGTAACTAAACATTGTGGGATTTCGACCCCTTGTACTATTTGTTTATATTCAATTATTCCTAAATTTAAATTTGTATTTACGGGAACTTTTATAATTTGTTGTTGACGCGGTTGTAATCGAAATTGTTTCGGTTTCAATTGTTCAAAATATATGGGAATCACATTATTTTTCGTACACAAAATATTCTTTTTTAAATCAATATTCGCGTCCAAATATTTCAATAAATCCATACCAATTAAACCATCGTAATTAGGATTAAAATCAAATATACAAAAGTTAAAATATTCTTTAATATTAAAAATGTTAGGTAATGGTATCCTTGCTATAAATTTATGAAATGAAGTTTTATGTGCTGTTCTAATTTTGAAAGGTGATTCTTTAACATAATCTTTATAATATCTTTTTACAATTTTCGGATGTATCAGGGTTTTCGAGGACCCTGTATCGATCATAAATTTTAAATTTAAGTTAGGAATTTTTATATAAGGTAAAGTGGACGTGTTAATATTAGAAATGTCAATTACGTTTGATCGGTTACCGGCTCTGCCATTTGAAAATTTTGATCGTCTTCAAATTCATGTTGAAACAATTCTTCCGATTTAAAATTTGATCTGTTATTTTGAGGTTCGCGCCTCGTATTTCCCGCTCTAGTATTTCCCGACGACGTGTCCATTGGTTCTGGGACAAAACGTCTTGTCACGGTAGTTTTTTGACCGTTATTATTATTGAACTGCCTATTTTGATAATTTGAATAATTTCTATTATTTTGATTCGGACGATAATATGATTGGAATGGCTTGTTAAAATTATTATTATTTGATCTATAATTTGAATTTGATGCAAAGTTATTTTGCCTTGCATTACCTGAATTATTATAATTATTATTGTTGGGCAATCTTTGATTAAAATTATTATTTGTTTGATTATAATTAAAAGGTTTATTCTGATTATATGATGGTTTAGAGTTACTATTTTTATCACTTCGTTGATGGTTATGACCTCTCGGTTCATACGAGTTTACTTTATTATTAGATTGCTGCAATAAATTATTTTTTGTATATGAAAAATTTTCTTCCTCTATTACTAAACTAATTGCAATTTCTAAAGTTTCTGGTTTTTGTAATCTGATAGCCAAACTACTTTGCAACCCTCGTAAGTAAGCGTCTAACGCTTGACTTTCGTAAATTTGCGTTTTTAAAGCCCTAATATCTTCATCAACTTCAGTTAACTGTAATTTGGTAAGTAATAAACTTAAAATGTCTTGACAGCGATTGCCAAAATTTACTGCACTTTCATTTTTGTATTGTCTAAGTTGTAATAAATCTCCAACCAAACATTTTTCATCTCTGGAATCGGAAAAGAATCGCAATAATAATGCCTTTATCTCATTCCAATTACTCAGACTACCTCTAGACCCAATTAAATCTAAAGCCCTATTTTTAAGTTTTCCAATTATCGCTCGTAATAAAAATTGATTCTGTGGATTATTTATATTTGCACGATCAGTGAAAGTATTTAATAAATACTCACTAGCATTTATAAAAATTGGCAAACTTGCCGAATTCCCACTAAATTCGGGAATTGAATCAATGTGAAACTTTTCAACTTTCGGAGTTGCCATTGTGACTTCTCTTCTGAGAGGACTCCTATCTCTTACTGTTTCGTTTTCAGACGTGAATTCAAACGTTTTTTATTTATATTAGTTACGTACGCAAAGTTCAAATAATATTCTTTCTTTAAATTAATTAATTTTTTATTCTTAATGATGACACGTAGTACGCGTGTGTATAAAATACGATTTTATATTATTGAATCGTAGACATATAATTATTATAAAAAATTATTAGGATAAAAATTTTCACTTACAGGAGTTGAACCATTATTTTCTTTTTTTATCTTCGTTGTTGTTTCGAACTCGATGGCCTCCAATTCGGCGATGTCGTCCGTGTTGTGGTCACCAGCTTCGAACTTCAGGGTGGGGTTAGTGGAATTGACGATCTGCAATTCGGCGATGTCGTCCCAATTGTAGTTTCCAATTTCACTTGTTGAATTTTGTGTCCAATCTTCGCGATTTTGTCGTCGATTGAACTTTAACTTTCCGTTGAAACAATAATTTCGACGATGCACTTCGATAATTATTATTTACAACTCTAATTTTGCAAATTCGAATGTTTTAGTTAATCGTTAAAACGAACACAATAAATTCGCGATTTTTGTCGAAAATACTGTACTAAAACAATCCTGTACCGACTGCGCCAGATACATTTGGGGCTAATAAAAAGTCCTTTTTAAAAAGCTATTTCATTTATTAGTACCAAACGGAGAATAGGATGTATGACTTATCAGTAGTCAATTACAACCAACACTGCGGAAAGTGCATGAGTTCAACATGCAGCTTTCCCATGCATGATCAGCTTTTTTAGAATTACCTCATTACAGAAATCTGAGGTGCTGGTTAATGACATAATCTTAACTTATACTTTTATGCAATTTTTTTTGAGTAATAAGCAAAATATCAGTGAATTTCCAACTCTGAGGATTCCTCTTAAATCAGCTTTTATTCACCCGAGTCTTTAATTTCGAGTTTGAACCTAGCCTTCCTTGTGGGAGCACTTTTGTTCTCCACCATTATAGCGATCCGGACCTTTAGAAGTTTTGAAAAATTCATTATTATAATGTATTGTATTTTAATGCGAAAACAATGAAAATATTTGAAGTTAAAAAGAAATCGTGCAGTAAAATTATTATTATTATTTTATGATAATATGTTTTCGTCCATTACTATAATACTAAGTAATTTTGGAATTTTTTTACGGTTGTGAACTCACCATTAAATTAAACAATATGTAATCTTAAACGTTTCGTTCATTGAACGAAATCTTTGTCAAGAATGAACATTTCAAAAACCCAAAAATATTTATAATCGCATTATAAAATAAATATTTAAAGGGGTATTCTATTCTAGGAAGTTATTTTTCAGGTGATATTTGCGAATTTTTAAATGTTTTAATAAAACTATATTAGTGAGATTTTCACATAATATGATTATTATTTGCCTTTATTAATACAGTGTATTAATATAATTAATTTATAGTTATTTTTATTCGCGCTGTCCCTTGATTTGTGACTCTTGTGCTGATCTGAAATTAAATTTCAAAAGAAAAGTAAGCTTGTAAAGAATGTGGTTATCGTCTGCACTAGAATTATCGTGGAAAAAAATTGTTTAAATCATTAACCACTAAAGTTTAACTTCTTGACATTTGCGGGTTTTTTGGCTTTTACTAGTCAAATGAAATAGAACATTTGAACATATTTATTTATTTATATAATTCTAGTGCTGACGATAGCGGCAGATGTATACAGGGTTCCAGCAAAAGAACAAGTCAATTGGATCAGTAGTTTTCAAGAAAAGTGTGGAATAAGATTGAAAAATGTTGTTCTGAGACAATGGATTAGTTACACTATTTTTTTTATTTAAAGGTAAAGGTCCAAGTGAGGCTTGAGAATGTTTTTCAAATTTTTTTGAGTAGGTACTTCTAAAATAAGAAAAAAAATGATTAAACGATTCATAGTTGACGTCACACAAAAGTGGGATTTTATTAGGAACCAATCAAAATTACTCTGTTGTCACATCAACAGCTTATCGAAAGATTCCCAATATTCCAATATTACTTGGGCAGATTCCCAATAGTACAAAGATTAGTATAAAGGCAAACTATTTTTTGAAAACCTCTAAAGTAGAATACCCCGTTAATAATAATATATAAAATATTTAAAATCATTTTTCACCATATAAATTAATTAAACAGGTTTTTTAATGTTCATTTATGATGTAGTTTTCAATGAAATATAATGACTAGTTTCCATGTTTCGGAAGGCACGCGAAGCCGGTGGTCCCCTGGGTTAGTAAATTGCCACCATTAACATAAAAAACCAGGATAAAAGCACATCTGAAAGCCAGTTTAGCAAGCTACCTGATGAATGTGAAATATTTGTATACTCATGGAACTAATACTGCCAATGAAACGAAGCAGATGTTGGGAATAACAAGCCTTAAGGATTAAAATAAGTTGAAAAAGAAGAAGAATTCAAACACACGATCACAAACTCTTGTGAAACGTCCCCTTCAACGATGATATAAAGTTGGTCAGACTGAAGATTATTGAGCTCTAGGTAGATAAAAGACAAGCAAGTATATGAATCATGATGTAAATCACATAAATAGAGATTTTCCTCGCAGAGGAACTCAAACTTAGAAACGGTAAAAACAATAACTTTTTTAGAAAAGTGACAGATGATGAAACAAATTCACACTAGAAATAACATTGGTGGGCAGGAAGTTAATTTTTATCAATTTTAATTGACAATTAATTTTGTAACAAAGTTTCAAAAACAAGTGGAAACAACGCCATTATAGAAAAGGAACTGGAGGAAGAACTACATTTCAAATTTTATGTTTTCAGCTGAATACTAGTAAAAATATCTTTTAATGAATCGTTTAAGGAAAAACAATAATTTACCGTAAACCAATAATTCAAGCATTAGTTCTATAAACTCACAACATCGATGGACTGGGACCGTATTAAGATTCAGTGTCCAATGAAAAAATTAGTATGAAATTACTTACTTTTGTTAAATTTCCGACGTAGTATCCAAGAAACAATATATTATTAGTTCTAAAATAATTTATCTCATTGAAGTAGCTTAATAAATTAGATAATCATGTTTTGCTATCTTTGTTGCACTTATCACATGCGCGAATCACCTACACAATGTACGTTGGCAAAATAACGTCCTTCTGTTGTCAAAGTGGACTAAATTTTATCAAGAGATAAAACATGAAAAAATTTATCTATTTATCAATATTTACTTCGCTATCACAATGGAGCCAAGGGCAAATCAAAGGGCACTGTATTGATATAATTATCACTAGTATTTATTAATTTTCAACAATTTACAAAATTAATCATTGCTTTGATAAGAATTGGACTTACAATGCATTTGAGAAATTGTAGTCAAAGTTTATTGGTTAATTAAAACTATTACCTACATATTGCACAATATATCGATTTCGTCTTGTATCTCATATGTGCTAATTTATTTATTTTTATAGTCAGAGTATACTAAAATTGTCATTTAAAAGGTCAGAAATTAAACTGTTATTATAAACAAACTTTTAAGAAATGTAAGCTTAAAAAAGATTTTGTTATTTAAAACAAATATTTTTGTCTCCGTCATCATTAATATTTTAATAATATTATAAAAACAAAAGTGTTTTTGTGTTCCACTTAAATGAAAAACGGTTAAATCACAACATAAAAATGTTTAATACAATTTTGTTTTAATAAAATATTTTTTGCTTCCGCCTTCGCAAATTTTCTATATTTTTATAAAAATTAAAGTGTTGCTGTGTTCCACTTACGTGAAAGAACGATTAAATATATGTACAGTATTTTGGCATTGATGGATTTCCATTCAATCGATAGAAGTTTTAGTGGCCGTTCCTTAAAAATCTCACCATGCATGGAATGGAATTGAAGATTTGTTGAGTTATTTTATTTTTTGATAAATTCTCGTATTTTCTAATCTAAATTTACGTTAGATTTTCAATTAAATTCCTTCAACAGGTCACAGACTGATTATAATTTACTTATTGGGCAACTCCTTTGAGTGACCACAATTTCCAAAAAAATTATACAGTATAAAAAAAGAATGTTTTACCTTTTACTCTATTTTTATAAAATATTTAAGTAAATAATAGGGGAGAGTACAAAGAAAAATAAATTTTCTTTGTGTTTGTCCTAAAACAGTTAACAGTTAAATTACAAAAGTTTAACTCAATTGCAAAGTGAAATATAGATTATGTTTAAATTTTAGGAGTAAATTGTAGCCCTGGCTTCTACCGGACCGCAGACAAACGGTTATTTTTATGATCAACAATCAAATTATATCGTGAAATTTTTTTAATGCTTTAATTAGTTTTTTCAAAAAAGTTAAAGAGGACAGGACGTCTCTCACCTCACAATGAATTTTATGGTATGAGCAAAGCGATTACAAGAATTTGTATTAACACAAGTCTTAAGATATAAATGGTATATAAATTGTAAATTTTTTACAATGGGGCTCTGTAAAAGAAAAACTATTAATATTTGATATGTGTGATTATTAAGCTTTGACATTTTGTAATAAATGGAGCCGTAAACATTAGACCAACGCATTTTAATTGGTAAAATCCATCTCCGAAATGAAGAAAATTTCACCAACGCGATTCATGCTTTTCGAAATAATTTCGGTATACATAACCGACCAAATCGTGCGTGAGTAAGTAACAGAGTCAACTGTGAACGTTATTGGAACATAATAACAAATTATTATTTACACCAAGATTGATATTAAGATTAAGGATTAAGGACATGTGGTTTTAGCAAGATTGTGCCACGTGCCACATACCGTGAGAAACAATGCAATTATTGCAAACAAACTTTCCAAGCAAAGTGATCTATCGGAGACAAAAATTGGTCACCAAGGCAAGTTTGATATTAATCCCAAGGCCAATGAACCCCAAATGATTCCAATGTTAAAAGACGCGATCCAACGCTCTAGTTTTTATGAACTCCCATAGGATTTATGCCAAAAATTACCTCCAATTGAAAGAAATACTTAAGGTTACTTACCAGCAAAGTCAACAGATTGCCATGGGTTTACAATACTGATAAATGAGCAGTGCGTACTCTTAGAAAACGCGCACTGTTACTGTAGTAATTTGTTATGACTCTTCTAAGTATAATCCACTTTTTTTATTTTTATTACCATCGCAATCTTAAGGCCATGCGACACTTGTACTACTCATTTGGTAACAAATTTTGTCACGTGTCAAGCAAACAAATCTGGTAATAAATTTTACAAGAGTAATTATGGGTATAAGGGCCGGTTTTACCACCTCTAGTTAAGTCGTAGTAAACGCTTAACTAATAGATGACAAATTAACCCATTGAATGATATTTACTTTGGTCCCAAGTTAGTACAAGTGTCAGACCGCCTTTAAGCATTGTACAATCTATAGGTGTAATATTTGGCCAATATCATCTGTCAAAAGTTGAAAGGATCTTGCTTTGCACCTAAAATTTTATCGTCAAAAATAAGAAGCACATCAACTATATCAAATTTTACAACCAACTTTTTGATATACTAACCGTTAGGATCACGAATTAAAAACAACTTTTTTTTATATTATATTATGTAATAATGTAGCTAGCATAAATAACGAGCACTACCGGCAAGCTTCAATAATCCTAGTGCACTCATGTGCATATCAAAAACCCAAATTTAAATGGCGTCTATCTAGGGTAAATAAAATATGTAATTTATAGTTAAATCGTTAATTAGAGATTAAGCATAATTTGCTTATAAGATTATTAACATTTTACCAAAATTATAAACAAAATGGCATCCATCACGGAAAATTGAATACAGTAATATTATGTATTTAGCATAATATAAAAATCACGAATCGGGATTGGTTTAAAGTTCTGTACATTAGAAACGTAATACTTTACGTATAATCGTAAATACGTAAACGTATAGTATAGTTCCTCCTGAATGAGGCCCAATGCCGAACAACCGAATTAATCAAGTTGACCAGAGCTAGTTGATATGAGAACCGCAAATGTTAATAGAATATTATTTCGCTCAAAAGTGCGCTGGATCCCGCATAGCCCATCTACTATCAAGATTTACCTTCATAATCCTTCTCGGAAGCAATACCGAATCCTAGAATGGCACAAAATAAAATAACGGAAACTACGCTAATAATTAATCGCAACAATAATATTCTATTGGATATTCCATATTCATCAGTTTTTTTTATTCCTTCTTTCAACTGTAGTGAAATTTTAGACTAAAAAATTAATTAATTATAATTTAGTATAATTTGTCTCTCATTAAAATTTACATTTAGGAGTTGAATTATTACTAAACTTAGCGGTAGGTAAATAAATGTAGGTACCTGAACAATAACGTAAAGTACGCCTCCACCTAAAACCATATCAGCTCCAAGGAAATGAATACCTCTCATATTCATTTTCTGAAAATTTGCTACAATACTCATTCCCAAGCTTCCTATCACCGCTAACCACATTGAAATGCGGTTCCATTTCGAACAATCAATTTCCTGTACTTGAATAAGCATTTCTACTTGACGATACCGAAGGTATAAATTAAACCACACTGAAAAAAATTTTATTTTAAGAAATTTGTCGACATATTTACAATACCTGTAATTAATTTTACTTAATGTACTATGAATACTAAATAAACAATATTATACAATACAAGCAAAATTAATACTACATGTTTGTATAATTTATTCTGTCTGCTACAATTTATACTATTACTTACTCATCAGCGATCCTAAGTTAATCAATTGGCCAAATATGCAGCTTTCGGGTGGATAAGTACCAGTGTCACTGATGTATGGGAAAAATTTGTAAGCATGTTTCTTTCCCACTGATATACCATACCTAAAACAAGAGAAGAAGTTTCAAAATAGTTGAACGCTAAATTAATAGTACGTTTTCAGCTTCATGAAAATTAAATGAACAAAATTGCACTGCACGAAATTTATTTACAGCTGTTATATTTAACTTCATTTTGCATGTAGGGTTTAACACAAAGCTTTTGTGTTATTACATGAATGTAGTATAGTTTCCTACGAATATAGCAGAAGAAGTACGACTAATTTAATCTAATGTATGTAGTATATTATATGCCAGTTACTTAATCACCCCCTTCGTTACACAGGGATGGAGCTTAAATTTAATACTTAACATATTGAAATATTGATAATATAAAAATAGGGATATTGAAGTTTTCATTGTGAATTATTTGCATTATTTCTACTTGATCCATATAATCCATAAATTATTAATTGAAACATTATTCATTAAAGTTGTCGCTATAGTATTAGCTGTTTTAATCGATTATGCATAATAACGATGAAGATTATCCGATTATACTAATCCATTGCATAATTTAACCCAAACATACGAAAATGTGAATATTTTGAACACAAATTGAATTTATGATTTATTTGGAATAATAAATAATTATTAATTGTATTATTATCTCCTCCATTCACGATTTATTTCCGCTTTATCGTTACATCAGTGACAGACTACCTTAGGTGAAAAATGATGTCAGCAAATGAAATAAAGTTTCAGCAACGTTGGACACTCTGTTAGCTTAGTTTAAATTGCGTTTGGTGACCGATTAGTGTTATTTTTCAAGAATCTAATGTACACGACAAGCGAAGCACTTTCAGTTTATATTTCATAGAATAATAAAATAACCTTGTGTACTTTTGTTCAATGCAGGTAATTTGTAATTAATTGTTTTCATATGTGTTTAATTATATTTAAATAAATAGTATAATAGGGGTGGTACTAGCCAATTTTACAGTTATTCATTTACAGCTGTGAAATTCAAGATTACTAACTATTGTAAATTATCGGTAGATGCGCCGTGCATGTGCTAAAAAGTTCTATTATTCAACCTGACAGTACGATGCACCAGCTGTTGATTTTAATATTTAAAACGTTTTCTAAATTGTGAATTTTTGCTGATAATGATAAATTCACTGTTGAGAGCTTATTTTGAATATATTCTTAATTTCCAGTAATCGTGGTGATTCCATTTCATCATTGAACGTATTTAATTTAATTCAAACTTATTATGCTTTATGAGTTCCAGCTTCACAAAATAGCAATAAATTTAAAATTCTTGATTAGTTACTGTCCTATAAAAAGCACAACGCACAAAATAACTTATTTTTACCCTAATCTTCACTTTTATGAAGAATTCTGTAGAAGGGCTCCTATGATACTTCTGGTTTTGTCAATCTCTGAGACAAAAAGCATCTAGTAACACCGCTTGAAGCTGGACGTAAAACAACTCAAATTATTTATTACCATCAGTTGGCAATTTGAACTTTTTTAACAACAATTGGCTTCAAACAAAAATTTTTATCTTAATAAAACGCAATAATTACAAGTGTACCTGATCAGTAACATAAAGGTTAAATATACTGTCTTCTTTCGAAACTATGGCTAAAATTATACGAGATAATTTCAACTCGATGTGAGATAAACAGCAAAATTTTTGATCTTTCTAAAAATTCAGATATTGTAAATAAAAGTATAAAATGAAACTGATAATTTTTACTACTTTAATTTGTATTCTTGAATTAATTTTCTTGGTTTTCCGATGCTTTCAAATTACATAAGACTATGGCACGCCGTTTTACTTTTTATTACAAAATTTAAATGGCCTAAAGTTTTATTTCTAAGGTTCTAATTCAAATCAAATCGACGTTACTTCAAAATTTTTTTCGCAATTTAAGCAGTTGTTTAAAAATATATGTTCATTTAATACAATTGTTGAATTATTTTGTTTTTAAAATTTTTCATTTTTAAAATTATAAATTTTATTTTCTATCCTTTAAATGACAAACGCTCTAATTCTAATCATTTAAACGTTTGTTCAAATTGTTTATTCTAATTTAATCAATTGTTAAAAGAAATATTTGAATTTATGCAATTGTCGAATTTTTACAATACAATTTAAACAAATGACAAAAATTTTTATTTAATGATATCGATTTAAAGCAATACACAGAAAATTTTTGCCTAACGTTTTATTTGGCTCTGCCCATCGGTGGAGAAATTTTGAACTTCGCTTTAATTTTTTTGGCAACTATGTTCAAAATTCAAATCCTTAAGGCAGGTAGTGAGTGGCGTGGGTTGCCTATGTAATGCGTAATTTTTACTTATTTATGTTTAAATTAGACAAGAGAATCAAAATTTCTTTTTTATTATTATTATTACCTGTTTTTATTAAGATATTATTGAATGGTCCAATTCCCAAAAAAATTAATTAATAAACGTAAAAATAGGAATTTTACATGGAGAAATAAAGTAATGTGCTTTACAGCATATAGGGAAACTTTGTAGATTTGGGTACGAATGAAAACAAAAGTTGCATAATATACGAATACGAAGCCTCTTGAAATAAGGTAATAAGCCCTCCTAACATAAACTATTTTTTGTCAAAAATCTATGTTTATTATATGCAGTGGGCTTTATTTATTTCGGATTCAAAATAGTCTCAATCGATAGCACTTCGTTAGTGCCTGTTTGTGCAAACATTTTTTTTGTTTGTACCCAAATAGTTTTTGAAATATTCGAGATTTTCGGTAACATCGCACATGGTAACATATAGAGTTATTTATAATTTCGGATTCAAAATAGTCTCAAACGCACCTGTATGAATGGATTAACGAGATTCTGGGAAAAACTTACAGCATGAAGACCAAAATAGTCTCAATCGTTTGTGCTTCGTTTGTACCTGTTTGTGCAAGTTTTACTTTCGTTTGTACCCAAATAGATTTCGAGATAATTCAATTTTAAGTTTGGGGGGGGGCTGGAGAAATGCTGTTTTGAATTTCGAATTTCGGATTCAAAATAGTCTCAATCGATTGTACTTCGTTTGTGCCTGTTTGTGCAAGTTTTATTTTCGTTTGTACCCAACTAGTTTTCGAGATAATTCAATTTTAAATTAGGGGGGGGGGGGGCTGGAGACATGCTTTATTGACATTCGAATTATTTTTGAACATATTATTTTTAACAGACTGGGGATTTTGCTAATTGCTTTCATAAGAAAATTATCAAGATTTGTTTATTAGAAAAATGGATAATAATAAAAAAATTACTCGATTTTAACAATATTTATTAATAAAATTAATACAAAAATTATATGTGTAAAAATTATTTTCGTTTTTACCTAAATAGTATTCGAGATAATCATAAAAAAGAATGTTGAAAAGACAAAGAAAATGGAAGGGAAACAACCGAAAATTTTACATTTTACAAAAGGTTTTTTACAAGTTCCCCCCCCCCCCCCCCGAAATGAAATCCTGGCTACGGGCTGACCGACGTGTAAGATTTTGATACCGAAATTTACAACAAAATTAAAAAATTTAAATTAATTTATTTTAATTATAAAAATAAAATTAAAAACATATAAAAGCATAGACAAGATTACATTTACATTGGTGATTATAACGAAATATCAGGAATCCACGATTTCTTCATATATGATTGGTTGCGTCGAACCGCAAATTGATCTGGCATGCTTACCGAGGTGCCTAGCCCCTCTCACAGAGTACACCACGGAGAACAAATTCCACGGGGAAGCGAAAATCTTTTAATTAATCCATGTGATATTTTTGGAGTGGTTAAGACATTGGGAGCAGGGGTAGAAAAAGTTTTCACGAATTGGGGGGTGTGTCTGCACTGACTGAGAGTTTGTAAAGTGTTTATAAAGATATTGCTCTAGGCCGCTCGCGAATTCAATAGATCGGGCCGCACTAGACCCCCCCCCCAACTTAAAATTGAATTATCTCGAAAACTATTTGGGTACAAACGAAAATAAAACTTGCACAAACAGGTACAAACGATTGAGACTATTTACGTCATTATCCTGTAAGTTTTTCCCAGAATCTCGTTAATCCAATCATGCGCGTCAACGTCCTTGAAAATCTCAAAAACTGTTTGGGTACAAACGAAAAAAATTTTTGCACAAACGCACAAACTAAGTGCAATCGATTGAGACTATTTTGAATCCGAAATTCTAAAATAACAGTTTATGTTACCATGTGCGATGTTACCAAAATTCTCGAATATTTCAAAAACGATACATTATCTAAATTTTACTTTTTAGTTCAAAATTTTATTTTAATATCAATTGCTTTTATTCTAATCTTTACAACGTTACTTGAAATTTTTTTTTAGCAATTTAAGCAGTTGTTTAAAAATATATGTCCATTTAATGCAATTGTTGAATTATTTTATTTTAGAGTGCCGTTTTACTTTTTATTACAAAATTTAAATTGTATTGCTTAAATTAGAATCCTTTTAATTGTAATGATTTAAACGTTTGTTGATATTTTTTGTTGTAATGTAAGCAGTTGTTAAAAGAAATATTTGAATTTATGCAATTGTCGAATTTTTACAATACAATTTAAACAAATGACAAAAATTTTTATTTAATGATATCGATTTAAAGCAATACACAGAAAATTTTTGCCTAACGTTTTATTTGGCTCTGCCCATCGGTGGAGAAATTTTGAACTTCGCTTTAATTTTTTTGGCAACTATGTTCAAAATTCAAATCCTTACGGCAGGTAGTGAGTGGCGTGGGTTGCCTATGTAATACGTAATTTTTATTTATTTATGTTCAGATTAGACAAGAGATAAAAGATGCGCTGAAAGTGAAATGTATAACAGCAACTATATATTATAAATCAATAATTATTAAGATATTCTAAAGATTTTAAAAATAACTAAATCTTTAACCATTTTATGTTTAGCATAAATGAATCCTTTACTTTTAAAAGGACCTAAGTCATGTAATTATATTTTGAGATAAACAAAAAAAATGTATAACATTTTACTTTAATTATTTAAATAATTTGCAATTCTATTGAAAAATTATCACTATTTAAAAATTTGGAAAACTTCACTGCTTTAGTATCTTTCTAAATAAAATTTTTTTCAAATCGTGACCTAATTCATTTTGTCAAATATGTCTACAGACCTCCCCCCTGAAGATTTCGTGAATAACTCCGCGATGATTGAGGCTCAATGAAAAGTCATTAAGCTCTAACGAGGCTCTAAGTTTGACACCAAAGTTACCCCAAAATTCAAAATAAGGGCTAAAATATAAAACAAGTCGACCCCCCCCTCCAAAGATTTCACGAATAACCCCGTAACAGTTGAGGCTCAAACGAAAAGATGGAAGCGCCTTTAGGCTTTAACGAGGCTCTAACGTTTGACACGTTTGTGCAAACATTTGTTTCGTTTGTACCCAAATAGTTTTTGAAATATTCGTGAATTTTAAAAAAAAATATAGACCTTTTATTAGTATAATCATAAATATGTTGAAAAATAGGTAGAAAAATTAGGTTCTCTATGCTTGGCACATAATTCATACAATGAGCATAGACAGGGAAGTCTAACTTATTATGTTAAAAATTATGAATAATGAAGTATACTTTTCCAGTAATTTATAGATGCTAGAAATCCCAGTAATAATCACAGAAGATTAAAAATTACCCAAGTAAGATTTCAATCGTGGCAATTTCCTGCTTAGCCTGAGATAGGCTTTGCTCAGGTTTGACAGGAAATTGGAGGCAATTACCAGGATTGAAATGTTACTTATTGGGTATGAGCTAGATAATCATCTTCGCTTGGTCATCCTATAGATCACTGTATTACCTCGTTCCAGTACTGGATAGCCCACACTAGAAGTTTTGGATTTTACCAAATCGCAAGGCTACTTCAAATTTTGGGGGTACTGCACACCCCCCAATCCGCCTAACGTAGCTCCTGAACTTAAGCTTAGGTGTTCATATTTTCGTATATTTTGAGCGACTATGTGTAACGAATTTTTACAATTTGTTACTTAATTTTGCTTTTCATATCTCTTTTATTTTACAATATTTCTGAGCACGCCCATGCACTCTTATTTAATGGCAATCGAAATTTAATGAATTGTGGATGGCAGATGGTACGTGAACCGTTAACGTTTGAATTTGATATGAACAATTGTTCGCGGAGTAAATTTAATTTACTTATCCGACCACCAAATAGCAGAACGGTCATGTTTTGTTGCAACAGTTTTCTGAGTGCCCATTAGGAGTGTGTTTCTTGTTGATCGACTTTCGTTATCGGCCAGTTTATTTTGCAATACGTTTTTCCGGCTCTATCTACTGTTTTTGGAGCTAGTGAAATATCTGGCAGTATATTGGGGAATATCAATCAAGTGTTTTTCTTAAATGAAAATTATGACAAGTTACAGATTTCATCTTGGAAAGCACACGTTGTGAAAGCAATTGGAGACGAATAGCTGTCGCCATTATATTGTAAACTTAACGAGAGCTCGAGGTAAGCAATTTTAACTTTTCCAATTCGCATGAACCGACGCGACGTGTTTATGGCCTTTTGTGTTCAATTACGAGTAACCGTTAGAGGTTATTGTGTTGATTGGGTACTGTTTGTATTTAATATGGGGTGCACTTTCTGATTATAAACATTCATTGCGACTGTGCATGTTAGCGCAGCCATATAAATTGCAATTGTTGAAACTGTGATTCATCTATCAAGTTCTGTGTGTCAATTAAATCATTTGATTCTATTTGCGTTTTTTTTTTTAGTTTTCCCACGCTACCGGTCTTTTTTTTTCAGAAACCCACGATCCGTGTCTACGCATAAACTGTGAGTCAGTCGATTACCATCGTGGCAAAACAAACTGGAGAGGTCCTCTCCGGATTGTTCCAGACTCTGGTCTCAGTTTGGGTTAACTCTTTCATTAGGGGTTGCGATCTCAGAGGGTAGTTTTTGTGACATATGGTTTTATGTTGTAAATTTTTACGACCAAAGTCAGACGGTAATTATAATAAAAAATGGTGCAGCCGAGAACCAAAACTAAAGGTCCGAGTCGTAATTAAAGGCTAACTTACACGATATGAGCTGGTGTATAAAAATTGATGGAGCCAGCAACTGTGTGCTTCATCGCGGTTTAGGAAACCCAAAGCCATCCTGCGGGGGGACCTCTCTTCGTCTCCTTATGTTAGAGGTTAGGTTACTGAGGAGAGCCAGCAACGATTGCTAACCACTTTTCTGGGGCCCCCAGAAGAACGCCCGTCTCCCACTTCTTCCTTCCTTTCGATCATTCAACGGTCAGAGGAAGTCGGGTGCAAGAGGAAGGAGCCAAGAAAGCGATAAAGGGGACAGCAATGCCTCTTAACCTCGCATGGTGTGGAATGCCCCGAATTAACTAAACGATAGGATTTTTGTCACGGGTCTCTGAAGGTCAGCGCGACCACTCAGGACAAGCCACCTTTCACCCCAAATCTGATCTTCAGTTGGGTTATGCCTGCCGACTTTTCTCTAAAGGACATGGGACGGTTAAATATACGCGTTTTTTCCGCAAAACTTGGGTCTATGAGTGACGACTGTCAGTGTGCGAAAATCCAGCGAACTAGAGAGCGGGAGATCTCAAACAAAAAAGTGAGACCCTTCCCCCTTCTGGAATTAATCGAAATCGGCATTAATTATGAACGCTTAAAAAGTTGCTCACAATCTATTCGGTTTGGTTGACCTCTCATTGTGGAAAGTCTAATTTGGGACGTTCCATCAGTTCCAAGTACCCCCGAAAACGCCAAGTGCGACGGAAGGGGGAAAGGGTTGAACCGCTCCACGATAGGAAGGGACTAGATCACCCTCCAACTGACTGACCGTTTGTTCCAATGCAACGACAGTCGCGGACGGAGATTCTTACACGGCCTCAGTTAGGTAGGGAGGAATTCGAACACACGGTTGCGGACCCACAGGATGGGGGGGACCTCCAACCCTTAACAAAGGTATTTTCAGAGCAGCACGAGGTGTACGATAAGTCGCACTTCCACGAAATTCATACACAAGAAACCTAAAAATCAAAAGGAGCAAAGATTTATCAACAAATCGTTTCTCTTAAAAGCCATCAGGAGAAGGAGAGAACTGTGTGCTAGTCACTGGCATAGTGTAAACAGCGTAGTGTTTAAAAATATATATTTTGGTTACTTCACCAGCTTTGGAAAATATATTTCACCCAACCCTAAAACAGGACTGTCCCGCTCAAAACTGGACGTACGGTCACTTTAGGTATATTCTTTTAATAAATTACTATTCCATTGTATGGTATGAGATTCGATTTGCGTTGTTTTGATATGCGTCGCATTATCTACTCACTACTTAGAAATGTTATCAAAATTTATATTAGATCGATGATTTCAAGCGTCTTTGTCGCCAAAATTCAAACTGAACCACTAAATACTACCACGCACATCACATCAAACGTCCCAAGGCATTTAAGCTTAATATGTAATAAGAGTCGGCTATATTTTTTTGATATCAGTTACTCGCACCGTTTAAATGGGCCATTATTACCACACGCTCTTATAATATTATAATCTTACAATATATTATTATATGCTAGTCGATATTAGTTGTACAATAATTTAAATTCCAAATTCTACATAAATTGCAATTTACTGTTTCAAAACTCAAATTGACATCGGAACTAACACATTAATCAAAAAGTCGCATCCTGGGGTTACTTTTGATTAATGTATTTATTTATATGGGTGACATTCCTCGTTCAAGAAACGGTTTATATTTACATTTTATTAATGTTTAATTTAAAATTTAAAATCGATATCAAACATCTTAACAAATATTCATTGATATGTACAAATAATATAGGTTGCTTTCAGAAAATATTAGCAAATAGCCAGGACCGTATCCAGAATCAATATTTAAATAGAAATTGGCAAGAAAATGTCTGTAATAATTTTAACATTAACCTTCATCCACTCGCGTACGCGGCAAATTGGTCGCATTAAGAAACTTAGGGTAGTTTTTGGCTGTACTGAGTCGCCTGGTGGAGCTTTTTAATCAGAATAGTGGCGGAGATAATAATTAGAGAATACAAGTCCTTCCCATCTTTCCCATAACGTTCTAGAAGGAAATTGGAGAGAAAATTCAAACAGGCAAATTTCAAATCCAAAATACGCGAGCGGATGAAGGTTAATTGATGATATCTTACATAATAATTTGCTAAAAGGTAATGGGTCTGATTGATTCATTCTGTTACTTGTCAAAAAAAAGTTTACACACCTAAAATAACTCTACGACCTATGAAATATAGTCCTTTTATTAGACCGCATAAACTTATAGACACGCCTTGGCTGTCAAGCTGTGAATGATAACATAAGTGACGTCCGATGTGACGTACGTCACACGTGGATTAAATGATACACCTTTATACACCAATTATAAGTGAAGAAAATCGGTTATTGAATTAAATTAAACTAATCCCACACGTGACGTCACACATGGTTACTTTATGTTGTATTCAAGGACAGTTAGGGAGGGGCTTTTATAAGTTTAGATGGCAAATAGATGTACCCTTGATTGGTCGCACTTGAAAGGGTTTGGTCGCAAACCCTTTCAAGTGCGACCAAAGCACCCAAGAAGTTATACAAATGAGACGTAAGGACGAAACTGTTCAAGAAGCGCAACTGATGCAACCTGAAACTCACCGACTGTGAGCCGCATTAGGGATTTTTAAACAAAATTTTGTTTTTTCAAAATTTAAATCTTTTTTTTTCAATCGGTTACTTTAAAGTTTCTATTGTCACTATACTCTCTACAATCTATACCATTTCAAATTAAGCGATGTCTATTAATATTGTTGTTTCTGACACATAATTAAGTGATTGATAATGAAGTAATTAAGATATAATATAAAATTAATAACTAATAAATCCTCCTATATTAAATTTTGTACCAAATCCTGCATGTTCTTACTTATTAAAAAACTACATTATACCCTGATATTTTATTAAAAATTTATTGCATTTGTAACAAATGGCGAAGTAATGATTTTAAATAAGAAAAACTTTAATATAGGGGTACGTTTATCATTATCAACTTATTTTCTTCTACGAGCAATTTTCTTGAATAATCTATTAGGTTTTACTACTTTTATGTTCATGTTACCTACTCACAACTTTTAATAGCAACTAATGTTTCTCATGATATCTATTTTCTTTTAAACAAAAGCAGTTTAAACTTTTAATTTAAACTAATACCAGTTTATGATACAAATGTTTAATGATTATAGGAAAATTATGTAAAGTTGTGAAGAAAGTTTAAAAAATTATTAAAATCAATAAAAGTTTCCTTCACAGGTCTAATACTCGGAAAACGACTAGAAAAAAATTAAGGATAAACCCATGGAGTAAAATAAAATATTTGCCACTTATATTCCAATATTCAAATTTTAATAAGCGCAAACCAAATGCCACCCCTTAAACTTTGTAAATTACTTACACGACTTTAAATTTTTGTTTTTTTAAATAAATTAAATTTGTAAAGCTTTGTATAATATGAATTTTTTTGTATAATTTGCATTATGTATGTGGTTTTTGCAACATTTTATTGATGTGGAACAGACAAAAGAAATTACTTTTAGAAAATTTTGCATTTATATGATAAATCGGAGCTGACATTTGGAATTCAAAGGACCTTGATTGAATTTTATTTAAAGATATCATTCATCATCGTTTTGTAACTTTTTTCTTTTATCTTAATTTTTAATTATGCATAGGTCTATATTCTTATCTAAATACCGTTTTATAACTCTAACAGTTCACGGTTACAATAAATTTATTGAATTCATTAGTAGCACGAGTAACATCAGAGCAATATCGATCTTTGGAGAAAAATTTCCCACATGCTGACGTTTGTCAAATGATCGCAAGATCATTCGCCGAACATTTGGCAAATATAACGAATTCCTATTCGTCTAATGTACGCATAATTTGACAAGCTGTGGTGTATACGCAATTGGTATCACGTGTAAGTCACGGACGTCCTTTTTCTATTATTTATATTATTTATAACTACTAGATTTTTAAACGTAATCTGAGAGAATACAAACTAAAATTTATTGGTGGAGAGGAGCATTATTTGCATCAACATAATATGTCACTGATAGAAATCTTAACAACATTGAAAGCTGATCGATTTTTGAGGTATTTCACTTTGACCACCCGTCATTACAGTAATTGGTGAGATTTTGATTGAAAAATTAGTTCAGATTTTTTTAAGAATATAATATTGAATTAAAATTTTATGTAATTCATCAAATTTCTTTTAACCCTACACTACGAAGGTACTAAATACCTACCGTATCATTTAACTGCCTACATAAAATAAATTTTTCTTTTTGAGTATAATTTTTATTAGCAGTAATGAAATTTTACCGATATTAAAATTCTTTGCTCAACATTCTACATTTTGCGTGGATGTGGTGAGAAGATATTAATAAGTTGAACAAAATTCATCTTAACTGACAAAAAATTCCGAAAATTTTATTAAGGGTACATAGTAATTTATATCCACGCATATTTTTGATCAATTAAACTAGGGATAGATAAAATAAGATTACAATGGTTAAAGTAATGCATAATGGAAATATTTCAAATACGCAAAATATTTATGAACGGAAGTTTCACTAAAACATTAAGAAAAATAATTTTATTTAAAAATGTATTTATTATTATTTTTTGAAGTTAATTTGTTTTATTATAATATTCATGTGCGGTATTTGGGCAAGCGAATTTATTATTGCGTCGTTTTTGAAAAAATTCTTTAAATATCGCCTAGTCAGTGGGAAAATACAATTAAATCGTAGGAAATAGTTAGATCGCCATTGACCGGTGATGCAATCGAATTGCAATCTCGTCGCTTTCGATCGAACTTCTCAAATATCGCCTAACACAATTAGATATAAAAATTTAAAATTTATCAAGTTAATTGCAATCATATTGCTAATTCGAGTGTACAATGCTGCTGTGCTAAGTTAAATCGTGCTATCTACAAATTTAGGCAATTTGTAGATAGGACGATTTAACTTAGCACGGCAGAATGATCCTACTGTAACGAAAATTAGTTAATATTAATCAACATTAGTTTTCGTTTGCTTTCCTCCTTATTTTCTACCATCTGCATTTTTGCATTTTTTTATAATGCACCATTTATTTGGAACGGCATTATTCTTCAAGGCCACTTTTCCTGCAGTCTTATCTGTTCACCTGACCTACCTCAGCCAATAGAATATTAGCGCGTGGCCTTGCAGTTGTGAGCGTTGCATTTTTCGACGATTCTATTGAGTCTATCTCGAGCTTCTAAGTAAACCGCATCGACCCGTGGTCAAACTTTTAGTTGAAAGTTCATGACCTCGTCTTGTAACTACTGTGTCACCATGTGTGCAGTATTAGTTTAAACTGTTTTACTGTCTTAGGGTGTTTTTTTTAGCTGCATGAGAACTTCAAAATGAAATAAAACATTAAAAACCTGACGGAATGTTTTGATTATAATATTTTTATGAAAGTACAGTTAAAGGCATTTATGATTTGAACATGACTTCCGGCATGTGACCACCACGACTAATGGTTACGAAGCGCATCCGTTCAGTCCAATTTTTGACCACTTTTTCCAATATTTCTGGCTTTATTTCATAAATGGCTTGCTGAATATTAGCCTCCAATGCTTCTAGAATTGTTGGTTTGTTAGAATAAACCATGGATTTAACATACCCCCACAGAAAATAATCCGGAGGTGTCAAATCACACGATCTTGGAGGCCAATTGATAGGACCACGTTTTGAAATAATGTTGTCACCAAATTGTCCTTTCAATAAATTGATGGTTTCGTTGGCTGTGTGGCACGTAGCACCATCCTGTTGGAACCATAAGTTGTCAATGTTTAGCTCTTGAAGTTTTGGAAACAAAAATGTATGAGCATGTGTCGATATCTCACACCATTCACCGTAACGGTAGCTCCTTCCTCATTTCGAAAGACATGTGGACCAATGATGCCGTTGGCGTGTATTCCACATCAAACAGTCAATTTTAATGGATGCAATGGAGTCTCAAGATAATGTCCCGGATTGGTCTCACTCCATATACGGCAATTTTGTTTGTTCACATACCCATTTAACCAGAAATGTGCCTCGTCACTGAACAAAATTTTACGGTAAAAAAATGGATCCACTTCGAATTGGTTGTGAGCCCAATTTGGTAGTGTTGTTCAATGGTCAATCTATGCATTATCAAATGCCAAACCTTGCTAAACACAAATGTCAAAAAACTGTTTCCATAGCAATCTTGATTCAATTGTTATCCCTATTCAAAGTTCTCATGCAGCTAAAAAAACACCCTATACCAGTTCTTATGACTCGAGCATTCCGAACATCAGGAATTTATTTTCGTCATTGGGAGTAACAGCTGTTTTTTGTTACCATCAATGCGCAGTGTTGTTTTTGATTGCGATATTCAATTTGTCAATGGCGGGAGATTTAAGTCAATAGTTTATTTACTTCGTTGATGTTCCCTGTTGGAATATTCAAGTTCATCTTCCAAATGCAAGGAGGATCATCGTTTCCAATCTCACTACAAGTAGTTAACAAATGCTTTGTGCTTCGGTAAAAACACCAAAAGATCGCGATAAAGGTGATAGTGCGCCAGTCGTTTGTTTTGATACCAGTGCATTGTTGATTCCATTACTAGGCACGGTCTGTTGCGAGAGAAGAACATTGATTGTCATTTTTGATTGTGTGAGTACCGATAGATATCTTAAGGTAACATATTTTTTGCTTTTTCTTTTGTGACTTAGACCATAATAATTGCCTTTGCATTAAAAACTTTGATGTACCATTTTTATTCTTGCACTGGTGTGATTCTTCATTTGTTTGAAGCACTTTGCTACCGTTTCAACATTAGCTGGACCATATTGGTTCAGCATTGTAATGAATTGTATTTGCTTGTTAATAACACGTCGTGCATTTACATTTGCATTTACTTTATCAATAAACTTTGTTATTGTTGGATAACCTGTTTTATTTCGGAAGCTACTAAGATTATTTTACGGTTCCTACGATTCCGGCTCTCCCTACTTGTAAAAAAAGAAAGCTTAGCCTATATCAAAAAGGGACAACACTACTTCTTAATCAGGATTTTTCTGGATTGTTTCCATCTAACTATTCTCTGGTTTTTGGTCAGCTCTCCCATTAGGGGCTGGAGATCAGAGGGTGGAAAGTTGTGTTTCACTACGTGAATTGGAAAATCCGAGAGCAATCGAATTGTCTATCAATTTCATTGCAATTAAATTGCATCATTCGATTATTTAGATTATTTTTTGCGTGCTTTTAGGATTCAACAACTTTTATATAGTAGCCATTAAAAATTCAATTGATTGATTTTTCAATAAGATCATCAGACTAAAGTTAAAATAGCCCAACAATTTGTGCTCAAGGGGGGCTGTCCTACCTAAAAGAGGACCTGGCAAAATTTAGATACAAATTTTACTTATATTTTTCTTAAAAAAAAGTGATACAGATGTAAATTAAAAATTTATTTATAAACATATCGGAATGTACTACATACTATATAAAATTACATAGATACATTGCAATGTTTTATTTATTATTATGAGAGATGAAATCATGCAATGTCAAGTAATAAAGCAGTGGGTTTGTGTATTATTTTAATTTTGTTTACACAATAAATATTTTTTTATCAATTGTTCATGTCCATCATGTGGTTTGACCCTAGTAAAATTTATTTTTGTCTCAATTGTGAAGTAAACAAAAATATAATTTAATCTTGTGTCAAATTGCTGGATGGATGTCGAATGAACTTACTTTTAGGAATTTTGATTGGATGCTGATATTTGAAAATTTAATTTTTAATAATTTATTGCTATTAATTTGTGCACTAGTTATTACACTGCACTGCACTGTGGGGCGATAAACCTCGGTTCTATGCCTGATCAAACTGGCTACTAATTTCATTAGCGGACCGCACTACCAAAAACCCGAAGTAAAATAACGAAAATGTACATAGTGGTACCCAAACATGCATGGAAACAAGTGGTATTCCACAAGCACTTAATTTCACACAGTAAAAGCAGGTGACTGATCCGGTTTACCCGCTTCGATTTTTGCATTAAAAAATGGGTCCGTTTGCCACATTCGTTTGTGTTTGGTTACATTTGTAACATTGGAAGGAGATAAAGCTGGTAAGCTGGCGCCGGTAACTTTTCTTTTCCCAACCTCTTTATCAACTTTTACAAATTTACTGCAAGGGACACGCCGAGATGCGTCTCGCCTCATCTCGTTATTTGTATGAATCCTACTGCAAGTCACAGTAGTAGTTTCCTCTTTGACCACAACCATAACAGAAGATGGTCAAAGATTTGGGACACGCTCTAAACAAATGATTCCGACTGGAGCAATTTCAGCAACTTTCAACGTTCGGAAAAGAGTGGAAGTGCTGACCTTACAACTTATCTACTTAACCAACCGCTCATCTGCTGGTGAAGTTTGAATCAACGCTTTTCTTGATTTGTGTAGATAGACACCCACAACTGTTCATCTTCTGAAGGAGTAGGAATAACGCGAGCAAACTTAGCCAACATCTATTCTATATAATTCCGTACTGATTTGCCGCCAGTTTGCCGTTTCTTGTTTCTCTGACAGTTACATGACAAGCCGTTTAACCTCGAGATAAATTATAATTATGTTTCGCCCTTTTGAAATTGCCAGATAATATTAACAAAGAAGATCAAGATTTGTTTAAACTCGAATCGACTTGAATACATACAAATAGTAAGAATGACATCGCCTTGATGTAATCGATGTATTATAATGACGTCCGTGATGATGGATTGAAATAAAATATAAGTATAGGTACTTTAAACTTTTCATATTAATATTAAATGATTACCTACTGTACATCAAGCAATAATAAAGCAACAAAGCTTATTAGTACACGTTGATCTATCACAATGCTGCACGAATGCTTATTTAAGAAGCTGATACAATTCATATCCTACTTTCTTCTTTTAAATAAATTAAATAAACTTTTTAAGGTTATGCCCCCCTTAGAAAAGTTTTAAAACTAACTTACACATTCCATAAAAAATGTGCACAAAAATAACTAAGAAAATGTAGTTCATATTATTCTTGTGGTGAAGTAGAATTGATTTTTTTAATAAATAAGAAGTATTTTAATAAAATATAGTTTTCTTCAAAAAGTCTTAATTGACATTTAAAGCTTTTGTTTTAAGTTTAATAAATTGTTCTACTAACTTACTAACTTAATCATCCAAATTGAATATTTTATAACGTGAGACTTGGCTTGATATTTAAAATGTTCTCTAATATCCTAACTCTTTGAAATTTTAAAACTTGGAAGACATCATTGGAATTATTTTATAAATAATAATGCACAATTTTTAATAATAATATGAGTTAGATTAACAACTGAAAATTTTATGAAAATGTTATGATTTATCTGAAATAAAAAGAACCCATTCTATATGCTTTTTTCTGTTGTTTTTTTTTTAAATATTTAGACTTCATCAATTCTTATTTTACAGGGTGTAAAATATTAACTGTCGCACTAAAAACATTAAATTAAAAGGAAAATTTTGTATGAAAGCATACAAAAATTTTATTACAAATTATTCATAGATTTGTAAGGTAGGCTGTACAATTTCATTCAATTCTTTCCCCTTATTGTTTTGAAATTTCCTTCAGATTCTGTTAGAATGATTTCAGCGGCACGCACCACATCGTCTGGTCGTCATGCCATACTATGATCAAAACTTTTGTAAATAATTGCAAATTTATATTTTTTGGGTTGCCCAATTTGTTAAGCATAATATAACTTCAAGTACAAAAATTCCATCTAAAAGGATTTTAAGCGACAGAAGGATGAATTTTAATAACACAAAACATTTAAAAAATGCTTTATTATTAATTATTTTAAAAATTCCAAAAGCTTACCAGGAAATCTATCACTTGGTCTAATACTGTACTATCTTTTGGTTAATAATAGAAAACATTTCTAAAATATTATTTCATGACTCATAAGCGGATCCACTAAATCCAATTTTATTATGGTCTGTGAACGAGAATTTTTAATATCGCCAAGTAGAAGATTTTTAAAATCTTCTAATAGAAGCTATTTAAAATTTCGAAGCTGGTGGGGAAGGGGTTGAACTTAAAATTCAATTATTTTTGGTTTTAAACATACCCCTAGCCATCTAAATCAACGTATTTGTTCTTATCTCAAATTAGACAAAGTTTGGTGAAATTTGTATGTGACGTTACAGTTAGAGCATAACTAGTCGAATTTTTGAATTGTTAGTATACATAGTATAATGCCCCATGTGGTGCATAAAGATTATTATTTTTAATATATTTTAATTATCAAAATAGAATAGTGAAAATGATTAATTTGATATTATGTGATCTACATGTGGAGAGCCGTTAGAAAGACGCATTAGATGGTGTAGACAAATGAAAACACAAGGGAATATACTAAAGTTTGACGCAGATAATGTAAATGGAAGGCAATATCTACATATTGTGATGATAAAAACGAATAAGAGATTCGGGATTTAACATTATTGTCAAAAAGGTGTGCAAGCGAACACTTAAAGTTGTAAGAATAGATCTTGTTTACATTCTCAGCCAACTTGTTACCATTACTAATTACACGGACACATATTTTGTTTCTATAAAGTGATTTGTGTGGTAGTTTTGTCGAAAGTTTGATAAACCTACAAAGAAGAGTAATTAGTGCATAAAATTCAAATTTACTACCAAAAACCTTCTATTTTATGTCTTTCTTGAAAATCCTAGGGAATTTTTTGATTTTGGATGATAAGAGGTTAAGAAGAATAATTTGGGCTTTTTCCGCTCGTCGACGTTTCACAAGCCAGTTGCGATTTTTGTGACGTCGATTTTACTTTGCGAATTTTGAGTTTTGTATTTTCTCGAACGAAGTTTTCGATCCAGAAAGCCTTTTCGAGCGATTAAATAGTGAATTTCCTACCATTTCAAGGTGGGAAGATTTTGTTAATTTTTCGAGGCGACGCCAACGACGCACGTGTGAAAATATCACACAAATTGGTTTTTATTTGATGAAAATTGTGATTGTCTAGTATCGAATCTCGTTTGTATTAGCTATTACAACGGTAAAAACGTTGTTTGAGAACTAAAATAGCGAAAATCATTACAAATAAGGAGTACAAAAAGTTGAGGTTATGTACCAAAATCCAGCTGTTTAATCCAGATGTTTGATTGCACTAAGTCACACAAGAAGCAGTAATTTTGTTCGTGGACAACTGCAATTCCACGCACTACGAGGGATTTTCCAACGTACGGGAGCGTGGTCATTGATGGTTGCATATTATGGTCTGCTACTGAACAAATTTCTGAGGGCGTCACTTGCGAGCCAGCAGTTCGCAACAAACAGCTTATTGTTATTATTATTTACAAATTTTGATTGTGCCACACGAATTGTCACTGATTTGATCAGATCGCCATTTAGCAAAATTGACGTTAAATGTACTGGTGGTCTGATACAATCACACAAACCGACACATACTGCTATAGGATTATTTGTAGTCCACGTAACAAGATTAAATTCGTACATTTTACGTTCAAATTATTAAACAGTATAAAATTGCCCGAGTCTCCTTAATTGAATTTTGGAATCTAGTCTTCCCTGTAGAAATACCTAGTTTCAAATTTGCTCTACCGACAAGAAGCGGTCGGAACTTGAGCTGTGAACGTTCGAAACATCACAACTACCTCAGTTACTGAGTGAGCTACTGTGCAGTTGGTTTTAGAACACCACAATATATTGTACTGTACTAACTGCCCTACTGGTAATTTTAAAATTGTATAGGGGAATCTTTCTCTAGCAATTAGCAAAGACACACTTATTTGCTCCGGCCAGCTGAAAGCTGTCCAGACTCCAAACCCTTGCTAAATTGAAAGGAAAATCCTATGAATGATCTCTTTCTAAATTCAAAAATAACTCTTGGTAAAATTTTAGGCAATTTAATGATGGAAAAGATAATTTTCCTGTGCTTAATAAATTGAACACAACCCAACAACTCATTTATTATGCTTTTGAAATTTTGAAACACAGTTTCACATCGACTGCCTCGCAATTGCTAATACAGAAAAGCTTTACAAATTTAAAAATCCTTCTTCCTTTTGTATTAACGACAGAGTGAAATTTAAATAAACATTGTTATAAATAATGCTATCTTATTTTCCCTTGGCTACGTACGGCTATGGAAAACTCTAGTGTCTATTTTCAACATTTGTCCAAATTTTTATGTGGTTTGCAAAATACTGGTAAGATATTCAAACGTCCTATCATAAAATTTAAAATGTGCTCGACAATGGATAGAAACAGATTTGTTTTATCAATCGTCATCTAGGTATTGCGTAACTTTAAAAATGGAACAAACTCGTACAAAAAGAACATCCAACACTCGAAATAACATGATATTTTTTAAGATGTTCGAAAAATCAAAGCAAAAATTCACAATATCTGCCTTAAAATCATGCTCGCTCATTTTCTGTATGCAGGACTGTGCTACTCAGCAGTTCGAGGACCAAACATTCCTCAAAACTGCTCAAAATAGGAATAATCAAGAACGCACCAAAATGAAAAGCGTTTGCTTCCCAAAAAGTTTTCCGTAGCAAATTCTTGATGCGTCTTGCCACTCTTGGAAAACCAAAATTTTCTATACTTCACCGTATTTCCGGGTAAAGTTTTTTTTTAAGAAGCCCATTTTAAATTTTTACTAACACTACGCTTTTCTTAGTAGGCAACGAAACAAACTCCAATTTTCACAATCTATATATAACTGAAGGTTCACCCTTTCACACAGGCATCGGTCATTCAAATTAATTATTGAGAACAATCTTCCTATTATTGTGGTTTAAAAAATGTTCCACCTTTACTCAATTTGATGAGAAACCAGAACAAACAAATTGTAAAATTAACTTTTCATTTTATAAACTTAAATTAAAATAGCTAAATTTTCAGAAATAATTACTCAGGGCATTTTCCTATCTTTTACCATTTCGGAAGACGATAATATAATGTAATTTTGTTATTAAATTCAGCGAGATTCGGGGACGAATCCAATCAATTCAATTAAATAAAAATTAATAATGAAATTTTTTCATTTGATTAATGGTCGAATTATACAGAACATTTAACATTTTTGATTTGTGTATGATCGTTTATGCTCCTCATTTGATATTTATGACTTATCATTTAAGAGATGGTCAATTTTCATCTAAGATTTAAATATTATTAAAGTAATCGACCATAAAAATCGACTACTTCAATGATGTTGAGTATAAATTGAAATTCCTAAGATTTAAAATGTGTGCACAGTTGCATGAAATTTTCATATAACAAAGTTTTAAACTATTCTTATAATTTAATAAATTGTAAATTTATATAAAATGCATAAAAAGAACTTTTCAAAGTAACTTTTCAAAATGTTATATTCGCTTTTTAGAAAAGGATAAATATCATATCAAAATAAATGTAGTAGGTAGGTACTATAGATTTTTATTGTTCCTATATAAAAATTTTCAAATCAATGTTTGAATATAATAAAAAAAATACCTTCCTATATTATTTCAATCCTAAAAATGAAAATTGGACCAGTATATAATTTAAAAATGTTGGTTTTAGTGTTATTTTTTCCAGTTTTTTTATATTTTAGATAAATTATTTGCAAAAATTGCTCTAATGATGACCAATATCGTATTACTGATGGGATTGCCGAGGAAAATGAAAACATCAACATTATATTGAAGGTAAACAATATGAATGTATGAACAATAACATTATAAATGAAACAACATAATATATATTTTTAATTGTTTAGAAGACATTCAAAGTCCTGATATTAAATTTAACCCCTAATTATAAAAGGCCAATTATTAGCAATTTAGCAGGGCAAAATACTGCTTAGAAGTGACATAGCATACAAGTAGGACCATCGTCATCGTCCAATTTAAAAGATGGTCCCAGTATGCAGTGCAAATACTTTAAATTCCTTATTTATTGATGAGTTTTCTACATTTCTTACTTTCTCACTGTCTCTGCTACCAACTAATATTTGGTGTAGTTGTTAAAATGAGAATTAAAAAATTAAAATGTCGGTATTCAATAAAACTATCAATCGATTTATATTTTTTGCATAAAGGAATAATAAATAAATTATTAGAAGTTGATTCATTGACATCCCTTAGTTGCGAGTTAACCTTTTGGTAGTGACGATTGATTACAAATTCGTGGAGCATTTTTAATTACTGTGCATGTGAAATTTTATAAAATATGTACTTACGTGATAATTAATGTGATCATAAACCATACCGACATTATAGTAGGCCAGTAATGTAACTTGATACTAAGATTATTATAAAAATTAAAAATTTTCCCGGATGTACCGATTTCGGCAATGCGCGTTATATTTTCTTTATTAATTGTCGTTTGTTGTATTAATTCACGTATGTGGCTCACTGAAATCGGCTTCATTTTCTGACTTTATGTAGCTTTCGGTACGGTGTTCAATATTGTTATGTTTATTAAACTTCTCGACTATAAAGTAGAGTAGTTTAAATCGATCAAAAAACTTATAAATAAATAATTATTGTGAGAACTTGAACTTCTTACTACAACATTATGTAATGGATTTTAGATAAAGAAGTAGTAAATTTTCATTATTCAATAAGTAAGCATGTAATTCTCCTGTAAATTTAAATTACATAATATTATAAACTGCTCTGAAATTTTTGAAACTGTAATTACAAGTTTCAGATTTAAGAATTAAAATTTATTAACTACCATAATTGTAGATTCGTGAGTTTTTAAATCATTTTTATTTTAAATTCAATAAATTATTTTGAATTTGAGGTTTTTGTTGTGACGTAAATTCAGTGCTTGACGGATATTTTTTGGAGCTGTAGATATATTTTGGGTGTTTCATTATTGGTTACTTCGTTGATATAAACCAATAATAATCATGTATTAATTTGTATTTTGAACACAAGTAATTGCTGTTCCGCATTTTGGGAAGTAAATTACGACCAGATGATTTTGTAAATAATTTCATTTATTTGGAACAACCACGTCTGGGAGAGCTCATAGCAGATCGATCATGTTTGGGTTATTCCTGCTCAATTTACTAATGCAGCCAGGATAGTAGTGAGTCGATTAACTTAGATTTAGAGCTCTCTTTAATATTAATTTTCTTAGACATTGGATGCTATTAGAAATATCGATGCAGCGAGTCAAATTTTTATTTCATTATTTTAGGCGAAAAAATAGTTAATTCGTCATCAAAGCGAAATGAGGACTTACAAGGGGTCACTACAGTGAGTATGTCGCCAATCGAGATCCCAATTTTTTTGGTGATTCTAGTAGCTAAAAAAATTATCACTTTTTCGAATTTTAGTCGATTGCCTCTTAGTTCTTGAGTTATGAATTTTTGAAAGGGCAGGTTTTGCCATAGGTTTAGCATTATGGAAATTGTAACGGCAGTCCCGGCAATTTTTTTTCTTTAAATTATGTAATTTATTATCGGAATTAAAAAATTAATGACCTACGAATTACCATTACAAATTATTAACCGGTAGACCACCACGGTTTTTTGTAATAATAGCTAATAATAATAGCAGTTAACCCACACCATGGTATTTTTAAAAATTCATAACTCAAGAACTAAGGGACAATCGACTAAAATTTGAAAAAGTGATAATTTTTTTAGCAACTAGAATCACCAAAAAAATTGGGATCTCGATTGGCGACATACTCACTGTAATGACCCCTTGTTAGTACTAGGAACAAAATCAATACGAAAATTTGATGCATCAGTTTTCAGAGATAGTTGGTTTAATTTTAAGTATGTTAGAGTTTTAAGAGTCGTAGTAGTCATAAAATATCTGGCAGAAGACGATTAAAGTGTGAAAATTGAAAATATATTTTTGATATCTTAGAAACTTAAATTGAAAAGTGCGGTAACTATGCGGGAAGAAACTCAAATTTTCTGATAAACTATACATACGTAATAATGTAACATAACGTAACGTAATGTAACGTAATAATACTATACGTAAAAATGTCCGTCAAAATGAAATGAAAGTAAGATTACATAAGTAAGATAAATTAAGATTATTAAAATGAAAGTAAAATTAATTTTCAGTGAAAATTGAAGATTTAGAGGTCCAAATTTTTTTTACCCCATTACAAAGGGTGAAGCTTGGAACACTTAAAAAAATAAAATTTATGAAATGATTCCGTTTATTGTCAGATTTTGTTGTTTGTTTATAAACTTTGAAAGAAAATTATAAATTATGAATGGAATTAATTCATATTTTCTATAATTACTTACGAGGGGAGGACCAGCTTTGGTCGAATGTACAACTGTCAAGGAGCTGGAAACTGACTTTTTTTAAGTAGAAATAGATTCGATACATTTGAACCACTAAAAGTTTCATTTCACTATTTTCTCCAAATTGGCTGAATTCCTGATTGTTAAATATTCATCTCATGAAGCTCTAATTGGGATCTAAAGGTATAATGGTAGGTCTGTGACGGCCAAAGCTAGCCGTCCTATTTTTAGTGAGCATCCATTAATTTTGTAAGAATGATTTTTAAAACTTTTCACATCCTCCTTTTCTCATGACTATAAGAGTTTCTTAATATTTTCTAGACCTTTTTCTATCTTTATTTAGGTAAGGATAATTTGGAAAATTTTTGACCTTATCTCCCAGTAACACTTTTGAAACGTCTCTATTGGCTACGTAAAGGCGATTTGTGAAATTTTCGACTCCCGTTATCTTGCTTTGTAAGCTTTTGGAGATCCATATTTTAGAAAAATTTATACAATTTTAATGTTATAATCCAGGAGGAAAGTTGTAAAAATCTACTTAAATTGAGAGGGATGCTTTTTTGTTTCAATTCGTTTAGTTAAAGGTCACGAAAAACACAAAACATGCAATTAGTCTCAAGGCCGACAATTACCCTTAATCTTGGAAATTCAATAAATTTTCAACAATAATTATTATTTATCATTGATTAAATTTTATTGTTTGTTTTATTTTCTATTTAATTAACCTAGATATTATACAGTAAGTTTGTCAGGTATGGAATAAAATCGATATAAATTTTAGAAGAGTTTTTAAAAGGAAATTCTTCAATACGTGGATTTTATTTTATAAATTATGTATATTTATGTCAAATTCAATTTTCCACTGTCATTTTATTTTAAGTAGATAATGTCGTCATCGACATTTTTTTTTTTTAATGACTACCCTAACCTTTTAAAACATTGATACAAAAACCTTAATTGTTTTCATTACAGAAGTCATTAATTTGAATAAATTTTGTCGATATTAAAACTATTTTTGATTTCCAGAGCTTACTGAATAAATTCTTAGCCTACTCTAGAGTTTCAAGTCCTCCCTTCATGATCCCACCCTTGATGTGTTTTACAATGACGAGATAGCAGTGGTGGAATTATTTTTTGCTAAATAAACTTGAATTATTATATTTCTCCACTCTTGAAGCCCTAGAAACTCTTCCTGCCCCAGAAACAAAATTGTTTGTCATAATAATATTTACGAAAATCCCCAGCCTTCCCCTTTCTTTCCTCGACTCTTGCAGATTGGATCTTTTGGACCCTTTAACAAGTCAATACATTTACAAATAGCAACTTTGCACCAGATCATTTTAGGCACCCCTTCTGTTCAATTGTTCATACAAACAATAATTTAGGTAAAGTGACCCCTAAATGATCAATATTGTCCTCTAAAAATTCCACTAAACTAAATTGAAATTGCATTAAAATAATTGGGGATATGTGGAAAATTTTCAGATTCTTTCAAATTCGTAAAATTGAAGATAGTAAGGAATACAGCCTTTTCGAATGTTTAACTGGACAATCTCACAAAGCACATTTACAGACGTAATCATCAAGTTCGCTAACTTTGTGAATCTGTACAACTCAAAATTTATATTATTACAAATAAATTTTACAGAAATTGTGCACCACTGTATTATTTAGGTCACTGGATAGGTCGCGCCTCCCGAAAACGTTTGTAGCTACTGTGATCACATACTGCATCAGCTGTTGTTCAAATTAAGTACCTTTAATTTCATTGATGATAAAATGAAGTCACTTTTCATAAGTTTGTATACCTAATAACTATCGTTAAAACAAGCAAATTTTAAATCCAGGTTATCTATCATACGACAAGATTTGATTTTAAATGTCCAATCATTTTTAGAGAACATGGCGATTCCAATTAATGGGTAAACATAATTGAAATTGATTTCCAACTTAGGATGGTTTGTGATATCCAAGTCACATTTGGCCATACAGATTTTAATGGTGCGTAAGTTTTCAAAGTTGGAAAATCGTAAAATGCTGCTTAAATTGCATAAATTTACTTAGTACTCCACTTCCTGAACGACTTTTGGTCTTTCGAAGTACTTAAGTTCTAAGATTTTCCGTCTTATTCTTCTTAATTAAGAAGAAATTTTTATACAAGCGTTGCACTTTTTGGCGGTTTGCACAGAAAAGCAAGCATTCATCTCTCCCAGCAAGAACTGGGCAAAAATAAACTTTATTATTTCTTTATATTGGCTTTATTGTTATATATCCCAAACACAACAATGCGACTTTTGGTTCAGTCTACATTCGATTTTGAACCTTATCGTTAGTACAGGTCTTCTTTGACCTAAAAGTGTTAATTTTTCTAACATGAAATTATATAAATTATTAAATACCAAGCAAATTATTCTATGCTACACTGCTATAATGAAAATAAAATAATGGGGAAAATACTTTTTAGCAAGTAGCAAAGACAATATTTGTTCACTTCGGCTAGCTCAAAAATATTAATAGATTCAAAATTATTAACTTTACTCTGAAAAAGTAACCAATCATGGATGTTAATCGCTCACACAATCAAAACTCTTTTTAATAAAAAAATTCAGTTGGTAATTTGAAATATGACAGCCATGTTTCGGAAGTTTTATGTGTTACGGTCAAAATAACAATTTTCATCTGAACAGATAAGTTTAAGACAGTTAAAGACAGTTTAAGACATATGTCTTAAACGGGTATAAACAATTCAAAGTGGAAGGTTCACAACAAATTAGTGGTTGAAAGAACTCAAAATTGAAGAGTTCAAATATTCTAAGTTATCCATCAAATTTGACAGCTGACGACAGCAAAGAAACGATGCGTCCAAATAAACGAAGATTTTTATTTCAAAAGCAATGAATTGTGTTTTAAATCTTCACCAAATTTTATCCAGTTTAGTGATTTAAAAAAAATTAATTACGGCAGCACACAAAGTAAATGCTATAACTCAGTAAGCTTTTGTTTAATAATTTGAGATCATTCACTAACGTACGTGTCAAAATATATCACAGGCGGTAAAGTAGACGATCATTTGTGGTCTAAAGGAAAGTTTCCGTTCAGACGTACAAATAAAGGTGAGACAATACGGCACTTTGGTCCATATGTAGAGGAATTTCTCTTGCGTGGGGATTATACAGGGTGTCCCCACACTCACTTTACATAACTTAGGTGGTGATAGAGGACACTTTTCTAAGAACAATATTTAACAAAAATTTTTTTCTAAATTCAAACCCTCGAGAGTTAGGCCTCTTTGAAGCATTTTTTTTAATTTCCACCTTAACGTGGCCATAGCTCCGAAAATAATGATTTTTCAGTAAAAATGGTTTAGTGCTTTTTAAAAGAGCGTGAAATAATCTACAAACTAGGTTTACACCTTTTATTGTCTAAAATCAACGGCTTTCGAGTTATGAATTAAAGTAAGCTAAAAAATGTCGAAAAATTTGAGCTTTTCTATTTTTTGGTTTTTTTCAAAACCCTGTATCTTTTAAACTAAACATTTTACAAAAAAACTGACGCCCCATTCCGGATAGGAAATTTAACGGACTACAACTTTTGTCTAGTAAAAATTTTTGAGAAACCAATCCATTTCACAGAAAATCAGAAAATAATAAACAAGGCAGCCACAAAACAAAAAATTAAATTCACAAAATTTTTATTTTTTTTGAAAAATTATTTTATTAATTGATTTTAAACTATTAGATTATTTAAGTAAATGTTGAAAATGACCACCCTCATTTTCAATACACAGTCGTGCTCGTTTTAAAATATTATGCTTTATAGTATTATTTATAAAATTTCCTGTTTTGTTAAGAGCCATTATAGCAGGGGTGGTCAACAAGGTCGAGGGATTGACCGGTCAATCACGAGGCCAATTTTGGTCAATCGGTGAGTGTGAAAAGTGTCAAAAATTCGAATTTCTGCGTTTAAAAGTGTCAAAAAATCGATTTTTTTCGATTTTTTTCTACAAACATCTTTTAAAACAATCACGGCTGTGTATTGAAAATGAGGGTGGTCATTTTCAACAATTACTTTATTAATGTAATAATTTAAAATTTATTAATAAAATAATTTTTCAAAAAAAAATAAAAATTTTGTGTATTTAATTTTATGTTTTGTAGCTGCCTTGTTTGTTACTTTCTGATTTTCTGTGAAATGGATTGGTTTTTCAAAAATTTTTACTAGACAAAAGTTGTAGTCCGTTAAATTTCCTATCCGGAATGGGGCATCAGATTTTTTGTAAAATGTTTCGTTTAAAAGATACAGGGTTTTGAAAAAAAACAAAAAAAAAGATAGCTCAAATTTTTCGACATTTTTTAGCTTACTTTAATTCATAACTCGAAAGCCGTTGATTTTAGGCAATAAAAGGTGCAAACCTAGTTTGTAGATTATTTCACGCTCTTTTAAAAAGCACTAAACCATGTTTATTGAAAAATTAATATTTTCGGGGATATGGCCACGTGAAGGTGGAAATTAAAAAAAATGCTTTAAAGAGGCCTAACTCTCGAGGGTTTGAATTTAGAAAAAATTTTTTGTTAAATATTGTTCTTAGAAAAGTGTCCTTTATCACCACCTAAGTTATGTAAAGTGAGTGCGGGGACACCCTGTATATTTTTGTACAGCAAAAATCTGTGTTTGTGTCGAGGTTAGTTTCATAAAATAATAATTTATATTCGTTAATAAAACATGATAACAATACAATAGTTAAGAAACTTTCTGCCCTCCTCAGATATAAGGATTCTTATGATTGTGCAACAACCTTTCAACTCAGAAAGCACTAAAATACAAAAGTTAATTTTGAAACGATTCCGCTTTGGCTTATGGTTAGAAAAGCGCCACCGAAATTAACACGCCGATTATACATCCTGGGGGGATAAAGCTAACAACTTTGAAATAATTGTTGTTGATACAGAGCAACAAAATGAGTATCCGCGACAACATCCATAGCTAACCAAGTACGGAGAAATAATTGTAATATAGCTTGCCCTTTAAGTTTTTTTAGTTCTGCAAAATGGTTAGTGCATTTTTACGCAAATCAAGAAATAATTGATTATTATCATTTAGAGTAAATGATTTTTAATATATAAATTTAATAGTATACAATATGTAGGTACGCACTTCTCAATAATTTAAATTGGTTTGAAATAAAAAAAGGTTTAAGTACCTAAAGTAACAAATTTTATAGTATACTTTCCAAGTAAATATTTTTAAAACACTCTTGCTTTTATTTTTGTCTTTATGTTCTTCTTTTGAACTGAGGTAATAGGCAAACAAGCAAGCCATTTGAATGAAAGCTGGGTTTCACTACCCACAGTGTACTTGGCTAGGAAGTGAATTAAAATTTAGAGATGAAAGCAGTTTAAGTATGTAAATGTGGTTATTCATATCATGAATTACATAAAATACTTTCTTCGATAAAAACGTACCTAATATTTTGTCATGCCAGAATTGATTATTTGTTCTATTTTCATAGGATTTTCCTTTCTGGGGTGACGATTTTATATATTTAATCCTCGGGTATATTTGCGAATAAGTTGTATATTTTATTATAAAATAATATTATTATGATAAATGATAATATTACATTAAAATTGAAAGGATAGATGATTTTATTATAATGACTATTTAAATATAAATTATTTTACTTCAAAGCTACTTAAATGGGTAATGTGAAACATCAACTTTTTTACGATTTTATTCGTCGTGCAAATTTAATTCTAACTGGCAATTTGCTAAGTAATAAAGAAAATTACGAGATACCTTAATGAGACAGGATAAGCTTTAAAAAACGCCTTCAAAATTATTCTATAGTTTGATTCTAGGATTCTGATGTTATCTTACATAATATTTCTATAGGGTAAATGTGGGATATATGCCCCTGTGGGATAAACGCCCCAAAGTGAAAATGTGCTTGTAGGTATTCGTAATTTGTTTTTATTCACACTGGTGACTCGTCTGATGTAAACCCTCGATCGAATTTCAATTGAGTTATGACCTATTTGTTATTAATTGCTTGTTAAAATAATAATTTAAGGTAAGTGCACTATTATTGGCTAATATTTTTTTACCTATTTTCGTAAGGGATTTAATGATAAATTATGTATTTCTGGTAGTTATTTGGATACTACCGATCACTAAGATATATAATCTCAAATTTTAGACCTCGAAATATGTGCTTAATTATATTTTGGAATATAAAAGTGGGATATATGGCCAAATGCTAAATTTATAAAAATGTTATAAGTACGTGTGTAAAAATATATTTTTATGAGGTAAACATATTAAAATATCCAATAGAACAATAAATATCAATTTGATATCTATAATAATATGATTAATTTCCCTTAAGTGGGGCATATATTCAACATTTACCCAACATATAACTTCATTATTATAATAATATAGAAAGACCTTATTAATGATAATGTAAGCAAAATATATACAGATATGCTAATATTGACTGCAAAAATATGTATTATATGTCCAAAAAATATTTTAAAATGTGAATTGAGAGAATCAGACGTACATGTTCTTGTTAGATTATGCATTTTCATTAATATCTAACATCGACCCAAACGTCTCGAGCATTGCTAAACAACATACTAATCCAATTACTCATTTCAAACACTCACAATGAACCAATAAGCGAGCTTCAAACTACAGTGACAGATTTGGTTGCCAAATTAACATATTATGATAAGGCGACGGCATAGTGATATATTGAGAAATAGTAACCGAAATCTTTCAACAAAACTGTAACCGATCAAGCAAATCCGATAATCGTGTAAACTAAAAGTTTTCACTAATTGTTCAAAAATCCAGGATTCCCAACTAAGTAATAAAATTGATGAATAATTTCAGGCGTGGCGGAATGGAGACTGACTCTCAGTGCCCAAAGACGATGCTCCATCTGGTCAAATGCTTGTACGAATAAACAAGAACTTTAAAAATTGTTGTATTTATTGATAACAATCAACTGTTTTGCTTTAGTGTATAATTTGGCGTTTCGTTTGAAAATGGAATAGGTTTAATCAAACTGGAATTTAATTTATCTACAGTAAGATCTTATTGAGTACTTTGAAGCTTTGAAGGATTTAGTTTCATTCAGTGAACCTAGATATAATTAATTTGACAAATTAACAATTTAATTTTGAGTGACTTCTCTGTATATTTCTCCCTAAAGTATATTTCTACAAGTTTCACAGTTCATTTCTGATTTCAGTCACATAAATTATTATCTATAAATTATGTAAAGTGAACATTCTATATGCCATGCTATGCTACTATGCTTTATGGTACTGATACGCCAAGCTTCGGCACGTTTGTGACGGTTAACATAGTTTTAGCACTATTTGCTAATTTATATTGGAAAGTTAATGCTAACGCTCGATTTAAGTTTCATGCTACCGGGCATAAGCTGAGTTCGATCATACCAAATAATTGTGGTATTATTGCTTGAAATCGGTTTTACTTGTTTCAAATATACCAGTTAACGATGAGTTTTGGGAAAAAACAGTTTTCATATATAAATGCTCTAATTCAGATATAATTTATGTAAAAAATCCATTACAAATTCCAAGCACAAATAATGCGTTTAGTTGCAAATGTATGTGGAGATTTAATATTTTTTGTACATTTTTATTGTTTTTTGTTTATAATAGCACAAGTCGGATTTTACAGTAGAGGTACTATGAGGAATCCAGGACACTTCTATTTCAACTTTTGCGCCTTTTCCTTGATTGTCACAATAGTTGAAGTTTTAGTTTCAATTATAATTACTAATATCATTATACTAATATTTAGAAAATAATCAAATTTAAAATTGATATTTTTTATATTATTGCAACATATTATACAGAGAGATATATGTATAAGCCGGAACCGCTTCTGACTTTTGGAATATCTGGGTTATATAGGGGTGGGCCATTTAATGGTTTCTTTTTAAAAATGCAATAAAATGAACACAAATAAATTTGTTTCATATATATGGCGTATTGGAAAGAGCAAACATTCCGATTATTATTTATGGAATAGAATTTAGTTCATGTGGCTACCTCGACTGGCTTTGCAGTAACATTTCGGGCTCTATCTGACGAATGGATTGGCCAATATTCAACTTAAGAGCTTGAATCGTTTGTGGATTATCTGAATAACATCGATCTTTTACGTAACCCTAGAAAAAGAATTCCAAAGGCGTCAAATCGCAGCTCCGAGCCGGAAAACGGCTGTTTCGGCTACACAGCACTCAATTTGGAAATAAGTTTTCAATATTTCCCGACTTTGATCAAGCGTAAATCGATTAACATTAATGATAATGTAAGTGATCGCCTTGTTGATTTTAATTAATGGTGTCTGCAATTACTACCTAAAATAAATCAATATTTATAAATTCAAATTGAGCTAATAATTACCTTATACATTATTCCCTTTGATGCTCATTTAAAGCAAATATAGCAGCAACCATACTATTATTAAATATTACCTTACGTGATATCTGATTCATTAACCGAGTATATAATTATTACAATAATCGAGAGCATACTTTTGCTAATCCATGCAACCCTCCAGTTCTGATAAACCCAAGTGATTATACTTTTCTTATCTCCTCATCTTATTTTATCTCCTCATCTTATTTTATCTCATCGGGTTAGATTATATCCATCATTTAAGCCGCCTATCGGTACCTCAAATTTGATCCAAACAATTGCAAATCACTTGCAAATCTGTGCAAATCACACAAACATAAAATTCGAAAATAGTTAGGTCGAATTTAACTTGATGTCGAAGTGGCGACCTAAAGGAAGCGTGTAAACTAGTCCATTAATATGGATCAGTCAATATAAGCCAAGTAAGCTTGCATTTTATGTTGGATTCAACAACTGCAATATAAAATATACGAGAGTGGATTTCGGTCTGTAATTAAAGCTTTTTCACCTTGCAAAAGCTTTAAAAAGAATATGAAAATGGTACAGATAAATGAACAGATACTTCTTCCAACTCATTCTTGTTAACATAAAGTATCCTATATTATATCCGGAGGATGAAAGAAAAGTAAAATAAAAATTTTGCAACTATGGAAATATATTGCTATTAAATCTACGAATACAGTAAAAACAGTGCAAAGTTGTGAACGCGAAAATTCAAAAAGAATCTTGTTTTTCATTTCTCTTTAAAATGACTACCACAACGTTTAAATTTTTTTCATTATTCAGTGTAATCGCAGATTATTTATCGATATTGTCGTATGTTTTTGTGCACTAGTATTCGAATATTCCTGTTGATTTTCTAATTAATTTTGTTTCAAGGTAAAGATAAATTTGTAATATTTATGTTAGAATTTATTTAGAAATTGAGCTTTTAATCCAGGAGGGCTCTATTAGCAGCTTCTAAAAAAAATTTAGAAGTGTTTTGGTAGGCTTCTTGTCGGTGTGTTACTGGTAATTAATTTAATTTTGTAAAATTGCGGACGCTATGCGATTTCAAATTACCCTCGACAGATAAATCTGATGATAACTCGGAAGTGCGACGAATGGTATGAAGATAAAAGCTTTTTCCGGCTGCCATTTTTGGAAGACAGAAGTTGCTAATGTTGAGCTTTCTGGAGTCAGGATTGATTCAAGAATGATTTGGTAATTATTTTGAATAATTATAATAATCCGGAATGATCGAAAGTCTCGAGTAATTTTCGAAGCAAAAGTTTTGAGAAATTGTAATATTCGTGGAGCGACTTTTGTTATTTTGGTGGATGATTCTCCCTTTTTGAATGATTCTTTGGATGATCATGGATCAAATTAGTAAAGTAAAAATTAGATTAACATTTGTGAGGTTAGGATTAAACTTATTTGGTGGATGATTTCGAATTTGCCTGGGTGTCACAAAAGTTTCTTATTAGAATCGTTGGAGGAATGCGAGTGCTCTTATGTCAATCATTACTGATACGTTGGACAATATTTTTGAAGACAATTGAAACGCACTGTAGCATCACATTTGCAGAAACTCTCATTCTTTGAGGTTAGCAGTTTTGTTTGCATCGGTAAAGAATATTACAGTGAGGTTACAGGCTAACTTACAACGAGAAAAGCAGAAGAAAGAAAAGAGGAGAAGAAGAAGAAGAAGAAGAGAATTTGAAGAGGAATTGATTTTTGCAAAATTATTTCTGGAAATTTGTTTCTTCGTGTGTGCAAGGGGTGGGTAGGATACCATTCTGGAATTTAATAAATTCCCTTTACATAAGCGAAAGAAGGCCTTAATCAGAACGTGTGATGGTTCCACAATTCATTTTGTTAAAGTCATTTGTTGGGTTGTTAGAATATTACAGCAGATGAAATTTATCTTTTCTAAACCTAAAAATGTATTGAATTGATCAGAGTAGCGTCCTTGGACCCATTCTGTATCTCCTGTTTACAACAGATTTGCCGGAGACTGAAAACACTGATACAGCCACGTTTGCAGACGATGGGGCTATATTGGCATCAGATCAAGACCAAATTCGTGCATCATCCCAAATTCTACAAGTCCACACAAATATGATAGGAGATTGGCTCAAGAAATGGCGTGTCGAAGCCAACACCACAAGCAGTGGCGGTGATATGAGTAAGCGAATGTAAGCAATGCTTAGGGGCCCGGGACCATAAGGGGCCCTATACACAGAACGTGCAAAAATAAAAGATTTTGTATGCAACTAAAAAACTTACAACCTTTTTTTTAGGGGCCCGTTTTGTATATTTGCTTACGGGCCCTAGCTATTCTTGCACCGCCGCTGACCACAAGGTATGTACATACCACGTTTACCCTTAGAAGGGGAACCTGCCAAAGCGGAGTACTGTATGATGATATCCTACCAGTACAAGAAACAGTAAAATACCTAGGATTCCATCTAGATCGGCGACTAACCTGGGCCAAACATATATTTATCTGGTCAAACGCCTTCAGCTGGATCACCCATCGCAAACTGTACTGCCTTATGGGTCGCAACTCACCTTTATCGATTGACAACAAATTATTATTATATAAAACAATCCTGAAGCCCATATGGACATACTGCGTTCAGTTGTGGGGCTCAGTAATCGATTCCAATATTGCCAAGATCCAGGGCTTTCAAGTGTTGCGCTGGTACATTCCAATTTTGCAAAATTTGCACTATGATAAATAAATATGGACGGTCAATTAATATAAAAAGATGTCTTCACCTAGGAGGCTGCCATACTATCCATAACTCTTATTGGTTGGACAGTAGAACAGAAGACGAACATAAGTTGAACAGTCTTCTTCATCGGCCTTTTTTCCGCCCACTGCTGGACATAAGCCTCTCCATATTATGGAGGATCTGGCCATAATTCACCACGCTTGCCAGACGGGTTGGTGAGTAGTCCGTAGATTGATTTTGGAATATAGTTGTTTTACATCCGGTAGCAGCTTACTAGGCTAGCATTCAGATGTGCCTGTAGCCCTATTTTGTGTTAACGGTGGCAATTTGTCAACTCAGGGGGACCGCCAGCTTAACGTGCCCTCCAAAGCACGGAAACTTGGTCATAAGAAAGTTTGACTCTTCCCGGGTTTGAACCTGGTACCCCGCATTCGCATCCAACTGCGTTAGCTGCAAGGCAATGACCGTCTCCGTATCTTAGCATCTCCTTATCTTAGCATCGAAATTACAATTAATTAATTATTCGTTAAAAGATTCGACCATGGCAACTTCAATGGTCAATTTGTACTCTAGTTGAACAGTAATAAAATAAAAATGTATTGATCAAAGAATTTGTCTATTTTTGGAAAGAGTAAAGTTGGTAAATTTGTAGGTAAAATATTAAGGTTAAGCAAATGCAGAATGGCGTGTAAGTAAAAAGTTTAAAATAATATAATAAAAATAAATCAGTAAAAATACGAATTTTCTTAGAGCTGCGCATAGTATACACAAATTAGTATTCACAACAATAAGCATCGGCAATCCATCTTTATTTAACAGGTTCATGTACATATACATATCATTTTAGTGTCATCTGCTCCTTAAAACAAAACATCCACACAACTTTTATAAACGTGTTTATAGAAAATTTTAATTAACACCTCAATTATTATCAATCTTTCGTAGTAAAGGCGTAATGTTCGCTACTCGAAAACTTATTACGTCGTACATCAAAAGTTCTTCTTTAAGCATAAGTGTATGTAGGCGTTTCATCCGCAAACTTTATTGAATATTCGTCGCAAAACAAACAATTACTCACATATTTTTAGCTGTATGTCTGCAGACACCCACATTCTCAAAGAAAATTATTGATCCAATCTATCCAGATTTTGAATAACGAAGATTTATCAAATATTCATGCAGGGTGTAAGGATTCGGCACATTTGGCTACACGAAGTTCTGGTACTTCAACCACGGTCTTTATGGTTCATTTTTGACAATCGTAAGTTTTTAATCTTTTGACAGCTTTGTTTTTGTATGTATTATAACATACACACTTTATTTCCTTATAGGTCAAATTCGTTTAAGTGAACAAAAATTATTGAACAATAAACTTTACAGGATCCCTAACCTGAATTACTTGCTCTTTGATATTTAGCTTTTAAATCATAAAATTAAGCACAAAGGTTCCTGTGTAAATCTCGAAAGTCACAAAAACTTTGTAATAATTTTCAAAATGTTTTATTTTCGGTTCAAACGAATTTCCGGTTATCTTCACTGTTATTATATTGTTTAAATTAATAGGTTTATTGTTTAAACCTATGCAATTCCTATGCATTTATACTGCACACAAATAAAAGTACAGTAGCGTATCATATATATTTTATTGTACAATTTGTAGAATTGTTTCATGATCAACCTGTGCGATTTTATGAACGTTATAGTATTTGAAATAATTACATTAAATGTAAGTTTGTAAAATTGCCAAGTTCAGATATTTGATGAAACTAGTGTTTCTGGCTTTCCAACCACGATTTTGGTAGTGTAAAATTTTTAAGAGGCAATATCTGTAGATATAAGTAATTCCAATCTAGGAAAGGTTAATTTCGTTGATAAAATAAAATTGAATATTTTATTTACAACGTCGAACCAACACCAATCTAAACAGATTTTCAATATATTTTCAATCACAAATCTCCGATTCAATAATAAAGATAAATTTTTATCTTTAAAATTAATTTTAATTCCTTTATGGGCGGAATTTGTCGAGGACAATTTATTATAATCAAAGAAGCTAAAATCAACAGAAAATGGGGGAAAATCAACAGAAAATTTGCAAGATATTAAACAACAAACGGAAAAGAATCGATAACTGAAAAGATTGTGAATATTTAAAAAAGAGGGGGGGATCTAATTTCACGGTTATTATTGGATTATTGTTATTTTATTTCAGAGAACATTTAGATTAAACGTAAAACAAAACAATACAATACAAATTAAAGTTGGTATTTCAAAGAAAGAAATAATTTTGTAATGAATAAAGGTATATATAACTGAATTTCATTAACAAAATATAAATATAATGAAATTTGGGATACAAATTAGAACAAATGCGAAATTAAGTTAATAATTATAGAGAGTGGATTGTAATTTATTAAATGGCTTAAAATTGTGAAATTTATTTATAAAAATCGATTATAATAAAATGACGTTACACTCTGTGTTTGAAAGAAATTTATCACATATTTAACTGAATCTCTTATAACTACGAGCTCCTATAATATTGATCATAAATAGTCAAAACCGTTTTAAGTTACGTATAATACATCTTTAGATGCAATGAGATATAACGCATTAAATTCGGTTATATTTGTCGTACTTTAGATAATAAAAACTGCTTTGGCATTGGCATATTGGCAAGCAAAAACAATTTATTGCAATAAAATTCAAATAAAGCAACTAAAAATTTTTTAAATGCGCTATTTTACAGCGAGTTTTTAACAGTAATTAAAGAACAAAATATCAAGTGTTACTCGTAGGTATCTCTAGAAGCGGAATAAAAATCTCTTCAAATTGATACTAGTTTCATTCTTATCCGTTATGATGGGAAGCAGTAATTAAAGAAAAATTAAATTCCCATGTTGATTTCCTATGTTCACATCGGCGACCGGTCACCTTGTATATCGACTGTGGAAAGGAAGAATGTCTTAAGCGCCATTATAGTTAAGCTAACATTCCCAAGTAACACCAATGTCCGTTTTGTTCCAGTTTAGTATTGATTTATGACGAATATGTACAAATTTTTTCATAACTGAAAAATATGTACCAAAATGGTACCTTAGTGGCACATAACTTTTAGTTCATATTTGCACCGTACTATTTATGTACAGTTTCAATGCATATATTTTCATACCGTTATTTTGAAGCAAATTACTGTAACGAATCAGCATTGAAATTTTATTAACTAAATAATATTTGATTATATGGTATCGTTTCGTTGCTGTAAAAATATTACAATTTTGTTACTATAATTTCATTGTCCAATATGTACAGGTATTTAATTAGTTGCAGGGTACGATTTTCACTTCACCGATTTGATGCATATTAGTAGTTACAATATCAGCATATTATAATTTATAAATTTACTTTAATTATAAAAATTATTTATGATATTTAAATTTATTTAAATCTTATTAAAATATTAAATATATTTGAAATTTTTTATTACTAGATACTAATAATTAATAATTATGATATTGAAGTAATAATAATTAAAAGATTGTACGTTTTTCTTATAAATGGAACAAATTTCGGTAACACGATGTGGACGCTTTACCGATTATGATCTAAAATGCATTGAAATTTTATTAACTAAAAAATATTTGCATATCTTGTACGGATTAGGCACCTCGTTTTTATACTAACCGCGTTTTTATTGAATTATTTAAAAATATATTAATTCATTGATGAATAATACTAATTTTAACTTAAATAATTTGATAATTATGATATTGAAGTAATAATAATTAAAAGCTTGTACGTTTTTCTTATAAATGGAACAAATTTCGGTAACACGATGTGGACGCTTTACCGATTATGATCTAAAATGCATTGAAATTTTATTAACTAAAAATTATTTGCATATCTTGTACGGATTAGGCACCCCGTTTTTATACTAACCGCGTTTTTATTGAATTATTAAAAAATATATTAATTCATTGATGAATAATACTAATTTTAACTTAAATAATTTGATAATTATGATATTGAAGTAATAATATAATTAAAAGATTGTACGTTTTTCTTATAAATGGAACAAATTTCGGTAACACGATGTGGACGCTTTACCGATTATGATCTAAAATGCAATGAAATTTTATTAACTAAAAGAAATTTTTATATCTTGTAAGGATTAGGCGCCTCGTTTTTATTGAATTATTTAAAAATATATTAATTCAATGGGTGAATAATACTAATATAATATTTATGACACACGTGTTTTTCCATTTTCTGCATTTCGTAACAATTTTTTTTTAAATTTATATAGGTACTAATAATTTTCATATGTTAAAACTAAAAATATTTTATTTATTTTAATTTAACAATGATATTTTAAACTACGAAATTAAAAAATTTAAAATTGTCAAAACATTGCATTGTATAAAATGTATAGTAGTAACCTCTAGGTAGGTCTGAAGGTTAACTCGACGCCTACGACGCTGACACAATCAAGGTAACCTAGGTTCAAACCCCACCTCGGCTGGATTTTTCTAGTAAGTACATAAGTATAATTTAACGATATTTTTCAGATACACTGGGCGCATGGCAAACAAATGGATTAAATTAAAACTGGTAATTTAATAATAATTATTATGTTAAATAAATTGGCTGTAAAAAGTATATCGCATCTAAATAAAAAATTACAGAAATCAAATTTTTTTTTATTCTTAAAAATTTTTAAAAGTAATAATAAAATATCAATACATAATCTGTACATAAACGATGCACCAACACAGTAACAGAAAAATCAATGCCGAAACGTTACGAAAATTTATGTAAGCTATATGTACATAAGCGATGCATAAATTTTAGTAATGACAAAATGGGCAAAAAGTCACAATATCGTCACAATATCGTCACGAAAAAATATGTACAGAATATGTACATAAAATCAATGCCGTTACATTACGAAATCGTTACGAAAATGTATGTAACCTATATGAACATAAACGATGCATTCATTTTAGTTATGACAAAATGGGCAAAAAGTCACAATATCGTCACGAAAAAATATGTACCGAATATATACATTTTTGACGGTTTTGTGTTACTTGGGTTAATAGTGGGTGCATACAGTAAAAGTCGCTACGTGCGCGCGTGCGCAGTTACTCTCGGCGATTGCGACGTTGTACCGGTTGGTATTATTTAGTTACATTTGGTTAAACTTTAGTTGGTACTTCTGCAACCATTAATTGGAAGTTTTGGGTACAGTTCTTTTCGGTGCTCTCGAACTGCAGTTTGTTTTTGCACAAATTTTTAAGCTATGAATTATACTGTAAATATACGAATATTTTCGAGTACTTGAAAAAATCAACAATAATAATTAACCAGTGACTCCTCCAGAAACGATTATTTCAATGGGAGGGAGCACGATATAATAATTTTGTTGTACCATATGGGGGACCGTTAAAAGTGAGATCCACCGGTGGACCTTAGGTTAGTGTTAGGAAACAACATTTTTTTATTGAGGGGACCATGAAGAGCGAGATCCATCGGTTGAGCTTAGGTTAGTATTTGGAAACGATTTTTTTTAAATGAGGGGACCCTTAAAACAGAGATCCACCGGTCCAGCTTAGGTTAGTGTTAGGAATCGATTTTTAGTTTAATGGGGAGACCGTTAAAAGAGAGATCCACCGATCGAGTTTAGGTTAATGTTAGAAAAAGCTTTTTAATGTTAGGAATTGATTTTTTTAAGGGGGGGGGACCGTTAAAAGTGAGATCCACCGGTGGACCTTAGGTTAGTGTTAGGAAACAACATTTTTTTATTGAGGGGACCATGAAAAACGAGATCCATCGGTTGAGCTTAGGTTAGTGTTTGGAAACGATTGTTTTTAAATGAGGGGACCCTTAAAACAGAGATCCACCTTAGAATCCACCTCCGTCTTAGGTTAGTGTTAGGAATCGATTTTTTTAAATGGGGGAACCGTTAAAAGAGATCCACCGGTCGAGTTTAGGTTAATGTTAGGAAAAGCTTTTTAATGACAGGACCGTTAAGAGTTAAATAAAGTTTTAGATTTGAGCCCCAAACTCTGATCCGGTCCTGTTTATAAAACTAAAAATTTAATTTTTGCACACATGCGGCGCACATTCGACTTGATTATGGCGCATGCGCGCACTTTACATTTAAATACGCTTCACATTTGCCGGGAATTTTTGCGCGTGCGCACATTCGACGTGAGTAACAGCGCATGCGCGCACGTAGCGACTTTTACTGTTTGCTAATAGTGGGCGGTGAACATTAATCAAACATTAATTATACCTACAGTACATGAAACAAAGACAGAGCGCGTGTGGAAGTAGATGATGTGTGATTGGAAAATGAGCATAAGCGGTTTGGCGCTTAAGACTTTCTTTCCTTCCACTCTTGATATTGTTATAGAATAAACCACTGTGTGATTATAATATACTGTTGTGATATTTCTTAATTTAGGGGTGCAGACAGATTGATAAGGTGGTAATTTGATTTCATTTGCATTAAGGTCAGTAGCCAGTTAATTCGACTGGTATAAAAAGCGATATTTGCATCAGTTTTATAAAAACCATCAATTTTGTGACAGAACCACACATAAAACTAACACATTTCAAATTGTTTGTAAAGTACAAAATTTGTGCCGCGTCCTGTGTATAATTTTCTACATGGTGAATAGTGCCAGAGTCCTAAAAAACAAAGCATTAATAATATTTCGATGCGTGTGCGAGTGAGGGCTTTATGTTACCTGCAAAGAAGAATCGATTTTGCTCATAAGAATAAAAATTCCCACTTCAAAAAACCAAATTTGAATATGGGGAACGAAGCCAGCAAGAAAAAGGAAGAGAACAGGCAGTTCTTTGGTGGATCTCAAACTGGGAACTCGTGCGAGGTCTCTTGATCCAAAACTCAGAGAGTAAACTTTGCGAATTCACATAAGTGAATAATTTAGCCAGAGTCTTGTAATTACGTAGTAATTAACTACGTACGGCGTGTAATTAGTGAGAATTGTATCGCGAATGCAACGAAGTATTTGCCAATCAAATACCTGTAAGAAAATTAATTAAAAATCGTACACGTGTGCTTTGAACATTTGAGGTTAGGTGCATGTTTGGTGTTCGAAGCGAGATTAAAAATTAAGAGATTACTTACCTGGGTGTTGTCTAGAACGATTGTTTAATTAACAATTAAAACGAAGATTTGGTCTGAAGAGGAAAACGAACTGAATCGACTTTTTTACACGATTATTTGTAACGGAATACCGGTGACATTTATAGCAGGGGTCGATGTAAACTGCCCCAATTCATGAAACAGGTAAAATTTTTCGGATGTAAACTGAAAAAAATGGCAACACTAATCCCGAATGTAAACTGCCCCAAAGTTGGTATGGTATTATGGCAGTTTACACCCCGCTTACACGAAGGATAATGGGATTTATTTAGTATAGGGACTTATATAGGGTGTTTTTTTAGCTGCATGAGAACTTTCAATAGGGATAACAATTGAATCAAGATTGCTATGGAAACAGTTTTTTGACATTTGTGTTTAGCAAGGTTTGGCATTTGATAATGCATAGATTGACCATTGAACAACGCTACCAAATTGGGCTCACAACCAATTGGAAGTGGATCCATTTTTTTACCGTAAAATTTTGTTCAGTGACGAGGCACATTTCTGGTTAAATGGGTATGTGAACAAACAAAATTGCCGTATATGGAGTGAGACCAATCCGGGACATTATCTTGAGACTCTATTGTATCCATTAAAATTGACTGTTTGGTGTGGAATACACGCCAACGGCATCATTGGTCCATATGTCTTTCGAAATGAGGAAGGAGCTACCGTTACGGTGAATTTTGTGAGATATCGACATATGCTCAATACATTTTTGTTTCCAAAACTTCAAGAGCTAAACATTGACAACTTATGGTTCCAACAGGATGGTGCTACGTGCCACACAGCCAACGAAACCATCAATTTATTGTAAGGACAATTTGGTGACAACATTATTTCAAAACGTGGTCCTATCAATTGGCCTCCAAGATCGTGTGATTTGACACCTCCAGATTATTTTCTGTGGGGGTATGTTAAATCCATGGTTTATGCTAACAAACCAACAACTCTAGAAGCATTGGAGGCTAATATTCAGCAAGCCATTTATGAAATAAAGCCAGAAATATTGGAAAAAGTGGTCAAAACATGTTCAAATCATAAATGCCTTTAACTGTACTTTCATAAAAAAATTATAACCAAAACATTCCGTCAGGTTTTTAATGTTTTATTTCATTTTGAAGTTCTCATGCAGCTAAAAAAACACCCTATACTAAATTTTATGTTATTACGATACTTTAAAAAAAATGTCGTATTATAACAATAACCTACCGAGGGATCCCTGTTTTTAAAAAAAATGTTTGTGTTTGTTTTTTAAAGTTATTACGCAGATCTCAATTTTAGAAAATTATAATAAATAGATGAAAATTATAAATTTTATATAAAAATAAACACCTTTCTTAAAATTCAGGGCAACTGTAAAAAGAGAAAGATTTAACAAATTCCAGCCTCGATATTTCTTTGAAGGTGTATTTTTGCAGGAGTTCAGCAATAATTTTTTGCTTATTTTTGGAATCGTTGGTTTGGGTAGGTGGCTTTGAAAAACTATTCAAAGCAACATTAACCTTGTGCTGTTCTTTTTTGAGAGCATCTACAAATAAGTAAATATTGGGATGACAAGAATTAAAATTCAGTTTAAACACGGCATAAAACGATTCACATCAATTAGTTGTCGAATGGAAATCCACAGACGCTTTTGCCCAAACTTTTGGAGGAAATACCGCACGTTCCCCCACATAGTAAGTTAATAAATATTTGGAAAACATGTTGAGATTAGCATCTTCCAGTTTGATCGTAAGTAAATCATGATAGGTTTTCAAAACGTCTTCAGCTTGCAAAAATTTCAATTCGAAACGTTAAAGTTAAATTTTTTTCAGCCTCCCTCCATGACATAGGCAAACAAATCCCCCCCTGACCAATAATCAAATAGGTGACTGTAAACTGCATAACAACGCCATGAAACAGGTACTTTCTATTAATAAATAAATAACATTAAATAAAATAATATAACCTAAGCTATAAACCGGGATCATTGAAAAGATGAATAAAATCTGCATCCTTCTATTGATGCGTTTTCTCATTGAATTTTACATACATTTCTCATCAAGCTAGAGCAGGGAATTATATGCAACAACAAACCAGTCTTAAGGTAACCCTAACAAACTAACCAACAGAAAATGTAAATTACCAATTTAAAATGTTGAATAGCGCTAATAAACGTTTTATATTGATTAGATTGTTAAGCGCCGTTCACAATGAAAAATTTGCCTTGCCTTGCTTCGGTAGAAGATGGCAAGCGCCAATCAGAGTGATGTATAGTCTTCTATTCTTTTTTATGTTTAAAATTACCGTTTGCCTAGCCACGGTCTTGCAGACTTTGCTAAGGTTTGAAAGCAACAACCAATAAAATTAAAGTGTTTTAAATGTACATGGTCAAATTTAGTAGACAACATATAATTTTGAAATGAGCTCCGGTATTAAGATTATAACTGTTTTAAACTGATTTGATAATTGAAAAGTACCTATTATATGTTTTTATGCAAAAAAGCACCCCAAAACTTAAATTGCAGAATGATTTTAATAGCTCTAAATGATTTTATTTTTAAGATTACTAAATTAAATTACGAAATAATGGTATTTATTGACAGATAAATTTACTACTACAATTTTTTAAATTATTTTGGTTAGATATTGGATGTTGGTTAAGTACATGAAATAAAAATATTTACAATTTTACCTGAAAAAGGACTTTCAAGCCCCGGCTTTGTCTTCTATCCTTTTTTAATATCTTTTTCCTCCTCTCTTTTTAAGTTCTTGCCTGAAAATTATCAAAAGCTTGACCATGTCAAAGTTTTTACTTCGAAGACTTAGCAAGAACCAATAAAATGTAAAAGCTTTGCATGGCTTTAAATTTTATTGGTTCATCACGGTGAAATTATAACGAATGAAATTGAAGAATTTCATTTTAAACAGAGCGCATTTTGTAGAAGTTTAAATAATATAATAATTGATAATCAGCCTGTTAGCTAATTGTGTTTTAAATTGTGGTTAGATTCCAATAGGTGAATTTTAAATTATTGCAAACAAATAGCCATTTTTTAATTAGATGATTTTCAATTTAGATAAAATATTATTTGTTTTTGTATACATTTTTTCTCTTATTGATTCACTAACATTTAAAATAGGTCTATTTAAATTATATTATAATATTCTTTGTAGCAATTTTTTCAACACATTTGTAGGTACAAAACTTTTAAAATTATACCTAGCAACCCTATTCAGGACCAAAAGATTTATGGCAATAAAATAGACCATAAAAGCTAACAGTATTTAGAATAGTGTTTAATGTTTGAAAAATTTAATTACTGTTTCTATTTTTAAAAATTTATATAAATTTAATATTTACCATTATTGAATAATTTTTATGCATTTTTATTGCAATAAATGAATAAATTAATGTAGTCAAAATTAAATCTGAAAATTAAATCGAAATAAGTAAATGCGAATTTTATTGCAAAACTAAAGATTATGTATATTAATTATTTTAAGATTATATTCGGAGACGACTTTAAATAAATATTGTATAACTACTTTTCATAACATAACAGGTAAACTACTGTTAGATCTAAGGATTTGGACAATGAAGTCTGTGCACATAACAAGGCACCGCGCTAATTCATTGTGACCGCTATACGGTCGAAAGCAAATATCAAGCAACAAATTCTGCAAGGCAACGAAAGCAAGGCGCCGCAATAATTCTATGTGAACGCTGCTTTAGGGTTACCTTAAGACCGGTATGTTGTTGCATATAATTCACTGCTTTACGTCATCACTACTTCAAAATCAGTACCTTTAAACGGTTCTTGTTTAGGTCAAAAAAATTCTTATAGAGTTTCTCTTAACAAGGGTTCCCCTCATTCATTTGTTGAAAATGTAATTAAAGACATTAATTTGTAGTGTTTCCAATAAATTTCTATTTTGCTGTTTTTACTCAAAATTTTCTTATTATTAATATTATTAATTTATTTTTCTTTTATCAGGTAGTGGACTTTAATAATTACTCGATTATCTGAAACGTAGGAGTCAGATAATCGAGTAATGGGAGTGGAGTTTAATAATTATTAATTAATTAACACACAGTTTAATAATTATTAAACTCCACTAACTGATAAAAGAAAAATAAATTAATTTAAAAATGCACGAAAATTTATCCTTAATTAATATTATTATTCAAAAATAAAAATTCTCTATAATCAATAATGAAATCAAGTAATTTTAATTTTTTAATTCTTACAAAATAATCCTTTAAGTAAAGGGATTAATAAATTAAGCCGTATAACAAAAGAAAAAAGTTTGGAGGGCAGTTTACAACTGAGATTAGTGGCAACCTTTTTGATTGGAGGGCAGTTTACAGTTTATGGTCAAATTTGGAGGGCAGTTTACATAATCCCTATAGCAGATCCATACTACATAGAAATGAAAACATGGTTGCCATCGCACAGTAGCATGATTTCCAGTGGCGTACCGAATCGAATTCAGATTTACCAGTTTGAAAATTTACAAGGTAGAATTTTGATTTTTTCTAATAAACTCAAAACAAAACGACAAATTGTGTCTTAAATGAATTTATTAGAAAATTTTGTATAATAGATTTAAATGTTACACATTATTTACACGAATAATTGAATATCCAGGTTCAGCTTCTGTTTTTGAAGAAATTAAATGTCGCTTGGATTATCAATTATTACATTATTTCACACATTTGGTTCGAGGCAGATTTGTTGCCAAATACAAATTGATGCAAAGTTTCGCAATTGGGTATTTTATTTAATAAATGATGTTGACTTCAAATTGCTGCCTTGTTATTTCGTCTGTTTGAATCCACTGACCCTTGAGAAAGAGAAGAACTCAGCTACCGGCGTGAAACTAGTACAGCGGCCTTTGAGGTAGTTTTTGATATCAAAAATCATAACAATACATTGGAAAATGTTTATTGCATTTAACATCCGGTTATGTTATATAAAAAATAAATACATAAAAAATAAGGTATAATAAATAAAGTTCAGTTATAAACTTTATTCTTTGTGGCTTTTATAATTTATTAACTATAAAGCTATTTTATGGATACAAAGCATAACATCCGCGGTAACTAATAGGATAAAACCAAAGCTAAAAGTTAACTTTTGTAACTTACATGAATTTCTAATAATAAATACCTAATCAGACTGAAGTCCCATTTTCTGAAGTTATGCAAAACTAAAAATATCTAAGATTTGAAAATATGGGAAAATACAAATTCAACAACTCCGATTTTGCAATTTTTTTAATTTTCAAAGGCATAAGAAGGGCGCTAGAGAGCATCTCTTTGTATTGCCGAATGAGAATAGTTTCAGTTTTTTGTAACCCTCGATCGGACCGATCCTTTATTCTAGAATAGAACCAACCTGGTTTTCATCGCCTGAAACCAGAAAATGGATATTGTGGTCATCAATACTGCATTGTGTCTTCCAACAAATGTTTCCGAACATCATTCTGATATCAAAAAGTTTTGGAAATCAACATTTAAATGGCGATAGAGTTTGTCTCGTAAAAGTAATGGTAATAAAAGATGATTTTGAATATAAAACTTTAGTTACTCGGCAGTAATTAATTTGCATGCTTTCACTTTTTAAATTGTAAATTTACTATATTTTTTTGCTATATTATTGTTATGAATACACAAATAAATTAATTTTCCTAAAATAAAAGCATTACCAGGAAATGATGTTTTGTTTATCCATCAGTTCATAGTATAATGCGTTGAGAATTTTAAATAAATTAATAATAATTAATCTTGTAATTAAATTGATTATTATTTATAAAATCATAAAAACATATAATTTTAATTTATTGAAACTAAGAAGCATTCACAGATTCTGAAGAAAACCTTGTGCAATAAGTAGGAGGGAATCATCTCTGTGATATGTTTTATTCAGAAACAGGTATATCCCGACTTATGGGAATACCAAATTTTTATTCAATACATTTCTTGCAATACGAAAAAGAATAAACAACTTAAACAAGTTAATGAAAAATAATGGCCTTGACCGAAGTCAATGTTAATTTAGTAATAATTATTATTGTGGAATATATTATTTAGTATCAATAATTTGGTTGTCGCGATCAGATCAGTGATATCAAAGTGAGTAACCATAATAGTTTTAACGTTGCATTTTTTGAATTTTATTTGTTTTACATTGTTTTTAAAACTGCCTTGCAAGAAATAATTAAAATTTCATTAATTAAGAAAAATTAGTTTATGCCGAGTTGCGTTCAAATGGAAAATATTTTTAATTAATTAAAAGCATAAACTTGGTATTTTTTAAACCTATAATTAATTTACACAACAAAAGAAATTTTTTCTTCGCGAAAATTAAATTAGTACGTTTGTTCATAGAATTCAAAATTTTAAATTCATTACGTTCATTTTCTCAACAAATTTAATTTTTCGTTTTCTTTGACATTAGCAGAATCTGTGTTAGACAAGCTATTTTTTACTGTAACGTAATAAATTATATTTATGACATAATATACACTTTTTTCAAAGTGCCTTTTTGTTTCATCGATAAAATCAAAACAATAAAACTTCACTCTAACTAACCGATAAAATCTCAATTGCTTGAAAAAGTTCTTCAGGCGAATATATTTTGAATTTATATTTATTAGGTGAATATTATTTTTAAAAAGCTCAGAAACAATAAAATTATAATAGTGTTAATAGTTTTCACAAGTCGTAAACTCAAAATATTTTATATCAAGAACTTTTTTATATACTTTATTATTTTTAATAGATAATAATAACGTCACAATTATTCAAAAGTCCTTAAAGGTTTGAGTATCTGATCCTATCAGATAATTAACTTTTAAATAGGCTACAAAAATTAATTTAATAAATTATTATAATATTAAATTGTACGTTTTTCTTCAGATGTATTACTTATATGCAGTGATTGGTGCGTTGGCTCTCTCTGCTAATGCAAAAAATACATCTCCATGCCCTGGATTGTTCTCCATCGTGTCTCAACAAGCAGGTCAACAGGAGGCTAGTATTACCCTTTATTCTGAAGTAGATCTTCATGGAGTTTGGGTTCGTCTGATATTCGACACACCATTCCAAAAACTTGAAGTGCAGGTAAATAAATAAAAAATTATATGAGAAAATCAAATAGACTTAAGAATAAATTAATTTTCACAAAAAATATTCCGCCACTATAGTTTCCGTATTTTACTTTAGTTTAAATACATAATAAATTTTATAGAGAAAATTTAATTAATTTTATGTTTTATTTCTAGTGAGTTTACTGTAGGTAATTTGCAAACATGCGTTGGTTATACTATACACGACATTCATTTATATTTTATGGTTTTATTTTGATTATATAATTTAAATGGTAAATGTGATGTGTATTTATAACCAAGCACGAGACTAATTCAATTTACAAAATTTGGTACTATATTTTACACGCAACGTATATAATATTTAAATTTTTAAATTTAACCCTTTGCTCGCTAAATCTAATAGTTTATTTTCAATTTATTTCTACGAATTTTTATGCTACCGCTCCCATTTTTTATTTATACACTGAAAAATGTATTAGTAGTCGTACGACATTCCGTAGGATCCACCAACCCTTACTTTTCAGGTCTTCATTTTTCTTAGTCTCCCTTTTTGGTAGTCCCGAAGCGGTTATACTTATGTATGAGTCGAGAAAAGCTACTATAACTTATTGCCATATTTATTTTGGTTACTTATTTTCTATGAATGAATGTTGGCACAAACATGTACATTAAAAAGTATGAATAAATCTGCAAGATCAAATGACTACCTAGCAGTTGTCTATAAACGTAATCAATGACCTCCTATAGTGTAACGTGGAATCCGAACCATAGAATAACTTTGGATCAAGTGTCAACAATATAAAAATGTTTCAATGAGTATACAATACCGATCTGCAAACGAAATCATGAATAGATTTGAAACTGAGATAAAATTGAGGACCCTAAATATGGCTTCTCTTCAGGACCCAGACTTCAAGATATTGATGGAATTAATGCTAAAATTCAGATTCTTTTATAATCAAGCAGTTTCACACACTTTCTAATCCAGTTACAATAAAATAAATAATAAAGACGCCATATTGTTCCAAATTTGAAGTTTCGACGACCTTGTAGTGGATCACATATTATTTTGAAAAAGTGAATGTTTAATTATCAGTCAATCTGACATTAAAATGTTCATAACTACAGCTCCAACGTTAGAACCGACTTTAGGGGCGTGTCGGGCGCTGCTAAAATTAAAAATGTACACTCAAATGAAGAAGTTTCTCGGCGCGAATATTTAAAATCCATAAATTATTTTGTCAAATTGCAGTCACGAAATACGTAAAAAATGTTACCGCAAATATTAAATAAAGCACTTTTGGAATAAATTATAAAATAACACGAAACCGAATAACACAAAAAACCACGACAAATGTAAACACACGCAATGATTTGTAACTTTTACAACAGAATGTACTTGAGAAATAACTCAACGTTCATTGGTTCATTCAAATTTTTATCAAATTAGTTGGCATATTTGCCGCGTCCTTTCTAAGCTTGGTGGAGCTGTAAAAGAATGTTAAATTTTCTTAAATATTTGAAATATTTTAACTGAGTATTTATTTTTATAGTTACTAAAGCTTATTTTGAGACATGCCTTTCAGTCTAAATTAAGTACATTATTTTTATTTATTCCCTATTTTTTAACGAGAACGATAAGTAGTAAAAATAGCAAGTAAAACGAGCACATTTACCTTTGTTATTGGTATCTTATGCTGGATATCTTTTAGTATTCTATAAAATTAAAATTTACGAGGCAAAATAAAGAAAATAAAACAGATTTTTATGTAATGGTAGTATTACATAGCACATGAGTTGACTGAGTAGTTGAAAGGGATCTTCGCAATACTGATAAAAAAATAAAAACTATAATACAATCTCGATAATCCGAACTAATTAAAGTAAGAACTTTTGGATTCGTTAATTCCCTTAAACAAATTGACCAGGTAATTTTTTGGTTTAATTATTAAATTAAAAACTAAATGAAAAAAATTCGTGACTTAATTAGATTCACATTATCGAGGTTGCACTATCCCAGATGTATGTAATCTTACGACAAAATTTCACTTACTTGTCATTGACTTGAGAAGTCTTCTCTTTGTTCGTTTAATCCTCAGTCGTCACAGAGTTATTCACAACATGAAATCAAACATTTAAGCATCGTTTGAGTCTCAACTGTAAATCCTTGGAAGGGGGAACCAGATCTTTCATTTTGCTTTTTATTTCTAATTTTAATGTGAAATTAATTTTAGTATGAGGCTATTCTTACATACAGTATGTATACGCAATTGCCTATTTATACCTATGATATTGCTATTGTGACGCGTTTGTGTTGAAAAATCGACCCTTCCGCACCCTCCGCTACGCTCCGGACGAACAAAGCCGTTTTGACTAACGCTGTACTAATTGAAAATGTCCCCTAGGCCCGTAAAACTCTGTAAAGTATGTATAAATAGCCACTTTCTTAATTTTAATAGATATTGATTCATTTGAGCTTCTGTAATCGCCATTTTAATAAGCAAACATTAGTTTTAAATTTAATGTAGGTCATTAAATTAAAAAAATAAAATACTAATTAAATCAGTAAGTCCATCATTTTCCTGTAATAAAGTGAGAGAAAACTTTTGAAAATGTACAGGGCTCCCTATTGTTAAAACATTTAACAATTATTATAAAATGGGATTATTAAAGAACCAATAATTTTAGAATTTGAATAATCACTTACAATAATTACTGACTTTATTCGGTTGTCTCTATTGAATGAATTTCTTTCGTTCAGTTAAGAAAATTATTATTGACTACTTCCATGCATAATTGGGGCCAGAAGAGACAACAGAATTAAATCAATTGGAACATTATTAAATTTTCATTAAAGCATGAATAAATTTTCAAATTTTGGAATTATTTATCTTCAATATTGTTTCTAGCCATATATTACGTGCTTCCTCGACAAGATTTCGTTTGTTCTGTTTTCGTGGATTTTCTCTCTTCATTATTGTATTTTGTAATAACAAATATTTTCCGAACCAATATATTATTGACTCGAAATTTCCGAAATAAATAGCTATAAGCAAAATTTCATTGGTATATTATTTCTTCGTATTTACTTACCATTATAAATATTTAATAATATTCATTCATATCGATGGCTGTGTCAACAAACAAAATTGCCAATATACACTAGATTGGAACATCACAGACCTCTTCATTATGATAAAGTAAGTGTTCATTCGCAGTGGGCATAAACATAAGTAAAAACGTACTATTGAAACATCAGATATTTGACCCTTAATTTTTACACCTTAATAATAAATTATTATACGTTATCGTTTTTCCTTTTTGACGTCTACACTTATGTTTGTCTCCATTGTGAATAGGCACTTGCGATTTGCATCACAACATCAGCGAAATAATTATTGGTCCTTACATTTTTGAGGATGCGGAAGGTCAAGCAGTGCAATTGATTTTGACAGTAGTTCACAGTCCACCTAATCCACCTAATTTTTTGATGTTTAAGGGCGACTAGCCTTTACACTCAGTTTCGAGAGCATAGAATACTTACAGAATCTTAATCTGTTTCCTCAGCTATTTTCTCTAAATTATCTGTGATTGGTATTGTTAGATGTCATATTACAGTTAGGAACCCAAAACTGTTGAAACCTGTTTTATTATGACACTAAATAAAATAATAAATATAGGGCATGGGATTGTGTAATGGTAAGTTTGATTACATCGAGTCATAAGTACAACAGAAATAAAATAATCAACAATATAGACAAAATAATAAAAAGTAGGCTAAATAAATTAACTTTGCATAATATAACCTGCATTAAAAAGTTTGAGGAATAGAGAGAAAGGTCCACCAACATTTTTAATTAACGGAGGAATTGGTCCATCCCATGGACTTGTAACGCTTCGAGACGAGAGACATATCTTTGTTATTAGCCTGTTATAGTGTTATATTTTCCAATAAAAAAACTATACGATCACAGAAACGAGGAAAGTCAATGTTAAAAGTAACTGATACAAACTGAAATTTTATTGTATAAAATAAGAAACAATCAAGCAGAAAAAACAATTACCTAAAAATTGGAGCACGATTCTCAATTTATAACATGAATTACATTAAAACTCCTGTTTGCAGCTTTTACAAGGTTGAGAGAGTGCCGTGCGTTGTCCTAACAGTCGTCACCTTCACGATTTAATTTTTAGAACGTAATTTTTCATTTATAAATAGCAAAAGTTGTTTTTTGCGCAAAGATTTTTTTATTGAGACCATAAAGAGCTCTAAACGTCCGTCGCGTCGTTTCTCTGGAAATCCTGCTTTCCATGCTTTCCACAATAATTGTGTTACAAAACTACACAGTTGTTTTACTACTTTGTTATTTGAAGTAAATAAAACAATAATTTATTATTAGATGAGTTAATAATTTCGTTGACCTTTCACTGAAATCTCAGCAAAAATCATAACAAATGTGAAATTATTAAAAGTTCCTACAATAAAAGTCTATGACAGCATAATATATTGTCATGTTCTTTTGATATAGTTGACAGTAGCGAACACGTGTAAGGAGTGTAAGTCACGTTTTCTTTGGTTATTTTGAAAAAAAAAATAAATTTTCAAATTTGGTGCTCGATGTTGGTTTTAAGTTTCCAAAGTTAGGAGGCTCCAGCAATAAATTGTTTTTGTTGGCAAAGGGGAAATTATGTCCTTTGATCATTATTTGAATAATTGGTCCTTCTGGAAAATCTGTAATTAGAATTTTTTTGAATTGTGATGCTAGGTTTTTCACTTGTATTTAACATAAAATGAATTTAATTTGTGAAACTGCGTCGTGCTGTTATTTAAATTAACCGCGAAGCCTGATAAGAGGGTGTAGAAACTTTTGATGCGCGAGGATGACACCAAAATAACGAGGTCCTCTTCCGGCGACCATTTTGAACGGCGGACGTGCGAATTTTACGTCCGAATTTAGTTTGCGAAATTTTAAGTCTCTGGGATCAAAATTGATTCCGGAAATATTGGATTGGTTAATATTGCGTATTTCGTATTATTTTCGATTATTTTCTAAGAGATAATCTGAAGAATTTTGGTAAAGCGTCCACATGGTCCGTGGAGTCCGTCACAATCCGGAGATAACCTCTCCAGTTTGTTTGGCCACGATTTTAATAGACTAGCTACTGATTAAATGCGAAGGCCAGGCCGTGGATTTCTGAAAAATTACCTGTATTTCAATTTTAACAAATAATCTGTGGATTTTTGTCATAAAGGAATATAGCACAGGAACATTATCTTTTCTGAAATTAAAAATTTGTTTATTTTAAACCTGAGTTTTTATTTGAATTCAAAAAGCGTCCTTGGTATTGTTCCTAGAACTCGGAGAGAGCAATAAAGAGTCGTTGCTAGTCGAAGCATAGTGAGGATTGTCTGTACCACTAATTTCCTTTTATTTTGAGGACTTCTTCGACCATCTAAATTTATAATATTAATTAATTACAAAGGCTACTGGTTTAATTTACCTTCAATAGTATAGGAGTGAAGGCACAGCCTGTGGAGTGATGTGATTGCTGGTTGTATTACAGAGCGGAAATTTTGGGTTTGAATCGTGGACTTCACAAAGTTTCTTACCTCGTCCTTCCAGTAGACATCGACACGCTGTGTTGAAAAGTTATACTAAAAGGAGTGGCAAAAGAAGAGTAATCCACCTCATGAAATGGATTGTGAGGACTTCTAAGAAGTGGTAATATTGCGACAGGAATGGAACGCCATTGATAGATATATTTTATAGTATAAGGGTGGAAATAAACTTTTAAAATCGTAGATAAAGTGGTCTCAAATAAAGATGAGTGGGTGGGGCTAATGCGTAGAAACCAAAACTCGTATAATCGTGTTTAAGTTGGTGTCAATTGGTGGAATTGGGTGTCACGCGATGTCTACTGCGCCGGATTTTGTCTACGCCCTATCATCTATATTTGCGATCACTTTAACACGCAAGGAAACCACTATGGTTTGAAATTCTCCAACGCTTAAACATTTGAAGATAAAATATGTTTGCTGTAATGGACTCTTCTGTAGGAAATTTAATTTCCTTTAAATTTGTTGATATTCATTAAGGTTTTTGCAGCGTTTTGAGTGTAATTCCTCGGTTAACTTTATTTATAGTTATCTGATGTTGCTTTCAACAATTTTAATTAGTACTTCTTCTTCTTCTTAGTCGTCGTATTTTTCTTAGAAAAATAAATATTAAAATAAAATTAATATTAAATAAAAAAAAACCCTAAGAAAAGCTACTTGATAGAAGCAGCATGACCTTTTTGACAAAGGCTTTTATGACAGATTACATCTCGGTGGTTTGCCATTGCCTTCCGAGAGGAGAGACGGCCAGAATAAAGTTCTTACTTTACTCGGATTCGAACCGGGTACTTAGCGTTCATAGTCAACTCGCATGACCGCTAAGCTCCGACCGCCTCCGAATTAATTTCAGTAATTTCTAGTAATTAGTACTACAAATTATTAAAATATTTACAAAATGTTAAAATGTCCTGGTAATAGTGGCAGCTTGTCAAGTCACGGTAATAAAATTTAAGTGAAATAACATTTTAGGTATTTCAGATGTTCACGTTGATGAAACATCCTTGTGTAATTTTGTACACTAACTTCAAAAATGAGTATGAATAAAGGAAAATTCCAATCAATCCGAGGAAAATTTTGTCAACATAAAAATTTACAATATGTCGATAACAGTTTAAAAATTTTCAAAAAATTAGTTCTTTGGGCTACCCTAATGTACATTTTATGAAATTTACAGCTATATATTTGGTCGTTTATAAAATTCAAATAGCTAGAAATGTTAAATTAATTGCTCAAAGCAAATTAGCCTTTTGCCACTTCGTCCTTTGCTTTCTACTAAAATAAATAAAAGAAGAATAAACAGCGAAGTAATAATTCAAAAAATAGATAAAAGCTGAACATCCGAGTTGATTTGATTTACGACACCGTCGAATCTATTTAGTTTTATACTTGAAAATAATAAAATATATTCTGCAATCTTAAAAGCTTAGCTCAAACGAACCAAAACAAAAAAGTATCCATTGTAAAAATATCTACATTTGGAAAAGTCTCCAGAATTTTTTATTCATGTGTCAGTAACAGAAGTTTAAAAGCAGTATTTAAATTTCGTAGTATATATCTTTTTGAATTTTCAGAACAAAATAACATTTCTAAGTTTCCAACTGATGAGAAATTCGGGTGACGCTAATAGAATTTTGTTTGAAGTTAATTAATATTTAAAAACAAGAATTGACTTGAGATTTGTTGACTTGATCATATAACGTTTCTGTTTACATTGAATTTAAATATCTTGGTAACGTAACTTATACGATTGTATTCAATCCATGCGTACACCATCGCAGTCGATCGTTCTCCAGGCATAATTAAGGATCCAAAACATCATGAATTCCTAGGTAACGAGTAATACTGATCCTTGCACTAAACTAATTTCTTTTTATTGCTTGTATCTTTTGTTAATCTACAATAATAATAATTCTTGGTGTAATTAATTAAATCTTAAGTAAATTTACTGAATGAAATATGACATGGGTGACCAACCTTTTCGGAGTGCGTGTCAGAGCAAACATGTTTAATTAAAATTGATGAGTGCCCAAAATTGTACAGCAACAACAATATTTGCAATATTATATTCAAAATTTAAACTATTAAAAAACATCTTTTTAAAATCTTTAATATTTTCTTATTACAAAATTTACCCTACTGGTAAATATTTTAAAATAAAAATCTAATTATTACAGTTATTATTTTTTCGAATCGCAAAAATTGAGATGTTAGTGCTTGTCTCTGAGGTACTCTTACAAAAATGGATTCTTTGCTTCGTCGATTGGTTTCGCAGATTGAACAAATGCGAGAACATCACGGCAAATTACTTCTATAAAAGCAGATACGTAAATGAAGCATAACCGCAATTTTTATTCATATTTTAATAATAATTCTCAGTCGCTTTCGTAATCGGAGGTATCATGCTATATTAAGGGTACTTACATAACGTAAGTTATGTAGGTAATCCAAATGTTGACCCAATTACTGTTAAAATTGACGGTTCTCATTAATTGTATTTTGCAGAAGTTAAATTACCCTTCGAATTATCAAAGTTGAATATTAATTTTGTGCTTGGCATGAGTTATGTATATAAGATTTTTTATACCCAAAACTTTTCAAATTAATCTCGTTGCTTCTGAGGCATCGCCTTTTGCAAATAATTGAAAATTAAATCTTTTTGTGATTGCAGGAAAAGTTCCTTGAAGTTTCTACACAGGACAATATTCAATATTTACTCAAGAATCGGAATTACACATTAAAAGCGGATCAACCAGTCAAAACTCGAATTTTTATCAAATATGAAGGTGACAGAGCGCCAAAATTGATTGGTTTTAGATTGAATGCCAGAACTGTGTGCCCCGAACATGGCGAGTAAGTAATTTACTTTCATTTGCAATGTAAATTTGTGCATTAATAACGCATGCAAATGCTATAAAGCTTTTAATCACAGTGTAAATAAAAATAAAACAAAAAGGCTGCGGTTTTTCACATCAAACGTTTAAATTTTTTCCTTTACTTTTGTCGCATTAACCTTTTTAATAAAATTTAAGATCAATATTTAAAGCGTATCTTTTAAAAAGTTTTAACGTTTATTACACTATATTTTATGAGGCTGTGTAAAGGGAGCAAGGTTGTGGGATTTAAATTAATATAATAAGCGATAATCTATTTTACCAAGTTTGGAGTTTCTGTAATTATAACTTGTTCATGCTCGATGAACACTTAAATGCAATTATAGGAAGTTTTGTAAAGATTCGAAAAGTCGATTAAAAAAAAGCGTTGAAGTTGAACGAAAATCACTTATCGCACTTCTAACCTAGTAAGAAATAGTGGAACTACTATTTCGTGAAAAGACGACAAACTTTTTGTACTTGGGGCAAATATCATAAAATTTAAAGGTGGTATAAAATATAACTAAGCATACTCGCTTGAATTTGTTTATTCGTGTAATACAAAACACGAATTTCGATGCTCTAGAGTCTAGACTAGAATAAGGAAAGACTACTAAAAGTAAAAAAACAAACATGAAAAATTACACACAACATGTATAATTTATTAGGGTAAGATGACCAACGTCGGTAAAATGACACACCATTAACTTTAAGACTTATATTATACGTAATTGGATTGTAAGGGGTTTATTTTTGGAAAATACACAATCCTTATCAACATCAGGAACATAATTGGTAACGTGTACAAATTTTCGTTTCGTTTGGAAACTGTAACAAAAACTACTCTCTGAAACGCAACTCCTAATGAGAGGGTTAACCCAGACAGAGACCAGAGTCCGCCACAATCCGGAGATAACCCCTCAAGTTTGTTTGCCAAGATATCAATAGACCAGCTCCTTATTCGTGTGAAGGCGTAGGTTCTGAATTCTGGAATAGAGACAGGTTTAGCTCGGGGAAACTCAAAAAAATGCAAATTGTAATCAAATGCTTTAATTGACACACAGCACTTGAGAGATATTCGGGTCTATTCTGTAACTTTAGCAACTTGCTAAAAATGAGCAATATTGCTAAATAATAATTTTGCTTAATACCTATTGGAGCAAAATTGCATAACCATGGTTATTAGCAATAATTAGCAATATTGCTCATTTTTAGCAAGTTGCTAAAGTTACAGAATAGACCTGACTATCACAGTTCCAAAAATTGCAATGTAAATTACTATGGTAAGCAGACACACAGTAGCAATGAATGATTGCGGTGTAATAATCAAAAAGTGCACAAAACTTAAATTTTCAAGCACCAGGACACACAGCAACCGCTATGGGTTACCAGTATTAAAATACAAAAGCCAAAAATTTACTTAAATGAAACGTTCTTACGTTCTTGTAAGTTTATAAATTATGTGGTGACAAACGTCTCCCTCCACTCGACGTACGACGGTTGGCTTAAAAGGTGGACATCTGTAACTTGTCAATTTGCACAGGAAAACACTTGTTCGACATTCGCGACACTAAAACACTGCTTGCAGATCTGTAGCTGGAACTGGACAATAAAGATGACGAAAAAATTCCGCAAGTCAGTGTTTCTCAAAGTGGGGTACGGGAAGAGTTTAGTGAGGGTACGCTCTGCACCGAGCTTTCGTAAAAAATTTTTATTTTTCTTTTATTGAAGGAAACCAAAGAAAAACATAGAAAAAGGAACAGCCTATAGATTGCTATACCTAGGGTTACAAAAAGGTTATTAAAAATTTTTTTTGATCAGGGGTACTCAGTATTACGAAAATTACAGAAGGGGTACACAGATGTCGAAAGTTTGAGAAACACTGCCCCAAGTGATCCGTCTTCTCACGGAAAACGAAGTTTCCTGATTGCGTCGGATATATTCTGTGATCTAAAATCGATCTGTGGACTATGGGCAGGGCTGGGCAGTATCTCAAATACATGTATTTGAAATACGTATTTGAAATACATTTTGTATTTTGTAATTTGTATTTCAAATACATATTTTCAATGTATTTGTATTTTGTATTTCAAATACCCAAAACAAATGTATTTTGTATTTTCGATTTTAAATACAATTTAAAAAATACTGTACAAAATACAAAATACTTTAAAATCGATAAGGTTGTTGACTTTTGATTTAATTTCCAATTTAAAAAAAAAATTCCATTTAATTTTGTTTTGATAACGGGTTTTTAATTTTGATTATGTTAATTAGCGATTTTATAACAAAAACGCGCATTTAATTGAAATTGATTAAATTTAAAGAATTGTAAGTGTTATAAATGAAATCTCGCTTCGACCATAATTTGCATAATTTCAAAAGATGCGCCTTATGAAACTAATGAAATTTTTCTTTCATTCTTTTCAACCAATGAAAAACGTCATTATTAATTAAATTGTAAATCTAAATCGATTTATCAAGATACTTAAAAAAACAGACCTGCGCAGAGGAAGTTTAAAACACGTGCAAATTTGGCGGATAATTTTTCAAATTTTTTTTTAAATTTCAGAAATATAATAATTAAATACTCCAATATTTTATAATGTATTTTAAATACATAATCATGTTTAATAAATAATTGCTCTTGTTTGTAAATACCTCAAAAACATAAAAATCTGAAAATGTAATGTATTTTGTATTGGAAATACTGTATCTTGTATTTGAAATACAGTATCTTGTATTTTGTATTTCAAATACTCGAAACAAATGTATTTTGTATTTTGAATTTCAAATACCCAAAACAAATGTATTTTGTAATTTGTATTTCAAATACATATTTTCATGTATTTTGCCCACCCCTGACTATGGGGAAGGCAACGGGAAAAAATTGGATAGGCACCTGAAGAAGAAGAATTATACGGACTGTTAGATAGTCGAGTTGGCAGGACTACGGAACGAAGGTAATTATTTGGCCTTTTCCATGTTGTTGGATGCCTCGCCTAGCAGAAATGCAATGGTGAGACGAGCTCAAACCCAACTGCAATAATATTATTTTACTGCTATTGATGATCATGAAATTAAATTTCGAAAATTTGCATGGTGTTTTGTTAAAAGAGATGACGGGAGTCTAATCAATTCAGATCCCCACTTTTCTCACATTATAAACTAAAAGTCAATCACAGCTATTGTAAAAGAGTTTTGTAGGAATGGATGAGGTCAATCCAGATGAAAAACTTGCCGATGGCCTTGTTCCCTTAATAAATTAATTATCTTACAAGATGGAAGAAATCACAAGATGTGCAAACGAATAAGCACTAAAACAACCATCGTCACTCCCAACTCTGCAACAAAACATTTACTAACAGATAAAAGAAACTTGGCTCAGAAGTTAAAGCCAAAATTTATTAATCATCAACTATTGCGTTAGGTGGAAAGCGATGTTTACTGCCCCCCCCCACCTCAACGAATGTAAAACAGTGCAGTTAAAACAAACCAAAATTACTTCATCGAAACAAAATTTGAGGGTTTAACAAAAGTGAAACAGACTAAGGATACACAAATTAATGTCTCCTATCATTTAAATAAGTGACCGTTCAATGCATTGGTGTCAATCAATCAATTCAATTTACGGATAAACCAATTTACAATCGGGATTTACCTGCAAGACTAAACTATGTCAGTTAAGCTGGGTTGACATGGGATGTGAGCCACGGCCGTGAGCCACGTTATAGTAAAATACTTTCCGCGTAAACTTAAACTTAAAACCATGTAAACTGTTTTTAAACACGTTTGATCTCACCACGAACGCAGTTTTATCAGTTTGTGGCAAGAAATTACGATTCGTATTTCATGAAACAGCAGTTTACAAGGTGCGTATTTTATGAAAACGTGGCTCACGGCGGTGGCTCACATCCCATGTCAACCCAGCTTTACTCTAACTAAATTAAACTTACAGCTTAAAGTTTAAATTAAAATAAATTTGAATTTGGATGAAATTCTAACATTGAATCCTTCGATGCAAGTCCATCGCCCTACCATTATGCCAAACTATTTCCACTATCTACTCTTGCACTTAGTAATTACCGTTAGCCTAAACATAGAGAGTGTGCCGGTTCATCCAAATTTATTCAAATTAACAGTAGTAAGTAAGTATCCCTGGTAAGGAAGCAAAACTGTTCCGCATTGAAATTCAGCAGTCCCCGCTATTCATATCAAATTCAAAAATACTTGAAATTGATTTAACGATTATGGATTTCAGATGGAATCGGCCCTACGCGCTCTCCGCTCCGGTCCCCTACGCTTCGAGCTGTTTTGACTAATGCTGTACTAATTAAATGTATCCCCTTGAGCGGTGCAACTCGGCAGAGTGTGCTAATGGGAAGGGGATGGATCTCTCTTTTCTTTTCGGTAAATTTAAGCCAAAAATACCCTTAAACAGTGATTTTAGCTGGATTTTAACGCTATCATGGTGCAAATACTACTACTAATCTCGCTATCCTATGCCACGCGCAGCCTCTAGGCCAAGTAACTATTCACATATAGGTAATAGAATACAGTCATTGGAGTCGCTTTTAGTGTAAAATTGGAAACTTTAAAATCGATTAATCGATTATTAGCTAAACTAATCCATATATTATGACATGCATCCGTATCTAAGTCGCTTGATTTTAATGTTTTCTATCTATTTCTGTTGAGTTTTCTTTAATAAATATAATATCCTCGAGTCAGGGTTACTTTACCTGCTACCAAATTAACTTAACATCTCGTGGCACTTTGCAGATTGAAATACTCAATTTGTTAGTACGAAATAAAATTACTAACAACTAACTACAAGCTGAAAACCGCATTTGTAATGTCACAGTAAGTCAAGGAACGGATAGAATAATTCATTTTTCTGACAAAGGTAGCAAAATGGAAAGAAAAAATGGTATTTTGTCCAAAGGCTTGACCAAGAAGGCAACGAATGCTAGGAATATTGAGTATTTATTTTAACTAAGTATTTTTGAGAAATTAATTATACATAATTGGTTATGGGATAAAATTTAGTGGGGTATAAAAAAACAGGGAGCATCTTTCGTGAAAGTAATAGAAAATTAAAATACTGAAAGCCATTTCTTATACCGATTCCTGGCGGCTTCAGATCCATACATTTCAAGTATAAGGACGCTGCTACAAAAAGCAATTAAGAGCTTTTCCAGAAACTTTAGAGTTCCTTCAACTGCAATTCTTTCTCCAGAGACTGATTTTAAATTATATTAATTATAGTAATCCGTAATAATATAATTTATTGCATTATATCAAAAATAACTTAATTTATTAATTATAATCTTTTTGACATATAAATTGGATATATTGAATCCACCATTTTGTTCAGGAATTTTAAATTGGTAACCAGTCACCTCTAAAATCCAAGTACATATATCAATTTTTGTGCAATTTCAATTTTGCTCTGAAGCTTGTTGAATTTAAATTCATTAAAAGATTAAGGTGGATTAGTTTGCAAGGTCAACCTTTGCAGGTCATAATTTATTTCGTACTGTTTATGTTCACGTCGGCGTTGATGTTTGACAACATTGAACAAACTACTGATTTTAGTTCCGAGATATGGATAACTAAAATTGCAAGACAATAAAAGCAAAAGTTGGGGATCGATTTAGAAATTGCAAATAGGTCAAATCAAATTATTATAGACTTAGTTATTTCCAAATGTAGAAGGAAAATATCAATAACTCTCAATTTAAATCTCTAGCAAATCGTCCTCTTTAATCATTCTAGTCGGTCGTAAAGAAATGAAAAAAAAAATGTATTATAACATTTTTAAATGATTGAGTATAAATTATTGAGAGTGTTAGATTTGTTCATATTTTGAAAGCGACTTAATTGTTCTGGGGATTCTGGGGTAAAGCAAGCTTTAACTAAACTTCAAAGCTTTCCCACATATTGAAGTGACATACTCCTTAAACTTAAACCCTTCGCAAAATTTGAAACTTGGGGTTTTCATTGTTTAGTGCAAATGTAATAAACGTTTAAATTTTTGTTATAACTAAAAAATATTTCTGCTTGCTGCTGATTAGTAAAATTTCTAATAACAGTTAATTTTATAATGCAATGGTTTAACTTCTTTTAATTGGTTTATAAACTTCTAGAGCAGCATTTACTATCGATTTTCCGAAAGTAAGTGCTCAAATCAATCCAAATAGAAGTGCCATTAGTAGTGGAACTAAATCGCATTTCTCAAGCTTTTCTATAAAAATAAAATTAACCATACAAAAACTAAAAGAAGTTTAACAATAGTTTAACTTATTTTTCAGAGATTTTCAATGGATTGAAGCTGGAGCAGATCAACAATCTAACGAATATTTCTTAGGAGATTTATATAACAAAAACTTTTTGTCGTCTCTTCCTGAACCTGATATCATAGTCGGATGTGGAACTGTTCCTCTTTATTCGATTGATGTTTCTAGTAATGATGGTCAAAGTGGTGAAGGTAGATGGCCATGGCAAGCTTCTGTATATTTATCACAGGGAAACAATGAAAAACGTATATGTTCCGGTACATTAATTTCCCCAAATCATGTAATAACTGCGGCCCATTGTGTTACTCGTAAAAACACGGAGACTCCAATTTTCCCGGTTTCCCTAAAAGTACGTTTAGGAGAACATTTTCTAAATGGCCGAAATAAGGGTTTTCAACAATTTAGCGTAAATGAATTTACAGTTCATCCTGGTTACAATCCAATTAACTTGGACAACAATTTAGCAATTATTAAACTGGAAAATGCTGTTAAAATCACGGATTATGTCAGACCAATTTGCTTGTGGGATGGACCTTTAAATTTGCAAACTATTGTAAAGCAAGAAGGATTTCTAGCCGGATTTGGATTTGACGAAGATAGTCGTTCTACTGATCAGATTACGTACACTAAATTAAAAGTAATAGCTTCCGATGTTTGTTTAAATACAAAGCCAGAATTAGCTTCAGTTTTCTCATTAAAATCTATTTGTGGCGGATACTCAAAAGGTATTTTGTGGTTGTTTTATTTAATCCAATATATTTTAATAAATTATAAATTTTTAGTTAATTCGCTGTGCGTTGGAGAATCTGGCAGTGGTGTTTCGTATTTCCGAGATGGTGGAAAGCCAGTTTATCAACTTCGCGGTGTTGTATCAGTTGGTGCAGGTCTGCAAAATAATCTTGTTTGCGATGACTCAAATTACATAGTGCTCACGGATATAGCTAAACATTTGCAATGGATTAAAATTACTGTAGTTTCCGTGTAGTTTATTATACCTATTCAATTTGTTATGTAATGGAAACTTCAAATTCGAAAATTAATAAAAGAAGTTATTAGAAAGTTATCGTATTAAACTTTTTGAATTTTTTCAAGCATTTAATTTCATATTCAGCCTGCTTGTACTTCAAAATACAGTCTAACTTCCATTGTTTTCTTAGATGAATTTTAAAAGTATGATAAAATGTCGACGTAATACAGAAAATTCCATAATATTTAACTTTTACTGTGACAACAATTATATTATGATTAATGACAATTAAAATTTTTGTGCATTAATGACCTACCTTACACGAGTCCACGAGTGAATATTATATTATAACGGATCAGATCCAATCTTTTAGTATAACGTTGAAATAAACATGGTGGAACTGGGATGATCGCAGTTCGTAGGCTTCTATACATTTTAATGTGATCAACGGATAATGGGATCACTAAATTAAGTACTACTATAAAGACAAAATACTTCTAGATACGCAAGTCTAAAATTGAGCAGATCTTACTTTTCAATTTTTAATTTTCACTTTAAGCAAGAAGCAAAGTTTATAAAATTAAAATTTGATAGAATTGTGAACACCACATGACTTTCCGAAGTCATCTCAATAAAACATCTAATTTAATTTAAAAAAAGATTGTCAAACGCAAAACTAATAATGTTATTTTAAAAAAAGCTCTGAAATATAAGTATGAATTAATTCCTACCATGAATTGGAAAACGATAAGATGTACTACTTCGAGCTCTAGTAAGTTTACAAGATCTAAGGTGAAAGCCGCTAATTCCTTCCGATCGCTCCCAAATATGTGACTTTAAAAGGTGAAAGATGTTGATCTTGTTCCAAATAAAGAAGCTGCACCTGAACACGCAAAATACTAACGAACACTGCACAGAAAATATTGGACTAATGGCACTGCAACCGTCGAGATAGTAGTTGGATGGCACGAAGAAATTCTAAACAATTCAGATGGTAGAGAAATCCGCAAAATATCTCGAAAACAGTAGCGTTGGAACACAAAAACTCGACAAAGACACATACAAAAATATCGGCACTTGAAGAAATCGTTGTAACGAATTAATATGTCCACTCATTAACATTGTTAACAGGCTAGCTCTCGATTTGTGCGAAGGATGAGCCGTGGATTCTGAAAGAAAACGATAACTTGGGGATACTCCAGAAACGCAAATGGTAATTAATTAGCAACAGAATTTGAAAGATGCTCTCACAATTCAAACAATTGTAATATAAATTACTGTGCACAACATACCTACACACAGTAAAAAATTAAATACGGTGTTACATCAAAAGTACACCCACTTCAAATTTTGGAAGAACCCAATATAAAACACAGTAACCTAACGGTTATCCAGAATTGAACACAAAAGTCAAAGCCGTTTATACGAATTGGAAAAGCTAAATTGCTTACCCGCGCTCATATAAGCTTACAACATATTGGTGACAGGTACTCTCTTCCAAACGCTTTACAATTTGAGGCTTCAAAGGTGAAAATCTGGAACACTTGTCAATTCTACAACCGTTACAGTTGATCGACTTCGCGACACAAAGCACAGCTTGTAGATCTGATATTGGAGCTGACAAGCAAGATTGCACCATCCAGATAACAAAGGAATTCCTCACTCGTCATCCAAAACAACAACAATGGTCGTTGCCAACCATAGGGAATCAAAAATGGTCGCACAACTTGCGTACTAGGTTGCATAGTAGGTTGCGCAAAAAAGAGCCACTATTATCTCCAGATATTTATTCAGGAGCTCAAAAGCACACAAAATAGCCGGACCACTCATCCCAAACGACTTGGCACGAAAAATAAGCCACGCTGGACCAAGAATTATTTGTTCCACGTAAACTACTGGTATTTAACAAAGTCGTTGTGAAATTATGTATAGTACGTCTACTATCGTGAAAGTTGCGAGACTAATATTCCTACGCCAAGCGTTCAAGTTAGCAACAATCTGCCCGCAAAATGCAGGCATTAATGCCTACACAACAAGATTTCTTTTAAATACAAATCCAGGGCCGCATTGAGGAAAATTGTGAAATGCAATACAAGGAGGAACTAAAATAACAAATGCAAAACTTTGTTACCATGTTCACGCGGCTCTCGCCTTAAACATTACGAACACCTCAAAGTTGCATATTATGCATAGCAAATAAACGCATTTTATATGAAAATGATGTATGAATGAAATATTTAATGTATGGATAAAAGATTGAAATGAGAACAGGGCAGAACTGAGAAAAATTAATTCAAGATTAATTTTAAAGAAAACAAAAGCAAATGCAAAAATTTGTTATAAATTGTATCAAATTATTCTCCAAAAAAATTAATCTATTTCACCGTGAACATTGGGTAGATACGCCCTTATTTGCTGGTTTTAACTATGACTTTCTATAATTGCATGTGCAAAAACCAAACTGTTGGGACAGACAGCAGGAATCACGTTGCTAACCAATTTCTGCTTGTCATTAATTTTAGATTGTCAACTTCCAAAGTAATTACTTTACAAAGTAAACAACCACAGTTTTTGTTCATTTTTTCGTTTTTCAAAAGAAAAAAAGAAAAAGAAGGTCCTTGTAAAAGAAGGAGGAAAGAAGTTAAATTTATAAATGTGTTGATAAGATCCCATATTCGAGTTAAATTAAATTTGTAAATAAAATTTGAATATAAACTTGCATATTGAGACGGTAGGAGCATAGTGGTCACGCGAGTTGACTATGAACACTAAATGCCCGGTTCGAATCCGTGTGAAGTAAGAACTTTATTCTGGCCGTCTCTCTGGTCCTCCAGGTTGGGGTGTCGGGGCGATGGGCCAGCTCCTCATCACCTGTAAAAAAAACTAAAAAGCTTTAAAACCATGACCAAGCCTCGCAAAAGACTTGGGAAATGGTAACGGAGAAAACAGTTTCTAGCTGTAGCTCGATGTGTTGTGAGGTATTTAATTATCTTGCAATCCAAAAAGCAGTCCGAGATATACTATATATAACTTGCATTATTTTTCGAAGAAGTTCAATACTTCATTATATGAGAACAATATCATAACTATATCGGTAAGTTTTTATTTTTTGTGTATCTCAAGTTCCAAGAGCATCCACTTTGTCTCACTGTAATTATCTTGACCTTGGTCCAGCACCAAGCTTGCTTTTACGAATCGACAATCATGCCGTCATGATCTTTGTCTACCCTTCCAAAACGTGGCAAGATGGACTGCAAAACCTGGGAAAGCAACACCCAAACGGGCGAAGAAGATGAAGAAATGGAACCTACGAAGGATGAGAATTCGATCACAACCATTGCAATACTCCCAGAGACGTCTGTAGTAATATAGGACCAACGCAACAACAATAAATACACCAGTTCGACATTTAAAATATATCTATCTGTAAAATGGCGACTTTGTAACGTTTTTACTTTTAGGTTACAAATAAACTTATAACGCACATTTGGATTTTATTTCATAACACTACATTTGGCGACGAGGATAAAAATGCCTAACGATACCACAGAAACGACGATAAACTCAAACAATGGAAACAGTTTCAATTTCGAGCGATTCAATCCTGACCAAGAAGCGTGGGAATATTATAAACAACGTTTCGAACTCGAATTAGTGATACATGGACTGGAAAATAACGAAAACTCTAAGAAAATGTTACTACTAACAAAAATTGGACCATATACGTTCAAACTACTCGTAGATCATTTCAAACCCACAAATGTAATAAACAAATCGTACAATGAAATAATTGCTGTCATAAACAAGAATTTTGGAAAAAAAACATATATTTTTTCTGAACGAGTGGCATTTACATCACGGTTAAGAAGAGAGGATGAATCCGTAAGACAATACGTAACAGCAATAAGAGAAATAGCGGGAAACTGCGAATTTGGACAAAATCTTGATGAACGATTACGCGACCAAATCGTAGTCGGAATAAACAACACTCCATGGCAACAGGAGATTATTCGTATACACCAAACAAACTTAACAACATTGGAAGAAGTCGAAGCCACTGCGATACGATTAGAAAACGCAGAAGTGCAAACAACACGTTTAACAAACATGACATCAAATACGACTGCAGACAAAAACGTTTTCCAGGTAAAGAAAATCAAAACAAGAAACCCTCATATACAAGGTAAACAAGAAAAAACTGACAAATCATACAAAAAGAACATACAGACTTTACATCCGGAAGAGGATTGTTTAAATTGTGGAAATATAAAACACAAAAATAGAACCAACTGCCCGGCATTTGGAAAAAAATGCTCAGCGTGCGATAAATTACATCATTTTGCAAGAGTATGCGTGACTACGGGAAACGCAATAATCAGATATCGTGAAATAAGAAATTATACACGGTGTGTTCGAAAACAGAATGAAGATAACGAATCGAGCGACGAATCAAATGCTTCCGATGAATACACATATGAAAGCAAAACCAACTCTCACACAAATACAGCTTCCTCAACAATCCATAATATACAAACAGCAAAAAAAGTGATGATTCCAACAAAACTAAACAATCAGAAAATAACAATGCTTTACGACCCAGGAGCAGCATATTCAGTCATTATCAAAAGACTGTGGAAAAAATTAGGTGAACCAAGATTGAAGAAAACCGAAAATTTAATAGCATACACAAATATGGAGATAAACACTCTAGGAACGGCACAAATTCAAGTAGAGGCATTCAAGAAGAAGAAAGTGCTGACAGTATTTGTGGTCGAAGATGATGACGTTCCCCTATTTGGTTTAGATTGGTCGTTGAGTTTCAAACTACCACTTCCACCTGGATCAAAGATATGTCAAACCACTATAAAACCTAACAAAACAGAACATAATGAAACAAATAGACCTACGCCGACGGCTATAAAAAAAATATTGGAGAAATATAAAACACTTTTTAGCGGGACTTTGGGCACAATACATGGTCATAGTGCACGAATACACATCCCTACAGGTACACAACCAAAAACGTTTCGACCAAGGCCAGTACCGATAGCACTGCAAGAACAAGTGAACGCAGAATTAGATCGTCTTGTTAAACAGGATGTTTTGGAACCCATAAACACTACAACTACACAAATTGAATGGGCTACTCCGATGGTGATCGCAATTAAATCAAACGGAAGCATCAGAATTTGTGGGGATTTTCGGGTAACAATAAACCCCTACGTACAAACAGATGATTACCCTTTGCCTAGATTCGAGGATATTATGTCGAAATTAAGCGGTGGACAACAATTCACGAAGATCGACTTGAAAGATGCATATTTACAACTCACCGTAACACCAGAATCACGAAAATATCTTGTAATTTCGACACATAAAGGATATTTCGCTTACAAGCGGCTACCTTTTGGAATCTCTTTTGCACAAGCAGTATTTCAACGCACGATGGATCAAATTTTGGCAGGAATAGAAGGTACAATTTGTTATTTAGATGATATTCTGATTACAGCACCAAACCGAGAACTGCATTTGCAACGAGTCCACCAAGTACTTAAACGTTTACATGAAGCAGGAATAAGAACACAAGAATCAAAATGCGCATGGTTACAAGATGGAGTAAATTTTTTGGGACATCGAGTGGATAAAGAAGGATTACACCCAACAGATGAACATATCAAAGCTATACGTGAAATGCCAAAACCAAACAATGTAAACGAACTTAGGTCTTTTCTTGGGTCGATAACATATTATGGAAAATTTATACAAAATCTCCAGATTATTTGCGCCCCTTTGCACCGGTTATTGAAAAAAGGCGCAAAATGGGAATGGAACGAACAAGACAATGATATTTTCAATAAATTAATAAGCAAACTAACATCAAATGATACTTTGGTACATTATGATCCACATAAACCAGTATACATAACATCTGACGCATCGGAAAAAGGTCTCGGGGCCGTTATGTTCCACAAATACCAGGATGGATCTTTAAGACCAATAGCTTATACCTCACGAACTCTTACGATGACGGAATCACGATACGCGACGATTGATAAGGAAGCATTGGCCATTATATACGCAGTTACAAAATTTAACCAGTACATATACGGAAGACGTTTCACACTTCTTACCGACCACAAACCACTAGAACGGATTTTCAGCGAATATCGTGACACACCTAAGATAGCAAGCAATCGATTATTACGATGGGCAATGATTTTAAACAATTACAACTACGCAATAGCATATCAACCAGGTAAAGATAATGCCCCAGCCGATGTTTTGTCACGATTACCGCTGCCTGACAACAACCTAACAAACAATGAAAAGGAAGGATTGCCATCAAGAGGACACCTACTAAATGTACGATTAAAACAATTGCCAATAACAAAACAAGCATTACGAGATAAAACTACGAAGGACAAAATTTTACAACTAGTAACAAAATATATACACAGCTACTGGCCAGAAAGAACACAACTGGTAACGGAAATTATACCATTCTATGAAAAACGTTACGAATTATCAGTGGAAGAAAACATAGTACTATGGAAAGGAAGAATTTGTATACCTGAAACATTACAACAACAAGCACTAAAGATGCTACATGATGGACATCCAGGAATGAACGCCATGCAATCAATGGCAAGATTACATATTTATTGGCCAAACATCAACAATGACATTATAAAATTCGCACAACAATGTTACTCATGTCAAGAATCGAAACAAAACGCAAACAAGGTACCATTATACCCATGGTACGCTCCGCCAGAACCATGGGCACGAATACATATAGATTTCGCAGGACCATTCGAGAATAAGATGTTTATTGTCATAATAGATGCGTTTACTCGATGGTTAGAAGTTATACCAATGAGAAACATTACTTCCGAAAACACCATAACAGTGCTAAGAGATGTTTTTGCGCGGTTGGGTCTACCAAAATTCATCGTGTCGGGTAATGGTCCACAATTAACGTCAAATGAGTTTGAACAATTTTGTAGTTCAAATGGGATTACACACATAAAGGTTACACCGTATCATCCAAAATCAAACGGCCTCGCTGAGCGAGCAGTCAGAACATTCAAGGAAAGAATGAACGCCAGCGATAAATCAAAAGATTTTAATGTTCGATTAAATAATTTCTTGTTGGGTTATAGAAATACTATACAACGTTCAACTGGAAGATCCCCCAGCGAGTTAATTTATGGTCGTCCAATGAGAAGTTTGTTTGATCAAATTAAGCCCGATATACATCGCAATCATTTGAAGTATCTTTATTTAGTTAAATAAAATAAAATACATTGTATTGGTAAGACTAACTAATTGGTTAGTCCGTTAATCCATAGCAAAATTTAAAATTACATATACCAATTATTAATAATAATATTTTGTTTCAGATAGTACAGGGGGAAAGAAAAAAAAAACCAGCATACGCCGGGGAAGGAATGCCATGAATGGTTGGTTCCTAAGAGATGGGTGCCGTCGCATAAATGTGTATTGTAAGGAACTAAATGGGTAAGTATTTCATTTAATTTGTAGGTCTTATTTGTTCAAGTAAATATCTTTATAGGTCAATCAAGAAAATTCGGGTCAAGAAGCCAAAATTCGTACAGGGTGGAAGAAAGAAAATATTCCATTTTCATATCTATCAAAACAGCAAGTCTTTGATAATTAACCAAAGACGTCATCATCATCAGCTAAGTCATCCGTTTGTGAATTGTTGAGATTATCATCAACTTCCGCATATTTAGGTTCAATGAATGGATCCAAAAGCTCTGTCGGAGTAAGGTTGTATAAGTCATATAAGTTAACTGGAGTTTTTCCACCGTAGGAACATTCTATCGCAGCTCTCTCATCATCATACAATCCACACTCCAACAGTCTATGGATGGGGTCATCCAAAACCGGTTGAGCAAGATCAAAACGGTTTGAACATGCCCGACACGTACCATCTTCCAGCTTCCCCAACCGATGGAGAAACTTTCTGAATTCCCCGTGCCCTGTTAGTAACTGTGCGGTTTTGAAAGTCGGAGGGTTAATGAGTTTCATAGAAATTTCAGGTAAGAATTGATAGGTTACCCTACCAAATTCATACTCATCCCATCTTTTTTGCCAGATATTGTGTATTTCAGTGGAAAGTGCCTGCCTCATATGTGTTTTGTACTTAAAACCCTGCGGGTCAAAAGTTTTTCCACAAAATAAGGCAGTTCTTCCTCTCTTTAATTTCTTCCAGGCATTTAGTCGAACTATTTCCAAATCTAAGGGATGAATCCCAGCAATAACTCCAGCACCCATGGAGGATACAGAAGCATAGCCTTTGATCATAGTTCGACAGCAAATTCCATAGCAGGATAAGAGTCGCCTTTGCACTGAAATTTTATCAATTTTATCAACCCAAAATTCGCTGGCATAACCTATTATCGGAACAATAGCCCCTTTATAAATTCTTTCCATAGACTGAGAAAGGTTAATATCCCATGATGCTTTGGCCTTTCTCCCGAGGGATGAGACCAAAGTAATTGCTTTTCTACACACGTAGTTTACATGTTCTTGCATGCTTAGTTTATTATCTATCAGTAAACCTAAATATTTGAATTTATCGACAATCTCAACTTTTTTGTTATTCAATTTTATATTCCATTTGAAGTAGTTCTTCCAAATTGGCCTATGTACCATGATCTTAGTCTTCCTTTCGGAGAGATTCAGTTTCATGGAGCTACACCAATTATGGAGAGAATCTATCACAAACTGGATTTTTCTACATAACTCAATTTCAGATTCCGCTTCTACAATAATGGCAACATCATCAGCGTATCCTATCTCAGTGATTCCTCTCATGCCTTTAAGTGGACCTTCGAAGAAATCATCAAGACAGGAGTTCCAAAAGAGAGGACCAAGAACCGATCCCTGCGGGCAGCCCTTAGAAATCTTTTTGAAAACTTCAGTTAAACCATTTTTCAGGGAAACTTTTCTATCCATTAGGTAGGATTTAAGAATAAGCCTCAGTCGAAGCTTAATCTTTTTCTTATCAAAAATTCTGAAAACAGCCGGCCACCATAGATTGTTGAAAGCCCCATCTATATCAAAGAATATAGATGCTAAAAACTTGCTTTTTGAAGATTTAACCTTGGTGAAGTATTCACTCAAGGCCAAACTGGTTGACTTCCCTTCTACAAATCCAAATTGTCGAGAAGAGTGAAACTGAGGACAATCTTCAAGCAATCTAGATTTAATTATTTTTTCAAGAATTTTTCCCATTACAGGAAGAAGAGTAATGGGTCTGTAATTATTTATGATTCCGGGGTCTTCCTTAGGATTTTTAGTTATGATCCTAAGTTCTCCAGTTTGCCAGAAAACCGGAAAATAGCCTAATTTCAAACATGCGTTAAGAATATTCAGGATTATAGGCCTGATAACAATATAGACCTTCTTAAGGAAGGATCCCTGTATGTTATCTGGACCAGGAGCTTTCTTAGCTTGGGTGTTTTGAACAAGGATATCTAGCTCAGCCACATCCACAGGTCTTACGTTCTCCATATTCTCCCCTCCCCCCAATGAGTCGAAGTCCGACCTCATGATTTGGTGATCCATCGTTGCATCAGTACTCTTATCATCATCCGGGAGAAGTTTGTCTAATAGGAATTTCAAATTCTGGGCAGGCGTCATTGTTTCGACACCCTTGTCATCAAGGAAAGAGGTTAGAACATTTCTCCTCTTGAATTTTCCCGCAGCTAGTTTGTATGTTATCCCCCATGGGTTTTCTGGTAAATCATTCTCAACAAATTTTTTCCAGCTGTTTTCCCTAGCTAGTTTTAAAGTTTTCATAAATCTATCTTTGTGGATAATCATTGTGTCATAAAGGGCTTGTTTTTGTTCCGAGATTTTACATTTGTAAAGAAGATTTTTCTTATCAAGAAATTTCCTTCGTGATCTCTCAACATTATCAGTCCACCAATCTGGTCTCCCAATATATGTTTTTTTAAACCGAGCATGTTTTGAAATAAGATCTTGAAGAGACTTATTCATATCTACCACTAGCGACTCGATTTCTTCTTTTCTACTAAGATTTTCAGAGATTGCAACATTGGAATTAACCCAAGGATGAAGGACTCTTTCCACCGTTTCAATTGGAATAGTATCTGGGTTTCTAATTTTGATGTGGTTACCTTCAACACCTTCTACCCTCCCTATAGAAAAATAGATGGCTTTGTGGTCTGAAATACCTACCCTCTCCATCATTTCCCAATTATGGGTTTCCGGAATAGAGCAGACTGTCCCAAGGGTAAGATCAATATTACTTGACCCCCCCCTTTCGTTCTCATAAGACATTTTCCTACAGGGCCGGTTGAAAATATGCAGGTTAAATTGGAAGATAAACTCTTCCAATTTCAAGGCACGCTCGTCAGCTTCCTTAACATCGAACCAAAGTTTGGATCTACAGTTGAAATCTCCACAAAGATAGATTCTATACCCCCTGAATTGCAGAAGCGTTCTTCTAATTTCGAAAAGAGCAAGGTCTATATCCACTGAAGGTGGGATATAGGCTCCTATGATAATGATAGGCTTCTTTGACCTGAAAGTTAATGAAGTGACCGTGTGATATATACTTGAAGAATGCCTAAGGAAATTAAAAGTAAAATCGTTCCCAATAGAATTATTTAATATAACACAAGTAGAGAATTTATCTCTACTTAATGCTGCTAATTGCATGTTCGGAAAGTAAGGGAGTCTGAAGGACCCCTCTGAACTGAAACAATAGGGATCTTGAAATATCCCTATTCCAAATTTTTCATCGGCCATCAAGCGTTGGGCATCCGCTGTGGCGGCCTCTGAATTCCTAAGATTGATATGGATAATTTTGAAGAAATTATCCATCAGAAACGTCATGATTTAGGATTGAACGGCAGTAAGCCTCCAATCTTGAATTATAAACTCTACAACTTGCGGCAGCTGTAGAGTGCCCGGAAGCTGCGTATTTAGCCCTTACGCAGTTAACACATTTATGCTTAGCAGCATCCTCTTTTACAGAGCAGTCATTCGTTCCATGCTCCGTGGATGTGCAATAGGAGCATGTCTTGACTGATTTACAGAATTTCGCGGTGTGTCCAAACCTTTGACAGTTGTAACACCTAACAATATTAATGTAATCAGTTACTGCATAGTAACCCCAAGCGACGCTGATTTTTTCATTTCTAGTTACCCTTTCTCTCATGAGAGGATGTACTTCCAACACCCATTTATTTGATGGTTTATTTCTCGAGGCCACAAGGTTTATGCTTCTACACCAGTTCTGTCCAGTTTTCTCGATTATGTCGCCAAATCTTAATTTAAAGGAGTCCATTATGTCTTCTTTTGTAAAGATTTTATCTACTCCATTTATCGCTATGTTGGGCCATTTTTCTTCATGAGCTTTCGCCACTAATCCTTGTTCGCATACCACATCGTTATTAACTAAATTAAAAATTTCTTTACTAGAGGATTCGATTAGTAAACCCTTGTTCTTCAATTTTATTATTTTTTCTGGAATAAAGTTCATACCAAACGTAGTAACCGGGAGCCTCATCAATCTTTTGAGGGTGTCATCTGAATTGGTTGCATTAACACATTCCGATGGATGAATCATAATTTTATATTTGGTGCCTGTATTTGCTTTTTCAGATGTTCTAATTCCTGCTTTCTTCTTAACAGCCGCGAGGTAGTCAAAAGGTGGGTTTGCCACTTTATTAGTAGCCGGGCCAACATTCGTTCCATCTCTTCCGTCTTTGATCAGTTCTTTCTCCACAAGTTCAGGGAGGTTGCCAAGGCGAAGACTTTTCCTAGGTGCTGGTATTGGAATGGTTCTGATACTTCTATCAATATTGTCAATTTTCTGAACCAAAACGTTCATATCTTCATTGCAGATTTTTTTAACCAATTTTTTCATTTGATGATTCCATAGTTTGATTATTATCGATTTTCCCTGCCGTTCGAATAACTTTTCTCATTACTCTATTCATTTCTCGATTGCTGTTCAATAATTTGTGAATGAGTCCTTCTCTTACCGCTTTCGAGTCTTTGCTTTTATTGATGAAAAGTATCATTTCCTCAATAACGTCACTGAAATTGTTCGTCATATCGTCAATTTCCCTATGAATTTTCTCTTCTTCACTTCCTTCATTGATATCAGACTCCTTTCTCATGGTGTTAATCATATCTACCACCTCCTGTTGAGTATTTGCCATTGGTTCATTATTACAACTAATTGAAGCTTCATTATTATTGTTTCCCTCCTGGGAGATGTCCCTTACCGTTTTTGAGACCATAGTCGAACTACCCACGTCATCGTCCATAAAATCTTCGAAAGAGTTCCTTCTGTCTCTTTTCTTACTGAGCTGTAGATTAGAATTTTCTGTGTCTGAATTATCAGAATCAATTAGACAATTTTTTCTTTTCTTATTAGTGTCATTAACGATTGTGTTCCTTTTCTTCACCTTTTTCGAAGTGGTTCTTTTTTTGTTTATACTCTTCCTTTTTCTGAGGTTTTCGACTAGTGTCCAATCTTCTTCTCGATCTTCCAATCCAGATTTTCCTAATGCAGCCTCCGCGCCATCCGGTTTGACTGATGGTAGGCGCATTAAGTGAGATTCATTATCGGTTTTCTCAGTTATGATTCCATTATCTGAGTTGATGTGCAGATCAGTCTGAATAGTGGATTCATTTCTGAAGGGGAATACTGCTGAACTCCCTCCGGGCACTGCACTGAGTGCTGCCATGAGATTATCCCGCAGACATCGCACGTCCTCATCCATTTCCCCACTATTCGTTCCTTTCTGCAACATAACATTGCTTAATACCTTGATTGCATTATTGACGTCCATATCCATGCTTGAATTTGATTCGCCCATACAATTTTTAATCGCTTATAATCTTCTATCAACTTTCTTCATATACATCGCAATCAAGAACGCGAAACCGCCAGACAAAAGTTACACCACGATAAAACAGCTAAGCCGACCAATTTCGAAATGGACCAGCTGGTTTGGGTAAACAACCCACACGGAAAAGGATCGACAAAAGGCAAAATAATTGACAAACGAGGCATCTATTCGTATTTAGTGGAAATAGGAGGAGGACTAGTACGGAGAAAGCATGCTGACCAATTGCGGCCTAGAATACCTGAATATATAAATCAACAGTTCAAACCAGAAATTCCAGAAACAACACCAATTTTAAATACAGAAGAAAATAACGCAGCAACAATGGTGGAATCGGTGAACGAGCAAATTGCTGATCGGGAGAATGGTATCGGAAGTGATCTGGTAGTATCGCAGGAAGTGCCAGAACAGCCCACCTTAATAATTCCATCACAAACGAGAAGGAACCCAGAAAGAACCCGAAGGCCTCCAGAACGTTATGGATTCTAGAACATTTATTTATTAGTAAGGGAGGAATGTAGTAATATAGGACCAACGCAACAACAATAAATACACCAGTTCGACATGTAAAATATATCTATCTGTAAAATGGCGACTTTGTAACGTTTTTACTTTTAGGTTACAAATAAACTTATAACGCACATTTGGATTTTATTTCATAACACTACAACGTCCACGTGTCTCCCAAAGTAGTAACACGAATTCTTCTACTGTTTTTTCTACAAGTCTAGACCAAGTCTCTACGGATAATGAAGAGGAAAGCCTAAAATTTCGTTCCCAATAGCAACGTGGACTTCGCACTAAGGAGCGGAAACTCTCACCTGCTGGCTAATTGCTAGCGATTTCTGGTGGTAGAATTGGGTAGTCAGGGGTTGTATCGATTTACTGTATCTGCTTGCTGAAAACCCCCATGTCACCTCCATCCGGTAAATGTGTCGCCGCCTGATGTCGTTTCCCGAAGTTCGGAATTACCCCTGCAACGATACCGTCGACATTAACATGGTTGTCGCCAAACTTGGAGATCTCAAACGCCAAAGTCTCATATAACAAGAACGTTCGATCTCAAGCCGGCGATTACTATCAAAGGTCGAAACAATCTTCAAAGTTATGATGAAGGCCCTACTCAAGACGCTCCTCAATATGACGGCATCCATAGAATCCATTTACGATGTTCTGCAAATCATCCATCATACACCTCGCTCACCTCACACACCGCAACTAAGGATATATAAACACACATCAGCTACGCCTTCTCCTAGAACCGCCTACGCAATCATGCCATCGCTTCTGAGCTTACAAACCCCAAAGCAATAATAGCTTCTACTGTAGACCATTAATTTAAACTTATAGGCACGCTTTGTCTTGTGCGGTAAACATAAATGACGTCACACCTGAGTTAAATGCAACAATACACCTACATATACATATTGTACTCGTAATCGTCCTAATGGTAATTTAAAATTTTGATGGGGCAAATTTCTCTATCAATTAGCGAAGACACAGTTGTATGCTCCGGCCAGCTGTATTGACTCTAAACTTTTGTGAAGTTGTAAGAAAATACGCTGAGTGATGTCTTGTTGACTCAACAACATTCTTAATAACATTTTTACCAATTTATTATTGGAAAATTAAGGTTTTAAATCAATTTATAAAAATATTGTCGTGTTCCAAATGATCTTGACTTCCCAATTCCTCAATTGGAAGCTTGGGGTAGTCGACATCCACCGGAACAAGTAACAGATTTGAGTTCCCGGAAGCTATATGCCGGAAGCACTTATATAGACTACGGATCTCAGTTTGCGGATTCAGTTTAAAAAGTCAATCAAAAGACCCAGTAAATTAGAAGGCAATTTATTCATATAACTCAAATTCAATTTTGTAGCAATTTTGGACGTTTTTGACACAATTGTCAAACGATATTCAAACTCGTGTAGTATTGTAGACAACATCAAATAAATAGTATCATTTATGTTCCAAAAGTTAGCTATACTTTTATTTAATGTTGCATAAATGTGAAATCATGTAAAGATAATAACAAATTTACAAAATAGGTGTTTATTATAATAAAGTTCAATTTCTTACTCATATAATGTTTGATTTGCATTAATTATGAAAACTCCCATGTATAGGATGAAATGACGTACGTCGGTGATCAGCAGTTACGCAGAAAAATGGCTTCCAGTTGGTTCGAAATTACAGTAGCAGTTGACTTCTGTAGCGATCCAACATCGGCTTTCCATCCAAAAATCAGTGAAACAAACGTGTGGAAATCTTCCAGTGTAGTGTTTAAACCTCGAGTGTAGGTTTAAACAAATTTTCAGTTTCTTTACCAAAACAGGTGCAGTAAAATGTGGCAGCCAACTTAACCTAAAACTTCAACATGTGATAATCTCAATCACAAAAAACATCGACTATTTAACTCGGTACGTAAAGTGAAATTTGATTTGTGTAGCTTACAAATCATTAAATTTATCTTCTTAACTTTATTTTAGATACGATGATATCCAAAAATTAATAAATTCATAGCAATATGGTCGAGAATTGCTCTCGATCACTAAATACACGTAAAATCGTGGTTTTACAAAGAAAACGTATCAAAAACACTCACGTTTGCTTACTATCGCCGATATAATTACTTTCGTGGCTACAAAAGCTCTCAAATATGGTTTTCTTGGGAAGAATTGCGAAGTATTTTCCGCAACTTCAACGAAACGCACCCAAGAACGGTCGGCACCAGACAACCTTCTCGTCGAAAACGGATCAAGCAGTCCTGCTCTTTTTCAACCTACCAAACTTATAAAACAAATTTCAACAACAAATTTTGTAAGTATCCGTCCTTTTTTTGCCGCCATACATTTAAATTCTCACCATTTTCACTTTTCAGGTAAACATTCACTTTACATGTGCGACAACACCATAAATTCGCAACAAGTACACCACAACTTTATGAAAAATCAAATCTGTATTGTTTTATGTGTTATAAGTAACAAAACTATCGTATTCGTCATACAAAATTGCTATCAAATTCAATGTCCTACAAATCGACAAAATTAAAATTTAACCAAAATCACAATTGGTTCATTTGATCGACTTTACCACATCTCAATATGTTTGAAGAACTTTGAATTATAAAATATTTTATTTGCTTACCTAGGTATCAAATTTACGGTCTAGGACATTTGAACGCAGCCGTTTGAACGCGACCGGTTGAACGCGGCCGTTTGAATGCAGAGACGATTGAACGCAGAGACGTTTGAACGCGAGGACGTTTGAACGCAGGGACGTTTGAACGCGAGGACGTTTGAACGCAGGGACGTTTGAACGCGAGGACGTTTGAACGCAGGACGTTTGAACGCAGGGACGATTGAACGCGAGCAATTATATATGTACTTAATTAGATAATTGGATTAGGTACAGACCTTTTAATGACCTTCTCTTTAAAAAAATCGTTTCCTAACACTAACCTAGCCTCAACCGGGATCCACCTTTTAATAATGATCCTTTCTTTAAATAAAAGTCGATTCCTAACACTAACCTAGCCTCGACCGGTAGATCCACCTTTTAATGACCTTCTCTTTAAAAAAAATCGTTTCCTAACACTAACCTAGCCTCGACCGGTGGATCTACCTTTTAATGACCTTCTCTTTAAAAAAAAAATCGTTTCCTAACACTAACCTAGCCTCAACCGGGATCCACCTTTTAATAATGATCCTCTCTTTAAATAAAAGTCGATTCCTAACACTAACCTAGCCTCGACCGGTGGATCTACCTTTTAATGACCTTCTCTTTAAAAAAAATCGTTTCCTAACACTAACCTAGCCTCAACCGGGATCCAGCTTTTAATAATGATCCTCTCTTTAAATAAAAGTCGATTCCTAACACTAACCTAGCCTCGACCGGTGGATCTACCTTTTAATGACCTTCTCTTTAAAAAAAATCGTTTCCTAACACTAACCTAACCTCGACCGGGATCCACCTTTTAATAATGATCCTCTCTTTAAATAAAAGTCGATTCCTAACACTAACCTAGCCTCGACCGGTGGATCTACCTTTTAATGACCTTCTCTTTAAAAAAAAATCGTTTCCTAACACTAACCTAGCCTCAACCGGGATCCACCTTTTAATAATGATCCTCTCTTTAAATAAAAGTCGATTCCTAACACTAACCTAACCTCGACCGGTGGATCTACTTTTTGCCGTAATTTGGTCATAATAAAGTGCGTCGTTAATAAGTCGAGGGAAGGTGCAATTTCTCGCGTTCAAACGTCCCTGCGTTCAAACGTCCTCGCGTTCAAACGTCTCTGCGTTCAATCGTCTCTGCGTTCAAACGGCCGCGTTCAACCGGTCGCGTTCAAACGGCCGCGTTCAAATGTCCTGCTCCGTCAAATTTATGGTGCGAGTTATAGAAAACAATTAAGTATGGAAGTCCGAAATATAAACGTATTTTATCATTAGAGCGCGGATTAATATGCACTTATTTTTAGAAAATAAGCGCTTATAATAAGCACTAAAAAATGGAAAAAAAGCACTAAAAATTGAAAAAAAAGCACAATAAAATCTTATATAAGCTGTCAAAAAAGTTACATACAAAATTTTAATTTTTAATCTTCACCAAAAAACACCAAAAATAAATGTATTCTTAATACATGAATGGCCTACACTACACAAAATAGAATTAATTAGAATTATGGATGTTGTAAGGAAAACAGTAAATAATCAAATACTTTTCTAAATTTTCTTCTTTCTACGTCAACTGACGTTATCGGCGCATATTTATACATTTGCTGGGAATACTGAGAGTAATATTCTCGATCGTTTCTCCTTTCAATAATTTTGCTGTGTTAGCAAGCACTTGAAAACCATCATTTTTACAAAGAAGTTTTACAGAATCTAGCAGTAGAGGATTCTTTCATTCAAGATTTTTAATACATTCACCTGCGTACCAATAATTAGCTTTCAGAAATTCCAAATTTTCCTGTTCTTAGTTTGTCATTTTTAAAACTTCTTGACGATCTTTAATTGCTACTGTAGCTGAATCGGACAAATTACACACGAATTTTTTAAATTGTCGTATTATGTTCTGCATAATACACAGCAGCTGTTAATCATGTTCCCCATTTGGAAATATGTATTTTAAGCTGTGGTATCAATAACATCTTATCGTTTCGGCTATTCGAGGTAATCCATGGGCAAAGCACGTAAAATTAATCATAAGTTTGACGAAAAATGTTAAGGTGCTAGCCGCTTTACCCATAATATGCATTTATGCATTATTTTCCCATGTGACTAATGTTGGAAGACGTTGTAAACTTGCAAGTGTAGTTTAAAAATAAAAAGATTACTTGCCTCACAACTTTGTAAATAATACGTGACAATTTAAAATTAAAAAAAAAAAAAAATTCGAAATGCCAAAATCCATTAAAAAAAGCTCAAATATGCATAAATATGCATTTTATGCAAATTATTAAGAAAAAAGCAAAATATGCACTATCAACATTACGTCAAATCACCGCAATTTTTTAGAAACGTAAAGATCCAAAAGGAATATCTTCTGCATACAATTTACAGCAATAAGCAAAATGCATAGAATCCGCGCTCTATTTATCATATAAAAACTTATAGAACCACCATTTGTAGAAAATAACGATGGCGACTGCACTTCTTTGAACCTTTTTGAATGATTTTCAATGATCAATCAGAAACTATAAATCCAATTTCATAGTTTTTCAAACTACCATGAAAAATAAAATACTAGAAAGTATATTAATTTTGAAATGAAAGAGATATAAAAGTTTTGTAAACTTTTACTTCGCGGAGTCAATGTTAATTTCAAATTAATAAGAAACTTTGAAAACAAAAAGAAACTTCCACTATTAAGGAATTAAGAGTGAGAAGAAAACTTCGGTTTTTTTTGTCAAAAACTAAGAACCTCTGGCAGAAACTTAACTTTCAAGTATTACTTCATATTTTATACAGCTAATGATGCAGCTTCTTCAATATAAAATTGATGTTGTGTACTATCTTGTGCAGACTTGGTCTATGACAAAATAAATAATTTTCAATGAAAAAATTACTTTTAAACAAATTTTAAATAAAGCAACGAATTGTTATTTAAAAGTTGCCTTCAGTAAAATAATAATTATAAACTACTACATCTACATCGCGTGCAGTAATTAAATTTAATTATATTTAATTGTTCAATTAAGTAAAACTTTGTAGATTAAAATAATAGGAAAATAAGTCTTCCTAAATTTTTAATTAACAAAGTTTATTTTTCATTTAGTCGTTTAAAGAGCCTTAAAATTTAGCAATACCCAGCACAGGATGCTATTATGCGTCTGTCGTATAAAACAAGAAAATCGCCTTTAAGAATGACATGCAAAAGATATTCGCTTGTGAACCCCTACCTACACTTTCATTCTACATTTTATTAAATAGAAAAGTGATGAAAATGGTTACAGATCAATGAATTCAAGATGGTTGCGCCTATCATATAACAGAATCTGCCAATTGATTGATTGGCATTGCTTTGATCAAAAGGGATAATAAAATTTTTTACGCTTAAGTAAATCTAAAACGCATGATAAAAATATAGCACACATGTTTGTGGCACAATTTTTGTTAAACAAAGATCCAAGCGTATTTGTTACCAAATCGTTAAAAAGTTTAACATTTTACTCGAATGGGATATAGCATTTTATATACTCAAGAAAATCACAAAATTTATTCAATTTTCCTAATGAATAAAGGAATCGTGGAAAAAGCTTTGTCGACAAGAAAAATCCAACACATTGTAAATTTTGATTTGTTTTATCCCATGAGACTTTCACAAATAATAAAACTTTTAGTTTTAAGACGTTCTGCGAAGGTATAAATTTTTTAATAATAATTCAGAACTTTCTTCGTAGTCTTTTGCAACATCGTATCGACAAATTTAAACATAAAAATTAAGTAGAACACAAACACATCTAAATAAAAAGAATTGGGAAAATAAATTTCTACCTTTACGGTTTTGTAATAATTTAGTGGAACGGCAGAGCAGCGATGAATTTGACAGATGTTTTGCATTATTTGAGTACCCAAGAGAGAAACATGTCACATTTTGTTTGGTTAAATTTACAAAATGGAATAATTAAGTTGGAGGTAGCGTATTCTTTTTCCAAGCATTTGAATTTTTTATACTCCTAACTAATTAAATCTTGGAGTGAAGCGACCTTTTCTTTTTGTGGTCATTATAGTCAAGTTACAAGAATTCAATTTAAAAAAGCACCAAACCTCTGGAATTAATTTAAAAGTATTCGTGAGACAACCAAAGTTGTCAGCCTCAACACAATGAACGGTTTTCAGAATAATACCACAACAAATTAGAAATAGGAGACAAGAAGTGATAAAATTCTTAACAAATGGGTTTCTTCTTGTTAATCTGTGTAATATTAACCATAATTTTTATCATAAGAAAAATTTAAATATAACTACCAATAATTGAACGTACTACATATTAAGTAGTTTTTAGTTTAAAAACTGTTCCCGATTAAACGTGTCACTATTGATTTTATCAATTTATTTAGTTACCAGGCTATATGATTTGATGACGCAGGTTGCGGTAAAATTATAGGTAATTAAAATTTTATTTATTTAGTTCAGTCACTTAAATTTCACATTTTTATAAAATAACGACGTTTTTCAACCTCCAATTTCCAACCTCATCTTTTCGAGGGTAATTTAGGCTTTTTGGAATTGTATGTTTTTTCTGAATGCTAGGGAACCGGTCTGATGCCTCAACTCCCAACCTGGAGGACCGAAAGACGGCCAGAATAAGATTCTTAGTTATAGAGGGTCATTAGCATAGCAATTAAGTAAGACAGCTTGCTAATACAGAGAACCCGGTTCGAATCTTTGCATAGTAGCGAAATTTTTTTTAAATTTTATTAAAATTAAGTTTAATGAGCAGTTTTTTTCTTCAAAAACGTTATATCCATTTTTTCAGCTAGCTATATTACTTGCGTTCCTTCGATGAAGTTCCTCGCACTTTCCAAAAAGGTAACCCTTTAAGTGCAAGGTGTTAAAATTTTTTATAATGCCGATGACAAAATAAATATTAACGAATATGAATTTTCAATAAGAGAAATAATTAATAGGAAGTATGTCGTTAAAATCGAGGTATTCCATCAATTCGAAATTTTATTCAAATGAAATTTGTACAGATGTGAATTTTAGCACGCATTTGTAAATCATAAAATTGTGTTCATTTTCAAAAATTGCTTAACTAAACGTTAAAATGAAATTATTTTGATTGTTAAGTTTTCGATATTGTTTTATATTATGCATTAAATATAATGAATTATTAAAGCAAAAATGTACAATCAGAAATATTCCACTTTCCACAAAAGATTATCACAGAAAATAATAAATGGCCAGATAACATAATATCCAGAATTAATATAAATGTAAAATTTAGCAACAAAATAATATAGTAATAACATTCAAAATCTTTAATAGATTACAACATCGTTTCCCCCTTATTCGCGATTTTACTAAATCGAATAATCAACGAAATACAGATACATACCAATTTTCACCGTTTTCTAAAACTCTCAATGATTTTAACGATAGACAATTTGCTATTCGGAAAAGCCCGTTCATTTTAATTTAATTTAAAATGTTAGAATTTCAAATTTTTCAATATCGTTTGCTTAATTTAATCTATAACTGAAAAACCGTTTGTTTCAGACAACAAAGGGTTAATGTAGTTTTTAGAAAATTTCATGCTCTTTAAAAATTCACAAACACAAATGCCTACTGGAATATAAATTTATTAGGCTAGGAACCGGAAAACCGCGGTTCTATTCCTAGTCGCGCTACATACACTGCTACTGGGAAATCGGAGGTAGTACAATGGGCCCGATCTAGAGGCCTAAGTGCATGCGAGATTATCTTGCCCTCCACAATGTAATCTATGTAGGTATAAATACGTTTGTATGTTTTTTTAAATTGCTTTACAGAGAACTACCCCTAAGGGCTTGAATTTTAACAAAAATTTTAGCAATATTTATAAATAAATTTATATATAGCAATTTGCATTTGCACAAAGAATGCTGACGTTCTGCATCTTATTTTCATTACTTTGTAACATTACAAATGTGGATTTCTAATTTGACGTCAGTTGCCTAATAGTTTTAGTCGTTAACAACAAATTTATTTGTTTAACCTACGAGGTATCACGAGATGTTCAGTCAATTTGGATATGATTTAAATATAAAGCCAGTGTCTCACTATCAAATTATCGTAAATATTATCATAATATTTAGTAAACAAACGGTTTTGATAGTGTGACACCGCTGTAGTTTTATCAAAATGACGTTAGCTAAATATATTTTATGCTGCTTCTATTTTCATGACGTCACGGATTCGATTTTATACAAACGTTTTCATAAAAAGATTTTAGAACAGTTTCTATAATTATCATGATATCAGGCTTCCCATAGGCTGTTCATATCCCTCTCTTATATCTTTGACATAACGTGGACATAACCATACTTTCAGTTTTATTTTTTAATTTTAGCGCGGTTTTTAATTAGGTGTAAAAGGTTAGCAATTATTATGGCTGGTACGTGGTCCCCTGACCATGATTGATTTGTATCAGTTGGAACCAATATAACCAGTATATTGGAACGTATAAAACCAACTCTAACCTTAATTTTTACAGCTGACCTGTGGCTGACCTCGTTATTATACCAACTTGATTTGATAGTGAGACATGGCTCTGCATTTTACGCAAATGACGTCACATCGTTTCTATAATAATTATTGTAATAATTATTGTAATTTAATTGTAAATAATTGTAATTGTATTGTAATAATTATTATGATAATAATTTGATAGTGAGACACTGGCTTTATGCTGTACTGCTCTGTATGATCAATCATACAGAATAATACGGACGCTCAATCGATTTGGTTGGTTTAATTTTAAAGCCACAGACAGTTTTCATGGAGTATACTTAACAATTATTAAATCTTTCAGGTTTCGTATATGGGTTAGACATTAACATTTAATTCCACCAAGGTACAAAATTTAACGCCCTACAATTTTGTAGATTCTCTATACTTCTTCAAGTTTTTCTATGTTCATAATTTTTGATTTCGACTTTTTAAATATAGAAATATGCGAGAAAGATAAGTGAATATTTTTTAATCGCTTTGCTCATCATCAGATGGTTAATTGTACTGACACCCACGACTACACAACGACTGCCTATGTCACACTTTTATTAGGAGCTGCAAACAAATTTAATTCGATGTTTGAAAATTTGATTCGAGACAGCGACAGTTTCCCATAGTTCAGTGAAGAAAAGAAAACGAATTGATCTATAATTCGGCAGACATTTCCTAGTTTTTTTGTTTGTTTTGCTGAGTAAGGGGAAAAATCTTCAAAATACACCCAGATGAGCCCGGGACTGCACTGGTAGTGTAGTGTGGGATTCTTACCCACTATAAACTCCCTCCCGTATTAGGAAGTTAGCCGAAATCACTGAAGGAAGTCATCGCTTCGTCAATCTGCTTGTCTCTCTTCATTATTATTCTAATCATATTCGTCACCACATCCCAGTCATCTTCATCACCAAACATGGTGTCAATCTGATTTTCGGGGGATCCCTTGTTATATTCCCCCTCTTAGTTCTTCCAAAGGTTTTCCTCCTTAGCTGCTGTCTTGGCATGTGCTACCTTGGCTTCTGATCTTAAAATTGTTGATGTTGTTAGCCTTTACGTTATTTGCTTAATAATCGGGACAACCAACGACTTGGAAACTGTTAGTTCTAATAAGATCAAATCAGATAAATTACTCTTATAAGAAAACAAATGTGTATACTGTGTTCAAATTACCAATACAATAATTAAGTATAAATAGTTGTTAATTCAAACAATGTTTATATTTATCATCAGCATTTAAGGCAAAATTTAAATTATATCATTTTTACCTCAAATAAAATGGATACATTTTCCTAATTTAACTAATTTAATTTTTCTGATTTAACATTTGACAGTTGTCAACCATTGAATTAATTTTGTTGAATAAACGCTTTTCTACCAGTTTTAATTGTGTGTACATACCCCACACTGGTGACCACACAACAAGAACGTTAAAATACCGTTGCGTAGAACCGTAGAAATCAATATTACAAATCAACTCAAAATGGTAAACAACGAAGATGCGATTGCCAATTACGAAAATCAACCATCAACGACGGCGGATATGGAGCGAAAAATTCAGGAACTACTTCAGCAAGTCACTGATTTAAAGGCCCAGCAGCAGCCCCTACCAACGCATAAATCATCACCACAAGAGCCTACACAATACGAGGCTTGCAAAATTTCGACGAAGGTTCCCCCGTTTCATCCGACGAAGCCGGATTTGTGGTTCTACCAAATTGAAGCACAATTTCGCAATAATGGAATCAAGGCGGACAACACTAAGTTCCATATAGTGATAGCATCGTTAGACCCGCAATACCTTGAAGTTGTGGCCGACATATTACGAAACCCACCTCCAAACCAAAAATACGAAGCTTTGAAGAAACAACTAACAAATGAGTATGCCGAATCACAGGAGAAGAAACTAAGAAGGTTTCTACAAGGTATCGATTTAGGTGACAGCAAACCATCCACTTTGCTACGGAAGATGAAGGGCTTGGCGGGATCATCCATGAAGGAAGATGTTGTAGAGTCGCTATGGTTGTCTAAGTTACCTGAAACAACACGGGCGATAATCAGTTCACTGGACATAAGCTCAAAGAAGAAGGCCGAAACCGCAGATAAAATTTCAGAGATGACAACGTTTGAAACATCCGTTTTCGCAAAAACAGCACCACCGAATATAAGTACCAATGACAGTTTGTCGAAGCAAGTCATGGCGCTTTCTAAGCAAGTGGAAGCTCTCGCATCAAGATTCGGTTAAGCAAATTCAGATCGAAGTCGTTCTCAATCACGAAACCGCAACGAATCACAAAGTAGAGATGGATCCACCAACAGAAAACACGACACTTGTTGGTACCACTATCGTTTTGGTGATCAAGCAAAAAAATGTACCGATTGGTGTAAAGAAAACGTAAAAAACCAAAAAAAACTAGTCGAGCAACACCCATCTCCAGCAACCGATGAGGTGTTGTCCAAAATTTCAAGTAGGTTGTTTATAACAGAAAGATCGTTAAATATGAAGTTTTTAGTGGATACCGGATCAGATCTCTCAATTATCCCTTCAACTACTTCCGACAAAAAAAATTTCTCTACAAATGTGAAATTATATGCCGCAAACGGTACACCAATTCCGACATTTGGACAGAGGTTATTAACTATCAACCTTGGCTTACGTCGTTTATTCGCATGGCCATTTATCATTGCGGATGTAACAAAACCAATCATAGGCGCCGACTTCTTGGACAAATTTGAACTGCTAGTTGACTTAAGTAACCAGAAGCTGATCGATAAGCAAACTCAGTTAAAAGTTTCGGGTCAAATCGAAGTGGTTACAAACGCTGACGTAAACATCACGTCAGTCCCAAATGGTTCCGAATGCGAGCAACTTCTACGTGAATTTGTGGATATTACTCAGTCCACCCATTTCAACAAAGTATCTGATAAAACAAACACATTTCACCACATCGAAACTCAAGGACCACCCGTTTTCGCAAAAGCACGGCGTTTGCCTCCACAGAAATACGAAATCGCAAAAAGTGAAAAAGTTCCGAAAAAGAATTGCGAATGGCGTCCATGTGGTGACTATCGTCGTTTAAACGCTATAACAGTTCCCGATCGATACCCCGTCCCACACATCTAAGACGCAACCATTAATATGTTCAACTCTGAAGTATTTTCAAAAATCGATCTGACGAAAGCATACCATCAAATTCCGGTACATGAAGAAGATATTCCCAAAACCGCCATTATCACACCATTTTGGACTCTTCGAATTCTTAGTGATGACATTCGGGTTACGCAATGCTGGTCAAACATTCCAAAGGTTTATCGATCAAGTGTTAAAAGGTTTACCGTTTATTTTAAAATACATTGATGACATTGTAATTGCATCCAAGACTCAAGAAGAACACTCGAAACACCTCCGTACTGTTTTCGAACGTTTTCGCAACCATGGTCTCAAAATTAACATAAGCAAGTGTGAGTTTTTCAAAACCGAAATTATCTTTCTGCGACACATCATTAACAAGCATGGTATTCGACTCTCACCAGAGAAAGTCGATTCAATTATAAATATCCCTCAACCCAAAGTCGCTCAAGAACTTCGAAGGTTTATCGCGTCCTTAAATTTCTACAGACGTTGTATACCCCATGCAGTCATCTCCCAGGGTATTCTGCAAAAGCTGATCAATCTAAACAAAAAAAAACGATAAATCCGAAATCAAATGGAACGATGAAGCCGTAGCTGCATTCGAAAAATGTAAACAAGAACTATCCAACGCCGTCATGATAGCCCATCCATCCGCTGACTCCCAGTTATGTGTATACGTCGATGCATCTGACACATCCATAGGAGCAGTAATACAACAGGTAATTGACGGAAAATGTCTATCGCTAGGATTCTACTCGAAACGTTTAACTGACACACAAAAACGTTATAGCACCTACGATAGAGAGCTAACTAGCTATTTACCAAGCCATCAAACACTTCCGATCATCTCTCGAAGCAAGACAGTTTACGATTTACAGTGATCACAAACCATTGAATTTCATGTTTAGTAAGAAGCCCGATCAAGCATCACCTCGTCAATTACGCCAAATGGACTATATCAGCCAATTCACCACCGATATTCGACATGTTCCAGGTTCAGAAAATGTCGTTGCAGATATGTTATCAAGAATTGAATCAATACGCAGTCCAACACACACTATTGATTACGAATTCCTAGCTGCACAACAGGCAACCGACGAGGAATTGCAAGAAATTCTCAAATTCGACGATGCGAAGATATCATTAGAGTTAAAGTTATGCACTTTTCCCAACGTCAACGCGCAAATATACTGCGACACGTCAACCGGAAAGATCAGACCCTATATTACCAAGGCAATACGGAAAACAGTTTTTAATGCAATCCACAATCTTTCACACCCCGGCTTCAAGTCTACAATCAAATTAATAACAGATAGATTTGTCTGGCCATCAATTCGTCAGGATTGTAGAAAAATGGCCCAAACCTGCCTCTCCTGCCAAAGATCAAAAGTACAACGTCACAACAAACCAGCACTTTCAACATTTTTAGTTCCAGGGGATAGATTCAGCCACATTAACACTGATTTAGTTGGTCCTTTGCCGTCGTCTCAAAATTATAAATATTGTTTAACCTGTATAGATAGATTCACACGTTGGCCAGAGATCATTCCAATTCAAGATATCACCGCCGAAACAGTCGCAAGAGCATTACTTTCCGGTTGGATCTGAAGATTTGGAGTACCTCATCGCATCACAACGGATAGAGGAAGACAATTTGAGTCAACGTTGTTTAATGAATTAACCAAAATGATGGGAATCAAACACCTACGAAGCACCGCGTACCATCCACAAGCAAACGGTTTGATCGAACGTCTCCATCGGTCAATAAAATCATCGATAAAATGTCATCGATCCAGCAACTGGGTTGATTTTAATTCCAACTATTTTATTAGGCTATCGTTCCGTACTGAAAGAAGATATTGGTGCCACTCCGGCAGAACTAGTTTATGGTACCACGTTAAGATTACCCGGTGAATTTTTTGAAAAGTCCAACGGCACATCACCCAGCGAATTTGTGGCGCAACTAAAGGAAGTTTTGGAAAACGTAAAACCAACACCAACATCTAACCACGCAACAAGGAGACCAGTATTTGTGCAAAAAGAATTAAAAAATTGCGAATACGTTTTCCTGCGCATCGACGCCGTCACTCCACCCTTAACACCCCCTTATGACGGACCATACAAGGTACTACAGCGTAAAGAGGTCACCTTCATAATTGAAATAAAAGGGAAACGACAAGAAGTGTAGGTCAACAGATTAAAGGCAGCTTTCATGGAGGATATGAGCAGGTCAGTTGAACCACAAACAAAGGAAGATACAATACGCAAGCCAACCAACCACCAAGAAGGTTACCTTCCAAGAACCACAACCAACCACCTCACGAACAGGACGCCACATCAAACGTCCAGCTAGGTTTATCGCGACTTCGTCAATGGAGGGGGAGTAGTGTGGCGACCCTGTGCAATGATTTAATTATTATTATTATTATTTAGAAATTTTGAATACTTTCACATACTTGATAAAGATGATCTGATTTAACATTTGACAGTTGTCAACCATTGAATTAATTTTGTTGAATAAACGATTTTCTACCAGTTTTAATTGTGTGTACATACCCCAAAGGGTTATTGTTATTCTAGAGGTTATTCCATACCCATACACTACGGGGAGCTAACCCCTAGCTAGTTACCTATAGGTTTGTCCCAACATCGTCAAAAACCGTTCACTGTACGACCCGTTCATGCGCAATCGTTAAAACTCGTTCCAACTAAGCTCGAACGGTTTACGGGACGATCACTTAAGCGTTCCAACCAAACTTTGGATCATTCGTGAACGGTTTCGCAACGGTACCAACGATACATGATCAAAAGCTAGTATCGTTTGGAATCGTGAGGATTGACCTGCGCACTGACAGTATATCAACAGCTGATTAACTATTAACTGTTTAACTGTCATTTTAGTTGGTTTTGTGCAAATAAATTTATTTTTACTAATTTAATATGGGTGAAGAAGATGACAGCGATTTATCTGATATCTCGAGCGAAGATGATTTAGAATTTTATATTTCATCATCAAATAATGACGTACAAAACGATTACTAAACCGTTCCAACTGCTACCAACCTTTGTACCGTTTGCGAACGATACACAGTCGACGCCTGCGCATGAACAGTTTCACAATCATTTCTGAACCGTACAAGAATTGCATGTTGGAACAAACCTTATGAAAAACAGATAGAACATGAGGCAGTCGCACAAATAATGAGGAAATTGTATTAGAAGCTTTTTCGTACAGTTGTAAGTTACTTATATAGATAATATTGTCCATATATTAGTTTACCCTTTTTCAAGACAATTAAAAATGATTATTCCACTGCTATCTGAAAAACCAGAAGTAAGAATTTTTCCAGTAGAATTTGAAATCCTAAATTTGTTTGGCCTTGTAGAACTGGAGGGCTTTAATTTTATCTATTATTGATTTGCTTTTGATCATAGAAATGCACCCAAGCTTCAAAACACAGCTCTAGAAGCTGGCGTCATAAGTTCTAGCTACGCCACTGCGGGTGACCGGCCGCCGATATGAACATAGCAAATAAACATAGGATATATTTTGTTCCTTAATTTCTGTTAAAAACACTAATAAAATGCAAAATAGCGCTATTAAAAATATTTTAGTTGCCTTGTTTGAATTTTATTGCAATTGTTTTTGCTTGAAAACCAATAATTTATAATAACCATTTATATAACCAATAAATTAACCAATAATAATTTCATTGTTAACCAAATATATTGTAATATTAGTCAAAGAAACTTGTTGGAAATTATCGGTTTTCAAGCAAAAACAATTGCAATAAAATTCAAACAAAGCAACTAAACAATTTTTAAATGCGCTATTTTGCATTTTATTAGTGAGTTTTTAACTTAAATTAAAGAACAAAATATCAAGTGTTATATAGGTATCTTTAGAAGCGAAATAAAAATCTCTTCAAATTGATGTCACATCGGCAGCCGGTCACCTTGTATATATTTTTGTACTAAAACAAATGACAAGCAACACATGGTCACTAATTAAGTTACATAATATGGGGCATTTAGGTACTTCGGGCATTTGAGATAGAACATCGAATGAAAATTATTGATACTACTTGTATAATGCTATAATAGTAATTTATGGGACTAGTGAGTAAAGATAATTTTTATCCACATTTATATAATATAATATATTTATCATATAACATTTTATCCAAAACCTGCAAATAAAATGAAAATTTTCAAAATCAAAAATTTTAAATTACATCATAAGCTGTATTCTTTTTACCCATTTTAAGTGAGATTGTATTGAGATTCTTAGTTACTAAGTTAAATGGGTGTTCTTTTTACCGTTGTGATGGAAATGCTGTGCCGTGCCGAACTGAGTTTTAACTGACAAAATTACCTCCCTCCCTAACTCAACTGATCTTGCTGTTTCAAAGTTTTACAAGTGAGATAAATTGGGAAATAGCCCTAATTGGTCGATTTAAAAAAAATATATCCTAGGTAATTTATTAATTTAATATAAAAGTGACATATTATTTTAACATGCAGGGAAAAAACCTTAGATCATGTATTGACTAGATACAGGACTCCTATCTAAATAGCATTGGTTGTTGTGAAGCCACCCATAACATGTTTATGTTTACTTTTTATTTGAAACTACTAAATACTTTGAAAAGTATTGAAATTTTAATCCCTTTAGGTAGAAAATTTAAATTTGACATTCAGGGACCAGATAAACATTGAGAGCACCAATCAGATCCAGGGACTTGGTAAACACAAAAAGTACGCCATGCTAAAATAGACCTTATGGTAGGCTTCAATTCAGGTACCTGCATCCTGTATCTAGTCAATACATGATCTAAGGAAAAAACGATAACCTTACTTACTATAACCAAACTATGACGTTTCTTAGTAGTTTGAAATTATTCCGCGTGGTGGCTGTTGTTAATGTAAAACGCGAATAATAATATTTTTGTTGTTCTTTTCATCTTATGTTTTTCTCATTTTAACTCAGTTCATCTCTGTTCAGCTCAGCTCACTTTGTCTCAGTTGGGTAACTGAGATGGAAATAAAATAGGTAAAAAGAATACGCCTATAATTATATTGCTTGCTTGTGATTCATGCTTGTGATCAATTTGACACTCTAGACTTTTGGTTGAGTTTTAATAAAATACTGCGATTTTACTCATTTTATTCACTAGTGAGCGAAAACTTCACTTTCGCTCACTAATGAATAAAATTCCACTTTGGTTGCTTGAAGATGTCAATGTAAAAGTTATTTTACTTGCAGGTATTGGATAAAAATAGTAATTGAATTTTATTGGAATGATCTAACTACTTAATATATTAAATGTCAGCCAGTTTCGAAACATTTTTAAATATGATGCACCCTGATAGGTACACGAAATATCGATTAAAAATATTTAAATAGCTTTATAACTATGCACAATAATTTAATTAAAAGCAGGCGAGCCTTTTAATGCACATTTCATAATGTTGTTCAATAAAGTTATTAGGTACTTGCGAGTATAATATATTAAATTCTACATTAAATTTTATTAATACACAATAGATTATTATTATGGTATCAATAAAAATAATAGTTTTATGTAAATGAAGTTAGAATTTTAATATTCATATAATTCATTAAAAAATAAACCATAAAAAAACATAAAACATTAAAAAGATTAAAATTTTAATGAATCGGATAATGCTATATATGACGTCATGTTGTAAAATCATCCCTTAAATTAAAAAAGCACTATGGTGAATTTCTTTGAGTTTTTGAATTTTTTTAATTTCGAAAAGATACATTTTTTAAGTTGTGTTTTGTGTTTTTCTTTAATTTTTGACTTCTGTTTTGAAGAGGTCACGGCAGCACTCCATTTATTAAATATGATGGCTGTGCTTTGAACAGCTAATGAAAGTCCTGAGCAGCAGAAAACGTTGACAATTAATTGTATTATTACAAAAATTTAAAAAATTTAAACAATTTGCAGATAGATTAGAAAATGAAAAATTACAATTATTTCAAAAATCTCCCGAGGATGCCTGAAGAAGACCAGAATGGAACGTTCGCGATTATCCGACCTTATCGAATCAATCTAATATATCACAAATATGTTACCATAGACTACTCGCACTTATACTCTAATGAATGAAAATCAAATTCTTAGTTATGCAAATCGGTACGTGTTTTTGGGCCGGATAATTTAAATACCTTTTAATAAATTTTCAAGGAAGAGATAAATGGCTCTGTATAATTACCACCGTCAGACAGAGCAAGATTAATGAATAGGTCTTACACGACTTACGGAGTATCAGATTATAATATACACATGGCAACGGTTCCGAAAAGATATTTGAACAGAACTTAATCAATAAATGTGAAATCTAGTTCGTACCCCATGTAAAATATCCTTTACCTCATCATTGAAAACTAATGAGAGTTGAGAATCAGAAAACCGGTGAAAACCTAACACAAAACTCCACTGTGTCAAATATCATAGTTAAAAATGATTTTCAAAAACTACGATTTTGGGTGCCTTATTCAGGATTTTGATCGTCCACTGCTAAATTCTTCAGCCTCTTTTACCTCTAATGAAGGACTTATCACACCTAAAATATTGAAGTTATGGTATCATGGACTTCTTTGTAGAAAATTTAATTGCAAAAAATAATTTTTAATTTGATTCAAAAATTGGTTTAATTTGACTAAAATCCTGCTTGTATTATGGTTAATAAGTAGAACAATTAATATTTATTTTTTAGAATTTTTTAAAATTGTTAATGAATATAAATAGATTTAAAAGAAAATCTTATTATTCACAATTAAATTTTCCATTTAAAAGAATGATTTATACGAATCTACATCCGTATGGTATGTAATAATTTGAACAATGCATTCGACTAATGTATGAAGCAATTTAAAAAGTTTACATGAAAATACAATTGGCAAAAATAATACCGCAAGAGTTTTTATTTATTATCATAAATGTAAAAAATTTGAACATAAAGTTAAAAATAAAATTTCATGAATTCGCGTCATTGTAGATACATTATCAAGACTGAAAGAATTGCGTTTTTAAATTCAGCAGGGAATACAGTGCCAACTAGAAATACTTTGTCGTTGAATACCACTGATTATCATTAAACAGCTGAAAATAAATGTAAAAGTAAGTAAGTATAAATTTTGTTTTAAATAAATTTGTCAATAAATTACCATTTCACAAAATTTGCTTTATTATTCATATGTGGATAAATAATGAAAAGTTATATTACATAATATACTCGGTGAATTATACAAATAATAATATAAAACTTCTTTATAAAAAAATTTCAATTTATTTATTATTAGGTTTATAATTTGTAAATTAAAAGTATCTCAGAAGCTTTTACAAATGCGAAGCATTTGCAATGGATTATTTATAAGAAAATTTAATTACGATTTACTTAACTTCCCTTTAAAAGAAATATTTATAAATATTTTGGTCGAATTTACTACAAGAAGCTTAATTTCAATTAAAAATTAATGATCTTTAAAGAGTTATTGGATAAAGAGCGCGTTAGGCTTCAGGTAAAATGTCGCAAAACTAACAAATTAAACGTAAAAGTGACACAAGGAAAAACCACAAAACTTTGTAATAGTCTCAACAGTTAAACTAAGCAATTCCTTGTTTCCCTAACTTTGACAATATTGATTGTGCGTGAACCATTTATACATAGATATTGTTGTATTTAACCAAAAGGGCGTTGAATAAACAAACTTTTGATCTCCTAGCATAACTTAATAAATACGAAAATTTCATTTTTATCGATCATGTAAAACAATACTACTTCTGGTTGTTTTAGTATCAACAGGTACGAAAAAACTAGGAATTTTTACTAGTCGCTTATGAACATTATTTAAAGAAAACAGACACCTGTAAGTTATTTTCATATTTGGATTAACCTCAGCGAATCTTTATATACCTACCAATTTTATAAGAATTTTACAGCTGCGATTCTATTTTTAATTCGACGTCCAAATATTGAATTTTGTGGCAATAAGCTCTCCATGTGTTCGACATAGGCACAACTAAGAGGCTTAGAGCCCTTTCAAATGTAGTACGCAGTAAAATTTAGAAAGATTTATAAAAAAAATCGTCAAAATAAGAATTCTCTAAAAGTTACATAGTGTTAGTTGTAGTAACAATATACGGATGTGCCGTTCATGTTTGTTACATTCTTTAAATCCTGGAACTAGGCTCTAAAATATATTCCTACAAATTAATAAAATGAAGAATTTGTTTCAAGGAGAAGCAATATGATAATAATTAGTACATCGAAAAAGACGGAAGAGGAACTTTTCGATCTGTCCAAAAACACCAAGCACAGGTAAGTATCCCCTCCTATATGTACCTTTAATCGAAAGCAGTTTAACCTTGAAAATTTTGACATTATTTCTTGCGGCGCAATTAATCATTCTAATTTTCAATTATCCACCTTCTAAAATTTTAATTTATAACCTACCTGCTATACGCTGACGACACGGTTCTACTCCCAGATAGACTGACAGATTTCACGAGGAGCATTGGAGAAGAGAGTGAAGCGTATGGTCTGAAAATGGCAAACAACGGCAAAACGATAGTCATGATAGTAGACTGGGCAAATGACAACAGATGGGACCTAACTTGATTAAATGATTATGAAATTGTAAATCGGTACATCTATCTGGGAGTGCTTATACTAAATGAGGGCGTAAGTTCGGAGGAAATAAGATAAAGGTGCGAAATGGCTAGACAAGCTGCAAAAGATCTCCAAAAAAACATGGAGGTACATCAATATTACTCTTAACATTAAAAAGAAAATAATTAAAAGGTAATACAATGGTGAAGTGCATTGTCACGCCCTGCATACTATAAAATCGCTTTACAGTTACATGGATACGACGTGGTTGAATCTTCAAACAGGACTGCTTTTTATGATGAATATAAAGAGCTTATAATAAGTCATATTATATGATTCTAACTTCCTTGTTTCTTTATTCTCGACACAGTTCCCCTGAGTTTATTCTATTTCTTAGACCTCAACTTAAGTCTAGTTTTCTTCTTACCTAACCTAAGAAATCTGTAGATACAACAAAGTTGCAGAAAGTATGATTCATAAACTTAAATTACTTAAAACTACGAATTGCGTATCCAATACTATGGAATATTTTTATGGTCGCGTATTACAGAAATTTGCTTGGTTCATTGCCAAAAATTCTATTTAGGCCAATTGAATAATACGTAACTGTTTGCAGGTGATTAAATTCTTATTTAATAATATGCAGGGTTTGTTCTGGTTCCTCTTTATCTAGAACGTAGTTTAAAAGATCGAAAACAAACTCTCACCCCAGAAAACATCATAAAAGAATTCTTGGCAGTGGGGTGGACTCCAAAAAGAAACTACAGTGATTCCGTCGACCGGTTTCGGGCCATATGCGACCCATAATCAGGACTATTTATTAACAAAAAATACAAATGAGCTGGCTACAAAACAACTGCATGTTATATGAATTCTTTTATGATGTTTTCTGGGGTGAGAGTTTGTTTTCGATTCAATATGGGTTATTTCGAGGATGAGATGACGAAGATATGGTTATGGTGGCTACAAGGACGATGGAGGGACGATTATTGTTACATGACGACCGCAGGCCTATGAGTTTTTGGCTGTATTTTGTTTGGTGACCGTTGTGGATTTCGCCAAATAATTTTCCATTTGAGATTTTCGTCGACATTACCTGGGGTGCGTTCTTTGCATGGATCAGTGTGGGGAATTTTGAATTTTGCAAATTTATGTTCTTTGCAGTTATGTTTTGTTCATAATCTGTTCAAATTGATTAGAATTTGTGTTTTAGGTTACACGACCTCATTTTTAAAGTGTGTTTGACTAAAGTTTTATAATTAATTCTGTTTTATTGTTAAATTGTCGTTTAACCTAATGTTTCTTGCTCGTCTCTTTGCACTGTTCATGCTACACCTTTTGCACTGTTTTGCTTGTCTGGGCATTCCATGAAACTGTTCATCCGATTTCCTAGGTAATGTTATAACATGTAGTTGTTTTGTAGTCAGCTCATTTGTATTTTTTGTTAATAAATAGTCCTGATGATGGGTCGCATATGACCCGAAACCGGTCGACGGAATCACCGTAATTAAATATTACGGTAATCACCGTAATCTCCCCCTCGGAAGGCAATGGCAAACAAACGAGAGTAATTTGCCAAGAAAAATTCTTAAAATGTTAATGATCTAAATAAGTCCAAAATTGATCTGTTAACTAAGGGGAAGGCAAACCACCACCCCATTAACATTAACATTTCCCTGGTACAGCCTTCTTGCCTAAATCGGGGGGATCGCCGTACATCCGAAATCGAATACCTGAAGAAGAAGAATACATTTCCCCCTGGAAACTTATTTGTTGCGACCTTCTGCTTAGTGTATGTCAGTCTCAACATACATGGTGATTGTTTATATTTAGATCTAAGCAGAAGTCATGATGGAGTCAATAATGAGTACTACAAGAGCTTTCAAAGCTGACTGAAGTTCATTAACAAAATATATCTATTTATATAGGTTTTAGCGCAGTAGCAACCAAAGAAGAAAAGGTGGAGCTAATGCGCAGAAACCAAAACTCGCACAGTCGTGTTTATGTTGGTGTCAATTGGTGGAATTGGGTGTCACTCGATCTCTACTGCGCCGGATTTTGGCTACGCCGTTTCTTCTTTGCTTGCTACAGCTCTAACAAAGGAAGAATATTTACTATAGGCGTATTTTCGCGAGTCATAAAAACTAACCAAAAGTAACCTGGTTAAATTTTATGTCACTTTATCGACGAACGGTTAGAGGGAAGGTAGTTTTTGGTTAAAAAGTTACCCAACCAAAATTAACCAAAGGTAACCGCTCAAAATCAGTGGTTACCTTTTGCGGTTACTTTTACTTTTACAATTGCGCGCCACAATTTCAAGGATTTAAAGTTCAAAGAGGTTCGAACTTTGAGGTTATGGAAGTTTTATTAGTCCAAGATTAAAGAATTCACTTTGTTATTTAGTATTATGTATACGATTAGTAGAGATGGTCGGAACATAGTGGTCATGCGAGTTGACTATGAACACCAAATACCCGGTTCGTATCCGAGTGAAGTAAGAACTTTATGCTGGCCGTTTCTCTGGTCCTCCAGGTTGGGGGTTCTTCGTCGGGCTGGCTGCCCGTCGTAGGTAAAAAATGCAATGCTGTGAATAACATTTGATATTAAAAGTTAATATTATAATGGTCAGCCAACACCCATCAGGGTTGTAGTGCTACACGATAGTATACGATTAGTGGTTTTTTGATCGTGCATACAGGGTGTCCCCGCACTCACTTTACATAACTTAGGTGGTGATAGAGGACACTTTTCTAAGAACAATATTTAACAAAAAATTGTGTCTAAATTCAAACCCTCTAGGGTTAGGCCTCTTTAAAGCATTTTTTTTAATTTCCACCTTCACGTGGCCATAGCACCGAAAATATTGATTTTTCAGTAAAAATGGTTTACTGCTTTCTTAAAGAGGGTGAAATAATCTACAAATTCGATTCAAACCTTTTATTGTCTAAAATCAACGGTTTTCGAGTTATGAATTAAAGTAAGTTAAAAAATGTCGAAAAATTTGAGCTTTCTTTTATTTTGTTTTTTTTTTCAAAACCCTGTATCTTTTAAACGAAGTATTTTACAAAAAATCTGACGCCCCATTTCGGATAGGAAATTTAACGGACTGCAACTTTTGTCTAGTAAACATTTTTAAAAAACCAATCCATTTCACAGAATATCAGAAAATAACAAACAAGGCAGCTACAAAACATAAAATTAAATTCACAAAATTTTTATTTTTTTGAAACCCTGCTATAATGGCTCTTAACAAAAAAGGAAACTTTATAAATAATACTATAAAGCATATTTTAAAACGAGCACGACTGTGTATTGAAAATGAGGGTGGTCATTTTCAACATTTACTTAAATAATCTAATAGTTTAAAATTAATTAATAAAATAATTTTTCAAAAAAAAATGAAAATGTTGTGAATTTAATTTTTTGTTTTGTGGCTGCCTTGTTTATTATTTTCTGATTTTTTGTGAAATGGATTGGTTTCTCAAAAATTTTTACTAGACAAAAGTTATAGTCCGTGAAATTTCTTATCCGGAGTGGGGCGTCAGATTTTTTGTACAATGTTTCGTTTAAAAGATACAGGGTTTTGAAAAAAAACAAAAAAAAATAAAAACTCAAATTTTTCGACATTTTTTAGCTTACTTTAATTCATAACTAGAAAGCCGTTGATTTTAGACAATAAAAGGTGTAAACCTAGTTTGCAGATTATTTCACGCTCTTTAAAAAAGCACTACACCATTTTTACTGAAAAATCATTATTTTCGGAGCTATGGCCACGTCAAGGTGGAAATTAGAAAGAATGCTTTAAAGAGGCCTAACTCTCGAGGGTTTGAATTTAGAAAAAAAGTTTTGTTAAATATTGTTCTTAGAAAAGTGTCCTCTATCACCACCTAAGTTATGTAAAGTGAGTGCGGGGACACCCTGTATATAATAAACAATTGTTAATTAACATTAAAGCTAAATTACAAATAAATCTTGTATTGCAAATTCGAGAAAAATTTATAAGAGCATCTAAACTTAAACAAATGGTAATTTACTTATTGTTACGATTTAACTTCAATCAATGAACGAATTAAATTTAATATAAAAACTACGAAGTTGTAAAAATGCATAAAAATGCAAGAGCCCAAGGGTTACATGCTAGAATAAAAATTTCAACAAAAGTGGAATGAGCTTCAAAATTACAGGAAAATTTTCAAATAATAAAATGTTATTTATTTTTATTTGAAATATTATAAAAAATATAGTTAAATTAACAACTCAATTATTTGTAGTATTTATAATGCTGTTTTGTCATCTTCTTTGCTTCCACCCTCTTCTTTTGTCTCATGATTTTCTTCCTGTATTTTGTATATTTGTACATATTATATCATTGCTATGTAAATCTATATCAAATTTTAATATCTCTTACAGATTGGTCCTTACAAGTTAGTACCTAATAAATAAAAGAAGAAATAAATAAAAAAATTAAATTAAAAAATAATATTTTTTTATTATGTTTCCACTTTTAGTGCAGAATTATTTGAATGAGTAATCTACAAGTTTTTACAGTTTAGATTTGACCTACATTTGATGAGTCACCTCAGTTATGAGTGGTCTTTTACATTGCAACAATAATTTACCTAGTATGCAAGTTATTATTTGAATTATAAAAATTATTAGTTATTATTGATCGTAAGTTTGAGTGAAAATTATATGTTAAGATTATACAAGTCAATTTCATTTGACTGCCCTATTTATAGTAGTACTACATTTTATTGTTATGCATTTTTATTAAGAAGTATAAAACTATGTATACCAATTTCAGTTATGTGGCTTATTTGATTCTTACAATAAGCCTTTCAATTACTATGTGTTTTTGCATAGGTAATTTCTCTGAATATTTGAATATCTATTAATCTCCAATGTCTTGTATTGTGAGGCAACATATTGTTCCATGGCCTTACTCTAAACGGACATCGGATTAGTTTAGCTAATAAGATTAATTTTTAATATGATGTGTTTAAATGAAATGAAGCAATTTTAGTTTAGCGCAATTAAAATTTAAATACGAGTAATGTATTCGTATGGAAGTAAGGAAGGAATATGAATAATAAAATTAACGATTAGACGATTTCGAGTAATTTATAAATTGCACTCGATACCGACATTCATAATATCATGATCAAATTGGCTTGCTGATGCAGTATTCAATATAACACCAATTCAAATTTGGCTAAAACTTGCTTTAGCAATTAGCACCTCTATTTATGTTATTCAGAAAGGGTATGGTTGTAAAGGGCTTCGCGCACTAATGCGAGAAAAGAGCTATTACGAAGTAGTCACTCCTATAATCTTTTGATGTATCGATGGTTGCGTAAGTTATTTTCGCTTTAACACTCAAGATGATCAAATTTTCTGAAAATTACAGAATTTTGCTTTGATCAATATTTTCAAGATTTTCCAAGCCACACTATCATAGGAATTTTATAAATTTTAAAATAGCTTTTCAAGAAAAGTTTCAAGAAGTGTCAGTTCATCCTGAGATTACTCATTTCATTATTGAACAAAATTTCTTCACATGAAATTCATTATGTACAAGCTGGTTTTTAATACTTCAACAATTTATTCATCACCTTCCTAGATGGGTGATAACTTCGAGATACATAAAATATTCGAGTGGTTCTGGTTGTTATGAGTGTTTAGTTTACTATAACACGCAAAAAGCATTTCCGGTAGCACAGGTGATGGATGTGTGAGATCGATAGTTTATTCGTTACCCTGATTTTTACTTTAATGCGTAGTTCTAGCTGTTGTATGCTCTCTTCTACTTTTTCCGAGTTCATAATAGAAATATAATTTATTGCATAATAAAACCAAAATATTTGGAAATCGAAAGGCAACGCGTCAGCTGCAATAAAATACGTAGGTAAAGCAGGAAAATGAAATTGGTACAAAACTATTTATTTAAATTCCAATATTACGGTTTTCTCTATATTCATGGCAGATTTGTAAAGCATAGACTAAAGCAACAATTTATTTAAGTGTAATGGAATTTATCCACTTTATTTTCAATTTTGTTAGTTTCATTCAAATGCTTGCCTGTGCTCATCTTGTCAGGCTTCCATCTAAATTTAATTACGGCGTACGTGAGTTAGTTTATATTAAAAAAATTTTTCCTATGGATTAATTTATCTTTACAACCTATGTAACTGAAGTTATTAAGATTTTTAGTACAAAAAACCTTCTGGAATATGTGATGTAAAAGGAAGTAAATGTTGCAATGAAGTAGTTTTCTGAAAGCCTATGGGCATTTCGTCTTGTTTGAAAATTAAATATTTTAGTAGAAGTTACTGTGTAACTTGCAGCTTTCTTTACTTCTTTCTATCTACAACTTTGACTATACTAGAAACGAAGTTTACAAACTTAAATTTGAAAAGAACATCCTATTTAGATAGGAGAATTGGCATTTTGAGGTTATAGCATTTGAGTCGAAATCCTATTTACATGGAAAGTGACACCTCCATTTGTTCAATTTTCGAAGAAAATGAAATCTTGCAAGTTAAAATTAGGTTTTATACAGGTACCTCATAAAATAAACGACCTGGGCTATGTTGAAATTGTTATTGCAAACGATGCTGGTGAAAACCATTTTTCTAGATGAAAACTTACTTGGACATTAATATCGTGGTAGTTCAGGGAAAAACCGGCCACTATAAATCACGAAAAATTAAATAATTTTAGAAAGATGGATTTTATCGTTATACTAGTGAATATTAAAACCAAATTTCAATTGTGGTTTAATGGCTTTTTTCAGAACGCCTACGATATAACGTACTAAAATTTTTAAATTTTGAATGTAAATGGAAAAAATCTGTAGTGCTACTTATCAAGTAATTTTTCTAGCGCCTCCCTTATCCACTTACCGTTCGATTACATCTTCCGCACTTTCCTTAAAATATATAGTAAGTATATAATATAAGCTTACCCTACAAGAAATCTATAAAAAAGATTTTGAAAGTAATTTTTAAATAAAGCATGATTTTGTAAAAATTTTTAGATCTGGCAAGGAAATATTCTATGAAAATAAAACATTCCTTTGCATTCGATTATATTTTAGCATATCACTTAAGAAATTATCCTAAATCCTTCAGCTGCTTTGCATCGTATAATACATACACATTTGCAGCGACTCGATAAGTGTTTTCCGAAAACTTTTTTATTTTTTAATTTTTTCCGAAATACTAACTGCAGTACCTACTTCTTATACTCGATTTTAATAAAAAAAATATTCTTAGTTGAACAACTTTCTGCCCTTTTTATGATCTACAAGTGGATATGTCAAGTAGGGTTATATTGACCCTTTTCTACTATCAAAAAAATAGGTAATGTTCGTGAGTTTTAGTAGCATTTCTTAAAATCTATCAAGTTTATTGTAAGTAATATTTTTCAATACTGTCAATATTTTATTTAACGAAAAACCAGTTTATTCGTCCAACAAAAAGTAAATTAAATTCCAATATACTGTTGTGCAATTACACCAAATCAATTAATTTATTCCGAGGACTGGATTTAATTAAAACACCAAGCAAAATAATTTCTTATAATAGATTTGTTGCTTTGTGAAAAAGATATTTTCCAATCTGTGACTGTTTTTCTGTGAAATTTATAAAATGATTTTGTTTAAATTTTTAGAAAAATCGTCAAAGCTACGCAAACCTGCCGCATTTGTTCAGTCGAAATTCGCACCAGGCAACTTAAATTTTTGCAAGTTCCTTTATTTGTATTTCCACAAATCTAGTAGTTATTTATTAACTTTCATATTTACATATATCATTTTACTAGAATAGCATAGTAGATCTCTGCTTAAACTGACAAAAAAAATTAAAATTCTAATTTTACCGCTGTTCTACAGAGAAACAAAGAGAAATAAGTAATTAATATTATATTATTTCTTTTTAGTTTTATAAAAATCAACAACATTAAAGGCAAAAAATGCTATTTAAATAAAATTGGAATAGAGGTGGGGATTTATCACTGTAAATCGTTATAAAAACTAATTAATATCCTTAAACGTCTGCTGTTGGTAGCAATAACGTAAATCTGCTTGTTTTTGTTTTTAAAAGTTATGCTTTTGTGTTTCTAAAATTTAATAATTTAAACATCAAATAAATTATTTTTAACAAAACATAATACGTATATTTTATTCTAACAAAAAAATTGATTTTTAAAAGGAAAATTTTTTCTGATGCGTATAAAGCAATGAGTACTAAACAATAAAAACAGAACTACAAATAATTTAATAAATATGTTACAATATTGTGATATAAGTTCTTATTATGTGTGAATATTCGATAAGCTGACATGTGCGTGATTTGGTTGAGCTTTAATAACAGACATAAATCTGGAAAATCAGTTGTTAAGGTGAACTACTTCGAACATTGAAGTAAGTTTGAACAAATTGAGTAATTGAAAAAATATATATTTTTTCATTATGTGATTGATAAAATAAATAACTTAATATTATAAGACGCCAGAACTTGTTGCTAATAAGTTGAACTTGTGAAATGAGTATACTTTGATTGTCAGTCCGTGTGTTTATATTATTTCTGTGATGTTTATGATTAGTGTATTATTAATTTGTAGCAACCAATAATAAGGTTAACAAATAATCAATTTGTAAATCACAATAAAAATCACTATAACGGCCATGTTGGTAGTAGCAATGGCGCTGTAATGTAAATTGCTTATGGTTTATTTAATTTTTAAATAATTCTAGGTAGTCAGCCTTTAGTACAATTTGGTTTAACTAGGCTTGGTCTGCTTAATAGAGAATTAGGTGGGGAAACGATTTTATTTTATTGATGGGACTATTGAAAGTGAGATTCACCGGTCGAGCTTAGGTTAGTTAGTTAAAATTTTACGATTTGCTATTTGGTCCATAAGTTTTTAAATAAATTTTGATTGGTTTGAATTTCACACTTGCGGAAATTTGTTAGAAAACTGCACTTTTGGGTTAGGGGTCGTTCATAAATTACGTCCACATACGTCTCTCTTTTTAACCCTATCACTAAAACGCCTCGAAATGTTGTTATTTAGTACATATTCGTCCTTCGCATGTAAAACAATTATATTTAAGTTCTTTATTTTATAATTGCACCCTTCTATTACCTCATGCGGATTAACCTCTCCTTCAATAACACCCTCGTCTATAGATAGCCAATCTTCTTCTTCTAGTGCCATATCTTCTTTAGACGTAGGCGATCTTCCTGGCTAAGCCAGGAAGACTTTACTAGGGAAATGTTAATGGGGTGGTTTCCCGTTGACTTCCCCATAGTCCACAGATCGATTTAGGACTTTTTAGATCACAGCACATATCCGACGCAATCAGGATTAGAACCGCGGTTTCCCGCTCTGTAGTATATCCGTGTTTGATTTACGCCAGACTGCTGGTCTTGGATAGCCAATCACATTGTTAAAATTGGCAACCCATTTTTCAAACGAAACCATGTAGTACAGGAGACAACCACCGTAGTGTGCTTGTCGAGCAGACCACGACATTTAACTATGGTGGCCCACTGGATAGACTTTCTAGATGAAAAAAAAACTCGGCTGGCTGCGGACCGTGATGCGTGGAGAGAAACCCTGAATGACATCAGCACATGACAGAATCATACGTCACCAAACCCTCATTAGGGTGAAAAGGACCGAGGAGAGGAGACGATAATTTTATTATGCATTATGTAATCTGTGATTATACTTATGATTACTATAACGGCATAATGCATAATAAAATTTTCTACTTGACATTTCATGAAATATTTTAAAAGCGACATCTATGAAGCATATCCAGTGGCCAACATAGTTCAGTGTCGTGGTTTCCCCGATAAGTACGCTAGCGGTGGTTGTCTCCTGTTACTACATGGTGTATATTCATTGATTACTTCTTCACCTTTATTAACAAAACAATTCAAAACGTTGTTTACCGGTCCTTTGTTAGGTAGAGATTATTGACATTGCACGTTATGTCGGACATCTTCTCGATACTTGACACCGTCTTCTTTATGCGATCCACATGCTCGATTTTTATTTTCTGTGAAGTGGCGGCTTCCTGTGCATATACGCGAGTTGCAAACATGGGTTTCACTTTCAAGCTCCACGACATTCAAACTTGTTCTTATAGCACTATCAGAAACCTCATAATTGTTTATAATCACCGCATTTGCAAGTTTTTCTGCGTACTAGATACTTAAATAACCATGTAAACCATACCAAAAACATAATATTCTCACAGTAACTTCGGTTGTCTCTTCTCTATCGAATATTAATTTCTTGATTGTAATAAATATTACACTATACTTTTGATCATTTGGCTGTTATTTCAATCCCGGACGAGCCCCCACTTTATAGATGGTTTGGATTAATTAAACGATCAACCGATAATGTAATAATAATATTTATTTACACCTTCACCCACTTGGATTCACATCGTTTATGCACCTAAATTAATGTAGTGTAAGCATCAAAACCTTCTTCTTCAGCTTATCCTAGTCCGCTTCTGGACCATAGGCCTCTCCAGTAATGGATGTTTGAGCCATATAACTCACCACGCTCGCCAGACGAGTTGATTCTTCTTCTTAGTGTGCCATATCTATTTTTTTAGACGTAGGCGATCTTCCTGGCTAAGCCAGGAAGACTTTACTAGGGAAATGTTAATGGGGTGGTTTCCTGTTGCCTTCCCCATAGTCCACAGATCGATTTCGGACTTTTTAGATCACAGCACAAATCCGACGCAATCAGGATTAGAACCGCGGTTTCCCGCTCTGTAGTCTATCTGTGTTTGATTTACGCCAGACTGCTGGTTTTGATTACGAGTTGATTACGAGCTCCTTATCTTAGCATCTCCTTATCTTAGCATCGAAATACAATTAATTAATTATTCATTAAATGATTAGATTGTATTTTCAGTCTTGGGGATGGCTTAATAACCGAAACGTTGACCAACAGTTCATTTGTTTATTGGCGTTCCATAATTCATTGTACGATTATATAGGGTGTTTTTTTAGCTGCATGAGAACTTCAAAATGAAATAAAACATTAAAAACCTGACGGAATGTTTTGGTTATAATTTTTTTATGAAAGTACAGTTAATGGCATTTATGATTTGAACATGACTTCCGGCATGTGACCACCACGACTAATGGTTACGAAGCGCATCCGTTCAGTCCAATTTTTGACCACTTTTTCCAATATTTCTGGCTTTATTTCATAAATGGCTTGCTGAATATTAGCCTCCAATGCTTCTAGAGTTGTTGGTTTGTTAGCATAAACCATGGATTTAACATACCCCCACAGAAAATAATCTGGAGGTGTCAAATCACACGATCTTGTAGGCCAATTGATAGGACCACGTTTTGAAATAATGTTGTCACCAAATTGTCCTTTCAATAAATTGATGGTTTCGTTGGCTGTGTGGCACGTAGTACCATCCTGTTGGAACCATAAGTTGTCAATGTTTAGCTCTTGAAGTTTTGGAAACAAAAATGTATTGAGCATGTGTCGATATCTCACACCATTCACCGTAACGGTAGCTCCTTCCTCATTTCGAAAGACATATGGACCAATGATGCCGTTGGCGTGTATTCCACACCAAACAGTCAATTTTAATGGATGCAATGGAGTCTCAAGATAATGTCCCGGATTGGTCTCACTCCATATACGGCAATTTTGTTTGTTCACATACCCATTTAACCAGAAATGTGCCTCGTCACTGAACAAAATTTTACGGTAAAAAAATGGATCCACTTCCAATTGGTTGTGAGCCCAATTTGGTAGCGTTGTTCAATGGTCAATCTATGCATTATCAAATGCCAAACCTTGATAAACACAAATGTCAAAAAACTGTTTCCATAGCAATCTTGATTCAATTGTTATCCCTATTGAAAGTTCTCATGCAGCTAAAAAAACACCCTATATATCGCCTTGAACGAGATTATTTTTTCCATTATTATAGACTGGTTAGGTACTATATTTTCTTTTTAAAAAAATTACTTACGTAGTTACGTAAGTAATAAGTAAAGTAGTAAAACTACGTTTAAGTAGCAAATTGTGAAATTTCAAAAAGATGTTATTTCTTTCTTGCAGTTAAAGTTAAACCCATTGATTAGCTCCGTAATAAAAGCGGTGGCAACCAATTAATTACAAAAAAATTAAACCAATAATCCTAAGAAATTGTCTAATCAAGTGAATGTAAAATTATTATAAAATAGAACATGGTGATACAAATTTTGAGCTTCCTCCACCGTATTCCATTATTTTCATTGTTAAATCCAACACACTGACAATTTCCAATGTTATCTACCGAATGGGATCATAATGACTACTGATGGCTTTTGAAAACTATCGCATCACGTTGTCTGTCATAAAATAGATTCTTGTAACAATTTATTTCTGAATTTTAAAATAATTTAAGCTAACGTCCGTCGTCAAGTTAGCGTGAGCAATCGATGACATTTGCTCACATGGTGGTCAGTGTGTTCCCATTGACTTAACAATAAAATTTATACCTAAAAATTGACGGGACAGAATTCGACATAATTAGAAAATTGCTGCTAACTTTTTCATTTCGAATGAACAACAAAGTTTTGAAAATAAAAATTCCAATAATTGTTCCGGTTATTGTTTTCCACTAAATTGTAGAATAAAAAAAGGGTATTAAATAATAAAAGCGCGTAAATAAAAAACGACAATTTTTCAAATAAGAACTAGAAGCAAAAATAAATTATCGTGGTATTATACAAAGCTACAAGAAAAATCTGGGGTAGTACTACGCTGTAAATACATTTAGCATTGTCAAGAGCGTGATCTCAATAAAGCAATTTTTCATTCATTTTCTACTAAAAATCCAATTAACAAGATCAACAATGTTTTATATATCTCAACTGGGCAGGCCAATTATCTGCTACCCATAAATATTGTTTTAAGTAAATTTGAGAAAACTCGGGAAAGCGCTGTTTCAGTGCATTCATCATCAGTTTGGTCATTTTTTGCTTTGTTGTATATTTGTTTTAATAATTATTTTATCAATTAGAAAATCGATCATTTCATATTATTTTATGGGTAAACATATGAAGCACGAAACACAATATCCAGTAAATGGAAAAACAATGAAATTCTATATAATAGAGCTGAGCGCTAGGCGTTAAAACGATTTCAAGTTCACAGTTGAGTGCAATTTTGTAGGTGTCATGTGTTGAATGACAAGTTGGCAATCACTCATAATGTCACACATTAACTCATGTTTATTAAATTTCCTTTAAAATTAATAAATAAATGACCGCATAAAACGATTGTTAGCGGAAGCGTCACTAAACCAAGTTGGAAACTTATACGAGCGAGAAAATTCGAATGCTTCTCTGAAACAACTTCAATTTTAATTTTAATTAAGAAGGAGTACTTTACAGAAAACAAAGTTTGTATAGTATTTGGAAACGGTTAATTATTTTCCTAAAGTAAAGTGACGTAAAGAGTAGTAACCCTTAAGTTGTTATTTCTTAAAATAATTTGTGGAATGACATGGCGAGGTTCATTTTTGACCTTTGGAAGAGAACATTTTAATTAAAGTTGGTTAATTTCTATTAATTCTGAAATGTGAGAAAGATAATCATAATCCATGAAGCTTGAAGTAAAGGTAATGTGATATAAGAGAGTCGAGCAATATAGAACCAAGAGGAATGGAGTTTGGGGTTATTTATAGTGCATTTTGAGGATCAAAGCTGCGCGCGCGGAGGTTGGAAACAAGAAGGTGGTGTATTGATCATCACACACGCGTGACTGAGATGATCAGCTGTAATTTACTATATAACAACAAATAACTAAACGTACCTTAAACTAATGTTTATTGTACGTAACCTACGAATTAATGTCGGTTAGTAGAAATAATATTAAAAAAGTGCACCAATAGCTGTCGGAGCGAAAGCTCAGGCGCGCGGGCGGGGAAAGCTTGGCTAAGTCTGGGGGTATCCAGTGTGGCCCACGCAAGCTGCGAGATATGTCGGGCGAATCCGCGTTCCCCGACATCGTGGAGCTAAACGTCGGTGGCGTCAATTATACAACTTCCTTGGAAACTCTTAGAAAAGAATCAGAATCTCAACTAGCAGTGATTTTTACTTCTCGTGAATCGATTACTAAAGATACGAAAGGTCGCTATTTTTTAGATAGAGATGGTGTTCTCTTCAGATATGTGTTAGATTATTTGCGCGATGGTGGTTTAGTGCTTCCAGAATGTTTCAGAGAAAAGGAACGTCTCAAACGAGAAGCCGAAAAGTATAACCTACCGGGGCTTGTCGAAGCTATATGTGAAGGATCCAAAACAAGGCAACCTGGAGTTATCACTGTAGGATATAGAGGTAGTTTTCAGTTTGGAAAGGATGGTTTGGCAGATGTTAAGTTTAGAAAACTGTCGAGAATTTTAGTTTGTGGAAGAGTGATGCTTTGTAGAGATGTTTTTGGGGAAACTTTGAATGAAAGTCGTGACCCTGATCATGGACAGTCGGAAAGATACACTTCCAGATTCTTCCTTAAACATTCTTTCCTAGAACAGGCGTTTGATATGCTAGTGGAACAAGGATTCAAGATGGTAGGGAGCTGTGGATCTGGAACTTGTGGCAGCGCTAACGAATTGAAGCCTGGAGTGGATGCCGAAGAAAACCGCTGGAATCATTACAATGAATTTGTTTTTGTGAGAGAGTAGTGAAGTGTCGACCAAAAATATTTAAATTCAATTTCCATATCGCATGTTCGCATAAGTTAGAACTATTAATTAAAAGAGTATTTTACCATATTATTAACAAATGAAAATGTTAAAAACTAATCTAACAGTATAACTGAGGGATGCATAATTCTTTTTTATATTTGATTTAATCTGCTAGTCTGGTACACCGTGTATTATATTAATCATATTCAAGGCAGCCTTACTTTTAATCTTTTAGGACACCACAAAAGCATGTCAAAATGATTGATTTAAGCAATACTTCAAACGGTTTATTTTAAGAAAGAGTACTTGTTGCTTGCAAAACAATTTAGATCAATAACAGTAGCTTACGTATTTGAACACAGACCATTGTATTTTAATATCATCCCGTATTAAAGAACCAATATATTGTAAATAACGTAAATGCATAATTATTAAAAATTAAACATCAAGAAATTATTATTAAAAACTTACAAAATAAGTATAATAAAAAATATTTAATAATAATAATAATAATACCTACATATTTACGCTTGCCTTTTAAAATGTAAAATTTTAATGACTCGATTCAGTAACACAACCTCAAGTAGAATTTTCACGAGTTTCCAACTTACTAATTGAAGCCAACACTTTATCCTTATCATTTTTTGTAATACATGCTATTATGCAAATTTAGATCCTATTTTTAAAATTAATTAAATTTCGTGTAATAATAAATAATTCGAAAAACTACGAAAGCAATCAATTATTAAAAATAATTAACTAAGAATTATTATACAATTTTCTTTTAATTTAAAATGTAGTATACAAAAATCTTGCATCTCAGAAAAAGCTGTTATCGTGTCACTTTTAATTAAATTTTAAATACAAAAAACAAGATTTTAAAATTCAACTGGAAGAGACTTCCCAGATAATTTTTTACGTCTTTGTGATAAGCGTCTAATTTTAAATTACTTTTACCATTTACTCGAAAAAAGACAATTAAGGATTCTGAAAACGTCACGATTTGATTGAACACGTAATTTTTCTCTGCATTCAAAAGTGAAAAAGGAAAATTTTCAATTTTTTTGCGGAATTAAAAAGAAATGTTAATGATGTTACACTCCACTCGTGAGCTTGATCGTTAAAAAAAGTAAAAAGCTTACAAAGCAAAAATTTTTAACGATGTGTTTTCATTTTTGCTTTTTCAAATTACAATGTAGAGAAAATTAAATTCTTTACAGCGCGTTCTTTTAACATTTTTCATAATTGTGTCGTATTTGTTTTAATAATTAATTATACTACATGTAGTTATGTCGTTTAAACTGCAAGGGGTACTATTTTGAATTACTATAAAATTTTAGTTTTGAATTTCATACAAAAGAAATTTACGCATAGGACAATATTTTTTTTATAGAACAAAGAGTAATTTTAAATTGTACAGGGTGACAGTGATATATTTTATTATATTACTAGTAAAACAATTCGAAATTGTATCGTACACAACAATTAAAACTAGAGCACGTTAGATCACAATTGAATGAGTTTTTTTATACTTATTCATACAAGAAATGTAATTTAATTAACCCTTCACTGCATCGTGATGTTTATAAACATCATAAATTTAAATCACCTGTAAAAATTTAAACTTTTGCATTTTTTTGAACTTTTTTATTGAAACAATGCCACGATATATGTGGGATTCTTGTTACCAGTACAAAAGGTATAAATTTCAAAAGATAAGCAGATTTCAGCATATTATTCATTCGTAGTCGTACACCTTGTGTGATTACATGCTACTCCGTTGTGATTTACTAATTATTTTTGTTTTAAATTGCGTTTTTTTATTGTTGTGAAGTGATATTTAGTTTCGAAAGGTATTGATTCACACATTTATTTAATTTAGTTGTAAATTAGTGCAAAAGAAAAAATTCAGTACTTATTCAAAAATCATGATGTTTTTAAACAACACCATGCAGTCCGGTAAGCTATCTATGAGTGTGTTGAATACGTCACACGTAGAAATACGTCACTACATAAGTATTTATCTATACTTACGGTTAAAATCTAACCGTAGCAGCTTACCGGACTGCATGGTGTTGTTTAAAAACATCATAAAAAATGAACATAATTTTATTCGATAATAAAAATTCCTTGCAAGAAATATTTTTTTAAATATTTTTCTATATATCAGGAAACCACAATAAACACAAAAATATTTTTTTTAAGGCAAAAAAAAGAGTCATGCAGTGAAGGGTTAACTAAACCTTAGAAATTCATGTGCTTTTATTGGTTAAAAACATCCACCATAAGTTAAAATCGTGATGATATAGTTAGATTTGAGATATTTAATTAATTTTTCACTTATTTCTCTGTTTCTTGGTCGAGGACAATTATTTTCAAAATTCAGACCCACTAAAATATTCAGAAAAATCAAAGATGAATTAAATAGCTGATTTTGTATACTTGTGAATAATAATCAAGCAATTAATTGGAGAGGTTTCTTAGTTCTGGCTTTGAAGTTTATTTAGAAACAAAAGGAACTTTTAAGTTTTCAAGCGAAAAACCTTTTTGAAAATATACCAAAATAAACTGAATAATTCCGTTTCATTGAAGAATTATAATTAAAAAAATTTTTGTTTTGTTTCTAATAATTGTAAAAACTGCGATCCTACAGAAATTTTACAGACTACCTATGTTTATTTCAATATTTAATCTACCTTCAAATTTTCATATTAAAAATTATATATTTCTAAGATTAGAACAATGTAAATGTTATTTTTTGCAAGAATTTGCTATTTTTGTTAGAAAATATCTACAATTTTAATTTTTACATTAAATATGCTGCTTTTCGTGCAATCCATACATAAATTTATTTGAAATATGAAAAAATTATACGAAATCATTGTAAAAGTTTCCTTAACATAAAAATTGTAATTTTTGGTCGTGTTGCTGGCGCTGGCTTAATAGTAATTTTGAGAAAACGAGACTTTGAATAAAATCTTAATTTGCAGTAAAAAATTGAAAATAAACCATCAAATAAATGATATTTTTTACTTTTAATTTAAAATTCCTTTTTGTCATTGTATTACTCATTTATAAAATTTCACTGTCACGGTTTTCACATTTGGGTGCTAAGGGGCTCTATAATTATGATAAAACTATGGAAATAATAACAACTGATAATCCGACTAAAAATTATTTTTGCAATGAAAACAGTGATTTTCTTCAGAAAATCGGAAAGAAAATCGATTTGATTACTTGAATATTATAAAATTTCAATAATCCGGATTCTTATGTTACATTTTGGATTTACATTTCATTGTGAATGTTGTAATTCGGATGTGGGTGAAATACGTAATTGGTCGAAATGGATCCACGTGGTAAACATAATTATGTTCTAATCCTAAGAGATTCCTATCCCTAATCCGGATATTTCGAATCGCATTTGTTTAAATTAATCCGGATTATTGAAATTTGACTTTATTTGTATTTACTGACAAAGGGACATTTGCAACTGATAAGATGAAATTGAAAAGAAATACTAACGAGGTGATAATGGATAAAAAACGTTATAACATATTTCGAGGCTGATTTATTTTTCTTCTAATTTCTGTCGCACTTCCTGTATTTTCTGGTAGATTTTTGAATTTTCGGTCTTATTATGATCTTTCGTAATTTTGTAACAAATTCCTATAAGAAAATTCATACACCGCCTCGAAAAGTTTAGCATTTTTTTCTATTCAAAGAAATTTTGAGTCAATTTTTTCAAAATAAAAAAAATTGCTATTGGTTTCACTGTGATGTATCATGACAAATTCAAGAAGATCGTAACATGAAAATCGAACAAAATATACAGGAGGAATCGACAAAAATCGTAAAGATGGTATATAAATAGACAATAGAGGACCCTCTAATTCTCTTCTATAGTACTAAAATTCTATATAAATATTCTGCAAACTTATTGCTTCGCCAGATGGCTTTCTGCGCTTCCTAGTGGAAGAGCGCAGTTATCACTACATTGCAATATTACATCTTCGATTGGTTTATTTATTACCGACATAAAAAGTTCAACAACCAATTAGAGGTGAGTTATTGTTACGTAGTGATAACCCTGCTCACCAGGGGACATGGGAGAACCATAAGTCAAATTAGAAAGTTCATAAAATATTTTGTTATATATTTTACTATCAGATTGTTCATCTATATAATGTATACCTTGAGAAGATGCCCTTAACGTAACGACACACAAAGCAATCAGTAACTTTGAAATAGCTTCAGTGCGGCCTTCAGGCCGCACAACCTGTTCAATCTTGTATTGTAAAATAATGGAAAATGATCAGTCCCATAATACGACAAAACTTTTTGATTATCTAGCCCTCAATTTTTATTTTCAATTTGAGCTAATCACTCGACAATGTCCTCCTTGTGTGGTATACGTATTTTGTTGGAAGATTATGGGTTATCAAGGTGAGCGGTAGGACGATTTGAGCTGGTCGGGCCTGATTTAATGAAACTCAAATTTTTTTAACAAAAATGATAATAAAGTCGCTCGTTTTAATTTGAATAAATATTAAAATTCTATTTTAATACGATATCTAATTAATAATAGGTAAGAACTAATATATTAAAACTTTATTACTTTGTATCCGGTAATATCTTTCTCGTTGTATTGCAAATGAAAATTTTTAAAATTAAATTTAGAATTGTTTATCAATTGCGTATTTTAGATGCAAAGGTATATTTTTATCATTAAATATTTCTTTTGTGAATTAAATGAAAGCTAAAAGCTTATAATCAATTGTGAACTACAGTAGGTATGTATATAGTATTTAGTATATGATACCATTTTATAGTACCTGGGCCTCTATTGTGAGTAATACAGTTAAATTCGGTTCCTTGAGGGTGCGTTCCACTTAAACCTCATGATAACCACGGAGCGATCCAGTGGTTCTTTGATTCAACTAAAGATTGAACGCGGTTACTTGATTAAACTAACAATCGACCGTGGTCGTCGTGGGGTTGAAGTGGAACGCACCCTAATTCGCCCATGCTGTAACTAAGCCAAGATTTCGATTTGCATCGGGGTTACGTTCCGGGAAAAAGCAACGTACATCAAAGCAACACAAATTGAATGACATATTATATTTTCGTAACTAATTTACGAAATGCGGTCCGCGTTCATTGTGAACTTTTCCTCAAATATGCTAATTAAATCTATAAATAAGAATTACCGATATATTTACATTGAAAACAGCAAGTTAATGTAAATTTAATTTAGGAAACTTTAAAACAACAGCTTAACTTTTAATTAAAGTAAATTAAATAATACGAATAATATACCTTACAATTACAAACTTTATACCTCAATAAAGTCGGTGTAAAAATACAACGCGATGAAAAATGTACACTTGTAAAAAGATTAGGCGGAAGTTCATCTCACTTTTGGTGATATTAATATTATGTGCTATTTTAAACTGGGGTTGTTAGATTATACATGCGATGTGAAACTATCAGATTTATTTCATGATAGAAGGACGCAGATGGAATCATATCGACGCATATCAGATTTTCGTCAAATCAGATTTTCCTTACAGCACAGTTCTCAAGTCATTCCAATTATGGATGAAAGCATTTTATGTCGTCCAGATGCTCCAAATTAAAACTTCAGCTTATTAGAATTAACCAGGTTCAAAATACTGGGAACCGTTCTTCTCTTATACGTCAATAACCGGTACGTAATCTGATGCAATATTATTCTCTTTAATTATTATTATTCTGAAATGATGCACATGGGCTTCCTTTCCTGAAATAACCGATCGAATTATTTATTTGAACGATACCTAATCCTCATCGTATACAAACGATTTTATCAAATCGTGATTTTAGTACGGTTGAAAGTTTGATGTGGCTGGGAGTTTCATTTTATAATTTTCAATGCTTTAATATAGGCTTTTCCTTTCTTATTTGAAGCTTTTATGCATTTTCGGGATTTAAATTGCAGCTTTAGTCTCTTTTTTCGAATACTGCTAAAATGAATATAAATGTATTTAATTATGTTTTACTGATGAGATTAGTTGCAGTTTAAGTACAGAAAGTACATAAAATAACGCTTATAATGTAAGACTAAAGTATTTTAATTCCTCTTGTGATAAAGAGCAAAGTTTCACTATTCCCACACTGAACCAAAAAATGTTATTAAAATGTACATAAATAATAATAATTTTCATTGAACCAGTGAAGTTAACCAATAGAAAACAATTCACTGTAATTTATGAAAATTTCATTGTATTAATGAAAAACTTTTCTCGATTTATGAATTTGTTCATTGTATTTACGAACTTTTCTTTGTTTTTTAAAGCTCGATATTGATTTTATGAACAATATGTTTTAGTGTGTGCTGAATTATTAAAATATTGATGATTCCTAATATGCTAAACAAACTTTCTATGTATAATTCATATTTGAATTTGCATTTAATTTATTAGATAATTTTCAATAACCATAAAATTTCAAGGCACTTAACTCAAATAAACTATTAAACGATACGGGAGAATCGAGAGGTTCAATTATTTAAGCAATAACTTACAATTGAAAGGTTGGCGTTGTAAATCATTGAAACTTTTTAGGGAAGAACGATAACATTTTTTTGATTTTGTTGTTACTATGTTTTGATGCAGAAAGATCTAAAAATGTTACTTTCCATTTAAATTTCCGCATTTCATTTTAACTCAGCTCGAAACTCATTTTAGATACATTATTGCTATATATTCCAATAAAGTCCTTTTTCTTCTTTTGTGTAATAAATATTAAACCACATATAGCCTGATATTTTTGAAATGAAATGCGATAATTTCTAAAGCTTCCCTTAATCATTTTAGTAAATTTCCTGTATAACATCGAATCTTCAACTTGAGTGACACTTCATGAGAATCAAGTTGATCTCGTTAAAAAGACTTATCTTCTAAAAGTTTTCTCAATGTGTGTTATTCTAAATAACTTTTATCGTGCTTTTCACGATGAATGGTTTTTCCTTAGCTGTCGAGCACAGAAGGTAATTTGCAAGAAGCTAAACTATACGTAAATAATGTAAACTAAGATTTAAGTATTGAAGTGGCATTTGGTGTCATTTCCATAAAAAAAAAATCAAAACAATTCAAAATTCTGAACGGCGAGCAGCTGGACTTTAATTTTTGTATGATTTGAACAAAGAAACGTTACCTATAAAGGAAATGGTTGAATATTAAGTTTTTTTTAACTGTTACATGACATTTACAACGTATTACATAATAAATAGAGTAATACACCCTACGAAATGTTAAACAACCATAAAAATTGAAACAAACGTATTATTATTTTAAACTTTAATTATTAATCATGCGAAGCGCACGGAAGGCAAATAACTATATAAGCTGGAAGCGTGTGCTTGAGGTATTATTTTTTTAATAATGTATTACATATTTACATATTTGTGTTACAAAAGCGATTAAATATTATAGTTTTGTTAACAAGATCGCATGTCTCAATTTTTATAGTGCGTGTCGATTTGATTTAGATCTACATTAGTTTTCATTAGGAACTTTGTATAATTCAATTAAAATGGTTTTTCATTGATTTAACACAGATTTTTTTAAATGGAAAGAAAAATAATGTAATTAGCGCGGCCAACCCGCTGGAGTTGTAATATTGTTTCGATTTCACAGTCCGATCGATAGGAAATTAAACGAGCTGCAAGTAAAGTTTTAGTTAATTAATAAACGCCGTGATCGTTTATTTACTTTTGCGATAAAAAAATGTTATAATTTTAATGTGCGTAACGCACAAATTGGCGATAGTAACCTAATTGATACGACACATCTGTTGTATTAAGATTAATCGCCGCTACTTAATTGTATTTAATTTGTCTTCTCTACTTTAGGCGTAAGTTACTGAATTTGAGTTGATTGTACTAAATTTTAATTAGCGTTGCAAATACCTTGCTAATAAAACGTGATAAGTCGATATCGTATGTTTTAATTTGCTATTAGAAATTCTTTGCTTTGAAGAACATGTAGATAAACGATCTCTTTTAGCGCCTCCATAATTGCAGTATTATAAATTAGTGATTAGTAAAATTCTAAATAATTGAAATTGTACATCACTTTTGATGCTATCCAAATAATGTGTATAGATTAAAATTTATATAATATATGAATAATATAAATAATTATTATTAATTACTGTAAGTTTAAACAATATATTCTATGTACTATTAATTAAGTTGTTTTAATTACTATGCTCGAATTTCAATTCCAAAAAACATTACAACGCCGTTCTTTCGGTTTATAATTGAATTAAACAAATTATCCAACTTTTCACGATATCTAATGAATTTCCACATAAAATGCTTTCAAATGTGCGAAATGAAACAAAATAAATTTGTAGTGACAGAAAAATGTGTAATTCATGCAATAAACACCCAAACTTTGTTAAAATTATCTCGAGGAAAGTGTTACATTAAATTTACATTTTTCGGGTTGATATCTCATGGGAGACTATTGCGTGAATACATATTGCTCATTACTTGAACAGATTTAATAATTTTATTTGTAAATAAATACTCTGCAAAGTGATTTTTGTATTCTACATATAATTAGCAAAATCATTACCGAAAAGTAAAAGTTACCTTGATGGCAAGTGGCGCCAAGTCTAAACATGCCTGTTTTGATTAGATATTTATTTATACAATTAAAAACATCGTTAAACCAAAACAAATTTTACATTTTTTATTCAATAACGAACAAATAATGAAGCAAAATATTCTGTTGTAAGAAATAACCTTTAACCTTTCTTTTATTTAACCGCATCGACGCAACGCGGGGATACTGATAATTAAATATTATTTTTTGTTACATGAAACTAAATAATGGTAGTTTTATAACCTTCTTGACCAAATTCCAAAATATATTTTTTTTCCTTCAGCAACAATGAATGGATTTTTAAACCCCTGATGGTCAGGGTTTAATTATGTAACATATTTGTATACCTTCTTTGAGAACCACTGGTTTACCTATTTGTATTTTACATGCACTCCTATTCATCATTGCCAGGGCCTGTGACACCCACTCTTGCAAACCCCTGCAAAGTTGCAATGAAAATGTTCATGAAGCAAAGCGCCCCAAACACATTTTACACCCCTAATGCATCGCTTACGTGGCTTACCGCTTACCCCTGGTCATTGCAGTTCGGTACATTTTTTACATATTTCGCTTGACATTGTTCTATTGTTTTTAAAAACCATTTTGAAAGAAAAAATAGGATAGGAAAATATAATTTATTTTGAGCTTCAAATCTGTGCGGTGCCCCCTTTTCCACGTCATAGTTCCGATTATGGTATGGAGTACCCTTCGGCTCTACAGGAACCATCAAGATGACTTTTAATACCTAAAAAATGACATAAAGATTCTGGAAAAATCATCCAAGTTCCTTACTTGCAGCTGGGGGTTATTTCATACCCATTTCATAACCACAGTTTTCCAATTTTTTACTTTTGAAAGTACCCTTCAGGTCAGGGGTAAACTTTTTCAGAAAGATAAACTACGTAGTACTTAATTTAATCTTATTTTTAAGTGTTTTTCCTATTTTATAGGGTAGATTACCCCCTACCATATTTTGGGCCTCAAATCGGTGCGCCCGTGACCCGCGCCACCAGAAACTACCTATCCTCATTTATCGTGACCGCCCTTAAAAGTACATGATCCAAATATTTAAAAATCTATTGCAGGACTACAAAAAATTGCTTGTTTTAATAACATCGGAGACTTCACATTTATTTACTATCGAAACAAAAGTTCTAAATAGTATATAGCCGTGCGAATACGGTGCGTTTTTTTATATATATTTTAACAATATTTTAAAAAGATATTGAATAAAAGATACACAATTTAAAATATAATTTACACAGCAGTCATTCCATAATAAGAAATCATCAAATTGACAAAGCCAGCATATTTTCGATTTTGTTCAAACTTTGTGGGAATTTTCTTTAGGGTTTCAAAGACCAAAATCCAAAAGGATTTAATTTTCGCACCCGCTACTTCCGGTCCACATAAAATAAAGTAATTGAAAGTCTTATTTTGGTGCTTTGCGGTTTTAGCTGTAAAAAATTTTCTATTGGAGATGTTTCCTCAACCAAGATGGCATTTTGAAGTTGAAAGATGGTAGTTTCTAAAAAACATATAAAAATTTACATAACCTGGGTATTGAAAATACGTGTATTCTATCGATATTTTATGATTTTCAATTGACTCCAGTGTATGCGCTGTTGAATGTAAAAGTTTAATCATTCACAGATATCAAAGTTCACATATCCAAAGAGAATAAAAAATTAAAATTGACTTGTTCAGTCAACTCGTTATGGAAAAGTCTTTACTTGAAATTTTAAGAATTAGCATATTTCAAGTTACATTTTGGACGTGTTTGGTAAAAGAAAAAATTTTGAAATTAACAGGATACTTTAATTCTTAACTTTAACTTAAAAAAACTTCAAAGTCCTTTTTAGGTTTTTGTCCTCTCGCGGATGTACAGGCGTTTAAAGAGAAGCAAGAAATATAGCGATTTGTTTATTTATTCGGTTTTATTTTTTTAAATTTATTTTTATAAAGTTTTTATACTGGCCTCAGTAGTACTCAGGCCAGTATAAAAATATATGTAAATATATATATTTTTTTAGAAACTACCATCTTTCAGCTTCAAAATGCCGCCTTGTTCGAGTAGATATATCCAATAAAAAAAATTTTACAGCTAAAACAGTAAAGCACAATAATAGAACTTTTTCATTACTTTATTTTATGTAGACCGGAAGTGGCGGGTGCGAAAATTAAATCCTTTTGGATTTTGGTCTTTGGAACTCCAAAGAACATTTCCACAAAGTTTGAGCAAAATCTAAAGTAGTGCAGCAACAATTTTCATTTTTTTTCCCATGATTTCCTTGATTTCATATGGAATGACTCAGCAGTAATTTTACAATTCATTTTTCGTATAATGTTTGCTAAAATGTAGAGTTCTAAAATATAATCTACATTTTTTTGTCCCCCAGATTTTGTATCAATATTTTTAATTAGAATGCATATTTCTGAATTAAAATACGAGTAACTAAATTTTAAATAAGTAACTCAGAACTCATTGTCACATAAAATTCAATTTTATGTAGAGGTTTGTCCTCCTCATAATGTCTTAAGCCGCAATTCCACTGAGGCGACTTTTAAGGCGACATGTAGCACGCCGTATTGAGGCATAGAGTCAATAGAGTGGAATAATGAAATAACAGCTTCATTTATAGAAGAATACCACAATTGACCCGAATTATGGAACAATAGAATAAGTGTTTATAAAGACAATCGAATAAAAAATGATCAATTAATTAAAGAATTAAATTAAAGTAGCATGCCTCATGTCGTTCAGTGTTGCCTCAGTGGAATTGCGGCTTTAGAGATGATCACAACGACAATAGCTATATAGTTGATGATTGATGATCTTACAGCTTCACTTCTATGCCCTATGTTGCAGTCTCATAACATAGTGAAGTCGAATAATCCGCCCTCGAGTTTTCCAAAATAAAAGTTTTGCTTGAAAAAGACCTTGCAATGTTATACTAAAATTATTGCTCGGCAAATCCAATTATTTTCATCAAACTTTTTGCAAAATTCTACTTTTCCAAAATTATGCTAAAAGAAATAACACACACTTTTGTTTCACTACTTTTGCATTTTATTCTTTCAAAAAAATCAAACTTTTACATCAATTTTCTCATCATCAAAAATTTCCACAACCACCTAAATACCTAGATATATTTGGTAGGGAAAGAGATAAAATTCTAATATTTTAATCCATAACAATACTACTTTATGTTATTATGACCCGATTCTTTTTTGTTTAGACCATGGATACCATCGAAAATTTCAGTAAATGAAGTAAGCAATTACCATGGTCCTATCTCCTACATTTGATCACAATCTAATGATTATTAATTGAAGAAATGGTCAATTAAACGCATCAAAACCAAATAGGAGAAAAAATAATTTTCTTTTATTTATTTATTTTTAAAAATTAATTATATTTAATTTTAAGTAATTTCGCACATAGAAGTGCGGTGATATATCGTCGGTGTCATATATATAAGAACTATGCTTCACTGACGAACGAACGGAAAAAAATTCATTACCACAAAAATTTAAACTTTTAATCCTAATAATACAAACTGAATAATTAAAATAATTTAATAATTAAAAATTAATTCAAATCAAATAAAGATACTTCGCCATGGTAGAAATCTAAATGGAGAAATAATTAAATAATTAATGGTAAAACTTGAAGCTAATTAATTATTATTAGTGTAGCCCTGTCTTCTGGAATTGGAGTTGCAGTTTAAAAGAATGCATTTTATGTTTTGGTAATTCGAATGGACTTGGAAGCAAGAACCTGAATTCAAAAGAAATACCCAAAGATAAACAAAGCTTTTGTGAACTAAATTTACAAATTCAAATGAAACAGAAATATCATTCTACTAATCAAATAATTATTATTAAAGTTACTTGTTGAAATAAAATTGTTTAGTTTGAATAATTATACACATAAGTACACAATAATAAAATAGTTTTAGTTATGCTTAATTAAACAATTCAAATTACTACTTCACGTTAGCGTCGCGACGTCGGCTTTTTCTACAAATCGTGGTTGGAATATGTTGCAAAAAAATCTAAAAAACTTACATAAAATTAATTTGTGGTGTTTTATCGAAAGATATCCTAATTACATAATATTAAATTTATTCAACTAATAATAATCAATTATTATTTATTACCATTTTGTTTTCCGTTTGAAGACCATGAAGTATTCAATTTTTTTTGAAGTACTACTAGAAGGAAGTCATAAAATAATATAAATTTCATTCCAATTACTAAAAATATTTGCCAATGTAAACAACCACACTACAAAATTGTGTACATCACCTCATAAATTTTTCTGTTGACTTAAACACCGTGTAAATCGAACAAATATATAAATTAGACTTCACCATACTTACGTACATAGTTGTTAAATTTAACCTAGAGGTTATTTACTCAAGATATAAATATACTCAAAAATGCCTGACCTCCCGCAATTTTAAGAATTATTTCAAAATACTTCTTTTCTCTTTTGAAATAAATTCCGCCCTTGCGATCAAAGAAGTTACCTACGTCATTTTGGATACTCTGTCAAGAAATCTACAGTTTTATCGTCTTACCAAAAAAACAATTTAACATCAACAGAATTTTAAATGTGTACCTTATATTAATTTATATGTTCTATTGTATATTGCATCTTTGTAAATTCTGTCGACGGTACGTGCGCTCGACGTAAATACTTACAACGAGACTTTCTTTCGTATGGGGCTATTACATTATCCAGGTCAGCGACGACAAAGTCAGTACGCCTCACACGTTGACCTTGGCATTGAAAGTAAGGTCTCACCTCACCTTTTAATTTTAACAAGTGAGCTGTCACAGAGATTCCGGGTTATAAATATTCCTTCTTCTTCTTCTTCTTCTTAGTTTAAGCCTTAAGGCTTGTTATTACCAACATCTGCGTCGTTTCCTTGGCAGTGTTGGTTCTATGAGCATATAAATATTTTACATCCATCAGGTAGCTTGCTAGACTTGCCGTCAGATGTGCCATGTATCCTGGTTTTTTATGTTAATGGTGGCAATTCACTAACCCAGGGGACCACCGGCTTAACGTGCCTTCCGAAGCACGGAGACTAGTCATAAGAAAGTTTGACTCTCCCCAGGTTTGAACCCGGTGCCCCGCATTTGCATCCAACTGCGTTAGCTGCAAGGCAATGGCCGTCTCTAAATAAATTTCCTATTTTCTATCTATCCTATAAATATTCCGATTTTAAAATTTTCCGGTTGCGAAAATCGTGGGTTGGTTTGAAAGTGAATCTATCCGAAATTATGAAACCTAGAACGACCCGAGTTTCCATAATTTTGTAAATTGAACTATTAACATTTCTTAACCCCTAATCTAAATATTAGACAGAATACAAGGAAGGACGATTTGGTTGAAAATAAAATATGTTACAAAATCGTTTTCTTAACCCTGGAACTGCACACTGTGGTATCAGAAACGATTTTACGATTCTACGAATAATTTGACCAATAAGAGTGGAAAATTGTCGTGTCGTGACAAAAAAGGCGTTTTTACATTGGCGTCAAATTACTAATTTAAAAAAAAATTGTAAATGCGAAAATTTTAAATTTGTCGAAGTATTTATGTAACACAAAAGTACTGATATTAAATTTTACAATATTAAAAGCTCTACCAGAAAAAGTAGTTAAAAATTATTTTTATAACTTTCTACTATAGACGGCTCCCACGTCTAAACCGTTAAAGTTAGTATATGTCGTAGAGAACATATTCGTAGAAAATTTAATTATCTACAAAATTGTTCCTTTAAATATTATTGTTGACAGTTCTTACCATTTTGCAGCATTTTCAATGGAAAATCGCGGCGTCAATTTTTCGGCGCAGGACGTTTGAATGCGGATATTTGATATTTTGAACGGTAGGGACGTTTGAATGCAAACAATTAAAATTGCTAAAGAAGGTTTATAATGTAGGTTATATTATTTATTAAGTTATCTCGGTTTATAGCTTAGGTAATATGTTATATTTTGTTATTTATTTAGTAATAGTTTGAATAAAAGAGTTTAAAAGACAATCTGGCTCAGATTTCATCAAATCCTGAATTAGTTTCATTTCAATGTCAAAATCAATCTAAAAAACTGGCATAGTTCATGTTTTTATTTTTAATGGTCAAGGATCATAGCAAAGTTAAACTTTCTCTTGATTGAAACTACATGCCATTGCACTGACTACAAAATAAATGACCGTATATTTTCTAACTTTTTCTTTTAATATTTCAATAAAGAAGCAATTCCTTCAGAGATTTTGAAACGGAATTCACAGTTAGTTAGAGCAGACATGGTTAGAGATTTTTATATTTGTTAACCCTCACATTATTTGCATTTACTTTCTATTGATTTAATTATAAAATGTGTTAAGAGTTTTCAACTGAAAATGCGGGCAAGGAAAATAAGGTACTGCCGATATTTTTATTCTTAAAATACGTGTCCTTTGGTGCATATAATACCAACGTGTCGATAATTAAAGTAATTATTAATCGATTACCTACCAAGTTCAGAAAGAATTGTTATGCTTTGGTTATAAAAGTTTTAGAAAAAATATCAATAATAATGATTAAGAAAACAACCTTTTATTGAAAAACTTACTCTCTCTCCGTTCATCCATTAACAAAATGTGTAAAAAAACGTCAATAGATATATTTTACGCAGAAAGAATGCATCGAAACAATGTAACATTTCTTACTCAAAAAGAAAAAATAGGAGAAGTATAAATTAATGGCTTTGAAAATGGCTCCGTGTCGGCGAATTGTAAACTTGAATTTTGATATGATTATCTAGGTCTGTAAAAGGTATTTATGTGCCTCGACGCACGTTAGGAAATAAGTTTATAAAAGCATTATTTATTTTTTCAAAAAATAGATTACGACAAAAAACAAAGAAATATAAAAAAGTGAAACAAATTGCAGAAATCTTAAAGGGACAGAAACAATATCTGAAACGACAGTAGTAATACTTTACTGCTATCATAAAAATTATGTATCACATTTAACAATACTTATAGTCATATGTTGTACTAATATAATTTTTACTCTTCTTGAAAAGTAGTAAATTTTATATTTGAAAGAGGTTTTTAATTTACCTATATAAGTATTATATTATGCATAAAGCGCTTGTCGAGTTTTGCAGTTATTTTTAACTATCTTTAGATTTATTTTGTTTGGGGTAGAAATTGTTCGGATTATAGTTGAAACACAAACTGTCCCTCTGAACGCAACCCCTAATGAGAGAGATGCACGAAAACAAAGATCCAGATTGAGTCACAATCCGGAGAGGGTAACTCTCCAGTTTATGTTACCACGATGTTGAAGACCAGCACCCAAGGAAAATTGCGGAGAGCGAGGTAGTAGCTCCTGAAATTAAATGCAGTCTGAGGGCAATTTTTCCAATAAAACACTGGTATGTAACAATCAGGTTTAATAAAAGAAAACAATAATAAATAGATAGTCGTGTGTATAATTCAAATAATTATAATGTATGAAATCTGTGCAAAACAATACACACAGTTGTTGAATGAATCGTTACATAGTTATAGAATATTTGTAACAATGTGAAACAGCCAAATAAAATGTGTCAATTGTACGAATTAGAAAAATAGAATTTACTTGCATAGAGCTCTGGTAAGCTTGCATAATAAAAGGTAACATCAATTTCTTCCAATCGTATTTGGCATGCGACATTGAAAGATTACAAATCGAATACAAAGCACTTAACCGAGATAATCACGAACAAGCAGTTCTCTAGATTGAAGCTTAAATCGTCGAATGAGAACCTGGTAACGTGGCAATAACACAATCCATCCGCAGACATGGTGAAAGAGCATGCCATACGCAACAGATGTTAAGATTAGGTGGTGTGGAATGGATATTAATTTCTGTACACAAAGCGGCGTCAAAAACAGTAGTGGAAAGTATAACTCATTATTCGCACTAAAATATCGAATTATAAATGGATATCAAATTGATAACTGCCACGGTATAACTTCGTCGCCGGTCAAATTACCTCGACGACTCGTCCCAGGGAGATGGCACCGCCTCTATCTGGCTAGCTCCAGCAGAGAGACTCGAAATTTTCGCCACCGAGTTTCTTCCAGATGTTTGTGAGAGGAGTAGAGTAAAATTTGCCGTGGGCGCCACGTAATCTTGGCTACTCCTCAGCACCGATCTCTCTACCCCGATTACGAGATGGTAGAGAGTTGCGGTCGAACCTCGGCAGCTCCAGATATACAAGAGTTTAATTGTTGTATATATTTATTAATTTTGGAATTTAGACAAACAAAACTTGAAAAATGGCAATATCACGAACAAGACAATAACAATAAAATTCCCCTCGTATAGCTATACTCGGTTCACACTTTTTAACATAAAAAAAAATAATTTCGCCCCTTTTTTTCCCCAAAAATTCTGCCCAATGAATTTTTTTTTTTTTTTTTCTAAACAATAACAAAAAGAAAACAAGAAGAACAGTCCAAACACTTAGCTTTCTTGGTCTGGGGTGCAGGTAAAGTCCCAACTCACTGGCTGCTTCCCACCAGGACTCGGTACCCGGACTTGGTACGGACTTGTTATAAAAAACTTGTTACTAAAACCCTACAAATAAAAACGCGGTAGTAAACACTAAGATAAAATCTATGCTCACCTCAAGCTGTTAGGAGGGTCGACAATTAAAAAAATGAATCCTTGAGTTAAAAAATATTTAAAAAATTGTAATTTTATCCTCGAGTAAGATTGATAATGATATCTTCGAGTTTCGCTGATTAATCCCTAGCTATAGGCTGGTTATCCCACTATACCACTTTTTCAGCCAAACTCGTACAATTTTTAATTCCACTTTTGTCACTCCAAATTTTAATTTCTATCTTTTTTTTCACTTGTTCCATAAACAACCCCGATTTATATTATATAAAAAATTAACCCCGTGCCAAGCTTTCTTACAACGATTATTGGACCGTTACATAACCTTTTGCTAACGCTGCCCATGCAAGACTACCAAAAGCATAAATATTCGCACAACGCCGATAACCTCGACAATAAGTAATGTCTTGAAACGCAGGTGAAAATGCATATAAACCCGGAACGAGGAATGTAAATGGGGATGATTTAAAAAGGGAACCAATAAATTAATACAAAAATTTGTTACAGTTAAAATTTACACAATTTATTTCATGCATCGGTTTTTAACGTAATCGATAAATTGTAGCTCTCCTGACAGTTTTCTGTGATTTGGGTTTGGTTTTATTGTGTAGTTTCTTATGTTTTTAAAGTGGATATATGTGGAGATCTATTTGATAACCTTGTAAACTTGACACTCGTATTTTATATCAACTATATGAAGCTCTTTTGCTATGTGCGATTATCTTTTAAGGGAGCCAAATTCAATTAATTATTGTCAACGTGATTTGGTTAGGTTTGATTCGAAATTGAAACTTGGGAGACATTTTTAACACAACTGTGATTGAGCCCAGTTAATATTCCATCTCCACAAATTGGAACACAGAAAATTATCATTTTCTTGTGATGGTGTATTTGAATAGCTATTTGGCTATGCTCCCATTTGTGCAAGGGATTGTAAGACACCGCATATGACTTGACCTTCGATCATTTATGTGAAGTTCCTATATTTTTACGCTGCATCTTACTAGCAACCCGATGAGCAACCTAAATTATCTATAATGACTAAAATGATAACTCTGTTAATATGTTCTAGTAGAATATGATGGAGTGAGTTTATTTACAATTGATGTATTATTGTCGTGTGCTTTTTGATGCAATAAAAGGGTAGTGAATAGGAAGAAGGACTACTGACCGGTCATTCATTAACTAATACAAATTTAGAGCAAATCTTAACAATATTCCAAAGGTATCCGTCTGCTGGGACGTAGCTACCACGATGGCGCAAACAGAGGCGCGGTGCCGGTGGTAGATAGGCACGGCTGTATAAGCAGGGTTGTAGGAATAGGAACCATGGAGCAGTTGGACCTGCTCCAGGGTGCTGAATATGTAACTACGCCACTGGCCAGTATGAATTACACATAAACCATAAATTTACTCTATACAACTTAATTTGCAAATAATTTTAGCTCTTACCGGCTCTTACATTTTCAAACCTGCTAGAGTTTACATGTGGCCTGCGAGTGAGCGGTCGTATTTTAAGCATTAGTTAAGGGGGTTAATGAATTGTTTTCGGGGCCGGAAATGGTAAGAAGTAAAAATTTGCTAATTTTTGAGTTGACAGACAATGCAGTTAACAAATTGAATGATTCTACCACCCTTTCTCCCAAACTGTTGGTCAAATCCGTCACTAGTCTGCGATAAAAACGGTGCTGTATAACGAAAAAAAGAATAATAACAGTTTTATGTCCACCAACTGTCGCGCATGAATGGATAAACTGAATTTGTATTATGTAAATTTGGAAGATGTGCGAGGCCGAATGCCGAGCAATGTTTTGAGATGATAGAAAATGGCATCAGAAAAATACATAAAAATGGTGGTCGTTTTTCAATGCCATGTTTACAATCTAAATAGCCACCGCTTACTTTGCTTTGTTTGCTAACGAAAACAGAAATTAAGAATAAATTTCCATCTGCTCCAAATCTCTGTTTTCGTTAACCTAATATTTTGGTCTGTCAATGAAAGCAAAACAAACTGTAGACATTTTGTTGGTAAGCATGCGCACTGAAAAACAACCACTCTTGTTATCTTTTTCTTGAGGCCATCTTCAATCATCACAAAGCATAGCTCGGCCTTTGGCTTCGCACTTCTCCCCAAGATACAAAATAAAATATAAAGATGTATTAGAAAATTTAATTTGTATCTTACCCGTTAAGTGTCTACCACTGACGCCCATGAATGCATTTTTATTTTAATAAGAAGAGCAAAGTTGAGCAATATTCTTATATACCTCGGCTTATACCGAGTAGTCAGAAAAATTGGGCATTCACATTACCGAGATATTCATAAATTCAAATGCTTATGTTATCGAGTTTCTACTGTAGTACTTACTAATATAGTAAAAAATGATAATTATTTTTAATTTTTAAAAAATTAATTTACATCTGGATAAAATGATAAGTTATTTTACATACAAAAATATAAATTATTAAAATGTATGTAAAACACATTTCTGAATAAATATGAAAAATTTTGTTTTATTAGGATTAATGTATAAATTACAATAACGTAGATAATATTTTATCTATTTGTATAATTATGTAATATTGTAGTGTTTTTCTCTTGTCCAATTTTTTCAATTTATCACTAATCAAATACTTTAATCACTAATAACTTAATTTTTTTTTATTTCTTTTTGTGCATAATTTACTTGCATTTTATTTTATCGGTACAATTTTTTAGCATAATAATAATGAAAATATTAAAATAAAATTGGCACTAAAGTAGCAGAAATTGGCAGTGAAGGAAAACATCGGCAGTAAAGTATAATTTTTTTGTACGATTTTAGGTTATGCAATCAAACTTACATTAACTAATGTTATGTTAAATAAATTAGGATCAAACAATATTTTTTACTACCAAAACAGATCAATTATAATAAATAATATTAAATTTTTTCTGGAAAATTGTATATTTTCCTATTTATTTTTGTTTCTTCTTAAAAAAAGGTGTTCTTTTACCTAGCAATTCAACTTCTCCATTTCATTTAGAATCTCAAAATTAGTAATGTAAATTTTGGAACTTGCATACTATAAGACGATTTCAAAGAAATAAGTATTTATTAGTTTACTTGAAAAAATTTAAAAAAAATCAGATTGGTGATATACTGTGACGAATAAATCAAGCGTTGGTTTGAATAATTCATAATTTTTTATTTTCAATTATTTTAGTTTCCTCTTCTCAGAGCTTACACTTTGGGAATTAATCATACAAAAATTCAGCAACAAATAGCCCACCAAAATTATTTTATTTTACTTTGAAAATCATCAATCGTCGTGATTCAAGGATAACCAATACTGTCGGTATTTTAATGTTCGAAAACATTAGGGAGCAACAGGAAGTAGTAAGTGACCTCCCGCGAGTCCTTCCCAGGAGTAAAAGACCACCGACCAGACGTTGAATCGTGGTCTGATTAGGGGATTTTCAAACATTAAAATGCTGACGATAGACTTGTTCGTTGAATTCAGATAATCGACCCATGATTTTTAAAATAAAATTCAAAAATGTATTTCCTTTGAAGGAAAGTACACAATCACCGCTTTAAACGCTTAACAAGAAATTATCATAGAAATATCTTTAAATTTTATTGAACTTTTCGTAATGGTTATTTGCACGTCCGACGTACATAAATAAAATTGATTGGCTATTTGTACGCTCGACATAATAATACTTTATAAAAATAAAATGCTTATAAAAAATAAATTTTAATTGAATTTTTGCAATTAATATTCTATACGCTTTACTAACATTAGTTATTTTGGCATTGATTTTGTTGGGGATTAGAGTTTTCTGTTTTGGAACGGAAAGTCATTTTAGATATATTTGTAAATTTCATGTAAGGGCAAGCACACTGAATCGATTTGATACGATGCATTCAAGATGGTTTGAAAAATATATAATATTTAAAGAGGTTCATACACTGCACAACCTTTTGAATCGGCACGGCTTTACCTTAGTTACAGTTCTAGCAAAATAAAAACAGCCTAATGTTTTTTTTTAGCTAAGAATCTACTATTATTTTTAGCATATTGGTGTTTGTTTGTGAAAAAGCTTCCGAAAGCTTTTAAGCATTGCGCTAGTCTTTGTCTGTAACTAAACTATAGCATGCCAAACGGATCGTTCTGAGTTTATGATAAATTTTGTGTTTACCTTCTTTAAAATGGCAAGTCATTTTTTTTAAAAACAATTTGTTTTTAAATTTTGGTTACGTTACCACTCAATCACCTTCTGAGGATATCAGCTAAATGAAAACCCTTAGGTATATGGTTTTAAAGTTCAAAATAATTTGTTTTTGTTTCTTTAGTAATTCGAATTATTTTGATTGATATTCAATAAATTAATGTAATGTTTTAAAAATTATCCCGGCCAATCCAATATTTAACTGGACATACAATTTTGATAAAAAATCAGAAATGTTTTAAAAATCCAATTAAGTTTATATCCGATTTAGCTTATGGATAATAAACACGCACCCATAATGCAGTGGTATTAATTTTAATTTGTATTGTGCAATATTAGCAGCTCCACCCAACACCCTTTCATATTATCCATAGTATTAAATCTTGCTTTTTTTAAAGCTAAAAAGTTAACTGTGCAATTTGTAATTTAGGTCAAATTAAAGTTAACTATTACACTTCCCATCCAGAAGTCGCCTTATTACAAATGTAGATATAGCGGTTGCTATTTAATTATTCCCAAATTCACGATCGAGTATCGACTCTATTAGATTTAGGACAGCATTTGATTGTATTAACCCAGGTAGGTTGCATAATTAAAAATTATGGCTACATACTAAGATTGTTTCGGTACGAATAAGCATTAAGGGATGATCACATTATTTAAAATGCAGATGATCTATTGATGAATGGGTAGTCCTCTCCAAGTTCCCCAGAGAACAATTTTATTCAATTATGTTCGATACTGTAAGGTAAAGTTGATGCTATATTATCAATGCAGATATCTTTTGATAAATCGTTTATTTGATGATCTCCTCAGTGTGAAATAGAAATTTGTGAATGTCATTTATTGAAATCTAAACTAACTTTTTCACAGACCATTATCTACAAATAAATTTAAACTTGCTCATGGTATAAATTACTGCTTTATACTTTACGTGCCAATTAGAGCACGATAATATATAAAAGAGCCAATGAAAATAAATTACCAAAGAGTGAGTATGTGAAATTCACGACACAGATTAATCAATGTTTAATGTTACAGTTGTTAATCAAATGAAAAATTCAAATTTTTGAATTACGTATACATATCATAAAAGTATATCAGTATAAGTAATCAATTTATCGATTAATTTATTATGCAGTGCCGACCTATCAATACAATTAATATTACATCCCATAATTCATTTAGTTTTTTTGTACTAAAAGCTTTCCAGAGTGCAAGCGTTCCGTTATTCAAAAAGTTTTTGAAATTCTAACTGCATATATTCAAGTTTTATGAAGCTTTGTAACTTGCAAAATTAAAGTCCAATTGTTCTTTAGCAACTGGCGAAACGATTCTTATAAAGTTAAGCTAAACTTTTATTCGATTTTAAATTGGATCTACGCTGCTGTGTAGTTAAAATAAAAGATCAACGGTGTAAATATTTAAAATAAGAGCAATATCATTTGTAAATATACATAAGCAATGTATAAACATCAAGGGTTACCGTATGACTGTACGAAGGGGAAGAAGTGGACCTAATTCTGTGTGACAGTTTATTTAACTATTTTAGCTTTGGAGTACCTAATTGGAAAGGTGAATGAAGGAATCGATCGATCGGGATCACTCATATTATGAAATTATAAAACTGGTTTAGTTGTGTTAAAAAATTGAAATTATTAACGAAAATAACATAAAACTCTTTTCATTTTTACTTCAAATTTTTCTTCACTATATTCAACTTGTTAGAGGGATCATGCTTGAATGTGAGACCTTTCAGACTCGTAGACAGGATACTGGACGTTTATGTCACTATCACGATTGAAAATTTTTGGAATGAATTATGATACTATGATTAGTCGGGGATCCTGTTAAAATTTGTACGAATTTTTGCATGCATGGTAAACTGGTGGCCTAATTCGTTAAAGAAAATTTCTACAAAAGGCGGTAAGAAAATTTTAAATTAAATATCGTAACTATTAATGTACATTCAAAGCAATTGAGTCCGTTAGTGTGACGTCACAACGCCTAGAAATTGGCAAACCGTCTAACGCGAATTGACTAAGTGGTTTGCGCCCATTTGAAAAAGAACATAACACGAACATTTGCAAACACGACGATCGCATCAAGGAAAGTGTCAACTGTTTCAATATAACCCTATTTAATTCATTTAATTGTTATAAACTTATATTAATTATGTAAATAATTCACTATTCTACTAATTATAGTCTACTATTTTATGGTAGAAAGTTCCTTAAGTATTTAAAGCAAACCATTTTTTAAATTTAATTGGTTGCTCTCATTCTGGTGAAAAACCATTAGATAGCATGACATTATAATTAATAGTTTAAATAATATAAAGACCTTTTAAAACCTTTTTAACGTATAGATTTAAATTTTAGGAAACATACTGCGATTTTCACCGCTACGGTGTCTTTTTCTTTGAATTATATTTTATTTAAAAAGTGTTAAAAATAATTGTCAAAAGTAGAAGGTTTCTCGCTACTGTGAATTCAATCACAATTGTACAATATTGTGCACTTCACTCAATTTTTCTCATTAACTAAACTTTCACATACCGTAAAATGGGGTGAATCACAACAGGCAGGTGAATCACAACAAAAGTTTGGGAAGGCACAAATAATTTTTCTGTGCTGCAACATTGAATAAAATTATTTGATTAATCCTTGATGCACAGAAAAATTATTTGTGCCTTCCCAAACGTTTGTTGTGATTAACCTGCCTGTTGTGATTCACCCCATTTTACGGTATGTGAAAGTTTAGTTAATGAGAAAAATTGAGTGAAGTGCACAATATTGTACAATTGTGATTGAATTCACAGTAGCGAGAAACCTTCTACGTTTGACAATTATTTTTAACACTTTTTAAATAAAATATAATTCAAAGAAAAAGACACCGTAGCGGTGAAAATCGCAGTATGTTTCCTAAAATTTAAATCTATACGTTAAAAAGGTTTTAAAAGGTCTTTATATTATTTAAACTATTAATTATAATGTCATGCATTCTAATGGTTTTTCACCAGAATGAGAGCAACCAATTAAATTTAAAAAATGGTTTGCTTTAAATACTTAAGTAACTTTCTACCATAAAATAGTAGACTATAATTAGTAGAATAGTGAATTATTTACATAATTAATATAAGTTTATAACAATTAAATGAATTAAATAGGGTTATATTGAAACAGTTGACACTTTCCTTGATGCGATCGTCGTGTTTGCAAATGTTCGTGTTATGTTCTTTTTCAAATGGGCGCAAACCACTTAGTCAATTCGCGTTAGACGGTTTGCCAATTTCTAGGCGTTGTGACGTAGCCACTAACGGACTCAATTATAAGCCGAAAATGTGGCAACGTAGTCGCTGTAAATACTTAATATTATTACGCCATATATTTAACTTTGCTGTTTTCTATAGAATTAATTTAAATTAATTTTGCATTTGATCATTTATCACTCAAGTTTAAAATTAAATTTTAATTTATTACCAGAAATGGACTAGCAAAAACTTCAAAACATCCCGTTCCGTAAAAAATAAACCACAGTATATTTTCACATTTAGAAATAAGGGAAACTTGTTAAACTGTTGCTTCAATTACCTCCTGAATTCTGACCCTGCAAGTAGGAAAGGTAAGGGTATGGTAATCCCCAAGGACAACGATCCTTTTTAGCAACTTCAAAACTTGTAAAGGTAGCTACATTCTGTAATATTATTAAAAGATTGCTTCTCTTCTGATAATAAGTTTCTTATTCTTCAAATAATTATATATTTTTAATATTGCTTTTCTAATATTTATTTTTCTAAGGTACCTACTGTGTTAGCAGGTCCTTTTGTTTGTTAACTGACAAAAAATTATAACTCGTATGTGAATCACTACTACTTATAATTAAACATCTCAACTAATTAAAATTTCAAAGCTACTAATTAGCGAAACCCTCACAGCAATAACCTGTAAATTATATTATATTAAAGTCCACACATTTATCAAATTCGTAAAGTTGTTTTTTATTATTTTTAAATCGAGAATCGAGCTTTCCTTATTCCCCTTCTCCTAGGAAATATCACAAAAATTTGAAGTACTTCCAGTTTTTTTTATTGTAATTAAACATATTATGAATATCAGTACTACTACCAAATTTTTGTATGGAGTATTGAGCTTAACCTATCCTAGAGCCTGATTTATTTTGTTTGTGTTCCTAGGTAATATAATTATAATATACTTGCGACTCCCATAATGCAAATAATATATAAAGAACTAAATAGCAAAAAATAGTAGAAAAGATTATTCCTTAGCGAGTAAATGTAGTTCTGCCCATAGCTATTCATAGAATCGTTTTCATAAATCATTACTCTTCCACTAAGTCTAGCAAATCATTTATTTAATATCAATAAAAACAGCCAAAATTCCATTCCCTACCCTTATTGTATCCTTCATCCATTTTACAAGTTATACCAAATATGAAGCAGTTGTTTAGAAGCTTTTTCTACTAGTTTAATATTGCATCTTCAGATTGTATAATAATTACATTACAAGTTAGTCCTAACAACAAAACAATAAAATGTTTGCTTATAATGAATATTTAAATTCTACAACACAATTGAAATATTATATAAGTGTAACCTACCCTTAAAAGTGGATTTCAAACCATGACACAGAGAAAACAAGTGAAACAATCTTATTAAAACTTGAATGTATGCCTAATTTCGCAATATGGTGTCTTATTTTGCAATATACTTTTTAATATCTGGTGTGATAGAAGTAACAGGGCATAGAGATTTTGATGATTTGATTTGAATGCAAAAAGGAAGAACAACAAGAATTAAGGTTCAAGCCCACTTGGACCACGCGACGCGACACGACAGACGCGCTTAGAATGATTTACATAGAATCAAATGCAAGTCCGCACACCAAGACCACGCGACAGCTCGCGACACCAGGCCATAACACCAGGCTACAACAAAAGTGTAGCTCGGTGTGGTGTCGCGTCGCGTGGTCTAAGTGGGTTTCAACCTTTATAATAAAAACCGATACCAATTTCTTGGAATGAGTAAATAAAAAACTAAGATAAACTGGTTGGACTCGGATAGGAGAAAATTGGGAGTAGACAATTGGACAAGGATTGCACAATATGGATTGGAATGGAGACGAATATTGGATTGACCCATGGATTTGAAGGGGATAACTTTCAACTGTTTAATAGTCAAAAAAAAAACACTGTTTTAAATCGGAAGATCTCAAAATTTGAAAGCATAATAAGCCTTCTTTTATTTTGTACTTAAATAATTCAATTATTAAAAGTACTGTAGAATATTAGATAGGTAGCATATAATAACATATTCTTGAAATTAGAATGCTATGGGAAAGCTTTACTATAAATAAGCAATTAATAATAAATGCTATTTTAGAGTGATTTTATATAGGTTAAAATTCACGCAAGTTTTTTAAAAAATGGACAGAAAATCGTTAAATCGCTCAACAGTTAATGAGTTCACTCATGGTTCATTGGGTATGACTTTTTTGGTAGTAACGATTTTTAGCAATTGAAGTCTTTCAGGTAGAATGTATATACAAAACATTTTCTGCCTCTTCGGCGTATTCCAATCGCGGTAATACAACATTTAAGCCGATTACATTATATTATATTTAATAAATTATTAGAAAACCAAATAATTATAATATCACATGCAAGTTTCAATTAAATGTTCTGTAATTTCAAAAACTATTGAACATTGCATTTCAAAATTACGCAATAATGGACCCAAAATAATGGTAGAGCAGAAGTGTGTCCACCTTCTTCAGCATTTTTAAAATATTAAAAAAACTAAGAATTGTCAAAAGCATTTCAACAATCTTTTCTGACCATTTCTTGTTTGAAAACTCCTGAAGATTCCATCTTGGAACTCCATTAATTTGAATCCACATAACGGAACACAAGACATTGAGTCATTTTAGAGTGGCATGGAAAACCTTTTCAGATTTGTCTTATTATCATATTGTATGCAATATGGGCTCCTAATATGGAATGTTTTGGGACATATACATATGTATATCATATACATATCTTCATATTTTTATAAAAGTTTTTTGTAGATCCTTCTTTGAAAATTATTCACAAATTATTAGAATATATTGTATGGTATTGATAAAATTTTGAAAAAGAAGTCATTCGGTAATTTGCAGCATTTCTCAACTTTGCTGTTTCATTTTACTGCTAACTTCAATTGCCTTCCTCTTGACAAAAGTGTGGTGATCCATTCTCTCCCATGTTTCATAACTAGGGAACTTACTATTTAACGTGGACTCCGAACCACGGATAGCGTAATTTTCCACTCTGCAAGTTGACTATATTTACCTGGTGCAGAAGAATGTCTAAAATATTGAGGGGGCCAATAGCGAAATGTAAAAAAATTTTAATTTTCAACTTGCGATTCTGTACTTTATCTTGTAGAAAGAATACTTACTTTGAAACAAGGAAAGCCATAAGGACTTTTCGTTTATCAGCTCAAAAAGAGAGGACAGGGCAATTGTCTATCGGTGGAAGGCTAAATTTTTTTTACCAAGTGAGGGTTCTACCTGATTATAATATCACGGCCAATAATCAACGTTGTCAAGAAAATGGTGAACATTTTTTCAAAAAAATTTCTTTGGAGATTATTGCAATTTATTCGTCTTTTTTGTCAAGTTTTGTTTTTGCGATACTGTGATAGATTTTTCACAGAAATTGAGAAAAAGGTCACTGTTATCAAGGAAAGGATGAGATTAACAAGAAATTTTGTAATTTTGCTTAAAATTTTTATAAGACAAAAATTTCACTGTTTACACCTTAAAATTTTCGTTAAAATTTTCCTTAAAAGAACTTTTAAGAGAAATTTTTAACGAATTTTAAGGAATAGGACGGCACCTATTTCCTTAAAAGTTTTACGTAAAATATAGTGAGTTGTATGGTGTGTTTGGTGATATCAGGTGGTATCACTGCTTTCGTTGGTAGTAGGTACATTGTTATTATTATGAATTATGATATATCTAACTAACCTATTTTTATTATGTATTCTAACATTTTATATTATTCTTTTATTTTATTATTATTCTTGAAATTGTTGAAATAGATAATAAAATAACTGTTTTATGTTGATTCATAAATAAATATACTACAATGTTATAAAATAACCAATTTTTATTAAGAGTGCAATTAATTTTTTGAAGTGTAAAAAATATTTCCGTAAAATAATTTTAAGATTAATTTTAAGGTGTAAACACAAATCTGCAAATCTACAAATTTTAAGGAATTTTAAAGAAATTTTAACGAAAATTTTAAGCAAAATTTTAAGCGAAATTTTATAATGTAAACAGGCCTTAAAACACTTAAAGGAATCGCATGGTTTTTAAATTAGATTAAATACTCATTTAGAGGACGGATATGGGGATAGTGGAATGGGAAATAAACAAATGTATTCTCTGTCATTGTTTCGGCTGATTTACTGAAACCATCCTCATCAGGACTAACAATTATGGTTGAAAGATGTTTTCTTTTTCTTAGAGTGCCGTCTCCTCACAGAAGGTTGGCTACGGCTACCATGATGGTGTATTTGTCTTTGTTCTTCGCGAGTCTTATTAATGTTGCGGCGTCCCGAATATCGAACCATTGCCTCAGATTTTTCAGCCATGATTGCCTTTTTCTTCCGAGACCTCGTTTGCCCTCTATCTTCCCATCCATTATCAGCTGGAAAAGAGCATACTTCTCATTTCCGAAAATATGCCCAAAGTAAGCCGCCTTTCTTCGTTTGATAGTTGTGAGGACTTCTCGATCTTTGTGCATGCGGCGTAAAACCTCTTCGCTCGTGACATGCTCAATCCAAGATATTCTGAGCATTCTTCGGTATATCCACATCTCGAAAGCCTCCAATTTATTAATGGATGAAATCTTTAGAGTCTATCCTTCAACTCCATAGAAGAGTATCGATATGATATAGCACTTTGTGACGCGCCAGCGGGTTTTCAGATCTAATTCCCGGCCACACATAACAAGGTCTTCAACTTAAAAAAGGAATTACGTGCTATCTCTATCCGTTTCTTGATCTCATCATCGGGATTCCAATCTTCGTGCAACCAACATCCCAAATACTTGATCTTATCTACCCTCTTTAGTCGATCACCCCCCTATATTAATATTTATGTTGTTAATTGGTCTCTTTGATATTCACGATCACGATTAGCCATGTCAGTCTACTGCTGGATGTAGGCCTCCACCATATTTCTATGGGGAGCTGTTTAGCCATAACTCGCCACGGCGGCCAACCGGGTTGGCGAGTGTAGTCCACAGTTCGATTTTGGACTTTTTTAGATCACAGCACATATCCGACGCAATCAGGATTCGAACCGCGGTTTCCCGCTCTGTAGTCGATCCGTGTTTAATTTACGCCAGACGGCTGGTTCTCTTTGATATTATGTAGCAATAATTGTTACTTTGGCCACAAGTGTGCCGCTTGTGCCTGATGTTCTAAAGGCAGCTGACTCTTTGCTTTTCGCACCAAGCCCTGAGAGCGGGGATATTCGTGGATACTTACGCTTGGGCCTATTTTGAGTTGTACCACCTCCAAGAAACTTGGTATCAGCTACTGGAAAATGAAATGCTCGACGGACGCCAGGTTTAAATAAAAGACTCAGTAGGAGAAAAATGGTGATTTATTATAAACCGAAGAAAGATAGAAACAGATGGCTTGTTTACGTATTCTCCAATCGACTACAAACAATTATACAATAATAAATTGACCTCGAAGGCCACAAATAAAAATGGGTGGCTGAAGGCTTGGATAACCAGCAGCAATCAGCAGCTACTGTAATTACCTCGAACGTCAATAAAATTGCCTGCTTTAAGCGGAAGCGCAAAGCTTCTATTTTACCAGATGATATAAACGCTCGCAATAAAGCCAAACACCAAGCACATGCAATAACTACTTGAAATGTGTACTTACCCTGCTTATCAAATTGACCGATTGTTACAAAGGTAACAATCTTGACCCTTAACTCGATCGAACTAATCCTCGGCGAGAGCTCCCTTCGAAGGCGTCGGTCGGCTGTCAAAGAAATGATGCAACCCAGCAAACACTACACCGTCGGCCGTAAGGCGGCACTATGCCGGCAGTGCTGGCAGCAAAGCGGCCACGGGCTACAGTTACCGGGCCGCTGCAGGACCAGAGTCATGGAAACGCTGTCTGAATACGTGCATTGGCCCGCCGGTAGGCCCTCAACAGGTTTCCAGCATCATCTCAATACAGGCATAATTTTTACGTCTAATTATTATTGTGTTGATCAGATCACTATGTGTTTTTTGTATTTTCAAAAATTACGGGCTCCGGGAAGCACCAATTATAATAAAAAATATGATATTGTCTTTTTATTTTTGGATTTTGGTAAGATTTGTCATCTATTACTTTTATGTTGGTTATACAGCTCAGGTTGGCTGCGCTTCAACGAACTGTCTTATGTCGTTTAACGCGCTACGTATGTGTCTAAGGTATGTGTAAGAATAAGCGAAGATTTCACCATCACCCACCCAGGAATGGATTCCGAAAATCGAAAATACGTAAGTAGAATCCTATTATTACATGAATCGTCTATTTATTGCGTGTGTATGAATAGTAAATATTATGTATTATATGCGCTTTTGCAAGTCATGCAACTTGATCATAAAGTTACATCAGTTCTACGATTTCTATTGTTTCAATAAAATTATACTTATATACACTTTAATTTCAGGAGTCGTCAGAAAGAATCGTCTCTGTAAGGACTAAGGATGCCATACAAACCCAAGTCGAAGATGTAATTAAAACGTGGCTGCGAAATGCCCCTGACAGAGGTGGGCGGAATAAAAGAAGAAAGCGAGGTTATTTCCGTTTTTTCTTTTCGAAGGAATTTTAATTTCTGTTTGTAATTTTTGTTTTTTGTAATTAAAAATATAATACAGAAATATATATATATTTTATTGTGTCTAGAACCCCAGAAAAGTACCAAAATTAATGTACGGCAGATTGCCGGGCGGGTGCATGTTACAGGCAGACAGCCAGCGTTGGCCCGGCTGACGGCCGCATTCTCCTATAGGTACCGGCCCAGTGCAGATAACAGACACTGGCCCAGCACGGTCACTTCAGGCGTTTCGACGCTTTGCCGTTGCCGGCCCATCAATAAATTGTTTGCTGGGAAAGCACTAAAAACAGGTAAACACAAATCAAGCAATGTAACATGCACCTTAGTTCAGCTCCAGCGTCTATCTGAATGCAAAAAATACTAAGCTGGCAAGCAAATAATATTAACGCTAAAAGCAACTCAAGCAACTACTGTGACTGTGAGCAAAATTACAATAAAGCAAAAAAAAGCGATCATCAAACAAATGCACGGCGAATTCCCACGCAGGTGTCAATGGAACAGCTGATTAATTCCTATCGGGCAACGCACACGGGTCGAATGGAAAAATATCCCGATATTATCAGATGCTAACCACTTCCAGATATTATGGAGAGTTGTTGTAATAATTTGGGATAACAAACGATATCCACCAATAAATGTACCCATAGACCACCAAGGAACTACGCATAAATCAGCCACCATTCGAATGCTGATAACAAATTATCTTCCTTTGCACTCCAGATATAAATGCAATTTGCACAATTCCAAAACCTCGCAAAATCGCTAAATTGGCACTGAGACGGGAAAACTTGACTCCACCGCCTAAACTAAGTAATAACACTATGGTGTGAATAACTTTTGGTCGTCAAAACAAACTTTGGGTATTAAAACTCATTATCAAAAATAGACGACCTCAAACTTCGCAGTTTACACCAAACGCCATTTCTCGCGAGTCCTTATCTACCGTAGGTGGCACGGCTATATCATTTTTAATTATGTATAGGGTAAGTCGTAATTGTTGTAGCAATTATAATGCTACAATTACCATCACTTTTTTTTCGTTTATGCGAAGACCGTATGCATTGCTTGTTTCATTTATTTTATTTAACAATATTTGCATACCTTCAGGGCTGTCGGCAAGTATGACGGTGTCATCTGCGTATCGGATATTATTGATGATTCTTCCGTTCACCTTAATTCCATACTGTGACTCCTCCAGAGCTTCCTCAAAAATGGCCTCCGAGTACAAATTGAAGAGAAGTGGTGAGACCCCATTCTTCTTCTTTCTCGGTCCTTTTACCCTAAAGAGGGTTTGGTGAACCTTTTAATTTGGGGACGATTTATGTACTTTATATGTTTCGTACTAGGTCCTTTTTTTTACCCTAAGACAAGGTTTCTCATGGCAGATTACACCCCGGTGGTTTGCCATTGCCTGCCGGGGGAGAGACGGCCAGAATAAAGTTCTTACTTTACTCGGATTCGAACCGGGTATTTAGCGTTCATAGTCAACTCGCGTGACCGCTAAGCTCTGACCGCCTCAATAGCCCTGACGAACTCCCCTTTGGATCTCTATGTCCTCGGTTGCAGCATCTCCGAATCTGAATTGAACAGATTGAAACCAATACAGTTTTTGAATGATATTAATGTCTTTGCTGTCTAGACCTATTCTCCGTAGCAGGTTCATGAGTACGTCGTGTCTCACTTTGTCGAAAGCTTTCTCGTAGTCTATGAAGCAGGTGACTACTGGTCATTGTTGGTCGATGCATTTCTGTGCTAAAACTTGTATAAAGAATAGGGCTTCTCTCGTTCCTAGACTATTTCTGAAGCCAAATTGAGTATCTCCCATTGTTTCCTCACTTTTTTTCCACAGGCGCGCGTGTATTATTTTTAGAAAAGATTTTAATGCATGGTTCACAAGACTAATCAATCTGTAGTCACACTACAGTCTACAGTGCCTTGCGTTCACCTTTTTGGGCAACCCAAAAAGGGTAACCCTTTTTAACCCTTTTAACCCTTCTATGGGTAAGTATCCGGTATTGTAAATATGATTGTAAAAGTTCAACAAGGTGTCGCTTTTTGCTATGTCTATCTGTTGAAGGAGTTCTGCATTGATATTATCTGGTCCTGAGACTTTATTCGATTTTGTCTGCTGCAGTGCCCTATTTATATCTTCTCTCAGTATAACCGGACCCTCTAGACTCTAGAGTGTCAGTGATTCCTTCGTCAATGAGTTGCGATAATCATGATTATAAGTAATTATAAGATTATAAGATAATAAGTCCTTTAGGTAGCTCTTCCACATTTCTGCTTGTTCGTCGCTGTCTGTGACTAATCTATTGTTGTTATTGAATAGTTTACCCGTTGTTTTCTTTTTGTTTGTGTGTGTGTTAGTTCTCTTATTCTCTTGTAGGTCGAAACTGTCATGTTTCTTTTCCAGCAGTTCGATCTCCCGACATTTTGTTTCTCTGATCTTCGTTTTAATCATTCTTTGAATTTCAAGGTAGTTCTGCGTGTTTCGTTTATGTTCTCTTCTTGAGTTCATTAGATCCAATATTTCGTCGTTCATCCAATCCATTTTCTTCTCTTTCTTCTTGAACCCCAGTGTCTCCTCGGCGGTTCCCCGCAGTGCACTTTTAATTTTTGTGCATGTTTTATCCATGTCATTTGTATTTCCTATGTTTAGCATTTATTTTTATCCTATTTTCCGGCATATTTGTTTTGCAGTTTTTCAGTTTTAGTTTAACTTTCGCTATTAGAGGGTTATGATTCGAGTTTAGATCTGCACTCGGATATATTTTTACAGACGGTACGGCATTTCAAAACCTCGATTTGATCACAATAAAATCTATCTGGTTCCTGACAACTGCCTCTGGTCTATCTTGGGGTGATTTCCATGTGTAAAGCCTTCTAGTGGGTAATTGGAACCAGGTGTTGGTGATTATCATTTTATTTTCGTGACAGAATTGTATTAGTCTGTCGCCCCTCTCATTTCGTTGTCCTAACTCGAATTCACCTACTGCCGTCCGCTCTCCTCTTTTGCCTATCTTTGCGTTTAGGTCTCCCATCACTATGGTAATGTCAGAACTTTTTGTTGCTTTCATAGAAGCGCTCAACTTCTTCGTCACTTTTGTCTAGTGTTGGTGCATACACCTGAATTAGGTTTAGGTTTAATGGGGTTCCATGGATTTTTAGAAACATACATCGGTCTGAATACGGCACAAACCCACAAACAAATTTCTCCAATACCCTAGAGATCAAAATACCCACTATATTTCGATGGTTCCGGTCTTGTTCCTCGCTTCCAGAGTAGTAGAATGTAACTTTGCCTGTTTTGGCGTTAGATATTTAATTCTGGATGTAAAACTAAAGGTCTGTTAGGTTGCACATTAACCATTATCATGGTCACGAATCTAACGCCATTATTTTTATTATTTTCTAATAGAAAAACATCTAACGCCAAAATATCCTTCAACCATTATTGTTAGTCCTGAGGATGGCTTCAGTACATGAGCGGAAACGTTGACAGACAATTTATTTGTTTCATTTCGCGTTTCATTATCCCGATATCCGTCCCTTAAATACATTTGCATTGGATGATGTTACCGATTTAAGAATTACTCACAATCAGTTAGTTTTGCTTCAAAATAATTTTCATTTATTACAAAATATAGTGTAAATATGGAAATTTTTCTTGTTTTTAATTTTTTGAAGATCATGTTACACAGATGGTGGCCATTTATGTTTCTGTAGGATTTCATCAATCTCGGCAATATACTTATTATGAAATCTGTCGCGGAATTCGGGCGATTTACTCCTGGATGTTTGTTTTGAGAACTTGAAGGCAGTGTTGCTAGTTAACATAAACTTGGAACTTGAGATATCGTAGGAACTATACATTCGATTCTAACGGACTCAACAAGTCCACTTTTGACTCTCTAAGGGTCACCATTCGGCCGTACTAGCTAATCGAAAAGCATGCGGATCATCCGACGGACCCTGTATATTCCTCGTGATAGTCTCTTTTTCCTGGATTTTTGTTTTAAAAACTTCAATGCAGCGTTGCTTGTCATGATATGTATACTCGGAACTTGAGGTATCCCCACAAAAAAATCGCATAATCTGAAGTCAAGGGAGCTAGCAAGGGTACCAGAGATTATCGCCATACATTTGCGAAAAACGTAAGAACTAAACTTCCAATTCTAACGGACAAAACAAGTCCACACTCGACTCTCTTCTTCTTCTTCTTCAACGTAGTTTAAGCCGTAAGGTTTGTTATTGCCAACATCTCCGTCGTTTCCTTGGCAGTGTTAGTTCTGTGAGCATATACATATTTTATATCCATTAGGTAGCTTGCTAGACTTGCCTTTAGATGTGCCATGTATCCTTGTTTTTATGTTAATGGTGGCAATTTGCTAACCCGGGGGACCACCGGCTTAACGTGCCTTCCGAAGTATGGAGACTAGTCATAAGAAAGTTTGACTCTCCCCAGGTTTGAACCCGGTGCCCCGCATTCGCATCCAACTGCATTAGCTGCAAGGCAATGACCGTTTGACTCTCTGATACCACGAATACATGAAGTCGTTTAGGTCGCACTAACTCTGCTCGAGCTAGTTAGTCCTTTCATTTATAGTACACTCAGGTTTTAGATCCATGGGAAGAGGCCTATTTCCAGTAGTGGATAAATACAGGTTGATGAAGATGAAGAGATACTACCGATCCAAAAATTACAAGTTCTTTAAGTTTACCCTTTCTGTCTTTGTTCTCTTTCCTTATTTCGCTATTTGTATGTGTAACAGAATTAATGTTTAGTAAATTTTCAATCAAACTTAGGTATAATATTATTTCCGTTTCAATATTTAGTAACAAATATTGATAAAACAAATTTAAATTTAGAAATTTATAATCAATATTATTAAATTAAATAAAGATTGTCCGATAAGTTCTTGAACTTGATTATTATATTATCAAATTATTTTAACCCCTCTGAGGTACCTATTGTAAAATAATAAATTTCAGAATTGTGCACGGGTGCATGGTGAATCAGGATCAGACAAGTGGGGTGACTTTAAAACTTACCTGTGAAAAGTACAGCTGTGCCTAATGTTTATTTTATTTTGCGCAGTAAGAAATTTTGAAAAATTGACTCGATCGATTTTACATACGAAACATAACTGACCCAAGACGTTCTAATTTATAATCCTTAACAAACGAAATTTTATTGTGTGCAACTCGAGATAAATACCTGCGTAAGGTAGGTACGATTTTAGTATTAACAAAAAAAATATTAAACCGTAAAAACGGAAAACATAAATAAAATTAAGTGTGTGAAGGAGGCGTGTTGAATTTATTACCTTTATAAAAATAAAAATTACAGTTATTTAAGTTCCTTATCAGAATTGTGTAAACAAAAAAATGCAACAAAGTGACTCATCTTGGAGTTCAAGTGTGTTATTCATAATTTTAAATTTAACCGCCCAGTGAACAGCCAATTGTGATGGATTATTTTACCCCGTCTCTTGTTTTCACATACGCGTAACCATGACGCATAATATCGGCCGGTCTTTTGTTCGATTTATTGTAAATCTGCATTCTTTGTTGTATTTAATTTTTTCGTGACGTAATTAATGTAAACATCGATTGTTTATATCTCAAGTTTATCGTTAATTGAACTATGAAAAGCGATATTGTGATGCTAGTACGCCACTGTATTTCACCTTGCAGTCTAACAAATGCTAACAAACGAGCAGGCTTAAACCTGTAGCCAACATCCCTTTATCTCGTTTGACCTCACACCTGCTTCTTGTCTCATTCTGAGATCGGTTGTTCTTCCTGTAGTTTGTTTTGATGAAAATTATTAAACTTGGTAGGGGTACAGTGCAAAAAAGTTCGTTTTCGGTGCGTTTTCGATTCGAAAACTTAAAAAAGTGGATTTTTAACAATGAAATAAGGTTAACTAAAGACAAAAAATTTATAAAATTCAGTGTTATTTTGAATGATGCAATTTATTTTTAGTATTAATGATGGAAGATGTTAGTAAACGCTATCTTGAGAAACAGTGGAATAATATTGTGAACGAAGTGGAAGTTGATTATATTGTGGATAAATTGTATTCTTTACAAATTCTCACTTTTAATGAGTTGGAAAAAATTAACATTGAGGTATCTTACCTATTTTTAAGTTATGCAATTTTTCAAATCGGTTTTTTTAGAACGTACCACAAAAGAAAACTTCATGCTTCTTGGATATTTTAATTAAAAAAGATCAAACAGCGTACGACGAGTTTGTTAACACCCTCGAAAAGAATTATTATTGGATATCGAAAAATTTACAGATCGATAATGAAGACACCAACGACAAGATTGAGCTTGAAGTGTTTCAAGATACCCTGGTGCTGGGAGATGTTCCCAGAAGACCTAGGCATTATGTTACTCGAACAGCACCCGTAAGTATTACATTTGTTTAATGTTCATTTTATGTATGAAACTAAACTTAATAACAGTGTAAATTAAAAAAGCTTACAAGAAAGTAATTAAATTAGGATCTTGGTGATCTTGTAGAGTGAAAAATAAAACATCCCCAGCTTAATTTTGAGGTTATAACATCTTGAATGAAACAAAAGTTTCATTTATTATTGTATTATCTTCACTTTTTTCAAGTTCATGACAGTAATTTGACGTTCAATTTTAAGGTTATATTTTCTTTCTAACAAAAGATTAACTTATTTATATTCACTTTTTTCAAGTTTACAATTTAATGAATATTTTTTGTTTGTCGTAAGTAATTTTATTGGCCCAACAGGCGACTATGAAGTAAACCACAACTTTTCACACTTCAGGCTATTTTTCCTCGATTGGGTAGTATTTGAAGTTTATTTAACTACATAAATTTCATTTTCTATTACAATAATAATCCAGAGAACCTTTTAATTTATACATTGTTTAGTATAATATTATGCGAGGTTAATTTAAAGCAAAGGAAGTGTGCATGCTTGTTATAATTATTAAATCCTAATTTGCTATTCTGTCTGTTTGAAACAGTAGTAATTTATGGTTTACTTTGTACTGTATTTTTAATTTTTTATTACAAACCCACATAATATTGTACTTGTGTTTATACAAAATAGAATAAGTATTGGGTTATCATAATTACTGAAAACCTTCAATTGTCCTTGATCTTTTAAATAACAGTTCATTTAAAATTGATAAACAATTGAAACTATAAACAAATCTTATCATTTGAAGAGCTACTAAAAATTGTAAAGATCCACTTGGTGAAAATTTACTTTCATAGTAAGATTGTATAAAATGTTGTAAATTATAAAATCAAATTTAAAAAAATTAAACTAGAACTTCATAATCCGATCGAATAAGTTGCAGTACAAAAGTTAGCTAATGCTTGATAAGCAACGGTCATGTCAAGTTAAATAAAAGTTTGAAAAAGAATAATAGCAGTATTTAAAAAAATTTAATTCGTCATTTTGACACCCTATTTGCATAAGAATTCGGAAAATTAATTGTTAAGTTGATTTAAATAATTGTCAACATTTAACTGTAATAGTCGCGATTTAAAAAACTGCAAGGCGGTCAGCTGTTTGAAATTTTCACTTTTTTGTACGCTGTTATAAAATTGCACAGAGCCTACAGTCGCCCTTGAATAATTAATATTTTTAATTTGTGCGAGGAACTCGTGAAATAGAGCAATTAATTAGCACACAAAAACAAAACAATTTGCAACCTAAAATATTACAAAATTTTATTAATATAATAATTTATTATCCTATATTAAAAAGCACTTTATGACTTGTAACTGATACTTTAAAGTTGTAGATAAAAAATATTTGAAGAAAATGGAGGAAGACAATTTTGTAGGGAATTAAATTTCTTACAAAATAGTCAATAATAGAATCTAGCACAGGGGCAGTGGTGTAACTATATCTCCTTGGGCCCATGTGCAATTATTCCATCTGAGCCCCTGTACTTACCCACATTTAGGTATATAAGATAGAAGAAGTTGAAATAAATATTCCAGGAACATGTAACGATTTTGTTTCATTTATCTTTGGATGTTTTTGCCTGCATATCTTTTTTTTTCTCTGGAGAGTGGGCCCGTGTTTTTCGTACACCTAGAACCCCCGGTAGTTACGCCAGTGTACAGGGGAGGCATTCAATTTTCACTTTTTCGTTGTTATTCCCCACTTAAAGGTTAGTTTTAAAATTTATCAACAACTTAGCGACCATAGTAATGTGCGAATGCGCACGCATATATTATTATTTGTTTCAAAGATTCATTCGATATATCTCACAGAGCTTTAGAACTATTTTAATTATGTAGAGGTAAATTTTTTGTTAGTGGTTGGCACGTGACTTGGGCTTGCGCGGCAAATGTGGCGGGAGACACCCGTGACACCTAATTCCACTAATTGACACAAACAGAGAACAGAAATAACTAATATACGTTTCTGCGCATTAGCCACTCCCAACCGCTAAAGAAAAAATTCAGTCTACCAAGTCTGAAAATTTCACTAGATGTAAAATTGTGCATGCCAGATTTGATTGTGATAGAATAAAATTACGACCTGATGGTCGTAATTTTCTTGTTAAGAAAACGTCGTCGTTCACTGCGATTTAATTAAAGCAGACTACAAATAATAATAATGTAGAAACTTGATAGGGAACGTGGGTTCATTATGTAAAACGGGGTACCACTGTCACCATTTTGGAATGGAATCCAAGGTCACCAAAATCATTTATTTTTTGTAGATATTGTGCTTTATTTGCACTAAATGACATTTGGAGTTATTAGAAAAGTTGTAGAGCATAAAATTCTCTACAAATTTGGTCTTAAGCAATATTTTATAAAATTAGCCGTTTTTGAGATCGAAACTCGAAGAGTGGAAAGCGCTTCGCTATAAGTATATACGATAACGCTAGATCAGCTTTGGAAATCAATACATAGTACCGTTTATATAGTTAATTATTTATATTTATTTATATAAAGAAATTTTAGTTATTTACTATTTAATAAATGATATTTATAGATGTTATTTATAAATAATACATCCGTTTAATAATATTCAGTTAATTTATATTAATAATAAGATATTAAAATGAAATAGTTTAAATACATTTTTAGTACAATTATATTTACCATCAGTTTGTTTATGGTACATCTATTACCTTTTCTGCTTATTTGACTGGGTTAAATTCGCCTTTCACATTAACAAAACGCCACCACACGGAATAATTTCTAAGTTCATTCTGGACGTAATATAATGGCGCCACCAACGGTAATGTAAAACCCGAATAGCATTTTCCATATTTACAACTAGTTGCATAGCTCCGATAGGTGTTACACCTATCACTAACCTAAACACCTAGTTAATGCTCAACTAGGCCGACAGAGTGGGCGCCACTTGAGCTGAACGAACATTGAACTAGCCTATTACAATGCTAGATTCATTATTTCGAGGAGGACGTTTTGAGGAAGTCAACAATGTTGTGCCTTCAGTGGACGTCCACTGTACTTTAAATGGACTTTCACGACGTTCGTTGTAAGGAAGTCCACTTACGGATGTTTTGAGGAAGGACAATGTTAAATAATAACGTTTATTTAGCCTCTGGCTATACATTAACACAAACGTCCTGCCAAACGTCCCTGCTGTGGACGTAAGCAGTACTTAAAATGGACTTTAACGGGCGTACGGTGGTGGGCAACCTATGGACGTCCATAGAACTAATTTGTACTACATGGGAAGGTGGCCAATTTTCACAGGGATTATCTACTTAAGGGGAGGTTCTCATGAAACTACCAGAAAATAAGGTGATTTTCTTCAATTTTTTTTTCATGGAAGGAAGTAAATAAGCAACTTAAAATTTTTGACACTTATTTATTGAATTATTAACTACAAAAAAAATTTTTTTTTTAAGAAAAATGACGTCACGGGAAATGTCTAGAAGTGTTGTTAAATGACCGTCTCTAAAAAAGGTGCCTTCACTGCAGCCACTCTAGCACTCGTAAAAATTATTTGAAATCAAAAAACAAAATATTTTTATAAACTATATAATATTTATTGGAGGAGGGAACTACAATCATCAAAAAAAGGTGAAAATTAAAAAAATGGCGGACATGCAAACTTTCGATACCGGTTTTTCACTAGTTTTTCGCTCTTTAAAGTGGTATAAAACAAACAAATCAGCGAATATTACCTTCATTGTAGTTCATCCCCCAATAAATTTAATGATCTTTAAATTAAAAAAAAAAAAAAAGTGAATCTAGTCAGTAGTTTTTGAGTTATCGTGGCTGCAAATGTAAAAGCCATATAGCGAAAATTTGTATCAAGGCACTCCGCACGTTGGGTTTTATTCGCAGGCAGAGCAATTATTTCTCTGCTAACACCATTAAAATTCTTTATTTTACACTTGTTAGATCCCAGTTGGAATACGCCTCAAGTGTTTGGTCGCCTTATTACCAAACTTATATAGACAGATGCGAAGCAGTGGAACGGAAATTCCTTAAGTTTTTTCATTATAAACGAGGTCTCACTTCGGATGAATTCTCCAGTACGAATAGCCTCCTCGCCTGTAAAACAAGGTCTCTGGAATATAGACGCTTGGCTGCCGATTTATGTTTTGCTTATCGTTTGGTCAACGGAAAAATCAATTGTAAACGTTTGTTGAATTGCTTCCAACCGTATACACCAACGCATAACACAAGACATATTAATGCGTTTAGAACTTGCCAGCATGCGACCAATTATGGCCTCTACAGTCCTATTAATAGGATGATCCAGTTCATAAACAAAGCTAACGGTGTTGAATATTTCGATTTAACTCAACAATCGTTTATTGTTTTCAAACACAACATTATGTGGAAGATGGATTTGTTGAATGTCCATTAGCGACTTTTATTTTGTATTTTATTATAATTGTAATTTTTATTTAAACTGGTTTATCCGTTGATACTAAATAAATAAATAAATAAATAAAAAATGTAATTGTTCAGGAAACGCAAAAAAGGATTAATGTATCGTATGTATGTATGTATTAATGGATCGACTTATTATGCCATAACTTTTTTATGAAATTTATTTCAGTCAAACGGTTTGGGGAATATATTCTACATATAATAGGCTATCAAAAAATGATATAAACAAAAAATCGATTTTTGGATCTAGTTTCATGAGAACCTCCCCTTAACTAAAATCTATTTAAACTACCACTACAATTAAATAATACAAAAGCTACAGTTACGAAAACTTTACAGGTTGTTCCTCAAAGCTTCCTGTAACATGTTGAAATATGAGGCGTAGAAGATAATTATTAAATTGATAATTAAATAAAGCGATGCGCGTATTGCGCATGCGTAATATCATGATTACGCGAAAACTAATATACATAATTGTCTCATATTTTAATATGTTACGCAGGAAGCTTTAAGCAACAACCTATAAAATTTCCGTAACTGTAGCTTTAGTATTATTTAATTGTAGTGATAGTTAAATTGATTTTAGTTAAGGAGATAATCCCCATTGAAATTGGCCACCTTAATTGACTTAAAATTTCCCAATAGTTTTTGAAGCAGTTGTCTAAAGGACTGATTAGATTTTGGTTGATAACCCTCATTTTTTCTCTCTATTTCCAACCCCACGATGTTTAATGACGTGCATGAATTGATTAGCGAGATTTCCAACTGCATCCTTCCTCCAATAATTAATTTATTCCAATGAATGGGAAAGCTGTGTTGTGCACACAGGATTTGTTCCGTACAGTAGATTGACGGATACTTTTAAAATCTTATAATATAATTCAACTTGCTCTATTTTATTCCGTTATTTCAATAATTTTGTTACAGTATATTTACTCCCTAAACACAATTTTATTCTATTGGAAAGCTGGTAGGGGTTGATTCGTGGTGAAATAACATTGATAAGATCAAAACTCGTTATTACACAAATTTTCATAATTTTTTCGAAGTTCGTCATTTTAACATGCATACAATAATATGTTTTAGAAAATTAACCATGATAACACTCTAAAATTATTTAAATATTAAACCAAAATCGACCTTGTCCATGAAAAAGGTTATTCTCTCGTCCACGTGGGTACATACAATTTTTAAACTCCTTCTTTTTATCGTTTTTAATTAGTTTAATTATGTAATAATTTCAAAAATTATTTTAACCAGGAATTTTTATCTTCATCAATTTTTATCTAGTTCGAAGTTTAAGATCTAAATTAGCGAATTTTTCAACTCTGCTTGTTTAACATTCTACCTTGAGACGTGAACAAATTAATAAGGTTTGCCTAAATGTATATATTATTATATTCTATTAAAATATACATAATAGAATATAGTAGACTATTCGCACAGATTTAATTTTGGTTCTGACTTCATTTAGAATTTAAAACAATAATAATGTTCAAATCTTTTAATGATTTTGTACTTGATGATATCCCACACAGTTTACTCAACTACACTAAACACTATAGTTTAATTTGGTTTTCAATCATTAGATTATTACATAAGTTGCTTTTTAAGCAGTCGGCATCATACATGAATTAATTTGCCAAATTTTTCCTCTACTTACTTGCTAGGTTACCTACGTTCCAAATTATACACTTTTAAAGAAATATTGGAATTAAATTATGTATTTTTTTAAATAATTTGTTAATTACAATAATATGTTTATTATAATATTCAATATTGAATGATTAACAAAAGATTGGAAATTTCTTAGTGCTCGAGGTCCACAGCCAATAATAATTTATGGTGCAGTTTTTTGATATGGTTGTTCGTGATAATGAAGAATAAGACGTATATTATTAACATATTTTAATAAAAGTTGACATGTTTTGAATAGATAATGATATATTTACAGTTTGTATTATTATAAAATACAAATTTTATACCCAGTTTATTTATTATTAATTGATATTTACCTTACAGTTATTTTTAAAATGTAATTTGTTTTGTCTTTTTGAAATATTAATATTTTTTGTGATAGGGTAATTAGATATCAGCAGTATATGATTCATTAAAAATTTAACAACAAAACATTGGCTGCTAAAATAAAGGTTAATGGCATGTTAATTGAAAAATCATAAAAATTGATTAATATTTACAGTTATGTTTTCATGTGCTTTCCTAAATTTTGAATTTAGGAAAATACATAATCAGTTTAGATTTCCAATACACACTAAATACTCGAATATACGAAAAATAATTGTTGACTGATTATTATTATTATTATAGTCAGATATAGCATCATTGTTATTTGACTACCCTTTCTTCCAATTTATATTTTAATAAACTCGTACCCCATGTAAAAACCTGATCTTGCAATTGCAAAACCGCGTAAATTGAGGGATTCCTTGATTTTCACCTTTGCTTTTCTGTTTGAAGTACCAAGCTCTGAAGTTTTATTTAACATTAAATATATTTTTTTTCATGCTGCTATTTTAAGGAATGGTTGAAAATGGTAAGATTGTATTGGTTTTTGTTATTGTTTGTTTATATTATTATATACTATTTATTTTATTATAACACCTTGTTTTTATTTAGTTACAACGATTGCAAGACCAACTAGAAGTATTACAACCATGTCAGCGAATCGTATTGTATGGAATGACAGGATCTGGAAAGTCATGTCTAGCAGCTGCTGCAGTGAAAGATTCCATGCTTTTGCAAACAAGCTTTAAAAATCGGGTGTTTTGGATTAATCTGGGAGATGTTAAGGAATCCGATCATCTCCTCTTTCACATGCATTTGTAAGTTGATTCTAAATTGTTTTGCACACAGTTAACATTTAGAAAAGCAACCATTTCAAGAATTACGAAAACGCCATATAATTTACGTTATTTTTCACAATTTAATTGTCATTCATTTTTACAAATTTCCAATTTAAAACTTTTTTTGTATTTCTTAGTTGTACCTACCTGCTTCTTCATTCATCTTAGGTGAATGTACGTATTTCAAATGCCATCTCATTTTTCAAACTAGAAATATCAGTACTACTATCATTTAAAATATTTTTTTCTCTCAAGATTACTTCAAAGAATGAGGAACGACTCGCGTGAAGCAAATACTAAAACCAGGCCCTTATCTATGCAAGAAGGAAATCCATTATTTGAAATGGAAAGTCTAAAAGATTTGCTAAAAAATATGTTTCGTAGTGGTTCTTTTAGAGATGCACTTCTGGTATTGGATAACGTTTCATTAAAAGAAGCCACCCAGGCGTTTGATGTGGGATGTAAAACACTGATAACCACACAACAGAGGGATATCGTTATTGGAAACAACACAGATTACATTCAGGTTAGTTTTTGTTATTATTCAAACTAAACAATGTTGCTAATTTAAAATTAAAATCGCAACAGATTAAGGATGGTTTTACAGAAGAAGAAACTTTGCTTTTATTTGCTAATTGCCTAAAGACAGATTCAAAAAATCTTCCGGTATATGCTTCTAAAATACATGACCTATGCAAAGGAGTGCCCATTCTTGTGTCCCTTATTGGATCTCTACTAGAACCATACAAAGAGGATTTGCTCAATAGCTCGGAACCTTGGAAATACTATGTAAAAAAGTTAACACAAAAAGAAAATGAGTATGTAACATAATATTAAAAATCCATTCCAAATAACAAAATGAATCAAACGTTTTAGCTTTAAAGATCAGCTGTTCGGTGCCATAAGACTCTCTATCGACAGGTTAACTCCAAAACTTCGAGAATTATATCAGTATTTTGCCGTATTTGTAGATGATATTAACATAACATCAAAAGTAATGCAAACAATTTGGAAGATGCACGACAAATTCGAGGTTCAACGCATAATGACTGAATTGGATAATAAATCTCTCATTGTTTCCTACTACAATCTCGAACTGAAAACTTATGTGTACGGAATCCATGACTTATTCTTAGCTTACCTCAGACAAAACACAAAGGAGACTGAAATGATCGAACAACATCGAAAATTGATCTCAGCTTATAAACAAATTAGTTGCAATAGTTTGTGCAATCTGCCCAATGATAACTACATATTTCAGTACATTGGGTATCATTTGAAAGCAGCAAAGTTATATGACGACTTTAAAGTCTATTTTGATCTCAAATTTATTGGTGCTAAAATCAAAGAAATTGGAACTGCCGATTTGTTAAAAGATTATCATCTGTATAGGGATTATATAACACGTGAAGTAGGTTTCCATTAAATTGAGTTAATGTGATTATAATATTTTTTGTTTAGGATAAAACTTTAAGTGATAAGTTAGACGAATACATCAATTTTGTGAAAGCAAAAGGTCACGATTTGCACAAATTTAAAGACACCGATATAATTCAATGTGGGTTGGGACAAAATAAAGAAGGTTTTGTGTACAAAGCAGCTTTGGCTATTGCAAAAGATAACGAAAAACATTTGTACTTTTATCTGCAGTGAGTAATTTGTTATACCATCGAAAATGTTATTAAAAAAGTCTTTTTAGAGCTCCTCAGGAACGACAGTATTTTACACACACCTTGGATTTTAATGACGATGTTTCAGCTGTTTGTTTCACTTCTGATGTTAACCAAATTCTTGTGGGAATGAAAGATGGTAATATTGCTGTAAGTATATATTTTGAGTTAAGTAGGAAATTGTAATCTAAGTTTGTTTTCCTTTTTAGTTGTGGGAACAAGCATACAACCAGAAGCTGCACATCTTTTCTGGACACACTGAAAGTATCACACAACTTCAGTTGAGTTATGACCAAAAAAGTTTTCTTTCGGTTTCCCAAGATGGCTGTGTTAAAATATGGAATTTAAAAAACGTAATAATTCAAGGGAATAATGGGGATATTTTCGACGTTAACGGTAATTTTGAATAATTTAACTTATAATTTCCAATCCTGATGTCCCAGATTTTTACGAGTTTGCTACCAATATCATTAATAAAATAATACCTAATTATCTCAACTTAACAAAATTCATTATATTTGAATTTCATCAAAAATTCAAACAATATTTACCTTAGACAAAATGTTAAACACACTGCAAAATTTAACACAGATATTTCATATCTCTTTATTCTTTGTTGTATTGTTCTTTCTTGAGTTGTAAATGTTATTTGTAATATTTCTCTCATAACTATTTAATAATATAAACTAGATTTGATGTGAAACATGAACGATTAAATGATTACAGGTTATGGTAAAGCAATCCCATCTCCACGTGTGAAGCAGCCTAATTGGACCAATTTGTATGGCAGTAATGGTCGTATAGATCACAGCAAAACATGTGCACTTGACACACCAAATGACAAAATAATTTCGGCATCATATTCGCATGAATCTGACAATCTCATCGTAACTGGTTGCCTAAGTGGCCGTGTGTTAATTTGGGATGTAGAAAATGAACCCTACATTTTAGTAAAAATTCCAGGTCATGGTCAACCTGCCAATTGTGTTACGTTTTCTGCAGACAATAGTTTGGTCATATTTAGCTGTGGTACTAATATTTATATGTACGATGCTGAGAATGGTGAAGTGTTGTGTGAACTATCCAACAAAGTAAACATTACATCGCTGTTACTAGTACCCGAACTATCTACGTATCTTATATCTATGAACAAAAACAGTATTACAATCTGGACATGGAAGCAAGTTGGTTTGATGATATCAGATCCTGTTGTGACCCAGTTAGATAACAGAAAACAGGCTGGTACGTTTTTGTGCGGGGCTGTTACCGAAGATGGATTGTATTTGGTTACAGGATCTACCGACTATTACATCAGGGTGTGGCAAATAGGGACTTCCCAAATAGTTCAAGAAATACTGAACGATAAGGAACTGGTTGTCTGCTTAGATACCTTTTATGATGATACCAGAAATGCCGTCCACATTTTGCTGTCTGGTTCGGATGATAAAACTGTCAAGCAATGGCAAATTCAACCAGTAGCTCAAAAATCCGACACTGCCAAGTTACTTCCTATTTTTGACTGCTTTTGGAATGCTTCATCAGGTATTCCACGTATTGCAGCAGTCAATACCGCAAATGTGATCCAAATTATGAACGGTCATAATTTACTAATCGAATCAAAACGCATGCAAAGTCCTATAAAAGTGATACGGTTTTCTTTATGTGGCAATAAAATAGCAATGGGCTTAGAAAGTGGGGATGTGATAGAATTTGATTTTAAAAATCGAAAATACGAAACCTTAATGAAGCTTCATGGTTCCGTGGTATTGCTCAAGTATTTTAATATAACGAAAGAAGAGTGCAATGGGTTTGCAAATGGTGATTTGCAACCCCCCTACTTTATGTTAGTTGCTACTGCACAAAACGGTTGGGTAACAGTTTATAAACACAATCGAGCTTTATGTTTAATTCAACCACCCCCTTCTAATATTTCCCTAAAACAAATGCCAGTTATTCCGATAGTCCAATGTTTTTACATAAAAGAAGCGGATAAACTGCTTACTGTTTCCGAAAATCGTACCATCAAGGCATGGAATTTGGAAAATGGAACTTGTGATATATTGTTTGGAGATAGAATACATAACATGACCAATATTGTGGTCACAATGGCAACACTTTCTCTCAACCAGAGTCAATTAGCAATAACCATGACTGATCATAGTTTTGAAGTTTATACTCTAGACGTTCTTGATTCTAAAATTATCATGACTCTCAATCAGGGAAAATCGTTGACTAGCCCACTGACTTGTTGCCGATTTTCACATAATGCAAAAGTTTTAGCTCTTGGACAAGATAATGGCAATGTTGTGGTGAGTTTTCATTATACAACAATGAATTATTTTGTTTTAATTCAATGTTTTTGTTTTAGATATGGAGTATAGAATCAAAATCCATAATAGGGACTTTATATTTACATAAATCTAAAGTGTCTTATCTACTGTTTTCTCCAACACCAGCACTGATCCTTATAAGTGTTGGAGATCAAATTGGATGGTGGGATTTAACTAAATTACCAGAAGATAGAAGTCAACCAAGGTAAGTTTTCCAATCGAGATATATCTGTCCCAACCATTATACTTATAAACTCTTATATAAACTATTGTATCTACTATATCTTAAAATTTACAAGATGAGAGCATTTCAAAGCTTGTAATGTGTGGTTTTTCTGTAAAATTAAGATTTTGTAGATACAGTAGTTTCCATAGGAGGCATTTTATATTACTCAATAATAACCATTATACAAGCATTTCTACCACACATTACACAAATATGATTTATCTAACTCAAAGAATTGTACTGACAACTCGCCCAAGTTATAATTTGCCCCATAGATCATAGATCTAGGTCTTAGAGCTGGAATCTTACAAGTTCTTCATTCAAGTGGTTCCCTGGCAACTAACTAGAGACAAAATGAATTTAGTAAAACAAAACAAGAGGAAGAAAGCTGCTATATTAGATCACCAAAATAGATAAACAGACAGCATTAATCATAAAATGATTAATAGAAAGCTGAATTTAAGACTTAAAAAATAAAGAAAACGGGATAACTTTTGTACTTTAAACTTGGGTACTTTAGGCCACCGACACTACAAAACCATTACACAATATTGTCTGTCTGTTTTTGCACATTTTAAATTAATATAATTTAATCCATTATTAGAAGGAGGCGTTCGAGTACTGCAAAGAAAAGAAGTCTAACCATAGATACTGCACAACCAATATCTTTATTTAATTTGGGTCTTTGGAATGACAAGGAAGGCAGTGCAGAAAAACCTCATTTGTTAAGTTCCATTAAAGTTCGTGGATTATGGTCAACATACATTTCGGCATCTATAGATTTTTCTTCTTTCTTTACCATAGATAAAAACGGTTACCTATATATTATGGAAATGCTGCGTTGAATTAAAATTAGTTTACACTGTCAAAAATCTATGTAAATTACCATGTAAATTTACATTATTTAAACTGGTAACTGCATTGATATTTTACAGAGTAGAATTATTGCAGTGCAATAATTATTTAAATTTCGACTGAAAATATCACAAATGTTGTGATTAAGTATTACTGCTTTTGTAAAAAGCGACATATTATAATTAAGTAGGTAAATATATTTTTATATTGATAAAAATTTTAGCCCAATGAAGTTTTTACAATAATTATTATTATATTTTAGTAGTATTAAGTTTTAAAAACAAAATTTTATTGGTTGTATTATTGTTGCTTTTTTTTACTTTGATGATCATTTAACTTTTTAATTTTTTTATTGTAATGTTTCAAATTTTGTTGATTAATTGTGGGTTAATCAATTAATTATTGTATTGATTAACGCACATATTTTGTTTTTATTATCCATGTTTTTTTTATTTTTATTGTGACTAACAAACTAAAATGTGTTGACAAATTTTATAAGTGCAGTTGGTTGTCCTTTTAACTCAAATACGTACAATTTGTGACAATTATAAAGGCTGATTTATAAAAACAATTAGTTACTATTTCTAGATAAACTGCCAAACCGTTTAAGCCTCAGGTATTTTTTTTATATTTTTTTTTATTTGTACCTAACCAAAATTTGTGATGAATGCTTTTAAAACAAATATTGCATGTAATGGTGCGTTCATAATTTTAAGAATCATCAATATTATTGTTTGTTTTCTTGTTATTTTTTAACATAAACTTGGCTTATTATGTTAAATATCTGGATTGTTTATTAATTATCATAATTTTTGCATTTACTACTTATTACTTGTTTTATTCATAATCTATATCACATTAGGAGGTATAAAGCAACTGAAAATGCTTTTATTTTTTTCATGTACGTTTTAATATTTGCTCAATTATGTGTGCAATTGTTCCAAGTTGTACCTGGAACCACTCCTTTTATCAATGAATATTGTTTTCATTTTTTAAATTAATTTTTATGTTGTTTGCTCAAATGAATAATTAATAAAGTGGTGTCTGATTGCAATTATTTAATTAATTATACTTTTATCTTGGTCTGTTGCTAGCCGTCCATAAATATGATCTAAAATAATATATATATTTCCGGTTATAAACATGTGAATTTATACATCGAATTACATTATTTTGCAAAACTTTATATTTATATTTTAATTTTGCAAATTACATTTATTGATTTCAGTTCTCAATAACTTGTTATGAAAGGTTTTGCAAAATAATGTAATTCAATGCATAAATGAAGGGCTCAATGGAAAAGGTGCCTAAGCCACAAATTTAAAATATCCTCATTTTGTGCCTAAATACTTTTCAAAAACGGATATTTTAAATTTGTTGCTTAGGCACCTCCACTGGGCCCTTTAAATATGATCTACGCAATAGCTGTTTTAATAATGTGATGTAGATTAATAACTGATTATGTAAGATGGTTTACATTATTTTTATCATTGTAAGTAAGATGGATTGTTTGCATTCAAATATATATATTTACTACTGTTTCTTCTTTTATTACCATTGAGCAAGAAATTTAATTTTTGATTCAATTAATTTTTTTTAGTTATAGAGGTACTCAGTTTGATTCCAGGTAAATTAAGAACTTGCTTCTGGCCAACTCCTCTTGGAAGACAATGGTAAACCATTAAGTATATTCTTCCTAGAAATTCCTTATTACAGTGCCTTGGTTGGAAGCAAAGTGGCCGATTTCCATGGGATTTGGCCATAAGAAGCAACTACCACTACACATGGACGTGCCTAACCAACTTTTTTGAGGGGGGAATTTGCCAACTTTTTGAAATTGTCTATTTTGCCTATTGTTGGTTTAGCGGATTTTGCCAACTTGACCGAGTTTTGAATGATTTTGCCAAATTTTGTCACTACAATTAAATATTGCTGAAGGTGTTTAATTACGATTTTCCGCTCGTCCGGATTGTAGAAATTTTTTTTTTAAATATCAGTATAAATAAAGCAAGAAAGATATTTTGAATGAATTCTAACTACACTCTGTGTTATATTTTTTTCTTAGGTTATTTATTTTAACGAAGAAAAGTTTAATTTAGATGGTTTCAATGGATATAGGAGAGAAATGAGGAAAGATATTGGGAACTTTGGTGGTGGTTTCATTTGTGGTATGGAGCTTTTAGTACATTGGGAACGTTTAATTTGGCATTTCCATTTACTCAGATGAATAGCTCTAGGAATATCAGGAAGTGTTATCCCAACATCTGATTCCATTTTTAACAGGCTATCCAGAACAAAACTTTATCTTCCAGCACGATAATGTAAGTGTGCATGTCAGCCAGGCCAGGTCGGTGATCGCCGAGCGCCCCCAACTCAAGGGGGCCCCGAAGAGGCCTCAAAAGTGGTTTATACTTAGGGTAAAAGGATTTTCAAAAATATCCGCTGTTAGTAAGGGGGCCTTCAGCTAGCCGATGGCCCCCAAAAGAGCCAGTCCGGGTCTGATGTCAGCAGGAACTCAAAGAAATGATTTGCAGCTAGAAACATTAATGTTATCGACTAGCCAGCATGTTTATCTGATTTGAACCTTAGTGAGAATCTTTGGGGACTGCTTGTTCGGAAAATGTATAAAAATAATGAGTATTCACCATAAAAAAACTAGTGTGGCTATTTTAACAGCATGGCGAAATTTACGTAATGACGCCTTGAAACAGGGCCATATTTCTAAATAGGCAGAGTAGGCAGCTGCCTAGAGCGGCAAATTTTGAACGTAAAAGTAAAAAATAAGAATTATTTTTAAAATATTTTCCAACCATAAATTTTTTAATTATTTGTAAGTTAACTCTCAACTTATCAAGCATAAATATCAACTTATAGAGCCTCTGAAGTATATACAGTGGCTCAAAAAATTCCTCGGACACTCCTATGTTAGCAATGTAAATTGCACATTTTGAAGTGCAAGTGAATGTCGTTTTGACATATAAAAATCGATTTTACAACAAACTTTTTAAACATTTTTTGTAGAAAATTTCATTATCTTCAATTTTATACCTATAAATTTTTTCATTTTGTCACGTCGTTTTTGACTGAGAGCGACTTAAACAAGACTCGGGAAAATACAAAAAATATTGTCACCTGTATCTCGGAAACGGTGCAACAAAATAGAAAAATGAAGAGGAATTTTTTTTTGTAAATATCGTTCCCTACATTTTTATTCATATACATTTTTCTATTTTGTCGCACCATTTCCGAGATACAGGTGACAATATTTTTTGTATTTTCCCGAGTCTTGTTTAAGTCGCTCTCAGTCAAAAACGGGGCGACAAATTGAAAAAATTTATAGGTATAAAATTGAAGATAATGAAATTTTCTACAAAAAATGTTTAAAAAGTTTTGTTGTAAAATCGATTTTTATATGTCAAAAAACGGTTTCAAAATGTGCAATTTACATTGCTAACATCGGAGTGTCCGAAGACTTTTTCCAGCCACTGTAATTACATTTGACTACATCCGCTGACTTCTAAGAAAATCATATGAAATTAATGTATACAAGGGGACCCCCCTACATCCCCTGGGCGACCACGTCAGCCGACCACTACTCACCCCTAATATTTTTGTGTAATGAAGGGGCGGTAAATATTATTATGCCTACAGGCGGCAAATTGGTAAATCCGGCCCTGCCTTGAAAGCGAGGAATTCAACTTTTTGTTTACCCTCTGTCTCTTGAAAATTCGATTTACAACTACGGCGTCGGTTAAATCAAACGGATTGTGATAGAAGGGTAAATTTTTGTGAATTGTCTTCAGATGGCAATTCATCTGAATTTTGATTTGATTGTCCCAGGGTATCCTGGATTTAACATGATTTTTTTTTAATAAAACCAACTCTTCCTTCCATTACTTCTCCGTCTTCTTTTTTTTTCTTAGTTACTTTTCAAATAATCGCCAAATAAGAACCCACGAACCGCGTACACGTGACTCAAGCGCTGGTACTGGACAGGGGTGTAATCCCTTACCTGGTCTGTCTACCATTATATCGTAGGTCAGCGGGACCCGTGGCGCAAATTAGAGCAATTTGTGTTATATTTTCTTGGCATCCATATGTGGGGCTTCATTTTTTTGCGGTGGAGCCTGATTTGTTTGTGGTAGACCGGTTGGTCAATATTTACTTGAAGCCCGATTTTTTGTGTTGGGTAATTTTTTGTGTTGGGCACTTTCTTGATACCAATCAGTAGTGGGATCATTTTTATATACCTACATCCTACATGAGGTTCTATTGTGAATCTCGCGACACCTTTTAGGGCCTATGATCTTGGAAGGACTAATCTTAGAGTTTGCTTTTGTTAAGGTTCGAGCTAACGTTCTCCAGTTTATTTTTTTGAAAGCAATATTTTGTTAGTTCGATACTTAGCGCGATTTTTTTACTCAAAGGGACTCATGTGAGTCAACGTTCTATTTAATACCCACAACTCAGTGGCGGATTGCCCAACAGGCGCAAGAGGCGCGCGCTTAGGGCCTCGTAAATCAATATGGGCTTCAAAATAAGGAAAAGTTAATTATTATTAATTTATTTATATTAAAAATTTAATTATTATTAATTAAATTCCTGTTATAATAAACACAGGAAAAATAGCGAAAAAATTCTAAGCCCTAAGATGCCTTAGATTTGCAATTAGTTTGATTTCAGTGCAATTTTTGATTTAAATTTTTTGATAAAAATTTAATTTTGTTCAAATATTGTGAAACTTCATGAAAATATTAACTCTGTTGTAATAAATACAGGAAAAATTACGAAAAAATTCTAAGTCCTAAGATGCCTTAGTTTTTCAGGTATTTTGAATTCAGTGCAATTTTTGATTTAAATTTTTTGATAAAAATTAAATTTTGTTAGAATATTCTGAAATTTTACGAAAATATTAATACCGTTGTAATTAATCAACAGAAAAAATAACTAAAAAATTCTAAGCCCTAAGATGCCTTAGATTTGCAGATATTTTGATTTCAGTGCAATTTTTGATTTAAATTTTTTGATAAAAATTTAATTTTGTTCAAATATTCTGAAACTTCATGAAAATATTACCTCTGTTGTAATAAACACAGGAAAAATAAGTAAAAAATTCTAAGCCCTAAGATGCTTTAGATTTGCAGTTATTTTGATTTCGTGCAATTTTTGATTTAAATTTTTTGATAAAAATGTAATTTTGTTCAAATATTGTGAAACTCTATAAAAATATTAATTCCGCTGTAATAAATACAGGAAAAATAACGAAAAAATTCTAATCTCTCAGATGCCTTAGATTTGTAGTTATTTTAATTTCAGCGCAATTTTTGATTTAGGTAAATTTTTTGTTAAAAATTAAATTTTGTTCAAATATTCTGAAACTTCATGAAAATATTACCTCTGTTGTAATAAATACAGGAAAAATAAAGAAAAAATTAAAGCCCTAAGATGCCTTAGTTTTTCAGTTATTTTTGATTTCACTGCAATTTTTTATTTAAATTTTTTGATAAAAATTTAATTTTGTTAAAATATTCTGAAATTTTATGAAAATATTAATAGCGTTGTAATAAATACAGGAAAAATAACGAAAAAATTCTAGGCCCTAATGCCTTGGATTTGCAGTTATTTTGATTTCAGTGAAATTTTTAGTAAAAAAAAAAGTATTAAAAAAATAAATCGTCTGCGATGAGGTGCTGGTGTTCAAATCAATTGCTTTAGGGAGTGTAGGATTAGTGAAATGAGAAAATGCTTAGAGATGGTCCTCAAAATTGAATTGCACCTGGGGTCTCATAAGTTCTAAAACCGCCACTGCAGCAACTAAACTTTTCTTTTCTTGACATGTTTGATTTTCAATTTCAGTATGAGACACACTGGATTCGGTTTTGGATTAGTATGAATGTGGGTCGAAGTTTTTAGGTGAGGTTATTCGGGTTACCCCCGGTGAACCTTAATTTTTCAGGTGGTTTGTGGAAGATGGAGTATTCCTATCTGCAGGCCGAGTAGTGCCAGGTTTCATCGACCACTCCGTGTAATGTTTTTTCAACACGCGAGTGTATTTTTCCATTAATTTGTTTATATTAGCTGTGTTTGCGCCTTCGGCCCTGGGACTGCTAAACAGTCCAGCGAGCATTGCTGAACCAATTTTAGGCCTCCACACTTTTCCCTTTCTGCAGGAACTGGCATTCCAGCATAAGTTAAAATTGAAAGGATAATTTAAAAAGCTAAATTACATTATATTATAATAGTTGATATTTTGTTGACCTTCAAATATGAAATAGTAGAAGAATTTTGATTGGTAAGTGTCTAATTAACAATTAAGTATTGCTGACGTTTCGAACCCTTTACTGGCCCATTCTCAAAGCTTCTCCAGAGAAAACTGTGGGTTGAAATATTTATTTTATGGGACTTTTAGTATACATTTCTTTTATTTAATAGATAACTTCAAACTTACATTATAATATTATTATTCAATAAAAAAAAGTTATTTATTATTTTACAAAGGTAGTTTATCTTTTAAATAAAAATCAAGTGCGTACTATTTGGCACGCGTACCTTACTATTTATGTTCATAGTCGATTTTGTGAAAATAAAACTGCAATAGAAAATCTTGAGCTTTGAATAAAAATAGTACTATCAGCATGTGAACAAGAATAATTGGTAAACATAAATCAACCTACGAGATAAGATGAAATCTGGCAAATATTAATGAGAAAATATAAAAAAGATTGGCCTAACGAAATTGCAGAAATAAGTCTAAAAAGTGAAACTGTTGTGAAAAATCCGATAATAATTTAATATTTTTTTCATATTACCTGTCATGAATCTGCGAGTTTCATTGCATGTTGAGACAGTCGAAACACGACAATTGCAGATCAACGCGACTGTTGGTCAGAAACTAAATTGGTTTCTGCCCTAGGAAAGAAAGCGTCAAGTTTCTGCCCGCTTACTCAGTTTTTGATTTCATTTTAAACCTGTCAGAATTGAATTTATTAATTGTAAACAATTAATGTGACAGCTGACAATTCTTATATTTTATGAAAACTCTCAGATTCATTACAGGTAATATGAAAAATAGTATGTTTGGGCACGGGATGAAACACGATTTCAGACTCGGGGTGATGCCAGCCCTCGCTTTCGCTCGGAAAGGCAATCCACCCTCGTCTGAAATCATCTGGTTTCATCCCTTGTCAAACAATATACTATTTCTTTATGCAAAGAATAATTGAAGGGGTCAGTGCAAAAAGTAGCTAAATCCATATTTTGGACTTGAAAAGTTGCTAAATTTTCAATCTTTTTTCCAATTTTTTTCTCGTTATTGGATAAATTTTTGATTACATGTTATATGTTATTATATTGCCAAAAGTTTTAGTTTTTATTTAAAAAAATTACATATTATGGTGATCATTAAAAATGTAGATGTGGGAACCTTTTGAAACTTTCAAACAGCTATAACTCAGAAACTCAAAAATGTGACTTAGCTACTTTTTGCACTGACCCCTTCAATTATTTAATTTTCATTTACATTCAAATATTCGATTATATAAAATTATAACATTCACACAAACGCACATTCAGAACAATTTGAGTTTTTCTGCTTGTTTGCTTTTGTTTTGTGCTTTTAGAACAATTCGTTTGGAGTTATTATTATTATTATTATTGAATGGGTTGTGATTTTATATCCACTTGCATTGCAGATCTAGGCTTATTGTATCCCGCGTTCCGAGTTTACTCCATCAGTCCTGTTTCCTCAACAAAATTAAGGATGTGGCCGATGGGAACCTGAGTTATTTCTGCGGTAGTGGGATTAAAAAAAACAAGATGTTTTAGCCTTTTTGAGGTTAGTACAGGACATACACAGACTTCTACTTCCACGACCCCTTTATATATTTAACCCCCCTTATAATGAGGTGCCTGTTTAGACAGCAGTATCCAGTAAACAATCCTACTACATATATTGCTCAGCTGTAAGATTTCCCTTTTCATTTGTTTACTGGAGGGATACTCTATGAACATCCACGACTCGGGTTTTCTGATTAAGTTTGGTCTGTTGCCTAACTAGAAAGTGTGTCTGGAGCAAAAGCTTAAGTTTTTGTAGAGATCCAACCTTGCCTTGGTTATCTCTCATCAAAGCTCTATGGAGGGAACATTCTGCAGTTCCTTCAAAAGTTTTTTTGCCCTTTTCTCAGTCACCAGTCCTCTTGTCCCGGCTATAGAGACTATGAGTGTCTGCCCTGATGGTGGTAAGCTCACAATTCCACCAGGTGGTCTCGCGTTTTGCTACCTTTCTCCTCATTGGACAGCTTTCAGTTTGGAGTTAGTTTCAAAACTCATAAAGAATGTTTTTAAATTGTTTTAATTTAGAAAAAATGTTTAATATGTGCACTAACAGTAACCAATCCATCGACGAATCTAAGTAGTTTAACTATTCTTGAATTTCCAATCAAAACGAATAAGAATTCAAGCAAAAACGTTTGAATCCAAATTTTTTAAAAAATTGATGAGCATAGCACGGATTCAAAGCACGGAAACGATCATAAGAAAATTAAACTACGTGTGGAAATAAACCCGGTACCCCGGCATTACCAGTTGATCGCTCTAATTACCATGGTACGGTCGCATCTCCTTCATAATTGGATAATATGGTTTTTATGTACTACTAATTATTTAAAATACAAATTTATTCATTTCATCTTAAGTTACTGGTAAGTACATAATGCTAAAAATTTAAGTAGTACTTTCAGGATTTTTATGTTCGGTAGTAGTTTCATTTTGTTCATTTTGAGCTGCATCTTCGGCTTCGGCATTTTCGCCTTCATTTGGAACAATTTCTATTTCGACTTCTTCATCTAATATTTCAATTTCATCTTCCTCTTCTTCAACTTCTTCCTCTTCTTTTCCAAGATTCCTTTGTAGCAATTTATGTATAATTACCTCATCTTCTGGTGACACGTCTGTCTCTCTGATATCCATCCATTTTATAATTGGATTATTTTTTAAAGCTGCTGCTATTTTCTATAAAAAGCGTTAACCAGATTTTCCATTATATTATTAATACTTTTAATAAATATGTAAGTATCTACCTCGCCATGTTCTGGGCCAATCCAATTATTACTAATATCTAAAAGTTCGAGAGATCGGTTGAGAGTTATCAATTGACTAACTCGAAGTCCAGTATCATCTTCAAAATAACACCCGGATATATTTAGCTCTTTTAATTTATCTACTCTCACAAGAGCACGCAATATTCCCATAACACCGACGTGTTCCAAAGGATTTAATCTTAAATTTAAATGAACCATAGGACAGCAACAGTCCTGCAATAAAACCCAGCCAATTCCTTCCGCTCCAGCTTTTTTAATTCTATTATTCGTTAGTATTAATCTTTCTAAAGTAGGATGAACAGTCATTAATTTGGCGATACAGAGCGCACCATTATCAGCTATAAGGCAATGCGATAAATCCATTTCTATTAATGTTTTATTTTTTATTAAGCCTTGCATTAAAACTTGAATATGCTCATCTCCCACCTTGCTCCTGTGAAGCCTTAAAATTTTAATATTTTCTAAAAACAAAACCGCAGTTCCCAATCGTTTACAATCTAAAACTGATACTTTAAACATGGACCACGTTAGGGTTTCAGCGACCCCCTTCATTCCGTATATTATATCCAATTCTTCAATTCCAACAAGGACTTTTAAAATTGGTTCAAAATTGATATGGTCAATTGGGTATTCCTCCGGAATTTCATCACTTAATAAATTAAGAGGTGGTTTCCAGACCTGCAGTTGACTAACAATTAGGCGGCGTATAAATGGAGAACATAATTTTGTTGTCTCTTCCATTTCGTATTCATCTCTATATTGTGGCTGCGCTTCTTCTACTACTTGTTGCATGTACCTCTCCATGAACACAGTTTTCCAAGTCCAATCTTCATTTAAGTGATATACTATTGTTCCATATTTATCTTTAAATCTTCTTTCCCAATAAAGTTTATCCTGAAAATCGATAAGGTTTAGTTAATTATTTTTTTTAAAGATAATGAGTTTTTTTTTTTGAATGTCGCAGATGAACCTGCCGGATTTGATGCACTCTTAAGAATTTTTTCCATTTCTAACTATTATTTATTGTTTTTTTTTTTAATTTAAATTAAATAAAAATAGATAAATTAAATAAGGCGGAATTTATAACTAGTATTTCGGCAAAGAGCAAAAGTATTTAAATTTGACAAATTAGGGCAGATATTTCGATAGATCAAAATAACTAAATTTAATTCATAATTTGCAGAAAGTTATTCAATAAACTCTGATAACTATTTAATGTTGTTCCGCCACTATTCCACTCAGATGGATTACAATGATAAAATGAAAATTTTATACTGTGTTGTTGTATTATCATATTAAAATTTATTTGCTTGAGTACGTAGCAAATTTTCATATTTTGGATAAACTTATTTGATTTATTCAAGATATTAAATGTTACAGCAAATAACTGCCAAAATAATAAAATTTATAGAATATGATGATATTTTAGAAAATATTTTCTACACCTCGGTTATTTGTTGAATGTAATTGGGTGTATTTCAAATTAATGTTGAGCAATTTACATATTTTCAAAACAAGCTTCTCTGGTGATAAAGCGAGCTATTCTCATGTTATTTATCCAGATTATATCAAATTTTAAATTGCATCTGTCCAAAATAACATTTGGCCACTTTCTGCAGTAATTTTTCACTTGGAAAGTTCATAATCCATTTTAAGTTATAAAGAATTATTATATCGCTGCATTGCTTAGAAGCTTGTGATAATCTAGTCTCGATTATAGTCAATAAAACAATTATTCAGAACCATACATTATTCAGTCTAAAATCTAAATGATCAAATCAATTTATTGAATTCGTTTGACAAAAACCTTTAAACCGCTGATTGGTTCCGTTCAAATGAACAACTGACATGAACTGAAGAGGTTCAGATGTTCAGTTCACATAATCGAGGACTTAAAAAAATTTCCGTCATTTTCAAAACGCAGCATTGTAAGAATTTGTACGTTTACAATAAATTGAAACGTAATGGGTTAAAGTAAAACAGTCATTTGGCAGCAACTATCCTGTTTGATATGTTTACCTTACTAATAAAATGTAAATTTATTGTAACATCTATAAATTCCGAACTTTTATCTTGCAACTTAACAAAACAAACTTGTAAAAAAATTTCAAACTTTTTATGAAAAATTCTTAATTATTCACAGTGCTTGAACAAAACTGCTGAATATTGGAGGTTAATAAATTAATTTTCGCTATTTAATTATAATTGAAATTGGGATAAAATTTGCATAGATATTAATAAAGTAAATTAACCCTGCTTCTCTAATATTAATTGAAATGATCTACTAAACTTACATCTATTAAGGGAACTACTAAGTCTAAAGACAAATCGGTTGGCAAAATTTCCAGCAGATGATCTCTTTCAGCTTCAGGTAATTCATCAAGAAGCGGGTTCCTTACGAAATGTTTTGATATCGCTAGTACACAGAATGTTACCAACGAAGGACAGTGATCATCTCCCCACTCAAGATTTTCAGGAAATACTCTTCTGTTTCTTTCACTTAGTAAATTAAGGGCTGCCGGAGATGGGGAGTATGCTTCTCTCGTATTAGGGTTTATTACGTGCGGAAATCGCATTTTGATTTAACTTTAAAAAAACATAAAAAAAATTACAAAAATCACAACTTTGGATTTTCAAAACATAACCTTTTAAATTAGTTCCATCATTTTTTGAAAAGTAAAATTGAAACTTCATATTTTCAAAGCTTGCTCATTCAAAATGAGAATATTAGCGTATAGGGTGACTGAAAATAATATATTCTCTCAATGTCGCCTCAACTTTTGCTTTTATTGCACTTCTTTTTCTGACTTTTAATCGAAATTAGGTTCATTTCTGACGGGTGTCGCTAATGAAACTTTTAATTATGTCCGATACTTCTGTTTTCATTACAAACGGTTAGATAAGCAAGTTATTTTATACAATTATTTCAGTTCATTTACAGAACAAATTGTTTCTTCAAAAAAGTTTACTAAAGTTGTAGCCTATAAGTTTTCTATCCGAAATTAGACGATCATTGTTTCTATAAATCATTTCGTTTAAAAGATATGTAGGTTTTTCAAGAAGAACTAAGAAAAGTCTCAATAATTGTTATTTTTCTTTGTTTAATTTAAACCGTTGATTTTCACAATAGGAATAAATTCCGTATATGAATCCATTAATAACAAAGAGATAATTCATTTCAATTGAGTCCATTAGTGGTGAAGTCACAACGCCTAGAAATTGGCAAACCGTCTAACGCAAATTGACTAATAAGTGGTTTGCGTCCATTTGAAAAAAAACATAACACGAATATGTGCAAACACGACGATCACATCAAGGAAAGTGTCAACAGTTTCAACATAACCCTATTTAATTCATTTAATTGTTATAAACTTCTATTAATTATGTAAATAATTCACTATTCTACTATTGTAGTCTACTATTTTATGGTAGAAAGTTCCTTAAGTATTTAAAGCAAACCATTTTTTAAATTTAATTGATTGCTCTCATTCTGGCGAAAAACCATTAGAATGCATTACATTATAATTAATAGTTTAAAGAATATAAAAACCTTTTTAAACCTTTTTAACGTATAGAATTAAATTTCATGAAGCATACTGCGGTTTTCACCTCTACGGTGTCTTTTTCTTTGAATTATATTTTATTTAAAAGTGTTAAAAATAATTGTCAAACGTAGTAGGTTTCTCGCTACTGTGATTATACAATTCAATCACAATAATTGTACAATTGTGCACTTCACTAAATTTTTCTCATTAACTAAACTTTTACATACCGTAAAATGGGGTGAATCACAACAGGCAGGTGAATCACAACAAAAGTTTGGGAAGGCACAAATAATTTTTCTGTGCATCAAGGATTAATCAAATAATTTTATTCAAGGTTGCAGTACAGAAAAATTATTTGTGCCTTTCCAAACTTTTGTTGTGATTTACCTGCCTGTTGTGATTCACCCCATTTTACGGTATGTGAAAGTTTAGTTAATGAGAAAAATTTCTTCTTCATCCATGTTTCTTTTTCTATATTATTTATTTGTATCGTTTCTCTTTGCGCCTTGTTGAAGGATTTCATTGCTTTATCTTTGATTATGTTTACACTATACATAACTATACATACACATACACAGAGAGCGGTCGGAGCATAACGGTTAAGTACGTTGACTGTTGACACGAAATGCCCGGTTCGATTCCGGATAAGGTAAAAACTTTATTCTGGCCGTCTCTTATACAGAAAGGAGGGGGACCCCTACTGTATACGTACTTTGTCCCAAGAAAGCAGTATTCGCAAAAATGATAAGCAATTGCTCATCATGAATGCTGTCACGACGTCCGAATTCGGACAAAACGACCAAGAAGAAGAATACATACACATACATTATACATTTTACAGTTTGTTTTACCATTTTTTTATTATAAATCTTATTTTTGACCACATGGTCTACTTTTATTTCCCTCACGTCTTGCCATAATTTAGTTCTTGGAAACAGGCCATTCGTTGCAATGATGGCCTGCCCTCACTGACTAACCCTTTTCAAAGGGACACATCATCACATAAAGGCTTTTTATTACTTTTTCTACATTTCTACCAACTTTGCTCAATAACATAACTAATTATAAAGCCTTTATTGCTGTTACCCTCTTCTCAGCATTGCAGATTCACGCGGGTTGATCTAGTCTAGATTTTCTCAACCAAGCAAAGCAAACCAAGTTTGATTTTGTATGGCGATCACAGGCCCCATTATTGTCGCATTTTATATCCTTCCTTCAGGCAAACTGTTTAACTTTGACTTATTATTCATTATATTTAGTTAATTCTCTCATTTTGACACCTTAATCACGCTTTTTTCAGCTTCGATCTCACCACGCTATTAATATTTTCGCTTCAAATGCGAAATTTTTGAGAGGAAGGGAATCTTGTTAATTAATTCATATGTGTCCGTAAAATGAAGAAAAATGAGTTTCCAGCGGAGCGATTTCAGATGAGCAATCGCGTTGAGATATTTGATCCATTTATTATATTTCGAATGACCATCCAATAATAATAGAAAATTTTAATGCAAAGGAAAAGGGAATGCATTTAATGCAGTGAGGGGTTTTGTTAACATTTGTAGCGCCCTTTGAATACCTTGGACATAGCAATATTCCCTGTACCTAATTTGGCTTCACCGAATGAAACACCAAAAGGATAAACTTCTTTTAGTACAGGGAAGTGCTTTTGAACATTAATGGGTAAAGTTGGAGAAGAGGAACTCCACGGATATTTGATTCTGGATTATTCTTCATAATAATGTATGTTACGTTCAAAACCCGATATAACTAGGAAATTCTAATTCTATCAAACCTTCTTAGTTAATTCTATTTCACTAAGTGCGTTATTTTATGGTTATGCTTGCCTGAAAAAAAATTATGTACCAATTTATAATATGAATGAGGATTCATTAGCATTTTAAATATCAAAACAATTGCTGTTAAATACGATTTATCAGATATAAAAAATGTTTAAACTTCATTATCTCTGTTGTCTTGAAATATACTTAATGAGTTTTTCTTGTCATACGACGATATGTTCAGTTCAAACTAAAATTAACTGACAATAGTCAGTTAATTCGCGTCGTAACTGAAATCTATCACGGCTTAAACTATATTTCAAATAAAAGTAGACGAAATTAAATAAAAATTGATTAGGTTAGGTCTGAAAACTATTTAGTTGGTAATTTTACTGTTGATGCCATCATATTGAGTAGAATTTAAGCTGTATAAAATAATAATATCACACCTAGCTAAAGATAATAATTAAATATTAAATATTGCAAGCTGAAAGTATATCTGGAAGGCTTCCTTTGTTCATATTTTGCTGGTAATAAATTCTATACTAAATATCTAAATAGTAAGGGTATTCACACTCATTTGTAACATATAATCATAATAACCGTGAACATATTATGTTGTATTGTAATCAATTCTTTACATAATTCTTGTCACAATCAACTGCTATTTGGATAAGTATATATAACCCAATTGACATGCACTCTCAAGCTGATCAAGAGTTGAAGTTTATTATTGGTGACCAGAACCATCTCACCAAATTTGTGTTATTGTGAGAGCTCAAGAGCAAAATAGCTAAAGAGGTTACTTTCCAACTAATCACTAATCGATATCTTTTTGACATTTGGTGCTCCCTCTACTTTACGCTGTGATGATGGAGTTTGTTAAAAGAAAAGCTACATATGTTTAGATAGACCAGAATTAAAAATTGTTCATGGAAAACCAGGACATAGCCAGGGTTCTGTGGAAAGAACCAATCAAGACATAAAACCTGTTGACTTCACAGATGAGGATAATATCAATACCACTAATTGTTCAAATGATGCATGTTTTGTGCAATTTATTTTTATAAATTGCTATTTTTATAGAGCCATTTATTTATGAAGCAAACAATCTCCCTACAACGGCATGTTTGGAATTGAGCCAAGGGTAGGACTGATAATAACAAAATTGCCAATTGATATTTTTACATTTATTCTTACGCATTTAGGAATAAGATGACCTTCATGAAGTCATTGACCAAATGAATGCAGAGCAGGACGAAGCTGAATGAGAAGTAGAGGATACATTCAAAAATATATTATACAAAAATTTCCGTTTAATCGGCAGATGGCCCTCCTGCATTAACATAAAAAAGCAAGGTAACAGACACATCTTAAGTCCAGCCCAGCAAGCTACATAATGGATGTCAAATATTTAAATATATGCTCATAGAACAAACACTGCCAAGGAAACGATGCAGATGTTGGAAATAACAGGTCTTAAAGCCTAAACTAGAGGAGAATTCTCTATGAAAATCTCTTCTAGAAGGAGAAAAAGAAAACTTATTCTAATCGAGAATTTCACTCGAGAATTTACAAAAAATGTAGTTATTAACATTTTTCACAAAAATTAGCTGTTTGGTAGTTAATTATGAAGTCAGAGTGCGGAACAGAAATTGGGCATAATCCATTTTTGCTCCAAATTTTGTTGTCATTAATTTTTTGAGTAATGCACCGTTTACGAGATAATTGAGAAAATCTTATCCACCACCTTTAAATATGGCTGACATTATGTGCACAATTCCTTAAAAAAATTGCACTGGTCTGCCGATTACTTGGTATGTCTTCCAGATAGCAAAGATTGTTTGAAACAAGCTGGAATATATGGACATCCAGCTTGGCACAGTAAGTTGTTAAGCTTATATCCAGCTGGAATCAAGCTTCCTACTTTACACTAAACAAGCTTAAGGGTAAGCTTGTAATGCAAACTTGAAACTGCATGTGCTTAAATTTACCAGCTATGTAAAGCTTACTTTACCAGCTTGTATAGGTAATGTTAGTTGTTTAAGCCCATTGTAGTTTAATATCAAGCTTCATACTACTTATCAACATCTTCGGCATATCCGTACCCTTAACACCGTTTGCCACTAATTTAGTTATTACTATTACGTTATAAAATATAAAGTATAAAATCGTAATATAATACTATAAACACGGAAAAGTAGTTAAAACCTGGTAAAGCCTTTGCTTACAAAATTCAGTTAAATCGGAACAAAGGTTTCCTTCCGGGTACGTGCGGATTTTCCTTGCTCTACATTTGTTTTATAATAGGTACTATAATAATAATTATTGTAACTTTGTAAAACTCGGCAACAAAAACGCCTAGGGAAGTGTTCGCAAAGAACCAAGAAAAACTAAGTCAGTGCAAATACTCGTAACTTCTAAGTTTATACAAAATTATTAAATATGGCATTGTTATTCATTTATCCTTGACTAGCTGTTGCCCGCGACTTCGTCCGCGTGGAATTCACTTTTTTGCGCGCAAACCTTTTTCCTTCCGTCTCTATATTCTATATTCTTTACTCCATCGGTCTCTCTCTCCTGGTATGTTGTCCACAGTTTCTCCATGCAGTTCTGTCCTGCACGCTCTCTTTCCACTCATCCACCTCTACAGCTCCCAAATCGTACCTCGCTTGTTATTCCTGGCTTCAACATTACTCTGGCACTCCATCCTCCAACTCCCATCAGTTCCCATTTCCGGCTACCTCCACCTCTCGTACTCTTTGTATCTTCCTCATTTTCCCTTCTTCTTTCCATTCCGTTTGACGTTTCATTTCTCTCTCTCTACTCGCGCTAGAAACGACAACCCAAATCAACTTTTCGGAGGTTCTCGTTCTATCCTAACCTATCTCACACTTTTATTTTTTAATTTCTAAAAGTTTATTATTTTCCTTTCTAAACAAAATTCCATGCTTCTGGACAGTAGACCCAACGGTTTAGGCTGTGCTTTGGAAACTTGAAGGACGTCGTCAGTGGGAATCTCGTTAATTCATTCACGCGCGTCACCACTAATTAGATATTAGGTGATAAATCCGATATTTATGTATATTTTTGTTTATAAAGAAAATCCCATGCTTCTAAACGTAGACCCACCGGTTTAGGCTGTGTTTTGGAAAATTGAGGGACGTCGACAGTGGGCATCTCGTTAGTCCATTCCTGCGCGTCACCACTAATTAGATAATAGGTGATAAATCCCTTTTGGATAGGATTTTCATAAAATCCTTTCTTAGTGCTCGCCTACGTGATAACAGGAACCTCTGTGCAAAATTTCATCGCTAAGGACCCAGTCGTTTGGGCTGTGCGTTGATATATCAGTCAGTCAGTCAATCAGTCAGTCAGTCAGTCAGTTTATTATTTTATATATATATAGATATGGTTTAAGTCTTTCATGTACCGCATAAAAGATAAGGCTAAACATGCTAATTTTACAAATGTATTTAAAAAAGTTAAAACACTCAACACTAAAATAATGCTATAAAACGTCAGGATAAAACCACATTTTTCCGTTAAGTATACCAATGCCATAATAAAAATAATTTGTTTACACATTTTCTGAATGCGATGGCGTTAGTTTTGATGTGCTTCAGTATTAACATGTAAACTCACTCACATCGCGTAATACAAAACTTCTTGGGGTCAAAAAGCTGTTAATAATATTTATCGATTTCAAATTAATTACCTACGTCTCAATTGCTTTGCCACGTAAAATAAATCTTAACGCGTTTTATCTAAAAATGTTACTAGGTCGATCTACTTTTTTAATTATATTTCCTTGATTCTGAAACTGAAAATTTTCTCAACTTGTTTAAAAACGTTTCAAAAGCAAACACAGTAAACGATTTCTGTGTTACTTTAAAAGTTAAGCTCCTTTATTTTGGAGATACGTCCTGCGTTCTGAATTCGACGATAATAAATGACACCAAAAGCTTTTAGCTTTTAAAGTATAAAATTTTAAGATTCAGTTTAAAGCTTAAATGTGAGATAAGTTAGTACTAAGAAATCATGTGAAATATAATAATTGTCCAACACAAAACACAACGCTTCTAAGCATGAAATCATCATGTGTTTCCGAAATGGCCGGAGGTGTAGCAAGGATGCGGTAGAAGGGAACGAACGTTGGGGGTGGTCGTGGGCTGTAAGAGCTTTAAGGGTAGCTGACTCCCGGACGCAGCTGTCGGGGTCGATCTGCGTTCGAGGTTAGTCGATTACAATCGTAAAGACGCGCGTTCGTTTTCAAACAGCATCGGGACGCTCAAATGACTGATTTGTATAGTACGCTCTTATCCATAACATAAGATCAGTTTATTATGATTGGTTAACGTGTCGCGAAAATTAATTTCCAATTGGTTATTACGACGTAATCGAATGACAACAACTCGAAAATTGTGACAACAGTTGATTTCAATAAACCGTTACATTTTTTTCGAATAAAAATTTTCAAAAACACTCAAGAAGGTTTTCGCTGTTTATTTCTTCAATGCTTTAAGTTTTATTCGAGGTTGCATATAAATATATCAGTGTCGCAATAAATAATTATTTGTAATTTGCTTACGTGCCTGTCAAAAAAAAATTAATATGAAATGTTGAACTTGGCTAAATTTCAAAAATATCTAAAATTATAAAATATGTAAATAGAGGTATAATTAAACAAACATTTAAAGTATGTGAAAAATACGTTTTATATAAAATTTCAATATTTAATTTGGTATAAAAAGCGTGGTTAATAATGTGTAAACAGTAGTCAAATTTAAATATAAAAAAATTAATTTTTTAAACGGACTAATGGACTAAACTGCCTTTTAATAGCTGCATAGTGTGAAAATTACAGTTGGCTGGATAAGTGACTGATTTTTTGGTAAGCAAATTTAAATGCTACGTAATGTGTGTAAGCTTTTGATATTATTGATTGCAAGATGAATTTTTAATCTTATCTGCATTGATAAAATGCATACCTAAACAATTTATTGTTTGTTGATTGTTAATCTATGACATCTTCATTAAGTATTAGAAAACTCACTGGGAGCAGTACAGATGTTAAGTCGGGTCACGTACGACCAAGAGGTGAGAGGAGAAGAAATTTTCCCCTTTATTTTTTTATTAGTTTTATACTATAGAAAATCGTACGATTCGGTTCACGATATTACAAAGGCAGTTTTGTTCCTAACCAGGCACAAAAACTCAAGTAAACCCACTTTATTCATATTTCATTATTTCACTTAACCATAAATATTGTATAGCTTTTCACGGCAATCAAATGTTTTTGAAACATTGAATATTTGATGGAAAGTCTGAACATAGGGAATATTAAAGCCACCTGTATGCTCGCAAAATGTTATTTTTCCATTAAGCCGAATAATTCAATAACTTCTCTATGCCTATACGATTTGTGCAGCAGGGTGAACAATGCGTTGTAATATTATTATTATTCCGCATTAATAAGAACTTTGAAGACGGGGGAATATTTCGGAATAACCTTAACAATAATTTTTAGTATGGTGTGGTCAAGAAACTATTTTCTTTTTAAGATCTCAATCTCCACAAAATTATAACATAAACTACAAAATGCGTGACCTATTAATTTTATACTACATTTCCGAGCTTTTTGCGTTTTAGATGTTAATCTTCAGCAAAAACAGTTCGATTGAATAAATATTAAAAGCTCCGCAGGAGATTATTTCAAGAATTTCAGGTAAGCTTCAGATTCTCATATTTCAAAGACCCAAAACTAACATTCCTTCAAGTTGGAGCGAACTGGCCTGAGGGTTGGAATTTGTGCTATTTAAAACTACTGTTCAACATTTTAAATTTTTTATTAAAAACGTCAGCTACAAAATATTTAACCCTACTATTTTCCAATATCTGCTAAACGTTAAATAACCCTAACAATGGAAAGTTTGTGCATGGTCTGTAATCTTCCACATACACTCGTGTAATCTGGAAGGGCAGTAATCTATTACACAGCACATAATCACAATATACAAGCATTTAGCGATTAGATTTTCGGTTGAAGTTTTAAACATGTTAGAATTTTTAGTTAGTTTTTCCTGATTTTACGATTACTTTTTAAAATAAGTTAATTTATACAACCTGCACTTTTAGAAAGAACACAGCAGTTAACAAAATGATATGGTTAGGCTACTCAGAAAATTGCGTTTAATTACCCTTACATTTAAGTTCTTTGATGTTTGACTATGTTGATAAGGCTTACCTGTTCGGCTTAATTAACAAATAACTTTTGTCGCCTTCTATAGTTTAACTTGAAGAATTAGAGCATATCATTTTGAGATAAATTGAAATGCGAAAACCGCACCTTTGAATTGCGCTCTCATGAATATATTGGGCTTCTAATTGCCTTTTTAGTTAAATAAATAATATACTGAGTGTGTAAGGGTAGTTCAGCTTTAGACCAAAAAGTTGTAGGTCAAATCCCAATGGTTGCCAATTTATTTGTCCTCTGGTGTCTTTGTACTGATTTGCAATTTGATTTGGCCTCGTTATCTTAAATATGAGAAATGTTTTATTTGTAAACTACAAACATTTAGTGTGTAGTTAATTCAATTTTAAAGAACTGGACTGCTGAGCATCGGCGTCAATGACATTTTTTCAGGGGGCACTAAACTCATATTTTACGAATTAAACAACTGCCTCCCCCCCCCCCTTAAGGACGTCCATGCAGTTCAGATGAAACAAATCGCACGTAATTTCCATATCAGTGTAGGCAGACGTGGCACAGGATTAGTAACTTGGTTAATGGAAATTCAGTCACGATAGAGAGCTCTACGGATGAGCAGCGTCATCAAAAATCATACAAAAATACAAAAAAAAAACTATAAATAGTAGCGAAATAAACATAGTGTACTCTACCGGATCATCTCTTGTAAATTAAATTAATCATGAATTTTATTCGGGGAAGCATCAAACAAAAAAGCAAGATCGGCAAAGACAATCCAATTGCACCGGCTAGCAATGACTCTCAATGCTCTTGTTACGCCTTGTTAAATTTAAATAAAACTCTCGGTAGTAATGAACAAAATTTTTACTTTAAGAAAATACCATTTTCTTTTGCTTCTAAAATTTGATTACAAAACCAACAGATTATTTTTATAAATTAATATATGAGACAATTGCAAGTTCCGATTAAACTCTTCTCTCGCTTATGCAAGGAGATATTTATTTTCAAAATCGTATTCTACTCCTTGCATTCACAAAGGAATTAACTGTAAAAATTCAATTACAAAAATTATAAAAGTTTATGGCACTGTAAATTTTTAACGGTGTATCGTCAAATTCTTTATCGGCCACAAACAAAACCTAACCGCCATGAACAGAAGTCGATCTAGAGATGATAACAGTGCGCTCCAGTGCGATAAAATTATCGTCAAACAAATTTAAATTTAGTATGCCAGAAAAACCAATTGCATTCTTCCAACAATTCAAAAAGAAATTTCCTTTACCCTCAAGCAAAAGCGGAATCTATAGAGAGGTAAGCGTGGTCCTAATTTCCAAAATTTTAATCTAAGTTTTAACTTATCCATAATATCATCCAAAAAATACCAAATGAAAATGATGATCCTTATCCTTAACCAAATCAATAATAGATGATCAGCCAATCATATCTTAAAACATCAAAATTTGACAAATGGTCGACTAAATCTTCCATAAGGTCGTACTACTTATAATTTTCAAAATATCGCTCAAAAAACCACTCAATAATTTCCTATATCCAGGAATAACGTAAATGATCACTTAAATACTTTAATACTTAACTATTAACTATAATTTAACACTTAAATACTTGCGAAATCAAGTTTGACTCCAGAAAACTCAAAAATATCGCAAATTATTAACGGACGAAAACAGCACGTCCGTGCTTCTTTTTTTGATACCACTTTTCGAACACCAAAAATTCTACGCGCCTTAACTTGCGCGGGTAAGTTTAAATTTCACCATTTTACACTTTTACTAACTAAATTTCATTCAGGTACCCTATCGGCGAAAAACCTACCATCACAATTCTAAAACTATTGCAATTTAAACTTCCCAGGAGAGTCAATCGTCCAATCATCTTCAGAGTTTAATTTTCCTCCTTATAAAATGAAATAATCTGTTCGTGGAGCTTCTCAACATTGGAAACTCAACTGGAAACAAAATTCAGGGCAAAATTTAAAAAATTATTTCAATAGCATCGCTCACCGCAGTTGCTACTGTTCCTTCTACTGACAAGAATACGACAATATATTTAAAACAAAATATACAATTGGGAAATTTAAATTTTAAAAATTATTTCATCCAGATGTGTGCCATCTTGATGCAAGCACTCGTTGAATTTGTCTCTTTTTGTGAATAATTTCTTTGAACGGAAGGCCTAACTTCGTTACTTGTTCCTTCGTTCTTGTTGACATCAGGCATCTCCGGTAGCATTTGATTTACTGTTGAACCCGCGCCAGCGCTTCAAATTTTCTAACCGAAGACCGAATCCCACTTTCGCTGGGACATTGATTTAAGTCTTGTAATCCATATTCAGGGCGAAATAAAAGCCAAACAGCTATGTATGAATCGCTATTTTTGTAAAAATGTTTTACACAAAATGCACGCTGCTCATCCGTAAAGCGCTCCATTGTGACTGAATTTCCTTTAATTAAGACTAAGCTACTAATCCCCGCACCCCGCTCCGACATACCGTTCGATTGATATGATGTTTTAACATTCGTACGTCTTTATGGCCCACCCAGTCTTTAATTCAAAGTTTACGACGATTCTAGAACGCATTTCGTATATTACTGATGGAAAAATGTGATTCTACTTTCGTCCAATTAATAACAATACTAATTTTGGCTTTTTACAGTCTAATTATATTATTTTTAGTACACATCTACATGTTTGCTTAATATTGCAACTGGTTTCGATCGTTGCGGCCCTCTGCTATATTTTTAATGGCAACTTTGAGTCGATTATCTGATTTAAAGTTACTTTTCATTCACATGTAATAATATGTTAGTGTTTACCATGCCATTTGAATTGATAACATCTGATATATTTTTGAATGGATTCGTCTTTAATAATAAATTTTATTTTTGATGAAAACTTTATTTTACTTCGTTTGTGTGCTCTAATGCCTAATAGATTTAAAAAACTGACATCAACAAGTTGAATTGCAGAGAATTAAATTTTTGCAACTAAATTTAATTGAACAACTAGAATTTTAATCATTGAAATCCGATTAATTGACCCAAGTAAAATTTCAATCCGCTAATTACCTGCAATTACCTGCCAAGCCTGAGCTCAGGCTTCGCAGACAATTACCAGGATTGAAATATTACTTGGTGATTAATTGATCGGATTAGTGGCTAGTTGATGTTGTTTGTAAATTTATTTAGAGACAGCGATCGATCAGTTTACTAATTAGGAGAATTTCCAATTAAATTTTGACCAAATACGCCAGTCAATCAGGTGTTGAAATGGGGTTTACCTGAAAAAAAGTCGGAAGTTTGCACATTTGACAATTTAGTACAGTTTTGTATCCTAAATAATATATTGTTAACTTTGCGGCCGTGGTGGATTGCCACTTGCTCCATCATATTGAAAAGATGGCACCCATAATCGACAAAAAATAGTTATCACATAAGATAAAATTGTCTACAAATTTAATCCACAGTTTTTTTCAAAGTAGAGTCATACGGTGTTCTTAATTGGATCAAAAAGCGGTCACCCATCCAAGTGTAAGCCACTGGCAGTCTTACTTGACTTCGGTGATCCTGAGAGAAACGTCCGCTCGCAGCTTATTTACCCAAATTCAGTTATAGAAATTACTTTAGCTTTATGTTATTATTTAAAGTGGTCCTCTAAATAAACACAATGTATACGAATTCTATTTACTATATTAAATATACTTTTCATTCTTGGTGAAAAGTGTTCTAAGTAATTTGATATTAGTGAATGATATTATTACCTCTTTACAACTTCGAAATAAAATTTTTTACGAATACATTTTTATCTTACTATTTTTTCAAGAATATAATGTTAGAACTTTTCACGTTAAACCACAAAGCTTTTGAAACAGATATATTGGATTTTCTAAATCCAATACATACAGGCTTTGTTTAGCTTAAAACATATCCACAATAAATGACAACTAAATCTATGCTTCTGAAACTAAGAAAACAAACCTTTATAGCATAAAATAGAAACTAAAATTAGAACATTTTTCAATTAACGTCTTTTTAATATTACGACACTATAAATGAAAATACGACGAAGCCCTAAAAAATTCATAGTCTCATTATACAAACACTTTTCGTAAACACTTCAGGTAAAATATTAGTGCGACTCACATTTCCCAGGAGAAAATAAGTGAAGCAGCATTAAAATTTACTTGTGAAAATCTTAAAATGTATTCATATTCAGATGAAACGTCGCGCAATAACAATTCCAATAATTTTTGTGGCTATACGGTTTTATTAAATTTTCTAAGAGTCACTAAAATTTTATATTTTTAGCTGTTTTCTTCGACAATTTTAAAAGTTTCATTTTTTACCTTTTTTATTATTATTACGGTATAATTTATGGTGATAGCTTTGTCCATGCAAATTTTTTATTACAGTTTGAAAACATTTTGGACATATAAAATTAGTTTATGCATGACGATAATGCAACAGGTTTTTGCTAGTGCAGGATAGTGTTTAATACGCATGAGTTCGAATCCAAATTGAGACAATATTCATTTTTTGAATTACAAAGCTTTTCAGTAGTTTATCCAACGAAGAAAAGAATTGTCTTCTGCAAACTATTCTTCTGTGATAGATAACATAAAATTAACAAAGTTTTTAATGAATGTGTGCTAACTGCTAATTCTAAACTTGATGCTTATACCGTTTTAATTAAAAGTAAAGCAGCTTTGTATAATAAGTAATACTAGATACAAAATTACCATTCTTACAACTTATTTTGAGAAGTAATTATAACTTTTATAAACTGGGCTTTCGAACGATAATTTACGTAATTAAAATCCTATTCTATTCTCGTGTGCACTAATTTATTTTTATTAACAATGTAATCAAACTTTTTGAATAAATTTGTAAATAGTATCTGAATATGGCAATAATCTAATAATAGATCATGAGAATGATATTGGACATAAAGGACAGTAAGCGGTGGTTACTATTCTACTACTTGTGTTTCTACGAAGATCTACCTCTTCCAAAAGCAAACTAAATGCCAGGGTAAAAAAGCTATTCAATGATAAAAATCTGTCACTGTGATTGGACGACTTGTACTATCGGAAACCGTTTAGGTCTCTACTATTTCATGCATATCATGTTGTCTTTTTTGCGGATCATTGATACGACAAGAACACTTCCGCTCTTTAGAATTTTTGCAAAATAATTGCCTGTGTATCAAAATGGATAAAATCGTATCATGAAGCGGATAATAATAATTCATCTATGAGCTTAATAATAGTGCGCAATTTTACAAATTTAAACCCTTCATCAGGTGTTGCTGGAGTTTGATAAAATGTTTGGGTAGCAGATCCTTTCCAGGATATCATATGACAAGACAATACAAAATCGATATTCTCTTCCGCACAGCTACTACAAAAAACTGTGCGTACAATTTTCTCTATGTTTTATCAATAGTTCTAGTAGTAGCATATAATTTTCTTCCAATTTTACAATAATATTCTCTATATTTCCTTATTTGCTTTCGTACTATTTTATCTTTGTATAGGTAAATTAGGTTTACAATAATTTCAAATCAACTTCAATTATTATTGATTTGGAAAATAATAATAAAATTTTGATTGATGAAAAATAAAATGAATGATTGACATGTTTATTAAGGGGCATCTTATATTCTAAATATCAGATGGCGCAAAATGTAGTTCCCCATCGGAAGTCGCTGTCATTGTGTTTGAATTTGATACTAAGTGCCCCAATGTTTATAGGTCTTGTTGCTAATTTATCATGAATCACACAAAAAAAGTGAAAACTTGAATTTTTTGAATGAAATTTTGACCAATAGTAATTGGGAACGGCCGCCAAGCTCATCACCTAATTTGACCGTTCTTGACCTCCGACATTGCCAATAATGCGTTGAAGCGATCGATGGAAATTGCTGTGGAAAGGTTTTTCGCTTATCAACGGTAAATGCGGTCAATTGGTCGATATAATCTTCAATTCAAAATGCGATCTAACAAAATTCTAATGTGTGGAAAGTAGATGTTAAATAATTCAATCTATATTTAGAACGTTACATTGCTTTGTTTATATGGAGAAGTAGATAAACCCTTGATAAGTTTATTACCTACCTGATTTTCTATCGACTACTTTAAAATGTTGGCAATTTTAGTGGCAACTGTTGTACTTCAGTGCTTCTGAGGTTCATGAGTGCGTGATTCTTTAGAACTCTGTGGAACAAAATCAGAAAGGTTAAATTAGCCAATTTGGGCGGTTATTCCAAAATATTATTGTTCAAATTGTTACTAAAAATGGTACTTACTTAAAGTACATTTCATTTTTGTATAAAAAATGACGCATAGTAGTTGATGGATGAAGTAACAGGTATTGCAGCATTTGGTCAAGTTAACTTCAATTTAGAGGATGGCTCATTAATTAACCGACCCTATTCTTACTTAATTTGTTTAGACCGTAGAAATCATCGAAAATGACAATGTAGAAAATCAAATTTTAATGAATTAAGTAGCTTTTTCTAATGCTTTTTAGATAAACAGATAGTCAATTAAAGTCATCAAAACCAAATAGGTAGGGACGGTGGTGCAGATTGTTACAAGAACAAATTGTTATATTACAAAATACTTTCTTGTTTTCGGTACAACTATGCCTATTTGACCATAATATGAAACCATTGGTTAAGCTCCGCTTATCTACTATAAAGTTTTGGCCGCTCGTTCACCCTGGCCCGCAAATGTAATGGTGCCGATTGCTCAAGTCGAGAAGGATGGGTTCGCTATATGTTCTTAACAGGGGAACGAAGCTTACGCGCGGCTGTATTCTTAACCGTATTGGTTTAAATAGAGGAAATGGCGCGCCACTCTATTTGTTTTTGCCGAAAGTTCCAATTTTACCAAATAAAAGGGGGGAGTAGCGTATTGTAATAGAGAAATCCTACGATACCGAACCCCCCGCGCTTCTATAGTATAGATTACATGGTATCATTTTGTGAGTCCTCATTTCTATTCACTTTACAGTGCAGTCGATCTGAAACAAAATACGATACAATTAATAAGTTTTACAAGGTGAATAGCGAGTATCCGATTTACTAAAGTTATTATTGCAAAATTAGTTTGTCCACTAAGTCCACAAAAGGAAAAAAGCAACAAGTTTATTAAAATATAGACGCAATAAATGAAATTAAAATCAACAGTTTGGACCAAACGGAAAAATGAATTGAATTTAGCTTTCTAATGTAAGATACTTAAAATTAATTGATAAATGAAATTAAACACCAAATAAATGTTTAAAGAAAATGAATTAATTTGAATACAAAATAAATATCAAACGAATGATTGAAATTGAACAATACTTTGATATCTGACGCTATTAAAATAATAACGAAAACTTGGATGCATACGTTTAACAAGCGCCGTACTCTGTTTATTAATTGTTGAGTGACATTTCAACTTCACTTACTTGAAAATCCTACATCGAACTGCGATAGCGAAGAGAACTGACCATGACCCAAAATTATTTGTTAACTCTCAAATTTTCTTTTCACGTGCCAGTATTACTGTCAATGCTGAATGACCTTGCAAAGTGTCTGCTCTCCAATGAATTCTCATCTGTAAATTACCAGAACATTTTTTTAAATGATGGATCAGATTATCATCAGACTGAGACTGTAAAAGTTAACCAATCAGTTAACCTGATCGGTCGAGCCAAGGTCAAACTGCGCGTAGTTCGAGCTAAGGCGTCTACATTCAATTTTAAGATCGACCTATCCTCAAAGTCCTCCTCAGTCCATAACCCTTCTGCTGGGTGTGGTGAGCCTTTTAACAAAGGCTTTTCATGGCAGATTACACCCCGGTGGTTTGCCATTGCCTGCCGAGGGGAGACGGCCACAATATGATTCTAACTTCGTCCGGAGTCGAACCGGGTTCTCTGTGTTAGCAGTCTATGCGTTTAATCGCTATGCTAACGACCGTCTCCTCAAAGTAGCCCACATTTTTAGCTCGCTCTAACTCGGGTCGATCTATACTATTAGGCCGGCTCACGATGTTTATTAGATCCTGGGTCGGCTTACCCTTGGATTACCTGATTGTATTATTATGAAAGGACTAACTAGTTCGAGCCGAGTTAGGGCGACCTAATGACTGCATGTTTACGGATATTTTACTGTAGAGCTGTAGAACTCACCTAAACTGCTCGTTCCCTTAAATTATTGCAGTAAAATTGTTTTCGTAAGGCAAGTTACATAATATTCTATTAATGTTAAGCTGTGTAATCAACAAGCAAATAGCAATTAACAAGTATTTGAATAACTCCTACATTTTGCACAAAACATTATCCAAGTTTATTCCAAAAAGCGATTCTCGTATATTTGCAAGCTGCCTAGAAGCAATTTGTTTAAATTTATTTTAATGTTGAGCTAGGTACTCAACAGACAAATTGTAATTAACAATTTTATAACAAGCATTCGACACCTCCATTCTGCATCAAATAGTACCCCTTCCTATATATTTTATAAAGCCATTCTCATATTTATTATCTGTCTGACAAAGTAATTTATATACCTATGATTGGTTTTTAATCACGTATTTTCAAATTTTTAATAATTATTATTAGGTACAAAAAGTAAAATATTAAGTTGTATTAAAATTTTTATACCAGAAAAAATCTTTTTCGATTGATACCTACTTCATCTTATCAGTTACAATGGAAGCAGGAATCTTAAATATTTGATTTCTCAGGCTATTGATTTAATGACGTAATCATTTGAATTTATTTGAATTACCACGTATTTTATAGCATTATATTATTATATTTGTGATTTGGATAGAATACCCAATTTTTGTTGTAATTTCTATATTCAATTCTTAAATGACGTTGCTACAATCAACCCTAAGTCTTCTCAATAATCATCATTTGAATTTTGCTTTTGGATATGGCAAAACTTTTTTTTATTACTATTTTAAAATATTGATTTCATACGAAGATGTTTACAATTTTCGGTTGGAACAAGATTCAAAAGCAGATCGACTTGAAACATTCCAATAATACCCATCAAGTTGTCTGTATTAAGACTTTTACATCAAAGAAAATAATTTTATATCTCTCGTTTGCTATTATTCACCGGATTTTAGTTGGTACTTGAAATTCACAGAAGGGAAAGGAAATGAAAGATAATAATAATACTTTGTGGATACATCATAAGGGGCTTCCATTCTTTTTAGCACCCCAACGACGGAACGTCTATTCTTCAATTGCCACGAGAAATCTCATAAAATTGCTTAATTCAAGCTTTATGCATCTTTAGAATTTATGGACTTTTGTTATTTATATTTTATGACTGAAAAAGTTGAAAGAAAATAATCGAGTAAGATATTTGAGTTTCTTATAACAATTTTAGAATTTAACAAAAAAAAAACATTTGGAAAATGGAATGTAAAACATTTTAATACCCCAAGCCTGTTATAATTAAATTCTCGTCCACAAATTTAATCTCAGTTTCACAAAGTACACAGATTTTGTTTTGTTGTTTACAATTAAATAATTGAATCGCGTCAAGATTTCAATTTGTGTCTTAAAAAAGCAGTGTAAATAATTGAAAATTCTTCTGTGAAAGGTTGTTTGTCATGAAAATGAAAAACAAGTGAAAATTTAGTGATTAATAGCTTTTCTCATTGATTCATCCATACCTAGATTTATATTTTCACTAATATTTCAATAATCACCACACAATTGGAAACAATTCGACTATCAATTTATTGCAGGATTTTTCACTCACCAAACGGCTACCTGATGGTCCCATTATAAACAGCCTAAATAATTTCGAATTAAAATATTAAATAATTGTTTTTATCAAAATATACATTAATATGTAGGTATCCTTTCAAATAATACCTTGAAAGATTTATATAAAATTTAGTTAAAGTATTTTTTGGAAAAACTGTAGCAACAATGCTATGAATTGCAAATCGGAAATAACCAAGTTCAAAGCTTTTCTATTAACTGCATACCAATTACCAAATTAAAATCTTTTTATACCGTGCTGAAAATTTAAGCTGCAATGTTAAACCGTGAATTAAGAAAAATAAATAAACCATTTTTAAGCTTACTTTGTGGGTTAGTGTGTTTATGAGCAATAAATGTAACGTTATATTAAACAGATTCATTTTTTGTGAACTTAAAAATTGCTACAATTATTTTAATTAGGATTTTATATTATAATTTTTAATGTACATTCTTCCTAAATTATACAAGTGAATTTACTGATATCATATCCGCAGTTATGCAACGTAGGGCATGTTTAGTACTTGGATGGGTGACCTTCCAAAGAATATTACTATTGTGATTTGTCACTGTAACGTGAATACCTTACTGTAGAATCTTACTAATATAAAATATCTTTGTATCTATCCTATCCATATCCTAATATGTTTAAGGTTTATTGTATAATCAGTTTTAGTAACCCAGCTCACTCAACATCGTACAGTTATTTAATATTCAGGAAGCTTTTAATAATAGTAAGTTGTAAATAATTCTGAAAACAAAAATTAGTAGTAGGTATGAATTTATTATACTCGTATTGTTCTCTAAATATACCTTTTATATTGATTTATAAAACGATGAACTTTCTACTTGTTGAAGACACGCAACATAAAATATTTTAATTTAAAAACATTCTGCCTGTTTTGTTATTATATATTTTAGTGTCTCCCCGCATATCCGTCAAACTGTCAGACACTTTCAGTACATTTCACTTCTTGTAGGTACTTATTCTAAGTTTCCATTATTTATTTATAATTTTATAGCAAAAGAGACACTTAAAACAAGAATAGTATTTGAGGATGTGATAATCGTATGTTGTATTGTTGTTTTAAGAGCCGTGAAAGAAACATTTCAATTCTCACACGAGTGCTAATATTATTCTGCAAAGAGTCCATTAATAGCGACGTGACGTCCAAAAATATACACGTGAAAATTATTTAACACAGAAAATGCTTTAAACTTGAAAATAACGGAAATGTGCCTTTTTGAATCAAAAATCAAAATTCTTGTAACTTACACATGACCCATTGACTACCTTCAGTTTTCAGCTCCATCCCAATTCTGTCACTCCTCAAACCATCCCAACTGTAAGACGAGCTACAGAATTTTGGCATGCAGAGTGTCACTGATTCCGGATATGTCGAAGTGCCCCAACACGGATCCTCTCATTGAAGTCAAAGCCGGAAAGTAACAAAGTACATATTCAGCTATTTCATTCTCTTCGTTAAGATTCGACCAGTCAAAATTTCTGGATTTCTGCAAATAGTATCTCGCATGTTTCCATGAAGTCGCACGTATTACAGCTCTTGTGTGCTTACATACAGGTGCTTGTACCCACCTATTAGTGTGCATTTCTAGAGTGTATTGTTTGATGAGGGCATTTAGAGCCTCGAGAGCCAATATCATTAGAGCCGTTCTTCACAAGTTTGGCAGCCCTTTAGTTGCCCTCATTACCTTGATGTCCTTTGTATACGCACCAAAACAGTTGCAGAGCTTGCGCAACAAAAATTACCCTCCCTTATCGTGAAATCACCAGATGTTTACAAGAGTGAAAAACATTAAACGATAGGACCAATTGTTATGCACGAACTTGACACGAAAAACAGTGGCGTGAGACCAAAAATATTCGTTAACGCATCAGTTAACTATCAGCACTCAAGAAAATCGTTGTGAAGAAATGAAATGGGTCCACCGGTCGTTGTAGCTGGCGGAAGACTGACTTCAAGGTCGCGTCCACGAATGGATTATTATCAACATTTGCATGAAATGCATGCATAAAATGTGCATGAAAGCAAATAATCACCAAAATACCGAGCTGGAACGAGGAATATTGTTAAACAGCAATTTAAGGAAGACTAAATAACAAATACAAAAATTTGTTACAGAATGCAGTCAAGCATTTTTTGTTCACATATAAATTTCGCGTTTTAATATTTCAAATTTTAACGTGTGATGTCACAAAATTTTTGACCCCCCTCCCCCCATGTCACACGATGTCACATTTCGTTGACCCCCTCCCCCCTCTAAACGTGTGACGTAATTTATGGATGGCCCCAGAGGCGGTCGGAGCATAGTGGTCACGAGATTCTGTCAAATTCAAAATGCAGCAGAAGTATTCTCTTGGAACATTCCTCCAAAATCTGTGCATAGCCCGAAGTTCTTCGATGATTATTCCATTACTTCGAACTACGCAGCCTACTCCTCCTGCACATGAAGATCAAGTTAGTGATGTAAAAGAAGGCTTCAAACGCTGCACTTGATGCTGATCGTATTATTCCAGTTACAACTAATCAAATTGATTTCTGAATCTGGTGCAATGAGGACGTTGTAGTTACCTGATTGGTTCTGGGCCACCATATAAGGGCACTGTAGTATAACTTGGGTCTGAGAATGGTGGTATAGAGCCAGACGGTGAACCTAGGGGACCTAGTAGTGATTTTAGGGGTTTAATCACGCATTATAGCTCAAGTGTCATCAAGTAAATGGATTAAATTAATAAAACCAATAGAACTAATTAAATCTGTTACAAAATTATAATGTTTAATTACTTTGGTCTAATATATTGTTGTATTCTTTTGGAGTGAAGAGGATTTTCAGTTTGGAAATTGGATTGTAAAATTTCAATTTTTGATTTTCTGTAAATTTGAAAATTTATGCGATACCCCTGGTAATAACCATGGTAGGGTCGAGGAGAAAAATGTTGATAGGAGACTTGCATGCGACTTGAAAAATCGCAAGGTCTCATGAAATTTGAGTTGCGAAAATTTGGTAAAGTTTTCAGTTGTATCTTTTGAGAATAAATTAAAGAAAAGTGCGTTTTATTTTCTGTTTAGCAGCATTTAAAAAAGAAGAAAGTTGAAAAATTTTGGAGAATAAGTAAGATTGCTAATTGCACCTAAAAATTATGTGGAAGTGTATAAGGTCGTGCGATAACCGTGGTGGGGCAGATAAGGTCAACTGGGCTAGCTTGGTGCATCGTGAATCGAAAAATCCGGCCATTTAATTTTGTTTTTGGAATTTTTATTTGTGGTAGAAATACGGTGCGAATTTTTCTATGTCGCAATATTTAAAGTTAAAACTAAAAATTGGTCAAATTTTGTGTATAGATGGTCAGAAAAAAATAAGTAACTTGGTTCCATTTTAATGGATTTAATATCTGATAAAATTACCATGAGAATCATAGTTTTTAGATACATTTTTTATACCCTTATTGAGTCCGCGAAAACAACAAAGCTATGGCCTTCTGCATGACAATAACCCCACCGAACGAAGTCGAAAGCTAAACAATTAAGGTAGTCACGTAATAACAGTGTTATAAAAATAAGATATAATAATTTTAATTCAAAATTTTGTGATTTTATAATTTTTTTATTGTTTTATTTTATTGTGAGTTTATTAAACACGTTCCTACAGTTGAAATCACGTAGATTTTTAACATCGTGTGAATTTAGTTCGGAAAATCGTTAAAATGTAATTTCTAACAAGCATAGAATAACATTATTGTAGAATAGCAAATTTAACAACGACAAAAAGTATCCTTTTGGATGTCTTCTGTTCCAGTTTGTATTAAAATTGTAGTTACTAAATTGAGAGCTATTAATAAAGGCAAAATTTTGAAAAAACTGATTAGATTAGGTAAACTCCTCACAAAAATTTGAAAAAATATAAAATATAAAATTTTATAATTTTCTTAAATTAATTCTAGTGCTAAACTGCCTCAATGTAGGGAATAATGTCTCCTAAGTGTTTTTCGAATAAAATTTAGTTCCATTTATAATTGAAAATGAAGATTTGCAATACAAAATAATAATAAAAGTTACATCTTTACTTGAAATTAATTTTCAAAGTTTATTTCTATCAAATACATTTTTACACAATATTTTATTTTTGATACTTATTTAATTTTCAAAAATTTATAATTAAAAGAGACAAAATAAGTTCGGTACATTGTACCGAAATTCTATTTATAGTTATAATTTTGGCAAATTGTAAACAATATTTTAATTATCATTAATTTGTTGTCTGGAATTTTTTTCTTGAGATTCTTGTACTTACTTCCAAACACTAGAATAATATATGTTATTTACAACTAATTCAAGAAATTAAATTTGCAATGCTAATTATTTATACATTAATATTACCTTAATATTATGTATATTAAATGTATTTAAACGTGATAAATTAGTAGGAAATTATTTCTATTATTTTTGCAAAACTTGAACGAAATAGTTGTTATAAAAACGATAATGGCTTGAACCAAGCCATTCCAAACATGAAGTTCTCGAGTGTGATAATATTGGTGTCTGCATTAATTCAGGTATGTTGATACTCATGAATCAGAGTTGGATTGTATTAATTTGTATTTTTCGTTTCTTTAACCGTCCAGAAAACAGAAAATTTCTATTCTTTTATTTAACAAAGAACGCTTTACATGATAGCAACCAGCAAGGGTTTACTTTCCGGCCTTGGTCGGAAAATAAAGTTAAAGCTAGTTTGTTTAATTATTTTATTTGATGGATTTGAAATTAATATGAATTTATACAATACAAAACAGCGATTATTAATTCTAAGTAAAATTACATTTTCAGGTTGCAACTGCGAGTTATATGGTAACTGAGTGTACAGAAGCTGATAAAGTATGTTTAAACGACCTCAAGGTTCTTCCTCAATTAATTTTGGGGTATTTTCATGACTTCCTTGCTGTGATGGTATCAAACATTATGGATGCGATAACTTATTACTATATCAAAACATTTAATACATTAACTTCACAAAATAAAATGAACACAACCATCGGCGCATTTGATAATAATTCATCTGCAATTAGTGATTTTAATGAAAATGAAGACAGTATTGGTTGTATAAGTTTATTATACACGAATTGCATTATTACTTGCTACTGGTATATTAGAAGAGATTTGGAATGAATACACATTCCATTCATTGCTAGAAATTAACCTCCTTATTGGAGAGAATGATTTTTGGTCAGCACATGGTGATCCATCTATATAAGTGCGAGTCGTTAGCAATCTTGCTTGACTATCGTGATCTAAAAACGAGTATTGGCATCGCCGCTTTCTATAATATTATGTAGAATGGAAAAAAAATTTTTAAAAAAAGCAACTAGAAAATTTCCTGTTTGAATTTTACGAATTTTGGTATATATTTTGCAACCTCACTGTTTATTTAACAAAATGAGGAATGTCAAAATTTGAATATTATTTAAATATCTTCTAATTGTCACCATAATGTGTTCATTTTGGAAAGTATTCCAAATGTACGAATATTCATGTCAAACTACTATTTAGCAAACCAAATAAATTTAGTCAGGATTAATAATTAGGATTACATCGAATTTTGGAATATATTAGTACAAAATTAGCTTAGTTTGGTATCACAGTCATAGTGAAACCCGAATTACACTAACTACGAATTAATTGGTGTAAAATTACCAACCCATTTTTTACATCAATCAATTTTCGCAATTTTTTACACTAACTTACTCGGAGTAGTTCGGAATAACATACCAAATAGACCTATTTTATACCAAATAGATATTATATAATATAGCAAAGTTTTATTTGTAAGTTGTAAATTAGGTAAATTAGAAATCCTATTATTGCTACTTAAGAAATATGCAATATTGATATTTTTATAAAAATATTGTACTACTAATAATTTATTGATTTATAAATAAATACGAGAATACATAATTATGTATGTGATATATTGCGTTTTATTAAGAGAAATCCTTAAAGCTTACTTTGTTTATTCTTTAAACATATCGCGTTTTACATTACCGTTGGTGGCGCCACTATATTACGTCCAAAATGGACTTTCAAATTATTCCGTGTGGTGGCGTTAATGTAATTATTGCAATTAAAATGCAATAAATTACAAGCGTTTACTTAACTTCACATCGTGTTTTTTAAATTTAAAATTATATTTACACAAAATAAAATAGATACTAAATACCCGTAAACACACTGGAAATTGCATCTTACTATACATTCAGAATGAAGTTGAAAATTATTCCGTGTGGTGGCTTTTTGTTAATGTAATTCGACAAAAAATATCAAGTGTTGAGGTTTCATTTGTTTTATTTGCTTCTATAGCCTGCTTTCTGGTGATATTCAAATCCATCCACTCCGCTGAACCTAGAAGGGACACCAGCGTTTTGTTCGTAACAGATTTTTCGCCCAACGTGGGGCCGTTCTCGTTACTTCAATAAAACGTAGTTTAACCGTAAGATTTTAACAGAAATTACTAATTTTTCTTAAAGAATCGTAACTTTAAATTTCCTATATATGTTATTAATTTTTTTTTAATTTAGTAAAACTAAATAAGAAAAGATGCCTAAGTATTTCTAGCTACATCGGAATAAGATAAGAGTTCTTAAAATGCATGCGATTGAACATTAAGCGAAGAAAACGATACAGTAAGGGTTTTTGGATGCAAATTTCTAGCTTTCTCCAAAATAGATTTAAATCGTAGTACTGCTTATTGGAAAATGTATATGTAGCAATATCTCAAGACTTTGTATACTTAACATAAGTTTAAGATTAGAGTATGTAATTTCATTAGTACATAGTTTTCAATGCTATTACTGTATTCTCAATATTTTACTTAAACAGCTTATACTAAATTTAGTTCTATCCACTATGTTATTTCGGAACTGAATTAAAGGCTTTAATGTCATATTAGAAACTCAACCTACAAAAGTTATTTACATTAAATTAAGCTTTTGAGGTAAATGGGGAAACATTTCAAATTATTTCGGATTTTATTTAGTAGTACACAATTATTTTAAGTATGCAAAATAAAAAAAATAGTGAATATACTTTCAAAGCCTTTTGTATGTTAAAAATGAATTTATTTTCAGATAGAAATTTGCATTAAGAACAGATATTTTGGATTGAAAGTGTATGATAATCTTTGTATTTTCCAATAAAAAGCGCATTATTGGTTAACTTTGTAGTTTTTGAAAGTTATATTTCGGTTGCGGATATTTGTAAAAGAAAATTGATATTTTTCAACGGCGATTTTAAATTGCTGTACCAAAATAGCTATTATAAGAAAACTTTTGGAGATTGCTACCCGCAACATGTTTTTATATACAGGATAGGACACAAAAGTTAAATATCGTATATTACAATGTTTACGTTTTAAAGTTTCCGTATTATTAGAAAATACTATACTGAAAGTTATTTAAATATGTTATTGTTACTTTCAGAAAATAACCACAATAGTTTGTTTTAAAATGTTTCTGATTGTCAACTTTTAGTGTAATAAATAATATATTCTCGTATCGAATATGATAAAAATCAATACCGTAACTTGTTGCTTGAATAATTAACAAAATTGTACCAATATATTTTAGTAAGAAATTTGTGCTCAAACTTTTAAATTTAATTTTAACTTAACTTTACATTAATTAAGTCTACAATATCTACTGCCATTACCAAGTAATTTCTGATATTCATAGTTTGTTAATAATTTGATTTTAAATAACTCAAATAATGAAGTTTCAAAATAGCATTTAATTAGTGTCAGCATGGCTCTTGTGTGTTACACCACTTTGTAAATATTAATTTATTTACCTTTAACAAATTGCAGAAGGGAATAATTATTATAGTATGAAGTGCATCTTTTAATCTTGAATGTGATATTTAGTTTGACGACTACTTGATTATTTTCACTTTTTGCGCTTGGGAGTTAAAGTAATACTTTAATACCTTAGAAGCAAATGTGACACTACAATCTCTAAAAATGAAGAGTCTACGCTCTACGGGATCGAAAAAGCGAATATTTTATAAATTTAGCATTATAAGAGGAAATTCCTAAAGAACCTAGACTATTTTTTATTTAATTTCAATAACAATGAAATTTGAAGTAACAATATAAAAGAAAGGCAATATTTTCTCGTAATAGACGCTTTAAAAAAGACAGATTTAATATTAGTATAAATTAAACAATGGTATAAAAATGCTCTAAATGTGACATTAAAGAATTATAATGTATACGAATTATAAATTACTGAATTATAAAATTGTCACTTCTGCTAAATGTATAATATAAATTAAAAATTTTTTTATACCAATAATTATTATTATTCACATTTTATAAATAGGAAGGAAAACGTCCAATGTGGTAGTAAATTTATAAAAATAAGAAAATAAAATTTCTTATAAAGAAATTATAATTAGAATGAAAATAATTCATTTAAATAGGACAAAAAATTTTTTTTCTGGATATTTCAAAGAAGAAGGATCCTTCATGAAACCAATGAATCTTAATTGCAAATAAAATTTAAATGAAATAAATTACAATTTATTTGCAAAACATCAATTTAATTTGTACACAAAAACATTTTTAATGATTTTTTAATGAATTATTTTCCTTCTAATTATTATTATTTCTTTCATAATAAATTTTATTTTATTCTCAACTAAAATAAAAAGTTTTCACTTTAATAATAATAATATAATAATATATGGTTTATTAAATTAAGTTATACATGCAATACATAATAAAACATAATAAAAAAGGTACAAAGGTTCAGCAGAGCTGGTTTTCAACAAGTACCCAGGGTATTGGAGCGGAATCAAGTGTTCAAAAGACATTCCACTACCTTCGCTTTGAAAGCGGCTTTTGTTTTGCATTTTAAGAACAAGTCCAAATGCTTGTTAAAGATGACGTATGCCATGTATTGGAACGACCCTTCAAATTTAGTTGTTCTGTGGAGTGGGACAGACAAATTCCAGTTACTTCTTAAGTCCCGGTTGTGGCAAGCTCCTCTTCTTGTAGTGAGGATATTCAGATAGTTAGGCAGAGTGGTCTTGTGGATTGAGAACAGTTGCATGGCAAACTGCAATTCAGCCCGTGCTTCCATCTTTAATATTCCCAGTCTCTTGTAGAAGGGTGTAACGTGCTCCCTGTAGTCAATGTCGAAGGCAAATCGCAGGCATGCATTTTGGATTACTTGTAACCGATTCTTCAGTTGTTCTGTGAGGAGACCATAGTAAACCGTGCTACAGTAATCTATGTGGCACAGAACTAGCGTAACTGCAAGGTTCCACTTAACGTCCGACGGCAACAGGTTCTTAAACCGATAAAGAGATTTTAGTTTAAAGAAGCATATACTCGAGATTTTACTTAAATGATCGGAGAATGAGAGATGACTGTCCCATATCATGCCCAGATTCTTCACTTTCGAGAAGAAGTTCACATCGCTCCCATTGAGTTTAACTTCGGTACATTTAGTGTCCATTGCTACTTTTAGTCTGTTAGGACTACCAAAGCAGATGCATTGAGTTTTGTTGGGGTTCAGAACTAGTCCGTTCCGTATCGACCATTTAAGAACAGACTCCAAATTGAGGTTGAGAGTTTCGATAATACTATTAATGTGATTTTGATAGTCAGATACATATATTTGAGTATCGTCAGCATACATGTGGAAATTACAGTCCTGAGAAAGAACCGCTGAGAGATCAGCTGTGAAAATTGAAAACAGCAACGGACCGAGCAGGCTTCCTTGCGGTACACCTTTGTTACACGTAAGTTCCTCAGAGTAGTGGTTGTTCCATTTCACACGTTGAGTTCTCTCCGACAAGTAATTGGTGAGGAGGTTCAGAGCTGGAGCGCTACACCCATAATAGGATAGCTTAGCGATTAGTAGTTTATGGTTAATAACGTCGAATGCCTTACTAAAGTCTAGTAAAGAGAGAACAGTTACCATCGAGCAATCAATATTAGTGCATATATCGTTGGTTATTTTTAACAGAGCCGTGGTAGTGCTATGCATTTTTCGGAAACCCGATTGGTGCTCTGGTATTACTTTATTCGCTGTTACATGTTCAAGAAGTTGTTGATACATAACGTTTTCTAGTACTTTGGAAAGGGATGGCAAAATGTTGATAGGACGTAGTTCATCAAACTTGCTGGCATTGGGCACTTTGGGTAGAGGAAGTATTAGCGACTTTTTCCACACATCAGGAACAATTGAGTTAATCAGACAGGAATTGATTAGGTCAGTTATACTATCGAGGCAGTAAGCAAGAACCATCTTTAGCATTTTGGAATTGATGTTGTCCACGCCAGTAGCAGTCGACTTCATTTTGCATATGATTTTAGCAACTTCGTTCATAGAAACACAGTGGAAGACCAGTTCGTTGGTGATAAGCGGATGTTTGTTTGTAGTAAAAGAGTTGATGGTCATTTGGTCCACATTCGTGTCAGGAGCCACATTTACAAAAAACTTATTTAATGCATTCAGATCCACATCATCCAAATTTGCTTTGTTCCTGGGTTTGCGATGGACATTATTACGATCAAAAAAATTCCACAATTTCTTGGGGTTCTTGTTACATGCTTCAACTTCATATTTGAAATAGGCTTTTTTTTCATTTTTAATGGCCTGGGACACTAGATTACGAAGTACTTTGTAGTTTGTAAAATGATTAATTTTCTTAGTTTTGGTATACTTTTTGAATGCTTGTTCTCTAAGTTTGATCATAGATTGTACAGTTTCCGTAAGCCAGCCTGGCTTGGTGGTTCCAATCTTGAGCTTGTGCATAGGAGCATGAGTGTCAAAAAGCGATAAAATATCAGACGAGATGCATTGGAGTTTGTTGTTGATGTTAGCTTCGTCAACGCTACGAAGCCAATTTATTTTACTGGCGTCTTCCCAAAAGACGTCTTGGTTAATGTTACGAAAATTCCTGCACCATATATGGTTGTCTTGCGGTTTCTTGGGAGTAAAGTCGAGATAGCAGTAAATGAGTTTATTTAATGAAGGATTCAATATTATGAGATCTGTATCAACCTTTAGTCTAATTTTTTATGTTAAAATTATTTCATTCCACGCTATAAATCTTCTTGAAAACTTAGTTTTTACTATTTTTTTGACTTATTTTATGTTTTTAAATGTGAATACAGAATTTCACTAAGAATCATCTTATATGAAAACTCAGCTATAACACATTGTAATAAACTTTATTGTTTACCCTAGCAAAACAGATCAAAGCCATAAAAATCGCAATGCACAGAAAGGGTTTCAAACTCTCACCCTGCTTTAAAATTTGTTAAGAATTTATTGCTTATAGTATTTAAGTTTTATCCCGATGATATCAAAATATAAGAAAACCGTCCAATTAATTTTAGCGATCCTTTGAATTTCAATTGTTTAAAGTTCGACAAAATTGATTTTCAGTTCATCGAACAAATAAGAAAAACATACACAACTCTAGCAATTGTGAAATAGTATATTATACTACAAGGGAGTAAAGTTACTCTTTTCAGTCCCGAGACAATTTTGTACCGAGGCCGTAGGCCGAGGTGCAACAAGCAGTCGAGGGACGAAAAGCAACTTTACTCCCACGTTGTATATACTATTTTTCACAATTGCGATGAAAAATTCTATTTCTAATGTAAATATATAGAAATAAATAATTTTACTAGAATAACGGATTTTCATTTTTACACCCCGCTGCGGGGTGTAAAATCCATTTTTACGACCTGCACCGGGGTGTAAAAAAATAAAATGATTTTTACGACCTACTGCAGGTCGTAAAATGCATGTTGAATGCAGGTATAAAAAACGCCCCTTTACACCCGCAAATGCGGGGCTAAATTGCACTTTAGAGTATCGCAATTGTGAAAAAATAGTTATATACAACGTGGGAGTAAAGTTGCTTTTCGTCCCTCGACTGCTTGTTGCACCTCGGCCTACGGCCTCGGTACAAAATTGTCTCGGGACTGAAAAGAATAACTTTACTTCCTTGTAGTATAATATATACTATTTTAACCTATAAATTAATTTTTAATGTCATATAACCATTTGAACTTTTATGTAGAAATTTTTAGCGTGTATAACTGGTTGATGCGCGCTCATTGGCTTATTTGGGGGAGGAGCCTTGATGCATCTGTTGGGTATAGTATGTTTTGGGGTAACATTTGCTTTTTTGTTTGTTGACATAACCTAATATTTTTTTACATTTAAGTTACGTGCGATCTTCCCTCAAAAAGGAATTTATTCTAAAAATTCATTTGGTTTGCAAAAAAGCATGCATTTTTATACACCAAAAACACTATTATTATATTATACAGGGTGAATGAGAGCACCCGTATCAGTCATTTTTTTCAAAAACCGCTAGTCGTAGAGAGTCGGGTTAAAAATATTTATTATAAAAGCCATAATAAAGAATCGAATGGTGATATTATTATTTCTTGGAAAGGTCGGCGTCCCGAGTAGTTTGCTCCAGAAACTCCAGAACTCCAGAATTTTAAATGGCACCATAGGTCGAAAATGGTATCGTTAAAAAGATCTTTAAGAAATAAGCAAGTTTTGTAGGAAAAATTATTTTATTACTCCTTCCCCTTTTCAGTAATATTCGATTGCATAATATGGGTGAATGAGACCACCCGTATTAGTCTTTTTGTTTCAAAAACGGTAGGTCGTAGAGAGTTGGGTCAAAAAAATTTATTATAAAAGCCATAATAAAGAATCGAATAATGATATTTTATTTCTTGGAAAGGTCGTCATCCCGAGTAGTTTGCTCCAGAAACTCCAGAACTCCAGAATTTTAAATTTTATAAGTCGAAAGTGGTATTGTTGAAAATATCTTTGAGAAATAAGCAAGTTTTGTGGGAAAAATTATTTTATTACTCCCACCCCTTTTAAGTAATGGTAGTCTAATTCAGTCAAGTCAATAATCGAATATTACTGAAAAGGGGAGGGAGTAATAAAATAATTTTTCCTACAAAACTTGCTTATTTCTTAAAGATCTTTTTAACGATACCATTTTCGACCTATAGTGCCATTTAAAATTCTGTAGTTCTGGAGTTTCTGGAGCAAACTACTCGGGATGCCGACCTTTCCCAGAAATAATAATATCACCATTCGATTCTTTATTATGGCTTTTATAATAATTTTTTTTTACCCAGCTCTCTACGACTTACCGTTTTTGAAAAAAATGACTGATACGGGTGGTTGCATTCACCCATAATATTCAATCGAATATTACTTAAAAAGGGTGGGAGTTATAAAATAAATTTTCCTACAAAACTTGCTTATTTTTGCAAGATCTTTTTAACTATACCATTTTCGACCTATGGTGCCATTTAAAATTATGGAGTTCTGGAGTTTCTGGAGCAATCTACTCGGGACGCCGACCTTTCCAAGAAATAATAATATCACCATTCGATTCTTTATTATGGCTTTTATAATAAATATTTTTAACCCGACTCTCTACGACTAGCCGTTTTTGAAAAAAATGACTGATACGGGTGCTCTCATTCACCCTGTATAATATATGCTTATTTTTGTTAACACACAGTGAGGTTGTAGAATACAAACTAAAATTGGAAAAAGCAGATTTCTCTCAGTATTTTATCTCAATTAAACAGAACGGTGCGCGGCGATACACATACGAGTACTACTGCTGGTCAGCTCACGATAGCCAAGCATAGTTGCTAGCGGCTCGCATATGAATGGGTGACCACGTAGTAGTAGTATCAGAATAGCTTTTTCGGAGCAAATGCGGGCTTAGCTCGCTTTTCTCCTTCATCTATGTGTAACATAGCTGTTGGGAATTTAATTGTTTGACGGCATCGAGCCTTTATCATGATTTAGGAGCTGCATTGTTCCAGCGGCATGAAGCACCGTTGGTGCAGCTCAGCTTAGCTTCGCTTTCTATACCACCTTACCACGCATCCGTCCATTGGTGACCACGTAACGATGGGCTGATATATAGCTTTTTATTTCATATTCGGTGAGCTCACTGTATAATAGAAGTATGTGGCTTTAAACTTACAGATCCCATAGACCAATAAATCGATAATGATCATTAAAACTTAAATAGATAACTCATATCAGTTGCTTTTTAGATAGGTAGTAAGACAATTCATGTATAACAAAGCTATATAACCAATGTTGTCTCCATCTTGAAGGACGCAATTTTTGTAAGCCATCGGCAAAAGACTCTTTTGGTATTCACTGAAATCACTGTTTGGAAGTGAATTATAAAATAAGCCCATTGCTTTGTTAATTACTTTTGTGTCGATTTTATTTTCTGGAGTTAATGCATTAAGTTTTCTTATATAGCAATCTGCCCAATTGATAGTGTCTGGTACTATTACATCAACGAAGCCTTGATAATACTCCACCGCTTTTTGAGGATCAATATTGAGTTCTTTTAAACATATTGTATCAGCGTCTGTAAGCTCAGTTAAGATGAAATTCGCTGTTGCAATCTGAAAATATATTTGATTCAGGCGTTTGCATTATTATTATAAAAAGTAATAAGCTTGTTCAATTATTATAAACTTTGGTAAAAAAAATCTTGGTTTCTAGTGGAAGGAATAAAACAAACTAATCATTAAGTCTAATATAGTATTTTCATATGCCCAACAAAAATAAAGAAAATTGTTGTTTTTCACTCTCAACATGACCCAAAAAACATTTTACATTGTCTTCCCAATATTTCTCAATTTTGAATGGAGGAGGAATAGTCAAAAATAAAAACTACCTCTAATAATATTATTTTTGAAACGCCCTATACGAAACAACAATTTAGTTTTCTGGTCAACAATTGAAAATTTCTCTTTTTAAGAACAAATTAATACGAGTATGTACCACAAATTGATTTGAGTTTTATTTTTGAATAAGTAAAAAGTAAATAGAATTGACTGGTATTTTAAAAATTCCAAAAACAGCAAAATGATTATTCGCTGATTACGAATCTATACTCCAAATCTCAAATAAATTAAAAAGAATGGCGAACCCAATATGGCCGATTTATACTATAATAAACAAAGTAAGTAAAAAAAATAATCAGAAAGTAAATGAATATAATTGGAATTCTATCAGTTCTTTTTGGCAAATTTAGAAAATATGTGACCAGTTTAATGTGAAAATTAAGTATGTCATCCTATACGACTTTCACCTAATTATTTACATAATTAATTCAAAACACCCGTCCCTTGGAATTAATTATTCTCCGCGGGGGTATAATGAAGCGGTTTCTGAACATTCAATTATAATTGTTTAAAAATAGCAGAACAATAATTTAATTATTTCTGATTACTAATGACTGTATTTTTAAATAATAATGAAAAATTCCAAAAGCGTTCATTGACATTAATTTTGCATGAAAACCCTATGGACCTTGAGATAAACATACCTGAATTAATGAACAAACTGATATTATTAATATTGTACTGCAGTACTTCATATTTAGTAATGAATGTTTGGTGTAATGGTTCAACTCTATTATCATTTAAATATTATGTTCCACAACTAACAAATAGTTCAACTTTTTTTATAATTAAATATCAGATTATTAATTAATTAATACAGCATTACCGCATTAAATAATTAAATATTAAATTGGACTCAAAGTACAACATTTGCTCAAGTCGAGCCATTATTTTGAATTTCATTGCGTTAAATAAATTATTAACTAGAAACTTTTAAAATTTTAAATATATATATACGTGAAAAACTACTATGTGGCACCAATAACTAAAAAGACGTTTACGCACCCAACATTTTTTAGAAACAATATGAGCAAGTGGCACCTATATATGTTGGTTTATGTATATTCGTTTGGGCACCTTATATATTGTATATAATATGACCAAAGATTTGTCAGAGCATGAAACATCAAGTCATTATTAAATTTTAAGTTAACCTATTTATTCCCACTACTAAAAATAGCAAATAAAAATATTGTTTTTTTGTAAAAATTGTTTATTTTAATCTCAAACAAGAAAGCAATACCACAAAAAAATTCTTTATTATTATTTCAAATACCAAAATAATTGCGTTGCGTTTTCTCAATAACGACATTCAATGCTACAAAAAATACTTAAAAATTGTAATTTTTGGCAGTTTTACTAATACAGTATAAAATATAAACCTTTATCCAAAAATAAATCACCAAATAACAAAATTTACTTTATATAAAAAAATTACTTAGATAACAACCCTGCTTTTTGAAATCGTTTTAACGGATAAATTTGATAAATTTTTTATTTTTAAAAATTGTAATATCTTTTTTCGAAACAAATTAAAAACCACATTAAAATACAAAATCTAAATTGTTACAATTCAGGTTTACCTGAACATTGAAAGGTACGGTACATTCTTATTCAAAAAGTAGTACTACAGGTAGAAACTGAATATTACTCATTTGTATTTTTCAGCTTTTATCCTCTTTAACACAGAATTTAAATAAATGCAAAATTACTCTCTCTCTCTCTTTACAGAATTTATTGAAAAGCAAAGAGGTAGTGAAATTTTGGCAACGTTTTTCAAATTATTTTATAATCCTAGCTCATTCAAATATTAATAAAATACCAGTGCAGTATACAGTGTTTCAATTAATCTCGAATTCGAAAATCGCGTTTTGGTGCATAAATGCGTTAACTAGATACAAAATCGTTAAACATGGCGCACTGCAATAGATTTTACTCAAACTCCGAGCAATAACCCTACGAGTATGTTGCTGTTTACTCCTTATTTGTTTACTTTCTGCTACATTTCTGATTCTGATTCGTAAATGTGAAATTGATTTTAGGAATCCCTGAATCTTAGTTTTTATTTTTTACCCGCTATTCAAATCTGTAAATCAATTTATCTTTTAGTTGTTCACAGTATACTATTTTAAATCATGTGCGTGGGAACGATCGCTTCTTAAGGTGCATGTCGCCAGACCCTCCCCCCCCGCCATTTCGAATTTTGAATCCAAAATAGTCTAAATCGTTTGTACCAAAATTATTTTAGTTTGTACTCAAATAGTTTTCGAGAAATTTCAAAATTTCGCTGGGTTGGGTGGGGGGGGGACATTCTTTTTTGAAATTTTGAATTTTGGATTTAAAATAGTCTAGATCGTTTGTACTTCTTTTGGTCTTGTTTCTGCAAGTATTATTTTCGTTTGTACCCAAATAATACTTTTTGAGATTTTCAAAAAAAACATCAACGACACCGACGCGTATGATTGAATTAGCGAGATTCTCCTTAACACGTGGTAACATACAGTTTTATGAAATTTCGAATTTCGGATTCCAAATGGTCCAGTCGTTTGTGCATGATGTGCAAGTCTTATTTTCGTTTGTACTCAAATAGTTTTTGAGATTTCCAAGACAAACATAAAAGACGTTAACGGGCGTGATATTGTTAACGAGATTCTGGGGAACACATACATGCTGAAGTTCAAAATAGTCTCAATCGTTTGTACTTTATTGTACCTGTTTGTGCAAAAATTATTTTCAAAAGAAAATCAAATAGATTTCGAGAAATTTCAAAATTTACCTGAAGGGGGGGAAGCTGGAGACATGCTCAAACGAAAAAAATTAAAGCTCGTTTAGGCTCTAACGAGGTTCTAATGTCTGCCACCAATTTCACACAAAAATTCAAACTAGGAGATAAAATAGAAAAGATGTCTACCCCCCCCCCCCAAGATTTCACGAATAACTGCGCCAAGGTTGAGGCTCAAACGAATAAATGGAAGCTCGTTTAGGCTCTAACGAAGCTCTAACGTTTGACACTAATTCTACCCAAAATTCGACTTGGAGAGGGGAGCAATTCGACTTTTCTACTTTAAGAAATGGCGTTCAATTTTATAGTTGCTGTAGACACGTCCCCCCCTACAGCTTGAATTTTGTGGTGAAATTGGTGTTAAACGTTAGAGCCTAAATGAGCTTCCATTTTTTTCGTTTCAGCATCAACCGTCGCAAAGTTATTCGCGAAGTCTTTTTTGGGGGGGGGGAGGTTATAAACTTGTTTTTCTATTTTTGCTGTTATTTGAATTTTTTGGTGATATTTGTGTCAAACGTTAGAGCTTCGTTAGTATAGAGTCTGAATGAGCTTCCATTTCCATAATTGTAATTTCATTTTCTACAAAGTTACGGGTATTTCAAATTTTCTAGTTCTCCGAGCAAGTTCTGCATGATAATCTTCAAGTTTAAATCTATTTGATGAGATTAAAAGTAATTTTCCGTCAGAGGTGTGAAAAAATAGACATTTTCAAGGATTTTTTGAACTGTTGTATACAAAATTCTTACACTATATTTTAAGTAACTTTTACGAAAATTAAAAAAAAATATTTATTCTGCACCAAGTTATCAATTCGATTGTAGACCCCTTTGGAGTAGTTCATTAATTACTTGGACCCATTAATTACTTAGCGGTTGCAAGAAGTACATGAAAAATTATATTTAATCAGAAAGTCTTAAACTACGTTTAGATCTGACACTTATTTCATGATCTTTATGTCGGACAGAAATTCTGTCTCTCTTACTGTCTCTTATTCTCCGAGTCTTACTCTTACTGTCTTTTACTGTCCGACATAAAATTCGTGCAAAAAGTGACAGATGTAACTGCACCTTTACAGGAATGTTTATAATTTAACAATGATTCGTTGCTTAAAAGCGGTGCAAAAATGGGATTTCACTTTCGGGTCGGTTTAAAGTTATACCTGTCCATTACCTGACCATTAGTCATATTTAAAATTGCAAGTCATTTATAATATTTGATAATAATATTTCAAAAAGGTATGTCTTTTACAACATCAGAAAAAGGTATACATTTTGTAAAATTATTTTTTGATAATTCTATGACAATAAAATTTTTACGTCTTCATTTTGCAAAATGCTTCTTTTTCGGATTGAGAATTTTTTTATGGAAGATCATTCAAATAAAGAGCATAGAAAGGGCATCAGGTATAAACTTAAGGACCTGTTCTACAAAGCAAGTACAAACTAAGAATAAGCTATACTGAGAATAAATCTCTATGTTCTCTCTCTAAATTGGTCTAAATTAATTTTTTCAAGCACAACTTTTTGAATTTCCAAATTTCTTTTTATCTACACAAAAGACAAAGTAATAAATTATAAGTAAATAATTGTAGTTTACTTTGATGATTTCTTGCAACGCCATTAAAACGCCCGGTTTTTAATTGATTGCAAAATCCGTTACCCCTAACTCTAACTTGACAAGGTTATTGAAGTCTAAATATTGAGTCCGATCTGGTTGCACTAAAAGTATACATAAAATAAACATTTCAATAATTTTGAAATTTCAGCAATAAATTATTATCAATTAATAATTGCCTACATGATTGGTACTTTCTCGGATCTTCAAGTGCTTATTTCACACTTAACGAACTAGCACGAACTTTGCACTGTTCTAGTTGATAAAATGCTTTAAAAAATTTCATTTTTGGAAAATATAAAAAATCGTAATTCAAAGTTACAGTTAAAATACCTACAAAGTGTTACAAGACAGAAATCGTCAACTGCAAGTGTTGCCTTTGAATTTTTTCTATCATATTATTATTCTTTAATATTATGTAGGTGAGGTGCCAATTCGTCGTTATACTTTAATATTGAAAAGGGTGCCAGTTCGTTAAGTGTGAAATCTAGTGGTGCCTCTTAGTCGCCTTAAGCATTTTTGCTGGGAGCGCCCCCTGCACATTATACGGTTCAATTAAAATTGAATTTTTATGGATATATCGTCCAAATGGCACCTTCGTGATATTTCGTAGTTAGGATAACCCAACGCTCTAGCACCTAAATATGAAGTAAAACGTTCTGGCACCTTCAATTGGTGCCACTACGTAAATATGGGTGCCACTTCGTCCATATACATATGAATTTGGTGCCTAAACGTTGCATTTTATATATATTTATATTATTTATTTTATATAAACAATTATTATATTAATTGTTATTAATATAGCAATTTATTTTCTTTTTCAACCAGAATAAATAATAGGTATATGTTTACATTATTGTATTCTAATATAGTTATAATATAAAGTAATATTTTACATATTTTATACACAATGTATGTAAATATATTATATTGAATTATTCTAATCCAACACTTACTACAAATTTTTCACCGAAATATTAAATCCACAAATTCGTCGGATTAGCCCCAACTTGCTTAATCGGTTCTATCGCACCGCAGGCGCGGCTATCACGCGACCTTCTAAAACTTTCTTTGACTTGCTTGAAACTAATTTAAACTTATTGTTAGAAATCTTCCTTTCCAAATTACTAAGATAAAATGTGCTAAAGAAGACTCACTTGTTTTACTCAAATTTTTTTCCAAAACGTTCAAAATAAAAAAAACTACCTGTAATTCAAACTTCTTCATCCCCACCGGAATACTACAGCATATTATACAATATTATAATGTTAGTATTTAAATGTACATAAAGTACATAAAATATTACTGATTTATATACAATATTGATTAGAACTAACCAAAATTAAAACTTAAAGAATTTTGATACTACCTACCAACTTCTGGGTATTTCTTTCAAAAACCTCCACCCGAAACATTTCCCAAATCGAAATTAAAAATTAACAATTCAAACAAAATTCAAAAATTAAGTACTATGTGGTTTATTCCTTGTGTAAATCAATTTTTCTTGCATCGATAATTTTGTTGGTTTAGAAATTATACAGCCTGGAGGATTTTGAGAGGAACAATTAACTAGTTCGTATCGAAATTATATTTACAAGTTAATTGTAGTAGATTATAAATTGTATTCGAAATATTTTAATTTTATTGTTTGAAACTGTGTTTCTGTAAGTTTTGTATTAAAATTTCAAAATATAAAAAACATTAAGCACGTACTCTAGAAAAATAAATTAGTAAAGATAATTTAATACAATAGTCAGTATTTTCAATAATATTCTGTATCATGGATAGGGAATACGTTAGTATCAGCAGTTAAATCAAAATAAAACGAAACAATTGATTAATTTATAATAAATCTTCACAAACTTGAATAATCAATTTAAAGTGCCAAACTGTTGTTATCCTTTTGTAGGTATATTATGTATTTTAATCAGGTAATTATTAGTTAGTAAGTTCTGATTAAATTTTCTTTGGTAACATACATAATTCAGATTAATTGAAATTTAATTATAAATAATTAACTAAGTAATGAATATACGAGTATAGGTCAGACATAACCAAACTGGTTATTGCATTAGATTTATCATTAAAAAAAAAGTGCAGTAAAATGTAATCCATTATTTTTCCAATAGATAGCTTTAGGTGATGGCGTTAAAAAGATGACATTTCGTACTATAAAAACTTTTCTAACAGTTTTGTGATTAATTGACTCAGTTTTGTTTGAGCGCGCGTCAGAGATGGACACTAGCAAAGAGAAAATACGCCATATTTTACAGTTTTTCTTCGATAAAGGCGAAAATTCAAGCCAGGCGGCTGAAAATGTGAATAGTATTCACATGGTGCCGATACTGTAACAGTCAATCACGTAAAATTTGGGTTTAGTCAATTCCGTTCCGGTAATTTACATGTCAAAGATGCAGCAAGCTCTGGAAGGCCTATCATCGAAAATGATGGAAATGATTTAGTTATACCGGTATGCGAGCAGTCGCAGCATTACCGTTGAGCTAAAAGTCGACCACAAACCATTTTGAACCATTAGAAGTAGGTTGGATTCAAAAAGAAGCTCGATATTTAGGTGCCACAACGACAACTGATGGACAACGCCAGGCCACACAAATGAATAGTGACTCACCAGAAACTCTGAGAGCTCGGATGAGAGGTTTTAATGCATCCACCTTATAGTCCGGACCTGGCACCAAGAGACTATCATTTTTTCCCATCCATGTCAAACTCTCTTTGTGGTGTAAAACTGGCCTCAAAAGAGGTCTGTGAAAATTGGTTGTCCGAGTATTTTGCCAATAGGGACATTGGGTTTTATGAGAGAGGAATCATGAAATTACCATCACAATGGCAACAAATTATCGAACAAAATGGCGCATCTTAGGCTCAAATCAAATTATGGTAACCGTTGTAAATAAAGCATTAAAGTAAACGCCAAAATATGGATTTCTTTTTACTACACCTAATATATTATAATATTATGTTCAATATTATAATATACAATAATGTAAAAATTATTTACGCTGGTTGAAAAGGAAAATAAATTGTTATTATTAATTATTTAATATAATGCAGCCTCTGCGTATGTATTGCATTCAATAATTATAATATAATTAGGTGGTTTTAATATAAGTAACTATAATTGCGTAATTATAATGTAATTAAATTATAATATTAAGAGTTTATATAAATAAACTATTGCAGATTTGAACTACAATATCAGTCATGAAGTTCTCCAGTGCGATAATAATAATATCTGTATTTATTCAGGTATGTTTAGATACCGACTATTACAGCATTTGAAATCTCTTTTGTATTTTGTAATTTATAATTCTAATATACTAATAATACCATAATACCAATATTTAGAGACGGTCGGGACATAGTGGTCATGCGAGTTGGCTATATGAACGCTAAATACCCGGTTCGAATCCGAGTGAAGTAAGAACTTTATTCTGGCCGTCTCCCTAGTCCTCCAGGTTGGGGGTTCTTCGTCGGGCTGACTCCCCGTCGTAGGTAAAAAATTCAATGCCGTGAATGCCATTTGATATTAAAAGTTAATATTATAATGGTCAGCCAAGACCCATCAGGGTTGTAGCGCTACACGATAGGATATAATATACTAACATTTTGCATACAAATACCTTTATTATTATTTTTATTATTTTTTTTTCCAGGCAAATATTGCGATAAAATTAAATTAAAATGCAATTTTTTCAAAAATAGGTCGTATTCAAACAAATGCTGTGAGGCAGGATATTTCTTTAATTTGGATCTGTCTTAATTTAAACTAAATAAAAGATTTAAAAGAAACTTCACCAAAATTGGTGAATCTTCAAATGCCGGTTCCCCTTGTTCACATTGTCAAATTTTTTATTCCGCCCTGCTCATGATCTATAAAATATTGAAACAAAATTAATTTAAAAAATCACATGGAACTATTCGCCTTTAGTATTAATAGCTTTTATCATTTAATATCTACAAAAATATGCTACAGATTATTATAATATCTATTAAATGAATAAAAATAATATATTGTCGTATTGAGTTTTTGAGCCGTATTGAGTTTTTGTAAAATTTTGTAAAGTTTGAAAATTATATGCGATGCCCCTAGTCTAATAGAGAAGGTAGGGGGCGAATAGTTTGGATAGGAGACTTGCGTATGACTCTCAAAGTCCCGAGGTCACAATTTTTAGGATTGCGAGATTTTTAGTGTGAATAATTTTGAATAATAAAAACTTAAATTACAAAGAGCTGGGCGATGATAGTGGATAATCCGACCATTTTTAAACAAGTTCGATTTAATTTTGCTGGAAATTTTGCGGTACGGATTATTAGACTACAATAAATAAAAAGAAAAGAATTTAAAATATATAGAAAATAAAGACAAATATAATTTGTGATTATTTCTTCAATAAATTATTGTATAGTAAACAAGCGATTGTTAGCTGGGTTCTTGCGATGTTACCGAAATAGCCGTACTAAGGTAGTAATAATTAATTAAAATATACTTTCAGATTGTAACAGCAAAGTTCATTTTAAGTGAGATAACAGTCGCTGGTAAAGCATGCTTAGAAGAACTGAATCTTGATCCTCAACTAGCGCTGAAGTATTATCAAGACTTCATTTTTATGGTAGTACCAGAAACCATCAACTGGGCGCTTTGTTATGCAAAGAAAACGAACGTATTAACGTCAGAAAATAAAATCAACGTAAAAAAATACGATGAATTAATCCGCGATTTTATTAATGCACTTCCGAACAGCGACTTTAATGAATATCAAAAAGGTCTCTTGCCGAAATCTTACGAAAACTGTGGGATGGAAAATGGAGACAACATTGGATATAAGATTATATTACACATGAATTGTATTGTTACTTATATAAGGAACAACTGATACGAAGTATCTATTTTATTATATTTTTATATTATACTATAATATTCATGGTAAACTTTAAAGTTAAGTTTTTCTAGTATTTTTGTAATATTGGTTCATAAATAAATACAAGAGTAGATAAGTAATAAAATGTTGTATTTTATTAAAATCTCGAATAAAAGAGTGGAGAAAAAGCTATAATACATCTCTAACTAGTCCAAACAAGAGAACATGACAATAATTAAATTTTTAAATAAAATTTCGTTATATTTGTATATATTTTTTTAATTTACTTAATATTTATTATTATTGTATAATATCTCAAACTTAATGTTTTAACTTTCCAATTAAATCTTGTAAACCCCCTCATTTTTCGGGTTTATTATTTTTATCAAAAGTAGTTGTTCTATTCCGACTTTATTATAAAGCAAATTTTATTACAAAGTAATCACACGAATAAAAAAGTAAATTACTTCAAGTACATTTACATTATATTAAAATATCTAAAAAAAGTCAAAGAAGTCAAGTAAGTTTCCTACCATAGGTACTGATTTGAATTTCCCCTAATTTCCAATTTAGTATCAGATATAGAATACAAATACAGTAAAAAAAATTTAAAAACAAAGTTAATTTCTTTAAATAGTAATAATTATACTAAATACATAACATAGAAAAGGATAACAACACAGTGTGGCATTTTAAATTGATTATTCAAGTTTGTGAAGATTTATTGTATAAATTAACGAAACTGATGAGACTGACGTATGCCCTATCTTTGATGAAAATTATTATTATAACTTAAATACCATAGATATTTTTCATATCAGTTGCTTTTTAAATAACTCATAATACAATTCATGTAGGTTAAACCTATAACACCAATGTTGTCTCCATTCAGCATGACACAATTTTTATAAGCATTCGGTAGACGATTCTTTTGATTAATAGTCAAATCGCTATTTGGAAGCGAATTGACAAATTCGGTAATTGTTTTGTCCAATTTATTTACGTCGATTTTATTTTCTGCAGTTAATCCGTGAACTTCTCTTAAATAACAATCCATCATCTTGATAGTCTCTGGTACTATCGCAGAAGTGAAATCTTGAAAATAGTCCACCGCTACTTTACGATCAATGTTAAGTTCTTTTAAACATGTTTTATCAGCATTTGCAAGTTCATTTACAACGAAATTCGTAGTTGCAATCTGAAAATTTATTTTTAATAAATTAATATTATTTAGAATAAATTAATTATGTATGACTAATATAATATGCTTCGTACACGTTATAATATATTTATTAAAATAATTTTCCAGCAATACTATGATCATGGACTGGATAAAGTACAAGACAATTTGTGGTATACATAAAACGAAGTATGTGCTAATATGGATAAGTACTTACTTCAAAGTATTCTCGTGTACTTACTAAAGATATATTATGGTATTGGTATTGAAAAACTTCATATTTGGTATAGTTGAAGTATATTATCATTTGGTTTATTTCATATTTTGCCATTTAAATATTATGTTAATAAGTATAATTGAAGAGCATTCACGCAAAACTCAACAAATCCATTTTAGTCAATTGTTCAGGAATTAGAATTTATTAGTTATTGTTTATTATAAGTTATACCTGACGAGTAGATTTTGATATCGAATTACACTAGTATTTATCAAGATTTTCCAAACTTTTTTTGTTCTATTCGATGCAACTCAAGGTTTTACATACGATTCCGCACCTAACTCAATTTTGCCCAAATCTGGATTTGTTGAGTTTTGCGTGAATGCTCCTCAATTATTGTTTAATTCATACGGGATCATTCGCGCCAATAAATCTGTCTGTGACGCTCATTATATCTATTTTGTTTTCCTTCGAGTAAGTTATAGAATAGTACAAAAATTTATCTATTTTTTGAAATTTGGTCTGGTAGCAACGATGAGAGCATTAATCTGACACTGAAGAGCATTATCCATCTTTTTAAATTTTAAGACAATTTAGATCATACTCACAGCTTTACTTTAGTTGACATAATCAAATCATTGTGTAAAAAATACAGTAAAATATTATTGTATATCTTGATTTTCAGTATCAAACTAACCTTTTCGTCTTGACTGCCAATTGAAAAGTAACAAAGTAGTCAAAAATAAAATAAAGCGGAAAGTAAATAAATACAATTGAAATTCTATAGGTTTTTTCTGTAAAATTTTGAAAATATATGACCGGTCTAGTGTCAAAGTTAAGTATGACAACCTAATCCGTTTTTCCATTAAATATTTACATAAGAAATTCAAAACAGTCGTCCCTTAAAATGAATAATTTTCCGCAAGGGTATATTACAGGGGTTTTTAAACAATTTAAACTTTAAATTATAATTGCTTAAAAATAGCAGAATATTAATTTAGTTTACGCTGACTAGTAATGATTATATTTTTATATATTGATGAAAAATTCCAAATTCGTTCATTGCCTTAAATTTTGCACTAATACGCTATGGATCATGAGATAAACATACCTGAATTAATGAACACAATGATATTATTATACTGCAGTACTTCATGTTTGGTAATGAATATTTGGTATAATGGTTCAACTGTATTCTCATTTATATATATGTCTCCAACTAACAAGCAGTTCAACTTTTATAATAGTTATACATTAGTTATTATTATAATAATTATTATAATTAACATTAATTAATTGATTAATGCCACACGTAGACCCTCATAACCGCATCAAATTATTAAAAAAATATTAAATGAGGTATCCCAATGCAGTATTAAAATAAAGCTAGTTATAGTTTTAATTATTTAATTAATAATGTATTAATTATAAGATTACCAAGTCCAGCCACATCTAGAGGTCAGCCATCTTGATATTCTTCTCATTATAACAAGATTTTCTCTTAAATTATGCATATTCCTATACATTATAATATTTGCAATTATGAAAGTTCTACATTTTTTAGTTATAAATAGACATCGGATTATATGTATTTGCATATGCAAATATGCAAAAAAAAATTTACAACAGATGGCACTGTGATTTTCTGCAAGATTTGTGACAAGCAAATACCTTCTTCGAGGAATAATTGGAATACCAATTAAAATTGTTTAATTAATATACAAAAATAGCATTTTGATAGTGCATATTATTTGCATGCATATTTTGGCATTTTGTTAGTGCATATAATCCGATGTCTAGTTATAAAGTAATAAAGTTATAGAAATATATTTTATAGGTCACTAAGGACCGAATAGTTTTAATATAGGTTGATCACTGGTATATTAATCCTACAAAATTTTTGACTTTATTTAATAATAGCCTAATTCTAGATGCTATTTAGAATACTATAGAGAACTGGGGAGATCTGCAAAAAATGAAGAAGGGTCGCAGATGAAGCAAAAGACAACAGAATATTGTAGAAACCAATGAAAGGCAGAATTTGAAACGAAATGAAGGGGACGCTTCTGTTTCTAAACTCTTTCTAGAAAGGGCTCCGAGAGTAAGGCTCATAAGGTTTGGGAACCACTGCATTAGACTATTATAGATGTGATTGAGTGTGTGACTGCTCCCGTCATATCATAAGAAATGCACCTTTAGAAAATATGACCGTGTAACGACCCCCATGTAGCACACAATGTTGGCGCAATATTGGCCCAATATTGCGCCAATATAGAATCTTGGCGCAATATTGCAAGATTCAGACAATATTGGTCCAATATTGTTTTCCGACATTGGGGCAATATAGATAATCAATATTGCACCAATATTGGCTTTAGCTTGGCGCAATATTGCACCAATATTGGCAACCAATATTGTCTGCCAATATTTAGCCAATATTGGTCCAATATTGTTTTCCGATATTGGGTCAATATAGGAAATCAATATAGCACCAATATTGGCTGCAGCTTGGCGCTATATTGCACCAATATTGGAAACCAATATTGTCTGCCAATATTTAGCCAATATTGGTCCAATATTGTTTTCCGATATTGGGTCAATATAGGAAATCAATATAGCACCAATATTGGCTGCAGCTTGGCGCTATATTGCACCAATATTGGAAACCAATATTGTCTGCCAATATTTAGCCAATATTGGTCCAATATTGTTTTCCGATATTGGGTCAATATAGGAAATCAATATAGCACCAATATTGGCTGCAGCTTGGCGCTATATTGCACCAATATTGGAAACCAATATTGTCTGCCAATATTTAGCCAATATTGGTCCAATATTGTTTTCCGATATTGGGTCAATATAGGAAATCAATATAGCACCAATATTGGCTGCAGCTTGGCGCTATATTGCACCAATATTGGAAACCAATATTGTCTGCCAATATTTAGCCAATATTGGTTCAATATTGTTTACCGATATTGGATCAATATAGGAAATCAATATAGCACCAATATTGGCTGCAGCTTGGCGATATATTGCACCAATATTGGTAACCAATATTGTCTGCCTATATTTAGCCAATATTGGTCCAATAGTGTTTTCCGATATAGGGGCAATATAAGAAATCAAATATTTGGTCTGTTATATTACTCCGAACTACTCCCAATAAGTTCGTGTAAAAAATTGCGAGAATTGATTGGTGTAATAATGGGGTTGGTGATTTCAAGTTACTTAAAATACAGTGTATTTAACCCCATAATCGAAACAAATTTTAATCTTATCAAATAGAAGATTATCGTACGGAACTTGCTCGGAGGACTCGAAAAATTTAAATACCCGTAACTTTGTTAACGAAAATAAGACTTGCGCAAACCTGCACAAATGAAACACAAACGTCATAGACTTCACCCCTATTCTGTAACTTTTTCGTTATCGTTAAGGTTATCGTTAAGATTGGCTTCGCTATGAACTTTCAACCGAATTTCGCTATGACTGGTATTCTCTAACTTCATTCGGTACGGCGATCGCTCGCATCACGTTTTTAACGAAAAAACCCAGGTTTCTTGTACGAATAATTACGAAGTTGTTTTCGTATTATGCATTCATCTTCGGTTTTTGAAATTTAAATTTAATTATTTTATTTATTAAGTGTATGGCGTCATAATTATAAATCTACAAGGCTTTAACAAATTTTATTTTTTCTTGCGAATTCTTCATTTCGTGATTTATAAATTTTAGGATTAGATAGAATTTAAGAAAATGAACATTATTATAAAAATAATGGTTAACACCCCTATTTTGTAACTTTTTTTAAGAGACACTTGACACTACTTGTCTATGCCATAATAAGAATGAATAGGAACTAATAAATTTTTCAATTTTATTATGTTATTGTACTATTTATTCCTAGGAACTGGTGCTTCTCCCTGTAGATACCTGTTTTTAGGGTCTACTACCCCTGCATTGTTTTGAAGTTTCCGATAAAAGCAGCTTAAAACGCAAAAGTATCGGTTTATGCTCATTTTTAGTTTGGATTTTGAAGCTCTATAAGAATTTTTACATAATTATTCTTTGCGTAATTTTATGTAGATAGTTTCTTAGAATGTAGTTATCTGATTCAAATTTCGTTTTTTGTAATAGCCTTTCACTCAGAATTTTTTGAAAATACAGAAAAAGCTATTCTTTTCAAGCTGTAGTTTATCGCTAACATAATTCGCATCCATTTTGTGCTTTTTAGTAAAATATTAAACAAAAACCAACAGAAATACTACTAATTTGAACAAAATACGCAAGTGTCACAGCCACAATGTATTCGTTATGCTCTTAACGCGACACTTGGAGCATTCGTCCATTATGTCGATCTTACCGAATGCGGTACCGAATATGCTTACGAATTTTAAGTTACGGAATACGAACTTAACAACTTAAAGAATTTTGCGGTTCAACGATAACGAAAAAGTTACAGAATAGGGGTGGTAGACTATTTTAAATCCGAAATTTAAAAAAAGCATGTCTCCAGCCCCCCCCAGCGAAATTTTGAAATTTCTCAAAACTATTTGGGTATAGGTTATTTTATTTTATTCATAGTGGTTGGCGCGTGACTTTGGCTTGCGCGGCAAATGTGGAGGGACAGTGGCGGATTTCCGAATAGGCGCATGAGCCGCGCGCCTCGGGCCTCATAAATCCAGGGGGCCTCAAATTTCAGCTCTCACAATAAAATAAAATAATTTTATTTTTATGATAAAAATAATTAATATTATCACAGCGTACTTCATAATTTCATAGATGTTGCTCTTATATAACTTGATGATTAATCTGATGAACAGGTTGCCAAATCGGGCCAGAACAATGGTGGGGTGTTTTGTGATGCCAGAAAGGGTAGCAACCGTTTCTTGATGCATTCATTTAAATAAATTTCTGTATTTATAGACCCCATTGTTACAAATTCTACCGATTTTAATCTGCAGGTAGGTACAAATTGCTTGCCAAATAAACTACTTTTTGGGAAATTTTGAAATTTATTTTGTTTTGTACCTTTCTTCTACCTGGCCTTGACCTTCTGTTATTTGTGATGTACTCATATCAGAATTATCACGAAGAAGCGCCATTTAGAGTGAAGTTTTAAAAGATTTTGGATTATTTTTTGATTTTAAAATGCCTGACGTCCAATTTAATGATTGTGTGGAAAACTTATGTACAAAATATCAAAATGATATTGATATTAATATCAAGTTTTTAAAAACTTTAAAGACGAACTTGTTCATTTTATTGCCTACGTAAGAGAAGAAAATGTCACCAATCCTGTGGAGATGTATAAATTGTTAATTGCAGGTTTGCAATCGACATTTCCTAATGTAGAGACAATTTTAAAAATATTTTTGACAATTCCAATTTGTAATGCAAGTGGAGAACGTTCTTTTTCAGTTCTTAAAAGAGTTAAAAATTATTTAAGAAATTCCTTATCTTAACTTCATTTAAGTCATTTGTCTATGATGTTTATAGAAAATGATATAGTTATGTTAATTGATTATGAAAGTCTAATTGATAAATTTGCTAAAGCTAAAGCGAGAAAAGTTCCGATTTAGTTTGTTGTTAGTATTGCGAAAAAAGATTTATTATTTTTATTATTATACCTACTTATATTTAATGTTTAATAAACAGTGATAATGATACCCATTTGATAGATTTCATTATTTTTTTTGTTAAAGATCCCAATTTTGAAACAAACCGTATACAGGTGGTCCAAAAAGTGTGACATAGGTGTGAAAATATTTAGAGGGGGCCTCAAAATTGAATTGCGCCTCGGGCCTCTGAAGTGCTAAATCCGCCACTGTGGAGGGAGCACCCTTGACACCCAAATTCCACCAATTAACACAAACAGCACCGAAATGACGAATATTCGTTTATGCACATTAGCCACTCCCAACCACTATAAATAAAATTACCTCTAGAAACTAAAATAATTTTTGTACAAACAGGTACAAACCACGATACGTACAAACGATACACAGACGATTTAGACTATTTTGGATTCAAAATTCTAAATGGGGGGGGGGCGACATGCACCGCCGCTGTATATAGGGTGTAATAAACCCAAATAGTTTTTGAAATAGTTAAAGAACATCGACGACATTGATGCGCATGATTGATTTATTTTCCGAAGGTCATGATTAGAGACAGGATAGTTAGGTAAAATAAAACACCCTATTTATTATAAGCCCTAATATAACTAAATATGTTTATTCCATAATATAAATTTGTTTTACTAAATATGTTTATTCCATAATATATTTAATTCAAAATTTTATGGTACCAACCCGTCGCTGTACGTATTTTTAGAGGTGCATGTCGCTGCCCCCCGCAAATCGAATTTTGGAGTGCAATTGGTGTCAATCGTTAGAGCCTAAATGAGATTCCATTTGTTTCGTTTAAGTCTCAACCATCGCGAAGATATTCGCGAAAAATGGGGGGGGGGGTGGCTGTAGACACGTTGGCCCCCCACAAGTCGAATTTTGGGATGAAAATGGTGTCAAACGTTAGAGCTTCGTTAGAGTCTAAATGAGCTTCCACTTCCAACATCTTAATTTCAGTTTCTAAAAAGTTACGGGCATTTCAAATTTTCGATTCCTCCGAGCAAGTTGCGTCCGATAATTTATTTGTTGTTCTTTCTTCTATGTTGAATTTTTATAAATAAATTAATTAATTTTTTTTTTCATTTACTACATTAAATTTTTATTGATAAATCTATAAAATGCTGCATTTATTTTTGGTCATTTGTAATCTTTCAAGGGATTTTCAAGTTTGTTAATCCCCATTGTGCAACTTCTAATACTTCATAAGGAAGGTACTCGGCCCGCATCGGTGGAATTGTCCACTGTTCAAACGTAACCATTTTAGCGTCGAGGATTTAAAATTGACCATCGCCATCGGTGGAAATGTCTCTAGTCTTAATAATATAATTTTTAATCGGTTTCGATAACGGGTTAATAATTTCATCATGTTAAGGTGGCCGATTTCTATGGGGATTATCAACTTAACTAAAATTACTACAGTTACGAAAATTTTACAGGTTGTTGCTCAAGGCTTCACGTATAACATATTGAAATATGAGACAATAAATTATTATGTGTATTAGTTTTCGCATGCGCAATACACGTCATCGCTTTATATATTTAATTATTATCAATTTAATAATTGTCTTCTACGCCTCATATTTCAATATGTTACACAAGAAGCTTTGAGCAATAATTTGTAAAATTTTCGTAATTGTAGCAATCGTGTAGCGCTACAACCCTAATGGGTCTTGGCTGACCATTATAATATTAACTTTTTAATATCAAATGGCATTCACAGCATTTAATTTTTTACCTACGACGGGGAGCCAGCCCGACGAAGAACCCCCAACCTGGAGGACAAGAGAGACGGTTAGAATAAAGTTCTTACTTCACTCGGATTCGAACGGGGTATTTAGCATTCAGCATTCATAGTCAACTCGCATGACCACTATGTTCCGACCGTCTCTCTTTGTAGCAATAGTATTATTTAATTGCAATCGTTGTTAAATAAATTTTAAAAATAAAAATAAAGTAGATAATCCCCATAGAAATCGACCACCTTAATGAACAATTTTACTTTCATTCTTTCCAACCAATGAAAGACGTCACCAAATACTTTAGTATTTGACGTCATCTATGTAAATCTAAATAGTTTTTACCATGTTTTACCAACATAATTTGAAAAAACCGACCTGCGCCAGAGGCATTTTAAAACAAGTGCAAATTTTACGGAAAATTTTTAAATAAATTTTCTTATAATTTAATTTTGGTAAATTTATATAATAATATAATTAAATATAAATTAATTGTAAAAACAATAAACATGTCGAAATCTAGATCTACGAAAAGTATGTCCATACGTTTTTTCTAAAACAAAAAAAATAGTAAAATGTAGATTAAAAAAATATTATGTAATATTTGAATTTTTCAAAACGATATAAAAACATCTTATTAAATCACCGACAAACTCCGAAAATAAGTATGTTCCCCTATAGGTTAGTGGTTAGAGTAGACGGCTCTAGTACAATTCGAAAGATCTATCGTAGGTTCGAATCCCGGTGGGATCTAAGGTAAGAAAAAAAATCTTCAAATTTAATTTTCAGATTCACAGAAATGATTGGCGCTGCAACATATCCATGGACACTAGTAGAAAAATTGATTTAAAAAGATTTTCTTCAGGTACACTAACTTCATTTAGGAGCCTTTAATATAAATACAATATGGTAGATTAAATAAAAATGAACCAATAATAATAATACTAAAATAAAAAATAATTAATTTTTTTGCAAATAAATATTGGCAACCAATATTGCACCAATATTGGAAAATGTTCACATCTCAATATTGGCGCAATATCGGAAATAAATATTGCGCCAATATTGGAAACCAATATTGTACCAATATTGGAAAATGTTCACATCTCGATATTGGCGCAATATTGGAAATAAATATTGCACCAATATTGGAAACCAATATAGCACCAATATTGGAAAATGTTCACATCTCGATATTGGCGCAATATTGGAAATAAATATTGCGCCAATATTGAAAGCCAATATTGTACCAATATTGGAAAATGTTCACATCTCGATATTGGCGCAATATTGGAAAGAAATATTGCGCCAATATTGGAAGCCAATATTGTACCAATATTGGAAAATGTTCACATCTCGATATTGGCGCAATATTGGAAATAAATATTGCACCAATATTGGAAACCAATATTGCACCAATATTGGAAAATGTTCACATCTCAATATTGGCGCAATATTGGAAATAAATATTGCACCAATATTGGAAATCAATATTGCACCAATATTGGAAATCAATATTGCACCAATATTGGAAAATGTTCACATCTCAATATTGGCGCAATATTGGAAATAAATATTGCGCCAATATTGGAAGCCAATATTGTACCAATATTGGAAAATGTTCACATCTCGATATTGGCCCAATATATATTTTCAATATTGGACCAATATTGAGCCAACATTGTGTGCTACATGGGCCCCTTTACGCAAATTTATAAATTTTAAATAAAATTTAAAAATTGACAAGCTAAATATACGATAGAAATCCAAATTCTCTCATAGGCTTTCACGAATAGGTTGCAATATTATTAATCAGTGCAAAAACACACATTATGCTATAAAATCTACTAAATGTTAGTTCAAATTATTGAAAAAATTCGATTTGAAAACATAAATTGTGTTTTATAAATATCATTCAGTCTTAACCCCCCCCCTCGACCGAACTTATAAATGTTTAAAAATTGTCTATTATTTTAACTGTTTCTTAAAACGCGATATCCTAATTTATCTATTTTTAGGTTTTACTTAAATGTTAAAATTAGAGTAAGTAATATTTAAGTAATTTAAAAATCCATGAAGTTGTTCATATTTCTTGAACTGAAGTAACCCTTAAGTGCCAAACCTTAACTTTAGTGAACCCATTATCTACACTTTCTATTTGTTAGGAAAAAAATACCACTTCAAGCGAACATCAGCTTTTAGTAAAAAATTCCCGTACAAAAAGTTTATTTTCAATTTTTATATTGATTTTGACTTTATTAGCCGCTAATAAAATATTTAATAGTTTAACTTGATAAAAACTAAATCGATACAAGTAAATACTATTAAATTATATATTATTTTATTATTAAAGGCTCCCGAGTATCCCTTACTTTATATTATTACAGTTTTTAAATATTTGATAGGGATATTTCCTTTAACGGTTTTGTTAACCGGAAAATGAGTAGCCTGTTTAACTTGTAACTACATAAGCAATGTTGGTACAATTAATTACAACCCTTCCTGAAACTTTGTGAAGTTTAAAATTACAATTGATCATGCAGAAATATACGAACAGAAACCTGAAGATGACCGTTGTAAATTAAAGGATAAAATAAAAAATTTTCTCAACAGCAGGCAGGGCATAAATTTTGTAAATATTGTTATAACAATGTCGAAATAGAAAATTAGTTTCTGTATAAATTTACCTTGACTTTATGAGTTTGAAACTTTATTTTTTAATTTAAAACGACACAGCTTAAAAGCACAGCTAATCTTGTTTGTCGCCATTTAAGACGTTGTAATTAATTTATATTAAATCCAAAAAATTCTTGCGATTTTGCCTTAGTTGTAAGCAAATCAAAAAATATAATTAAATTGTAAAGTTTCAGCATTGTGGATAATTAGGGGAAGGTTGCCAATATTGTACCGCTATTCAAATTATACTACACATTTAAATACAGGCAAACGGTACAATTTTGGAAACATTACTTTACATATTTTCTATAAATATCAATAAGCAACGGTGAAAATACGGTGAAAGTAATGAAAAAGAAAAAAAAAATTTTATAATAATTGAAATTGTTCTGTTGATTTTTATTGTTTGCATAAGAATAATTCAATTTCCCAAGCTCTGACGATGCTAATCGTTTTATATTAACTTATTATTTTACCTATGATTAAGGTGTTTCCTTAAAAACCTAAAAAGGCATTAAAAATGCAAGACATTACGCATATTATATCGAAAGTGATAAAAGAGTAGAAAATAAAGTACCTACATATTTACTATACATTAGAAATCAATAAAATATTAGAATAATTGTTTATTAAATATTTATGAGTTGAAAAAACCAATAATAAGCTTTTTTAAATCGTTTTAAAATATTATTACAAATGATTAGATATGTACAAAACAATTACGAATAAAAATGTATGTGATTATAGTCGGTTTTGAAACATAACAAAATATAACGTCAATTTTAGAGAGGACACACAAAAGTTAATCATATTCTATGGTGATGTTTTACAATAATTTATTATTATAAAGATGTTTTATTTTATCAATAAGTTTACAATTTATTGTATTTATTTAAAACAATTTTGCTCCTGTCCTTTTTTGCTACCCTTTTTACTACAACTTTGCACCACAGCATGTGGATGTCCACCGGAAGGCCGGGCTAAGAAACTCTGTGAAGTCCGCGACTTGAACCCAGAATTTCCGCTCCGTAACTCATCCAGCGCCAGCGATCACCTCACTCCATACCGTGGTCTGGAGAATCATGAAAAATACACGTACCTATTAATTATCACAGAGTCCATTACCCCAAAAATTTTATAACTTTATTTATTATTATAATGATAATGGACGAGAACTCATCCTTAATAGTTTTAAATAACAACTTACAGCATAAAAACATTCTTAATTTTGTTGTGGTATAATTCGATTACATGACGACGCAACATACCATTTTTGTTGTAATGGCATTGCTTCCATAATTTATCGACTATTAAACATAAATTTGTAGATTTAATATTGTGAAAAGTAGTAATACTAATAATAACAGTTTACATGCTATTAAACTAAAAGTCAATAATATTGCAAATGTCGCCACTAGCATGCATAAGTATTATTTATTAATATTATAATAAAAATAATATAAAAATAATAAAATATTATTTATTTATTTATAAGTATTATTATTGTAGGGTATTTACGGATTAACCACATTATTTAGATAAACCCACACCAACAAATTACCAGTCCTTATTTTTACTTACAAGCTATGTATACGTACAAGTACATAATTAACCTACAGCTTAACGTGAAATCCGAACCACGGCATAAATAATTCTGTAATTCAAATTCTCGATTATTAAATTCACAGTTTAACTCTCTTGCGTTTATACTAAACTAAGTAATATTATATTTACAACAATACACACATAATAATAAACAGATTAAATTTTAAACAATGTAATATTACAATCAACTTTAAAATTTCCCACTCCTATCTAAAATAAATTCCCTCTCAATTAACTCCATTAGTTTGACGTGGAAAACCTGGTTATCAGTTAAATAATGTGATTGTCTGTCTTTTATCATCTAATAAATTATGCTTAACACAATTAAGCATACAAACTAGATAATGATTAAATATATTTAGTTAAATTTCAGTCCCAAATTGAACTCATCAGCAATTCACTCCATTAGTAATTACGTCAAAACACCTAGATATAGGCCTTAGGTCAGTAATATAGAATATCAGAATTGTTGATTTTGGCCTTAGGTCAACCATACTACACGAAATTGATTCAGTGTATAAGCTAAGCACTGAATCAAATTCGTGTATTCGTGTTGGCCTATATCTAAACGTTTTGACATACTAATGGAGTCAATTAGAATAATTGCACAAGTAATTTCAGACTTTGAAAAATTCTCGCTTCATTTCATATTGTACTCTACTAATCGCCTTTTTTATAAATTAACTAGATAGTAGGAGAATTTTCTAAAAGCGATAAGCAAAGACACTTTTTAAATGCACTGGCTAGCTATGACTCTTTCAACGTTCTTTGGAATTTCCAGCGAATGCGCCGAATTATACTTTTTTAATTTAATAAAACTCTCAATAATCCTAAAAGAAAATTTAATCGTTGAAAAGACAATGTTATGCCTTTTTATCTTTACACAAACCAAGAGATTATTATCTTATATTTTGTATCTTCTACATGAGTCCCCCATACCAAGCCTTATGAAAAGCCTGACTTAGAAAAACTTCTTCTGCGGCGTCTCATCTTCATGTTCACCATCGTCATCAGAAGAAAAATCATGTCTGGGCGAGAGGGACCTGTAAGCCTTGTAAGCCAATCTTCAAATGTAAGTTCTCGTCTAAACCCGAACTGGTGCTCTGAAATGAGGCTCTGTTCCTCTAATAATAGCATAATCTTTTCTAGAAGAATTCGCGCAAATCGATTAGACAAAATTGGGAAAAGACTAATAGGCCTGTATGGCACTTTACATCTTCTGGAGGTTTGGCCACTTTTTGCAAAGCAATGCAGGGAACCTGGTTCGACTCCAGGCGAATTGAGAATCTTATTCTGGCCGTCTCTCTTCAGCAGGTAATAGCAAACCACTGGGGTGTAATCTGTCATGAACAGCCTTGTTAAAAAGAAAGGAAACTTGTGTTAGGTTGGTAAGCTTTTTTGATTGATAATAAATGAACAAACCAATCAAGAACACGCCTAAGAATGACACGGGGGAGGAGTTTTCTAGTAAACTATTATATTGGATTCTATTTGATTCGTTTATTTGATTTAAATAATATTCGAAAAACAATTAATATTGTATATTTGCATGGAAACTAACCAAAATAGAGCAATTTATTTATGCCTAGAAACAATAATAGTGGTTACGTATCTAGCTTGGAAAGGTAAACTTACTCGATTCAATCGTGAGTTGATTAACTCACTCTAAAGGGATTAAAATTAATAACAAAGAAAAGGCTAAAAATGAAATCAAATTTAGTGGTTCTTAATCCAATGTTTTAAGTGTGTTCAATTAATTTTCCAATAGAACCAAAAATTAATTTTAACCACTTTAATTTGGGCCACTTTCCATTGGCTTGGAAAGTGCCCTGTTCTTATTATAGAATTAAAAAGTTAGATTATAAACATTATCTCTGCTATTGAGAATTTATTTAACGGTTCTTCCAGTTGACCAGGAGCATCTAATAATTTATAAAGTTCTTGGTCCTCTTATTCCATACTTGATTTGAAAGGTTGAAAAACTTGTGTAAATGTTTTGAAAATAGTTCACCCGAGGGGTAATTCACTAAGGTTTAAACCGTACAATGGATTGCAGTCCCTAAAGATTGCACAGAGATTTTAAAATATTTTTGAGATTGTCAAAAGATTTAACAAGATTTTACAGATTATAATCTGGATTTTACCTAACAACAATGCTAAGATTTTTGGGATTGTTTCGAAGATTTTAAAAATTTTTCGGGATTTTACAGCTTTTATAAAGATTGTAGAGATTTTATAGATTGAAACAAGGATTGGTAAGATTTCTACTGGATTGTAAAATCTATGCGATTTTTAGAGGAGATTTTATAGATTATAATCTGGATTTTGCCTTGGTGTACAACAGATTTTTGTAGTGATTTACCCCTCGAGTTCACCCTTTGCTTATTGCTTGTTTTCCCAGTTTCCATTTACCATTTTCAATGGAGGCATTGTAAGTTGAGGTCGTCAGGTCGTCTTAACTTTTTCGTTGCTTTGCACAGGGAATAGTCGGTAGCCTCAGTTGGAGTAAAAGTTTTAAGCAATTTTTCTGAATTTTCATTCTAAAAAAGCTGTTTTAGTTCTTTAACTGCTTTGTTTAGATTTGATTTGTCGTGAGGATGCTTTATTGTTTGCCATCGCTTTCTTAATTCACGTTTTTTTTTAGTTTTTTTTTAATGCTTGTAGAGCACTCCTCAGTGGGATCGTCTGTTTTTGATTCTGGTGTGGAATTCCAAGATACCTGCTGTATTGCTTTATTTAAGTGTTCTACTACCTCTCCTATGCCAATTTCAGTTTTTAGAGGAATCTGCAACTGTAGGTTTTCTTCTACTAGTACCTTGAAGTTTATCCAATTGTTTTTTTTTTTGAAGACAGTGTCGGTAGTTTAGTTTTACTCACTATTTTGTGCTTACAGTTACTAATACTGGAGAGTGACCAAACGATAGTGCAAAGCTCGATTCCGCTGTTAAGCAATTACCAGGCAATCCTTTAATCACACAAAAATCAATACAGTCGGTAGTTTTTCTTCTGTCGGTAGGCCAGTAAGTAGCTTGTCCAGTCCATAAACATTGTAAATTGTTTTTTTGCATCGCTTTTAGTAACTTATGAATCAGTGAATCGTAAATCATCCGGCGATAAATCGATTACCAAGACTGATGTCAAAGTGTTCAAATTGATTTGCTTTAATTGCATGTTTAGGAAGACAGTAAATAGCTGTTATTGTTAGTGGACCAATCCAGTCCTCCACAGCCACACTGGTCGCTTGTATGTGTTCTTCCTGATAGTTATCCAATAGGTGTTGTTTTATGGAGTTTCGAATAATGACCGTAGATCCACCATGAGCCGGTGAAATATAATGAAAAAATATTTATTGACTTTGGAATTGCACATAACCTATAAAATTATCAGTTGAGTTGACACAGAGAGGAATTTTTGTCTAAGGTAGGGCTTAAAATATGAAAAATTCTATTCATTTTATTAGTTCATTGAGTTGTCCTAGTATGTTTTTTTATTAGATATAAAAGTGTTCCTTTATTACATTTCCTATAAAATCCTCCTCCTGGAACCATTGCAATATAAAGCATAGCTACAAATCAAAATTGTTTATAACCAACCAAAGGTCAGTTAAAATGAATATCATAAGCATAAAAAGGCTCAAATGTATGTTTCAAAATTATATATTAACTTTTTTATTATCTACGACAGAAAATAATAAAAAAGAGTTCTTCCTTGACCACTTTAAATTTTCTTAAAAATCAAATAAGTTAGGTCTAGGTTATTAAACAAAAGTTTTCGCTGTAAATAATGAAATTAGTTTTGAGTTAGTAGACTATTGTAAAGTTTTCGAATTCTAATCGGAATACAAACTTTCTTTGTCTTGAAAGTTTTTGAAATAAATTACCCACCAACCTACTTCTATTTGGTCTATCAAATTTAGTCATTCGTATTTATATAGTTAAATAAACAAAATTAAAAGTTGCAATACTTACGTACATAGGTACCTACGTAGTAATACATCCATTGTTTAATACATCAGAATATTAAGTTTCTCTTTCGTAGGTTTTTCTTTTTGTCCTGCTGAATAGAAGTTAGTTTCAGCAGTGGCACATTGCGATGTTATTTCTATTAGTACTTGGATAAGAAACAAAAAGAACTAAAAACTAAAAGAACCGGACTCCACTTGGGATAACTTTATTTTTCTTTTGTTGTTACTGAAACTGTTGACTTTTTCAGCAAATAATAAATAAATCAAAATTTATATTGGCACTACATAAGATGATAAAAGTTATAAGCTTGGCTACGACATAGTAAATAAATTATTAGCTTTAAATCAGATGAGTCGAGGCTATACTGCAGCGGGAGGGGTGATTTCTTACTTACGAAACAAATGTCAAGTTTCTTTTACAGTTATAATTTTATTTTAAGAGCAAAAAATACGGACATAGCGAAAATTACAGCTATAAATCAATTTTATAAATCATGAGTGACTTATGGAATTCCTTGCATATCAAACAGCTTCAAGTTTTGAAAAAGAATTAATCTAAATAGATAAAATTAGTTACATTAAAAAATCAAGTAAAAGCATGAACACATTTTTTTATATCTTGCAACAAAATGTTATTATGGAATGAATGCGTTTCGCATGGTTAATAATGAAAGTAAAACTGAAATGAATCATATAGGTAATTAACTCTTATGCTACCTTATGCACTCCTGATAATATTGCATTTAAAAATCGATTTTATTGTTATGGTCTTGCACTTTAGTATACAAGAATTTCATAATTTAAATTGCAAAACTCAGATTTTTCTTTCGGTTTAAAAGTAATTTATGGATGTTTAAAACTTCTCATTTTATTTTCAAATTAGTATTCGTTAACTGTTTTCTTTGTAAACATTAATTAATTTATGAATATTTACAAGGTTTTTTTAGTTATGCAGTAAATTACAAAAAGCGTTAGAAATTGAATCACATAATTGGAAACGTGTTGATAAGCGCAGATTATTAAAATTTCAGATGTACGAAAAATAGGATTTATTTAAAATGGCAGGGAACAAAATTAATAATATTTACGTAAGAAATGAAATGTGTCGAAATAACCTTTTCTAAAAAGGTGACGTGTACGATCAGGAAATTGTAAATCAATTTTTATGATTACTTCCATCTTCGTTTTTGCAATCTATTTCCGAAACAGTTTAGTAAAGTCGTATTTTTTATTCAAGTAAATATATACAAAATTTAGGAAAAAAGTTACTTATTTGATAAAGTTCGAAGAAATAAATTAATATTACAAATTACAAATTACTTTAGCAAATTTACTGAAAATAGCAAATTTTCAGGGCTGTATAGTGATTTCAATTAACTTTTTGTTTCACTTGGGGTAATTGGAAGTCAAAAACACTAGATACTTGAGTATTTGTATAAAATTAAAATAACTAGATATAAATAATTATTATTTATTATACCTACAATAAATTTGCATGCTTGCTTTAAAAATTTAACTATTTCCTTAAGAGGAAAATTGAAACCTTTAGGGAAAATCACAAGCAATCCGTGCTAACGACGAAAGGTTGAAAATCGAATGTCCACTGAACTAAGTCTTTTTAATGTGTTTGGTATTTTAAGATTTGTTTTAACTAAAAAAATTGTAAAAGTAAGATAACATTAAATCTAAAAGAAAATTAATTAATTTGTGTGACAATTATAAGCAAAAAAACTTATCAAGGAACCAAACCAAATTTTATAGTGTTCTGAAGAAAAATGGTTCTAACAAAATTTCAAAGTACCAACCAAATTGATAAAATTAAAATAGTTGATTTACGTCCCCACTTACTAAATGAAGAGCTGTGAACTTGCTGTGCTATGCAAAGTCATCACGAAAAATTGAGTAATTCTGCAAGTGATTTTCGTTATCACGTGGTAAGTCTTGCTAAATAAACCATTATTAATTCACTGAGCACAAATTCGTGAGCCCATTATTTGTAAAACAGAAGAAAATTTAAAACAACTTCGCAGAGTTATACGGTCACAATAGAAAATTGTTATTTGTCAAATTTAGGGCTGTTAAAAATTATTCAACATAAATTCACATTATGACAATCCTCAATTTTGGATGTTATTCTAAAATTAAAGATTTAGTATGATAATTGAACTTGATAAATTTGAGATTAATTAATTTTACCTCGCGCTATGATTTCAATTTTAAGCATTCAATAAATTTTTTAGTTGGTGTTCAATTTTATTGTTAATAAAACCAAGGTAAGTAACCAAGACTCGAAGATATTAAATTTATTAAAGAAAACTCAACAGATTTAGATAGATAACATTAAAATGAAGCGATTAAAGTGAGGAGGAATGTTATATTATTAGGTTTAGCTAATAATCGATTTTAACTCTCGGGAGGTCGCGGTCCTAAAAATCACACGGGAGGTCGCGGTGTATCTGACAGATACATGCCTTTTAATGTGCTCTAAAATGCAAAATAGATATAAATAAACTTTGCAAATATAATTATAATGATTGTTTATTTATAAACCACTCTAGTTTATAGAAAAATATAATAAAAAATTTAAAGTAATCAACATTTTGAACAAAATAATACGAGTAAGATTTTACAATAAGTAAAAGCTAAATAGATGTTTGCTTACAGTAACTAGTCAGAATCTATTCGGGCGTGCATAAAAATGCGCAATGTACCTGTTGTAATAAAAACTGCATCGGCAACGATACGGCTTATCATTTCTAAGATATGCATGCACAGCTAGTCAAAGTCTTGTGACAATGCGCTAAATAATTACGAAAATATTTAAGAAAACATTTGCCATGTATCTGTCAGATAGACCGCGACCTCCCGAGAGTTAATTAACGAAAAGCGATTCTAATGACTACATTCTGTTATCAGTACGTGCAAAGTTACTTGGACTAGAGGCTGGGAGTGGCATAAGATCGCAGGGACACAGCTGAAGTGTTTACTCAATACCTCGGCACCGTCCTAGAGCAGTCTCTTCAAGATCGCTGTAGTTTTTTGGTCTGACGTAAATTTACATGTAATTTTCAGTCAATATCTAAGGTTCCATGCTCGCTAAGTATACTCATACTTTTAATCATTAATTACTATGTTCTGAGATGTTGAAAAACTCTGTAAACAATGAGATGCTATGCATGGTAGCGTTAACATTAAGATAAAATCACTGTTTAGGGGTATTTTTGGCTTAAATTTACTGAAAAAAGAGAGATCCATCTTCTTCCCAGTAGTACACTTTACCCAGTTGGACCGCCTGCGCCTTAGGGGATATTTTTAATTGGTATAGTGTTGTCTAAACAGCTCTGGAGCGCCCTGAGCTTAGTGGAGGCGCGTTTTTATATCTTTTTATTTTATATCTTATAATATTTAAATACATATTTCCGCCATATTTGAACCGCCATTTTATTTTTTGCAATTTCGACTTTTTCGTCGTAATCAGCAACCACTAAAACCTTAGCATACCAAATTTCATGCATATTGAAGACCGCCTTCATATTATGACAGGATTTATGTAGGTGTACAATCATAAGTACATATTTCCCATGATTGGGCAGCTAATTTAAAATCGATTTGTAGAAAAACTATAACAGTGCTAGCTTTTATACTGGGGTGCTAGCTGGTGTTAGCTATAAGGATTCGGGAGCTAGCTTTTTGGGAGAAAATATTAACTTGGTGGGGCTGCGTTTAATTGGCCCCACCCGATTTCAATATCGATTTGTGGAAAAACTATAATGGTGCTAGCTTTTATATTTGGGTGCTAGCCGGTGCTAGCTATAAGGATGCGGGAGCTAGATTTTTGGGAGAAAATATTAACTTGGTGGGGCCAAGTAAACGGACCGGCAAATTTTCGTTATTATAATTCTATAATATAGCTAGATATGAATAAATAAACATAGATTTAAATGCACTTGAACTTTATTTAATTAATTTTATGCAAAGTAGATATAATATTAAAAGCTCAACTTATGACAAATCAATTTCATTTTTTCGTTACACTATTAATCATTTTTTGTGATTATTAATCGAAGTTATTACGATACCCTGATATGTAATCATAACTTTTGTTAAGTCAATCATAATATAATCTGATGCACACAAATTATACCTATAGAAGTTAAATAATAATCGATCAACAAACTTAAATTCTAAACAAAATTATCTTTTATCTTTAGACAGCTATGCAATCCATAGTCGGATTAAAGCCTCCACCATATTTCTATGGGGTTTGTTAGCCATCCCTAGTAGCACAGATGTGTGCTACAAGGGATAACTCGCCACGGTGGCCAACCGGGTTGGCGAGTGTAGTCCACAGTTCGATTTTGGACTTGTTTAGATCACAGCACATATCCGATGCAATCATCAGGATTAGAACCGCGGTTTCCCACTCTGTAGTCTATCCGTGTTTGATTTACGCCAGACTGCTGATCTGGTCTATAAACAAAATTATAGGGTTGTATAAAACTATTTATAACTGACTTTGACTGTGTAGAAATAATTGTTTTATTGGGTGATTCTTCAGTTACCAAACAAACAATACTAAACTTGTTCTTAGTAGTGGCGAATTTAGTACTTGAGAGGCCAAAGGCGCAATTCAAAATTGAGGCCTTCCTCTAAATATTTTCGTTACCCCTACACCCTACAGTGTGCATTCTACTCACACGTTTTTTATTCTGGTATGCACTATAAATACCGGTGGTCCAAAAAAGATGAATTTTGAGGCCTCCTTGATATATTATAAGGTCCCAGGCGCGCGCCTCATTCGCCTATTCGAAAATCTACCACTGCTTGTTCTATAAAAATATATGTTTTAGTTTCGTACAGAAATCTGAGCAGAAAACTGCATAAACATTTCGTACATTTGTTCGGAAGTTGTGAGAGAACAAACAAACATGCGAACAGATCACACCCTAAAAGCATATAACCCGCTCAGTAGCGTAGCGTAAAACTTGCGCAATTAGGTTGGTCAAAATGAAGCTAAATTGTGGCTTAACAGGAACAAACTAACGGAGTTGTGCAAATTGACAATATTACAAAAATGACAAATCGAATGAGCCCAAAAAAAATGAAATCCCTTGATTAAGTTTTGAGTTATTCTGGGGTAAACATAATGTTTATTTTTGTGAAATAAGGTAGCGAAATTATAATTTTGGTTAGAATAATTATGAAAGTACTCAATTGCCAATTTGCAATATTGAAATTATTATGTTGTAAAATATACTTTGTATTTTTTTATTATTGATTCGCAACAAATGGCTCGATGCTATCTTTATTATTATGAAATCTCTTGGTATTGTGGGAAGATTGAAATTGATTAGTTTACTTGCCACTCAAATTAGAAGAGTGTTACATAGTAGAAATTTGATAGTAGATAAAATTATGTAATTTTGCATTAAGTAAACCTAAATAAATACACCTATAAATAAGAAAAGTGTTTTTCATTGAGAAAAAATCGACCAAGAAACTTTAATTTAAAAGAAGTGCAAACAGCAGACCGATAAAAATATAAAATAAAATTGAAAGAAAATAGTAATTATGGAATTGCAAATTAGTATTCAAAAACTTTGCAATTGCAATATTATTTCTTATTTCACTAAATAAGTAAACACTTTTCATGAAAATCAAGAAACTTCTAAATTGAAAACTTCCTTATTGTAAAATTCCAGCAGCTAAAGAAATTAAATTTAAATTTGAATTTATTTTTAAATGATGAGTAAAATATTATAACAATATAAAAATTCATTAAATACTTACAAACTTGAATGATATTTGAAGTTTTGTTTTCTATTTCAAGCGCAAAAGGAAATCTTCAGGCAAGATGACCTAAATTGACCTATCCTACCCACATTGATTAAATTTTCAGCTACCACGCTTTTCTCTCTGACCAATATTCTTCGCTATATGATTATTATTTTTATAATACAAAAGACTTAATAATGTTTATGTGCATTATGATATTATAAAAATTCATATTTAAAAACCTTAGTATGTTGATATTATAGTAATTATTAATTTTTCACTGAATTTGTATTTTCTTTTGTTCATTAAAATCAATAATTTGTATTCAATAATTATCCTACTATTACTAAGTAAACGTATAAAAATTATATTATTTAAAAATATTTAGGAAAACCGTGCTACGTTATTTTTATAGTTTGCCCCTATTTAGAAAATTGGCTATTACACCCAAAAACTTTTTCCTTCGATTTATTGAAACCTCGAGTTACCAATTCAATTATCAATGTAGTGAATAAAGATTTAAACTACGGTCTAAAGTTTGATTTTCAGTAGCTTTCAAATTATTTGAACCGTGGTTAGGACTCCACGTTAAATTTTCAATTTTAAAAGCCTTTCCCATTTAGTTATAGTATCGCAAAATGGGGGACACTAACCAGTAAGCGGGGTGAACTTTTCTTTGATTAGTAATTAGGATACGATCAAATCCAATTTGCAGGTTAAATTCCTTTCGTTTTACTGTAATTAAATATTTTAAAAATGTAACCATAAAATAATTTGTTTTCTAAACTTCTAAAGTGTCAAATAACATTTTTTGTAGTTGAACTTGGGATATTCTCCAAACAAAACCAATGAAACAATGTTAATATAAACCACCAAACTAAACATTCATACTTTGTAAACTGTAAAGCTTAAAAAAAGCTTTTAAGTATAAAAACTTTGGTTTCAATAGAGGCAATTAAAAGTAAAAGCTATAGTACTATAGGATGTAGGAAAGTTTTACTACAGACAAGGTCTTTCTGATGAAAAGAAAGTTTAAAACTGTTTCGGTAGGAAAATCTTATAAACAACATGAGAACTTAGGGGTTTGTTTCAATAATTTCAAATATTTTTATTAACTACTTATAATGTATATATTTCTAATAATATTTGTTTTCTTTTCTACTGTATTAAAAATAAGTATCGATTTATCATTCCGTTCCAATTAACATTATTAGCTCAAAGAGAAGTGAAAGTTCATGTAACTACCCCTCAACAATAGAGTGGTGGGAGAACGCATTCAAACTGACCATTAGTGAAATGAATAAAAAACTAGAATGGACTGAAAAGCTTCATTTATTAAACAAAAAGATCCTGGTAAAGTGAAAAGAATTATAACCAATACTGTTTAGCTGAATATCAAATTTAGCATTTTTGGCTACTAACAGAGATGAGGTAACACAATAAATGGATGTAACTAGAATAGGGGTACAATATAATCTAGCTTTCCATTATATTCGGTTTTACTTGAAATTTTTCATTTTTGACCTTGACTTGTCATTAATTTGCCTAGATTATGTAGAAATATATTATTTTTGATTAACCAAGCGTTAAAAAATTCAAATTTTAAATTAATCAGTGATTACACCAAGACAGTTCTATCGCTTTGGTCTAAATTACATTACAGTCGCTTCAAGTGTAATTTATATTACAATTTATTTTAATTCTCTAATGTTCTTTGAAGTGGGGAAACAGGATGCTCTGGGCATCAAAATTTCAGAAATGCTTTAATATAACTAAAGCTAAGAAGTTTGTCGTAAGAATTTTCATTATTTAACTTAAAAACATATAATTTTTAATTATTCCAGTTTCAAATCCGCACAGTTTATCTCATAATAATTCTATTTTTGGTGTGAGATAGAACAGTTGTCTTCCTTTTCACACGGTAATATAATAAAAAAAATTGCAGTTAGCTAAACAAAAAACACCTGAGCCTTATTTCTTGCCCTTCAAGCCAGTCGCCTGCTATCTTTGGAGCCTTTCAAATTCATAAACATCCCACACTCTCGACGCTGAATATCAAGGCTAGCGTTCTGGATATTTAAAATGCATAAAATGAATGAAAATATTGCTGCACAGAATTGAACATTTTACCAAAGATGTTTACCTCACTTGTAACAAAGCAAATCCCCATGCTTTCAACTGACTGCATCATTTTTCTTTATTTATTCATGAATTTATAAGTGAGTATTATGCCCTAAGTACAATTTAAAGCTAAAGATTTAGAAGTTATTAGAGGGTTGCTTTAATCGCTATCCATCTTTCGAAATGTAGAAATGGGCCTCACCTGAACAAATAATACTTAGTAATTCATATAAATGCATTGAGTCTTTTATGGATTAAATTTTCCGATTTTAAAAGGAAAAATGTAATAGAATACAGCAACAAATAGAACTGTAAAAAATATAGGTAGTATTTTTTAAATTTTGAAAATCTAATAAAGGTTTTTCTTTTACAGATTTGCTGTTAAAATGAATTGACAATATGATTTGTGTAATCACTGAAACTGAGAAAAGGACAACAAAATTTAATACAAAAATGTGACCGCTAGTGCAATTTTCACTGTATAGCATCTGCGATGTGAGGTTTTTAATACAGTGCAGTGCTCAGACATGGGCTGTGGACATAGTAAAATCAACATATATCCTAAAAAGTATAAAAATAGAAACAGTCCTAAAAAGTCTGGTAAGTACATTTATTTTTCATTCGCATTCATAGAATTCATCTCGAAATCAATACGCAGATATCATCACTATTTACATTTAACTCGATAAGTATATATCTCGTTAACAAACAATGAATAATTATTATTAATTAATATTAATCAAATCCTCAGCAAAATTACATTTATCATCGTATACCATCTTGTAATTATACCTATATTATCCTTAAATACATAAAGCAACAGTATCAATGTTTTCAAGTGATACCTGATAAAATGAGAACTCCCACTTCTACATTCTATATTAGACATACCTACTAATTGAATTTTATTATTGAAATTCTATAAATATCCTTAAGATCAACACGCGCGATACACGGAGAGAAATCTGCAATCACTAGTTATGAATAATGTGTTCATAAATTCCATATTTAAGAAAATTTATAAGATAAGAATTATATTATCATGTTATGAATAATACGCATAACATATTCCTAAAAGTTCAGTTTGTATGAGTAAGGTATATTCATGGATTATGAATAAGATTTATAAATGCAATAAAGTTATGAATTGTTATTCATATTTTACAATTTGAAAATTAATTTCAAATTCGTAAACAATATTGAAGAAAACGTAAGCGATTGAAGAAGAATCGTCAAGAAACGTAAAGTCTTTTTCTATAAATGAAATAAATACCATTATTTTATCAGAAATACGATAATTTTGCCATGTTGGCACGATAATTACAAATTCAAGAGCTGGCAACCCTGCACATAGTTTGCGCTTAAAATTAGTTCTATATAGTTTTATAACTAAAACAGACCACCACAGGGTATAGACTACCCTAATACTTATCTGTAGCGGTTACTATTGCGCATGTCTAAACTGTTGAACTTTTATTCTATTAAAATATAATTATGTAATATGTATCTAAAATATAATAGTATGTAAATGATTGCATAATATTTCTTTTATTAGTAAAATCCTTTTAAGCCACTCAATTTTAACCTTTAATTACAATACAACAAAGAATTTTAAATGACGATCGTCTCCCAAAATAGCCTATAAATATAATCACTTAAAAGAAAAATTAATTATTTGAAATGTACCAATAAAAATTTTGCAATTATTTAGGAAATTAATAATTTGACTACAAATTTTGTACTGTCAAAATTTCAGAATGTAAACAAGTTTGATTATGACTGGTAGGTTATTCTATGCTGGTAGGCTTGCGCTTTAGGGACAGCTCAAGACCGCCCTAAGGAACGTAAACAAAGTTTATTAGAATAAAAGTTAAACAGTTTAGACATGCGCAATAGTAACCGCTACAGATAAGTATTAGGGTAGTCTAACTACATGTTGTTCGAGACGCCGCGTGCACGTGTAGTTAATACAATAAGTTACATCATTTAATATCAATTTATATCATCGCCATCATATCAGGTAGTAAAAAGGTAAGCAAATTGTAATTATAATACTTCTGTTTTTCAAGTTCTAATTTTTGCATGTTAAAAATCCTTGCGTAGCTTTATGAAAGTATGATGGAACTGGCTGTCGTCGGTTCGTCGGAGACCCAATAGGTTTGTTCGTTTGTATGAACTAACTTGCTCGGTTCAAGTTAGTGCAAATGAACTGTGTTCGTTTGGCTGCTCAGTTCATGACCGAACATGAACTTCTTGCTCGACCTCCATAGGAGGAGTAGGCAGTGCAAGTTAGAACACTATCTAACTTTTGTGGTGGGAGTATTTTGATCTCGAAAGATAACCCAGTTCAAATTAGTTCATACAAACGAACAAACCTAATGAGTTCAAGTAGTGTTTCTGACAAGTCATCATTAACATCAATGGCATCATTTTCTTCATCCACAATTTCGAATACAGCATTTGTAATAACAGAATATTTAAGTGTTTTGCAAATTCTGATTAATTGTATTTTGTTTTAGAATATTGATACCTTTTTATTACAAACCGATATTGGAAAAAAATTAAAGAAATTATACGAAGAAAACAAAATGTTTAAATTGCCGGAAAAGGAAGCACTTGTAAAAAATGTTGTAAAACATTATATCGATAAAAATGTCCCAATGACATTAAGTACATGTCAAGATATCGCCATCCAAATTTGTAACAAATTTGAAAATGAATCAATGGTATTTTTACTAATTTCTTTATAAACAAAAAAGGTAATAATATTGTTTGCAGGAATATTATTTTGTTAAAAAACCAAAACCATCGGGAAGATTGTACAATAGATACCGATGTGAATCCAGTTCGTTGAAAAGGTCTGGATTGTTTACAGGGGTCATAAGGGAGAAAAGGAAAAACTGTACCATAGGTATGATATTACTTTTTATATTAAATAAGACGGTATCATATTTATCTTACCCTTTATTCAAATATTCAGCTGAAGAATATCGAACCGAAGATACGAGCGATAACACAAACTAATTTGATGAGAAGGAATGGCTCAAAACAAGAAGTTCTCCGTGGGATGCTGTTGAGTTGAAATGGAAGCAAAGTTTCAATTTAAGACGGAAGGATAAAAACTATTGTTTCAGTTGAGAAAGTATTTGAAGAATGGCCATTACTTTTGCAAAGCAATGGTAGTCGTCTGGTAAGTATTGCATCCGACTTGATAAAAGAGGATCTTATTTGATTATTTTATTTCAGATTGATACAGATTTCGAGCTATTATATCCTGGAAAATCAAATGCTTTCTTTGATAAATGGAATTTGGTTGAGCCTAAGTTAGTTGAAGCATGCAAGAAATTTAATAAGTTTCCACCTGCAGTTGGTTTTTTATATTAAATAAAGTTTTTTCTTCATATTATATTATGTATTATTATGTGTTGTAACAAATAATAAAAAAAATGTGCTGTAAATATAATGTATAAAATGTAAAAAAATAAATATTTCTTGAAACTTGAAATATACGTTTTACTAATTTATAAAATATATAGTAGAAATACCTTATGAATATTCCGTATAAGAAGAGAAAAATTAACTCCGTAATTATGATTATTATTCATAATTATTGATCCAATATTCTGAATATTACTTAATAAACTATACTTTATTTATCACATTTTATGATTAGCTGCTTAAAAAGTTATTCTTTATAAATTATAGTTTATGAATATTAATCATAAATATGTGATTATTAAGTGTATTTTTTATGCTTAATATGATCAGTGTTTATGACTATTACTCATAAACGTATGACGTATTACGCATATATAATGAAACTGTTTAATTCATAAGTTATGAATTATAATCATAAGCGATGCGATCATGACTATTCATAAATTATGAATATGGTTTATAAATTTATGAATAGTTAGTAGTAGTGCCTTTTTATGAGAAAATTATGCATAAGTTATGCGTATTCCGAATTATATCTGAGAACATTTCTCTCTGTGTAATGTGCTAAGTTAATAATGTTAAAATTAAAAATTCATATCGTCGGGTTGTTGGTAAAAGTGACCAACTAACATGGAAATCCTATACATTTGGTCATTTTTACCAACAACCCGACGATATTATAAATGTTCGTCAAAGCAATAAAATTGGAAGTTGTTTAATATAAATACTCACACGTGTCCTTCCACTATATTTGAAATAGTTAGTTCCTATAAAATGCAAACATATTATTTTTAAATTAAAAATTCTTAACTGTATTATGTCAAGTATTAATATTGTAGTCACAATGCAACTCAACCCTACACTTTACCGAATAGGCACTTCACTAATCAGATACTATTCTGAAAACAAAAGCTTTTTGTTACCACTGCTGATCGTTGCATTTGAATATTGTTGCGATTACCTGCTTCCTTTCTGTACGGTTTGCAATTATTAGCCTGTGAAGATTTATGGTGTTTATAACCAGAAATATGTAACCGAATTTCTTTCTGTTCCTATCGTTACTTTCCAATCAATCCAATCAGTTAATCTTAAATAATAATTTAATAGAAAGCTCTGAGCTTATCCGTTATTTTGTCCACCACTGACACATGAATGGCTTAACAAGATTTCCGTTACCGATCGCTCACTTATTCACCACAAATTTATTTAAAAAAAAAGCAAAGTTAAACAATATTACAAACGTATTCATACGGATTAGTGGAAGACAGAAAGAGAGGAAGACCGAAGATCAGGTGGTGGGACCAAGTGACAGACGACCTAGCGGCGATGGGAGTACAAGAATGGAAGAGAGAGGCACAGCGAAAACAGATATAGAAGGAATTTGTCAGGACCACTACAACACATGCAGAATTGTAAATAGGAAATATGAACAAATTACATGAAATAAAAGCAAACATGTTATGGTGCGGACTGTTCCACCTCTTCAATCGGATCTGTAAATCCTGGAACAGGATAGCAATATTCATCTGAATGTAAAGCTTTAAATAAATAAATCTGTACGGATTACATATTGTAATCAGTAAATTAACAAATTAAAGTATCCATGAAAGCACAGAAGTCGATTATTATAATAAATATCCCGTATAATAATTCACTAGAAAATTCCTCCATTCTGTTATTTATTTATTTATTTATTTATTGCCAATAAAATAATTTTACCAACTGATTTATCACAATCCCCCCCCCCCAAGCTAAGTGAAATGCCAAACTACTATTTCAATTACTTCCTGGGTAATTGGGTAACTTTTCTGGGTAACTCTGAGATGCTGTTCGACATTTAGCATTAACCCTTCTGGCTATCTCCGCAAAGCTGCTCGATATTCGAGCTTTTTGAATTAAAGGTGGATATGATTCCATGTCAAAACGTCACAAACAAAAGCGTCGAAGTCAAAACGTCGAAAACAAAAAAAAACGACGAAGGTCAAAAATGTCGAAAACAATAACGTCGAAATACTATCAAATACGTCTGGTGGTATTATTAAGGTATATGATTGGCTAATATATTATTTAGTGCTGAATATTACGCAATTAGTTAAAAAAAAAGTTTTATTTCAACTTTTATTAAATTATATCAAGGAAAAAGTCAAAAGGTATTTAGAAATTAAACATCTTGATCTTTGAGACAGTTCAACTCATTAAAAATATTCCCCAGGATCAACAAATAATCTAAATGTGGATATTAGAAGAACCGAAATGCGAAAATTGTGGTGTTTTTAGTGCTAAATGGCAGCGTTTGAGCACCAAAAACTATTGCATTTACAAGAAAATGATGTACATTATTCGCTGGGTGCGAAGTGCATAATGGGGGTATTAAAAACGACGCCAGCGTCCGCTGCGGACAAATTGTGCAAAAAAGGTGGCCAGATGTCACGCACCCAGCGAATATGTGTTACGGTCAATGATGTAAATCGGGCGTTGACGTCAATGACATAAATGCCCATTTATGCTGGCTATTAATGTCATTATCCGGCCATTGACGTGATTTACCGCTAACGGTGAGCAATGATGATGTAAATATTTAGGTGTTTGACTGGCCAATGACGTTATTGCCCAAAAAAGATTGCACAATGATGATATCATCGAATAAATACTATAAGGAACACCAAACTGACAGCCAACTGGTAAGTGATATTTACGTGCGCGGAATTCATTGTATTATAATCACTTATTAACAAAAATAATAAAAATTAACAAAAGTTAGATTTACTATTTATTTATAAATGACGTCTTTCATTGGCTGGCAAGAATGACAGGAAAATTTCACTGGTTTTAAAAGTCCTTTGAAATCATTCAAATTATAGTCGAAACAAATCTTCAGTTCACTGAGAAAAAGGTTTCTTTGTAATAAATAAAATTTATTTGGAGTAAATAAATGGTAGATTTGGAATGAGAGAAATAAATATTTGTTTAATATAAACAAAGCATTTGTTTGACCAATATCTTTACAGTAAATTTATATTTATTAAATATTAAGTTTTGGGAGTGTTACAGAAACAAAATATTTATTAAATATAAATTTATATTTATTAACTATTAACTTATGGGATTGTTAGAGACACAAAATATTATTTCAACATATTATATTATTCGACTCTTTCTTTTAGATTGGGATTATTTTTTTTTATTTATCATTTTAATTATTTTAATCATATTTTCCTATCAGTGCCCTTCTTCAGAATATTGTAGCATCAACTCTTGTGAATCTGAAAATTAAAAATTTCTGATCTGACCAAGATTCGAACCCGTGACGAATGCTTTGAACGTTGCGCGAGACTAACCATCGTAACCACACACCTATGGAGGTGTGTATGTAAAATGACACAAAGTACACCCTGTGCAGGTATACGATCCAGGTATACTACCCAGGTATATACTTTACTAATACCTGCATTATAATTAGTACCCAATACAAGTATTATTCATAGTTAACAAATCATTTGCTTGCCAAAAGAATATTTGTTAATATTAACACAATGTGCCTGTTTAATCTTAAAATTTGACAATTTTAATATTAACCATGGAAAATGCATATTGCAAAATAGGCATTTGTAATTTAAATTATGAATTAGATTTACTAAACAAAATTAAGTATATCAGGTTAAATATGTGTAAGCAATAATAATAATTGTAACAGGTAAAATATGTGTTGACTCAAACAGAAAATGTAATAATTAGGTTAAGTTTAAGTTTACTAGACATTGCAATAAGGAAATGACTTTAATATTTGTCACAATAACCTAGATTAAAACAGATGACAAGGGAAATAGGAAATACAAAATAGCAGAATAGGCACTGACCTAGTACCTATTTGTTTATTGTTAACTGTATATAAATAGAATAGCAATTTTTTAATAAATCAGTATTAACTCAGATTCGTTTGTGTTTATTACTCCCAAGTTTTTACTGCTAGCGAAAGTTGGTAGGTAAAAACAACCCTCAGTAATTTGACTTACAACCAGATTACTGATCATGGTCCTTCGAGCATAGAAGAAGCAGCGACAAGATTCAAGATTTCAACAACATTCAAGACGTCCGGCAGCGACATCAATCAACCACTGGGTCCACACACAGCGACGCCAGCCAATCAATCAATCACCAGGTCCACCAGCGACATCAAACAACCACTGGGTCCACACACAGCGACGCCAGGCAATCAATCAAATCAAGCACCAGGTCCACCAGCGACAATCAACCAAATCATCAGGTCCACCAGCGACAGCAAACAACCACTGGGTCCACACTGTGACTTTGCAGTGAAGCAAATCTAGACACACACAGGCATTTCCAACAGCGTCGGGATAAATCAATCAATCAAGATGGAAGATGAAATCATGGAAAAAGCAAATGAAATTGCTACTAAACAAGAGCAAATTGGAAAATCAATGGTACAAATATTATCAAATGCAAGAAAAGATTCACAATCAAGAAAAACAGAGGAATACATACAAAAACGAGAAGATAAATTAATACAACACATCAATGAAGCAAGAAAAAATCACACGAAATTTCAAGAACTGAAGATATCCGAGCACACCTACTTATCGACAAAATACTATGAAGCCATAGAAGACAAATACAAAGAAGTTATGGAATATCTACAAAACTGCCCAAAAGCAGAAGAGCAAACAAAAACACCCGCAAGCGGTCAAAACGCATCAACAAGCAAATTACAAAAATACGAGCAAAAAATATCAGAACAAGGAATTGAAATGGAACAAGAACAACTCATACGTATCAAAAAACAGCAGTCAAAGTTAAATACATTACTCGATGCAATGGAAGTCGCAGAAGATAGCTTAAAAGAAGACAACATGCCAATCACATACAAGAGAGAGTCAAATAATTTACAAAAACAATGGTCCGCGATACTGGAACTCAACGACGACATAGAAGCACATAAGGACACTTTTGAACATGAATATTTCACCGACAACAAGCTCAAAGAAATTGAAAAGGAATACATTCAAGTATTGGTCAAATTAGAAAAAAAGATAATGCAAAATTCGACAGAAAAACCAAATATAAAATTACCAAAAATTGAACTACCATATTTTAGTGGAGGATATGAAGCATGGAGCACGTTCTACGACATATTTCAAAAAGTGATTCATGCTAACACATCAATTACGAAAACAGAAAAAATGCAATATTTGAAAACACACGTAAAAGGAGAAGCGAGTAAGCTAATTCAACATTTATTAATTAAAGAAGAAAACTACGACTCAGCATGGGAAATATTAATCAAGCGGTATCAAAACAAAAGGCTTATTATCACAAAATTAATCGATCAAATAATAAATCTACCAATGATGCAAAAAGAAAATTTAAGACAACTACGTCATATTCATAACACCGTACACGAATGTTTAAAAGCAATAGAAAACCAAGGCATTTCAACTGAAAGTTGGGGTCCAATGATCGAGCGATGGGTCAGCCAAAAATGGGATCCAGAAACAAACAAATTATATGAACAAACAATTTCAAACAACCACGAACTTCAATCGTTATCAGAATTACTGGAATTTTTAGAAAAGAGGTGTCAAGCTATTGAATCTACAAATACAAGAGGTAATAATTATTATTATCAAACAAAATCGTCAACGTTTCAACATTATGGACAAAAATCTAATAGTAGTTCATCCAAATGCATATGTTGCAACGAAGCACATAGAATTTACGAATGCAGCAAATTTAAAAACATGACTATAGCTGAAAGAAAAGGAGTCGTAAAAGAAAAGAAAGGATGTTTCAATTGTTTAAATCAACACGATTTTGCAGCACCATGTCTTAGCAACAGAAGTTGCCACATTTGCAGAAGAAGACATCATACATTGCTACATGAAGAATGGAAGGCACCACAAGCTCCAAGATACGACGATTCAAAGCCAAGGCAGTTCAATTCAAATTCTGGAAGAAATCAATCGAATCAATACAGGTCATACCAAACTTGGAAAAATCAACCAACAAATACAAGACAATCCAATACGAACACAGAAGACGTTAAAAATCAAATATCAAAAAATTCATACTCAACCAATCATAATGAAAGCATAGTATTGCTAGCAACAGCCCTGGTATGCACCACGTCACAACAAGGCAATATGGAATACTTAAGAGTTTTAATAGATTCTGGAAGTCAAGCGGCGTTAATTAGTGAAGAAGCGGCACAAAGAATAGGAAATCTAAAACAGAAAATATTGGCAGAAATAACTGGAATAAGCGATAACAGCCCGAAAGTTTCAAAATTTAAGATGCAAGCAACGATAAAACCAAGATTTCCAAGTGAATTTTCATTAAATGTCAATTTCATCATACTACCGAAATTAACAAAAAATCATCCCAATGAACAATTAGATATGGAATTACCACAATCATGGAACAACAAATTACTAGCAGATCCAACATTCAATCTACCAGGTCCAATAGATGCAATATTGGGAGCCGAAGAATTAGGACGAATATTACAAAACGGTTTTCAAAAAATCAATGCTGGAATAATCAGTCAAGAAACGAAATTAGGATGGATATTATCAGGAGGAATTACTCAAGAGTCGCACAAACCAGTAGAAATAATCAGCATGATCAGTCGGTGTGAAGAAGATAAGAAGTTACAGAAATTTTGGGAATTGGAAGAAGTAGAGAATGAAAAACCAATTTCGGAAGAAAACGAACAATGCGAACAACATTTTGAAAAGAACACAAAACGAAGCGAAAACGGAGATTACACAGTAAAGATACCATTCAAGGAAGACCCACCACAGCTAGGTGAATCAAAACAAAGAGCCCTCGCAAGATTTCATCAATTAGAAAAGAAACTTGAACAACCAACAAATCAAGAACTCAAAAAACAATACAACAATTTCATGCAAGAATATCTAGACCTTGGTCACATGGTACCGATTAAACGCAAAAATGAAGGGAAGTACTACATTCCACATCAACCAGTAGTCCGAGAAGAAAGCACAACCACCAAATTAAGGGTAGTCTTCGATGCATCCTCAAAAACAACAAATAACAAAAGTTTAAATGAAACTATGCATACTGGTCCAAGGCTTCAACAAGAATTAAGGGAAATATTACTAAGATGGAGAAAACATCCGGTAGTATTTTGTGCAGATATAGAAAAGATGTATAGACAAATCAAAATCGCGAAAGAAGATCGACAATTTCAACATATATTCTACAGATTCAAAAAAGAACAACCAATACAAGAGTTCCAACTAACAACAGTTACATACGGGACAGCGGTAGCTCCGTACTTGGCAGTCAAAACGTTACAAAAATTAGCTAAAGATGAAGAAAGAAATTATCCCAAAGCAGCTAAGGTACTATTAAAAGATTTTTATGTGGACGACGTAATGTCAGGAGCGGAATCAGAAGAAGATGCACAACAATTACAAGAAGAATTAATACAACTACTACAATCTGGAGGATTCAATTTAAGAAAATGGGCAAGCAATAAACAAACAATACTAGATAAATTACCGGAGCAACTCAAAAGTAAAAATATTACAGAAATTACAGATCAAGAGATACACAAAGCATTAGGAATATACTGGGCACCATACAGTGACACGTTCCAGTTCAAGACGGAAATAGCAACGTATGAAAAAACAACAAAAAGGACAATCTTATCGGAAATAGCAAAGGTTTTCGATCCACTAGGATGGTTATCGCCAGTAATAATCATAGCAAAATTAATAATGCAAGAGTTATGGGAGAAAAAATTAGATTGGGACAAACCCATTCCACCAGCAATCTACGACAAATGGACAAAGTATCACACCGCGCTCAAAGACATAGAAAAAATAAAAATTTCAAGATGGATAAATACATCAGAAAATAATAAGGATATAATCGAGTTACACGGATTTTGCGATGCGTCTGAGAAAGCATATGGTGCAGTCATTTACGTTCGAGTGAAGACAAAGCAAGAAATAAAAACAACGCTATTAATCGCCAAATCAAAAGTGGCGCCAATTAAAGTAAAAGCGTCAATCCCAAGATTGGAATTATGTGCAGCGGTACTTCTCGCAAAATTAATGGTACACACTCAACAAGCATTAGAAATTACAAACATTCGACAGATGGCATGGACAGATTCAACAATTACACTAGCATGGATTAAAGGTGATCCAGAAAAATGGAATAAATTTGTAGCAAACAGAGTTTGTGAAATTAATAAAAGAATACCGGCAAAATATTGGAAACATGTGAGAACAGCAGAAAATCCTGCTGACCTAATTTCAAGAGGAATAACACCATCAAAAATAAGAGAGAACGCATTATGGTGGAACGGACCTATATGGCTACAAACAGAGAAAATTGAACAAGACGAAGAAATCCAAGGAACAGAAATCGAAAAGAAAAAATGTTTACAAGTAACAATCAAGACCAAAATCAATACAACCAAAATAATGTCAATAATTGAACGTTTTTCATCATTAACAAGAATGCTGAGAGTAATTTCATATTGCAACAGATGGCAGCAAAGAAAATCAGGAAAATTATCAAAAATCTTAAGCATACAAGAAATTAAAGATACGTTAAATCAAATAATTAAGAAAATACAACAAGAAACATTTGGAGAAGAAATTGAAGCACTCAAAAACAAGATGGGAATACATAAGAAAAGCAAGATATTAAATTTGAATCCATTCCTGGAAGATGGCATACTAAGAGTAGGAGGAAGATTGAAAAATTCTAGTTTACCGTTTGAACAAAAACATCCGATAATTTTACCATATGAACATCATTTAACAACATTAATAAGTAGAGATGCTCATCATCAAACGTTACATGGAGGAATTCAACAAACATTGGCGTACACGAGAAGAAAATATTGGATCATAAATGGAAAAAAAGCAGTACGGAAGGAAATAAAGAAATGTGTAACATGCATCAGATACAAAGGAGAAACAGCTAATCAATTGATGGGAGATTTACCAGCCACAAGAGTAAGACCAACACCACCGTTCTTTCACACAGGAGTTGATTATGCTGGACCAATATGGATAAGAATGTCAAAAGGTCGAGGAAATAAAGCACATAAAGGGTACATAGTTGTGTTTGTATGTTTAACAACCAAAGCAATTCATTTAGAAGCAGTAACAGATTTAACAACTGACGCATTCTTGGCAGCATTAAGAAGATTTACTTCCAGAAGAGGACAGTGCGTACACATATACAGTGATAATGGAACAAATTTTGTAGGAGCCAGCAACGTACTAAGAAAAGAGATCATAAAAACAATAAAAGAGGACGAATTTCAAAAAAAAATAGGATTAATAGGAATACAGTGGCATTTTATTCCTCCAGCAACTCCTCACGTCGGAGGGTTATGGGAAGCAGCAGTAAAGTCAATGAAACATCATTTCAAAAGAATCGTAGGAGACAATAAATTAACATTTGAAGAAATAACGACATTATTGTGCCAAATAGAAGCATGTTTGAATTCAAGACCACTATGTACAATAAACAATAGCCAAGATGACTTAGAAGTACTTACCCCTGGACATTTTCTAATAGGAAGAGAAATAATAACACCAACGCACCCAGCAATGACAATGGTCACCGCAACATACAATTCGAGATGGAAATTAATTCAAAAAATGAAGAAAGACATGTGGAAAGCATGGTCCACAGATTATTTAAATCAGCTACAACAAAGATATAAATGGCAAACCAAACAAGAAAATCTAGAAATAGGCGATGTAGTGATATTAAAAGAAAAAGATATAAATCCAAGTCAATGGCCATTAGCAAAAGTATGTGACAAACACCCAGATCCAGATGGAATTGTAAGAATAGTAACAGTTAAAAAAGGAAAAGGACAAGCCACGAAGAAAAGCATTCACAACATCATACCGTTAGTTGAGGAAACAAGAGACGACACAATCCAATCAAAAGAAGCAAAAAGTGCAACATTAGCAAGAAAATATTCACCAACAAAATTCGCAACAAAAATTATGATATCTTTCCTTATCATAATGAATATGGTCACAACAAACGAGGCAAACTTCAACGTAACAGCAATAGAATCAGGAATATATGTGGAACATTTAGGGAATGCAATGATTGAAAGAGGAATATTCCAAGTAGAGATGAAGTACAGTCTACAAAAACTAAAGGAAGACATGGCATCGGTAAAACAAGTAACAGAAAATTTTCAACAACTGTGCAATACAACAAAGCAACTACATCCAGGAACAATTTGCAATTCATTGGATCACCACTTGAAAAATGGGATGAATAAAATGATATGGATCAACGAAGGGTTACAAAAGAAACAATCAAGAAAAAGAAGAGGATTTCTAGGCGAAATCATGACATCAATATTCGGAGTCAATGATGAAGTATACACAGATATAGACAAATTGGATAAGAATCAACAAGAACTAAGAAATCTAGCAAATCATCAAACGAAATTTATGGTATCAGCATTATCCACGTTCAACGAAACAGAAGTAAGAATAAATCAACAATTGGAAAATTTTCGAACAAAATTAAACCAAGCGATAGAAGTAATACAGCAATGGGAATATTACAAAGGACGAGAAATATTAGATATCCAAATTTTAAGCTCATACCAAGTGGCAAATAATTACATTTTGGAAACATGTAACTATTATGAAAAACTTCTATTAATTACATTTGGAGGTGGCAGCTTACATGACCTAATTTCACCAGTTCATGTAAATCAAATCTTGGATGAAGCAGAGAGGAAGATGGACTCATCGCTACAAATCATACGAAACGTGATAATCAAGACAAAGGTTAAACAAGACGAAATCAACATACACGTGTTAAGTCAATTCTTATTGGTAGGATTAAATAAATTTATGGTTCTCAAGATAACTCCAGTCCCAACGAAAAAGGAGAATAGTTCGACATATTGGATAACCGACGTTCCAAACGCATTCTTCGCAATTGATTACAACAATCAACTATATTTTGAGAGGAACTCTGAGGAATTCAAAGATGGGATTACAATTTCGGACAACAATTGGATTTTTTCACCAGCCACAATAAAGAATTTAGAAACTACTCCCAGCTGCATAATCGATCAAATTTATCAACGTCCAAATCCAACTAGTTGCACGACCATACAAACTACAATAGTCAACACTATTTGGAAGCAATTATACACACCAAATGCATGGATAGTGGTAGCACCAAAAGAAGTTAAATGTGACATAATCTGCAATCACCAACGTACAGAAATCTTAATCAATCGCACAAGCATAGTAAGATTATATCAGGATTGTATATTAAAGACAACACACAATGTACTAGCACCTCAACGAATTAATACAGTACAAATAATCGGATCATATCATAAGCAGATACCCATCGATAATAGTTCAATACAATTTAAGGCCATTCAATCGTTAAAAATAATGGAACCCGTTTTAAAACATTCGGATGAACTTCAACATTTATTAAATGACCAACAGGACATTCAACAGGATCTGGCGGATTATAATTGGAAAACAATTCATCATCATTCATTACTGGTTAATGTTATAACAGGAGTAATTATAATCGTAACAATGGGATGCATATTAATAGCATATCATTGTTGGAAAGGAAATCAACAGAAACCGTACAACAATATACAACAGAAACAGGTGGACAACCCAAAGGTGGAAATGATCCAGATGGAGCCGTTATAGAACTCAGCACTAGAGGTGGCAGAATGTTTAATCTTAAAATTTGACAATTTTAATATTAACCATGGAAAATGCATATTGCAAAATAGGCATTTGTAATTTAAATTATGAATTAGATTTACTAAACAAAATTAAGTATATCAGGTTAAATATGTGTAAGCAATAATAATAATTGTAACAGGTAAAATATGTGTTGACTCAAACAGAAAATGTAATAATTAGGTTAAGTTTAAGTTTACTAGACATTGCAATAAGGAAATGACTTTAATATTTGTCACAATAACCTAGATTAAAACAGATGACAAGGGAAATAGGAAATACAAAATAGCAGAATAGGCACTGACCTAGTACCTATTTGTTTATTGTTAACTGTATATAAATAGAATAGCAATTTTTTAATAAATCAGTATTAACTCAGATTCGTTTGTGTTTATTACTCCCAAGTTTTTACTGCTAGCGAAAGTTGGTAGGTAAAAACAACCCTCAGTAATTTGACTTACAACCAGATTACTGATCAGTGCCCAAATAATCAAATAAAGCATAATGTTCAGACAAATTTACTAAAAATTTTATAATAAACTTATCGCGTTTAATATTATTATACCGAATGTTATATTAAATAAACTACCTCAAATAAATCTACTGCTTAATAGTTAACAAACCTTTTTCTCAGTGATACAGCACTTACATAGACAATACTTGAAATTTAAACGATTTTAATGCAAAATATTATAGATTCCAATGGTAACTGTGACATAATATATTGTCGTGTTCCAAATGATCCTGACTTCCCAAATCCTAAATCGGACGCTTGGGGTAGTCGACATCCACCGGAACAAGTGACAGTTTTTAAGTTTCCGGAAGCTAAACTTCGGAAACACGATTTTAGACAACAGCTCTTCAGTAGTCGGTTCAGGGAATTGTATTGAAAGGTAGTGGACGTCGATAAAATGCTTATTGCATCAATAAAATCAACCAATAAGTCGGATAAATCAACAAAATAATTTATTTGCATCAATAAAATAAACAACGAGAGCAATTTCGGATGTTGTTGACACAAACGTCCAGCAATAAAAATGTGGTGTATGGTGTACAACCCCAAGTAAAACGTAACATTTACTTTTAAAATAACAGCTGTATGTTTACTTAAAGCTGGTATGGTGTTAATTAGTGTGACATTTATGAAAATTTTAACAAGTTTTGTTATGATAAAAATAGTTCTCAAACTTACGTAGTACATTAATTTTCGTATAAACTTTGAGCTTCAGATGCCTGCGCATAACCCAAGTTGACTTCTCCAGTAGCAAAATGTGATGACCAATGATGAACGCCTGTCCAAACCAAATTTTCGCTTTTCCAAATAATTTGAATGAAACCTCGATCGGAAAGTCTCCAGTGCTGTGTAATACAACCCACAAATATCAGTTGAAACGATTTTCCAACTTTTCCAATAAAACAGATGCTTGAAACCATATGGTCCAAACCAACCTCAAAATCTTGCAATGTGCAAATAAAAACGCAGGAATATCAATCATCTGCCTTCAAATGGAACATAAATCAAATCTATGATTCACCAAAATCACTATAATAATGCCTTCGAATGATATTTCAAGTACCTTAGTACGTAAACCAAATTTAATCGATTATGGTCGATATTCGCTCGCTGCCACTAAATTGTTGTAAAAAATTACGATTTCTACAAATTACGCAATTTAAAACACTCGCAAACACTTTTACATGACTCATGAATTCATTTCTGAGAAAATCAGGAGCTCTCAAACTAATCTTTATTGAAATTTTACAATAACCTTGTAAAATCGACTACTCTATGGCGAGATCCACTGGCGTCTGCTTTCAAAACGGCTACGGCTCACGCGTTCCTGCTCGATGAAAATTCAACGTACCACTACTTTAAACAAATTTTAGCAACCTTTGTAAGTTTCCGACGCGACGCGACGTCTTGGCGCTATTTATTAGAAATTTAAATATTCTTATTTTTGCAGGTAATACACTCATTGCTCGCACAAAAATTCACAAGTATACCAAACATTGATAAATAAACAAATTGTGTCATTTGGTGTGTTGAAAGTAACAAATTATCACTCTCATCCATTAAATTGCTCTCAAAAATCTTTGTCATACAATTGACAAATTAAATTTTACAACAAAATCATTATCGGACCTCATTAGTTGACTTTTGGACATTACAATATTTTAAATTGTAATCAATTGTGCGTTTTTGATATAAAATCGCGAACTAATTTAATCAAAATGTTAATGAGTTATCATAACCGATTTGCAACGGCTGTTCACACGAAACCCTTCTTCACATCAGTCCTCCAGGGCTTCGCTGAAGTATTTGTTACTACGACCAAGATCTGCACCGACGGCCAATCCTTCTGCGCTCACCGCCGCACCCTCCTACACGTCGGGGCCTAATGCGTCCGGGGTTTTAACACCGCCCGATGTTTGCTTGCCGCCAACGGTGAAGTATAAAGCGGGACGCTTCAGCGCCATCAATTTTCAGGGTTAGTAACTTCGCCAGGTGAGTTGTTACACACTCCTTAGCGAATTTCGACTTGCATGGCCACCGTCCTGCTGTCTTAAATTACGCCTAAACGCGTAACGCCTTTCATGGTGTCTAATAAGCGTCCACTTAGGCGCTTTAACTTCGCGTTTGGTTCATCCCACAACGCCAGTTCTGCTTACCAAAAGTGGCCCACTTGGCACTCGGAATCGTAATATTACTCGCGGCTTCAAAAACGCACGTCCACCGCGCAGGAGCGCGAAGCCGAACGTTTGGAAGCCATAATTTAAGAAAGCCGGAGTTCTCCACCCATTTAAAGTTTGGGAATAGGTTGAGGACGTTTCGTCCCCAAGACCTCTATCATTCGCTTTACCGGATGAAACTCACTTCACTGAGCGCCAGCTATCCTAAGGGAAACTTCGGAGGGAACCAGCTACTAGATGGTTCGATTAGTCTTTCGCCCCTATACCTAGTTCCGACGATCCATTTTCACGTCAGAATCACTAAGAACTTCCATCAGCTAAGTCATATCGAAACAGACTCGTAGCCAGGGGGGGCCACTTGGGGGCATCAGCCCCCCCCCCCGAAATGTATGCAATGTATTCAATTTAATTGCGAGCCGCCGAAAATTTTACATTTTAGAAGTGCCCCCCCCCCAAATGAAATCCTGGCTACGGGCCTGTATCAACACCTATCATTATTTTCATTAATATCCCGGTTGAGGTAGTTGTCCAGCTTCATCAAGGATGTTTTTAATGAATGGACTGTAAGCAGAGTTGCCGGTTTTTCTAATATCCACATTTAGGTTATTTGTTGGCCCTAGCAGAGTTTACATCGTGGTTTACATGTTGGATTACTATTGCCGTTTTTTTTTTTTTGGCGTTGTTTACAATTTCTTTTCTTTTTTTGCTACCTGTCGCATGAATGGACTTTAAATCGACATTGATTTCAATGTTTTTATTTTCGAAGTTTTGACATGCTACCGCTGGATATGGTGTAAATGGATAAATGCGGCCGGAGGCCTCCTATGCCAATTATCCAATATAATTTTAACTAAAATCTCCTCCGCTTTCGTGTAATTTGTAGGCATTCCTTTGATTAAATCATTCATTTATCAGAAAAAGTTGACAATCCTAAAAAATATATGGCCTACACATATTATAATATTATATATGATTGAATTTTCACTGAATTAAGTTGAACGCCGAGCAATGACATCAATCCAAGCACTAAATGGCTCAAGGCGGCATTTTACATCCTACTTTATATCGGTATAGTATATTTAGTTGTTCCTTTATTTGAAAATTTAATTATTATTTTTGGTGATTTTGTCAAGTATCATTAAAATGATTAAAGCAAAATTTATTATTATTTATGTAGTCCATTTAATAGTATTATCTGTGTTCCAAACAAATTGTATATATTTCCGTCCTTAAAATCACGAAAAGTGGAAACTTGCGTGACTTACCATATTTAAGCATTGTGTTAATTTGCGTTCTTGTAAATGTTCATAGAACTTTTTAGCTTAAAAGTGAATGTAAGTTATATTAATAGTGATATTATCCTTAGTTAAATTCCTGATGTATTTAATTTCCTTATCATAATTAATGCTAAATCAAAATTTTACCGACACCTCTATGTGCTGCATCACAGGAAATTTATTGAATTAATAAATCGATTTAACCTAGTTGAATTATTTTATATCGATAGAAATCTATTACGTGTTAATTTGTATAGTAATTATTAGAGAGAAGCGACGTTAAATTTCTAGCTATCGGTGTAACTAGTTAGGAAAAGTGTTTTATTTCGTTACGAAACGGAAGACTTACGCGCGAGGCGAAGTCGAGAAAAATCTAATTAATATTCAACTCCAGGCGAAGTTGTCTGCTCTCTATTGAAGCCAACGGCAAACCATTACAGTATAAACTGCTTAGTAAACAGTGAATCTCCTAAAGGCCCCCACAAACGAGAGACATGGTGTGCAACCATGTTGTGAAGCGTGCTAATGGCTTTTGCCACAGACGAAGAGAGATGTTTGCAACCAAATTATAATAAATCACTTTCGAGGATTGTATCATTTGTTTTATATCGGAAAATTTGAAAACTAGGGGTGGCTGGTTTTGAATTTTGTGATGCAACAAGGAAATTTTAATAATAATTGAAAAACTATTAGTTTTCAGTAGTGAAACTAGTGAACCAATATCAAAATCCAACATTCAAAATTAATCAAAATCCAACAATCAAAATTAGCTTAAACTGAATACAATTTTTTTATTTAAATCTTTTTATTATAATATAGATACACAGAAATTAAAAATGAAATGCTTTATTTGGATTACTCCTTCCACCGATATCTCGTAAGTTTAGGTAGCTAAAGATAAAGTTTCATGTTACGGTGACCCAAATGAATATTTTATAAAACCAAAACTGTCGAAAAAACAAATTTATGATATTTTCGTTAATTTTTTACTTTCTGCAAACAAGAAATTTACAAACGGTAACATGCGTGAATGTGTTTTCTCTTTGTCGGTACGACGTTCCGCCTACATATGTTGCACAAAATATCAAAATTTTTTGATCTTGCAAAATCCATAGTAAAACTAGAAAAATGCAACAGCTACCTGCTCACAGCTTGGGGTCTTCGAGGGCTTCGAGCGCTTTTAACATGGGAAGTTAAAAAGCATGTTGGTGAAATGGAATAAAACATGAAAAGTAAACCACCAACATGCCCACAGACGGACAACATGGACTACAACATGGCATGTTGTAGTCGATGTTGTATACCATGTTTGTCGTCTGTAGGCCCCTTAAGTGTGTGAAAGAACTTCACAAGAACGCATATCAAGGAAAAATAAAGAAAAAATTAAATTTTTTGTGATTCGAAGAAAAAACCGTACAAGAATTGGAGAAAATTACAAAGTTAATATTACATTAGACTGCCGATTGTTGGTTTGTAGTAGTTTCTTCTCATCTCTACTAATGTTTTCGTACTGAACTTTATTCTTTTAATCTAGCAAAAATTAATATAATATTATAATATATTTTTAAATTTTATCAACCGAGATAAGCATACCAAAGCATACTTACTCGAATAAAAAACGTAAACGAGAATTTTAATTGCAAAAATTATTATACGTAACGAAGATGCAATTTGGCATGTTAATCCTTTAAAGTGGAAATTCTTGTGTTTATAAAATACCTTTTATTACTATGCCTTCCATTTGCTGAACATTTGTGTCCAACTGAATTAAGTATGCTTCTACCACACTTCCAAGTCTCAAACTTATTTAAATTTTAAATAATATTTATGGATTACCTGAAAATGTACAGTAAATCAATTTACAGTAATCTTATTCTTCTTACAAAAAAAAAAAAAGAATTTGAATCCCTATGTTGCGGAAAATAAATTCTTTTCCCCGAAAAATTAATAAGTTATGTGAAACCTTCAATATTTAATAGCTGGAGAAACTGATTAAACGATGCTTTCAGTTCGCTAAGTGAAAAACCCCGAAGTCATTAAATTAATACAAAAACTACGCCGGATCCTTAATTCGATAAAGGTTTATTGTTTTCACTAAATGACCCGAAAAATAGACGGCATCCATTTCTTAAGCTCCGGAAACTTTGCAGTAGCCCTGAAAATTAAATTTTTCTGTTAATTACCCATAAGTTTTCGGGGTCCACTTTTGTAACCTTAACCTTGACAATTTCTATTTTGCGAAATATCTTGTTCGAATAACCCAAATACTAAAAGTATCAAAAAAGATTAACGAATATTTTCATAAGAATAACATAAAAATTTGAAAGTATTTAAACAGTTTATTTTTAACAACGTTTATAATAGTTTTGAAAGCACTTAAGTTATGTTAAATAACGACAGACACATGACAGACTCGAGCAGCGTGCGTAATTCTTCCAGTTTATATTTTTAATATTTTGTCATCACTTGGAAAATTTACCATTATTCAAAATAGTTTTCATTTATTTTGAAAACTATTCGATTTTTAGATAAATCAAATATTTACTTAAACTCAACTCTTCCTACTAATTAATTGGCTTCTCCATTTGGCCACGCAATGGATGATCCGAGTGGGGCGGCTTTCCCAACAATGGTGAAAACTTATAATTTTTTATTGCAGGTAGATTAATTATAATATCAAAAATAATTTCGACTAGGAATTTTATTTCTTTTTATTAATAATTTTGTTTTTACGAAAACCAATTTCAAATTACTTCGTAATTTTGATTTTTTGTAATCTATCTACTTCGATAGTGAATGTGATTACTTCATCTAAATATAGAAATCTTATTAAGGACAAGCTTGGGTTCGATGTAGGGTAAAGAAGTTCTGAATAATGATAGAATGTTATCGTTTTAATGAAGTTTTTAATTAATTAGGTTTATTTTTAATATTCCATGTAATTACATTTCCAAACGATACCTATAATTTGTTGATATGAGTTTGTGTCTGTCTACACGCAATAATGATAATAATAATCTGTTACAAAAAAATTAACGCTATAATAATAATAATTAGTCAGTGGGTTTGAGTTCAATATCTTGTACAAGGTGGCGCAAAATTAATCATCCAATTTTGTTTTTGAATAACTTTTTTACTAAATAAAAAAATTTTCTTTTGAGTGGTAGAAATCTTTATTTGGACCTTTACAATTTTTCTGTTAATTGGAAAATATGATATCCGCCAAGTGGCTGCCGCCAGTACTGATACACATTTGTGCCCGTTTTATCGCATTTTCCATAACTTTCCGCAAGATTTCTGGTGATAACTGGTTGCATTCCTGTCGAATATTCTCCTTAAGGTCTGAGATTGTCTGAGGCTTGTTGGCATCGAGTAGCCCCAAAGAAAGAAGTCTGGGATGGTTAAATCGGGCGATCTTGCTGGCCATGCCAAATCGCCAAAACGGGAGATTACGCTACCAGGAAATGCTTATTCCTTCACAATATCCATTGTGGCTCCTGCTATAGTATAGTATAGCGCTCCATTGTTTGTCTGTTTGTATTCTGCAGCTGTCTAGTTTAGTAGAAGAGACGGTCATTGCCTTGCAAGTTGGATGCAAATGCGGGGCACCGGGTTCAAACCTGGGGAGAGTCAAACTTTCTTATGACTGGTCTCCGTGCTTCGGAAGGCACGTTAAGCCGGTGGTCCCCTGGGTTAGTGAATTGCCACCATTAGCATAAAAACCAGGATATATGGCACATCTAACGGCAAGTCTAGCAAGCTACCTAATGGATGTAAAATTTGTATATGCTCACAGAACCAACATTGCCAAGGAAACGACGCAGATGTTGGTAATAACAAGCCTTAAGGCTTAAACTAAGAGGAAGAAGAGCTGTCTAGTTCACAAATGTCAAATATGATTGACGTACGACGCCATTTGCAAAAGTTATAACATCTTCCGACAGGGTGATTAATTTTACGCCACCTTATATTATAACAGACTCATCGTTTTATGTCAAGGGCGGATCCAGGATTTTTTTCTGGGGGGGGGACACAAGGGGCGGACGGGCAAAAAAGTCAACAATAACTGTTACCATATCACACAAAAATATAAAAATATACATAAAAATATACCGTCTGGGGGGGGGGGCACGTGCCCCCGTGCCCTCCCCCTGGATCCGCCTATGTTTTATGTAATAAAAAAAAGGAACTTATTTTGTGAGTATCTATCTATTGTGTAGCGCTACAACCCTGATGGGTCCTGGCTGACCATTATAATATAATAATAAGAAAAATTATAGTTGAGAATGCGGTCATTAATGATCTAAATATAGATCCGAGTTTTACTTCTTACATATCTATATTTAGATCATTAATGACCGCATTCTCAACTATAATTTTTCTTATTATTTTAATGGATGGTCAACTAAAACGTTTAAAGATTTTTATATTTTTTGTATATTTCTTATATTTTAAATTCAAATTTTTTCAAACATTATTTTTATCAATAACACTAGCCAACAAGGTTTTTCTAACATATACGAAAACAATGTTTTTTAGTTTATTTTGGTGCCCTGATTTCAAATATGAAAACAAAAAATTTCTATCACGTCACAATTTTTAGTTATTCAAGAAACAAATTATACGTAATTAGGTATTTGAATATATTGACGCTCATGCCTGAAAGAGAAGGGGTAGTTTTAAGGTTTAAGGTAGGCGAGTATTTTTTATAATTTCTATGTTTTAGTTGTGACCTTGTAGTTCATCAGTGGTAGTTTAATCTTAATACAAATAGTGAAAAGAGCAGTGTAAAGAATTCATTTTATATATTACAATGATGAGACGTTATCGTAGCTGTGTTAATTTGCCGGACAATTTTTGTTATGTGTGTGGTTTTACAATAAAATCGCAACATAGAATTATTACAAATCTAGTAAAACAAGCCTATCATGATTATTTTGGCTGTCATATTGGAGATCAAGAGAAATCCTGGGCGCCACATATATGTTGTATATCGTGTTATGTAACTTTAGTTCAGTGGTTTAAGGGAAAGAAAAGTACTATGCCATTTGGGGTACCATCTTTCAAAATAGTTGTAGATCAGTTTTTAGGCAACAAAAAATATGTGCACTACGAAAATATGATAGAAGAACTGTTACATAACTATAAGGAGTTAGCAGGGGTGGGCAAAATACATGAAAATATGTATTTGAAATACAAATTACAAAATACATTTGTTTTGGGTATTTGAAATTCAAAATACAAAATACATTTGTTTCGAGTATTTGAAATACAAAATACAAGATACTGTATTTCAAATACAAAATGCAGTATTTCAAATACAAAATACATTACATTTTCAGATTTTCATGTTTTCGAGGTATTTACAAACAAAAGCAGTTCTTTATTAAACGTAAAAATATGTATTTAAAATACATTTAATTTATTTAATTATAATTAAATACTTAATAAAAAATAAAAAAAATTAATAACAAAATTGTTTGAAAAATATTCCGCCAGATTTGCACGTGTTTTAAAATGCATCTGCGCAGGTCTGTTTTTTAAGTATCTTGATAAATCGATTTAGATTTACAACTTAATTAATAATGACGTCTTTTATTGGTTGGAAAGAATGAAAGAAAAATTTCACTGGTTTCATAAGGCGCATATTTTGAAATAAAATCGCTAATTAACATAATCAAAATTTTAACCCGTTATCAAAACAAAATCAAATGGAAATTTTTTCAAAAGTCAATAACCTTATCGATTTTAAAGTATTTTGTATTTTGTACAGTATTTTTAAAATTGTATTTGAAATTGAAAATACAAAATACATTTGTTTTGGGTATTTGAAATACAAAATACAAATACATTGAAAATATGTATTTCAAATACAAATTACAAAATACAAAATATATTTCAAATACGTATTTCAAATACATGTATTTGAGATACTGCCCAGCCCTGGGAGTTAGGATGCCGGATGTCGCTTAAAGTTCATTTTCTACATTCCCATTTAAATTTCTTCCCTGAAAATTTGGGTGCAGTAAGTGACGAGCAAGGAGAAAGGTTTCACCAAGACATTAGTATAATGGAAAATCGATACCAAGGAAGGTGGGATTCAGCAATGATGGGAGACTTTTGCTGGTTCCTGCAGAGGGAAGATGATAGCATTCATAAAAGAAAAAAATAATTTTTTATCTTCATTTTTTCAATATTTTCTATTTTGTCAACCTTTCAGAGTATGTTTTTTTGCAGAATAAAAATTAATTTTCATTAATGCAGTTGTAATTATATATTTTTCTAATGATCTCCATGTATAGCTAACAACGATTTTTGTAAATTCATGCAAGTCGAATAACAAAAAATCTGAGGGTGCTACGAACTTTTTAACGACATTTTCGTGAAAAATAGGCATTGTTTATATAAAAATAGTTAAATTTACTAATGTTATAAAAATAAAGTTTAGATTTGTTGGCTAGTGTAATTATAATATTAACTTTCAATATCAAATGGCATTCACACATTGCATTTTTTACCTACGATGGGGAGCCAGCCCGACGAAGAACCCCCAACCTGGAGGACCAGAGAGACGGCCAGAATAAAGTTCTTACTTAACTCGGATTCGAACCGGGTATTTAGCGTTCATAGTCAACTCGCATGACCACTATGTTCCGACCGTCTCTTATTTTGTGACGCTATTTCAAAACAGAAAAATTATATATTTGATATGTTTACAGATTTAAATATTTGAATTTGAATTTCCATCTTCTATAGAAAAGTATGATTGGGCTAAAAAAAATTTTTATTCTTTAGTGAGGCGGTAGTGAGATAGGTGATAGGATAAGTGACTGCCGTTGCCCCTACAAAAGCTTTGGCAGCTTATGAGATAAAGTTTTTTGTGGAGTTTTTCTTTTGATGCAATTTTCACGAGATAAAAGCAAGCCAGACTTAAGGCTTGTTCACATCAAGATTCTTATCTTGCTTTGCTTAGTTAGAATCTAGCAAGAACCAATCAAAATTAAGTACTTCTATCCTTTTCTATATTTAAAAATACCACAATCCCATTGGTACTTGCTAGCTTCTACCTAAGCAAGGCAAGACAAGAACGTCGATATGAACACCGCTTTAGCCTTATTATATACGGCGTTTCTCACTGAAGGCAATTTTTAACAGATTAAGCATTTTCTCAGGACGTATGTAGATTCCTCCTACGGTCACTTTTTTTCAGGTAAAGGATTAAAGGATGTGGTGTTATTAGTCGGACTTATGTGGACTGCACCGATGGAAAGAAATTAATCCTTTTTTTTGGGGTTTTGACCGAGGGTCATATGTAGATTGCACCGATGGTCAGATGTGGATTGCACCGATCCCCACATGTGGATTGCACCGATATAAATACTTAATCCCTGTAAGTCAAAGACTTACCAGTAATCTTGTAATAAGGCTTGCCCGTAATGTTTTTTTACTGAAAATGAAACAAGGACGTATACAAGGAGTCGCCCCAAATACTATTGAAAAACTTAAAATAACACTAATAGATGGCCAAAATATTTAATTTTATTTTAATTTATTATTTTATTGAAAAAAATTCGAGTTTTTATAAATTGCATCCTGGTAATTGTTTTGTCAGAATACATACAAGTCGATCAAATGTTGTAATTTGGCTTGTTTACTAACCGTAATGGCATTTAGCTCTGGATCTAGGGGGGGGGGGGGCTAACCAGGGCACCTGTCCCGCGAGGCAATTCAAGGGAGCACCAAATTATATTTCGTGAGATTTTTGATATCTTTAAACTCAAATACTGGAGGAAAGGGGCGCCAATGTCAAGTTCTTGCCCGGGTTCGGAAAAATCATAGATCTCGGGCTGACGGCATTAACTGTGCCAATACTTTTCTATTCTTAGGTATGTTTTAATTTGCATAATTTTTAATATCTCCAAGAAGGTGTAAATCGGCGGGTGAAGTTATAAAAATGTGAACTAAATACGTTATAAAACGACTCACAGGCATTCGTATTCCGGCATATACTTGATGTGCGTGCTGCTCGGAGCTTTGATGGAAAAAGTGAATCTGCATCAATATAGGTTCGAAATATATAATCGGAATAGGTGTTCAGTCGTGCATCGTCTGGTATTATCGATATTAAATCTTCACTATAAGCGGCATCAACTTCGTTTGGATGTAAATATTGCAAACCAAACGAGAAGAGCAACCATTGACCAATTTAGGAAAAATCGTTTTAATATTCTGCGACCAAACCTACTTTTTGAATTTTTCTATACCACGTTTGGCTTAAATGAAATCGGAATCCAATAAGTTCAATATTTTCCTAAACATGTTAAGAGCAATGTCCAGTGCTACCCACCTATACAGTGTGAATATTTGTGTTTCCTATCATTTATTTCCAGGACGTTACAAAAATTTAAATAATTGCTAGCATTACAAAATCTTTCAACACTTTTTTATATAAACACGCTAAAGGAAGTTGATTTATTTCTTAGAAAACCATGTTATTCGAAAATTAGAACATCGGAATCTCCCCCACCCACCTTCCAACCGTAGTTTTCGAATTACGCGATGTTCAAATAAGTAAATCAATTTTTTTTAGCGTTTTTACATAAAAAAAGTTGAAAGATCTTACAATGCTAGCAATTATTTAAATTTTTGTAACGTCCTGGAAATAAATGACATAAAACACAAATATTCACACTGTATAGGGGGGTAGCATTGGACATTGCTCTTAATGCTTACATGAATAGCAAGTTCAAAATCAACGGTTGCTGTTATTGGTTTAAAAAGTAAATCATTTTGAGAACATAACTAACGATTAACATAACTAACGATGTTTGTTTTGCCTAATAAAAAATAGGTACGGTTCTTTGTGTTTTGCTTAATAAAAAAAAAATATTGAAAGATGGGAGGTTGAAGGGTGCATAACGTAATATTTGGAGATAAGTCTAGGTTTTTGTGCATTTGGGGAGGGTTGAATAATGCTTAAAATTGCGTGATGTAATTTATGAACGACCCCTAATCCATAAGCGCAGTCTTCTAAAATTTTTTTTATCACAAATGTGTAATTCAAGCCAATCAAAATTTATTTAAAAAATTATGGACCAATAGAATGGTAGCAAATCGTAAAATTTTAACTAACTAACCTAAGCTCTGCCGGTGAATCTCTCTTTCAACGGTCCCCTCACTAAAAAAAGATCATTTCCTAACAATAACCTAAGCTCGACCAGTGGATCCCTCTTTTAGCGGTCCCCTAAACCTAAATCATGGATGAAATGAGGGTTTCCCATAAATTATTACTATAAGTTGTACATTATCAAGCAATGAAAACCAGAAAATGTAAATACAATCTGTATTATTTACATACCTCTGTAGTAAATTAAATACCTCAATCCTTTAATGGAATTAAAAAAGATTACTTACTGACCATCGGTGCAGTCCACATACTAACCCTAACCGAACCCGGTGCAATCCACATGTCAGATTATGTGACCCTTTGACCATCGGTGCAGTCCGCAATTGCCCTATTAGTCTGCCCTTGCCAGTCTGCGTTAATACTGTGTCAGTTAAATCAAGTTAAATTTCGTGCAGTTTAAGCAAATTTTTAAATTAATTTAATGAGAAAACTTTAGTGAAAAAATAATGTTTTTGATTTTTTGCTTGTTTTTAATGCATTTTTGCCTCACTTTTTTGAGGTTTTATTTTCCATAACTATTTTAACAATGTCGTAACAAATCAAAGTTAACTACCAATGACTACTACTAACAACACTATTGGACAAAATATAACGAAAAACCTCATAAACAATATAAATTTTATTTTTCAAACATATTATTATATCTAATCTAAGGAAATATAGTACATATTAAACGCCACGACACATATTATGGTAAGCACCAAAATTATTTGCAGCAATATTCGTACGTAATAAAAGGAAAAAATATATGAGCTTATAGTATAAAAGAGAAATGCCAACAGCAACAAAGCAAAAAGTATTAGGTTCTTCTCTGTAGGAGTACGTTCTAGTTTTGACTTCTTCTCTGTACGTCCTAGTTTTGGCTTCTTCTCTGTACGTCCTAGTTTTGGCTTTTCATTTAGTTTGGAATTGGAATTATCTTTGGAAACTTCCTGTACAACCGTTTTAGCTGGTGAAAACTGAATATCCAAGGAACGGGTGCAAAGAGCCTAAAATTTCAAAATTTGAGTTTACATTTTTCCAAGTTCTTCAAAACATTTCTTACCTGTGATTGTTCAAACTTAAACACCTGAATATAAATTTTCGCCATTTCTCTGTTACTATCTAAGGAAGATTTTTCTACACGTTTGATTTTACAAATAACTTTATGGTTTGGGTCAATCTTGAACTTGGAAGGAACTACAGAGAACTTGCTTTCATCATAATGTACTGAAAATAAATAATTTGAATAAATAAATTGTGATATTGTGATATTGTGTGCAATAAATAAGGTGAAGTTCTACAACTTGGCCATACTTTCAATTCAAAAATCTTACCTGTATATTTGTAAGTTTCGTCGTAAGGATTAAACACTTGAAATTCTTCATATTCTTTGCTAACGTTTGCAATAAATTTGATTTTTGCTGGAGCAACGGCAATTTTCATTATTGCAAAATTTTTTAAATTTACAATTTTCTAAATTATAAACTTGTCTAACCACAATACAATTTTATACATATGTTGAATTCAAGAATTTCAAAACAATCCACTGTAGATTGTATATTACTTTATTTACGTTATTTGTTGTCACTGGAAAACACAAAACTACTTTCTACAACTCTAAACTCTAACCCTAGACTGCTATGTTCTCCCTAAGGTCAGCTAAGGTTAACTTGGGTATCCATAGACCCTAACGGTACCAACCTTAATCTTTAGTCCTTAATCCCTAGTAACCGTGATAATTTTAAAACTTCAAAGAAATTTATATTTAAATAACTTTAATCTCCAAATTTAATATTTTTATTAAACTATTCTTTGAATAAAAATGATAATATTACTAATTATATCTTTCTATGATAACTGATAAGGGGATCACAAGTCACAACACCTGCATACAACCCAAAGGCGGGTAATCGCCACTTCTCGTTTCGCCGCCACTTTTTTTTTCAAATTTGGCAGCCGATTTCATTTTAATTTGAAAATTAAAATAATCAAATTATGATTATTTTTTAATGAAGAAACCGTGAAAAGAGAAATCCACCGGTCGAGCTTCGGTTAGTACAGTGGTTCCCAAACTGGGCGATTTCTAGTCCTAGAGGAGCGATAGTGGGAATGAAAACATTTGGGGAGCGTTTATGGTTTAGGTAGGTAGTCTGGGTAGGGGGGAGGGCGATGGCTCTGTATAATAAAATATTAATAACTAACTGGAAGGCCCATCTACGGACGGGCAGTTCGCCAAGGTTGAAAAGTCGATTGGTGTGCTACTCGATCCCAGGGGAGGTGATTTTAACTTTTAAGTTGGTACTACCAACGACCAATCAGAATGCGTTGTGTGTTTTAAAAAATTGACACGCTGCGCTGGAGGAGGCGGCGGAGCGTGCTGGTCTTTTATATGTTTGATTTTGATATGTATTTAACATTTAATTTCTTTCAAAAATAAAATAAAATTTTCTTTAACATTAATTTGGATTTATAAAATTCAAAATCCTAAAGGATTTTAATTTGTACTAATTTTTTAACAAATTTTTAAAAACAATTTTGTATTTTTACATTAAGTATTTTTTGTCTTGAATTTTTTTCCTAGAAATAAATAATTATTTTATTATAAATAACTTTTCTTTTAGCTTTTAGCTCTTTTTTATCAATAAACAACGAGGGGGGATTATAGAAATTTATGCTCGGGAAAGTGGGCGTTGATCCAAAAACGTTTGAGAACCTAAGGTTAGTGTTAGGAAACGATGAGAGGACCATTAAAAGAGAAATCAACGGGCGAGTCTAGGTTAGTGTTAGGATTTTTTGAGGGCGGCGAAATGGAAGGCGGCGAAATGTGGTGTATTCTTTTTAAACACGTGGATTATAATTTTTTTTAAAAAATTTAAATTCAATAATTATTAATAAAGTTACAATTTTAAGATTTAAGAATTTTTATCTAATTAGAATTCAATGTTAAACCGGTTAAACCAATCTCAAGAAGTGTGATAATCGTATTAATTTATTGTAAAACTATTTAATAATATTATAAAGAACAGTAAAATTTAAATCGTAAGTAAGAACATTTAAGCCATTTTATTTAGAAACACTTCAAAAACATTTTCAACCTTTTGTCACAAAAAAAGCAGAATATAATATGAAAAAATGGCAAATACGGGGGGGGGGGGGTCAAAAAACGTGGTGTTGAAATTATCGTAGAATTTAGAAAATAAATACGATACAACGAAAAATAATATTAAGATACATTTCTAAATTCTTCAATAATTTTACTCTATTTTTTAACTTGTTTAAAAACAATATGTTTTTTGATCCCCCCCCCCACCACGTGTTTGGAATTTGTTTATATTTTTCAATATTATCTAGTTCTATCTTATGATGAAAGGTTCTAAATAAAATTTATTGTATAATTATTGTCTTTACTTACGGTTAAAATTTTAATCTTTTAACGTTCACTTAAGTTTTTGTTGAATTTATAATTTTACAGTACATTAAGAGCGCTCCGGATCACGTGACTTTCTCTGTTTACGTAGAGAACGTTTAATTCGATTATTATATAAAAAAGTTAATTTTGCTTTTGCTATTTCATTTTTAAATGTATTTTGAATCTTGGATACTCCTTAAAATTTGAAAAAAAAATTAAATTATTTTTTTTTTTACTGAATTTCAATATTATTCGAAATAATATTGAGTATCCACTGCTATTTGTCTCTATATATTATTAATAATGGATCAAATTGTTTACATAAAATAATTCCGTTATATGTTTTATTTCAAGAATTAATAATAAACCAATTTTAAATAATTCCGTTATAGCCTACAGAAGTTCCTTTCGTAATTAAAAGGAAGGCGTTTGATTGGCTTTCGACTGAGAAAGTCACGTGATCCGGAGTGCTCTTAATACGATTATTACACTTCTTTAGATTGGTATTTTAACATTTAATTCTAATTACAGTAAAATTCTAACTCCGTTAATCTTAAGGGGAGGGTACACCTTGCGGTAAAAAATAAATAGTCCAACTTTGTGAATTTTTTCTGAGAAAATGAATGTATTTAGATCAATTTGGGTTTTGACACATTATTGTACAAGTCTTGAAAACTATTTAACAATTTTTGCAAGACAAAATATTATCAAATGGCCGCGTGGCAGTTGAACTCTAAAACGCACCTCTTAAAATGCGGTGGAAGATATCCCAATGGTATCGTTAGACCTACAACATCGGAAATAAAAAATTTGCTTTAATATTTGTTTATCCAGTCCACCTCGATTCAGATTTTTTATGTTTTAATTTTGTTTTTGAGTTATAAAGGTTCAAAGTCAAAAAAAGATTGTTGAGACAAAAATAAAGGTACGTCTATGTCATGACAATAGACATCGAGACATCGCATCGGTAACAATTAAAATTTCAAATTAAAAAATTAAATTTTAAATCACAGTACGATTCAAATTGACTATCTGCTCACTGAAAATTAACAAATTATTCTTTTTAATTTGCAAGTAACTGGCAACAAACGCCGCGCCGGTCGACCTTGCTAGTAATCACGTAATCACTTTCATCTCTTTACGTTGAATAATGCGCTTTGGTCGGTGCTGACAAGCAACCGGCTGTCACTGTGAACACTTCATTCCGGTAAATATCAGCGCCTATAGCCACTCCCGGCGCTTATTTACCTAATTGGTTGATTGCACTGTGTGCACTTCCATTTGTTACTACAGTCTGACCGATGAAAACATTAACAAAACGTAAGTGCGTAGTACCAAACTCTTGATATTAGTAAGAAAGGACATATTTTTTAACATCTGCTCGCTATCTTGCTTCCCCTTATGGGTATTTTTTAACGATCTTGTTAGTTGGACTGCATGTGGAATTGTAGGTACAGATAATCGAAAACCAGCAACCTGCCTCTACTCTGCCTCTAAATTGTTATTTTCAATAATAATATTTATAATTATTTTACCTTTGCTTTAATACTTTACACCGAGTAAATAAATTAATTATGTACTGCAGTAGTTCCATATTAAAAAATTATGTTTGACAAAAAACATCAATACCGGCTAACACATTCATAAAACTGCTTTTACGCGCATACCAGTGAAATTAAAATTTCATTATAAGCTTGTAAATTGCGTTCCACGATAAGTCAGGTATGGAGAGACGGAATTGTTGAGTCATGAATATTAAACTGATGATAAATTTGTAAAACACAAATTGATCAAAAAAGTAATAAGTACATTAATAAAAAAATTATGATTATATTTGATAAATCAAATTTTAAAAAAATACATCGGTAAGGAAATATAAACTGTATATACTTATAAGCTGCGTTCACAATGAAGTGGGGGTCTTGCCTTGCTTCGGTAAAAAGCTGGCAAGTGCCAATTAGATTAAAGTATTTTCTTCTATCCTTTTCTATGGTTAAAAAATTATTTATTTTGATTGGCTCTTGCTAGCTTTCTACCGAAGCAAGGCAACCCCCACTTCATTGGAGCGCAGCTATAGTCTTCTAAGCTGAACAGCATTCTAAGCTCTGTTTCTATTTTGTAACTTCAAAACAAATTCAGTAAGCACTTCTTTCTTTGTGTCCCAAAACACCAATTTTGTTTATGTTATTCTGGGATGATTGATATATTGGATGGGGACATGATTCAATCCTCCAAAGTATCATAGTTTTTCTCGTGCTTGTGTGTCCAAATTGGCGTTGGTGTTTAACGGTGTTGCAAATAAACTAATCTTTTGTGCTTCAAATTTACTATACACAACTGCAATACTTCATGAAATGCTATATTGTAGGTATAATTTTTGTTGTATAAAACATTTCTTATCTGATTTGGTATATCTTTCGGGATCCCCTGAGTACAAATTGACCATTTACATAAAATTTATGTGCGTGTATGTGTTCCCGATTCTAAAATAAAAACTAATTTGAATTTTTGAACGAATTGTAACCTACAATTTTTTGGGTTTCATTAATTTTTGAATAATTTAGAGCAGTTCTTTAGAATGGTTGTATTTGTAAGTAAATTATAGTGATTAAATCTCACCAAAATTGTTTTTTTTTTTAATTAAAAGCAACAGCAAATCAATATGAAAACCGTCACTAGTCCTAATATCATGCAGCGTCGACACTTATCCTTAAATTTAGTCAATACCGTCAGCTGTATTATTGGATATTCTCTCGTATAATACAACAATATTTTGAAGCAGTTTGCTTTTTTGTAGCCATTAGCAAATGCTTACCCACACCTTTCCTTTCATTCACATTAACAACATTTGGTTATTTTATTACAGCAAATATGAAATTCAAAAATGGTTAATAAGATATATTGTATTGAATTTATCCTAAAAATAATCACTATATTTTATAAGATGATCCAGTTTTTATTTTAAATATAAATTTATTGACGAGCTTAATTTGTTCCTCTCTTGCGTACATTTTTAAAACAGTAGGACACCCACATTATTTGTTAAACTCTGTAAAGTAAACTTAAGCAGCTTAAATCGGTGGTGATTTTGCAACATGCATTCATGACCGCATTCGTAATTAAAACCTAACAGAATTAAGCAACCACGCAAAATAATTAATCAGTAGGGTAATTGCATATAATAGATCGACATCCAACACAAAATACTAAAACGATTAACTATCGTTATTAATTTGATGCTACATTGTGATTGGCTTGTCCGTAGATTAATGTCAATTTTATTATATTCTTGTATGAATTTATGGAAATATCATGCCGGTGATGTAAAATTTGAATTAGACGCTTATTAACGTTGAAATATCATATTCTATTTTAAATTTGCGCGCAATTATTTTTAATAAATATTATTAATTTTCCAAAGTCATTCGGCGCAAAAATTCATAGCTCAAAAACTAAGGGACAATCGACTAAACGCCAAGAAAGTGATAATTTTTTTAACTCCTAGAAACGCCAAAAAATATTGGGATTTCGATTGGTGATGTACTCACTGTAATGTCTCCTTGTTTTTGTACGATAGATTATGCAACCGAACTTTCACCAATTAATCTTATACCAAATAAATTTTACAATTTAAGAAAAAACTTTAATGTATCTTGGCACTAAAGTACTTTTCATTATTCGTTTGGTTATTTAGCTCTGCTTATACCTTGCCAAATAATAATCTTCTTAGTGTTCATAGCATCACGAGGTATGTACTTGAAATAACAATAACAACGACAATTTTAGCTTCCCTAATAGCACATCCGGCTTAATTGGAAGTGATAGGCTTGTAAACTATACTGTGGGTTAAAACTCGCAACATCTCATTTTATGTAAAGTACTTTGAAAGTACTTTACAATACAAAAAAACTGTATTAATCACATTTTTATACGTGAACTTCCTCTTCGAGAATCTCACTAATCCAATGAGAAGTTATATTTAACAGAATAATTAATACATGATATTTCCATTTAAAAATTGTACATACTAATTTTTTAGGGACGCAGGATTAAACAATAATTGGAGATAATTGGAGAGGTCGGTTGTTTCTTGATTAGTATCTGCAATTATTATTTATCACCCTCAATTTCACTTACGAATTTAGGTAAAATTACAGTAATTTTCCTTTCGAGATAAAGATCTATTGTAAATGTGTTACATACAAAGATATTGTGATACTAATCCATCTCTACTTCAACACTAAAAGTTAAATTTAAATCTAATATAATTAGAACTTATTACCCATGATACACTTGAAATAAATAGCCTTAATAATAAGATTTATAATGCCATCTGAGGTTTGACTCAATTAATTTACTAAATTACAGCCGTCACTCTCATATAAATCAGGGTGTTCATTTGAGCCAAATGTTATCGATTGCAAACACCGAACTTCCTCTAATTGCTTTTAAAATGATTGAGGCTTTTGGCTTTTCCATATTTCCCATGGTGAAGTAATAGAAGTGGCGAAGGTTTAATGAATTACATTATAGAACATTAAATTAATAGAAATCATAATTGAATTCTATAGTCGCATTCGGTTAAGCTCGCTCGAAAATTATTACTTTGCCACTCCACTAACGCTAAAAGAACAATTTACCTACCTTAAATGCAAACGAAAAGAAAATTTATGAGTGAAAAACTGACATTGATCAAAAGCTCTGGTATTTCCAGGCCGTTTTCCACAGAACACATGGAACACCGGTAGTTCCGACAAGGCGTAGGCGTCACGGTAAGTCTGTTCTACTTTTTTTTACAAGATTAACCAATCACTATTAGAAAGGTTAAAATTTAGTACAAAATTTCCTTGAGGAAACTTAACTGAAAAACTTTATTATTTTAATAAGAATTAATATAAAAATTGATTTATCCATGTGGCAATGTGTAGCCGATGCGACGGTTAGTTAAGTGTTTGATGTGTGCAAAAACGTGTAAAGGTAGTCACACAGTGGACGCTGGTTGACGAATACAGGTTTTTATTAAATCTCCAATGTTAAAGAATGTAACCGAATACAAACGAAACAGGCAACCGGACAGATATTCCAATGCAAAGATCAAAGCTGGTAAACTTTCTTCCATTATGTGCCTACCTTTACTGATGCTTGCTAAGTATATGAAACTCATAATAATATGTTAATAATCATTTGACATTTTAAAACTTTTAAAGTTAAAACCAAGTTTTCTTCTTTGAAAGAAAAGTTCATAATCAATAGCAATAGTTTATATTATTTACTCCATAAGCAGTTGAAGTTAAAACAACATTTCAAGATGCAATTTTATTAAATGGAATACAGAAAGCAAGGAAATTTAAACAAGCTTGTATACCTAAGTTTCAAATTGTATAATTAATTAGTTTCTAGTTTCTCAATAAATTGTAAATATACTTCTAAAGAGTTCTTGATTTACTTTGTACTAAGTTGTTCAAGTTAGTGAATAATTTATAATAACTATTATAGTAACAAAGCCATTTTCTTAGCTTTTGTATCGAATTCCAAACTTTTTTGTAAATAATAAATACGGTGATTATCTATGTACCTACAGGGTGGCTCAAATTCGCTTCTTCTTATGGGGAAATCGGTAACTATAGGAGATATCGAAAAATGGATGGAGCATCCTCGATCTCTTTTTTTGAGAAAAGCTCAATGGCGAAAACCGGAATTCGCTATCTTTTTTTGTTTTCGAGTTATAGCCAAAAGTTCGATTATTGGACTTTTCGATAAATGTCGATATCTCGGTTGTTTTTGAAGTTACCAAAAAAGTGTTGACACTTTCTTCAGACACTTTTTTAAGGGCAACAAAATAGGCTGAATAGATTTTAAATATTTAAGTGAGTTTCCGAGTTATAATACAAAGTTGTGTTTTTTTAAATGGAAACCATAGTTGAATATGACATTTTTAATAGCATTCTTTATCCTCTTTTCAATGATATATAACAAGTGGTTATAACAAGTAAAAAATTCTTAAACAAGGGCAAAAAGCGCCTGTGTAAGCCGGAAACGAACAATTCTCGATAACGGGAATCCACCGGTCGAGCTTAGGTTAGTGTTAAAAGAGAGTTCCGCCGGTGCCCTTCCCTGTGCTGGGGGTATTCCCAAAAAATTTTCTCCTGAACCTTCTGGTCTGCGTTTTGCGGAAGATAGAAAGTGCACTTAAGAACTGGAGGGGTGTGAGTATTTCCGTAAGGAAGCAACAAACAAATAATCTTTTCAAAACCAAATAAATAGTTAATTGGCTTTGATCAATTCTCGTACCTAATTATTAAAATCAAATATTGTTGCTATGGTTACCGATGATTTTCTTCAAACTTGGCACATGGAACCATTGTAGAGCCAAGTGGGTTTGGGGGTCTGGATTTATTGTAGAGATAAATGCTTCTTAGGCTTCCAATTCGGGCCTATTGTACTACCTCCGGTTTTTAGCTTCACCCCCCGATCCTGTCACTCCCCAAGCCACTCCGGCTAGGCTTGGGGGTATAAAATATTCCATTCGGGATGTAAAGCAACAAGAAGACAATTCAAGAATCAAACTTACCTGGTTATCAATTTTAGAAAGTCGGCTTGTTGCTTACGTATACCTGGGGGGTATTCCATACCCCCAGACCCCCCGGTTTCACGTCCATTTCAGGGGAATTAATTTGTTTTTATTGGTTCGTATCGTTTGGTATATATGTAAGCAACAAGAAGACAATTCAAAAATCAAACTTGCTTGATTATCAATTTTAATAAATCGGCTTGTTGCTTACGTGTACCTGGAGGGTATTCCATACCCCCCAGACCCCCCGGTTTCACGCCCATTTTAGGGGAATACATTTGTTTTGGTCTAACAATGTTTTTAATTGATTTTTTAGTTAATGATAATACGACTTAATTTTCAATTTTCTAGGGTGGATAAGTCCACTAAATACCCTAAAATGTGAAGAAATGAGTGCATGTACAATCTAGTAGGCCAATCATTGGGGACTTAAAAAGTAAAAGTAAAAGTTTTTATATTTTGGGACAACATTGTAACAGGTCAAAAAATTATTAATCCGATTTTTGCGCCCTTTTTTGGTCCCCGGAATATTGTTAAAAGAAGAATGTAAAGGGTGCAAACTTTATTGAAGATGGGCTTTAATTATTAAAATGTTCTCCAAGGTTTGCATAAATTTCGAAATTACGTTTTTTGTTAATTTAACAATGTTCCGGGGACCAAAACAGGGTGCAAAAATCGGATTTATTATTATTTTACCTCCTTCAATGTTGTCTCAAAATTTGAAAGCTTTTGCAATTTTTTCATACCTTTTTTGCTACAATGACTGGGCTATAGGCTCTGAGGAGGTATTGACAATGGCGTAAATAACGGGGGGAGAGGGTCAGAGGGGGAGGAATAGTCCCCTTAAACTGTATTATTTTGGGACCAAATTTTGTTTTTAAATCGAACACTTCTCAATCGAGGGGCCCCTCAAAGCTTTTGCTCCCAGGTCTAAAATTTGAAGTTACGCCACTGCCACCTTTGAATTACTTTGCCTTTCAATAACTCTCGATAGTCACCAAATTATTTATGTCAAACTAAGACGCTTGTCCCTACTAAACAATCATCCCCAGAAACTTGCTACAATATTTTGGACGTTTTTTACCAAATCTTGCGAAAAAATTTATCATAATTGTTCATTATATGATTTTTTCATAACAATAAAAGTTTTTCAATGGTATAAACTTATTTTTTATCAATCCTTTTTAACTAGGTGGGGGCTAGAAGTAGGATAGACCTTTCTAATGCAATATTTGTTCAATCGCTGTTAGTTAAGATTGTTTAGATGGAACCTGAATGGACAAGTTCCTTTTTACTTTACCATACAACAAATATGAGTATACGTAGTATACCGTATAGTATGGGAAAGTTATAAAATCGAAAAAAAAAAGTTGAGATATTGACGGATTTAGAGTCCTTGGGGTCCAACGAGTTGAAAGAGACCAAACATCAACAGATGTCCGTGTGTCACTTAATTTTGTGTGCGCTCTAGCGCCCAAACCAATAAGAATTTCTTAACCAAATTTCATATTTAGGTCTTTTATATTAAGACTTAGAACTGATTAGATTTTGGTTGAAATCGTTCACGGAAACTTAATGGTGGGGGTGACGCAAGGGAATGCATTAACGAGAGGCCACTGTTTTTATATAAATACCATATCATTAATGTATGGTAAAGTCATGGGATAGGCCGAACAACCACATCCGACATTTTTTATTTAGTTTTTCTTTGAAGTGAAAATAATAATTTTAGTGTTTAAAAATGTTAGCATGTAAATATATTGTAATGAATGGACGATTTCCCCTATAGAGAATGAATTAATAAATTTAGTAAAAATCGATAAATAAACGGGATTTCGAAAGGAACGATAGAAGGAAATGATACGTGTATGAATAAATGAAACAATTCATTTTCTAATATTTCTCGTCTCAAACGACAAAATGCGAATAATAATATAGCATTATTCCGTCCTATTTAATAAACACCAACCTAGTTTGAATTTATTCAAACATTTATTTATTATTTATTTTTATTATTATTAATCCTACATAATATAAGACTTGCAGCAAAATAACTTTGATGCTAGTCAAGTTTCTAATGAGAAAAGATGGAATTGGAAACTATACCAAGTTAATGATCATTAAGAATTCTCTCGTACGGGGAATCCGTTTTATTCTTTGGAACGCTGTTTTATAATTATAAATAAAATTAATATTTACCTTGTATATAATTAAAATTTATTAGTAAAAACATTTGCACTCGCAAGATAAGTGCAATAAATTAAATACACCAGCTTTATCTAAACATGCTGTTGCATCAAAATTCGTTAATAAATTTTATCAATTTTAATTTTCACCGACAAGAAATACCTGGTGATTAAACATTATTGTTTATCTTTTGAGGTTTATGACGGCAATTAAAACATTTTTATTTCAAAAATTTTCAACTGAATTTCTATTTTTAATTTTTCAATAATTTATTATTATGCATACGGGGTTGATCCCACACATCTGTCAAAAGTAATTAGAATTCATAAAATGTATTTTTAACCCTTCAGGGGATCTTGTCCATGAATTTACATATTTATAACAAAATAGTTTACGTTATTGATCACCACAGATTTGACAGATAAAATATGAGCGGCTTCCTTTTTCCTTAGAAAGTGATCATTTTTTTTTATCAAAGTGTTCCTACCGAATTGTGCGGATCAATCGCGATATATGAATACAAACGGACATTCAAAAGAAAATTATGATAAGTAAATTTGCCCTAATCATTATTTGATCTAATGAACAGAATTGTGCATGAAATCCGTGCATATAAAAATAAATACGCTACTAAAAACTAACAAGCTGGTATGTAATTATTGATTAAAATTTATTACATTTTGCTCGGCGATCTCGAATTTCTCTATAAATTTTTATTCAAAATTGTTCGTTATTATTCACGGGGTTATATTTGTTTTTAGGGCCAGCTCGCTGCAAGCTTTTAGGGTCACGAGCGGATTCATGTTTTCGTTACCTTCTCCAGGAAGGTGATATAATCTTCTACAACTTTTATTTTAAATCCATGTTTTAACCCTTTAAGTCCCACATAAAAAATTTGTTTCTTGAAATAGTTGTGCGATCTAAAAGTAGGTACATAAATCAGATAGAAATTACAACCTGTAATTTTTAGCCTCATGTGCAATATATTATCGTTATTCTCTCGAACGAATTTTGTAGAAAGGATTATGTAAATTTTAAATAATTGCGCTTAATACTTTAGATTGAAATTGATAATCAATTCGGTGGTTTCGACTACATACTGTGCTGCAAAGGAAAAGGGAAATAGGATGTCGATAAATTAAAAATAACTAATTTAGCTACATCGGTTTTTCAGATATAATTTTACAACGATTAGGTATTTAAAAACGAATCAATAATATCAATATCAAATTTTAACTTTTTTAACTTTTTATTATGCATTTAAATTATAGTACATCAAGTTTTAGTTGAAAATAATGAAGCTTCATTAGTTTACTTTTTCAATTTAGCTCTTTATAGATAATATTGCAACTTTACTTTTTTTAAATAACTAAAGCAATTTCCCATTAGAATCTAATTTAAAAATTTTAAGCACAATTAATTATTATAGGTATCAGATTATGTGATTGTTCATCTTCTATCCCCCAGGAACTAAATATTATTTGTTTTCCTGTGAAATTAAATACAAAAGAGAGAGGCACAATTTAATGCACATTTTAAAATTTAGTTAAAAATCTACGTTCTGATTTTCTTAACGGTGAAACTTTTTTGATTTATTGAACACAGATGATCAGACGAGATTCGTTTTACTGCAAATTGTATTTTTAGCTCATTACTTTTACTACTATAAGGTGATATAATGTAGTTTATGTATCAATCATGAACGAAAAACATCGCAAAAAATTCAATACAAATCTAATATTAAATTTGTGCTTCGAAAATATCGACGAAGTCCATAAATCTCAGAACTTTTAATTTATATGTTGTTTACATGTACAGTTACACAAAACGTAATTTTACCTACATTCACTAAATTATTGGTTGTACCAACAGGTGGTATTAAACGCTTCCATTTAAATATTTACAAACAGCAAACCAAAAATATCCACAAAAGTCTAATAAAACGTTATAAAATTAAATTGTTTACTTTAGTGTTAGTGATAAATATTTATCGCAAAATACAATTTGGAAATAATATGAAGAGCGAATGACGTCCTGGAGTGCCACAATCGTTTGGTTTTCCGACTTGTAAAAGTTATTACAATCACGTAAATAGAATAGAATAAAAATAGAAAAAACCAATTAAACTGAAAAGCATGTTTTTTTTAATTTCGTTTTTGACCATGACATTTTGTTAAAATAAAATATGGAACCAATTTCTTAAAGCACATCGATATTCACCTACCTTGCTAGTGTGCTGAACTAGTAGTGCAGGATTTGGTAATGATGGATTATCGCAAAAAGTTGCAACTTTTTTGCGAAAAAACTATTGATGACGTTGTAAGACATAACATTGATTTTAACTATGTTAAAAGCTCGTAACAGCTGGTAAATGGCCAATTTCAATAAAATATATCCTTTAAATTGCATTTTGCACTGAATTGACTTCTGCAGAAATTAGTTATAGTTAACTTACTCTTGTAAGAAATGCTTTAACTCTCAAAGTCAGCTATGATCTATTTTTAGATCAGTACACAGGCTACCTACTGATTTATAAAAGTCAATTAAAATAGTCGAGTTTATAGGTATAAAGTATAAACCAATATATTCCGTGGTACTACCGTGCTAGTTTCAGCACAACCGGCTCGGTTTACCAACACTTCCGCAGAGGTAAATTGAATACATTTTCAAAATTGCCTTCTGAAGCTGCTTCTATAAAGTTTAGATTTTGTTGATCGCCAATTAACATCTTTAAGTAACCCAGTATTAAATAACAAGTTGAAAACCACAAGAATAATTTGCTAAAACGTAAACAAACACCAAATATTTAGCTTTGTTGTCTAACTTGATAACCGCTGCTTCACCATTGAAAAGTTTTATATCGAATCCACTGATATCAGAGAATATTTTGAATTTACTTAATTTATCAATATTATTAATTAAAGTAGGTATAAATTGCATATTAAATCGTTTTAAAACAAAACCAAACTTTTAAAACAAAATTAATAGTTTCACTAGCGATACCTTTAAAATATGAATGAAATTTCGACTAAAGAAACAAGGTCGACTTTCGAATACTTATAATTTATATAAATATTAGAAATTTTCCTAAACTTATGATTTTTGGACCCCCCAAATAATTAAATGCAAAATTGTTCATATAAATAATTTGTTTTTCGTTGTAAATATGATCAGAATTAAAATTTGTTAACACAAATTATGAAGAACCAATATTAAGCTTAGAACAACCATCATTCTTTAATTTGTGTTGCAGATCACATTTTCTTTCATTTATGGAAGTCGTGAACGTAAGCAAAGTTTGCTGGTTTCTTTGTTTGTTTGTTATTTATTAAATAAGTATTGCTAAAGTTAAATGGCTTTTTATCAAATCCAAAAATAAACTAAATTTCCTGTATTTCCAGAAAATCGAAGATTTATGTCAACAAAGCTTACTTTTCTAAAATCTAAAGAAATTTCCTGAGGCATTTTTAAAGGGTCCCCTTTAAGCTGACCTAGTTCTGGGTCCGAAAAACGCTTACTTACAGCTATGGATCTACCGCATTTTGTATTTTTTAGCCAAACCGTTTATTTTTTGTTTACTTTAGTTATTTTAAACTTACTAGGTTTTTCTTTTATATTTCAGTATATTTAGTTATTTTTTAAATTTGAATTTTAAGGTTCTCTTATATTTTTAGTTTGTTACCATTTAGTAACTTTTAATTTTAATTTTTGAAAACAGTTGGAACAGATCTTACTATATTAAACGATATAATAGTATAATAGTAGTTTTTCCTAATCAAAATATATCAAAGAGATTTAGTCGCTGTCAATATAAACAAAGCGCATGTCGTTGGCACCCCCTAAATTTAATTTCTGTCAGTAGAGACAGATTGTATGTTTTTGAGTCAATGAAAAAAAAAAAAGTAAAATTAGTTTAAACATAAAAAAGTTTGTTTTAGCTTCAATGAGTTTCCATTTTCTTCATTTGAGTCCGAACTATCTTGGAGTTAATTGCGAAATATTTGTGAGAGAGGTAGAATTTTTTTCGTTAAGTGTTATTCACAAATAATTTCTTTAGTGGGTGAAGTGGGGAGCTGCATGCACATTTTTTCCATTTTCGTTCCTGTTGCTTTTGATTATAATATAGCATCACATTGGTTATTCTATTGTTGGTTTTGGAAACACCTAATCTACTGCAAAACACTGCCAACAGATGGTGCTATTAAATCTAAACGCCAAATAAATTGCTTTAGTACGAATAAGCCAAATATTATAGTAATAAAGCAATCTATTAAGGTTTCAAATATAATAGCACCATGTCTTCAGTCTTTTGATGTATGTTGAAACGAAAACTACCCTCTGAATAGAAACCCATAATGAGAGGGTTGACCCAAACAGAGACCAGAGTCCGTCACAATTCGGAGATTTGGTTTGCTATCAGTTTGTTTGCTATCATGTTAATAGACCATCTCTCTGTTTATGCGAAGGCCAGGTCATGGATTCTGAGAAAATAACGGTAGTTTGGGGAAACTCAAAAAAATGTTAATGGTAAAAAAGTGCTTTAATTGATACACAGAATTTGAGAAATGCTATCACAATTCCAACAATTGCAATGTAAATAAAAATCACAATAAAAACGTGCAACTAATTCAAATAAAACAAGTACCAAATAAAAAACAGTACCCTCTACAGTAATGGTGACAGGTGTTTGCCTCCAATTGCTTTTCCAACGTGAGGCTTCATAAGGTGAAAATCTGGAACATTTGTTAATTTCACACAAGATAATTTTGATCGACTTCGCGATTCTAAACACTGCAGCAGATCTGATATTGGAGCTGGTATGTGAGAGAGCTAATGCTGGAAAATTTCGCAAGACTGGACCATCCAGATAATAAAATAATTCCTCAAAATAATCTGTAGCCTCCGAGACATAACGATGGAAGGTTAAGATCTTCTGGTGTGTCAAAACAACAACATAAAGTGCTTTGCCACTTGCAACTTGCATGCCACAAACTGCGTAGTAGATCGCCATAATATGGAATTACGCCAGATGTTTACAGTGGCACCAAGAACATCTGCCAAAGCCGGAATAACTTGTTGCAAACAAAACTAACACGAAAGCGGAAGTCACTGAACCAAAAATACACAACCCAAATCGACACTCAGAAAATTGTTGCAACACAACAAGTCCGCTCTTCTATTTAGTGGTCGGATAGCTCATTACTTCGCCAAAACGTTCAAGTTATCAACAATCTGGCGGAAAATGCACTGCATTCAAAGATTGTATTTTTTTGAAAATTGTAAATACCCACTACTTTGTAGAATATTAAGTTAAATTCATTGAAATGGAAACTCAAACAAATCTCCATCGATGAACATCAGTTTCTCATAAAAATTTGAAATAGGAAGGAAAATAATAATTTCGTGACGGTTGAGGCTTGAAAAGGGAAGATCTGGAAACTTATGAGACTCAAAATATCGACCATTTATTTTTTCCTAAAATTTGACCGGAGATGCAACAGTGTCTATGCCCCCCTCTTTTTACTTATCTAGTAATTCAGAAAATAAAACACCCATTTTTGAGTTAATATAGTTTTTGTTGGGCGAGTCTCGAAATGTAAACTAAAATTTTATGAGATGATAGCACGCAATTTTAGAGATTTCTAAGACCAAAAAAATATTCCAAAAATGTTATGTTCACACAAAAATGTATTTAAATAATTATACCGACCTTAAATTATTAAGGGTAGTAATTTTAATTAAACTTAAATAAAAAAACCGCCACACGTCCATCAATGTGGAATACCATTCTGAATATATATCGTCAATCTTGACGGGAAAATCTTCTAGTAGATTTTATAGAATTGTTTTTCAAAGCTTTTTTGAACGGATCGGTATTTTAAAAAAACGAATAAATTTGATTGATTGACTGGTAGATTGTATTAGGTTATTCGGAATACAATTTCCCTCGGAGACAAAAAAAAATGTGAATTCAAATAATAATATACGTTTTCTTAACTTATAAATTCAAGCATTTTCAAAGAAATAATTGCTTTATTGCACGCACAGTAGTATAATATTTCTGTCATTTTGTATCTAACTGCAAATTTAAAATATAAGTACATTAATAGAGAAAATATTGACATTTACAAATGGTCTTGATTATATACTAATTAATTTCAATTTGACCGATAGTAGCATATTGACAGCACTACAATGTAATTTATTGATTAAAAAATTATATACTATCAACTAAAAAGGTAAGTTACCTAACCAATATTTGGAAAATTTGAAAATATTATAGATTTGCATGTCTGTAATTCTAATATAATAATAGGTTTGTTCCAACCAGCCGAGATACCGTACAATGTACGATCACGCTCATGCGCAATCGCTAAAAAGACACCCTTTTTATCTATTGCGTATGATTTTTCTTACGGTTTCTAAATTGTCACTTTTCACAATCAATTTAGGTTACGAAACGTCTTATTTTCATCACATCACTAGAATACAAATTCTGAGGAGAACAATGATGGGTAATTAACTATATCTGAGCGATAAAAAACAATTACTACTGAAGATAATTAAAATAAATTTATTATAATTTTTACACATTCTAATAATTCTAACACTGAATATAAAAAATACAATGATCATTAATCATTAATAAATATAAATTAATCGCATGAAAGACCAGTATCGCTAGTATTTGGTTTACTCTGTTTTCTATTAGGATCTACATAGTATGTAGTTCTTTTTTGCCACATTAATGAAGTTTCTTCGTTACCAGCAATAAAAAACAAAAAAAGTACAATACCCCTTAATGTTGCTGTAAAACAAAAAATATAAGTTAGCCACATCGTGTTGGTCAAAGCACCGAGAAACCCAAACACCCAAGTCATTCCAAGAACAAAGAACAAAAATAAGGCTAACAATATTTGTAATTTATAGTTCTTAGATTTCTGAACACAGGATGTCGTTTGTCGTGCTACACTGTAAATAATTTTTATGAAAACAACTAGATTGCAAAGTAATATGAAGAGAATTGGGCATATGAAAGCATATATCAAATATTTTCCTGAGATATAGCAAAAGTTGTGAGCGTTGATTCTGTAACTTTCTATTGATGCAACAAGAGTTACAACAACTGGAAGCAACGGTACGATCCATCCTGCAATAAGACATTTTACAACAATATTACTCCCCTGGGGTGTAAATACCGTGACAAATCTTCTGTATTGTAATATAGCCACAACAAACATCCAGCAAAATTCCGACACAATTATATAATGAAGACACGCTGCAATTGCTTTGCAAGCTATTCCGTCTTCCTTAATAGCGTATAATGAAAACATTAAACTAATTTGTATTGTAATTGCTATACAGAAATTAATCAGTATCACATTTCCTGCTTTATTTCTCCAAGATTTAAACGTAATAGCAGTAAGAAATATAGGAATAATCCCAATTAGTGATAAAGCTGATCCCAACCCAGTTACAATATTTAAAGCTAAATCATGAGGGGATCTTACCAAATCGCCTTGAATTAATAACCCAAAGTGAGTCATATGGTCAAATTCGCATATTTCCAACATTTCCATTTTACTTTCTACACTTGTTTCCCATTCACCGTGAATACTAACCATCTCATCATTTAATCCATAATTCCAAAAGGAACAATTTTTTTTGTTTTCATATTTTTCAACAGTTCGAAATGCAATTTTGAGAGGATTGTTTAATTTTTTATAACCTGGAACGGTCACTCCCACTACTTTAGATTTACTTTGTTGAACAGAGTTATTATTAGTTTCCCGAAATAAAATATCGTCGTAAAATACTACAATTACCAACATAATAGCAGTATCTTTGCCAAATTCTTCCTTTATTTTATTTACTTCTTCCGAAGGAAATAAAACGGCGATATCTAATTTCTTGTCTTTTATTATGTTTTCGAATGACGTATTTTGATGAAGTTGTGAAATTCTGTATAACTGGAAATTTGTATTTCCCGAAAATGTATTATACATCGCTAAACCTCGCACGGGGCTCTCTCTGAGATCGCTGATTTGAATAACCAATCGTGGCAAAATTTTAATCCACGGTCGCTTGATATTATGGACAATGAAGTTATCCAACAAGGAAAGTAGTCGATCTGTGGAATTTAAACATGATTGCGCCACTTTCAAAGTTTCGTTGTCAAAATTCATCATATTGTTGAAGATAATTGAAAAGTTATCTGCGTGTATTTTTTCGTCTTCGGTTACGGTGACCCGTTCCAAAGCTGATGTTGCCAAATGGACATTTATGGGTTCATCACTAATACAGTTTTCTGTTATGTTTAATAAACTGTGCGTTATTTCTTGTGTAGGAACATCACCGTGAGCCAAATCAAATAATGTGGTGGTTGTTTTAGAATACTCGGTATCTTTGTAACATTCTCCTATAGGTTTATTCCAATTAGCTCCGTTTACAAAGTTACCTGTACATTTTCGAGTTACCGGTAACATCCCAAGTGTTTTATCCAAACATAGCACATTTATTGGTATTGCAGTGGCCCCTATAACAGTGGTGGGCCAAACCAATGTTTGGTTATCAATCGAAAGGGTAGTCTCTTTTAAACAAACGTCGGTGCTCCTAAAGTTTCTAATTGTGTAATTGCGAGAATTTTGCTCTACTTCAAGTAATATTTTATTAATTTTGTCATGTTGTTGTTGGATAGTTCCCGAAGCGCAATTTATTGTTAAGTGACAATTTACAGAAATAGATTTAAATTCGCCTCCATAACTGCCACTTATAGGTCTTAACGACGCAATATTACAATCAGTTATAGATTTTTCTATAATTTCCTTAACACGTTTACAAATTGTAACATGAATTTTTCTTACGAATGGATCCCTACTAGCTTGAGATCCCAAATAATGTTTCACTATTATTACAAATTCGTTACTAAAACGATGCAAATTTCTGTATGCAACGATTATGTTACTTTCAACAACCTTGTCCGAGGAAAATTCAAATGCATGGCACCAAAAATGACTAGGAATTTCTGAAGAATTAAGTAAGAACTCCGTTTTTGTGTTTCTAGAACGAGAAATTGTAAGAGTAACTCTTTGATTAAATTCTTCCTCATTAGAATCAGAAAAGCAATAAATATCATTTCCATTCCTATCACTAATGGAATCAATATTTTTCACTATTAATTCTACGCTATTTTTTGATCTGCTGAACCTTAAAGTTAACGATGGTTTCTTGAGATCCAAAGCTACTTCACAGAGAGCACAATTGAGAGATCGATCTTTGTCTAATATCCATCCCCCATACGGAAACTTTTCAAACTTAAAAGCTCCTTCAGAATGTTGACAATTATATGGTTGGGACCAATCGGTATAACCAACGCGATTTTGGGTTGTCGACCAAATATACGGTTTCAAATTTGAATTTTGGTTTTTGGACATTCCCATCCAACATATGTTGCTGTCATTCCGTAGAAAAGTTTTTAGAAATATGTTTTGGTACACATGAATTGGTTCGGCTAATTTACTACAAAATTGTTGTTTTGCTGGTTGAGCTGCAATAAACTTTTTGCAAATGCATATGGGTTTAGATAAATCAAAGTCACCCACCATGCAATCGTCATAACCCAATGATCTACATAACCCAACCAATTTTTTTGATTGTAATTTTTTATATGAATACAGGCATAAAGTGGAAATATCAAGGGCAGAACAATCAACTCGTCGCAATTTGGTATTCCGAATCACAATACACTCATGACTGAGCATATTTTCATTTTCGTCAATTGTAACTAACGGTAATCCATACATTTCTCCATTATCATGATATACAAAATTGGGATTATTTCTAGGTTTTGATTTCGAAAATATATTTAGCCAAGTCTTATGTTCCCCTGCTAGGGTTTTAAAAACCTCAGGTTCTTCAGTGTATTTAAGCGAATGTGGATATTTGCAAGTTGTTTGAAATTTTTGGTTATGTTTCAATTCGTAGCAGTAAGTATCAGTGTCAGTAATATAACTTTTTAAATTATGAGGACATATATCGAAATTATTCACTTTATGGCAGCACTCTGATGATGTATCAATATTTTCCATTCTTGATTCGTTTCGGAAAATATCCAAAAGTAAGTTTGAACTGTATTCGCATGGTACTTTTTCCGATTTCGATTTTATTTCTTGGTCAAATTCACAATTATTTTTACCATAATTGGAGTAGTCCTCCAGAAGTTCTTCTTTATATGCGGCATTTCCAGAAACTGTCTGAAAATTATAAATTAAATTATTCCTTTTTAATTCAAAGTTTCCATATTTAAAAATATGTTAAAAATACGTTTAAATTTTAATTAAGTTACAACATTTTTCCAACGAAAATATTTTATTCAACAAGATTTGTAGGTCGAAGCAGTCACCAAAAGTTCAAATTTTGGATTATTTCCGAAAATGGAAACTATTATGTTCTTCCTTAGTATAAATTTAACAAACTTACATTTTGTTGGGCTGCTTCATCTAAATTCTTACTCCATGACATTGTCAACAGCAAATAAATCATATACGTAACTGCAGCATAAAATAAAATCAATAAAATAAATTGTTTCAAAATAACTTATTTCCTACTCACATTTTGTCATATCGTCAGTGAATGCTTTAACTAATGTGTTTTTTATAACGAAGGGTTTCTACGGATTAATTAAACATATTAATGATAGCTTATCACCATTATCAAAAACTAATTTTATTACTACATAGTGTGACATCGTTGACATATGCCTATTGATTAAAATTACTTTTACTCAAGAGTTATGGCACTTAATCTGCTAATAATGGCGTTTGTCACTTTTTAAATATAATTACCACTTAAAAATAATGTGAAACGTGAAGCGTAACGGCCTTTACGATTTTATCGTAATCTTTATAATAAGAGATTAACGATAGGAGTGCCCTTAATATTGTTGAATCTGGTATTGAGCAAATTCTTGAAAAAATTCATCAAATCATTTAATCCAAGTCAGATTAGAACTTTACATTGCGTTTTAATTTGTAACTAAAACTTACATTACTAATATTACCTATTTTTGCAGTGACAGCTGAGAAATCTGTAATCGAAGAAGAAGAAATCAACGCGGAAAACGATTCAGAATTAAATGAAAAATTGGGTGATGGTGATCCACGTAAGACCATAAAAGTAAAGCCGTTTGGAGGTCCTCTACTTGCCCAACTGTAAGTTATTTATCTTTATGTTTTTGTTTAATTTATAATTGTTTTTCTTGCGTATGCTAAAAATTATGCAATATATACACCGTGTCCAATAAATTCGGATACACTTTCAAAATCCAATAAAAACTATTAGACAATGTTTAGTTAGTCAAAAATTGTATTTTATTAAAAGTAGATTTATAAGAAGAAGTCACAATAAATGTTTTGGAATTACTCCACCTTTAACCTTTTTAACCAGCTCCAAACGCTTCTCAAACCCGTTACAAGCAACACGCACAGCTTCCATCGGCATTTCTTCCCAAAAGCGTTCGATAACTTTCTTGAACTGGTCCAGATTTGCGATTTTATAGTCATTAAGCTTCGAAACCATGTATGACTACACGAAAAAATCTAAAGGATTCAAATCTGGAGAGCTGGGAGGCCACTCATTCTTGGGTATAAAATCGATCAAATTGGCATGACACCACGCTTGAACCATATTTGCTGTGTGGGATGGTGCTCCATCTTGTTGGAAGACGTAATGATCATTTCCAAACATGCGTCGTACGTTTAAGGCAATATTTTTCTCCAAAACTTCCGTTTGGTAATACTCGGCGTTAATTTTAACACCTTTTGTCGATGTAACCAAAGGAAGTTAACCGCACTTACAAACTGCTCCCCAAACCATCACTGAGGGTGGATTCTGAAATCTAGGAACGTTTCTCTGGCTATCGGGAATATCCTGTATCTTTACTGCCCATAACCGATCATTTTTAACATTGTGCGGATGTTCCAAAACAAAAGGTTTTCGTCAGAAAACACAAACTCATCACCTGCGTGCCAGGAAAGTATTGCATTTGCTCTTTCTAGCCTCTTTTTCTCAGAAGCTTTCGAAACGCCGTGCACCTTTCGTTTTTTGTAAGCGCGGCACCCAAGATCAATTTTCAAAATGTTATCCCTTGGAAATATTCAGATCGGCTGCCAATTTTCGTACTGAACGATGGCGTTTTCGTCGAATCCGTTCCCTCACAATTTTCACTACTCGTACTGTCTTCAGCGAACGCGGCCTACCAAATCTTTTTCTATCCTCTAAAGAGGAGGTCTCATTGTACCGTTTTATGGTTTTGTAAACAAAATCACGCTTGATCCCGATGTTTTTCAGATCTTTAAAAATGGCACCGGGACGCTCACCATTCAAATATTTTGCAATTATCACCTTTCGAAACTGCTTCATTGCGATTTGTAAGTAAATGACAAGTGACAGAAATTTGATATGACCCTCATTGTTTGCCTAAACATTGCGATGTCAAACTGTAAAAAAATCATGTCCATCAAGTTGGCATTAAATTTATAATACGCGCTCAAGAAAGTGTATGCGAATATATTGGACACGGGTTAGGTATCAATATGACTAAACCTAGGAAGACTTGAATGATTTTCCGTTGCCCAGTAGCTCTTCAAAGATCAACCTTTAGTTTTAAATCATATCAGCTTATCCAACTAGAAATTTTTTAAGGCATACGGGCTCTAGTGATGTCCGATCCGATTTTGATCTGATAAGTCCTATCAGGGCAGTCATGACTACACCTGATATATGCTTGATCCCGCATTCGAAGCCTGAGGTGGCTCCACTAAATGAGCCGGATTTGGACCTAACCAACGAAGTGCTCAAAAGTGTTTTAAATGCACAATTTTCGACCAAAGTGGATTAAAACGAATGAGGTCCTTTTACTTCATTTTTTGCTTAAAATTGTTTGCACACTTTTAACTCTGATACATTTTAGTGGTTCCTTTCAAATTCCCTTGAAGTTTCTTTGTTATTTTGTATCTATGCTTCGTGGTCATCTACCATCTACCAAACCGTCCATATATTTTTATTTTCACTTTTTTCCTACAGTTCTCTCTATTCAGAAAAAGACTACCCACGAAATATTTCATTGGGTAATTTGAAATTCCGAAAGACTCTCCATTCCCGTCTCGTTGAGTCTTCTCGCATAGACGACCTCTCGTCGTCATCTATGACGACGGTCATAGATGACCGAGAATATAAAAATTATATTTAATTATAGTTACTAAATTGTAACTTGTATTATTTTATAAACATAGTATATTAGTATATCGTACTATAATATAATGGTCTTTTACCCTCAGTATTCGCGTTTTACATTATCGATGGTGGTGGCGCCACCAACTAACAACATTACGTCCAAAATGAAGTTTGAAATTAATCCGTGTGGTAGCGTTTTCTTAATATTATAAAACACCAATTTAATAACAAAATAATAATTCTTAGCACATTGACATAAACTAAATGAATTTTTAGGAACATGGAAGGCACTTAAAAACACTAAAACATTACAAATTAACATCGTAACATTTTCCTAGACTATTAAAATCCTTAGGAAATCTAGCAATCTTTACAGATCTTGAATACACAATTTTACAACTTAACAAGAGCTTTTATAGAATTGTTTGTCATTTAAGAAGTAATAAAATTCTATACAAAAGTAATAAAAATTATTTAATAAGTAAAAAACAAATTAATGGTTTTGAAAAACATTTAGCGTCATCCACCATCTACCAAAGTTTTGAAGGACTAATTGAAATTTTATTGCACTCCAATTATTATTTTTCTAACTTTTGCTAACAAGAACCTTTCTCACCACTTCTGAAAATCTTCAAAGGTCGTTTGCCTTACCGTAATCTATATATATAAAATAATAAACTGACTGACTGACTGACTGACTGATTGACTGACTGACTGATATATCAACGCACAGCCCAAACTACTGGGTTCTTAGCGATGCTAAGAACTTAGCGATTTGCACAGAGGTTCCTGTTATCACGTAGGCGAGCACTAAGAAAGGATTTTATGAAAATCCTATCCCAAAGGGATTTATTACCTATTATCTAATTAGTGGTGACGCGCCTGAATGGATTAACGAGATTCCCACTGTCGCCGTCCCTCAATTTTCCAAAACACAGCCTAAACCGGTCGGTCTACGTTTAGAAGCATGGGATTTTCTTTATAAAAAAAATATACAAAAATATGGGATTTATCACCTAATATCTAATTAGTGGTGACGCGCGCGAATGGATTAACGAGATTCCCACTATCGACGTCCTTCAAGTTTCCAAAGCACAGCCTAAACCGGTGGGTCTACTGTCCAGAAGCATGGAATTTTCTTTAGAAAGGAAAAGAATAAACTTTTAGAAATTAAAAAATAAAAGTGTGAGATAGGTTAGGATAGAACGAGAACCTCCGAAAAGTTGATTTGGGTTGTCGTTTCTAGCGCGAGTAGAGAGAGAGAAATGAAACGTCAAACGGAATGGAAAGAAGAAGGGAAAATGAGGAAGATACAAAGAGTACGAGAGGTTGAGGTAGCCGGAAATGGGAACTGATGGGAGTTGGAGGATGGAGTGCCAGAGTAATGTTGAAGCCAGGAGTAACAAGCGAGGTACGATTTGGGAGCTGTAGAGGTGGATGAGTGGAAAGAGAGCGTGCAGGACAGGACTGCATGGAGAAACTGTGGACAACATACCAGGAGAGAGAGACCGATGGAGTAGAGAATAGAGTATAGAGACGGAAGGAAAAAGGTTTGCGCGCAAAAAAGTGAATTCCACGCGGACGAAGTCGCGGGTAATAGCTAGTACATAATAATTATTTATATGATACCTTTGACGGATACTTATCTAGATGTTTTGGAAATCTTAAGTAGTAAAATATGATCCGATAAATAGAATTATCCTGAAATCAACATACATGTGAACTTTGGTTAAATTAGAGTAATCCCTACCTTTTCAAGCTTTAAAATGATTTTCGAAGAGTCTGGTGTGAACAATCCCCATTGATGTATTTTTAAGTCTATCCGCGGGATTATCTTGTTTTGTTGTAAATGAAACATGTAGGTTGTTTAGAGTATTATAGAATTGTATGTACTGTAATGATAACCTCAAAGACGTACTATTTTGCGCTTTTACTACGAAAATATTGCAAATTATGGTTTAACAGTAAATTTTCGATGCATATAATAAGATTGTACCCAACTTGTATAATCATGTTCTGCTTATTCCTTTCAATAATAGAAAAATAATATTTACTTTTTCTGAAAGGCGCAGTATTAATATTTGCACCATTTACTATTTCCCTTTTATCGTATTTTTCACAATAAGTTAAATATACCGCAATAAATTTCTTTTATAACGTGGAAATCAATCGACTAATCTATTATAATCTCACCGTATTAACTCTCTTTTGCAAAATTGGTTAGTCTACCAACCGCAGCTGTTCATTATTTACTGACTGATACACTTGCTTAAAATTTATGAAGATGTCTCGATTACAAATAAACCGAAAAGAAAAACTTATAAATAATTTATATGGAACAATATCGTTTCGTTCTCCACTCCATTGATTCAAATCCTTAAACAATGGTTAACCCTAGGGTTAACCTTTACATTTTTAGATTTCTTGTCTGTTGTGGTATGACCGTATGACTGATGATATTAGTTTTCGTCATTGTTATATCCATCCTAAGACGGGTGCTACACGCTCAGTTTGGCATCAGTTCAGTCCATGAATGTGGTCAAACTTACGTCAAACTGATCGTTATATGAGTTGACTGACAGACTGACACACCAGACTGACAGATTATTAAATATTTTAATAATTTTTTATCAGTCCAAGGTTATAGACTGAACTGATGCCAAACTGAGCGTGTAGCACCCGTCGTAGACTTACCATTTTTCACCTGGCACATTTTTTTAAATTTGTGTTATTTCGTCAAGATGAAATATATAGAAACAATTCGTAATAGTAGTTCTATAAATAGCAAATAGTTGAGGAAGGTCATTTTATGGATTTATTATTTTATATCTTATTCTATAACTACAATTTTCATTCTGATGTTTGCATAAATATTTTATTCGCTTTCAATCACAAAGGAAAACTTGGTATATTGTATTGTTGTTTATTTTACAGCTTAATTCGTTCACAACATTTCTTTGAGTATCATTCATTTGGATTTTAAGAAATCAGAAAAGTAGAATTTTGTTTTAATTGCTTATTTTTTATGTAAACAAGGAGATGCTTTTTATACTCTGAGTTTGCATATTAATTTGCATTTTAAGTCTCTATTTCTTTGTAAGAACCTGTTTAGAGAATTACTTCATATTTTTATTTATGAACCTACAAAACATCGTTAAAACTTAGTTTGTTCAGTGTAATTTTCTTTTCTGGAAAGTAATTTTACCTGTTATATGAATAGTCAACCCGAAGAATTGTTACTTGTCATTGTATTGCTAATTTTTTAACAGAACTCTCGTTAACCAGATAGTTTTCTTTTAACAAAAAATTCTTTAACTCAGGGTACACGTAAAAGCTTCTTTCAAAATTGTAAATTTCCATAAGTAATATTAAAAATAACTAAATATTATAATAAATATATTAATAATAATAAATATTAAAAAAACTAAAGGGTCTATAGTTTAGGTTTAGGACCTAAACCTTTAATAATAATAATAATACTCCACTACCTTTGCAAATTAATTCAGAGTGGTACTAATGATGTACTTATTTCAAGTTTTGATCAATCAATCATTTAGGGGACAACACGCGAATCCCGAATCGGATTTTAAAAATTTTCTAATGTAACTATGTTAATTGAATGTGCAAATTATAAATGGTTCAAAAATTTGGCCTAAATAGGGCAAAACAACGTAACAATAACATGAGAGTATAGTTGATAAGTGTACTCGTGGTAAAAGCGTACACTCCGGTTGCTCGGTAGGAGAGTATAAGTTTCCCAGGGTGGAACAAAGAAAAGCAGCTTCCTTGGTGTGGCTATTACTTACTTCACCTTTACATAAGGTAGACTGGATCTGAAAAGATGGATTAACACACTGCAAGGCAATAAACTTATTAAGACTTTATCACTTCGCATGATAATAGTTCGTAACACAATTGACGCGACAATTGGTAACATGTGTGGGTGTTTACACGACGTAATTTAATTTTTATAATCATTTGTAGATAAAATAAGGATCATAGAAAGGATTTATTCATATTTAGTTAAATTAAAGTTATAGTATGGGCTGCCCCAAAAAGAGATGGAGCGACTAATTAGAGTGACGTAACGGGCCAGCGGCCTAAACCCTGCCGATGATGATGATGAAATAATTTGAAAGCATTATTATATTTTATTTCAAGTTAAGCTTTTAAAGGAAATTATTTAAAAAGTAAACAAATGTAATTAATGTTCAAAGACGTCGTAATATAGTATTGGCTGTTGTCATAACTTTAACTCAACCCACTTCGAAGTTCATATGTAAAAGCTCCATATTAGCAAGATCATTGAGCCCGTTCGCACTTAGTTTGTAACCCCAACCTTGCTTTGATTGGTTACAATCAGGGGTGGGCAAAATACATGAAAATATGTATTTGAAATACAAATTACAAAATACATTCGTTTTGAGTATTTGAAATTCAAAATACAAAATACATTTGTTTCGAGTATTTGAAATACAAAATACAAGATACTGTATTTCAAATACAAGATGCAGTATTTCAAATACAAAATACATTACATTTTCAGATTTTCATGTTTTCGAAGTATTTACAAACAAAAGCCGTTCTTTATTAAACATATTAATAGGTGTGTATTTAAAATACATTATTATTTCTTAAATATAAAATAATTTATTTGAAAAATTTTCCACCAGATTTTGCACGTGTTTTAAAATGCCTCTGCGCAGGTCTGCTTTTTTTGTTAGTAAATAAATGTTGGTAAATCGATTTACAATTCAATTAATTATGACGTCTTTCATTGGTTGGAAAGAATGAAAGAAAATTTGTATTGGTTTCATCAGGCGCTTCTTTTGAAATAATTCAAATTATGGTCTAAGCGAGACTTTATTTATAGCATTTACAATTTTTTAAATTTAAACAATTTTAATTAACTATGCGTTTTTGATATAAAATCGCTAATTAACATAATCAAAATGTTAACCCGTTATCAAAACAAAATCAAATGGAAATTTTTTCAAAAGTCAATAACCTTATCGATTTTAAAGTATTTTGTATTTTGTACAGTATTTTTTAAATTGTATTTGAAATTGAAAATACATTTGTTTTGGGTATTTGAAATACAAAATACAAATACATTGAAAATATGTATTTGAAATACAAATTACAAAATACAAAATGTATTTCAAATACGTATTTCAAATACATGTATTTGAGATACTGCCCAGCCCTGGTTACAATGCCACTTGACCTCTCGATGTCGATGAGAGTAGCTAACTTCGGATTCTTATTCCTCAGTACAGAAAGCTTAGGTCGCTCGGAAGCGGTTTGCAGGTTCGATGTGATGGTAGTACGGCTGTAGGTTGCTACTGTCGGCTCTCGTGTGCCAACTACAGTCTCTGAAAAAGAATGATAGAGAAGGCGCCAGTTAGCTATTGAAAAGAAAACTAATGTGTTTCGTTTCGAACTAACAATAATGATTTATTGAACAACACAGCCAGTAATAAAGTACACAATAAATGAGCTAGTAGCTCCAAACATTCGCTTATTGAATTGAGTATCCTCAACAGTACAAGGCTCGGCGACCCTGTCATGATATATGAATCAGATATTATCTTTATACTGTATTGCACACTGAACTCTGTGTACAGAATAAATATACTCATATAAAAAGCAATATTCAAGGCTCTACTCAGTACTGTGAACGTTTGTCCCCAACGGAAATAACTAGGGCGTTGCAACTGGAGATGAATCGTCAGAACTTTCGTTTAAACGATGGAGTGAGCCAATGCAATGAACGGGTGATGGAGCTTCTCAATGAGAACCAAAAAGGTGGAATTGTCCCAAAATGACTCAAATATATCCAAGTAGGATTCCTCGAATGCGACAAAATCAGTAGTAGGTATCGAATGCGACAGCGAAATATTTGACTTCATAGGAAAATGTTGTAGCACATATGGTTGCCAAATTGCATCAGAAATCCACCGCTTCTAGCGGGCTAAAATGAATCGAAAACACCGCCAAGCTACTGGTCACGAACAACTACTTAAAATACGTCGTTGTTACTATAGAAATATGCAATTTAATTTTGCAATATCAACCACTCTCAAAATTAGCGTGTCTCGTTCGCCATTTATACAGACAAAAAGTATCGGAAACCTAAATGATTTTGGATTGAAACCAAAAGTTACTAAGATGTCACCAGGTAAAGCATGTACCGAGGGAGTCCACGGCAGAAGGTCGCAAAATTTATTAAGAGGGCGCCTTTAAAAAACAAGTTGCAACAGGTGGCGCGCCCTAAAATATTAATCTTTCCTACTCATCTGTTAACAAATACAGAATTCTAATAATTTATAAAAGTCATATGAATAAGCGATAACTAATTTAGGTAATGGGGAGGTTTGAACTTCCAATGTTGAATATTTACAAGTATATTCCAAAAAGATATTCATATTTGGAAATATTGAATATTTTTAAAAATATTTAACTTTGAAAGTTCAAACTTCCTCATTACCTAAATTAGTCATTGTTTATTCATATGACTTTTATAAATTATTATAATTCTGTATTTGTTAACAGATGAGTAGAAAAGATTAATATTTTAGGGCGCGCCACCTGTTGCAACTTGTTTTTAAAGACGCCCTCAAATATAAATTACACAATATTAAATTATATGTAGGTAGCAATGGTTGCATGAGCCACAGGCGTAATTTTATACCATGGAAATAGTAAAAATGACAGTGACGTGCATATAGCAGGTTACAAGTTAAAATATCCTTAAAAAGTCCACACTACTCCAAAACCGGGATATTTAAGTACATTGATCTGAGTGGTATGTTTTTAGGTTAAATGACGCTATAATTAACGAAATGCAATTTAAAATAAAATTTTCAAAGGTAACCCTGCCCTTCAATAAACCTTGGTCTAAATATTTATATCAAGCACACGTACCTTTAACAGAGCTCAGGAACTTAGCGGTTCTTACGTGAAAATTTCAAACTTTACAATCAACTAATTCCTAAATTAATCGATATTTGACGTTTATCCTCATCTTAAACGGTATCCCGTCATTATTCGAATCAATAATTGAAATTTGAAGAAACCAGTTTATTGCATATTAATAAATTAATTATTCTTCTTCTTTAGGTGCCTATCCGATTTCGGATGTACGGCGATCCCCCCGACTTAGCCAAGAAGGCTGTACCAGGGAAATGTTAATGTTAATGGGGTGGTGGTTTGCATTCCCCTTTGTCAACAGATTAATTTTGGACTTATTTAGATAATTAACATTTTAAGGATTCTTCTTGGCATATTACTCTCGGTGGTTTGCCATTGCCTTCCGAGGGGAGACGGTCAGAATAAAGTTCTTACTTCACTCGGATTCGAACCAGGTATTTAGCGTTCATAGTCAACTCGCGTTAGCACTATGCTGCGACCGCCTCCTAAATTAATTATTACATTAATAAATTGAATTTAATTAATCAGTAGATATGCATAAAAGCACTCAATTTCTGGTTGTTTATTTAGATACATATTAACAGATAATAATTGATGGGCAATTACGAAACTAATTAATGGCGATCTCTATCTCCTAAAAAATTCTGCAAGTTAGTGCTTTCTAATATTCGCAATTCGTATAAAGCTTTTCAATATTATTATTTATCTTCAACTTGGGCTAGTAAAATTATATTTTTAAATGGAACTATATCAGAAGTCGATCAATAAATCATTCTATTGAAACAACATTTTTAAATGAAATGAGCAAAAAACTACATTAAATTCGATCCTAAACAAAACACCCAAAAAACTGAAAAGGAAACTTTGCATTCGAAATGCTACTAACGGTAATAAAAAATATAAACAAGTGCGTAGATAATTAAATTTTTTACGAAAAAGTCCCTAACGGCATATGCATATGTAATTTTAATGGTTTAGATGTAGGAGCCTTCCAAAATTAATAGTTAAAAGTAAAAATCATTTTAACTACTTTGCCCTGTGGAATTTCTAGGTATAAATTCAATATTGGTTCTTTTACGATACAAAAGAAATAACAAACTATAAAGTACGGAAAATCCTTGATCGTGATTTAATTTCACCTCAAAGATAAAATCAAATTAATTCGACTGGTGGTCCAGAGTTTGATGTAATATGCAACTTTGTTTTTTTTTTACTTTTCTTGGCGGTGCGTCACGTTTCTCCAATAAAATTTATTATAAGCAGTTAGGTTATTGGAAAATAATATTACTTCCCAATCGAGAAAACGACTTGAATCTTTAAAATGTTGATGTATGCATCAAAATTTATTGTGTTATCAATAAACTATCATTTTCCAACCATTTCATGCAGCCCCCCGACGATTTAAAAGATCGAATGTGCAAAATTTATAAATTTCTGAAAGTACACCAAGCTCACGTGCTACCATTTCTTTGTAATTTATTAGTATATTATACTCGTATAAAAAAAAATTTAATATCTCAGGGTGAAATTAATCAACAATTTTTACATTGATTCTAAAATTGATGACAGTGAAGTGGTACACGGTAAATACTTTGATGAAAAACAACATTTTTGAGACTATGGTGATTATGCCCGTATCTGCATTTTGGACTGCATGACTAAATTTTTATACTTATTTCAGATTGTTCTGAAAATTGGTTTGGCAATAAAGCGACAATTTAACACTGCCCTTCAATGATCGGAGGGAGATATGCGAGAGGGTATTGGATAATGAGGAAGGAGAAAGGTGCATGCTTATTACGAGCATAATAATTAATGTTTGTGCAAAAGTAGGGACGTTCTATGTATTTGAAAATGTGATGACGGTTAAAATAGTAGGAAAACAAAATCAATAAAATAATAACTTTTGCTAATGACCTATTCAGTTTATTATTAACTTTTATCTATAGTAATATGAAAATTTACTACATGATATAACCATAACCGAACCTTTTGGTATCTAGGGAAACATTTAGGTTATCTGAAACTGCAGGTAGACATTTGGTGAGCATAAAATTCAACAGCTATAAAGTATAATGGCTCTTTCATCGATCTTAGCTTGGAAAGTATATAAATAAGATTGAGAAGTTAAAATAGTAATTAAATTATGTTAAAAATATTGAAACAAGGCGGAGTACACACTTTATTCCTTCAAAGCGGTCGCTTTCCAAAGTTGGTTGCGATTTCAATAAATTTAGCTGGTCTTTTTAATTACTTTAATAGTTAATGTTGCTTATTTCCAAGTTCCAGTAATAAATTATGATACTTATAATAAATTGTGCTTTTAGCAAATTAAGGTTTGTCGCTTACATTTACTATTATATACTCACCAAAACTTTCATGTAGACTTTTTTTATTATAACATAATTAAATTTATGTTTGTTCAAATTTTCTTTAAAAATGATATTTGATGTAACGAAATTTTTTTCCACAGTTATTCTTGATTACAAAAATAATAATTTTAATTGCCTGCTCGTAATATTCGTGTGGACATTTAATTAATAAATGTACCTAGAGTTTATGTTTGTATATTTAACGAGTTCCATGTTAATGAAACTATTACTTCTAACCTAATTAATTTTTTTTTCAGAGAAATATCTTCAAGCCAACAGAACTTCTTCAAAATCTTAGATGAAAAAATTGAAAGCGTAAGTAAAAACATTTCCGATTGATATTAGTATTAAAAAAAATTAATCATATTAGGGGCCTGATTACGATTCAGCAAGTGAGGCTGAAAGAGCTGCCGAGCAAGCAAGAGTGCGTTCTTTGATGAAAGACTGGGAGACTGCGAGTGCTGGTTCACGATCGCTTCCATCAACGCCTAATCATCGTAAACTAAAAATTGGAGAAAAACCTCGGACAACTGATGGAATTCGAAACGGAGACGGCTTAACTCGATCCATAGACCCGAATAGATTAATAGAGAGATCTCACTCTCAAATTTCGTCAAATAGTATACATCAAACGTATGGAATGTCTCAAACGCAGTATCGACCAGCAACTTACAATTCCGTGTATGAACAACCCAATTCTGCATCTTATTCATCGGCAATGCAATATCAGGCGTTAAGTCCTATGTATATTACTCAGTCCACTTATCAACCTCCTCCAAAACTTTATCCTAGTTATAATCAACATGGTAGTCCAATTAAAATGGTATATCAAAACAACTCGATGAAACACATTCCATATGAGCAACCTCAAGTTACTTATAGTCCTAGTCATAAGGTATACGGACCAGTATTGAAAAATAATGTAACTTATAGTAACGGCGATTTTCTCGTTCAACAACAAATGTACAATCAGCAGTTGCAATATCAACAAAGCAGGGAGTACCAACAGTACAGACAGACCAAAGAACAAATGTTGATCCAACAACAAGGATACCAGCAGTCTACTAGAAGTTATCAAAATAGTGTTCATATTCCTATTGTAATGCATTCTCCACAAACTGATGTGAGTCCTTTACATAGAAAACAGTACGAAATGACGTGATTTAAAAATTAGGTGTAGAAATTAAATTTCATGTGTCAATGTTGAATGTAAATATAATGAAATATATTGAATGTTTATATACTAAAGTATTTACAAGTACTAGATCAAAATTTCCAAAATTATATTCGCAAGTTTATTAAAAACTAAACAAATTACAACAGGAAACAAAGTTGAAATTTATGATACTACCAAGTAATTAAAAATTCAATACAAAACTTTCTGATTTCTGAGAGCTTATTATACACCAAGGGAACAAAAGTATTTAAGTATAGCAAAACATTAGCATTAAATGAGCCAAATATTGTAACTATAGTAGTAACAAAAAATTAACGAATATAAAATTGAAAATTTTGTCTTACAAAGTTAGAAAAAAATTGTTAGTATATGCCTTTATGGACAGAGAATATAAAAAGTATAAATGTAAAATGTTCATTAATTGGGTTAGTGTGAACTCCGCCAATTCGGCAGGTAGAAAAAAACAAAAAAGTGTGAACTACGCCAAAACCAAAAAGGTCGACAGTAATCTGAAATGTAATCCACGCCAATTTTGGGTGCAGTTAACATACGGGCTTAAGGGATTTATTTAGGGAGGGATTTATTAGTAAATTTATATTTAATTAAAAAAGTAATCGTTTGTAACAGTAACCTACCGACGCATCCCTGTTTTTACCAATAATTTTACTTTTAAAAATAACAAAAATTTATTTACTTATAATAGGGGTACCGTAAAAGGAGACTGCTTTTACGAAATCTAACCGTGAAATTTCTTTGTTATTATACTTTAACAATTGTTGCTCAATAACTTTTTCTTTGTTTTTGGAGTAACTGTTTTGTATAGGTGGTTTTGCAGTACTATTTAGAGCAACGTATGTTTTGTTCTGCTCTTGTTGAAGAGCATGTACGAATTGGTAGATATTCGGATGAGGAGAATTAAAATTGCGCTTAAAAGCTGCATTCCCAACACCAATCTAGGCTCTACCGGTGTATACATTTTAATGACGTTCTCCTAAAAAAAAAGTCGAAAACTAACACTAACCTAGCCTCAACCGGGATCCACCTTTTAATCGGGTATCTCTTCTTAAATACAAGTCGATTCCCAACACCAATCTAGGCTCTGCCGGTGCATCTACCTTTTAATGACGTTCTCTTTAAAAAAAAGTCGAAAACTAACACTAACCTAGCCTCAACCGGGATCTACCTTTTAATCGGGTATCTCTTCTTAAATACAAGTCGATTCCCAACACTAATCTAGGCTCTACCGGTGTATCTATATTTTAATGACATTCTTTTAAAAGAAAAGTCAAAAACTAACACTAACCTAGCCTCAACCGGGATCCACCTTTTAATCGGGTATCTCTTCTTAAATACAAGTCGATTCCCAACACCAATCTAGGCTCTGCCGGTGCATCTACCTTTTAATGACGTTCTCTTTAAACAAAAGTCGAAAACTAACACTAACCTAGCCTCAACCGGGATCCACCTTTTAATCGGGAATCTCTTCTTAAATACAAGTCGATTCCCAACACCAATCTAGGCTCTACCGATGTATCTACATTTTAATGACGGTCTCCTAAAAAAAAATTCGAAAACTAACACTAACCTAGCCTCAACCGGGATCCACCTTTTAATCGGGTATCTCTTCTTAAATACAAGTCGATTCCCAACACCAATCTAGACTCTACCGGTGTATCTACATTTTAATGACATTCTCTTAAAAAAAACATTTACGAAAAATTCACGCATTTCTATTGGTATGATTAAGCCGTCCTTAAATTCCAATAACCATAATCTCCGGCTTATAATATAAATAGTTAACACATTGTTAAATGGCTGTTGGCGGAGTTCACATTTTGGATTACTGTCGACCTTTTTGCATTTGGCGGAGTTCACAACACTTTTGGCGGAGTTCACATTACCCCAAATGTAAAATGTTCATTAATTCTATTTTGCCGGGCGAATCAAAATTTTACTTTCAAATTTCAATTACAGAAAATAAAATGATTTTATCGGTAATAAAAAATTTTTTTTTAAATTAAATTTCAGATTATCTCAAAAAAAATACATGGTGTGGGTTTATTTACATAAGTTAATTATACCGTTCCGATTATCATCAATCCAATTTTGCTAATATAAACATTATGGGTGAATAATTAAATTACTGTTTCATTTATATTTTCTTTTACTATATAAAATGAATGGCAATTTTTCCAATTTTACTTCAGTCGATACTTTTTCTAAATATTTGTTTTTATTTGCCTGTCTAAATAAATGAAAATTGTTTGTGGAAGGAGATTATCTTTATTGATTCGCTCTCTTAAAATATTTGACTCCAAATTTTTTGCGATGTAACTTTTCTATGGGCTTCAAATTATGTATACAAATTAGGATTTAGTTTTATTAAGAAATTTTGTAAGAACTTAAATATTTATGGTTTATTATATAAAATAAATGTTAAGAGAATAATTATCTCTTTAGTGTTATTTGTTATTTGTATTATACAGTAAATTATTTTAGTTTGAATTTATAATAATTTAATTTTGTAGAACATTTAAATATAAATAAACAAAAGTTATTTTGAAATTTTTTTATTGCCTCTTTGATATATGTACAACCTTTTGTTATTAGAGAAATGATTCTTGCAGCCTACGTAGTGGAGTGAGCGATTCAACCACCGCACCGCATAAATATCATCAGGAACATCGATCGAGGATCTCTCTTGGACAGGGCTCTCACACGCCTGACGATTTATCACAAACAACGGGAAAGCGCTTAAATTCGTATCGATGATGATATCATAAATATTTACACAAGATTAATTTTTTATTATTACTATTTTCTGGATATTTTGCAAAAATTATTTATAAAATACATAAATGTGTAAAAATGTTTTGTAAATAAACAAACAAATAATTGCTTCTCAAATTTGATTCAGATAGCTGGTAATCACTGGAGAGAAAATTGTGCTATTTGTGTTTGAATAATTTGGACAAAGATTTTTATCTTCGTAATCATCTTCACATGGATTTCGTGGAACATTCGCGACTGCAGGTCTAACAATAATGGAAGAAATGCATTCACATACCCACCTCTCGTTTTGATCTCCATTGACTATATATGCTGTATCTCCACAGTAGCTTCGTAAACTTCCGTAATGTTCACAATAATAGTTCAGCTAAAAAGAAAATTAAATTAAACGAATTTTAAAATGGGTTCTATGCAAAAATTGCAAAATTTAAACTGCCGAAACTCAGCTCAGCACTTGGGATTAAAAGATTTTGATTAGTTCATTAACATAGTTTAGTTCATAAGATCTACCTACATTTGATTCAAACACTAGGCGCAAAGTTACTTTGGATTTAGATTTGGATCCAGTAAGTCACCCGGTGTGAGCACAAGAGGCACCCTCATTTGAGCCCCAAAGTACGACAAAATATTTTTGTTAATTTGAATTTCTAAGAAAATTCCGCCATAGAACATTTTTAGCCCACCCTGATTTGAAAAGTACTCCGTGCCCTCATAAGTCATAACCATTCGCTTGTAATCTCGTTCCTTCTTTTACGTTAAATTTAAAGCCACAAGCAGTTTTATCTTCTTCGTCGTCTTCTGACGTCTCTCTACTAACAGGCCAATGAAATCATCAATTAGATCTAAACTTAAGTTAGTGGTTATACGGCTACCAACATCTACCGGAGTGTTATCAATTTACCATTTACTCTGACTTTGTCATTAATACGTCACATTTTAATAACAGCTGCGATGCATTTTTAAATTTAATTTGAATCAACAGATTCTCTCATAGATAAACGAAAGCAAGCTCCTTGAGTTTAGTCAGCATTTATGTTCCAGCGACTTCTTTTCTCCCTCTTTACCTTATACTATATAATTTAAAGCTGAAATCTCTTGATCTTTGATATCAACTACCTGCATTTTTTATCAACTAGAACTAGAACGCACCTCATCGTTACATCACCCGGTAGCCATAGACGCCGACGGTGGATTCAATCAGATAATCAAGAATATGATAGATTCAGAGAATTATCAATGAGACGGTTAAAATGACACAGAAAAAGAAATAAATAAACTAATACGGGGGAATCAGATACTTTGATCACGTGATGCGCAATAATCAATATCGCATACTCTAATTGCGCGAGGAAAACTTTATATAGACACTAAGGGCCTGAACGACGGATAAACATCTTAACTGAACAATTTCAAGCAAATAACTGGAATGCATGACGTCTGCTGGGCGACCGACGGTTAACAAAGTGAAATGGAGTTATGATGATCGCTAACATCCACAACTGGTTGTAACGAATTTTTGCACTTCGTTACGTTGTACAACTTTCTCGGTTATCGGCTGGGAACGTTTGGCGTATGAATACCTGGGTCGAGAGTCTCGCGAGCTCGACGATAGTGAGCGTACATAATTCAGAGCGACTTTGGTAATTTCCAATATTTTGCTTGGACAAATAGGTTTTTTGGGCCAATGTCACCATCTTTGTCGTGGAAATTGTTTGAAATCAGTAGCTCAGCTGTCGTGTAGTGTCTAAAGCCCCAGTTTATAACATCTGTTAGAGCAAAAGTGATAAGGGTCACTCAATATAGCAATCTACTACGTAGTTCTGGTGTGCAAGTTGTACTGAAGTTGAAGACGGCTCACTTGGGGAATTCTTTGATCATCTGGACGGTTCAGCGTTGCGTAACATCTCACACGACATCTCTCACTGGTCTAGTTCCAGCTACAGATCTGCAAGCAGTATTTTAGTGTCGCGAATATCAATCAAATGTTCTCCTGTGTACATTGACAAGTTACAGATTTTCATCTTTTAAACCAGCCATCATATGTCGAGTAGAAGGAGACGTTTGTCACCAGATAAGTTGTAAACTTAAGAGAACGATTAATGTAGTAAGTAAATTAATTTTTTCTTACTCGTCTGACCGATGTGCATTTTTGGCTTTTGTATTTTAATTACTGGTAACCCATAGCGGTTGCTGTGTGTCTTGGTGCTTGTAAATTTAAGTTGGGTGCAGTTTTTTATTATAACACCGTAATCATTCATTGCTACTGTGTGTCTGTTTACCACAGTAATTTACATTGCAATTATTGGAACGGTGATAGCATCTCTCAAATTCTGTGTGTCAATTAAAGCATTTGATTAATATTTGCGTTTTGTGAATTTCCCCAAGCTACCGGTTTTTCCCCAGAAGCTATGATCTATGCCTCCGCATGAATAGCGAGTTAGACTATTAACATCGTGGCCAAACAAACTGGAGAGGTCATCTCCGGATTGTGACGGACTCTGGTCTCTGTTTGGGTTAGCCATCTCACTAGGGGTCGAGATTCAGAGAATAGTTTTTGTTGCATGATAAAGCACTATTAGAAGAAAGAAATTATTTTGCGTAATTTGTCAATTCCATCCAGGCAAACGAAATGCAACCATTCGTAGGTGATTTAATTATTGTTATCACAACTTACAATAAATTATTGTATTTTTAGCTATATTCCGAAAATAATTTAGACCATCAGTCATGGATCTTCCAAATGACTTGAATAAATTAAACTGAGGAATCAGATATATTTATGAGGAAGGTAAGTTAAATCAAAATGGTTCTTGCAAATGTGTTTATTTGTTCACAACTACAATGTCATCGGGCAACGTTTTATCCAGTTTTATCTCTGCCTCATTGATACTTTTCCTATGACAAGTCACTTTTTTGTCAATTAAAGCCTATTTTTCGATCCTCTCGAATTCTATTTAGAAAAACGAAAAACTGCCGCCCTAGTATTATTTGTACCTTTATTAAATGCTGGTACAAGTGCCTGTGTCACAACATGTTAAGAACTCATACCCAATGATCCTGCAGTGGTACTGGAGGGAAAATCCTAGCCAACTGCTAACTAACACCAATTGTTACTTTTCTTTTCGGGATAAAATCTAAATCAATTTCAGTCTCGAGGAGTGAATGTGGTATTATTATCGAAAATAATTAGTATTTTCTCAATTAACTCCGACGTCAATTTCTGGTAATATCAGAAACTTCAAACATCTTGTTAAGCTCAGTCGGATTAAAGCCTAGAGAGGGCTTTCAGATAGATCAAATCGACATGGTGGAAACTTATTACTTTATTTGTAACGATCATGATCTCATTTGATTTGATTTGCATTTAACAATTTTTATTAATTGTATGAATTATTGCTATTCAATATCAAATGTAGTTGATTATTCAGAAATATTATCACGACAGATGGCGTCCAGGATCTTAAATTTTCTTAAGGTTGTAGCCAAATTTACTATAGCGTGGTAAATATTCAAGAATATAAAATCAATAGTTGGAGGTAGATTTATTAACTTTATATCGATGGGTTTATAGATAATTACGCAATTTATTTTATCCATCCATTTTGTAGCATATGAAGAATTTTAACTCTAATTACTACCCGTTTATCTGACTTACTTTTTTGTACAATTTATAATGGTTTTTTATATTAAAATTCCAGATAGGCCGAATGTAATATTACATTGCTTGTTAATAATTCGTCGCACTAAATAATCTATATTGCATTTAGGTATCGTAAATGTGACTATTAAATGGTTAATTATTTAAGATCTGCTGGTCATGTTCATCTGGAGGTTAGTTTTATCTTCTTCTTCTTCTTCGCTTCATGGATTAGGCTATGTTGCCTGTTCCAGCACCCATCTTTTCCTCGGTCGGCCTATGCTTCTTTTTCCTGGTGGTTTATATCTTCGGGCTACTAATGTGGCAGCTTTAATTTGTCATTCGTTCCACGCGATCATTCCATCTTTTATTGTTGTTCTTAATTTGATCTTGTATTCTATGTACATTTAGTTCTTCTCCAATGTCTTCGTTTCTGATTCTGTCTTCTTTTGTACATCCCTTGGTTGCTCTCAGGAATCTCATTTCACTGGCTTGTATTTTACTTATGTCTTTGGATGTCGATACAATTAGTTGAATTTTTTCCTGGGAAATAATTTTGGTTCACACTATTTTTATAAAGGTTGTCCTATTTTAACTGCTTCCACTGGCCTTGGAATTCGATAAAATGGATTTTTATTTTCCATCTAGCTTATATGTCCAACGATCTTCAAGACTTTTTCAGCAAAGTTGCACTGGAGTCCAGTTAGCCAGAATACCCTTCGTTTGTAACCGCATACTAATGGCGTTTTTGTTATATCTATTGCCATTGATGAGAGGGCATCGTCCATATAAAAGCATCTCAGGTAAAATAATGTTTGTTAATATTATGTAGAAGTTCTAGTATTTTTTTTAACTATGTTATACTCGTGCAATATTCGGATGAGGAAATCATAGATATTTCAGAAAGAATACGAAGAATTAAAAATTCAGACTTTGACAGATTGGAACAAATGGAGTGAGTATATTTACGATTTTTGACTTTGAGAGAATATTTTTGCGCATGGTTATTTTTATTAAAACTTTAACTGAAATAGCTAAGGATTTAATGCCTGTTTTCACCAACAATTTATTTAAGAATTTCCTAGTTAAGAATTACTTAGCTAGGATTCCATAAATTTTATTGGTCAAATTTGACATAGGTATTGACATAAAAATTCATAATATGTCAAATTTGACCAATCAAATTTATGGAATCCTAGCTAAGTAATTCTTTACTAGGAAAATCTTAAATAAATTGTTGGTGAAAACAGGCAGGACGAATTCAGTTTGCATACCACTTCATAAGAAAGGCTGTACAAGAAAGTGTCAAAACTACCGGACAATCTCACTAATGTCTCATGCAAGCAAACTACTTCTGCGAATAATTGACCAAATGCTGCAGACATATCTGGACTACCAAATACCACCTGAACAGGCAGGCTTCATGAAGGGGAGGGGAACTAGAGATCAAATATTTAATATGCGACAACTGATTGAAAAATCACGCGAGTTCAATATTCCCATGCTCCTTTGTTTTATAGACTATAAAAAAGCCTTCGATTGTGTACTTTGGGACAAGCTATGGCTGGCACTAAAGGAAATGGGTGTTCCAGATCATTTGGTAGCAATCATACAGATTTTATATAAGAACAATGAGGCAATTATAAAACTAAATGACAAGGAATCGAAACCTTTTAAAGCGCAGAAGGGAGTGCGACAGGGATGCATTTTATCCCCTAGGCTTTTTAATGCGTATGGTGAATACATCATGAGAAAGGCTCTAGATGAATATCAGGGGGGCGTATCGATCGGTGGAAGAAAAATAACAAATCTGAGATATGCTGATGATACCACGTTGCTGGCCAATAATGAAGACAAACTCGCCGAGATGCTACAATTAGTTATTGAAGAGAGTGAAGCCCTAGGCTTAACAATGAACTTAGAAAAGACTAAACTTATGGTTATCGATAGAGGTAGCACTATAACAACGGGAAGTCGACTACCACAGGTGGAAGTGGTGAACGATTTCCTATATCTTGGCTCTTTGTTGGACGGTGACGGGGGGTCGGAAAGAGAAATCAGGAGGCGAGCGGCAATGGCACGCGGAGCCATGACAAAATTAAAAAAAGTATGGATCGACGGGCAAATTACTCTGAATACCAAGATTCATCTAGTTAAAACCCTAATCTTCTCAATTTTCTTGTACGGTGTAGAGTCATGGACCATCAAAATGGCAGACGGACGCCGCATTGACGCCTTTGAGATGTGGTGCTGGAGACGGATGTTGAGGATCCCATGGACAGCAAAAAGAACAAACGTGTCGATATTGCAGGAGCTGAAAGTAAAGGACAGGTTATCAACCATATGCCGACGACGCATCCTGCAATATTTTGGACACGTGATGCGTAGAGACGGGTCAAACCTGGAAAAGTTGGTGGTTCAGGGCAAGGTAGAGGGTAAAAGACCTAGAGGTAGATCGCCCAATAGATGGATAGATCAGATAAAAAGCATAACCAAGCGACCCCTACAGGCAACAATAAGAGATGCAGAAGACCGGCAAAAATGGAGAAGCATGGTGGGTAGCTGCGAATGAACCATTTGGATCACGATTCCTCAGTCATGAGGATGCGACTAGAGAGAGAGATAAAACAGGCATAGTCATTCAGTTAAGCAAGGTTTTAATTGAGATCCCGGCTCTCGACGCTGCAGATCAGAGGTCCAAGAAGTCATAGAATTCTGCTTGTTAGATAAATTAGTTCCTTAGTGTAGGTAGTTTAATAATATAATGATTGAGTAATAATAAACTTTGGATCGAATAAAATAAAGGCAATTATTGCAGGATAATTACCGAAAAAACTTCAAGTTGGGTAAAATAATTCCAGTGATGCAGACAATATTTTAAATTTTAAAACAAATAATTTGTTTAATTTTCTTCAGTTTAGCGTCACATGTGTCCAAATACAGAAATTTACGAACGAATTTAAGGCGAGGGATGATAAGTTTTCGGGGAGTATTTCACTTAAGTATGAAAACTTTCTGGAAATTTATTTAATCAGCTACGAGTATTTACGATTACAAGATAGGGAAGGACCTATTTTAATAATTATTGGGCCAGAACGAATAATTTATAAAGATTAATTTTAATTGTTTTACTCGCTCATTTATTAATCATATCGCATTATTGCTAATTTTTTCTTCAATAGATTCTTAAGCTCCAAACTTCTTACTTCACACATACCTCAGATCAGATGCAGAAGATAAAAAGAGAAAAAGGATATTGAAATCACTTAAAATAAAAAGAAGTATCCGGTATTAATAAGCATTATTGTCGGTATGAAGTCAGAAATCCTTCCCTCAGCAGGGAATGTATAATATTATGGAAAGTGAAGTAGGCAAGTAGGTATTCAAATAGCTTGCGGATATGCATTGTTTCGGATTGTATTGCAGCTATTTTAGAATTCATATTTTATTTACTTGGATAGATCGATATTTCCTTCGTATTTCCCGTACGATTGCACAAAATGCATTGTTCCTAACATGTTCGGAAAATGTATTTCCCGCACATGTTATGACAGTAGCTACTTATTGATGTGGTATTATCACGGTACGAATGGGAATTGGAAGCACATTGGAAGTCATATAGAGGTAAATTTTTCTTTAGTGGTTGGCACGTGACTTGGGCTTGCGCGGCAAATGTGGAGGGAGACACCCGTGACACCTAATTCCACCAATTGAAACAAACATAGAACCGAAATAACGAATATACGTTTCTGTATAAAACTACTAAAAATGAATATTAAAAATGCATATTGCAGTAGCTTTACATTCCATCTTCCACTGCATAATGAAAGGATCACTTTTGCATTTCTTTTACTTCTGCAAATAAAATTAATAAATAAAATGTCACGCAAACTCTCAGTTGTTAAAGGAATTAAGCGCTAATTGGAAGAGATGAAAATAAGTAAATAAAGAGAGCACGAATTAACGATTACTATTTACTGTGTGACGTAATCAGCTTTTATAATCATAAAAATATATAAAAGATTTCTGTTTTAATTTATTTCTTGCTTGAAATATAAGTTTAATGCATAAAATTTTAGCTTTAACTTAATAGCTTAGTTGAGGTATCTACGTGATATACTAACCAACAAGAAACAAGGGTAAATCACCGTTTGTTTTACACCCTTATTAAGTAAGAAGATAAAATAAGTAAAACTCGTTAGTTTTTTACCTCGGCATCAATTATATCTTTGCGATCTTTTGGATGAGTTCCCAGCACTTTATCCAAAATAATTGTGCTATCTGATACATTCGTTACAGATCCTGTGTAGACGTTCATTCTTCGATTGATAAGTCTTTCTTTGCATACTTTCAAATTACAGTCAAGGAATATCACCCTAAAGAAATAATAATTGTGTTAATTTTAGAAAATATTAGTATTATAAAATTGTATTGTCATAGCAAATACCTAAAGTATGGTGGAACTCAGGGCCATATTTCTAAATAGGCAGAGTAGGCAGCTGCCTAGAGCGGCAAATTTTTAGGGGCGGCAAATTTTGAATGTAAAAGTAAAAAATAAGAATTATTTTTAAAATATTTTGCAACCATAAATTTTTTAATTATTTGTAAGTTAACTCTCAACTTATCAAGCATAAATATCAACTTATTGAGCCTCTGAAGTATATACAGTGGCTCGCAAAAGTCCTCAGACACTCCTATGTTAGCAATGTAAATTGCACATTTTGAAGCCGATTTTTGACATATAAAAATCGATTTTACAACAAAACTTTTTAAACATTTTTTGTAGAAAATTTCATTATCTTCAATTTTATACCTATACATTTTTTCCCGTTTTTTACTTTACCGCCCCGTTTTTTACTGAGAGCGACTTAAACAAGACTCGGGAAAATACAAAAAATATTGTCACCTGTATCTCGGAAACGGTACAACAAAATAGAAAAATGAAGAGGAATATTTTTTGTAAATTTCGTTCCCTACATTTTTATTCATATACTACATTTTTCTATTTTGTCGCACCGTTTCCGAGATACAGGTGACAATATTTTTTGTATTTATTACAGTCAAAAATGGGGCGACAAAATGAAAAAATATATAGGTATAAAATTGAAGATAATGAAATTTTCTACAATAAATGTTCAAAAAGTTTTGTTGTAAAATCGATTTTTATAGGTCAAAAACGGCTTCAAAATGTGCAATTTACATTGCTAACATAGGAGTGTCCGAAGACTTTTGCGAGCCACTGTAGTTACATTTGACTGCATCCGCTGATTTCTAAGAAAATCATATGAAATTAATGTATACATAGGTATTAATTTGAGTTGAATAGTAAACTTTGAGTTGCGATTGCTTATTTTGTTGTTTATTGTTTATTAAAATATCGGTGGTCATATAATCCATTTTAAGGGGGACCCCCCCCACATCCCCTAGGCGACCACTACAACTCGCCCCCTAATATTTTTGTGTAATGAAGGGGCGGCAAATATTATTATGCCTACAGGCGGCAAATTGGTAAATCCGGCCCTGGTGGAACTTATAATGGAAAATGATATTTTTGCTAAACAAATTACAGTAACAGATCTAAATTCTTTGGTGCCCTGAGCTATATAATGGAAGTGTGTCCAATAATGAGATATTGAGTGTCCCTCACTTATTACGCGTCTGATTTTGGTGTGAATTCTAGGCAATAGTTTAAATAAGTTTGATACACCATTTTGAAGAAAAATTGAATATGTAATAGGTGGGGAATGCTCAATGTCTCACAGTTGACCCTCTGCCTCACTGTTTAACACTTTCCCCTATAATTTATAACGACATCGTGTAAATGTACCTTGTCCATTTCAAATAGGTCACCATCAACAACTGTAAATAATAATAATAAGTCTAAACTCTAAAGCCTAAATAGATCCGTTTTGCGTTCCATCGCCCAGATGTGTTCCCACCATAAGAATACTATGTACCTACTTTCCATTCCGTCCAGATTTGATCCAACGAGATCTGGCCTGCTTAGGTCCATTACAAAACTTAAATCAAATCTGATTAAATCGGTTTTAAAAATATATTTTGTTTTCTTTCGATGAAACAGATCAAATCGGAACGGAATAGAATGGAACACGAATCTATTATAGCCATAAACTTATAGTACTTCTATTTGGATCCGTCCCTGCAAGTTTGAAGTTTTACATAATTACTACAAAATGTCTAAATTAAATGTATCGATTTTCGTTTAACTCGACTCAATTAGCTCAATGTAAAATAGTTTATAAATTTTATGCATGCAATCAATCTTCCTAGGCTTTATCGTGTAAATGAAACTCAATTTTTTTGCTTGATTGATGCATTTATATACAAAGCAACAGCAAACTGTTCACACAAAAAGTTTGATTTTTTAAACTTTAAATATAATAATAATAATTATCGTGATTAGTATTACATTTATGAATTTCACATTCACGATTTTGTAAATATGCATCGATAATTTTATATAGGCGCTTCTAATATTTGATTTTATGTTATAATTAAATTTATTTTCATGTTCTCCAGATATTTTGTTAATTACATTTCATAATTTATTATTAGAAATAGAATTCGCTGTATTTCATGCTTGGAAATGTAAGATCCAAATATTAATGGGAAGCATTAAATTTCGTAAATTTAAAACGTTTTCCTAAATATTCTGTCCTAATTAAACAATTAAAAACTATCGCACCTGTTAGGTGGAGTATCTAAACAATCCAGATATTTAAAATCGTTTGCTGTGTAAGGAAATCCTGTTAAAATCCATCCCCTCTCTAAACATTCTTTTTCCAAAAGTTTTTTGGACACAATTTGAGACAATAAATCAGAATGAAAACAAACTTCATCACGGCATGCACGCAATTTTTTGCCCAATTTGTTATCGGACATCCATGCCTGGCAGAGTAGGTATTCGAAATCAACTAAAATTACACACTACAAAAATTTTATTATATGTAAAATTGAAAAAGATACCATGAATCAGATCCAGATGTTCTGCCAAGAGTTTTGCTTGAGTTTTACGTCCACATCCACGAGGTCCAATAATCAGCACTCTTGGCTGACAGGGTCCACCGAATCCTACTTTCTTTTTAATAAGTTCTACACATTCCAGTACAATTTCTTCGATATTTCGTTCTTGCAAAAATATTTCCTAAACAAATTATTTTTCAATCAAAAAATTGTACCTACTCATATTAATTTAGGTAATAATTATATCCAAAAAAACTGAAGTAAAAATGAAAGAAAGCTGGAAATAAATTTAAAAAGCTGTTTTTCATTTCTGATTTAACCGAAGAATTAATTAACAATTTAAATTTACAAAACCAAAAATACTTTATAAAATTTTATTTTACAAAAGCAATAATAAAATTTTATCAGCATACCACATTTTTACAAATTCGCCATTCTGCTTTATTAGTTCAAACCAAGCATTTGTATAATACAGTAGAATCATTTTAATTTGTTGTTTTTTGTGTTTGTTTTATTTTTAATCATTTTTATTTATAAAAACTTTTATAATGCCTACTCCGTACAACAGAAAAGAAACTGCACCCGCTGTTCCAGTAAGTAAATTGTGAAGTTAAATCCGATGATCGATATTCAATCTTTTTGTTACAGAAACCCGACTATAAAATTAAATATATTCTTCGTGGGCATCGGACATCAATAAGAGCTATTAAATTTAGTCCTAACGGAAAATGGTTATCAACTGCAGGTAACATAATATTAACTCCTTTTCTTTTTGATATATCACCAAAAAATTTATAATCGCAGCTGATAAATACATCTACATTTGGGACGCTCATAATGGAACTTTCATAAAGGAAATTAGTGGACATACGGAAGACGTTAATGATATAGCTTGGTCTCCCGACAGCTACTTATTTGGTAACTATGGTAATTCTACCACAATTATTTTTTTCACCAAAAAATGATTTCAGTTTCAGCCAGTAGCGATCAGTGTTTAATATTAAGAAGCTTTCCTTCGGGAAAATGTTTGGAAACGTACGAAGATGATCGCAAAATGTTTAATAGTGTATCTTTTGATTTACTTGGAAATTCTATAGCTGCCGGAACGAACGAAGGAGAAATATACATATGGTCGCATATTAAGAGCCAAAAATTTGCAGGATTTTTTGATCAAGTTATTGTGCATACATCGTGGGTTTCGTCTATTAATTTTATAAACTACACAAGTATAATCAGTAGCAGCTATGATGCTTCATGGTAAGTCTGATTTTAATTCATAGAAAACTCTTTCTATCGCAAACCCACTTTTTAGTTTACAGTGGGATGCTGCCGCACATATTTTCAATGAACCTTTTTCTGAACCTCCTGACGATCCACCAGTAACATATGCAGTAGTATCGCCATGTCAAAAATATGTGTTGTTATCTCATTTGAATCAAACTTACACATCGTGGGAGATTCGACGTAATATTTATGTTAACACATATTGCCATGATGATACGCGTAGCTATCCAGTGATTGGTAATTTTTGTTACACTGGAAATCGAAAGTTAGTCGTAGGTGGATCATTCTTAAATTGTGTTTATATATGGGATTTCCACACCGCACAAATTTTACAAATTTTAAAACAAAACGGTAATAACTTTTTAATTTGGATGAAAATTTCTTCTTAATTTTTTCCTTTATTTTTCAGATACAGTGGTGGCGGTAGTATCCCATCCTATAGAAAATACAATTGCTTCAGTCGGAGCGGATAATATCATATGTCTATGGAAAAGCGACGTATAACTTTTGTAAAATTTAATATTTTATGTTTTTAATATGTTTACAATATTTTCAATATGAAATATTTCTAATAATACTTGTGTAATATTACTGAAAATTGTCAAATTTATTAAACTTGGACGTCAAGATATTACGTAATTAATTTACGTATGAATTTGTAGTTGACAATTTATGTGTTGAAATAAACATCTTTTCCACTTTTAAAATGGTTACTAATTCATTTTCTTACATTCCATCACATCAACAATAGCTCTATTCGCGGTAACAATCCGGGATAAGTTTTATCCTACTGCGTCTGCGGATTTATAATAAAATTGTCATTAAAGCTCAAATTCGATGATAAAAAGTATAAAACCGCAGACGCAGTAGGATAAAACGTGTCCAGGAGTGTTACCGCGAATAGAGCTAATATAAATTATTTATTTGATATACAAAGATTGACCAAAACTGACCAATATTTATATCAACTGATGCTCGAAAGAATTCGTTGGTAGTTTATTCTGGTACATTCACCACATTTTGGTGGTTTATGGGAGTAGGCATCAAAAATACCAAATTTCGTATAAGTGATCACCGAACTCTACCGATTCAACAGCGCTAATGTTGGTTTATCTCTTAATAAGAACATCTTTAACCGCTATTCCCAAGTTAAATACTCTCATATTGGATAGATAAAAAACGCAATCGCGCTAATAAACGTAAAAGGTAAAAATTTGTTTCTTTTCATTTTTACTTTAAAATTTGACTACAGATTATCTTTATCATTTGATTCGGAAACGTTGTCCTAGATTTTATAGAATTACTTACCAGGAGATTACTTTTATAAACATCTCGGACTCCCATTATTGTTCTTCGATATCCAGGCCAATTTTTTGAAACATCACAATACAATAATTTGTTTAAGGGTGGCATAAAAGGTGGAATTAAATGAATTACATGCGTGGGAATTATTCCAGCTTCTAGCATGGCTTTTGCTTCTTCAGCGTTTTTGATGCAATCTTAAAGAGAATAAATGGATGAACTTTTTAAAATTTTTACTGTTAAGTTTATAATCTTGAAGCAAACTGAAATTTTTATTCTATTTGTTCATGAACTATCTTAATAATATCTATTGATAATATTGGGTGTCTAATGGGTAATAAATGGGAAATTAAAGTTAATAACTTCAAGATCTGAATTTTTTAACTTTTAAGTCCTAATTTTCAACTTAATAATTAAATTTTTTTATATAATTTGTAATAGTATACGCAACCATATAAGAAATTTTGTAAAGTAAATAATAATTTACTCAAAAAACTTGTCTCAAAATTGCAAAGCTGAGTTTTAATTGCTTTTTAGACAGTCAGCTTACAAATTGTGTACACAATTATTGGAATTCGTAATTGTTTAGTTTGTAAATAAAGCTTCGCATTTTCGGGACAAAAATGGTAAGAAACACCACCGTTATTAAAAATTTAAATATTATACTCACCCACTACAATCCATCCAGTTTTATAAGCAGTTTCTGTTCGTAATAAACGTCGAAGGTATTTTATTAATAGCGCGGGACTCAATTTATCTCGGAATTTATTCTTGAAAAACAAAAAAAATTTTTATTTTAGGTATTAGTACAAACAAATAATTTTAGTGACTGTACATCTTAAATTTATGTTAGTTTTTGAGAGTGAAATAAATTGCTTTAGATATGAGAAGTTTGAATTTAGTTTGAAGGTAAAGCGGCGCTCACAATGAAGTGTGGTCTTGCTTTGCTTCGGTAGAAAGCTAGCAAGAGCTAATCAAAATGAACAATTTTTAATCATAGAAAAGGATAGAAGCGAAAATACTTTAATCTAATTGGCGCTTGCCAACTTTCTACGGAAGCAAGGCAAGACCCCACTTCATTGTGAAAAATTGCTGTGGCCATAGTATATTTCGTGCAAAATCTAAAATGTGGAATATCCTGCGAATAGCTTAATATTTCCACTGGTCATCAAATAGTCATTGTGGATTAGCGTCTTATACCAAACACGATTTTCAGGCAAAATCTTGAGATTACATTACTTACAGAGACCTTACAAAAAATACTTACGATGTTTGGAATATTTGCCATAAGTGCATTTTCTCCAATGACAGCTTGTTTTGTATAAATAGAAATTTGTCTTGCAACTTCGTAACAATTAACTTTTGGAGAAGCTAATATTACAACTCGAGATATATCTCTACTTTTGGCAGCATTGCAGAGAATGTGTTTTAAGAATAGTAAGTGGTCTGTTGGTTGTTGTATAACAAGTTCTCGAGAGATTTCCTATAATAAATCAAACATTAAAAATTCTAGCGAATCCATATAAGTACATAACTTACGTTGAATAGATCATAAATTCGATGCTTTTCCAAATATGGAATGTGCCATGTTGGCATTGTTAATTTACGTTTAGTTCCGTCACTCATCGTAATGGTAAAACTAAAGTTTATTACTACTTTATGATTGACAAACTTCAAATGTAATTATAATACATAAAATAAAAATGTTTCCATAACAATGCATTTTAACAGAACTGCATTTTTAGTACCACTTTACAATGGAAATTCACGTACTATGATCGCGTAGTCCATCGTTTCTCAGGGCAATTGCGGACTGCACCGATGGTCAAAGGGTCACATAATCTGACATGTAGATTGCACCGGGTTCGGTTAGGGTAAGTATGTGGACTGCACCGATGGTCAGTAAGTAATCTTTTTTAATTCCATCGAAGGATTGAGGTATTTAATTTACTACAGAGGTATGTAAATATTACAGATTGTATTTACATTTCATGGTTTTCATTGCTTCATAATGTAAAACTTACAGCAATAATTTATGGGAAACCCTCATTTCATCCATGATTTACGTTTAGGGGACCGTTAAATGAGTGATCCACTGGTCGAGTTTAGGTTATTGTTAGGAAATGATTTTTTTTTAATGAGGGGACCGTTGAAAGAGAGATTCACCGGTAGAGCTTAGGTTAGTTAGTTAAAATTTTACGATTTGCTACCATTCTATTGGTCCATAAATTTTTAAATAAATTTTGATTGGCTTGAATTACACGTTTGCGAAAAATTTTTTAGAAGACTGCACTTATGGAATAGGGGTCGTTCATAAATTACGTCACGCAATTTTAAGCATTATTCAACCCTCCCCAACTGCACAAAAACCTAGACTTATCTCCAAATATTACATTATGCACCCTTCAACCTCCCATCTTTCAATATTTTTTTTTATTAAGCAAAACCCAAAGAACCGTACCTATTTTTTATTAGGCAAAACAAACATTGTTAGTTAGTTATGTTAATCGTTAGTTATGTTCTTAAAATGATTTACTTTTTAAACCAATAACAGCAACCGTTGATTTTGAACTTGCTATTCGTGTAAGCATTAAGAGAAATGTCCAGTGGTACCCCCCTATACAGTGTGAATATTTGTGTTTTATGTCATTTATTTCCAGGACGTTACAAAAGTTTAAATAATTGCTAGCATTGCAAGATCTTTCTACTTTTTTTTTTATGTAAAAACGCTAAAAGAAATTGATTTACTTATTTGAACATCGCGTAATTCGAAAACTACGGTTGGAAGGGGGGGGGGAGATTCCCATGTTCTAATTTTCGAATAACATGGTTTTCTAATAAATAAATCAACTTTCTTTAGCGTGTTTATATAAAAATGTGTTGAAAGATTTTGTAATGTTAGCAATTATTTAAATTTTTGTAGCGTCCTGGAAATAAATGACAGGAAACACAAATATTCACACTGTATAGGGGGGGGGGGTAGCACTGGACATTGCTCTTAACATGTTTGGGAAAATATTGAACTTATTGGATTCCGATTTCATTTAAGCCAAACGTGGTATAGAAAAATTCAAAAAGTAGGTTTGGTCGCAGAATGTTAAAACGATCTTTCCGAAATTGATCAATGGTTGCTCTTCTCGTTTGGTTTGCAATATTTACATCCAAACGAAGTTGATGCCGCTTATAGTGAAGATTTGATATCGATAATGCCAGACCATGTACGACTGAACACCTATTCCGATTATATTTCGAACCTATATTGATGCAGATTCACTTTTTCCATCAAAGCTCTGAGCAGCACGCACATCAAGTATATACCGGAATACGAATGCCTGTGAGTCGTTTTATAACGTATTTAGTTCACATTTTTATAGCTCCACCCGCTGATTTACACCTTCTTGGAGATATTAAAAATTATGCAAATTAAAACATACCTAAGAATAAGCAGAGTATTGGCACAGTTAATGCCGTCAGCCCGAGATCTATGATTTTTCCGAACCCGGGCAAGAACTTGACATTGGCGCCCCTTTCCTCTAGTATTTGAGTTTAAAGATATCAAAAATGTCACGAAATATAATTTGGTGCTCCCTTGAATTACCTCGCGGGACAGATGCCCTGGTTAGCCCCCCCCCTAGATCCAGAGCTAAATGCCATTACAGTTAGTAAACAACCCAAATTACAACATTTGTATTCTGACAAAACAATTACCAGGATCCAATTTATAAAAATTCGAATTTTTTTCAATAAATAATAAATTAAAATAAAATTAAATATTTTGGCCATCTATTAGTGTTATTTTAAAAGTGTTTGGGACGACTCCTTGTATACGTCCTTGTTTCATTTTCAGTAAAAACATTACGGGCAAGCCTTACAAGATTACTGGTAAGTCTTTGACTTACAGGGATTAAGTATTTATATCGGTGCAATCCACATGTGGGAATCGGTGCAATCCACATCTGACCATCGGTGCAATCTACATATGACCCTCGGTCAAAACCCCAAAAAAAAGGATTAATTTCTTTCCATCGGTGCAGTCTACATACGTCCGTTTCTCAACATGGGGGTCACCAACATGTATAATTGGGTGGGGTCACCGAACCAGGGTCGTCAAACTCCAAGGGGGTCGACAAGAACTCCAGGGAAGGTTGCTAAAGATAAATATACTATTTTATTGACTTTTTAAGAGTTAAACGATGGCGTGGTCCAATATTGAAATTCGTTCGGTTATCCGCTGTTTATTGTAAAGACAATTCAAATCAGAATAGGTAACCAGAATTTTTCACAACAAGCCACCTCATTTTGCATGAATTATGCAAGTTACATCCATTTTTGGATATATGCCTCTTCAAGTTCTCTCCACCTTCATTAGAATTTAAAGGTTTAAGCCTTACCATTCCACGCTGGCCTAATGGGGGTTGGAATGGATCCTATTTTCCCTCAGGATAATTGGCTTTTCCCGCAGCCAGGCTCATTTTGAACTGATGGTACTTGGATGGAACAGATGGTCGTCACGTAGTATGAAGTCTGCGGATAGTATTTTATTTCCCACCTACCCTATCTTGCAGCCGAGTATTCCCCTAGGACGCGCTCTCTAGGAGTTGCAATCTCTCCCGAGAGTTACCTCGGTTATCCAAAATATCAAGGTAGAGGGAAAAGTGGCCAGGTGCATAGGAACAGTGGCCAATTGGCCCCCCATATTCCTTAGGTTCTGCAGGCGAAATTCATTAGACATCCTAGTTATTGGTTACATTATACTAAATTAAGTGTAGAAGATGACCTTCCCAGGTAACATTACGTGACGACAAAATTTTAGACTTCACGAAATCGTGACGAACTGTCGATATAACTATTTTTTATTTAAATTCTTCAGAAAAACGGTGAAAATAAATCGTCAAAAATAGTGGTATCGAAATACGATTTAGATTTTAAATAAAACTTCTTCAGAAAATAGATAACGTTAAAACGTGACATATTTGTCACTTATAATCGAGAACATTTTGGATTGGGTGTTATTTGTAAAGAATCGGTGAAGATTTTAAGTAATATTTCGTCGGAAAATAGATAACGTTAAAACGTGACAAATTTGTCACTTATAATCGAGAACATTTTGGATTGGGTATTATTTGTAAAGAATCGGTGAAGATTTTAAGTAAAATTTCGTCGGAAAATAGATAACGTTAAAACGTGACAAATTTGTCACTTATAATCGAGATAATTTTGGATTGGGTATTATTTGTAAAGAATCGCTGAAGATTTTAAGTAAAATTTCGTCAGAAAATAGGTAACGTTAAAACGTGACAAATTTTTCACTTATAATCGAGAACATTTTGGTTGAGTAATTTTTTATAAAGAATCGTGGAGATTTTAAGTAAAACTTCGTCAAAACATTTCGGTTTGGTAATTATTGTTTTAAAAGAAATAAATTAATATAATTTAAAATAAAATATGCTTCACATCAAATGTGTCACGAAAAACTTCGTTGATGAAATAAATTAATAAGTTAGTTAAAACGGCGCGTTTTTAATTCAAAAGATACATGGTATTTGGAAGTTCCATTTCTTGTGCAAGTATGCGCAGAGCGCTGTAGCGTCAAGGAACGGTTAGGGTGTGGTCAGGTCATCCATTACGTTTTGTGGTTTTGTGTGGTTTTGTGTTCATTACTCATCCATATTGTTTGATTAATATTTCCCGTTCGTTATTGTGATTGTAGAAGAACGTATACGAAGTTTTTACCTAAACGTAAGTACCTATCGCTAAGTAATTTGAAGTGTTTATTTAAAACACTTGTTGCATGTTTTGATTTTTAAATGCACGTGTATGAGTTTAAGGTTATGTTCATAATATACGTTTTAATTGCTGTAGGTACATGTCTCACCGTATTTACGTATTTTAGATTTGCATATTAGTGGTTTAGAAAAGCAATTTGGTTTAGTTAAAAAAAATAGTCATTTAGGTATGTTGTTACTGGTAAAGAGTGGTGTAAACGCCATTATTTTAGTTTAAGATACAAAATGTTCAAAAAGCAACAACTGTCGACACGAAGACAAAATGAGTTGGTTTACAAATCCTCCAAGGCTTTTTTACAAGAATTAAAAAGCAATGTAGAGCCCGAGACATCCAAAATTCAGCATATTGTCTCTTCTGAGGCTACTAGTAATTTGGCAGATCATAACATTACAAACGTAAATTACGTTAGTGAAAATCGTGAGACAGTCAATCATCATAATTATGCCGAAAGTGATAAAGATCCCAACAAAAACATTTCTTGCTTCGATACCACAATAATTACTAGCAGCCATGAAAGCAAATCATTCAAACAAGAGATTTCAGAGTGGGCTCTTAGAAATCAAATTAAACATACTCATTTGAATGAGTTGTTATCTATATTAATACAAAATGGCCACAATGAGTTACCAGTGGACTCGAGAACCTTATTAGGTACTCCAAAAATAAACAACGTTTCTCTTATCGGAACAGGAAAATTTATACATTTTGGACTCAAAAACAATCTTACTAATATATTAAAAAATAAGCAACCTGCGATCCATTCGATAAAATTAAATTTTAACATTGATGGCTTGCCTATTGCTAAAGACAGTAACAAATGTTTCTGGCCTATTTTGTGTCACATTGCTGGGGATATGATTGAAAGGCCTTTTATAATAAGTCTTTATGAAGGGTTCAGTAAGCCCGATAACATGAATGACTTTTTAACTCCTTTTGTAACCGAATTAATAGATATAATCGAGAATAAGTTCATAATTAATGATAATGAATATGAAATTAAAGTAAATGCCTTTATTTGCGACCCTCCTGCTCGGGCTTCTATAACTTCTGTACAATCACATACTGGTTACAATAGCTGTCACAAATGCACCATTCGTGGTGCACATGAGAAAACTGTTATATTTCTTGAAAACGATTGTTTACTTAGAACAGACGCTTCATTTAGATCCCGGCTGCATCCTGATCATCACAAGCAGGTCCGGTCCATTTTGGAAAATTTACCAATAGATATGGTAAGAAGCTTCCCACTAGATTATATGCACCTTGTGTGTTTAGGCGTGGTTAAAAAAATGATTGACATTTGGCATGGCAAGCCAGGGAAAGGAAAACTACGGGCAACCGATTTAGATATCATATCCAAAAATTTGGAAAAGTGTTACGAGTGGATGCCAGAAGAATTTAATAGAAAAGCTCGAAATATAAAAGAATTTCGGAAATGGAAAGCAACAGAATTCAGGAATTTTTTATTATACACTGGGCCCGTATGCTTAAAAGGGGTGTTGGAATTGGATTATTACAAGCATTTTATGACATTAAGTGTTGGAATTTATATCCTCGCATCACCCAAGTATTGTAAAATTTATCATCATTATGCTGTTGAACTCCTTAAATATTTTGTTAAAAATTTTTCGAAATTTTATGGAAAACGTAATATGACATAATAATGTACATAATATAATCCATCTTCAGAAAGATGTTGAAATATTTGGAAATTTAGATTTATTCAGTGCCTTTTGCTTTGAAAACTATTTGGGATATACAGGGTGTCCCCGCACTCACTTTACATAACTTAGGTGGTGATAGAGGACACTTTTCTAAGAACAATATTTATCAAAAATTTTTTTCTAAATTCAAACCCTCGAGAGTTACGCCTCTTTAAAGCATTTTTTTTAATTTCCACCTGCACGTGGCCATAGCCCCGAAAATATTGATTTTTCAGTAAAAATGGTTTAGTGCTTTTTTAAAGAACGTGAAATAATCTACAAACTAGATTCAAACCTTTTCTCGTCTAAAATCAACGGCTTTCGAGTTATAAATTAAAGTAAATGAAAAAATGTCGAAAAATTTGAGCTTTCCTTTTTTTTGGTTTTTTTCAAAACCCTGTATCTTTTAAACGAAAAATTTTACAAAAAATCTGACGCCCCATTCCGGATAGGAAATTTAACGGACTACAACTTTTGTTTAATAAAAATTTTTGAGAAACCAATCCATTTCACAGAAAATCAGAAAACAATAAACAAGGCAGCTACAAAACAAAAAATTAAATTCACTAAATTATTATTTTTTTTGAAAAATTATTTTATTAATTAATTTTAAACTATTACATTATTTAAGTAAATGTTGAAAATGACCACCTTCATTTTAAATACACAGTCGTGATCGTTTTAAAAGATGTTTTATAGTATTATTTAGTACAAAATTTAGTAGTAGTATAAAATTTCCTCTTTTGTTAAGAGCAACTATAGCAGGGGTGGTCAACAAGGTCGAGGGATCGACCGGTCGATCACGAGGCAAATTTTGTTCAATCGGGGAGTGTGAAAAGTGTCAAAAAATCGAATTTCTGCGATTAAAAGTATCGAAAAATCAACTTTTTTCGATTTTTTCTCGACAAACATCTTTTAAAACAATCACGAATGTCTATTGAAGTGAGGGTGGTAATTTTCAACATTTATTTAAATAATGTAATAGTTTAAATTTAATTAATAAAATAATTTTTCAAAAAAAATAATAATTTAGTGAATTTAATTTTTTGTTTTGTAGCTGCCTTGTTTACTATTTTCTGATTTTCTGTGAAATGGATTGGTTTCTCAAAAATTTTCACTAGACAAAAGTTGTAGTCCGTTAAATTTTCTATCCGGAATGGGGCGTCAGATTTTTTGTAAAATTTTTCGTTTAAAAGATACAGGGTTGTGAAAAAAACAAAAAAAAAAGAAAGCTCTAATTTTTCGACATTTTTTCACTTACTTTAATTCATAACTCGAATGCCGTTGATTTTAGACGAGAAAAGGTTTGAATCTAGTTTGTAGATTATTTCACGTTCTTTAAAAAAGCACTAAACCATTTTTACTGAAAAATCAATATTTTCGGGGCTATGGCCACGTGCAGGTGGAAATTAAAAAAAATGCTTTAAAGAGGCGTAACTCTCGAGGGTTTGAATTTAGAAAAAAAATTTTGTTAAATATTGTTCTTAGAAAAGTGTCCTCTATCACCACCTAAGTTATGTTAAGTGAGTGCGGGGACACCCTGTATAAAGCGTCTTTTAAGGACAGCTCCTAATGCATTGCAACAAATTTATAATAGGATATCTGAAATGAATTCTGTAAATTTTATTAAGGATTCAAATATTAGAATAAGAAACAAGAACCACGTTAATTTTTCAAATTTTTCTATATCGCTGAATAAAGGAAATAAGTACGTTAAACTTAATGATGGAAATGTAATAAAATTAACAAGTTTTAATGTAAAAAAGCAGCAATTTACTGGTTTTAAAATGAATGATTTACAACCGTTTTTTGTAAGACCCTGTAACTCGACAAAATTTTTTATTGGAATACCGAAATTTTCTGAAGAAGAAGCCGTTTATAACTTCAGCGATGTCATTTCAAAAATGGTTATTTTGCCTCAAGAAGATAACTTTGTTATCATACCCCTTATTCATACGATCCAATAACTAACTGTATAAATTAATAATTGTAAATAAAGTGATAGCTTACCAAAAACTCATTTAAGATGTGAATATTATCTACTAACGACTATTTAATAACAAATATTTTAGAACTACGAGTATGTATAAAGTCATCGAATTTGAGAGTGGAGAGGTCGAAGTGGTGCCAGAGTTTTGGATTAAAAATGATAAGGTAATAACAATATTTTATTGTTCTCCTCTACATACATTTTTTTCTAGGTTCCTTGGGCAAATATTGCCAAGGCTTACGCAAAGAAAAAATTTGAACCAAAATCTTCATGGAAGACGTATAAATGTAAAACACGATTTAAGGATATTATTTTCGGTAAGTTTTCTGTTTATTTGTTTATCAAAATTGTTTCAAAAATAATTATGTTTTATGTACCTACGTAACTAAAATAAATTATTTGTATTCCAGAAACATTTGAAGATGCTTCTAAAAAATGTGACCTATTACTTTACCAAAGTGATTCCTCTGATCAAAATGAACAAGTCTCAGAAACTCAAAATCGAAAAAGGATTGATAATCATCAGTCAGATTTCGAGTATTATAATGACGAAGATCTTGATGATCTCCCACTTTCACCATCCAGCAGTGAAAGTGATAAAACGCTGATACAAATAAAAATATTCAAATACCGAAGGTTACTGTTAGCTGTCCACCCAGAGAAACTGGCACTAGTTTTCTCCATTTGTCAAATTTAACAACTACTGATATTAACCCAAGTATAAACAATCTATCAGACCTCGTCTTAGAACCAATATGTAAATGTAATGGTAAGATAAGTTTGTTTTCTTTAGTGATAACTGATAATAATTAATTAATGTGATTTTAGAAATAAAGGAACTATTAAATACCGAAATTGGAAAATTAAAATTAGAGTTTTTAGAACTGAAAAGTTTAATAAACGAGGTTAAAGAAGACTTAAAAGGAAACTCAAATTTAATGGGTAAAAAATCTACTAAAATTAGATTTAGAGAAACTTAATTAATTATATGTATTTCTTTTCCAGAGCAATTTATAATTCAAAATAAGAGACAGTGGGAGACAATGAAATTATCCATTACGTACCAAAATGATCAGCAGACAATAAACCAAGAATTGGAGCGATACTTTCAGGAGTTAATCCCTTTATCGTCAGTAGACGATTTGAAAGTTTTACATGAAACTTTATTAGAAGAAGAGAAATGCACCTTTTTTGTAAGTTGTTACTCCTATTAGTTGTTACTATAAGAAATTTGCTGAGTTAATATTTTGTAGATCAACAGGTTAAAACGAATAGGAGGGAAAGACTCGAAAGCATTTCTGTCAAATATTATTAAAAATTTGTTCACAATTGAAACTCATAAGCAATGCAATTGGACGGGCGCAAATGGCAAACACAGACTAAAGGACAGCAAACTGGTACAAGTAATTTTTGAAACTGTATTACAAGACCATCGAAGCACAAAAGCAGAAATTGAGACATATCTGAAATATCTTTTTCAACATACATATGACAGGGAGAAGGTAAGAATTAGTATTTTGGGTTATGATTTATTTACTACATACAATGTTTTTAGGCTGCACAAAGGCAAAAGAAGTGAGGATATGATTGTCGTAGCCTCGTAGCCAACTGTACTCATAAATGTAGCTCGTGTGGTATATACAGGGTTGCCACAGAAACACTTTTTTCACTATTTTCACTTTTTGGAAAATTATACACTTTTCTTCACTTTTTTGAAAAAAATTCACTTTTTTCACTTTTTCCATGATTTCTCTTACAAAAATTTAATTTTTTGATAATTTATTCTGATATATTCAAAATTTTCAAATTTTAAACATTTCAAATGTGTGGTACCTTTTTTAGATATTTTTTTGTTGGTGTTTATCCTAATTTGTTTTGGTGATTCTATGAGCTAAAAAATTATTACTTTCTCGGCGTTTTGTCCAATGCGCCTTAGTTTTTGAGTTATGAATTTTAATTTAATTTCTAAACAATTTAGAAATTTTAATTATTTAAATTATAATTTTAAAATTTTTATTAAGTCGGCCTTTTATCCAACCTCCCTTTATCTTGTGTAAAATAAGACATTGCGGATGGTTTAAAAATAAAAAGTTAGCCGGCGTGAGCTGTGAACTCAGGACCTACGGATTAGAACTAGCATAGGGTAAAACTTATGGTTAAACCTGTCTATTTTCAAAAACTCATTACTCAAAAACTAAGGTTCATTGGACAAAACGCCGAGAAAGTGATAATTTTTTTAGCTCATAGAATCACCAAAAAAATTGGGATCTCGATTGGTTGGTACCTCACTGTAATGTCCCCTTGTTAGAAATCAAAATTTTCTTGATCGTTACTTATATTTTTATGTTAATTTATATAAATCAAATAATATTATTATTAATTACGTGAAAATATTTTTACACTTATTGTCACTTTTTTCAAAATTGTTATACACTTTTTTCAAAATTGCTATTCACTTTTTTCACTTTTTTAAAATTTATACACTTTTCACTCACTTCTTGCTTAGAACTCTGTGGCAACTCTGTATATATTAGAGTATTCTGGTTTCTTTTTTGATGTATAACAAGTAATTTAAATTAGTGTTATATTTTAATACATTACGAATTAAGGAAATATAATAAATAATGTAATGTTTCAATTGTGAACACATTTTTAATAATATTTGACAGAAATGCTTTCTAGTCTTTCCCTCCTATTCGTTTTAACCTGTTGATCTACAAAATATTAACTCGGCAAATTTCTTATAGTAACAACTTACAAAAAAGGTGCATTTCTCTTCTTCTAATAAAGTTTCATGTAAAACTTTCAAATCGTATACTGACGAAAATAAATAATGTATTTGAGCTTTCAACTGCGAAGCTTTGCAACTCAAATACATTATTTATTATATTTCCTTAATTTCAATTAATTTAAACTGTATTTTATATTTATTATTAATATTCTTTATTTATTATTGATATTCTAATTCTAATTAATTCTAAGTAATATAAACTGTATTTTATATTTATTATTAATATTCTTTATTTAATAATAAAACTATTTGATATTCTAAAAAGCAATTTCTTATTCATATTTCTTTGCAATTTCATTTTCTATAGTGGTTTCAGAAATAGAGAGGCTGTCAATAAATTAGTGATAGGAAACTCGGTAGGTAATATTATGTTTTAAATTAATACGGTGCTGGTGCACTATGGGAACCTTCCTTAACAGAATAAAGGTTTAAGAGGAATCATCAAAGTTGGAGAACACACTTTCGTAATTCGCTGTTATTACTAAAAAAAAAATGCACCAAAGTATATATTTTTTAAAAGAGGACACTTGGACACAGAATTTGTTAAATTCGAATTTATTTCAACTTTTTTTTTCAAAAACTTGGAGTTTAAAAAAATTAAAAACAACACGGTTTGCGTCCAAGTGTCCTCATTTAAAAAATATATACTTTTGTGCAATTTTTTTGAGTAATAAGCAAAATAACAGCGAATTACAAAAGCGTGGATTCCTCTTAAATTGAGCAAAGAGGCTCAATAAATAAAGAGCCTTTTTTAACACGATAACTTCACGTTTTTTACCACGATAACTTCACGATTTTTAACAGGATAACTTCACGATTTTTACCACGATAATTTCACGATTTTTACCACGATAACTTCACGTTTTTTACCACGATAACTTCACGATTTTTACCACGATAACTTCACGTTTTTTACTACGATAACTTCACGTTTTTTACCACGATAACTTCACGATTTTTACCACGATAACTTCACGATTTTTACCACGATAACTTCACGATTTTTACTACGATAACTTCACGTTTTTTACCACGATAACTTCACGATTTTTACTACGATATCACCATGGTTTAGTTACACGCCTTTGTCACGATCTCTTCACGAATTTTTAACAGGTAGAAGTCACGAATTTTTGAAGGTTAAGAGTATCTTTAGCGTGACGAATTTGGGGGTTAAAATTAGAGCGGTTTTATCACGTATTAGTCTTAAATTTTGTCACGAATTCGGGATCACGTTAAACTCGCGACAAATAAAAACGTCACATTTTCAGTCGCTTTTTCGTCACAAAATGTTACCTGGGTTCTTTTTAATTTCTGTGCAAAATTAATAACAATATCGCAAAAATTAAAAAAGGTGTTAAATTGGTAACATTAATTTTCAAACGAGGTCTAGGATTTAAGAGGCTCTCTATAATGGACGTCCGCAATCATTTTCTAAAATTTTGACCATTGATTCCTTCCTGTTTTGTCATAGCTAGTCTTCTCCCCGGGTAAGACAAGTAGCATAGCTAGGTCTACGGTCTTTGTACTTCTTTATCCTGATCTGTTGTAATTTTAATTTTCAATTTATTTTCAATCGAAGCCATCCCGATTTTTTACAAATGTTATCAGTCAGTAAAAATTCTATGCTGACTAATGTTTTTTTCGTAGCTAGAACCGTAGCTCCAAAAATTGTACTGCTCCAAATGATTCTTTGTTGTTTTATATCTATGTATAATTCAATTGTCTACGGTATCTTCATTAAGTACCTTGTGAAGTACGAGGCCGAAGACCGAGCTATATTAAGCCACCCTGTACACATTATTGTTAATTTTTAAAAGCTTTTTTATTTTTCAATAAAAAGTTTGAGCTGGCCGTGCAGTGATGTGATCTCTGGTTCAGTTACGGAGCGGAAATTTCGAGTTCAAATCACGAATTTCTTAGCTCAACCTTCCAATGCCCACTAGACATGTAACATTAACCCATTAACACCCAAATTTTTTTTCTTTCAAAACTGGATATCTCTGCGCTGCGTTATATTAAAATAGCATTATTTTATGAATGAGTCATAACCTCATAACCAAGTCGTAACCATATGGTAACGCTGGGCGTTAATGGGTTAAATTAACATCGGCGATGTTAGATTTTTCTATGTTGATACAACATTGCGTCGATGTTGCTTCAACATCGACAATATTGTCACAACATCGCATCAGGGACATCGATTTAATATTAATGCGATATGGTAGGGATATATTTTAAACATCGCTATAACATTGTGCAAGTGTTATTTATAACATAAATTAAATATTTGAGTAACGTTTAGCTAACATTAAAAATTAATTTATATACACAAAGAGATAAAAGTAAAAGAACTTTTTGAGATTTATTAAAATTTATTATTGCAGTATTTGGACCGTTCTCGTATAATTTGCTAATTAAAAATTTAATTAAAAAATCAATTTCTGCCAAATGACACGATATGCCGGATCTTACGTTAAAGCGTTCCTCGCGACTCGGAGACCTTATTTAAGGACAACCTTCGTAACTACAACCATGATTTTTGTTTAACGGAAAGAGAATTTTTCGATAATCGTGATGTAAATTTTAATCGGTTTTGTTAACAGATTAACATTCGTCTTTTGTAATGATATATCGGGGCACTTAATAATACCTACCATATTTTAATTTGGCATTAATAAATTATTAGAGAAGTATTATATTTATTAATGTGTGCTGTTAAACATAAATTTACACCTTTACTTTTTATTACAGATACACGTTTATTTAAAAAAATCACAAGCTCAAATCACCAACTAAAAGATAACATCGTATTGTAAATAAAGTAATACATTAAAAAATCATTATAAAATAAATTCGGGTATAACTAATTAACAGAATTATAAATAAATTTTAAAATTCTTGTTTATATTCAAAATGTTGCTAATTTTAAATAATAAAAAAACATTCTTAAAAACATGTAAAAAATTTAAAAAATAAAACAAAATATATTTGTTGATATAAATAAAATTTTATCTTTAAAGCTGCAAAAAAAATTATAAATTGTAAAAATTTGAAAATTACATTCATGCGACAATCTGTGAATAATATTAAAAATATACAGACTGAATAAAACATAAAAACTGCTACGTTAATCAATCCATAAAACAGATCGTTTTTTCTTACAATATAAATAAATACTTCATCAATGTTACTACGTATGAAACACTTACATTAATAGACAATAATTAATTATAGAATACCTACACTTTGATTTGCCATAACTTAACTTTATACATTTTGTAGCTCCACCAAAATGCTTTAAACCTTTCTTATTACTTGCACATATCCACATGAATTCTATAATTTCTTGAAATGTATTTTTAAGATAATTTCATCTCATATTTCAACATTTAATAATTAAACCTGGTGTTTACAGAATTTGCAAAAAGAAAAGGTAGGTAACAAGTCTAAAAATTGAAGTTGTTCCTATTTCAAACAAATTTTTCCAAATTTGAGCGTTTAATTAACAAATGTTGAATTACGAGAAGATCAACAGTACTAGGCATCGCTTCACACTATATACAATTATATACAAAATATCTAATTTGTTTAAATTAATGTCAAATTCTATAATTTCAACTACTAATCTGTACAATATAAATATATTTCCACATTTAAATAAAAAAAATCTTCTTATAAAATTCTTCATGATTACTTAAAAAATTAAATACATACATTTTTTGTTTGTATATTAATACATCTTATTTAAATATATAGATCGATTCTAACACTTTCTCCCACGTTTACTTATTCTGCAAAATGTATTGTCCTACTTGCAGATTCTTTCAATAGGAATATTTACCATTATAATAAGTTTACAAAATTTGTAACCAATTAAAGAGTTTATTTATTGTTTAAATTTGTATGTCAGCTATGTGTCCAAATCATCTTCACGTTGACTTGAGAAATACGAAACTAGACCTACAAATTCACCACCCATATCATCTTCAAACGGCTTGCCACTACTGTTTTCCGATGGTGGGATGGGAACTCCATTATCACCTATGAAGTTTTCTGAATATGGTGCACTTGGATACACTGCAGGTGTCTGGTTCTCATCACTTCCAATTGGAGGATGAGCAGAAGGTGGAGGATAGGTGCCATAATGATAATTTGGTGGTACACCTGGATGATATGGCGACGATAAGTTACCACTACCGCTTCTATGCTGTAAGTGTGGAGGGGGAATCATGGAAACATGCCTTGATCCACCGAGGGGAATTGATGTGTTGCTACCACTACCGGGGGGGAAATGACCAACTTGTGGCCTTGTGTAGGGAGGTGGTGGAGGTGTTGGTTCTCCTTTGCTAATGGGACTACTCGACGAAGGAGATGCTATTGAAGGTGAGTGTCGATCCCTGCTGCTCGTTGACACCGTAATAGCACCGCCACCTGAAGGTGAAGGATCCAGTGTTCGGTGAGCATGATACATTGGCGGTAAACCTGGTGGTGGGGCACCAGAAGGATGAATTCCAAGAGGTGGAGGAGCGCCTCGTACTACACCATAATGAGGTAATCCAGGTGGAGGTTGTTGATATGCCCCTGGAGGGATCAAACCTCTAGGACCACTTGCACCTAATAAAATCAATTATTAAAGAATACTAAACAAAACAACTGATGACTAAATTACCTAGATGATATGGACCAGGTCCGGAGGGATCACCTGCCGATGACGTGAAAAACTTAGCAGAGAAAGCTCCGGGTTGTGATTGAGATTGCAGCATTCGTGTAATAACAGAAGGTGCAGGCTGACTTTGTGAAAATGGTTGTGGTGGTGCCGCAATACCCAACTTGCTGCCGTGCATTGGAGAGTCTGGTGCCGGTGAAACAGTATTACTATTTGACGAAGACGGACAATCGAGACCTTCCAATTCGGTACCATCTTTTGGGCCAAGAGCAGCTGCTTCTGCGGCTAACGTTTTCTTTCCTTTCCCTCTACCTCTTCGTTTTCTAGGCGTGCCATCTGCGTTAAGGGCGGGTACAATTTCACTAAACATGGGAAGACTTATGCCTGGAGGTTCAGAGAGTTCTGCATTATTTGCCATCATGGAATTCATTGGCAAACAAGAGGAATCGTTGTAAGGTGAAATAAGATCACTTCCACTTAGGGATAAACTTTTGGGTTTACGACCTCTTTTCTTTGGAATTTTTTGTTCGGCCTGAATAACACTTTCAAGTCGTTGTGCTTCTTTCTCTTTTCGTTTCTTCTCTTTTTCAAGTTGTAAGGCAACTAATTGTAGTTGTTTGTTAGCATAATCCTCCTCTTCCATCATCTTTTCCATTTCTTGTTCGTTCATTTGCTCAACATTTTTGTTGATCTGTTCAATAGGATTAGGCTCGTCATCTATATCGTGCAGTTCTTGATTTTGAACATGTGGATTACTTAAAATTGGTTGGTTCATTAAGTAAGCAGGCGGTTGCATCGGATTTCCCGGGTCCATAAGAGGTGGTGGCTGTTGATTCATGGGATACACCCCTCCGGCGTTATGATATAGTTCAGGTGCAGTTGGAAACATGTCTGAGGGACCTGGTGGAAACGACGCTGATTGGAACATATCTTGCGAAACTGGAGGAAATACATCCGAAGAATGATGAAAAGCAGGAGTCGGTACAGAAGAAAACATATCTCCCATTTCAGAATCGGGTTTGGGTTTCCTTGGAATTTTCAACCCACACTTACCACGCCCACGTGATTTTGGTTTAGCGTGTGGCATTTGTGCAAGATCTTGTAACACGGCGTCTGGACCAGATTCATCACTATCCTTTTCGTTTTCTATTTTGCGTTTAAATTCTTCATCTTCTTGAACGATGTATTCTTCCTCACTCTCTTCAATTCGTGGCGGTTTACGTCGCATCTCCTAATAAAAAAACAAATAACATGAATTTAAGCAAAAATCCGTGCGGTTAATCAAAGTGCGTCTTACATCTTCGCTATCAGATCCTAGAGCTTCCAAATAATTAATTTTCTTTCCCCTGGTTCTTCTACCCACATCTTCATCGTCATTCAATCCACCAAACTTTATATTGGGTCGTTTCTTGAAGACTTCTGGGTCGGAATCTTCGCCTGTTCGTTTCTTTTTCTTCTTTGACTTTCGAGGCTTGTCTGATGATGGCATTGATGGTTTTTTTCTCGACACTCTTTTTGGTTTACGTTTGCCTCTGCCACCCCAAGAACCGTCGCTTTCTTCACTTTCAGATTCGTCCCAAATTGATCTGGTCTTTTTACGTCGTGGTGCTTCTTCGCCTGAATCCGTATCATTAACTAAAGACAGACAACATTAATAATTGACAAAGTAAAACTTTCTTTGGAAACTTACTGAAGTCTTTGTCGTATCGTGAAACGCGCGCACGGGTTGATCTACGGATTGGTCCCGAACCTTTACGACGTTTACCTCTTCTACTTTCGTCACTACTTTCACTAACACTGTAATCCTCTTCGCCTTCTTCCGAATCTGATGAGCTGTTTTAAGAATAATTTTAGGTTAAAAAATAGCAGATTGAAATCCCGTGCAGAATATTTCTGTGCTGGCTACCAGCATGAAATTTGATACAAATGTGTAGGGTACAAAAACTGACCCTACAAAACTATGTTAGTTTTTACGTTAAACCTTATTGAACTCTTCAATATTTTTTTGTTGTCAGCAATTTTTTGTACCCCATAATAATTTGTTAACGGTAGCAAGTATTTCATACTGGTGGCCATCAATACAGAAATACCCAATTTTGATTCAACATACCTTACTGCATTTAACAACAAAAATATTATTTACTACTAACATACTTCACAGATAGCCCTTGAAAAGCAGGGGCGGTGCTAAGCGACACTTCAGAATAGAATAGAAATACATTCACATTACGTCAAAAAATTGCGAGACTGGAGGCCAAGCGAAATGAAAACAAAGTAAAGGGTGACCTTTTTTTAGTAAACGTGCGCACTGCTGGGGTGTAAGGCCTCCCTCTATCATCACAAAACATAGCTTTGCCTCCGGCCTTTGCACTCATATCGCGTAACATAGCTCGGCCTTCGGCCTCTCACTTCTCCCCATGACCCACAATAAACATTAAAGATGTCTTACAAAATTTAATAAATTGTAGATTTAAAACAAACAAAATAATCATTTGATCAGTGCAATTTTTTGTGCGTGGGTCCAGCTACAGATAAAAACCAATAGTCAGCAAAAAGTTCTTACTGACTGATCCATTCTTAAAAAAATCGAGATTGCTTCATTGCAAGACAAAATTAGAGGATTAAAATTTAGAAACATCGGTGCGAGGCCGTATGCCGAGCTATGTTATGTGACATAAAAAATTCGAAGGCCACAGGCCGAGCTATATTACACGAACATGAGAGAAGCCAGCCTCAAAAAACTATGCAACTTTTTCGGTCGTTTTCAATGAACATGTTCACCAACAAAATAACCACCGTTTCCTTTATCAAACATAACCTTAAAAGATTGTGACCTTAAATTCAAGGGCGGAAAGTGCTAGCGAGCTTCAGAATATGATCTACATTTGCATTATGATTTGGTGCGACTTATTTGAGATTTGCAGGGTGAGGGGGGAAGAGAAGATGCCTTGTTAAAATGCATTTTTTTTTCTAATAATAAGCGTGCACAAATCAAGAAATACACAAGCAAGAATACACATATTGCACTAAACAAAGTGAGGTCCATCTCACCAAATTCCATCACAAACTTTTTAATGAAATTGGTGTAATCAGTTTTACTTGAATGTTATCTTATTTTATTGGTTTATGTCTCAATGGTTACAAAAACTTCTAATACTAACGCACAAGAGTAGATTAACGAGATATTTTTAGGTTTGATTTTGAAATAGTAATTTTTTTAGTGAAACTATGTCGCTCCCTTAAATTTACTCAAGAATCATGGTATGCTGCCACTTTTGCTGAAAGAGCGATTTATATAGGTGAAAAAGATGTGAAGCGACCAGCTTATAAAAGTAACGAAATTTGCTCGCCTTGTATGCTATACCGATGACGATGACTAATTAGCCTGAATGATCTTCTCACTCTGAGACTCTTATATCGGTTTTTTGTAGATATCTTGTTTCCTTTGCTCTAAATGACATTCGGAGTTATTAGAAAAGTTGTAGAGCATAAAATTCTCTACAAATTTGGTATTAAGCAATATTTTCTACAATTAACCATTCTTTTTATGCTCTACAACTTTTCTACTAACTCCAAATGTCATTCCGGGGTTTACCTCTACTTTCTGCTTACTTGACTGGGTTATAAAAGGAACTGGGACCAAATAATAAGCCATAATTGTCCAGTTTCACTTAGGAGGAATTGTGACCATACTTTTGTTAACTTTGTAGCACTAGTATGTAAAAATTCAACTTTTCCACACTTATTATGGATATTAAAAGTGTAAACATTTATAAACAGTAGTAGAAAAAAGCTGTTTTAAGATGTCCTTAGAAATTTTAATCAAATTTAAGGTTTTAGAACTAATACCATTATTTTAGAATAACTGGAAGGACCATCCTTCATGCCATTTTACTTTTCCATACTATTATATAAAATTAAAGATGTCAAGACAATGCAAAGGAGCATAATAATCTGGTCAAGTTCTTACCTACTGCTTACAGACTTAGCAATTAAAAGATTTAACTTCAACAGGGTGATTAGGATTGCAGTAGAAGTAACAACCAAGAAGCAGTTTCTGTGACATTAAATGACAACTTGTTTATCTTGCAGTATCCAATTCGTATATAGGAAGCAGAACAGTTAAGAAGCCAAAATAGTACATGAACTTGACGAGTGGATGCAGATGGTGGAAATGGCAAAAACACATGCTTTCGGAACCAATTTATAAAAATTTCTAAAAATACTATCTATGGACCAAAATTTTAGATTTTACTGCCTTTTGGAAACAAAATCAAGCTTTAATTTTCTTATGGTTTCTCTTATTAAAAAGGGTACAGCCACCCATTGGCTGCAAGGATTTCCAAAGGTCACTTATTTACTTTTTTTCATTCACATCAACCAAACATAACTACAAATTCAAGCTGTTTACAACAAAAACCATCACTATTAAGCCACCACCACAAAAAAGGGTACAAAAGTTTACCTGTTTCCTTTAAAATCTTCATCTGAGTCAGCATCATCATCTCCACTACTAACATCCAAACTATTAAGTTTCCTGTGCTTTTTCTTACCAAACATTTTTTTCTTGACTGGTCGAATAATTTCTTCTTCAGAATCCGGTTCTGGCGACTTGATGCTGGTGTCGAGAGGCACAATAGGTGGCAAAGGTTCTGGTTCCAGTTGCTCCGGTTCGACTGTTTCAGCAGGAGCTTCAACTTGGGTGGTTGGTTCTGAATTAGTATTAGGTTCTTGTGGATCATCCACTTTAGTTTCTGCAAGTTCTGCAGTTGCTTCTTCCTGTGTGGCGTTCACTATTGTAGCGATGTCTTTTCCTCGACCCTGATTTCCCGCCCCTTTTACCGCATCTATTTCTTCTTGTATAGCTGAATTAATTAGCTCATCATAATCATTAAATCTATAACTGTGTGCCTGTCGACGTTCTCTCAATTGATAAACCGGTTCGTCACTATCGCTCTCTGTACTCGAACTAGACTCGGATTCCGAGTCTGTGTCATCAGAACCAGATTCTTCGGTGTAATTTTCTCCTGGTTTAGTTTGGTTCGGTTCTGCTTCTTCATGATGTTTTGATTTGTGACGATGCTGCTCATCAGGCTCTTTACTGGGCAAAACGTTATCCAAGCTAATACCAACATAAGCCAAGCGTTCCTTCCGCCTTATTTCCATTTCCCTTTTATTCATTTTTTTATCATATTCAAGCAACTGACTTTCTAACTTTTTAACCAAAGTGATCTAAAAATAACTTTCATAAAAAATGTTAAAATACAAAGTAAGAATATTATTACGTGCTGACAAGGTGGACAAAACCAGTCCCCTTCGGGTATCACAAGTAAAGCAGGTCTTAAGCATGAACAATGCCAACCAGAATCACAACTATCACATAACAGTATCCATTCAGGATGATCTTTTTGACCACACTTCTGACACGCACAATCATCCACTTCCTCTTCTTCTGCATCTGATTCTATATCACATAATTCATTTAAAAAAAGCTACAACTAAAAACCTTGTCCGAAGTTTAAACCATCCATTTATATTTATTACTTGAAAGTAAAATAAAACAAAAAACTTGATAATTTTTTAAAATTATTCAAACACACCAACAAAATAAGTCTCAACTGAAATTTATTTAAAAAAACAAATACAAAATACATTGAATATTAAAACACGATTCACTAAAAGTTTAGGTCAATGTTACCTTTTCTTGCTGTACGGGCTCTTTTCAGTGGCTGTACTTCGGTGCCTTCTTCCAAGTCACTTTCAGGAGAAAATTCATGGTCAGACTTGAGCACCACATGGTGATCATCGTCCTCTTCAATTTCTTCCTCTTCGTCTTCAACTTCTGACGAACTGGAGCCACTGCTGGAATTCCAAGCCTTGAAAACGTCAAATTGCTTATGGGGATTCCAGTGTTTGCGTTTACGTTTCCGCTTTTTCTTCTCATCTGATTCGATGGCATCATTTGTGGTTTCATCCTCTGTTGGAGAAGCTTTATTGCGCTTCCTCTTCTCTAATTTGTAATCCTAATAAAAACAAAACTATAACAAAACACAAACAATGTCATACAATTAAGTTACCTTATCGACATCTTTTTTAACTTTACGTTTTCGCTGTTCCTCTTTGAGGTCGTTCAAAGTAACCTCCTCTAACTTTCTCCGTTCTGCTTCTTCCTTTATTTTAATTTGGGCAATGCGACGCGATTGTCGTACTGGAGTATCATCCTTTAACAAGTTTTCCATTTCGGGAGAAATTTCAAGACCAAGTAAAATTCTCTCTGAATAAAAAAGTTGAATAATAAATTTGTTGTGCCTGATTAAAAATTAACTTACTTGTTTTCTTGGTTTTCTTATCTGCTGATGGAGGATTTTCAACTTTGGGGGTTTCTGAATCACTCTCAACAGCTTTTAAAGAACGGGTGGATGACCGTCGTTTACTTACACTTGCTGCATCTTCAGAACTCTTACTTTTTGTTACCGTTCCCGCGTTATCATCTTCACTGCTGCTGACCTCCTTCAGCTTTTGTTGTTCAATGCTGCGCCTCAAATTGAGATCCACAGATCTTTTAGGTTTCAATTTGGGCCTTTTACTGTCATCATCTTTCCTTTCCAGTTGAGGTCGCTTACTTTTCCGTTGATTTTCTCTGAGAGCGTCCACACTTTGCTGTGCTGCTCGTTTTCTTGTGACTCGAACAGGAGACAGAGTGGGAGAATCATCTGCATCCAATTTAAATGTCGCTAAAGTCATGGGTGGTGGTTTTGAAGCCTCAGTTTCGAGGTCTGGTACAGCAAGAGGATCATCTTCGGGTACTATTATAACTGAATCGCTGTCATCATCGGCGGCGCCAGCATTATCATCTCCAAAATCATGATCGTCATCTGATTCGTCCGAATCAATTACTTGCACAGTTGGTTCTTTGGGAGTCTCAATTACATCAGCTTTATCTGGTTCTTTTAATGTGCTAGTATCGACAACAGTCAATAAAGCAACTTTCTTTTCGACACATGGTGGCTCAACTACAGGAATTAATTCACCTCCATCTTCCACCTTGTTCTTTGATTCTTCAACAACGTTTGGTTCTGCTTTTGATTCTTCAGTTACTTTTGGTTCTTCTGCTTTTGATTCTTCAGTTACTTTTGCTTCTTTTGCCTCCTCTAAAACTTTTGGTTCTTCCACTGTTTTCGCCTGCTCTTCCTTTTTGACTTGATTAACGTTTCTTCTTAATCTCGCCGATGTTTTTCTCATTCTGGGCGGGCTTGGTGTTTCTTCAACTGGGGCTTCCTCATTAGGCTTATTAGATTCGCTCTTTTCAGGTGAATTTTCCACAGATTCTGACATTTTAAATTTTTTCGTAGGTCTAACTTCAGCTTTAGTAATCTGCTTCTCTAATTCGGGTAAGTCAACTGGTTTACTTGGATTGCCTTTTTGAGAATTAGATCTTGTGCTTCTCGACACATTTTTATCTTCCACTTTACCTTTTTCTTCTTCTTTAGGTACTTTCTTAGCTGCATTTGTGGAAGCCTTTGTAGGAGCTAAAAGAAACAATTCAATTTTGTAAATATGAAAAGGAAGAATAAGAAGAGAATAATAAGAAGGAAGAATAAGAAAAGGAAGGAATAAATTTTAACAAAAATACTAAACGCTCTAGAAAAGGAGTCGACAATCCGCGGCCCGCGAAGGGTCTTGGTGCGGCCCACCAACTCGAAAACAAAATTATCTATTCTTTTATTTCCCGAGCATAAATTTTATAATGCCCCCCCCCCGTTGTTTTTCAATAAAAAAGAACTAAAAAAAAAAATAAGGCTATTGGTAATAAATAGAGACAGGATAGTTAGGCAAAAACAGATCAGACTTAAGCTTCGTTTTCATAGGATAATGAAGTGGTAGTGTAATGTGTAGTATGTAAAAATGAGTGTGTAAGAATTTTAGCGTTCACATTGGTAGTGGATGAGCAGTGGATTTTTTATTTTGAGGTTGGTTTTCTGTCAAACTAAACGTCAGATACTCTCAGAAAGTTAAAAATGTTGTTTTTAAATATTATTCTATTAATTTCAATTGGGCACCGCGAATATTGATATTATTAACAGAACCACACAAAAATAATCACAGAAATCAGAAATAATGTTAACCATGAAACATGTCAACACAGATGTCAAACGAAACGGATCAGCTAATCTGTTTGTTTTGATTGGTCATTGTAACGCTGTGTATGGTAAAAGCTAAAACCTACCTAGCTTTTACCATCCCCACTACACCTTACCATGCTTCTTACACATTACACAGTGATTAGACGTTTGATTAGAACGGTACCATTACTACACACACTAAGTATTACACTACCACTAACACTACCCTATGAAAACGGAGCTTTAGGGTTTTAGCTCTTTTTTATCAAAAAACAACGGGGGGGGGGCGTTATAAAAAAGTTAATAAACTTTCCCTATTGGTCCAGTCTAATCTGTTTTTGCCTAACTACCTTGTCTCTAGCCTTGCGTTCGGGGAGAAGCTACTTTTGCTACCAAACATTTCTTGTTTTCCTTCTTTCGAGTTTCCAGTCGCTTCCAAGCGCTTTGGCTCCACACCTAAATTTTTGTAGCGTTTATAGCGACTGAAAGGAATGGAGCCAAAGCGTTTGGAAATGACTGGAAGCTCGAAAGAAGGAAAAAAATAAATGTTTGGTAGCGAAAGTAGCTTCTCCCCGAACGCAGGGTAGAAATAAAATAATAATTTATTTCTTTGAAAAAAAATTCAAAAGACAAGATAATGATACTTAATGCGTTGGGTTACTTTTTGAAATTTTTTAAAAAATTAGTACAAGTGCCTTCCTTTAGGATTTTGAATTTTTAAATTCAAATTTTAAGGGCCTGATCTAACATTAGGACGAGAACTTTTTCAACAGGTGGCGTAGTTGTTTTTGGCGCAGTTCCATTGTTTGGAAAGAATGAAAGTAAATTTTCATTGGTTTCGGTTTAAAAACTTAAAAAAAAAGTTAATTACAGCTAAAATTCCAAAATTTTAGCGTTTCGCTTTTGTCAAAATTTGTTAATCATACAAATATAATCTACAAATTTCTCTTACCTTTAGCTTTTTTAACTGTAACAGGAAAAGATCTTCTGGATCTCAGCTCTCTGGTAGGAGGTTCACCAATTTCGTTGGGTTTAGGAGTTTCACTTTTGTTTGTTTCCACTACAGGTTCACTTTCAACTTTAGGGGGCGGTTTTGGTAAATCCTTTTCAACAGATTTTTTCGCCTTTTTAACGTTTTTATTTTCTTCAACTTTAGTAGGAGTACTTTCTTTTTTATTTTCCACTGCAGGTTTATCAAAAGTATTGCTTCTTGTTCTTCTAGTTGAACGCCTAGTCACTTGAACTTCATTTGTATTTGCTTCATCTACTTCAACGGATTTTGTTGTAATTTCTCCTTCAATTCCAATTGAAGATTTGTCGTCGGTTATGTCCGCATTTTTGGTTGATTTTTCACTTGGTTTCACTTCCTCTGGAATACTGCTTGTGTTGCTTTCATTATTGGTCTTACCAGCATCCAATACAACCGGTGCATTTCTTTTCACTTTTTTTGGTGAACTTGTTGGCTCATCCATCAACTTTTGACTGGTAATTTCACCTTTTGATTTATTAGCTAAATCAAGAATTTCTTGATTGTTTTCTATTGAAACAGTACTAACCACGGCAACATTAACAATTTTGCTTTCTTTAGTCGATTTAACATGTAAATCAAGAACATCCTTTGTTGTTTGTTGTAACTTCTCATTAACACCTTGTACGTTCTTTTCCAGATTGGATATTTTATTTTCTTCAAGAGCTTCTTTCTTTTTTTCTACTTGCACAGAAATGTTCGGTTTTGGATTTAATTGAACAGAAGACTTACGCTTTTTGGATTTAGTAATGTGAGACACTTTCTGAGATGCATCTTGTAAACTTGCATCCAAAGGTTGTTGGACTTGGTCTTTAGAATGCTTCAATTTATTTTCCTCTTTCTTCAAATCGGCCGCCTTAACTTTTGCACTGTCACCTTCTCCACCACTCTCAGATTTTCTTAAATTAATTTCTATTGTGTTAACGGTCGTACTTTTCACACCATCACTTTTTTCACTCTCAAATCCTCTTAAACTTGTTTGCTTCGTATCAAGCGCATTAATTTTTATGTCTTCGGTTTTTACACTATCGGTTTTTTTTAGAGTGGATTTCATATCAACCGCCTTAATTTTCACGACAGCAACCTTTGCACTCTCAGGTTTTCTTGTTGTTTCGACTGTCTTAATTTTTACGCCTTCTTCTTTTTCAATCTCAGGTTTTCTTGAACTCCGTTTTTCTTTTGTTTCAATATTTTTATTTTTCACAACTTCGTGTTTTTCACTCTCCGATTTTTTTAAATTCAACTTTTCTTTAGCTTCAGTGACATTAGTTTTCACGCCACCGACTTCTTCACTCTCAGGTTTACTTAAACTTATTGCTTTTGTTTCGAGAGCCTTAATTTTCACGCCACCGCCTTCTATATCCTCAGGTTTACTTAAACTGATTTCTTTTATTTCAACGTTCTTAATTTTTACTACAGTACTTTCTGTACTTGGAGGTTTTCTTAAATTCTTTGATGATCTATCGACCGCCTTCGTTTTCTTATCATCGCTTCTTCCACTCTCAGGTTTACTTAAACTCGTTTTATTTGTATCTGCCGCCTTAATTTTCAGAACATCGCTTTTTCCACTTTCAAGTTGTTTTGGACACGCTTTTCCTTTTATTTCAACTGTATTTTTATTTACTTCTACAGCCTTAGCTTTTACTTCACTCTCAGGCTTTCCTAAACTCTTGTCTTTTGTAAGATCTACAACTTTCTGTTCTGTTAGTTCAGGCAGCACATTTTGCGTTGGTTTTGATTGTTCAGAACTTGGCTCTTTTTTTGGAACATTAACAACTTCGGTTTGGCTGGCAATTACAGCGTCAGATTGTACACTCTCTGTTGGTTTAGCCTCTTCTTTTGAAATACTTGGAACTTCTTTCTGAATTTCAGGTGTCAATTTTTCAGAACTCACCTTTGCTTCTTTAAAAACTTCTTTTTCGCTGTCTGCCTTACAGATTTCCACAACTTCAGGTAGTTGTACATCTTTAGGCTGATTTAACTCTTCAGGATTTATGACGGATTTTTCTTTTGGAACATTTTCTTCTACTTCTGGAGAATTCACATGGATATCATTTTCTGGAACATCAACAATATCTTTTTGACTCTCAGATTGTTTAGCTATTGGATGTAACTCCTCAGAGCTCACAGTTGTTTCTTCCAAAACTTTCTTTTGCCTGCTTGAGTTGGGTTGTATATCTTCTGTTGGATTTAATTCCTGTTTTTCTAAAAGTTCCAAATTATTTCCTAAAGGGGATTGCTCCTGTGGCAGAATTTCGGCACTGCTTGTTTTTTCTGTATTTTCGTGTGAAATTGAAGCTTGAGCATTTTCAGGTTTCGAGGAGACAAAATTCAGCTGATCTGTATTTAATACGTCTTTTGTAGCATTAGAATCTACAGTTTCTTTATTTTTACTACTAATTAAACTTAAATTATCAGTCTTTTGAGTTTCTTCCTTATTAAATTCTTTATTAACGCTTTCTTCTTGAATCTTTGGTTTACATTCTGTAACTGTAGCAACATTTTTGGTTGGTCTTTCACTTTCTTCAGAAAGCGTTTCGTTGTCTGTGTTTAAATCGTTACTTTTATAATCATCAGTTTTACAAACATCAGAGAGTTGATCTGCAGAAGATTTACAATCAAAGCTATTAATAACGGAAATATTTTCAGCCTTATCAAAAATGAAATCTTTGTGTGAAGAAGTTACTTCTTTTATAATCTCTTCAGTGGTTGCAAGCACCTGGGGGGTGTTAATCATTTCAGGCACCTTTGTACTTGAAAAATCAGGTTTTTTATTATCTAATTTTGGATCTTTTATTTTAGCTTCTAATTTCGTTGGTTCCTGAGATTTTTCTCCAACCTCTAATGCTCTTTCCTGTTGTACTGCATTATTCTGTAACAAATCTTCAGATATTTTGCTCACTTCATGAACTTCCTCATTAGATTTATCTGGTCCATCATCTGATTCTAATAATGTGCTTTCAGATAAATTCGTCTTTACTTCATCATTAGATCCTTCAGATAATGCAATGCTGGTCTTGTCTTTCAATGAAACCTCTTTTGGCACTTCTTTGACTGTTTCAATAATTTTTGTATCTAAAATTTTATCTATTAGAAAACTCTTTTTAGGTGAGTTTGCAGGGCTGGAATTATCTTCAGGTTTTCTTTCCAATAAAGTATCTTCACTTGTTAATTTTTGTTCCGGTTTTTCTAAATCAAACAGTGCTGGTCCAGATACATTTTTGGTTATTCCATCATCTACAGATTTATCTGTTACATCCAAACTAATTGTCATATGTTGTGGTTTATCTATTACTTCTTTCTCCTCCGATTTATTAGTTGCATCTAGTGTATCTTTCTCTACTGATTCTTCTATCACATCATCTAACAATTTAGTTTCTGATACTATACATTCTGATTTCTCAGTTGTATCCAAAGGTTGATCAAGCAATTCAACTAATTCCGATTGCTTCTCTTTTTCCAAGCTTTCAGTTGTATCCAATGGTTTCGCAAGCAAATCAGGCTCTGCTTTTTCCTCTGAAGTTTCTATATTTGAAGGTACTGCAGATGTTTCCATTGGGAATGGAATCTCCTGACACACTTCCAAACTTGTTGGTTCTTCTAATAGTTTATCAGATTCTGGTAATTTGTTGATCAAAGTGTCTTTTGGTAGTTCATCAATCTTGACCACATTTTCAGATGAAGACTCATCAGTATTTATAGAATCTTCAATCTTATCTGAAACTTCCAAAGAAGTTTTTGTGGTTTGGTCAGCATCTACAGATTTTTGGATATCAGATGGTTCTTCTGTTGGTTTTTCAGAATTTTGAACTTCATCTGTGATGACTTTTTCAGGTAATTCTTGTGTGTGAGTGGTAGGTTCAACTGTTTCCACATTTTCAGGTAATTTTTCAACTTGTACATTGTCTGAAACAGATTCTTCACTTAACAATGTTTCTGAAGGTAAAACTTCTTTGTTATCACTTTGAGACAAATGATCTGCATTTTCAGACATTGCTGAATCATCCACTCCTTGTAATTTTGATAAAGTATCTGATTTATTCGATGTAACACTCCCAAGCTCACCTATTTTAAAAGTAACATTTGGTGGCTTGACTGTGAGACTTCCAGGACCAAAAAAAAACATTGAACGTTTTGGTTCTACTGGAACAGTATCTTGGTTATCATTATCTTTCTTGGTATCAATTTGTTCAAATTTAGTAACCAATTCAGTTACTTTCCCTTTTGGCGTTTCTTGAAAAGCACTAAATAAATTTATTGTTTGTTTAACATTATTGTCAGCACTGGAGCACTCAAACAACTTTTTAGTTTCTGTTACAACACTTTGAGATTCGGCACTCACTGTTTCACTAGGTTTACCAATATCCCAACGAGATCTTTTGATAGGACTGGTAAGAGGTGAAGGTAAATTATTAGTTCTCACATCAATTATGGTACCCAACTTAAACTCAGTTTTAGAGGTCACTAAACTGCCACTATCTTGCTCACTAGTAGAAGGCCTATCTTGATTAATACTGTCTTCCTGTGATTCATCAACAGATTTATGTGTGGACTGGGGCTCAGCATCTTTGTTATCATTTCCAGTTTCACAATCAACTCCACTACCAATTCCATGAAAATAAATAACGTCTTCCACAATTTCTTCACTTACAACTCGAAAATTGCCCACCTTATTGTCATGTCCAGATCCTTCACCTGAAAATTAAATTTCTTTAGGAATGATGAAATAAAAACAACGCATTATTTTACCTTTCACAAGCATGAGAGGTTCCTCAATTTCATCAGACACCTCATCTTCTTCTTCCTCATCAGCATCCTCTTCCTCCTCATCTTCTTCCTCTTCACTATACGGTTTCTTCTTTTTGTTACCAAGTAAAGTAGGTCTGTCCATTCTTGATCGCTTAATATAAGCAGGCACTTCATCATCTTCAACTTCAGAGAGGGGCCTCTTGAGGTAATTTGCATGCACATCAAATCCAGCACTATCAACAGCTTTTCGATGATGCACAAAACTAAGTATAGATGAAGGTTCACTACGAATGTATTTCTCCTTAATTCCTGCAGTCGAAGTCGAAAGAAGTTCGCCAATCGGTTTAATTCGTAAATTAATGCCGGTTTTTGGGGGCGACACCATAGCAGTTGGCGTGTTAGCCTTTTCATCAAGCTCAGCAGGGTCGTCTTTTGATTGATGAGATTCTTTCATCTGCAAATCGATGGCTTCGGTAGACTCGGTTGCTTTAAGCTCCTCTTCCGACTCCACCAACTTTTTAGTCGAATCGTCGTCCATTTCTTTACTTTCACTACTTGATTCTTCTGGACTTTCTTCCACCTTCTCAAGCTGATCTGGTTTAGACGAATCCGAATTTGAATCAGTTTGGCCTGTATCTATGATCGGCTTTTCACTTTCCAAACTGTTGCTATCTTCGTTTAGCACAGTTTCTTTGCCGTCATTTAAGTTTGTTATCAAATTTACAAGGTCGTCTCTGCTTCTGTAAAAAGGCAAAGAGTAAGTTTAAGTACAAAGCAACTAAGGAAACAAAAAAGTGAAAAAATAAGGTTTTCTTACATGTTAGGAGATAAGAAAATTCTTTATATTTACTGAAAGACAATGTAAATCCCGAAAATGTGTTAATTTTACCCCGTCTTGTTTATAAAATCACAAAATATATAAAAAATTATAAACTGATCTGTCACAAAAAATATGAAATATAGAATTCTTAACCTCAAAATTAATAAATCAAAAGTGGTAACTTGATTAAAAATAAAAGAAACTTACCTGACAACAAGAGCCCAGGTTTCTTCATCAGGATCTTCTTTATACACACGAATTTGGCACGCCTCGTCACTTTGGTACCAATAAACGTGACCTAAGCGATCTTTACCTAAAGGCTGTGTTCTTAATTCTTCTGCTGACTGTTTGTTAACTTCGGTTTTAAACTTGGAGTTGTAATCAAATTGCATTTCCAACAGTTCCTAAAAATTTAAACCGATAAGTTGAAAATTCACTTGCAGGAAATGAATTGATAAGAGCTCACCTTAAGTATCCTTAATTTGGAGGATAATCGAGCCTTTTTATATCCAAATCGCTCGATTTCCCACGCATCTTGACTACAAAATCCGTGACAAAACTTAATTACGGCTCTCTCCCAGCGTTCAGACGAAACTGACTTCCGAGCCTTCCTTAACAACTTTACGTGTAAATCAATTAGCTCTTGTGGAACTAAAATGATTTGTGAGGTTAAAAAAAGCGTTAAAATAATGAAAAGTAACAAAATAAAGTGGCAAATCAACAAAAATTGGTCTTTAAAGACGAATTTTTATTATGTGTTTTGTTTATACTGTGCAATGTTATACGCAATTTAGTGATTACCTTCGAGATTATTTTCTAGCATATACTGTAAATCTAAAAAGTCGATATTTGCTAAACCGCACGTAACACCAAATTTTTCCAGAAAGCCACAAATAACAGCAAAATTTGGATCACTTTCGCAACAAGCTTCGTTGTCTGACGCCATTTGCCTCCTCAACTATTACATTTGACAGCAATCAGAGAAATCAAGCCAATCACAAATACCCGAAAAGTAACAAATACCACCCAAATACGTCACTCTGCGTTTTAAAAAGGACACCATCGAGCAGTAAATCAAAATCGTTGCATTATTCGCATAAATAGCAACTCGAAACGCGATTAAACTATTCAATAAATTAGGCAAAGCGCCCTTAACTCAAGTGTACATTACAACTTTTGTTTTTCGTCTTTGTAAACTACAGAGACGCATTTAACCTACAAAACTTGCTCGATTCGTATACAATTCCATAGATGGCACCGTTATTATTATCGTTTAAATTTTTTTAATTTGAATAATTCGGCACGAAAGATTTATTTAGATTTTAATTAAACAAATTAAAAGGGTCTAGCCGAATAAGGATGTCAAATATGCCCCCGTCGGAATTTTATTGTTATGTAGAAAGACAGTCGTATGCAAAATTTCAACCTATGAATTTAATTCGTATTAACTTGAGAACAAAAATTAGTGTTTTTTCTCGGTTTTTCGCACTACAATTTCAAAAAATGTCCCAAGTACATGAACATAATTTTTTGGACTTTTTTCGCTATTAAATTCCAAGAAAAAGATATTGATCATAACTTTTCAAAAAAATAGAAAACAGGAATCACTGGATATTGGAACGCTAAATAAAGCAACTGAATTTTCGCTCGACGTTTCTAGCGCTCCAGTATCCTGTAATTCATGTTCTCTATACTATTGCACTGGATGAAATTTTGATTCCAATCTTGTCAGTAAATTATTTAACCATGTTGAAATTTTTCCACCAATTTCAGAAAATTTGATGTGATTCTGCTTTTTGGAATCAAGCTACAAGTTAAAAACAAAATCTCAACTCAAAATTCCACCTGCAACGCTATAAAAAAGGCAGTATGTGAATTGGTTTCCGGTAATTTGATCCCTCCAATTTATTCCCTGGTAATTTCGTCTGCGGTAATTGATCCCCAGCAATGTGACTCCCAATAAATTCGTCCCCGGTAATGTCATCCCTTGATAATTAAATATAATAACACAAATTTTAATTCACAAGCAACCACTCCACTCACCTAAAGTCACCAAGTGGAGTTCTGTTTCATTTCTAAGATAGAACAAAATAATAAAAAATTCTAATTTATTCATGCTATGTGAATACCCCACAATGCGAATAGAAAAATTAGGGCAGTACATTTTACGCTTTACAAAAACTAAAGTTTGAGATGTTCAGAAATGGTGTCAAAAAAAAAACTCACCAATATTTTACATTTCAAAATTTTCTTTATAAAAAAAAAATAAAACTTCCAGTTTTAAATTCTATACAAGAAATTTATTAATAATAGATAAAAATTCAACACAAATAAAATAGTTTAAAAAATATTTGCACTATAACAAAGTAAATATTTACAAAGTAGAATATACACGTTAATATACACAAAAATAATAAATATGAATCAATTTCATAATAAATAATTAGTCACTCAATATTAAAATCAACTTATCAGTCTCCTGTTACATGTTCCGGTAAAACTAAATTCGAATTATTCGTATTTACTACAATATCGTTAGTTAAATTTAAATTTGGAACAACATCAAATGATTCACTAGTTTCAAACAATTTAGCTCCCCGTTTCTTTCTATTAAAGTAAGTTTTCAAATTTTTGCCTTTCTTTTGAACCGTCATTTCCTTATTACTTACACTTGTGTCTTTTACAATATTTGGTTTCAACAGATCATACACAAAGTCTTTTTGAATAGGTTGGACCCTATTACGGATGGGTCGTAAAGTATCTTGAAAAATAGGAACAGTTTCGATGCACCCACGCGATTTTAAACAATTCGCGTCATCAAAACTTTCCAAACTCTCTTCTATTTCACTTAAACGGTCTTGTGAAGCTTCTATATTACTTGTGCTACTTGTCAATTGCTGTACTGTACTTTCACTTTCTTCTAAATTAGAGGTGATGTTATTGCACACAGATTCTTCTTGTGAGTTATCGAATCCTAATATTACACCTATTATCATATTTTTAAGAGAAGCGTCCTTTAGTTTACCATCGTCCGGGCTTGCTTCCTTACTTTCTGATGAAATTGAGTTTAGAAAACTGTGGCCTATGTCTAACATTGAAAATACTGTAGAATCTGAAATGATATCAAACATTTTAGATTAATATAATATTATACAGTACGTTCTGTTTTGAATGGCTCAACATGGAAGATCTCATATTTATTATATGGGTATAATTGGGTAAAATGTAATTCAATTTTTAGAAGAAGAGTTAAAAGTAATTTTAATAATGGTACTTTTTTACTTTACCTTAGCGCTAAAGGAAGATTTGTAGGTAAAAAACAAAGCCGATTTTTGGATCGGCTGGACCAGACTCTCCCCTTAATTCGATCAAACCAAACACATAGTGTGAACTGAAAACCAGCATAACCGCCAACAGTAAAGCTCAAAGAGAAATCAAACGAAAAATTGTACAGACGCGGAGTTCCGCATAAAACTTATAGTTACGGACGTTTTTGGGACAATACTTTAAATTTAAATGAACTTTCACGGACGTTCAATGGACGTACATTGATGGATAACATGTGGACGTCCATGGGACTATTGAATTGTAAAGACTGCTAAGAAGTAGGCATATTCCGAAGGAATGTTACATAGTCTAATGAAAAAAAAAGTACCATAGTAATATTATATTGTGTATAAAAAGAGAAGTGTAAGAGGGAGAAAATTTTTTGCTACTCACATAAATTAAAACGGACGGCACCGCGGGACAAAGCAAAGTAGTCCCGCATTCTTCTCTAGTATTATCCCAACTATACGCTAGTTGCGTAGCTCAGTGGCACCACCCTATCGGCTAATTTTAACGTATAGGCCAGGGGTGGCGAACCTTTATGTATCAACGTGCCATTTTTTCTAAAGAAATGTTTAATGAGGCCATAGACGTGCCATCAAATAATTAAATATAATATTTAATAGTGTATTTTTTGATCGGTGGCGTGCCCAAAATATTGTGTCGCGTGCCATCAATGGCACGCGTGCCATAGGTTCGCCATCCCTGGTATAGGCGATCGGAGCATAGCGTTCACGCGAGTTGACTATGAACGTTAACCACCCGGTTCGAATCCGAGTGAAGTAAGAACTTTATTCTGACAGTCTCTCCCCTCGAAAGGCAATGGCAAACCACCGGGGTGTAATCTGCCATGAACGCCTTTAACAAGCATTGTTAAAGGTCACGACGCTTCTGTCAAGAAGCAATACGACGGAGAAGAAGAAAGGGATAGGAAGGGGCGTGTCTATAAGTTTAAATCTTTAAATGGTCTAAACCAGGGGTCGGCAACCTTTTGTTGCCTTTTTGAGGGCCAAATATTTTACGTGGAGATTAGTGCGGGTCGCAATTCTTGGAAAATCCACTGAAAAGGGATTTTTTTTACAAAAACAATTACTATGACTCTTCCCGGGCTGCGGGTTGCCAACCCCTAAGAAGGGGTATTTACAGATACGACATTCTTCCTTAGCACGGCAGTAATATGCAACTCAAACCAAGAGGTGGCACTATTAGAGATGTCAAAATTATGCATGTCAATGTTAAAAGCCGGTTCACAGTATATGATTTCTCATGTGACTTACGATTAGTCATAGCTATACTTTGTTTAGCCAACATATGCACCTAAACTCCTGCCAAAAAAACAAAAAATAGAATAGAATGTTTTTATTGCTCGAATTTTGAAACTCCCGTTTATAATTGGCTTAAATACATTTTGGGGAGGAGCCTAGGTGCATTATGTTGGGTAGACAAAGTATAAAACCATGCCATCATGCAAGCCATGGCTTCTATAATAGTGATGTGACGACTCGAGTATTACTCGGGTTAAAACTCGAGTAAGGTCTGTATTCGAATAACTCGAATAGTTTTTTTGTGCAACTCGAGTTGGCGAGTTTTAAATACGCACGCAAACTGCACAAGCACAAATAATTTTATAAACGAGACGAATGCAAAGCAAAGCAAAATTATTATTAGTTTTTTACTAACTGATTTGCCTTTTCAAATACTCACAAGTCGCAACTCATAAAAAAAATGATTAAAATTTAATAATTTTTAATGCTATTTTAATTATTAATGATACAAGGTGCGGGCGCAGCCGAGTAAAATTACTTGAGTATTAAACTCGAGTTGAAAATATTTCGAATTAGAGTTACTCGAGTTTAAAAAGTATTCGACTCGTCACATCACTATTCTATAATATAAAAAATCATTAGTCTGAACTTAAAAGTTTCTCATATGAGAAGTCATGTGATTGCCAGATGAGAAATCACATAGTGTGAACCGAGTTTAAAGCATTTGATGATAATAAGGTCTCTATTTCAGAGAGGACACTCATTGGTTATGAAGTATAATGATTAGAGACCGGATAAATAAGCACGTAATTTTGAAAAAAAAGTGCTTAAAAAAGCACCAAATAATACTAAAAAAAGCACCAACTTTATCAAAAAAAGCATAAACTTTTATTTAAAAAAAGCATAGGTACACAATAGCACTTTTTTGTTTTTCAAATTATTTAAAAGCATTTTGCAAGTTTTCAAAAAAAATTAGTTAATTTATTGCTGAAAAAGAGCTTATAAATATTGTTCCAAATGTTGCATTGTCAAATTGTGTCTCCCAGGCCCGTAGCCAGGGGGGGCACTTGGGTCACAAAAATGTTGAAAAGACAAAGAAAAAGGAAGGGGAACAACCGAAAATTTTACATTTTAAAATAGTAGTTTACATCACAAGACCGTAAAAAGAGATTTTACAACCGAGGGGCAGGTTTTCGTAGACTAGGCAGCGGTTCTCAACCTTTTTACGACGCGGCTTCCAAATTGTCTTCCTTATTTCTCGCGACCCCAACAATGTCAGTAATCAAAAAATTTTAATAAATTACTTTGTTCAAAGTTTATATTAAAAATAGATAAATATTAATATCTAAAAAAAAACACACAAATACTCAACTTGTACTTTTTTTTGACTTCCTTGTTCTTGATGTTTTGATACGAGTTTATCACAGGCCCGTAGCCAGACCAAAAATGAAGGTAGGGCAAATTTTAGTACAATGGGTGCGTGGGGGGGATGCTTTTCAAGCGCCAGACGAAAATTTTTGAAATTTCAAGGTCAACGCGGTTTATTATAAGTTTGAAAATTTACCAGTTTGGCAGATACATAAAGATAGTTTTATGCGAATGTGTAACATTAAAAAATTAAAAGAATTCTTAAAAAATTAAAAATAACAATTTTCAATAGAAATAATTAAAAAACTAAAATGTACCTATGTCAAAATTAAGTATTAATAAAGTTGCAACTTTCTGTTCAATCTATCATTGAACGTTTTCAGATAAAAGGACCAATGTGGAATGGGTAAATTTTCTGTAAATTATTAAAATACCTATATCAATTAATTTATTATCACGAATTAGAAACTAACCAATTGACATATTTTTATTTTAAAAGGGACCTTGCTACCTCCTAGCTACGGGACTAGTTTATCAATCCTATATTCAATTGTTCGAGCAAGGGAAATCCTAAGTACAGATTCCACTTCAAGTCGATTTTTTGCGTTGTTTTTAATTATGCATAAAGCTGAAAATCCTGCCTCGCATAAATAGGTCGTGGAAATTCAGGTTACTAATTTCCAATTCAAACTCAAAACTAATTTTGGAAAGAAATCGCTAAATTTTCTGCGACCCCCTAAAATAGATCCGCGACCCCCAGGTTGAGAATCACTGGACTAGGCGAAGCCGAGGCACCCGATGGTGTAAAATCACTTTACGGCCGAGTTGGTGTAAACCGCTTTTTGTTGTGTCGGGACTAGGTCATTTTTATTGGTTACCTCGTCTTTTTACTCCCTAGGACGTAAAGGCACTTTTCGTACCTCAAATGAGGCCGTAAACCGCTCACTTTACGGCCGGAATAATGAAAAAGGCTCTTAACAAGTGCCCCCCCCCCCGCCGAAATGAAATCCTGGCTACGGGCCTGATGTCTCCTATCACTTAAAATATGTTTTAAAAAAATAGTATATTTTACATTTAGCAGTTTAACGGGAATTTAATTGACATAATATTATGAAATTATGATAATTGATAAAATAAGTCCTAAACAAGCACTAAAATAAGATATAAGCATAAAAAAAGCAAATAAGCAAAATTTCAAGAAAAAAACAAAAAAAGCATAAAAAAGTATAAGTCAAATTACTTCTTTTTATGTAATTCGTGTAGATTTCAAATTTCAAAGAGCTGCTTATAAAATTGAACAAAATGAAAAATGCTTAAAATCCGGTCTCTAATAATGATAGTAGGCAGTGGAGTAATTGGAATCATATTTACAGGGAGGGCTACAATATAAAATTTAAAACAATAAAGAATAAAAAATGCGCCATAGGCGATTCTTTTAAGTTAAGAGGGACCAAATAGAGAATGCATGAAACTATATCACACTCTTTTATAATCGTGGCGCAAGATGGGCGAAACAATCTTTGATGGGGGCAAGGTTTTTTCCTAAGCTATAAATAATTTTCAGATTTTCTTTTGTTTTTCAGAATCTACATAGTTACCATTTGGAGGAAAAGAAAAGAAAAAACACTTTAAAATATATAGCGATATAGAAATCACCATTATTATCGGTGTTATAGCAAAGCAGTAGCGCAGCCAGGAATATGTTATGGGGAGGGAAGAGTTATTATGTTATATTAATGTTATTATTATTTCTATTATTCATTTGGGAAAAATATTGTGTAATTTTTAGGCCCTTGGAGGGGGTGACCCCAAAACCCCTTTGGCTGCGCTACTGAAGCAAAGATAAGACAATCGAAAAGAATAATAAATTTAATAATCTATTATTCTATTCAAAAATGGAATTGTTAATAATCTTGGAATACGTAATTACGAAAAGGAGATTATTACCTGCGGTGACAATAGGTAATTTCCAAAGAATTTTAGCCTTACTGGTCTTATTTCTTCATATTGAAATTTTATGACTTATTAGACCAGCCCCGGATCTAGAGGAGGGCAAACCTGGGCTCCTGCCCCGGGCGATAATTCAAGGGGGCGCCAAAAATTCATAGATTTCGTAAGTTTTTTGAAATCTTTTTTTAACTCAAATGCTGGAGGAAAGGGGTGCCTATGTTAAGTTCTTGTCCCGGTTTGAAAAAATTGTAGATCCGGGACTGAGGTAGACACCATAGAATAAAAGATTACAATAGAAGGGAAACTTCCATGTTAAAATTGTAGACAGTCTTATACTGTCTTTTCGTTGCGCCCCCTGGGTGTCATGGGTCTGACTAAACTAAATAATTTAGTTTAGTCAGATTTAGTTGACTAATATTAATAAATTATAATAGTGAAAAATAGTTAAATTGAATGGAAATATAGTGGAATAATAATTATTCCACTATATTATTTCTATTTTTACTATATTATGAACTATTTTTCACTATTATAATAATAATAATTATTAATTAATGGAATAATTATTATTCCATTTACATTCAATTTAACTATTTTTCACTATTATAATTTATTAATCGTCTTACAATTCCAACTTCTAGGATATTCTATGATTTATGTTATGTTATTGTTTACTTTTCTAAATAACTATTGAAACAGCGCCATCTTAAGAAAATCCGACAACTAAAATACCATTAAAATCAGGGTCTAATATTTTCCTATGTAGTTTCTACACCGTGGTAGACACCCCCTAACTAGACAACGTAAGCGTAAAGTCAAAAGGGGCGTATACCTTTCTAAAATTTGTCCAAACATTTCCAATATAATATGTAGTACAATTTTGCCACAAAAAGCAATAACAAATTCTTTTATGGCAAATTTGTACCTATGTATATTCAATATGTTTGGAAAGGTATACTACCCTACTACCACCCTTGAGGTCTACACAAAACCGAAAATGGCAGATGTTTTCCTGGTCGGATAAGGGGGGCGGCAAAGAGGTGAATTCTTGTTGTTTTCACGCAGTTTTTAGTTGTTAAAATGTTTAATTAAGTTTTCCTCAAAATATGCCACCAAATTTAGACCATAGACGGAGCTAGATTCTCAAATTTAGGGATGCTAACAAAAGAGGGTGATCAAATATAAAACCTAGTTCCTACCTCGCGAATAAGGAGGGGGTTGCTAGTTCAAATTTTAGGTGTGGTTAGGAAACTCAAATCACGTGTATAGTTAGTGGTTATTCCAAATCCCCTGATCTCAAATTTAAAATTTACTAAATCATAACTGTACCATAAATTTTACAATCAAGGTGTCTGGGGGATATGGAATACTGAAGCACATATCTATTTTATCTATTGAAGAGTGGAAATTAGAAAGGGCCTAAGTGCCAAAACCAAAGTTTTGAGATAATCAAGAAAAACTGAATCTGAAAAGCACTTGCATATACACAGAACGTCATCTATGAGTAGCCCTAAAACTTATAATAATATAACTTTGAGGCTTAGAACCTTTCATAGGACATAAAGCATGGTACTTAGAACCTATCTATGTAAAAATCTTAAAATGTTCGAAAATGGCACTTAGGCCCTTTCTAATTTCCACTCTTCTATTAATCAAGCCGTTCCCTTATGGGGTAAGCCACAGAATAAATCCCCCTCCCAAACTCCACCTATGGTTTAGACCTAAAATTGAAAGAAAACTAACGAATTTCAATTAAAATATGGGGTTTATTCCATTATTGCTTAATACTTACGGTGGATATCTAACTAAAGTTTGTTCAAAATCCAAAGATTTCATTAGTCGTCCAATGTCTATTAGGAATTAGCCTAGTTTACATCTTGGGCACATAAACTTAGGAGGATTAGGATACCTGATTTTCAATAAAATAATTAATTAAAAGCTTTTCTGCTGTCCATTAAGTAAGCTAACGTTGGATTGCCGGTATCATGGTAATACACAGTGGCACTGACTGCAATATATTTTACAATGTTAAAATCGTTAAAAGGTGTATTTTTTAACATTAAAATTAAACATGGCGGCTATAAGAAAAAGAAAAATAGAAAATGATTCTAGAAAAACGAAACCTCGAATTTAAATTTTTACTGAAAGATAGAAAATCGAGTTACATAAACAAGGTCTTTATAAAATGTTGGTAGGACATCAAATATACGTCACTTCTTATATTTGTGTTTTACATATCACCTGACGGAATTTTTTTGCTTCAGTTTAGTCATCTGTTTATTGAAAAAATGCATCCTACTTAACCGAATCTGTTACTATACAAACAAGATCATCCCTATAGTGGTTTAATGGGAAACATAACTGGCTACAATGAAATAGCAGTGAGTTTGAAACCTGATTCGCCTATTGGGCAAGTTTGATAGATTGATCAAGTGGATTGTTTAAGTAATTCAAAATATCTCCGCCTATAGGTCTCTTTATTCTTGGCATAGTTGGCAGGAAACGCTATACTAATAAAATAAATAAGCAAGATTCCCATATTGAGCTGGTTAAATCAAAGTATCCTGTATTGGGCTCGATTTCAATAAAAAAAAACACAAGCAAAATGTTAACTGTTTTAGTTGCTCAAATAAAAAAAAATTTATTACCGTTATGATTTTCTCCTGGTGATTTCACAGGTGTTTCACATTTTATTGGCTCTTCCACCTTTCCCTTGTTCTTAATAATAATTGAGTCAGAACAAAACTCAAGTGTTTGTACTATTGTTAAACGTTTTATAAATGCTTTTGTGTTATCTTGCTTGTGATGCTTTAGTTCGACATGGTATTCACATTTCGACCTGGAATACGCTTTGTAATCGCACATCGTGCAGATGAAACGGTACCACTTAAAGTGATTCGCCATGTGCTTCATCAAACATCCATTCGATTTGAATTCTTTCTTACAAGGTATACAATAACGCATTTCCTTATCGATGTAATTCAAAGATTTCATTTCCAACGTCAACATATGGCTCTCATCTTTATCGTCACTTTTAAATTTCTTGTGATTTTCTAATATATCGGGACTTCTACTGCGTTTTCTACTCAATTCAAAATTTTCTTTTTCAAAGCGTTCTGTATTTGAAATAGCCTCAACTTCGTGACTAGAATTATCCGAGCCATCGCTAATAATCACTTCACAACTGCTGGGATCATATCCGCTATCTCGAGTGCATTTCTCAGTTAATAAATCGTCTGTAGTTTCTTCTTTCAAATCTTCAAGTCGACTAACAATGCTATCCACACTGGAATCCGATGATATTTCAATTGGTTCTGATGAAAACCCACGAAACATATTTACACTTTTATCAGAACAATTGTCTCCTTTATCATCATCTAAAATTTCGTTTGGTTCACTCTTTATTATAGAATTATCAAAACCACAAAAGGGGTTCTTACTGTCATCAACGTTAACCATTTTGAAAGAGGCCTTTTTACTAAACGATTTAATTATACAATGCTGTTCATCAATTTCTGCTTGAAGTTTTTCACTAATTTTTGAAGTGCACTCTTGAACAACATTCACCACTTTACTAACAATAGTAGCCTTTCGACGTTGAGATCCCATACACTTGTTTGTTTTAGTACCCTTTGTTTGTTTTTCATCTACAGTCTTCTTTTCTTCCCTTTTTATTTCTTTCACACTGTTACAAGCCAATGTGCGTTTAGAACAACCTTTTACGTGGGCGTTTAGCGCAGCTTTCCGTTCAAATCTTCGCCAACATCCACCACACCTCTGATCTTGATCTTCTACATTGTTCATCCATTGCTAGAAACAAGAACAAATATTATATAAATTGGAGAGCGCAAATTTGGCTTTAACATTAGGAGACCAGTTTATAAAACCTATTAAAAAATTGAAACTAACAGAATAATTATGATCGAATATCTAGCAAAAAAAGTCAATAACACCGCACAATTTCAAAATAAAAAATGATAAAACAAATCCGTTTGTGATTTTAAGTTCAATAATAACTTAGCTAATCTGCAAAAGCAACTTAATCCTTACCTTTAAAATTTCTAATTTCGTAGTGTCCTCCTTTGATACACAGTCTTCAACTTGAGGTATTTCGTCCCGACGTAAAACATTATAATGGATTTGGGAACGCATTTTTTTAACTTGAGCCCGAGTTTTGTTATGTAACTTGTACAAATGACGAAATACGCCCCATGTATTTGCGAAAGTGTTACTACACAACGGACACTTATAAATTAACTTGCTGCTGTTGTGTTTGTATTTGATGTGAAAGGTTAAAGTTTTCTCCGTTACAAACTTGTGGTTGCACACATTACAATGAAAATTTGAGTCTTTTGTTGATTTAGCTTCGATAATCTTGCCATCCGAATCCAGGACTGCTTCATTATTTTCTAACATATTGCGAATTTCTCTCACCTGTAAAGAAAAATTATAAATTTAAAATAACCACGCAGCTTTTTATTACAAATTTACCTCTTCTTTCATATTACCAGTCACACCATTCTCAGAATTACTATTGGAAGTTACATTTTCAAACATAGTTTGAAGAGATATAAATCTAGAATCGACGGTTCTCTGGAAAGGCAAATTATTCGATGATGCTATATCACTAATGCTTGACATCTCTTCAGAAATATCTTCATTCAAATACTGTTCCGTTATCAACGAGTTTGATTGTTTATTTTGGAGAAATGATAGAACTGAATCTAAGTCTTTTTTATTCCCATCACTTTCATTTGTACTTAAAAATAAAGATTGCAGTAACGACGGAGATGATTTATTTACATCACAGTTTTGTGGTGATGAGGTAGATTCCAAGGAACTTGGTTCTTTGGTTAATATGGCTTCCAGTTCTGTTTCATCATTTTCCTGAAAAGAAATAAACTCACATGAGAAATTAAGCAAATCTGGCCTGTCAGAATCTGTTTACTAATTGCAGTATTATCATTTATCAATATGTTATTACATCTATTTTTTAATTATGATTTTTTACCAAAATTTTAATTTAAGATGACCATGGAATTTTTATTTTATATATTTGGAAAAGTTGGCCATGGACTGTTTAAATTCCAAAAACAAAAGATGGTCATTTTGACATGTTATAGGTAAATTGATTGTTTTTCTGTAATTACAGTGATCAGTGAAGTGAAGGTTTTGAAAAATGAATAATGAGGATGATAGTAATTCGGAAAAATTAAATAGGATTTTAATCTATGGAGAATATTAAAGAAAAATGCTATACAGGTAATTTTCTGTTTGGTTAATTTTATTTTTTCAATTTTGTTGTAATGCAAAGCAAAATAAATTTCTAGCCGTTTTCCTTCACTTGGAAATCGTATATTCGCAATAAAATTAATAACAGACAATAATATTAAAGCTGCGAATAAAAATTAAATTGTTTGCCTTCTTTTTAAACAGATTTTATATAAAAGTGTTGGTTTAGTGTCCAAAGCACTCTTGGTAAAAAATGAAAAACCATACTCGTTGTTTCTCTATCATCTTACATAGGGAAAGTCCGAACGTGGCCCCACTATTTTGATCCATTACCACTATAAAGCACCGTTTTTACCTGATCACGGATAAAGTACTAAAGGAAATAACTACAACAACTCAAATGGCAATTACTCAAATATGCAATGCAATCATTAGACTGGGATATGTTCCCAGCCAGTGGATGGTGGCACAAATAATTTTGCTACCTAAACCAGGAAAAAAAAGGACGAAGTAACATCATACTGACCCATAAGCCTTCTCCCAGTCTTGTCAAAGGTGTTTGAAAAATTATTTCTCAGCAGATTACTACCAATTCTAACAGTCAGGAAGCTCATACCCAGTCATCAATTTGGGTTTAGAAACAACCATGGAACAATAGAACAAATTCATAGAATTGTAAAAAATATTAGTAACGACCTAGAGGGTAAAAGATATTGTTCCACAGCTTTCCTTGATATTAGTCAGGCATTTGACAAAGTGTGGCACGACGGCCTGAACTATAAGCTAAAAAAAGAATTACCACACCCCTACCACCAAGTTCCGAAAGTATACCTGTAAGGCAGGACATTTCTGGTAAAACAAAAAGACGAATACACAGATTTGTATCCCATCGGTGCGAGAGTGCCACAGGGTAGCGTGTTAGGGCAGGTCCTGTATCTGCTTTAAACTGCTGATATACCAACTAGAACCACAACAACTATATTTGCCGATGATACCGCAATATTGCATATATAACACTAAATAAACTCCAAGGTTGGTTACAAAAGTGGAGAATAAAAGTGAATCAGACTATGTTCACAATGAAGAGGGATACCTGCCCTCCAGTAACACTCAATAACTGTCAACTACCGCAATCCCATGATGCCAAATATCTGGGCATACACTTGGATAGGAGGCTTACTTGGAAAAGGCACATAATAACAAAAAACAAGCAAGTTCGATTGAAATTCAGACATATGTATTGAATGTTGGGGAGAGGATCCCAAATGACACTAGAAAATAAAATCAAGGTTTATAAAGCTGTTTTAAAGCCGACAAACTGTTGGGGGATAGCCAGTAATTCAAACTTGGAAATACTATAAATGAGAAGAAGAATAGAAAAACACATTCGCAGCGCTCTCCCCAAAACTCTAAAAATGGAAGCTTACTCATCAGTGAGGATCAAACATTACAACAATATTTCAATAAACCTAGGAAATGAGAATGTACAGATATACAATAATGAGGAGAACCAATTCACCTCAATTAATGAAATTTGTAGATTTTGGTGGTAACCTGAATATTTAATGCAGGAAGAAAAAGGGCAACAGTCGAAGATAGAAGCATTAATTTTAAATGAAAAAGTATAAGTAGAAATAAATAAAATAAATAAACTACATAGAATAGTAAAATGTGAATATAGCAATTTCATTACCTGTACGCTGCTTTTACACTTGGCGTAGTATAATTCTCGGCAATAATCCCTTTTGTGTAAGATAAGATTGGCCAAACTTCTAAAAATAGTACGGCACGTACGACACTCATACAAAATATCGCACTCATATGTAATGTATCGTTGCACCTAAAAGCGACTTGTTAAATCATTAACCTTAAAATTTATATATTTTAACTTACCTCATCTGTTGCAGTTTCGTACAATTTTAAAATTTCATTTACACCTGCAACACTAGTATCGATGGGTTTACGTAGATGTGCAACATCGATTGTGTCTTTAGGAACAACGGGAGCTTTACCCAGGGTAGTTTCCAGTGGCTTCTTGCCCTTGCTTTTTGAACCAGATTTGGCACTCATTTTAACAAAAATTGCTTCAAATTAAACTAAAAACAAAGTTAACCGGGTTAATTACCAAATTTGCACTAAATGAAGATTCTAAATATGGTAAATATTGTAGAAATAGGCAACTTTGAAAAATTGGGTCAGAAACATGTGGCATCATTTGTCAATCAACAAATTTTGTAATCAAAGCGTTGGTTGGTCAAGGAATTGGTGAAAATACAAATCAAATGAATTATTTGATTTTTGTCGATACATCAATATATGGACACAAAATATAGCACATTATTTAGGTGTAGATGACACAATAAAAATTGAAACATTTCACCTTCGTTTCTGAACGTAAATTAAAAATATAGTAAAAACTCAAAAATAAAGCAAAACACACAAAAAAGGAAACTAAATTCAGTTCATCGAGAAATTACCTCTTCAACTTGAAAAATATCCACTGAGATTACATAAACTTGTTGCAAATATTGTTAATGGAATGCTACATGAAACAAATATTTAAAATATTAAAACATGAAAACCCTCACATACCAAACCATTCTCTCACTGAAGATGCACCTGAAGCGAAATTGACTAAAAAAATATAATCAACTTTCCAATATAAAATTCTTTAAGACGTTGAACATACATGGAAACGATGCAATAATATTTAAGTTAATCAATTCAAAAAAAATCATCATCATAGAAATTTATAAAATTATACCCAAAATATTGAGATCCATCAACTTTTTCTTCTCCCAACTAACGAACGAAATTTAATGATGTTGCTCCTGCTACCAATAGATGTCTTATCAATTTAACCTCACTTATTTTTTGTACACAAAACGGAGGTGCACCTCTTAAAATATATTCTAGCAGCTAGGCCACTAATTTCTTACCATGAGCGTTTGTCGCTTTGTACGTGGTACTCTTAAGGTAGGTAGCATTGATTTGATTTGATTTTTTGAATTTCAAATTTTTGTTTCAGTTATATAAAAAACCGTACATTTTAAGTTGCCTCCACGAAAATGGATTTAATTTTCGTAATCAGCTGTCTGAAAGGAATTATAGTAGAAGAGGTTATTTGGGTAGATATGAGGATATCATTACACCAACATCTGACAATATTTTTACAAAACTTTCTGACAAGTTTAATCTTTACACTTCGAAATATGTGAGTGATTGAATGAGGTTTACTTGGAGCTTTAGTTTAATTGTGGGGGTTTTCAGAAACAGCAAGTTACCGGCATCTTGTTATTGGAAATGATAATAGATACTACTGATTATACGGGAATTATAAGGAAATTAAATTTACCCGATACATTTTACTCGTGGTTTGTCATCACGGAGCTGTATATTTGGATGCTTATAGTGCGTTACATGGCGGAGGGTGAATTAGGAAGACAAGTTCGTAATACTCTTATCGAGGCCTTATGGATGGATGTTAAACAAAGAACTCACCAACTTGGCGTAAGTTGATTAACAAGGTAGCTCTTATTTAAATTGAAAAATCTTTACCTTCACATTCTTTGAGGCATTACAAATAAATATCAGTTCTATAGTTCAGTCATGAGTTTTCGCAAGTTTCTCCAAAACGGGATAAAAATTAATAATATTTTTAATACAGTTAAAACTCTCTAAATCGAATTCTCATAATGTATTAAAATTTGTTCGAATTAGGGGGAGTTCAAGTTAGAGAGTAAGAATTGGATTGTAAGTTAGTTGGACGTGCCAAATAAATAATTCGATTTAGAGAATAATTCGAATAAAGGGAGGTCGATTTAGAGAGTTTTGACTGTATTTTTATTATAATAAAACTAAACTGAACTGGAATTTTCAACCTTTTTTGACCTTAAACATGAGATTCTGGGTTATCTTAGAGATACATTTTATCGGCCTAAGATGTAAATGTAAGTCCACTTTTGGGTGAAAATGAATTATTATAGTCTATTTATTGGATGCATGCAGTGGATGTAAACAGTGATCAACGCGTGACATGCACGTGATTGCATTATGTTTATTGCACCTGTAATTGCGATTGGGTGTTTGCAAGGTCAAAATAGATGCGTCCCTGCGCAATGACAAACTCTTCCCCATAAATCACGTGCAAACTGCATGTATTTGTTATTCTCCACAGCATGCGATAAATAAATAGACTATAGATACTTATTAATGTCATCTGATAGAGAAACCCATCTGTTCAAATAATGTAATAAGTAGAGCACAGATTCTAGGCAATTTGCTTTTTGTTTGTCCTTTATTTAGGCAATCCAAAATTATAAATACAGAAATTCCTTTCAAAGAATTCTGAAAATTTTTAACTCTACTTTAATTTGCCTAAATGCCTATTTTCGATGTTACTGACCTAAAATAGATTTTTAATGCCCTAAACAAATAATAATTTATCCTGTATTATGTTACTAAAAGTAAAAAGAAAAATAAATTTTTATGCTTTTTAAATTTTGTATCTCACAGTAAGTGAGGGATTTAGCACTTGATAGGCCCCAAGCACAATTGAATTCTGAGGCCCCCCTATAAATATTTTACGTACCAGGGTATACAGTATATACCCTAGGGTGGACACAACTTATTCAAGATTCCAGAAGGAATACATCACCATTTGTTGTCAAGAATATGTTGTTTTATTATTAAATCTTTATTATCATCAAAAAACAGAAGGTGAAGATCAGCATTAAATGCTGCTTTTCATCTCGACTTAGAGTGCGGGGCTCTTCTGATGGTTTATTATCATTGATGATTTCATAAAGTTTGAAAACTTATTACTTCAAGTCTTATTCTAAAATATATAAAAGAATAAACTGACTGACTGACTGATATATCAACGCACAGCCCAAACTACTGGGTCCTTAGCGATCAAATTTTGCACATAGGTTCCTGTTATCACGTAGGCGAGCACTAAGAAAGGATTTCATGAAAATCCTATCCCAAAGAGATTAATCACCTATTATCGAAATAGTGGTGACGCGCATGAATGGATTAACGAGATTTCCACTGTCGAAGTCCCTCAATTTTCCAAAACACAGCCTAAACCGGTGGGTCTACGTTTATAAGCATGGGATTTTCTTTATAAAAAAAATATACAAAAATATAGGATTTATCACCTAACATCTAATTAGTGGTGACGTGCGCGAATGGATTAACGAGATTCCCACTGTCGACGTCCTTCAAGTTTCAAAAGCACAGCCTAAACCGGTGGGTCTACTGTTCAAAAGCATGAAATTTTCTTTAGAAAGGAAAAGAATAAACTTTTAGAAATTAAAAAATAAAAGTTTGAGATAGGTTAGGATAGAACGAGAACCTCCGAAAAGTTGATTTGGGTTGTCGTTTCTAGCGCGAGTAGAGAGAGAGAAATGAAACGTCAAACGGAATGAAAAGAAGAAGGGAAAATGAGGAAGATACAAAGAGTACGAGAGGTGGAGGTAGCCGCATGGGAACTGATGGGAGTTGGAGGATGGAGTGCCAGAGTAATGTTGAAGCCAGGAGTAACAAGCGAGGTACGATTTGGGAGCTGTAGAGGTGGATGAGTGGAAGGAGAGCGTGCAGGACAGGACTGCATGGAGAAACTGTGGACAACATACCAGGAGAGAGAGACCGATGGAGTAGAAAATAGAATATAGAGACGGAAGGAAAAAGGTTTGCGCGCAAAAAAGTGAATTCCACGCGGACGAAGTCGCGGGCAACAGCTAGTTCTAAAATAAATTCAAAACTCATTTCGTGGCGAAAAGTATGTTAGCTACATTACGAGAAGTCTGAACCCAACAAAATATTTGATAAAACAACCGTTGAAAAAGAAAACTTTACAGAAGTAAAACTAAGACAGAAAAGGGGAAAACCATCAAAAGCAGATGCCACAAAAGCCTATAATAGAAAACTACCTATAGCTGATCTAAAACTTCAAGATCTGCAGAGAATGTGTAAGGATTTGATAATACCTAAAGTGTCCTTTTGTCTTTACACCATAGAATTATTTGTTTAGACTTTTAGGCATTAAAAATCCATTTTAGGTCAGTAACATCGAAAATAGCCTTTTTGGCAAATTAAACCAGAGTCCAACATTTTTAAAATTGTTTGAGCGGCTTAATATTTGTATTTAAATAATAGATTGCCTAAAGAAGGGACAAAAAGGAAAATTGCCTATAGAATCCATGCTCTAATAATCATAACTTTTATAATTCCTTGATATCGAACAAAAGCTATTACGAACAATGTGCCAGCACTAGATGACTGAAGATTCAGAGTATGAATTTAGTATTGTTTGTTGCTTTTGTTTTAGTACTTTTGTTTGTTTTTATTTATGTTGCCTTACCTTAGATTTAGTTCTAGCTACGTGCTTGGTGTAGTGACCACTTTACTCTTAGAAACGCGAAAAATAATGTTTTCCTTTTTAGTCCTTTTTTTAAAATTTTTTTTTATAAAAGCTTGTTTTTTATTATTATCAGTGTGTACAAAAAACTTACAGAATTCTAGATATTGAAATATTGACCATATAAGTGACAAAACTTACATCGTCTTAGAAATTTGGAAAATAAGTGAAAATAACGCACAATAATTATTATTCAGCTTTAAATTTTTAAAAATTTTATGTATTACTACAATAATGAAAATAAATTACCTAGACATGTAGGTACAGTTTAAAATATAAAATTATAATCCACGATATAATTTTAATCTGCACATGCGTCTTGACGGTTTCAAACTGACTGAGCTAAAGATGCTTGTTAATTGGTATATTTTTAATTAACCACTAATTTTTTGATAAATAAGTGAAAACTTTTAGTTTTATTTTATGTATATTTGCAAAATAATAAATCCAAAATTGTCTTTTTTAACTTTAAATTTCATCGTAGGCTTCCAATCCGTCACTTATAAGAAAGCAAGTAAAAGAGCTCTCTGAACAACTAAACGCTTCACTAATATCTTATGATGAGGGCTTACAATCGAGTGATGCTGCACTAGCAGGTGCCTTATGGAGACGTGTTTATGCAGAAGAAACGATAGATCCCGAAAGTTTAGATCTTCTTGTGAAATACGTCAGGCGTCAGGTAATGCATTCTTTTTTATTTGAACACTAAATTTTAAAAACTCTTTCAGGTGAAAATCCTAGATAATTTAACCTCTAAGCAATTATTCGAAGAAAAAGATTTTAAATTTGAGCCTTTTGTAAAGTAGGGTAGCAATTAGTTAGTTACTTGTACATATTTATTTAAATAAATCGGACTGTTTCCCATGTTTGAATTTTCACTTGGAACACTGCATAAACTTTCCTTAAAAAAATGTTTATAACATTTCTTAATTTATGAACATAATAACTCAAAAACCATTGATTGTAGACAATGAAAGAGTATAATATAATTTGTAAATCATATTGAATGTAATTGACATTACCATTTTAAGGTAGAAGTAAATTTTAAGAAAAAGGGCATAAAAAATTGTTTCATATTTTGACTTCTTTATTTGTTTAAATTAACTCCTGGCCAAAAGCAACATTTTATATTAAAATTATCGGACACAAGCAGCAGCTTCGTCGGCTTCTGTGCTTATAATGCTGCACAAATTTTCCATTTCGCAACTCCTGTCACACCCTTGCAAAAGGGAAGGGTTTGCTTCACGAACTTTAAGTCTGAAAATCATTTAAAATTGTTCATTGTTCTTGAAACAAAATAAATAATACACACCTGAAATAATTTTCTAGCAAAGCGTTATTTTTTTTCATATCATTTATCAACAATTCAATATCGTGTGGTTTCAAAGAACTTACATTATACGCATTTTTGAAATTATACAATTTAAACCAGTTTGGAGTAGAATTAGAGTTTTGATTTGCTGTAGTTATATCGTAGGACCATTCTTCAAAATCAAGTAATTCCTATAAATATTACCATATTTTAATCAATTTCCTAACAAAATTTGAAAATGTAATCACCTGAGTATGATAATCGACGTCATAAAACTTGTAATTTGGGTTTAAATTGCTATAAGTTGTGAAACTGCCACCATTATAAGCTACATTAACGGCTTTAGACGTTGATTTGTCATAAAAAACGCGGAATTCGTCGAAATGAGTGTGACCATTAAACTGTCCTGTTATGGTGTAGGCAAATCTGCAAACAAAAACTGTTCTATTGAATACTTAACAATTTTACATGGGACTACCTATAATGACGACATTATAATCCGAACCTACACTAAAGCTCAAATCTTAGTGTGAGAAACACATTGTTAAACCGCCCTACCATCAAGGGTGATGTTCCAAAAATTTGGCGCCCAACAAGGGGCTATTTTTCAGTATTTTCAAAAATGTATCGACCATAAAGAAAATGTTAGTATATTCGCCATTCGTCATTGTGAGTAATTGAAATTTCCGGAAATTTATTTTTATTTTATTTTTTATTTTATTTTATTTTATTAATTTTATTAGGCAATATTAAAATATATAAAATACATTTTAGTACATATTACCTAAAAGGGTGAAGGGTCAGCAAGGCTGTTTTTCACCTAAACCCTCAATATAGTTTGACCATCAACCTCGCTTTGAACGACTCAACATTCCGAGACGCCGAGTATATGTCAGCATATTTGTTAAAAATATGTGACGCTAAGAATTGGAATGAACCTTCGAATTTGGAACCATGGTGTTGTGGAACCGACAGAAGCGAATTGGAGCGAAGATCTCGGTTATGTACTTCCGACCTTCTGATGAGGAGATCCTTCAGATATCCTGGTTGACCAAACTTTAATATTTTGAAAATCAGCACTGCAAAGCGGAATTTGAAACGATTATCCAGTTTCATTATTCCTTGGGCGGAATAATGAGGGGTAACATGGTCCCTATACCCGACGTCATAAGCAAAGCGGAGACAAGCATTTTGCAGGACTTGGAGCTTATTTCTAAGTTCGTCCGTCAGATTTCCATAGTATACAGTGATACAGTAATCGACATGGCATAGTACCAGACTCTCGACAATTCTCCATTTTACCACGGACGACAGGAAGTTCTTGTATCTATAGATAGTCTTAAGCTTGAAATAGCATGTCCTGACGATCTTCTTGACATGAGCAGAAAAAGACAAATATCTATCCCATATCACTCCAAGGTTTTTTACTTCGGTGCACCACTTCACTACGCACCCGTTAACATGTACGTCGGTATGTTTAGCTTCCTCTGCTGTCTGGCAGTGATGAGGTCCGCCCATACACATTGTAATAGTTTTGGACGGGTTTAGCAGTAGCCCATTTTTTATACACCAACGTTGTATCAATGACAAGACAAAGTTCATTTCGTTGATAATACGATTTATGTCGAATGGTGAGCCAGATATGTAAATTTGTATATCATCGGCATACATATGGAAGAAGCAGAAACCAGGTAAAATTTTCGGAAGATCCGCAGTGAAGATTATAAATAATAATGGCCCAAGGAGGCTACCTTGAGGAACTCCACGTCTGTTTTTCCTTTCATCGGATACCTTACCATTCAGCTTGACCCTCTGGGTACGGTTTGTAAGGGAATAATATAGCAGATTTAAAGCCATGTCGCTAAGGCCGTAATATTTGAGCTTAGCAAAAAGTAGGTCAGGGTCAATGACATCAAAGGCTTTGCTGAAGTCCAAAAACGTGATTAGCGTTATTTTGGAGGCATCTATATTAGCAAGGACATCTCCGGCCACTTTCAATAAGGCAGTTGTGGTGCTAAATCTTGAACGAAAACCTGATTGAGCGTTAGGTATCACGTGATTCAGTTCAATATGATCGAGAAGTTGTTTTCGAATAAAATATTCCAGTACTTTGGATAAAGCCGGAAGAATGTTTATTGGCCGCAGCTCGCCAAAGCTGCAGGCAGTACTAGATTTTGGAATTGGCAAAATAATCGATTTTTTCCATAAGTCAGGCACCGTCGAGTTTACCAGACAAGAATTTATGAGATCAGTTAAACTGGGCAAGCAATATGGCAGAATAAGCTTCAACGTTCTGGAGTTGATTCCATCGATACCTGTGGCATTAGACTTCATCCTACAAATGGCGTTAGCTACATCTTCCCAACTCACAGGGCAGAAAATCAAGGTCCCAGTCCGTAACGGATGGTTGCTACGCGAAAAATCATCCAATGTGGCATCGTCAATAGCTGTGTTAGGGACAGCATTTATGAAAAATTCGTTCAAATCATTCGCATCATCTTCTTCTAGGGTTATTACTTTCTTGGGTTTAGAGTGTATATTAGTACGATCAAAAAATTTCCAGAGTTTCTGTGGGTTGTGAAGGTTACTTTCCACTTCGTATTGAAAGTAGGCTTGTTTTTCCTTCTTAATACTTTGAGTCACCAAGTTACGGAGTTCTTTAAAATAGTTGAAATCCACATTTAATTTAGACTTGGAATACTTTTTGTAAGCTTCCTCACGTAGCTTTATCATACTTTTAATCGTTTCGCTTAGCCATCCAGGTTTCGGAGTATCAATTTTAATTGTATGCAGCGGAGAGTGAAGGTCAAACAGTAAGGTAATCTTTGAGTTAATAAATTCGAGTTTCTCATTTATGTCCACTATAGCTTCAGAGAGAGACCAATCTACGTTATTAGCATCTCTAGTAAAATCTTCCACATTAATTTTGTTAAAATTTCTAAACGTAATAAAATAATATGTAATAATTTAATATATCATTGACCAATGAATGGCAAATAGTAAAACAAATTTATTTCCTATTGGCGAATAGAACGCCGAAGGAAACGATTGGATTAAAAGGGTTAGTGCCCTTTATCATATTGATAGAAATTCAGTTCTATGATGAAAAATCGACTGATTATTGTAGTGTCATCGAGAACACACAAGTATTCCAGATGCCAGAGCTATTGCTAGTCTGAATGTGATTGAAAAATCAACCATAAAATAAACTACTTTTAAACTAGTTTTAGATATCATTAAAAAAAATCAATTTACCTTTTCACGATTCTGGCATACTGGTGTGTCCATTCTTGCAAACATGTACTATCACCTGGTGGAATATGCGATAAAATATGCACTGATTCATTATTCCTTTCGGCTTCATACAAGACTCCGATTAACCAACTCAACTGATCAAATGGATCGACATCATTAAATAATAGCCACCAATTGTAAATATAGCAAACGTTACTGTTAAGCCCAATTATTCGAAAGCCGGGTTTCACGAGCACGTTATAAAATCCACCTTGGCGAATCGTGTCTAAAGCTTCGCTGGGTAACCAGTCTACCCATTCTTTCGCTACCAAATCAAAAATCCACGTCGTAGATAAATAAGACGGCATCGAAGGTGGTGAAAAGCTGAAAATATAATACTTATTATTTTAAAGCTACTAACCGTACGATAGCCACTCACATATCTAGAGGATGAGGTTCGTGATTTCCTAAAATGGGATAAACTGCCATGTCATTAAAATGATCTTTAAATAATTGATAAACCCTTTTTATTTCTATAGTGTTGTTTTCAAGCGACGTACTCCAAACTCGATGACTTATAATGTCTCCAGTAAAGTAAAGGTAAGTGAACTTTGGATCCAGCATACTCTATAAAAATTTAATTCGTTATGAAATTTTGACTAAATCGTCAGCAATCCAATCCCTTACATTATGTTGTTTAATTTGGTCAATTAAATTGTCAAGTGCATAATAGGGCATATCGCAATCCCTAAAATCACCCCACATTCCTGCACCATTTTGAGGATCCGAAGCTTGACCTTGATCTACTTGACAACACAATGGCTCACCGCAAACGGCATTGGCTCCCACCTGGTAAAGCGAATCTATATGCAAATCGGTGATTTGCAATATACGGTAAATATGACTCGGAGAAGTCTAAAATTAGTTTAATAGATTTTTATATCTTTTTAAAATCTAAATCTTACATCAGTAAATCTCTCTAGAGAGGTTCCATTTGGTAAATCAAGCGACCATTCCGTTCTAGCATTTTTGAAACAACCAAAGTTTTGGCAAATAGTTGAACAGGCTTTAAACGCATTTAACTCTGTATTTTCTCGAACTATGTAGATCAAAATGTCCTGCAGACAATAATGTTTTAGTTTATGGCTTTGAAAATTTATGTTACTTACAATATTTAATTCGATGGCTCCTCTACATACACGTTCGGTTTCGATACGGAAGAGAGAACATGCGAACACTAGCACTTCTACCAATCTGTTTCGGCTCAAACCCAATCTGCTTCTAATAATGAAGTATTTGAATACGGCAGCACATCCTATGCATACTCCAGTGTTAATAATTATTGATGGTATAGGTTTTTTTCTAAATACATTTGTGGGTATGCTTAATTGACTGATTGTTTGCTTCAGAATTGGAACTTCTGTATTGGTTTTTTCGTAAACAATCAAGCCATTGCAGATGGTGTCGATTGCTGCTTCGTGTAGATTGTCTTTCATATTTGTTACGATGTGATTTGTGCTATTTTTTACAAGTTCTGTTAATTGTGCCAACGGGAGTGAATGTACAACTGTAAAATTATATTTGAAAAGTAAAGTCCCCGTCATAGAATAATAGGTTCTCGCAATGAATCGTGATAGTGACGCAGCTTATTTCTTTCGAGGTAGATGTGGAAGGAAAACGTGCCAGTGCGTCGTGTAAACAGACCGGACCAATTTTGGTTTCTGCACATTAGCTACGTAATTGTTACGATTCAATGCGGGAACCCTAACCAGAAACATAAAAATCAAAATTTTAAATTGGTAGATCCAACAAGGGGACCGCCTACAGTGGTCATCACCGATTTGCACTATTTTTAATATATTTGAAGTTTAAGTTCCCTTAATTCAACCAATACGAATTTTTATGATTATTGTATAAATTGCATCTGCATTATTCCAATTTTCCAATGTATTTCTTTATGCACGAATGATGGGTTGCATACTCGTAATGCATAATGTTCGTTATAAAGCATTATTTCGTTCTTCAAAATCGATTTTCTCCAAATTGGCTGAATTAAGGCAACTTAAATTTTCACCTTATGTATAACTAATTATGACGAAAAGGTATGTTAAAAATAGTGCAAATTGGTGATGACCAGTGTAGGCGGTCCCCTTGTAAAACTTGAAATTAAAATTTAAGGATTATTTAATTCACTAGCAATGAATTATAATAACGAATGTTCAAAAAACACCCCCTTATTGTTATCATAACCAGGTTATGTAAAATCAGAATCGCACCGATATTCAAGATAAATGCTTTTGAAAATGATTTTTTGTCTTTCCCGGAGTACCAGTTTTGCGGGAGCAAAGTGCCACTTTTCTTAGGAACGGGAAGAAGAGTAAAATAGCGGGAGGAAAAGTAAAACAGCGGGAGGAAAAGTAAAAAGAATTACAAATTATTATTTCCATAATTTAAATTTATAGTTATATTAAAATTAAAGCAAGAGTTAATGTGAAGCAACCAATTAAATTCCACCGAAGTTGTTAAATTTTGTTGCTGGTTTGAAACGGTGACTTTAATTTTGGGGTTCACAACTTTATCGGCAACTTTAATTTCGGCTTTCACTTTCCAAGATTCCAAAAATGCAATAAATATTTGCTTTGAATTTCGTAATTGGCTTTCGGAAAGGCAAAAAATAGTATAGATATTCGCGCTCGGGGTTAAAGTGACTTTTCGTCCTTCGGGTAATTTTTCCCCTTAGCTGCGCCTCGTGTAAACAAACCTTTACCCTCATGACGAAAAGTGGCACTTTACTCCCTCGGTATATAATATACTATTATCTCTAATTTTTAAAATATTATAATAATGTATTTTAGGTTATTAACTTGTTAATAATAAGATATAGTTACTAAATGTATCGATTATTTTATTCAAGTTATAGGAAATAGAATCTATAAAGAAAAAACTATAAACCATGACTTTGTTTCGCTTTTATTTAAGCTCCTCAGATGGATATAATGTCTTTAATTTATAAATATCTAGTACAAGTGTGTAAAAATTGAAATTGAAAAAAATTAATTTGAATTACAAAATTTAATGAACAAAAAAAAATGGTTTATAGTTTTTCCTTTATAGATTCGATTTCCTATAACTTGAATAAAATAGTCGTTACATTTAGTAACTATATCTTATTATCTCTAAGAACTCAAAAACGATACAGCATATCAAGAATGTTTCAACCAAAATATTTTCATCGTTCTTTGCTGAACACTTTAGACCTCTTCGACTTTTTTGATATCTTTCACTATTTTTTGAGTTATTGCGGAAAAACTTCGAAGTCACACAGATAGACTATATTACATTGGGCCTTAAAACATAAAAACATGTCAACATTTATAAGCTACTTTCTATTTTAGAAATTATCACAATTTTTCAGTAGTTTTCCTTCCATTTCAATTCAAACAATTTTCAGATACTACTCCTTTTTGATTTTATAACATCTGCTTTTTAAATTTTCAAAATTGCATAAAAGCACTAAAAAATTCTTAACAAACTAGACTATTATACCTAAATTATTTAAAATAAATGAAATTTAAATTTTCCAATTCCAAAATCATAGTAAAGCTTTGGTATAATTATACCTACTACACTATTGAAAAAATACTTTTTTGGGCTTCTTTTTCAGAAAATACTTTAAAATAGGTAAAAGAAAATTTTAATGAAAATAAACTCACCTGAAGAGATATTTGGAAACTGTATCATCATGCAATTGGGAAGGCATAACAGCAACAATAGTGCACAATGTAGCATCTTCACTTCTTTGACAACACAAGCAAGCTTTTGATTGTTGTCACTAGTGGTCTCAAAGTAATAGGATAAGAACTACACGCTCGATTGTGTTCGTTCGAGAACTCACCGAGCCGGAAAAATGGTTAGGAAAGAAGTCTGAATAGTGAGATGAAGTACACAGTGAGACATTGCTATTATTAAATTACAAAATTTACAAAAGAATATTTACTGTTGTAATAAGTTTATTTTAATTTGTTTAGTTATAACTCGTGATAATAAATGGATTGGTATGTTTAAACAATTTTACGAGTTAAATTAATTAAATTGGTAATATAATTAATGAGCCTGAAAGCTTAATAAAATATAATATTAATAATTTAATTAATTTAACGCGTAAAATTGGATAAAATATACCAATTAAAATTATTTTAGCCACAAAAGAGTATCTCACTGGTGACACCTCCTCCTCTATATGCTACCAGAGTGTTCTCCTTGGCTGGAAACAAGGGAGGAAGTTGAGTACCGCGTAACAAAAAACTTAATTTTTTAATAAACAAGATTTGGTTGCAAATACCGGTTAACAATCGATTGTACTATCAGAAATATTTCAATTACAGCATAATTTAATAACAAATTGCGTATTCCATGATTGGCATAAAATGCTTTGTATGAATAAACAATAACTTATTACTTCCTTTATTTCTAATTTGAGTGACAAATTAACATTGCAGTAATTAATATTATTGATATAATAACATAAGAATAAATTAACTTTTATTGTGTAAATATTCATAAATTTTGTTATCGAAAGGCTCGAAATGAAGGTCTAGAAAAATAATTAATTATTGAAATATGTTAATTTATCACTTGATTCCTTTTTATGTTACATAGTAGGTAGTAATATCGGTATAATTATTCTGTTTAGGGTTACAAATTAATTTCTAATCTATGCTGATAAGTAATATGGATATTAAACAAATATTTTTGATTAAATAACTGAAATAACAGTCTCAAGTGTTAACGGACGGTATTTAGCACATCTTCTTGTAACTGATTGGAAAACCTATAACATAAAAGGCATTATAAATTTTATTTCTCTTGCTCTCTCTATCTCCAATTGCTTAAGCTCTCCTCTTCTCTTAACAGATTTCATTAGACATCAGTCAAAATTAAGTTCGGGCTCAAACCGCGGATACCGCATACTTATTCCCTAAATTGTCACGGACCCTTATTATAAATTACCTTTGCACAATTCTACGGAATTGTCTACTCCATTCTTGTAATCAATTACTCCATGGTAAACTCGGACACTAATCTCTTCACCAAAATTTTTCTTAACTTAAATAACTTACATTGGTAATTACTAATTAGGTATCCCATGCGAATAGTAGGTATAATAAACTTTTTCATTAATGACTATATGACATTTTCATAAATATAATGAATTTAGATTCGTTGATTCTATGAAAATTTTTATTACCTGTACCCTGTACCTATATAATTATTATGATAGTGTTTTTGGTTTAGTGTACATACATCTACAAAAATCATGAAATAATTAAAAGAAAATAATTGAATAATTAATAAATATTTAATTTCTGGGATGTTAAATTGATGAGCTACAAAAATAAGTCAAATAAATTAATACTAAACAATAGCTATTGTTTAATATTAAACAATAAACAATCAGCTTCCTATAGGATTTGGAGCCACTGCACCATATTTTTTATATAAAACATCATTTGAACATTTTATTATTATAGACAGTCTTGAATTAATGAATTTCTTGTTATTTTGGGTTAATATTAATTTATGATACAAAATAACGATAAATTTAAATAATTCTAATTTAATATACCTACCAATCCCACCTGATTTGATAAAAAAAACTAAAACACTTGTGATTGTACAATTAAAATTTTACATTATTTTAAATAATACATGATACACATAAAAATAAATTAAAAAATTGCGGTCATTCTTCTTCTGCCTTTCCAGGTTTAGGCACAGTCATTTTAAAAACCATAGATATTATTTTGTAATTAATGAAATTTTAGCTGAAACCCTATCATCCTGTTGGACATCTCTATCTAACATAACGAAATTGGTTTTTCAAGTTTAAATTAAATTTTAGATTTTATATTCACTAATACCGGCTTTAACAGATGAGTTTAATAATTGTAAATGTATTAAAAATAAGTAAATTAATCTCTCTCAAACTATTCATTTTCTCATAACTATCAGTTTTTACAAAACTTCAAATTTAACTGTAGTAAGGGAAACTAATGAAAACGTAAACTTTATGAATTTATAAAATAAACCAATCTTTCATGTTTAATTGGTTTACTTAATCATTTTGTTCCTTTATTCTGACTCATCAGTTTCTTTGATGTTCTATTATCTGCGCAAGATTGTTACAAGGTTAACTAAACAATAAATACTTAATATACCTAATATAGAAAACTGAATCAGATATTTTAAATAAAATTTTTCAAAAATAAAGTACTCAACCAACTTGTATGTGGTTGGAAGAGCTATGGGCATATTTAAAATCAAATTTATTGTAAATTTTTTTATTTTATTGCTATAAATACATTCATATTTACAAATTATTTTACATAACAAAACATTAATAATCTTTTTGAATATTCTTCCACCGTTCAACCAGCTTTGAAACACCTTTTTTCTTCATTGCTAATCCTTGTGCTAACTTTGTCTGCAAAAGTTTATACTTAAAATCAAATTTAAAAATTGTGCTTTTTACAGTACCTTTGGCCGTTTCTTCTTTTTTATCGTTTCACTTGGGACATCTACTTGTGGTGCAATTTCTGCAACTGTTGGCTCAATTACAGGATCATTTGTGGCACCAACAGAAGTCGATTCAGTTTCCATTGCTGCTAAATCCGAATAAAACGAATCTAATGCAGATCCTAACGAATCATTTGCATTGGAACCCTAAAATAAGATTCTCAGTAGTAACAATAATTTTAAGTTGTTTCATTTGTTTTACAAACCTCTTTAGGCGTTTCTTTTTGGGGTTTTGTGTAAGTGGCTTCAAATGCGTCAACGCCAGGTGGTAAAGGTTCGTCTATTGGACATTTAATTTCTGGTAATGTAACATTTCGAACACCAACAGGATTAGATGATTTCTCTGAAATGGATGCATATTTTCGTAATTAAGAAATTTATAAGTGGGAATGAAAAATAAATTACTCACTTTTACGTTTTTTCGTATCCTCTGTAATTTTTGGAGGTGGCGGAGGCGAGGGACTTTTTATTCTTGGGGGTAGCGGTGGTTGAACAGGCACAAAAGTAGCAGATTCGGATAGAATATCATCTGCAGCTGGCGGTGGTGTTGTTGAAATATCCATGGCATCGTCGTCTCTTACCACATCAGGTTGTGGATAATCCCATTGCGTTTTACCAGTTTGAGGATTTCGATAGAAATACCGCTTGTTTGTCCTACAACATCCCACAACAAACTTTTTTAGTTCAAAGTAAGTAATGGCAATAAACATAAAATTACAAATTTTAAATCTGCACAAAATTTATTTGTACAGAAAAACCGTTAACAGATGGCAACAATGTTTCAAAGTAATAATAAAATTTTTGTAACCATCTGTAAAACAGACAAATTTTTTTTTATACTATACCTGCCCTTAAGAAACTAAATATGAATTTTAAAATAAGTAGATTATTTAAATGACTATGCAAAAAATGTTATTTCTTCTTCTTGTTGTCTAACGGCGATATCCAATAATCAGCCATGTGGAAAAACCTATGCATACAGAAAATCAAGTTATTATATAATACGCAACCTTGCTTAAAGTTTAAACAGTGGTAATTTATGGTTAATGAGAGTAATGTGCGTGTTTCTTTTTGTATAGGCAACTATAGGACTGTTCACGTCGAGATTAATTTATTGCAAAGACTGAAAATCACACGAACCAATCAAAGCAACGTATAGATAGATACTTTAATTAGATTGGACCTTGCAAGACTCTACCATAATCTCTATGTGAACAAGGTTTTATCAAAGCACATTAATTTTATCGTTGTTGATTTACGAATTTTAAGAACGGGATTGAGTCGACATGTCTCGACAGGTGGTGCCACAATAGAAAACACAACAAAAACAAACTACTTCTATGGATGAAAATCTTTTACTGACTGAGATTAATTAACTTATGAAATGAGATTGTATGAGGTCGCAATGCTCTAATATTTTTCTTCTTCAATGCCTCTGAAAACAATATAACATATGACAAAAATATGAAATGAATTTAACGAAACTATGCCATTCTATGCATTACGAAACACAAAATTTAATAAAAATTTATAGCAATTTGATTGTAAAACTTTTTGCTGTTTTCCTATTGTTGTGACACCTGCCAACAATATACCGCGTCAGTTCTCTTCTTAAGTTAATTTAATTTTGTTTCTTTACAAAAAAATCATACATTACTTGGGTGGTATTACGTATAAATTAACCAACCAATTTAAAAGCAGAAAAATCTCTTCTAAATAATCAATATTATCAGAATTATATAATATTGGCTTGCCAATAGAAATGGTCCATATATCATTTTTTTTCCTATTTTGAACATAGAATTCTTTTCAAACAAATTTTTGTTTTTAATTTATTGATTGGTTACTTCATGCTACTCACTTTATACTCGCAGTTTATAAAAGTATCAATTATTCTAAAACAATGTAATTTTTAAAGAAATAATGAAATATTTTCATGAATTACTATTTTCTTCTTTTTGAAAAACTCAACTGATTGTACAATAATTTATTAAGAAACACATAGCACCTCACCAAAAATTATATGACGTTAATTTAAATCTTCTATTGCTTAAGTAATCTCCATTTTTCTGCAGTAAATTGCATTTCAAAATTACTTTAAGACTACTAAACATTGATTAGCAACAAAAAGAACAGATTGCAAAATGTAAATAAAATTTACTTTACTTTTATTTATTATTTATCAATTACCTTTACAAAGCAAGTATTTCGTCTAAAATAATAATATGTAAAAGAAATTATTATAAGCAACACTAATTGTTTGTTTTCATTTAAGATTACCAAAGAATTATAAGAATAGGGGATGTACAGAGAAAACTGTATAATTTGTGACTACGAAAAGTTTCCATTTTAGACCAGATTCCAGATCCACAGGTTTCACATTGAGGGATACCTAGGACTAAAAATTGAAATAAATATTCTGCCAACTTTTTAATTCAACAGATGATTATGCTACGCCCCCTGGTTGGGAGGTTATAGGCTGGTAATAATTAGAAGTGTGATACAGAACTGTACAGAACCTAACACTGTTCACCAGAGGACGTAGAAGACCATCTGTCAGATTTTAAAAGTTGGCAGAAAATTTATTTCAATTTTTATTCAAATTTTCTTATGTAATCTTAAATGAAAGCAAATTGGGGTTACATTATACTAGAAACTCCTGAGTTGCTGTTCAATTGAGTGAGATTGATTTATTCCTTCATCAGACAATCTACCATGCATGTGCAATGAAATAATTACTTCCACACCAATAAACTGAATACAATACCCACACGAAATTAAATTTTGTAATGTTAAATGAACCTCCACAATTATACACAAGATTTGTAATATTTAGTGCACTACCAAACTGTTAAAAACAATGTGGTTCTAGAAAAAGCGCAAAAGTATAAAAAAATTTGCATGGATCAATTCAGTCACACAATAATTTGTGAGAATAAATCAAATTTGTAAACAAATTATGTATTTCCAAAAATACAAACATAAACCTGTTGGGTGCCACCATTGGATTTAAAGTAAAACTAAAAGTAGGCAAGTCTTCAATATTTCAGACTGAATACTTCTAAAATGGTAATGAAACTTCTATTGAAAAATCAAGTTAATAACTGCAAGAGATTTTGATATAGGAATTCAGAAACAAACATACAGGTTAAAAACATAGAAGAAAGTGAATATTTAAAATCAGCTAAAACAAAAAGGTTTTAATACTTATGGTATTCCCCCCAAAGAATTTTGTGGAAAAATTGAATTTTACAGCAAAATGAAAATGAAGCCCAATTATTATTTACGAAATTATTTAAATAGAATAAAATCTCACCTGCTTTAATGTTGAAATGGACATCATAATTCTTTCTTCAATTTGTTAAAGGTCATCAAACACATAAAACTTGATAAATTTAAAAGAAAATGAAAGGAAAAAGGAGATTTGTTAGGAAATGTAAAAACAGGAAAGTGATTATAAATTTGAGAGTGATTCTTAAAGCATAAATTTATAAATTCATACCTATCCCATTGTAGAAGCCAACCATCAGGAGCTGCATCCTTTTCCAACGTCACTAATTCTGCACAGGTTTCCTTTAACCAGTTGTTCAAGTAACTCGTAGTTAAACTTCCTGCCTTCATTGCGGTGTACAAAGTCTGATTAAAAAAAAAATGTTAAGGTGGAAATTGAAAAAATTCTGGGTACTTACCTCCATTTGAATAAGCATAACCTGCACAGGTGAAGCTGCCTCTCGTCCCTCATTCAAAAATGTTAATTTTTCATTTAAAGTTTTCCTCGTACTTTCAATGTCATTAAAACCCCCTTTCTTTATTTCGTCACCTTCTTCCACAGCACTTGCTTGATTACTATTAGAGTCCTCATTTAAAATTTCCGATTTTGTAAACATAACCCCGCCACTTTTAAAACCAGGATAGTCTGCTTTAAATCCCTTCTTTGATTCCAAACCCTCATCACTTTTAAAACCAAATCCTTGCCTAGTATTGTCAACATCATCGTCTTTCTCAATTTTTCGTCTCTTGTTAACTACATCGATTGCAATTCTTCGCTTCCTTTGAAATGCTCGAGTGTCAATTACTTCTTCTGTCACTTCTTCTTTTGCAACTTCTGCAAACAGTGCCACATCTATAGGTTTAGGATTTGGAAACAAAATGCTATGACCTGCAGGAGCAGGTTGTTCAATCGGTTCAGGAATTACACTTTTCACTTCTTCATCTTCTTCCTCTGAATCGCCGTAGCCCGCTACCAAGGAAAAACCACTAATTTCTTTCTTTTTCGCGTTATTGGTCTGTTTATCTTCTACACTGGTTACGTCACCACCTAGATTTTTTAAAACCTTCATACGATTTTGAATCTTGCTAACCAAATCCTCTTCCTCGTTATCACTGACATTACAAGAGTTTGATTTTACTTTCTGGTTCTCAACCTACAAAATTTTAAGGATGTATAAAGGAATTTTATGATTTGGTGTTTCAGTATCTGTGAATTCTCTACTAACACATTAAAAATGTGCAGGAGTACTCTAACAGTGAATCATCATCAACACCGAAATTAAAACAATTTCATCAGATTGAAAACTTATGTATCACATTGGTTTACTAATTAAAGCAAACACTATCATAGAGAAAAGAACTCATCAGATTTTAAACAAGGTTCCCACTTGATACTGTGTTTCCAGAACACAAAATATAAACGTTTCTTGACCTTACGTTATTTGATCCTTTTAACAACAAAATTTCCTGTCTACCTTTGCACAAGTCAGAGTCTCCCCCAGTTTGGAAATCTCTGCCTTAGCAAATAAAATTTTTTATTATTCTGAGTGTTTGCGAATTAATGGTAATAAATTTACCTACAAGGGTGGAACAATAAGTACCCGTGTTTGAAGACAAGTGGCGTTGCTGATGGAAGTTGACATTACCGTCGTGCACTACCATCTGTTAAACGACACCATACTAAATTTCAGACTGATTCATGGGTTCGTTTTTATTTGGCAGCCAGTTGTATCAAAAACAACAAAAACTCGTGTAAATAAAGATAAGAATAGTTACTATTGGCCAGGTCGCCCAGGTACTATTTATTAAGTTTAAAAGAATTTAAACAAATTTTTCGTTGCTCACCCCCTCAAAAATCACCTCTTTGCGATTAGAATTTTTTCACTATTTTTGTGGTATTCCCAGATTTAAAATTAATCAATTTGCATAGTTTTATAAATATTAGACAAAGTGTTACAATTTACCCCCCTCAAAACTACGCTCGTTCCACTTAGAATTTTTTCACTATTTTTGTAGTATTCCCAAGTGTAATAGTAATATATTTACGAAGTTTAAAAAATGTTAAACAAAATTTTTTTCGCTTACCCCCCTCAAGCACTTTGAATTGTTTCACTATTTTTGTAGTATTCACAAATTTAAAAGTAATAAGTATATTGTATTCTACAAACTACTTTATGACGTAATTGAAAGATTTAAAAAGTACACAGATCTTATCAAATATTTTACTGGACAATCTTACAAAACACATTTACAGCTGTAATTATTCAAGCTTGCTCACTTTGTAAAATTGTTTAAATTGTAAAAAAGTTAAGAAACATTAATCTAAAAGAATAAAATTGGTCTGGGAGTATCAGAAAAGTGGAACGCCTGTTATACATTACAAGATAAACACAACATAATTGATACTTACGGTAGGAACATCATCAACTATTTTGACAGTTCGAGTAATTTCTGGCTCACTGTCTGTATCATCATAGCCTGGCAATAAGACAACTTTCCTAAAATAAACCAAAATATAATATTCTATAAAAACCATATCAGTTTTACATACCTTTCATTTTCTGGCGATACACTCTTAACTTCCCGTTTATTTTCCTCGACAAGTTCGGAATCCTTCACAACAGAAACCTTCTTGGCAGAACTGGTAGACAAAACACACTTGGAGTCGTCTTGTATATTATAAATTTTGGATTCAATTTTGGGTACAAAAGCAGCGCTGGGAAACAGAGGGGAAACTGTGGTTGGTGATAGATTTGTTTCAAGTTTTTCATTTTTGAAGTCTTTTGGGACGGTCCAGGTCACCTCGTTAGTTTTAACGTTCCAATAATAAGGATAACCGGTGTTGGTGTCAACACATTTTTGCCACACTGAGAAAATTTGCAGTTAAATATTTGACTGTTGATAATAATAAATTAACCACTTGTATGGTGGTGATACACTTACGTGATTCAATTTCGGGTTCTTTTCTGGGCACAATTTTATCAATTTCATTAAAAAAGTCATTAACTGTGTTATCCATTTTACTAATTAATAAGTAAAAGCGTTCATGACAAAACTCCGCATTATATTAGGTTAACTTCCTATATTTTTGAGGTTATGTTGGTGCACCTTCGTATGTCAGTTGGTTTCTGTGTATTTAAATGTAAATAATAAAATTACACGTTTGGTTATTACTGCAAAGTTAACAAACACTTCGCGTTTTAATTGTATGATGTTTAACCTTTACATTATTTTTTAATCTATTAAAATTCGACGATAACAAAAAATAATATAAACACATACAGGGTGCTACTTAAGAAATGGCTGGTTTAAAGAAGCGAGTGACTATGAAACTGAAGTCTCCGAATCCGTTGTTTATGGAATGGTTAACCGAATGGAGGGATAATGCGATTGAAAAAGATTCAAAAATGCAGTATGCTTTTACCACTGCACTTTCATCATTGAAGAAGTACCCGCTTCCACTAGAAACTGGACGAGATTGCAAAATTTTGCACGGATTTGGCGATAAACTTTGTCAAATGTTGGACAGTAGGCTATCTAGACACAAGGAATCCGCATCTACCAGTGGTGTAACTTCCAGTGGTAAGAAGAGAAAATTAAGTACACCCTCAAAGAGAGTTTATGTTCCCACTGTTCGTTCAGGTGCTTATGCCATATTGGTGACCCTATATCGAAAAAGTTTACTGCCCTCGTTTAGTGGATTTATGTATAAAAGTGATATTATCGCTGATGGACAGCATTTGTGTAATAAATCTTTTACGAAACCTGACGCAGGAAGTTTTTATACCTCTTGGTCGTCCATGAAGACTTTACTAGATAAAAATTTGGTTACTAAAAAAGGAAATCCAGCTAAGTTTTCTCTGACTGATGAAGGTATCGTACTTGCAAGTCAGTTGTCTAATAGTGAGAACAACTCTGATGTTGATGACGACGTTTTTATGCCTCCAGATGAAGACTTGTTTAATTCAAGACCAATTTTAAATCCAGGTAATGTGAGAGGCAATGGTGCAAAGCGATCAAAAAAGAACGCGACAGCTGGCGCACCACGGAAAGTTTCTAACAAAAGGAACAATAAACCAAGTCAGTTGTCTAATAGTGAGAACAACTCTGATGTTGATGACGACGTTTTTATGCCTCCAGATGAAGACTTGTTTAATTCAAGACCAATTTTAAATCCAAATAATGTGAGAGGCAATGGTGCAAAGCGATCGAAAAAGACCGCGACAGCTGCCGCACCACGGAAAGTTTCTACCAAAAGGAACAATAAACCAAGTCAGTTGTCGAATAGTGAGGACGACTCTGATGAAGACGGCGTTTTTAAGGCTGCAGAAGAGGAAGATTTGATGAATTGGCAACCAATTTTAAATGCAAAAGGAAGTGGTGCAAAGCGACCGAAAAAGAACAAGGTGACTGCAGCACCACAAGAAGCTTCCAACAAGAATAATAACGTGATTCAGTTGTTGTCTAGTAGCGAGAATGATTCTGATGATGACGGCGTTTTCAAGGCCCCAGATGAAGAAAACTTGATGAACTGGCAACCAATTTCAAATGTAAAACATGATAATGCGGAAATAAGTGGCGCAAATCGACTAAAAGGGAAGGATGCGTCCGCACCGCTGAAAGTTTCTAACAAAAAGAACAACAGAGCAAATGCGAGTGATGATGAATTGATGAACGTTGATGATGCTGTAGCAACCTGTTCTCAGATTGAATTATTCAGTTTTATGCCATTTAGCTTTGAAATTATTCTACTGATAGATAAAAATGAAAAACTTGGGTAAGTATCTTAAGTTTAACGGGATAACTAGAGCAGACTTGCCTTATTTTGCAATGTTTTTAATTTCGATTCACAATAAGATGACTGGGCGCTGGGCGGACCTAATGTGATATAATCTATCAAAGGTAAATTAAACGGGCCTTTACGGGGCAGCTTATTTAATTTTCTTTGAATAATTCATGACCACCCTCCCCCGAAAAAACCTGACTGAGGATGAATCTTATGAACCTTATTCAAATATTTTGTTGTTTTAGAAATTCAAAAGACTTACCAGAAGATCCTGCTCTCTCTATATTAAACCGTTTAAACGTAAATTACGAATTAAGACATTTAAAAGTAGGCGATTATACGTGGATTTGTCGTCAAAAAACATCTAAAAATGAATTAATTTTGCCATATATAGTAGAGAGGAAAAGAATGGACGATTTAGGTGGTAGCATCAAGAACGGACGCTTTCATGAACAAAAATTTCGATTAAAACAGAGTGGAATTCAAAATCTTATTTACTTAGTAGAAAGTTTTGGAAGTAATACTCACACTGGATTACCCGTTTCTTCACTTTATCAAGCAGCAACCAATACTTTGATACAAGACCAATTTTGTGTGAAGTTTACCGATGATATGCGAGGTAGCATGGAATATTTAGCAACTTTCACTACACTTTTGAACAAAATGTATAAGGTAAGATAAAAATATCTTTTTAGCATAGGGTGCTTCTCAATTTGTATCAACCAATTATGATTTTGATGGAAGCGGGAGCTAATAATAGTGCTTGATGATGTGGTTGTTCATCGTTTGACTTCATTTGGGACAGGATCGTAGGAGTAGGGGGGGGGGCATTGTCTTCCTAAAATCTTTAGGTCTGCAGACAAAATTCAATAGAAATCCTAATTGTTGGTTGAATTGCCCTAATAGAATGTCTTTTTCGATTGTTGTACAAAATTAATCACAGTATCGCAAAAATAAAAAAAGACGTTAAAGGGTCTGGCCGGTGAAGTATGTTAAAAATGCCTTTTTTGAATTTCATGGTGGCAATTTTTTACAAAGTTTGTTATGTAAAAAATTAAATAAAAAATTAAAAATTTTAAAAAAATACCTTTTATTTAAAATTAAAACTAAGGTGCACTAAAAAATAAAAAATAATTTTAATAAGAATAAACAAAACTTCTTGAAAACATCAATATAAAAGCGTGGGGCTATTTATTTAGAGGTTAGTAAGCAATTGATAGCCCCACGCTTTTATATTGATGTTTTTTATTAAATTAAATTTATAATAAATTAAATTAAATAAAAAATTAAAAATTTTTGAAAAAAACCTTTTATTTAAAATTAAAACTAAGGTGCACTAAAAAATAAAAAATAATTTTAATAAGAATAAACAAAACTTCTTGAAAACATCAATATAAAAGCGTGGGGCTATTTATTTAGAGGTAAGTAAGCAATTGATAGCCCCACGCTTTTATATTGATGTTTTCAAGAAGTTTTGTTTATTCTTATTAAAATTATTTTTTATTTTTTAGTGCACCTTAGTTTTAATTTTAATAAAAAGGTTTTTTTTAAAAATTTTTAATTTTTTATTTAATTTTTTAGTCATGTTTGACTAAAGGCCGTGTGACACTTGTGTAAATTTTGTACAAAATTTAGTAAATGGTAAATAACCAATAGAAAACGTTTGATGGATACTAACACGCGCTTTCTATTGGTTAGTTACCATTGTCTGTTTTTTTTAAGAAACGAGTAAAAAATTTCTATTTTACGTGGATAATTTGAATGTTTACCAATGAAATTGCTTGAAATTTAATCTTAACCTTGAATAGGGTTCAACCTTGCTTGAAATGTAATTTCAATCAATTTCATTGGTTAACATTCACGTTATCCACGTTGAATAGAAATGTTTTACTCGTTTCTTAAAAAAAACAGACTATAGTATTAAATTTTGTACAAAATTTACACAAATGTCACACGGCCTTAAGTGGGAGGCGGTTGCAGCATAGTGCTAACGCGAGTTGACTATGAACGCTAAATTCCCGGTTCGAATCCGAATGAAGTAAGAACTTTATTCTGACCGTCTCCCCTCGGAAGGCAATGGCAAAGCACCGAGAGTAATATGCCAAGAAGAATCCTTAAAATGTTAATGTTCTAAATAAGTCTCCAAAATGGATCTGTGGACTAAGGGACAGGCAAACCGCCACCCCATTAACACTAACATTTCCCTGGTACAGCCTTCTTGGTTAAGTCCGGGGATCGCCGTACATCCGAAATCTGATAGGCACCTAAAGAAGAAAAGTCATGTTTGTTAAGGGTCCTGTTCATAATGTGACTAAATATTGGTGTAAAACGTTCTTTAAAAGGATTCGTTAAACATGTTTTTCAAGAAATGTTTATATATTTTTGGAATTTTATAAATTCAGCTTCGTAGCTCAATAGAATAATTGTTTCTTGATACTGTCAACTTTTGGTAATTCTATTTAGTAATACGTATATTAAAGAAATCTCGAATTCCAATATTCAGAATTTTCAAAAAAAGGAATGTCAAATTTCTTTTCAAATGTAGTAATAAAGACAATTATTGTAATACTTTAGTTTACAGAAACGATCATTCTATTATTGAGCTACGAAGCTGAATTTTTAAAATTCCAAAAATATCTAAATATTTCTTGAAAAACATGTTTAACAAACCTTTTTAAAGAACGTTTTACACCAATATTTAGTCTCGTGGTGATGCTTCGCCTTAAGGTGGCCGGGAAATTGGTTTTTTTTTGTTCGACACAAATCTTAAAAACGAATAAATTTAAAAAAATTCTGAAAACAGATTCAAAAAGCCTAAGTTTGAAACTACAAGGTGAGTGATTTTCAAAAAAAAATATCGCGAAAAATTTTTTTTTTGAGAATTTTTACCTATATTTTTTTCATCCTAAATTTTTAAAGCCCAAATTTGCTTTATTTTTAAATTTTTTAAATTTTTAAATTTAAATTTGCAAATTTGGATTCTAGTTGTAGCGTCAACTTTGAAGAACATTATTTCACAAATCGGTATGCTAAAATTTTCTATTTTTTGAGTTTTGTGTCGAATGGAAAATGTCTTTTGAAATCCTTATAGTAACTCATGTATGTATGTTTTTTTTTTAAAATAACCTGCTGGATCCCTAAAGAAAGGGATTGTTTCAAACTATGGGTAATTTCAACCCCTCAGCTGCTATGGGGAATTCGCGCTACAGTCGCGGCACCTAGCGGATTCAGTGTTTTTAAGTGAATTTCTCGGCCACCTTAAATACAGCTCCTGCTTCATCCTATCAGAATTCCTCTGGTATGGGTTTTTGATGTTTGATGCTTCACCCTGTATACATCATTCAAACAAAAAATTTCACCCTAAATGCGGTCCTTAAAAATGCGAATCCGATTTAGTAATGTTACTTTTCACCCTGTATGGTGAAATTGTACAATGCGCAGCCACGCATGCGCTTTAGTATTTCAGTTTTTTCCCGATTTTTCGCTTATTTCGCGGAATTTTGGGACACGAAATTAATATATGAAAATTCGCTGCAAGTGAAAGCTATGTTCCAAATTTCAGCTCTCTAGGACTTCGGGAAGTTGGTTAAAAACGGCCTCGAAAAAGTCCAAGGGACGGACGACGGACAACGGTCACACCAAGTTAAATAAAAGCTTTTAAAAAGACAGTCGTGTACAAAATTTTTGATTTTCAATTTACTTCCTGTGGACTTGAGAAGGAAAAAACCGCTTTTTCGTATTTCTCCATTTTTTTATACTAAAAGATATCCGAAAAAACTTAAAAAATTCACAAAGGAAAAGGAAAAAAAAGTCCACAGGAAATAAATTGAAAAGCTGAAATTTTGTACACGACTGTCTTTTTATATAAGAAACTTTGTAAAAAAATTGCCACCATGAAATTCAAAAAGGCCTTTTTAACATACTTAACCTTTCAGACCTTTTGTAAAATTTATTTTAAAAGCAGCTCTCTAGGATTTAAGGGGTCATCTATAAAGGACGTCCGCAATCTTATTCCCTGAGTTAGTAGTAACATTTTTGCACTTCTCTACCCAGATCTTTTATAATTTTAATCCTCAATTTGCTTGCAATCAAAGCAATCTCGTTTTTTACGAATGTAAAAATGATATAAAACATCATTTGTTTATTATGTATTTTGTGAAGTGTGAGGCCGAAGGCCGAGCTATATCACTATAAAGGAAGTGATAACGCAGGCTGAGCTATGTTGTGTGATGATGGAGGCCCAAAAAACTAGATTAAAAGATTAGAGATTGATAAACTGGGCCTTAATAAATTAAATTATTCACGATTCTCTGATTTACTTATAGAGAAAAGTTAATGATAATTAGTTTTCAGTCCAAGGTATTAAGAGTTCCATTATGATGGTTTGAGGGTTATTTTTAATTAAATGAAATATTTTGAAATTTCAGGCCAAAACTTTGAACAGTTGTGCAAAAGATAATTTAGTACCTTCAACGATAAAGAGTGACACAATTTCGTTGATGACATTTAACGAATTCAATAAAGGTTCATCAAAAAGTCGGGTAAGTTTGTTTCTATAAACTAAAAATTTTAATTTTAATGTTTCCTTTGTTGTAGCATTTTAAAGTACAGGAAATGTTGATTCGTCAACTTCTACAAATTAAAGGAATATCAGTTGAGAAGGCATTAGCTATAACGGAAATGTATCCTACACCTCTGCTATTATACAGAATGTACTGTAACATTTCCGCAAACGAAGGCGAAAAATTGCTAACTAGCATCCAATTTGGAAAATTAAAAAAGAAAATTGGGCTGGTGATTAGTAAAACTGTGTACCAGCTTTTTACCAGTGAAAATTTTTAATTATGTTTTATAAAAGAAAAATGCTATAAGTAAAAGTTCTTATTTTTATTATGATTTTTAAATGATGTTCAGTTTTTTAAATATAAATGTATTTTTTTTTATTATAAGAATAATATTTTTTATTAAAATATTTGATTTTTTTACATAACATTGATGATTATGGAAAATTAAAAAAGTTGAGTTCCAGAAAGATTATAAAAACAAGATCTTAAGGGCAATATCCAGTGCTACATTGAATAATTTGTGTTTTATGTCATTTATTTCAAGGATGTTACAAAAATTGAAATAATTACTAGCATTATACACGGTCTTTCAACACTTTTTTTATGTAAACACTAAAAGGATATTGCTCAAGAAAATAGAACGACATAATTGATGGGAATAGAAATGAGACCTACACTGAAGAAAACAGTGTTAAAAAGTTGCACGCTTTCAGTGCATACAGTGTGACGTGATTTTTACATACGCCGACTAAAGGCAATTTTATCTAGAATAATATGTTTTAAAATCGGGTTTGTACAAAAATTTCGTAGTTGTACCTCGTATTTATCAAATAGAGTGGTTATTCATCGAGACATGAGTATTTTTCCGTTAAATAATAAATACTAGATTTTATGGGATTACTAAATTAAATGTCAACATCATGGTCAAAAGTAAAATGATATTTTTAGTCAAGTACAGCTGCAAATAATAAAACGAGACCCAAAAAGCAATTATAGCACAGGAAAGACCTAGTTTTGGGAAAACTAATATTATTTAGTTAAGCCGGTCTCGAGTTTTATGGCTTTTTCAGAGAAGGGAACAAAGAAGCGGCTGTGAGTTAAGTCATTGGGACGGGCACGAGTGTTTGTGACCGGTTTACCAAAAAGTACCGCGCGCCATAATGTCGCGTTTAAAATTACCAAAAAGCACGTATATCTATTATTCACAAACTCATTAATAGGTTTTAAGAAATCATAAAAATTGGGGGAGTGATTAGAAAAAAAGGAAGAGGGAAACCCAAAATGAGACCTCTCATTGGATGGGACCCTTCCTAAAAATTAGGAAATTTATGTTAACGAGTAGAAGGGAACAGGCAGATCGACTCACTCGACAAAGTGGTTCTGATCAAGTAAGTCACCTAACTTGTGAGATCATTTTGTAAAACGTTTAACATCTAAGTTTTCGGGTCAAAAATAGTTAAAGTTTCGACGGTCAGTACTTATAAAAATTATTTTATAAGTATTGGATACACCAAGAACATCTAAATCGGTAGTCGAATCGAAAGTAATAATAGAAATTATTAGTGAATAAAGACATTATTTCGAGTGTTAAAGTAGTGAATTTCGTTAATAAACTATTGAACTTATCACGTTTATTTTAAGAGTGTATAAAGCCGATCGTTAATTATATTTATTAAGAACATTTAGCGTCTGGAAGAATCGAAGTTATTAAGTTTTAGTCATCCAGAATAATTAGAAAATTAGTTCTCGATGCAAGTTTAACGCGAATTAGCGGGATTATACGGTTTAAGGTGAATTAAATGTTTATTTTTGAAACATCGTCGTGGCCCAGGGGTGCAAGTAAAGCGATCTTTGATTTCAAATTCTTTTAAGTCCTTCGATTTATTAAGATTCTGACCTAAAGTTCATAAGGAATCCACAAAATTACGTGCGTAATATTATAATTTCGACGACGTAAAAAATCACCATAGTGATTAATTTGGTCAAGTAAAACTTATCCAAAGCGAATGAACATTATTTTATCTGATAAAAATTATTAAGTTGGGAGTTCATTCATATTATACACATTTAAATTAACAATTCGTGTGAAACCATCATAAAGTTCAAACACCGTATTTAACATCTTTTGTGGCCAAGGAGCCGTTTCATCAATCAAATCAAGGATCGACACTATCAAATCTATTGCAGTCAAGGAATATCCACAACGAGTGAATCATTGTGTAAGACACCTGTATTCAGCCATAGTAAGTGATAATTTGTTATTTTTAAAAACACATAATTTTCAAGAATCGGTGTGAAGTTTATTTAATTGTTGTTAGGTTATTTAAAGTTTGCCTAATTTTATTCAAGTTTTGTACTAATTTCATTACATATACTTCATTAGAAATATATGGATGCGAGTAGCTGACAAAATCTGGGTTTTAAGTCCAGAAATTAAAGAATAGGGTTGTAATTCAAATCGTCATAAATTTAATTAATAATTCTAATTTTGTCTATGGTAAATTTGGGGATTTTTATTGAAATTAATGGAATTTTACTTTGATATAAAGATTAATCAGTCAGTTACTCAAATCATTAAAAATCATTATTTTATTAGCATTAAGAAAACTTAGCTTTGCATCGAGCTCGAATAATTTTGATAGGTTTTATTATTAGTATTGATCAGTGCTTTTGGCATTGAATGTAAGTAAGTTTGTATTTTGAAATTATCTTATTATTATATATTTGTTTTCCAGTTTTCATTTGTTTTTATTGCGTAACTGTGTTACGATATTTCTTTTACAGGATATTCCATATTGTGAGACTCGATAGATTTACGATAGTCCATCGTCCCTTGATAAGTTACATCTAATCTTTTCACTAAACAATTTTTATTCATTACCTACAAAAACTATTAATTCCATACCAACAGCCGTGCGTGGATAAAGGGGATAAACCGTGTTCTCTGTTACATCGTTTACCGATCCAAGCAATTAAGATCAGGGGCGGGCCGGAATTAAACTTAACAGAGTGGCGCCATCAGTAACTCCACAAAATCGGGGTTATCAGTCGAGCATTGTAAATAGTAACCAGCGACACTATGCCATAACACTTTTTCCCGTAATTTTAGTAATTAAAGAATCTACGCCGAAAACCACTGAGTTAGTTGAGTGCTTTCCTTAAGTGTCATAACCTTTATTACGTGATCGAGGGAAAAAGGGCGTAGTGTGAAAATAACACGTAATAACAGTAAAAGTCGCTACGTGCGCGCGTGCGCAGTTATCTCAGCGATTGCGACGTTGTGCCGGTTGGTATTATTTAGTTACACTTGGATAAACTTTAGTTGGTACTTCTGCAACCATTAATTGGAAGCATGAACAATTATTCATGATTGGAAGTATTGGGTACAGTTCTTTTCGGTGCTCTCGAACTGCAGTTTGTTTTTCACAAATTTTTAAAGCATCTCTTTTAAGGCACTAAAACACTGTAAAAATAAAAATAAATTTTATTTGTTTCATTTTCTTAAAGATGCATTTGTTAAGAATGCTCTCACCAAATTTTGTAAAGAAATTCGTAAAATTGACGAATATTTAAAAATCTATCAATTTGAATGCTAGGAAACGACCGCGCATGGCGCCATTTACTTGTGACGTAATCTGGTATTCTGTGATCTGGTAGTATGGGACTTACGCACGACTTACGTTAGTTTAGAAACTAATTCAAGAAAGAATTAAAGATTAAAGGATTAATCTTGATTAATTTTGTACCAACATAAACATATTATAAATATTTCTATTTCTATAATATATTAAGGCGAAGCATCACCACGTGACTAAATATTGGTGTAAAACGTTCTTTAAAAAGATTTGTTAAACATGTTTTTCAAGAAATATTTAGACATTTTTGGAATTTTAAAAATTCAGCTTCGTAGCTCAATAGAATAATCGTTTCTGTAAACTAAAGTATTACAATAATTGTCTTTATTACTACATTTGAAAAGAAATTTGACATTCCTTTTTTTGAAAATTCTGATTATTGGAATTCGAGATTTCTTTAATATACGTATTACTAAATAGAATTACCAAAAGTTGACAGTATCAAGAAACAATTATTCTATTGAGCTACGAAGCTGAATTTATAAAATTCCAAAAATATATAAACATTTCTTGAAAAACATGTTTAACGAATCTTTTTAAAGAAGGTTTTACACCAACGTGGTGATGCTTCGCCTTAATAAACGACCCCAGCAAACACTACACCGTCGGCCGTAAGGCGGCACTATGCCGGCAGTGCTGGCAGCAAAGCGGCCACGGGCTACAGTTACCGGGCCGTTGCAGGACCAGAGTCATGGAAACGCTGTCTGAATACGTGCATTGGCCCGCCGGTAGGCCCTCAACAGGTTTCCAGCATCATCTCAATACAGGCATAATTTTTACGTCTAATTATTATTGTGTTGATCAGATCACTATGTGTTTTTTGTATTTTCAAAAATTACGGGCTCCGGGAAGCACCAATTATAATAAAAAATATGATATTGTCTTTTTATTTTTGGATTTTGGTAAGATTTGTCATCTATTACTTTTATGTTGGTTATACAGCTCAGGTTGGCTGCGCTTCAACGAACTGTCTTATGTCGTTTAACGCGCTACGTATGTGTCTAAGGTTATGTGTAAGAATAAGCGAAGATTTCACCATCACCCACCCAGGAATGGATTCCGAAAATCGAAAATACGTAAGTAGAATCCTATTATTACATGAATCGTCTATTTATTGCGTGTGTATGAATAGTAAATATTATGTATTATATGCGCTTCTGCAAGTCATGCAACTTGATCATAAAGTTACATATCAGTTCTACGATTTCTATTGTTTCAATAAAATTATACTTATATACACTTTAATTTCAGGAGTCGTCAGAAAGAATCGTCTCTGTAAGGACTAAGGATGCCATACAAACCCAAGTCGAAGATGTAATTAAAACGTGGCTGCGAAATGCCCCTGACAGAGGTGGGCGGAATAAAAGAAGAAAGCGAGGTTATTTCCGTTTTTTCTTTTCGAAGGAATTTTAATTTCTGTTTGTATTTTTTGTTTTTTGTAATTAAAAATATAATACAGAAATATATATATATTTTATTGTGTCTAGAACCCCAGAAAAGTACCAAAATTAATGTACGGCAGATTGCCGGGCGGGTGCATGTTACAGGCAGACAGCCAGCTTTGGCCCGGCTGACGGCCGCATTCTCCTATAGGTACCGGCCCAGTGCAGATAACAGACACTGGCCCAGCACGGTCACTTCAGGCGTTTCGACGCTTTGCCGTTGCCGGCCCATCAGTAAATTGTTTGCTGGGACATTCAATACATGACAAATATATTTTAGCGCGTAATTTTTTGTTAAATTTTAGATCTTGGGTTAGTTTAGTTTTGTGCTTTGAAAGTTGAAGTTAGTTAGTGTTATTATCATGGAAACCCAAAAGAAGACGGGCTATAAGTTAGTATTGTATTGTTCTAAAATGTAAGAGCACTACACAATAAAAACACCAAATAAGCTGTTTTGGTTTCAAAATTAAATTAACTATTTCACGTTTTGTTGAAAAATGAATGCATTACATTATTTATTACGTACTTCCAATTTTTATTGATGTATAATATAATATTTATTTCAATTTTAGATAGGTAGAAAAAGACATGGCAAATTATACTCGATACCGAATCATGGCTCATCGTAAACACGTCTATTTTAGGCAAATTATCAGACTGAGCTTGCAGACAACCACTTTCAGTCATGGTCGAAATAACAAACACTCAAACAAACTAATAAAACAATCAAAAACAGAATTACGTACCAAAGTAACTCGTATAATATACCTTGAATACGTACCAACTGCTTGCATACGCGGGAATCGGTCTACCTTATGACGTCAAACCAATGGCGTTGCGTTCATGGTCACATGATATATTTTAAATTATCAGTGAATTTTAAAATCGATTATTTATAACAAAATACAATAAATAGAAGTTATTCTTGCTGATTTGTTATTTAATATATTAGATTAATCAAAAAATACTGTTTTAATTAAATTTTTTTATTCATGCATGTTCCCTATTATCCTGCAGCAAAACTTTGAACGCGTTTTTATCGAAACTACATTTTTCAACCTGGTTGACAACATATTTAAAAAACTATTCATCCGATTTGCATGTACCAAAAAATGAAATGTTCGCAAATCAAGTCTCTATGGCACCACGTAGGGATTTTTTGATAAAGGGCCCCCTTATATTTCTTTTTTATCATAAAAGATGAAAATTTTCTGTAAAAATGGGAAATAAAATTCGCTGGTCCGCCATTTTTTTTGTTTTTTAGATATCAAAATTCCCCTACGTGAGGCTATAAACCTATATGTCTAGTTTATAAATATATTTTTTTGGTATTTTTCGGATGAACCGTATGGCTTAATTGCTGTCAACCACTAAGCAGCAGAGTGTCATTTGGAAGCGGTGTACACCGTAAACTATTCTGAAGATTCAAATCAAATAATTTGTGTAGTGTCTTCTATATGTATAATATAATGAATATTAGTATCTATAAATAAAAAACCATTCATCGTTGGCTCGAAAAAAATTATTAAAAATACACCCTCATACCGCTCGCGCACAGTGTTTTAGTGCCTTAAAGCTATGAATTATGCTGCAAATATACGAATTTTTTCGAGTACTTGAAAAAATCAACAATAATTAACAACCAGTCGAACTAAGGTTAGTTTTAATGAATAAACCGTTAAAAGAGAGATCCACCAGTCAAGTTTAGGTTAGTGTTAAGAAACGATTATTTCAATGGGAGGGAGCACGATATGATAATTTTGTTGTACCATGGGGGACCGTTAAAAGTGAGATCCACCGGTGGACCTTAGGTTAGTGTTAGGAAACAACATTTTTTTATTGAGGGGACCATGAAAAGCGAGATCCATCGGTTGAGCTTAGGTTAGTGTTAGGAATCGATTTTTATTTTAATGGGGAGACCGTTAAAAGAGAGATCCACCGATCGAGTTTAGGTTAGTGTTAGGAAACCATTCTTTTAATGAGGGGACTCTTAAAAGAGAGATCCACCGGACGGGCTTAGGTCAGTGTTAGGAATCGATTTTTTTTAATGGGGAAACCGTTAAAAGAGAGATCCACCGGTCGAGTTTAGGTTAATGTTAGAAAAAGCTTTTTAATGTTAGGAATTGATTTTTTTAATGGGGGGGGGGGCGCGTTAAAAGTGAGATCCACCGGTGGACCTTAGGTTAGTGTTAAGAAACAACATTTTTTTATTGAGGGGACCATGAAAAACGAGATCCATCGGTTGAGCTTAGGTTAGTGTTTGGAAACGATTTTTTTTAAATGAGGGGACCCTTAAAACAGAGATCCACCGGTGTCCGTCTTAGGTTAGTGTTAGGAATCGATTTTTATTTTAATGGGAAGACCGTTAAAAGAGAAATCCACCGATCGAGTTTAGGTTAGTGTTAGGAAACCATTCTTTTAATGAGGGGACTCTTAAAAGAGAGATCCACCGGCCGGGCTTAGGTTAATGTTAGGAAAAGCTTTTTAATGACAAGACCGTTAAGAGTTTAATAAAGTTTTAGATTTGGGCCCCAAACTCTGATCCGGTCCTGTTTATAAAACTAAAAAATTTAATTTTTACACACATTCGACTTGAGTATGGTGCATACGCGCACTTTACATTTAAATACGCTTCACATTTGCCGGGAATTTTTGCGCGTGCGCACATTCGACGTGAGTAACTGCGCACACGCGCGCACGTAGCGACTTTTACTGTTTGCTCAATTTCAGTGGTATTCATCGTCCTCTATTTTAATAAGTCTGGTCTAGACCCTATTTGACATTTTAGATGTACACCATTGACTTTCTGAATTTTCAAATATTTTGCTTGATGTCCCGGCCGCATAGCGGCGCTACACGTTTATCTGTGAACATAACCTCAAAGGATTCTAGAGTGATTGTACGATTTCACGTACTAAACATATTTTTAATACCAGAAGTTAGCGTACAATCTATCAGTTATGGCATTAATAAAGGCCGGTGTTTTATTAAAATGCGGACAATTTCTTTCGGAGAGTTTAATTTTAAATACTCGGTTGGTTTATCAAAACACGTTGCATGATGTTGTAATATTATGAAAATTGGTTTGCAGATCTCTTTCCCTTGCGAGGTCTAGAACGTTTACAACAGCCACAGATGAACAAAAAAAGAGTGAAAGTGAGCCCTCGCCTCCTGAAATTGATTCCAAAATAAAGGAAGAATTGGATAAACTTAACGGCGAAATTGAAAAACTGAACAAGACTAACACCGACCTAATGGTGAGTTACGGTTACAATATAACCATATTGTAGAAGTGCGTACATATCGAGCTTGATATACTTTTAGGACAAATATAAGAGAGCATTGGCTGATGGTGAAAACATGAGGAAACGAATGCTTGGACAAATAGAAGAAACGAAAGTGTTTGCCATTCAAAAGTTTTCGGAAGATTTGTTAGACGTAGCTGATGGTTTACATAAGGCAACAGAATTGGTACCCAAAGAAGAAATTAATGATAATAACCCTCACCTAAAGAATTTATTTGATGGGCTTACACTATTGCGGTTGCAACTACATAATGTATTTAAACGCCACGAATTGGAGACTGTTGATCCGTTAGATGAAAAATTTGATTCAAAGTTTCATCAAGCTGTGTTTCAAACGGATGTTGAAGGTAAGGAAAGTGGAACGGTGATTGCGGTTACAAAAATTGGGTACAAGTTGAAAGAGCGTTGTATAAGGGCTGCTATCGTTGGAGTAGCAAAATAAAACACCAATAGATGGTCATAGTTTTGGAAATTGTACTGTTGTTATTATTTGTATATCTATTTTAAAAAAATTTAATTTCTGTTATTTCTGTCATTGCTCCTCTCATACAAAATAACTTGAGTTGATTTTTATAATTAAATTATCTACATGAACAAAATTTGATTTATTATTTAACTTTACCTGCTCTAATCGTTTCATAGTCTGAGTATACAGTAAAAGCAGATTTCTGACCTGGGTTAGCCATTTTGTACTTTGCAATGAAGTATCTGTCTGGTTGCCATGTCCTTGAAGACAGTAACAGATTCATTTTCCAGAAACGTTTTTAAATAATTAACCAAACAATTACTGCACCGTTTTCGACAACACAATTTTTATGCCACTTCGATAAGGTGACATTTCATACCTCCTTTACGACCTCCATTATTTTCTTTTCCAACATCTTATTGAACGTTCGATCTGAAGACTTCCGCCTTTTTTTCCTCGATTCCTAGAAACATTTCTTTCTTTCTAAAAAAAAATCAACGAATTTTGCATAGCGTCTAATCAATTTCCTTTTTAAGGTAATTCCAAATTATTCTCGATATGACGTGGGAAACTAAAAGAAAAACACCACTTCTCACTTTTAATAACTTTAATTTTAATTAAAAATTTTGACCAAAATTCGCTCTCTTCCCAAATTAAATGCTTCCCACTCGGGGATTTCAACCACCTAATATTCGGCGCTCTGTCGGCATTACAGAGCCACAGCTGTAGAAAAATTCAAAACTTTATAAAATAAAAATACTTCCTCTCAATTAATAAATTCGTTGCTTCCTTATACAAAAATTCAGGGGTCTTTGGGGTTAACCAGCACCCTAAAGTATGATTTACGTTACAAAAGCGTTAGTAAATTATCATAATTTAAAAAAATACCTTTCCATAATCATTTTATAATTTTTCAATTTACTTTTACAGTGAACAATTCTTTCGACAAGATTCTTTTTAATGTGTTTGTAAAACTTTTTCATATCATTTTTGGAGTTACTCTCTTTTATTTCTTTCATCTTTTCATCCAGCCATTTGTTCTTCTTATATTTATATAACTTATTCGCTTCTTTTTACTGTAATCAATATAGTCATCTTCTTCGTTCGTTTCTAACCATTTAAGTCTTGCCAGTCTCTTTTTATTCATCTTCTCTTCACATTCTTTGTCGAACCTTGTTTTCCATTTTAGTCTTTCTCTATAACCGATTATTCTATCTCTCCTCTACATCGGTCGCTACTCCTTTGTTTTCATTTTCCAGTTCTCTCTTTAACCTTTCCTCATACTTCGTTGCCACCGTTCCATCATTGCGTTTCTCTACCCGAAATGTTGAAAAGACAAAGAAAATAGAAGGGGAACAACCGAAAATTTTACAAAAGGTTTTTTACAAGTGCCCCCCCCCCCAAATAAAATCCTGGCCACGGGCCAGTTCTCTTCTCTACGAATTTTCCTTCATGATGATTCCAGGTAATTACAGTATCGGTCGTAATCAGTTTTAGGTGTCCTATTTTCACTTTCTTCCCTCTTCTCTTTTAATGATTTCTATTGATCTGATTTCCTTCATAATGCGCCTCTCCAAGATTGTGAGGTCACTTGTCATTTCGCTCCCCTTTAACTTAAATTTATTCTTAAATACTCTCATTTTATTCTCCCATTTATGCAGCTCGATTATAATACATCTCTTTCGCCTATTTTGTACGCATTTTTAAATAGGAAGGTAACCAAATAACATCAAGAAAGACAAAGATCCAAATATACAAATCTCCAATAAGATGGTAACGTATTCTTCAACAAAGCAACAATGTGCTTGACTCGAAGAGAGGAGGAAGATGTGAGAATCTTCGAAAGAAAGGTGCTGAGAACGGTTTTAGGTCTGAAGAGAGTGGATGACGAATAATTTTTCGATAAAAATTAAGTGTTGTTTGCAGTACTGGTTGTTTGAATATTCTGAAACTGCTTGAGAATACTGATTACGTTCCAGTTAACACAGGAAAAATAACCCAAAAATTCTAAGCGAAGAATTGCGTTAAACCATTGCCTCCTATAAATATTTAGATAGTTTGATTTCTGAGAGCGATTTTTAATTTTAATTTTTCGATAAAAATTAAATGTTTTTTGAATATTCTGAAACTGCTTGAGAATACTGATTACGGTCCAGTTAATACATGAAAAATAAACAAAAATTTCCAAGCCAAGAATTGCGTTAAATATTTAGATTATTTGATTTGTGCGCGATTTTTAATTTTAATTTTACGATAAAATTTAAATGTTGTTTGAATATTCTGAAATTGCTTGAGTATACTGATTACGGTCCAGTTAACACAGGAAAAATAACCAAAAAAATTCTAAGCGAAGAATTGCGTTAAATATTTAGATGATTTGATTTGTGCGCGATTTTCAATTTTAATTTTTCGATAAAAATTAAATGTTGTTTGAATATTCTGAAACTGCTTGAGAATACTGATAACGGTCCAGTTAACACAGAAAAAATAACCACAAAATTCCAACCCAAGAATTGCGTTAAATAATTAGATAATTTGATTTGTGCGCGTTTTTATTAATTCTAATTTTTCGATAAAAATTAAATGTTGTTTGAATATTCTGAAACTGCTTGAGAATACTGATTACGGTCCAGTTAATACAGGAAAAATAACCAAAAAATTCTAAGCAAAGAATTGCGTTTATTAGATGATTTGATTTTTTGTGCGCGATTTTTAATTTTAATTTTTCGATAAAAATTAAATGTTGTTTGAATATTCTGAAACTGCTTGAGAATACTGACTACGGTCCAGTTAATACAGGAAAAATAACCAAAAATTTCCAAGCCAAGAATTGCGTTAAATATTTAAATTATTTTATTTGTGCGCGATTTTTAATTTTAATTTTACGATAAAATTTAAATGTTGTTTGAATATTCTGAAATTGCTTGAGTATATTGATTAATGATTAATAAGATAAAATGTCCCCATGATAGCCAATTCAACGCACACAAAATATATTTGTAACAAGTAGATTTTAGGTCTATTAATTACGAACTATTCTATATACAACAGGGTTTCTATTGGTAACTTTTGTTTATAACTAAAAGTCAATCCGATTTAAGCGCACATTGGTTTATTTGTAAAAAAAATTGTGTGAAGCGAAATTTAAATTCTTGATGAGGTAAGCCGCATCATTTTAAATTACAAATTAATTATAACAGACCACAAAGCTTCAAAACGTTTAGAATGGCGAAAATTGATAATTTGCTGTTGAAAAGCAAATTTCGAGGTTGTTTGATGGGAGCCCTTCTTGGCGATTGTTTGGGCGCGCCTTTTGAAGGCGAAGCCATGTCCATGGGTGGAAAATTAGTTTTACAAAAATATATGGACAAACTCGACGGACCTTACTATAATGGTAGGTTAATTTTGATTTTTAGGTTATAAAATTTAAATCGTTGACCCCTCGAACAAATGCTGAAAATAAATTTTATTTTTTAGCACCACTAAAAAAGTACACAGACGATACTGCTATGTTAAAATCTGTTGCCAAGTGCCTGATAGACAAACCAGCAGTAGATTATCGGTTTATGGCTCGCCTGTTTGTAAAAGAATACTTTCAAGAGCCTAAACGGGGATACGGTCGTAATGTGGTTGATGTGTTCAGCAAGTTACGAAATTCGAAATTTGTAGATATATATAAACCCGCTAAAGAACAGTTCTTAGGTATGGGTTCATTAGGAAATGGTGGTGCAATGAGAGTTGCTCCCATTAGTCTGTTTTTTTATAATAACTACAAAGGTATGATCGAATGTGTGAGACGCTCGACAGAAATTACACATACACATCACGTTGGAGTGAACGGTGCTATATTACAAAGCATAGCAATACAACAAAGTTTACTATTGGATTCCATCGATAAAGTTGATCCCGATCAGTTTGTTGACCAACTAATTTATAAAATGAAAGATTTTGAGGAAGTTGACGAAGAGTAAGTGATTTTTTTTTTAAATTGAGGGTTGCCATAGATACAGATACACTTTTTTTGCATTATAATAAATTTCATTTTTATTTTAAAAACTTTAAATTGTTTATTTATTAAATTCAAACTTCTTCTTTGTATTATTTTTTACTGTTTTATAAAAAGCATTTATTTTGTGGCAACCTTACGGAAAGAAAAAGAGTCAAGATTGCATAATCTTATTGTAGCTTAGAAGATGTAGATCAAGATCCAACTCCATACAAAACTAAACTGACAGCTTTGCATAAGTTGGTAACCTCTGATAATGCTGACGACCACATTGATAGTAACATCATTGCAACACTGGGCAATAACATAACTGCTATTGATTCTGTAGTCACTGCAATTTATTGTTTCCTCAGAGCTCAATCAGATATACCACATATTACGGTAGACTATTTCGTATACCTGTAAACAGTGTGTTTTTAATTTTAATTATTACAGACTGACAACATATTCAGGCGTACAATTCAATATGCAATATCTTTGGGAGGTGACACCGACACTATTGCAAGTATGGCTGGAAGTATTGCAGGAGCATTTTTAGGTGAAGAATATATCAATGAATCCGTTTTAAGGCATTGTGAATTTAATAAGGAAATGCTAGAAATTGCTGATAGTTTATTCACTATGGTGAGTGAAGTGGAAGAAGCAAGTAGCAGCAGCTAAGAGACTATTTATTATTGCTATTTACAAAATAGAAATTGTATAATAATATGGTATTGATGAAAAATGATCAATTTGTATTTTTGTAGATATTATTATTAACAAGCAAATATTATGTAACTATTATTTTATTTATAAATAAAGATTTATAATGTAAATTAATTTATTATTGTTATACCCTGACCCCAGCAGAGGGGCAGGGTAAACTTTTAACTGTCCTGGACCGTGCATAGTTGGGTGCAAAGCCTGAAAACGGCCAGTAACCAAACATGGGTTTAGTTTTGACCAAATCTAATATCTGAATAAAACGTTCCGACCCCCTGAATTTAAAGTAAAATAAAATCAAAAGTTAGCAGTTAAAAAATATGATGTCAATTGATTAGTGCTTTTCATTAAAATTTTATACTTCTAAAGCCGTTTTAAAAATATGCAACTTAAATACCTACAACTATCGTATTTTTTTTGAAATTACATAATATTATGTAGTACGTACACAAAAGTATACCTACTCTTTTTAGCAATTTAAAAATTTTATTTCAATTTTGTCAAATTTCTGTTAAACGTGGATTTCTATAAATCGATATTATCTTTGAACATAGGTAGTTACTTGTTCAATTGAAACGATTTTTTGTTAAAAGCTTTAATAATTTTATTAAAAGACATTCCCAAAAATATTTTTTATACAATTCATTTCAATAAAATAATGGCTTTTAAATAATTTGTATTATTAAACAGCAATGCATAGTTTGTTGGAAATTACAAGTTTGCGACCGTGTATTAAGTCGTAAAATGAGTTTTTGTATCACTATAGAGCGGCATATGGCACGGCATTAACAATAATGTGTTTTTAATATATGTTTTTAGTTTAAGGACATAAACATTACGTTCCCTTCCGTCGCTTCTCTCCTCAGACTGTTAATTCTGTCACACTTTAATATTTTAAAACTGGTTTTCGATCGATCTGTTCAATTACTTTAAAAACATTCGTTATAATAACGAAGTTATTATTATACTTTAAACTCAGGGGTCAAAACTTTTTATTCCAATAGTAGGGTGTTACAATTTATTTTTTGTTTATTTTTAAAATTTATTTATAGAGAGCGCCAGAGGCACTCACAATACCAATTTCGATGGGAGAGGCGGCATTCGAGGCCGGAGGTATTCCCATCGTGCACAATTGAAACGGCGAGGCGTCCTCCGCAAACGTCCGGGACCTCTGTGGTGAAGCCTCAAAATCGAAGAACTTTATTACCAAAAATTGTCGCAAAACGTCTTCGGGAGCGCGAGCCCACCATCGAATTTTTACCCACGACACTGGAAAATGTCCGCCCGGGCCTTTTCTCTTCGATGACATCGAACATTTTGAAATCGCGCTGCGTCGTAGCGGCCGATTTGAATAAGGGTTAACGACGCACCGATGCCGATGGATGGGCAAAGGTCCCTACTACAGCGGTTTTTACCTGCCGAAGCTTAAAAATAACGTTGGGCGGCGCACCAAGAGTACAAAGATGAAGAATTAGTCCAGTCATTATATCCAAAAAACCGACCCTACCCGTGAATAATTTCTTCACTGGGTCACTGGGAGTGTAAATTGAAAATCTCGACCAAATTATGCTTGCGTATATTCGAAAAATGTTTTTTTTTCGTAAAAAACGGTTTTTCTTGAATAACTCGGCCATTTTTGATTTTACATAAAAACCGTGGGAACAAAAATTGTAGGAAATTTGATTCTCTACAAGTTTGGTCCTTACAATTTTTCTTCTAGGATCGATATTTTTGGAATTGGACCCGAAAAAAGCGAGAAATTCAAAATAATATCATTATATCTTTTATTTTCAACTTAACGGCATAAATGAAGAGAAACAAACTTGTGGAGAATCAAATTTTGGACAAATTTGGTCTCCACCTGTTTTTACAAAAATCTATATTTTCGGAATTTAACCTAAAAATATGTACCCATTTAGAAATATTCCCATTATCCCCTTTATTTTCAATTTTACAGGTACAATATTATTAATAAGGCGAAAGTTGTACATATTTTTAGGTTAAATTCCGAAAATATCGATTTTTGTAAAAATAGGTGGAGACCAAATTTGTCCAAAATTTGATTCTCTACAAGTTTGTTCCTCTTCATTTATGCCGTTAAGTTGAAAATAAAAGAGATAATGATATTATTTTGAATTTGTCGCTTTTTTCGGGTCCAATTCCAAAAATATCGATCCTAGAAGAAAAATCGTAAGGACCAAACTTGTAGAAAATCAAATTTCCTACAATTTTTGTTCCCACGGTTTTTATGTAAAATCAAAAATGGCCGAGTTATTCAAGAAAAACCGTTTTTTACGAAAAGAATACCATTTTTCGAATATACGCAAAAGCATAATTTGGTCGAAATTTTCAATTTACACTCCCAGTGACCCCCCGAGACAGCTGCGAAACAAAAAACCACTAAGAAATTATTCACGGGTAGGGTCGGTTTTTTTGATGAAGCATAAATAAAACAGCGAATATAATTTTATTTAAATATAATCTAGAGTAATGAAATAATAAACAAGAATTAAAAAGTTATTAAAAACCATCCATTATAAAATTTAAAAAGGTGAAAATATTATTTGGATTTTATTTAGAGCTCTTATCCTTGTTAGAACAACACTGACAATCCGCTGAATTACATTTACATTTTTCTTTACAGCACGATTCATCGGAAGTCTTGCATTCCGCTGCGGGGCAAGATTTTGGTAAATCCTTTGTTTTTACTAAAATTTTGTTATATAATTACATAAAATTAGAATATTGTTTTATAAGGACCAAAACGGTTACTTTTGCTCCGTTTAAAGCATACGTTTTCTTCAAACTTTGAAAATTAATTATAATTATTTAAAACATTAAAAAAAATAATTCATTTAAGAAATATACAATATAAAAATGAAACTTTAAGTTTATGTAATACATGGTAAAAAAAATAACATGCTTTATCGCCGTTTAAAGAAAACTTATAATTATTTTAATATAAAATAAATAATAGTACCTTCGCAAGCGTCCGGCTTTGGCAAGTCCTTAGTTCTTACTAAAATTTAGATTATGACATTAAATACCAATTATTTTAATATAATATGTGAATAGTTAATTACCTCCACAAGAGTCACTCATTATGATCAGAATATGTTTATAACTGAAATTACGAAGTTAGAGAACACAATATTTATAGAGTAGATAAGCGAAGATTACTAGAAGAAAATAAATATAGGTGTATCAGAAAATCCATAAAAACACTTATGTACTTATGAAATCATTCGTACCTTTCATCATTCGCACCTTGTTGATAAAATATTTAAAACACGTAAAAAATTCTGAGTATGATTCAAAGAAAAACCCAGAAGTAATTCATAAAAATTGAATAATTCAGTAGTTCTCTAAAAAAAAACTCTGAAGAAATTGCATGTAGCAATTTTTTGGAACAAAATGTTAATCACAAAATTCAAATATAATACCTACATTTTTTTAGGAAATATGTAAATGACTCATTAGTACATCATATTTTATTATATTCATTTATATAACACGTACTAAATATTATAATCAGTCCTAAAATAAGGCAAAATATTTTTGTTATCCATTATCACATCATTAATATTTATTTTCAATTTGAGTGTATGTATCACTTGACATGTCTCGCAATGTCACCTTGTTAGTAAATACAAATAATTCAGTTCATCTCGAGTATTACACGAAATTGCGTCTTTTAAGACCCCCAGCTGTGTTATACAATTTTTATAATTTAATAATAATAATTATATACTCGGGGTCTTGGACAGTTGCCCAGGCTACTCTCTTGCGTCTTTATTGTTTGGATCAAAGAGATTCTAAATTTATTTGTGTCGTGGTTTGGTTTCCACGTTAACCTGTAGGTTTTACTCCTAATTTTATTTTCCAAAATAGATAACATAAAAAATTCATATTAATTATGGGCAATATAATTATACAGACTAATAAATCGCGAAAGCATTGGTGCAGCAATTATTTATAACTATATCGAGTTTAAATTACATCATTATAAAAATTGAGTATTATAAATAAGCTAAGGGTAAGTCGAACGACGTAGTACCTGCAGAATGAAGAAGAAGAATGTTTGAAGAATGAATGAAGAAGAATGTTTCATTATAATGTATACTCTAATTTGTAAAAAAGAAGTATAATAAATATAAAAATGTTCATATGTAACCAGATGCCGGACAGTTCTCAACATACGGTCCAACATTCATGGTTTCAATAAGTATCAACATTTCAGAGATTAGTTTTTCAATTGTGTATTTTGATTCGTCGGGCAGCGGAAAATTTTTAAATGGTATCCAAACATTTCTGTTTAACGTAACGGGTTGAGAAAAAACTATTCCTGGAGGTATTCCATAAGAACCTATACAGGGTACAGAGGATTAAAACTTTCCTGTTTCATCTACACTATTTTTCTTACCGTTAGAACATACTCCTAATGATATGATTTCATCTGAAGGTTCTTTCGAGTACCAAATTTTTAGCAAATAAATCAAAGATTTAACTTTTGAGAATACTGGAGTACGATTCAACTGTTTTCTGACTATCTTTTTAGCACTATTAGCTCTAGATAAAATACTATCAAGATCTTCAATCAAATAGGCCATGAAGCGTAACTCAGAATCCACGATTCCTAAAGGTAATGTCGAACCTCCTTTATTTTTCAGAACTCTTTGGTAAGGACGATAAATATCGCTTCTCATTATCACGCTCTGCACATCCACAAAGTGGTTATTCCCAACGAAACCCCAAACTGGTGGTGCACCAAGTTCTTCCAAATCTACTTTAGCTTGCTCAGCTGCAAATTTCAAAGGACCCAAACCTTCGTGACTTGTAACTCCTACTATGTTTTGAATTCGGATGGCTGTACATGTATCAATTAAAACGTTGGCGTTGAAGCATATAGGACCATCTATTGCCAGAATAATTCTTAAATCGCGCTTTGCAAAAGCGTTTACCGAGTCTGCTAACATAAACATTGACGACATGTTTCTAATTAACCATTCGTTTTCTTCTTCATCTGATCGTCTACGATTGAACTAAAAGGTACTTCTATTTGACAAAAATTGTTATAGTTACCTCGTATAATCACCGAGGATTATTAATAATTCGCAGTCCACTACAGCATCCTCAATTTTATCTGCTAAAAAAAACATATCTTCATGTCCGTAAATAGTTAAAGGTGTAATATCTTCAATTATATCTTCCAAGATTTCAAGTGATTCTTCCAATTCCATGACAAAATCATATAAAGTAATTTTCATGCCGTGCGGTTTTTGTAATCCTTCAATTTGTACCAATTCGGAAAGAACAAACGATAGAAGCGGATTATACAAACCAATGATGCTAATTTTTCTAACATTGGTTTTCTGTTGTAATTTTTCCCATTCAACGAAGTACTAAATTGTATTATGATTATCACAATATTCTGATTATTTGTAATTATCAGTACTTGCATATTATCGGCAACCATTTTTTGTAAATCTTCTTGGCTAATAATTGACTCAAGTCCGTAATAATCGTAGCAATATTCCCAAAACTCGCTGAGACCACCCAAATAATGCGCTTTGCCTCCTCTCATTGCCAGTTCTTTCCATATAATTGGAGAAGTAGTGTGATGCCAGGAGTGTTTAAAATTTATATCTTCTAACCATGGCTAAATTTCAAATATTATTATTATATTCATACACTAGAATAGTGATTACTCCTATTTTTAATTTGATAAATCTAACTTACTTCCCAATCTCCTGCTTTTCGCTGAATAATGTTTGTATGAAAGTTAGGTAGCCTTTTCTCTATATATCGTGCCACGTAAATAGCATGCACAAAAGCAGGGCACGTTGGTTTACCAGCAAGGACAAAATATGCCATTTATTTTTGGTTAAATTAATTTTTTGAATGATAAGAGTTGTCAAAATAATGACAGTTTTGTAATAAATAATAATTGTTATAATTATTTTTGAATCCACAAAGTTTGATTTGAAAATGAGTGAGATAGCTGGTAAGTAATAATTTTGTTTTTCTACTTTTTCCTTACCTTCTGCTAGTGGGTAAACTGGCAGTAGATCTAAATAAAAGCATAGCGTTTACGCGAGTTGACTATGTAAGAATGAACTTGAATGAAGTAAGAACTTTATTCTGACCGTCTCCCCCCTCGGAAGGCAATGGCAAACCACCGAGGTGTAATCTGCCATGAAAGCCTTTAACAAGCATTGTTGAAGGTCACTTCTTCTGTCAAGATGCAATACGAAGAAGAAGATCTAAATAAGCGGAAATCTTTTTTTAAAAATTGTTTTTCACAATTCGAAAGTTATTTAGAATTTGTTTGGTTTGGAATTTAAAGTTTAAACTGTGAACTTCCTATTCGTCCCAATTGGTTGTCGATAATAATTGTGTGTACCACGGATATTCTTCTACAGCTGCAGGTAATTCCTAGAATGTTTTGAAATTGCACTATATATTTCCAAAATTTCCATAATTTTTGCTTATCTTATCCTATATAATCAGCATATAAAACATAAAAACAGCATATTTGGGTTCGGCTCTATAACTGTAATACAATTCTTCAAGCTTTATTCCCTTCATTGGAGAATTTTATCGGTTGGTTTCATTGTTTCCAATACTTCTTTCATAAAACATAAGTAGAATCTAAATTCAGTTTTTGAATCGTAGCCAAAAGTCCAGTTGATTCTGCGACATATGCTCCATTCAATTTACTGCCAATTATTACCTTTTCCAAAGCTTCTATGATCTCAGAATAGTGTTGAAAATAATTCTCGTTACAGTAAGATGTCCGCTCCAACGTTATTCTAATAATCGGGCAAGGAACTTTTCTTCGTATAAACTGGCAATTGTTCCACGCTTTAAGAACGAGTACAGTAAAGAAAATTGTTCTACAAATTTCTTCAAAATAGCAATTTCGTTGATAGCTTTCACTAGAACCAAGTGTAATCTATGATTAGTACACGGAACGTACGGAATGTAGAGTAAAATGTTTACTTAGTTAACTTAGTGGTTGGGGAGTGGCTAATGTACAGAAACCTACCGACCTAACTGACACCCCCGTTTTTGCCACTCAATACAGATGCTCCATAATAACATTGGCTTAAAATGTTTGATTTATCTAACCCAGCATCACTAAGCTGCTTTATAGTCAATTCGGTGTATGTTTGAGAGTCAAATTCAGTTGTGGTGTTGATGGAAAGGATAGATATTCCTTGCATTTGCCATCTTTAAGTATTTTACTGCTATGGCGACATTCTCTCGATTGTTTTTGTCTTTCGTTCCATCTTCTATAAGATGTAAACCAAGGGACATCAGTCGCTTTTATGTCATTAACTGTCCACAGAGATAACAAAATTCAGCATCATTTTACTTGGAGTACTCTAGCCAGAGACGGTCATTGCCTTGCAGCTAACGCAGTTGGATGCGAACGCGGGGTACCGGGTTCAAACCCGGGGAGAGTCAAACTTTCTTATGACCAAGTCTCCGTTCTTCGGAGGGCACGTTAAGCCGGCGGTCCCCCTGAGTTGACAAATTGCCACCGTTAACAAAAAAACAGGGCTACAGGCACATCTGAATGCAAGGCTATCAAGCTGCTAACGGATGTAAAACAAATATAGTCCAAAATCAATCTGCGGACTACTCACCAACCCGTCTGGCCAGCGTGGTAAGTTATGGCCAGATCCTCCATAATATGGAGAGGCTTATGTCCAGCAGTAGGCGGAAAAAAGGCTGATGAAGAAAACTCCAGCCAGTTGAACCGTTTAAACCAATCAGATTGAAAATTGAAGAGTATGTTACGAATAACTGAGATGAAAACGTTAAAATCGATGACAGGCAAGTCTAGTAGGGACAGAGTGCGAATACTGATATAAGAGAGATGTGTGGAGTGGAGGATGTCGTCAGATGGGGAGACAGCGTAGACGATACTGGCACGATTATGTTAAATGAATAAACAACAGACTACCACGTATAGCTCTGGAAGGAAAACCAGGAGGACGTCGCCCATCGAAAAGGCCACCAAAGAGATGGAGAGATAGCTGGAAATCTATCTCTCAAGAAAACAAATGAACTTCGACACAATTAATGAGGTTATTGATCTCATAAAAAGTCAAGGAAGAAGAAGAAGATTGAAAACTCCAGTTATGCCGGTTTTATGGATAATCTGACAAAAATGGTTGAACTATGAACCGGCGAGCTACCGAATTTAGTCCCGCAAGGGATACCATTCCAATCTTCAATGGTAGTTTTCTTCTTCTTCTTCCTTTCAGGGTTTACGCTTTTTGCCTGTTCCGACTTCATAAGTCTCGCCAACGCTTTCTCGGGCGGCCAATATCTCTTTTCCCTTTCGGGTTGTAATATTTTGATATTTTTTGATCATATTTGATACACAGTTTCTGCAAAGCAAAAATCGCTTTCTAGAGGTCCAGAAAGAAGGTCCTCAAAAAGTAGGCAATTTATGAATGTATTCCGATTTATTTGTATTCCTAAGTTCGTTTGGTCTTTCCATTCTCTTAAAAGAAGAGAAGAAATATTCTATGATAGTACATAATTTTATACGTTCAAGTCATACAGCCGTACCAGCTTTTGTTGTAAATATGCTTGATGTTCTTCACTCCTGCTCTTGCTGTAAGAAAGAACATTGATGGAACTATGTACGTAACATTTTGTGCTAATTAGCTTGTGTCGTATATTATTGTGAAGTGTCGTCGCTTATTTTAAGTAACTGTGTGCAGTGATCAACATAACTTCTGTAATGTAATCTTTACATTATGCCAGTTTGATGACATTGAATTTAACGTCTCGCACATCGTCATTGTCCATGTAAATTATTCTTTTAGTCTAGTCTCTAATGTATTTTTAAGTATCATTGCAGTTGATCTCTCATTCAATATAGGAATATTAACGTTTATCTGTTCACACCATACTGGTTAGAATAATGTCGTATAGCAGGGCAGTTGGTCTTGGAAATGCTGTTTTATATAAACATAACTCAAGTTGCATTATATTTGTTTATACCGAAACTACCGATGTGTTTTCTTGAGCAACTTTAGTTTGTCTAAGATGTGATACTACGATTGCAAGGAGCTGAAGCATAAAAAGTATAATGATAGGTTTGTATGTAGTAGTTTGATGATGATTAATAGTGATTTGAGAACCATGAGTCGTTGGTCCTTTTTGAGCACGAGAGAGTCACGTGACGTTTCCGATCGAATCGACTCTGGCGCCCTTACCTTTAAGTACCGAATGTGTCAAGTAGAGACCCTTTTTAGTACTGCTACGCTTACTCACTGTTTCTGATCTCGTTACTGTAACCCACTCCCATACGCACGAGCGAACCGGCACCTTGTCTTTTGTTACAGGTGGGTAAATGTCGTTTTGCGTAGAAAGATCATAACAAAAGTAACGTCAATTATTGTATTCATTGTTGTGCGCAGATTATTTATTTGTACTTGTTTGACCATCGCATCGTTGCAAAAGAAACTTGAGTTTTGAAGAACTTTCTCTTGATTTTTTTAGCAACCCTCTTTATTAGGGGTTGTTAGTTGAAGGTTAATTTACGATTCAATAGTTAAAACGTTAACAAACGTATCCATTTAAGAGTGGATGGTTACGGAATGCGATTCCTGGCAATAACCACTTGTGGGATTTGATATTGATTTGACGGAAAATACTGATATATCATAATCTGAATTAAATTTGTAGAATTGTGCTTCGCAGTTTGATTGTTAAAGGAGTGTGGCAAGGACACGCTTATGTACTCGGGTGAGAGTAAAGAAGACATCCTTCCTTTTCTTTTTTTTCTTTTCCCTTGCTGTTGTACTATCAAGTATCACCAGCTTCTGTGTTACTTTTCGATATTTTATTTTTTTGATTGGATAAAGTGGTCACTCTTGGCTTACTCCCCCCCCCATAGAAAGTATTCTTCGGTTAACTTAGCCATATAGTAGTGCAACTATGAGAGGTCTGTGCCCGTTGTATGAATAGACCATTTTTACACCACCATCTATTCTAACCAAGCATATATTCAGGCCCTACATTTTCAGTTTCACATTTGGTGAGAAAATCCTTTTATATAATATGGTACTGTAAGGCTCTGGCCAGACGTGCAGTAAATTGACGCTAGCTTCAGCAGTAAAATGAAGCTGCAGTAAAGTTTATAAATACACTCTATGGAAACAAGCGTATTAGTTGGCCAGACGGAGCTGGAAATGTCGCTTGAAAAACGCGAAAAGGTACATTTCCAGATAATGACGCCGCTTCACGCTGCACGGATGGTTTCGGACCTATTTATTTGCGTGAAGCGCAACGCATTTGTATAACAGTATGGTATTTGCATATAACTCATTTACATTGTTTCTTTTTAAAAATATTAATTAAATAAAAAGTTTTTACTGCTTTACTGCAGCTTCATTTTACTGCTGAAGCTAGCGTCATTTTACTGCACGTCTGGCCAGAGCCTAAATGCAATAAAATCCTTAATTCTTGGTACTAGGAGCTAAATGATAACTACTCGGCTTCTTGGTCACCTATTTTTGAATGTAGGTAAATAAAAATATTATTTTAAGATTTTATTATCTTTGTACAATCTACATTACGTTTTATTACAATTACATATTCTTTAGCTCACAGTCAGTCATTTTAATATATCCAATTAATTTTAGGATGTTTAGTGCATTCCTTCTCACAGGAATATTTATACAAAATTCTCTTTAGTTTTTGCAGACTGTACATGTAAATAATGATTTAATATAATTTTAGAAGATACGAAAATAATTCTACAATTTCATTCTAACCAAGAGTTACTTAGTCCGATTGTAAGAGAATCTTTTAATATATTTTTCTATTAAAAATTAAACACTTTATTAAATTTTAAAAAATAAACAGAATATTACTCTAACTTTTTAAACTTAACGTATTGTAAAATTTTTTATGATGTGTTATATTTTCCAAAGCCAAGAGGATTGGAATGTTTGAGATTATTTTCCTTTAATTGCACATTAAGTTTGGTCGTTCTGTCGCTTTTGTCTTTGTATGTTTCAAAATTTTCTTTATCGTCTGTTCCTAATTCTATAATCTTGCGAATAACTTGCTGCTTCTCGGCGTAGGATTGTTGTGACGTTAAGCTGTCTCTGGCAGCGGATATCAATTCAGGATTTTCCGTTATTGTGTCGGTTAAAGACGCTATGAGAACATCTAAAACAAAAATAATTAAAACTTTGAAATTTGAATATCAGTTTAAATAAACCTAAAACTTTCTTTTCCAAAGCTCTTGAGATATGTCCTTGTTCTGCTTCAGATTCTAAAAAGCCGGTAAACTTTTGCAAAGCTTTTTGAGCTTCGGCGTTTCCACGTGTAAGTGACTGGGTAAACATCACTTTTGCTAGTTGATAAATAACTTCTTCAAGCGAATATTCGGTATAAAGGAAATCAGCTAATCTCAGTCTTTCTAAAAGTTCATCATATTCTTCATCGTTTTGTGTTCGAACTGGTGATTGATTCTTTTCCAAGTTGCGTTCTCCTGAAGGATAATTAATTACATAAATATTTACATGCTTACTTTATCAAAAATGATATTTACTGTTGGGATTTTCAAATAAATATTTGAAATTGAGAATAAATTTCTATTTGTCGTACAAAATTGTGCTCCTTTAAATAAAGAATTACCTACATTTTTTACCAAGTAAATGAAGTTCTGATATTTTCGGTTAGTGCCTGTATTTGGACGCTATTCAAACAAACGTGACCAGAAATTTAGTTACCTAAACGCATTTTGCAAAATAATAAACCGCATTTTATCATGAAAAGGTGTTAGGAATATAAAAATAAATTTTTATTTAAATAGCAAGAGCCAGCTGTGTTGTTTCGGGTATCCGTTTAAATTATATATCGATCGTCTTTATAGGTCCACCACATATTAAACACGGGTTAAAACAACAGAACCTTTGAGGCAGACGGAGTGAATCTGATTTACATATGGATCGCACTGATCGAGTAAACCGTCAAGAGGCGAACTAAAAAAAAGTAATAGGAGTAAATCTCGTGTAATCACAAACTTAGTTTTAATCTCTAAAAATCGATTAAAATAATTACAAATATATTAATTAAAAATGATCTTTTAATTATATAATTTGCACAGTTGCAATTTGGTGACGTAGAAGCTAATTATAGTAAATCCTCTGTCAAAATTTGAATTTCATTTACCATCGTGCTATAAGTAATATATGAAAATGTCATCCCACATGTCTACCCATTTTAGGAATTATAATTATTAAAAATTGGTAAACTCAAATTTTTTTTATAATCTGGCAATTCTGCAATCTAATCTCGTGAAAATACCCGATATTTTTATTTTATTTTTAAATGTCAATTTGGCAATAAATTGTGCAAATATTTTGTTTTTAAAGTGCTTCTTAAAAACAAGGTTAGAAGATAAAATCCGACCTATGTCGCTTTTTTGATCTTTCGTAAATTGTAAATGTTATTACTTGTTTGACAAGTCGGATTGTACACTTTGTAATCTTTTATTCTCTACAATATTGTGAATTTTAAATTAATTTAATTAATTACAAGTAAATAAGTTGCGCTAAAATAAATTTGACAATATCACATGACAAAGGATATCCTAATATTAGAATATTTGTGAATGGCACACATTTTTTGTGTGCAAATAAGTATATCTTGAATTTATTGTAAGATAAGCTATAAATAATTTTTATTTACTTAATTTAAATTATAATTATTATAACCGTCAATTTTAATCATTAAATCGCGGAAAATATTAGTCTCCTAATTTTGAAATTTTCAACCCTAGAATTTGGATCTATGATTTTGGAAAATTTAAAAGACAAATTAATTTATTTACTCAAATAAAAAGCTTTCCTATTAAGGCTGGGGATTTGTAACTTGGGGCTTGACCAATTAATTTGAAATTTTGGGGGCATATACCTATATGGTCTTCCTATAAATTCAGCTTTTATAATATTGGAATAGGGGATGTTTTTAAGTGGCGCGAATGTAGATCATTGCAGTTAATAAAATAAGTAAAAATCAGCAGTCTGAAAAGTTTAACTTTTAAGTATTATTTCAAAATTGTGATTAGTTCGAAGTTAAAATAGAACAGTCAATTTTGTTCATGAAAATAATTAAAATTTGATAGAAATTTCCTGTATCCACACACGCGAATTTAACAAAAACTTTCACGTTTACAATCGTGGTTGGAAATAAGGAAAACATTTTCCATTAAATAATTTACAGCGATGTCGCGACTGCACATTTAACATTAATTATAATAACTGATTTGTGGAATCTCAAGGTTTTAATAATGTAATAATCCTATAAAATTGTACAATAAAATTTATATGGTATGCTACTGTGCATTTTAATTGCGCAGGCTGCATTTAATTCGGTATGTCTTGGTTGTCGTAAATTGTCAATTTTATAACGCAATGTGGATAATTAAATTTTTGTTTGTGAATTAAAATAAACCAAATTTACACAAATTTAAACAGTTGCACCGGATGTGTTGTAGTGTCTTCAAAATATTCAACATTAAAATAGAAAAGCTAGTTAAAGTTTTTATAACCACAAAAAATTTGTAGTGATTGCTTAAGTAAATTTTTCTGTTTATATCGTATTAACAACGACTGGTTGAGCGTTTCTCTATCATGAATTTTATTTTACTAATACGTAGTATCCGATTAAGGGGGTATTCTAATCTAGAAAGCTATTTTTCAGGTAATATTTGCGATTGGTTTTATAAATAACTTAATAAAACTACATTATTAACGTTTTCACATATGATTATTATTTATGTGACTTTATAAATAATATAAATTTAAACTTCAATAGCTTCCGTAATTCCTCGAATTTTATCAAAGGATATATTTTCAATAGTATGAAGATTACGAAAATGTAAAAAAGAATAATCGCTTTTTAAAAATCTCTAAACTAGAATAACCCCTTAAGGCCGTCTTCTTGTTTAACAGCATAAATTATGGGCGATTTGTTGAGCTCAATAAAAACAAAACAAAAATATTTTTTCCATTCAGATTTTTACAACATATTTGTTGATATTTTGAGAATATACAATAAAATTTTTGAAAACAAAAAATGAAAATTAAATAAGTTATAAATTGGTAAATTTGGGGGTAAAAAAAATAGTGGGTGTGCTGGTTGACACAATTGCTACCCTTCTGGTCATCGGAAATAAAATTTAAAAAAAGATTCTTAATTAGTAAGAATGTCGTTATAGCCCCTACCAAAGAGAAAGCTGAAAAATTTTTTTTCACAAAATGGTAGTTGTCTGAAGAAAAAAATTCATTTTTTGACTGTTTTCACAATTTTTAATTTTTTAAAATAGTAAAACTAATAATTTTGATATAAAAGTGGTAGGGGCGATAGACAGTTATATGTTGAAGGTTGGTACAAAATTTGAAGTAAATCGGTTAAATAGAACTTGAGATATCATGTCAACCATGTTGAAAAATGTAGTTTTGAGAAAAACACGATTAAAGTTTTGAGCAAAAGTTTCAGCCAGTAAAACAAATAATTTTGATACAAAAGTGGTGGGGGAGATCGATAATTATTCCATCTCTATCTTGGGTTTCTGATACCAAAAAGGATTAAATCTTCTCCTTCGGATCTGGACGTAAACAGAGTGTCAAAATTTTGTTTTTTGTTGCGGTAAGATGAAAAACTACAACAAAAAACGCCGTTTTAGCGCGAGCCTATTATTCGTCAGGTTCGTAACTTCGCTGTCTTGTATGATTATTATCTTGTCTTAAACTTAATTTCTCACTATTATGAATTTCCAAGACCTTGGTGTTATTTATAACTACAATTTACACAATAAGCAAAACAAATTTTGAATCAAATACACCTTGTTCTTCAAATATTTGAACCTTCAACGCAATTAAAGCACATTCGCTTTCTTAATATTTCTGATAGCCTTGTAGTTTCCTCTAAAGGAATAATTAAATTGAACCAGAAAGTTACTAGCAGTGTAAGTAATTCCTATCTATGGCGGTACTATACAAAATTATTATATAAAAAATTCCAAATTAAAAGTTTTACTCTGGATTCGATGTAAAATGTAGGTTGTTCTGAGCTACTCGTATTTTTAAAATACGACAATATAATAATATAACAGAATTTGGTAATTCTGCAATTGACATTTATTATTTATTTATGGCTTGACTTCGCTCAGTTTCAACAAAATTCCGTTAGAGGGTTCTACAAACTCCAATAACAGGATTCTTCTGTTTGGATATTCGAATGCGACTTATAAGTTATACATCTTTATCTGTTATGGTCCGTAATGTTTAACGGACTGTTAAATTCCGTTTGTTAGTCAAAAACCTTGTTGGTAATAATTTTGATTGAAAAAATTCAGTTTCAAAATCAAATTACGTTTAGTAAACTGTCAATAAGTATAGGGTGTTTTTTTAGCTGCATGAGAACTTCAAAATGAAATAAAACATTAAAAACCTGACGGAATGTTTTGGTTATAATTTTTTTATGAAAGTACAGTTAAAGGCATTTATGATTTGAACATGACTTCTGGCATGTGACCACCACGACTAATGGTTACGAAGCGCATCCGTTCAGTCCAATTTTTGACCACTTTTTCCAATATTTCTGGCTTTATTTCATAAATGGCTTGCTGAATATTAGCCTCCAATGCTTCTAGAGTTGTTGGTTTGTTAGCATAAACCATGGATTTAACATACCCCCACAGAAAATAATCTGGAGGTGTCAAATCACACGATCTTGGAGGCCAATTGATAGGACCACGTTTTGAAATAATGTTGTCACCAAATTGTCCTTTCAATAAATTGATGGTTTCGTTGGCTGTGTGGCACGTAGCACCATCCTGTTGGAACCATAAGTTGTCAATGTTTAGCTCTTGAAGTTTTGGAAACAAAAATGTATTGAGCATGTGTCGATATCTCACACCATTCACCGTAACGGTAGCTCCTTCCTCATTTCGAAAGACATATGGACCAATGATGCCGTTGGCGTGTATTCCACACCAAACAGTCAATTTTAATGGATGCAATGGAGTCTCAAGATAATGTCCCGGATTGGTCTCACTCCATATACGGCAATTTTGTTTGTTCACATACCCATTTAACCAGAAATGTGCCTCGTCACTGAACAAAATTTTACGGTAAAAAAATGGATCCACTTCCAATTAGTTGTGAGCCCAATTTGGTAGCGTTGTTCAATGGTCAATCTAAGCATTATCAAATGCCAAACCTTGCTAAACACAAATGTCAAAAAACTGTTTCCATAGCAATCTTGGTTCAATTGTTATCCCTATTGAAACTTCTCATGCCGCTAAAAAAACACCCTATAGATAAAGGGAGTGGCCTATGCAACTACTTCTTGTAATTGGATTACTACTTTCTACGTCATTATTTACCACGATTTTAAGTTTTTTATTACTATTTTTGAGTTTGAAACGTTTAATTGGCCTTTATTGATTATTATGCGGTGGACCCTTAAGTTAAATACTAAATCGCATTTAAATAATATATAATATTGTACTGCCAGTTATCAAATGTATTTGAATCGCTAAGTGCAGAAAGGAAAGTGCTACAAAATCAACATTTCGAAATACTTGGTTTAAAGCGTCTGCTGTGCGTAAAATTGATCTCAAAATTGTATCTTTTTTGTCGTTTCATATGAGGAAAATATATTGCTAAAGGATTGCGAAAAAAAAATACAATTTGGATATCAATTTTACACACAGCAGACGCTTTAAATATAGAGTATTTCAAAATGTTGATTTTGTAGCACTTTCCTTTCTGCACTTAGCGATTCATTTGATATTTATCTATTTAAAAATAAATTTAAATAAAAGTAAGATTGTAAGTTAGTGTTGCTATAATTTATAGTATTTCGATAAAAGTAAGATAGTAAACAGGTAATTTGAAAAATAATTATGGCTAAGCTTACATAATATTATCATAGTGACAAATTTATTAAATTAATTAATCAACTACTCGATACTCTTATCGTCAAGAGATTACTTCGATACGGTTCACATCGCATACGCAAATTTGATATGTGCGTTTCATTACACTAGCAAAATATGCTGCTCAAAAATATACATTATTAAATGAATATTGGGGTAATCCCCAATAACTTGGATTTAATTAATTACTGAAGTCACACTTCAACATCTTTTGAAATGAATAATTTATTTAAGATGCATATTAATTTGTAGTTTTAAAATCCAAAATAAATTAATAATATATTCGTTACCTTACCTGTTTCTTTTCCAATTTCAGACATGGAATTAAGGGAGCTTTTCTTGGTAGTTTCCTGTCGCAACTGACCGAGATCAAAGCTAGTGCTTAGTTCGGGCTGTTCGGGATAACTTTTATTAGTTTTACTCGACGATGAAGGTTTAATAAAATTATTTTCTCGATCCTAGAAAAAGTTTAAGTTATAATTTGGGTTGCTTAGATTCGATGCACTTAAGCTCACTTTAAAACGCTCCTGAAGGTTCAAACCTAATTGAGTGTAATGATTTTGGAGATAGTCAAGATTGTATTTAATTTCTTGAAGAAACGCAATTGCTTCTTCCCTGGTCATCTGTAAATAAAATTTTTAAGTTAGTGATTTTCAAATATTTTTTTCTAAGCATTCCATGTAACACTTTTCCAGACAAGAAAAAATACTTTTATAAAGTAAGCTTTTGTGAAAATCATGATGATAATAATTTTTCTTATTTATGTCACTTTTGTAGAATTTCACAAAATAAATTTATAAAGCAAATTACGTGATAGTACAATTTTCTGAATATCACGTAATATACTTCGCATTTGTCTTACACGGTTTTACATTTTATATTTAAAAAATTTCTTTGTAATTTATTATTAAAATTATGATACCTACTCTTTACAATAATTACTTCAAAAATGAAAATGTTTATAAATATTATAACGTAGATATTATTATTATTTTATTATACATTCATCGTAGTTACATTTTAATGTAATAGGTTTTCTCGCTTGAGAATACTAATTGCGCGTAATTTTTTTCTGTACGGCTAATTATTTATTTGCGTGTTCTCGAGCAAGGATAAATTAATAAATTTACTATAACTTTTTTAAATTTTAAACAGTCAAATTTATTATTTATCTTAAACCCCAATTTTATAAGTAAGAATATTCATAAAATAAAATTGAAAGGTTTTACACGCAATTGACTATTACATATAGTCAAACTTGCGTAAGCTGAACTTTTCCTTTACATTCCGAATTTTTGCAAACTATTTTTGTGGTTATACCGATTTGTATACGTTAAAATGGATCATCCACTTACTAGGTATAATCATATTTAAAACTGTTATATGGATTTTCTTTAATCGGCGATAAAACATGTCATTTCGTTACTAGGAATACAAAGTTAAGCTTACATTTGTTTCCCGTCGTAATATCCTATGGTACTTTCTTAGCTGGGCGGCTTCAAAAGACTTTGCCTGCCACCAGACACAGTAAAATAGCTTCTTTTTACCCGACTGCCAAAAAAAAAGAGGGTTATGTTTTTCGAGTGTATGTATGTATGTATGTATGTATGTATGTATGTATGTATGTATGTCTATTTCTTTGGCACGCTCTACAGGCTAAACGGTTTGACGGATTTTAACATATGAGGTGTCATTAGAATCGTATTCATTGTGGGAGTGACATAGGCTATAATATTTAATTAAAGCGTCCGCGAAAAAAAAATATCAGCACATTATCTATTGAGCTTGAATTATGTATACAGGGCGAAGCATCAAACATCTAAAACACATACATGGAGAATTCTGATAGGATGAAGTTTCATTAGTTTAAGGCGAGGGTACACCTTGCCGGCAAAAATAAGAAGTCCAACTTTGTGAATTTGTTCTGAGAAAATGAATGTATTTAGATTAATTTGGGTTTCGGCACATTATTGTACAAGTCTTGAAGAACATTGAACAAATTTACAAGTCAAAATAGTACAAAATGGCCGCGTGGCAGCTGAACTCCAAAATGCACCTCTTAAAATGCGGTGGAAGATATCCCAATGGTCTCGCCAGATTTTTAAATTTTTGTCTCAAAAATTTTTTATGACCGTTTAAGTGACGATGTTGACTTTTTGACTTTGAACCTTAATACCTCAAAAAAAATTAAAATATAAAAAATCTGGATCGAGGCGGACTGGATAAACATACATTAAACTAAATTCTTTTATTTCCGATGTTGTAGGTCTAACGACACCATTGGGATATCTTCCACCGCATTTTAAGAGGTGCTTTTTGGAGTTCAGCTGCCACGCGGCAATTTTGTAATATTTTGACTTGAACAAATTGTTAAATGTTCTTCAAGACTTGTACAATAATGTTTCGAAACCCAAATTGATCTAACTACATTCATTTTCTCAGAAATTATTCACCCCCCCCCCCACCTTAAATACAGAAGCTGTATTTGAAACAAATATGACGAAACATTTAAATAGAAATTGAAATAAAAAATTTAAAAAAAACCTTTTACCTAAAATGAAAAATGTGAACTAAAAAGCTTGAAATAAATAAATTATTAAAAATAAACAAAAAACCCGACTGCGTTAAAAAACATCAACTGAAAAGCAATAAACTAAATTTAAAATAAACTAAATTATTAAAAACAAACAAAACTAAAAAGCGAAAAACAAGCTCTGCAGGGTGTGTTCCACTTCAAGCCCACGACGACCACGGTCGATCGCCAGTCCAATCAAATAACCGCGTTCGATCTTTAGTCCAATCAAAGATCCATGGGACCACGCCGCGGTCGTCGTGGGCTGTAAGTGGAAGGCACCCATAATCTATACAAATTTGTAAGATCAAAAGGTATTGCAGGCGGGGACAAGCAAAGAATTACAAAACACTTCACTTAAAGATCACCAACTTGGACTATTAGCTTGTCCCCGCCTGCAATACCTTTTGATCTTACAAATTTGTATAGATTATGGGTGCCTTCCACTTACAGCCCACGACGACCGCGGCGTGGTCCCATGGATCTTTGATTGGACTAAAGATCGAACGCGGTTATTTGATTGGACTGGCGATCGACCGTGGTCGTCGTGGGCTTGAAGTGGAACACACCCTGCAGAGCTTGTTTTTCGCTTTTTAGTTTTGTTTGTTTTTAATAATTTAGTTTATTTTAAATTTAGTTTATTGCTTTTCAGTTGATGTTTTTTAACGCAGTCGGGTTTTTTGTTTATTTTTAATATTATCATTAAAAGTTATGCTGTTACTTTTTTGACATTTTTGAAATTTTAAATGAATATAATTAATTTTTTCGAGGTTTGCAGAAAAAATAATATATATTTTAATACTTCGCAGTACAAATTTATTACGTAGCACTGCATTCGATTAAAATATTTTATCTCCACCTAGAAGTTCAAATTTTAATTTCACCTCATTTGGCGTTTCAGAAATCAACATGAACGTGGGATTTACAAGTTTAGGTAATTAAATTATATTAACGTAAGATTTTGTAATTCATCGCATCAGTACTTTATAAAAAATCAAAATTAATAAACAAGTAAAGAAAGAAAAGTTAAGAATTTAAAATGTAAATTGATAAATTAAGTAAAAATAAAAATAATATTATTAATTAGAAATATCAATAACAAAGTTTATAATGTACAAAAGCAAAATTTAAAATAAAAACTAGACTAAGAAATGATGAGGAAAAAGATGAGACAATTTTAAAACTACAAGCTCACATCGACTTACTTTATGATTACTACAACAACTGGCAACTTCAAATTAACGAGACGAAAACTACCATGACTACTTTTATATAAAGAAAAGGCTCCATTACAAAGTGAAATGCAAATTAACCCTCAACTAACAACCCCTAATGAGAGACTTATTTAAAAATATAATAAATGGAACGTTGCAATCTGAGGCGGTTAAAACTTCAGTTTATTTTGCAACGATGCGATGGTTGTATAGACTAGTTAGTCCCTTGGATGATATATTGGAGAAATTGGGTGGTGAGTTCTGAACGAAAATGGTAATCGAGGGCAGTTCGCCAATAAAGCAAGATAAAGCACATCAAAATCACTCGAATTAAAATTTTGCCGAAAATCTTCCAAATCGACAATTGACGTTACGGTTCGAAAAGGTGAAAATCAACTGATGTTATTTCCCCAAAATCCACCGGAAGCAGCGGACTCGATGGACGCGTATGCGAGGGAAAACTGCATAGAGCCGCTGCACCACTTTTGAGCATAATTGTCGTAGATGGTATGAATTTCAAATTAGCCCGATTTAAAATATACTCGAAAGTTAGTATGAATTACGAACTTGTCACTTCAAAATAAGTTCAATGAAATGTGGAACTTCTTGATTTGATTCTTGGATTGGTAAAAGAACACTATTGCGTATTTAGCAGAGTTCAATAGTATGGTACGTTCGGAAGCCACGTTAAAACGGTGGCTCTCCTGGGTTAGTGAATTGCCATCACTATCATAAAAATCCAGGATAGAGGCACATCTGCAGGCCATCCCAGCAAGCTACCTACCAGATGTAAAGTAATTATATGCTTATAGTTTTCGCACTGCCTCGGAAACGACGCAGATGCTGGGAAACAACAGGCTTTAAGGCCTAAACTAGAAGAGAATTATCTAGAGAATTGCTTCTGGGGATTGAAGAAGAAGAGGAAGACAATCGTATGGATTTGTTGAAATTGGTAGACATGAATAATAGAGCATGCGCTAACCAAAACTATCCTCCCCAGCTGAGATAATTGAGAACAGATGTGACCAGTAAAATTGCCATTGGGAGATGAATATTTAAATCAACTTTTCACTATCTACACTACGCGTGGAAAATTGAGTCCATCTGGAATGTAAGCTGAAACTTGACTGTATAGTCAAGACACCTCCAAACACACGTTCACGCATCCAGTTGATTGCTTGAGTAGAGCCAGTAATTTAGACAGTTGCGTGTTGAAATGTTCAAAATTCCAGTATAAAACAATATTTAGGATCAGCGTAACAGATGAAAAATACAGGACCCTATCGAGGAAAATTAATGTAAATGAATTTTAAAGGAGATTTCAAAACAAATGAAATAAGTTTGTTACAAAATTCTTTATTTAAATATTTTAGGCAAGAAAATCATTTTCAATCCACACATTCAGATTGCTGTCAAAAAAGTACTAACGCGCTTTAAACTTTCTACCCACTCCTCGTCAATAAAAACAGACTCAAATTACGCATCCAACTATACAAAACTATGATTCTCCCGATTCTCCCAATCAAGGTCCAATCAAGAGGCATTGATTTATTATATATTTTGTGAATAAACAGAGTTGTAGCTAATTATTACGCAGTAAAGGTGGAGGAGGGGGGGAGAATGTGCCAGTGCTGTCGTTACTCGTTACTGCACATGTGGCACAACCCTTCCAACTTACTCTACTTACCCATATAAAAGCTGCTGACACAAGCGGCACCTTTAATGATGCTATTTTTATCTATTGGGGTGATAATTGACCTGACGGGGGATCTGCTACAACAATCAAATCATAGGTCATCCTCTGCATATTATCTGCAATGGCTGAGAGAGGAGACGCCAATCATATAAACCATAAAGGGTTCATAATTACGTGTGATTTAGAACAGCTAAAATAAAAATAGAAGAAGCCTTTATGTAAGGAGGTGTCCTTTTGAAAAGGGTTCGTCATCGTGGACATGCTTTCATTGCAATGAATAGCATGCTTCCATAAATCAAAGAATGACCAGATGTGAGTGAAGGTCAGAAACCAAGTTTGTCAAAGTTTATGTTTTATAGAAAATTTGTTAGTTGTTTAATTATTTATTTATGCATTGAAAACGTAACCAAAGTATCCCTGAGATGGTTGTTAGAATGTCGAAATTTCTATAATAAATAGGAAGCAGTGACTTTAAGGAATCAAGAGGTTGCTTGGGAAACGAAGAAGAAGATAATAATAATAAATTTAATCAAACAATAATAAATTAAAATAAAATTTAGTGACGATTTTGCTCCCAAAGGGGAAGGTCGTAAACGGTTGTCACCGTTTGGATCCAAAAGGGGAGGAAGAATAAATATAACTAAGTGAAAAGTTAGTTACCGTTTTTCTCCCAATGGGGAAGCGCATAATAAATAATAGAAAAGAGCCGTGACAGGATAAAGACGTGACCGCATGGGATACCATGGCAAATTGTTTTCTTGTTTTATTTAATTACTGTTTTGAACGTTTATTTAAAAAAAAAATTGTGTAAATGTTATTTAATTATAAAATTCATTTTGTTAGTAATCACTTCTCATCATTATCCACAAACTTTTGCTTGCGCTGGATTATAGGGATAAAATCTTGGTGGTTCTTTTTGAGATTTCGGCAGATTGGAGAAGCCGATTGTTTGATTGCGGTCGAAGAGTTAAAAAAAAGTAAGTGAACCGGACAATTTCGGTAGGGAGGACACATGATAAATATGCGGTGTTAGTGGTAAAGACATTAACATCGCACTATATTTTATATCAATGACTTGAAGTTAGTCACCAATTTTATTATTCAATGTATTCTCGTTGAGTGATTTATATTTTTTCATGTGATTACAATATCTCCTTCTGGTCGTTAAATTTTCATTTAAAACTTTTTATAAACAATCCTTGTTTATTAATTTGAAACTCGTTTGGATGTAGGTGTATATTTTAAAATGATTTTGTCCTGTATTAATACAAACTTCCGCGAGTTTTCTTGTGCTTTTCTCTAAATTATCCCGCAATTGACCTCCAATTCTCTTGTTGCAACTGTTTCTTTTATTACAAATTATTCGATAAAAATAATTCGTCGAACCATTTGATTTTTCCAAAACAAGAACACCAATTTTTTCTGATGATTTGAATAAATAAGTCTCAACCATGTGACAAATTTTCAACGATTTTTTTTATAACGAAAGTTCGTAAATGTATCGTTTTAATCACACCTGAACTGTTAGACTCTGTCCACTGTTTTGTTGGTTTATTGTGTTCATTTTAACTCGACAATATTTTAAAATTTTGATTAAAATAAATTATAAAAATTCAAGTGTTTCAAGTAGTCCGGTCTTCTTTCCTTCAAAAATTAAAAACAAAATTTATGTATCAAATATTGACATATAAAAGATAACTTCACCCACAAGGTCAAGTTTACCTCATACTTTTCAAAGTATTGAATTTTTTGTATTTTTTTAATTACTGTTTATATTGGTTGCATTCTTTCAAAATCTTTCAAAGTTGAGTAGGTACCTATCTACTTTTTGCGTAGGGTTTGAGTTTGCAGCAAATGATGACTTTTTCATAGTGTTTTATTGCTACATTTGCTCTTCAAATTTTCGATAGTTGCTGCACGATGCTTTTTGGTACAAATAAATTTGCGATAGTCATAAATTGTCTTCTCTTTTTGTGGTTTTAAGAAAGTTACATTTATTATTGTTCAATAAATTCTAAGCTCTTCATAGTAATGAATTTTAAAGTATACTTACACATAGTATAAATTTAGATCATTGACATAATATGAAGTTGTAACTTTTTTTTGGAATTACTATAAAATTTATTAAGTTCTCTATCTTTATTTTGTTCGATGCTTACAATGAAAAGCACACGTAAATACCGCAGTGAAAAATTACAACTGTGTAAATTTTTAACCAACTTTAGTTATCTGCAAACCACTTTAGCGAAGTAAATGTTTTATGGATGAGCAAATTTTTAAATTGAAATATCTTTCATTGAACCTCTTAAATTTTCAAACAGTTTGTGATTTATTTATTAACAACTTTTAAGTGCCATTTGTGTCTCAAAAAGGTTAAAACACAGAGAATCGTATTAAACTGTTGCTATAAATTAAATAAATAAAATTTAATAGAAATAAAAGAACTGGAAAGGTAATTTTTCGACGATGGAGATAAAGGCTGGCCAGCCTTTTCCATCAAAAATACTAAAGTGGCTGAATGTGAACATAAGAGGTTTAAAGTCGAATAAAAGTAAAAGATTATAAAAAAAGTATGGTAGGGGTAGTAGTTGGTAAGTTATTTGAGAAATACACAAAGCTTTTAGGAAATTTTGCAATACATTTTTTGTTCATTTTACCGTCTCTAAATAAGTTACAGTTCTCGAGATGAAAATATTCTTTCATCCTCGCAATTGTGTTGTAATATTTTAAAGGCTTAGAAGTTCATCCTTTATTGACAAGTTATTAGTCAATAATTGGGTGTAGAAATCTGATTTCGGCTTTTTCGGATAATTATTTTTATCAGTGTTAGCGCATCGGTCGACCGCTGGCAAACCCTTTTCACAAATCACCTTTTATTTGATTTCAAATTTGTTATTTCTTTTATAATTTCTGCTATATAAAAATGAAAGTGTAATATTTTCAAGTAGGATAACCGAACAATTAATGCAAAAATCGGAATTAACATTAAGTTCATTAATAATTATTATTATTCGACGCTTTCATAAGCTTTTATATTGTTCAAAAGGCAACGTTTTATCATTTAACTGAAATCTGAAGACCTCGGGCTTTTTAGCTCGTTTGTTTTTAACGAAAGCGCAATTCCACAGAACTGTACCACATTGAAAACAATTTTCTACATAAACAAGTTGACAATTCAACCACAGATTAAGTAAATAATTGTAGATTATTTTTTGGTATTTCAATTGAGTTTTCGTTTAACAGTTACGAATACAAAAATAAAATAATCGAAACCAACCTGGAAATAATGAAAATAAATAAGTATTTCATCACACTGTTCCATGTATATTTAAAATACGAAAAATATCTTTTATGAAGTACCTATTAGAAAATGACAGTTTATATTATATAAAGTAAGTAATTGAAACAAAGTACAAAGAAAAATATTTCCGATGATAAACCAAAACACTCAAAATTGCAAAATGCTACAAAACATGGTAAATATGTACCTGTGCATATTATGTACTACATACAAATTAGACAGTTTTACATGTATGTACATATTTGCTCTGCAATTATCACATACTACGTTGGAAAATTACAAATTTAAAACATGTTGTCTTGCAAATGTGATAATTACAAAATTTATCACAGCTTTTGTATTGATTAAATGTAAATTTTTCGAAGAATTTATTTTGAAATGCTTTTTGTCAATAAATTTGACAAACTCGATATTGAAACTGTGCAAATCTTTTACCGATATCAAATTAATGTTTTTGTTCGAATTTAGACGATAAAAACTATTTTCAACAATGGAAAAATAATTTGCATAAGCTTTCTCAGATGCTTATTCTTTATAGTTTTAATTTTCTAAACAGTAAATATAGCAAAAGCTTAAGAAAATAATTTAATTTTCCTTGTAAATTTTAATTTATTATTAATTTCCCAAGTTAACAATTTATATGCTTCCGACATAATATTTCAGCATAATGAAGCTTCAAACATGTTAAGCGTGAGAAAATCTTATCTGAAAAGTTTTTACTTGGTTTCATTCTTTTAACTTATAATTTAGTTTGACGTTCAAGTTTCCAAAACTTTTTAGATGCACTTCTAAGATGACTGATTAAAATTTCATAAAAAGAGAAATAAATTCTAAAAGTATTTAATTTGTTACTAACTGTATAGAATTACTGTTTACTTGTAATTAATGCATTTGCAAATTTATGGAACTTTTTGCATATTACAAAAACTTGCTAAACTTTGCGAATTAGTTATTTAGATGTACACAAAACTTTACATCTCAATCAACATCACAAGTTTGTTATCCAGCATAAGAATATAAATTGCATTTAGTAAATAGCTACTTACAAGGCCCTGTTGCAAAAATTCTTCAATGCCCAAAGTAACTCCTTTCTCATCTCCAGTCCAGAACACGTACTCGGCCATATCTAGAGGCGAATACTGAATTCCAGAATACGCGTTGAATTTATCAAGCTAAAACAAAAGAAAAAAATTATAAAAAATTCAACCGGAAGTTTTGTAATTATACATTTAGATAAAATAAAATCTCTTGGGACGTCTAAAGGAAGTAAACTTTTTAATATTTCTGAAATATAAAAAGACGAAATTTTTAAAAAACTTACGTTGTTGTTTAAATATTCTTTAGATTGTAATATTTTCCGTTTTTCGTTAATGTTCGAATTTTTTGGGATGATGTTTTGCGTTGTGCTTTTATGCACTCCTTCAGATGGAATTTCGACATCTGTACGTATTTTAGTTGCAGGATTTCCATTTAATCCTGAAGACTTACTGTCGACATGTTGATTTACTCGAGCCAATAGATTTCCATTGGATTCCACTAAAAGTTAAGGAAAAACGTGTAGTTAATTAAAAATAGTAAAGCTATTGATTGTTGTTCATTTTTAGTTTTTACAAACGAACTTTCGTTTTAAAGAACATTTATGAACATGAATCTTTGTAAACGTTAAAGAAAATTAATGCAGACAGCTATAAAAGCGTGAGTAGGAAAGCGAAACATTATTTGTTTATTTTGTTTATATTTTTTGTATGTTGTATATTCTTCTGAAACTCAACATAGTAAAAATTTTGAAGTTAAAATTAAATTACTTTCAGTATCGGTAAACTCCCTTGCTGGAGTGTTGGTTAAGGCTAGGGTTTTCGTGCGTTGAAATAGCCTGCAATGGCAAATAGAGATTTTGTAATTTTATTAGTTAGGAAATGTGAGCATAAGTGAAGGCCGTAGTAGTTCGGCTTCGTAAGTCGTAAACGTTATTTTATGATCATAAATTTAGGAATAAATGAACAAACCAATCGTCCGTCGCTAAATGACTCGGAGGAGGAGATTTCTAGCAAATTATTATACTGCACGATCAATATACTCCATTGGAGTAATCATTTTCAGTGCGGTTAATAAAATTATATATATGCATTTTATTTAAAAAATAACTTATTTGAATTTTAAATGAAAAGTCAGTTAATAAGGCTTTTAAAAATAAATTTTGCTACATTTTGTAATTGTATTAATTGTAATGTCATTTTATTAAAATCTACCCTATTTAATTAAGTTTGATCTGATTTCACATTTATAACAATTTATGGTAACGTTATTTCCGTACGTTCAGCTCTATAATTAAAGTCCTTGTCTCATGTCAATAAATTTTGTATTCCAAATTTCAATAATAAATAAATATTGATTTAATAGATTTCAGTTAAGTTAACAAAATTTAATTACCGTTATTTATCACATAATTAATTAAAATTTCTTTGTTCTGTAAGGTTAAATTTAGCCATGTGATTCCCCGAGTGATACATAATCTGCATGTTATTCGGGTTTGCTTTGTTTAATTGAAATTCTTAGAATTCTGCTCACAGTATCCTGCAGTGGCTGTATTCAATCGAAACAAGAAATATAAAATCAATTTGAAGTTTGCAATTGTTCAATAATTCTTTATAGAACTGCCGTTGTTTTTTTATTACGCATAGTATTGTTAAAGATCTTTTTTTTGTAATATGAAGGATTTCACACTTTTAGAAATTATCGCTTCATACAGAATACGATTATTTTTTTTTTTTAGTTTTGTAGTTTACGTGTCCAGAATCATAGTCACGTAATTCTTCGAAATATGTAACTTTTAATTTCGACCTGCTGGTGATAATGTGCAATGGCGTTTTAAAAGATAAGATAGGAGGTGTTCATGTTATAATGTTGTCTTATTAATCTTTAATTAATTTATAAAATTAGTTTAGTAGAATTACTTAATTCTTTAACGCTTTAACACACCCTCAAACTACATGTTAATAATTTAAAACTGTTTTTATTCCTTAGGAATTGTTTAATTTTACAAGTGTTGACTAATTGAATTTTATGTGATTTCTGCCCAGTGATCTGAATTTCAACGTGAGGAAAATATAACAAGCGCGGGTAAACGGCGGGAGTAACTATAATTCTCTTAAATTAAAGGAGCCATCCCGAACTATGACGTCCTCCTATGTCATCACATTATCCACATTCCACACCCAGAAGAAACCCAGTAATAAATAAAAATTTATTTTATAAATTATTATTATTAATTTTCCTCTCAAAAACCCTCAATTCTCCTCTTCCCTCTTAGTCAAGTTTAGTGTTTCAACAGCATAATGAACGTCTTGTAAATTCTTATCTTCGTTTTCATTGCTATATTCTTGCTTTTCAACATTTTCTTGTTTAAATGGAAAGCTCTCCATCCAGCTTGTATCTTCTCATTTATCACTGGTGATAATATCATTGATCTTATTTAGTTACACTTCCAAATACCTGAACTTTTCCACTTCTTCGAACTTGTAGTTTGATCCTTCTGCCATATAGGTATTTGGTTTTGCCTTCATTTATCCTCAGTCCCATTTCTCCCGCATATTTCTCTGTAGTTCCGACAGTCTTCCGTATCTCCCTTCTTGTGCATTGGTGCTATTCTACCTACTTTCCATTTGTTTGGCATTTCTTCTCTTCTCTAGATCTCCAGTATCAATTCATATAATCTCTCATGGTCTCATGTAATTTTTCTCCTGCATTTCTTAACATTTCTCCACATATCTAATCTTTTCCCGGTGCCTTTTCGTTCATCAACTTCTTCACTTTCGTTTCCACCTCATTGAATGTTGGTTCCATCACTGTTTCTTCTTCCATTCTTTCTCCCGTTTCTTCTATGACATTTACTTTGTCATTCTGATTTTACTTAGGAATTTATGTAGCTAAGTAGAATTTTGGAATTGTTGTGAAAGGTTTTTCTCCTATTTGTACTTAAAGAAAATCATAATGTGAAGGTGTAAAATTATGAATGAATTTTTCGTTTTCGACGAGTGGCAAGAGGGAAGCGAGATCTTCTGGTGGAAATCATCTTGGAAGATGGACGTGCGAATTTTCGTCCGTCTTTAGTTTGAGAATATTTGAGATTTTCTAGAATCAAACTTGATTCTGGAATTAAGAGAGTGATTCTGCGGTGTTATTCCTGTAGACGGGCAGTTTATAAAGTTGATTAATAAACGATATTTGAGATTTGTGAAATTACGACCTCATGGTGAAAATTTGGTCGACTATTGGAAACATTGCCACAATTTTGAATATTAAATGATCATCAATTATTTTTATTTTGGCGAATGATCGAAAATTTGAGCTGTGTAAATCCTGGATGGTCCTCAATAAACTTGGAAAAACGTAGAATTTTGGAATCAATTTTTTTATTAAGTGAGGTAAATTAGACCACCGTGTGGAGTGATGTGATCGCTGGTTGAGTTACGGAGCGGAAATTCTGGGTTCAAGTCGCGGACTTCGCAGAGATTCTTAGCCCGGCCTTCCGGTGGATATCCACACTCTGGCGCTGTGGTGAAAAGTTGTAGTAAAAAGAGTAGCACAAGAGGATTACTCTACCTCGTGAAATGGATTGTAAAGACTTCAATCGAAGGGGCAATATTCCGACAGGAATGGAAAAGCACTGATTGATTGAGGTTAGAATCTCAACTCACCCGATTATCATTTGGTTTTTACCTGAGGGTGGAAGAAGTTTCTTCATTAATTATTTGGAATTTGATTTCATGGATGATAAATAATTAGTTGCACTGGAGCCCGTTATATCAAGTGTGGATCAGCTACCAACTTGGGAGGCTAGATGGTGACGAGGTTGGTAAAGAAGATTACGTTCGAATCAGATCGGACATAAATGAGACCAGGAAAATTATTTTTAAGGTACAAAAAGACGTTTTTTGTTAAATATTGTTTATTTAAATTTAATTCCTCCGTGAATGCAAGGAGGACTTGCATTTTTTTCGCATTTTACTAAAAGTGCAAAAAAATAATCTGTTGGTTTGTGTAAAGATAAATAAGCACAAACTTATCTTTTCCACGATTAAATTTTCTTTCATCATTAACGGGAGTTTTATTGAATTAAAAGGGCGTAGTTCAGCGTATTCGTTGAGTTATCTATAAAGAATATTAAAAGAATCATAGCTAGCTGGTGCATGTACAAAGTCTCTTTGCTGATCGCTTTTAGAAAATTTCGCTGCTACTATCCAGTTAATTTAGTTAAAAGGCAATTAGTAAAATACAATATATTATTTAAAGAGTTCGATTCAATTCCGCACGACAACATCGGAAGTGTGATGAAAAGCAGGGCGTGGCAAAAATATTAATACCGCTGGTGGAAGATATACATCGAGATGTCAAAATGAAGTTCACTGGCACACAGATTGAGGTCAATATAAGGAGTCAAGCAAAATGCCCTTTAACCACAGTCCTATTCAATAAAGGCCATACAAAAACTAGAAGACAAACAAGGATTCACGATTTTAGATAACACAATAATATCATTATTAGCCTTCGCTGATGACCTCTTCTTGACAGCCAATAACGAGCAAGAGTTGCAACTCCTACTAGATACTTTAACGAAAGAACTAAATAATAAGATAGGGCTGGAATATCAGTTAGGAAGAATGCAAGTTTCGATCTTATAGCGTCGAAGTAGACTTGGACAACTACAGGGTTAATGCGTCCATGAATGGATTAATGAGATTCGCAGTGCCCCTCTACTTTCTAGCGAAACCACAGTCAAGGGAATGGATTTCGAAAAATCAACAGGGATAGAAGACCCTGTTGAGCTTGACTCTAGTCTGGCATTGTGTCAAAACGGCAAAAATCCAGCAAATGAATAGCGCATTCCTGTACTACATTTTTAATCATATTTTGAGTGGTGCGACGATTCCATTAAAGGAGTTAACTAATGAGAGATCAGGATGAAAAATAATAACTTTAAACTATAAATTTGACTATCGTGGTAATGCTGTCACAAATGGCCTTAAAATCTGATGACTACAGTGTCTTATCTTAGCTACGTGGTGCAATATTTTGGCACCATTGAAAGGAGTTCAATATTGCAAAGTCAAAATCAAAAAAAATCTTACAGGGTTGTTTGAGAACAGAATGACAACAAAAATATCAGTAAAAAGAACAAAAATTGACGATGATAGAAATATAGCTTTGTAATGGTAATTACCCATGTAACTATAATGTGATAATTACATGAGCATGACCTAACAAGCAAATGAAAAAAACTAATTATGTTTTCCCTTGAAGGTATAATCAATGTGTATGCTATAATATGTAAAATAACTTAACATCATAAAAATATTGATAACTTTTTATTACCCCCTTTATAATATAATGGCCAATAAATAATATATAAATACGAGAAGAATATCTAATATAAAGAACATAAATTTTAGGATGTTAAGGGACGTGTTCAAAACAAACAGTAGGTACAGTTCTTGAAATTTCAAGTTTGCTGTTGAACATGAAGAAAAAGAAAATTTATTGGATTTGCGTCGATTTTATGGCGATGTGGACGGTTCCATGTTGCTGTTTCAATCCATAGTTCGAAACTATAAAAAGAATTGCTTCGCTTTTCTTTTTCCACAATTAAAAAAAAGCTTCGCTATTCAAAGTTTTTATCTTTATGTAACTGTTAAGAACTCTGCAACAGAAATAGCAAGAGATGTTTAAATCCAAAAACAAAACGTTTATAGCAAAAGATGTTATTTTGATACGAAGCAGTAAAATTACCATATTTTCTTTTATTTTTATGGATGTTGGAAGTTTTATCGTTTCAACAAATATTACCTCAATGTTAACATTATATATAGCACATATACTACAGAAGTAGAATTTTTTACTAACTAAGCTCATATACTTATTCCCTGTGGTAATTTAATACTAAAATAAAATTTGAAATGACGAGTGGCAGAAATATTGCTAAAATTTATTATTCGATATTATTATTTGTTCGAGATTGATAGTGATGATTTAATGTGACAGTTCAGTTTTTCACGAATATTCCATACTTGGCAGTGTCTATTATACTTGATATAACTCATTTTCTTTTATAGTATCATCAACAACGTTTATCTTGCACTTATTTGATCGATTTTTATCTCCACACCTATTCACACTTCCCACGCAAGCAAATTCTATAGTAATAACAATATTTTTTTAATGAATTTTTTTGTACATATAACTTGCTATTGATAAAGATTAAATAACTTTTTTCACCTCCGGATATTATTCGAAAATAAATTTGAGTAGGTAGATTATTTTTATGGAGCAATTAAAAATAAAGTATTCCAAAGTAAATATTTATAAGCCAAGTTTTTTTCCATTCCGTTCTATTTCGGGGATGCTTACTTAGATTTTGGGGAAATTCGCCAAAAATCATCCTCTGCCTATCCGCCTAATGCGTCCAGTCCTCCTTTTAACGACCTGATCAATTTGATAATTTTTCAATTTTCCAATGAAATATAAAGCGAATCACTAGCTAAATTGAACATAGGAAGATAATGGAAATCTTAACATTAATGCACATTCATTGACTATGAAAGTCATAACTTCCGATTCGATCGTTTAAATCTTCCCGTAGAGATAAAAATTGAATGAAATCTATAAAATTTAAGTAGTAACAATTACATTGTGCAATTTTGCTTCTAATGGATTCTAAAATGAATACTGACTCAGCTGTGAACTGCTATTTTATTTATTGCTAATTTTAGTAAATGCTCCAATAAAAACGAAAATTTTGAACCAAATATTATACTTTATCAAGTAGTATCTTAATAATTATATTGCTTTGGAGACGGTGTGTTTTAATCCATTTACTCGAAATAGAATTTCATCTTCCTAATTTTGTTGCTCACTAATCTTATAAATTAATATAGATAAATGTATTTTCTTCAGAATTGTCGAGTTTATGGTTTACTTCAACAAAATTTAAAAAAACATTTTAATTAACGCAAATGAAAGCTTTGAAACTATTAGCTAAAATATAACTTTGAAATAAGATTATTATTTCCTTTCTTGGTCTCTCTTATTAACTCAAAAAAATTTAGCTAAAACAAAACTGTCATTATTATTAAAATTTTGTGTGTGAAAATACTCAAATGTACCCCACTGCAACTGTTATGGTTGTGGATATTTAGATATAGATGGATAGTACTTTATTTTTACCCAAAGCATCCGATGATGGAGTTAATTGTTGTGTGGTCGAGTTGGAGACTGAAAGAGATAACAAATAAGAAATAAGGTAAAGGAACAGAGGAAAATAGGAAAAAGTGAGAGAATTGATTACATGGAGGTGAGAATTCGAATATACGAAGCAGTGCCTTAGTTTGTCGCCCGCAACATTTTAATGATATGAAGCTAATTACAGTGGAAACCTAATTCCTTAGAACAACGATCCCCAAATGATGAAATCCGATCTGCGAACTAGGTTTATCCGGTTTCCAGACGCTTTGGCAAAAATTATTTTCTACCTAAAGTTTTGATTCGTAAAGAGTTTAATAAAGGAAGAAAATAAAAACAAATAATACATTTTTAGTTGAATAGTCAGTTGAATAAGAATTTAAATTATTAACAAAAATTAATGAAATTTAATTTTTTACAAGGTAAATAAGTCAACCCTAGTCATTATCTTATTGTAACAACAGTCGTTAATGGAAGCGTCGAGTTAATTTGCATCCTGTCATTTGTTTATGCTTAATTAAAAGCCACAAACAGTTTTAAATTCCACCTGAGAGAAATTTTGATGTTTGAATGATTCATAGCTTTTGCCACCTGCCGATATTTTTTCTGTATTCGGATACGGTTGTGTATCGTATAGATTTTTAATTTCTTCTAGACCACAGGTAGTTTATCTAAAAATTATAAACTAAAATACTCAAACAGTTAATCTTGACATAATGAATAAATATAACAAAATGAACACCGTTACACGGGATTTATTAGTTTAATAAAGTCAGTTCTTTTATTCTCTTGAGTTTTAGGGAAGATCACGCTAAATCGGCACAGGAATTAAAAAAATTATTAATGAAATGATAGTAGTTGATGATTTAAATAGCAACTATAAGACAAAACTGTTAACAATTGGACCCAAATTTAGCCAAAAAGATTAGCTATGTCCACCCTCAGCTTATTTCACCGTTGACCCAAGTAAATAAAATATATGCTTGGAAAATTACGAATCGTAGAAAATCGGGAATTCTGAGACAGTTCAACTTATTAACTTATTAAAAATGTTATGTAATTATATGTGACAAGCAAGAAGGTGATGGGACGGAGGAGTATGATACCTTACCGTCTCGTAGAACGCAGAAGGTTCAACACCTGACTCAAAACAGCTCGGATCAGGATGAAAACAATTCCACATTGGTCTATAGGTGAAAACCTGGAAAACGCAAGAAGATGACTCTGGGGTGGTTCCACCGAGAGGTGCTAGGAGAAAGAGGGCCAGAACCCCGGCATTTGTGGTGAAGACCAGCCCAACTCTCTCTTATGAGGAAGCATTAAAGAAACTAAGTCACCGTCGCCCAAAATCAAGAGGCATGTGAAGCCATGTGGGCTGTTAGGGCCACACGAACAGGAGATGTGGTGATAGAGTTGGTTAAAGGAAAAAGGCTTCAACAGCTCAGGGAGAAGCTCACCAAGAACAACAAAGATTGCAACTTCAAGAATCTTACAAGAAAATTGTCCATTGAGGTAAGAAATCTCGATCTTCTAATGGACAGCGAACAGGTGAAGGAAGAAACCATAAGATTGTCTGGTACTGGCGATCAGGTGCTACTGAAGTCCCTGAACACCGGTAAAAAAACAAGGTGAAAGTTCTCAAGGTAGAGATGGAGAAAGAAGTAGGAAACTAGATCGGATGGTGCGTGGCTGTCATAACCGTAGCGGCAATATGATAGGAGAGCAGGACTTATGGTTTTCCCAATATCAAGGAAAATGTTGAAGGTTCAAGTTAATGTTTTCATGGAAACTCCAGTCTCACTAAACTCACAAGGAGGATACAACAAGAAGAGAGAAGACCTAGAAAGGCGAAGAACGTGAAGAAAAACGGCACGAAAGTGTCGACCCCATTGAAGCGAAAGAAGCTGATTATAATGACTAGTACTTATGAAGAGAAAAGCCACAATTAAACTAGCTTTTCAAATCATTACACGAGAAGTGTAAATGACGCAGGATTTTATAAAAGCAAAGGGGAGATCTTGATTAACATCTTAATCCCTTTTAGCTGCGAAAGTAACGGCAGTTTCTTAAGGGGCCTACAGACGACAAACATGGTATACAACATCGACTACAACATGCCATGTTGAAGTCCATGTTGTCCGTCTGTGGGCATGTTGGTGGTTTACTTTTCATGTTTTATTCCATGTCACCAACATGCTTTTTAACTTCCCATGTTAAAAGCGCTCGAAGCCCTCGAAGACCCCAAGCTGTGAGCAGGTAGCTGTTGCATTTTTCTAGTTTTACTATGGATTTTGCAAGATCAAAAAATTTTGATATTTTGTGCAACATATGTAGGCGGAACGTCGTACCGACAAAGAGAAAACACATTCACGCATGTTACCGTTTGTAAATTTCTTGTTTGCAGAAAGTAAAAAATTAACGAAAATATCATAAATTTGTTTTTTCGACAGTTTTGGTTTTATAAAATATTCATTTGGGTCACCGTAACATGAAACTTTATCTTTAGCTACCTAAACTTACGAGATATCGGTGGAAAGAGTAATCCAAATAAAGCATTTCATTTTTAATTTCTGTGTATCTATATTATAATAAAAAGATTTAAATAAAAAAATTGTATTCAGTTTAAGCTAATTTTGATTGTTGGATTTTGATTAATTTTGAATGTTGGATTTTGATATTGGTTCACTAGTTTCACTACTGAAAACCAATAGTTTTTCAATTATTATTAAAATTTCCTTGTTGCATCACAAAATTCAAAACCAGCCACCTCTAGTTTTCAAATTTTCCGATATAAAACAAATGATACAATCCTCGAAAGTGATTTATTATAATTTGGTTGCAAACATCTCTCTTCGTCTGTGGCAAAAGCCATTAGCACGCTTCACAACATGGTTGCACACCATGTCTCTCGTTTGTGGGGGCCTTTACGGCTAGGGGACTGTGAGGGGAGGTTTTGGTCCGTGAAATCTGACACCACCTCTCAGACGAGATTTCCCCCTTCCGTCGGAAAGCATACCAGCACCATCTATGCATGCAAAAAAAAACTTATTAAAAATATACCCAATGGCCAATATATAATCTAAATCGGGAAATTTAAGCCAACGGAACTCCTAAACCGTGATAACGTATTAATTTAATGTTGACTCTAGCACAATGTACGATCGACTGCGGCATTCCAATCATTTCTAAGCTTTGCTGCAAGTTTTTACGTAAAGTAAGCACCGTCAACAGAATGGAGGAACCGCAACCAATCAGATGTAAAATATCGTGAAAAATGTAAAGTTTACAATTGATTATTGTTCGCCTTAGGTTGAATGCTTCAATTTAATGTTATCTATCAAATTTTTTTTGAGTGTTTTGTTAATAACTATAATAATATCTTCTATGCTGGTTTACCATCCTCAAACCGAGTTGTTTTATTTATAAAGATTGGGACCACGATTTTCCTTTAGTTTGCTGCCTGACAATAATTGTCTGAGTTATACCAATTTAAAAACCGTTTGCCTGACAATAATTGTTTGAGTTATACCAATTTAAAAACCCATGAAGGATACAAATCTAGCCGGCTCCGGTACTGAGGAGGGGGGAATTCAAACGCTATAGCTAGTCGCTTAAGAAGTGTAGGTAGATCATCGATACAGTGGTACAAAAATTGAGAATTTTTGCTACAATATCTGAGGAAAGCCTGTTTGATAGAATATCAATGATTGAGAGAGTTGATAGAAAGCGTAAAAAAGAAATATAAAGTAAGAAGGTCTTCTGATGAAGAAAATAATAAATTTTGATTGAATTGTAGAAAAATAAAACCCAGGACTTGCTTTACGTGCATAAAATGCAAAATGTGGGTCCATTAATCTTAGGCTAATGACAATATGTTACATATGCTTCAGATATGTCTGACAATTCAGAATAGATCTTGCAACCTTAATGTTATAATTATTACCCCAATAGTTGGGTAAGTCGCATCAAACAAACTTGCTCTTATTATATTTTAAACAATGTTTCGGGTTTAAAAGAAAACAGAATTATATTTCTAATAAAAAATAGATCGATTTTTTATATCAATTAAATTAATTACACATTTTGTATAATTCGCACTGCCAATTATTATTATCAAGATGATCATGTGTCACATTAAATGGAAAGCAAGTCGAAATTATAAAAATATTATACATTACATTCACGAATTCAGTTTGAATGAAAAAAAAAACCTGCTTGTTACACAACAGTGGTATTAAGTTCGCTTTGCTTGATACAAGGATGGTGTATACACATTATCCAACCCTAACATATTCCATGAAATATGGATACGCTGACTGAATAGTAAAAAAGCAACCAAATAAATGTAGTTGAAAATAAAAATGCTAAAGAAAAAAATTTTCGAGTTATAAACTACCATGTAAATTGAGAGAGCACGAATGCAATAAAAAAAAACTGCCAGTACAACGAACATGGATTTAAAAAATGTTTGCTTGAAAAATAAATGTTTCATTTTATTTAAGAACAAACATCATTCTCGAAAGGTTATCTTTCCATTACAATTTGTGAAATTAATAAATTCAAATATGGTATTTGTATACCATTAGCAGTGACGTTAAATTTGAAAGGATTCTGTTTCAACCTAATGAAACCCTACAAAACCAAGATAAATAAAATAACCAACATATTTATTGTGCTATAAAAGGTAGGCAAACATAGCAATATGACATTAAATTACATTAAAAATATTAAAAAATTGATTGTTTGATTTGTCTAAGAATAGAATAGTCGTTATTGAGGCAAAGAAAACGTTCTCGTAGTCTCGTACCACATATTATATTTTGTACATAGGTTCCAGTCAGAAACTTTCTATGAAAAGAAAAATGTCATTTTTTATGTGCCGAAGCAAAAATCAAACATAACTCCAAACTAAAGAACAGCGTGTAAAATTTATGTTTTTAACCAGCTTTCATCATCGTAAAGGATGATCGCAATAGATACGCACGAGTAAAGTCCAACCAGAAAAAAATTACTGCAATCACGTTGTATTGTTGGCAAGTCTACGCTATCAATTTTCCTGAATACCTTTCAGATAGAAAAATCGTGATCAGACTGCACTTTGTTATATTTGATGTCTTTTATATGATATAGAAACATTAAATAAAATTTCTATTTATCTTACGCACAATAATGGAGATAAAGTAAGAAACCTTAATTTAATCACGTCAAATTAAATTCGCCAGTAGTAGAAAATAAAAGCAATTATTATGAAAATAAATTAATGATAAATTAGTTACTTACTCTCCTCTCTGAAATCTGAATGAGCTTCCTTTTGTCCGTCAACGTTGGTGTACATGGAAGAATGAGTTTTCATCATTTTTAGAGTGTTACCTAAAAAATTTAAAATAATTAGTATTTCCCTTTGTTTAACGCCAACGTGAAAATAGAAAATTGATTACATTTCTCGGGTGTCAGCAACAAATGTTTTCAGCTCAAAAAAGTTGGATAAAGTAATCTGAATTATTCAATAAAATACATTTAGTTAGGCAAACCATCCTAGTAAATATAAGCACTAGAACGGATAATAAAGTAAGGATAATTTACTGTCATAAATATTGTCTTATTTCGTTTCGCTTAATTGGCAGAGGTTGAAATTTATAACTGAAACATTTTCATAAAGGTAATTTTAATGAAAATATCTGTTATTTCAAAAGTAATAAATAGCTTTGAAATTAAAGCAAAAGCGCTATGGTCGCTTTGAAATCGTGCATTACACGTACATCCATCGTAGTATTTCATACCGTGACTTGTATTATAAGATATTAAATTTATAGTTGTGAAATATTTCAAAATAAATTTTTTAGGTAACTTACTTTTTGCTTATAACTCGAAAACGGTAACTTATATCATAAAAGTTATTATAACTTAATTTATAGAACATTTAATTTTCCACATAAAATGTAATTGGCACGTTTATGTAATTAATATGGATTAGTTGTTAATCGTCATTGAAGAATTTCTGAATTACAATCTTGTTGTGTTTGTCTTCACTTAATTAATAATAATTTATGCAAGTAGGGAAACTGGCCCCAAAATTACATAATATCTTATTTGTTTCGAAGCACATTGTGATACATTTTAACAATAAATAATTGAAATTTTTTAGCATTTGCTCACTGAACGAACATATATTTTTATATAAATAAAATAAAAAAGGTCTCATTTAAATAAATTAACTGCTATTACTACTGGCTATTATTATAAGAAAGTCTGGTGCTCTAGCGGTTAGTAATTGGAATGTAATTTTTTAATTCCGATAATAAATTACTTAATTTTCAAAAAAAAGTTAGCTAGTGAGGCTTGAACTCAGGACCTACGTATTACAACTTTCATATTATATTATTAAGTTGAATCTTATGGTAGAATCTGTCTATTTTCAAAATTTCATAACTCAAAAATTAAGAGGCAATCGACTCAACGCTGAGAAAGTGATAATTTTTTTAGCTCCTAATTGGTCGTTCTAAAAATACTACCAAAAATGTAACGCTACCTCCCCTACTATTACGATCTCCAAGTTTTATATACCTAATGTGTTTTGGATTTATAAAATATACAAGGAAGTTTGAAAGTTTTCAAATTCATTTTTCAATATTTCATGCTGTTTTTGAGACAACAAAAAATGAAAAATGTTTTCCAGTTTATTGATTTTAAATTTAAAATTAATTATTTAAGTTTAATTAAATATTAAAATCCACCATAAAAAAGTTGTTTTTTCTTTTCAAGAGATTTATTGGAAAAAATGAGAACCGCTAATGAAAGCTACAAAAGTTTTCTATAAATACCTAAAAGAATGGACAATAATAGGATTATTTGCTTACCTATGCTATGTTTTAAACTTTCCAATTCTCGCACATTTGGATCCTGAAACAAAATATACAATTAATGGAACTTTTGTTTACACACAATTGAAATTTTAGCAAAACCTTTGAATTTTAAAAAGCAGTGTACTACTTGTAATTGAAATTTAATTAAATACATTTGTGTGCTGATAATTGATTAGATTTATACATTCCAATAGTGTAACGATTTTAGAATACTAATTTGAAATGTTGTATGTATTGGCATTTAGTACAAGGAAACGTTTACCAGTCAGCTTTCCCAATTTAATATACTAAACGCAATAAATTACTAATTATCACACCCCAAATTTATTGTTTAATCTAAATTCCTTGTTTTTAGTGCTATTAGGAAAATGAAAAAAACTAGAAAGCTAAATTTTTGTTGAGTTGATTATAGAACCTCTCTAATTAAGTAATTAATATACTCACTGTACCTGAAAATTGGATTGAAGGTTGTTTAATAAAATTTATCGAGCGGCATTAGAACGTTTAATAAAAACAAATCAACATTATATTCTTATTACTACAACTTGTAAAAAATTTTAAGCGGTCATAAATATAATTTACTTGGGTTACAAAAATGTGAAAGACAACGGGAAACCACCCTATTAATTTTACATTTCCTTAGTAAGTCATCTTTCCTTCGGCCAAGTTGATAAACAACGCTCGCTGAGCAGATAGGGAACTTCAAGTTCCACATCAAGTAAAAAAGTTCCAGAGAACTTTCATAGTTTCCAAATTATTAGGTTGGCAAAGAGAGCATTGTAATTTCTAAAGTCGTATTTTAAAGACTTCGTTGAGTTTTCTTTATTCTTCTTTTTAAAATTTTGCTAGGTTAACCATTAACTTCCAACAATTTGAGTTTCGCGAAGCTTCTGTTTGCCACGTGGGTAGGTTGGAGGGTACTGAGATAGTATGTCGTTTGTTTTTCATTCACTTCTTTCAATACAACATTATAAACTAAATATTTGCTTTTAGGTAATGTTAAATCAATTTATTCACAAATGCAAATTACAAAATTACTTTTGATAAATTATTTCTTAATGTAGCTAAGCCACTTTAACTTTGATCAAAATTGTAGGTTAGATATATTGGTGTTTGAAGTTGGTAAGTCACTTTTCTATTCGCAAACTTTCCAAAAAGGTCGTAGTTAAATTATTTTATGTAAATTGAAAGGTTTCGGTGGAGATATTGCGACATACTTCATCTTTTTGAGACGTTCCTCTGTCTATCTGTAGCATGCAACATTTTCAGCAATTTTGTTCAGGGGATTTGCTAGGGGAACATTGAGGATTCTTATCCAGCCACCAGGCAAAAACATAAGCATTTTGATGTTATAATGAACTTTTAGTGTTATAGTCTTTTATCACAGTAAAAGATTGATCACTATTCCTGTTTCCAAGATTTTTTAGTTTTGTTGTTTATGTAGGTACACCAGATATTTCACATAATGAAAAGTAAGTTTGAGCTATTTATCCTTACATTCAAATACAAAATTAACTTCTAGTATGATGATTAGAGAAATTCGATGATCAATTCCCAAAATTTCAGCTGAATATTAATTTTTACAATTATTATTGTTCACTAGGTTTATATATTCAAGGTGTTAATAAATTAATTATGCAATGAAAGGGAAAAAGAGTTAAAGATAAGCTTTGAGAAGGAAAGTAGGCCCATCTCTTTTATAAGTATAATTATACGTAGTCTCGAGTAGTTATATTACCCACAACTGAAGTAAAGACATCATATTAGAACGAATTTTCTTTGTACACTTCTATATAATTTTATAGTGCTTCGCATTGTATTATTTTATTATAGAATGCATAAAATTCAACTGTTCCTAAAATTACACATTTTCTTGCTAGTATACCGATTGAAATAAGAGCTTGTAAGTGAAAACAGAATAGAATGTAGAATTTGATCAAAGATCATATTCCACTGTACATTAATAAGTAATACAATCTTATCCTTAAAGGAATTGAAAACAAAAACTGTACTACTCTTACAATTAATTGTAATTTTCTCTACTTGTTATGTCTTTTGGTTACAAAAACCTGCTTCTAATCCAATCAAATAGCATTTTGAACAAATTATTACTTTATTGACGAACGTATAATTTAACAATTATCAAAACTTCCACCATTACAGAATTCGCAATTTGCATAAAAGCCATTTGTGGTCGCTGTTCTAATTATTATCAATTATTATCAATTTATTGCAAATAGTAATTTGCGGCAAAGTAGTATTTTATGTTTGAAATTAATTAAGGGTAGTTTTGTCAGTTTCTGATAGGTACTTTTTTAATATTGATGGAATATACTGATTAGAAGACAAAATTGGAAACTGATTCCTTTACAGAATAAAAGGAAGCTGTGCATTTTAATTGCATATTAAAAGTAACCTCGTGGAAGAACCGTTTACATTATAAATTCCTATAGTTTAGCATTTAGACATTTTCCACTAATTTGATATACCCATTTACGGGTTCAATATTAGTCTTAGTAATGGATCTAGCACTGAATGGGCCTAGATGCAAAAATCATTCATAGGACCTAATTTACGAATTCAGATTCGATTTTGGAGTAAGAGAATTAGTTTACAAAAAATAGAAGGTCTAGGTTGGGCCTTTCGAACCCATATTTACTAACAATAAGTTCCAAAATTCACAATCCTCAATTATAAAGGAGGACAACCATGAAAACTTTTGCTTCAAATAAAACATTATTCGCAGATTAATTGTTTAAACAGAAATGTCAATAATATCACCAGAGAGACCCCATGGATTAATATTTCTTATAATACTTTTTATCATAAACGATTGAAGGAAGTTGGTATGAAAGTCAAAACTAAAATACGGAAAAGCCAAAAGAGGTTACAAAAGATTATCTTAATTGTCAGAGTATGGCGGAATGGCCTCTGCTTACATAATCAGATGAAACAAAAATAAATCACTTGGAATCAGGCAAAGCATTTGAACGAAATGTGACGAAGTAGGGCATATGGAAAGAAATTTTGTAATTCGGTGAAGGGTCCATGATGATTTGGGGTTGTTTATACGTATATACGCTGGATATAAAGGCTAGTCGCATTTAACAGGAAGAGTTTTTGAAACGTAGCATAAGTAGTGCTATCGAATGTTGCTCCAATCTTGTAAATTTCAGTGTATAGTTTGTACATTCATCAGAAGAAGGTCATTTATATCCGAAAGGTTGAACCTAATTGCAAAAATGTTTCAAATTTTGATGTTTTCTAGCCCTACAATTATTTATAAAACAAAGAGAAATTTTAAAATATGGAATATATTTGAAAAATGATATTCAATAACTTAAAAACAATAAGACTAATATTTTCTTATTTCGTAATATTGGAAGAATGATCAAACCCTAAGAACCCCAAAAAAAGTTAAATAAATACAGTTTATGTTTTTAACGCTGGCATTAATTAACGAATGGATCAATAATCCTGTAAAAAATGTTCTGTTATGGAATAACAAATACACTTTTTGTTTTAATATTTTACGTAATATCATTCGTTAAAGCTACCATCAATTTTATTTATCTGGGTTTGAGTTTGACAATTTTGATTAAAAGTTGTCGTGAAGTAAATAATACATCGCTAATTAAATTAATTGAATTTGAACTTCCCAAGAAAGTGGTTTTAATTTAGCTTTAAGCTAAAAACATCTTTGATTGGAACCAATTTGAAATGAATTAATTGTTTTATCCACTAACTAATAAATAAAGTTTAAAACGAAGGATTCAAACTTTTGTCCATTGTTTTTCCAATTTAAAAATTTTATATGTCAGAATTTATTACGAGGTTAATGATAAATAATGGGTGTATTGATGTAAACCTAAATTCTATTATTTAATATTAATAAACTTTCAGCGAATTAGACATTTTATGTGAACGGAAGGAAGGTTATCGTTAATCACTCGATGGGCTGCAAAATCGATACAGTTTTTATCTATTTCTTGGTCACACACGTAAGAAACTTTTTATGTATTCTTTACGTTAGAGAAAAAATATTATGGTATAAAAACTTACCTGAACTTGTGGTACAGTTTCAGCAGATTCTGTAATTAAACGAAAACTATTTTAGTAATTCAATTGATTAATTTGCTAAAGTAAAAGTATTTTATGAATTGCAACATCCACAATATTTATCACTTCATAATATTATTATAAATCGCGTGCACGTGATGTCACATTCCACCAAGCTCACGTGAGTTCATGCATCGTCCCCGATGCATTTTTAAAACAAATCGTGACATCCCACCATGACTACCTGATGAGCAATACTGATTTATATGAACTTGGTGGTTAGGCTGACACCAGGAGGCTTCTTGTCGCCTTCAGTTATTATACTGCCTGATTGATGTGGTTGCTCGGCCTTTCATCTCACTTAAGGGAAAGATTGGGACAAATCAAGGGTACTCTATTCATAAGTCATAAACCTTTTGTAGGTTGGTAATAAATGAACAAATCAATCAAATTATGAACAACACGAGGAGGAGCTGTCTAGCAAATTATTATATTGGATAATATTGTAACAAAACAAACTGATATTTAGATTGTTTTTAAAATTTCTAATACACCCTCCCGTCATTTCGAATTATATATTTATCTGGAGTATCGAGCGGAAATTGGACAAGTACAAATATTTTATGGTGGGCTGCAAATCAATTTTTGGTGTTTACCACTACACCATTCCACAATCTTTAGTCTCTTTTTAGTGAAAATAAAAGAGTTATTTCCTTTTCATTTGTTATATTTATGCCATCGGGCGTTCAGTGATATAATCAACATTTTTGTTAATTCACGAAAATCCCCGCTTTTAACGCTAGGCTAGCTTCCTTAATATCTGAAGAGTGAATGCGCTGAGAGAAAGTGTCGATAAAATAGCATAGATTCATAAATTAAATAAGAACAAAAGAGGGTTGGGGTGTACTTGCATTTTTAAGTTACAATAATATTAGATATTTTGTAAACAATTTTATAGCTTGCAAATTTGAAGTTATCAGAATATCTTTTTAGTAGGTAGATTAACGTCAAGTTGAATTTCGTCGAGGAAATTTTCTAAATTTCTATTTCACTAAACTTCTGTGCATAACTTTATAGTAGCGAAACTATGATTTATTTTATCTGAAATCCCATAACAAGAAAAATGAAAGAGCCCTAAACGCCATAATATGATTTGCGCATAATTTCGCTTTAAATTTCATAGTATCTACTTATTTATTTCCTTAATTAAATTATTATTACGCGAGACTAAAATTTGCAAAAAATTTGAAATCGAGTATTATATTAGTACTACCTTCCTACATATTCATTCTAATTTATTCATCAACGGATTTGAATAAAATATACTAAAAGGCAACATTTTTTAATTTTATTCAAATTGTGCATGAATAGTTTTTGCATGGATTATGAATAAGGGTAAAATAACTTCGTTATTTTAATTTCATTCAAATTTTTGAATTATAATTATAGGTAATTAATTACTAGGAAAATATACTAACAAAATATTAAGCAATTACCACAACATAATTTCAATAAGTTATGCATGGATAAATTTAATGCTTTTTATGAATAATTTATAAGTGAAGATTATTATGAATATTAAAATACTTTTTCCGGGATACAAAAATTTTCAAGTGCTTATTTTGTAAGTTTATTTTGCATTCCTTTTTTGCTAAAATGTTAACAATGTATCCCATATTTGTGTATACTTGATTTATTACCATGCAACCCCTGCACCTATTTGCCGGTCGGAAAAACACTTATGAAAAAATAAAAAAGAGTCGGGAAATTTACACCTTCTAAAAATATTTATTTTTAAGGTAGAAGTAGCACTTATAATATTTTGTCATCAATAATATAACTTCCTTGTAAAATTGCGTCTTTTGAGCTTTTGCGGAGCAAGACAAACAAAAGAAATATTTCTAGGTTTCCACAAAAGTTGGATAATTAGATATTGATATTGAATTTTTTCATTTATCTGATGATCAGTTTTCACCTATTGATTCATTCATAAAAACTTGGGGTTATTTTTCGTTATGTGTCCACAATTGACGCGCGTGAATGGATTAAGGAGAATTCCGCTACCACCGTTCACTAATTGACGTGAATTAACGAGTGGTCAATTAGTGAACTAGTGAATTACTTACTTTTTACAGTTTTTATATTGTTTTTGTGATGAAACTGCTGGTGAAGATTAATTTATACTTTATATGAATTTGTCCAGTCAATATAAGTATTCATAAAAATGCCTGCATGCGACACTAAACAGATTAGAGCAATGGCGCAAATATAATGGGCAGATCATCTTCATTCCAAAAGCTAAGTACATTTCGTGTCATAAAAGCAAAGTATATCAATTAAATCTATAGATTAATTTCCACCATGCACAAATAACTAAACCTACGCACAAATTATTGATTATAAACTGAAAGGAAATTTCACACAACACAACAGAAATCTCAATGAATATATAAAATAAATACTTTGAATATAATTGAAAATCAGCAACAATAACAATGTTAAACTTTAGATAATAGACACTTTAGATTTCGATTATATGTAATAATGCTATATGACGGATGCATCATCTAAAATTCTGCAAACTTGAGCGATCTCAATCTTCTTCACCCCATTCAAAATAATGCCATATGAATTATAATAGAACTACTTCGATATTTGGCCTATACTAATCTGCACTTTAAATTAGATAGAAGAATTCTAACAGTAAAATACTAGACTAAAACATAAAAAAAAATGCAACCCAAGGTTTTTCTTTACAAAATGTTAGAAAAACTTGAACTTCAATGATACGAAACTAAACCTTGAGCATCAAAAATGAAACGATTCCTAACCCAACTTACTAGGTGTTATAAATAATACAAGTGAAGGAAATGCGCATAAGCAAACAGAAGAGTTATGAGCAACTACTTCGAGCAAAAGGAAAAACAGTAAACAAAACTCTCCTGTTTAGCATGAATAACGATTACTTTATGCTGACGAGTGTATCTTTTAGGTAATGAGTAAATCCTTACAAAACCTGCAGGATTAGCCATCTCACGTTGTTCGTGATAATGTTTAAATTATGTTCGTATACCTTATTCATTATTATTAGAAATAAAGTAGATTACTTATTTACATAATCAAATAAATCAGTAGACAATAATTTAAGTCAGTTTTCGTTCTATATACTTCATATTTTTGAGCACAAATGTTAACATCATCAAAGAGATTTTTGGGCTAGGCTATTTCTACTATTATCATAGGGTTGCTCATTTCTCGAAAAAAATTTCCTCCCATAACGCCATGGTAGTTCTATTTACGATAATAGTATTCATTTCCAAGCAAAATGCTTGTAATATTAATTAAAAATTGACAACAGTCTCCGTAGTTTACAAAGTGCTCCGTATTAAACGTGTCACAGTTGATTAATATAACCGTGATTTTTTTGTAATTTTTTATAATAATCCTTATAAAATATGAAGTGAGTTGATTAGCCAAATAAAATTTATAGTTAAATTATGGACTTAGGCTTCTTTCCCTCGGCAATGCAATTGCAATGGCAATTCGGTAGAATTGTCCTACGTAATTCTAGATTTTTTAAATTATATTATGTATTATTTTCAATATTTAATAAAAAGAAAAATTGTTAATAAACTATAAAAATTGGTTGCTTACAAAGTTGTATTTATAAAAATAAATTTTATCTAATCTTTAATGGCTACAATTTTGATATGATGATACAATTTGTATCATGCCTGGTGTAGGGCATTAATGCCATCAAACTTGGCACGACAAAATATCGAGAACAATTTTTATCCATCATTTCCAGCTTGGACATGCCGTCAGGTTAGGCGTGCATTCCCTAGACATAATCAGTTTTGCCAGGACTGTGTGGTTACAACTCAACAAATATTTATTAAAAATTATTTTGTGTTGTCGAAAATGGTGCTAAGTGCTAACCACCATTTTATAGTACATTAAACACAAATTGTTAAACTAATTATCCATTTTGTATGAAAATTCATGTCTAACTAATTTATTTCTCCAAACAGTTAATTATGTGCAGATAAATTGAGTGTTTAGGTTAGGAAGTTTTTCGAACGGATAATAATTATTAACCAAAAGTCATTAAAACATTCATTAAGGTTAAATTTCTCGTTATCAAACCCCAATATAAAAAAATACGGAGATTATAATACCAAACTTTTGTAATATTAAAAGTTCAAAACTTATTTTGCACACAATCAAACGTTGAAGTTTTCAGCTCCATTTATGCAAAATATTAATCGATTTGGTGTACCTGATATTGGTTTAAGAAGATGAAATTAATTTATAATTCATTAACATTCTATTAGCCCTATTATATTATAAAACAGTTTAACTTATTAGGTTTTACTGTAGAAAAATAGAAGCCCCTAATTAGTTATCAGTAGAGCACGGATTCTAGGCAATTTGCCTTTTTGTCCTTTATTTAGGCAATTCAAAATTATAAATACAGAAATGCCGTTAAAACGATTTTGAAAATTTTGAACCCTACTTTTATTTGCCTAAATGCCTATTTTCGATGTTACTGACCTAAAATAGATTTTTAATGCCTAAAAAGCCTAAACCAATGATTTATCCCGTTTACGTTACTAAAAGTTAACAAAAAAATAGTTTTTATGCTTTTTAAAATTTTTTAGCACTTGAGAGGCCCCAAGCGCAATTTAATTTTGAAGTCCTCCTCCAAAACCCCAAGAAACGGTTTTTATAGATCTTCTAAATATTTTCACTGCCCCTACACCCTACAGTGTGCATTCTACGCGCACGTTTTACTATGTTTTTTACTCTATCTATACCAGTGATCTAAAAAAGCTGAATTTTGAGGCCCCCTTAGTTTATGATGCCGCAGGCGTGCGGAAATCCGCTACTGTTCAAAAAGTAATCTGAGTTGTTCTGATTTCTTGTATTTTTATCTCGGTGAAGTCAGCATAGATAGAAAACTGGCAGTGGTCGTTGAGTCAGAGCTTCATATCCACGCGTATTAATAAAACTGTGGAAATTACTTTAGCCCAAGAGGTGGCGACAGATTTCAGAAATCCTGAATGGCTTTAAGTCAGATAGGTACCGTCTAAATACAAAACCGCAAATGGCAGAGTGTGGCGTTTCTAAAACTCTGCGCTCACAAGATCCAATTTATCAAACCTTTCGACCTTACCTGCACTCCTGGGTCTCTAAAGCGGCGCTACGGCTCAGCTCAGTGTAGAACACTTTGTGGGGGGGTTGCAAGCCGAGGAGATCCTCGACTCTATCAAAAAACCTACACAAAGAAAATTTAAAGGCGCCACGTGCTTATCGCCGCTTATCAGTTGTTGGTGAGGCCTGAAAGCACGAAAGTAAAGAAATAAAACTCCAGGGCACAAGTAGATGGTTTTAATAAATTGAAACGACGGTATGGTCAAACCAATACAATTATACTCCACAGTAATCTTTGTCAGGCACAGCTGATAATAATTAAATACCGCGTCAGATCTGATTCGGCGTACAAAAATCATACAATCGGAACTTTCGCTCCGATTTTATCAAACAAGATGGTAATTTAGGAAGATAGCAAATCTTCTATCTTCTACGCCGAAAAATCGCCCGCGTACTTAAGTGTACTATATGTAGTACCGAAACTCTCGAAGCAATTCGCTTCGAAGACACAGGAATAAAAATGAAAATAAAAGGCTCACCCTTTTCAAGTCGCTGCGCCTCTATAATGCCCCTGCTCTACTGGATACAGCCAACTGCTATTGAAATAAACGGTCGCTCCTTACGGAAGGTGACAAGGTGGAGTACAGTTGTTGATCGAGCTCGTATCTAGGGTCGCACTCGGACGAAGTACAGGTGTTCGTACTTAGGAGGTCGATAGGAGAATAATCTGACAAAAGATTGCAGCACACTAATTTTTGAACCAAAATAGCAGCCTCGAATTTACTGAATTGAACCCACACCAGGTGGAAAAATACGTGGACGTCCTGTTGAACTTTTGACGGCCCCTCGTAAACAATGACCGATACGATTATATAATCCGAAAACCGGAGTTAAATTGGTTACGTTAATTTAACTAATAAATCGATATCGATTGTAAAATTCGCACTTTCTATATTGGATCGTCGTTAATAACCAATATCCAAAATCGCTTGCTTATTCTTAATCAGCGCTTATCAACCAAATTGACAAAATTCATGCAGCCCCATATCCTTTTGTTTAGTTCCAAATCAAAATTACCAAAATGTTGTTATAAACAATAAACGTAAACAAAGGTATATAGGGTGCTTCGAAATCTTGTAACCAACAAATTGGTAAATTTAGCTTATGGTGTTAGCGCTAAATTTTGATGTTACAAGAGGTTCTCCAGGTCTGATAGGGGGGGGGGGGTGAATTTTCCAAACACTTAAAAAAATCGTAAATTTATATGGCAACTTAATAAAAATAGTGACCCCCCAAATTAGTAGCGCCATATGCAAATAGATATTTAGGAGGGAAGAAAGCTTACATAAAAATTTGTACATATAGTATTTTTATTTTCCATCCTTATAGCTCTTTAATCGTTATTAAAAATTTTTTAACTAATTTTTTTAAATATAATGTTTATAAGTTTCTGTAATGAAAAATACATATTGCCTAAAAACCCCCAAATTCTTTATTATTGCGCCTATTTCAATGATTTTTATAGCCTAAAATTGTGCCTTTTTTAACATTTTTTACGTCCTAAAATCCGTGCTCTAGTTATCAGATTATTTTGAATTATAGATAATCGAGATAATTTCATCTTTTTATTATAGTTTCGGTTATAATGTACATTGTTTTCAATTAATTAATTTGACTTTCTTTATTTTACATAGATGCAGCACAGTTGGAAAATTATTTAATAAGTTCTAAAGTTTGTCATAAAACTTAATTGTAATTACAGCATCGTTTAGGATATTTCTTCATCTGTAAATATCTCCATGACTTTTATTTTCATTAGTTTTTCCTTAAAAACAGCACGACATCGGCAGTGCACAATTGCATTTAAAGTTACAGCAATGAAAGTTGGATAATTTAATTTAAAAATCTGCCATTTTTATAGCATAGCTCTCACAAAATTATAAAGTATTCATAATTTATACTCATAAAGTATGCGTTGTAAATATTTTATGTTATTTTTATTATCGTATAATGTAGACACCTGTATTGCCAATCAATTAATCTGGACAACGTTTATCTACATCTATCTAGCACAGGCGAGTTATATTGTTCCATAAAATAATTACTGTAAATTCCATTTTCAGCTATGATTGAATAACCGCACATAAACCAATATTTGTTCAATTTATTGTTGAAAATTTAATCACAAATTGCAATAGATGATCATTATATTTACTGCTAAAGGAAAGATGATAGGTATATTTTTTCTAAAGTTTGCAATCTTTTAGGTTTTGTTGTTTAAAAATATATAACCCCCACGCAATAGAAGTGCCACTGTACATGGACTAACAAAGGTAATCAGCCCACCATTCTTCGAACGTTGAATGGAAACTTTGCTTTGGACCACAAATGATCGTCAACTTAACCTACCGTGGTATATTTTGATACGTACGTTAGTGAATGATCTAAAATTATTAAACAAAAATTGTCTTAGATAATTTTTTTAATCACCAAACTGGATAAAATTTGGTGAAGATTGAAATCACCTTTCATTATTCTTTAAATAAAATTCTCTACTCATTTATTTTCTCTTCTTTTTTGCTACAAGCGATTCAAAATCGTCAGCAGTCAGATTTAATGGATAACTTCAAATATTGAAATAAAAAAAAAATATTGAAATTAAAATTATTAATTTAACTTTAAAATGAAGTGTAAAATATGATTATACAATATTATCTATAGGGTGTTTTTTTAGCTGCATGAGAACTTCAAAATGAAATAAAACATTAAAAACCTGACGGAATGTTTTGGTTATAATTTTTTTATGAAAGTACAGTTAAAGGCATTTATGATTTGAACATGACTTCCGGCATGTGACCACCACGACTAATGGTTACGAAGCGCATCCGATCAGTCCAATTTTTGACCACTTTTTCCAATATTTCAGGCTTATTTCATAAATGGCTTGCTGAATATTAGCCTCCAATGCTTCTAGAGTTGTTGGTTTGTTAGCATAAACCATGGATTTAACATACCCCCACAGAAAATAATCCGGAGGTGTCAAATCACACGATCTTGGAGGCCAATTGATAGGACCACGTTTTGAAATAATGTTGTCACCAAATTGTCCTTTCAATAAATTGATGGTCTCGTTGGCTGTGTGGCACGTAGCACCATCCTGTTGGAACCATAAGTTGTCAATGTTTAGCTCTTGAAGTTTTGGAAACAAAAATGTATTGAGCATGTGTCGATATCTCACACCATTCACCCTAACGGTAGCTCCTTCCTCATTTCGAAAGACATATGGACCAATGATGCCGTTGGTGTGTATTCCACACCAAACAGTCAATTTAATGGATGCAATGGAGTCTCAAGATAATCTCCCGGATTGGTCTTACTCCATATACGGCAATTTTGTTTGTTCACATACCCATTTAACCAGAAATGTGCCTCGTCACTGAACAAAATTTTACGGTAAAAAAATGGATCCACTTCCAATTGGTTGTGAGCCCAATCTGTGAGCGTTGTTCAATGGTCAATCTATGCATTATCAAATGCCAAACCTTGCTAAACACAAATGTCAAAAAACTGTTTCCATAGCAATCTTGATTCAATTGTTATCCCTATTGAAAGTTCTCATGCAGCTAAAAAAACACCCTATATAACTACGAAATAGTTAATCTCTTCAACAATTTTTGATTGAATTTTAATTAATTTGATTGCGAGTTTTCGAAAAGCAATGGTTAAAAAACGTAGGATTATTTACTGAACGAAAAAGTTTAATTTTTGACTTACTGAAATCGAAGTGAATCCTGTCTACCGGTTATTGGTCGGAAAGCAAAAAAGAATCAAAAGTTTGGTTGTTTGTGACTTACTAAAATCTCCGATACCACCTAGTTTTACGTAGTACTTCGATAAAAGGATCAAGCTGGCTTACTGAAACTAATCTCGGTTGATTTATGAGTACTGAAACTTTCATCGACAGCTAAATTTATCTGTTTTTATATTTTATTTAAGTAGTAAAAACTGATACTTCCGTAAATTGAACTTAACTTTGCAATTAAAGTAAACAATTCTCATAAAATTCCATTTAATCCAAAGTTGTGGTTACGATGTTTAGCATTACTTTGGAAAATATAAACTCAAGCAAGGTACCATTGAATAAACCACAGGTTAAACGTTTGTAATAGCATTGTCAAGATTAATTAAATTAAGCTTTCGGAAATACCTTAACAGAACAGGTTGGATAAAATGCGTAATTAGGAAAATTAGGCTTTCTTGGATGGAAAAGTCATGAAAGTATTTGTAAGAGATGAACAACATCAAAAAGTTGCAAATTTATGTTATATTGCAATACCGAAGAAAAATATCTAGGAAACAAAGCCATTAAATAACAAAGCTTAGCATACATTTTGAAATAAAGTCCCAAAAGCATAGAATTAACAAAATTTAAAGCTTTAGACAGTAGGAACGCAGTAATTTGTCCGTGTGCAATGTAGCTTCGTAGGTATAAAATACGTTTGCTGTTTCAGTTGGAGTAAATTTACGAGCGTGGAATAAATCAGTTAAACACAACTGACGTTCCGCTTTAAATCCACGTCATGTTTAGTGATCAAACATCAAATTAATAAAATAATAACATTTATATAGACAATTTTCCACTCAATTTAGCACAAAAAAAGTTCAATCTAATTTTAGATATGAAAATGTTGAACATACGAAAGAAGAAGTCGTTCGTGTGTCAAAATTTCAGCTTTTCAAGATAAAAATTTTTGTTCGGCGTTAATAATGTCTTCTCTATTTAATTTTAAGAAACAATTAAAGCGTTAAATGTAAATTTTAAGGGTGGTAAAATGTATTTAAATTTTGAAAGCTTTTAAAATCTTTTTGTTAAGAAATATTAGAATTTAAAATTTAATTAAAGTCGACGGGTTTTGAAACAAAATTTCGGTATGAAAACTTTTGCTTAGAAGTTAACCGCCCATAGATACCTGCAAATTAATCTAAACTGTTTAAATAAATTATTATATTTTGTATTACTACAATAAATTGCCAGGCGGAAAGCTTCGACGTTTGCTAGAAGTGGAACTGGCAACTTCGACTTTGGTAATTGCTCGTTTCATTTTATTCCTTTCAGCGTGAGTGAAATTTTTGATTCAAACTTGTGGAATTATGTATTTCAAGGAATATACATTACCGTTGGGTACTTTAAGTTGTTTTTTTGTCTGCTTGTCGCAGTGCTGACTATGTTGAGTGTGTTTAAAATATTCTTTTTGAAGCGGTATATGTATGAATTTATGAATACCTAAGAATGAAATTAGACCAACATTACTGAGACGATGCCGACGTTTAACTTATGCGTTAACGCTAAAGGAATTTTAATTTTTTTCATATTGTTCCAGAAGTTTAAAAAATGTACCTATTCTATATGTAAAAACACATGGAAATTAATTATTCCACAATTCATAATTCATTACTAACTTTATGAACTGATTTAGCAAGTAAGTGCTATTAAATTTTAGCGCAATAAATTAAATTTATGGGTAATTTCGAACAGGTTTTAAAGATTATGTATAATATATGGTTAGGTACTTTTTAGTAATTGCTCGACTTGGTTATCTCGAAAGGTTCACCTTAATGCTTTTTAGGTTTAAATACTTGTAAGAACTTGTAACCCTCTGAGAATATATGCAAGTATTGAATTACGATAACGTTTTGTTTCCTTACAGGACTATATATTTACTACCTTATATGCATGGGTAGGTAACTGAAAACCAAATCATATAAAAGAAAATGTCATTTTTCATTGTAAACATTTTCTATGTTGAAAATTAACGGAAATAAAATCACAATGACGGAAAAAGGTCCACGGTACACAATACCCTCATGCCTCGTGTGGAAATGTAGCTAATGATTGCTGCTATTTTATATAACATATCATTGGGCGACTTTATTAAGTGCGTAACCCTATCGCTGCAGGAGAGTGCTGTGGCTCAGATTGCTTCAGTCATGACTCTCCTGGTCGCTGAACTTGTTTCTGTCGATGTTTGGTTGAGTTGTTTACTGCAGTGCTTGTTGACTTCGGACATAAGTAAATTTTTCAATTGGCACTTCCCGAATTATCCAACCACCTGATTTGGAATACGAACCACTGCATCACTATACAGGTTAAAATTACTGTGATGTGCAATTAAAACACATAAATGATAACAAGATCCTGATATCTTACTAGAAATCTAAGGTCAATTCCATTTCCGGCTTTTGTTTACGTTTCCGTTTTGCGATGGACTTTCCGAGCAAGAATATCCAGTAGAGTATTTGGTGAATTATTTCAACGGTTTTCAATAATGGCCGATTTCTCCGTTTTTTTTATTACTTGTGATTGATTTTCTTCTTGCAATATTTAGAATCCAAGGAATTGCGTACGCTTACACCAAATATGCACACTTTATGGTGACCATAACGATTTCCTTTAATTTATTGTAAATTATCTTTATGGGTTAACTATTACGCCTTTCTGGTGATATAGACGCTATCAGTATATTATCGATTAATGTGTGAATCAAATCGAGGCTCCTGAAATTTAATTTTTACTTTGTATTATCTTAAATATTTAAATTGAGAACTCAAACAACTTCATTTCGTATTATTTATATGACTTCCGTGAATTATCTTAGTAAATTGTAGCGCCACTTGTTAACGACATATTTATGGAGGGGCCCTCTTAAATGAAAATTTATATTATCATTCTTTCAATAATAGATTGCGAAATTCCTCTTTTGCCAGCGGCCTCCTCTGCGGCCAGCGCAGGTGTAGTTAAAATTTAAATTATTGCTATATCTGATAGTGAGACAAAGGCGCCAATATATTAATGAACTGCAAGAAGTACATTTTACTTCATTCCGAACTGATTTATCGGCATCAAAAGTGCAAATCTACGCGAGCAAAAATGTATTTCCTGCACTTTGCTTTGAGTGCTTCTCCCGAGCAAGTCAATGTTTTAATTCTTTGTTCAAAAGTTTTAAAAATGTGTTAACATTTATTGCAAATTTTCAAATGGCCGAATATTAGTAAAAATTAATTGTACATCTAACTGTGATCATTTCAGCATGAATTAGGTGCAGAACCTAATAACATAAAATTTCCAATCTTGCAAGTTATTTCCAAAATATTTGAGGACAAATAATCATAGCACATGAGTTTTAAAAAAATTAATACCTTTATATTGGTATTATTTTCAATCCTAGACAATTGAGACTCTCTGATTGCTCCATTGTAAATAAATTAATCCTGAATTAATGTTATAATCATCTACCCCCTATATTTTTAGGTTGGGAAAAAAGTTTATCAGCTACAATTTTGGTAGCTGGACTTGTCCAATGGTTGTTGTTTGGTTAAGTTGCTTTTTGCCTCTCATAATCAGATTTGTCAGTTGGTAATAATCGCCTTATCCCATTATGAGATTAGTCTTTTAGGCTAACGCAAGCCGCTATAGAAACGCTTACTAATCTCGTTTAATTTATGCAAGTTAAAAGTTAATATTGGTTTACACGTGTTAATTCCCATTAAGCTTATTTCACTAATTAAGGTAAATTTGCATGAAAATAAATTTCACTGTTTAAATAATTTTTACTGTAAATTAGTTTTGACGAATACAATCTGACGAGTTAATTATCTTTAGTACACGCTAATTTGGGAATTAGAGCATTAAATGATTAAATTCTTTGATACACAGTAGAAATTAAAGTTTATTAATTTGATTTCATAATTTCTGACTAAATTCTAACAAAGCAGAAATCTAAAAGGATTTCTAAAAGGATAATATACGCTAAGTCACCGTGTCTAGATCCTAATATTTCTACTAATTTTCTAAGATTTAGGTATTTATAATTATAAAACTTGGAGGCAAATCACCACAGCATCGCCATCTTGCTTAGTTCTTCAATAACTATTACGTTTATAGCACAGTATTACACTACGTTTCAATACCAAAAAATTACAAACGTACTTTAATTATTACTCTCCGAGCTAGGCCGTAAAGTAAACACTTTCTTTAAATAAAATGTTGCTACTTCTGCGAAGATTGAAGGAAAATGTTTTTACTGGTCATTAAGAGCCGTAGAAAAATTATTATATGGAACATATCCGAAAAATGTCTTTCTTAGTTTGATTTACTGTATTACCAGGTTGCTCAAAAGAAGGAAATAGACTGCAGGACATGAATTTAATATTCGTTAATATTAGACTGACTAGCAGCGCGATTTACTGAGTTTTATGATTATAAATAAATAAATATATTACATTTGCGATAAAAAGTCCATGAACCTCCTAGAAGTTTTCCAATAATATTAATTAGAACATAGTTGACCTTAACCTGTCTTACTTGCCAAATGTTGAAAGATTTTCTCTAATTTTAGTTGAGCATGAGCTCTGTAAAAGTCAAGCGATAGAAAATGTTAGGTACAAAGATTTTCCAAATCCGTTAGTATCTTCCTCATCCTAAATATACATACATCTGTCTACATTTTAGCGTAGAATTACTAGTAATTTATTGCTAACTAGTAAGGGTGTATTGTATTATACGATTCAAGATGGGAGTAATGTTAAATCTGAGATCAATGTAATAAGTTCAAGTTATGCTTATGTACAAATTCAAACAATGAACTGCAATTAAACTCCATAAATTTAATGTATTGGGCTAAAATTTGTTATTTAAATTGGTTATTTTATAAATATGTACCATATTTTTTTTAAATGGATTTTATGTAATTTATACCTTTATGTAGGTACCTACTTGTAAAATAAATTAAAATTTGAACATTAAAATTTAATTATATTTTATGAGCTTTCCGTTAATATGCATTGCTATTATCAGAAATTTAATAATAAAATATAATTGAGTTTTATTGTGTTAAATTAACGTAAAAAGCTTTTCAAATTTACGATATAACTCACTTGAGGTCTTTTGAAAAATTATATCTAATTTTAAAATACTTATAAAACTCACCTATAGCATTCTCGTATTTTCAATTCTTTCTACAGGTTATTGGGTCGTCTTTTAAAAAATGACTGTTAAATAAAGGAATAATTATAAAATGTAAATGAGTAAAGTAAATGAATGAATAAGTAAGACTAATTTAAATTAAAAGTGTTAAGCTTCTTCTACTGCCAAGTAAAATTAAAATGCTAATTTTACATAATTTCAATTTCATACGCTTTTAAACTTATTAATAATTTGAATTTTATTGTTTACTTAGCTTGATCATTTTTAAATTTTAATTTTATATACTTTTTTAAAAGCGAATAATTTACATATTTTATTAAAATAATGTAAGATAAAATTTTGCTAGCGTTTAGATGAATTTCCGTCCTCGGAGGAATACAAAATTTATAATTACGTTATTTGTTAAATCAAGAACTATCCACAAAAAAACAACTAAATTTACAAAAGTGGTCGATTCACCATTACAATTACTCGAAAAATTCGTAAATACATTTTTTTTGTCGGTAAGTAATTGTTGACAAAAATTTATAAGCATTTTAATAAATCAATTCACAATGTATCATTGTGACACTCTAAATCAAAAAGATCAATACCAATGAAGTATTAGTGTTTGATAACTACTATCGGAGTAAAAAGTTCTGACCCCTGAGTTTGAAGTCAAATAAAATCAAAAGTTAGCAGCAAAAAGATTTGAAAAAAATATATGATATCAATTGATTAGTGCTAAATGTCATATTAAAATTTATACTTCTAACTGACGCCCTTTTAAAATTATTTAAAAAAATGTTCAAAAAAGTGTAGTTTTTAGCACTCATTACGAAAAGTTGCAACTTCAAATACCTACAACTATCGTATTTTCTTTTCAAATTACATAAAATTTATGTAGTACATAGATAAAAGTTTACTCTCTTTAGCAATATAAAAATTTTATTGGAATGTTGTCAAATTGCTGTTAAAAGTCTATTTCTATAAGTCGATATTTTCTTTGTACATAATTGTTCAATTTAAACGAATTTTTGCTAATAGCTTTAATAAATTTATTAAAAGACATTCCCTACAAAAATATTTAAACAATTCATTTTTAAACAATAAAATAATGGTTTTTAAATAATTTCCTTATTAGACAGAGAAGCATAGAATCAGAGATGCACATTTTGCGACCGTGTGAAATCGTAAAATGAGTTTTTGTATATAGGCGGCACATGTCACGTCATTATTAATAATATAATTTTTAATATTATGGATCAGCGGTTGCCGCATTTCATCAATAAGGGCATGAATATTACATTCCCTTCCGTCCCTACACCCCGTAAACTATTAATTCTATCGCATTTTAATATTTTGAAACTGCCATAGTTTGGAATATAATTAAAAATTTTGTTTATTTAATTGAAAAATAATAATCTACCATAGTTTTCGATTGATATGTTCAATTACTTTAAAAAATTTCGTTATAATACCGAAGTTATTTTACTTTACTGTTATACTTAATAATTCAAAAAATATTTAAAATATATCATTACAAAAATTTGGGAAGAGAGATAAAAGATATAGAGGTATCTACAGTCCAAATTTCATTAAATTTGAGAAAACACTTTACGAGAAAAAAAATTGTAAAGTTGTCGTTGTGCTAATTGTTGCATAAATTGTGCCTCTTTTTTTAAATATCTGCATGCCAAAAACACACTATAAAGCCTATCACTTTGAAATTTTATTATGTTATACAAAATTAAATTCTTTATCTGTATCTTCTTAGCGCATAAAATTCCATCAATTACTTTTTGAAATATAAGACTTCAAACTCAGGGGTCAGAACTTTTTACTCCGATAGTAAGCAATTACAAAAATTTGGTAACTTACTATTTAGCGAAATATTGCACAACAAATTAATTAACTTTGAACATATCAAAATAATTTAGTTTCCGTCATAAGTAGAAGTTTCAAACTTTATGAATAGGTGGAGTTTGACCACAGGTTTCAAATATGTACGTGAAATAGACGTAGTTTTACAGTAAAACAAGAGAATATTTTGCTGCATAACAATTGCTTTTATAATAATCTGCCCCACCTTCTCCTATATTACATTTTCTGCTAACATCAAACAGTAACTGACGGAAAAAGGTAAAGCAGATTTTGAAACGGTTTAATTTAAAGGCTTCCCGTAGTCAGTTCTATTTTAGGCTAATATTAATTGTACATGTCCCGACTAAATTTTAGGGTAAAAATCGGAATTGTTGTACCAACATTTTAATTATTATTTTTTCGCAGTTTTCTGAACGAATACCAAAGCCACCATTTTTTAAGAACTCACAATATCCTGACTCTTGAGAACTGAGTATAAAGGCTAGTTGCCGTTGAACGTAGGAATTACATTTCCCTAGTAATAAGTCATTTTGATTGCTAGCAAATATTCGTTGAGAGGATATCGGATTCCAAGATCCCCGATACCCCCCCCCCAAAATAGGTATAATCACGGTAAATGATTTGCACTTTGTGTGGTTAGAATTTATAAAGGAAATTAAACCGTAACCAATTTTAAGAAAATTAAGAGAAATTAGCATAAAATAATATTTTAGGAAATATTATAAGCTAATGTGTTAATTTGAAAACGCAAGTAGATAATAATTATATTCAGCACCTTAGAAATTGAGAAAATAAAATGCTAGCGAACGTGGAAATGAAACAAATTCATTTGATCTTGGTAATTCATATTCTACTAGCTTAGTGGAACCACACTAAAAAGGAAAATTGTGAGAGGATCTGGGAATTTTATTTTCGTCTCGAATATTTAAAGCCAAGGATGTGAAAATGTCTCTTTCTTACATCTATTTATAAATTTATGTAGTTGAATTATAAAAAATGAATTTTCTTTGTGTATAAATTGAATTTTGTTTTTCTTCCAAAAGTTGTCATGCGAAAGAAGTATTGCAGTGGAGTATAATCATACTAATCAAAATCTACACGAACGTTAAAAATATTACTAAATTAAATAAATACATAATAATATTATATTTAATTTAACTTGCTTTTAAAAATATTTTGCGTTCACTACCGTGGGATGTTATGAATTTGTGAGTGGTTGAGATAATTTTTACAAAAAGTAGGTTGATTTTTGTTTCTTTAAATGTAACACATTAACTGAAAATTAATGAAAAGGTTTTCAAAATTGTATCATTAAATTATAATCCCCCTCCTTCTACAATTAACAATTCAAATATTAATTTGGCTATGTTTTTAATTGAAATTTTCATATTTTATTCCCTTTTTCAAAGATTATTTAATCTTTTACTGATTAAAATTCTATATAAAATATATGCAGGTACAGGTGGATCTTTCCCCTAATGTATGAAGATCAAAATATTATGGCCCTTTTATGACTTTGTTATACAATTTTAGGAACTAAAATACCTCCTTAAATGCTTTTTATTACCCTGTTCTATATTTGAGTGCTATTAAATTAGGCAATACTACCGTTTTCTTATTAATTACGTAGCCCCACGTTGGGGGCTATTAATTTATTCAATGGAATCGTCTTTTATGTGTGCTTTATTTACTAATTTGGATAACTTAATAAAATTTTATACTTTCTTTAAATTTTTTGCAATACCTTGCTATTTATAAATACAATTTTTAGTACTTAATACAAATATCAAAGGTGATATTATGTAGTAATAATGTTTCAACTCAAAATTGACTGAATTCCATTAATTTGGAAATTACTAACATTGTTTAATTTTCCTGAGTAAATTCTGCTTTCCCAAGACCAAACAAATTTCAAGTAGGTGAGCTTTCATTATATGAAAATGACTTTACGTTGCAAATAAACTTTGAGACCTACGTAGATATCTTCGCATTATACCTAATAGTAAAATGAAGTTTTTCCATATTATGCATATTATGAATAATTGAGTTTATAAAAAGGCTAACTTTTGCAATTATTTCAGATTCATATGAGAGTAGATTTCCAACTTGCTAAAATTGCTGGATAAGCCACTGTTAATTAAATATTCAGGTTTGCGCAATTATTATTAGCATAATTTTTACATTTGTAATTTAGCTATTAGTGAAATTAAGCTAATTATCCGTTGTTAATTTAATTTTTAAATTATTGAAGTTAAACATAGTATTTAAGTTTCGTTAAAGAGTATAATTATAAGACAATTTTACCAACGGTCTTATTCCAGTAATTTACCTTAGCCTAACAACAGAAAAATGAGAAACTGAAGACAAAGGGAAGAATCAATATGTAGTTACAAATTACTGTATATAAAACCCGACATTATTTTCAACTTGAAATTTTGTTGAATTAGTTCAGTCCTTCGTAATTAATTTTTGTACAAGTAAATGTGAATGCGTTGCATTGGAACTGGATTAATTCAATATTCTATTTTACAATACGTATCATTTATAAAAAGTATTCTTTATTCAAAATTTGAACAAAATTGAAATGCTTTATATTTTTCAACAAAGCAATCAGTTAATGAAGCGATTTTTATCTATCAATAGTAATATAGCAAGTGCCATTATGTGATGTTGTCAATGATTTATTATGATTAAAATGCTATCTTAAGTAAACACAAATAGTCGATTAAATTTCTAAAATAAACAATTACTTCTGAATATTAATTAAAAATAAAGAAAAGTAGTTGGGTTACACTAGTTTTAAGACAATTTCTCGTTAATCCATTCTTTCGCGTTTTAATAATTTAATGCGAAAATGCACCGAGACGGACGTAGACAAATTATTAATAAAAATTTATGTGTACGCAGTCATACGAACAAATATCTATGTAAAATTAATGGAAGTGGATGTACAACATACAAAATTGAATTTTATTTCGTTCTTTTTAAACTTGAAAGTACAAATGGGAAACGTAAGAAAGTCAATTGTTGCTTATGTTTATTTTATATCCAATCGGTTCAGTATGTATCCTGTTATTTATAAAAAGAAGTATAGCAGTAGCGGAGTCTGGTAAATAATGCCGCCCGCAGAGAAACTAACAAAAAGGTCGAGCTATCAAGTTTGGATTTTATGTGTGGGTAGGGTGTTGTTGCAATTCAACCCTCAAAAGCTAGTTGAAATAAAGATGTTGATTGAACAAAACAGTGTGAAATGTTTGGAAAAGTAAAAGCTACAAAGCTCTACATTTCTATTTTTCTATAGCTTTTGCAACTTTGTCATAAAAAAGGAAATGTAAACATTAATAATGCAAAAGCTTAATTGGTGGAAAACACAATTTAATTTAATTTAAAATTCTCGTGCGTTGATTTGCACAACAAATTTGTTTAAAACGAAACAAGAAAGTTTCCTAATTCCGGAAATATTATTTCAGCTCGTTAACTTTTGTCTACATCAAAAAAATTAAACTTGAATGGCTCTCGACTCTGATTAACGCAGAATTTAATGAGGCTCTAAACCCAAATTACTTCAATTATCGGTTGTCACTTTAAGTTCTTACAAGAAAAGTTGATGTAACACGTTGTCATCATTTTACTTAGTTAAAAAAAGCTGTTTTGTTTTCATCAACAACCTTGTTTTCAAGACTAAATCTTCACTTTTATGTTTTAGCATAATTTTTCAATTTTTCATAGTGGAAATATTCACGAAATAAGAAAATACGTTTAAACTTGCCTTTGCATTTTGTTAAAATAATGTCCGTGTAATTTTTTTAATATTAAATTTATTAAAATAAAAAAGCTGCAAATTTACCTACTTGAAATGTAATTCAAAGCAAATTGAATATTTAACGCCTAAACGTAACACCCTCTTTGGAAGTTAATTTCGTTCTACGATAATCCAACCTCCTTTTGGTAAACTAACAGCGTAATTCGATCGATATTATAAGATCTTCTTCGTGTAATGCATAATATTAAAATTTTAATTAAAGTTCGTACTATTCAATGAATATGAACTGCATTCGCATTTTTAAATTGATGGAAAATAATATTCAATTGATATAAATATCACTCGCATTTTCAATTTGTATCTATACATTTTTCCACTTGTATTCATCCCTTTAAATTTGCTTAAATCCATTCCAAATTGCAAGTTCTTAAAATATGAATTTCCGCTCTCTCATTGATCCCATATTATTGCTTCTCAGTAGACATTTTCTGAATACTTTTATGGAAAATATTATAATGTTAAATACGCAGTAGATTTCTTCAATTACATGCAATGATATCAAATCTGGGGTAAAATTATTTTTTGGCCGCCCTTTTCCAAGATGGTCGAGTGGTCAAGTGGAAAACCATCCACTTATCCTAAGTGATTTTTAACAAAAAATATGGTAATCATAATCATTCCTGATATTTTTTATATAACACAACTTGAAAAAGTATGAATTTGGACATTTATTTAAAGGCAGGATTTACGTAAATAGGATGTTAAATTAAGGAGATGTAATTAGGGCATTAAAAATAAAAAATTTTCAATGCTGTAAGTACGTGAGGCTACAGTCAGGAAGAGGATCAATGAAATGCTAAGCAACTTAGAAAAGGTATGACACTAAGAAGTGAGGATATATCTTTATCCTGGTTGTGTTATTAGGTCCTTATATTCCTTAAGAGTGCTTCCCTGATAACCAATTTAAAGAACATGATTAAAGTTTTGAAATTTTTTTAAGGTTTAAAAAACAGCATTATATACCGAAATTTAAAAATTAATTAATTAAACGAATTCATTTTTTCAAGTGAATTAATTTAGCATGTTACATAAATAATAATTTGAAGCCGAATAATATTTCAACTTAATTAAAAAAAATCTGATTGCAAATTTTAGTCAAATTATTTCTCGCGCGCAAGATAATTTTTAAAATGTCCCTAGTGACGAAGTAATTGAAAAAGTGGAAGAATTTACGTCAAATTAATATTTCATTTATCTACGTTTAATTAATAATTTTCTTGAATGATGAATACTTTAAATTAGGAATTTCTGTGAATTTATAAAATACTTTGAAAGACTTTGTTTGAACAAACTACACCAAATTCTACTTTATAAAGTATTTGAATTGCATTAAACCCTAAATATAATGGCTTCATTATTAGTGAAACGTATAATTCTCTTTGGTTAGCTAAATTTAAGCTCGTGTATATGCTATTTTAATTGGGACAAAACTTTGATTTGAGATACGTACAATTCTAAAGCAGACAAATTAATTTTATCAGTGTTTGATAACAGGGTTAAACCGGCATTTGCACCACAAGATTAAGATTCCTCTTTTACATGAGAGGTACGTAAATTAAGTTCATTAAGTGTGTTTGAGATAATTTGCAATCTAAAAATAAATTGTGAAAAAGATTTAAGAAAATAATATAACCTGTTTCTTCAAATGGCCAATTAAAACAAAAATGTAGTAGCGAAGATTTTTCATAATGAGGCCGTGCTTTCAAATAAGCTCTAATTGCTTGGAGCATTCAAAAAAAATATAGCTTGTAATTTGCAACAAATATAAAGGTAATTGAAACACAAGAATAAAAATTCAACGATTCTTTTATTGAAAAAAATTCATGCGACAAAAAGAAAAAAATCTAGGCGTGAAAACTGTATACGTTCCAAGCTCTTTGGTAGTTTAATTGGCTTGTTAGCACCTCTAGTTTTTTAATTGCTTACTAGTACAAAGCTCTAATTTTGATCTGTAAGACATAACAATTCTTTAGGTGCTTTAGAGTTTAGACCACATTTAATTTGTCTAGTTCGTATTTGATTAGTAAATAGTTTGTTTCTATATTTTGGAAGTAAAATAATGGTATATTATGCACGAAGGCGGAAGTCGCCTTTTACAGGACATGTTAAGGCAATTTACAGACCAAATGTGAATTTTGTAGCTAACGAATCCAGTAATGAACTATTTTTAGAGCGTGATGTGTACCACGTAGTTTCTTCAACAATCCAGAAAATGGCAATTTTCATTACAAGCGGACGAAAAATGTTCGATTTTAAAATCCTGTAAAGAAATACCTTATTAAACGGTTTTCCATTTTATGGTTGCTTGACGGCAAATAAATTAATTTACAAAAGGTTTGTTCGTTTGTATGAACTAACTTGCTCGGTTCAAGTTAGTGCAATGTACTGTGTTAGTTTGGCTGCTCAGTTCATAACCGAATATGAACTTCTTGCTCGACCTCCATAGGAGGAGTAGGCAGTGCAAGTTAGAACACTATCTAACTTTTGTGGTGGGAGTATTTTGTTTCGAAAGATAACCCAGTTCAAGTTAGTTAATACAAACGAACAAACCTAAAGTACCATTATAAATGCTACAATTTTACATGTATATCAGAAGCGCCACTGTTATTGTTTAATCCTATTTTAATAATATATTTGTTTCTTCAATTTCGACAGTGAAATGTTTGCTTTGTTCTGATAATTTTCTGTGTAGGCTTTGATGTACTGCCAAGTTAATGATTATTAAAAATTCTTTCAGACGGAATTTCACAAATTGGATACCTACAGTCATCTCTAACAATTATTTGCCTTGTTTTTCAAAAAAATAATTGCTCACTGCTAACAAAATTACTACTACGTCGTACAAAATCAAAAGTATTCGTGTATCGGTGGAAAATTCCATCACACAACTTTGATAAATAATTATCGCAAATCAACAAATTTGCTCGATTTTTGCAGCTAAACGTCGATCGCTACTTCCAATCTCACCGAAAATCAGCCACTCAAACTATTTAAGCTTCGAATAACAAAGATTTATCAAATAACTTATTCAGAGTTCTAAAATGGCTTGCACTTCCCGCCTTGGCTGCACAAGAAAGCCTCATTTTCTCTTTATTTTCCTATTAGGTTGGCCATTTGAAGTTTTAGTACTCAAATTCTCCCTTTCTGGCTCCAATTTTTGACAGTTCCTTTTGTTTATAAAATTTTGCTTCAGGGCCATGTCACTGTTATTTACACACAATACACAATTATTCATGGTGCTTAATCTAAATCAACCTACTTTGTAATATTTTGATTTGTTAGGCCTTCAAGCACAACTTGCTTGACCATAAAATTGTATTCAACGTCAGTTTCCTTGCACTCATAATAATGAAAACGATATGGTGTACTTTTAAGCAACTCTTCACAAGTGAAACTTGCTTCACCGGCATATAGACTTAAAACATTTTAATTTCTTACAGGTTACAGGTTCAAATAAATAACTCATTTTATGTGGATTCATTCCCCAAAAAGTTAATGATCATTAATTTTCAGTATACCAAATTTTGCCATCTACTCTGTCAGTTTCATTACGAAATCAATTTTAAGTTCTAAATTTTAATTACGGTTTTCGGGGTGGTAAGTTCGAGTGTATAATAGTCGATGCGATCACTAGCTTCAATTCAACCTACTTTTTTTACCATGCTTTGTATTTTCTTTATGAGACTATAATTTCCGTATAAAAACTATGAAAATATTTGTTTGAGATCGTTGCATCACATGCTTTATTATTAATTATGCGTATTTTTAACATTAAAGAATTCTTTGTCACAACTAGGGGATGAATTCACTGTCACATCTTCGGTAAGGGAAGCAGCCAAAGACACGGTAGCGAGTATAGAATCAAGATGATTTTATTATCGATCTCTTAGGAGATTATCTTGTGTCAACTATGGAATTTCATTTAGGTCGATGAGAACAGCAATCGATTATAGCTGATTTAATTTTTGTTAATTTAAAGTGTGCCTTTTTGTATTTTAGCTTTATCCTTAGCGATATAGGGCGGCTAACCATTAAAAGATTTGAAATGGTGAATCGGACGGTTTAGGACATTGGAACGCGGCCGGTTGAACGCGGCCGTTTGAATGCCAGCAATTAGATGCAATTGCACCCCCCCCTTTCTATATTTAAATGTAATAGTAAATTGTTCATTATTAAGACAAACCGCCAGTGGACCATCCAAACACGGAGTTTAACAAGTTTAAAGGATTTAAATTGATTTAACGGCATTGGTTCCCTGGTGGAAAGTGGTTGTCTTGTCAAAAGTGACTCTTCCGCGCCTCCGCTTTGCGTCACTCCGCTCCGGACGCTCTAGAGTCGTTTTGCTAACACTATACCAATTAAAAATATCCTCTAAGACCGTCTAACTCGGCAAAGTGTGCTACTGGAAAGGGGATGGATCTCTCTTTTTGTTCAATCACACAATTACATAATGCATAATAATTTTTTGCGTCTCTTTTTGAATTATAATAAAAAATCAGTTTTGACTTGTGACTAGGAGGATAAGTTCAAATACAATTGCTATACTCTTGCATTGCCGTTGTGATATTTCTTATGAATGTATATTTACAATATTTTAACGCCTGTATTGGAAAGTTCTATTTTCATTGTCCATGAATATCCTTGATTTTGTCTGGATTGTACATTTTTAGTGTTAAATGTATTTGTATGTCACTGTACTTATTTTGGAGGCTTAACCTACCTTTACTTTACTTTTGCATTACAAATTAATCCAACTTTTAATTACTTTCGTCTTATATTTATGGAGACTGGCTTGTTCTGTTAATTTTTAACTTGTTTAGTTTAATTGCAACATTAAAAACTGAGATTCAAATTGCGAAAATATTCAAAAAATTCCGTAGCCGAGTATAATAATAATTAAGGAACGTGTCATTGCCACTCCAACCCAACAAATTTTTTTTAGGTAAAATTAGTATTTTAAGTTTGAGTCTCATTTGAGCTTAATGATATTCAACAGTCGCGGAGATGTTAACCAAAACGAATGTTGGGATAAAATTGTTGTAAAATTCATATGAGTCTCAACGGTTGTGGAGTTATTCGCAAGTTTTCCGGGTGGGGGGGACACGAATTACAAAAATTAATGTAGCTAAGAAAGAAAACGAACATTATTTAACTTGTAATATAAAATAAGAGATTAAATTAGACTAAATTAATATGCTTATTTAGAACTGAGATTAATAGTAGAGTAATAATTTTTGGACTATTTTTAGTCTACGATAGAAGTTAGTAAATCTATGCATCTGCACTTTATTAGTAAATCCTACTGTGCTTTTGACTTTTTAATTTTTCTTCTTATTTAACATTTTTGAGTGAAACTGATATCAATCGATGGAGTTTATTTTGAGCTCAAATGAGCTTCAGATGCCCATAAATTTAGTTTCATATTCTAAAAAGTTGTGGGTATTTGAAATTTTCGGAAACTCTGAGCAAGTAGCGTACGATAAAGTTGAACTTTTATTCTATTTTATCACATTAAAATTCAGTTCAGGTCACCACATTAAAAAATATAATACTTCTGAAGTTAGTAAATTGATAACAATTTAATCAAAAAATGGAATTGTGAATTAAAGCTAATAATTTTCTATAAAATTTTCTTTTTCATTCATTTTATTTAATTAAATTAAAATTTAGGTGGACCAGATTATAAAATGTAATCCCAATTAAGTTAGTAAATGATGACGATTATTTTTATGTGATGAAGTGTAAAACAAGAATATGTGTAAACACACAAGGTGTTCCAAGAGTTTTCAGTTCATCGATCTAAAATAACAACGAAAAGCAAATTGATAGAAGCGGCTCAAACGTTTTACATCAATTTTACTCAAAAATTGAATTAGGGAGCTTCAGCGGCATGACTTTTGATAATTGCGCTGCAGATCCAATTGAGAAATCATAATTCTGTGATTTGAGACTACGATTCAAAATTTGAAAAATTTGTTATTTGAAAAAGTGTTTGAATTCTCATAACCTTTCTACTTGTTTCTTGTTCTGGAAACAATTTATATTAATGATATTAACGTGAAAGTGGGTGAGTTTAGTCCCAGCTCTAATGAAAGTTTATAGACATGAATATTTTGGAATATATGCGTGGTTCAAAATATATTAATTGATTTGAAAGAAACATTTTTAGATACTAGGATATTTAATATAATTATAATACCCTGGTCTGAAATTAAAGCGGAGATGATTATTTAATTTGTTTCCGAAAATAATTTGAGCTGTTGATTTTAATTAAATTGTTTTTAAATAAACTACGTCGATTTAAAAAGTTAATTGAGAGCAAATTTAGTTAGACCACTTTGAGGGTTAATTGAATTTAAGAGTAATTGGTAGTCAACTCCATAACTTCCATTCACTTATGTTCTTCTATATGACTATCTTCTAGTTTCGTCATACTTTAATAATTAATTCATTCGTTTTTCTGTCTGCAGTTAGTCAATACAGCACCTGCTTTTGTGCATACATAATTAATAAACACCCTAAAAGAAAGATTTTCATGTATTTTACCAATCTAATCGAACGTTCAAAGTGAATAATACGTGGAAAATAAATATTTTAAATTACAGCTATATCATTTGATTTAAAATGAATTGAATAATTTTGTATTGTTGTATATTATTGATTTTTCTTTCTAGAAAATCTAAAAAGGTTGTTTAAATAAATACAATTCAAGCAGTAAAATGTATATTAAAAATTCTTTCTACTATTATGCCCTCAAGGAGTAACAACTGGAAAGTCAATGAACTCATTTCCTGTATCAAAAAAATATACCTACAAGGAATTCATTAAATTAATGCACAAAATAATACTTACATACATCGACATTATTACAGTAATGGATTGCGCTCCGATTGAGGTTTTTAACAAATGAAACTCGTGAGCGAAATTTTCAACCTTACGATTGTGTTACTTTAGTTTAATTTTAATTATTTTCAATTTACCCTCACAAATAATTCAAGAGTATTCCCTTTAGATTACTTTAATTATTATAGGCCAGTTTTCATTAAATGTAGAATGAATATTAAATTTTGTGTTGATGGGTTAATGCTTGATATAATCTTGCAATAATCGCAGGTAAACCCTGGGAATATAATTTTCCATTCAGAGAAAATATTTTATCATCATGCATTATTACATTTACAAAATAATCAAGTAGGTAAGTCACGTAGAAATATTAAAGTTATATTATGAACTTGGAATGGAAGGTATTTATTATTTATTTTGATGCTCCGTTTGTTTTGCTTTGTGGTTTAAAATACTCTTTTGATATTCCGTTGTGCCATAAACTTAAATTGTATCCTTCATTTTGTGTTTATATACGATTTCCGCTATATAAACGTAAATTAAGTTTTTATTAATTTTATTACACAATTTCCATAAAAACATTTAATGATCCCTCAATCCCATTAAGTATTTGCGAACTTATTTCAGAGTAGCTAATACATTTTATGTGTGATCTATTATTTACGGTTTTGAGAGAACCGCTCCCATTGAGATTTGTATCCGATCCCCTGATAATATTAATCCTGAAAATTACCCACAATATCACACGGTAAAGTTTCCAAAGTTGCTAAGTTTCTGCTTTATAGTCTCCTCAGAGATTTGAATCTGTAGTTCATAAGTACATAAAGGGTATGACTTTCTATTGATTAAAAATCGACTGTCTGTTGTGGTCAACTCTAAACTATAACTGCTATGTAGTATAAATGGAACGGTAAGCAAACCAAGCGTTTGAATTATTTGTACGATTAGATTGGAAACTTTTCGAGAGGTCGAATATAGGTTAAGTTCTCATTGTTAAATCTCTTGCAAAAATAATTATTTTCTTAAGACGGTCAATGCATACTAATACCCATTCATGTTTAAAACAAATACAATTTAAAAATTTTTGAATGAATTAAAGCAATAGAAATCTAATAACATATTTTAAAAGCTTTCAGCTAATATTTTTGTAGCTAACCCAATAGATTTTTATTGGGTTAAATTCAACCAGTTTAAGAGCGCGCTGCAAATTTTGATGCAAAAACATGTTTCGACAGATGGCGTGCCCTAAAATATTAATCTTTTATAGTTATATTTTCACCAAAACAGAATTCTAATAATTTATAAAAGTCATATGAAGAAACGATAACTAAGCTAGGCAATAAGGAAGTTTGAGCTTTCAAAGATAAATATTTTTAAATATATTCAATATTTTCACATGTGCATATCTTTTTGGAATATACTTGTAAATATTCAACATTGGAAGCTCAAAGTTATTGCCTAGCTTAATTATCGTTTATTCATATGACTTTTATAAATTATTAGAATTCTGTTTTGGTGAAAAGATAACTATAAAAGATTAATATTTTAGGGTACGCCATCTGTTGAAACATGTTTTTGCATCAAAATCTGCAGCGCGCTCTTAAGATGAACAGTTCACTTTCAATTTCTTATTGTTAAAATATTTACTGTTTTATAAAGTATTCAGCAATTTGATGAAAAGAAACCTTAAAATCACGTAACCTCATTTCGTATAGTAACAATATTGAATAAAAATAAACTAGAAAGAAGTTGCGGATCCCTACTAAGAATAAAGTGGTTTATTCTATTGAAGTGCATAGGGAGTTACATAAAAGTTGAAAATTCGTACATGTTGAATTCAGAGATGCACGAATATGAAGAACGCTCGGATAGATATCCCATTAAGTTTTGTTGGTTTATTTGACGAAGGAAACCTACATAATACCATACAATTTTTTCTTGAAGTGAACTTTTTTAAATTTATAACGGTTAGGTTAGGCAAGGTGTATTTTTAGAGTTAATTACATTAAAATTCATATTATAAAAATTATAAAATTCTTCTTTCGTATCCAGTTAAAATTCATTATTTCCATATTTGAAATTTTTATCATCACCGTTTCTGTTTATTTATGTATGTTACATGGTAGTTCCAAACTCCTCTCATTATTTAACATGCACTAGTAACATAAATCTTTATTTAGATAACCAAGTTTTATTCGAACAGTATTACCTCAGGTTTCCTACAATATTATCTGTGAATATTCTTGGAATATCTAATGAAATAATATGAAAGTAATTATTGATATATTAAACTATGAATTTCAAATTTCTCGCCCCCACTTTAAAGAACCCAAAATAAGCAGACGACACATATGCTTTGTTTACAGAACTAATATGATATAGATATAAATAATATAAAAAAAAACAAATTTTGCATTATTTGTGTATAATTACCTTGGGTTTTATAAATACAATTTTCAATCAACACAGTCGCCTTTTTTAAGATTTGCAAATCCGACACTTTACATTAAAAACTTTTCTATAACTTGCAATCTTCAAATTAGGAACAGAATCATTAAAATTAATTTTACACAATTTATTTGAACCTACAAAAACTTTGCCTGAATACGCCACTGGAATTTGTAACAAATTTTTGCATTTGTTATTTAGTTCCTCCTTGAATTGTTAAAGAAACTGCAGAGGTCATCTCCGGATTGTGACGGACTCTGTTTTTGTCAACCCTTTCATTAGGGGATGGGGGTGCTGCTCAGAAGGTAGTTTTCGTTTCAAATGTTAGTTTGAAAAGCTGCAACTTCGTGACGCGATTGTTGTTTACCTTTTATTTCAAAAAAATTACTTGTATTGGTATCGTAAAGATGAATAACGATATAAAACCATCGTTAGTCGGCAGGATGGCATGGAAATTTCCAAATAATTGGAATTTTTGGAACATCAATTTTTCCAAAAGTGACGCTTCCTTGTGGATTCTCTGAAAACATTTTTTTTTTCTCAGCTCTCTAACATTCGAAGATACTAATGCGATTATTTTTTTTATCAAAATCGTATTTGATTTGGCTAATTTTGAACTTTTAATGAAAATTCACTTGAAGCCTTAACTTATGCGTCCCTCTTTACCAATCAAGAAGCTCAAAAAGTTAAAAATTTATGGTAATTATTAAGCACGTTCACCAACTTTATAATTATAATTTTAAATTTTTAGAAAAACCACACCAAAATCACTCTGACCAACACAAAATTACAAAATTTATATTTTTTCCTTATTTGGCGATTGACTACCCAAAATTTGAAGAACATAGATGTTTTTCTCAACCTGTCGTGCCTATAAAACTCTTTTTAATCAAAAACTGTAATTAAACAATATCATTTCACTTTGTTAAAAAATTTTCAAAAATAAACAAAATTCAATTTTCAGGTAAGCTCGACAAATTATAATTTATTTTAAGCCATTTTGAACCATGACAATATATTTAATACATCAAGATCTCACGATCAAACTACGTTTCTAATTTATTTCATTGGTCAGAGCTCAGAGCTTCGTAGAAAATCGTTAAAAAAAAATTAAATTTGATCTACAGGATGAAACAAATTATTAAGATAATTAATTGGTTCCTGGTTAATGTAACTTGTTAGAAAATATCAGTATTTTAGACTAGTTAAAACTGCCCAAAACACATTTAGAACTGAAATGCACGAAGTATTCTAAATGTCTTTGTCTAACTCTAAATGAATGGTATAACTTGGGATTTCAATATTTTGGAAAATGCTTAAAATTGCAAAGAAAGAAGAAAGTTAAATGCAAAACAAAAATTACTAAACAACAAACAAACCTCGGAGAAAATAACAGTTAAAATGAGCATTGGAAGAATAGGTAATAGGATAATGAATTTAAATTTTTTCGTTCAAGCACAAACGATAAACAAAGGGCAGAACATCCAAAAGACGTTATTAAACCAAATATTATTGAAAAAATCTATTAGTTGGTATTAAATGACACAAGAGTGAAATTGTGTGATATTTAAATTATTTTTTTTTAGTTCATTCATAACTGTCGACGAAACATGGATTCGTTACTATACTCCAGAAACAAAAGAACAATCAAAGAGTAAAATCAATCAACAACGTGCGGTTTTTACTGTGGACTCTATTATAAAGTCTTCCTCTGATGCCCTTAAGCTGCATTCACAATGAAATGGGGTCTTGCCTTGCTTCGGTAGAAAGCTGGCGAGCGCCAATTAAATTAAAGCATTTTCTTCTATTCTTTTCTATGATTAAGAAATCGTTGATTTTGATTGGCTCTTGCTAGCTTTCTACCGAAGCAAGGCAAGACCCCATTTCATTGTGAACGCCACTTTAGATGTCTTGGGCCGCACAAGCGCTACACAGAAGGAATCAAAGTATCTTCCTTGTCTGAGAGGTCCGGGTAAAGCATTCTAAATTCCTTCGTGTTAGGAATTGGGGAATACGTCCCTGTCCTTTGTACACACCACCCGTCCCTTCTATCGATTGAATGATTTAGTGAGCTTTTCGAATCGATACGCGTTGACGTCTTTTAGGCGTTACCGGTGTTACCAAAAAGATGACCAAACTTGATCATTTAAATTAAAAGAAGTAAAAGTCATAACAAGGTTTCCGTAGGTGAACCTGCGGAAGGAAATTTCATCACCAGTCATGATAATACTGACTATGGCATAAATATCCCTAAAGAATGCGTTAATTGGTCAATAACCTATGTAATGAAATGAGGAAGGTGCGGAAATATCCTTTTCTTCATTCAATATATTTTAAAATTTTGCTTTGTGGAGTACTGTTGAATTGTAGCATATTTCAAATGTAATGGAAATTAGAGAGGATAATTTCAATTCTAAATGTAATATTATCTAATAATATCTGGTCATAGATTTCACGTAATTTATAAAGCTCGAACTTTCAGTTGAAACTAGGTAATGTCGACATATCTAATTAAAGTTAAAAGTAAAAACTTTCCATAACAAGTCCTTGTAATTGTATTAAAGTTTTGTTTTATTATTATGTTTGCATTTGTTAAGTTGTTTGGTTATTATTTGGTGAAGCTCTGAACATGTTTCAATAAATTGTGACACCTGATAAATTTAATTAAACATATTCGGAAAATAATAATAATAATATATAATTAAGTTGGTTTTATGTTACGAAAATTTAGTAACAAAATACGTCTATTATAAACAGCACGTAAATTGGAAAGCGTTGCAAAAATTAAACTTCAGTTGAAAACCAAAGTTATTAAAATAAATTTAAAGTTTTCCAGAATTTTTGGTTTAATTTCACAACAGCTATGAGGAAATTACGAATACATAAAAATAATAATTTAAATATTTTTGAAAAGTTTTCCAAGTTTAGATTGTTATATTGTACTACAAAATTTAATTTGAGGTGATTAATACTGAATAGAAATTGCTAAATTAACCGACGTAATTAGATATTTGTAAGCACAATTGGTTTAGACAGTTTTCTAAGTTGTTAATTAATGATGCGGTCATTATGTATTTACCTATTACAGAAAATCGTTTACGTTTCCAAAATCGAGTAGTACGCAATATTTGATTTAATATATTTAGTAAATTTTGGTAGAGAATCAAAAATCGTTTACCAGAACGTCTAAATCATTACACCTTTGATCATTCAGACGTAATTAAATTTCCATTATGAGTAGCTTCTAATTTATTCTTATTTGATATTAGGTGAGCTCATAAATTAAACAGCACTAAACGCTTTATACTATAAATTTTATAATAATCTATACACCGTTAATGTTACAAGTTTACTATCGTAATTAGATTTATTAGCAAGTAATACAATGTGCTAGAATATTTAGTGGAATTAGTCATCATCTAGGTAAGTAGAACATTAATATTGGATTTAGTAGCTGAATTTTCACCTGAAAGCATTTTTTCAGATAAGATTAAATGATCTCTGGAAATTCTAAAAAATATACTCTTTCAATAAAGATTATAAAGCAAATAGTTAAAATTAGATGTGTGCCTCTGAGAAGCAATAAAAGCTTTGGGGATTCGATTCTATGCTTCACTACCTAAAGCGTCGAGTATTTTCAATTTTGTTCCTTTGACTTTTAAATCCTATCTGTACATTTATAAAATGTGATTTTATTGTTATTTTTAAATTTCATCAAATTTCACTTTCACAAAATAGACCATAAAGGAAATGCCACTTTTAAAAGATTTCATTCAACATTTTATTATTAAAAGTTTCCTTGAAATTTTTTTTTAATTAATCCAATATCAGGCAGGCTAACAAAAAAGCATCTATGCAAATTTATCTCATTATTTATGAAAATGTTTGCAAAGCTGTTATTAACTTTAACAAATAAAGGTAGAGGAAATAAAAATTGGCAAATTTCCTCGGGTTAATATGCTTTCAAAAAATATTATCTTAATTTTGAAATAAATTAGTAACATTTTCTAAAACCCAATTATTTCGGGAAACCAAATAACCGAATAAAACACAATTCTCAGTAATGAAAATTCTTAACAATTAATTTTAATCTTAAATTGAAGTTTGTTTGACTTTAGCGCATTTCACAGCAACTTTTGAAGTGTGTATATTTAAGATATTTGAAACATAATTTTCCACATCTTTGGTAAGTAAATTCTAATATACATTTTGTTGATATTTTCTTGGTTAGACAATTTAAAATGTTGGAAGAATAATAAGAAGTTGTAGTACGTAATTACAACTCACGCATAAATGCGCACATCAGCTTTTATGAATAATGAAATGAAATTAGGAACACAAATTAAATTTTTTTTTTTGAAAATTCGATCGAGTGTACTTAAATTAAGTAGTTCTGAAAATTAACTAGGGTAAAATGCTGTGCTATAATATTTGTATATTAAATTAAAAATGTGAAACGTTTAGAATTTATTAATTATCTTCAATTTCTCAACTAAATAAAAATAACTTTTATACTGCAGTGGAATAAACCACATTTTTAAATTAACATAAATAAATTTACTGAAGCTAATGGCCGGATGTCACAATAATGCTGTATTTATTTTTTTAATTAAAAGATTCTTCCTGAAAGTACTAACTATTACTTTTTAGGGAAATTGTTATTCCGTATTATAGATTTGACGTGTTGGAAGACTGTCTTTTTAATTTTGCGTTTATATTTTAAGCAGTGGGAAAGAATCCATTAAATTAATTATGATTAAAAGGTCATCAATACCATGAGGGGCGTCCAACTAAAACAATCGATAAATAACAGTCCGACTAATTCGATAGATGGATTTTTAAATTACTGTGACGTCTGATGCCACATGTTTTTCTTCTCGTAGTACCAACACCTGAATTTTACTGATTTTAGAAGTCTTTTCTGAGAAGGAGACCTCACGGTTGGTAGTGATTGTAAGTCAATTTTCAGGTGGCGCCTCTTGTGAACTGTTAAACACCTAATTTTGTCATCCTGATATTGTTTAATTGTATTGAATTCCTACACCTCTACGTCTGGTGACCTTGTCAACTCATTTTTCAGTTATTTCTGTCAAACATGGATTTTGGTGAGTGCGGCTAACAGCACCCAAGATTGTAAAGTAACGATGATTATGGATAGGTTAGAAATATTTTACTGATATGCAAAAAAAAAAAATGGGGTAAACTTTTCTCCAAATTAGCAAAGTTACTTCTTTCATTCGGCTAGCTCTTATTTTCTTTATATTCGAAGATTATTATAAACTTATTCTCTAAAAAGCACAATGAGTGTTAGTGATTCACACTAGAAAAGGACTCTTTGATTGGAACACAAATTTTAATCAATGAAAAGGATACTGTGTATTATTAAATTTGAACACCTCAGTTATAAGAATATTCGAATAAATCAAACACAATTTATATCCAACAGTGGCTCTTATTGCACCTCTAAACAGATATTTACTAATATTCTTCCTCTTCTAGGTCAATCAAGGTCATCATCATCAAGTTCGAAAACTTGCAATTTTCTATAACTTACATAACTGAACAATCATGCCAAGTATAAACTTTCCTATACCTTTTGCAAGTCACTATTGAGTGGGCTATTTGAGCTTCTAACAAAGGAAGTGATTTTATTATCGAAAATTCTAACCTCAAATTTCCAAAGCATATTGGTTGAAATTCATAGATGTGAATCATTCACCTTAATCTTCAAATGAGACTGACAAACTGGCTTTGCAATAATGAAATCTGACGTGATTCGCAAGATTTACCATGATATACCAATTCTGACATCTGCTCGATCTTTTCGACATCAACCACCGTCTCCAGGAACGTAAACAAATTTGCCAGTTTTCCAGCAACAATAAACTCTTCTAATACTCGAAGATACTATTAAAGAAAATATCTCAATAGAAAAAGTTTTAGATTCTAGATGTGGAATTAACTTATATTCTGCATCCTGCCCCTAGGGAGATTTCAGCAGTAATTTATATCTTGCAGAGTGTCCCTGGCAAGCAGGAGATAACCTATTGAACATCACTAGGTTTATAGTCCCGTGATGGCCTTAGGTGGAGGGATCCCGACAGACAGGTCATACTGAGGTTCAAAAATCATTAGAATTAATGGAAACTTTTGGCTAATATTCCGGAAATGTTACCATCCCACCCCTGTGTAGTAGTTTTTATTTTGAAAGCGTGACCCCTTAGGTCCAAATGTTTCAAGGATGAATCGTAAACATCCATAGAGATTGCCATCTCAAGTTCAAGCTATTGCTTTGGAGTCCGTCAGGATTTCAACCTTCCGCGCCATGCAAGTGACCTTGTATGGTCTAAGACCGTCATCCCTTAGGTGTCCGTTTAAGGTTACTTAAGTAAGTCAGATGAGCATCAAAAGTTTGTGAGTAGCAACGCAACACAGTTCATTACTTAAGTTTCTAGGAGTTTCCTTTAAATAAAATTTTTATCGTTGCTGATAATTGATAATGAATAGTTCCCTTCCCATATATTTGTAATTGCCTGAAGAATTGAATTACATATTAAATTGGGTAAATATTTAAAGTCGGTGTAATTATGTACAATGATTTACCTACATAGCAACAATAAATTAATAACTATAATACATACTAACTATTTAATTGATTAAATTGTATAGATAATAAAATCCCTCTGAGGCTACAAATAACAGACAACCCTCACAGCAACACAAATTATGCATTACCTATAATATTGAATTAGTTAGATATATTGTGACGGAGATATTAATCTCCTTACACTGCTATAATTATTACATATTGAGACAAACCTGCTTTGAAATTGAAACGCAATTAAAAAGTAAATTAAATCATTTTCCTCTCCGTTGCTCTTAATTTTATTAAGGGTGTTATTCAATTGCATTTGGTAACTTGTGGGTATATCTAGCATCTTGATGTTATCTTGCTTAGAATAAAGTAGGAAATAAAATATTGTATGCTATATTGCAGGAAGAAATAGTCTCCTTAGGAATGCTAACAATCCAACCGGAAGCAATCAGAGGCAAACAACTGGAAGTGTTGAAGGTTATCCCTAGGGAAGTATTACGTTTCCTGTTTGGTGATTTTTGATACATAATGATTTCTACAAAATTTTATCAAAACAAAAGAAAATCATCGGTTCCATAAGAAACTTAAAAAGATAATTGGGTGATTGATGAAGGTAATGAAAGACAATGATTTTCGAACTCTTCCTAATTGAGTTGTTCCAAATCCTATTTTATCGGTTAATTTCACCAGGTCAATTATTAAAAATATTCATAATTATAACTGTATTGGGTTTTGAAATTAGCAAGATACTATGTTTGAATTTGGAGAAGCATATCTCGCGAACTTGTAGAATGCAGAGTATGTAAAGGAAGCGGATGTAAAACAGAACACAACATTTCTGTTTACGAAATGTGACATGTAGCGCAGAGAATTGTCGAGAATTTTCTCCGTAGGCGACGATGCTGACGTCACTCTCTGAATTATGGTTTGTCATCAAAACATCCAATTCATACAAAATAAAGAATAATTTATTCTGCTGTAAGTCCGATTTGTCTCACTAATAGAAATGTTTATTTTTCAACGTTTGTACTTCTGAATTTCATTCATTTTAGAAATAGTAATTAATTTATTTTTATTGATGATGTAAAATTATCGGCTTTGTGAAGGTAAATGCATAGATTAATGTTGACAGTAAGATTAAGTGATAAAGGTTGATGAAATATTTACTTCATAAGAAAAAATTATTGTTATTAATATAGTACCTATAGTACAAATTAGAGTATATAACTCTGCAGTATAAATAATAAAAAGTTTAATTAAAATGTGAAAGCAATAATATTAATATTTGTTCTAAAAAATAATAAAGCAGTGATGGTAGCAAAAAGTTTATATTAAAAAAACTATTCATTTCAAAGGAGATATTAAAAATGATAAAATGGAAATCTAACCATAAAAGGAAATTATTTTAATTCTATTCAATTAGTAAACTTTCAAAAAATGTGTTTTAATTCTACAACGAAGAAAAACCTTTTAACGTTCAATATAATTATGATTTCCAAAATATATGTGCTTTTATTCACAATAATAAATAATCTAGTGGAAAAAGGAAAATAGAACCCTTTTTCGTAAATGGAAATGTAAAGACCAAACAAATTTGTTTCCGTAAGTTTATAGATTGAATTCGTCTTTCGAATTTTATTTCGAGACTGCATTGCTAGAAAATTTAACGCATTGTGTTGTGGAAGAATGCTGAATTTTCTAAACAGCATTTAGATTTTTGCAGTTGCGGTCAATACATTTACTTTTTTGAGTTACAACTTTTAGAAAATAAACTTCGATTTTAAATATTAGAAAATAAATTAATACATTTTGCGGTATACTTCGTACTTAGATGGGTGATCCTTCAGGGAACACACCGTTATCACTGTGGTTTGGATGATTCACCTTTTACAGTATTGATTGTTGTGATAATTACCATGATCACGTGTACGAATGCAATGAAAATAATCTAATCTATACTAGATTAATTTAACATCGCAAAACAGCTCTGTTATTCCGCTATAAAATCTGTAGGTATTCATAATTTTCTTTTCGTTGTTTCGGAATTTCTGAACGCAATGGCTCCATCCATTTGTAAAGGGATAATAAACATTTTCTCATTGTATGTATAATGTTATGTCAGTTGTAGTAGTACGGCTATATTTAAAATTAGTCACGTTATTTTAATTTCTTGTTAGTAAACAAGCTTAATTTCATGTTGACGCGTTATATATTGTCAGTGCCGGCTCAGCTAAAAATTTCTTGGAGTCCTATATTGGTTACATATAACATAAAAATACATTTTAGTACTTATTTGGATTAATTCATCAATCTGCCTACGCTTAATTGCTTAGAAGCGATATATCTGTAATTTGAAGTTCAATATTTCTTGGAGGCGGTTCTATTATGATTTGGGGGCTGCTTTTGTGAAAAGGAAGTCTATCGCATATAGAGAAATAAAAAATAAAACGACTACGTATTTTAGACCAAAATTCTTACCGCTCTGTAAATAAATAATTAGCTGATGGGACATTTAAATTTTAATTAAGTGTGGTAACTATCAGGATAGAGGCATTTTCAAACTTAAAAACTTTACTTGGTGTATATCAAAATTAAGTTCTCTTAAAAAAAAAGTTGATTCAAAAAGAACTCAAAGGAGTCAACGCAAGTAGCAAACGTTCAGCGGTCATGTCAAGTTAAATAAAAGCTTTCAAAAATTGAAATCTTTAGAAAATATCTGTATAATGTTGACTATAGGTATACTAACATGTAGCAAATTTTAATATGTACTACATAAGTTGAAATAAACTTTTAAAAAGCAAAATATAACAATAAATGCAATGCATCATTCAGAAATCTACATTAACCCGCTTGAAGAAAGGTGTAAAGTTCCATTTCGTGCCTTGGGGATACCACATTATTATTTCAAAGATTTTCCGATTGAATACGTGCATTTTCCGTATTTTATTTAAAAAAAGAAAAATTCATACTTAAAGTAAACTGAAATTCAGTGCGGTTTATATTACTATAGAATTTCGTATTAACTTACCTTTAGAAGGGCTCAAAGCAGCGGTATCGACGAAGCTTCGTAGAGACGAAACCGTTAGACACAAAACTGCTGTTGCCAAATAAACGGCAGCCATCACAAAATTCTGAAACAAGTTTGCATTTAAATGCTATTTTTATACAAATCTTCTAAACAGGGATTTTAAATTATAATTTAACCATTTTACATTTACTTTCATAAAAAGATTTATTAAAATAAAAACAAATCACCTGCATAAATCTACAAGATTTACTATTTTACCCTCTGCATCTTCTTTCATTTTAATTATCATGAAATATCTTTAGGGCACAACTTGATTTGTGAATGGAAGTCTTAACACGAAAAGTGCATTTATAAAGTCGCATTTTATATAAAAATAAGAATAGAAGCCAAAATGTAAGTAGATAAAAAAGGTATGAATAAATTTATAGAAATTCCAATTTATTATAACGCGAACTTACCATTTGCAAGTTTATGCTATCGTTAATGAAAACTGATGAAAATTAATTGTCAATGCTATAGTAATTTTTGCATTTTTAAGTTTCCACCTATATGGGACTAATGAATTAGAATTATTGTATTTTGGTATGATTTATGAATGTCGAAATTAGCTATTTAACCGTTATTGGCAATAAAAACAAACAAACATATTTTTCTAAAATAAAAGTTATTTTCTGTTCAACCAACTAATTTTTTTAATCCTACGACTAACAAACAGATTTCTAGTCCTTTGCAAAAGCTAATTATGGAAAAATATTAACCCAGACTCGAAAAATTTTTAATAACAAGTTCATAAATTTTTACTAATTGTCCATATCGACCAAATTTTAATGATTTCTTTGTTGTACGAATTAAAATTTTAAAGCGCATTTAGAGAGGAAAGAATTTTGATTTATAACTCCGAGGACACTTCTTGCTTCAATTAAAGTTTTGTAAAAGTTATGAAAGCACATAAAACAATTTTTATATAAAAATGAATGGAACAATTAAATAACTCTTCATCAAAGCCCTCAAGTTCATAAACCCCGTTGACCTATATTTTGACGTCATTTGAGAGAACACTAACGATTGGATTTACAAATTTAGAGAAAAATTTTGTTTTAGTATGTTTGTAAACATGAAATTTTAAAATTCTGATCAAATAAATTGGTATTCGAAATTATGTGCTGTCAGTTAAAAATATTTCCAACTTCCGTAGTTCTTCGAGGAGGTAGCAAAGTTTTGAATCCAATTTGATATCACAAATTATTATTAATTAATTATGTATACGAACACAAATAATAATTCTCTAGGTGGTGATGCGATTTGAAATTCAAACAAACAATCAGAGCAAACACACATCCAACTAGAATTTGGGTTATGCCGTTATGCTAAGTATTGTGGTTTAAACTGTAATTATTATTCGAAATATAAAATTTTTTGGAGCAGTTATTTAAATTTTCTTTCGAATCTTTCCCTTAAGAACCTTTTATAAGAAAATTGAATAAAAAAATACTTTCAAAGTCAAAGGTGATATAATAACCGAATTATCCTTTTCATTATTACACGTAGAGCTTTAATAGAAAAAAGTCGATAGAAAATTTTGCTTAGTGCTTTAATATTAAATTATACGAGGTAATTTAGTTTTTGCTTATACATTTTATTAAATTCTGAAACTACAAGAAGTCATTTACTTGGAAATAATTCAATTAGATTCTGGAAAAGTTTTTAATTTTATTTTAGTTGGTAGTTATTTCCTACAAGTTGTAATTATTATCCGAATTTGTAACTCTGGAAACCTTTTTGAAATTAATGATTTTTATAAAATTACATCAGAACTTTGATGTACAACGGCAAACAAAGTAAAATGAATTATTTTGTACTTAAAATAAATCGAATAAGAATTTAGTACAATCTGGGGCGGAAAAAGTAGGAGCTGTATTTAAAAAAAGAAAAAAATTGATTGAAAGTTCTGAATCGGTTTTAATCAAATTTTTAATTAAGCTGTTTGTGAGCAAAGCGAGTAAACGCGTTGCTAGCGTACATAGAGCCATGATTGTTCAAAGTTATTGATGTATTGGGAAGGTCAGCAATCAAATGACTTATTCAATAGCATTTAAACTCGGTTCGATTATTGTTATTTATCAAAAACAAAATTATTTTACAGTTATGCTATAAATATGTCTGATGGCTCCCAAAGGGATTAAAGTGGTGGATCCAAAGTCATCCTATATTTAGGTGGGGTAAGTTGCGTTGCAATTACTGTTTACGTTACTTTGAGAAAATACCGAGTTCCGACAGTTATTTGTAAGGCAAGTCCTGCGTAAAAATTTCTAAGTTCTTGTACTTCAAAGCTGGAAGTAATGGTTGATGGTAGCCCTTAATATCACTATATTAGTGCACCGTCAGATGTTAGAGTTGGGCAAGTTTACTGATGAATGTACATAAGTAATCACTTTTATGTGCATTTTCCAGTGGATTCGCGTAATTAGGCAATTTTAGACTTGATTTTCGAACAGTATTTTTAGGTAGGTAGATAATCCTAATTTTTTTAACGATATTTCTCGGATTATCCAAAATGCCTATCTTAAATTTAATAAAAGTTGCTTAAACCTGATCAATGATAGTGTGCACAGTGTGAGTTCCATTGTCGTCATTGCATTACTTAGGTGTTAAATTAAATATTTTTTGTAAAGAAGTGGCTGAAAGCTGTGTGCAATATTTTAGAAATTTTGACGTATCGCATGTACAGTATAGTTATAATTTGCTTAATTACTGCAATAAATAAATGCTGTAATTGCTTTAATTGTCTGTAGATAAGCATGCCCTTTATACGATTACAATTTATTATGATTTATTGTAATATTTTTATAAATTTAATCCTTTGTGTTCTGATGGAATTGCGAAGTCCTAGTTACTTTAATTTTCATAATATTTTCAAGTAGTAAAGCTAAAGCGTTTCAAACTTCTTGAAACTTTGAAGTGCACTTTTGTGTAATTCTGTAAAAGTATTTTACTCGTATACCTTTGATTTGTCGCATTTTATTAACAATTATGGACCAGAATTCAAAGGGTTAATTTTTTTTGATACGCTATTGTTTAATTGCGTACATATTTTTGAAAATGCGATGCTGTGAGGTTAGAAAAAACTATTAGGATGTAACAAAAACCTTTTTAGCTGCAACTAATATGTTTATCTTATGTATATTTACAAAAAATGTTTTATGACCATATTTGTTACCCGCATCAAGCTAGCGCCGCCACTTTCGAAAAACCAAAAAAAAATATTTGGAAAATTTGTGGCTAATTTGTTGCTAATTAGTTGCCGCAATCACGAGTTTGTTGCTCTTACCGTTCGAGAGTTACAGCCATTTAAGTGGAGGCGGTTCTAGATTTATATCAAGCCAGCGTCGCAACCACTTAAAAACTTACGAAAAACAAAAAATAAGTATGTGTTAATTTGTGGCTAATTTGTTGCTAATTAGTTGCTGCAATCTCGAATTTGTTGCTCTTACTCTTCGAGAGCTACAGCCATTTGAGTGGTGGCGGCGCTAGATTTATATCAAGCCAGCGTCGCCACCACTCAAAAACTTACGAAAAACAAAAAATAAGTATATGTTAATGTGTGGCTAATTTGTTGCTAATTAGTTGCCGCAATCGCGAATTTGTTGCTCATACCGTTCGAGAGTTACAGCCATTTGAGTGGTGGCGGCGCTAAATTTATATCTAGAAAATATGGTTAGTAATCTAATCTAGGGTTAACATTAAGGTATTTACGAAAATTGTACCTTATAATAGAAATTAGAAATAATTTATTTAATAAAATTTAATTTGGGTTTATCAAAATTTTGTTTTGAGTATCAGCTATGGCTTAAAATCAAGTGAAAACCGCCACTATTCAAATGGCTTTAATTCGCGAACGTTAAGAGCAACAAATTCGCGATTGCAGAAACTAATTAGCAACAAATTAGCCTCAAATTAACATATAGGTACTTATTTTTTGTTTTTCGTAAGGTTTTGAGTGGTGGCGACGCTGAATTTATATAATTCTAGAACCGCCACCACTCAAAGGGCTGTAACTCTCGAACGGTAAGAGCAACAAATTCACGATTGCGGCAACTAATTAGCAACAAATTAGCCACAAATTCCGATATACTTAATTTTTATTTTTAGTAACTTTTTGAGTGGTGGCGACGCTGGCTTGATATAAAGTTAGCGCAGCCACCACTCATATGGCTGTAACTCTCCAACGGTAAGAGCAACAAATTCGCGATTGCGGCAACTAATTAGCAACAAATTAGCCACAAATTCTCTAAATATTTTTTTAGGTTTTTTGAAAGTGGCGGCGCTAGCTTGATGCGGGTATATTTGTTTGTTTTGAAAGAATCACATTAGAAGTGCGGCGGAATCATCCGTTTACCTGCCTGTATGTTGGGCAAATCGAGAAACTCTCCTGATCTAGTAATTAAATTAAATACCTAACCCCACTTCAATACAAATAACAAATAGACTATTGCATGGTAATTATACCTCTACTACACTACACACATGATTTGTTTCAAATTACTTTGTTTAATTGCGAGAGTGATTTATTAAATTGAGTTCTGTATAGTACAACGCAACATTTCTCTTTTAAATAATAATGAGCAATAATATATTGGACTATACCAATCTACTTTTGTTATAAACAAATAAAAGGGGAATCTTTCTATAACGTTCGAGAGGTACAGAACGATCATAGTGTGCTCCGGCTAGCAAGACTCTTACTTTTACCTTGAGGGCTATATGAATTACACCAAACAACGATGACTCAACATAATAAAACTCCTTGAATCCAAAAATAAACGACTTTAATCCAAGGAATAATTTTTCGCTCTTAAATTTATGAAATATTGTAAAGCAGATTGCTTTCGTTGAATTGCAAACACGAATCATAAACATATCCTGATCCACATCTGATAACATTTACAAAATATTCAATAACCGCGGTATACTTTGCAGTCGGGATGGGATAAATATTTGAATACTATTCATATCGGTTACTTCATTTGCAATTTGGTTAATACTGACAGTCGTCGCTAGTGAAACTTAGTTTCGTTTGAAATTTCTGATGGTATTTACAGACAAATGTGATTTGCAGATTATCTGGTTAATTAGCAACGTGATAATTATAATTTAAAATTATATGACTACGTTTTACCAGATAAAAACTAAAAAGTATCCTGTAACGTTTCAAACATTGCAACATGTTATTACTGACCTATACCTTAATAATTAGTAAAAAGTTATATTATGTGAATCGGAAGACTCTCGGAAAGTATTAATAAGACTTTTGTGGATGTGCATAATCAAAAAATTAATTAATTTTGCATTAAAAGTGGACAAGTTTCTACTATTTGACTATTTTAGGTGCTTTAGCTTGAAATATTTTAATCATTAGAGGCAAGAACTCTTCAGATGAGACCTGTACAATCTTTTAAAATAACGGACCACTTAAAACTTTTATTAATATATCCAAGGTATTTTAGAAAGATATTTATAACCAAAAAGGTTTTTTTTAGCTTTAAGATAAAATACCTAACCATCTAGATAACAAATATTCAGGGAACCTCAGGTTGCACAATGCTGATTTAGTTAGACATTTCGTAAGTGCAAAAGTTTGTCAAATTTGCTTTTTTCCTTGTTTGTTCCTTTACCATAACATTATATTTTAAATTAAAATAAGGTTTTGATATAAGTTCCAATTTGGGTAATAGGAAAAAAATATTATATTATATTACATGTAGCCAAAGAATTATAAAAATGTCCAATATTAATAAAGTAATATTCAAGTATTCAGTTTTGAAAGTTACACTACAAGTCAAAATTAATATCCCTTGTTGATTGTAAATATTCCTCTATTGGCGGGAAGCAATAAAGTGCTTCTTCCGTCAAAATGTATATAGGAAAGCGATTATTTCCAGTAGAGCTTACTGTTGATTTTATTTTCAAATTCAGTTTCCTGCTTTATCTGTGTTAAATATTTAATTACGTATTTACACCATTTATGACTGCATTTAAATTTAATGTCCCGGTAAATTTATTTGCGAACGAAAATCAACGAGTATGAAAAGAGAAATGTGGTTGAAAGAAGAAATAGAAAACGGATAATTAGAAGTCACTTGACCCTAAATGCACAATTAAAAAATCAAATTGCTGTGAATATTTATTCAGGTATAATATAGAAATGTTGTTTTTCCACATTGTGCAATTATTGTGAATCACAAAAATGTTGTCATAATATTGCAATAGCATGTCCATAGATAATATGCGTGTTCGTCTACAATCATAGATTGAATGCAAAATCTAACAAATGAAATTAAAAAATTAAAGGGTAAAGAAATTTTTATCGCTTTTAAGTACTATTAATTCAAAAGAACATTTGCAAAAGTTAGTTAAAGACAGTAAAATTAGAATTTTAAATGGAACTAAATCAAGAGTTGTTGAAACCAGTGCTATTTGATAGAAAACACATTTTTAAATAAAATAAACAAAGTTGACATGAAATTTGAACCCGGACATTGTGTAAAATACCCAAAAACTAAAAGATACTAAATATCACCTAAAGACAGCATGCAAAATGGGTAAGAAATATCGAGAATTTGTGAAGGAAGAAGTTTGTAGGTTTTTTGTTTACTAAGGAGTTACAGCATTATATGTGTAGAACTTCAACAGTTTAGACGTGGGAGCCATCAAAAGTTGTGTTACAACGTCCGTCTCACATTAATTAGTTTTCCCGCTCTTGAATAATTTCCGTTAAAAAGCTAAATTATAACAAAATGTTGCGATTGTATTCATCTACTTAATGATACTCCCTCCTCGGTCCATTACCCTTCTGCAGGGTGTGGTGGGCCTTTTAACAAAGGATTTTCATGGCAGATTACACCCAGGTGGTTTGCCATTGCCTACCGAGGGGAGACGGCCACAATATATGATTTTTGCTTCGCCCGGAGTCGAACCGGGTTGTCTGTGTTAGCAGTCAGTCGACCGTCTTACTTAATTATACTTGGTAGGAATAAATCCATTCTAAGGTATGCATTTTATAAACAAGTAAGAATTTCTTATAAATTATTCCATCTCCTCATCAGCAACGCCTAAGCTTATGATGTTTTTTAAAGTAAAAAGTTATTCTTTATTCTTAGACAGCTACTAGAGAAAGTTGGGAATTCAATAAAATTATACATCATCTATTTATCGACTTCCAGAGAGCATACGATAGTGTGATCAGAGCGGAACTCTGGAGTGCCATGGCAGAGATATCGATTCCTAACAAACTAATACGCATGACCTGCATATACACTGTACACGACTCGAGATCTAATAGAATAAAAATAGACAGAAGAATGTCTGAAACTTTTCCAGTGGACTGCGGCAGGTGGATGCGCTGTCACCTCTCCTATTTAACATAATCATGGACAGAGCCATCAAATTATCTGAAATTAAGTTACCAGCTGTATGCAGTGGACGGATCCAGCCTCTTACTGGCATATGCGGAATCAACGTGAAAGATGTGTTCCAAGTGGTGGAGAGGGAGACAGAGAAGATGGGTCTAGTCTTGTCTGGGACAAAATGTCATCATTGACCAGTACAACTTCGAAAGAGTCCAAAAGTTTAAATACCTGGGGCTAATTATAGCTGCAGATAACGACATTGCCGAAGAAATAAAAGACGCATATAGAGCAGTAACCGATGTTCGTTTTCCTTGGACAATGACCAAAGCAAATGAAGACCGATTCAGACGCTTTGAAAGAATAGTTCTAAGAAAGATATTTGACCCAATATATGGCCCCAGGTGGTAAGAGATCGGTGGGACGACCAAGAATAAGATGGAGAGATAACGTCATGTCCTGACGCTAAATAGATAGAGGCGCGGAGGGAAATTTTGAAGTGAGCCAAGACCCATCCGAAGTTGTACCTACTAAAGAAGAAGAATTGCAAAGTAACAATGTGTCATTCTAAACAATTATATCAATTACAGATATTTTTAAATTTGATAAATGTGAACCGATGCTTTATTTATGAGGGGAACTCGACTTTTTAGATTTCTAGGCATTCCTAGTTTTACAACCCATACCTACTGATTTCTTGTTAAATTTGATCAATTTGGTTCAAAATTTTGTTCATAAAAACTCATGTACCTATGGTGTCCTAAAATCAACTAATACAGGTTCGCATTTAAGACAAGCAACTACAACCTCCTGATGAACGATTACTTGTGAATTCTTTTGACTGGTATGCAACATATATGTACAAATTTTTTTATGTCAAAAAATGCAGTGCTACGAAATTTTCCTGATTTACTAAATTTCATGCCTATCTTGCTCAAAGGAGATAAACTTTTCTAAATTAATTGTAATAAACATTTTCTTCAACCTGAAGCTTAATAATTATTTAAGTCATAACTAACAAAACTTGTTATTAATTTTAATTGACTAAAATTTTAAGTATATTAAATTTGCAATCGATTGATTTTTCAAGTAGAATTATAATTATAATTAATTTATCTTTAAGTCGTCTTAAGGGATTGAAGCATTTGCTTCCTATGCTGACTTTTGTGTATCGTAATATTTTTAGATTTATTCCAATTGATTACCATTTCAATTAATTATACTGCATTAAATTTACGATTTTTATTTACGATTTAATAAGCCCAGTGCTTTGAAGTGTGTTAACCCATCCTTTTCAGATCCAGTCTACCTTCTGTAAGGAAAAGTAAGCAATCATCATACCAAGTAAGGTGTTATTCTTTATTCTTCATTGGAAAACTTATACTCTCCTTCTGAGCAGCCGGAGTGTACGTTTTTTACTATGAGTGCGAGTATTAGTTGACAGTTGCAAAAATCATTTTTAATTACTTTGGTCTGGGGAGTTTTTGGTATTCAATATTAGTACTTTGAATCACAGAAAAACTTTGAAAAAATTCCTGGTGAAACTAGAAACTAGACATCGACTCACCAATTTAAATGTAATTCGATAACCGTTAAATTTTCGACAAAATATCAAAAAAAGACGTAGAAAATTAAATTTGCTATATGATAATTTTTAATATTTCTTATATGCGAAATTATTCTTGAAAAGTTCAAACTTTAAGAGGTAAAGCCGTGCTAAAAAGGGGCAATGTAGTTAAAAAGGATTTTTTAACTTTCAACTTTAAATGAATCCCATGTATAAACAGTTCAAAAATTTTTTGTAGCAAATTTAATGAATTACAAAGTTGCTCCTATACAACATACTCTTGATATTTATTACCATTTTCGCAGCATTCTGAATGTCCGGAGTCCAATTTCATGTAACTTTTGATTATTTAATTTTAAAATATGTTTTCCATTAAATGGTTCAGGTTTCATCGAATCCTGATTTAGTTCCATTTCAATAATAAAATCTGTCTAATTTGGCTGGCTTACATCCTGCAATAACTATATAAGCTTTTTGCAGCTTGAAAGTAGTAAAATAATTTAATAGTCTACTTTCAAAGTGCTGAGGGGTACAAAAAAAAGTAATTAAGTATATAAATCTGAGACATGTATAAAGAATTAGAAGATGCATTTTAGAGATACGAAGAAATTCAAGTAAAAAAAGTTTTACTGTATTTTTTATTTTTTCAAAATAAATATTAAACTTGTTTTACATTATTCAAATCACTTGGTGGTATAGCAAAACACGAATAAAATACAAGACAACTAAAGTTAGAAACAGCAAATAGAAAAACCTCAAAGATAAAAACTTCAATAAGCATAATTCAACCTGGGGATTTTAAATCGTTGTGTATACAGAAGAAATGGCTTGGTGTAAGTACGATAAGACTCGGAAAAATAAATTTGAACTTGAAAAAATATTTATCCAAGCATAATTAGCCATTAACATAAATTAATTAACTTTTTGATCATATTCAGCAGTCAGCATAAAAGGTAACTAAATTTTCATATAACTAATAAAAGTTGATGAACTTTTAAATTAAAATATGGTTTTTAATAAGTATGGTCATTATTTTAACACAACAGGTGAATGCGGGATTATAAACCACGACTACTTGTTTGTAGTCGCTTATGTTTTCCCGTTGGATATTACTTAGGGAAATTGGATTAAGAAAATTATGATCCAGAAATATTTAAGTTCAATTACAAAACGAACATTTACGTTCCAATTTTAATTAAATATGTTCTCTATTGTTAAAATCAAGTTAATTACACTTTTCAATTGCGCAGCTTGACTTTCTATATTTTAAAGGCAATTAAAACACAAACTATTGAATTATTTGCTAAAGCTTCATAAAATAATTACTTCATTTGAAATGTAGTATTACACCTATATTATATAGTATTAACTTTTCAATTTGGTTTTATAACATACTGATACTTTTTTTATACTCGTACTACTATTTTGCTGTGAACAAATGGAAGTTCTTATATTGCAAAGCCTGAAAAAAATTGATACGACTTAAAATGGGTGGACTTCTAATACAATTTATTCAATACTTTATAGAGAAAATTCAATTTTAAATAAAATTCTCTTGTAAGAAGTTTAGATATTATATCGAAGTATTTTAAAATATTATCGTAATATGAAACATTCGTTTTACAATTCCACAAATCTTTTTTTTAATATTTTTCATTCTAACAAAGTAATAAGGATATTCCATATACTAGTATGATATGCTGTAGTATTGATCTAACAAGAGATACATGCAAATAACAATAAAAAATCTCTGCTTGTTAAATTTATTTGATAGCCGAATTCTAAAACCCAATATGCTATTGGATCTGCTAAACGAGTCATCAAAATGACCCGAAAAAGTTAATTTTGAGTATAACATAAAAGCAGGTAACTACAGAAAGCTTGTGAGAAAAGTCAAGATTTGTTAAATTTCTACTGAAACTCGTAACTTTACTCTTAGCTATATTGAGTTTTATGTGTTCCAGTTTACACCAAGATTCGAGCGAAAGAAGAATTTATATGTACTTTAATGCTCAAAATAATTGAAAACAGTTTAAAATTGTAAACATTTTTGTTTAATATGCTGAAAATAGTACACATAATAGGAAAATGTGAATATCGGTATAAATTTATTAAAAGTTGAGCTCCTTGGTGTCGACACTTTAATTGCTCTTTGTTACCCTAGTTTTCCTTCAATATTAAAAGTGTTGAAAATGTTTCTATATACCATCTTGTACTTTTTGTACATATATCATAGCAATTTCACGACTTGAGAGCGAATCGAGTAAGAGCTTATGGTTGCTTTTGATGTTTTCAAATTGCTTCAAAGTTACTTACTGTACTAGGAGTGCTAGAGTAAGTTCTTGTACATTACGTTCACATTTGTATGGTTTCATCATACCTTTGTCTGAATTGAGAAGTCTTTCCTAGGAGAATAACCTCAAGATAGGTAGTGTTTATAATATATAGATTTCCAGGTGGCGCCTCTCTTGAATTGTTGAACACCTAGTTTGTCGTCCTGATATTTTGTTTTATTTCGTTTCTCCCTGTGAGTCTGGAAATCTTATAAACTCCATTTTAAGGTTCATTTTGTCGTACCTCGACCACACCACTCTTGTGGTCTTCAGCAAGTGTGTGGAAACCGACTTATATTGTTAGTGATGATACTGGCTTACTAGAGGTAATATCGTTGATTGTTTGTCAAGGAAATCAGCAAGAAAAATAAGACCAGAACATATTGCTGCACTCTTATAAAATAAATGGAATTTTAATGGATTTCATTTTCTGGTTAGTTATAATAATTAAAATATATTGCTTGTTGAGATGTTAATCTTAAAGTAATTAATTTAGTTTTAGTAAATAATTTCTATGGCCATTCAACGACTTTAAAATGGCCTTAATATTCTTGCAACATTTCAGTAGATAAGATAATGATATCACAAGTGTAATATATCCGAAAGTTTAATAATTAAGTTGTAATAAACGTAGACAAAATTCTTGCACGTATATGAAAGTACTTGTGGATAATATTAATTTTTAATTGCCCCTTAAAACCCTTAAACCTTAGACGACTAAGGTTTATATTACTCCAATTTACAGTACACTGTTATATAAATGTTTCATATCATACATTTATCCAGTGTCAAGTGTAAATGTTTTAAAATTGTAAAATTTCATAGAAAATTTAATTATTTCAACATTGAAGTTATAAATATCGTCAGATAGTACTCATAATATTAATAATTTAGAAAATAATTTGGAATCTAAAATTCTTAATTGGTACTTCAAAATCAATCATCAAAAAGTTTATAATTTATTGCATTGAAAGAAATATGCAAGTAATTATTATCATTAAGCAGACATCAGGTAACCAATCTGAATATACTTGACCTATGTGGGGAAATTGAATATAAATAGAGCAACTTCACGATAGTAAAGGATCAGTAATAAATTAGTCACGTGCGAAGACACTGGAGAGCCGTTGCAACCAAGCCAGGAAGCCTGACCTTGGCGTTCCGCCAGGAAGTACCGCTTTAACGAGGTGCTCGACAAGTACAAGTCAATATATTTATTACAATGCACCGCCGTTGACATATTAGGTTGGATAAATATGCTATAATTTATAATAATCCAAATGATATTTAATATTTGAATAACCCATCGTCAAGGAAAACGTTCAATAATTAATTTTTAAAAGTTTTAGTTTATAAATTGTACAGCTTGTGTAAATATTGTTAATTTATTATATTATTTGATACCATAGAGTGGATTTCTTTACCAACTAGCTATAATTAAGCAAACATGGTCTGGACGTGGAATACGATTCCCAAAATATTCAGGTATCACAAACACAATCCAAATTAACTTTAACAATAAGTTATAAATATCGATAGATATTTGCAATAATAAACTTTAGTATTAATTTGACTATTAAATTTATGAATTTAATTAAAACTCGCTAGTCTTCCTACATTATTATATTAAGAATTTTTAAAAGTAAATTAATTATTTTTTAAAGAAAAAAGCAATTTGAATAGATTACGTTAACTCTGTATTTGACGTACTATCATCAACCATTGCTGTTCAGTTCGGGTCAGTAAACATTCATTCATTATTTGTCACTGTCGTACTTTATAAAATGTCCATATAATTTGCCTTATAAGCAAACTTGTCTGCTACAAATTTGTTATAACTATAAACAGTGTTATTTCATTTGAAGGGTCGGACATTAACGAAACCCTTAATCTTTTAATTAAAAGTTTTCCCGAACTAAAATATTAATACTATTGGGTTTTATATTAAAATGGCAAGGAATTCCATTGAAAACAGTAAATTAGTACGAATCGTTAAAGTAAAGTGCTCGATAAAGAACTAAAACACATTTTCAATGCTGGATACCTTATAGGTTTGTAAAGAAAACTTACAGAAATTTTACTTTGTAAATCGTGTACATTTTACAATGTTAACACAAAAACTAGTTAACCCTTTGATTCCATAACCACGATTTTATTTTAATTCGACAAAACAAATACATAGAGGATTAATTTTTCAGAAATTTTACACAACCCAATTATTACAGTCACATTTTCAAAACTTTATAATTCATATCTTGTTACATTAAAAAGAATGTTAACCCTAGTTGAATATTTTGCATAAATAAAACTTTTGCAGTTAATATTAACAAATTAGCATTGCAAAAATCTACCATGCAAAAAATTGTACTTTCAAGTTTTATGAACTGGAACATTCTCGCTTTATTGTGTCCCGTCAGGACACAATCGGTTAAACAATTTGGAGCGTTTGATTGGTTGACTTTATTTCAAATTTAAATTCAAGTTATTGAAAGTTGTTAAAAATGTATAGCAACTGGTTATTGGGAGTTAACTTTACTTTCAATTTTAAGTTTGATTCACAACGAAGGAGAATTATTAAAATGTAAATTTAATCAATTTTCAATTTTTGTACCGAGGGCGTAAAATCAAAATAAATGTAAACTTTGTACGGTCTGATAATTTACTTATTTGCTGTGGTATTTAATATTTCATTCAATACAGTTTACTTTAAATTACAAACTTGTAAAGAATTTTTAATATATTATAAGAAAATTTTTCATTAGATGGAAAAGTTTGTTGCGAAGGTTTATTGGTTTGGTTACGCTTATAACTACTAAGAATTCTGCAAAATGAAAAGTTTAGATTTTCTTGAATTAAAATTTTAATATTTCCTATTCAATCAAAATTGAAACAGTTACTACATTTTAGAGTACTAGGACTTTTAGAAATTCCAAACACCCTTTAAGATAATTTTATGACAACTGCGTAGTTGAATTTCTACCCATCGAACATAAATTAAGAATTGTTTCTATATTATCCAACTAAAATATAAATAGTATAAAAAATCGTAGAGGTTCAATTTTCAATTTTGTTTAACAAAAAAACAATTAGTTTTTAAATTTGTTGGAATTTTTTTATTGCTTTTCAATAATTAAATGTTCTAAATGGGTCACATAAAAATGTTGAGACCTGTAAGTTACACAGTATTTATTTAAAGTAACCTCGAGGATTTTCATGACTCCAGAAAAAGAAAACCACAGCACACTTGATGAAAATCCAACTTGTATAGAATGTTTACGTATAATAATCAAAGGCCTTGGTTAGAATCAAAACTTCATTTACTCTTATCAAAATAGTTCTGTACCACTAGAATATTTGCATCTCATAGTGAAAACTAATTTTGAATTAAATTTAATTGAAAGCCACTTAAAATGTCGTCACATCTCTGAAAATTTTAACATCAGATTTATTAAGGTTTCCATATTTCAGAAAGTACAGGTATAAAGCGCTTTTCAGGCAGAAAGGAGAGGATTTCACTAAAATCTAATTATTATATGGAACGAAATTTAATAAAAAATTTTTAATTACTTCCGAAATAACATATTAAAGGTTTACCTAAATCCAAGTTCTGCTACATCCGTCGGGTATATTAGTAATTACGGTCAGAATCCACATAGTATGTATATGTTTGCGCTTAATTTAAAATCATACATTTTCATTCCAAAAAGAAATAAAAAAGTTTATTAGTAAAGTTTGAAATTTCCCTATATGACAACCCAAATCCCAAGAGACAACAAGTTTTATGGATTGTTTCATAAAGCTGAATGCAATTGTTTAGTGTGGGAGTAGCCAAGACAGAACAGATTAAAGTAGTCATTGTATCCGGTGACATGAAATAATCCTTAATCCTCACACTGCTCTCATTAATTCACTATTCCTTAGGGTTCAGGCTGTACACGAATAGAAGAAATCAATTCTCTATTCCATCTTTTTGACGATTACTAGTTACTGAACTGCAAGTAGATTATAACTACAAGTCCCGATTCACCACTTCCTTCGTTAATGCAAAGTGACATTTACTCAAATTCAATTGTCCCTCTACACCTTGCATACCTACATGATGGGATTATTTGAAAAATAAATTTGATTACCAAAAAATTAAATTGTTTTGGTGCCTTTCACTTTTTCTCGGTGTAACTTCAATAATTGTAACGTCACTGCAATCTTCTTTACCGGCCTATAAACAGAAGACAATTCAGTGACGACAACCTTGCGCTCTAGTTCCATAAAATTGTCTTCAAGAAACACTTCGGTATCCAGAAAAACTAATTATTGTATTGTCTTGTTAAAATTCCAAAATAAACTTCTTTAGCAATCAAGCAAAATAAAACCAATAATTAAGGAAAGATCGATCCTAAATTCTAAAATTTTAATCTTCTTTTAATAACGGATCTAATATCGTCCAGAAAAATAACAACGGAAAGTGATGATTTTGCAACAAATCCACAATAGATGATCATCCATATATCCAAAAATATCAAAATTGATGCAAATTATACAATGATCAACCAAATATAACCACGAGGTCACACTATCCAAAGTCTCCAACAGGAATAATGGAACTAAATCACTTAATACTTCTGGAATCAAGTTTGACTCCAGAAACTCAAAGATTCTCAAAACTAATATCGAACGAAAAATAGCACGTCCGCCCTTTCCAATTGTTAACCGGACAGGAACTTCTAATCAATTTGTACCATTTGTCGAATACCAAAAGTTCTCCTTTTTTCTTGCGCTTTGCGGGTAAATCAAAAATTACACAACGTCGCACTTTCCCAAATTAAATTTTGTTATAGTCACCGCATAAGTGAAAAACTTATCATCACAATTCAAAAAAAGAGTAATTACTAACTTCCCAGAAGGGTTAATCATCCAATTATAATATACAAGAGGACAAACTCTTCAAAATAAATAATTTGCTGATGGAGCTTTCCAACATTGGAAACTCAACTTGAAACCAAAATTCGGCACCAAATTTAAAATTATATTTTCTTTAAAATAAAAAGGAAAGTGACTAAAATTCTTGATAGCGTCATTTGCCGTATTTACTACTGATCATTATCGCAACAAAATACGACAAGATATTACCTAATATAAAGGAGATCCCAAACAGAAGTTGGCGGAAGGGTCAGAAATTTGAAACTACACCACTGCTTTTGCTTAATCTTTGTAAAGTGCACATTTTTCATAGCGTTTTTTCATTATGCGTTATAATTTAACATTATTTTTGGTTATTTTTATTACTACATTCAAATGAGGGAGAAAACTAAAAGTATAAGAATGAGTTTTATTAGCATTATGTGATCAGGAGCGTAGCTAAGCGATGAAAATAGAAAAAGGATTTAAAAATCCTGATAATAGTATATTATACTACAAGGGAGTAAAGTTACTCTTTTCAGTCCCGAGACAATTTTGTACCGAGGCCGTAGGCCGAGGTGCAACAAGCAGTCGAGGGGCGAAAAGCAACTTTACTCCCACGTTGTATATACTATTTTTCACAATTGCGATGAAAAATTCTATTTCTAATGTAAATATATAGAAATAAATAATTTTACTAGAATAACCGATTTTCATTTTTACACCCTGTAGTGGGGTGTAAAATCCATTTTTACGACCTGCACCGGGGTGTAAAAAAATAAAATCATTTTTACGACCTACTGCAGGTCGTAAAATGCATGTTGAATGCAGGTATAAAAAACGCCCCTTTACACCCGCAAATGCGGGGCTAAATTGCACTTTAGAGTATCGCAATTGTGAAAAATTAAGTACGTTTATGTTGTAGATTTTTTCAAAAATTTCCCTCACTAACGTGAGGGTATTCCATACCCTTACACCTCCCGGCTCCGTACCCAGTTCTTCACATTTTGCTTCCGTTACCTTACATTAATTTTGGGGATGTAGCTCTCTCTAGCACTAGAATTATTAATTAGCAATAGAATCCCCAATGAGAGGGTTGCTGTAAAGTCTAGACAAAGATACAAATTCGAAGAGAAGCTCTCTAGTTTATGTTGCCAAGATCTTTTAATTTAGCACTCAATTTGTTGGAAGAGCGAGGTCGAGAATTCTGTAAGGAAAGTGTACAATAAAGCACTGGGAAGATAAATGCTTCTTTAATGACAAGTAATAAAAAATTATTGATAGTAGTGTCATAATTCCAATAATCACAATGCATTTGACCGTGCAAAACAATACACACAGTATATTTAAATGGATCGACAGGTGTTCCCACCGACAATAAAGAAGTGTGCAAGAAACGGTAACCGCTAACTGGCAAAATGGCACATCAGTATGTACGAATTGGAAGGAATAAAAATATTACTTACATTGACCTCTGGTAAGTTTACAAACATTAAGGTGACAGACGCTCCTCTCCAATCGAATGTTGAGGTGCGGCTTCGGAGATGAACAATCGTGAACACCTGACCATTGTTAAACGTGAACACATAGAAATTCTGCTCGTAGATGTTGCTGGAACCGTTGAGAAAGTCGTTGTTGGTAGTACGAACTAATACTGTACCCCAGATGGTAAAGAGATCCCCAAGGTAGTGAATTTAGCGTTACCACGTAAGAACGAAAGTTTAAGGTTAAGTTCTTCTTCTTGGTTGAAAACAGCAACGCTCATACAAATCGCTAATCAACTGAAGGCGGATATGGTCGTAAAACTTGTGCACTAAAAACTAGCCTCCCTAATAAAAACGTGGATTTACACCAGATGTTTATACATGAGTCAAAAATATTAAACAATAGCTGGATCACGATACACGAACTTGGCACGAAAACAGTGGCGTTGAGACTAAAAAATATTGGTCAATGCAAAACTATCGCCTTCTAGTTTTAACTCTCTCGATTCATTTTGTTCATATTATATCAGGATGTCCCCTCAGGATATTCTGTCATCTAGAGAGCGGATAAAAAGGCATAAAAAATCTCAAAAAAGGCGCCTATAAAGGCACGAAAAATGGCCTAAAAAGGCATTAAAAAATGGCAATCAGATAAAAAAAAGGCACGAAAAAAAGTACAAAAAAACTTAGAAAATGATTTTAAAAAAAAAATTTTCAAGAATAGTCTTCATTAATTTTACTATATTTTTCAACTTTTATAAAAAAACACCACGTTTTTTGACCCCCACCCCGTAGTTACAGTTTTCTAATTTTTTCAAATATTCTCTGTTTGTACCTTGTCACAAAAAAGTTAAAAATGTTTTTTAAAGTGTTTCTAAATTAAATTTTCTTGTATGTAGTTCTTTAGTTACAGTTAAAATCTAATATTTTAACGTTTTCTTAAGTTTTTGTTAAATTTATACAAAAAAACATTGAATACACCTTACTTTAAAACGTAATTAAAAATTATTCGTGAAAACAGTCTGCCTTCTGTCATTTATAATGTTTTTAAAAGCAGAGAAGCTTCTTTCCACATCCACACTTGTTATGATCGCTTTTTTGGCTATAATAGCTGAATCCATTTGAAAATCAGGAACATTGGCTCCACTCAAAATAATACTACTGATTTTATTTAATATTGCAAATCCCTCGTTTTTGGAAAAAACTTTTTCCGATTTGAATTTTATTCATAAAGTAATAAGCAAAATCAGCAAAATGTTAAAGTTTCACATCGCGATTTCCTGGTACGATTCAAGTTAATGTAATAAATTCTTTACTTTGTCGGTTAACAATTCTTTGAAAGTAAAATTTTAATTTCTGAGTTTGTTAAAAAGAAGTTTTTCAAGGTACGCTGAAAATTAGACAAAAAAGGCTTCAAATAGGCAAAAAAATTTAAAATTTAATTTTTAAAATTAATTTTAAAATAAAAAAAAAGAAAATTTTACATTCCCTTCAATATTAAGGATAGTCATATTGGACTAAAATCCGCTCTCTGGCTCATCACTATATGGGAAGAGCGCGCACCGAAGTTTCTCAAATGATTTTAATTTCGTGTTTAAGTAGTTTTTGCAGTTATTAATTATATCTAACGATGCAGCGATATCTAAGGGCCGCAGGTGATTTAAGCGTTATTAATTTGATCATTTATAATAATATAAATAATATAATGTGAATATAATACAGCATACACAACCGGAGGCGGTCGGAGCATAGCGTTCACGCGAGTTGACTATGAACGCTAATAACCCGGTTCGAATCCGAGTGAAGTAAGAACTTTATTCTGACCGTCTCTCCCCTCGGAAGGCAATGGCAAACCACCGGGTTGTAATCTGCCATGAAAGTCTTTAACAAGCATTGTTAAAGGTCACGACGCTTCTGTCAAGAAGCAATACGACGGAGAACAGTATACAGCAAGATTTTTAGTCGGGAGTATATTATATACTTTACACTATTTAGAAACGTTTCCGTCACATTATCACATCGTCAGGTAGCTTGTCAAAGCAAAAACTAATTAAAAATTAAATTTTAGAAATTCTGTTAGAAAATAGTTGTTATTCAGGTCAAATTAGTTATTCAACAGGGGATGAATATTTTAAAATCAGTAGATTTTGAATTATTTATTAGTCAATTCTTGAAGAATGGTTTATTGTTCAGATTTCCCTCCATAACATTTAAACAAATCTTATCGACTTAAGCTTAATCAACGTTATAAAATTATGATGTAACGAATAATAATTATTTTGATATTGGAGAATGAAGCCTGGACAGGAAAAATTACATAGGTAGCATAGCTAATTAATTGAAAATGTTTTATTATAGCTGCCTCTAGAGAGGTACTGTTAATGATTTTCTTTACGAAAAAATGTAATTTAATACAAACTGTAAATAATTAATCATGTACTCTAAATTAAAACACAGATACCTTCCGGATATTTAAAAAAATTCAATGTATATAGTAGGTATCTACCTATGAAAATTAAATTAATTTTTATCTTCATGCTGCTAGTACTACCGTAAATTTTCTAGATATAGTATGCAGCAGGTGATATTTTAAAAATTAATAGCAGCCCTTAAAATTTAGAACATTTTAATACTAAATTTGATTCCTGTTGTAACTTTACAAAGAATGTAATTAAAGAGCTACTCATTGGATCGACAAAATGTGGAGTAATTTGATTCTTGATTAAAGGATCTCTTGTTGGTGTTTTGTTTGATTAAAGTGGATATGTAGCCAACCATTAAGTTACTTTAAAAGTTTGCAAAATACTGTTACAATTTTCTCCTTTTCAACGAATTTTACTTTCTACCTATACTTTCGACAACGAATTTATCAAAGGCTGGGGGTTGAATACAAAATAATTCAAACTAAAAAAATTAAACAAATCGCTCCCTTTAAAATAATAATACAGTATGGTCCGTATTTTTTAAAAAAGGGGTGTCGTTCGATTTTATAAAGGTAAAACATATTTGTTTTAGTTTACTTTCAATAAAACCCACAAAATTACGCTAACAGCGCATTTTAAATATTTCATATATTGAAGTAAAGCACGCAAACCACTTAAAAAGTCAATTTGCGCTCTATTAAATGAAACACCGTAAAATGGAAGAAATTGAGATAAAATAAAAAGTAAAAAACCTGATAGAATATAAAATTGAAATTTGAATTACTCTCTGCTACTATTATTATTATAAAGTCTCATATTTTTCTTTAAGAAGGAAAAGATGATTTATGCATAACATGTGAGTGACACGAAATATTAAATAAAAATTTCTTGGTCTGATAGATTCGAAACTACATGACCGTTTTGATTATTTGCATTATCTCAAATTGTCAAATCCGTTTCAATGTAGACAAAATAATCCCTACTTGTAGTATGAAGGTACCCCCCTTTAGTAATCAGGAAAGTCTTATTATATCATGTGGTTTGTATCCTATCGTAATCCGCAGATGATGGTTTGACGACGACGATGATGCCGGTCTTTGAGCAGTGTACTAAATATAAACGTGAAAATTCATCAGGTAGGTGAGATTAAATCAAACATAAGCTTTACACGTTTAAGGAACGCAGAAGTGCGTTTTCTTTGTGTAGTAGATCCTAACCTACGTAAAATTATTATCGACTAGATCAGGGTAGGCGATATTAATTATGTAGTATATTAAATTACTAATCGGTTATCCTGTTATAGAGACACTACAGATTCAAGAATCCTTTTTGATCGATAACCTAGCCAAGTTTGGGCAACACACTGTCTATTTAATATTTTAGTAAATTAATTTCTTACTTCGTTACAAAATTAATTTCGGAGACTGTCAAAAGTTTTCAGCAATGTAGTTCTTATTGGAAAATATTAAATAACTTCAAGAAAAAACGATTTTAATTTCCTGCTGCACAAACGTTTCGTATTGATTTTCATACCTCAACAAATTTTCGTTTACATTACAAGCCATACTCTGAAATATTCAAATACATTTTTGATTTGAATAGGTAATAAATAAGAAGAAAAATATTGATACTGAAATTTTATTGGCATGCGAAGTTTTTTTTGTACACTTCAATAAAAAGTTTTTGGACAAATATTACAATATTTTCAAAGCTTAAAAGCAAATCTTAAAATTTTATGATGCAATGAACAGTTTTTGTAATCTGGATTTTTGAATATGTTTTGATTGCTTTTTTCTGTAATGCCTACTATAATCCATTGGGTGACGCCTTTTATTGCAGTTCTTCTTTGTAACTTTTGTTCCAGATTTATCTTAATTAAGTCTATAAACCACTATTACTATTAACATTCTCCCCCTGTATTATCTGTGACGTTTTTATTACTTTTTGAGATATCCATTACTTCTGTTTCTAAGCTTTTGGAAATTTTCATAAGGTTTTCTCATATAACTCTTTTGTTGTAAAACAGAACTTACACCTTAATAAAGAACACGTGTTCATATTGATCGTAAAAGTAAGATATAAATGCGCCTTTAAGTAATACAACGTTTAGTGCATTATAAACCTTAGCTTCCAACTTATGGAAGTGAAAAATGTTTTGAATAGATTACTTGAATAGTTGAAAAAGTTTCACTATTATATTGCTCTCAAAATTAGGGCAAATTGGTTTTTGATTTTGTTCCTAATTTGGCAGCAATTTTACAATTTTTACAATTTTACAATACTACATTAGATCATACTATTATTTAAGGTTTCTAGCGTTTAAATTCAAATAAATAAATTCTAAAGAAATGCTGCCAAATTAGGAACGTAGCCAAATAAGGTAAGTCTGAAAAACTTAAGAAACTAAAAAAACTAAGTAAAGAAAAACCTACAGTTGAACGTTTAATCCGAACCACGGCATAAATAATTTAATAACCACTGGGAATCGAATATTATAATCATGCATTCCAAACCCCAATTTATCAACCATCTGTACAATGCAGCATAACATATACAATTATGCAGAATAATGTAGTAATGTAATTTCAATTAAATCACGTCTAAATTAGAGCAAGTATCGTTTTTGTACATTTGCTTAATTAAATTTTAACACTTGCAAAATTTAATTATATTCATTTGATTAATTACCAAAGCTTACTAAAATTAATTTTGATTCCACTAAGCAATTAAACTCATGGAAGGAAATTATCACAAAAATGTATCTTCTAACATGTGATCGTGGAGTCAATAAAAAAATTTAATTTAAATAAAATTAGAACCATTTAATGGAAAATTTTCATTGCAAAGGACTTTTATAAAGACCACTGTTCTACATAAACAGGCAATTCAAATGTAAAAGAAAGTTTTTACATTGTGTTTTTCTAAAAGCTCTCATTAAAATCTGTTAGAATGTTGAATAAACGTAAATTTAGTGAATGCTGTAGAGGAAGTTAATTAAAGGTATAAAAATTATGTAAATTATAGTATAAAACGGTAACTAAACTTGTAATAATTGTTATTTCTTTATTCTATTAAAAGTTTTACGACAAACTCACTTTTAGGCTTTTTCATTCAAATTTTTAGGTTATTCTGTTATCTAATACAAATGAATGAAAAAATTGAATAAACGTTTTTAGAAACACGATATTGAAGTAATCAGGAGTTACTTACAGACTTCTCTCTATATTATAATTGAATTTCCGAATCTCATAATATTATAGTATATAAATCAAGTCTATTACATAAATCTGGATGGTTTAACGGATTAGCTTAGTAACGAATAACTAGTCGAAGCTTTGTGTAAATGAAAATAAACGCTGTCGCTCATAATATACTAAATTTTTAATCTTCACCTTCAAAACAACCTAAATTTTTAATCTTAAAAATTCAGGCAGAAACAAAATGTGTTATAATAAAACTTTAATTTTCGTAAGAGGTATGTAAATCCCAAGGATTTTTAATTTTCTGTTACAAAATATTTTTGCATAATAATTTGATTAAACAAGAAAACAAAAAAATGTTAAAGCAAAGTGTTAAAGTTTAATAGATTTTATCTAGTTAAAGAGTGAAAGGGCATCATTATTATACAAGTGTGATAATAGAGAAGAAAAGAATCAAATTTTGGGCAAGAAAGTCCATGACAGCATAATTATGTTTATCAGTATGCTGTGCATTCTACTGGAAAGGTAACGTTTACATTATTTTAGCATTGTAAAAGCATAATAATTTAATTCAATTCCAAAAGAATGTGACATTTCAAATGTAAGCTTTCAGTTCTGTGTCAATTTATTGTTACCAACTTCAATTATCAACAACAAATTTGATAATGTAATTTACTATCTAATATAATCTTGCTACGAAATTCCAGATCGCATAAGCAATTGGAATTCCCCCACATCTAGATATACTGGTATATGGCCCTGATAGAACAACTAGAGCTCTCTGGTAGTTAGGAGGCAAGGTGAGGATACGGTTTGCCACTTGTCGAGGTAAATAAACTAAGTTGGAAGACAAACGTTATTTTATTCAGTACGGACACACACAAAAATCGCACACAAAGAGAATCCGCCAAATTATAAAATTGAGCAAGGTCAAATGGCTTGAAGGTACTTTCAAGTACCTGAACAAACCTTAAACGGTCTAAAATTAAACAAATCAATCGCAATACAGAGGATAGACTCACCTTAGATCTTTGGGTGCTCACAAATTTTACCTTATACAGTTTCTCTGTATGCGATCGATAACTCAAAATGGTGCAAGGGTATTCCACGATCCTCTTCTGCCAGTCCTTATCGAAAAAAATCTCCTGGTATACGGTTGCCTGCTGGAAGTTGCAAAGATGATCTCAAAGATATAAATCGGCCAATATGGAGCCACAAGGTCACAGATTGGATACTCCAACCCAAAGGTATAGAAGGTAAAAAAACACTGCACAGCCTGGAGGTCCACGTTGGAAATGTATAGTAATCCCGATTCCCGATCTAGGCGATAGGAATTAGAACCGAAAATGATTGAAAAAAAAAGGTTACTTACAACGTGATATTGAAGTTAATCAACAGAGTACGGAAAATCCGCAAAAGTGCGCCTGTCGTCAATTACTCAACCCAACGCAAGGTAACAGCTGCTTTACGCCTATTTTTTAGTGGTAAAAACTAAACGACACTCGGTAAACTAACAAATGTTAAACGGCCTCTTACACTGCCAATGGCTCTTTCTTATCAAAAAACCAAAACCACCGCCATATTTTCCATAGGCGTAATCACGAAACCAACGGTATAAATCCATAGGCGTGCGAACAAAAACGTCAAATGACGATTTTACTTTACAATCAGGCCCGGACTGGCCAGGTTGGCTAGTCGGCAATTGACGAGGGCCCCCAACCTAAAGAGGACCCGGAGAGGCCTCAAATAGTGTAATTTTTCTATACATTCCAAGTGTCAAAATAGCTGAAAATGTGATTTTCAAAAATCTGAGCTCTTAGTAAGGGGGCCCCCTCAGTTTCTAGCCGAGGGCCCCCAAAGGAGCCAGTCCGGACCTGGTTACAATCTTGGTAAAGTGAAACTCCCTATAATCGCCCTCGTACCTTAGCCTTAGAGGGACAAAAGCAATCGATCCCCCTGGACTGATGAATTACCACCATTGACAAAATAAACCACGGTCACAGGCACATCTGCAGGCCTGCCTAGCAAGCCAACCACCGCATGTAAAATAATTATATACTCACAGAACCAAGAGTGCCATGTAAACTTTATTTGGTTGGCAATAACAGGACATATTTGTAGTGCTAAATTAAGAAGAAGAAGAAGAAGTTAAATTTTTTTTTCAAATTTACGTTTTCTCTAAGGATTTTATTGCATATGATGATTTTAGGTGCCATTTCAGTTGAATGTACTATTCGGTGTAGTTTAGTCTAAATGACCTTGAAAGTAAACTTTCTAGTCTACTTTTTAAGTTCATTAAAAATCAAAATAAATCACCTAATAATTATTATTCTAAATATTATAATGATCAAATCGTGAAATATATCATATTTGTCCCTTACTTCCATCGAATAGTTTTGTTGCTCATTCAAAACTTTAGCATTAAGGATTCTATCGATTTTTGCGTTCTTTCACTAACTTAGAAAGTTTCCAGTTACGCGAATGGAAAAGCGTTAGAAATTAAATTAATATTTCAGACAAATGTTGAGACAAAGAATAATCGAAAATTTCCAAGCTTTATACATCGACAAGTTTGTTTAAGAATTTGCCTCTTTCGTTATATGAAATGAAATAAGTTAGTGATTTTGGAGATTTAGGCACTGTAGTAATTACAATATTTTAAAAGCAAGATTTTTAGGTGTTTTATTTTAATTGTCTTATGAGTTCCCTAATGGTGGTGAAATGCATTCATAGAAGAACTACAATTTAACCTGGGTTCCGATCCACCGAATTGTAATTACACTTCAGTTTGAGAAAGTTTACTAAGCAGATGTCACCTAGGAACCTAGGTAGTTTGCTATTACCTTTTAAGGGTAGACCCTCAGTATAAACTTATTCCTTTACCCGTAATCGAACAGGGTACTCATCAATATCAGTCAACGCACTTAAGGACTAAGTAATTACCGTCCCATTGCATGTTGAAGTAATTAAAAAGTAATAGAATATTAAAATTTCCGAATTGCTTAATTTGGGACAGAAAGTAAAGAAAACTGGGTTTTAATAATCTTGAAAAATTTAACCAGTTTTACTTTTCTGAAACTTGTATTGAATTTAATGAAAATATACCAATCGATTCGATAAAATAATTAATAAATTTTGTGTCTAATAAGTTTAGTGTAGTTTTGGTAATTTGAAATACTGAATTGTGGAAACTGAAACTATGCATGATATGTATTGATTTAATTACACTAATAACACATTTTAGGTAACATAAAGCTTGGTAAGTAAATAAATTTGAAATCTGTCAAGTTACCCCGATGGTAAGTATTTTAGGATTCATTTACAATGTGTTTCAATTACTGAATTTAACTTTTTCTTAAATATAATTTCTTATAATTATTATTTGCAATCAAGCCATAACTTATAGAAAGATTACTTAATTAAATTTTCTGTATAAGCTGGGTATTATACTCCTAAATTAAGTCATTTAAGTAATCTAACTAAGAGTTTAAGTGAGGATCAAACCTATAATTTAATAATTATGAAACCGCTATACTGCAAGGATATTCAATTAATGAATCTTAAGTAGACAACTATATAGAGTAACCGAAGCCATGCAATTTTCCAATTCGATGAATCTCCAAATTTTTATCGTTTAATGCTTACCTACCAACCAGAAAAATCAAATTAATATTATACGAAAGTGATAAGAAACTTATTTTAAAGACATAAGAAATATTTTATCTTTAATGCTAAAAAAAAGTTTTAAAATGAAAAAAGTTTAGTAATATTGTAAGCTGTCTCTTTGAGTTGGCTCATAAATTTCAACAATATCGAAACTAATTCTCATGGGAACCACACGAGGCAATACAAAATATTATACAACAGAGTAATTCATTATTTAATGTGTTAAATTTCGTATGTAATTTTCAGTGGGGAAAAAAATTTTCCGGCAAAACTAACTAATGGGCGATAACTGATAACCAATTAAAGTAAGAGCGCTTTTAGAAGTATTTCCTCAGACGCACACCATTTTGTAATTTGCGTTCAATGTATTCATTTGTGCTTTGTGAGCTTTTCGTGTCGCTTTTAGTTTAGATTGTGCTTTTTCAATTCTTGACATTTTTTGTAAATTAATGAGGTGGAAACTTTTTTATTAGGTCTGTTTGCTCTCCACCTGTTTACCGTTTCGTTAAATTTTGATTTCACCGTTCGTAAAATTCAAAAAATACAGTTTAATATTTTGATATTGCAGTTGTAGGATACCAAAATAACTGTTAATGTAACAATATTAAACTTCATAATATAGACGAATTATTACAGAGTAAAATTGTAGATTTAATTTTTAATAATTTCAGTACTTCTAAAAATTGATGGATATTTCAGAGCTCTTTGCAGGTGCTCGAAGTTACAACGTTAATAATAATATTGTTTAGAATCTACTCCAAAAGTAATTTTTCAAATATAACTGTCATGTCGACATATAAAAAATTTTATATTTAGGTCTCAAAAGGTCTCTAATCTTGGTGAGTAGGTATCGTTCAATAAACAAGTCGGAAGAAATTATTAAAACCATCAGGCAGTAGTGAATATGCATATGAAAAATGTATTAAAGTTGAGAATTCTTCAATTTATAAAAAGAGTAAAATTTTAAAGGAACCAAATATTTAGACTTTACAGTTAGGAATTCTGCATAAAATGATTTAATTTAATCAGGTTTATGGTCGAAAAATTTTAATTCGAATTGTTTCTAAGTAACGGGTAGATTAATGTCATTTGTAAATTATTTTATTCACTAATTATAATCACAATAAAAGCTGAATTGGTAATTTAAGATTCCAAACAAAAATACATTGTATAGCTTTGCAAACCACGACAGCTTTAAAGCTTAAAAGCTCTTGCTTAAACGCAATAATGCATATTTTCATTATTTAAAAGTTAAAATAGCCAAGAGAAACATAAAATGAAAGTTACATTATATCTGTAGTGCAGAATGTGGTTAAGTTAATGAAAAAGAACTATTTGAAATTTTATTTGTATATGAATTAAGATTTATTAATTTCATCCCATCAGGATGTTCTTTTTCGTAGCATTTTTGATCCTTACTTATTTTCTATTGAGCTTGCTGCCAAATATTAATTTAACTTGCATGATATCTGTGATTTGTGTCTGATGTTGCATTTCGAAAATATTTTTAGATGTTCAGAACTACATTTTTATTATTTTAGTCTTAAAATATTCAAAAACAAGTAGCATTATTGCTAAATCTTATAGAAAATGTACAAGGTACAAGTGTACCTCTTTAGTAATTTAAGGGTGCTAAAGATCCTAGTAAGATAACGATTAAAACTATAAATAATAAAACAACAGAAATTTAAAAATAGTATCACTAAAGCAAATTTTTACAATAAAATCTACCAAAATTTGATATTCTAAAATTTGAATCTGAACATAAATTAATTAAGCCTTAATGCTGCTATCTTGTAAAATCACATTTTATCACTAACAGCGGGGTCTATAATGAACTCTTGAGGTACTGTACAAAATCTTACCTAATCATACTTCACAACAAAAGTTTGCTTCTCAACCTCAATGGTTAAAGAGACTTTTACTGACAGGTTCTTTAAAAAGTTTCGTGGAAAATGAGTAACATGAAGGTAAAATAAATGATAACGATTCGATCCATTGATGATGTTCAAAAAAAAATTATATTTACTTCCTGATTCTATAATTACAACTTTTTGCAGGAAGTACAACTTTATTTTTGAAATAAATTCCGAAATGTTGAATTTATCGAAGCTTTTCGTTATTTCTCGACTGCCAAATAAAAGAGAGGGTATTGTGTTTAACAAGTTGGTATGTTTTTTTAATTAAAGCCGTCATTTAAAACTTGAAGTTCAAACTTCAAATTCAATTTAATTTCTTTGAAAAGTATGTTTTACCTTATACAGTGCAACCTCGATAATCCAAACTAATGTAAGACTTTTTTTTTTATTAACATCAGATTGCCTAGATTGTGCGGGGCTGGGATTATTTCTTAAGTTGGTAATAATTGAACAAATCGTTGAGTGACGGATGAAGCGTTACAAACAGATTCAGAATTTTATTGGGAAGAAACAGTCCTAAACAGTTATCAACAGTTGTGGCTCATTTAATCTACGTTGTACTGAAATTCGAAGTTTATTGTACCCCATTCCATACTGAGATGATTGACGGATTGTGAGGTGGAGACCTGCCAGGCAGATCTAGAGACTACCTCGGTCACCAACAGTGCGGATGCCCTCAAAGCGAAGCTTTTAAGAAATTCTGTTAGGTTTCGTCTACACTATCCCCTCAATCGATGCGTATGTTCTTTTCTGTATGTCTTGTCAAGATCTTTGTATCAGCAGAAAGTTTGTAAAACTTACCTAAATTGAAATAAGCTGTTGTTCTTCTCCTTTATTTCTTCTTTTGTTGCCTATCTGATTTGGGATGTTTGGCGATCCTCCCAGCTTAGCTAGGAAGGCTGTACCAAAGAAATGTTAATGGGGTGGTGGCTTGCCTTCCCCATAGGCCACAGATCAATTTTATACTTTGTAGTTCATTAATATTTTAAGGATTCTTCGTGGCATTGGTGGTTTGCCATTGTCTTCCGAGGCGAGACAGCCAGGATAAAGTTCTTACTTCACTCGAATTCTAACAAGGTATTTAGCGTTTATAGTCAACTCCTGTTGCTGAAGCTGTTGTTGTTACGGTATAATGATAAACCGTGGTTTATCGCAAGTATAAATTAAATAAAAATAAAGTAAAAATAGTAGGCTACGTAAAAAATAAATTTTAGTTCAGTTTAGCATCTGAAGTCGGTTCAGCTTTAAAGGAAATTCGATCGATAAATACACCACTTGCACTCCACATAACTAGACAAAGGTATCTGCTATTAACCATGCTCGTGACCATAAGAATATTCCAACCAAGAAGTAAATTTACGTTGATATCTACATAAATAAATCCAAATCCAAGCCAACGTCTACCTCATAAGAAAATTCGTAGTAAAAGATCACAATGTAATCAACGGAGTGTTTCCAAAACTACGAGGAACATTGCGTTTTAAAGTTAATTAAAAGGTAAAATATTAGATTTAATATTAAAAATTGAGATACTGCTTCTGAAAAATTCAATGACTCTAGAAAATTTGTATCAAATCATGTAAGAGGTGTGGTACAAAAACAAATTCGTTACAATTTCCCTTAAAGTTGAAAATTAACATGAGACTATGTTGCTATAATAATAAAACATGAAAGGCAATTACTATAATAATGATAGTAATCACGAGAGTTCGTGTATGACTTAACTGTTAATGATGTGTGAAGTAACGCACAATATTTAACTATGTTAGTTACACTTCTAAAATGCAACGAAGGAAAGGAGATACAAAATAATAAAAAAGTCTTTTGATACTTGCAATGCAAATGCAGAAAACTTATGTCGGATTTACAGATCTAAACTTTAAAGTTAGAACTTTTCAAACGTTTAATTGTTTTTTAATTCAAAAACGTTTTCGAGATGAGTAAAATTCGAATTTTTGTGATTGCGACTATATCACCGTCCGTTTTTCCGTGTAAGGATTATTGTCTATATAAACGACATCACTGCAATTATTGGACTTGAGCTTTACTAGTCTCTGATTTTTAGATCTTTAGTTTCTGACCAAAAAGAGGGTTGCTTTATAAACTGTCAGTGTTGCAACTACTGCATTTGGTCAACATTCATTATAACCAAAATGTAGTATAATGATTACAATGTTGTATCTTGTCTATTTAATTTCTTAATATTTATTGTTGTACTAAATAATCGTGGACTCTAAAATATTGTTTTACCTACCCTAAAACTTATTCTCTAATAGCCCTTTTAACAAATTAATTTGATCTTAAAATGGAAAGCCTTCAAAAAGCACCCACGGTGTTTGTTTCTACATACAATAAACCGCTGAGAGAAGACGCAAACAAATGACCTTATTAATTCTTTTTAATTAAGAAGTGCTATCAGTTTTCTGATCATACAAACGAGGCCAGAAACTCGTAAACAAATACAACGTAGTGTGATTACGTTGAATTTTACAAATTTAAATCTCGAAAGAACAGAGGAAATGCACCTGTTTTTAACCATAATTGGAGTTAATACTTAACTTTAATTGGTTCTTACTCGAACGAAATTTGCACGGCGTCAAATCGACACGATCAGGTTGGTCAATTTTGTTCGAGTACCTACTAATTAGGTACTTATTTACTGTAAACTATACATTGTTAGTTTCATTCGTCAGTTCGAGAAACTGTAATTTGCTTTGGCAGTATAACGATCCATTAAAGTAACAAGGAAGTTTTTTTAACAAGAAATTTTCTTATACTTCAATCACAATGGAATTATAACGAGCCATGGGTAGAATATTGGATACGACGTACAATTCTTAAATGTTATTGAGTGAGCGATATAGAAAATTTGATTCAAACATTGAGGACAGCAAAATGGAAATTGATTTTCAAAGCATGTTTCCATGTACCTCCTAAATACGGTGCACGCAATAGTTCACCTACTTTTCCTATATTGCTCATAAGTTTTTTCTTCCTTTAGAAAGAAATATGACCCAACAGTTTAACACACGAAATCAAATAATCTAAACACTGTCGAAAAGCTATTTCAAGAAAATAAATTTTCAAATAAAGTACTTTTTTATATCTTTCATTTTCGTAGTACGCGCTAAAGAATTGTGATCGTGTAAAAAGTATTGTTTCACTGCTCTTTGTACTACCTCCGATTTCACCACATCGAGTGGATGTCTACTGTGGAAGGCCGAACTAAGAAATTCTGTCAAGTCCGCGATTTGAACCCATAATTTCTGCTCTATAACTCAACCAGCAATCACATCACTCCACTGTGGCTACTAACTTCATTATTTCCAATAATAATAATAATAATGCCGCTTTTCGGCCGTTTTATTATGGTCGAATAACTAAAGTTAACTAAATTTTACCTTTTTAATAATTGCAGGAATATTTCATTCGTTCGGTCCTGTGTAATAAATTTAATATCATTATGTTTCAATTATAATTACTTGATCCTCATTAATTTATTTTTAATTTGTTTTATGAATATTACTTTATATTTATCTATTTATTCATTAAATGAATCACTATTCATCACTAATTCATCATTATAGTACATCAGTAAGACATTTTGAGGGGCACTGCTTTTAGTTTTGATATGTGGAAATGAGTATGGCATTTTGTCGCAAGAGAATTGCGGTGCTTATAATGAAAAGTAAAAGTTTTGACAATAAATTTTTAAAGGATGGTTTCGAAGTGTTTTGGTAATTGAATGATGGTAATCAGGTAGAAAAACGTTTTAAATAGAGGATTTTCAGAAAAAAGTGATTGAATACAATAAACTGCAGTCCATGGATTGTGTTCGTATAATTAGGTAAGGTCTCATAGATTCCCTGAGCTTCAAAATGTTGTTCCGACGATCAACTTTCTATACCGATGAATTCCTTAATTACTTCACAGATTGGCTAGATATGCTCTTGAAATTGTTAAATTGCGATATTCTGAGTTTTTGTAAGGATTCCTGAAGTATTTGATCGATTTATTTTGCGTTTTCCTGGATACCGGAAGTCCTCTAGTTACCAACAAGCAGTAATTTATAGATATTTGGTAGTATAATAACGTCATGGTCGGATTTAGTCGAATTGTGACAATTTTGATATTTTTGGATAGTTGAATGACCATCTATTTTTGGTTTGGTGGAATATCATCATTTTCTGTATTTATTTCTCTGAATGATATTGGACACGGTTAAAATCGAACATAAAAATGTTTGGAGGTTCGGATTGATCTTACTTTAATTATTGGCTTATTTGAATGGCATACACCATGGATATTTTGAGATTGACAAAATCTTGAAACCTTGTACTACACTCTAAGTTAGAAAATTAAACGATATGATATTCAAGATGGTAATACGTGAATATTTTAACAGATCAGGCATTCTATAGTGTAGAAACTTTCATGATCATCAATGGTAATAAATCATGAGAAGAGGCCTCCCCTTCAGGTCGAGATGAAAAGAGAATATAATGCTGATCTTCGCAGGTAGGTATTAGGGACGGTCGGAGCATAGTGGTCACGCGAGTTGACTATGAACGCAAAATACCCGGTTCGAATCCGAGTGAAGTAAGAACTTTCTGGCCGTCTCTCTGGTCCTCCAGGTTGGGGGTTCTTCGTCGGGCTGGCTGCCCGTTGTAGGTAAAAAATACAATGCCATGAAAACCATTTGATATTAAAAGTTAATATTATAATGGTCAGCCAAGACCCGCCTCAGGGTTGTAGCGCTGCACGATAGATAGATAGTTGTAAACCGATGTAATTTTTGCTTTTATATCTTTTTACGTTTAATTTAATGATCATAAAGAGATAATAATAATAATTTTATAGAAATCAGAACCGGAATCAAATGATATCATTATGAGTACTGGCAAAAACTATCATCACGGCAAATTCCAAAGCAAGGGATGTAATATCTGCTCTGTATCCCTTCCTTAATCACAAAAACTCTCTTTCGGTTGCCAATCAAATTCAAATTTATAAATCCAGCATCAGAATAATAAAGAAGTATGTCTCTACGGTGTGGATATGCAAAATTTCATCTTGATAAATTCAAAACCACTAAAAACCTTAGCTGTTAGACAAACCATGAGGGCCCCATGGTTCATCAGTTATCAAGTTATTACAAATATGTGGTTTCAAAAGAACTTCAAACTCAATCTAAGGGTTAGGCAATTTTGGAAGACGGCACGGCGCCGGCGGTATAAAATCACAAAAATGAAAGAAGTAATGAAAACAATGATTTTGCAATTTGGAACTAATAATTTTTAATTTTTAATTAAAAATTCTTAATATTTTACCACTTATTTTGATTATTATATCATTTTTTTAAGGTTGAATTTACCCAAGATGGTTTAAAAAGTTCAAATTATGTTGTAGGCTACTGTTCTCACTAATTTTCAAAAAAATTACCCCCCCCCCCCTGCGCTCCTTTTAATAAGTTTTGTTCATTAATTTTATCATGGCGATAACCAAGTAGTGTATTATTCTATTTACACCATGCATGATGGCGGTGTCCAAAAAGTAGGTACCTATTAGAAAAATTAGACTAGATCAAATAATTATAGAAAAACCAAGAAAGATTATTGGTTTAGCTTCTCTACTTTCAAAGATACAGCTGCTCTCCTACGTATCTTAATTTTTTTCGATTTCACCCTAAAAAACAGTCAATACAGATTTTTTTTTATTTATCTGACAGTAAGTTAACACCACCCCTCTTCCGGTGAGTAATTTAATTCGGTTCAAAAACTTAAATTTTCAATTTTTACGATTCTTTTGTTTTACAATTTGTATGATTATTAAACTCACAGAACATAAAATTAATAATAAACGTATCCAATTAAACAAATTGGATCTGATTCCTTTGAGTTCCAAATGAATTTGTCGAACAATATTTCAATTAAATTACTAAACAAACAAAAAATATAAATGAAATGAAACTTAATTATAGTTTGTACTATATAGTACATTATTATAAACAGCAGTTAAGAAAATGTATGAATAAATTTTAATTAAAATGCAAAACATACTTTAAATGTTATTGTATTTCTGTTCAAAAGGGGTTGTTTAAGGAATGAAACTATTGCAACAAAACCACCTCATTATTTTCACCCAAGTTCTTGTTACGTTAATGGCTCAACTTTTCAAACTTTAATCTCGTACAATAATGTGATACACTGTACATGATAATACGTAAATATATAATATACGTGCATTTTAATAATAAATAGGATAACTTTTTATCCAAATTCAAATTTGGATATTTCCTGATTTTATATTTTCTCGGCAACTTTTAATTACAGGGCGCCAATAAGCGCTTTAAATATTTAAAACAGGATGTCCTGTTTTCCTTCGTAGTGCTACATTTTCCAAATAATAATGAATTTACAGGTGACAAAACTCCACTACCTAATCATAAAACAAGTAATTGAAGCCATATGGTTATATTTTATGTTTCACATTAAGCGGCTTTAAGTACCTAGATAAAGGAAGAGCTAACATTTAACGAAAACTCCACTCGTAGATAGCAAGATCCTATACGAGATAAATTTTCCCTATTTATAATTATTTCATGAAATATGACTTTAATTATAATTGTTAATTACCCCTACGATAATACGTTAAAAACTTGGTGATTTAAAGAATGTGCAATAATTGATTCAAAAATCATATGTGTTTTTCAATTTTATAATCACATCGTTACACAATATTTTTCATCAAGATATAAACTTAAGTAACCGTTAAAGTGGAAAATTACTTTGGAGTTTAAACTTAACAATAACATCTTTTATAGTTTACAAAATTTTAATATTGTTTTTATAATTTTATTTTTTTTTTGTTAAAATTTTTTGTCAATATTAAATTTACTATTTTTTTCAAAACACAAAACTAAAAAAAATTCATAAACAAAAAGTAAACTTACCTTAAGTTTGTAAGAAACTTAATTGTAACACGTCGCGTTTGTGGAGGAAATTGACGATGTTAACGGAACAGCGATAAAACGTCGAGTGCGACGTCGCGACGCTCGCGGTGCCACATCGATATCAGGTCACATTTCGAATTGGTTGCACCATCTACCTACAAGCAGCTTAATATTTTTTTAGCTTACAAGGATTCCTTTGATATCAAAACCATAAAATAATAGAAAATTAAAAAAAATATCGCTTTATTTAAAAAATTAGGGAGGCGCATAAAATTAAATCTTAAACTAATTATTCTTTATTTTACTGTTGAGCTACATCGGCTACAATGTTTGACCAATATGTTCTGTACTCCTTCAAAACGGTTCCCCTGAAATTAACAAAAAAATAATTTGTTTCTTTTTTAATTCGGTTCTTACGTAAAGTAAACTTGTCCTTGGGAATCCTTTGGCGCATTCCAAATAAATGTAGCTTGCTGTTTTTCCTTTGGATCGGCGTGTGTGATGGCGCTGCATTCAGGGTGGATTTTGATATTTGGTGTTTCTACCCACTGTCCAATCCAATCGTTAGATGCCGCTTCTCTTGCTTGCAGGAAAAATCCTTTGAAATATTCGGTTCCTTGAATGGTCACTAAAAGGAAAGTTGCAGATTTAAAACACAGACTTCACTCGTTATAAATTTTATTCCAATTTGTGGTTAATTTTCAAGAGCTTTCTGTATTCGATCCAAAGTTTGTATTTTAACAACTAACAAAGTTATTTTTACCGTGAGTGAAAAAATAAGTAAGAATATTTAAAGTTGATGTTAATTTGGACATTATTATTAAATTTTAGAAGAATTAGATTATATTTTCAATAGTATACAAATTAACAATACCTAATGGAATTCAATTAAATTTTATACGTACTAATTTGAAGATGTCTAAACGAAAGAAAAGCACAAAATATTTAACTATGTTGGTTGTTATTAAGAATGTAAAAATTAAAATGGATTCCTGTAAAACAACAAAATTGTTCAAGATTAACTTTCATTTAAAACTATTTCTCATTTTGGAATGAAACTTACAAATTGAACAATGTTTTGTGGCGAAAGGAAAAGGTAGCTGTAGACCATTTGAATGTAAAGTTTACAAAGCTTCCACTAAGAAGATTAAGAGATGCTATTAAACCATTTTAGAGCACGGTATTTGAATAGCTTACCTATTAATAAACAATAAAGTTTTAGTTTAAACGTTTCCTTTTAGTTATTATCGATATTTTTTTACATTGGAGATAAATGTACTAGATTAAGTAGTAAAGGAGTAAGAATAAGTCAATAATCGTTACTGTCTGAACGCAAATAAAAACGGTTTAACGTGGAATACGAACCACAGTATAGAAAATTTAGAACTAATATTATTCGAATCTATACTACGTACACAGTAAACGTTGTAACCAGATTTGTTTGTCCTCGGTTATGTTAATTAATAGGTATCAAATATCCAAGCAGGTAAGCCGGTTTTGGCAACCAGTTTTTACTCTGTACGTAGCCTTACGGTAGAAACACAGTGGAAGCCGGTCGCCGAAACCTGCTTACCCACTTGAATGTTTTTATTGAAATACGAGCTTCGTTTGTCCTCAATTACGTTAATTAATATAATATAATTAATAATATAATAAGTAATACATGAATTAATGTAATCGAGGATAAACGAAGCTCGTATTTCAATAAAAACATTCAAGCGGGTAAGCAGGTTTCGGCGACCAGCTTCCACTGTGTTTCTACCGTTAGCGTCCTTCCACAGTGAAAGCATCAGGTTTACCGGTGCCGGCTTACCACCTCATCTCTTTCCAATGATAATTAATGTAACCGAACACAAACGAAAGCTGGTTTCCGATCGGGTTTACCCGCTTCGATCTTTGCATTAAAATATCTGTCCGGTTACCAGCCGTTTTTTGTCCTTGAAGATGGAGATGAGCAAGTAAAGTCGTCGCTGGTAAACCTGCCTCTACTCTGTCCCTAATTTTACACTACAATATCTGATCTAAGGTTCACACAAACAGGCAGATATTCAAACGTAATCTCAGAGCCGTAACGAGGGTAGAAAGTGTCCGTAGCAAACGATTGAATTTGCGCTGCCCCCTTGCCACCCGTTAGAAGCAAAGATTTTTTTAAGTGTTAAATATTTATTTATACAATTAAAAATATCGTTGAACAAAAATAAATTTTACGTTTTTTATTCAGCAAAGAACAAAATAAAGAAGCAGACAATCAGTGGTGTGATGTACTTTTAAAATAATAACATAACGTAAATACGTTATTCTATAGTGTTTTTCGCGAAACGGTCTCACGTATCATTTTAACAAGCCGCTATTATTATAACGTGAACGTTATAATAAAGGTTTTCCTAACCGTTATAGTGCGAAATATAAATGCACCTAAATTTCACCCGTTATATTTCGCACTATAACGGTTAGGAAAACCTTTATTATAACGTTCACGTTATAATAATAGCGGCTTGTTAAAATGATACGTGAGACCGTTTCGCGAAAAACACTATAGAATAACATAACGTATTGACGTTATGTTATTATTTTAAAAGTACATCACACCACTGATTATGGTAAGAAGTGACCTTTAACTTTTTAGTTCTTTTCACCCTATCGATCCTATGTCCCGACGCGGGATTATTGAAAATTAAATATTAATTTTTTTTATATGAAACTGAATAATGGTGGTCTTATAACCTCTTGTTTACTCTGCGAAAAATAATTTTTTCTCCTTGATCAACAATGAATAACGTATACGTAGGATTTTCGATTGTTTACTTTTAAAAGTACCCTTTAGGTAAGGGAAAGATATTTTCAGATATATAAACTACATAATGCTTCATTTTATCTCATTTTTTAAATGTTTTTTCTATTTTCTAGGTAGCTAAGCCCCTTAGCGTATTTTGCCCCTCAAATCTCTGCGCCCGTAGCTTGCGTCACCTTTGGCAAAGTACCATAATTACTGCTCTGCATCATATAATATTAATTTATTTATGAACGTAAGACTACATTAATACAGAGTGGCGCGCGGCAGACGGATGGATTTCAAGAGGGCATTACTCCTTTCTAGACGGTCCTAGAGGGTTGAAAGTGGTGTGCTGGAAAGAGGGGAAAGGGAAGTTTATATTCCACTGGGTGTCAGTCGCCATAATGGGAGTGGTCCGTTGAACAATGTGTTTTTTGTGTGCAGACCTATTTGTCGAACGCCCGTTCGATCGTCTGAGTGCAGCGTCCCTTCCGTTTAAGGTTCAATATAGCCCCTCGCTGCTGAATTACCGATCGAAATCAAATTATTGCGTGCGTTAATGCACTCCAGAATACCGTAAATGTATCCGCGGTAAGAAGGAGGCCTTAGTTTGCCATCACTACCCCAGAAAACATCGAGAAGGTTCGAGCTACACTTCAACAATCGTCCAGTTCGAAAACAGGCAGGTGCCCTCGGCATTTCGAGACGTTCCATTCAACGAATCGTTAATGAACATCTTCATTCGCATCCCTACAAGATGGTTGTCGTTCAAGAATTGAATTCACGTGATTTTGAAGCCAGAGCACTCGCTAGTGAAAACATGCTTGCTGCGTTGCTTCGAGATGGTGTCGTTTTCATCTCTGACAAGGCACATTTTCACCTCAGTGGATGTGTCAGTAAACAAATTATGCTGTTTTTGAGTGATACGAATCCCAGGGAGCTCCACCAGAGACCCCTGAACTCCGACAGGGTGACAGTATGGTGTGCAGTTTCAAGAATTGGGATCATCGGCCCATATTATTTTAAAGAAAATGATCGAGTGGTTACAATCACTTTTGCACGTTACCTGACCATGATCCAGGAGATTTTCTTGACTCAGTTAGAAGGGATGGAGCTGCAAGATGTCTGGTTTCAGCTGGACGGGGCCATAGTCCACATAGCAAGGGTTTACATGGACTTTTTGCGAGGCGGATTTCCCCGGGCGCCTCATCTCCCTAAGAGGCGATTTGAACTGGCCAGTGCACTCTCCTAATTTGGCCCCTTTGAATTTTTTCCTAAGGGTAACCCAAAATCCTTGGTTTACAACTATCGTTCCAGAAACCTGGAAGCCCTCATAACCAAAATTCTAGCCCAAATCGCCGAATTTCCTGTGCAAATGCTTAAAAGAGTGCACGAAAACTATAGAAAAAGGCTTACTAAGGGTGGCATTTGGCCGATCCTTTGTTCAAAACCGTGTAAACTTAAGTTTACACACGTGAATGAAATGAATGAGTGAAATTCCCATGTGAATGAAATAGGAAAAAATAAAAAATTTGGTCATTTTGTAACAGTCTGGGATTTATTCAATTTTCAAAGTCATGTATCTGCTGCGTGCCATCCTGTATAAATATGAATTGAAATTATTATAAAACGTATTTACTTACTTACATTTTATATAGAATTTTCTAGTTTATAGGCATTTTGAATGTTTCGCGCATGAACTAATAGTTCAAATTAAAAAATTGTATTATGCAAAATTTAATATTAAATGAAAGCTCAAATCAACTTCGCCTGAGTGGAGTCTTTCATTTAGCAACATCTCTTCGACTGTTCTAGTTTTATTTAAATTTTTAAGAATGTACACAATTTGATATTTGTAGAGTAGACTGCTCTGCTATCCAATGATCTATTTTTTGTCAACGTATATAAAACATACGTTTCGAAAATCTACTAAAGGACAAGTTCCAACTTTTATTAATATAAGAATATTATAAAAATACATGAACATAAGAATGTCGTAGAAAATTCTGTATCCCTTCTTCCCGTCCCCCTTCCCTTATAGTAATATAAGACGATGCTACTGCTTACAACGGGTGAGCCAACATTGGCATTCACCAATTTGCACCTTTTTAATAAACCTCTTTGTCATAATTAGTTATACACCAGGTGAAAATTTAAAATCCTGTAACTCGACCAATTTGGAGAAAATCGATTTCGAAGAACGAAAATTGCTGGTAATTTTACATTGTCTACATCACGAATAATTATTTTACAACCTAAAATATGCAGTACGATTATAGGCAACCCATCATTTTTCCGTAACAAATACATTGTTAACCTCGGCATAATGCAAAAGCAATTTATACAGTAATCATACGAATTCGTTCTTTAAAATCTATTTTCTCGAAATTAACTGAGTTATGGGATGTTAAATTTTCACCTGGTGTATAACTAATTATGAAAGGTATATGAAAAATGGTGCAAGTTGGTGAATGGCAATGTTGGCTAGCCCCTTGTTAATTTAGAGCAGCATTGGGATTGGGCACCCAGTACAACCTTAAATAAACCATAAAAAGGACCGCACACAATTTTTATCGGTGTAGCCTACACGTATGGTCGTATTCTTCCTGAGTAAAGCTGAGGACTCTGAAAAACCACAATGAAATTAATGCGATTGGTTAGCATTATGTAATTTTAGCAATATTTATATTAAGATATGGTTTAATTTACTTTGTTTCGATAAACGTTGCACTTGTTCGGAACATAACCTCAGGGTGACCCAATTATCTTAATTAAAAAATATTTTAATTTTAAATCAAACTTGAATTAGAAATTAAAGAAATATGTAAGTATTGTCGTAGTTCAAAATCAAGCAGAGAAGGTTGAACATGTAATCGAATTCCAATAAGATGTATTTTGTTTTTTGAACTCCTTAAAAATAAGAACAACTATTCAATTTGATTTTATTAGAGAAAAAAGTTTATTAAAGTTGCCTAAAATTGTGTGTCTATATTTTTCAATTTTTATAAGGTCATGAGGACTGACGTCCAATATTTTTGTGACGATGAAAGATTGTGTATCATAGCCCAACAAAATTAAATGCCGAAAGTAAGGATCGACCTTTAATTGACACAATCCTATTTTATTCAATGCAATACTGAGCTTTATGTTCCACTGTCGACTTGCTTGTTTTAAACCGTACATAGCTTTATTTAATCGACAAAATTTGGGAGTGTTACTAAAACCTTACGGTTGATTCATATAAATTTCTTCAATGATCAGTCAATTAAGGCAACTTGATTATGATATAACTTGAAAAAGGAGATGATGAGGGCTTTGGTGTGTGATTATTGAAGGTCAAGTACAATCAATTAAGCGTTTTGTTAAGATTTGTAATTAATACCTAAATTGCAAGTAGCTGTAGTATTTTCAATCGATTAAAATACACAATTTGGTATATTATTCGATATTTTTAAAGCACCGGTGTGGGCAGACTTTTCCAGGTGTAATTGTGACAGGGTTCGTAGTCGTGCAGTAAAGACTAACTTCATCTGTGGGAATTTACCCTAAGAGAGCTATGGAATATATAATTTGCATTTGAAATCATCCTAATTATATCCCTTTTTTCCCACTCTTGTTGAATGACTTTTAGGTGTGCAAGACATTCAAAGTCTTGAAGTCGTGAAATTTAATAAGAAGGTTATATTTAACTAGATTTAATCACGAATTTTGATATAATAATTCAATCATACTTGAAGCAGGATTCTAGGGACACATTAGTAACTTTCAGACGCACAATTTTCCCAAGTAGACAATCTGCGCAATAACTGATTTCAACAAATCTTAGTTGTAAACCCAATTCTACTTATATCACTCGTAGGTACCTCCAAAATATTGTAAATATTTTTGAAATTTTGTTTATTTGAGATTACTTTAGCGATTCTAAAATACATAAATAATGGTATTTACAATTTTGTTGAAATAATTGTATAACCCCAAGTGCCCTGAGTAGTAGAGCATTGTAATTGGTAAATGAATGTGAGGTGGATAGATAGAATCTGATAGGGGTCATTCCATGTGAAATCAACACACTTTTCTTGGTCACCATCTCAGATTTCGATAAAATTTGGTATATCGATAGAGTGTACTGAGACTAACAAAAATACAAATTTTTATTTAAATATCTCAAACGGTTTCCAAAATATCGCTATGTAAAATTTCCAAAAATTGGCTGCCGGAATATTTTCTAATTATTATAGCAGCTCTCCTAATTAAGCTACAGAGGTGGGCGTGATGTCATTTTACTCAGTTTTTAATGCCCTTTCCGATGTTATATAACACAATATGCCTTTTTGTAAAAATACTTTTCAAAACTCAAAATCAAAATTTTGAATTTGATTTTCTCAAAAAGTAAATCTTCAAAAATTTTTAAAAAATTCCTGAGAATAGTCTGTACTTATGGTAAGTGACTGCCAAAATTTAAAAGTGGGACGGGTATGGCCTCATAGTTAAAATAATTTTTAAGTACAAATGGTTTTGAAAGAACGCTAGACTTTATATTATATATATTAAGAGGACTGTATACCTAACTTTTAACGAATATCGATATAGCTCTTTTATTAATCTATGGAATTTAATGCGGTTTGAAGTAAATGATTAGAAAAAAAATCTAGTTTCACGGAAAGTCATTAAGAATTAAAAAAAAAAAAATTTTCATTTTTATTATAATAATTTGTCACTCCAGTGACCTGCAAGTGACTTTCCATGAATATACAAACTATTTTAAATTAAAACTATTTTAAAAATATTTATGTAGGAAGACAAAAACCCCTATATATTTGCTTATTAAGAAAATGCATTTAAATCACCGCGAGGTAGCGACCTCTGGCAAATAATTGTATTTCAAAGATTGGAGGCGTGCGCTATTTCATAGACGTGCATTATGTTTATTTTCTTAGGATAAAATTATGTTGTAGCTGTGTTTAAAACGATACTACATGTAACTTTAAATGTTTTATATCACTAACTTTGTCTAAAATTACTTATTTTAATTTATTTACACATAAGTTAATTAATTTGTCTTTTGCACTTATTTTTTAAAACTTTCCTAATTATTAATTTAATTAAATTTTCCTAATTTAGTTTTTGACCCCTCAACCACAAGTGTTCTTTGTTTTTTCGATCACCACATCGACATTTGTTACTAATAAAAAATCTGTATAAGAATAAAAATAACAACGTAGGGGAGACTCAGACGTATCTTTGATATGCCGACCGAACGGCAAAGAATAATTCGAATTGACACGATAGCTAAATTTTTATCCCTTAAAATGGCAGTAGTACAAAATCCTTTTTGTCTTTTTTTTGTGAAAATTTTTGGTTTGATTCTAGTTCTAACGATAGAGACATAAGGTAAAACACCCACTAGTTGAACAGTTTTGAAAGTAAAACCTATTTCACTCTAATTTAAGCAAATAAAATTCGATTAATTTGATTAAAATATGTTATTTATGAAAATATAGATAGTTTTGCATATAATAGCAAAGAAAAAAGGAATAATTAATAAAATTATCATATTTTTACAAGGTTTTTAAAATATACTTCAAATGCAGCTGTAATTGAACAATCTATTTTGAATCGCAGCCGTAATTGAACACTCCGGTGGTGGTTGTACTTGAACACGTGTGAAAATAGTAAAAATCAGTCAAAATCAAACAAAAATCCAATCGATATTCTAAAGATACATTTGGCAACATTGATTTATTTATGTATGACAAACGTAATGGACAAACGTGATCATTTTATGTTAGTTTTTTCGAGTTCTAGTTCATAACCTAAAAACTGTGTTTGCGCGGTTTACGGTGTAGTAACTTTCGATGGCAAAAGTAGCATGCTTAGCGGCTATTCCACATGTCAACTTTCAAGTTAACAAAAATATAATTATTTCGATTTATAATTTAAAAAAACTTATAGAAATCAAATGCTAAATCATCAAGTAATTATAAAATACGGATATTACTTATTATGAATATTCCGTTTTTGCATTAATACAATTTCAAAAATCTGTTCAAGTACTAGTTCCATTTCTTGCGGTGTTCAAGTGCTGGGTGTTTTACCTTATTTGCTAACAATTTTCTAAGAAAATTCAAGTTGATAGGACGATTGGTTCAAGAATTATTTCTAAGTTTGTACTCATAAAACTTGTCAGTAAACTTTTTAACCCTTATGTTACCGAATAGGGGTACCCGGGTACTTTTTTGACTTTGCCGATGTATATCTCAGTTTGTATTTTTCACAGCGTATTGGGACTTTGTGACATCTTATAAAATATAGTTCTAAATAAATTAAAGCAATTTTAAAAGTTTTTCGATTTTTACAAATGCAATTTTTTCGCGATTATAACAGACTATGCCTATATTCCCGAATGGGGTACCCGGGTACCCCTTATTGAAAATCGCATATTATTGACCTAAAAACGGATGATTTTATTGAAAACAAGTGATTTATTTTTTATAATGCAAGTGATAATGCCTACAAAACACTAACAATCTCGAAAAAAGCCCTAAAAAGTATAAATTCGCAAAAATTATGTCGGGGTACCCCATCCGGGTGATATATGTTGTTTTTTTATTCGGTAACAAGGGTTAAAATCTTTTTTTTTTTAATTATTTTTTTTTTGTAAAGGTAGGGGAGACCGGGCTAGTTGACTAACTTTTTAAGTAGGTCTATATATTGAAATGTCATAAAGTCAATCAAAGAAGTCGGTTAAGGAATTTCTTTAAAGTTTAAATTTGTCGTTTGTAAGACTCAATATGGAGATAATTTTGAATAACTAGCAATGAAATTGTAACTTTAAACACATAAAACTATAACAGATTTGATTTTCTTATAAGTGTGATGTGCTTCTTGCGAATTTGTGATGTGTACGCAGGTGTATCTATTAGTTACCTGAAATTGGAAAATTTCCGTAATTTTGAATAAATGGCGCTAGGAAGTGACCACTTACGATTTTTGATGTTGTATTTTTGGATGTTTATGGTGGTATGGAGAAGTTTGATAAGGCCGTTTCCGTAGAGGTTGTCTTGAACCAGCCGTCTTGGGACACGTTTGATGCTTGCGAATGATTATTCGCAATTATTCCCAAAAAGACGAATTTAGTGAGCTTTTGAGTCACAAAAGCGATTATATCGACGAGATAATAAATCGTGAGTATTCTAAAACGATTTTTATTACTGTGGAACGAAGTTTTCACACGTTTTCTGTGCGTCGCAAGTAGTTTTGACCACGATATTAAAATTGCACATTTTGGGTTCGTAAAACCTGAAATACGGCGAGAAAGTTAAAATTAATAAGTGATTTGTTATATGGACGAGTTTTATACCACTTATTACCGTCGATGACCAGTAAAATTGCCGATTATAAAATACCATATGAAAATTTTGAGGTTAATGGAAAAGTCGCACGTTTTGACTACTATTTTGGTTTGGAAGTCGCAGATATTCGTTCAAATCAATCTTTGAGATTTGGAACCACCACAGGAGAGATTTCACACGTCACGTCACTTATTTTCTGGATAAAATCACTGGTTTTGGAAGATTACAGAAGCCGTACTACCGTGTGTATGGAAACAGGAAGCCATTTGACATTTGGGTGCGTTCTACAGATTGGGACCGTTACTGATGTACAGAGTGTTTCACAAATTGCCCTCGACACCAATTTACCATTTCAAGTAAGAAATCTGAACTCTTTGTATCAAAACACCATTGTACAAAATTATTTTTATTATTGTTACACTTTTTACATGCACCAAGCGATAAATAAAAGTATAGCTGAGTTTTTGATAATAAATGATACTTTTTATTTATCGTTTGCACACTTTACACACCATATTGCATATTGCTTGACATTTGTGTCAGAGATTATCAAAATTGCTCCATTTTTGAATTTGCTTAGTTTAAATAAACTGCCCTCTGACTTATTGAGATCTTTGATTGCCTTAAATTCATTGAATTCACGACCCTGTAAATATTTGTGGCCTCAAAAATTTGCGAACCGAACTTAAAGCTAGCTGGCATTCAATTGTTCGAGTGCACACATTAGGCGAGGTTTCATCCCTGACTATAATTAGGGGCGTCATTGAGCCGTGTTACACGACAATATGTTTATTACATTTACCGAAAATATTTTCTTGATTTTAGATATGTGAGTAGGTCGTATATGTCTTTCTCAATTTAATTTTAAATATTAGATTGCTTCTATTTTGACCAGATAAAATTATTTTCCCCATTTAGAATAATAGGTAGAGTTAGTCAACTAGCCCAGAGAACGGGGTTAGTTGACTTATGTATTTTGGTTAATTCTTCTTCTTCAGGTGCCTATCCGATTTCGGATGTTAGCGATCCTCCTGGCTAAGCCAAGAAGACTTTACTAGGGAAATGTTAATGGGGTGGTTTCCCGTTGCCTTCCCCATAGTCCACAGATCGATTTTGGACTTTTTAGATCACAGCACATATCCGACGCAATCAGGATTAGAACCGCGGTTTCCCGCTCTGTAGTCTATCCGTGTTTGATTTACGCCAGACTGCTGGCTTTTTGGTTAATAAATTTATCAATTCAGTGTCGATATTTAAGTGCCTAACGGATGAAATAAATAATATTAACCCTTAAACGTCACCGTTTATACAAGCGCCATATAAGTTAACCAATTAGTGTACAACGTCCGTTTAATCTTGAAACGGACTAACAAATTAGCGACAATTCCATTGAATTCCATTCCATTAACGAATTGGCGCTAATTTGTTAGTCGTCCGTTTAAGGCCGTGTTCTGGTTTGGAATGAAAAAAAATCAAGGTTTTGTTTTATTGCATAATATTCTTAAAGTTTAGACCTTTAAGAATATATTCTCAAGAGAAAATTTTAAAATTCCAATAGTTTAACACGTTTTAGCTACTTTAATGACGCAGCAACTGAACCTAGCAGTGAGTAACTTATCGAATGTCGTAGTAATTATGTATTTTATGACATTTTAACATTTTTCAACATGGTTGACATAATATCTCAAGTTCCATTTGACCGATTTACTTCAAATTTTGTACAAACTTTCACTATATAACTGTCTATCGCCCCTACCACTTTTGTATCAAAATTATTTGTTTTACGGGTTGAAACTTTTGCTTAAAACTTTAAACGTGTTTTCCTCAAAACAACATTTTACAACCTGGTTGACATGATATCTCAAGTTCTATGTAACCGATTTGCTTCAAATTTTGTACCAACCTTCACTATATAACTGTCTATCGTTCCTACTACTTTTGTATAAAAATTATTTGGTTTACTATTTTAAAAAATTAAAAATTGTGAAAAAAACAGTCAAAAATAGATATTTTCGATACAAGTTAGAAAAAGATACTTTTCCACGCGTTTCCCGTTTTCTCTTTGGTAGGGACGATAACGACATTCTTACTAATTAAGAATATTTTTTGAAATCTTGTCTCCGATTACCAGAAGGGTTGCAATCGTGTCAACCAGCACACCCTCTATATTTTTTTTTACCCCCAACTTTACCGGGTTAGTGTGAACTCCGCCAATTCGGCAGGTAGAAAAAAACAAAAAAGTGTGAACTACGCCAAAACCAAAAAGGTCGACAGTAATGGGGTAATGTGAACTCCGCCAAAAGTGTTGTGAACTCCGCCAAATGCAAAAAGGTCGACAGTAATCCAATATGTGAACTCCGCCAACAGCCATTTAACAATGTGTTAACTATTTATATCATAAGCCGGAGATTATGGTTATTGGATTTTAAGCCAAAATGGCTCTGGAGCGCTGCAAAGCGGAGCGGAGCGTAGCGTCAATTTTGGCAACATATCCACCTAGGACAGAGTTGAAAAAAAAAAGCTAGATTCACCCCTTGATAATACCACAATTTGCCCAGTTGGATCACCCCCGGGGGATGTTTTTAATGAGTTTAGTGTTAGATTTCGTAAAAGCAGTCTCCTTTTACGGTACCCCTATTATAAGTAAATAAATTTTTGTTATTTTTAAAAGTAAAATTATTGGTAAAAACAGGGATGCGTCGGTAGGTTACTGTTACAAACGATTACTTTTTTAATTAAATATAAATTTACTAATAAATTCCTCCCTAAATAAATCCCGTAAGCCCGTATGTTAACTCCACCCAAAATTGGCGTGGATTACATTTCAGATTACTGTCGACCTTTTTTGTTTTGGCGTAGTTCACACTTTTTTGTTTTTTTCTACCTGCCGAATTGGCGGAGTTCACACTAACCCTTTAAATCATGGTCAACATTGCATATTTTCACAAAATATAAGTGAAAATACAACAAAGATTACAAATACGAGAATAATTAATAAATAATGAGAATAAAAATATTTACTTAGCGTCGATGTTTTCAGTTTTCTAAATCTTAAGAACGCAACTTGCACTATTTTATCACCATAACTCATAATAATGGTAGGTATAACATGCATATACAACATGAATATCGTACTCTGAGCGCCATCGAGTGTATTATTTAGAAATTTTGGGCAATTAGTCAACTAACCCCTATGGTCAACTAACCCCGGTATCCCCTACTGTAAATTTTTAATTTTTATTATTTATTTACAATTTCGGTTACTTTATTGGTCATATATATTTAAATAATGTTATAAATATTGTTCAATTTGTTTCAACCTTTTTTTTATGTGATCATAAATTAATCTATAACTAAAAATATGGCGAAGCTAATGTGTTACGCTTGATCTAGTGTGATAGTCGAGTTTAAATGTAACACAACCTTGACAATTTTATGCAAAATACTATAGGACATTATATTATCAGACCCTTTATAAGAAAATAAAATAAAAAATAATTGATTTTTTAAAACTTGCAAAGGAGAAAATAACGAACGTCTATGAAATACCTAAAAATGCAAATGATTTATAAAAGACAAACGCAAGCGTACGAAGCAATAATGTAATATTAGCACGAACAACGAGATGTAGAAACAATAGTATGTAGTAACTACATCTATGCAAATAAAATAGTATACGCCTATCAAACACATTAAAAAGTAGTGGGGACTTTCAAGTCGGAATTTAAATGTACATATACAGCCGTCTTAAGTGAAGTACAGCAGAAATTGTTTGTCAAAAATGAAATTTACAATATTTTATAACAAATATAAGTTAGTGTGACGGAAATGAGTCTTGCCAAATAATTTGGTGCATTAATGGGTTGGGGGGGGGGGCACATCTTGCCGGCAAAATTGAAAAGTACTACTTTGGTAATTTTTTCTGAGAAAATGAAATTATTGAGATCAATTTGGTTTTGGACACATTATTATACAAGTCTTGAAAAATATTTAAAAAAATTTTCAAATCAAAATATTACAAAATGGCGGCGTGGCATCTGAACTCCAAAAACAACTTTTAAAATGCGGTTGAAAATCTCCCAATGGTGTCGTTAGACCTACAATATAAGAAATGAAAAAATTTAGTTTAATATAATATGTTTTTCCAATCTGCCTCTACCCCAATTTTTAAATTATTGTCTCAAAAATTTTTGATTACCGTTTAAGTGACGATTTTTGGTCGAAAAAGTTTTTCTCGACTTTGATCCTTTACAACTCAAAAAAAAAAATTAAAATATAAAAATTCTGGGTCGATGCGGACTGGAAAAACATATTATATTAAACTAAATTTTTTTAATTCTTATGTTGTAGGTCTAACGACACCATTGGGAGATTTTTCACAGCATTTTAAGAGGTAATTTTGGAGTTCAGTTGCCACACCGCCATTTTATAATATTTTGATTTGAAAAGTTTTTTAAATGTTTTTCAAGACTTGTATAATAATGTGTCAAAACTCAAATTGATCTAAATGGATTCATCTTCTCAGAAAAAATTCGTAACTTTGAACTTTTTATTTTTACCGGCAAGGGGTGCCCCCCCAGCCATTAATGCACCAAATTATTTGGCAAGACTCATTTCCGTAAAATTAACATATATTTTTTATAAAATATTGTAAATTTCATTTTTGACAAACAATTTCTACTGTACTTCACTTACTATAATATAAAGTCTAGCGTTCTTTCAAAACCATCTTGTACTTAAAAATTATTTTAACTATGAAGCCATAACCGTCCCACTTTTAAATTTTGGCAGTCACTTACCATAAGTACAGACTATTCTCAGGAATTTTTTAAAAATTTTTGAAGATTTACTTTTTGAGAAAATCAAATTCAAAATTTTGATTTTGAGTTTTGAAAAGTATTTTTACAAAAAGGCATATTGTGTTATATAACATCGGAAAGGGCATTAAAAACTGAGTAAAATGACATCACGCCCACCTCTGTAGCTTAATTAGGAGAGCTGCTATAATAATTAGAAAATATTCCGGCAGACAATTTTTGGAAATTTTACATAGCGATATTTTGGAAACCGTTTGAGATATTTAAATAAAAATTTGTATTTTTGCTAGTCTCAGTACACTCTATCGATATACCAAATTTTATCGAAATCTGAGATGGTGACCAAGAAAAGTGTGTTGATTTCACATGAAATGACCCATAGGTAGTCACGTAAGTTTGAAAAATATGTTAGCACAATTAAAACTTTTCTGATACTTCTCCGAGCATGCAGCCAGCATTTGTACAATTTATAAGTTTCCAAATATTATAGGTAGGTACGTACTACTAATTAAATTCATATGGTATCCACCAAATTGAAAAGTAGCCATACTACAACATACATTTTATTATGGTGAATAAATTTGATTATATTAGAAAACGGGGATTAGTTTTTCCTTTAATATGTAATGAACTTCCGCATGCAGTAAAGAACTACGGTATATAAACAGATTGAGGGTGGATACATTTTTTTTATGGATTGAAATAACCACTTTAGTAGTTTAAATTTTAACTCCGTTACATTCCCTCCACAACTTAACTTCGAAAATAGATGGTCGCGAGGGAACTACTAAAAAGAGTTAAAGCGAAGTTAGATTCACTACATTTTTTCACTGTAATAGTCACTTACGATGTCTACCATTGAATTTTCCCTAGCTATTATTATAATAATTATTAACTTTGAAAAAGTTCGACTAAATTTTTTCCAATAATTATTTTCAATATGGTAAGAAAGCTTGTAACTGTATTTATTATCTAAAAGTATTCATTTCGTTGATTGTTACGGAAGAACATTAAAATTTGGCAAAAACTGTATTGATTTGGAAAAATAAAGAGGTATAGACTCAATTCAATTCATACTCAATTAGGTACTCAATTCAAGAACTTGGCAAAGGTAGTCAACAAGTTGCAAGATTATTCACATTGTTTGGAAGGCGATTCGTCCATTATGGATGGTAATTTATTGGAATAATAATGAAAGCCTCAACGCACTAATTTGATGTATCGACGAGCGCCGAAAGCAATTAAATTAGAGTATATTATAATATATTACTCTTACTAAGTCCATTTTAAACAACGGCGGTCAATCTATTTTGTTAATAATATTGGATCTTATAAGCTCTCACAAAGCTCCTTTGAAATGTATCAAACTGTTTCAGTTTGTATCAAAATGAAGGGGCAGGACTAACCGAAAATTAAAAATATTTTCTGCAGATGTATTATCTGAGACGAAAGGACCCCGTTAACAATAATTCTATTTATTTAGATATTATAAGAGTTAAATTGTGCAAAAAATACTAACTTGAAACAAATTTTTCAAACTTGTGGGGATGATAATTTGGGTAAGTTGCTACTTCAATTGACTTAAAATTTGATTATTTCAAATAAGGCCAAATTAAGAAAATTATACGAGTACATTAACCTTTAGTCGGGACGGTTAAATAATAACGTGGCACTTGGGGTGTTTTGAGACCTAGGGTTTAGTTTGCGTATAATATTTAATTATACATATTATGTAAACGAGAGATCAAATTCCGATTACATGCTTTTAGATGAGCTTAATATCTTCTATAACATGAAATTTTGCTCACTAAATGTCTACCTGCTGTCCGCAAGTAGGATTATACGACAAATAAAAACTCGGATTTCAAAAAAAATCTTTTTAAAACAATTAAAATTATTTTATATTTTAATTGTTGATTGTTACGACTGGAAAGTAGGACCCACGCTTTACAATGATATGTTAGTACTATAATGAGTACATTGGCATATTGATGGTAATCCTAGGTGGATATACCAATACTGTAAAAACTAAACTCAATTACAATGCTGATCTAGGGATTTTAATTATTAGTAATTTAACATAAAACATAATTATTTTTGTTTTGATTGATTAATTAGTATTCCGAGCTTAATTTCCAAAATTAATCAATTGAAAATTGTTACATTCAAACTTGCAATAATTTTAAATAAATATAATTTTTGTATCGAAGAAAGTTTGAAAACTTGATAATTTTAATATTGTAAATTACTATTTACATAATTTCAAGCTTTAACTTTATCCTATAAAAATTTATAGCATAATAATTTTATAGGGTTGATTAAATTTTAAATAAGTACTTGTTGAAGCGTTGTTATGACTGGTAAAACAAAACCTTGGTTTAAAATTTTTCTAATTTTACCGGAAATTATACTACTGAAAGGGAAACACAAATTAAAATTTTAAAATAGCTCAACATCATAAATTATTACGTATAATGTTAAAAAGAGAATACAAAATGGGAATTAATTACCAGAAAAGTAACATAAAATGTGTTTCTATTGAGATTCGAAAGAAAGTCAACATTGCAGAAAATCTGCATCTTCTCTTGGTTAAATTTAAATTTCATAGTATTTAGGCCAGAAATTAAATAAATATATTATTGCGGATATTTTACAAAACTGAATTAAATTTTATCTAATAAGATAAAAAAAATTTATCTTTTATTTTAAATTTATTTAAATTATTTAAAATTTATCTAATAACATAAAATTGGTTAATTTATTAAATTTAAAAATAGATTAAGATAATCTTGAATTAAATTTTAATTAACCATTGTAAAACCCAGAATCAAAGCAAATTATATGATTTCAAGGGCAAAATAGCTGTTGAAAACTCAAGCCAATTAAAATTCTTTCAAATATCAAATGATTTATTTTTGCAATTTATAGGTTTTTGTAAGAATGGGCAGCTAATGCTACGTGTCGAAATTAAAGTGTTGCCGAAACTGATGCATATCAAAGTGCCGTGATTATTAAACATCGATCTGTTGGTTTTATTGATTGCACTGACTCCATCATCGACAAACATTTACTTTATTAAATCTAGGCAAGGAAAAAATTGAACTTCTCAGTAATTATAATTACATATATTTTTTTTAAACTTCATGAAAAGTCATTATTGGATCTGGAAAACATTTCTTTGTGAAACTTCGTTGATAATAAAATTTTATAATTCTGTGATCAGAATTGGAAAGCAAAGGTGAAAACTGTGTAAACAAATATTCGCTGCGTTATCATCAACTGAGTAGCTTGAGGCAGTGTTTTTTCGTGTTTACCATCAGAATAAGATACAATTTAATTATATTTCATTTTACTAATAATATAACAATAATATAGATTAAATATAACAGTTAAAAATTAAGTGTAAAAAATACGAAGAAAATAATATCAAAAAGAAGGTAATGGAATTTCCTGATTATTTTACACGCTAATTCGAAAACTATTTACAAATCAAAATTTTTGAAAATTCCATTTGCTTTTTCTACTTCAAAAGTCAGATTTTCCTGTCAGTCGATTGTAATTCAAAAATATATTACCCGATTTTCTTCATCCTTCCTCATTTTATGAAATTACCTGGCGCCTGACTGTATTTATCACAGTTAGTAGTTGTCAGAAGCAAGATCTCTGATGAATTGTTTTGAACTAACGTTGTCCTCATTACTATGAAACATCATGACCTAACTTATAGGTAGATAATTTTTACTATGTCATTGTACTTTCCCGTAACATTCCAAATTTTAGTTTTCCACTTTTAGTGTCAGTTGTTTAATAATTTTAATTATTACCCACCATCATTAACCTTTAATGCCTACTATTTACTTCATGTTTTATTAGAAGCCATAACAGTTTTAAATGGAGTAATTTTGTTTTAGTTGAACTAATACAGGCGCTTATGCATTTTGAAATCTTAGACAAGATGAAGGGCAAGGATATTGTGAAATTTGTTAAGGCGCAGAGAATTGCTTGGATGGGACATGTATTGAGAAGCACAGAGACAAGAGCGATTAGCATGATGATGGAATGGAGGCCAATGGGACGGAGGGGAAGAGGAAGACCTAGAACAACATGGGCCGAGGATGTGTACAGATACCTGAGAATTATGGGTGCAGAAGAATGGAGGAAGACAGTGTGCAGCAGAAAAAAGTCGAAGAGGATAGTGGAAAGGGCAAAAACACATAGATCGTTGTGAGGAAAACGATAACCGCAAACTAGGGGATTAATCCACCCCGAGAAAAGGATTTAGAAAGTTCCAATAAACGGTCAAAACCTACTTGAGTTATCGAACCATATATGAATGAATGACATAATTTTTTGTTTTAATTATTATGGAATTCTGTGACGAGGTCACTCTTTACCTTATGGGTAGAATCAATCTCATTTGGAAAGATCATAGATAGAATTACCTAGCAATTTATTCCACAAGTTTTTCCATTAAATTTAGGACCCATCTCCTTCAAAATAGCTCAACTACTCACCGGATATAGCGAATTCGAAAAATTCTTCAAGCTATTGGGAAAATCTCCAGATGGATTCTGCCTGGGTATAGCGCCATATTCGAATTTGGCAGTTCTTCCCTTGATGACCCAAATCATAGACTCTTTGAGTGTGTGTAATGTAATGTAGCCCTTATTTGGTGAATACCCCCTTCTAAATTTGAATGATTTGTTTTACCACACTTCTGAAACTCTTTTTTTTTCCTTTCTTAGAACCCAAATCGGTTATCATATCTTCGGTAATCCCCAGCCTTCCTGTTTCCTTCCATAACTCTTCCTCGGACGATAACTCTGGGGTCTTTGCATAAAGTTTCCATTTTCTCTTTAAATAGCATTATGTGCCTTTCTTAAACATGGGTAGTCTCCTCTTTTCTCAAATCTTCAAATCATATTTTTGATCTTTCTTCTTTGCAACGCTTCCATTTCTTGCCTCTTCTAAAATTTGCTCAAATTTTTAGATTGGATCTTTTGGACCCTTAAAAAAGTAGGTTCCTTTGGAAATGGCATCACCCTTGGGCCCAATTATTTAGGCAGCTCTACTGGTAGTTAACCCTATTAAATTTGGCTGTTTTATTTGTTTTGTTATATTGGTATTTAAATCATATAACCAATTTTGTGGTGTGTATTGTTAATTGTAACATTTTTATTACGTAAAATGGTTACTTTCATGATTGTACTGTCAAGCAATCTGGAGATGAGCCAATTATAATCGACTGACTAGATCACCTTTTGTAATTATGCGTTCAGGAAATTTGTAGGCATAATTTGTTCATTCCATTGAGACAAATGAAAGCAACCATTCTTGATGATTAGACTTATAACTTTTTTAGCCACGACGCGACGCGACGGTCTGTGGTATAGGGTGAGAGTTTAAATGCAATTTATTTCAATAATCTGGTCATCCTTTATCCGTAGGTATCGAGATTACTATTTAAACTTTCTGCAAATTTTCTTCAATTATTCTTGACCTCTGCCATTGTTTTCACATCACATTCCTTGACTTTCTTTTCTTATTCAGTAACTGTCTTTATTTACGATTGGGTCTTCCCCTTCTGTTATTGATAATGAATGAAACCATGTTCTTGAGATATATCAGTGGCAAACAAAACAATGCGATGTTCACAAATTAATTAACACGTAGACCGCCAAGCTTAAAAATGGCCTATTGTTTTTAATGTTAGTATGAGTTACATTTAATGCACGTGGCGGCTAATGTATTAAAATAAGAATTTACAAAAGGATAAATGACTTTCTAACGTGAAGTATGTATTTTGAAAATCAAGGACCAAGAGATACTGGAAGTATATGATATTGTGAGGTACATAATATGTATAGTATATTATGTACTTATGTGCATACAGAGTATTATGGTGATTATTAAAACCTAACAAAATTAGTTTACTTTGTTTATATTTGTAGGGTAGCAGTGGATGAAAGAATCAACCAAGAGGTCAGTGATTGAAACAAGAAAATTGTAAGATTGGCAAAGCTACAAAGATTGAAATGGTTTAAAAAAGAAGATGAACACCAATGAATTTCTAGAAAAAAAATCGATCAACGATCTGAGTGTTTGTTGTTGGTGTCGAATATTAGGAAAATAAGGCCAGGAACAAAGATGTGATTTCGGGAAAGCATAAGCGAATGATAGTACTTGAAATCACTATAATTGATAATCCATATCAATTCCACATAATGGTAGAATAGAAACTTCCAATATTTCAAGGTAAAACAGGCACTTGAAATGCACAGCAGCTATAAATAATTTAATGGCAAAGTATTACCTATTATATTAAGAAATTAAAATGAAGGGAAGTTACAGCAATTACTTACTTGTTTAAATGTGTGGAAATTTTAGCAATCAAAAAGTTATGAAATCATAATATTCGTTAAATTAACACCAATAGAGCTACCTTACCATCATTAAAAAAATCATAACAATAAAGTTTATTGATCCTAAAATTTCGTAATCCAACACTAATAGGTAGAAAACTCGTTTGTTGCTAACATACGACAGTAACAATTTAAATTAAATTGTAAACAATTTATTAATTCTAGATTACCAATTAGTTATAAAAAATGTAGGTCAATTATGTAATTTACAAAAAAAATTGTGTATTATTGCTCACCAATTTAATTAAAGTGTAGCTGACGTTGGAGATGTAAAATGAAATTGTATAACACATATTCAGAAAAAAAAACAAAGAATTGTGCACGCAAAATTAATTAACTTAAAAATGTAAGCCTTTTTCAGACAACGAGAGACAAGTAGGTGCTTTATAAATAAGGGTACTTTTCAAGAAAGAATTTTTTGAGAATTAAAACAAACAGGAGCATCAAGATATTTTATAAAATGTAACCGAAATGCTCGAGTTGACAATGATCTTGATTTAATTAACTTAAATTAATTAGGTGGTTACACGTGAAGTGTAAACGATATCTTGAAAAACGACAGTTTAACAAAGTGAATTAATTTATAATACCTGTAATTTGAGTTCCGGGTCCATAATGGCTTCCAGAAGCAATTACTCGATAGGGATTAGTTTCGAGTGGTTGTGGTCTTGATTGGCCATGATAAGGTTGATTTGGTCGTGGTTTAACACACGCATCTACCGGTGCACCATCTGGAAAAGCGATGGAGCTTACCACGAAACTTAACGTGACAATTAAAAATAAAAACATTTTGCACTTTTTTTGTCAGTACTTATTAAGTGCCGTATGAAGACTGAATAAAATAAAAAGAGAACAGAAGGCATTTGGCACCAGGAAATATTGCCGATCCAAATCTACTCAAACCACTTTCACTTACCCAGATTGCAAATATTACATTATGGGTGAATGAGTGACCAAAGCAAGATTACGTTTGTTCATTCTTAAACTTATGAAACAACCTAATTAAACGTTTAACAATTTTTTTATGCCTTTTCCTTTCAGAGTGTCGCATTGCGTTACAATTTCAAGAAAAACTTGCTCTGAGCATCGTCATCGATTGCATTCTTATCCTTTGTTACAAATTTAGAATTTTTATTAATTTTTAATTTTAAAAACTCAGTGAGACTTCTAAAAATCTATGTCGGTGGATTCACTGCAGTATATATTATATTGTGAGTTATTGATCCACGCAACTACTCGTGCCGGTGATAAACACGCTAACCACCAAGTATGCAATGCCTTTGTTGTTATTTTCTAATGAAAAAAATCATGAAGTTTGAATAAAATCGAACGTCCAGAAGGACCAAATTTTTTGATACGAAAACATTTTTTTAGCGTTACAAACAATTTTTTTGTATACAATGTAAGTTATAATTGTGAGCCAACGTTGAAGGAAATTGCAAATTTGCTTAAGAATAAAAACCATTATATTGTGCATCTGTCGACCTTTCCATAAAATCCATAAATAAGTACGAATTATGATGAAGCGTCGTTTAACAAAAGCACATTTCTGCGTTTCGTGATTCAAGTTCGTTTAGAAATGGCTCGAAAATAACAATTAAGCTTACCTGAAAATGAGATTTAAATCTGAAACTTGTAATTAATAATATAATAAAGGTACGAACTTTTTACGCTTTATGAGAACAATTTATAGCAAAAGCTCGACCGTAATGAAAATGTAGGACATGTTACTAGCAAAAATTCCCGTGATTCATTTAATCGTGATATACCGTGTCACAAGCTTACATTTTTATTGACTTAATAACCCCTTAATTTGAAACGTTTAATCATTACACTGAAAAATTTTAGTTTTCCTGAAAATTATTCAAGTGCCACTTATATACCATAAACTTCAGGCGCAATTTATCGATAGCAAAAGTTTTGAAATATTTTTCAAGAAAATTGTAAATAAAGACGTTTAATATTCAGGAGTAGAAAATCAGTTTCTGTTGGCGTCGCGTCGGCGCGCATCGGTCCGCGTGTTGCAGAAACGACGTCCTGAAAAGAACCGTCGACAGTGCGTTGCAGCATGATCTACGCGGCAGCCGCAACATGTGAGAGTGTTGAGTGACTATGGGGTTCTGCTGGCTGGGGATAATCCTGCAGGGGCTTATGCTCCTGCGGACCCTCGTAGCCGCACAAGAACTTACGACCCGCCATCCAGGTATGAAAATAATTTTAAATTTAAAGAAAGCACCAAAAGAATATTTTTCCTCCCATACTATTCAAATTTTTAAAAAAATTACAAGAAAGTTAAGTACCTAATAAAGAATAATTATTATTATTATTTGAAGTCAAATTGGAACAAATTGTTGGCTTTATAAAATTTCTTATAGTATTTGTTTCCGAAAAGATTTTGTGTTTACATAACCGTATAAACAAGGAAACTTTTTGTTAACTTAAGAGTTTTCTAGGTTGTAAAACATTGAAGTTAATAATTATTTATTACTTACTTACTTTGCAAGATTTACTAGATTTTCCAACTGTAGGACTATTACGAATTCAACCTAAGAAAATTGCGCATGTACTTTGTTAGTTACTGAACTTACTTTGTTTAGTAATTAGAATTATTAAATAATTCCATAGCTAAGTACAAAATCTCCTTTGCTGAAATTCGATAACATCCACCCATTAATTAACTTATAACTCCATCATTAACCTGATTTACGTTTATACTATACAAAATTGAATTAGACGGGATAAATTCCGCATAATAGTAAAAATTGATGGAGTTTCAATTTCGACAGAAAAAATCTTCAATTTAAATTAAATTTTTATTATTGAAGTTATAAGCATAACGTGGATTTGCCGCATCGGTTTGCATTTACACGTACAGCGCAGTCTGTTAAGTCACGTAAATATTTTAAACCATTTTAAATTGTATAGATTTAAATTTAAAATTTGTATTCGATATTATGCAACGACTTAATACGAGTAAATTTAAATAATGAAAAGTCGTTCCGAAATAAAAGCCCTAAACGCAAATTGCCAGATTGATATTTTTGGATAAAATTCGCAAGAGTATAAAACTAATTCAAAAAAAAAAATCCTTAATCAATGGGGTGAATTAGATACATACATAATTTGAAACTAGGCAGTTGTAAAGCATTTAACTACCAAATTAACGGAAAAATAGTAAAAGAATTACCATTGATAAGTTGAGGTAGTTTTAAGGACGTGGAAAGTGAGAATATTAAATAAAATTCAAAAACTTTTCACAAAAAATTGTGAAATCGATTCTGTTGGCAAAAGTGTTCAACAAATGATGAAAAATAGTGTAAGAGTAATTTTTTATTTAAGATTTTTCTTCAATTGAAAGTTTTCATTCACAAACTTGTTGTTTAAAAAATATGAACAAAATTCCTGCAACCATTTTCAAGTTATGAATTATTTTAAGTTTCTGAGAAGAGTGGATAAGTTGTAACGATCGGTTTGCAGTGGTAGTTCACAGACTGGTGGAAGTCTAGTCTATGCAGAAAGTGTAGTCCACAGAAAGGAGAAATACCCCTAATCTTTATATTTTAATAATAAGTTAGAAAAAAAAGTTCGGGAAAGTAATATTATTTTAATAAACTTTTTGCAAACTTTGTATACATTAGGTAAAAATATTTGTTAGAAATCTCTTCCCTTTCCTGCCCATGCAACACGGCGACATATTGGCGCAATATTGGACTGACTGGATCATAGCATGACATGGCTACATGGGCCTATCCATGCCATTTATAGAAGCGAATGGAAGATTGGTTCGTTCATTTAATACAAACTTTTTTAAACAATTTACAAGTTTATAACATACAAAATTGATGCATTCATATATAATTTGTCATATTCTCCCCGACTAGGGCCGCAGGCCGAACAACTAACGGGTGTCCCATTATAACCGCCTATTTGAAATTTGGAAAAAACGCAGTGTTACTTTGAAAAGTTCTAATGTCTTTATTTTAATAAAGAGTGTAGACATGGAGGTTATACAGGGTGTCCCAGACCTGAACGTCATCCCTTGGAGGGATGATAGGCCAGCTCATGACTGACCAGAATATCGAAATATACCCTTATTAAAATATCGTTAGTTTTCGAGATATTGGCACTTTTATGAATTTTGTAAAAATCGACACATTAAATCAGTTATCGTGTGCCACAGATACGAAATTTCATATTATAAGAATATAATTTTGGGTAAGTAACCCTGAATAGCCCTGCTATTGATCACAGATTAAAACAGAACTAATATTGCCATACTTTTTGAAAAAAAAAAAATATTTTGCGAGACTAAAATTTTTTTTTAATTTTATTTGCTAACTTCGACTCTTCATACTGTAAAAAAATTGTACTACACTAACCTGACAAGTTATTTTAAAAAATTCCTCATTTAGTGTAGTTTTCAAAATGGTATAACATTTGCTATAATAATACTTTAGAAAAAAAGATATAGCTATTTTACTGAAAAATGAGCTCATTGTAAAATTATTACAAAAATCAGGAATTCAAATAAAAATAATTTTTCTAGATTAAAGTGACAGGTATTTACTTAAAACTAAACAAAACACTAAGAAAACGATACACTAACAAAACAAAACATCAATAAAAATCAAAGAATGTGATTTTGTGTTTGCTGTGCATCGATTCGCTTTCGTATTATTCTTCTAGTCGTACTAACGGTTTTTGCTTTGTTTTTTGGACTTATGTATTGCCTAGTGATTAGGACTTATTGTATTGGAGATAATTACGAACTGACCTGGTCTTCTTGTAGACTTTGTGTTAGTATTACACCTTTGAAATTCAATACTCATTATGCCATATCAGATATCAGTAAAATGTCCAGGCATACGCAAAATGCATTACATCTATGGGGGCGTATGTTCGTTATTATCTCCAATACAATAAGTCCTAATCATTAGGCAATACATAAGTCCAAAAATCAAAGCAAAAACTGTTAGTACGACTAGAAGAACAAGACGAAAGCGAATCGATGCACAGCAAACACAAAATCACATTCTTTGATTTTTATTGATGTTTTGTTTTGTTAGTGTATCGTTTTCTTAGTGTTTTGTTTAGTTTTAAGTAAATACCTGTCACTTTAATCTAGAAAAATTATTTTTATTTGAATTCCTGAGTTTTGTAATAATTTCACAATGAGCTCATTTTGCAGTAAAATAGCTATATCTTTTTTTCTAAAGTATTAATATAACAAATGTTATACCATTTTGAAAACTACACTAAATGAACAATTTTTAAAATAACTTGCCAGGTTAGTGTAGTACAATTTTTTTACAGTATTAAGAGTCGAAGTTAGCAAATAAAATAAAAAAAAATTTTAGTCTCGCAAAAACATTTTTTTTTTTTAAAGTATGGCAATATTAGTTCTGTTTTAATTTGTGATCAATAGCAGGGCTATTCAGCTTTACTTAACCAAAATTAGATTCTTATAATATAAAGTTGCGTACTTTTGGCACACAATAACGGAGTGAATGTGTCGATTTTTACAAAATTCATAAAAGTGCCAATATCTCGAAAACTAACGATTTTTTAATAAGGGTATATTTCGATATTCTGGTCACTCAAGGCCTGGCCTATAATCCCTCCAAGGGATGACGTTCAGGTCTGGGACACCCTGTATATGGAACACAATATCCGATAAATGTTAATCTTTTTTTTCACTAGTTAATCCTTTTGATGACATTTTATTGGCATAGTGTCGGCTCAATTTTATCAATGACGAGTTGAATCTTGTCTTTCAGTTCTTGGATTATTGGAATAATTATAAAATTCCTTATTCCTTATAAAAATCCTCAAAGAAAGAAATGGAAGGGTTTCAAATTGCATGATATTGATGGTGGCCAATTTACAGATAACACTCCCTTCAAATTTCGTCTTAAACAATTCCATCGTTTCGGTCGTTGTGTGGCAGGTTACGCCGTCTTGCTGAAACCACATCCCTTCAAGATCTATTTCAGTAATTTGAGACCAGAAGAAGTTGTTTATCATCTCACGGTAACGAAAACCGTTGACGGTGATCGCATTGCTAACCGTATTCTCGAATAAAAACGGTCCAATCACTCCGCCAACCCAAAATGCGCCCCAAATAATAACTCGTGGTGGATGCAAGGGACGTTGAAGGATCACTCTTGGATTCTCAGCTCGCTAAATGCGACAATTAGGTGTGTTGACATAGCCACCACGTTCGAAATGCGGCTCATCGATGACGATTATTTTCTTCGAGAAATCAGCATTCACTTGTTGCTGTAAGACCCATTCTGCGAAAGTTCAGTACTGCGCATGGTCTACTGGCTTCAAATGCTGTGTCAACTAAATCTTGTAAGCATGCAAATGAAGATCTTTAGTCAAAATTCGCTGTAAACTGCTTCATGAAAGTCTCAATTGCTGAGAACGATGGCGAATCGAAGTTGAAAGATTCTGGTCCACACTCTCACTAACTGTTGAAATGCATTCATTACACTGAGCTGCACGAACACGGACAGCTTTCTTCTAGGTTTGCATTGACTCAACCGCCTCAAATTTCTCTATTAATCGGACCACTGTACCCGAGAAGGTGCGTTATGGTGACCGACAAATACACAACATTTTCGAACAGTCTCAGCAAAAATTTCACCATTTCGTTAGTGGATTTTCACAATTTCTATGCGTTGTATATCCGTGTAATTCTCCATGACTAAACCTCAATGTTCACACATCATGACAGCAATCAAACAACAGCACTATACGACCGACACACAAAAAATGGAGCTAAATTCAAAATAGGTGGTGTTACTGGGACCCTGCTGCAATCCCCATTATAATCTTCAAATATGGTCGCATTCCACATGAGTGAGGCCAAAGACCGAACAACTTCTTCTTCTTCTTAGTGCCATATCTTTTTTAGACGTAGGCGATCTTCCTGGCTAAGCCATGAAGACTTTAATAGGAAAATGTTAATGGGGTGGTTTCCCTTTGCCTTCCCCATAGTCCACAGATCGATTTTGGACTTTTTAAATCACAGCACATATCCGACTTAATCAGGATTAGAACCGCGGTTTCCCGCTCTGTAGTCTATCCGTGTTTGATTTACGCCAGACTGCTGGTCCGAACAACTACATTAATAATATCTTGGAAAGCCATTCTATTGGGATACCTTATATTAAGATTTAATTGGAAAACTTTACTACGTTCATTTAAGAATCGTATAACTTTTAACTTCCTGATCCTGAAGAGTGGTTCATAAACCTCCCAGACACCCCCGATCCAGATGAAACGTCGACTATTATTGATATGCATATCTGTAACTGTTGCCATTTAATAAAATCAATCACAGAACTGAGTTCTCTACATGCACTCAACATGCACTCTGTTACTATCCGTCGTTAACTTCAATAAGAGGATCTGTGTTGGGAGATTTCTGGCCCGATAAGGCCAGAATCAGTGACACTGCCTGCCAAAATCCTAGAGTTCATTCTACAGCTAAACTGGCTTGTTGGAGAGTGACAGGGTAGTGGTGAAACTGAGAAACCGGAGGTAGTACAATGGGCCCAATTTAGCGGCCTAAGTGCGTGGGAGTTCATCTTACCTTCCACAATAAATCCAGAATCCAGAGAGTACACTATGTTGGTCTTTGCTAATGGAGAGTTTGGAGGTACTCTACAAGCATAATGTGGAGTTGGGGTTTGTTAACCATACGTAAAATTTGAATTGGGACCTCCACTCGCTAGGTGGGTTATACTTATATTCGAATTTTTCGAAATTCGGTTTTGTATTCGAATAGCTCTTTTTATTGCTGAATTACAATCTCCAAAATTGGAGAGTAGTAACGTCCACAACATCCAATCAGATAAGCTTGATAGTATATGAGACGTCACTTGTATTCGATTCGGATAATAATTCATCCAATATAATAATTTGTTATTTTCGTGGTTCATGTAGTGAAAATTTTGGATTTACAAAAAATGCACTGAACAGTTCTTAAGGCGCAATTCCATTGAGGCAACACTGAACGACATGAGGCATGCTACTTGTTTTCTGTTGTTGACAATGGGGTGAAATAATGAGCTTCATTTATAGAAGAATACCATAATTTACCCGTATTATGGAACAATAGAATAAAGATAATCGAATAAATAATGAGAAATTAAATAATTAAGTTAATTAAATTAATATAGCATGCCTCATTTCGTTCAGTGTTGCCTCAGTGGAATTCCGGCTTTAGATCTAAAATGCACAAACTTTCAAATATATCATTACAATGTAAGAATAATTTTCAGAGAAATGTTTTTATCGTGTCCGGATATCATCAGGTAATAAAATAAACCGAAAACTATTTAAAAACTTGTTAGATATTATCAAAACTGGAGAGAATGGTTGGAGAATACTTCTTCTTCTTAGTCGCACAGAGACGGCCAGAATAAAGTTTTTACTCTATCCGGGAATCGAACCGGGCATTTCGAGTCAACAGTCAACGTACTTAACCGTTATGCTCCGACCGTCTCTTGAGGTATACTTAGAAAGTTGATTTTGATATATTTGGTTGATGAAATGGTCCAAAAGGATTAGAGGGCTTGTCATTTGACAGTTGCTAGCTAGCTGCGTGAGATTTGGAGGGAACTTAATAAAAATTAATGGTAATGTGGAGAGCTTGTCAAATCTTATAGAACTTCAATGAAGATTTACGCCTGTTGCATCCCAACAAAATAAAACCGGTTTCTTGACTACCAGAGATGAAAATGGGAGTAGAGTTTAAACCAGGGGTGGCCAACCCAAATGATCTTGCGGGCCACTTTGGAAATGCATCATAACTCCGCGCAGGCCCGTAGCCAGGATTTCATTTCGGGGGGGGGGCACTTGTAAAAAACCCTTTGTAAAATGTAAAATTTTCGGTTTTTCCCCTTCCATTTTCTTTGTCTTTTCAACATTTCGGGGGGGGGCACGTGCCCCCAAGTGCCCCCCTGACTCCGCGGGCCGCATATAAAATTATATATCCCCATGTTATATTTAGATACATTATCATAGGTTCAACTAGAGTCAAAAGTTTGAGGAGGGGGCTAAAAACACGTCTTCAAACCATTTTTTTTGCAAAATTGCGCCGCAGGCAAAATTTTTTAGATTTTCAAAGTCAACAAAGCTTAGATTTGAAGTTAAAATTATAAAAAGATGTATTTCTGCTAATTTTTGTAATTACAGGGGCAGAAATTATGTTTTTTTAAATAATAAACTTCTCGAAAACCTGGCCTTCGACGCTAACCTCATCGTTTGCTGAAGAATTCAAATTTCTTTCTCCACTAAACTGAAGTATCATAATAACAAAAACAATTTTTGCAAATTATAGCATATTTGGTAATTAAAATTTGTTAATATTAATTTATTTTAATTAATTATTACGCTATTAATTATTATTATAAAATAAATATATTTTGTAAAAGTGAGATGAATCTCTCGGGTCGCAAAAATATTCAAGACGGGCAGCATGCGGCCCGCGGGCCGCAGGTTGGCCACCCCTGGTTTAAACCAAAGCTACAATAAAAAGAACTCTTCAGCGGTAAACACCGAGGAATCATAACTTCTAAATAAATAAAAGAAGTTCGGAAATACTCTAAGCTAAAAAGAGGCAAAATTATGAGAAAACTGATTGTTGCCACAAAACGCAATCTTTGCTCGTCGAATTGAAAATTGCTTCTCAACCGATGATAAAATTGTGATCGAAGAAGTCAATGAGATCAATGATAATAACTATGGTGCACCAATTACTTGCGTAATCAAACTCATTTGCGTATATTATAACTAGGGTCCGGATTTGTAGGCATTTGCATGTTTTTTTTGCGTACAGGCACGTGAAAAATTTTAAAAGGGGAACATGTTTTACGCCTTTCTGAATCGTTTTATGTAGTTTTTATTTTGCCTATAATGCATATTTTGAGTTTAAGTGCATATTTGGCGGTTTGTTGCCTATAAATGCTTATTTGCTTATATTGGTATATATTTTGCATATTTAGCAAATCAACTTAATAAAATTTTAAATAATTTTAATTATTCTCTTTCTGATATTGCCTTTTGTATTATTTAAAACAATAATTTTAATTAATATCTACTTTGTCAACTGTAGGTGATTCAGTGCAATAACTGCATATTCTATTAATATTACTGCTCTGATCATGTTACCAAGAAGGTGCATGTCCCCAGCCCCCCCCCCATTTCGAATTTTGACTCCAAAATAGTCTCAATCGTTTGTGCTTTGTTTGTGCCTGTTTGTGCAAACATTATTTTCGTTTATACCCAAATAGTTTTCGAGATAATTCAATTTTAAGTTGGGGGGGGGGGTAGAGACATGCCTTTTTGATATTCGAATTTCAGATTCAAAATAGTCTCAATCGATTATATCGTACTTCGTTTGTGCTTGTTTGTGCAAACATTATTTTCGTTTGTACCCAAATAGTTTTTGAAATATTCGAGATTTTCGGTAACACGTATTAGCATGATGTGGTAATATTTACTGTTTTTGAAATTTGAATTTCGGATTCAAAATAGGCTCAATCGATTATAATACTTCGTTTGTGCCTGTTTTTTTAGCGCATATTTGAGTGCTTATTTTGAAGTTTTTAGAGCATATTTGCCTGCATATTTTCAAGTTTTTTAGTGCCTACAAATCCGGACCCTAATTATAACTATAAAAGGTTACGTCACACGATGGGCTGACCACACCTAGAAAAAATACGTAATTATAATCACTATGCCACTCAAATTTAATTATTCCCAATATTTTAAAGCTCTTATTTAACTTGCGTCGAATGTTTGTCGATGTTTGTGTTTTGTAAATGATTTTTCAAGCACTTCCAAACGAGCCATCATATTAAAATTCTAAGCAGATATGTATTTAAGATGACAATGTTATAATCTATTGCTTTCAAAAGCTTTGTTTTTCAACTGGTATAAATTTAACGACCGAAGTTACTGATTTCGTTCCCAATTTTGCAACAGAATTTAAAAATACAAAATTTTCTTTTAAAAAGGGATATTAATAACAAACCTTGGAAGGAAATTTTAAAAAATTTTTAAATATTAAGGTTGAGCGATCTTTCTCAAAAGTTTAGTGTGCAGCTGAACCGACAACGATTTTGGATTAAAACGGAATTAACAACAAAATTGAATTAAAGCTGCTATAGTAGTGCGTGCAACTGAAACAAAAGAAATGTTTAAATAGTAGTATATTATGGTAACTTGCGAAACCAAAGATTAAAATGGAAAATTAATAGAAGCATGAAATATTATAACGATTTCTTGTGGTTTGAAAAAAATAAAATAAATTATATTTTTATTGTTCATAAACTTTCATATATTACCTGCAGTTCAAATTTTACTAATCTGCATAATAAAGGCGTTCACGTTTCAAAATATTAGGATTGATTGAACGACATTGTTTACTAAAATTTAATTTTCAAAAATTACAACGTTAATGTCAATTAGGTGTTTGGGTATTTCAAATTATTTTAAATTGCGTTAAGTCCAGGGTTGTCTGGTCTTATTGGGTTGAAAGGCAACACTTTAGGGTTGAAATATTTGACAGAGAGTTTGGTAATTAAGTTGTTTTGCAAACCTCTTTAGCCCCGTTTTAGGTGTTAGGCGTTCTCGAACTTTTGATGATCAGAATTAAGTTAAGCTAAACTAAACTATTTACCTTCATAGTATGAGGAAGTTATAATTATGGGATAATGACTGTTTTAATCAAACCAGTCAAATAAACTTTGATTTGCATGTGAAAATTATCCCTGTCAGGTTGCTCCTACATGAAACGCATACCCAAGTGTATTTGATTTATTCACAAATATTAATGCAATAACTTCAGTAACTTTAGTTTTACATGATCCTGTAAAATACGGTTTTTCTAAATCTCTTTCAGAAAAGTTTTGTTTGATCAATACATTGAGTTACAGTTTAATTGTTTTAAAAGCTTTAGCACAAAATTTATCGGTATGACACCAAAACTTTTGTTTTTCTCTGTAAAGTAGCTAAATTTTTAATTGAATTTTTTTCAAGTTTGTCAATCTATGTGATATCTGTTTGTTTATGCAACAAGTGTGAAAAATATTTTCCTAACTCAAATTAGTGGCGAAAGTAGACTTTTCGCACGAAATCAGTTAGCTTTTTATAAATGTAACGATCTGAAAAATATCTTTAGGTCGAGAAAATTAATAATTAAGTTACGTCTGAAAAATACATAAAAACTTTATGAATATTATCAAAGTATAAGAGAAGTTTAATATTTTTCGCTTTTTAATGTTCTTTTAGGACTTTTTATTAAGCAATACAAGAAACGAAATAAGAATTTCAATTTAAATCTAGCGTATTTTCTCTGATGAATTTTTATTGTTAAATCGTTTATCCAAACACTCAACTAAAAGCCACTTCTTAAACTTAAAACCTTAAGTCTTTCCTATTTAATGGGTGATCACATAAAGTGGAAAAAGGAAAGAGTAAAAGTTGGTGCTTGTACCTATATTTTTCTAAATAAGTAAATACGGTGAATTAATTTAAAAATTACTGTCCTTGCATGGTATTTTTATAGTGCCCTGATGAAACTGGTATTATTATATATTTAAGTATACTTTGCTTCCCAGTTTTTTTCTATTGAGCTCGGTAATATTTGACTAATAATTCGATCCATCTATTATTCTCTAAGAACGTGACTGAAACTGCTTACAAAATGCTATAGCTTTAACTTAGCTGATGAATAGGATATCAAATTTAACAATAAGGTTTTGGTTATTGATTTCAAAGTTGAAATTACGCATTCAATGGTATCTATCCTCTCTAAAGGAATTTTAAATGAATAAATTAAATTTTTTTAAATTCTCTTTTATTGTGTTTGTATGCGGCTGGGAATCCACTCGATAGTTCTCTAATTAAATAATTATTAAACACCTAAACTTTTTTCTGCAAAAGTTTAGACCGTTGGTCGTCGCGTCGATTGCAATCCCACCCTAAATACGAATATCGTGAAATGTTAACACTTTTACATGTCCAGGTCATGAGATTATAACATGAGCTTGACATATAAAGAATCTTTATTATTAGTTATATAAACCTTTAATATTATCCAAATAATAATGAGTTTTTTTACTTTATTGGAATTACAACGATTGTCGAAAAAGAAATTAATAATGAGTCACACGATTAATGTGCATAAGCTTGCATAAAACACAGACTATTATGACCCACTCTGTAGTTGTTTAAACAATAACCTGCTTATCACGAATATACTATTCATCTCATATTATAAACCAATAGTGGAAAATTTTGACCAATCCTATCAATATCTGAATGGGGTAATTCAATATTATTAATTGAATACGCATTGACATGAATTTACCAGTAGAATGCATAAGTATATTCACAATAGTTGAATTAAAGATTTAACTTAAGCTTCGGTAAATTTTAAAATTACAAGTCTATAAATTAAGTTACAAGTAAATCAGAAGAATAATATAAAATGTAATTTTCTTCTTGCACTTTTACTATAATTCATTAGAATGTGGTATATGTTCGCCCTAGATAGTTGATAGTTTAATGTAGTGGTTTTAGGTTTTCTTGAATTATATTGCAGTTCCGTAGTAATAATTTATTTATTGGCTATGACATATCGTATTTTATTGTTACGATAAATTGTTAAGTATTCGTGCTTTTATCAGTAATTGATATCAAGTCGTTGTTCAACAGCTAGCAGATCGTTAATGGTTGATTACGAAGAAGTAAATTCTAATATTCGTTGTATAGCTAGGAAGTATGCAGTTGAAATAAAAAGAATGAAATCGACGATTATACGACCACGTAGTTTTACGATACCTAAGTACATTTAAATTTTTATTAGTTAAGTTCGAAATGTACAGTGGTTATTCATCGTACCGAAATTTTTAGAAAAACTTTCGTTGGAATGCTAACCATTTATTTAGCTTAAATTTATTTAGGCACCTAATGCCGTCGTATATTAACCCATTAGCATATGACCGCATATCACTGGTCATTAGACTCTACCACAAGCTGAACCGTAAATTTTCCCTCTGCTCACAATCCCTAACGAGAAGGTTGATACAAAAAGAGAACAATGAAGCGTTGCAAATCCAGAGAAGATAGTTCTCAAGTTTTTTTGCCACGATATTAGTTTAGACCAGTCCTTGATGATACGTGGATTTCTGAAATAAATGTGGTTGGGGAATAACTTCTCAAATAAAACTCAGGCTAAGTAACATAACAAAAAGTTTTTAAAAGTTGCCTCATAATTCATAGGAGTGCAAAAAAAAAATGATAGCTGATTACAATACAGAATAACCACTAACATCAATTACCAAAAGCCACCTCAAGTAAGCTCTTCTGTAAGTTTACCACAATAATGCTGAAAATGGTTTTCTCTCAATCGGCAAAGGACGTGCGGCTTCGTAATGAGCTCTCTACAGATGAGCTAATCGTACCTGACTTGTATCTTATGTCTCACAAACAAACACTGCACAGAAATTTCCTTAGCTGAAATAAGTATGGGAATAGTCGTCAACGATGTAGTGGTAAATATCAACGGAAGGAATACAACCCTGCTTGGCTGGATAGCATCGGATTTGGACACAAACTTTTCAGTAAAGTAATTTTTTCATTCAACGATCGGAATCGCGGGAAGAATTAAATTTAAATCGTTCGCAGAATTTTCAATAACAGCAGTGATAAAGAATATTAATCACAGATCAGCAGTCTGGCGTAAATCAAATACGGATAGACTAGAAAGCGAGAAACCGTGGTTCTAATCCTGATTGCGTCGGATATGTGCTGTGATCTAAAATGTCCAAAATCGATCTGTGGACTATGGGGAAGGCAACGAGAAACCACCCCATTAACATTTCCCTAGTAAAGTCTTTTTGGGTTAGCCAGGAGGATCGCTAAGATCCGAAATCGGATAGGCACCTGAAGAAGAAGAAGAATCACTGTAACAAATGAACCAATAATTAATGGGATTGCGTACAATTCACCATGAGCAGAAATGCACGTCTGGTTTTCAAGGCATTAACAGTCGACTCCTTTAGCGCAGCACGTTCACGCAGCTTGCTGACCTCGAGCCAATAATTTCATAGTCTTCTTCTTCTTCTTCTTCAACGTAGTTTAAGCCGTAAGGCTTGTTATTGCCAACATCTGCGTCATTTCCTTGGCAGTGTTAGTTCTGTAAGCATAATATACAAATTTTACATCCATTAGGTAGCTTGCTAGACTTGCCTTCAGATGTGCCATGTATCCTGGTTTTTATGTTAATAGTGGCAATTCACTAACCCAGGGGACCACCGGCTTAACGTGCCTTCCGAAGCACGGAGACTAGCCATATGAAAGTCATAGTCGTTGCAATACTAAAAAGGAGGACCACATCGGATAGGAAATTCATTTAATTATGTAAAAATGAATGAAATCAAGATTTTAAAACAAATCAGATAAATTCTTCTTCGCGGAAATATTTTATTATTAGTGAATTAGATCCCTAACTTACGACCTAAAGAAAAATTATTTAGTGATATGGGCATATCTTTAAAATCTTCTAATTATGCAGACTTATTATGTTAATAATGACATTATAGTACTTCTGATTAATGTCTAAATGTGCCCTAACAGAACGAAAAGAGGTTCTATTAAAATATGGCAATTATATTCGAATATATAGACGCAGTTAAATAATTAAATGAAATTATTTGACAACAAAAATATAACTTATGATTAAGCATCATAACAATTATCATTATAATCATCATCACTTTAGTGTACATTACAGTTTATTTGGAGGAAGTAAAAAAATATGTAGGTTATTACCAAAATCGTGATTAATAAATAAATGGATAATAATTATGACCAAATGATTATGCCTTATCACGAAATTAGTGTAAAAAAAGAACAGAAACCCCTACAGAACAATTAAAAATATTCCGTCTGGTCCAAGAACTTATATACTGTCATTTTTACTGTTTTTCTTTTATCAGAGATTTTTTTCCGATATACATATACGTTTTACAGGGTTAGAAAAAATATTGAATATAATATTGTAATTAGCATTTTGTAAAATCTATACAAGGTAATTCTGAACTTGATAGTAGCATTTTACCTATGCGGTTGGTGGGCTTTAATTTCACCGAGTTGGTAAATAATTTATGAGTTTCTGAACAAAGTTGCACTTAAATTAATGCAAAGTAATCGACACTTTCGTGTAGATCAAAAAGGTATTGGAATGGAATTAAGAATTTATAAGTATCCGGAAAACCTATATTTAGAATTCTTGCAATATATTTCCATTTGAATTGGTTGCACTATTCCAGATGATGATGATGAAAGTATTATAGTAGTTCAAATTTGAGAATATTTTAAGTTAAAATTAACAATTTTCACAGAAGTCCACATATATTGACGTAAAATTGGGCCCACCGATAATTCCAGCAAAACGGAATTGCTTTTTTCAAAATATTAATCTCCAGTCCGGGCTACCAATTTCGCCCCCAGCTGCTCAGCCAAAAATACTTTTCACTTCTAAAATAGAGATAAGCACCAACTACAAAATTAATCAACTTTATTTATAAAAAAATTTTCATCGCTTTAGTAAATCAAAAAATAGCCAAACCGTAACCACCCAACTCGGTGGTCGGCGCGCGAACCTCTTCTTCCTTCCGGCCCCCCGCCGGATTCGCCGAGACCCCTAGTGGCCGCTCGAAACATTTAAATATTCAAATTTTAAGATACAAAAATCAATGCTCCTTCAATAATCAAATTTTCTGCTTCTTCATTCAAAAAAAAAATACTACAATATATTGAAAATTTGAAAACTCAAAATAGACTCGTCTAAACTACACGAACAAAGGAAAAAATTTAATGTGGATTTCTAACATTTAACATTTTTGCATAAAAAAGTGCATCTCTCTTCCCCATGTAAACCAACTCGAATTCATATCATATTTGTATAAAAAATCAACTCACTTAACGGGTTTGCTTTATGCTACTAAATGGGTTTTTGCTTTAGAAAATCATATTATAGATTGTTCTCACAATACTATCAGGAAATTGATTACCTAATTAATTATTGTCATTTAATAATTGATGAATTTAACTCCACTATAAAAGTATATTTTATGGGAAAAGGTAAAAACGCAATATTTAGGAAGTAACTCAGATGGATTTTGGAATCAATATCGTGAATATATAATTTCATTGAATTATTAAAAATTAAATCAGCATCGGACTTTTGAATCGGTACATTATTATTTCATTGTATTATCATTCGATTCAAGCTATATTAACTTGAAAATTGATACTTTTACATGTAGGAAGTATGTATTCGTCCATTATGCTGTAATAACAGTTACCAGCATGTTTTTAGATAACCTCGTTAACACATTAAAAATGTAGTTAATTCATACGTTTAAATCACGTTTTTGTAATGTATGAATAAAACATTTTTGAATTTCGTCGAAGGAAAATCACACTTCGAAGTTGATTTGGCTGGCAGATAATTTTTCTTCTTGGGATTTTTGGGAGTAATCAGTTTATCTTTAATTAGGATACTTACCTGGGAAGGCCGTATAATACGTGTGGCTCGTAATTAGAACTTCATCAGGCGAAAATTTAACAACTAAGTATCGAGTCAATTTGGAGAAAATCAATTTAGTTTATTATACCTTATACACACCTACAATGGTAATAGTGCAAGTCGGTGATGACCAAAGTTGGCCCTTTCCTTGTTAGCCAATAATAAACAAGAATGAATCTAACCCGAGAAAACCTAGTTGCTTTTGAATACCCCAGAAATACTCAGTGGTGGATTTAAAAGTAACCGCGTATTGAATATTATAGAGCGGAAATTTTTAGTTTAATATTGAAGTTGATAGAGCTAGCGCAGCTTTTAGTAATATGGTGCACTAGGATGCACATTATTAATTCGATGAAGCTGTGTTACAAGAACGAGAGTTATAATATATCCAAAAATAAAACGAATAGTGGTTTTGCTTCTTATCCCAAAATAAACTAAATAACTTTTTTTTATTATTTATTTCAACTTTTTAATTAAAACGAATGTTAAACTGAAATTATGTGGAACATATTTGACAAGTTACATTTGACATTTACGATGACAAAAGTTCGACATATTTATTACATCGAATTGTATACTTTTAACCTTTTTTTCGGAGATATTTGCAATGTGGTATTAATTAATTTTACGTAATTGAAATGCACAAAAAGGGTTTTAGCAAGTATCCTATTGAGTGACCACCAAAATGATGCTGTCCTGAAACAATAGGTACCCTAAAATTATTTGTTAAACTAACAAATTGAAATACAAACATCCACCTGAGCAATATTGAAACAGCGCATGCACAATTCAGAAATTAAATTATAAATGATAAAGAAACTTAAATGTTTCACAAAGGACTAAAAGAAATTTACGCAAACAGATACATAGTATATTATATAACTATCATTCCAAGTTAAATAAAAGCTTTTAAAAAAGAACAACAAACATGAAATGCAAGTCATATAAAATATTTAAAAGGTATTATTATAGTAAATAATACAATAATCTAATGGTGTGGGTTAAAAGATGATTATTATGATATGCCTTCCAGCTATACGGAGCCAGGAGCTCTGAGGATTTCATTTCCCACTTGCATTTCCATTACCGAAGCGGAATAAACTAACAATTTTGAAATGGAAGCTAGGTTCTATCACACGCAATATTTTTTAAGTTTGTGATATCAAAACTAAAAATGACATTTTAAATAAAATTAATTTTTATATTAATTTATGGTAGCGTCCGTTGTTAGTAAGTAGAAACTTAATTATCAATTTTAATGCCATAAAAATGTAAACAACTTTTAATTGAATCACAAATTAATCAAAAGTTCAGATAATCTATTGTAAACATGATGGTAATAAAAAAAAAATGCAATGCTCGTGCCGTTTCCACGTCGATGGCTGTCCCGACTACTAAAGATCGTGTGATTTTAGTTCAGATAAAAAATAAATTCCATGATTTCACAAATAAAGACCTATTTACCTTGAATACTAATTTTTGAGTTACGATCCGATTTGGAAGTGTCGCATGTACCGGGTGCAGATTAAGTAATCCGCTGAATCCGATATAATTTAACCTCGAAAAATAAACTACTTTACTAAATTTGTGGATAATAATCAAATTATAGAATAAATGTTAAAAATTTCTTTCAGTCCTTATCAGGAAAAATAAACAGTTCCTGTAAGCCATCTGAATGTAGCACCGACAACCAATTACTTAAATTGATTGATATAGCGTAATATGTAAGTCACGCATAATTTAGTATATCTAACGGGACAAATAAATAATATAAAAAGGATATCCATAATTTTTAAAGCAGATGCCCTTTAACTTGTATCGAATAATTTAATGAATTATAATATGTTGTAATAATAATATTATGTAGTAATGTAAATATTTAATGACAAATTTTGTAAAATAATAATCATAAAAGTTTTTATCTAATTATCTAGCCTCAACATTATTGTCAGTCATTAGAATTTATCATTTTATTATAATGGAAAATTTATTATACCAGACACTCATTTGACTAGAGATTGTAATCTTATTTTATTCGAACACATAACTGACGCAATGTTCATCTCTCCTTTAACTTTTTATACAATAAATTGTAATTGCAATAACTGTAAAGATTTTATAAGGGGGGGGGGTAATTTAGTTTTCTTTTTTGTTATTTGATTACTGCATTCTACGTAATTATTTTCCACAATATAACAAACTTCAATTTTTGACTTCAGATATAAGGGTGGCCCATTATAAAAAAAAGAAACATAAATAACTTTCAGGCATATAAGTACATAAATAATAAATATGAAATCAATTATTTGGAACATGAAAATATATTATTATTAAATAAAATCTAATACTTTTTTATAATACGTAAAAGCTTTTCTGTGATCAATATTATATTATTATGCAACTGAAGATTCACAATTACGACAAACGATCGCTTTTGCACTTTCGATTATTTCTGGTTACTTTTCTAAATAATTTCTAGTCCTACTCTGTCGTAAATGGTAAATTTAATGTACGTAATATATTATTATTCTACCAAAATTCAAATATATTAGCGTTTGAACAAGTTTTTCAAGTAAAATGTATTAGGTAACGCTTGAAAACTTAATTAAAACTTTAGATATTAATATATTTAAAGTTAAGATATTATGTTTTCATTGCGATCAATAAATTTGAAAATTTGAAAGTGTTTGCCTAAAAAGTTCAAGGTCAAATTATTTTAAACTTGAATTGTGGAAAACGTAAAGTACTTAATTAATGAATCTTACTAGATTTATTAATTAGTATAGTAATATTATATAGGTAGATACATATTTTATGTGATAGGTATTAAATTTTTACTCAAGAAAATAGAAACTGCAAAAAGATTTTTATTCATGATATTCTAAAACTGAAGAGCTTAAAAATTTAAAATTGACTTTCATCTTATATTATTTACTTATACCTACTAAGTGGGTCATAATACTTCAAAATATGAGCAACATACATACATAATATTAGTCAATAATATATCTGATCGTATTAGTACATTTTTAGCTTTTCTAATAATACATAATATAAATAAATAAATTGTAAATAGCATTGTTTAGGTTTCTACAATACCTACTAATGAAAGTTCATTCAAATTACAGACTAAATCAAATCGTGACCGCAATATTCTCACTCGACTCCTCAAATTTAGGTAATCGATCATTGTTTGGGAAAATTAATTTGTAATAAGCATATATAAATTTTATAAACTTCCTAAAATATTAATAGGAATAGTGTTATACTTCACAGAAGGTGAAAAAACTAAAATCTTTTATTTTGTATGAATTTGCGTGTATGAAGTATGCTCTAATCATTTTATGTGATCAATCTAGATAATAATGGGCTTTGTTTTATTTAATTCTAAATCGATTCACGCAACAAATTTACAATTTTTGTGTGAAAATTTCTTTGTTAAATTTATTAGAACTTTTTGTCGCAAATTGATTTTTTAGTAAGCTCACCTCCACAGAATTTTGTATTTTAAACATTGTTATATTTTTTACCACGAAAATATTAATTTTTGTTACTATCATTTTTAGCCATAAATCAATTTTGTGTTAATTCTAAAGTGTAAATCTCGGTTATAAATTTATGTCCGAAATGTTGTACAAGTGATTGCAAGGGATAATACAATTTAAAGAATTAATTGATACAAATTACCCTGAGTTCTTTTAAAAAGGCTGTAGGTATTCGTAATTCTTGCATAATAATCAAACAATCTAATGTGTTTTTAATTTCAATTATATCGATTGGAAAATAAATGCTTTCGGTTGGGTTATAACGATCAAGTTGGTTAAAAAGATAAAAAAAAAACAAAATACTTTTTCATAGATAGTTATTTCGATTGCTTAGAAAACAAAATACAATAATTAGGTACTAAATTTGTAGATATTTTAGAAAACTATTTACTTTTCTTGTTATGAAGTTCAGCTATATATCTGATATATTATAGTAGACTTCCAAGAGTCACAACCAAAGCTATTGCAGATTCTAAAATAAAGATGGGGTTGGTAGGTAATTGAGAAATGTATTCAACAATAAATTAATCTGGTTTAGTAGAAACCAACCGTAAGAATTCAATAGTAACGATGATACGCCCACCCTGAGGGAAAAAACGTACACTCCGGTAGCTCAGCAGGAGAGTATGAGATTTCCATTGAATGGCGAGTAAAGGTTACCTTGGCTTGCTTACTACTTACAGTTCCTTTACAAATTCTAGACTGGTTCTGAAAAATATTAATTATTAACACACAAAAAATCACACAAATTATAAAGTCACAAATAAAAGTCGTTAATAAATTAAGCGTAATATAATGAAAATATGTTAAAGTTGGTTGGAATAAATCGCATACAAATTCTATTGATTACAAATAACCAAACTAAGCATTGAATTAAAAAATGCTTGAGTGTCTTAAAAGATATTTTATAGTTAAAGATTTTACTCGAAAAATCGATCGATCGCAAAATGAAATAATTTAAACTTCTAGGAATTTTTAAAATTAATAGCTAGTACTTTAAAACTGGATTCAATCATTTGATTATTAGAAACTAAAAAATTAAATAAGACAAAACAATTAGTACAATAGTATGAACTCAACACATAAAAATTACTCAAAATTAAATTAACGTTGCATTGTACTTTGTTGAATGTAGGAAAGATAAATAACTTAGCACGAAATTGTACAATTAAATTACATACCAGTCTGTATAAATACGTAAACAGGTCAAGCCAAACCAATAAATGTGAAAATTCCATCTATTGAATGAGGTAAAACTATAGTTGAAATCAGGTACGCAGGAGCATTAACTCCGAAGATACAATTTTGAACTTAGATGTATCACGAAAGATAATTGCTGATTAATTCAAAGCTATTTCCTTCGACACTTAGTTAATCTAATTATTATGAAGATAATTCGGATATAAACACATATCAAACATTCCAATTTAGGTTATAGTAGTTTTAAAAGTAAAAGTAATAGATAATTTTTTATTAACACATTTTTTATTAGAATATTTAAGATAAAGCTAACAAGTAGTGAATCCTGGCGGGAATCAAGCGTTTCCGTCTTTGGAACTAGTCAAGTTATTAGTTTAGACAAAGGATTCTCCTGTGTTAAGTTGGAGATGTTACTTATAGGCGTGAAAGGTTCTAGTTTATTTGATTTTTGGTAAACAAAATACGAGCGAGATGATAATGGTTGCCTATTATTAATAATAAATAATAACGAATATACAAACGAAATTATGCATTTATCACTTCCCTACTATCTTGATAACTTCAAATCAGTTGTAAATTTATCTGAAATCTTGCATGGTAAGTGTCCCTTACTTGACTGGGTATTGAAAAGGATAATTTTGTGAAGAATTTTCGTATTTACACTGCATTATTTCAGGATTCATTGAACTTTATTTAAATTGTTTCTTTGAAACTATAGGGTGTTTTTTTAGCTGCATGAGAACTTCAAAATGAAATAAAACATTAAAAACCTGACGGAATGTTTTGGTTATAATTTTTTTATGAAAGTACAGTTAATGGCATTTATGATTTGAACATGACTTCCGGCATGTGACCACCACGACTAATGGTTACGAAGCGCATCCGTTCAGTCCAATTTTTGACCACTTTTTCCAATATTTCTGGCTTTATTTCATAAATGGCTTGCTGAATATTAGCCTCCAATGCTTCTAGAGTTGTTGGTTTGTTAGCATAAACCATGGATTTAACATACCCCCACAGAAAATAATCTGGAGGTGTCAAATCACACGATCTTGGAGGCCAATTGATAGGACCACGTTTTGAAATAATGTTGTCACCAAATTGTCCTTTCAATAAATTGATGGTTTCGTTGGCTGTGTGGCACGTAGCACCATCCTGTTGGAACCATAAGTTGTCAATGTTTAGCTCTTGAAGTTTTGGAAACAAAAATGTATTGAGCATGTGTCGATATCTCACACTTATTCACCGTAACGGTAGCTCCTTCCGCATTTCGAAAGACATATGGACCAATGATGCCGTTGGCGTGTATTCCACACCAAACAGTCAATTTTAATGGATGCAATGGAGTCTTAAGATAATGTCCCGGATTGGTCTCACTCCATATACGGCAATTTTGTTTGTTCACATACCCAATTAACCAGAAATGTGCCTCGTCACTGAACAAAATTTTACGGTAAAAAAATGGATCCACTTCCAATTGGTTGGAAGCGAATTTGGTAGCGTTGTTCAATGGTCAATCTATGCATTATCAAATGCCAAACCTTGCTAAACACAAATGTCAAAAAACTGTTTCCATAGCAATCTTGATTCAATTGTTATCCCTATTGAAAGTTCTCATGCAGCTAAAAAAACACCCTATACCTTATAAATTTAATAAGTGTAGCATGAACTGGATAATAATAAACACCACTTCACATTATTTAAAAGCACACACTCACAAAGAAACAACAATAGACGGTATGCTTTACAAATTAAATCAAATTATTTATTGGTTTTATTTTCACCAGCACAACAGAAAACAGTACAAATTGTTAGCTGTGATATATGGGCCAAATTAGAAATATTAGTTTCAGTAGTGCGCGGTTTACAAGAATTTCTACAAACTTCAATTTTGTACTACGTATAAAGCTAATAGAAAACTCTTGAAATTCTTGAGTGTGAACCTAAGTAAGCGAAAATACTCCAGTTGAACGTCTATACTTAAGGAAAACATCAGCAATAAGCCCAGTAAAGTTCGTGAGAAATTGGCCAATTACTGAAACCGACGCGATAATAATTTTTAAGTAATTTTTCTGAAGTGTAAAATTATTACTACTAAGAAAGTCTAATGTGTTATTTTACATTCCAATTTTTTACCAAGTAAAAGCCCTCGAAAATTTAACAAGCGGCTGAAAGCAGATTTTTTGAAAATTGCTTAAATTTACTATGATTTCCAGCAAGGTAAGTTAATAAATACAAGGTGGTCGATGTAAAAATGGAATTTATTATGTAAGCTCGTCGTTTGTAACAGTCACTTTTGTTTTAATGTAAGGTGAAACCTTACCAGACGTGTTGAAACATCAAGGAGGTCATTAATTTTCAGGCGGATGCTTAATTAAGATTATATCTTGTCAGTTGTCCACTCGCCTCATAAGAATACCTACAACATAATTTAACATTCGTTTATGTATAGGAAATTTCCATTAAAAGTTACTTCATTAAACTTGCACTATTTTACCAGTTAAAATAGAAAATGTTTTATACTTTTCTACAATAATACATTATTGTACTATTCTAACTTATTATTGTAACTTATGTTCTATTCAATCGAATATATTTTGATTTTTAATTATTCAAAAAATGATAACCTACCTGTAGGTCACAAAATGATGCTCCCTTTAAATCAATGACATAGTATGAGCCTAATCCATAAAGTAAAGAAGAAGAAGAAGAAAATGTAAACATTGTCTTGATTCCTAGAGATTTAACATTTTAAAAATTTAAGTTGGGGAAGGTGTAAATAAATATTACCAAAAATTGTGATTTTAGAGGTTTTTTGAGTTGGTAAATGGAACCCCGAGAAACGCTCTTTTCCAAAATGGCAATAGAGCGGATCAGATGTGCAAGTTTCAGTTCTTAGTAATTTCATTTTTGAGTCCAAAATTTGAGCAAATAAATCAAATCTTGAGCTGAGTCCGAGGCAAAACAAGTTCTCGCGTATACGACCAGGGCGAACATTTCATCCCATAATTTTATTAATCGTTAAAATCGCAGTAGTAGAGTACAATATCTATATGGAACTTGTAACGAATTTTTGCACTTCGTTAGGTGGTACTACTTTCTCATTTCATTTTATTTAAATGCAATCGTTAAATTTAATGCATTTTGCAGCAGATGGTTGATAGTTGAACCTTTCGCGTAGTAAATACCTGAATCGAGAGTCTTGCAAGCTCAACCATGGAAAGCGTACCCTGTTTTCACGACGGATTTTGTTAAGTGCTTGTAGTGCGTGGTCAGATATTTTCTGGTCCAGCGCAGCTATTTATTTATGCCTTACTGTGTGAAACAGTAGTATAGTCGTAGTCTAGTGTTTTTGGCTCCTGCTTTTAAACATCTGCAAATTGGACAGGCTTTCAATGCGCAACTTACTATACGCAGTTTCTTGGTGCGCGATTTGTGGAACCATTTTGGATTTCCTCCAGTTGGTACCATCCTATTGTTGATTGTTTTGCATTACGCCTGGGGAATTTTTTTTCATTGTTAGGATCGTCCAATCTTGTTGACATCTCCAACACCATTTCTCACTGGTCCAGTTCAAGCTACTGATCAGCAAGCAGTATTCTTGTGATCGCGAATGTCAATCAAGTATTTTCCTATGGTAAATTAGCAAGTTATAGATTTTCATCTTTTAAGCCGCACGTTGGGCTGCGATAGGATGCCAACACCTGGCTCCATTATATTGTAAGTTTATCCGAGCTGGAGATAAGCAATTTAAACTATCCAATTCGTATGAACCGACGTGTTCTTGGGCTTTTGTGTTCAATTTTGAGTAACCGTGCGAGGTTACTGTGTTTATATTTGGTATGGGGGTACACTGTTTGCTTGTTTAATGTCATTGGCTACTGCGTTTGTTTTGCACAGTCATACTCATTGCAATTATTGGAATTATGGTAACATCTCTCAAGTTCTGTGTGTTAATTGAAGTATTTGATTTCTATTTGAGTTTACCCAAGCTATTTTTTTCAGAAACCCATGACCTGGCCTCCACATTTAATCAAAAGCTAGTCTATTAACATCGTAGCAAACAAACTGAAGAGGTCATCTCCGGATTGTGACGGACTGTGGTCTCTGTCTGGGTTAACTGTCTCATTAGGGGTTGCGATTCGAAAGGTAGTTTTTGTGACGAACTGTGGTAATTTAAGAAAATCAGTGACAAAACTTACATTAATACGATATGGGACTGGGGTATAGAATAACCTTCAAATGTGAACGGATTTACAGAGTTTCGGTTTTCTAAGTGAACGTAAAATCAAATTCTTTCAAACACTCACAAGCGAGGTGGGAAATCTAGAATTTGTATTTAAATATTAAGTCGATCCGAGTGAAGTAAAAACTTTATTCTGACCGTTCTATAGATAGTCCAGTCAAAATAGACATTTCACTTTGCAAAAATTCGCATCCAGCTGAAAATTGGCATAGATCTTAAATGCACTATTACAAACAAAGTATCAAAAGTCCCCACCGATCCCACGTCTGCTAAAAAAGTTATTCAAGGTCAAAGGTCAACAATATCGGGTTTTACATTTTGCTCGTAAATGATAAGTTAGTGTTATCGTAAAAATAGGTTAGACAAAAATTATAGATCATGAAATTCTCTACAAAAATTATTTTTATACTTTTTTTTTGTACAAATCGTTATTCCTGAGATATCACGATTCAAAAAGTTGGGAAGTTTTATTAGAAAGTGTCCTATTGATTGAAAAAATGGTGATATTGGTAATGATTAAATGATTATTGAAATCGCGATATATCAAGAATAGCGATTCGTACAGAAATAAGTATAAGAATAATTTTTGTAGAGAATTTCATGATCTACAATTTTTGTCTAACCTATTTTTACGATAACACTTATCATTTACGAGCAAAATGCAAAAAATCGATATTGTTGACTTTTGACCTTGAATAACTTTTTTAGCAGATGTGGGATCGGTGGGGACTTTTGATATTTTGTTTGTAATAGTGCATTTAAGGTCTATGCCAATTTTCAGCTGGATGCGAATTATTGCAAACTTTGCACTTTTTTGTCTATTTTGACTGGACTAAGAATACTACACCACATATCGAATTCTAAGTTTAAAATTTGTAATTTATTCTTATCATTATCTCACTGGCAAAATATTGACAAATGCAGTATCAACCAATTAGAAGGTTGTACAGGAATTGAAAGTGGTCGCTAGGAATTCCAGGGTAAATATCAATGGAACAACAACAGAGCAACATCTTAAATGGTTAAACATTTACTGAATGCAGGCTGTGTTAATTTTGGATCTCAACTGAGATTAAAATTTAAATTACTTCATGTGGAAGATGTTGCGGTTACAGTCCATGCCCTCAAAATTAATCGAAATGGAATACCCCAGTTATTCTATCGCTGTCTTGTACTCCCGGGATAAAACCCCAGATTAATTAATATTTGCAATATAACCGACGTCATTATTTGATTACAAATTTTATTAACTCTGATTGAAAAAATATGACGCCTATGATTATACATAATAAGCAAGGCAATAACTGGTTAATTGTGACATCTGTGATCGCTGCACTACTATTACTGATTCTAATTATAATTAGATCTGGTCGTAGAACTTGGTACGTGACACAATAAAAATTCGAATTCTTATTGTGTTTATTAACAATATAAAAATATTTTTAGTGCGGCCTTCAGGCCGCACAACCTGGACCATTTATTCTAATATTCAGAAACAATCTAATAAGAAATTTATTTCAATTTAACAAAGGCTAAATAAAAATAGAAGCATGAAATTGCGGTGCGAAAGGGCAGAATATAAGAAAGAAGAACAGAGACAAACGAAATTGCGAGCTTTTAGTGTATGAATGGGATAGAGAGATATACCCTCATTAATAAACAAGGTGAAGGTGGATTGATCAGGGGCAGAGAATCTTATAACCCTTAGCTACCATTTAGGTAAATGCAGGAGTAGAATACGCTTTTAATACCCCAATAAGGGGTCAAATGTGATCGAGAGAACAGTTTCGGGTGTGAGACGGGATATACATAACTAGTGAATATCAGGATCTCGTCCATTATTTAACGCTATTGACAAAACTCATTGTAATGCTAATAATAATTAAGCAAAGGTAGCATATCGATGACATTTATGAATAAAGTAAGGATCAGTCGACTTGGTTTCTCAAGTTGCTTTATTTTTTGCCAAAAGTGTTTTTCTTTTAAAATTTTATTTTAAATAACAAAAAATTATTTAAAAAGAGTAAATGTGGGAATATTTTAATTAAATTAATGCTAAATATTAAACTTTTTGTCAGCTAGAAGATGGTGAATTTGAATGGCTAGCAATTTTTGCTAAGTATGTAAACAATTTGTATGAACCAGGAAATTAATTAAATATTTGCCGATGCTAACAACATCGTTTTATGTACTAATTAAAGCACTGATTAAGTGATCAAAGTTATGAGACTTCATTACATTTACGTAACTCTATACTTTATGCATTGGGGTTATAGACTTCTGTGATCGATCCAATTTTAAACATCGAAAATTTTAATTTTAATTTTTTTTAAATCATAAAAAATAAATAAATAAAATTTGGTTCTAAAAGGCTCTCGTGATAATGGAAATTATCATATTATATTTTATGTCACTACCAAAAGTGGCACGTAAAATTTTAATATGGTGAACTATGTTTGTGCAACATGCAAAAAATGCAATTTCATACACACAGGACGGCTGTAACATGACATAAATCATTTCCCTACAAAGTTTCACTTCTAAATGCTTATTTATAAATTTAATTTTAAAAAGTTTTCGTACATATTGAATAATTAATTTACATAATAATATACAAAAAATTTGAAAAACTACCATTAGTGTATGGAATGTTCATCACAATATAGCTGTCGGAACTTTCATTATTATCTCACAGCTTCTTGGCGTGTATAAGAACCCGCATCTAGGGAATACTGATTACATCGAACAAAAAAATATAAATGTTTTTTTACTTACAAAGGATTTACATTTCTTTGTTCAACTAAAAACAACCCTAATTGTTTAACAGCTAAGCTTTTTAACGCAATGGAGCCATTTCCTACATAACTTCATTAAAATATTAAAAATAAGTTAATTGGGACGATTTTTTTATCGTTACGGATCGGGTAGAATAGATGTTCAAATCTCAATATTTTTATTAAAACGAATAATCTTCGTTATTGTAAAAGATCACCATTACAAAATTATTTATTATTATAATGGACGAAAACTTATCCTTAATATGCATTTAAAAGTTTTGGAACATTGCAAGTTCGTTTAGAAATGCAAGATTTCCTTTGGGTAACGATGGAAAGAAGGTTTCGTTTCTGTAGAATTTATCTTTGTTTTAAGGTGAATTATTAATTAGTTTAGCTTAATTTAAAAGAACAGTTTAATTAATCTTCTGTAAATAAAATTAATGAAGTTTTTGCGAAGCACTTTACAAAATGTTATAATTAGGGTGTAATAAAACTGCTAAACTTATTTGAAAAGGAAACCCACAAAAACTACAATGTTTAGAGCTTTAAACAAGTTATTTTTTGGTTCTCCGCTTGAATTTTGAGTAGTAAATAATAGTAATTTATAGTAACCCTCAAATTATCTCGTAATGACTGCGGTTCCTATCAGTTCTAGACATAAAGAATATTAATGAAAGGGCTCACAACTTTCAGGATCAAATTGAAATGTTGGTTAAATAAATGAGGAAGAAGTATTAGGGAAACCAAGTAATTCAACCTGCTAAGGTGAGTTTTTACGACTATGGTTTGGATTTCATGTTAGACTGGAGATTCCACACCTGTAGATTCACGTCGGAAATTTTAGTTATACGTAAACTAATAAAATAAAAATATTACTTTACAAAACCTTACAACACACGAACTATAAAAGATGCTGCAAAAAATGTATTTTTTGATATTTACTGCTTTACATCAGAAAAATGGTTAGAATTTAAAGGAAACGTATCGTTCAATATATCAAACAAAGAATATCTAGAAAGTGGAAGTTTCTATAAATTTAGCCTGAAATAATAGACCTCCTGGGATGAAAACATCAATGCGCACTCTTGAAAGCCGCAGTAACCTTGTTAAGGCAAACATGCACAAAACTGTCTACCCCAATCTTTCAAACCATTACATCATTGGCACTTTTTTTTGTAATATAAAATGAATGGCACGAGACATAAATCTATCAAAAAAATTGAAATGCAAGAATTAAAAATGGAAATAGTTTTCAATCGAGCACTACAAAGGAATATGAATCTGATAGATTTAATTAATTTCTATTGAGGATTAACGTAGCAAACTTATCCGTTTAATGGAGAATTTAAAAATTTGAAGGTGAAGTATTTCAATAATGGCATATATCTTTCAATCCTATTAAATATCATCAGTAGTATATAGAAGGAAATACCTGGAAGTAACCGAACTTGAAGAGTATTTGAAAGGATTAACGATTCAAGGGTTAACCCCTTATAACCCCCTAAAATATTAATAAAGTAAAATAACGACCTGCTTTCTATGGTTTTCATAAGTAAATTAACTGTACAATAGAAGCACTTCCGAAGGTAATCAAAATGATAGTCCTTTGTACAATCTGATTGGAAAAGTGCTTTCATTGTACAGTGCGAGTAATTAGCGGCGTATCTTCAAATTTTGAGCCCTCTCGCGCACTGTTTCCACAAGTCGAATTATATTATTTCAATAAGATCCCATTGTAATACACAAAATCAGGCCCGTAGCCAGGGCGGGGGGCACTTGGGGGCACGTGCCCTCCCCCGAAATGTTGAAAAGACAAAGAAAAAGGAAAGGGAACAACCGAAAATTTTACAAAAGGCTTTTTACAAGTGCCCCCCCCCCCGAAATAAAATCCTGGCTACGGGCCTGCACGAAATACATTTTGCGATTGTGTTTTATGCTATAGTGAAATTCCATACAATTGTTATTGAAGGTCAGATGAGGCGGAAGATCATTGGCTTTGGCGTTATTAATATTATTTGCTGGTATGATTCAATTGAAGTTAAAAAAAGTCCACTAATTAATACTCCGTATTAAACGTGTCACAATTGATTTTTAATCATTTTTGTTAAATTGTATATACAATACCAAACTAGATTAATTTTTTAATTAAAAGACGTAAATTGAATCATACCGATGCAGATTAGATTTCCATTGAAACGACGCAAATCGAGATCCCTTGTTCTAGGGTACTGTAGGGCCTAATTTTAATTATTTGGAGATGAATCTACGCTCAAAAACCCTAATATCAAGATTGATGGTAAAAGTAATTACAAATTATACTGATGGAACATTATAAGGTTCCATGATATACTCAAGTTTAAGAACCGCTCTTCTAGAGAATGTGTTAGTTGGATCACCCATAAATAAAAATTTTATAGTGCTGTCCAATTATTGAGCATTCACTCGCTAAACGACACTTCTCTGAATTTCTGAAAAAATGTAGAATTTAAAGTGAAAATTATGAAAATTTCAAATGGCAATTTGCAAAAGCACAAAACCACCAGTTGGGGTTGAAAAAGTTTTATTTGTATAAAACTCACATGCGAAGAAGTACATGCTGATCATCCTTAATAAAAAAGAAAACTTGCACAGGTTTGAATAAATTAGAATTTATAAAATTTAGGCAGTTTTGGGATTGCTGAGGAGTAAAATAAGGATCACCTCTGGGCCTAGCTTCATAACTAAATATTATTTTGGTAAATTTGAATTCAACTAATTAAGCCCTTAGGAACCACTTCATCTTTTAGGATTAAAATTGATAAAAAAATTTTTTTGCGCATTTATAAATATAAATTTTTAAAAATAACAACGGAATATTGTTAAAACAAAGTAATTTTAAATAAAAATGAATTCAAATTTTATACAAATATGGAACTTAGAAAAAAGAACAATAGAAAATATGAATGAAAAATTAAAAATGTTATAATAAAATTTAATGCGTAAACTTTTCCTTACGCTGTGCGTGGAAAACAAAATTAATTAAATGTTTCCTCAATTTTTAAACTATAAGTTTGTAAAATCAGTAACCGATATTTTCTCTACCCTGGATAAGTAATTGTAATTCTAACACCAATTAATTTTAAGTGAAGTTTTAAATAAGCAATTAATTTTCTTTTTGTCGATTTATAGACTTTAAATTACAAGTTAGTTGTTGTGTTAGTTCAATTATCTTGATACACCCACTTTCTTAATTGCATTTAGGTATTTACTTTCGCTTTCATGTTAAAAGTAAATTTAATAAATAAAATAATCAAACTTCCAATTATTTCTTCAGAATTACAGTAATTTAAATACAATATTTTCACAATATATTCGTTAATTTTCACTCAGCAGTTGAGAAATATATAAATCAATCGATCTGCACATTATTATAATTGATACAAATGCTTGGGGTATTTCGTACCCCTAAACCTCCCTAAATTTCACCTATGCTTACTAGGAAAACTCTATTTAATTATTATTGAATCAGACTCAATATGACTTTGAAGCTGAAGATGAAAATTATACCATTAATTGGAATAAAATGTATAAAGGAGTATTTATTTCCTTTGATTTTCTATAAAAAAATATGACAAATAATTGATAAATATTTGGAACGTAACTACCAAATGTTTGACAAATAACTGCAAACATTCGATATAAACGAAATGCCGTTACATTGAAATTTTCGATACATTTTTTTGGAACATGTTACCGATTTCACAGATTTACTTATTCACGTCAAAACGCTTTTCAGAACTAAAATTCATAAAATTTCACGAATAAAATATAAGTCATACAACAATGCACGTTAATGTCATTCATTTAACGATTTTATCATCTGATGATGTCACAGTATCAATAAAACGTTAGCAAATAATATCTACCTACTTACAGTATATTTTATTTATTTAATTTTGTGAATTTAAATTCTGAAAATAGTTTAGTGCATTTTTTATGATTCTAACATACGGTTAATGCCAAGTTTTCTTCCATGAACTGCAAATCAATTGATAACAACCACTTTATATAATATCAAGGTTTGTTAACGTCCTTTTATTCTTTTAAATATTGTAAAGGCTATTATCGTATAGATTAGATATTGGAAACCTGTTGTTATGGTCACAGGAGACTTTTTAATTGGTCTCTTGTGTTCCTCCTCTTACAAGATTTGTCTATAATGACTTTTACAAGAGGAAACAAACTTATTTCAACTAAATCTTACATAGCAATTATTCGAAGCTTAATTTTATTTATATAGTTCCAAATAAATAAATGCTTTATGACAGTTTATCCACCAAACTTTTGTTGAAATTGACGAAGAGTATAAAGGAGAAATTTATAACGAACAACTTGGTTCTTTGGTTAACTGTCATAATCACTTTCTCTGTAGTACTTGCTACTAGAAAATTAAAATGTAGTAATTAGTATGGTGCCAAGAAGCATTCAATTTGATAGTTTGAATTATTGGCATTAATTTAATTGGCACTTATGATGGATTTCACGAAAGTAATATTAAATTTACGATTAAACTTATTAAATAAAATGATGGTTATAAATCGTAGTTTAATTATACTATACTTTACCAAATTTCAATTCTTTTATCTAAAATTTTTATTCATTATGACTAAACTTAATCCTACATTTAACTTCAAATGGGTTTTCTATAAAGAAACCTAATTTTTATATTCATTAGCATCGAAAGAGCTAAAGCTTGTGAATTATTTTATCTATTAAATACTTCTCTGGTATTTAACTGCGGAAAAATAGCAGACGTCAGGCAATTCAAAAAAACCCATTAGCAAAGAAATCGCCTATTTAGAATATTACTAAAGAGAAATACACATTTCGGAGGTTTATGGGAAGCACACGTAAAGTCACTTAAATATCATATAAAAAGTACAATAGGTAAAGCCGTTCTAACTATGATGAATTACAAGCTTTCATAGCGAAATCTAAGTTTGTTTAAAGCCTTGCCCATTAACTCCTTTATCCAGTGATCCAAACGGTTTCAATGTACTCTGATGCTTACTCCCGAACAAAAGTTTCTCCTCCTTTCTGTCACTTAAAGGCGTACCTGTGATTGGTTTGTTCATTATTGCCAAAGTAAAGACATGGTAAACCCTTGTGAATTTTAAAATTATATACCTTTTAACCTCCTGATCCTGGAGGAATTCCCCAGGTTTGCATGCTAATCAAAATTGTTTCTACCTGAAGGAGTAACTTATAATTTAACTACACTTTTAAGCAGTAATTTTTCAAACTTTGTGTTAAATCGATCATTTTCGCAATAAACACAATCTGTCAAATTCCATCAAGTTTATTTCCGCAGAAAGTTAGATTTACTAAACTTCAGTAAATAGAAATTTATATAATTTTCTTATAAAATATAACAACTCTGTTTTAGTTGGAAGTGTCATTCCGATTTAGGTTATGCGATGTTGTAGATTATTCTTTTGTGGCTCGACATTATAGATTGAGTTGGTTTTAGGCATTGTAATGGGAGTTTTAGAATTTTATGAAAGCTATCGTTCACTTTGTTGTCTAAATTACTAAAGCCGTAGTAGTTACGTTCTTCGATTGAACGTTTTCGTGCTTCTTCTTCATCCTGATGACAGCTCTTTCACTTTATACGAAATAGTTTTCCATTTCACATAATTGCAGTTGGAAAAGATATAATACCCATACTCAGGTTTTAATAATTATGTAAGTGGGTGGTGCACTTTACTGATGGTGATGCACATCGATAAAATGATCGTCTCCGTCAGTTTCCATTTAGTTGCTTAGTATATAAAGTTTTCTAGTTTGTTAAAATAAATGGCATAGGTAAACTTTTTTATTACATCCCTTAGAAACTTAAGTAATAGGTAATATTCTATAAAAAAAACTTGAAAGGAAACAATTCCACTTATTTTCGAATTAAGTCGACCTAACCGATAATCTTTCATTTTTATTACATTTTATACCCACACAAATTTTGAAAACTGTGCAAATGAACCAAAACGAACATCCATTAGGAAAATTACCTTCGAAGAGTATAAAATACTTCTATACGATGTAACAGGTGCTACGTTTATTCAAAAATCAAATTGTTTTTTTAATAATAAAAGTAAAAGTAATGTATTGCTTCATTCGTACAAATACAAATCTAAATAGATTTGCATCGACCGAATGCAGAGCAAATCAGGATGGAAGTGTTAAAAATGTTTATTGTGTAACAAATTTCAAACTAAATCGAGTTATCTTCATGCTTGAATATTTTGCAAGAGTTATACGACTGCAGAAAGCTTGAATTTAAATAATAAATGATAAAGATGCAGATTTGCGGGATTCAAAAAAAGAGTGACACCTAAAGGTTTATCATTCCATAGTCTAAAACTTTGGAATCGATTTGGGATTTTAACAGTAATCACATAATTTGTCCCAGTTTTTCTTATTTGCTCTTCGTTTATTAAACATTATTATTAATATTCTTGTTATGTAACGTTTATTTACTTTATCGAGTGAGACGTTTATGGCTAACGATTATTACAATTTCCCCTAAGGATTTACTCCGTCTGATTACAAACTGCATTACCATTAATCATGCTAATGGTTACTACACGTTTTTGTGATAAAGTTTTTGTGATAACTCGTAGATTGATAAAACACGTCACAATTTATATTTACGCTGCGATAATCTAGAAAGAGTTTTCAAAATAAAATATTTTTTTTGCATGTCAGTGAAAAGAACTTGTCCAAAGAGAAAACAACAATAACACTGTTACAGGCACTTGACGTTTAAATTTTAATTTTTCATTCCAGTTAATGAATCTCGCAATCCCAAAAATTAACTGTTAACCTGTCAAAATGTGGAACACATTGTTGGTAACATTGATAAACGCGTATACATTTAAAATTAATCAAAAATTTTACCAACGTACTTTTTATCCACCGGAGTGAAATAAAAATTTCATTTAATCCGTACCTCAATTTAAGCGAATCTCTTTACCTTGTATTTCCTATGCCCATTTCGTATTTTTGGATAAAGTTTAATAACTACCTAATTGGTTGTTTTATCTTTTTAAAAACTTGAATTGCTTGTGGCACCACTTTACGAGGATTATAAAACTTTAATTTTATCAGAGAACATAAAAGAGTACTCGAGCGACTTAGTTTCAAAAATTGCGTTTTTGAATTTAATGAAATCCTTATTAAAGCAGTTCCGTGTTTTTTATTAAGTTATTTTTTAAAGGAAATTGGATTATGAGGTGCTTGACTGGTTTGACATTGAAATAAATACTTACTATTTGGTAATTATTTCTTTTTTCAATTTAAGGGTGATACCACTTAAATAATTCAGATTGAAATCCAATGTGCGCAAACAGGAAGGGGAGAAACGCGAAGTAGATTATTTATTTTATTTCCTGCATTTCTTTCTAATAATATTAAATTTAATATTTTATAAAATTAAACACACCGAACACAGGAATACTTGAATTCCTGGGGATGCGTTGATCGCAACTTTATTTTTGGCATAAATAAGTCTGTAAAATCGGTAACATGTTCAAAAATTGAAGTCGAGACTTTGAGGCTATGGATTTCCCTTGAAAATATCATGCATACCTACATATTTATATTCAAAATCATTAAAAATCTAATTTTTAAATATATTGCTGCTATGCGTTAGGGTTAAGTAAAAAAATGGAAAAATTTGGTAACATCCTATGACTTAACGCTGCTAACTTTGATAAACAGACGATAGAGCGCTTTAATATAGGGTGTTTTTTTAGTTGCATGAGAACTTTCAATAGGGATAACAATTGAATCAAGATTGCTATGGAAACAGTTTTTTGACATTTGTGTTTAGCAAGGTTTGGCATTTGATAATGCATAGATTGACCATTGAACAACGCTACCAAATTGGGCTCACAACCAATTGGAAGTGGATCCATTTTTTTACCGTAAAATTTTGTTCAGTGACGAGGCACATTTCTGGTTAAATGGGTATGTGAACAAACAAAATTGCCGTATATGGAGTGAGACCAATCCGGGACATTATCTTGAGACTCCATTGCATCCATTAAAATTGACTGTTTGGTGTGGAATACACGCCAACGGCATCATTGGTCCATATGTCTTTCGAAATGAGGAAGGAGCTACCGTTACGGTGAATGGTGTGAGATATCGACACATGCTCAATACATTTTTGTTTCCAAAACTTCAAGAGCTAAACATTGAGAACTTATGGTTCCAACAGGATGGTGCTACGTGCCACACAGCCAACGAAACCATCAATTTATTGAAAGGACAATTTGGTGACAACATTATTTCAAAACGTGGTCCTATCAATTGGCCTCCAAGATCGTGTGATTTGACACCTCCAGATTATTTTCTGTGGGGGTATGTTAAATCCATGGTTTATGCTAACAAACCAACAACTCTAGAAGCATTGGAGGCTAATATTCAGCAAGCCATTTATGAAATAAAGCCAGAAATATTGGAAAAAGTAGTCAAAAATTGGACTGAACGGATGCGCTTCGTAACCATTAGTCGTGGTGGTCACATGCCGGAAGTCATGTTCAAATCATAAATGCCTTTAACTGTACTTTCATAAAAAAATTATAACCAAAACATTCCGTCAGGTTTTTAATGTTTTATTTCATTTTGAAGTTCTCATGCAGCTAAAAAAACACCCTATACTAACTTTATTACCATTTTTTTTATTGATTTATGGCTCAGATAAATTTTGGAGCGATGGAGATTCGAACCTATGACCTTTTCTCTAATCACACCAAACTACCTGTTTTTGGTAGACACACGCAGACACCTAGATATATCACATATTTTATATTTGTATAGTACTAATTTAAGCAAATTTAGTCGTACGCGATAGCTTTATAAAAATAAATAATATTTTTTTGTTGCATAAATGCTCATAAATTTTGGATGCAAATTAAATTAGAATAATTTTTAATACAATGAAAGTCGTTTGTTGTTCTTTTCGTTGAAACATTTGTACCTACCAATTAAAAACTTCGAACTATAATTCGAATATTTTAACAAATTATCTAAATTATTTTGAAAACTTTATCGGAACAGGAGAAACGCAAAGTTATTATTTAGTTTTATGTATTTCTGCTATTGAAATATGCATTTTAATGGAATTTCCTAGCACACCCGGCTCCAAAACAAAGCAATCGTATCAGAATTCTAATCCAATTTCACCATCTATCTCAGTATTTATTGACGGAGAAAGATCGAATCTGACATTATTTAGATACCGAAAATGTTGAAACCTAAGTTTTAATTGCGATTGCTTGAAACCAAATTTTCTTAAAATTGGTAATAAATTTCCCAAGTTACAAGTAGTAATCCAAAATAAAACTGGAATAAATTACAACTGGTAAAATTTATTACTTGGTAAAAAAAGCATATTGATTGATTAGCACTGAATTAAATTAGCAATAAGTATTTAAAATTCAATACACTACTTTGAATTTATCCTGAAGATCTATCGAAAATACTACCACTATACAAGAAAGGTGATTTATCTTATTAAAGTATATCGACATTTCAGCTTTATTTATAAAATAGAAAGCTTGTTCAATAAATTCATTTGAAATAAATAACTTTTATTAAATTTTGTTATTTATGGAAATGAATTAATTTAGAATTAATTACAGTAATTATTTAAACGAAGTGAAGTTCTTCAAATCATTTTAATTAAAATTTTAATTTGTCAAATAATTGAGCGTAAAAATTTAGTTACATTAAAAGTAACGTCGCCGTCGGTCGTTTAATTAAGATAATTACGTTTTCGAATACCTCTTAGTTGGTTATATCAAACTTTTTTGCTTTATTTTATCATAGTTAAAATGTAAATAAGCATCGGTAAAGTAAACTTTTAGCGATTAAAAATTACTGCAGTTACTTTATTTTTCAGTTTTTTTTAGGCAATGAATAAAACTAAAAGTGAAGTCATTTAAGAAAAGTTTTCTCTGCTTTTCTGTTCCAATATATTCGGAAAATCCTTGAGTGAAACCTAAATCATCAAGTTTAGTTAAATAAATACCTTACGTTTTAGTTCTCCCCATATTACAAAATTCTTTTGAAATTATCAAAATAGTTCTTTTTTTTATTTAGAATTCAACTCCGGTACATCAAACAATTTTAAAATGCGGCAGGAATTAATTTACATCAATTATTATGTGCGGGTAAAATTCAAACTATACAGTTTCAACTTTTTACTGCTTTTTTTTTCGAAATTTTGAACAAAACATGAATTTAATAAAATTTGAAATGTATGAAATCAAACGTTTCCAATATCATCACATGCTAGGAAGTTTGTTTACAGTTGCTGACTAAAGAAAGAACGAATGGTATATTAAATAAAAATGAAGAAAATTTAATTTTCTTTCACAGAAATAAGTTATGTAACTCTAAAAGTGGAATACTTTACCCTTATTTCAATAAATATAAGTCATCGATTGGGTACACTGAATTTTTTAAAGATTAATATTTTTTTACCGGTCGCACCAAAAAGCAATTAAGCGTGTTTTTTTGACTTTTCACCTTATTGGTTTGAAAGGTTCGAAATCATTTCACTTTTCTTTGGAGACGATTAATATGTTGGTTCTAATAAGAAACCATTTTAAAATTTAAAATCTATCGGACATCCAACTTTCACCTCGACCAAGTAAACCACCCTTTATAGAAACTCTTCCTGACTACAGCTTTTGTTACAGTTTAATTTATTATTCGTAGACTAAGGATTTACTGGCAAGAAATTAGTTGTTATTATTACAGAGATCTCTTGTAATATTAATTTAAGTTTACATTTCACATCAATTTGGATTATCTAATCTAAACCGATCGTGAAGTAAACACGCAGCGGTAAACCAGGATAAAAAAAGACCAGGCGAGATACTGCAATTAATTGTCCTAATACTCCTAAACGAGATTAAAGCGAAGATTTGAAAACCAAATAGAAGCTTTTCTTGTTGATCATTTTCATGAGCTTTTAAAATTTCTAGTATAAAACAACTTCACATTTCCTTTAAATAAAATTATGAATTTCACTCGGCCTGTTCAGAAAACTAAATTCGTGAATACGCAATGGAAATATTTTACGCAGTATAAAATTTAAATCAAAAAGCCTAAAAACACATTCAGAGTGAGTCGATGCAAACAACTGGCAGCGTTTGATATTACGGATTCGGCATACTACACTTGATCCTCCGTTAAAAATTCATCAAACAAAATTTATAACGTTTTCCCCATCTTCCCCAAAAGGAAATCGCGGTTATCGTTAAACCGAAGGCGAAGGTAGCAGATACAAAACTTCATCGACTCTGTTTATGTTTAAAATTCAGCACCAATTTGCTGGCCAACTTTTATGGTAGTGGTTGGTTAGGGTCGTGATCGATGTAAAATAAAAATTAATCATATAAGAATTTTTTTAATTTAAATTTTAAATTTACATCTACCTAGTATAGCAAATCATGTGAGCTTTAAGGAAATAGCATTTTTTAAGTGAAACGAGGTTGGGGACGACCTCAAGCCAAAATAAGATTTTGAAGTATTACCAGTTCACCTTATCTCATGAAGAATGCTCTCAGCTAGAATCAAAAAGTGGGGTCCATCAAGAGAAGAACTTTTTGTAGATATCCTTGTTTACTAACAAACTTCAAAGAAATTATAAAAAATGAATACTAATCACCCCATAAACGTAAAACCTTGATCGAAAATAAGCGAAGACGCTCGATTTAAACAAAGTTTGAGAAATTAATAATAATTAAGCAGATCTGGTAAGAAGCAGAATGGTAAGGCCTAAACCTTCAAGTTCTAAATTGAGAGAACTTGAAGAGGCGTATATCCAAAAATGGATGTAAATAAAAACGCTAATGAGGAAGAATAAGAAGAAAGTAGCAGATCTATTACAGACAAATAATGTCACTTGTCCCCTATTATTATTACCATGTAATGATAATGAAATTAGTTGAACGTTTCGCGATAACTCACAGTACAAATGATTAATTTTATTGTAAAGAAATGTGTTAGAAATTGTCGTTGGGTTGCAAACTGACATTTATAATGTCACATACAGTGAGGAGGTTAGGTTTTGTAAAATCTTGTGCAAAGGACAATAATATTATATCTCGCTGCAAAAATGAAAATAAACACGGAAGATAAGATTAGGATTATGATACAATATGATCTGAGATTTAAAGGAATAAGCCTTATAATCGCGATGAAAAGGAACCGCAGGAAAATTTTTAAAAATCTCATGTTCAATTGCGTTAAAATGAAAAATTTTAGCAGTTAAATTTACATAATTGATAATATTCAAATAATTTATATAATAATGAAGCAAAAACCTTCAATGCCCCCATAAACGAGAGACCCTGGGCAGTTATCCAAGCTGTCCTCTGAAACATAAGCTGTAGAGACCTCCATACTCTGGAGAGACCTCTTCAGTTGTGTAGCCACGGTGTTGTAGTTTGGTGGAACTCCAATAAAACGCAGGTGATGGTAATATTGCTTTAATTGACAAAAATAATTTAGAGCAGTCATAATTCCAATAATTCCAATTGTATGAATACTGTGCGATACAAAACACATCATTGTTAATAATAGACTAGGCGGTGTCACTCAGTGTTCCCACCGATAAAAAATAAGTACACCCACAATGAAACCTCTAATGATTACCCAAAAATTGAATGTAAAAGCCAAAATACCCGTCAGTATGCACGAATTGGAAAAGAATAAAAACTTCACAGTAACAAACGTTTCTTTCCAATTGAATGTTGACGTGCGACTTTGAAGGTGAAGAATGGTAAACTTGTTCCAAATTATACAATATAATGAACACTAATTGTAGATATGTGGGTTGTCCAGTGAGAGACCTGATTGTGGATTGTTCCCTCCAGTGATCCGTCTTCCAGCGGAGAACGAAGTTTGTAGGTTATGAACTGGTTGTCAAAACAACAATAACTAAATAGTGCTAACCATGGGACAACGGAAATTATCGTTAGATTTCAGTTTAGTGCTCACGTGCATAAAGGAGCCTCCCTATTACCCAACAGATGTTTTACAGGAGCCAAAACCATAAACAATAACTGAATCACTTATTACAAACGACCTGGCATGAAAAACAGAAATCGTCGAAACAAAACAAAAATTTGACAACCCAAACTAAATCGGCACTCAGAAAATCATGGAGACAAAACAAAATTACGCCCGTTCTATTCTATAGGGTTATTCAGTAAGGACATAACAATTTTGTATTTGAATAAAACACATAATAATTTAGATAAAGGGCTGAAATTTGTTCCAGGTGTAGTACACATGTTACATTTTATGTATGGAATTCGATCTCGTTCATATGACCACCACGAGCACGTTTGCAGCGATCGATTCTTTGAAGCCAATTTTCCACCACCCTTTCACACATATCGGCCGGAATGTCGTCAATTTCACGTTTGATATTGTTCCTAAGCTCCTCTAATGTTGTTGGCTTGTTGGCATAAACTAACGACTTCACGTGACCCCATAAAAAAAATCCAACGGCGTTAAATCGCAAGAGCGAGGTGGCCAATTGACCGGACCATTTTTCGAGATTACACTATTACCAAATTTTTCTTTCAACAGATCCATTGTTAGACCAGCTGTGTGGCATGTCGCACCATCTTGTTGGAACCACATATCACTGATGTCAAGTCCATCCAATTCTGGCCAAAAATAGTTTTCCAACATGGCACGATAGCGAACTCCATTAACCGTAACATGGCGATCATTTTCATCGACGAAAAAATACGGTCCAATCACACCTCCGGCATGAAATCCACATCACACAGTCACTTTCTGTGGATGCAATGGAGTCTCTTGAAGCACGAGTGGATTTGATGCTGTCCAATAACGCATATTTTGCTTATTGACAAAGCCATTAAGCCAAAAATGAGCTTCATCGCTAAAGATAATTTTCGATGAAATTCCGGATTTTCTTGAAACTTTTGCAAAGCCCAATCGCAGAAGTTTTTGGCGCTTCAAATGATCAGAAGGCTTCAGTTCTTGGCTTAGTTTGATCTTGTAAGAGTTTAGGCTAAGATCTTTATGCAAAATTCGCCACAATGTAGACTGAGACATTCCCAATTCCTGTGAACGGCGTGGAATCGACTGATTTGGCTCATTTTGAACTGAAGACCTTACGGCTGTGATATTTTCGATACTTCGAAATGGACGTGGTCTCAATGGTACCGGAATATTAGATAGTGAATATGTTGACTCGAATTTGTTCACTATAGCACGCACAGCTTGTCTGGTTGGACGGTTATAACGACCGAAAATTGGAGTAAGCGCTCTCAAAGTTGCAACTATAGACTTAGAATTTCGGTAGTAATTTTTAATAACTTCCAAACGTAGCTCGTTTGTGAACCTCGCCATAATAAAATGGTAAACCTTGACTGACGTTTTGACGCTGACAGATCATAAAAAAAGTTTAAGAGCTCGTTGATATTAAAATGCAAAATTGTTATGTTCTAAGTGAATAACCCTATATATTTATCAGCAGGAGACTAAATTCAATTTCTCTTCCACATCAAGTTATCAACATCTGCACGAAAATCTATGCATCCAATGCGTCCAATAAAAGATTGAATGTCAATAAAAAATGTAGGGTCGGATCGAGGAATATTGTAAATAGCAATTTAAAGAGGAACCAAATAATAAATTAATGCAAAAGTCTGTTACACCTCCTTCTAGTGCCTTCACTGGTTACAAGGACAATGAAAAATATTTAAACATTATTACATATAAGTTTTTAACTCGTAAAATTAATATTAATTAAAAATTTTAAATCCTCTCATGCCATTCCAAAGAATCAGCCGAAAACTAGCTATCAAATAAGAGCTTGAAGTGTTAACTAGTCCACCTTTACTCCTATTGCATTCTCTAATTGTGTTTTGTTATCAATTTAACCCATCAATATTTTCTTCTTCTTTATCTTATTATCCTTCTTTTTCTAGAAGCAATTCTCTAGAGAATTCTCTTCTATTTAGTAGGCCTAAGGCCTGTTACTTCCCAACATCTGCGTCGTTTTCTTTTGGCAGTGTTAGAAACTGAGTATATAAATATTTTATATTAATTAAGTAGCTTGCTAGGACTGGCTTTCAGATGTGCCTGTATCCTGCTTTTTTATGTAAATGATGGAAATTCACTAACCCAGGAGGACCACCGGCTTAACGTGCTTTCCAAAGCACAATATTTTAAAATTAATACTATAATTGATTTTTCATTTCCATGTCAACAAATAAAGCTATCTTTACTTCTTAACCCTGAAGATTTTGAAATTGGTCATGCAGTAAATGTATTTACCCCATATAGTAGAAGGTAGGTCTCAGTGAGAAACTTGTATTGCATTGGTTTGGTCCATATTACATCTCAAACAGAGTTAGTTATGTAAACTTTAAAATTCAGAAAACTAATCATGCGATTTCAAAGAAAGAAATTGTTCATGTAAGTAGAGTTTTGCCATGTAAAATTTACTTTTACCTTACTTAGACTGCTGAATCTGAATAATATTTGAAAAAATAAAATTATGTAATTTTAATACGTAATTTTAATTTTAAAATATTTTTATAGTTACTTTTTTGTACTGTTTAATTAGAATAAATAATTTGGAAATATTGCCGCCTCATAAGAATTAAAGATCCCTGCAATGTTTATTGCGACATTTTGTGTAAGTTGTCGGCGGCACCTCCACCAAATGTCGCAATAAATATTACAAGGGATCATTTTCTTTATGCATTTAGTCTTATTAGGGGTTGTGTAGCTCAGATTGAAAGCAACCACTTTTAAGGCAACAAATTATAATTGTAAAATGTAAATCGTATCCTAACTAACAAGGGATGACTACCATCCCAATTGGAAAACTTACCATTCTCTACTGACTACTCTCGCCGGCTATTATCGACGATTATTATCTTTGACTGTCTTATTACAATTTAACTGATTAAAGAAAATAGTAGAGTTTTTGTGAAAAAATGATATTAGGGGAAAATCCTGATAATATACTGTAATATGGTCGATTGTGTTACTTGTTGGTATCATGATATCATATCATGGGTAATTATCCGATAATGTAGGGATGGGAAGGACAAAGTATAATCTGATAAACGCATTAAAGATACAGATGATTTGTAGATAAATGTCCACAAAAATACACTACACAAGTGTACATATTATTATGAATAGTTCAAAATGATAAACATATATTTTGATTGATTTCGATGTCCTGCATCTTAGAAAACATTTTTAATACAATTTTGAAAAGATATTATATAAAAAGGTATCTCAACAATTGCAAAGAAACAGTAATTAATGGTTTATACCCTAGATTTTTGTTGAGTGAACATTTTCAGGGGTTAAAAATCACCCAAAGTTACTATTTAATACAATTCCCTTGAGTGCAAGGGTGCGTGTGTGTGTGTTTGTGTATCTGTGCACATTTGTTTCCTTGATAAAATTCCCTGTTTGCATTTTACTTTGGTGAAACTTGACAAGTTACGCAATGACAATGATTTACCCCAAAGCAAATATTGTTAGGGTCATTTTAAGAGGTAAATTATTAGATAAAACGTGTAATTCAAACATTTTTATTATTCTATTATGATCGAACACAATCAAACATAATTTGATGGGACATATTTTCATAAAGATGGCTTTGATTACAAGCAAGATTGTTTTTATAGAGCTGTAGAAGACCAACTTAAAATTCATTAACGAACCAACCACCTCACTCATAATTTTTTCGAAATAAATATCCCAGGTCTCCTCTATAACCTGAACCGTCAGTATAAAAGGAAAACTAAATCGTAAACTAACTAAAACGGACAATAATTTACGACTAACTAATAAAAATGTAAAAGATACTTATCGGTGAAGAAGCTATCGATCTAATGTAGATTTCCACCAATCTTACTATAATCATGATCTATTAACCATGATGCACTGACGCAAACTATTAGTAAATACGAATTCACATGAAACTACCCAACTATAAATAGGATAAAATCAACTAAATTAATTTGCTCGAACTACGTGTAAAAGTAGCTGTAGCAGTAAATAGTAAAAACATAAATACAAAAAGGTCATGACCGCCTTAATTGATGTGTACGAAACACTCTGTACTTGGGTAAATTTAACTAAATTAATTATAATTTAATAGTAAGAACTGCACAGTGTTAAAACCCAGTTACTGACAGATTTAATCCTATTTAACATGACGGATCTCGCACTGGAAAATCTGCTTCATTTTAACTAATAATAATTAATTAACTGTATTGTTTCGTCGCTGAATATAATTGAAATAAATGGTAGTTTCAATATGCAATATTATAAAGGAATAAAAATGAATTATTTATAAAAATATTTGGAACAGGTAAACATTATACCAATAGTTGTAAAATTACAATCAATAAACTTTATATGGGTTTTCTGCCCTTTAGCAATACGTTTTTATTTCGTAGGAAGCCAAATTGATTATTTCCGTAGGATTTTCACTTTCAACCCCGTCTATTAGAAAAGCCCATGTACTATATAATTTATATTACAGCATTTTCTTCTATTTTCATACTCGAAATGAAAAGGAAATATCTCAGAAATATATTTGTTCGTTTTCTGTACCTCATACAGCTTAATCTTCAAACTAATTACGTTCTGACAGCTCCCAGACTAAAACATCAGTATTTGCATTCGGAGCTAAGACACAACATCCGTTAGTGCACACAAAATTGTTTATAGTACACATAACGTAGTTTAATTTCTTTGTTGTTTGGTTTAGACTTTAAAATTCCTTGTTTTCTTTTTATTGTCGCGTTTTATGGAAGAGGAATTAGTTTAATTATTACTATGTTTTTTATTCGTTTTTAAGCAACTTTTAGTTGTTATGTTTTCATTAGTGTCGAATATAAAGTTTCTTCCAGACGAAATCCGTCTGGTTTTTCTTTCTAGTAACTTTAGCAACCGCCTAATAGTAATTGCACTGTGCATTTTGTTAATTAAAATTTTTCCTACATAAAAAGCTGCTTCCAGAATCATAAAAAGTTCTACGTATTAGTTAAGAAAGTGTTCTAACGTAGAATATGTGAACAAATCCGTAGTTTGACCCATTTTCCAGCTCGCCAGCTTCTATAAATTTGTACGTACATCTCAGGGGTTGGTTTACCTAAGTTAACCTTTTGCATGAACTCCAATCGAATTTTAACAAAAAATTATTAATACAAAATTGACACAGCAGATGGATACACTAAAAATCAAGAAGTTATTAGAAAGCAATGATCATAATCGTATTTTTTACTATAATGGCGTTGAGGGGTTTATTTTATGGAGGCAATAAATTTTATGTAGTGTACAATATATTTTGCTGTTATCTTTATTTCGTTGTATTTCAATTTTTGACTGATAATTAAAACTGTTGTATCCTTTTAAATAAAAATGAAGATATTTTGTCGTAATTTTAAACATAATTGAATTTTATGCACTGTGTACTGTTAGAGAATGCGCACTCTTGCCTACCTTTACCCTAGTAGATCCATGATTAAAAAGTATAAAAATGGAACAACAGAAACTTGAAAAATTCTTCATCCAAAATAGGTTTAGGAATATTTTGGCACATAATAAATAATTTTCTGTATGATATTAAATGTAAATTTTTACATTCATGAATATCTAAATATTATGTTATGATGTAGTAACGAGATGAACCTCCTCTACATACAATAATGGTTCCTCTTTACTGTTCCCCAAGGACTATATGACATTTTCAGCAAGATGAGACTTAAAACATGAATGTTCTGCTATCCTTGGGACTTATTAATTAACTTGAAATTATTTTACATCGAGCGCACTAATTTGAACTTTAATTAAAAACTGCTTTGAAATGTCTTATTAGAATTATTGAATTCTAAATAAGAAGTAAACATTATTTGATTAAGTCTTTTCGTGTCTTGACAGTTTATGTTATGTTATCTACATAATTTAAGTGCACGCAAGAGAAAAAAACTGTGCTTTTATACTTGCGACTTTGTCCATAGTTTATATTTTAATATAACAAGTTTTCTATTGTTGTATTTGTTACGTTGTTCATACAAATGTAACAATTTTTCAATTGTTGATATTAAATTTTTATATCCTTAACAAACAATAACAGCAAATATGGAACCAAAAGAATTCCTAGCGGTAAGCCTGTAAAGCTAATATTTACAATTTCTTGTTTTATATTACAAAGTTGGCAAACGTGTTTATTACGTGATTATTTAGAGTTCTCTTATTATATGAAGTTAGTTGCAGTTGCTTACTACATAATTACGTTTTACTAGCTACAAACGTAAAATAGGTTAGGTGTACGGCTAACTAATGTTAAAATGCTGCTTTTGTGTTATTATATTATCACAAGTTTGAAACTACCCAAATATTGCCTTATTCAAGATTAATGAATAAATGTTGGAACAACTTTAAGCAAACGAAACTAAATGTGTGTCTAAATAATACAATACAAACTGAAAGTAATAAAAAATGTAAACTACCCATAGTACACTACTTTAAACTCACTTTAAGCAAAACAAAGAGCTTATTCCGAGAAACATTTACTTATTATGCTATTTACATAAGTAATAGTTCATTGTATGTATATATAAGCTCAACTTATTTATTCAAAATTCATGCATAATTTACTAGTTATTGTAATTATATTGTATAAACTGCATGCAAGTTGCTATAAACAATTTTTTTATGATCAATCGAAATATTCAATCAAATTCGAATTACCCATAAGTTTTCGACAATAAGTTGTTTCCTTCTTGAGATGTTTTGACTGTAATATTGCAATCAAATTTCAAATTTCCCATTTCAAGACCAACTAAACTAAATCCTTGCTCAAATCTAATATAATCATTATAAGCGCATTTGTAATGAATTCCCATCGAAGCTGTAATTAATTTAAGTATTTTCAAAATTTCACTTTAATACTTACCACCCTGTATATAAGCTAGTATGCAAATTAGGTATTACTACTTCTGTTTGAATAAATACTCAGGTGCAGAAATTAACATAAAATGTTATAATTAATGGAATGATAATAATATGGAACAAAATAATTTATACACAATTTAACATACAAATCACGGTTATATTCATTTAATTAATTTTCGATCTCAACACAATAATTTTGTTTAAATTGCATAAAATCTATAAACATAAACCATATTGCGTTAATATATTGTATAATAATTATAGAATTTTAAAATCGGCTAAATCACCGTTAAGTTTTAACTTTTCTAACTATAATGGAAGTAAAAATTCGAAAATAAGTCAATTATAACCAAACCACAACAACGACAGACATGTTTCGATCTTGTTATATCTCATCAGTGACGTACAGTTATGGATTTGGTTATAATTGACTTTAAGTTTTTACCTATATAGCATTTTGTCGACAAGATTAATTGAATTATCCGATAATCCAAAAAATGACATCAACAATTCGCGCAATGCTAATAAGTATAAAACGACCCGTTTAGATAATAAAATAAACACACGGATGTGATGTGGAAGCACTTTTCTTTTTGTTAATGACATGTCTTCACGACCTCTCGGAAAAGTGCTTCCACATCACATCCGTGTGTTTATTATATTATAATGGAAGTAGTAACCAGATGGGTCATCTTACCATCGAATTCTTGAATTTTCTAAAGAATGAAAATACAAACAACCAAACAAAATTAAAAATAAAATAGGACCAAGAGCTAAATTGACGATCCTGATGCATACTTTTCTATCTTTCACTTTTTCTTTCGTTCTTCCATATTAAAACATAAGCGATTAGGATGTCTTGTGTAGATTCCGAATCAACAGAATTTCAAATGATCTCAAAAACTCTAAAATTTTGATATTTTAATGGTAAATATTTGATGTTTTCTTTTTCTTAAAAATGTTAAAAGCAAGCTTTATTCGTTACGCCTGGGCTTTATGAATCGTTTATTTGAAATCAAAAGAGATCAAAGTATTTTCTAGCTCCACCTAAGCTCATAAAGAAACAAATAGTTGGGCAGGTGTGGCAGACATGAGGCTTGGTTTAATATCGTGAGGCTTGAAGCTTGTAACTCCGAAACCGAATAAATTTTGATACTCCCTAACATTCCCAACAAAGCAATATTTATTCTCAAGTTGCATTTTTAGTGCTTTGATTTGAATAATATTGGTTGTTTAAATTAAAACAGTAAGGAAACTGTTGCGTTCTTTATTTTTAATAAAAATAGTTAGTTACCTACCTGGAACTTTCAGTTACTTTAAGCCAGTCGGTAAAGTTTTTTGCAGCATGGATAGAAAACTAATTTCAACATTTTGAGCTTGCAATTTGTTCACCTGTTTTCTTTCATGATAAAATTTCATTTTTGGAATGTAATTTCTACTTTGAGAAAATTACAAATAATGCGAGTAGTTCCATTGTAAAATGTTGACAATAACCCGATTACCAGCTCACCCCTTGTTTGTAAGCTTAACCGAGCTTTACAAGTGGAATAACAAATATTTTCGTTTTTATACTCAAATATAACACACGTACCTAGTGTAAAAGTTGTTAAAATTCGTTTAATATTAAATAAGGGCAGTGGCTTGGAAGTATCTTATAAATTTTTTACGAACACTTTTACTTCATATGAATAGAATATAAAATTTTATATGTATGTATACCATATCTACCTGTAGAAACATCTAATATTACACGGAAGACATATTTTCCATGCTGTAGCAAATGTTTTATTTATGTTGCATTCTTTACATTTTACTACAATTTTTTTTTACCAAACATAATGTATATCAACGATTCTCATAAACAAAAGCATGAATATGCTGATGAGCATGCAGTTAAATTTACCCAAATTTTCTATTGTCAAGTTATCAAATTCTTGTACCTACTATAACCTAAACCTAAACCATACAAGATCGGGTGCGGCTAGTACTTGAATGGATGACCGTTTGAACGCATCGCGTGTCTTTGTCAAATCATCTATCAAGATTAACACCTTTGAAGGACAACTCGCTTATATTTGCATTACTGCCTCGCCTCGATAACCTTCCAGATCTACAAGAGTGACTAGCTTTTATATTCAGCGTCGAAATCTGAGTTTAGAAATAATTATGAAAGAAATATAATTATATTTATTCAATTCATTTCATGATACAATAAAATTTTTAAATTTTGCCTTGATGTACCTGGATAACCAGTTTTATAGTCGCAAAATTTGCAAAATCGCAAAATACTGTTGCGTAGTTAAAAGACTCACCATGTCTTAATCAGAAGCAATTTAGAAATTACTTAATTTCGCATCAAACTCCTCTCTGTTGGATATCAGGCAGCAAAAAGCATTGCATCTTGTCCTTCCGATTTGGACGAAATTGAAAATCATTTTCTTTCGCTCTAAAAATTGCAACAAAAATAATACTTTATCCCGAGTCTATCATAACTCAGGTTTATAATAAATTCGGCTATTCTGGATTATTACTTTGTTTTTGATTTTAATATAACTTATACAGAAAAACTAAAACAACAAATATAATACAAAAGAAAAATGTAATTTATAGCACAGTCGCTCTTTCAAATGTTTTAGAAGTGTAACTTTTTCCAAACAGAAATAAATAATTGACGCAAGGTATACTCTAATGTCTCAGGTAAATTCAATTCTTCTTTATCATTATTGAAATAAAGAATTTTACAACATTTTAGAATTTCAAAAATTAAATGTCTTAATTTAGATTCGAGAAAATGTGACGGTTGCACAGAGCTATTTTGAAATACGACAATATAATCAAAATTTTTATTCAATCAATGAATTTCAACAAATGAATAGAAATTCCATAGTATCAATAGAAAGGTGAATTGGATTTATGAATTTATTCATTATATTTATAACAAATTTGTAATATTAGTGATTTTCAATCAATCATCCGAATTTATTGAAATTTTTGAATATAATTTTTTTAATGTATGAAAAAGCAGTGATTTAAACTCGAGCTATTTTCCAACCATATCATAGCAGTTAAATTAAAGTAAAATATGCCAAAATGTATGGTACTTGACTTATAGCGTCAAACTGTAGTTTCTACAAAACGAAGAACTGTGCTGGGTATGAGCTAAGCTCAACAAAATGTAATTAAAGTAAATTTTAATTAGTTGTATAGTTTTTAAAAATTAATTAAGAAAATATATTGATGCTTTAAATTTTCACCAAGTTTCATCAGATTCGGTGATAAAATAGCTAATAATTCCAAATCTTTGAGAAAATTTTAAAGCAAGTTGCTGCTTTTCCAAAAAGGTATAAAAGGCACGACTCAAACAAAGAAAAGTTAGTTGAGTATTGAACTCGCAACTAAGAGCAGCACGTCACTTTGTACCAGATTGACATTCTGAAGTTATTAAAGTTTGGGAAGACAATTTTAATATTAAAAGATTTTTAAAATATGACTAAATGAGACAAAAAGTTGATTCTAAAGAGAACCTGAGACAATGGTGGGCAAGCTTTTCTATGACTACGAATTAGGGTGAAGTGAGATACGGCACTGTTGATCCCTATTTTTTTTAACAACAATTAGCTGTATTTGTGTAGGGGTTAGGTTCACCAGTTTATAATTTTTCTTCATTATAAAGCATGATAGCAATAGAAGAATAGTAGGGTTGAGACGAGTAAATAAAATAAAGTACTTATATTACGATGAAAGCTTAAATGTAGCTATTGAAAATTGAATCAATGACGAAGTAATTAATTCACCTGTAGATTTCATCTCAGCGATTCCTTTAACGTAGGTTAGATAAACCAAGTATTGTTGAAATTTTCTGTTAAAAATCTTTCGAGAAAAATAATAAATGTACTTTTATAACGAATAAAATAGGAAAAAGTAATTCTTTAGTCCCAAAATAACCAAAAATTTCATATTGCATACCACTTAACTTTCCTGAGTGACATTTCACTCATCAAGGATATTAACTTTGATTTTGAATTTAAACATATAGGTAAAGTAGTTTAGCATAAAAACTAATGCAGTGGTGAAAATAAATTAAACTATCTTTAAAATCAAGCAAATGATATATTCCGAAAAATAATCTAAAGAAAACAAATTTAAAAAAGAAAGTTATTAAAATAACTGTGAGAATTAACATACAAAATTAACATTTAAAAGAAAATACCCTCTTACCAAATTGCATTTATAAATGGAAAAAATTAACCACAATCCAAATTACTCAAAACAAAACTCTGCATTCTGTTAAAATAACCCTCAAAGAAAAATTTAGCCCTTTATATTTTTAAATTTTGTCAACTTATGAAATGTCCTCTTTAGTATTCTTGTATTCTCATCAACTTGAGTTTGTAGGGTATTGCTGAACTGAATTTTCAAGTCCTTACCGCTTTCATGACTGCACAACCATCGTTTGTTATAATAAGCTTTCGTATTTTCATGCCACTTAATTTTTAAAATTTTCCTCAAATCATACGAACCAGAAATAATAAAGCGGTAATTTTTATTTTATATTAACATTTGTGTATTTGGAGAATTTTTTTAATTTTAAAGATTTAAAACTTGACCTTTTTCAAAGAACCAAAACCTCTTAACTCCTGAAACTTGAAAAATTCAGTATTAGAACACTCGATCACCATCAATTATTAAAGAGATTTCTTGAACAAACACAGATATTTAAAAGCATATACGTAAGGAAAATTAATCTTGCCAGCTTTTAGATAATTTGTTTTATAGTGCCTCAGTTTTATTTACATTTTATAACGCCAATCGATAGATCTTAACCAAGTGTTAAGTTACCTAACGTCAAGCTCTATAAAAAGCTTTTGCCTACGTGTAATTTAGCAATAGGGATCGTGCCATCTAGAAACTAAAATAATTTAACTTTCAACTTGGCTATAGTACAAAGAATCCTTTGAATTTGAGCGATCTTTTGTAAAAAAAAAGTTTGAATAAAAAGTACAAATTGCTTTTATCTTTTAACACAATGTTCTTTTGTAACGCTTTTACCCTTTTACCCAAAAAAATAGAACAAATTCTTGGTTCAGCTGTTACAAAATTATCTTTAAGTGATATTTTTATTTTATAGATTTGGCTGGGCGTGGTTGGAAAATGTATGATGATCGATGTAACATCACCAAAGATTGTGGATTTTGGGGTTCCGTTTGCCACGAAACTGTCGGAAGATGTCGATGTACTTCTGATTTGCCGATATCAAACCACATAGATATGTGTGGAAAAGGTAAGAAATTTTAAATTGTTTTTTGATTGGAGGTGGTTGAATTTTCTTGATCACTTTATGAATGGAAATCCATGCATGATACCATGTCGTGTATGCAAAATATTTAATAATAGTGGAAATTATCATAGGCTATCATGTAATGTTGGACATTGTAAAAATTAAACCGACACTTTATTTAAAATTTGTGAGATATTCATATAATTGTAACCTCAATTACTTACTACTACCACATTTATTTTGGTAATAAAATTGATTACTTGCAATTATATACATACATTTTGATCAAATAGAAATTCGTATTCAATACAATATCGTTATTTTCTCAGTGAATACAAAGCTCACATTGAAAAGATCAAAGGTTAAAAGCGTACTTAGCTTTTTCGATTTTATGTTATTACTGTATATTCTACAACATTTTTTATGTTTTTTTATAATAACCTGAGATATAAATTCTTCTTTATTTATAGATTCTAAAGTATTTTTTATTAAACTCCTTTGAAGTACAGAAATATCTCGAAAAACAACAAGTGTTTGATTTGACAAGTAATAATGACATGTCGAGTTTTATTTCAGTAAACAACAGTAATAGTGAACAGCAATATTGAATTAAAGTAGTATTTTCATGTTTTCCTAGTTACTTATTTATTATATTCCATGTTTTTGACCTATAGGCACTTAATTATCATCCTTCTGCATCCGCTGCATTACTAATATATTAGAGTGATTAGCGACCTTTTCAAAATATCCTTGCAATACAGGCACCCAAGAAAATCCAAAGTTGATAAAAATCAATCATATAAAATTTATCGTTCAATCCTGATCCCTTTGGCGTTGGTTCATGACCCTCTAATTAGCCCCGTAATATTTACGTTTAAGGTAAAGCCTGATTTATTCATTTTTTCGCTTTGTTTGGTCTGAGTTTCAGTATTAATGATATTCAGAGTGGCTTCAATGCATATTTTCTGTTCGCTTTAGAAAACGTTTCTAAATTAATTTATTCGCGCATTTGCTTGCATAACAGATTATTTTAAATCATTTTAAATTTAACCCTTCCATTGGTTTAGAAGCAATACTTTTTATCTGCATTTGTCGTACTTCTGGGATGATTAAAATGTCCCTTATATGTTCCAATATTCAAAATTGATATTGTTTATTCTACTGTTACGTTCAAGATACTTCTCAATGGGATCTACTCAAATTAAGGAAACCAGCTAATATAGTTCTTTTTTAAGGCCGGTTTTATCACCTCTTCTTAAGTAGTAGTTAACGCTTAACTATTAGTTGACAACCATTTTGCTGTTTTACAATCTGTAGTCGAAGTAAAGTGACGTCATTGACTAGAAGTTAAATCGACTAGCAGATTTTCTGGTTGTCAAGCCTTTCAATTATTATTTTAGGTCAACCATAATAAGCTATCCTTCTTTTCAATTTCTGTTTTCGATAATTAGCGAGTAACATCACCGAAGAACCAATTTTAAACTTACATGGACATGTCACCAAAGATAATTGAATGCAACCATAAACCAGTAGGTACCTGATTGTAAAATTTAAAAATTCTTGGAAGAGTGACGCTTTTATTAAGAGTTAAATCCATCACCAAAATAAACTTACGAGAAAATGAATTTAATAAAATTTAGGAAATGATGGTAATTTATAAAATTTCTCCTGATCTAATGATTTCGATTTAAATTAAAAATTGATTTTCATGCACATAATTCATTTAAATTATAGATACCAATAATATCGTGTAGTGTCCTCCGGCAGTTGCTCATGTCACCGAAGAATGACCACACACTTACCTCCTATACCTCAACTAGTATGAGTTTAGAATGCTTAACACTCGATCGCCCGTATCTTGCAGCTTATCTCAGTTACAGAGAACGTTGGTACCGACCAGCAACCTTGAGTTGAGATCCTTTTATTTTAAAGTGACAAATAATAATACGTTTACAAATTTTTAGTTTCGACTCGATTTATTAACGCCAACTCTAACCCCCGTTTTCACAACACTTAAATTACCCACAATAATTAATATACAAAATTTAGCTACCTATGGTGTCCTTTATCCACGGTAGTCTTCCCACATAGGCAATTCCAATCAGGAACAGAGATTCTCAACGTCAAACACGGCCAATGATTCTACCCTTTCTTCAGCTACAATACCACAATCGTTCCAACTTGGAACCAATCTATGTCCAAATGTGGATCCAATTAATTATGTTGAATTAATAAACCACCAAATCCTGTCCAAGTACGGATCCAAATAATTATGTTGAATGAATCAACCACCAAATCATTTCCAAATATGGATCCAATTAATTATATTCAATCACTAATCCATTTAATATTTCTTTATCCAAACGTACCACTTCCTGACTTGGATCGCCTTTCGTAATTGAATTTATAATTTTGTCTCCCAAAACTGCGACTGCTTGGTTTGGGTATGTTTTCTTCGCTAACTAATATTTTCCCCCCAAAACGCGACTGCTCGCTTTGGGTAATCTTGGTTCACTAACTTATATTTTCCCCCCAAAACGCGACTGCTCGCCTTGGGAAATTTTTAGTGACTTGAATTAATATTTCTTCTCCCCAACAAGCGACTGCTCGCTTTGGGCAATTTTTATTAACTAACTTGTTTATCTCCGCTCGTTGCCATATCGAATCTGCTTCTGTCTTGTTTTTCTGTTTGAATTTTTGTTATCATATTTTCTTAGCTTATTATTTTACGTGAACTACCGTAAATAAAGAACACCTATCTAATTTCATAACAACAAATTACAATTAACATTTTCCAACACCTTATAATACATTTCCATAACAATTTAATTTAATTTATAAACACAGTTCACCCGATCCGTTTTATTATCTTTAAGTTTCTGGAAACATACAATCTTTGAAATAATTGTATGTCCAACTACCACTCTTCTCAAAGTTACTTTTCCTCAGCCCAGGTCAACTTAACTTCGTCATATTATGAATTTTATTCAAAGTTGTCCTGAACTGAGAGCAATCTTCTCTTCGTCGCGCACAGTCTGCAAGACCGTGACTTTAACCGGTGTTAAGCATTCTTCTTCACGGGTGGTCACTGCAATCGATAATAATCGATAATTTTGTAGTTCTTAATTAGGCAGCAATAAATAGCAAAAAGTAATAGATAATTTGAATTTCACAGTAATCACTTAGATATTTTGAGATAAAACGATCAAGCTACATGTTAACTCTTTAAACGCTTAACTTATTATGTCCTCGTGGTGGTTTGTAGCGTGGTCAGGTCATTGGTTTAGCTCAAGAGGACTGCAGAAGTTACGTTGGATATCTAACTAATAGGCGTTAAAATATTCCAGAATTGAGAATAATAAGAGAGATTCAAGAGATGGCATGAACAGTTTCTGCTCATTCAAGAGTAAAATGGCGTATATACAAGAAATTAATCAGTAATCTTTCTATTGCTGGTGAATTCGCGTAGTAATAACAACTGAGAGCATTTTCTTCTCATGATGTAATAGTTGTTAACTGTTGTTAACGTGGGTATAATCACCACATCTATGATATTAATCTCAATCGTTACCATCGCTACGCGTCTGCACCCTCGCTGCTCCTAACATTCTATCACTAACCTCGTGAGTTTCCTCAAATACATTTTATAACTCGTTCGTTCTGTTTTGTTGCTTTCGTTTGACATCCAATATAAGAATTTGCTAGAAATCTCCTCCTCCGTGTTCATGTATGTTTAACAACCAAAAATAAACTTTTACCTACGAAAATAACGAATGCATCTAATTTTGCACCATCTCCTCAGGGAGAGATCAAAGACCGAACAACTACATCAGTGATAATACCTGGAAGATCCATTCTATTTAGATAATTTTTATTAAGATTTATTGACAAAGTTTACTACGCACCTTTAAAATTTGTATAACTTTTAACCTCTTCACTCTAAATCCCCCTCCGTGTTCTAATACCTATCTATTTGGAACGGTTGCGATTTAATAAAACCATGGATAAAACATACACTATGTTGGTCTTTGTGACCGGGGGGTTTGGGGGTATGGAATACCTTCCATGCATATAAGAAGTTACGGGAATTGAATTTGCTAAGCACACGTAAAACCAACGAATCTAAAAGCAAAACACAGAAAGATTCAATGACAAATCAGTATTGACAAAAATAATTACAGGTGGGTGGTACCAGACACATGTAAAACGTCGATGCTCGGACTGCGTGACCAAAGCTTAAGCAAGTTGAACGTGGTTCAGGAAAGCGGCTTCAATGCTTGCAGTTACCGGCGGGTTGACCCAACCAGATAAACGAATGAGTTTCGGGCTACTAATGTACGGCCTCCTCGACATGAACAAGATTGTAGAATTGTTCCAATGACTTGGATTGATCCAGTGTGACGATTCTTTGATTGCACGAATTAACGGTGTCGGAATAACAGGAACCAGCATGTACGTTTCCCAAGAAGGTGGATGCAGACATGTGCGAAACGAATGAGTTTCGGGCTACTAATGTACGGCCTCCTCGACATGAACAAGATTGTAGAATTGTTCCAATGACTTGGATTGATCCAGTGTGACGATTCTTTGATTGCACGAATTAACGGTGTCGGAATAACAGGAACCAGCATGTACGTTTCCCAAGAAGGTGGATGCAGACATGTGCGTTTCAGTAAAACAAATCTCCAAAGCCTAGGCTTGAAAGTGCAGTAGCGAAAACCACTAACCACACGGTCAAGCACCGTGTCACAAATAACTAATTTTGATTGTAATCACGATCGGATTAATGCAAATAATCACTTTGCAAAATCACTGTTAAAATTGGCGTCCTAACCACCCACCATTTTGTTGAAAGTCCGTGTCACCTCTCCTTGTCACATGACGTGCCAAACAGGGTAGCCCTAAAAACTTTGGTTTTAGAACCAAGTGTAACCAGTATCAGGAACATAGAATAATTATAATTATACAGGGTGAAGTTGAAATGGTTGCATAAACAACGGGCATTACTTTCACCAGAAAGTTAATAAAATAGTAAGAAAATCTGTAACGCGCAAAACGCAGGTTACAGCGTTTGACATAATTAGAAAGGGTAGAGAACCATTAATAATTTTAAAATCTTTAAAGTTTCCATGGAAGTGGTGAGAATGATGTGGGCGAGCTAAATCAAAAATAAAGTTTCAATAGAATATGATCTCCTAGGTGTTTTAGCATGTAGAAAAGACACGTAGTGATCGAGTTTACTTCAGTGTGTAGAATAACAGAATATAGCATATTATTGAATGTTTGGCTTATGTCCAGAAAAGCTGCTGGGCAGAATCGTTTTACTTCTTCTACTGTAACATATGAGTAGTGGTATAGTACGTCCACTGATTTTATGTGACTACGTCGAGTTTCATGTTGAGCTGTGCTGTAAGTCATGTACCTGTATGGCTTCATCTTGAACTGGATTATGGTTACTTAAGCTTATATTAGACTTCTCTGACTGAGAACAGACATCGACATGCTCTGATTCCAGGATCTACGACATTGCGCAACAAGTATAGTCCGCTTGATTGTAGTTCCTCTAAATCTGCAATATCCGATATGTGTCGTCCATATTATATTTAGTCCATCTAAACCTCTAAGCTTATATCTATGATCTTTGGATTCTTTAAAACTCATCAATGGCAAGAATTGGCAAAATGAATGCAATTCCGTTATATCACATGTTCCAACCAATCAGGAAGTAAAGGACAATTCCCGGAAACCTAATTATTATCAATATAGGGGCAGCATTTTTTCCACAAAGACGAAACCGAACACACCCCTTAGTAATGACCTGGAAAGACCCAACCGAAAATTGAGTGTCAAACTCGTCTAGGAAGTATACCTACGGGCTTCGGAACCTTCATCAGCAGAGTACAAGCTGAGTCGTAGCAGAGAAAAATTTTGAGTTTCAAACTCATAATAATTTCAATAAGAATAGTAAGTTCTGACTGTCTACATGACTAACCGCTAGAATGTGAATAAGTACTAGCTGGAAGCCCATCACAAATAAAGCAAACGTTGCTACAGTGCAGCTTTCCATAAATTGGGATAGCAATTTTTCTGAAATATTGCATTAAAAATGAAGCTGATCGATTTACAACATTTCCTGATAATCTTTGGGCTAAATGCAAAAGAACATATAAGTCAACAATTTCTGTAAAAAATGAGTATTAAAATTTCGGTTGTTGCCAAAAGATATACAAACATATTATATCCTTACTTTTCTCTTGAGTCAACGCGTTTTATGAAATTATTTTGTAATGCCAGAATCGTATATTTTGACTTACATCCTCTTGCCATTTCGTAGATTTTCGCTTATTTTGAACACAATTTATGCCTTAAACTACGTACCCATTGCAATGAAAAGTATAATGGCGACTTGCCAATCGCAATTACTGATTTTTTTAGATTAACAAATACAAAATTGTAAAAAACTTTGAGAATTCAATACAAATCAAAAGAATGTGTGCATCATGCATCCTTGATAATAATTTTTTACCTACCTAAATTTAAATTACTTTCTTCTTAATTCTTAAAGCAATGCTACATTTTATATCTGAGGAAGCAATGAGAACGAGTAGTTATATCGGGACTAAATACCCAACTTATTACGACGAAGTTAAATAAATTCTCGGAATCAGATATAAGTCTCAAATTTAACAAATATAATAAATTATGATGTCTTATTATCCCTTTTGCCCTAATTCTTACTCGAGGTATTATAATTATGAAACAGTAACACCAAAAATAGTTATTCTGGATAGTTAATAAAGTACATTTAGCTTATCACACAAAGTTTTGGTGATATAGGTCACAGGACGTGAAGGGCTCTCCATCGAGGGATTCCTACACTAATCATCAAAACAACGATAAAATAAATGTGCGGATAACCAAAATGTCAATATACCGACACTCACATAGGATTAACAACTATTCCTCTTTTGTAATATATTATGCTATCACGAATGATAATAATAATTATTGCGATACCGCAATGTAATTTTCCATGTTGGTGTTATATAGTGTAGATTTTATAACTTGTGTTACTAATGTAACTTCAATGTGAAATAGATTTTGAATAAATTACGAAGTAACATTTTGAATTATTAAAATTAAAAAAAAAGTTAAATGCCCGACAAGCGAAACAGTCCCCAGCCACACGGAAACTATAAATTATGAATACAGCATTTATGGTGTCGTGATAACTTTCTGTATTACATTTGTAATTGGTAAAATCTTTTCACTGAAAAGCGATACAGGTACCTACACAAACAGTTCCGATTTAATTGATAATTTACTTTTTGCGTGATTTACTAGCAGAACCTTGTTCAGAGAGACATTACAATACTTTTCTCATTAAAAAGTTTTATAACAAATTTACAGAAGTTGAAATTATATTGTTACAATAAATTATTTAATTGCAAAATAGTGAACAATTGGTGAAAAGTACATTCATTCACCTAAATTTCTTTATTTTTTAATTTAAAAATTATTTTAAAGCTTAATTTTCATATTTCAAGGTTTTCCTGATGGAAGTACGAATTACCAAAATACAAAAAATTAAATAATTTATTTAATTGTGTAGGATCTTGAAGATTTTCTTTTGTAACCTTATTCTCTTAATGACCTTTTTATGTTTATTAAAATAAAACATGCAATATTTTATAAATATTATACTTTATAATAAACCCAATCGTTAAATAAATTGATTAAATTTGTAGCTATTGAATCTACTTAATTAACCTATCTCTTGTATCGATCTACACTCTAGGGAACTAAAAAGGTTCACAACAAAGCATTTCTATTAATTTATTGTTGGGGGTGGAAAACATAATTAAAATACCCTAACAAATTTTAATCTAAAAAGAAACTAACAGAAGCATTTTAAACTCCATTTGGAAAGAATTCAAATAAAAAACTGTTATGTACAAAAATAAAGACAAATCATCAAAGAAAACGACAAAAAGCGCAAAATGTGTGAGATTCAATAGTTACAGGAAAATGATAAGAGAAAAAGTGATGACACGATTTCTAAAGCATCGGTACGTAAACGACAGGCAACATTGTCATATCATATTTTCATATTTTTTGAATTTTCTGCTTTCCTTATACCACAATACTCATTAAATGTTAGAAATTTGCATTTTTGAAATTTCTCAGTAGGTTCATTAATACAAAACAAATCAATCACTTCAAAGTACTCGTAAGGCTTATAATATATCAGGTTTCCTTTTGTCTGGACACAATAATACTACTAAAGAAAATCGATAGAAAAATAAAATGACATGCATTTTACACAGTTCACTGACTTCGTGTGTATGTGTAGAAAATCAATACTATTACATGTTATTTTTCAACAATTAAAATTTTGAAATTATTTGGTTTTATAATTCAATACAATAAAGCGAAAAAAATTTTGTATATTCAAATGAATATTAGATATTTTCTGCAAATATGTAAAAAAAAGTAATTCTTAATTTCCTACTGATACTGATAAATACGCTAGGATGAGGTTTAAGGTACCGTGAAAAGTATAATACCCAAGATTTCTAAAAACTGGCAAGACTCCAAACTCAATATCTGTAATTTCAGCAAATAAAAGGAAAATTTGTTACATGCGCTGTAGAAGCGCTACCAGGCGAATATGAATTGAAAGGACTGTAAAGTCCACTCTTTTAAATTTTTTCCTAATAGCTCAACGCTTTGATGACTTACCGAAGTCGATCAACCCAAAGACAATTTTACTTCCTTAAATTGTAATTTAAAAATTAATCCTGCAAAAGCTATGAGTAGCTCAATTTAAGTACAGCGAGCGAGAACCGTCAATTCAATGTTAAAATAAGTAAATCCCTTCGAGACGTTAAAAATCATTACCATGGCTACGTTAACTTTGGCAACTGTTTGGCATCGATATTACTCTGAAGTATCAGCTACAAAACACTGTTTATGTAACCTCAAAATGTGACCCAGATGTTTCTGATGATTAAACGTGTGACGTAGGAACTTCAATGTTGTTATAGATGAAATAAAATAATCTGGAAGTGCGGGTATCCTAAAATTTCATTATGGTGATATACACCAAATAAACGTTTGCACTCGCAGATTTAAACATTCAAAACATCGAAACCAAAATTTTTCAATCACAGAACGGACGTTACAGGTTGTACAAGAAAGCTACAATTTTCAAAGTCTCAGATTTCGTTTAAGATGTATAAGAATATTAATTCATTCATCAACTTCTGTAGATTTATTTGTATTATAAAAATAACTCCATTAAAAATATAGCTGGCTTTAAATTAACAAAATACGAATCTTTAGGCACAAAATTTATTACCTTGCTATCGCTGTCAACAATTTATAAACCTTGAATAATTTGATGACGCTTTTGATTGTATGTTTGTCATCTTGCCTTAGGAACCCAGCCCAAAATTATGCAAGCTATTTAAAATATTTGAAATTGCACTATGAATGTGCCCATGAATGCGTAAAAAGGATTTAAAGGGAAAACAAGTCAATATAATTTCTGACAACCAAGCTGCGATAAAAGTACTCAAAGCCAACAGCTATGAGTCCTTGACCACATAGGAATGCAGACAATCTCTCAAAAAACTGGCAGAGGGCAACAAAATTGCCTTTTACTGGGCGCCAGGTCATGAGAGAAATGAGATAGCTGAAAAACTAGCTAAAGCAGGCTCAAAAACGAAATCGACTGGACCCGAACAATTCTGTGCGCTATCCAAAACACATAGAGGGGTAGAAATCCAGAAATGGAAGCGGGAGCAAGAAACACCTCTGGTATAATACACCAGGACAAAGATAAGCGAAGAAATTTATGGAGTAAGTACTCGAATGCAGATGTTAAAGAACTTCTTATTTTAGCAAAGAACGAAATCAGACTCATTATGGGGATCTTATTGGGCATTGTTCACCTCATATCACCTCAAATAAATGGGACTGGAAGGCAATGACAGATGCAGGCTATGCGCATCGCAGGTTGAATCCGCCGAATGCATTCTCTGCAGTTGCAACGCTTTAGCTTGACATATGCTAAAATATTTGGAACAAACTCAACTGACACCAAATGAGGTGAAAAGAAAACCTCTCATGAACATTCTATGTATTGATAGCAGAAAATATTTACTGAAAACATAATTAGAACGGTTATGAACTGTAAATCAACACTCGTCGCAATCTGCACGCCATGAGTTAGGGTTAAACAAATTAATTTAACTGTAAGTTTAAACTATATACAGATTCCAGCAATAATTGCAACTAAGGAGTTCGAAAATATTTTTTAAAATCCAGGTGGCGCCCTTTAATCTGTCGACCATCTAAATTTTGTCGTCCCGATGTTTGTTGTCTTGTCTTATCGCTTCTTTTGCTTTCTGATGTCTTTTGTGGAGTTTCTATTCAAACTTTGCTATCGAACCCCCTACTTCATTGAGCATGGCTGGTACATCAGGCTGCAGAATTCCGTCTTATGAATTAATGGCTGATTATGCTGTTACAGCTCTAGTTTATATAAATGGATTTAGCAAATAAAATAAAACGAATAGAACTAACAATTTACTATTCGAGTGAATAATTAAAGTGAAACGTAATTACGGAGAATCGCACAAACTTTATAAAGACATTAATAAAATAAAACCTATGTCTATACTTCTTGCAATTGTAATAAGTTTTTTGTAATTATGTAATTACAATTGAAGAGCTGTCTTCGTCAACAATTCTTACAAAAACTTATAACTGACCGAAAGTTTGCTATTAACCCAAATAAATTATTTCAGCCACAAGTTACTAAATTAATGCAGTCCCTACACATTAGTAATTTTAATTTTTGTTAATAAATTACAGGAAAAGTCAACGTTTAAAATGATTAATTAGTAAAGTAGGTACCTATTTTCTGACACATTTCACAATTTATTTAATTTCCTTAATAGTAATCAGAAGATTAAATTTATTGTATTTATAATCCAAATATTCAAAATTCTTAATTAACCTGTTGCTATTTTTAGATTTGCTAATACTTTTCGTACCGTCGATGTTTTGCCACAAATTAAAATCTTCCAATTAAATTAACAATTTATTAACAAAATTCGGAATCGATTACCAGAAAACATTTCTTGTTTATATTTGGTTCACTGCAAAGCTATCATAAGTAATACGTTACTTACATCGCAGTTGGTTATCTAAAAGGAAATTTAATATACTAGAATAAATCTTGTAATTTGGATCCTATGTGTCGAAAATAAATTAAATGTAGAAAATTATTTTTATATAAATAGTAAAAAATAATTATTTTCTTCAAATGTCCAAACGTTTTAGAAAAACAATAGCAGGGAAGTTCACTTTACTGCCGTATCCACCGGGAATAAAAGTCTTTTTGAGCCGCCGGCACCGAAAGTAATAAATCGTAATTAAATTACTTAATTTAAAAAAACATTTGTAAGAAAATATTATTTTTGAGGTTTAAAGAATGAAAACTAACGAAGATTGTTTTAAAACTTTTCAGCTGCTCGTATAAACGAATCATGCACATTCAGTGAGCAATGCGAGTTTTACAATCACATTACTGGATGCGCTGATGGAATTTGTTCTTGTTTATACGACAGACAGCCAGTTATCCATGCTGATGGCTCAAGTGAATGTATAGGTAATTATTTCCATTGCAGTGATAATTGATTTTAAATGAGATTTGTTTATTATTTCAGTAATCGAACATAAATCAAAAACAGAAGACTACGTGGCACCAACGATGATAGGCATTTTAATAGTTATGATCGTTATGTTTATTATTATTTGCGTTGTTTTGCGATTATTTAGCAAGTAAGTATGCCAGTTACTCATCAGCAGTAAATTAATCCAATTTTTATCTGGGAGATCCATTATAAAATTTTTTCCCTGTACTGCCAGTTTTAAAACAGCAATTTTCACAGCCTGGTGTTTTTATTATCCAATCATGAGTTGATACGTTTATCGATGCATGTATACTAGATTAGCAGGTTCATTTATTTTTCAATATTTGCATTCGTTTTTGTTACCGGATTTAAAATTACATTTGCGTTCCTGGTTTTTAAAAATCGCTATTAATTTGTTTGCCTTTGTAAATTAAAATCATAATGCATGATCAGGTATCCTATTTTGCAATTTGATGTTTATACTAAAATCGAAGGTATAATTTTTCCAAATTTTGTTGAATAATGAATGAAAACAAAACCATTCTGAATTATTGAAAAAAAAATTAGTTTATATGAAAAGTAAATTGTTTAATCTAAACAAGTGGTTCCTAATGTCTCCGAAAAATCAATTTTCAAGAAAGACTCAAATTATTAACCGTAAAAAAATAATTTACTGGATGGACAATATCATTTTATTCATTTTATCTAATATTGGTGGTGTGTAATATTTCGTTATAATAATATGCTTAAAATATTTTTCATGAACAATTCGCTTGGAAAATTATAATAGTTCATAATCTCGTCGTTAAGACAACATCTATCCCCAAATATTCCAAATAATTGCTTTAAGTTTTCTTTCCTCATTATCTCTTAAAATCGCTTTACCAATATCACTCAACAATGACTGGCCACCCAGAGATTTCCAAAATGTTATAATATCGATTCATTTATTATTATCAGTATTCCTTTCATAAAATGCAGTTAATAGTAAAGTAAAATACTCACTTATTTTTTCTTGGGAAATTTTTGAATTCTACACGTATGCTTTTCAAACGAAAACTTTTCAAATTAAAAATTTGGTTTGGCTATTATAAGAAATTTAATAACTGCATATTGGCTTCTAACAATACTTTAGTCTGTAAACATAACAAATGATACGTTATGACATATTAAGTGACTGGGTAAACTTGGACCAATATTACACATTAGCAGTGCTGCATCAAAATTTCCAAATATAACAGATGTTTTGATTGGAGTGGCAACATTCTCCTTTTCATGCACATACAATAATTTAGTATTGTGTTTGATTAATAGTTTGATTTCGTCTTTCTTATTATACTCGCAAGCTAAATCCAAAGTTATTTCAAAATAATAGTTTTGGTAATCGATATCTACACATCTTGTTTTAGAAATAATTTCATTCATTAGTGTTATTGTTGACGGCGGAATGTACCATATTGTTGCCACGGTTGGTACATGTCAATTCCATAATAAAGCAATTTTGTAGTTTAATAAGTAATAACGCAAGGCATAAGTGAGAGTGTGTCTTCTTCAACTTAGTTTAAGCTTTGATGCTTATTATTTCCAACATCTGCATCATTTCCTTAGCAGTATTAGTTCCATGAGCATATGAATAGTTTACATCCATTAGATAGCTTGCTAGGATTGCCTTCAGATGTGCCTGTATCCTGGTTTTTATGTTAATGGTGGCAATTCACTAACCCAGGAGACCACCGTCTTAACGTTCCAAAGAAAGTTTGACTCTCCCCAGGTTTGAATTGCATGCATTCGCATCCAACTGCGTTAGCTGCAAGGCAATGACCGTCTCTTCCTCTCCATATTATATTGATAAGCTAATTCCCATGTGGTATAAAACTAAACCATTACTAAATATCCCCAGTTGTGTGTTCTGTACATCGGAGTGAACACAAGATGTGATTATCGAGTCAAATAAAACAAATTGAAATTAACCCAGTAAACACATACACGTTGAATTACGGTTGAAACAACGTAACTTAGGTTGAAAGTACGTTACACGTTACTTTTTGGTTGAATATATCAACGTTGGTAGTCCGTTGATAGCAAACGGTTAATTTCCAACGTTATAACGACGTAGATAAATACTAATAACTCAACCATTGGTACGATTTTGACGTTAATTATACGTTACTTTCTATGGTTATGGTAACGTGTTTTTCAAACGTATATGCAACGTTACAAATAGATCTCATTGTCAACGTTGCCATATAACGTTATTTATATCGTAATTGTAACGTTAAATTAGTATGAAAAGACAACGACTCGGTGATATTTCCGTAAAAAACTACGTATTATTTAGCTATGGATAAAACTTCGAAAAAACCGTACATAAAACCACGTCTATCCATACGTTGAAGATACCCAGTATTTAAACGTATTTTTCTATCGTAATTTTAACGCTGAATTAGTATGAAAAGACAACGCCTTGGTGATATTTCCATCAAAAACCACGTATTATTTAGCTATGGATAAAACGTCGAGAAAACCGTATATAAAACCACATCTATCCATACGTTAAATATACCCAGTATTTAAACGTATTTTTCTATCGTAATTTTAACGTTGAATTAGTATGAAAAGACAACGCCTTGGTGATGTTTCCGCCAAAAAAACACGTATTATTTAGCTATGGATAAAACGTCGAGAAAACCGTACATAAAACCACGTTTATCCATACGTTGAAGATACCCAGTATTTAAACGTATTTTTCTATCGCAATTTTAACGTTGAATTAGTATGAAAAGACAACGCCTTGGTGATATTTCCGTCAAAAACCACGTATTATTTAGCTATGGATAAAATGTCGAGAAAACCGTACAAAAAACCACGTCTATCCATACGTTAAATATACCCAGTATTTAAACGTATTTTTCTATCGCAATTTTAACGTTGAATTAGTATGAAAAGACAACGCCTTGGTGATATTTCCGTCAAAAACCACGTATTATTTAGCTATGGATAAAACGTCGATAAAACCGTACATAAAACCACGTCTATCCATACGTTGAAGATACCCAGTATTTAAACGTATTTTTCTATCGTAATTTTAACGTTGAATTAGTATGAAAAGATAACGCCTTGGTGATATTTCCGTCAAAAACCACGTATTATTTAGCTATGGATAAAACGTCGAGAAAACCGTACATAAAACCACGTTTATCCATACGTTGAAGATACCCAGTATTTAAACGTATTTTTCTAACGTAATTTTAACGCCATTTTTCAATATTATTATCTATTTTAAAATCATTTCAAAAAGTGAATTACATAATATTATGATGTATTGAATATGATTTACAATTTATCATTTATTTTATTTTAAACGACTCTTAAAAAATATGCACTTGATTTATGTTTTATATTTTAAACGCAAAGTTTTTTTTAATAAACCTTACATTTCATTTTTTAAATTAACTTTTAAGTTACAAGTTTTAACAGGCCACATTTATAAAATTTATTCGGATACCCTTTATATTTTTTAAATATTAATTTTTATTTTAAGCATTTCAGAAATTGATACTGTAAACTACGAATTATTTTCTCGAGTGAATTTATTTATAAATTAGTTATAATAATAATTGTGATCATCAAAATTGATAATCACAAACAACTGCATTAATTTATATACCCTGTGTAGCCCAGCTGATTAGAACGCTAGACTCTTGCAATGGACTAAAAATGTTCCCAGGTTCGATCCCCACTAAGGAGAGATTTTTTCCGTGTTGGAAAAAAATAAAAAGTAAGTAGATTGTTTATCAATAGTTATTTTTCAGAAACATGGATGCAATTGAAATGGATTGATTTAGAAATAGAAAATACCCATGGAAACAAATAAATGGATATTATGTAAATTATGATTAATAATAATATGTATTTGCACAATAGGTTTAGTACTACGGAAAAATGAAAGTCTACTAAAGATGTAATTTCTATCTAAATAAATAATTATAATTGAATTTCTTTTTAATTCTTTTACTTTAAACAAATAATATTAAATCAATTAACCAATCAATTAATCCATAACCGTTATTAACGTGTGGTTATCGTTTATTTCTAACATTTATTCCACGTACGTGTGTTTACTGGATATACGTTAAAATAACGTTACATTTTGCCTGAGATGGTTCAATAAAGGTTACAATCAACGTTATAAACAACGTTGGTTGTTTAAGTTAAAAAATACTTTAAAGCTCGCGACATTTCTACGCAAATAATACGTTACTCCATAACCGTTATTATAACGTGTTGTTATCGTTTATTTCTAACGTTTATTCCACGTACGTGTGTTTACTGGATATACGTTAAAATAACGTTACATTTTGCCTGAGATGGTTCAATAAAGGTTAAAATCAACGTTAAAACAACGTTGGTTGCTAAGTTGAAAAATACTTTAAAGCTCGCGACATTTCTACGCAAATAATACGTTACTCCATAACGTATATTAACGTATGGTTATCGTTCATTTCTAACGTTTATTCCACGTACGTGTGTTTACTGGGAAGTTAATATGTAATTTTTATTTAATATTCGATATCAAATAATATGTGGGTGTTTCTTATACAATGGGGTGAAATCAGGATGCATACAGTGCACATTTAGTAAAATCTAAAAAAAAAACACAGGCAAAGTAAAATTTCCTTACCTTCTTAAGGTAAGGAAACTTAATCTCATCCTCTCCTAGAGTCATCTAACCTCTGCGATGTGTACGAATTATGGTCGAATAACTTTGAATTTATATCACTTCTGGAATCCATGCTCATTTACAAAGGTCTCAACAAGGAGTCTTTACAAAAACTCAGAATCTTCATTACAGCTTTTAGAACAGTATTTGCTTAATTAATATGTGATACCTACACTTATCCATTTCCTCAGTAAAAGACAAAATTTATTTAGACACAAAGACTAAAGTTTCTGGAAAAAGTCTCTGAAGTTGGAATTTATGTATGCATTATTTATTCACCCATGAAAAGGTACCCTTTATACATATAAAATCTAGATTACAATAATTTATTACAAATTTTATAAAACAATGCAGTTTAATGACTAAATAAAATTACACTCGGAAAGAAAAACAAAATAATGAAATCCTTATCGCAGCACGACAAGTTAGATCATGCAATTTTATAACCCATTGTACTATAGAAATCTTCACGTGACATTTGATATGTTACATTTTTGTGATTGCGCTATGATTCGAAGACAATCGGTATGTCATTTATTCCTCTCATAACAACTCACATATCAAAAAAAAATTTCTCCTCGACTGGGATGGGATGTCTCAGAAACCTGGCTAGATGAAATTCGATCCATAACATTTAAAAGAAAACATATTTACAGATCTGGTATTGACCTGTACATAATAGACAACCAAACATAGTCCTTGCCACGGAACTTTAGCGTTACGTCATTCTGACCTAACCATCATGAAAGTTGTATTTCTTAAATAACCAATGGTGATGTTCATGTAAGACTAGTTGTGCGATATAGTACTAAAGTTTTGTCCCAAACTTTATGAAACAATATTCTAGAATGGGCCTAAAACTAACACTTAAAAAATCTCTAGTAAAAGCTAACACTCGAATTACAAGAACAAACTCAGGTTCAAATAAAATTCACTTCAACTCAATTTCGATTTATTAACAATTATCAGATATCAATATTCTTTTACATAACAAACGTCTTCTCTCAACCCCCGATGGTCCAAGAGTCCTCCTGCAACCCCTCGACCGCAAGAATGACCCCTTGTCTTCCCCTCTTACGTCTCACGTCCCAAAGACACCCTCATTCGAACGTTTTGGTCCTCAAGAATTAAAAATAGCTAACACTAGAAGTTTTTATAACCTCATCTGCAAGCAGAGTTTCAATTATTAAATCATTATTTAATTATTTAATCACTTAAGTTTATTTTTTATCACATTTTAAATGTGGTTTAGACACATTCGGTTCCAGATTGCTAATTATGGGTGCCTTGAAGGCGCAGTAATAGGCCATAAACGACTAACCAATATACGTGTTCTATGACATCGTCGAATTTTATATTTTTACCAGCTTTTTGGATGATGTGTGTCATGTTCCCACCCGGTTGACACGAAGTAATTAAAGCAGTTAGTAGGAAAATATGGACGTGTGGGTAACGTCACACGTGAAAAAATTCGGATTTATAAAGTTAAATTTTGTTAAGTTAAAATAAATACTGTAGTTAAACAAATTGTCGGAGTAAAGTGAACGGAATTATCCATCAAAATGTAGGAAGTTTTATTTCGGAAAATTTGAACGGTAATTATGATCTTGAAAAATTTGAGCGACAATTTGGTAACCCAGTAGCTGCCAGTGACGTCATATTGAGCCATCCCAGTTCCTGTAGTAGTGATCGATGTAAAATACAATCAAGTAAGTGGAAAATTGTATGTACAGAGTGCTTCGTAATTTATCATCGTTGAAAATTTGTGTCATATTATGTATTATGTTCAAAACCTTAATAATTTTTATTTGTTTATTATCTCATTTTTGATAAAGTTCAATCATTTTGTTTTCGTAAAATTATAAATTAGTTTTTCTGTTATTAAAATCAATCAATTGACGAAAAGAGTAAAGTCTCTTTTATAACCTCATCAATTTGTAAGAGTTTCAATTAAATCTTTAATTTATTTTAAGATTATTTTAGTAACATAAATTTGAATTAATAAATTGCAACTCGCCATAAAAATTTGGAAGTGGCAGTAAAACTTCAAATATTTTATCTATTTAACATATAAAATTTGACGCAATATTTGAGTCAATTGATTGATAAATCACTATAATTTATATGTAAGAATAATTGTTTGGCCCAAACATTTCAATTTTGCGAAGTTAATTTTAGTGATACATTTTTGCAAGTGTAAATTTTTCTGTAACCAATAATTTTTATTATTTCATTATTATGAGACGGTCATTGCCTTGCAACTCACGCAGTTGGATCCGAATGCGGGGCACCGGGTTCAAACCTTGGTAGAGTCATACTTTCTTATGATTAGTTTCCGTGCTTCGGAAGGCACGTTAAGACTGTGGTCCCCTGGGTTAATCAATTACTACCATTAACATAAAAACCAGGATACAGACACATCTGAAGGCAAGCATAGCAAGCTACCTAATGGATGTAAACTATTCATATGCTCATGGAACTAACACTGCCAAGGAAACGACGCAGATGTTGGAAATAACAAGCCTTAAGGCTTAAAGTAAGTTGAAGAAGAATATGTATTTATATCTAATTTCTGCATTTTATTGGCGGCAGTAGTCGTACTTGTGTTTAATCATTATTTTGTGTGTTATTATTTACAGGGTGAACTCAAAAAGCTGTAGAACGTACTTGGACTACTGATTTACCAAATCGCTATTTCAGTCATTTAAGTTTTTTTGATTAAATTTTTTGTTATTAATTTTGTTATGCACCGCATAACAGGTGACGCATCATTCTCTGCTATGCTCTGCCATTTATATTCAATATTAAGAACTACAATTCGCACTTTATTTCATTTAAAACCAAATTGCCCCTTATTCGGACAACTCTATCTTGTTGTATTTGGGTTTTGAGATATACAGTGTCGGGCAAAATTATCTTTCCCCTTTGAAAATTATGTAAATCCATCCCTTCTCGACTTTTGAGCTGGTCGGCACATCTATTACGGGCAAAGGGTGAATGATCGACACAAAAAAACCGTAATAAATCATCGAACGATGTTAAGCTTCGCGAAAAATAATCCCGCTTTGATGCCATTTTCCCAGATCTTTCTAAACCTTTAATCAAAACGTCATTAATAGATTATTATTAACTTCTGAATATCACCATCTCTTCGGTGCTTTGTTTGAAATGTTACTAGCATTAGCAAATTTTTAGATTTATTTAAAAAATCTTTATCGTTGTTGGAATAACTCTCATTACCTACTTTAAACATAATATCAATTTAAAACATCAGATTTAGACCTTATACTTCATCTTATCCCCATTATTGCCTCTGGGTGGTTCCTCTTTTAGTATAAACAAACTTGTAAATGCAGTACCTTTAAAGCTGTGTCGAAAGTTGCTCCATTATAAAATTAATCCTTTATAAAGTTCAGCTTTGGTTTGAAAGTTTATTTAATATCCGAATTCGCTATACAAATTATTAAAAGCAAATATGATTTAATTAATGTTGATAGAAAATGTAGGTTCAAATTTAGTTTCTGAGGTTATAATAGGTGTAAACATTGAAAAGTAAATTATGCCGATCCTGGCCCATTAAAAGTAAATAGAACCCAAATCATATATTACCTATGTCTATCTAAATAAGGTAATTCGATACCAAAATTTGGTAAACATATGAAACATTGTTATTAAATTTTACCTTGCATGTTTCTCTTTCAGCAGAGATTCTTTTAATTTTTACGTAGGTATTCAAAATTTTATCGAGAAAATAAAGACGCACAGGACGGATTAACGAGCGTCCATTTGTTGCAACATCAATTCATGTTTAATTCGCAAACTAACTTGCAGACTTCCCAAAAACAATCAAGTCAGATCAGTTGCAGAGTAAATCAGTCCCATTCTTCCTAAGTTTTCACTATATATTACACGAAATCTCATCCGATTTCTATTGCTGAAAGTTGCTGTCCGAAAATTTCAATCATTCGCTTCCATCAAGCCAGAACCTAAAAGATTCATTTGGATATCTTTCAAAAATCGTTACATGCAACCCTTCGTATTTACAATCGATCCAAAAATGAAATCTAGTTACATTACCAATGATGATAGTTCGTTCCTGATTAGAATACCTCAAAATATAGACTACCTTTGTAATGACATTAATTACACAACAGATAAATTACAAAACATTTACAGCAATTGCACTCTAAAAACTCAGCGAAGTATTAATAATATTATTGAAATGTCAAATGAAAAGGAGAGGGCTATACAATTTTTTTTATGAATTTTGAAATGTTCAATGCATGAATTGAACTATTTTAAATAATATAAAAATTTATCAATAAACGTGATACTGGTACAAGTAGATATGGTTGTTTATTTTATTACCTATTTATGCAGTTTTTATAACATTTTTATAAAATTAAGTTTTACTTTGATTATAAATTTTATCTACTCAAATTGTATTCCTGAAGTGGTCGCAACTGAATGTGTCGGAAGATTGCGTGACTCTTAAATATTATTGCTGCTGAAGTTTGAAATATCGACATAAAATGTTACCATTTACAATAAACCTCTGCATATCATTTTACTTAAGGGTTTTTGTGAACCGCTGTAAAATTTTATCGTGCAAGAATCGATAATATTATGCACAAATGAGTTTTCCAACCTATGTGTACATAATGGTTTTAAGTATCAGAGGTAACTAAACTATAATAAAGTTATAAAAACAATAAAAAACTACAATGGCCTCGCAATTGCCGCAGGGTTAAATTGAAAATTAGCCGATGACTTTCAAATTTTCTTACTATGAGTGATACTATCTCTCTAAACGTATAATTTTGTTATGTAAATTAAATTTTACTTTCAAAACTAACCCTAATTTTGTATAATGACTCAACAATTATATTCCTGCAGATTAAACGCAAATGCAATTATCATCCACCCCATCCAATTACCTGTAAATTTTCTGTTGTTACTGCGACCTATACACACACGCGGGAAATGAATTAAATTCTGATACTAAATATTTCAATTCTATTTTCAGCGCACGATTTAGGGATAACAGATCCATTTTTAATACTCCAAATCCGAGATTGATGAATGTGTCACTTTTAAGGGATAGCAAAATCTTACATCAAGAAAGAAGGGGTTCCAAAGGAAGTTTAAACAGAGGTCCTAGCAGGCAACCAAGCATGGTATCTTTAAGAGCAAACTCTCCAAACTCTCAAGGTATAACTTTTAGATTTTAATATTCATGAGTTAATTTATTATGGAAGGCTTTTATAAATTTTAAAGACATTCGACAATATTTAACGAATCAACAGTTATACGAATAATTATAGTAAAAGCAAAGTTATTTCAAAAAGTTGGGTAAGGTAACGCTTATTTTTTATTGATTTTGTTTTTTATTTTTAAGTTCTAATTTTTTAATTCCTATACCATTTTGTATTATTTATAAAACATGTGTAACGCACAAACTACCCTCTGACAAGCATTGCATGTTTGTCGTTTTTATTGTTAGCAAAAAATACGAGACTTCATTACAAATTCTGAACTTGTTTCAAAATACGCCTGTTTTCTTGCAATTACTTTAAATTTTATTTTTCAAAACACACAACAATAACAATCAACATGTAATTTTAAACTTAACTGTCGCTAGAGGGGTAGAATAGCTCAAGACTAGACAGCTGAGTAGCAGATATCTTTTATAGCCAGAGGTGATTAAAAAAACTTTTCTAATTTACACTGACAAAACTAGAAAAATATTGTTTAGCAGTACAATATTAAAAAAAAATCCGTAAAGTAATATCAAAAAACAATACCGCCTCGCATTATGTTATTACCTATATATTTTATAAATAAAGTTTAGTTATAAAACTCTTTTTATACTAACAAAACATAAGGACTTTTTTTATTTTTAAATAAAACATGCAATTTAAATTATAATTAACGTTTGAAATATTTCAATAGAAATATGTTGTAAATGCTCTACAATTTAATAATTAAAAATTGGTTTTAAATATTATTCATCAATTGTTGTTGGATTGTTCTTATAAACTCCATCTTTCACGTAGCCCCACAAAAAAGTCCAGTGGTGTTAGATCACAAAATATTTGTGACCAACTAATTGACATCACTTCTAATCGAAATTAAACGTCCGTCAAATTTGATTTCAATAAATCAATTATTGCATAACATGTTGTTCCATCTTGTTGCAACCACAGGTGTTCAATATCCATATCATTAAAAATAGGCCATAAAAACTCACAACTTTTAAAGTTTTAAAATTAAAATTTTAATTAAAATATTCTAAACTTTCGTTCAAATTGTATGTTTTATTTAAAAATAAAAAAAGTCCTTATTGAAAGACCCTTCTACTCAGAAAGTTCATTTCTCAATTTTAACAAATCAATAAACAATTCAATAGGTACTCAATACTTAAAAAAATATTAAAAATTGGTTGAGAAAATTTTTCGACTTCTTGATGAACATCTAAAATATACTACGTACTTTTTGGGATTTTTGTTATCTCAAGCTATTAACTTTATTTTAAAACTACCTAGAATAAAGGTAAAAGATTATTATTAAATTCTCAAAAAGAAAAGCATAGTATTTTTTATAATCAACCGTTTTAGAGAAAATATACTGGGAGTATCCACTCGAGTTTCCATTTTTGCGCATAAACTTGCTCTTATAGTTGCGTTTGTTGACTTGTCAACTTGTCAATACGACTTGCAATCAGTGGACTTCAACATCAGCTGCTTGTGTTGGTTATGTTGAAGGGTTTCGTTCTCATATCTCATTTATAACCAGGTTCAAAAGACGAAATCTTAATGTGAATTTTTAGAAAGTCTTTTTAGTTCATTTAAACATTTTTCTATCGATTGTTTTGCGATTCATAGGTCAAAAGGCAACTTCCGCCTATCTGTGGTTCTTGGGAGTCTCTATTTGGTAGGATTTTTTAGCTTGGTAAAATTTATTTGATTGGAATGAACGTACTAAATTAATATGAACAGATAGTATGGCTCTATAACTAACAAAGGGGGAGGAAGAAGAATTTTCTAAGAAATTATCGATGTGTAAAATTATACAATAAGATCGTCACTTTAAGATTACATTGAGTGAGTCAATGAATAGTTGAGGCGGTTGTTGTTGTTGCAAAGATGGAGGATTCACAAAGTGCTGCTGATTTTCAACCAATTGTTGATTTTGATTACCTGAATTTTGTTGAAATTGGTTTTGCAGCAGTTCGCAAATTTTGCAGCAGTTTGCAGGTTTGCTGCAAATTCAAATGTTGCTGGTTTTGACTAAGTTGCTGATTCACATTCGCAAATGTAACATTTTGGTTTGGTTGATTTAGCAAATTTTGTTGTTGTTGCACCAACTGTTGTCGATTGTCTAATTGTTGCAATTGCTGTATATTTATATTTGTTTTGGCTGCTTGGACTAATTGCGCTCTTTGAACAATCGTCTGATTTGGTCCTATTATTTAATTTAGTGCAGGAGCCTGCTGTTGCACTAATGAAGGTGTAGAACTGCTTATTTGAGGTTGACTAATAACCAATTGACCTCTAATAATTTGATTAAGAACTTGATTGTTGGTCACCTGTTGTCCAATTTGATTTTGAGATTGAGGTATTTGGCCCACGTGATTTGCTGAAAAATTTAGGCGAATCTAAATCCTATGCAGTTAAGAGATTTTTGAAATTGGAAGAAAAGCTAATGAAAGATCCAAATTTAAAATTCGATTATTCTTCATTCATTCACGAATATCTCTCATTGGGACATATGTATGTCAAAAATTACCAATCATCAACCTGAACCTCACAAACACATTATCACGGCAATGAATTTAAAAATAGCTTCATCGAGTTTACCAGAATATTACCTTCATCATCGCGCGGTGATTAAATCGGATTCATTAACAACTAAACTTCGTGTAGTTTTTGATGGAAGCTCAAAATGAAATTCAGGCATATCGATAAACCAAACCCAATTAGTAGGTCTCGTAATACAAGAAGATCTAGTTTGTATTTTATTGAGATTTCGTCAATACAGCATAGCATTAACAGGTAATATTGCAAAAATGTATCGACAAATAGAAGTCCATCTAGGTGAAAGAAAATTGCACTGTATTCTATGGAGAGACCATCAAGATGATCCCATAGACACATACCAACTAAACATTGTAACTTATGACACAGCCTCTGCTAGTTATTTAGCAACAAAATGTTTACAATATCTAGCAAACTTAACAACTGAGCAACATCCGATGATTTCTAAACTTTTAAAATCTAATTTTTATGTCGATGATTTTTTAATATCCCTCCCAAGTTCTAATGAAATACTTAAGGTAAAAAATGAACTAACGGAAATCCTAGCGTCAGCAGGCTTACCAATTCGAAAGTTTGTATCCAACTGTCGCGAAATCCTAAAAAATGACGAGCACTCAGATGCACTCCATACAATACCATTGGGCGAACGAGAAAATGTAAAAACACTTGGTATATCTTGGAATGCTAATTCAGATACTCTGCAATTCGAAATTAAATTGAATTCCAGTTTCAAAGTTAGTTCTAAAAGGTCAATTCTCTCAGTCACGTCACAATTATTCGATCCATTAGGATTGCTGTCTCCAATCACAATCCGGGCAAAAATTGTAATCCAAAAGCTATGGGAGGCTAATTTAGATTGGGATGAAAGTTTACCTCAAGGTTTGCATTCAGAATGGGAAACCTTCAAATCTGAATTTGCTTCACTGACTTTGGTAAAACTTCCAAGATATGTGATTCCATCCAATTCGCATTCTGTGTAATTACACGGTTTTGCAGACAGTAGCTCAATTGCCTATGGAGCTTGTGTCTACGTCAGATCAATAAATTTTTCTGATGAAATTTCTATACGATTACTATAGTCTGTTTTTTAAAGAAACGAGTAAAAAATTTCTATTCCACGTGGATAACTTGAATGTTAACAAAATGAAATTGCTTGAAATTTAATTTCAACCAATTTCATTGGTTAGGGGAGCTACCATACCGCGTTTGGAATTATCTGCTGCATTACTCCTGGCACAATTAATGCAAAAGGTCGAGATTTCTTTTGCTGGTTCATTTTCTGAAGTATTTCTATGGACATATTCCACTATAGTTTTACATTGGATTAACTCCGCACCAAACAACAAATGTTTGTTCGCGTTTGAGCTTTTTATTTGTGTGGCTTAAGAAAGCTGGTAATTCATCAGGTTTCGTTTATATTTTATTTTATCTTGAAGTTGGTTTTATTTTTAATATGAATATGTGTTCTTACATAGAATAATTGTGAATGTTTGCATTACAAACTTAAAAAACATATTGAAATTGGCACAATTATTTTTGGGCAACCCTCTACCAGAATTAACTAGTAAAGAAGATTTACCATTCCTAACTGTATAATACATGTTTCATTGTTTTTGTGGAGTCTACACCTTCTCCACTGCTTGCTAGCCAGCAATGGATTTCGTAAAGTGTAACAATATCTAGCTTATTAGATAGCAATAGCTATCTTACCTGCTGAGCATCTGCAGAGCGTCTACTGCGGTGCGCAAAAATGTTGTTTTCTTGAAGATCTTTGAGGCAAACATGTAATTCTTTATATTTTTTATAGTTCTTGAGCTTTCCTTTATTAAAACTCTGAGGAGATAATGTCTTTGATAAGAAATAAATATATTTTTATCGCATTGTGATTATGGTGTTAACATTGAAGCAGTTTAGAGACGCGATTCTATTGTGCTTCAGAGCTTTTCGTAAGCTCTCCTTCTTTTGGTAAGGCCCAGCTGTCCTATGACTAACGTACAAACTGTTCTTCCATATTTTGTGAGTCTTTTGGAGGAGGGGATACAGTTTTATGTTTGTGTCCGATTTTCTATTTTCCGATCCTGCAAGTTGTTTCACTTCTTACTCTATCCTACAGTATAACTGCTGTATGTTAGCGGCCTTTGTTTCGTCTGCAGCGATTAGAACTGATCGCAATGTTCTAGTATATTCTTGTTTTAGTTTTACTTTGGATTGCTGGGGATGGGGTGCAGCAAGAAATTCCTAGAGCTATAATCCCAAATGTCGTAATTTCAACGGACAATATTTCTTCAAAGTCAAATTCAGGTGGCAGACAATCCTGACAGGACAAATTCCCGGTAGGACAAATAAAAGAACAGCTTGGATTGCTCTGGAACGACAGATACTAGGTCATTTGTTGAACTACTGTTAATTTTAGAATAAGATTTTGGTGAATGCGATGAACTTGGAGTTCTTGGTTCGAACTAAATTATCGGTCAGTGTCATAAACTTAGGTAGAAATCAATAGTTTCGCATTCTACAAAGGAAATTGCTTAAATGTTACACAATTTGATAAATTTAAATTCTGCTAGGATTAAGCGGCCGGAATTTTGTCTTTGAGTTTTCGACAGGAGATTTTTGGGCTTAATCTTTTCGCTGCAGTATTGCGGTGTTTGGGAATTCGTACTCAACCGTTCAGTACAAACCTCTGAGATGTCACTTCGATCTTTGATTATATCCACACCGAGATAGATGTAAATTTATTTATCTATTCAATGATTTGTTCATCAACTATAAATTTCTAACATATGGGATTTCTGCAATCATTACAGATTTTATTTTTTAAGTTGAAATCTTCACATTGAAAATTTTTGAGAGCAAGATTCGATGTGTTTAAGTCAACTTAATCTTAAGGAGATCGTCTAGATTCTAGATTCTGTTCTGTTCTGTTCCAAACCAAATATTTTATTTTGTAATTTTATAATTTTTAAAACGTAAATATTTTACGAGATAAATGCAAAAACCCAAAAAAGTATGGCGGCTATAGTTCATTAGCAAGTCTAAACGAACACCTTTACCAATTTTGAAAACCTCACAGGAATTAACTTTTTTGTACTTCTGTACAAATTGGGAATTTCTTAAAGCACACTAAAGCATTATATTATTTTGAAAAATGTTCCGCTTAAAATTTTAAACTATGTTCTTTATTAATAAAAATTTGCTACCACATTTCAATTAGTTAGAAATAAAATCGATAAAATTTACATTTCAAGGTAAACTTGAGAGGGCAAATTAATAAACGGTATAGTTTACATTTATTGTATTGATTTAAGTATTAGTGTCGATGTCATTTCGAAAAAGTGGTCATTTGATTGTATATCAATTTCCTAAAAATTAGTAAAATTATTATTTACTCAAATGAAGTAAAGAAGAATAAAGAACATATTTATATTTATGTAATTACTGCCTTTTGTATTCATGCACTTTTTGATAATTGCTAAAAATTTTGTAGCTAAATTCGAACAAAAATAGGATTCTGTAGGTATTGAAAGGTTCCGTTTTGATACGATTTTTGTGAAAATTATCAAATAGCTACAGCTACCCTCTATTATAAGGAGGACGAATGAGTAGTAACTTATATTTCGGATTATATTTTCAGATAGTAGATTAATGTTACTTATTATGCAAATTATGACTGTGGTAAGATATACAAATTTTCACTTATTAAGTCACGCCTTTATTGTCTTTAAAGTTAATAAATTGAGATCAAGTTAAGCACGCAAATTTTCTTACTTGAATATCGTGTAGCAAGTGCTGCAGTGGCAACAAGTGTTCACTCCACTTGATGCAGTAATAAGCAACTCGTAAGAAATTTAGTAAATTTAGCTGTTATAAGATCTCAATTATTACCTATGTATCGAACTAGAAAATATATAAAATGGAATAATGGTTTTATAATCACAGTGACAAATTTTCCGAACATTAAAAGTGGTAGAATTAGCGTCTGATGTTTTAACGCTTCAAAGCAATCAAAATTTTAATAACGTAAAAGCTTAACCCTAAAACAAATCACCACTTAAACTTTATAAGCTTAGTTTAAATCCTATGAAAGTTTGAAGTTCTAAATAATTTAAAACGGTTCCTATTGTAAAATCAATACCGAAACCTTAGTGTTTATTTGTAAATAAATATGTTGATTTTAGCTACATAATTATTAGCAATTTTTAATATTATTTATGCACAGTACAATCAAATCACAATTACCCTATCCATAGGGCGTTTATTTTTAGGCTCAAGAGGTAGTAGCAACGCTTCGGTACGCTCAACCAGAAGTCCACCAACTACAAGACATGGAGTTTCTGGTAGCACTGCAACTACCCCAATGTTAGAAAGCGTTACAGTAGAAGTTCGAGATCCATAAATTCTCGAAACATTTAATAAAAACACAAGCTTAGTTGAATTATTAGTCTTAATCATGTAGCTGTAATTTTACAATTTTTTGTTGTTCAAAAACAATTTCGACAATCGATCTTATTATCTCGAGTTGGCAAAAAATGTCGTGAGTTTTTGAAAAACAAAAAAACAACCATCGATGCATGCCTAAACGAAATTTCTCTATGCTGATAATTTCTTATTCTTAAAAAATATGTGATGTCTGGGACCATGACTTTATTATATTGTCCAATCATCACAAGTTCAAACTTGCGTAGATTTAACGAGCTTTACGATAAGCTTCAGTCATACGAGTGAATTTAGCACATTAACAATATAAAACTTTGAATAATTAAGTAAGTTGTGTTTGTTTAATATTTGCACCTTTATTTTTAAAACGATAAGTATTATACTATTTAACACTTTCCTAAATATTTTAAGACACGATTGAAATATTTATTACCTACGTAGATTAGTTAATTATTATATTTAGCCTTAAATTTAAAATGTAAACTATCAATAACTTAATTTATTGTATTAAGTTTGGTGGTTCAAAAAATACTGGGAATTTTTTGTGATCCTACCAAGCTGTGATTTTAAGTAGATCTTCTAGTAGCATCTAATAATTAAGAAGACAAAAAGTAATGGGAAAACTTTTTGTCCTCTGAATATTTATCATCTTATCATTGAAAACTTAGTATAATATAAAATTCTGATCATTATATTTACATAGATTACTTGATTAAATATAAAGACTAATCCTAAAGTGTTTGTTTTCAATGCACTTATTTAAAAATATTAAAAGTATAATAATATAGTGTGTAACATTACATATTTTGTAAAGTTAAGGGTGTTCCATTCACAATTTAATCTTGACTATTTAGGTGATACGAAGCTTGCTTGCGTACATCAGAACCATTATAGCTGAAGCAATCAAAATTTAAAACTTTATTTAATACATTTGTGACATAATAGTATATTCTATACATTATAACTATAGCTTAACTCTTTGTACTATTGTACTATATTATATAAATATTTTCACATAATATTATACTATATCTTGTACTTGCCAATACTTTTAATAAATTATTAGGAAATAACGACAGTTACACATTTCTTAAATAAGGTTTTCCTATTAATATTGCAATAGGAGAGAAGTGGGACACTTGATCCTTTTAAAATAAACATATAGCAATTACAGTGCCAACATAATATGTACGTCACTAATTACCACTAATTAATTCTGGCATGGCAAGAATGCCAAGAAATACATAAGAATCAAGTCTCCCTCTTATTTGGGAAAGCATCCTGATAACACAATTTGTTTCTTTGATATCAAACCAATTGTTTATCTAACTATCCATACATACAAATCAAAATGAAAATATTACGAATAAGGTGGAAATGTGAAAGGAGTGCGCAAAGTAGAAAATAACTAAACAGAGTAACAATAAGTTTTTAATACAGTTTTGTAAAAAAAAAAAAAAGATATATTATTGAACGCAGTAAAAAAATACGTTATTAAAGGTAAAAGTAAAAATAAACATTAGAACTTGATAAGTTTTCTAAACACAAGTACCCGAACTAATAGTTAAGTTTTAATATTGATTATACTTGCTTCCATTATTATTTTCCAGATAATCTGTAAATAAGCGTTTGTACAGAAAAATACTGCATATTAGTTATTATATTTATTATGATGTTATTGTAAGGTAAGTTTTCTCTTTACATGAAGTAAAATACCAAAAATAATAAGTCTCTGCTAATACTTGTTACGCCACTGCCTTGTAAACCACTCTCAAATGAATCAACTGTTGTATGCATACATTAGCTTTTTACCGCATATTTTCACACTCATGGCAATTGCATGAAAATTTAGTTTAAGAATATTAAATTAGTAAGTATTATAACATTTAACTTTAAACATCTTTCCATTTCATCATGGAATCGCTTCTCCCTTTCTTACATGTGATCAAGTCTCCCAAACTGACCCTAAGCAACCACATTATTTAATTGTATCTGTAAAATTTTCTTTCTAAACCAAAAGACCAAGTCTCTTGAAAGATAAAGTGTTTCCATCACTATAAACCCAATATTAGGATAATACATTTAGTACTATACCTCATAATGCTACCAATTATCTTCACAAGCAAATAAATACACTATTACTGTTAATTATTTTTAAATATTATTTAATCCCCATGTAATAAGGGTATCGTCGTTAAAAAAAGAAATCAAATACATAAACCTTTTCCATTTTACCTAGACCCACTTTTTCACACGAAATTTTATCTTTCCATTAATTAAAACTTCTTAATAATGAATTGAAAATTTGCGTGATTTACTTTGAAATAAAAATAATTAAATATTATAATATGGTGTATTTTTCCAACACTTTATTATTTTAATTAAATTAAGATAACCATAAAATTTTATTTAAAATGTTTTTAGGAAATAATTTTTCTATTCGTAATTGAATTATATTTTATATTTTTCTCACATGACTAAAATTAACTTAAATTTCTGTTGATAAAAATTTAAATAATTTCAGTCTTTACTTCGCCTGCTTCCCTCAACAACGCAATACCATCAAATATCTTCATTAGCGTCGCATATGGTAATTTCCAATAACACCTAGGAAATATTATTAATTTTGCGGGCTGCAACCATTAAAACCTAGTAACCCTGAAGCACAGCATTATTGGAACTTATAAGAACTTTTAGTCTTAGAATAAATTAAACTATGTCATCCTGAAGTATTTTAATAAAATTAATCAAAATTCTGAATATCCAGCCATTGAAGTCTGTATTTATTTAACTTTTTGTGCTTACAATATCTCTAATCTTTTAAATTCAAAATTATTATATTACTGTTCAGGGCTAAAGTTTTAGAACTTGATCTCTTCCCTCATCAGAGATACATAATAATAGGGTTGAAAATTGCCATTTTACACAGTTATGAGGCTGCTTTTTCAAGCATCGAGCCAAATAAAAGTTGATAACTTCAGGTTTAGACCCTTTGAAGTTCTTGTCATATTTATTCATTCCCTAGTAGCACATAATCTTACGACAAGCTTGCCTTGTCAAGCCAAATTCAAGCTCTCTCCCATAATTCTCGTAGGTTTGCTACAGTTTTTGTTAGCCGATCAAGGGAGCTCTGATCATTGCAGGTGATCGGAAGTATCTGTCTCGCGTGGCGAACACTCCCAAATGTGGGTGCTTGTATAATATCACCTATCATTATCTAGATGTACTCATCTAAGGCAGATGTGAGTTTATTTTCTACCAACTCCAATTGAGATTTTGTGAGTTTTTCCAAGAGGTGCAAGCGGTCTGTTACAGCCACACGGAGGTGCTTAGTAGCAACCTCCCTGTAGGCGATAGAATCCTCCAAGTTGGAGAGTTTTGCTGATTGCCGTTTCGAGAGATTCACCCTCATCTCCTAATTGTTCCGTGGTGAAGGTTGCTGATCCTCTGAGAGGATCCGTTTTTTTGTAGCTTCTTTCGACGCTACTTTGCCGTTCTGTTGTTAAGCCGACGATTTGTGAAGCCTTTTCTTCTCAAGAACAGTTTCGTGCTTAAAAATGTGTTGCATTTCGGTGCTGGCTATCGCCATCTCCTTTGCACACGTTTCCTTACATGGTGATATTTCTGCCCCGCATACGCGCCTCCTCCTGCGCTGATCTCCAACGGCATTTTGAGTTTTAGCGCACGGGGTATCCATTGCAGATGCCCCCGTCGCAGTAGTATTTGCTGATGACTCAGCTGTTTGTTTATTAACATTTGAATTTTCCAAGTCAAAGAATAAATGTTTATCTCCCAGAGCTCCCTACCCCTCATGGAGTCCTAAACGTTGTTGGGGACGCCGAAAATTCGGTGCCAGGGCTACTCGGATAATATATCATCCGGAATATATCATCCGGAAGCACAACTTTGTCTTTAATAATAACTAAATGCACATGTGCCACACTATAATTTATTATTCAATTCATTGGAATTAAGATATAATTCTTCTATTCTTCAGCATCGAACACCTTCAAGGTTTCAAAGGGTCACATGTTAACCTTTACTGATGAATAATATGTATTCAGTTTTTGTTTTATATCTTCTTCATCTTCTTCTTCAGCCTACCCTAGTCCACTCCTGGACCATAGGCCTCTGCAGTAATAGAGGTTTTGGCCATAACTCACCACGCTGGCGCTGGCCAGACGGGTTGGTAAGTAGTGCGCATATCGAGTTTTGGACTATGTTTGTTTTACATCCAGTAGCAGCTTGCTAGGCTAACCTTCAGATATGCCTATAGCCCTGTTTTTTGTTAACGGTGGCAATTCGTCAACTTAGGGGGACCGCCGGCTTAACGTGCCCTCTGAAGCACGGAGACTTGGTCATAAGAAAGTTTGACTCTCCCCAGGTTTGAACCCGGTACCCTGCATTCGCATCCAACTGCGTTTTTCTGATTAACAGATCAAGTAATTATCGACTTTTTTTTACTATAAAGGTTGCAGAAATCACTTAGAAATTACAATGATTAATTATATTCAACAGCAACCGACAGAGCAAGACATATAGACAAATATAATATAGCAAATTAATTAGGAAATAAGAAAGAACCAAACGAAATGGGTAAAAAAAGTAAGAAAATTAAAGGCAAAACTTTAAACTTGGCTGACTTTCTTCAGGAGACTCCGGCCCCGACTACCTTACAAGAAACTAATTCAAATAGGGATGACGAAGTTGATGAATTAGATGGCCGACCAAAATTAAATATTATACTACCGACTGCCCCTAGATCTTGTAGAGCAGAGGAATATGGTGATAAAATACCCGATCAACCACCTTACATTGCGTATTTATCTAATTTACCAATAATTGACGTCACCGAGGAAGCAATCGCTCAGCTTTTTGGTAACTTGAAGATTTCGTCATTAAACATTCCAAAAGAGGAACGCGCTAGTGAAAAACCCAGATTGAAAGGCTTTGGATATATTGAGTTTGTTGACAAGGACAGTTTGATAGGGGCGCTTAATATTCCTGACTGCACACTGAATAACAGAAAGATTCGTATTGAAATTGCCAGAAATACAGAAAGTGACAGAAGAGGAACAGGTGGTAAAATGGATAATAGCCATTATAAATCTGTCAGGCCGGAAATAACATCTGGTAATTGGCGTTCTGAACCTAGGAGTGATATTGCTACAAATTCAGAAAGTGAGAGAAGAGGAACAGGTGGTGGGATGGAAAACAACCGTTATAAATCTATCAGGCCGGAAATAACATCTGGTAATTGGCGTTCTGAACCAAGGAGTGATATTGCCACAAATTCAGAAAGTGAGAGAAAAAGAAGCGGTTGGATGGATTATAACCGTGATAGACCTAACAGGTCGGAAGTTACATCTGGTAATTGGCGTTCGCGAGATGGAGAAAATGGAATTGCTGATCGTGGAAGTTCTTGGAGAGATGATGATAGATCATCTATTAAGGATAGTCAAGATAGTCGAGGATTCTCCAGAGATTCAGATCGAGGAAGATTTGGGGATACGAATAGATTTGATAGAGATAATTACAACAGAAGACCATTTGTTCCAAGACGAAATGACAGGGAAGATTTTTCTAGTAATGATGAACCACGAACTAGGCAAAAATTGATTTTGAAACCCAGAAGTGTAGCAACTTCAAACACCCCAGTTGAAAATGAACCTCCAGATGTTATTCAAGAAACTAATGCAACTATTACAGTGCCTACAGCCAGTTCAATATTTGGTGGTGCACGTCCTGTTGATACGAGTGCTAGGGAGAAAGAGATTGAAAATAAATTAGAAAAGGCAAAAACCACCAAGGACAGCTCGCGCGGAGGTTGGGGTAGATCAGAGGTTAAAAGAAGAGAATCGCCTAGAAGAAGATCACCTCGCAGGAGATCCCCAAGGACAGGGTCACCGAAGACTTCTCCCCAGAGCCGAAGGGATTGTTCACCCGATAGTAGAAATAATGTATCATCGAATAATAGCAGAAAAAGTTCTTTAGAAAGACCTTCATCACGTGAGCGTTCACCAACATGTCGTGCCAGAAGTCCTTCAGCTCGAGATCCGTCACAATAATACAAACGTTATTCTCCTGAGCGACCGACGTCTCTGGAGCAGAACAGAGTTTCGTAATAGATCTCCAGAAGCTGCATACCAGTCCCCCGACAGGCGAAATTCATCCCCACTTAAAGGGAATCTCCATATAGAAATGGGTCTCCTGATCGACGTTAAACCCAACATTTTTTTAATAAAACCCAACTATATTTAACTTTATAAAATTCGCCCTACACCACTATTCGAAAAAACTAAGATCTTCGCAAATTAGTTCATAATCATGGACAGAATTTGCTACCCTAAATATCTTGGATTAATTCCAATTAAACATTACAAATAATAAATAAATATTAATAACAAAAAGTTATGTGCAAATAAAATTAATATTCATAAATTACTATTTATTACATTGACAATAATTTTTCTCTAATGCTTTTTTTAAAATACTGCTCGGAATATGTTTAATCTTCAAAATTGGCATTTTGAATATTAACATTAACCATGGAAATTTCATTTCTTATACAAAATTGCATTTAGCAAATAGGTTAACGTATTTCTAATTATGAATTTATTGTTAAATATTCAATAGTTTAAAGGAATAATGCTGCGGAAGTGCATACAAATGAAAATGCCACGAATTTATCAAATAGCAATAAATTATGCATAGTTTAAAATTTGTATAATTTACTTAAATATTTTATAACAAATGCATACAAAGGATGACTTCATTTGTATAATCGCCGACTTTTGCTCATAATTCAATGTAAAGAGATGGGAGTGATCACGTGGTTATAACTATAAGCAAGGTCGAATCTCGCTGGTAGCCTGCTTGTCTATATTTAAAAGAATGATTTGTTCATTGTTTGCTAGCAGGTACCCGCTTTGTTGCTTTCAATCGTTAAATAAATTAATTCAATATTTGATTTTGAAACTTTATATGTAATATGTACATTATCTACACCGTAAATTAATTTATTGTTACTATTTTATAAAAACCCGAAATAAAAAAAAAAATCATTTTCATGTGACAGGTGCAATAATAATTAGTACAAATTCAAGAAGTGTTTCAATTTCTACCAGTAGGTATTTTCAATAATTTGCAAATTACTTTTTCCTAAAATTTAACACAATTTGAAAAGACATAAGTTAAATCTACGACCTTGTCGGCAAACGAGAGAGCAAGCGGTATCAAGTTTCTTAATAGGCATGCATATTACTAATATTTTTTAAGTAAAAATTATTGATTGAATATTTTCCACTTCTAATAAATTAAGATGTAATTGATTTGTATCGCTAATTAGTATGCACTAAATTTTAAATAAACATCAAAAACCGTATCAATTTTAAGTATCTACATAATAATAATGTAATTTATTTCCAAATTTATATAAAAATTAAATAATCATAAAAAGTGTTAATAAACTTGGATAAAGAAATGCATGTGTTCAAAATGATACAATAGTATTAGATTACAAGTATGCGTAGGTGCACGTGCAGTAGTTGTCGTCTTTGGCGTGGGCGCGGCGCGGCGCCCCACACTGGGCTGAAAAATGATGTAAAAATTTATTTTCCAATTAATGTTTATATAGTAAATTTTTTTAGTTGGTAATATTAAAAAAATCGCACATTACAATCGCAAAATTCGTTATGTTCTGGTGGATTGTTTTGCGTTTAAATGCTTATGAATATTAAATATGATTATATTAAACAGATGATACTCATAGCAATGCGTTTATTTTAAAATTTATAGGTAAAATAACGATTTTAGGGTTTATCTTAACTTGAACTTTTCGAGCGTTCTATAAAATTGAGAACTTTAAAATTTAGACCTGCGTTACTGTTACCTAAACATCTATATCGTGTATCAATTTCTCGCTGGAATGTTTGCCTATAAGGAAGATATTGTCATTTCAAGTTTTAATCTCTTAATTTTATGTACCAAATCCGCTCATTTTCATCATAAAAATATGAAAAAAATGAAAATATAAATGTATATCAAATATATTTGTAACACGTAAAAGGAATTAGATTAGTAAATTATTAAAATATATCAATTAATTTACTATCACGTATTAAAAACTAACCAATTATAGTTAGAAAATACTATAATAATTTATTATTGTTGCATTGATTATACATAGCGTAAAAGAGTTACCTATCAGCGAAAATTTAAAATTAGTTTTGTTACCAGAACCCACCTAAACAAATTTATATTTGATTTAAACTAATTTAAATTAATTTTTATTAATATATGAAAATAAATTATTAGTAGCTACATAATTATTAATTTGTATCGCTTTCAGTAGCGTCTGTTAATTCAATTTCTGGAGTTAATTCCAGTAATTCCAAAGTTTCGGGTAAAAGATTTTTTGTTTGTCTTTTCTGAAATGGCCGAATACTTGATATAAAAGGATCTGAAGATATTAGCATATTATGTAAAATATCTTCGTTGGATGCTTCCCTGCAAAACTTTCTAGATCGGGTTTCTCTATATTTTCGAAAATCCTTATTTCTTGCTTCGGAAGCTTCTTCTGATAACTGGCCAATCAGAAGAAGAGCGTGTTTAATAATGCCTTCACCATGAAAAAGTATTTTGTGAAGTGAAACTGGCATATAATACCACTCATATAGTGAAACATACAAATTCGCTGTTTCTTTTGCAAATATTTTGAATTTTGTCAGATTAATTTTTTCACCGGACGCTATTGCATGTAATATTGTACGAATTCTTTTTATAAGATCAACATCTATACTAGTTATTTCTGCTGATATTTCTGCATTTTCAAAAAATTTAAATTTTTTCATTTTTTCAAATTTTTTCACCGACAGGTTTAAATTTATCATCAAGAATTTTTCTTATTTTTATAACAAATTCAGGATTTTCTTGTAAATGTTCTAAAATCCTAGCAACATCGTTAAGTCCATTGTTGTACATACTCCTGATTGTAGAACACATGAGCTCCTGCGTATCCTTATATTGAATAAATTCGGTCTTTTCTACCATATCTTTAATTTTCAGTCTTATACAATGAGGCCAATTAAACTCAGAATGCAACCATGAATTATTGTTCTCCAAAAAAATTTTTTCAGTACGGTTGGACTGTTTCCACTTCCTACGCAGCTTCAAACAAAGCATTCTAATACTATTTTTTAAAGTATTCAGTTCTGATTCACAAAAATTGATATCAAGTCTGGAAGTAACCATTTCAAAAAGTTTCTTGTAATCATCAAGATGTGTGTCAGGGGAGCTTTTAAGTAATAAATAAAGATCATAATTTGTTCTTAAATTATAATTCATCTTGATTTGATTTGCTTTTTTTCTAATTCTCTATTCTATTTCCTTTTTTATTTATATTTTCTCGATTTTCAAAACCTTTATAGGCATATTATCTCATCGTATATACGGATCAATGGATTCTGAAGCATGAAAGCTTTCATATTTTAGCGAAAATGAGCGGATTTGGTACATAAAATTAAGAGATTAAAACTTGAAATGACAATATCTTCCTTATAGGCAAACATTCCAGCGAGAAATTGATACACGATATAGATGTTTAGGTAACAGTAACGCAGGTCTAAATTTTAAAGTTCTCAATTTTATAGAACGCTCGAAAAGTTCAAGTTAAGATAAACCCTAAAATCGTTATTTTACCTATAAATTTTAAAATAAACGCATTGCTATGAGTATCATCTGTTTAATATAATCATATTTAATATTCATAAGCATTTAAACGCAAAACAATCCACCAGAACATAACGAATTTTGCGAATGTAATGTGCGATTTTTTTAATATTACCAACTAAAAAAATTTACTATATAAACATTAATTGGAAAATAAATTTTTACATCATTTTTCAGCCCAGTGTGGGGCGTGGTGCAAGTTCGCGTTATCACTTGCTTGATTTCTTCCAAGTATGCCACAGGACTGACTCAGGTAAAATTCGTGAGCCATTTTACCCAGACAGCACCTGTCGTCGACTTCCTTCATTACTGCCACCAGGAGCGGGTCCTGCACGAGTATGGCTAAATAACCTGACAAAGGCTTGCACCAGGAGAAGGGCAGGAGAAGCGTAGCACATTCTCAGGTATGGTTAAATAACCTGACAAAGGCTTGCGCCAGAAGAAGGGCAGAAGAAGCGCAGGAAATTCTCAGGTATCGCTAAATAACCTGTTAATTATTATTTCCTTGGAGTCAAAGAAGCCTTACGCAGGCTTGCCAGGTTAATTTTGATTTTGCAGGCAATTGCCAGGATTAAAATGTTACTTGGGATTGCACGTCCAACATCTCTTCTCCCACTTGGATCATATTTCATGGCACTCTTTGGCAAACGCTGCTCTTCCATTCTCTGCACATGCTAAACAAAGACCAGGAAGTCCTCCTCTGCTTCCACCGTGTCAGTTTTTTAGGACAAGCGAAATACTCTGATTGGTCGTTGTCAAACAAAAATCAGAAGAAAACCCAAAAGCAAAACAAACTAAAGGAATGCAATGCAATGAAAGCAAAGCAAAGTCAAAAAGTGACATCTTTGGTTTTATTCTGTACACAAAAATCCAAGATTCTATATCATGTCCAACCGAGGCGTTGCCTCGTGTGCTATCTTCCGTTTGTGGATAAAATTTATCTTTACTCACTTGTCCCATAAATTACTATTATCTTTAAAAAATATGCATTGAAAAAAAACCTCGGCTGGACAAGACTCGCCCCTTAAGTGTTTTAATCGCAAACAAAACCTCACTACGGCACTGAACTACCTATGCAGTTATTAGGTTTGTTCGTTTGTATGAACTAACATTTTTTTAAATTAATTTTATAAATTAACAAAACTATTAAGCTACCTGGACTTTTTCAGTATGTATAAGTTTGCGACAATGTATTGTATTTAATAATTATAATATAATTAAATTCTTTATAAGTAGTTGTTAACTTGTGATAATAAATTAATTGGTATATTTTAAATAATTTTACATAATGTACATTATGTGTATTATTCTGACGCATCATACAAGTGATTGAAAGCTTGATAAAAATATAATATAATTTAAGGCGTATGTTTGAATTTTTTTTTTTTTTATTATTTTTTTTTTGCTGAAATAATGTAAAAAGAAACCTTTTAAGAATAATATCCATATCATTGTTTGATGAAAATTTATTTTTTAAATCGAAACTAAGCGATATCTTTAAAATTTAAAAAAAATTGGTTTTCAATTTTCAAATTACACGTAGTAGAACTCAAACATTTTTTATTGGATTGACTTGAAATTTTAACTATAGCTTCTCAGATAGATTTTTCATCGAAATACATACGATTTTTATGATTGATGATCAATTACGACTTTTATAAACAAATTAAAGTCGATTTTTTGTCAAGAAATCAATATTTCTTTATATCCGTACGGTTAATGAATGCCTAAACGAATTCTTTGATTACTTTTATAGTTTTGCCAAAAAAATCCATAAAAACCTCTGTTTTAATAGACTTCAAACGGGATGGGTACGTTTCGCCCCCACCGTTTCGCCCCCGCCGTTTCGCCCCCACCGTTTCGCCCCCGCCGTTTCGCCCCCGCCGATTCGCCTCCACCGATTCGCCCCCGCCGTTTCGCCCCCGCCGATTCGCCTCCACCGATTCGCCGCCAAGTTTGGTTTTACACTTTGTGTTAATTTCTACTATTGATCACGTTTAAGACCATTTTAAGCTTACTTTTAATAACAAGTAATATTATATTTAGTCAAAGATTAATTTATTGTTTTTAAGTTGGTAAATTAATTCTATTGGTAAAAATTGAAATACTCCATTAGTATGCTGTAACTTTCTGTAATTGTCTATGTTGCCTATTGTTGGTTTTTCCAACTTGATTAAATTCAAATCCAACCTTTTTTCAACTTCCTAAAATATGCCCCCTTGGGCACGTCCCTTATTATAGCAATTACAAATTGACAAAATGACTTATGTCATCATTAGAGCACGGATTTTAGGTACTAACAGATTGGACTTGGAGAAAACATAACATAACTCACCAATAGAAACGTTTGTTAACGCTAATTGATAGACAGGATAGTTAGGCAAAAACAGATCTGACTTAGGAGAAGCCCTAACATAACTCACCAATAGAAAAAGTTAAGTTAGCGTATTAAGGGTCCTGTTCATAATGTGACTAAATATTGATGTAAAACGTTCTTTAAAAAGATTCGTTAAACATGTTTTTCAAGAAATGTTTAAATATTTTTGGAATTTTAAAAATTCAGCTCTTTAGCGCAATAGAATGATCGTTTAACTATAAGGTATTTCAATAATTCTCTTTATTATTACATTTGAAAAGAAATTTGACATTCCTTTTTTTTGAAAATTCTGAATATTGGAATTAAAGATTTCTTTAATATACCTATTACTAATAATAAAATTACCAAAAGTTGACAGTATCAAGAAAAAAATATTCTATTCCGCTATAGAGCTGCTTTTTAAAACCCAACAAGATATTTAAACTTTTATTGGAAAATATGCTTTATAAAGCATTTTGAAGGCCATTTTACACGGGCTTAGTTGGTATTGTTGTATTTTCGATTGTATCAATTAGAGGAGAGTGTAATTAATAAAAGTAATTATCACGAGTATCAGTCTTTATTGTTCTTCTTCGAGTGTAGTTTATATTAAATAAGGTTTAAGATGAGTTTTGTCTTTTCAAAGCGAGGTGGAAAAAAATTTGTGGACGAAGAAAACAACATATACGTTTTTTCGAAATACACGGCTGATAAGGAACACTCAATATGGGTGTGTGAAAAACGTAAGGAATGTAATGGTAGAGTTTGGACAATTGGCGACACTACTAACGTTGCAAGGATTGTTAACGGACATACACATGCAGCACAAGCAGGAAGACCAGCGGCAATTCGGGTATTGTCAGAAATAAAAGAAAAGGCACAGAGTAATCGAGAGAATCCACAGCAGATAATGGCAACTGCATTAGAAAATGTACATTCTAATGTGTCAACGCTGCTCCCAAAGAAAGATTCCCTGAGAAAAGTTATTCAGAGAAAAAGAAAAGATGAAGGCATGCCCCCAATGCCCACAGAGTTGGAGAACTTAATTATCCCTGAGGTAAGTATAATTATCACAACGTTTCATTACTGAGCATGGATTCTTATTGTAATGTTTTTATTTTGTTTAATATTATAGGTCTATCAACAAATTGAAACTGATGGACAAGTAGAACAGTTTCTTCTCTATGATTTATTACGTGTTATTTTCACACTACGCCCTTTTTCCCTCGATCACGTAATAAAGGTTATGACACTTAAGGAAAGCACTCAACTAACTCAGTGGTTTTCGGCGTAGATTCTTTAATTACTAAAATTACGGGAAAAAGTGTTATGGCATAGTGTCGCTAGTTACTATTTACAATGCTCGACTGATAACTCCGATGTTGTGGAGTTACTAATGGCGCCACTCTGTTAAGTTTAATTCCGGCCCGCCCCTGATCTTAATTGCTTGGATCGGTAAACGATGTAACAGAGAACACGGTTTATCCCCTTTATCCACGCACGGCTGTTGGTATGGAATTAATAGTTTTTGTATGTAATGAATAAAAATTGTTTAGTGAAAAGATTAGATGTAACTTATCAAGGGACGATGGACTATCGTAAATCTATCGAGTCTCACAATATGGAATATCCTGTAAAAGAAATATCGTAACACAGTTACGCAATAAAAACAAATGAAAACTGTAAAACAAGTATATAATAATAAGATAATTTCCAAATACAAACTTACTTACATTCAATGCCAAAAACACTGATCAATCCTAATAATAAAACCTATCAAAATTATTCGAGCTCGATGCAAAGCTAAATTTTCTTAATGTTAATAAAATAATGATTTTTAATGATTTGAGTAACTGACTGATTAATCTTTATATCAAAGTAAAATCCCCTTAATTTCAATAAAAATCCCCAAATTTACCATAGACAAAATTAGAATTATTAATTAAATTTATGACGATTTGAATTACAACCCTATTCTTTAATTTCTGAACTTAAAACCCAGATTTTGTCAGCTACTCGCATCCATATATTTCTAATGAAATATATGTAATGAAATTAGTACAAAACTTGAATAAAATTAGGCAAACTTTAAATAACCTAACAACAATTAAATAAACTTCACACCGATTCTTGAAAATTATGCGTTTTTAAGAATAACAAATTATCACTTACTATGGCTGAATACAGGTGTCTTACACAATGATTCACTCGTTCTGGATATTCCTTGACTGCAATAGATTTGATAGTGTCGATCCTTGACTTGATTGATGAAACGGCTCCTTGGCCACAAAAGATGTTAAATACGGTGTTTGAACTTTATGATGGTTTCACACGAATTATTAATTTAAATGTGTATAATATGAATGAACTCCCAACTTAATAATTTTTATCAGATAAAATAATGTTCATTCGCTTTGGATAAGTTCTACTTGACCAAATTAATCACTATGGTGATTTTACGTCGTCGAAATTATAATATTACGCACGTAATTTTGTGGATTCCTTATGAACTTTAGGTCAGAATCTTGATAAACCGAAGGACTTAAAAGAATTTGAAATCAAAGATCGCTTTACTTGCACCCCTGGGCCACGACGATGTTTCAAACATAAACATTTAATTCACCTTAAACCGTATAATCCCGCTAATTCGCGTTAAAATTGCATCGAGAACTAATTTTCTAATTATTCTGGATGACTAAAACTTAATAACTTCGATTCTTCCAGACGCTAAATGTTCTTAATAAATATAATTAACGATCGGCTTTATACACTTTTAAAATAAAACGTGACAAGTTCATTCGTTTATTAACGAACTTCACTACTTTAACACTTAAAATAATGTCTTTATTCACTAACAATTCCTAATATTACTTTTGATTCGACTACCGATTTAGGTGTTCTTGGTGTATCCAGTACTTATAAAATAATTTTTACAAGTACTGACCGTCGAAACTTTAACTATTTTTGACCCGAAAACTTAGATGTTAAACGTTTTACAAAATGATCTCACAAGTTAGGTGGATTTACAAGACTTCACGTCTTACTTGAGCAGAATCACTTTGTCGAGTACTTTAACTATTTTTGACCCGAAAACTTAGATGTTAAACGTTTTACAAAGTGATCTCCCAAATTAGGTACGTCTTACTTGAGCAGAACCACTTTGCCGAGTGAGTCGATCTGCCTGTTCCCTTCTACTCGTTAACATAAATTTCCTAATTTTTAGGAAGGGTCCCATCCAATGAGAGATCTCATTTTGGATTTCCCTCTTCCTTTTTTTCTAATCACTCCCCCAATTTTTATGATTTCTTAAAACCTATTAATGAGTTTGTGAATAATAGATATACGTGCTTTTTGGTAATTTTAAACGCGACATTATGGCGCGCGGTACTTTTTGGTAAATCGTTCACACGCACTCGTGCCCGACCCAATGACTTAACTCACAGCCGCTTCTTTGTTCCCTTCTCTGAAAAAGCCATAAAACTCGAGACCGGCTTAACTAAATAATATTAGTTTTCCCAAAACTAGGCCTTTCCTGTGCTATAATTGCTTTTTGGATCTCGTTTTATTATTTGCAGCTGTACTTGAGTAAAAATATCATTTTACTTTTGACCATGATGTTGACATTTAATTTAGTAATCCCATAAAATCTAGTATTTATTATTTAACGGAAAAATACTCATGTCTCGATGAATAACCACTCTATTTGATAAATACGAGGTACAGCTACGAAATTTTTGTACAAACCCGATTTAAAAACATATTATTCTAGACTAAAATTGCCTTTAGTCGGCGTATGTAAAAATCACGTCACAGATTCTGAAAACGAATTACTACCGCAGAGAATTTTAATATTTTCAACACAAGAAAATTTACGATTGCTATCTGCTAGTGAAAACTGGTACGTTGATGGCACATTCAGTACATCGCCAAGTCTTTTTGAACAATTATATTCAATTCATGTTAGCCAGTTCGATACTGTGCTACCTGTTGTATATGCCCTAATTTCAAATAAGACAAAAGCATCGTACAAAAAGTTGTTGCAAGAGATTAAAAATCTTCGACCAGGACTGCAGCCAAGGACAGTTCTAATGGATTTCGAACGGGCTGCAATATCAGCATTTCAAGAAGAGTTTCCTGGGATACAAGTGGAAGGATGTTTTTTTCACTTGTGTCAGAGTATTTACCGTCGTGTGCAACGAGAAGGTCTACAGGTTAGTTTTAGTAGTATATACTCCAAATTTTGAAAAATTACTCCGAGTTCTATGAATGAATATAAAAAGTAAGTAGGTATATAAGTCACGCCCGTAGCCAGGATTTCATTTCGGGGGGGGGGGGGCACTTGTAAAATGCCTTATGTAAAATTTTCGGTTGTTCCCCTTCCTTTTTCTTTTCAACATTTCTGGAGGGGGGGCCCTGGCTACGGGCCTGATATGAGTAGATACTCTTATAAAAGCATACCTACTTGCACTGAGCATCTACCTTTAAATTGTATTTGTATAATCTCAGTATTAATTTCAAAATTTTGAGTATACTTATACTTCATGCTCACTTTTATTCATATTACTCATTGTATGTATACCAATAATAATTCCAGAATATTAATTAATAATTATTCCAATTTTATTTTTCATTCTTAGGTACAATATAATCAATCACATGAATTCGCTCTATGGATTCGAAAAATTGCTGCGCTCGCTTTCATCCCAGTGGAATCAGTAGCGGACCAATTTGAAGCGCTCGTAGAAGATGAAAATTTTCCTCAAGATGCACTGCCTATTGTGGATTATTTCGAAGACTGTTACATAGGAAGGAGAAACAGAACTCAAAGACGAGCTCCTCAATTTTCCATTGAAATGTGGAATGTATATAACCGTACCATAAATGATCGTCACAGGACGAATAATCACGTCGAAGGCTGGCATCGCGGTTTTCAAAGAACTTGCGGAAATTTATTTCCAAATATTTTTCAATTCATTAAAAGTTTAAAAAAGGAACAGGCTCTAAAGCGATATGAAATTTCACAGTTATTATTGGGTGTTAGACCAAGAATAAACAATACATATAGTGTAATTTCAAAACGTATAAAAAATATCGCAGAAAGTTATGGAAGGATAGATAACATGGATTACTTGTTGGGCATTGCCCACAATTTTGAATTTTAAAATATTTTGTGTAAATTATTAAATATTATTTTAAAATTACCTGTTTTTTACTTTTAATTTCGGGGGCGAAACGGCGGGGGCTAAACGGCGGGGGCTAAACGGCGGGGGCGAAACGGCGGGGGCTAAACGGTGGGGGCGAAATGGCGGGGGCGAAACGGTCGGGGGCGAAACGGTCGGGGGCGAAACGTCCGGGGGCGAAACGGCGGGGGCGAAACGGTGGGGGCGAAACGGCGCAATATATAAATATTGCGATAGAATTTACTATAAATGCGATTTTTTAAAAATAAGTCGCATCCCAACAAATACTATGAGGCCGGATATTTTATTTTGGATATGTCTTAATTTAAACTAAATAAAAGCTTTAAAAGAAAATCAACCAAAATTGGTGAATTTTCAAATGCCGCATGCCGGTTCCCCTTGTTCACATTATCAAATTTATTATCGGTCCTGCTCATGATCTTTAAAATAATGATACAAATTAATTTTAAAAATCACATGGAACTATTTCGTCTTACATAAGTGTCACTTATTATTTTGCTATGAAGTATTTCTCATATGAGAAGTCATATGTCAGATGAAAAATTAGACGGAAAACAACCGTACTAAAGTAGTAATAATTAATAATAATAATAATAGTAAGGATATTTTATTTCCTTAATTCGTAAATTATTAAAATATCCTTACTAATTTATTTTCACGGATTAAAAACTACCCAAATTTAAATAATTAATAAAAGTATACTTTATCTACTCTATATATATAAAAAGATAAGACAAAATATGCAACGTTTTTAGGCAACGTTTTTGTGCAACGTTTTATGCAACGTTTTTATGCAACGCTGAGAACAGCTATTGGACGACACCAAATCAACATTATAATCACATCAACGGATGAATCAAAGCAAAGCAAACGCAAAAGCAATAGCAAAAGCAAATGCAAAAGCAAAAGCAAATGCAAAAAAGCAAATGCAAAAAAGCAAAAAGTAAACGCAAAGCAAGGCAACAAAACCATGCGACGCAAAAACACAAAGATTGAAAGATTTATGTAAATGCAAAAATCCGTTTGGTGTCAAATTTGTTATTTTAGGTGGTGACTTTCGTCAAGTTTTACCTGTTATAAAATACGCTTCACCTGTGGAGATAGTCAATTATACTTTAAAGTCAACATCAATTTGGCCAAGCAGCATTATATTATTGAAAGTATCGAATAGCTGGAAATCTACAAATATAATTCAGGACATTTACAGCAATTCAATTGCTTCTAATGCCGATCTCTCCGACAGAATTATATTAGCCTGCCACAATGATGATGTTCGCACACTTAACAATAAAATATTAAATTTGGTCGAAGGCGAGATTCATACCTACTTAATTGAAGATACAGCTAAACATCGAGTTGGAATATGAAGTCGAATATTTAAATTCGTTGAATTTCCCTGGCTTTCCGGTACACAAATTAAAACTCAAAATAGGATCTGTTGTTATGCTAGCAGAGCTTTAACAAAGTTGGTTTGCTGTCGTGTAATTTTTGGAATAAGGAAATGGTTTGCTTGAGTTTTTGTAAATAATTTGAATTTAGTGTTTCGCGGTTTCGGGGAAGCCGAGAGAGCGCGAGCAGTGAAGAAGAAGACTTGCGTACGCCGTCCAAGTCGTGGACGGTCGACATTTTGATTTCTGACGATTTTTAGTTGTAAAAATTTGATTTATTTGAGAATAAAAGACAAGTAAAGTTTGAAGCAGTGTTATTTCTTTTAGATTGAGAATTTAGAAGAGAAAATTTTGTGGATTATACTAAATGCAAGTGGAATTATTTCGGAAAAGGTATACAAGGTCGCTTAATAGTGGGCGATACTGAAAGATAACCGATTGAGCCAGCCGGGTAAGAAGGTGATTTCTCCGCCCGAATTGGAATTTTACGAAGAAGATTTGAAAATTCGATATTTAATATTTAAGGGTGGAAATGAATGAAATGTGGAAATGAAAGAGAGAGGGAAAAGAATAGGATCGAGGACAAAAAAGAATGGGTAAAATATTGTGAAGAATTGAGCAGAACAATCACCAGTGCCAATTATGAAAAAAATGAAAATGAGGAAGAACTAGAAGATAAGAAGGAAGAAATAAGTTTAATAAAAGGAGTAACTTTAGCAGAAAAAGTGGAACTATCGGAAGAGATTGAGAAAAATGAAAACAAAGAAGACTTGAGAAATGAAAAAATGGAAGGAGAATTATAAAGAAACGTCATATCGGCGGCATTAATAAAAAAGCCCGGATATTCACCAGAACACAGATGCGACGAATGAAATGGCGAAAGATGAAACATGGACGAAAAAGTAATTTTGAAAGAAGGTATAACAATAATTATTGTAAAAGGAAGAAAAATAAAATTAATACGAACATGATTACTTCATCCAAGATGGTTTCCGATGGAAATGATGTTCCCCGTTCAGCAATTTGGAAGGATGAAATAAAGGATGAAGAGGATATGCCGTCCAACAAAGTAATTTGGTATTTTGAAAAAGAAGAGCTGGGCTACAAGAAGAAGAAAATAAAGAAAAAGTGGTTTGGTGAAAAGAAACGTATTTTTAAAAAGGAAGACGTCATGGAAAACAAAATGAAGGTCATTTTGGAAAAGTGGCAGTATCGGCGATCAAGATGGAGGGTGGCTAATCTAATCAAATATGATAAGTAACCACGGACGAATAAAGAAGATTGAACAAATTTAAGGATAACCGCGATTTAAATGGAAAATGAATGGAACTAAATGTGTTTTGATAAAATTAAAAAAAAGGTTGTAAATATTAAAATTTAAAGAAGGAACTACACATCATGATAAAACTGAAAATCATAATTATAAATAAAAGGCAATAGAAATTCGAACAAGTTAATAATAACCAATGTAACAAGTGAAAAGGACAATCTTCGAAAGATAAGCAGACGGAAAGTTTATAAATTGTATAACAAAATTTGAGAAAGTAAAAGTGTTTCCAAAAATTGAAAATTTGAAAAATGGATTAATTAATTGCTGCATTTTATAATAGTAAATTTGAAATTAGCGTTTATGGCAATCAAATGGAAAAATTTAATTTGAAAATTGATGGTTATTGAAGGAATTTGTCACTACGAAAATTGAAATTGGATGATTAGTAAAGAAATAGGTAAAAGAGTTTTAAATGATGTGTATTGCATATTTAAAAAAATTTGTATGAAGCTACAACTTTAAAATGTAGCAAAATTGATGAAATTATTTAAGGAGATGAAATTGTTAGTTGGAAATTTTAAAAATTAAGTAGTAGTGAAGGATTTTATTAAAGAAGGGTCGATATGAACATTGAAGATGAAAATGAAATTGCAGAACACTAGAAGAGAATCGAAATTATGAAAGGTCCGTAACGGAAAAAGAAGGAGCTTTGAAAAATTATGGAATAAAATTTGGAAGGATAAAAAAATTTGCAGTTATTTCGAAGAAAGTTTTGGATCGAGTTATCTAAGAAATTGTTATTATTGCAAAGAAGTTTGGATGTCATTTATGAATTGTTTAGTGTTCATTCGTCAAGATAGGTAGTTCGGGATGTTGATTAATTAATTAATTTAGGTGTGTAAATTAGATTGCCGCATTAATTAATTATTATTTACTTTTGAATATTGTTATTTATTTTTGAAGATGTTGATTTAGAGAATTTGCTACTTATTCCAAAAGCACGACGTTATATGTCTTTCTTGAAATCCCTCCTGGATTTCTGCATAAGCCAGGAAGGATTGCTGTCGTGTAATTTTTGGAATAAGGAAATGGTTTGCTTGAGTTTTTGTAAATAATTTGAATTTTGTATGTTTCGCGGTTTCGGGGAAGCCGAGAGAGCGCGAGCAGTGAAGAAGAAGACTTGCGTACGCCGTCCAAGTCGTGGACGGTCGACATTTTGATTTCTGACGATTTTTAGTTGTAAAAATTTGATTTATTTGAGAATAAAAGACAAGTTAAGTTTGAAGCAGTGTTATTTCTTTTAGATTGAGAATTTAGAAGAGAAAATTTTGTGGATTATACTAAATGCAAGTGGAATTATTTCGGAAAAGGTATACAAGGTCGCTTGATAGTGGGCGATACTGAAAGATAACCGATTGAGCCAGCCGGGTAAGAAGGTGATTTCTCCGCCGATTCGATATTTAATATTTAAGGGTGGAAAATAACACTTCAATTTACATCGATAGGCCTTTGCTTAGTCATGGACAGTTATATGTAGCATTATCAAGATGTCGAGCGAAGGATGGAATACAAATTCAAAGTGAAAGCGACATAAAAAATGTTGTATGTAAATAAGTTTTATAACTTGAAGTTATTAGGGCCCGCAAAGCGGCCCTGGGGGGTTGGGCCGCGTCAGCGGCCAGGGGGGCAGAGCCCCCCTAGTTATATTATATTTTAACAGCAGAGTTCATTTTAAGTGAGCTCACAGACGCTGATATAGCATGATTAAAAGAACTGAAAATTGATCCTCAACTAGCGATGAAGTATATTCAAGATTTCACTATTATGGTACTACCAGAAACCATCAACTTTGCCCTTTGTTATGCAAAGAAAATGAACGTATTAACTACAGAAAATAAAATCAACGTAAATAAATACAATAAATGAATAGCCAATTTTATTAATACACTTCCAAATAGCGACTTTAACGAATACCAAATGAGTCTTTTACCGAAAGCTTACGAAAATTGTGGCATGGAAAATGGAGACAACATTGGTCATAAGATTATATTACACATGAATTGTATTGTTACTTATATAAGGAATAACTAATAGACGAGCGGTTTACTCTCTAAAACTCGTCTAGAAACTACATTTACCGACCAACTAGCGTTCTAGTGGCTGGAAATGATTTTATTCGATTTCTTATAATATCGCGAGAAAAAAATTCTATATACACTTTTTTTGTATGTCGTCCTTTAATAGTTATTAACAATCTTTTGTTTTATAAATCTAAATGTCGAGAAAAAAATCTGAAAAAAATATATAGGCTTAATCGGACCAAGATAAACATTTTTTATCTCTTTAACTTTTCTCGTAAAATCAGTGGTTCTTAAGATAATATTCGATAAATGGCGAAAAATGCCTAACTTTATGAATTTTTTTCTCGGGAACCAATTGTCCAATCAGAATAAATAAAAAACAAAAATATTTACCCAACCTTAAGCTATCACGACATATTTTTTTCTTTTTGATTTTTAATGTTTGTAACAGTGAAAACTGTATTGGAGTAGAGCTCTAACAATTTTAATTCTAAATTCAAATTTAAACTATTTATTAGCCATTAAGATACAATAATATATTAATCATCATCATTGTAATCATTATTGTCTTTATCTTTATTTGTACATTTAATAGAACACCTACAAACCGAACAACATTTTAAACCTAAAGCCAAACAAGAGCATGTTTTAGCTGTACAAGGAAACTTTCCGCCACAAGAACAAAAATACTTCTGTAACAATTGCATTGCGAATCACCGTCAAAATAATTTGGATATAAAAGACCAGGTTCTTCTAACCAACCACATTCAGATGGTTTTAAAGATTCAATATGTGCTAGAGGTGCCTGCATCCACTCGTTAATTTCTCATTTAGATCGAAGAATATGTTGACGCAGGGCAGGTCGCGATGGGGGTAATTTATCGATCGAACAATTCTTTTCAACGGCTAAATTGAATCGTAATAAATTAATGCAATTTCGATTTGCCATATTTTTATGACTGGGATCATACATGAAAGCAAATAGCGCACTAACTATGTCTAACGTATCATCGGTAGACAAAATATGTAAATTAGCTAGTTGTTCTAGTTCTTCGTCGTTTAGTTTTTCCATTGCTAAATATGCTATTTTCTTACCTATTCCAAAGATTGAACTAGTCGCGTATCACAACCTGTTAGTGTATGGAGATTCAAAATGGACAAACATTTAATGAAACCAAGTGTATTTCCGAGAACATATTGAAGTGTGCAAAAGGTCGGTAGATTTAGACAGTTGAATTTGCTTAAAATTAATTATGTCGATTTGAAGACATCAAAACTGGATGCAATTTGACGACACAAAAGAGATATTTTGTAACCCATGACACATAAAACAAACATATTTGATTTTTCCATTTGTGACTTGGTGCAAATTTGTGTTCTGTTCTGAAAAAGTGGAGAGTGATTTTTTGAATTAAGGCGGCAAAAGGATCGTGCATACTTACATTTATTGTTGCTATATTTTATTGTTATTTGGATGGTAATAGGGACTTTTGAGCAAGATTTGCGGCGAGCTGGTTGTCTTGTGCCATTTGTGAAAGGAGACGGTTGTAAATTGCGGACGTCTTCGCGATTTTACAAAAGAAGACCTTTCTGCAAGCTTTTGTTGCCACAAAAGCTATTATATTGGCGATTAATAGTACAAGTGAGTTTGTTGAATTTTTTTACTGTGTAAAACTGAGGTTTTTACACTTTTTTGTGAATCGAGCACATTTTTCGATTTCATTATAAAATTTACGTTTTGGATGCCATCGCGTCTAAAATATCCTGAAAATCGATTATTTCATGATTGCTGCGTTATATAAATCAAGATTTATCCTATTTACCCATTTGATGTCTGAGAAATTGGATGATTTTAACCACGATTAAAATTTGGAGGTTAAATTTCTCAACACATGTCCGCATTTTTGTTGTTCGACACAGAAGCCGTGCAACTTTATTTAAATCGATTTACGAGATTTGAATACCACTTGAGAAGATTTCACTCATCACTTTCACTGTTTCCTTGCAAAGAAGGAAGATTTGAGAAAAATACAGGAGTCGACTACTGTTTACACGACCAGGTTGAAAGCCACGCTGCCGTGCTGATTGCCTACCACTCCATCTCAATAGTCCAGACTACGAGGTACAGGGTGATTCAAAGATTTGTGTTTACCAAGAATTTTATGAAAAAGGTACAAAATTTTATATTTGTGAACATTTTTGATTTTATGCTATTTTATTACACATTTAACATTTACACAGTGTTAAGTGGAGGTATAGAATATTGTTTGCATTTAAATAATACCATCCAGTTTACACTGTGCACACAAGTACACAAATTTACTTTCTCTTTGACAATTGTGTCAATTTTGTCTCAATTTGCTCCAGTCTTACATCAAATTTATTCAAATAAATCACCACTTGACTCTTTGCACTCTTTAATTGATCTTATCTCGCCGATACCTACAACTTGCAGATACTGCGGCCTTAAGTTTGCGAACCGACGTAAAGCTAGCTGGGACTCATTTGTTCGAGTGTACACATTGTGCGAGATTTTATTCCCGGTAGTATTACTTGGGGGTTTGATTGAGCCGTGGATCACGACAATATACTGGAATATATCGACGATGATCGACACGTGCTGATGTTTTGCCTGTGTAAAGCCATAGTTGAGGTTGTGACTTGAAGTTATGGAAATGTGCTAAAAGTAAAACGAGAACATCCATGGCACAAAAACGGTAGGCAAAAATTTTCTGTGTAATGTTTTAAATCGATATCATTAAATAAAAATTTTTGTGAATTGTATTGCTAAAATTCGAGTAACGTATAAATAGCAACAAAAATGTTCAACTATAGTTGCAATGATTAGATTCAAGCGATAGAAATTAAAACTTTAGACTACTTATTTAAATTTTGTAATAAAAAGTAAAACAGCGTGCCATAAACATCTGTATCCGGAGATTCTACGATGATCGTTTGATTTTGTAGTCCACGTACTTGAATCTTTTGGACTTGAAGAACAAGACGTGTATCTGCGTCGATAATATGATCACAGTGAAAATTAGAATCAATGTGAACATATTCCTTAGTTATACTAAGCCAAGGGTGGATGGAGAGGTTTCACCCGCAGGTCCGGACATTTTTTAAAAATTTTGAATTTTAATTTAGAATTAAAATTGTTAGAGCTATACTCCAATACAGTTTTCACTGTTACTAACACTAAACATCAAAAAGAAAAAAATATGTCGTGATAGCTTAAGGTTGGGTAAATATTTTTGTTTTTTATTTATTCTGATTGGACAATTGATTCCCGAGAAAAAAATTCATAAAGTTAGACATTTTTCGCCATTTATCGAATATTATCTTAAGAACCACTGATTTTACAAGAAAATTTAAAGAGACAAAAAATGTTTATCTTGGTCCGATTAAGCCTATATATTTTTTTCAGATTTTTTTCTCGACATTTAGATTTATAAAACAAAAGATTGTTAATAACTATTAAAGGACGACATACAAAAAAAAGTGTATATAGAAGTTTTTTCTCGCGATAATATAAGAAATCGAATAAAATCATTTCCAGCCACTAGAACGCTAGTTGGTCGGTTAGTGAACTTAAAAAACCTATAAACCGCTCGCCTATAATACGTATTATCAATTATAGTTCTAGCTATCATGAGTTCTAGCTATAATATTCATGGTAATCTTTAAAGTAATGGTGTTCTAGTATTGTTGTAATATTGGTTCATAAATAAATACAAGAGTATAGATAGGTCATAAAAATGGGTAGCTGCTCGTCCGTGGACGGGCTTTCCCCTAGTCTAAAATAATAATCGACCAGCACGCTGTATCTACTCCAACATGTCATATTTTAGGACATTATACAACGTAATTTAATTTTTTGTTGTCGTACCAATTTAAAATCACCCCCTGGGATCTAGTTGTCCACCAAGTCAGCTTTGACTGGCATATTATTTATAAGAAGCCAGGACGCTGATCCACATACCTTAAGCTCTCCGAAAACCTAATTGGTCTAAATTAATATCCGTTAATCTGGCGATTACTTCTACATTTCCAATAAAAATATATTAAATACCATCATCGTAATTTTTGAATGTGACGACATTTTTGCCGTCAAAAATAAAAACGAAGCATCTCAAAACTCTGTTTTTGGTAAAATTTAGAATAACGATCTGCAACTTTAAAAGTAACTTTTTAAGCTAAGGAAGCTACAATACTATAAGTTATTTAAATTTATTTGGTTTATTTATTAATTAAAAAAATGATATCTCTTTACATGATTAATTAGATGGAAGGCGATTGATCTATATCTAGTGCAACTTTCTTTGCAATCCTTCCTGATTCTTCTTCGGAATTTTCTCGCGATCGCTTACGCAGATTTTTGGTTTCCTTTTCAGGCGATATCGAACGCTTTACAGGTGATCGCGATCTAGAAATTGATTTATCCCTCATATCGACAGGCGAGCGCGATCGAATGGGTGATTGAAGTCTACGAAGAGGTGATCGCGATCTTGACCTGGATAAATCTGTGGCTTCCTTTATAATAATATTCCTGCCATTCAATTCAGCCCCGTTTAATTCTTCGATGACTCTTTTCATATCATCGTATGTTTCAAACTCAACCATTCCCTGATGACGCCGTAAATTGTGCGCTTTGGCATAGGTAACTTTCCCAACCTTCGTTAAAAAATCTTTTAAGTCTTGCCATTGAAGTCGACTAGATAAATTCTCAATGGTAACTCTAAAATTGGTCCTTCTTGCGGGACTGAAACGGTGGCTGTTTCGAGAAAATCTTCTGTGATTAGGATATTGTTCTCTACTGCGCGGCTTCCGTGCTTTCTGTACTACCACTCTTCTTCCTAACAGTTTTCTATCATTCAAATTTCGAATTGCATCTTCAGCGTCTTGTTGGTCTCTGAATTCGACGAAGCAATATCTATTCTTAATTGCAACTTCTGTAATTCGTCCAAAACCTTGAAAGAAATCTTCCACATCGCGTTCACGAACTTCTTCGGATATTCCACCTACGTATACTCTGGTTCTATTAGTAGTCATGTTTTTTTATCTGTATTATTCGTATTTCAAGTTAATTTTTTATCAATTTGAATTTTTTTAATAATAAATACATTTGAATCCTATATACTGTTGATACGCATAGTTTAAAAGATTATCTTTTTTTAATAAAAAGATTATCCCTAAGGGTAAGTTGCATAAAAGAAGATCATCCTCGGATCAGGGTTAAACCAAAGATCAAAGCAAAGCAGATCGACGCAAATTAGATAGATTTACTTGATAGGTTTATTTGTAATCTATATACCTTGCGTTGATCCTGGGTCAGCTCTTGAACTAGGATCAGCTGATCCGAGGATGATCTTCTTTTATTCAAATGCTCCAATAGTTTCTACCAGGGAACTTTGATGTTACGTCATCCTAACCCTACCAACGACAAAAGTTGTCTTGATTGGTTATGCAACCAAGAGCGATGCTTATGTAATATCAGATATTGATGACGTAGCACCACAGTTCCTGGCAATTTAATTATTAAAATTTCTTTCCAAGAAGTAAATAAAAAATTAGAAGGAATAACTGTGCTATATGCGAAAATTTACTGTCCAGTCCTTTGGAAGCTACTCGACGTCTTTAAACAAATGGAATCTCTTTATATTTGCAAAGAATTATATTTTATATGCCATTGTTTTCCCAGAAAACACTGCAACTTTAAATTTGAAAAATAATAAACTTTGAAATTGCCATTAAATTGATTTCTGTTTTCACTGATTTAAAATAAAACAAGAAAATCATAATATTATGTAACTAATTATCTTTTTAATGAGAAGAAATATTATATTTGGTTGTAATTAATTGGTCAAACCAGTTTCCAGTTATAGTGCGCCAAAGATCTATGTAAACAGAGGGAAAATTTGCTATATTTTAAAGTTTTGCATAGATAAAGACGAAATCGCAAGTGAGGCGGCTGAAAATGTGAATTGTATTCAAGGTCCCGATGTAACAGTCAATCACTTAAAAGTTTGGTTTAGTCAATACCGTTCCGGTTATTTCGATGTCAAAGATGCAGCAAGCTCTGGTAGACAAACCATCGAAAATGTCGATAAAATGATGGAAATGATAAGTTAGACCGGTATGCGATCAGTCGTAGCATTGCCCTTGAGGTAAAGATCGACCAAAAAACCATTGTAAACCATTTGAAGTAGGTTGGATTCAAAAATAAGCTCGATGTTTGGGTGCCACACAAATTGACGCAAAAAATCTTGATTGCCCGTATTTTCATCTGCGTATCCTTGGCCAAACGTCAAGAAATCGAACTATTTTTAAAGCGGATGGTGACTGGGGATGAAGAATGGGTCACATACAACAATTCTGTGAGAAAAATATCGTGGTTGAAGAGCGGCAAAGCCGCCAAAACGGTTACCAAGCCAGGATTGACGACCAGAAAAGCTGTGCCGTGATGTGTTTAGTGGGATTGATAACGGATTATCCACTATGAGCTGTTCCCGTCGGGCCAAATACTCAATTCCAACCTGTACTGCCAACAATTGGACCGATTGAAGCTGTTGATTGATCATAAGCGACCAGAATTGTCTAAAAAGAGAGGAGTCTTCTTCCATTATGACAACGCCAGGTCACACACGTCAATAGTGACTCGCCAGAAACTCTGAGAGCTCGGATGGGAGGGTTTAATGCATCCACCTTATACTCCGGATCTGGTAACAAGAGATTACATCTTTTCCAATCCATGTCAAACTCTCTTAGTGGTGTAAACTGGCCTCAAATTTTCTGTGAAAATTGGTTATCCGAGTAGTTTTCCAATAGGGACATTGGGTTTTATGAGAGAGGAATCATGAAATTACCATCACAATGGCAACAAATTATCGAACAAAATCGCATCTTAGGCTCAAATCAAATGATGGTAACCGTGTTAAATAAAGCATTAAAGTAAACGCCAAAATAATGGATTACTTTTTACTTGACCTAATATTTAATATAAATTACAAAACATCTGTTGTGAGTGTTACGTCGTCGGTGGCGGGAATATTTCGAACTGTTTTGACTTTTAATTAAAAGAGTAATGGCTATTGCTAATAATTCATTTAATTCCTCTATCATAAACTTAGATAGTGGAAAAATTCCTACAAAATATAATCTCAATAATAAATAACAGTAAATTCACTTACAATTTCTGCCCTTACCGGTTTAGACTGTAACTGACTTTTGAATAACCCGTATTTGTATTTTGGTATCTATGACCATCGGTAAGACAGAAATTTATTGTAAGATCATTAAAATTATCCCTAGGGGTGCTTAGAGTTTCTGTAACAACATCTATCATCTGAAATATTGCATTTGTATTTCAAATACCTGAAAAGACATAATATTCTCACTCCCATTTTTTTGCCATATAAATATTGCGATAGAATCTAATATATATTTCCGAAAGTTTGTGTGTGTGAAGACAATTAATTAATTAATTAATTAATGATTAATTAACAATTGGTACCGTTACCGTAACAATTAATTACTAATTAATTGACAATTAATCGACAATTAATTAATAAGATTTAAGCAAAGCAAATGCAAAGCAAAGCAAAGCTAAAGCAAAGCAACACAAAAAACTAAGAAGTTCAGAATAGCCGATGCCAGAGTTGAAGCAAACGAAGATGTTGCCGTTGTTCGATATTGAACTAATAAGAGGTTCAGAATGACCGATACCAAAATTGAAGAAAACGAAGATGTTGCCGTTATTCGACGTGAAACTAATAGGTCGAGAATGACCAATGCTAGAACCAAAGAAAGTGAAGATGGGACCTGTATTCATGAAGCTAACCGGTTGAGAGTGGCCGATGCTAGAAGTCAAGAAAACAAAAAAGAAAACATTCGAAGCTCCGGCCGCAGAAACTCAAAATGAATGCGATCAATGACTTCAAACACATCAAGCCGAACGACTTGCTACTCGAAGGTTAATAATAATCTAAAAAGATAAATTATTTAACATGCATCCACTGGAGGAATTGAATAAATTTCGAAACTAAAATTAATTAAGAAAAATTAATTAGTAATTCACTAACACAAATTCTTTCTATATACACGCTAAAACGTATTTTATTTTATGTAAAACCCCGGGGTTTTTTCAGATTTTAACAGCAGAGTACATTTTAAGAGAGCTCACAGACGCTGATATAGCATGCTTAAAAGAACTGAAAATTGATCCTCAACTAGCGATGAAGTATATTCAAGATTTCACTATTATGGTACTACCAGAAACCATCAACTTTGCCCTTTGTTATGCAAAGAAAATGAACGTCTTAATTGCAGAAAATAAAATCAACCTAAGTAAATATAGTAAATACAATAAATTAATAGGCGATTTTATTAATACACTTCCTAATAGCGACTTTAACGAATACCAAATGAGTCTTTTACCGAAAGCTTACGAAACTTGTGGCATTTTAAGGACATATAACGTAATTTGATTTTTTGTTGTCGTATCAACTTAAAATCACCTCCCCTGGGATCGAGTTGTCCACCAAGTCAGCTGTAACTGGCATATTTAATATCCACATGTCTTAATCTCTCCGAAAACCTAATTGGTCTAAATTAATCTCCGTTAATCTGGCGATTACTTCTACATTTCCAATAAAAATATATTAAATACAATCACCATAATTTTTGAATATGACGACATTTTTGTCGTCAAAAACAAAAACGAAGAATCTCAAACTCTGTGTTTTTGGTAAAATTTAGAAAAACGATCTACAACTTTAAAAGTAACTTTTTAAGCTAAGGAAGCTACAATACAATAAGTTAATTAAGTTTATTTGGTTTATTTAATAAAAAAAATTATATCACTGTTTACATGATTAATTAGATGGAAGGCGATCGATCTACTGTATCTAATGCAACTTTCTTTGCAATATTTCCTGATCCTTCTTCGGAATTTTCTCGGGATCGCTTACGCAGATTTTTTGTTTCCTTTTCAGGCGATATCGAACGCTTTACAGGTGATCGCGATCTAGAAAGTGATTTATCCCTCATCTCGACAGGCGAGCGCGATCGAATGGGTGATGTAAGTCTATGAAGAGGTGATCGCGATCTTGACCTGGCCAAATCTGTAGCTTCCTTTATAATAATTTTCCTGCCGTTCAATTCGGCCCCGTTTAATTCTTCGATGACCCTTTTCATATCATCGTAAGTTTCAAATTCAACCATTCCCTGATGACGCCGTAAATTGTGCGCTTTGGCATAGGTAACTTTCCCAACCTTCGTTAAAAAATCTTTTAAGTCTTGCCATTGAAGTCGACTAGATAAATTCTCAATGGTAACTCTAAAATTGGTCCTTCTTGCGGGACTGAAACGGTGGCTGTTTCGAGAAAATCTTCTGTGATTAGGATATTGTTCTCTACTGCGCGGCTTCCGTGCTTTCTGTACTACCACTCTTCTTCCTAACAGTTTTCTATCATTCAAATTTCGAATTGCATCTTCAGCGTCTTGGTGGTCTCTGAATTCGACGAAGCAATATCTATTCTTAATTGCAACTTCTGTAATTCGTCCATAACCGTGGAAGAAATCTTCCACATCGCGTTCACGAACTTCTTCGGATATTCCACCTACGTACACTCTGGTTCTAGTAGTCATGTTTTTTTATCTCTATTATTTGTATTTCAAATTAATTTTTTATCGATTTGAATTTGTTTAATGATTAATACATTTGAATCCTATATACTGTTGATACGCATAGTTTAAAAGATTATCTTTTTTAATAAAAAGATTATCCATAAGGAGTGTTTAAAGGTACAGCCGCCCGCAAATAGTGTACCATTGAAAAAGGAATTCCTTAAACGGGGAAGGGAAGATTTAAATTCAAGTAAAGAGGAAGAGGAGGCATTCCGAAGAAGTAAGAAAACACCTAAATCACCAAATAGAGCAGTGGAAAAAGTAAACAAGGGTGAAATCATGGACGAATTGAAGGAGATGATGGTAGGACTAACAAAAATGGTAATTGCTGGTAATAAAGTAAATATGGAAATAAAAGAAAAATTTAATACGATGAAAATAAACTATTAAATGGAGCAGGTGATTGAGAGTCTGGCTACTAACGGGAATACAAGATGAATGAATGGCCCTTCTTGAGGAACAACTAGAAAAACATGAAAAAGAAAAAAGAAGCGAAAATATAATCATATAAAACATCTAGAAATTGATGGAAATTTAACCCCTGAAAAAGTTGAGGATTTCTTGAACAATAAGATACAGGTAACATGTTGAAGTTGTGGATGCCTTTAAAGTGGAAAGAATTGCCGAAAAACAGATAATAATCGTAGCAATATTGAAAAACCACACGCAGAAGAGATTAATTATGGAAAACAAAAACAAACTTAGAGGTACTAAAACTTACATTGAAAATGACTTGACCAACAAGGAAAATGAGATACAAAACCAAATATGGTCTTCAGCTAAGGTTGAAATGGAAAAAGGAGAGATAATTAGATGTCGGTTATCAAAAAATGATTAAAAATTATAAAGTATATGTATGGGACAAGAACGATAATGCTATGCGACTTTCCCATACAGATCCTCCAGTAAGTTCAACTTACAAGTTCATTGTGATAACAGTACTTTATTCTGTACATTATTATTTTATTGTAAGTCGATTTGATTTATAAAAATGACCAATTGGGATAATTCAGCGTCGGATGTGTCTCTTTTAGACGACATTATTACACAAACTAGTTGTCAACCTAGTGTAAGTTATAATTTTGAAGAAATTAATTTGCTGTTGTCTTCTTGGGGATTTGCGCAAGAAGTCATTAGAAAAGTAACAGGTAAAAAAAAATCATATTATAACTATGTTTTTTTATGTGTAATAAAAATCTAACACTAAATTTATAATTTTAGAAATTTTGTGAAAAAGAGTGGCGAATAATCAGGACAGGGTATTATTTAAACAATAAAAGTGATAAATATTTTGTTTTATAATTATAATTTTTTTTCAGTTTACAAAACAAAACTGTGACTTTGAAAATAATTGATGAGCTTTCGATCGAGATTACAAAATTATTGTTTCCTTCAGAAAGTAAAGTAAGTTATTGCTGCACCATACTTAAAATTTAGTTTCCGCATAAGAAAAATTAAAGCTCTTTGAAATAAATATATTCAAAATTTCAATTAATTATGTTTGTGTATAGGAAACCTATTATATTGCTCGAAAATTAGGTGGACACCCGAAAGGAAAATTATACGATCGCATTAAAAACTTAAAATATACTTTAGTAAGAAAAGGATTGTTTAAAACTACCAAAAAAGCATCAGTTGCAACTCCAACAACATGTAATAAATTATTGCAATTAATTTATCTAAAAAGTATTTTAATGTATTTTAATTATTTTAGCTAACGATTTAAGTTCCCTATAATGAAAATTTAAGTAATCTTCAAGTCTGGCTGAAATACAATGTTGATGGCAATAACTGGACGGAAGTATTAGAAAAAAATGGAAAACAACAGTTACATTGCGAAATCGCCAATGTTTTCAAATGAACTTTATAAAATTAATTGAAGAGTGGCCATTATTTAAACACCCTAGAAGTTCGGTTTTAGTAAGTATCTTAATTATTATCTAACTTATTATGAAAAAATCAAGAAAAATACTTTCTGAAATGCTTTAGTGATTTCTGTTCTTATACATTCCATATACATTTACTTCCAAGTAATAAATTAGCGTTTAAGTTTAAAAAGCTTTGTTAATTAATAATTATTTATATAATTTCGTTACCAGTTATTATTAAGCATTACTTATAATTTTTTATTTTATTTCTTATATTTTATATTTTGTGTACGTTTTTTAGATTGTATTAAACCATTTAACAAATAATAAATAATAGTTTTAATTATTTACTTAAAACAACCTACCTTAAGTTTACAATAAGAATGGAAATACTCACTGAAAATCAAGAATGAGCGTACTTCAGATCTAGTAGGTATTCAGAATAGAAGTTCTTAAAACAAGATTGTTACAAACTATTTTTAAGAATGGTCATTCTAAAATTAAGAACTCTTAAGTCTTGGAAATAAGAATGTTTTGCTTAGAAATAAACCTCAGTGTGTTTTAATTTACAATTGAGAATTGGCATTCTTAAACAGAGAAAGGCATACTTGAAATTGATATCTCACATTCCTAAACGATAATCAAGTACGACATTCTTAAGTTTTTCTTGATTTTAAGAACGTCCAATGCTTGGGCCAATTTCCAGTACGTTTATTCTTCATTTAAAGTTTATTTTTCTAGCTGGTAAGAACGGATTTGTTTGAGTGTGGCAAAGGAAATAAAACAGCTAGAGTGGCAACGTGAAATGTAGGAGCTTTGTTGGGACCCGGTGAGATGAAAGAGGATATGAGATGTCAGGGTATACATAGTATGGAGTTGGATGAAATACAGGAAACCGGATGGATAGTGAAGGTGGAATAAGAGAAGGTGGCTTCGTGCTTGTGAATTCCGAGAAAATAGACAAGGGAGTAATGGTACCGGCAGTAATGTAACGGCTTCGGCATATGAATGAAATATATAGGGATGTAATGATATGTAAAAATGAGGATTAATCCACCTCAACAAATGGATTTTGTAAGTCCGTAAAGGACAGCTATATTCTATGTAGAATGCTAATAATTATAATAATAAAAATATATTTAAAAAAAACAAAAACGAAGAATCTCAAAACTCTGTTTTTGGTAAAATTACAAAAATTTAGAAAAATGATCTGCAACCTTAAAAGTAACTTTTTAAGCTAAGGAAGCTACAATACTATAAGTTAATTAAGTTTCTTTTGTTTATTTAATAAAAAAAATTCTATCACTGTTATTAATCTACATGATTAATTAGATGGAAGGCGATCGATCTATATCTAGTGCAACTTTCTTTGCAATGCTTTCTGATCCTTCTTCGGAATTTTCTCGCGATCGCTTACACAGATTTTTGGTTTCCTTTTCAGGCGATATCGAACGATTTACAGGTGATCGCGATCTAGAAAGTGATTTATCCCTCATCTCGACAGGCGAGCGCGATCGAATGGGTGATTTAAGTCTACGAAGAGGTGATCGCGATCTTGACCTGGCCAAATCTGTAGCTTCCTTTATAATAATTTTCCTGCCGTTCAATTCGGCCCCGTTTAATTCTTCGATGACTCTTTTCATATCATCGTATGTTTCAAACTCAACCATTCCCTGATGACGCCGTAAATTGTGCGCTTTGGAATAGGTAACTTTCCCAACCTTCGTTAAAAAATCTTTTAAGTCTTGCCATTGAACTCGACTAGATACATTTTCAATGGTAACTCTATAATTGGTCCTTCTTGCGGGACTAAAACGGTGGTTGTTTCGAGAAAATCTCCTGTGATTAGAATATTGTTCTCTACTGCGCGGTTTACGTGCCTTCTGTACTACCACTCTTCTTCCTAACAGTTTTCTATCATTCAAATTTCGAATTGCATCTTCAGCGTCTTGTTGGTCTCTGAATTCCACGAAGCAGTAATTATTCTTAATTGCAACTTCTGTAATTCGTCCATAACCGTGGAAGAAATCTTCCACATCGCGTTCACGAACTTCTTCGGATATTCCACCTACGTACACTCTGGTTCTAGTAGTCATGTTTTTTTATCTCTATTATTTGTATTTCAAATTAAGTTTTTATCGATTTGAATTTGTTTAATAATTAATACATTTGAATCCTATATACTGTTGATACGCATAGTTTAAAAGATTATCTTTTTTAATAAAAAGATTATCCCTAAGGTCAAGTTGCATAAAAGATTATCATCCTCGGATCAGGGTTAAACCAAAGATCAAAGCAAAACAGGATAGACGCAAGGTAGATAGATTTACTTGATAGGTTAATTTGTAATCTAATACCTTGCGTTGATTCTGGGTCAGCTCGTGAACTAGGATCAGCTAATCCGGGGATGATCTACTTTTATTCAACTGCTCCAATAATTTCTACCAGGGAACTTTGATGTTACGTCATCCTAACCCAACTAATGACAAAAGTTTATGCAACCAATACCGATGCTTATGTAAGATCAGATATTGATGACGGAGCACCAGAGTTCCTGGTAATTTTATTATTAAAATTCCTTTCCAAGAAGTAAATAAAAAATTAGAAGGAATAATTGAACCGCGTTATGCATAACTTGACCAAGCGCCAATAAGAAATTTAGAGATGGTTGTGCCATGTACAGCACAATAATGTAATTTAACTATAGAAAAATCAAGAGCGGCTTCCTAAATTACAGGTTCTTGGCGCTCTTGATTTTTCTATAGTTAAATTACATTATTATTTATTATTGGCACAAAAATGTCTAAATTTCATATTGGCGCTTGGTTGAGTTATGCATAACGCGGTCCAATTGTACTATTATGAGAAAATTTACTCTCCATCCTCTAGAAGCCACTCGACGTCTTTAAACCATTGGAATCTCTTTATATTTGCAAAGAAGAAAACATAATATATTTTATTAATTTTATATGCCATTGTTTTCCCAGAAAACACTGCAACTTTAAATTTGAAAAATAATAAACTTTGAAATTGCCATTCAATTGATTTCAGTTTTCACTGATATAAAAGAAAACAAGAAGATCATAATATGTAACTTATTATCTCATATTATATTATTCTAGTATAATATATTAAAAAAATTGTAACAATTAAAATTAGTTCTAAATAGAAGTGTACAACTTTCATTAATAGTCAATCCTACATAATTTAAAGAAAATATAAACCATCTAGTAAAATAATGCGAGCACTACTCGGACATAGCTAATTTCAACGCAATTATATTTCCTTAGAGAGCTGTTGGGATTCTCCATTCCATTCAAGTACTAATTGAATTTTTCTGATGGTCTTTTTCTATAGGCAGCTAAAAATGCCTTTGTTCAATTATTCATGGTTTTATTCCTTTACGATATTTAAAAATCGAGAAGAAATATTATGTAAACCAAATTGAGATAAGATCATCTAAACATTATAAAATTTATGTCAGTTAATCACATTCTTGAAAAGGAAATGTAGCATTCTTAATGTTAGTCTTTTCTCGGCGTTTGCTATTTAATGATTTTAATTATTAACAGTATGCAGCCACAAATTATTATATTCATTCACTTTTCATTTTATATCGGAATTTTTAATAGAAAATAATATACAATTAAAATTATTTGCTGAAAAACTAATTAAAATGCTGTGCATGAGAAAATTTATTTATTTCTAACTGCAGAAACTTTGAATCAGGAAACTACATAATCTAAAAATTCCATGCTTTATACATTTATAAGATATTTTATCATAAACAATTCGCTATTATTAATCTACTGCTAAACAAAATTTCTGGCTAATTTGTCAAACATATTCAACATTTTAGAAACTTTTAAGTCTATTTTTTGGATACAGATTCTAATTTTTATCTAATGAATTCAGGTTAGAAGTACACATCAGTCTCAAAATAAATTAAACAAAATTCCATTTTTGTGTTGTTACTAGCTTGAAAAAATAATTATTAGTAGTACAATACACAAGATAAATAATACATAGTAACACCACAAAAAGTTTTGTTAAATATCATATAGTAAGTAGGTAAATTTTGTAGCAACCTTAGACGAAAAATTTTTAATTAATTAAATCTTAGTTGTCTTCGTGTTCCCCTTCTTGTGCGAACATGTACCTGGGAGCCTGAAATTTAAAAAAGATTAATATTTTGAAATATTATTATATAGTCGGTATTGAAACGTCTTGCGACGTTATCCGATACCTAATTACCAACCTTGCGAATTGGCATTTGGTTTGTTTAGCATTTTACATTTTTTACCTAGACGAGGAGCAAGCCCGACGTAGAACCCCCAACCTGGAGGACCAGAGAGACGGCCAGAATAAAGTTCGTACTTCACCCGGATTCGAACCGGGCATTTAGCGTTCACAGTCAACTTATTCGACCATTATGCTCCGACCGTCTCTACTATTTTTGAAATATATTAATATAATTAGTTTTAAGATTATGTGATTCACAATTTGAATAGATTCGTAATAATTACAATTTTCGGATGAGGCCAAAGATCAATTAATAATTTAAAATCAACCATTCAACGATAACATTTAATAAACCAATAAGTAAGCTATCATTTACTTAAAATCCTACAAAAAAGCTTACCCTACAATCATAATATTAAATATTCCACGCTCTCAAGAACTGAGTAAATAGGCTGATCACCCTCGAATATCAATGCAATATGGTCACGTTGAGCAGCTCGCAATGCAGAGTTTGTCATTTTTATAGTAATTTGCATTATCCCAAGTTTTAGGTGATATTTACTAACTATAAGCAAGGAACTGCAGGTTGGCGTTAATCCAAACCACATTACAAATAATTTGATGACAAATAGTAAGCTAACCGATTCCTTCCAAGACCAATTACATCACCAATTATAATATTATGTAATAATATAATTGTTAATAATAATACATTAAAATAATTAATTTGTATTAAATTGAAAACAACATTTTTAGGGTAAGCTTCCGCGACATTTTATTCTTTCCTTTATAGGATTACAGAATTACTTTTAAATTATTGTTGGTTAAAATTTTTAAGTTCACAAAAGCCTAATATGCTAAAAGATCAATTGAGGGTTTTAATACGCTGCCTGATTTTGTTAAAATAGAACCACGATCCACCAGCTTTAGAGAAAATCCTTTGTTGCATGCTAATGTATGATAAAAGCATTACATTAGACATTTAAAAAATCAATTATTATTAAAACGGACGTATTTTGGTAAGTAATGGTGTAAAATTTAGCACGTTAAATTTTATATTAAAAAACTCTTGAAGTGAAAAGAGAATACAAAAACGCATTGAATTGTTGAAAGAAAACCTGAAAACTACATCGGAATTTTCTTAACGGTTTTTTGGATACGTCAATGGGTAAAAGGTATATTGAAATTTAAAGAACGGTTCTGTTTTATTTTCAAACCAAATAATTTCATCAAAGACGTAATATTATAGAAGATTGATTTTGTACCTTTAAAACCCACTCCTGTTTCATTATATTTAATGTACGCAAAACGAAATTCAACTGATGTAAATGATTTATCACATTCACATTTTTCTTTAAATATATTTTAAAAGCATTATTGTTGATTTTGGTTTCATAAGCGTAAAATTTATCAATTTCCTAAATTGGTTTTATAATATTTAAACATTTGTGAAATTTTATCTTAATTAAATTTAAATGTAATTTGTTACCAAACTTTTTACAAATTGGATATCCATCACTTTCGTGTTTAATTTTTTGATATGAGTATTTGCAAAATATTTAATTTAATATTCTTACTGAAAGGACACTCGGATCAGATCTTCGTCCAAAACGTAAACGTAACGATGGCTGTCGACCAGATTTTCGAACCAGTTGATGAGCTCCCAATCGTTCCTCCAATGCATCTTTCTGAAGTAGCAGCTCATAGAGATCCCTTATACTATCTGAAAAAATATTCGGATTAACTTTTTAGGAACATTAATTTCTGCTTTTAGCCAACACCAACGTTTCATACTCAATTCCACTTCGATTGCTAGTTCAAATTACTTTCAGTAAGTACCGATAAACTTTTAAAAGTTTCTAAAGCTCACACAAGTAAATAACGTTTTGAAACTTTGTGCTTAAGCCATGTGACAGCTGAGAAAAAATACTGAATTTCAAAAATTCAATAGCATCCACAATGCCACAAAATTTATAAAATAGAATGTTTTGGAGTAGTTGCTATAGCTACCACTTCGTAAGCTCTCAAATTAGTAAAGAAATTTTACAATAGAGATAAAAATAAATTTATTGTTAAACTGAAAATATTTTTACGAAAGATTTATAATAGATTTACTCGACTTAAAAATCTTCTTAGTGTTTATCGTCCAAGGATTTCTTTGCAATACCTGGCCCACATTTCTTAAACTTATACTTTTATTTTATAAAATTACAGACGAGATGCTTGCTGCAAATTGTAAATAAAATCATCAAAATGATCATAGGAAATTTTTTAAATTGTAATGATTTCACATCAGTTATCATAGATATCCGATAGATTTTATTTTTAACGTTGAGATTATCTACCTCTAGCGAAAGTAGTTCCACTCTCCAAGCTTTTTCCAATTTGTGCAAAGAGTTTTTGTCTTCATAATAATGTCTGATTTTTATGAAATTTTGCATTGAAAGAAAAAATTAGGTGTCGATTTTCATTTTTATAGACATTATGAAAATGTACTCGTAAGTATGCTTAGGTTTTGAGTTATTAATTTTTTTTAATATTATAGTAGTTTCTTTTGCATACTGTAATAAAAGGAACAAGTTCGGGCCGTTCCGAATCGTTGTTTTTGTTACAAACTAAAATTAAGGTAGATTTGCCTTATTTGCACTGTATTTCTTTTTAAATTTATATACTTTTTAAATTTTTACTTTAGAAACCTGATAAGATATAAATAAGGCTAAGGGCGAGGATCACCAAAGTCAGTTAGTTTATCCTCCTGTTAAATAGTTGGATATAATTATTGTTATCGTGTAAATGGGACTTTAAATAAATTTGACCTTTAATTTCCAAACGCCATCTGTCATCTGTAGAACTGAAAGTTAGCGTAGAATCTCGTGTAAATTAGAAAATAATTTACTTTGAGCTTACTGTTTTAACTGTTTTTACTGTTTTGTGAGTGATTTATATTAAATTCAAATTCGAAACAGATGACAGATGGCGTTTGGAAATTAAAGGTCAAATTTATTTAAAGTCCCATTTACACGATAACAACAATTATATCCAACTATTCAGCAGGAAGATAAACTAACTGGCTTTGGTGATCCTCGCCCTAAGTGTTTAAATTCTAAAAAGAACTTCTAAAAGAATCCTCCGAAATTAGGAATTAATTAATTAATTAAGAAGGAATTAAATTAAAGAAGTGGTTTACCAAAGTCGGTGAGAGGAACTATACAAATTGTGAGGAAAAATTAAAATCTGAAAATTATAAATTCAAATTTTAAAAGATCAAAAATTACTTTGTCTGGATATATTTGACAAGTTGGCGTAGTTCTGAAGAATTACTAAGCTTTTGCATCCAATATCTTTGTTTTCGATTTTCTTAAGTATGCGTGGTGGAAATTCAATTAACCTTACACTGAATTTTAATAAGGTAAAAATTGTTGACCATATAAATTACAAAATAAAACAAGGCAGTATACTATAATATTGTGATAATATTAAAAGAAATTTGCAATGTGTCTTATGTGGCAAAAATGCATTTACTAGTAATGCATAAAATGCATTAACCTCATTTTAGTGCAGCAAACAACGAATTTTGTTTAAAATTAACAAAGAGAATTTCTAATTTTATATTTTTGTCGTTTATTACAACCATTTTCAATTCAATTAATTACCGTTAATTAAAATGCGTAAAGGAGTCCCTTAACAGAAGAAGAAATTACTAAAATCAAAGTGTACAAAGACATAGGCTTTTCCAAGAGAGAAATTGGAAGAAAAATTAATAGATCACCCGGGGTCATAAGTAACTTCTCCATAAAATCCATTAAACAATGCCTGACTGACCAAGCTTTTCTTTGCTAAAGAATCACTATTTGAGTTATAAAATGGTGAAAGTGAAAAAAGTTGTGTGATACACGGGAGGTAGTGCTTTTAATAGCGACCATGATTTTATATTCTTACACAGGTAAACAAAAATGAAATAAGTAGTTTTATTGCTTTTTAGCTTTATTTGTGAGGTTTCAAGGGTAGTCGATTTAAGTAGTAACGAGAGTACAGGTAACGATAGGTTTGTTCGTTTGTATGAACTAACTTGAACTGGGTTATCTTTCGAGACAAAATACTCCCACCACAAAAGTTAGATAGTGTTCTAATTTGCACTGCCTACTCCTCCTATGGAGGTCAAGCAAGAAGTTCATGTTCGGTTATGAACTGAACAGCCAAATGAACACAGTACATTGCACTAACTTGAACCGAGCAAGTTAGTTCATACAAACGAACAAACCTTATGCAATGTTGAATGAACGAAAACGATTTACCATTTGAAGTTGACATGGTACAATCTTTAACAAATAATTCATATAGTACTATATTTCGATGTTTATACTATTACATTAATTCATCGGTGGAGCAGCGAGGTTAATCATATGGGTGAAGGTGCCCCCATATGGATTTCGCATTTGTTACAATTAGATGTTAAACGATGTATCCATTGTACGTATTGTATGTAAATAAATATTATTATTACATTATTGGTTGATCAAATCACCAACTTTATTGTATACTGTGGGGGTTCGTCCAAAATATATTAAAATAACAGCTGATCAAACTGGTGTACATTATTTATTTAGTAAAAAATTTAGTGAGAGGGATTAAATAACTTAACTTACGATGAAGAAATTAACGAGCGGTTCGCGAATTATTATGATTAAGGAGGGAGAATGACAGATTGCGTTCGATACGCGATAGGGATAGTGGCTTATTGGGACAATTAAGCGTAAAAGTGCACAGAAAGACTTCCAAGTTCTGAAATTAAAAACAATTATGCGGTTTCTGAGAGCGGTAAAGAAAGGTTTGAAAGTCGTGGAATTTGCAAATAAAGCAGTTGGATACAAATGCAGGGCACCGGGTTCAAACCAGGGGAGAGTCAAACTTTCTTATGACCAATTCTCCATGTTTTGGAGGGCACATTAAGCCGGCGGTCTCCCTGAATTGACGAATTGCAACCGTTAATAAAAAAACAGGGCCACAGGCACATTGAAGGCTAGCCTATCAAGATGCTACTGGATGTAAAACAACTATACTTCAAAATCCATCTTCGGACTACTAACCTACCCGTCTGGTCAGCGTGGTGAGTTATGGCCAAAACCTGCATTACTACAAAGGCCTACGTCCAGGAGGGGACTAGGACAGGCTGAAGAAAACGAAGACTTTTTTGGGTCCCAACACGATTCCAGATTTAAAGAACGAAATTAATCGAGTCATTTATGAACTATCACAGGATTTATGCCGATGAGTAATAGGAAATTTTATTGAAAGACTGTAATAGCATATTTTTTGGCATTGAAAAAATTTAACATTACGTTTTGATGTATCAGTTTGACGTTTGAAATAGTCAGTTCAGGTTCAAAAATTAATTTTAAAGCTTTAGGGGTATTTAAAATTCTTTTTAATAATTCAATATCATGCAATTTTTTGCTCATCTTTTGTAACTTAATAAAGCAACTTCTTCCCTTTTTCCGAATTTTATTGAATGTGGGCGAAATTTCATTGAAAGACTAATAGCATATTTTTTGGCATTGAAAAAATTTAACATTACGTTTTGATGTATCAGTTTGACGTTTGAAATAGTCAGTTCAAGTTCAAAAATTATTTTTAAAGCTTTAGGGGTGTTTAAAATTCTTTTTAATAATTCAATATCATGCAATTTTATTGCTGATTAAACGAATTCAATCGAGGCCGTAGTTCTCTCAACGACGAGTTTCGTGAAGGTCGGCCAAAATCGGTTGTTGTTCCCGAAGATATTGATGCTGTGGGTGAACTGATACTGAGGCATCCTTGGGCATTATGGGGACCAGCTCACATTCAATATTGAATAAACCTTTGGTTGTCAAAAAGATTTCTTTGCGTTAGATGCCGCATAATTTTACAATCGCTTAAAAAAGGCTCTTGTCAATTGGTCGAAAGAACTGTTCAAAATATACGATTGCGGTGCTTCAAAATGAGTCTATGGCATCGCGACAGGTGACGAATCATGGATCTACGCGTATGAGCCCAAAAATAAAAAGCAGTCGACTGTGTGCGTTTTTCAAAATGAGCCATCCAACAAAAGCTGTTCGAGCACGAAACACTTCGAAGAAAGTGGTCGCCTGGTTTTTTCGGAAAAACTGGACGTGGTGCATCCGTATCATTGGTACAACGTAGAACGGTAAATTTTGAATAGTACAAAACCATTTATTTGCCAGAAGTCTTCGGAGAAATAAGGAAAACCAACCGCCAAAGACGGATCATTCTCAACTATGACAATGTGAGCTCTCACACATCGGCTCGAACGAGTGAATTTTTGAGCACTCAAAACGTTGATTTTATGGACAATCCGCCGTATAGTCCTAATTTAGCATCCAATGACTTCATTTTATTTTCGCACGTCAAAAATAAATAGCGAGGTCAACGCTTTTCGACACCTGAAGGAGCGGATGGTGCTTTCAAAATGCAAGTTTTGGAGGTACCTCAATCGGAGTGGAAAAAGGGCTTCAAGAATGGGTTTTAACGCATGCAAAGTATATTGATCTTCATGAAGAGTATTTTCAAAACTAATAAAGTCATTTTTGATGAAAAATATTTATTGTTGTTCTGAAATCTCGAAATATAAAAGGCAACCTAAGTGCAACAGATCCTGTACAGTTAACACCAACAGTGTTTGGATGTCCACTGGAAGGCCGAGCTAAGAAATTCTGTACGGCCCGCGATTGGAACCCAGAATTTCCGCTCTGTAACTCAACCACCGGTCACATCACTCCACCACTGGTGCTTCGTTTCTTTATATTACTATAATATTTATTCAGATCAATATAAAATAATATATGGCTTTAGTGCAGGCTTTTTAATTTTCTCTACTTTGCAAATATCTCAACGCAATTTTCTGTTACATGAACCGTGCATTTGTGTTTCTTTCTCAGCTACCTAACATTGGTATCGGGGATGGATGGAAATTGCGATATAGAACTCCTCGTGTTTACCCATTTGACATTGGTCTTCAGCAGAGTTCTGTGTTAAAGTTTAAAACCAATATTATTTGTATTCTAACTGTGTGTTATCGTATCGTCAATGGTCATCTAAATACTATACTAATTGCTATGGAAATGTCGACATTACTCAGTAGTTTAATTGAAAAACAACATTGTCCAATTTCCGATAACAATAATTAGTAGTATAGTATTAATTTTATGGTTTGTAAACGAAATTTCAGATTCAATAAATTATAACTATTTACTTGCTATAACTATTAAATTCGTGGTTTAACAATAATAAATTAAATGACAAGAAGTTGATTGATGTTACTATATTGAGTAAATTATTGTAATCTAACATTAAGAATAATATAGTCGACTAAAATAAATACTAGCTTAAAAGTTTAATTAAGTGTATGAAAATTAATATAAAGGCGAAACGCTATTTTTTTTATTATTAACAATTCGTACCAAGGTTCAGGCGTCAATTTTTCCCCAAGCGGAAGTAATTTCAACAGTGAAAGGATAAATCAGGCGTCTATAGTTCAGTTGAGAAATTTTTATATTTTTCAACAAACAATAAACAGTTTCTTTTATAATTATTCCACGTACATCATTAGAAAATTGTGAAATACTGTTAAATAACATTTTTATCAAACGACAAGAAAGTATTTCTGGAAAACTCCTTCAAATATTACTATTTTAAGCGTTATAATCAAAATGAAATTTGTTTACAAAATAATTGAAATTTAATATACGAAGTGTGTTTATTAGGTAAATAATTTTACACTGTTTTAACGAACGACTATTGCTCGTACTGGATCGGCCTGCGGCCTCATAATACCATCCCCAAGTACCTATTTGTGCCAATTCTCCCAAACTTAATGCGATAGAGCTTGTAAGTTGTAAGTTTCATTTGTTAACTTCCTGAAGAGGAAACCTATAAATGTTTGTTTACTTATTAAACCTATTTGCAAGATAACAAGTAGAAACTTCATTCTAGCATAAGAAGTTTCATTACCATTTTAGTAGTTTTCTGTGACTTGCAAATATTTAGTTTTACTAAAAATTAACTTGGTGCTATTCCAGTCCTTTTGTTTTCCCCAATAACTAGTGCAGTCTAAAGTAGTATCTAAAATCACATTTGATTTAATTATTAAAAATTTCAAGTGATCCTATTGCTGTTTTTTTTTACAAAAAGCAACTAAAAATTATAATTCTCATTCTATTAAATTGGATCATTTTGTTTATATCGAGGTTGTCTTGTTCAAGTTAATTAACTAAATGAATGCTTGTACAGGAAAAGTAACACATCGGATGTGTTTCAAACTTTAATCAATAACCTCCCATGAAGTCAAGATTTTAGATACGTTATATCTAAAAGCAACAATTTGGTTGAAAATGAATGACCAAAATTTACAAATCAAACAAAAATTTTAATAAAAAAAAGTTGGATTAAATTGTATTATTAGAAAAGCCTTAGATAAGCCTGATTTTAGGATTAACTTTTTGTTTACACTGGATAAATGTTTGACGAGTTAAACTATTAATTACTAACCATGGGAAAATAATTTTATCGATAGAATGATGGACTAAAATCTTTATTAAAATTCGACAAAATAAAAATTTTGCTATCAAAGGATTATTAGAACCTACAATGTTTTAGCAAACTAATTTAATCATAAATTAACTTACTTATCAACTACTGGAAGTTAAGTTGATATAATTTAATTATATCAATATGTCTTATCTGTTATATAATCATAGAGCACTGCATTTACTCCCCCTTTTAATAAGCTAGTGGAGATTTGACTAAGTAATAGCCATGTAAACATCGGAAAATCTTCCCGTATCATGTTGTGTATTGATATTGGACATGGATCGTAGAGCATTAAATTACCATTGAAAATACGAAACTGTAGTTAATATTTAGGTGAGTAGTGCTATTAACAGTAATTTCATTATAAATTTGATTAAGTAAGTGCGAGTACAATTTGTTCTATACTCTCCAAAGTTTAGATTCTAAATTCAAATGAAGAACAAGAAGAAGTTTTAAACAAATCAAAAGGGTGCTTTTAGATGATGGTGACAATTTTTTACTGCTATAAAAGTGTTACAAAAAAGTAGATTTGAACCTACGATGTTGGGATGCCAGAATATAACAGAATTTCAGTTTGCCATCAGATTTAAGTGTAAAAGTTATCATTGGTTAACTTTACTCTTTTACACTTAAAACGTTTTACTTTATTTTGCACCGCTCTGTACGTTTAAATTTATATTAAAAGTTGGCAATTACTTGAAAAAAAAGACAATGAGATTAATGATCGAAAAGGTGACTAAAACCTCAAAACGTGATTTGAGTTAAACAAAAATTGATATTCAGGGGTTGGTAGGTGGATTATTGTGGTTGTGTTAGTAAAACGGAAATATGCTAATTTAAATATATACTTGTGTACGGTAAGGCGGCAGTTGAAAGTTTATCTTAATTTATTTAAAACAAACACTTGGAGCAATACATGGGAGAAAATTATTCTTTGCGCTATAATACATTATTCTTCAGAAAAGCAAGCGATTTGGATTCTGCAACATGAAGACAACTTCAGAAAGTACCTAGCATAATATTATAGAATATTTTGATCTTTAAAAGACCAAACTTTAGTGGTTAACCTATTTAAAATCCGTATTACTCAGCCGCTTGCCGAAAAATCCAGTGGCTTAGTTTAAATGTTTAGCTAAATGTCTGTCCGGTTATCTGCTTTGTTTGTGTTTGGTTGTATTCATTAATAGGTCGGCCCTTGACACCTGCCTTCACTGTATACGCATATTAAGAAAGTTAAAACAGAATATACAATTAACAATTCCAAAATTATTTTGGATGAAATAAAGAAGTAGCCTCATTGCATTATCAGTTGATTTCGACTTTACACTGCGCCAGAGTCTCATGAGACGCAACCTGGCTTTGTAATTCAGCTATTTTGACTTTATATTCTTAATCAAGGACTTCAAAACTTTTTCGGTCTAAATTTTAATTAAAATCCAATATTATACTTTTAAACACGTGGATTTGCTATTTTGCGTACCAATAGCAGTTTTAACGAAGGACGTTGCATAAAGGAGGATCGCCTCGTAATGATTGAAATCCTTGTAAACTTCTGATAATTATGAAAGTTCTCTTGGCAAGAGGTGCACTGTAAGTATCACCTGATAATATCCGTAGTTCCTCAGGATCTACGATAAATGATAAATTCTCACTGATTAACCACTGTCATATGTTCACTGTGATAATTATCCCCCCGCTCCTAGGATGGAAATCACAGAAGCATCTCCCTGGATACATTGACCTACTTTTGCCCATCAAGGTATTGAATTCGTAGTTTACCGAATCATATCTGAATATTGAACTCACATAAGAAGCCATAATTCTAATCTCCTAACTAAAGTACAAAAGCATTAGAAACCGAGATGACGCGACGGTACATAGTCAGCTACAATTCAGTAGTGCAGAACTGTAGATATTTTGCACGATTACATGATGCAGAGCGCGCATGTTGTTTCTATTTAAGAATACACCCACAGAGTTCCGAGAGTTAACAATAGATTACCAATGGGTTACCGAATCCTAATACGTAATAACAAAATCAGAAATGATATGTGATTTTGTGCCCTAACCTAACAAAACCTACACACTTGTTGTGTACTCTAGACCGCACACCTGGCACCAGTGCGTTTCAGATTTGTATTAAGTACATCTAAGTAGATGACTACTGGGATGGGTAATATAATCACTAATCAAGAACTATCAGTGAATCCCTTACAAAATTACTGAACTCCTGTTAAGGTGGCCGAGAAATTCGTTTTTCTTGTTCGACACAAATCTCAAAAACGAATAAAGTTGAAGAAATTCTAAAAACAGTATCAGAAAGCCTAAGTTTGATATTACAAATTGGGTGTTTTTCAAAAAAAAATATCGCAAAAAATTTATTTTAATGAGAGTTTTTTACAAATATTTCTTTCATCGTAAATTTTGAAAGCCCAAATTTGGATTCTAGTTGTAGCGGAAACCTTGAAGAACAATATTTCACAAAGTCGGTATGTTAAAATTTTCTATTTTTTGAGTTTTGTGTCGAATAGAAAATGTCTTGAAATCTTTCTAATAACACATATATGTAGGCAACCAACAGTGCAGATCTAATTTTAAAAATTTACGGTAATATCCTTCCAGGTATAAGGGAGCACACAATATATACCTAAGAATATACCCAAATTTTTTTTAGGTACGGTTGCAACTACTATTACAATAATTGTAATAAATCTATTCAGTTAAGATACAGTAGACTCGCGTTAATGTGAACAACAAAAATTAACCTGAATAATATTATAAAAATTCGTTAAATAACACAACTTTAAGTGTCTTTTGTTCTTTATAATAAAGGATAATAAAGGATTATAAAGAACAAAAAACACTTAAAGTTGTATTATTTAACGATTTTTTATAATATTATTCAGGTTAATTTTTGTTGTTCACGTTAACGCGAGTCTACTGTATTTAAAAAACACAAACTATTAATTATAAGTTAGAGAAAGAAAAGCAAAATTAAATTAAATTGTGTTTTAAAATTTGATTTTAAGAGCGCGCTGCAAATTTTGATGCAAAAACATGTTTCAACAGATGGCGTACCCTAAAATATTAATCTTTTATAGTTTTCTTTTCACCAAAACAGAATTCTAATAATTTATAAACGTCATATGAATGAACGATAACTAAGCTAGGCAATAAGGAAGTTTGAGCTTCCAATGTTGAATATTTACAAGTATATTCCAAAAAGATATGCACATGTGAAAATATTGAATATATTTAAAAATATTTATCTTTGAAAGCTCAAACTTCTTTATTGCCTAGCTTAGTTATCGTTTATTCATATGACTTTTATAAATTATTAGAATTCTGTTTTGGTGAAAAGATAACTATAAAAGATTAATATTTTAGGGCACGCCATCTGTCGAAACATGTTTTTGCATCAAAATTTGCAGCGCGCTCTTAAGGGGGACCTCAAAATTCAGATTTTTTGGACCACCGGTTTAGTGCATATATCAAAATAAAAAATTCATCCCGATCCTGTCACTCCCCAAACCAGTTCAAAAAAAATAATTATAGACATTAGTCATGGGGGGGGGGTTATGAGGGAGCACGATAATTATAACATAGTATGATACTTATAGAATAAGTATTTTTACTTGTTGAATTGTTATTATCATAGTTATTATTACTATTAGTATAATGCCCGTTTGCACCACCTATCCTTAAAGGTGCCGCTTAGCTAAGGAGTGGACTAGAATGGGCTGAAGAAGAAGAATTATATTATAATTAATTATATCCAGTGTTACATTGAATAATTTGTGTTTTATGTCATTTATTTATATCCTATATTATAGAAGTTTTCTATAGAAGCATAATTATTCGAAAACTAAGACTGGAGGGGGGGGGGGAGTTTCCCACATTCTAATTTTCGGATAACGTGGTATTCCAATAAATAAATCAATTTCCTTTAGCGTGTTTATATAAAAAAATGTTGAAAAATTGTGCAATGCTAGCAATTATTTTAATTTTTGTACCGTCCTGGAAATAAATAACATAACACACATATCAATGACTCTGAGCTCTTTATCACAGAGAGAAAAAATCGTCGGACAGCTAGTAATTTCGGTTTAGTCATAAATAAAAGAAAAACTACTCACTGTCACAACTTGACTGGGGAAAACGAAATGAGCTAGTAGCTGTGTTTTGATTTTGAAAATGATGAAAATAAGCAAGAGTAGTATCCGCCAAATCGCTCGAATACTTCAACCAAGATGTTATTCGCTCGCATCTGGTAACATTTTTCGTATGTTCGTTAGTGTAAATATGAAAATAAATAATTTTTGAAATTGCTTGTTAGTTATTATTGAAAATGAAATTAATGAGAACGGCACTGGCACGTTCTCTCACCACTTCTACTGTGCAAGAAATTGGCTCCGCCCAATTATCTAACTTTAGATGAACTCTACATACATTGTGTTCGGCAAATTAGTACTTGTATTTTAGACATGTGTACGCCCTTCGTCAGAATAATATAATATTTAATTTAATTGTTATTTAATTTATTTATAACTCTATATTTTAAAATATCTTAATTATTACTTCGTCATCACAATCAATAAAGGTGATTTACTTTTAATGAATTAGCATGTTTACAACACTAGAGCTTAAAAGTATTTTCCCACCTTATAAATTGTAATGCAATGGTACCGCGCGTTTCAATTGTAAAATCCTTTCATTTAGGCATATTTCTAGTAAATTATTTGAAACAGCACAGTTTAGAATAAAAATATGTTACAAAATTTAAGATGTATTTACGGTAAAATGTAAAATTACCTATTGTGTCCCTAAAGAAAAGGATTGCTACCTGCTTTGAGTAATTTCAGCCCCTAAGCTTCTAGGATAATAAATTTTTGCCACAAACCTATTTTAATGCGAAAAATGAATTTGCCGCTACAGTAGCGACACCAAACAGATTTAGTTTGCTATTCGGACTTCTCGGCCACCTTAACTGGAATCCAGAGCTACCTTAGATTTGAGATCATCAATCAGACTTCAGGACATCAGACCCCTTGTGATGTTCAGTGAAATCACAAGTAACTTTTTTTATTCCTTTCCAAATTTTTACGCGCCCTCTAATAGAATTTTAGGGAAATTCTTGTTGGCCGATAAGAACGAGTCCTGATATTTTGAGCATTTTTATTTTTAAAATCAGGGTAGGCAGATTAAGTTTTTTTAGGTTTTGTTTGTTTTTAATTTTTGGGGTTGTCAAGTAAATAAGTAATACGCGGGTTGGGAGTTTAATCTGTAAAATAATTTTGGTTTTCACGTTGGGAGTTCAGAACTGATTAATTTGGGTTTAGTGATTTGGGAAGTAAAGCTCAAATACCCATAATTGATTTAAAGGCGGAAGCCATATTTTTGAATATCCAAGAAAACGTCGTGGGAAGAGGTTTTAGTCCTTTTTCCCCCGCCAGTGGTGGCGTTCTTTACCATTATTTTATTTATTGTTACCATCCGTTCAGCCTCGTGTTATTATCGTTATCGTTATTGGTTTAATACTCGAGAGATTAACATCACCGAATAAGGTAAAACACCCAAACTTTCTAATACTGTTGTAACCTGCTTTATGCTTGTTACTAGATACGCCGCTGGTATATGAACTTTTGTGTAATATAAATAATATTTAATTAATATTTTCCGCCTGTGGGTTATACAACTTCTTTCCTTTTTACTCATTTGCGTTGATATATTCTATCGAACTTTAGGTGAACTTTAGAATAGATGAGAATTGTAAAATTAAGAGGGTACAAAAATTTGACAAGAGTTGAGGTTATGTACGAGATTAGAGAAGATTTTTTATCTTTAGAAACATGGCGTACGATCTAATCGCCTGTTTAATTAGTGGTCTTGAGATTTGTATTTTGCTGGCGTATACGACCGTGAGTACAATCTGTTTTGATTATTAACGACAAGGAGGCCACCGTAGATGTGCGATATTCGACATTAGCAAGTTATGTACTTTGGATTTTCTGTCCATATCGATTTCACCACGAAACCCCTTCTGGCTTCCGACTTTTCAACCTGTGTGGTTGATGCTGATATTGTGACCTGTGTGCATACGAGGATCTTATTCTTGGTTTTCCTGAGGGTTGTTCATTCCGGTTTCCTGGAACGACGTCCCATGCTATCTTACTTGAGAAGCCATAGGCGTAGAGGCACTCGTTTTTCTGAAGGTGACAAATCCACGAAGTCGCTTGTTCATGGTCCAACATCCTCACCAAGACGTCGGAGACACGATTCTGACCCTTAACGAGTTTATACTTTATATTACGGTATCTCATGGTTTACTTATATATTTGTAAAGTTATTTTGAATTGCCACAACTGTAGTTGCATGCTTTATTCACGCTTTTGGCATAGTGTAGCTCTATTTTATTGCTGTGTTACATGTGGTTCTTGGAATTTTAGCTTCTATCAAGGATCAATGATCTTAGTCGAGCACGAGAAGGAATTTGATCGATCACTACCTGCCCTCGTGAGACGTTTTAGTAAGAAATCAACCATTGGGGTAAGTGTTCCAATTCTCACTGTTTATCAGCGTATTTTAGTTGCTTGCTATTTTGCTTTAGTCAGTTTGTGCATGAGTATTTGTGTGCAGTTCAAGGTACTTTCATTACCTGAGATTGACCAATTATCTGTAAGGAACTCCATCAGAGAGGACGTGTGTTTTGGAGCCATAGCTCAATTAAGTTGTATGTATAAAGGCTGTGCAAATAATAAACCAAATTTGTTAGTTAGAAACGTTACCCGCTGGTTTCATTTCGACGCTATCTGGCGCCCTAATCTAATTCCATTTCAGAGAGTTGTCTGTGGTACACCAGAGCCGGTCATAGCAACTGGACATCCCCCAACATCTCGTCGAACCCACGACAGCGTCCGCGTTACCCAGCTCTCAGAACTGTGGAGTAAAAATCCGCAGCTAGCTACTCTCAGGCCATCGAGAGGCAAAGTGGCTGGTGTATCCGTATTAGGGGAGAAAAGGGGTACACTGTTAATCATTGTGTGTATATAAATATTGTAATTTATTGTTCATTGTTCAAATAGTTAGTAGTTTTCTTCGGCTGCAATTTCTTCTACCTCGGTCGCATTTGGCATCGACTAGTCCGGATCCAGATCCTACCGAGTACACCCGTCACTATTGCTATTCAAACTTTAGTATTAACGTCAACATATTTTAAATCGGTGGTAATTGCAGTCGACCACTCGTTGAAGAGCTTTGGCCACACACCAGTCGTTCAAAGCGAGACTGTAGAGTCTAACTTCAACCGAGTGGCAATATTCTGGTCATCTTGTTGTTTTGTTGCCCTTTATTATATAATTCTGTTCCTTGCACCTAGTTATTTGTGTTCATTAGTATTAAGATTCCCTTTCGTGCGACTCGTGACCTTCGACATATTCCCAGCTGGTAAAATCAAAGGTGAGTCGATACGGAACGTTTTAGCTGGTGGCGCCCTACTTAACCCCATGATACTAGTTATCAAATACGACCATCCCTCCCTCTCTTATTGCAGTGCCAGTAGACGTTTGATCCACGCCCTCTCCACTGAATCAGCTAGCGAGCCACTTGCTTTAAGAGAGAAGAACCACTCGACTGGTTATTTTATGTCGTAAGCAAATTTTTGCCGTGACACCCTTGCTAATCAGAATAATTACTGTTACTTCTTAAATAGTGCTTTCGTGCTTCGGAAGGCACGTTAAGCTGGTGGTCCCCTGGGTTAGTGAATTACCACCATTAACATAATAAACCAGGATACAGACACATCTGAAGACTATTCTAGCGAGCTACCTGATGGATGCAAAATATTTATATGCTTAGAGTTTCTAACACTGCCATGGAAACGACACAGATGTTGGGAAATAGCAGGCCTTAAGGCCTACTAGAAGAGAATTCTCTAGAGAATTGCTTCTAGAAATGGAAGAAGAAGAAGACCACTTAAATAAGTAAAAATAAGTGTATGTCGCCTATATCAGGTGCGTAGTACAACCTCAAATTTTAGAGATAGCTACAGTCCTGTATATCTGGTTACCTGTAAAGGGATAAAATACCCTCAAGTACTTACTTCTGGGCAACAAATAACAAGAAGACTTTTCAAACGTGATAAAGTGTGAAAAAATGGATGTGAATCATGAATATGGAGAACCTCCTCGGAAAGCGAAAATTGTTTGTAAGAAAATTGCAATTTTGTTTTAAGATGTTTTCCATTTTCTAAGGTTGGGTAAGCCTCCATAATCGCCCCTCGCCTTACACACGATGCTGATCTAATAGTTTAAAAACTATGAACATAATTTCAAAATTTACCTAAACAAAAATATCAGTAAAGCATAGGGTCTGTATATTGACATGAAAAAATCAATTATTAATACCCGAGAGAATATTTGAATAAAAAAAAAATGAAAATTTAACACTCGAAAGGAAAATCAAGCTTGTAAGCCATTACAACCGAAATGTTACTTACACATAACACACGAAAACATAAGAAATTGGGTAATTTTGTTTCATAAAGTGGCTGGTGTGGTAAATTTTCGTGAATCTGCAAATAATAATTCAATCGGTTAGATATTCGAATCTGCCGCCAAAAAGTGGGTACTTACGTTGTTTTTAAAGTGGTGAAAATTTGGAAAGGTTGGTGTACGTGGGCACAAACAGATAAGCAGGAGACTTCCGGCAAAGTTGAATAGGTCAGGGTGTGCATATTTTTGCTCCACCTGATTTGTGCGGATTTTAGAGTTTTCTGGGTTTATTTGCCCCAGAGAAAGTTTTGCGAGTGCATAGTGGAGTTTCCTAGCCAGGAAAATTCCATTCGTAAGGTAATTATTAGGAACATTTTGATAAAAATTTGCGAAAATCGACCATATGACCAAAATTTGGTATTTGGTTAAATTCTACCAAAAGTGAGTATTTTTGGAAAAGCGCGATCGCAGTCTTATTACTTCTGCTTAAGACAACTTATCCACTTGATTCATTATTGGATGATCCTGTAAATCGATAATTTGGAGAGATTTATGTAAATTTTAAGGTTAGGTTTACCTTATTAGCGTGGTTTGAATTTTTGGATGTTAAACCATCGAGTTTGCTACATCAACACTGGTATTTATACGTGGATCAACACTATCAACTTTAATTTACGAAGTTACCACTTTATTTGAATCAAAATTGGAAATTGCAGAATTTCAACAAGCATCGGGTATCCAGAAATCACGAACAGTGGCGTACAACAAATTGGTAACAAAACCGGAGGCGTGTTTAACACAGCAGCGTGCATATCAAAACCATTGGGTTTTTTAAACTTTTTATTTGTTAACACCAATTATTTGGTATAAAATTTATGATTACACATTTAACATTAAATTTATCAAAGTGTCATGCAGATCTTATGAATTTAAATATCATGATAATTTGAATAAATTACACAATTTTACACTCACGGTTGCGGGACATTTTGTGGTCCCAAGTTACAAGATTGATTTAACAGATTGCATGTCAATTTCAATTATAATCGTTCAAACTTTCAGGGTCTCTTTAATTGCCTTTTTTGAATCTAATCTCCATGCAGAAAAAGAATCTCAATTATATGCGAACCGGCAAAAAAGCGACCGGAACTTCACTTGCTCGTGTGCAGAACATATCAGAGTGATTCATTACCCGACTTAAGAAGGGGGTGGACAGTTGGTTTGAAACAAGACAGTATATTAATCTTGAAGAGAGAGGGGACATATTTTAATAATAATGTGGCAGTATTTAAAATCCACCAGAATTCTTCTGATATCACAGTGACCAAAAATAACCGCGCAAGAAAATGTTTGAAGCATGAACATAGGTTTGAAGTAGAATTTAACTAATTCGACACTAATTTGTCGATAGAAAATTAACCAAATCCTCGCCAAGGATACCAGTGACCTTACAGGTGGCAATGAATACTCGTGTCTAGAGACAGTATATTTTGTTTTTGATCCTGAATCCTTACGCATGCGCATTTGTTTCTTTTTTGTACTTAAGAAAATCAAATGTAATTTTGACAGCTGTCAAATTACGTCAAAGTAGTACTTTTATTATTTAAATTATTTCCTTCTATAATAATAGACCGTAAACGGTAATACTACTAATTGTTTAGTAGTTTCCGTGTAAAATTTGTGATTACAAATGTAAATAAAAGGACAATTATTAAAAAAATCACTTTAAAGCTCATATAGGCGAAAAGCCGTCTTTATATTACCACATTTAAATTATTTCCTTCTACAATAAACTGGCGTTCATAATAATTAATATAATATATTTAATATTATTAAATATAATATATTTAATATATTATATTAAATAATTAATTTGTTAACTTTAAAGACGGCTTTTCGCCTATATGAGTTTTAAAGTGATTTTTTTAATAATTGTCCTTTATTTACATTTGTAATCACAAATTTCACACTGAAACTGCTAAACAATTAGTAGTATTATCGTTTACGGTCTATTATTATAAAGGAAATAATTTAAATAATAAACGTACTATTTTGACGAAATTTGACAGCTGTCAAAATTACATTTGATTTTCATAAGTACAAAAAAGAAACAAATGCGCATGCGTAAGGATTCAGGATCAAAAACAAAATATACTGTCTCTAGACACGAGTGCAATGAATTGGCAGCCATGGAATTTATGGTATAAAATCGTGTCTTATACGTAAGAATAGTGTTCTTTTCTGCAATTGAGGCTGGTTATAATCAGTTTTAAACCTAAATTGTTATTGATCTCGTTCTCATGGTGAGGTAGAGTTTATCCACTCTAATTTGATTGGGTGTGGCCATGAACTTAGAAGGTTAGGACTTGTATCTCCATAGCTAAAAGCTTAAAATTTGCGAGCGCTTAAGCTTATGGGTTCTATACTTTGTCACTAGGTGCGCTGGAAACCGTTCTCAAAATTAAATTGAAATTACAGATTATTTTATGAAAATCAGGTCAGATTTAATCGATCTAAGCTCGGTCAGAGCATGGGTGTGGCTAATGTACAGAAACGAACATTGGTCCGGTCGGGTTAATTTTATGATATTTTATGACTATTTATTAGTTTTATCCAAACGTTAGTGAGCACTGCAATATACTCTAGCAACGTAACTTGTTAGTTTTGAGGGAAAATTTCTTGCACACAAATAAAGACGCATACTTTATTTTATTATTAGTTTAAACTGTTTAAAAATTAATATAATAAATCCATTAAATTAATGCTTTTCTGTACAATACTGAAAGAAAACTGTCCTCTTTTCAATAATTTTGGGAGTTGGATCCTTGGATCACTTGTACGATATCACACCAGTTGTAGAAAAGCATGTCTTTGTCAGTTGGCCATTTTCAACCCTTTTTGTTAGGCTCGATCGAGTATCGATAATTATCGAAATATCGAACAGTAACTATTGATAATTATCGAAATAACAAACGATAACTATCTATATTTATAGATTAATCGATAAAAAAATCCTAACCCTACTGCCAAAACATGTACTGGATTCCTTGCACAAAGGGAAGTTTGAAAACAACAAAATATGTGTTCGTTACAAGATTAGGAAAAATGGACTGCTACAACCTAGGGGCATTTCCTACAACTTTCCAACATGTTGGCCAACTGATTCTACGGTCTGGTAGAATCGCCGAAACATGAATCTGAGACGCCCAGCTTCTAGCATACATACAAAGTTACACCCTAGGGCTAAAGTAGCCCGATTTTACGGTACCTATAATTATGTAAATTAGTGCTTTATTTCGATAAATTCCAATACATTCCCCCCCCCCTCATATTTTATTTAGTATTTTTGATAGGTAGTTTAATATAGTAACTTTTTTCTATTTCTTGCTACGTAGAATTCCAGTAGATACACTTCGATATAGGATATAAAAGCTGGCCGCCCTTGACATCAAGGGTTTTCGAAGCAAAAATCAAATGGCGAATTAATTTAATTTTATCTGTTATTCTATAACCGATAACATTTGAGATACTTACAAATTCGGTAACAAAATAAATTTATCATCTGAGGAACAGTTTTTCATATTGAATTTATACTTTTCCTAATATAGTCGCGGAAATTCAGAAATATCTATAATTAAGTTTTTAATAGCCTCTCCTGTAACGTCTAAAGGGGAATCATTAAAAACCATTTCGTATGCAACAGGAATACCAAATGCAGAAAATTTGAAAATAAAATTTTATGTGTATTTCGTAACAAGCAAGCAGCAATATTTTTAAAGTTTGGATCAAATAACCTTACTTGAAATATATCACAGTCATTCATTATGGAATCTATAGAAAAGTAACAATGTTGGAATGACCCTAACAAGTGGCTGAACCGAACTTATTTGATGTCATATTTTTCCTTTTATGGAATATTTTAAGTGAAAGTATTTTCCTTTATTAATTTATTATACAAATTTTTCAATTTTATGCTTGGCAATATGTCGCGTTGGGTTGCACTACCGAAAAGGTAGCAATAAGGACATACTGTTAAAATATCGCTTGAATTTAATAAGGGGTAGTAATATACAACACACTAAATTTGTCCTCGCAAAGTTTAATTTTGAATTTAGTTGTTTAATAAACATGCAATTGTTGTTCTACATTCTACACTAATATAACCAAGATTAATATTGAACCTAAATAATGTATTAATTTAAATTTAAAATTAATACTGAGGATGTACCAGGATTCTCGTCTCTTAAAGATAATCTTAAAGCAACTAACCAATTGGAAAGATTATCGTTTGCAGAATAGTAAACTAAAACTTTGTATGTTAATTAAAATTTAAAATAAAATTAATTATAGAAACATTCCGTTTAATTTGATCAATTAATCAAAAGTTTCATTTGGAGTGTTTCGTATACTTGCAAATGAAGAATTCAACTTTTAAAGAAGTAAACTTCTACAGTAAAATTAATTTAAATTATTTTCTAGCGGTACTAAAAAACATAATTATTTGATAATTACTTACTTTCATAATCTGCGTAAGTAGGTGCTGAGGATACCATTTCTGCCACGACTAGGATAACGCAGAGGGTGGTGCAGAAACATTTCAGGGCTGAAGATCCTTGCATGATTAAGGTTTCTGCTTATACACTCTGAAAAATAATTAGAACTTTAGTTTTTAATTATAATTTATGTCAGTTCTGTCTAAACCTTAATTTAAAAACTCTTTGTACTTAATAGATAAAACTTTTATGCTAACGTGATCATTCATAATCCTTTGTATGGAACTCGTTAACATTTTAACTAAGAAATATTGGAAGAATATTGTAAATTATTACATTGTATAGAAAATATTTCATGATTCATTTTTAATAGAAATAATAAAATTGAATAATCTCTAGGTCTTCAATTTTTATTACAGTTTAAATATAGCATCAATAATACTATTCAATAGAACGACATTTTCACAATTTTCTATGACTTCTAAATAATATATGTGTATAAACATCTTTCGATAATGACGTAGGTTTATATAAAACGGATATGTATCACATTTTTATAGAATACAATAAATTGTTCACGTGAAAAAAGCACCTAATACGCGTTTTATTAAGAATCTTTCGGAAAATGTTTTATAACAGCAAATGGCTGCGTAAATAATAACAGAATAATATATGTTTTTATTTTCTTGTCATAAAAGCTTTTATTAAAAGAAAAATAACTTATTACGCATTTCCCTGAAAATCGAAATAAAAGTTTATTCAAATTATATTAATTTAAATAGGAAACGTGCACTTTGTGAACGGGGCATCAATATTGACCTAGGTGACTGATGAATTAAAAGGACAGATGCCATAACTTGCTCCATGCCAATGCTCGACCAAATGTTACTAAAAACCTATTTTAAATTTTAAAGTAGACTAGAGTGGTTGGGGTGAGGTGGATGAATTAAAGAAAAATAAAAATTACAGTAAAACATAACGTGGACCACTAGATTTTAAAACATGTAGCAAAAACTGAGTATGATATCGCATTCTATTTCCATGTTATTACAGTTGGATTGTCTTGAAATCACCAACCCACCCCATACATAAAAAAAGTATAAGTGTATGGTCTTTAAATCGCACAGCCTGAGTAATCTAGTTTTACATAATAGTTGTTATTCATTCCAAAATTTCATTTTCTTCAGTTCTTATAATCCCCCTCCTTCTCTTTATGTCGCCAAGCCATCTTTTTTTAGGGTTACCGACACTTCTTTTTGCTAGTCTTGGACACCACTGGGAGATGCGGTTTGGTCATTCTTCATATGATTTTCTTGCGACATGTCCCATTCGTTCCATTGCAGACTTGCTGTCCTAATTAAGTCTGTCATTTTTATTTTTATTTTCTTGTTCCTAATTCTTATCTCTTAGCCTACCTTAAAAGTTAAAAGTTTTTAAACACTAAAATGTTTCTTAAAAACATACTATCAGCAAGGACAATCTAAATGCACAAACTAGCTATGACTCTTAATTTCTATGATTTTATTAAAAAGCGGGACTTACATCGCCTAAAGTAAAAATTTTATTTTAAATTGCATTTCGTTAATTACGGCTGAATTTTAACCTAAAAATATACGCAGATCCGCCGATCCGTGGACTTAAAGGTCATAACTCGAGTTATGATTTATATAATTTCTTTTCGTCCTAATTTTTTAGTTTAAATTCTGCATACAGGCCTGAACATTCATTGTTACATTTTGTGGAAAATTTGGTTTAAATTCTGCATGTTAAAGTTAAATTTATTTCATTTTCAAGTTCAGCTAACTTATTTTTGTTTTTGGTAACAAAATTTTATGACAAAAACTGAATAAAAATTTCAACAATTGCTAGCGATTTGCATAGGGTAATTTTAAAGCTATTGTGATAACTAAAAGTTAAATTGTAAAATGTAAAATTTGATACGTTTGTTAATTTAATTACATACGTTAATTATAACTAGCAATTAAATATACCACAGTTAGTTATAATACATAGAAAGCTTTTCATTTGCCACTCCTTTTGCCGTGACCATATACTTTGTCCAAAGGGGAATTTTCAAGTTTTTGAATCGATACTTTTTACATATAAAATATTAGAGTATAGTTTTTAATAAACGTGAATTATATAAACACCTGTCTGCAGCACACAAATCTTATGAAAACTTACAGACCTTTTTATCCATAAACATTTTATCGAGTTTTGTAAATGTCACATTAATACCTTTCAAGTAATGTTCTTGATAGGTCGTTAAACAAGTTATGAAAAATATGAATATAAGGCAATTTATTATTCAACGCTCAGAGCAAATTTATTGTATTGTCTTTAAAAGTAATATAAAAGTTACCATTTTCTAATAACTTGATGGTAATTAATCAACCCTTGTGGTTTGTGCCTATGGGACTATCCAAAGAGGTTAACGCACTTTTGATATAAATTAATCAGTCAGTCTCAAACATGTCACACAATACTGTGCGTGTACTAAGTTTCGTTTTCAAAAAGTCATTAAACGGAATTAAATCTACGCACCCGTGCAAATTAGCAAGAAAATGAAACTTTTAATTTCTTTAGTGCATCCAATAAACAATTTTGTATTAAATATTTTTAATAACACATGAATCCTTATTAAAACTTTGCCGAAGTTTATCTAACAATATTTGTTATAATAAATTAAATTGAACAGGTTCTTTTTAATATTAAACTTTGCAGTATATACACTTGAGAATTTTTAATGTAAATTTTCATATTAGTTGAACGTTATAAACTTGGCATGTTCATTTATTTTATTTTAAATATCGTATCCCCATATCCCTTAATTAAAATTTAAATGCAACTGCAATAACTTTGTTTAAGTCACCGACCTAAAAATTTCCCTAAGGAAATTTTATTCTGGCTACCGTTAATGTTTGTTTATCAAACTCAAAAACTTATCATCCCTAAAATGTACTCTCGATACTTCACTAAAGTTTTTGTTGGTTGGTTTTACAGCGCTATAGCAAATACTCTCTGCATTTGATTCCTTTAAAATTATGCTAAAACGTAATTAGGTACAAATAAATATTAATTACTTCTAACTCCGAAGTTTAAGAGGAAGTTCTACTTTATGAGATGAGATTGAAAAATATCGAAACTTTGTTATTTACATTTTTTTAACAAGTACAGTAGCTTCCTGTAAAATTGCCAAGGTAATTAACAAACTTTTATACACAAAATGATCCTCATTTTTCAATATTTTGTTCAAATAACAAATTTGTTTATTTGTCTAAAAATTAAATTTTAGATGTTGTGATTTTTAAATAATTTGAAGTTATAATTTTAATAATTAAAGAATAGAAATCAATAGAGTATCCGTATACTGCGAGCACTCCGATTGTATTACATTTTATTAATCAATTTGCTTAGGGGTGCACCGGGTGCACTTATTTATTAAATTAAAATTATTTAAGAAACCGACTTTCAAGAGTCTCCCAAAATCCGAAGTTCCAACGAATTCTGTGTTGTGTTTGATGTATGACATTTCTTGAGTTTTGGAACCACCACTACCAATTAATTAGACATTACCATAAGCGGACTGGGATACCAGAATTTTTGGTTTCGTTAAGCAATTTGATTGCGAAATTTGCTGATAATTTAATAGGATCACGTTTAATGTCGCACTTTAATTTATTATTCCAAACAACTTTGGAACAAATAATAATTCTTTCATTTACCTTTAATTTTCGGATTAACAGATCAAGTAATTATCGACTTTTTTTTACTATAAAGGTTGCAGAAATCACTTAGAAATTACAATAATTAATTATATTCTACAGCAACCGACAGAGCAAGACATAGACAAATCCAGTAAATTAATTAGGAAATAAGAAAGAACCAAACGAAATGGGTAAAAAAGGTAAGAAAATTAAAGGCAAAACTTTAAACTTAGCTGACTTTCTTCAGGAGACTCCGGCCCCGACTACCTTACAAGAAACTAATTCAAATAGGGCTGACGAAGTTGATGAATTAGATGGCCGACCAAAATTAAATATTATACTACCGACTGCCCCTAGAGCTTGTAGAGTAGAGGAATATAGTGATAAAATACCCGATCAACCACCTTACATTGCGTATTTATCTAATTTACCAATAATTGACGTCACCAAGGAAGCAATCGCTCAGCTTTTTGGTAACTTGAAGATTTCGTCATTAAACATTCCAAAAGAGGAACGGGCTAGTGAAAAACCCAGATTGAAAGGGTTTGGATATATTGAGTTTGTTGACAAGGACAGTTTGATAAAGGCGCTTAATATTCCTGACTGCACACTGAATAACAGAAAGATTCGTATTGAAATTTCCAGAAATACAGAAAGTGACAGAAGAGGAACAGGTGGTAAAATGGATAATAGCCGTTATAAATCTATCAGGCCGGAAATAACATCCGGTAATTGGCGTTCTGAACCTAGGAGTGATATTGCTACAAATTCAGAAAGTGAGAGAAGAGGAACAAATAGTAGGATGGATAGCAACCGTTATAAATCTGTCAGGCCGGAAATAACATCTGGTAATTGGCGTTCTGAACCTAGGAGTGATATTGCCACAAATTCAGAAAGTGAGATAAAAAGAAGCGGTTGGATGGATTATAACCGTGATAGACCTAACAGGTCGGAAGTTACAGCTGGTAATTGGCGTTCTCGAGATGGAGAAAATGGAAATGCTGATCGTGGAAGTTCTTGGAGAGATGGTGATAGATCATCTATTAAGGATAGTCAAGATAGTCGAGGATTCTCCAGAGATTCAGATCGAGGAAGATTTGGAGATACGAATAGATTTGATAGAGAAAATTACAACAGAAGACCATTTGTTCCAAGACGAAATGACAGGGAAGATTTTTCACGTGAAAGCAACCGAGGTAATGATGAACCACGAACTAGGCAAAAATTGATTTTGAAACCCAGAAGTGTTGCAACTTCAAGCACCCCAGTTGAAAATGAACCTCCAGCTGTTATTCAAGAAACTAATGCAACTATTACAGTGCCTACAGCCAGTTCAATATTTGGTTGTGCACGTCCCGTTGATACTAGTGCTAGGGATAAAGAGATGGAAATTAAATTAGGAAAGCCAAAAACCACCAAGGACAGCTCGCCCGGAGGTTGGGGTAGATCAGAGATCAGAAGAAGAGAATCGCCTAGAAGAAGATCACCTCGCAGGAGATCTCCAACGACACGGTCACCGAATGGAGAGTCACGGCGAACGTCACCACCAAGTGATTATTCTCCAGGAAGGAACTCTTTACAACGATTTTCACCACGCAAGACTTCTCCCCAGAGCAGAAGCGATTGCTAACCCGATAAGTGAAAAAATGCATATCATCGAATAATTGCAGAGAAAGTTCTTTATAAAGACCTATGGGTCTCCTTATCGACGATAATACTCACAATAATTAGTTTAGGTTGTGTAACTTAGTTATTGTTATGGGTTCTTGTTTTCGATAGCAATATTTTTTTTTATTAATAAATAATTTAATATAAATTGTATTTAATAATTTTTTTTTATTTTAATTGCTTTATACACCAAACCTTTCCTTAACCCTTCGGCAGTCGCGCCTTTTATTTTCCTTAGAGCAGTCGCGCCGCGGACCTTAGGTCCGCATAATGAAATATCAGTTGTTTTGTGAGATTATGTTGCATATCACACATATTTTTGTGTATTATTGTGTACATATAAATTGGCGAGGTCATTACAATAAAAGGATTTAACAAAGAATTTAAATAAAACAAATATAGAAATAAATTTCCACATTTTAAGAGGCAGATAGTATACCAAAATTTTAACGGAATCGTAAAATTATCTATGAAAAATTGAAAATCAGTGAAAATCGAGAGAATATGTACACATAATATGTGTACCAGGGGTCCGAAGAGGATATAAAAATAATTAAAAACACTGACATGATCAGTCGCGCCCATGTCCCCCCATGTCCAAAAAAAACACACCACTAGATATCAAAGACTGATAACATACGGAAGGTAATTTTCTAGTCGGGTGATATTGATATCAAATTTTGCCTACCATAGTCAGGAAAGCATACCTAAGCACATCATTCGATATAATGATGATTATGTAAACAATATCAAATTTTATCAATAGTGCGGACCTCTGTTCCTCGACGCGACTGCCGGAGGGTTAATACAACAAACTTATAAGGATAATAAATTACAGTTAAGTTCATTACAACGAATAGCATGGTTCCAAGAAACATAGGATGACGAGGTTTTAAGACTAAAGATAAATGTAAAATAAAAATGTAATTAGGTCCATATTATTTATATTAAGTTGACGTTACCAAGGCATCCCGAATCGTTTAGGTGATTTTTAAAAAAATAAAGAAGTAGACATATTTTGAAAAAAAGCATGGGTACCTAAGAGATGGTAGTTCTGGTGGAAATGAAAAATGATAATAAAATCAACAAGAGAAGTTAGTTAGTTACATTTTGGCTCCCGAAGGGGAAGGTTGTAAAATTTAGTTGGAATTGATCCCTCGTAAGGGAAGGTCGAAGTTAGTTACTCATCATCCGTCCTAAAAAAGAGAAGGTAGCTCCGAATAAGCTGTCCAACGAAAAACTGCGGCAATTAGGCCAAATTGGTGGCAAATTATCCAATTATAAAAGGGTTGAAATTGGCAGTACAAAGAAAATTTCAGAGCGGAAAGAGAAAGAACACCTATTCGATTCGGGGACCAAAGGTTCTATGATTTTATTATTTGTTGGTGTGTTGTAAAAATTTTGTGTTTAATTTTAAAATCTTGAAAAAAAAAACTTTTGTTAATTGATTGCCAATGATATGGCAAGGTTTGTTGAACATTTTTTTTTATTGTCTCCACAAATACATTACAATCTGTCCGATGGACAATAAGTAACATTAATTGACATAATAAAAGAATCAAAAGTGACAATTTTAAAAGTGACACAGTGGAGAGCTAACCCATTGGTTAGCCTCCTTCTAGGTTATTTAACATGTTTTGTTGAACATTAAAAATAAATTATTGAGCTACAAAAATTTTATATTGAATTCAATCACGTGTCGTCATCCACAAAATCTGAAATTTTGTTTACACTGGATCAGAAGGACACGATCTTGGTGTTTCTTTTCGAGGTCGATAAAGAACGTGTGGAAGCACAAGAAGGAAGTTTTTGGTTAAATTCGCATATTAGTTGAGATCCATTGGTGTAAATATGGGATGTTAAGGTGGAAAGATCATGAACATCGCAATATACAAATTTGGAAAAAATTGTAAGTTCTTCTAACAACGGGTATTACAATATAATAAAAATTTGGCGAAATTATAAATAGTCGAGTCCAGAAGTTTGCTGGTTTGCATTGAATGACTGATAAATAAATTACTGGCACAAAACTGCCATTAATCAACGAGGTTTGTTTAAATTTTATGTTGATGTCTTAATTTTGTTGACGTTGTGGATAAACTACCCTTAATAAGTTGGTAGGTTTCAAGCAAATGCGCGGTAGACTTCTTCATAATTTTTTATGTTACCATTAACTCTTTGAACAATTCCTTATTTTCCATCAATTTTATCTTTTAATATTTTTACGAACAAATAAAATTTTTAGTGCGTTCATATTGCTGCCTATTGTGTTAAAATTATTATCTGTATGTTCAAAAATCTACAGACGTTATTGGATTATTCTATATTACAAAGTTACGACTGTTTCATAGTTTTAGCGGTTATTTCGTACAAGAATTTATAACATTTATAATTCAATATGAGATTCTCTCTACTACAAGATTGAAATGGTTTCTAAAATGTTTATCTACGCGTAAAGAAATGATATTGCACAAGATGAGAAATAGCTTGAAAAATTATATTACATACACATTGATATAATTAACAAAATGATGCAACCAGGAGTACATCAGGGGCAGCGGACTTCAACCGTAAGAATTAAGTCGCATTTCGGACCATTTGAAATTAGATTGCAAAATTATGTTCGAATTTGAAATGTTCCATTGCATTTGATCAGTTCATCTCACATAAATATAATTGAATAAATTATATTATGACCTGTTGAAGAGGTTACTATTTAACTTAAACTTTATTACTATATACCAGTTTTCGTGAATTTTAAACCTTCATAAAGATTAATTAAGAAATAGGGTCTATAGATCTGAACCAAAAGTTATTGTTTAACTTTAAGGAGAACGTCTGCGCTTCGCTACGGCTTAATTAGTAAAAAACACTTAATTGGTTGCTATTGATAAAAACTTTGTTAAATTACGTGTGCACCATTATATCCCGACATCGAATGAATTAAAAAATATAAATCACGTATTTTAAAAACTTTATTTCTAATACATTTGTCACTGTTAATACATTACCAGCTTTTATTTTAAACGCTTTCATACAAATGCAGATTATCATAGGCGGGAAAGATTAATGTGGATGTAACAGAATATTTAAAACTTTACAAATTTGTTATCGCCAATAAATTTAATTATCGTATAAATGGGTTATTAGTTACGGGTTTGTTCGACCGAGTTACATTAGAGTTGACGAAAAAATTATTTGCTCTTCTCTGTATTTTACAATATTAAACAATTTGAATTTCAAAAACATAAATTTATATTGAAAACTGTCGTCTGTTCGTTATTTGAAAAATAACTCCTGCAGTTAGCTCAGAAAAGTATTGAATTCAATAATTTTGTTTGACGTATCAATAAAGCCGAATATAACGTAATTTCTGTTCATAAAAAATTCTATCTTGTGCCAAGAAAACGGAAATTTATATTATTTTTATAATAAGAAAGTTAAAAGGATTTACTTTACACAAAATTTTCATTAATTTTTTTTTTTTTTTTCAATTTAACAGTTTAATTCCTGTTAAAAATTGCAGCACTTTACAGCATGCATGCTAAATGTCAAACGTAATAAAAACTTCAGCCTGATATTTCAGTGTTGAAATTACGAAATTGCCTCATTTACCATAATATTTGCTGTGGACAGCAATTACCAATTTTTTTACATTTTTACAGTGATAGAAAATATTCCAGTTTCACTTCATTTTAAATTTTAAAACACTCTTGTTTTGTTTTCTAAACACAATTTCCGTCAAATGTATGAATAAATCTTATTTTCGAATTATTGATAAGGGAAAACCGTCAAGAAACGAAATGGTGCTTGCATAAGTACAGATAGTATTTGATGGTATTGCTTTATCTCCAAAATTACAAATTCAGATCAATTCCGACTCCGCATATATTGTAGCATGGTGAAAAATCTAAAATGGGGTTAAAAAAATATTATAGTACTTATTATGTAAATTTATGTGTTTATGTGTATTATTAACTCGTAAGAATATTTAATTATAGTTACTAAATTGTAACTTGTATTATTTTATATTCAAGTTAAGGATAAATAAAAATTAAAATTGAATGTATATATACCATGACAGTCCAAAAAAGGACGAAACAGCTGTCATGGTATATATACATTCAATTTTAATTTTTATTTATCCTTAACTTGAATATAAAATAATACAAGTTACAATTTAGTAACTATAATTAAATATTAATTACTTATTATGTAAATGTACCCATCTTGAACTCTGTTTGCAATATTATTATCCATATTTGTTTCAATAAATTTTAATGTTATAAAAGCCAGTTATAATTTTCGTAATAACAAAAATTTTATACAAATTATTTTGATGTAATCACATGATGAATTTTATATTTGGAGTCCGATATGTTTATGTAAAGAATGACAGTAACATATATTATTTATATCTTCAACTACCTATTCTAAATTACGAATTCAATTTGTTTACAATTACATTAAAATTGTTATTAATTTTTAATATTTCAGCTAAATGTCTCACTCGATTTTTACGACTGAAAAACTGAAAGAAAAATTTAATTTGAAAAATAATTGCGTATGTATGTAGTACATGAAAAGAGATTGAACTTTTTTTATTTTAATGTACATACGTAGCACCATAAAACGTAAACTTGTTTATTAACTTTTGTAATTACCTATATACACCCAATTATAATTTGTCAAAAATTTGTATTAAAAAATTCTTAACAATAGCATTCAATTTATTTTTCGCAACTTCGGCGACCCCAAATTGAAAGTAAATAATCTTGGTCCTTATGGTATTTCAAAAAATAGGTTTTTCTGTCGAACACCATTTAATTCTACTCAATTGAAATTTTCGGAGATATCTAAGAGTCTCACGTTGAACATTGTAAAGATCGAGTTATTTACAAATTAATGGCCATAAGTAAGTGATATAAGACCTACCGCCTGTTGAACTTACGGTTTCTTTAGCAAAATGTGCATTCAACCAACAAGAACTTTATTAGGATTGTTGAACAACATAGGGTAATTATGACTGTATAACAACTACAATTTACTGGCTTCATAAAACTTTTAAGAGTCAAATTATAAACGTTAAGAACAAAAGCCATCATTTTCATTACCTATACATAGATAAGAGATAAGTGAGCTTCAAAGAAAATTAATTTCGGAGAATTAAAGTTTTTACTACTTTTTTTTTTTAAGTTTTATAACTTGAAATCGTCATGAATATGTCAAACTTTCAAGATATTTTAAGACTTTTCTACTTTTTTTAATTGCTTCAGCAGTTAGGTTTGAGAGAAAATCGGGATCTCTGAGCCAACGCAATTGTAAAACACGCAAAACTCGAAAATCGGGATCTCAGAGATGTTAGTTTCACACATAATCAGTAAATAATAAACATAGACCTTTTTCGGTTTTATTCATGTATTATCATGAAATTTGAGTGGTGCTTTTAATTCAAACTAGCATCCGATCTCAAAAAAATTATATTATACTAAAAATTAAATTAAACCATAATTTAGTGCTAATAATTATGCGCTGTTCTGTATCATAATTCTGTACTGGAATGTAGAATCTACTTCGACCGAACATTTTCTCCTTGAGAAAGAACATTTAAAAAATTCAATATCAAATAATTTTATGCTAAACGACAAGGAAACGGAAGGTGAAAGAATAAACTTCTTTTGTATGTTCACAGTCCACTTATCATCGAGATTGAGCAATAAGGCATCTTCGGATGTCCGTCCCATGTCATTTTAGCATGTTTCAAGAAAAGCAAAGAAGTATAATAACATGTAAACTTTGCATGTTTTTCAAAATACATATTGCGGTGATAATTATTGACCTAACGCGGGATCTGCGACCACCATCAAAACATACGTCATCCTGTGCATATCTGCAATGGCCGAAAGAGGAAACGCCAATCACATAAATGGTTTATAATTAATTACTTGTGATTTAGAAAAGCTAAAACAAAAATAGAAGAAGCCTATGGAGGAGGTGTTCTTTTGAAAAGGGTTTGTCATCGAGGATATGCTTTCATTGCAACGAATAGCATGTTTCCATAAATCAAAGAATGACCAGATGTTAGTGAATTTTATTCATAGAAAATGAATATAAAAGAAGGAAGTTAACGTTTGACTCCAGAAGTGAGTGACCGTTTGGCTCCAAAAGAGAAAAGTTACGTTTTAGCTAAAGAAGGGAAAGTTACGTTTTGGTTCCCGAAGTGAAAGGTTACTGTTTGGTTCTCGAAGTGAGAAGTTACGTTTTGGATAAAGAAGGGAAAGTTACGTTTTAGCTCCCGAAGTAAAAAGTGGGTGTTAAAAATACCGTGACCGGAAAAAGACGTGACCGCATAGGATACCCTGGTAAATTGTTTTATCGTTTTATTTATTTCTGTATTGAACGTTTATTTTGGAAAAAATTTGTGTAAATATTATTCTATTATAAAATTTATATTGTTATCTAATCACTTCTCGTCATTATCCACAAACGCGGAACTTTTGTTTAGGCTGGATCAGAAGGGTAAAATCTTGGTGGTTCTTCTGGAGGTTTCTGTAAATTGGAGAAGCCGATTGTTTGATTGTCGCCGGAGATTTAATAAGAGAATAAGTGAGCAGTACAATTTAATTTAATATGCGGTGTTAATGATTAACATCGCAATATATTAAATACTATTCTTAATTAAGGTAGTCATCCCATGTGGCGGCTCCTTAATTTTCAGAGAGAGATTTTTCAGGGCTCCTTATTTTTCGCTTTATTTGGAGTTGTATGTTTATTTAGTTCGCCAAAAAATATTCTCAAAAATACGAAAAAACAGAGCTTACACTTGAGATGACTGATTTAATAGTAAAATTGTGAATATTTTGTTATGAAATTGGGACTGAATAGTTTCATTCCCAGAATGATTCGTGTCATCAACAGATTGTATAGTAACCAGGAGTTTAATCTGTTCCATCAGTCATTTCGAGGATTCAAGACGAACATTATGTGAAAATAGATTTTTACAACGACACAACATCAAATCCGTTATCATAATAATAAATGCGACATCTATGGACGACTCTTCGAATACTACAACATGGGATAAACCCATAGATCTTATATTAGATTAGATAGGACATAAACCCCTTTGTTGTGAAGCAAACAATAAAACAACATAGCTTGATTTCCTTTTATGTCCATTAGTAATTTTTTATTCAGTCAACGAGCAAAATTGCTGGCTGCTTGCTAAAAAATAGTGGGGCCAAATCAGCAATTTTACTGCAACATTGCAGCAATTTAGCTGGCTGCGGCAACACCTATAGCAATTTTTAATTTCAAATTGCTTGCAAACTGCTGCAATTCAGCTTCAAAATGCTACTTTGGTACCCTCAAGGATTAACACGATCTTTCAACCATAGAGATTTTGTTTACCAAAGGAAAACAAACATTCATGTGCTTCAAAACAAACTGCTCAGGTATATGGCTATGTCCTATTTAATATAATATAAGATCTATGGATAAACCCCACCAATACCATAATGGTCATCAACGAGACATCTAGCGACGATTCTTCGAATAATGCAACTGGAATAAACTCACTAATACCATAATGGCAAAGGCCGAATTACTAGTCATCAGTTTTTCTACATTTTGCTGACTAAACGACAAAGTAGGATGTTAGTTTAACGTGTAATCCTAAACACGGCACAGATAAATTTGGGAGATGATGATTTGGGATTTAGACCTATGACCTTTATAACCTACCTCCCTAACCACTACACCAAACTACCTGTATAAGTACTACTACCAGTACAAACCACGGTGTAGAAACTTCATAGGAAAATATTAGACCCTGATTTTAATGGTATTTTAGATGTCGGATTTTCTTAAGATGGCGCTGTTTCAATAGTTATTTAGAAAAGTAAACAATAACATAACATAAATCATAGAATATCCTATAAGTTGGAATTGTAAGACGATTAATAAATTATAATAGTGAAAAATAGTTAAATTGAATGGAAATATAGTGGAATAATATTAAGTTTAGTCAGATTTAGTTGACCCATGACACCCAGGGGGCGCGGGCGCAACGAAAAGACAGTATAAGACTGTCTACAATTTTAACATGGAAGTTTCCCTTCTATTGTATTCTTTTATTCTATGGTACAAACCTTCGATCATGTATCATGTATCGATACAAGATCTTTGGTACAAACTACCTGTTAAATGATTTATCCGATTACAACCGGTTGGTTGTAATCGGCAACCGATTAATAGCCAGTTTCTCCACCTTTAGTTAGTGTCCCAAGTAAATGTATCTGACAAGTAAATTTTAAAGGCTCTAAAAAAGCATTTTAAAAGGGCATTTTAGCGCCTTTAAAATTTACTTGTCAGATAGATTTACTTGCGACACTAACTAGAGATTGATAAACTGGACCTTAGAGAGGTAAATTTACAGTGGAGTGAACTGAAAAGCTTTTGGGCAGGATTGGGTTTCATAAAATACGTTTCTTTTAAATAAAATTTAATTTTTTTAACAATGATATTTCGTTTCTATGCACATACAAGTGCAAATTCTTAATTGAGGAAATAAAAGTTTGAGTTGTTCGTTCATTGCAGATATAATAACAAGAAGTGAAAGAAGACTTAAGGAAATTATTGAATTGGAAGCAGATGCAAAATTATAAAAACATCCAAAAATTTCCGTCTTACGAATAATCAACTCTCGGAAACGTGTACGCAAATGAATCATAAAGTCATCTAAGCGACTTACCCGTTTAAAAACTCAAAATCTGGCACTCAAGATTTCACAACTCTGGGAGCCACTCTTAAAATACGTCCATCTTGGGCGACGACGCCGGACCATCTACACCCCACCAAAATCAAATTTTCCCATTCAAAATTTCCTACAATTCCATGCAATTTCCGGTATGTAGCACTACTAAGTTGTTTATCAACACTTCAATTAATTTCACTATTTTATAGATGTTAACTGTAACGTAACCCAGTACAATAATATGAAATAATAAAACCAAATGTGACTTCAATACCTTTAAAATTAAAATTTCATTTAGAAAATGCATATAATCATTAAAAATATTTTTATTTAATAAAATATTAAATAATATTCATCTTACACTAAAGTGATATAAATAGTTAAGATCAACTGCTTGAAAATTGCGACATTTACAAAAACCCTAGGTTCTCATAACAACACCTTTTAGGATTTAAAAATATGAGTAAAGCAATAAAACCGTACAATAAAATTGTGTCAAAGAAATAATAAGATATCAAACGATTTAACAGTGGTATAATATATTAGATTTATTTAGAAAGCAAATTGAAATTGTGATATGCGGAGATTCTGAAAATTAAATTTAAAATGGTAAGAAAAAATATCAGGTTTAATTAGCAAATTTTTGTGGAAAACGACAACATAATGAAGTGTTAATAAAACAGAATCAATATAATATGATCCTAAAAGAATTATCCTCTCAACGAACGGTTTTACCAAAGAATGCGGATTTTCATTAATGTTTATTTTTAAATAAAATTTTCTATATTAATTTGATAATTTTAAACATTCACTCTGCCTGAAATTTTAATAATATACAATTTAAAAATTTTCGAATTAATTGAGCGCAATAAAATCAGTTATATTATTTATTCAGCTCTCTTAGGAATTTTATTACTTTTTTTACATTTAATTAACTCGAACATTTTCAACTTTAAATATTGTTGATTTCGTAAATGAAAAGATTTAGTTATTTGTTCTAATGGCAGTAGTAGATCGTATCATTGTTTCAATTAAGGACTGTGATGTTAGAAAATCGTAATTTTCATAAACGATTTTCACATGCAAAACAAAATTATTTTAAATAAAAAATATTGTTAGTACAAAATAGTAGGCTTCTAAAATCATGGACATTATGTTATTTATCAATTTCTCTTAATATTTTACATAATGCAGGGTAAACAAGAAGAAGTGCGTCACAAAATTGTGCAAAAGCGACCTGAAAATCCGACAATTTCTAGTAAAAAGGTAGCTAGGGAACTCGGAATCACAGTAAATCTACTAAATTCTACATTAAAAAGTTATTATGCCAATCACACTATCCAATGAAAATGTGAAACTGGAAGAAAAAAAGCTACCATGGATCCAAAATTTGATAAAGCTACTGTAAGTTGCTTAAAATTAAAAAGAACTGCTTCAGTCCGAGATGTTGCTAAAAAAGTTGGAACAAATGAAAGTATGATCCAGTGAACGAAAAAAATAAATAATTTAAAGACCTATAAAAAACAGCTTAAGCATAAATGAACTTAAAAACTAATTTTAACAATAAAAACTCGGATGGTAAGTTTGTATAAAATTTTGTTGAAAGAAAAAAAATCTTGTATCGTCATGGATGCCGAAACTTATGCAAAAATGGACTTTGCGACACTAGCTGGTTCTCAATATTATACAAAAATACCTGAAGAGAATCTTCTTGGTGCCATAACGAAAATTAGTGTTGAAAAATTTGGTCCCAAACTATTAGTTTGGTAGGTTATTTGTCAATGCGGAAAGCGAAGCAGAATTTTCGTTACATCTGGTAATGTAAATGGAGAAATTTACAGCAAAGAATGTATTGCGAACAGATTAAAACTATTCAAAAAATCACATGATGGTCCAACATTATTTTAGCCTAACTTAGCCTCAGCTCATTATGCTAAACAAACTTTGAAGCTCTTTAAAGCGGAAAATATTGAATTTGTACCTAAAGAGGCTAATCTACCAAACGTCCCAGAACTTCGCCCAATTGAAAAATATTGGGCTCTAATGAAAAAAAAATTTAAAAAGGGATACATATCTAGCTAAGGACATCAAAATATTCAAGGTAAAGTGAAAAAGAGCAGCCAGTAGAGTGACTGATCATATCGTGCAAAACATAATGGAAGGCATTAAAGGAAAAGTACGCTTGACTATCCGAAATCCTAAAACTTGATTTTTTTTTGATTTTTTTTTATAAATTTAAATTCTTTAATATCATTTTAGAGACAGTCATTGCCTTGCAGCTAACGCAGTTGGATGCAAATGCGGGGCACCGGGTTCAAACCTGGGAAGAGTCAAACTTTCTTATGACTAGTCTCCGTGCTTCGGAAGGCACGTTAAGCCGGTGGTCCCCTGGGTTAATGAATTGCCACCATTAACATAAAAAACCAGGATACATGACACATCTGACGGCAAGTCTAGCAAGCTACCTGATGGATGTAAAATATTTATATGCTCACAGAACCAACACTGCCAAGGAAACGACGCAGATGTTGGTAATAACAAGCCTTAAGGCTTAAACTACGAAGAAGAAGAAGAAGAATATCATTTTAAAAATAGTTTCACTAAAATTGATCTTTAAACTTGAAAGTTGTGTTTAATTGAAAATTACGATTTTCTAACGTCACAGTCTTAGATTAAATACCTGATATAGGATAAATTTAAGTCCTGCTATAAAACAGTTCATTTTTGTAATTGCATGAATTTTAAATTCACTGTGATTGAAAAATGGAATGAAATTGAATCGGTTTGAACTTTATTAACATCTGATTTCTCACTAATGAGTGATTTTGCGTCCAAGTTTCATCACTCGTTTAAATTTTTGATCTCGTCTCTGATAAAAAGTAATATCAATAATTTGACCTCTATTTTTAATTATTATTAAAAACCAAATGTAAAATCCATCCATTATTAATTCGAAATTACCAATATTGATAATAAATGTACAAACTTTTCATAAAATATTTAGTTACATATTATTTAAGTAGGCGATTGTCGATATTATCTTAATGGGCCTCCATTTGGTGAAGTTTGATTATTACATTTTTGATATTTGGGTAAACCTTGTACTTTTAGCGGTTAATATGTCAGTCCTATAATATTATTTTATGATGCGTTATGTATTAAAAACCTCTGCCATTTACCTAATGCTTAGACATTTACTTATATGGTTTTGTGTAAAAATGAAAGCAATGATAATAAATAATATGGATTATCAACACTTTATAATAGTAAAGTATTTTATAAATTTATTCAGCCTGTCTACTTTACTGATAGTGATTTATTAAACAAAATTTGAAAATAGTTAATATCGGCAAATATTAAAACACAAAACATTATGGTAAACATTTTAACATAACATAATTATGGTTTATAAAAATAACTATAACATTTCAAATAGAGAAAACTTTTCTCTAACTTGATATTGCGATTGAAAATTTATTTATGTGGAAGATACAGATTCCCCTTCATGTGTATTATTTCGATCAATCAAAAACTATAACACCAAAACAGTCCTTGGGTCCCTAAAGAATAAACGAAACGTGGAACTCTATTTCCGCCGAAAGATTGCAATAATTTAGGTGGTAACGCGTTTACACAGTAAATTTGCTGTAACAGGTTGCTGTAGAAAAATTATAGAATCGAATTATTGCTCAATAACAACCCAGACTACACGTGTATAATATTTTGCATAAACGTAACAAAAAAAATAACTTTTTTAAAATATTCACGAGTTTAGAATTTATAAAAATTTTAATCAAAAAGTTGCTAACTAATCAATAACTAACGAATTATTAATAATATAAAACATATTTAAATTTGTACGTATTTTCAATAATCAAATATATTAATAATTCAATATTTAATTTGTATTGTAATTTGTTTTGTTGTACGGTGTAATTGCTACAAATGTTCTTTTTTGTTAGAGACATTTTCTTTCATGTATCACTAACATAATTACATAAGGACGTTTGTAAATAACATTATTGATATTCTGAGAAAATGTCGTTGATCGTTTTTGAATTTTAGATTCTTTTAAATAATTTAGAATCCCTTCGCAGTAAGCGTTCAAAACCATGTTTTAGTATATTGATAATAGGGTAAAATATATTTGTAATTTTGATATGATAGAAATTGTTTAGTCTAAAATATAATTAGTATAATGTTGTAAAATTACCAGTAATTTAAATTTTAAATAACAATAAACTTTTCCTGCTTTTGAAACAACATTTTCAAATTTACTACTCAAAATTTTCACTCCGCTCCCTTTTTATGAAAACTTTAAATTTCGGATGTGGTTATGGCATCTCAGTACGTAAAATAAATGTTTAAAATGTTTACGAACAACTTTTGTTTGAGTAGTACATAAGCAGTGACTTATTAACAATGATCGTGAAAACCCTTAAAGTCAATATGAAGTTGTGTCAATATTGAAGATCACAAACATGTTCTTTATGCTTTGAAGGTGCGTAGTTCCTTCAGTTAGTCGACGCTATTTATCTTTACATAAAATTTATTTACAAGTTTACAATTTATTGTAACCCTATGCGCCTTTACCAATATATCATTTCACAGTGGAAATTGTTTCATCTCTTTATTTAAACATCGAAGTACAGCAGCACCCTAATTATATCTAAACTTAACTTAAGTTTAGTTAAGTAATTAACGGTCCACTAAATTTGCAAATTAAACTAATGTAACCGTATTACCTAATGTAAATTTTACAACTATAAATTATTTTGTATTAAATAAACTCAAAAAAATTTATATCATCAGGATAGAGTACTTTTTGATTTTTATATTATTATATTCCATACCCAACTGAATTAACCCTCCAATTTTTACATAAATCCTATGATCAGTTTCAGAGATACCATTGGAAAAAGTTATTAATTAGTAAATAAAAAACAAAAGATTGAGTGACTGACTACCCAATATAGAACAATAAGAAATTATGTTTTTAATTTTTTGCAATATTTTAGTTAAAACAATGTTTTAATGTTTAAATTTAAATTAAACAATGTTAAAAGTGTCACTTTTGCACCCAAGGGACTAAAGCATAGAAACTGTAAATTCTCGTGTACAATCGAAAAATCTAGTAACTTGAGTTACTAAATGTTGATTTGGTTACATATTGCCGTTATACTTAACGAATTTTATGCGATTTTCCTTTTATAATGTGATTCTCTATTTTTAAAATAAGAAAACGTAACGTCAAATGTTACCAAATCAATTTTTAGCAACTTGAGTTACTAGGTTTTTAAATTTTATGATAGAACTGTCAATCTGGATATTAAATTTAAACTTTTAAGGTACGAACAAAAGCAAGTTTTTGGCACCGAATTCCCAGCTCTAAAGTAGGAAATGTGAAACAATGTTACTTAATTCAAGAATTAAAGGAATTTACGTTTGTCAAGTCCACGATCGAATATTGGTTCTATCAGTATTTTTGGCATATTTCTATAAGAACTAACTGCAGCTGGAATTTATAAAGTTTATTTACAAAACTTTCAGTATGTATTAGTTTCAGTATTATAATGTTCAAATTGGAAAACTTTAAAATTACTTAATATTGTGATATTGTGCAAAGCTTCCACTTTAAAAATTTGTAGGTACTACTTATTAGTTTACATATTATAAAAAGCTATCTAAAAATTAGTTTTTGCAGTTATAACAATATTTTATCAAGTTTAAATTTAAATTGAATGCTATTATTCTATCAGTGTTTTCATTTTTGTAATTTATTTATTATTTACTTTGTGAAATGAAAAAAGGATAATGACGTTGAAATATTCTTATTATTAAATCAACTTATTAAGTTGACAAAATAATAACAAACTTATTATTTTACGGGTTCAGTGGACAATTAAATAAACTCTATTTTTTTTAATCGATTTACGTTTCGAGGATTATGTTTCCTCTTCCTCAGAACCAATTAACATAATGTCATAAGTTATACATTCAAATATATACAGGGTGACCGGCTGCCGATATGAACATATAGTCAGTTTTTTTTAAGAAACGAGTAAAAAATTTCTATTCCACGAGGATAACTTCAATGTTAACCAATGAAATTGCTTGAAATTTTATTTCAACCTTGAATAGGGTTCAACCTTGCTTGAAATTTAATTTCAACCAATTTCATTGGTTAACATTCACGTTATCCACGTGGAATAGAAATTTTTTACTCGTTTCTTAAAAAAACAGACTATAGGAAATTAACATGGAAAATTGATTTTTCTTTAATTCCTACTTCCCATCATAACGGATAAGAATGAAAATGGTATCAATTTGAAGAGATTTTTATTCCGCTTCTAAAGATACCTAACACTTGATATTTGGTTCATTCATTTCTGTTAAAAATTCACTAATAAACTGCAAAATACAGCATTTAAAAAAATTTTAATTACCTTGTTTAAATTTTATTGCAATTGCTTTTGCTTGAAAACCAATAATTTCCAACAAGGTACTTTGACATTATTATTACAAAAAATTTGGTTAATAATGAACGCAAGCACAAGTTATTCATAACTTGTTAGAAATTATTGGTTTTCAAGCAAGAACAATTGCAATAAAATTCAAACAAGACAACTAAAAATTCTATAATTGCGCAATTTTGCATTTTATTAGTGAGTTAGGTATCTTTAGAAGCGGAATAAATATCTCTTTAAATTGATACCCGTTTCATTCTTATCCGTTATGATGGGAAGCAGGAATTAAAGAAAAATCAATTTCATATGTTCACATCGGCGGCCGGTCACCCGGTATAATTAGTTTAACTAATTTATTATATTTAAATTTAATTCAATTTGTTTATTACTTCTGAAGAAGAGGAAATATAAACCTCGAAACGTAAATCGATTTTTAAAAAATATAGTTTATTATTTAATTGTCCACTAAACCCCAAAATAATAAGTTTATTATAATGTGGCGCAATAAATGAAATTAATATTAACAAGTTATAAAATATTCAGATAATTGTATTGAAATTTATAAATTAGAATGATTGAAAAAGCAAACCTGTTACATGAAAATAATCGAATGATGAAATTTATAGGTTGACTTCTATGGGACTTTGTTTTTGATAAATACAAAGAATATAAGAGAATGTTTCCGATATCGTACCGTTGCCTAAATCGTACCAGTGCTTTATTGAAAACACAAAAACCAAAGTGCTAGTAGTGCAACGCAATCACAAGATTTCACTTGTTTTCAATTATTTTGATTTCAGATTCCTTACTCTAAAGTAGCACTTTAGTCCTGAAAGTGCAAAAAATAGCGTACATATATAGCACAAGTAACAATAACTTGAACTTTACAGTCAATTTCTAAATTGATAAATAAGATTTTGGTGCAATATTCGTGAGAAAATAAATAGAATATTTATCGACGTTGTTAAGTTGAATTTTTATAAGATTTTGGAGTATACTGTGGAAAACAATCAAAATACACAAAGCATACAATTATTTCAAGTTTCCGATTGTTTTTCAAGGAACGCTTTATTTCTTTTTCTACAGAATATTGTATCAAAGTGAACTTATCAGCCATCATTGAATTCAGACAGAACTCAACATTCAAGTTGATGCTGGGGATTCTTTTTATAGTATTTTTGAAATCAATTTTTTTTGTTTATTAAAATTAGCAATATAAAAAACGGAGGGAGATACGGTTTGCAACATTTTTTCTGAAACAACCTGTATAATATACCATTAATCACTGTTTACTTTTCGACTCGAAGGAAAAAATCCCAAGTTTTTTAATTGGAACATTGCACATTTTTGAATATAATCGGTGAAGTAAATTTTTTTTAAATTCTGAAAGAAAATATTCGTGAAAATCACATGCACGAAAATGTAAAAATTTCATCTATACTTGAAAAGATGCACAACGGAAATAAAAAATATATTAAAAGAGTGATAAAAATTTTTAAAATTTTTATCCTATTTTAAAAGGTACACCTACCACTGAGGGTGAAATTCTTCTTCTTGGAAAATGAAAAGTTTAATATTTAGATTATGAAATAAAGAAGACGATGATTTAATGTGAAAATGATGTCTCATACAAACATCTTTTAAAAGGATTATCCAACCATCACATATTAAATTGCCGAAAGCATTAAATTGGATAAAAACTGCGATTGTTGGAGTAAAATGTTTTTCTTATTCATAACATGCGACTCTTTCATATTATCTTGTTGGCATTAAGCTTAAAATTTGAATTTTTAACAACGGCTGCTTTGTATAATATTGAAAGTTAAACAAAATTTCATTTAGTGTTCCAACACTTCATTCGCATTGTGACTATAAAATATATGCTAAATCCCAAGATTCAATCAAGTTTGTATATCTGAATAACACTTAAGATTAGTTTTGCGAACGACGCGACGCGACGATTTTAAATTTTGCAAAATAAAAATATTAAAACTGTTTCAAGCAATTGGAAACTTTAACAATCAGGAATAAAAGTTTATAGAAAATTAGGAGAGATTCAAACTACTTACTTTTTATTAACAATAACTGACGGTAAAAGTTATCTGGAAGTTACCACAAGCAAAGAGTGGTCAACAACTGTCGATTTCCCTTATATACCTGAAAAGCACCTATAAGTTTCAGCGCTACCACGCGGCGCCTGCGTCTGCTGAGAAACTTCAACCTACACTACTATCGTCACCTATAAAAAAAATTAATATGAATCTTTGTGCCTCTTCCGACACATTTTTCGCTCAAAAGAGCACATAATAAAATTAAATTTTCAATAATGTCGTAACAATTTTAAAATATATCGTTACTAGAATTACTGTGGTTAGATAGTAATTTTGTGATTCTCTTGAAAATGTTGTAATTATGGTTAAATTTTATTAATGTTTATAAAGTTTAAAAAAGTTTCAATTTAATTTCAGGAAAATTAGTGCTAAAAAATATCTGGATTATCTCTCTATTCCAAGTATTCAATCGAAAGAATTGGATTTTACTGCCTGGAAAACCCTTTATACGTGGGTCGCTGGGAAAGTTTCTGGAATCTAGTATTTCTAGTGGTGTCAAGTTTTTTTAACTATCATATTCGTAAAATTTGACATTTTTTACATATAGGGTGTTTTTTTAGCTGCATGAGAACTTCAAAATGAAATAAAACATTAAAAACCTGACGGAATGTTTTGGTTATAATTTTTTTATGAAAGTACAGTTAAAGGCATTTATGATTTGAACATGACTTCCGGCATGTGACCACCACGACTAATGGTTACGAAGCGCATCCGTTCAGTCCAATTTTTGACCACTTTTTCCAATATTTCTGGCTTTATTTCATAAATGGCTTGCTGAATATTAGCCTCCAATGCTTCTAGAGTTGTTGGTTTGTTAGCATAAACCATGGATTTAACATACCCCCACAGAAAATAATCTGGAGGTGTCAAATCACACGACCTTGGAGGCCAATTGATAGGACCACGTTTTGAAATAATGTTGTCACCAAATTGTCCTTTCAATAAATTAATGGTTTAGTTGGCTGTGTGGCACGTAGCACCATCCTGTTGGAACCATAAGTTGTCAATGTTTAGCTCTTGAAGTTTTGGAAACAAAAATGTATTGAGCATGTGTCGATATCTCACACCATTCACCGTAACGGTAGCTCCTTCCTCATTTCGAAAGACATATGGACCAATGATGCCGTTGGCGTGTATTCCACACCAAACAGTCAATTTAATGGATGCAATGGAGTCTCAAGATAATGTCCCGGATTGGTCTCACTCCATATACGGCAATTTTGTTTGTTCACATTCCCATTTAACCAGAAATGTGCCTCGTCACTGAACAAAATTTTACGGTAAAAAAAATGGATCCACTTCCAATTGGTTGTGAGCCCAATTTGGTAGCGTTGTTCAATGGTCAATTATGGCATTATCAAATGCCAAACCTTGCTAAACACAAATGTCAAAAAACTGTTTCCATAGCAATCTTGGTTCAATTGTTATCCCTATTGAAAGTTCTCATGCAGCTAAAAAAACACCCTATATAATTCAATTGACGGTTCATACTTAAGTAGACAAGTTTTGTTTACACAGCACTTTTAAGAAAATAATTGTGCGAAGAAATGGAACTTTCGTATGAAAATTTTATTTCATGATTTTTTTGATTTGAAATGTGGCCTAAAACAGAATCAATCCATTAATCGGCTTGTTTTGGCTTTTGAAAATGAATAAGCAAGGCGAATAATTCGAAAAGCAATAAAGTCAGTTTCCAAATTTTAAATGTTATGTTCTATCATAGAATTTCCAGGAACTTTCCCAGCAGCCTACGTATAATCTTCCTTCAACAAGTAGGAAACTTATAATTTTCGAAAGCGAATTGAGTTTTGAAGATATAATTTTCAGCACTTGATTTAAGCAAGAACATGTGAAACTTACAAATTAATAACTGTCGACTTTTTTCTAAAATCTAAACAGTGTCACAATTGAAAACAATAATTTTTAAAATGTAAAAACTTCAAATTCACATTAACAAACTGACACTTTTTGAGTTAGGACTTCATAGTATTAACAATAGCTTATCTAAGCGGCATAGAGAGTCTTAACTTAAAAAAATACATAGTTCTACTGTAATTACCAATTAAATTATTTTCAGAATATTTTAATAATTTACGAATTAAGGAAATAAAATTAATATTGTATATTTTAAGCTTTCAAATGCGTAATGCATTCTTCATCAGAATTTCTGATATAATATCCTTACTAATTTATTTTCGCGAATTATAAACCAATTTCAATTCTTTTCGACTCAACTAAGAAGTGACACTTTTCTACCGACGCGCGACGTAACAAACAAAATCTATCTATCTATCTATCTATAGTTACATAATCCAGTAATGATGAACGGCAAGCACATATGTTTGAGATTCATTAGTCATCTTCAGTGGCGGCGTAAGGTATATCCGACAAAAAATTTATTTTCTTTGATTTTTCTTTAATTCCTGCTTCCCATCATAACTGATAGGAATTAAAATGGTATCAGTTTGAAGAGATTTTTATTCCGCTTCTAAAGATACCTAACACTTTATATTGTATTCTTTAATTTATGTTAAAAACTCACTAATAGAATGCAAAATAGCGCATTTAAAAAAATGTTAGTTGCTTTGTTTGAATTTTATTGCAATAATTGCTTTTGCTTGAAAATCAATCATTTCCAACAAGTTAATTTGACATTTATTATTACAACAAATTTAGTTAACAATGAACGCAAACACAAATTTTTTGTTTACTTGTTTGAAATTATTGGTTTTCAAGCAAAAACAATTGCAATAAAATTCAAACAAGGCATCTAAAAGATTTTTAATTGCGAAATTTTGCATATTATTATTGAGAAATTTTGCATATTATTATTGAGTTTTTAACAGTAGAACAAAATATCAATTGTTATAGGTATCTTTAGAAGCGGAATAAAAATATCTTTACATTGATACCCTTTTCATTCTTATCCGTTATGATGGGAATCAGGAATTAAAGAAAAATCAATTTCCCATGTTAATTTCCTATGTTCATATCGGCGGCCGGTCACCCGGTATGTACAATAAAAATATTATATTTCTGTGCATATTGTATATTTTAGGATAGATATATTAATATCGTTCAAAAATGAAGATGAGTTAGCAAAAGTCAAGTTTGTCAAGAAACTGTCCCCGGCTGGAATGAATTTGACACCCTTTCCCTATAGTACTTTAAACTCCTGATTTTTGTATGAGTCTATAGGTTTGTTCCAAGCAGCCGAAAAACCGTGCAATTTGCGGTCACGCTCATGTACAATGGATAAAAATCATGCACAATAGATTAAAAAAAGGTCCTTTATATCTATTTGCGTTGTACATATTATGTAAAGCGTTATGTAGCGTCCTTAATAGTAACTAAATTAAGTAGTATTCGGCGCCTACTTATTGGTGTATACTCCCATAAACGTTACTCGATAATATTTAAACAACTGTTTATTAACTGAATAATTATATATACAAATCATTAAATTACGTTACATAACGTGGGTACTTGGTTTTTGGTCGCGCCCTCTGGTTGCCCGCTTATTTACTTATATTTAAATTTGAATATATTACACTTATCATTAATTGTGAACAAATCAGAGGTTATATAATTAACTAATATGAACTAAATTGATTTATGAACACAATTTCCAATGTAAACAACGCAAAATGCAATGTATAACTTAGCAGATCTACTACCTATGTCGTCCATGTTGTTTAATTACAGCGCCATCTCTACGTGGTGTAAAATGCCAATTGCGTAGGAACGTGACCGTTTCTCGGACCCTAATGAGGACCTACTATATTTTCTATGATGAGGACTCTTTGCTTTATTATGTAGTAAGTACATTATTAATTCGAATACATAACCGATATTTCTCATCTCATGATTAGATGTGCCAATTTATATTTTACGTGTCCTTCGAAAATCCAAACTGCGTGTATGCTTGGAAGGTATTCCATACCCCCAAACCTCCCGGTCAAGAAAAAACCAACAAACCCGCCAGTACCTGGATATTAATAGTTATACAATTTTTACCATTATTAGTTTCCATTTCTTTAGTGAATAATGTAATATGACAATAAATGTTCACTGTTAATTTGAATACTAAACCGGTATTTCTCACCTCACGATTGGAGGTACTAAAATTCAGATTTAACAAACTCAGTGTATGCTTGGAGGGTATTCCATACCCCCCAAACCCCCCGGTTTCAAATGACGAATACAATGTATAATGTAAATATGTTCTGTAATTTGATTTATTACATAGAAACCGTTCCAAATAGGTATATTAAAATATTTTGGTATTAAGACCGGAGGTCTGCGGGTATGGAATACCCCCCAGCGCCTGGTTGTTAATAGTTATACAATTTTTAATTATATGCTATAAAAATTTTAGGTTTGAGTACGATAAAGCGACACCGAATTTGGACAACTCACCAGGATTTGATAGATAACATTAAAATGAAGAGTTCAAGATTAGGAATAAACCAAAATATCGATTAGTTTGGTCAAAAATCGATTTTAAAATTTACATTTTTACACAAATTTCGATCTTATTGGAGATATCAAGAATATTTTTGCAGCCCCAATTAACTTCTCGACCGATCGACGCATGTTGCTCGGACCAAATGTAGGCAAGGGATTCAACAAGTTTAATAATTTATTATAAAGTAGGTTTTAAAAAAGTCATGAAATCAGAAAATTATTAACCAAATTAATTGCACGCACGAGCTAAATAGGCGTCGCGCCAGTCATCTTTAGGCGCATGTTGTTCGGAGCAAAAATAAGATTCAACAAGATCAATTATGAAATTTAACCTTCTCCCGCTCGCGTACGCGGCAAATTGGCCACATTTTTTAATTTTCTTTACTATTTCCTTCCTTCCTCCCAGCGTCATGGGAGGGGTGAGAAGGGGTTGTATTCTCTAATTACTATCTCCTCCAGTAGACCATGCCCGTGTTCTGATAAAAAAAAGCTCCACCAGCCGGTTCAGTACAGCCACAAACTACCCTAGGTGTCTTAATGCGGCCAATTTGCCGTATAGCGCGATCGATAACGTAACTTTTTATCAATACTCGAATGTTGGTTTTACTGGGAAGGCCAACTTTGGTCGTCACAGATCTGCACCACTATCTTTATATCTTTACAACCCAATTAGAACGTCACTTCATGAAAGTTTAACGACCCGGAATTCAGAAAATTTTGTGAAAATAATTTTTAAGGAGCAATGGAAAATTCAAGCATTGGTAGTTCAAATGCATTTCATTATTATTTCCTTCTAAAAAAATCAGTCGACAACTGCTCGACATAACCTTAGATTTACCCATTATTTTATTTATTAATTTGAGCATTATATCTTTGCTTTGTGATGTAACAGCTTGCAATCCTTTTTGTAACAGCACAAAGTTTACAAATACTACATGTAATAATGGTTACACGATAAATGAAAAAAGAAATTTAAAAACTCATACTGGTGAGAAACCGTTTGCCTGTCAAATTTGTGACTATAAAAATGTGCTCAAAAATCATCGTTAAAGGATCATTTAAGAACTCACACAGGAGTAAAGTCATGTGCTTGTGAGTCTTGTGCCTATAAAATGTGTACACAAATCAAATTTAAAACGACATTTAAAAATTCATAATACCATAACTGCGATATAAACAACATAATAAGTACCTAATACTTTGATTGTAATTATAATTTGAACTCGTTCTTGACACATTCCACTTCTTGATTATCAATATCTTTAAGTGTGCATTTAGATTATATGCAATGTGCATACAGTTAAACCAAAATTAAGCATTATTTTTATGTCACAAATCTTACAGGTAAACGGTTTCTCACCAGTATGAGTTTTTAAATTTCTTTTTTCATTTATCGTGTAACCATTATTACATGTTGTATTTGTAAACTTTGTGCTGTTACAAAAAGGATTGCAAGCTGTTACATCACAAAGCAAAGATATAATGCTCAAATTAATAAATAAAATAATGGGTAAATCTAAGGTTATGTCGAGCAGTTGTCGACTGATTTTTTAGGAAGGAAATAATAACGAAATGCATTTGAACTACCAATGCTTTAATTTTACATTGCTCCTTAAAAATTATTTTCACAAAATTTTCTGAATTCCGGGTCGTTAAACTTTCATGAAGTGACGTTCTAATTGGGTCGTAAAGATATAAAGATAGTGGTGCAGATCTGTGACGACCAAAGTTGGCCTTCCCCTTGTGAGAAAATATTTTTCTAAGAAAAATTAGAGACATATTTTGAGATATAAAATATTATTACAAATTGAGTGCCGTAAACGATTACAGTATATTTTGAATTTTTTAAGTTAATTTTCCTGTAAATTTTTTAAAGTTTAAATATAACTTTGATTTTAAATTTTAATATAGATTTTTTTGTCCAAAAATGTACTTGTAATGTTATGTCAGAGTTCATAAGTCCTCAACAATTTAAATCATGCACTTTGAATGAAGAAAAACTCATGACAACGATAAAACTCATATGCGGCCAAATTGCCGCATACGCGATCGCAAGTGTAATTTTAATAGGCGCGAGCGTATGAAGGTTAAAAAGGTCATTCAAAAAATTTTTGCAAAATGTTGAAAGAAAATTATTAGGTTTAAAGAAAAACAACTTGCACACCAGCGCTAAGTCGTCTTGTTACGCCACTGTAGAATAAACATGTCATTCGAAAATGAAGAGGGTTAAAAAAAAGTAATTTGTGCGGCCCGCGAAAATTTTGCTTGTCAGGAAATGGCCCGCAACTGGAATGAGTTTTACACCTCTGATATAGACATCAACAAATACGCTCAAATTGTACAACTTAAAAACTTCCATGTATATGATGGTACTGAAGATAAATTATTTATAACTTTTAGCTTCCTGACCCTGGGGGGTATTCCATCAGCAAGACCCCCGATCCTAATATCACGACAAATCACACCTACAATAAACCATTTACGCGTGAAATATGATGTGATTTAATAAATTATTTTTTTATTAGTAAGAAATTAAATAAATAGACAAAGTTTTATTTAAAACACTTTCCTACATATTTATAAAAGCTGTTCGATTGTAATGGACAAAAATAAATTAAGTGCGCACTCTTAAGAGCACTTTTCCCTAACTGTTATAGGTAACAATTGATAATGGTAAGTATCGGATCTAAATGAAACTAATAAACTCATAAAACGTTTTTAATGGACTCTTTTAAAACCTTCTTTTGGAGTGTTGTTTTGGTTGTATCCTTTATTGTCAGGTCGAATAAAATTTTGCCACATCCCATGATTTTCTTTTATTTATCTTATTTTTGAAATATTGTAAGGAATCTAAAAAAAAACTTTATACAATATAATTATGAATTATGTGATTTGTTTCTGGATGTGACATTGATTAGCGTTTAAAATTGGTTATATCTTCTAAAAGACCTCTAAAAGTTTCCTTCCAAAAACTTTAACAATAAATTATCTACAAATATTTCGTGTTTTTTTTTAACAATTACAAGAGAATGCTGATTTTTGTTAAAATCAGTTTGTTTTTTTTTAATGTTTAGTTTTTATTAAAAAGTTTTATTTTCATTAATTTTTGCCTTCTATGAAAATAAAAGTTATAAACAATAATATACAGGGATGTAATATTTTAATGTGAATACGTCTGTAAAATCGGTAACATGTTCAAGAAAAATGTAACGAGAAACATTAACTGTAACTAGTAAGATGTTCAAAAAATAGAAGGAATTAATTCTTTTATCCGATAATACAATTAGCAAAGAGGAACATTACCTAAAATGGCTAAAACCTTTTCTACAATCAGCATACTTACTATAGTAATTATTTTATATTCGTGGATTAATGGAATAATTTTCTGTACAGAACAGAAATGTTCTTGTTGAATCGGGGACGGGTTAGGGATGCAGTAAGAAAACGAAAATTCTAGGCATCCAAAATTTATTGTAAAAATCGAAACTATTCATAAACAGTTACCAATTTTGACAGATAATATTTTGGATAATTTACTTCAAACAAAAATTCGAACTTTAAGTGTAAATGTCAACATAATAATTTGTTTGTACCAAGTTCAAAATTGTATTTATTACCACGCAATGTGTCTTTAAAAAAGTTTTAGACTTTTTAAGAAGTTAACGGTCAGATGAAAGTTTCCTAAAACTTATTGATGAAGCAAAACAGGATAGCTAAAACAATGGAAATTGAAGGACCCTTTCCAGATGTTACAAAAATTCGAATACGTTGTAAAAACAGTATGTATCTACCGCAAAGTTAATATGTTTTTAATTGCATTTTTGACAATACCATTACTGCAATCAAAGAGGTGAATCAAAAGACGATGATACATCAGAAACGTTTACGACAATAATAATGCAATAAAATTTGTCAGTATCATTTAAAATATGTATACCTAGTTTCCATTTCTTCCTCAACCTGTTTCCGTCCAATCCTGAAACGTAAAGCTCTCCTCTCTTCTCTTCCAATTCATCCTGCCTTGAACTGCTTGACAATGGGCTAAAAGTTACTTGTGAAAAAAATAGATTGGATAGAATAATTTTATTCAAAGCTAACAAAATTAAACAAAAATTTGTTTTGGTTGCTGAAAAATGTACGTTTTACAAGATGTAGTTTAATCCAGCCACATGAATATATTATTAATAATAATATTTAAGCAACAACTTTTTACATTTCATTCACTGGATGTTTTATTGCAAATTCTAATAAGCGGCTTTTGATTTAACAAAGTTTTTAGAACATGAAATTACAAATATAATGAAAACTGCAAAGCTTCTTCAAGCAACAAAAACTTTGTTACATTCCATATAAAAACTTTTACTGAAATTTTTGTAATTTTATTAATGTTTTTATGAGAAGTGCTAAAATTAAACTTGCAATAAGCTGGACTGCAATGACCAACTTTTCGTAATATTACATCATATTTGTTTAAACGGAAATTGCGAACATGACGATAAAGTCATTTAAGTAATTGCAATTTTCCTATGTTTTTGCTCTCTATTTGTATCTATTATGACAATAATAATTTATTATATTATGTACCTACAAGAAATGTTTGCTGTATGCTTTTTTTTTTTTTTTTTTTTTTTATTTATTTTATATTGGCTCAGCTACAAGCTATACACAATATTTATGACAATCATATAACATACATATCAACACAATGAAAGTTAACAAATCAATTTTATCACAAAACTACAACTCAGTCAAATAAGGCAATCCTGAGGCAAATGCTTCGTTTTAAGTCGGGAATTATGCGTTTTTTCACCAATGTTATAATGGATCGCACCTGAGCAATTCACTAATTTGTTAAAGTAGTTTTTCGCACATTTTTCGTTGAATTGCTTTACTGTAGGAATTTGCAGCTCCTCGTGAAGCTGTTCGTTTCTTACAAACCATGGGGCGTTGCAGATCATTCTCAGTATTTTATTTTGTAGACGCTGTAATTTATTGATGTTTGTTTTTGATGATGTTCCCCAGATGATATTGGCATACGAGTAAACTGGTCTTATTACTGATTTATATATCAACGAACCACATTCAATTTTTAATGTTGACTTCTTAGCGATTACTGGATAAAGCATTCCCAGTCTCGAGTATGCTTCGTTTAGTTTTTTGTTAATGTGATAGGACCACGTCAGTCTACTGTCCAAATATACTCCCAAGTACTTGACTGGAGTGCTGCGATCCGTCCATTCTATTTCTTGATCACCGATTTTTATATTTAGCGGATTTGCATATCTTTTTAAAGTATAAATCTTTGTTTTTGTTTTATTCGGGTTTAGCTTGATCTTCCATTTTAAGCACCAATCTTCAAGATCGCAAATTGTTTGTTGTAGCGCCTCTAGAGCGTCTTCCAATTTTTCACTTTGTGATAGCTTAGCAGTATCATCTGCAAAAGTTGCTGTGAAGCAGGTGTCATCTTGGGGTATGTCATTGGTGTAAATATTATACAGCAGGGGTCCTAAGACAGATCCCTGTGGTACCCCAGTTTCAGCTATCTTAATTGGTGAAGCTTCTATTCCTACTTTAACATTGAATGTGCGATCTCTCAGAAAGGATGCTATTATGTGGACTAGGTACCGCGGTGCTTCCAGTGCGATTAACTTATAGATCAAGCCGGAATGCCACACTCCATCAAATGCCTGGGCCACATCAAAAAACACGGCTAACGTATATTGTTTCTTTTGGAAGCCTGCTACTATATACTCTGTAATTCTGTGAAGCTGGTGTACCGTAGAGTGGTGTGATTTGAATCCAAATTGGTGAGGTGGTATTACATGATGTGATTCGACAAAGTTAAGAAGACGGGTTTTAATAACCTTTTCGAAGACTTTAGACAGTGTAGGTAACAAGCTAATTGGCCTGTAGCTACCGGGATCTGCTTTTGGTTTTCCCGTTTTGTGGATTGTGATAATTTGTGCTCGCTTCCATGTTTTAGGAAAATAACCCAATCGAAAGCATGCATTGAAGATGGTTGCTAGTGCAGCTAATGTTTTTTTAGTCAGATGTTTTAGTACAATGTTTGGAACCATGTCATGACCCGGGGCTTTTTTGTTTTTAAGCTGCTTGATGTGCGTTGCTATTTCAATAGCTGATGCGGGTTCGAAGTCGCTCTGGTCACTAGGTTGTAGCAGATATGATTTTACACTTTCGTGAATTTCATGCTGTATTTCGTTATTATTTCTGTCATCCTTAAAGACGTTTTCTAAATGATTCGCCAGTATGTTACATTTTTCTAATTCTGTAGTATACAGTTGGTTGCCAACTCTTAGTGTGGGCATTATTTCTGGTGTATTTAAGATTCGCTTTGTTGTGCGCCATATGGTTGGATCGTTAGTATTCAGATCTTGAATATATTTGTTATAATTGTCGTAGTGATGCTGATCGAGATGAAGCTTGACTTGATGTGATAACTGCGTGTACAGTTGCTTGTGTGCTGGATCTCTCGTTCTTTGCCATAATCTGCGCTCTCGATTTTTTTCTTTAATCAATGTTAAAATATGTAGAGGCGTTGCTACTTGATTATGTGTTTGCCTTCGCGCATTATGCCGAGTTGCTTTCCGAACTGATGTCTTTATTGCACTGGTAAGGTCGCTAATTGCAATTTCGATATCGTTTTTATTTGTAATGTTGTATGGACACTTAAATTTATTATCTAATTCAGTTCTAAATTGATCCCAATCGATTTTTCCCTGAATCAAGCAAGGGGTCTGTGGATTAACAATTGGTTGACTGCAGAACGTAACTAACACCGGCAAGTGATCAGAATCCAACTCAGTAAGCACCGTCTGCTGTATGACCTCTGTAAAGTTTTTAATCAACACGATGTCCAATATGTCTGGTTGATAATCGATTCTAGTTGGATAATATGTGGGTTCGGTTGGAGCTAAAATGTGTATAGCGTTGTTGTTAGTAGTATCATACAGGAGTATGCCTGCTGGATTATTAGTTCTACAATTCCATGCTTTATTTTTAGAATTTAAGTCGCCCAACATTATTGTTGCATTATTGCCGTCAAAAAGGGATTCGATATCTTGGTAATTCAACTTCTTATTTGGTTGCTTATAGGCTGCTATTATTTTTAAAATTTTTCCGCTGGTATCCCCCAATTGTATTGCTACTGCTTCTAGAGAAGTTGGTTTTATTGTGTCCAGATGAGTATGTTGTATGCTTTTCTTAATTATGATAGCTGATCCTCCACTTGCATGATTTGTTTCACGATCAAATCTGTATATATTAAATCCGGGAATTTTAAATTTTTGATTCCTTATTAAATGTGTTTCGCTTATTCAAGTTATTTCCAGTGGCGTAGCTACCATAGGGCAAAGCGGTGCAGTGCACCGGGGCCCCTGAGTGCAGGGGGCCCCCTGAGCTGTTTTTTTTAATTTCTAATGCAAACATGTGGAAAATAGGGCCGATTTTTTTTTATGCACCGGGGCCCTTGTCCACCTAGCTACGCCACTGGCTATGTCTACATAATTACGTGTAAGAAAATCAAGGTGCCCACAAACCAGCGTTCAAAAGCGTCAGTCAGGTATGTCATACATTATTGATGTACATGTATGACAATAGTGATTGCCCACAGACGTACACACTATCTTGCCAAACAAGTTAGTTTGACGAGCAGTGACGACGACTATATTCTCTTAGCAGCGGCGTACGCTGCTTTGATTAAAAATTAAAAAAAAAATAAATTAGTTCGACAGCGACAAACTCGAACCAAATGGGAGAAGGAATGGCTTTTAAAACGCTCAGAATATACCCATATTAATCTTCTAGCAGAATTACGAGTAGAACCTGACGATTGGCGAAATTACCTAAGAATGGATTATATCAATCATTTTCTAATAAAATACACCACGCGAGACACTGTATAATGAATGCGAACGACCGTGATATTTCACCACACACCGACACTTATGTATGTACGAGTCGAGTTGCGCGTTATTGTTTTCCGGTCTAACCAGAAAACAAAATCGACGCACTTACGTGCGACTTTTTGACAACACACTAGCATACATGGGTGCGCAAACACCTATAACATACCTGAGTGACGCTTTTGAACGCTGGTTTGTGGGCACCTTAAGTATCGATCTTTGCCGTAGGATACCATTTGCGTTCCAATTTAGGATTGATAATTTTTTGATACATTGATCTTTTTTTTTTAACCATTAACATTAAAAAGCAGAGGGATAACATTTGTGACTATAAAATTTTTTATCTGTTCAAGATACGGAGATAACATATTAAAAATAATTGACAGTAAATTGTTTACCGGGGTTTGCTGTTTATTAGTTTCTTCATTTTGTTTATTTGCTGCTTGTGCATACGTTTTGCTAGTACTACTATTTTCATTGGTGCCTGCAAACCTTGGCAGGGTGTTGTTGTTTTGGTTGATTTCATTCGTCGATAATAATGGCCGTTGATTTTGATAATTCATTTTGTTCTTTATCTCTTGATAGTAGTTGCATCCTCTAAAGTTAGCCGGATGGTCAAGACCGCAGTTGACACAAATCGGTTTTGCATCTTGGTGTTTATTGCAATCTTTGTAAAGATGGTTACCCTGGCACTTAACACACCTGGGTTCGAGGTTACAATAATTTTTCGTGTGAGCAAATCGCTGGCATCTTGTACATTGGGGTATATCATTAGATTTTCTCCTGGGTTCCACATGAACTACACTGTAGTATAGATTGTTAATGTTGAAAATTTCTTTGGCTATCTCGTTAGCAGTTAAGTCTACAAAACATATTCCAGTTGGGTATTTGTATTTATTTAGTAATCTTGTGATTTTTACAATGGGTAACTTAGGATTGACTAAATGTAATTCATCTTGAACCTCTTTTTCTGATAACGATTGTGGCACATTTTTTATAGCTACTGATAGTAATTTATTTAGTGGGTCTTTGTATGTGTGATATTGTAGCTTATTATCCTTATAATATTTGGATATTGTTCTGTAATCTTCTATTGATGTTAAATTTATTCGGATCTGATTCCTACTGTATGATGTTGTGAAGGTTGATTTGGCAAACTTTTTAATATCTTCCACAATGGCAATATGATTTGCTTCATGTAAAAATATAGGAGGAATGTTTATATTTGTTTCCTTTCCTTGGGTTAGGATGTTTTTGGGGTTTGGTTTGCTGACGTTAGCAGAGTTTGTACTTTTGATTTGCTCTTCTAGATGTTTGGGCAAATAAAATTTATTTTGTTTTAAGATTTCTGGTTCATTACCCCATTTGTAACGTTTTTGTATTTCAGTTGGTGATAGGACTTCTGAACCGCGCTTGTTTTTGGTGGTATCATGTTTTTCAATAATTATGATAGGTTCTACATACCCTTGCATATTGCTATCATTATCATCTACCATAATGGCATCGTTTTCTAGGTCTTCATGTTGGTTATTGATATTATTCATTGTTCGCACGTATTATTCTGTCCTTTTGGGTAATATGGCTAGGCTGGTTATCAGCCCAGCTGGACAATGTGGTTGAGTTGATATTGTAGTATCAATGTACTTGGTGATAACTTTCACTTGAAGTAATAGGTTCACTAACTAGCTAACTAATTAATTAATTTTACTCGCTTATATCTTATTGATTCTCATATAACGTGAGCACATCAACTAGACGTCCGCCGTGGTCGACGGATTGGGCGCGAATGACTGTATGCTATGTAAATTGACTAGTAGTAGGTTGATTACGCCAATTTGCAGTAATGAAACGTAAACTGGACGAAACTACTGAAAATTAGGTAGCTATCCTGATGATCCAGCGAAGTTATAATACTACACATTTATTGTTTGGATTCACCATTCCAAATAGATGATTTTTTTTCACAACTTTAAAACGAATGCACGCAATCATACCAATCGCTCCATAGATGGCTGCATGCGGCTTCTGTACCAGATGAAAATTATTATTTAAGTAACTACTTAGAAAATTCTTATTTTGTATAACGAGTGGAATATTTTCGGAACGATCGCAGCGAGTAATAAGCAAAATCTAATATTATAGTTATGAAAAGTAAATAAAATATAATTTTGAGAGTATGGCGCGAAAACATAAAAAAAAGCGGATTTTCTAATTTCTAAGAATTGCAAAAACTGCAAGAAAAGTGTAAAGCGAAGAAATAAAAATAAACTCATATTTGGTAGGCACAGTATACAGAAGTGTTAGTGAGTAATCTTTCAGAAGCTCTTGAAATATTGAAGAGTGAAGACAATGCAATAAATTTATTAAACAGACAATTGTTGTACATTTGTAATGTATAAAATGATACGCAACTCTTTGAAAGCTTACTGATATCACCCAAGGAAAATAGAAACTACCAACTAAAATTGTTTGTATTATAATTTTGAAATACATTGCTTTTGTTCTATAGGATTTGTTTTCTGAGTAGCATGCATTATTATCTATATTCTATGAATTTTATAATATTCTGACGTGTGAATAGCTAATCAATAATTTATATAATTCGAACAAAAATAATACTGGAATTTAATTATTAATACCTACAATAGTTGGCAATAAACCTATTATATGTTAGTGTTTATTAGCTATTATTACATATAATACCTCTACAATCAAATTACATTATTTAGCTATTTACTTTTTAATCAAATTTAATTTATAATGAAAAAAAAACGAGTAAACAACATAGTTCTTTCAAGGCTATAAATTCATATCAAAGATGTATTCCAATTATTACCACTATAAACTCCTATTTTGGGCAGTGATTCAACCTTTGCTTGAAAACATGCATTGATTTAGTAATCAAATATTTATGTATTTATTTATTTGTTCAAAATTTTCAATGCAATATTGTTACGGGCTTTCTCTACAAAGCAACATTTACCCACCTGTAACAAAGGTTAAGGTGCCGGTTCACTAACGGCGGGGGGATCGTTGATGGATGGTGCGTAATACATATAAATGCAAATAAAATGCTTTGCTGTTGTCACTGGATAGGTTTGGTAAAACTCCAAATAAAAAGGGGAGGGCGATAAGGGCGCCAGAATCTAACACACGGAAACGTAACGTGACCTTAACACATTCAAGTGGAAATGCCGATTCGAGCCCTCCATTGTGTGCAAGTTCAATACAGTGAACAAAACTTAGAGGGTGTTTAGAGTGCTTCGGATGCCTTAGATCACCGCAGTTGCAACTGAAAAGGACATGCACATCTAAAATACTACGAAGTAAATAAAATACGTCTACAGCTCCACCAAGCTTAGAAAGGACGCGGCAAATATGCCAACTAATTTGATAAAAATTTGAATGAACCAATGAACGTTGAGTTATTTCTGTTGTAAAAGTTACAAATCATTGCGTGTGTTTACATTTGTCGTGGTTTTTTGTGTTGTTCGGTTTCGTGTTATTTCTATTTGAGCTTTATTGTTTACAACAGCGGTTCCCAATTAGTTTTGGCCGCGGAACCCTTGGGTGATGTAAAAATTTTCGCGGAATCCTAAGTCGATTTGTTTCCCGGTAACTAAAAAAAAAATTTTAAGGGGGGGTCAAAATTGCGCCGCAGGCAAATTTTTTAGATTTTCAAGGTCAACAGAGCTTAGATTTGAAGTTAGAAATTATAAAAAGATGTTTTTGTACTAATTCTTGTGATTCCAGGGGCAGAAAACTATTTTTTGAAAAATAATGAGTCTCGAAAGGCTGGCCTGCGACGCTAACCTCATCGTTTGCTAATCAATTCAAGTTTCTATCCCCACTAAACTGAAGTATCATAATAACCAAAAACAAATTTTTTAAATATTTATAACATATTCGGTAATATAACTTTGTTAACATTTATTTATTGTCAAAAATTACCATACTATTAAGGGGCTACATAATATCTTTGCACGCACTGAAAACCGAGTACATTTGAAAAATTACTATAAAGGTTATATTATGAAAAATAAATTAAATTATTGATTTGACATTTTGAATTAACTTTTGAACTACAAGAAAAAAAATAAAGCATTTGGTTTTTTTAATATTAACAATATTTTTTACGGGTATAAGTGGACTACTGATGAAAACCATGACGCTTCATGGTCGGCATCATAACTTCACCAAAAATTATCCAATCCCCAAAAATAAAAATTAATCTTGTAAAATAATGTAGTGGTTATTGTCTGACGGAGGGAATTTCAGTTTTTTTCAAAAATAAAGAAATTTCAGAATTTCAAACTTTAGAATGCAATTTAAAAAGAAAAAATTAGTGTTTAATAATTTATAAAAAGATTCCCAATCAAAAAATTAAAAAAAGCTCTCGTCAGACATTAGAGAAAATAATTATCAAGAGTTAAAAGAAAAAAGTTAAAAAATATTGAAAACTGACCGAGTTATCGTGCCGACCTTGTCTAAAAACGTAGTATCGAGTATAACGCGATTAAAGTTTCTAGTAGGTACAGTTTCTAACCACATGTCCGGTCACATTATTGCTATAACTTTGTAACGGTGTGGAATTTTCTTAAAAATTATTTTTTTTAATATTCTTAAAAGTATAAAGAAGAATAACGTGTAAGAAAATAAAAATTAATTTTCAAGGATAATATGAAGCCCCTTAATTCAAAAACCACTTTTAAGCATTTTTAGCTAGTTGCTAGGATAATTTCTAGTTACAGAATAGACCCGAATAATATCTATTAGTGAGAAGAATGACATTCGGACACGAATCATATAAGCTTATAAGCATACAGGGTACTCAAAAGATAAAAAAAAGTTAAAAAAATTTTTTAAGCCGCAAAATTTATTGTTTCGCCATTTTGAAATTCATTTTGGCGGAACCCTTAGATTTTTTCGCGGAACCCCATTTGAGAACCGCTGGTCTACAATAAATAAAATAAAAATAAATCTAAAATAAATTTCGTTACTGTAATTTGACAAAATAATTTATGGATTTTAAATATTCGCGCCGAGAAACTTTTTCATTTGAGTGTACATTTTTAATTTTAGCAGCGCCTGACACGCCCCTAAAGTCGGTTCTAACGTTGGTGGAGCTGTATTAATTAGTAGGTATTCGTATAATAAAACAAAAATCATTTGCAGTACACCAATGATATAATTGCACTGTTGATGTGCTCAAACGGTTGACGTTTAACAAAGTTGACGAAGCGGCCGTGATTTTTAAATTGATGAAATATCTACAATAGATATGACCCCAATATATTGTCGTGAAACGAAATGAAAATTCAGCTTTGTATTAGTAATTTGTTTTAGATTAAGGGATGTTTTATCCATAATAGCATGGTCGAGCACGGTTTTGTAATTAAAGGTCGATTTATGTTACCACTGACACAAGTTAGCGCAGGAGTGTAAGTAACCGCTTTGTGATCAGGAAGTGCTGGTTCGATCCCAGCGGGAGTCTAGAAATTTATAGGCAGAAATGACAGTGTATTAAGTCGCTGGTTTCTGAGATTGTTATAGTAGGCAGAATGTCAGTGTATTAAGTCGCTGGTTCTGAGAGAACATAGAAGGTAGAGAATGTTGGCGAGGTGTGTTGGCTGCGGTTGGCTGTGACTTGGGGAGCCAACAACAGCGTTTTTGGTGAGGTCCACCATAAGTGACCAATTTTTGAGTTTTCTTGAAAAACCAAAGTATTTTTCAAGCTGAGAAGTAGTGCGAAGTGTCGTCTAAAGTAGACGAGTGTTTTTAGATTGGTTTGGAAGTAGAATCTTCAAATTGCAGCGTTTTTGTAAAAGCGTCATTGCAACATTTGGTATCACACATGTGGATAAAAATTGTCATTCCGCCATTGACGAATGATCGAATGATTTTTGTAATCATGACAATTACGTGTCTGCAATTAAATGTTTAGAAGAATAAATTCAAATTAGTTAAAATTTCGAATCGAATAATTTACGTACCAAATTTGAGGTTAGTCGCACGATTTATTTAAATTGGTTCAAATCGATTGAGTTTTGCCAACAAACTTTTCTATTGCGTTCGTCGATCGATTAATTTGGATATTGGATTTGTGTGTGATGAAGTCACTTCACTTAATTGGAAAATTGCCACAAAATTACAGAAGCTGGAAACGTGTAAACAGATGCCACCCGTATGACAGATGCAGGTGCCAAGTGAGAAGTTTGAGAAGCAGGAAAGCAGTGGTTCTAAAACGTTGACAACAAGTGCCGTATAACTGGTAAATAATAAACTTTGCATTTTGTTACACCATTTTTATTATTGTAAATTTATTTGTCACACGATTACACCTTAATAGCAACCTGGAGTATTTTGAGTTCGAATTGCAAGTAAATGCAAATACGAAGGGTTTCTATCACACAAATTGACACTTTAACGACCAAAACGAATCTGTTCCTAAACAGCTCATGCTCGACCTGTTTATGCTTATTTAAATTGAATTTATTTTATGAAAATTAAATTAGTCATTTTTCACGAAGCTGAGTTTGATTTTTTTTTTCATGCAGCGAGCCATACCCAAATTTAGTTTTTTAGCGTTGTCGATAACGACAATAAATTTGATTAAGGCAATTTATGCAATTTTATTCCTGAGACAGGAATTTCAATTTAGCGAAAATAGTGCGGTAGTAAGGCCACTCATTTTGTTTTATTTGGCCACCCGAAAAGGAGAGAAGTGCGAATCCAGCCCTGTGATTTGTCTCCGTACAGAAATCGTATGTGAACCGATACATAGCTGCCGACGGTACTCTAGTGTTGAGATATTGTCCTGGTGAAAATAAATTTTAAAGTTGAAGGGTCGTAGGAAATATCTCTACAATATACATGAGGGTGTTCCACACGCACTAATATACACCGGTGAATATCCAAACCGGATGATTCACTCACTTCCACTATACGGCGATAAGACTCAAAAGCATCAAATGCCAATTAATAAATCAAAATACGACCTCGCAATACCGTAGGTAAATTGCGAGTCCCTTATCAACTCTTTCCTTTCTAAATCTCAACGACCCAGTGCCATCACACATTTCATAAATAATCCCCAAACAAGAAGCTTCTTCATTTCCAAAGGAATACGACATTATAAATTCTTCCATGAGTTTTAGTGTTTAGGTAGCGAATTAATTACTACATTTATAAAGGTAGTCATCTGTTGTATTTTTTATATTACTATAAAACTTTAGTGTATCAAAGCTCCATATTATTATTTTAATGACCAAATTTATATTTTACTCTAGTCATATTTTCCTATGTTGCTTTGCTTTCGTTACAATTGTTTGAAATTCTAATAATAAATAATTCAAATATTGAAAAATATGAATCCCATCATAGTTAAAAAAATGTAATAGATAACATAGGTTCATAGGTAATTACCTAAATAAAATCAATACGTTAATAATTTAAAATTCGTTTTTCATATAGTGCAACCTCGATAATCTGAATTTACTTTTGCATCAGCAATGTTCTTTTAATCGATTTTGGATTACCGTGGGTTTGGATTATCGAGGTTACACTACATTTGTTTTCACCTACTAATATCTGATAATATCATAATAATAAATTTATTTGTGCTAACAAAAGCCCTAATATTTAATATGAATGTATTGATATCAATCCATAATTATATCATTAAATTAAATTCTTCATAATACGATAAAAAAAAATTTTTTTATTCGAAACATCGAAACAGTGGCCGCTATACTAAACCCAATTTTTTTATTATTTTTGCTTTTTCGTTTTTATGAGTTACACCAACCATATCGAAGAATGGGACAGTTGATTCGAAAATTACAAGATAATCTTATTCTTAAAATTTTATGTTCCTATATTTTACATTTTAATGTACATTTTTTTTATTATTCTCATTACAAAATATAATTTATGGGGTCCCGTTGATCCCTGCAAAAATAAATTACTTTTCAACACAAACTCTGATTACTTACTTGTAGATAATTTATCTAACTTATATCATTATGGTTACATCAGTTCAATGAGCTTTTAAGGCACTCGATAACTTTATTGAAAGGAACCCTAAATTTTTGTATCAAAAAGTTTCGTTTAATAAGAACAACGTTTAAGTATAAAAAGTGTTCGAGAACTTTCAAACATTTTTTTGGTCATTATAAAATGGCTATCTTAACAAGTTTTAGGATATCAACATCATTTATCATTATCCATAGCACTTCATCTTTAAATGCCAATTTATAAGCTTAATCAAAGTTGACTTACAATGTGAATTTAATAAAGCTATTTCTAAATATTACTCTACTAAATTTTAATCAATTTTTATGAGTGTATACGCAGTACACGAATATATACAGAGGTGAGCAGTATAGCTTATATATTTTCTTGTATACACTTATAATAATAAAAATGTTAAAACTTGAGTGTTACGTCATCCTAACAAATCAAGGAAGCTGTTTTAGTGGGATAACCAATGGCAGTGCTTACGTGCGATGACACAACATCCAGTTTCGAAGATCTACATCAGGGGTGAGCAACCCGCGGCCCGCCACATCTTTTCGTGCGGCCCACCAAAGACTTTTAGGTTGAAAATTTTTTAAATTGATAATATATTTTCCATAGACATATCATTGTAATAAAAAAAGTAAGCACTATTTCTTTTGAAAATGAATTGTATCGACCAAAACTTATTTTTTTATAATAATTTTATAGACACTTGCCCTTTGGGAAACTTTCCCCCCCCCCTATGTACGGCCCTGCATGCGGCCCGCACAACATTTTCTTATTGATAAGTGGCCCGTTGCAAAAAAAGGTTGCTCATCCCTGATCTACATATTATAACAATATGTTGCATTTTACAAGGGGGTAGCTCCCGCACTATTTGCAATACATTTTCATCATTTTTAAAAAATTTCTGTTTTGGCATTTTTAAGTATATACTTAGTATAATTTACAAACATACAAAAAAGTTTTATTAATGATAATTGTTATAAAGAGCCTTTACTTGAACAAATTAAAAAACTACTTATGATAAATTTGTGTTTCTTATTGTCAACAAGAATAAATTGCTTGTAAAACTTCCAATAAAGTACTGCTAACTTCCGTTGTAACTTTACAACAATTTCTATGATTAATTTACGAGAAAGAAAGTATTTAGTTGTTTAAACTTTCCGAAACAATGAAGTTGATTAAAAAATGATTATCTAAAATAAAAAATTGTATAAGGGTAATGTCGTCATATTTTCGTATATGTGAATTTTAATGCTGGAATATATTGATTTGTTCTATTTTTGAGAGCAAATTAGTTTCAGAAATAATCATCCAATCGTGTTTAAATTTACCTACTCGAATGATAGAGCAAGTTCAAATTTAAAAAGAAACTCGCTTTATTTACAGAAATTATAATGCGTAAGAGATAAAATTTAATTTAGATAATTAGGTTGTCACTGACAGAACAGAAGAGCTTTGTGGCACGTGATGATCATTTAATATAAAAAATATCTTATAATTTATTATTAAGTAGGAAATTTTAAAATATCGAGTTATAATTTAATTATTTATATTTTAAAATTTCCTATTTAATTATTATCACAGATTAATAACTTTTAAACAATTTATGTAATAATTAAGTTAGTTTTTTTATATACAAAGTATCGAATTAAATTTTACAAAACCTAACCGTATAAGATGCCAATAACTTTCGCAGTGTCAATTATTGTACTGCTTATCCTATCTGCCAAATAATCATTTTTACCTGTTCCTCTGAGTTCATCTTATTTTTCCATATCGTAAAGATCTTGCTATTTGTAAACATTAAAAAACGAGCATGAAATTTAGCTATTTTTCCTTCTAAAATAATGATAAAAGCTGCAAAATAAGAATATCATGAATACAATTTCAAGGTATTTAAAGTTTAATTGTTAACTAAATTCTGTTAAAAGATAAGAATACAAAAAAAAAACTGTAATAATGTTGCAATCATGATACGTGATTCGTTTACTTAGCAATCCTTATTATACAAAGCTTTGATAATACTGAATTAAGCTGTATCTGAGAAAACCTACTGCTTTTTTAAATTATTTTAGGTTATTTTAAGAATTTAAAAATGTTTTTATTTCAAACCACATTTTGGAATAAAATATATTATGTAATTTCATTCTACATAAAAAGCTACTGTTTAACCTCTTTCGGCAGAAACTAAAAACTCCCTGGCTTTCTTGCATATTTAAATTTTTTTTCTGAAATTTCTTCTAGATATGTGCAAGTAAAGCAAAACTGCCGAACAAACAGAACAAAATAAAACTTCCCACTGTGATGACTAGAGTCCGGATTTGTAGCTATTATGCTTTTTCTGAAAATTCAAAGCAGCTGAAAATTTTTAGAAAAATTTTGTGTTTTAACTTAAAAGAAGTCATTTGGTATCAAGTTTTATATGCTTTTTTTGCTTTTTTTTGACTTTTTATGCTTTTCGTGCTTTTTTTTGACTTTTTATGCTTTTTCGTGCTTTTTTTTGACTTTTTGTGCTTTTCGTGCTTTTTTATACTTCATTAATGCTTATTTTACAAAATATTTTAAAGTTTGATCTTTTAAAATTTTTTGCAACACCTGCAAGGTTTCTTACTAGATTATTACTTCCTGGTATTTTAGAAAATTAGAAAATTCGGATAGCAAATCTATAAAAGATTGCCAAAATGTATTAAAGAATCCAGAACTTAAAGGAAATTTAGCGTTTATTAAATGACACTGTAACTATGTTACTGATATTATAAAATCTGTGGAAAAGCAGCAAATGCCTTTGGCTGAATCCTGGGATTTAGTAGAAAAATTTAAAAACGCTACCACTAGCATCATAGGACATGTTGGAGACAATATAAAAAAGAAATTGAATGATGTGTTAGAGAAAAATGAAGGATTAAAAATCTTAAATAATATAGCTAAAACAATAGCTGGAGAAACTATTGAAAATTTTGAAATGGAACCTTCACTTGTAGCAAAATTCAAATTTGCACCTATTACTAGTGTAGATGTCGAAAGAAGTTTTTCTGGGATGAATTTTACTACAGAAAATTTGGAAAAATTCTTAACTGTTAATTGTTTCAAAAATTAAATTAATACTTTTGTTTATGCTTTTTTTTAATAAAATTTGTGCATTTTTTGACAAAGTTTATGCTTTTTTTAGTATTATTTGGTGCTTTTTTAAGCACTTTTTTCCCCATTTTTTATGCTTTTTTATCCGGACTCTAGTGATGACCCAAGACAAGGATCCAGATTATATCGTAATCCGGAGAGAAACTCTCCATTTTATGTAGCCCAAAAGCAAGGTTGAGAACTCTAAAAATAAGGGTAGTCTGAGGAAGCACAATAAAACACCGCTATGGTAAAATTTGCTTTAATTACAAGTAAAAAAATTAATTAATATTAGCAGTGTCACAATTTCAATAATTACGATGCATTTACATTTAACAAAACTGGACCATCCAAATAATAGAAAATTCCTTAAAGGATTCCATAGTTTCCAAGAGAGAACAAAGTTTGAAGGTTAGGTTCTTCTGATTTGTCAATATTCAACAACACCAAAGACACTGCCAACCAACGTAGGAGATCGGGAATATGGTCGTAAAACTTGCGCACAAAAACTGTTTAAAGCGTGCGCACATAAATTTAGCCTCTCCTATCTTTGTTCACCATAATGATACATAGGAGTCAAAGCCATAAGCGATAGCTGCACCACTTGTCACAAACGATCGTGGCACACAAACAGTGACGTCGAAACTAACAAATACTCGAAGAAGTGCCAAAAATATCCGCACTCCAACAAAATCGCTCTGACCAAACAAAAATAGGTTCGCTGTTGCTATCGGGAGACTGCCTTTGGATTACATCTTTTTGGACGTTCCAGCGATTGTTTTTTCTTTGAACTTGTGTTTCATTTCAAACCAATTTATTTGGGATTCATTCAATGGCTGCAATTTTTTTATTTTCTCTTGGTTACCGGTTACCGGCTTCTTTTAAGGTATTTGCCGAGAAGATCCTATCTTCACTTTTTTGAATGGTTTCGACAATCCAAATTTTAACATCACCGAATATTCGTCAGGAATTTTAATTGAAGATTTATGGACCCATCAACGACATCCTTGAGGTTTATATTTTACGTTCAACATTTATTGGGATAATAATTATAACCGCATTTTTATTATTGGAGCTCCTCCAACTTGTTTTCTTGGATAGAATGTGTGTCTGGAAGTTAGGCTTTTTTTCCAATCTGGTATCAAACCATTTATTCCACACCTGCCATATATTTTTTTCATCGGTATTTGAGCTGTTCTACCACCAAATAACCCCCATCCTCAATAACATCAAGCGAGAAGACATCTTCAAACTAAGTGCCGGGTATATCTTATATTTTGTTCTAATTTTTGTAGATTTACGAGTGATATTTTGGGCCGTTTCTTTATTGTTTTTATTTTGTAAGATCACCATAATTACCTTGTATTTGATAAGCTGATGTGGATTCCACAGAGACATGCGAGGTATTATCTGAAACTAACCAGTTTCCAGAGATATACAGATGACTTTATATGCATCGATGCTACGAAGAGAAAGAAACAGCTGAGCATATACTTTGTTACTGTCCGACTTCTATGAAAGGATTAGGGTCTTCTGGCCTGACATGGCCAATATCTACGACACTCCACCTTCCCAGATTCCAGAGTTTATTTTAAGGGTGGGATGGGTTGAGGAGTGAGAGGGTTGGAATGTAGCTAAAAATTGGAGGTAGTTTATCTCCACAATCTTACGTTTGATCATTTGTATGCAGCCAAAGTTCGAAGACAAAAATATTTCAGAGTTTGGTCGAAATGAAACATCAACCGAACCTAGGTTTGGTTAAAAATAAAGGAAAATGCCTGTGTTCGGACTTTGTGCCCAATAACAATAAGCCTTTGGCCGGTACGAAAGAGAAGTAATGGAAGCTAGACGATAAAAGATAACAGTATCTATACATATTTTATTTCAAAATCTTTTCATTTGATGTAAAATAATCCATTTTCATAATGCAAACCGATAAAATATTTTAAACGGATACAATACCTAATGAACTGTAAAAACCAATTTTTAGATTGATGTATTAAAACCTACGGATGGGGCATGAAAAGGTTTACAGTTTTAACGACTTGATGAACTTCGTGCACATTTGCAAGTAGGTACACCACCAAATTTTCAGTACTTTGGTCAAAAGCATCAGATATTTATTTTAAACATTAAACACGTCAGATCCACTTTAATTTAAAAAAAAAAGCATTAAATATTTAAAATTTAACAATGACCTAAATGTCTGCTTGTCCTGTAACACTTTGTCAAATGTTCTAATGTGATTTAGTTTTTTATGCAGGTATGTTACTTACTATGACAATAAAGTCGTTAAATTTTATTAAATTGTTATGTCATTTGTTACACCGCAACTATAAAGACAAGCAATTTAAAATTATAACTCAGAAGTAATTACTAAGCATACATAAAATTAATTATTTATAATTATTTTTTTCGTGATATGTAGGTAGAAAAAATACGTTTATATTCGTATTAGTTATTGTAGATATTATTGTCACAAACGGAAAGAAATCAGGTTCCTAGTTTCTGGTTTCAAGCGCTAAAAATCTCCACATGTTATTAGTAAGAGATTGTTGTAGTTTGAGAGGAGAGCAGGCCATATTAAACAAGTATATCTACAATTTCCTCCCCTTCTCAAATTAATGAAAATATTTTTTCTGATATGATTTTTAACATCTTTTTTGATTCAGGAATATTAAGGGGGTATTCCTTACTCCTTACTTGTTAAAAATTTAAATATTGATATCGAAGAAAAAAGAAAATTGTTTTTAAACGTTATAAAATAAATTGTATACAGGGTGACCGGCCGCCGATCCGAATATAGGAAAATAACATGGGAAATTGATTTCTTTTTTGTATTTCCTGCTTCCCATTACGACGGATAAAGTCTACAAAATCACTCATTAGACATTTTCACTAAATTGCAATTTTAAAAGATAAAATTTTAGTTTCAATTCTTAACTCTCGTTTTAAAATAGTTCTATCTTCAATAAAAAATTATTTTTTCCTTTCAATGCTCAATATATAGATGAAAGTATTAGAAGGTAAAAATTACCATATACGGATTTTGGATTTTTTTTGGATAAAAATATTTGCATTTCCTTATGCTAGAAGTATTCAAATATTATTTTAATGTCGAATTTAATTTAATCCTTAAATATGGCACAAAGAGTTTGTAAACAAATATGTAGTAAAATAGTTTCTAATTACATTCGTAATTAATTATAGGTATTGACAATACTACGAATGATCGACGACTTATTTAATGAACACAATTGAATTTAATTGTGATGACTGATATGATAATAATCAATCAAATTTAAGTATCAATCGTAACATCTATTACAGTTCGGCTATTTGATTTCTAATGACAAACTAAATTACCACTGAAGAGCCTTTTAGAATGGATCATCATTAATTGCCTAAGTTTTCAACAATTTTTAGTAGAAGTTTACAATAACTGCATTTTTCTCAGTAGGTTACCTAGTTATTTTCCATCTGATATTTTTGTCTAAGAAAGTATCATACTTTTAGTTTTCTTTAGAGATGTGTCATTCTATCAATACACTCAAAAACGCTTAAGTCTTAGTTTAATCTCTACTTTCAAATAATAAAGTAAAATAAATAACAAAATTGCTAAGATTGCTAAGATTGTTATTTCAAGTTATAGTGGTAACAGCACGCAACCCCCCCCCCCAAAACCCCTCATAATAAGCACTTGATCGCCATGGCGACTGACCTTTCATCAAAATCTGGGATCGCATAGGTTTTTCACTCAGGCCAATATCAAGTAACCAATTGTAAAAAAATAACCTAGCGCCAGGTAACTCAATAAAACTTAAAGATGTTTTAATAACCATATTAGGAAGTTTTTTCTCATTTTATTTTGTTTCTCAGCTTTTAATCAATTAATTTGTTCATTAAAGTTCGAAACCTATTTTCACTTTTATTACATTTTAAGTTACCGATACGTAAAGTTTAATTTTAATTTGACCACTGTCCAAAGTCCTACCAGACCTTATCCTTCTTTATTGTACTTCTAACGATTACAAAACTTTACCATGAAAGTCAAACTAATTATTATTTGACAGAGCTAATCGTAGTGATTTGCATTCTAAATGCGAACTGACTGTCGTTTTCGTAGAAAATAAACGAATTCACATCGAGTCGGTGTGAAAATTATCACAAGTTAAATTTTAGTTACGTACGACTATTAATAGTACGTAATCAAATTTTGTAAATTTTGCTCAAATTTATTACGCCAATAAATACTTATAAATCAACTTTATGTAATATAAAGTACTAAATATTTAAATTGGTTAGTTGTGAACTCGTGATAATAAATTAAATGGTATTTTTAAATAATTTTACGAATTATAAATTAATTAAATTATAATATTATTATTAAAATGTATTATTCGGAAGAAGAGTGCGTGAGCACTTGAAAGCTTAAAATTATAATAGGTATAATTTAATTTAATTTATAACTCGTAAAATTATGTAAAAATATCATTTAATATAAGTACTAAATCCCAATAGTTGTTATTTACAAAAATATAATTAAATAAAGTTAAACTTATTTACATAAATTTCTGCTGTATTGCTAATTTAGCTAAATTTCAGTAAGTTGTTAAATAGTTTAGTCTTTAAAATTAATCCAAACTTAAATGCCAACATTAGTATAAAGTTGCAGCAATTTTGCAAAGGATTTGTGTTAAAATAAAATTTGCATTGCATGTTTTCAAAATCGCTAAACTTGAATTTTGCTACTCTTGAGTTCAAACATTTCACATTTGCTTATCTCATCGCATACAGTTTCTATTTTTTTTTTTTTGAATTTCATGTAACCTGAAGAGGACTCTAATTTTTAAAAAATAAAGTATAAATCTTCATGGCTTTGCAGTAATATAAATTGATAAAACACGTTTCTCTTAAAAACCAGATTTTATATGTTGTGACTTTTTTCCATTCTACATACAGCATATATAATAAGATACAGATCTGTTTGTTAACATTGCGGAATAAAAATCAATGTTGAACTACCTTCTAAAAAGTTCTTTATCGTTCCAAATATACTAGTAGCACAAAATCTTTATTAATTTGTAAACACGGCTTAATTTAATAGTTTTATACGATAAGAACGTCCTATCGTTTAAAGGCCCCCTTTTTATTTTATTTTATTGACACACAAGTAATACAACTTAATATTTCAATATTACAAATAACTTTTAAATTTCCCGTCTCCATTTCCTAAATAATTAAACTAAATTCCCACTTGCAGTACCTTCATAATTTCTAAGCGTAATTATGTCCATTATTATATTTCCCAAAGAATGGGAAAGCTGAGCGCTTGCGAAAATTAAAATTAGAATTTTACGATTCCAGCGCCTCTACTGGATATTGTCCGCGTCTCTTTATCAAGGATCCTTTTAAACCTAATGGGGCCATACCTAGTATACTTGGGGTACCTACTAGGTATTTTTCGTCCTTTCATTTGATTCGCTTTGTTCTTCCTAATACTAATGTTCATCTTCATCAGTGTCGCTATTGTTACTTGCTTCAGACATAAATATAATTGTTGTTAAAAACGCTTTATAATATGAATATTTAAAAATCCTCTAAAAGAGTGGGCACAACACAACAGTGTAAATAATTTGTATGTATTGTAATATTAAGGGTTAAAAACACTTTTAGGCGACTTTTCAATGTTTCCCCCAGCTGAAAATGCGTTTTTCGCACTCTACGTCCCCCAAATTAGTTATTTTATATCATAAAACGAGCATCTAAATTTTCATCGGATTTAAAAAAAAACGAATGGTCCCCCCATTGAATTTTTTCAGAATCCCTAAAAATTAATTATTAAAAATAATTTATGTATTTCGAAGAGAAAAGGTCGATTTATCTCTAGATACTGATCCATAAATATAAAAAAGAAGTGATACCAGAGCGCCTTCGTAGATTATCGATAGCTATATTATAGGTTGGTATTAAATTTGTTAGATGACGCTATACAAAACTAAATTATAAACAATGAAGTGAGGTTATATTATTACGTTTGTCAAATTAACTTAATTTAAATTTTTAGCATTAATCATGAATCTTACATGGACAGAAGAAGAAAAATTAAAACTGTTGGAAGTGTTACAAAAATATGGAGCTCATGATTTAGAAGTAATTGCCGCACATGTTGGCACAAAATCAGTTGGCGAATGCGAATATGCAATTAAATTATACGAACAAGAAGCAATATTAAAACTCAAAGAAAGTACACCAAAAGATACAGTCAGAGAAGCACCCATCGATAAATGGCTCCACTTATTACAAAAACTTTCAACAGATCGTTACAGTTCGAAAGACATTGCCACAGCGTTTAAATTAATTGCGCAGTACGAAGATAAACAGGAAAGTGGTGTAAATTTAAGTGAGTGCTATAATTTTATTGCAGAATTAATGTGTGGAAGAGCACCGAAGAAATTAGATGAGGAATCCGAACAGTTTTTACTTACATGTATTGTAAAATTATCTGAAGTAGTCAATAAGCAAGATAGTAAAAAAGAAAATGACTTTTTAGAAAATTTAAAGTATGAAGATCTTATATCAAAATCTTACAGTAGCAAAGCATCAGTTGTAACTGATCCTGCTCTTAATGTACTTAAAGTACCTAAGGAATTTCTTAAAATGAAGAAGTTTGACCATTAGGTTTTTAATTATATGTTGTATTTTAATTTAATTATTGTTATTTTAATAAAATTTATTTTAAAAACAAAATCACAGTTGAATAATTTTTTATTGTTTTGTTATTATACAGGTTGATCCTTAAATACGCTGAGCATTCCCATCCGATCAAATTGTGCTGTTTACCACTGGTACCTACCGGGTGGTTGGTTGGCAATGGCTAGCGTTATTTGATGGAGATCATAGTTAACGTTGGCTCAATGATACTGTAGTCCAATTTATTGTTCATTATGTATTTTCTTCTATTCTTATCTATGGTTCAAAATTAGTTACTGTATTTAGATTAGAACAAGACATAGTTCGAGACAAATCATGAATTGAAGGGAATTATTAAACCAAAATTGTCTTTGTAGAGCTGGTAGAGCACACAAAGTTTTTCGATGCATTTTATTTACGCAACACTCTGTATAGATGGCACTACAGACTTGGTATTTTTCTATGGTGGTATTTACCACTTTTGGTGTAAAAAGGTTCATTCGGGTGTTAACTTGAATTTAATATAAAATAAACTTAATTAAAATGAAACTATTATGTTAATATGTATATATTGAAAATTTATAACAATTTAAGTGTTTGCAAAGCGAAATTCCATTTTTAGGTGATATTTTACAATTTTAAGGTTATGTTTACATTTTTATAATGTTCCACTTTACAGATAATAAATCAAGTACTATTGGATTAAAATTGAAAACATTATCAAGTCACAATGGCTCCCGTTCCGTTGGAAGGCTTGCAAACTCCTGTAGCAAACAATATGGTGCAACCGTTTGGTGGTCCCCAAGAGGGCAGCCGAGGTGGCCAAATATCCTTAGCAATGTTGATGGACTTTATTGTACAACGTACTTATCACGAATTGACTGTTCTTTCTGAATTGTACGTAAAATCAAATTTTTAAGGCCAAGTTTTTGAACTGTTAATTTGTAGATTACCACGAAAAACCGATATGGAACGAAAAATTGAAATATATAATTTTGCTATACGTACCAGACAGTTATTTGTTCGATTATTAGCTTTAGTTAAGTGGGCAAGCAGTGCTTCGAAAGTTGAAAAGTCTGCCGTAAGTAGCTTGAAAAATCTTGTTTATTGCATAAGGTTTTTAACAATTCAAATGTTCATTTTTGATTTACAAAGTGGTTTTTCTTCAAAAAACTTTATTTATCTCAGTAACATCGAACATCCATAAAAGATACTACAAAAATTTAAGCAAGACAAATTTTATAGTAGGCCATGGCGCCAAACAGCAACAATAAAAACAAATGAATAGCTGGCGTTTGTTTTTTATGCAGTTGTCACTGTTGATCAAGTGATATCGCAGTTTTTGTGTATGTATCAGAAAATATGCAAAAAACTGGGAAAGAATTACACCTTTCACGCAAAATGCTGCAACAAAGGTAAGAAATAATTGTTGAAAGTATTTAAATTTTTCTACAAAAGAAGTTCATCCGGGTGCATACTTCAGTTTAGATGTGAGAGTCATCCAAAATCTCAGGTTTTGAAAATCAATTTTAACTACTTACCCAGTAAACTTTTTACTTGGAAAATAAATTCTTTGAAAGAATTCGTGGTGTAAGTCAGTGGTCCTCAAACTATTTACATTCCTGACCCCCCCCCCCATTTTGTGTAAAATGTTGTCGTGCCCTCTGGACAGACAGACCTTATTTTAATCTTCTGGGATTTTTTCCCACTTCTAGAATTTGGCGACACACAAAAATTTTCTCGCGTCCCCGTTTGCATGCTACTGGTGTAGGTAACTATTAGAAAATTTACCTAAATTCAACAGTTAAAACAAAAGCTTTTGTGGTGTTGAAAATATTTTTGCAGTGTTGTCACTCTTTAAAACTTAAATTTCTCAAAAACCATTTATCACAGAACTAAGCAAAAAAATTGCAAATTTCCAGTGATAAGACGAAATAAATCATTTCGTAATAATTCAGGCAGTATACAATATGGATTATTTAGCTCAAGTCAATTCAGGAACAAAATATCACAAGTTTGATTTGGTTAAGCGACCCAGGTGTCCAATAGAACCAATAAAGAACGTTCGTTAACTTTTATAAGCCAATAAGAATTAAATGTTAACTTTAACGGGTCGTTTATCGTAATCTTAGACCATTTAAACTTATAGACACGCCTTTTCTTCTACATTGAGAACCTTTTCACGCTTCTAACATGAAACTTTGGTAGCAAACACGGCCATAATCTTACGGGTGGGCGGACCTAAGCTTGCAAACCTGTCAATACAATACTCGTATTTTATTTTTTTAGAAAGCAGTTATCTCATGGGAATATTTCGAATGATAAACAATATAACTTGCTTTTAGTTCATATAAAATTATTAATATTTCTTATTGTTGTCGCAGGGTTTTGAGTGAAAGGTGACGGCATAGGTTTTTTTATATATTGTCCAAGTTTGATTTCCATGTAACTTTAGTTTATTTTATTTGAAAATATTTTACCATTGAATTGCTGAGATTTTATAGACTCTTGATTCAGTTCCACTAATTGGTGTAATAACCCTAACTTTGTGATATTTAGCGCATTAACGCATTTTTGGATAAGCAACAATGTCTGTTTGTCGAAACTGCTGATATGTTGGCAAGAATGGCACGCGAAACTTTGGTTCAAGCACGTCTTCCAAACTTCCATATACCTGCTGCTGTTGAAGTTCTCACAACTGGATCTTTCAATCGACTTCCAGCTTGCATTAGAGAAAAAATTGTTCCTCCAGACCCAATCAGTAACACAGAAAAACGAACCACTTTATTGAGATTAAATCAAGTAATACAACATAGGTTAGTGACGGGAAATTTACTACCACAAATGAGAAATTTAAAGGTAATTTGTCACCAAAATTCAAGATTTTTTTGGGTAATTAGTCATTTATTTTTCTGATAGATTGAGAATGGGCGTGTGACTTTTCATGTAGAACACGAATTTGAAGTATCTTTAACTGTGATGGGAGATGGCCCTAATATCCCATGGAGGCTACTTGAGATCGATATTTTGGTGGAAGATAAAGAAACTGGAGGTAATATTGTTTAATAAATAAAATTTGTGTTAAAAACAATTTTTTCAGATGGAAAGGCTTTGGTTCATTCATTGCAAGTAAACTACATTCACCAATTGATTCAAAATCGACTGGTGGATAATCCTTCACCACTAACTGAAGTTTACAATTGTTTACATTTCTTTTGTCAATCGTTGCAGTTAGAAGTTTTATATTCACAAACATTACGATTGATGAGGGATCGTTTGAATACGCACATTCATGTTGATGAATATTATCCTGGTAATCGTTTGGCTGTATCATATTGGCGGGAACTTACAGCCAAAAGCAAGGAACTTGCAAATAAAGATCCCAGATCTGAATTGGGCTATAAGTTGACCATCCAAGTTGATGCACATGACCGAGCCCGACCATTATCGGTGGTTCATCTACCATCTCTGGGTAACAAGGAAAGTGAAATTGCAGATCGAGCAATACGATCGGAATTTTTATCCATGGAGCGCCTTTTAGTGCACACAATTTACGTAAGAACACGTAGTCGTTTAACTGACATCAAGCAAGAACTGCAAAATATGCTTAAAGACGTCGATTGTAAGTACTATAATCAAGATAAATAAGTCAGAAGTTGAACTTTTGTTTTAGGTACCTTACAAGGATCTCCTGCAATACTCTCAGTCGCAATTTTGCAACCTTGTTTGCGTGCAGAGCAATTACTAATTACGGTTGACACCCATACTGGAATGCTACAATGTCATGTACCTCAATATGACCCCCCACTTATACCGGAACTTCAGAATTCTTTAAATGGTGATCATTCTCGTTTAGCTGTACTTATTAGTGAGTTGAGGTGAGAATTGAATTGTATTTTGGTGAAGAATGTGTAAACTAAATTCTTTTTCTAGATATTGGATAACTCAACGACGCTGTGAAAAAACTTTGCAGCACCTACCAGCAGTTGCATCTGAAAAATTACCTTTGCTGCACTTACCAGATCATCCCTTAACAAGAATTGGTCGGCATCGCATGTATATTCAGTTACATCGTCATCCAAATGTTATTTTGGTGAGTATAATTTGCTAGGGACAGTTCTGCCAATTATCCTAAAATACTACTAACTTTTAAATTTCTTGCTCTCATTTCTATACTACAGTGACTACTTAATCAAAAATTTATAATATTACTATCAAACCTTGTTGAAGAAGTTCTGTGCAGGCAAAACAAACATAATTGGAACTGATGAGTCAGAATAAAGCAACAAAATAATAGTGCAATGCTGTACCAAGCCAATATATTTGGTCGTATTAATTGCTTCTAAGAGCACTTGAACAATACATTCTAGTGGGGTGCTTAAATTCATGTGTAACTTTTAGATCACAGCAGTGTATCCAACACAACCAAAAACTTTCTTTTTTTTGAAAATCCCTTCAAAAGTCCCAATTTAACATTCATTATTTTACAGATTGTTGAACTTAAAGAAAAAGACAGCAGTCCATGTGAATTAGACTTCTCTTTTTATTTGGCTGTTGTCAAGCATTCCAGCATTGAAGACAATCCTGACGATGAAAGCATTGAAGCTGAAATTCCTAAAGTATATTTAAAAGTACAATCTTTAATTGAGCTGGACACTTTTGTAGCCACCCATGGCCCCTTCACAAGTGTAGATGGTAATTATTCAAATAAATTAGGAAAAAGTCATTTAATTTAACCTGTTATAGATTCCGATCATATGGAATCAGGCAAAAGGAAAGCTACTTCAAAGTTGGATTCACCACCAAAACGATCTAAACAGCCAGCTTATTTTATATCAGAGTTAGCACATGTAGTTGCTATGTGTGATGAGCGATTACCATTTGTTACCTTGGCTACTGAAGTAAGACACGAATATTTTGATCGTTTCAAATATTTATTTACTTTTTTTTTTTTAGCTCACAAAACGCAACATTTTTCATCAAGGTTTACAAGTTGAAGCTAATGCTACCGGTTTGGTTTTGAAACTTCTTCAGTTACCTCCACCCACGTCTGAAATTAAAGATTCTCCAGCCTGGCAAGCTTTATTGAAACGTTTACTTTCTGTTTCGATTCGGGTCCAGAGTAAAGGAATGTTAAAGAGTTGGATGCTGGAATTTGTATTCTATTCGAGTCCACTTTCAAGTACCCACCCGAAAGAACAGGGTAAGTTTCTGCAAAACAATAAATTTATTGTGGTAATAAATAATTGATTAAATGGCTTAGGTTCAAGAAGACCTGTTTATTTTCAATACGATATGGGAACAGTGGATTCAATTTCGAAAACAGTTGATTCGTTGCTTAGCGATTGGGCACAGATTGTTCACCTGTATTCTATCGTTCATGATTTAAGTGAGTATTTTAACATTAATACGAGAGAAATACGGCATAAAATCTTAAATATGTTATTGTTTCAGAAAAATATAACCTCTCTAGTTTGTTTAGCGTTAAATCCTACAGCTACAGCAAATTAGTATTATGTTATGGACCAGAGAAGGGAGCAATGGTTTCAATTACCTGGAATAATAATGATAGAGCATTCAAGTTGTCATTTGGTGCCAGCAATTCGGCACTAAATGCACACTCCTTGGTAAGGGAGCAACTCGAAGCTTACCTTAATCAATACAGAAATTTGGCCCAAGTTGTGCAGCTTTTGTATGAAACTTATGAACCATTAATTTCAATAAGCAAATTACCAACTTTACCGCAACTTGGTGTTCACAATACCCGTCCCCAAGTTCCTGTGCAAACATTTACACTGATGGCCCAATCGTGCACCACTATTCGACTTGCCTATCAAGGAATGTATTGTATTGAATTGCGGTTACGTGGTGGTGGTTTAGTCTCACTTAGAGATGGCGCCTACAGTCATTTTGATAGAAGTAATGTGATTGAAGCTTTTAATCCTACTCCAGGCTTGAAAGCATTTCTGTCAAAGTATGTGGACGAAAGTGCCGTTTTTAGGCGTAGATCACAATCGGAGGATGATAATCCACCATCTCCAATTTCAATGGAAATTGAAGGCACCGGTAGTTTTCTTGGTCATCATAAGGGACCACAATCACCTGCACAACAACGCGAAGCTGGATTGCGATTCCATCCACCTCTAACACCTCCATCTGGTTCCAATCCACATACTCCAGCCAGCCCACACACATCAAACATCAACCAAACTACTACTCACACTAGCTTTGGTTCCAGTCCAGCAACATCATTCAGTCTTGCATCACCTAACTCCTTACCAGGAAATATTAATCCAAGTCCATTACCTGTTCTTCCACACCCTAGTCCCAGTTCTGGTTTGGTTGCAAATTCGCCTTTAAACCCACATGTACCAAGTCCTGGTGGTTTATTATCGAACTCTTCTCCAGGTCCCGTGGGTGCTAGCTTACCGGGTCATTCTCCAGGAAGCAGTTTTTTGCAAACAGGTGAGTAACTTTTGCAGTTTAGAAAGCTGATTTTAACACAGTTATTAGGTCACACAGATGGCAGTCCTTTTCCATCATCACAAAGCATGGCATCTCCAGCAGCTTCAAATTGGCCTGGTTCACCCAGTGTGCCGCGACCATCACCTGCAAGACCTGGTCAATCACCTGGAGGCCATCCTCTCATGCACAGTCCACAGTCCGATTTGAAAACAGGTAAATTTTCAAAATAAATATTTTGTATTCAAAAACTTTCAAGTTATTAATAATAATTTCTTCTTATTATTTAGGTGTTCATTTGTCTCGAGTTCTTCCTCAAAAATCGTGGGCTGGTGCTATACCTACATTATTGACTAATGAAGCTTTAGAAACTTTATGTTGTCCATCACCTCATCCTCAAGGTTTACCAGGACCAGAATTGGCACCTTTGGAACGTTTTCTTGGTTGTGTCTTTATGCGTCGACAGCTACAAAGATTTGTGCAGAGCGAAAATTATGTGAGTAAACTTGGAAATTCACATAAACACGAAAATATTATCAATTTAATTTTAGTTCACATTAATTCAATCAAATGAGCCTGGAGTTATTCATTTTAAAGTAGCTGAAGCATTGCAATGCAGAATCTCATTAAATCCTCAACATTTGCAATCCTTACATTTAAAAGTAACGCAACTACTTGAACATAAAGAAGGCTTGACTTTGGATGAGTTACAGGTTTGTTAAATGTTCTTATTAATATTACAAATGTGGGCCAACATTATCTTTTAGATTATTGAAATGTTCTTCGATACGAGGGCTGCGGCACCTCCATATAAACCAAATTCCATGTCAGGATTTTGTTGCATTCTGAATGTGCCCACTAACGTTCTGAGAGACTTTGTGCAAATCATGAGATTGGACTTAAAACCGCAAATAGGTCAGCAGCAAGGATTTAAATGGTCTGTGCAGTGGATGTTACGGATTCCACCTTCAGCAATACCTCTAGTCCCGATAGGAATGGCAGCTTGTATGGTGTACCGCATCAGAATTTTGTTTTTCGTAAGTAAAAAGATCCTGGTGAAATGTTTGGTTTCTAATATATTTTTTATTAGTTACAAGTGACTCGTATTGGAATACAATACCCAAATAATATGGAACCCTTATCTATGGTGATTCCTTTGATATATGACGTTGCTTCAAATACAACACAATTGGCTGAAAAGAAGGACACACCTCCAACACCTGCAATGACAGCAGTTAACCAATTACTCAAGCAATTTGCACAATACCAAACAGGGCACAATGAATGCTCTTTATTCCCTTCTGTTAGAGATTTATTGATAAATTTAACTCTGCCATCAGAACCGCAACAACCCATGCCTGCACTAGGAGCAGTACAGCAAATTCAATCACCTGCCATGCAGATGGCTCAAAGTGGACAACCAGGTTATCCTGTAAATATGCCGATGGGTATGATGGGACCCCAATAGTATTACAATAATAAGCATGGCTTGAAACTCCCTTACCATTTGTAATGAAACCTGTATTAAGATGTTACTGTAATTGTAACCTTCATTTTATATTAATAGAGTTCAGTTCCTGAACCAAAATTCTAGAATAAATGATAAAAATTATTTAATTTTGTTGAAAGCAGCAAGTTTATGTAATGTACAGTTTTATTTAATAAATATAACAATGTCAAGTTGGTATTTATGTTGGTACTCTTCCATCTGTTTTACACTCGATTATTTTGCATCATTTTGAAATGAATCGTTTTTGGACAGAAGACGAAAAGTTAAAACTTTTAGAGGCTCTCCAAAAATATGGAGTTCACAATTTGGAAATTATTGCTAATCACATTCGTTCTAAAACAGTTTCAGAAGTTAAGTATGCAATTTACTTATACGAAAGTGCCGCAATGGAATCACTACGAGAGGTTCCCTCGACCAGAAAGGTTAGAAAAGCACCAATTGATAAATGGTTGAATGTTTTGAAAAATATTCCCCCGTTCACTTATGCTTCAAAAGATATTGTGACTGCCTTTAAATTGATTGCTCAGTATGAAGAGCAACACGAGTCCGACGTCAAGTTAAGTGCCTGCTATGATTTTATAGCAGATTTGATGTCAGGAAAGGCGCCTAAGAAATTGGACGCAAAAACTGAAGCGTTTATGTTGTTGTGTCTGACGAAATTGTCTCACGTTATAAATAAGCAAGACCATACTAAGGAGAAAGAATTTTTGGAAAATTTAAAGTACGAAGATGTCATGCAACAATCCTATATGAGCAAAACGAAAAAGGCATCGGTTGTCGTTGACCCTTCACTCAATTTGCTTAAAGTACCTAATAAACTTCTTAAAATGAAAGAAATTGATCTATTGTAGTGACTTTTTTATTACGAAATTTTGTAATGTTTGGTTAAGAGAATAAAAATTTAGTTCTTTAAATTTCAATTATTTTATTCCTTATATTACAGCAAAGATGTAGGATCCTTAGCTACAGCTCAGATTGCAGTCAGGGCTGTCGCTGAGTCCTATTGTGCACAGTGTGGAAAACACATGGGCGGCCAAAATCAGTTTAATTAATTCCAGTAATATTTTTTTTAAATGAAAAACTAAATTGCAAAGTAAAAAAAGTAATGGCTATTTTTATTAATGGCTTTTATGGCCTTTAAAATTTATTTTTATTAGTGTCCCAAGTAAATTTATCTGACAAATAAATTTTAAAGGCCATAAAAGCCTTTTAAAAGGTCTTTTAAAAATTTTACTTGTGACACTAACTAGAGATTGATAAACTCGGCTTAGGCCAGGTTTAGGCTGGTTTAGACCAGATGACTAATTTGCATCTTAATTTCTTCTTGAAAATAATAAAATAATGTTTTGAAAGTAAACAAATCGTTCGTAGCTTTTATATTTGCAGTCTCTTCATGCCGTCTTTTGTGCTCTTTGTAAATAATTGTTTGGAAATTCTCAAAAAAGTGTTCAAATTGCAGGTAAAGATGGGATAAACGATTGGAAGCACTTGACTTTTTATTGAAAAGGCATGAATTTATGTCGAAATTATTATTTGATCTTTGACTTGAAAGAAAAATGTACGCAGTGGTGAGATCCATGGGATTTATGACATCTCATTTGAAATACCTACTGTTCTTATGGTAAGTATTTACTAATTTTCACCTTGGCGCGAATTTTGCCGATGGATTATTTGCCTATTTTGACTGGACTAGAAAAAAACAACCAAATCAACAGCAAATCTTTAGGTCTTGCAGGGCGAAATTTATTGGAAATTCGAATTACCGGTTGCATTATACTTATGCTGACCATAATATTGGTACAGACAGAAGTACTGACGAGCACGAATGGATTAACGAGATTCCATCTATTTTGCAATCAGTGGCTAGGAAGACATGTAATTTGCATCTGATCTTTACAAAAAGATCTGTTAGAGTAGGCCCCGTTGAGTAATTACTCCACGTAACCCTAATATGACTGTGATTTGACCAACGACACTAATATACCATGCACAGGTCAAATCCTACCCTACTGGCACTACCAGTGACTTTCTGGAATACCCAGCGATACTTTCTATCACAGATCCGGGGACCTTCCACAGGGTAAGTTAGTTACAAGAACTCTGATTGTAACCCCGATAATTAGGCTTAACAGATCCTGATATACTAACGACCTCTTTTGTATATATGCTAAGTATTTTTTTGCCACGATAGTGAGAGGTGCAGGTTGCTTTAATTTTTACAATCAAATCGAAACATTTTTTTCCAAAATTTTTATTCCAGGCAATTCCTGTATAAATTTCCAATTGTTTTGTAGTAGGAAATAAGTTTTCGTAAAAATGTGAAATTTACAAAACAGATGTAAAATCAGTGGCTTAGCTAATCTAGGGCAGTTTGGTTCTAGCCCCTCGGGCATCTTATGGAACGGGTTATGAAATATTTAACAAGTAAAAAATTCAATTTTAATAAGAATACTTGAAAATGTTAATATAAAAGCGTGGGACTATTTATTTATAGGTGATAACTGATAAGCAGGTCTGCTGTTGGTGTAAGAAATTCATAGCCCCATGCTTTTATATTGATGTTTTCAAGAGCTTTGTTTATTCTTATTAAAATTATTTTTTACTTTTTAGTGCACTTTTTTAATTTTAAAGGAAAGGTTTTTTTAAATTTTTAATTTTTTAGACATTCTTTCAAATACAGCTTCATCCTATCAGAATTTTCCAGGTATGTGTTTTAGATGTTTGATGTTTCACCCTATATACATTATTAAAACAAATTTAACCCTGAATGTGGCCCCTAAAAGTGCAATTTAAGTTTTTCCCGATTTTTCAGAATTTTACAAAATTTTAGAATTTTTAGGTGGTGCAGGCCACGAATGCACAGATTTGAGGGGCAAAATAAGCTTGAAAAATAAACTTTTAAAAGTACTTTTAAAAATAAACAATCTGAAGAGGAAGTCTGGGAGGTATTCTAGCCGTAAGTGAGTAGAAAGATTCTTTTTCAAGAATTAAATTTGGGTCTTTATCAATTTTGAAGTTATCTCGTTACGTTCTTGTGCTGGGGGGTATTCCATACCCCCCAGACCCACCGGTTTCAGGCACATTTCTTCACATTTTAAGAGGGTCTAGCGGGCTTAGCTACCCTAGAAAATAGAAAAAATAATTTGAAATGAGATAAAATTAAGTATTATCATTTATCAATAAGCTAAGTAAGTAATAAGCAGAAGATTTTTCAAAAATCAAATTTAAGTTGTCTTAATGCTTCCTTACAACTAAGGCATGACGAAGGTGGTGCAGGCTACGGGCACACAGATTTGAGACGCAAAATAAATCATATTTTCTTATTTTATTTTAAGCTAGCAATGTAGATGATAATATGGAATTGCACTGATGAATAGGAATTCATGTGAAATAACACATGTAGGTAAAAAATTCGAAAATAAGTCAATTATAACCAAAATACAACAACGACAGACATGTTTCGATCTTGTTAGATCTCATCAGTGACGTACAGTTGTGAATTTGGTTATAATTTGACTTTAAGTTTTTACTTATAATAGCATTTTATCGATAAAATTAATTGGAATTATCCGATAATCAAAAAAATGACATCAATAGTTCGCGCAATGCTAATAAGTATAAAACGACCCGTTTATATAATAAAATAAACACACGGATGTGATGTGGAAGCACTTTTCCGAGATGTCGTGAAGTATGTCATTACGACAGGACTAAATGTGTTGAGGATGAACCTTATTCAATCAAGACCCTTCGCGAGGTCAAAATGGCGCAACTTAACCAAATTCATAACTGTAAGTCACTGATGAGATCTAACAAGATCGAAACATGTCTGTCGTTGTTGTATTTTGGTTATAATTGACTTATTTTCGAATTTTTTACAATTCTTGGCAACTACTATCGGAGTAAAAAGTTCTGACCCCTGAGTTTGAAGTCAAATAAAATCAAAAGTTAGCAGCAAAAAGATTTGAAAAAAATATATGATATCAATTGATTAGTGCTAAATGTTATATTAAAATTTTACACTTCTAACTGACGCCCTTTTAAAATTATTTAAAAAAATGTTAAAAAAAGTGTAGTTTTTAGCACTCATTACGAAAAGTTGCAACTTCAAATACCTACAACTATCGTATTTTTTTTTCAAATTACATAAAATTTATGTAGTACATAGATAAATGTATCCTCTCTTTAGCAATATAAAAATTTTATTGGAATTTTGTCAAATTGCTGTTAAAAGTCGATTTCTATAAGTCGATATTTTCTTTGTACATAATTGTTCAATTTAAACGAATTTATGTTAATAGCTTTAATAAATTTATTAAAAGACATTCCCTACAAAAATATTTAAACAATTCATTTTTAAACAATAAAATAATGGTTTTTAAATAATTTCCTGATTAGACAGAGAAGCATAGAATCAGAGATGCACGTTTTGCGACCGTGTGAAATCGTAAAATGAGTTTTTGTATATAGGCGGCACATGTCACGTCATCATCAATAATATAAATTTTATATTATGGATCAGCAGTTGCCGCATTTCAACAATAAGGGCATGAACATTACGTTCCCTTCCGTCCCTACACCCCGTAAACTATTAATTCTATCGCATTTTAATATTTTGAAACTGCCATAATTTGGAATATAATTAAAAATTTTGTTTATTTAATTGAAAAATAATAATCTACCATAGTTTTCGATTGATATGTTCAATTACTTTAAAAAATTTCGCTATAATAACGAAGTTATTTTACTTTACTGTTATACTTAATAATTCAAAAAATATTTAAAATATATCATTACAAAAATTTGGGAATAGAGATGTAAGATGTAGGTATCTACAGTCCAAATTTCATTAAATTTGAGAAAACACTTTACGAGAAAAAAAATTGTAAAGTTGTCGTTGTGCTAATTGTTGCATAAATTGTGCCTCTTTTTTTAAATATCTGCATGCCAAAAACACACTATAAAGCCTATCAGTTTGAAATTTTATTATGTTGTACAAAATTAAATTCTTTATCTATATCTTCTTAGCGCATAAAATTCCATCAATTACTTTTTGAAATATAAGACTTCAAACTCAGGGGTCAGAACTTTTTACTCCGATAGTAGTTAAGTTGCGCCATTTTGACCTCGCGAAGGGTCTTGATTGAAGGTTCATCCTCAACACATTTAGTACTGTCGTAATGACATACTTCACGACCTCTCGGAAAAGTGCTTCCATATCACATCCGTGTGTTTATTTTAACATGTAGGTAATCCTCAGAGGGTTAAAAAAAGTCATTCATTGTTGGGCAAGAAAAACTTATTTTCTGTCGAGTGGACAAAAAGGTCATAAGACCACCATTACTTAGTTTCACGTAACAAAAATTAATATTTAATTATCAATATCTTCGCGTCGATGCAGTTAAAAAAACAAAAGGTCAAAGGTCACTTTTTACAATAGAATAATTATTATGCTTCATTCTTCTTCTAGTGCCATATCTTCTTTAGACGTAGGCGATCTTCCTGGCCAAGCCAGGAAGACTTTACTAGGGAAATGTTAATGGGGTGGTTTCCCATTGCCTTCCCCATAGTCCACAGATCGATTTCGGACTTTTTAGATCCCAGCACATATCCGACGCAATCAGGATTAGAACCGCGGTTTCCCGCTCTGTAGTCTATCCGTGTTTGATTTACGCCAGACTGCTGGTCATAATGAATGCTTCATTATCGAATAAAAACTTTAAAATTTGTTATGGTTTAGCGATGTTTCTAATTGTATAGATAAATATTTAAAATATCTTTGGTTTGAGCATGGCGGGGGGGGGGAAGCAAATTAAACCGTTTTCCACAGGCGTTTTCTACCCTCATTACGGCTCTGCTTTGGACAAATTCAAATCAAGAAATTAATGTTAATATTAAGGCGAAGCATCACCACGTGACTAAATATTGGTGTAAAACGTTCTTTAAAAAGATTTGTTAAACATGTTTTTCAAGAAATATTTAGATATTTTTGGAATTTTAAAAATTCAGCTTCGTAGCTCAATAGAATGATCGTTTCTGTAAACTAAAGTATTACAATAATTGTCTTTATTACTACATTTGAAAAGAAATTTGACATTCCTTTTTTTGAAAATTCTGAATATTGGAATTCGAGATTTCTTTAATATCGTATTACTAAATAGAATTACCAAAAGTTGACAGTATCAAGAAACAATTATTCTATTGAGCTACGAAGCTGAATTTATAAAATTCCAAAAATATTGCAATGATACTCACCCTTAAAAATGAATGATCACCCCAAAAAAGCCCCAAAAACTAACGTTACGCCGGAGATGGGTTTTTCTCTTCCTTAGGGCTGATAGGTTCGACGAACGAAATAAAAGGGTGTAAATTCGTAACAAGCATAATTTATTAATTGAACGTAAAATTTGTATAAACAATTTGCATCAAATTTTTATAAGGACAATAAATTTGTCTCAAACCACAAGTATTTGGATGTAATGGCTCAGACATACACGTAACATTTAACGTTTTAAATTTTAACACTGTACGTGTAAATCTGTCCATTCATGTAATGGGTGTAATTTTATAAAAACAGTAAATACAAGTTTCATTAATAACTCACTTATAAATGGTAAATTTTTACTGAAGTTAGCGTGTTGCCGGATCCATGTGGCCAAACTCCCGTCAGCAGTCGCCAGCTGTTCCAATCTATCCCAATCCACCAAACGTTCCACACAGCAGCCAGTATTCCAAAAACCAGCCAATTCTCCAAACTTCACACACGTGCGTTTAATTTTTATAATCAAATTTCTGTTGTGGGTATCCAATTAACTGATACCTTAATTCGTTGAAATTACACAACTGCTCACTTTTTAGTGAATTCACAAAATTGCACTTCCCTGATCTTTAGATCAACAAGAAGTCTCGCGAGTTCTTCCTTCTTTCAGGATCACGAAAGAACTCCTCTCCGCTTGGAGGTCACTTAGGAACTCACGTGTTCCCTCTTTGAGTTTCACCCGGGAACTCGCGTGTTCCCTCTTTGAGTTTCACCAAGAGACTGGCTTCATTCTCACTCGCTGGCCTTTCTGTCCCTCTCCCAGTTTTCGAAATTTGGATTTTATGGTGGGAATCGATATTTTTGATCACTAATGTCGCACTTATTTATAGGTAACTTGGTGTTTATAATTGTTTGTTCACTAAATTTTTATTTTACATTTTTATTTTACAAGAAACTGTCGTCGCTTTAAAAGTTTAATAACATTCACAGGATGTTGCAAAATATTTGTATTACATAATTCACTTCAAATTTGTATTGTTTTATGTGTAAATTGTTACATGTGGTGGTCTGTTGTTAATTTGATGCAAAAGTTTTTATATCAGCCAAATTAACTGATTATTGACTCAAAAATTAAATAAAACCGAATCACTACCTTTATTTGCTTGCTTACACCCTCTAATGGTCAAAATACCACCACAATATATAAACATTTCTTGAAAAACATGTTTAACGAATATTTTTAAAGAAGGTTTTACACCAACGTGGTGATGCTTCGCCTTAAGCCAGCGGCGGATTTAGCAGTTGAGGGGCCCCAGAAGCAATTCAATTTTGAGGCCCCCTCTAAATATTTTCACTACCCCTACAACCTACTTTTTTACTCTAGTATGCATTACTGGTGGTAAAAAAAACTTAAATTTTGAGGACCCAGGCGCAGGTGCCTGTCCGGAAATCCGCCACTGTATTGAGTTGCTAGGCAACATACAATCAATGATAATGATATCAATGATACAATATTACCTATTTAAGAATAAATAATTAATAGATTATTATCCAACATTTAATTTGCGGCAGCGGTACTGTGTGAAACCGGGGGGAATGGACCCCTTACCCTAATAAAATTATTTTGAAGAAATGTTTCCATTTTTAAGATTTTTTACTTTTTAAGGTAAGCTAAACATTTTTTAAGATGTACTACTAACCCCCCAACCTAGGTACGCCAGTAAATATTTTAACAAAATCTAAACATAATATTCTTTATTGATACTTCCGTAATTGAATAATTTTGGTCGTTTAAAACATTAATTTGTCTCAATTTATTAAATTAATATACCATGAGTTAGTGCAAGTTGGGCTGCATATTTGCAAGTTGAAAATTATTTTCTTTGACATTTCACTATGGGACCCCTCAATAATTTATCTAGTATATCCATATTGTCAAGACAGGTGGTTTGTTATGATATGAACATACCTGTTCATTGTATTTAATTTTGTCTGTTTTGTTGTGACTAAACTTTATTTGTAAATTTACATTATGTTCTACCAAATGATTCTATGAGCTGACGTGAGTCATAATCTAATTGTAGTTGTATTTGAGTTTGTAGATAGCAAATAATACTCATGGTTGAAATATTACTCACAAATTTTGTTACCTGTTTTATTCTTCCACATAAATGTACTTTGGTGGATCAAATACAAAAAACGCATCTGGGACTGATTGAAATGACGCAGTGCTTCCTCACTGGTTCACAGCAGCAAATCAAGCGACGGACGTCCAGTCTGATAAACCAAGCTAAACCATTCTCTGCCATTCACATCTGACCACTTGGAGAGTAATTTTTGTTGTTGCATAACTTTTCCCTTGAGATTGGGAGTTACATGATGGCGCCCAAGCAGGGACTCTATTACAAAAATACTAAACAAAGGATTCTCCTCTCAATTTATATTGTTTGATAATTTAATTAGAAAAATTGTTTATATACAAATTTGATACAAAATTTCACTTATTTAGCTTGTATAACTTTATCTAAATCTAATTAAACATTATAGTGCTCCAACTAAATATACATACAGTAAATAAACGCGACTTTAAATATTTTGCTCTATTTTAATAAATTAATCAAATATTTCCTTGTGTCAGTTATTTTCAGTCTTTTAAGTTGTAGGTCACATAGATTTTTTGGTTCAAGTTTTACTTAAAACTTTGTGGCCTGAACTTAATTTTTCTTGTCTGTGATAAATTTACAAGTTTAGTGGGTCAACAAATTTGATTCTATCAATAAACTTACTTTAAAAATACATTTTTACCAGAAATGATTGAACAAATAAACAAATTTGAAAAAATATCGTGTTAATTATACTTGCACATGTCTCGACAATTAATTTTCGTGCAACATTAGTATCGTAAAGTTAATTACAAAGTAATTTTTCTAATTTCTAAACAAAAATGTTATCGGGACTAGAACAGACAAAAACAAATCTGAATTAACTGTAATTATTTCAGGTAACTTATGTAGGTTTTTTTATTATCACTTGATATATCCGTCTATTGCTTTGCACAAACAAAACGCAAAAAATATTCCCAGCAACTGCAAGATTCCTAAACCTACTGCAACACCGATCACTATATTCAAATTCGCTTTGATCCAATTTATTAGCTCATCATAACAACCCTGAAAAGATATTTGTTAATATTAATTGGATTTTCGACTTTTTAAGTTTTACCTTATTGTAAAACGAGTTCGAAGTGGTAGGGTTATGGACGCAAGATGGAGGTTGTGGTTTAAATGTAGTTTTGTCTAATAACCTGCAGCAGGATTCGGGTATTCCTCTATTTTGGTCCCAATTTGGGGCATCCCTGAAGTCGTCAGAATTATCAACACCGCAACAAGATAATTGGGCCTGGAGGTGATTCCACATCAAAGTTACTGCATCGGTGCGGTTACCAGACGCGTAATACTTTTTGATAGTCGATTTTAGGAAAGTTCGTGTTTGTTCTTCTGCCTATTAAAATAAATCATAAAAAAGCGGTTTTTTTTTTTTAATGAAACTGTTACTTACTTTTCCTTTATAGGCAGCTGCTAATCCACCAGCAGTTATTTCCAAGATTAAAATTATGATTAAACAAATTCCATACTGAAAAGAAAAACATTTTTTATTGATTCGAATAGTCCTCGTATTTAAAACAAAGCGGAACGGATTGCTTCAAGGAGTAAGAAGATAATATATTCAAATGTATTCTACCTTTGATTTAATTACAAAACTACAGTTAAATTGAAATGCAAAGAAGTTACGAAGTACACGTGTAAAATACGAATAGTACAATAATTCGTTCTAATCCATTTCTGAAAGTCTTAACATAAATATGATTCATGCAATAATGCAATAAATATTAATGAAAATTATGGCATTAAAAATGAAGGTTAAATAAATTAATTGTACAGCACTTCAACTTCCCTAAATTCCTTCCCGTAAATAAACAAAGTTTAACTGGTATATAATCTAAGGCTAAGGGATTTTGCTAGATTACACCCAATTGACTTGATTACGCGTGTAGGTGTATGGGATTTAGGACCAGTTGGAAATTGTAATTGCGTCGATTTTCTAAAAGCGATGAGGTTTTAAGAACCTAGAATGGTTTCATCAAGATGACCTAACGTTTGAACTTTTAGTGAAACCAATTAAATATTTTAGGAACTCAACAGAAAAAGGAAACAAAACAAATTAAAAAACAGCGTAATATTTAAATTGTACAACAGATGCAGCTAAGCCACTCCCCACAAATGTATGCTTACAGCAGAAAGCAATGAGCTTTCTTGTGCTAGTGTTGTAAATCGGATTTTCAAAAAATTCGAGTAATAGAAAAATTCTAAGCGAATATTTAACACATTTTTTGGGCGTGGCTTAACTGCATGTTGTGTTGAATGAACAGAGTATAGTACACATGATCAGGTGTGTTCCTGCGAATAGAAAAATTTAATTACACATCGGAGGTGACAACATAATCAATAACTTCCAAGATGCCCGCTTTTAGAGAGACATGTGTTCGCTCCTCCCCGAAATTAAATCTTCGGGTTTTCAAAATAGTACATTTTTGAAAATTTTATTAATTTTAAATCATTATTTACATTTAAAAAAAAACTTATGCGTTTCTTATATTATTTATTTCCGCGAATAGCTTAGTAAAAATACTTCAAAAACCATAAGTGCCCCCCCCCTCCCGAAAGAAAAACCTGGCTACGGACCTGCGACGTCCAATGTAATATGAGATATTCCGAGAAGCACCTGATGATGTGCGCTAACCAAATGAAGCATGTTGATATACATGTTTCAATCTTATTCAATTTAATCCAGTGGTCTCCAAAATTTAGGTTAATATGCCCCCCTTTATACATATCTAATGTTGGCGCATACTAAAATGGTAAACAATGCATGCATTACATTTCTGTTAAACTTTTCGGTCTTCGCACCTCCCTTTGCACCTATTCGCGCATACCAATTTGGAAATCTCTGAGCGGAAGGGTAATTTTGGAGAGGGAGGGAAGTAAACATATGAATACTGCAAAAATAGTAAAAAATTGTAACAGGGGTTATTTATGAGAGGAGGCAAAAAATAAAAAACATTTTGAATCCCATAAATTATATTAACAAATCATAATCGCTAAGTGGTAATTTTTGAGGGGGTCAAAAAAATTTATACTTTTAAATGTAAACCTCTCTATAATAATAATAATAATATAATTTAATATTATATTAATATTAAACTTGCGATTACTCCAAAAATAATGAAAAAATTCTAATTACCGAGGGGGTATTTTTGATGTCGGTAAGAACTAAAAATTTGGTTTCAAACGTTTGAAATTCTTTAATTATTATTTATATTAATATTGCGAATACTCCAAAAATAGTGAAAAAATTCTAATCGCTTTATAGGTAATTTTTGATGGGGGTAAAAATAGAAATTTTGTTTAAAAATTCTGAAACTATTTAATATATTAAATATATTAAACTTCTGATACTCTAAAAAATAATAAAAAATATCTAAACACAAAGGATACATTTTTGAGGGCGGTAGGAAATAAAAATTTTGTTTAAAAATTGTGAAACTCTTCAATTATAAATATTAATCCTGTGGGCAATCTGAAAATAGTGATAAAATTCTGATTGCCAGGGATAATTTTTGAGTGGGGTGAAATTAAAGCTTTTGTATAAATATTTTGAAACTCTTCAATTATATTAATATTAAACCTGCGGAAAGTTAAATTTTGGTAACAATTTTAATCGTTAATCAGGATAAAATAAAATAAATATTTTTGTTTAAAAATTTTGAAACTCTTTAATTATTATTTATTAATTTTATTTTAATTTTAACTAAACTGGTGAATATTCCAAAAATTGTGAAATAATTCTAGTCATTGAAGGATAATTTAAAAATTTTGAAATCCTTCAGTTACATTATTAGCATTAAACTTGTGGATACTCAAAAAAAGAGTGAAAAAATCATAATCGTTAAGGGACAATTTTTTAGGGGGGTAAAAAAATACAAATTTTGTTTAATAATTTAAAAAATCTTTAATTATATTAATATTAAACCAGTGAATAGTCAAAAAATAGTGAAAGAATTCTAGCCGCAAAGGGGTAAATCTTTTAGGGAGGCAATGTATCAAAATTATGAAACTCTTTAATTATATTAATATTGAACCTCTGAATACTCCGAAGATAGGAAAGAAATTTTAATCGTTAACGCAGTGGTTTCCAAACTTTATGTTACTACCCCCCACCCCCCTTAAAAAAATCTATTCTTGGCGCCTCCCTCCTTTATTTCATAAAATAATACACACATTTTTAAATTGCAAAAAATGTAAACTTTTTTGTATAATATAGTTTTTATTTGTATATTTTAATAAAATTACATTCCTGTTAAACTTTTCGCGCCTCCCTTTGTACCAGTTCGTGCCTCCCAGTTTGGAAATCACTGATCTAATCAGTGGAATCAGCAGAAGGAAATTTTGGAAAGTGGATAATTTATTTTTGAGGATACAGGTCAACATTTGATTGACTGAATTATCCTAAAGATTAGTGGTCGTACGGCCTCATTGGAAAATCGTTTGCATTGCAAAGTCGATGTACTTATAATATATTATAATGTTTAAATAGTTTTGTGATACTTACAGTAGTAAGAAGACATTGAGATTCTCTTAAGGCTCCACAATAACCCAAAAAACTAACAATGAACATAAAAGCACCAGCACCAATTAAAATGTATGAGGCTTGGTCGATTACTGTAGGCTGTGTGAATTGCTGAAACAAAATGTTTATTATTAGGTGGTTACATTTTTATCCAATAAAATAAATATTGACTTTGAGGTCAAAAGGTCTGATAGGATCTTCTAATGGACCACTTTATTTCCCAGGTATGTTGGAGTTACAATGATTTTGCAATAGAACACTTACAAATTTTTACATTTTTCGTATTACCAAGCAATTTTAATTGTATTTTTGTAGTTAATATTTTTTATGTTTTAGTTTAGTTTAAATTATTTTAAATAGTACGCATGGACATTGAATTTCCCGAAGTCTTTAGACAGCTGAAATTACGTATACAGCTTCCACCCGAGAAACAGTTTTGTTATGTTTAGGAAAATTACATAAAAACTTTAAAGAAACCTGTAAAGGTTTTGGAAGTCTTGGACGACTAAACCGGGGACTAAACTATGCAAATAAATATAGTATGCTGTTGTGGACTATTTTGTAGGAAGTTTAATTTCAAAAAAATTGTCTCGGTAAATTTTTCATATTTGGGTTTTGCAGCGTTTTGATTAAAAGTTTGGTATGATTAACAATTTACTTATGATTTTGAAAATTATTAAAATTACAATATCTTAATAAAAATGTTAAAAAAATTAACAAGTGAATTAAAAAAGCTTAATTCGACTGCTCCTAAAAAGATGTAATTGTCTTCAAACGAATTACTTTCATGCAGAATCAATGCCCCACGTTTTTAATCAATTTTATGTTTTTAAAGAGCTATTGAATAAAAGTTTTATATTTTTTGAAGAAAGAAGAGTTTTAAAAGATGTTAGTGTGTTGACATCGATATCCTGGTGGTCCAGCTACCTGATTCGATCCCGCTATTAGGAAACAGTAATTTTAAGTTAAAATTTGTTTTTAATTTAATTTTAATTTTGTTGTTTGTATTGTGTTTGTCAAAAAGTAATTTTAGAATTTCTTTTTTGTTACTGTTAATTTTTATAACAAATCGCTATCGGGTGTTTTTTTTGTAGTCGAGTCATCTATCTTAATCGATGCAATTAAATAAAATTAATAAAATAAATAAAAGAGAATCTTTATAGTATAGTATAACTAAAAATTACATGTACATTTTACAAGAAAAACTATTTAAAATAACAAATTCCAATAAAACTACAGTCAAACTTATTTTGGGCCCACATTTTGTAACATCAAAGTTCCACCGTAACTGATAATTTATATTGATTATTATTATTATTATTATTAACAGTGTACAGTTACAGAACTTTTTTTACTCCCTTCGCATGGAAACTTTAACTATGGATGGAAAAAATGTTTATGATTAAAACGTTATTGATCAGATCTAAAAAGATCGAAACATGTACTTCATAATTATTTAAAATTTCTACAAGTACTTTTAAAATATGAAACTCAATTTGATAAAAATTTGTAATTTACTAGATACGATGTCTTAAATTAAGTTAACATATTTAGGTATCGTAATAATTCGAGGCCGAAGGCCGAGTGTTTAAGTAAAGGTTCAAACGTGTCGGTTAACAATAATAATAATATGCCATATTATCTCCGTTAAATTAGCACTTGCCTTTCGTTTTACTGCTTGGACGACCGAATTGCCTAAAGAAATCTAACAAATTGAAGGTTTTGATGAGAATAATGGAACAAATAACAGATCGTAAAGCAACTAAAATACCAGAAAATTGGTTACTATGGTCAATTTTCACGGCAGCATTTTTGGAGTTGTTAATAATTAAATAATAATTTCTTTGCCTTTATTAGGTTTCATAGAAAAATGAACAGACATTTTTGATCTGTGCCTCTATTTTCACAGTTAAAATTCTAATGGTGCGTTGATTCTTCGAATAATTTTTAATATCCTTGTGGTTTTGTGAAAGGGGCGAAGGGGAGCTAACATTTTTTAAAACAATAACATTTGGATAAATTTAATCGAAAATTTCAACAGTTAGCTTTGATTTAAGTCGGATCTCAGTATAATAAATTCAAAAACATAATAAACCACTTAATTTTTACTAAAGTCATTTGTTTTCAAATACAAATTTAAGATATATAGGTATGTTTTTATAAAATAAATAAATATTGATATTTGCATTAGTATTTTTTACGTGGGTATTCATGATATCTGAAAATTTCATATCAATTCGATTTCATCGAGCATAACAAAGAGAATATTACACTCGCACACAAAAACATGTAGCAATTAGATTAATTTTTTAGTACGGTAGCAACGTAGCAAGTAAGTAATAAAAAATGAGTTTGAATAAAGTTGAAGAAACAACAACAAAGAAAATGTATAAAACATAAACCAAATTACAACTTTTCGGTCAATTAAACCAGATTATTAATACCTGAAAAGTTATGGTAGCCAAGTATTTCACTAATTCATGTTATAAGTGAACTATAAATTATAATTTAATACAGGAAAAATGAATTAAACGTGCAAATCTTCAATAAATTTAAATTACTCACATCATTTCTGTCATATAGGAAGTTGTAACAATTACGAATTTTGGTTAATTTATATAAACTATTCTTTAAATAAATAATGTTAATAAAATTTAAATTACATAATTGCACCAAATTTTAAGTAAACGACATAATTTAGAAATGTGAAAGTATTAAAACCAGTTGAGTATAATGACTGATTATTAATCTTGTTTATCGAAAGTCAATTGGACAAGTGCTTCTTATATAATTTTCGTGTAGGAAGTAAATGCCAATTAATAACCTAAAAAACTGATAATATACACAAAGATGTTTATTGTTTCATTTAAGTAATTTTCACATTTCAATATCTAAATTTTTATTTTGATAACATTTTGGCACCCAACGTGGGGCCAATTAGTATAAATCAGAGTATGAAGATTTTTTATATTAGATAGAAGTGGGAGAATAAAAAACGAAAGCAGAAAGTGGGTCAGATTAATGATAATAAGGATGGAAAGAATAAAAACTAAAATTAATAAAATAAAATGATGTTAGAAAACAGGAAACTAAAGTAATATTAGGGCGCAGTTGAACAAGAAACGATTAAAAGAATACATGAAAATTTGAATAAATATACGGTAGATTATAAATATGCAAATAGAGATGAAGAATTTAATTAAATAAATGGAAGAATAGATTTAGGTACGTCATAAATAATATGTGATGCAGAAAATTAAACAAAATATAATGCATGAAGTGAAAGCAATAGTGGAAGATTTAGATAAATGTACTAAGCAAGCAAAGCTGAGATAATAGAACCGAAGTAAATATCGAAAAAGTGTAAGAATAAATCAAAATTTCAGCACAATTCGTACTTCCAAAAATTTTATAAACTAATAATTGAAGAATGAGCAGGTCATCAGTAGCATTTAGATTTTAGATGAGTGTTTTACACCTTGATGATAGATCAGTTCATGATGATTCATCAGCAATGATACACTTCTGTTTGATGTGCAACCTGATCTTCGAGAGCAAAACACTCCTTTTATCGAAGCTGGAGTTCGAATTCATCCACCGTTACATATCCAGTAGACGAGACAGAGAACCGACGACGACGGAGGAATGACCAGATGACCTTCATTTTTAATGACAAATTGGAGGACCTTGACAAATTGCAACAGAAAGGAAAATTAACTTTTAATTATTGTTAACAAACCAAACTGGGACAATTCGGATGGCGGAACTGGAGGTAATGGGGGGGGGTAATTATATACATACAAACACTCCAAATTATGATCTCCTTTTCTGCCTTATGGAAATTGACCTGTTTAGCTAGTTAGTTATCAGATGACAGAAGAAGAAGCTTTCCATCTTCTGACACTTAACTTCCAAAGTGAAGGTAATAAGTAGTATAATATAAGTAATTTATTATCTTTATTAGCGGTAACCATCCTGAACACGTTTTAATATCCAGCGCGTGCGGATTTATAATAAAATTGTCATTAAAGCTCAAATCCGCATGCGTAGGACTCCAAAATGTGTTCAGGATTGTTATCGCGAACAAAGCTATTATGTTGTTTGTGGTCAGCGGGTAGACATTTGGTGAGTGAACTATGATTAACACATAAATCAGTAGGTCATTCAATCTCTTCAAAATGTTAACAAAATACGCAAATCCGAGACATATAAGCTCGAGAAACTGCCCCTAGACACCAGGATGCGTGAATTTACTTTTCTGGTAATTTTGTTTTCATATAACGACTCACTTAAATATTGCGTATGTGTTCTGATCATTTTGGAATCAATCATATCAACTCCATCTTTTTGAGTTTGATATTACCTACATAATATGATCCGCTTTGGCTGTCATTAAAAAAAACAGATACCCTACACCCAAATTTTTGGGGTGGTGAATTTACCGCTGGCTGATCTTAATTCTGGGTTCATCAATTTCAACCCTTGAAAATCGTTTAATTCGAGGAAATAAACAAAAACACTGCCCATAAATTTAAACGATGGCATACACATCAACAATTAGCCGAGTTAAAACGTATGACACATAGGTCATTATTACTTTATTTGTCATCCTCGTAATTTTATACACAAAGCATCAACGCAACCGAATCATATGAGTTTATTAACTTCTTATAGTTAATTTTTGCTTAAAATACAGACTAACTGATAATGCAGAAATTCCAATTTAAAGGAGTTATCGATAATTGCTTTATCGCTGAAAGGGTAATTACTAGAGTCCGGATAAAAAAGCATAAAAAATGAGAAAAAAAGTGCTTAAAAAAGCACCAAATAATACTAAAAAAAGCATCAACTTTGTCAAAAAAAGCACAAATTTTATTTAAAAAAAGCATAAACAAAAGTACCTATTAATTTAATTTTTGAAACAATTAAGAATTTTTCCAAATTTTTTTTAGTAAAATTCATCCTTCTGTCACTTAATAGATTTTTGTAGGCAGAAAAACTTCTTTCGACATCTACACTAGTAATAGGTGCAAATTTGAATTTTGCTACAAGTGGGGTTCCATTTCAAAATCTTCAATAGTTTCTCCAGCTATTGTTTTAGCTATATTATTTAAGATTTTTAATCCTTCATTTTTCTCTAACACATCTTTAAATTTCTTTTTCATGTTATCGCATTTGCTGATTTTCGATAGATTTTATAACATCAGTAACAAAGTTACAGTGGCATTTAATAAACGCTAAATTTGCTTTAAGTTCTGGATTCTTTAATACATTTTGGCAATCTTTTATAGATTTGCTATCCGAATTTTCTAATTCATAAGCAACATTTTTAAAATTTTCAAAATTTTCTGCATTTTAAAAGAGAAAGATGCATTTAAAAGATCAAACTTTGAAATATTTTGTAAAATAAGCATTAATGAAGTATAAAAAAGCACGAAAAGCACAAAAAGTCAAAAAAAAAGCACGAAAAGCACAAAAAGCCAAAAAAAAGCAAAAAAAGCATATAAAACTTGATACCAAATGACTTCTTTTCAGTTAAAACACAAAATTTTTCTAAAAATTTTCAGCTGCTTCGAATTTTCAGAAAAAGCATAATAGCTACAAATCCGGACTCTAGTAATTACCAATTTAAAAATTCTATTTTCGTATATTTGAATATTATACAATTAGTTTTTGTATGTATGCCTATTTTTTTTTATTAAATCAATACAAAAATACCTACGTGAGCCAGAGTATGACTTAATAAGTTTTTCTTCAATAACTCGAAATTGGTGAAAGATATCAAAAATATTGAAGAGGTCAAAATTGTTCAGTGTAACAGGACCAATAATTTTTGTTAAAACAATCTTTTTATTTTGTTCACCGTTTTCGAGTTATTAGAGAAAAACGCAAGTTCTCGTGGTTATGACGATAATAAATTATGATATGCAATCCATACTTTTAATGAAAAAAAAAATCTTGTAATAATTTACAGATAAATAAATTATTACATTAATACAGTTTAATAAACGTTTTATTGTTTGCAACGTGAAATCAATCAATAGGTGGTCGTGTTGGCAAACTTATTATCAATTCTTGCAACATTTAAAAGTGGGTTTGATATGTGGATCAGTATTTCCAACAACGATTTAATGAATAATAAAAAATATACAGTGCAGGGAATTAAAATAAGGTCAATTGTCGCAGTTTTACTAATTGACCCTCCGCAAACGCTGACTTCACCTATCACGTTTATTAACTGTTAAAAATTTACACATTATTACTTGTACACATTCAGTGAATTAACAACCATCAGCTAATTTTATAAACAAATTGCAAAATAAAATCAGCTGAATTTTAAAATTCTTTAGGCTACTGAAGGAATTAGTAAATTTCAACTGAATTAATTAATTGCCCCAATTAGTTTGTAGTACTAAATGTAAAAAAAATTTAATTGCAGGTTTGTAACAAAACAAAGGGGAAAGCAATGTTTACAAAATTGTTATTATCATTATTTCGAATCTTTATTATTTGTTTAAATTATATTTTAATTAATTTTATAGAAACTAAGAGTAAATTAAATTAATATTGAACTTTACCTATATAAATTTTAATGGTTTATTTGTAATTAAAAAAGTTTCAGCATTAAAAATAAATTGCCTGACCTACCTCAAGTTTGAAATTTTGCAAACGACGACGTAAAGTCGTTAGGGTGGAAATGTGCATGCTATGTATGTAAGTAGACGCATTTAACCCTATTCGCGTAAATAGTAATTTTGATTATTATCGACAAAATGCACACACATCATGAAAAGGTTAATGAACTTTGGGCAAGTAGTAGATTGAAAACAAATTGCCTATGTGATATGGACTTATATATAATAAATTGATCAGAAGATATGTATGTATTAGTATGAATAACGTCGTGGGGTAGAACTTCCTCGCACGTTTTGTTTATTAAACTATCATATGAACAAAGCTTTTAAATAAATTACTCGTATTATTGAAAACTCATAATCTGAGAACGATGAACTGTAAATATGCTTTTTTGGTAATTTGATTTATTAATTATTTGTACCTACTATCCAAAAGGTCATTGTTTCCATCAATTTTGCTCAATCTGGTCAAGTTGCATCAAATAGCGCGTAAAAAGATTAGCTCTTGGCAGTAATGTACTAATTTTGTTATTACATACTAAAATCTCAAAAGCAACTAATTTTCATTTGAAGAAAACGATTAACTCTTTAATATGAAATCTGTTACAGCATTCTTTTCTTTTTTTTGGGATAAGTCCAAAATGGGTAAATTATGTTTAATTATATACAATAAAAACAGTTACTTTGCGGATTTCGATCAATTTAATGGTTTAGGCGTTTAGTCAAGATTAAGTTCATTGTATTTTATTGAATAAAATCGTAAGTATAATATGTAATCTCTTATACGGATTGTGAATCTTTTGTATTTGAATAGCGGAATTTTTTATATCAAAATTGAAAAAAAGGTTTTGTTCTACGAGCAAGAGATCAATAATCCATTAAAAGAAAAAATGATACTAAAATGTCAAGTAATTATTGGTTGAATTACCAGAACCGTAAATATTTTCTACTAGCAGGAAGTTGAAAACTCAAATCACACTTTAAGGATTAAGGAACTAAACTTTTAAATAATCGGTTACGACATGCAAATTTTCAAACCAGAAAGTCCCACAACGACCTTACCATTATAGTTTGACAAATCTGTATAGCTTCGCATTTAAATAATCCTTGCTCTAATTAATCCCTAATATTTAATTGAACCTAATGTTAATTTTATACAAATATTCTTATCTAAAGGATCGTGTCGAAGAAGAAGAATACAAAAAATATTTAAAACATCAAAAACGTTATTGTTTCGAACATGTTAACTGTTAAGTGCATGTAAGTATAATTTAATAAAATATCGAAGCATGAAGTTTAGAAATCGTAACCATTACTTTCGCTCAAATAACCATACAAGCTACGTCTATTAAAGATAAATAATAATGACTCGAAGAAGAAAAATGAAACAGTTGGTTATAAAAATATGTTGAAACTTGTATTACAAATTTTATGGTAAATCGTCATTGCATGCTATAACGCGCTAAATAATATAAAAAGCGATTGTTTTAGGTTAACTTAAATAATAAATGAAGTTGCGAACGAATCGGAAGGGGTTGGTAACTACCGTAATGGTCACATTAATAAATATATTATTAGCAATGGGAAATACTCGCTATATCTGAAAATAACCAAAAGGAACAACAAGTAATAATGCATTTTGGGTCAACGAACTGTAATTTAGTTTTCCATGTAATTTCGTCCCTTGGTAATATTTGCTGTTATGATACCTGTCAATAATAATAAAAAAGAACTTAAATAATTATTACAACCCTTCATCAAACATTCTTTTATCGGTTCAACATGACACGGTCATTATAATAGCCTACGTGAACAAATGTTTGAACACGTTTCCTATATGATTATTTTTAGTTTTTGCACTAAAATTTTGAAAATCATTTTGCTATAAAAGTAAAATTTAGAAACCATCCTGTTCGGTTTGCCCCGTGATTTAGATCGTAATAAAATGAAATAATAATTTTTCCATTACACGAAACTCGAGAAATTAAATTGAATTTCAGGATAAATCAATTTTCGGTTTTCCAAAATAATTGTCGGTCTTGAAGCGCACGTTTTGGGTAATCATTAAGTTAGATTAACGAAAATGATTACATATTGCTCTTTATTTACTTTTTCTATACTAATTAGTTTTCAAATTTAGATTTTATTTAACGGAAACAATAATTTTTATACCTACTTTCAGAGTTCTTCAATACGTGCACGTCAAGGATAATAACACAGTTCTAGTTTTTCTCATAAACCTGATAATTTAAAAAGTATGGGTCGTTGTATTGAACTACTTCCTATTATTATTCAATTTTTAATGGCAAAAATTATGTAGGATGACTTGAATTCGAAATAAATTAATAATGCGGTATTTTCTGAATTCGTCTGCTTGAAATAAGGGTTGTTGGTAATCTAATTATATAGTAGAAACTTTTTAACCGTAATACCACCCTGAGGCTTTAATTTGTGACACAAAAGAGTTAATCTCGGTCATGCTCACAAAATAATGAAGGTAAAAAGATAAAAATAATTTGGATAATTGGAACATTTAGATTACTCATTTATTAGGCTTTTTCATATAAAAACCGTTTGCAATATTGCATTTTACATCTTGATACTTACGGAAAATTTAATAGATACATTAAAATATTAAAACATCCGTAAAAATCATAGCAGGAAAATATACTAACAAAAGTTCTCGCTTTCGCTGTTGGATGAGATGTTCCAGGAATTACTGTAACTTCACCCTATCGTATCGCTACTAAAATAAGTTATCGTATAAAAATACCGCTCGTGCTTCCAGTTCAATAATTGACAAGAAAATGCAGCCCCAAATCATTAGAGTACAACTATTTAACTTTCTACTAATTTTTATTTATTCTTTTCCTGTAATGAAAGATTATGCCAGTAATGTTTAAAACCATCAGACCTAGATTACAATGTTTTTCATCGGAAAATATTATATTTTCCATTCTTTTTTGGTCAATTCTACGATTAGCAAAGAATGGAGTATTCTAATAATAATTATTATTAGCGAACTATTAATCTTTGAATTTCCTATTTTCAGAAAATTATATATTTGATCCTGCGTGATCTGTTTACTTTTCCCAATTTTTCTATTGGATAAACCCAAGTCTTTATATACTTTAATTTTACCAATTTCCTCTTGTGTTAAAATGCTGCTAGAGCCATTTTGAATTGAAACGATTGATAAAAACAAAATTAAAAGTTAATTTCGTTAATTTCCCTATAAAAATTTTCATTCATTTCAAATTTTTACGTTGTTTAATGCAGTAGAACAGTTGCCCGAAAACTATTTCCATTCATGTCATTATCACGAGAGTTTGAGTATTTTCTCAAATAACTTTAAAACTGTAAAAAAAATACTATATTATTCAAAATATTAAAACAAAAACTTTTGACTTCTTCAGCATTTTCACCGTTTTTGAGTTATTAGAGAAAAACTGAATGGAGTTATACTCGAGCGCCTGTGGTTTATGACTATTATAATATGATTATTCGATTTCTAAATTTTCCAATTATTGCCTTGACAAAATTAACTAGGTAACTCCATTGGTATGTCAATAAAATTGAAATAATCAACTATTTAGATTAGAAAATGGCTACCATTCAAAAAAATATCATAATACTTTCCATATAAACAGCTCAAAATAGTTGATAGATGACAATATTAGCTTCACAAGTTAATAATTTAATATGTTTTTGATTCTGTAATTCAATAACTAATAAGTAGACAGTTCGAAGTTCCATAAATTATTGGTTTTACCTCAAAAGTTGTTTGTGTTTACTTTCGTACTTCTATTTACATTATTCAATACACGAAGAAGTGTAACACGGCCTAATTATTCAAAATTACAGACTAAAATAGACTATTAATTTAGATCAAAGAAATGTTACCTATCGTGCTTTTCCCATAAAATAAACTAAGCTTTTGATACTCAGATTATCTAAAAATAAAAGTTGAAGAAAATCTATTTTTATGCTTTTAATTAGAAGGCGTCATCGGTAATACGAAAAATGTTACTTCATTATTCATTAATTAAGCAAGAAAAATTATAATAGACTCATCGTTAAATTTATTTTTGACAACGGATTTTCACTCACCTCTAAATGTTCACTAGGAACCACTTTACTCAGCGCGATGAAAGAATTTTTGTCAACTGCTAACCATATTCCCACACCTAGCACCAGAGAACCTGCCAACTAAAAATAGAAAAAAAGTTACAAAAATTATATTAACATGGTAAATGCATAAATTTGATAAATTAATGTAATTTACGAAGTGTCATTGGGCGTTAAATTTATTTCAATTCAGCATTTGGTAGAATGTTCCTTTATTTAAGCTTTATATTTTTATGTTTGGGGGTATGCACTCAACTTCTAATTTCACCCGACATGTGGTTCAAAAACGACGTCGACGTTTTTTCTGTTTCTGACTTTATCGTTTCAATTATTGCGAATGTGAAATTTTCAGATTTCATAAACCATGGTCCTACGAAAGAAATTGGAATGGATAGTGAATATGATTTTATAGTGGAATGGAATTCTTTGTCCAAATTTGATTCGAAGCCACGATTCTCGTATAAGTCAACATTATGACCGAGAGGTCCAGCTATTCTGACCACCGAAAGGTTCATGAATCATCGAGGCAGTGGTTCAACTTTTGAGCAAGTTGAAAATTTTTGGTTATTCTAAAATACTGCGATATTATAGATCATCATCTGCACGTTTTAGACTATTGTCCGTATAGAACATACTAATATAAATTATAAATGATACTATGTACTATTAAATTTTAATTTACATTGTAAAAACGCCTCCTAAAATTATGTTGAGACATCTCTTGTATAATGGCTTAATTTGTAAGGTGTATTGTAACACTACCATTGCTAAAACACGAGTAAGAATAATTGATAATACAAATTAATAATGTATAATAGCGTAACTTCAATAAAAATCTTAACACAGAATAATATTGAATTATTCACACATAATCAAATTAATATCAAGTCAATTCCCTTCCATCCATCATTAAAATTACATCGGTTACAGAGATATTTTTTATCAAAGCAGTCACTTGAACACGTTTTAATAAATTTAAAATCTTAATTATGCTCCTATTGATGGTTTCTCATTAGGGATCACTTCAAATCGCAACCCTTTCTTCTTGTTAATTAACCAAACAAGATTTTTCTTGTTATTTTATTTATTCAGGCTTAATTTTTCTCATGGTTTTTTTCGCAAAAAAGAAACGGGAGGCTTTCCCCTTATAAGGGCTAGATTGTAACTTCTTGTTCAGCTGTATAGATCGTATTTCTTAATTAAAAGTTATCAGGCGCCACTGTAATATTTCGCTTGATCTTCTACACACACAAAATTCGTAATTTTCAAATCGGTATTGTATTTTTGTTATGGTAAATCATCGTACGAACTACGAACCTTCAAGGTAACTAACTAACTCGTTACACCGACCGAAGTGTAATAAATAATTACAACAAATTTCGAATTTAATTACACTAAACTATTGATCACACTTATTTATAAAAGTAGGTAATACTTACAAATATAATAAAATTAAAACAGCATAGGATGTATTTAGCTATACAGGCACCACAATCGTAAACCATTTTGAAAAATTTTGCACTTCCTCTTGTCTAAACTGTTGAAAATTTTCAATCTGAAACAAAATTTGAAAATTAGTATAACTTATAATGTTAATGTTTTTGTTTGAACCACATTCATTGTAGTGTGATTAGTGTGGGATGATTTAATTATTCAATAATAAAATTCAACAGAAAAATATATAGAATGATAAATATTTTGATTACAGCACAATAATCAATTATTATATACAAAAAATGTACATAGGTACTTACTTGTGGGAGTATAGAATCGTGTAAAACAGAATATCTTAAATGATTAGCTTTTCAAAATTACGTTTCACCACCATTACTGTTAGTGCGATTAAATTCTAAATGGAATAGAGAAAATTATGGGAACAAAGATTAAAATTAACTACTACCTAGTTCTGTAGTAATAGTCGTGTGAATGCTAGCATCTCGAATGCTTGAATATTAATGTTATTGAGTATAATTATTTTTACCATCATATCGGTACCAAAATTAATGTTCCATTTGAAATTAATGTTAGCAATAATAATAAAACCAGTAGCAATACATAAACAGTGTTTCACAACTGAAAGTGTAATGAAAATGGTTGTTTTATTTAGAGAAAAATTCTAAAGCCCGATTTACAGGAAGCGAACACGTCAATTGCGTGTAACTTTGGTGTTGCGGTATCGCACTCCTGGTGCATATAAACACCACCATTGATTATTTAAGCAAAGCACCTCGTGTTATTGGTTATGTGACACCCAAGTTCCATAGCAAGGCAATGTTTATAGTGTTGACCCACACGAGATAAATACAAATATTCGGTACTAAAATTGCATCAATTTATAACACTATGTCGATGATCACCAAACTGAAAATGCTCAATAACCGGATGGAGTTCAACTCTGCAGGCCTTTTATTAAAGATGACCTTACACTAAACAATTACGGCCTATTGATGCGATTCGCTTTTTAGTTTCAATTCTCAAGCTCCCATGGGATGAACCAAACGGTTCAAGGCTGAAAGTATAATTTAGTAATTTTCAGCAATTCGATAGTAATTTATAATGGTTAATTTCAACTAGCAATAAGTTCAAAGTTAGAGCAACGATTCGGAAGTCTTAAAACATGAAGAACATAATCGATACAAAATTATTCATTAGATAATAATGATCCAATAATGATTTAAAGAAAATAAGTAAAAGTTTACACAGAAAATTTGTTTTTTGTGTAAAATAATTACCCTAATTTTTAGCAAGTAGAGGGATTGGCATGTAAAAAGAGGGTTTTTTATCGATTAGGACTGTAAAACATACAATGTGGACATATGTACATTTATTACATACTACAATCTAACATTATCGTTAGTCGTTACTTATATTGTCGTGTTGTTAGTAACACAAAAATACACTTTAATACGGTACAACAAACTGGCAAACAAAAATGTTAGGTCATTATGTAGTACTACTTACCTAATTAAAAAAAAAATTTATGAAGTAATAGGAAAAAAAAGCCAATAAATAACTGAGTAATAATTTTGATTATCTATAATATTAAATTTCAGATGAATAAACCTTCTGGGAGTTTTGAAAATACATGGTGCAGTTCAAAATAATTTCTACAGTTCTACACCTATAAGATTTGCCGAAAATGAAGAGTCCTCAATTGATCAAAAAATTAGAATTGATTAACAGATTGACCATGGACCAACCAACAAGCTTCAATTGCTTAAACATGAAATTAACATTATAAAAATGTATGTATGGTCGCATTTCCTCCGAGTGAGGCCAAAAGCCGCCTGTCCCGTCTAGTAGGTACATGAAATACAAAATAATGTAAAAAAGTTTCTGTTTTACTTATTTTAGTCCTTTAATAAAAATAAACACAATTAATGAGAATATTGAGACGTATTTACATAGCTATCAGGGTGACGCACCCTCTTAATACTCAAGGGTTGAATAAATTTCAACGTTTAATAAAATTATTATTTCAATTAATTTCAAGATGGGAAAAAAATACTACGCCCTAGACAGCATAATTTTATCCATAATTTTAAGAATCAAAAATTGTAGGATAACTACAAATCTAATAGGTGCATACGAGGGCAGATCAATTCGTTTGGTAAAAACGTTATAAAGGAATCAATATTTTTTAATTAAATAAATTTTATTTTTCGACATGATCTTCTTGAAGCGCAAGGCACTTGGTATTTCTTTAAATTAATTTTGCTAAACCACTGCAAAAAAAAATTATTCGATTGCCTTGAAAAATAGCTTTCCACATCATTCATCAGCTCTTCATCGGTATTAAATTTCATCCTTTTTTAAATTTGGGAATAGAAAATATTCGCTAGAAGCCAGGTCAAAACTGTAAAGTGGGCGATTATATCTTCGAAGCCACACTTGTAAAACTTTCGACTTGTGAATTGGTGCATTGTCAAGCAGAAGCAAAAATTGTTGTTTCACTTTTTGATAGCTTCCTTTAATTTCTATCATAATCCTGCATAATAAATGTTTGTTATATTCTCTTTGCGAGATAGAAAACATCGGGTAAGTAATTTACTGTTTTTACTATTTTCTTTAAAATGAATAGTATTTGTTTACGTTTTCGTAAAATTACTTTGTGATCGATTCGGTTTTTATTCGGTTGACTACAATCAGAACGAATACTTTTTTCTATTGTCGGTCATGACACTGCAATAGCTAAATCGGGCAGTACATCTTGAAACGTATGGTTAACTTCGATTCTTCGGATGCCGAAGGATCAAGCTAGTTTAACAGAAACTGGCTGAGAAATTGAAAAATGGAACAGATAGATGGATTTTAAATTAAACTATTTTATTTTGTTGTGCAGAGACGGTCATTGCCTTGCAGCTAACGCAGTTGGATGCCGAATATGGGGCACCGGGTTCAAACCTGGGGAAAGTCAAACTTTCTTATGACTAGTCTCTGTGCTTCGGAAGGCGCCGGTGGTCCCCTGGGTTAGTGAATTGCTACCATTAACATAATAAACCAGGATACAGGCACATCTGAAGCCAAGTCTAGCAAGCTACCTGATGGATGTAAAATATTTTTATGCTCAAAGTTTCTAACACTGCCAAGGAAACGACGCATATGTTGGGAAATAACAGGCCTCGGCTTACTAGAAGAGAATTGTCTAGACTAGAGAATTACTTCTAAAAAGAAGAAGAAGATTTTTGTGCAGTATTACCCCAGATGCCAATGAGTGGCTGTGGGGTAAATCACGTTCAATACACCTGCTGGTACGTACTGTCGGAATACTATATCCTGATACAGTTATCGACTGTCATTATATTGTCACTGACCAGGAAAGGGCAACTAAATTATTCTAATCCTGTTCCCCCTACCTAATGCCCTTTTTACATCCCATATTGCATTCTACTTCTGATTGCCTCCAGTATTTATTACAAAGCATTTTTTCAACAACAAAAATATATAATATGCAATTTTTCCTTCAACCTTCACCCAAAGCAACCCTTGATTAGGGTTAATAGAAATTAAAATTCTGAAAAATTAATAATTTCAAAATCGATGGTAGTAAGAAATTAATGTGTCCGACCAAGAAATTTCCTCTAAAATAGAATTATGCAATAAGTAGGAAGTCAATCAAACTCAATATCTAATTAGGTACCTAAAAATACTCGACATTTCTGTAGAATTATAAAAACAACTTAATTTCTAACGAAATAATAATTTGAAAGTTTCAAGCGATCAGCTTGCATCAAGGGCAACTGATAACCAAACGTGTAAATTATTGAAAATATAAAATTTTACGAAATGCTTGAACAAATTTTCTTATTAAAAAATTGTGATGTCGAAAAATACACTCATGCTCATTAACCAATCGTATCGATTCCTCTGTTGCCCTTTCCAAATAATTTGTTTTAACAATTATTTTTTAGTCGGCGTATTTCTCTTTCTAAAAGACATTCGAGGTCGAACAATTATTCAGATAAGCTATAATGTTAATTTATTAAACTAAAGTTTGGTTTTAATTGGTAGCTAATAATTTTCAAATAAAGGGATTTGGCAAACTTCGAAAGCGGAAGCTTTCGAAGTTCATTCCGTAAGCTCCTGTCTTGTCTAGTAAAATGGCACTTTTCAAGTTGCTACTAGTAATGGTAATAAAACACTGGAAGACAACGTGAACAACCATGTAGATAATGGTTATTATGTACGCAAATGGATTCAAATTACATATTTAATCAAAAATTATATAACTATCACCTTTGTGTCTCAGATCATATTTTTTAGCACTGACTTGAGTGGGTAATAAAATTATATAGCTTTTTTTTTAAGTTTTTAACAGAAGTTTTCGAAAATCTTGACGTTTTTCTGCCACTCCCTGTATATTAATTGAATATAAATGTACTGTATAAAAATAAAATATTACACAATAATCATAACATTTTTGGAATAATTGCAATAGGTAAGAAGCACACCCGTAAAACTCACGTGTAAATTTTATAACACTTGCGTGATAACGGAAAATAAATTAATCCGCACTAACTAAAGTGAAAATGTGTGTCAAAAAATAAGTATATAATGGAATACTTTACTCCAAAATTATAGCTATTTTGACAGTTCATTACATTAAACAGAAAATAAAGTAATTTTTCCAACTTTTTCAAAATTTAAATTTGGATTATACAGTAGTACCTACTTTTAAAAGATAAACCGCACTTAATTGTAATTATAAACATTTGTTCAACTTGACTTTAACAACTGTTAAAAATTACATCTTCTCAATGACCGTCACCAATTGCAATGAAAGTTTTAATTTTAACATGCAAATTGTGCATCACACGGCGAAACAAATGAATTAGCTTTCGTGTAGGTTTCTACAGAAAACATGCGTTGTTGAACTAAATAATCATTACGACAAATGAGATTGTAACAATGTAACAAATTTGATATGACATAATAAATTCCAGAGACTATTATAGATAATATCCCCTGAAATAAAAAACTGTTCAGTCGTCTCGCCTAGAATCTATTCAAATATCAAAATGAACTGACAAAAATAACTGCATTAGCTTGAACTTATTTATTATTCCAAATAAATTTGATAAAAACTGTTGCAGAACAGGTATACCTACCTACAATAAATTAGAAGAATATGTTAATTTTTTTTGAAAATCGGAAGATTAATATGAAAGTTTCACAGAAGATATGGACTGTCTCCGATTATGGTTACAAATCTGCAATTAGTTAGAAGTTTTCCTTACTTCTATTGATTACTGTTTTGACTTTCTAATATTTTACTTTTTTTTAATTATACGACACCTTAACATTCGTTTTGTTAAACCAAACATAGTAAGAAGGTCGCGATTATATTATATACGTTCAAGGTTTAGAAACTTCAACTTTTTGTATTTAATCGATAACTTTTTCAATTTTGATTGTTCAATTATTCTTTCTGCATGGTAAGCAATTGGTTCATGAATATAATGTTAATGGATTAGTAAGTAAAAACTTTCACTCTTTTAGTAATGCTGAAGGTGTCGCTAGCGGAAGAAACTTCCAACCCACAATCATACTTTTACTGAAAGTGCATCCTAAAATATGGAAATTAGAAACTAATCAATATTTCAAGTTTAACAAACTTAGCATAGTCAAACCGGACCCATAAATATGGATAATAATTATAATCTTCTCCAACTATTAAGTAACAAAATCCTTACAAAATTTAGTTAAGTAATTAAGTGCAACCTCAAGCAAAATTTTAGATTTTGCAAGTTTACCACACACGAAATGTTCAGGAAATGAACAAATAATTAAAATCGAAACTAAATTAGAAAACACTAAAAGATCTGGTTTCACAAAGAAGCAAAAGTAATGCTTCGGCAAATTAATTTATTTTACAACTTCATTCAATTAATTAAGACTGCTTTGTTTACTATATCAATTCTTAATTTGAATTTCAAATTAATGCCACTTGTTGATTCATTGAGTCTACGTTTTCTTTACTACATCTACACTTTAAGCAAATTTTATTCTTACAATACTTTTTTACGGTTTTCAAACATGTGCTAAAAAAGTAAACCGTAAATTAACGCATAATACCACATAAAATGAGTGAGTAACTTTAAATTGTTTTGTTCTTTTGTGGTATAACTTCCTCTTCAGCAATTACGATGCGTCACTATATCGTGACAAATTAATCGAAAATTTGTTCTGAATGATTCGATAATAGTTTCATTAATGGTTGATTAATTGAATGTAAATACCATCAGGTGAATCAAGCGTTGAAACGCATCCAATTTTGTTGTGCGTAACTAAAATAAAATTTTAAAAAATTGGGAAAACATTTGAAATTTACGATATACGTCGTGTATAGTATATTTCTCAAGTTCAACAACTTTTGGTGGAAGGTTTCAATGAATCGTCAAAAAAGTTCAATTTTTTTACTAAAGTAAGACGAAGTGAGAACAAATAAGAGCTTCCTGAGTCTATCTCAGTAGTTCTAAACTTTTATTCCAACATAATTAACATATGAATTGGATAACGAAGTAATTTGTAGGTTTATTGGATTCTTTTATATTCTTATAGTGGACTTACTTTATGAAAAACTTTGTACCAGACTTTATAAACAACTTTTTACCTTAATAACAGCAAACATAATAATAGAGAAATCGATCGAAGTTTCTGTCAGACAGGAAGGTGAATAAACAGAGAGTGCAGATTATTATTAATTGCGGTTTTTTTTTTTAATAAAACCCCTGAGGGAAGAACATCGCGATGTAATAATTGTATACATATCTAATCGTAAAGCCATAAATATAAAATTTTATTATCCCAATTTATAGCTAATTGTTTTCTATTCAGAATAAGTCATAATTAAAATTTAAAACTTTTGGAACGAAAATCGCATTAAAATCGGTTAATCGAGTGAAAGTAAAGCTGTAAAATGATTGTTTACAATTTTCTTTTAGAATAAAATACACTAAAACTGAATTCAAATTCAACGACAATATCATCTACTTTAAAAAACGTTTTGATTTTAGAATTACTATATTCCCAGATTTCTTTGTGTGTTATACGAGGTTACAGAGGACTTACAAATAACGTGAAATTTTCACGTGAAAAGTAAAATAAATCTCCAAAGCCTCCTCTACAACCTGTACTATCTAAATTCAAACTACGTAAATTAAGCAAGACTCTATCTTGCCCTAAATTATCTTTTAATTTGCTTTTTTACCATGGTTTTATATACACATCTTCATTATTCCCTTTATTTATTCGGTATTCTTACGTTGACAACCCCATTTTTGAGGATCAAAATGTCACTTTTCACCCTACAGCATTAATCGACACACTCTGAAAAATGTTTTTGCCCAGCTAACAAATACAGATTAGTTGATTAAATATTATTTGGAATAACATAAAACTAGTTGTTTCAACAAATATTTTTTTGGCATTTGTTGTCGTAAAGAAAATGAAAATGTTGAAGTAAATAATACAATTTTGTTATCTGAAATAAAATATTTTGTTCTACTAGGATATATTTTTGTTGTCCGAAATCTAATATTTGTTAATCAACAATGCAACAAATATAAATTTGTTACATTAGAAATTCGTTAAACCGAACATTAACGAGTATGCGTGGAATAGTAATTTCTCATTATTAGAAGTCGTTAATTACTATCAGTTGTATGCTGTGTAATAACTACGAAAATAATAATTATACTTGTAATAATAAACAAAATGAGTGTAGCCGAAATTTTAGAAAAGTGGCAGTTACCTGAACTCTGTGCAGTTTTTGAAGGTAAGTAAAATAAAAATTAGATTACAACAAAAGATTTTATTTATATTTAACTGATGCGTATGGTTCATGGTCAGGAGGAACAAAATTTCATTTTAATTTCATAACTACCCATTAATAGTATTATTTAATATTCAAAGTTGATGTCTCTAAAATGAATTATTTTATAATTATTAGCAGTATAATATTTAATTCGGAATAACAAAATTAATTTAGTGTCAATAATTATTGTAATATTTGTGCTTCCCCGATATTGCTTACTCTGAGTATTTGATAACCCCGGCGCCGGCGCGCGGCTTAACCTTGATGCAGGTATGTACATACTTGTATGATCATCTCACTGCTTTAAAAATACGTCATAAGTTTATTTAATACAAAATAGGTACGTGTAGGTTTGAATATAAAAAAAATATTACCCATGCAAGTATACATTTTAATGCAAAAGAAATTTTTGTCAGCAAATAGTACTAAGTATCTATATTACCTATTAATTTTGTTAAATTAAAAAAAATAATATTTTATTTTTACTCTTTTAGTAGCAAAAATACAGTAATAATTATTATTTAGAGACATTCAATGAATATAAAATTGAATTTGTGAAGATTTGAATATTTAAAACGTTAACCGCCAGAGCGTTTTTTTTTTCAAAATATTTTTGTATGGAATTTTAAATTGAGTAAAAATTTTCATTTCTTAAAATGCTTCTAAATATCTTGTTTAATCTATTATTTTGAATTAATTTTATTTTTAATGTCATAACGTATGCAAGAACAATAAAGTTGATCCAATTTTAGAAAACGTAATCAATATGGAGGCTCTCACCATTGATGTTATTAAGGAAATAATTCCCAAAATAGGACCGAGAGGTTTGCTCATTAAATGATATAAGGAATATTTAGCCGAATCAGGTTTTGATAGTAGTAATTCTTGGAGTATTAGTGGTGGTTCTACTACAACAACTGATAATAGGTACCATCTCCAGCATCTTCTATTGAGATTTCCGACGAATTATATCCTTCCTGTGGGCGAAATGGTATATAAGCAATTTTTTTTTATATTACCGATATTACAAATATGTATTGTAATTTAGACTTTTTGACCGATGCCATTGTTGGTTTAACGGAGGAAGAAATTGAAAATAGTCCTGCACAAAAATACAGAAGGAAAATTCAAAAAGAAGCGGAAAGAAACTCTTTTACATTGCCACACTGGTAGGTAAAAGTACTTTAAGCGAGTACAAAAAATTTAACACGTTGACTGATCATATGAGAGACAAAATAGTGGAAATAGTATTACAAGAAGAACTTCATAAAAATACTGATCAGAGGTATTTGAAACACCCATTTTCTCTTATATGTATAGTAATTTTTATTTATTTTTTCAGAATTTCGACTGAGAGGTTTATATTATTGTCAAATGCAATTGTTGGACTATTTCCTTCAGAAATAAAAGCAAGTTTTAATGATTTTTGAATCATTAATGTTTTGTTATAAGTAAGTATTTATTTTATTTAGATACAGATGATGAAGTACAATGGCTAAAAAACTCAATTTAACCGTGGACAGAAGTGATAAAAAAATGAGATATAACTTTTGACAAAAGGAATAGATCAATAAATGACTATATGGATACATTTCCTGCTCTCAAATTAAAGTTAGGATATTATGTTTTCGTAAGTTTTATTATTTTTAAAAACTAGTCACCAAGATAATGTGTTATACATATTATTATTTTTAGTTGCAAACTGATTTTCATCGAATACAACCCCAATTATTTTCGTTAATTAGTTCTCGCTAATTTTTTTTTCTTTTTTTTTAGATTTTTGGTGAGGTTAGCCAACTTTAGAACGAAAAAGGAATAAATTAGCTGTTGAAATACTTTTAAGATCGAATCTAACAAGGGGTCACTACAGTGGGTATGTCGCCAATCGAGATCCCAATTTTTTTGGTGATTCTAGTAGCTAAAAAAATTATCACTTTTTCGAATTTTAGTCGATTGCCTCTTAGTTCTTGAGTTATGAATTTTTGAAAGGGCAGATTTTACCATAAGCTTAGCATTATGGACGTTGTAACGCGTAGGTCCTGGGTTCTAATCCCAGTCCAAGAAAATTTTTTTTCTTTAAATTATGTCATTTATTATCGGAATTAAAAAATTAATGACCTACGAATTACCATTACAAATTATTAACCGCTAAACCACCACGGTTTTTTGTAATAATAGCTAGTAATAATAGCAGTTAACTCACTATAGTATTTTTAAAAATTCATAACTCAAGAACCAATAGCCAATCGACTAAAATTCGAAAAAGTGATAATTTTTTTAGCAACTAGAATCACCAAAAAAAATTGGGATCTCGATTGGCGACATACTCACTGTAGTGACCCCTTGTAAGGTTTAGTTTTAGTTTTTTTTTTATACAGGGTGTCCCCGCACTCACTTTACATAACTTAGGTGGTGATAGAGGGCACTTTTCTAAGAACAATTTTTAACAAAAATTTTTTTCTAAATTCAAACCCTCGAAAGTTAGGCCTCTTTAAAGCATTTTTTTTAATTTCCACCTGCACGTGGCCATAGCCCCGAGAGTATTGATTTTTCAGTAAAAATGGTTTAGTGATTTTTTAAAGAGCGTGAAATAATCTACAAACTATATTTAAACCTTTTCTTGTCTAAAATCAACGGCTTTCGAGTTATGAATTAAAGTAAGTTAAAAAATGTCGAAAAATTTGAGCTTTCTTTTTTTCTGGTTTTCTTCAAGACCCTGTATCTTTTAAACGAAACATTTTACAAAAAATCTGACGCCCCATTCCGGATAGGAAATTTAACGGACTACAACTTTTGTCCAGTAAAAATTTTTGAGAAACCTCTCCATTTCACAGAAAATCAGAAAATAACAAACGAGACAGCTACAAAACATAAAATTTAATTCACAAAATTTTTATTTTTTTTGAAAAATTATTTTATTAATTAATTTTAAACTATTAGATTATTTAAGTAAATGTTGAAAATGACCACCCTCAATTTTAATACACAGTCGTGCTCGTTTTAAAATATGCTTTATAGTATTATTTATAAAATTTCCTTTTTTTTAAAAATCCATTATAGCAGGGGTGGTCAACAAGGTCGAGGGATTGACCGGTCGATCACGATGCCAATTTTGGTCAATCCGTGAATGTGAAAAGTGTCAAAAATTCGAATTTCTGCGATTAAAAGTGTCGAAAAATCGCCTTTTTTCGATTTGTTTCGACAAACATCTTTTAAAACAATCACAACTGTGTATTGAAAATGAGGATGGTCATTTTCAACAATTACTTTATTAATGTAATAATTTAAAATTAATTAATAAAATAATTTTTCAAAAAAAATAAAAATTTTGTGAATTAAATTTTATGTTTTGTAGCTGCCTTGTTTGTTATTTTCTGATTTTCTGTGAAATGGATTGGTTTTTCAAAAAATTTTACTAGACCAAAGTTGTAGTCCGTTAAATTTCCTATCCGGAATGGGGCGTCAGATTTTTTGTAAAATCTTTCGTTTAAAAGATACAGGGTTTTGAAAAAAACCAAAAAAAAAGAAAGCTCAAATTTTTCGACATTTTTTAACTTACTTTAATGCATAACTCAAAAGCCGTTGATTTTAGATAATAAAAGGGTTAAATCTAGTTTGTAGATTATTTCACGCTCTTTAAAAAAGTACTAAACCATTTTTACCACAAAATCAATATTTTCGGCGCTATGGCCACGTGAAGGTGGAAATTAAAAAAAATGCTTTAAATAGGCCTAGCTCTCGAGGGTTTGAATTTAGAAAAAAAGTTTTGTTAAATATTGTTCTTAGAAAAGTGTCCTCTATCACCACCTAAGTTATGTAAAGTGAGTGCTGGGACACCCTGTATAATTAATAACGCCACGTTGCTTTGTGTGTATGAATAATTTTTCATCGGTACATGAATGGCCGATGGAAAATTATTCATAACTACTAAAATTTTATTTTAATCAGTAGTAGATGTAGTAGAAATTTCAGTTTGTTACATTTATATTTATTTTGTAGTAATTTTAGGTTTTCTTACTTTTAGCTTATAGGTTTTATTTAAGTATTATATTTCGTCGAAATAAAACTTTATGAAATACAATGAAATATTTTTATTTTGAAATTCATTATTTGGCTGGTACTACAAATATATTATTTCATACAACATATATTTATTAGTTAGCACAGCAAGAATTTTACTCGGTACAACTAAATGAGGTTCGTTTGCATCAAGTAATGTATTACTTGTAACAACAAAGTTTAATTTTTTATAATAACAAATATTTTATTTGAAGAAACATAGCTTTACTTGCTATTATAACAAATTTTTTACTTGAAACAACAAAGTTTTATTTCTTATTATAACAAACCTTTTAGTTGAGGCAATCAAGTCATATTTGTTATAATAAAAAATTTCTTAGTTGAAGCAACAAAGTTTTATTTTTTATAAAAACTAATTGTTTTAGTTGGGGCAACAAACAAATGTTCAACAAAAATCACTTTGTTGTAGTAGCAAATTTTTAGTTGAGGCTATAGTGACTAATATTATTTGTTGGTATAGTTAAATTTTTGTCACAGCGGCAAATTTTTTTTCAGAGTGCATGAAAAAAAGGAAAAGGTCAACTCCCTAGCAACAGGAGAAAAGAATATTAAAGTGCGTTAAAAATTCGCTCTTTATTTCAAAATTCGCACAAATTTATACGGGGTGTTCCCACCAACAACTCTCTTAGGTGGTAATAGAAGACACTTTTCTAAGAAAAATGTTCAATTAAAATTTTTGCCTAAATTGAAAACTTTTGGAGGTAGCCCTTTTTTAAGGAATTTTTTTAATTTCCGCCTTCAAATTGCCATATCACCAACACTGTTGATTTTTTTAGTATAAATGGTCAAATATTTGTTCAACGAACGTGAAATTAACTACAAATTTGATTCAAAACCCTGTATTGCCTAAATTTAACATGTTTTGAGTTAGGGATTAAATTAAAGTGAAAAAATGCTGATTTAAAATTTGTGTCACTTCTAAATGAAACATTTTACAAACAAATTGACGTCCCTTTTCGGATAGAAAATGTAATGGGCCACAACTTTAGTCTGATAAACTTTTTTGAATAACTAATCCATTTCACGTAAGATAAGCCAAAATCAATTGTCGATTATTTACAGTGTTTCACCTAATTTCGACCTAATTCAAAGTTCTCACTCGGCGCCTTCCGGTGTTGTGTTTTAAAAAATAAAATTTAACATGGACAAAGCCCAAACAGGTCAAATTTTGTTTAATAATTTAATCCATAATTCAAAAGCCGTTGATTTTAAACAATCAAGGGGTTAGAACCTAAGTCTGTAGATAATTTCACACTCTTTAAAAAGAATTCAATCATTTATACTATAAAATCAACAGTTTCGGTGTTATCGCCATTTGAAGGTAAAAATTAAAAATATTATTTAAAAGAGGGCTAATTCCAAAGGTTTGAATTTGGACAAAAAGTTTAGTTAAATATTTTTCTTAGAAAAGTGTCTTATTACTTAAAAAAAAATCATCAGTCGTGAAGACACCCTAATTCAGGATTTAAAGTGACTTTTAATCACTCGGGCAGATTTTTCCTCGGCTCCGCCTCGTGTTTATAAACTTTACCTTCATTTTGAAAAATGATAATTTACTCCCTTGTACGAGTATTATATACTTTTTTACTCGAATTGTGTACAAGGAAATTTGGTTATGACGAATCAAATCAGTCTGTCTCATGAGATTCATTATAACCGGACTGCACTATGTAATAATATACAATGTATGTAAAAAAGGAAGAACAAGAAATTTGTTAACATTTCGTCTGTATAAGATGCAAATGACCTAAGTCCATGTTTGGCGGAAAATTACATTTTGTACATCCAAAAATGTATCTGTTCTTATTCTAAGCTATCGTTTCTCAACATTTTTTATGTCGCGAACCCCTAAATAAGCTAAAGAAACAGGAAAAAAAGCTCACGACCCCCCCCTCGGGAACAAAAATGACCTATTTTACTTCTTAACATTTGAAAAGTGTTCACAACCCTCAGGTTTAGAAAAGATGTTCTAAGCTATATTGTTGTCAGATCAAAACATGATCTACCCTGACCGTGACTGTGCTCATAATATAGCGTATAGAGAAAGTGTCGGGCATCATCCTTTTACTATCAACAAATTCCATCTTCTTGTTATGTAGAAATTTAGCTTTCTGAAAATAGAAAATCTCCAAATGCAGTTCTGTCCTTACTTGAACAATTATTTTAATCAAAACGTTTCAGTTCTTGCGGATGGAATAGGGTTTGGAACCACTGATGGTAAAATGGTGTAGTGATAGGGGTTGAACTTCAGACAGTAACGGCGTAGGTTCAATTTCCACCAAATTATTTTTGTGTTGTGGTTTGGATTTCACGCTAAGCTGTGTAGGTCTTTGTTTACGTTTAGTTTTAATCTTACGGGATTCTCCCGGTTGTAAAATGGTTTGTCCATCAATTGACGTTAAGTAATTAATCATCAATTAATCATAACTACAAGTATGCAAGTGTCAAATGGAAAGTACACCGTTTCACGGCGATTAAAAAATTGTATTAATAATAATTCCCCTTTTAAAAATACGGAGATTTCATTGTTAAATATTTTTTAAAAATCTGTGGTCAGCAGTCAACATACTAATGATTGTTACACAGGTGGCTTTGTTGTGATTTATAACTGAACTGGCCATGGTTTCGCCAGTTGTTGGAATAATTTTGAAGTATTACTGAATTACTGCAGATTTTTAACAGTTACGCATTTTAAATACTCTTCACAAAATTAAAAGTTAATTAGAAAGCTTACTTTCATTCAAAATTAGCTGATAAAATTTTAAACTGTAAGAATTTACTATACCCAGGTTCACCCAGGTTGTTATTTTTTACAGTTTCAAATTAACAAAAAAAAGGCATCTCGTAAGAGAATTTTTGAACCGGTCTCTTGCACCTGTCAAGGTTTTTAAAGACAATTTATTCTGACCTGGAATAGTTGATTGCTCCTTTCGTAAATAAATACCATATCAAATGATTACATTCCGTTCTCAGTTTTAAGAAGTTGTGATATCGTTAATATGGATAACTTAAAATTATTCTCAAAAAAAATACAGTTAAGAATTTAAATTAAACATTTTGATAACAATCGTATCATTCAGAATCAAATTTCGGCCAATCAGACGAGCAAATTTACTTGATATTTACTTTTGATAACAATGATGAGCAACGTAACTTCAACAGCATCCGGATGTTATGCAGGAAATAAAACTCAATAATATTTTCAAAAAGTTGAAACTGATCGAGAAGGCGACTGGCTATTTTAAACAAATTACTAAAAATACGTCATAGTAATTGTGTGAATATTTCGTATAAAAACGCATCATGTGCTCATTAATTGAATAAAAATAAAAAAGACTTTAATACTTACATTGTTGTTCGATTTAAAAAACACTGCCTAAATTTTTTGTTTAGTTCTATTTGCACGTCATTTTATGTATAGCTAATAGGAAATGAAACTAAATTTTAATACAAAAACGCCACATTCACACGAAGATTTTTTAACTTATTGCGACGCCTGACTATCATCCGCTCTCACAGTTGGTATACAACTGAAACGTGAACCGAAAATAAATGCAACAACACCACGCTCTCTTGGGTTCACTTCGCAGTCAAATCGAGTACTAACGCACCGCGTTTATAGTCTTCGAATCCTCGATAAACATTGTTTTGGTTGATATTCATTTACGTACCTGATGTCGTCACAGTACAAAATAAATATTATTTATACGTTATACGTATAGTCAGTCATGTACGTAATTTATTAACAATTATCATCAAAATAAGGTGAGACTATCCTGTTGTTAATTTACTGTATCAGCGAATATTGCAGAAATTGAGTTGCATAATTTTTCACAAGAAACTCTTTGTTATCAATTTTTTAACTCGGTTTTACTTGAATAAAAGTAGAAAATCAACAAAAGCCCAACTGAGTGTCCACATTTACACTTCCTTCTAAACTCTAAAGAATTAGAATTGGAAAGAAGATCCTTTTTATTCCCAGGAACAAAGCCTATGTCCAGCAGTGGACGAAAAATGTCTGAAAAGAAGAAGAGGAAACAAAGACCTGAGACGCGATCCGACTAAACTCATGAAATTATTCACATCAAAGCTCGAAGTTTAAATTACGGTGTGAACCATTTCTGTATCAGAAATTCTGATGGTTTTTTATCATAACAATAATTCATTATGTGTGGCGTTCACATAGAGATTGGCTTCTTACCTTGCTTAAGTAAAAGCTGGCAAGAGTCAATCAGTTTGAAGTATTTTCTTCTATCCTTTTCTATGGTTAAGAAATACTTAAATCTGATAGGTTCTTGCCAACTTCTACCTAAGCAAGGCAAGACGCTAATCTTTATGTGAACACCGCTTTACTTTCCTGTTGTGTGCTTTCATTTCTGAGATAGGGGAAATGAGCCTGTGGTGGCACCGTTGAAATATTTCTGAAAATAATTGTTTGTGCAGCTCTAGACTGCGTAGATATTTGGTGTGTGTCATATAATATAAATTTTTGTTAGTGAATATGCAAGTCTATTTTATTATTTAGCAAAATGTTGATAATGTAGTTATATAACAATATTGCTTATAACTACTTATTTCACAAATGAAAATAATATTTGTACTATAAATTATTATAATACATAATAATTGTAATTGTACATACATATATTATACATTAGCACTATATTGTATAATATAACAAAATTTCATTTTATAATTTACTAGATTATAAATTAGTTGGCTTTGTGCGTATGACGACATAATACTTACAATATTCCCATGCTGCCACATGTCACGTTTGATGTTCCATTTGGTTGCCACTCACGCTCATGCCAATCTTGTCAGTTATTTGACAAACCATTCAAATACATTCGGATTATGTTATAGTCCATCCAGAGATATTTGGATAAACTTATCTGTGTATCTAACAAAAGGACCACTCGCAGATCCTTGAAGTGAATCCTTGTGCTATTATAAAGTCAACCAAATATCTCTACATGGATTTGTTCTAGATAACTAATTGTTCGGCATGACTTCGAGTGGGCGACCATTGAACCTTACGGCAATTTTTCGGGTACCAACCATTATTTTAAATTATCCAAATTGGCTAGCCACTTCCAGCTTTTCTAAGAAAAAATAAAGTTAGCTAATTTTTTGGAAGTTATTGACCGTTGAATGATTCAAAAGTGGGTGGTGGTTAATTTGTAGACTAATGTTTATACGAATTTTGTTCATGCGACAATTAGGACTACAAAAGTTACTATGTGCGTATTATGTAATCAATACTTTTTTAATAAACTCAAAATGTGGTAGGATTTAAAGCAGTGGATCATTTGCATGTTGGAATAATATAGCGGATTTCCTTCTACAAAACACGTAAAATACATTAAGTTATTGGTTTACTCTTTTATAAAGTTTTCTAATATCGTCAATAATAATTACGATAATAAAAGGGGCGATGGTAAACTCAGCCGCTTAACAGAAAGGCTACTAATCCTACTAGGTAAACTCAGCCTGCTAGAAATTTTCTGCCTTAATCTTCACAGGTAAACTCAGCCGGTAAATACCTAAGCCTTGCCATACAGGGTGGCCCCAAATATCAGATGGCTGCCTATTCCAGGACCGTACCTACCTTAGGTTAGGACGGTTAGTTAATTAATAATTGCCATACAGGGTGGCCCAAATATCATATGGTTGGTACTTTTACGCAGTACTAGCAACGGTACTAGTATAATGTAGTGTAGTGTAAGGACTAAGAAGTTAGTAAAGTTAAAAGTTAGTTAGAAGGTTTGTTTAAACCGAAATACAGTTCATCACATACAATGGAAATTGTCAAAGAGATAGTTATCCAACGAGGAAAATATAATGCTATTGAAAAGCGCATATTACATTGAAAAGAGAGATCCACTGGCCGAACTTAGGTAAGTGTTAGCTAATGATTTATTTTAATGAGGGAACCGTGAAAAGCTAGATCCATCGGTTGAGCTTATGTTAGTGTAAGGAAACGATTTTTTTTAATGAGGGGACCGTTAAAAACTAGATTCACCGGTCGAGCTTAGGTTAGTGCTAGGAAACGATTTTTTTTAATAAGAGGACCGTGAACAGAGAGTTCCAACGGTCGAGCTTAGGTTAGTGGTAGGAATCGATTTTTTTTTAATAGGGGGGCCGTGAAAAAAGAGATTCACCGGTCGAGGTTAGGCTAGTCGTGGTAAGAAACGATTTTTTTTAATAGGGGGGCCGTGAAGAGAGATTCACCGGTCGAGCTTTGGTTAGTGTTAGGAAACGATTTTTTTTTATGAAAGGACCTTGAAAAGAGAATTACACCGGTCGAGGTTAGTGTTAGAAAACGATTTTTTTTCATGAGGGGACCGTTAAAAGAGAGCTCGAACAGTGCGAGTTTAGGTTAGTGGTAGAAATCGATTTATTTTTAATGAAGGCACCATTAACAATCCACGGTGGACCTTAGGTTAGCGTTCAAATTTTTAGGGACGGCGAAATGGGGTGTATTCAGTGTAATGTAGTGTAGTTTTAATATTTCAATATTTTTTAATTTTTTTGTTAACTGAATATAGCCAATATAACCTTCAAATGACAGCATATCATATTACTTTGTTAAGGGGGCAAATCAATAGGCGCTGAGCTTGTGTCAAGTTCAATTCAAAAACGAATAATCGTAGAAAGCTGTTTTTTATAAAAGATGACTTAAAACTGAATATAGCCAATCGGGTCCCCAGCCAATCACCTTCAAATTACAGCATATCATATATTACTTTTATTGCTCGGAGCAAAGCGCTCGTGCATGTTGCTCGGAGCTAAAAAAATCTTGTGGGCAAAATGTGCGCAATATATAAATTCTTTCGATTTCATATATTACGCACATATATATTATGTCGGTTGCAAATTTGCTCACGTATGTTGCTCGGAGCAAACTCGCTCCCGCATGTCAGCCCAAAATGCGAACCATCAGTTGATAACTGTAATATGTACCTAACTATATATTTTTTATCAATTTTTTCATTTTTGTTTTTTATAAAAGATGACTCAAAACTGAATATAGCCAATAACTTTCAAATTACAGCATATCATAATATTACTTTGTTAAATTGTTGATTGAAGAACTTAAAAGATACGCAGCCTTACGAATAAAAACGTGTCGAAAAAAAATGGGTCGAGATGTAGGTGACGTTAACATTGATTATCCTTCAGCGTTGATTGAATGAATATTTATAATTATTCTATTCTACCAATCAACGCTAACGTCCACATCTCGACCCATTTTTTTCGACACGTTTTTGCTCGTTAGGTTGCGTATCTTGTTAAATTCTTCAATATTTTTAAACATTTTTAAAAACACTACGTTTTTAAGATTTTATTATAAAATTGGTAGTATTGATTAATCTTAGCCGCCATAGGCGCAATTAGGGGGGGCTGGGGGGGGGGGGCTAGGCCCCCCAAAATTAAAGTTAGCCCGCCAAAATATCCCAATTTTTCGTTATTTTAAATGTTTGAAAACATTTTTTCAGCCCCCCAAACTTTTGACCCTAGTTGCGCCTATGTTAGCCGCTTAAGACTACCAGGCTGAGTTTATTAAGCCTAAGCTTAATCCGAGATGATTAAAATACCTTAAGCGGATTAAGACTTCCAGGCTGAGTTTACCTATGCAGATTAAGCCAAAGCTTAATCCGAGAGGATTAAAATACCCTTAAGCGGCTGAGTTTACCACTGCCCAATAAAAGTTTTCAATGAAAAACAGCGGCTAAAGCGCAGCAATAATAATAAAAATCTGATGCAGCCATTTAAATTAAATTTTGTTTAATATTATTTAATGCGGTCCATTTGTATTTCAAATGCCTGAAATTTTGAATGCATTTTGTTTTGAAATGTATTTTAAAATTTGTATTTGAAATACATTTTGTCCACTGGAGAATTTAAAAGGCCCGGGAAAATTGGCTTTTTTAAATAGTTTTTTAATTTTATAAAATTTTTATACAGGTGTAGACGGGATTTTTGACCCCCATATATTTTACCTCCTAAAAATTCCTTAAAAAATTTTAGTCTCATCAGTGAAAAGAAATAAGGGAGTACAATTTTCTTAGTGAATTTATAACTTTAAAATATCAGTGAATATTTACCCTATAACAAATTTTTGCAATTTTTTTGTTAATTCCTTTCTTAAATCGCTCTCATAGCAATTTTTAGGCGCTATTTTCCAGTAATTTACAAGTTATACCGAAATAGACAGCTATTTGCAAGTAATATTGCAGCAAAGTAAAAAATGCTACTTAGGAAAGGTTTACTTGTATTTGTAGTTGTATTTTATGACAATAAAAGTTCGGAAGATAATAGAGATGTTATTATTAACCAACCAAACGAAGCAGCACGTTTAAGTCATTGTTTAAGCGTTTGTGTTATTTTGTAAAAAAAAAATAAACCACCTGCTTTAAAAGCTATTCTTGAACTCCAACCAGTACCAATTCGCGTTTTACATTACCGTTGGTGGCGCTGCAAACCATACGTTTTAAATGGATTTATGTAAACAAATTCATTGTGTAAACAAAGCAAAATACTTTCTAAATGAACTTCGAAATTATTCCGTGTGGTGGCGTTTTGTTAATGTAAAACGCGAATACCAACTGCAATTATGACACAAATTGGAATAGATCTAGCTACACTTCCCAACGTCAATGGAAATAAATATATTATCACTGTTAGCAACTGACTACTTTAGTAAATGGTCAGAAATGCTGTTGCTTGATTTTTATTTGAATTAGTTTGTAGACCATTCGTGTATGTCGATACAAATAAACGATCAGGGTATGGAATTCATTAATGAAGTTTATGAACATAACCATTCGTTAACAGGAACTCAGCAACGGGTAACATCTGCATATCATCCTCAAAGGAATGGACTTGTAGAAAGACAAAATCGTACCTTAAAAATTGACAATTTGCAACAAAAAATAAATTGCTTTATTAACCAATTAAAATAAAAATTAATTTACAATACTGCCAGTGTGTTTTTGAACAGAATATATTCTATAACCTTCCTAGGGGCTCGCAAATGATTGACCAATCGAAAGTATGTTTTGGGGTGTTGGGTGTTGCTATTATTTCTTATAAATTTTATAGCAGCATTTTTACTTAATTCCTTTAAAGAAATAAATTTGGATAAAGAAGCATCAAGGGATTCAGTACTTTCTTCACGAATTTTCTTTAACGGGGGGTTAAAATTTTGAATTATAAAAGTAGTATAACTTTCATTAATGAATTGTTTAGAAAATAGGAATTCATAATCAATATCATCTTCATTTCCGCAAATTATACTTCCCAAATATTCTAAAGGATTATTTTTGTTGTAATTATTCAAATAATCGCTCTTTATATTCACAGCTAACAGTTCAACTTCTTCTTTAAATCCAAAAATAAGTAAAGCCTCGCCGATATCTTCAAATGAAACTTGAGCACCTAACAATAACCAAAGTTTTATAATATCGATTCTTTTAGTAGATGTAACAGCTACTGCATGAAGTTTTGATAACAAAAGAGTAAATACGCCGGTTTTTTTATAATCTACATACTCCGCAATAAGATCAGGTCCAATCGTAGATATTAACATGAGCTTTAAACAATCGTACCAAACGTCAGCGGTACCACTAAATTTATTCAAATATGTATGAATAAGTGATACTCCGTCCTTAGTTCTTACAAGCTCACTAAATATTTGTGATTTGCCTTTCCATAAGAGCCTAAAAAACTCATAACACTGTAACTCAATTCTCGGAAGTATTGATACGCCATTTATAGAGTGGTTATTTAAATTGGTAACTTTAAAATTACATAATCGAAGTGTAATTTCATATAGTAAATCCCAAGGAAAACGGTCTGGGAAATGTCTACATAATAAATAAATCAAGCAGAACTGTCCTTTAATTATGGCTAATTCTATAGGTGTAGCTAGATACTTTTTTTCGCGATCATATAAATTTCCCCCATTATCCAATAATATTATAATTTTGTTCAATTGTTGAGGAAAACATGCAAATGCCCAATGCAAGGGAGTTTCATTCATATGATTACATAAATTAACATCAACACCACTTCTTAAACATAATTTCGTAGTATCATCCAAACGCGAGTAATGCAGAACATTGCAACCATTACCACGACGTATACAGTTGACATAAGCTCCTAAATTTACTAATTTTAATGTTATATCGTAGCTCCACCAGCACGAAAGCATAACTGAAGCCATATGAAGAGCAGTTCCGCTTAAGTACACAATTCCTTCATCCATCATATAATGCAAAATGGCTCTAGATCTCGTACTAAAAAGGATTTTGTGTCAATTAATTTAAATAAATAAATAAATAAAAAAATTATTTAATCCACCACGCCATAACGCACAGTTCCTACATAGTATAATACTTCTGATCTTATGAATGTGAATTACAACAATGGACAATTGGAATTACAACAATTAGAGAGTGCGCATAGGAGAATGCGCGAGTTCAAATCTTGGTCATAAAATCGGCCAAGTGAACCTGCTTATTCTATGATTTTACTGTTGTAAAAAATGGCACGATATGTAATACTCACTCTCCTTACAGATTATACAAAAAGTCAGGCAGTTGTGTATGGGATTAAAATTGAAAATTAATGTGAAATAACCAATTTAATTACTTACCACTTCCTCAAATAGTGCAAAGCGTACAAACAAATATTGTTTTCGTCGTTCTTATCGTATACGAAATTTTCAAATGGCTTAGCTTCCTGTAAATTGTGTAGATAATGGGCAAATTCAGATATTTCGTTTGGTTCTGTATAACTTGGACACGTAGCTCTAAACGCATTTTGCAGCATTTTAAAGTGCTACAATAAACTATAATCAATTATACTGAAATTAAATTAAATGGTTTATTTTGTATCTACTGAATAAAATATGAAGAAGCTTTAGAATTACTAAACTGAGGGATAATTAAAAAATGTAATAGTGTAATATAATAATTATTTATTTTTACAATTATTTTAAATTTTTTATAGTTTATAATGATCCGCATAAATTTGATCGATTATATAACTTAAAGAAATCTTACAACGAGAAAATATGACGTCCGACTCATCGAATTGGCTTCTTTTTACTGTACATAAGGCATAGTTAGGACCTCAATAACTTCAAATGATAAGTTGCTTCATTTCCGAGAAAATGCATATTCAATTTTCGTATATCTTCGCTCTGATTGATTTCGAATGGTAATAAATCCATGGACCAACCAGAAATTGAAATCGTAACTATGGCCTACACGTATACAGTAAAAAGAAATCGAAACGGTAAATTGGACTCATTTATGCTTTTGCAGATAATACACCCTTCTGTATAATTATCAAACATAATATAAAAGCCCAGCACGCTCCGCCGCCTCCTCCTCCAGCGTGTCATTTTTTTTAGGACACACAACGCATTCTGATTGGTCGTTGGTAGTACCAACTTAAAAGTTAAAATCACCTCCCCCGGGATCGAGTAGTACACCAATCGATTTTTCAACCTTGGCGAACTGCCCGTCCGTGGATGGGCCTTCCAGCTAGTTGAGAATAAATAAATAAAATTTTTCTTTCTGTGATTGACAACTTCTACTTATTTAATAGCTTTGTTCGCTGTGTTAATAGTCCTGAACACAGATTTATAATTTTTATCGTCTAATTTGAACTTTAATGACAATTTTATTATAAATCCGCATGTGCAGGATGTAATCCCGTGTTCAGGATTGTTACCGCGAACAAAGCCAGCATATTAAGCTTTATAACTTTTGATTTTCATTTTAAATTGTAATATTTATTGATAAATTATTTTGCTGGACACTTTACCTTATTTTCTATATCTGGCATGAAGCAAAAATATTCATTAAATTCAACTCCTTGCATTTGAAACATTCTTGCTAATAAGTAATATTTAATTTTTCATAAATTCTTAACACTGTGGTATTGGCAAACTGCAACTATGTAAATCTTTTCAAATTCCTCTGGTACAAAAACGATGCGTGTGATGATAATCATAAAACAAATTTTATATTTAAATATACTATTTTTTGTCTTTATATAGGTGGTATTAGTAATATGGCAAGTTTTAGAAAGTTTACTTTTTACCTTGTACTCTGAATTGAAAAATCTCAACCAGGCAAGCGTTAGAAACTAACACAGCTTTATCCTATAAGAATTCTCCAGGTATATGTTTTAGATGTTTGATGCTTCACTCTGTCTGTATACATCAATAAAACAAAAAACTTCACCCTGAATTTGGTCCCTAAAAATAAGAACCCTAGAAGGCGATTTGTTATCATTGAGCTGATAATAAATTACCCTGTCAATTAAAATGCAATAGTTTTCACATTTTTAGCAGTGTTAATTAAAAAATATCATTTCCTAACATTAACCTAAGCTCGACCGGTGGATCTCGTAAAACGATGATTTGATACGTAAAACAATGATTTTAAAATTTATATTCATATGAACTTTTAAGGATTTGTGTAAATAATATGTATACACTTATAAATCTTAGCTACATAATCTATTTCATATTAAAATTTCTCTCATCAGTGTTTGCAAACTTTCGAGACATTTAAAACATTGTCCCCTAATAACAGGTACTACAGTACCTATACACCAATACAAGGTGTATAAAAAATAACAATCAATTTTTTATACGATACGATGTTTAGCATTTTAGCTTTTTTCATTTCCATTTTTTGTTCTTCTATTATTGATGAGCATTTTTTCTTAAATTCCAGTTATACGAAATGTGTAAAATACACTCAAAACATCATATCGTATAAAAAAACTGATTGTTATTTTTTATACACCCTGTATTACAGTATCTATTAAGAGGGACAATTTTTCAAATGTTAATATCTCTAAAGTTTCCAAACATTGGTGAGAGAAATTGTAATATGAAGTAGATATGTTATTTACACAACTCCATAAAAGTTCATATGAACATACATCATTTTAAAATCATCGTTTCACGCATTACCCTGATTAAGTTAATCCAGATCAAATATGAACCAATGGAAAACGACTAGTAGCAATAAAACCGATTTCTATTGGTTCATATTTGATCTGGAAAAGTTGTTTATATTCATTTCTACCACGGGGAATTTATTTGTATGTTTCGTATAAAGTGGCTTTCACAATGAAGTGTGGTCTTGCCTTACTTCGGTAGAAAGCTAACAAGAGCCAATTAAAATTAACAATTTTTTAATCATAGAAAAGGATAGAAGAAAATACTTTAATCTAATTGGCACTTGCCAATTTTCTACAGAAGCAAGGCAAGACTCCATTTCATTGTGAACGCCACTTAACAACCTTAACTGATGGACTTAGGGTCTTTGGATTTTCAAAAGTTGCAATTTCTTTTATAAGTTATATGGTTTCATCTTTATTCCGCTCGTCATAGGTAAATGATTATGATTACTGATTAAGTTAAGGTCTTATTACGAATTGTAGGGTAGTCACGTTCCTCCTCCAGATTGTCATTTCATTAGGACAAGCAACGAACTCTGATTACTAAATCATTAAAATCACAACAAAAGAACAAACCTAAAACCTCCAAATCAAAGCAAACAGCAATTAACTCTAACAAACCGAACTAGCAAACCAATAAAACCGGGAATTTCAAAACACAGTGGAGGAAGACAAGAGCCTTCCTTGAGGTGATAACCTCAATCGGAATGGTATCCGAATTTCGAATCTTTATAACTTTATACGGTTATCTGTTATAACTTCAATCCTCCCTATGGAAAAAGTGATGGCTTTGTGGTCAGTTCTGACTACTCAAGCTTTGTCTCCAAATTATGGGTATTAGGAATTGTGAGGACTCTGTCTAGGGTCAGATCGATGTTACTTGATCCTCCACAATTGTTCTCAAACGACATCTTTTCACATGGCCAATTAAAAATATGCAGGCTAAATTGGACGATTACTTCTTAACGCACATTGAGTAAATGCACAAATAAAGCCCCTCCTCTAAAATTTTATTAGGTAATGTCCGTACCTACAGTTAGTACTTATGGCAGCGAGACATGGGTGATGACCAGGGCTCGGAACTTTATGCGCTAAAAAACAATGAAATATGTGCATACGTATGCGTTAAAAAACAGAAAAATATGCGGTATAATATGCAGTAAAAATTAGGATAGTAATACAAAAAAAATAAAAAATATGCAATTTTTTGTTTGATCTTAAAATAACAAATGAAGAAAGTAAAGCTGCTAACATTATATTTTATTAAAACAAAAAAAATAAAAAATATTAAAAATAAAAATAAATATTTGAAACTAGAACATGGAAAAATATTTAATTTGCATAGAGACTTGTGTTCATTTCTCCTTCTTTTACTTCTTTTTATTTGACTGAGTTTAACCGTCTTTAGTTCCTACAACAAAAATAAAATCAGTAAATGTTTATCAATTGGTAATTTAGTTTTATTTACCCGAATTACATTGAAGTAAAAGGTGTTTACGAATATTTTCAAATTTGAATGATTTTCTATTGTCGCACAAGAGATTTTTGTAAACCGAGAAAGATCTTTCTACATCAACTGAAGTAAATGGTGCAAATATGCGCAATACAGTACATAAGTATATTTTTACACCTTCAACTAACATTTTTTAGGTCGTTTTTAATTATGTGATCGAGTACAATACAATATTAATTTAGATACGAATTCTTTTTTTTTTCTTTAAATCGCCAAAATATGCAATTATATGTTCTTAAACTTAAAATATGCGAGTTTGTCCAAAAATTAACAAAATATGCAAAATTATGCGACAAAAACTTTTATATTACAAATGTACGTAATACGAAACGAATTTTTGTCAAACCAGAATTTATTACAATATGCGCTTTCCCAACGAATATGCAATTACCTAAAGTTCCGAGCCCTGGTGATGACAAAGAAACTAGAAAGTAGATTACAACACGCTGAGATGAGGTTTTTAAGACCTATCATGGGCTACACTCGAAGGGACAGAGTGAGTGATATCTAAACACGGATATCCGAAATGCTTTGGGTATCTTCAATATAAACGATAAAATTAGAAGAATACCGAGACATGGAGAAAACATCTGATGAGGATGAACGATACCCGACTTCCAAAGCAATTACATCTTGATAAACCCATGGGATAAATCTATAGGACGGCATAACGGCGGATAACATAACATATAATATGACCCCCCCCCACATCGCTGAAACGAAACCTTTTTTTCAAAGCGACAAATTAATTCTTGACATTTTTTTGTTTTAAACCAATTTCCACAAAGTAATTTTGTTTTGCAAAATTTGATTTTGACTTTGACAAATTCAAAAAACCAGTAATAATTCCCACAGCAAAGGCGTTCAATAGCGACATCTACACATAGTTAAGTGAATAATCCGATTGTGACGTCAACGGACGTCACATTTGCATATATTTTTTTGAGGTTAAATATTTTGTGAGAAAATATTCAACACGTGAATTTCATTCAATTTTTTGTGTGTGATATTTAAAATAAGTTAATTAAATGGAGACGAATCCAGTACTCTTTGAAAATTTACCAAAGACGAGAGCGATGTAAGTATAATGATTTTTATTTTTCTCCAAACTAACCCCCATATTTCTTCTCAAATTAAAGATTATGTTGCGAGTGTGGTTTACAAATTGAACCAAATCCTGCAAATATGTGCGTAACTTGTCTCCGTACGCATGTGGACATAACGGCGGGGGTCCCGAAACAGGGAACTCTCTATTTTTGTAGGGGCTGCGAACGTTATTTGCAACCGCCCACAGAATGGATAAGGTGCTCTTTGGAGTCTCGTGAACTATTAGGCTTGTGTTTGAAGAAGTTAAGGGGATTAAGTCGTCTTCAACTTGTGGACGCTTCATTTGTGTGGACCGAACCTCATTCGAAAAGGATTAAAGTAATATTTTAGAAGTTCCCATTCTAAGTTGTATTTAACTAATATTGTTTTTAGGTTAAGTTAACAGTACGTGCTGAAGTTATGGGAGGTACAGTTTTAGAACAAGTTTTTATAGTTGAGTTTACTATTAATCATCAAATGTGTACCGATTGTCACCGCACGGAAGCGCAAGATTTTTGGCGTGCTCTTGTTCAAGTAAGACAGAAATCTGAAAACAAGAAAACTTTTTATTATTTGGAACAGCTGATACTGAAGCACAAGGCGCATGAAAATACTGTAGGAATTAAACCTAGTGCAGGTAAGTTTTATCAGGGAGAAATTACTTCTTAAGGATGTAAGAGATATAGAGGGGAGCTGCCCCTTATAAATCCTTTGTTAAGCAAATTAAATAGTCTCATAAATCCATTAATGTGCATCACTTGAATGAGAAAAATGGATTAGTAGTAGTAAGATCAAATCCACTGCTAGAAAATCATTTCAAACTTTTACAACAAACTAATTTTGGTTCATAATTTGTTTAATTTAGATGGTTTGGACTTCTTCTATTCCACCGAAGGACATGCCAGAAAAATGATTGACTTTCTTCAATCTGTTCTACCATGCAAGAGTCAACACTCGAAAAAGTTAATTTCGCATGACATACACAGTAACATTTATAACTACAAGTTCACATATTGTGTAGACCTTGTTCCAATATCTAAAGACAGTGTCGTTTGTTTGCCTAAAAAGTTCACTCAACAATTGGGTGGCATTTCACCTTTGTGCTTGGTGTATCGTGTCACCAATACAATCCATCTCATAGATCCAGGAACTTCTCAAAGTAAGTTTTAAGAGAAAACATCATAGACAAAAGCTAATAAACCTTGTGTTTCTTTTATTCTTTAGCTGCTGAAATAAACAGCAATTTGTATTGGAGAAATCAATTTTCTTCCATTTGTAACCCCAAACAATTGGTGGAATACGTTGTGATGGATGTAGAACCCATTTTATACAAAGATCAGGTTCGTTTTCCTGGACAAGGAAACATATCCACCAAGCACGTTTTAGCCGATGTGTGGTTAGTTAAAGCTTCGGAAATGGGACTAAATGATAATCACATTCATAGTAGGACGCATTTGGGACACATCTTAAAAGTTGGCGATTCAGTTTTAGGGTAAATTTACGAAAAATTTGCTGTTATGTTGTTACAAATTCTTAATTTAGGTACAATGTGAAAGATAGCAATGTAAATGATCCCACGTTTGATACACTCGATAAGGATAAAATACCTGACGTTATTTTGGTTAAAAAGTACTGCTCTGGTCGCTCGCAACGTCGTCGTCAAAGGATATGGAAGCTGAAACATTTAGCCAACGAAATGACCACATTTGATACGGAGACCAAGTATGTCTATTTTTTGGTTGGAAATTTTAGTATACAATATTATTTCTTTTAATTTTTCAGAGATTACAATGAATTTTTGGATGATTTGGAAGAAGATCCGGAGTTGCGACAAAATATTAACATTTACAAGGATGCCACGAAACAAATTCCTGTTGATATGTATGACAACAATTTCGAAGATGGAGTGGGAGTTACTTTGCAAGAAATGTTGGATGATTTAGTTATCGATGATGTCGATATGGATGATGTTTCTGAAACAGATGGAGCTTAATGAGGGTGGAAAGAAATGCATGTAATACATTTTCTTTTTTATTTAACTATAATTTTTTTATTAGTGGTGGGAGAAAATTTTAATATACAAACTTAGTTGTTACCGTGTTTTGGCGCTAAAATTTTGTAAATATTTAGGACATATTTTGTTATACCAATAAGAAGTGACCTGTGCTTTTCTATAATGAAGTGAGGGAAGTTTTATCACTTTCAAAATGGAAAGAGCATAACATTGTTTAATTTAATAAAAGAGACAGATTGTAATTAAATTTGAATAAATGAAAATGTTATTATGGAGTTGCGATTAATTAAAAGTAGTACTAATTAATAATTGAACATTTGCACTTGTATGTGGGTGAGTTAAAATAAAAGGGTATCGACTGATGAGTATGTCAAATATGCCCCTTAGGAATTTTATGGTGGCGATTTTTTTACAAAGTTTATTATGTAAAAAGACAGTCATATGACAAATTTCAGCTTTGTTGACTAAACAAAATGAAGATTTTTCATATTTCTTCAGTTTTTTTGTCTAAAAGATGTCCCAAAAAACACGAAAACAATTTTTTGGACTTTTTTCACAATTAAATTCCTCAAAAAACAAATGCAACTTCAAAACAATCCACCATGTTAAACTTATTCATATAAACTGTGCTTTCCATCATTTCTCGATGTAGGGGTCGTGAAGAATAAATATACCATTATATTGGCATTTAAGGGTTAAGAATTGAAAAGAAAACAAACATGTTTTTTTTATTCATTTTCTTTTCCATTTATGTTCCTGAGGGACTCACGAGCTTTTTTTTAGCTTTTTAGGGGATCGCGACACAAAAGAGGTTGAAAAACGATTAGTCCAAGAGCTGTTGATAGAATTCATCCAGGATTTCAAGAGTCCTGAAAATTTTATGGCTTATAGATTGATATCCCCTAAATACAAAACCGAATATGGCTGAGGTTTTGCTGGTCAGATAAGGGAGTAATCAATTTTTTAAAATCGTAAAATTTGTTGATCCGTGCGGGGAACAGGGGATGGTGAGTGAAAATAGATTATCCACCACAGGTACACGCCCTTGGTCCGACATGAGTGGCAATTTTGTATGCGCCCGTGTGATTTTGAAAATATTTTGAATTTATGTTTCAATAATAATCTTAACAAAATTTTACTAATAAATTAGTGTAAATCTTTTTTTACTCGATCATGTCATAGTATGTCGTACTGTATTTAATTTTCGTTCCTGTACATTAGGTGCGCCCAATCAAGTAAGAAAAATTTCACTTTACTATTAATTTGCTGTGTGCATTCCTCCTGCTGCCCTCTGGTGGCTCAAAAGTAAATAAATTGGGACTGTAGATAAAAAATACGCTAGTATAGCGTCAATCACATAAGGCAACAAGTCCCGTTTTATTTCTATTACCGGCCACTCCGATCTGTTTGCGTATCCCCTCTCCACCCATGCACATAGCGAATAGTCAGATTTTAACACAGTAACGAAGAATGTAGACAATTAATTTGTCTTCTATATCAGGGGTCGGCAACCTTTTGTTGTAAGAGGGCCAAAAATTTATTAGTGATTAGTGCGGGCCGCACTTCTTGGCAAATTTACTAAAAAAAGTATAAATTTACTAAAGAGCTTGTTTTTTAAAAAAAGGTAATTTGTTTTACATTCTGCGGGCTGCACGCAGGTTGCCGACCCCTGTTCTATATGAATATTTTTTTAACGTTCTCCTCATATAAAAGTGTGTACAATTCATTACATGTAGCCAGAGGGGGCACTTAATTAATCGTTCATTTAAAAATAGTTAACTGTTAACGAAATAGTTAAATATTTATTAATTTTTCCTATTTATTTGGGAAATTCCCAAGCACTTCAAATTACCTTTAGTTCTTAAAAATATTTACTTGCTGTAAATAATACCCACAGGTTTATTTTACTTGCTGAACTGAATTCACCGTATTTTCAATGGTATTATTGTAAGTTTTTAAAAACTAGCATATTTAACAAAATTCTAAAACAATTAAATTTTGTAAACAAACAAACAAATAAGTTACAAACCAACTCATTTTCAATCAAGTTTATTTTTAAGCATACTTATAAAAAATGCCTCGACTAATACAAACTCATTCCGGCAGAAAAAATACAAAATAATTCACACAATTTACATTTTATCAAAAAAATGGGGTAATCCAGTTTCATTTCGACGTTTAGTTAGAATCTCACAACCAGTTTCAGTAACTAATAAAGTCTGTTCAAATTGGGCAGACCATTGCCCATCAGCTGTTACGGCAGTCCATTTATCTGGCCACATTTCATCTCTCCAAGTACCCATAGATATCATGGGTTCTATAGTAAAGCAATGCCCTGCTTTCATTATTCCTATTGCTTTATTTTCTAAAAATTTAAATTTCTTCAGTTAAAAAATTCATCAGGTGTGTGGGTGTGATATTAAAAGACGGTTAGAGAAGGTGAAAAAATGGAATGCAATTAAAAGTCAACTTACTTGCATAATGTGGAACATTAGGTGCGGTGTGAAACAGCCTATGAATACCATGTCCACAATAACTTCTGACAACTGAATAACCATGAGCTTGAGCATGCTTCTGCACAACATTTCCAATTTCTCGATACTTTTCACCTGGCTTCACAATATCTATTGCTTTAGCAAGGCTTTCATACGTAACTTTGACTAAATTTTTATGTTCTTCCTTAACATTTCCAACAAAAAATGTTTCATTGAGATCGCCATGAAAACCACGATGATAAACCGTTATATCAACATTACACAAATCACCATCGTTCAGAGGTCTAGTGTCAGGAATTCCATGACAGATAACCTAAAAATATTAATCATCTTGATAAGTCACGTCATATTAGGGTCACTTATACAATTGTGCAGACAAAAAATTGAGTTCTTACCTCGTTTACTGAAGTACAACATGACTTAGGAAACTGATAATAATTAAGTGGTGAAGGATAACATTCCTTTTCGATGCAAGCCTCATGTACAGCTTTATCAATTTCTTCGGTGGTTACATTCACATCACACACTCGAGCTGCTTCATCCAAGACTTCCCGACCCAATTTACAAGCTACCTTCATTCCTACATCCACAAAAGTTAAAATTGAATACTAAACTTCTAAAGAAAACGTCAAACCTTCGATTTCCTCATCATCTAACACTTTAATTTGGCTAGAACCTTTGACGGCTTGCTCCGATACCGGATAACCTTTCGCGTGATCAGCATAATCGGGTCTTCCTATAAGAATTGGCACGGTACGCATTGGGGTTTGTTCATAAGGGCGCAATTTTCCTGTGAAGGTATAATGGGGCCATGGATTATACGACGTATCTTTATTGCCGTCAACATTTTCGCCTTCTGCAAAATTAACAAATTTATAAAAATAACAAAATGGAACAACAGAACAAAATTACGAAACCAACGCCAAAACAACCACATCAACAAAAATGATTACAGTAACAGCAAAAATGGACTTGCTGTACCTACCTAACCCTACTTACTAGCAAGAGCATGTATAATTTTGTGGTTTTTCCAATTTTTCTTGAAGCAGTCCTGGGAACAAAAGAACGAACCCTGAATTCCTATTTTTATACACGTGGGACATTGCAATTTGGCAGGACTTGAACAGCCTAAAGATTCACATGTGCCCAAACTTAAACTTGTCATCTTGCAATTATTATTATCTTGTTTGTCAACTAGATAAACTTTTAATTTAAATTTTAGAAAACGTCAATATTTAAATTTAGTTTCTAACAGTACAATTCAATTCACTCTTTAAAACTATTTTTTTTTTTTACAAATTCGACCAAAAAGACGAACCTTTTAGCGGAGTTACAAACCAAAATGTTGCGGGTGATTTTTGTTTATGATTAGCAGGATCGGATCTAGGGCCTTTGTTACCCTGAACTTGAACTCGATAAGGCGCCGCCGGCCGATGCGGTGCCACCCCGGCTCCGTTTTAAAAAATTTAAAATTTTAGGTGTTGAAAAAATGTAAGGTGAAATTACACTCAAAAAGCAGAAAAACAAATATTACTACTAACCACGATCTACTACTAACTATAAATGAAAAAAAACAGCACTCCAAGGAAAATGTCCGAAAGCTGGCCGAGTGTCTGTTAAAATGTAACCAAAGTGTGATAGTGTCACACACGCTTAAGAGAATATATTAAGAGGGGAAGAGAAGTTCAAAATATCAAAATAACAACAGAAATCAGGCGAAAGAAGGATGGAAGAGCTGAAGGAAATGATACATAACCTTAAAGGAGAGGTTAACAGTGGTTTCTGAGAAGTAAAGGAAGTGAAAAAAACTGAAATGTATGGAAACACGATGGGGAGAAGAGATAATACAAGGTATGAGAGACGAAAATGTAAGACTGGAAGAAAAAGTAAATAAGCAGGATGAAAAGATAGCAGAATACCTATGTCATTATCGGGAGATGTGACAAAGGAAAAAGTGGAGAGATTTCTAAAAGAAGAAATACAAGCACAGGTTAACGTAATGGATGCGTTCGAAATCTGGAAAAATACAAACAAAAGGATAATATTAGCAAAATTGGGTGAGCAATATAATATAAGAAAAGGAAGGTGATGGGAAATAAAAATAAACTAAAAGGAACAAAGATTTATATAGAGAATGTTTTAACGAAAAAAGAGAAAGAAATACTGAATAAAATATGGGAATCTGCGAAGATTGAGATGAAATTGGAAAAGGGTGAAAGTTAGTTACCAGAAACTTCATATGGATAGAAAAGTATTTATTTGGGATGAAAATGACGGCCAGCTAATAAGACCAGACAGTGAAATAGCAAAAACAACAAAAAACTAGAAAAATTTGCAAGTGGTGCTGCTGGATTGGACCTATAGTCATGATTCATGAAGAGGCGGATAAAGGAAATATTGTACATTAAACCAATGAATGGAAGATTGTCCTGGCTGAGACTCAACAAAACCAAATAATCTATCGTTGACGCGCCAACCGAAGACAGCACAGAAGAAGGGAAAGAACAATTTTATAATGACTTAGAATATTATAATATATTTCAGACACACACAAATTTCAGAGTCCTTTGGGGTTGCCCGGCATCTTGAATTTGAATTGAAAAAGTTCATTTTTGAAAAATACCACTAAAATTGGGGCATGATCCTGTTTTCATATTTTGCACAGGAGAAGCTTATAATATGGTCGTTGATATTAGGTACATATTTCAGATAGGTACTAGAACTAATGATTAGTTTGGCAAGCAGCATTCATCTAATTTTTCTCTCATTTGTTAAAAAACATTGGTTTCTTGATTACTCACAATGCTGAACATGTAAAACTTCAAATATAACCTCCACAAAATATGTCAGTCATGTTTGGTCGTTATAAGAGTTATTTATTGCTTACCGTTACGAAGGGGTGGTTTTTCAAAGCTGAAAAGCTACTTGGCAAGTAGTGGCGAGACTATTATAATTTTGATTGCTCATATTGTAGTGTTCTTGTAAATGGCAGGAGATATTGAAAAGTAAATACCCACTTACATGTACAATTAGGACCTTTGTTGGTTAAAAACTGTGTTTTAGTTATTCAAAGATTAATAACCGAGGTGTTGATTCGTTTTTCAATATTAAACATCCTTTTATTTTATTAATGGTTTTTATAGTATGGATGATATATCATTCCAGTTCTTTATAATTATGGTTGTCTGTTTTTGTTGGAAATTAGGATAAGGTAATTTTATTAGTTGAAAATAAAAGTCGAGAAAAATGTAAAATGTTGTATTTATACATCAACTATAACTTACGTATTACTGCAATATTGCAAAAACGATAACAATAACATTTAATAATTAGGGGCAGCGCTAACAACAAATGCACTAATAAATCAGTACCTCAAACATTACAATATTTTGTAACTATTGTGTAAGGGGATGTCGTGAGTAGGAAAGCTTACAAAAATATAATTTAACACAAATATACTACAAAAATAACAATACTCTACCGTAACAGTTATTTAAGCCATCATGAATATTCGATTAGTGGGAGATATGAAGAGCAGGCAGTTCATTTTTTAAAACAAAATATACACAGGGGTTTTGCAATTGAGTTATTAATTCAATTTTGATAAACAAACTTTTTTCATTTGCCCTGCATCGAATATATTTCTGATTTAGTAAGAAAAAGTATCAAATGATGTGAAACTTTGAAATCTGAAAATTTCGGTTATGATACAAATTTGGTCCTTTTTAAATTTAATTGTAAAGCCGATGAATTTTATGTTAATTATTACAGGGAATTTAGTGATTTTCTTTCTTAAATACCCTGTTTTTATTTCGAATTACACGCATACTCTTGATTTTGTGCGTAATTATACAAAGTGTAATAGAAATGTACAAGAAAGGGTCGATTAGGGTTTGTGTCAGTCAAACTTTGTCGATTGCATTAAGTGAAATAAGTTAGGAAGAGTTTTAGGCCTCGTTTGCCCTTTGAGTACGTAACTGTACTTAAGTAAAATATACACAGCACATAAGGCAGTAGCCTATTTTTATCACTATTAAGTTATTATCTACAAATTGTGTTTGAATATATATAGGGTGTCACAAAACTTTTGTGAATACATTTTTTGATTCTTCCAAATTGGGAAAAGGTTACACTACAGATTTTTATTTTTAGTGCAATTTCACTAACAATTCAATCGTCGTCGTCGATGTTTAAAAAGTATCGAATCACCCTGTATAATATACGATATTATAATCTTAATTATTATTATTAAAAATATTGCTACTGCAACGATATGTCAATTTAATTTTTTTTTGGCACAATACAATATCACGATTAAATAGTGCGTTTTACTTCGGCAAACAATTGACATAAGGTTACAGTAAAGTAGTTTTATCTCAGGAAACATCGCGGTGTTGATGTCTTGTTTTTCTATTTACACCAAATGTAAACCAAGTACCAACTTTTCTACCTAATGAATTTGAATTTTGGGTATTGTGGGAGTTCAATTGAAGCATGGAGCCCATGTATGCTGAATCCACCTTGTAGTTTTTACTTCCTGCAACAAAAATTCCTTCTTAATTCAAATTATCCAATCACTCGCTTTGAGGCCAAAAGCAAGCGCCAGAAGAAAGTTATTTACTTACAATAGAGCGAAAATATCGAAATATGAATGTAAAAATTTACCTCGCGGTTTGCGAGGCGGCCTACGTTGCGATCTAGCCGCCACACGCGCTAATTGCTTTGCAGATGATGGAAATTCCATACCATTCGACTTATCTTGCACCACAAGCTTCCGTTCTTCGCTAAACGCTTGCAACCATTTTTGCTTTTCCGTCGAACTTCGTAGACAAAACAATAACCACTTATCACGAATGCAGCTGTAAATTCTTATAGCATGTCTAACGCTTACACCTGTTTGTACATCTGTAAAGAAATCATGTTGAGTTAATCATCAAAGCAAAATATTTTTACAAATACCTTTTCCATCTGGGATATCTATTACTTCGCTCGTATCTAAATCTATTCGCCCTTTGTATACGTATGTATTTCTTTTCAAAATATCCTACAACACAAAGCGATTAGACAATTTAAAATCACAAGGGTGTCCATTTCATTACCTTTTTACAATAAACAACTTGATGGTCAAAAAGAAATAACATAACGTTGCTTGTCCACATTCCACTAGTAACTCGAACAGCTTCACCCTGATGAATTAATTGGGAACTGACTTCTATGAGATCTTCTCCCTAAATAACAAGCAAATATGTAATGTAGAAAAACTCGCTTTCCTCTCTCAGGAGTTAATTGGGAGTTAGCATTCGGTATTGTGATGCCCACTCTAAACGTTTAATTGCGACAAATAGTTTGCAGCGAATTAGCTAAGTGCGAAAATGCGGAAAACTTCGCATGGGTCAGACATTTTAAAGGAAGTTTAAGCATGCTATACCAAAGTAGCTGCTACAGGTGGCGTCAGGCCGTGTCGTTAGCTATCTAGTGCTTGATTGATTGTAGTTATTCGCCCTTTTGACCTTATTGGAAGGGGATCATGACAAATCAGATGCACACGTCTATTTCGGTAGATCGAACATTTTTTAGGGTAGAAAATTATTTTGATTGCGAATAAGTACCTACAAATGACACGGAAGAGGAGTTTTATAGTAAATTATTTGGATCTTTTCCGTTATCTGTCCACCACTGGTACTCACGAATGGATTAACGAGATTTCCACTACCGATCGCTTGGTCCACAAGCATAGAAAAGATCTAATTATTTTATTGGATGACTGGCTTCGGCCTTTCGGCGCCAGGTGCATGATTCTATACCTTTTTTAGGTTTGAAAACTTTTCTTTTTTTGATTAGTAATAATAGAGCACGGATTCTAGGCAATTTGCCTTTTTGTCCTTTATTTAGGCAATTCAAAATTATAAATACAGAAATTCCGTTCCAACGATTTTGAAAATTTTGAACCCTACTTTAATTTGCCTAAATGCCTATTTTCGATGTTACTGACCTAAAACAGATTTTTAATGCCTAAAAAGCCTAAACCAATCATTTATCCCATTTATGTTACTAAAAGTTAAAAAAAAAATTGTTTTTATGTTTTTAAAAATTTGTATCTCAGTCAGTGGAGGATTTAGCACTTGAGAGGCCCCAAGCGCAATTCAATTTTGAGGCCTTCTTCTAAATATTTTCACTACCCCTACACCCTACAGTGTGCATTTTATGCGCAGCGTTGATACCAGTGATCTAAAAAAGTTGAATTTTGATGTCCCCTTGATTTATGATGGCCTAGGCGTTTGGAAATCCGCCACTGCTCAAATTAATTTGAGTTGTTATGAGTTCTTGTATTTATTTATCTCGGAGAAGTCAGCATAGATAGCGAATTGGCAGTGGCCGTTGGGTCAGTGCTTCGTACCCACGCGTATTAATAAAACTGTGGAAGTTACTTTAGCCACAGATTTAATATATTCTGAAATTTTATGGCTTAAAGTTAGATAGGTACCCTCTTAATACAAAACCGTAAATGGTAGAGGTTCTTCCGGTCGAATAAGAGGGGGGGGGGAGGTAAAGAAGTTGAATTTTCCAAAATCTCACGAGTTTGTTTTCAAAAAAATCCTAAAATATGTTTATTGAAAAAATAGGAACCCCCAAATCAATAGCGCCATTTGCAAATAGAGGAAAAAATTAATAACACCATCTATTTAGGAGGGAAAAAGGCATACATAAAAATTTGTATAGTATTTTCCATCCTTATTATAGCTCTTTAAAATTTTTCTAACTAATTTTTTTAAATATTTATTTGTAAGTTTCTGTAATAAAAATATATTTTATATTGCCTAAAAACCCCTAAATTCTTAATTAATGTGCCTATTTCAATGATTTTTGTAGCCTAAAATTGTGCCTTTTTTAACATTTTGTACGTCCTAAAATCCGTGCTCTAGTAATAAATGAATGAATCAATTAGAGCCGCGCCTATAAATGACACGGAGAAGGAGGTTTCTTGTAAATTATATTAGATTTCAATTTTGCTGTCAGTATTATTACATCTACTCTTAAATTTGGGGGGGGGCTAATTCAGATTTTACGTGCGATTTCTCTCTCTTTCTCTCTATCCGTGATGATGTACTCCGTATATGATTGGAGGGTATTCCCCGAACCCCCAGGTCGCAAAAACCATTACATAACTATAACATGTTATGGAATTAATATTATTAAATCGCAATCGTTCCAAATTAATATTTCAACATCTTTTTGTTGAATTGTGCAAATTACTCTTTCCGATTGACGCCTACATGACCACGAAATGTAAACTTCCTTCTCATATTATTATCATTTTAAAATCGCCAGGTCTCTAATATCATCAGGGAATGTGCAAGCTACTCGTTAAATGGAGGAAAGTCATCCACAACATGGAGAATAGTGCCATATTTGAGCTCCTTTTGTTTGCTTTTTTAATAAAGGTCACAGTTTGTCGAGAAAACTAAGAATTAAGATGCCCATAGGAAGCCACAGTCACTTTCTTTTTGGAAAAGTAGTTAAACTACTACTCAATTTAAATTAATATTTCATAAAAACAGAGGAGAATAAGCTCACTGATACTGCAATTATTTGACATCGACAGCCATCAACCAATACCAACTATCGCCTGGAGTCCTAATTGAAATAAGTAATATTATGAAAGTCAATACTACTTAAATATAAGCAACCTCATTAGCATACTTGCATTTGGTTGCATTGTTTGCTTTAAGGAGTTTACCTTTGCTCATGAAGTAAAATACTGCCCTGCTAATTGCAAACTGCAAAATTTCAGTTACGGCTTTTAACCTTTGCAAGGCAGAGTAGAACAATTTGCTGAGGAATTAACTCCATTTCAATTTTGTATACTACAATGATCAACAAGTTTCAGGAATATAGGAACCTGATTTGATGTTTTTAAATTTTGTTAGGCTTCCGCATCTGTCATCGACAATTCCACCAAATTTCAGCATCATAGCTTGACAATTGTAAAAGTTACGCCGCTTGAGTTACATCTACCTCTATGTTTATTCGCGATTTTTTTACGAATTTAGAAATGGAATCAACTTTGCATCAACGAGTTTGCATTAACTTTTGAAATAAAAATTAAAAATTTGAACTGTTTCGGCCATGATAACTCTATAAAATTCAAAAGTTTATGTATGGCACAAACGGCATGAACGCAGTGGCAGGCCGTAACATCAAAAACCGACAAAAATATTGATGAAATCAAAGAAATGTTGGATGAAAACCTCAAATTGACCAAAGACTCCTAGAGCTAGCAGAGAATTTGAACATTGCTTATGGATCATTTCAAAACATTTTAGTAATGGCACAGTATGTAATGGTTTGACCCTCATGCGTATCGCTGTAACGTTCATCAAACGCATCATTTCTGGTGACGAGACGTGGGTTCATTTATGAGTATGACAGGCAATCCAGATATCAATCAAGCGAATGGCGTAGGTACACCAAATAAGCCAAAACCAAAATCGCAAACATGCATCAGATAGATTTACTCAAGTCGGCGTAACTTTTACAAATTTCAAGCTATAATGCTAAAATTTGGTGGAAATGACTATGATAGATGCAGAAGCCTAACAACGTTTAAAAAATCAAATCAGGTGACTGAGAGCGCCACACGGTGGTCATTCCTGAAACTTTTTGATCATGTTAGATGACCACAATATTTAGGGTGTAAGATCCGACTTAAAACTGCCTCCTTTGGTCTTCGCAAAAATTGGATTCAACTATTTATCGTGCATTGCTAAAGCTAACCCAAGGATGGCCGGGCAGATCTAATGTGCAGAAACGAAAATTAATACGTTCGACTTTATCTTGATGTCAATTGGTGGAATTGGGTATCATTTGTCATCTAATACTGCGCAAGATTTTGGCTCCGTCTGGCCATGATTCCTTGGGTTAGCTTTACAACCCTGTCTTGGTCTTGGATGATCATTATATTAGATTTTTAATATCAAATGGATTCAATGGCATTGTATGTTTCACATACGACGAGGAGCCAGACCGACGAAAACCTCTAATTTGGAGGACCAGAAAGACGGCCACAATAAAGTTCTTACTTCACCCGGAGTCGAACCGAGTATTTAGCGTTCATATTCGACTCGCTTGACCATTGTGCTCCGACTGTCTCTCATTCAACGTAAAATTGTAACCAGTATGTTCGACTATATACAGCTAGTCCAGCGTCTAGTCCGATTTGCATTACCTGTATCACAAGGGAGGCAGTCTCAAATTTGTAAACTCTTATAGTAAATTTGTATGAGACAAAGAAACTGTAGTCTAATCCCTGGTACGAATATGGAAACAGAGACAGAATGGCTTTTGTTCATGACAGGAAAGAGTTTACACTATATGACTAAATACTTATCACTGTTACTTTAAGACTTCAGATTTAAAACGCTGTTCCATTGACGGTACAGTTCAAAGTCGAAATCTAGTTCCCAAAAAAAATATTTTGAATTCACTTAATTACTAACGCAGTTGGATGCGAATGCGGGGCACCGGGTTCAAACCTGGGGAGAGTCAAACTTTCTTATCACTAATTTCCAGGATACAGGCACATCTGAAGGCTAGTCTAGCAAGCTACCTAATGGATGTAAACTATTTATATGCTCATATGGAACTAACATTGTCAAGGAAACGGCGCAGATGTTGGAAATAATAAGCCTTAAGGCTTAAACTAAGTTGAAGAAGAAGAACAGTAATCTAAAAATTACAACTGGCCACCATCCACTAATTGTCTAAAATAATGAATATCTACAGTAAAAACTGTAACTCATTTTTTTCTTTTCCTTTATAAATATGATCAGGAATCAAAACTTTTAAATTAAAATGAACACTAAGAATCTAACTATAAAAATGTAAACTCAACACCCATCCTTCCTTAATTTGTGTTGTAAACCGCCCAGTTTTTCATTTACGAAAGTAGCACCCGCAAAGCAAAAGCCAATGGTAAATTAACCCCTCCTCTTAGTGAAGATAAGCAAACGATGAATAGTGTCAATGCTACGCTAATTATTACGCTAAGGTTGAAAATTTCAAACTGGTGGCCACCATTTGATGGTAGTAGATGATCAGCAGAGTGCAGAGGAATAATGGGATCAGCGTCTTACGACTTCGCAGAAATTCTGAATATTTCGAGAACTTTTATGTTGTAACAGTTCCGGTTTTCAAAATATTTTTAGAAATTTAATTTCCTACAAAATCGATCGGTTGATTATTATTTATTATTATAGTCGTAAATCTCACAGTTTTAGAATTAACTTGAAATAATGATTCGATTATGAATATTTAAATTTCAGTTGATAGCTTCCGTGATTGACCATGGCTCAGTAGCACTGCAGTTAGACAGACTTCAGCCGCAAACGCCAATTTACTATTTTTGCATATTCTATATTCATTTTTTGTATGAAATAATTACGCAAATTTTAATTAATAATTTGATACTAAATATAGAAATTCTAAATGTGGTTATTAAATAGAATGAAGCTATGAAGCAAATACCTTTGATAAAAAGTACGATAAAAAAGTAGCTTCAATTTCATCTAGGGTTATTTTTAGTTTCAAAATTTAATTAATTTCAGTTTATTTAATTATTATGTAAAATAATTAATCTGTATCAAATCTTGAAATAATTGAGCTGCAAAAAGGAAATTCTGCTACTAAAAATTACTACCGTTATTTTTTTAGTTCAATTTTATCTTTTTTTTTTTTAAATAAGGAATTCAAAATATGCATAATTTTCCGATGGAATATAATTTCTTTCAAGTTCGAATGCCTATCTAACAGCTCATAAAAAAAGCGTTGGTATTTTGACGACGGCTACATGGAGTAAACAATTCGGCGCGTCATGTTGCATGTTGCGAATATTCTGAGTCGCTATATTGTTGGTTCACTGCTATCTGTTGTAAAATAATTGATCGTGTTGCTCTTTTCAACCTGTCCATAACGCCATTGCTCCAGATAATAAAGGGACCCGTCTTAAATAAGATTAGTGTGCTCGAATTATTGGGTCAACTACATTTAAAGACGCAATAAAAGTTTACGTATTTGGACTCATATTTCTGTGGTGTTCTTTCAATTGCGAAAACAGACACCCGAAATATGACAAACTATGTCTATGTGAAATAAACTCCGATGGAGATCTGTAGCAATACTGACGTCAGAACTATTTAATCTAGTTTGGGTTGTCATCTAACAGCTATAGTTTTAGTTGCCGCTCGGTGAAACAAAGTTAATTCTGTTTTGGTAAGCAGAATCCGTTGTGGGATGAGTCCCAAGTGGACGCTTATAAGACATTAAGTGCAGAAGGGTTGTCAGTGAGGCCCTGGAGGACTGATGCGAAGAACAACCGTTCAATAATAGTAAGTGAAATATTTAAGCCCTGAAGGCAAAAGCCGATATTAAATCACGATACATTGCTTTCTATTATTTTCATTTGCAAAACTGATAAAAATTTTGGGTAGGCGACTGTCTGTAACCTAGCAACAAAAAAGGTTTTAAAATTATGCCGTTAATAAGAGCGCTCATCGAGGTCCATAAGGTAGAAAAACAGAAAATTAATGATAAAAAAATGGTGACAACAAATACAGAACTGGGCAACACAAATTGTTATGATATGAAAGAAGAATAAGATGTCTTACCTCCCACGTTTCCACCCTCTGTTGCCAAGCAGCCAATTTTTCTAAACTCTCCATTCTTCTTTTTCGTTCATTAATTAGAACAGCTACGCCTCTCATTGCCTGCAATGCTTCTTTTATATTGACGTAATCGACGTGATCGACTTTGGTATATTTTAACAATTCTGCCAACTGTAAAGGATACTTGCAAATCCTTTGAATAGGAGTGAGCAAATAACCATCAAGTGGAATTTCAATAAGGCCTCGCATTAAACGACAAGCTTCGAAAAATTTACTATAATTATTAAATTGATATAATTCTTGTAATAACGCCGTAGCAACGGGATGACTATTACAATAATCCGAATACATTTCGAAACCTTCTATATGTCTTATAAAACAACTACCAACACAACTTTTATTTGGTGATTCCCAATTTATACACGATTCTAAGTCTTTTAAAAACGTTGATTGAAATCTGAGTATATCTTCTAAATTAATAAAAATAGTGTCTATTTGTTCCTTAGTAAACATGTCTTTCCGTTTACGGCACTCCGCGATGTAACCTTCCGCCACATCTTGAAGCACTTTAACAAACTCCCGTTCCGTATGCACTAATTCGCGCACCACACTAGTCCTCACTTGATCATTCGATAACAACGATATGCTAGTCCTACGACGTAACTGTGACGGCACGGAATGGCCAGAAGCCATTGCCGCCAAACAGTCTTCCACGGTATCTTCTTGACTTACGCGTAAACGCACAAAAGCTGCAGGAAACCACCCTTCTTTTCCTCCAGCAGAACCCCACCACCAATCGCGATTGACGGTTTCCAAAACTTCTATCACATCTCCGGCCCGAAAGGCCAATTCTTCCGCTTCTATTGCAACATGGTCGAACACAGCTTCGGCCAAAATAATTACATCTTCATCCATCGCAAGTTCTAAGGACTTCTTACGTTCGTTAGTAGATACCACAGACGACTCAGAATCAGACATCATTTCGTCTTCCGACGTTCCTAATCTGCCATCTTGTTCGTCTTCACTGACATTATTAGCTTGGAATCTAATACCTTAAAGAAAACAAGATTTAAAATTACATTTTACTGAAAAGCGCGATATCCACATACCTCCGGCTTTCGTTCTCATCAACGGCGACAACTTATCGATATCGACAGGTTGACTAAGGGATCGTCTCAATTGACCACGTCGATGAGGACCTCTCAATTGAACACCATCGGGTGCATCGGGAGGTTTCTTTCGAGGACTCATCCTATGAGGACGTCCCCTGATGGGAGCCGGCGACGACATTAGGCGACGGTACGAGGAACGCGGATCCCACTGAAATAATCTCTGTCCGCCCAAATCGGAGTGTGTGCGTCTTACGTGACGATGTCGGTGTGCTCTCGTTTGAAGTTCAGCCTAAGAAGTAAAATTATTGAATGAGCGATTTGATTATAGTAAGGGTATGACGGTACAATACAAACAAAACGCGTTGCTTAGATATCGAGACGAAATATCGGAGTTCAATGCAAAGTCAAGTTCAAAGTAAAATATATTTTAATTCTCCACGTACATCCATGGAAGCAAAAAGATTTGATGTTAAATAAACATGGTTAAATTAACATCGCGGAATAGTTGAAATTAATGTTAATTGGATTTCGAACAGTTAAATATAATAGTGTGTCACATTATTATTCATACCTGCAGAATTTAATGAAATGTTAGTTTATGGAATCCATTTATTGTTATTGTTAATAATATTTGCACCAGTGTAACGCGAACAACTATTTTTTTGAATGAGCGCACTCGGCGCCGCCGTATTTTGGTTTTCACAATGCAGTTTGGTGCAATAATAAGTACGAAACGAAAGAAACCTTACATTATCTGATAGTCGACGTAATTTCCTCGACCGACTTCCCGTGTAACTAAAAACATTTATTTTTGTTATCAATTTGGCTACGCCTTCGTATACCATTCGTTCACATGATAAATATTAACAATCAAATTAATTATTAACGCGATTTATCTCGAATATTAATGAAATTTTTATTATAATCTTGTAATTTCTCGGAAATTATTAACACTGTAACGCGTCAGATTATACAACCAAATGATAAATTTAATTGATATCGAAGTTATTAAATTAGAATATCTCGAATTCGACTTAGGTAGCGCTTTGGAAGGGGAATTATTGATATTGGGGATACGTGATTGCATAAAAATCAAAATAAGTTAAATTTGGAATGGAAGTATCACATTTTTGAACCGTAGGAGTTTAAATCCAGGATAAAAGGTATCTACTTTGCAGCTATAAAGACTTCCATACACAATCAATCATGTTGACAGGAAAACTTGACAATTTGTGATCGATAGTTTGCACGTATTTCAAATAAGTAAATATTATTATATTAAAAGGAATTTTAGGGATTGCAAAGTTGAGCAAATTGGAAATATTCTTCCATCTTTAAAATTCCATTTTGAACAAATTATGTTGGATGGAAGGGTCAATTTGCGATGAGGTTCAAAATCTGGGACTGCAGCAAATTCAGTTACCCAGTAGCATCCGTCATACTTGACGGCGCATGAGATTAAAATATTTAACTTGGAAATAAAAATAAATATTGATTGAATATCTTGCGTAATGCGTTTACTGTTTATTTACCACTTGATCAATTTTGAAGTTTTTATATATCAATAAACACAGCAATTCGTGGTAAAAGTAATTAAAGAATGCAGAAAAATAATTAAGGAAAACTTATACAATTACTGAAGTGTACTGGATTCACGTGTCATTGGGAAAAGGAAAATATTGATAATATCTCCCCGAGTTATTGTGCTCACACAGTAATGTAATTATAGAAGAGCTTTCCTATCTGGTATACCTATAATACATCTCAGTCATCTCAACTCATATAATATTAACTCAGCTTCACAAACTGCCACTTAACTCTCATTTCATGCTCATACTGACATTTTAAGTTTCCATTTCAAACAGTAACTCAGCAATTGAAAATTTCGAGTAGTACTATACATTTATAACTTTTTGTACGTCGTAATAATCCAAGACTTGAATTGCTCGTTCCAGCCCGATTAAACTTATGCTTTACAAAACATTCTCTAAAAACCATAAATAGACTTTTCACAAAAGACAGATACAAAAAGTAGAAGAAAAAAACAATTTACGTGTGTCGACTTTTCCTGTTCATTGAACTACCATTTATTGATTACACTGGATATTAAAATCGCATCAGCAAATCAACCATAAATTTTTCACAGCACATTTTTTGAACAAAGCAAAAATTTTAATGAAAACTGATATTTTTTATAGAAAAAAAAACAACATTTTTGTGGTTAAGCTTTTACAGAAGTAAATTTTAAAAATCATCAAGGTGGGTGCAATGTACTTGGTGCACTGAAATGCATTCGACCATGTTGGCAAACCAATAAATGTTATATAAACAAAAATAGATCGGTCTAAAATCTTTGAGTGATTCGTTCACCGAGACAAAAAAAATTAATTAGGAGCAATAAAACTGAAGTTGGAACAATTCCACGTGGTCGTTAACAAGTTCATTCAGTGTCTGATTGTAATAATAGAATGGCACTTACCTTAAATTTGTCAATTAAAATTTGATTAAGAAGGTCGGAATGGGGTCTGGAAGTTTTTCCCGAAGGAGTAGCGCGTCGACGTACAGAAGGCGGACTATCCAACTCGTCACCTGGTGGATCAGTGTCATGAGATTCAGAACTATCACCACCTGCACCCCCACAACTAGACACCATCTGGAAAAGCAAATTAGGGTTGAGAATTATACGCACGTTTGTGAGTCTTCTTAATAATACACCTACTTCTTACAAAACGATTTTGGCAGATGTTAAAAGTTTTCAGCAAAACACCAAAATGTTTCGTTTGGCAGTGATTTGGGTGTACTACTACACCTAGGGGAAAAATTTATTGTATTTGTTTTTAAGTTATAAAATTAAAAGTAATCAAGAAAAACCAACACTAACAATATTTTTTCAAATTTCATGCCCAATTAAAGTGATTGAAAAATTGATATTTTTGATTTATATGAGCATTTACTATATTCACAATTACTGTTTTTAGGAAAAATTAGTATCTACCCCACTCGCGAGTTATAAATAATTTATAGGGGATGTAAAAATCGATATTTCATTAAATAGAGCATTCTATATTTTACATCTTCAGATAACAGAAAATTGCGATATCATATTGTTTCATCTGGGATCGATGCTTTTTTTCAGTACATTTTTGAGTTTTCGAAATTTATAAGTAGATCTGGTTTGATAACTTGCGAAACACATTTTTTGTATTCCAAACTTTCTTGAAGTTTGAAGTCTGCTGGTAGTTTAAACCAGGGTGGCAACATTGGCCCTAGAGCTAACTCCAAATCCCAAAGGATAATAAAGCAGATTTCTAAAGATGTATTTACTTTTTAATTAGCAAAAAATTACAAATATAAGTGGAATTTACCGTTTTTTTCTTGATTTGTTAGGGTTATAATTATTGCTGTAATATTTACTTATCGTCCTGGTATAGTAAGTAAATAGTACAGTTAGTAAATATTATGTTCCTCTGTACATTTTAAGTTATAAAATTGAAATAGAATATGTTAATTTTAAGCTTTATTCATGTTGATATTACTAACATCAACATTCAATTCGGTAACAGCATTAATTAGTAAATAAATAATGATTTATTAGTGTTTATTTGAATACACATCTAATAACTCACTAGGGGAGCCTATAGCTGACGATTCACCTATTTAAATTCCACCAAGTGACACCAACCCAGACTCGAAATAACAAGTATTCCTTTCTGCGCATTAGCTAATCGCAGTCACTATGGAAACAGCAAGCTCTAGAAAACTCTGTTTATGTCTGTCTCTCTGTCTGTAACGCTAGATAGAATTTCTGATTGATTCCTTTATCATTACCCAATCAAAAAGGTTTAACAACCTCTGATTGGTAGCAGAAGGTTAGGGGTAACTGGTATAACACAGCATAAAGTGACTCTTTGAATAATTAGGAGCGCAGCTCTTTTGACCTCCTTTATCTCAAATACCATCGCAGTAGAAAAATTTTATGGAACTAAATCGGTCAGTTCATCTCACACGGATAAGTTGGACGAGTAATCCAGTTCAAATATCGTCAGAATCGAATAAAGAAGACATACGCAAACTTAGCTCCTCCGTTTGAGAACGCAGACATGGCCAGTAAGTGCAAAGGTGAAACACGGCGCGAAGAACGTAAGAAAGCAGACATGATGAACTGTAGAAAAATTACTTCCACGTTACAGGGACGGATTCAGCTACTTTTCCAGAGGGGGGAGCCGATTCCATAGATTGAAAAGAAATATACAAAAATTGATAACCCACTCTATACTTTTTCCCAGTAATTTTTGTTTTTAAGTTTTATCTATAATGCTTAATTTTTCCAGGCCTCTCCTGGATCCGCCCTTGCCATGTTACATACCCAGTGCATCTTTGTTTTTAATAAAACTGAACTTTTGCTTGATTGTCCGTAACGCTCTCTCGTTACTTCAGATTCAGGTCAAGGTTAGTAATTAATAACTTTGAACTAATCGACCGATTATAACTTTCTTTATGTACAATTTTCACAGTTTTTTCATATCTTCTTTTGTTTAAGACATGTTAATTTTCTGTCATGAAATTTTTTTATAATATTCATATTTATCATATCGTATATTAGAATTTCGTAATTCTTTTTAAATAAATCTGTAATTATGGTTTTTGCAGCGCTTGGAGTGTAAAGTTCATATCAGAATCTTTATGTTAAAGTTATTATTTCAATTTTTTTTTATTTTTCTTTGAACTCTTTTCAACGAACGGCAGGAGATAAAATCTTGTATGCAACACATAAGAAAATGCATTATTATCGCACTTCTTGTCTACAGAAAATATGGAAATAAATTGATTTATCAGAATCAAACCGTCTTCACCTTTAATTACAACATTTAGGTACTTATGTAATTTAAAACATAGTTAGCGGTTATATCAGAAAAGTTTGAGCTGGCCTGCTATTGAAGAAAGTTAACCACCCTTAGTTTAAACTGTGTTTGAAGTCAAGATTCCAAAAATGCTGCGCAAATCGTCTACACTCTACAGAGTATATTTATTTCATTTAGCTCTTTTCACAACTGTTTTTTGGGTTTCTAGACTGCTATAGCTATAAGGAAGCATAAATGAAATTTAATCATGGAATTGTGACGGATTAATTTGTATTTTAATTTTACAACGTAAGGATTCCTCGCTGTAGTTGTACAAAGTAGTATATTATACACCGAGGGAGTAAAGTGCCATTTTTCGTCATGAGGGTAAAGGTTTTTTACACGAGGCGCAGCCGAGGGGAAAAATTACCCCAAGGACGAAAAGTCACTTTAATCCCGAGCGCGAATATACTATTTTTTGCCTTTCCGAAAGCCAATTACGAAATTCAAAGCAAATATTTGTTAGACTAACTAAGCGAGAATTACCAAACCATACAGCCTAAAGCCAGACCTGTACATGCCATTAATGAAGTACGGCCCTGATTATTATTTAACGATGTGTCGATTAAGTAATATCATCTTAAGATTGAAAGAATAAAATTTTCAGTAATGTGAAGGCCTAAATGAAAGTTGCCGATAAAGTTGTGAACCCTGGTGTCACCGTTTCAAACCAGCAACAAAATTTAACAACTTCGGTGGATTTTAATCGGTTGCTTCACATTAACCCTTGCTCCAATTTTAATATAACTGTAAATTTCAATGATGGAAATAAAAATTTGTATTTCTTTTTACTTTTCCTCCTGCTGTTTTACTTTTCCTCCCGCTAATTTACTTTTCCTCCCGCTCCTAAGAAAAGTAGCACTTTGCTCCCGCAAAACTGGAAGTAAAGTGACCACTTTAGGTACTCCCGGAAAGGCAAAAAGTCTCTTTTCTACCTATATGCTTTTCTTATTATTGCAAAGGTGGCAGTCAAAAGATTATGATGATCCGATGGTGGTCATGATTCACGAATGACCGGCAGCGGTAGTCAAAAAATTATCAATAACTTTAGCTCGAACAATCTCGATTTTTTCATGGGTCAATGCTCACTCTTTGTTTTCTAATTAGATTATTATGAATAAGAAGCGTTTTGATCTATCCGTAACGTAATCAGGATTGGTTTGTTGATAACAACTTAAAAATAGTTCCAGTGCGGCCTTCAGGCCGCACAGCTTGCTCAATCTAGTTTACATATAATTTGTTAAAGCGAATATCAATCATCGAATTTATAGTTAATTGAGAAAATCCTGATTGTCTATGAATTGTATTCCACCTATTTAAGATTTCTTTGATCCTTGTTATTTTAGTAGGTATAAGGTCGACAAAAGAGTTTTAAAAATTTTGTACTTTAAACTCAAATTTTAAAACATAAATTATTGTATCATTAAATATAATTGTGGGGAAGGCAACGGGAAACCACCCCATTAACATTTCCCTAGTAAAGTTTTTCTGGATTAGCCAGGAAGATCGCCTACGTCTAAAAGAAGATATGGCACACTAAGAAGAAGAAATATAATTGAGTTCTTGTGACTGTTAGATATTGATGGTCACAGGTAAACAACTTTTTTTTAATGTGTCACCAATTTTGTTTTGTAGCTATTTTTTACGTTCAAATTATGGAAATTCGAGTTACTATAATCATTTCTATTAAATTAATCAAAGTCGAAACAAAATAATTTATAAGATTTCTTCGACGTTTCGCTATTCTTTATTGTAAGTTTTAGCAGGAGATACTAAATAAAATACGTCTGGAAAGCTGCTGGTATCGAAATAAAAGCATACGCTGCCATGTCAAGTTTAAGGTTGTGTATACTTTCAATCGAATATCAGTATAATTTAGTATATTTCGAGCGCTGGTACGCACACCAATATACCACGGACCTCTTAAATAAAGTTTAAATTTAAATTTCCCTCAAAAATCCTTAATTAAAACAGTTGCTATTGCTAAAACAGTCCCAATTCATTTCCTTTATGAGCCACCAGAGAGCAGTAGGAGGAATGCACACAGCGAATAGGTAATCTTCGAACAGGGATTTCGCCTGCCTTTATTCTTCGACTGAAGCTTTAGCATTCCTATTACAATGTTTTGACATTATAATGAAATTTTGTAATAACGGACACCCCTAATGAACGGACACTTCTATTCGCTGGGTGCGTGACATCTGGCTACCTTTTTTGCACAATTTGTCCGCAGCGGACGCTGGCGTCGTTTTTAATACCCCCACTCTTCCCCCACTATGCCCTTCGTACCCAGTGAATTAAACGGATACATTTTTGCAGTTCCGAAGGTGTCCGTTCAAAAGAGATTTCACTGCACTAACAATATCTTTAAAGTTCCATTTCTTGATTGCAAAAATCTTATCATCGATTGGAAAAGCTAAAGCTAAGCACTCATTGCATATTATATATGTAATGTGCCCACTTTAAGACATTGCTTCTTTCTATCAAGCAGGTTAGTAGGAAAATAGTGATACCCGTTATTCTTAAATGGATCACTTTGCGGTCACCCATCCAAAATAGTATCATAATTATGTAACAAATACGGTCTACTACAAAACAATAGCCCCTTCATAAATTTTAACCTATTTTTTTTGTCTCAATACCACAACGAAGTTCTTAATTTTGTGACAACTTGCACCACAGGATATCACACTGCAAAATTAAATTTTAATATAAAATTTACATCAAAATAAAGAAAAAATGTGAATATCACACTTTTCATCATACAATAGAAAAACTAAAGAAAGCTTTAAAATAAATCAGGCGGCGTTTTCAAAATTAAATTTCAAGACAGACAAACATTGTAAGCAGCATTGCTACACTGCTTTGGGTTCTGTGGTAAAAAGGACATCCGGTTCTCTACATCCCCTGTATTATATGCTTTATATAATATTAAAGATTTGAGGGTTTTCGCAAACAATGCTTGGATGTACGACAGGTGGACTTGGTCGAGCAAAGATTATAAAAATACTATCAAAAAGCCACGTATAGAAGGCCATGCCGTAAAATAAAGCTGAGTGGAAATTAAATTCTTAAATTCCGCTGGTATTCTATTTTATGAAAATGAAGTTGGTGTTACATAAATTTTAATCGTTCTGTCGTACCTATAGGTGTAAATATTTAGATGAACTAATTAACTTAATTATGTGTCAAGCAAATAAACGATAACAATAAATCACTTCAAAAGCTACAAGCTGAAGGTTAGAAAAAGCTAATTTGTTTTTCATTCGAATTAACACATTTTCGGAACCAAGTTGCAAAATTATAATTATATACCAAGTTTAATTCTCTAATGCTACTTATAACTTAATGTTGAAGTTTAGGTTCATTTCACTATTAGAATCTACACTATAAATCTACTTGTTTAAACACGAAGTTAGAGAGACACAACTTACATAATTACTTAAACAAATTACTGGTGACACTTAAAATTGCATTAGCAATATGAAACGCACAAAAAAGAAACGAATAAATGCTTTGTATCTTCTTGAAAATGGTCAAAAATGAGTTGCGAAATAAAAACGCATGTAAAAAATTTGAAGTATTTGATATAATAAATATCTTACCAAACTATTCTAGCAGCAGCCTAGTAAAAATTTTATAAAATTAGTGTTAGTTATGTAATAAAAATTATAATGATAATGTGTACCTATTATTATTATTACTTTTTTAAATTCAATTTTTAATACGCAACCAATGAACAAAAAATTAAGAAACATAAAGCTCACCTCAATCTGAATTCCACTGTCTCCGCTATTGCATTTCGTACTTCTGATTGCCTTATTCGTCTTCTTTCTTTCTTTACTAGAACGCCAAATTAATGGACCAAACCTATAATTTGATAAGTGAATGAAAATTTATAAAACGTTTTGGAGGAAAACTTACTTGTATTTTTGTTCGGAACTCTCTTCTTTAACGTCTACGTTATTTGCCGAATTTAATGATGGAACACGTTGTGGAGAGTCTTCCTCGGAAGGGTCGCATAATGTTTCGTTAAACGGTTCTATACTATCAAACGTACAGCTATCTTTACTTCCTTTCTTTTGAAAACGAAGTGAAAATGTTTTTCTAAATTTTTGTAATACACTTTCGGTCGTCGAGCTTCCTGCAAGAAAATACATATTTTAAATATTTCGCTAAAATATTTTCATACAAAATTTGCAAATAGTAAAGAAAGGACTTAACTACTTTAGAATTATCTTTAAAGACTTTAAGTGGGTACAACAGATAATTTATATTTAATTACCCTTCGTCGTAAAAATAGTGATAAGGATTAAGTTTGAAAAGTTTTGAATATTAATTATTTTCTTCGCAAAATTTTATGCTTAATTATATCTTCCAACGTTCGAGTATAATTTTAAGTTACAAATAAAAAAGATTCCATTTCGTTTTATGAATCAAGTTATTATGTACGAAAATCATGGTAGTAGATAGAATCTATCAAGCTCCCTAATTTTATCGTATTATCGATTCTAATAAAATTCCAGATATGTCTATTAGTAATGCAAAAAGTAAACGAGTTTTATAATAAATGTTTGTTTAGTTAACATTAACTATTATAATTTGAGAATTTATTCATTGAAAAGTGGCTAATAAAATAACTTAATTGGTTACCTAGCGACGTTTCGAACATTTAATCATTAAATTTCTGATGAGGCTATTTATACACACAGTATGTATACGCAATTGGCTATTTATACATATTATGATATTGCTATTGTGAAGTGTTTGCGTTGTCAAAATCGACTCTTCCGCGCCCTCCGCTCCGTCACCTACGCTCAGAGCTGTTTTGACTAACGCTAAAATAACCCCTAGGCCCGTCACCCTGTCAGACTCGGAAAAGTATGTATAATATAATTAATAACAAATAGTAAGAGGAGTACGACTTTCCAATTGGTGACATAAAACATAATTATTTTTTTACCAGTTTTTTAGTGGTAGTAAAAAAAATAGTGTGTGTACTACGAGCAGAAAGCGTTCTTGCCGATCTTGCATGGTTGCCGGTCTCGGCCACGCCTGTACAAGCAATCTCCATGTGCGTGCAGTAATAGACTACTTTCCCCCTTTGGTTCCCAGTATACCATTAAATTAATATTCTAAATTTCAACAATGATTTCAAATTCATTGTGAGAAAATTATAAAAAATTAATATATTAATGAAAAATTCGAGATGAGAAAAGTAGTGATAACTGAGTCGTGAAAAAAAGACAGACAGGAGGGAACAATAAAATTATTCTGGCTTATACGATGTCAGAATTTTGTTTCGGAATTTTGATTTTGAAAATTTTGTTGTAAATTTGACAGTTTTGCACGACGCCACTGGGTTGTCTAGTTTTTGATACAGGAAGAGATCCCCAATGGGAACGTAGTGAGTTTAGCGGCTGGTTAATAAAGTTTTTTTGAAAAAAGTTGAATTTTTGATTATAAATAAAAGCAGTGAGAAATACGTTGGTGTGGTTTTTATTTTGGTTGATATTCGAAAAGACGAGAGAAATGGGATAATTTTAATCACATTGGGTAATACAAGTTTGCGACTAAAATTTATCGCAAGGTCGTTCGATAACGCCCGTAAAGGAGATTAAAATAAAATTTCATTTTACCAGATTCGTTTTTTGATAGTTTTGGTTGTTTAAATATTTTTCGATTTCAAAGTTTTGCTTTTGTGATGTTGTGATTATTTTTGTACATAAATTAAGAAAAAGATCACATTAGTTGTTAAGGGAACGGTCATACAACAAACAAAAAAGATGTCTTGACCTTTTAAAAAAATTACTTTGCACGTTATTTCACTTATTATAAAATCGAGGACGTGAATGAATGGATTAACGAGATTCCCACTAGTTTTTATTGAACAAATGCAATTGTGAAGGAATGTTGAATTTATCAATATAAAAAAAAATAATATTAAGTTCCAGAATTGATTTAAAAATTAATATTACCAATTTAGTTTTTGATAGTTCTTTTCTTGCTTTTACGAGTCTATGATTATTTTTGCATGAACATCAAAAATCAAGAAAATAACGCGACGAAGCTAATAAAAAATATGTCTTGACTTTTTCAAATTACAGCAATTTTACAATTAAAGATGCGCACGAATGCATTAACGAGATTCCTGTTGTCCATTCACAAAAATTTCAATAGCAGCAAATTTAGAACATTTACGAGAAAACGCGTAATCAATTTTCTTAAATTTTCGCTCTGATTCGGATTCTCTACTTTTAACTTTATCTAACTTTATCACTTTGTTGATAAAGATAATGATCTAATTTTCTGAGATCCATCATCAGTAAACATAGCTCGGCCTCCAGCCTCGCACTTCCAAAGACACATACTACACACGAAGCTGTAGACAATTAAATACATAAATTTAGAGCAGTACAATTTTCTGTGCTCCAGCTACGGACAAAAAGCGTCAATTAGCAAAGAGTCCCTAATGTCGAAATATTCATAAAAAATCGGGAATTGCTTCGATTGGAAGTGAAGTGAGGATTAAAATTACAAAAAATTAGGATAGAGAAGTGCGAAGGTCGTAGGCCGAGCTATATTATTCGGGGAGGAGGAAACCAACTTTGCAAAAAGGGGAGGGAGTGGTTAAAAATTCAGAAAAGATTGTGGGCGTCCTTTATAGACGACCCTTTAAATTCCAGATCTATTTTGAAAATTAATTTTGCTTTTCGTCTTTCTGTTTTTGCGATACTGTGATTAACTTTGCCCACAAAAAATCGAAAAGTAGGTCACATTAGTGTGTTACAAGGAACAATAAATTAAGATATCTAATGAATTTCACCTGCAGGACTTTACAATTTTGGGGGGTCAACGGCCCCCCACCTGTCGCTACGTGCTTGTAAAAGTTACAAACGCAACTAAAAATTCTAAATAATTCTTCAATTAGTTTAATTATTAACTCAATAATATTTCAAAAGTTAGTTTATTATATTTCACGAGTTAAAAATTTAACAATTTATAAAGATTATTTGTAACAATAAAGTGATACAAAATTGGATGGAAAAGTTCTATAACGTCATCCTACCAATTTGTTCAATTATTATTACCATAATGTAGGTCGTGATTAGTAGTTCAAGAGGTGCAAATCAGGTATACATTTTAGAAAATCCATTTTGCAAAATTTTATTTAATGTTATTTATTTGAACAACGTGAATGGAACTTTGGATTACTGCAACTATGAAAAAAATAGTGTATGTGCAGAAAGCAATCTTGCTGATTTTTCATGGTTGCTATAGTCTTGGCTACTTGCCCCATAACCAGTTTTAACGGGGAAAGAGCATATTTGTTATTTCCATGTACAAAATCATTAAAAATTGTGAAAACAATAAAATAAATAAAAAATTTTGATTTAAAATTAAGTCTTCAAGAACAAAAAGTCACGTTAGAGTGGAAAAAAACTACTAAAACCTTAGCACCACATGGCCAAAATGGGACCAGAAACAATAGCTAGTGCTATTGGAAGTTGTCTATCAAATTTCAGCTGATTAGGATGTGGAAAATTGGTTAAATAAAAAGCTTTTGAAGAAGCCCAGGAGTACAAATATAATATAAGCTAGCTAATGTGAAGAAACGAATATTCGTCAGGTCGAGGTGGTGGAATTGGGTGTCACGCGTTCTCCCTCCACATCTACTGCGCAGCAATTTGGACCGCTTAGTCACTAAGGAAAAATTTCACTCTACAGACAACAGTCATGTCAAGTAATTAAAAGTTAAGAAAAAGGATACAAAAATGGCAAAGGATAACTACATCAACTATGGTAAAAGTTCTTTTGTTCCACTATTATGACACTAAATTAAAATTATTTGGGGCGTGGTTTGAATTCCACGTTAAAATTAACTATCATACCTGGCAATCTCATCTTTTATTAATTAGGGTAGTTTGATGCAGGTTTACTCCGGAAGGGTGGGATTTCGTGTTCGAATATAATATGCACATTTTTGCTTTTCTTTAATTTTAATTTTATTTAAAGTTTAGAAAAAGTTAAAATTATTTAATTTTAGCGTTTCATTTAAGCTAATTTTGTAAAATTTATATGATTTGCACATAACATGCTATTATTCAATTTATCTAATTATTCTACAATAATAATTCGTTAAATCCAAAATTAAATTTCAAATTCGCTTTAAGCTATGATGTTATATAATAATTTTGTTAATAAAAGTCTTCTAAAAGTCAAGTGACAATATCTTTGAATTTTTGAGCAACTTGAACATAAAAACGGCTCTTATATTTAATCTGCCACTTCTAGTTTACGATATATCAAAAACTTTAATGCTAGAACATGAAGTTCTAAATTTTATAAAATATATCCTACAGTATACCAAAAAAATTTATCGAATTTTCAGAGCTTGAATATGTTGAGGAAAATAAGCCAGAAAATCATCTTATAGTTAGTATTCAGGAAAGGTTTCGTATAAAGTTTCTTAAGCCTGTATTTCTTTTATAATTTTTACAATGGAAGCTCGTGCTTGAAAAATAATAGATGAAGCATATAAAACTAGTTTTGGTACCAGCTGTTGGATGTCTAAATAGAGCAAAGCTGAAAAGATTGACGGAACTCTTATAAAATGTCAACAACAATACAACTTTGCAACTGCATACGATGCACCAGTTGCAAGAAAGTCGAATTTAATTATAAATTTCTTGCACTTCTCTCTCTCTTTTTTGAGCTTCTTCCTTTTACGCTAGTTTGAAACCTGCGACGTAAAAATAAAATATAGGGCACGCTTCTCTAGTATCCCAAGAAGATTTCACAAAATCACACACAATTACATCTGTCTGATAGTTTTTCTGAGAAACCTTTTCATTATACCGATTTTACCTGACTTCCTAATTATTATACCTGAACATGCAACTAAAAGTCGACTTTACTTTTAAAAACTGATAATTGACTTTTGTGGTCGGAAAAGAAAAAAGAAGCATTAAGTACCTTTTATTAGCGTCTTATCTTTCGATTTATTGATCAATTTATTATTTTATGAGTAATTTATTGATAGACGACCTTAAATTGTACGATTACAGAACCATCAAGTTATTAATAGAAATTTTTTATCGTCGTAGAGGTACTTCCCAAATTAACAAACATTTTCGCATCATGATTAAATTATATTGCCTCTATGATTTTCCTATTAATTTAATTATTTTGTCATAAAATGTGAGCATAGATTTTAGACATGGTTTGGTTAACCGAATTAGTTAAGGTAGGTTCAGCGAAAGATGACAGATAAACGGAAACTTTACATACACATATCGTCATAAAATGTATCGTTAAATAGAAAATAACTTTTGCTTTTGCCCATAAAAAATTATTACAACTATTTTTGGAAATTGTAATTTAATATTTAATGTACTCTATTTCACTAATATAACTTCAGGTCTGACGAAGAGGAAACACAACCCTCGAAACGTTATCTTAATTAAAAAATATATAGAGTTTAATATTATTTGTCCACCAACCCCGCAAATAAAAGAAAAGCAAGAAAATAATTATTAAATATGGACGCAATAACCGAAATTAATTTTTGGAAAGATTAAAAAATACATACTTTTATGAAATAACAAACAGCTCTTCGGTTTAACAACTAAATCGTAGGATTGGGACGAATAAAAACATGGAATATTGCACATTTCTTCTTGTTGTTCTTGCATTATGCATAAGTAACACAAAATTTTTGAATTGCACGAGTATCGATCACTTAAACTGTAAAATTCAATAAATATTCTAAACTAGCTGAACGAAAAACCTTTTAAATAATTTGCGACAATCGGTGTTTATGTGCACTACCGAACCGAACCAATACCTGTCAAGGTGTAAATCCATCTGATGGCAAAAGTTTATCAGGATAAGGGTTTCCCTACCTACTAAAACAGTTACCCATACAAAAAAGGTATGAATGAATAATTCAATGGAATGATTTAATACAAATATTTCTGTTTGAATAAGACGATATCGATAAAATTCTATCAATTCACCAATATTTTCTTACCGGAGATAAAAAAAAATGAGAAAAAATAATCTTTTCCGAAAACTACTTCAATATTAATTCGGATAATGGAAGATGCGAAAAAGTGAAGATGATGAGAAAAATTTGAACATTGGTAGATACTTTAAAACAAATGGAAATCAAAAATATGTTTGGAAAAGTTTATAAAAATGGAGTGCTTTTTTTTTGTAAATGTAACATTAAAATTTATTAATAACCTCTGACCGTATACCTCGTTGTTATAATTTCCGTGTTCGCTAGCGTTATCGAACATAATGCTCCATGAAAAGTTTTATCTTGAATATTCAAACTCGTTTAGGGAAAATCAATCGTCAAATGTAGAGCTTTGATTAAAACTTGTGCGCAGTTTCTATTCAATTTTAAATTATGAATATTGAAATAATTGTTGTGAACTTTTAAAAATCGAATAAAAGAATATTTTGATTTAAAAACGATTTCCTACTGTGATGTAGATTCAAAGTTTTCAGCTGAGGTTAAACCATTTTTATCATTTCCAATATTTGGAATATTTATTTACCTTAAATAGAAACTGATTGAATTTTGTGGACAGAATACTCGCAGCTCACTTCAAAGACGATAAAATGAAACTTTCATCAAAAGAGAATAATTTGGTGAAAAAAGATCAGTGAAGTTTATGGTCAGAGTGAAAGCTTGATCAAAGTTTATTGGCTTCTGATACTACTTGCAATACTTGAATTGGGTGACATACATAGACGTCCATATAATTTTTTGTAGAAAGGGGAAAAAAACTGCTTGCATCAACAGTTTGGGGAACTGCTTAAATGAAGACTGTGAAAACTGTTAAAGCAGTGATTCTCAACCGAAGGGGTTCGTTATTAAAAAAAGAGGAAATTAAAGGGAACTACATGGAAACCGAAATTAAAACATTTAATTGAAACAAAATGCCACGCTAGGTACCAGCGGCAATGTGGTGCTTACAGCACCTCCAGTCCACCTCAGGGAGACTGGTGGAATGGTAAATTTAAAAAGGTGTTTTGCCCTTCTGGCTAGCTCGATCGGGATAAAATGTGATGACCGTCGTTCTCTTACCTGTTGGAGAGTGATCTTCACAGGGTCTTCAGCCTGTGGTGAAGCTTTTAACAGCAAGGCGAGAAAGGGTATAGGTTTGAGCGCCACGTAATTTGTGACCCTGTGAATCGGCACAGTGACACTACTGAAAATCACGAAAATCGAGTACACTGAATCGAAGGAGAGGGAAAACGACGATACACCTTGAGTGGTGGAGATTAATGCTTCGCTAGTAATATTGACAAATTTAATGCTAATTATGTACAGAGCTGCGAGACGAATAATGGGCTCACCCTTAACCAAAACAATTTTAAGCTCGATTGTTATGTTACACAAATGGATATTTACTGTGTTTGTACCTCGTATGATCATACTCGGTGTACAAGTATTGTACACGAATCTAGGTAATAATCCTAGTTTTTTAAAACAAATAGCTGAAATAGTCTGACAAATATTTGCTAGGGTGTTACCCAAAACTAAGCCCGCATGCATTAAAATATAAGAAAAATGTTCTCGATAAAATATATACAAAATAAATTTAACGTTACAGTTGGTAAAGCTCACTCGGCGTTGCTTCTCGGAGTCCTGGTGGGGTTGAACTACAGGTTCACTTATGCTACGGGGTGTAGCCGTCGCAAGGAGGGTTGTTGAGGCCGTGTCACGGTCAGAAAGGGTTGTAGGGTGACGCCGTAACTCCAGCGGTGCAACAACGATAAACGGTAATGGACTTTCAGAAATCGTTGCCAGTCCACACGGCAACCAAAAATGCATCTACAGGCTGGTGAGGCGTCACGGAAAACCAATACAAAAGACCAGCGATAAAAAGTTAATGTTGGTGTGACACCCTAAAGAAATGAAAATCGTCATAACCTCAACGCACACAAAAAAAAATAGGAAAATCAAGAATAAATTACCTAGGTGTTCGAGGGTTGATAAAAAGGTGATGGTAGTGTATACGTACACTTTTGAATTCGGTGTAATGCTTGAACGTGATAATCCTTCAACATGAAGAGAAGATACTTCCATAACGTCAAACAAATGCTACTACGAGCCGATAAATAAATGGAAGCATCGTCACAAGGTTGCGTATAAACTTATCCCAAATGACTTGGTTTGAACGAACAGTTCAATAAAAATAACACGCAGACCCAACGTCCATTGAAGCGTTATACTTAAAAGGTTGTCAAAAAAAATTGAACCAACCGAATCAAAAAATGGCGGACCACCTACAAATTTTTACCTGTTTCCTAAATCTAACTCCAGGCGGCTACCCACAAAAATATCAAAACGTACTCGTAGTGACCTCTGAAAGAAAACCATAGAGTTCACGAGGAAGATTACTGTAACCACGAGTTGATATTGTACAAATGATTTGTTAGATAACTAAGAAAAATTTATAACTGTAGCAAAAAATAACATGAAATTCAAAGGGTGGTGGCATCACATTTGACACATTTTACACATGAAGGTTTCGAATGCCAATTTAGACATACAATTGACAGTAAATGTAATTCGAAGCTATCTAGCACAAATACACAAACGGCTGAGAGGCAGTATTATTGCCATAAAGACAGAATTATATTCAATATTTTATTTGAACATTTAATTAAAGCAGTTCCAAACACCCGAGCCTTTGATTTGAGTTAGAACCTAAACTACCCTGAGAGAGTTTCATTGCTCTCCACCATTCGGCGACCCGGACCTCAAGTTGTTGTTTTTTACAAAAAGACATTAAAATAATATGTCACTTATTTTCTCGTATCTGGGGAGGACCTCTTGAAGATAATAATAATAAGTAAGTACATTTACAAATACGTAGAATTTTCGTGATTTTGACTGCATCAATTCGATACTCGCCGCCTTCATAATTTATAAATTATTATTTATTACACATTGAGCGTCCATTAAAACTTCTTCTTCATATTCTGCCTTTCCAGGTTTAGGCACATTTGCCTGTTCCGGCCTCACCAACGCTTCCTCGGTCTACCAACGCTTCTTCTTCCTCTAGGACTATATTCGAATGCTTGTTTTGGGATTCTGTTGTCTTGCATCCGTGTTAAGTGTTCCTTCCAGTTTCCATTAAAACTACATAATAATAATTTTTGAAATTTACAACCCTGTCCCTCCCTCGTGTAAGGGTTCATAGATCCACCTCTCCTTACCTTACGTAAGGATATTTTAGTTCTCCTCTTTGGTAAGATTTAAAACACCTGCTATTTATTACGCAAAGGTAATTTTGAAAATTTTCAGTCCTTTACTCTCGTTTGTAAGATTTTGGACATCCATCGTTTTGAAAATTCAAAGGAATAAATTAATTCATTTACTCAAATATGCAACTTTCATTTTAATTGTTTTTACAAGTAAATCGTTCGACCCATCCCAACGTAATGATTTGTAAGATTATCCAGCCCCCCTCCCCCCAAAAAGTTCTTATTACGTAATTATTGGACGCCTCATAACCGTTTTTCAGAAAAGTCGTCATCTGCTTAAAAAGTTCTCAACCGCGTGGCTGGTTTAAAAAGTTTGCAATTTGAAATTTGCTAATAAAATAATGAAAAAGTGACACTTTACTTCCTAGCGATATTCTATTAATTTTGTCGGACTGTACCTATAGAAGAAAACATTTTCCATTTTAGTTTGGTTTTAAGGGAGGAAGATATTACTCTTACGCTCTACGGCAAAAAATCAAATTGTTCTTAGCAATGAGAGGAAAATAAAGTGGTGGTTGGCAACGGGCGGTAAATTAATTAAAATAAGCCACGTTTACCAATTTGTCAATAGTCAATAGTTTGGTTTTAAGGGTGGAAAACGTTACTTTTACGCTCTAGGGAAAAATCAAATTACACCATACAGTCGTTTTGCTTCTTGACAGCAGCGTTGTAACCCTCAAATATTGGTGGAGTGGATACCCTTCCACATATCAATTTTGGACATTTTAGATCATTAACATTTAAGCTTCATTGAAGGATTCTTTTGGCATATTACTCTTTCTCTCTCTCGGTGGGTTGGCATTGCCTTTCTAGGGTAGAACGGTCAGAATAAAGTTCTTACTTCACTAGGATTCAAACCGGGTGTTTAGCGGGGGAATTATGGACTGCACCGATGGTCACTAAGCAATATTTTTAATTCAATTTTAAAGCACGAAGGTATTTAATTTACTACAGAGGTATGTAAATAATCCAGATTGTATTTCCATTTCCTGTTTTTCATTGCTAGATGATTTAAAAAGTGTAATGTAAAAAAAGAGAGATCCATCCCCATCCCAATAGCACAATTTTCCGAGTTGAACGGCACTAGGGGATATTTTTAATTGGTAAAGTGCTGTCAAAATGGCTCTGGAGCGTCGAAGCGGAGTGGCGCGGAGCGAAGGCGCGGAAGAGTCAGTTTTGACAAGACAACTAATTTCGATTGGGATCCATCATCGTTAAATTAATTAAAACCATTTCCAAGTAGTAACTATGTATTTCTATCGGTGCAATCCACATTTGACCATCGGTGTAATCTGCAAGGGACCCTTGGTCGAAACCCAAAAGAAAATGATTTATTTCTGACCATCGGTGCAGTCTGCATACGTCCATTTAGCGTTCATGGTAAATTTGCGTGACCACTATGCTTCAACCGCCTCCTCTTTACATAAATAATATTTACATAAATATTTATCCCTTTTCAAATTTAATTTGAATCAAATTTCGAAAACAGTACTGAACTTTTCATAAGCTTCCTTTTCCAATCTTTTGAGGATTGTAAATGGTTTAAAATTTTCTTTGATATGTAAAAATTGCTTATAGTACCCGAAGCCTTTGTCATGCGTTATATCTATAGTATGTACTAACATTCATTAGATATAGTAAATATTTGCTCCTGGTTTACAGTTACAAATTATAATGTTTTTATTGAAAAATAAAGTCTCATTTATGTAGTTATTTTAGAGCAGTGGTCCCCAAACTACTGTCAGCGTTAGCTTGCTCTTAAGTAAAACTAAAAATTTTCCTACTGGCCCAATACCTATTAATCAACTTTACTCAGCATTTCATAATGAATCCTCATTTAACACATTCAGTTTAGAGATTTTTGCAACTTAGTACATAATAATAAAAAAAATTGGTCTAGTAAAAAAACTGCGCGTAGGGAAGAAATGCTTAAAGAAATGCATAAACCATGGATCAATTTCAAGAAATCCTGGAAGTAGAAGACTAGTAGAGTTTCGTTACTGAAAGAAAAAAAGGCGTAGCCAAAATCAGTAGATGACACGTGACATCCAATTCCACAAATTGACATGAACATAAAGTAGAAGGGATTAATTTTCGTTCCTGCACATTAGCTCCGCCTGTTTTTCTTTCAGTAACGGAACTCTACGTGTTAGGAATTGCACTTAGTAATTGAGGTGCCATTATTACATGAAAACTAAAGTTAATAAATATCTCAAGTAGTTTATTTTTAGACACTGATAAACAAATAAGAGCTAATAATAAAATAACTAACATTTGCATTTATAAATTGTTAAATTAGACGCCGGCGCCGATGTGCTTTTAAAATTTGAAATTAATTAAATGAAAATGTAATAATTTTTGGTAATAGCTGTGTTTAAAATGTTTATCTACCTTCAAAATCAAACTTTTAATGGGACCGTAAAAAATTAATATTTGAATCGTGATTGTACATAAATTTACAGCGAATGCAGTCGTGATAAACAAGAGTATATTTCATAATAATTGCAGTTGAACCAATACATTGTACATAGTAAAGCAAATAAATAGGTAGGTAATATTTAATTGAAAGAAGGAAAGAACAGAAATCCTTGTAGTTCCGCAAGAGCATTGTGTAGCATTTTTTTTTCATAATAGAAAACAATGTTCAGTTTTTAAATTATTTTTTTAAAGCCACAATTAATAAGAACGATAATGATTACTAAAGAAGAAGATCGTTTTCTTGAATTATTAAAATATTTAACAATTACGATTTAATAAAGAAAAATTACAAAAATTAAAATTTCGGTTTAGAAGTTTGGAAGTAAAATTATCTCGATTAACAACTTAGTTAAAAATTAATCAGGAACACTTTACACTCTTTAGAATTGCTTTCATCTTGCTGAAAGTCTTAATGATATTGCTTCATAAATTTTAATGAAATGAACATTTGAAACAATAATAAGTCTTTGATTCGATATAAATTTATGAAAGAAAAATGAAATTGACACAACTAACCTAAACTACGTTGTGTTGGAAGATCCTTGGTCCCTGCTTGATTAACTCGAGGATTCCCTTCGTTGTTCTTGTTCGACCACCTCCTAAAACCCAATAAATTATTAAATGAACCACTACGCCCAAACAATCATTTCAATTTGCATATAGATTATGTAGACGTGCTTTATGTTAACAGGGACGGATTGAATTGGTAAAATTTAAAGTATTCCAGAGATTAGGAAACATGTAAAATAAAAGCGCAGCAGGCGATTTTTTTAGAATACATAATATTAATTTACAACTTTTAAAGCAGATTTATAAAAAGAAATAGTTTTTTTTAAGAATTTCAGACATAAATAGTACAGTAAAGATAGCTTGGCAAAGATAAATGAAAGTGAACCAAGCTAATCAAAAATATCCTGAGGTAAGAAACTAGGTTATTTTTCAAAACGTCTGCAGTCAAACTGCACATTATGCTGGAATTTTCTAACAGATATTAAAACAAAACAGCGAAGCTTTTGAGAAAACCACAAATGTGGTATAGTTTTCTTTTTGTATATAGTCAGTCCGCCCCTGTATGTTACGCATTGTTATAAACAATTCAGTTTAATAACCATCGCGTGTCTGGTAGTTGTAACAATTTAGGCTATAAATTAAACCAAAAGCCAGAACGACTCAGTTACCAAAGGGAGAAAAAAATTGGGAGGGATAAATAAAAAAATAATTTTAATTAAATCCTACATCAAAGAAAATTACAGTTTTAATATTAAAATTTTTTAATTACTTTTATGTAAATCATAATTTAAAATTTCGATTTATTCTGCCAGCAACTCTATCTAGAGTTTGCAGCTGTTTCGTTGCTAATGACACTCATTAGTAAGACGCGGTTAATGATGCATCCATATTCGTCATATTATGTAATTATGCACACGACGCGACGTTAAAACGCTTCCGTATTGTACATAAATGCAATTTACTCAAACATAAATCTATTATTTTGAAAAGTTAGCGCTTCGTTACAGTTTGCAACTTTCAACGCCGGAGGTTTAAATCTTAACATGAGCATTATAAAACTAAAGGTTGGTCTATGTAAGATTACGTTATCAACGTCTTTATACGGTTGTTTATGTCAAATCCTAAAAGTGCTCTGCAGTTTCACAGTTAAACCGACTACAACACTTATTGGCGGCGCGTCACATTTATACCGATCAACACAGTTAGGAATTCTTGTTAGCAGAAAACCAAACATAAAATGAAAATTTGGGAAACATAAAAGAGAGGGAGAATGTAACTATGGGAGATTTTTACACGACATCATCTCACTCAATTATGCTTTTAAATTATCTTATTAATTTGTTCTTGAAATGTTAATTGGTCCGTGTAAATAAAGCACCTATTCAATAAAAAATACTACGAACGTAATTAATTTTTTGTCGAGTTAAATTAAAACAAATTAGTGCAATTATAACTGTTCTCATTATGTAATATTTTGAAGCTATAATTACATGTAACTGACCTGTTATTTGATTCAAGCGGATCTAATAATTGAGGTGTTGATGTAGCTTTAGCCCGTCTTTCGGTGGTTCCAAGTGGTGATCGTCTTCGATTTGCTTCGTGCGAAGGCTGTAATCAAAAACATTAAATTACCAATAATTATATTAATCATGACAAAAATTGACAACATAAAACATTGTAATTTATTAAAAGCGTAACATAAAAGAAGTTAACCGAGGTAGGCATCGAGTGTACGGTATAATATGAAAACGTTAAGAGGTAATTTTAGAATTAAGGGTTGATGTAATAGGAAGATGCAACCATTAGCGAGCATTATATAATGTTTGCTTTACAACCACCAAATACCACGTTTGAACGACGAAATACCACTAGAAGAAAATTAATTCTGCAATTGAAACTATTTTGTATTTCATTACTTTAAATTAGCTAAATTTGAAAAATTTCCTATATACTCACTTCATTACGTTGGTATAAGTAAATAAAGGCCTTTTTAAACATTTACCAAAGTGATTCCAGAGAGACACTTAAGAAAAAATAGAAGAAATAGGTATTTGATAATCTCAAGAGTAAACCTAAAATGTAGAACAAAAGCTTGTAAATGTCTACAATGTGAGCTGCTTGTGGGCATATTTACTTTTGCTTTGTAATCTCAGTATAAATATAATAAAATTGGTAATAAAGCTTGAAAAAATAATAAAATTTAATATGTAATAATATTGATAACAAGGAATATCAAAATACAAATTAGTATTATCTCATAAGTAGGATGCTAATTCAGATTTAGGGAATTTTTAGCACTTCGATCATTTCCCACCTTAACTCCATCTATGTTACAAGCCCAATTTCTTTGAGTTCGGTCAGTTTACCATCACTGTTGATTGGAATAGCAGACGAAAATCTAACAAGGGTTTGTAATCGCGTGATTGAATGGCTTTTGCGTTAATTAATTATAATTATAACTTAAGGAGCCTGGTAAGATTGAAGTGTGGGATGGGATATGTAATGATTACAACATTCGCTTTTATTGTTATTGCTATAGTAACAAAATTAAAACGGAATTGGTGATTAAAAAATTATAGAAACATCTAAAAATTACTAAAAATATATGGTGTGAATTGCTTTTCCACTTCGGTGTAGTGCTGAATACATATAATAAAAATTTGATTTTCTCATGAATTCTAAAGCAGAAAAATAGTAAATGGGAAACAAAGCAAAGTTACAGCAACCCATTAAAAATACGTTTTATTTCAACAAGATAAAATTACTCTTTTTAAAAATCAAAATATTGGTTATCCAAATCAAGTAAATTATTGAAAATTTAAATATAAAAACAGCGAGACACATCACAAAGAAGTAATTTAAAAGCTCCTCTTGTTTGAACAAATCTAAAAAAGCAAAAATACTCGTTTCATCCAATTAATAACCCTTAATGGTACAACCGACAAAAGTCGTGGTTAAATAAAAAATGTTTTTGAAAAATTAGAAAATGTAACAATTTCTCAGTTTAATAAAAATGAAAATAATAACGTAACATTTTGTCGATTTATGATCGACATTTTTTATATTATATAAGTTTCGATGATGCATAAATAACATGGAACTGTTTTTGATCGACGTGCAGAAATTTGAATTTTATGAAATAAGTAAGATATTTCGATATTTTGTAGTGGATGTAAATTTAAACTATCTGTATGCATAATATTGAATTAATAGGGCACACAGGGCATTTAATGTCCCAAACAAACATCAGAGTTATGGATAGATAATAAATTGAACTAATTGTTAATTGAGTATATTGTTGCATAATTTGATGTCTTTATGTGTCACTAAAGCAGAATAATATGATTAAAATTATATTGGAAACAACAAAATTCAATCATTTTTTACGTTAAAAAGCTGATAAATCCGACACATAAATATTTTGATAAAATACGATATGTATTGACTTTTTATCGAAAAGCTTTCGATCAAACTGAAGCCACTTTATTTAATACTTTACTTAATATAAATAATTTCATAAAAAAATATACAAGGTGCTATCAAATTTTTCTGATGCTTCAACTAGTGGACAATTTTACCTACACATTTTAGATGGTAATTTAGATATCGAGGATCCAGTTATTTGTTGCCACCTATTCGATGTTGTATTATATCCAAATAGTCCTTCACATGTCATCCATAAATAGATGAAATGAAACTTTTGCACGGCTAATAATCCGCGCTCGGATATTTTTTGTAAAAAAAAAACATTTTGAAATTTAAAATGTTTTCAATTTCAATTCAAATTTCCTTTTTCAAAAATCCATTGATTTCCTCTTTCGGTTAGCATCCGCTACATTCTGGTGAGATTTAATGTAAAAATTTCAAAGGGTAATTATTTTTCATGAATAACTAGAGAACTAGACAAAGTTTTGTAACATAAAGGTTTAACACATTTACAGGTGGTTGGATTCACAATATCTTGATTTATACAAAGGTTCAGTTATCGCACAGTTTACTCATTTCACCACTGTCAATATGTAAGTAGGTTAAGCTTAAAGCGTAACAGAAACAAATTTGGAAGCTGCTGCTCTACAAACACAACGTTCATATCATTTTTGAATCGCATTTCTACATCGATTTTCTTCTCAAATGTTTTCCTTTTATTTTCGACATTTTAAAAGCGCATGTTAAAATTAAACGTTCTAAAGTTTCATTCTGCCATTTCGCTACTCTTATCGTATTTGCTATAATATTTCCTTCACTTAGAACAATTTTCAATGTCTGTCAGGATAAAAATAAACTTTGACCGAGATTTTCAATTGGAGCTCTTCTTTAAAACTGTCAAGATTTATTGCGTTATTTTCTTATTAGTTATAATCAAGACGAATTGAATTTTGGTCGTTTACCATTATCCAATTTTATTAAATCTGGCACTAACTGCGTATTTTCAGTATAAAATGGAAAAGAATCTTTTTTTGCGAAGGTCAGATTAATTATCAGCTCTCTTGGTAAAGGAAAGCATAGTATCCGTCCAAATATTATTACCCACAATAAATTGCTCCATCTTAAGCTGATTGGTTCCCACTTCGGATTATATTCTACTTTATAATTAGTAATGCAAAACAAAAGAAATAGAAAAGATAAGAGAAAAAATAGAACCAGGTAGAATAAAAAATAAGTCAAGATTCCTTTCATTTAATTTCGATGCAGTTTTTATTTGTATTTTGCATTTATTTTTGAACAGTTACATTATAATACGAGTATACTTCTAACCAGTTTTGTTTCGTGTGCGCTATCCCTTAGAAAATATTATAATCATTTAATATTGTAATCATTCAAAAAAGAAGTTTGTTTCATGTCAGTTTTTAATTAACTTTTTGTAATTTCTTGACAAAGCTTTCAAGAAAGCAGAGCGAAATGTTAAAGAAAATCCATATTTATAATTACTTACATAGTTCTACTAGCCAAGAATATTACAGAATTATTTATTATTGTAATGGATGAGGAAAACTTATCATTATAACAAATTTTTGCATTTGTTTGTTAGTTCCTCCTTAAATTATCCTCATTAATATTCCTGCATGCATTTCACCTTGGATTGCTTGTCGAGGTCATCGACGCTGTGCTATCGTGCATGGTTTTAGGGAGTCTTGCAAGGGTAGCGATTGAAAGTGGCCACGTTTGACCATTATCGACGTATTCTATTTCCCGTCCGTGTGCTTTTACTTGACGATTGACCGACCGCGGCATCAGTAGTTGTGCTTATCCCGTCCTATAGAGTTAACATGGACCTAATGTCCGATTCATCCTTGGATCTTTGTTTGGGTAACCTTTTCATTAGGGATTGTGTTCAGAGGGACAGTTTGTGCTTTAAAATTAAAATTAAAAATTAAAATTTAAAATATTATTTTTATAAAATTATTTTTTAAAAGTGTTACTTTTTGTAAAATGGAGTAAACCGACTTTGCTGAATACAATAGCTATTCTAAACCGCGGCATCTATAGCAAGTCCCAAATAGCTCCTAAACCTCTATTCTATAGTTACCATTTATTTGGCTTCTCTTGACAATTCATCTTAAAATGCCGTATTGTTGTATTATTACTTCTTGCTTACTTCTTGCTCTTCTTGATTACTTCTTGTACTTCCTTCTTGATTGTTGTTACTCTTTTTTTTCTCTATCAGATTATTAAAACGTCTTCATGCCAGTTTAATTTTGTAAATAAGTGTCATCGAACTGTATCCACCTCAACGAATCCAGCTTCAGTACCGAATAAATGGTAGTTCCATTAGTTGTATTTTAAAAGTATTCTAATTGCTTGGTTCTAAAGATTTAGTAGTCTGATAAGTTAGAAAGGAAACATCTTTGCTTGCAACAAAACAGATTAACCGGTTATGAATTCAGCGCCGAAGGTGATTTTTGTACCACATTTCATTTAACTTTAATTTAAGCTTGACCCAATCTTACCTTAACCTAGTTGCTATTGATAGAGTAAATCCATACTTAAAACAGCTTTGCTTGTGAATATTTTAAACCTTAGCCTAGCAATTCTATCTCTTACTTTTTAATAATTACAAGTTAGAGAACTCAAACGGAGTTGTAATTCTCTTTTCGGGATATTGAATTTTATAATAAGCTGTCATATAAAAGCTTTGAGAGCAAACACAAACATACACAAAGTGGATTCGAATTTTTAGTTGGGTTATTTTAAAATTATCTTTATTTGTTCGAAAATTCTAAAGTTTAGTGCACCCTGCACCCATAAAAAACATAAATATGCAAATTGCGCTACTAAAAGCTATCGAAAATAAGAAAATATTTTAGTTATCGACTTACAGTAACAGGTGCAGTGTGTGAAGTTTCAGGAGTAGGCGGTCGGCGATGGGATCCTGGAGAAGATCCTAAACTTTCACTTCCTTGTTTCCTCGAGGAATGACTTCTGAAAGAAAAAATTAAGTATTTAATAAAAAGTTTTTATGTCGAAACTTTCTTTCTAAATTTTTGAATTAATGGTTCTAACAAATTTGAAACATTTATTTTGCTATAAAACTTGTCAAAAGTATTATTTAATTTAGTTTTCCAAAATAAATTTTTCAGAATTAAACTTAGTTCTTTTATTAAATATAGACTACTCAGGAGTTATTAAATAATGGAATAAAATAATTAATTAATTATTGTTTGCGATAGAAAAAATAAATTATCACGTTTAGTTAGCTTTGCAAAAGCTAAATCCAAAGAAAATTACTTTTTTGACAGAGTAAATTAATATCAAATTTTTCTTCTAATCCAGGATTACTGCTCAAGATAATTTGAAAATAAGGAAAGCCTATTAACTCTAATAACAATATTAACTCAATTTATTTTACACCAGGATAATAATGTACCATTTATTTATATATCCAAAGTTTTATTCATGAAAATTACAAATAAAACAATATAAAATGAAATATTGTATATTGCACTGATTGTGAGAGAAGAAAAATGGTATCTAAAATATACCATACCTTTTATTATACCTTAATAGTTTGTCATTTATTACAGAAATGTCAAAAGAATGAAACTCAATCACTAAGAAACGATCAAATTAAAAGTTGAAGATTAATTTATTTTTTATATTATTTGTTCTATAACTGTAAATAAAAACTTTTATAGAATTTACTCGAGTTGGTAATTGATAGATGAGAACAAAAAAATGTGTTATCTACTGGAAAAAGTTTAGTTTTGTTCAAAATTGTGTGATAAGTACTGATCGAACTGGACTATAGAGCCCATTACCAGTGATTTATGTTAAGAGCAATTTGTTGCAAATTTTCACAAAGTAATATAATAAAATAGAGATGGAGAAAATTGATTCAATCCAATCTTTGAAGATTGGAGGACAATATATTTTTCATGTGCGGTAATTTTGCATTACACTGTCTTATTATTGGATCTTAAACTATCCAGGTTATCACATATTATTTGGAAATTTCAAGTTATGTTGGGTGTTCAGTCCTAATAAATCAACCCATACTCAATTGCTGTTTCATAGCTAGTCTTTACGATTTACTACCCCTTTGGAAACATTAGACAGAATTAACATTGAGAAGTTTTGGATTAGCAGCACTGAATGGAACTTCAGTGTTAAAAGATGCATTGTTTTTCCCCAAATACATTCACGTAAGCCTGCCATTACAAAAGTAATGCATACAGCCACTTCTAGTTTAGTTTATGTGACAAGAAAAGCACCGTTACTTATGTAACGAATGGCTGTCTCAAATTATTTCTCCATGGAGCTTCCAAGTGTATTTACTTCACTACCTATTCCATAGTTGCATCGTTGCGCTGGGTTATGCAGTCACGTAAAATGACAAGTTCAGTTATCTTTATTTACTTATTCATACAGTACTCCTAATGTCTCATCGTGATATATTATTTCTTTTTCCAAGAAAATTTACGTGGAAAAAGTTAATTAGTTTTCTAACTAACGATGTTTTTTACTACTTGATAAATTACTTTATATCTTTTAATTAACAAGTGACAGTAATTTTAGCAAATTTTTAGAAGTTTTTGTAAGTTTGAATGAGCTGAGTTAATGTTTTGTCATTTTTATTCAATGAAATAACGAAGAGAGATGATAATACGAAGACCACATGATATAAAATACTGGAAGTCATTCTTAACAATTTCATGTTTTAAAATGAGTAATTGTTTCTTCCAGACTTTGTCAGAAATTTATTTAGTTGTTTATCACAAATATAAAATAATTTATGATTCCATATTAAACAATTCTTCAGGATAAATAAATAGCAAAAGTAAGCAATTTGAAATGTCTTCTTCATGTTCTTAAAATCCCATTTTGCCAATTTAAAAAACTGCGAACTTTTGGGAACATTTAATTAAACACATCTATCAATCCAAGCTGTGTATACAGTTCTTACGGTAAAAAAGAGCTTTATCACTTGTTGCGTGACACGAGAATCAATTTGACATAGCACCAACAAAAGACTTCGTTAAATTTAGTTTAAGTTACCTTAAAAACGTTTCCATTATAAAGTCCTTGTTTAGAGAGAAAACTAATTTATGTTACCGACCAACGATAAGACAAATTTGTGTTATAAAATAAAACAAGAACAAACTGAAAGAAACATTGAGAAATTACGTTCACTGAAGCTTTTACTGGTGTACTTGCAAACAAGGAATAAAGCTTTATTGTGAACGAAAAACTTTCCAACTTGGACGTTTTGCACACAAGACAAATAGCACGATTGAACCGCAACAGCACAAGGTTTGGATGATTCCATTTTGGTTTATTTATAATTCGTGGTTTATTACTTCCAGCTTTAGTTAAATCTAACTCAAAAGAGAGAAGAAAGTTGTGCTTCATTAATTATATGGCTTGTATACTGTCAATACCACAAGAAAACTTGAAAAGAAATCAGAGTTACTTTTAGCTTAGAGCAAATCAAAATAAAGAAATGTTCAAATAATGAAGAAGTTAGCTAACAAAATAAACCATTAAGTTTTATATTAACAATTTAGCTTTACAAGCTCTTTCTTTTCCAAATCTTTATTTTTTACAACCAATTCAATTTTAATTGGATAATTCATTTCCGAAGAAAAAAATTTGGCCAACGCAAAAGTTCTTGCATTGTTGGAGAATACGATCAATAGTCTTAATTTGAGAGAGTAAATCCGGAAATACACCAAATTAATTGTTAACTGTAAAGATCTCTCTAACAGTTCAATTAATTTGCAATTTGAGCTTCAATTATTGAACGTTCTTGTGAAACAATAAATACAAGTGAAAATTTATTGGGGTGTAAAATTTGTTGCAACTGTAAACTTTTTACTTAATTTTATTTATTTCAAGCAATTAGCTGATTTTAAAGTATTTATTGATTGGAATTAGAAAAACACTGGCGGTTGGGTGAACTGAATGGGATGAACATACTTTGAATTAGTTTCGTGAAATTTGCCTGTGTTTTAATTCCACCTCTAACTACTGTAGGTTCTAATTTATTATTATTTGTGATACGAAGTGAAAATTATTGTTTTACAATAAATGGCTTCATCAGATGCCCATATTCACGATTGCTTTTACACGCAAATTAAACGTGCAAATAACCTTGTTCATTCAACCAAGTCAGTGTAAATATGGTAATCTAGTTAAAAACGGTTTAAAGTAAAATTTATAAAAAGTTAGATTAAATAAAATTTAAATGGAAAATTGTTAGTTTTCGAATTTAAAATCATGATCCTTCATAAATCTAGTAAATTACGTGGGCGATTTACTCCTAATTTTACTTATTTTTTATGTCACACGCGGTATGCGAGAGCCGTGAAAAGAGCCCCTGCCATTATTTAACCTAACTCTCGTGTTTTCCACTTTGACAACAAAATGTTTGTTTTGATTTCTTAATTTTATGTGTGATCTAAAAACTGTCAACCGACTAAATTTAGTATTTTTATTAATTTAAAATTATAGTTTTAGTTGGCAGGTTAGAAATATCGTATATTTATTTTACATCAAAGATGCATTTTACAGTTGAATGATGTAATAGCTTCAAAGACCGTTTTTCGTTCAATCTTGTGACATCAATTTTAATTTTCAATAGACAATATAGTCCAATGAGGAAAATTATGAGAATGTGAAAGAAAATATGTTGAATTGTGCAATTACTACACTTTGATTGTGAGTACGGAAATCGAGTACAGCAAAAGCACTTATGCGCGTGTATTGCCTTAAAGTTTGTAATGTCACCGCTTATTTAAATATTTAAATTGCATGTCTGCCAACTGTTTATTTAAATTTGTAGGTTATTGCAATGGCTAGCATAATATTATTATAAAGTCTTTTTGCTTATTTGAGATGTGTTTTCAAGTTTTTATAAAGTAGTTAACGTTAATAGTGTTTTTCGGGTTATCGCAACTTAAAACAAACGATTGCATTTGATTAAACTTTTCAAATTTAAAATTAACAATTAGAATTTTATTTTCATAGTACCTAAAGAAAATTCAAATAAAAGTACACGTTTTATTTAAATTAATTTATAATTTATAACCGAAATAATAGTCCCTCATTCTAATCATAATTGCTAGGTTACCAAAATCCTAATATAATTTCACAAAAAAAAAGACAAAATCATCATTATTCTGTACTTTTCTGGACAAATAAAGCCAACTTTTGTTTATATTCCTGTTTTTTTTTTGGAAGACTGGCGCCCTGATAATTTCATCTGGATTAGATGGCAGATAATCAGGAGCCACAACGTAGAAGGAACCCACAAACCGCATGCCTGCGAGTGGAGACGTCAAACCATAATTAGTCTGTTCACTACTACATTCGTAACTCTTCGGGGCAAAAATGGTTCAAATTTAAAGCAATTTACGCTTCAACACTATTTTGTTGTAATTTCAGCATTTGTTTCAGTTACATCTTTACTTTTTGACTTCACTCGGTATTGCAACTTTGAAACCTAAATAAATAGTTTTTAGTAATTATGGCACGGTGAAGTTTTTGTATTGAGACAAACAAATTTTTAATCTTTATTTAAGAAGTTCGTAATTGAGACAATCAACTCGATATTTTTTGTTTCATTTTAATTTTGAAATTAAAAACTGTAATATTTATTTATTATTGCGAAAACACAGTTTTTGCAACTGGTGTGGACGATAACTAAAAAGCCATTTAACCTTTCGGTCTGAAATTTGATTGAATTCTTCCATACAACAATAAACCCCAGTATAGACTAAAATGAAGAAGATTGATTAATTACATCTTCAATTTTTAAATATGTTTTTACTAAAAAAAAAGTGTTATTTTTGAGACAACCAAAATTAGCTGTCCTCCATTTTGTGAACTTTTACACAAACAAAATAATCGTAGTCTATACTGAAATCTTTCTAAGGATCTTTATTTCCAGATTAAGATTTTTAAAACGTCCGTAAAAATGTAATAAAATATTTAAAAAATGTTTTCTTGTATATGAAGTCTTTCTGCTATATTGTCGTATTCCTTTGGACATGAAGAAGTTTTTTAAGGGATGATTATTGAAATATTTGATATCTTTAAATTTATAAAAATTTGTTGAAAATTTAAAAGTTAAATATTGCGAGGTCGATCTTGACTTTAATATTGATGTCCAAAATGTGGACAATTTAAAGTTTTATTTGGAGATTTATTAAAATAATGAGAGCGAAAAATTTAAAAGTGTGAATTATTCTGGTTAATAATTTTTGGAAAGAAGAATTTTTAAATAAGATAATAAATTGTATAGGTATATTTGAAAAACAGGCGTTTGAAAATTATCAGTAGTGAAGGAAAATTTTACAAGATCATTTATACGTGACTTTTAGAACTTTTAGAAATTAAACCCAAGAAGTTTAATTTATTACATTTATTACAAACAAGAAAACCTTAAAAAGCGCGGATATTTGGTTACTTTCATTTCGGACCTGGAAATTATTAATGAATAAGGTATTCTGGTATTTAAAGGTTGGAAAATTCGATTTCAGTACGTCAGAAAAATCCCAAAGTCAAATGAACTTTTTTTTAAACAAAGTAGAAGGTTCCCTTAATTTAATTATTTTTTTTTGTTACAGTAAATGTCATTTTTTAATTAATGCAATTCATTAAAAAAATTAATAAAATTACACATCTAACAGTGATAATTTCAGCATCTGGAGTGGAAGTAATTTAATTAAATCGATTATTACGAATACCTTAACAATTCAAGGGGTTCACAAAATGTTAATCAAAAATTTGTTATGGTAAAATGGCGGGTAACAACAACTTGTTTATTTTCTAGCAGCAATTCCGACACAAGAAAAGCCGTTTTGTCCTCCCCATAAAGAAACAAAAAACACCTGGAGGTAACTTTTAAGAACTCACTAGAATCCTGCTCTCTCGGTACTAGTTAGCTGCCCAAATATGGAAAGACTTAAGAGGAATTTTATTTTAATGCATAATTTTACAAATTTTGGTGATATCCTGAAGTTTAGAAACCCGGAAACCTAGCCACTTTAAGCTTATTATTAATTAATAAAAATTGACCCACCTACAATGAAACAAAAAAGTTTAAACAAGTTTTTATAGGGTACTTCCATTAAAAGTTGTGCAATTCGGCTAATGCTGATTTGACTAAATTTGAATGCTTTCTTATAATATAACTAATGTAGGTTTGTATGTAAATATAAATATACAATTCGATAGTACAATCACAGTTAACACTAAATTAAAGCACCTTAATAGGAAATCACAATCAAGCTGTTCATCTATGTAGGTTATCATTCAATTTGCAATTAAGGTTATTCAAAAACTATTGGATAACGAAATAACAAGAAATGTTTACTCACTCTCTTATTTATTTATCCAAACGTATTTGTTTTAAAAGTGAGTTTCTCTGTTCACCAACTTCAACTATAGAAGATGTGATACAATAATTAAAGCTATTAAGAAACTAACAATTTAAGCTCATTGACGTATCTTAACCATGAATACAAAAGGTCATATTTTTTGACTTATGCATTTAACCTACAACTAAACTTGAACTAATTCGCAAATCAACGTAAACAGGTACAGTATGGAATTTTGAAAAACCAATAAAAATTACAATAACTTATGTGCAGTAGGTAATAAATTACCAGAAAAAACTAATAAATTAAAAAATTAATTACCCTGAATTCATTATGAGACAATGTTGATGTAGATTATGAGGCAACAGAGATTTGCTTCAGTCAAGCTTCTGGAGAAGTTTTCAAAAAACGAATTATTCGGAAATTAAAGAGAAAGCTGCGAATTATACGTTTAAAACAAACGAAAACAATGTTTTCTTTGAAAATCGGAGATTTTACTCCAAATCCAGCGAGAAAACAACTTTTTAAGCTTTCAGCAGTTTGTAATCTTGAGGAAGTTATATTTGTACACGAACTTGCGTAGTTAAAGCTTTCACAATTTTCTAGAGTAATTAAAACATAAGTTATTCGTAGGTCATCATTTTATAACCACGCTTCCATCTTCAGGGTATTTTTAAGATTGAAAATTTTAAAAAGTGCCCTTTCCGTTGTAGTTATAAAATTCTTTCACTTCTTTTCGAGACCCCTCTTTGTACCTTTCGGTTTGAAAATCCTAGGTTAACGGAACGTTGTCATGATTTGAATTTTGCTAGGGTCGCTAACTACGTGATAAGGTTTGTAAGACTTTGCAGTATGCAAAGCTTTGTTAATATTATAATATAAATTTTCCCATTAAAATAATATGCTGAATTCTAGAACTTGAGAACAATTGCATGTTTCCAAAAGCTCCAGTTTATCGAAATTCATTTCAGTATATCTCATTTTTCTTGAAAGCTTGCTAAAAGTTTTTTTAATTTTATAGTTTCCTAATGATTAGGAAAAATAACCAAATGTTCGCTGAATTTCGACGAAAATATTAACGCGCCGGAATGGCAATATCTCAAAATAAGTGGTAACATTTATCCTAATCAAGATAAAATGGACATCAGCATTTCACTATGTCGTTATAAATGATTATATATTTCCGCAAGCTATCAACAAAATAATTTAATTAATTTTGTCAGACCATTATAAATTGTCGATTAATAAATTCATGTTGTCTTTCGTACACTTCTGTTGATTAAAATGGAATTGTGATTTTCTAACACGCCATTATAATTATGCAACCACATTTTCTTTTACATTTTCTGTTGTGTACCTATTTTGTAATAACAATTATAATTAATACATTTTCTTGTGCATCGTTGAAACTAACTATTGTTTATTAGTATTATTATTATGATTTAAATGAGTATCGTTTACTAATTAGCAGGTAGATAAGCCGCCCATTTTGTCTTTTAGTTATCGATTATACTGTTTTCCAATATTTCCTAAAGTATAATAGGTACCTGAAAGATTAATGGATTTAAAATCTCTGATATAATGGAACAAACATCAGTTTAGATTAGATGTGATAAATGCAATAACCAAGAAGCCAAGTTAGGACCCAGGAGTACAAAATTGAAATTTTCAAAAAATATACCTAATAACTTAGTTTTTCATATTATTTTTTAAAGTAAATTATGATTATAATTAAATTTTAACGCGAATTTTCACTTTCGTATTTACATTTTGGTATCAAAACTCAATTATAAACTTAAAAAGTAAAATTTGAAAGTTCAAGTTACACATAAACAAAGTTTTCAAGCGTTAATATTATATTTTATTGGATATAAAAGGCTATCGATTTTCTAGTCAATTTAAAAGCACTTACTGAAAATTCGATAAGTCAACCAATAATAGAGAATCGAGTTACTAAAATGAAACCACTAAATAAGCAAACCATTTTCAGATTAAGCCTAAGGAAATATTATTATTCGTAATTAGTCGATTCGGTCATAACTGGAACTACTGGATAGATTAGTGTTATTACTATTAGTAAACCTCGGGTTGCCTAATTGTACTATCTTGAAAGCTAGAATTAATATTGCAAAGTTTCCAGTCGAAGCAGGAAAGATTCTTAATTCTAACCAAAAAAAAGGTAACAGTAGAGAGTAGACGATTTCCTAGACTAGACTAACTCATCAAATACTATTCACTTTTACAGTAAGTTAAAACAGGGCATTTATATTGAAAACTTTTGTAGTAAGTAATAAAACTTTTCATGGAGTTTCCTCAAGTCCGGTTTCAGTAAAACAATGGTAAGTCAAATTAGCCGCACAGAAGTCGGATAAAAAGGTATAGATACTGTACGAAAACTTTCAAAATTCAATTTCGAGTTGTTACTACTGCTAATGGAGCTGTTAAGTATTTAGCGAAAATTTAATTATTGAGGCATCAAAATTTTTCTTTTTATTAGTATCGAAAAACAGAATACAATTGGTAGTTAATTGTACTAATTCAATTAATGGATTGCTGAATCCTTCTTTACATTTGACACCGTTTCCAACAAATTACGGACAAATTACTAACTGATTCGTACAAGAACTTGTAAAATTAAACTGTAATTACAGTAGAAATCATTTACAATTCTAATATTCTCAATAAACTTTCACAACTGGAATTGTTATAAATATTCACTTGAAGATTTTAGAAGCGCTGTCGCGCATTCCTTCCTGTAGCGAATATGTTAAAAAATTTAACAATTCCATTTGAGTTATATGCAAATGGGAGATAAATTCAATAATATGAATAAATTCATAGTTTTGAAATGCGGAAAAATAAATCCAAACGTAAATCCTTCTGTATCATAAATAAGTCGATAGGCATACATAACCAAAAAATGCATAATTTTCTTTATTTTGGTTATAATTTACGTAATAATATGTTTATAATATAAATATTTTAATATAAACAAATAAACTTGAACTTTGAAATTATAATACGGTTATTTTCTAAAGCATGTTTGTGATACATCGAATAACTTACTGTCAAAAGTTATAATATGAATCAAATTGATGCTCAAAAGCCGAAAATGTATTAGGAAGGAACCCAATTCAATATTAAATTATAAAAAACTAAATGTCACGTTGTATGACATTATTTATAAAAATTGTAAAACTTTCATGCGAAATTCGTTATTTTTCAATATCGAACTCATAACAGCGATGTGACAAATTGAATACCAACTGAAAATTTGAACATATCAATTTTTGTCATTTTAGTGAAAAGCTGTGTGGTTAATTGCAATTTTTCATATTCTACAAAAAGTTGTTTATGGACTTCATCATTCGTTGAGCAATATATTTTCTTCCTTCATTACATATCGACTTCTTGTAATTCAATTCCCTCCAGTATAGCATAAATCAAAATTCAATAAAATAACGGCAATTACTTAAATGGTTGAAGCTTGTCGGATAAATAATGCACAGGTTATACAAATCGGATACAACTAATAACCATTGCACTTAACGTAAACCAATTTTACGTCTCATTGCATTTAATTAAACACAGAAAATGCAAACTAATTATGTATTGATTAATATTCCTCGGTGTCAATCACAGAAGAGGATAAACTGTGATGATGGTTTTAATCGCCTAAATCTCAAATGATCAAACACAAAAAAGGGAAAAAAAGTCTTCCACGTTGTTTGAGAAACACTGACTTTATGCCAAGAGGTTGACAACCACTTCAAAATCTTATGCAGATAATGCTTAAGTGAGTTTTCGTAACAAGTAGAAGAGTTAATTTGTGAATCACGAACCTAAGTTTTAAAACATTTGAGAGTCAGATACTACATTGTAATATGCACGATCAATATTAACAGGAAATTAAATAAGTTCCTAGATTTAATTAAAAAAATAACATGTCGAAAACTTGCAAACTGTAATAATTTGCTTCTGTGCGGTAGATATACCTAATACAAGCGTCAATTCCTTATTGATTTAAAACCTAACATGGGTTCTTTTTCAAATTTCTTAATTTTATGGTACTTCAGGTGAAAAGTAACGCACGAATCCACATGGTTTCCTTTTTGTTACAATCAAAATAAGGAATTTTTTGTTTGATTAAGAAATGCGAATATTCGTCCTTTCTTGAGACGTCTACAGCATCGTTGTGATTTTGTTTAGTCAACTTACTATCACAATTGATTATTTAAACGAAAACAGTTAAAAGAAACAAAAAATATTTTTATAAAACAAAAACTGCTCTGTATTTACAACAGTAGGTAAAAAATAAAAATAAACTTGGTTAATTTGTACAATTTGTAATGATGTCACCTTTTAATGTAATTTGTTTGGATGAAGTAAAACAAATTACTCAATGCATATCCTGTTGACGTTTAATATTTTCATTTTTTCATCCCGAATTATAAGTTATATTTAGAAGTACGTTAATTTAAATTTTCGAATAAATCTTCATTTTTATGTGTAACTCTAAACACTTGATTTATATTCGAGTTCGCCGAGTAGCTGGAATGTAGTACTTGCGAACTTCCCAGTTTAAATGCTGCGCTAAATATATACGTTTCAGAACCATTTACAGCACCAAACCACAAAGAAATATTAAACAAAAGAGAATAGTTGAAAAAAACGTAACGAGCTCAGAAAACAATGAAGTAAACATATAAAAGGAAATATATGTATCAAATTTTAAATTGACAGGATCCAGAAGTGCATAGGGATTCAAACCCGCGACCGAAAAAACAACCGACGTAAATCCTGAAATTTAAAAACAAGAACTTTCAGAACAAACGACACCTTAATATTTCCACTTGTCAGCATCAAAAAACCATTTGTAACATAACATTCTGAACATGGAAACTTAACCCAAGTTGTCGCTTTTTGATAGGTTTGAACTTTGCTTTAATGTTTTTTATCTAAAGGTTATTAATAAAGTAAATCGTTTAATCCATTCAAAATTGATTTTCAATTACCGAAGAAATGTGGCTCCTAAAAAACAGAGCAATACAATTCCGACTATTTTAGCTTTCCCAATCATTGAGCACAGCTGTTACTGAGTCGGTGAACCACCCCATTTACAATGTTCAGCACAAACGTAAATCTTTCATCTTTACATTATTTAGCTTTAAAATTCAAACTCGGTGCCAGTATGTGATAAAATTTTATCCACTTTTCGCCAAACTACCTTTATGGTTATGTATTCAAAGTTATTTTAAAAATGAAAAACTGAAAATTGAGCAACACGCACTTGCATAACTTTCAGGTTTTTATTACGGTTGCGTATCAAATAAGACTCCAAGAATATCCAGCTTGTTAAATCTCGAGTTTTATTTTATTTAATACAATTTTAGATCATTGCTCGGAGTATTCACACCAAAATCATTACATTCTTGCATGTCGGGATATTTTGCGCAAACTCAAATTCCTGCATTTGGTACAGCAAAAATTAAGCGAGATTGTGATTTAATCGATTCTTTTATTTGAGTTACGATTTTGCCATTGTTTTTAATATTAGTAAACACAAAACGTTGCTTTTCAGATTAAATGCTATCTAACAATTTTAGCAGTTGTTTGTAGAGTTTATGAATACAAAAGCTTTTTGATACTGTGGAAAATGGTCAGGCTATCTAGTATTTCCATTGTTAACGTTAGTTACAATATTTCAAATTCAAAATTCCAACTTTTGCAGTGCAATATCGAATCGTTCATTGACATTCGATCCTTGTAACCTTATCGCAATAAATAATAAAGAAAATGATATATAATATTTTTTAACCATGCATAATGGATCCAATACGAGGTGTGAATAAGAAAAAGTGGGGCAAAGATATAGAATAACTTTCAATCTCTCCTTTTTGGGATGTGAATTTATTTTATTTTTTACCATAAAGTGGGCCAACAGTTTTGAAGACCAATTAAATTTATTGCGTAAGAAGTTGTGCAAATTCATCAGAAAGACATCGCGTGAAAATAATAACATTAAATCAGAGTAGACGTTAAATGACTAAACCAATCGTTTGATTATAATAGTACAATTGACGCTAAGTGAAAAACTGACATTTCCAATGGCACTCCTACCTCACGAATGCAAAGTCGCAATCGGTTTTGGGTAGAGTGAGGTCTTATCGCTTTTAATGACCCAAGTCCCTAGCCGATAATCAGTTTTTTACGTTGATTGAAAGAACTAAAAATGCAGTGGTAGGGGTCAAAGTGTAATGGCCCCCTAAAGAAGCAACAGTGACCCGACAAGACCAACATAAAATGAAAAATCTTTATCTGAAAGTCTCCAATCCGGCCAAGTTCATACATGTAACAAAGTCATGAACCCAAATAAGATTACCGGACGTACTTCTGGCAATCGAACAGTCTTACAGCTAGCACCCATACAAGTCCTAGGTCAACGATCACAAACTAAACTATCGGAGGTTAAAATTTAACGATTTCTCGATTTGAAAAAATTTGTCGCTTCAAATAGAACGTAAAATAAATAGTAAACGTATAAATTGCCTGGAATTGAAAATTACTGAACAACTAACACTGCGTGGAAAACTGGCATTTGGAATGTTACACAATAATAAGTGCCTACAGACCAAAAGAATTATACTTATTATAAGGTATAAAAATAGTAACAATGAAAGTGCATGAAAGTAATAATTCAAGTTCAACTCTAGAGTCTTGTCAAAAAAAATTATGAGGAACCTAAAAATAAAAGAATAAATTTTTATGAATTAAAAATCCTTGGAGTAAGGACAAAAATAGCAAAATTAAAATGCGTGGAATAAAAGTAAATGAGAATATATTGAAGAAAAAATTATAAATCAGATTATAGTAGGTAGTGAAATGTTTATTGCAACTTTAGTCCCATTTTGTGAAAACTAAGTTTTCTTTTGTAATTTGGCATTCCGTGCTGCAATTATTTATTGTATTTTGTTTCATTTCATTATATTATTTTCCTATTGTACGGTACCTCCCCTACAGCATGGGGATGACATAGACATGGGGATACATGCTTTATAATTAATAAGCTTTATAAAAATAATATAAATCTTTTGAAATTCCGCACACGCCACAGTCGCAGTGGCGATGGCGTGTGCCGAATATGCACGCCAAAACATATTATCATTTCGATTTGAGTACATATCTAGGTAAATCAAATATCTATTTATTGTTGTAATTTTGTGCAATTGTTGCAAACGAAAATTGATTGAAATTTAATTGCAAGTAAAATTTAATTACTTAAATTTTAATCAATTCTTCTGAAAAATGTTAAATTCATATTAGTTCCCATTTTCGTACTTGGATATAATTTTACGTTTCAATTAAAGCTTTTATAAGCGTTGAGGTAAATGTTTGGTTTTCAATTTTAATAATGGTCTTCTATGGGAATTCAGAGTCCGATGTCGTCGTATATTAGTTTGCCCACCTTACCGAATATTTTATTGTTGCAATGATCAATTTATGCATTTGATCTTTTTGAATTTTTCATCCCTTTGTTCCTTGGTAGTAGCACAATCTTATTTTGCATTTGGAACACCTAGATTATTTCATTGGCAGATGTGACGTCTTCACCAGAGTTGAGATCGAGTTTATTTAACATTCCATCTCCGCTGGATAGAAGAGCAAAGATGTTGAAGGACAAGGATACCATAATTATTGTATTCGTGTATCGGAGTGGCCGTCTGAATCATTAAGTTATTCCATCTAGGCTAATTAATTCTGTATTTTTATCTAAATTTTGTGCGTTTTTCTCATCTACATTTTTACTTTATTTTAATTTGCTACTGCAGCGTTCCTTTATGATTTGACGCTTCTATCTAATTATTGCCTAGTTTACCTATGATATCAAATGAAGTGAGTGAATTTGCAATTGTTCTACTTATTTCCACTTATTGCCTAAACTGCAGTTTTCGCCACAAATATTACATGGGATCCTCGCACGCAATACCGAGGATACTCATTTGCTGTGAGAAAGAAGATAATCGATAAAACTGATCCATTATTCCAAGGTCGAAGAGAAGTGAAAATTTGGCTAGTTACAAATGAAAAGATTTAAATTAATTTCAATTTTGCACATTTTTCTTTATTTGGCTCAATTTTCTTTCATATTTATAAGTAAAAATTTAGCCGAATTAAAATTGGTAGATAGCCAAAACAAGTAAAAGTGGAAAAATAGAATAATATTATGTAAATAAATACTGAAATATTAACGAAAGCCTCAGTGAGCGCATTTTAAAACTTACTTGAGACAGGAACGTCTTGTGCTGAACTGAAATACGTAACTTTTCATGTTCTTGTTCGGTAAAATATTCTGCATCATTTGCATTTTGCAATTTCATATTGTAAATAATTTTCTGTGCTAGACGTACACATTTCCTTTATTATCCACATAATTAACATTATACGCTACAAATGTCAAAAAGTTTGGAAAGTTAATTGTGCTAATAGTTACGACTGCCAGAACTACGATATCCCAGGGGTTTTATTATTATGAATTGTTAATAAATTTCATAATTTATGGTTTTAATTAATTTTGTACTTGAACCAGGAATATTTGGAGTAACAAGTTTCTTTTGCACTATATACGTCATTAAATTTATACAAGGTACATTAAATTTAATTGGTCGTACTAATTAATTATATTAAAAAGTGGTCTTGCAGTATGCAAATTTCATTCATTCGCAAGCTGTTACACTTTCGGTTAGATAATAATCAAAGGCTTTAATAGAAAAAATATTATATTAGTCAAACCACACGAAAGCTAAAGAAATATTCTCACAGACATAAAAATGAAATTTTGCAAAAGAAAATTAATTAGTACAAGATTTAATTTCTAAAATGAAATTATCGTCGTTACTTAAACCAATTTAAACAATTAGGATCCATTAAAATTTGTAAGTTGAAAATCACGAAAAACAAGAAATTTAAAACTGAATTTTAACTTTCTTTAACTAATTTAAATATTTTGTTACCTTTAAAAATTATAATTTGCATAATATTTATCAAAGTATAATAAGTTTGTCATTTCTTACTAGTTGATGAATATTAAGAGGACAAATTTATTAACTAAAATTCCGTTAAATAGAAACAGTAGGTCAAAAAAACAGATTAATAAATTCATTAAAATGATCTTCTTCCTATAACTTTCGGAATATTTATATATTTAAAGTAGGCTGAAATTAGAAAAATTTAGCCTACTATTTTTAAAAAAATGTAAAATTGTTAACCAAATGACTTCGTTTATAATTAAATTTTCTTTTATTTCCGCACGAAAATTGTCTCGCTAAATATTTCATAATTTCGCACTTTGAGAATCTCAGTTAGCAGTAATAAAATTTAAATTACCCAAATAGCAAAAAGGTTGGAATTATACTGCAATAAAAATTCTATTTGCTTAGATTTTTTCGAAGTTTTCGACAAAATAAATTGTTAGAAAACTTTAGAAGTATAAAAAACAAATCTCATCTGATGGATTCATTATTCGCTCAATTAAGCAACAACTAAGTTGATCCAATTGAACAACACATAATAAAGTATTTCGTCAAACTGGAATCCGAGTTTTAATTTTTTAAAAATATATTTAGGATTTGCTAGAATTATTTTTACTGTCAGAAGTATTTCCAAATCCCCATTTGAAAATTTTATTTTCCAGGTTTGATATAGGTACTTTATTATACATATTACGCTGATGTAAAAATGTATTCGGATCATTGTAAAACGCAAATGTTCAAGAAATATTGTGGAATATTTTTCTCTATTAGTACAATTTTTCATATCATGTTTTGGATTTATGGCTAATAAAGATATCATAAAGAGGCATTGCGAGCACCATTAAACGATTTTGCTGAATTTATTACGATTCAAATAGCAATAATTTTAAATTACAACCTATAATAATGTACCATTGCATTAGACTAATTTCTTAATTTCGTGTTCACTAATAATTTTCTTCAGTTAATAAATTTTCTTGTCGTGTTTAAGGCCGTAATCATAATAGTGAAAGAAAAGATAAGAAAATGAAAACTATAGAAAACAATTTTATTATTCCATTTTTCGTAGGGAAAAAATTAATTCTCTTTGGAAGGATTACCGGTTATTCCTATCAATCCGATTTGTCTTGCGGAAATTTATTTATGCAAGTTCAATGAAAGAAAAATTTATATCTTTTAAAAAAAATTCAAATATTTTATTTGAAAATTCGTAGGAGTTTCGATTCTCAGTTACATACAAAAGCAGCTTCAGGCGATTTTTAAAAGTTTGAAAAAGAATTTTTAAAACATAAATTTTATAGATGAAACTTGAGACGTTTGAAACTAAACATATAAAAGTATGTGGGGTGGAAGATATTACTCTGTGGCTGCTGTCGATAACAATCTGGGATGTTCCAACCTATCTATGCTCGTCTAATAATTCCATTAAAGTAAATAACGAAATCGTAAACAAAAGTGGACTGTAAATTTCAGATTGTTAGAATTTTAAAATCGTTCGTCGATCCAAGTGATCGAATTAACCAAGATGAAGTTTTCAATTTCAGTCATTGCATTTATCGAACGAATATTACGAATTATTTCTAAATAGAGTCTATTTCAAAAGTTTCTATTATACATTAATTATTTCCTGAATAAAATGATATGGATGCAAAAACTACGTTAGGTGATTTAGCAAAAGAGAACAATTAACATGTAATTTTCATTAAAACTCTAAAAATAGAGTAAGCTAAAGCTTAAGCTCCATGTGAGTTTCAGTAGTAACCCAGCATCCATAGAATTTTTCTAATAAAGATATTCTTTTTGAAGTTGGGGCTCTGTATTTTTTTTAGCATGCTTTTTTCCAAATCACACCGTATCGAGGTGTTTATTTTATTTGAAGTGTCCTTCACTCACAGATTGATCCGAGAGAGCTACAAATAATATATTGGGTGTCTGCGTGCATGCCCATCTTCCAGCACGTAATTCTATTATGAAGTTAAGGAGGGTTTGATGGTGGAAATAATTAATGGTTCAGGACCACAAGGTTAATTCAGTGCCCGAATGCAACAAATCCAAACCCAAAGTAACCTGATGAAGAGCAAATTTCAGAGTTAGCCTGCTGTCTGGTAATATCTGAATTCGTTTGTTCTGGAAGACCTTTTGAACAGTGGTTTTTGAACTTTTCCATAGGAGAGGAAAATATTCATGCTCCTGAATCTACATTGGTTTTGAAACAGTCTTCGGATTTGTCGCTTTGAAGAGGAATTCAGTCAAATCCGTATATCTAGAAGGAATTTTATCAACAACCACATCCAAAAGAGGAAGTATGATACCTTTGACAACTTTTGTCGAATGTAATGTAAGTGTAAAATCCCATTTCTCATGCTTCCACTATTGCGAATCAATACTGAGGTATCAAGTATCAACACTATAAAGCTGCAATATAAATCAAAATTTTGAAGACCAACAACCTAAGCAAAGAAGGAGGAGCAGTTTATGAAATAATCTGAATTTATTGTGTTGACTTAGCTTGCTAATTCATAAGCCTTAATTTTATTTTAATTTTCGCAAATTAACAATTTATAATTTTTACATTAAAATGCAAATTTTGCACATTAAAATAACAAATTATAGCCGAGGTGCTATCTACCGATTACTTATTAGTTTGTCATTAAAAGTGAATGGTATTACAATCGCGCTACTAACATCAAACAGCGGAAGTGTTTCTACTTCAATGTTCTTATTAATCATAATGTGTTACCGTTACACGTTACAATGTAATATAAATATCTAAATTCACGGTTACTTCTTTAGACTTGCAGGTGGGACAAATAAAAATTACGAATGCAATGATTCAATATATTCCTGTTGGCTACAGAAACTAATTGGTGGTTTCGAATTTTTAAATCTGAATTGCTTCGCGCGGTAGGTGGCGCTACAAATTGCTAAAAGGCGCCATGTTTGTTGATTAACCGGCGCTTTTAAATTATATAGTTTTCATTTGGACTAGCGTTAAGAGAATATTTCCGAATTTAGATGATGGTTAATATTATTCTTGCCCATTGTTTAAGAAAAGTTACAAAAAGTACAATTTGGGTTATAGAAGATATAAAAGTTACCTCAGACCCCAATGGTAGGTTTCTAGTGTAAAGATTTGGAATAACAAGAAAACCATCCCAACTTAAATTTAATTTGCATTGTAATATTATAAATGTCAGTATAATTTAATTTCGTGTAGTTTAAGTAATGTCAGGAATGTAACAAAGTTATGGTTGAGGATAAATATATAATGAAATCGGACAAGCGTGCAACTTTATTTTGCATTCTTCTTGTATTCAAACTAGAACGCTTAAATGTCAGCTATTCAGGTATTTTATAGTGATGTTAGTACATAAATGCATGTGGTAAATAGCAACAAAGTTTATAATTTTCAATAATCTTAAAAGTAAACTGTTATTATAAACTGCGATACTTAAGGTATCATAACCATAAAAACGTCGTTCCAAGTAATTAAAATTACGAAACTTACAATTTTTTGATAAACAAGAAAATATACAAAGTTTCTCAAGGCTGGATAACGTAAATTTTATAGAGGAATAATGTAAAAAATATAGGTGCAAATAATTAGTTTGCCTAATGACTTGCTCATCTATTATTAGAAACGGACTTATCCATTTTATATTTTTAGAGGAAAAGATAAAATTTCGGCATAAATATTTCAATTTAAACAAAATATAAGAACCCTAGAACGTAGAAACCCTAAAATGAAAAATCAATAATTGATGTCCTCGACGCTTGCAGAAATAACAATGACAAATGCTTAAATTGAAAACAAAAACCCAAATAATGATAATTTTGTTTACAAAAACTTACATTAACGTGTTAATTACTTGAAACGATAGTAATCTACTTTGTTAGAAAAACGTTAATTAAAGAGGTGATTAAACGTGAGCGATAAGTTACCAAATTATGAACATTTTCCGAATTGAATTTAGTGTTTTACCTGAAATTGATTAGCTTTCATGATACTGTGGTATGAGTTAGAAAATTGAAGGTAAATAAAATTGGTATTCCACGTGGGCACTGTATAAACATTGAAACTATAACGGATTCACACAATCGGATTGAAATAAAATCGGTTTTTAAGAAAACTGAAGGACTACTCACAGGGTTACAGATCGTCTCCTTTGAGTACCGTTCTCTTCAAAACAACTTAATGGCGTATCCCAAGAAGTAGCCGGTATACAAATTCTTGTCGACAGACAATCCATAGAAGAAAAATGCCAACTATGCCGAATTTTGGCTTTAAGCGAACACATTACAGAAAATGTCTACTCCGATAATTTTTTTGAATTTCATTCATTTAGAAATCGATTATGATACAAATGCACACTTCGTAAAGCACGACATTACACCACGATTTCAAATCCTACCCGTATAAACCAAGAGCCCACTACTTCTACTTCAAAACGACTATTGGCAATTCAGCTGGTCGATGGTTCGTCGACCTAAACGGCGGTTTCATAGGGATCAAACTCCTGCGCACGACGCCTGACTAAAAAGGTGGGTGCCGAACCTGGCTTCCAAGCTAAGATACGACTTGGTCGATACCTGTTATTTAATATTTCATTCAGAACACAAACTTATAAAAATATTTGTTTTCAACTCTTCGGAAATTTATTTCGACCACAAACTCATAAACGTTTCAAATTATTTTTAAAACCAAAAAAGTTTAATATTAATCTTTTTCCCGTTGCCTTTTGCCTCCATTTTTGATCGTAAATATTGAAGAGGATATTAAATATTAATTTGGAAGAAGGGAACCTACCTATTTCATGATGATCAACACTGGGTCATGACATTTCCGGAATCCTTAATTTTTTAAATAAAATTTTAAGATGAAAAATCTATAATTTGGTTTGGGCAAAACAGTAACCGGCCTAATTTAAATATTTCGGTGATAATTAACGACTATATCGATCCTTTTCCCATTAATTATGCGTTCATTTGCTTTATCAAATTTTAAATATCAGTAGGAGTTTAAAAAATTACAAACCTAATCCTAATGAATAATTGATGATTGAAGGCGCGTTTGAAAGTGTTGATCAACACCAATATTTCAAATTCAAACAAAAATGTTTGAAGTGCAAAAATTAAAAAATAAATAGTAAAAGTGGGTCAATAATATTATACAATCGTTTCCTACATGAAATCAATAACAAGATACAAAAGTAAATAATCTTGGAACCTTATGGTTTGATGTTCACAGATTTTACTTTTCAAAAACCGACAGAAAACGAATAGGTATGATTTTGAAGACGCCAAGGTAACAAGAGTTTGACAAACAGCTGTTTGATACCACAGAAAAATGGTTCACAAAGAACAAGGAAAGGAAACGAAATATTTTAATTTTGTTGGGGTAGTTTTTAGATAGGGGACCCTTTTGAGATGTACAGCAACATCCGCCCTCTAAAATATTGCAAGATTGATCTCAAAATGTTAATTTTAACTAAAGCAAGCGCCATAATTTCGTCCTCGTCTTGTACGCGGTCCAGATACGTAAATAAAAAAGAGGAGTAAATTACATGTCTGTTGAGAAGGCACAACAAATTGGAAAATATTACTGGTTAAAGGGGAAATACATACTCGTGGTGTATCCATTTATTTATACTAGTAACAATCTTATGAATATTTATGAAGTTACATTCCTCAAATCAGAAATTAGTTGTTAGTCATCTAAAAATTTATAGCAAGATTACTGATGCTAATTATAAGTTACAATTTAATTTAAAAAGTTGTGAAACCAATTCGTCTTTCGGTGTTAATTTGTAATAAAATAAATGAAAGAAACTGTCATTAATATCAGCGTCTTGTTGATAAAAATTGTTAAACTTTGAGATAAAGTTTAAAATTTTGGAAGTTTTAATTCAACATTAATTATTTAATTGCGACTAATCAAATATAATCAATCAAAGTGGTCTTACATTAGTTAAAATTAAAAAGTTCTGTCAGTCGGAATTATTTTTACTTTTTTAAAGGGAAAATTTTTCAGAAACTTTTTCTTTATAAGTTTTAAAAATATGTTGAATACAGAGGTGATTTTTAAATTTTTAAATCGTCACTCAGTTTGCTTAAAATTGCCTGATGCAAACGAATACTGAATCAAGATAAATCTTCTAAATTCATCAAATTAAATTTTTTATTTTTACTAATTTTTCATTTTCCCACTATTATTTTTACCTTGCTTATGTGTGCGGAATAATATAGCAATAAGCTTTCCTTTAGAATTACCAGTTAGGGGTAGTTTATGCACAACGCTGTCAAATATCAATAATATCATAAGTCGCTTAATCAATGCCATAAGTTAAAAAACTTCATCATTTAGTGGCGACGCATCATATTTATGCCAATAAAACTAGTTAGGCATTTTTGTTCAAGTTTGCTTGTATAAAAATGTAAAGTTGAATATTAGCAATTTATAATTCATAGCTCATAAAAATTTATTTTCTTCTATACCTATTTCATATTATTTATCCAGAAATAAATTATTTTTAAACAAGAAAAAAGGTAGCTAATCATTAAAATTTTACAGATCAGTTAATTTGTTAAAACTAAAATATAATTTAAAAAAGAATTAATGTATTGTATTATCTACTTCTAGAAAAAGGAAACTTTTATACGTATGTCAAGCTAGCACCCGAGTTTTTTTAAATTAAAATCATATATATCAAAATTTTATACCCGTTGAACCCCATTCTTTGAATTTGCTGCACCTGACACTAACGTGCAACCCATATAAAATATCTACAAAATAAATATAATATAAGAATTTTGAATTCATTTTATGCTCTTTAAATATTTCCATCTCGAATGCTGTGCTTTTATCGTTTTTGAGATATTAATAAAAAAAAATCTCATTTAATACTGACGTGCATGAATAGATTAACAAAATTTCAAATTTTTAATTTACCTCTGAATTATATAATTGAGATTACAAGAAGTTAATGGCTTTTGTACTCGAATAATAATTCAAATCTATTTACATAAATAAATAAGATATTTTAAAATTTCTGTTAAGCTATTAAACGTTAACACGTTCTTCGTCAGAAATATATTTTAAAATATCTTATTTATTTATTATCACGAGTTAAAACCTTAACAATTCAAATTAATTTACTACAGGGTGGATGGATGAACTGCAATGAACTTCCAAGTGTTGTAGCAGTTGTATCCATATCATAGTACATCTTCAAGTGCTGTGCATTTGACATATTATCAGCTATTCATTTCTCTCAAAATTTATAATATAAAAGCAAATTTAATGCTATCCAAATTAATGTTCCGAAACTTCCAGACCACCTGGAAAGTTTAAATTTTGTACTGACATAGATTTGACCATCATCACAAAACTTTAAAATTACATTAATGGGAGAGTAAAATAGTTTTAACTTTGATTAGTTTTTGATTTAGAAAACTGTTAAATTATTAACTAAATTTTTACTTTAAAAATAACAGTCAAGTTTGGCTTCTTTGTTATTACAATTATTTACGAAAATATTATGGTACGTAGGTAATAATTAAAAAAAATTACATTTTGAAAGTTTTAGTAAAAGCTGGAATACATACATATTTAGTTCCAAGCGAAGAGGAGTAGGAAAATTTACATTTTTCTCATTTTACTTTTGTATTTTTTTCAAATTTGTTCACTTCTTAATTTACAATTTATTAGCTCTTAAATCAGATGCTGCAACCTGTTATTCCGATAGTAGTCGTCCACGTCCAACAGAAGGAAGTAGTGGCACAAATAGATCAGCAATTTGTAACTTAAAGCGAAAGGTTAAACAAGTGTGATGATGCAAAAGAGTGCGATAATACATATTCACCCGTGTTCCATACAAGATTTTATCTGATTCCATTTGAAACATTTCGAAGGATATAGTGAATTAAGTTTGTAATTTATTTTAAATTTACTTTTTCAAGTTATTTTTCACACTTTGTGAGTAAACTCTTTTTCCTGTACTGGTACTAAGGAAATTTACCGCTGATTAACTAATAATCTCACAGAAAAATGTTACGTTACCATGGTAACTGGAGGTGTCCGAGAATTTCTAGTTTCCATGCACTTTTATTAATTTTTATTACAATTTATTTTTGTTAGCATTCCATAATTGAATGGTTTTTAATATTCGGGATCAGCCGTTCCAACTGATAATATTATTTTACAATCTAGAAGGAAATGCAAATGAGAGAATAATTATTGAAATGTACGACTAGAAAGCATATGCAATGAAATTGTTCTATCAGCAAATTTTGAAATATTGATTTGGATAGAATTTTGTGGAGCCCTATAAATAAGCAAACCTTCATTTCAAATATAAAATTCCATGATTATTTTTCGAATAATTAAACTAATTTGTTTTGTAAACAAATCTAAAGGCCTCGTTTTTATTTCATTACAATCGAATTAATAAATTTCGGTCGTATGCGAACAAACAGAGAGATATAAGATTTCATTTGTACGGAAACTAATTAGTTTTTTATATACAGAACTAAATGAATAATTTTTATTGCCTTACATGTATACTCATAAGGTCATAAGTTTTAGTCATACGTGATTTTTTGCGTAACCAACAGACAGGCACACAGATATGGAATTTTTTAAGTATGGATTTTCATTTAGTTTATCAAGCTTTATGATCTCTTATAGATAAATGCCTCACTTAAATTTATAAGCCAGCTCAGCGGATACTGTTGCATAAAAAGAGAACTCATCTTAATTGTTTGTTGTTGGTTCTGATTCCACTCGTTCAAATAAAACATCATTTTAAAATATCATCTTCCTTTTCAGTCCCGATGATGGTATTATATAAAATAGCCGAAACCGTCGACAAATAGACTATTAGTTTTAGTGCGATCCAATTAACCCATGATTTTTACTTCATTACAATTGCATTGGATGTGATTTCTTTTTACTATATTAATTTAACAATTTAGGCTTTGCATATTGACGATTTATCGAAAACGTTTGTTGTTTATACACTTTCATTTTAGATTTTTCGCATTTGCTGAGGTGGAGAGCAATTATTCAACAATAAAAACTCCAGAATCGCTAACTCGAATTACATACTCTTTCATATTAGATTAATTTTTTTTCTTTTATTATTTATTAATAAAAAAATTATGGTCGCCATAACTATAAGAATTATAATACCGAGAAAAATTTTTTTAATAGGTATGTCTGTTGCCTGTTGAAAATCATTTCAATGTTTAAAGTATTCTAAATACTATACAACTTGTGAAATTATAATAGGTAATAAAAAAATTACAAGTGGATTAATATACAAGTGAAGTGATTAAAATACAATAGAAATTTATTTTCTAAAATAATCTAAAAAAATAAATTTTATTGCACTTTTATGAGCTTTGAGTAGTTATGTGTAGTTATCGTCAGTGATTTAATTAATCATGTTAATTAAATTTTGATAATGCTTTAATGTTATTAATTAAATATGTGATAGCTGCACATAGCTGGAAGCTCATGTAAATATTGCGTTTAATAATTGATTAGAAATATTTAAAAAAAATTAATTTTGGTACATTAACTTCAAATTAAAAATTTTTTAAATAAAAAAATATGGGTACCTAAATGAAAACGTAAAGTTTTTGTAATCTTAATATTATTGGCATTCGTATTATTGGTATGTTATAGCTATTCAATTGTGCATTATTACGTAGTATACAACGACCATGTATAGCAATTTTAATTGTTGAGTTGATTTTTATAATTAAGAACAACTTCCTACAAAGGTCTTAATCGCAATTTACAAATGCTTTGTTACAGCTTCACACAATATATAATTATCATTAATCAATATCTTTCATTAAATGATAAGCTATGAGATACCAACGATACTTTTTAATTAACGATGAAAATAATAATAATAATAATGCAACACATTCATTACATTTAACCAGTTGGTAGCAATTGTAATTTTCTTAATTACATCTTGTTTCTCTTGTATATGCTTAATTTTTTATTTCTTCTAAGCTTTGTTAAGCAGCAAAGTTATAATTACGACTTTTTATGTTCATGCAATATATGCATGATATGATGGATCGAACTATTGTGATGAAATGATAATCCAACCTTGCAGAAATGTCTGCCAATTTGCTTCTAATGATCACAATTGTACCTACTGTACTTCAATTACATTTCATGCAGTTGAACTTTGGAGAAAATCTCTTTTGATTGTAATTTGTAACCAACCAAATTTGTAGATCACTTGATAAGAAGCAAATCATGCTTTTTCTTAATGGATTTCCTGTTGAAATGAAACGAAACTGGATAATAAAACCCCAGTGAATTTTATCTAATTTTACAAAGTGTTTTTGGGAAAACTCTATTTGCACATAATTATTATTTTTGGATTTTGCGTAATTATTCAAGTTACTAGATAAAGCTTAGTCATGTACAAATATTAAATAACGAATGAATTAACGAATTCCATCGTATTATGGAATTTCAGCAAACTGTGTACCTAATTACAAAACATACAAAGCAGGAAATAAATTCGAACTAATCATGTGACAAATGACAAGAATGCATTAATAATTATTATACAACTATGGTATTAATTAATTTGACAACCGATCTGACTATCAAAGTTCTGTGAATATGGAACATATCAAACACATAATCTACGTTGTATTCGTTCAAAAGCACAACTGAAATAATAAATTTTAATTCGAATTTTAAAACGAATTTTAGATTTCTAATAAAAATCGACAACGAAAAACTTGGCCAACGCTTTTCATCCAATATAAAATTTATTGAATCGAAAGTGGCTTAACATGTCAACGGAAATTTCAAGTGTTCTCCACAACTTGATCAACTAAACGAAGTGTTCCTTTGCCCACGGTAACATTTTTTATTTAAATTTTATTAACGACAGTTCATTTTACAATTTTATTGTATAATTATACGGAGTGGGTGGCATTTGCCTTCCAAATATGTTATAAACACTTCAACTATTCAATTGTTACGTAAAATTATTATGTAAGTTGTTCGTTTTATTACTTCACAATAATCCATCCCAATCTCAGCAATTAATACAAAATACGGTTTGAACAAAAAATAAAGGAAAAATCAAATATAAATTCGATTCAAGTATCAAATATCAGAAAGCGCTGATACAACTAATAGAAGAAGATGATTCGAAACATCTGTTGATAAAATAGCTTAACATTTTTTTTGCTTTTTTGCTTCAAGGAAAAGTTTCAAGTGTTCAGGGTTTTAGTAAGATTTAATAAAATGATGAAAGTTAAAATTTTTCAACAAGATTGTGTATCTACAAATCTCTAAAATTAAAGGTTTTTGATGATACGTCAACTTTGTCTTTTGTCTTCCACCCCAGATTCTTGTAGTTTTTTTCTACGAGGTCATGTCTGGAACTCAATTTGAACGGAAATTGAGATTTCAAATATAACGTTACAAAATTTTCATAAAAAAAGGTTGGTCGTCCCACACGTCGAATTTTAAAATCAATAATTTTAATTAAAATGGGTATTTTAAATGTTATTAAGTTGGTAGTACCTACACATTTTCTACGGCTGAATTTAATTCTCATCAGGATGAAAATTCTTTTAGATGACGTTTTCATTAAGCAGCAATAATCCGTTGAAATTTAACCGATTTTATTATAACGAAGTTCATGTCGTAACTTATCTCTTAAAAATTGGATGTGCGATGGAAACATTTTCTTTCTGGTCATGTATTACACATTCATTTTGTCACACTAAAATATGAAATTTGTAGTTATCCTGCTGACAGTAACATTTGAACTTCATGATATGAAAACACAATCAAGACTAAACATTTGCTTATCCCATTTTGGAATGGACGACAAGCAAATGTTTATTTTGCAACTTCAAAAAATTGTTGAAATGTTAGTTTTAGTTTGTTAGTTTTTAGAAAAACTAAAAATAGCAAATTGAGCTGTGCCCTACAGAGTTACGTCATGCACGTTTAACTACTTGTCATTATTTGTCATGTTGTGTCAATATCAAAATTTTTTAAAATAATTCGAGGTTCATGAACCGTACCATTACAGTTTTGAATTTATATATTCATCAAGTAGACAATATAAAAATTCTTAGAGAAATAAAACTTGACCCTAGTATGATACTCTCTTTTTCAGTTGTTTCATTGGTTATCTGTTTTAAAAACTTTTTGAATCGCCCTCGTATTTGTTGATTTAGTGGCAGTGCATGTTGAGTATGGAAGAAGTGATAACTACTTTGATGCCAATAATATACTCGAAGAATTATTTACCATCGTAAATAGTAAATTGAAATTAAATATTTAAAGTTGGAATTACTACGCAAAGTTTGAGAAAGGTGTTGAGTTTAGTGTTGGTGAAACTTTTAACTTTTCATTGAAAATTTTATTTTATGATATGGACCTTCGATTAGCTGTCGTCTGAAGTTTGAAAGTTTAACAGCAAATTTTAAGAGCAAGTTAGCTGCATTTGATGCTTTACCCATTACGAGTACTACATACGGTTTTTTAAAAAATAATTTACGTATGGGTTTATAAATTAGAGGTCATCGAATTTCCTGAATCGATCTGTGGCCAGTGACTGCGTTCAAATATCCCGTTGTCTACCCTTGCAGCGGTGGTTGAAATTCTACAGCATAATAATTACTTATATTTTGTGCATTCAGTTTATTTTTACCACCTGCAAGGATTCTTCGATCCTTTGATATTTGTTGTCATTTTTTACGGAAGTTATCGAGTGGTTTGACTTACATTATTTATCTACTTGAAGTTCGGAGGCTATGCGAAGCTTAATTAGATTTGCTTGGTATATATTTATTTAACAATTTAAGTTTTATATCTTTTTAAATTTTAACTAAACATATTTTAGATGAATTCACTCCCTCACTCACCGGTGTTAAAGCTAGCGACTCTAGGGCACCCTTACATGCTTCTAAGTGGCATGTAATGCTTGTAGTTACCAAATTGATCGATTTTTATTAGTAGAAAATGGGGAAAAAATCTTAGAGGTCATTCATATATCCAGAATTGATGGAATTTCCAACAGAGGAAGCTGGTCTTTACTGCACGATGCGACGTCCTATTCTATAACTTCTTGAGACCCAAACAAAAGCCACTGCACTTGATCACCGAATGTACCCTCCAGATTTAGCTGTGTGACTTCTTTCGGTTTTACAAAATTTCTCTTAAAAGTTGCTATTTTGATGATATGGATACCATACAAAACTATTGGTTGAAATGTGCATGTGTACTTTTACATCTGTTAATTATTGTAAGATGCGTCGAAGGTAATTGGCTGGGATATTGTGTAATCGATTTCATTTTGTAGCTTCACCATGTATTTGGTATCTTAATCTCTTAATCTAATAAGGAATCGAACTAGAATCCGTTTTCCGACAAACTGAATTGAACTTGAATTGTGATTGAATTGTACTTGAATTGTGATTGAATTTTTAACTTTTAAAATGCTAATTATGACGGCTCATTAACGATACTTTATTTTTGCGAGGTTTACCCATTCATCATATTCATAACTAAACTGTTTGTGTTTAATTTATTTAAGTGTCCCTTCGGATTTTAACTTGATTTGTTTTGGAAGAATAACAATCAAGCTAAATTCTCAAGTAGTAAATTAAATAAATTTAATTATTTTCATCAGTTCAATTATTTAAATCAATTAAAATGAAAAATATGTGTGAACTGAGCCACGGAGTGTGAACATGCTAGGCGTGGTTTAAATAAAAAATTTCAATGATAATATCTTTTACTTCACAGAATGGTATGTTGAACTGTTAAGCCCAATCAGAAGCTCTAGATTATCATATCAATAGATACGTATGAATTCATGAATTTGCACGCTTTCGACGCTGACCATAAAAATTAATTGTGCCTTCCACACCAAGTACCTTCAGTACTATCACGCATCATCAACCCTTAAGCGAGGCTTATAAGCTAAAGTAAGCTAAATTTTTTTTAAAGCGACATGTTAAACGACCTACGTCATAACTAAAGTAAAATTTCAATGTGAAGAAACTGCCATACATTTAAAATTAGTCTTCGACGCGACAGAAGTCTACCCTAGACAAATAAACAAAATAAACCATCGATTGAACTGACATTTTTGATAGATCCGAGTATAAACAATAAACTGCTATGGTAATGCTAAATTTTTATTTGGAAGTGCAATAATTACACTTCTTTTTATAAAAAAAATAACTAAAATTATCAAATGTATGTATTTTAAAATAAGTTTTAACCCCTTTACAACGTCTTTATGGCTTGACAAACAAATTTGAACACTTGAAACGACCTTCTTTACAATAGCATTATGTTTGACCAGGAAAAACTTTCAAAATAATTAATTTTTTTGAAGCTTAGTTGAAACAATCCTTTTCGCTCTCCATTTACATTGTATTCGCAAAGTTTTGTTTTCATTTCTGTGTCCGAGCTTCAGAGATAAATTCTCCAGTATTTCTTTGCATTCAAATTTTAATTCAGCTTAACTAAAATGCTGCCATATAAACACATGTAAAATGAAAAATCTTAGCATCAGGTGTCCGTTCAGTTTAAAAGTGGGAATTTTTAAGGGTGCAAAACTAAATTTTAAATCATTTTTCTAAAACTTTTAATTAATTACAAGTATGTTTTCTTATTTATTTCGTAATTAAATCCATTCATTATTCATAACTAACTTTAAATTTTACTTATTCTAATGTTAAAATTATTTTATTTTATTTATAAAATCCTAGAAGCAAAATTTGAACGTGACTTTATATTATCAATTATCACTAATCGTCACACAAATTTACGTGCTAAATTTGTATTATTAATGCTTAAATAAATTTAGTTATCTTCATCTTTTGATTCATTTACTTTTTAACCTTATTATAATTTTTTAATGAATTTTATTAATCTTACTTAGGTTTTATTTTTACTTTGTTATATTTCAAATTCATCATCGTCCAATAATGGACAGTCCATAATAAAGCAAGTAAAAACTGTTGCCTGAGCATTCCATTTCACAACCAAATAGCATCGGATTACTTCAAATAATTACAAAATAATCAGTTCCTCCACTTCCCACTCCTATAGGGCTAACTTTTGGGCCATGACATCATATTATTGTGTATATGATTTCAAATTTCAATTTGAAAACATCCGAAGAATAAAAGCACTACACGTAATGTAAAATACCAATAGTTAAATTTATTATGTTTATTTATTGCCTTCTTAATTTTTTAAATTTTAATTATAATTTTATTTGGTGACAATATTTATATTGTTAGTAATATTTATAGATACATAAAGCACAAATACAGAAAGTGCAAACTTTCATTTGATATATTTGGTGATTCAATACTAATATTTACTTTGAATTTCGTCTAAAAAAATATATAAAATTGAAGTTTTATATTGTTGCTTTCAAATTCAGTTTCGATAATATTAATTTTATAAGCAATAACAGGAAATGCTTTATTTGAAAAGAAAAATATTGCTGCATTTAATTCGATAACACTTAAATTTATTAGCTGACCCTGTATAAACTTTCTCATAAATTTTCGTACTAAAACATGTAACAGAATAAATTATACACAGCAATAAATATTTAACAAACTAATACATTATTATTAAATATTTAATCGTTAGTAGGCACACATAAACAATCGCTTTTAGGCACGTTTATGCAATTATTAAATATGTTGTCATTTATTCAGAGGCGGATTTTTCGAAGTTAATTAGCTTTACCTTCGAGCCTTTCTATAAGGGCACTATGAAAAGGGGTCCCAAAATATATTATTTAGCTTCAGGTCCCAAAGGAACTAGATCCGCACTTGAAAATCTCACTTCTTGCACCATTTTCTAGTTGAATTTGTTAATTACTATACTGTAACGGTTATGATTATATTAATTATAATTTTTGCAATATATTCAAGATGGGTACCTATTGGAACGATTTTATAATAAAAATCAAACCATGTAAGTATAGAGAAAAATAGAAATTATATTAATTATAATTAAACATCAGATTGTTGAGAAAATCCTAGGTTTGACCGCACAAGTATACCAAATCAATTAAATTCTGCGGATAATCTGATTAATTAGATGGTAAATTTTTTTAAGAATTTAAAATTGGTTTTATTAGTTAAATTCAACGGTTACGCAATAAATTTTGAATACTATCTATGTATTGAAAATGTCACTATAAAAATAATAATCGAGTCTTTTGTAAAATATATGTTTTTGATACAGTCGGTGTAGGAGGAAACTGATAATGAATGGGATGACAATTTCATACCAGTATATCTTTAGTACGTTTCTGGTTCATAACATTTGAGTGTTATTAAATCGATAAAGCAAGCTTCAATAGTGGAATAATCAGCACACCATTATGTTGTATACAAGAGGTATTGATTACAAAGCAAATGAGTTCCCTGGTTCTTCATCTCTTTAGCCACCTTATGAAATAACTCACCATGTACTTACATAATATTATGTACTATACGTACATAGCTAAAATTTATCTCCTTCGGAAAATGTGGTAGGTAATTCTATAGAATTGATGGTATGCATGATAAATTTAGACAAACATTAGTTGATTACCACAAACTTTTAGGATTAATGTAAATAATTCAAATTGGAATACTACTCCTGACGATAATATACATAAAATAGTTGGAATTTTAAAATTTTCCATACCTACAACAAAGAATCAAATACTGGTAGAATTTAGTCCTTGCAATATGCAACCCATCAAACGTTGAAAGAAATTTGTATGATTGTTGACAGTAAATAGATGAAATAAAAGTATTGCATTGGTTTCCAATAAAGAAGGTGAATGGTGGGAATTTCCCATAAAAGGTAAATCCTACATTAAAAAATATTATTCCGAGTTGGTATTGGGGTTTAAAATCGTGATCCGTATTTATAACGATTTTGTTCTTTTTTGGGAAGGCATCATTGTTCTCTCCTTATCAGTCGCCACTGAGTTTTACCAGTATAAAATTTTGACACTGCTAAAAACCACGTTTCATCACCTAATAAATATTAACATTTGATTTTGTAATGACTTGAAAAACTTGTCTGAAGCTATTACAAAAGTAAAGTTATAAAAACTTGGAAAATTGTAAGATATAATCAGGTCCAGATGTATGAAGTTCCATTTTCACCATTTCATTTGATTTACAAAATTAATTTGATGAATAGGTAATAAAATTGGAGACAAAAGAGGTTTGTATGGTTATGGGTTTAATATGCTAAAATGAAAGATTAGGGAAACAAATCACCATTAAGCAATTGAAATGGAGTCGAAAAGGTGTCATAAAAACGCTTGAGCAACTTTATTACCTAAATATTGTGAGTGAAAAATTTATTATGATTATTTTTTCAGAGTTATGTTTATCCTAACATGCTTGCGGCACGTTCTTCCAGTAAGGAGATATTTTTTATTCGGGCATCGCTACGTAGCGTAGGTACAAGTGCTGCATTCTGAGCTTGTGCTAAAGTTAAGAATTAGCGGATATGAAAACCTTTACCTACTTCTCTTCCTGAAAGATACATTTCATAAATTTTCAATAATAATCCAGCAAAAAAGCGTTTTAGCTTTTGAAATAAAACATTATCAAATAATCTTGCCCAAAGTCTGACAGTGGAGGAGGCTGTAGGGTGTATACATCCCCTTTAATTGAAAGAAAATTATGATCAAATATAATAATTTGCTAGAACACTCCTCCCTGTTATTTTAAACGCATCTTTGATCTTTACCAACCTAAACTATTTGATTTATCCTCCGTATAAGACCGAAGACTGGACAACATCATTTAGTACGAACCGCTATTCAAAAATAAAGTAAATTCATTGGCTCAACATGCGACTGGAGGATTCGAACCCACGACTACTTATTCGTAGTAGCACAGATGTTGTTCAGTGTTTTACTACTTTTATTTATAATTTATTTCATAATAACATTTTGAAAATAATCAGGCGCGATTCAATTTATTTGTTGGGAGTCAGTGTCAGTGATTTTCATTTTATACGTGAATTATTTCCACCGAGTATTCGCAAATTCACTTGTAAAAAAAATACTAAGCTGATCACGATCTACTAAACTAACCTAATTTAGTAGTGTTTGTCATAGATTATCTTTGATAGCAATGAATATTGATGTAGATATGTTATTAGGTATAGGACATTTAAATATTTTGTTCTTAGAAAAGCCAAAATATTTGATTTCTTTACCTTATTAGGTACAACGCTGAATCACATTTAAGGTTAGGTTTGTTTGATATTTTTTGAAATAGGTAAATTATTTTTTACTTTTTCCTGTTATGTATCTTTCATTTAATTGCAATTACAGTAGCAGCCGTCCATTCGACTTGAGGGGATTCGAATTAATCGAGAGGCCGATTAAACGGATCGTCTAATCAAGTGAAGACTGTGCCAATAGTGTTTTATTTAATCGGTATTAATGGATGTGCCTACCTTTATATATTATTTAATATGTATGTACATATTTCTCTGTTAGTATAGTATATTATCATGTGCTGCTGATGCGAAATATATCTGTGAAATTAGGAAAGGAGCGAAGGCAGCAGGTAATCCGGCAGGCGGTTAAGTGAACCCCGGTTAAGAGGGAATACAATATAATATTGATTAATTACTGAATTGACTGCGAGAAATAGGTACATATTTCGTTCGACAATGACACAAGTCTAAAACTTTTATCAAGGAATAAAAGTTTGATTGACAATGCACTTAGAATTTTCTAATTTTTTCTCGACGAATTATTTTAATGCAATATATTGCAATACCCCATTAAAAACGACATTTTTCTTGCTCATTAACACTTAGAATTCAAAATCTTCTTAAGTTAGAGAGAGGTGGATATATAAGTAAAGTGAAAGAGGGATACATGAGCATGATGAGATTTATTTCCTCCTTTGAAGTAATTATGTTCATTTGAATTTGAATATCTTACAGTAGCAATAATATAAAACTGCATTTACAAAAATCAAATTAATTTATTAAATAAATTTGTTAAATATTAAATTAATTGAAACTTGAAATTGTAGAAGAAAAAAAAGTATACTTATAAGCAGGATGAAGAGGGGAAGGAATATAAATTAAGTATTTTAGAATAACTTTGACTGAAGATGAAAAAGTATTACTTGTCCCATATACAAAAAATATAACAGATTTATGAAATTTATAAATATTGTCGTAGTTTAAAATGACCATGAATGCCGAGTTTGTGATCGAATCCAAATACGATGTGTTGGTTATTTAAACATCTTAAAATTTAATTACTATTCAATTTGTTTTGTCAATGCAAGATTTTATCAGAGTAACCTGAAGGTTGTATCTCGGTTAATTCTTATTGATAAGAAGTGCTGGGGATTAACGTCTAGTAAATTTTGTGGCTGGAAGTATATGCATCAGAGCCGACAAAAAACTCAATTTAGAGAGCTTGATTTATTTTGTATTGTGTTTTAATAAAAGTGTCACGATTATGTAAAGAAAATTATATATGGATGCAAGAAGGAAAGAATTAGGAACTTAAATGTAAAAATTGCGCCAGACATATCGCACCGCCAGTTCAATAGGGTTGCAAGTGCAAAAGGAGTAATTGTTGAGAAATCAAGAAAACAGTTTTATAGTTACTTAACACTTAATGAGTTCATATGAACTTATCTTTTACCTCAGTTCGTTTCTAAACAAAATTTTGCTGATATGGCAGTATTCTATAATAGCTATGATTGCAAACAACTGCAATACAGCAATAACTAAAAACAGACCAATTTTGCACTTGCAACCCTATTGAACTGACGGTGCGATATATTTGCTGGCGTAAAAGTTAAACCTGCTAACTCTAAAGAGCAAAACTATTGATTGGGGCTTTTAGTGCGAGCTGCCTGCAAGAGTGCAATCCAAAGTAGCTTCTCCGTATAAATTTGTCGATTTTTCGAGTTTTGATTGCCAATTGATGGGGGGGGGGGTCAAGTATTTTCAGTTACGGTGTGTTTACCTGTAGTGTTTGTGATATGTAAAAAGTAATCGATGAATTTCATATTATTGTGAATTATTACAGTTTGGAACTTGTTAAACGTCCACGATTAAAAAAAAACTTATAGGAAAATTGAATCGACGCCGACGTCAATTTGTTATTTCATTTGACACAGAAAACTTTAATAAATTCATTTGAATTTAATAGCACAAGATACAAAGAAGAAGTCCCCTTTGTTTTTCAGAATAATAAATATTTTGAACAACTGAATTTTGATATTATCACAATTTTTATGAGATCAAAAAGTAAGACAATAATATTGAAATTTGTAAGTCACTCAAATAACGTCGATTTTAATCTTTTACGTATAAAAAAATTTATCAACAGAAAAGATAGCATAAAACGAATATTGACATTTAATATATTAACGTAAAAATTAAATTTTATGCAAATATTGGATTTATTCAACCATATTATGGATAAAAACGATCAAAAAATTGAATATACAAAATAATTATTTTGCAGATTTTAATAAAAAAGTGATTAGAATTTTATTTTTTTCAATCTCAAAAACAAACTCCTTTTAGTCCAGTCAAAATAGACATTTCACTTTGCAAAAATTCGCATCCAGCTGAAAATTGGCATAAACCTTAAATGCACTATTACAAACAAAATATCAAAAGTCCCCACCGATCCCACGTCTGCTAAAAAAGTTATTCAAGGTCAACGGTCAACAATATCGGTTTTTTTACATTTTTCTCGTAAATGATAAGTGTTATCGTAAAAATAGGTTAGACAAAAATTATAGATCATGAAATTCTCTACAAAAATTATTCTTATACTTTTTTTCGTACGAATCGTTATTCATCAGATATCACGATTCAAAAGTTGGGAAGTTTTATTAGACAGTGTCCTATTGATTGAAAAAATGGTAATATTGGTAATAATTAAGTGATTTTCGAAATCGCAATATATCCGGAATAGCGATTCGTACGAAAATAAGTATAAGAATAATTTTTGTAGAGAATTTCATGATCTACAATTTTTGTCTAACCTATTTTTACGATAACACTTATCATTTACGAGCAAAATGCAAAAAATCGATATTGTTGACTTTTGACCTTGAATAACTTTTTTAGCAGATGTGGGATCGGTGGGGACTTTTGATATTTTGTTTGTAATAGTGCATTTAAGGTTTATGCCAATTTTCAGCTGGATGCGAATTATTGCAAACTTTGCACTTTTTTTTGTCTATTTTGACTGGACTATTTAGTAAGAGTATAATATGTAATTAAAATTTTGTTTTTATAAAATAATCAAGAATTTAAAGAAGGAAATTTTTTGTTTTCCACATTGTGTTTTTTCACTGCAATATTAAATATAATTTAATTTTTTCTTGAATATCACGACAGACGCATAATTAAATTTATTTCAACTTTAATTTATCTTAATTAAGAAATACAATCTTTGGTGTCACATTTCCGAGATAAAAATTTTTAAATTATGACATTTGTGGAGAAGCTCGAGTTTTCAGTTAATTGTGCCTTATGTGCGTAAGTGATGTTGTTTTCTTAATTAAGTTTGAGGTCTTAAAAATTGAGCATGAAGTGGGAAGTGCAACAATAAAAGATTCGTACTTCAAATTTTTAAAATTAGGTTACACTTTTTGAAGTAACAATGCTGTTAGAAAAATAACTAATCTTCTCCAGCTGCTTTCATTTTGAGGAACATGCACAGCTTGCAGGCAACGAATAAAAATGTACTTTTTGCCGTAGCAAATAGCTCAGGTGTAAATCATTGTCGAGGTTGTGCTTTGGTTGTTCAAATGAAATAAGATTGCCGAGAGAATGTCGGAAAAATTCAAATGTTTACATAATTTATTAACTTAGTTAGTTGAGTCGAGTTATTGCTTCGCACGTAGAATTGTTAAATTCAACCACGGTTTCCGAATTCCGATAATACAAAATATCAGGAAAATTATTGTTAGTAACATTTCTTATTTTTGCAGACGGAAAACCATCTTATTGTGGAAATAGAAGTAACTAAAACAAGTACATAATCTAGTGCCATCACTGCCAAGACTGGGGCCATACCACTACAAATTGTAGCGTATTAAGCTAAATTTTTAAAATGTACAAGAATTCACTTGATGAAGAGTCGAAAGCTTTCATCGACCCAAACATGGAAAAGTGTTACAGGTACCTACTAAAAACAATACAACAACATATTAAAATTCTCTAATGCTAAAACCAACATCTTTATATTTACGCTATAATTGTTCTCAAACATAAATTACACTTATGGTTGTTAAAATTAAAATTAATTTATGAAATAATAACGAGATAATGAACAAAATGGAAACTAAAAATTATTTAATTAAAGGGGAAAACCGGTATCTTTTCTCAAATTCAGCTAAAGCGTAACCCGTATTCTGAAAACATTTTTACCATTGTTATTTGTTCATTGTTTTTATTATCTATATAATAGGACTATTATTTTTCTCTTTTGCTGTAATACAAAGCCGTAAATAATTATCCTAATCCAATTATCGCAAGTTGGCTTTTCTAACTTTACCAACAAAAATAATGCCAAACTGTGATACAACAGTCCCAAATACCTTTTCACCCCAATTAAATTTGGAGATATCTGTTAAAACAGGAGGCTACTAAATGTTTAGTAATAAAATTTGTAATTAGCGCTTACTAATCGGACAAATATTGTATTGATTAAATTAATAAGGAATAGGGTGACTGATTTCGGATCCCGCGATCTGCTTTTCTGCTCAAAGGTGCTAATAAATGTTATTACTAGATTATAATCTAGCGTTGTATTTGTATCATTCAGCTCAAGTGGCGCCGCCCGCCCTGTCGGCCAATTTAAACGTTAAATAGTTGCTTTATGCCACCACTGACCATGAGAGATGGCGCTGCGTATGCCTATCAGAACTATACAACTAGCGTATGCTAATGGGTACATGAGAATGAAGTTTGATGGTCAGCAGAAAAACTATAAGTAAGCTAATATACATGAAAAAGAACTAAGTTAAATTTATTCTCAAAATGTTCCAAAATATTGATTGGATAGATGACGCTTCTGATTCTTATATTATATGTATATCCTGATTAAATATAATTGCCCAATTCGGCAAGCTGTTACATTAAATAGTCCAGGTTAATTTTAAATTTATATAATATTACCAACATACAATTTTCTCTTCAGTGAGGCAGAAGGCCGAGCAACTACATCAGTTATGTCCTAGTAGTTAAAGGCAGCTGTAGGTTGCCTGTGCCAATTATACATCATCATAAATTGACTTTATTTGGACATAAATTTCAATAATATTAAAAATAAATATCAAACCAGTATTAAAAAGTTAAATTTTCAAGTTCAAGTTTTATAAAATTATAAAATACCGAATTTTTTGGATCTCGTAATTAGAAATAAAATTATTTTCGCGATATTTGAGACGAAATATGATGGCATTTTGTAAGCTTGTCCTGTGGTGTATGTCGCCAAGTTGCGTAATATTACGTTCAAATTTAAAAGCATTTTATGCAAAAAAAGAAAATTTATCTGTGTTTGTGCTTTGGATACTTTCATTATTAATTGTGTCCAATTTTGCATAAAATTATATATGTGATTGGCAGTTTGGGAATTATTACATTGTATACAAAAATAAAGAGATATTTTTATTCAAATTTCGCTTTATTTCCAATTATTCCTGCGGGTGTATTTTCTATTTCAACGAATTAATAATAATCACGTCATAAAATATGTATAGACAATTTATTATAAACTGGTATGATCAAATTGATAATGCTGAATTCAAAGGATTCCCATTAATATAGTAAAATTGTCCATTTTAAACTACTATTATGATTTTTTAAAAATTAATTCAGTTTATACGTATTAATTAGTTAATTAAACTAATAAGAGCAAACGCAACGATCATTAAAAAAAATTAATCATTTGATTAACTTCGAATACAATAAATACGAAGTAAAAAAAATCTTCAAACATTTGTTTTGAAAAGCTTTATATTAGATTTAACTTAATTTAACTTTACAATGAATATTAATTAGCATTTTTATAAAAGCAAACTTAGCGATGCGCAAAAGCTCCGACGTCCTTTTTGTCCTTTCTTAAATTTTTATTTATATTGTACGTAAACTGTCCATAACAGTTTTAACTTAAAAAAGATCTTATTAGTGATATTCTACAACTTTTATAAAAAAGTTCATTATACTATCCGGAAAAACTACGATTTACTTATCTACGGCTTGTATATTTGCAGGATGTTCTTGTGAAAGTGAATTTCAGGGTTCTAATATATTTAAGTTTTTTTAGGTTAAATTTAAGTTTTGTTTCTGATGGTAAGACAATCTTGTTGGGTATTAATATGATTTACTGATGCTTTTAATTCTCGTTCTTTTAAATGGATAGGAAACCCTCTTAAAAATTATTACGCCTTCTTAATGTATCATTAAAGCTCCTCCTTGTGGAGGATTGTGGATTTCACACTGAAGCTGTGAAATACGCACTTCTTTCAAATCAGAACAAACAGTGAATTTTTCCAAATACTAGCGAAGTGTTAATAATAAATCGTGCTAATTTAAGGTAACATTAACCATGACCTTTATATTACGTACCACAGGCATAGTTGTTTTCACATTTTAGTCTCACAAAGTTCAGTGAGCACTCATTACTCTATAAAATTATTCAGCGAGTTTTAAAAAACACTCCAGCACTTTAGCGGCATCCACTATGTGGTAATCTGGTAATTAGGTGAAAATAAAAGAATTCAAATTAAAGGTGTTCTAAATGTAAAGTGAGAATTAGCGAAGGTTTTAAATAGTAAATTTTTCATTGATTACAAAACAACCTTCACTACAATTAAAAGGAAACGTGTCAGCATTTACTACTACATTTCGGATAAACGAGCACACATAAAAATTTAACTTTTAAAAATGAGAAATAAATTTGTATTAAGCGGATAAATAATTAATTTTCATTTCCTTCACTACTAACAAAAAGTTGCAGATACTCGTATAAATGCTTAGGGAAAAGCAAAAATCCCAAACCGAATTTTAACAAAAGATATCTCGAGAGGAGTTCTATAAAAAATATAACTCTTAAAAGAGATCCGTGTAGGTCAAAACCATTTAAAAATTAATTTTTGAAAACTGTTAAGTTAATGTTTAAGAATATCGATTAATTTTTGTATTCAAGACGGAAAACCAAACTTTCTGTAGAGTCTATAAATATTTTATTAATTCTGTTTTTTGTTAGTTAAACATTAAATTTTCTAATATCAAAGTTTATATTCAATTTCGCGTTCTCGTTCGGAATACAAAATCGTGTATAAATATTGGACGATGCGTTTTGTGTGTTTTCCAATATTAATCAACTGAAAGTAGAAATACAAATTTAAAACTCGATAGGACACAATATTTTTAAATAAAATTGAGATAGTTTAAATTTTTTAAATTTATGATTTTGAAATAAAGTTAGTAAAGAATGGTAAAATAAGGGTTATGTACTTTATTTCACATCTATAATTCCTATCAATGTCAAAAGTTTAGAGAAGTATTGGAAATATCTAGGGATCACTAAAATATTTATATTTTTTGTTATAAAAAAGTTCAACGTCATAATTTTTTGACACATGTCACTTATGTATGTCTACATTCGGCTGCAGACATAATATTTTATACCAAAAATCACAGTGGCGTCCTATTTAGTATTATATTACTAATATTAATGGGCCGTGCTTCATTAGCTTATTTAATACAAATGAAACTGTGCATCCGATCTAACATAAAATGATTGAATTAAATTTAGAGATTGTAATTACCAACCTTCAAAAATTTAATTAATAGTTCTTGCAGAAGTTATAGAAAGCATTCCTATACCCGCATATAGAATTTTTATCTACTTTATCAGTGCACTAGGGGCCTAATCTGTATGCTATTTTAGTTTCTGATTTTAATTCGTTTCTAATTTTCTTTTGTAACTGTACTGTAGTTTTTATGATCTACCAGAACTATATAACTTCAAATAGTTTAAAATCTGAAATAGTTCAACAGCACAAGTAAAGCAACTTGAAACGGAATCTGAGATTAGGGTGTTCTTTATTTAATATTATTCAACCATAATTATAATTTGTAACATCATCTGAAGATATTAAAATGTTACGCCACCAAATTTCTAATTTTAATTATAAAACTCGCATGTCAAGAAGCACTAATTAATCATATTTTATAAAATATTAATTAACCCTTAAAATATTGTTATTATTAGATCGGGTTTACTTGCATTCGTAGGCGTTCGTACAGTCAAATCGTTTTCTATTATAAGAATTCATAAGATTAATCCTGCGATTATAATTGTAAAATTTATATTCCATTTAACAGCATAGAGATCAGATTTTTATTTACTTAATCAAATTAATCAATTAAAAATTATACCTACTCTCGATTAAAAATGTCCCAAAGTAAAATAGAATTAGTTTTGTTTTTTAACTAAAACTTCTGTAATTATTATTTCGTACATTAAAATAAGATGGATTTTTTGCTGTTGTTACGTTGAAATAAATTCAGGTTCGAGTTTTTTCCAAATCGCTTTATTTCGAATGCATAATAAATACAGCATAATAATAATAGCCCCTTTTATAATATAATTTTTTACATAAATTAACATAGTAAGAGAAGTATATTAGGAATTTTTTATAATATTTTTGTTAAAATCACCTCTCCAATTTACTTATAAGAAATAACGATATTATCACAGTTCTTATGGGAATTTACGTTAATTATTACAGCATGGATTTTAGGACATAAAAAATGTTAAAAATGGCACAATTTTAGGCTATAAAAATCATTGAAATATGCACAATAATTAAGAATTTAGGCGATTTTAGGCAATATATTATTGTAATGATAAAAATGAATAGGAGGCTCAGAATGATTATTTTGTCAGTTTGGTATGTAAACAAATACCAGAAAGCTGTAAAAAGTGTGATTTTGGTGATATCCAAAGCCACATGTACCACAACAAAGGCACAATATCTTGAATTCTAAAGTGATTGCGCTGGCAATGTTAAATTTTGGTGATTCTGAAAAGAAGAATTTATTAATGTGAAATTTGAATCTCCCGCCAAAATTATTACCTACAAATAATTTGTGATTTGTGGAAATTTTGGGGAATTTCGAATTAATTTTGATGATGATAGGTTATGAAGAATAATCTAGGCTTTTTGTTAATAGACACGGTCCAAGCCACAAGTGAAATTTCGTGTCTTCGATTTTATCGACGAATTTTCAAGTTTAATTTTTTTGGACCCAAGTTTCGGATCTAGGAAAGATTTCAAGCGATTACACGCTGCAATTTGATTTGGAGTAATCAAATTTGTTTCTCAATGTAGGAAATTTTGTTAATTTGACTGATAGTGACGTCATCGTCGCAGGTGTAGAATACACACAAATTTGCATTTTAATTGATGAATGTAATAGTTATCGGTTTTTTGAATGTCGTTTGTATTAGTTAATACAAGCATAAGCATGGTTTGTGCCCTAAAATTTGAGAATTATTAAAACGAGGCATACAGAAAACCGGGATCCTTGAAACATTTAAAGCAAATATGTTAAAACAACTAAAAATGGCATTTTTCTCAATGTTCATTCTAGAACTACTGAACATCGACTGTCAAATGTCAAAAACCTAACTTCAGAATAACCAGTTATTTTTACCTTATTTTTACCTTGGTTGGCACTACTGCAAACATTCATAGCAAGACTCGATTTAAAAGTAACTGCGCATGCGCGCATTTAGCTGGATGCTCTGTATGCATAGTTTTTGGGCTGTAATGACTTCCACAGTTTTATTAATGCGCGTGGGTACGAAGCGCCAACCCAGCGACTTCACCGAGATATATACAAGAATTCATAACAACTCAGATTACTGTTAGGAGTGGCAGATTTCCAAACAGGCGCACGCCTGGGGTCTCAAAATTCAGCTTTTTGGATCACTGGTATTAAATAGGAAGGAATAACTAATGGCCCTGCAGGTAGAGCGTTCGATTCCTGATGTAAAACTAGAAAACTAAATTCCTAGTCAACAGCCAACTCGATACGATTCACCAACCCGGATGGAGGTATCCGTGGGGTTTAGATGCCGAAATACTATTCTCTAATATTTTAGTCCTTCATATTGAACCTTCAGCAGCAAGACCAAATAAGAAGAATTTAAAATTTAAAAGAAGCACCCAAAGTAAGTATCAATGCAAATCTATTTAAATTTAATTTATGTAATGTTTTTGTAATTTATACATTATATTTTAATTTATAAGTAATAAACTAAAACATAATATACAAATTATAAAATTCTAATGAATAATTAAATTTTCCTTTCATTAAAATTTAATATAGCGTTCGAAAGAAAAAAAAATTTAATAATAATTTTGAGAAAGCAAAACATCATTATTATAATATTTCAATCCATAAAGAAAATTGACTGCTGTGTTTTTTCAGATTTTCTTGTGGTTTTCAGCTGCTTATAGAGACAGGCAAAATCAAAAGTTCTAATTAACTATTTAAAAGTATCAACTGTTAGAAATGGTAACTATTTTGACTTGATCTTGGTTAGACTTCTGGCCATCTTCTCTCGAAAGGCAATAGTAAACCACCACCTTCTTGTGATTCGGAACCCACGTTAAAAAAAATAATAAAACTTTAGGTATGTAGAAAATTGAAAAAAAATTGTGCGAAGAACAGTTTAAATTTCTGCTTAATAAACTTTTTTTCAATTAAAATTTCTTTGGTTTAAACCAAACAGTAAAATAGAGATTCGATTTGATAGGACTAATTCGCATCTTTTATAATACACATTAGACTAAAAAGTTGATGAGCAACCGAACCAAAATTGAAATATGACACCTGACTGTTTGTACGTATGCGGAAACCCTTTCCAGGATTAGAGAAGTTTACATCCGACATTTTTTCCTCTCAAATTGCTGAAGTCTGTACCAGCCCAGTTTTTCTTCATATCTTCCGGACACCTTTTGTTAAGTTTGACACAAAAGTGCATATTTTGCCAAATTTACATTTTTATAATCCAGGATGAAATATCAAAAGGTTGGAAAAACTACGAGAATAAATTTCGTTAAACTAAAAACTGACCATTTCCCTTTTTTGGGTTTATATAATCTGTAATTTACTATTGCAATAGCACCTTTGGGACTAGCGAACAAACAATTTAAAACGTGACCAATCCAATAAAAGCATTTTAGATAGACAATTTTTAAACGTGTGGTAGAATTTTCCACTCTTATACATAAATTTCTGTTAAAGTTAGAAAAATTCAATACAAGTTCATTTGAAAATTACAGAAAAGTTAAACTTGCCCTCATAAAATTGTTTATTGCAATAATACAGTAATAAATAAAATACCTTCATACTAGTGATGGGCATAACCGGATTATTTCAAGAATCGGATTCTGCCGATTAGGTTATTCTAATAACCGGATGATTTTATAATTCAAATTATTTTTAACTCATTTCTTTCTGAACAGGTAATGACGTAATTAGTGAAACAAAACCTCTTCTCCATTCGATTATGAAGCGCGCGTTATCAAATTTCAAAACATTTATGTTTACTTGACGAATTCCAAACTGACTTGATGTAAATAATATTAGTTAATGTTAGCTTTCCGGTGAAGCAGAGAATTGACTCGCGCATTAGGTTATAATATACGGTTATTTATTACGATTTTTCACTCGGTTCTGTCAGAAGGTTCTTAAATACCGGTATTTCGCGATTTATTATAAGGTTATTTTTAATTCGAATTATTCAATTTGATAATCGAATTATACAGGTTATTTCAATAACCGGATGACAGGTTATTTTTAATTTGAATTATCCCATCACTACTTCATACACCTTTGGTATGTAAGTATACCATAATAATATTATATTCCATTGTAAGCGTAAGTTTAACTCGACATAATAATTAACATTTCACTTCCAAAATGAACCCACCTATTCTGAATAGTCTCAAAGTTAGAAATTCTATTCAAGTGTAATTTATTATTTTCTCTTTTTATATTTTTTACTCCATTGTTAAATTCTAATCAATACTTAAGCATAAAAGATAAAAAAGTTTTAACGGTCCGCTGAAGTGTTTAGAAGCTTAAATATTTCAAATATAATATATCTCGTAACCTACACTAGTAAAATAAATGACTGCAAATCTCCCTCCAATAAAGGATTGATATAATTCCAATTTTTTCTAAATTGTGAGTGGTAATTGCGTTTTATGTAATCATTTGGAGTGAATTTAGCTAGCAATTTTGAAATGAATGGAAATTCTATAGAATTTGGATGAATACATATAAACTCAACTTATCCCTTTTAACTATTAGAAATATTTGCAGTACTTTTAACAGTAGCTGATTCGGGGGAGACTGCGACAAATCAAACAAAGCCCTAACTAGAGCTTAACTTAAAGCCATAGCAAAGATGTTGACTATTACCTACATGAATAACTGGACGTTTAAAAGTGAAGCTAGTAAATGCATTGTCGCCATTTACAAAAAGGACAAATTAACCTAAAAAGTGATATCAGGATATTATTTACATTTTAAATATATATTATATATATATATGTATACGGATTTCTACGGCTGGCGCCGCCTCTCCGTTCCCAGCTTCCAACTGTTTCTATCCTGACATAACTCTTCATCTATATTTCTGGAATTCATCGCCCCATTTTTATCGTCCCTCCAGCTTCTCCTAGGCCGTCCTCTCTTTCTCCGTTCCGGCGGGATCCATTCCAATACTTTTCTTCGCCATCTACTTTCTCCCATTCTTTTTGTATGTCCGAACCATATCAGAACATTTTAAATTAAGTATTTAAATAAATTTGTTATGCTTATAAAATAATTTTTTTCCTAGTTACAGCATCAGCAGCAGTATATCTTCAATGAATAGCCTAATGCCGAAGCTCACTGATTGCTAGTCGCGAAATCATACCCTTTAATATGTGTATGATGGATAATACCCCTTAAACATTTTTTTTTGCTTATAATTTTATTGTTGTTACAAAGTATACATTACAAAATACACAACAATGAAACATTTTGAAAAGAATGGGAAAATGAAAACGAGCTTATGCCATCATGTATAATAAAAGTTGAAAATAAATTTTCTCCTTAAGAGTTGAATTTTACTTTTAATTAAATTAAAGAGGTTTTGTTTACTTTTAATTCACTTTAGTACATTACATAAGTTAACTTTAAAAGTGTACTTATATATTAAAGAGTGAAAAACCGGCGAAACTGAAAATTAATGTAAATAGTACCTAATAATTTATACTACACGACAAAATAAATAAAAAAATCGTTTTTCAGACAATTTAATAATATAAATAAGAAAATCGATTCAGGATAAACGCATTGCAATAAATTGTATATAGTTGGCAATAAGTTAATCCAAAAAAGAATAGAAGTTGTAGAAGCGATTTTGAACAATTCTGCGTTTGTGCAACAAATGAAGTTCTAAATCAATGTAGAACAAATCTCAACGTAAACACTAATATATTTATTTGTTCAATCGCATAGGATTAAATGCTTATGCCCTTTTGTACTACTTACTTGATTGCCATTTACCTTAACAATGTTTAAGTAAAATCCAATAGTTTTAATTAGCTTTGATAAGTTTTACATATTCATTTCATTGTTAGTGTAACAAATTACGTTTCAATCGCAATTAGCAACTATGTATTAAGTTAGAACGACTATTGTTTTTAATCAATAGTTTATCTGAAATTTTAACGAGTTTAGTTAAATTATTTAATATAAAGCATGTGGCGATTTCCAAAGCAAACTGAAAATATTATTTTATAGCAGACTGCATTTTGCATAGTACCTAAATCACGTTTAACTGATGATGACCAAATTTTGATTAATGCATGACATAATTTGCAAATTCATTTAAAAATAGATAACCAACTTTTACAACAATTATTACATTAATAAATTAAAACTACTTTGCATATCTAAATTACTTTTGAAACCTGTCATACAAAAGCTTGATCCTCTATTATGGATTATTAAAATTATCAACATTGTACGAAAAGTTTCACTATCAAATTTTCAATTTGATAAACTTTATTTAGTAGAGGGATTAAAAATAACACTAAACCATTATAAATGTTGGACAATTTTTCATCCATGTTACAAACTTGTGCAAATGAAACCGAAGTCAAGGGCCGCATTACCACAAAATAGACTAACGTTGATTCAATCATCTTTTTGTATGCGGTGTGTAAGAGTGGGTGCAATTATGGTAAACTGTACCACACAAAAGTAAAACTTTAACGATAAACAAAAACAATAACCGTTACTAAAACCATTTCCTGATGGAAATGAACTTGTATTATTAGAAAATTATTTAATGTCATGATTTGGAATTCAGATGGAGATGCAACAGATTTAATTAGATGCCTAATGTTTATTAGAAAGACCATTCACGAAGCAAGAGAATGGCAGCAGGTCAATGTTAGATGACTTCTTTGAATTTAAAATATTAGAAACAGAAATTTTTTTGGAATAAATTTATAATTAAAAAAATCTGTCTGAACATTTAAATGACAATTTTGGCGGCAGCTTTTGTTGACACATAATCCTTTGAACTTTCTACATCTTCTTTGCAATACAAAGCACAGTCACGTCTCTCACTCAATGGCCTTAACATTGCCTTAATGTTCATATCACAATATATATTTTTTATACAGTTGGTTCCAATTTTACACATGATCGGCCTAAAAGCGATTTTTTGATGACAAGAAATGAAATTTATTTTCTGACATCACCCGATATGCTAACTATTAAATGAAATGGGAAGTTTTGTAGTAATCATCCAATTTTTGTTGATATGTTGCATTTTTGGTATGCATAAAATAAAGGACATGGTAATACAACAATAGAAAAGTATCTATTTCTATGTAATCTTGATTATGCTCTATATGGTGGGAAAGTAATTGGTATAGTAGATAATATAGGGAAAACTACATAATTGTATAGTAGAAGGTGCAGAAAGAAGATAATTAAGACTATACAGAAATATAATTTATTGCATTATGTCTTATTTTGCATGAATTTGTTGTTCGAAAGTTTATACTCTTCAATTGCTACTCTTTAGGCTCCTCAGAAATTTATTGCTGCTTATAATGGTGGCAAAATAAAAATCGAAATCGATTCTAAAAATCGACGGATCGAAACCGGTGTGTAATCTGCCATGAAGGGCCTTGTTAAAAGGCTTACCAAACCTTCTTTAGGGTAAAAGGACCGAGAGAGAGAGAGATAATAGATAAAATTAAAAGGAAGCGTTTAAGGTGAGGATCAACGTTAAATATCGCTTAATTTAGGAAATAATCAATTGTTAAGTTTCGATTTTTCACGCAAAAATCTAAAAGTTTCCGCATTCTGTTGACGGTACGTGCGCTAGAAGTAAATGCTTAGAGCAAGGCATATTAAGGGGTGTAACAACTGGAACCTGCGGTTCCAAGACGCTCTGACTCAGTAGATGATGTGTGTATTAAGGGGTGGGGCCTACCTCAGTTTCCGATTACTTGAAAAAACTGACAACATTAAACTACTTAAATCTTTCATTATAAATGCATTTTGTTAATTAAAATAGAATTTTAACTTAAAAACATACCACGCAGTTTATGGGCTTAAATATCCCAGTTTTACAGTTGCATAGACTTCACGGGTATTTTTTCCAACTGAGCGGCGAAAGATAATAGATCAAATTAACAGAAAGCGTTTAAGGTGAGGATGAACATCAAATATCGATTAATTTAAGATATTGTGGTGAAACAGAAATAGACTCAACTTCGTATTTAATAATTTGTCACTGAATAAGGGATGTTTTTATCCATAACGATACATGGTCGAGCACGGTTTTGTTGAATAAAGGTCGATTTATGTTACCGCTGATACAAGCACACGATTATTATTGAATGTTGGTGAAATCCAATGATTTATAAAGTTTACGGCGATTTAAACCTAAAGAGGAACAAATTTAATTATTTTTATTTGAATTTTAACCGCGAAAAGTTTACCTATTTTGAACTGCAAAGTGGCTCAAAATTTCGTTTTGTGTGGTGGCAGGTTGAATTTTCTCAACATAGAAGGTAGACAAAGTTGGCGTAGGAGTGTTGGCTGCGACTTGTGGAGCCAACAAGGCGTATTTAGGTGAGGTCCACCATAAGTGACCAATTTTCCAGTTTTTCTTGGAAAACCCAAGTGTTTTTCAAGCTGAGAATTAGTACGAAGTGTCGTCTAAAGTAGACGAGTGTTTTTAGATTGATTTGGAAGTAGAATCTTCAAGTTGCAGCGTTTTTTGAAAAACGCACATTTTTGGAAAAGTTTTGTATCACACATGTGCATATTTCTTGGTCAGCCATTGATAAATGATCGAATAATTTTTGTAATCACGACGATTACGCGCCTACAATTAAACATTTAGAAGAAAAAAATTCAATTTCGTTGAATTTTAAATGAAATAATTTTACTTGCCTGGATTTGAGGTTAGTTATAAAATTTTCTGAGATTGGTTCAAATTGGGGGAAATTTGCCAACAAACTTTCGTATACGATTGCCGATCGCCTTTATCTCGATATTTGTGGAATATTTGTGAAGATTTGAAGCCACAATTGAAATTTTATGAAGAATACAGCTGTACAAGGATGCAACAGATTGCCGAATGACAGGTGTCAAGCGGAGGAAAACAGCGGTTCCAAAACGTCGACAACGAGTGCCACCGTATTGGTAAATAATAAACTTTATAATTTGTTACACCATTTTTGTTATTGTAAATTAATTTGTGTCACACGATTACACATCAATAGAAACCTGGAGTATTTTGAGTTCGATTTGCAAGTAAATGCAAATACGAAGGGTTTTCTATACCACATTTTACACTTAGCGACCAAAACGAATCTGTTCGTAAACGACTCATGCTCGACCTGTTTATGTTTATTTTGAAATGAAATTTATTGATGAGAATTAAATTGGTCATTTTCTACGAGTCTGAGTTTAATTTATTTTTCATACAACGAACCACACCCGAATTTAGTTTTTTGGTATTGTCAATAACGACAATAAATTCGATTAAGGCACATCATGCAGTTTTGTTCCTAACAAGAAAAATTCGTTTGAGCAATTTTAGTGCGGCATTAAGGCCGTATAATTTGTTTTATTTGGCGACCCGAAAAGGAGAGAAGGCGAACCCAGCCCTGTTATTTGTCTCCGTACACAAATGTGAACCGACGCATAGCTGCCACGGTACTCTAGTGTTGAGGTATTGTCCTGGAGAAAATAAATTTTTATTGTTGAAGGGTCGTAGGAAATATCTCTACAGTATAATCAATTGTCAGTTTCGAGTTTTCACGTAAAAACCTCCAAGTTTCCCCATTCTGTTGACGGTACGTGCGCTAGAAGTAAATGCTTAGAGCAAGGCATATTAAGGGGTGGGGCCTACCTCAGTTTCCGATTACTTGAAAAAACTGACAACATTAAACTACTTACATCTTTCATTTTAAATGCATTTCGTTAATTAAAATAGAATTTTAACTTAAAAACATACCACGCAGTTTTGTGGGCTTATAGATCCCAGTTTTACAGTTGCATAGACTTCACGGGTATTTTTTCCAACTGAGCGGCGAAAGTTAATAGATCAAATTAAAACGAAGCGTTTAAGGTGAGGATGAACGTCAAATATCGGTTAATTTAGAAAATAATCAATTGTCAAGTTTCGATTTTTCAAGTAAAAACCTCCCAGTTTCCGCATTCTGTTGACTGTACGTGCGCTAGACGTAAATACTTAGAGAAAGACATATTAAAGAGTTGGGACTAGCTCAGTTTCCGATTACTTGTTTAAATTGCATGTCGTTAACTAAAATAGAATTTTAACCTAAAAAGATACCACGCAGATTCGTGGGCTTAAAGATCCCAGTTTTACAGTTGCGTAGACTTCAAGGATATTTTTTCCAACTGAGGGGCGAAAGATAATACTAGATCAAATTAAAAGGAAACGTTTAAGGTGAAGATGAACGTCAAATATCGATTAATTTTGGGAAATAATCAATTGCCAAGTTTCGATTTTTCACGCAAGAACCTCCCAGTTTCCGCATTCTGGCAAGGCATATTAAGGGGTGGGGCCTACCGAAATTTCCGATTATTTGTGAAACTAACAACATTAAACTAAAATTTTTATTTTAAATAGCATTTCGTTAATTGCAATAGAATTTTAACCTAACTTAAACACATACCACGCAGATTTGTGGACTTAAAGATCCCAGTTTTAGAGTTGCGTAGACTTCAGGGATATTTCTTTCAAGTGAGAGGCGAAATATAATAGATAAAATTAAAAGGAAACATTTAAAAGAAGAAGAAGTTTAAGGTGAGGATGAACGTCAAATATCGGTTAATGTAGGAAATAATTAATTGTAAAGTTTCGATTTTTCACGTAAGAACCTCCCAGTTTCCGTATTCTGTTGACGGTACGTGCTCTTAGACGTAAATACTTAGAGGAAGGCATATTAACCTTCATAAACCCGAGCGGGGTACAGCTGTACCCCAGACATGTATTTTTGAGTATATTTTCTAAAATAATTTTTTTTTCTTAATTTCCCTCGAGCTATGTTTCTTAAATATATATCTAAATTGGTATACAAATTTTGAATAAATTGCTTTTTCATATTATTTTTTCAAAATGCGTTTACTCATTTATCAATGCTGATAACTTTTTTATGTAAAAATATATTTTTTTATAAGCAGAATGTGTTTTATTTTTAATATTCCCTAATTATAACATTAATAAAAAAATAATAAGCCAAACAAATGTTGGGGTACATTTGGACCCCACTCGGTATTTAATGTAAGTTTTTGACCACGGGTTTATGAAGGTTAAAGGGTGTGGTCACAGCTGATGCGTTTACTCAATGTCGCGGCAAAGATCTAGATCAGCTCCGGAGGGGGGACCACACGGGTCGGAAAAGCCAATTTTTGCTATTAATCTTTCGAAGGCTGATTACTGCAGTAATTACAGCAAAACTTCGTGCGTGCTGAAACTCCTTGCTTGCATAAGTATTTTATAGTCACTAAACCATCCATGCGATATTCTAAGACGTTGAAAGAGATGAAGGAGGCTCCTCCGCCTTCACGATACTCTGTACTAAACGAAGTGATACTATGCTATTAAGGGGTGGACCTACCTCAGTTTCCGATTACATGTGAAATTGACAACATTAAACTAAACATTTCATTTTGGATTGCATTTTGTTAACCCAAAAACATATCACGAAGATTCGTGAACCTAAATATCCAAGTTTTAGAGTTGCGTAGACTTCACAAATATGTTTTCCAAGTGAGCAACCTCAAACATAATACCGGTTTTTGAGTTCCTTTGGCATACCCGGTTCGGGAGTTGCGGCGTATGTTTCGGGAATATTTTTTCCAAGTGAGCGGGCTCAAACATTCCAGTTTCAAATTTCGCACATTATATTTGCGGTTTTTGGGTATAATTGGTTCTAATTTTTGAAAGATTCGCAAAGAGCAGTTCACGAACAATTTAAATAAGTCTCTAGTTTGGACAAAACTAATCTTTTCACTGCAAAGTCCCATTCCCAAATTTTATTTAACAGTCAACTTTAAATACATTTCAATTTATAAACAAGTTAATAATTTTCAGACGTACATTTTTCAAATAGAAAACATTCCCCAACTAATTTTCAGATATAGAATTTAAAAATTAGAAGCTATACAAACATAATTATATTTTATTTATAATATATTTATGTGTATTATTAACTCGTAAGAATATTAAATATAGTTACTAAATTGTAACTTGTATTATTTTATATTCAAGTTAAGGATAAATAAAAATTAAAATTGAATGTATATATACCATGACAGTATTCAGTATTCGACCTCATATGCATTTATTTTGGTTTATTGATGGATTTTAATCGCCATCGGACTTCAATTAGGGTATCTCAATTCATTTGTAAGTATTTGGTTTTTTTTTTTAACATTTAGTTTTTTTTAAAAATTTTGTTTTACATCACTTTATAATAAATTTATCTTTGATTTTATATTATTATCATTTGATAAGTCCAAAAAAGGACGAAACAGCTGTCATGGTACATATACATTCAATTTTAATTTTTATTTATCCTTAACTTGAATATAAAATAATACAAGTTACTATTTATTTATAATATATTCGGCAAATTAAAAAGTTATTTGAAAAGTAATGATGAAAGCTGTGTGGGTGAATTTGTCAGAGAAAATATAATTAATTTTTAGGAAGTAATTTGAAAACGAAAACGTATTAAAAATTGATGTATATTATTTTATAGTAATAAATAAATATGCTGATCAGATTTTCAATTTGATATTAAAATTTTTTTAAATGTTAATTTATTTTGATTGATTCTAGTTGAAACAAAATTATACAATAAAGTTGTTTTACCATTACATTTTACAAATTTTCTGAAAACGTTTCTCACGCATTTTTAAGTAAAAGTATTTTGTTAATATAAATGGATATACAGGAAAGTGATTACTTGAACTTAATTGAAAACAAACAAGTTTTTGCGAAATCTTATAGAAAGGAAATCGGCAGAATCAACAATGTACAATTTTTGCTAAACAGGTATGAAAGTCTTCTTTTATCTTAAAGCAGTGTAAGTATAAACCAGAACCCCTTAAATCCTTTCAGTCATAAGTTACAGCTCTTAGTAAAGGAAGTCATCTTGTTTGTTTGTGCTATAAGGAAGTTTCCAATTTGAACTTTTTAGGAAACTTCTCTGCCTCACAATTTATTGCAAACTCAAAATATGTTCACCTTAGTTTGGTTAATTAAATGAAAATTAATTATGTGTATAACTTAAACATTAATATATTAACTTTGTACGTTAGTTAAATAATTGTGGCCGAGTAAATTTTTTTCAGTATATGCAAATATGCCCAACAATGTTAAAAATTTGAACCATTTAATTTCCATTATTTAGACATAGCTTTTCTTTACTCATTAAACCGCTACTAATTAGTTTCATTAGATTAATTAATTTCAGAAACTTTGTATTATTATAGAGGAAATTAAATACGGTAAGTTATATGGCATGTAATAGCTTTCACGAAATAAATTGTTAATTCCACCCTCAAGAACTTTATCATGCGGAATTGCATAAATAAATATTAACCAATAATAAAAGGAAAAGCACGGAATTGTTAATCGCAAAAAAATACGAATTGTTTTTTTTAAGGTGTAACATCGAACCAGAAGGTAAGCGGAAACGAGAAAATCCGAAAGTTCTAAATTACATTTCCTATTCGCAGTTTTATGATCTCTAGACCTGTTGCCATTTTAATGGTGGCTTTCTTTAGTTCATTGCTAATAATTAAATTATTTTACGATATTCAAAAATTGCGTTGAATTCAATTTAAAAATTGACAAGTTATACTGAACATTAAATAATGAATTATATACTACCTCTTATATTCTCTTCTTATTAGATGTTTAAATAAACATTTAACGGAAGCAATAAACATAGCTAAATAGAATTTGATATTTATAATTTAATATATAATTTTGTCGGGTTTAAACAGAACTAGCCTAAATCAATTTTGGCAAATTTGAGTTAGCTTCATTTATCAATTTATTATGATGGATTTTACAATTCTATCTATCTATTTTTGTCTTATCTAATATAATATTAGACATTATAATACTTCTGCACAAAGTAAAATAGATTATAATAAATTTATAAATGAAGCTAATTCAAATTGGCCAAAAATTACTTAGGCTAGTTCTGTTCAAACCCGAGGATTTATTATTTTAATTTCGCAGGCTATAACTTTTTTAACTAATTTTAAATAAAGTAAATCTATACAAAAATGAACTGAATTTTCCATCGTTTGTGAAAATGTATGAAATATATGAAAAAGTATAATTTTTACATCTATAAAATAATTTTGAAATGCTGTGCAAATTATTTTTCAATTTTGCGTTATGAAAAGTTAAAATAAATGTTATTAAAACTTTTCCCATTTTAATCCAAACTAAATTGATGAAGTAAAATCAATCAAAAAGGGCTCTCATGTTTTCGATGTACCTGGAATAACATTACAGGGATTATGTAAATAACCGAGGAGACCTGGTAATATAATTCTGATTTAACATAGAGCAAAAAAAGATTAAAGAGTGCGTTTCCCATCTTTGCCGTCTAATAAAAGCATGGAGTTTCAAAGAATGGATTATGTACGCACGTGATGTGTTCGTAAATGTATTCTATCTGAGTATACCATTGATCTTTGACTATTTGAGGAATGTGGAAGAGCTTGCAATTTTCTTTTGCCCATTTAGGAAATAAGCCGCGATAATAAACTTGGCAATTTTCAAAAGCGAATTTGTTGTAAGTACAATGTAACCTGATTAGTGCAGTAGTAAATTGAAAAACTCTTGAATAGGAAACATAATAAACCGTACCAAAATACACATAATAATAGTTTACGGTTAAAGAAGCCATACTTGAATTTAAAATGTATACAACAGAGGCTATAGTTTTCAAGTTTTATTCGTATGTTTTACGATTCCTGCTCGAATACTTTTCAACTCTAAAATCTTAACCAAGAATCTCGCAATTCCCTAGAAAATTATTTTGCATTTACCACATTGTAACATTTTAAATAAAGTTTCCTGGCAGGCTTACATATTTAAATTGCAGTATTTTACTTTTTAAAATACCATCATCATCATCAATAACAATCACCTTCTTGTTTTCCAAAAACATCCAAAGCTGCTTATACTATGTCAATGTATTTTTTATTTTGATTTATGAGTTGTGCATTATAAAGTAGTAAGTAACATTAAAATCAAAAAGTATTCTGTTGAGTATTTATACGAGTGAGATCCAGAATAGCATAGAATTAATTTACCGCTACATTAAATATACAAATGTTATTTTTCAATTTACCAAGGATTCTAGAATCAATGTAGAATAATATAAAAAATTCATGGAAAATTTTTGTTTCCTTAGGTAATACCACAGATTATATTATATTCTCCTCCACCGAATGGTTTTAAAACAATCTAAAAAATAATCGGGGAAAAATACTACCACAAACGGTGGATCGCACTCTAATTCCAGCTAAGCTCTGAGTAAATCAAAATAAAATTAAGCGAAAGAGACTCAAGTATTATACAGAAAAATCAAAATTTTATTAAATAAATCGAAAATGTTCTAAAAGAAATAATGCTCTTAAGTGTCAAATAATATTAAATAGAAACATGTACATGACTTTTTCAAGTTTTGATGCTGAAAATTGATCGCAAATCATTTAAAATGTAGCTGTGACAGAATGCAAGGCATATTAATTTATTCTTTGTGAAATTGTGCTGATTTGTCCAGCATAATAAAATAAAATCAAATTTGCAAAATTAATATGCTACACCACTGCTGATTCGATTTTGCTTATAGTTCGTTACCAGAAACTGTAATTTATTGCACTTTTGAACATTAAGCGCATCAACAAAAATGGGATCTTGCCTTGATTCGGTAGATAGGTACCAAGAGCCAATCAAAATGAATAATTTTTTAATCATAGAAAATGATAGAAGAAAATACTTTAAACTAATTGGCGCTGGCTGAACGTGGCATAAGAATTATTAAGTACCCCGATAATTATAGAAAAGAGCAGACTTAGTTTTGTTTGTTCACAACGATTCTTGAGTGTCGATTTAGTTTACGTTGATAAATATTTTTGATTTGAACGTTTTCTATTTTTCGTGCCAGGTCGTTTGTAACAAGTGGTCCAGCTCTTGTTTTTGAGTTTTTGACTTCTGTAAGGCTTCTGGCCAGCATGTGTGTTACTCTTTTATATGAGGGAACTACTACGCAGCTTTTGGTTTTTCCAACCCTTTCATTAGGGGTTGTGTCTCAGAGGGTAGTTTATGTTACAAACTCACCTAAACAATGCGGTAACGAGTGAAGTATTCAAGAAACTTATGTAGAATGAATAATAAAATGTGACAAAGTTTGTATGTAAGTTAAAATTCCATCGATCAAATGTTACACTTCAAAATAAATAAAATTTAAAAAGACAAAATTGATTAAATTCTAAACTTATCTCTAATTCTTTGTCTTTTAGAGAAATCTGAGATATACTAAAATTTTAAGCATCAAAAGGGAATAATCTTAAAATGCCTACATTTTTAAATATTTGAAATTCAAAACATTGCTAATAAATTTTCAAAAGTTCTTTGTAATTCAATCCAGCTTATTCACTGAATGTAAAAAAAATCAATCATATGATTGTAGTACTAAATAGAAAGAAGCGAATGGAAAATTTTGAATTAAAATTATCCATTTATCGTTTACATTAACTTAAAGTTTCAACTTTTTAGAACATTGTTTTATTATAAAACAATGAAATTGTCCATTTAAATGATAAGCATTATAAAAATTTGTCTCGTACTTTCCGAGAAAGCTTTTGTTGCAAAGTTTTGTTCGTATTCCACATTTTAGCATTATGAACAACACAATTACAAAAATGTTTAATCATTTTACTTTAAAAAGAAATAAAAAATTTGAAAAATGCATTAAATTGGTATCTAATATTATGAAGTGAATGGTAATAAATAACTTCAATTAGTGGTCGATTTATAATAGTTGTTAATTTTTGTAAAACTATTAATTACTGAAATAATTGTTTTTATCAATTAAACTTATTAAACACCCGACGCGACGCTAAGATGAAAACTGACATTTAAAATATTACAAATCATAAGAATAGTTTAAAATTTTGTTGCCTGATTTTATCCTGTCTCAACCCCAAAAATTCTCAAATCTGAAATATACAAGATTTGAATCTTGGTCTGTATAGAATTTCTAAACATTTGTTATTCGGTGAGCAATTCCACTTCTCCCTTTGTTTTAATAATATGATTGGCATTTAAATACATTAACAATTTATGTATTATGTAGTATCGAGAAGAACAAGCATATTAATTTTTATAAAATTTTGTTCTAATGTACGTAATCTAAAATCGATACCTAATTATATTGAAAGTTTCTTTAAATACATTTTTTCTGCTATTCAATTAACGTCATCTGTAGCATATTGGTTAACAGATTAGAAAAAAATAAATTAGTTTTTTTTAAAACCCAATAAAGTTATGAAAAATGTATCAATTGAGCATGAAAATGCATAATTACAATTTTTCTATTTTGAATTAAAGAAAATTAATTAGTGTTATAATAATAATTATCTATATAAATAATTCTTAAGAATGTTGATTTCTTTGGTTCGAAGAATTTTATAAACAATTGGCCATTATAATCAACAAAGATTGGTTTCAAAAAATAATTTTTTATCAATGATTATTTATTTTCATAAGTTGAATTTTGATACTTGGAGATAACATCATAATATTATCTTTAACTACAAAAAAAAATTGAAATTGTTTTTGGTTATTTTCATAAGAATTATTCCATTATTTATTTCTAAACCTACACGTTTGAATTTTTGTTGAAATGATCAATTCAGACAATTGGATTTTGAAAGCACTCTCTAGCATGTTTGTTTTTGATTATTTAGCATTTAAAGTAAAATATTTTAAATTTTTCCAAACAAAAATATAATAAATGCGACATCGTGGAAAAAAGCATTTCAACAGGAATAATGGAACGTGTTCAATTTAGGAAAACAGAGTTTTATGATTCAAATCTATTAAATTGAATGACCACAAGAGTATTAAATTTTCCGGTGTTTATGAATTTGTAATTTATATGATTATTGTATATTTCATTATAATCTACTTTTAATTTAGCGATAAAAATATTTTTTGCATTATCAGAAAATTGCAATATTAAAGAAGTAAACAAATTCATGAAATTCATACTCTATGCCTGTCGTAGTATTTAATTTTACATTTTAATTTTCTTATTGCAATTCTGCTTTTGTTCTTAATGATTTTTCCGCCTAAATTTTATTTTTATTCCAGTTTTTGTCTTAAATTTAATTTATGTAACTCTAATTTAATTGAAAATATGCGATGCCGTTAAAATGTCCTGTTTAATTTCTTTTTGAATTGTTCCTTGGTTTTTCATGATTTTCAACAATTTAATAAATAACTGTAATAATGAATAAATTTCTTATTACATATTTCTTTTCAAATTAGAAAAGGTACACTCACTTTGTAACATTTCATATGTTAGTTTTTATCTTAACGTCAGTTGTATAATGATTTATATTATCTACAGTCTACACTAAACTTAGCAGTTTAATCTGCAAAATAACAATAAAAAATATTTACTTATGTATATTATTTAAGAGTCCAAATCAAAGACGTAAACAAATAATTTACTTAATAAACATTTAGTACTTATTGATGGTACTAAACAAAAACACGAAGTTAGTGCGAAATTGTATCGTACATACCTACATAATAATATTATCGATTTGCTTCGCTGTTATTTTATTTAATCTTATTTCATGTACTACATTGATAAAATTAATTAAAAGTGCTTCTGTTAAACATAAACCATTTTTGTAGTATTTTATGTATGGAAATGGAAAAGTTTTGATTAACAATTAAAAAAAAGTTCTTGAAAAACATCTTTTGTTCTAATAGAATTTATTCAGAACCTTTCTAGCGACAAAGTTAAAGTACAAGCCGTTAGTAAGTAATGAGAAAATTAAGTACGAAAGTATACAATAATTTATTGTATTACCACTGGTTAGATGAAGATGTGGCCACAATAAGTCGAAATAGAAAACATTCTAAGGACAACAAGAAAAAAAATTACATTATCATAAACGCTCAGAGAAAACAATAAAGATTTCGTTAATAAATTTTTACAATATATTCGTTTAAAGGGAATTTTTAGAAAATGGCCATTTTATTGTGTTCTCAAAAACGTAAGAGGTATTTAATTTGGGTTACTATCACTTTGCTAATATTACCTAGAAAGGAAGAAGATTATGTGACAAAACCTACGCATTTAAAAGAGATGACGGTTGATCTAAAAAGTTATGGTAATAAATGGCGTTGGTAACCTGATTTACAAAATTTCAAAATTAAGTAATGTACCGTTATAATAGCAAATATGTATATGGTATGCACAAATCGATGTTAAAATGGGTATTGTGAAAAATTTCTTATTAGGCATTCATGCACAGTGAATTAATATTAGATAATACATAGTAGAGATCGTGCCAAAGAATTTGACATGAACTTTACCAATGGGAAAGAAAATTCTTACAGTTTCTTTTTTTAATTTACAAAAAGTTATACTCTATGTTACTACATTTTCAGACTTCTAAATTTTCCCGTCAATGAAAAAGGAATAAGTTTCATGAAACTTCAAATTTGCGCTAATTTATTTATAGAAATTTTAAATAAAGCGTAGTTTCCTGAATTATTAACATATTTTCATTATAGAATGGTATGGTTGGCTGCATAGGCTACCTAATTATGTACGTGCATTTCCATAATTCAAATTTTCTTGTTTAAAAATTAGAAAATCTACTCTACTATTCGCGACTTCATCTTGCACTATTTAAGCTTAAGTAAAATTTATGGAAGCAAACTACCACATTTGAAAGTAATATTTCAGAGTGTATGCAAAGCAACTTAAAATTATTATCATTTCAGTCTCATACTGTGATTAACTTAAAACAAATCTTTTCACGTAAAGTATACAATATTCCTAAAAATATAGTACGACCTCGATAATTTGATCTGGTGATAGAACGCTTCCGGAATATTAATTTTCTACAACGAAATAAACCATTCACATAAAATTTACAGTATCATTAAAATTGATTACATTTTCGTTATTATAGTGGAAATATACTTTTAGATTCCATTTATTCATTTAATCTAATATGCAATATTCATCACGCCGTTTTATTATTACGAAAACGACATACACAAAGAAAGAAATTTACAATAATTTGAATGTTAAATTTAACACATCGGGTTTAAATTTTGATTACATTTCCAAATTTCATACGAAATATTTCCTTATTGTTCTCTTTGTGTTTCTACTTAAATGTTTTTGCGGTTAAAACGTTGAGTTTCAAATCTGCAAATTAATTTTTAACTGGCAACTTCTATTTTTTGAATCGAAACTTTACTATTCGGAATTTATTAATTTTGCAGTGAATTAATTGAACCGATATTGCAGTGAAAACTGTAATAATAAGCCATTACTAAAACAAGGTAGAATTTATATTCATCATTTTGCATTGTTAAACGTTAATTACTTGCTTCATTGCTTAAGTCCTTATATTATTTAGTTCTAAATTCTGATTAAAGATCGTAACTTGAAGTTATAATAGCAATAATAATTTTCATAAAGGGATAATTTATTTACTTCCATCAAGTCAATGTTTGCGGATGTTTAAATTTAAGAGCATGCGATTCCGAAAGGCTTAAAAAATTTAATTATAAAATAAAATTTAATTAACACCTAACATTATTTGAACAAAAAATATTTTCAAATTCACAAGTTACCTCGAAATATTTATCTATACTTCTAAATATTACAATATATTTTTAAATATTTAGATTAACTTCAAAGATAATAGAAAACTCTGATGGGATGCTATTTATAACTTCTAAATTTTTAATAAAAATTATTCTCATTCCTTATTTGTGCCCTTTCCCGTTTTGCATTCTCTACCTTTTTATTAAAATATTGAAGTTCAAAATTTTTTAGTCGATCATACCTCTTGTAACTTGTCTTGTTACCTTAGATACTCCCTAAAATTGAAATACTTCTTTCAATTAATTATATTTATTAGAATGAAAATAAGCATAAAATATAGTGGGCCAAGCAACCCCAAGCAGCCAACCAACAATGAAGTGAGCGATTGAATTCTTAAAACTCAAATACTTTAATAATTCAGAAAAAATGACAAATCTCAAAAGTGTGCCATCCAACCCAGGTCTTCCGTTCCATATTTTCCTGTACAAGTGACAACTGCAAGTGTTTTTATGACTTTAGATTTAATTAACTTGTAGTACAGTTGAAGTTGTTTTTAAATTGCCTTAATAAATTTAATTAAACTTAAGATTAATGAGTTTAGAAGGTTTTGAATTTGACATTATGTATGAAATAATTTTAATAGTTATCTTAAGGTGAATAATTCACAGTAATTTTAATTTTTCATTGATTAAAACTATTGCAGAAGTTTTCACATAACTACGTAATTTTATTTTAGGTTTCAATTTATATTTTATTTTAAATTTCCATTTCATTTTGAAGCATTTATTTAATAATATTAAAGTGGAAAGTTATAAATTTATCCACTCATAAGGAATGCTTTTTTTTTTTTAAATTTTTAGCTTACGGTTAGTAAGTGCCGCTTCCTTTGCTTAATTTGTAGCTTTAAAAGCAAGAATATGAATCTAAAATATTTATACGTATAATTTTGTTATATAGGGTGTTTTTTTAGCTGCATGAGAACTTTCAATAGGGATAACAATTGAATCAAGATTGCTATGGAAACAGTTTTTTGAAATTTGTGTTTTGCAAGGTTTGGCATTTGATAATGCATAGATTGACCATTGAACAACGCTACCAAATTCGCTTCCAACCAATTGGAAGTGGATCCATTTTTTTACCGTAAAATTTTGTTCATTGACGAGGCACATTTCTGGTTAATTGGGTATGTGAACAAACAAAATTGCCATATATGGACTGAGACCAATCCGGGACATTATCTTGAGACTCCATTGCATCCATTAAAATTGACTGTTTGGTGTGGAATACACGCCAACGGCATCATTGGTCCATATGTCTTTCGAAATGAGGAAGGAGCTACCGTTACGGTGAATGGTGTGAGATATCGACACATGCTCAATACATTTTTGTTTCCAAAACTTCAAGAGCTAAACATTGACAACTTATGGTTCCAATAGGATGGTGCTACGTGCCACACAGCCAACGAAACCATCAATTTATTGAAAGGACAATTTGGTGACAACATTATTTCAAAACGTGGTCCTATCAATTGGCCTCCAAGATCGTGTGATTTGACACCTCCAGATTATTTTCTGTGGGGGTATGTTAAATCCATGGTTTATGCTAACAAACCAATAACTCTAGAAGCATTGGAGGCTAATATTCAGCAAGCCATTTATGAAATAAAGCCAGAAATATTGGAAAAAGTGGTCAAAAATTGGACTGAACGGATGCGCTTCGTAACCATTAGTCGTGGTGGTCACATGCCGGAAGTCATGTTCAAATCATAAATGCCATTAACTGTACTTTCATAAAAAAATTATAACCAAAACATTCCGTCAGGTTTTTAATCTTTTATTTCATTTTGAAGTTCTCATGCAGCTAAAAAAACACCCTATACTTGTGAATTCCACTAATATAAAAATATCGTTAAAACCTAATGATTTTATTATTTTACTGTAGAAAAAGAAACAATGAGAACAAAATACAATATTTTTAAAAGGATGTAACTTTTGATTCTTCGTTAGGGCGCTAGTTTGCTTAGTTCCATCTGTACTACAATCCAGTAGAAGTTTTACCACAACATTATATTCCAACATTTTATCTTAAATAAAATAAAAGTTCTTCCTACCCTAACCGTGGACAATTCCACGCTCCCAAGAACTGGGTATAAAAGCTGGTCATCCAGGGCGTCGTCCTGACATTATTCAATATTCTCATTCAAATTTAAATCTAAAAACGCATGGTTGTAAGGGAACTCCAGAAATGAGTTAACAAAAGGTTTATTTTTTGTTCGGGTGCTTGTAACTTCGAGATACTGTAAATTTTTAGCGGTAAACTCCTTTTTACTTGCTCTTTACATAAATATAAAGGAAAGAGTTTAATATTACTTACTAATAAGATAAAATTTGAATTTTATTTTTAGAAATAACAATTAAAAATTAAGAAAGTTTATTATGTTGGAATAAGCGAGTGCCTACGGTTTTATAATTAAAATTACAAATTTTTGTTGTTGATATTAAAACGAATTTATTAAAAACTGTATAATATTGTAAGTAAAACTTGATGGATCGAAAATAACGTTGAAATTAAATTTTATGTTATTAAAATAATATATTAATGGATTCTACAGATAAGTAATTGGAATATTTACAAATTGAACAACTTAGTAAATGGAACATCGTATTTTACCAAAAGGAAATTCTAAAATTAATTTCAGCATACCCCAACAAAATGTTGAAATGTTCAGTTTTATTCTGTATTCACAAAATTATTAATTAGTAAAATATTATTCATTTTGAAAAAAGTTTTTTTTTGTTAACCGAAAGGTCAGAAAACTATTATGACAAAACTTTTAGGATTTAAGAAACACAAAACAGGTTTGCATGCAAATTAAACGTTTTATAATAAAAATAGCATTTTATACATTTTTGCACAACCAACTTCAGGAAACATTGCCAATTATTAAAGTGAGCGTTGCTAACTTGAATAAAAAAGTTTTTAAATTAAAAAGTTTTATTTTGAAAAGTGTATTCTAACTAAACACAAAATGTTAAAATTAATTATTGAATATACTGATGTTAGTTAACTCTACAATATTAAAGACAAATAATTCAAATAATGGAACTCCAAATCGAATGTTTTAATAAAATTGGTGTCAAAATCGTGAGTTTCCGTTTTTTTTTGTTGGAAATTTACACTCACTCAGCTGAGCGTGACCAATATGTGTAGGTTTATAGTTATTCAGTCTTCTGTAGGAACACCCACCATAATAGGAAGTAGATTGGAGATGTTATGGCTAATAACAACTTTTTGGCTTTTACCAGACAAGAACCCCGTGAGGAGCAGAAGTACTTCCCCAGATATATCGGAAAAACTCAACATAGTAATCAACCACATACCCATATCAGAAGCACTGATGATATCATTTGTAACATCAAACATGGCTGTAGCACAGCTATGAAGAGGTCTAAATCCCGACTGCGTGGAAGGCAGAATTCAACAGCTGGACTAACTAATGCTTTCTTCCAAACATCAGAAAAAATGCCGTCTAGCAGACATGAGTTAATGATTTAAGTGACGAAGAGGTAATCCAATAAGAGAGTTACTAATACCTAGTTTACACGAGCTTAGTAGCTAATGCTTAGTACTAATACCTTGCGTGTAAACATGCTGAAATAGTGCTTAGTATTAGTGCAACCGCCAGTGCAAGTGAATAGAAGTCGGTTCTATTTACTAACGACAAGTTGACCACCTCCACCAAAATTTAACGTAGCACTTGTCGCTTGCTGACGTCATATATCTTGCTACTAACAAGATCGTGGCTACTAATACCTTTTTACTAATACCAACGTGTAAACGATTACTTCTTACTTGTCACTATACCGATTAGTACTAAGCATTAGTATTAAGCATTAGTACTAATCGGTATAGTGACAAGTAAGCAGTAATCGTTTACACGTTGGTATTAGTAAAAAGGTATTAGTAGCCACGATCTTGTTAGTAGCAAGATATATGACGTCAGCAAACGACAAGTGCTATGTTAAATTTAGGTGGAGGTGGTCAACTTGTCGTTAGTAAATAGAACCGACTTCTATTCACTTGCACTGGCGGTTGCACTAATACTAAGCACTACTTCAGCATGTTTACACGCAAGGTATTAGTACTAAGCATTAGCTACTAAGCTCGTGTAAACTAGGTATTATACCTAGGTTTTACCACGCAAGGTATTAGTACTAAGCATTAGTACTAATGCTTAGTACTAATACCTTGCGTGTAAACATGCTGAAGTAGTGCTTAGTATTAGTGCAACCGCCAGTGCAAGTGAATAGAAGTCGGTTCTATTTACTAACGACAAGTTGACCACCTCCACTAAAATTTAACCTAGCACTTGTCGCTTGCTGACGTCATATATCTTGCTACTAACAAGATCGTGGCTACTGGCTACTCACTAATACCTTTTTACTAATACCAACGTGTAAACGGTTACTTGTTACTTGTCACTATACCGATTAGTACTAAGCATTAGTACTAAGCATTAGTTACTAAGCTCGTGTAAACTAGGCATTAGTCTTAATAGAAGCAATTTAGGCTTATGTCAACTACATCAACCAAATTAAAATGAAAGGCACTCATATTAGGTTTTAATTTTTTGATAAATAAGTAATAATAGATTTAGTTGAAGAAATAACAAATTTGTTAAGACAAATTTAAAAAAAAAAAGTCCTCCATAACCGCTTAGGATCACAACCATCAACAGCAGACTTGTAAATATGCACGTTTATTCGATTTATGCCCAAGACTATAAAGGTGGGAATAAAATTAGTCTTGGGGATAAATTTATCTAGGAGATAAATTTATATTCGTGCAACTTCGGATTTACATTTATTTTTGACACATGAGGTGAATTAAATGCCATATTTTTAATTTTAAACACATTTTCGTATTTGTTATTAATTTATAATATCAATTTTTGCTGTAAGATAACGTACATTTTACTATTATCAATATTTATAGTAATCATATTATTATTAGTTAATACTTTATATGACAAATTAAAATATATTTATTAATGACTCCGTTGGCCTTGTGCTTAGCAAGTCGGCTTTCATTTTGTCATTGCGAGTTCGATCCTCACCAGAATCATATTTTTTTATTTAAAGTTTTATTTAAGTATTATATTATTATAATAAGGGCCGACCTAAATGTATCTACTAGACTAATAATTAGTTTTTTAATTTATGAATCTCCTAGTTAAATTTGTAGTTTGTGAATGGTGCTTTACCTACGTACAAATTTACCTAGGAGATTCATAAATTAAAAAAACTAATTATTAGTCTAGTAGATACATTTAGGTGGGCCCTTATTATAATAATATAATACTTAAATAAAAATTTAAATAAAAAAATATGATTCTGGTGAGAATCGAACTCGCAATGACAAAATGAAAGCCGACTTGCTAAGCACAAGGCCAACGGAGTCATTAATAAATATATTTTAATTTGTCATATAAAGTATTAACTAATAATAATAATGTGATTACTATAAATATTGATAATAGTAAAATGTACGTTATCTTACAGCAAAAATTGATATTATAAATTAATAACAAATACGAAAATGTGTTTAAAATTAAAAATATGGCATTTAATTCACCTCATGTGTCAAATATAAATGTAAATCCGAAGTTGCACGAATATAAATTTATCTCCTAGATAAATTTATCCCCAAGACTAATTTTATTCCCACCTTTATAGTCTTGGGCATTAATTAAAAAAGTGGTAAGATTTTTCAACTTCTCAAAGTCAAGCCAGTATAATCACTAACAGGAAGAATAGTAGAAAACATCAAATATTAATCAATAAGTTTGCCTAGCAAGGAAAGTAATATTGAAATTTTTTCGTCAAGGATTTTATACGAAATTCCAAAATATATAAAAAATGTAATGTAAAAGTTAGTATTATATTGAACTTAAAATTCCAGCTTTACAAAAAATGTACTATACATTACAAATTCTCGCAGAAGTTGTTCAAAGCACAAAAATTGAGTATTAAATATTAAAGTTTATAAAACATTTTTGTTAACAATCCACCGGTTTAAAATGTTACCAAATGAGTTAATTAATCAAATACTGTACACATTAAACTAATTATAAATTTTGTAAAAGTAAGAAAAGCGTACCAAATGGATTTCGTTTTAATGTGATTAATGGAAATTACCAGTAGGTTCATTCCCATGATAAAAACGTGTACATTTTAAATATTTTCGACATATTTATTAAATTCCGACAAAATTGCTATTCTTAAAAAAACGTGCGGCTATTATATTTGCCAAACATTGCTTGCTAATCAGTAAAAATCGTGCCACGTTTGCTTTGTATTGCTTTAATTTACCGAAAAGGGAATGTGGAATAGTGTATCTACTGTGCGACATTTTTTCACCATTTCGGTTTTGTAATACGGCCGCTTTGGCTACGTTTTATGTGGTCATTAGGTTTATAGTAGGTACTTTGCTAATCAATTATTAGCAATATGTAATTACTGCTCGATATGCCTCAATTTTAGATGACAGTTTGCAACCATTTGTGAATAAAAAACCTTGAAGTTATAAATACATTAATATAATAATAAATAAAATGATTTACATTAGGCCATGCTTAGGCACTAAAATAAAGAGCAATAATGCGTCCAACAAGCTACCACCTGTGTTTGAGCAGGCGGTGCCAACACTTCGATTTATAGCAACAAACACTAAAACAAGAAAATACAATGTTCAGTTTTGCGATTAGAGTTCTGTTTATTATTATTACGTTAATTGGCCAATACTTACGAGAGGACAATTCCGACTAAGAGGCTCAAATTGAAAATAAAAATTAACGGAATGATATAGTAGATAACACGAAAGTTCCGCCGCACTTCACGAATTATCATGGAGCCATAGGCTTCCCTACATAAATCGTTTAAAATTGTCATTTGTATAGTATAGTCAGGTGGTACCACTGTGAATTAGAGGAAATTGCAAACGCGGCTAAGTACAATTAAAAATTTGCTAAAAATCTTGCTTATGACATTATTTACTTCCCTAGGGAAGTTAAAAAAAACTTTCTTTTCCAAATGTCTTGAAAATAATTTATAAAATGTCTGTAATTTGTAAAATTAACTTACATATTATTAAATAAGTATTACTTACTTAATCGGCATTAAAAATGTTATTTTATGTAATAATGTATTAAAGGACAAAAAATAAGAAGAAGCATAAAATTTTCGTTATAATTTTACCAATTTTTTGGATTTAAATCAAATATTGAATTATGTATCCTATCTGCAGGAAAGCATTTCCATACCGTCGCTGCATATTACTGTCCAAAATTAACTCAATATCTGCAGTATATATTTTGGACTCATAAGCCAAAGTAACAAAAAAGTGCAAATGCTACAGTTATAGCGTACCGGTAATTGTGTTTGCTTAATTAAACTATTTGTTGAATTCAAATGTTAATTTTTTTTTACAAAATTAGTAATTTATAAGTTAAATAAATATGCATACTATATCATTATAAATTGCATTACTATCATAAATAAATTACCCAGTCTGTGCAGTCTGAAAACTACAATGGAGTAGAGCCAGTAGAACTTTTTATGATTTAAAAGTTTGATGGTTTTTCATCAAATTCCATATTTTGAGACTTATTATATCTAAATAAGCATTATCACTTTAGTAATTATAAATTTGAGAGGGTTGTTAGCATAGCGATTAAGCGCATATACTGCTAGCATAGAGAACCCGGTTCGACTCCCGGCGAAGTAAGAATCATATTATTGTGGCCGTCTCCCCTCGGCAGGCAATGGCAAACCACCGAGGTGTAATCTGCCATGAAAATCCTTTGTTAAAAGGCTCACCACACCCTACAGAAGGATTATGAACTGAAGAGAGAGAGAGAGAATTATAAATTATAATGTTGGATTTTTCGAGTCAATAAGAAGATCGCCTTTTCTGTCAGAAAATACAGACACAGAAAATTCGGGATCAATAAGTTACGAAATTCGCCTTCGGCTCATCCCGTAAACTACCTGTCTCGCCCAGTAAAAGGTCCCTTCAATGATTGGTACGTAGTATACTACGCATTAATTATATCCTTTGATAAGTTTTGATCTTGCTCTTGTAAATAAAAATATAAAAAAAATATCGATTTTACATATTTATTGAACTTTAAATTAAAATAAAAAATATTATTTCTCCAAAATTAGTATTATTTGGTATGGGATCAAACCCATGAAAACGATGACGCTTCCCGAGCATGAAGATAACTTCGCCAAAAATGATGCAGTCTTCAAAACTGAAAAGTAATCTTTTGAAATAATATAATTATTTGTAATGAGGGAGGTTTTTTCTTTTTACAAAATACAAAATCTATAGTATATGGTAAATGAAACTTTAGTGTACAAGTTACAAGATTATTTTTCATTTTTGCAGATTAGATTATTTTTAGCGAAGTTTCACGCCCAGGAAGCGTCATCGTTTTCATCGGTGGCCAATTTGACCCCATAGAAAATTATGTTAATTTTAGAATACTATTTTTTATAGGTACTATAATTAGTAAGGATATTTTAATAATTTACGAATGAAGGTAATAAAATTAATATTGTATTTTTTAAGCTTTCAAATGCGTAATGCATTGTTCATCAGAAATTACATAATAATGGGTAAACATGGAAACATATACAATGTATTGTCATTTGAATGATAACAGGATCCAACCAATAACCGTGAGTTAGGAAAAAACCTGGATTGTGTTCCAGCAAAAAAGGAAAACCTAACTCCAACACGTAAAATACTTTTACGTCTGGGAGTTAGGTTTTCCTAATTTGGCTAATTTTAAAATTGGCAACTTTAAAATCCATTATTGGCCAAACTAATCGATATACGACATCCTATCTAAATCCGCCCTGTTTTATTAAATAAATTTAATATTCTCGTGGCGCAGTTACTTACCTGCCCCCGTGGACTTAATATTATTTCAACAATCGTCGATTTCAATTTGTTAAAATGGTAAAATAATTAATTATTAACACAAACTCTGGAAATTAATTTTGCATTCTTTATGTTCTTGTGCAGATTTGATGTGCATCACACATGATTTTTCCTATTGATATAGATTTAATTAAATAAAAACCAATCTTTTTGTAGGCACAGTAACTTTCAAAGTAACTTTTTACGAGAAAAGGTCAAGACATCTTTTTTGTTCATTTCATTGTTCCTTTGATGACGGATACCTTCTTATCGACCTTTCGTGCAAAAATAATTACAGCATCTTGAAAACAAAAGTTTAACAATCTTTAGAAGGCAAAACCTATTATTACTATGAAATTTTACGTTTAAACCAAAATTTACTTAAAAACTAAAATCATGTACGAAAAAAATACTAAAAACATTAAAAATAATCCTTATACATAGTAAAACATAAATTGCCAGTAATTAGAAAGCATGAAAAAGGCAAGATATCTTTTTTGTTCATCTAATCGTTCCCTTGACAACGCTGATGTTAATTTTTATATTTACAAAAGTAACTAGAGAATCGTAAAAGCAAAATTTACCTTAAAATCAAAAAAAGTGAGGTTATTATGGACGGATTTTAACCAAAATTTAATAAACTCTACATAGGGTGTGAAAATTCAAGTTAATTCGTGTATGCATTTGTTTCAAATGGTTTCCTAAAATGTTCCACAAGGACACATACACCCCCGACAAAATTTAAAAAATTAAATTTGTCAAAAATGATTTTTAGGGGCTCATAGACCATGGGAAAGTTGCTAACTCAAGTTTTTTTCTATCAAGATCACAATATTATCCTTTACTGGTTAACAGGAAAGTAAAATACAAAATAGAGTTTTTCTTTCCATTTTTCCCTATAACTATGTATAATATTGTTTTGAGCCTAGGTGCCCATCAACGTACCTTTTTTAAAGTGCCCGCCAGAAGGTTAGGTTAGTGGGAGATAAATTAACATATCGTCGGTTTAAAGGTAAAACTCACTAAGTGACAATTTTGAAGATAATAAGTTTTTAACATTATGTGCATCAGGGGACCATATTCTATGAGAATAAAAAATCATTAACTGTACCTCAACTATAGGTTTTCCCAAAAAATCAGCTCAATCGAATGTAACACTGAATTTTAACATTGAAAAAGCATCTTAAAACTCAATTTTCTCGTCATTTCAATTATGTATAAATATAGTGAGTTTTACCTTTAAACCGACGATATTATATCACCTGGGACTAATTCTAATGATTTCAAGCTTTTAACGATGGGATGCTACCTTTTTATTAAATTGCAAATGGTTTTCAACCTAGAGATGGAATTCGATGGCAAGAACAAGTACAATAATTATTAATTCCATCGTTTGCACTAGTCTGAACGTTAATATGTCACAATTTGATGCTGGGAGTACTTTTAAAATAAATGTGGTGCTATTTTACGGTGGTTTTTACTTTGATATTCTCGGGGATTTAATTTTAGGATACAGTTTCTCCATGGAGAAGAGATGATGATTATTCGTCAACCACTTCTGTAGCTAAATTTGCTCTTGTTTGGCTTGGAATATCATGATAGATTCAAACGACTCCTATCATTCCCCATTAATCTCCAGTAGGCGAGACACCTGACCGACGGCGACGCCGGCGCCGACGATAGAGCGGTCAGTTGACTTATCTTGTGATTGTACGTTTAAGAGATTTGTTTCCATTTTTCAATTCCATGGAGACAAATAGAATGCAATAATTTGCAAGCGATTTAATTCCTATTACTATAAAACGCAGTTTTTGTATTTTCAGCTTTATCTATTATCTTATTTAAATAATTTATCTTTATTAATCTTTATTTCGACTTAATTATAGCTTTTGCAAATAAGCCATTTTTTTATTCATACCAACAATCACGATCTAGTAATTCTAGATCGTGCCAACAACAAGAAAGGCAGTCATTAGAAGTGAGGTTATAACGAATTATTTTACTGATGAGTGAGGTTATGTCGATAAAATGACGAAAAGAATTATTTGTGTGCAGTTAATTTATAAATGTTGTAAATAGCAATTATAGAAAAATGTTTACACCTTAAATGCATAAACATTTTCATCGTTGGAATGTAAAATGGAGCATTCAAGGATGTGCCTAAAACACAAATAAAAATTCAAATGATTATTTGAAAGCAGGAATTAGAATAGAAAATGTTATAATAAAAGTTTTTCTTATCAAATTTAAAAGTAATTTATTGGTAACAACCAAAAATTGCCAAAACTTTACGGTACTATTTAAATTGTAAAAAGAAGAAGAAATCAATGTCAAACTGAGCAAAAAAGTTTCGAGCATGATTGCTATACAAAAAATTGAAGTTTCCGCCTTACATTTCCTTACTGTCTCAAGAATTTCTCTGTGGGAGTGATCAGCTTTTTGTACTTATAATACGATAAAATATCAAAGGTTATTTTGCTAATAAAAAATTTAAATAATTTACATATAACGAAACCAATAATTGACTAATGACTTACGTTTTCATAACATAAAATAAAAGTGAATTGAAATAATCTACATAACAAGGTTAATGGCAAAATTATTTAAATATTTACAAACAAAGAATTGATAAAGAAATTTCATCAAGAGCAAGTACTATAATATAGAGATTGGAAAATATTTTTACAATTATTTTCACCGGTACAAAATTAGCAATTTAATTTGTAATTAACCTTACCTTAAATTTTACAATACAACTTAATTGCTTTTGAGAGATCGAATTCAGAATTACCGATTTGTATTCTTTAGAAACTTGTATTGAATTGGAATTAACAGATAAGAACTGATTTATTTGTATCTTAACTTTGTTTGTCATTATCAACATTACAATCTTAAAAAGATAATTATGTATGTCAAGTTAAGAAAAGTTACTATAAAAACGCCACATAACATTATTAAATTATATAAACAAATAGAAAGGCCAAGGCTTGTACTTCTTGTAATTGGAATAAATTAGATTTTCATTAGTCGAAGCAATAAAACGTCGATGTGTTTGAACATGTTCATGATTGAACTTCATGAAGCTGTAATATCCAAAAAGTAATTTCAATTTAAATTTTAATCATTTTAGAAATTCACTTTAATTTGTTTTATGTCAACTTGTAACTTTCTTCATTTTTAATCTAAGACATCATCAATTAAACATCAAACTTACCCCGATGGTACATAGTTAGCCGAAAGAAAAGATTTCGGCAATGACATGGACCGCTGTTGAGACTCCAAGAATGCAGCATTCTTATCTTCCATTGGAGCACTACCCGGTCGCGTTAAAATTATTTCTCTTTGCATTTCGTTTTTATGCGAACTTGTTTCCTCCAAAGGTGTAGACGTTCCCGAACTTTTTGCATTTTTAGGACTTTTACTAACGGTTCGATCAGATGTCGTTAACCACACGTCACTACTCGACGACGAATTACTAGAATTACCGATCGCGGAAGGAGAACGACTAGCACTTTTAGAGTTAACCGGAGAAACTTTACGTTCCATGTGTAAGTCACTTGCTTTATTTGGACTTAAATGCCGTTCGCGTGGTTTATAATCACCTGTAACAAGCGAATCGTTACGACGCCGTTGCACATGCACCGGATCCGTAGAACCCTTCGAAGTTGGAGATCGTTTCCTATTTTGGTCCATCATAGTTAAAGTCGCCCGATTTTTATCAACGTTTGCACAATCGAGAGATCTTTGATGGGTTGGGTAACTTTGCGAAACCCTCATCATTGATTGTGTCCGACTATTATTGATACTGTCGCGGTGAGCACAATGCGGCCAAAAGTCGCAGGTGTTGGAATTGCATGGATTTGGAGTTTCAGATGTCGGACTGCTCTTAAATTGTGGCTTTGAAGATGAATTCGGAGTTGTAATCCCTCTTTGTAAAAGTTTTTGCCGGTCGCGAGCAGCAGCTCCACCGACGTAGAATACATCAAACCCATTATTTGTGTTATTTTTCGGCGGTTCCTTAATCTTTTCCTCTCGGTTGTTATTGTTATGTCGGTGCATCAAAAGAGCTTGGGCTGCTGCTCGGCTTCGCGTACCGTACAAAAACTCGGTTACAATCTCAGCCTCTCTCAAAATATCTTCGTTCAAAATATTTCCTTCTGCCGATTGAACCTTTATGGGTTGAACAAGCCGTTTTGGTCGCTCAGCGGTGGTTCCCATTTTTACAACAACTCGATGAGATTCGGGTTGTAGTGGCGAAACGCGTGACTGCATAGACTGATCGCGGTAAGTTCCCACTGGTTTCTTTTCCGGCAACTGTAAACTTCGCGACCTTCTCACTTTTTGTGAATCTTCTTGTGGAAATTTGCAAGAAAACTGTGGTGGTCTGCTTGGAGTTACTCGTCGTAACTGTTGCTGCGATCCCGAAGGCGATCTAGATGGAAACTCGTCCGTGCTCGATGATGAAGAACTTCGTGATGAGCAATTTGCTGGTTTATTTGTATCCGAACCGGCGGGAGATCTACGGGTTTGAGATCGATGGTGTGCGAGGCGAGTTCGACCTGATGGAGATATTTTTTCACGCTGACGAACACTTTCAACAGGTGGAGGTAACGGTTTTGTTGAAACAACACTAACGTTTAAGGATGAACTGTTGTTGTCTTCTTCGTCGGCGTCTTCGTAGACATCGATGGACGAGTCGGTATTTTCTGATAATCGTGGCATGGCGGGGCGATTAACACAGCTGTCTAAGCTGCGGAATCCCATCGAAGAAGAAGACGAGGAAGATGATTCGGCGTGCCGTTGTAGGAATTGAGTACGACGACTATTAGTTGCATCTTCGAGCGATTTGGCTTGCGGAATGCGAGGGTACAATATTGGAGGTCTGGAAACCGGCGATGGAGTGAGTTTAATTTTACGCGATTGTGAAGGATACGGAAATGTCAAGTTTTTATGTTTTTCGTTTGTTGGCGATGGTGGTGGGCTAATTATGTCACTATCTACGATTGCATTCGAACGAGGCAAAAATGGTGGTTTTCCAAAAAATGAACGTGGTTTATTCGTGTTATTTGCTTTGCGATCTTGAAATGCGGGTGGTGGTGAAATTATCGGTGTAATAGAAGGAGGAGATGATTCGCATACTGGTATTGGCGGTGATGGAGTTTTACTTTTAGGTAATTCGTGTTCCCTAGTATTTAGTGGCAGATAAGCTGGTCTTTGCGGTTCGATCGATTTTATCGAATCTGATCGTTTGTTTGCGGGTTCACTATTGAAATGATAATTAGCTAACTTGATTCCGGTTCGTCGAGATAATTCAAGAGATCCTGATATGCCGCCACCGTATCCTTTGCGATTTTCATCTAAAGATCGTTGTTGTACTTGAACCCAACCTGAACGACCCAAATATACTCCATCAACTTCCCGATCGCACCACCGCACAGGAGAGATATCTCTGCTGCAATTGCCGCTTATGTAGAAGTCACCAGATTTGATGGAACTATCTGGATAGAATCCTCCACTAGTACTATCCCATTTATAACCTTGACCTAACGATTGATGTTTTGTTAACGCTGGAGCTCCTCCAGAAATATTACTTCGTCCTGAAGAATGTGACCGAATGTTATTTCCTGAAGAAAATACCGATGCCGGACTCGTTTCCCAAGGTTCCGAAGTATTTCTGAGATGCAAAACGGATACGTTTTGGCCCCTGGAAATAAAATTATCATGTTAGATGCAGAATAGATACATTTGTTAATAATAAAGATGGCAGATTATTTCCTATTATAGTAATGAAACCATATTTTATATCAAGTTGATCTCGAGCAATACTTGTCGAGATCAATTCAAACGCTTAGTTTCCATATTTGGTTTGTCCTCTAACCAGTACAATCTATTTAAACGATTATTATACCTTGCGCTATTTTTTTCAAGAATAAAATTCAATTTTATTAGTTTTATTTCATATCAAATCAAAATTGATTGAAGTAAAGCAAATTATTTCAAAACATTACTTAAGTTAATCGACCCCCACGTCAGTATGCTAAGGTGGTGGACAATGAACCTAGTTAATGTGCTTTACGGTTTCTTGTGGGAAGTCTTCTTGTACCAGACCTTCAGAATTGATAGGTCACCTACGCGTATGCATGCCATTGCTATTACAAGTTAAATCATAACGGAAACGTTATTGATAATGGTAACGATACTTATACAATTTGTTTACTATTTTATTGATTAGGCTAAAAAAAAATTATGAATCACTATAACTCGTGGTTTTCGAGGTAAATTGAGTATTTTATCAACTCTCCCACGAAAAGATAGCGAAAATATGTTAAAGTGTCATTGAAAATCAGGGAGTAAATTTAATAAAGTTGTTCTGCCAGACGAACCATTTTTGTAAAAGATTCTCTAGACCATTTTTTCATATTTGGAACCAAACAATTTGCAAAACGTGAATTTAATTAAATGAACAATCAGCTACAAGCTGCTAATACAATCGCAATTTGTATTTTTCTCATTGTTAATGTGAAATTACAGTTAGTATTTCAATTCAATTTAGATAGGCATTTAGGAGCAAATTGAATTTTTCGAGTATGCAGGATCATTGATTACAATTTTGTAACATAAACTAATGACGAGAAACTTTTAGCAATTTTCCCTCGTTACTCTAATACTCGAACAATTTTTAATCAAGGTGTCAAATTTTCCACCTATTTTGTAAAAATTAATAATAAAAAATAGCCACTTTAAAGTTTTTAAGTACTTCGTCGTGGAAAGCCCGCAAAAAGAGCTTTAAGCGTGCTTCAAATGTTTCCAGACGAAAAGTTACGAAAAACTTCCTAAAAGTGATTTTTCTTGTACTACTGGTCGTTCTGTGTTTTTCTGTATCAACATCATAAAATATTTTTGTATCGTCCCAAATGACTTTCAAATACATTTTTTTGTGTTTACCTTCGCGTATGAGTAATTAAAAGCAACAAAATTGTGATAAAAGACTTTCCAAATAAAATTTCTTAAAAGGAATCGATAAAAAACATCAATCAAAAAGTGTGTACAAAGCAACAAAAGTTGAACTTTTCCTTTATCAATACTGACAACTGCAAAATAAAAAGGTTCTCAATTATGTAACAAACTTCTTTTGTGGCTTTTTTCTTTAAATTTAAGTTAGTAACGCACTTTTAAAATTGGATGTTATAAAATAATAGTTTGCACTCACCTTGTTGCAGCCATATCAGGCTCTGCAGCAGGACTGAGTCTTAAAGTGGAGGACGTTTGTCGAACTGGTTCTTCTACCGCCACCCACCTCCTAGTAGACGCCAAGGAGTCCGCGTTTCGCGTACTACTCAGGCTCGCAGAAGATGCGCGAGCCGGTCCTAAGACGCTGTCTACGCTTCTCTGTAAAAAAGGCTCGAAAGAATAAAGTAGATTTGTAAGATGAAAAAACTTTCCTATGTAATTTACAAGAATTAAGTTTTTTTAACAGTAATAATTAAAATGGGAGATAATTTAATACATTTGTAAACCAAAATAATACTTACATTAATTGTTGCACTTCTAGCTTTAACATCGCTGTCGGTGGATCGGTTTTGAAGATGTCTACTCAAAGCAAACATTTCCGCTAGACGGGAACGTGTTTTGGAAGGAGGATTTGGAGCAGATTGTTGTGTGTGAACTTTTCGCCCCGGAAACACCAAATGTTCAATATCAGGTGTATATCCAGGATCTCGCCTAACGAAGTCCTGCATACTCCACTTGGGACCACTTTTAGAACGAAGTTTCGGTGGTATGGTGGTCGATCTTGCTTTTCGCTTTACATTTTGCGGTTTATAAGGGTTAGAACATTCTGCTAGTAGCAAAAGCCGATCCCTTAGATGATGAACTTCGTCTCTATTCATTTTCGATCAAATTTAACCCATTTTCACAATACAGATGGTTTATTGATTTGTGAAGTGAGAAACATTTATCACTGAAAAAAAAAAATTTAATTATAACGCTGGTTTACTTTTTCAGTGTTATACATTTTAAATTTGAGAAAAAATGTACCGACTAAAAAAACTTTAAAAACATTAATCCGCTTAGGTTTAACTTTAATTATCTTATTCCTTACATTTTCATTTTAGAAATAAAAGGGATCAGAAAAAGCAGGATGGTAAGAATGGAAGTCGATAAGGATTAATAGTGATTTATTCATTTATTTATAACAAGAACATAATTAATTAACTAAGAAACGTCGATTCAACAGTGTCATTAATTAATTTAATAAAATCATTCCTTAATCTAATCAATCTATTTATGTCTATTCCAAAATTAGAAAATTTAATTATAAAACAAAGTTGGCGTTGTTGATCCGGTACGTAAATAGGTACCCATTTTTCTGTAATAACAATTGTACAAATTCCAATTTATTAATTTAAATAATTTCGTACAATTATTCATTAGTCCACTATTTGTTTCTTCCAAAATTAGAAAATTTAGTTATAAAACCAAGTTGATTTTGTAGGTCTGGCATGCAAAATTGGAATTCAGTTCAGTAGCATTTGATGTACAATTTCTAAATTGCTCTAAGATTGTTTGTTTTATTGCCGTAAAGTTATTGTAATAATTCAAAATCCGACACTTGAAATTGAGAAATTGGTGAAGCAAAGCCGAATAGATGGAGAGATGATCGTCGATATGCATTCACTTTGAAATCACTGCAGTCACTTTGAACTGATCGAGTGAGCAGACAATAACTTTGAATTCTACCAGACATAATAACTCTAATTACATCAGAAAAACGGGATTCCCTCCTAACGATTAAAGAATGTTAGGCAATTATTATAAAGCTAATTTGTTTCGTTATATTAATAAATTTTTTGTATTATAAATATATTTTTGGATTCTTCCATATTTCTATGCTAATTATTACAATATCTCTTAATCTCCGAGAAGGTACTAATTAATTAATACATTACAATTATTTAAGTTGATGCAGCTATTACAAACTACTACCGATTAATTGATCAATAAGGAATTTGATTTGTAAATTTATCACTAATTTGAATTGTTTTAAGTAAGTTTGAATTATTTAATGTTGTACATACAGGATGTAGATTGATTTGCAACTTCACTTCTAAAAGAACACATTTTTCGTCCAATCATTCAATTCCTTTTGTACATTATTAAAAAAATGATTGCCACAATTGACTTTGTGACATTTTAACTCGCTTTTTGCAAAGCGATTGTTTCGGTCCTTTCAAATTGGTATAGTTTATAGAATAACAATATTGCATTTCCCCCCTTATTTACCTGATCAGGCTCCCTCGGATTACTATTATCTGATTAGTAAACTGAAATAAAGTTTGAAAGGTCGCAAATTTTCTTCCAAAAGCCTGATTGAAGCTGTTGAAAGCTGGTTTACAAACCAAGAAGAAACTTTTTTTTAAAGGCGTAGAGACAATAAATGATTACTGTAGAAAGTATGTTAGGTTAAGTGGGTAGATACTATGTAAAATAATAAAATATTTTGATTCTAAATTTTCATTACATCTTTAGTAGGCTAACTATGTTATCAATATCCCCATGTATTTATAAAAACCATTGATTACTTTTGTAATCTTAAAAGGTATTTTGTTCACCCATATTTTTATTTCGGTCGTAAGTAACTTTGCATTACCAATAGACAGACAGACAGACAATATAGCAAAAAAAAATTTAAAAGATTATAAAAATATTGTAATGTAAAAATACAACAAAATTTTCAAGATGAGTTTGGGTAGCTCTTCAGTTTGCTACGAATACCCCTAATATTCTGTACCTCCTGTTGAATATAACATTGAAAATAAATTTTATTTACACTGACATATTGTCGTGTTACACGGCTCAATCAAACCCCCAAGTAATACTACCGAGAATAAAATCTTGCCCAATGTGTTCACTCGAACAGTAGAAGTCCGGCCAGCTTTAAGTCGGTTCACAAAATCGGGACCACAATATCTGCAGGTTATGGGTATCGGCGATCGCAGGTCAATTAAAGAGTGCAAAGAGTCAAGTGGTAATTTATTTGAATTATTTTGATATAAGACTGGAGCAAATTGAGACAAAATTGACACAAATGTCAAAGAGAATGTAAATTTGTGTACTTGTGTGCACAGTATAAAATGGATGGTATTATTTAAATGCAAACAATATCCTATACCTCCATTTAACACTGTGTAAATGTTTAATGTGTAAGAAAACAATAGAAAATCAAAAATGTTCACAAATATAAAATTCAGTACCTTTTTCATTAAATTCTTGATGTACACAAATCTTTGAATCACCCTGTACTTCGTAGTCGAAATTATTGGGGTAGAGTGGTAGGCAAACTGCACGGCAGCGTGGCTTCCGACTTGGTCTTACAGGTAGCGGTCGACTCCTGTATTTTTTCCAAATCTTCCTTCTTTGCAAGAAAACAGTGAAAACGATGAATGAATTCTTCTCATGTGGTATTTAAATCTCGTACCTCGATTTAAATAAAGTTGCACGGTTTTTGTGTCGAACCGTAAAAATGCGGACATGTGTTGTGAAATTTAACCTCCAAATTTTAATTGTGATTAAATCATCCAAATACTTAAACATCGAAGTCGGTTAGTAGAATAAACCTTGATTTATATAACGCAGCAATCATGAAATAATCGATTTCCAGGATATTTTAGACGCGATGGCATCCAAAACGCAAATTTGTAATGGAATCGATAAATGTGCTCGATTCACAAAAAAGTGTAAAAACCTCCGTTTTACACAGTAAAATATTCAACAAACTCACTTGTCCTATTTATCGCCGATATATTAGCTTTTGTGGCAACAAAAGCTTGCAGAAAGGTCTTCTTTTGTAAAATCGCGAAGATGTACGCAATTTACAAAACGTCTCCCTTCACTCACGGCACAAGACAAGACTTCCTCGCCAAACTGGCTTCAAAGTTCAAATTACCAAAATTATAAAATAAAATCTGAACAAAATCGTAAGTATTCGCCACACTTTTACCGCGACAATTCAAATCACCACGTTTTACTTTTTAGGTAACACAAAACTTTCTTCAAGTTACAAATGGAAGAATCAAAATTGTATGTTTTATGTGTCATAGGTTACAAAAATATCTCTTTCGTGTCGTCAAATTGCATCCAGCTTTAATGTCTTTAAATTGACAAAATTAATTTTAGGCAAAATTCAACTGGCTAAATTGACTGACTTTTTGCACACTTCAATATATTATAATTTCAAAATATTTTTGTTGTAAGTAAACAGTTTACAATAAATTAATTTATGATATTATAATATTCAAATGTTTTTACTATAATCAAAGGGATTTGGCACTAACTTAAATTAAATAATAATGTTTTGATTTAAACAATTGTTAATTATACTATAATCATAATCATATAAGTTCGGTTTTATTATTAATTTGGGAATTCAAACAACAAAATTTAGTTGTAAAACTTTTAACAATTTTTATTATAACTTATAGTAAAAATTACGAAATTCCTAAGGGGATGCGACTACTAACGTTCGCTATATAATTCTACTGAGGGTAGTTTTAGGGTTTACAGGTCGATTGTTTACTTAATCATTGCAAAATCAGTAACAATAATAATTTTTAGTAAAATGTTTTGTTAAGGTTTTATGGTAACCGTGTATTTAAATGGCTTTCATTGTTTTATTTACAAAATGCAGTTTTGACACGAAGTAAATTTAATTAGCATGAGAAGTTATTATCCGATGATAATCATAATTTATATAGTATAGTTGTTGTTGAAGTGTCATGTAAACTTAAACAGTAGTTACCTAAAGCGCATTTCTTATACTTGAAGTTGCTGAGCAACTTCAACGTCATTCAATTATATTTCGTCAAAATAATAGTTGGAATTAAAGTTTATAGAACTTCTACAAGCCTGAATTATCAAAACGACATCTTGAATTAATATCATGAAATAAATAAGTCTAACTAGCTTACATTTCTCCTATTGTGTACTTTTCATTCTGAATTTAACTAAAACTATATAGAAACTTTGTTATTCTTGTGTAGTTTAGCTCTGGTATTTATAACATTATATTCAAATATATTATATCAAGCAATATTATGCAAGAATATTGTCGCAAATGAAAACCTTTTATCAAATTTTGTAATATTTGATTGAATAAAATAAAAAATTTATTATAATTTATATAGCTTTTAAAATATAAATTACTTAACTAGAGACTAAAATTAAGCTAAAATTGTCAGTAGTTAAATCAACATCTTTCTGAAATCCCAGTAAGAACTACGTTTTCAAAGAAAACTTATTTGGTTAAACTTAATCGCTACATTTAAGCATGGTTAATCATGAAACTGTAACTGTCTGTCTCAAAAACTAATTAACAACTTGGCTCCAAAATTTGCAGTAGTAACCTTCGAAGTTCGTCTGAAGTGCAGTTTATTGCATATCTACTGTTAGAACCTCAGTGACTTTGAATGCACACGATATAATTATACAAGCGTTATGGCACCACTCTACTCACAAGTAGCTACAATTTACTCTGTAAACCACACTTTAGTATCAACTGCTTGTGCGGAGAAAGCCTAATAAACCCTACTATCTAAAATCTACATAAATTATAATTCTCATAATATTAAAAATTTAGCTCCGATTCTTCTCGGTTGTTAAAAGTTTAAAAGTTTAAAGAAATTTCCTGGGGAGAATCAAACTCCTGTTACAAGAGCGTGTAGTTCGAGTAATGCAAGCCTGTGCAATTATTATGTCCAACTAACCTAAGGAATTTTTAAACACAGTTGGTGTGTTTGAGTTAATTCGCTTTTGTACATAAAAATTTCATGCACAGTATGTTGTACTGTATCGGCAGCTTTAATTATAATTTTTAATTATTTTATCCAAAAAATTGGGGAAGCTTCAAAACTAAACGGTCTCCCGGTATAGACAATCTTGTGCCCGACTAGCTAATGACTCTTCTTAACTCTACGGTTTCTATGAATACGCCGAAGGACGCCTTGTAAATATTTTAAAATAAAGAAAATCTAGATAAACAACGAAAGTTTTATTTTTGGAAAAGATAACTTAAAGATAACTCTGCATCCTTATAAAATTTAATTCACACCAACAAATTATTTTAAATTAATTGCAATCTTTTATAACTACAAATCCCGATCAACTCTGCTCTCGCTAGTGGAAGTGGATATTTACTCAATTCAAAACAATATCCTACCATTAAACACACGAAGAAATTCAAGAAAAGCAAAATCTCAAAATACAAAATTATCAAAAAGTTTTGAAACCTTTATAAATTTTCTTGGGTGTAACTTTTGCACGTATCACCGCCGATAAAATAATATAACCTTCAAAGACAGAGGTCGGGTTAAATACGACATTCGAGTCAATGGCGTAACTACCAGTGTGCGTGGTGTGCAAATGAACACGGCCCGTAAAATCTTAGGGGCCCGAGGCAATGTAAACTAAAAATTTCTTATACAAGGGTAAAAAGCGCCTGTGCAAGCCAGAAACGGACAATTCGGCAACGGGAATCCACCTGTAGAGCTTAGGTTGCCATGGTTACCGATGATTTTCTTCAAACTTGACACATCATGGAACCATTGTAGGGCCAAGTGGGTTTGGGGAGTCTGGATTTATTGTAGAGAGTAAGATAAACTCACACGCACTTAGGCCTCTAATTCGGGCCCATTGTACTACCTCCGGTTTTCAGCTTTACCCCAATCCTGTCACTCTTCAAGCCCCTCGAGCTGGGTTTGGGGCTATAAAATATACCATTTTTATATAATCAACAAGAAACAATTCAAGAATCAAACTTGCTTGGTTATCAATTTTAAAAAGTCGGCTTGTTGCTTGCGTATACCTGGGGGGTATTCCATACCACCCAGACCCCCCGGTTAAAACCCATTTCAGGGGAATAGATTTGTTTTGATTTAACAATGTTTTCATTGATTTTTTAATAAATTATTATTTAAATTAATTATCCTTAATTTTATCTCATTTTGAAGTGTTTTTTTTTCAATTTTTTAGGGTGGATAAGCCCACTAAACACCCTAAAATGTGAAGAAATTAGTGTGCAACCTATTATAATATGGCGTAAATAACTGTGGTGGGGGAGGGACAAGGGTCCTCGTAAACTGTATTATTTTAGGACCAAATTTTGTTTTTAAATCGCACACCTCTAAATCGAGGGACCCGTCAAAGCTTTTGCTCCCAGGTCAAAAATTTGAAGTTACGCCACTGATTCGAGTCCCATCAATCCACTGCTCAAAATAAACTTAGGTATCAAAATTGAATGAATCCTAATCTCATTCGCAAATCCAAGAATAAACTTCTGTTATCTCCAGGCAACTTACAACTGATAAAAAGGTAAGTAGAATCTTAACCTACAATTTCATTAATTAATATCATTAATTAATAAATAATCATCGTTTTTTCTACGTCGCTACCAAAATTTCCAAGTTATCACTTAGAAAATAACTGAATATCTTCCCGGATCTGAGAACAACGCAAAGAAATCACTAAACTAATCTTGGAATTAACTACGACTCCAGGATATCCAAAACTCGCAAAAATCTATCGAACGTTGTAACGAATTTTTGTAATTTGTTACGTGGTACTACTTTCTAATTTCATTTCAATATTTCTAGGTAGGGTCCATATAATTTATATAAATGTAATCTTTAAATTCAATTGATTTTGCGAGCTGATAGTTGATTACGTGAACCTTTGGGGTATGCATACCTCCAGTTTCGTAAGCTCGACGGTAGTGAACCTATATAATTTTAGAGCGACTTTGTTAATTTCCGATATTTTGCTAGGACAAGTAGTTTCTTGGTCCAATGTCAATATTTTGGTCGTGCCAGTTGTTTGAAATAAGTAATTCAGCTGTCGTGTAGTGTCCCCATTAGCAAGTAATCTTACGACAGCTTGCGAAAATCTTATCATAAGATTACATGCTATTACATGTCTAAAGCTCATGTATAACATCTGGAAGTGGAGCAAAAGTGATAAGAGAGGCTCTTTTATGTGGAATCTACTACGCAGGTTCTTGGGTGCGCAAGTTATGCAACCATTTTGGATTTCCTCTGGTTGGCAAGGTCTTATTGTTCTGCAGGCAGTATTTTAGTGTCGCAAACACCGATCAAGTGCTACTGCATAAAATCATAACAAGTGCTCTAGATTTCATCGTTTAAGCCACACGTTGGACAGCGATTGGAAACGAACACCTGTCACCATTATATTGTAAGCTCGAGGTAAGCATAATTTTAACTTTTCCAATTCGTTTGGACTGGCGTGGTTTATTGGCTCTTGTGTATTTCCTATTTAGTAACCATTAGAGGTTATTGTTTGATATTGGATACTTGTTTCATTTAAGTTGGATGCACTTCTTGATTGTTATCATCTTTGGTTACTGTGTCTATGTTTTGTACAACCATATCCATTGTAATTATTGGAACTGTGATAGCATCTCTCAAATTCTGTGTGCCAACTAAAGCATTAATTAGTTTACTATTTGCGTTTTTTTGAGTTTCCCCAAACTACCGTTATTTTTCCAGAATCACTGACCTTGCCCCCGCAGTTAGCAAGAGCTGGTCTATTAACATCGTGGCTAAACAAACTAGAGAGGTCATTTCCGGATTGTGATGGACCTGTTATCTGTTTGGGTCAACCCTCTCTTTAGAGGTTGCAGCTCAGAGGGTAGTTTTTATTTCAACGTCAAAAATTAGCATCCACTTTCCAACAAGGACCCCTTATTTCCTTTTCTGTTCATGACATTTCCTCCTTATATGGATAAATAAATTGCTTTTAGAGCTTTGAAACCTTGAAAACTCAAACTTAAAACAAAATAAAGCATAAGCATAAGCAATAAAGCAAAAATAAACAGGAAACCAAAAATGTTTAGTTTTAATTTAATGTACTATAATAAAAAGAGATGCAAATTTGGTGTATAATTTATTGTAGATATAAATATTTGCAAAAAAATAATAAGAATTATAGCAACTATCTTATGATGGAAACCCATTAGACAACATGAAAGTTTTAAGTCTCGAGTTTACAGAGAAATAGAAATTATAATTAATTACGCTCTTGTAACTTCAGTATTCTCAAAAGGCATTATGGTAATTCCGCCCTAAGTAGCGTTTTTTATCATAAAAGGTTGTTCTTGTAAGCGTCAAAGAGTTATTAGTGAAGCTATCATAGAAATTGTTACGATTAACACGCTTTTAAAAAAATTACGCCTTTAAAAATAATATAATTTTACTTATTCAATTTTATAAAATAAATAAAACTTAAATATTACTTATTCGATTCGTTGGTAAATTACTAAATATGTTTAAATAAAGAACGTCTGGGAATTTGTTATTGTATAAAAATAACCATAAAATTCTTTATGTTTAAATTAGTCAATTTTGCAACTTTAAATCTAAATGCTAGAGCCTACAGACTGGTATCATATTTTTCTTAGACTTTCATTGTTACTTGCATCCTGGTAAAACTTAATCTTATTGGTACACGACTAACAGGTCACTCTGAATAACCAATTAGAAACAGTTATTCAAAAGATAAACCGAAAGGAAGGGTACATTTCTAAAACGTGAACACACTTGTCTTCTGGCTTTGGTTCAGTAAAGAAGTCATTATGTTACGAAATGAATTAGTTAACTTATCGCTAACACTTTTAATCTGCCTTAAAATAATAATGAGTGTCAACTCAATTATCGTATAAACTAAGATAGTTATTTATCAAAAATCTATTCGAATATTTCGTTTGTGAATTCTACAATTATTAAAAATGTATCTAATTTTAAGAAGTTACGAAATAAATTTGGTGAACTCTTTAAACAGTGAATTATAAAATACAGTGTCCTTAAAAATATGGATAAATGTATCGCCGAATTGGAATTTCATGGATTTTGGACCACGTACCATCAATAATTAAAGAAAGTAAATGGATTGGGAAATCAACAAACTTTGACAACAAAATGCGCACAATGAGTGAATTCGTATTTATAATAAACTTTTGGGTACGTACCTATCACAATTATAATTTATCGAATTTCTATTTGGTAAACTTTGATTACTGGTTTAATTCCTTTAGTTTTTGATTAAATATGATCTTTTAATAATTTTGTCACATTTACCGTAATCACAGTTTATTTGTGTATTTATGTTTTTTAGAATAAGTTTTTGTGTATTAATTATGATAGATGTTACTCCGACTTTTAAATTACGAGTCAAGATTTGTGATCCATTTTGGCTTTTGTAATATTAAAAATGTATCGTTCAATTAAGTTATTTCTATATATTATAATTTTTTTATCTAATTCTGATTGATTTAATTTCTGTCTTTTCAACCTTTAATATAAAAGAAAAGCAGGGTAAGTATTCTCACTTAAATGCTAACTCCGGCCTTAAGATAAGATTTCATGCAGAGCTAGCTGGTCTGAGTTTTAAAAAGAGCGAAATCGCAACAATGTCGCCCGCAAGTGGAGCATTTAATTAAGAATAGCTTTCTGTAAAAATTAAATCAATCAGAGATGGAGGTTAAATTACGAATCGTATTGGTAAATAACAAACTCTTAACTACAAAATTCTTTAGTAAAAAATGGGAAGAAAATGTTAGCGATATTAAAAAATCTTTAACAGAATTTAATAAAATATTAAAAAACAATTTAACGTATGAAATTATCGAAATTTCGAAATCAAAAATTAGTTGCATATCAAATAAAATAAGCAATAACGATACAAAAGGTTTTTTGGCTAAAGAAATAAAAATAGAGGAAAATTATAATGAATAAATACCTACACATAAATGGAAATTAGATTCATTTTAGGGAATCAACGGTAGGATTTCTGGTCAAATACGATTTTTGATTTTTAAATAACAGCATAACTTTTACTTTTATGTCTCTATACCTTAATTTGGTGTATTTTGATAAAAATATTTTATATGAGTATAACGACTTCATTTTTGTATAACTATTTTAAAAATTCCTTAAATATTCAAACTTTTTGCTAGCTAAATGTTTAACGTTGATTAAACAAATGAAGTAACAATTTGTTTTAATGTTATCTGATTGGAAAGTAAGATCGGAAAAAATATTATTTTTGATGTACAAAAATAATGTCAATATAATTTTTGATTTTAAATCAAAATTAATTATGAAGAGAATATTGATTACTGATTTTGATAAAGTAATGAGATGTTGGGTGAGATTGAAAAGACCAAATAATCCCAATTATGACTGATTAAAATCCTGATTATGACTACTCCTGTTTCTTGAGAAAAATATCGAAATGCTTCCTCAGTAATTTCGAATCTATTAATACCGTTGTAAATATTGATAAAAAAAGCTTTTTGTATAAATTATTTTAATTAGCGCTTTTTATGAAAACATTGTCGTAGACAAATGTTTATTATGACTAACATTATTACGAACTTTTCTTCAAAATTTGAGTTAAACTATTTTTTTGTTTTTAATGATTAATTTGTAATATTTAAGAAAAACTTAAATCTTCCAAAAATCAATTTGAAATTATCTAATCCTTTAAAATTATTATTGACGTTTACTATGTGAGTATCCTTGGAAATTTTAAGTCATCTATTTTCTTTTGTCATAAAATATTATTTTGAATATTATTTATTATTATAATAACGTAGCTAAGCTTCCTAAAATTAAATTGAGAAATTATCAAATCTTTTAAAGTATATTAAAGTTTAATTTTGATCGTCCCTTAACAAATTAAAGTAAAAAAAAAAAAAATTATTTTCTGTGTAATCAAGTAATGTAATATAAATTACTATCTAATTAATTGTCGGAAATTTTATTAAACAAATTTTGATTTCTTGTGTAAAAAAAATATTTAAGTCAAATTAACGTGTAACATAATAGCTATTTTATTTTTTCTTGTAAAACTGGATCGTAAACGAATGGGTTTTGAGGGAGTCGGCGCTTTCGAGCAAATTTGTTTAGGTATGAGGTCATATTATCCTTTTGTTTAGGAATGAGACGAACTCAGAAGTTTTAACTGATAAATAATAACTACTAAATTAAATTTTTTTAGGAAAATATAAATTAATTTTGTATAGAACTTTTTAATAACCCCGTGTAGTAACGAATTACATTTTTTATTCTTAAACATATGTTTCTTTATGTCTTATCAATTATAAATTTTAAATTAGATAAATTTTGCTTCTTTGAAAATCATTAATAATTACCTTGATCAAGTAATTAACTTAAAATAATAAATCAATTCTGTTAGTGAAAATTATAAAAACTAAAAATCTCTTTCATTAAAATTAATAATTAACTTATATTTTTAACTTGTTTAGTAACCCTGTTTTATACTTGCGAGAAGCAACTTGTTTGGTGACCCTTGTTTCTAAGAGACGATGATATCATAGGTATCGAACCCTCGAGTTCATAACTTAATAGTGTAATTCTTTTTAATAATTAACTCATAACGTATTCGAATATTTTTAAGAAAAGTAAATTTCTTAGTCCCTATTTTAAAAATTATTTTAAATAGCTTTATCAAATATATTTTAAATATCAGAAACTTAGTTTTGAAGATTGTGTTTTTAAATTTCGTAAACATGTAAAGTTAACGTAATTTTTTGTTTTTGCGAATTTTTGGAATTCTAATTATTTAGATTAAAAATTATTTTTGAAAATAATTTCGAATGTTAAGAAAACCATTGCTTCACTTATAAATTCGTAGATGTTTTTACATTAAATGTACATGTAAACGTACAATGTACTAATTATTTAACTATGAGTGGGTCGTTAATTTATATTAGATATCCATTTTAAATCCTTTTAGCTTTTCGTATTTTTATTTGCGGTCATAACGTAATTAATTTTTAAGTAAGTAAAACCCAATTCTTTTAATTTTGGATAAAGTTAGTTTCGTTAATTAAAAAACTAAATTCTTTTACTTTCTGAAAATCTAATTTTTGAACATCTCTTTAAATTTTGATTTTCCAAATTACGTATATTTGAATTAATTCTCTTACATAAAAGTTTATAGATTAACGTCCTTTTATAGATTTTTATTTTTGTTTTTATTGTAGTATAGTAATTTAAATCCTCCCTTGTATAGGAATTTCATGTAGAGATTTTGTCTAGTAATTACTCCTTAGATTTTTATTGTAGATTTTTACGTATTATCAAGTAATTTAGTATTTCCCTAATAAATAATAAAGTATAGATTTTTTGTTTTTGCATGTAATCTTTTAGATTAAATTTTTCCTTGTGTATAAAATTAACTTAGGTTGTCTAATAATTATCAATTATAGATTGACATTTTTATTTTAAGTACGGTCAAGTATTTTAGAAACTCCCTGTAAATAAAGTAAAGTTACCTTGACTATAAATTATTACTTATAGATTTTTATTTTTTGTTTTAGGTATAATTGAGTTAATTAAATTTCTTCTCTGTATATAAATTAAATTAGGCTATCTAATTATTATCATTAATAGATTTTTATTTTGTGTAACCATACTCTTTAGTAAGTAATTTCTTTTAGTGTAAAAAATAACCTCGTTAGCTAATTTTAGGATTTTATCGCGTAAGAATTTTGCTTAAATTATTAAATTAAGTCATTTATAATTATTCCCTGTAAATAATAAATCTTAGATAAGATTTTCGTTAATTCATTTTAGATCAAGAAATATTATTAAGTATTTAACGTAAATTATTTTTAAGTTGTTTTAAAGCTTTCCGTAATATTAAGTTTTATAGTTTTTAAGAATATGTGATTACGTCATTAATTATCGAGACGTCGATAACTAAAGAACAATGACCAACTTATTCCTTACAGGCTACCTCATCAAGTCCGTGAATAACACCAGAGGTGTTCGTTTCATTTATTTTTAGATCTGAAAGTTATACATTACAACTTATTCTGCAATAAATAATATCATTCTAGCTTTTAAAATGGAATTTTATTTAAAAATTATATTTTCTTTTCTAAAATAAAGTAAATTAACTATCAATTATTTAGTCATTTTGGAAACTAGCATTGAATTAAATTTTAATTTTTTCGTTTGATCATTTTTACTGATTAATTTATCATTGGTGTAGGACCTTAACTTTTCAAGTTCAAGGTGAACTTTGTTGTCGTTTCACATTCTTTAGTAATATAATTAGAACATTTTAATTTTATTTTTGCATACATAAATTAGTATCTTTATTATCATTTTTGAATTTAATTATAAAAAAAAAAAAAAATTTTATTTATAACTTAGTGTTATGTTTTGAATTACTTAACTGATTTCTATAATAAAATAATACGTACCTTATTGCGTTGATGGATTTATTTTAATTGTATTTCTGTTCTACCAGAGCTCGGTAAAAATTTGAAAAATTATTAGAAGTCCAGTTATGAAATAAAACTTCGATTATCTTTTATACGATTATTTAATGAATATCGAACTAATGCCGTTATAGTATTGTTAAATTTTGTTTGCAGAATTATTAAGTTCAAATTAACTTTAATAGCGTTTGAAATAGTAACTAAACCCTTTAGTGTTAAATTATTTCAGTTCAATTTATTATCCTTTTTGTAAATTAATACTTTTCTTGAATTAAATAAATTCATTATGTAAATTGTAATAACGTTAAATTTTTGTTTTATCTTCATTTTTATTTTTAACCCTTCATTGTTAAATCACTTCAGTTCAATTTATTATTTCTTTTTATCAATCAATATTTTCTTTGAATCAAATACATTCATTATTTAATTTTAGTAACGTTAAAATTATTGTATTATCTTCAATTTCATTTTTGAATTTTTATAAGTAATTTCTTGTTTATCAAATCTCAATTATATTATTTTGCGTAAGTCACTTTACTTTGTTTTTAATTAATCATTAATTAATTATAATAATGTTTTACCTTAATTCATTTAAATTTCTTTTCGACGTTTTATAACTTATATGAATTAAAACAATTTGAATTTCTTTAACAACATTTAATCATTTTAACTTCAAATTAAATTAGTAACTTCCCTTTTTATAATCATTTTTATTAGAATGATGACTTTATCTAGGTAGATTAGTACTACTATCTTAATTTTGTTATCATGTCCTATGGTTAATAAGGATGAGTAGCAGAAGGAAAAAATAGGTAACCCTACAAAATTATTGGAATCGTTTTTCCAGTAATTAAGTAGATACAACTTTTAAGTTGAAATTAATATTGGCGGTTGGCCATATGTAATTGACTCTTTGACAGGTAGGATCTGAACTACAAAAAGAAGTTAATTAAATTTCATATCAATTATAATTCTCGAAGTTAAGATTTATCGAAAACATTTTATTGTCTTTACGATTTATCAACAAACATCAATATTTGAGAATTTTTATGGAACTGGTCCATGTAAATATGAATATCTTTAAGTCATTTTAAATAATAAATTTAAAAATGAACAATTATCGGATTACATAAAATACGTATACAATAATTGTCCTGTCTGAGGTCAAGTATTACGAATTATGTAACTTTAATCGATCTGTTATCAAGCATATTTTATTTTTATGTGCTCATTTAATAATATTATAGAGCTATGTTGACTTATTAATTATATTATTTTAATATAGTAAATTCGTTAAGATGTAGGAAGTAATAAACCTTTTGATAATAACTTATGCCTTTATAAAGAGAATATCGAACATTTTAAGTGATTCTAAACAACCACTTACGTATGGCCCTGAACTTTCTTTGAATGTCGAGTATTATTATTTATTTTAGGTTTCTAAAAATTTTATAACAACATTATTATCAGCTTCCCTCATTTCAATAAAGAACAATATGAATTTCATTAAGATTTAGGAATTAATACACCTTAATAATACTACACTTGTATCTAATAGAAAAAAAAATCTCTAACAGAATTAAGTATTCTAAACACCCACATATGTATGGCTCTGAATTGTCTTAAATTTGTAGAGTATGATTATTTAATTTAGATCTCTTAATCTTTTTAACATCATTGTTATCGGCTTTCCTCAGCTCAATAAGAAGAGTTAGGAATTTATTAAACATCTTTTATTAACATCTTGGTTAAGGCCCAAATAAAATTATTTTGGCAATTATTCAGTTGCTGTTAAATAAATAAGGAATCAGAATTACGTCTGGTAATGCGTATTCCAGTTTAAAATCCCTTAGTGCTTCCAAGACATGTGTTTGGCTGTTAAGGAATTACAAAGTTACTTGAGAGAACTTATTGACGACGGGTTTTTAAACAATCATTATCTTTGCCTATACCATTTTGCCGATTACTTTAAGATTTAGTTGGTATAGTAAGTTAAGTTCCTAAATCAACAATTTTTTAAATGTAGGTCAACAATAGTTTAATAATTATAACAATAGTTATATATTATAGTTAATCGTTAAAATATAACAACTAACGATAATAATATATTTTATCTAAAAGATAACAGAATTATCGATGATTAACTTCAAATGATTAGCATCGCGTATCGATTAAATATCGCTAGCAATCTAACAATATCTTATACCGATAAGTCTCGAGCAAAAATCTTATCTTGCCGTCTCTTATCTTAATATTTTCTTTTCGAATCATTCCGAATAAAATAAGAATATTTTATTCCACATAATAATATGGTAGTCTTTGGTCGCAACCCCAATAATGTTTAATCGCTCCTTGATTTACTTTACCATTGATTATGGATTGATCACCTATAGTCGGTAAATGTAAGGTTGTTTTGTTGATAGGCTCATTTCACTTTTAATATTTTAATTTTATCATTTTTTAAAATTTTTATTCTTAATAATTAATCAATTTAACGTAGTTATTCCTTGAAAACTTATAAAATTTTGGTATTTTGATATCATAAATTTTAGCATTTTAAATTTGTTTGTCTAATTAATAAATAATCAATCTATTTAACGTAGTTGTCACTTGAAAGCCTATCTGATTTTGTATTTTGTTGTCTTCATTTTTAGAGTTTTGAATTTGTTTTGTCTAATTAATAATTAATGTCGAGTATATTATTACTTTTACTTTTGTCTTAAATAAATTAAGTTTATATTATTTAACTTTAACGTCACGCGTGAATATGTTAAAAAAAAAAAAAATTTTTTTTGAATTAACTATAACGTCCCGTGTTGTAAGATTGAACATTATGTCCTTTTTCTTTTCTTGTGTATTGTTGAATTTATTAAATGTCGTAATTTACGAAGTTATCTAAATTAATAATTATTTTAACTATAAAAAATTTAAAATTCCCTTAGCTTAAAATTAGCTTAACCTTAGCTTAAAATTAGCTTAACTTCAGCTTAAAATTAGCTAGTATCTAATTTTGTGTTATTGAAAGACCATTGCGACTAGAACTAAACCTGCCATATTCTACGAAAAAGAGCTCTATAAATATTAAATATTTTAAATGCATCGCATTAAATTTAAGGCGTCTGGCCAATAACAATTTAGGCGTCTGGCCCATAATAATATTTTCATAATCCCCATTCAGGAGTGGCGGATATGAAGTAAGTTTCCATATCTTCTGAAATATTCAATACCGGAAATTGAATATTGTAAATTTGATTCTTCACATCAGGTTAGGTTGGGAAAATTTGAATAGGATGCTTCCTTATAATTTATTGGGACAAATAATGGCAAGACGACTCGGACTCTTGATATTACTCTGTAATTTTATTTGGTTGAATTTCCTTTACAGGACCGAACTTCCTAATTTTGATGCAACGGATTATTTTTGATAATTTATTATCTGAAGTAATACACTTCGAAACTTTTCTAGAAAATCCCTTTATTAATTTTTAATTTTAGGTTAGGTAGGGCAAAACCCAGCTTTTGGTCCCGTTAGTCTTCTCTTGATTTTATTAAATATTTTCTAGATACAAGACGAAGTTAACATAGTTTGATTTTGGATTATTCACTAATTTAATGTAAATATGATTTTAAACCTCGGATGTTGGAAGGAGAACTTGGGTTGATTTCAAGACTTTATTGGGATTAGAGCGCTCGGTTGACGCGGATACCGAATGTCACTCTGTAATTGTTTTGTTTATTAAATCTACAGGTCCGAACTCTGAATTTTGAGGCACCTTTTTATTTTAATAAGTTGGTGACTGTGAATAATACACTTTGTATTCTTAGGGAAATCCCTTTAGTAAATTATTTTTGATTAATTAGGTAGGGCAAAACTAGATTTTGATCCCGTTAGTTTTCATGATATTTTCTAAATATTTGTCTGAACATAATATGAAGTTAATTAGTTTTTTATTTCATTTAAATTACAAAGATTAAGATCTTGAGGATTAATTAGAATGGTTTGTAAATATGATGACCTTTTGTAAATTCTTATGGAATATTTCATGTTCTAAAGCGCATGCACCTGTAGGATCATAGCGGTTCTGAATCCCGTGCAGGAACTATCTACCTTCTCGTACATTGTTAATTAGTCCATGTTAAGAACTCTAATAATTTTTATGAATAATTGATCTTTAAGCCTGTAAATATGATGACCTGATTTTTACCCTGTGCAGTGTTGTAGATATGATTACACTTTTCAAGTTTTTTTATAAACTTTCTTTTACGTGCTGTAAATATGATTGCACCAATACTTTCTGGCTTCATTTCTTGATTTTAGGGTCAGAATATTCCAAATCAAGTGGCGCCTAACATATATTTCCTGAATCAATCCTTTGGTTCAGAAGAACAATAAGATCTTGTTATCATTTTCGAGCTAGTCCCTCCGTGAATATCTCAAGAAACTATCCTTTCCTATTCCAATTCCTTTTGTTTCCTTTGCAATCCTTTTCCTACTTATATTGTGACTAAATAAATAATTAATTTTGGTTTTACGAAACATTTTCTGTATGTTTCTAACTTCACTATTATTTTACTACGACTATTACGCATTTTTTTTTGTTTTTTTATAACTTTAAAGGGAATTGTTACGATTAACACGCTTTTAAAAAAATTACGCCTTTAAAAATAATATAATTTTACTTATTCAATTTTATAAAATAAATAAAACTTAAATATTACTTATTCGATTCGTTGGTAAATTACTAAATATGTTTAAATAAAGAACGTCTGGGAATTTGTTATTGTATAAAAATAACCATAAAATTCTTTATGTTTAAATTAGTCAATTTTGCAACTTTAAATCTAAATGCTAGAGCCTACAGACTGGTATCATATTTTTCTTAGACTTTCATTGTTACTTGCATCCTGGTAAAACTTAATCTTATTGGTACACGACTAACAGGTCACTCTGAATAACCAATTAGAAACAGTTATTCAAAAGATAAACCGAAAGGAAGGGTACATTTCTAAAACGTGAACACACTTGTCTTCTGGCTTTGGTTCAGTAAAGAAGTCATTATGTTACGAAATGAATTAGTTAACTTATCGCTAACACTTTTAATCTGCCTTAAAATAATAATGAGTGTCAACTCAATTATCGTATAAACTAAGATAGTTATTTATCAAAAATCTATTCGAATATTTCGTTTGTGAATTCTACAATTATTAAAAATGTATCTAATTTTAAGAAGTTACGAAATAAATTTGGTGAACTCTTTAAACAGTGAATTATAAAATACAGTGTCCTTAAAAATATGGATAAATGTATCGCCGAATTGGAATTTCATGGATTTTGGACCACGTACCATCAATAATTAAAGAAAGTAAATGGATTGGGAAATCAACAAACTTTGACAACAAAATGCGCACAATGAGTGAATTCGTATTTATAATAAACTTTTGGGTACGTACCTATCACAATTATAATTTATCGAATTTCTATTTGGTAAACTTTGATTACTGGTTTAATTCCTTTAGTTTTTGATTAAATATGATCTTTTAATAATTTTGTCACATTTACCGTAATCACAGTTTATTTGTGTATTTATGTTTTTTAGAATAAGTTTTTGTGTATTAATTATGATAGATGTTACTCCGACTTTTAAATTACGAGTCAAGATTTGTGATCCATTTTGGCTTTTGTAATATTAAAAATGTATCGTTCAATTAAGTTATTTCTATATATTATAATTTTTTTATCTAATTCTGATTGATTTAATTTCTGTCTTTTCAACCTTTAATATAAAAGAAAAGCAGGGTAAGTATTCTCACTTAAATGCTAACTCCGGCCTTAAGATAAGATTTCATGCAGAGCTAGCTGGTCTGAGTTTTAAAAAGAGCGAAATCGCAACAAAATGCGAATCGACAGCATTCTAGGTGGTAGAGGAAATCAATTAAATCGAGTAATAAAGGTGAAAACGTTTGCTAGAAATAAGTAGAGCATACTATGGCATCCATAATTACGTTTAGTATAATCAGTTAGCAAAGAAGACAAAAATTAGAGTAAATAATACCCCGATAAGACCAATTAAACATACGAAACCGAAGCAATAAAGCAGAAAAAAAATTTCTTCGAAAGAAGAATAATGAGGAAGATACTCGGTGTACCGAGGAACAATACAGAAAGAGAACGAATTAGGAAATATAGAAAGAGGTATTTGAAACATAAGATACAGGACATGTGATGAAAGTACAAGGAATAACAGTGATTATAAAAAAAATAGAGAGATAACTGAGAATAAGATGGCAAGTTGAAGATGGAAATCAGATATTTTGGGATTGAATTAAAATTAGATACTGTTTTTTTTTCGGAATTTCCATTTTTAGATTGTAAAATAATTTCTTAATAAAACTGATTCATTACAGACATAAGCTAATTAATTCAGAAACAATTCTAGAGCAACAACTGTAACAATAATGAATAACAATAATGAAATATTTATAATTATTTACAGAAAAATAAATATAACGTTTCAACTTATTATTTTAAAATCTATCTGAACTTTGGCATGTAAATAATATTTACAAAACATACCTAATGGCTCTTTTGCGCCACTTATTTAGTAAAAGCATTAATATCATATTTAAACAACTGCGTAGGTATTTGCCAAAGTTAAATTTGATAATATTTTTTTACTCGCAGTTTTAATACCAATTTAACAAATAATAATGAGAATAAGGTCTGCGAATAACATTATTTGTTTTTAAAAATGTTTAACATAATTTTCTTTTTCAACTTTGTAATTATTTTTACAAACATACTCCGTATATATTGCGAATCGATGGAAAAGCAAATTATTTGTTTATACCCTTTTCAACGTGTAACATATTCTGGTTAAATAAACATTTGATTTCCTCTTTTTTATACTTTGAAATATGAAAACCTATTTAATGTTTCATCGGAATTGGTCTCTACTTGCCCAATTATTCAAAAGTTGACATGCAACTTTTGACAGTAAATAATATATAATTCAACTAAATTTACGGATAAAGAAGTTTGTAAATTAAAATTGGAAGTCAGTAGTAGTTAATACTGAAGCTATAAATTACTTTAAAAACGACACGATTTAGCCCAATGCAAATATTCGTTCGTATCAGACCACGAGGGTCAAGCATGGTTGTTAGTGGTTCACACTTGACTAGTCCGGTAGGGTAACTATGACTAAAAAAAGGATCAGTGCAAGATAAACGGTCAATACATTGGTTAAAAGTTATTACTTATTGACGAAACGTAAATTAGGACCTTATAGCGAAATTCAGATCTTAGTGTAAAAAATTTGGTAGCGACTGGGAATATTAAATCACCTAAGAAGTCTTGTTACAAAAATTTGAAACATTTATTTAAAAAAACAAAAATTATTCCATTCAAAATTTTTAATATTAAAAATCAAATTTGAAACGTTTTATCGCACTGTTTAGTTTATTTTGATGTTTACGATTAATCAACTAAATTGAAAGTGGTTTGTTTGATTAATTATTATTTTTCGGATCAAAATGCTTTTCTGGTAATTCAATTGTAGTTTGAAATGTGTGTAGTAATTTAGAATTTCTACAGTATATCTTCTATACTGAAATTGACCCTTATTCTAACCTGCAGTAGAGAAGCAGGCTAAATCAAATATGAAATTTGTTTCAAAGAAGGTTCTAAGTCTGTTATACGGCTTTATTGAGATTTAGAAAATGCTATGTGTTATTATTACATAAGATAACCTAAAAGATTGCATCGACCAGAAAAGCCATTACCCTTTAGCTGTGAGACGCTAGTTTTTATGTGTTTTCGGAGTTCAAAAATGGAATTAACCGTGATATTGTAAGAGTTGTCCTTTTAATAATATTACTTCTACTTAAACATGTTCATATAATTCCAAGCTAATTTTTGGAGACTTCTGAAACTGAGGATATTATCCTACATCTACAATATGGTTACAAAATATGTTTATTTAATCAGCTATTTACGCCTATTTTTAAGTAAGCATTTAAAATTTTAGTTTACATGAAAAATGATTTCCTTCTTAAAATTTTTATAAAGGCCTTAGAAATATCTAGCTATTAGAATACGTATATTGTTTGTAATAGACCAAGAGAAATAATGAAAGTAAAAATTGCAATAATGTTGTGGTATTACGTATCAATTGAGATGGGTAAGTTCATTTATATTTTCTTGCATCAATATAATTCTAAGGGTGGGTTGTACCAACGTCGGTTAAACCTCGTTCAACTTTGAACTTAGTTCAACCAATCAATATAGTTAAAAATCCCGTTTTTAGCCATGTTGATTGGTTGAACCGTTATTGAACCGAGTTCAAAGTTGAACGAGGTTTAACCGACGTTGGTACAACCCACCCTAAGGAGATTAATTCCACAATCAACTTTAAGATGGATCACATCACCGAATGCCATAATTAACAATTTTGATTTGAGTAACTATTTGCTAATCGTAATGATATGGTAAGAGGTTTTCACAAAACAAATTAAATAAATTTGCAGGTATTCCAACTTGGAGTTTATTAAAAAGCAGCTAGTACATGTTTAAAAATAATGTAATGTTTTAACGTTAAAGAGAAATTATTACTTTTAATTTAAATTAAAATGAAAAATTTAAATTACAAATATTTTGATGCAAAAATTATGAAAATCTATCTATATAGTCGGTTTTGAAACGTCTTGCGACGTTATCCGATACCTAACTACCAACATTGCGAATTGGCGTTTTGGTTTGTTAGCATTTTACATTTTTTATCTAGACGAGGAGCAAGCCCGACGTAGAACCCCCAACCTGGAGGACCAGAGAGACGGCCAGAATACTTACTTCACCCGGATTCGAACCGGGCATTTAGCGTTCATAGTCAACTTATTCGACCATTATGCTCCGACCGTCTCTTATGACGATCGATGAAAATCGTGGAATTTATATTAAGTACTTCTTATTGCGATAAACCGTCAAAGATTTTAATTTTAATACATTTTTTGAATCCGTATTTCACTCATCAGGAAACATCGAGTTAAATTAATGTGATTAATTGAGGTAGCTATCGAGACTTATATTTTAGATATCAGTAGCTTTATAAAATAAATTTGAATTAATTGAAATATTTCAATATTTCAGAAATCATGGTACAATGAACTACCTTCACCCACAATTTCTATTAAATTATGCCCATCTATAGTACCTATATAAAATTTTATTGTTTGAAATAATATTGTTTTGTGTATAGTCGATAGTAGTTAGGATACTAGCTATTTTAGAATTTGTGTTTCCTTCCAGGCATAATTTATTCAGAATTATATGTATGCTACGGGCTACATCTAATATGATGAATTGCTAGAAAGCTTCTCCTCCTGGTTAGGGTCATTTATAGACACATAGATTGATAATGGTGGCCAGACTAGTATAATAATAGCCATCGAGTTTATTTTACACTTTACTTCTTCCAACCCCCATATTTGTTTAAACTTATGTTCTTCATCATTCGTTACGACACTTTGAAAAATTGGGACACATGATCATATTTTCTGATTCTGTTTGAACTGCGCAGGTCTAGTAGACGGTTTACTAGTCAATGGTCCTAATTGATGCTTTACACTAATTGGCACTTTTGTCTGTCTGGGCGGTCGTCGCAATACCTACTGATATTTTACATTGCTTTCATCAGAAAATATCAGAAATTTTGTTGTAATTAAAAAAGGAGAAATGTACCTTCTAATATTATGAAATGCAATTTTTTAAATAATTTCTGTACGAGTATAAATTAATAGATCAAGTTGTCACCTTTATGAAATGGACAAACTGGACTAAAATTCAGTAAATCATAAAATTCGTCATTAGCCTGATAAATCTAACGGTATTTGTTCTATTTGAATAACATACAGAAATATAAATGCAACTTTTTGAAAGGATAATTTTTCTTAAATGCTTGAACAAGGAATTCTCAGGAATTCAATTTCACAAAGTGGTTGTGAAGATGTTCTGTTGCTCAATTTTGTTGTTTTTCGAGATTTATTTTTAAAAAATAAAATCGACGAATTTATTCGTGACACGTTTGATGTGAAGCATATTGAATACAATTTCAACAAGATGATTCGGCAAAGTAATTGCTTACACTAGTTGTAACTATTAGTGTAAGCAATTACTTTGCCGAATCATCTTGTTGAAATTGTATTTAAAAAATAAGTTAAGATAGGTACTAAAATAAATATATAGTATGATATAACATAAGAGACGAATTGTTTACTAGCTGTATAAAGAATGCGAACTCAATCTCAGATGAACAATACATAATTACGTACCTATCTATAGCAAAATTGTATTCAAAAAGATGTATCTGAATACATCATAAATTTATTTACCTCATTTGGTAAGACCTCATCATAAATTCTTAATTAAAAGAGTGAATGAAATTAAACAAGAGGTGAGAGGAGCTACGCAGAAAAATATGAAATTATTTTTAGAAGATAGAAAATTATAATAATAATACCCGAATAATACAGAAATACTAATTCATTTAATGGGGTGTAATCTGCCATGAAAGCCTTTATTAAAAGGCCATCACGCTTCTGTAAAGAAACATACGACACAAGAAGACGAAGATGGCAGATACTACCACTTAGAGTGGTGTCAAATAAAGAAGAAAAGGCATAGCCAAAATCCGGCACAGTAGAGATCGCGTGACAATTCCAATTCCACCAATTGGCACCAACATAAACACGATTGTACGAGTTTTGGTTTCTGCGCATTAGCTCCACCCTTTCTTCTTTATTTGACACCACTCTACCCATTTGACTGCGGCTGCAAGGCCCTCGTCACTGTAGGGTGAACTTGAGCTACTCTCCATACTCGGCCAGATAAGGAGGCTGGTTTCCAAAGACTACCTTTTTTGCGGATTGAAGTTATTACTACCATTTTTTACTGCTCTGGTAAGTCATTTTCATGCAAGCATTAAAATATCTCGTCGTTTATTAATTCAGGGTTCCAAAGCTGTTTACATTGTCGCATACAGAATAGATATTCTATATATCGCACTTTCTATATTCTATATTATTATTATCATTCTATATTATGACGCACCCTGTACCACCATGTATAGAACTTATCAAATTTTAACGCCCAGGATTGCTTTTAAATCGATAAGTCAATCAATGGCAATCGATAGTTTTGGTGCTCAATTTAATTTAGTTAATTTTAACAGTTTTACTCAGTATTTTGTGCAAATCTGTCATTACAACAAATATACAGAAAAACCACGCCAGGGCGTGTGTTTTACGAACGACAAGGTGTTTAGCTACGGTCTAGGTATAGGACATTTGAACGCGGCCGGTTGAACGCCGCCGTTTAAACACAGAGACGCTTGAATGCGTAGACGATTTAACGCAGGGACGTTTGAACGCGAGCAATTAGATACAATTGCACCCCCCTTTATTATATTTAAATATAATAATAAATTATTCATTATTAAGATAAGTGAACTGGTCCTCAAGTTTAACAAGTTTAAAGGGTTTTAATTGATTTAACGTCGTTGGATCTGAGGTTGAAGGTGGTTGTCTTGTCGACACTGACTCTTCCTTGCTTCCGCTTCGTTTTGCTCCGCTCCGGCCGCTCCAGAGCCATTTTGACAACACTATACCAATTAAAAATATCCCCTAGGGCCGTCTAACTCGGCAAAGTGTACTGCCGGCAAGGGGATGGATCTCTCTTTTTGTGCAATCGCACAATTCCGTAATGTATAATAATTTTTTCCGTCTTTTTTGATTTACTATATTCGCTATGTGCATGGTATGAGAGGGGATAAACAAATCGAACGAAGCGTTCGGAGTGGCCGATAATAGAACCTCAACGGGACTTGCATTATGTCATAAACACGTGATCATACAAAATTAATTAAATTATTTGCTATAAAACAGTTGGTATTCAAATTTTATAACAGCAAAAATATTCAAATTTCTCATGGCGTACTATTTTCACAGTGAACATAAAATGTTCACAGTCCCGAGTAATTTTCTTTATTGAGCCACCAGAGGGCAGTAGGAGAAATGCACATAGCGAATACAGTATTCGCCAAAATAAACAGTACCGAAACTTAGAGTGCTGTGAAATTGCTCGCGCGATATGCATTTGTTATGTTTGGCTTATTTGTCATTAATTGTCATATTTACATTGCTCAGGTGCTAAAATCGCGTTGAAAATGGTGCTCACAACTGAGGAAAAAGTGTTTGTTGTAGAAATGTAGAGCATATTTTCGCTCATACGGAAATGGACAGGATAATGACCCAAGTTTAAAACAAGTATCACAAAAATATCGACAAGAACATTTTGAAAACAGAATAATTTCTCGTAGAACAGACTTCGAGTACCACTCTCATTCACCAGATCTTATGCCACCTGATGCATACATTTGGGGCATGCTAAAAAAGTCAGCTTTTCGATCAGAAGATCCGCCAGCAAATATTGCAGAACTACGACAAAAGGATAATAGCATATTTTCAGCAATTGCGGCAACCACTCTTTATAAACATGTTCAATAATCCGCAAAATCGTTATGAATCTTGTTTACACCGTAATGGTGCACATTTTGAATATTTTAATTATACAAATTAAAAAATAAATACAAATTTCGTTTTCGGTACTGTTTATTTTGGCGAATACTGCATGTATATAAAAAATCCGAGTAAAGTAAGAACTTTATTCTGACCGTCTCCCCTCGGAAGGCAATGGCAAACCACCGAGAGTAATATGCCAAGAGAAATCCTTAAAATGTTAATGATCTAAATAAGTCCAAAATTGATCTGTGGACTAAGGGGAAGGTAAACATTAACATTTCCCTGGTACAGCCTTCTTGGCTAAGTCGGGGGGATCGCCGTACATCCGAAATCGGATAGGCACCTGAAGAAGAAGAAGATATCAAAAATCAATTAATGGATCCGAGATGAGAAGTGGTTGCGTTGGTATTAATGGTAGTGGTAATTAATAGACAGCCCCTAATTTAGTCCTGTGTCCTGTGTCTGCGAGATAAGAGTAGGTTTCGAATAATTAGTGAGCCGCCTAATACGCCATCTAGTGGGATCCATTGGAACTCCAGACAAAAAACATTGGAGGACGTAACTATTACTTTCTGACCGTTGATTTGGGTTGGATCTACTTTAAAAGCGATCATCATAGTAGGATACAGTTGAGTATCGTTTTTCTTTATTTAAACCACACCTCAAAGGGTAGCAATCTTCTTTTTGCGCCCATCGACGATATCCTTGTTGAACGACGTCGACGCCTGTTCATAAGCGTGTAATTTATATACATTTATTCACAACCAACATCCTAATTAATCAATTGTTGTTTGAAATAATTAATTGTTAATTTTATTCACGATCAGCATCTAAGTGGCGTGATATTGGGGTTTCCCTCGGGTTTCCCCTACTCAATTAAAATTGTTTTCAATTTTAACGCTTGAGGTGGAACAAACTTTTGTAGATTTAACGATCTAGGTGTGCTTAATTTAGTTTTAGCAATTTTATTCTCCATCGGGCACTGGTTGGTTACTTTTCCAAAGAGATCTCGGACGAAAGGAGTCCTGCCGAACGATAGTGCTTTTGTTTCATTACCAATTGGGAAGGAACAAGTTGAATTTAAGGTAGGCCACTTGGAAAGTAATTTTTTGCAATTGAATTGTTTTATCATTAACGACAGGTATACCCGTTTGGGAGACCACGGTGTGGAGCGATGTGATCGCTGGTTGAGTTACGGAGCGAAAATTATTAGTTCAAGTCGCGGACTTCGCAGAATTTCTTATCCCAGCCTTCCGGTGGACATCCACACGCTGTGGTGAAAAGTTGTAGTAAAAAGAGTAGAAAAAGAGGATTATCCACCTCGTGAAATGGATTGTAAAGACTTCAATAGAAGTGGCAATATTCCGACAGGAATGGAAAAGCCCTTGATGATACCCGTTTGGGAAGTGACGTAGACGCACATATATTTGGCAATGACTTTAGCTGCAAGATAACGAAGATTTAGCTGTACGTTTCCGATATACATAATAGGAAACCCAATAATCTAACTGGTTAAAATTTAGTCTATTAACGCAGTTATCTTTACAGTTACAGTACTACATCTTTTATTTTGTTTACATTGTATTTGTATCGCACTTGGCTTCCTTATAGGAAGCCAAATTGTTTTACAATTATTACACCCCAAAGAAATTGGATCCGCCTCCACTTGTGATATCGTCTTCCATAGAGAAAGTTGCAATTCTCTTCTTTGAAGATTCGTCTTTCAGAAACTGAATTCTAATTTCTTTTCATAGGGCTTTGTAGTATTTTGTCCATTCTTGCATATCAATGAGATTTATTCGGCGTCTTTATAGTGCAGTTCAGCATAATATCGTTAATAATTTTCCATGCTCTGTTAGCTTTTGTATTACCGACACAATATTAGTTTCTTGTCGTACTACTTGCTTTCTGCTGGACAACAATTTTTTTTTTAATATTTCATCTTGTGGTATTGCTGTTAGTCACTTTTCGCAATATACTTTTTTTTGACTTCGATATATGTATTTATTCCACCATGGAACACATTTACTATTCCTTTCTTTCATATCTTTTAATCCTTATATTTATATTAATCTTTAAATTACAGTTAAAGCAAACTTTCCGTTGGAAGTGATCAATTTTTAATCTATTTATAATATAAAGTAACAAAAGAAAATTGCTAAGTTTCAGAACACATAAACTCCTATTAATTATTGACACCTTCTCGTATATATATAATCCTGGCAATAAGGTACATTAGAAAATGTCGTTAAATATTTCACGATTCCCAAAAGAGTAACGCGTTTAATAAAATAAATATTTTTATTAAGTTGGGAACGTAGTAACACGAAGTAATGTACGCGTATTACAACAATTGTATGGATTTTTCCAAGCGACTTCTTTTTCATTTCTGGAAAGAAAGGTTCCCTATTTAGCAGTTAATTTAACACGCATTGTGTTGAAAGAGGCCGTACTTGAGTAAATCCTCCACCCTAAAAAACCATTCTAATGCGAATTGCATTAAGACATTCTTCACATAGGTATAAGAAACAAAAAGTTATTCACCGGATAATAGTTTTTGTTGGATAAATAATACTATAATTGAATTGCTTTCTCCAGTAATATTAATGATCCAACAAATTCGTTTTGTAAAACCAACGAAAATTGATTACTTATAGAAATTTACCTTTAGCTGTAATACAAATTCTTCGTTTAAATTTGTTACTTTATAGCTAATGAAAAAGATTTTACAATCAAGGTTGGTTGCTTCAAGCCGTGGAGAGCACAAAAGCGTTTTTACGTCCTTTGAGAAAAGGAGTAGAAGCGTTCGGTTAAGGGTTGTTTGCCATTAGTAACAAGTTGTCTTTACACACTGTGGAAGCAAAGGATAATAAAAATGTGGCTATATTTTTTAAGTAAATGAATTAATTTTAAATTTGTTTTTTTAAACCAATTAGTTTAAGTATCCGAAAATTTAATCTACTTTTGTTACACTGTCAAATTTACTAAATAATTTACTTGTAATTTGTTTAAGACCTTAAAAATTGTGGTAAACCTCACTTGACATAATTTGAGGCAAATAAAATTTGTGTCACTTTGCAGGAGACGTTAAAGTATTATAGTAGTTCTATGTTGTTAAGTTAAGCAAAGCAATTCAATTTAATATAAATTTTAAATTTCAATTATTGATTAATATCTTTCCTAGGTATAAATTTTCATGTTTTAGTTATTACTGATGGGGCACTATGAATAAAGTTATCTGCATTAGTAAAGAGATTTGTTATTACTTCAAGATGCTTGCTGCAATGCATTTTAGAAATTTCTTCATTGCATGCTCACGCTCATGCAATTTAAACTTGTGAAGAAATTATAGGTATGAGTCACGAACGAGGAAAAATAAATTTTAAAACTAAGAAGATAAAATTGTTGAAATAAAATAAGTTTACGTTATCATTTTCAAGTGGAACTGAAAGTTATATAATATGTAGGTACATAGTAATTTTGAAAAGTATAGAGTTCTGTAGCAGAACAAAGGTAATTCAAAACTAAAAAGTTAAACATCTTAACTTACTTTGTATCTGAAGTTGGTTAGAATTATTGATACATTTCTTATAAGAAATAATAATGTTCACTTTTAATTGAAAAAATTCATAAGTAGATTATATAGAACAAATTTGAAGTTAGCTGTCTTTCACGATCAAAACATGTCTGGAGCTAAAAATATATATCAATCCGTAGAAGTGGCTAATGATGTCTGCTTAAGTACATAGGTTGGAATCAACACAAAGACCTTTTAGACGTTTCCTTGAGACATCAACTTGAAAATTAGGGTAACTTCAAAGGAAGTTACAAAAATACCTAAAAATTTCCAAGCTTGGAAATTGTACTTCAAGGAATGAACAATTACGGTTGTTATACAAATTAATGGCTTCGTCAAAAATTTCAGTGCGAAAAATTATATATAGGGATGTTATCAAAAATAAGTAGTTATATGTATTAAAATATGGATCTGCTTACAGAAGAATAGGAAACCTACCCAGTATAAAAATTCACCTCTTAGATCTATAGTTAGAACATCAAATTTGTCTTTCAATTGGAAGGATAGAAAATGCCACATGAAAGTGGAAAAGGATTAAAAGAAGGAATTGTGTAACAAGCTAAATAATTAACAACCACAACACACACCCCATACCGCTCTTCGCTGCAGCGGGAGAGGTGATTTCACTTACAAAATTAAATGTACGTAATATCTAAATAGTAAAAATAGAAACCACCGAAGAAATTAGAATAAAAGGAAAGCACCACAACAAAGTTTTTCATCGGTAAACACGTTAAATGAAAGCTTCCGTATAAAGGGTGACTTTACCACTTTACACAATAATTGCGTCAGATGAAAGTTCAGAAATGAAATTGAGAAATAAATGTAAAATATAATTAAATCTTGAGTAAATTAGTATACGGCCCGCCATGGCGTAATTTTCTACAAAATTAAAAATGTTAAAATTGAAATAAAATATACAATGAATTTAAATTTGAAATACTTTCAGTAATTGATATAATTAAAAATGACAACGAATTTCAGCAAGGTAAATATTAAAAACAAACTTTTATTAACAAAATATTTCATTTAGTTACATTATATTACTTAAATTAATCTAAATTACATAACTCGGAACTCACAATTTATTGTAACAATATGGGTTGTTAGTTTCCTTTGCATCCTCATGTATATTTTACATTTGAGGTTGTAACTGCTGTTACAACTGCATATTTTCAATAAAAGTGTTTTGGTTAAAATACATGTTTTGGTTTTAATTTTGTTTGCAATTATTATTACAGTAAAAAGCTTTTGTCTAAGGTCAAAATAAAATTTCTGAGCATTACTTTAAAGTGCAGAATCATTCAAAGGAAAGAGATTGTGCAGCAAGGAAGACAAAATACATGAGTGAATTGAGGATTCAGAAAGGAAGAAACTGCCGCAGGTTACAGAAATTGCAAATTACAGGAAGTAAAGTGGAAAGAGCAAAATTTCTTCGTTCTAAATGTTCATTAATAGTAAGTTCTTATGTGAACTATATTTTATACGCCCAAATGTAATTCTTTTTAAATAATTTTGCATACAGTGCCATTAGAAAGTTCAAGTTCTTGAGAACGATGTGAAATTAATTGTTCTGGATTATCATTCACACTTTGATTCACAGTATCGATATTTTCAGCAGTATATTTTTGATGAATTGGATTCTTACCATCACAAACACTCTACCACTTGACTTGAACTATTTAAGTAAATTACGATTATTATTGATTACAAATTTCATGCAATACGCAACACTTTATTTTGTGTATCTAGGTCCAGATAAACCAAAATGCCAGGAGTCAGGTTTATCTTTTATGAAAATTGTTCACTGTATTAATTTTAACTAAGCTTCCCTTTGGATCGCAACCCCTAATGAAGGGGTTAATCCCACCAGAGACCAGAGTCTGTAACAATCCAGAGAGTTACTCTCCAGTTTGTTTGTTACGATGTAAATAGACCAGCTCTTTATTCATGTGAAGGGATGGATCATGGGTTTATGAAAAAAACAGGTAGCTAGGGGAACTCAAAAAAACACAAATGGTGGTAAACGAGCTTTAATTGAACTAACAGAATTTGATAAATGGTCTTACAATCCCAATAATTGCAATGCAAATTACAGTAGAAAGGCTGCCACTAGCAGCCCGAATATACATCAAGCCAACAGGAAAGAGAAGCATAGGCCGACCGAGGAAAAGATGGGTGCCGGAATAGGCAACATAGCCTAATCCATGAAGCGAAATGAAAATTTCGGTGTTCATTCACAGAGTGCACCCTCCTTAAATTTACAAGCACCAATACAATCGTAAATAGATGAGCTCTTTATTCATGTGAAAGGATGGATCATGGGTTTCTGAAAAAAAAAACAGGTAGCTAGGGGAACTCAAGAAAACACAAATGGTGGTAAATGAGATGGTCGTAGAGACGGTCATTGCCTTGCAGCTAGCGCAGTTGGATGCGAACGCGGGGTACCGGGTTCAAACCCGGGAGAGTCAAACTTTCTTATGACCAAGTCTCCATGCTTCGGAGGGCACGTTAAGCCGGCGGTCCCTCTCAGTTGACGAATTGCCACCGTTAACAAAAACAGGGCTACAGGCACATCTGAATGCTAGCCTAGAAAGCTGCTACCGGATGTAAAACAACTATAGACCAAAATCGATCTGCGGACTACTCACCAACCCGTCTGGCCAGCGTGGTGAGTTATGGCCAAATCCTCCATAATATGGAGAGGCTTATGTTCAGCAGTGGGCGGAAAAAGGCTGAAGAAGAAGAATACAATCGTAACCTGCTATGGGCTACTCAAATTAAACACAAAAGCCACAACCACGTCAGTCGGTTGAATGAAATAGAAAGAATAAAAATTACTTACTCTAGCGCTATTATAAGTTTACAAGTATAGAGGTGACAGTCGATTCCATCTACTCGTATTATCATGACTTGGCTTGAAAAAGGTGAATTGTAGCACTTGCAAATTCCTCTTAGGAAACACTCGACACACTGTTTCGCGAACAAACCTGCAGCAGATAGTCGGCTGGACCGTGAGAGAGATGATGCTGGCGATGTCAAATGACACGGGACCATCCAGATAATAAAATAAATCCACAAAGGGATCCGTCAAAGCTGTAGGCTAGGGTCTGGCTGTCAAACACAACATCAGAGACGCTGCGAACCCAAGAAAAACGGAGATGGTGGTACCACAAGCGCATCAAAAACAAAACTCGTATCAGTTTGCGCAATCGAGTGACCCTTATCTCTTCTGTTAGCCAGATGCTTCTTCTTGGTCGTAAGGCCCGAATTCGGGCATCGCGGCAGCATTCATGATGAGCAATTGCTTATCATTTGTGAATGCGGCTTTCTTGAGACAAGGTACATATACAGTGGGGGTCCCCCTGCTCCCTTCTGCATAGAAACGGCCAGAATAAAGTTTTTACTTTATCCGGAATCGAACCGAGCATTTTGAGTCGACAGTCAACGTGCTTAACCGTCATGATACGACCGTCTCAGCCAGATGCTTACAAAAGCCAAAAAGCATACCAAACGACAGCAGTAATTTACGTCAATAACTCGGCACTTTTAGACAAAATTCTGTCTAACTTTAACTCAACTGCTTTCAAACGTCGTTCTAGGGTTACTCAAGGTATTTCCAATTTCTACCCTAGCAGATCACGTGCGTTCAAATTGCTAAATGTTTGCTAGATTAAATTGCATTAAATATAGGGTGTTTTTTTAGCTGCATGAGAACTTTCAATAGGGATAACAATTGAATCAAGATTGCTATGGAAACAGTTTTTTGACATTTGTGTTTAGCAAGGTTTGGCATTTGATAATGCATAGATTGACCATTGAACAACGCTACCAAATTGGGCTCACAACCAATTGGAAGTGGATCCATTTTTTTACCGTAAAATTTTGTTCAGTGACGAGGCACATTTCTGGTTAAATGGGTATGTGAACAAACAAAATTGCCGTATATGGAGTGAGACCAATCCGGGACATTATCTTGAGACTCCATTGCATCCATTAAAATTGACTGTTTGGTGTGGAATACACGCCAACGGCATCATTGGTCCATATGTCTTTCGAAATGAGGAAGGAGCTACCGTTACGGTGAATGGTGTGAGATATCGACACATGCTCAATACATTTTTGTTTCCAAAACTTCAAGAGCTAAACATTGACAACTTATGGTTCCAACAGGATGGTGCTACGTGCCACACAGCCAACGAAACCATCAATTTATTGAAAGGATAATTTGGTGACAACATTATTTCAAAACGTGGTCCTATCAATTGGCCTCCAAGATCGTGTGATTTGACACCTCAAGATTATTTTCTGTGGGGGTATGTTAAATCCATGGTTTATGCTAACAAACCAACAACTCTAGAAGCATTGGAGGCTAATATTCAGCAAGCCATTTATGAAATAAAGCCAGAAATATTGGAAAAAGTGGTCAAAAATTGGAATGAACGGATGCGCTTCGTAACCATTAGTCGTGGTGGTCACATGCCGGAAGTCATGTTCAAATCATAAATGCCTTTAACTGTACTTTCATAAAAAAATTATAACCAAAACATTCCGTCAGGTTTTTAATGTTTTATTTCATTTTGAAGTTCTCATGCAGCTAAAAAAACACCCTATACATGCATTTGTATAAAAATAAATGGGCTGTACTTAGGAACATTGAGATGATATGAAAAGTGGATCCCGTAACAAATTGCAAAAATTCGTTACAAACTAAAATGTGTTTTGTCTGAAATAAAATTTTAAATCTGTGAAAATTTTGATAAATGAAGAACTTACACTTAAAATTTTGAATATACCGAAAATGGTATAACAATACAATTATTATTGGCTTCGGAATATCAAAGTACAGTGACGATGTTTCTCATGAACAGTATTAGGAAACAAATATTGTTTATCCTGTAGCACTTTTGACCAGTTCAGAGAATAAGCTACATTTATAAAGAATCTTATTTATTTTGAAAAATAAGTAGCCTGTCCTTTACATTTCCTAATAAAAAGGCTAAAAGTTTTATATATCATCAGTAGAGACCGGATTTTAAGCATTTTTGATTATGTTCAATTTTATAAGCAGCTCTTTGAAATTTGAAATCTACACGAATTACATAAAAAGAAGTAATTTGGCGTATACTTTTTTATGCTTTTTTTGCTTTTTTCTTGATTTTTTGCTTATTTGCTCTTTTTATGCTTATTTCTTATTTTAGTGCTTGTTTAGGACTTATTTTATCAATTATCATAATTCCTTAATATTATTTCAATTAATTCCTGTTAAACTGCTAGATGTAAAATATTTTTTTTTTAAACATATTTTTTTTTTAAACATATTATTTTAAACGATGGAGACACAATTTGACAATGCACCATTTGGAACAATATTTAATTATAAGCTCTTTTCAGCAATAAATTAACTAATTTTTTTGTTGAAAACTTGGAAAAAGCTTTTTAATAATTTTAAAAACAAAAAAGTGCTATTTTGTATGCTTTTTTAAATAAAGTTTGTGCTTTTTTTGATCAAATTGGTGCTTTTTTTGATCAAGTTCGTGCTTTTTTTAGTATTATTTGGTGCTTTTTTAAGCACTTTTTTTTTCAAAATTACGTGCTTATTTATCCGGTCTCTAATCATCAGAAGTAAAAGAAACATTTGAAACACCAAAAAAGTTAAATAAGTAACACAAGAACAGGTTACAAATTATATAATAAATAATATATTTGATAGACTAAATTTTCTGAAGTTCAAGTTTTCTGTACTTCTTATTTCAATTACTATCGTAAAAAGTAATTCCAACAGAAGTAAAATATTGAAACTTTACTAATACTTTAATAATTATAACTAGGTACCGCAATATAGATTTAAAAAAAGATCAATTTTTATTAGCATTTCTGCCCGAGAAAATTTAATATAAATTTTTTAGTTTGATCGGTATTATTAAAAAACAACCATCAAATAGATCTGGATGAGGATTCATGAGGAATTTTAACATTTTTTAATTGACCAATCCGACCAAAAATACAATAATCGATTCCTGAAATGTCTGCTCTATACTCAACAAGTGGTAGCAACAAGCCATTGATGTTCTTAACAACAAACATTAACTTAGTGGCGGGTAAACATTCAAAATCAATCAGCAAGCATCTATTTTCAACATTTGACATTGAAATTTTATTTTCCACAGAATTCAATTGCTGCAGCTATTTGCAACCTTTCTTGTCACATGTATCAACCTCTAGCGTTCCAAATTTCTCAAATTTAAAAATATATGTTGTAGTGTTAACTGATAATTAAATTAATTGTCGCAATTAAAAATTTTAACATAATTTCGATTTTTCAACGTGAGGACGGATGTTGGGAGCCAAAATGAAATATTATTACCTATCCTAAACCTTGTTATGTATAAACAATAATGATTTTCTTGATTTGTTTTACAAGAACTTGATTGTTATTTGATGATAAAAACACAATTAATGGTTGTGAATTGTTTATTTATTAATGAGTATGCTCGGGTATGTGCCCGTTGCTTGTTCCCTTGGTGGGTTTTACAATGATACTGGTAAATGACCGATAAGGAAGGTTAAGTCGTTAAGGGATGCAACCCTACTCCTGCCTGTGGTGACATGCGCAAGAATTGACCTAACAAATAATTTATTATTATTGTAATTTATGTCCACAAACTAAACTGCGTTTTTAGCACAATATAAAAGTTTTTCTAAGCACACCTGATATCTGCAAATATTATTAGCATGCATATTCAATGATTTTTTAGTATTGTTTTTGCGATTTTTAGGATTCGGATTTAGTATCTTTCAATTTCATACTTTTTTGAAGTACCGGACTAGCATCTTCGACATCTTCGACTCGGCCCATCTACTCTACAACTATTTTGTATTCCTTATCGGTAAGTTAACCCTAAACTTTTCGATTGATTTTTTTTATATTTCAATGCTTGTCTAATATAATGGACATAAAGTATTTTACACAAATTGAATCACAAATCGCTAATTAATATTTACCATTAAAACTGTCAGTAAATATTGAATTATTATTTTACATATTAAGCAAAATATATTTTGCTAATTATTTAATTACATGAAAAGTCGCTTATTAATTTTTATGGAGGCAGTAGTACTACATATTAAATTCAGTTAGAAAATTGACCACTATTCGTAACTTCATTCCATTTTGTAATTTGAAACGTTGTCTTATTAGCTAAAGTCAGAAAAAAATTATTTAAATTAGCTTTTTAACCAGGTGGAAAAAGCAAATCTGAAAGAATTTAGATTTAATCATTTTCTAACTGTTTTCCTTATTTTCCTGTTGTATTTAAATTTCTGTAAAACAGTTTTCCCAATTTTAATTTTATTAACGCACAATTTCATTATTAAAAATTTAAAAAAATTTATGTTACCAGCAAAATCGAAAAATAATATAATTTTGTTTTGTATTGAAAATATACAGCAGGTGATACTCTCACGATATTGTCGGATGTTACTCCCTTAGGGAATCTTATCACCTTCTTTTATTATTGCTGTATTTCAACCATTATCCAGAATACGATCGATTTTCTAAAAAACTTTTATAATATATTATTCGAGTTAATATCATACCTATTATTAGGTATGAAAATGCAATTATTATGTATTGTTACGAAATATTGTTCTGGAGAACAGGATCGTAATCAAATCTATCGCATTGTTAAAAAAATTTAAGCAAAATTGCAATGTCTTAAAGTTACCGTACATAAGAAAATATTTACTATTAGATTAGTAAAATGAGACGGCCATTGCCTTGCAGCTAACGCAGTTGGATGCGAATGCGGGGCACCGGGTTCAAACCTGGGGAGAATCAAACTTTCTTATGACTAGTCTCCGTGCTTCGGAAGGCACGTTAAGCCGGTGGTCCCCTGGGTTAGTGAATTGCCACCATTAACATAAAAAAATAGGTTACATGGCACATCTGAAGGCAAGTTTAGCAAGCTACCTAATGGATGTAAAATATGTATATGTTCACAGAACTAACACTGCCAAGGAAACGGCGCAGATGTTGGTAATAACAAGCCTTACGGCTTAAACTACGTTGAAGAAGAAGAAGATTAGTAAAATAATTTTGTTGGGTTTCTAGATCTTTTTACATAATTTTATATATCTCCAACTTAACATCAGGAAAATTATTTGTTTTCCAAATAATTACGTGATTATCTTTTATTAAGAAAGAGAAGTGATTAATTCCTCTTAAGTATTTTTGGTGAATTATGCAGATATTTAATACCTAAATATCTTCAAAAATTAAACTGTGAACATCCTAGCTTAACGGTGGCATTATTTTCTACCTTTTAGTGCAATAATGTTAACATGTGAATTTTTCTACGAAACGGTCGACTTATTTATATGGATCCTAGATTATCCTTATCTACAATTATTATCCTAACTAATCAACAAGTGCAATTTTAAAGATCGTTCACGGTGCCGTGCTAGTTTAACTTAAAATGATATCTAAATATTCTAATTGCCCCAACAATAACAAATTTAATCGATTAAAATTAACTAAAATTCAATAAACATCCAAATAAGGTTAATTAAACATTTTAATTGATTTCTGTGTCACACAATATTTAACACGAACTAGAATTGCTCAATACAATAGAATTGCTCAATACAATTTTAGCAACACCCGAGTTTTTTTTTATAAAGTTTGAATCCAAGCTCTGAGAAAGTTTCTCAATTAATATTCTCCGGCAAGATAGTTGACTGTGCACTTCGGTTTGCACGGTGCACTGGAGAGGTCATCTCCGGATTGTGACGGACTCTGGTCTCTGTTTGGGTTAACCCTCTCATTAGGGGTTGTGTTTCAGAGGGTAGTTTTTGTTCCATATATAATTTCGCAGCTTATCTGAGCATGCGAGACCAGGGTTAGGACATAGTCGCTTATTCGTTTTGCTTATCTTCTCCGGAAGGTCATTCACTAAGAGGTTCAGCTTTGCAGGTGCCACTTTTATGAAGGAAGCGTTTTTTGAACGTTTTAATATTTTAATGTTATACAAATTATTATAATAATTATAAAATATCACATTAGTGAACTATAAAATGTCACTTTGAGACAGAAAGTGAATTTCCAAGAGTACTCAACTGGCCAGATCTATGCAATAAGACCGAAACAAGTATTTCTCTTTGAGAGATCATTGAAAGTGATTGTTAGTTTATAATTATTAACATATTACCTTCCCATTTTGCAGCTATTAGGGGTAGATTTTAGGTTAAATCTTGAAGTAAACTTTTAGACAAACTTAAACCAACTCCTAAATACTACCGAAAATTTATTAGAAAACTTATTAAGATATAATCATTACACTATACCTGAAGTTGAAGTGGTTTATTGGCGCTAATGTGGCAAATATGTAGTAATTTATTACGTTATTGAATATTAATTTAAATTAAGTAAGTACATAATTACCTATGCTGTGCCAAAACTTTGAAATTATTACGTATTGCACTATAATACTACTATAAAATTAAAATATATAAATATATTTTGGATTATTACTTTAATATGTAAAACTTAGTTTGTCATAGTTTATATTATACTATTTGCATTAATTAATTTCATTTTCCTATACCTGATACAAATTATTGTATAATACATTATAAACATTACTGAAATATTAGATTACCAACAACTTGCAGTAAAATTTACTCCTGTAATAAAAAATAATATTTCTTCAATTCAGGTGTAGGGACCTAAACGTGACAAAACTTTTATGTAATGATGTAGCACCGTCACCAAATACATTTTCTATAAAACTCTTCGAGTGTGTATAAAGTTGCAGCAGACATGTTGTGTATTTGTACTGCAGTTAAATTTAATTTATTCTAAACACGTCTTAAAACGAAATAGCCAATTAAAAAGAAAACCAATTTTTTGAACAAATTTAAACCTTGTCCGCTTTCTGTCTCATTAGAGTTACAGGAAAACTCACTTAGAAACTCTTTCCAAGTTCCATATATTTAGAAAGTTCTTTTAAATCATTGTTATATTTTATTATCCTAAAACATTAACGATTTTTGTAGCGATTTAAACTTGTTAATTCATATATTTTGTAACCCCATGCACTCGTGCACGTTTTAATAATTTTAACCATTTTTGTTCAGAAGAGGTATTATGTGATAAACCGTAAAAAGGTTTTATAAATATTTTATCAAGTTGTGACGCAATTTTAGTAAATTTACAACAAATAATGGGAAAATATCAAGTAGAGGTAAGTCAATTTTGGACTCCTCCTGATCAATAAGCTTACTAGAGAAACTGGGACAACAACGTAAAAAGATATTATTCAAGTGGTATATATTTTAGCACAAAATCGTGCCAATGTGATGTGAATATTTAATTAATTCTTACCACAAAATAAAATGTGCAAAAGGTAATTTTATCGTTAATAAGTAATTGAAACTGCACAAGTTTCTTTTATTGTTTTCTAGCACTACCACCCTGTATAAAATTATTATTTGAAACTCAGTATGAAAAATATATTTTAAATTTTCGAAATTCTAACCTGTTGAAATGATACAATAACAAAATAATGTTTAATTTGAGTTTTTTAACCACGTTATAAAAGGCAATGCGATTTTAAGAGAAACAAATTTTCCAATTTGAGGATACGCTTTTGTCATTAGCACAACTTTCTGACTATATTTTCACCTCCTACGTGAAAAGCAACATTTATTGTGCGATCTAGGCGTATTGAATAATACAAAATAATTAAAATAAATTACAGTTATTTGTTTACAAAACAACAGGTGCAGAGTATAATATACCAGCTACAAAATACAGGGTTTTTCATTGGCAAACTACCGCTTTTCAGATAATAATAAATTTTGAATAAACTAAGTAATTGATTTCTAATTCGGTTCGGTAATTAATGGAACAATTACATTGTGTTTTGGTTAAGAATGACTGAAGTTTATTTGTTACCCTGAAGAAATATTGGAATCTGCTCTTTTCGCCGTTGTCGAACATTTATCAACAACGAAAACCTTTGATTTTGAAAAATGGTGCAGTATGGAGTATTTTATTTAATTCAGAACGTTGAGCGTTTAATGTAACATTTAAATAATCTCATTTGCGAATGCGTGGTAAATGCGATAATATGATTGTTACATTAAATAACAGTTTTGTTGTTCCCTAAGATTTAAATGTACGATGTTTCTGCTACTCACTGGTTTAAGAAACAATATGATACAGTTAATCCGTAATTACGTAATCTAAATTAATTATGTACAAATGGAAAACGACTAATAGGCTAACATACGTTTTCTATTGGTTGATTTGGATTAACGAATCAGTGATTAACTTTTTTTCAAACTTTATTATTACATTTTTTAAATTGATCATTAAGCAATAATATAATCATAATTAGGGAGTCCCATAATAAATTTCTGAGTTGTAAGCCTGACTCACAAAATATCTCATGACGGAGCAAGGTTCATCAGGTTCACCCATCTTCATAATTGTTGTGCGCATAAAATGGAACAGTCCACGAAAATCAGGTGGGATATTGAGGCAGTGGGGCAGACTGAGCAGTTCGTTTTGCATAAATTATTTATGTCGTGGTTAGGATTCCACGTTAAACTGTCTATTGGATAACATTTTTAAATAAATACCGATTATTTTTAATTGGGTCTTTTCAGAGCCTTTCGGAGGCCATGAGCAATATTGATATTTTTAAGGTCCGCTCACCGTTTTAAATTTAAAAAGTATTAAGAAGAAAATCTAACCTGCGTGGTTTGGTTCATGAATGTTATTTTTATTTGCACTTTTATTTCAATAAGTTATAGAAGGTTGAAAAATTAAGGCCCCCAAAATTGTTACGTCCGGGGCAGCTTCCCCTCCTGATCCCTCCGCTTTCTAATAGAGCCTGGGGTCTTCCAAATTTATTAAAAATTGCCTTTATGATAATTTGATATTTATTACAGTTTATTTGTTTTATCTATTACATTAGAAGCTATGCTATAAAATTTGCATTGTGAATTTGTTTGTAATTAAATGTTGTAAATATTATGTAATAAAAATAATAATTATAATAAAACAAAATTTATATGCTTGAAAATGTTAATTCTGTAAAGGACTCCTTCATCCAAAGGATTTGAAGATTTACAAAACCTATACGAAATATTAAACAGAAAGTCTAACCAAATTAATCACTAAAAGATAAAATTCCACATGTGCAAATGTCACAAGAACTGCTGTGATTGCAGTAAAGATAACAGAGGTTAATGTTTTGCCAAGAATTTATGAATATCATTCTGAATAACTGCAAACAATTTTAATAACTGATAAGCAAAGTTCGGATATTAATGCCCTTAAAAATCACAAAATGTATACAAAAAAATGAAAACTATAAACTTGGCAAATTTAAAATACTATGAAGGTTGTAATTATTGAAGCGGAACGAAGCCAAGTTTTCTTGTTCACTTTTTCGAAAACGCTTCTTAAAAATTTCTCAGCACTGACCCAGGTCGTGACAAAGCCCGAATTTTGAAATTCAACTTGGAACATTCACAGAAGGTCACGAATTTCGAATCATACACTGGACCTAAAGACCTAAACTATATGAAAATGTATTTCCAATCACGTCAATTGTCAATTCACGTCATTCCTTATGCCGGTCCTGATTGCATCATTTCTATGGAAAATTAGTGAATTCGTGTGATCGCAGGTGTCCACGAATAAATCAGTGCTTCTTGTGAATGTGTACCCTTGTACATCTGGATCAACAGTCGATTTTAGGTACTTAACCTCAAACTCTTTGTATGCCACGTTATTGATCATTTCCAATATTTTAGGGTCTCAAACAGCGTTTTTACACTCGTATTAACTAATACAAACGAGATTCGAAACTCTATGACTAAAATTCTCATCCAATAATCGTAAATTTTGTGTGATATTTACCCATGTGTCTCGATGACGTCACTTTGAAAAATCAACAACATTTTCTTACCTTTGTAAGAAATTCGGTGCTGTCGAATTAGAAAATGCACTATTTGATCGCTCGAAGTCTATCGAGTCTAGTAAAAAGTAAAATATCCGGCCCTTTCCAAGTGAAATGCCTATACTACTAGCTTTATTTTTCAAGCAAATTGTTCAATTACAAAATTTTTTATTTTTATTGTTGTGTTGTAATTAATCTAATTACTACACAGTTCACTACGCAAAAATATTATAAAATTATTTTTGCCATTAATTTCTCATAAAATGGTCGTAAAAGTGTTCAAAATCGAATCACACTTGCTTAGGGCAGGTAATAAATTCTTTCGAGTTAAGGGCTGATTTTATATCGAACCGATTCCAAATTTTTAGCAATGTTTCATGAAAATAATGATTTCAAAAACTGTTTTAGTATATAAAAACATATTTATATTTTGAATGTTACTTTGTTGTAACAAATTTACACCATCAGCGTGAGTTATGATTATTATTTTCATTAACTGCAATGACCTTAAAATAAATTTATATTGTATAATTATTACTTTTGATTATTGGTGAATTTTTTATTTTTAGCCTTATTCGACTAATGTAGTACCTATAATCTTTTGGTTTCTAAGAGAAAACAATTCCTATATTACATTACTTCTTTTTTGTGTTTCTATTTTAAAGTAAGCAAATTTTGCTGTTATTTACAGAGATCCAAATAATTAGGTTGTTTCTTGTGCACCTGTCCTTAATCTCTTTGTTAATAAAGCCTAGCAAAGTAATCTTCCCATAAGTTTTCCAAAACGTCAGATTAAATTAATTTTATGACGTGTACGTTTACTTGAAAATAATTTTTCAGACGTCCATTAAAATTTAAATTTAAATAAAAAAGATTATTATTTAGTAATTTATAAACTGATTGTAACTATATAATGAAAGTTTAATTGAAAAACTTTCTTACTAGAGGAGCTACTCATTTTCTTTCGTACTTTTCATCACATCTTTGGTATAGGTATTATATCTCAATGTAATCAATCGGAATTTTGATTCGGTATTTTATCGGTGGATTATTATAATCAAACTTTTAATTACATTTGTTGATATTTTAAGATTGGCTTTCCAAATATCATATTATACAAAATTTCGTAGTTTTTATTCGGTAGGTATATAAAGTGCTGTTGTGGCAAATTATCTAGCAAAACTCTGAAAATTATCTACATCGTTAAAGTGTTTACCAGATCATAGCGTTTCCTCCTATTCTTACATTATCAGATAATGACACGCAGAGAAAAATAGAAGTCACGACGATCTGATCATCATTAACACAATCGGTCTTAATGCTGTCTTCTATCTCGATTTTTTCCATGTTAGGATTTTACACCAAAACATTCGATTTAAATTTCCTAAAAATACATCTACCACCGCATGATAATCATCACAAACTATTCTACTATAAATTTTCAGGTTTCCAAAAAAGATATTGGTTGCTTCCTGTTCTGCAATACCTTCGTTGTATATTCTGGAAATATTATTTAGTTTTATTCGTTGCAATTGTGATTATCTTAAGAATGTAAACCTTCATCTGACTAAAAATAGGTTTAAGATTATTCAGCTGGGTCCCATAAGGATCAGACTTTACAATAAGTTACCCGATGATAGATTTCTAAAATGTCAAAACTTTCCGAGTCAGGATTATGCTGACGTCCTTGTATTGTTACAGTGTGAATGTATTTCTGTTTTGCGGCTTCATTTTACGTCTTATAATGTAGTTTCCATTTCAAGATTTTGTTTCCTATTTTAGGAACATTATAATTTTTATGATATGAAAGTGTTTATTATTATAGTAATTATAGTACATAATTATACAAAAAGGATAAAATTAAATTTTTGTTAAAAAAAATTTTATTTCTAGTTTACCCTTATCAAAATATTTGACGTGTATGCATTTACATGTCATGTTATACGTGGTGAGATTGACAGCATCGTAACAATTTATCTGACGAGTAGAAAATATCCTTCACTCTTTATAAAATTAGTAAGTTCGGGGGTTAATGTGGCACTACTGTTTTTGTTATAAACTGAAACTTGTTTGATTTTAAATCCTTGAAATTATCTAGACTTGACCTAATTATTCTATGTACTACTTTAGATACAATAAATTAATCTTTCCCTAGTTTCCTTTAAAAACAATTGCAGATTGAATTTTCTTTTAAAATGCTTCCTTGCCGATAGGATTGATTGGTTAAAACTTACATTTTTATCATTAATGTATTTTTAATATAAACCGGGTGTAGAGTAAACTTAATATTGCATAGAGCACGGAAAATTGTTTTTATTAAATTAGAAAGATTGTTATTTGAAAGCACTTGCGAGTATTTACTTCTTTATTATAAAGGGTCTGAAAAAAGATATTATATAGATCGAATTAGATGTAATTTGTCTCCATATACATAAATAACGTATCCCCTATCCTTGAAATATATTTACAAAATTTTAAAAAAATACTTGTACAAAACGTAAAAAATGTATCATTGTGAAGAGAGATAATTAAAAGCACCCGCGTCAGTCCGCCCTTACCTGCAGTTTAAAAATCACGCCGAGTGCGGAAAACGTCACTTTTCCTTCCTTCCTTCTAAATAGTTATGAAGTTTTTTATTGAAATATTATCGTTATTATCAAACCATTTTAATAAACCGTAAGCAAAAATGATATTCATTTTAATTCACCAAAAGAAGTTCTATAAAGATTAAATGGAGAGATCAAAGTATATCAAATAGCTTTGAATAAAAAACTGAATTACAAATGCTTCAATACTTGACTAACAATTTGTTCTAAATATATTGAATTCTGTCAATTTTAAAAATGAGTTTATCAAACTGGGTACATTAATAAGATTGTAAAATTTAACATTAAATTTTAAATCCAAAAAATTTCTACCAAAACAATATTCCTTTAACCCAAGAAAATATCAGTCACTAGCTCCCAAATTCTTATAGCTAACACCAGTAAATACCCGAATATAAAAGGTAACACAATTATAGTTTTAACACAAACCGTAAATGAAACCAGGGAGGCCAAATTAACCCCCCCCCAAGTTAATATTTTTCCTCAAAAAGTTAGCTCCCGAATTCTTATGGCTAGTACCAGCTAGCACCCAAATGTAAAAGCTAGCACCGTTATAATTGTTACAAAAACCGTAACTGATACTGGGTGGGGGGGAGCAAATTAACACTAACCCCCAAGTTACTATTTTTTCTCAAAAAGATAGCTTCCAAGTCCATCTAGCTAGCACCCAAATATAAAATTTAGCACCGATATATTTTTTCCACAAATCGATATTGATATAAGCCGAATAACTACTGACTGCTCCCCCTCCCCACAGGTACACAAACATTAGTGAAACTGCAAACCTGGTAAAGTAACAACCACGCAAATAACAAGAAATTAAGAAGAGCAACAACAGAAACGCATTCTGCCACTACGGAAACCAAAAGTTTGATAGTTCTTTTACATCCACGATTTTTTGTGTAAGCCGTTGAAGGAGCCATACCTGTCTTGGGACAGTGTTGCCAAATTTGCTTTTATTAAGCCAAAAGTAGTGCAAATAATTGTGAATTGTTTCGGTAGGTGAAGCCAAGCACCAGTTTTTGTATTACACAGAAGGTAGGAGCAATTATTACTTTTCTGTTAAGGTTTTTCCGATTATAAAAAATCAAACCTAATGCCGCACAGGAAATTTTTTTTGCATCCGTTAAGCGTGATCATCCTGGATAATCATTAAGAAATGAAGCATACAGAAACTATTGGCTACAACACCTAAAAAAAATTGATGACACCCGTGTACCGAAACAAAATTTTAAATACAAACCTAGAGGAAAAAGAAATGTGGGACGGCCAAAGAAGATATGGGCGTACCAAAATAATAGAGTGACGTAACGGACTACAAGTCTATGAAGCGTTGAATGATGCTGATGATGATATTGTAGAACTGGAAAGCATCTAAAACAAAAGCGAAGAAAATCATACCGCATGTACTTTTTGAGGTTAAAAGTTAAATTTTATTTAGAATGACGAGTAAAGCCATTCAAAAAAGAACTACACGTTTTTAGATAATGAGGAATTTAATAAAAAGTTTAAAAATAAATATTTCTAATGAATCATACCACACTTTTGTAAAAGAAATTTGGTAAAAATTAACGTGTAAAACAAATTTGTTTACTTTACACGTAACAAAATTTGTTACCTAATTTGGTAACAAATTTGTTACCAAATTAGTATAAGTGCCATACGACCTTTGTCAATTAAAAATTAATTTGTTTAAATGAGAAGTCAATGTTTCATTTTGTATTGAACGAAATACGATGATTACATTCTAAAAAGAGTCTACATATTATGTTTTAAAACCCTGAGCAAGTTTAACATTAACAGTTCATCCACGATTTGCCTTTCCGCTTTAATCCCCAATTCAAGAGAGTTTTACTTTAATTTTATAGAAAGTAAAAGTTTATAATTTTATTTACAATTTTTATGCCCGACGAATTTGTAGAGGGCAGTATTATATTTGGTGAACTTTGCAATTCGACAAACGATTATTCTTTGTTATTTGACTTTGTAACTCATCTCTGCCTACTTCTTTAATCTTTTCTAGGTTGGTAATAAATAAATGAATCAATCAGAGGTGCTTGCTAAGCTGTAAGTAACTACGAAACTTCAGGCGTATTTTCGCGAGGCATAAAAGTTAACCAAAAGTGACCAAAACTAACCGGTGTCATTTTCGCGACGAACGGTTAAGGGGGAGGTAGTTTTTGGTTAAAAAGTTACCCAACCAAAGTTAACCAAAGACGACCGCTCAAAATCAGTGGTTACTTTTTGCGGTTGCTTTGCTAGTACAAATGTGCGCCACAATTTAAATTTTAAAGTTGGAAGTGGTTCTAAGCGTTCTAAAGACGAGGATTTGAGGTTATGTTAAATTAGAAATTGTGGTGGGGGACTAACCAAAGTTGACCAAAAGTAACCGAGCGGTACTAACCGAGATCCTCGCGAAAATACGCTTTTCATCTGTCGAATTAGAAAGTTTGCATTTCAATTTTTATTACTACTTAAGTGTACCTCTATGTACATATTATATATCGTCAGTGGAAAGGAAAAATGTCTTAAGCGACATTAACTGTAATGCTCATTGTCGGTCTGACCGTCCACTCCAACGCGTGCTGTGTTCTTGTTTAACGTTTAAGGTGTAATTTATGTGTAAGTCTCATCCTTGTTTAACGTTGACAACCCATAATTAATGTGAGCATTAATGCTAATTCAAATTAAGATTCCTCCTTATTAAATTGAAACTCTTAGATTAAATCCTCCACGAAATCCTGAAGTACCTTCTTAAATATCAACAACCATACAAGTTTTTCACTTATATTCTGGATCAGTGAAAATTGTACAATTTTACATACATGCCAAATTTCGTTCATTTGTTCCAATCTAAAAATTAATTAAATTTTGAGAATACTTCTTTCGGTGGATTACAAACACTGCAGCTAATTACAACGTAGCTGTAAATCACTTCAATTACCATCAATTGGTAATAAATTATTACAGAACAGCAAGAACTAGTGGTTTTGGTTAGCCAAAAAAAAGCAAAGAAAATGTTATTCTTCCTGTTAAGTTAAGTATTAAAATTGAATGTGTAAGTTCTTCACTATTTTAAAATTTTCTCTTAATTAACCTTTTATTTCTGTTGGCATTTGACTTGGATGTGGACCTTAATACACAAATCTCGAGCCATCAGATATGTAATTCCATGTAACTTTTTAGGTCAATTATAAATATGAAGAAACTGAACTTTTGGTAATTATAATAAACTTATTCAGGCAACAAATCTTAACTGACGATAAATCGCTTTTCATCTTTATTTAAATTTTAATTCTATATTTGACATTATTCTGAGCCATTTTGAAATACGACAATATGCTATAATATCGTTTTTGATAGGGGGAAGATCGTTTTACCAATATGCCTATTGTTCAATAGTTTGAAAATTGAAATTTTGAGTTTCAAGTTCTAGGTGTACCGACATGTAAACAAAGAATTATCTAGTCTTACTTTGACAAATTGATCAAATCCTATTTGCTATCCCTGGTCTATAGATGGTTTATAGATGTCACTTCACTTGATATCAGTTTTATTCATGAAACTAATTTTTATACAGCGAAGAAAGATTTCTGCAATCTAGGTAAATCTAGTTAATTGTGTTTTAAAATTTTCCAGTTGTGAAAATAATTTAATTAAAAATTTAAATTATTCGTTCTTTCTCACTTTGAAACTGAATGTAGCTATAGATTACTTAATCCTCGGAAGGGTAGCCGTTTTGGAAATAAATATATTTTCGTTTATTTTTCTGCATTGATTTCAATTATCCTTCGATCCTTGGTTACTATTTCCTTACCTTAAAAAGTAATCGGATATTCCAATTTACTGAATTCGTTAGAAAAGCTGCAAATATGGAAAATACTATACAAATTTATATGCATGCTATAATCCCCGATTAATAATCTCTTGTTTATAATCCACCAATTATAATGATGAATTTTTAATTTTACGAGTTAAAATTATCGTTAGATGTAAATAAATTTCTTAGATAAATGCATAAGAATAAGCACACAGGGGGAGATAATCAGAAGAAAATGTTTGCAACTGGTGCAAAATATCTTGTTTTTTTCCAAAAATTATTATTCAAACAAACTACACCAATTAGAATTAATTTCGTTCTATTGTTACATAACATTACAAATAAATGTTATTTACATTATTTAACAGAAGTACAGAAGCCATAGCATTTCCACTTTTGAATTTGTATAAACGCAAATAAACCAAGAAGTTAACTGTTTAAGAAAAAGCTTTTTTTCTCAATTGTACGTTATTAATGTTCTGGATCTTTTATATTATTTTACTGTGATCGTTCAAGTATAACTTGTAAAATTTTATTATTCAATGTTTAAAAAAGTTATATTTTTGTAAAATTTACTGAACTTTTAAGGATTTTAAATGTTGCTGGTAGAAAACTGCTTTCCGTGGCCATTATTTATTAGCTCATTTTGGAACGGTGGAATGATACAATATACACTGAACACTAACGCAAACGCATTAAATATTCTCTTGTACGTATCTTTATTATACAATTTTAAACTTTTCCAAGTGCAACAAAACTAATATAATTTATCTAGGTTTATACATAAAATAGCCATAAAATTTATATAATCTGCTTTATTTTCGTGACTTAGCAATATTTATGTAAATTCAAAGTTAAAAATTGCCAAATAAACAAAATTTATTATAAAACCATAAATTATGGAAAATTCAGCTAGGACATACTACGTTGAATATTTCATAAGCAACGATGAATTTTAAAAATATGTTGTGTAAAAAAGAGTCGAGATCGTTTTACTTGCAGAAATAACCAAATATTCAAAAAATGTACCCCATCGTAACCCAAGTTTCCACTTTGCATCCACCACTGTTCCTTTAAATAAATTAAGGAGCTTAATTATTGCAAAGTTATTATAGGAGCAATTTACTAAACCTAAACCGACTTTTATCATAAAGATCGAGCTATTCAACCCAACCGCAATATTATGGAGACTGCAAAACACTGCGTGGTATTTACGTGTATTACATTTACGAAGTTAATTTGCAGTATACGGTAATGTCCTTTTTTTTCCAAAATTAATGCATGGCTTACGGGGAACATTAACTATTTATAAGACTAAATGCAGTAGAGTCCATTTTGATAGATTTCCTACCGTCGCAGATTGCATCGTCTACTAAGTTCTGATTGATGAGGCGAAAATTTTGTAATAAACTGTTTTGGGATTGCTCAGTAGAATTATTGCGTCAAATAAGTCGGTGAGATTATTTAAAATTCATTATAACTGAAGTTGTCGCTGCGATAATGAGATAAAATTTTGTTCATTACTGATCTTCATATATTTTTGCTTTGAATAAAGTTTCCATTTAGAAAATAATTTGAAAACTTTCTTCTTTCAGGAAAAAAGTTGTGGAAGCAAAACAATCTCGAAAAATATTTACTTTTTTTTTTGAATATTATACAGTATTAAAATTTAGATAAATATTCTAGGTTACTATTAGTTTGGTTTGGGAATAATAATAATTATTTCTTTTTGATTCAAATATTGTTAGAAAAACTTGTAAAATTTGCAGTATTTTAAGTAAATTATCAAGATCTTTGTGTATATTCTGTTGCGACATAATTAAAATTGATTTATTGTTTTAAAATATCTCAAAAGAGAATAAAATTGGTATAATCCTCCAGAAACTGAAATGTTGGTTAAGGCGTTAAACACCATCGCCGACATGGACACCGAGCGTAGGATATGAAATACCAGACGTTCATAATATTATGAAAAGTGTTTACTTCAAACCAGGAATGGTACATTTTCACAGACAGGAAGAGATCCGTCCAGCTTATCCTTATAAGGAGGTGCGTCACTTCTATGTTCATAAAACCCATAAAGTCCATAAAAACAGACACAGTATTAAACCTTTTGATATTCTATGTTATTATTAATGAAGTTGAAATGTGGTTTTCACTTATTTTTGTTTAAAATACTGTTATTAAAACTTGTTAAATTGCGGTATTGTAATGAAAATTACAATTAATGTAATTTGACAATGTTTTATTATTGTAAAAATTCTCGAGAGAATAAAGTTGGTATAATCCTTGAGAGACATCACGCTTAATTAAAATTGATGGTTGGTTGAAGGAATATGGTGTCAAACACCAACGCTGACGTGAATACCGACCGCAGGAGATGAAATCCAAAAATGTATATTTGAAGTGTTTACCACACGTTTTTTTACAGATACGATTTACTGCTTTCACAGATCTGCCGTCCAACTTTATCTTTTTTGGCGGTACGTCACATTTATGGCAATAAAATCCAATATAATGAACATCACTAGAAAATATACAAAATTCAAATTTTTGGTTTAAAGACATTTGTGTAAATTTTGTACAAATTTTGTGTACAAAATTTACACAAGTGTCACACGGCCGTTATTCTATATTTTTGTTAGTGCTGTTTGAGAATATAATAATCATTAATTTTGCTTAAAATATAACTCTAAAAACTTGTGCAACTTGCGGTACTGTAAGTAATTTATCAAAGTACTTTATAATATAGATTTTGCTGTTACATTACTTGAAAATGTTTTCTTACTGTAATAAATTCTTAAAGGGAAATAAAATTACTGCAATCCTCCACAAACCCGCTTAGTTACGTTTAAGGTTGGTTTATATGGCAGTGATGTCGGTGAGTATTCTGCTCTAAAGCAATAATGGGATCAGAAAATGACGTAATTTGTGATTTTACATGTTAAATTCCTACGTTGGTATGAATTATAAGAAATCAAGAAATCGTTATCAAAAAATTTGGTAAATTAATTTAATGTGCGAGGTATCACTGGGTTTTTAATTTATTTCAAGTCAGTAGGTATTTTTCTTTTAGTTAGATCACAATACAAATTGTTCAAGGCGAAAACTTTCTGACAGTAAAAGTCTTGCTGAAGAGACTTGAATTTGACTGGCAATTGAGGGGTAGTCGTAGGAACGACAAGAATACCATAGATTTTTGTAATCGCTCTTTCAGGATATTTGCTTGTTTCAACCTTTAAAATTTAGCTATGTAAATGAAATTTTATTATTCATTGAAGACAATGAAATATTGAAAATTAAAGAATTGAAATGACGTATTTGACGAGCTGTGACTAAAGGGTAAGTCAAAATGCAATTGCTACACTTGCAATATGGAGTTTTGTATTAAGGGAGTCCAACATTTTATACCTCCGCTTCGTCGAGCAGTCCTTGGAGGCACGACTGAAATAAGAATTAGACGGCAAGGATTGGACATATCATAAAAAATCAGCTAGAAACATTAACAATCATTATAAAGCAGATCCTATTCCTAATCCCAGAGGCGGTCGGAGCATAGCGGTCACGCGAGTTGACTATGAACGCTAATCACCCGGTTCGAATCCGAGTGAAGTAAGAACTTTATTTCTGACCGTCTCTCCCCTCGGAAGGCAATGGCAAACCACCGGGGTGTAATCTGCCATGAACGCCTTTAACAAGCATTGTTAAAAGGTCACGACGCTTCTGTCAAGAAGCAATACGACGGGGTAGAATTGTAGATTTTAGGCCAAGACAGCAGCTATTGGACAAATTTGATTGCGACTTGATCTTAGGAGAATAAAAAGATAACTGGAGAGATCAAAAGATACGGAGAAGATGCATGAGGGTTTGAAAGAGCTGTTTGGCCATTAAAAATAAATAAGAGTAAATAGCAGTATTAACTCAATGTACCTGCTCGAGGTATTTTATATTTTAATTACTTTGTTGTTGAATGTTGAGTGTATTCTATTGAAATCATGTCACCCCACTAACTAATTGTTCTATTTTTTGTTTAATAATTAAAAGTAATTTTCGTGCTTTACTTTGAAGACTAGCGCCCAAGTAGTTTTTCCTTAATTAACTGCAAGGCTATCACCTGAGCCGTAAGGTAAGAAAAATCCTACGCTCCAAATGTATACACGACTAAAGTTTTAGTACTGATGAGAGGGACACCCACATCTAGTCTGTCCACCAAGACATTTGAGCAAGTTATAATTCTGAATTTAATCAGAAGGTACAAGTAAAAGCTTAGAATTCTTTTCCATTTTTAGATTTTACTTGTGTATAGTAATTTTTTGCTGTTCGTGGTTTCTGAATATTCTTATATTGCGAGTGTAAATTTCTTTATTTTTCATAAGAAATACTTATAGCGCAGCTTGTGCAAAATTTTCGCCCAAAAGCATTTGCTTTTTTAGAAGGTTTTACTTCTATTAATATTTTATTTGTATTTTTAATAAAAGGATTTCCTTCATATTTTACAAAATAAAGTTATGCTTCTGTTTATTCACATCGCCCACGGATAGTAATTCTTGTATCTTTATTAAAGGAAATAAAATTAACTTTCTCATTGAGGAGGTAGTAACAAGCAAAACCTGTAAATAAAAAAAAAATCATTTTCGCGATGACTGTCATTTTATAAAATTAAAACCATGATTCAAACATTTATTGTAACTTTTTTTAGTTTTTACATTTTCTTTTTTTTTAAGTTTTGATAACAAAGATTTAATCGATTTCGCTTATTACCTTTTTATTTGCCCACCAATTTCTCCAAAAAAGTGTTTAACTTTTTTTTTAATTATACCCTATCCCCTTTGCTTTTCATTATAATTATAACGTTGGAATATTTAAGACTTAAATAACCATATTATTAAAATTTTGGAGACAATTTGCTTAGTCAAAATCAATATCTGGTTTTCGCTTAAATAAACTGTGTGGTTAATTTAGTTTGCTTATATTATGTTAGTTAGCAAATATGGAGCAACAAAATTATCGTACTTAAATACTAAACCTATTAAATAAAAATAATAAAATTTTAATTTAAGTAAATGCTTGAATAATAATTAGTTTATTCCCAAAACTGTAATACATAGTAATTTACTAAAGGAAGTTTGGCAGGATACTTGAGCGAGTGTCTGTTAAACCCTTTTCTAATTTAATAGGGTAAAGCTAAACATTTTCAAATATCTTGCTTCATAGATACGCCCCAATTTTCATAAATCTGCCAATATTGAACGAACAAACAAAATCTAATTATCGTACTAAATGATAATAATTATTAATCGCAATTTAATATTTTATGTAATTACTTAAGGCAATTTTCTTATTTAGCCAAATGCTTGTACTCCTAAAATTTGGTGTATACCACTATTTTTCCATAACCTGTATATTATGTAATATCTAAAACTAATCAAATCCAACGAATCAAATTTTCCTATCGAAATTGAACCGAATCAAGTTTTGATATTTTTATTTCGAAATAAACTTGTCGTTGAATTGAATACAATAATTTTAGAATAAACTCAAAGTTTAAAAAACAAAGGTGCATAAAAGTTCAATAAAATATATTTTAATATTAAGGACAATAATACATAAAGTGGCAATGGAAAACTTCTTAATGTAATAAAAAGTTCTTTCCTTAAATAAAATGAACAGCTATGAATAAAACAATTCCAATGCGATCAAATAAATACAAATTTATTTAAATTCAATCAGAATAATAGTTATCTTCATCTAATTTATGACAATTGCTATATGTATGTCTAGCCTTTTAACAAAGGCTATTCATGGCAGATTACACCCCGGTGGTTTGCCATTGCCTGCCGAGGGGAGACGGCCACAATATTATTCTTGCTTCGCCCGGATGCGAACCGTGTTCTCTGTGTTAGCAGTCTATGCATTTAATCGCTATGCTAACGACCGTCTCTATATATGTATGTACGATATGTTAAATTATAAATATGAAATATGTACAACAGAACACCTAAAAATTTATAAAAATTGAACATTTCATTACGGATTCAAGCGCAATATTTTGAATACTTTTGTTTAAAATTATTACCAACGTTTACTTTTATTGCACCAATCTCTGTTTTGTACACAAAATCAATATTTACTTGAGTGGCTGCACGATTCCGATATTCTATTTCGTTGTATTAAATTTTGCATGAAATCTTAAGCAAATTCATAAATGTTACGTATAGATAATTGCATCGTTAACAAAACTATAACGCTTTCAGCAGTTGCAATCCTAATCCGCTCTTGCACAAGCTTGTATTAAATTTTGCCAATCCAATTCCATATAACAATTTAATCCTGCACTTTCACTATTTTTCGCAGTTAGCTGAACAAATCCTGAAAAAATACCTGAGAAAACTCTTCAAGTACCAACCAACGTCGATTACTTCGACGCTAATCCAAAGTTACCATAATATAAAATAAAAGTCATGTTTCATGTAGAATCCTGTAGCGGGGATGAAGGTTATTTTATAAATTTTTATAAAATTTACTTGTCATTATTTTCCATTTTTGTCTCTCTTTGCTGGTAAATCTGTTCCTTGTTCACTGTTCCAGTGAAGTAACAAATTTAGTTTATTTAATGAATTATTACGGTTTTAGACTTGTAAAATTAAAGAATTCCTAACTAATAAAAAATATTTACATTCTAAACATTCAATTTGGCTGTATTTAAAAAAAAAGTACTGTTGTTCTATCTAAAAAACATGACCAAAATTATGTTCCTGGTTACTATTCCTATTGTTGTAACCACTGTATGGTGGTAACAAAGAGGAAACCATATAGTCGTTCGAACAAGGCATACGCACAATCAAATAAAAACGATGTAATATAATTAAGTTCTTTGGAATTAAATTTATATTAATGTTAAAATGAAGTTTTATTAGATAGATGATGAACGAGAAATAGAAGGAATAAAGAAAAGGATTAAAAGTCAAACTTTTGCAGAAGAAAGAAGAATCTGCAAGTAAAAATTTATAAACCAACGTCTTTATTGCAATTTGACACCTGCCATTGGAAGAATTCATCAGAAAGTAATATTTACCGAACGCCTCGAATTTCCTAACATTTTCTAAAGGCCTGAAGTTACATAGCCGTACGTTTCATTTAATAATTATTAAAAAAGTGATTTACCCGCATATTCAGTTGCTTCCCATATGAGTAATCTCCCTTATTTATACTTTAAATTTGTTTACCTTTTACACCCTTAAACATTATTTTAAACAATGGATATCTACGCTTGGTTTACACTACATTTACGTTTTGGGCAGATTAATTAAAAAAAGTTTGTGTTTATGAAAATTCGGAAATTATGCTTTAATAACTATTTCAATTTTCTAACTTTAGTTTACAGCTTCATTGAAAATTGTAAAAGTTTGCAATAGACAGTTCAATATTGAAATTATTTAGTTCGTTCTTCTTGCGAATTCATAGTTGATTATACTGTAGGTAATTTTTTTTATTTTTGTTTTCAATTTTTTTTTTTTTCACTTTTTTTTCGCTTTTTTTTCACGATTTTTTCACTGCAGTAAAATATTATTCAAAATATACTCGGATATAATATCGTATGCATATGACGTCACATATTCCACTAGCCTGATCTGATTGGAGGTTACATTTGTCCAAGCCAATCGGGACGTAACACCATGATCAAGTGATGAGCAAAGTCTATCATATGAGTTTGGTAGTTTAACATGATTTGACATCTTGAAATACTCATTATATAAAATATTGCAACATTGTAAAAAATATTAAAATATTCTATACCTAGTAGAAAATAAAAGACTTTGAATAATGCCGCCTTTCATTAAAAATTACTCTCCAATAAGTCAGAGCGTTCTGTAAACAAATTTCTAAAGTACTAGGAAAATAAAGTTAGATTAGGAAAAAATTTACCAGCTCTTATTTAACGTTCAGCTTAATGGAATAATGGCGTCATTTCCAATTATTCTTCCGCACTTATTCTATATTTTACCATTTAGCAGTTTATATATAATTTACTCTTTTAACGGGCAGTTAGTTAAAACAAATAGTTTTACATCCAAATATATATCAAATTAAAATCCCATGTGGTATATTATAGTACCTACTAAGCTACGGTATCATAAAAGTAAATTAAAAACTCTCTAGCGAAATGTTCAAATTTTTATTGATGTTTGTGTTTTTCCCATTTAATTTTTCTAAGCGTTTCTAAAATAAATAAAATTTTTAAAGTATTTGAAGCCTTTGTTTCTTTTGTAAACTCGGAATATTAATAAAAATCCGACTGTCAAGCACCGATAAAATTTAATTGAATATTTCGATATTACATTGCCGGTTCAATACAAGAAAAAATCAACCGTGTAAGATCAATAAAAGTTTCTTTCAATGGTAGTAAAATGGACATTCGATGTTTTAAAATGTTTCTTTCAAGTTCAAAGCAAAAGTTATTTTTATTTTGTTTAGGGGAAATATCCAAACAATGTTAAAATAACTAAAAATAAAAGGATAGTAATCGATAATGGTCGACATCATGCGAATCTTTATTGAACGAAAATTAGTTATACATTTAAAATTGATAACAGCAAAATATGACACTTTACATTGATAAGAAAAAATAGTAGAGTTTAATTGAATTGTCCATATCCCCAAAAACCCCAAAAATTAATTTATTTATATAATGAACGATAACAATCAGATAATATTATAACAATACAAAAAATATATAAGAACAATACACAGAAAAATCCAATTAGATACCAAATCAAGAGATAAATAATTTACCAGTAGGTAAACACTACAATGAAGTAGTCGTGGGTTCAAATCTCATATCCGTTTCTAAGGTTCTAGACGTTAAATTTACCAAATTTTATTTTAATTTTTCACCTTTGCACCTCAATTTTCATTCACCTAATTAGGAATAGACTCCCAAATGATGATAACATTGTTACGGTTATGTCGCGTGGTTCTTGAAATAGCGCAACATTCCGGCTTTAATACTTTACCTAGGTTACAGGTTACACTCCACATACTACAAAATAATATGCTTTCAACAATGAACGGTTTATCATGTAGTGCAGACAATTAATTTGATAAGTACTTGGGCAAAATTTTACAAGCAGAGCTTTAGATGAAGTTATCTTTTCGAACAGTTATTACCATGCCACAACATTGTAAGTTTATTATAAATATAAGTAAAGTTTTCAAAACTCAATTAATATGGTTAGTTAGACAATTTAGATTATAGCTCACTCCATCAATGTTAATATAAATTGTATTTGCTAACAAAATTTGACAGTAGAAAATAAATAACTGACTAAACTAAATTTTTTTTTCAAGTTTCTGCTTATACCTAGAAAACGATTCCCAATATTGTTCAATACTGCTTCAAGATATTAGATTTTGTAAACATAAAGCAATGCAATATCAATTTATGTACTCAGTTAGGAAATGTCTTATTTAACGTAACGAAATGTGATGATTGCAGATATTCCACAAAATCACCTTGAGAAATCTAATTGACTGCATTAGTGTGACGTCAAGACACCTAGATATAGGATAACCATACTGCACGAATTTGATTCAGTGCTTAGTCGCTATTGCTTATGCACTGAATCAAATTCGTGTAGAATTATTGGCCTACATCTAGGCGTTTTAACGTCATCACTGCTAGAGAAAATTGATTACTATTACAACAACTCCAATCTCTAGGATTTCAATTACATTACATAATCTTAGAACTTACAGAAAAAAACATAATAATTTAGTGTAATATTACTATTTTCTATTCACTTGATGATGTTGTTTACCATTCACTATTAGCAACAATTATTTCGGAGTTGCGAAGTCAGTTAGATACACAAATTAAAATAGAATGTTTAATAGAAACGGTAAGATTATTTTGGAATGATATAAAACTATGTGCTATATATTCATTAGACCCCCCCTCTTCTCAAATTCATTAGAAACATTTTGTAAACGCTCAACTTCATGAGTAAAACAATTCCAACGCAGAGTTGTGCAAATCAATAAATTTGTAAATAAATCAATATTGCATTGTATTTCTAACGACCTCAGAGCTCCAAGGAAAAAGACGAGATTATAGAACAGGATATTAAAGAAGATGTGAAAGGAGCATCACTACCAAAGACAGCACTGATGGAAGCTGCAGGCTCCGATAAAACCATTCCTTTATTCTTATTTTTTCATTGAAAATATTTTCTAACCAATAATAAATTTTAAAGAATGATAACTTACTTCAACTTTAACAACGAAGAAGTCCAATTTAGAAATTATCGATATTTCGCTTAACAATAGACAAGCGCGCCGAACAAAATCACGTAATTTTACATATTATACAAAAAATTCCACTTTGGTAAGGAAGCAATCACATACTCAAAGTAATCTGTTTTAGACGTTCAACCATCAGCACTGATAAACTCAAAAAAATTGAAAAACTGGTATATTATTAAAAACAGTTGTAAGAAGTGTAACATCTAGAAGAGAAAATTATTAAATTTCAAACATAATTCTCGACATTTCCCATTTTTTAAAAACTACATTTACCTACCTTTCAAATAGTCAGAAGATAATATATATTTTTTATAAATACATAAAGTGGTTAAATAACTTTTAAGAAAGTATCAAGTCGGGAAAAAGTTTTTATTATTAACCGTCATAAAAAGGCATTCCGACAACTTACAGGGCTGAATGTTTCCCATGCCATTTAACTTAAAAATATGAAAAAGTATTTCCTGCATTATTGGATATTCGTAATATATAATGTATATTATTTTTCAATATAAAGTCCTTTCTTTACTATACACTTTTCCAGTGATCGAGTGACCTTCGAATTCGAAGATGGTAACTAAAATATAAATTTTAATTAACCTTAACGAGGGACCGGTTTCGATTTTATTTACGTATATCGTAAAATTAATCTTGTAAGATCCATATTTGTGTATGAAAATAATCCATGTTACGTCATCCAACTAATTCGAAACATCATCTGCTATGATTGATACCCCAATATAGAATTCCATACTATGGCATTCTATGACGAATAAAGCTCAGCCAAGATACTTCTTATAAGGAAAGGCTGTTAAATTATAAAATTCTTATAAATTTTTACAGACTTAACTAAACGCTAAAATATTATACTTTTGTATAATATTTTAAACCGCTTTTAAAGACTTTGATTTCCACTTTGTGAAAATTCTTTTCAAGATTAACATCTGTAAATGTATATTTAAATTGTAAAAAATGAATTTAAATTTTGTTAATTATATTATAAAATTTAATTTGATAAAAAAATTCTAAATCCCAATCTAAGGAAACAATGTAAAATTTGCTGTTGAAGCAAAATGTTCTAATTTTATTATTTTTAGGTTTAAGATGACTGTTGTGACAAAAACATGCACTATATTATGCTGCTTTTGTCAGAGATTCTACTATTAATATTAAAAAGATTATAAAATTTACAAGTATCATTTGTTGCTTGTACCTTTCTATAGAGTAGCAACTAATAAAGCTGTTAACGTTGACGTCTTAAGAAACAATAAGGGGGAAAAGTTATGCGACATCAACGCAGATCTTTCGAACTCTTTGAGGTTTACACGCGTTGAAAACTTTTTAACTAAAGTTAGCTAGAACCCATCTCTTTCTTTGTAGTAAAAGTATATCCAGTAAATTCAGTTTGTGCTCTTAAATTTGCAGATAAAGATTACCACCATTTTTCAAGCAAAAACTTCCTGAACTTAGTTTTTTCAAGATAAAATAAAGATAAAAGAGAATTATATATTTAATATGGTTATATTTATATACATTATAGTACCTAGGTTTCATAATCATACTAATATCTGCATGTCTGTCTATCAGAAACGCATGACGTTAGCACACTATGCCACTTACGACAACAGTTCGAAATAGTTATTTACATGAAAGTCAGGAAAATGATATATTACTGACGAGGAGCAATGTTGAAATACGAGGCACTTCGTGCCGAGTATTTTAGAGCTCCGAAGAAAGTGAGATATTTTCCTGACGTATTTTGTATTAAATTTTTCCAAAAATCGTAAAAAATCGAAATTTTAAAACACCAATTGAACAACATTTTTAAAATGAGCAAAAATCAAGTTTGTCAATGTGTTAAAACTTGAACCACATTTTTAAAATTAACAAAAATCAAGTTTGTCAATATGTCAAAACACATTGAAAAAATCAATTACTGACATTACCGGACTAGTCATTATAATTCAATTTCCCTGCGCGTAGATACGCAGGGAAGTGTTGTTTCTATGACGATTTTTGGAAAAATTAATATTCTTACAAAAGTACACAAGTGCATTGTAAGTTGCATAATCGACTTGATCAGGGGTGGGCTAACCTTTTTAAATTGGACTTGGATCGCCCACATGAAAAAGTATTGAATATGATCAAATAAAATTGTTCCTTTTTGTCAGTTGGTATTTTAAAATAAATGTGAATATGAAACCTTTTTGTCGTTTCGAAATTCCGTAAGTATTTAATTTAGTGATTAAGGGTTCTTATAATAAAACAAGCAAGTTGTGTAGAGAAAATAATATGACATTATAAATATAATAAATGTATAGAAAGCTGTAAGCTTAGAACAACAGTAGTCATTAAAATTTTTTTTTTGCCGCCAGGGTTAAAATTCAAACCGAGCTTTTTAGCTATATTTTGTATTTTATTGTTTTAACCGTTAATCGTTCTATAATTGCTGAAGGGAGCGTTCAATTTTAAACCAGGAATTATATTTTCGCTAATGTCTTAGATTTGTCATTACTAAAAATTACGATCACAACTAAATTAAGCCTACAAAGCCGTCTTGCGACTTTGTTTCATAATTTACTGTAAATTGAGCTTTCGACACGCTGAATTGTTGTAATGTTATCAAACGATTAATTATGGGTGGGTATCTTTTTTCTTCATCTTAAATGATAACTTGGTATAGCATAAGTCTTAACTACCTTCCGACTTGCTGTTGCATGTTTTTGATTCGAAATTTAGCAAATAAGCGTACACAGTGAACCCTATTTTCCTATCTGGTTTACCCACTTCAATCTTTGCATTAATATATTTGTCCGGTTGCCACCTTTTCCTAAGTTTAGTTACATTAATAACATTGGAGGGAGATGAAGCTGGTAAGCCGGCGCTGGTAAACCTGCCTTCACTGTGGAAACACGTTAAGTGAACAGTCAATTCCGATAAATACCAGCGCCGAGACTCATTGTCGGCGCTTATTTGTATGATTACACTGTGAGCACTTCCATTTGTTATTACATGGGATTGTCGTTACCGATAATCTAAAACCAGCAATCCACGACCAAGTTGCCGACCAGCTGTTAAATTACGGTAGTGAGGACCATTGGTCGGTGTAAAGTTGAAATGAAACCCCCCTCTATTCCTCTTACATTTATGCTGTAACCTCACCCTCTGAAAATGCAAAAAAATTATTTGTTGCGTATTTAATTTTTGTTAATAAAATAAAATTATAATTTACTCTATTTGTTAAAGTTAAAAGTGTTTCATATTAAATCTATCTGTAGGCGCATTAATGCAATTATATTTAAATGAATCGTTATAATTTGTTTTCCCAAATGACCTGGCAAAGCGAAACATGTATTTGACGTTGTTTATAATAATTATTGTGAAAATAGAATTTGAATTTAAAGTTTATTTAGTTGGATAAATTTTAATATCAGTTCAATGTTTACTCTATTTTAAAAGCAAACTTTCTGCTGTATGAAATCGAAATTAATTTTAAATACACATTTAGGCAGATGTTAATTATTCACGTATAGCTGATCCATTGATAAAAAATCTTTGAATACATAGTTGATATAATACCTAAAAACTTTTTTATATTTGTTTAATTTTTGTATATTCAACTAACTAACAACGGCTTAACATTGGGAGTATATTTTTATGAATATATTTTAATATAAAGCTAGGTTCATAAGCACGGTAAAGTCACGTTAAAGTTTGGATCAATGTGAACTTATTGGATCAACGTGAATTTATTGGAACTTATTGGATCAACTCAAACACCGTACGTACAAAATACAAAGCTTGAATGCTTTGGAGTGTGCCGTCAGGTCTATAAGGCATGACAACCCTTTTCATTATACCTATACGTAAAATATAATATGTATTTTCTATATATCTCATAATTCAATTCGAAGAAAAGAATTATCCAATCATGAAGTTTGGAGAAACGGCTATTGCCATGCGAATGCGAGGTACCGGGTTCAAATCCTGGGAAGGGTCTAACTTTCTCATGACTAGCTACGTTCTTCGGAAGGCACTTTAAGCCGGTGGTCCTCCTATTAGGTTAGTGAATTGTCAACATTAATATAAAAAGCTAGGATACAGGCACATCTGCAGGGCAGTCCAGCAAGCTACCTGTCAGATGTAAAACAATTATATGCTCACAATGGTAATTGTGCCAAGGAAACTTGATACAGTTGCTTATAGGACTATAGGATAGATCATTAATGTGAAAGAAATTAAAGAAAAAGATTAAATTTGGCTACTTATTCGTGAAGATTCAAATATTAGGGTTAATCAGCTTTTCCGATTCGAACAATCAAAGTGGAAGTGCATCTTTTGAACATTTTTTAGGTTATTTGCTTGAATTAGAAAACCTGACCAACCCTAATATTTGAAATCAAACAAATTAATTTCCAGAATGCTTTAAAGAATATTTTAGTTATATATTTCTTATTTCGTAAATTTAATGCTTTTAATATTATAGGTATACGTTCATTAAACTTACGAGTAATAGTCGTAATTTGTGTTCAGGCAAACAAAAGCGACGTTTCACGTTAATTAGTTTGCGGACAGTAATAAGTTTCAATAAAAATCTAAGCTGTTAACGTCTTGATAAGTTTTGCTAAAGCAATTGTTTTATTGTTCTTGCACTGTGGAATACCGCCTTTTCATCAAATAAACTTAACACTCACTGAGAATTGTTTATTATAAAACTTGAGATGAGGATGCTGACCTACGATTTTAAAAATGTTCTATTGAAATTGTGGTAGTTGAGTCTGTAAGCTACAAATCGTCGTTGCGCCTTCAAAACCCGACATGTGCATTTTAGTAAATTGTTCAGGAGAAGGTTTAAACTGATTTATTTACACATTTATTTACACACATAGCGCTTTGTGATTTACCTTCATTAAACAACTATTTTACAGAAAAATGCATTATCTGCTTTTATGGAAATGTCCGGCTTGAAACCCTTAATCGAAATCTGTACTTAACGCATTTTGCTCAAAATGTGCACATGTCGGGTTTTGAAGGTGCAACGACGAAATATAACCATAAAATTTTGAGGATCATTCGTAATTTAGTGCGAAATGGGTCAAAAACAAAAAAAAACAAAAAAAAATAATATGCAAGTATTGTATTGGCTCTTGCTATAAGTTTAGCTCCGCCCACCTCTAAGTTTATAAGGGTTTCCGTTATATACTATATACTCAAAACTTGGATTTTAAGTTTTATGTCAGTTGCACAAATAATCATCTACTGCAGTACCTCTGCCCCTTACTAAACCTTTCTCTAAGTATTTACATCAAGCGGACGGACCCTCAACAGAATGCAACAACAAGGTGAACCACACGTGAAAAATCGATTATTGCCTAAAGCGTATTTTCGCGAGGATCCCGGTATTTTCGCGAGGCATTTTGGTTAACCAAAAGTAACCGGTTAGATTTTATGTCATTTTGGCGACGAACGGTTAAAGGGGAGGTAGTTTTTGGTTAAAAAGTTACCAAACCAAAGTTAACCAAAGGCGACCGCTCAAAATCAGTGGTTACTTTTTGCGGTTGCTTTGCTAGTACAAATGTGCGCCACAATTTAAATTTTAAATTTGGAAGTGGTTCTAAACGTTCTAAAGACGACGATTTGAGGTTATGTTAAATTAGAAATTGTGGTGGGGGACTAACCAAAGTTGACCAAAAGTAACCGAGCGGTACTAACCGGGATCCTCGCGAAAATACGCTTTTTGGTTAACTTTGGTTGGGTAACTTTTTAACCAAAAACTACCTCCCCTCTAACCGTTCGTCGCGAAAATGACACCGGTTAGTTTTGGTCACTTTTGGTTAACTTTTATGCCTCGCGAAAATACGCTTCTAAACTAATCAATATTTGGCGTCCATCCTCACATTAAACGCTTCATTTTAATGTTCTTTATCAGATCTCGTTGAGTTTTGTAAATAACTATAATATCTTCTAGGCCCAGTTAACGTAATTGAACCTGAAACTATTTTTAAATATTTATTGGAACAAAAATGATTTAAAAGAAGGAGCGCAATACAAGTTTTATATTGTAAAATGGGGGGTAGACATAGAGAAATGTTGAAAAACACTGTTATATGCATAAAACTATATCATTTTTTAATGAGAAATGTGAAATTGCAGGTTTATTTCAACCACACTTTTAAAAAGTGAGGTTATGTTTACTAAATTCAAAAGTAAATATGAAATATTCACTCACCCTCTTTAGCTTGAGTAATTACTAGCTGATATCGGAAACATATTAGTTGCTATATTCAACAGTAAATTGTATTAGTTTGAAAAATGCTCCGCATTATACGTATCACAATTGATTTGATCACTTTTAATGAACTTACTCTTGATGGTGAAAAGTTTTTAATAAATTTTAACAAATTTATCTCAAATATCATTAGATTTTTGAGTGAAAAAGGAAACAAAGTGTATAAAACTTCTATTTATGTACATACAATTTTCGCAGTATACGAGAATTGTGTAGCTCAAGTGGCGCCGCCCTGGTGGCCAGTTTGAACACTAATTAGATGTTTCAAGGCGCCGTTTAGACCTATCGAAGCTAGACTACTGGCTTGTTTAATTAAATATATATATATTTTTAATAAACAATTCATTTATAAAAAATAGTTGAACTACTGAAATCTAAACAAGTAATAGGCAAGTATAATTATTAATAGTTATAATTTTACTGCCTGATAGTTGCATCCCAGTTGGGTGCATCTTGAATTAGTGAAGGTTATATCGACGATCTAAAAGAGTAAATGTACAGAGGCTTTGTTTAGATTGCACTTGTTGCTTCTATTATTATACTACATTGGTTTATGTTGTTAATATTTTACTTGTTTTTTAATTTAATATTATAATATTATGTGTTTACAGTTAAGTATGATAGTTATTATTCAAAGGGTTGCGTAATGGTTCATTATTCAATGGTTGTTATATGGAATAATCCAATTTTACTAAGCATATTGTCTCATAATTTGTAATAGCATCTAATAAAACAGCTCTCTAGTCGTAGAAAAAGTAGTCAGTGTTCTACTCGCACGTGATGGTTATTATTCCCTCGAATGTAATAATAATTAAGACATCCTCTAGAGTAATAAGTATCATGACCCGCTCTTTGAATAATATACTATTAATTAACATTAAGTTAATTTATTATATTTTGATGATATTACAACCGTGGATATTAATTAAAAATATTCCATTAACGAGTTAAGTAAAATCGATGACGCATCGCTGATCGTTAAATTTCAAATTATAATATTTTGTAAATTTTTTGTAACTGATTTTTGTATGTTTAACGAGTTAATACATTTTGCTCTATTATATTTATTATAATTATCGATAATTATATTATCTGATACTATAGAAGAGCATAAAATATATTCGCTCAGGATTAGCTACTCGGGTAGTTTTCTCTACCATTGGATGAGAGTACACTGTCAAGTTTCCTTAACATTAACGACCCTATCATCTTATGTCTGTCAGTATGTGTAAGAAGTGGTATCACTGATACAGCTGCCTATAAATGAACGTGGAATCCGAACCACGGAAAATGTAATGTATTTCATTTCGAGAAAATTTACAAAGCAGATTACTACTTGTTGGTTTATCCTGGCCTTCTGACGATAGTTTAGAACAAAGTTCGAGCTTTACCCGGGAACAACAGGGTTCCTCGACATTAGCAGTCAATACACTAAGCGTTACAATATAACTGCATATCTCTGAGTCTAAATTAAACATGAACTTGCATGTTTAATATATAACAGAAATAATTTGTTATATTTTTAAATGGAGTAACCAAAATTTTGGAGAAATCATAAAAAATACTATCGTGATGTAATGATTTAAAGGGAATGATATTTGAATTATTAATTATTTTTCTACTACATTCCTTTACTATTTACTATCAGGTCAAAGAAAATATTAAAATTTTAACAATAAAAGTTTCATACAAAGCTCAGTGAATTTAACTGAACTCTGATACATTTTATTCACTATGTCATCATGAACGCTTCCTTTGTACACATTATGTAGGTAGTTGTTTATCTGAAACTGTTGAAAATCAATTTTGTTCGCATAAAAACCATCAAATTGAATCAAACAAGTCGAATGGTCTTTATAAGTACATAGGACCAAACCACATAATCATGGTAGTAAAATTCTCTTATCTTGGCATAAAAATCATACGTTAACTATTAACTAACTTTTCCATACACCTTCGTTAATCTTGTGACACTTCATTTCACCAAAATTTTCATTAATGCAAGCGTCAATTTACTAAACCACACAAATTCATCAGCTCGAGTGTCACTGATTTATCAAAACATAACAGGTGAACTCACCACTATCGATACTAGTTAACTTATCAATTATCAATTAAAACCGCAGTCATTTCGAAAATTAAAATGGAGCAAGCCACTTTGGCTTCATTTTCAATGGTTGTCGCTGCACAAAAGCCAGCAATTTCAATTCCATCTTGCGGTTGACAATATGAAGTTTTTGAACACAAATTGCTCACTTTATGGCTCTAATTTTGATAGTTCTTTTGGTTACTTTATGCTTTACTTTACTTTTTTTTAGAGATTTGGCACTTATTGATATAAAAAACTATTTTATAACATTATACGGGTCCTTAATTGAATTAACATATTCCCCGATACTACATTTTGAACGTCAGTAACTTTTTATATAATATCATGAATGTAAACAAAAATATACCTTGAAGGTAATTATTACAAATTTTTACTATACACATAATAATTATTCAAAATTTTGGGATTAAACAAACTTTCAACATCTCAATTTCGGTTCGATATAAACTTCGGATTCTCAGACATGTTGAAATACGACAATATAATTATGTACTTAAAAAACTCAATACCTTTAATCAAAAACCAATTATTTCAAGAAATTATAAGGAAGAAACTAAGTGAGAAAGCTTGTGACTTTATTATTTGAAAAATGCATTAAGAAAATCTTTTAAAATTATTCTTTATTGAGGTTTTGTAGAAGTGAAGCGTAACTGTAGTTTTACCTTTATCTTGCACTTAAGGTGATCTGCAGTCAAGTATTGACGTTTATATGTCGTTTCACTAATAAAATATCTCAAACAAATTTATTACCATATTTCCAAACTGATTTATGCTTTAAAATTCAAGGATAGCTGTATTCGGAATAAAAATCTGTTTTTTCAAAAATATCTCAGACATTCACTGTTTCTCTGCATGCGGTCAAGGGAAGAGAAGGATCTTCATAAAAACACATTTGAGAAAAATCACTTAGAGTTAGACAATGTATCAATGATTCTAGAAGTTATTTTTTGTAAAAAAAAATTTTAAAATTAGTAAAAAGCGAGATATTTATATAAAACCGATTTTAACCGAAAGTTCAATATAACTAAAATTATCAGTTTATTGGTAGATAGATATAATTTAGTACCTATACTAATAAGTAAATCATAAAATGCATTATTCGGATTCCCACGACTGCTAAAACTAGCATGGTTTACAAAAGCCTAATGTAAAAACTATGTAACATTGTTACAAACTAACCAACCATAAAAAATAAACGCCTATTATTTTCATGCCGTTAACAATGTAGTTATGGTATTGAAATTACGTTAGTGGTTATGCATTTTCAAAATATCTAATATGATGTATTTAATTATTAGGTAGTGGAATATACAATAAAATTTGAGGTGGAATTTGGAAGCGAACCGTTCGTTGTCCTTAAACAGGGTAAAATCAGCTTTTCTAATTTCTGAGAGAAGAACTGCAACATATTAAATTTGGTTATTTTGATCTGTCAAAATAATTTGTTGGCGATTACTTTTTCAATGTGACTAATTTTCTAAAAAAAAAAAGGTTATTTTATATTTGCATTTTTAACAATAAGAAAGAGAAAAATATCACGTTTTGGGTATCTCGCGACGCAGAAAAAAAGGTATCTTTTGATTGATACGATCCTTTGCAATGGGAAGTGGGAATCTTAAATAAAACTAATTTATCACGTTATTTCCGATGTTCGGGTGAAGGTTAATCACCCGGTGTACCATAAAATTACTAAAATTGGAAAAGTTGCTACAAAAGTGATTAAATCTCCAATTCAATATTTTCTAAAACGAGAAGTTGAAAATATTGCGTGTATCGTTTTCAAGAATAACCTGTTAAAAGCAATTGCAGTAAAAATTTTGGCATAATTTAGTTTAAGGGTTTATACATAACTCTGCTCTGACATGATTTCAACAAAAGCTTCAGTTGTTTGAACAGTCGATTAATCCATGTAAGTCGATAAGTGACAATAGAATCGAATCAATGATGGGAAAATGTTTTGAAAGCCTTTCTCTATTATCTTAAGACACTATACACAGTTTCGCAACATCTTTAAAGCTTTGTTAGTAGAACTAAAAATTTGGGGTTGTCCCGAAAGGCTGCGATATTTCCTCAAAAACGTAGTATAATAGCAGATTGCTTTGAAAAATAACTAACAATCAAATTTACTAATCGTCTTGTTGCATGAACCGCTGACATCAATTAATCCATAAACGATTCTCATTTTACAATTTATCAGTTTCGATATATTACATATTTAGTGGTATTGTAGTATAATTTTGAAACCAACTACAATAATTAATCTAATTAATTAAAAAAAAAAACGTAAAAAATAGTAATTGAACAGTAACACCCATCAAAAATGAAAATTCGATTATTAAATTGGTGTTAGTTTCCAATTTGCTAATTTAAAAACGATTACATCAAACTCGTTATTTTTTTACAAAGGGCTGAAACAGCAATTTTAAAAGTAACCCAGAAAAATATCTGCAAGTGTTTATTTTGCTTATTCGAAAAATTTTCGTGTAAGTTAGTAAGGCGAAGAAAAATATTCTTTGAGTTCTCGAAAAATTGAAAACTTTTATATTGTCACAAAAAATTTTTAATAGCTAGAACAAGTGTAACAATACATTTTTTTAGCAATGAAAATTTAAAGTTTATTTTCTGTAATCGGTTTAATTTTCAGCCTGTTGAAATACCCACAGTAATTTGTTATGTTTTCATTAAAAAAATTGCTGAATTAATTTCTTCCATTTTATTTCTCTTGGTTTGATTTAACACACAATAATTTTTTTAATTTGAATTTATTTAGCGATTTAATAGCAAAGAATCACTTAGTTGTATATTCGGAAAGTTTTAATGTGCTTTTATTTATGTTGTTTTGGAAAAGTTGATACGCGTAGTTTTGTATATTATTTGCATAAATTGACTTGAAAAGTCTGTACAAAGCATAATTCTCTGTGATTCCAGAACGTTGAACCAGTAAAATGATATCAAAACATTTTTTTAACCGTTTCTTCAATACGTTTTTGGGATGTAAAGTGGAAAATTAAATGTAGATAGTCGATAAATGTAATAATAAGGACTAAGGAGTTCACTCAATTTTGGTATTACCATAATCTTACCTTTCAGCTACCATAATGAAGCACTGCTACAATTATCACTTTATAATACTTTTGATACATTTTGGCACATTTCACGAAGAGTTATTCTCAAAATTTCAATTTTAATAAGCACAAATTTAACAATTATTCTACATTTTTGAATAAATAAAAAAATGTAAAACTTAGCAAATTACAAGATATATCGCAGTTTTTCACATTTTATTTCCTTTTGAGTGTTGCTTAATGATTCTAAAAACCTCAAGTCATCTTAAAGAATTTTTATTCAATCTAAAGCGCGTGTGGCGGCAGCTAATTGAACACCGTTACGACGCCAATCTGTCTGCTGCCGCCGACCCACTGAAAACCCTTTGCATTTTCAGTTTCCACCTTACAGCGCGGGCGCGGTACAATAACGACCTACGTTTCAGACGCTTATGAAATAAAGCTTTTGCTAAAAAATATACACGTTTAAGACAAAACCTAATAAATATTCACTTGTGCAGAAAAATTGCCCAAGCATTTGTATTCACGCCTGCTACATCAAAACAAAAAATTGAAGTTGTAATGTAAACAAATTAATTAATATAAAATGATACAAATTGCACAAAATGTAAAATTTTATCTTGTTTTTTAAATAAAGGTCTTTGAAATTGCAAAGTTGCTCAAACTATATTATGCTCACTTTATCCATAGTTATATTGAATATTAAGCTGCATAAAATTGAAATCAAGTCTGCAATTCCCAAACAACTTTTAACATTTCATTTTAAATCAGATTCACTCATTTTAAAATATAGAATAGAATAGGTAAAAGCTACAATTGCATTTGAAAACTTTATATTATGATATCTACCGATCATATTTTGATTATTTCAATTTATATTTTAAATTTACTTCTTGTAAAATGCAAACCTAAGATGTACTTTATCTCATTTAATTCACAAGTGACGAAATAACTTTAATAAAACATAAGAATGTCGTCAGAAATTCTGTGTTTCTGTCTGTTCGTAACGTTTTAGTACTTATTATTGCTTATTTATATGCAATAATATAATATGTGCGAAGATTTGCTCACTCAGCAAATATTTTAAATTAAAAATAAAAACATTTAAGGCCGTGTTCTGGTTTAAAAGCGTAAATTATGGGCGATTTGTCGAGCTCGATAAAAATGAAACAAAAAATATTTTAACCATTCAGATTTTTACAACATATATGCTGATATTTTGAGAATATACAGAAAAAATTTTGAAAAAAATAATGAAAATTAAGCAAGCTATAAGATGTTAAAGTTGGGGGTAAAAAAAATAGAGGGTGTGCTGGTTGACACGATTGCAACCCTTCTGGTAATCGGAGACAAGATTTCAAAAAAGATTCTTAATTAGTAAGAATGTCGTTATCGTCCCTACCAAAGAGAAAACGGAAAAAAAATTTTTCGCAAAATGGCGGCTGTCTGAAGAAAAAATTCATTTTTTGACTGTTTTTTGTCGTAAGTTTTTAAAATAGTAAACCAAATAATTTTTATACAAAAGTGGTAAGGACTATAGACAGTTATATAGTGAAGGTTGGTACAAAATTTGAAGCAAATCGGTTACATAGAACTTGAGATATCATGTCAACCGGGTTGAAAAATGTTGTTTTGCGGAAAACACGTTTAAAGTTTTAAGCAAAAGTTTCAACCCGTAAAACAAATAATTTTGATACAAAAGTGGTAAGGACTATAGACAGTTATATAGTGAAGGTTGGTACAAAATTTGAAGCAAATCGGTTACATAGAACTTGAGATATCATGTCAACCGGGTTGAAAAATGTTGTTTTGCGGAAAACACGTTTAAAGTTTTAAGCAAAAGTTTCAACCCGTAAAACAAATAATTTTGATACAAAAGTGGTAGGGGCGATAGACAGTTATATAGTGAAAGTTAGTACAAAATTTGAAGCAAATGGGTTAAATAGAACTTGAGATATCATGTCAACCATGTTGAAAAATGTAGTTGTGAGAAATATTCTATTAAAGTTTTGAGCAAAAGTTTCAACCAGTAAAACAAATAATTTTGATACAAAAGTGGTAGGGACGATAGACAGTTATATATTGAAGGTTTGTACAAAATTTGAAGTAAATCGCTCAAATGGAACTTGATATATTATGTCAACCATGTTGAAAAATGTTCAAATGTCATAAAGTACATAATTACTAAGACCTTCGGTAAGTTACTCTCTGTTAGGTTCAGTTGCTGCGTCACTAAAATAGCTAAAACGTGGTAAACTATTGGAATTTTAAAATTTTCTCTTTAGAATTATATTCTTAAAAGTCCAAACTTTAAGAATATGCAAAACAACAAAACCTTGATTTTTTTTATTCCAAACCAGAACACGGATAAAGAGAATGGTACCATCATAGAGGGAGTCCCTCGGCAACCAGCGCCAGCGGGGTGAATGGTTGTTAAATTTTTGGACACTCGGATGAATATTTTTTTTATGTTGAAAATTAAGTTGACAATTAGTTCATAAAACCATGTAAGTGAGATTTCAATAGTGTTTTCAAGTAAAATTAGTAAAATTTGTTTTTTTTTGACGTTATAAAGATAATTAGTTAATCATTACCTGGAAGTTAATCGACTAGACCAAAGACTATTCGTTTATGTTCATTAATTTTAGTATAATTAAATTTGATTTATCATAGATCATATACCGAGCAGAGATCTACCTTATAATTGATTGGAATAATTAATACATAATTAATTTGTGATTCAGTGAGGTAATACAGTAAATGAAATTTTACTTGATTTGCAATGTTGTTTGAAGTAAAATCATTTATTTGTTGGTAAAATTTTTATTGTGGATATAATAAAGTTAATTGTTTCGTATGAAAATTTATCGTTTATTTTGGAATAGGTCATTATATTTTTCAAGAATTTTTATAAAACTCATGCAATTATTTCGCTGGCTGATGAGGTTAGCAAAAATTAACGCGTCTATAATTTCCTCTCAATTATTGTACAGAGTGGCTCAATTTCGATATTTCCTATGGGGAAATCGGTAACTTATAGGAGATATCGAAAAATGGATGGCACATCCACGATCTTTTTTTTTGAGAAAAACTTAATGGCGCTAAAACTTGCTAGCAAATTGCTAACAAATAGCGCCTAATAATTACTAGCACATTGCTAGCTGAAATAACATGCAAATTGCTGGCAAATATCGGCTAATAATAAAATTGTTAATAATTAATCATTTTTCATTTTCAGGTTTTATGATTTTCCTGAATCTACAGCTTTATCGGTGATGCCAACTTAGAATTTATTAAAAATTAATTAAATATTAAAATTTTAATTGAAGGGGATTTCTTAAATTTTTCATCGAGGCAGTAAAAATAAAAGTGGATTTATATTCACTTGTTAGAGTTAAGGGATGTTTTCTATTGGTTAAAAGGACCTTTTTGGTAAAATGGACATTAACGCTTGTATTTTGAAATCGGCCCTAAGCATAACATACAAGAAATTTTATTTAAAAACACATGAAAGATATTTTTTATCCTTTATTGACAGGGTAGAACCAAAAATATTTGAAAATAATTTAGGTTTTAATAACCTAAATTTGGATATTAGAAAAACCGAAATGTTCGACGCATTTCTTGCCCCCCCCCCCCCCGCATAAAATAAGTTATCTGTTTCATAAGGTTAAATGTTGTGTAAAAAATAACTAGGTTTTTGAAAAATAAAATAAAAATGTACTAATACATCGTAAGTTCTATGGACACCCATGGCATTTTAATTAATATCCCGGTCGGAGCGGTTGTCAGGCTTCAGGGATACTTTTAATGAGTGGACTGTTAAGTTGTCGGTTTCTCTAATATCCTTTAGATATGTGGATTATATGTTAGATTAGTGTCGATCTTTTTGCTTTTGACATAGTAACAATTTCTTTGTATTTGGTATCTATCAGATTAGCGGAGTTTAAATCGACCCCTAAATATATTAGATAATTATATACTTTATTGTATTACCAAATATATTTTATAGTGTTCCGGCGATTTTGTTCATTTTTGCTTTAGACCTTTTTGGTTTTAACGTGCTACAGAATTTTATGTGGAAAAGAAAATGTGTGCAGTAAATGGAAACTTAGAAGTTGGTTGCAGTATTATTATCTTCCTCTATAATTTTGTGTGTGCTTAATTATGATATCTCATACATAGCATAGTAATTTACTGATTTATATTATTCTTTTATATTATATCATCCGAAGTATTCTATAAAATGATATGTTTACATTTTTATAAAACAAAATTTAATTTGTTGTTATCGAATACAATTTCATAAATTTTGCACTTTCACAAAAAATTAATATAAAAGTTATGTGAAATATTAAACATCCTAAAAATGCTAAAGTTTAGGTAATATCTACTCTTTGAGCTAACTTATTAAATATTAAAATATAAAAATATTCAAAATTCTACATCAGTAACTAATTTATTTAAACAGCATTTTACAAATATAATGTAAATCCATATTTGCTCTATTTGCTACTAGAATTTTCATAATGTAAAATATTACAATAATAATTTATTATACTTTTTCGTTTATGTTTGCAAGTTACGCATTTCAGAGGGTTGTAGATAGATAGATTTATCGGTTGTATTCATAAAAATGAATTAATTTTTGTTTATTTATGAAATTAATGAAAAAAATTACAAACCCTTTTTAACAATAACCTAACTTTTTTGCTTGCTTTTCGAATTTTTTGCTACCAACTTATCACAGTAAACGCGCTAAACTCCCTATAAAATAGTTCATTTGAACCTTACTTTAAAAAAGGCAAAACGTGTCTTAACTTTAGTGAACGTTTTAACTAAAACAGGCTTACAAGAATCTTTTAAGTTTTTTATGAATACAATGGTATAATGTCCGTATAGTGAAAGGCAAATTATTATTATAATGAAAACAATCCGATGCGATACAACACATGACTTTACCATTAGAAAAAGTAAATAATAATAAATTACATGTATTAATGCCCCAGTCCTCAAGGTCAGTTCATAGATGCTTGCCTACTTCATTTTCATTGATCCACTGATTAGCACCTTTAAACGATTTTTCAGCACTTTCAAATGAGTAATTGCATTGAGACATTTTATCCGTAATCCTTGGGTACAGATCTGCTTCGTTTTTATTGGTCCACAGGAAAACACTTGTAATCTGTAATTGTTTATAATAAATTTTAATGAACTTTTTAGACGAACAGAATCTCGTTAATCCATTAAAATTCAAAGGAACAAATATAAAAGAAGTTTTTATAGTGGGATTTCAACCAAAATCTAATCAAAATTTAGACCTCTTGATTAAACTAGTGTGCGAAGTTTTAATTTAATTGGTGCACGAGGGTGTTTGTAATCGTAGCCGAGGGAGTGTCCACATACATTGTTCCAAAAATCGTCCACGATCAAATGATACCTTTGCATCGACATTCTAATGTGCCTCCGCGAAGTTAGTTTTTGAGTCGAATATAATACTTTCCTCTACTACGTAAATGGGAAATTAATAATGAAAGAAACTCCTTCATAATGAAACTAGATATTATCGCAAAGACATCCTCAAAAGTTACAAATGGGAAATGATTTTGTGATATTTTCATTGGATGGTAGGAACTTATTTACCAATATTCATCCTTTTCATCCCTTTCTTGGATAAAATTATGTTGTGGAGGTGGTATATTGATGATTACATCGTTTGTTTAACACATTGCGTGTCACGTCATACACATGTGAATGATAGCATGTATAAAATGCCATAAACGAATATATCGTGGCACACAATGTGTTAAGGGGAATGCAGAGGATACGACCGACTTTAAGAATTATCTCAACCATATCTTAGAAAATATTCAATTTACCATTGTAATGTAAAACAAGCTCAATTCTCTGGATATTGCATTTCTTCTCAATTCCAAAGACTCCAATCATTTTTTGAATCACAATACATAAACATATCCCTGCCCCTTCCTCTGACCATCAACTTTGCTAACGTTGGAATTCTCCACAAAGAGAACAAGAGTGGAAATGTTCAGAACTCAGAGGAAAAGGAAATAATAAAAACTTCAAAGATCTCCAATTGCTGTACCACTCATGTAAAGAGCAACAAATGTAAGCTTGTGTTCTTACATTTTAGAAAAATTTTTCGAAATTTTCTTTATCGCCCTTGCCGTATGTATTCGTACATTTCCTCTCTATTGTAGCTATTTATACTTAATTGACCAACAACAAATGCAACAGAGCAAATTCAACTTTGAAAAAGAGTTTTTATAAATACAGATTTAATTTTCAATGATATTTTCTAATAGTTATCAACTGTACCCCTCAAAACCGTTGATTCTAGCCAAAAACGTGTTTTAATCTAATTTATAGAAAATTTCGATGTACCTATTTAAAAACACTAAAAAATTAATATTTGCGATCCTATCACAAAAGGTAAAGATCAGAAAAATTAGTTAATTTAGGGTTTTAATTTGAACAAAAATTTTAGCTGATATTTTTTTATTAGAATAGTATTATTAATCATTGGAACACCCTGTATATTATTACGGTATTATGTAAGATAAGTAATTATAATGCTCGATATATTATATTATACCTATATAATAAACTTTACCCTAATTAAAGTGTATCATAAATTTTAAAATAATATTTTGTATTAACCACGTTTCATCAATAATTTATTTTATAGCTACAATAAAGTCCCATAGAAGTCATAACATGAAATAGTGCATTTTGAGACATATTAATATTATACTACTAATTTATTTGCATTCTTTAATTTTCTTGTTATGTTTTGTTCCTTGGAGCTATAAAACATTTTATTTGTTTTGCTCAAGTTCCTATGTGGATGTGAAGAAATTTTCCTTGCATGTTCGTAGCAAAATAAACAAATATCAAAATAAATTTTTCATCTTGAATATACGTTACATCGTATGAAGTGGGTGTTGGTTAATTCTCTGTGATCACAGCGAATTTCAACTCGATAACTAAAATGAAATTTGCATCCATCAATTTTTCTTCTGTCTCATCATCGTATAGGTATTGAACGTTTAATTTTATAATTCGTATTCAGTTATGTACTACATACATATTATTACATCCAAGCAATAATGAAAAATATATGTAGCTTGAACCACAAGCTTTCTACAGACAATGTCAAAACACAATTTATTATAATTGCAAATTTATGTACAAGTGGCTTTAACAATTAAATCGATTTAGGAATTATAACGTTTCCTGGTAGAATCTTGAGTGTTTAAAAGGCATGACGAGCGTAAACCTGCATAACAAATAAGAAGTAGTGAAATACTTTTACAAAATTTAACTTTCAAATGAATTTTCAATTAAAATTTCTGTAAGAGAAATTTTCATGAAAATTACCAGTTCAATATTTTGAACTGTTTATCTTTACGACATGAACCGGTTGAAAGTAAACTTCACAAGCTTTATTATTTTAAGTTTAATTTTAATCTTCAATCTGAAATGTTTAATAAAACTTAAATGCCGCTTGAATGTTTAATAGTTATCTATTTATTATTAATAATTAAAATTAATTTCTTAATATGTAAGGGATCATAACTCATAAGACACATTTATTTATATTGCAGCCGGTGACATTAAATAGTAACAAAATGACATATTTTATCTCCGTTTGCAGAAAAAATAAATTATTTCATAATTTTCAGTTAATCTTGTCCAGATTTAGTCACGAAGGGATTAAAATTATTGTTGTCATAGTTAACAAATACAAAATTTTGTAAAATCAACTTAATTAGTAGAACAGGTGAAATTAAAACAGTTAAACAGATACACAATGCAATCATTTACTCAATTTTGTAATAATTAACCGAAATAATAGCAATTTAAATTACATGATAGGGATCCACTATAAAATTAGCGTCTTATTTAATTTGCAGATAGTCACAGAGACTTCAATATCCGGCGAGCTCAAACAGAATTATCTTTAACATAATTAAGCTCTAGAGGAAAATTCTAAATACACTATAATATAACGAAATACAAAAAATATCCAAAAATTAACACAGTTTCGCAAGAACATGAAAGATCATTTTGGATGCGCAACAATAATGTAAATTAAAAAAAATTACATTTTTTCATTTATTAGTCAACTTAGTCCAAACGTAAATTAATAATTTCTAGTTTCTTATTTAGTTTTGAGAGTACAACAATCACGATTTGCTTCTTCGTACCTACAAATATCCTGGCTCTCGACACTGGACATAAGCTGGTCGCCATGAAACATTCGTAGTGACGTTTAGGTAGTGGGGCAAACTACACTAGAGCGGACACATCTGGTATTTGAGATAGGTAATATTAGGTAATGTCCTTGAAACTTTTAGTGATTTTTATTTGTGCTTTTAGTTACCTACAATAACTTTCAATTTAGCTAAGTTATATTTTGCAACTGAGACTTTCCGAAATTGCAAGGTTACCAGGATATCTTTCACATATTAAGTTTTACAAATTTTAAAAATAAAATTAACTTAGTATTGATAAAACTGGCTAAGCTATACCAGACTAGTGTGTCTGAGTTTGTACAACAAATTTGAATAAGAAACATCCCAGATTAGTAAACGTAGGCATCAATGTAGTAAATTATGTAGCAACTTACTCAAATTGGTACCGTATGATGGGGCAACATTGGCCCTTTAAGGACAACATTGGCCCACCTGACAAAAAATGTTTGTTTGTAGTATAGCGTTCGTAAATGCAACGATAATTTTTTAAGTTTTGCGTCAGCAGATAGGAGAAGACCTCAAAAATGCGGGGAACCACAAATTGGAACAGTACTTGCTGTCTGCTTTCTCGTGCAGGTCGTGAAATCGTCAATCAAGTTATTCATCGGTAATCGACACGTGGCAACTTCTTCCTCAAACGCAATTTATAAAATTAGGAACAACACAATAAGCATTAATATCTTATTTTAAGTTAGTCATTAGGTGATTTATCAAGATTTTTCAATTTAATTATAATCCGGTGGTCTGTGACGAATGAATAACCAAGATAAGGCAACATTGGCCCAGATATTGGGGCAACATTGGCCCAAGCTAAAATCAATTTAAATTCTAATAAAGAAAATGAGACATATTCTGATTTGGAAGAAGTGATAGAAGTGGTCCAAGAAAACCCGAAATTGAGGATAAATCCCAATGGATTAATCATTGGCGACTTTTTTGTGGTTTTGTTGAAAGAAAATAAATACCCTGGCAAAGTTATTGCTATTTCAGAACAAGGGCCAACAGTTGACTGTCTAGAGAAGAGCCTGAAATTTTGAAGATGCTATCAGTTACAGCTGGGATGATGTTATTGACAAAATACCAGAACCAGAATACATAATGGTTTCCAAAAGAAATCAATTATAAAGTCCCGGAGCTCGATAATTATGTTTGATCTCCAGTTATATTTTTTGGGAAAGAAATAGAAAAATTATATAGAAAGAAGAGTTTTTGTGTTTAAATTAAAAATATTTGTTTTTTACTATTTTTTAAAAAACTAGGTGCCTATTTAGCATAGTATTAGTTTTAAATAAATATTACTATTTCTAAAGTTTTCTTTAAAATGCAGTTTACTTGACCTTTTTCTCTATGTTTTTCTTACTAATCACATAAAACTGTTTTGTTTAATTACCTACAGGGTCTAGTTGTTTATAAAATCAACTTTTAGCTTTTATTTTAGACAATCTTTAACACAAGCCCCGAAAAACATGTTTGGGCTAAAGTTACCCCATGTCAAGGTAACTTTGGCCCACTTCAAAAACAATTTTTTTTTCGCAATTGTGACATGAAAAAAATAAATTGAACTTTAAAACATATAGATATACCCCTACCAGTAAATTAAAAAATATTAGATGCTTTGAACAGTTGGTGCTATATAATTTATTACTAAATATTTCAAATAATTTGTATAAAATTGGGCCAATGTTACCCCATTACACGGTAATGAAAATACAGTAATTGCGTAGTACGTAACCGCTTAAGATTCTAGTAAATGGGAAAATAAACTAAACAATTAACGTGCGTCAAGTACATTATTATACTACAAGGAGTAGAAGACATTTATCAATATATGAGAAATATTATTAAACAAGAATACATTTAGAGCTTAACAATTATTAATATGATCAAAGCAAGAACAACAACATAATCTGAAGTAAATAATTAAAATCAGATATATCATGATACACTGTTGTACTACCCAGTGTACTCTTTTTCTTCTTCTTCTTTTAGGCCAGGATATCTCCTGTTTGCCTTGACCTCGGACTGTCTTCTGTCGAAGAAGAAAACCAGCTTTGGGTCCATCGTTTGGGCCATCTTTTTTGTATGCTACATTTAACTTACTGAATCGGATTCGATATAACTCCTAGAAATTTCCAATTCAGAAGTACGGTGACATCAGCATAACCTTCCTCAGGCAATCCAGTTTCTCCATTTTTTAGAAGATTATGCAGACCTTTTAGTTATTTGGCTAAAAATTATATGGGTTTTATCCAATAAAGCAGTATAAAATGAACAATTTTTTCATTTTTTGTAGATACGGGAGTTTTTGTTTTAGAGCTCCTGTATGAACGCCTGTTCGAGCAAAAGTGATAACTGATAAGAGAGGCTTTTTTATGCGCAAGATACAACGCAGCTTTTGGTGTGCAAGTCGTCCGATAACATTCGATTTCATTCGGTTGGTGACGTTTTTGGTTGTTGTTTACCATAACCTCGAGGCAACGACCATTGTTGTTTTGGATGACGAATGGGGAATTCCTTTGTTATCTGGATGGTCCAATCTTGCTTACAACTCTAACACCATCTCTCTCGGTCCACCAGCCAGCATCAGATATGCAAGCTGTGTTTTGTGTTACGAAGTTGATCAAGTGCTCCTGTATACAATTATATAATGTTACAGTTAAAACCCGAAATCAGTTAAAACCCGAATTAACTAGTAAATTCTAGTTTTAACTAACCTCTTTAGTAAATTCTAGTTTTAACTGGTTTAAGTTTAGTTAAAACTAGAATTAACTGATTTCTAATAAATCTTTTTAGTAAATTCTAGTTTTAACAACTGATATAAGTTTAGTTAAAACTAGAATAATTAACTGATGGGTGTTGCTAAATTCGCGATCTATCACCGTTACAACTAGATTTAAACAACGTTTAAAGTAAAAGTAGGCGTAATTAAATAAAAATACTAATTCTTTATACTTTTACAGGAGAGGCCAAATACATTTGTGTTTTGGATTGAAAAAAATAGAAGGAAACACGATAATTTAGAATGTTCTTGAATCTCATATTTTGAATTTAAAATAAAAATTTCAAAATCTTTTGCATTTTGTACTTCAAATACCCTAAATACATCTTTCAAAATACATTTCAAATACGAAATTTGAATTTTCCAGTTATAAATTTTTAATTTTTTTAAAAAATTATTTTTAATAATTAATAATTAATTTTAATATAATTAGTATACAAGTTAGTATAACACGGCCTTTACCATAAAAAAAGAAATGAAAAAATTTATTAAACAATAGTTATTATCAACAACAATTTTAAAAAAATTTAAAAATTATAACAAGTGGAATCGTAACAGGAAAATTCAAATTTTGTATTTGAAATGTATTTTGAAAGATGTATTTCGGGTACTTTGAAGTACAAATTGCAAACGATTTTGAAATTTTTATTTTAAATTCAAAATATGAGATACAAGAAAATTCTAAATTATCGTGTTTCCTTCCATTTTTTTTAAGCTATAGCTTAAAAATGGAAGGAAACAAACAAATTAGCATTTTTATTTAATTACGTCTACTTTTGCTTTAAATCTAGTTGTAACGGCGATAGATCGCGAATTTACTAACACCCATCAGCAGTTAATTCTAGTTTTAACTAAATTTATATCAGTTAAAACTAGAATTTACTAAAAAGATTTATTAGAAATCAGTTAATTCTAGTTTTAACTAAACTAATACCAGTTAAAAATAGAATTTACTAAAAAGATTTATTTGAAATCAGTTAATTCTAGTTTTAACTAAAATTAAACCAGTTAAAACTAGAATTTACTAAAGAGGTTAGTTAAAACTAGAATTTACCAGTTAATTCGGGTTTTAACTGATTTCGGGTTTTAACTGTAACATATATAACAAGTGTTACCGATTTTCACCTCTTGAGCCGCACGTTGGACGGCGATTGGAAGCGAGCACCTGTCACCATTAAGTTGTAAGCTTAAATTAGCTCCAGGTAAGCAATTTATCGTTTCCAATTCGTGTAAACCGGCGTGTATTGTGATTTTTGTGTTCAATTTTAAGTAACCATAGAGGTTACTGTTTTATATTGGGTACTTGTGCACTTTTTGATGACGATTATTCATTTGCTACTGTGTCTATATTTTGCACAGCCATTTACATTGCAATTATTGGAATTGTGATAGCATCTCTCAAATTCTATTGTCAATTAAAGTACTTTATTACTATTTGCGTTTATTTGAGTTTCCCCAAGTTACCATTTTTCTTAGAATGCACGGCCTTGCCTTCGTATAAATCGAAAGCTGGCATATTAACATCGTTTGGGTCAATTTTCTCTCATTAGGGATTGCTGCTCAGAGGGTAGTTTTTGTTTCAGAATAGTGAAGATCATATAATAATTAAGATGGAAACAAGTCGAAACCGAAGAGGAGGAAGAAGATGTTAATAAATTAACAGAACAATCAAGAAAACAATTAGTATTACTTGGGGATATGGGAAGCATGGAATACGCCTCCCCCCAGCACATAAGGAAGTAGCGAGATGACTTTTCTAAATTAATAAACTCAATTGAAGACTGCTACTGCTTCGCGCGTATAGCACTCCACTTCGTAGCGTGTCAACTATTTAATGCATTTTTGGGATGTTCTAATAGTTGAAGGAGGTAAAGGGAGCTGTGCTCCCACAAATCTCCGTAAATAATTAGAAGCTATCCTATGCTATGCGGAAAAGAGTAGACGGTCATTGGTGAGGTGTTTCCAATGCCTCATCGCGGACCAAGATCAGTTCTTCTGGAGAAGATGCACCGGGTATGTATTGTGGAAGCAATTTTTCCCCGGTACACTACCTGCCTCAGCCTCAGCCCTTTTTGGACCGTGAGTCATTTTTACTTTTCTTGTCGGGTGCGTTCCAACGAGGTGTTTTCTGGGATAACCAACTTCTGCCACTGGTAATAAATTCATACGAAAGCTGGTTATGCCTTGCGCATACCAGAACTCCACTTCATTTTTTGCTGAGCCGATGCTCTGCTGATTGAGTTTTTAAAGAATTTTCCACTAGGTCATTGTTACGACGAAGGAAAGAAGGCGAGCTTCCCTTGCGATGTGCTCCGTACACAAGGATATGCTATGGAAAGGAGTAGTATTGCCATTAGAGTGAACATCACACTAATATCACGGTTTAAGAGTTTTGTTAGTTTAAATATCCTGAACTGCTCGGAGATTCATATTTTCTAAGATTCCGGTTGGGAAGTTGCGTAGACCTATGGCAATATATTTAATACCGCACCAGCGCCCAAATGACCAGGATCCAAATAACGGCGTCCAAATGTCATGGAAGTAGTCTACATAGACTTATACCTTCACATTCACCTCTACCGTGTACTTTTTCATTTAGATACCTACACTTCTGTTCCTCTTCGTCGATCATGTTTTTTCCCTAAATCCACTATATTTTAGAGGAATACTGATGAGGTTGGATATAATTTTTAAATCCTTTATCAACTTTTTGGTAAATCTTTTGTAGTCCCCATTTAAAACTCTTAAAAAAGTCCCCTTTTTGAACATAATGCAAATCGTTGGTTTTAGCTTTCATTTAAGCAGGCCCAACATTTGAACATATTTTTCATTTCTAATTTCCTTCAGGATCTGCACTACCTGGTTAAGTTTACCAGTCCATCTGAAGTTGACATAGAAATACGCAAACTTTTCTCCCACGTCAAAATTATATTCTGAAATTTCAAGTGAATCTGTAATCTGCGATTACCATCAAATTATAAAATGTGGGTAGTTGTTCTGACAAGCGAACGATGTCGCATAATAATCACAAACTGAAAATAAAAATTAATGAACTGATAGCAGATAACAAAAACGTTTTGGCGTATTTCAGGACTGATTAGAATATGGTCAATTGGTTTTCCTCAAAACAATTACTATTTCAAATTTTCTAGAGATATATTCTTGCTTCCGACTAAAATGCTAAAATCCTCACGACTTACTTTATTTACGGACACATAAACGTGAAATTCGAGATGATCAAAATTGAAGTGAAAAAGGGGGAAACGAAAAATATTAAAATTATAAATAATGTATTAGGAAAATCCGATTGCCCTCATGATTATTATTATCTTAACACCTCGTTAGTATTAATTTTCAATTTGAGTTTATCACTCGACAATATTCCCTTGTAAGTCAACATTTCGAGTTTTGCTATAATGAAATACTACCTAGTATGTGCCTGCAAACTGTACAAGCGATATCGTCAAGAACTCGAATTTTACTTTTTGCAATATTATAAAAATGCTGCGAACAAATTTAAATGAACATCGCTTTTGCATTTATATCTTCAATTTTATGTATTCACTCTAAGTAATATTACGGTTCTTATTACTCATATCAGTTATATAAATGTAATACGATAAGAGGGTGCAAAAATATTAAAAATTTATGAGAACATCGTTTACCTTGTCAAATGAGACTTTATTAAATATATAGCGGGTAATACCTTAACAAAATCTTTCCCTAAGAAATAGGTAATTTGCATTAACGTAATTAAATTAAGATAAATTACGTAGTCTACTTAAGTATGAACCAACCTCCATAATGCAAATAAGTTTCTTATTTATTACTAAATTTTAATTCAATTTTACGCAAGATACTTAATGCGATTATCATTATCAACTTTTAATATTATTGATTATTTATTAATTAAAAATATTAGATCGAACAAATAAATTAATTGGACAAGAAATTTTTTACTAACGAATTATTGTATTTGGTTTAATAAAAGATATGCATACATACTACAAATTTATACTAATACAAAATTTTATTACATTTTCACTTACACCCTGGCATATCTCGGTCGAGTTAAGCATCTGAAGCAATTAATTATCTATGCTAACGATGAAAACTGAAAAAGTTAAGTGCCAGGGAAATGAACATTCAGTAGGTACTGATAGAGCAAAATTTATGTTTTTGCATTAAATACTGAATATATTTTAGTAAAATTAACACAGATGTAAATACTGCCAACGCTTAATTATCTCTTCATAAAGAAGAGGAAGTGTGTGCGAAGAAAGTTGGTGTAAACTTTGTGGTTATTATCAAATTCAGTCTGTTGGTTGCTTTCGATCACACCCCATCAGTTCACTTTAGAGAACATTGATCGACGTTATTCAAGATAATGAATATACTAACACTACAACTATTACAATAAAATCAATCTACAATACCCATTATACTATCCATACACACAGCATGACACAGTTTTCAAATTTATTGTTCTTATCGCCTTTCCAGCATTTGTTCTATTTACAGCGTTACAGCACATCACCTTCAAACAATTTAAATTGTTATTTGTTATTTTTTTTATGAAAATTAAATTTAACTTTTTTTTACAATGTTCATGTTTTCATTATTTTTTCATTTATGATGTACTTTTACATGACGTTTTAATAAAGCTCTTCGTTGAATATATTACTTTCGGTCTTGTACATTAAGAATAAAAAATAAATAAAGTTTAAGTAGTACATCTAACGATTATAAGCTTCTAAAAATTCAAATAAATATAAAAGTGGTCTCATTGATCTCTTTTCACGTTCCTTTTCGAAATTATTGTCTTTTCTTAGTCTTCTTCTTTCTAGAAGTAATTCTCTAGTCTAGAGAATTCTCTTCTAGTAGGCCAAGGCCTGTTATTTCCCAACACATGCGTCGTTTCCTTGGCAGTGATAGAAACTTTGAGCATATAAATATTTTGCATCCATCCGGTAGCTTGCTAGACTTGCCTTCAGATGTGCCTGTATCCTGGTTTATTATATTAATGATAGCAATTCACTAACCCAGGGAACCACCGGCTTAACGTGCCTTCCGAAGCACGGAGACTAGTCATAAGAAAGTTTGACTCTTCCCAGGTTTGAACCCGGTGCCCCATATTCGCATCCAACTGCGTCAGCTGCAAGGCAATGACCGTCTCTCTTAGTAAGAGACATAAACATAATACATTAGAGGAGTCCTCAAATTCGAAATTAAATACCAAATAGCAACTGTAATATAAATTAAAACTAACCTTAATGTGTGATCATGGTTTTGGTCTAGAACTAAAACATTCTGATTTTCATCACGGAGAAACATCTTTAATTGCAAATCTTTTGTAGGCGAGACAGCCGACGACTTGGAAACGGAAAGACTTTTGATTGCAACATAATTTAAAAGTTAATTTAAATAGAGTAAAAAGCATTTCCTACAAACGAAAATATAATGCAGTATTTTAAAGATAATAAATCATTTTGGGTAAAAAAATTTTACATTTTGAAATCAATTTTATTGAGATTTTTCAAAGACCGATTTCAGATACAAAAATATTTCTTGAATTTGAAAAGGATCTGGTAATTAAGCACGGAAATTTTGGTGTTTATAAACCTAATTTTACATAATTATATTACACTATAATTAAATTTCACTAATAAATAATCAATGTTGTAATAAGGAAATACCTTCATGCAATTGCTATAATTTCTTGATGCAATTTTTCGTTACTCTTAAGTTCTTTTAAATAAAATGGAAAACTGCCCACGTTTTTTTACTTGTCAATTTAAAAATACCCTTTTTAAAATTAATTTTAATATAGAAGTTGAACATTTTAAGCTTACGGGACATTAACGAAACCTTTTCATTCTCAATTATTTTACCTTTTCAATTTTATTTTTTATAGCTGATATACATGAAATATTAATGGTGTCCTTAGGCAGAGGATTTGGCACACATTTTTTAAAGTTTTTCATCACAATAATGGCAAATTGTCAATTGTATTTTTTACGTTTGTTTTTCTTGCACTTTTCTTTTATGCTTAGTCATTTTTTTCCCTGCCATAACTATGTTAGTTTTTTGTTCCAAATAATGTCGATGTGAGATTATTCAAATTCAAATCGATTCGACTAGTTCGAAAAAAAGTACTATGATAAAACCACTGAAAAAGCAATTCAAATCAATTCTAAAATTGGTAGGTCATTCAATAAATCAACTTATTTCTTCTTAGTTTTATTGAATTACTTGATGCCCAATAGTTTTCCACCATTAGCTGCAAGGTAAGCTCAGTAAAAATACTTACGAGATCTCGGCTCGAAGCTGATAATAAAAGCTAGGGTCTTCGAGAAAATATTATGTATGTAGAGTTGTGCTAACAACAACAATAATTAATACATACCAAACCTGTCATTTTTTTAATTACCTAAAAGTTTAATTATTTTTGGTTGAAAATGTCAGTCTAGTTATTTTGTCGTACTCTGTATACTTGAGCGTTATTACATTAATGAAATTTTTGAAAACAATTAAAACTATTGTCAAATGATTTATTATCCAATTTAAGATACATCGAAATTTCAATTATAATTTATAATCTGATTACGAGAAAATTTCTTGGTTTTGTAGAAACTCTGAATGTAAAGATGAGCCGATTTAACTTTCTTTGAAGTTCTGCTAATTTCATTAGAGCATGACTTGTACAAAAATTTAGGAAACTAAACTAATTTGTAAGTGCCTAAAGCTAATTATGGTAATTAGACTTGAATATTATCATTTCATATGATGTTTACAAAGCAAAAATTAGAATTTAATTTGTACTTGATTCAAATTTACTATGTATTATGAATATCTACTTGGTCAATTTTCTCTTGTGGTTATAATAATTAATTGAATTTTCTCTAAAGGCATTTCCTAGGTCAATGCTTTAATTAACGTATGTTTGGTACTTTACGTTACTTATTTATAATCAGATTAATTACATTGTAATTGTTTTGTTTTGGTTATCCTCCTATTAAATAATATCAACTTTCGTGGGATTTAGACCAAGATAATGGGGGCACCTGAAACTTTGTATAAATGAAATATAATAAGGCTCCGACATTTTCAATGTTAATGATGTGTATTCCTGTAAGCTTTTGACATTTTCATGTCTGTATTTTCTTGTAGTCAGTTTTCTTTTATTTAGTAAATTATATTTTTAGTTTTAATTAAATTAGTTTTGATAATTGGTAAATTTGAAAATTGTACGTTTTACAAACAAATTTAACAGCGGCGTTCACAATGAAGTGGGGTCTTGCCTTGCTTCGGTAGAAAAATAGCAAGCGCCAATTAGATTAAAGTATTTTCTTCTATCCTTTTCTATGATTAAAAAATTGTTAATTTTGATTGGCTCTTGCAAGCTTTCTACCGAAGCAAGGCAAGACTCCACTTTATTGTGAACGCCGCTTTAGCATGCAACTGCTTTACTGCTTTGCTATTTTAATCTCTTTTATAAGCGTTAATAACAAATAAAGTTTTGCAAGTACAACATTTTCCAAAATATACTTTTGATAACAAAAATAAATTAATTTAAATATTCAATTCAACAATTATTTCTTTTTTTCAAATTTTATAATTTATTTTTCACCTTTTCATTTGATCTGACGATAAGTTAGTCTTTGTAAAGGGAGCTCCTTTGAATTTAGTCAAAGTAGCACATCCACTAATGTGAAAATGAATGACACGAAAGGTAATTTTACTACAGTTGCGTTGTTAAAAAGAATCATTCGACCCTAAAAATTAAATTAATGAATGCTTCCTTCAAGGTAAGCTCATCTCTCTTTCATTATTTTATTTTTGGTAAACATTGCAACTCTTCGTGCAACTAAGTGTTGATTTTTACTGTCTTCACACAAGAAAGGAATTGAAATATGGGACAATAAAATTTTTATTAGAGTTAATCTCAGCACAAAATTGAGATATCAGTAAAAATAAAGCTTATATAGATGTTATAATTAAAAGAATACTTTTTAAATTTCGTTCCATGTTAAAATTTGGATCCAAAGTCTTTGTTTTTATTTTTGTTCACGGTTGTGGAACCCAAAATTTCGATTTAAATTATAACCAATAAATTTTTTATGTTGATTATTTGTGATGATTTCATAATTCCGGTTTTGAGCTCATTATTTAATTTTCTTCATTGTACAGGGTGGCTCAAATTCGCTTCTTCTTATGGAGAAATCGGTAACTATAGGAGATATCGAAAAATGGATGGCGCATCCTCGATCTCTTTTTTTGAGAAAAGCTCAATGGCGAAAACCGGAATTGGCTATCTTTTTTTGTTTTCGAGTTATAGCCAAAAGTTCGATTATTGGAAACCATTAATAAAATCGGGAATAGAATTTTTTGACCTCCCGTTTGCCCTTGCTAAACTGCTAACTCCAAATCTTGAAATTTTACAGGAGGCAAAAAAAACCGTGTAAATTGTTCAAAAATGATTTTATATGAAAATTGAAATTACTCATTTTTGATTGGTAATTTAATAACATAGAGTTTCAATTTTTATTTAAAATCATTTTTGAGCAATTTCCACCGCTTTTCTTTCCTCATATAAAATTTCACGATTAGGAGTTAGCAGTTTAACACTCTCAGCAGACGATATATAAAATAAAATATGCTTAGATTGCATCATAAAGTTTACATGCAAATTATTCAAAAACAGCATGATCACAAATAATTCATTCCCCAGAAATGTAACTTTCTTTTCTGACCTAAACATAAATATCGTAAATGTTTTAAAATAGCCGAATTTCGAGGTGCATGTCGCTGCCCCCCCCCCCTCCCAAATCGAATTTTGGGGTGAATTTGGTGTCAATCGTTAGAGCTTCGTTAGAGCCTAAATGAGCTTCCATTTTTTTCGTTTGAGCCTCAACCGTCGCGGAGTTATTCGCAAAACCTTGGGGGGGTAGACGTGTTTTTCTATTTTCGTTATATTTTGAAGTTTTTGGTGAAATTAGGGTCAGACGTTAGAGCGTAAAATTTTTGTTTCGATTACAAAAAGTAATCCTAAACCAATAATGAAAGCTCATTTAGGGTCTAACGTTTGATACCAATTTCACTCCAAAATTCGACTTAGAGAGGGGGAAACGTGTCTACGTCTTGTAAGTAATGAAAAAGATATAAGTAAATATGTAATTATACCGTATTCGGCCCTTTTAGTTTTTCAGAAATGCGTGCAGTTTTTACAAATTCTTGCAATTTAACTTACATTATTATACGAGAAAAGGGCGTGTATACTTTACAATAGTGGGAAACAGAATTGAAACATAAAAGTATGAAAACTTTTGTAAAATTAATTTTTCCATTTTTATTTATTATGAAGATTATAATGGCAAGGAGGATTAATTTTTTTAATCTAAACAAAAGTTTTAATCTGGTAAAATAAAATTAAATTTGAGGATTATCGGACGCAACTTGCTCGGAGGAATCGAAAATTTGAAATGCCCGTAACTTTTTAGAAAATGAAATTAGGATGTTGGAAATGGAAGCTCATTTAGGCTCTAACGAAGCTCTAACGTTTGACACCAATTTCATCCAAAAATTCTTAAAAATAACGAAAATAGAAAATCATGTCTGTGCCCCCCCCCCCAACTGTTTCGCGAATAACTCCGCGACGGTTGAGGCTCAAACGAAAAAAATGGAAGCTCATTTAGGCTCTAACGAAGCTCTAACGTTTGACACCATTTTCACCACCAAATTCGACTTGGGGGGGGGCAACGTGTCTACAGCCCCCCAAACTTTTTCGCAAATATCTTCGCGACGGTTGAGGCTCAAACGAAAAAAATGGAAGCTCAGTTAGGCTCTAAAGAAACTCTAACGTTTGACACCATTTTCACCACCAAATTCGACTTGGGGGGGGCAACGTGTCTACAGCCCCCCAAACTTTTTCGCAAATATCTTCGCGACGGTTGAGGCTCAATCGAAAAAAATGGAAGCTCAGTTAGGCTCTAAAGAAACTCTAACGATTGACACCAAATTCACCCCAAAATTCGATTTGGGGGGGGGGCAGCGACATGCACCTCGAATTTCGAAGCTTTGTAGTTTGTATCTTTGGTGGGCGATCTCCAAAAATATTACATTTTCATAAAGCAAAGTTAATTTCAAATAAAGTTCCTACACACAAAAAATACACAAAAAAACTTGGATATCTAACGATGGGGCACCAGAAATCAAATTGATCATTTTATAGTAGTAGACTCCATTAATAGTAGCCTAGCAATGTACTTCGAAATGTGAAAGGGTGTAGGGGTACTGAAGCTGATTCGGACTACATTTAGGTCAAAGTAAGGATCAGAATGCAGCAGAAGGAAGAAAAGGTAGAAATGCCCCAACAGAACGAGTAAATACTGGAAAACTGAAAGACCCCCACATAAGGCAAAGCTACCAACGAGAAATGGAAGAAACGCTAAGCCAAAAAGACACCGGAACAAGAGACATAGAGACAGTGTGGAAACAAAGTAAAGAAAAGATTGTAAAAGTCGACAGAAAAATTCTTGGATCTATGTCTAAATATAAACACAAAACTTAGTTTAGTACAATGCGAAATGCCAGAAGTTAGGACAAGAAAGATCGAGCAAGACTCGAGCAGCTGCAAAGCCCAACAGAGACCAATATCTCCAAATACTCCCAATCAACTCCATAATCATGATAAGGCTCAATGCCTAATCAAATTCTTCTAAATTATCAAAGCCAGTCATCACACAGATGAAGGAGGAAATTGGGCTCGTCCCATAACTGCTCCATTAAAGCTATAATATGATACCTGACTCCCAATCAAGAAACCGAAAACAATTAGATGTAGAAAGAGAGAACATGAGAGACAAAAAAATATACGAGCTGGAGAGAAATCACCAGATTGGCGACACAAGAAAGTGGTATCAAGAAATTAAAGTACATATAAGAAAGGCTATCTATGGGACTGCATAAATGCTTTAGACACTTCAGAGTCTAGAGAGACGATGGAACGTTGGTAACAAAAAGAACCGAGGTTCTTAGAATATGGAAAGATTATTTCTCCCAACTTCTGAATAAACCTACGCATGAAATAGACTAACACCGCAGTGGCGGATTTCCCAACAGGCGCAAGAGGCGCGCGTTTAGGGCCTCGTAATTCAAGGGGCCTCAAAATAAGGAAAATTTAATTATTATTAATTAAATTCCAGTTGTAATAAACACAAAAATTCTAAGCCCTAGATGCCTTAGATTTGCAGTTATTTTGATTTCAGAGCAATTTTTGATTAAATTTTTTGATAAAAATTAAATTTTGTTGGAATATTCTGAAACTTAATGAAAATATTAACTATTGTTGTAATAAACACAGGAAAAATAATTAAAAAATTCTAAGCCCTCAGATGTCTTGGATTTGCAGTTATTTAGATTTCAGTGCAATTTTTCATTAAAATTTTTTGATAAAAATTTAATTTTGTTCAAATATTCTGAAACTTTATGGAAATAATTCCGTTGTAATAAATACAGGAAAAATAACGAAACAATTTTAAGCCCTAAGATGCCTAGATTTGCAATTATTTTAATTTCAGTACAATTTTTTATTTAAATTTTTTGATAAAAATTTAATTTTGTTCAAATATTCTGAAACTTCATGAAAATATTAACTCGGTTGTAATAAATACATAAAAAATAACGAAAAAATTCTAAGCCCTCAGATGTCTTGGATTTGCATCAGTTATTTTGATTTCACTGCAATTTTTGATTAAAATTGTTTGATAAAAATTTAATTTTGCTCAAATATTCTGAAACTTTATGAAAATATTAACTCTATTGTAATAAACACAGGAAAAATAACGAAAAAATTCTAAGCCCTCAGACGTCTTGGATTTGCAGTTATTTTGATTTCAGTGCAATTTTTGATTAAAATTTTTTGATAAAAATTTAATTTTGTTCAAATATTCTGAAACTTCATGAAAATATTAACTCTGTTGTAATAAATACATGAAAAATAACGAAAAAATTCTAAGCCCTAAGATGCCTTGGATTTGCAGTTAATTTGATTTCAGTGCAATATTTTTAGTAAAACAAAGTATTAAAAAAATAAATCGTCTGCGATGCTGGTGGATAGTCCCCCGGGCTCCAGGTGTGCAAATCAATTGCTTTAGGGAGTGTAGGATTAGTGAAAATACTTAAAGGGGGGGGGGCTCAAAATTGAATTGCACCTGGGGCCTCATAAGTTCTAAAACCGCCAATGCAACACCGCAAATTTTATACAGCTGAAATACTGGTTGAGCCACCGACGACGGATGAAATATATGAGGAAAGGTAATAGAAAAGCTATTAATTTTAATTTAATAAACTGAAAAATGTTTTTAATAATGGATTAGCGGTTGCCGCTTTACAGCGCATAAGGACATAAACATTACGTTCTCTTCTGTCGCTTCTCTTCGCAGACTATAAATTCTGTCGCTCTTTAATATTTTGAAACTGTCACAGTTTGGAATATAATTGAAAATTTTGTTTATTTAATTGAAAAATAATAATCTACCATAGTTTTCGATTGAAAACTATGAAATGTTGAAAAGACAAAGAAAAGGAAGAGGAACAACCGAAAATTTTACATTTTACAAAAGGCTTTTTACAAGTCCCCCCCCCCCGAAATGAAATCATGGCTACAGGCTTGAGTGTGAATATCCTTATTGTTTATATTTCTAATTTGCCAGATACTTTTTAGATTGTTTCATAATACCCTACGAATAATTACCAGAGGCTGCGCTACTGGATTCGTTAGTATGCAGCCAACCTTACGGCGAATAATATTTTACTTGCTTAGACGTATTTTCGCATAATTTTCTGCTTATTTATTATAAGTTAATTAGTATCCTATCAAAATAATTTACTTTCTTGCGCATAATTTGTGAATTTGACGTCATAACCTCCAAACGAGATGAATAATCTGTTGTCCTTGTCTATCCTTTGACTCTGTTGTGTTAATGCAGCTTGATCAGCTGCAACAGCTGTGTACAGTGTCGTGTATGTAAATTGATATTTTGTGATTGCGATGGCCGCTGGTTGTTGTGGATCTAAAAAACAAAAATTAAATAATTCTTCTTGTAGTGTACCGTCGTGTAATGGTACAGCGATATCAATCAACGGTTCATTAAACGGTATGGTCGCGTTACCAGAAATGTGTTTCTTTTGTTTTGATGTACTGTATTGTCATCTGTACAGCCTCGACCCACCGAAAACACCTTCATTTAGCAATGACGCATAGTAAGTACGAATAGAACATTATCCAAACTATTATCAACAATGACAATAATTATTGATGCAACATTTTTCAAAATAAGGTCATTCAACCACACAACAATTTTCTTTGTTCACCATTTTTAACTTACATTATAATGTGACCTTGTTGTTCTATTTTTTCCTAAATGTTGCTTATTCTTTTGTTAAAGTCCTTTGTTCGTGACATGGAAAATTGGCAAGGATAAGCGTCTGCGAGGCTGCATCGGAACGTTCAATGCCATGAATCTACAATCTGGACTTCGGGAGTATGCCATTACCAGTGCTTTCAAGGATTCCAGATTCAATCCCATTTCTAAAAGCGAATTTACTAAACTAAGTGTGTCCGTATCGATACTACGACATTTCGAAGATGGCAACGATTATCTTGACTGGGAAGTTGGCATTCATGGAATTCGTATAGAATTTATAAACGAAAAGGGTAATAAACGCACTGCCACTTATTTACCGGAGGTGGCCACAGAACAAGGTAATTATTTTTCCTATCTACACCTATTTCATTCTAGTAAATAACAAAAGTTGGTTGGGTTTCTTGCTTGACATGTTGTACACAATTTTTAACCTCAAAGTCAAGTTTCTGAAGAAAATTGTCAAGGCTCGAGCCGGATAAGAATGGCCATTTTATATCCTCTGTATTATATCGAGTTGAATTTTTTTGTGTAAGTTACTATCAGTGTAACCTACACATTTGTAAAATAATAATCTTGAAAGTGCAAAGGTTACCTTTAAAATACATTTTTTTACTTGTGGGTAACAAATATGTACATGGGATTCTTTCCGACTGTGTCTTCCTCACAAGGTCCTGACAATACCATTGAGATACTAATATTTATATTACTTTGTAGTTTAAAGTTATTCCCTGCAGCTCGGAGTCGGCATCAAGGGATTTAACTATGATGGATCCGAGATTTGCCGTGGTTGCGTTGTCAAAATCGACTCTCCGCTCCGGTTTTGACTAACGCTGTACTAACTAAAGATATCCCCTAGACTGGGCCTACTTGGCGGTGGGATGGTGTGGATGAATCTTTTTGGGAAAATTTTGCTTCAGCTATTGAAATTTTATGGTAGAACGGACACTATAGCAGTATCCTCCAATTTGTCATTGCATTGAGTATCTTCCCTATTCCTTCAGTCAACGGTTATACCTTAGCAATATAATATACTGGGTGTTCATTTCAAAAGTAGCCAGTCAAAATAACTTGTTAATAAAATTATATCTTGTTTCATTTGTCAATTTTTTATTGTGAATAAGCGGTGATTTTTTCAACTTTGTATCGCAAGGTAGGGGTTGCTATTTAAAATTTCGAAGTAGGGGTAGCTGGTGGAGAGGGGGTTAATATTAAAATTAATCGCCATCTGAATCGACGTGTATTTTATAAATATACTTAAAAAAAAAGTTATTGTTATTAAAAACAATTACATTGTAACCCGGTACGATTTACAGGCATCCTTTATTAGGTTCTCACATGTAACCAGCTATTAGAAAAGATTAAGAGTATCCAAATCATAAAGGTAGTTAACCATTTTGAGTTTTTCTAAACTAAAATCTTACCAACAAAATCTTGATAACAACTTTCAAACGCTAATTTTAATTTTGAAAGTAAGAAAATGTAACACAATGACAAAATAATTACAACAGGGGGTTTACCTTATTTACCACTCCAGTTAACCTATCTTTTCGAGGTAGCAGTTAAAGTACAGACATAGCAAGGAAAATTAACTACTTACTGCAATTTAACTTTAATGTCCTATTATATTAAACATTGCAGATCAAATACTGAAAGAAGGTAAATATGAAAAAACTTGAGGAACTGTGATTGACTTATGAGAATCACCAATTATCTTGAAATTTTTCGACCTGCAGTCCTGCATCAGTAAAGATAAACCAAGTCTACTGTAAACAAAAGTAGTTTGCAAACTACAATTTTGTTTAAAGGTACTTTAAAATATAGCTATGGTGGAAGGAAAATTATTAAAATTAGATTTAGCTTATAGGTTACCCACTCAATTACTATCAGTGTGTACAAAAAAAAATTCAATTCGATACATATTGGGGCAAATTTGCCATTCTTATCTGGCAAAGACACTTTTACTATTCATCTTTCTTGTTGGATATATAAATTTATTTCACAATTTTGAATTAAAGGTAATGTGACTTATATAAAAAAAATATTAACTTGATACATGATGGGGCAAATTTGCCATTCTTATCTGGCGATAACCTTTAAGAATTGAATTTTTTATTAACTTTGATCATGCAAATTGTTTATAATTTTTATAGGATAATTAAATTTGTCTCGTGAAACAAAACAAGGTTTCACAAAATAGTTGGAGGCATTGGATTAATCAATATCGAACATTTTCTTTAAAAGACAAGGCTATTCCTGCAACGCTCTTTGAATTTCTTAAAAAACCTAATTTCCTGCATTGCCAAGCATTTAAAAGCTTAAAATGCCAATAGAAAAATGAGGTCTTGTTATATTCCTATTGATAATTTTGAAAATTAAATATTATAAGATAATACCCTTAAATGGGAGAAGCTTATGTCCAGAAGTGGGCGGAAAATGACAGAGAAGAAGAAAAGAAACCATTTTTTACTCGTCATTTAACACCCATCATTTATCACTTATGATTCAAGACCCACTTTCCTGAACATACATTTTTATAACGCCCCTCATTACTAAAATAGGGCTGAAAAAAGTTTATTAATATTATAATTTTTGTAGCATTCGCAAGTTTACTAGTAATATATTAACCAAGTGCAAGTTGCAGTGTTTGCAAGTATACAGTAATGGTCGATTTATGAATATTAATCATTTAACATTTAAAAAATATTAACAAATAGCTACCCCCTAAGCACTTAGAATTTTTTCACTATTTTTGTAGTATTAATAAGTTCAACAGTAATATAATTTACAAATTTTTATTGTTCTACCCTCCCTTCAAAAATCACCTCTTTCTGTTGAGAATCTTTTTATTATTCTTGCAGTGTTCGCACGTATAACAGTAACATTTTTCTCAAGTTTCAAACAATTTAAGTTTTTTCTTCGACACAGTTTTTATTGCTGACCTCCCCTTAAAAATCGCCCTTTGCGATTAGAATTTTTTTCACTATTTTAACAGTATTCGCAGATTTAACTTTAATAAATTTACATAGTTTCAAAAATTATAGATAAAATGTTACAATTTATCTCTCTCAAAAACGACCCTTTTTGTTTAGAATTTTGTCACTATTTTTGCACTGTTCACAAATATAATACATTTGCCAAGTTTTAAAAATTTTAAGCAAACTTTTTGCTGTTTTACCCTTCGTAAAATTACTACCTACTTAGCGTTAGCGCAGTGGTTTCGAAACTTTGTGTTACTACGCCCCCCTTGAAAAAAAAATCTAATCTTGCCCCCCTCCTTTATTTAATAAAATAAGAAGTTCTGTTTTTTTTTCAACAACAAAATTTCGCCCCTCCCTTTGAACCAGTTCGCATCTCCTCGGACAGGGAAATCTCTGCAGTGACATGTCCCCAACGTAGGAATAAATTAATAGCATTATGTTGAAAGTGCAAAAGTCGCACTCATGTGACCATAAAACGTTTTGGATGTATGAAAAATCGTGTACTGTGCAAATGAGATACGTGAGCGTACAGCACCTCATTTTACGTGCGATTTTACAAACGACCATGACGTCACAAACGTATACGTTCAGGAATAGATCCTAAAGCCATTATGATCTTATTAATTTGTCTGTCGAAGTTACTTGATTACACCAGCCAATTTTTTTGCAAACTGTTAATTATTTTAAATTTTGGTAAAGAAAGAATAATGGGCGACTGTGATTTCGAGTACTAAATGAAATAATTTTGGAAGTGCATCTTTATTTAACCTAATCCTTCACGTGAGTGTAACCTCTTTGGCTTAAACTACCAATAATTTTGACTTCTGACAAGCCACTCTGTTTCAAATTGTTTTGGTGTACATAAAATTTGATTGAATTTTTACTTTTAGCTTGGGACCAAATTCAAACGATAGATTCTCTGTTACGCAAGGGCGGATATAAATCCGCGATTACGAACGAATTTCGGCGCAATATAAAACTAACTCGTTATCAAAGTGAAAAAGTTACCATGTCCTATCAGGATTACATGAACCATTGTAATAACCAGCAGTGCTAGCAGCTAATGTGGGGGCGTGCACCACCTACGCCCCCACAAACCACACCAGTTTATCCACATCCAATGCCACCATATCGACCACCCAGATTAGTTATGGTACAACCTCCAATGTCTCTTCCATCATATTCAGGCGCCAACTTTGTTCAACCACCGTTCGTATTTCCACCCATGTCTGCATCAACTTCGATGTGGTGGGATCATTATCCTGGGCCATCAGGACAACAAAATTTTGTTATGTTACCTTCGCCTGATTCCGATCATGGAGGTTATCAATCACCACCATTTCGGAAACGCAAGTGATTAAACTAAACCGACCATGTGCCCTCAATATATTTTTTCGAACACCAAAGGCTTTCGACTCTAAATAGGATGTTATAAGAGTTTGTTGCTAGGATCTAAGATAATTCTATAATCAATTTTGCTATCACAACCGTGCCTAACCATCGTAATTCCGGCGCAGTTTCACATTTGTGTTACGTTTTTATTATTTTTTTATGTGCATTTCAATGCATACATTTAGTAGTAAGTTTTCTAATGTTAGTTTGTAAGCTTTGTTAATTTACCTAGTTTTACTTTTTAACAAAATAAGTTTTATTTTTTTTTTGTTAAGGCAAATAACCCAATTTTTTTAATTAATTTTCTTGGTGCTTAAATTTAAGTTGTTGAAGTTATAGAATTGAAACTGTTACTGCTTAAAAATTCGAGCGCCAAAAGTCTCTTTCGGTGACTATCGTTCGTATATGTCGTGTGGGACGTTTTCGGCATAAATTTTTACGACAATCAGTACAAATTGACGATAAATTTAATACAGGCTGTCTCGGATAAAAAACCGAATTTGTGTTCAATTTTTAACTTAAATTAGGTAAAAAAAAACTGTCCGTTTTATCTGAGACATGCTGTATGTATGAAGTTGAAGTTTATAGTGAAACGTCCCCCACGTACGTTTATTGTTGTTTGATATTATACCAATGCACGAGGAATTATTTCAAGACGTAAAATAACACTTGATTTAAAGAAGTTTCAGGTCATAACCTTTCATGTTGTCTTGTAATGTTGAAATAGTTTATGTAATTTTGTCAAGTGATCGTTTAGTTACATCTAAAAATAACATTTACATTACAATTATTAGACTTAATCAAAGAAGAAATTGTTGTTTTGAAATGTAGATTTGATAATGTTTAATGTAGTTGCGAGGGAAGACACTAAAATAACGATGGAAAAAACTAACTTAATAATTATCACTGCCATTTTTATCATCTTAATTAGGTAGTTTTATTCACAATGATGCTCAAGGCGAGTTTTGATTATGCAAACATCATTTTTTGTTCCTTGATCTCGTTGTTACATCCAATGATTATATACAGGATGAAGGTTTTTGGGACTGTTATTTAGTTTTTCTTTGTTGTTAATTTTTAACCACATTTATAACGTCCTGTATATAAAGAACACAAGTCAATGAATTGTTTTTCCAGAGAAAATATTTAACTGTGATTGGGTGTAAACGACAACTATTCCAATTTTATAAATGTCTGACAAAATGATGAAGCATAACTCTGTAATAAAGTAACGAGTGGTATGAATAATGTCCATTACCTCAGGGGCTTAAATAACTCAATTGTCACTGCTTTATACATACATCCAGCATATTTTTCTTGTAATTCTGTACACAAACTAATGCAAAAATAAGAACAGTCAACATTAACTATTTGTGTTTATTATTTGCTAAAAATGATAAAATAAATATTATAACATCAGTGATATTTTCAACTCATTGATTTTTATTAACATTATTTTCTCTAGTGTTTGATGCACCCCAAAAACCCCTTTTCAACGATACTTAACTTACAAGAGGAACCATAGTTGGTGAGTCACCAATTTTGATAATTTTTCGTTTAAATGCAAGTATCAAAAGGGTCTCAGAATTTATTCTATTGTGCTCTATCAATTTTATTGTAGTGTTATTTTGTCCATAAAAACAGTGCAATAATAATGCTGAGGAACTCCTCTCTTTATTTTTTATTTCTTTCATAACAAAAAGTGATTAAAATTGATTACTCGTCAGCTATCTGAAGCTAATTAGTGATTTTACAGTTTTTCTTACCTAAAGGTGGGTTTTTAACGTCGTCAAACTTTTGTGACCTGTCTGGAAAACCATTGGTTTATGCACAACGGAGTTTTCATTTAACCGACTATTTTAGTAAAAGAAGTGAATTGATGACGTGTCATTTCAATATTTGAAGATTTATTTAAAAAAAAAAGGAAGAAATACTTATGCATTAATATACAAAATTTTATATTAAACAATAAAATCCCAAATTGTTTTTATTAACTTCCTTCTAAAAAAGTCCTATCTGGTTTTGATCCGCCTCCGGTAAAAGATAAAGATGAATTAAAGTCTGTCCCATGAGACTATCAAGTTTTTCTGCAATAACAAGAAAATGGTGAAAGTAATCAAAAATTTCGAAGAGGCCAAAAGTGTTCTGCAGAAAAAGACGATTCTTTTTTTGGTTGAAATATTTTTGATATAGTTTACCGTTTTTAAGTTATTAGAGATAAACTAAGTTTAGTCATACACGAGCTTTGGCGGCGTTGTGCATAAACTATACCTTTAAGATTCAATTTTTAAACACTTTAATAGACCCAAAGTCATTTTAGAAGACAATAAACACACGGAGGTGTTGTGGAAGCACTTTTCGAGAGGTCGTGAAGACATGTCATTACGACAGTACTAAATATGTTGAGGATAAACCATCAATCAATAAGACCCTTCGCGAGGTCAAAGTGGCGCAACTTAACTAGTTGCTAAGAAATTGTAAAATAAATTCGAAAATAAGTCAAATTATAACCAAAATACAACGACAGACATGTTTCGATCTCATCAGTGACGTATAGCTGTGAATCTCACTGATGAGATCTAACAAGATCGAAACATGTCTGTCGTTGTTGTATTTTGGTTATAATTTGACTTATTTTCGAATTTATTTCATTTTAGAAGTTTTTGAAAACAAAATATTCTAAACTTATTGGATTTCGTACTAATTTTTATTTTGATTGTAGATAATATTCTTTTTTTTTATTATAACATTTCTCTTATAGACCGACCTGCTTGACTTTTTTAAAAAAATCACCTACGGCGCCGGTGTTGTTTCTTTCAAAAGTAACAAATAATGCAAATTTACATAATAGAATAGGATTCAATGCTAATAGCTTTTCAATATGGTAAGCAAATGAATTGTCACCAGCATAAGATAAATGCTGGCTTTAATTTGTTCCCATGTCGCCTTTATTAACTGGCCCTGTAGTTTTGGAACTAAGGCGGCATGTCATCAACAGGTGACGCAACTTTTAGATGAAAATTGCTTTACCATTCAGGGGCATTGAAAATCTATTCAACCCTCCCTTGCACCAGTTATGAAGCTTTGAACAAATGTGAAATATCGATTAGGAAATAATCGATTGTAAAGTTTCGATATTTTAATTGCTGCATTCTGTTGATGGTACGTGTACTCGACGTACTAAATACTTACAACAAGACTTGGAAGGTCCCTCCACCTTTATTTTTCTTTTCGAGTCATCAAGGGTCAGAAATTCCCATTCACAGTAGCGTTGACATTAGTCAGCTTGGAAGGTGGGGCTACCACAGTTGAACAAACAACTATCACAGTTTAGGAGTTCCGTTGGCTTAAGTATCCTGATGTAGGTTGTAAGTTGGCCATAGGGATAATTTTAGCAAGTGAGCTCTTAAAGATTCCAGTTTATAGGTAAATACCCTGATTTTCCAAGTTCCCTTCAGGGATACTTTCAACAAGTAAGCGCGCCTAGAGATCCCGGTTTTCCAGTTCTGTGGGTTAAAATAATATCAACTTCTTAAATATTTTTGGCCCTAAAAAGGACCAGTTCGAAACAACCACTACAATACTCGCCTATTATTTTTTTTGTTTTACATTTGTTATTTACACCCTCAACTACCATAATTTCATTAGAAAATTTTGAAATTCGTTAGCGTCCTACCGCTGGGCAGGTCTGTAAACTTTACGGTCGATGTCACGTGAAGGTTTACACAAGGAACGTCGTAAATGGAGATTCATTATTAATATTCTTACATAGTGATGTTAAAATTTGCGTAACAATTATTCATAGACGTCCCCTTGTTATATTTAAATTATGTTGCTCCCGAAGCCCAACAAGTTTAAATTTATTATGCTAAACCCAGAAAAGAAAACTTTTGTTTTTTTTGGGGGGGGGGGGTGAATGCGATAGACCCTTACAATAGGAAAAGGGTCAATCTTTGATGAGGAGGGGGCGAGTGATGTTAAAAATTGCGTAACAATAATTTTTGGACGGTCCCTAGGTAAATTTATGAATCAATCAACATCAGTTTATTTAAAATTTTGCACCCAAAGTCCAACAAAAAATAATATTTAAATTTATTACAGTAGCGGCTTGGTTATGTGACTACCCAAACTATGAACTATTCAAAAGAGTAAACAGTTAAAATTTTTATTTATCAAGTTTTATAACTATATAGAAATATTTTAATTGAATAAGATTGTTTAAATTGGAATATGTAAAAATAAAACCCTTTCTATTATATTATGAACTCTTCTGGTTTCTAGTCTGTTTGTTATGTTACTATTCTGAACTACTCCGAGTAAGTTAGTGTAAAAAATTGCGAAAATTAATTATTGGTGTAAAAAGTGAGTTGGTGATTTTACATCTATCAATTTGTAGTTCGGGTTGCACTAGGACTGTGATACTAAACAACGCTTATATAATATGCAAGACCCAGAAAAACACAGTAAATCAAACCAAATGGCAGAAAACGCATATTTAGCAAGTAGAAAATTCAAATATGAAAATTATTTTAATAATTTAACCAGTCTGTTCCTATTTCTGCATACATAGTTCTAGCATAGTATAATACTTATAGAATAAGTGTCGTTTCACTTACCCGATTTTATTCCTGTTTAACGTTTAGGTCAGTGCAATTAGCAATTCCGATCGTAATTATTCTGGTAGTTTCAATTTTTTAATGGTTTATTAACTGGTCTTCTAATATTAAATTAATCCATTCATCATAATATCACCATTAAAACCTAATAATTTTTGAGGGGCATAGTCCCCCTAGTTGCACCTATACACGTCCGTTTAAATTAGAACAGGTGGCGTTTGAAAATTAACTCTCATGTGTGAAGTTATATGGAAATCTGAAGTTACACGAAACAATTTAATAGACTTTAAGTTTAAAAAGTGTTGAAAAACCTTTATAACCTCGGACATAAGTCACAAAACTACTTATTCTATAAGTAATACTATGGTTCTACGATACTGAAATATAATTCTGTAGGTTAACATATCTGCAGCTTATAAAAATAGATGTTTTACTTTATAAGTGTTAGCATTAATACAAAACGAATTTGAACGAAATAAAATACCATATTCCACACAAACAACGGTAATTGAATTAAAATTGTGCCTACTGCTGGATTTAATTATAAATTAGCAGTTTGACAGTTCAACATTAAAATCTATTAGTAGTAACCTTTAAATAGTTTTTAAAATGAGTGTATTGTAGTGGGGTTTTAAAAAGAATACATTTTATAACACTAAAGTTCTATTATTTTCCTAAAATACATCATTACCATTGTGCTCTAAATTATATTCCATTTTTATTAATTTATTATGTACTCTATTAATTGCTTTTGCTTCCAAAAAGGTCACAAAGGATGCTGCCAGTGCATGAGCCATAAATAATCCAAATAGTATATTACCTTTCGGTTTTATCTGTTTTTTCAAAAGTTCTATCACTTTCATTGGTTCTAGGGTAATTGATGGCACATTAAATGTGTTGTAACGTACTGCTAACTAAAATTTGGATTCTAAAATCATTGTAAATATATTGAAATATTCTTACCGCTAATGAAGCAATTGGTGCTAAAACGGTAGGAAACACCATTCCCATAAAAGCTTGCAGGGAAGAAGCACGTATTTCTGTACAAACAGCGCAGTCTTTCTGTAATATCACACTAGGCAAAACAAATTCTGTGTGTAAAATTAACGACATGAGAGAAGGCATCACAGTGACGGGCAAATAAGATGACATTCTTCCATAATGAAACAATTTAAATCTTCTTCTAAAGTAATTATTTAAGTAAATTCCGGTGCCAGCTGAAAGTGAAGCTAATGCAACACCGCCGTACTTGATGGCCCATCTAGGAAAATTTTATTACGTTCATAATTTGAGTTGGATTGCTGTCCGAAAACTTACATATCACTTTGTGGTTTCCATTTTGAGAGAACATTGCTTTGATATTTCACAGCATCGTCTTCCGATAATATTACTGCTCCTTGTGGAATATCAGAAGGTTTGTTTTTTAATAAAGCCATTAAAGATTTTAAAGGTAAATAATTATGCAATTCAAGAAATGATACACCTTTCTAGTGAATCTTGCACTTTGATGTAAAAAAGTAGGTAATTAAATTCTTAAAATACTATTTCTAGATAAAAGAAAAGATAATTTGAAGTTGTTAATTAGATAAATAATTAAATTATATTTACATTTTATATCACAATTTTAAGGTTATCAAAATGGCATGTAGACATAGACAGTGGCGTACCATGTGAAACTTGAAATTGAAAAAAAAAGATCAAAAGTTAGGTTAAGTTAGGTCGTGGAACGTCACTTTCTTGTGTAATTAAGATTTTCACATAATACATAATAATATTAAATAAACAATGCTGGTTTGCAAGCATTTTATGACCAGGAAGAAACGATTTTGTCGTATGCACGTTAAAGAAGGGGACGAATACTGTGCTGAACATCGTCCTTATGTTGAACCGAGCGACCCACAAAAAAGTGATCTAGGTCGAAGAATTTCATGTCCTTTGGATCCGACACAGTAAGAATTAACAAAACTGCCTTATTACGTTCTTATCATTTTATTTTCAGCACTTGCTTTTTAAACAAATTACATCGACATCTCAAAAAATGCAATGCTCGGCAGACTAATATACCTCCCTACATTGAAAAGGGTGTAAACTGGAAGGAAAACGAACAGGAATCAAATAGGTGCCTATCCAAAGTTCCAGTCGAACAGTTACTCCAAGTTATAACTAAAATCAAAAAGGTTCATAGTGGTAAGTAAACAAACTGTGACCATCAAATCATTTTGATTTAATATTTTTTTGTAGAAATTCTTCAAGATTTGGTGATTGAAAAATTTGGAACCCATCCAGTTTTGAATGATGAACTCTCCAGTCCAGATTGTGGAAATCTGGCACGTAAACATCTTCTTCAAACTTCATCAATTTTAGCCCTTCTGGAAGAATTTAAACTGTTTCAACCTGAAACTTGTTATGTCGAGTTTGGTGCTGGGAGAGGTTTGTGTAGCTGTAAACTTATCTTACAATCGCAACCTTCATGCTAATTTGGTTTTAGGTATGTTAAGTTATTGGATTTCAACAACCTTAAATAAATTGACTTACAGTTCCTCTTCGGTGTTACTGGTTGAAAGAGCTTCTCCCAGACACAAATATGATAATAAGTCGGATAAAACAGTTTCTCAGATATCTAGACTACGTGCTGATATTGCAGATTTGGTCCTTTCAAAAGTGGAAGCAGTGGAAAAGTCTAAACGGGTTGTAGGAGTGACTAAACATTTGTGTGGTGATGCCACTGGTAAGTTAATTTTTCTATTCTTAAAAATTAATTCCAAAACTCCCTAAGTTGTTCTAACATAACTGACCTCTAAACTTAATAATTAAAATAATTAATTTGATAGATTTGGCACTGCATTGTGTAAAAAATTGTCAACAGGCTGGCAAAGATATAAGTGGCATTCTGATGACCTTCTGCTGCCACCATCGTTGCAAATGGTCGTCTTATACTGGAAGGGATTTTTTTGAAGTACTCTTTTGTTTTGCGATTTTTTGGACATCATATAAATGTTCTTTTCTTGTAGGGTGTTGCTCTAAGTAAATCCGATTTTGATGTTATGTGTGGGTTAGTAAGTTGGGCTGTTTGTGGAAATGGATTAAGTCGTGGACGCCGAATGAATCAGGACATCTCTAGCAACCAACATACTAGGTAAGGAAGTAACATTTAATTGAATATACAAGATTAGTTAAGAAATTTAAATTTAGGGATTTAGAAATCAATCTGTCTCGAGAGCAAAAGGAAGAGATTGGGAAACAATGCAAGGATATTTTAAATTATGGTCGCAAAGTATTTTTGCAAAATTGTGGATTTAATTCGGTGCTTTGTTATTATGTAAATCGTGATGTTTCTTTAGAAAATGTGTGTATTATAGCTGTAAGAGAAAATAAAGTTTCATAATTTTTTAAAATACAGTTTTGATTTTTTATACTTACCGAATCTCCTGTTACCTGTTACAAAAACTTGATAAAGGCTTAGCTGCCAGTTAAACTATAAAAAACTTAGGTTAACTAATTATAGGCGAGCGGTTTACATCTATTTTCAGTTCACTAACTGACCAATCAGCGTTCTAGTGGCTGGAAATGATTTTATTCGATTTCTTATATTTATGGCCCGGATTTTTAGACACTGAAAATTTCCAAAATAGGCAGGCAATTAGGCAACAAAAAATTAGATTATAGGCACTAACAGGCAGTTCAAAATGCATAATTAAATAATTAAAATAAAGATAACCACTAATAAGTTTTAAAACATTATTTTATTATTAAATTTGTACAAAAAATCAAGTTCAACATTTACATAACAAATTAAAGCTTCTTCCAAATTTTCTGGAGTAAAACTTCTTCTGTTGTCGGTTAAGATTTGTTGTATGCAGAGAATGACCGCTCTACATCACAAGAAATAAGTAGCCAGGGTTTTTCACTAAAAGAGCATCCAATCGTAAAGAAATAAGATTTGCGATCTTACCCGGAGCTTCTTTCAATTTGTTGTAAATTTTCAATTTTCCTAATATTAGTATGTAATCCTCCTATAGGAGGCAATGATGTAATGCATCTGTTTTACTTTCTACTCTTTATAGTTAGTAGGATAATTTTAAAATGAGCAACAACGTTGTAACATAGTTATGTAGTTACTATGCGCATGCATATACGCATCATGTGACTTACCATCACGTATGTATAAGATCAGTAATAAACACGAGCAAGAAGTGCTAGAATCACGTAGGGTAAAGCATATAGTTATCGGACAGTTAAGCAAATTATTTTTTATAAAATTCATATCTCTCCTATTTCTTATTATTTCTTCACCAAATTTAGTTTTACACAAGTTCGAACTTGCATGTTAACGTTGCGTATTTAAATTTTTGATTCTGACAACTCGATTTTTAAAAAAAGAAATTATAATAAAAGTATGCAAATATGTACAGTTACCGGACAGTGGTTCAGTTATCGGACAGGTTATGGTTCAATGGTTGGACAGGGTTAAAGATGACCAGAAAAATTTTTTTCAATGAAAATGTATTTATTTAAAGTATAATCTTGGCTTATAAAGGTATAATTTAAAATAAAAAATGGTTGTTTGGTACACATATAGTTTATGAAAATACTTTTTGCATTCATCGCATTGTATTTCATCCCTAAAAATGAATGATTGGAAATTTGATGTTATTTTGCACAAGATGAGGATAAATACATTGGCCATGTATTCGTAAAACGTTTCAGAGGTGATTCACCCATTATTGTTTCGGCTAACACCCCATTGAGGGTTTATACATTTTACAATTTTTTCGGGGATTCTTTGATAGGGTAGATTACCATAGGTACACAAATGTTATCATTAGCCGAAAAAGTAAACATAATATTCTTTGGAAGGACATTTGTCTACTGTATAAACATTTTTTGAACTTCTTTAAGGTTACTGAATAGGCGTCCGATAATGGAATTTCAATAATATTTATAATGCAGTGACTGGACACTTGATTTTAGGTTTGCATTTAAATTTTTTTTAAAAACGTTCGAATTAGCATTTGCTAGACACCCGTACCTCTATATTAGCACATAAATTCTATTTATAGAATAGATAATAGAAGGTGTAAAAAATGTTTTTGCATAATGCATTTCTTAAGAAAATATTAAGAAAACATGCCGCGCTGCTTCCACACAACTTTTAATAAATCATAACAATGCTGAGGGTGACAATAAATTTTTGCGCTTTTTTCCAAAACATCTATACACTACATATTTGTCATCTACCTACTATTTGTTTATGCAGCATTAGTAATAGTCTTATTTTTAAGGTTTATGTGAGCACTGTCCGATAACTGTAAGGTGTCCGGTAACTGTATCGTTTACCCTATGTTTTATTTAAGTTCATCGACTGTTACGTTTCAGATAACAACGATATACAAGGAGTATATTACATGGTGACAGCGGTAAATCTACAAATAATTTATTATTTGACAGTGACTAAAAGTGCGGGAAACCAGTTAACGCGAGGAAAACTTTCAAAGTATAAGTGCGAATTTTTCAAGTGAAAATGCAGCAGGATACAAGTGTAAGAATTCCAACCGAAATGGTATTCGAAGGAAACATAGCAGTAGGCTGGGAAAAGTTTAAGAAAAAGTTCAACTTTTACTTACAGGCGAGTGAGAAAAACGAGAAAAGCGATAAACAAAAAATTGCGATCCTCATGAACGTTATGGGGGATGAGGCAGTTGACATTTTTGAAACCTTTCAATATAGCGTGGGTGAGAGTGCAGAAGTTTACGACGACGTAATAAAGAAATTCGACCACTATTGTCAACTACGGAAAAATGTAGTGTTTGATCGTTTTAAATTCTTCTCGAGGTCCCAGAACAAAGATGAATCGGTAGACAAATACGTGACCGAGTTGAGAAAACTAGCAGCACAGTGCAACTTTGAGGAACAAACTGAAAATTTGATTCGCGATAGGTTAGTTCTAGGAATTAATGACAAGACGGTGCAAGAAAGGCTGTTACGAGACCCAGACTTGAAACTAACAAAGGCGTTAGATCATTGTCGTTCGAGTGAAGTCAGTCGTAAGCAAGTAATCGAAATTACGGGCGCCAGTGCACGCGAGGTCAGTGTCGTGAACAAAGAAAAGACAAAGTTTGTTAACAAGAAACAAAGTGCAAGTGTTAAACTCAAATGCAAAATGTGCGGTTTCGTACATAGTGGCGAAAAAAAGTGTCCGGCAACAGGCAAAACTTGTCTGAAGTGCAAGAAGATGAACCACTTTGCCAGCGTTTGCGGAAGCCAGAAACGAGTCAAAGAAATTCGAGAAGGCTCATCAGAGGATGAAGAGCAAGAACAAGACATTTTGGCGGTGAAGAAAAGCACCAAGAGAGTCAACGGCGTCTCGTGGGAAGAAATTTTAAATGTAAGTGGCACACCAATTAATTTTAAGATTGATACAGGGTCGGAGGTAAACATAATTTCGGAAAAAATCTACGATAAATTACCTCACAAACCGGAAATGACGCAAACTAAAACAAAGTTAAAGTCATATTCGGGCCATGACATTAAAATAAAAGGACGGTGCAGGATCAAATGCGAGCACGAAGGAAGTAACAAATACTTAAACTTTTTTATAGTCGATAAAGACAGCGAGTGTATTCTAGGACTGGATGACACAGCAGGCTTGGGTTTAATTTCGCGTACACGTGTGCACATTATTAAAAACAACAGGTCAGCAGCTGATATCATAGCTAAATACGAGGAAGTATTCGATAAAAAAGTATCGCGCATTAAAACAAATCCTTAAGGTGCTACTAAACATTGCGAGTTTTATGAGCGCAACGGCTTCGCGATGAAATTGCGCGCCGCCTAGATTGGAATGTGAATCATGGCTCGCGAAGCCAATGCGCAACGAGCGGTCGGGTGGTCGGTCTCGAGCGTACCTCAAAGGATATTCGCACTGTTTACTCCCAACGTGAAGACTTGTATTTAGTGTTCCGAGCATCACAGTGCATTTATGTTAATTGCAACGCAACGTTTAAAATATCCCGTTACCATATCATAAAAGAATACAGTGCATTCATTTAAAATTGCAATGCAACGTTTAAAATATCAAAAGAATACTAATATTTTATGATAATAATAGATACCTATTATTAATAGAATCAGTTATTGTTGAACGGGGACTTTTTGATGTCTTTCGATAACCGATAAAAAATGTTTTTTTAAGATATAAAAACAAATTTACAACTTTTGCGACCAATGTCACTCCCGTATTGTTTCATCCCTTCGCGCTGTGATGACAACCCCTGAAATGTTGATAGAGATGATAGACAAGTGACACCTCATTTGAAAGGTCTTGCTTCCCTGAATTCAGTGCAATAATTTTTTTGAAGTTTTATCAATTATTCAAGCAAAAATTGAAGCTGTAAAAATGCGAAATAAATCCGAAATTTTAAAAAGAAATTCCAAATTTTAGTTCTGAAGAAGAGGGACCGTTATAATATTGTTGGTATGACACTGACAGCCCTGGCATTCAACCAGTTGGTTGGTGCCAATTATTTGAATTCTGTAAACGTCATTTTTGGCTAAAGTTTTGCGGAATTCTCTGAAACTTGGTATTCAGCTTTGGGGTACCTGCAAAATTTGGGGTGACAAAAATTTTTTTTAATCCCCCCCCTTTTTGGCTAAAGTATTTCCGATTTTCTTCAAACTTATAGAACGCGTTCAGGTAGTCATTTCAGAAAGGTTTGCCAGAAGAAATGTTTGGAAAAGTCATCTGTCAAATTTTTTTTTAAAGTGTTTTGGATTTTGACGAAATTTGGTATAAGCATTCTCTGAGGGATATCTTAAGGGTGTGCCACAAAAATTTTTAAAAAAAGTTTATAACTGTCGAAATTTTTTTTTAAACTTGTTTTGTAATTTTTGAAAAAGTAATCATAAATGAAGTAGGTTGATTACTTAGTAGAAATGAGCCAAAAAAATTTTTAAATTAAAACTTTTTAACAAAAAATTAAACCGACAAAAAAAGGAATAATACAGTGGATTCATTTTAATTGCAACGCAACGTATAAAATATCCCGTTACCATTATTATCATAAAAGAATACTAATATTTTATGATAATAATACCTATTATTAATAAAATAAGTTATTGTTGAACGGGGACTTTTTCATGTCTTTAGATAACCGATAAAAACTGTTTTTTTAAGATATAAAAACAAATTTACAACACTAATGCCTGTTTTCACCAACAATTTATTTAAGAATTTCCTAGTAAAGAATTACTTAGCTAGGATTCCATAAATTTGATTGGACAAATTTGACATATGAATTTTTTATGTCAATACTATGTAAAATTTCACCAATCACATTTATGGAATCCTAGCTAAGTAATTCTTTACTAGGAAATTCTTAAATAAATTGTTGGTGAAAACAGGCATTAGTGTTGTAAATTTGTTTTTATATCTTAAAAAAACAGTTTTTATCGGTTATCTAAAGACATGAAAAAGTCCCCGTTCAACAATAACTTATTTTATTAATAATAGGTATTATTATCATAAAATATTAGTATTCTTTTATGATAATAATGGTAACGGGATATTTTATACGTTGCGTTGCAATTAAAATGAATCCACTGTATTATTCCTTTTTTTGTCGGTTTAATTTTTTGTTAAAAAGTTTTAATTTAAAAATTTTTTTGGCTCAATTCTACTAAGTAATCAACCTACTTCATTTATGATTACTTTTTCAAAAATTACAAAACAAGTTTAAAAAAAAATTTCGACAGTTATAAACTTTTTTTAAAAATTTTTGTGGCACACCCTTAAGATATCCCTCAGAGAATGCTTATACCAAATTTCGTCAAAATCCAAAACACTTTAAAAAAAAAATTGACAGATGACTTTTCCAAACATTTCTTCTGGCAAACCTTTCTGAAATGACTACCTGAACGCGTTCTATAAGTTTGAAGAAAATCGGAAATACTTTAGCCAAAAAGGGGGGGGATTAAAAAAAATTTTTGTCACCCCAAATTTTGCAGGTACCCCAAAGCTGAATACCAAGTTTCAGAGAATTCCGCAAAACTTTAGCCAAAAATGACGTTTACAGAATTCAAATAATTGGCACCAACCAACTGGTTGAATGCCAGGGCTGTCAGTGTCATACCAACAATATTATAACGGTCCCTCTTCTTCAGAACTAAAATTTGGAATTTCTTTTTAAAATTTCGGATTTATTTCGCATTTTTACAGCTTCAATTTTTGCTTGAATAATTGATAAAACTTCAAAAAAATTATTGCACTGAATTCAGGGAAGCAAGACCTTTCAAATGAGGTGTCACTTGTCTATCATCTCTATCAACATTTCAGGGGTTGTCATCACAGCGCGAAGGGATGAAACAATACGGGAGTGACATTGGTCGCAAAAGTTGTAAATTTGTTTTTATATCTTAAAAAAACATTTTTTATCGGTTATCGAAAGACATCAAAAAGTCCCCGTTCAACAATAACTGATTCTATTAATAATAGGTATCTATTATTATCATAAAATATTAGTATTCTTTTGATATTTTAAACGTTGCGTTGCAATTAAAATGAAATCACGGGTTTCTATCTATATATAATCTGCGAATTTCCTTTGAGGCTCGTTCAAAGACCGACTACCCGTCGGATCGTGGTGCATTGGCTTCGCGATGGAAGATTCCTATTCCAATCTGGTCTAAACGGCGCAGGTTTTCCTTCCGAGGCCAATGCGCGAGAAAAACTCGCGATGTCTAATTGCACTAATGGAATGCTTTATCAAATGGTAAGTTAACACCGTTGTTTATCTTTCAAGTACTTAAATTGCATAAAATGAAATGTAATTTTATAAGGTACTTTGCGACTAACTGCATTTTCGTGACAAATGTGTTAAATATCTATTATGCAACAACAATGCTTATTCATTATTTTGGTTCCGCGTGGTTTGAATTCAATGCTCACCACTACGTTGTAATTTAAGGATTTAAAAGAGGGCAATCGTTACGTTCATTTTCCTTTTATTAACATCAAAAATAAAACAAAATAATTATTATTATAATGGACGAAAATTTATCTTTAATAATAATAATAATACTGCGAGAAAGTACAAATAATCATAATAATATGAATAAGAGTACTGTACAACTCAAAGTTTAAACATTTACCATCGCTGCATCGCGCGAATACTGCCGGCTCACCCTGAATTACGTCTCACCGTGCATCGAATCTCGGGATGCCGCGCGGCAGTGTAGCTCGAGGAATCCTCTCGAAGGTCATGCGCGAGAAAGTCTCGCAATGTTTAACAGCACCTTTACCACATCACGCTGAATGAAAATGCAACGCCAACGATTTCACCAGCAAGAAGGGTTCCACTATGTTTAAAAAAAAAATTAAAAGAAGAGTTGGACAAAATGGTAGAAAATCAGGTATTGGAAGTTGTAAGCGAACCGACAGATTGGGTTCACCCCATCGTAACGGTTACCAAACCCAACGGATCGATAAGGGTATGTATGGATCCAAGACCCCTAAATCGACATATCAAGAGAGAGCATTATTCACTCCCTACAGTAGATAACGTTTTAGCGGAGCAAAAGACGGAGCAAAATACTTCACAGTATTAGATGCTACGACGGCATTCTTACAAGTACCAATCGACGAACAAAGCTCGAATCTGTGTACGATAGCTACTCCTTACGGAAGATTCAAATATAAAACGATGCCATATGGAATTTGTAGCGCACCGGAAGTTTATCAAAAACTTATTAATAGAGTTTTCGAAAACCTGGACGGCGTAATACCGTACATAGACGACGTGTTAATTTTCGGAAAAACCGAAGAAGAACACAACAACAGATTAACGGAAGCGTTGAAAAGAGCAAAGATGTACAACGTTAAGTTTAGCAAAAGCAAGATGCAATTGGCTAAAACGGAAGTCAAATTTTTGGGACACAAAATATCGGAAAATGGCATTTCGATAGAAAACACAAAAGTCGATGCAATCAATGCATTGAAAAGTCCTGAAAACAAAAAAGAACTCCAGAGAGTCCTCGGGATGATAAATTTTTTAAGAAAATTTATACCAAACCTGTCTGAGCAAACAAGTACTTTACGCGCTTTATTAAGTGACAAGAACGAATTTGTATGGGGAGAAAACGAAGAAAAAAGCTTTAAGTTTTTAAAAGAAATAATAAGCAAAGCACCAGTATTGAGATTCTACGACCCGAAGAAACCAATTTGCTTATCGGTAGATGCAAGCAGCTACGGGCTAGGAACCGCTTTATTTCAAGATGACCAACCCGTAGGGTACAGTTCGTCAGCTCTCACGGAAACACAGAAAAAATACGCGCAAATCGAAAAAGAATTGTTAGCAATACTGCACGGTCTAACAAGATTTCATTTTTATACGTACGGCCGGGAAATTTTGGTCCAAACAGATCATAAACCACTGGTTAGCATAGTAAATAAACCAATGGAGTCCTTATCACCAAGGTTGCAAAGAATGGTTTTAAAATTAATGAGGTATGATTATAAATTGGAATACGTGCCAGGTAAAAATTTATGCATCGCTGACACTTTGTCACGCGACCCCAACAAAAATAGAAAAATCAACACAGATTATCTGGAAGGTAAGACAGTAGCAGTAAACGCAATAATTTGTGCAACGCAAGAAAGAATAGAAGAGTTGAGAAAGTCAACAGAAAATGATAACGTCATCAAAGAAGTCATCAATTATATCAACGTAGGATGGCCAGAACACAAAAAATCAATAAAAACGAATGCAAAGAAATTTTGGGAAATTAAAGAAGGATTGCATTACGCAGACGGAATTTTATGTAGGGGCACAAGAGTAGTGATACCACAAAATGAAATAGAAAATGTTCTAAAGAAAATCCACAGTGCGCATCAGGGCGTTACATCGTGCCAAAATAAAGCTAAAACTTTACTATACTGGCCTGGAATGTTCAAGGACATCGAGGAATTTATATTAAGTTGCAAAATTTGTCAGAAATATTCAAAATCAAATACGAAGCAACCGCTTATAAATCACGAAATTTCAGATTTACCATGGTGTAAAATCGGAATTGATTTCGCCTACATAAACGGAAAAGACTATTTAATTAATGATCGACTATTTTTCAAAATTTATAATCACAAAAAATGTGACGTCAAAAGATTCAAAAACAACAATCAAAGTAATTGAAGAAACATTTGCTTATTTTGGTATAGCACAAGAAATCGTATCGGATAATGGACCACCTTTTAATTCAAGTAGTTTTGCAGAATTTACAAAATATTACGACATAAAGCATACAACGTCGAGCCCAATTTACCCGAAATCAAACGGAATGATTGAGCGTGCAGTGCAAATTGTAAAAGGATTAATCATCAAAGCAGCAGTGTCAAATAACAATAACAGCATACCAAGTGTTATTTTAAATTACAATACGACGCCTAAAGGTGAATTGTTACCTTCACCATCGGAACTACTACAAGGCAGAAAATTAAGATCGGACTTGCTAATGACAAAAGCTAGCCTAATGCCGAAATATGATTGCAGCAAACCATTGCAAGCGATAAAAAAGAAACAATGTCAACAAAAACAGTATCATGACAAATCATCGTATGAACTCCAAGATTTGGAAGAAAATCAAGATATCTTGGTACAAAAAAATAAAAGAAACTGGATAACGGCCAAGGTTTTAAACAAAACGGAAGATCCAGAATCATACGACATCGTTACAGAAGACGGCACACCATTGCGACGAAATCGGATACATCTGAGACCATTGCGGCATCAACAAAGTGAAACCGATAAAAATAATAGTGCCAGTGATTTAAACACAGAAAGACAAAGTGAATTAAATGACAATTTAAATCATAGTTTTCGCGATACGGAAAATGAAGTGATAATAGCAGAGCAAATTCATAAACCGAAATCGGACCGTGATTTAAATGAAAGTATTAACCACAGTGCTTCGACATCAAGTCAGCAAGAAATTGTCAAGGAAACAAAAGAACAGCCAAAGCGATTAATTACGAAGCCGGGTTATTTGAAAGATTATGTCACTGATTAAAATTTTGTTAAGATTAAAATTGTGTTAAGATAAAATTTTGCTAAGATTTAAAATTTTGTTTAGTTTAAATATTTTGATATCTAAAAGAAAACATTGTAATTTTAATTTTTGAAAGGGCATGTAACATAGTTATGTAGTTACTATGCGCATGCATATACGCATCATGTGACTTACCATCACGTATGTATAAGATCAGTAATAAACACGAGCAAGTGCTAGAATCATGTATGTTTTATTTAAGTTCATCGACTGTTACGTTTCAGATAACAACGATATACAAGGAGTATATTACAAACGTAAGCTAAATTTGAATCAAGATTATTAGGATCCTTAAACGCCTCTTGCGCCTTCTCAATACAGTCTACAGTATTAGAATCTAAACTGTCGATTACTTTCCTTACATCTTCAAAATGTTCATGGTAAAACACTGCAGCCTCTATCCATGTTCCCCATCTCGTCAGAACAGGCTCTGGGGGCAAGGCAATATTGGGGCACATAGGGTAAGCGACCCTATTGTTGGCACTCTGCTAGTAATTAGCATCACGATTTAGTCAAAAAGGAGCATCTTTTAGCTAACAATTGCATTGCTAAATCACTGTTAAAATAATTTGGATATAAAAGACCATGTTCTTCCAACCAACTACATTCAGCTGGTTTTAAAGATTCAATTTGTGCTAGAGGTGCCTGAATCCACTAGTTAATTTGTCATTTAAATCGAAGAATATGTAGCAAGAATTTTTTTTAAATCTGATTATTCGTCCACCATGAATATCAACTTTATGTGTTTGACCACCATATCTACGTGTTTCGGATTCGGAGAGAGATCATCGCAGAGGTCGAAAACTGCATTATACATTAAGACGTTGCATAATTTGAAATCCTACATCATTCAATGTTTGCATGTTTTTGACATTTAACGACTGCAGTTCTGCCATTCTATCAATAATAGCAACAATATTTTCTGATGTCGGACGTTCGTAATTACAAAACTGCTAACTTTTTGTTTTAAAATATCCATTAAATCTGATTTGCTTGTTCGTCTGGATTCATCAGGTTTAAATAGAGAAGACGGAATATCTGTTACCGGTTTACTCAGTAGCGAGAGCTCCTTGATACACAATTTCAGGTTTAGTAGTCTTAGAAATTTTTCTGCCATTTATCTACATGACTGTAGGTTTTTATTAAAGTACTGAAAGTTTTTAACCTTCATCCGCTCGCACCTTTTCAAGTTACACTTTCGGTCGCATGGGCGGCAATTAGACCGCCTTTGTTTTTTATTGTTTTCGTGAGTTTTTCGTCATTCAAAGTGCATGATTTGAATTATTTAAAGAAATATACATAAAATAAGTTTATGCTACATTTAAAAAAAAACCAATATAAAAATACATAAAATTAATAAATACCTATAAATGCTACATTTATAAGACGAAATTAAAATACATAAAAATGAAATACATTTTACATTTCGAAAAACAATAAAAATTAATTGTGAATAAAATTGAAAACGATTTCACAAATTAAGGTTGTTAAGAAGAAAATCGAAATCTGCGCGAAGTTTCTGAAATTTTCACAGTATATTGTTTGCATAATCAAGCACATTGTGGCAAAGTTTGAACTTAATCTACCTTTTAGTTATCGAGATAAAAAATGTCAAAGTCACTGTTTCGTGACACGTTATTACATTGCGTTAATGGACGCCAGGGGTTTCACATTGATTTAAACGTCATTAACTCTGCAATCAGGTGCGTCACCATATGTTCATGCTACATACTTTGGGGCTGTCTTGATCCGGCTGGTGAAGTTGTCTTATCAGAAAATGGGTAGGGTCTAGTGGAGGAGATAGTAATTAGAGAATACAATCGCATCCCGACCCTCCTATGACGCTCTGGAAGAAAATAGGAGAGAAAATTTAAAAAGGCGGTCTTTTTGCCGCCTACGCGAGCGAAAGAAGGTTAAAGTGATTCGCGTTACTGTATCAAAAAACCCTACCGTCTTAATTGAAGGGTTTTCTTGCACTCTGCTGTCTACAAGATCATATAACTTCTTTACGACCTTTCAGTAAATTATTCAATAAACTATCAAGTGACTTCAGCTGTTGCCACTAATCCACTATTTACGTGTATTATTTAAAACATCAGATCAGAGTTTTCTAAATAATCAGATCAAAGTTTTCAAATAAAATGGATTGGTCATGTGAGTTTCTAAATAATTTAAAATTTTTAACACATCTGCTTCATCTCTTTTCAAAGCCGTTGATCGTTCGCCTTCATGTTCAAACTCTTGATATAAATGATTTAATTGATTTAATTTGCAACAAACATTGTCTATAATGACTGGACTACAACAAGGTTTTTCTAACATATACGAAAACAATGTTTTTTAGTTTATTTTGGTGCCCTGATTCCAAATATGAAAACAAAAAATTTCTATCACGTCACAATTTTTAGTTATTCAAGAAATAAATTATACGTAATTATTTGAATATATTGGCGCTCATGCCTGAAAGAGAAGGGGTAGTTTTAAGGTAGGCGAGTATTTTTTATAATTTCTATGTTTTAGTTGTGACCTTGTAGTTCATCAGTGGTAGTTTAATCTTAATACAAATAGTGAAAAGAGCAGTGTAAAGAATTCATTTTATATATTACAATGATGAGACGTTATCGTAGCTGTGTTAATTTGCCGGACAATTTTTGTTATGTGTGGTAAATTTACAATAAAATCGCAACGTAGAATTATTACAAATCTAGTAAAACAAGCCTATCATGATTATTTTGGCTGACATATTGGAGATCAAGAGAAATCCTGGGCGCCACATATAGGGTGTTTTTTTAGCTGCATGAGAACTTTCAATAGGGATAACAATTGAATCAAGATTGCTATGGAAACAGTTTTTTGATATTTGTGTTTAGCAAGGTTTGGCATTTGATAATGCATAGATTGACCATTGAACAACGCTACCAAATTGGGCTCACAACCAATTGGAAGTGGATCCATTTTTTTACCGTAAAATTTTGTTCAGTGACGAGGCACATTTCTGGTTAAATGGGTATGTGAACAAACAAAATTGCCGTATATGGAGTGAGACCAATCCGGGACATTATCTTGAGACTCCATTGCATCCATTAAAATTGACTGTTTGGTGTGGAATACACGCCAACGGCATCATTGGTCCATATGTCTTTCGAAATGAGGAAGGAGCTACCGTTACGGTGAATGGTGTGAGATATCGACACATGCTCAATACATATTTGTTTCCAAAACTTCAAGAGCTAAACATTGACAACTTATGGTTCCAACAGGATGGTGCTACGTGCCACACAGCCAACGAAACCATCAATTTATTGAAAGGACAATTTGGTGACAACATTATTTCAAAACGTGGTCCTATCAATTGGCCTCCAAGATCGTGTGATTTGACACCTCCAGATTATTTTCTGTGGGGGTATGTTAAATCCATGGTTTATGCTAACAAACCAACAACTCTAGAAGCATTGGAGGCTAATATTCAGCAAGCCATTTATGAAATAAAGCCAGAAATATTGGAAAAAGTGGTCAAAAATTGGACTCAACGGATGCGCTTCGTAACCATTAGTCGTGGTGGTCACATGCCAAAAGTCATGTTCAAATCATAAATGCCTTTAACTGTACTTTCATAAAAAAATTATAACCAAAACATTCCGTCAGGTTTTTAATGTTTTATTTCATTTTGAAGTTCTCATGCAGCTAAAAAAACACCCTATATTATATGTTGTATATGGTGTTGTGTAACTTTAGTTCAGTGGTTTAAGGGAAAGAAAAGTACTATGCCATTTGGGGTACCATCTTTCAAAATAGTTGTAGATCAGTTTTTAGGCAACAAAAAACATGTGCACTACGAAAATCTGATAGAAGAACTGTTACATAAATATAAGGAGTTAGGATGCCGTATGTCGCTTAAAGTTCATTTTTTACATTCCCATCTAAATTTCTTCCCTGAAAATTTGGGTGCAGTAAGTGACGAGCAAGAAGAAAGGTTTCACCAAGACATTAGTATAATGGAAAATCGATACCAAGGAAGGTGGGATTCAGCAATGATGGGAGACTTTTGCTGGTTCCTGCAGAGGGAAGATGATAGCATTCATAAAAGAAAAAAATAATTTTTTATCTTCATTTTTTCTATATTTTCTATTTTTTCAACCTTTCAGAGTATGTTTTTTGCAGAATAAAAATTAATTTTCATTAATGCAGTTGTAATTATATATTTTTCTAATGATCTCCATGTATAGATAACAACGATTTTTGTAAATTCATGCAAGTCGAATAACAAAAAATCTGAGGGTGCTACGAACTTTTTAACGACATTTTCGTGAAAAATAGGCATTGTTTATATAAAAATAGTTAAATTTACTAATGTTATAAAAAAAAGAGTTTAGATTTGTTGACTAGTAAAATTTATTTGCTACTGAGCAGGATTAACTTCGTCCAAAAATTCATTTCTTGGTTCACTGTTATCTTTATTTTCTAATAATTCTGCTGGCAAAACATAATAATTTCTTTATAAAAAGTCAGTGTCGGTGAGGTTGCCCATTCCTTTCCAAAATGAACAACGAGCAGCATTTCAATATCTTTCTTTTTAGCGTCTTTTATCAGGAACCCCTATTGGTAATTATTATAGCGATATCTGAGATATTTGTCTCTTTATTGGGAAGGTTTGCAATTAATAAGAGAATAAGGTACAACATTACATAATAAATAATATAATTAGTTAGCAAGTTAATAATTGATTAGCAAAATAAATATCGAAAACACGATTTCAGCCACGAGTACTACCGAAAAACGCCAGGTGCGAGGAAAGGGGGAAAGGGCTGAATCCCTTTGAACCTCTCCACGGTTCAATCGGGTGACCATTTTGTTCCGAAGCCGCGAACGCTCGCAAAATAGAGTTTTGTAAGCGGTCCCAAAATGTCGGAAAGACTTCGAACCCACTGCCACGGACCTAAAGGGTATGAGGAGCCTAAACCCTTGAGAAGGTCTGTTTAGAGCGGCATAAGAGTGATGCTGCGGCTCTAATCGCACCCCGAAATTCATATTCAGAGAATCGCGATCGGTTGAACGCGGCCGTTTGAACTTTATTGAAGAACTAACTATTATTAAAAGGTAGATCCACTGGTATACCCGGGGATACCCCCTTCCCAGTAGCAATAACTGCGGGCAAAAGGGAAGCGATACAGGATGGATGATAAAACAAAAAATTCGAAATTATTACTGTTTCCAAAATCCAAATCTGGAACTATTTATTTTTACTTGTGAAATTTTTGTTTTAATTGTTGATCAACATATTAGGATGCATTTTCGAAATTTATTAAATAGTCTGAAAATGTTGTAAATGACAGGTGTTTTTTTAGAAAAAAAAAGGAATGCATTAACGTGATTCCCACTGTCCTTCCACCCTGTGAGGCCGAACAACCACATCTGACATTCATAGGGGGTGAAGGCGGCCGAAGGCCGCAGAACCGCCTAGTACAAGAAGAAAAACAACGCAGGTAATTTGTTAAATGAACAAATCGAAAAAATGAGTACACCACTGTACCAAGCAACGTGAAGAAATTCAAGCAAGCGCGGGTAAACGGCGGGAGTAACTATGACTCTCTTAAGACCAGAAGACTGCCACTGACCTCTGGAAGCCAATCACAGTTGTCGAGATCGACCAGGCGTTGGCTTCTTCGAAGCCATCATCACCTGGTCCCGACGGTGTCACCCTGTTGCACCTACGGAGGTTACCTCGCCATAGAGTTGAGCTCTTGTTGAACGCCTGTCTGGTGGTCGGGACCTCACAGTAAGCTTGGACATCTGTGAACATTGAACTAAAAGTAAATAGTTTGACAATAATATATTTGAATTCATAACTTTTGAAAATATTTCTAAAATTCGGCCTGCTTTCAAATTATGTTTCACTCTTTTTTGAATGCTGCATCATGTTTAAGGTTTGCAGGCTACAGGAAATTGTAAAAGAAATAGCAGAGTATTGCTGTATTCAAAACAAATCAGGAAAGCACTCAAGACTTCAACGAAGCAATGGGACAAGTTGTCAACATTATTGTATGCTACGACATGTGATAGAGCAAGCGAGGGAACGGTCGCAGCTATGATAGTCTCAATGGCTACGGTGCAATTATAGGCTTCCTCAGTGGAAAGATTTTAGATTACCAGACGCGCAATCGAAAGTGTAGAAAATGCGATCTCGGCCAACCAAAAAATTCTCACGACTGTAGACTCAATTTGTATGGCAGTGCTAAAGCTATGGAAGCTGATGTTGGTGCCGCACTGATAAACCGCAGCCAAATTTTGCAGGAAGCTGGACTAAAGGTGAAAGTTTTCATCGGGGATGAAGATAGTAGTACCATTGCTGCAGTGAGACGTGAACGATCAGACCATGTTTTCAAGTTAGCGGACAAAAATCATCTAAACAAAAACTTCGGTAAAGAACTGTACGGCTTGCAAGCACAATTTCAAGAGATGAAGAAAAGAGATGTGATTCCTCATTTGAAGAAGTGTTTTTCATGCGCAGTCTCTCAAAATAAAGAACAAAGTACAGATTTAGTGAAAAACTTGCGAGTTATTCCTGATCACGTTTTTGGATATCACGAAAACTGTGGTGAATGGTGTAAGTCTGCATCTGGAAACAATCAAAGTCATACAATTTTACTTCAGAATACAAAACTTCTCGACGCACTGCAGACTATTTTTTCAAAATATGCAGATAATGCTAACAAATTTTCAGTCGCGGCGTCCAGCCAGAGTAATGAAGCTGTTAATTCTATTATGTCTCACAAAGCACCAAAAATGCAGTGCTTTTCATTAAGTGAGTCATCTGATTATCGATACGCAAGTACAGTTGCGAATAAAAATGATGTCGACGCATATATTCCAGGCGTTTTGAGGGATATCAACATTCAACCCGGTCTACACCTTGAAAAATTTTGCAAAGCACAAGATAACAGACGACACAAGAAAACGGAACGTTCCAGACTACCACAAGTGAAAGTTCGAAGACACGTTTTGGCCCATAAAAGATCTGACTTGAGAAGACGGACAGAGCGACAAGAAGGAGTTCAGTACGATTCAAATTGTGGGATGACCGTGGCCTGCGAAAATATACAGGCGATATTTCAAAATTTAAAAAAAAAGATTTGTGTCAGGCAGATTGTGAACTAATATTTTTTGACACAGAAACATCTGGTTTCGGTAAAGATTCAGAAATTTTACAGATCTCAGCAAAACGCAACAACTCAACATTCAACGTTTACTTGAATCAGACTAAAAAGATTGCTCTCAAAGCAACTGAAATCACGGTTTTGCGAGACCAACAACTCGAATCAAAAACCATGATAGATGGGCTTATTTTATTCAAAGAATTCTTAAAGTCGTTTGACAAACCGTGTTTACTTGTTGCTCACAACGCGTCTTTTGACGCGACTAATCTGACGAGATGTAACAATCCATTTGTTACATGGCTCTTCTCGTCTGGTTTTTGTATTAGTTTCGTTCTTATTTTTTGAAACATTATTATTTCCTAGTAATAGTTATATTTTTTAAAAACCGTTTGACGTTTTCTGGTGTACTCACCAAGAGCCAATGAGAGTGCTCGAGGTTTTAGCGTGCATTAGCACAGAGCGCAGGCTCGAGGAGTCGAATACAAAACTAGTAATACATAAAGGCAAATTTTAATGCAACTACTAAAAATCAAAATTTTTAAGATTAAAAGTGCGTTATCAAGTGAAACTATATTTCATCACGAGCGCCGTAATTTCCCACGTACGGGCAAATATTGGTTACCGTGTAGCAATTTTATAAGCCACGATTTTAGTAATTTTTACCAAATTGCCCTACTGACGCTGGTAAGGGCCATTTTGGAAAACGAACTCAAAAAATCAAAATCAGAAAAGTTGCGGTCAATGGTCCATTTTTGTGACAATAAGTCAATGGAATCAGCAACAGTATTAATCAAGCCAAATCAAAGTCCTTTTGAAAGAATTCGAGTGTGTGCCAACCATCACCAGTATTCAAACAATGATTCGACAAACCATCTACGATATAATCCGTTTGTAGTAAAAGCAGTAATATTATTAGTTACCAACATTCGTGTTTTATAGTGTTCTATATATATGTAATTCTATTTTTTAGTTCATATCTACACGTATGCTGATCGATTTTCAAGGGTGCACTTTTGAAAATTCAGAGCCGAACACGTTTCCATACATTTACCATCAAATCGTAGGTAATCTAAGAATTGCTTATTATAGGACCTGTATTCTACGTTTGATCAGTAATCTGGTTGTAAGTCAAATTACTGAGGGTTGTTGTTACCTACCAGCTTCCACTGGCAGTAACAACTTTGGAGTAGTGAACACCAACGAGTCTGATGTTAATACTTATTTATTAAAAAATTGCTATTCTATTTATATACAGTTAACAATAAACAAATAGGTACTAGGTCAGTGCCTATTCTGCTATTTTGTATTTCCCATTTCCCTTGTCATCTGTTTAATGTAGGTTTGTTATGACTATTCAAGTTTGTTTCTTAATTAAATTGCGACTTCTATAGTAAAGTTAACCTTAATATTACATTTTTCTGTCTGCGTTGTCACTATTTTAACTATGTTACACTTATTTTTGCTAACACCTATTTAACCTGATATACTTAATTTTGTTTACTAAATATAATTCTTGATTGAAATTACAAAAGTCAAATTTGTAATTTTAAACATTCTGCCTCTCTATGTGATAAGTTGGATGCTGTTATTTGATGAAGTAATTCGTTGAGATGCTAGTACCCGAAAAGAAAATGAATTTTACATGGTTAAGATTAAATTGCAAAATTTACATGGTTAAGATTAAATTGTTAAATTTAAGATTAAACAACGTTTGTTGCTTTCATAACTAAACTGCAAATTTATCTCTTCATAATGATTCATAAACGTTCATACGATTTGTATTTTAAAACTACTTTGAATCTTGGCTATGCTTTCGAGAACGTATTTTTAATAACGTTAAGAAACAAAAATGTTAAACTGTGTAAATATATATGTAAATTATCCTCAATCTTAATATTAGTAGTGTCGTATAAGAATTTTGTAATATTTTTTAGTCTTTTAAGTGTGACTCGATTTATCCTTTTGACGTATGTTTGTTCATACTTTTTATTTCCATTTTATAACAAATATACGCTGTTCCAAACACAGAGCAGTTTTTTTCTTTGTTATTGGCGCCCTACCGAGTTATTCCCATTGGAGAAGAACCATTTACAAGTGTACCCACGATACTCGTTAAGATCAAGAGTAGCCCATTATCTCCGACGCTGACTAAAAACTATGAGCTAGCCGTTCCGTAAAGTACAACTACGAACGTGAAAAGCGGCATCTCTGGCCATTCAGCCTTTTGGCTTTGCATTAAGGTGGTACAGAAAAACTAACAAACTATGACTTGTCATCCAAGATGTGGAACAATTATTCGTCACTAAAGCAAGTCTGTAATTAAGCAAAAAAAAATTATTAAAACAAAGACTCATATAATTTGAATCTCCATACTATACTCCAGCCTTCAATAATTAAGTGCTTGTGAGCATAAGCCTATTCATAACCCTTTTTAGTAGTGGTGGCTTCCTTACAGATCTGCGACGTTTGAAACTAATATCTTATAGGATTAGGCACACTGTATGAAGAGCAACAATGGACCCCTGCTTCTGCTAATTTATTTTTTATGTCACTTTGGGTTGCTCTTTTAAACTTTACAGCAATATTTCGTAGTAAAAGTTTTTCCCTTGGTGTCATAAGGCATTTTTGACCACCAGCAACCTTTACGAACAGCATCGTAAGACGCTTTAGTCTTCAATTTTTGGTTCAAACGACGCACTGATGCACAAGATACTTCGGTTTTAGTTGCTATCTGGCTTTGACTAAATTGTGTATTGCTTATCAATGCAGATATATAACTTTTTTTTTCATTTGTCAGCTTAATAATACTTCAATAATATTTAGTAAAACAGGATTTATTACACTTTTAATTCAACGCAACTTTTAACTGGTAATCACCCTGTAATCACCTGGCAATGCCAAATAATTATAAATCGATAAGAAATCCGCATTATTGACCAAGATTTTTTTTAATCATGTGTGGCAAACCCCATTACACAGGTACACCACCTTTTGCTTACCAAATCCTTCTTAAATTTCAAATTTTATGTAAAATTTTTCAAGTGGGCCTAATAAATTGGACAACGACTGTATATTGGGCGAGATTTTGTTCCCGAATCATTTAGGAAGCAGATTTGAGCTTTAGATCACGACAATATAAACAAATTTGTCAGAAGATTATATAAATTCATTAATAGATTTATGTACTTATCTACTCTATATATATAAAAAGATAAGACAAAATATGCAACGTTTTTATGCAACGTTTTTGTGCAACGTTTTATGCAACGTTTTTATGCAACGCTGAGAACAGCTATTGGACGACACCAAATCAACATTATAATCACATCAACGGATGATTCAAAGCAAAGCAAAGGCAAAAGCACAAGCAGAAGCAAAGGGCAAAAGCAAACGGCAAAAGCAAATGCAAAAAAGTAAAAGAGAGAGGGAAAAGAATAGGATCGAGGACAAAAAAGAATGGGTAAAATATTGTGAAGAATTGAGCAGAACAATCAGCAGTGCCAATTATGAAAAAAATGAAAATGAGGAAGAACTAGAAGATAAGAAGGAAGAAATAAGTTTAATAAAAGGAGAAACTTTAGCAGAAAAAGTGCAACTATCGGAAGAGATTGAGAAAAATGAAAATAAAGAAGACTTGAGAAATGAAAAAATGGAAGGAGAAGTAAATAAAGAAACGGGTCATACCGGCGGCATTAATAAAAAAGCCCGGATATTCACCAGAACACAGATGCGACGAATGAAATGGCGAAAGATGAAACGTGGACGAAAAAGTAATTTTGAAAAAAGGTATAACAATAATTATTGTAAAAGGAAGAAAAATAAAATTAATACGAACATGATTACTTCATCCAAGATGGTTTCCGATGGAAATGATGTTCCCCGTTCAGCAATTTGGAAGGATGAAATAAAGGATGAAGAGGATATGCCGTCCAACAAAGTAATTTGGAATTTTGAAAAAGAAGAGTTGGGTTCAAGAAGAAGAAAATAAAGAAACAGTGGTTTGGTGAAAAGAAACGTATTTTTAAAAAGGAAGACGTCATGGAAAACAAAATAAAGGTCATTTTGGAAAAGTGGCAGTATCGGCGATCAAGATGGAGGGTGGTTAATCTAATCAAATATGAAAAGTAACCACGGACGAATAAAGAAGATTGACCAAATTTAAGGATAACCGCGATTTAAATGGAAAATGAATGGAACTAAATGTGTTTTGATAAAATTAAAAAAAAGGTTGTAAATATTAAAATTTAAAGAAGGAACTACACATCATGATAAAACTGAAAATCATAATTAAATAAAAGGCAATAGAAATTCGAACAAGTTAATAATAACCAATGTAACAAGTGAAAAGGACAATCTTCGAAAGATAAGCAGACGGAAAGTTTATAAATTGTATAACAAAATTTGAGAAAGTAAAAGTGTTTCCAAAAATTGAAAATTTGAAAAATGGATTAATTAATTGCTGCATTTTATAATAGTAAATTTGAAATTAGCGTTTATGGCAATCAAATGGAAAAATTTAATTTGAAAATTGATGGTTATTGAAGGAATTTGTCACTACGAAAATTAAAATTGGATGATTAGTAAAGAAATAGGTAAAAGAGTTTTAAATGATGTGTATTGCATATTTAAAAAAATTTTTATGAAGCTACAGCTTTAAAATGTAGCAAAATTGATGAAATTTTTAAGGAGATGAAATTGTTAGTTGGAAATTTTAAAAATTAAGTAGTATTGAAGGATTTTATTAAATAAGGGTCGATATGAAGATTGAAGATGACAATGAAATTGCAGAACACTAGAAGAGAATCGAAATTATGAAAGGTCCGTAACGGAAAAAGAAGGAGCTTTGAAAAGTTATAGAATAAAATTTGGAAGGATAAAAAAATTTGCAGTTATTTCGAAGAAAGTTTTGGATCGAGTTATCTAAGAAATTGTTATTATTGCAAAGAAGTTTGGATGTCATTTATGAATTGTTTAGTGATCATTCGTCAAGATAGGTAGTTCGGGATGTTGATTAATTAATTAATTTAGGTGTGTAAATTAGATTGCCGCATTAATTAATTATTATTTACTTTTGAATATTGTTATTTATTTTTGAAGATGTTGATTTAGAGAATTTGCTACTTATTCCAAAAGCACGACGTTATGTGTCTTTCTTGAAATCCCTCCTGGATTTCTGCATAAGCCAGGAAGGATTGCTGTCGTGTAATTTTTGGAATAAGGAAATGGTTTGCTTGAGTTTTTGTAAATAATTTGAATTTTGTATGTTTCGCGGTTTCGGGGAAGCGGAGAGAGCACGAGCAGTGAAGAAGAAGACTTGCGTACGCCTTCCAAGTCGTGGACGGTCGACATTTTGATTTCTGACGATTTTTAGTTGTAAAAATTTGATTTATTTGAGAATAAAAGACAAGTAAAGTTTGAAGGAGTGTTATTTCTTTTAGATTGAGAAATTAGAAGAGAAAATTTTGTGAATTATACTAAATGCAAGTGGAATTATTTCGGAAAAGGTATACAAGGTCGCTTGATAATGGGCGATACTGAAAGATAACCGATTGAGCCAGCCGGGTAAGAAGGTGATTTATCCGCCCGAATTGGAATTTTACGAAGAAGACTTGAAAATTCGATATTTAATATTTAAGGGTGGAAAATAACACTTCAATATACATCGATAGGCCTTTGTTTAGTCATGGACAGTTATATGTAGCATTATCAAGATGTCGAGCGAAGGATGGAATACAAATTCAAAGTGAAAGCAACATAAAAAATGTTGTATAGAAATAAGTTTTATAACTTGAAGTTATTAGGGCCGCGAAGCGGCCCTGGGGGGTTGGGCCGCGGCAGCGGCCAGGGGGGCGGAGCCCCCCTAGTTATAAAATAATAATGTCCGATAACTGGTTATATATTATGTAAAATAATTTATTTTGTAAATAATTATGTTGAATGCTGAAATAAATTGTTCTCTCACTTTGTAAAATATTTATTTTATTAATAAAAACCTCTTAAAAGTCATTTTCACCTTTTCAAATAATTTACTTTATGTACGTTCGTAACAGATTATCTTAATATTAATACTTTGCTCATTTTTCTTTACTTGTTTGGCTTAATTACTTGAAATCCTACAATGGAATTACATTTACGTAATGTAAGCTTACAATAATTAAGAGACGGTCGGAGCATAATGGTCAAGCGAGTTGACTACAAATATTAAATACCCGGGTGAAGTAAGAAATTTATTCTGGCCGTCTTCTGGTCCTCCAAGTTGGGGGGTTCTTCGTCGGGCTGGCTCCCCGTCGTAGGTAAAAATGCAATGCCATGAAAGTTATTTGTTATTAAAAAGTTAATATTATAATGGTCAGCCAAGACCCGTTCAGGGTTGTAGCGCTGCACGATAGATAGATAATGTAAGCCATTGTTTAAGCTAACCAATTTAAAACTTTTTAGTTTATAAATAAAACTACCTAAAACAAGAAATTGTAATTTCATTTCGAATTGTCAAACTTCTGTCGCTTCTGTAAAAAAAAATGCATGCGCATTAGTATACAGTTTGGGATCGCTTGCGACGTTGCCACGCACTCATGTGAGACTCGGTAAATTCTGTGAATCACTGAAAACGTTCGAATATATTTGCTAATTTCTCTAAAACCATGTAGTGAAGTCATTTTATTTTTATCCCATTCGATTCGTATTTCAAATAATATTGTGTCAAATTAAAAAAAAAACTGACTATTTAATTACAAGCTATCAACGAATGAGTAAATTATTTTAACCTTTTCTCCATGACTGCCATAAGAACTAATACAAATCATGTCAACTTTGTAGCTTAATATATCGTGTTACAGACAGTCAATCGTCTCGAAATTTTAGAGTTATACGTAAAACGTTTAACAAATTCTGACTATTGGAAGTTTCGCGATGTCCCATCTTAAATGTTACCCCTTGGACTAAACCACTATTTAACAAGTTCATAGCAACACGATTTATGTGGCCCAATCTTCGATACCGCAACGAATGATTGTTGCCCACTTCAACAAGATTTACTGAACGATTAGTCTGCTTATTTAGTTTTCCATTTACCATTTTCTAATTTCGCAGTACCGAGCAAAATTACAAAATTTCTCGAATTTCTCTTCTGATAGAATATTATAACGTCTTTCTTCTATTCTCTGTAAATTACCAAAAGTATTGAGTCCAACATGTACGAGACGAGTGGCTAAAGCCGTGTCCGCTGAACGCGGCAAGAATACAACTGTAGTGTGTTCAGTCAATGCTATGGGTAATTATGTTCCACTTTACTTTATTTTCGGTCGAGTACGTATTGTATGAAAAGTGCATTGTTGCATGGAGCACCACCTGGTTCAGATTGAAGTACTCAAAAAAGTAGCTGGATGACTACTGACATTTTTATCAAATATTTGCATCATTTTTCCAAATTTATTCATCCATCAGTCGACAAGCCTGTCTTACATTTAGTAGACAACCACTCTTCTCATATCTCCTTAGTTGGAATTAATTTCTGTAGAGAAAATGGAATTGTAATGATAGGATTTCTACCTCATACTACCCATCGCCTACAACCATTCGATGTCTCATTTTTTGGGCCCCTGAAGACATATTTTAATCAAAAGTGTGACTCATTTTTAGTCAACCATCCAGGGTAAATAATTACAGACAAACATATTGCTCACATTTTTGGAAAAGCCTACTTAAGAGCTGCAAAAGTGGCAAGGGAATGATAGAGAGCGTTCTCATAATAATAAGGCTCAACTGGTGCGGTTTTTACAACAGCTTGCGGGATTCATTAACGCAACCTTTGTTGATTTTGTTGCAATGGCGGAATCTGGTAAGATGTGTTGAGATATTTGAATAAAAATGTAAGAAAAACAATTAGCAATTAAATGCGCATGTTAGCACGGAGAGGGGAGTTGTAATTCCTTAACCTTCATGCATGCATCAGTTGCATTGATAAGTAATGTAAGTTAACGTTCTTCATGAAATGTTAAATGAAGGATTATTATTATCACATTTCATGTACTATTATTCTTTCTAAATAAATAAAATCAAACTGCGAGTTGTTAATTAGAAAATTACATCAACAGGTTATGTGCACCAGTAACGCTTAAACTGTGAGTTTTTGATTGATTTAGACGTGAATAAAAACAGTAGAACTTTGATTTGAGAACGGTTAAATTTGGACAAATTAAAATACGGATAGTGTTTCGTGAGTGTCGTTTTTAACGCGAATTGATTTAAAATGGAAATCGATAAATCTCGAATTGAGAAGTTACGGGACGCAAACAATTGGCCCCAATGGCAATTTGTAATGCGTACACTGTTGGAAAGTGATAATAATTACGGAGTTTGCGATGGCACTGAAGTGAAACCGGAAGCTAGTAATGAATCGTTATTAAAAATCTGGTTAAAACACGAAAGAGCCGCAAAGAAGTTAATTGTAACGAGTGTTGAGTCAAAACCTTTACAATTAATAATGAATTGTGAAACTGCTAAACAGATGTGGCAAAAACTGCAAAGTGTGTATGATTTTCAATCAGAAGAATGTTTGTCGTTCGTACAAAAATCGTTTTTTGATTTTAAATGGGACCCTTCGAGCGGTATTGCTGAACATATAGCGAAGTTAGAACAAATGGCTCACAAGATGCGAAGGTTGGGTGGTGAAATTCCTGAATCTATGTTGATGGCTAGAATTTTATCGACTTTACCTGTTGAATACAATCACTTCCACAGTGCGTGGGATTCAACTGACCAAGCAAAACGAAATTTGGACAATTTGACAACGCGTCTATTATTAGAAGAAAATAGAGTACAAAAAAGAGTAGAAGATAATGCAACGGTGGCATTATTCTCTAAGAAAAAGGTACCACAAAAGTCAAAGAAAACTGGATGTTTTACTTGTGGCAAGAAGGATCATTTTAGAAAGGATTGTCCTGGCTGCAATGCATGTGGATCGAAATACCATCTGCAAAAGAATTGCACAAAGAAAAATGATGCCGGTTCGAAAGATGAAACTCAAGCAAACAAGAGTACAAGTGCGCGAAATTCGAGTGAAGCATTTATTGGGTTCCTTGAAATGTACCAGAAAAGTGATAAATGGCTGATCGATACGGGCGCGTCAGATCATGTTTCTAATCGCCGCGAGTGGTTTCAAAATTTGAAAACTTTTGAAAAACCGCTAAAATTAGAAATCGGTAACGGGAGTAAACTTGATGTTGTAGGCAAAGGCGACATTGAAGTAGAAATATTTGCAAACGGTAAATGGTCACCAGGAAAGTTTTACGATGTGTTGTACATACCACAAATCGCGAGAAACTTGTTTTCCGTAAAGAAAGCCGCGGAAAAGGGTGTTGATTTTCGAATAAGTGACAAAGGAAGAAAATGTGAACTTCAACGGGACGGAAAAATTGTAGCTATCGGCGTACAAGCTGACAATTCTCAGGTGTTAGGTATAAAGGGTTTAAGTCAGAAAATGGAAATTTTTTTTTATTGCTGGAATGAAATCTATTTTGAATGCTCTTTCGACTGGTATACATTTTTTAGTAAATTTCGTTTTATAAGCGCAGTAATGGAATGGTCTAAAGGTATTAAGTCAAAAATAATTGTATCCCGTTCAGTATAAAGGGCGTAAGTTGACTTATGCCTCTGAGACCACTACATATTCCGTATTCCGCTACATATTCCGTTCGGTATAAAAGGCATAAGTTGACTTATGCCTTTGAGACCACTACATATTCCATATTCCGCTACATATTCCGTTCGGTATAAAAGGCGTAAGTTGAAATTTGCCTCTTGAGACCACTACATATTCGATATTCCGCTATATATTGCGTTCGGTATAAAAGGCGTAAGTTGACTTATGCCTTTGAGACCGCTGCATATTCCATATTCCGCTACATATTCCGTTTGGTATAAAGGGATTAAGTTGACTTATGCCTTTTGAATCTACACATAATTTTATTATGTTCGGTACAAAAGGCATAAGTCGACTATGCGCTTGAATATCATTGGCTAATGCTAATTTGAAAAGTAAAAATTCTAGAAATGGTAAGTAGTAGTACGGCACTGGAGTTTTGTGTACGCCATTGGACCAAAGTATTTTCATAAAAGTGAAACTTAACCTAAAAATATGTACATGCGGTAATCTAAATATTTACAAGTTTTAAATTATACAAATTAAAAATTGGCAGTGCAAAGTTATAGAAGGTGAATTATTGTAACCATGTCACTATATTTGAGAGGGAATTTCACGGTACGTCCTGCTCTAGTTGTCTTTGGTTCACTAACACTGTTTGTTTTAGGTTCACTCACGGTTTTACTAGCACTTGGGTTAATATTGTTGTTTGCACTAGGAATTGTACGACGATAGTAATTGTAGGATACACATATATAAACACCACCTAACAGTAATATTATTAAAATTAAAATATAATCGAAATTTGATCAGAATGAACCACGAAAATTTGTTAAATATTGGCGATAGTACTTGTCGTTCACCGATAAGAAAGAAACCGAAGCTTTCAAATCGCAATTTAACAATGAATGAAGATGTTTCAATTGCATCGCAAATTCAAACGGAGCCTCAAGAAATACAAGTAACTTATGAACGTAATATCCAACAAGACCAAAACGTGCCAAAACAGTGGTCAAGATGTATTAGAAAGGAAAGAACATTGAATCGTCAGTCTGGAAAAAGTTATGTTAGTGCGAAAGGAATCATTGTAGCTGACAGAGAAATAAAACCGCTAAAGCAGTGCAGAAAGAAGTGTAATTCGTGGTTAGATGAAACTGTTAGAAGGAGATTGTTTGACGAGTATTGGTCTTTGGGTTCCCACGATAAAAGGACTACATATGTAGCTAACCTTGTAAGCATGAAAGAAACCGCGTGTAACCGTAAAAGAAAGGCTGATAGCGATAAAGTAAGAGAAGTAACATATGAATACTTTTTCGAAATTAATGGAATACGAGTCCTGGTCTGCAAAGATTGTTTTTGTAAAACCTTAGATGAAACTCCCAAGTTTATAAGCAACGCTATGAAAAATAAATCTCGCAGTATGTCAGGGATAACTGTGGTTGATCAACGTGGTAAGAACAGTAGTGTGAATAAGAAAAGTGAAGAAGAACTGGAACTAGTACGAGCACATCTTAAATCCTTCCCTGCCTATGAAAGTCACTATACAAGAAAAACTAATGACAAGAAATACCTTTCATCTTACTTGAACTTACGTATTATGTACGATTTATACATGGCGCAAAACACCACACCTGTTGGTAGGACAATTTATGAAAGAGAATTTCATCTTCTCAAATTATGTTTTAAGAAACCAAATGTTGATACTTGTTACAAATGCGATCTTTTAAATATGCAAGTAAAAGTTGAAAGGGATACTGGTGACGAAGAGCGTAGAACACGATCAGAAGAAGACCTTGCAATCCATCAAGATCAGGCCAACGCAGCTTATGAAGCTAAGAAGAAGGATAAGGAGGAAGCTAAGGCCGATTCTTCAAAGCGATGTTTTAGTTTCGACCTTCAGCAATGCCTCCCGACACCTTACATTGGATCGTCCATTGCTTTCTATAAAAGGCAATTGTGGACGTATAATCTAACCATCCATGACAATGTAACAGGAAGTTCTACTAATTATATGTGGCATGAAGCACTGGCTGCCCGAGGAGCAAATGAAATTGCGTCGTGTTTATACCATCATTTGAAAGGCTTACCTGAAACTGTATTGGAAATAACTTATTATTCAGACACATGTGGAGGCCAGAATAAAAATAGCCATGTTGCAGCAATGTTTATAAAAGCACAGTCCGAATACCCTAACCGCGTTTTTAACCACAAGTTTTTAATTCCGGGCCACACCCACATGGAATGCGATATTGACCATTCCATGATAGAAAAACAGAAGAAGAAGATGAAAACTGCTGTTTACCATCCTCACGATTGGTATCAATTGGTGAGACAGACGGGGGTTAAAAGAAAATTTTGTGTATATGAAATGCGTCGTGAAGATTTTTTCGACTTTGCTGCCTTACTGAAATCAGTATTAGTCTGTCGAAAGAAAAACACTACTGGCGATCTATTTAAATGGCATTCCGCCCAGTGGCTCCAATATAAAGAAAAGGGTGTGATTTATTATAAAGAATCCTTATCTGATACTTGCGATTTTCAACTTTTGAGCTTCGTAAGAAGAGGTAAGGCTCACAATTTACAAAACACTTCTTTGAAGAACAGATACAATGGTCCATTTTTAATATCAGTTGAGAAGAAAAAAGATTTACTTTCATTGTTAAGTCTAATTCCGCCAGTTTTTCATAGTTTTTATCAAGAATTGAACACGTCAGACACCCTGATTGACAATGACCCTGATTTATTGCAAAGCGATTTAGATGACTAAATATACGAAAAATTTGTATTTTTTATTTTAATTTCATTTTTATAATTACTTAATAAATACATATTATTTAAAAATAAATTATTATTGACGTATAAGTGCCTGAATTACAATATTTCATTATAATAAATTATTATTCGTTTAATTTTTTGACTTAACCCCGTTATACCTGGCATCAATACTACTAAAATCCTAAAATACACTATCCTAAGGGCATAAGTCATTACTTTTCTGACTTAACCCCTTTATACCTGGCATCAATACTACTAAAATTCTAAAATACACTATCCTAAGGGCATAAGTCATTGAAATTCGCGTAAATATGAACAATTCCAAAATTCTAAAATATACAATCTTTAATTAAAAACTATATTTAATAACCTATCTAGTTGGAATTTAATATAAATAATTACCCGAATTACAATTTGCATTACAAACTTCTTTCTTCATTTTCTCAAAACTACGTTTTATGACTTAAGCCCTTTATACCTAACACCTGAGAATTTATACGGTCTATTGGTTAAAGTAATTAAACCAAAAAGTGTTGCTTATGTCGTAAATACGGTGGACACTCTACAGTTGTGGCATGAGCGATTGGCACATCAAAGTAAAAGACATGTTAAATCAGTTTTAAAAGATTTAGACATTGAAGTTTCCGAAGAAAATGAATTTTGTGATGGATGTGCTTACGGCAAGCATCATCGACAAAGTTTTGGTGAAAGAACAAATCGTGCTACTGAACCAAGAGAACTCATACACTCGGATGTGTGTGGCCCGATGAGTGTCAAGTCGTTAGGTCAAAAACGGTACTACGTAGTGTTCAAAGACGATTTCAGCGCTTTTCGTGCAGTTTACTTTATGAGTACTTTTACTTTTAGAGTAAAAGAAAAACTAGAAATGTTTTGTGCGGAAGTAAAAACACGGTTTGGTACTGAAATTAAGGAACTACGTACTGACGGCGGAAAAGAGTACGACAATAAAGACGTTTCAGCTTTATTAAAAAGCAGAGGAATAAAGCATACAATAACTGTGCCCTACACACCTGAAAATAACGGTACCGCTGAGAGAGAAAACAGAATTATAGTGGAAGCTGCAAGAGCAATGTTGTATTCCAAGGATAATTTACCACAATATTTATGGGCTGAAGCGATAAATACTGCGGTTTATGTTATCAACAGGACTGGACCAACAAAAGAAGCAGGCAAAACTCCTTTCGAGCTGTGGTTTAACAAAAAGGGGCTAGTTAAGGATGCAAAGATTTTTGGTACGGAGTGTTTTGTGCATATACCAAAAGAACAACGAAAAAAATTGGACAAAAAGGCTTTTAAAGGATATTTCGTCGGTTATCTCGAAAACGGTGGTTATCGTGTGTGGAAACCGGAAGAACGGAAAGTCGTTTTAAGTCGAGATGTTGTGTTCAAAGAAGAAAAGTTGTCCGCGACGATTAACGAAATGCAAAGCGTAATTGATGAAGAAAAAGAAGTTTTAGTTGAAGAAGAAAACAAAACAAATTCAAGAGAATTGCGAGATAGACAAAAATTGCGAAGTCCGAATTTTTATGGTGAAAAAATGGCAATGGTTGCTCAGTTTGAACCAGAAAATTATGAGGTAGCAATAAAATCGTCAAATGCTGACAAATGGATAAATGCTATGCAAGAAGAAATTGACGCTTTATCCAAAAATAAAACGTGAGTGTTAGTTGATAAACCAGCTGACAAGAAAGTAATCGAAAATCGTTGGGTGTTTCGTGTCAAAAATAATGCTGATGGAAGCGTGAATCGGTTCAAAGCTCGTTTGGTAGCTAAAGGTTATTCGCAACGTCTAGGTATAGATTTTGAAGAAACATTTAGCCCGGTAGTTCGTTTCGATACAATTCGTGTCGTTTTAAGCGTGGCAGCAAACGAAAAGTTAAGTTTGTGTCAATTTGATGTAAAATCTGCGTTTTTGTACGGTACCTTAAACGAAGAAATTTACATGCAACAACCAAGTGGGTACGAAGACGGAACCTTGCGTGTGTGCAGACTCATCAAAAGTATTTATGGCTTAAGGCAGGCCCCCAAAAATTGGAACAAAAAATTTACAGAATTTTTAAAAGATTTTGGTTTAAGGGAGAGCAGTGCCGATGAATGTTTGTACATCATGCACAAAAATGGTGAAAAATTGTTAATTTTACTGTATGTTGACGACGGACTTATTGCAACTACAAATAAAGAAAGTGTAACTGTGTTTTTAAACAAGTTAAAAGAAAAATTTGAAGTGACAATAAACACGAAAGTGACAAATTTTCTAGGATTTGAAATTGATCAACACGACGATGGTTCAATTTTTATAAATCAAAGAAAATACATAAGTGAAATTATAACAAGATTTGGAATGGACAATGCAAAACCAGTTTCAACACCAATTGAAACAGGATGGAGTGCAAATGGTTCACCAATAGAAGAAAAATTTCCTTATCGTGAAGCGGTCGGAAATTTGTTATATCTACAGACAATAACACGTCCCGATATAGCATTTGCAGTTAATGTGGCTTCAAGGTCTTTGGAAAAACCAACGCAAGCACACTGTCAACTGATTAAACGAATAATACGATACCTCAAGGGTACAAATGAAGTTGGAATTTTATACTCCAGTGGAAAACTTGAAACTTACAGCGATGCAGATTATGCAGGTGACGAAATAACAAGGAAGTCGACAAGCGGAATCTTGTGTAAGCATTCTGGAGCAGTGATAATTTGGAAGAGCCAAAGACAGGTGTCAATTTCATTAAGTACAACCGAAAGCGAATTTATTAGCGCCGCAACAGCAACAAAGGAATTGATATGGGTAATGCGACTTTTAAATGAAATAAGTGCAGGTTTCAATAAAAGCAGTGATAATGTGTTAAATATTGATAACCAAAGTGCTATAAGATTAATTAAGAATCGTGAGTTTCATCAACGTACTAAACATATTGATATACGATATAATTTTATACGTGATTTATTTCAAGAAGGTGAGATAAATGTAAATTATGTTTCAAGCGAAATGCAATAAGCTGATTTCTTAACAAAGGCCTTAGCGAAACCAAGGTTTGAGTTTTTGAGATCTAAAGCAGGTTTAATAGAAAAATAAGTTTTCTAAATATTTTTATGTTTACTTAAAAGTTCTTCTTATGTAATGTTTTTTAAGGTTTTAAATTTTTGTAAAAGAAAAGAAAAAAATGTGATTGCTCATTGTTTTAGGGAGAGTGTTGAGATATTTGAATAAAAATGTAAAAAAAACAATTAGCAATTAAATGCGCATGCTAGCACGGAGAGGGGAGTTGTAATTCCTTAACCTTCATGCATGCATCAGTTGCATTGATAAGTAATGTAAGTTAACGTTCTTCATGAAATGTTAAATGAAGGATTATTATTATCACATTTCATGTACTATTATTCTTTCTAAATAAATAAAATCAAACTGCGAGTTGTTAATTAGAAAATTACATCAACAAGATGGATGTTAACAGATTGTCGAAGGAGGTTGATATCAACCTAGCGCCGCCACCACTTAATTGGCTGTAATTCGCGAACGGTAAGAGCAACAAATTCGCGATTGCCGCAACTAATTAGCATCAAATTAGCAACAAATTCTCAACATATTTTTTTTAGGTTTTGAGAAAGTGGCGGCGCTAGCTTGATGCGGGTAGTTTATGGTCCATTTAAAGCACCAGCGAAGGTATTTTTGAATGACTGGATGAGGGGAAACCCTGGTAAGTCTGCTACCATCTACGAAATGGCTCAAATTGCAGCAAAAGTACACCAACAATCTTTTACCCCTATAAATATAACATCAGCTTTTGAAAAGACAGGAATATGGCCGGTCAATAGCCAAATATTCACAGAAGAAAATTATTATTGCAATTATGTCACAGACAGCATTAGTATTCTAGAATCACAAAGTAAGCCTGAAATCACACATTGGGCGCAATTTGAACAGCATTTCAAGGCAACGTTTGTAACGAAAATTTGTTAATAATTATTAACATTGGTTTTCGTTTGCCTTTCCTCCTTATTTTTCACCATCTGCATTTTTTTATAATGCACCATTTATTTTGTACGGCAATATTTTTCAATGCCGCTTCATACGCATTTTTATCTTGCTCACCTGACCTACCCCAACCAATAGAATCTTAGCGCGTGGCCTTGCAGTGCTAGTACTGCATTTTTCATTGCATTCGAGTCAGTCGACCTCAAGCATTAGAGCAAACCGCATCTACCCGTGGTTAATTTTTAGTCAAAAGTTTATGACCTCGTATCTGTAACTACATTTTGTGTACTACGAGATGGGTAATGTTTAGTTCATACGGTTTTGCTTTAATACCAGTTTTTACGACTCGGGCATCCGAATATCTGGAAGTTTTTGCTGAACACCAAAAGCATTTTCGTCCTTGGGAGTAACAGATGTCTTTGTTACCATCCATGCGCAGTGGTGCAACAGTGTTGTTGTTGTTTACGATCTTCAAATTGTCAATGACGGGAGATCTTAGTAAATAGTTATTTACTTCGTTGAAGTTCCTTATGGGAATTTTCAAGTCCATCTCTTAAATGCAAGGAGACCATCGTTTTTCAATCCGACTACAATTAGTTAACAAATGATTGTGATCCCCGCAGTGGAAACCAAAGATCGCGATAAAGGTGACAGTGCGCCGTGTTTTAGTTCTTATACCAGTGCAGTGTTGAGTCAATTATTAGGCACGGTCTGTTACGAGAGAAGAACATCGATTGTCATATTTTATTGTGTGAATACCGATAGACGTCTGAAGGTAACTTATTATTGCTTTTTCTTTTGTGACTTTGACCATAACATTTGCCTTTGTATTCAAACTTTGATGTACCATTTTTATTCATGCACTGGTGTGATTCATCATTTGTTTGAGGCACTTTGCTACCGATTCAACATTAGCTGGACCATATTAGTTCAGCATTGTAATAATTTGTATTTGCTTGTTAATAACACATCGTATATTTACTTTATTATCAATAAACTTTGTTATTGTTTAAAGCCCAGTTTTATTTCGGAAGCTACCAAGATTTTTTTACAGTTCCCTCGACTCCGGCTCTCCCAACTTTGTAAAAAAAGAAAGCTTAGCCTATCTCAAAAGCGTCAATACTACTTCATAACCAGAATTTTTCTGGATTGTTTCCATCCTACTATTCTCTGGTTTTTGGTCAGCTCTCCCATTAGGGGCTGGATATCAGAGGTTGGAAAGTTGTGTTTCACGTTCTTCGTAAAAGAAAGTGTTAGCGATATGTGGAAGATGGTTAATAGGGTTTAACATCAACGTGGAAGCGTATTTCATCAAAAACATAAGTTGTGTTATCAATTGAAATTAACATTCAGCGATACGAAAGAACAACTCTTAGTGGGATTAGAACGAAAAGAATTCATACCGGGATTGTTAGCAAACAAACACGAAGATGCAAATCATCTTTTACGTGATATTTTAATATTAAACAGGACAATGGCGAAATCTAGAACAAGCGTGTTTTAAGAATGAAACGTCGAATTCCAAACGTGAGTAATTTAAAATTATTTGGTAATAAATGTTTTGTACATGTTCCAGTGGAGAAAAGAAGGAAATTTGATCCAACAGGAGTTTGTATGATATTTATTGGATAGGATCAGTTTTCAAAAGATTATAGATCCGAAATCGAAGGAAAGTTGTAATCAGCAGACGTTCGATTTGTTAGCGAAAGTAATTTGGAATAAATCAATATTGGGGAAAGACGACTCGTGCTAGGTTGCAGAAATACAATCAGGATAATATGGCAATTCACGATTATTTCCAAACCTACTCTGCTCTTAAGCTGCCGTTAGGTTACAATTTGGTAATTTTTTTAATTATTGCAATGTTATTTTTTGTGTTTTCTTGGTTTTAGATTTTAAAAGATTTTGATGTTTTACATGAACACCATTCTAACCACCTCTTCAACAAGTGGTGTGGTTGGTATAAAATCATAATTACGTTGGGTAGAAAACGAAAATGTACAGTAATTAATGCCCTAATTAAGAAATACGAGGAAGATGAAAGTGCCGTGGAACGTATGTATAAAAATAAGAGTGCATCATAGTGTCGATTTTATAATTTTTATAGGTATTCAAGAAAATCTGGCATTGCTAATTTTATCCTTATTGTTTCCAAATACAATAAGGCGGAAGAAAGCCAATAAGGGTGCAATTAGAAAATATTCAAAAATTGAGGTTCAAGAGGCATTCGTAACTCATATAGAGGTAATTTAATTATTATAATAAAAAAAAATGTTAATTTGGTTTCCTTTTCCAGAAAGAAGACGATGTAACCATTACTTTAGAGGAGCGTGCGGCTCGTTTGGCTGCGCAAGGAGAACCTGACCAATCAGGAATTTTTCTTGTTGGTCAGTTGTTAAACCTAAGGTGTTTTGTGAAGATCAATGACCTGATGTATGTAAATACATAAGTAAATAGGCCGAAACAGTTGACAAATTTGCTGATGATATGAAGAAGCTCTTATATACATTTACTTGGGATCAATTACAAAATAAGTGGAAGAGCTTAGTTCGCACTTACAAAAATGTAAGAGATCACAATGGCGAAACAGGAAGAAATTGGACCTATTTTGAGAAAATGCATCGACTATTGACAAATAATGCAATAGTCGATCCACCTGTTGTTATGCACCAATGGATAACGGATTGTGAGGAATACTGCTGAAATGCAAGCTACCTCATCTAATAATACGTATGATGTGAATCCTATTGGATCACAATATTCACCTTCAGGATCGTTGTCCGATTTAGCTTCTGAAGAATTAAGCTTAGAAGATTCTGTTTCACCAAGAAGTAAAACATGTAAAAGAAAACGCAACGATTTACATGATTTATTGCATAAAGGCATGGAACAAAGCCAAAAACAGCATGAAGAGGAAAAATAAATAAATACAATTTAATAATACTATATACCTAGTTTATTTTTATTAAATATAACAAGTACAGTGTTACAAAGAATTCATAATAAAATCTCGTTTTTGAACACCATCATTTCTGTTTTCAATATTAACATTATTAATGAGATATTCATCTTGCACTATGTTATTTTGTTCAATTTCTGCATCGGGTAATTCATCACTGTGCTTAATACAAAAGATTCGCTCGTTGGTAACGGAGTGATATAGACGTGCTTCAGCAGTATAAACTTTTCACCAAAGTTTCGCTTGGTTGCCTTTCTCAAATTACTGCCAAACGGAAAAAGCCAAAGTCGATGCAACAATGGAAGATCAACTTCAAAATGAAACAACCCCAAATGATGACATGGCAACAGAAGTCCAAACGCTCAACAAACAAACACCCAAGATGATCACCATCGACATAAACAACATAGTCGCGCAAGACATCGCACTAGATAACCGTTTTGGCATACTTGAAAAATGCCCTGAACAGCCACTCCGCAACGATGACACCGCCACCACAAGTGCTTGGAAAGTGATCCAGCCAAGAAGACCAATGCTACCCGCTCCCCAGGGAGTCCAACCTGGCACCCCCAACAACCCCAGCTCCAAGGGCACAAAAAACCCCGCCGATCATATCAACACCAATTGGAGATCTAAGGTCCTCCATGGCTCAGCTGGAGGTGGACGTAGCGGAAACGCAAACTTTACAAATTGACGACATTACAATAACCAATTTATACCAACACCAAAAAACCGCCACGACTTCCGACGAATTTGACAAAATTCTACAAAATTCAAGCAAGGTGATCATCGCTGGTGATTTTAATAATTCTAATCATGCCCTTTGGAGTGCTGCAACACCGAACCAGCTTGGTACCAGCCTCGAAGAGTACCTCGAAGAGTAGCCACTATCTTCAGCGTAGGGGAATTAGGATATTGTGGATTTGTACTCAGTTCTTATTTAAATATATAAATAACTATCTATACATATATCGATTAATCGCTATTTGAAAAATAGAATATTGTTCTTCAATTAATCGATAACTATCCATATTTATAGATTATATTCGATAAAAAGAACCTAGCCATGCTGTTTCTGAAAGCAACAACATTGGGGAAGTTTTTAACTTTGAAGGAAGCAACGTCTTCCTCATTGAATTCAAAAATTTACCAGAAATTCCGTTCCGAGAACGTAAAGAGTTAAGTAAAACAAGAAAACATCGACAGACATTTCATGTAATGCCAAATTTACGTGAAGAATGGAAAAGAATAGGCAAAATTAACAGAATCAACAATCCGCAATCTAACTTTGAAGCAGAGCTGGAACCATGTGCTTGGTATTATCCTTGGAAAGACGAAAATGGAGATATAAGATATGTATATGTAATTCTTGGGGACGACGATGATACAGATTTTGGGTACCAATGGTATTGGCCACCGTGAGAACCCGACCGTTATAATTGGTAGGTTTTTCTAAATATTACTTAAAAATATGCAGTCTTTCACGGACACGTGAGACAAATTTAAATTCCTTAACGTTATTAAATTTTTAATAAAAAAAACCTGTGAAATGTGAAAAACTTGTTGGAAACAAATGGACGATTTAGATGAGTATTTTGATTATTTAGAACATATTGAAGAAGAAATAGATAATCAACGAATCCCCATATAACCATATAACATAACTCAATAATCGTGGGTTATCATTTTATCCGCTAATACAGTTATTAGTTTGTTTACGATACTACAGTACTAGCAGCTTTCAGGTATTTAAATTTCATTAAGATGTAAAGTTTAAAATTATCGTTTCAGGCAGTATGAGGTGATTTAAGGGGATGTAGTTAGCAGAGTGTAAGCAACATTATAAAAAGATGTTCGATTTTGTTGGCTGAAAAATGTAGGAAATATTATGTTGTTTCCTGCAGAGATGATCATCATCAAAGAATGAACATTAACAAATTTGCAACGTATCGAAGGTTTCCTCAGTTTGAAAAGAAATAGCAAAATACCATCAACCAGCGAACGCCAGAAAAACCGATATTTAATGAAAAAATTCCTGGCGGTTTGCAAAACTGCCTTTAATAAATGCTAATAACAATAATTTATTATAACTGTCTATTTATTTCAATAGCTTTCAAATTCTTGAATATAACTTCAAAGTAATTTTAAAAATTAGTTGGAAACAGTAATTTAATGTTTTGAGTTTTGTCAAGTACGCAGTACTGCCGATTATCACCATACGTAGTACGTATGGTATCTTCGACTATTGTTATAGAATTATTTTGCACAATGCAAAGTGTTTTGACCTGTCCGCAGTCCAATATTTCGACAAGTTATTATAAAATGAAATTTGCAGTCTACAATTTAACTGGTAACGATGTGTCTGAAAAACAAGGGTACTGCATATTATGGAATGAAAGTGTTGCAGGTAGAAAAGGCACTGACATCGCTAGTGCATTTTATAGTGTGTTTATTAGCGTGGCTTGTAATTTTTTGGGATTGAGCATATCAATACATAACTTATTATTTTAGTGGTTAAAGACTTTGCGGTTGTACTTTTTACTACTAAAAACCGGTATTCGGTTGTACCATCCACGTGGTTAACGAAGACCAAAGAAAGGTGCTACTGGCCCGGTGCAAAATCCAAAAATGTATCACAGATCATAGTGGATCCCGAATCAAAACAGGATTCAACTTTCAAGTTGTTTGTCATTAATTTGTTAAAATCCTACAGTAAGAGCAGTACTAGCATACAATATTTAAACAATGTTAATCAAAATTTGTTTTTAGAATCTTTTAAAAAAGCAAGTAAAAAGGTGAAGGTCTTAAAAGTGGGGGATTCAATTCAGAATTCCGAGACGGATGGCGAAAATGTTCAGAAAAGTATACATGAAGGTAAATAAATAATGTGAAAATTATTAAATCTGTTACCAATGTTGAATTAAACTTTAGATTGTTTGGACGATGATAGTTTGCTATCACAGGAAGTGGATGCAATGAACCGTAGAACAAACGATGAACAATATTAATACCAAGAAAATTTTGCGATGAAATGTATGATAGTATCAAAAACGAATTGATGACGAAAGATGAATTTCATTGTAAGTGCGATACTATACCTACTATTCATTTAGGTATATTTTTAAATGCTTTTATTTTTAATTCATTTTATTAGCCTTTTAGAGAGAGTGCTATCAGAAATTTGCTGAGGCTAAGCGAGACATGCTAGATTTAAAGCAGCTCTTTAAAGAGGTGCTGCAAGCTGTGGAAGATAAAGGGAGTTACACTGGTAAGGTAACGGTGCATAGCTATGCCAAGTTACCTTTACTATCAGAAGAGGAGCTGCAACATACAGAAAATATTGTCGCAAATGATCCTGACCAGTATAATGCACTGGTAATAATATTGAACTCTGTAGTTACCGTGTAATAATTTATTTTCTTTTAAATAAATAGGTTATGGAATTAAAACGTATCGGTGGCACAACTGCAAAACATACGTATAATATTTTAAAGCACGTACTTGCACCGGGGTTAGCTAAGAGGTTGAGGCTAACTGCTAAATCAGGAAAATTAGCATTTGGGGGCACTCCCAGGGGGAGGTGATTTTAAGTTGGTATGACCAACGACCAATCCAATGGTCTTTTATGCTTGATATTATTACCTCAAGGTAGTGCAAGTGTACTCCGGCATTATTAAGCATTCTTTGATTTTGTTAACTGTATCAAAACTGTATAATTATTCGTTATTTGTTATTTTGTTATCTCGTTATTTTTTCAATAAACATATCCGTTGAAATTTGTGTGGAACATTATTCATCGCCCACAGTCTCAAATGATTTGACTCATACTCCTATTAATTTCTGTAAAGAATTGATGTATTGGATTGGGAAACATTGTTAAAAACACCAAGGATACGACAAAATCTTTATTAAATGGTGTATATTGTCATTTTAGGTTACATATTTTATGGTTTACATTTTAAAACTTTAGTTAATGAATCCATGATACTGTATACCAATTGCAGTCCATAAACTTTTATAATTCCATAAAAAATCGGATCAATGGCTTAAGATGATCAAGAATCTACCAACAAATATATTAAATGATTTCGAGAAAAACTAGTAGAATAAGTAGATGTTTTTTACGGTTTTTGGTAGCATAGAACAGAAAATTGCCACAAAAAACATAATAAAATAAAAAAAGATGGTATGAAAACATGCCAATCGGCATTAACGAAATATTGAAATGGACTAAGCTCTGCAATCATTCGCACCGATCAAGCGCAATGACAAATCTTCTTAAAGCAGGCGTTAATGAGCAAGAAGTTATAAAATCAACATCCTCGTCAATTAAACCTTACAGAGTTAGATCGAAGCCATCACGACAACTTGTTAAGAAATATACGTGTTCAACCAACTGCCACAACCACAAATGTATAGAAGATATCAGAAATCGATCAAGCACAATTTCGAAATGGAACAAGTTGGTAAATGGACAACAACCTGGTCACCACGAGTACCAGTGCAGTGGTTGAAACTTCGCCACTCGAGACATCTATGCCCACACGAGGTGCATATATTATACAGAAGGTGCCTTGTCCTAAAGAAATAAATTACCTGATGTTCTCTAAAAAGATCGTGTCGGAATAAATCTCACAAAGAATTGTGAATATAGATTCATAATCCGAATTTAAAGCTAACAATCTGACCACTCTTGAAATGTACTTATACATAAAATATGTCATTTTTGTTGTCGCACAGTGTGCACGCCCGCCAGCCCTTTTAATTTATTTTAAAAACAACCAATAATGGATCACCAAATAAAATGACATAAAATATGTCATTTTTGTTGTCGCACAGTGTGCACGCCCGCCAGCCCTTTTAATTTATTTTAAAAACAACCAATAATGGATCACCAAATCCAAGTTATCATGAACTGATCCTGTATATTGCAAATTTAAAAAATCTAATTTTGTTTAATAAATTGAATGAAATAAATAAAAATTCCGTATTACTTATTCGATTTCGTTTTGTAAAATATAAATACTTATTTAAATAAAGAAAGTCTGGAACTTTGTTATTCAGTAAATTGAGAATAAAAATCTTTTATGTTTAAAACGGTTAATTTTGCAAGTTATTCGATACTTTAATCTTTAACATGGGTAGACACTGCTCTAGCTTTAACAATTCTTAGAATTCCTTTATAGTTTTGTTATTCATGTAAAGCTTATTCTGATTGGTCCACGACCCTCTGGTCATTTTGAGCAACCAATTAAAAATTATCATCCAAGGATAAACGGAAAAGAAGGGTAAATTTCTTAACACGTGAAGAACACTTGTACTTTAGGTTTCAACCAAGTAAGAAGTCATTATGTCGATGTGAAACAAATTTACTTAATAATTTTACTAAGTTATAAATATGTCTTTGAATAATAAAATCAATTACCAATTTAAAGGTAAATGCCGTTATCTTTTAATCTGTTCAGTAATTGAATTCTACCAAAAATTTAATTGTAATTAATTTATAATAAGTGTTAATCAAGTGTCGCTAACTAATTTTAAAGTTTAACGATAATTAAGTGTTTATCAAGATTTATAAATACAGTGAAAATTGGAACTTATAATTTTGGAATCCGTTCAACATTTACGTCAAAACAAGAGGCCAACAATGGATTGGTTTCATCAAATAACTTCGAATAGTGCGCTAACGGACAGTGAATTAAAAATAATAATTCTTTTGGTACGTATCTAAAAACATTCATTTAACTGTATTTTTATGTCGTAAGCTAAGATTACTTGAATAATCATAAATCATGATTAAATTATGAACAATTTTAATATAATCACTATAAACGTAATCTAAGCTTACCAATGTGTTATTGTTTAATTTTAAGCTTTTTATGTCAAGTTAAATGTTACTGATTATTTACTATAACGTAAATAAGTATAATTCTGTATTGATTACCGTCATTATTCATGTTTTTACGATTTTAAATTATTTCATATTATAATGTTTTTTCTTATTTTGATTGGTTTTATTTCTATTGTATTCACATGCCTTTTGATAAGCAAGGTAAGTTATTCTTAATTAAACGTAAACTCCGACCTTGGGTAAAGGATCTCAAATCGCAGAAAAAACCGTAACTGACAATGAAAACAATTCATTTTTTCATCCAAAAATAGAACCAATTGACGATAAAAATATTAAACAAGTTCCTATTTATAAATGGAAATTTACACCCTTTTCAGGTATAAAAGATAAAAGAGGTATAGATACGTTCCTGGAAGAAATAGAAGAATTAAAAATTGCTAGGGGAATAAATAACGATCATTTATTTTTAAACGTACTCGAACTTTTTAGCGATGAGGCTAAGGTCTTTTGCAAAAATATTAAAAGTAAAGTGTCTAATTGGGGAGATTTTGTAAAAGTAATTAAAAGAGAATATTTACCATTCGACTATCAGAGCCAGTTGGAAATCCAATTACAAAATTTAAATCAATCAGCGGGTAAGAATGTGTTAGAATACATTAACGAAGCCGAAGCTTTAAGCAGGAAATTAGAACGAAAGGTAACTGAAGGTGAATTAATACAAATAATTCAAAGGGGGGTTCAGGTTTACTTTGCAAATATTCTAGTGGCTAACGAATATCACTCATTATCAGAATTAAGAAATAAGTGTCAACATATACAAGAAATTAAATATCGCGAAGCAAAGGTTAAAATTATAGCTCCTAAAAATTCATATTTACCTACGAGATCATTCGCAAAATTAAAGGTAACAACCCCTGTAAATTCCTCGAATGTGTACTCTACTTTACCCAAAAGTGACGAAAGAAAATTAACTTGTTGGAATTGCCATCAAAATAATCACACTTACCCTAATTGTACAGAAAAACGTAATATTTTTTGTTATGGTTGTGGGTTAATTGATACTTAGAAAACTCAGTGTCCAAAATGTAATCCAGAAAATTCGGGAAACGAATTAAGTGGATCGAGAAGGGTCGAAGTCGATTCCACAAATCCTTTCCTCAACGACCAACCCTCTGTTTTACCAACACATTATCGAAATCAAACTTTACGAGGTCGAGGTCGTGGAAAAAGAATGTTTCACTCAAATCTCTTGACGAAAGACTATTTGGGAAAACCCAAATAAATAAATGTAGTTAACAATAATAAAATTGCAACTAAAAATAATCCCTTAAAATTTAAACATAATCACGAACAATGGACAGATTGGTTACAAAAGGTTAAAAATTTCTTCAATTCCATGTTTAAAAGTTTTCTTGAACCTGTTTTTTCAACAAATCAAAACGATAATAGGATTTATATAGAATTAGAAATAAATAAAAACAAAATTACAGCTCTTGTCGATACGGGTTCTACTAATTGCGTTATTGGATTCAAAGGATTAGAATTAATTACTACAATTAGAACCCAGTTCATTAAAAAATCAAAAATTACAGATATTTCTATAGCAAACGGGACAAGCTCGCCTGTGATTGGTTCAACCACCTTTCAATGTAAAGTAGATAACGAAATTAAACCGGTGTCATTTTTAATTGCACCTGAGGTCAAAGAAATGTTTATTCTTGGTTCAGACTTTTGTAAGAAATTTAATTTATGTTTGCATTTTGGAGATTTAAAATTACGACCTTTACCGATGGAAAAACCCATTCATTCATTTGTACATCACTACGATAATCGCCCTTATATTAATTTTGAAATAAATGAAAGGAATTTCTCCGCGTTGCTCGACAGTGGTGCGACTAATTCCCTTATTGGAAAATCTGGAATTGAGTATCTATGTTCGAAAAATTTATTAGACATTAAAAGTACTGAAATATTAGGTATTAGCATTGCTAACGGTGTAATTACAAAGGTTATTGGACAAATTTCTTTACCCTTAAATTTACAAAATATTGAACGCTCAGTTACATTTTTATTAGTTCCTGAAATACCCCACTCATTTATAATGGGAGCTGACTTTTTACATATTTTTGATATATCCCTGAATTTTAGAACCCTGTCGTGGAATATTCCCACAGATTTAAAAAATCAAATAGTTAATAAACAAATTATTGAAACTGACATTTTTAGTGCATCGTTAATTTCTAAAAATTCTTTAGAACCAAAAATATCCGTGACTAATTTAGAAAGCCCGGAAGAAATAACTCAACAACCAAACGAAGAAAAGGCAGTATTGACGCCTACTCAACAAGAACAGCTCGATGAGGTTATTCAAAAATTTGCTTCGCTTAGTACACCGGCGTCGGGTTGTGTTAACCTCGCGGAACACCATATAAACACGGGATCTTCTCTTCCTTTTAAAAAACGACAATATCCAATTTCACCGGCTATGCAGGTGCACTTATATAAAGAAGTCGATGACATGCTTCGGGATAACGTAATCCAACCTTCAAATTCCCCATATACAAGTCCATTCCTGTTAGTAAAAAAGAAAAATGGCGAATTTAGATTTTGTTTTGACGGACGTTGCTTAAATGCCGTCACAGAAAAAGATTCTTATCCTTTACCTAGAGTTGACTCTATTTTAAATCGTCTTCGAGATACAAAATTATTTTCTTCAATAATTTACGTAAAGCATTTTGGCAAATTAAATTAAGTAAAAGTTCACGACAGAAAACTGCTTTTTGCGTACCTGGACGCGGTTTATTCGAATTTTTAGTAATGCCTTTTGGTTTATCAAATTCACCTCAAACTTTACAAAGGGTAATGGAAGGTATTTTAGGATCACTAATTCATACTGGCAAAGTATTCGTTTTCTTAGATGACATTATGGTCATATCCGAAACTTTTCAAGAACATCTGGAAACATTAACTAAAGTTTACGAGTGTTTACAAAAAGCTGGTTTCCGAATAAATTCAGAGAAATGCCATTTCTGTATGAAGACCTTAAAATTTTTAGGTTTCATTGTAAATGAAAAAGGTATAGCCACCGATCCAGGAAAGGTCGATTGTATTAAACGTTTTAAAACACCTTCGACAACTACAGAGGTTAAACGACTTATTGGTATGGTTAGTTACTATCGAATCTTTCTTCCAGATTTATCAACCATTTCTTCTCCAATAACTGCCTTGATAAAAAATAAGAAAAAGGGTCAAACTATTACTTGGACCAAAGAAGCTGAATAGATAGGCTTTTGAAAAAATCAAAATTTTAATTACTTCAGCACCAATTTTAATTTCACCTGATTTTTCGAAACCCTTCTTCTTACAAACAGACTCCAGTGCCGTAGGTATGGGTGTTGTACTTTTTCAAGAAAAAGATGGACTTGAACATCCAATAGCATATGCTAGTAGAGCTTTAACATCGGCTGAACAAAATTATCATGCTACTGAAAGGGAACTTTTAGCAATTCTTTTTGCAATAGATAAATTTAGAGGTTATATTGAGGGTACTCATTTCACGGTCATTACAGATTGCTCGGCCCTTACATTTTTACACTCTCTCGGGGACAAGGTCAAAGGTCGTCTTGCTCGTTGGACGCTAAAACTGGCCCAATACTCTTTTGATGTACGACATAGACCAGGAAAATTAAATATAGTTCCTGACATTTTATCCCGTGATGTGTGTTTGATTAAAGCTAAAAACTTGGTAAAAGATAATTGGTACCACACTTTAGAAACTAATATTATTGAATCATTAACATTAATCATTAACATCATTAACTCCCGAAGTTTCTAACATCCCCGAATATAAAATGGTAATCCCTATTGCTAATCGCAGGGAAGTGTTAAAACAATGTCACGACGATCCTACTTCAGGACATTTTGGTATTTCCAAAACAACGGAAAGAATAACTGAATTATATTATTGGCCAAAAATGATAGCAGATATTAAAAATGATGTCTTAAATTGTAAAATATGTGCCTCACTTAAAAGCACATCGTTACCACGAACTGGAAGGATGGGCTCATCTAGGAAAATATCATATCCTTTTCAATTAATCTCCATGGATCTTTTAGGACCTTTACCTCGATCAAAAAAAGGAAACCAACACCTTTTAGTTATAACCGATTGGTTTACCAAATATGTTATTGTCAAACCGTTAACTAAAGCTACAGCAGCACAGGTTGTTCGTTTTGTAGAGCAACAAGTATTCTTGGTGTATGGTATTCCCCAAATTATTGTGTGTGATAATGGTGTCCAATTTACCTCTCACTTATTTAAAGATTTAATAAAAAAATATGACGTACAAAAGATCTATTACAATTGTCACTATCATCCACAGTTCAATCCCACAGAACGTGTGAACCGTGTTCTCGTGACGACCATTTCCTCTTATGTCAAAAAAGAACATACTCGATGGGACGAAAATATCAATCAGATTGCTTTAGCCATAAATACAGCTAAACATGAGGTGACAAACTTTTCACCTGCTTTTCTGATCTTTGGGCGTTATATACCCACAGATGGTTCTTATTACGGTCCTGTACCTGCCAAAACAGATGTTATAGAAATCGATGAAAGAATTCGTTGGGACAAAACTCAACAACAACTCCCTATTTTGTTCTCTAAAGTCCGTGAAAGTTTACAAAAATCTTATCTCAAAAGTAAACAATATTATGATCTCCGCAAAAGACATGTTGAATTTCAAGTGGGAGATCGAGTATGGAAAAAGAACTTTAAGTTATCCAATTTAGCTAACAATTACACCTCAAAACTCGCACCACGATATTTACCTTGTCGAGTAATAAACAAAATTGGAAAATTAACTTATGAATTAGAGACAGAGGAAGGTAAAAAGATAGGGAGATGGCATATTAAAGACCTAAAATCTTACCACGATTCTTCTTCTGATTAAGTAATTTTTGGTATAGGTTATCTAAATTATAATAATTTATATTTTTTTGGTTTCAATCCAAGTAAATATAATAAACCCGGATCTGTAGCAGGTATAAAATTACTTTACTTTTGGCTTTTGCTTGTACTTTTGGCTTTGGATAAAAAATCGAATTAATAAATTGCTTTTGCTTTTACTTTGTTTTGAAAATTTATTGGATAAATTGCTTTTACTCTTTATTTTGGCTTTTATAGAAAAATCTTTTGAAAAACTATTTTATGGCTTGATATGTTTATTTTTACTTTTTATGGTAATGGTAAATTCTTCTAAATTTTGCTTCTACTATTTTGAAATTAGTTTGGCAAATTATAAATTTATATAACAGAAAAACAATTATGCTTTGTTTAAGTTATCTAAATTCGTATAAAAACTTATACAGCTTTTAGCATCTTCTGCTTGATATCAATGAAGTATTGTAAATCTTCGCAAATTAAAACATTTTACAGATCCCACCGTGAAATGAGCGACGTTGGAAGGTAATTTCCCATTTATGTCCGATATTTCTAAAATTTGGTTATCAAAAATTTAAAATTCTTATTTCGGTCAAATCATGATTTTTATAAGACCTATTTTTAATAAAAAGAAATAAGGCATAAAACATTTATGTGGTTTAGTTTTATAATCAACTACTTTTGTCCTTGGGACAATAAGCCCTCAGAAGATCGTAAGGACGAAAAAACAATAAAAGAGAACAAAGAAATCCTGAAAATATTAACAGAGCAAAATCAACTGATAAATACTCTCTTAAAAAATCAGATAGCCCTAAGCCAAGAAATCGCAAAAATCAAGATTGAAGCAAGAAAGGTACACAAACAAGACGAAACAGAAAAATCTGAAGAAAAAGAAGAAAAACAAAGAAGAGAAGAAAAAAAGAAGAAAGAAACAAAACAAGCGAAGAAATTAAAAAAGCGGTCGATGAGGTAAAAGAAATCAGGATAGCCATCAACACAGCTGGTTATGGAACCCAAGTGCTCAGTGACACGATGAAACAAATAGAAGAGCAAATATTTGAAGTCACCCTTCCACCAGAGCAATTGATGGCAATCTCATCACTAACAAAAGTCTCTCAAAAGGTACAAAACCTCACAGAAAAAATACAAGAATTCACACCTAACAAAAGTCAAAAAAAAAAATAATAAACTTGGAGGTGGAGGAAGACAGAGTAGTGGCGGCAAACCAAAAAAAAGAGGCAGAAAAAGACAAGGAAGAAGAAATTCATGGGCCTTGGATAACTCCCAACAAGAAAAAAAATTACAAGAAAACGGGAGCCATCAGAAAGGAAACGTCAGCCCTCAACAAAGCGAAGACTACGATAAAGATAAATGAAGATCCTACAAAGCCAAACAACACAAATCAAAGAAACATAATCAAACAACAGAAAGGAAAAAGAACGGAGGCGGTCATGATCCAACCCGATCCAGAAACCTCCATAAAAGAACTATTGGAAAAACTAAAATTAGAGGCCAAAGCCAAGAAGTTGGATCTTAACATCAGCAAGATCCAAACAACATCAAAAGGGCTACTCATAGAGACAGAAGGAAAAGCAAGAAAATTAAAAGAAGACCTTGAAAAAATTGTCCCGCCAAGCAAAATGACAACAAGAGAAGACAAAATTAGACTGGAGATCCCGGGGATGGCACAAGATACCACGCTAGAAGAAATTAAAGAATCCATAAACGAGATAGCCGAAACAGATGGATACACCATTATTGGAATCTCTCCCGCCTATGGCAGAACATCCAAAGCTGTGATCTCAGCAGAGAGAGACACAGCAGAGAAAATAAAGGCAGCATCACTAACCACAGGCTTGATAAAAGGATGCAAAGCGAAAGAAAAGTTTTTTCGAGCCTTTTGCCAAAGATGTTGGACAGAAGGTCACAGATCTGAAAATTGCAAAAGCAAGGAGAATAACACAGACATCTGCATACGATGCGGAGAGAACGGACATAAAGCAGCAAATTGCAACAATCGAGCTAAATGCCCAGGCAACACCAATACGGCTTCAGATGTCCCCAATGGAGGGAAAAACAAATTCTTTGTATTATAGATTTTCAATCGTGGAATATCCACTGGTGTTATCTCTCTACATATCCATTTTTCAAGATGTTAGATCAATTATTTGGGACTTTTGGGTTGTAACGAATTTTAGTTCTGTTGCATAAACTTCTCCACAAATAATTACTCAAATATTCTGAGTACGGCCCAGACTTAATTTTCTAGATATTTTAATATCTGCTTTGTGTTACTGACCTTCGAATTTACATTTGGTTAGGGCTGTCATGTGACACGCGCTTGGAGGTAGAAGGGACACGAGGTAACGGGAGTGAGTGCCTGGCAATCATGGAAAACGGTCGAGAGAATATTTAAGTGCGTATTAACATCATTTTTGGCGGAAATCTTTGAGTGACGTCATTGAAGTTTATACCATTGTGACCAGTGATTTTTTGCGGTCCTGTACGTGTATTTGGGATACCACCGGTACACAGTAGCATTTTTCTGTATCCACATGTGGCCGACGCTATCGTGCTCACGCGCATTTCTCTCGACGCAGGCATTTTCTGATTCGTATCAGCTCGAGCTCACTCGTGAAGGCTCGATTCTGTGTTGACAAACACGGACCAAAATTTTACTTTTTTGGGTTATGGTCAACTATTTCACCATTTACATCTATACTACATCTATCCAACTTTACTTTAACATCATTTCAACATCATTCCAACCGTTCCAGCAACTGTATCTGCACTTTCTTATAATCGAGGCCAGTTTGACAAGTGCGTCTGGAGTTGCGAAGCTGTCCAGGTGCTTCTGTGTTAATTGATGCGAATGCCAGTCCTCATTCTACCAGAGGACACGTCGGTTGCAAGTGGCATACTTGTCACCATTTTAAGATCTTCCAAGAGCTCTTGGGGTGAGTCATCATTTTTAGTATCCATTTTGTCTCTGACGTGTGTTGTTGTCAGCACCATTATTAATACAGAACTGTGTATTTGCATTTGTTGTTGCGAACGCTTGTTTGACAGTAAAGTCAGTGGGCTGTGTTTTATTAATAACCAGCCGGTTCGGTTGCTATTGTTTGTCAGCAGAGAGCACGTCTCTCATTTTGTAATTTGTTTTATTATACACTTGTTAAGATCACTGTGTTTTTTTTCTACCCCTGGCTACAGAGTTTATTTCAGAACCTACGGTCCCCGCTTTCCACACGAATTGCGAGCGAGCCTACATTTACCATCGTGGCCAACAAAACCTGGGAGTTTCTCGGGATTGTTTCGAACGCGGCACTCCGATTGGGTTAACTCTCCCATTAGGGGTTACCTTTCAGAGGGAGGCGCTTGTGACAGGGTTATTCACTTATATACACCAATTCTTCCAAGAATGTGTTTTAGTATTATCTTCATACTTCAATCCTCCAGAATCTCTTGTTGACAATGAAATAATATTATATTTATTATGTCTAACAATATGGACTAATCATTATGGAAGATTAGAGGGACTGAGACAAAAGGGTTGGACTTTAATCACAATCTGTTTGTTCTTTTCTTTCTTTCACCTTTTGAGACGTTATAATAAAAAACCTGATTTTGCGTTATCAGCTCGGATGATAACATCTCTTGCATTTGTTCCGATTGAAGATTTAGATGAAGCGATAAAGTAACGAATTGCCAATGGAATTAGAACCAGCTTTACAATAACTTTTAAGATAACTCCATAAGAGCAAACCGCCGAGGAAATGGTAGATGTCTTCAATGTTTACACCTCAGCTTTGGTCTGTATATCACCGCGTCGTGAATGATGTAGACACGCCGAGGCAGCACATAGACGGCTACAAACGGAATTGGGGATGGATAAATCGAATCCAGTAATTTTGACATTTATTAGCGCACTAAAAAAATACAATATGGCAGAGACGTATTTTTTGAACACCACAAGCTACAAGTGTTAACCCAGCGATGAACTTTAACAGTGTAATGTAAATAAATTTTTCGGTAATTTAGCTACAGTAATGGATCGATTTGCCTTTGAACCTCAAAATATAGAACACTATGACGAGACAGGTAACAACTGTACAAAAACCTGTCCAAGTCATTGCGAAGAAAGGCACCAAACAAGTAGGATCAATCGCATCCCAGGAAAGGGGGACACTAGTTACTATGTGTCTAGCTGTGAACGCCGCCGTTGGTAACACGACGCGACGGCAGGAAATACATGCGATACTTCATTCAACGAACTAATTCGTCGTTGGATAATCCAACTTTACTTCTGATCGACAACCACAGTTCGCATTTATCCATCGAGGCTTTAGATATGGCCGTTGTTCAGAAACCATTCTGAGTTTGTCGTATTTACTTCTTGAACGAGCCCGGTACAAGTTGTGTTTGGGTATTAGTTACAACGTGTTCCGTTGGACTTGTGTTCACGGCAGAGCGCGCCCTTCCCTTTTCAAACTCAGTTACATGCAAGCGCTCGTAAGCACCTGCTACGACAAATGTAAAACTCAAAAACGTTATTAAATAAATAAATGATTATTTAACAAACCGATTATTGTTATGCTTAATACCCTAAAGCATTTAGTGCATAATAATAAACAGAATACTGGGAAACAAAATCCCATATTCCCTAAGCAACAACATACAGTCCACTACCACAAGCAAGGAAGGGTGTTACGAAGATTCCAGCAGAAATAATCAGTAAATCTTTTCTAACGGCGACGTCACAGCCAGCCGTAGAAAGCAATTTTAATTTTGTAAGCGAAACCATCAAATCTCTGGAGAAGCAGGAAGTTCATTTGACTGAATCAATTGAATTGATTGCAGATTTTAAGAAGTCGATTTATGGTGTTCCTGGGCCCATTGGAGAGTTAGTTAAAATTAAAATGGAAGAGATATTTATAAAAAAATACAGGCTACCAAGTACTTGAAACCATTTCTTCTATTTTAAGTGGTCAGGATGTTCCTGGTTTTAACATGGAACCTTTTATGATAGCTGCGTTTAAATACGCTCCTATCACAAATGTTGACGTAGAAAGAAGCTTTTCCAAACATATTTTAAACGATATGAGACACAATTTGACAATGTAACATTTGGAACAATATTTAATTATAAGCTCTTCATCAGCAATAAATTAAATACATTTTTTTGAAAACTTGGAAAATGCTTTTGAACAATTTGAAAAACAAAAAAGTGCTATTGTGTATGTTTTTTTAATATTATCTGGTGCTTTTTTAAGAGCAATGTCCAGTGCTACCAGTGAATATTTGTGTTTTATGTCATTTATTTCCAGGACGTTACAAAAATTTAAATAATTGCTAGCATTGCAGAATCTTTCAACTTTTTTTTATGTAAAAATGCTAAAAGAAATTGACATACTGGGGACAAACGTAACGGCCGAGTTTACCAATAATATTATTAAAACATTCAAAAATGATAACATAGCCCAAATATGTAAAGAAGATAGTACTACTCACAATCTAGTAAGGTCTGTGGCTCCTCGATCCGCGCATGCAAAAATTTACAAAGTTAGGCAACCCGCTGTTTAGGTAATTTATGTATGTAGATTATATTTGTTCTATGCTCAAACAGTAGAGGAAGAAGAACTCCTCGCAAAATTAGAGTTGCAAGATGTTTTGCAACAAGAGGCCCTAAAATATTTATGCGGTTTCATTGCTTTTAAATATAATAAAAAGTTTCCTTATTTGAAAAATGATGCACTTCAACATGACATGTCTGATTGGGTTGCTTATTTGTCCAGGAGCAATCTTTCACGACCCTCAGAAAAACTTCTTCATGCAGGCCAATGCATGCAGTCAGAATTTTGGAAAGTACACGGCGACCAACTTAAGAAAGAACCGCAAGTATTCACGAGACTTGCCCAAAATACATCAAAACACGTTGACGAGATCCCAATGGAAGTTTTAATGTGCATGTCTCGATACTTAACATATTTTAGAGTTCGCCGATTTAACAATAAACGCAAAGAAGCTTATATTTATGGCACGCCGTTTTACTTTTTATTACAAAATTTAAATTATCTAAAGTTTTAATTTCTATTGCTTTAATATAATCATTGCAACGATACTTGAAAATTTTTGTTGCTATTTATACGTTACTCGAATTTTAGCAATACAATTTAAACAATTCACAAAAATTTTTATTTAATGATATCGATTTAAAACATTACACAGAAAATTTTTGCCTAACGTTTTATTTTGTCTCTGCCCATCGGTGGAGAAATTTTGAACTTCGCTTTAATTTTTTTGGCAACTATGTTCAAAATTCAAATCTTTAAGATTGCAGGTAGTGAGTGGCGTGGGTTGCCTATGTAATACGTAATTTTTATTTATTTATGTTCAGATTAGACAAGAGATAAAAGATGCGCTGAAAGTGAAATGTATAACAGCAACTATATATAAATCAATAATTATTAAGATATTCTAAAGATTTTAAAAAATAACTAAATCTTTAACCATTTTATGTTTAGCATAAATGAATCCTTTACTTTTAAAAGGACCTAAGTCATGTAATTATATTTTGAGATAAACAAAAAAAATTTATAACTTTTTACTTTAATTATTTAAATAATTTGCAATTCTATTGTAAAATTATCACTGTTTAAAAATTTGGAAAACTTCACTGCTTTAGTATCAACTTTAGTCATTAGTAATGTAATGACTCATTACCATCCATATTCGTAAATGCGAGTGGAAAAATGCTTTCTTTGTTGTAGGAATTAGAATTTGATGCAAAATGACAAGATTTTGTGCTGTCTTTGGTTGTACGAACAGAAGCAACAGAGAAAGTGATAAGAAAAATTTTGGCTTTCCTGGAGTGCGGGACAGAAGGGGTAGAGATTTACCTGAAGGCGTTAAACGGCGGGATTGTTGGATAAAAGCTATTAAAGGAGCAGACTTAACAGCAGAGAAAATCAAAAATGCTTCGGTGTGCTCAGACCACTTTTTGACTGGTGAGGATGTAACTTTTACATCTACAATAAAACTTTAACATTTTAAAAACACTTTAGGGTGGCCTGCACCAACTGATGATAGTTCCAATCCGGATTATGCGCCATCACAAAAATTAGGGTATGTATCGAGCAGGACCATGAAAGCTGAAGCAACGAGTAGATATCGAAGAGCAAAAAAAAGACTTTTGGAGGTGGATATTGAGGTAATATTCTGCACTTATAAATACTTTGTAACTTCATAAATTATTACCTGATTTCAAAATGTATATTATTATTGAAATGTTGCAGAGGTTATGTCAGTATTGACCAATGATGTTTTGGCCGTTGTGTAGGTACGTACACAGTACAGTATTACTGTACCAATGGGTATTATCGTGGTCTGTGGTAATAATTTCAATAGCTTACTTAATAATTGGTGTGCATTTATTTACATTAAAACTGCTTTTATGGTAAATGGTATAGGTAAACAGTCTTGGGTTTTCTTTATATTTGGTGTACTGTGGTGAATTTTGGTTTTTGCTTTTTCGATTTATTGTAATGGCTGTACCCATCAATTTTTTTAACTTGTGATGTTGTAGGAAGGATCTGTCGACTATATCAGGGAAACGCTAAAAGTGGAAGACATTCCATTCCAGGAGAACATATTGAGAGTGAAGTACCTAAAACAACGATTAGTCGATTTATTCAAACCGACACAGAGAGTGAAGATATTCTTGTGCATCAGGAATTATACAGATTAAGACTATTTAAACAAAATTCCACTTTAATCGTAGTTCATTTGTAAATAATAATGAGAAAACACGCTATTTTACTGTTATTCCTAGTTATAAGGATCTAAATAGCATTTTTACTAGACTAATAGAACCTTTCATTAATGGGCGTGTTTTTAAACTGTACCGGTTGCTCGAGCAATAATTGCTCGAACCAAAGTCGAGCAGGTTAGAACTGTTAGAACAGGGTGTAGTTTAAAAACGCAAAAGTTTGTTTCTTATCGCCATCTATTAGTAGTTAGTATCAGTAGTTACCTACAGATGTATTGCTCTCATTTAATAAATCTCCACGTTCCTGTCGATTTTCGTTTGGTCCTGTAATTCGTGTTTATTATTTATAAAAGTGTTATAAATAATTATAAAAAAACTTACGTAGAGATGTATTGCTCTCAAGTCAATAAACTTAAGAAAAATAACGAAAAAATTCTAAGCCCTAAGATGCATTAGATTTGCAGTTATTTTGATTTCAATGCAATTTTTGATTTACATTTTTTGATAAAAATTTAATTTTGTTCAAATATTCTGAAATTTCATGAAAATATTAATACCGTTGCAATAAACTTAGGAAAAATAACGAAAAAATTCTAAGCCCTAATATGCATTAGATTTGCAGTTAGTTTGATTTCAGTGCAATTTTTTATTTAAATTTTTTGAGAAAAATTTAATTTTGTTCAAATATTCTGAAATTTTATGAAAATATTAATTCTGTAGTAGTAAACTAAGGAAAAATATCAAAAAAATTCTAAGCCCTAAGATGCTTTAGATTTGCAGTTATTTGGATTTCAATGCAATTTTTGATTTAAATTTTTGGATAAAAATTTAATTTTGTTCAAATATTTCTCAATCCTCAAATCGGAAGAATCTATATTTAAAAAATAAAAAGTTATTGATCGAGCAACAGGTACAGTTTAAAAACACGCGGGGTATAGGGTACGAACAAGTTTACGAAGTTCTGCTCAAATGCACCACAGTGTGCTCAGTGTTATTTAGAAAAAAAAAAGTAACTTAAGTAACTTATAATAATTCAAAAAGTAACCCAAAAGTAACTAACCGGCAGTGTAAAAAAGAGATTATTTACAAAATTTTAAGCTGTCGGAAAAAAAAATTTGGCACGGAAATATTTTTTTAAAAAATAATAAATAAAAATAATTTTTAAAAAAATTTTAAAATGAAAATATTTTATAAAAGTTTTTTTAAAACCTCTTTTTAAAAGTTTTCGTAAATTTTTTTTTAAATCTTTCAATTGGGGTTAAAAAAGTAACTAAAGTAACCAAAATTTGAGAAAAGTAACTTATAGTAACCGAATCAAAAAAAAGTAACCAGTTACTAAAAAAGTAACCCGCTGAGCACCCTGGCACCACCTTACGATCTGGTGCGTGAAAATTTGCTCGAGTAATGCGTTCGAGCAGAGTGGGGCAGTTTTAAAACGACTGATGACAGTAGACGGAGTAGTTTAAAAACGCACTTTTTCCTGTTCGACTACTCGAACAGCTGCTCGAGTAGTTTAAAAACACACCCAATATAACACCACAAACTGTAGGTAAGGATAAATTTACACATTTTTTAATAGTTGTAATGAAACTTCGGTTAAGTTTAGATTTTACATTTTTGTCTTATATATTTAGCGTTAGTATCCAAACCATTTCAAGAATATTTTATTCCACACTTTCAATTATATATTATAGGCTTAGGAAATTAATCATATGGCCCTCAATGGAACAATTAATCAAAGCAATGCCAAAATGTTTCAAAGAAGCGTTTGGTAACAAAGTATGTGTGATTATCGACTGCTTTGAAGTTAGAATGCAGAAATCAAAAAATTTGGAATCAAAGAGCACCACATGGTCAAGCTATAAACATCACAACACTGTTACAAGTCCTTATAGGAATAACTCTAGTGGTATTTTAGAAAAGTTACAGCCAAGTGATGTTGTTCTAGCCGATAGAGGATTTTTAATCGCAGATCTAGTTGGATTGCAAATGGCTCAAGTAATTACTCCAGCTTTTCTTAAAGGAAAAAAACAACTGGATCCTAAGGATGTAGAATCTACCCGAAACTTGGCCAGTATTAGGTAACTACATACGAATAAATATTTTAAAACTAAATGTATATACATAATGTATATTTTTCAGGATACGTGTAGAACGGGTTATTGGACTTCTTCGCCAGAAATACACAATTCTATATGACATCATTCCTATATTTGTAGCTAAAAAAAAAAGCTGAAGATATTGCTGTTTTAGATCAAATTTTAACAGTTTGCAGCGCGTTAGTGAATTTATGCCCCCCAATAATTGAACAATAAACCGTAGAGGAAGAACTCGCAAAATTTGAGTTACAAGATATTTTGCAACAAGAGGCCCTAAAATATTTATGCGGTTTCATTGCCTTTAAATATAATAAAAAGTTTCCTTATATGAAAAATAATGCACCTCAACATGACATGTCTGATTGGGTTGCTTATTTGTCCAGGGGCAATCTTTCACGACCCTCAGAAAAACTTCTTCGTGCAGGCCAATGCATGCAGTCAGAATTTTGGAAACTACACGGCGACCAACTTAATAAAGAACCGCAAGTATTTACGAGACTTGCCCAAAATACATCAAAACACGTTGATGAGATCCCAATGGAAGTTATATATATTTTAGAGTTCGCCGATTTAACAATAAACGCAAAGAAGCTTATATTAGACATGCAAATAAAAAATTGGCAACAGTTAGTCAAAAAAAGGTTATACAATTATTAATATAATTTTAATTACAATCCATTTCACGAGGTGGATTAATCCTCTTTTGCTACTCGTTTATTACTACAACTTTTCATCACAGCGTGTGGATGTCCACCGGAAGGCCGGGCTAAGAAATTCTGCGAAGTCCGCGACTTGAACACAGAATTTCCGCTCTGTAACTCAACCAGCGATCACATCACTCTACACCGTGGTCTGAATTAACCCATATAAACCAACCCGAAACGTCGGACAATTAAAATTGTTTCATTTTAATTGTAAAATGGTCCTTTTGCATGCATTTTTAAAAATAATATTTTCTTTTTTGTGTTTATTTTCTCGAAGGAATTTTTTAGTGTGAAATATGTCTTAAGATACCCTTTATGTTATTTCAATAAACAGTTTTCAATTATTTTGGTTTTTGAACATGTTTGGCCTACTTTTCTGTTAAAGGGACCATTTTGCCCCACTTTCCCTAACATTGTTAATATTTATTTTGTTACAACTCGTATTAATAAATTTGTAGTTAAGATAATCAAGCCATTTACCATAGACATGCCAAAAGATGGCTACAAGCAATAATCATTTAAAATGAATTTTTTTATTTTAAAAACTGATTAAACTTCAAATGCAATTATCTCGAATTTATGCTTTTGGAGTTATTACAGTATTGAACTGGGGTATCGACATATTTAAACATAGAAAATTAGGCACAGTGCTAATCAGAGTTCTACCTTGTTACAAATCAACTAATAAACCCAACCAAAAAGTAGGTAGGTACTTATTAAATGGGTAAATAAAATTTATATTACGTAAGTCAAGTACTTATCTAAGCGTTCATTTTAAAATAAAACTTTGATCACTTACTGTTAATGTTTGGGAGCTTCTTGCGTCTTCATAGAAAAAATACGAGAATGTGTACGGCCTTCCAAAAAAAGTATTTTGAGAAATAATCGATATCCATCCTTGCAAATCTGATGTTTACTTAGCCAGATTTCCTGTGAAATAAAAAACTGTTACCTTTGGAAGAAGTCGACATGAATACCTTACCTTATGTACATGGCTTATGGCGTGCCATGAGCTTAATAAAATTTGTTAAGGTTTAGCTTCCCATAACAAAGTTCCATCGGTGGCAAAATTAATCTCGGTTTTATCGAACTAACAAATCTTAAATCTATTCGTATATCCCACAGCTTCACCAACAAAACTCTAAAACAAAAGCAAGTTAAAACATAATTGAGGCAGATTACAGAAATCACTTACTGTCATTTCTTTGTTAACTTTCAAGATTCTCAAACTCAAGAGCGGTCTTGACATAACCTTACTTCTACGCTGGTTTTACTTAATGTAAGCTTAAAAACTATTACGTACAGAAAGTAACGCATTTTATCCATTGCGAATGTTACAAGATTGAAAAATCAGAGTATAATATGTATATCGGTATCTACCTGTTGCAGTACACGTGCAATTTCGTATATTAAAACACAAGTTTTTATTTTTTAAAACTCACTTGGTCACTTCGTCTGCTTCGTCCATTACCAACTCTTACCAACCTTACAACCTTATTAAAAATTTTATTAAAAAGTTTCGAAGACATAAAGGCTACTCTACACTGGAAACAGGTCACTGACCGTTTAAACCTTAGATTTTAAACCAATTTTAAACAATACAAATATGTATTGTTCTCCTGTTTGTGACTCGGGCGTTCGTTTGGCAACTAATTAACTAAGAAAACCGAATTCGGGCGCAAGTTTTCTAAATAAAACGCAGAATTAAAAAAGTTGGTTTTATTCAAAAGCCAAATTGAGATCAGAGCCGTCCTTTGCAAATGTGAGGCCTGGAACAAAACATTTTTGCGAGGCCTTTTTTAAAAATGAATACCGGGGGGTCTGGGGGGTATGTAGTACCCCCCAGGAAAGCGGGGGGTCCGGAGGTCCTCACCCGGAATTGTTTTCAAAATTATACTTGAAAAGTTGTCATTTTAAGCAATTTGACGAAGAAAAAGTTAAATCTCTTACACTCTCAAATGGGGGGTTTAAGTGTAAAACTCCCATCTTGTGTTGGTATAATTTCGAGTTGGTGTTTTCTTGTTGGTATAAGACACAATTGAACGTTAAAAGGGGCCTTTAAATTTTGATGCAAAAACATGTTTCAACAGATGGCGCGCCTTTAAATATTAATCTTTTCTACTTATCTTTTCACCAATACAAAATTTTAAAAATGTATAAAAGTCATATGAATAAGCGATAACTAATTTAGGTAATGAGAAAGTTTGAGCTTGCAATGTTGAATATTTACAAGTATATTCCAAAAAGATATTCATATTTAAAAATATTGAATATTTTTAAAAATATTTAACTTTGAAAGTTCAAACTTCCTCATTACCTAAATTAGTTATCGTTTATTCATATGACTTTTATAAATTATTAGAATTCTGTATTGGTGAAAAGATAAGTAGAAAAGATTAATATTGTAGGGCTCGCCACCTGTTGAAACATAAAATTTAAAGGGCCCTCTTAACGTTACCACGCGCCGGCAAGCATGAGTCACTCACCGGCGGGCGCCGGTCGCGAAGCTCGGGCTCCGACACCCCGCCGCCGCCATCAAATTATGTTTTGCATTCAACCAAAACTTTTACTTATGATTTAGCGAGAGTAAGGCCTCGCGGCGCGAGGCCTTCCTCAGCGCGAGGCCTGGAGCGGCTGCTCCACTCGCTCCACCCTAAGGACGGCTCTGATTGAGATCAAAGGTGGAGTTGAGAATGTTTGATTCCAAAACTCCAGTATAGGAAACACATCACATAACAAATTAAGTAAAATCCAGGATAACCTGAAGGGATACTCTGAGATTTCATTTAGTACTCTATCCGAAACGACATCCATGACAAAAAATTTTTTAATTTGTATTTATTGGCTACAAATTTATGCAACGGTGCATGAATTGATTAACGAGATTCCATTCGTTTTACAAATTCTTTTATAAAAAATGACATACCTATTATTGTATAGTCATTTAAAATATAACGGGATAAAAAGTCTCAAAGCAATACAAGAAAACCGCAAGGCGAAGAGATGTTTGAGAATCGTATACAGGTGTTTCTTAGCAGGACGTGCCCAATCAACTTTTTTGAGGGGGGAATTTGCCAACTTAATTATTAAAAATTGCCAACTTTTTATAATTGTCTATTTTTTCCTATTGTTGGTTTAGCAGATTTTGCCAAACTGACCAAATTTTGAGTGATTTTGCCAACTTTTTCCAAATTCTTAAAATATTGGGGTTGAGAAGTTCCCCCCCCCCCTTGAGCACGTCCCTGTTTCTTAGTATATCAATGAAAACAAAGCACGCCCGCATCTACAGAATGACAATAAGGGTCGGAGGAGGAATTAAAATATTTAATATAATGTTAGTATTTACTTTTACTTTTTTAAATTAACTTCACACTACCTCGATTTTTATCAAAAATTAAATTAAACATAATTCAACGATTTCTGCCCGTGCCAATTATATAATAAAAACAAAATGGAATACATTTGCATTTATACATCATAATCTTTCAAGTGTAAATAATATGGTTAAAGTACAGTTTGCAATGAGGAAGTTAAATTTTCAATAAAAAAATCTTATAATTTATGGGACATTCCATGCACAATTGGCAAACCTTTGGATCAGACCGTTTTTAATTAAGCTGACTTTTTACTTTCCCATTTACGTAGTCAAGGAAAGTATTGTAATCGAATCAAAAACAAAAACCAATTTTGCGTAAGCACATTAGAATTTCGTTTCAAAGGTATAATTTTGATCGTGAACGATTTTCGGAACAATGTCTTGATGTGCATGTGGTATGGAAATTTTTAGGCTACGATTACAACCAAACCAATTGACTTGAAATTTTGCACACTAGTTTGAACAAACGGTGTAAAGAATTGATTAGTTTTTGGTTGAAATGCCTCTGTTGAAAACTCCTTTATTGGCGTTTTGGTAATGTTTAATGACGCGCATGAATGGATTTACGAGATTCCATCCGTCTCAAAAAGTCTTTAATAAATAGTGACAGATTAATGGATGGTTATTGAAAATATAGAGGGATAAGAAATTCAACGCAATTATCCATTTCTTTGTCCTTAAGAGCGCGCTGCAAATTTTGATGCAAAAACATGTTTCAACAGATGGCGTACCCTAAAATATTAATCTTTTATAGTTATCTTTTCACCAAAACAGAATTCTAATAATTTATAAAAGTCATATGAATAAACGATAACTAAGTTAGGCAATAAAGAAGTTTGAGCTTCCAATGTTGAATATTTACAAGTATATTCCAAAAAGATATGCACATGTAAAAATATTGAATATATTTAAAAATATGTATCTTTGAAAGTTCAAACTTCGTTATTGCCTAGCTTAGTTATTGTTTATTCATATGACTTTTATAAATTATTAGAATTCTGTTTTGGTGAAAAGATAACTATAAAAGATTAATATTTTAGGGCACGCATCTGTAGAAACTTGTTTTTGCATCAAAATTTGCAGCGCTCTCTTAAATGTGAATGAAAATTATTTACTAGTGTTTACCAGAGTGGATCCATAAAAACTAAGCAGACCCGCATATACGGAGTGACAATTTAGAACAGGAAGGGGAATTAAAATATTTAATTTGTTACTATGTACTTTTATTTTTTTAAATGGTAAAGTCATGTTGTGTCGCATCAGATGTTTTGTAGCAATATCTGAATATTATGTGTTTTTCAAATTGGTTGAAATCCCTCCGCTGAAACCTTATTTATTTAAGATTTGCTAATTTTTAATGACGCTCATGAATGGATTAACGAGATTTAGTTCATTGCTGTCAAGAATTAATTTTCAAAAAAGAATACTCTTTTATAATACATGACAGATTATTGTATGGTCATTTAAAGTATAAAGCGATAAAATGTCTCAAAGCAAGCCAACAAAATTAAATTTAAATTTAAATTTACAATTAAAATTTTAAAAAAATTTAAAACTTTAAATTTAAATTAAACAAAATTAAATTTCGCGGATAACTAACTTTTTGATTGTTCACTTTGATTACTAACTTTTTAATTGTTCACTTTGATCACTAAATTTACTAGTGTGTACTGCATTATAGTGTAAATAACTGAAATAATTGCTGAATTCGTCAGTTACAGTGTTATGCTCAGTAATATACAGGGTGTCCCCGGATTCACTATACATAACTTTTAGGTGGTGATTAGGAGTAGACACTTTTCTACATACAGTAGTTGTGATCGTTTTAAAAGATGTTTGTCGAGAAAAAATCGACAAAAGTCACAGTTTAATCGCAGAAATTCAATTTTTTGACACTTTTTCACACTCAGCGATCGACCAAAATTAACCTCGTGATCGACCGGTCGATCCCTCGACCTTGTTGACCACCCCTGCTAAAGTGGCTCTTAACAAAAAGGGAAATTTTATAAATAATACTATAGTTAAAATATCTTTTAAAACGATCACAACTGTGTATTGAAACTGAGGTTGATCATTTCAAATCACTATTTTCGGGGCTATGGCATGGCCATGTGAAGGTGAAAATTAAAAAATATGCTTTAAAGAGGCTTAACTCACGAGGGATTGAATTTCGAAAAAAATTTTTGTTAAATATTGTTCTTAGAAAAGTGTCTATCATCATAGGGTCCGGATTTATAGGGAAAAACAGACCCGACTTAGGGGAAAACCCCCTTCAGCCCTCTCATAACTCTAGAACTACTAGCTAGAAAGCCCGTCCACGTACGGGTAGCTGGTTATGTGACGTTTCGCCCCCGCCGTTTCGCCCCGGGACGTTTTACCCCCGACCGTCTCGCCACCAAAAATAATAAATAAATTAAAAGTAAAAAAAAAGGTAATTTTAAAATAATATTTAATAATATAATAGTATATTATACACCGAGGGAGTAAAGTGCCACTTTTCTTCATGAGGGTAGATAAAGGTTTCTTTACACGAGGCGCAGCCGAGCGGAAAATTACCCGAAGGACGAAAAGTCACTTTAATCCCGAGCGCGAATATACTATTTTTTGTTTTTCCGAAAGCCAATTACGAAATTCAAAGCAAATATTTATTGCATTTTTGGAATCTTGGAATGTGAAGGCCGAAATTATAAAGTTGCCGATAAAGTTGTGAACCGCGAAATTAAAGTAGACCACTGTTTAATTATATAATATTTTTAATATGTATAATATACCAGCAACAAAATTTAACAACTTCGGTAGATTTTAATCAGTTGCTTCACATCAACTATTGCTCCAATTTTAATATAACTGTAAATTTAAATGATGGAAATAAAAATTTGTAATTCTTTTTACTTTTCTCTCCGTTGTTTTACTTTTCCTCCCGCTACTAAAGAAAATTGGAACTTTGCTCCCGCAGAACTGGGACAAAAAGACAAAAAAATTTTACAATTCAAAATTACATATAATGATCCATATTATCTATCCTTTCATAACTTTTCAATTTTTATTTGGCAACACAGCAAAATATCAGTTGACAATCTCAGAATTCTAATGAGATGATAAAAGTAATACTTTTTACCTATAGAGGAGAAGGTAGTAATACGGAACCGCCTATTGTTTTTTTCGATTAACTCTACAATTTAGTTAAAAAAAATGAAAAGTAATGATATGTACTGAATCCTACACTAATAACTAGAGTACGGATTTCTAGCAAATTTGCTATACATGTTAGAATAGGAGAGTATTACCAAACCATACAGCCTAATAGTACAGGAGGCAACGACAGTCGAAATGTCATTATTCGTACAAAGCCTATTCTTTCAGATATTGTTGTTTTGATATCGTAAGTAAAGAAAACGGCAGTCTACCACCTTAGAACGGCGGCAAATTTTAGAAAAATGGCTTTAAAGCTATAACTAGATAATTAAAGTGTATACTAGCGACGATTATTATGAACAACCTTGGTAGCCCAGTGGTAAGATGCTTGGGTTATGGATCTGTAGATCTCGGTTCGAATTCAGCATGCGCTCGTTTTTTTTCAAACATATTCTTTTAACGATGTTTATTATCGAAATTATATAATTGTATTTAAAATTTTTTAAGAAAACAAATTATAATTATATCTCGTTGTTTTAATCAATGATTATACAGTGTAAATCAGGAAACTATAATAGCTAATTTCGCTATAAATCGTTCTGAATGATTTTTAAATTAAAATCTACAAAGCTGTTTTCTTGTCTACAAGTAGTTTACATGAAATATTTTTAAATAGACGTCGTCTACTTTCGATACAAGGTGGCTAAAGCTTTGGTAGACGACGCTGAAGACGTTGCATGCTTTAACTTCACGCGCTACGACTTAATTGTAATTGTAATTTACGTAATTGTCCATTTTTCCTACAGCTCCACCAACGTTAGAACCGACTTTAGGGGCGTGTCAGGCGCTGCTAAAATTAAAAATGTACACTCAAATGAAGAAGTTTCTCGGCGCGAATATTTAAAATCCATAAATTATTTTGTCAAATTGCAGTCACGAAATACGTAAAAAATGTTACCGCAAATATTAAATAAAGCACTTTTGGAATAAATTATAAAATAACACGAAACCGAATAACACAAAAAACCACGACAAATGTAAACACACGGAATGATTTGTAACTTTTACAACAGAATGTACTTGAGAAATAACTCAACGTTCATTGGTTCATTCAAATTTTTATCAAATTAGTTGGCATATTTGCCGCGTCCTTTCTAAGCTTGGTGGAGCTGTATTATAGGTTTAGCGGCTTTTGCCAACTTGACCAAATTTTGAGTGAATTTGCCAACTTTTTTCCAATTTCCTAAATTATTTGCGGCGGGGGGAGGCTCCCCCCGTAGGCACGTCCCTGTATACATATTTTATTGTGTTACTTTTCAAATAAATTTTATTTCAAAAAATTATTTTAATGCTTATTAAGTAGTTATTATATTTAAGTTTTATGCATATTTTTATGCATATAATGGCAATTTTTTGTGATATTTTAAGCGCTATTTTCACGATTTTTTATGCATATAAGTCCGTACTCTACTAATAACCTATCACATTATGAAGATTGCAAAGTAATAAAACAGATATTTTTCTAAATAAAACGTTTAATTTAAAATATGAAAATTGACAAGGTATTTTTTTTATGCCTTTAATATGGGACACAGGTGTCTTTAATATGGACCGGGGGAAATATAATATAATATAAAAATAAATGAGTTCATAGATTTCAAGGTTTGTGGTTGGATACAATGACTAACCCTAGCTGAAAAAAATATTCTAAATGTTCCAATTTTATGTGTTTTAATGCCTACAGTAGTTGGCCTTCACGCCTTGCCCTCGTAAAATGCTCATACATTTTTTAACATAAAATTCAACATATTTTTATTAAGAATTCAATTTATTTATTCATAATTCGATATATTTTAAAATTTCTTATTTATTTATTATCAAAAGTTAATTGCTATGGATAAATGCGGTTCCATAATAAAAGCACCAATGTGGACCATAATAAAAGCAACTTCATTTTTAATTATTTTCAAATTTACTTCAAAATTATTTAAAATCAACTGAGCTTACCATCAATGTAGTCTAAAACAATTTTTTATACTTCGATTTCATTCTTTCTTTAACTGAAAATGTTTATTTAACACAAATAAAACGATCACAACTTATACACGTACAAATCATTGAAACTGTGGGTAAACTAAAACTTGTTAGACGAGCCCTCTATAAACAAGTGTGGGTACACTGTTTCAGTTTACTTCACCCTTTTAGTATCGCTTAACATTTATTTTGTGATTTTTGGCCAGGGGGAATGAATAGGTTCGTTGTAATTAGGGTGGTCCATATTAAATGCTGGTTCCATATTTTTTACCTTCTCCTCTAGTATTCACGAATAATACCTACTACTAGCCGAGATTATAAAGCTCTGATAAATTTATCTCTATTTTATTTAAATATTTAATTAACTTATTGTGGTGTAAGCTGATGTACTTTGAAATTAACTTTGACATTTAATTTCCAAACACCATCTGTCATCTGTTGAACTGTGAGAGTTCGCGTATCGCATGTAAAAACAACGTGTAACATATAATTCAACATATGACAGAGATGCCGTTTTTAAATTAAATAGCAAGTTAATTTCAAAGCACAGCTTACACCACAACAAGTTTATTAAATATTTAAACTAAAGAGATAAATTTATTAGAGCTTTATAATCTCGGCTATAAGGCGAATAACCCTAAATATTGATAGTAATTGGAAATATTACAAAACAGAAGCTATAGATATTTAAAGAGGAGTTTGCCAAGGTTGTATGCTATGGTCATTTCGATTCTTGAGAAAGCTTTTGAAGATGCTCATCATGGAAGAAGATGTAATGGGCGGCTTAATTGATATCCCTTGCCGACAGACCTGAAAATTGACAACTAGTATTAGCTAGACAAAACATAAACAAAGGTAGCAATGCAATGTATAATAATATCATCTTCGGATCAACGAACAAAATTCAGATATAAGAGCTGCTGATTACCAAGGAACTGAAATCTCGAGGAGGATATTAACAATAGAAAAGAAAACCGTACTATATGGCCGACAATCCGACAATTAGAACTCACAACTCACTGGCGTACCGCAAAGTATTTTATGGAATACTGAGAATATTCTTGGTGGAGCATATCACAATTAAATGATGAGAATGTTCTTCGTCGCGTGAGTAAAGATCGAGAAGTCCCAACCACTATTACGAGAAGAAAACTGCACACCTATCTACTTTGGGTAGGTAGATATAATATATTCGGGAACTACAAAGAAGTCACTTTTAGTAATAGTGTATTTTTGAATGAAATTTTAATCTGTCCAATTCGTGAACATTTTAAATGACTAACACGAAATTTGCTTGACGACATCCAATAAGTAAGGATGTAGATTTTATTGTAAATCAATAACATTCTTCAAGGTGTTACAACTGTTGCCTAAGGAAATATACCATAAGTAGAGTAGTAGTAGTATAATCACGTACTATGATGATGACTCATTGCGTATATCACATTAATTGGTATGAACAAGGAAATTAATTTAAATTATTATTAGTATTATGAAGTTTGACTATTTCGAAAAATTATAACTCTCAAGAACTTTGAAAACTTTAATAAAATAATGTTATTTCCAAATCCTAGAATGAAAATAAATATTATATTTTAATGATAATTTTGACAAGGTGAAAATCTTTTTATTTTTATTTTCTTCAAAACAATTTGAATGAAGAAGATAACCTTTGAATATAATTTCACACAATTCTTGGGCTTACATTTTTTTGGTCGTATATTTTACCTGACCAATTTAATGTTAATCACAGTTTTAACAAAATAAAGTTTATTTATTTTTATTGAAATTTCGATATAAAAATGTCAAACTAAAATTCTACCCCAGCTACAGACCGGTAATGGTTGTAAAGATTTTCACTTTAGAATTTTCTCTTTCAGAAACTAATTATATTAACGTTTGTTTATGCTTTATGTAATAAAATTCTTCAAGTGTTTATAATTATTCGTTTCGAAGGTAAACATAGTAAACAAGAAATGTTAATTCCCCACTAACCCTAGCAATCGCTCCCCACCTAAATTCTTCATCAAAATTTACAAAATTGTATCAATGCAATTTAGTTTCACACAAACAATCATTAACAATCAAGATGATTGAAAGTAAAAATTGTGTTAGTTTGTTATTTATTTCTATCTTAATTATTTTCCAAACCAAAGGTGACAGCATAACGGATCAAGGAAATTTTACAAATTTAGACAACAACAAACCGACGAAGAATGTGGGTATGTAGTATACCTACAAAATTTAAAGTTTTTTTAAATAGTTTTACAACAACATTTTAAAAACGTTGCAGAAGTGATTCGTTTACAAAACAAAACCGACCTTGACGATGATGAACTGTCGAATCGACGTAGTCTCTTTCCACCTGATTTGCATCGAATTTACCTAGCCTTTGAGAGTCTTCCCGATGGATTGTGTAAAAATCATAGTAAATATGTTTTGGAAGCCGTAGTTAGTCACGAAAAATGGGCCTTACAAAGTAAGTCAATTTTATGTTTAACTTGAATTGAAAACGCATTCAGTGTTATTTATTGCAATTAATTATAGCTATAGGCATTCGGTACTTTTCCGTAAACATTTTAGAATACAAAATCCTGATGAACTGGATCTCAATATCTATTATTCGTAATCATAACATATTGTATAAGTTTGCATGCAATTTATGGATGTTCACTCGTATAAAACTTGTAGGTGTAAAATCTGTAATGCGTATTAAAGTAAATAAATTACTTCCTCCTTTTCTGCAATTAGAGTAAATATGAAAAACACGTGAACTTTTAATTAACGCAGATCGATTAACTGTAAAACTAATGCATTCACATTATTTTGCAATTTATTATTACAATATGTAGAGGAGAGTGTGAAGATTTGTGATGCAGCAGGAACGGGATATCTATTATAATTATTATTTGGTATTTTGGGCATGAATTTCAAGCTATGTTTTTGTAGGTAGATCTCCTGCTGTTTGTCACATTCATCCTGCCGCCAGGAGGAATGGAACAATTTTCTCTTATAGTTACTACTTAGTTTTACTAAACGCTCACGTTAGGTGTAAGTTGAAAACAATGACTTTTGCTCCGACATGCGACAGTACCCACGGAGTTACCAAGAATTTCTAAATAAGTAAGATTTTGATTTAAAAAACAGCTAAAATGCCAGAGATGTTCCATTTATCCACACTTTCCCCTACTTCTTGTTATAGGTACTCCTACATCATTGTTTACACAATTTTCAATTATTCCTGATTCAAAAAATTTCTACTTATTAAAATCAAACAATTAATTTTAATCATTTATATAATACTAATTAAACAAAATGCAATACATTTGCATTATGAATAATATTTCAAATGTAGTTTGTAATGAGGAAGTTAAATTTTCAATATAAATTCATGTAATTTATGGGAATTCCGATATACGTTTTTTAACGTTTTTTGTGCTTTGTTGTTTAACTTTTATTTATTTTAAACAGAGTTAAACAGTTTTAAACATTTTTAAAACGTTATTTTTAAACAGTCATTTATTGGCTTCAAGTACAAGATCACGTGCAAGATGGATTTATTGAATGTCCATTAACGAATTCTTTTATTTTGTTTTCTATTATAATTGCTAATTTTTACATATTTAAAATGGTTTATCCGTTGATATTAATGAAATAAAAATAAATAAATAAAATGTATGCTCTGCTGAAACCTCATTTATTTGATCAGTCTTGCTGATTTTTAATGACGAGCATGAATGGATTAACGAGATTTCATTCGTTTTAAAAATTGATTTAAATATTTAAATTAAATTATATTTTATTTGAATTTATTACAAGATTATAACCACACAAAATTACACAATAATAGGAGATGCTTAAATTTTGAGGAGTTAGTTGCAGCTTTTTCAAGTTTTTCGCAAATTTTTCAGAAAAGTTAAAAATGACTTACACGTAAATTCTTTAGGTCCTGCAGACAAAATTCATTAGGTTTCCTAATTGCTGGTTGCATTACACTAACGTAGTGTATAAAGTTACCCCTTTCCGATTTCTTCTTTTTTAACTTCTTTTAGATCAATGATTATTATCTGTTCTATAAGCAGCTGTGTCAAGTTTCCTTGGCACAATTACCACTATGAGCATATAATTGCTTTATATCTGGTAGGTAGCTTGCTGGGCTGTCCTGCAGATGTGCCTGTATCCTGTTTATTTTTGTTAATGTTGGTAATTCGCCAGCCCAGTAGGACCACCGGCTTAACGCCCCATCCAAAGCGCGGAGACTAGTCATAGAAAGTTTGATCCTTCCTCGGATTTGAACCCGGTACCTCGCATTCGCAACCGATCGAATTAGCTGCAAGGCAATGACCATCTTTTTTCGATTTCTAATTATTAATTTTCTACTAATTTTTCACACCTCCCTCCCCTTTTGTCGCAGTTGGTCATCTTTTAACCGAGATATTGCTTTTACTTTATAATAGCACAAAATTTACTTCAGGGGGTCTGCACATAGCAAAACTAATCTACCTACAAAGGAATACTTCTTTAAAATTTCTTTGATTTTGGTAATTATGTTACTCGAATCTAAGGATTTATATTATAATAATTAATTATTATAAAAGTAGGTTAGGTTATTACTTATTAATAAAAATAATTAACATTTGAGTAAAATAATTTTACAAAAGTCAAAGAAATTTTAAAGAAATATTTAAATTAATTTAAATCCCTTAGCGAGTAGATAAGTTTTGCTATGTACAGACCCCTTGAAGTGATCCTTTGTGCTATTCTGAAGCTATTATAAAATTAAAGTAATAAATAATGAAATATCTTCAGAAATACTTAACTGTAATAAAACTCGGCCTGCGGTTCTCGTATTTCTCTACCTTCTTGATATTTTCTAATGTTAACCGCAAATTATCCCCGAATTTTTAGGAATGTATCGGCCAGAAAGAACTATTTGCTGACTAATGACTTTGATTGTGGCTGGAGCCGAAGCATAAAAAATTGTACTACTCCAAATGATTCTTTATAATAATTGAAATAACTTGCAAAGTAACTTTTTTACAAGAAATGGTCAAGACATCTTTTTTGTTAGGGTCACCGTTCTCACCACGTCGGTGACCTTGTTCTTTATTTTTGTACAAAAATAACCACAGAATCCAATAACAAAACTTTAAAATCGGAAAATATGTAAACAGCTAAAACCAATTATACCAAAAATAACTACGAAAATGAAATTTACTTCTACCCGTTTTAACAAAAAAGATAACGGTAGTAGAGCAATAAATAATTATGGTCGTAGTAGATCATGAGATGTGATTGATTTTTATTCTAATGAATATAATATTCCGATGTTATTTTACCACAAAGAGGCCTGGGATCACAAACGGCAAACTTTAGCCATTCCAAATGATTATGCGATGTCCATCAGAGACGGTAACGGCAACCAGAGAATAATCTAGGCAATTTTTGGAAAAAGGAGGCTAAATTGTTACATTTTCGTGGTAGAGCAACTACATATGTCATGGTATGTTATTTTTAAAAGGGTCTGTGACTCAAAGACAAGCATCCATTGCAAAGGTTGACTTGGATTATATCAAATATCACTGAATAAAAGATGAGATGAAGCTGGCGTTCTAAGAACGTTATAGAAGTTTTAAGGAAGTTCAATATTATGCCAAACGTAGCTTTTGTGGATGTCCTCAGAAGTTTAAACGGACTTTCACGGACGTTCAATGAACGTACGGACGTACGTTCTAAGAAAGTCCCAGTTACGGACGTTTTAAGGATGCCCAGTTACAGACGTTTTGAGGAAGTACAATGTTATGCCAAATGTCCTTCTTGTAGACGTCCACAGTACTTTAAATATACTTTCACGGAAGTTCAATGGACGTACAGACGTACGTTGATGGACAACATATAGATGTCCGTAGGACCACTATGTGCTAAATGGGAAGAAGGGTAAAATGTATTTAGTCGTAAAAGTGTAATAGTAGTGCAACAATAAGTCGATTGGGGTCATTTTTCAACGAAATTTCGGAAAGGGTCTGGCCCAAAATTTGTCAAATGGAGAAACGATTTTAAATTATTTAGATAATAATCATTCGGACCACGGAACCAAACGAGGAATCGTTTTGAAATGTACACAGTAACAATAATTATATACAGTAGGTACACACTGTAAAATTTATGTTAATAATATAATGATAATTATTAATTTAAATATAATACAGGTAAAAATTTTCTCGGGATTACATATCATACACAATATCAGCATGTAAAGCTGTACAAACAGGAAAAATTATAGATCATGTTGACAATAATTCAGAGTGGAAAATTAAAATCATTCAAATTAATTTACATAATTTATAATGAATAATCGATTAAAAAAATTAAAATATTTAAAATAAATACTTATCATGATTTAATTCATTTTTAATAAAAAATTGTTTTGAACAGAAAACAAGTAAAAAGTTATAAAAGTTCCGTGTCCAAAGAACAATTCATATTAACATAATATTTATTCAAATTGAAAATCTGGAAAACACGTAAAAGGTATTTGGCAAAAAGTGAAAAAAAAAATGATGTCATTCGATTAAATATTTCCATTCCAAAAAACGTAAAAAATCGTAAAACTCTAAAAAAAAAACATTAATATTTTACGAATATTAATGGCCCTGTCTCATAGGGGTGGTAGAAGAGAGTAAACCACCCCCATAACAAATAGTCTAAGAACTTTTCGAAAAACTAAATTTCCCTTGAAAACTTCCGTAATATCTACCACCAATTGCGATAGTGCGTAATGTCCTGGAAAAGCAACCACCTTCCATGGATTTAGAAGATCATAAATTAGCCGCAATCGTTTTCGTAATAGCTGCACGTAAACGTAATAACATAGAGCAATTTCTTCCGATCAATTGTAAATTATTAATATTGATTAACTAAGGGGTCAAGTAAAGTTCAAGTTTCTGAACTTGGTTGATTCAACAGGTTCATATTGTCAGGTAATAGAGGTACTCGTGTCTGAGGGGTAAGAGTAACACGTACCAGTGAAGAAATTTTCACTATATTTTCATCCCTTTCTGAAGCTTCCAGAGAATAGAAGATCAATTTTATCCACTTATACTCTTTCAAAATTTAAAGATGATGAAAAATTGATTTTTTTATTCACCTTCTTCCAGACTGTTAGAGTGAAGCATGCACGTGGGTTGTTGGAAGAATATTAATTGAACGATTATACTAATTATGAATTTTTTTAATTGTGCATTACTTAATTAAAATAATTATACCTATAGTAATAAAACGTTTAGCGTAATGATCAGGTAAAACCAATTTCATAAATTGAAAGCTTTTTCTTCATTTGCATACTAAAAGAATACCTTGTAATGTAGAAATATTATAATTTTATTAAAATTAATTTGGGGATATATTTATACCAAAACTCATAAATTCCTTACCCACTTGATTAAACATATCGCTAAATATATTGGTGACTTTATTCAAGGGAATTCTCATCCGTGACCAATAAGTTGATCCATTGCATTTTATTAAACCACATTGTTGAATTTAAGATCTCAACAGAAAAAAATTCTTCTGAATTTTGACTTCCGAGATTACAGATGGAAATGAATAATTTCGAAATAAATATTTATTCTATAGAAACAAAAACTTCCTTACTGATGATACTGATATAAGTATATGGATGATATTATTAAAATTTCTCCAAAAAGCTTATAATTTTGTCAACTTTTGCTTTGCGGTAATTTTTTTTTACAAATTTCATGTACTGTAATCTGGTGTTACTTTGTGCCAAGTGGAATAATACTCGCGAAAAAATATGCAATGCGTTCTAGAGTAAGAACCAGTTTTTAATTTATATAAATTTGATAGACAACGAATTAGGAATGGAAAGCATTTAGTTTGAAAAGGGTGAATAACCGTTCAGTACGAAAAAAGAACATTAAAGGAGTTATAACATTTTGTAGTTTTTCACGGACACCAAGTATCTTAATGAAAATCGGAAGTATTACCAGAAGGTTACCTGAAGGTTATTAAATCTGTTTTTGAATATTTAGTACAATTGATTTAGCAATAAATGGGCTATAATTAAACCATTAATCAATTTGATAATCTTCTTTACGTAATCCTCGAATGATTATAATTGCAGGTCTGCCTCTTATAAATAATTAAAACATCATAATGTACTTATGTAATTAAAAACAAATAAAATCGCTCAAATTAGTCATGTAAAATCAAAATGTTTAAGGTTCATGAACTTGGAACGGTGTGCAATAAAATGTCATGTGCTAACTTCCGAAAGTCGTCCTTATACAAATTTTTGTTTGATTATTGGAAGCAATAAAATTTTTTATAGTATGATAATATCCTAATAATAAATATCAATGTCGAAAACTTCGTCTTTTATCCACCCACATTTTATCTTACCTTCCTATTGAGGGATATGCAAATTAATGGCTCACTACCGGATACGAAAAGACTATTATCATTATCTAAATTTTTGTTCTCTATGCTATTTTGTTGAACTTTTAAAACTATTGAATATTAAATGTTTCATCGTCATTTTTATCATAACATCTATAATAATTTATTATTTGTTGCTAATAATAAATGATGTGCTAAACACTAAATCAGCATTCTTTGGTATTGTAAGTAAATAATTATTGCTATTGCAAAAAATAACCTTTGATAATATTATATATTAAATAAAACAATTGGGTACAAATCTTTGTCCATGAACGTGAAGAAATTAAATTATTAAACGAAGAGAACGCTTTGTGAATATTAGGGTTTGTTTTAATATTTATAACAGGTTAAGAATACGAGTTACGTATTTTACATAAATAATTAAATTAAAATTAAATAGAGTGAAAATTTTCTACCCTTATCTTAACAAAATTTCAAAGCGAAATCATTCTTGATCAAAACTCACCCTTTAATTTAAGCTATCGCAGTTTTTAATTATCTGAAGGAATATAATACAGATTAAAATAAATAATCCTAATATAGATTTTTTGAAACTCACTGCAAACCACATCTCAGTATTTTTCTAAATTAAATTTTGTCATTTATTTTAAAAAACTGGCATTAACAATTATAATAAAAATAAAATTGTTATTGGAAAAATCAAACTTTTCTGACGTCAAAAATAAACTTAGCTTTTAATTAACAAAGCAGGAAGTTAGGAACAAATTATAAAAAACCTTCCTCTCGTTCCTAATTTAAATATGTAGCGTTATAGTAGAAGGTAAACATTACTTTTAAGATATTTTAATGAAATATTACAACGAATTATGGTAAATTGATTAATTTATTACTATTTTTATGTATTCATATTATTTTCCGTATTTTTCAAACAAGGTTGTTTGTGTATAAAATTTAAATTTAATTTGTCACGAGAACTGTATGAAATTTGGCATCAGCCTTTAAAAGATTTAAAGGTCGCAAGGTTTTTTAAATGAAATTAGCACTAAAAACTGGTTTCCGAAAAAATAAGCTATTATAAGTGCGTAGATCATTTTAATTCAACTTTAGGTTAATATAAAATTTGTAACATTGGTGGTAAAAATCTAAATGAACTGGGTTTAAATTAAGAAAAAAAGTACTAAAATTATTATCAGTGCAAAACTATCATAAAAGCAAATAAATATCATATCTATCGAATATATTTTTCATATTTTTTCTTGATCCTATCAGTGTTTTGAAAAATATTTTTATAGTAAAAATGAAAACTTAAGAAATATACTTTTTTTGCTGTCGAAGAAAGAATAAACAACAAACAATAAGTTGGTGAAAGTTACCTTAAAATTGAAGGTCTTTAACATTTTTTGTGGTCAATGTTATTATGACAGTTTAGTTCTCTATCAGCTTTTTAAATGTCTAAGTACATAAATTAATAGATAATTATAATAATGAAATGACATAATAGCTAAAATAAATCCTTTGTTGAGAAAAGTTAAAAAAATTTCCTCATATGAAGGAATTGGATCTTTAGCTACTAAAAAAACTTGAAAATATGCAGGCAAAAATGTTCTAAGAACTTGACAATAAGCTCTCCATAAAACGGTAATTTTTATGAACACTCGAAACCGAAATTTTTGAAAAAAATTCAAGAAACTGAAACTCAAACAAAACTTATAGGTCTGAATGGTTCATGTGTATTATTTTTAAGAAAAGCTCCATGATTTTCAAAATTACCACCTAAATTAATAGGTAAATAAAATTAATAAACAATCCCCACAACTTTAAGATCTAAAATTAAAAAGCATGTTTTCTAGGACCTGAAACAAAAAGGCTCAATTTTAGGCTATAAATATCATTGAAATAAGCACAATAATTAAGAATTTAGGCGTTTTTAGGGAATATATATTTTTTATTATAAAAATTTACAAATATAATATTTAAAAAGAATTACTGAGCTGTAAAATTGGAAAATGCTCTACAAATTTTTATGTGCAAGCTTCTTTCCCTACTAAATAGATGGTGTTATTAACTTTCTCTCTTATGTGCAGATGGCGCTACTGATTTAGGGGTTATTATTTTTCTAAATTAACAAATAAATTCACGATATTTAAAAATAGTAGCCCCAAATCATGAGCGCCATCTGCAAATGGGGGAGAAAATTATTAAGGCCATCTATTTACTGGAGAGAAAAGCATACCGTCGGTGTCTAGTGAAAACCTCGTAAGTACTAAAAGTACTAAGTACTACTAAGTACTACTCGTAAGTACTAAAAGAATTATGCCACTGGTTGATTTGCCGAAATTGTGTCGAGGGAGAAAAAAGGCAAATATTTCTATTATTCACCGTTTCGAACATTTTTAAAGGGAGTCAAACTTACAGTGGTCTCCAAAGAAGCCTTGAAAATGGGCCAATAAAAGGGCCCGAAACGTCGGCAATTTAATAAAATTGTTTCACTTAGACCTTTTCCCAACTATAAATCCAATATTTACTAAAAGTAAACTTTTGAGGCTTAAAAAACTTTTTAACCTCACTAGTATACTTCACTAATATTTACAGGATGTAGAGAAACGAATTTTTCATTTATTCATAGAAAAAGTATGTAATTAGTGGTAAAATTAATTAAATATAATATTATATTGAGTGCGGTAACGAGCCATAAAATGTATAGAAATCCTTAGGAATTGCCGACTTACGAGTTTTTAATATCACTGTTAAATATACGAGGTTTTCATTTTATCCTTTAGAATTATTACGGCATCGGTTTTTTAACGGTTTTAACGCGTAATCCTTTGAGATATAAGGTTTTAAACTATAATTTCAAATAAAACAATTTTTACCAAATTTGGACTTAACGAGGTTTTCACTAAACACAGAAGATACATATAAATTTGGATAGAATTTTCTATCATTACTACACCTCATTGAATATCTTTGCCTTTAAGTAGGTTTTTCGGTTTTACGATTTAAAAAAATGTATTTAACCATGTTCACGACCGAATTTTCATCTGCCAATTTTTCTACAGGATCTACAAACTATGTAACAATTTGGTGAAATTGCAGAAGTTTTGAGTTTTTGGAAAATTCACCTCCCCCCTCCCCGTTATCTGACCGTGAACAGCTCTGCCATTTACGGTTTTGAATTTATAGGGTAGGTACCGATCTAAATTGAAACCGCTAAAATCCGTCACCAGCTCTGTGATTTCCACAGTTTTATTAATGTGGATACGAAGCGCAGGCCCTGTGACTTCGCCGAGATAAATACAAGAACTCAAAACAACTCAGATTACTGAGAGCAGTGGTGGATTTCTGAACACGCCTGGGGCTTCAAAATTCAGCTTTTTTGGGTCACTGGTATAGTGCATACCAGGCCCGTAACCAGGATTTCATTTGGGGGGGGGGGCACTTGTAAAAAACCTTTTGTAAAATGTAAAATTTTCGGTTGTTCCCCTTCCATTTTCTTTGTCTTTTCAACATTTCGGGGGGGGGGGCACATGCCCCCCTGGCTACGGGCCTGGTGTATACCAGAGTAAAATACGTGCGTGTAGAATGCATACTGCAGGATGTAGGAGTAGTGAAAATCTTTAGGAGAGGGCTTCAAAATTGAATTGTGTTTGGGGTCCCTCAAGTGCTAAATCCGCCATTGACTGTGAGATACAAAATTTAAAAAACATGAAAGCCATTTTTTTTTACTTTTAGTAACATCTTTTCTTTCTTTCTGGGTCCTTTTACCCTAAAGAGGGTTTGGTGAACCTTTTAATTTGGGGACGATTTATGTACTTTCTATGTTTCGTACTAGGTCCATTTTTTTTTACCCTAAGACAAGGTTTCTCATGGCAGATTACACCCCGGTGGTTTGCCATTGCCTGCCGAGGGAGAGACGGCCAGAATAAAGTTCTTACTTTACTCGGATTCGAACCGGGTATTTAGCGTTCATAGTCAACTCGCGTGACCGCTAAGCTCCGACCGCCTCTTTAGGCGAAAAAATTGTTTTCATATTTCTTAGGACAATTTTGACTTTTCTGAATTTTTGCGTATATCTTTTGGTACAAAGAAATGAAGAAATGTGAAAAAACTGTTTTTCGTTCTAAAGTCAAAAGGAATTAAATTCAAAGGCTAAACTTTTGCACACGACTGTATTTTTACATAACAAGCTCCATCATACAATTCCTAAGAGGCATATTTTCAATGCTTAACCGGTGAGAGACCCTTTGTTTTCAAGTTTTTATTGAAATCTTAAAATAACTAATTTATCTAAATTGGTTAATTATTAATTCATGAAAATAAATTAGTTTTATATGTTAATAAATTAATTAAGGAATTATAATTAATAATGTATTTGAGCTTTCAACTGCGGATACAGTCATCATCAGTAATTACAAAATAATTATTAAAAGCTCAAATACATTATTAATTATAATTCCTTAATTCGTAATTTATTAAAATATAAAACCAACTAATTTATCATGCTATTTCCTATATTCGGATTTATCAAAAATACGAAACCAAAATTTCCAATTATGAAAATTGGTTAGATATATAATTTGTAATTCAAATAGCGATTTTATTAACCTTGATATTGCATAGTATTTATCGATTACACATACAATAAATTACCTATATATAAATAATATTAGAGAAAATAATAAATTTTTTTTTTTTTAAATATTCTGACGCACTTTGCACTTTCCATTTATAGTATATTCTTATACTTGCGCTGGAATCTATTTTTACTACATTCTTAATTAAAATTAAAAACAGTTGCACTTCTTGTAATAAACAATATTTTTAGTGTTCGACTCATCCCCAAAGTTTCCTGTCGGAATGCTATATGGATCTCACTATCAATTAGGAAATTATGATGAATGCGTTTCTTTGAAACAACCTGAACCTCCACATATTCAAGGACAATACTGCTTAACCGAAATTAACCTACATTCTGATTCAAAGGATGGCAACGAACGCTTTGCAAGATCAAATGGACATTTTTACGACCATGGGGTAAGAAGTTAAACAAAAAAGAGGATGACATGGGGTGTCTTTATTTTATTTTACTAATATTTAACATTTTTAAGCCGACTTCACGACTTTCATTTAACAACACACTAAACTGGGCTATATGTGTTCCATTTTCTTGCAAACCAAAGGAAGTCCAGCAATTTCTCAACGAACTGTTAAAAATTGCTATTAGTCATAAAGCTGTTGCTATAGAAGTTCCTGAACTCAAGTGCCATTATGATAAAAACATTCCATTTACAACACTAGAAGTCATATATGGCAGTATAATTGGAGTTTTTATGGCTTTAACGTTATTAGCCACCGCATACCATATTATACATTTACATAACAAAAAAACAAGATCAAATTATGACGTCGAACATCCATCAGAGAATTCAAAACCAATTTACATAGAAATTATTCTGTCCTTTTCGGTCATAAAAAGTATTCGAAAATTGTTGCTCATCACGAAATCAGATTTGGATTTGGATTTCATTTCTGGAATAAAATGTTTTTCGATGACTCTAATTATTGCATCTCACTCCTTACTTTTTGTAACAAGTGGACCAATTTCAAACGAAGACTTTTATCTTCAGGTAAGTTGACTGAAATGATTGGTTACCATTTTAATTACTTATTTCAAACTTATTTCAGTCTGTAACGAAAATTAAAAATGCGTTTTTTACTAATAATCCTTTATTAGTGGATGTATTTTTACTGGTGGGTGGATTTTTAATGTGCCGAATGCTTTTACTAGAACTGGAAAAACGAAAAGGACGATTAAACTTTATAGCTGTATATATAGGACGATACGTAAGGTAACTATTAACTGAAAATTTGAAAAGCAGTTTTTTATGAATTTTTTGTAGGTTAACTCCATCTTACATTATCGTAATTGGATTATATTGTACCTACTTGATTCGGCTAGATAGCGGTCCCCTATGGGACACGGTAATTAAGACGGAACAGGAACGTTGTTTGGAATCTTGGTGGACCAATTTATTATACATAAACAATTACGTCAACACAGACAAAATCGTAAGTTGCAGGATGAATAATTTCTTATTATAACAAAATTTTTACTTATTTGTTACTTGGGTTTGGCAGTATTATCTTAATCTATAATTTATGTATATTCTTCAAAAAATATATTTTAGTGCATGTTTCAATCATGGTACTTATCTGCAGATACGCAATTGTTTATCATCGCTCCACTAGTAATTTATCCATTATGGAAATGGCCAAAAAGAGGTGAAATCATTTTAGCATTCTGCACGGTTATATCGATCGCAATACCATTTGCAGTTACCTACATATATGAATTGGATCCTACTTTAATGGGATATCCTGCGTAAGTTTTTTTTCTGCAAGAGTTTAGTATTTCAACTTATTGGATTACTTTTAGGGAACTCTACGATATTACAACGAATAGTTACTACATTTTTGCTTATATAGCGACCCATATGAGGGCAACTCCTTACTGTATTGGGTTGCTTTGTGGACATATCGTCCATAGATTGCAATCAACGAAGTAAGTTTAGTCATGTGTAGTTTATCTTTTTATAACCTAAAAATTTCATTTTGTTTTAGTATTAAAATTAATAGAACTGTGGTTATCATAAATTGGATTTTGGCAATAATATTTGGTTGTTCAGCGGTATTCTCTATTGTGGCATTCTATCATCCTGAATACCAATATAATGTAGTCGAATCAGCTTTTTATGCAGCTTTACATAGGCTAGCCTGGAGTATATTTATAGGGTGGCTTATAATTGCCTGCGTGACTGACAATGCTGGTTACCTAAAAGGGTTTCTATCTTGGTCTCCATTCCTACCGCTCAGCCGATTGACTTATTGTGCTTATCTTATGAATGGTTTGATTGAACTTCATCAGTATGGAACGATAAGAGAACCCATATACATGAGCGTATACAATATGGTAAGATTTCACTTTTTAAATGATCAGTTCTGGGTTTCTGCTATAGTTTAATGCTAGAATGGAAAAAGAGCTTATTCGTCTAACGTATAGAGAATTTATTCACCATCAAGACTATAAAAAAAAGATATTTAATGATTATATATAACTCACGATAGCTATAAACATATTAGCTGAAAGCTAATACAGTACAACCTGTCTTATCCGACACGTTATTGCATCCGACGCGACAGGAAATGGGTCCCGTTTGTGTCGGATAAGACAGGTTCCACTGTATATAAAACCTTCGAAATAAAGTTATAAGTTTAAATTACTAAATTTTTTTTTAAATTTCAGGCTGGAATTGCGGTGGCCCATCTCATAATGACATTTGTAGCAGGATTTATTTTATGCGTTCTATTCGAATCGCCGATTCATAGTTTGGAAAAATTAATTTTAAGACGAGGTACATTAATTTCAACATTTAAGTAGCATTGTTTATTATAATAAGTAATTTTTGCAGATCAAGGAAAGCGTACCAACCAACAAAGAACTCGAGAACAAAAGTTGTGATGTTAAATTTAAGTTTATTTATGTTTAGTATACAATTGGATATTAGCTATTTATTATATTAATTAAGTACCAATCTGTACCATTTTTGTGTTTTAATTAAACAGTTTTTATTGTGTACTGTTGGAAAAATGTTGGTGTTAAGATTCTTGATGATTTTACCAGTGTTAACTAAATCGGAGCTATATTTATTTTATAAAAATGAAGATAGTCAACCAAACTGTAAGTTTATGCATAATATATAAAATAAATAAACACATTTTAAGAAGTTACAACCATGGATTCTATAACTAAATGCTTCCATCTAATTATATCTCATCACTACACCATTTCCAGAATCAATTACCTCGTAAACATGCAGCCGTTAGGTCGACCTAACTCGGTTCGAGCAGTTGGTCCTTTCATGTATACTGTTGTGGTATTTTGACCATGAGAGGGTGTAAGCAAGCAAATAAAGGGGGTGATTCAATTTTATTTAATTTTTAAATTCAATAATCAGTTAATTTGGCTGATATAAAGACTTTTGCATCAAATTAATAACAAACCACCGCATGTAACAATTTACACAAAAAACAATACAAATTTGAAGTGGATTATGTAACACAAATAATTTGCAACATCCTGTGAATGTTATTAAACTTTTAAAGTGACGACAGTTTCTTGTAAAATTAAAATTTAGTGAACAAACAATTATAAACACCATGGTACCTGGAAATAAGTGCGATTTTGGTAATCAAAAATATCGATTCCCACCATAGAATCCAAATTTCGAAAACTGGGAGAGGGACAGAAAGGCGAGCGAGCCAGAATGAAGCCAGTCTCTTGGTGAAACTCAAAGAGGGAACACGTGAGTTCCTAAGTGACCTCCAAGCGGAGAAAAGTTCTTTGGTGGTCTTCAAAGAAGGAAGAACTCCAGAAACTTCTGATTGATCCGAGGGTCAGGGAAGTGTAATTTCGCGGATTCACTAAGAAGTGAATAATTTGCGGAAGTTGAGTCTTCGCGTAATTGCTAATTACGACTTATAATTAGTGAACGGTTGTGTATTTCTGACGAGTTGAGGTATTAGTAAATTGGATACCTACAACAGAAAATTGATGATTAAAATTGTACGCACATGTGAAATTTGGAGGTTACTTCCTCGTTTAATAAAAAATTACAATTGATTACGGATAAGTTACTTACCGGAAACGCTGTCTCAGGTAGCAGTTATTCAATCAACAATTAGTAAGAAGATTGAATGGAAAATTAGCGATTTTATCAAAAATTGGATGCAGCAAAATACGGGAGCAACACACTGGAACGCATATGGTTCTCTACTACATGGTTGGTAATGCAGATGTTGACGGTCGACAAAACAGTGGCGCACAAAAACTTAAAGAAGTTTATCATTTATAAGGTAAATGAAATTTGATTAAAAATTAATGAACTTAAATAAAACAATGATTTCTGTTAATAGTGAGTTTATTAATGAAAATTGTATTTACTATTTTATAAAATTACACCTATTACATGTGTAACAACCGGGGGTGCGTTATTAAAATTAATTATAAAATTTTCTCTTAAAATTTTGATAATAATTTCAGAAAACACAAGAACCTTTTTACTTGGCCTAAATAAAAAGTCACCCCAGAATGTTCTCTTAATTTATTTGGTTTTCCCAAAAATTTCTCGAGTTTTGAGATACTCCTGAATCTTTGGGAATATCGACGAAGGTTCCACGGTAACAAAGGACAGTCTATTTTTAGTTTTTACGCTGCCACCCGACAAAATTCTCTTTGTTAGTTGTCCTGGACCTCTTCGATACTTTTTGGTAGCTCTGGTTTGGTTTCCCAATCTTCACGAAATGACGTAAATATCGCTGGCTAATGTAGGGTGAAAGGTGCCCTGTGCAGTGATTTTGGGAAAACGTAGGAATCGTTAACTTTTGAAAAACTTCCACCTTTATTTTATGGGGTTCTTTTAAATTCAAAATAAAAGAATTAATATTTCCCAAATATAACAATTTATTAAATTAAACTGAATTATTTACAAAGATTTACAAAATAATTAACTCGAAATTATAATATGACAACACTTTTGCCACAGTATAATCAACAAAATAACTTTTGAAAGTAATAATTGACGAAACATTCAACCAACTACAATTTTTTTCCGTCTCTGAATATCAATTATTCAGATTTCCAAAATTAAACATAAAACAGATTAACTTATCAAACCTTACTTTATACGATTAAATAATATTGGCTAAACTTATATGCAGCCAAACCTATCAACAAACGAGGAAACAATCGTCTCGCGATTATCCTTTAAAATTAAGTATCAATAACCTGATGAGCGAATCTCACTCCAATCAATTATTATAATATAAGGAACCCAAATACATTTCCTTAACAACTCGTTAGAATACAAAAATTTGCGTTCTCAAATTATGATTTGACAGTCGCGCACACAAAATAAAATCATTTATCAGTAAACAATAACTTTTACCTTTAGTTGTTTCAGCAAAACCACAAAAACTTAACTTATTTATTTAAGTCGAGAAAATTAATTAAATTATTTAATTTAATTGATTACCACTAACTTATTTATTCAAACAATGGTTTGATAAATAGTTGCAAACAAAATTACTAATTGAGCTTTTGTACTGTAAAAAACTCAATTATCAAAACTCAAAACCCAAATCGCACTTGGAGTCTTCGACTTCAGCTTTGTTTTTCGAAATTTGCTTCCAAAATGGCCAGCAAGTTTCTTAGCAACAGGTGAAGGAGGACTCTGTATTTAATTCACAAAATTAACCCGCACAATCGAGTCTACGAATATGTACCCTTATCAAAAAGCGTCTATGATCACTCCCCCTGGAGCAACGCAGTTTGATGCAGGTAACGGCCGGACTCTCTCTTATCAGTACAGTTACCCATATTTATAACTTCTGACCCACTTCTCTTCCAAAGTGAATCTTTTTATTTTTTATATTAAAATCCATGTGAGTAAAAGACGTCCTTCCGCAATTAGAGGAAGATACATTTTTTTCCTGCGCGTAGAAATAGCCGACTTAGCAATTCCCACACGCGTCTACTGGTAATTGAAAATTTAATTCCAATTTCTACATTTCTTGACTTTTCCAACTTATTTTTAGATATTTGGAATCGTTATCTCTTAAACGTTACAAATATACAATTCATTTCTCTGTAGGACCAAAATTAAGAAATGACCTAAAATCTTGTCATTGAGACGGGAAGCGTAATCCTTATCTAAACGGAAATGGTCATCAAATTCGCTTCGTATCTCCGCCCGTCGCACACCTGCAATACGTAGATATATTTTCTACATTACAATGTAGTAATTATACTTTGTTGCAAAGTTAAATTTGAATTTTTTACTCAAAGTAATTTTGACTCGACCCTGTCGATATTTTTACTTTGAACGAAATTTTACGCTGATTCCAAAGATATAAGAATCGAAAAATTTTATAAAATGTCAGCACAATTTGAATTACTATATTTCCATAGGCGTACACAAATTATTTTCTTTTACATCTAAAATTGCATTTTAATTTTTAAGTCCTTTAAAAATCATAACTAGAAAAATAAACAACCCGAAATTAACCCTTAATTTCCGGGGTGTTACATCACTCTACCCTTCAAAAAAGATTAAGCTCACCCGAGCTTAATACTTTTCTAACTTTAACATATACGCATAGGTTGCGTTAAACCAACAAACTATAATTATACTTAAAATTAGACCAATAACTTCGATACCATTAATTGTTCTCCAGCGCAAGTAGTGTTTCCCATTTGGTGTCGGCCGATGATTTCCAACCATAAAGTTTTTGTCGACCGCACTGGTACATTTCACTACAAGGATTAGGAATTTTAAACTTAGGATTGGGCTATGCCAGATATAGCGGAAGACGTGTTGCCTTCTGCTTGACGTTGAACCATACGCTGATCCGTATAACGCTGCACTGGTAGTCTTAGATACAACTCGATGATCACCGGAGCTGTAGTCCTCGTTGACTCGCTGGTGATGACATCATTGAGTTCCATCCATCACTGTTTTCTGTCTTCTTCCCTTGGGTGGCGTTGCATTAACAGCATGGCCCCAAAATTTTCCATAACGTGCAAGGATAAGCACCTCGCAATCCATAGTTTAGTACAGATGTACTCCATTTAACATTTCCTACACAATATTTAATATTTTAAATATAGTGTAGACTCCAATCCATTACTTTCCAAACGTAACTGTTCCATATAATATTTGTATGGAGCTGTTACGTTGGATAATTATATCCATAATAACTATTCCATAATTTCCATTATATACTGTTCCACATATCGTAGCTTTTATGTAACCACTTACATGCCACTTACATATGGACTTGGAATAACTAATTAAGTATTATTCCATAAAGTTCGAATTCACTATTTAACAAACACAAGTAAAATCCATTTCATTTTCATGTTCCCATAATAAAGTTGTGTTGACTTCTGGACTCTGAACCATTTCCAATTCCAATCACTTTTAGACTTCACAACGACATGTAAAATCCATGTAATTTCCTGTTTCTATCATAATTGAACACCGATAAATTATATTTCCATTATACAAGTGGAATCCAAACAAATTGGCTGCTTGCCTATGGTGAAAACCTTCCTCATACTCAACGAGGCGCAACACAGTCGCTTGTTTGGTTTTTTCCAACTTGCAGTAAAATCATCGATAATCAGATACGCCATACTGATCGTACCAATTGTTAATCAATACCTAGCATAACCAAAAGGATAGGGAAACAAGGTTTAGGGACACTTCACGTACGCCTAACGTTTCACTATCAAATGCTTTGAGGCTTTCGCTCCACTTCAAGTCAACTTGCTCGCGACACTTTATTGTTTTAATGTCGTATCTATTTCCGTAACTTTGACAATTAATAAAATAAAATCAAAATACAACTTAAACTTAACATCAACTTGTATCAGGAGATTACTCATTCGTAATCTCATCAGAACTAAAGTTCTCCTTTGATACAAGTGCCTAAAATAAATCAAAATTCATACAACACAAAATTTAAATTCAAATAATAAAATCAAATAAAGATTTTCATCCCAACCTTCAGGAATAAATGTTGAATCGATCGATATCCTTCCAAGCAACTATTTTCCGGAGACCCTCGGATATCAGTGATTAAATATTCATCCTGGACTGGTTAAGTGGCTACATAACTCACTGTTTTGTAGTCACTATACCAGTCTCCCATGCACAGTGTACCTATTTGGTACATTATTTTTTTAATTTAAAGGATTTCGAGAGGATTGCACCGTGCCCTCGAAATATCGTCGGAAAGCTACTACATATAGCTTATTAATACACTCAATTCAATTAATTCCGAGAGTAAACACACCGTGCTCTCGAAATGACGCTCCTCACTTTAACTCTCATAAGAGTTCTCCCAACTTCCATCGTACGACCTTTGCTTATACAAGGTGCACGATACTCCCTTATTAGAATGGACCACATAGGACCCACTCTTCACTGGAACTATCCTGGTTTCTTTACGGTACGATCAAGTGAACCACATCGGACTCACCCTGTACCAAGACTCTTCAACATGAGTGAACCACATCGGACTCACCCTACCTGAAGAAACTCTCTCAGTTTCCTTGCTAATTCTGTTAAGTGAACCACATAGGACTCACTTGCAGTTCAACTTTAGTCAATATCTTTGGCATTACTAATGCAAAAATTCTCAACCAAAATCAAAAAATAAAATTCAGGTCAATATTAATCATGAAAAAAAAACCAAAATCCAAAATTAAGAACTTCAGGTCAAGATTAATCATGAAAAAATCCACAACCAAAAATTAAGAACTTCAGGTCAAGATTAGTCATGAAAAAATCAAAATCCGAAAAGAAGAACCCGCTAGGCTACTAACAATTCTATTTCGACGGAATTTTACCGCTCAGCGAAGAGTCGCTATGGTAATATTCTACCCCGTTACCATACAGGGAGTATTGATGAGTGAAACAAAAAAAAAATTTCTTTAATTTCCACTTCAAGAGATGATCGATGCTCTGCAATAAAAATTTTTTCTTTCGAATTCTCAATGTTCCTTTCATAATACAAGAAACGCCGTGACCGCTAGTCCTTGCTCTATGATCACGTAAGTCAATAGAATTTGTTCAAAACCCCACAACAAATAATAACTAAGTTTATTTTATTGTAAAGTTCCTTACTGTAACCATTATTCTATTCCAATCATGGGAATAAAAAGCATCTTTCAAAATCAATAACCCAAATCGATTTCAACATTAATGTCCAATTAATTCAAATTAACCATCCTTCTGACCATACTAATCCATCAGGATTCAAAATTACCAATCCCAATAATGAATTCAATCAATAACCCAAATGTTTCCAAAATAATTGACTCTAAATGAATTCACAATTAATATTCATAAAACAATTCAACCCAAAACAGATACTTCAAATCATATGTGAACCCAAAATTCCCTTCTACATTAACTGTCAAACGACCGTTTATATCGTAATAAATTGTTTGATATTTAAAGATTACAAAATGAATTACAATCAAAGCAATGTTACTTAATTCAGAACCGAATTATCTTCCCAATTTTATTAAAAATCAAAAATCAATCGAAAATTTAAAGTAAACCCATCGAAAATTTTTCAACTAAATTCCTAACATCATGTCTATTTTAACTGGCTTTTACAGCTAGGAGCAGATCTGCCTATGATAATATTCTACCCCGTTATCATACAGGTAGTATTAAAAATCAATTAAACTTTTCCCTAAACTAATAATTCCAAAATTATTAATTTTTTAAATCCATCGAAAATTTAAACTAAGATTTTGTAACATCATGTCTATTTTAACTGGCTTTTACAGCTAGGAGTAGATCTGCCTATGGAAATATTCTGTTGGCCCCGTTTCCATACAGGAAGTATTAAAAAAAAAAAATCAATAGCTTTCTTTTTAAATCAATAAAACTTCAACACCAATCCAAATAAAATTTCAAAATTCTTCTAAGGTCCATCATTATGTCTATTTTCAACTGCCTTTTACAGTTAGGAGCAGATCTGCCTATGGAAATATTCTGTTGGCCCCGTTTCCATACAGGAATTATTGAAATTTTTTCTAAAATTCAATCCATCACATAACTCAATTGAAAATTTAAACTAAATTTTTCTAACATCATGTCTATTTTAACTGGCTTTTACAGCTAGGAGCAGATCTGCCTATGGAAATATTCTGTTGGCCCCGTTTCCATACAGGAATTTTTTTAAAATTTTTCTTCCTTGTCTGTTTCAACTGCCTTTTACAGTTAGGAGCAGATCTGCCTATGATAATATTCTACCCCGTTATCATACAGGTAGTATTAAAATTTCAATTATAAATTTAACCGCTCTGGCGCGCGACGAAGTCGCCCAGACCTACGAAGTACCGGTTGCGCTTCCAGTTCTGCGTCACTCCCACTCGACCCATTTCCACTTCCATTTGACTCGTCCGAGCTCGCTCCCGATTCATCGGAACCACTCGGTGTCTGCGCATTGAGAGGAGGTGGCATAATAACTTCCCACAATGGAGGGGGCAATATTATTTTCCTACCCTGGCGCTCGACGGTGGAGCTGTCTGAAAGATCATCAGCTTCGTCCTGAGACTCGAAATTCTCCAGGTCGGAATCCACCGAGTCATTCCTGATTCGCTGTGGTACCGATCGTTGCTTATTTCTTGGTGTTTTACCTAAATAGGGTTTTAACCTGTTCACGTGAACTATTTGTTCCTTGCGTGAACCCACCAATCTTATTTTATAAGTGACCGGTCCAATCTTACTAATAATTTCAAAAGGTCCGATCCAACTTTGACTCAATTTCTTAGCTAGCCCGATTTTTGACGCTAAATCTCTCAAATAAACTAAGTCCCCTACGTTAAACGTTCGTTCTACCGTCTTTTCACTTAATTTTTCCACCTTAGCCGACACCTCAACTGGTGACTTTCGTTTCATCGCGGAGCGTCGTGGCGCCGCATGAATAACATATTTATTTTGAACTTGAGGAGCTTTTTGTTGAACGATCTCAACCTCCTCCTCCAGGTCTGTCATCACGTGAATATCGTCCCAACCGACTTGTGACAAATTGGATGTTTTATTTACCGCTGTCTTACGCGTCTTTCGTGGTCGAGGTATTTTAATCTGAACCGGGTCAGAAACCTTGGAAGATTTTATTGAGCCCTCCAACGTCTTTATTATTTCGTTTTCCCCGAAAAAATCTGAAACGTATTCGAGCCACTCATTCCACTCTTTATTAGGCGTTTTCAGTTTATCCGCACTCCTATTCACACCACACTTTGGGTTTTTTTCCGGTTTCCGCCTGAACCCTCTAGAAACTATTCCCAAATTTACTTTACCCGTCACTTTCGGGAGTGGTAAAGTTTTCGCTTGCACGTACACCCCAGTATGGGTCGACACAACCCGTACTCGTCCACGGTTATTGTGCCTTGCACTTCTCCTCTTACGTCTGTTCTGGGCCATCCCCCAGATACCTGAATTCTCTTGACATTCATCTATTGTGTACAAGGAAATTCTTTGACCCCACAAAATCATAATTGGGTCCCCCGCATAATCGATAACAGCTTTTTGAGCTGCCAAAAAATCTCTCCCTATTAAAACTTGTACATCATGTAATAGATTTTCGTCGACTACCACCATCGAATGCTCAACTTGATGATCCTCTCGGTCCTTGGTATTAGTGGCCCCCACTGATACCTCCGCTGTTCCATAAACTGTTATATGATGTCCTGTAACACCTCTTAGAACCAGACCTTCAAACCCATCTGGATCAATCATTGATTCGGGAACCAGCTGTCTTTGAATAAGAGTAGCTGAAGCACCTGTATCCACTAAACACCTACAGAAGCAACCGTTTATTTCAAGTACCGCAATGTGTGGTACCAATAATTGTAGATCCACAACCTGGATTTCAGGAGTGAAATCCCTAAATTTAGCCCAATACGACTCTCGACCTAAGTTCAATGACTTGGACATTTTTGCTCTCTTGGAATTAAACCCTGAGTTTCGCCTAATCCCATTATTTGTCCTTTGGGGACATTTATCAGCCCAATGACCTAATTCATTACAAACATGACATGGTCGATGCCCTGTTTTACCATGATAACCGATAACTCCCTGTACCTCAACCACGTTGTGGTTAAACCGGCGCCCTAAAATTATTTCTTGCACCATCTCATGATGCTCTGCTAGTTCTTCACACGCTTCCAACGTTAATTTATCCGTACCTATCAACGCCGCGCCGACAACCCTGAATAATTCTTTCTTTAATCCCAATTTGAATTGATTTACCATCAACTCCTGATTTTTCCGCCTTAACCCCGACTCTTCACCTGTTTTCGCTGAACGCAAGTCTTCCTTTAGTACTTTCCCACCTAAGGTACGAATCCTCGTACAAAATGTGTTAACAGCCTCGCTTGGACCCTGAAAACACCTATTTAAATTTAGTTGATCTTCTCCTGGCCGTTTGCGCGGAGAGAATTTAGTGATCAACCTTGATTTAAAATCATCGTAACTTAAACTATCCAACGTAGTGTCGGATTTGAAGAAATCGTACGCTGGTCCTACCAACCTATATTTTAATATTTTTAACGTATCATTTTGTGGCCAACTATCTAGTCGACTTCTTTGCTCTAACTTATCGAAATACCGTAGTACTTCTTTGCCATTAAAATGGTCTAACGTAGCCGCAATTGTTCCCAAGCTATAATAAGGTGCTAGACCCGTAGGTAATGCAGCGACTGGCGTACTCGGTGCGCTAGCCTGTTGCATCGTTACATCACCCGCTCCTACATTAACCGGTACGTTAATATTCTCTTGTAAAGGCATTTTACTTTAACTTTAATAAGTTTTTACTTGAAAAACTTATTCTATCTTCTCAATTAATTCCTTAAAGTCAATTAAGCAACTCAAATTTCACAAATTATTAATTTTACCAATAATTCTTAAAATTATCAAGCAATTCTGTGCTCTACACGCTTTGAGTAGAGTTCAAAAAAAAAACTTACAATTAATAAGCAACACAATCCTACACGCTTTGAGTAGAATTTAATATAACGTAAAATAAAATTTAAATCATTCGCCACACAACACTCAATAATTTGATTTCGCAAATTTTTTCTTTCTACGAATTATTTTATCAATGAAATAAATCAACTCAATACTTCTGTGTTCCAAATGTGAACACAACAAACACAAAATAAATCAAAACTTAGAGAAAAATTTTATTATCCAAAATTTTTCCTGATTCTTTCAAAAAGGTCATTAACGTCTCTTAATGCCCCAAAATGCTCATCCCATCTAACACAATTAAAATCAAATTTGAAAATTTTCAAAAAAAAATTTTCCAAAATTTTTTTCTGATTTTTTCAAAAAGGCCGTTAACGTTTCCTAGTGCTCAAAATGCTCATCCCACCTAACACAATTAAAATCCAAATTTTGAAAATTTTCAAAAAAAAAATTTTCCAAAATTTTTTCTGATTTTTCCAAAAAGGCCGTTAACGTTTCCTAGTGCCCAAAATGCTCATCCCACCGCTGCCACCATTTGTAACAACCGGGGGTGCGTTATTAAAATTAATTATAAAATTTTCTCTTAAAATTTTGATAATAATTTCAGAAAACACAAGAACCTTTTTACTTGGCCTAAATAAAAAGTCACCCCAGAATGTTCTCTTAATTTATTTGGTTTTCCCAAAAATTTCTCGAGTTTTGAGATACTCCTGAATCTTTGGGAATATCGACGAAGGTTCCACGGTAACAAAGGACAGTCTATTTTTAGTTTTTACGCTGCCACCCGACAAAATTCTCTTTGTTAGTTGTCCTGGACCTCTTCGATACTTTTTGGTAGCTCTGGTTTGGTTTCCCAATCTTCACGAAATGACGTAAATATCGCTGGCTAATGTAGGGTGAAAGGTGCCCTGTGCAGTGATTTTGGGAAAACGTAGGAATCGTTAACTTTTGAAAAACTTCCACCTTTATTTTATGGGGTTCTTTTAAATTCAAAATAAAAGAATTAATATTTCCCAAATATAACAATTTATTAAATTAAACTGAATTATTTACAAAGATTTACAAAATAATTAACTCGAAATTATAATATGACAACACTTTTGCCACAGTATAATCAACAAAATAACTTTTGAAAGTAATAATTGACGAAACATTCAACCAACTACAATTTTTTTCCGTCTCTGAATATCAATTATTCAGATTTCCAAAATTAAACATAAAACAGATTAACTTATCAAACCTTACTTTATACGATTAAATAATATTGGCTAAACTTATATGCAGCCAAACCTATCAACAAACGAGGAAACAATCGTCTCGCGATTATCCTTTAAAATTAAGTATCAATAACCTGATGAGCGAATCTCACTCCAATCAATTATTATAATATAAGGAACCCAAATACATTTCCTTAACAACTCGTTAGAATACAAAAATTTGCGTTCTCAAATTATGATTTGACAGTCGCGCACACAAAATAAAATCATTTATCAGTAAACAATAACTTTTACCTTTAGTTGTTTCAGCAAAACCACAAAAACTTAACTTATTTATTTAAGTCGAGAAAATTAATTAAATTATTTAATTTAATTGATTACCACTAACTTATTTATTCAAACAATGGTTTGATAAATAGTTGCAAACAAAATTACTAATTGAGCTTTTGTACTGTAAAAAACTCAATTATCAAAACTCAAAACCCAAATCGCACTTGGAGTCTTCGACTTCAGCTTTGTTTTTCGAAATTTGCTTCCAAAATGGCCAGCAAGTTTCTTAGCAACAGGTGAAGGAGGACTCTGTATTTAATTCACAAAATTAACCCGCACAATCGAGTCTACGAATATGTACCCTTATCAAAAAGCGTCTATGATCACTCCCCCTGGAGCAACGCAGTTTGATGCAGGTAACGGCCGGACTCTCTCTTATCAGTACAGTTACCCATATTTATAACTTCTGACCCACTTCTCTTCCAAAGTGAATCTTTTTATTTTTTATATTAAAATCCATGTGAGTAAAAGACGTCCTTCCGCAATTAGAGGAAGATACATTTTTTTCCTGCGCGTAGAAATAGCCGACTTAGCAATTCCCACACGCGTCTACTGGTAATTGAAAATTTAATTCCAATTTCTACATTTCTTGACTTTTCCAACTTATTTTTAGATATTTGGAATCGTTATCTCTTAAACGTTACAAATATACAATTCATTTCTCTGTAGGACCAAAATTAAGAAATGACCTAAAATCTTGTCATTGAGACGGGAAGCGTAATCCTTATCTAAACGGAAATGGTCATCAAATTCGCTTCGTATCTCCGCCCGTCGCACACCTGCAATACGTAGATATATTTTCTACATTACAATGTAGTAATTATACTTTGTTGCAAAGTTAAATTTGAATTTTTTACTCAAAGTAATTTTGACTCGACCCTGTCGATATTTTTACTTTGAACGAAATTTTACGCTGATTCCAAAGATATAAGAATCGAAAAATTTTATAAAATGTCAGCACAATTTGAATTACTATATTTCCATAGGCGTACACAAATTATTTTCTTTTACATCTAAAATTGCATTTTAATTTTTAAGTCCTTTAAAAATCATAACTAGAAAAATAAACAACCCGAAATTAACCCTTAATTTCCGGGGTGTTACACATGAATGGACAGATTTACACGTATAGTGTTAAAATTTAAAACGTTAAATGTTACGTGCATGTCTGAGCCATTACACCTGAATACTTGTGGTTTGAGACAAACTTATTGTCCTCATAAAAATTTGATGCAAATTGTTTATAAAAATTTTTACGTTCAATTAATAAATTATGCTTGTTACGAATTTACACCCTTTTATTTCGTTTATCGAACTCATCGACTCTGAACAAGAGAAAAACCCATCTCCGGCAAAAAACTAGTTTTGGGGGCTTTAGTTATAGTTCGTTTGACGAGAAGATCATAACAATACATTCAGGTAATCCGACCTAATAGATTAGATCGACCTGAGTTAGACAGAGCTTAAAACATGAGCTAGGAGGTTAGGTCGATCTTAAAATTGAATGTAGACTAACCGCAATTCGACCAATCAAGCTAACTGATTGGTTGGGAACAATGCTGTCAGTTCGAACTAACTAAATGGATGTATGTATACACAGCCAGGCTAAACTTAAAACCGACCTATCCTAGATCGATCTAATGTTATGTTGACCTATTAACTGCATGTACACTGGGAAAATATTGTAAATCAGATTAACAACAATTAACAAGAAGTTGATAATCTGAACTGCAGTTGACGTTTTCTGAATAAAAGTAGAAAATGGTGTAAATGGAAATACACCGAATTTGCTTCTGCCGGCTTTTGCTTTATATAACATTTTAATTAATAAAGTGAAACTATGACTTTCAATTTATTTTAGAAGTTCATTAATAGTACAATGAAACAATTCTCATGTCAGGTCGTTTGAGGTACTACCATTGTGATAATAATTATTGTGGTTTACGAGTGAAGTTAACCTCATTTTCATAACACAATCAAGACTACCGCAATCATATTTCTTCGTACGGCCTGATTAGAGAAGTGCTTCCATTGGAAAATCAATGACAATAAGCAATTTAGGTGCAATATCAAGTAAACCGATAATTGAAATTTACGACATACAAGATTTGCAATATATTTCTTTCTCACTACGTGTAACATGGCTTGAAGCAAAAGTTCTATGTGGTGCTTATAATGGACAATTGGCTAAAATTGACAACTTGACAAAAGCTAAAAATTTGATGAAGGAAATTGAAAACTCCAATATTGGTAAGAAATAGAACTATCAATAAACTACATCCCATGAAAAACGGTAACAAAAATATGTTAATAGAATTTGACAATTTTTGGATTGGTGGTTACAAACAAAACAAATTGTGGATATGGATTGATGGAACCAATATACCCATTAATGCAACCAACGATTTTCCATCATGGCACTATCAACCATTTGGAGAGTCAAACCAATGCTTAGCAATGGATCGCTACAATCATAGTGTTCCATTACTTATTAATTTAAATTGCAACTTGAAGAAGTACTTCATATGCGAAAAAGGTAAAACTATCATTATTTGTGTAATGAAGATATTTTCCAAATTGTTCCAGAATTACATGTTTCAATAAAGAAAGACTTACTTCTTCCATCTCAAAGTATTTCATTCAATAATAAAATATATCTCTTGTATAATTACAAAACTACATGGTATAAGGCATCTGCATTTTGCAGAATAAAAGGATATAGGTTAGCAATAATAACTACTAAAGAAGAAATTCAGTTATTGGGCAAACGAATGATTCAAACCAGACCAAGTAAATATAACAAATTATTATAATAGTATTTTGTTTAGATAGTACTCATCTAATTTAACTAAAGTTTTTGAAAATGTGTGGATTGCTGGTTATCACATCGACAATTACTGGAGGTGGTTATCTACAGGAAACATTATTTCCGATGGTATACAATTTTCACCGTGGAATGAAAATTATATAAATAAAACGACTGGTTGCGTATTATTGGATCGACATTTAAACAAACAACAATTTGTTACAACGCACTGTCAAAACGAAAGACAAATTCTATGTGAAACATGTAAGTTTCTATCACAATCGAGATAAATATGAAAATAAGTTGTAAATTTAGATGATCCAGATGCAGTACCACAAAGTGATTTTACAATGGTTCCAATTCTATACCAAAATTGTAGTGTATTTCTTATTACTCTTGAGCTCACTTGGGATGAAGCTTTTAGTTACTGCTCGAATCGAAGTTTGTATCTTGCAGAAACGGAAGATGAGGAATTACTCAAAATGATTTCCCAAACTATGTCCATCCAAATCTTTGGTTTGCTTTAGTTTTTATTACACAAAAATAAAGAATTATTAAAATGTGTTTCAGAAATTAAACATGTGTGGCTTGGAGGAAAATTAAAAAATTCATACTGGATTTGGGCTACTAGTGGTAACAAAATAATAAATTGTCACATTGACGAAGAGTGTGTAGATGATAAGGACTCAAATAATACGAACCATTGGCATTGTTTGAATTTAGACGGGGATGTGGATAACAAGCCCAAATTGTATGGAATTGAGTGTAAATCACGACAATTTTTTGTGTGCATGGAGAATGCTTGCAGTGAAAATATTGGAAATGTTGCACACTTTGAAGATAAACCAAACGAGCAAAAACGTAGACAAAATATAGCAACCATTTCACCACAAAATGGAAAAGCAACTGCTGCTTTTACAAACTCAAAATTGAATAATCCAGAAACCATAACACCAGCGAGTTCAGCAACTACAGTAGAAAGTTAGGCTATCATATTTCTGGTCGAAATGAAATGTATTTATTGTAATTTCAGTTTCTGTAAGGCGCCAACCTCAAGTATGTCCCACTCAGTCTCTTCCAATTATATTAAATGGAAAATGGAATATAGCCTTCTTCGAACTATTAACATATTGGGAAGCACTGAAAAAATGCCAAAATTATGGAGGAAATTTGGCAAATGTAGAGAGAAATACAGAAAATTCAATTCGGGAAAGATTAGGAAATTGCAAGGGTTATTATTACTGGAGAAACTAATTGAAATTCATTTTCATTTGAGATATTTTAGAAACCGATTTATGGATTTATAAAAAGGATTATCCTTGTGCAAGACTACCAACTGGAGAAATAATTAATTATGGCTTTATTAATAGAAATAATCTTTGCAGTAACAAATTAGGAAGTTTATGTGAAATTGGTAAAAATATTTTGACCTCTCTGTTCTATTAACTTTTGAACTTTCTTTTTGACTTTGAAGTTTTTTCAATTAGTCAAACTATGTAAATATAATACCAATTATTAAATTCATAGCAGAGGAGTGTTCAGCGAAAGACCGAGCTAAAGAAATTCCATAAAGTCTGCTATTCAAACCTGGAATTCTTGCTCTACAATTTAACTGACGATGACACCAAACCACTGCTGTGATCCAGCTTTTGATGTTATTTTTACATTTAATGAAAAACTAACAACAATTTTCAATTTCTTTCCAAAATATTTAGTTAATTTACAACCATATTTAAATTTTTTAATCAGGAGGTCATGAGAACAATGTATGAGCTCAGCGTAGTTAACCTCTATTATAGAGAGTTTAATGGTTTGATGGAGTTCATGGATTCCGAAAACCTTGAAGTAACTTGAAAGTCATATCGAGGTAGTTCAATGTGAAAAATTGAATTTTCTCCTTATGCTTATCAGTTACGTCTGTGAAACTAATTTCATTTGTCTGAAAGAGGAGATGTTAAAAATTCTAAAAAGAAGAAGTCTTGTGTACCTGCTTGGAGAAGATTTTGGAGAGATCTGATTCTGTCTTTTTAGGATGAGCGGCGTTCACAATGACGTGGGGCTTGTCTTGCTTCGGTAGAAAGCTAGCAAGAGCCAATCAAAATGAACAATGTTTTAATTATAGAAGAAGATGGAAGAAAATACTTTAATCTAATTTGCGCTTGCTAGCTTTCTACCGAAGCAAGGCAAGACCCTACTTCATTGTGAACGCCGCTTAAATGCTTGGTTTGATCGAATGTTATCCGTCTGACTATCAACTGTAAAAAAAATTAATCAATTTAATACCTTAAAATTAATTTTTAGATTCCAACCCGGAAAATTACACAGAATTAAAAGTAAATTGCAAAAACAGTACCGTAATGTTTGGAGCAAATATTTTATCTTATGCTGATCAAAATTGGATTACCAAGCAAAATTTAAGCGTAAACTTTCCTGTTTGCTTAAGTAATAATTTGTTATATACTACATTCACGTCAGTCAAAATTTTCTTACAGTTGTAAATAGTCAAATTAAATAAGTTTTACATTTGGAAACCAATTAAATGTGATAAATTGCTTTTCAAATTAAAACCATAAAGGTTTCAGATAGCAATAAATTTGCAAATCACTTTCTGAACTGGTTGGGTGAGATAATCGAAGAACATGCCGGGTTTCTGTTTATTTTGGATAGATCAACCAATGAATATACATTTGAAAATAGTTTACTTGGTTTATCATTTATGGAAGTCGTGTTAAATATTTTTAAGTAAAGTTTTCAAAGAGTTTTATGTAAAATATAAATTATTGTTTTTAGTTTGAACAGAAATCTTCCATCTGGGCTAATACTCTTTGGAGAAAATGCAAAAGTAGCTATTCCTTATACCGAAACAGATTTCTGTAAAGTTGCGTTTTTTTAAATATCTTTGAAATTGTAAATTTTGAGATTTTTCCAGATTCGAAGAAAAATCTTGAGGTTCAGAATAATTGGAGGGTTTAAAAATAAGTTGAGTTTTTATATTAACGCGTTAACGGAAGCAGAGGATCAAATAAATAAATATCAACTTCACAGAAGGACTCTGATCTGTAGGATTTTACAATTCCAAAAAGGTTACATTGTTAATGCTTCCTTTTCAGTTTTCATATCCAATAACATCAACAAAGGTGAAGAAAATCTTTCTGTTGTCCGCAGGCTGCAACAAAATCATACAATCTTCTCTATTGGAAGCAATCGAGATGGATTAACAGATTTAAATATCATCGCGTCGCATTACAAAAATAATGTTTTGTTGTATGGTTTTAGGAATTACGCCCATATGCATAGCTTGATGGTTTTCATCAAATGTAGATACTTTAAAATGGATTAATTTTTTATAATAAATAATTATAACATTTTAGATAATAAAGGAAATCCTGCGAAATGCGCTGAAAAGAAATATCAGATGTTCCTGAATTCTAACATTGAAACTGCCAAAGTCGGTGAAGGCAACCAATGAAGGATTAGAAATCGAGGGTCGTTCTTAACATTATGATCATAATGGAATGTCTCATTACTTAGAATAATTGCGACGATTTAAAACCAAAGTTTTCTTTTCATAACGAAAATATTTTTATTTTGAAATGTTTACAATAAAATATCATCTTGACATTTGGACCTATCTATGCTTATAAAATAAAGAGACCATAGTTAAATACTTCAATACATCTTTTTCATTTGCGTAATATAAACGAAATCCATTATAATCTAAGTTATCCAAATTTATGCCACATCACGATTTCATTAAATATTTAATTCGGAAATTCTTATTCCTACTTGTAAATATCGAAATAGAAAAAAATATTTCTAATAAATTAACTAATATTTAAATAAACTTTTCCTTATAATTACGTCACATTCAATCTCGTAGGTAAAAAAAATATGCACATTCAAATTATCAGAGCTCAATTTTGATATTATTAGTCGGAAATGTTTGTATGTCAATATAATATTATTGAGGTAATTTACATCCGTTACAAACGAGTCGTTTCTCCATTATCTGATTTATCGTTTTCTTCAACAACTTCCATAATATTGAAGGTGCTTTTAGCGATAGCACGCAATTGGGTCGATATCGAAGGCCCAGCTTCTTCTACCATCTTGGAAAAGAATCCAACTTGGTTTTCAAGTAGTTTATAGGGATGACCAAACTCTACGAGTAAACCAGCGTCCATAACTAACACTTGATCAGAATCCATAATTGTGTGCAATCGATGTGCTATCGTTAAAACTGTGCAATTTGTGAACTTCGTCCTAATGGTTTGTTGAATTAAGTTGTCGGTTCTAAAAAGCACAACATTAACCTACACAAATTATGTTTTATTTTGAAAACATACTTAGGGTCGACATTCGCCGTGGCTTCGTCCAAAACCAAAATTTTATTGTTTCTTAAAATAGCCCTAGCCAAACACACTAACTGTCTTTGACCAACACTAAAATTACTTCCACCTTCCTGAACTATAAAATCTAATGACGTAGTCGATTCTTTTAATTCGACCTAAATTAAAAAACGGTTAGTTCAATATCACAAACAATCAGTAACTCACTTCTTCTAAAACTTTCCAAAGATCTTCATCGGGAAACTCTTCAAATGGATCCAAATTATACCGCAGAGTTGCCGAAAATAATACCGGTTCTTGTGGAATAATGGAAATATTTTTGCGTAGTTCGTTCAAACTAATGCTGTCCGTTTCGACATCATCAATCAAAATTTTTCCTTCTATTGGAGAAAGCCTAAATAATGCAGCCAATAGGGACGATTTTCCAGCTCCGGTCCGTCCAACAATTCCTATCTAAAACCATCAAGTTTACTAATCTCAAAAATAAATCATTCAATTGTTGCAAACCTTTTCTCCACCTTTGACGAAGAAATTTAAATTTTTTAAGACGTAAGAACCATATTCGGAATATTTTAACGAGACGCCAGAAAATCTTACCGATCCAGTATGGGGCCATGGCAATGGTAAAGTAGTTTCTGAAAATCAAAGGATTAAGTTTTGGCTGAATTTTGAAGAAATGTTACCTTTTGGTGTCTCTTGTGGAGTTTCTTCCTCAAGGTTAGTATATTCCAACACTCTTTCCACGCACGTCATTTGACTTACAACTTCCGCCGTTTGTCGAATTCCATGTTGAACCATTACAATTAAAATAAGAGAATGGGAAATTGCTAAACCTACCAAGCTACCATTGATATCATTATCTGAAAAAATATTATGAATATTAATTTTGCTTTTAAGTTTGAGCTTGAAAAAACCGTCTTACATTGACTGACCAAAATAAAGCCGTAGATAACGCATAATATAAAGAGGAAGCACAGTAAATCGATCCAGAGACCAAATGATGAAATGCATACAATCATCATGTACCAGGCTGAGGTGTGAGTATCCTAGAAATTAAAATATTAGTAAAATGGAATTTAAAACGATGAATAGTTTGAACCAAACCTGGTGCAAATCAAACTCCGTCATCAAGGCTTGTTCAGCATCGGAAGCCCTTATGGTTGTCATACCGTTCAGGGTGGCAGTAATGTGTGAAAATACGGGACTTTTAGCTAAAATTTACATTTTAAAAATTGAATCCAATATGATTGATAGTTCACTTACTAATGCCTTCCAAATGTTTGATATTTCTTGCAATAGCCACATACCAATTTCGCATTTTGTAGAACACAAATCCCAACAATACTATAACGATAATCATATATGGATTTGTAATTGTAACCATTAATAAAATACCAATGGTAACTAAAAATATCTAAAATAAAAAATTTTTATATAGAAATAAAAAATATAATATGCTTATGCACTAGGTGTTATAATAAATCATAATTATAGTAGGTATATAATACATATTACATAATATGGTAGGTATAATATACTCACTTGTATAGCTTCCAGAACCATACGTGGTAAGATTTCGTCAATTATTCCCATATCTCTTGAAAAGCGATTCAATATTCTGCCACTAGGATTAGTATCGAAAAATTTCATCGGTGTTATCAATAACGAAGAAAACATTTTGTTATGCAAATTCTTGGATGCGTTCATCGCAACTTTGAAGAAGTACACAGATCTTGACGTTAACAAAACAATGCTTAGAATGATTAATGAAGAGTAAACGTAAATAGCTAAAGTCTTCCAAACTGCATATTCGTAATCTTCATCATCATTTGAAAATTTGTAATGATAAGAACCATTGTGAAGAAGTTCGGATTTATTGATTGGTACTAGAACCTCGCCAGTTGATAAAGAAGACTCGTTGTGAGTTGACAAATATATTCCTTCCTCGTACGTCCTAAAAGAAGATATGTGTGATTTGCTGATGAGAAAAGATGATAAAATACTAACCAATAAGCTATCCAAAAATCTAAAGCGTTGGATGCTGCTTGGCCAGCAACCAGAAACACCGCTAAGAAAAATAAAATGCAGATACTTCCACCTGCTTTAGCATACTCCCAGTAAACCGACGAATCTTTCGAAATAGTCATTTCTTCATTATCATTAAATACAGTAACTTCCATATTAATGGACATATCGCTCTAAAGTTAAAAAAAGTTATTTTCCATGTTATACCCAATAAATGAGATGCTTACTCTCATAGAAATGGTAGACCTAACAGAATCTTTCCTCTTCCTAACCGATCTTCGTAATGGATCCAAGTCCTTTTCCAACTGAGGATTTTCTGGATCGTCAGGTTTTTCGATAGTTCCTAACATTTTTGTAAAATCGAGTTCACTGTTTGATAATTGAGCAAATGTACCTTGGGCTTCAATTTTACCCTAAAAGATTAACAGTTAAATATAACCATGAGAAGATAAGTAAATCGTACCTGATTTAATACAACTATGTGATCGGCTTTCCTCAGGAAGTGCAATTGATGTGTTACAAGTATCCGAGTTCTGTTCCTCAAATAATTAACGATACATTCTTCGAACAGGTGCTTTCCTACATGAGTGTCAACCGCTGAAAGAGGATCGTCTAACAAAAATATATCTCCATTGCTGTAAATTGCCCTAGCTAAATTAATTCTTGCCTTTTGGCCACCGCTCAACGAAACTCCTCGGTCGCCGACGTATGTCTTATCTCCATGCGGAAGCAATTTAAAATCTTTTTCCAGAGCACAAACTTTCACCACTTCTCTGTAAAGCTTACGGTCGTATTTCTGACCAAACAAAATATTCTTTCTGACGGTCGATGCGAAAAGCCAAGCTTCTTGAGACGAATATGAGAGATGTCCACCTGTTTTAACTGTTCCTCGTTCTTGCATCAATTCTCCCAAAAGAAGTTGTAAAAGTGAAGATTTTCCTGCACCAACAGGCCCAATAATGGCGCACAAGGAACCCGATGGTATGGTTAAATTAATGTTTTTTAAAACTTTCACGTCGGGTACCCAGGAAGCTGAAACAGTTTTTAACGATATTGCCTTGGATTTGTCTTTTATTATGTCGGCTTGAGTTTTCTCCTCGAGTAACAGGAATTTTTGCAATCGTTTTACGGAAACTAAAGTTTCTGCGCCTATATTTGTTGCTAATGGAAATTGACCGGCAAGTGAGTGTTGCAATAGATTAAAAAATTGTACCATGGAAAATACTTTTTCAGCTGTTATATGATGGCCAAAAAGAACGTACGAAATCACAGTCACGTAAAGAATTGTGCGTTCGACAAATACGCATGAACTAATTGTTATTCCACGGATATAAGAGACCCATGATAAAACATTTATTTCTTGTAGTCTTGCTAATTGGATTACTTTTGCAAATGGTTTTTCCCATGCGTACATTTTGATGACATGAATTCCAGAAATGATTTCGTCCATTTTCTTAACTCTGTTATCTGTTCGTTCGGCTACTTTTAAACGTAATACTGATGATAATTTTCCAGTTACAACTGCAAATTTAGGGTGTTAATGGTAAAATTGTTGTTAAGTGTAGAAATACAAACCATGAACTGGAATGGTTAATATCATAAGGAATCCAACACCTATTATAGCTGATACCCCAACTTGTAAATAAATATAATAAGTTACTATTGGCATGAGTATTGGCATTATCCAAATATGATGGAGGTACATCGACACCAAATCAAAACGGACTACATCGTTTGAAAGCAAATTTACAATTTGGCCAGCTGCGGATAAATTAAGCGATTTTTGACTAAGTCTTAAAGTCTACAAGTAAAAAACGACAACACTTTTAGATTTGGTGCATAGTTTCTTGAATTTGTGCGAAAATGAGTTATTGACCAAAAAGTCTAATCCGTTGAGTAAATAATTCTTGAAATTGAAAAAGTTTATAATTTTCTACTTTTAAATCAAATTAATGCAGCATTAACTGAACAATTACTTTAATATCCATACGTAGTAAGACATGTCGACCTTACAAAATATATCTACCTAAACATTAAAATCCACATAAAGCAACTAAAAGTAATTCCTAACCTTGAAAAAATTCAAATAAATAGTATCTGAAGAAATACATACGGTTAATTAAATAAAAGTTACATGTTTACAAATTAACATTTCCGTAAATTTATGGAGAATTTTATAAAAAATGTGGGTTTTTTGTTGCCTTAAATTTAATGAAATCAGATATAATTTTATACAAAAGAAAATTTGTGGATGAATAATGTGTGCCAAATACTGGATATATCAAAATAACTGTACGTTTCTTGCTAGATAATATATAGGTATATTCAAAAAATATTATAAACCCAGTTGGTGAGGTGCTAGGAAAAATGGAACTCTCTGGTCTTCTCTCAAATTTATGAAAAAGATTATATTTTGACTTACCTTTCTATAAATTAACGAAGAGCAAGCGATTCTAACTCTCATCCCAATTTGATTTAACGTTAAATTAGTATGATGATCGAAGAATATTAAAATAAACGATATTAATACAATAAAACCACCATATAAACATTTATCCTTAAAATTATTGTATCTACTTTCTTCACTAGTTTCTATTTTGGAAAACAATCCAATGAAAATAGCCAAACAAGCAGGTTGAATAGGTCTAAAGAAAAGTGTTAATTTTTTGATCAAACAATCGATTGTAAAATTACCTAATAATTGCCATCTGAATAAACATAGAAATTCCCATAAGCATATATTGCCCGAAAAATGTCCTCCTAATCGCCCTAAGTAAGCTTGGGCCTCTGTGCTTACTTTTTGCGCTTTTAAGTTCATAATTCCAATTATTTTCTAATAAATTACTTAACACATCCGATTTATCGGTCGCCAAATTTGTGTACAAATCGTTAACTCCCAAGTCTTGGTGGACACCCTTGTAACATAATTTTGTAAACCATCTAAAAATGAACAAATTAAATCTGAAATTAACTTACAACAATTATATTACTTACTTAAAAACAAGTTTTGATAAAATGTTTGCAGATTCTCTTGGATTAGCATTTTGGATGTTGATATTATTATCCATAACTGATGATTTTTGAAGTTGGTGCAAGTACTTTTTTTATTCAATTAAGTAATCACATAATGATCGAATCAATTGGACCAAATTAAAATTGTAGCGTAATTCCCTAAAAATGAGAGTCGTAATTTGGCTAACTTTTTGATAGCTACTATTTCCTACTTAAAATTAGTTCTAACTGCTTGAGTAAATTTATAAATTTTTCATAAATTGGCGCAAAACAAGTAAATTTAATAATAATGATAATGAAATGAATTTAAATTTATAATTAAGAATAATTAAATTTTAGTTGTTTTAATATGTTTTTTGTGTTTAATACAATACAAATTGCCTTGACGCTGATGATTCCAATTTTAAAGTACCCTGACACTGCTTTGCACACTGTTTAGTTTTTCAAAAAGGGAGTCTTGGGTACTAGGTAACTTTTCTCACCGCAAAAACTGAAACTATTGTTTTTCTGATTGAAAGGTGTTGATGTTAACACTCGATACATTATAATGCTCAAATCAAATGTCAAGTTGTAGATAACAGTTGATAACAAAATTAAAACGATTTAGAAAATTATACGACTAATTTATTTATTTCTATATTATGGATATCGAGGTATACCAACAAAATTGTAAGCGTTGTTTGTGAACACTTGCATATGGTTGCAATCTTCTAACCTGTGACTGACGTCATAGGGCGCAAACAACAGATTGCCTTGCATGCAGTGGTGAACAGGAACAACGAGTGAAATTTTTTTAATACTACATCGAATTTGCGTGGTACTCTAAATATCAGTTTATTTTTATCATTTTAGAGACACGTGATCGATGTATGAAGGAAATACTTATAAAAATTTGTGATATTTCCGACTTTGTGTGACAAATATTGTGTGTACTGTAAAGATAACGCATTTTTATGTAAATACCAGTTTAATTTATAAACTAATCAACATACTTTCTCGCACAAAAATTTAATTCCGCATTTTTTAACCGATATGGGGACAAAAATTTTTAAATGTCAAAAGTAAGAAGATCAGTATGAAAGTTTTTAATATAAAATTTGTCCTGTATTCATTTAAAACAATTTACAATGCATGTCAGGACACCTACGTATTATTGCAAAGATGTGGCACACTTTAAATTTTTCAAATATCGAAAGCTTAGATAATTGTTGGATCAAAGGTACACGCAGGAAATTGAAATTTTTTTATTATCACCTTAAGGGTTTATTCACATCGTAAACAAAAACATGTTCTGCAAGCAGCGCCAGAGGCAAGCAGGCTATTTTTAGATTATCACGAGTTTCACTTATAAATCATTCCAACGATTTTTGATTTTAATTAAAAAAGTTAATAAAAACCGTTATTAATAGTATGCTTTTACCAATTAGAGAAATCAAATTTTCATTGCATTGTAGAAACTATAATAAACAATGATATCAACAAGCTTTAGTCACTTACACGTTTTTAGTGTATGTTCGGTTCGATCTCATTGGACTGCATTTATACAATCGGCAACAATTATAAAGCAGAAAATTCAAATAACAATAAAACGGTGCTGATAAGAGATTTAATCTGATAGTCAATAAAGCACTTTTCTCTTATTTTTGCTCACGATAGTCCGATATTCAAATCAGAACTTGTCTCTCGCACCTAACTAGCGTTCACAACAGGTCACCGAAACCATAAATTTTTTTTAATTGTAATAGATACTGAAAGTGCATGTAATTATAATTAACGTTCTACGTGCGTTAATGTAATTAATAATAAATACGTAATAGTAGACATGGCCATTATCTCGCAACATTTAAATTTTTATTCAAGTTCAATGTCCATTTTGTAATTGAATACTATGGTCAAAATGCATAAGAGTCATACTAAAGCGATAACTATATAAACAAATGGCAAAGAACAATTTTCCAACATTTTTATAAATAAAATAATTGAACTTGAGCTACCTCTAAACAAAAACAAATCTTTTTGCAATGAATGACTCAATCGTGCTTGAAGAAATAAACATGTTTATTGAAAAAGAACATTGAAAATCCTTAGAAAATTACACAAATAGCTCAAGGACGACAGAAAATTTGCATACACTCAAGAAAATCGCAATCATCGTTAAGAAAATTAATAATAATCATTAGAAAACGGCGATTAAGTCCATAGTAAAGTCTGAAGCGATTGGTTCATTGACCAAACGTTTCCCGTATCCTTTCATCTAAATGTAAATTTTTAAAAATAACTCAAATCAGGTTTGTGGAATTTTTTGCAATAAATTCATGACAAGTAAATAGTGCCCTGCAAAACGCATTTCATAGCTATTCAAATACTAAAAAAGTGATTTGCTCGAATCGCGACTTTAAAATCCGACAAACGGTAAATTGCAAACTTCTAAATTTTTAAATAGAAAATTGCAAAATTTAAAAGCGTTTTATTTTGAAACAATTAAGTAATGGTGGTGTAACAACATAAGTATGAATTTGTCAGCAAAAAGTTTCCTTTCACAAACGTTCAGATATTGGGAAAAAAATTCAAAAACGGTCAATTGAAAACCCATCATCACAAGCGGCCTTGGAGTTCAATCAAAAAACTGATTAAGTGAACGGTGGAAACCTTGATTATATTACATAAAATGCATTTAAAAAAATTAAAATCACAAGTACTTATAATATACTTTGGGAAATTTATAACAGAAAAGGGTACTCGAAAGGATTAATTGGGAATTTATAAATTGTAATCAATCGAAAAATAAAATTTAAACAATTAAACTAAAAATAATTTTTATCAAGATTTTGAACTTCGACGTGTTATCTATTCAAAAAGTATTTAATTTCAGAAGCATACTTCATTTTATGCAACGTAATATTTGGAGAAATATTAAAATTGAAGCTATTTATATAAAAAATACTGCGTTTGTTGTAATCATTTTAATATTTTATCGATTTCTTGTTCGGAATTAATAAAAGTAAGAATTAAAACTTTTTTAAATATTTAGTACTAGGAAATTTAAATAGATATTCAAAAAATTTGAAAATCATTTTAAAAATGTTAAAAGAAGAAGTATACATAATGCAACTGTAGTTATTATTATAATGTAATAATTTTAGTATTATTAACTTTCAAAATACAAAATGTTCCTTAATCTGTTTGGATATTGAAAAACGATAGAAAGTAAAGGAAAGTTATGAAGAAAATATTTTTTTCTACAACCAGTTTTCCATTTAAGGCTGGGATTTGCTGTTTTTCAAAACATTCAAAAACGGCTTAACGGACCATCAGCATAAAGCACATTTTATTTTTATTTTCTTATTATTTTGCACACTAGCTTGAACAAGAGAGGCGGTCGGAGCATAGCGGTCACGCGAGTTGACTATGAACGCTAATCACCCGGTTCGAATCCGAGTGAAGTAAGAACTTTATTTCTGACCGTCTCTCCCCTCGGAAGGCAATGGCAAACCACCGGGGTGTAATCTGCCATGAACGCCTTTAACAAGCATTGTTAAAGGTCACGACGCTTCTGTTAAGAAGCAATACGACGGAGAAAAGCTTGAACAAACGCTGTAAGAAACTGATTAGATTTTGATTGAAATCCCCCGTTGGTGGGTGGGGCAAGCGTTCCCAGTCAAGAACCTACATAAATGGTGCCTCTGACCGTTTTCGATATGTCTTATGGGGCGTTGTAATGCTGCAAAAATTACTTTTCGTATCTTGTAGCCCATTCTGGTCGCTTTTCGATCAATGCAAGGTTAAAATTGATCAATTGTTAACAGTAACGAACAGTATTAACTGCTTCACCTGGTTTCAGAAGCTCATGGTACACGACACCCTTTTGATCCCACCAAATGCACAGCATTGTCTTATTTCCAAATCGATTCGGTCTTACGATCGATTTTCAGAGTTGTCGTGGGTCAAACGTTGGACGTTGCGTTGGGACATTGTCACAGTAAGTTTTCATAAGTACACGACCGCTTTCATTCGCGTTTTTCTTTTGACTGAACAAGAAAATCAGTAGGTGCAGCAAATGCTCTTTATTTGGATCGAAATTCGACATGCTCAACACAGAAAAAAAGTAGAATTTGAACTCGAAATCGTTTAAATATCAATGGCGTTTTGAAAGGTACTGTCATAGCAACAAAATGACATAAGAGATAAGACTGAATCAACCCTTGCTTCCAGCGTCAACTATTAAAACAAATTAACTCCCACAACTGGTATGTGGAATTCTTGGTCATTAATCAATCAACAATATACATTTTTTATCGATTAGCCTCAAACTAATTAACAGGAGTATCTAATCTAATCATACATTGTAACCAGATTATATCAGAAATTGTGACAGATTATTTCTATTTATAGCACAGGTACTTATGACTTTAATATAAGGGACGTTCAACTAAAGTAATCGATTAATTGCAGTCTGGTTTAAGCTACTGTAATCGAGTTGTTATTGAGCGTGCTCTTAGCTTACAGGCATACATAACCTCGAAACAAAACTGTCGGCTACAACTGTTAGGATATAGATAGACGCTGGACGCAAAGTTACAGTAGGGTAGTAGGTGGTGAAAAGGATTGGGGGTAAAGCCGAAAGGACAGTGTTAGAGTAGCACTGGTAAGACACGTAGGATTGCAGACCAAAGTTGACTATGAACGCTAAATGCCCGGTTCGAATCCGGGTGAAGTAAGAACTTTATTCTGGCCGTCTCTCTGGTCCTCCAGGTTGGGGGTTCTACGTCGGGCTTGCTCCTCGTCTAGGTAAAAGATGTAAAATGCTAAAAACCAAATGCCAACTCGCAAGGTTGGTATCGTTTAGGTATCGGATAACGTCGCAAGACGTTTCAAAACCGATTATATTATATTATTATTCTAAGAGAATCCTCTTCTAGTAGGCTAAAGACTGTTATTTTCCAAACAACTGCGCCGTTTTCTCGACAGTGTTAGGAACTTTGAGCTTATAAATATTTTTACATCATCAGGTAGAAATCGCGTGACACCCAATTCCACCAATTGACACCAACATAAACACGATTGTACGAGTTTTGGTTTCTACGCATTAGATCCATCCTCTCATCTTCTTTTGCGACCACTTTAGCTTGCTAGACTTGCCTTCTGTCCTGGTTTTTATGTTAATGGTGACAATTCACTAACCCAGGAGACCACCGGCTTTACGTGCCTTCCGAAGCACGGAGACTAGCCATTAGAAAGTATATGCCTCTCCCCGGGTTTGAACCCTGTACCCCCCATTCGCAGTTGATCGCGTTAGCTGCAAGGCCTGAATAAAATCACTTTGGTGATTTATTTAATTACTGACGTGTTGGTAGGTGTTGCGTGTTGGTAACTTTATTTGTTATAACTTAAATTTCTATGTTACAATGTGCAAGTGCTAATAAGTGCAATAACGTGCTATTGTTTTAATGTGGAGAAATAATCGAGAATAAACTTAAGTATAATATTATGATCTTACTTTTAAATAAATTTTTTTTTTAGAGTTAATTAACCAGAGAAGCAATTTTGCGATTGGGCACGTTTCATATAATTTTAGTAAATTTAATTTACCCGTTGCTGTACTTTGTGTGTATTGTACCTATTCATTGTAAATATCTTAATTATATCACATGCTGGTATGTTGCAATACTACTTATTAGTAGAGCTTTCAATTTATTTGTTGAAATATTAAAATTAAATTCAAAATTATAAGTAAATTATTCGAAAATATTTAATTGTGTATAACTGACCATAATAATTAAACAACTAATTTATATTACATGGCAGCAATAGTTTATAATAAAAACTGCATTTACACATTAAAAAGTTGTTACTGGGCGAACTATGGACTCCATTCTATTCAAATTTGCTTTAGAAATGTTGGATGAGTACACTTAATCAGTTTGAAATTTATATTTTTCAAGTGCATTTTTAAATTTAGTATTAAATTTTGTTAATATTTTATAAAATATGTAATGCGTTCCAGATGTATGAAAAAATAATTTCAAGTAAAGAAATTACGAACCTGCGATTATATGGGTTCCCTTCATCCTCCATAGGCTGTTATTTAAAAGCAACATTTTTTTAATATTATCAACTGCGTCTACATTACTACGCTACTCAAATATATTTTTGTTTTTTAAATACAATAATTTAATTTTAAATACAAATATGAAAAATATACCGACGCCGACGCGACAAATTGAGTCAACAATTTGACTTGGAGCTTTGAGATATGAAGTTCATTAAAATATTGGGGAATTTTTGTAAAACTAATGTATACCTGATCGTTTATAAGAAAAAAATACAAAGCGATAAATTAATCAGAATATACCTATCTCTTATAGCTCAGGTTCTTGCACTTTATGAATAATGTACAGACAGTAACGGCGATAAGGTAATTCTCCATATGGAATGACATCGAGACAGTAATAAATATAATCCAATATGACCTCACAAATATGTATCATTAAGTTATCAAACAAAATACATAATAAATGAACTTAAAATAATTTTATTTAACCCTTTGTGTCCAGGTCCACGATTTTTAATTCCATTAATTTTTTCAGTTTTTTTCTTTCAAAAGATCCTAATTTTGAAGCCCATGGTGCGCGCCTTATATGCCTGTTCGGAAATCCGCCACTTGACACATAAAAGGATAAAATTCTGTGAAATAAACTTAAACGATAAAAGGATAAACTTCTATAGGATAGAAATTTCTTTTATTTACATTTTTTATTCCCACGATAACGACACAATAAGTTTATTAATATTATGTTATTATTCATTACCGTAATGATTTTATTTATTTCACTAAATCAACATTTATAATTTATAAACAAACAGAAGATTAAACGCAATTTAACTAACACTAAAATGGATGAAAAAATATCACATTGGATTAACTAAAGCTGGCAAATTATTTTAAAGTATTTATTAATCATAATCTAATGCTAATTTAACAAAATTATAAATGTGTTCAATTTACCATTATGAAATTTTAAATCCCGCTTAATTATCTGCTAAGTTTTTACTAAAACAATGACGCTATTTATGATCAGATAAACTTGAAGTTTAAATATTTTTACAAATTATATTTGTAAAACTTCTAACAATATAATAAGACGTTACTATCGCGTAATATTTAGTTTTTTTTGAAAATATGATACGCATGAAATACAACGTTGTAAATTATTTTAATAAAATTAAAATCAAAATGAATAATTAGGGGCCCCAGGCAGCCGGAAATTATTCGTCATTTACCAGCATAATTTTTAATTTTTAAATATAAATTATTTTAAGTGAAGCTTATGGAATCACTTTATATACAGTCTACTGTTGTTTACATAAGTAGTATTCTAAGATGTTCTATCTAGAATCAAAACAAAAAATTTTATTTCTTGTTTTTATTTTACGAAAACAACAACATTTCAAAGTTAAATTCATCCTATCGTTAAACATTGGAAAAATTTCCTCTTATAAAAGAGGAAATTATTATTTAAAAAATATTTCTGTGTGCAATTTCATTTTGTACTAATTTTCACCTTCGATAAATACGCAAAATTTGTATATTAAATATCACTTTGACAGTATGTGGAAATATATTGTTCTGGCAGTGCTAATGAGCTTATACAATCGACTATAAATTATGTGAATAGTCTACAATGCAATATAACTATGAATAAGAGGAGTGGCCTACATCGCTATAATCTTCCCCTACTGGATTACTGCTTCCTACGTCACTATTTACCGCGCTTTAATTTTATTTGAAAATACTAAGATTACAATTAACAAAAACACGTTTTAAATGTAATATTTAAATTTTTAGATTGCAGTAATAAAGAACTTTGAATAAAATTTAAATGTGTACAATTATTTCTGAGATACTACATAATAATGCAAATATATTACTGAGATGTTTCGGTTTGGAAGTTTTTTGAAAGTTGATATCAATTCTTGGAACACTTAAGTTTCTCACAATTCTACGAATCGAACACACTTCTGAGAAACAATTAAATAATTATAGAAAAACCCGTTATTGGATTATATGAAATTCGTTGATATAATTGATTACATTTTTTTTGGGAAGATATTCATTTCGAAATTTGAGTTGCATATTGCTAGAAAATGATAACTCATGATCTCGAATTTAATTTTTTATATAAGGGTGCCACAAGCCACAAGAGAGTTAAAGCTCGTCATGCAATTTTTCAAGCAATAATATCATATTGTACTACATGTTGGCTTTCCGTGTAAATTTATAATAATTATTCAATTTACAAAGTTTTGTAATTTATAATTAACATTGAAAAATGTGTCTGTTATAATAAATTATATCATTAATATTGAATGGATCAATAGACGGGCATTAAAAATCGTTTTTTTGTGTTATTTTAATAAGGTGCGATTAGATATTCAATCTGGACATTTACATTATTATCATTTTTATAGATGTAATTTGTTAGCCAGGTAAATATTCAGTGATATTCCTAACACAACTTTCACTAAATTATAATAATATTGAAATTATGACGACCCTTTAATACAATTTACAGTTATTTAAATAATTAAAATGTAAATCTATATATCCTGATGAGAATAAAATAAAAGTTTTATGATTTTTAAAATTTAGACATTTTCAAGACGTTATTCCCAAGATGAATTTAAAGACATTTTAGCACAATTATCACCCAGAAGATAAAATTCTGAAAATTAAGTGTAAATTTTGTATTTAGAATGTTCATCATCCTGCTAATGTTTTTAAAAAGTCGGTTAAGTGTCTTGTAAATATTACACTGAATATTTGATATACAAATAGAGTTTCTGGTGTTTATCACCTTTTTATCAGATATTACTAAAGTACTTCACGGTTCCGTTACATATTTAAAAAAACACCGTTAATTGAATATAAATTCTCAATAACCAAACTAATCCAGTTAACAAGTTCAAATAATAATAATTACAAAAATTAATACCTATAATATCCTTAAACATTTTATTTTAACTTTTATTAGTAATTAAATTTCACAAAATTAATTGTTCGTTTCTGTTCAACTATTTCGAATAGCTTTTAAAAATGAAATTTGTTGCGTCAGAAAATTTTTCGTCCTAGGAGATACGAAATAATTTTTCGTGACTTATTTGTATCCCTGAAAATAGGGTAGGTATTACATAGAATAAATGCGTTTTGGATTACATGGCTCTACTAATAATTAGTTGGGAAGCAAACAAGCATTATTTCTAGATCTACGGGCACGTACATCAAAATAAGTGCGGTTTAAGTCGACAGGTAGCAATTAATTTTGCAAGAAAGTTAATTATCTTAAAATTAAAATTTACTGGAATGACAGAACTCACTCTAAAAGTGAAATATTTTATGGACGTGCAAGTAAGCCTTAAGAAAAATATTTAGGATTAGAACACAGCAAAAATATCACAAGTATTTTAATTATAATTACAATAAAGTGAAATGCTATTTTTTCAATAGAGATTTCAAAATTAATACAATCGTAATTAGGGATATTTGCGCCATCAATATTATATGGGATCTTCTACGTCAAAGTACTCTGGGTGTTAGTCTGTTACCCTCATCATTTTTAATTTTAAGCTACTCAACCAAACCAAAATACAATTTTTAGTGTATTATAAAATTGATCTGGTGGCAAAGAATGCAAAATGTTTTCTAAAAAATTTGTACAGTCGATTCTTTGATAAATAACAACATTTTTTGAGACATATTTGATCTGATTGTCTTTTAAATTAGGCATAGTTTTTATCGATGTATAAATTTGAAAAAATCGATTACAGCCATTAATATTAAATTAACAATTTTAGCGCCAGATTAATTTTAAAACAAACTCAAAGTTACATTTTGATGTGATTGTTTGGCCTCTGGATATACCTAAAGCATAATCAAAGGCTTCTCAAAAATTTTGCGTTTTGTTAAAGAATTTATAACGGATTACAACGCTTATAATCAAATTAACAATTTTGGCCATATTTGAAAAAATTGTGAGATAGATTTGGCCTGGAATGTGTCATTTTGTGTGTAATTTTAATGCATTGTAATAACATTTCCTAATAATATCCTTGATTATTTTATTTAAATTTTTAGCAGTAAAAAAATGATGGATTAATTAAATATTTAAATTTCTGTGCACCTCAAAAGTGTAAATTGTTTTAAAATTTGTAAATTTACTTTTCGTCTCTTTACTTTTCTTGCGATTCTTACCATGGTGTAATCCGGGTATGCTTACGTAGGAAAATTATATTGTATCGTAACAGACTAAAGTACCAAAAAAGCGTGCAATTTAAAGATTATGTAAATAATTTAAAATATATAAATTAATTATAATTAATTATAATCAATTTTTAATGGAAATCTACAGCGAATTTGTTAACAATTTTAGGGGCATTAAAAGCGTGACCCTGGTTATTTTTATAACGATGACTTCAAAATTCAATTTAACTATACCTGAATATTTTTTACTTATTGATTTTGATGCTTTTAAATTTTGAATGCGTAGATTGTACTTATTATATTTTAGACCAAATTTAGAACTAAAAAAATTAACTAAAATAACGGTAAGAATTAAAATAAAAAAATAATAATTACAGGACTGTAGAAAATGACGGAAAAATAATAAATATGAAAAATATTTGAAATGACCACGAAAATGAATTTGTACAAAATTTTCTGAATTTTAATTTATTATTACTATGAAATTATTATCAATGAGATCAATAAGATTGTAGTTACTGGTTAAGCTAAGTTTTCAAATTTTCATTAATTTGAAAAATCTTGTTTATGTTTAGTTTCTTTTATAATTTCTATTTTCATATTTTTGAGATTGTCTCTAATTGTCTTTTCATTCATGCATATTATCAAATACAATTAAAATTTATTTCATTTACCACTTCTGTTACACCAATCATGGTGTAGCATTCTTTTTTTTTATGGATTTCAACTGATACTTTTTAATGTTAACTTATTTACATCCCAATTATTTTAAAGATATACTGTAATTTATTAAACTCGTATTGTAGTTTTAAAAATATTGTAAACTAACGGATCAACAATAATTATATTTTTTGTTCCAATAAATCCAAGGCAACAAGGTTGTAATTTTCCTTTCTACAGAAGATAAAATATAAATGAAATCCTTCCAAATCTAACAAAACCTTTGTACTGTCATATTTTTGTACAAATTATATGTTGACAGTTTATCCCTAAAATTTAAAGGAGCATAAGAAATTACCCTTGAAATCCCTATGGTACGTCACCTAATTCCATACCATATTATAAATACAACTCTGTTCAAATTACATTTTAGTAATTTTGAAGGAATTAAATAAGTTTATTTTGCTGTAAAACGTTAGCAAATATACTTACAGCTTCTTTAGTTTGTACTTTACCCTTATTTAAATTTGTTAGCACAAAAAGAGTCACGCTTCGGTGAAGAATATTTAATACTGATATAAATAAAATATTAGCTAATTAAACATACAAAATAAATGAATAATAATCAAAAAACAAAATTATATAATATCTTATACGCTTAGGACATACTTTAGTTTTTGACTACGCATTATTTTCTTAATCATATTGTAAAAATTATGTAGTAAGTCAATCAGGACTCTTCCTTAAAATCCAAATAAAATGCCCATCATTGCTAACTTGGTATATTTTTTGGAAGTATGGAGAAGTTAATTCAATAATCATGTTTTGGTTAATAACTCGCGAACACGTTGCTCAATAATTGTTTTTGCTTTAATTTTATATACAACAAAAAATAATTCAAGACATCAATGCAGGGTCGTCTTAAATGTCATGGATTGTTTTTTGAATTGAAAATTGAAACCGATTAACATAATTATTATATTTTACAAGAATCTGTGACGTAAATACTGACCCTTAAAATGATGTAAATGGAGTTAGTTACATTAGAACACTTTAATACTCTCAAAATAAGTTTAGAATGTATGTAGATGTGATGTAATTTATACGATTGCATAAAAGGTTCATTAGTATTTTGAAAAATGAATGAAAAACTAAACTTTCATATAATATATAAATGGTAAAAATTTATGGATTTACACACCTCTAGCACTGTATGGTATTATCACTTTTAATTGTAAGCACAAACAGCTTTTCCGAGCGTCAGACACTGTTCACTTTTTCTACTAGACTAAAGTACCATTCGTAATAATAAAAGCACGATAATTAAATTTACAGTGCACTGCTACAACTTTTTTCCTATTATCAGTATAAAAGGAGATACACGTATGTGCAACAATATATGGACAGGGGATCGAGATGAAGTGAATCATTTGTTGTAATCTAAGGTAAATAAATGAAACGCTAAGGTTAACAGTTTCGTAGTAGTAAATTAACAAGCTACATATTTCATACAAACGTCAAAAAATTTTTTTTACCTCATTTATAATAATATCACTTTAATAATTATTCAATGTTACTTTTTCTAGAAATTTGAATTAATTTGTTTCAGTGTATTATGTCACAATAACTACATTATACATTAATAAATATTTCAATATTGGTACTTCAGGTTATGCAAAAAATTTGATGCAAATTTATTTCCAAGAATTGAAAAAAGAAAATTCTTCAGAAGAAATACAAGTTACACCAAGAACCCGTTTTAGTAACCATGTAACTAGACAACCCTTAAGAAACTTTGGCTTCGTGTTATGCAAAACATTTCAACGTAAATTTATTCCCAAGAGTTAAAAATGAAAATTCTTCAGAAGAAATAAGTTACTGCCATACAAGTAGATGAATAACTTGTTTTAGCAGTCATGTAACGAGACAACCCTTAAAAAACTTTCTGTGCACTTGTAGAATTTCTATTTTTATAATTTCTTCTTTTTTTCCTGTTTTCCATCGACTCAGGAGTGGTTCGAGTCTTATTAATAGTTTACAGTTTCTTGCTTACCTAGTAATCATTTTTATTTTTATTTCTTGATGAAACTAGTTTTATAAGAAAAACTGTTTTTTATTGTGTTAATAAAAACCTCAATTAAGTGGTACCTACCACAAATCTACTGGAAGGTTAGATTAAACGTACAATACACGTAATTATTAACAATAATTAATAATAAGAAAATCGTCCTCACGTGGAGGTCAAAAAACAGAAAGTGTATGATGATGTATGATTGTGTTGTGGATGAGAATTAATCTTTTCTACTTTCAATCCAAGGATTAGTGCAAAGTTTATTTTTTTCTATTGTAGTATTGCTTTCGTGTAAATTTTTTTAAGTGTTACGGAAATTACAAAAACTGTAAAAATTATTTAAAAAAAATATTTTTAATGATTACTTCTTGTGCTGACCATTTTAAATATCATTGTCGAATTGCATGGAACTACAAATTATAACCAATTAACAGCACCAATTTATTTAAATAAATGTCACAAAGTCCATACGACGATATATGAATAATTGTATTTAAATTTTAAAAAAAATTATTATAAAAATAGATATCAGTTTTTGATATTTTGGAAATGATGTTAGGTATATAGATAGCTAAACGACTTAATTAAATTTAAGGTGATAATAATTAACAGTGCAAATAATAGAAAATTAATAAGTATTTAAAAACATAATTGTTTGAAAATTTTACATGAAGTTTGATATAGAAAAGGTATGCTATTAGTAATAATAAAAATTGCTGATAATGCAGTTCAATTAAGTACATGAACAAAGTGATCGATATTATCAAGTGGTTAAGAACAATGATAAAAATTATGGTATCTGATGTTATTTAAATATTTTTTAATTAATTAAAAATTTGTAATAAACTTACTTGAGATACAAATTTCATGAAATAAACCTGCTTTACTGGTCACAAGTAGCAACAACTTCCACTACCGAGACTTCAAAGTTAACTGATCGTACCATAAGTTTTCCAATAAAAATATACTTGCACATACATACATATTACAAGATTTTTGTTGTTTTTATTTAGCTAGCAAACTTTGATTTTGTTCTAGACATACCGAACTGGAGCATCCTTTTATGGAACCAAAAATAACTGTCCAAAATAAATATTTTTCTGTATATTCCAGGTATCACAAGAGTTCATAAGATAAGTATTAAAATATTCTATTTATACATATAAGTGGTTTAATGAATTGGAAGTATTTTGTGTTCAATGAACTACACACTTGTTGCCCTCCATGACGATATTTGTTGTTACTACATATTAACTACTGTGTACTAATGAAACAGTTTGCTGTTACTATTAGACAAATATGGATACTGTTCCCATTATATCATCATTTACTAGTTCGTAGTGCAAAAGTTTGCCTAGATAAGCATTCTACGTTATTTAACATCACCGAAACAACAACGCCTTTAAAAAGTAACCCTGTGGTACTCCAAACCGTACTAAATGGCCACAAGCGCAAAATTTTTAACTTTCATCAGTGGTAAGGCACAAAAATAATAATATGGTACCTGCTACAGTATACTTTTTCTGAAAAACCTTAAATTTAAAAAAAAATACGTCAATTGAAAGTACGTCCTGCGTAGATTGTTTTAAGAATAATTAGCGCTATAATATTTTACACTTCATGCTATAATTATTTTTCCTTAGACGTTACATTCAAAAATTATGTACTCTAACTGAAGTAATAAATAAAGTTGTCGCAGTAGTACCTACTTGCATTTTGTAAAAATTGTAATTTAATAAGCAATATAAAGTTAAAATTTATTTTAAAAAAATTATTGCAGATCATAAAATGTTTCAAATAGCCGTCGAACAACAATTTTTATTACTACTATTTTTTATCTGGATGCTTGTGTTTAACGGGTTTTGGGGAACGCAAAATTTAAAATAATATTTTGTCCATTAAACAATTTTTTGAAAAATTTCAATGCCAAGTTTTGTTTTAATTAAGGTAAATTAAAATATCAATTATCAGAAATTGATCAAGGTTTTGCGGTTAGTATAAATAATTTGTGCGGTTACAAAAACAAAATCATTCATTAGCAATGAGGTACAAACAGACCTATTGGATGCGCGTCATTAGTTTCAAAGAATTCGGAATAATAGCAAAATATTGTTTTTCAAAATCGAACAGGTGTAATCTAAATTTATTGAGCACTCTGTATGTATCTATAACGGTTTATTTTGACAAGCAAATTTTTGAAATAGTTTTCTTGCTTCTACTAGTATAATATTGAAAATTGATTTACGATGTTCTCATAGGTAGCAAACTGCAATTTATCGGCAATAAAATTACCACGTTTAATGTGAATAAACCACAATTTAATAGCAATCGATCTAAAATACATAGTATATCAGGTCTTATTTACCTTTTCCGAGCTCTTTCAATATTTGCTTACCTGATAACGATATCAAGCGATAGAACACGTGAAGGAAAGCAATTATCACGATGTTATGTTGCACAAAACGTTGATCTATTATCTAGCGATAAACAGATGCTCTATCCTCTGGTAAAGAATAAGCACAGACCATAGGCGTGCACAGGATCTTCTCCATCCGGAGGGGGGTAAATTCAGTACTTAAGTAAAATACATAGAGGATCTACGGTTTAACGTAGACACCGAATCTCGAAAAAGTGTAATGCACTTCATCTTGGCAGATCACATCTCAGTGGTTTGCCATTACGTTCCAAAGGGAGACGGTCATAATATAGCTCTTCATTTTCTCGGGAACTCCACATTACCAGTCAACTCACTTAACCATTACCGTCTCATACAGTATCTCTTAAATTCATTTCAAAACTATCCAGTCTCAATAACTATTTGTATTTAAGAAAAGTTTGAGTAAAAAAATAGAGAAGGCTTAAAACCAATACTAATTAAATTTTTTGTTTTATTCCCTCAAAACCAGCAATACCTAATTTTATATTTAAAATAAGAGTGGAAGTGAAGGACGTCCAAACCCAGCCCTCACATGCTGAACGAAACTGCCCTCATAACATAAATGTGAGACAAGTAACAGTTTTATTTTCGAACATCAAGTGAAATTCAGACGAAAAAGGTGATTACAAAAATTGAAAACTTCAAAAGTACGGTTAGCTGGCGATGAGGGGGTGAATCCTAAATTACTTGTTTTTTTTTACTCTAAAAGTGAATCTTTTCAAGATCACATTTACTTAAAAACTATTTATCAAGACTGGCTAATTTTCAAATCAATGCACTATATGATCATTACAATATTAAAATGATTAAATCAATAGAGCAATTAATTTTTTTGATTGAAGTTCTTCCATGAATTTAAAATGAAATCAAAGCTGTTGTCGCCCCCTTTCATTATTTTTAGTTATTCGACACTGCACGCAACCACTGTTACCACTAAATGTTCTTTAATTTTTAGTGTTAAATTTAAAGTTGTAGTTCTTTTCTCCATTTTTGGCGCTAGAAATCTTCGGTAGACTTTTGATCCAATTGCCTTTCAAAGTAATTTGTAATATCCATAAAACAAATCGGTGTGCATTTGTTAGTATCATAGTATCAGATAGTAAAAATGTTTGTTCATTTTTGATTGGATTAGACTAGAGTGAGTATATAAATAGAGTGTGGACAACGTTGGTCACCTTTTTGATTGGTCGCGCCGTGTTTTTTTCATTAAGTGTGCGAATTTTGAAACAATGACAATTTACGTTACAAATTACACGGGTACAATACATTTTTATATTAATTCTAATTATTTAATTATGCTTTTATGAAACTCTACTACATTTTTAATTCAATGTTATCATATTCAATGTTTTTGTGTAAGAAAATCAAATTAGTATCAATATTATTCTATGGAAGATAATGCACGTACTGTTAACCATAGAAACTGAGAAAAACATGGCGGCGAACTACACGTTGGCCACACTCTGATTAGACTACCCACTAGACATGTAACATTAAATTAACATCGGCGATGTTAGATTTTTCAATGTTAATACAACATTACTATAAAACATTGCGTCGATGTTGCTTTAACATTTGCAATGTCGTCACAACATCGGATTAACATTGCATCTGCAACATCGATTTAATATTAATGCGATGTGGCGGGGATATAATTTAAACATTGTTATAACATTGTGCAGATGTTATTTTTAACATAAATTAAATGTTTTAGTAACGTTTAGCTAACATTAAAAATTAATTTATATACACAAAAATAAATAAATAAAATTTATTAATTGAGTATTTGCGTCGTTCTCGTATAATTTGTTCATTACAAATTAAATTTGTAATTAATATATCAATCTCTGCCAAATGACATGATAAACTAACATCGGCGATGTTAAATTTTTTAATGTTAATACAATATTTGTATAAAACGTTGCGTCGATGTTGATTTAACATCTGCAATATTGTCACAACATCGCATCAGCGACATCGGTTTAACATTAATGCGATGTGGTGGGGATATCTTTTAAACATCGTTATAACATTGTGCAAATGTTACTTTATAACATTATGTTATAAAATAACATTTGCACAATGTTGTGGAGTTAACGTTTAGCTAACATTAAAAATTAATTTATATACACAAAGCGATAAAGCGGTAAATTTTTTGAAATTTATTAGAATTCATTATTTGAGTATTTGGATCGTTCTCGTATAATTTGTTCATAACAAATTAAAGTTTTAATTAAATTATCAATTTCTGCCAAATGATAATGATAAATTATTAACGAGCGATACACTGAAAAAAATATAGTACGTAATATTAACGAACTTTAATGAAATTTCACGCGAATTTCATACGTTAAACATAACGAAATGGCAATTATTAAATACAAATAAAGATTGGTTTATTAGCTAATCTAAAATATTCTTTCATATAAAGAATTTTTCATCTGTCTAATGAAACTTTTTCCTTTATGAAGAAATTCCAATTTTAAATAATTATTACAAATTGCAAGAAATGTGATCGTTGTACCTACAGTGCAGTAACGGTAAGGCCATAAAAATTTCAAACCTTTTTTTATGGCTCTTATTGTGTTTTGGTCATAAAATACTATTTTTACTCCAAGCTAGATCCGAAATAAATATGTATTTTTTTATATCAATACTGTCTTTGTGTAACCGTATATTTATATTCTAATGATTTTAGTAACACAAAATAATGATTATCTAATGGGGTGGCTGATATGAATAAAACTGAGCATATGAAGTTAATAGTCAAAATTTTGAATTAAATCTCAGATTATCCGAATAAAAATAAATAGATATTCTTATTATCTACTCATTTAACAATTAATTTATATACACAAATCGATAAAGGAGTACATTTTTTGTGTTTAAAAAGAAATTGAAGCTGAGGCTATGTTGAGAGATATAAAAAAATTAATTCATCTATTAATTATATCATTTGACGTGAATTAATATTAATTTAAATAAAACGAAATCCAATCTGCCATTGTTACCTCACATAGATTTTCTATGCGGAAATATTTTACATCTTTAGCTGTTGGGTGAGAGAGAGGTTTGATTTATTGTTCCCGCTTACGTATGACCTGTTTATTTCCTCTCACAGTTCCGAGGATGGTATTTAGTATATAAAGCCGAAACGTCGACCGACAGCTTACTTGTTTTTTATTTGCGTATCCAATATCCCGAAAATTTTTATATCCTAATTAATTTAAATTATTTAATGTTCCCTCGCTATATAAGGTGATAACTAGTGCGCGGATTGATATGCACTTAGTTTTATAAAATACGCGCATATAATAAGCACTAAAAATTTAAAAACAAAGCGCAATAAAAGTTAAAATAAGCATAGTCAAAAAATAAGCTACCTGCCCTTTCTAGTAAAATGGGTTTTCTGGAAGTAACGGATCATTCGTTAACACTGTTGCACCTACTTACCCTTTGAAAGATAGGCTCAATTATTTGTGCCTGCTTAGCTCGCGGAAAACAAAAGAAAATAACTCAGGGGGGTTAGCAGTGGTATTTGGTTAAATAATGAACAAAGTTAAACACAAAATTAATATAAAATATGATTTAATGATATTAACAGGTTAAATATAAATAAATAATAGTACAAAAATATAGAGAGTCATATAAATATGTTTTTACCATAAACAAATTATTAACCTTACAAAAAAACATAATTCAAATTAAAATGGTTCTAACAATATTAAAACACAGAAATGAAAATAACTAAATCTAAAACAAAACTTACATGCTAAGTACTAACTTTGTTCTCAACCCTTTAAAAAATCACAACACTTGATTTATTTATCATCAAAACTTCACAAATTTTAATGAATTATTTGCACTAAATAATTTGATCTAACATTATTAATTAAAGAATTAACGAAAAGTTATATCCATAAAACACTCAAAACTGTTCTGTAGAAACCATAACTGGACAATAATATAAAAAATTACCAAATTCGCAAATCTTAATTTATTTAAATCCGTCTTGAACCAGATCACGATGTTTAACTCTTTCTCAAAATTGGATTATCCACACAAACGAAAATCAATTAATACATTCTCATCACATTTGCAACTTAATTTCTTTGACAATAAGCAAATTTAGATATTCCACCTTTAACAAATTCATAAAGAAGAATAATCTAAAATTTGTTGATTAAATTATTGATCCATTACAAAACTCTTCATCCAAATTTGTTTCTCAACACTAAACTTAAAAACTTGATCAAATTGTCAAACTTAAATTATTTAACTAAAACATGACTTTATTTAATTACTACATCATTAGACTTGTTCTGGCCAAAGCCTCCGAAGAACTGAACTTTATTATTTTTCAAAATTAGTTAAATGGTCTAAAATTTAAATGACCAAGACTATTCTAAAGTGGGTCCCAACCACAGAGGGGCTTTTGTACATCCTGTATTGTTACCAGATGTGGGATTGACCAAAGCTGGACCTTTGAAAACTAATATTATACCGCAGTTGAAAAGTGAAATACAATATTTTTCTTTTAATTTTAAAAAAACGGGGCGTAACAACACATTTTTGAAAGCTTGTAAAACAAATGTTTTTACCTTTTTTAATTAATTAATTGATTTCAAGTAAACGTTATTTGTTATTAATTTTTATTTTATTATTATGTTTTATGCAATTTATTAATTCATTAAGAAAAGCTGAAATAAGCATAAATTTTTTAAGCAAAATATTAGGAAAAAAGCAAAATTTGATTACGTCAAATCACCGTAATTTTTTAGTAATTAATAATTTACAGCAATAAGCAAAATGCTTAGAATCCGTGTTCGATTGATAACCATAGAAATATAATGAAGAATAATAATTTTTGATAATTCATCTTTTTCTATATATTACTACACCCACTATTATTTAATTACCAATGCAAGAAAAATTTATAATCACGAAGTTATTAATTTTTTCAACAAAGAGAAATATCTGAATATTTAACGAAAATCACTATTTTTCAAACGGAACTTCCATAGCATAGTGGTCTCCATGGATTTAATGCAAGCTACGGCCCAGGAAACATGAGTTCAATTCCCAGTGAGGTAAAGATTTTTAAAATTATATTTCAGATATTTTCAGATGACATCATAATAAGGCGCGCTAGGTACTAGATCGGGCACTAGGTAACTATACAATATAATTAATAATTGATAATTAGCAATTAAGGTACATAATAATATTATAATATTAATTGCTAATACAAATTATATAATATTTCATGATATAATCACAGGTCGAAAAGTTACCTGCTACTATTAATTTTTATTTTTTTAATTAAAAAAATTAATTAATTTTATATAAATTTTTTTTACGGTGTGATGAAAAGTTAATGTTGAAACAACATCACTTTCTCACTTAAAACAAACGTTAACAATTAACATTGTATAGGCGGACATTCAACGGTTGTAGCAATGTTGCTATAACATCGCCTCAACAATTGAAGCAACATTACTCCTTAATGTTAAAGCAACATTACTTTCTAATGTTGAAATAACATCATTTTTTCACTTTAAAGCAACGTTAGCATTTAACGTTGTATGGGCGGACATTCAACGGTTGTAGCAATGTTGGTACAACATCGCCTCATCAGTTTAACCAACATCGCAAGTGAATTTTTGATATCGCGTCAACATTGTGACAATGTTATCTTGCCTAGTGGGTATTATTTATAATATTTGTAATTTTTAAATAGTAATTTACATATTGTAAAATGCCAAAATCTTTCACATTCCATGGGTTTTGAGCTTTGAAGTGCTATAAAAAAATTCAATAGTTCAAATGGAAGTTTATAATATTATAATGATATTGAAATATTTTTGAATTTTTCATAAAACTTAGACAATGAAGTATTCGTGATTTTGGAATTTTACCGACGATTTACGTATCTACTATTATAGCAATTTACTTGAAAATCTAAAAACATAAAATAGCATACGAGGACTAGAGTATTTTAAATATTATGTTGCTGTCAAACTGTCATGTCGCTAGGAACTTCGTGCAGTAAAAATGGTAAAAATTTGTAGAAAAAATGGTAAAATGTACAATAAAATTACTACTGAAAATTCAGTAAAATTGATCAAGCTAAAAAATAATTGTGCTAGGTACAGGAAGGTACACTTTGTATATTGTCGTATTCTTTTTGATATAATGAACGGTAGCGAATATGCTTATGAATATATGAATATGAAAGATGCTTCAGAAATTTTATATTTTAATTTTTAAAGGAAAACATCATTTTTGATTTTGTGTTAAAATTTGTTTTCAAATTGAGTTTCCAAGGTTCAGAAGCTCCACTAACAGATTGTTTATTTTGATAAACAGGATATTTGTCCTCTTGCTGATGAGACCCTTCTGGGAGTTGAATTATTTGAGAAATTTAGAATTGTGATGGTAGGTTTTTCGCCGATACGATACCTATAATAAATTATTTAGTGAAAGTGCAACGTTGTGAAATTGATTTACCTATGCAAAATAAGGATAGAAATTTTGGTGTTCGAAGAGTGGCACAAAGAAACGAAGTCTTTTCTGGTATTCCATTTGGGAAGGACGGACATGCTATCTTTGGCCGTTAGTAATTCGCGATATTTTTTAGTTTTCAGGAATCAAACCTGATTCCGGAAGAAGTTGAGTGATAGTTTTGGGTTATTCCCGGATACGGGAATTTCTCCAATTATTTACATGCGACAATTTGGAGATTTTTGATGGTGTGGCCTCATGGTCAAATTTGGTCAATCATTGTGTAATTTGCGACAATTTTTGATTATTAGATGATTATTTTTGAGTTGTTGGTTCTTGTTTATTCTAGATACGTTTGAAGAAGTAAAGTTTTGAATTAAAAATTTGGAGGTTAAGAACGCACTTGCCTGATTTTTTGTTTTGTTCGTATTCCTGAAGGTAAACGAATTATCTTCGTGAGTTATTTGAAGATAATATAATTAATTTCTCGGAGCACCGAATACTTAAGTTTATGAGCCATAAAATTATGATTTAGTAGATTGGCTACTGTTCATGGAGGTTAGGTTTTCTTTTGGGCCGGTAAAGAAGATTGCGGCGATATATGTACAATTGGGAAGTGAATTTACACTCTGACAAATGGAAGGTATCAAAAACTTTATTAATTTTGTAATTGAAATTTTTTTGAATTAATAATTTGAAAATAAATATAAATGTCTCCTTGTATAAGCGAGAGAGGGTTTTCTATTGGAAAGTGTAAATTGTTCCAGATTTCAATTTAAATTGAATTCTGTTTTGATGTTAAAAAATTAACAGCATAAAATTTGTCTTTTCCGAAACATTAAAATTTTGTTTATTGCTATTAAAAGTTTTATTGAAATAAAAAGGCGTCCTTCGGCGTATTCGCTGAACCTAAATTACAGAGCATAAGAGTCATTGCTAGTCGGTGCAGTTGGATTGTCTTTGCCGATCGTGCTTTTTATTTGAAACTTCCCCGACTAATAAATTAATATGGACACTAAGCACTAAGTCAATATTGATCAATGGTTGACCAATTTAGATTGGCAATTCTAAGCGTTGTGAAGTTGTGGAGTCAATAATTGTATTTTGTGATACAGATACAATATTATAAAATGTATTTGATTCTAAGAAGCAAGGGCAAATCCAGATAATGTTCATGAGGAGGGAGGGGGTAACTACGGACATCGAAAAGAAAGTAACCATCGTTAAGAGAACAATGAAATGTTTTTGGATGTTATTATTGTAATTACAAAATTAAGGACGCGCATGAATGAATTAACGAGATTTCTGCTGTCCCTCCAAAAAGATTGGTGTTTATTAAACAGATGCAATTATAGAAGATTGAAGATGAAGAATCATTGAAAAGGAAATTCATGTGTTATTCACATAAAATTCTAGAGTTTATTTTGAAAATTATTTTTGCCATTTTAACAATTTTTTATAAATATTACATGAGCTTTTTTCTATTTCGAATAGTGAACAATATTGTGGGACGTAGTAAATAGGAAGGTCATGTGTTTTCCACATCAGAATTTTTTGATTTGAATCATTAAACCTATATTGTTAGAACGGACCATTAATTTGGTACTGTTGTAATAAAAAATAAAATTTTGTAATATTGAAAATTAAATAGATCTTTATAAAGAGGACAAAGATTTTTCTTCTACTACTTAATGGAAAAGTACAATACTTTATCATTAGGGAGACTCGATTTTTTGCTTTAATTTGGTAAGTTATTACGACTGTTTAATTAGTAATTTAATTACATAATGGTTTAACAGCATAAAAAATTACATATAGATATGTAAGTCACGTTTAGAAGATGTGATCATTTTGCTAAAAGGAAAATGTAAAGGTTCATTTTTATAAAAAGCAAACTTTCGTAGAAACTAGAAACAACCATAGTATTGTTATTTATGAAAAATAACCCGTATTGAAGAATTAAATAATGTTGGTATTCGAGTTAATCAATGAAACTTGATCACCCGTGAGAAAGAGAACCATTTACCATTTTTTTCCTCTTTAATATATTTTTTACTATTTCTTTTCACTCCTAGTAGTTTACTATATTGAATATAAATACTTATTTTTGCTTCTTTTTAGTGGTTATTTTCCACTTGGCCCACCCTTCAACTTTGGCTCCTCATTCTTACATTTTTTTAAAATTTCTTTTGCTTGTGTGGATAGTTAATTATACCCAAATAAGAAATGAGAATTAAAATGTGCCCCCAAGAGGAAAACTTGATTCATAGACGTTTCTTAAGAGCGCGCTGCAAATTTTGATGCAAAAACATGTTTCGACAGATGGCGTGCCCTAAAATATTAATCTTTTATAGTTATCTTTTCACTAAAACAGAATTCTAATAATTTATAAAAGTTATATAAATAAACGATAACTAAGCTAGGCAATAAGGAAGTTTGAGCTTTCAAAGATAAATATTTTTAAATATATTCAATATTTTCACATGTGCATATCTTTTTGGAATATACTTGTAAATATTCAACATTGGAAGCTCGAACTTCCTTATTGCCTAGCTTAGTTATCGTTTATTCATATGACTTTTATGAATTATTAGAATTCTGTTTTGGTGAAAAGATAACTATAAAAGATTAATATTTTAGGGTACGCCATCTATTGAAACATGTTTTTGCATCAAAATTTGCAGCGCGCTCTTAACATTCTTCGTTCAATAAATACAAGTATTGTAATTACTATTATTATTATTAGTGGTAATTAGTAAAAGATAAAATATATTTTGGATTACTAACTTGTGAAATTATTAATTGAATTTCATTATTTTGCAAAACTTTTTGTAACAAGTTATTAAGAACTGAAATCAAGAAATGTGATATAAACTATTTAATTTAAAAAGTTTCAAGTTGAGGCTGTAATTGCTATATAAATTGATATTTTTCTAATATTCTCTCCGTGCTTTAAGAAAAAGTATCAAGTTTTCCACTTCTTCCCTAGAATAAATAAATTATACTCTACAATGAATGATGTAAACTCTTGAAATTTTTACTCGTCGCTTTTCAATTTTATAGTTTGCACGTTCTTTCCCTGTGGTCTTAAGTTATTTTAATGATATATTAAAAATTGTGATTTTAAGAGGGGGCAATAACTTTATCTATATTAAAAAATGAAAAATATATTTAGAAATTTTCAGTTTATAATATTTTGCTTTAGTTAATTTTGATTAGGTAAAATCTAATCAATTTGAGCCCACAGTAGACACAAACAAATAATATTAAATTTCAATCTATTAACCAGAGATTCTTCTTTCTCATAATCAATTTTATAGTTTCCATTTATAAATTTTAATTTTATTATTGTGCCTCGGGAGGTAACTAAATCTATTTTCATTATGTTGATGAGGTAGTCACTAAGGTATCATGAATTTTATCGTGGTTAATTCCATTCTTCTCATTAATAAATTACTTCTGTGGAAATGTTATTTGAAAAATGTTAAAATCTGTAAACCGAATTTTTCTGGTTAGTGTAATCAATGATTTAAAATATTATTAATCAATTAGATTCATTGATTCTTTGTATTTGAATTACTACAATTAATAATAGTTTGTACCTTATAGTATGTATAGAATTTTAATTAAAATTCTGTTAAATCAAAAGTTTCGTAAAGGGATAATAAAAAATGTATTTAAATATTAGTTTAATTATTGACAGCAAGGACATTAGAATAATTATGCATTTGTCATATTTTAATTTACTTTTTTAATAAGCTTGATAAAACTCTTAGCGTTTCATATACCTACTTTATTTAAACCAATCTTCTTTATTATAATATAATTCCAGTTCATTATGATACAAAAATATTATTTTTCAATTTCAATTTCCAATCGAAAACAATTTTACATTGAAGATAAGAAAACTCGTACACAGAGTGCAAATCGCTGTTTCTCAGGAAATGGATTTCTAGGCACAAAAAACTACAATAAAATGATGCCATTTACTAATATTATTTTTACCCCTCAAATATTTTAAATTAACTTAAGACAATATTTTATTAGATGCAGCATAGTTTTCTAAGAATTTTGGTGTGCATAATTCAAAAGTGACAATTTTCGACTTACGACAGTATGTTACAGGGTCTGCGAGTTGCTCTTCCACGTTATATCGTTTGCCATGCGCGTTTAAATATGAATACCAACCAGATCAGATTCCTTTATCATAATAATTATTTTATGATAAAAATTTTCAATGTTATGTTGCAGTTTCTCATTTTGCAGGTACCTAATATATTTATCCAATGACTAAAACTGACAATAATGTTTCTAATTACAACTATAAACTTAATCCATATAGTTTTAAGAATTCAAATCGAGTTATGGATATCTATATCCTTGCCAAATATATATTTTTTATTTAGTATGGAAATACCCAATTCCAGAAATTTATATTACACCTTGCATTGGGAGTTGCTGTTAATTATTAACATATTATATGGTAATCAAATTTAAACATCTACATAAGTGCCTTTCAAGTTTTCTCTTCTTCTCTATCAAATGGTTAAATATTTTGTGTCTCTCTACCAAGCGAACCTGCAAGGTCCCCGACATTTTTTTCATTACATTTTTGGTTTCATAAACAAAATTAAAAAAAAGTGATTCGTTGATCTCACAATTCAAATTTTCCATGGTCACAACTTATTTATCATTTTTTTACAAAACGGAATACAAAACCCACTTTCTTAATTAACAAAGAACCACAAAATTATTTGAAGATTGATTTAACGTTATTTACTTTTTGATTTACACATAAGAAATGCTTGGAAAGGTTTCATGCCAAATACAGTTTATTTTGCTTTTAAAATTAAACCCAATTCGGAGATCAGTTCATTCACCGATAGAATACCATAATCAAATTTTTACTTAACCCATAAACAAAAGTAAATAAATAATAAAAACTGGAACAGCTACTCGAAAGCAGTGTATTTTACTTCAATTGGATGGGGCAATATTTTGCCCCCAAAGAAATAATCTGCGGACCCGCAAACCATGAAATATTAGCAGTGGATTTTTCTAATTGATTTTTAGCAATTTACAAACAAGATATAGCTTTCAATGTACGTGCAGCCATGCGGTTGAAACACATATGCGCAGTTTGACCGGAAAATTCAGAAAAAGTTACAGGGTAGCTCTGTAGGGGACCACGTCAAGAAAAAATGTATGTGAGGTACTGCGCATATGAAATGTAATGTTTTGATTTAGTTTTTAGAGGATGTTGACTAATCGTAACAATTATGTACTTAAATGAGGGTTTTCTGTTGTTGTTTTGATGTAATTTTGTGTTGAGGGCCCCATTTGAAATATAACTGACCTTCTTCATCCGAACATTTCAATAATTAATCAATAATATTATATAATTTTTAATAGGTACAATATTAATGTTTATTCATTAATATATTTTTTTGAATACAAAGAAAAATATATTTTAACATTTTACTTCTATGTCTATATTATTCGACAAGGTAGGGGAGACCGTGGCGAAATGGGACGTCGAATATATTTTATATTTGTTGTGCCATTTCGACCTTGTATATTTACTGATGGTCAGTGATACCACAAAAATAAGAATTTAATAAACAAATCATGCGTCATCACTTTCTTAAAACTAATTTAATTTGCTATACCGGTTTCGACTTGTGTCATCATTCGGTCAACATTGAAAGTGATCTCACGGGGAAATCCTGCTATTATAAGTACTTAATGCTTATATTGGCCTAGTTTTTGCTCTGATGGAAAATTTTAAAATGCATAGTTTTTATTTAGTAAAGCACGAACAACTGGTGTTTTTATTGGTATAAATTTTGTAAAAATTTTAACGGTAGATGGATTGAGATATTCATAACTCATAACTCTTAAGCCATAGAAATGGGGCTGTTTTAATCCTTGTGTCAACATAACAATTATAATATCTCTTCAAGATTTCAAGTTAGCTGATAAAAAAATGATATTAATTAAATGAAAACTAAAGATGCTGATTTTGACGTTTCAATAGCTAAGAATGAATAGAAAAAATGCTTTGTAGAAATTCAGATACCTATACAAAATACTTTGACAAATTAAAATAACCAAAATAAATTTTTTATTTGAACGTAGTTGCTTTTCAGAGCGGGGGCACCATTTGGACACCCCTTGAAGCACTTCCAAAGATTGCCCACAAAAATGATTTGTTGACCAGTACAGTTAAAATGCTTTCGGATTAATGTTTCAAGCAGAATATTAGTTTGTGAATCAATTAAAAAAATTTGTGATTTTAAAAAATATTTTTTTAGTTATTATTATTCATATTTCTGTCAAATTTGTTCTATCCACTAAAAATTAATTAAAAATATTGTTAAAATCTATTATACTCACAATCCAAACAAATTTGATGTCAATTAATATCAATATCCAAGGATAAATGTTTAACGTGAGAGAATACCCCTAACAACCACAGGTCACCACTCCAACAGTCGTCAACGCAAAAGTTTAATTAAAGTACAATGTACAAGAGCGTCGATTTCACAGGAAGAAAACTTCAATATTAAACTGTGAAACCCTTAGTGCTAGTCACTGGCACGCGCAGGATGCAAACAATTTGATAATTGTAATATTTAATAATTATAAAAGGGGAAAGTATTTTTTACTTTGCCGTACTATATATTATGGAAAAGTACCACACATAGTAGTACAGATGTACTATTATTTTATTCGTGTAGAAAAAAAAGTTGAAATTTTTAAATTTTTTGTGTGTGGAATTTTTCAACCAAATTTCATGTTCGATGCTTTTATTTCTCATTCAGAATTAGTTCTATAATTCGACAGAAAGAAAGACGCATAAGAATGGATTAACGAGATTCACCGATTTGTTTTATTTTTGAAATATAGTGCCATCTACAGGCGTTACGTAGAAAACAAAAGGAATCGATATTTTATAATGTTTTATATTATATTCACCCTAATCACCAAGTATAAATAATAATTCATTTTTAATCTATATATTTCTAGCTGAGTTTTAGTTAATTTTGATATTATGGTGCTATTATAGTAGATTGCAGATAATGATAATGATAATAATGCAATAAAGTTTATGTACTATATTATGAGGTAGTATTATTTAATACAGTATAATTAATGACATCATTGACAATAATCATGTTTACATTAACCATTTACATATTTTTAAAAGTTAAAGCATGTAATATTTATAGATACAAATATTTTAATAATTATAGATTATATGCAGTTATGATAATAATCAATGTCATGTAAGATACTATTTACAAAAATATTTTAAAAGAAGATATTACTTATTGTAACATCATTAGTTGACATAACATCTAATAATATTAAAAGCTCCAGATTTGGTGGTGTTAATTTTTTATTAAATTATCGTTTGCCTATTAATAATTTAATTACCTTTATACGTTTCTTCTTCGACCTTCACCTCAATACTATGATTATTTTTATTAGGATGAGGGCCAAAATGTTGGCATTTGTCTCGACAATACTAGAACATATTTTTTATATAACATTTAGTACAATTCTTGTTGACAATTTTAATTTTATCTGATCATAATGAATCATTCATTATTCTTTAAAATGTGTAACTTAAATATTATCATACTTCAGACTAATTCCACTCAGGGTAGCGTCAAGTGAATTTTAGTTTTGGTTTTCACAAAATTTAGGTCTTAGAATTTAATTAACCTTAAAAACATTACATTGTAGCTATTTGCACTTACGATGTGCAAATAAATAGGAATTTAAAAAAGAAAATAGTAAAGTAAATATTTAAATAATTAGTAAATAAGTCTCCCTAACGCATAATAAGTGTTATTCTTAAGTTCTATTTTCATTATTATTCAGTAAATCATAGGTATAAATTCTGATGGCGATAAAAGGATCAAGAACCAGGAAGTTGTGTTGTTAAAAGAAGTGACGGCTCACTTGTGAATTAGGTTACCGAAGGACCTAGTTGGAAGAGTAGCTCATCGGGGCAGCATTCAAATAAAAACCACCACGGTTTGGTTTTCTTTTTGTAAGTAAATATCACAAACAATTTTTGAACAAGTTAGCCGGAGCAAAAGAATTTATTTGTTGCTTTTAGGAGTAACTTATTATTTTTATAGTTTTATCTACCTTGGTTTAAAAAATTAGTATATTTTAATTAATAGTTTAAGACGGACGTGTAAATATTTATTAACCGTTGGACGTGAAAATAATTAAGCCGTCTTTAATTATTACGTCAGACGTGAAAATATCCAAAGTATTCCTAGTAATTTTGCCGATTTTTACACTATTTTAGTTTTCATTTTGGGACCACAACTACCTGAACTGGTGCGATTTATTTTTATTTCCAAATTTTTATTTGGATCTGTTTCGCTAAGAATTACCAAGAGAGAAATCTTGCATTAAAACAAGTTTAATTTAAAATAAAATTACTTGCATTCAATGCACATAAATAGCTATATCAGTAGGTGTGAATGTGAATGCATTTTTTAACTGAAATAACCGCTACAAATCCTTCCTGTTTTCTATCTTTAAACATAGTGAGCATACATTTACCATTTTTTAAATATTGTTTGCACAAAATGCTATTTAAATAATCAACTTTTTACCTTGGCAAACCATTAACACAAGTATTAATATTTTACTGCACAAAAATTAAAAGTGTCGAAAACTTTATTAAACAATATTCCAACACTATCCATTGCAAAAATAAACAAACAGTTCAGAAAATTAAATAAATACAGTTCTTCCAGCTTTTCGCATTTTTAGAATTTGGGTTTTCTCAATTGAAAATTTAATCCAAATAATGCAACTTTATCACAAAATTTAAAATAAACAAAAAAATGTGATGCCATTAACCTAAATACTTCTCCAGCTGAATCAATAAAAATTAAATAAAAACTTACGGTAATATTGCAATTATTTAGTTAATCCATTGCCAGAAACCAAACGAAATCACTGAATAAAAAAAATTATTCCTACACAACCTGCATATACTCGGTATTTGTCTGCATTTACGAAGATTTGGCAAATATATCGATTGGTGACGGCATTCAGTGGCGTACGTTATTTTGTCCTTATTTGTCACGCTATTTTCAAGTACCTATTTGTTTTTATAACGGTTAAGCGAGCGTCTTTCTAAGTACTTAAAAGAAAAGTCATTGCCAAATCTTATCGATACCTTTAATAAGTGTTTATTGCACTTCAAATATGTAACAACAAGGAACCACAAACAATAGCATGATCGGTGACCTTTTCAACTAAAAATAGTTTGGGCACGTGTATAAATAATCAGTAGTTGGAAATTTTGCTTATAAATTATTACGCACATTCATTGATACATTTAATTATTATACAATCAGCAAACGGGATATCTAAAACAAAAATAATTGAGAAAGATTTTAACTTACTTCCTCTGAAATAATTTAACTTTGTTTCAAAACATGGAAAATAATTTTCGATTATGTACCCTTTTATTTTTGCAAAGGAATTTTACAAAACCTCAAAAGATGTTAATATGTGCCCATAATGTAATATTCACTTACTAGGATTAGAAAAGATATTACTTTGTAAAATGAGAAATCAACTTTTTGTGGAAGAAAATTTCATTTTTAAATAGGTCAAGTGCTATTGGTCCCATAACACAATAACTACTTAAAAACTCTTTTGTGAATGCAAAATGCATACGCACTAAATATAATTGGAAGTATAGGTCTAGTACTTTTCCTATGGGATGGAAGCTGTACACTCTTGCGCTCCCTTAGAAAACATGCGCCGATTTAAAAAAATAACAATTTATTACTCACTCTTTAAAATTAACATACTTATCGGTACCTATTAACTATACCTACAATATGTGCCTGGTATACGTTGACCAGGCACAGGTTAGCTTTTGAAGCAAATAACCGGCAACATTAAGTGTTAATATCGAACGTTTTCAATGAATATTTTTCACATTTTAGTAATAATTTGGAAATTGCCCATTAGCATTATTAATACCAATAAGTGACTCTAATATAGAAGAATAATATTATAAATTAGTTTAAACATTGGATCTATCAGAAAATAATATGTAGATACCATTGCATTGCAGCAAATAATATAAATGAATAACCGCGGTTTCGGCTTTATCCACATTTGTAGAATTGGTCTTCTCACATCCTCATCATCCATATCGAACAAGCAAAAGGAGAATATTTTTTAATAAAACAATATTGATTTTTTTTTTATTATCCATTACAACCGGAAGCAGGAATCTTAAAAAACGTATTTATACTATGTTATTTTTCCAATTTTTATGGCATATTAACCTGTATAATATCAAAATTTTCGTTTAATTTTGTTACTAAAGTGTTCTCCTCGTCGGAGGTGAACTGATAAAATGTTACCCTACAAATCAAATTTAAATAATAAATTTTGAAAAACAATTTCTTGTACGCCTACTTGTTAACATTTGAAATACTATAAATTGGCTATAATAACCACTAAAATTTTAAATGATTGTAAACGCCATTATATTATAATTTTATAATAATATAATTTGGTAACTATTGTAGTACTCGTAAAAGGTAAACAAATACTTACACAGAAACGAATGCCTCATCCGGATAATTTACGCGACCCTTTTAAATACAATTTTGGCGTATTAAACATTTATGTTTAAGTAGGTCGCTAAATTATTGTAGCAAATTATTTGCAATCGTTAATTTGCGTAAATATGCGTCGATTCCTTTATGTTAACGCTGCAAATTTTTAATCTAATAACACTTAACCTTAATTGCCGGCAATACATGTAAGTTTTTGTATAAAATAATCGGCAGTGTAAGTACCAATAACGTATCCTTATTATTACCATACATAGTAGGGCTGCTATGGAAAAACTTAATCCATTTTTATTACAATTTTTGATTTTCTTCCAGTGAATTCTTACTCCAACGATTAAAATTTGTAGACCGACTCGTCACTTCTTTGGGTGCAATGGTAGATACTATTTACTTGAATATTTGAACCTTTATTTAAATTTTGATATAGCTAAGTGTGCTTTTAGTTTTTACAGTTGGGTTATCTGCCTAGTATTACCAACTTATTTAAATAATTTACAAATAAACCAATTCTTACATGCGGGATAAACCTGTCACGCTGAATCAAGATGAGAGAGAAACTATTGGGATCTAAAAAAGTTGCAGGTGCAAACACTTCACTGCGGTATACAAGGTATTATTTTTGTACTATTATGGTAATTTTTTACTATCTTACTATGTTAGTGATTTTAGAATAAAGTAATATAAGAATATATATGTAACAGACAGACATTCAGTGTTGGTGGTAATTGTTTTGGTCAAATTTTCAAATAAATATACAGATTATGGTTTATAACAAGAGCCACAAACTAGAGAAATCTTTGAAACAAGTAATGGATGTAATTCAAGTTGTCAAAACAGGATTCGTAGTATCGGACGAATATATCAACTAAAGGAGAAACATAATTTCTATGGGCAAATACAATTTATTGCAGATAGCATTGTTTAATTTATCATTGAGTTACTTTGTAGTTTATTGATCGTTAAATTAAGGTATGAGAATTTGCTCACAAATTAGTCTTTAACTTAAAAAAAAAATATTTTAAAATGTTACCCGATTACTACACAATAAAAGACTTTTTCAATTATTTGTTTTTATTATTTTTTTACAAATTATTAAAGTATAATTAGACAATGTTAATTTATAAGGTGTATTAACTTGCACTTCAAAGTCTCGAAAACTCTTTGGTTTGTTACTATTTCTGTGTGAATATTCTAGTGATAAAACATTTGTAACTTTAATTTCTTCATCTTTGAACATTTTCTAAGAAATTTTCATCTACATTCGTGGAACAATTTGGGCAAGCATCTTGTATGGGTTCTAAAGTTAATGAAGCATTTCATTCTTGATTTTTAACATCATTTCGAAGTTGATGATTGATGGACCAGCACCTGGTCTTAAATTACATAGAAGCTGAAGTGATTGACATTCTTCTTCTTCTTCTCAGCCGTCTTTCGCCAACTGCTGGACATAGGCCTCCTCTAACTTCTTCCAAGCCACCCTATCTATAGCAATTTGATGCCATGAGCTTCCAGTCTGTTGTTTTATGTCGTGAAGCCATCTCTTTTGTGGCCTGTCTACGCTTCTTTTTGTTAGTCTTGGGCGCTGGGACTGGGAAATGCGATTCGGCCACTCTTCATATGATTTTATTGCGACATGCCCCACCCACCTCCTTCAGGCTTGCTATTCTTCTTATTATAACTGCCATTTTTGTTCTTTTTCTTATTTCTGTGTTTCTGATCCTATTTCTTAGACTAATCAATGGTTTGATGTTTGTTTGTTTCCAGGAGTAGTTCTAAAATCGACCGCAAGAGGGCGTAAGTCCTTAGCTGGATATCCCAATTGACTAAATGCAAACAAAGGCCTACAGCTTAACGTGGAATCCGAATATCCACATACTTTATTAATTTATGACCCTACCTCTTACGGTCCAAAGATAAATTTTGTATAACATCATCCTTTATTAGATTTAATTTTGTGCTAAGGGTAAATCTAAAATGACCACTCTATTAACATTTCATCAGCGATACAGAAATGGATCTAATATTTAACTGGTGATTAATCCAAAATAATAAAAGGTCACCACTCTGCTGTTCCCCCAGAGTGTCATTTTCTAGAACACGCAACGCGCTCCGATTGGTTGTACCAAATTAAAATCGCCTCCCCCTGGGATCGAGTTTCCAACCTTGGCGAGCTGCCCGTCCGTGGATGGGCCTTCAAGATAGTACAGAGTGTAAAATATTAACTGTCGCACTTGAAAGTAATTCAATATCTGCAGTGATAACATGCTTAGACAAATTCTAAAATTTACAATTGCATCATCTATTTATTATGTCCTAATACTGCAAAAGGCATTTAAATATATTCATTAGTGAACTTTTTGTAACGATGGACGTAAAACGCGAGCTTGTCCGAAATTTACACTTGAATGGAAAGATAACTTGTGCAATTGTGAAGTTATTAAAAAACCAAAAAATTAATGGAAGATTTTGTTTTGCGAACTTTCACTCGATTTCGGGATACGGGAAGAGTTAAAATTTAAAAAAATACTGGTTGAAATCGTATCATTAGAATCAAAATAAAAATAAAAATTGTACGAGAACGAATTCGCAGAAACTGTACAGTTTTGACAAGAAAACTTGGCTAGAGTCTCAATATGAGTCACTAATCAGCTCATTTAATTTTAAGAAACGATCTGGGTCTAAAGGCATACAAGAAAAGAAAAATTCATGGTCTTTCACAAAATCAAAAAGAAAATAGACATACAAAATGCAAAGCATTGTTACGGTGGCACGGTGATTGTGAAATTATCTTTTCAGATGTAAAGATTCTTATATTTCAAGAACCAGACAACCCCTAGAATGACCGATTGTGTACTGCTAGTATGGATAATATCCTTAGAAGCACAATAAGTGTCAATAGGTTCCTGAATAATTCGCTATTAGTGGTTTGGGGATAGGTTTCCAAAATAGGCAAGTTTTCACTGCAATTTATTGAAAAGGGTGTGAAAATTAATGTTTGTTATTATTTGAACAATATTTTAATTGATTATCTACTCCCCCATGCTCAAATCTTATTTGATGTAAAAAGAATTTGCTTCCAAAAAGATTCGGCACCCTCCCATTATGCAAAAATTATATAACAGTGGTGGCAAGATAATTTACCTGAATTTATTAGTGTTGAAGAATGGCCTGCAGTATCTCCAAACCTTTATCCTTTGGATTGTTGTATTTGAGGTTATATGCTTAGCAAATTAGGCAATCCAAAAAATATAAATTTGCAGAAGTTTAAAAAAGTTTTAACCAAAGTATGGAATGAAAACCAGACGAAGTGGTGCGTGCCGCGTGTAATCATTTTAACAGAATCTGAAGGAAATTGCAAAACAAATATGGAAAAGAATTGAATGAAATTTTGAAGACTACTTTAGAAATGTATAAGTAATTTGTAGTAAAATTTTTATATGTTTTCATACAAAACTTTTCATTTAATTTAATATTTTTAGCGTGACAATTAATATTTTACACCCTGTATAATATATACGTTGTATATTTTTTGTTTTGAACATTTCAATTAATAACAATAACATCTAATTTATTGTATCATCATTTCTATACAAATTTTAAACAGAAATAGTAAAATGATAATAAATATCATCTTCCATGAACTATGAACCTATAGGCAAGTGTGTTGGCCTATTCTTTTGAGCGTAAATCAGTAGACAGGTGAACGGTTAAATTAAATATTTATTCCAACGATTAACAAAACATAACACGATGTGGTGATGGTACTACGTAATAACTACAGTGATGACTGTGTCAACTAATGTTCAGTCCTACCAAATACTATAGAAAGGATAATACGTCCAACTCGGGCCTATAACAATAGAAATTTCGTAGCCCAAAAAAAGTGCGCCATCTGTTTGCTAGAGTAGTTGATACAGTTAACACTTATCAACTTATTCACGCTGTCCAGAGGTGTACTTAATGAGTTTTATCTTTAAACCAATGATATATCATTGCCTTAAAGTTTAAACCGACGAAATAAAACTGCATAGGTTAATAATTATTTAGAAATTTTTTTAAATTTATTTTTATTTTTTGAATTTAAATAAATAACACTTGCTACATATTCTTCTAAAAAAACATTAAACAAATTTTTAAAAGTATATTTAATTAAAAATAATATTTAAAATACAATTTTGATGATTCCGTATTTAAAATTCTAAACCAACGAAATAAAACTGCATAGATTAATTATTGTGCAAAATTTTTTTAAATTTATTTTTATCTTTTGAATTTGAATTGATTTTTTATCAAATATTTATAAGAAACTTTAAAAGGTGATCTACTTTGTGTAAACTGTCAAGCTGTCAAACCATTACTGTCAAACTGAATAGTTTAAACTCTATTCGTTGTTGGCGCTAGTGTGCTGGGCTACGGATTTTCGGCTGAGTTGGACGTATTATCCTTTCTATAGTATTTGGTCCTACCACAGTAGGTTCCATAGGATGATGGATCCTAGCGACCTCTACTGTGTGGTTGGTGAACTAGTCTTTCAATTTAAATTATAGTACCGGTTGCCACAGTACTCCCCTTCTAGAGAAGACTGTCTGAACGAGACACAAAATTAATAAAAATAAAAATGATGGTTGCTTGCTTGCTTGATTGGCTCCTTACGAATTCAGATTGCGGAATCTGGTTTTCGCTCCTAACGAGGAATTGTCCTGGCCGGGATATTGAAGGAGTTGGATGCTTGTTTGTTTGTTGCTTGTTTGATGCGTTGCTTGTTTGATGCTTTGCGTGTTTGATGCTTAGCTTCTTAACGAATTCAGATTGTGAAATCTGGTTTTCGCTCCTAGCGAGGAATTGTCCTGGCCGGGATATTGAAGAAGCTGGAGCAGGATGCATGAGTACTGGTGCGGTTTATTGCAGCTGTACTGTCATGATTTGTTGCGAGCCGTCTGCCGTTATTGTAGGTTCCACCATATCGTCGTTACCAGTCGTTACCCATTGAATCAAAGTAAATCGCCGAACATAACCAAAAATTTGCACGTGGTCGTAAAATTTTGTTGCGGTTACGTAAATTTATTGGAAACGTGTTGGATGAACGTGTTGAAATTGGAACGTGGAAAAATTATAACGTAAATTTTACCTTGTCTTGAGTTGCGTTTGTTCTTTCTCGGGGTCACCAATATAGGCAAGTGTGTTGGCCTATTCTTTTGAGCGTAAATCAGTAGACAGGTGAACGGTTAAATTAAATATTTATTCCAACGATTAACAAAACATAACACGATGTGGTGATGGTACTACGTAATAACTACAGTGACGACTGTGTCAACTAATGTTCAGTCCTACCACAGTAGGTTCCATAGGATGATGGATCCTAGCGACCTCTACTGTGTGGTTGGTGAACTAGTCTTTCAATTTAAATTATAGTACCGGTTGCCACAAACCAAAGGTAATTCGCATTCGATTCAATCCCTTAAAAAGCCTAGAAGATAGGCCGTCCATGTTACTCAAAGTGAAGCAATAATTCGTGTCCAATTGGTTGCCTGGATTCCAATAGACATAAACATACAACATTCTTTACAGATCTACAAACAATAAGCATAATTATCGTTGACTGACATAGATTGCTCTAAGGACTGTGACGTTAGAAAATCGTAATTTTCATGAACGATTTTCACTTGCAAAACAAAATTATTTTAAATAAAAAATATAGTTAGTTAAAAATAGTAGGGCTTCTAAAATCATAGACATATTAATTTTACATAGTGCAGAGTAAACAAGAAGAAGTGCGGCACAAAATTGTGCAAAAGCGAACTGAAAATCAGACAATTTCCAGTAAAACGATAGCTAGGGAACTCGGAATCACAGTAGAGGAGAAGGTAGTAATATGGAACCAGCATTTAATATGGACCACCCTAATTACAACGAACCTATTCATTCCCCCTGCCCAAAAATCACAAAATAAATGTTAAGCGATACTAAAAGGGTGAAGTAAACTGAAACAGTGTACCCACACTTGTTTATAAAGGGCTCGTCTAACAAGTTTTAGTTTACCCACAGTTTCAATGATTTGTACGTGTATAAGTTGTGATCGTTTTATTTGTGTTAAATAAACATTTTCAGTTAAAGAAAGAATGAAATCGAAGTATAAAAAATTGTTTTAGACTACATTGATGGTAAGCTCAGTTGATTTTAAATAATTTTGAAGTAAATTTGAAAATAATTAAAAATGAAGTTGCTTTTATTATGGTCCACATTGGTGCTTTTATTATGGAACCGCATTTATCCATAGCTATTAACTTTTGATAATAAATAAATAAGAAATTTTAAAATATATCGAATTATGAATAAATAAATTGAATTCTTAAGAAAAATATGTTGAATTTTATGTTAAAAAATGTATGAGCATTTTACGAGGGCAAGGCGTGAAGGCCAACTACTGTAGGCATTAAAACACATAAAATTGGAACATTTAGAATATTTTTTTCAGCTAGGGTTAGTCATTATATCCAACCACAAAGGTTGGATACATCTATGAACTCATTTATTTTTATATTATATTATATTTCACCCGGTCCATATTAAAGACACCTGTGTCCCATATTAAAGGCATAAAAAAAATACCTTGTCAATTTTAATATTTTAAATTAAACGTTTTATTTAGAAAAATATCTGTTTTATTACTTTGCAATCTTCATAATGTGATAGGTTATTAGTGTAGGATTCAGTACATATCATTACTTTTCATTTTTTTTTACTAAATTGTAGAGTTAATCGAAAAAAACAATAGGCGGTTCCATATTACTACCTTCTCCTCTAAATCTAGGAAATTCTACATTAAAAAGTTATTATGCCAATCACACTATCCAAAGAAAATGTGAAACTGGAAGAAACAAAGGTACCATGGATCCAAAATTAGATAAATCTATTGTAAGTTGCTTAAAATAAAAAAGAAGTGCTTCAATTCGAGATGTTGCTAAAAAAGTTGGAACAAATGAAAGTATTATGATCCAGCGAGCGAAAAAAATAAATAGTTAGAAGACCTATAAAAAAACAGCTTAAGGTGGCCGATTTCTATGGGGATTATCTACTTAACTAAAATTTATGTAACCCCCACTGCATTTCAATAATACTATCGCCAAAGCTACGAAAATTTTACAGGTTGTTGCTTAAGGCTTCCTGTGTAACATATTGAAATATGAGGCGTATAAGATAATTATTACATTGATAATTCAATAAATACGGCGATGACGCGTATTGCGCATGCGTATGCGAAATCTCATGATTACGCGAAAAATAATACACATAATTGTCTCATATTTCAATATGTTACACGGGAAGCTTTGAGGAACAACCTGTAAAATTTTCGTAGCTTTGGCGATAGTATTATTGAAATGCAGTGGGGGTTACATAAATTCTGGTTAAGTAGATAATCCCCATAGAAATCGGCCACCTTAAGCATAAACGAACTGAAAAACAAATTTTATGAATAAAAATTCGGATGGTAAGTTTGTATAAAATTTTGCTAGAAAAAGAATCTTGTATCATCATGGATGCCGAAACTTATGCAAAAATGGAATTTGCAACACTAGCTGGTCCTCAATATTATACAAAAAAACCTGAAGAGAATCTTCTTGATGCCATAACAAAAATTAGTGTTGAAAAATTTGAGCTCTAACTATTATAGTTTGGCAGGTTATTTGTCAGTGCGGAAAGCGAAGCGAAATTTTCGTTACATCTGGTAATGTAAATGGGGAAATTTACAACAAAGAATGTATTGCAAACAAATTAAAACTATTCATAATATTGTAAAACCACGATGTCTCCGCAGTGGCCACCAAACTTTTCGTTCAAATATTGAGTATAAAAAAAGACTCGATGATAGTTCAATATCTTTCTGTATTTATTTTACAATGGTTACACAAATAACTCTATTTACAACAAAACACGTGTTACGTTACCACAATGCGTACTTCTTTACTCCTACTTTTTATCACTTCGTTACTTCTGTCTTCTATCACCCGTTTACCACCTTTTTTACACTACCGCTGCTCTATCCGAACCTTGTCTGCCAAACCGTACCCCACTTCACTTACGACATCTACCGCTAATCCTACATACTTCTTAACCCGCGTAAAATATTCAAATTTAAAACCAAACCCCAATTTTCCATAACATCCCCCCTGAATCTATTCCTGATTCCTTTTCTGATCTGGAAAATTTTTCGCAGCGTCCCCCCTGTATCCGATCCCCATCTTCATTTGATGTTGTTGTGCCGTTGACTTCAGAACAGTTTTCGTTAATTGATCTGCAATGTTGTCCTCGCTTCAAATGTATTCCAATTTAATCTTTCCTTCTTGTACGCAGTCTCTGACGTGAAACATTCGTAATTCGATATGTTTGCTTCTATCGGAAGTTGCATTATTTTCCGTGATCTTCATTGCCCCTTGATTATCGATTTTTATCACCGCTGGTACGTTTATTAGTTCTTCTTGACGGATTTCCCTGACTATCTCTGTCAACCAAAGACATTCTTTTGCTGCTTCGCTTAGTGCAATGAATTCGGCCTCCATCGTGCTTAACGCAACGCACCTTTGTTTTCTGGAAGACCAATTTATTGCTCCTCCCCCAAGTGTCGTTACTTGACCGCTGTATGACTTTCTATCGGTAATGTCGCTCCCCCAATCTGCATCAGTATAAGTGATGATTTTTTCGTTCTTTCTTGTAAACGTTAATCGATAATTATTTGTTCCTTTCAAATACCGCAATATATGTTTGAGACCCGTCCAATGCCTTTTGGCTGGCTTTGTACAAAATTGGCTCATATGCGCCACTGCGTACGAAATGTCTGGTCGCGTGTTCGTTGCCAAATACATCAAACTCCCGATTCCCTTTTGGTATAGTATAATATTCTCTTTGCCAGGCCCAAATCCTTTATTTTATAGTTATTTACATGAAAGTCAGGAAAATGATATATTACTGACGAGGAGTAATGTTGAAATACGAGGCACTTTGTGCCGAGTATTTTAGAGCTCCGAGTAAAGTGAGATATTTTCCTGACGTATTTTGTATTAAATTTTTCCAAAAATCGTAAAAAATCGAAATTTTAAAACACTAATTAAACAACATTTTTAAAATGAGCAAAAATCAAGTTTGTCAATGTGTCAAAACATATTGAAAAAATCAATTACTGACATTACCGGACTAGTCAGTATAATTCAATTTCCCTGCGCGTAGATACGCAGGGAAGTGTTGTTTCTATGACGATTTTTGGAAAAACCGTTTTCCTATCGCTGTCTTGAAACTTAGGACGTCGTTTCTTTTCCCGTAAATTAAGAGATCGTCTACATACGTAGTAACGTACAATTGTTTTTCGATATCGTAATATAAACACGGATCGGCTTTACTCCGTAACATTCCTTCTTCGATCATGAACTTGTTCAACGTTTTGTTCCATAATAACCCAGACTGGTGTAGGCCATACAAGCTCTTGTTTAACTTAAGCGCATATTCTTGTTTGTTAATATTTTCTTCTCGGTATTCTTCGTAGCCTTCGGGCAGTTCCAAATAAACTTCGTCATCTATTTCAGCGTTCAAATAAGCTGCGTTTACGTCAATATGATGTATTTCTAGGTTATTTTGTGCGCTCACTGCCACCATCAATCTCATGGTCTTTCTTTGTACAACTGGTGCGTATGTTTGGTCATAATCGGTTCCCGGTATTTGTTGATTTCCTAGTGCTACCAATCTGACTTTGTATCTAGCCACTTCGCCTTTTTCATTCAACTTTCTTTTAAACGCCCACTTAGTTCTTAAGATTCTTTTGTATTTCGGTTTTTCCATTATCGTCCAGGTATTATTTTCTTCGATGTTTCCGAATTCTTCATTCGTTGCCTTTAACCATTCTCCTCTTTCTGCACTACGTGTGGCTTCTTTATAAGATCTCGGTTCGGGTTTAAGTTCTTCCCCGTGTACTAAGTTTAGTCTCGTATCGTAATCTTTTGTCCAATTTGGAAGTTTCACTTTTCTCCCGCTTCTTGTTTGCCTCTGCTCTGGTTCATCTTCAGAATGTTGCTTACTTTCTTCTTCATTTGTTCCCGATTCCCCTTCAGAGTGTTGCTCACTTTCTTCTTCATCTGTTCCCGATTCATTTTCAGAGTGTTGTTCACTCTCTTCTTCATCAGTTCCCGATTCATCTTCGGAATGTTGCTCACTTTCTTCTGGTTTTGTTTCAGATTCATCTTCAGACTGTTGATCGCTTTCATCTTCGTTTTCAGACTGTTCGAATTCCTCTGGTGCCTGTTCGCTGTCGTCATTTATGGAAGTCTTTCCCCAATTTATTTCTTGCATCTTGGTCGTCGGTGGATTTCTGTTTTGGATTTTTAGTGGAAATACGTTCTCATCGAAAACCACGCTTCTGCCTATGATTACCGTATTTCTTTCTTCGTCCCATAATTTATATGCTTTCGCCCTTGCATCATATCCTATGAAAATATATCTTTTTCCCTTTGGTTTCCATTTGTGATCACGCCGTTCATTTGTGCACCACGCTCGACATCCAAAAATTCGCAGATGATCGATTTTGGGTTTTCTGTCGTTCCATAGTTCATATGGTGTTTTTCCGTCGTTTGAACTCGTTGGTAGTCTGTTTTTCAGGTAACATGCTGCTAGAGTAGCTTCAGCCCACATGTCACTGTGCATATTAGATTCTTCCATTTCGCATCGCATAATGTTCATAATGGTTTGGTTTAGCCGTTCTGCTACACCGTTCTGTTGTGGCGATCTTGGATGTGGTAAGCTCTCTAGATATTCCCAACTCGATTAAATAATCGTTGAACTTTTTTCCAGTGTATTCGCCTCCGTTATCGCTTCTTATAGTTTTTATTTTCTTGTCAAATCTTCTTTCCACTTTTCTCCTAAATTCGTCGAATTTTTGCAAAGCTTCATCTTTTGTTCTCATCATGAACACTTCGGTGTAACGTGAGTAGTCGTCTGTGAAAGTTATTACGTATCTGTTTCCGCCCCTTGACGTGGGAGTGATCGGTCCCATCACATCGGTGTGTATTAACTCCAAAACTTCCTTTCTTCGACTTTCGGTTTTCTTCGGGTAACTCTTCTGCTTTATCTTTGATGTTTCACATATGTCACATTTTATAAAACTTTCATCTCCAACTCTCTCCGCCACTTCCCCACAATCCTTTAATAGCCATTTTACGTATCTTTCGTTGGCATGACCTAACCGTTGGTGCCATAGTTTTTCGCTAGTTTTTGTGGCATGGTGCAATCTTGGCTTTATTATATAATCCTCCTTTATTTTATATAAATTTCCTTCTCGTTTAGCTCTAAATAGCAACTTTTTATCGTTGTCCAAAATCGTGCAGCTACTTTGTTCGAAAGATACCACGATTCCTTTATCGCACATTTTTGCTGTTGACAACAAATTTGCGTTAAGTCCTGGTACACACAGGACGTCCTTCAACGTGACTATTCTGCCGCCATTTGTGTCGTGCCATTTCGCTTCTACATCTCCGTAACCAGTTGACTTTAATATGGTCCCCCCTGCGTTAATGATTTCATTTGAATTTTCATGAAACGTTGTAAATTTTTCGCGTTCACCGGTCATGTGGTCGGTGGATCCACTGTCTATCAACCAAATCGCTTTATCAGTTTCCATAATGTCGCTAGTATGACCCAAATTGCTTTTTATCGCGTGTGCCGTACTGTTATTTTGGTATCGGTTGGGTGCATCTTTACTTGTTTGGCAGTCCCTTCCAAAATGTCCGAATCTGTTACACCTAAAACACCTTACATCCCTAAAGTTATTTTTGTGACTTACGTTCGAGGGCATGCTTTCGTTTCTCGACCTACTGTTGTTTCTGGTGTTCATTTCCCTGTATTCGGTTTCATTTCTTTCAACTTCGCCTTCTTCTAGTCGTCGTTCTTCCTCCGCTAACCTCGTTTTTAGGCTGGCTGGGGTTAAGGTATCGTCGTCGATCTTGACGGTCCTTGTCAAATACTCGTATTCCTTTGGCAATCCGATTAGCGTCAGTCCCATCAACACTTTGTTTTCGAAATTAAAACCGGCGCCCTGTAGTTTCCTGTATAAATTACTTCGGCGGTTTACGTATTCCAGTACCTTCTCGTTAGGGCTCTTTTCCATATTTATAAACTCCTTCAACATAAGAACCGCGTGGTAGCTATCGAATTTTGTATGAATTTCCTTCAATCTGTTCCATATTTCGTTGGATGTTTTGCACTCTTCAATACTGTCCAAATTGTCATCATCTACAGATAGATAAATTAACGACTTACATTTATTTTCGATTTTCTGCTCTTCTGGGGTTAGTGGGCTTGTGTTGTACCCGATAGCATCCAAACAATCTTTCAATCCGAACAAACCACGCATTCGCATCGACCATTGCCTGTAGTTGACGTTGTTTAGTTTTTCTACTCTGTCGTCCATCGTCGCTTAAATACAAATTTAACTTCAAACGCACTCTTCTTATTAGATCAATCCACAATCAATCGTTTTTTATCTACAATATTTGTTTACTGAGCCCATAACCTGTAAAACCACGATGTCTCCGCAGTGGCCACCAAACTTTTCGTTCAAATATTGAGTATAAAAAAAGACTCGATGATAGTTCAATATCTTTCTTTATTTATTTTACAATGGTTACACAAATAACTCTATTTACAACAAAACACGTGTTACGTTACCACAATGCGTACTTCTTTACTCCTACTTTTTATCACTTCGTTACTTCTGTCTTTTATCACCCGTTTACCACCTTTTTACACTACCGCTGCTCTATCCGAACCTTGTCTGCCAAACCGTACCCCACTTCACTTACGACATCTACCGCTAATCCTACATACTTCTTGACCCGCGTAAAATATTCAAATTTAAAACCAAACCCCAATTTTCCATAACAAATATAACGTGAATGTTAACCAATGAAATTCGTTGAAATTAAATTTCAAGCAATTTCATTGGTTAACATTCGAGTTATCCACGTGGAATAGAAAGTTTTTACTCGTTTCTTAAAAAAAACAGACTATAGTGCCAATATTTATGAGTTCGGCTCTCGTGGCGAACCATCGTTTACTCATCAAATGTCTACCTGCTAAAATTAATTTACGGTCGTTTAAGTGTTAATTACCCCAATTTAATGTAATAAAATTGCAGTTATATTGTTGTAAAAGTTACATTAAAATCTAAAAAAACGATTACAAAAATAGAATATTAATCTATAAATTTGATTAAGATATTAAAAAATATAATATAATATAATAGGCACTCATATAAATATCGATTAAGTGCACTTGTAAAAATGCACTTATTACTACTTATTAGTTACTCTATACTTGAGAATTAGTTACGTCGACTCATATATTATATTATAAAAAATTGATATTCATTTTGGTACTTATGCAAAAAAACATGATAATCCTTTTAAAATTATAGCAGATCATCACGGAGGTGTTAGATTAGATAAAAAAAAATATTATATAATAAAAATATCACAAAATTTTTAGTAGTCGTGCCAAATATTTGTAAGAAAATGGAGCGTTGGGTAAATAAAGTTGCTATTGTTACAGGAGCTAGTTCAGGTATTGGTGCTGTAATAGCACAAGAATTAGTAGAACGCGGAATCACGGTAATATTTAACTATTATTATCACATTGAACTTTTAAGTTACCTTTTATTATTTAGGTGGTCGGAATCGCCCGCAGGAAAGTAAAATTAGAAATTATTAAAACCAAGTGCGCAAACAAGAAAGGAAAATTTTCTTATGTGCTAGGAGATGTAGCAAAAGAGGAAGATATCATTAAAACCTTTAATTGGGTAAAGGCGAATGTTGGTCCAATTCACATTCTTATTAATAATGCCGGGATTGGTAGAATAGCATCTGCAATAGAAGGAAATGCTGATCATATAAAAGATATATTTGATACAAATGTTTTTGGATTATGTATCGCAACGCGAGAAGCTATCAAAGACATGCAAAGTAATAAAATTGATGGACATATAATTAACATCAACAGTATTTTAGGGCACCGAGTTGTTCGAGGAAATATTTTTAGTTTATACAGTGCATCTAAGCATGCAGTTTCTTCTTTAACTGAATCCTTAAAACATGAATTATCTTTAATTGATAGTAAAATTAAGATTTCAGTAAGTATTCCACCTTAGTGTATGAATGAATATTAACATGTTATAATTTTAGAGCATCAGTCCAGGTTTTGTAAAAACTGAATTTGTGGAGACTTCTTTACAAAAAAAGACTATAAGTGCAGAAACCGAAAAGCAATTAAGGGGAGGTTTAGAAGCTGCACCGTTCTTGCTTCCAAAAGATATTTCAGATGCAGTAATTTATGCGTTATCAACAGCTCCTCATGTTCAAGTACTATTTTAAATAACGTTTATGTGATTAGATAATAATCAATTATTTGTTTCAGATTTATGAGTTGATGATTCAACCTGTTGGAGAAGCAATTTAAGGCGACCGAAAATCTAAATTTTGATTTGTAATAAAATTATAATAAAATAAATTTAAATTGGTTACCTTTTAATTCGTGCTAATAAATTAATTGATATAAGTATTTTAATAATTTACGAATTAATGGAATTAAATTAATTCGTAAATTATAAAAATATACTTATTAATTAAAAAAAATTGACTGTAACAACCACCTCTTCCTAAATTTAATATAATAATAAAATTAAACAAGTTAATTTATTGTATAATTTCACCAATTGCCCTTTAAGCAGGAATGCCACCATTCCATGAATCTCACAAATGGTCAGAACGTAGGAATTTTTTTTATAAGTCAGCTGCAAACGATAAACAAAGAAAAATCTGACCACAGCTACGACAAAAGAAGGTGGAAACAAATTAACATAGACGGGCTCCAAAAATGGACCTATTCAGAAAAGGATCGACATTCATATTAGAGCAAGACCTGTCCCAGTTTTAAAATCAATCACCATTGTTACTTCATTTTTATCAAGTGCTAATTACATAACTTGTTTTCTTAAATCATTATTTAATCAATAAAGTAAATCCACAAACCTCTAGCTGCAAAGTAAGATCTTTCATCTTGTTATTTTTAAACTTTAATGTGTAACTAAATTTAATAGGACTGTACTAAAATACGAATTAAATTATTATTCATGTCTTCGTTCTTTTCGTTTATTTTTAAGAGTTAAAAATTTAACTTCAACAAAATTTAAAAAAAAGCATTATTATCAACTATATTTTATTAACAACAAAATATAAAGATATTGAAAGAAATATAACATTTATTTTAATAAATTAATTTAATGATATCTAAATAAAGTTATAAGCAGACATCTATTGTCATTTGATCTGAAAAATTGGTAAGTGAAAACAGTACTAAACCCAATTTAGCAGCCTCCAATGTCGAAAGCCTCTCTGTAACACCGTCCATATCCGGCATCATCTACAAAACAAAACAGTTTAAAATCCTTTTCAAAAATATACTTTCTAGTGAAAATAATTTTATCTTCATTAAAGCATTTTCAAGAAAGATTTGTTATAAAGTCGGTCGTTCAGGAAATAAAATAAGGTTGATTTTCAGAATATTCACTATCTGGGGCTGGCGAGTGTAGTCCGCAGATCGATTTTGGACTATATTTTTTGGTTTACATCATGTAGGTAGTTTGCTAGGCCATCCTTCAGATGTGCCTGTACACAGAGAAAATTTTTTGGTGTTTTGAAATAATTTTTAATTCAAATTGAAGTGCAAATCGAGCTCGCTTCAATTTGAAGTAAAAATAATATCAATTGAAGTAAAATGTATTTCAAATTTAGTAAAATTTACTTCAAATTGATGCGAGAGTAAAAATTTTTCTCTGTGTAGCACTGTTTTTTGTGAACGATGGTAATTTATCAACTGAGGGGGACAACTGCATTCGTAGTTAACCGCGATAGCTGCAAGCCAATGACAGTTTCTGGTAGATCTCAGAATATTACAAATATTAAAATAATCGCTTTATCTTACAAGGACAGGGTCTGAACGTCTCGTCACCAATTATTCTGATCCAATGCCACCATAAGTGTAGAACTGTAGACCATTATTGGGTCATTTCATCGGAAATCATTCAGCGTCATTGCCACTGTCCTCATAAATTTGAAAATTGATTTTCTCCAAATTAGCTGAATTTTTGCTCTTACAATTTGCACCTATTGGGGTCATCACAAATATTTTTGACTTTTTTCAAATGGTCATTTACTTGGAATGTTCAAAGTTATGTTCATTTATGAACATAAAATTGCATAGTAACTACACTTTAGTATATCAAAAGGAAGTAATATAATAATAACAGGCCAGTTTGTCTTAGGAAGTATAAAATATTGTTTTTAATGTAATTAATCTTTTGCTAAACTTTGGGAAACTGCTGATAATATTTAAATATTTTATTATGTAATAAATTGAAGAACATTAAAATTCTGGTAAGTATTGCAAATAAAATTGTTGAAAAATTAGCATTGATGCAATAATAGAAAAGAGGTTGGGTTTTAGTCAGCAGCTTTAAAAATAAAACGAAAATAAACTCACCTTATCAGCAACATGTTTATAAATTTTACCATTACCATCAACATGGAAAGTAGAGAAACCATCCAACCACCTAAAATAAATTTTTAGCTTTTACAAGTACTAAAATCAAACAAAAACCATCAAGTACTTACGGTTCAGTTTTTTGAAACATTTCATTAATCTTGACCAAATTATATTTCCAAAACTGAAACATGACTTTTAATCCTGATATTCCCCGAATCGTCCAGCGAACTTTAACAGTTGAATCTTCTGGATGTTTGGTAATTTTTATTATATCAAATTTAACATAGGCATACTTTACATGTCCAAACATTCTAAGAAGTGCTACTTGATTAACATACTGAAACATGCCCCTAAAATTAAAATCAACCAGTGATCCTATGGCCACATGGAAAATTATACTTACACCGTTCTCCTTCCCAATATCTTATTTTCAAATATAATATTTGGATGGTAAAAGCTGTAATCTAAACTTTGAACAAACAACCTAGGTAACGATGTTGATAAACCTTCGTACACATGTTCCAGTTGTTCGGGAGTAGGCTTCCCAGAAAAATTACTACTATCCTTATCGTCGACATTAGTCGCTACGTATTTTTCCTTTTTACTCTCATCTCTCTCTTCAACCTGTGGACTATTCTAAACTGTTAGAAGATACGAACCACAAGTAGTAACAACTTACTTTGAATAATTTACAAGCCTATAAACATTTTTAGGTGGATTACAACTAATAGATGTAATTCTACTAAGTCTATCTTGTTCATTGTTTAAACTACTGCGATATCTTGTTCTAGCTTCTATTTCGTGAGTGTTGGTCTGAGATGCTACCTGAAAGTGTAAAAATAACTTAGGAATAAAAATTTGAGGTTATGGATTACTATAAATTTTTTTCGAGTGTATGATTTAGTGCATAAGTGAAACTAATTAATTATATTTAGGTAAGTACTTACACGATGAAAATGTTTAACTTTGGTGGTTGCACATTTGTTAAAACTAACCGTATATTGCGACACAATTGAACTTAAATTACATGCCCGACTGGCCAACGATTTTAAACACAGGGCCATCTCGGCGTACTACTTTCACTTAAAATACAAATTTTAAAATAATTACTGCACTTTTTCAACTTGTGCAATAAATAATTTAAATATACAGTGTGATAACAAGTGTTTTTACGTTTGACATTCTCAAAAATTAGTAGGTACCTGTTTTGACAACTACAATTAAGATTAATACACACGTGCGTTTCAAATACCGTTGATTAAAGGGGTTTAACGGAGGAGCACAGTGGTGGCACTACCATTAAATTTGGGTGATGAATTTGGGACCATGAATCAAAACAAGATGTAGGAAGACTCGAAGACTGATGGGGTTTGGTGGCGTAGTACATTTTAGATTAACCCTTCATTTCTTGAATTTTTTTAAAGAAACACTTGGTTTTATGGTATCATTCTATGTTCTATGATCCAGTCTAGGAAAAATTAAGAAACAATAAATTCTACTATAATTCAATAGTTTTCTAAGATATTAAACAAAATTTGTGCTACAACTTACAACGCCGAGGGCAAAAAACTTACACTTTACGCCCTAGATACAAAAATAACTATTTTATTTCAAATAGATTCTTTTAGGACCAAAAATACTTGGAAAGGGTTTAAATTGATTTAACGAAGATGAATCCGAAATTTACCATGGTTGCGTTGTCAAAATCGACTCCCCACGCCCTCCACTCCGGCCAATCCGAACCGTTTTGACGGAGTTTGAAATCCAACGGACCCTTACGTAGGGGAGGGGTCAGACGTATTCTTTACGTACATTTCTTAAAATATTTTTTTAAATTAAATTATACTGACCAAAATAACAAATTATACTTACCAAAATTCGATTTACTACCGATACTTTAATACTTACTTCTTTCTTTCTCGGTCCTTTACCCTAAAGAGGGTTTGGTGAACCTTTTAATTTGGGGACGATTTATGTACTTTATATGTTTCGTACTAAGTCCTTTTTTTTTACCCTAAGACAAGGTTTCTCTTGGCAGATTACACCCCGGTGGTTTGCCATTGCCTGCCGAGGGAGAGACGGCCAGAATAAGTTCTTACTTTACTCGGATTCGAACCGGGTATTTAGCGTTCATAGTCAACTCGCGTGAACGCTAAGCTCCGACCGCCTTACTTATACAGACCAAAATATTATTATATACCATTAACCATTTATTTAAAAAATACTGACCATTTAATGATAAAAATACTGATCAAAAATTAGTTGTCTATTAATTATTGCGGATGGTCAAACTTAAAGAACCTTACAAATACAGTACGTTAAACAAAAGGACACATGGCTCGTGGTAGTGGGAGTGGACGTGTCAGACACGGCCGTTGTAATTACATAACCCTGACTCGAAGATATTATATTTATTAAGGAAAACTCAACGGAATTTGATAGATTACATTAAAATTAAGCGATTAAATAGCGGATGAATCACCAATATCGAAATTTTTAGCTAGTAATCGATTTTAAATTTTCCAATTTCTGCACAAAAAGCGACAGCATTAACCGCATTCTATTACCGGTTCGTGTGTATTCAGTTGGGCTACAGGCTGGGCGTGGCGAACGCCAGGAATTCATAAAAGACCTGAAGGAAAACTTCTAAGCAAAATTTGGGAAAGTATAATTTAGAAGATTTCCCGACCTACAAGCGACCGAAGACAATTCTAGAAGATACCGACCTCTAAGAGACACCCGCACTGAAACTCAAGCCCCCGTTCAACAAACCGCGCCTACCTCTTGCTGCTCGCCAACACGAAATTTACATGGTTCTTCATCGAACCCTATCAAATAAGTAGTTTAGGGGTTAAATTTGCCGAAAAAAAAGAGAGATCCATTGGTCGAACTTAGGTTAGTGTTAGGAACCGTTATTATTTTTTATTAGAAAACTGTTGAAAAAGATAATCGTGCGTTAAATCAATTTCAACTCTTTGCAAGTATTTTTGGGCTTAAATTAGCCGAAATAAAAAGAGAGATCCACTGGTCGAGCTTAGGTTAGTGTTGGGAACCGATATGTTTTTATGAGAGCACTGTTGAAAGAGAGAACAGTGCGTTAAATCAATTTAAACCCTTTCCAAGTATTTTTGGTCCTAAAGTTGACCTTTTTACAACGGAACAAGTTTACAACGTCTTCCACACTTGACACATCAATTGCTATTGAAAATGAAGTACTGAATAAAGTTGCTAGGTAGCGATAGCATGATTCGCAGCTGCGGAATCACTTGGCTCACACTAAGCTGCAGCTTGTCAAAATTTTGTAAAGCAGTTAAATTTAGTAACTGCGCTAAATTTGCTAAATTGTGCATAATAATAATAAGATCCAATTTGGAAAAGAATTTATGTATAATATAATCTATTATCTATCTAGAAATATAATTAGAGGTCGCCCATGTCAGGAGGGGGGGGGGACAAAACGTGACAAACAAAATTCTTGGGTGTTTAATTCCAATTTTAATTATCCATAAAAGTTTTAAATCAACGAGAAAAGAATTTTCGTAAAGTTAAATTTTGGAAAAGTAAGAGGGGGTCTTTAATTAGTGATCATCAGACATGCTTTGGAGGGTCCAAACCAACGCTAGCCATTTTGTTGTTAAAAGGGATGATCTAATTTTCTCACACCTCCATCATCACGAAACATAGCTCGGGATACGGCCCTTGCCCTTTCCAATATCGTATAATATCGTTCGGCCTTCGGCCTCGCACTTCCCAAGACACATAATAGATATGAAGATTTCGTAGAAAATTAAAGGATAGAAGACAATAATGCGAGAATTACAGAGAAATATATATCGTAGAAAATTAAAGTAGGCCGAGCTATGTTATTTTCACAATTCTTTAGTATGAAGCAAACATGTGCCTCATTGCAAGGGTATTTCTATTTTCTCTTCAATTAAAAAATTATGTTTAATGGGGTTATATCGCATCATCTTGGCGGCCATTTCACATTGGTATTTCTTCATTTCATTCCTACATTTGATTGTGTTACGATCTGTATGGCATGATGCACCATCTTGTCGAAACCACATATTGTCCAGATCAAGATCGTCTAGCTAGGTCATGCCAGAGAAACTCAGTAATCACGTTTCTCCTGCTTTCTCGATTAACAGTAACCGCATTACCATTTCTGTGTTAAAAAATTAGGGCTCAAGAACACCTCCAGACCATAAATCACGAATAATTCAAAAATCACCATAATTAAAAAATGATGATGCTGCTTACACGGATTTCTCAAATACCTTTGATCGTGTTGACCTCGCTGCTCTTTCGTCCAAACTTATAGCATTAGGCTTTGGTCCCAAAGCTGTAAAATGGCTGGTTAGTTTTTTAAAGGATAGAATTTTAAAGGATAGATAGAATTTCGTCTCTGAAGATATAATGGTGCACTCCGGTGTTCCTCAAGGTTCCCATTGTGGACCTATTTTGTTTTTGTTGTTCATCAACGACATTGGACTTTATATAATGCACAGTTCGTATTTGCTGTTTGCTGACGACCTCAAAATCTTCAAGATCATCAGGTCAATTGAGGACTGCTGGTTGTTGCAATCGGATCTGGATAACATTAATCGTTGGTGTGCCGACAACAATTTGTGGCTTAACTTTGATAAATGTTCCGTTATCTCGTTTAAAAGACATAGTTGTAACGCATTCAAGTACAAGATTAGTAACGTGGAATTAAATCGAGTATTGGAAATTGATGATCTGGGTGTTCGTTTGGACTCCAGCTTATCGTTCAAAAACCACATCGATAACATATCCAGTAAGGCTATGCTCACGTTGGGGTTTGTTCGACGACAAAGTATACATTTCTCAGCTAACACTGTTAAATGTCTTTACTTTTCCTTAGTTCGATCTCAATTATAGTATGCCTCCTGTGTATGGTCTCCCTACTATGAAACACACATTTCAAGGTTAGACAAGGTTGAACGAAAGTTCCTAAAATACCACCACTTCAAGTGTGGTGGAGTACAGGATAACTTTTCCCAAGACGATGCTCTAATTAGTTGTGGGACCAAATCATTACAATACAGAAGAATCAACATCGATTTGTGCTTTGTTCATCAGTTCCTGAATGGTCGGATCAGTTGCGACAATTTACTTGATCATTTCAAGCTTTGTGTCGCCGTATATAAAACGAGGCATGAAGACTTATTTCTGATCGACTATCATGGAACAAATTATGAAATGCACAGCCCCTTAACTAGGATGTGCCGCTTTGCCAATAAATTAATCAAATTTGATAGTTTTAATTTGTTGGGCAGTTCTTATCTTCAGTTTAACTGGAATATCATGTGGAATTTAAATGCGTTGGAATGTCGTATATGAATTGGCATCCTTATTATTATTATTCCTATCTGTTTTATTATTTTGAATTTGTAAATTGGTTTTACCCGTTAATTAAATAAATAAACAACACCAAATTGTTAAATTTTGAGTATGTAAAGGTGTTCCAAGAATAACAATTATTTGAACAAAAATTAGAATCGCTATTGCTTCCAAAGTATAAAGCGGCGTTCACAATGAAGGTGGGGTATTGCCTTGCTTTGGTAGAAAGCTGGAAAGCGCCAAATAGAATAAAGTATTTTCTTCCATCCTTTTCTATGGTAAAAAAATTGTTCATTTTGATTGGCTCTTGCTAGCTTTCTACCGAAGCAAGGCAAGACTCTACTTCATTGTGAACGCTGCTTTAGTGTTACGAGAGAAAGTGAAGTTGTAACTTACATTATTTGTATTATTGTTTCTTTTACGACAATGACCTTTTCTTCTACTGTACGTTTCTCTGACTAATGACCGTTTTGGATATATTGCAAAGTTTAAAAATTAGGTTTGTTTGAATATGTACAGAATGCTAAGTATAGGTAAATATAGAATTACATATAACGTATTCTAAAATCCATTTACAATATTTAACAAAAGTTTATTGTAGGTACTTATTATATAAATTACAAATGGATATTTTATTAAAATTCAATTCTTAATTCAAATAAAATATTAATTGCTACATCATCATTTAACTAGTATTGTTACTTTCCTTGTAAGAATTTTCCGCCATTGCTCGTAATTGAAGTTCCATTGCTGGATTAGTGTCAGAAACCATTGTAGAAAGATATCCAGTCGGGTTTTGTAATAATAAATGAGGATGATCAAATTCCATTGCCATACCAGCATCCATAACTAGCACTTTATCAGCATCCATAATGGTGTGCAAACGATGAGCTACGGTCAATACCGTACACATTTTAAATTTGTTTCTTATTGTCTTCTGTATTAAAGCGTCGGTTCTACAAAAAATAATAATTAAATAGTACAAATCTTCAAGAATTCTGTTTGATTTACTTAGGATCAACATTTGCGGTAGCTTCATCCAAAATTAAAATTTTATTACTTCGTAATATGGCTCTAGCAAGACACAATAGCTGTCTCTGCCCAACACTAAAATTACTACCACCCTCTTGTACCATAAAATCTAATGACAACCCAGGATTTCTCAATTCAACCTAATACAGAAGTCTATAACTACTAATACTGTGTATATGAAACTTCTCACATCTCCCAAAGATTTCCATAATTCGGAATCTTCGTATTCTTCAAATGGATCCAAATTGTATCTCAGGGTTGCAGAAAATAAAACAGGCTCTTGTGGTATGATAGACATTCTTTTGCGCAAATCGTTTAAACCAATGGTTTTTGTATCAATACTATCAATTAGAATTGCTCCTTCCACAGGGGCAAGGCGAAACAATGCTGAAATCAATGAAGATTTTCCAGCTCCTGTACGACCCACAATTCCAACCTAAGACTCATTTGAAACTGAGTTATAAACTTATAAAAAATGGATTTAATACTTTTTCTCCTCCTTCTACTTTAAAACTAAGATTTTTTAAAACGGGTATGTCAAAATTTGTGTATGATAAATAGACATGGGAAAAAATTATTCTTCCAACACTTGGCCACGGTTTATTTGGCATATTATCTAGAAAAAAAGGGAAGAGATAATTATATAAATTAAGATATAATTTTACTTTGATCACTTACCTTCTGGAGTTTCTTGTGGACCTTCCTTTTCAAGGTTGACATATTCTAAAACTCGTTGAACAGAAGTCATTTGACTTACAACTTCAGCAGATTGCCGAACTCCATATTGTACTATTGCACACAATGTCAACGCTTGAGATACAGCTAATCCAAAATAGCTTCCATTAACATTACCATCTAAAAAGAAAGAATTTTATAGGTTAAATTTTTTAGTACTGAATGTTATAGTACATTGGCTTGTAAAAATAAATGTAAACAGAACGACTGTTATGAACACGAAGCATAGAAGATCCAGCCAAATACCAAATGCGGATATGCAAACTACGGTTAAATACCAGGAAGATGTATGACTGTCCTGAAAAAGGTAATCAAAATTTGTTAAATGTTCAAATGTAATCAACTCACTTGATGTAAATCAAATTCTTCTCTTAATTCCAATTCTATTTCGGATGCCCTTATTGTGGTAAGTCCATTAATAGTAGAAGCTACATGTGAAAAAACTGGACTTCTTACTATTACAAAAATATAAAAACTTTTTAAGTTTGATTCATATAAGCAAGCGATTTAAGTTCGAAACTTGAACATTTAGAATTACTACGAAAAACTCAGAGATTATGTTCAAATGACCTAATTTTCATCCAATAGAGTATAGTGAGAGAAAAATACATAAATCGGTCAATATTTTCGTCACTGCCTCGATGTCTTACCTTGTGGACTTTGAGGCGACCAGCTAGGCTAATTAGCTCAAATAAAAAACTATAAAAGGCAATGTTAAGCATCGTGGTGAGATTGCAAAGCTTCCATCTTCTAATGTTCTTTGTTGGTTATTAAAAAAGGGGAACATCTCAAGCAGAATATCACACAGGTACATTTGAACGTATTCTCGAAATAGTAATTCTGTATATTCAGGTAAAAACTTTTCTTTGCTGGGCAATTATGTAATCTTACAAATTCCTTCTATCTGTTTTAAGTCTCCAGCAACAGTTACATACTGACGTCTCAATTTATTGAAAAAAAATCCCATGATTGCGACAACGATAATCATAAATGCATTGGTTATACAAATCATGATAAGGACACCAATCAAAAACAGCAGGACCTAAATCAACAAAGAATACTTGAAAACATAATTTTTAATCATAAAACTTACTAACCTGCACTGCTTCTAAAGACATCCTTGGCAAGATCTCGTCGATCATACCCATGTCTCTTGAAAAGCGGTTTAGTATTCGTCCACTTGGATTAATGTCAAAAAATGCCATAGGTGTCTGAAGTAAAGAAGTAAACATTTTGTTATGCAAATCTTTAGATGCATTCATTGCCACTTTGAAATAAACTAGAGATCTTATCGTCAATACAATAATACTTGCTACGGTTAAAATAGCATAAACCGTCAGACCAAAATTACTGGTCATTAGAAAAGAATCTTCTCCTTCCAGATTCCTATACAGTGGAGGATTGGAGTTTTTCGATTCGTTTGCGTTATCTGAAGACAAAACTCGCACAACATAAAAATTTCTTTTATTTGATCCTCGGATAGCTTCTTGTTCTGTCCTATATAAAATAGCAAAAACATAAATTTAGAAATTCTTTAAAATTTGATAAACTACCAACCAATACGTTATCCAAAAATCTGAGCAATTTGAAATGGCTTGACCACCAATTAAAAATAGTACAACGATAGCTAAAGTACAAATGTTTCCACCGCTTGTTGCGTACTGCCAATAAGCAGATGAAGCTGACTCAACTGCTTCTTCTCCCGTAACATTATTTTCGCCGACTACATTAGATGTACTCGGTTCAATCTAAAATTTAGTATCCTTTAAAGGTAGAAGCAAATTGGTATCAAGCAGCTATTTATGGAAGAAGTTTGGAAAAGGTAACCTTGTCGTACGAGTGCGCTCACTAATACAAAATTAAAAAAAAAAAATGATAATTCGTACGAAAAGAGTTCCCTTTTAAACCCCGTACACTCAATTCGAAAAAGCAAGTTCTTCTTAACGAAATTAGATATTAGATCAAGTTATCGAGAGATTTACCATCGAGTATAACACGAGAGATTCTCGAATTGCAGATGGACTAAATGAAATATTATCTACAATAATATCGTTTTTTTCTTCGTCGGTATTAGAAGCAACTAAAATTTTAGTAAAATCTAGATCGCTGGTGAGTAACTCCGCAAATGTTCCTTGGGCTTCCACTGTACCCTTAAATTTGAAATTATTGATATGTTAATCTAACAGATTTGCATGAAACACTTACCTCATTTAATACAACTATGTGGTCCGCCTTCTTTAAATATTGGAGTTGGTGCGTTATTAATATTCTTGTCGTATTTTTCAAGTAACCCAAAATGCAGTCTTGAAAAAGTTTATTTCCTACCTGAGTATCAACAGCTGATAATGGATCATCAAATAAATATATATCGGCTGTTCTATACACTGCTCGCGCTAAATTAATACGAGCTCTTTGACCTCCACTTAGAGAAACGCCTCGTTCTCCAACTATAGTTCTATCACCTTGAGGTAACAATTCAAAATCTTTTCTTAACGCACAAGCACTTACAACAATGTTATATAACAATCGGTCGTATTTTAGACCAAACAAAATATTTTTTTTAATTGTAGAAGCAAACAACCAAGGTTCTTGAGCTGCATAAGATACACTACCTCCAACAGTAATTTCCCCACATTCTTGGTTCAATTCTCCAAGCAACAATTGCAAGAGTGAAGATTTGCCAGCACCCACAGGCCCAACAACTGCACACAAAGTCCCCGGCAAAATGTTTATGTTGATATTTTGCAATACGTTCGTTTCTTTCGTCCAAGATGCGTCAACATCTTTTAAGGTTACTTCTTTAGTATCATTTTTGTATATTAAAGGTGCAAGTTTTTCTTCCAAAAGTAAAAATTCTTCTAATCGACCTATGGAAACCAAAGTTTCGGCACCTAAGCTTGCAGCGAGAGGGAAAAAAAGACCCATTGACAGTTGCAAAATGTTAAAGAACAATGACATGGAGAAAATCTTTTCTGGGGTTATTACATTTCCCAATGAAACGTAAGTTACTACGGTTATTAGAAGTATTGCTCGTTGCATGTAAACAAACGAGCTTAGCAGAAATCCACGCAAATAAGAAATCCACTGAAGAGTTTCAATTTCTTTACTTCTTGCATTACTAACAACTTTTGCAAATGGTTTCTCCCATGCGTACATTTTGATTACTGATATTCCCGAAATTATCTCGGCCATTTTTCTTATTCTGTTATCAGATCTTAGAGCCATTTTTAATCTTAGATTAGATACTAACTTTCCCACTAAAGCTAAGTATAAAAAAATTACATAGTTTGTTAGTCAAATTATTTGGTGACAAACCATGAACTGGTATGGTTAGAACAAGTATGGATCCAATTCCTGCTATTGCCGATATACCAATTTGGAACCAAATGTAATATGTAACTACGACTGTTAAAATTGGCATTATCCAAATGTGATGTAAGAAGCAAACAACTAAATCAAATCGGCTGACGTCATTTGAAAGTAAATTAACAACTTGACCTGCTGTTGATCGATCCAAAGATTGATGACTTAAACGTAATACCTAAAAATGGTTCAAGTTATTATGCTAGCGAAAAAAGACAAACTTTATAGTCGTTAAGTTAATTTGAGTATTGTACTAATTAGTCCTACCTTTCTGTAAATTAAAGAGCAGCATGCAATTCGAACTCTCATTCCAATTTGGCTAAGAATTACATCGCTGTGATGACCAATAAATATGGATAAAAGTGTAATAATTAATATTAATGTACCATAGAGGCACATATAGTTAAAGTTATTGCTTTTGGCAGTACCAGTTTCAATTTGAGTAAATAATTGAATTAAAAGTGATAACAGAATTGGTTGAATGGGTCTAAAAACAATGTTAAATTAGTGAGTGCTTTTGGATCAAAATTAAATGCAAGAACGTGTGGACTTTTACTTGACAGATGAGAGCAAAGTTGGTTAACTCATTGGCTTCTTCAAATCTTAAGTGCCAAGTTAAAACGAAAAACTTTAAATATTATTCAAAATGTTTGTAAGTACTCACTTAATTATCACATATTGAAGAAATACTACTAAGCCATTTAGCATATAAACCCGAAAGAAAGTTTTTCTGATTGCACGGTAGAAGCTAGGCTTCTCTTTGTGTTCACTTCGAGCACTGTCCATTTCATTTTTCCAATTTTTTTCTAATAAATTACTTAGTTTACTTGACTTATCAGAGTCTTGATGACGGTAGAGGTCATTTATTTCCAGTCGTTCTTTACCCCTTTTCAATACCAGTCTGGCAAACCATCTGAAAATATTCATGAAATTAAATTATTCGTAATTCTCGAACTTACAATAATACACAAAGAATAACTTTGAGAAATAATTTGCACTTTCTTTAGGATTACGGGTGTTAAGTTGTAAATTGGTGTCCATTTCTTAACGTGGAAATTCTAAAATACGTATAAAGCTAAAAGGAATTCAAAATTCAAAATTTCTAGTATCAAATATAAACTTAATTTAAAAAGCTATCTGTCATCAATATATTAGTGCCAGTCAATTTTTGACTTAATTTTTGGTAGGCGTCAGTGCCAAATTTAAAAAATTTAAAATGCAGTATCGAATGATATAATTTCCCATTTCCTGCAAAATTGAACTCTAAATATTCTCGATTATTATTAAACAATTTATGTTCAGGTATAAAAATTAATTTTTGTTAAAAAGACGATTTCCTCAAAGTGGTAATTTGAGCTTCCATTGGGAATAGGAAAAAGTCGATGGTGCCAAATAAGGCGCTTGGTCGGTGATATTGGTTGAGTTTTATAGATTAAGGAGCCAAGTGATGATGATTTCCCTTCCTTGAATCTCTTGTACCACTAGAAACTTCTTGAACGCCACAAACAAACAAATTCTATAATAAAAATCATAAAAAATCGTAAAAGAATTTTTGAAGACTTTTCGATTATTATCAAAGGGAATATGAATTTGTTCTAATAATAACGAATAGCGAAGCAAAAGTAATAAAAAAAAGGCGACACCAAAAAATCATCATATTTAAGGCTGGAATTCGCCAAGCAGGAGTTCGTTTTGGCTCGTGTGGTGGCGCATAGGATTGTGAATTTATAATTAAATAGATAGGCAACACAATAAACATGCATTTTTTAGTTCAACTTTTCATTAAAGTATGTCGCCGCTCAAATAAAGAAATCTATTTTTATACAGAATTTATGTTGTTTTTACTTTTTACGAATAATATATCTATTTCACAAAAGTCTCTCCCTCTCTTGTTGTATCAGATTTTTCAGGACATTGAAATAAATTTCTAAGAAGCGATAAAATTACTAAACGTACATAAGTGATAATGTAGGTATTCGTGAAATGTACACACACAAGCAATTAATAAAGACGCCTTTGAATTTACAATTCAAACAAGACTCCAATAATTTTTTGGCTTTTAATTTTAATTCTTCTTTTATATTTTTATTTATTCATGTTTATTGATAACATACAATAAATAATTATTGCTATTTATATTATTGTATATTAATTATTGATTTGAAAATATACAATCAACGAAGTTTTTCGTGATTCATTTTTTGATGTGAAGCATTATGAATATAATTTAAAATAAAATGATACGGCAAAGTAATTGCTTACACAGGCCCGTAGCCATGGGGTGGCAAGGTCGGGCAACGGCCGACCTTTTAAGGATGTTTGCCCGACCTTTTAAAATAAAAATATGTAACTATAGATTAACAGAAAATTTTCCCATTCTACATTGGTCCTTTTTGTACAAGAATTTTTTTATTTATATGCTTTCAAATACAATTCGCAGAATTGAATATTCATCACAGTACCCCTGCGTTCGGGGAGAAGCTACTTTCGCTCCCAAAAATTTCTTTTTTTCCTTCTTTCAAGCTTCCAGTCGTTTCCAAACGCTTTGGCTCCCCATCAAAATGTTTGTAGCGACTGAAAAAGGCGGAGCCAAAGCGTTTGGAAGCGTCTCGAAGCTTGAAAGAAGGAAGAAAAGAAATGTTTGGTAGCGAAAGTAGCTTCTCCTCGAACGCAGGGTACATGTAATAAATTTTTTTCAAAGGGGGAGAGGGGTCCCCAAATAAAGGCATTTTCCCCCTGTGACATTGCATTTTTGGCCCACCGACCGAGCACCGACCATAAATTTTGATAGCCCATTTGCCCCTGGCGTGTGGCTGTGCGATAATACCATTATAATACGATAATATAACTTTTCTTAAATCGCGTTGACCTTGAAATTTAAAATATTTTCGCCTGCGGCGCTTTAAAAAATTCCCACGAACCCATCTCGCATCCGCAACACTAAAATTTGCCAGGCCATACAAACCGTTTGCCCTACCTTTATTTTCGATCTGGCTACGGGCCTGGCTTATTATTATTATTGCTGAACGGGTGTGTTTCTTTCGAACCACTTGCACTGAAGCTCCTGGCTTATTGTACCCCGAATTACGTTTAGTGCCCAAGAAGAACTCAAAAAAAACTCAAACTCGAGTTTTTTCAAACGTTTATTGTATTGAAAATACAACGATTTTAGCTGCTTGACAATACAATGTGAACTCAGTGTGAACTACATGTGAACTGCATGTGAACTGCTTTAACTTTTACGTTACATAAAGTTTTATTTCTAACAAATGCTTACTAACTAGTTTACAATAATTTGAAATTAGATCAGTTTGTTTTTGCAGTCCCAGGCTCATAACCTTTATGGGAAAGCCATCCTCGTAAGATTGTTGCATTTCCATTATGGTGGGAACATAACACCCGCGTTCCGTGTTTTACTCCAATAGTTCTGTATCCTCTATAAAATTGAGGATTCGACCTATGGGAACCTGATTTATCTCACCGAGAGTCGGATATAGACAATCAAGATGTTTAGGGGCTAGAATTATGCATACACATAGTATGTGGTGCGGAGTTTCCTCCTCCATCCCGCATAATCTACATGTAGGATCTTCCACAACACCTATTGCGTTAAGGTGTTTGTTAAGACAGCAGTGTCCGGTAAACAGTCCTACTATCTTTCTCAGCCGCACTCTGCTCAGCTGGCCTGCTCAACGGGCCTGGCTTACACTGTTACACTAATTAAAATAAAACAATTTATTTATTTACGACAAATGGAGGAAGAAAGGGACATTTCTTGGACGTTAGCTTATCTAGGAACGTGGATTTCTCATTAGAATTCAATATCTATAGAAAGCCGACAACGACGGACATTGTTATCAGTTATCACTTGTTCAATGTTCATCTAATCAATCGAGAAAAATAAAGACGTCTGTTTCCATTCATTCATAGACTCTTTAGCCCTCTCCCGAGGTCACGGTATATCTGACAGATACATGCAAAATGTTTTCTTAACCTTCATCCGCTCGCGTACGCGGCAAATTGGCCGCATTTTTAAATTTTCTCTCCCATTTTCTTCCAGAGCGTCATGGGAGGGGTGGGAAGGGCTTGTATTCTCTAATTACTATCTCCTCCAATAGACCATGCTCGTGTTCTGATAAGAAAGCTCCATCAGCCGGTTCAGTACAGCCACAAACTACCCTAGGTGTCTTAATGCGACCAATTTGCCGTATAGCGCAATCGATAACGTAACTTTTTATCAATACTCGAATGTTGGTTTTACTGAGAAAATATTAGTAAATATAAAATAATAAATTAGAGACATATTTTGAGAAATAAAATATTATTACAAATTAAGTGTAGTAAACGATTACAGTACATTTTGAATTTTTAAGTTAAGTTTCCTGTAATTTTTTTAAATTTTAAATATAACTTTGATTTTTTTGTCCAAACATGTACTTGTAATGTTATGTCAGAGTTCATAAGTCCTAAACAATTTAAATCATGCACTTTGAATGAAGAAAAACTCATGAAAACGATAAAAATCATATGCGGCCATCAAATTGCCGCATACGCGATCGGAAGTGTAACTTTTATAGGCGCGAGCGGATGAAGGTTAAATATTTTCGAAATTATTTAGCGCATAGCACAAGGCTTTGACTAGCTGTGCATGCATATCTTAGAAATGATAAGCCGTATCGTTTACGATATAGTTTTGATTACAATAGGTCTGTTCGTTTGTCTACTCGGTGTAGTTCCGAGTAGTTCGGAACCCAAAATCGCGTTCGTTTGTCTCGGTGTAAGAAAATTGACAGCGTTCGTTTGTCCAGTGTAACTTACTCGGATCTACTCTGAACAGTTCAGAACTACAATAACTGACACTGACAAAAAGCTGGTGTAAAGTCGTGTAAAGTCGAGTCAAGTGGTTATTATAGAAATACGTAGCCTAGAAAATAGCTATCAATTATTGAAATGAAAGTAACTGATAGTAATTATATTATAGATAAATTAAGAATTAAAAATCAATAAATTGAAAACACAAAATAATTTTTTTATGTAATTTTTGTAATTTTATATGTAATTATCGTTATAATAATAATATAATTACTCTAACTTTTTAATTAATGTAGAATCAAATAAGTTGCACTGGATTGTTTTTAAGCATATTCGCAATTTAATGTTGTAATATGAAAGAAATTTTACTGTTATACTGAATATAATATTATCTATTTGAAACCGCCCGCACTAAAAGGTTTTTACCTGATTTTTTATGACCATCAGCTATTGTGTTTTCAGCCTGGGTGCCAGAAACGCGTTCGTTTGTCAATCCTAGTGTATTTCAGTGTACATTGCACCAGCTCCACGGGTATCTCAATCCGAAAAATCTGGTGTAGTTCAGAGTAATTCCGAGTAGGACAAACGAACGAACCTATTAGTGTGGATAATCCCTTCGAAACAATTTTCGTAAATAAATTGTTTTATTTTATTTTAGTGTAAGCAATTACTTTGCAGACTCATTTTATTTTAAATTATGAAAATATACACTTACCTACTGCCAAGGTAGCAAAAATTACAAAAGCTTATTTAGCGTAACCCTAATTAAATAAAATATTAGAAAAAAAATACGGTTTATCAAAATGATTACATTCGAATGTACAGCATTCCTCGACCGAAATAAATTCCTAGACATCCGTCGAGAAATCCCCGCAACTGTTGGTTTTAGTTCTCTAATATGCTTAGTAGGAAAGAGACAAACACAAGATCGTAAGTGCGAACTGCCGTAGGTTGATGACTACTTGTATTACACATAAGAACAATCTTATCAACTTGCATTTAACCTTCAAGCGCACGCGCCAAGTAAAATGTGCTGGTAAAACAGATAACTCTTAGGCAAAATTTTTTAAAATTAGTTTCGCCTGCATATTACTAGCTGAACTAAATATTTGAATTTGATCTTGGTGGGAGTATCCAGTACATTATTATTATAATTACATTTTTAGTACGTTTTAGGTAAAATAAACTTTCAAAAATTTACATATGAATTCATTTTCGCTTATATATTATTTCAATTAAAGAAATTTAATTAATTGATAAATTATTTACTATATTAAAATTATTATTATTGTTATAAATAAAATTATTATGTTTAAAAATAGGAGGTGCTCTTCGTATTGGTATTATAAATATTACCTCAAAATTTCAAAGTGATCCATTTATTCGTTTTCGAGATGACTACGTATTAGTGTCCGATTTAAGTCTGGCAAATTTTTATTTCCATTTTCAATTTTAATTGTTTATAAGTAATTAATTCCACCAACTTGATTTTCTCAAAAAAATTTACAAACGGGCTATTTTGAAAAAATTAATTAAAAAAAATTTAATTAAAAAAAAAGAAATAGGAGCGGATGTTCCTTAAGGTATCATATACCTAATCTAAAAATTTGATCGCAATCCATCAAATCGTTTTCAAGTTAACTACGTATTACCACGAGTACACTGTAATATCCTAGCCTTAAAGAGTTTACTCAAAATTAGCTATATTTATTACAAACTTTTGTACTATAAATTATGTAAAATTATAAATCTTAATAATACAACAAAATTAATTTTTTTGTTTTATCTTATTATATAAAATATTTTCTAAATTTGACTAATATTTCCTCTTGCTTTATACGAATTTTCAGCCATTCCTCTTAATTGTAGTTCCATCTTGGGACCCGTTTCCGACAACATTGAAGTAAAATATCCATTCGGATGTTGTAATAACAAATGAGGATGGTCGTATTCCACAGCCAAACCTGCATCCATAACTAATACCTTATCAGCATCCATGATAGTATGCAAACGATGTGCTATTGTTAAAACTGTACACGATTTGAATTTATTTCTAATAGTTCGCTGGATCAAAGCATCGGTCCTACAAAAATTAAATTTAGAATATCAAAAAATGATGAATATTTAGGGTTTTAGTTTACTGTGGATCGACATTTGCTGTTGCTTCATCTAAAATTAAAATCTTGTTACTTCGTAGTATGGCCCTAGCAAGACATAGTAACTGTCTTTGACCAACACTAAAATTACTTCCTCCTTCTTGTACCATAAAATCTAATGACAAACCAAGATTTCTTAATTCGACCTAAAAAAAATTTTCAGTTAAATTATTTGACATCCAAATACAGATTAATTATCTTACATCTTCCAACGAACTCCATAATTCGGTATCAGTGTATTCTCCAAATGGATCCAAATTGTATCTCAGAGAGGCAGAAAATAATACAGGTTCTTGGGGTATAATGGACATTTTTTTGCGCAAATCGTTTAAACCTATAGTTTCGGTATCGACATTATCCACTACAATTGATCCTTCTATTACTGCAAGACGGAATAACGCTGAAATTAGAGAAGATTTTCCTGCGCCTGTACGTCCAACAATTCCAACCTAAAATTTAACCATGATTTTCAAGCGTTTGCTATCAATAACATACCTTTTCTCCACCTTCCACTTTAAAATTCAGATTCTTTAAAACAGGTAATTCCAAAAGCGAGTATCGTAAATAAACATCACAAAAAATTATTTCTCCTTTATTTGGCCAAGGACCCATTGGAATTGCGTCTATAAAAGGAATGGTTTACTGTTGCAGAAATATATGAAGATTAGAAGGCTAACCTAGTGGAGTCTGCTGTGGACTTTCTTTTTCTAGCTTGGTGTACTCCAAGACTCGTTCAACCGAAGTCATTTGACTAACAACTTCCGCAGTTTGTCTTATTCCATATTGTACCATTCCAGTCAATATTAATGCCTGGGAGACGGCCAAACCCACATAACTTCCATTAGCATTACCATCTGGAAATTTGGTTGTAAATATTCAGTTTAATGTTTTTTTTTATTAATTTTATATATACTTACCTTGACTTGTTAATATGAATCCAAATATAACGCACGTTATAAATGCGAAACATACAAGATCAAGCCAAAGACCAAATGATGAAATGCAAACTATTGTAAGATACCACGCAGACGTGTGACTATCCTGAAAGATAAAAAATGGCAATGTTTAATTGAATAATATGTAGATTTATTAACTAACTTGATGATGATCAAACTCATCTTCCAGCGCTACTTCTGCATTTGAAGCTCTTATTGTGGTAAGTCCATTTATACTAGCACTTACATGTGAAAATACAGGGCTTCTCACTAAAATGTTAAAAAGATTTTGATTACAAATTTCAAAAATGTTATAGTACTTATATTACAATGTAGTCCTTGCCGTGGAAGTTTGGTGTTACGTAATTCTAACTTAACAAATTATAGAGGCTGTTTTGATTAAATAACCAATAGCGGTGTTTACATTCGATCAGGTGTAAGATGACGTAGCACCAAAATTTCGTGGCAAGTACTTTACTCACTAATTCCTTCTAAATGTTTTAAGTCTCTAGCAACAGTTACGTAGCGACGCCTTAATTTACTGAAGAAAATTCCAACTATTCCAATTACAATGATCATGTAAGGGTTGGTTATGCAAATCATAATCAGAACACCAAGTAAAATTAAAATAAGCTAAAACAATAAAAAGTCAGATATTGGAGTGATTCGGTGAGTAGCCTGCTAATCCAGTAAAACTATTTTCCGATGTAAGTGTCTACTCAATCAAATTAACTAACCTGTACTGCTTCTAAAAATATTCTTGGTAAAATTTCGTCAATCATACCCATATCTCTTGAAAACCGATTTAATATACGACCACTTGGGTTAGTATCAAAAAATCTCATTGGGGTTTGTAATAATGAACTGAACATTTCGTTATGTAAATTTTTGGATGCATTCATTGTTACTTTGTAGTAATATAGAGATCGTATCGTCAAAATTATAATACTGGCTATGGTTAAAATTGACAAAATTGTCAAAGCAAAACTGGTGGACATCATGGAAGAGTCTTCGCTTCGAAAGGTTTCATATGCTGGTGCATTTGAGCGTGGTGTTCCGTTTGTGTCGTTTATATGCAAAACGCGTACAGACTTACCACCTTTATTGAATGATTCTCTAATAGCTTCTTCAGATGTCCTGTTGAAAAGTTACTAATTTACAATTTCACTTGGAATATTAAACTTATAAAATTACCAATATGTAATCCAAAAATCGCAACAGTTCGAAAGTATTTGACCACCAAGTAACAGTAATGTCACAATAAGCAATACACAATTATTTCCTCCAGTTCTTGCATATTCCCAATAGACAGATGAAACCGATTCAATTGGTTCTTCATTAATATTATGTTCATCACTAGTCATGTCCCCTGGAAGTGATATTTCACTCTAAAATTACTATAAATAAAAAAATAAGGTATTTGAATTGAGATTCCTACCGCTGAGCACAAGAAGAGGGACTCCCTTACGGAAACTGACGTTCTTGGAATAATCTGGTCTTTAGACATTTCTTTAGATGTCTCTTCTTCGTTATTGGAAGCAACTAATATGTTAGTGAAATCCAGATTGGTGTTCAGTAATTCAGAAAACGTACCTTGAGCTTCAATTTTACCCTGGAAGATTGATTAAATTGATGAAAGATAATTAACTCAACATTCGTTTTTAAAATTAAAACTTACATCATTTACTACCACTATATGATTTGCTTTCTTCAAATATTGGAGCTGATGTGTAATTAATATCCTTGTCTTGTTTTTTAAGTAACCTGTAATACATTCCTGGAAGAGCTGCCTTCCAACGTGGGTGTCGACTGCTGAAAGTGGATCATCCAATAAGTAAATGTCGGCGTTTTTATAAACCGCTCTAGCTAAATTAATACGGGCTTTTTGACCTCCACTAAGGGAAACGCCCCGTTCTCCAACTACAGTTTTATCACCATGAGGTAACAACTCAAAATCTCTTTTTAACGCACAAACACTTACGACGGAATTGTACAACAACGGTTCGTATTTTTGACCAAACAAAATATTTTTTCTAACTGTCGAAGCAAATAACCACGGTTCTTGGGATGAGTAAGATACACTACCTCCAATAGTAATATTTCCGTGCTCTTGAATCAATTCACCAAGCATTAACTGCAAAAGTGACGATTTTCCAGCACCCACAGGACCCACAATTGCGCATAAAGTTCCTGGAAAAATTTTTATGCTAATATTTTTCAATAACGTTTTTTCAGACGTCCAAGAAGCATAAATATTTTTCAACACTATTTCTTTGCTTTGATCTCTGGTTATTGCTGGTACAAATTTTTCATCTAATAACAAGAATTCCTCCAAGCGACCAATGGATACCCACGCTTCTGCCCCCAGGCTTGTTGCGAGTGGATAGAAAACCGCCATCGATAATTGCAAGAGATTAAAAAATAGTAACATCGAAAATACTTTTTCCGCTGTGATCACATGCCCCAAGGAAACATACGTGAATATTGTTATAAGCAATATTAAACGTTGCATGTAAACAAACGAACTTAAAATAATTCCTCTTAAGTAGGACACCCATTCGAGTATTTCGATTTCGTTACTTCTTGCTATACTAATAACTTTTGCAAATGGTTTTTCCCATGCGTACATTTTGATGACCTGAATTCCTGAAATTATTTCAGCCATTTTTCTTATTCTGGTATCTGATCTCAAAGCAATTTTTAGTCGTAACTTGGATATTAATTTGCCTACAAAAGCTATAGGAAAAGTTTAGATACAGATCTAATTCGGAAACTTTTGTACAAACCGTGAACTGGTATAGTTAAAAGGAGTACAGATCCAATTCCGGCTAAAGCTGAAACTCCAATTTGCAGCCAAATACAATAGGCAACGATTGCGGTTAGGATTGGCATCACCCATATGTGGTGCAGGTAGCATGCAACTAAATCAAATCTGTTGACGTCATTCGAAAGTAAATTTACCACTTGACCTGCTGTTGATTGATCCAAAGACTTGTAGCTTAAACGTAACAACTAAAAAAATATGCTTTTAGTGAAATTTGCATTATGATATTGTTTTATAACATTTCTACCTTTCTGTAGATTAAGGAGCAGCATGCAATCCGAACTCTCATTCCAATTTGATTAAGAACTACATCGTTATGATGGCTAAGAAATATTATTATCAGTGTAACCAACAGTATCAATCCACCGTAGATCCACATTTCTTGAAAGTTATTACTCTTGGCGGTACCATTTTCAACTTCAGTGAACAATACAATCAAATACGATAACAAAATTGGCTGAATGGGCCTTAGAAATAAAATATTTAATAGAAATTAATTGAAAAATAATATATTTTATTACCTTACTATGGCATACTGGAGAAATACCACCAAACCATTAAGCATATAAATCCAAAAAAAAGTTTTTCGAATTGCGCGATACAAACGGGGATTTTTGTGTTTTCTTTGAGCATTGTCGATTTCGATTTTCCAATTCTTTTCTAATAAATCACTTATTTTATTTGAGCTGTCACAACTCTGATGAAGGTAAAGATCATTCGCATTTAATCTCTTTTTACCACTTTTCCGACATATTTTGACGAACCATCTAAACAAAATCAAGTAAATAAGTAATTAAATTAAACAAATACATCGTTGTCGCAATTAAAACTTACATAAAAAATAGTTTTGAAAAACAATTCGCCGTTTCTTTAGGGTTTTCATTTGGAAAGTGTACATTGTTATCCATTACTGATATTAAAATCTAAAATACTGCTGAATTAGAATTTGTGATAGTTATTGTATATCAAATTAAGTTACCCAGTGTTAAAAATAGAATTAACTATATGGTATTAACTTAATTATATTCAACCAATTAAGATTATAATTGGTTTAATTCTGTACATATCATTTATGCAAAATTGTCAGTATGACATTAACAGGGGTTATTCTGCTGTCATTTATATGACTCAAGTTGCATAGTTAAGTTCACCTGACTTTCCTATTTTTGCTAATTGTTAGATTTAAAAAAAATTTGATTTGATGTCTACGACTAATTATGTTGATAACTTTTGAGATACAAGTGATCCATAAAATTACTCACAGATTAGTGCAACATAATATCGGAATTAAATTTTGGCAAAAAAACGTTTGCTTTATTTTTTATTGTTTCTTATGTGAATAATATAACAATTTACTCACCACTTTGCTTTCGAACTGGAACACAAAAATTAACTGATAACTTTCAAAAATTTTACAAAATTTATCGAATTTTATCACTTATTGTAGATAAATATTTTAATTATTTAAAAAGTCCAAATGTCTCTCAATAATGAATTTATCGATGTTAATAGAAATAATTATTAATGTGTTAAACTGAAATCTATAAAGATAATAATTAAAAAATTATTAAATTAAAGTTTTCAAATTATGCTTAATTCTCCCTGCAGTTAAGATAAATTTTATAGGATTATAAATTATTAAAATGATAAAACATGTACCTAGATAAGGAAGATAAAGTAATAATTTACAGCTTTAATTTAGGAATGTGGATATGTATGGATATTGGCATACCTACAAAGTAATGGTAACAATTTTAATTTACAAATTATATTTAATTAATGGTGATATAAAAATTAATAATAATAAAATTTTTCATACACTAAAAATTAAACACACAAAAAAGCTGTACCGTACAAGATCAAGGACCCTAATAGCTTTTGAAATTATAAAAATTATAAAGTCAGAATTCTTCGATTATAGGTAAATCTCCTCGATAAACTTAGGCTTCAATTTTCTTTCAAAAGTGGAAAATGTTCGCATGCAGCGCGGGAGCAAATATTAAAAATATAAGTCACAATAATTATTTGCACTGTTTGTAGTCACCACAAATCATAGATGAGGCATGCACAATATTAGGGTGGAACGAAAAACAATTTTTTTTTTCAAATCATTCTGTCACAGGCGTAAAAATGTGCCTTTAGTGCAGTCAAAGAAAACATATCTCTAAAACTGGTTGACCTATTTTAATATTTTCAGGTTCCTCAATCGACTTTGAGTTTGAGAAATTTTTAAACATTTTGCGTTTTTTGCAATTTACAAAAGTTCTAAAATATTTGCTTGGCACAGCATTTAAAATGCATATTTTAATGAGTAGCAGAATATCTCTAATCCAAATTTATTCCAATGTCTTCTGTTCCTCATTTGTACTAAAGTTTAGCGTAATTTATGTCATAAAAACGCCAAAGACGTTAACCCTTATGGAGCCATACAAATTTACACCTTATATCGGCCATACGTAGTACCCGGGTACTACCATATATTTATATGCAATTCCTGTTATGGTCAGTCTTTAAGCGGATTTTTAATACTCTTATAAGCGTTTTTAATAACAATTATATTTATATCGAGTTACATTTATGCATAATGTGATTGTGACTCATGGTTTTTTGGCAAAATTTTATTAAATTGTAAGCAATATTCTCAAGTAACGCTCATCATTAGTCAAGTGTAGATGTTACCGTCCCGATTGCAGTAGGTGGTTTTTCAATAACATAATAAATGCTAATAAATTTAAAGTAGCAGTGAATCTTAATAATTTCTTATTTGTGCAATTCGTGATTTTTTTTCACCAGTAATTCTACTTCCGCATCGACATAAACGTAGAACCTAGACTTTACTAGCCACATGAATGTAACATGATACTGCTTTTTATGTTTATTAAATGTTTCGAAAAGGCAAACAAAAAAAAACAAAGGCCCGAAAAAGTTGCCACAAATATCAGAAACCTGCGTGACCTCATATTAATGTCCCTAAAAAAATTTGTAGAGCATAATATTGTAATGAAATATAACTTGATTTATTTTTTATTTAAAATTGCTTCTATTCTAAAGTTAATTTCAAGTAAAATGTGAAACAAGTTATATTTTAACACATCATACTATGTTAAATTGTTATCAATAAATATTATAACAATTTTGAAACAATGGAGCTATTCTGTAGTATTTATATCCCATATAAATGTAATGGTGGCACTACGTATTTACGTACAATTTTAAAAAATTTTAAAAATTTTTGACTTAATATCACTATTTTTCCGTTTTATAATTTTTTGTGTGCAAAGAACCGTTTTTGTAGAGATGTCACCGAAGCTCAAAAAAATCGGCTCGGCAGAAAAAAAGTTGTGTTCTTTTAAAGTCAAAATAGTACCCGGGTACTAGGTATGGCTCTATAAGGGTTAAATAAAGTAGACTTACTTGTGGTTAGATGCGATGGTACCATACTTAATAAGGGAGCGAAAAAGGAAGGCATTCACTTATTAGAGAAAGAAATAGATAGTCCTCTGCAATGGTTAATTTGTTTATTCCATTTTAATGAACTTCCATTGCGACATCTGATAATACAACTAGATGGCGAGACATCTAGTCCACGAGGACTTAAAGGTGTCATTGGACAACAGTTGGAAAACTGCAAACGTCTTTCTGTGGTAACCATTGAAACAGTTCAAAGTAATCTTCCCGAAATGGAGAGCAAAAAACGTGATCTTAGGCACAGATCAAAAGTACCTATTAGAAATGGTGCAGGCGATTGAATCTGATAATGTTACTGGTTCTCTAGCTTCAAGGAACCCAAGAACCCTTTCACATGCAAGATGGCTTACCACAACTAAGAGAATTGTAGTATACTGCTAGAAGCCCTTGAGAACTTCTGAGTATGTTAGTAAATTGCATCATGAAGATTTACGTCCCATTCTGGTTTCGTGGTAAACTCCAACATTCATGTACAGAATGGGTGAGACATTTCTTTAAATTAATAGAATCTTGCAGATTTTTACCAGATAATCTAAACATTATTCATCCTGTTATTCAACGCAATGGGTTTGCGCTGAAGCGATATCGTAACTAGTGAAGTTCATCTGAGGTGAGATTATTGCTAATTAGCAGCAGCAGTTAAGGAGGTTGGAGTACGGCAAATTGCATCGTAACCGTCGACAGACTCTCAAACCATTGCTATTATTATAATAATAATATACAAGGATTATCCAAATCGACCGATGTCGTGCTAATAAAATACAGCTGATTAATTACACTGACAAGGGGACCTTGTCGACGACTTTTCCACGATTTGCACAATTTTTAACATACCTTTTAGGCAATAATCTGTTATACTTCAGGTTAAAATTGCAGGACCCGGATTTGAATAAATTTTGATTAAATCGATTTTAAAAATCGAATAAATTGGTATTATAAATTAGGTCTAATGAGAAGTAAAATACGAAGGCCTCCGATTCATTTGACACTTTGACATAACCTCGCATTTCGTAACAACGACATATTAAAAATTAATTAATTTAAAGAAATTTTAACCAGATACAAACAATCAATTAAACTACGATGAGCAAAAAAACCAAATTGCATAAATATCAGGTTAGTCTTGACTTGAAAAGACGAATTTTGTAACAACCCACAAAAAATACGTTCATGTACATGGTTGAAATTTTCTGTAATTACAAGGTAAGATAATAATTAATATAGTTAATTTAAAACAGTAAAAACATTTTAATACACAGGGAATCTTGAAAGAAGTTCAGAATGTTAACGCTCAGCTATTTGCTTCTCTTCGTTAGAAACGATTTACAATGTTACATTAGTAGAGCATTAGAAATCGGTGTGGTTTACATCAACGACCTCCCAGCAAATAGGAAAGGCCCAACAGCATGTGCAGATGACAATGCTCTCATTGAACAGGACATGGCAATAAATACTTCAGTACAATTGTCATTCATATGTAGAACGTGGCATGCAATGTGTTAAACGACACACTTAAATTGTATCTTCATAATGCTAACTACCAGCAGTCTGGCGTAAATCAAACACGAATAGACTACAGAGCGAGAAGCCGCGGTTCTAATCCTGATTGCGTCGGATATGTGCTGTGATCTAAAAAGTCCAAAATCGAACTGTGGACTATGAGGAAGGCAACGGGAAACCACCCCATTAACATTTCCCTAATAAAGTCTTCTTGGCTTAGCCAGGAGGATCGCTAACATCCGAAATCGGATAGGCACTTGAAGAAGAATGCAAACTAAAGTCTACGTGCAACTACGTACAACTAGGGCTACCTAGTACTTACTGTTCGTTGGTGTCGACAAAGGAATTATTATAATAATTTTTTTTTTAATATGTATTTATGATGTACAACTAGAACAGAGAATTGTAATAAATTACTATATCTACTATTAATTATTTATTAAATTATATTATAATCAATTACTATAAAAATATTGTTGAGAATTCGATAATTATTGATGTTCGGAAACAAGTGCAATGGACAGTTGTTAACACGTCAATGCAACCTATATAAAAATTATCTAAATGAATCTACGTATATTATAATATTAATTATTAACTTACCGTGTAATTACAGAAAATTTCAACCATGTACATGAACGTATTTTTTGTGGGTTGTTGTTACAAAATTCGTCTTTTCAAGTCAAGACTAACCTGATATTTATGCAATTTGGTTTTTTTGCTCATCGTAGTTTAATTGATTGTTTGTATCTGGTTAAAATTTCTTTAAATTAATTAATTTTTAATATGTCGTTGTTACGAAATGCGAGGTTATGTCAAAGTGTCAAATGAATCGGAGGCCTTCGTATTTTACTTCTCATTAGACCTAATTTATAATACCAATTTATTCGATTTTTAAAATCGATTTAATCAAAATTTATTCAAATCCGGGTCCTGCAATTTTAACCTGAAGTATAACAGATTATTGCCTAAAAGGTATGTTAAAAATTGTGCAAATCGTGGAAAAGTCGTCGACAAGGTCCCCTTGTGAGCCTCTAAGGATAAGCGAACCGAATGGTGAGGTTATTTAGCTTTGCGCAGAGGCGATATCGTAACCAGTGAAGTTTATCTGAGGTGCGATTATTGCTAGTTGAAAACTTTAACCAATACCTCGCAAGGTGGCTGTGAAATATCATCCGCCTTGCAATTTTTGAAAGCCCCTTCGGGGGTTACCATACAAATAACTAAAAGTATCAGCAGCTATGGGGGTGGAGCAAGGCAAATTGCATCGTAACCGTCGAAAGACTCTCAAACCATTGCTATTATTATAATAATTTACAAGCATTTTCCAAATCGACCGATGTCGTGCTTATAAAATACAGCTGATTAATTACACTGAGCCTCTAAGGATAAGCAAAGCGATTGGTGAGGTTATTTAGCTTTGCGCAGAGGCGATATCGTAACCAGTGAAGTTTATCTGAGGTGCGATTATTGCTAGTTGAAAACTTTAACCAATACCTCGCAAGGTGGATGTGAAATATCATCCGCCTTGCAATTTTTGAAAGCCCCTTCGGGGGTTACCATACAAATAACTAAAAGTACCAACAGCTATGGAGGTTGGAGCAAGGCAAAGTCTGGTCTTGTGTAAAGCAACACCCTGTGTAAAGCAAGAGATTTACATAGGTACTATAGTTCCGTACATTTGTCGAGTAATAGTTTATAGAGGCGATATGTCCAATATGTCTCTAATTTAAGACAGAATCCCGATGTCTGTTACTAATTTCTGGTTAATTTATTGAAATATTATGCAAAAATTTGTCGTTTAATTATTTACTGCAAATCTGATTGATCTTAAATTAATTACAGATTTAGAAATTACATCATCTATAAAATTCATAAGTTATCAAGAAGTTACTTTGAGTAATCCACTGTCGGACACCATTTTATAAAAATAACCTCGATTATTTTGCAGCAAATTATATGGACTGTCATATTCAACAATTTCACCCGCATTCATAAACATAATTCTATCCGAATTCATTATTGTGTTCAAACGATGTGCAATTGTTAGAACTGTGAAATCACTGAATTTACTTCGAATTGTATTTTGTATTACTTCATCGGTTCTAGAAAATTAACTTTTAGTTATTGCTCGGAAAAAACAAATTAATGCAACAAATTACTTCTGATCGATGCTTGCTGTAGCTTCATCTAAAACTAATATTGTATTCTTTCGCAAAATGGCTCGAACTAAACATATCAATTGCCTTTGCCCGACACTGAAATTACTACCTCCTTCATCTACGTGATAATCTAATGCAGGAACTGCATCTTTAAAATCAACCTGTAAATATAAAAGAATGAGAATATACTTATTACTATGTTTAATACATATTTACAATTTCTAAAGCATTCCATATTTCTTCATCGCTGGAAAGTTCAAACGGATCCAAGTTAAAGCGAATGGAAGCAGAAAATAATACTGGATCTTGTGGTATAATTGTTATACGAGAACGTAAATCATCTAACCTTATATCTGTTATGTCTATATCATCTATTACTATACATCCTTCAATAGGTGTAAGCCGAACTAATGCAGAAATGAGCGAAGATTTTCCAGCTCCTGTTCTTCCCACAATTCCAATCTTAAAAATATGAGCTATTTTAAGTAGCAATTAAGAATTTTAATATACCTTCTCTCCTGGATTAATAGTAAAATTTAAGTTTTTTAAAACTGGCGCATCTGTTGGAGAATATCTTAAGAAAACTTTCTCGAATTCTATTTTACCTTCATACGGCCATGACAAAATTAGCTCACCTGGAATGAAATTCCATGAAGAAATAATTTAATCTTAACCCTACTTGAGTACTTTTAATTAGTGCATGAGATTCTTCCTTTTTTAATTTTGAAAATTCCAAAATCCGTTCAACCGATGCCATTTCACTGATAATGTGAGCAATTTGAGATATTCCCATTTGAAGTATTCCGGTCACTGATGCAGTTTGTGAGATTGCTAATCCTGCGTAACTTCCATTAATCATTCCAACTGCAAGAACAAATTTTAATTTTTGAACTTCCTTGTTATGGTGTATATTACATTGATCTAAGATAATTGAACTAAAAATAACGCAAAAGAGAAAAAATGTACATAACAATTCAATCCATAAACTAAACGCAGTTAAGGATGATATGTAAATATTCCATGCCGATGTATGCAGATCCTAGAAAATGTTAAAGATATAATAGAGTGAAAACTAAATGTTGAGTTAGAGTTAAATAAAAGTTTCCTATCCATTCATAATCTGAAACCTTAGACTTTTAAGAATAGAAAAAATAACCAAACAGCGAAACAAGAATCTATTCCGCAATTTTGAGAAAGATTTGCATGATCATTTTTGAGTAACATTTTTTCAAATTATTTTTAAAAAACAAAAATTTAAAGTTGTATGTAGGAAGGAAGACTCTTAACCTGATGAGCATCGAATTCTTTTTTTAGTAATGATTCCATCTCGGTAGACCTTATCGTAACTACTCCATTCCATGTAGCATTGATATATGAATAAATGGGACTCTTGGCTATAAGACAAGAATAAGATATACAAAAGTTTATGTTTCAGTACATACTTGCACTTTCCACGTGTTTCAAATTTTTGGCCACTATAGTATACCACTGTGCAACTTTTTGAAATAAAAAGGATAATACAACAAATACAATAATCATGTAGTAAGTGTTTATAAATACAATAACCAAAGTACCAATTATAATAAAAACTACCTAAAAAAAATTCTAAATAATTTTTGATACTCCTAGTTTTTCTCACCTCACCGTTAATCCTCCATACAACATGAGAGGCAGATCTTGGTCAACGATTCCAATGTCTCGGGAAAATCTATTTATGATTTTTCCACTAGAGTGCTCATCAAAAAAACTTATTGGTGCATTTAGTAATGAGTGATACATATCATTGTGCAATTTACTCGAAATCGATGTTATGGTATTGTAAAATAAAGCGCATGCAACAACCGATATTGCAATGAAGATCAGCAAAATCATGGCATATATACTGATTATTGAATTGGTTGAGAGTGTGGAAATATAATAAACAATTTCGTTCCTAAGCAGGTTAGGCCCACTGTCAAGCTGTAGGCTGATGTGAGAGGTTGAGTTGATTGAATTATGATGGGTCCTATTAAATTAAATAAACCTGCAAGAAATTGTTGAAATGTAAAAAAAAATAATTTACCAAAATGTAAGCCACAGATCGGAGCAATTTCCCAAAACCTGTGCAGCAAGCAAAAGTAAAACGATTAGTATGAAAGAGCACCGATTTTTCCCAATGCTGATGTATTGCAAAAATGTCAACTTGGAGTTTTTGGGATTCTCATTAGACTCTTCTTCAAAATTGTTTTCCATTATATTTTCGACTTCATTTGTCTAGTTCAAAAAATATTTCAAAACAGATTTCATATTATCATGTCACTTACGGATGGAACTCCATTATTTGATTTTTCAGCACCGAATAAGTCTTCTGCAAGTTTTGAATTTGATTCAAACTCAGGAAATTTTAATAATTTGGTACTAGCAAGTTCTTCATATGTACCTTGTGCCTCAACTCGACCCTAAAAATGCAAAATTTTATACAAATATAATGTAATCACTAAAATCTCACTTGATTTAGGACTATAATATGATCCACCTTTTTGAGATACTGTAGTTGGTGTGTAACCAAAATTCTAGTTTTCCCTTTTAAGAACTCTACAATGCACTTTTCAAATAATTCTTTGGCAACATGTGCGTCGACAGCAGATAATGGATCATCCAATAAATAAATATCCGATTTTCTGTAAACTGCACGAGCAAGACTTACTCTTGCTTTTTGACCACCACTTAACGAAATCCCCTTTTCCAAAAGTAAGGTTTCATCTTTTTGTGCAAATATTTCAAAGTCTCTTTTTAAAGAACACGCATGTACTACATTTTGGTATCGATTTTCTTCATACTTCTGTCCAAATAAAATGTTATGTTTAACTGTAGATGCGAAAAGCCAGGGTTCCTGAGATGCATAAGAAATTTTTCCGCATATCAAAGAGGAACCTTGAGCACATGATAATTCACCCAATAAATATTGTAACAGGGTCGATTTTCCAACACCCACCGGGCCTATCACAGCACATAAACTTCCCGGTTTAACTGTAATATTAATATTTCTTAAAACTTCCAATTCTGGATTCCATGAAATAGTAATATCTTTTAAAACTATTTCTCCTGATACGCTACTCGATTGTAACTGAAATGGTTTTTCTTCCAATAGTAAAAATTCCTCCAATCGTTTAATTGCTACCAAAATTTCGGCTGCAGTATTGATCGATATTGGAAGTAACAGTACAATACATTCTTGCAGAAGATTGAAGATCAAGGATACTGAAAATACTTTCGCAGCTGTTATCTCATGTCCAAGTAGGGTGTAAATTGTCACAGTTACAAACAGTATCAACCTTGAAGTAAATGTCCAAGAACATCTGGAATTTCCCATCAAACATAACATCTTTTTAAATGTTTTAATTTCTTTTGTTCTAATATAGTTAACCAACTTTGCAAATGGTTTTTCCCACGCATACATTTTAATAAATCGTATTCTTAAAAATATTTCCGATAATGTTTTAATCCTGAGATCTGTTTTCTGAACCACCTGCAAATTCAATTTTGCAATGAATTTTCCACTTAAAGCTAAAACAGATTTCGTTGTTAAATTGTAAAGTTTATTGCTTACAAACCTTGAAACGGAATCGCTAATATGAATAGTCCAAGTCCGATAATACCAGATATTTGCATTTGGGACCAAATGAAAGCGGCTGCTGCTAATAACATAAATGGTGAAACAATTATATAGCTTAAAACCATTATTGAATCGAATCTACCGACATCATGGGTTAGTAAATTTATTACATGACCCGATGAAAATTTATTTAAGGATTTTGTACTTAGCCTCAACATCTAAAAATATTAAGATATTATAGGTATTTATTTTTTTTAATTTTTAGATTTTACTTTTCGATATACGAGTGCCGAGCAAGCAATTCTAATTCGCATTCCTATAAGTGGCAGTTTATAATCAAGCAGATTAATCAAAAAAACTGCTAGTATATTGACCAATATTATCGATGCTCCATAAATATACATCATTCTCGTGCGAATTTCAGTACTCGGTGTTAGAGAAAATAATTTTAGAAATTCTGACATCAAAACAGGTATTAGTCTAAAATAATTTAAAATACTCGTTAATTCAAACACATCCAAACTGAACCAGATTGGAATTAATCGTTGTATTCGCAAGGAGAACCTATGGCTCACCCTTCAATTTTCGTGATAATTTTTAAATAAAAGTAGAATAAAAACTGCAATAAAAGTGAGCTCTCTTTTCGAAACAAATCACTTTAAGTTTATTTTATTCATGATATTATTTATACTGAAAGAAAGAATTTCGTTAATCCATTAATTCCGTAATTCCGTAATTCCCACTAATTTAATATTTTTTGAAAATAGGATCATTATATTCAAACGTCAAATCAGATATTTCTTCTTTTTGCTCTACTATCATCTAAAAAATCATCGAAATTCGCAGGTGGTCAGCTATCAGTTTCCATGGTCAGTTTAAAATTACTTATAATAATACAATCTTACACTGGTACAGTTGTCTGAATAACAAATAATACAGAATAAAAGGCAAAACGCCAAAAAGATGTTTTTCGTATGATTCTAAATAAACTAGGTTTTTTATTTTGATTTCTAGTTTTAATAATTTCGTAATTCCATTCACTTTCAAGAATATTGGTTAAATCATTGGATTTATCATATGATGAGCACTCGTACAAATCGATAGAATTATAACCGTGCCTTATACATTTTAAAAATACTTTTCTGCACCATCTTTAAAATAAATTTGATTATTATTTTAGTTTATAAATCTTATTAAAAGTACACTAACTTACATAAATAGTAATTTTGAAAAAATATTGGCTCTATCCTTAGGATTACATTCTCTCGTGTAAGAATTACAGTGATCCATTTTTACTCTACATTTATCTGGAATGTGAAAAAATGTTTTTATATAAATACTATAATGAGTCTTTTAGATTAACTCTACAAAAATTTTTAGACGGCAAAACGTTCATGTCAAATAAGGATATCAAAAATGAATTGGATCAGTTTTTACCAGCAAAAATCAGAAGTTCTATGAGCGTGGAATCATGCTATTGCCAGAAAATAGGAGAAAGAACATAAAACTATGTATTTCAATGAAATAGATAGTTTTGGCTAATATAGATTTAATATAGGGATTGTGGTGAATTATGGCCAAAGCTTCCATAATATGGAGAGGCTTATGTCCAACAGTAGGTGGAAAAAGTCCGATAAAGAATAGAGATTGTAGGCAATGTACGATAATTATGTACGAGGAATTGAAATTAGAATTAACAAAAATAAATTCCCAGTTGACAAGTTCAAAATTGCCATATTACTTCGACGAAGAGAATCTTATCACTTACTATTCGATAATAAACATCAAAGGTTATATACACAAAGAACAAATAGTAGTATTTATTTTAAAAATGCCCTTAGTAGAGCTAAATTCATATGATTATTACAAACATTATTCTTCACCTGTGTTAGAAGAAATCTATTACAAAATTATAATTCCAAAAATTTCCTTACCTAATGTTGAACGACAAACAATATGGATCTAGTGAAATTAATTGGTTAAATTATTTGTGCATTAAAAAAGTTACTAATTTAATAACAAAAAATAATCCGTGCGAAGTCGAGTTACTTAATATCCCAAGATATAATAATATATAAGATAATATCCCAAGGCGATAACATTAAATGCGATAAATGTAGAAAATGTTTACATGGTCATTGAGCCGGTTTATCTAGGAAAGTTGCTTCGGCCGTCTTAGAAAAGGATTCACAGCTGAGATTTATTATATGCAAGGCTTGTTTGTGTGTGACAGAAAGCATGGGATCGATAGGAGAAATTTTAAATGACATTCATTAGATTGCAGTTTGTTGAACTTAGGAATGAGGTTGCAGACTTGAGAAATTTAATAAATCGAGATGGTAACGCAAGTTCTCCGGGTATGGAAGATTTTCGTTCGTCGTTTCCTGCAGTCAAGTTTTTGATATGTGGAGACTATAATCTACCGAACTTGCATTAGAATTCTGGTTATCTTGATGTGAGAGGTAGGATTCGAGATGTTGTGGTGTTTCTGTTGGAAATTTTGAATCTTGATCAAGTGAATGAGTTTCTGAATGGCAATGATGATTATCGATTTTTGTTCTTACCAATGATACAGGTGCGACTGTAACGCGATGTGAGGAGAACGTTTTGCCTTTGCTGTTAATGATCATCATCCTTTCTTGGTGGTTTCATTATCACTATGGAGTGGAGGAGACATCAAATTGGTTGAGGCGGGACTAGCTGTAACTCTAGCAAGTTCAACTTTAAGAGTTGTCTTTATGAGTTGCTGTATTGTTGGGCCAATGTTTTGTTTTCTTTGGCTTTGGGGTTTTCCCCCAATATTTTAGATTATATTGAAGTGAGAAAAAGTCAATCAAATGGGCAAGTGATGATTTTGGTTGAATTTAAATTTTGTCGATTGTAGACATTTTATTTTGAAGCAATTTTTGAGATGACGAAAGCGATTGTATTGTTACTTCCAACACACAAAACAATACAAACTTGATTTTTCTTAAGGACTGATATTTCTTGCATATTTGTAGTGTTATCTAAAATGTGAAAATTTATAATTTAAATTTTTGGCGGTAAAAGTGGCGCATACTTGCAAAGTTTGTTGAATTATTTATTGTTATTATGATGGTAATTTGAACTGTGAAGCCAATTCTGCGGCGAGATTTTTGTCTTACGCCGACCATTGATGTAGACGGTGCATTTCGTGGGGTTGCGAATATTACCTCGCAATTTAACCCAAGAAGACCATTTGTGAGAGTTTTTGTAGTCACAAAAACCATTATTTCAGTGATAGGAGAAATGCGTGAGTTATTTTTGAAACGTATTATTTTCGAAAACGAGCATTTTGCGTGCATTTTTGTGGGCGCAAGCAATATTGGACTCTATTGACGTCATTTTGCTTTTTGGATGATTTCGCATCTGAAATTACTTTTATAAGTTTAATTTTGATGATTTGTACGATTACACAAATCAAATTTAATTGTACGTACCGAACAAGTAGATGTTCGCTAATTTTGGTGGTTTATAAGAATCACATGTGGAATTTGGAGGTTACGGATGTCCAGCCAGATGTTTATAATTCCAGTTTAATTAAGAAGTTGGAGAGATTTGTTTAAACCGACATTCGAGGTTTGAATACTACACTGGACGATTTTTACACATTCACTTTACTGTTTGTTTGGATAAACGAAGAAGTTTCTGGATCGACGCAGATGTTGTTTCGCTACCGTTTTTACCAACTGAATGTCAACTCCACAAGTGAAAGCAGAGTACGGTCTGATGTACAGAGTGCTTCGTAATAAGCATCAACTACGAAATTTGTATGAGTAAGAGATTGAACATTATTTTATAATAACACCTTTGTTGTAAAATTTTCTTTATTAATGTTACACATTTCACATTTATGGAACATCCAATAAAAGTATAGCTGAGGTGTTGTACATAAATGATACGATTTATTGGATGTTTCTACACATTTAAACACCTATTTGAGTATCGCTTGACGATTGTGTCAGGGGCGTCCAGAATTGCTTCAATTTTATTTTTGGGTCATTTGAATAAATTGATTTATGATTTATTGTGCTCATTGATTTGCTTTAATCTCGCCGATACCCATAACCTGCAGATACTGTGGCCTTAATTTTTGTGAACCGACGTAAAGCTAGCTGGGACTATTTCGTTCGAGTGTACACATTAAGCGAGGTTTCACCGCTGACCATAAGTAGGGGCGTTACTGAGCTGTAGAACACGACAATATATTATATGTAATGTAATGAATTGTATATTATGTCTTTTGTGCTCTGCGGTGATAGTTGTAAACGGGCGATTGCCGGTATTGATGAATAAATAAATAAATAAATCTCACCTTAAATTATAAAAACTTTGAAGTTCGGGATAGTTACTTAACAAATCTAAAGTTCAAAAGTTATCCAAAAACAAATGGTTAATTATTACTATTAAAGCAACTCTAGCCTCCAGTAATTGTTCAAACGTAGTAGAAAAATTAATATTGAATGGAACATTATATGGTAACAATTCCAAAAACTTGTATATAGCTTCAAAATTGATAAATTAATTTTAAGAACATAATATCATAATTTAAACCCACTTTTTCCCATAAAAACATCAGTTTTATATGGACTTCGATCCAATTCATCTGGATAACATTAATCTGTAAAATATTTGGCCAGACAATAAAATCAAGACATTTTCGTTACGATTATATTAGTTTGAAGGTAAACCATTTTGAGTTACATTGTAATTATTATTGTAGTTGTGTACTCAACTCCCAAATTCTATCCAAATCTAAAATCAAAAGTTAACAAAAAAAAAGAAAGTTACGAATCCGTTAGAGAATATTACTTTAAAAATAAAGTTCAGTCGAACTACAATTTTTTCTGTTAGGTTGGGAGGAGTTATGATTAGGTCCTTGTTATTTCATATGAGATGTTATGCCAACGTTATTACATCATAATTCCCGTAGGTGAGGTGAACGCTTCTTATAACAAATTTTATGCAACTCGACATGTGAACAAAGAAGTGGACTTGCATCAGTGGCATCAGTTATGACTGTACCATACTTGGTAAGGTTGATATAATTGTAAGCTTAAAATTTTATATCGTAAAAAATTTATATCGATGTGTTTTTACTGCATATAAGTCCGCCCTCTGATCATCACAGTTTCTTATTCAATATCGGCTAACGTTAAGTTGTTATGTATAGGTTGGCCAGTAAGAAGAAGTACTTACTTACATAATTAGTATTGCATAAACTTGATATGTCCTGACCATCAATCAAACTGTTCATATTTTCATAATTAAATTTGAAAACTATAACTTAATGAGTAACTTATAAAGAGTCGAACATTCAAATGCGTTTCTGTCAGAAGTGCCTATTCTGGACATAGTACAATGTGTGCTGTGTTTTTAACCTTCGATGTAATGCATATATTTGAGCAAAATGCAATTTCCTAAATGTCTATTATTACTTATTCCCTGGCATAAAGTAAATTTTTAACCCCTACTTTTTGTACAACAGCTTGCGACGGCCCTGTATGTCAATCTTACCTCTATTTTTCTATAACATTTAGATATTTTTCATTTTAGTGTTTGTGTTTTTAATTCTAGTTTCACATTGTTTTTATTATGTTTTATACGTGTTGCACATATTTTTACTATAATTATTCATATTCACTGATAAATCGATCGAAAAAATTAACCAATGGGTGCTTATTAGGTTTCAATTTTTACTTGAAAAAAAAATTACATGGATCGGGTCTCTCAGGTTAAATAAAACCAATGTACCAAAATTAAAAAGCGTATATAAATTATGGAATTTTCAGCAGTATTAAACATTGCATATTTAAATGTCCAACAACGACAAGGGCTCGTATTGATTTTTCACATAAGCACAACAAACGAGTAGCAGTGGACATTGACATAATTTATTAATATTTTCTGTTATGTTTTATACAGTTTGATATCAAAACAATGTTGATGCGAATTAAGGGCTTACATACCTCTGCGCATGCTGAAAATCAAGTAAATTTGTAAAATTATTATAAAGGGAATACGTCGGAGGCCACAAGCCGCACGGTAGAGAATCTTAATAACTAATACACAAGAATAAAAGAGGTTAAATGAACAAATCAATATAATAATGTTAAATAAAACAAAAGGTAACAAGATTATATCAACCGTGTTAAAAAGTCAGACTATACAGTCTCGCTTTGACAGACCGGTGTGGGACAAAGTTCTTCAACGTATGGTCGACTACAATTACCATAGATTAAAATTCTTCTTCTTCATCAGCCTTTTTCCGCCCACTGCTGGACATAAGCCTCTCCATATTATGGAGGATCTGGCCATAACTCACCACGCTGGCCAGACGGGTTGGTGACTAGTCCGCAGATCGATTTTGGACTATAGTTGTTTTACATCTGGTAGCAGGTTGGTAGGCTAGCATTCAGATGTCTGTTTTTTGTTAACGGTGGCAATTCGTTAACTCAGGGGGACCGCCGGCTTAACGTGCCCTCCGAAGCACGGAGACTTGGTCATAAGAAAATTTGACTCTCCACGGATTTGAACCCGGTACCCCGCGTTCGCATCCAACTGCATTAGCTACAAGGCAATGACTGTCTCTAGATTAAAATAGTTAGGTTTAAATAATTAATTTTTAAAGGAATAGTAACGAATTAAGTGCACTCGGTTTTTAGTGTCTAGGTGACTCGAACGTATTTGAAGACAGTCGGAGCATAGTCGTCACGCGAGTTTACTATGAACGCTAATTATCCGGTTCGAATCCGAGTGAAGTAAGAACTTTATTCTGACTTCTGACCGTTTTCCCCTCGGAAGGCAATGTCAACCCACCGAGAGTAATATGCCAAGAGAATCCTTAAATGTTAATGATCTAGAAAGTCCAAAATTGATCTGTGGACTATGGGAAAGGGTAACCATCCCTCTAATATTTGAGGATCACGACGCTTCTGTCAAGAAGTAAAACGACTGTATTATGATGATGAGGTGATTCAAACGTGACTAAACTTTCATAAACAATGGAAAAATTTTCGTAAATTATTATACTGTGGTGAAACGAAATAAGCCCAGTTTTGTACAAACTAATTTTGTTGTAAAGTAAGGGATGTTTTATCCATTATAACATAGTCGAGCATGATTTTGTTATTTTGAGGTAAATTTATGCTACCATTGACACATGCACACAATTGTTGTTGAACATTATTGAAAATCCAGTGATTTCTAAAGTTGTTTGTGACATTAAAACCTAAAATGGAACAAATTTTATTGTTAACATTTGAAATTTGAGCGCGAGATTTCACCTTTGTTGAAGTGCAAAGTGGCTCAAAAATTGGGATTTTTGTTGTGGTACGATGAAGTTTTCACACATAGAAAGAAGAGAATTGGCTGGTGACCTGTGAAGCCAACAAGAGCGTTTTTGGTGGCGTCCGCCATTAGTGGTAGTTTTTTGGGTTTACTCGCAGTCCAGGGGTTGATTGCGGGATAATAGTAGTGCGAAGTGTCGTCTAAAGTAGGCGATTGATTTTAGTTTGATTTGGAAGTAGAATCTTCCAAATGCAGCAAATTTTGTAAAGGCGTCATTGAAGATTTTGTATGCCAGATGTGCATAATTGTTGGTCTGCCATTGGTATACGGATAAAAAAATGATAGTTGTAATTACAACGATTACGTGCCTACAATTAGAAAGTTTAGAAGGATGGATTCAAATTCGTTAAGTTTGAATTAAATTATTAACGTACCAATTTCGAGGTTAGTTTACGATTTTTTATGTTTGGTTCAAATCGTTTGAGATTTGCCAACACGCACTTTTTTATACGATCGCCGATTGTTTTAATTTGAATATTTGGATGTGTGTGAAGAATTCAATCCACAAATTGGAAAATTACTTCAAAGTTTCACAAAACAGAAGCTAACAGGTGTTACCCGAACAACAGATGCAAGCGCTGGTGAGGAATTTAGGAAGTAGGAAAGCAGTGGTGCTAAAACAATTTTCGACAAGTGCGTATTATAACTGGTAAATAAACAATTTTGAATTAATTTGTACACATTTGTAAAATTTTATTTGTGCCACAATTTCACATTATAATAAAAACGTGGAGCAATTTAAGATTTCCGATTTACAATTAAATGTAAATGCGAAGGGTTTTTATTCACATTTAAAACACACCAACGACCAAAACGAGTTTGTTCGTAAACTTTACATGATCGACCTGGGTAGCTTATTGAATTTAATTGAGTTTATGAAAATTAAATTTGTTATTTTGTACGAAGCTGCGTTTGTTTTTGATTTCATGCAACCTGTACCCCAATTTAGTTTTGTTGTGTTGCCTGCAACAGCAGTCAATTTGATTAAGGCAATCCATGCCAATTTATTTCTAAAAGAGGAATTTCTTTGTAACGACAATTGTGCGGTAGTTAGGCCGCACATTTATTTTGTTTGGCGACCCAGTGAAGAGGAGAATAATGAACCCAACCCTGTAGACTGTTCTCGTACAGAAATTATATGCGAACCGCATTATAGCTACCGTTAAGCTTTATGATGATTATTTGCCCGCGGATGTGCAATTCGTTGTGCTAGGGAAATAATATTATAATACATAGTACAGGTTGGTCAAAAATGAATTCATTCATGAATGAACTAAAACGTTATAATTTTGAAATTTATATTGAAATATATTTTAAAATATCTTATTTATTGTTTACAAATAATGTAATAGTAAAAATTAGAATCCCCACTCTGACATCCCTTACTATTTCTTAATATCACAACCGAACTATGTTCGCTCTTGCATAGATAATTATTTAATTTTTGCCTAAGTAAAAATGCCATATAATTACTTTTGAATCGATTTCAGTGGATACTAGAATAAATAAAGACTTTTAAATTTTAAATCCAAATGAAATTCATTTATAGACAAAATGAAACAAACCACTTGAATTTAAATAATGTATCAAAAATGATGAAAGTAATAATTAATCATTATCAGTACAATTTGTATACGCATTTTCTGCGATGGATTTTAATTGTGTCGAATTAGCTTCGGCAACCATTTTAAAAAAGTAACCATTTTCGTTTTGTAATAAATTATGAGGATGATCAAATTCCACAATTCTACCTTCATCCATAACCATAACTTTATCCGAATCCATTATAGTGTTCAACCGATGGGCTACTGTTATCACAGTGCAATGTCGAAATTTATTTCTTAGAGTTTTCTGAATTAAATTGTCGGTCCTACAAAAATTTGAGTTTATAACAAAGTTTATTATACTTAATAAAAATCATACTTAGGATCTACGTTTGCTGTAGCTTCATCCAAAACCAAAATTTTGTTCTTCCGTAAAATAGCTCGAGCAAGACAAACTAACTGCCTTTGACCTACGCTAAAATTGCTACCTCCTTCATTCACAAAGAAATTTAAAGAGAAAGCAATATCTTTCAACTCGATCTAAAAATATAGCGTTTTATAGAACAAAAATTCGTTATTTGAAACTTTCATACTTCTTCCAGTACTCTCCAAATTTCTTCGTCCGTGTATTTTTCGAATGGATCTAAGTTGTATCTAAGAGTTGCAGAAAATAATACCGGTTCTTGTGGAATTATGGAAATATGCGAACGCAAGTCTTTTAGAGATATTGTTTTAATATTAACTTGATCTATTATAATAGTGCCTTCAATAGGAGCCAGGCGAAACAGTGCCGAAATTAGTGACGATTTACCAGCTCCAGTACGACCCACAATGCCAACCTAAAATAGTGGATTTAAAATTTGTTAGTTTTGAAACAAAAGACCATTCTTGGACTATCTGTCATACCCACGCAGTCATGGTGCTTTAAAGCATCTTTTAAGGCATGTCACAGATATTTATGGAATATTACCTTTTGAGCAGCATTAATAGTGAAATTCAAATCTTTTAATACTGGCTGATGTAACTCTGAATATTTCAAAAAAACGTTAATGAATTTTATTTTTCCTTCGTATGGCCATAATAATTTAATATCTTTATCTGAAATGAGACAAAATAAGAGAAAAAGGTACATTTGCCATTTTATGTCATACCAATTTTACGTGAAGTACTAGGTTCTTCGTTTTCCAACTTGGTGTATTCTAAAATTCGTTCTACGGATGCCATTTGACTAATAGCTTGGGCAATTTGAGATATTCCATATTGAACCATGCCAGTTAATATTGTAGATTGAGATATGGCCAGCCCAACGAAGCTTCCGCTAACAACACTATCTGAAATTATTTTACTTTTAGGTGAAGCCTTGACAAAAAATTTCTTCCAACTTACATTGATTCAATAAGATGAATCCAAATACCACGCAAAAGAAGAAAACTAAACTTAGGGAATCTAACCAAAGACCGAAGGATGCTAAAGATACTAATGATAAATACCAGCTAGACGTGTGGGTATCCTGAAAGCAACAAGTAGGTGCAAATATTGAATAGATATTTTAAAGCATTACCTGATGCAAGTCAAATTCTCTTTTTAAAACAGATTCATTTTCTGTTGCTCTAATGGTTGTTATTCCATTCCAACTGGAGCTTATATGGGAGAAAATAGGACTCTTCGCTAAAAATACAATGTGGTTTGATTAAGGAAGCGATATCAATTCTAATATTTACTTTACTTACTTATTCCTTCTAAAAGTTTGATGTTCCTTGCGACCTTAACAAACTCCCGTCTAACTTTATTAAATCCTATTGATAAAATTCCGATAATTGGAATCATGTACGGATTAGTAATAAACACCATAACCAAAATTCCTATCATAACTAAAATTATCTACAAATAATTCATGTCAGCATCATAATTTACTCAAGTCAGCGTTCTGTACCTGAATCGACATATGCACAAGTTGTGGTAAAAGATCGTCCACAATTCCCATATCTCTTGAAAATCTGTTCAATATCCTTCCACTAGGATTCGAGTCAAAAAATTTGGTAGAGGTTAAAATTAACGCATTGAGCATTTTGCTATGTAAATTCCTTGATGAAGTCATTGCAATTTTATAAAAATATATTGCTCCAGATGACAGTAATATAATGCAAAAACCTATTAACCCAGTATACACGTATATGGCCATGTTTACAGAAACATTAGTTGCAGACACATTTGTTTCGATACTATTGGAACCGTTTATGGGTAAACTGTTTATCAACGCTTCTTGGGATGTCCTACAATTTAAAGTTGAATAAAATTCATTAATAAGCTGGAAAAGGTTAATAACCAAAATGTAATCCACAAATCAGTGCAATTTGCTACCACTTGTCCGCCTAGCAGAAACATGGCCAGCAAAACTAAGCTACAAAAGCTGCCACCAAACTTTAAATACTGATAATAATTATTTGAAGCGTTAGTCGTTAACAATTCTTCGTCATTTGAATTGTGATCAATTTGACTAACTTGTAATTTGCAACTCTAAAATTTGGAAAACTTTATTTATTGCTTCAAAAAAATTTTATTTTAATTTTTACCGCCGATAAAGTGGCGCTCATAGAATCAGTTGGTACGTCTATTAGAACTCGATTTTCTTCTAAATTTTCTTGCACCTTATTTGATTCGTCGCTCCTAACTAACAATTTTGTAAAGTCAATATTGACGCCAGATAAATGTTCGAAAGTTCCCTGAGCTTCTATTTTACCCTAACAAACATTCAGGTTTTATGATAATTTTTTAAACAAAATTTTCAATAATTACCTGATTGATGACTACAATATGATCTACTTTCTTAAGGTATTGCAATTGATGAGTTACCAAAATTCTTGTTTTATTTTTTAGGTAATCTACAATACAATTTTGGAACAATTCGTTTCCAACGTGGGCATCTACAGCAGACAATGGATCGTCTAACAGATAAATGTCTGCACGTTTGTAAACACTACGTGCTAAGTTTATTCTCGCTTTTTGACCTCCACTTAGAGAAACTCCCTTTTCACCGACCAACGTTTTATCTCCTTGGGGAAGTAAGTCAAAATCTTTTTTCAATGAGCAAACCCTAACGACTTCGTGGTAAAAATGTCTATTGTATTCTTCACCGAACAAAATGTTTTGTCTTATCGTAGACGCAAACAACCACGGTTTCTGTGACGTATACGTAATGGTGCCGTCGATCGAAATCGTACCATGGTCTGGTATTAACTCTCCCAAGAGTAATTGAAGAAGAGATGATTTTCCAACACCTACGGGTCCCACTATAGCACACAAACATCCATTAGGTATTCTTATGTTGATATCTTTCAACGTAGGTAAACTGGATAACCACGAAGCTTGAACATTTTTCAACAAAACTTCTCTTCTGTCATTTGTAGTTATCTTTGGTAAACATTTTTCTTCAAGTAACAAGAACTTTTGTAAACGATTTATGGAAACCAATGTTTCTGCTCCTAAATTAACCCCAAACGGGAAAAAGCAGACAACAGATAACTGCAACGTATTGATGATCTGCGCCATCGAAAAAACTTGTGATGCAGTTATAGCATTACCCAGTAAGGAATAAGTTACGATGGTTATAAATAAGATCGTTCTTTCTATAAACACCGATGCAGATACGATGCAACCACGTAAATAGCTTACTTTGGTGAGGAAATTAAGTTCTTGTATTCTGACATTATTTACCAAACCAGTGAATGGTTTTTCCCATGCGTACATTTTAATAACTTGAATTCCCGAAATTATTTCAGACATTTTTTTAACTCTGATGTCTGTTTTTTCGGCTACTTTAAGACGAAGTTTCGACATTAAACTTCCACTGTAAACTGCAAAAAAATATATTTAAAACGGTTTTACCCAGAATTTGATTATCCAAACCATAGGATGGAACTGCTGTGACTATTAAAATTGTGATGCTGATTACCCCGGCAATTCCAACTTGGTACCACATAAAGGTGGTTCCGATTATGGTTAAAATGGGCATAATCCAAAGATGATGTAAGTAAAATGCAACCGAATCAAATCTGTTAACGTCATTTGAAAGAAGATTTACTATTTCGCCAGCTGTGCATTGCTCCAGCGACTGCGGACTTAACCTCAACATCTGGAACAATAACTTGTGAATTTGAACCACTTGAGGTTATCGAAAAGTTGAATGATACCTTTCTATAAACTAGTGAAGAACAAGCAACTCGAATCCTCATCCCCATTCGATTTAACCCTAATGTATTATGATGATCAATAAATATCATTGCCGTCATAGTTAGTACCATCGATCCCCCATAGATATACATTAGTTTCACATCTTCTTCAGTGTTACTCTTATCAGAAAATAAGGTTATGAAGTAAGCCAATAGAATAGGTAGAATTGGTCGTAAAACAGCCATATGAAAAAGCAGAATTAAACCGTAAAAAAAGTAGTTCCAAAAGAATGTCTTGCGAATTGCTTTATAAAAACTTGGCTTAACATTTCGAATTCCTGCTAATATAACTTCTTGATTCCAATTTCTTTCTAATCGATCGGTCAATAATTGGGATCTATCGGATGGTAGGCATTTATACAGATCGCTAACTTTTAAATCGTTTTTGATGCTTTTTGAGCATAGTTTTCTAAACCAGCTAAAAAATATACAAAATTCAATAACTTATAAGTTTAACATTTGTTAGTAATTCTTGCAAACAAACATGTTGCAACTTGAAAATACTAATAATTGGAAAGCCTAATATAATAAAATTAAAACTAAAAATAATGTTAACTTTTTTTGTTTTGATTCGACTTTGTATTTACTTTTACAATATCTGTGTCCGGAAGCTAAATGGACTACGGTCAAATAAATTTTGAAAAAATAGATAACCATATTTAACTCATTTTAAACTGCCAAGGGGGTCATTGACAGTAAAAAAAAAACTAGAAACACTTTGTAATATTAAGGGTTTTCTTGCAAGAAACAATGTTTTGAGGATAAATTTATATTAATAAAATATTACATACGCAAATGTTAAAATGGAGAAACAATTTGTCCTCTCTCTGGGATTTGGATCCGTTAATATAATTATATTTTCCATTTTTTCTTAATATTTTAACAAAATACTGAATAGCGCCACGTTTCACAAAGAAATTTCGAAAAACTTATCACAATCATTCTCCCCAGTTTACACTATTGATTATTTTAATAAATAGAAAATTATATTATCACAGAAATTTTACTCAAATTAAAAGATAACTTATGAACTCTGAACGCACACAAAGATTATACATAATATAAACACAGCAAGGTTAATTTATTAAGTTGATAACTTTATTCGGTTAATAAAAATAATAATTAAAATTAATAAAAACAGATATGAATAACATACATAAAAAAGTTATGATCTTCTATTGGTCCACGATCGCACACTAACAGCCCCTTCAACCCTTGGAGTTGATTGTTGGTTATCAGTTCAGTTATATACAATTTTGGCAAGATTAACAATATTTACAGCTTTTAGAAAAATAGAAACAGAAATAAAAGTAAACATAAAAATAGACATAAACATAAAAATAAACATAAAAGCATGAAATAAAAATAAAACATACACATTGCAGTAAAATACAAGTATTAAGGTTGGGTATATCCTTCATATATTTCAGTCTTCATCATCTTCGTCTTCCTCGATGGCTTCTTGTGTTATCTGAAAAGGAAAATAAGGAGGGGGAAGTGCCGATCGGATTAGATGGTTCTTTTGGTTAGAGGGATGATGACTGGTGTCTGGAGTGAGGCGACCCCGCTCAGAATGACTTTTGGTCGTGGCATATTGGGGGTAGAAGAAGGGTCGTAGTTACCAAGTTGGTTTATTAGAGGGTTGGGAGAATTTGCCCTGTTTTTATACAGTCCGATAGTTAGATCTTTTATGGAGTCCTGAAAGGAATTTGCTTTCATGGTTTAACAGGGGGCAGAGTACACCGTTGAGGCCTCTCGCCTGGCTCCTGCAATATGCTGTGTGTTTACTCCAGTCGAGGAGCTTTGCCATGGAATGGCTTGCCCAAACATATTGATGGTTACTGGTTGTCTATAGGCCTTGCTGAATACCGTGGCCGCCACTTTTGGAGGGGTTAACCTCCAATCTTCATAAGTGGTATCATGGCTCAATGAGTTTGATTGCTTCTCTCATCAATTTAATCATCATTGGCCTGCTTCTAGACTTGGTTATTTGCCGATATTGTCGGCATAAAGTGCCATCATGGCGTTTCTCGGGGTGGGGATGTCGTATGCGTAGATGTTGAATAGGAGTGGTACCCTTGCCTGCCCAGCCGGGGGATCGACCTTAGAATATCGACTTTGGTCTGGAACCATCTATTGTCTAGATAGGAGGCAATCAATTGGACGAGTTCAAGTTTGATTCCCCCTCCATCATTTTGTGTAGGAGGCATGGTTTCCAGACCTTGTCGAATGCCTTTGCTATATCCCGTCACAAGAATCATACCTTGTAATTTATATACGTGTAGAAATATTCCTGTGTGCAAAATGCATTCGCCTTTGCGCAGTGATGTCATTACGTGACCCTCGACCTGCATAAAGCATGAGGCATATCTTACCTTACTAGTTTTTATACCATAATTTGTGGTACTTTTATTTCTTACGTGCTGAATTAAATTCCAAATGGTTGCCCTATATCTAGACGTATTAACGTTATCACTAAAATGGATCAAATTGACTATCCTCAATAATAAGGTCTCTTTTCAATTGGTAATTAGCAATTAGTATATAAGGAAAGTAAAACCTCGATAAAATTATTATTATTTCGTATAAGCAGAAATTGAAATGAGAAAATTAAAAATTAAATTAAATACTTCAAAAGTTGTCCAAACCAGACAAACACAGAATAATGAAAACAAAGATAATATACAAGTTAACGAAATACCTTTGCCATCAGATTCATTCCTAGGGAAGATCAATTTGCCCCCTGGAGGTACAAATATTAGAAATTTGCAAGACTTGGAAACAGGTTATTACTATGTCAGCATTTCTCAAAATGATAGAAAAAAATGTGTTCCTTATTATGAAATTGCACCTTCACAATTAAAACAATTATTGCTTGCTCCACCACCTGAAACATCGCAAACGAAACCTCGGAAGTCCAAAAGAGAAGCACGATTATATTTCAAAGAACAGCAGGTTAAGGCGTTGACAGCATTGTACTCCCAATGCAGACATCCAAAAACGTCTGATATACATAAATTAGCAAATGAGTTCAATTATAAATATAATAAGGTTAGTAATTGGTTTAAAAATAAAAGGGCAGCTGATAAGAAATAAAAGGAACCCAAAACTCAAAGGAGTTATTCAAGAATACTAATATAATAATAAATAATATACAATAATAAATTGACAAGTGATGCATTCATATTTAATTATTTTGCAGATTAGTTGATTTTCAAACGCCACCCGTTGAAAACAAAATCTATAGTTGGGATTACCCCACACCCCTGCTCGGCCGAATTTATATTGACCTCCGACGGACCGAAAATTTAACATTCGGTCACACCGCCACTAGCTCAGTAACGGATTTCCGAACAGGCGCAAGAGGCGCGCGACTAGGGCCTCGTAAATCAAGGGGGCCCCAAAATTCAGCTCTTAAAATAAAAAAATATTTTATTTTACTTAATTACTAAAATAGTGAGACAAGGAAATAGCATTGAAAATTAACCAATATACAATAAAAACTGCTTAGGTCTAATCATAAAATAGGTAATATTTTCAAACAAAAATCACCTACGGCGCTAATGGACAAGGCGGTGCTAATGGCCAAGGCATGTTTTCTCCCGTATATATTGTGGTGTTCCAAAATCAACTGCAAAGCCCCTCACACGGAAACTGAGATAAGTTCTGATGTTTCGAACACGCGCAAACTATGTTCCAACCGCTTTGTTATCAGAGAAGATTTATTGAGACTACTTATTACTCAGCGAAGATTAGATTATAAATTACAATTAAGAGATTCGGGATATTAATCGCTTAATATATCTGAACACAAAATGTAAGAATTTGAACTTGTTACTTGGACTACAAATCGTCCTGTCGCCGTATGTGTATAGGTTTGTATGACTGTATCAGACCATCATTACATTTAGTATCAATTTTGATAAATCGCGTTCTGATAAAATCAATGATAATTCGTGTGGCACAATCAATTATTGTACAAAGATAATAATGTAATAATAAAAAAGTTTCGAGGAACCAAAAAGTTGTTTGTTTGAGAACCCTTGTGTTGCAAGTCACGCCTTCGGAAATTGATCCGGTAGACTAGTTTATATGACGCCTGTAGAGTCTTAAATCCAGCTCCGCGTCTATCGGCCTCGTATAAGTTTTATCGAGTGGTCCAGGAAGAATATTTGTGCTTCTGATGTGAATTGGTATATAATCGAACATCTAGATTTAACAGCTGTTTGCAGGTACCTAACCTCACTTTTTGTATTCCTGATTTATGATAATTTTCGCTATTCCAGGGCGCATTCAGCGTATTTACCGTTGTATCAACCAATATAAGCGAAATTGGATGACCACATCAAAAAACGCAAATTTGTATGACTCTCGCACACGTGCAAGGACGGCGTCGGAGTCGTTTCGGAAATTTACACAATCCTCATATCTTGACTAGAAATTCGGATATCGAATCGAAAATATAACGCAATATTTAACTTCTACGTCTCGTAATTTCGCAGCTGTCCTGCAAAACGTTGACGAGCAGACAAGAAAGTTTTATCCTTCTAACCTCTTCTTATTAAAAATCAAAAAATTCCCTAGGATTTTCAAAAAAGACATAAATTAGGAGGTAACTGTTGCAGGTTTATCAAATTTTCATCACAACACCCGCACAAGTCACTTAATAGAAACAAAAATATTGTGTTTGTGTAATGTATAAGGTAACAGGTTGGCTTTAAATGTAAACAAGATTTATTCTTACAATTTTAGGTGTTCGCTTTCACATCCCTTTTGACTATAATATTCAATCTCGAATATCTTATTCGTTTTTATCATCACAATATGTTGGAGACTGAAAATCATTGCTATGGAAATAGTGAAAATATTTAGAGGGGGGGCCTCAAAATTGAATTACGCCTGGGGCCTCATAATCATATCTTTATATTGGATCTTGAATGAGATTATAGAGGCATAGCAATACAAGTATCTGGGATATAATAAAGGAATCGAATCTGGATTCGTTTATCAATTGGGCGAGTTTGCAATTGAATATAGACCAAATTTTTGATGGATAATCAGTGGTGTGATGTACTTTTAAAATAATAACATAACGTAAATACGTTATGTTATTATATAGTGTTTTTCGCGAAACGGTATCACGTATCATTTTGACAAGCCGCTATTATAACGTGAACGTTATAATAAAGGTTTTCCTAACCGTTATAGTGCGAAATATAACGGGTGAAATTTAGGTGCATATATATATTTCGCACAATAACGGTTAGGAAAACCTTTTTTATAACGTGCACGTTATAATAGCGGCTTGTCAAAATGATACGTGATACCGTTTCGCGAAAAACACTCTATAATAACATAACATATTTACGTTATGTTATTATTTTAAAAGTACATCACACCACTGAATGTTATTTTCGGGTGCTTTGTGTTATTTATTATTAAACAACGTTTTGACGTGAAAACGTCTGTAAAATCGGTAGCATGTTAAAAAATTAAAAAAAATTTGTAACCGAAATTGTGTGTGTGTACGAAATAAAATGGGTAGCGTGTACAAAAAAAATATGTAACCGAAATTGTGTGTGTACGAAATAAAATGGATAGCGTGTACAAAAAAAATATGTAACCGAAATTGTGTGTGTGTACAAAATAAAATGGGTAGCGTGTTCAAAAAAAATATGTAACCGAAAAAGTTTCAATATAACTTGTTTATGTTACTTGTAAAAAGTTACGTTCTAAAAAAGTTAAACTTTATGTATGGTTTTACTTATATAGTAAAATTTTCCGTTGGTATAGAAAAGATTATCAGATGAGTTTAATATTATCTGTGCTCAATAGAAATGTATGATAATGGATGTACGCTAAGATGTTCATTTAGGAAATTTTTACTTATAAATAAATTTTATTAAGGTGGCCGAGAAATTCACTTAAAAACACTAAATCCGCTAGGTGCCGCGACTGTAGCGCGAATTCCCCATAGCAGCTGAGGGGTTGAAATTACCCATACTTCGAAACAATCCTTTTCTTTAGGGATCCATCAGGTCATTTTAAAGAAACCATACATTCATGTGTTTCTAGAAGGATTTCAAAAGACATTTTCCATTCGACACAAAACTCAAAAAATAGAAAATTTTAGCATACCGACTTTGTGAAATAATGTTCTTCACAGTTGACGCTACAACTAGAATCCAAATTTGGGCTTTCAAAATTTAGGATGAAAAAAATATAGGTAAAAATTCTCAAAAAAAAATTTTTTTCGCAATATTTTTTTTTGAAAATCACTCACCTCGTAGTTTCAAACTTAAGCTTTTTGAATCTGTTTTCAGAATTTTTTTAAATTTATTCGTTTTTAAGATTTATGTCGAACAAAAAAAAACCAATTTCTCGGCCACCTTAAGTTAATATTACCAGTTATTTAGATTTAATAATAAATTATCGCCACTTCAAATATTTTGTGAAATTAGTGTTTTTTAATTTTTATTAATTTAATTTTTTAAATTAAGAAATATTTTGGAAAATACGTCAATTAATGTTCATAATGAAATACGTTCATCATTTTATCAGACAAGACGTGTATCCCGCGATGACGTTTTCACGCAAAACCTAACGGCTATGTTCCTGAACATAGCCTCGGATCCGAGGGATCCCGATTTTTTTTATATTTTGAGGTCATTTAGATAATGTTGGAATTTAGTTTTGTTGGGTTCATCCATTTAGGATTGCCTAATTTGATAATATTGTTCGTTATGTACCTGTTTTGGAATTTAATTTGATTAGAGTGTAATTGTTTCCATTTTTGCATAAAGGAAAAAAATCTTAGCTGTAAAATGAAATCAGTGGTTCCTTGGAATAAATATCATAATTTTTATTTCAATAATTCTAAGGAATCAGTGATCTAAAATTGTAAATGCGATTAAAAATTAATATTTTTTAGTAGTAAAATTTATATTATATTAATTTAATAATAACAAATTGAATTTATAACGACATTCTCCTTTTTTTATAAGATTGCTCTGCAATGGAACTTAGAATTGCAAAATTACTCTCCATTACCATTTTGTAGAAATAACCTTTATCGTTTTCTAGTAATAAATAGGGATGATTGTATTCCACAATCAATCCAGAATCGATAACCATAACTTTATCTGAATCCATTATTGTATTCAAACGATGAGCTACTGTCAAAACAGTGCAGTGAACAAATTTGTCCCTAATTGTTTTTTGTATCAATTCGTCGGTTCTAAAATTTCATAGAAGAAATTACAACGTCAACAATTTACAAATTACCTGTGATCCACATTTGCCGTTGCTTCATCTAATACTAAAATTTTACATTTTCTCAAAATGGCTCGTGCAAGACAAATCAGTTGTCTTTGCCCAATACTAAAGTTGCTTCCCCCTTCGTTAACTAACAAATCTAGAGAACTCGCGATGTCCTTAAGTTCGACCTACAACAATTCCTTTACTCAAAAATACTTGAAATTGATTCGGTGTACTTCTTCTAAACTCCTCCATATTTGATCATCGGAAAACTGCTTAAATGGATCCAAATTGTAGCGAAGAGTTTCAGAAAATAGTACCGGTTCTTGTGGTATGATTGCAATATTTGATCGAAGTAAATTTAATGGTATTGTGCTTGTATCAATTCCATCAATTATAATTACGCCATCGATGGGTACCAGACGAAACAATGCAGAAATTAGAGACGATTTTCCAGCACCAGTTCGTCCAACAATTCCAATCTTATAATCATACTTTAAAAAAGGACAAACAAAACAAGGACGCCGTCTATCATAAAAGATCTCAAAAAAGCCTATGATGTTAGTTATTTAGCTTCCTATGATAGATGGCGCTAATGTCAAAAATATTTACCTTTTCTTCTGGTTTTATAACAAAATTTAAATTTTTTAAAATTGGCGGATCTGACTTGAAATAACTTAAATAAACATTATGAAAAGATATCTTTCCTTGGTAGGGCCATAACATGATGCTTTTATCTAAAACAAAAGTTTTGTAACTGAAAAGAAAAGAGTTAAGAAAATTCGATACTTTTGTTTTCCTCAGGAGATTCCTCTGAATCTAGTTTCGTGTACTGAATAACTCTTTCCACTGATGTCAGAAGACTCACTGTTTGGGCTATTTGCGTAACTCCATACTGGAGCATTCCCGCTAAACTTGCAGTTTGACTTATTGCAAGCCCAGCAAAGCTACCATTGACCACATTATCTGAAATTTTCACTTATAATAAAAATTTAAACTTATTTTGGTAAAATTACAATTGCTCAACAATATGAAACTGAAAACAACACAAAATAGTAAGCAACAGCTTAACATATCTAACCAAAGGCCAAATGCTGACATGGATACGATATATAAATACCAAGCTGAGGTATGAGTATCCTAAAACAAGTTCAAGTCAAAGAAGTGTTTGTAGAATTTTAGGTTCAAAGAGAAGATTCAGAAAAATATTAGGATGGTACGGTGTTATATGGTGACTTTTCTTTCTACAATTTCTATGTATCCTTTTTCGAGTGAATATATTCTCCATTTTCCACTGTACCCAATTTGGCATGGAATGTAACCGCAATTCCTTGTTCCTAGTGATGGAATCCAATTTTCCAAAGAATCGAAAATGGATGGATATTAAAAGCATTAGTATGTAATAGAATTTTAACTTACTTGAAGATTATCGAATTCATTTCTTAAAACAGATTCCATTTCGTTTACTCGTATTGTGTTAATTCCATTCCACGTGGCATTTATGTACGAATATACAGGACTTTTGGCTGAAAATTACAAAATTATACTAAAATTTGAATTATAAAAATTTAAAAAAAATGAATACTTATGCCGTCTAAATGTTTAATGCTATTGGCAACACTAATATAGCATATTCGTAACTTATTTACCAAGAGAAATAACACCAAGATTATTATAATCATGTATGGATTTGATATTGAAACCATAACGGCAATACCGGTAGCTTGAAGAAGTATCTAAAATAAAAAATGTTAATTGTGTAATTAAAAAAAGGATTAATTTACCTGCAGAGATAATTGTAAGACTGGTGGAAGAATATCATCAACTATGCCCATATCTCGAGAAAACCTGTTCAAAATTGAACCACTTGGGGTCGTTTCAAAAAATTTTATAGGCGTCTTAAGAATTGTTTTAAACATAGCATTGTGCAAATTTTTTGATGCACACATGGCTACCTTATAATAACATATTGCTGCACTTAATAATAATATAATGCATGTTAGTACTATTCCCGAATAGATGCATATAGTTAACTTATTTGAAATTATTGGAGGTTCCAAAAGAGTAACATTTGAGCTCATATGAGTAGAATTTAGATCTTCTCGTGTTGTCCTAATACAAAATGGTTCAATTTGATTACAAACCGAATGCTTCACTTAGTTTTACCACAGGGTTAGCCAAAGGTCCGCACAGTTTGCCGACGCTTGGCCAAATATTAGCAAAATGATGGTTGAAATTAATGCACAATAATTTTTCGCCGATTTGAGGTATTCCAAAAATATTGATTTCTCTTTACCGTATATTTCTATATTACAGCTACTGCTATCTTCGTCAAAATCGTCCAATTTGTTGCTGCACTAAAATTATGATCAAAAGGATTTTGAACTGGTTTACAAAACATTAATTTCATACCAGTGATGTTATAAACTTAGATGATTTGCTTTTATATGTTGACAAAGATGAGCTGATTGAACTGATGAACATGTCAACAGAATCTCTTCTTTCGTGTGTAATCAAATTTGGGGTTTCCAATTTCGTAGATGTCACCAAGAGTTTAGTAAAATCGATATTAAGTTTGATTAAATCGGAAAAGTTTCCTTGTGCTTCTATTGTACCCTTTAACGACAACATTAAACAACAAAAAACTACATTTTATATCACCTCACGTTATTTAGAACAACTATGTGATCCACTTTATGCAAGTATTGCAATTGGTGCGTTACCAAAATTCTTGTTTTATTTTTCAAATAACCCAGAATACAGTTTTCGAATAACTCCTTTCCTACGTATGTATCTACAGCTGATAAGGGATCATCTAATAAATAAATATCTGCATTTCTGTAAATTGCGCGTGCCAAATTTATCCTTGCTTTTTGACCACCACTTAGAGATATTCCTTTTTCACCTACTAACGATTCATCTCTTTGTGGTAAAATGTCTAAATCTGCTTCTAACGAACATATGTTGATTACCTTTTCATATAAGTTTTTATTATATGTTTGCCCAAACAAAATATTGTGTCGAACAGTAGACGAAAACAACCAAGGCTTTTGATCTGCATACGATATATGACCTCCTACAGTGATGCTTCCATTTTCTTGTATTAATTCACCTAGAAATAATTGTAAGAGTGATGATTTTCCAACTCCAACAGGACCAATCACAGCACACAAACTTCCTGGTTTGACGTACAAATTGATATCTTTTAGAACCGGTGTTTGGGGAATCCAAGAAACATGAATATTTTTCAAACGCAGTTCTTCCGATGTGTTGTAAGTTATAGCCGGAAGAAACTTTTCTTCGTATAATAGAAATTCTTGCAAACGTCTGATGGACACTAAAGTTTCGGCACTCATATTAACAGCAAGTGGAAATATTAACGAAATTGCTAATTGCAAAATGTTGATAATCAAAGCTACTGAAAAAACTTTGGAAGCTGTTATCGTACTTCCCATCAAAACATAAACCACCACAATTATGAACAGACTAAGACGTTCCACAAATACAGACGAACTGTAAATTATACCGCGAATATAAGAAACATTGGTTATTGTTTCAATTTCTTTGGTTCTTATATCGTTTACGACCTTGGTGAATGGAACTTCCCATGCATAAAATTTAATCACTTGAATTCCAGAAACAATTTCGGATACTTTCTTCACTCTGGTGTCTGTTCTTTCAGCTACTTTTAGACGAAGTTTTGCTATCAAGTTTCCAACGAAAACTATAAAAAATTAATTGTTCGTGTAATGATTTTTACTTATATTAAAAAGTTATTGCGTACTATGGACAGGAAGTGTTAACATTATTAGTATTCCTTCTCCAAGAATTCCACCTACTTGCATTTGATAACCAATGAAAATTGTGGCTACAATTACCAATATTGGAGTAACCGCTAAATAAGGTAAAAATGCAAAGACCAAATCAAAACGAATAACATCGTTGGATAGTAAATTTATCACTTTTCCTGAGTCAGCTTCTTCGAAACCTTTCTTGCTTAATCTTAATATCTAAAAATCAGGAAAATAAAATGGTTATTGGTAGTTTTCTCGGTCGAGAATAAATTTTGCTGTAAAAAGACCGCATATCTGACATTTGCGTGCATTCGAGAAAATCTTGATCCGAGGATTCAAATTAGGCAATTTTTAACCAAAGGAAACGTTCTGATTGGCAAGACATTTAAATTGCGTAGGCGAGGGAAGCAGAGCAATTAAAATAAAAGCAATTTAAAAACATGCCACAAACATATTAATTTTATCTCGTAATATAAGGGTGGGTTGTACCAACATCGGTTAAACCTTGGTTAAAAACCCCGTATTGAGCCATGTTGATTGATTGAACCGTTGTTGAACTGAGTTCAAAGTTGAACGAGGTTTAACCGACGGTGGTACAACCCACCCTAAGGAAGTTAAGATGTTGTGTACACTTGAAACTCACCTTTCTGTATATCAACGATGACGATGCAATTCGTATTTGCATGCCTAATTTATTCTGTTTTAAATAAATGTGGTTCTCTATAAAAACGCATACTACAGACAGGGTTATTAATATGCTTCCATAAATACATAGGCTTCCTACATTGTTTTCATTTCCTTCACTAAATAGATTTATAAGAATTGCCAATATAACAGCTTGAGAAGGTCTAAAATTAAAGACACTATAATATATAATTTGCACCTTATGTGTAAACACACAAAAAATTGAAAATATTTCTCGACAATGCATATTTTTAAGAAGAAGAGACGATGATACGATAATTCCAATAATTTCCCTGAAAAAAAAAATCTGAAAATTGCCTATTTTCCGCGACCCCTTAATACTCGTATATTCCCCTTTAAGCTCGTATATTAATTTTCAATAATACAAAATTGCTTACTTTCGTATTATGAATGTACCTTGTAACTATGAATGAATCGGAATAATAAAAGAATATACAAATAAAATATTTCAATAAATTAATACTACATAAGATTCAAAGAAAAACTAATTATTCTGATGATCACCTCATTAAAATTTATTTTTTATTTGATCTTATTACTCAACAATGTTCCTTTGTTAATAAATAAATTGCAATTTATTTGTGTAAATGATCTTACCGTAAAATAGTGGCTTGTAATAGAAAAATTCCACCAATATAACTAAAATAACAAAGATGTGTTTTACAAATCGCCCTTAAGAAGCTAGGATTTCGATTTTTAATTCCAGCCATTATAAGTTCGTCATTCCAGTGGCGTTCTAACGTATTGGTTAATTTTGATGATCTGTCATCAGACAAACATTTGTACAAATCAGTGACTTTTAAGTTATCGTCCACACAACTTTTAACTATTTTTCTAAACCACCTGAAGCATTAAATAAATAAATAATATTGAAAAATAATATTGTTGTTATACTAACAGAAACAGCACTCTTGAAAATATGTTGGAGGTTTGGGCTGGGCTAAGTTTTGTAAGCACTACATCCTTCCTATTCATGTTTAGAACAATATCAAAAAAATTAACATCCGAAACCTTTAATTTTAACAAAAAATGTAACAGTAAAAACTGAAATGCTAATAAAAGAATAACTCGAAACGAATCAGTTAATTTCACTTTCACACTTTTTTCTTGAAGCTTCTACACCGTGGTATCACTGATTACATAATAGTTTGTAATTAACACAGCTTTAAAGAGAGCTGATTGATCGCTTGACAAATAATACAATATGTACAAATTGGATACTTCAATGATGTATTTGATAATATTTATGACCAATTAATCATTTTTAATTATTCGCTTTGGCTCACAGTGTGGTACAAAATTACGTAATTTAACATAATTATAATTATTTCATTGTATAACTTCTTGAAGTCATTGTAATATAGTAATTACAGATAGGAACAGATAGGAAAAATAATAAAAAATTGCAATAATAAGAAAATTTTAATATTATGTTTTAACTGAGAGAAATCAAATCTTTTTTTTTTAAATAAACAGAAATGTATTATACAATTTCTTCTATTTTAGGCATAAATGCTTTAGGTGTTGATTTTATTGATATAATGATGATACAAATCAATTCCATTCCAACAAAAGAATCTCAACCTCGACTTCACCTCGGCCCTTATTTACCTAGTGATGAAAATAACTATAATGTGGTCCACCCCCACTTTGTTTGTTAGTTTATTAAGTGTGTTAACTTTGTTTACAAATTTAATTTTGTTAATTTGTTAAACAAATTTGTACTTGTGTCAATTGGCCTTAACCTTGTCTTAGAACAGTGTAATTTAAAAGGGAAGTCATGAAGTTAATTAGCTCATTGGATAGAAAGTTACCAATCATAAAGTTGTTCCTGGTTACTAACTTAATTATTATAAAGAAAGAAATTATGATAGTTAAATTTATTATTTCGTTTGCAAAGAAGTAAGTTTTGAATCTGATTTCTTAAAGAAATAAATTAAAGCCGCCAAAAGCTAAAATAATTTTTTTAAAGTAATATAGGAACCAATTTTTTAATACTTATGATTTGTAACAAAATGGATTTATTTTATTATTAATAGTACAACATTCTACATTAGAATATGACTGTCCTCAGGGACTTACAAAATCCATTTTTTGAGGTGGATTAATCCTCATTATAACAAATCATTATAACTCTCTATGCGACTTAGCTTCTTGTACAATCTTTCTCCATGCCTTACGGTCCTTCACCTTTCTCAACCGATCACTAACACCCATCCTCTCTAGGTCGCTATCCACTCCATCACAGCTTTGGCCTTCCTCTGGCTCTATCTTCCCCGGGGAATCCACAACATAATAGACCTTCCGATTTCCTCACTGCCAGCTCTCATTAAGTGCCCCCACCATTTTATTCTCTGCGCCTTTACATACTTTACAATATCTTCCCCATCCATTTCTTGAAGAAGTTCCGAATTTGTCTTACTACGATATTGACCATGTATCCTCTTGTATCCAACTATCGCTCTTAAAATTTTTCTCTCAAAAACTCTTAGCTCTTCCTTTCCTGTCAAGCAAATAACCTCTGCAGCATACGTGATGACCGGTCTTATTAAAGTTTTATAAATCTTAATTTTAGTCTTTTTTGATATTTGTCTATCTTTTAACAGATGTCTACTGGCATGATAAGCTCTGTTTCCTGCCTGTATTTTTGCTGTAACTTCCATATGTCTATTGTTTCCGCAGTTGATCTGAACTCCAAGATAATTGAATTCCGTTACATTTTGAAATACAAAGCCATCAATTATTAAATCGTTCCTGTTAACATCTTTTTCTCTTGTGCACTTCATATATTTGGTTTTATCTTGATTTATGCTCAAACCTACTTTAATTGCCTCTCTTTTGATAATCTTTAATATATTCATTATTCCTGCGATAGTTCTTGATACAATGACGACATCGTCCGCATAGGCCACCAACTGTGTTTCCTTATTGATTATTGATCCTGTGCAGTCAGTGGATCTTATTATCCATTCAAGGACTAAGTTGAACAGGGTCGCCGCCAGGGCGTCACCCTGTCTCACTCCACTGTTAACTTCGAAACACTCCGTTTCGCCTTCAGGTGTTCTTACTGTGGCGCTTAATTCATCCATTGTAACAAATGTCATTCTTATCAGTTTGTGTGGAATTTTGAACTCCTTCATAATCTTTTTCATCTGCCTTCTGTTGATTTTGTCGAAAGCTTGCTTGAAGTCTACAAACAGCAGATGCATGTCCAAGTCGTGCTCGTAACTTTTTTCTTGTATTTGCTTAATTAAGTGCAATGCATCCACTGTCGATTTTCCTTTTCTGAACCCAAATTGATATCTCCCAACTATTTCATTGGCATACTTAGTAAGTCGTTCGTGTATGATTGCTGACAGAATCTTGTAAGCAGTATTCAAAAGTGTAATTCCCCTATAGTTATTGCATTCCTCTGGGTTTCCTTTCTTTTTTATTGTTATAATTACCCCTTTTTTATATTTATTTGGCATTTTCTCTTGCCTCCATATTTGCTTTATTAGCTTGCAAACTTCAACATGCATTGCTTCCCCTCCGTATTTTATTAATTCCGCATTAATCTCATCTGAACCTGGCATTCTTCTGTTTTTCAACCTTTTGATTGCTTCCATTACTTCATCGTTTGTTGGTTCATCCGTTTCTTCCGTGTTATTTGCATCCTCTACCCAATCATCTTCCTCTTCTTCACACTGCTGAGTGTTTAACAGTCCTCTGAAATTATTCTCCCAAATTTTTTTGATTTTTTCAGTTCTACTCTCCAGTATTCCTTCCTCATTCTTCATTCCTCTGTTTCTTATTTCGTATTTCTTTCTCGTATTTTTTATCTTCTTATAAAAACTTCTTACATTATTGTTCATACTGCTCACTTCAATTTCACACATTTTTTCGTTCACCCATTCGTTCTTTTTTTGTTTGTACAATTTATTAGCTTCAGCTCTTTTCTTCTTATATTCATCCATGTGTTCCACATTGTTACTTTCTAGCCATTTGCTTCTTGCTTCTTTTTTGATTCTACTCATTTCCTCACAATCACTATCGAACCATGACTTCCATTTCTTTTTCTTTTCATATCCCAAAACTTGTTCAGCACTTATTTTAAGCTTTTCTGCAATGTTGTCCCATATTTTGTCTATGTTATTGCTTCTCTTGTCTTTTTCGAATTCCTTAGTTACTCTTCTCGCATATTCGTTTTTGCATTCACCATTGCTGAGTTTTTCAGTTGCTAATCGTTCCTTTTTTTTGTATCTTGTATCTGCTACCATGCTTTTTTGTTTCACTTCCGCTACAACCATGAAATGGTCCGTATCAGCACTGGCACCTCGATATGTTCTCACATCCCTTATTGATGTGGCCCGCCTTCTTGCCACCAGCACATGGTCAATTTGGTTTCCTTCGTCATTATTGCTCCCGGGCCACATCCAAGTAATCTTGTGTATTTTCCTGTGCTCGAATTTGGTGCTACTAATGACCAAGTCTAGTGATGCTGCTAATCTGCATAGTCTGCTTCCATTGTCATTAGTTCTCTCATGAACTGTATATTTTCCTGCCACATCTTCAAAATGATCCTCCCTTCCTATCTTCGCATTAAAGTCTCCCATTACGATTACAGTATCATGCCTTGGGATCACATCATACATCAATTCCAATTCATAATAGAACCGTTCTTTCTCATCCTCAGTGCTCTCTTCAGTTGGAGCATAGACATTAATTATTGACAGATTATTTGGTTTCATTCTAATTCTCAAATATGATAGCCTTCCACCCATTGGTTTGAAATGGAGTATTTCGTTCTTATATTTTTTCATAACTATAAAACCGGTGCCATTGTTTCCTTGCCTATTTTCCCCGGAATACATAAGTACGAATTCATCTCCTCTTACTTCTCCTTCATTCTTCCATCTGGTTTCCTGTATAGCAGCCATCTCAACTTTATATCTTGACAATTCATTCACAACTTCTTTCAACTTTCCGGGTCTTAATAAAGTTCTTACGTTCCATGTCGCCAATCTAATTGTTTTATTTCCTTCACCGTGATATTTCTTTTCTTTCTTTTTCTTTTTTTGCCTTTGTTTTTTTAATTTTTCCATCTCGATTATTCCTTTATCAGTGCTCATCCTTGTATTTTCCCCAGTCTTACCTTCTGGAGTGCCTGTCTGGGAAGGTCCAGACACCCCTCCCCCCACGTGAATCAGTTTTTTGAAGTTCGATCCTGGGGATCTTTTAACTTCAGGTCATTGTTCTTTTCATCCCATACATATACCAAACCATTTTTGATCAATTTTTGGTATCCAACTCTAACTTTCTCTCCCTTCCTCATTTCAACTTTGGCTAATGACCATATTTGGTTTTGAATCTGTTTTTCTTTGCTGGTTAAATCATTTTCTATGAAAGTTGAAGTACCTCGAAGTTTATTCTTACTTTCCATAATTAATCGTTTATGCATTTGATTCTTCAGTCTAGCCACAATTACCTATTTATCAACAACTCTTCCCACTCTAAATGCGTCTACAACTTCAACATGTACCTGTAGTTTACTTTTTACGAATTCCTCAACTTTATCAGGGGTTAGGTTTCCATCAATTTTTAGACCTTTTATTATTATGTTTTCTTTTCTCTTTATTCTTTCATCCTGTCTATCTGCCCTCGCAACCATACTTTCAATCCCCTTCTCAATCTCATTTATTTTAGCGTTCCAGTTCGTTTCCATAGTGTTTAGCTTCTCCTTTATTTCCATGTTCACTTGGTTACCATCTATCACCATTTTTGTCAGTCCCGCCACCATACCTTTCAGCTCCTCCATTGTTTCACCCTCGTTTACCTTCTCCACTACGTTATCAGGTAACCTTGCCGTCTTTTTGCTTCTTCGGAAAGCCTCCTCCTCCGCGTTACTTAGTCTTTCCTCTCTTCCCCTTTTAATATAGTCTTTGATCGATGGTAAACTATTCGTTCGCTCTCTTGTTTGCCCTTTGTTACTCATTTATATTGCTTGCACTTATGCAACCCAATTTGCTTACATTAATCTATCAGATGTTATAACTTTATACCATGGAAATTTTCTCTCTTTTAAATCCTTCACAATTACAATGCAACAGGGACAATACGAAGACCCAGGTCAACCCTTAGGAGATATTCGCACTACTGCTGCAGTACTCTTATTCAAAAAGTTTTCTTTTTTTTTACCTCCTAATCTACAAAGCGTCAACTTTTCCGGCAACAAAATCACTATTCACTGCTGCTTGATCTATCCTCCACAATTTCCCAACTCTATCAGTCACTCCTATTCCTAATCGCAGCACTCTCCCGATTATAATTCTCTATTTCACCCCTAATCTTCAAATTACTATTTCGCTATTCATGAACACACAGTGCAGGACCGTACTCAATCAACATGTTAAAATGGATTAATAGTATATTATTTACGCGGGAGATATGAGGTGCATTATCCGCACGAAAGTTTTAAAAGCCCAAGGGCCGAAGGCCCCAGGGCCCGAGGGCTTTTGAAACACGAGTGCGGTAATGCACCGTTATCTCCCAAGTTTAATATACTATTTTATCTACTTCCGTGCTAAATATGTTAAACTTGAGTAAACTAAGAGTAAATTTTTTTGCGCGCGATCGATCTGATTTTTTGCATATGCCTTCCTACCGACAATTCCCTGGGGGGAGTAAATAGTAAGTTGGGTTGGGGGGGGGAGATTTTTTTGCTCAGTTTTTCGATATCTAGCGTCGTTCTCGAGTTACAGCTAATTCAAAAAATTTAGATAAAAAATAAAGGGTTACATTGATATAAACAAATGAATTAATACAAATGTCATATTAAAATAAATTGATTGACATGTGATTTGTTTTCTTTTTCATTATCTGAATCAGGTTTCTTATTTTGAAATTATTTTTATTCGATTGCCTGACAACCACGTAAACAATTATTATTATTTTTTGTAATGGGTGACTTTTTTATGTTGACCAAGCTGCTGCAAAGATTACAGAAAAACTATTACCGACAAAATCTAAACATAAATAATATGAACTACACTACACGAAATTTGTTAAGTGGTGTAACGACAAAAAAATAGTGAATTACACAGAAAATGTGCTACTAGTTTATTTTAGTGATGAATTAAAATCGGTTTGTAGTGCTTCGCTTTGGGCATATTATTCGATGCTAAAATCAATCCTTATTTATCATAAAACATGATGTCGATATTAGCAAATATCCCAAGTTAATAGCCATTCTGAAAAGAAAAAATGTAGGCTATAAACCTAAAAAGGCCAATCGTCTTATTATTGACTACGATTTTTGCTCTTGTTGGCTCGTTTCCTGTAAACGCCATGACTTTAGTTTTGTCTGTGGATATTTTCATATTATATTTATTTATATTGTAGTATTATTTATTTTTCACAATTGCGATACTCTAAAGTGCAATTTAGCCCCGCATTTGCGGGTGTAAAGGGGCGTTTTTTATACCTGCATTCAACATGCATTTTACGACCTGCAGTAGGTCGTAAAAATGATTTTATTTTTATACACCCCGGTGCAGGTCGTAAAAATGGATTTTACACCCCGCTAGAGGGTGTAAAAATGAAAATCCGTTATTCTAGTAAAATTATTTATTTCTATATATTTACATTAGAAATAGAATTTTTCATCGCAATTGTGAAAAATAGTATATACAACGTGGGAGTAAAGTTGCTTTTCGTCCCTCGACTGTTTGTTGCACCTCGGCCTACGGCTTTGGTACAAAATTGTCTCGGGACTGAAAAGAGTAACTTTACTCCCTTGTAGTATAATATACTATTATTGTATTATAAAAATTAAAAAATAAATTGCAAAGTTAAACATAATCTTATTATTCACCAACATCTAAATTTTGAGTAATTAAATTATAATTGTTTGGGATCAGTTAAAAGTTACCAATTTTTAAATTATTTTTACTCAGTTGCCTAGCAACCAACATTAACTCCCGCAACAAAGTAATTGCCGTCATATCAGCACCATTTGGTGGAGCTAAGTACGCACTTATCTCCCGGAAGTAGATAAATACTTAAACGATTATAGAACGATTTACCATGTACCAATTTCAAAAATACAATATATTTATAATAGTAAAATAACATTATAATAATAAGAGTCAACAAGTCAAATCAGATTGACTACCCAATTGAGACATGGATCCAAAGTGAGAAATCCATTTGGAAAGAAAATTACAGTTAAAGAATTAAGTGAATAGGGCAGTGTAAATAATACTGCCAGACATCGAAAAAGATTTCAACGCGCTTTGGAAAACGATACCTTATATTTCAAAGAGGAAGGTCAGGAATTACGTTTTGGTTACAAAAATTTTAAATAGTAAACTACAAGCGATGTGTACTGACGGTGTAGAAAGATCTTGCAAGAATACCGGGCGGCATGTTTAATAGTACATGGATGTAACCATAAGACCTGATTTTGCTTGAAATAAAAGAAAATACAGTTTATACTGTACAACGGAAATATTCTCATCTGCATGCAATGGAATTAAAAAAATTTAAGCAACTTCCTAATTGTTTTGCTGACAAGATCCACTCAGGTAGTCCAACCAGTGATTTCATAATGTTAACGAAGGATGGGGGTAACATAACTGACGAATTCCTTACGAATAGATATAACAAAGAGAAGAATATTGATAATGAAGAACACACTGATGAAAAAAAATCACTGATGATGAAGTTGACGACGAAGAAGGGAAGAAATGATAGGGTAATGATATGGATCCAAAGTGAGAAATCCATTTGGAAAGAAAATTACAGTTAAAGAATTAATTGAACAGGGCAGCGTAAATAATACTACCAAACATCGAAAAAGATTTCAACGCGCTTTGAAAAACGATACCTTATATTTCAAAGAGGAAGGTCAGGAATACGCCTTGTTACGAAAATATTAATCAGTAACGACGCACACTGGGCTGAAAAATGATGTAAAAATTTATTTTCCAATTAATGTTTATATAGTAAATTTTTTTAGTTGGTAATATTAAAAAAATCGCACATTACATTCGCAAAATTCGTTATGTTCTGGTGGATTGTTTTGCGTTTAAATGCTTATGAATATTAAATATGATTATATTAAACAGATGATACTCATAGCAATGCGTTTATTTTAAAATTTATAGGTAAAATAACGATTTTAGGGTTTATCTTAACTTGAACTTTTCGAGCGTTCTATAAAATTGAGAACTTTAAAATTTAGACCTGCGTTACTGTTACCTAAACATCTATATCGTGTATCAATTTCTCGCTGGAATGTTTGCCTATAAGGAAGATATTGTCATTTCAAGTTTTAATCTCTTAATTTTATGTACCAAATCCGCTCATTTTCATCATAAAAATATGAAAAAAATGAAAATATAAATGTATATCAAATATATTTGTAACACGTAAAAGGAATTAGATTAGTAAATTATTAAAATATATCAATTAATTTACTATCACGTATTAAAAACTAACCAATTATAGTTAGAAAATACTATAATAATTTATTATTGTTGCATTGATTATACATAGCGTAAAAGAGTTACCTATCAGCGAAAATTTAAAATTAGTTTTGTTACCAGAACCCACCTAAACAAATTTATATTTGATTTAAACTAATTTAAATTAATTTTTATTAATATATGAAAATAAATTATTAGTAGCTACATAATTATTAATTTGTATCGCTTTCAGTAGCGTCTGTTAATTCAATTTCTGGAGTTAATTCCAGTAATTCCAAAGTTTCGGGTAAAAGATTTTTTGTTTGTCTTTTCTGAAATGGCCGAATACTTGATATAAAAGGATCTGAAGATATTAGCATATTATGTAAAATATCTTCGTTGGATGCTTCCCTGCAAAACTTTCTAGATCGGGTTTCTCTATATTTTCGAAAATCCTTATTTCTTGCTTCGGAAGCTTCTTCTGATAACTGGCCAATCGGAAGAAGAGCGTGTTTAATAATGCCTTCACCATGAAAAAGTATTTTGTGAAGTGAAACTGGCATATAACACCACTCATATAGTGAAACATACAAATTCGCTGTTTCTTTTGCAAATATTTTGAATTTTGTCAGATTAATTTTTTCACCGGACGCTATTGCATGTAATATTGTACGAATTCTTTTTATAAGATCAACATCTATACTAGTTATTTCTGCTGATATTTCTGCATTTTCAAAAAATTTAAATTTTTTCATTTTTTCAAATTTTTTCAAATTTTTTCACCGACAGGTTTAAATTTATCATCAAGAATTTTTCTTATTTTTATAACAAATTCAGGATTTTCTTGTAAATGTTCTAAAATCCTTGCAACATCGTTAAGTCCATTGTTGTACATACTCCTGATTGTAGAACACATGAGCTCCTGCGTATCCTTATATTGAATAAATTCGGTCTTTTCTACCATATCTTTAATTTTCAGTCTTATACAATGAGGCCAATTAAACTCAGAATGCAACCATGAATTATTGTTCTCCAAAAAAATTTTTTCAGTACGGTTGGACTGTTTCCACTTCCTACGCAGCTTCAAACAAAGCATTCTAATACTATTTTTTAAAGTATTCAGTTCTGATTCACAAAAATTGATATCAAGTCTGGAAGTAACCATTTCAAAAAGTTTCTTGTAATCATCAAGATGTGTGTCAGGGGAGCTTTTAAGTAATAAATAAAGATCATAATTTGTTCTTAAATTATAATTCATCTTGATTTGATTTGCTTTTTTTCTAATTCTCTATTCTATTTCCTTTTTTATTTATATTTTCTCGATTTTCAAAACCTTTATAGGCATATTATCTCATCGTATATACGGATCAATGGATTCTGAAGCATGAAAGCTTTCATATTTTAGCGAAAATGAGCGGATTTGGTACATAAAATTAAGAGATTAAAACTTGAAATGACAATATCTTCCTTATAGGCAAACATTCCAGCGAGAAATTGATACACGATATAGATGTTTAGGTAACAGTAACGCAGGTCTAAATTTTAAAGTTCACAATTTTATAGAACGCTCGAAAAGTTCAAGTTAAGATAAACCCTAAAATCGTTATTTTACCTATAAATTTTAAAATAAACGCATTGCTATGAGTATCATCTGTTTAATATAATCATATTTAATATTCATAAGCATTTAAACGCAAAACAATCCACCAGAACATAACGTATTTTGCGAATGTAATGTGCGATTTTTTTAATATTACCAACTAAAAAAATTTACTATATAAACATTAATTGGAAAATAAATTTTTACATCATTTTTCAGCCCAGTGTGCGACGGTGTAGAAAGATTGTGCACTAAGATACCGGGCGACATGTTTTTAATAATATATGTTTGTTTGAAGTAAAAGAAAATGCAGTTTGTACGGATCAACGGAAATATACTCATCTGCATACAATGGAATTAAAAAAATTAAAGCAACTTCCTGATTGTTTTGCTGACAAGATCCATGCAGGTGGTCCAACCAGTGATTTCATAATGTTAACGAAGGATGGGGGTAACATAACTGACGAATTCCTTACGAATAGATATAAAAAAAGAGAAGAATATTGATAATGAAGAAGAACGCGATGTTGAAAACAAAATCACTGATGACGACAAAGAAGTCGGTGATGAAGAGGAAAACGATAAACAATAACGGATTGATGTAAATCTTATGAGCTGAAAAGTACAGGCGATGATACGGATGATTCGAATAAGGAAGAACCCATACCGAAAAATGTATTTCAATATTTGACTGAAAATCAAGTTTTGGAATACATGAACTCCGCCAATTCGGCAGGTGGAAAAAAACAAAAAAGTGTGAACTACGCCAAAACCAAAAAGGTCGACAGTAATCTGAAATGTAATCCACGCCAATTTTGGGTGGAGTTAACATACGGGCTTAAGGGATTTATTTAGGGAGGGATTTATTAGTAAATTTATATTTAATTAAAAAAGTAATCGTTTGTAACAGCAACCTACCGACGCATCCCTGTTTTTACCAATAATTTTACTTTTAAAAATAACAAAAATTTATTTACTTATAATAGGGGTACCGTAAAAGGAGACTGCTTTTACGAAATCTAACCGCGAAATTTCTTTGTTATTATACTTTAACAATAAATTGTTGCTCAATAACTTTTTCTTTGTTTTTGGAGTAACTGTTTTGTATAGGTGGTTTTGCAGTAGGTACTATTTAGAGCAACGTATGTTTTGTTCTGCTCTTGTTGAAGAGCATGGACGAATTGGTAGATATTCGGATGAGGAGAATTAAAATTGCGTTTAAAAGCTGCTGCATGGAATGATTGACAGGCGTTAGTAGTGATATTAAGTCTGCAGATGCCTTAGCCCATACTCTTGGAGGAAACATAGCTCGATCACCTACATAATAAAATAACTACAAAATTTATCAAGATTGTCATTAACCGGTTTGATTTTAATTACATCAGTATAATATGTTTCTATAACGTCTTCCGCTTTCAAAAATTTCAATCCAAAACAGTATCGCAACCATTTACCGACTTCAGAATGTACGTCTATATAATCTGAAGCCAATCTGTTCCTTTGGAGAGCACAATACCACGCTTGACTAAGATGAAACCTGCAACCTTCCAGCGATGCTTCTGGCCATTGCGTTGTACACGCATTTCTCATCGCTATTTCGAAATCGGTAACTATTCTATTAAATTTAAAAAGTTGAAAAATTTCGAAAAATCTGTTATCAATTAAGAAGCTACAACCGAGAGTGCACATTTCTCTGAAACAGTTTTCATACGTAACTTGTTTTTTATCCGGCAATAAACAGAAAACGAGTGGTATGTAATGTCCATTAAATAGTCCGTGTATGGTAAAGAACTGTGTGAAATATTTGGTACAGTAGTCAAACGTACCGTCCATGTAGATTGCTTCTGCTGCCACCAAAGCACTTAACTTTGTTATTTATTTTTCATTCCGTTGGTAAGCTTTTTCATTTTTTTCCTATTTTTTTATATTTTTTTTTAATTTTTCGATTAATTTTAATATTTTCTTGTATTCTTGCTGGTGTGATTAGCCTGACGAGGGACAAAATCCCGAAACATCGATGTAGCTAATTTACTTCGCTATATCTTCATTTTTTTTTACTATATTTTTCAACTTTTATAAAAAAACACCACGTTGTTTTTTACTCCCCCCCCCCGTAGTTTTTAGTTTTCTCATTTTTTCAAATACTCTGTTTGTACCTTGTCACAAAAAGGTTAGAATTGTTCTTTTAGTGTTTTTAAATAAAATTTTCTTGTATGTTGTTCTTTACTTACAGTTAAAATCTAATATTTTAACGTCTAGTAAGTTTTTTGTTTAATTTATACTTAAATTTGTTGTACATGAAAACATTATCAGATTAGAATTAGAATCGTTCACAGTCAAAAAATTTTCATCGCGACTAGTTTTAATTTCAATATCTGCAATCTTCTCGTGCACTTCTCCAATGTTTTTTGGAATAGTACCAATATGTTTCCTCTTTTCGTAGTAAGCATTTCGTTTGGAATATTTTAAATCCTGTTTTTGTAAATGCGCAGTTAAAGAAGGTTGTTCATCCAAACACGCTTTTATCAATTGATCTGGTCTTTCTGAAGATTGGCCTACAATTTTATCTTTCATTAGATTTGTTAACTCTTGTCTTTGCAAAGTGTGCGGTTCGTATGAAGCATGCATGTGTTGTTCTTGAACGAATGTAATTTGCAAATCAGGGCATTCCCCTAATACTTTTAAAAATGCCAAACATTTGTTATTACAGCACCTCCATTTTTGTTCGCCTGTCGCCATCAAACGCTGCATATAAAATTTGTTTCGGTTATAAATTAGAATCTGTTTTCCTCTTTGACTTGTTGTGAATGTAATTTCAGTCATTTCGAACGATCTCGATATAACGTGTATCAATAATTATGTAGTTTGCAATGTAATTTGTTTTTGTTATACATATTATATAAGGAACAGGACATGACGTAAATTGAAGCGTCTAAATTTTAATAAGTGCATAGTAAAAGAAATAATACAGTATGGACAGTCCCTGGTCGGCCCTTTGTTCTTGGGTGTTCCAAAAAATCTGAAATAGTTTGAGTTCATCTGTAGCACCCTAGGGGGCTACCTTTTGTTATTTATGAATTCTAACCTATAAGTTTGACGTTTTGTGAATAATTGTCGTGTCACGTGTCGTGCGACCGACTGCGTCATCTGTGAACTCTCTTCGAAAGAGCACCAAATACAATTGAAATAGACTGCGACATCTGTGAACACCTATACATACTCAAACTATTTTCAGACATGCGTATAAAAATTTGGAACGGCAAAAATGCTCGACTGTCCATACTGTATTATTTCTTTTACTATGATAAGTGAATAAAGTGCGACAAATATGAAACTCTACTGCTAACGAGTAGTCAGTGGAAGCTACAAATGTCGACAAGTGTTTTAGAACATAATTCAAGAAGCTGAATATTATAAAATGAAGAAAATTTATGTAAGCCAACCATGAACGAGCAAATTTGGAAGATGGCAGATGGAAATTACTTGGTAATAGCTGGAGTTGAATAATTCACCAATCCTGAGATGATTAATAAGGTAGCTGCAGCTGTAATCGCCAACAAAAATTTACAAGGTAAAAATTTTATAAATTTTATTCGACAACATGTGCTACAAAACTCGCGTGGAATCTTCAAGGTTGAGCATTTGTTATGCTAGAGGAGTGGGGAATTTTGCAAAACTTTAACTAACGTACGACGTAAGCTACAAACATAAACTTTTACGCCACGAAAATTGTATTCGAATGCCGCCAGATTTTTTTTATAAAATTAATTATTATGTACATGATTATATGAATTTTATTATTGATTTAGAAATTTTCTCGATAGATCATAACAAAATTATAGAAAAATTTTTGAGACATCACATGTGTGAATTTTGTTGTGATCCACGATTTGTAGGCTGATTGAATTAATTGTTTTACAACGTCAAAATATAAACGTCATGCCCATATGGTTATGTAAATTAAACTGTTACACGTCAAAATTTCTTTCTTTTTTGAAACAAAATAAATTTAATTATTTCAACCAAAGACAATCCAAAGTTTTATTGAAGCGACTGAACTGGTCAGGTTTATTTAGTTGTTCCTTTGTTCCGGATGTCCATGGGAGGCAGGTAAATGAGTAATTAGAGGTAAATAGGACAATATAGTATTTATAAAAAAATTTAATTACCAACTAAAAAATCAGAAAGATTTAACGAAAATCGATACAGTAGTGTCGCGATAATTTTTTTTAAACATTTACGAAAAATTCACGCATTTCTATTGTTATGATTAAGCCGTCCTTAAACTCCAATAACCATAATCTCCGGCTTATGATATAAATAGTTAACACATTGTTAAATGGCTGTTGGCGGAGTTCACATTTTGGATTACTGTCGACCTTTTTGAATTTGGCAGAGTTCACAACACTTTTGGCGGAGTTCACATTACCCCGACCAATATTATCAGAGATGTGAAGAAGGTGACGCAAATTCCTGAGAAAACGGATGGTATTCTCCTTAGTCAAATTCATTGGAATAAAAATGACTTGTTAGACCGCATCTATGGCGAAGATCAAGATAAATTTTTTAAAGACTTCAATGTTGTAAATCGATTCAAACAAATTGACGGAGATCTACAATGCAAATCATCAAACTATGAAGACTGCCAGATTTGTTACGTGACTTACTCGGCTGTCGATTTGCTAGGGCTTGATTGCGGACATACGTCTTGTCGCACATGTTGGGACGGTTACCTATCTGCAAAACTTCTAGGTGAAGGTATGGGAAATACTTTATCTTGTCCCACTCATGATTGCTCAATTTTGATCGATCATGAAACGTGCTCAATCCTTCTCACGAATTCAAGAACAAAGAAATTGCATCAGAAAATAATTATTAATAGTTTTATTGAATGCAATCCATGCCTACACCGGTACCCAAATCCTAAATGTGAAGCTGAACAGTATGAGACAATATTGTGATGATCGTCGAGTATGTTGGAGAATCATGTTTATGAAGTAATACGAAAATAGATCGTGGAACTTCAACCCGGACTTGTAAGATAAATATCGGTAGAACAAAACTGAAACAGTTTTAAATAATTATAATAATTATTTATAACTGTCTCGGGAAGTTCCTAAACAAAATGTTCTTAAATAAATATGTTATTTTAAAATTGTGAAGTTTTATTAAATTACTATCTGGATACCCCGGCTTCGCCCTGGTATCAACACTAACCTAAGGTCAACCATTGCAAATTTATACATTAATATGGCAATCGAATGCCATCTTGTATATTTGATATTTACAGCGGACTTACCAACCACCACCAAAGCATCAGTAGCAACAATAATAATAGCCTCGCACAGTGACCTTGCCCAAGCATCAAGATATCTGCAAGCAAGAAGGATATAGTACTTGTCCATCAGTTACTTCAATCCAATGATGCAAAATATCTGGGAATTAACCTTGACAGATGCTTCAAATGGTAAACAAACATATGGAAGAAGCGAAAACAACTATAGAGTTAAAATTTAGAAATATGTATTGGTGGTTATTGGGACGAAATTTAATTAGTAAATTTCGGCCGAAAATTCTAAAATTTGGTAACTGCATCCTTTGAGTGTCAGCGCAAAGAATCCTGAAATCTAAATCCAAAAAATAAGTTCCATTGAAAAGTGGAAAGCTTGAATGTTATCTCAAGATTGCTTATGCCCGGTTTCTTCACTCATAGTTATCTTGCGAACAACTTGATCTGCGAGATATCTTACGGATAAAACAAATTTTGGTTTTCTTCATGTGAAATATCTAGTAGTTTTGGGATATCTATCGGACAACTTTAGACGGTAAATCAAGCAGCAGTTGTGCGGCGGATAAATACAAATAACAATATCGTTAATTGTCAAGTCAACAATTTGTAACCAAAATGTGGATTTATTAATGCACGATTTTAATGTTTTCTCTGACGACAATGATGACGAACATGACGAAGAAGTGGAGGTTCTGCGAAGACCATATCTTTTGCGTGATAGGGTTAACTGTTGAAATGTAAATCTCAAATACCCTGTATAGAGTAGAGTTACAACTCATGGATGCAACGCCATCTGTTTGCTGTCTAGTAATAAGTAGGTTTTGTAATGGACGCCTATGTACGTTAAGTTGTAAGCTGTTCTTGTACCAATTTACTAAATATATATACATAATAAACAAACCGAGTTACCATTTTCTACAGGTTATAGTGCCCAGTAATAATATCCGTTCGATATAATCAAATACTATAGAAAGGATAATACGTCCAACTCAGCCGAAAATCCGTAGCCCAGCACACTAGCGCCAACAACGAATAGAGTTTAAACTATTCAGTTTGACAGTGTTTGGTTTGACAGTTTACACAAAGTAGATCATCTTTTGACGTTCGTTATAAATATTTGATAAAAAATCAATTCAAAAGATAAAAATAAATTAAAAAAAATTTCGCACAATTAATCTATGCAGTTTTACTTCGTTAGTTTAGAATTTTAAAAGTATACGGAATCATCAAAATTGTATTTTAAAAATTATTTATAATTAAATATACTTTTAAAAATTTGTTCAATGTTTTTTTTAGAAGAATATGTAGGAAGTGTTATTTATTTATAATTCAAAAAATAAAAATAAATTTAAAAAAATTTCTCACAATTAACCTATGCAGTTTTATTTCGTCGGTTTAAAGCAATGATATATCATTGGTTTAAAGATAAAACTCGTTAAGTACACCTCTGGACGGCGTTAATAAGTTGATAAGTGTAACTACTCTAGCAAACAGATGGCGCACTTTTTTTGGGCTACAAAATTTCTATTGTTATAGGCCCGAGTTGGACGTATTATCCTTTCTATAGTATTTGATATAATCAATGCTTGAAGCGCGTCGGTGAAAATAGTGTATGTTGTTAGTTGTTGAACTTGGTGTTATAAGAAATGGCAGTAAACTACTTAAACAGTGTACCGAAGTTAATAGGTCGGGAAAACTACGACGAGTGGCTTTTTGCAGTTGAAAATGTGTTTGTTCTTGAAGGACTAACTGATTGCATTGAAGGCAAAGAAAAAGACACCGTATTATTAGCGAAGGCTAAGGCAAAACTAGTGTTAACTATTGATCCATCCTTGTTTTCGCACGTGAAAGAAGCAAAAACAGCACAGGAAGTGTGGCAAAAGTTAAAAAACCTATACGCTGATACTGGTTTTACTAGAAAAATAGGTTTATTGCGTACCCTGATTTCTGCACGATTGGAAAATAATGACTCCATGGAAACGTACATAAATCAAGTTGTGGATACTTCGCAAAAATTAAGAAGAACTGGTTTTGAAATAAACGAGGAATGGGTTGGGTCGCTTTTGTTGGCGGGACTTCCGGAAAGGTTTGCACCTATGATTATGGCTGTGGAACACTCAGGAATAAACATAACAACAGATTCGATAAAAACGAAGTTGTTAGATATGCAAATAGATGGCGCCAAATCTGGTGGAGCTTTCGTTACAGGAAAATACAACAAAAGTAAAATGAACTTGAAAAAATTGCCGAGAGATGGCAATAGTGGATCAAATTCAAACAAAGACATGAGCAACATTGTCTGTTATAAATGCAAACAACCCGGACATTTTAGGTCCAAGTGTCCAGACAATAAAAAGGATAGTGCATTAAGTGCCGTGTTCACAATGGGACAATTCCAAAACACAGATTGGTACATCGATAGTGGTTCATCTTTTCATTTAACAGCCAAAAAGGATTGGTTAATAAATGAACGAAAACCAGAACTATCGGAGATTATGGTAGCAAACAAAGCAAAGCTACAAGTAGAATGTGCAGGTGATATTCAAATAAAAACGACATCGGAAAGTTCAACACATGACGTTCTTTTAAGTAATGTGCAGTATGTGCCAGGGTTAACTACTAACTTATTGTCGGTCAGTCAGCTGATAAAAAATGGCAATAAAGTAAATTTCAATGAAAACAATTGCAAAATTTATAACAACAATAATGTTTTAGTGGCAACAGCAAACTTAAAAAACAATGTGTATAAACTAAATCTGCATGAACATAATGTGAGTTTTTTGACAACGCCTGTCTCTAGCGAAATTTGGCATAGGCGTTTGGGACACATAAACAGTGGTTATTTGAACAAAATGTGCGAATTAGTAAATGGACTTACTTACAAAGGACAATCAAATATTGACAAGCAGAATTGCAAAGTATGTTGTGAAGGGAAACAAACCCGTTTACCTTTTCCGAACAAAGGCAGCAGAGCTCAAGACTTGCTACAAATAATACCAATAATACACAGTGATGTTTGTGGGCCCATGGAACAAACTTCATTAGGCGGATCGAAATACTTCGTAACATTCATAGATGACTACAGCAGAATGTGTTTTATATACTTCATAAAAACAAAAGATCAGGTATGTGAAAAATTCAAAAGTTTCAAAGTTTTAGTTGAGAAACAGCAGAACAAACAAATTAAAATACTGAGAACGGACAATGGAGGAGAATATTGCAGTAAGGAGTTCGAAAAATTCTTGAAAAATGATGGCATTATCCACCAGAAAACAAATAGCCACACGCCCGAGCAAAACGGTTTGTCAGAACGTTTTAACCGTACCATCGTGGAAAAGGCAAAGTGCTTGATGTTTGATGAAAATGTTGGTAAGATTTTTTGGGCAGAAGCCTGTAATACTGCATGTTACATAAAAAATCGTTCGGTAGCTGCTGGGGTCTCGAAAACTCCAATTGAATTGTGGACAGGTAAGAAACCTGATATCGGTCACTTAAGAATATTTGGCAGTGTCGCCATGGTACATATTCCTAAAGTAAATAGGAAGAAATGGGACAAAAAGGCAGAGAAACATATAATAGTGGGTTACGATGAGAACACTAAAGGATACAGATGTTATAATTCATACACAAAAAATATTATAACTAGTCGAGACGTCACCATAATGGAAAGTATAAAAGAAACTATTATAGAAGAAACAAACATTGAAGAAACAAAATTATCAGATTCAGTGGGGGAAGTAAAAGAATTAATTCCTTCAACCGAAGATGAGAAACCTGAAGAATTAATAAGTAATGACTTACTAGAAGAAGAGCCCAAAAATGAAACAATAATTCTTAGGAGGTCAGAAAAAAAACAGCAAGAGTCTTTGAAGATTTCGTTAGCTACATAAGCACAAGTACCACAAATGAGACAATTTTGGATGAAAATAATGTTCCAGCAACAGTTTCAGAAGCTTTCTCAAGACCCGATGGTTACAAATGGAAACAGGCGATGATAGAAGAAATAAATTCATTTGAAGAAAACGACACGTGGGTACTAGAGGAACTACCAGAAACGGGAACGGTTGTCGAGTGCAAGTGGGTATATAAAATTAAAAATAATTGTGACGGTGAAGTGAGCTATAGAGCTAGGTTAGTTGCTAAAGGTTTCACGCAAAAAGAGGGCATAGATTATTTGGAAACATTTGCTCCAGTGGTGAGACACTCCAGCTACAGATTGTTAATAGCATTAGCTGTCAAATTAGATTTAAGAATTGTACACCTTGATGTAAAAACTGCTTTTTTGAATGGGGTTTTAGAAGAAAAAGTCTACATGACGCAACCAGAGGGGTTTGTTTTAAAAGGCAATGAAAACAAAGTATACAGATTAAAAAAGGCGGTATACGGTTTGAAGCAGTCAAGCCGGGCCTGGAATAAGAGAGTAGACGATGTTTTGCTAAATTTAAACTATAAAAAATCAAAATTTGAACCATGTCTATACATTAAGAAAGAAAATAATTCTTTAACTGTTATAGCTCTGTATGTAGACGATTTCTTTGTGTTTTCAAATAATGTAGATGAAATGAATTTTTTACAGGAACAATTAAGTTCAAAGTTTAAAATTAAGGATTTAGGTGAACCGAAACAATGTTTAGGAATTAGAATCAGAAGAGACCCTGTTAATAACGTTATTTATTTAGACCAGGAAAACTATGTAAACCAAATTCTAAAGAAATTTAATATGTTAGATTGTGAAAGTGTTAGTACTCCAATGGAGAGCAATATTGATTTGAAAAATGATTCAAAAATTAATGTTAGCGATAGGAATATACCTTATCAGAAACTTATCGGAAGCTTAATGTATTTAGCTGTTTTAACTCGACCAGATATAGCTTTTGCAGTAAGTTTCATGAGTCAATATAATAATAGCTATTCCGAAAGTCATTGGAAATGTGCAAAACGAGTTTTAAGGTATTTACAAGGCACAAAAAGTTATGCTTTGAAATTTTGTAAGGATAATTGTGAACTAGAAGGTTACGTTGATTCAGATTGGGCCGGTGACTTACGTGATAGGAGATCTTATACTGGATTTGTTTTCAAATTATCAGGAGGTGCTATAGCATGGGAAAGTTGCAAGCAAAAAACCGTGGTATTGTCAAGCACGGAAGCTGAATACATGGCCTTAAGCGAAGCAGCAAAAGAGGCAATTTATTTGAAAAATATTTTATGTGAATTAATAGGATATAAGAATAGTGTTGTATTATTTAATGATAATCAAAGCGCACAGAAATTATCGGCAAATCCTGTATTTCACAAAAGATCAAAGCATATCGATGTAAGGCATCATTTTATTAGAGATACCATTTCAAATAAGTTGATAGATATTCAATTCTTATCTACTAATGAAATGACTGCAGATATTTTGACTAAAAGCTTATCAAAAGCAAAAAATGATTATTTTGTTGATAGACTTGGCTTGGTTGATATTTGAGATAGTGGGGGTGTTGAAATGTAAATCTCAAATACCCTGTATAGAGTAGAGTTACAACACATGGATGCAACGCCATCTGTTTGCTGTCTAGTAATAAGTAGGTTTTGTAATGGACGCCTATGTACGTTAAGTTGTAAGCTGTTCTTGTACCAATTTACTAAATATATATACATAATAAACAAACCGAGTTACCATTTTCGTATGGGACGAAAGATGGGACGAAACCGATTTTTTTGCAAGGTTTCGTTTGAAAAAAGTTACGTTTACGATACTGTTTAATAGAATAGAAGATCGTTTATTGATACGTTGAAATCGGTAAGTAAAATTATTATATAAAACTACCTACTGTCCGAACTTTTCTAATGATGTTTTTATGTAATTAAGTACACAAAAGTATTATTTTTTCACAAAATCAATTTCAGCTCTAGAGCATTATCTCCTAAGGACCAACTACTATTGACTTTACGATATTATGCAACCGGAAGTTTTTTACGTGTGTGTGGAGACTTTGCCGGAGTATGCATAAGTACCGCTTCTCGAGTGATTCAAAAAGTATCAATGATTATTGCTTCGCTTCGTCCCGAGATAATTACCATGCCGAGAACTGCTGAAGAAATTCGTGAGGTACAGCAAGGATTTTATGCTATGCATAGATTTCCACGGGTCATCGGGTGTATAGATTGTACACATATTAAAATTCGCTCTCCAGGTGGGTACTTTAAAATTATTGTAGTATTTTTGTGTTGTAGTCTACTTCATGAACAGTGTTGGCACATTTATCCAAATCGTTATATAATTTTCAGGTGGTGATGATGCCGAAGCATTTAGGAATCGAAAAGGATATTTTTCCCTTAATGTACAAGTGGTTTGCGATCATAACATGAAGGGTCGAGATATTGTTGCGAGATGGCTAGGTTCCTCTCATGATCCACATACTCACAAGAAACATTATAGAACGATACTTTGGAGTATGGAAGCATCGCTTCCCTGTTTTGAGCATAGGAATGAATTTGAAATTAGAATCTGTTCAAGCTGTCATCCTGGCTACGGCAGTTTTACAGAACATATGCAGAGATCAAAACGAAGATGAACCACCAGAATTAGGAGAGGTACCAAATACTGACAACGAACCCAACGAGGGGAACAACCCCAACATGCAAAGAGATAATGCTGTCAGACGTGAAATCATAGAATTCTTGGCAAGGTATGCATTTATAATGAAGATATTGTTAATGTTGCTTTACTTTTATATGGTATTTTTTAGATTATAAAATAAAGTAGTTCAATGCAACGAACTAACAGGCAGCAGATGTAATGCACTCGTGCAATACTACGGAGGGGGGTTTAGTGAGTAAGAATCCTACACTACCTTGCAGCACGGGCTGATGGTGTCTTTGGAAGATTTCCCCCTTCCTACGCAAAACAAAAATAAACAAAAATGTAAGAATTGTTCTTATTTTGATTAAATAAAATGATTTTCAATTGATGCATTTAATTCAATAGATAATAATATTATGTATGTATAGGGTGTTTTTTTAGCTGCATGAGAACTTGAAAATGAAATAAAACATTAAAAACCTGACGGAATGTTTTGGTTATAATTTTTTTATGAAAGTACAGTTAATGGCATTTATGATTTGAACATGACTTCCGGCATGTGACCACCACGACTAATGGTTACGAAGCGCATCCGTTCAGTCCAATTTTTGACCACTTTTTCCAATATTTCTGGCTTTATTTCATAAATGGCTTGCTGAATATTAGCCTCCAATGCTTCTAGAGTTGTTGGTTTGTTAGCATAAACCATGGATTTAACATACCCCCACAGAAAATAATCTGGAGGTGTCAAATCACACGATCTTGGAGGCCAATTGATAGGACCACGTTTTGAAATAATGTTGTCACCAAATTGTCCTTTCAATAAATTGATGGTTTCGTTGGCTGTGTGGCACGTAGCACCATCCTGTTGGAACCATAAGTTGTCAATGTTTAGCTCTTGAAGTTCTGGAAACAAAAATGTATTGAGCATGTGTCGATATCTCACACCATTCACCGTAACGGTAGCTCCTTCCTCATTTGGAAAGACATATGGACCAATGATGCCGTTGGCGTGTATTCCACACCAAACAGTCAATTTTAATGGATGCAATGGAGTCTCAAGATAATGTCCCGGATTGGTCTCACTCCATATACGGCAATTTTGTTTGTTCACATACCCAATTAACCAGAAATGTGCATCGTCACTGAACAAAATTTTACGGTAAAAAAATGGATCCACTTCCAATTGGTTGGAAGCGAATTTGGTAGCGTTGTTCAATGGTCAATCTATGCATTATCAAATGCCAAACCTTGCTAAACACAAATGTCAAAAAACTGTTTCCATAGCAATCTTGATTAAATTGTTATCCCTATTGAAAGTTCTCATGCAGCTAAAAAAACACCCTATACAATGTATGATTCGAGGTAACTAAAAATTTAAAGAAAATTTAAAAAAATTAAAACTATTTTCTTCCTAGTAGAAGTTCAATGTTCGAAAAAATTCGACCTAACTATATTAACACAAAAAACAACTTAAAAATAAAATAATGCAAACTAAAACTAACACACTTATTATATAAAACACGAACATAAAGTTGAAATCAAAATGAACAAAAACTATTATTAAATAAGAAAAATATGACTATTTCAATATACAGAACAAAACGTAGAAACTTATAGGTTATCAGATGAAACGACATAAAATGACCACGTGATGCAGTCATACACGAACAAATCAATGTTGCCAAATGTAACTTTAAGATATCTATAGGATTTTTGTCCGCTACTATTACTACAGTGAAGAAAACCAATTTTGTTTTGTTCGTTAGATAAAGTTATGCGGTAGTTACGTTGTCCGCAAGATAACTATAAGTGAAGAAACCGGGCATTAGTCTGCAAAATTGCCTGTCTGTAAATATGTACAGTGACCCGCCATTGTCCTCGGACCACTAATAAAAATTGCAATGGTATCAACTATAATGAACCGAGGGCGATGATAATCACGCAATAATTTTGGTTAATAATTTACGAAAGTGTGTTGCTTAGTAACTGTTACTACAAGCAACACACTTGAGGGAATTATTAACCAAAATTATAAGGATTTATCATTAACCGAGGTACATTCGGTGAGATAACTTCCTAAATAAATAATATAGTGTACAATAATTTGAAAAAAAAAACAATAGGAGAATGATTAAGTATGTATCCTAGCAACGTCTAGTGACACAAACAACTTATTAAAGCCCCGTTCTCACGATTCAAGTTTAGTTGAACGATTTTAGTTGATCAACAAATATCGAATCAAATCTGTAGTGAGAACCTTTGTTTTAAGAGCACTCCGGATCACGTGACTTTCTCAGTCGAAAGCCAATCAAACGCCTTCCTTTTGATTACGAAAGGAACTTCTGTAGGCTATAAACGCAATTATTTTATGTAAACAATTTGAACTATTATTAATAATATATAGACAAACAGTGGATACTCAATACTATTTCGAATAATATTTTAATTCAGTAAAAAAAAAATTATTTAATTTTTTTTTCAAATTTTAAGGAGTATCCACAGTTCAAAATACATTTAAAAATGAAATAGCAAAAGCAAAATTAACTTTTTTTATATAATAATCGAATTAGACGTTCCCTACGTAAACAGAGAAAGTCACGTGATCCGGAGTGCTCTTAAGGTAGTTGAACAACTTTTTAGTCGAATATCGATCAACTTTTGTTGATCAATTGTCAATCGGTCAACTAAACTTGAATCGTGAGAACGCGCCTTAAGCGTTACTACGATAAATACTACAGTGTATTTTTGAATTGTTAAACCTACGTCCATTAAATTTTTTAAAATAATATATTGTAGTAAAATTCACCAACCACAAACTTAAATATTGTAAATTCTAATCAAATTTTCCAAATGTGGGCCAATAAGTCTGTATTTTGCCACGGTCGGTTTGTTTTACCCAATATGCCTCAGCTCGCTCATAAAACTTCCTTCTTATGGTTTTCTAAAAAGCAAATTAAAAACACTCTCCATGCACTTTTCCAAAATTTATTCCATTAAAACTAATTTTACAAAATAAAAATTCTCTTTTACTTTTCTCGCCGCCATTCACCTACGCGGCATCCAAGCGAGAGTGTCTCCTCGTTCGCAGGCGCGGATATTTCCTCTTCCAAAAATCCAGTGGGGCAACATGAAATTTTTACAAATATAAAATTTTTCAAATTTTTATAACAGAACCCCTACAAATTTTGGTTGTCTACAACCCTTAAAAAAGAAAACACCACAATATTTTTATATTTTAGCAAGGAATAATTAAAAATTATATAATAACTACAAAAATTAATGATGATGAGGATATATTTATCCTTGTCACTTTCCAATTTTATAATAACAGTTTAACGTTCTGATTCGTTTATTTAAAATTTTATTATTCAATTTAAAATTCAGGCATTCAGGCAAAATCAGGCATTCTACAGTATAGACGAGTTTATGAAGAGCCCCGCACTACAGGTTGAGATGAAAAGCAGCATGTAATGCTGATCTAAACCTTTTGTTTTCTTTTTAAAAACAATGTAATTTGTTTTTTTTTTAATGACAATAAAGATTTAATAATAATGTAAATAAACATAAAGTTAGTGTAAAGTCAAATGTTACTGCAATGTTACTAAAAAAATCTAGTAACATTGAATCACCATCTAGTGACATTGCGTTACGTGATTTTAGCCGGAGAATGCTTTATGAAACCCGTCGAATTTTGACACTCGGATCAGTGGCGTAACTACCGGGGTGCGCGGTGTGCGAATGCACACGGGACACGGCCCGTCAGTCTTAGGGGCCCAAAGGGCCCGGAGCTATCGAAAAAAATTATAAATAAAAAATAATAATTTTGGAGAAATTCAAAATTATGAACTTGAAAAATTTTTGTAGTAAAAAATAGTAACTGAACAAATTAAAGATTACGAACTTTAAAAATTTAAAACCAAATACTAGTTAAGATGGGTTTTGTAGCGTGGTTGTACCTTTGTTAATAAATATTATTAACAGGTACTTATAGTAGTAGCATTAGTCGATGCAGAAGGTTTATTCTTTATTATGTAAAATGTACAGTTATTGAAATATACCTACTTTAAGATTACCTTTTTAAAATTTTGTAAATCTTTCGACGATTAGAGATTAATTTTACAGGTAAAGAAATATTTTAAATATAGTTTAAAAAAATTAATACATTTTCAAACACATAATTTGAAAATGATTTAACGCACGTGTACAATTTTTTTTTTAATTTTTAAAAAAATTTTTTAACTTTAGTAACTACCCATTGATTCGGTGAACAATTGCATGATTGATATAAGATATAAACGATTGACAATGGACTGTTACAAATTAAAAAAAAAAGTAAGTACACGTTCCCCCCACCGACCCCCCATAGGTATTGGGTGTTCGCGTTTGGCTCAAAAAATTTATGGTAAACCCAGCTTTACAGTATACATTTTTGAAATTTATTATACCATGGTCTTATATTATCCCTGCGTTCGGGGAGAAGCTACTTTCGCTACCAAGCATTTCTTTTTTTCCTTCTTTTGAGCTTCCAGTCGCTTCCAAACACTTTGTCTCCCCACCAAAATGTGTGTAGCGTTTGTAGCGACTGAAAGAGCGGAGCCAAAGTGTTTGGAACTTTGGAAGCTCGAAAGAAAGAAATATGTGGTAGCAAAAGTAGCTTTTGCCCGAACGCAGGGTAATATATCTCTTATATCAAAGAATAGAGTAAAAAACCAAATAAGAGTTTATATCGCAAATAAATTATAGCTCTGGTGAGTTGCTTCGTAAACAGAAATTTGACGAGGAACAAAAAAAGCAAAGTTCCAAAAATCACCAGTTTCTTTACATCCAACTCTGGCATAGATGATAACCAGGGCTCGGAAGTTCTAGCAAATGCATATTTTTTCTGGAGAGTCCTAGAATATTCAAAGTAAGACACAAATTTGTTTCACACTTCCCTGATGCCGTATACGAAATTTTATAATGCTAATTTTTGCATATTTAAGGTTTTTAATGCTATTTTGCTATTTTTGCGTTTTACGTGCTATTTATAGGCATATTTTTTATATAATTGAAGAAATAAGCAGAATTTTAATGAAAAAAATTTTTTTTTACCTCATACGAATTAATGGGCCAACGAAAATAAACATGTAATACTATTTAAACACGTATTATGATTTTCAAATAATAGGTGTGTACATATTCAAAGAATTTGCTTATTTTTAAAATTATATCAGACGTATCGTATAATCGTATTCCCCGTATTGACCTGAGACAGCATTATTCTAATCGTAGTGTTTTAACTATGAACTTACGGAATGATTTTATTACTGTTCCGCCGTCATCTGAATGTGTTCGTTGCAATTGAATGTAAAGTATTGTTGTACTGACTCTCGTCTTTTTATATTGATTTAAAAATGCCTAAAGTAAAACAAAGTTTATCGTATCGTCTCCAAACTTATGTTAATGAATTTGGTTCTAATATTTTCTCAATTGATACAAGTATCTTATTTTGTAAAATTTGTGAAGTTAAAGTTAATTCTGACAAAAAATTTAATGTATCGCAACATGTAAAAAGTGACAAGCACATCAGAGGCTTCGCCAGATATAATTTACAAACAAATCGAAAACAACAACAGTTGTTGACGAATAATACTACTAGAAAATCGTCATTTAATAAAGATTTGTGCGAGGCTCTCATTTCCGCTAACATTCCTTTAAATAAATTAGAAAATTCAAAATTTAAAACATTTTTGGAAATATATACGAAAAATGAAATTCCGAACGAGTCCACGTTGCGAAAAGGATATGTAACTGATATTTACAATGAGACCATGAATAAAATTAGGGAAAAAATTTCAAACAAAAAAATTTGGGTCAGTATCGATGAGACCACCGATGCAGAGGGTCGATACATAGCAAATGTAATTGTTGGCAGTCTTGATGATAATTGTGCAGGCGACATTTTTTTACTCAATTCGGATGAACTAGAAAAAGCTAACCACTCCACAATCAGCAAACTTTTTGATAGATCAATGGCTATATTATGGCCAGCTGGTATCCAACATGATAATGTCCTTTTATTCTTATCTGACGCCGCACCTTACATGGTCAAATCAGGAGAAATTCTAAAAAGTCTTTACTCAAAAATGATCCATGTTACATGTGTTGTACATGGACTCCATAGGGTCGCAGAAGAAATAAGAAGTCAATTTCATGCAGTGGATAAAGTCATTTCGAGTGTTAAAAAAATCTTTCGAAAAGCTCCTAGTCGTTTACTTGTATTTAAAACGGAAGCTCCAAACCTAACCTTACCTCCAGAACCAATTCTCACTCGTTGGGGAAGTTGGATTAATGCGGCAATTTACTATGCCGAGAATTTTGGGATAATATCCCGTGTTGTTTTCATGTTAGATAAAAATGAAGCAGTTAGTATTAAAGATGCTCAAGACTACATAATAAAACCTGGATTACAAAATAACTTAACTTATATTAAATCAAACTTTTCCAAATTAACCTTGGCTATTGAAAAGTTACAACGGCAAAATGTACCATTATCAGATTCAATTGAAATAGTTCAAGATGTTCAAAAATCTTTTGAAACACTATGCGATCCAAATGGAAAATCTATTCAAAAGAAGTTCAAACAGGTGCTAGAAAAAAATCATGGTCTCTCGGCCCTAATAAAAATTTCAAAAATTCTAACTGGTGAAGAAACGTCCGGAAATTTAGATGGTCTTCCTGAAGATTTAAATTGTAATGATTTGGTATATTTTAAGTACGCACCCGTGACGTCTGTCGATGTTGAACGATCGTTCTCAGCATACAAAACTCTTCTGTCAAATAACCGTAGATCATTCAAATTTGAAAACATTAGAAAACATCTTATAATTCAGTGTAATTCTCAAGGTAAATTAGCAAAACATTTAAAATTAATACTTTATGTTATTATATGTACAATAATTCTAAAACCGTGTTGTATATTTATGTTAACAGGAAATGTTCCAAAGCTGCACCAAGTACCTACGTGTAGCAGTTCATAAAATCCTTACCATAATATTTTATATAATACAATGTATTCTATAAAAATTGTTAAATTGAGAAAATTCTAAAATTCATTTAAAAATAAACAAAATTGGTTGACAATTTTATTTTGCATATTTTTTATTTTTTTAGTGCTATTTATAGCGCTAATTTTGGTGTTTTTAAGTGCATATTAAAGCGCTAAAAGTACACTTTTTTAGTGCTATAACTTCCGAGCCCTGATGATAACATTGAATCCGCTCATTCATATTCGAGTTCCTCGGGTATTGCTGAAGTATAAGATAGAGTAATGGCAAGCAATCAGTGTAATTCAAATTTAAAATTTTCGCCTGCGGCGCTTGGGAAGATTCCACAAACCCGCCTAGCACCCATGGCACTAAAATTTGCCCAGCCATACAAACTGTTTGCCCTATCTTCATTTTCAGTTTGGCTACGGGCCTGACGGGACTACGTCGCGGTCGTCGTCGTGAGCTGCAAGTGGAACGCACCCTTAATAATGCTTCATTTTGTATTTATATGCTTTTTATTTATTTTTGAATTAAATAAAGTTAAAATAAAATTTAATGTGACAGTTTTTATAAATTTTGTTTTCGTTAAATAAAATTTCTAAGTAAAAAAATCTGAGTATGAGTGGAGGGGGGGCCCGTTCCATAATTTGGCACACAAGAAAATTTCACGTTGTTACGCCACTGACTCGGATCAACGTGATCGGAGATCAGGGTCGGCTGATTAAGACTTTTATGAAACTGGCTATAAAGCTCAAATTAGATGATAAAAAGTATAAATCCGCAGACTCAGTAGGATAAAACGTAACTGGAATTGTCTCCGCGAATAGAACTATTATAAGCACATTAAATTATATATCTTTCATTGTTTCGTAATTTTTAGGGATATTGGTATGGAATCCTATAAGTGTGCTAGCTATATAGGGGTTATCCCAAATTTCGTTCCACGGACAAAAAAAGAAGGACCCAGGCAATATTATTTTTGCCACAATTGATAGGTATTTTTAACTGTAAATTATAAAATCAAAAAGTAGGGTAGAGGCACCGGTTATAGCCACTGTACCAGTTTTAGCCACTGGCAGCATTATTATGGTAAAATAAGGCCGTGTGGCAAAATAATTCACCAATACAAATAAAATTTACTGATTAAAACACATACAAACATAAATACTATGTGTAAACTTTTGTATCTATGTATGTTATAAGTTTCAAAATTTGGGACAAAGTATAATAGGTTGTGAAACCGTACGTTTTGTTAACAATTTTCTTTAGCAGGAGATATAAGTGTTACAAGTACTTTTATAAAGAAAATTGATAGTAAACTGTTCTAAGTTGGTTTATTAAGTCAGATAAAGTATTAGTTTTTCTTTATTTATAAAATTTTTTAAATTTCTAACCGAAAACGTTTAAATTTTGAGGTGGCTATAAGTGGAACATCTTTAACATGATAAGTTCCATTTATAGCCATACCTATAAAGATGATTGAAAGTAATTCTATTATGCTCTAGCTTTAGCCACACATGTTTATATTGATTGATATTATTTTATACTTCTAATTTTATATAATTAATAATGCCTATATCACTATATAATAGCATCATTTACTGCTAAAAGGATATCCAAAACTACAGTAAAATGAAATAAGGGTCCTATTCACCAATATACCCAGGAACAGCTTTCCAGAGCTTTGACCAAAATAAAGGAAAATTGCATTCAAGTAGCAACAAGGGTGGGTTGCAACAAGGTGGAGATTTGAAAAGTAAGTTAGAACTTTCAACTCGTCATTCCAAGATGTAGGTGCAAATAATGTACGTTATTTGTACACATGTACACTCAAACAGCCAGCAAAAGGTTTAATATACCCAGAACAACTTTAAGGGATAAAAGTTCTGGAAAGACAACAGAAAACAGAAAAAGTAAGCCCAAATTGTTTCCTGGGAAACAAAATTGAAAAAAAAAGTTAGAGGATTGGATTATGAATAGCGCAAACCTGGTAATAGTGGTAATTCGGTCAAATACCTATAATAACTTTAGTTGGGATCTATTAAATTTTAAAATATTATGCATTATTTGGGTCCAAATTTTATTTTGACGTAGGTATCAATTTATATGAAGTGACATATAGGTGGCTATATCTGGTACTGACACCTGGCTATATCTGGTGCAAGGATGGCTATAACTGGCACAATTGGAATATTTTATTTCATTTACACACAGAAAAAAATCGTTCAAGGTAAATCCGCACAATATTGTGTTCTTGAAATTGTGTTCTTTTGGGCGCCGGTTCTTTTTAAGCCTAAATTGAGCTCTTGATAGATAAAGGGCTTATTAGAAATATGAAAATTTTTGTACCTGGAAATTTGTATTGTATACTGAAAATACTGTTGTGGGATTTTCACACAAATAGTGTGTTCTTGAGCAAATCCGAATTCTAAACGGAATTTTATGGAAGAGTTCTTAAAACGGTAGGTAAAATTTGAAAATTTTTTCTTTTCCTATTTTGATGTCATGTTTTTTTTTGTAATAAAGTAGCCGGTGGATATGATAATGGAGTTCCAATTTTTAAAATTAAAAATTTGTACAAATTTTGTAAAATTTTGATGTTTATGCGACGACGTGAGCTCGTGGAGGTCGAAGTGATAAAGACGATAGGGGACTCGCCGCTTACCTACAGGCGCGGGTGGGTTTTTGATTTCGGTGCCCGCAAAAGCGGAAATTTTGTATTAAGTTGATTAGAATAAATAAGAATAAAATTGAGAAATAGTGGTTTTTAGTGATCTTTTAGCATCCAAGAGTATGGAGTAAATGAACGTAAAATATTTGCAAAGTAAACGTAAAAATTTTGATTTTGTGAAGACAAATTTGCAAGGTCGCTTGATAAGAGCGAGTTGGAAAAAGATAACCGACTGAGCCAGCCGGGTAAGAAGTGTATTTCTCCGCCCGAGTTAAAAAATTTTACCAAGACGAGTTGGAAAATTCAATAATTTAATATTTAAAGGTGGTAAATTATATGTCAATATATTCATATTATAATAGTACATTGTCTTATTCGGATTAAAAGTGAAACTTTGTTTGACAAGCAATTTTTGCATTTGCGAGGCGGAGCGCTAGCGGAGCCGAGCGAATGCAAAAATTGCACGTCAAACAAAGACACTTTTAATCCAAATGAGACATACTACTTTTTCTCCAACCAAAAATTAAATAACATACATCATTAATAATGTGAAAATCCAAATTTTAATTACTTCAAACATTTTGTTTGAATATTCGTGTAACAAAAATCCAGTAACTGCAATTTTTGTTTTTTTATATTAAGTTGTCAAAGTCATCTGTCATAGTAAATTTTTATAGAAAATATATTGCTCTTCGTTCAAAAAATTATTAAGCAAGGGGCTAATTTTAAGATACCAAGGTGAAAAATGTTTTCGCGCAGTGGTAGGTATGCATAAAATTAGTAACGTTCCACAAAATGTGGCAAAATATTTACATTTGCATAATATAAGAGAATATACTGGACACAGTAGTTTACGCCGAACTTCGGCTGCACTACTTGTCGATTCTGATGGTGACATTAGCTGCCTTAACGCCATGGAGGTTGGAAATCTATTACTGTAGGCGAGGGCTATATAGAAGATTCTTTAGAAAATAAAAGACATAGCCAAAAAAATATGTCAAGTTGACGAAGTTAGTACTAGGTTAACCCCCATTATTGATATTACCTATATAGCATCAATAATCAACAAATTGATGAAGATGAACCTATTGCTCAGGAATTACACTCTGAAGATCCGAGTACCAGTATCGTAACATTCATCGATATTGTTAATAATTCCAATACTGGTAACAAAACGGGTTTGCTTATTTTTTATCAATCTTGTGTAAATTATACATTTAATATTAACATGAAGGATTAAGGTATTAAGTATTTTTTGATTATTATTGTTATTCATGTAAAATTTTGTATAACCAATAAATTATTGACATTAAAAAATATATCTAATTCACTTTTAGGTCTAGCACTAAAAGTACTTTTAGTGCACGTAAAAACAAAGTGTTGCTTAGCAATGTTGGCATCTTTATATTAATAACAAAAACGTCAACTTTTAGTTGAGGTAATGCTATTAAAAATGTACTGCTTTTAATACGGTTGGAGAAAAAAGGAGTTTTAACACCACCTCCGCCATCATTACATCAGTAATTTACCCCATTAGTTTAGCATTATTATTTTACTTTACCTTACTACAAGTCGATCTTATTTTGAGTCGTCGTATCGTGAGTTTTATTTTCGTTTTGAAATTATATAGTAAAAGTTTAGAAATGGATAGTTTCGTAAAGAATATGTTGATAGAATGGGATATGACCCATTTAAACGAAGTGTTTGAAGGTAAGGATAACTTTATTATTTTTATGTACCTATACTTATTATATTTAAAATTGGTTAATTATTAATTCGTGAGAATAAATTATTGTTATATTTTAATAAATTACGAATTAAGGAAACATATATGAATCAGTTATTACTGAAACAACCTAAGTCACTTTTTGGCCAAATTGAGTTAACACATGGAAAACATATTTTCGACAGTTCCGCATCGTTTGGTGCTAAAAGAACTTAAGAAAGTATATCCTTTAGGACAGAAAACGATATCTGAAATTTTCGGTTTAGCAGGTTGCTTACCTAACAGTGAAACGTTTTTTACGTTTATATACAAGTATATACAACGTGGGAGTAAAGTTGCTTTTCGTCCCTCGACTGCTTGTTGCACCTCGGCCTACGGCCTCGGTACAAAATTGTCTCGGGACTGAAAAGAGTAACTTTACTCCCTTGTAGTATAATATACTATTTTTTATTTTTAGAAAACGAAGTCGATGAAAATCTTTTCAAAGATTTGAGTGAAGCCGACATTAAGGACTTGATCCCCAAATTGGGTAAACGGAAACCTTTCATGTTAAAATATGAAAATTTTAAGAATTCTCTTAATTTAAACATGGTAAATTTTAATTTTTTTGTTATTCGCTATTAGGCATTATGTTGAAATTTTAGAGTTTTCGAGAAGAAATCGATAACGTCGATAGTAAAGAAGAAATCGATAACGTCGACAATAAAGATGAAATCACAATCGACAATATTGAAATTGTAAATACTTGTACTATGTACGAACAGAATGCTGATGCTATCTGCCCAGCATTAGAGGTTTCATACAATACCATAATTATGAATAATGTAAGATTTAAAAAAAATAATTTATTTTTATTAATGTTAATATAATTTCAGTCTGTTTCGATTCTTTTAAATTCGTGTGATGAGGGCCGAATGATCCTGAAGAGTGTCGGAGCCGAATTCAAAAGGAATGATTTAGCTCGCTTTGTAGTAAGACATCAGCTAAACAATTCAGAAGATAAATGGTAAGCCCTTTTTTATTTTGATTATTGGATCAACTTTATATATTACTATATTTCAGTATTACTACAGAGCGATTCAAAGAATTAGCTAAGTTAATAGTGAATTGTTTTCCTAACGAACAGGAATGTATCTATTACATTCCTTATTGTAAAAATAAGAGTGGCTCTGTGGTAGCTGCCAGAGGGAAGCTGTGGACATGCTACAGGTATCTGCGGCAGAATTATAAAAATCTAAATATGCTAACTACAACAAACAATGCTGTAGATGTACCTGGTATGTACACTTTAATTTATTGCATATCTTGTATATTTGTATTTACTTTTATAGTAGTTGTCGAAGTCAGCGAAGAGGACAAGGATTTACTCCTTTGGCTGAAAGAAGCCACAGAGCCTTTTCCTGATATACAAAAGGCTTGGAGGGCAACGTTTAATAGTAGGAGTGCCGAAAAGCTCACTCTTACTATTGAACAAGTTATCCGGAAATACAAATGTCTAAGCCATCCTTTAGGATACTTATTGGTAAATTGTATACCTAATTCTTAAAAAATTGTCGTTATAATAATGAGTTTTAGCTGCAAGATGACTTTAAATACTTATTTAAAGATAAGCAAATTCATTCTTTTGTGGATAAGATGCAATGCTATATCCACAATTGAAGGGGTGAGAGCAAGAAGTCCCTAAGTGACATTTTTCACAAAACTGACATTGTGGTGTCATCTAATAGCAATTTTCGCATACTATTTAACTGTCAGATTAGATTTAACCAAAAAAATCCCGAAATTGTTATTTCGGACTGGTTATTTTAGAAGGTAGTAGTCATTTGAGAGCAAGAAGTCGCTAAGTGTCTCATAAAAGCCCGAAGTTGCATTTTATTCGTAAAAAGTACCTAAGTGCTTAAATAAATAGTAACCTCACTTTTACATATTGTCTTTGTAGAAGAAGTGCTCCGTTAATTGTTTTGAACTAAGTGTTAAAATGAACGAAATTAGTAATATTGAAGAACTTGAAGGTAAAATTACACCAAATATTAAATTTAGTGTAATCAAATTTTTATCATGGTTAGATCCATATTCTGGTGGAAGTTCAGACGAATGGCTGCCCGAAAGCGACGAAGACGTACAGAGTACTCACAGTGGTAGCGATGAAATTACAGAAAAAGCAGGCTGTGCTCAAATTGCAATAATAATTAATAATGAAGTAGAAAATGGTGTTACCGAATTATTGAAGAAAGGAAAGAAACGCAAGATATTAACAGAAACCTGGAAAAGGAACCAGAAGAAACAACAGAGCAAGCTGAGAAAAATTGTTGCTAAAGATATTCCGGCATGCAGATGTAAATGCAAAGAAAAATTAACAGAAGAGCAGAAAGAAAAAATTTTCGAAAATTACCAAAAACTAAAATCTCATGATGAGGAAAATATATATTTGCGTGGTTGTTTGCAACAAGTTCCTTCAAGGAGGCATTTGAATAAAAATAAAGCCCCTCGCAAGGTTTTTACATATAATATAAAAATAAAGGAGACAACCAAAAAACTGTGCATGAATGCATTTTTGAGCTGATCAAAAGTTTTATGAAACTGGCTATAATAGCCAGAACAGCAAGTAATTTTACGAGATTCATTAGCGCACGCGCATTTACAGTCCGCGAACTGTAACATAACCGTCGCGTCGGTTGGAAAGAACCCATTAAATCAAATACAGTCCGCTATTTTAAGAAGATTAGTTTTATTTACAACGAGGCACCGTTCAAGGTCGCAAAAACATTGGTCTTTCGAGCAAAATTAATAAACATTGATCCTTCGAGCAGAATTTATCAACAATCACATCAAAACAAGTAGAGTCCACGTGCACCACGAAGTAGGGTTTATTTCTGTGCAAATCAAGGAAATCAAGTAACAACCAAATCGTACAGAAAACTTCGATCCATCGCAACGTGTGGTGGTGCATTTTACAATTATTATATTGCGATATTATACTGATTTATAGGCAGTTTCATAAAAGTCTTGATCAGCCGACCCTGATCTCCGATCACGTTGATCCGAGTGTCAAAATTAGACGGGTTTCATAAAGCATTGATGGTTAAAATCACGTAACGCAATGTCACTAAATTGGTGATTCAATAGGTTTGTTCGTTTGTATGAACTAACTTGCTCGGTTCAAGTTAGTGCAATGTACTGTGTTCGTTTGGCTGCTCAGTTCATAACCGAACATGAATTTCTTGCTCGACCTCCATAGGAGGAGTAGGCAGTGCAAGTTAGAACACTATCTAACTTTTGTGGTGGGAGTATTTTGTCTCGAAAGATAACCCAGTTCAAGTTAGTTCATACAAACGAACAAACCTAATGTAACTAGAATTTTCTAGTAACATTGCAGTAACATTTGACTTTACACTAACTTTATGTTTATTTACATTGATCTGACAGTGTAAATTTTAAATTGAATAATAAAATTTTAAATAAACGAATCATAGCCAGTTTCATAAAAGTCTTGATCAGCCGACTGACTGAATAAACTGTAATTATAAAATTGGAAAGTGATAAGGATAAATATATCCTTATCATCATTAATTTTTGTAGTTATTGTATAATTTGTAATTATTCCTTGCTAAAATTTAAAAATATATTAGAAATTACACTACCTCTTATATTATAAAATTATAATATGTACTTTAATAAGCTCAAAAGATTTCAATAATTTTTGTACCTATTAAAATCGAAATCGGACGTTTACATTACTAAAATGTTAGGTTAGAAATCTTTGATCAAATGCTTGATCCTAGAAATTTGGGTGATCAAGATTTGACAGCTGATCAAGTGTTGACAAACCTTTATGAAACTCAAATGTGCACTTAACAGACGATCGCTGATCAAAAGTTTTATGAAACTGGCTATTAGTACCATATTGACCCCAAGTGGGCGTATGCGAACAAAGTTATTCGCACGTATTCATCATTCAAAAGGCGCAGCAAGGTTCGCACGTGGTCGCAGGTCATTGGAGGTCATCAGCGCACATGGTAACTATCTAATTTTCCTTACCTTATTATCTGACATAAGGGTTGATAAATAAACATATAATTTAATCGACTTATGATTTATTAATATAAAAGCAAGTTAAGACTAACAAAAATAATCAACAAGGATTATACAGTCTTACAGTGAACCCTACAGTCTCAAAGAAATTATTTATTCAAATATTCATAATAATGAAGGCTTTACGTCAACATATGGGTCAGCTAAAATCAAAATTAACACGGTTCAAAACGTATCTTAATAAAATAAACGTCTCGGTTAACGATGGAAGTCGGATACTTCCATCGGTTGATATTATCCAAATTCAGGTTTGGCTCGATTTGATCTCGAATGTATTGTCGGAATTTGAAGGGCTACAAAAGCAAATAATTCGTGGTGCTGCGCCAGCGTCAGAAGAGGACCAGGTGCACTTGGAATTTGAAAATACATATTTTGAGCTAGTCACCTTAGCCAGATCACTCATGAATTCAAGTCAGCCATCACTCGATGGCCAAATATTTGCTCCTCGGTCAAGAGGCGGTTTTTTTAATTAATTCGGTGCACACGGAAGTGCAAACTTGCACTTGAGAAAAAGAACCATAGTGGACAAATTAACTAAGATAATGCCAGATAACAGAAAGAATTTCTGGATAAACCTGCCAGTGACGAATGAAGAAAGTAGTCTTAGCGATGAAGATGATGAATGAAACGTTTATTATTAATCATTATACAACTAATAGTTATTTTGTTAAAATGTATGTAATATCAACTAAAATAAATATTATGTTTTTTCAATCTCTACATATTATTATGTACATTAAATTTGTCAAAATAATGTCCTTAAAATAAACATACGACTTTCTGACCCCTACATTATTTTGTTAGACAATAATATCGTATCTAGCAAAAGTCAACTTTCTAATGACAGTAGAGATTTCTTGTATGCATAACTAGATGCTGCTAAATTTTTTGTTTATAGTGCAATTTTTAAATTTAAAGTAATTCGAAAATCATCCATGGCAGAACAATAAATACAAAACTTGCTATATCTCAAAACATGTATTTTGTCAGATACGACTCTTGGGCATAACAGGGCAGTATCTCTGTGAAATACTGGTTTGACATTTTCTTTTAACTGAATGCTAGCTGTAAAACTTTTAATTGGTTGTGACATATCTTCATTGAATACCTCTTTGAACGTATCTACCAAACTTTTTCTAAACTGTTCACCGTCCTTTTTTGAACCCCCCTCTTGAGGTATCTGAAGAATTATACCGTCTTCTATTCCTTGTTGGCCTAACAATTTCTGCCAACCTGGTTTTACCACAGATAACCAGTTTCTTCCCCATAGGGGTACGAATTTGTGCTCGCTCTTGATTATTACTAATGGCGTGACCTTTCCTTTTACACGCGAAACATTCCCAGTTAATTGCTGGACAACCCGCTGGATCATGTTTCCTCCCGCATCGAAAACAATCTTTATTTAACCGAGCCCCTTGTGACCCTCCTTGACTACTTCTTTTAGCTTTTGATATTGGTTTATTTTTGTTTGTTCGCAAATCATTTGCCTTTGCTTTTCTGCAGCTTCATCGTTAATGACTATACTGCATGCTTGACTAAACGTCATCTTTTCTGATTTTCCGAATAACTTCTTTTGAATGTCGGAATTCAAAATACCACATACCAATCTATCTCGAAGAGCTTCATCCAAAAAATTATTGAATTTGCAATCTTTTGAAAGATCTTTTAATTCTGAAATAAATGACCCCACACTTTCATTTTCTGCCTGTTTATGATTATAAAAATTAAAACGTTTTACGAATATGCTCGTTGCCGATGCAAACTTCTCCTTCAACACCGTGACTAGGTCGTCGTACGATTTTCCATCTAGTTTCTCTGGGTATAAAGCGGTTTTCAATACTTTATAACATTTCGCTCCCATGCACGCAATTAAATGTGATGCTTGTACCGCATCCTTCACATCGTTTACTTTAAAATGACATCTTAACCTTTCTTACCACGATTCGAAATCCTCGACATTTTCATTAAACTCTTCAAATTTTACCATTTGAATTACTTTTTTTTTCACACTTAAGTTCGTTTCGTTTCCCGTCGCCAATATTATGTATTCCACAAGATATTACTTTTATTCATTACTATTTAAAACTGACGATACAATACTACTTAACAAAAACAACTACTCGCTGTTATTATATACTTGATTGCTAACCAACATAAGTACCAATCCCCTAATATTCAAATGGACCCTAATTGGTTATACAGGGACGGCTTCCATACACTACATGTAGTAGGGCACTTGTCATGTTCCATGTGTAGTAGCAATCACTACCTCCATCAATGTGAACAATTTATTGCACTCGGGGTCAAAGAGAGAGCCGATAAGGTTCAAGAGCTCAAACTTTGCTTCAATTGCCTTTCTAAAAATCACATTAAGAGTCAATGCAAATCCAAATATTCTTGCAAAACATGTAGTTCAAGTGGAGCGAACGGTAGCGGGAGTTGTTGCGCGATAGGGGTTGGTGCGATAAGGGTGGGACATTCAGTGCGATTCTGATTTGAACATGGTTGTACAACAATATGGGTTACGAGTTGGTTATCCTAAATTATAATCATGTTCTCAACAAGGTTCCAAAAAATTGCGATTCTATTTAACCTGATTTAAACATCATGGTTATAAGTTATACGTAACAAATCATGGTTATGATTAGTTCAAAATGTACCGTATTAGTTCACATGTACAGCACATAATCGTTTGACAACCGACTATTTCAAACAGCTGATTAATTTGTTGTGATTAAAAAAGTTTTTGTTGTGCTAAAAATCAAATCAAATTGTGTCCAGTTTTGCAGGCTTTAGTATTGTCCGATTTGATTAAGTAACAGTTTGTGTTTTTTTTGTGGAATAATGGCCGAAGCTAAACGAAGAGGAAGGAAAACTACCCCGGGTCAAATGGAAGTCATTGTTAATTATTTACAAGACAACAAAATTTGTTTAACGGGGAAGTGTCATCCAGCACACCCAAATGAAATAGAGGAGAAGTGGGAAGAGTTATCCGATAAATTAAATAAAGAATCGGGAGGTGCAAATAAAAGTTCAAAGGAGTGGAGAACTGTAAGTTTTATATTTTAAATTTAGAAGTTTATTTGCGGTAACATACTTAGCTAGTACTAAGTAGGCCCTGTATTTTTGTTATTATAAATTTTCATTTTTAGTTCGTATCGGAATGGAAATCTAGGGTTCGGAAGAAGGCTCGAATCTATCGAGAAAGTCTAACACGGACAGGTGGACGAGGTTACTTCAATCGAGACTTGTCGGAGTTGGAAAATCGATTTATGGGGGGTGATAGGATGGCTTACTATCACGGGAAACGAAGAACTGCCTCAGGAAATATGTCCTGAGGCGCAAGTGGAAATTTTGTTAGTGGAAAACATAGCAAAAGCAGATGAGACTAGTAGCAATGTGTCGGCAGAGGAGGTTTCCGAAGCAGTGCAGCTTACCCCGCTAGATGAGTTTACTGCAGAAGATGCACTAGCGGAGGCACAAGATAGGCATTTGCCTCAAAATGAGCATTTGTCTCAAAATCAGAATTTGCCTCGAAATAGGTTTCGAAATGGTTGCAGAAGTTCAGGTATTTTTCTCACTTTTTCAATTGAATAATTTATTAATGATGTATTACGACCATTTTATTTATTAATTGCTATTACATGAAAAGGAAGAAGGGAGCCCCCAACCACAAGTAAAACCCAGCTGCAAGCATCCGCAGAGCTCTACAGCAAATTTGCCGAGAAGCTAAGTTCAGCTGTCTCGAAGCTCTCGGAGAGTATATCGACATTGGCCGATGCAATGAATAATTTTGCCAATGCTTTAAATAAATCTAAGCAGTAATTTATTATTAATATAAATATGCATTACTTGACAACGAGTTTCTTGAAATAGATGTATTACAGAGAGGAAAACCTGATCGAAAGAAAAATACTCACAAACTTACACTGAAGAAAAAATATGATTCCCGGCTTCCCGTGACTCAAAAAAAGAAAAAGAACTTGGACTTCCTTCTCAGATCTAAAGTTATTCCTGAAGAGTATGCAGGTTTTATAAACAACATTCCTGTTTACGAAGCTGGTTGTCGAAGTTGAAAAAGAAAGGTTAGGTGATTAGGTATTATTGTAATGTCATTCTGTTTTGTGAAAAGAAAACAAAATTTTTTTCTGAAAAGAAAAATTTTTTTTTTATTGTTCAAATGGATTGGTGTAGTAAATTAACTTCAAAGCTAATTGAATGCTACGAAAACTACCCGTGTTTGTTTGATACAAGCAAACTGTACAAAAATAAACAGACCCGAAAAGATTCGGTTTTCAAAATTACTGAAAGCATGAAATGTGATGCTGAAACCACTACTATCGAGGATGTGAAAAAAAAGATAACAAATATTAGGTCGCAGTTCACACACGAACACAATAAAGTGAAAGAAAGCAAAGACTGTGTGGTGGTACATGGACTACAAACAAAATTATATTTAGAGCCTCATTTATAAAAAAAAACGATCTTTTTTTATTTTACAAAGATAACTGGTGCAAAGAAAAAAAGTAGAATCTGCAAGTCTAACCCTTTTCATGTATGTTTTTGAGGAGATGAACTTATCTTTGTTTTCCCCCAAAAAAGACGAATGCGACTTGTGCGTCGGTTATAAAACTAAAAATATTGATGAAGCACAATACACTGAACATTGCATAAAAAAAGAAGCTCGTAATGAAATGATGAAATGAAAAAGATGTTATGGAAAATTGGGGTTTGTTTTTAAATTTGAATATTTTACGCGGGATAAGAAGTATGTAGGATTAGCGGTAGATGTCGTAAGTGAAGTCGTTACGGTTGGCAGACAGGGTTCGGATAGAGCAGTGGTAGAGAAAAAGGTGGTTAAGGCGAAGCATCACCACGTGACTAAATATTGGTGTAAAACGTTCTTTAAAAAGATTTGTTAAACATGTTTTTCAAGAAATATTTAGATATTTTTGGAATTTTAAAAATTCAGCTTCGTAGCTCAATAGAATAATCGTTTCTGTAAACTAAAGTATTACAATAATTGTCTTTATTACTACATTTGAAAAGAAATTTGACATTCTTTTTTTTGAAAATTCTGAATATTGGAATTCGAAATTTCTTTAATATACGCATTACTAAATAGAATTACCAAAAGTTGACAGTATCAAGAAACAATTATTCTATTGAGCTACGAAGCTGAATTTATAAAATTCCAAAAATATATAAACATTTCTTGAAAATCATGTTTAACGAATCTTTTTAAAGAAGGTTTTACACCAACGTGGTGATGCTTCGCCTTAAGGGGTGATAGAAGTAAGAAGTAACGAAGTGATACAAGTAGGAGTAAAGAAGTACGCAAGATTTTGGTAACGTAACACGTGTTTTTTTTTACATTTTACAATGTAATCATTGTAAATAAAATAGAGAAAGATATTGAACTATCGTCGAGTCTTTTTTATACTCAATATTTGAACGCAAAGTTTGGTGACCACTGCGGAGACATCGTGGTTTTACAAAAGAAACTGACAAGACTTCGTCGATGAAAATGGACATGCAATCTGTGCTTCTATGTCCAAAAATCAAATGTGTCAGCCCTATATTATAGAACGAAATTGATCGTTCATAATTTCACGATTTATGACATTCAAAGTAAAGCAGGTTATAATTTTCTGTGGTATGGGGCGAATGCGAATTAAAAGCCAACTGCTTTGCAACTATAATTTGTAACTTTTTATTACATGAAGTTTTGCCAATGATGGAAGATAAAGCAAGCAAACTTTCAATCATTCTGTGATATATGCATTATTCAAAAATATCTGGAAAAAGTTAAACACTCAAATGGAGTGTGACTCTATGCATTTGACCATAGAAAGAAAATTAAAAGGACGAATTTTTTTTAACTTTTTTAATGATTTTTCTGGGGTGAACTTTTTTAATTCAATACGGCCGGGTCGCAAAACTGGTGATCCAACTGTCCAAAATATTAGGGCCTTAAAATACAAGAGTTGTGGCTCTATTGAATTCAAAATCCGTCACACCGCAGATTTTCAAACTTTGCCAGCAAGACAGAACAAAACTGCTAAGATGATACCTTATTATGTATTTTACACTTCCACCCCACCTGAGGTTTTGAGTTTTTCTCGTCAGCACACAAGTTACAATTTCGCGTATCAACTCTCAGAAACAGTTTTGGAAAAAGTCAATATTTTCACCGATTTAGGTGTAAAACTTGACAGCAAATTAAGTTTCTCTGATCACATAAATGATCTGGTAAAGAAAGCTTCGAAAATGCTAGGCTTTATAATTAGGCAATCAAACGAATTCAAGGAACCCCGAGTCATAAACTTACTCTATGTATCGTTGGTAAGATCGGTTTTGGAATATGGCTCCATTGCATGGAATCCTTATTACTGTAAACATATTGACCCTATTGAGAGGATTCAAAGAAAATTTGTTAAGTATTTATGTAACAAGTCCAACATACTGTACCAAAAGCTCGAATTATGTTAACATATTAAAATATCTTGGTATGTCAACTCTTGATAAAAGAAGATCATACCTAGAGTTGGTTTTCCTGTTTAAGGTATTGAACAACCAGACTGCTTATATCAAAATTCTTTAAAAATAAAAAAATAAAAATTTGAGAATCTGCAGTTTTTAAAGAAAACCATGGAACAGGACTATCACACTTTTTATGATAATCTCAGTCATGAATAAAGATCCCATATTATTGTCTGTATTCATAATGTTTGTTTTTTATTATATTGTATGTTTAAAATAAAATAAAGTACCTGTTTTCGTCTAGGGATCAGTCGTTTATTTTTTTAATGTAGATTGCCTAAGTCCGAACCACATACTAGATTGAGACTTGAAATTAACTTTAGAAAATAATTATCAAAGTAGAACATAAATTATTGCTTTTAATCAGTTTTTATCATCTCCTGTAAAATTTGTCATTTGGCACTTATGCACATTTCATGTGAAGCCGACGATATGTTAATAGGGCGTTAAATTCATTGCTAATATAAGTTTAATTTTTTTTCAATAAATACATTTTCCTTCAAATAACTCATACAATAACCTCTTACTTATTTATACTTCATATCTTAAATCAGTCTGACGCTTTCTGAATTACAAATGATTCCTTCCGAAATCTGTTGAGACAAATTAAAAAACAGTAAAACTCTGAAAAGAAAATTACATTTTGAGAAACAGGATACTGGAAGTTATGGAGAGCGTTGTGCTAAACCAGATATGGATGACGCAAGTTATGAAGTCGCCAAAAATGAATATCTTCTACAAATGAAAAAAACTGAGGAAGAAATAATAAATATAGAAAAACAAACACAAAACCAAAGTAAAAGCGTAATGTGGATACATGAAAGAAAATCCAGGGTAACTGCTTCTAAATTTGGCGAAGTTTGTTGCAAATTACCATACACCAACAGAAAAGCTTTAATAAAATCGATAATAAAGGCAATGAACATTTTTACCATGGCAACTGAATATGGTAATAAACATGAAGGTGACGCCATAAATGCCATAGCTGAAAAAGCAAATATATTAACAAGTGCGGTTTATACATCGACAATGAGTACCAATTCTTGGCAGCCACTCCAGATGGTATTATTAATAAAGACGAAATTGTTGAGGTAAAATGTCCATTTCGGCCAAACATTTAACACCAGAAGGAGGGCATTTTACAAAGAAAAATTACTTTTTGGAAAAAAGATGGTGAAATTAATAAAAACCACAAATGCTAGTATTTATCAAAATTTAAGTAAAGGATTAAAATTGGAAAAAATTTCTAAAGATGATGTATTTTGGCAAACGAAAATGAAAAAGCCACTACAAAATTTTTATTACGATTGTATGCTTCCCGAATTAGTAAACAGTAGATAAATCAGAAGCATGGAAATTAGAGATCCACCTTACGTACTTCTGGCAATAAAAAAAAAGAGAGGAATATTTGAAAAATCGAAAAAGAAAAATAAGTACAAATTAAGACATATTTCTGAATACCTGATTTGTCTTTTTATTGAATGTTAATTGTTAATTTACAACATCACAAAGAGCTTTTACATAAATTAGGAAATGAAGGAATCATAATGCATGGATGCAACGCATGGAACAAATCCATATGATTTCAAACTTATAACAATTTTGACGGTTGATTATGTGGAAGGATTTCCAGTGGCGTTCTTATTTTCCAACAGGGAAGAGTACACGGCATTAAAATATTTAGTGTCAGCTGTTAAAGATAGAGCTGGAGATGTTGCAGCTAAAATGTTTATGAGTGACGATGCCGAGTAAATAGTATCTTGCTGGTTGGAGTTCGATTATGAGCAGTAATCACACAAAGAAACTTTTGTGCTTGGCATATTGACAAATCATGGCGCAATAAAATATACATTATTAAGAACATGGGAAATCGAGAACAAGTAAGATTTAGTTTCGCTCTTTTTGCGCCCAAAGTACAGGCAAAATTTAAATAATTATTTGGAACCAAATTTAGGATCTCTTATTACTCCTTAACTTTTTACCACTTGACAAGAAGCTTTTGTTTTTGTTTATCCAAGTAAGACTGTACAGGGTGGCTCAAATCCGAAATGGCCTTCAAGTACTAATAAAAACATTAATTTATTAATTAAAAAAAGACAAGTTCCTGGTCCCGACTGGAAAACTTTTCCAATTAAGAAAATTATTGCTATTATGTGGAAAGTGCTCTATTTCAACTTTATACTTAATGATTTTATTTTCTGATTATTATATTTACATTTTAGATACATATGAAATAGCTAGGACAAAGGAAATGAAGTATACCCTTACTTCCAATTCTGAAGGTGAAGAAGTTTTAGGAAAAGGCCGGAGGAAAAAAATAAGAACAATTTTCTCTGTGGCAGCGGTAGCCAATCAGACAGCCTCTCATCCGAGTCTGATGAATGTAATGATGAGGTATCCCAAGAGCTAGATAAATTAAGCAAACAGTTTGAAATGGAAGGTACAAATTATTGTAATTAATTATACTTATTATAATTTTTTAACATTTAACGGAATGTGCAAAGATGTGAACAGATTCACAACTGAAAGTGCAAATTCAAAACATAATTTGAAATCTTCATTTTATTCACTTAATTAATAGGTAATATTTTTATTACTACGATTGCAGAATGACAAAAGGAGAAACTGACAAATATTTGTGTGTTCAATACGACGGAAGGTATAAATTTAATCGTTTCCCGTTCGATATTCCTTTGCGCCAGAAATATTTCAAAAGAAAAATTACGAAATTTTTGGTGACATTAGCAAAGTTAATATATGTTTTGATATTATAATCATTTAATCATATCCGGAAAAGATGAAGCAGAACTTGATGTTGTTCTAAAGGCAATATTAGAAGAGCTAAATAATTGCATGCATTGAACTAAAAATTAAATAGTTCAAAATTTACTTTACTTACTAAATTGAAAGGCATGAGCCAAACGAATTTGCTACAATGAAAAAAGATGAGACAATTTCCGGAAGGCGTATAGTCTTCTTCTTCTTCTTTAACTTGAGATCAATGATCTGTTTAACTTTGTCGAAGCTAATCTGTTTTCTTGAGATAGATTGTCAGCTATCTCTCCATCCGTTATTGTCCGATATAGGTTGTCATGAGCCATTTGCATGTAATGTTTCAAATATGCATTTAGTGTCAGAAAAAAGACCAGGACAGGACAGTACTTTTATATTGAAATGTAGCGTATGCAACATTACCCGAGAAATTTATTCCGATGAACCCACCAGCAATAAAATGTCTGAAAATGATTCAGCTGTTCTTGGTTGTATATCAACTGGGAACGGATATTCACAAATGGCAGAAACCCATATCGCAATGGATATTCCTACAATGAGTAACCACAAATACCTATCCACTAGTGATCATATTGCTGATGTGATTCGGAAAACTGTCTGGAACTCCATGAAAGAAGCTGGTATAGAAGAATCTCGCCTTGCTCGCGAAACAGGGCTTATAGACGAACATGGTATGCCACTGATTACGGTCATTGCTGATGGTGCAAACGATCTTATAAATTCAACTAAAATGCATCTTCTGGGGGTGGCAAGTCTAGATTTTGGTATGGGAAGTTATATAAGCGTTTTAAAAATTTTTTTATAGGGTTGTATCATCGGACATGCAACTGGAAAATTATTGTATTTAGGAATCCGCAATAAGTATTGTACTATATGCTCTAAATCAGAAAGTGTGGAGCTTATTACACATAAGTGTTTTAAAAATTGGGATGGAAATTCAATATCAATGGAATCCGATATAATTGTCGAAGCATTTGCAAGGTCTGTTGAACTGCATGGCATTATATTCCAAAAATTAATTGGAGATGGTGATAGCAGTGTTACCAAAAAATTGCCGACAATGAAATCATATGGCTGTATCTTGTGCAGAAAATCTAATGTAGAAATCATCTTCTTAGGAATTTCTGCTCAAGATTGAAGGAGCTCAGTCAAAAAAGGACCAGTACAAAAAATTCTGTAGTACCAGTAGCATTAAGAAAATGCTTAGAAAATAATATCAAAAGGTTAAGAACAGGGGTGACAAAAGCTATTAGTTATAGAAAAAAAGAAGAAAACATTACAATGGCGGAAAAGATATCCAATTTACAAGAAGACCTTTTGAATGCACCAAGTCACGTTTTTGGTGAACATTCAAAATGTGCTTAAATTGCATGCTTTTGTAGTAGGGAAGGTACCGAAGAGGAAAATAAAACAGATGGTGTTTATGCGAAGGACACAGGTGGTGGACCAGTTCTAAAATCGCTAACGGAATTAGAGAATAATTTATTGGATTGGCAACCTTGCCTTAATTGAGGGGGGGCTTAAATGAGACGATAGTAGAGCTTCATGAAAATGAGTCTCATGTCGTTAATAATTATTCTTCAGAAGATGACGCCAGAATTCTGGATAACAACCTAATGTTGATTCCTACGTTGAATTCGCGACAATCTGAAACCTCCTCGACTTGATATTGGTTTGGAAAAGTTTTGGTTTCCAAATTCATAAGATCAAACCGAAACGTAAAATGTTTTTGCAGATGTTCTTCACCTCATAAAATTAATCCGTAACAATTTTCTTGATTAAGGCTTTTTTTTATAAGAAAGATAAGGATGATGATACAAAAATACTTGATAAATCGAAGTAACATTTTTATGAAAATGAAGACAGCAATGACATAATACTGTTATTTCAATACTTTTTAATACGTTAACCAGTAACACTTGCATTACTATATTTCATAGCACTATGATATTGTTGCATTCTGCATTAAAAGGTGTCATATCTTGGACAAGTGCTGAAGAAATACATGCAAATATGCCACACTGCTTTTCAGATATTCAAAAAGTTGCGAAACCAAAATGTTTGTGCTGCAAGATTAAATCTTATTCGCATTACAAAGGAACAAACACAATTAAATTTATGACCGGTGGAAGTCCTGCAGGGCTTATAACTTTTATTAGCGGGTGCTATGGAGGTAAAGCCTCTGACAAGGCCATATTTAAGCAGAGCGGTTTTATAAAAAAATTGAACATGTGTGTCGACCATATTATGGTGAATAAAGGATTCATGATTGAAGAGGTTGCTCGTAATCATGGAATTAGGGTTATCCAGCCTCCATTTTTAAGGAAGAAAAAACAATTTTCTAAAGAAGCACTTTTGAATGGAGAAATCGCAAAAGCAAGGGTGCACATCGAACGCTCTAATCAAAGAATCAAAGTATTTAAAATCTTTACAACAAATTACTTCACAACCCTTCATTTCATAACTCAAGAGACTGGATGCAGCTTGTCCGATTATGTGGGACATCCAAGCCATTTATAGTGCAGGAAATGCAAACCAGCGATTTCTTTGAATTTTCCAGCTTATTTAAAAATAATGTATACCAACTGCGAAAAATTGATGAACATGGAAACAAGATAATTTGGAGAAATATCAGATGGTTAAGGTATACCAAAGAAAATGGCATCATTTTATATAAAACTTCACTAGAGCGGAACGCTCTATTTCTAGAAATCAATTTCAGACGAAGAGGACAATTTATTAATGTAGACAATATGGTCGTTCCCTTATCTTATACGGGACCAGTACCCATTACTAAGGAAAAGAAGAAAAATTTATTAGAATTATTGCTATACATAGATGAAAATTTTCACAAATTTTATGAAAATCTTTTGTGTCAAGGCGATGTTGACGTTTTACCAGGTGCTAGTAGTAGCGAAGAGGATTCTGATTAAAGATAACCAAGTTTGTAACCTTCTTTGTAATATTTTTTAAATTTTATTGCAATTTATTATGATTTTATTATAAAAATATAGGTATTTAAAAAGAAATTTGCTTATTTTTATTATTACAATAAACAAGCATAATATTATAGTGTACATTGGTATAAGTCGTAACATTGTTTGTGTCAAATGGTATAAGTCAGCCATTTTTTATAAAATTTCATTTTTAACATACTTACTTTTAATAAAAAAATTAAATTATAAAAAATTGTAATCACCTCTTCATAAAGTTATCTAAATTACTGCACAAACAGCTTTGCATATTGTTGTTTAGCCGATTTATAGCATTCGAGTAAACTTTAAAATTCGTTTGTCATTTTGAGCTCATTATAGACTTAGGGCCAGTTCTACAAAGTATAAATTACGAATAAGCTATACTGAGAATAAGTCACACAGATTTCGTTCTACGCAAGCGTAGAACGCAATTTAGAGAGAGAAAAGAGAGACTTATTCTCAGTTTATACTTGCTTTGTAGAACTGGCCCTTATACCAATTTGCACGCGCACGCCGGAATTTACTTTATGTTAGCCAATGATCTAGTGTCTATACCATCGATATTTAACAGAAACCCAGAAGCAATTTCTTGTAGAAATTACATGTCCTGGATAAAATTGGATGATTGCAAATCCAATTCAGAAAAGATAGACGTGAATCCATCAATCATATTATATTCTTTGTTATACCATTGTTTTACATGTTTTATTGTTATTATTGCTTTATTGTTGAAATCAAGCTAGCGCCGCGCCCGCCGCCACCAACAAATAGTTGGGTAAGAGCAACAAATTCGCGATTCTCAAGCACCTTTGCGTTGCGAAAACGAATGGAACCTCGTTAATTCATTCATGCGCGTCACTGACGCCACCACTTAAATGTCTGTAACTCTCGAACGGTAAGAGCAACAAATTTCCATATACTTATTTTTTTGTTTTTAGTAAATTGTTGAGTGGTCTGGTGGCTGTAATTCGCGAACGGTAAGAGCAACAAATTCGCGATTACGGCAACAAATTAGCCACAAATTCTCAACATATTTTTTTAGATTTTGCGAAAGTGGCGGCACTAGGTTCATGCGGGTGGCCCTATGGAAGGTATAAATTTAATCGTTTTCCTTTGCGCCATAAATATTTCAAAAGAAAAATTACGACATTTTTGGTGACATTGACAATGTTAATATATATTTTGATATTATAATCATTTAATCATATCCGGAAAAGAAGAAGGGCATAGGTGGTGGACCAGTTCTAAAACCGCTAACGGAATTAGAGAATAATTTATTGGATGTTATTAGGGATCGCGTGGTCGTAACATTGTGAAATGCAATGTTTTGCTTTCCAAATCTTGTAATTTTGTAGTTTTCAGAAAATGTCTGCGATTAGTGACTATGCAAGAGGTCTTTCCCAAGAAAAGGTATCTGGAGAAACTAATATTATTAAAAGGACAAGATCCCTACACCCTTGAAAACAAAGTTTTTTCCATGTCTCTAGATGAAATTCCCCAAGTGACAATGGCAACAATAACAGACTTTTTAATTTTTCGGGTAAGCCCGTTCACTCAAAAGGAAGTAAGGGCCTATAAAAGCCTTGATGCTTTTGCTCAAGTGGCTTCACGGTGGGTCGAGGACATCAGGGCAAAAGAAATGAATGGGAACATCTGTGTACTTGGCAGGGTAGGAAAAAGAAAGTTATAAATATCATGAAAGTCATAACTAAAATGATTTGTTTCAGGTCATGCATTTGCACTTTTTCCCCCAAAAGGAGAAGTATTGATGTGCCACTGCAACTGTATTGCCGGTTTAGCCGAATCCTGCACTCACGTTGCAGCCATTCTGTTTACCTTGGAATTTGCCGGCAAAGAACAGCGATCAGTGACGGATGTCCTTGCCTATTGGGTTGGTCCAAAATCTAAGAAAACGTTTGTTACGATTAACAAGCCTCTTGAAAATTGCACCTTTAAAAAATCTAATTTTACTTATTAAATTTTATAAAATAAATAAAACTTTAGTATTACTTATTCGATTTCGTTGGTAAAATACAAAATGTGTTTTAAATAAAGAACGTCTGGGGATTTGTTATTCCATAAATTTAACCATAAAATTCTTTTATGTTTAAAATAGTCAATTTTGCATACTTAAGCCCTAATGCTGGAGCCTACATGCTGGTTTCACATTTCTAAGAAATTCATTGTTCACTTTGTTATTCTTGTAAAACTTAATCTTATTGGTTCACGACCCTCTGGTCATTCTGAACAACCAATTAGGAATTATTATTGAAGGATACAAGAAAAGGAAGGGTACATTTCTCACACGTGAACTTCACTTGTACTTTATGTTTCACAAAAGTAAGAAGTCTTTATGTCGTTCTGAAATAACTTTATTTTAATAATTTTACTAAGTTCAAAAATGTCTTCAAATAATCAAATAAATTACCAGTTAAAAGGTACATGCCGTTATCATCTAAATTCTTCAGTAATTGAATTCTACCGAAATTTTAATTGTAATTATTTGGTAATCAGTGTTAAACAAGTGTTGTTAAATAACTTAAAAGTTTAACGATAATAAATTGTTATCAAGATTTAATAAGAAGTGCTAATTGGAACTTATGGTTATGGAACTTCAGTCATCTAATTCAACAACAAGGAACCTACGATGGAATGGTTACATCAATTAACTTCGATAGTGTGTTATGTGAATTTACGTTAATTATTTTTGGTACGTACCTAAATAACATTTATTTAACTGTATTTTTATGTCGTAAGCTGAGATTACTTGTTAAATCATAATTTAAATTTAAAATATGAACTATTTAAAGATAACAACAAAAGTAATCTACGCTTACCAATGTTTTATTGTTTTAATTTTAAGTACTTTTATGTCCAGTTAAATGTTACTAATTATTTACTTAAAAAGTAAATAATCTAATTCTGTATTGATTTCCGTAATTATCCATGTTTTCTACAATATTTTTATTATTTCATATTATAATATTTAATTTAAATCAGATTGGTTTTATTTCTAATACATTCACATGCCTTTTATAAGTAAGGTAAGTTTGTTCTTAAGTAAACGTAAACTCCGACTTTGGGAGAAAGATTTCATTGCTGCACGTTTGAGCTAGCCAGGTAGAGCCCTTAACACGTTTTCCAAAAAAAATTGTAGACGTAGATTTTACTTCTAAAGTAACTACTACACCTACAGCAGATACTCCATCAAATACAGAGCAAGTACCAGATTTGAGTGAGTCGGAAGTGGAATTGTTTCTAAAGGAATACCACGATGACGGTGGTGTTTCTGTACTCCATTCACTCTATGAGGATAGCTTACCCAAGTGCTCATCGGACACTTCCTTACTGCTGTCAGATTTGTACGATGACAAATATAGAGCTATGCCCCTAACGGAAATTAAAACTTTAGGTGAAAACGTAACTGTTTCTGTTAACGAATCCCAAAGAGCAGAAATCGAACTAAGTACCCGGCAGCAAAGTAAAAATAAGAAATGGTTTTTGCTACGAGCTGGTCGGATTACAGCGTCCAATCTTAAAGATATTTGCCACACAAAAATTACCAAACCTTCGTGGCCGGTTTCAGCAACCTTAACTTAAATTTAATCTCAGATTAAATTAACCCATGTTAAATATGAACCAATGGAAAACGACTAAGTCATAAAACCGATTTCTATTGGTTCATATTTAACCTGGGTTAATTTAATCTGAGATTAAATTTCAGTTAAGGTTGCTGAAACCGGCCATCGGTGTCATTATTGAAAAGGGTATGTTACCCCCATTTATATAAAAGGACATTTGCAGCAGGTAAGTTTTATCACTATGTGCAAAACAAACTGTTATTGTTGAATGTTGTAGGAGTTTATGGATGTACTCATGAGAAAGACGCAATTAAGGAATCATAAGATTCAAACCGAAACGTAAAATGTTTTTGCAGATGTTCTTCACCTCATAAAATTAATCCGTAACAATTTTCTTGATTACGGCTTTTTTTATAAGAAAGATAAGGATGATGATACAAAAATTCTTGATAAATCGAAGTAAAGTAAAATCGAAAAATTGCTTTTGTTAACAAATGCGAAGTCGGATCGATGTGTTCTCTGCGGCGCGAATTTTTCAATTGCATCAGCTGGCATTGGACAGGTAAGTCAAATAATTAACTTATATCTTTTTTTTTAACCTTTAAGTAGTGCCGTGAATCTTTCCTACATGCATTTTAAATGGAAACTTTGCCTCGGAGACGCCCACGGCACTACTTAAAGGTTAATAATTAAATAACGGTTAAAATAAATGGCTATACATAATTCTAATGGTTAATCCTATTAAGTGTTAAGTGTAAAGTGAGTGAGTATAATTCCACCATTATTTGAAAATCGCATAATTCGAAAATTAAAAGGGGGGGGAGATTCCCAAATTCTAATTTTCTAATAACATGTTATTCCAATTAATAAATAAATCAATTTCCTTTAACGTGTTTACATAAGAAAGTGTAGAAAGATTGTGTAAAGTGAGTGAGCATAATTCCATCATTATTTGAAAATCGCATAATTCGAAAACTAAGATGGGGGGGGTTCCCACATTCTAATTTACGAATAACGTGTTATTCCAATAAATAAATCAATTTCCTTTAGCGTGTTTACATAAGACAGTGTAGAAAGATTGTGTAATGCTAGCAATCATTTAAATTGTTGTAACGTCCTGGAAGTAAATGACAAAACACACATTATTCAGTAAGCAGTGGATATTGCTCTTAATTAATTATTAAAATATTTAATTTTAATTTTATCTGTTAATTGCAGTCTTTTCTTGTTGTTTTCAGATAAGGCAGCATCAAGAAACAAAAAGGCATCAAAATAAAACTGAAATGAAGAAAACATCCGGTGCATTACAAAATTTTTTTATTTCAAATACTTCTTCAAGTGATGACAACAATATTACAGCAGCTGAGCTAGCATTGACTTTTCACACTGTTAAGCATAATCTTTCATACAATAGTATGGATTGCACAAATAAATTAACCAAATTATTATATGCAGATTCCAAGATAGCTACTAAAATTCGTCTAGGGAGAACGAAAATGGAAGCTTTAGTGACAGAAGTATTAGGACCATATGCTGTGAAAAACGTCCTAAATGATTTAAATAATGAAAATGTGTTTTACTGTCTTCAGACAGATGCTTCTAATAAAAAAAATATTAAATTATTCCCTTTAGTAGTCCAATATTTTTCAATTAATAATGGGATCCAAAACAAATTAGTGGATTTTTATGAAAATCCTGATGAGTCAGCTAATGGTATGTTTGCGGCAATCAAGAGCTCCATGAAATCCAACAATTTATCATTTAACCGGGTATCTGGACTTAGTGCAGACAATTGTAATGCAAATTATGGCATTCACCATTCACTATATAAGCATATGCAAAAAGAGGTTCCCGACCTAATAAAAGGAAACTGCCATGCGCATATTGTCCACAATACAGTTAAATACGCCATGGAATATTTAGATTGTGACATAGAAAATGTCGCATTGAAAATATAGTCATTTTTCTGTTTCGGCATGTAGAAGAGAGGAATTGAAGAAATTTGTCGCTATGGTTGGTGGAGTATTTCAAGAAATTAAACGCCATATTGGCACTCGTTGGTTATCATTACTTCCAGCCATCGATACACTTTTACTGAATTGGGAGCCAATATGTAATTATTTTGAAAGTTTAGGAGATGATTGTCCAAAAGTTATAAAGAATTTATTAAAACTAAATAATGAAGAGGATCATAAACTTCTTGAAATTTACTTGCATTTTTCAAGCCACATACTGAGCATCAAACATATAAAAGACCAGCACGCTCCTCCGCCGCCTCCAGCGTGTCAATTTTTTAGGACACACAACGCATTCTGATTGGTCGTTGGTAGTACCAACTTAAAAGTTAAAATCACCTCCCCCTGGGATCGAGTAGCACACCAATCAGGTTTTGTTTTTCAAAATTTTTCAAAAAAGCAGCGTGTCAATTTTTTAGGACACACAACGCATTCTGATTGGTTGTTGGTAGTACCAACTTAATCATCTCCCAACTGGGATCGAGTGGCACACCAATCAGGTTTTGTTTTTCAAAATTTTTCAAAAAAGCAGCGTGTCAATTTTTTAGGACACACAAGGCATTCTGATTGGTCGTTGGTAGTACCAACTTAATCATCTCCCCCTGGGATCGAGTGGCACACCAATCAGGTTTTGTTTTTCAAAAAAGCAGCGTGTCAATTTTTCGGACACACAACGCATTCTGATTGGTCGTTGGTAGTACCAACTTAATCATCTCCCCCTGGGATCGAGTGGCACACCAATCAGGTTTTGTTTTTCAAAATTTTTCAAAAAAGCAGCGTGTCAATTTTTTAGGACACACAACGCATTCTGATTGGTCGTTGGTAGTACCAACTTAATCATCTCCCCCTGGGATCGAGTGGCACACCAATCAGGTTTTGTTTTTCAAAATTTTTCAAAAAAGCAGCGTGTCAATTTTTTAGGACACACAAGGCATTCTGATTGGTCGTTGGTAGTACCAACTTAATCATCTCCCCCTGGGATCGAGTGGCACACCAATCAGGTTTTGTTTTTCAAAATTTTTCAAAAAAGCAGCGTGTCAATTTTTCGGACACACAACGCATTCTGATTGGTCGTTGGTAGTACCAACTTAATCATCTCCCCCTGGAATCGAGTAGCACACCAATCGGTTTTGTTTTTCAAAATTTTTCAAAGAAGCAAAATTTGTTTTTCCAACGCTGTCCACACTCACTCTACTGGGCAGTATATAAGGGATCATCAAACATATAAAAGACCAGCACGCTCCTTCGCTTCCAGCGTGTCATTTTTTTAGGACACGCAACGCATTCTGATTGGTTGTTGGTCGTACCAACTTAATATGATCACTCCTTGGATTGAGTTTCCATGGATGAGCCTTCCAGCTGTATTAATCTTCTTTATTATATAATAAAACTTTATCCGTTAATGCGATAAAATCGCTAAATAACAGCTCCACTGACTAGCCACCCGTCCGTGGACGGGCTTTCCAGCTAGTATTCAATAAAATAATAAAGCGTCTAGAAGGAAACTGCGTTACTATATTGGATTTGTATAATATTATGGATAATTTGAAAAAAGAATTAGTAGAAAGACAAACGGATAAATATTTTGGCTATGAATCAAAAATAAAATTAAAACATATTGAACAATCATCGCCCGAAACAGTTGATACTATTACCAATAATTTTTCACTCTTTATTGATAAGAGTTTAGAATATTTAAAAAAATGGTTTGACTTTAGTGAAGATAATTGGCTTTCGATACTAAATAACTTATCACTGAAGATGAAAAATGAGGTTGAGTTTAAACATTTTGAAATAGTAATTGAAAAGTTAAATTTACAGCAAAAATTAAATATTGAAATGGACAATTTATATTCCGAATCAATAAGATTTAAAGAAATTCAAAGACAATTTACTAATAATGAACAAGAATTTTATGACAAACATACTGTTGAAAAATGGCAACATATTCTTAAAAATGCAGGTGACGATTTGCCAAATATTAAAAACATTATTTCTTATCTACTTTCTGTTCCCGCTACTTCAGCTTTTACCGAGAGAATTTTCTCGGTGATGAATGTAAAGTGGCGGGACGAAAGAAACCGAGCTTCAATTAACTTAATAAAAAATGAATTATTTATTTTTTTAAATCTAGATTTGGACTGTAATACTAGCTATGACACTTTCAAGCATAGCCAAAAATTGTTAGCTAGTGCTAAAAGTTCAAATAAATATGTATTTAAACCAATAAAAACTTAAATTTAAAAAATACTTTTTTTTTCTTACAAATACTTTATTTTTTGGTCTTTAAAAGACAAGTTACTTTATTTTCCTCTAAAATAGTTGGCAACCCTAACTGTAGCAGAAGCAATTAAACGTGTTTTAAAATTACCATTCATGTAACATGTTTTTACTTAAAAACTTAATAAAAACATATTTTTTCAAATTTGACCCAAAATAGTAGAATTTCTAAAATAAGATATTACTTGTTTGTATTGTAGGTATATAATAGTAAATTATAAAGATTACCCTGAAGATATTATGTACAAACCCACTTTATCGGGAAGCCTAGGTCGCTTAGAGAGAAACTTAGAAAAACGAACATATTGAACCTTTGGAACAAAACAGCTTCGATTTAAATACTGGCAACGACATAAATATTTATAATTTTATTTAAATAGATATAAAGCAATTTATGTTTCAGTAGAAATGATGATCTCGATGAAACTAACTTCAGCGGGAATGATGCCGAGCTAAAAGAACTTGAATTAAAATAACTGTATTATGAAAGTCCAACTTTTAGAATTACGGTTCAGAAAGTCAAAAACTTAAAAGAAACTTGAAAGCAATTCATATTAGTTGTACTATTTGCAGTGAACTCGAACTACATGTCCGGCCACAACAGAAACCGTTCTATCGATACATTTGTTGTAGGTTACTCATATATTCAAAGTAATCATGTAGGTATATAATTATGTGGATTTTTAAATATTACTATAAATATTGTAAAATACACGAAATTGAAATAGATAACTATTAAATTAACTTACTTACCCATAACGCCATGTGATCTTGATGGTTCCATAAAACACTTCTTAGTTAAATGGAATTAATGTCATTGCAGCCGCACATTATACTAATAAACCATAAACCACTAAAACATAAATCTGTACTTACATTTTTTTAATTTATCTTTAACAAATTGAAATAATCATATAAATAATAGGTTAATGTACTGTAAGAAAAGTGTTACCAACTACAATACATAATTCTCTATTTTACCAACAACTTTGAAATTTAAATAGGCAGGGGCGTACTTAGTGTATAGAATTAAGATCCCCAAATTTTTCATATCATAAATTGAATTATAGAGCACTAATGATGAGTTTCCTACAAGTAACTTAAATTTTTATATGGGGCTGAAGTTATATTTAAACTTAGAACTGCATTGAAATTTAGATTTATATTTTTACAGTGGACCAACTAGACAGTACTGCAACTAAAAGCGTATTTTCGCGAGGATCCCGGTTAGTACCGCTTGGTTACTTTTGGTCAACTTTGGTTAGTCCCCCACCACAATTTCTAATTTAACATAACCTCAAATCCTCGTCTTTAGAACGTTTAGAACCACTTCCAACTTTATAAAATTTAAATTGTGGCGCACATTTGTACTAGCAAAGCAACCGCAAAAAGTAACCACTGATTTTGAGCGGTCGTCTTTGGTTAACTTTGGTTTGGTAACTTTTTAACCAAAAACTACCTCCCCTCTAACCGTTCGTCGCGAAAATGACATAAAATCTAACCGGTTACTTTTGGTTAACCAAAATACCTCGCGAAAATACGCCTTAAATCAACAACATGATAATAAGCTGAAATTTACTACACAGCCTTCACTTGCAGCGAATTTTCATAGTTTAATTTTGTTTTTCTAACGTTTCTAACGACCACGTTGACCAAATGAACAGACCCAAGTCTATACCCCCCCCCTCCCAGGTTTCATGCCCATTTCTTCACATTTTAGAGGGATACATTTGCTTTGGTTTAACAATGTTTTTAAAAGCTTTTATTTAACCTTCATCCGCTCGCGCCTATAAAAGTTACATTTCCGATCGCGTATGCGGCAGTTTGGCCGCATATGATTTTTATCGTTTTCATGTGAGTTTTTCTTCATTCAAAGTGCATGATTTAAATTGTTTAGGACTTATGAACTCTGACATAACATTACAAGTAGATATATGTTTGGACAAAAAAATCTATATTAAAATTTAAAATCAAATTTATATTTAAAATTAAAAAAAATTACAGGAAATAAGTTTCAAGAAATAAATTTTCACAACAAATATTTCACAAGAAATAAATTTTTTAAGTTAAGACTTAAAAAATTCAAAATGTACTGTAATCGTTTACGGCACTCAATTTGTATCTAATAATATTTTATTTCTCAAAATATATCTCTAATTTATTATTTTATATTTAATATTTTCTCAGTAAAACCAACATTCGAGTATTGATAAAAAGTTACGTTATCGATCGCGCTATACGGCAAATTGGCCTCATTAAGACACCTAGGGTAGTTTGTGGCTGTACTGAATTTTTAGCTTTCTTATCAGAACACGGGCATGGTCTATTGGAGAAGATAGTAATTAGAGAATACAAGCCCTTCCCACCCCTCCCATGACGCTCTGGAAGAAAATGGGAGAGAAAATTAAAAAATGCGGCCAATTTGCCGCGTACGCGAGCGGATGAAGGTTAATTTGGTGTGAGCGTTGTCCGTCGACGGAGTTAGTTTTTAACTAACTTCCTAACGTCATAGAAAGCTGAAATTTGGTATATAGCTTCCACTTGTAGCGAATTTTCATAATATTAATTGTGTGTTGTTATATTATTATTTAATGTTATATTGGGTATCAGGTTATTGAATAATAAACCAATATAAATACAACACTTTATTATATGAAGCTATTTGGTTCGTAGTTAGATATAGACTGATTACTAATAAGTTCAGTCATTGTTACATGAACTTACTCCCACGTACATACGCATAATATTTATTCTTACAACATCTCCTTTTTTTTATAATTATTGAATAACAAATTTAAATCAAAGTTATATTATAATAATTCTTAAAATTTAAAATAACAAATTTTTCTTATTTCTAAAACTGATTACTTGTAAACATAATCTTTTAAATAACTAGTGCCTGTTTTCACCAACAATTTATTTAAGAATTTCCTAGTAATGAATTACTTAGCTACGATTCCATAAATGTGATTGGTCAAATTTGACATGAGTTTTTTTATGTCAATATACTATGTCAAATTTCACCAATCACATTTATGGAATCCTAGCTAAGTAAATTTTTACTACGAAATTCTTAAATAAATTGTTGGTGAAAACAGGCACAAGTCTCTTTAATTGTCTTCCATATCGCGACGTTTTCACTACTTCATTTTCCCGACCTTTAGTTTCACTTTCCGGCATCACTACATTTTCAAACTTATCATCACTGTTATTATTGAGTTTAGATTCTAACAATTGTTCAAACAAATCCTGATTATGATAGTTATGTTTCTTAAAATTATTTTTATTAACCTTTTTTATGAATCTCCTGTTTCTATTAACAATTTGATCGTTATTGTGAAATTTAACATTATATGAACGAGGCCTGTAACTATTTTTGTTAACAATCATTGCAGGTTCCCAATACTTTTTTATTTTATTTTGAACTACAACTTCATCACCCTTTTTTAAATTAGTTAAGTCTTTAGCTGTTAAATCAAATTGCGATTTTTGTTTAATTTGAGAATCTTTTAAAACTTTGTCAAAATTTTTATGACTGTAATTTGGTTTTAATAGGTTATTCTTTATTGGTACGTGACCTCTAAGTCTTCGTCCGAAAAGTAATTGTGCTGGTGACGGCATATTTGTTCCCAATGGTGTATTACGATATTCTAATAATACTAAATAAGGATCTTTATTATCGAATTCTGCTTTTTTAAACAATTTCTTGATTGTTTGAACTTGTCTTTCGATAAAACCATTTGATTGAGAATAACGCGGAGATGATGTCTTATGTATTATTTCCCAACTTTCAAAAAAATTTTGAAATTTTTCATTCGTGAATTGCGGTCCATTATCCGTATAAATTACTTCTGGTTTTCCATGTCTAGCAAATATGGATTTAAATATTTTAACAACTTTATCGGCAGTTGTTCTTTCAAATATTTCAACTTCAGGATATTTTGAATATCTGTCTACCACTAAAAGATATTCTTTTGAATTTAAGGTAAAAAAATCTGCGTCCACACTTTGCCACGGTCTTTCTGGTAGTTCTCGATTAATTAATGTTTCTTTTTGCTGAGTATTTTGAAATTTCAAACATGCTGCACAATTTTTAATCGTGTCTGTTATTTCTTTAGTCATAAATGGCCAATACACCAGTTCCTTTGCTCGATTTACTGTTTTTGAAATACCCAAATGATTATAATGGATTCTACCTGTAATTTCTTATCGCATAGATTTAGGTATTATAAATCGATCTCCTCGAAATAACACTCCATTGATTTCAGTTATTTCATCCTTAATTTTAAAATATGGTTTAACTATGTCTTTAAGTTTACTTTTATGACTTGGCCAACCTTGTGATACTATTTTCTTTAGCAAGGTTAATTCTTCATCTTTGTCAGTTTCATTTTTCAATTTATTGAACTGTTTTGGGCTAATTTCCGCATAGTTAATAATGTTAACATGAGCTTCTATTTCACTCTCTATTACTTTAAAATCATTGTTTTCACAAAATGCCCTTGACAACGTGTCAGCTAAATAAAGTTTCTTTCCTGGAACATATTTAACTTCCAAGTCGTAATTTAAAACATTGAATAACATTCTTTGTAACCTTGGTGGGCTTTTCTCAATTGGTTTTTTAAAAATACTTTCCAACGGCTTGTGATCAGTTTCTACTGTCACTTTTTTTCCATAAATATATTGTTTGAATCTTTGACAACCAAACGTAATTGCCAACAGCTCTTTCTCAATTTGAGCATACCGCTTTTGCGTGTCATTTAATGCCTTTGATGCATACTCAATTAGTCCTCCTTCCTGAAGGATTACTGCACCCATGCCCTCACTCGAGCTATCTACCGATAAGGTAATTGGTTTCTTCTCATCGTAGAATTTCAACACGGGACTTTTACTTAACAAACCTTTTAGGTGTTCAAAATCCTCTTCGTGTTTTTGTGTCCAGTTCCACACAACATCTTTCTTTATAAGTTTTCTTAAATTTTTGGTTAATTCTGAAAGATTTGTTATAAATTTGGAAACGTATGTTACCATTCCTAAAAATCTACTCAATTCTTTTGAGGTTTTAGGCGTTTTAATTTGCTTGATTGCTTCAACCTTTTCATTATCAATTTCAATTCCTTTCTCTGAAATATTATGTCCTACATATTTAATTTGCTTTACGCCAAATTTACATTTTTCTTTATTAAATTTTACTCCTTTTTCTTTTGCTCTTTCCAACACTTGATTTAAAATTTTATCGTGTTCCGCTTCATTTGGAGCAAATATGATCAAATCATCGATATAAATTTTTATACCCTGTATTCCTTTGAATACTTCCGTAAAATTTCTATGAAAAATTTCAGGTGCATTGCTCAACCCATACGGCAATCTGTGAAATCTGTATCTTCCAAAAGGTGTGACAAATGTTGTCAGTTTTGAAGAATTTTCTGACAATGGAATTTGCCAAAAACCTTTTGAAGCATCTAGCACAGAAAATATTTTTGAACCAGCCAAATTATGCATCAGCTCTTCAAATGTAGGTAATTCATACCTTTCTCGCAAAATTGCATTATTTAATTGCCTCGGGTCTAAACAAAGCCTTATTTTATTCTTAGGTTTACTGACGATTACAATTGGATTGACAAATTCAGTAGCCTCAGTAACCTCACTAATTATTTTATCCTTGAGCATCGTATCAAGATGCTTTTTTAAAGGTTCCCTTAATGCAAATGGGACTTTTCTGCATGTTGCTGCAGCCGTTTCGTAATCTTTTTTTAATTTAAAATCACATGGTTCCACCTCGATTTTTCCTATTCCTTTGAATAATTCAGAATAATCTCTTAAAACCTTTACTTTATAATCATCATTAATTACATTAATGTTCAAATTTTGGGTTTGTTTTAGCAAATTCAAATTTTGTATCGTTTTGATACCTATTATTGGTTTAGCAGCTAAATCTTTAACATCAATTATTAAAAAATTTATTACGTTACTTTCTTTTCTGCAAATAATATTCAAATTACAGGACCCTACAACATTGAGTTTTATACCTCCATAATTAAAAACCTCGTTCTTACATTTTCTCAAACTTAAATTTTTTAATTTTAACTTTTCAAAAATAAATAACGGAATAACATTACAATCTGCCCCTGTATCTAATTTAAATTTTATATTTTGATTAATTTCTGGTATTAAAATTGTTTCGTAAAATTCAGAATTTACTGTATTGACTGTTAAAGTACCTAATACATTTTGAAATCAACGAATTTATTCGTGACACGTTTGATGTGAAGCATATTGAATACAATATAAACACAATATTGTGTTTGTGTGCCGAATATTGTGTTTATATTGTAATACATTTTGCATGACATCAGAATCGCTTTCTGAATCATCTGTTTGAACTTGAACCCAATTAATATTTTTAGATTTACACATTTCAGCTAGGTGGCTATACCTTCCGCATTTTCTACACCTGAGAAATTTTGCTCTGCACGGCTCATTGAATTGATGACCTTGACCACAACGTTGACATACCTGTTGTCTGAAGTTGTCCTTATGAGATGAATATTTATTTCTGACCTCATATTTGTTGCGTCCTTGGTTTGGCAGTTTCCTCGATACCATTTCAACTTTTTCACTTCCGTGGGCGTCTTTATTCAGATTTTTCATATAATTTTCACTTTCTTCAGCAGCTTTGCAAATTTCCACTGCTCACTTGTAATTTAAATTCGGCTCTCTTAGCAACCGATTTTTAGTAGCTGGATTTTTTATTCCACACACTATTCTGTCTTTAATTAATTCGTCTTTTAAATCCCCGTAATCACAGTTACGCGCAATTTTCCTCAAGTCCGCTAAGTACGCTTCAAACGTTTCCGATTCGCGCTGGCATCTCGTATTGAATTTACTTCTTTCAACACTTTTATTAGTTTGAGGTAAAAAATAATTGTCATATCTTTTAATTACTTCACTAAGGTCTTTTTGTTGCTCATCAGTTAGATCGAAAGATTTGTACACTTCACGGGCTTCGCGACCAATGCAATGTAACAAAATAGCAACTTGTACATCACCTGCTTTTAAACTACAGCCACTCGCGATATTAAAAATTTTAAAATCGGATTTAAACAATTTCCAATTTTCGGAAATGTCACCTTCCATTAACATGGATTTTGGTTGTTTGAGGAATTCCATTTTCACTTTTAAATATTACCTTTGTAACACTTTACTTTTTCCACTATTTATTACCTTTGTAACTTTGGAAACTAGTTAATGCCTTTGCACTAATTATTTTTATTATTACCTTTGTAATAATTCTTATTGAGTCTTCTTCTAACCCCTTTTTACGACTGCGCCATGTTATATTATTATTTAATGTTATATTGGGTATCAGGTTATTGAATAATAAACCAATATAAATACAACACTTTATTATATGAAGCTATTTGGTTCGTAGTTAGATATAGACTGATTACTAATAAGTTCAGTCATTGTTACATGAACTTACTCCCACGTACATACGCATAATATTTATTCTTACAACATGTGTCCCAAAATTCCGCGAAATAAGCGAAAAATCGAGAAAAAACTGAAAATAATAAAGCTCATGCGTGGCTGCGCATTGTACAGATTCACCATACAGGGTGAAATTACTAAATCGCATTCTCATTTTTAAGGACCGCATTCAGGGTGAAATATTTTATTTTAATGATGTATATGTTACGGAAAAAGTACGTAACTGGAAAATGTACACATTTACCTGTAAATGTGTACATATTCCACGGGAGTTGGTAAAAGTGCGTGGAATAATATAAAAGAGGGCGCTATCCTTACAATTACCGATAAATGTGCACATGTGACATGTACCTTGGTAAAAGTGAGTAGGCGAATGCCGAACTGTTGTGATGTAATTATACCATTCTTTAAAGTCTGATCTGATCATCTAATTTAAAGATTGTATTTATTTTCTATACTTTCTGCATAGATCTATGAAATTAACCCCCAATTCCATAAAACTTTTAACAAGCTGTTAAAGTTAACGGATGAATTCTATTGGTCTATTAGTACTAACGGACGCTTTCTATTGGTTAGTTAAATTTAACACGTTGTTAAAAGTTTTATGAAACAAAGCATAAATCAGGCCCGTAGCCAGGATTTCATTTGGGGGGGGGCACTTGTAAAAGGCCTTTTGTAAAACGTAAAATTTTCGGTGGTTAATTAAATTAACTCATTATTTATTTATTATTTTATCATTTCGGGGGGGGGGGGGCAAGTGCCCCCAAGTTCCCCCCTTTAAATTATCTAAATTGTGGGGTTTTGTAAACATAACCTATAAATAAAGTGTCAACTACTATCAATATTTTAATATTTAAACGATAAATTGTTTTATTTATTATTATAAATTTCAATTAAATATAATAAAATTAATTTAATATTAAGTGGGCATTTTAAATTTATTTAAATAAATAAATATTAATATTTCTAATCGTTCGAAATTTAAAAATGTCCGTTCATTAAGTTTCAATATACTTTTCCCAACATTGTTTGGTAAATGTGGACATATTCTTAATTCTATAGGGAAAGGTACTGTTGCAAAACTTTTGGCTGAGCGATCGGGAATATTTCGAACTAACCAACTACTTAAAAGAAGACTGTGGTTCCCCAACTTGTAACGCAATAAAGTGCTAGGTTGGGTTGTTTAAGTACTAATTTTATTTCATTGGTAAAACGTTGAAAATTTCTACAATAATAATTATAACAATAACAATATCAAGAATAAAAAAATAATAATAGTACTCACAATTCTGCCGCGCTATAGCCTGTTCGAAATGCACTGGTGTGTTTTCTCCTCGTGCCTATCGTTGTGTTAGACTATGGCGGGCAGATTGTGTCTCAATACCAACCAAAAATAATTGGATGGTACCAACCTTGAAGGCGGTGAAATTTAAATTTCAACCGCTTCCAAAGTCAGGGCCGGACTTTCGGCAACAGGTACATTGTATGTACATTTACCAAGAGCACCGGAAAAAGTGCACATTTTCCGGTAAATGTGCACTTTTACCGGTATATGTACTTTTCCCGTAACATATACATGGTGAAGCATCAAATATCAAAAACACTTACCAGGGGAATTCTGATAGGATGAAGCAGGAACTGTATTTGACAAATAATATGACTAAAAAATTAAAAACTGAATAAAAAATTTAAAATTTTTAAAAAAAAACCTTTTATTTTAAATTAAAAAGGTGCACTAAAGAATAAAAAATAATTTTAATAAAAATAAACAAAACTTCTTGAAAGCATCAATACAAAAGCGTGGGGCTATCAATTGCTTACTTACCTCTAAATATAATAGCCCCACGCTTTTATATTGATGTTTTCAAGAAGTTTTGTTTATTCTTATTAAAATTATTTCTTATTTTTTAGTGCACCTTTTTAATTTTAAATGAAAGGTTTTGTTTTAAATTTTTAATTTTTTTTATCCTATTTCATAATTTATTTCAATTTACTTATTTCATCCCTCGCCTACACTTGCGCCTGAAGAAGATTGGGGCAGCGTCATTATTTTTTTACTTTACATTGCCTTGGCCCATATGATTTTGCGGCCCATATGCATTCGCACATCGCGTCCCAAATCATAAATTTGCCGTGATAAAAAGTTCAATTTTTCTAATAATAATTCATTTGCGAATCCTAAATCCCCCTATCCTAAAATCATAAAGGGTTACTCTTAATAATGAAGTGCAAGAAATAAATTTTGCTGCATTCTTTAAAATTTATTGGTTTTTTATACTAATTCTTAGATTTCTTAAATCACTAGGCGAATCAGCGGCCCTCGACCGCCTTCACTTCCTATGAATGTCGGATGTGGTTGTTCGGCCTTCGGTCTCACAGGGCGGAGGGATACTGACAATCTCGTAAATCCACTCACCGTCACGTCACCGTCATCGCATCACCACTAATTAGATATTAGGTGACAAATTCCCTTTGGATAGAATTTCCATAAAACCCATTCTTAGTGCTCACCTACATATAGGCAAGTCCTTGTAGCAAAAAAGGTATGAAAAATTTCAAAAGTTTTCTAATTTTGAGACAACATTGAAGGAGGTAAAAAAATAATAAATCTGATTTTTGCACCCTTTTTTGGTGCCCGGAACATTGTTAAATTAACAAAAAACGTAATTTCGAAATTTATGCAAACCTTGAAGAACATAATTATTAGAAAAATTATAGTTGAGAATGGCGGTCATTAATGATCTAAATAGAGATCCGAGTTTACATCTTAAAGCCAGTTCACACTATATGATTTCTCATATGACTTAGTCATAAGAAAAATCATGGCTAAAGTCATACCATCATAACAGCCAATCATAAAAGCCATAACTTCTATAATATCAAAAATCGTATAGTCTGAACCTAAAAATATTTCATAACATTCAACATAATATGTAAGAAGTAAGTATGCAAGTGCCTATTATCACAGAGATGGTTGTAGAGTCAGGACCTTTGGGATCGAGTTTTTGAAGGATTTGGTAAGTAAAGTTGTATTTTCATTAAACCAGTACGGATCTGATGATATCAGTGGCACGTGTAAAAACGTCCTAAGATTGAAACATATGTAATCCGTTAAGGTGTCTTTTGATTTTATAATTTTTTCTTGCTAATTTTTTCAATTAACTTCGTATCCCTTAGACGGACCTGTTTGTTCCTATATTTGTGTGATGATATGTAAGAAGTAAACTCGGATCTATATTTAGATCATTAATGACCGCATTCTCAACTATAATTTTTCTAATTATTTTAATGGATGGTCAACTAAAACGTTTTGTAGATTTTTGTATTTTTGTATAATTCTTATATTTTAAATTCAATTTTTTCAAACATTATTTGTATCAATTTCTTCTTGGAGAACATTTTAATAATTAAAACACATCTTTAAAAAAGTTTGCACCCTGCTATAATGACCGGAACATTGCAAACAGTAGCTTATTAATTTTTTTTTGGTGTTTTCTATCGAAAAAAAATTGCAAAATTCATGCAAATCAATCCTTAATACAACCCTGTATGCCAATAATACAAGTGGAAATGGGGTTTTGTAAACTCCGCTAATTTCGACCCACCTTAAGATGGGGCTTATTTTTTGTATAATCCTGGTTGTAAACTCCCCTAACGTCGAGGGATTACTAGGCAATAAGATTATAAGGGCATATGTAATCTCCCCTAATCCAGCAGGTAGAATTTAAAAAAAGTGGTGAACTCCCCTAATTTTGAAGATTTCACCAATAATCCTAGTTGTAAACTCCCCGAATGTAATACATTTTAAGTAGGATAATTAAGAAGGACTTAACTAAATTATACATAATAACTAAACAGAAAATTTTGAATTTATTTAAAGTTTAAAATTACACAAAATTCTTAATGAAAACCAATCACCTATAAAACTGTGATGCCGACATGCCCTTCAAGTGAAATTTTGGGGTGAAATTGGTGTCAAACGTTTGAGCATCAATGAGCTTCTAAATTTTTTGTTTGAACCTCAACCGTCGCGGAGTTCTTCGCGAAACATTTGGGGGGTGGGGCTGGAGACATGTTTTCCTATTTTCATTATTATTACGAATTTTTCTGCGAAATCGATGTCTATCGATAGAGCTTCGTTTGAGCTTGAATGAGCTTCCATTCCCATAATTATATTTTCATTTTCTGCAAAGTTAAGAGCATGTTAAGAGTATTTCAAATTTCGAGGCCTCCGAGCTGGTTTCGTACGAAAATCTTCCCCATGTTTTGTTTTAATTTGCATATTTGATAATAATTAATGATGTTCCTCGTCAAATAATTGAGTTAATTTCTATCTCTTCAATGGTTATTGTTCACTGTTGGAAGCTTGATCACAGCATCTCCACTTTTTAATGCACGATTAAAATAAAATTTATAATCCTCATAAATAACAATTTGTTACCACATTGACCAGTAGTCCAATTATTTCAGACCAATATGTTTGAAAATACGCAAAAAATAAAGCGGCGTTCACAATGAAGTGGGGTCTTGCATTGTAGAGAGCTGGCAAGCGCCAATTAGATTAAAGTATTTTCGTGTATCCTTTTCTATAATTAAAAAATTGTTCATTCTGATTGGCTCTTCCTAACATTCTGCCGAAGAAAGGCAAGACCCCACTTTATTGTGAACGCCGCTTAAGAATAACTTGAAATAATAATTTCCCTGAAGTAATAATTATAAAAACAATTTTTATATAGCAAACATTTTATGACTCCCCCCCGTATGCGTAAATATCCTTCATGTACAACTCATGAGCTCTGATGTTCCAAAGATTGCATATGGTCACAAATGTATAAAAACTAGAGCAAATTTCAACAAATAACCTAAGTTCTGATGTGCCAAACTTATCTGTGTATGGATTTCATTATTGACAAGAAGTTTTTGTTAAAACAATAATTTGTTTATTAAAAAATAATTTTAATAAGAACAAAGAAAGCTTTTTGAAACAACTACAGACCAATATGTTTGAAAATAAAGAATTTTTTATATGGCACACATTTTGTAACCCTCCCCCTTAGACGTAGATGATTTTTTTTATGGACGACCCCAAAGCTCTGATGTTCCAAACCTGTCTGTACAGATTGCATATTGGCCACAAATTTATAAAAAAGCGAATTTCAACAAATAACCTAAGCTCTGGTGTGCTATGATTTTCTAGCTATGGATTTCACATTGACAAGAAGTTTCTGTTGACCTTTTATTTAAAACTAAAAAAGTGCTCTAAAAAGTGAAAAATAATTTTAATAAGAACAAAGAAAGCTGCGTGAAAGAACTATAGGCCAATATGTTTAAAAGTACATAAAAAATAAGAACTTGAGATAATAAACCCCTGAAGCAGTAACTTATGGATACCCAACATTTTTACATTTGAAACAATGTTAAATAATATTTTTCATAATTACAAACAAACAACCAAACGTGATAAATGCAAAATAATGTTGTCTAGCAATGTTGTGTAGCATTATTTTGCATTTATAGCCAATAATGAACTCAAAAACTAAAACTTACATAATGTAACAATTTATTGTAGAAAAACGAACCACAACTACACCAATTATAACATTTTAATTAATTGACTTATTTTTTCTATTCCATTTATTTGATTATTTATATTCATCAAAGTTGGTAGCAATATATGATCCCTAAAGCCTATCTATAAGCGTTATAATCGGGGTTTTGTAAACTCCGCTAATTTCGACCCACCTTAAGATGGGGCTTATTTTTTGTATAATCCTGGTTGTAAACTCCCCTAACGTCGAGGGATTACTAGGCAATAAGATTATAACGCTTATAGATAGGCTTTAGGGATCATATATTGCTACCAACTTTGATGAATATAAATAATCAAATAAATGGAATAGAAAAAATAAGTCAATTAATTAAAATGTTATAATTGGTGTAGTTGTGGTTCGTTTTTCTACAATAAATTGTTACATTATGTAAGTTTTAGTTTTTGAGTTCATTATTGGCTATAAATGCAAAATAATGCTACACAACATTGCTAGACAACATTATTTTGCATTTATCACGTTTGGTTGTTTGTTTGTAATTATGAAAAATATTATTTAACATTGTTTCAAATGTAAAAATGTTGGGTATCCATAAGTTACTGCTTCAGGGGTTTATTATCTCAAGTTCTTATTTTTTATGTACTTTTAAACATATTGGCCTATAGTTCTTTCACGCAGCTTTCTTTGTTCTTATTAAAATTATTTTTCACTTTTTAGAGCACTTTTTTAGTTTTAAATAAAAGGTCAACAGAAACTTCTTGTCAATGTGAAATCCATAGCTAGAAAATCATAGCACACCAGAGCTTAGGTTATTTGTTGAAATTCGCTTTTTTATAAATTTGTGGCCAATATGCAATCTGTACAGACAGGTTTGGAACATCAGAGCTTTGGGGTCGTCCATAAAAAAAATCATCTACGTCTAAGGGGGAGGGTTACAAAATGTGTGCCATATAAAAAATTCTTTATTTTCAAACATATTGGTCTGTAGTTGTTTCAAAAAGCTTTCTTTGTTCTTATTAAAATTATTTTTTAATAAACAAATTATTGTTTTAACAAAAACTTCTTGTCAATAATGAAATCCATACACAGATAAGTTTGGCACATCAGAACTTAGGTTATTTGTTGAAATTTGCTCTAGTTTTTATACATTTGTGACCATATGCAATCTTTGGAACATCAGAGCTCATGAGTTGTACATGAAGGATATTTACGCATACGGGGGGGAGTCATAAAATGTTTGCTATATAAAAATTGTTTTTATAATTATTACTTCAGGGAAATTATTATTTCAAGTTATTCTTAAGCGGCGTTCACAATAAAGTGGGGTCTTGCCTTTCTTCGGCAGAATGTTAGGAAGAGCCAATCAGAATGAACAATTTTTTAATTATAGAAAAGGATACACGAAAATGGAAATCACTAACCACTAAATAGATGATAGATGTTTATGTTGATTGTTATGACGAACGACAGCTTAGTAGAAAATGTTTGTCTTCTCAACCGGAATAGAAGTTCAGCTTGGCTTGGAGAAAGATTAATCAGAGGAATGAATACATGTTCACATGATCACAAGTAAGAATTTCAGCATCAACAACATGTTCAACCATATTTCGGATGATCAGGTTTGTTTCATATTGCACAATCCTTTCCTTGTATTCAAGTTACGCTGCAGCATGACGATCGATGCTATTTTCAGTGTCGGTATGTGCGGAGGCATTCCTGAAGAAGTCTGCAACTAAGGGCCAGTTGTATAAAAGAGGGTTAACTCGGGGATCAGCTGATCCTGGTTCAAGAGCTGATCCAGGATCGACCGAAGGTAGATAGATTTACTTGATAGGTTTATTTATAATCTATTTACCTTGCGTCGATCCTGCTTTGCTTTGATCCTTGGTTTAACCATGATCCGAGGATGATCTTCTTTTATACAACTGGCCCTTAATGAACTCCATTGGATAATTATTTTGTTCCTCTGGTTTATCACATTCGATATATACCCGACCTCCTCTTTGAACAACATGTAAGCATTGCCTAAAGTCTCCGCCCAACAAAATGATTTTATTTCCAAATGAAATTGTATATTTCATCATATCCCAAAGAAGCAGATCGAGAACTTCAAGAGAACGTCCTTGTATTATTGCCACTTCGTCCCAGATAATCAAGCTGGCAGCCTCCAACTCGCGATATGCTTTTTGGTCTCGGGTCAGGAGCGATTCGGCCGTCCTTCCACCTTTCAGCAATGTCGCTGCGATTCTTGCCGAGGTTACCAAAATTACCTTAGAGCTTAGATCATTTAAGCCCAGTTTATCAATCTCTAGTTATTGTCGCAAGTAAATTTATCTGATAAGTACATTTTAAAGGCCCTATAGAAGCCTTTCAAACCTGGATTATCATTATCTGTTGGTGAGTTATGTTAGGGTTTCTCCTTAGTCCGATCTGTTTTTACCTAACTATTCTGTCTCTTATTATTATGTTTAAATTTTTTCAGATAATCCCGTTATTCTAACAATTGAATTCGTAAGGAATTCAAAGTACCGTTTGGTACTTCTCACTGATGATGATGATGTGTGCAATAGATAACCATCAAACTCTATCAATCGAAGTTGTCTTCTAATCAAATAATGCTGGTTAGAGTTTATATTTTCCATATAGTACTAGGAGGAGTTAATGTGCAGAAGTGAATATTATTTATTCGTTCGGGTTTATGTTGGTGTCAATTGGTGGAATTGGGTATAACGCGTTCTTCCTCCACATCTACTGCACACGAGACGACACGAGGAATAGGCTCCTCCTAGTCACTAAGGAAAAAATTCACTCGACTGCATTTCACACACCAAAAATTGGAATAACGCGAATGAAATTGAAATTAAAAATTTTGATCGATTGTGCTTCATGGCTAGGGTACGCAAAATATATTTGAAATATAGAGTTAAATCCATTTCAAAAACAAAATACAGCCTAGATTTCAAGTACTTGAAGTTCAAAATGCAAGATAATTTGAATTATTTATTTTAAATATAAAAATTAATTAAGATATATAGGTATTTAATTAAAAACTAATTATAAGTTCTTTTACTACTTAAAGATAAGTAATTTCTTCTATTTCGGTTATACTTTCTTGTATATCAATAATATTTCTCATAAAAGCATCTTCTGCTATTTCATTCAATTCAGCCGATAATGTAGGATTGGTTTCAGCAACTATTTTTGAAAGATAGCCATCTTCATTTTTGAGCAATTCATAAGGATACCCAAATTCTACTAAAACTCCTTCTTCTAAAACTGCCACTTTATCAGAATTCAATACTGTTTTTAAATTATGGGCAATAACCAATACTGTACTCATATTGAATTTTGTCTTAATTATTTCTTCAATTAATTCATTAGTGCTACAAAAAAAAATTATTTTTGATAATAAATTGATTTAAATTCAAAAAATTAAATTATGATAATTCAAACCTCCACGGTCCAAATGCAGGAATATATAAAAACCAAAACCATTTGCACTGCAAGGCGCTGCCGTGTAATTGCCGCGCTTGTCGTTGGTCGGACGGTTAACGCGCATTACTCCCGCGTAATTACCAAATTACTCTCAGTTATTGCTACTCAAACGATATTGCGAAGAGGCTCCCATCCCATTGATTATGCAAAGTACCGGCACATATGGTTCCATGATTCTTTCATCATAATATTATATCAGTGTTATAACTTTCGAACCGGAGGTGCTCGCGGAAAATTTTTACTAGCTGCAAGGAAAAGAGGTTGCGCCTGGCGGTATTTACCGTTCTTCTATCGGCCGGGCTGAATTCGACGGTCGGTATGATGATGCACGGCAACAGTATTCTCTCGACTGATTGTCTCAGGGTCGGTCCCGGGGAGGGGATTCCTGTTTCATCATTACCAGATGAAGAAAAGTCTCTCAAGGGGGATTCTCAAACCTGTAGGTTATCAGAGTGTTCTAGGTCGTAGAGACCTACGATTTAACGTGAAATTCGAAGCTGGCACCATGTTCCGAAATAATCACATGATGTAACGAAAATTTGTTAATATTAATTAACATCAGTTTTCGTTTGCTTTCCTCCTTATTTTCGACCATCTGCATTTTTGCATTTTTTTATAATGCACCATTTATTTGGAACGGCATTATTTCTCAAGGCTAATTTATACGCAGTCTTATCTATGTTCACCTGACCTGCCCTAACCAATAGAATATTGGCGTGTGGCTTGGCAGTGCTAGGAAATGCATTTTTAGACGATTCTATTCAGTCTACCTCGATCTTCAGGGTAAGCCGTATCGATCCGTGGTCAACTTTTAGTTAAAAAGTGCATGGCTTCGTACCAGTAACTACATTTTGTGTACTACGAGATGGGTGTTTAATTCATACGGTTTTACCTTGATACCAGTTTCTATGACTCGAGTATTCCGATTATCTGGAATTTATTTTCGTCATTGGGAGTAACAGCTGTTTTTGTTACGATCCATGTGCAGTGGTGTTGTGGTTACGATCTTCCTATTGTCAATTACGAGAGATCTTAGTAAGCAGTTGTTTACTTCGTTGAAGTTCCTTGTTGGAATCTTCAAGTTCATTTTTCAAATGCGAGAAGGACCATCGTTTCAACCCGACTACGAATAGTTAACAAATGCTTGCGCTTCCTGCAGTGAAAACCAACTATCGCGTTAAAGTGAAAAGTAGTGCGCCAGTCGTTTGTTTTGATACCAGTGCATTGTTGATCCCATTATCAGGCACGGTCTGTTGCGAGAGAAAAACATCGATTGTCATATTTGATTGTGTGAGTACCGACAGATATCTTAAGGTAACATATTTTTGCTTTTTCTTTAGTGACTTAGACCATAATAATTGCCTTTGTTATCAAATTTTGATGTATTATAATTATTCTTGCACTGGTGTAAATTCATCATATGTGTGAGGCACTTTGCTATCGTTTCAAAATTAGCTGGACCATTTTAGTCCAGCATTATAATAATTTGTATTTGCTTGTTGATAACACGTCGTATATTCACATTTGCATTTACTTTATCAATAAACTTTGTTATTGTTGGATAACTTGTTTTATTTCGAAAGCTACTAAAATTATTTTACAGTTCCTACGATTCCGGCTCTCTCAACTTGTAAAAAAAGAAAGCTTAGCCTATATCAAAAAGGGACAACACTACTTCTTAACCAGGATTTTTCTGGATTGTTTCCATCCAACTATTCTCTGTTTTTTTGGTAAGCTCTCCCATTAGGGGCTGGAGATCAGAGGGTGGAAAGTTGTGTTTCAATGATATCTTCCTTGTATAGTGGTATAAACACACTACTTGAAAACGGGACTTATTCTATTCGCGAAAAACAAGGGATGAAATTTTAGATTATGTCTAGGACCCAAAAAAGCTCTAAATGATCAGTTCACCAAATATAGTCCTTGTCAGTGATTCTTGAGGTCTATTCGTTTGTCTACTCCAAACTTCTCCGAGTAAGTTAGTGTAGAAAATTGCAAAGATTAATTGGTATATAATCACCGACTCAACTTTTACACCACACAATTTTACACTACTTTACTCAGAGTAACTCAGGGTAAGACAAACAAACACTCCTCATGTGTTATGTTATCCTACACCAGATCGTGGATAAGTACCGCCATTGGATATACAAACAAAACAGCTTCTGCGCTTGGTTGGATTTGGATGACGTAACACCTAAGTTTCCGGGCAAGAACTGTAGTTAAATATTTATACCTTACAGTGACGTGTTCTAATGCGTTATCCAATATCAAAATTTTATTATTTCTTAAAATTGCTCTCGCCAAGCATAACAGTTGCTTTTGGCTAACACTTAAGCTTCTGTTCCGCTTCTTCATATGACATTCCAAAGAATTAAATTTATGTTTCAAATTTACCTGGAAAGATAAGACTGTGTTTCGATTAATGTTTCATGAACAACTTGTTTTTGTAAAACTTACAATTTCTAAAGCTTTCCAAATTTCCTGATCTGAAAATTCTTTTAAAGGATCCAAATTGAAACGAAGAGTATCATCAAATAAAACAGGTTTTTGTGGTATTAAGGATATCTTCCTCCTTAAATCATTTAACCCAATCCTTTCGATATTAACTTCATCAATTATAATACTTCCTTCATTTAACGCAAATCTTAGTATGGCATTTATAAGGGAAGTTTTGCCAGCACCAGTCGGTCCAACAATTCCAATCTAAAATTATTAAATAAAATCAAAAGAGGTTCTTCAATTTCACCATATTTAAATAAAAACCTTTTGACCGGCCCCTATATCAAATGTTATGTTTTTTAATGCTGGAATTTCATCAATTTGAGAATATCTCAATGTTAAGTTGATAAAACGAATGGAACCTCCATATGGCCACGCTAATGGTTTTTCTTCTAAAATAGTGGTATTATTCGTAGAACTCGTCTCTTCCATTTTATATTTTGGATTCAAAATGTCCTTATTTTGTGCGTCAGAATCACTTATGTTTTCAATAAATAATCCCGAATGCTAAAGATGTACAAACAAAAATCAAAGAAATGGTAACACACAAATGATGCAAAAGCAATTTCGACTATTTTGGATCCAAAATTTGACAGGAAGAGCTAGTATGTTTTCAATTCCCCCCCTCCTCAGTGAAATTATGAATTATTTTGAAGATAAACGGGTTATAAACGAAAATAAAGATTTAGTTAGACCATTTTGAATATAAAGTTTCAAATGGGGGAGGGGGAATATGATGGCATGAATCTTGGTGACAACTACCTAATGGTGTTACAAAAATTCCTTCCTTTTCGAGTTTGGTGCACTCAATTACCTTCTCGGTAGACTGCATGCTTTTTGCTACTTTAATACTCTGTTTCATTGCATAATGCACTGTTCCAGTTAAAATTAATGATTGGGACATTGCAAGACCTACATAACTACTGCTAACTGCACCGTCTAAAGAAATGTAAACAATAAATAATGTATTTCGTGTATCACACATAACTTGCATTGACTTATGAAGATAAAACTGATAATAGTAAACGTCATATAGACAGCAATCAAAATATCAATCCATAAACCGAAAGCTGCAGAACAAACAAGATTTAAATACCAAGGTCCTGTATGAGTGTCCTAAAAATCATTAATTAGCTCTTAATAAATTATGGAAACATTGTTTTACTTGATGAAGATCAAATTCGTATACAAGTTCTTTTTGAACTTCAACTGCCCTTACGCTCACGATACCATTTAATGTATCACTTACATGAGAATGTAACGGATAATCAGCTAAAAGATTAAGAAATATTTAAATTTACTTTTCAAAATTTTATAACATACTTTTATGTTCTACAGCTGTAAGATCTCTTCCAATCGCAGCAAACCATCCCCTCATTTTGTAGATCACAAAACCAATTACAAGAGTTACAATTATCATGTAAGGATTGGCTATGATAATTAGAATAAAACTTCCAATGGCGAGCAGTAATCCCTGGATACTTTCAAGTAACGATTGGGGTAAATCCTTATCAACCGTCTCCACGTCCTTAGAAAAATGGTTAACAATTTTACCATGCGAGCTATGGTAATTTCCTTGTTCGGAATCGTTTTCTGACATTTGGTGATCAAATTTGTCTACATCGTCTTCATTCACTTCACCACTTTTTGCAATTGATGTAGAGCGCTCTTGATGTTCAATTACTTCACTGTTGGAATCTTCTAATTTTTGGCTGCTGTTGGTTGACTCACCATTACGTTTACTGTAACTTTTCTCCAATTCTTGACTGTGCTGTAATTGACCATCGGAATTTTCGTCAAAATAATTAACGGGAGATTCCAGTAATGAGTTCAGCATTTTTGTGTGCAAGTGTTCTGATGCTAGCATTGCTATTTTGTAGTAATATAGGGATCTGTATATCAACAAAATTACTCCAAGGATAATTAAAGCGGTATAAATATACAAGGCTAAATTTATATCAAATGGGGTTCCACATATCCCGACTAGTGTCGGAATAATTAAAGGATTTGTATTGTTAGTACTTCCCAATTTATAAACTTTAGTAGTTATGTTGACCACCTGATTTGGGCTTATATGTAATGATTGCGTTACTTGATGACTTGGTTGTACTCCGCACAAATATCGAGAATTTTCTTGTTTCGTTCTGAAAACAAGGCGTTTAAAAATATTTTGTACAGTTAATTGGAACCATTACATTAAAGTGAGCCAATAATCAGCAAAGTTTGAAATTAACTGTGCAAGTATTAGTAACAGAATCAGCTTCAGCAACATGCTAAGGTTTCCTGCTGATTGGATGTATTCCCAATACGTGGAACCAGATGACACTTTAACACTTTCTTCAATTTCTTCCGAAATTGATATTTCCTTATTTGAATAACATATTCAAGTTATTTTATTTCGAAAATGTATTTAAATACAAACTTTTGTCGGTGTAGATTCCTTCGACGATCCTTCATTAGACCCTTCAGTTACTTCATCTGTTTTGTCGTCTAGTAAACTTTGGGCCTCTATCTTTAAAAAGAAACATCAAAATTAAGTCTCCCCAAATATTTGGTACTTACATTTGAATGTGACGAACGTCTTTTGAAAAACTGTTTCACTTTTCCAAAAGCGGAACTTGGCTGATCTTGTTTTTGGTCATCGCTACTTGGCGATTCTCTATCGCTTTCATGTAAAAGTTGTTCATCTTCACCGCTAAAATACATCTAAAACTTCAAAATAAGTAATAATGTTATTTAAAAGAGCAAGACTAACTTTAAAAACTTTTAATGGAGTAGCAATACTCCATTTTTTCTTTGATTTCTCAGTTTTCGTTATCGATTCGGTATCGTTTTTCTACAAAAAAGTTATAATAAAGTTAAAATTTAATGTTTCAATGTTACTTACATCATATAGAGTGGATGAAACGCTGGAATAAGATTTTCTTGGTAATAGTGGAGAAACTGAAGATTTTATTATTTGATCTTTATCTGGGTTGTCATCCACTACATTCGTAGATGTAATTATATCCCTAAAATCTATATTGAATTTTAAAATTTCTGCATAAGAACCTTGTGCTTCCATTTTCCCCTAATATGCAAAAATAAGTATAAGTCAAATGAAATTAGTTCAATATTGAGATCTTACGTTTTTCATAACTACGACATAATCTGAATCACTTAAATGTTGCAATTGGTTCGTAACAAAAATTCTTGTTTTCTGTTTCAGGTAGCCTTTGATGCATTTTTCGAACAAAATATTTCCATTTTCTGGATTCATAAACAGCAGTGGATCATCCAATAAATAAATGTCTGCTTTCCGGTAAATACATCGAGCTAAATTAATTCGTGCTCTTTGAGCCAGAGTTAATCGTGTTTTGTCGCAAATTATAGTTTTGTCTTTATCTGCTAACATTTCAAAATCTTCTTCAAGACCACAAGCTTTTATTACTTCCTTATAACGTTTAGACCTGTATGGTTCATTAAAGGTTATGTTACTTCTAACTGTTGAAGTAAATATCCATGGAATTTGCGAAGAGTACGATAATGAACCTCCAATGTTAAGAGTTCCATGTTCCTGCGTTAATTCTTTAAGAATAAGTTGAAGGATTGAAGACTTTCCAGAGTTTTTTGGACCTATAATCGCGCACAAACTTCCGGCTGAAACACTTAGAGTGATGTCTGATAAGATTTTTTTCGATGTGTCCCATGATGCTTGAACATCTTTAAAGGTGATGGTTTTTGTAGAACTTTTTGTTATTGACGGCTCTAACACTTCCGCTAGTAAAAGAAACTGTTGCAATTGGTTTATAGTTGACTTAGCTTCTGACCAGTATACTAAAGCTTTTGGCATATTTGTAACTAACGATAAGTGTAAAATAGCATAGAACTGTAACATAGGGAAAACTTTATCAGCTGATAGAGTTACTCCCAATAATAAACATAAAGAAGTGGTTATAAATATCATCGCTCGTTGTAAAAATACAGCTGTGCTTGTAATGATTCCCTTTACGTACGATACCATTGTAAGGAAACTCATTTCTTCCTTTCGTATTTCTTCTACTTTTTCTTCAAACGGTTTTTCCCATCCGTTCGATTTGATAACATGGATTTCGCTTACGATCTCGTCCATTTTCTTAATTCTTTCGTTAGTTTTCTCAGTAGCCTGTGCTTCCAAACTCGTTGTAAGTTTTGAAAATAATGCTGCAAAATGAAAATCATCTTTTGAAACGATTTAAATTTGGGTGCTTACCGTTGATGGGAATAGTTAAAAATAAAAAAATTACCACTCCAATTATTGCTGAATTACCGATATCGCTGCAAATGAGATACGCTATTATCAATGTTTGGAAAGGGATGATCCAAATTTGGTGTAAGAAGTAAAAAAAATCATCAAATTTTCGTAAATCATTTGCTAACAGTTGAATTATTTGGTTGGTTAATTGTTGATGGAGAGATAGTTGGTTTAATCGCAAAATCTATAGGTAATTCATAATAACAAAACGGAATAGTTATTCCAAGTACTATAGTATTTACCTTTTTGTAAAGTAATGATGCACATGCAATCTTAACCCGCATTCCCAATTGATTAAAAATTAAAGTTAAATGATTGCCTAGAAATGCGATAAGCAATATGGTTAGCACTATTTCTCCACCATACCAACACATTTCCTTTGTAATTTCTGAAGTAGCTTTTCCTTGCATATCGGAAAATACCTTAAGAAATTGTTGCATATATATTGGAACTATTGGACTAAAATTTAATTCAATCAATAAAATTATTTTAAATATTTTTTCTGATTACGTTAAAATTGAAAGTTGTATAAATTGTAAAACACCACAGCACATGTAATACGAAAAAAATGTTTTTCGTAACGCTGTTACCAATTTTGGATTTTCATAATGAAGTTTTGCTCGGTTTAATTCGCTCATCCAATTGTTTTCCAATAAATTACCAACTTTTTCGGATTTATCGCAAGATAAGTTATTATAAACATCTTTAAAAGTTAAATGATCTTTTAGGCCTTTGCGACATAACTTTATGAACCATCTGAAAGTCTTAATTATATTAGAAAGCAAACGAAAAGTTGGAAAATACTTACGAAAACGTTAACTTGGAAAAAACGTTGGTATTTTCATGTGGATTTGGATTTTTACAATTTACGTTATTGTTCATTTTACAATAATCTAAATGCAAAGCAACTTGAAATGTGTAGATAATTATACAAAGATTTTGATTTATCTATTTATCCAATAATAGAAATCGTTAACGATTCTAAAAAAAATGTATAATATGTTAATTCATTCGGTTTGAGGCTCCACGTAAAGTAAGACGGACACAGGGTACTAAACTAAATTAAGATTTAAACACGATGTGTTGCAATTTTGCAAAATTTACTACAAAATTTCAATAACTAAATAAATAATATGAAACTAAGAATATTGATAAATCTATCTTTTACATTAGGTAGTAGGTAGGTACTTCATAAAAAAGTTACTTCAATTAAATTTTTACCATAATTATTAATCTAATAATAAAGTATCATTAAGTAGGTGTAATTACGTAGATAAATGGATTTTTAGTAATTTGTACGAAAATTATAACAAATATTTATTATTATGACGACATTGACTTACAATTTTGGGAGTTATTTAAACTAAAATTTTTGTTATTACGCTCTTATTATAAAATAAATCAATTATTGTTATTTGTAAAAAAAATTTTTAACTACGCAGATAAATTATAAAAATATATTGTTTCTTAAGGTAATTCTTAATATTTTAATAAATTAATTTATACTAAAGACTACCGTATACTTACAAACTAAGATGTTAAAATTATTGATGCACCGCTGACATTGCTAGTAGACTGATAACACAAAGAAGCTTGTGTATAGTAGCAGTATTATTACAAGCTTGTAAGTCTTAATAGATTATAATAATTGCAATTCAAATTATGAACCAAATTAGTGATCTTATAATAAATTACTGTAGCATTGTTCATTTACATCAAATGCAATTCTAATGTGCATAAATTAGAAATATTAATATAAGTCCTTGCCAAATATATGTGCGTCTACGTCACTAATTTCTGATTAAGAAATGACGTACTGAATATAATGTAGGACGTCGCACACTGGGCTGAAAAATGATGTAAAAATTTATTTTCCAATTAATGTTTATATAAAAAATTTTTTTAGTTGGTAATATTAAAAAAATCGCACATTACAATCGCAAAATTCGTTATGTTCTGGTGGATTGTTTTGCGTTTAAATGCTTATGAATATTAAATATGATTATATTAAACAGATGATACTCATAGCAATGCGTTTATTTTAAAATTTATAGGTAAAATAACGATTTTAGGGTTTATCTTAACTTGAACTTTTCGAGCGTTCTATAAAATTGTGAACTTTAAAATTTAGACCTGCGTTACTGTTACCTAAACATCTATATCGTGTATCAATTTCTCGCTGGAATGTTTGCCTATAAGGAAGATATTGTCATTTCAAGTTTTAATCTCTTAATTTTATGTACCAAATCCGCTCATTTTCGCTAAAATATGAAAGCTTTCATGCTTCAGAATCCATTGATCCGTATATACGATGAGATAATATGCCTATAAAGGTTTTGAAAATCGAGAAAATATAAATAAAAAAGGAAATAGAATAGAGAATTAGAAAAAAAGCAAATCAAATCAAGATGAATTATAATTTAAGAACAAATTATGATCTTTATTTATTACTTAAAAGCTCCCCTGACACACATCTTGATGATTACAAGAAACTTTTTGAAATGGTTACTTCCAGACTTGATATCAATTTTTGTGAATCAGAACTGAATACTTTAAAAAATAGTATTAGAATGCTTTGTTTGAAGCTGCGTAGGAAGTGGAAACAGTCCAACCGTACTGAAAAAATTTTTTTGGAGAACAATAATTCATGGTTGCATTCTGAGTTTAATTGGCCTCATTGTATAAGACTGAAAATTAAAGATATGGTAGAAAAGACCGAATTTATTCAATATAAGGATACGCAGGAGCTCATGTGTTCTACAATCAGGAGTATGTACAACAATGGACTTAACGATGTTGCAAGGATTTTAGAACATTTACAAGAAAATCCTGAATTTGTTATAAAAATAAGAAAAATTCTTGATGATAAATTTAAACCTGTCGTGTACTCGAAAGAGTACTCGAAAGAGTAGAGAAACCCGATCTAGAAAGTTTTGCAGGGAAGCATCCAACGAAGATATTTTACATAATATGCTAATATCTTCAGATCCTTTTATATCAAGTATTCGGCCATTTCAGAAAAGACAAACAAAAAATCTTTTACCCGAAACTTTGGAATTACTGGAATTAACTCCAGAAATTGAATTAACAGACGCTACTGAAAGCGATACAAATTAATAATTATGTAGCTACTAATAATTTATTTTCATATATTAATAAAAATTAATTTAAATTAGTTTAAATCAAATATAAATTTGTTTAGGTGGGTTCTGGTAACAAAACTAATTTTAAATTTTCGCTGATAGGTAACTCTTTTACGCTATGTATAATCAATGCAACAATAATAAATTATTATAGTATTTTCTAACTATAATTGGTTAGTTTTTAATACGTGATAGTAAATTAATTGATATATTTTAATAATTTACTAATCTAATTCCTTTTACGTGTTACAAATATATTTGATATACATTTATATTTTCATTTTTTTCATATTTTTATGATGAAAATGAGCGGATTTGGTACATAAAATTAAGAGATTAAAACTTGAAATGACAATATCTTCCTTATAGGCAAACATTCCAGCGAGAAATTGATACACGATATAGATGTTTAGGTAACAGTAACGCAGGTCTAAATTTTAAAGTTCTCAATTTTATAGAACGCTCGAAAAGTTCAAGTTAAGATAAACCCTAAAATCGTTATTTTACCTATAAATTTTAAAATAAACGCATTGCTATGAGTATCATCTGTTTAATATAATCATATTTAATATACATAAGCATTTAAACGCAAAACAATCCACCAGAACATAACGAATTTTGCGATTGTAATGTGCGATTTTTTTAATATTACCAACTAAAAAAATTTTTTATATAAACATTAATTGGAAAATAAATTTTTACATCATTTTTCAGCCCAGTGTGCGTCGTTCAGCTTTATTAAAAAGAGTACAAAAACATTTGCATGTCTTGTTGACCGAAACTAATAAAAGTCGTACGTTACTAATATTGCACATTATAGAAACAAGCAATAAAAAATTAGTATGTCTGAGCTATTACCATAAATAATGAGTAAAAAATTTTGATTTACGTAGTTGTTACGTCTACGTTTCTACGGTAAGAGAGAAAGTTGCATTAAATTAAAAAGAAAAGATGCATTTTAAAAAGCACTCGTTTGACTCATGTTTTCCAGCTTGATTCATACCATTTTCAACTATGACGTAGACGCACAGATATTTGGCAAGGACTATATCAAGTTGGGATCCCAACCATAATTTATTTTTTATTAAATTATGTATTATTCATTGAATATTATTTATTTTAACCACTTGAGATACAGCCTCGAATATATATTAAATATACGTCCACTCCCACGTTCGCCGTGTCCTTGTTTAACGTACTCTAGGTTTAATTAATGTGTACGTCGCATAATTCTGTTGGAATACCATACCATAAGATAAGGAGTTCGTAAGTTTTTACGAACTAAGCGACTACAGGTGCATCTTCCAAAGCAACAACTCAATCGATGTGGATTGGGCAATAAAGAAGAAGCTCTGTTGACTGCACAAACTTGAAATCTTCGTTTGAGCTCAACAGAATTGATGAACAAAATCATGAACATTCGAATACGTTTACATATAAGAGGATAATGGGAACGAAGGCAACAAGGAGGTAGTATCAAACCATTAGCTATTAGTGCTCCATGTTTCTGAGACGGTTTGCTTTAATTTATTGAAAACATTTAATATTGTGATCCATGCAACCTTTCAAGAAGCATAAATTGAACGAGGTTTTCTTGAATCCCATAAAGAATGAGACCGGTGGTTGTCCAAAGCTACTAACTTTCAGATGCCGAATCAAATGTGTAAAACATTTGCCTGTAATGGCATATCCGCACGCTGTGGTCAAATCTGAGGTAGTACAATCGGCCTGATTAAGTGGCCTAAGTGCATGTGAATTGATCTTTCCCTTACAATAAAGTCCAGAAATCTTGATACATTGTACAAAAAGATTTCAAGTTGAAGTCCTTCCAGAGCCGTGCGTAGCGTGCTCTTCTCATTTATGCTCCCTTAAACTACCATAATGACGTATTCTGGATCATTAGAAGTGTTCCAATATTATGTTTTGTCAGCATATCCCCAAGCTATTGAAGGATAAGTCAATATTTGACGTGATACAGGATTTATTAATTAAGTCATAGTTGGCTTTTCAGGGAGAGTTTTCTCCTCTTACGGAGCACTCATCTTGAAAGCTTTTGGCAGTCATGCACGATACCAACAGGAATTGAATTCCTAGGATCCTAGGAATACAAAACCCGTGACTTCCCATTTATTTCAGTTTAGGGTGATGTATTCCACCAATATTTAGTGCCCCATTTGAAAGCCAAGTTGCTCGTTTTGAATAATATGGTTTCAGTTGAGACTCGCTCTACCCTGCTCCAGATAATCATCTCCAGAGTTTTCTCATTGATGGGAAAAGGAAACTTTAGTCTATAGGGGTTTCGGCGGTTTGGATTTTGTTAGTCAATCATGATAAAAGTAGAAAAGATGCAAAGTAAGCATATTTCAAATAGAAATCCACAAATCGGTGACTCCAATAATTTGATTTTTATTAAATGTGCGATCTTAACATAAAATCGCTTATTAACACACCAACAATTCAAATTTGTGTCTGGTTATTTTAGATGTATTTTGAAAATTTTATCATTACAAAGGCTCGTTCGGCAGATTTTAACCAACTAGGGTCTATTTTGTTGGTCGTTAAATTTTTTTTAGGTGGTTAATAAACATACGAAATAATCAGGATCACGTCTAAAAATGACATAAAGGAGGAATTTTCTAAAAAATTGTTATACTGGATGTTTGAAAAATATTGTCCTCTTTCTATCCTTTCGATTTATAGAAAGATATTGATCCCAATATGATCATAATTTATCCAATTTTGAGCTAGTAAAGGAATACTGATTTCTTTGCAAAATAAATTTTGTGTACTAAAGCGTAGTTCATTAATAAAATATTGTCGTGTAACACGGCTCAATGACGCCCCTAATCATAGTCAGGGATGAAACCTCGCCTAATGTGTGCACTCGAACAATTGAGTGCCAGCTAGCTTTAAGTTCGGTTTGCAAATCTTGAGGCCACAAATATTTACAGGGTCGTGAATTCAATGAATTTAAGGCAATCAAAGATCTCAATAAGTCAGAGGGCAGTTTATTTAAACTAATCAAATTCAAAAATGGAGCAATTTTAATAATCTCTGACACAAATGTCAAGCAATGCGCAATATGGTGTGTAAAGTGTACAAACGATAAATAAAAAGTATCATTTATTATCAAAAACTCAGCTATACTTTTATTTATCGCCTGGTATATGTAAAAAGTGTAACAATAATAAAAATAATTTTGTACAATGGTGTTTTGATACAAAGAGTTCAGATTTCTTACGTGAAATGATAAATTGGTGTTGAACGCAATTTGTGTAGCACTCCGTACATCGGCAACGGTTCCAATCTGTAGAACGCACCCAAATGTCAAATGGCTTCCTACTTCCATACACACGGTAGTACAGCTTCTGTAATCTTCCAAAACCAGTGATTTTATCCAGAAAATAAGTGACGTGACATGTGAAATCTCTCCTGTGGTGGTTCCAAATCTCAAAGATTGATTTGAACGAATATCTGCGGCTTCCAAACCAAATAGTAGTCAAAACGTGCGACTTTTCCATTAACCTCAAAATTTTCATATGGTATTTTATAATCGACAATTTTACTGGTCATCGATGGTAATAAGTGGTATAAAACTCGTCCATATAACAAATCACTTATTAATTTTAATTTCCTCGCCGTATTTCAGGTTTTACGAACTCAAAATGTGAAATTTTAATATCGTGGTCAAATCTACTTGCAACCCACAGAAAACGTGTGAAAACTTCGTTCCACAGTAATAAAAATCGTTTTAGAATACTCACGATTTATTATCTCGTCGATATAATCGCTTTTGTGACTCAAAAGCTCACTAAATTCGTCTTTTTGGGAATAATTGCGAATAATCATCCGCAAGCATCAAACGTGTCCCAAGACGGCTGGTTCAAGACAACCTTCACGGAAACGGCCTTATCAAACTTCTCCATACCACCATAAACATCCAAAAATACAACACAAAAATTGTAAGTGGTCACTTCCTAGCGCCATTTATTCAAAATTACGGAAATTTTCCAATTTCAGGTAACTAATTGATACACCTGCGTACACATCACAAATTCGCAAGAAGCACATCACACTTATAAGAAAATCAAATCTGTTATAGTTTTATGTGTTTAAAGTTACAATTTCATTGCTAGTTATTCAAAATTATCTCCATACTGGGTCTTACAAACGACAAATTTAAACTTTAAAGAAATTCCTTAACCGACTTCTTTGATTGACTTTATGACATTTCAATATTTTATTATTTTTAATTATAACGAGTTCAAGACTTAATAATTTAAAATCTAGATAATTAAGGCAACAAATAAATTATTATAATGTAATAATAAAATTTGTAGCATTAAATATAAGTAATAATTATTGTTAAAATTATTTACTGGTATACATAATTTACAAAGTGCTAATAAAAATATATCAGATATTAAATAATTTAATTTATATGGTTTTTAGTTTTTTACTATATTAAAAATAATTTAGTTGCTTTCTCGATTTAGGAAGTTGTTTACTAAAATAAAATTAGCAATAAATACAATCAAGCTAAATTAGAATTAAAAATTAATTAAAACAAATTTTCACAAAACTATAGTCGTTTAAATATAAACTTTTATAAAAATTAGACTTGTTTTAATTAATTTTTAATTCTAATTTAAAATGAATTTTCGACTGAATCCATTAATTATTACAATCAAGCTATTTTAGCATGTAATTTTGTTAATAACTTACAGTGACATTTTCTGATTTATTAGTTAAGTAGTAATATTTTATATTATAATAATGTTCTATTGCTAAATTGCTATAAAATTAAATTTAATTGGTTTGCACTCGGATAAAATATTATTACAAATAATTACCAGATATTACTATTTATAGTTGTATAGTAATATTTAGTACTATATAATACCTAATAATACTAAATACAGTTATGCCCGTTTTCACCAACATTTTATTTAAGAATGTCCTAGTAAAGAATTACTTAGCTAGGATTCCATACATTTGATTAGTCAAATTTGACATAATAGTTTATTATGTCAATACTATGTCAAATTTGACCAATTAAATTTATGGAATCCTAGCTAAGTAATTCTGTACTAGGACATTCTTAAATAAATTGTTGGTGAAAACAGGCATTAGTATTATATTTTCTGTTTTTACCTTGTTCCAAAAGGTTAAAAATGTTTTTTTGCAGTGTTTCCAAATACAATTTCTTGTATGTTGATTTTAAAAAACACACAAATTTGTATTTTACTTGATGAATATCATAGTCATCGGAGTTCCGAATATCATTTCTGTTAGTAAATACAAGCATAAGCGGCGTTTGTAACCTGAAATATAACCAATTATCAAAAACGTGACCCACAAAAGATTCGAGGTTAAATACTTTTTAAAAACAGTTGTTGACCAAATCAAAGGCACAAATTCACCGAGCAACATTAATTTATGCGTTTATAATAAAATCATCACGATTTCATTAAAATTTGAGAGTTTTTGTACGATTCGCAACTCCGATTTGAGAGGAAATCTTCACAGGAAGCGAAGCGTTCAACACAACGGCTGCTAATACACCAGCAGCAGCATTTTGGTTCGTTATTTAAAAACTTTTTTTTTGCATAACATTTGTATAAATTTTAATTTTGTTACACATTACATAATTCAATCAAACGTCCATTCAGTAGAATTGATATTAAATATATTATATGAAAATTTTTATTATCTTGTATCCGGTTTTCCCCTTTTCGATAGAGTTTTCCACATCTATTTCTGACATACAACGTTTTAGGTTCCCATTATTGAGTCTAAAACCCGGCCTTCCCTGTATACAAGTGGTCTCAAATATGCTCACCGGAATAAAGCTTCCGTGGTACTTTAGGGTGATTATTCGGAACGTAACGACTACCTCAGTTTCCCAACCGAGGGCCTGTGAGAGGTTGAGTTTCGGAACACCACAGTATATTTATACTTTTTAACTTATAATAATATGTTAAACTTTAAACTTTAAATTTAAAATTATTATAAAATTTCAAAAATTCGAAAATAAGTCAATTATTACCAAAATACAACAACGACAGACATGTTTCGATCTTGTTAGATCTCATCAGTGACGTACAGTTGTGAATTTGGTTATAATTTGACTTGAAGTTTGTACCTATATAGCATTTTATCGATAAAATTAATCGTTAATCCTCAACACATTTAGTACTGTCGTAATGACATACTTCACGACCTCTCGAAAAAGTGCTTCCACATCACATATCCGTGTGTTTATTTTATTTTATAAAATTTCATTTTGGGAATTATTTGGTATATTAATTAAAAACTATTATTTTGCAAACTAGAGATATGAAGTAAAATTGTTTAGATCTTAGGATATATCTCTCTGAGAGATATACCAGATAGTTCTAGAGAACTATCAGGTAAATAAATATTTCCAATGGATATTAGATGAAACAATGAAGCATCCTAACATTGTAATTTAACAATTAATGCAAGTTCTACGTAATTCCACGTATACTAAATTACTAAATCATTGAGTTTATTTAGGACTCAATGAAATAAATATCCGAATTGGTGGCAGTATACCTACCTCTAATTAATTACAAAATTAAGAGCAATCGTATGTATAGCATCAAGCAAAATCAAACTTTAAAGATCAAGTTTAGTACATCAGCAGCTCATAAATTTACTATCAATCGAGTACTCGATGAATTCATTCCTTTCAATTTTGCAATTTGGCATTTGTTGTGAACTTATTTTTTATCCACATTAGGGACCGTCCAACTAGTAAGAAACATCTTTTTTCTTTTTTCGAGTAAAAAGTTAACCAAGGTTCATTTTTTAGGTTCTAAGATTCTAAATATCTAATTCTAAAGTTTTAAATTTTCCATTCTAATTTCTTTGCTGGCAAATAACACCCATTTGTACTAGCGGCTTGATTACTTAATTTTTTTAAATTAAAATGCAAACGGTTTCTCGCCAGTGTGAGTTTTAAAATGTATATTGAAATTTTATGTGTATGCACATTTATAATCACAAATCTCACAATAGTCACAAAACGAATATTTCTAAATCATCTCCGTCATGGTGCTTAATTCCACATGTAATTAGGTGTTTTGCATTTAAAACGGCTTCTCCCTCCTTAATACATCTATGTAGAAGACGGCTGAGCATTTAAATAAGGAAATATTTTGACCAAGCAAAGTAATAATGATGCATTTCCACTATCCATTTCTCTAAAGGTAATATTAAACACGTTACTAAAAAATTGCAGTCAGAGTATTTTTTAAATCAATTATGTTGAAAAGAAAGTGTTTCATTTATGTACTTACCGATAAATTTTAACAAATCAGTAATTATTAGTATAATTAACTAATATAATATACCAAATTGATTTAAAATCATCATCACCAATGTAAAAACCAGAAAATACAATCAATAAACTACAGATTTAACTTATCACGCGTATGTGTTGTTGTATGAGATACTACACTTTTCCACCATATTGCTTTAGTACAGCGCCATCTACACGTAGTGTAAAATGCCAATTGCTAAAAAATGTTAGATAAAGCATTGCCGCTATTTTTAAAAGTATTTAACGATTGGAAGTGTAGTCCTATACAGGTTACAATTATTGAACTTAACTTCATAACTTAACTTCATTGTAACCCTTAGCTTCATGTCTTGTTTGAATTAAATTTTTTTGGATTATCTGATATGGGGTAATGTGAACTCCGCCAAAAGTGTTGTGAACTCCGCCAAATGCAAAAAGGTCGACAGTAATCCAAAATGTGAACTCCGCCAACAGCCATTTAACAATGTGTTAACTATTTATATCATAAGCCGGAGATTATGGTTATTGGAGTTTAAGGACGGCTTAATCATACCAATAGAAATGCGTGAATTTTTCGTAAATGTTTTTTTAAGAGAATGTCATTAAAATGTAGATGCACCGGTAGAGCCTATATTGGTGTTGGGAATCGACTTGTATTTAAGAAGAGATTCCCGATTAAAAGGTGGGGGGGGGTCGTAGTCTTGTTTTTCTATTTTCCCTCTTTATTTGAATTTTGGGGTGAAATTGGTGTCAAACGTTAGAGCGTCGTTAGAGTCTTACTGAGCTTCCATTTTTTCGTTTGAGCCTCAACCGTCGTGGAGTTATTCGCGAAATCTTGCGGAGGGGGGGGGTAGACGTGTTGTTCTATTTTCGTTATATTTTTGAAGTTTTTGGTGAAATTAGGGTCAGACGTTAGAGCGTAAAATTTTTGTTTCGATTACAAAAAGTAATCCTAAACCAATAATGAAAGCTCATTTAGGTTCCACCGTTTGATACCAATTTCTCCCCAAAATTCGACTTACAGAGGGGGAAACGTGTCTACGTCCTGTAAGTAACGAAAAAGATATAAATAATTATGTAATTATATCGTATTCGGCCCTTTTAGTTTTTCAGAAATATGTGCAGTTTTTACAAAATCTTGCAATTTAACTTACATTATTATACGAGAAAAGGGCGTGTATACTTTACAATATTGGGAAACAGAATTGAAACATAAAAATATGAAAACTTTTGTAAAATTAATTTTTCCATTTTTATTTATTATGAAGATTATAATGGCAAGGAGGATTAATTTTTTTAATCTAAACAAAAGTTTTATTCTGGTAAAATAAAATTAAATTTGAGAATTATCGGACGCAACTTGCTCGGAGGAATCGAAAATTTGAAATGCCCGTAACTTTTTAGAAAATGAAATTAGGATGTTGGAAATGGAAGCTCATTTAGGCTCTAACGAAGCTCTAACGTTTCACACCAATTTCATCAAAAAATTCTTAAAAATAACGAAAATAGAAAATCATGTCTGTAGCCCCCCCCCAACTATTTCGCGAATAACTCCGCGACGGTTGAGGCTCAAACGAAAAAAATGGAAGCTCATTTAGGCTCTAACGAAGCTCTAACGATTGACACCATTTTCACCCCCCAAATTCGACTTGGGGGGGCCAACGTGTCTACAGCCCCCCCCCCAAACTTTTTCGCGAATATCTTCGCGACGGTTGATGCTCAAACGAAAAAAATGGAAGCTAATTTAGGCTCTAACGAAGCTCTAACGAATGACACCAAATTCACCCCAAAATTCGATTTGGGGGGGCCAGCGACATGCACCTAGGTTAGTGTTAGTTTTCGACTTTTTTTTAAGAGAACGTCATTAAAATGTAGATACACCGGTAGAGCCTAGATTGGTGTTTGGAATCGACTTGTATTTAAGAAGAGATACCCGATTAAAAGGTAGATCCCGGTTGAGGCTAGGTTAGTGTTAGTTTTCGACTTTTTTTTTTAAGAGAACGTTATTAAAATGTAGATACACCGGTAGAGCCTTGATTGGTGTTGGGAATGCAGCTTTTAAACGTAATTTTAATTCTCCTCATCCGAATATCTACCAATTCATACATGCTCTTCAACAAGAGCAGAACAAAACATACGTTGCTCTAAATAGTACTGCAAAACCACCTATACAAAACAGTTACTCCAAAAACAAAGAAAAAGTTATTGAGCAACAATTGTTAAAGTATAATAACAAAGAAATTTCGCGGTTAGATTTCGTAAAAGCAGTCTCCTTTTACGGTACCCCTATTATAAGTAAATAAATTTTTGTTATTTTTAAAAGTAAAATTATAGGTAAAAACAGGGATGCGTCGGTAGGTTACTGTTACAAACGATTACTTTTTTAATTAAATATAAATTTACTAATAAATCCCTCCCTAAATAAATCCCTTAAGCCCGTATGTTAACTCCACCCAAAATTGGCGTGGATTACATTTCAGATTACTGTCGACCTTTTTGGTTTTGGCGTAGTTCACACTTTTTGATTTTTTTCTACCTGCCGAATTGGCGGAGTTCACATACTAACCCTCTGATATATTTCGATGTACTTATGAAAGGAAGAAATAGTGAAAAAAAAAAACTAGTAAAAACAGCATTTCAGGTAATCTGCTATAACTTGGGTAGTTATATTTAATATTTCTTGGGTCCATTTTCAAGACTACAAACTATAATGTAAGAAAGAAAATCTATAAAATGTATCGATCACAGTAGTGATCCTAGGCCTTCATAAAAATTAATTTCTGAAACAGCAAATTTGTATCTAAGCTGATTATTACTAGTATAGGTCTTTGTTAGTGTACTGTCTACATGTTTTACCACGCAGTATTCGCGTTTTACATTACCGTTGGTGGCGCTGCCAACCATACGTTCAAAATGGACTTATAAATTATTCCGTGTGGTGGCGTTAATGTAAATGTAAACAAGTTCATGATGTAAACAAAGCAAAATATTGTTTACTATACGTTCAACATGAACTTCGAAATTATTCCGTGTGGTGGCGTCTTGTTAATGTAAAACGTGATATATCCGTATTAGTATCATGTCATTACGTCAACTTGTAGTCACTTAAGGATAATAAATGTAAAAATTAACAAATTATAAACATTAAGAATGCCGCTTGTAATTCGATGTCATTTATATCGCTGTAATTTTCGACCAATAAAATAAATATTCCCAAATTTGCATTATTTTTTTAAATGAACCACTTGACTGCCATTACTTTCACACACTGCATGGGATAAATTGTATAAAAAACTCGGCGCTGCGCGCCGCGCCAGGGGGCTCTGCCCCCTGGACCCCAAGTTTCCTTCTATTTTAGTCTCTGACCTGACTGATGTATTAAATATGGAACATGTTTTTCGATACCGAACTACCTCTGCTGTTTATAATACCGAATACAATGATTTATTTGACATCTGTTTTTTTAAGTTGGTAATTACTGGTAGTAATAAATTAATAAAATTATTATTTTATAATGTTAATAATTTTATTAATAAAGTTCTGAAGCGCAACTGATTCATAGCACAAAATCCATTGAAGATGTCACAGTCACTCCTGTTGACTCTCTCTCTATCAGCCTTTTCCGTCCACTGCTGGACATTAGCCTCTCCATATTATGGAGGTTGGTTTGGCCATAACTCACCACGCTAGCCAGACGGGTTGGTGAGTAGTCCGCAGATCGATTTTGGACTATAGTTGTTTTACATCCGGTAGCAGCTTGCTAGGCTAGCATTCAGATGTGCCTGTAGCCCTGTTTTTTGTTAACGGTGGCAATTTGTCAACTCAGGGGGACCGCCGGCTTGACATGCCCTCCGAAGCACGGAGACTTGGTCATAAGAAAGTTTCACTCTCCCCGGATTTGAATCCGGTACCTCGCGTTCGCATCCAACTGCGTTAGCTGCAAGGCAATGACCGTCTCTCCTACCTTCTCGACTACCTCAACTTTATTGCAATAACAATAATTGAATGGTTTGTTGCAAAAACGTAAGTACTGACATTTTTGACTGACAACAACCATCAATGCACATTGTCCGTTTATCGTACTTTCCACAGCACCGATGTCTCCACAACCGTAAGAAATTTCGGAGCTAGGGTCAATCGCTATATATTGTTCGTTTTGTCAAATATCATCAATATATGAGGCGTTGAAAACACCATCCAATTTTCTTTTTCATAAATCGTAGCACCGCCTGCTCGAACTTTGTCTCTTTTTTCTTCGATAAAGCCAGGAGAGTATCAGTTATTAAATCGTCCTTATTCGCTTTTAAACTTTGAACGTTAAATGTGAGCAAAGACAAATCCCGTGAACCCGCTCGTTGCAGAAATTCACTGCATTCGTCGCTGATTGTTCGCTGAAATCCACGGACGGGTGCTCGCCAAAGTTGGAAACCCGATTGGTGTCGTTCCCAGGGGAGATGATTTTAAGTTGGTACGACCAACGACAACAACCAATCAAAGCGAGTTGAGTGTCCTAAAAATATTGTCACAACCCCAAAGTTCAGTAAACTTAATAATTAAAAGAAATGCTGATGTTTTTGTTTTGGCTTTGTATTTGGTTTTGATTTTGTCTTTGCTTTGCTTTACTTTGCTTTGATTCATCCGTTGTTATGATATGTTAATTTGGTGTCGGTTTTTGGTGTCGGTCGTTTTTTGGCAGATAACGAGCGCTAAAACATGTTCCATGTTAAAAAAAATATAATATTAACGAGATATTTAAGATCGTCCGATACGAATTAAAATAGAGGTACATTAATTGGGAGCAAAAACTAAGACGCAGCACTATAGACACACGAACAGTTGTTGATTGATTAGTAGAGGTAAATTTTTCGTTAGTGGTTGCCACGTGACTTGGGCTTGCGTGGCAAATGTGGAGGGAGACACCCGTGACACCGAATTCCACCAATTGACACAAACATAGAACCGAAATAACGAATATTCGTTTCTGCGCATTAACCACTCCCAACCACTAACGAAAAATTAACGGCTCTTAAACTTAGCAATTAAAATTCCAGCAAACCTAGGGAAGGACGCCATACTAATAGACAAAATAAAATTCGAGATAAACAACCAAATTTTTATTTTTGGACAAGATAACCTCTATTATTTAAATCACACTAACAAATTATTTTAAATTACTTAATTGGAATTGGGGATAACTGCAAATTCCGATCAACTCTTCTCTCGCTAGTGGAAGAGTCAAAAATTCACTTCCACTTTCCAACAATGGAGGCCGGAAATACCTCTTATCTTTGTATCATTATTCACAATATAAAAGTCGCTACACCCTTCATTTGGCCCGGTAAATTTTAAATCGCAACATTAATTACTATTATTAATTACTAGCTGACCCGACAGACGTTGTCCTGGCCAAATTTTTCAATTTCAATTCGCTCTTCTCGTTGCTCTGTACTGTGGTTAGTTCGAAAATTTGTTTGGTTTGTAGCATTGTGAGTTCTGCGACATAAATTGCTCCATCTTATTGGAGGAATTCTGTTATTTTTGGTTCTGTACTCCATGATTTTGAAGTATGCGACAACTGGGCACAAGTTAGAAAACAATTTTTGTTTTCATTACAAAAAAATCGTTTCCCAACACTAATCTAAGCTTGACCGGTGGATCTCTCTTATAACGGCCTCCTTATTAGAAACAATCGCTTCCGGTATCGATATCATAATTAGCACTTAATGGAGCAGATGCGGACCTAGCCTGCTTATCTTCTTCGTCTATTTGAAAAATAGTTTTTGATTATTTTTATTGGAAAGCTTCGAGCCATGTCCTGATTATGGAGCTGCATTTCCCTAACGTTGTGAAGCATCGTTGGTGCAGCCTGCTTCCTATACCACCTCAAATACCGCATTCGTCAACAGCCACGACCATTTATTTACAAAATCTGAACATATTTACATTTACAAACTTAACAATACACAAACTGATTAATGCCGTATTAAATTCATCTTCAATTTTGTTGTGTAATGATTCGTTATTTATGTTATCAGATTCATTAGTTTGTAAACAATAAATATGTATAAGGCAGGCTATCCAGGCTCAGTGGTTCGTCCAAAACCGGCAGATTCGAGCAGCCACGGAGACCAAACCCCTGGATGAGACCATTAGAGACCTAACCATCGGCCTGTACAAAAGCAGGCCCGCTTGGCAATTATGTTCCCTTTTCAACCCCAAACATACCCAGGTCTAAGGTCATTCTTCTGGGTGGACGTCTAGCCCTCAACCAGAATCACCCACCTCCTTTGATGAAACCAAAGGTACTGTCGTGAATAATTTCAACATCCAAAATTATTATAATTATTACCAAATTAAAAATAAGATTAAAGTCGTAATGGGTTGAAATTATTCACATGAAACATTGAACCCCAGGTTGGTTGAACTTTCAACGGTTTCCGTAGGAAGCCGTAGAAGTATAGCCGTAGAAAATATAATGGCTCGACAACAATCAGATAAAATTTTATTTGACAATAAACATAGACACATAGAATTTGAAATTGGAGACCTCGTGAAAATTTTCACACCCACTCGAAAGATTGGTCGTAGTGAAAAACTTTTATTACGTCATACTGGACCTTATCAAATAACAAACAAATTATCAGAAGTCAATTATGAAGTAGCCAAAGATACACACCCCAACACCAAAAGACAAGTGATACATGTATCACGTATACTACCATATTATGAACAATGGTCAGAGGGAATTAAAAAATAGCCCAAAAATGTAAATAATCATTACTAGTATAGTTTTTTACCAAATTTATTTAAAGGAAAATACTAATTATTTTAGCTATAAATAATAAATCCTAGTTATAAAATAAAAATAAGTTTTCCAAAGGTAAAAGAGGAAAATTTTAAATTATAAAATACCTTTAAGACAAATAAGCATAACATTGCATAAAATACACTGGGTCACCGTACTACTAGGTCACTTGAGTTCCATAGATAACAATTATACTACTCGAATAGATTAGTTACTACTACAACGTAAATTTTACATTTAATACTTACTCGCCATAATTATTTTAAGATAGTATAAAAATTTAAATCACCCAAAAACCACCATTAATAAATTAATCCCCTTAAAATTAAATTACGCACCAAGAGAACAATTAAAATATTTGAGGTATTTAAGAAAAAATATATAAAACAAGTCGGAAATTATACTCATGCCGACTATAGCCATTTTGATTTTTTTTTTTTTGGCGTAGCGTCCGCCCATCATTTTGAAGTCTGATCAACTTTAAAAGTGGTAGACGTGTAATTACCAATACATCTTTAAGGTTATAGGAGTACAAAAAACAGAAAGATTTGGTCTGGTCCAAGTACTAGCTACAAGTATCCTTGTATTGAACAAATATTGACCACCTCGTAGCAAAAATGGAATGAATTAGAACAACACTAAACTTATGTAAATCTTAACTTGAATCATAATGAAATTTCAAATATTTATTTTTTTTAAATGTTATACTTAATAAAATGATTAATTTAATTTAGATAATTCAAGGACATTCTTGAATTACCAACAAAGATAGAAATAATGAGAATGTTTCAGATTATTACCATAGGGTATAATATTCAAGGACTATCTGGAAAGTACAGAGCAAGTACCACAAAAGAAAACCAATTTCACTAAATGGAGTAAGAAGGTTTGGAGCATCCGCCAACCACAAAAAAGTACAAGGTCCAATTAATTAACAGAGCCTAGGAAGAAACCGTAGGAACACATCCTTCAGCAGAAACGATCATACATGTCCAAATGGATCCAGAAAATCAAGCAAGAAAAGACCTCAAAAAATTTGGATTCATCAAAATATCTTACCTTTCCATGCAAATCAAAACCACAAAATTATATCCTAATTTCTTTAATTAAATCCTTTTTAAAAAACAATATTTTCCTTCAACAAAAATTATCAAAATTTTCCTATCAAAAATTTATGCTATTCATCCCACCTACAAAACATTTTTCTTCCTGTAAAATTTAAAAAATAAATCCTAATCAACGCGTTAAAAACAAATGGACTCTGCTCAAATACAACCAGCCCAATGAAGCCGGTAAACAAAATGGGAATGGACCAATCAACAAAAAATTACTACCAATGGTTTATTGGATTTACAAAAAGAAGTACTATGGTCATGTGAAATTTTGGATTAATCAAACTGTTCCACAACAAGTATGACGACAACATAATTTGGAACCTCATCATAAAAACTTTCTAAATGGTTTTTAAAAAATAATAAGAAGAATCTGAAACAAGTGTATAATCATATAATCCTTTTTACGAATTAAACTGAAAATAATCTAAAAGACGTTTTATTAGTTAACCAACCGAACTCTATAGTGTAATAACAAGCAAAATAAGCATTTAAATACAGTGTCATAAAGTGAAAGAAGAAAAGATACGCGAAAATAAACAGTTTAGCTTGAAATATTTTACTGGACGCAGTAAAAAAGAAAATAATGGTTCAACATCGATTTTTGATATGGTTTGAAAAAACAGGTACATTTGGAAATGGTTGACGAATTACAGATAATAGTTTTCCTTGGGACAACAATCTATATTTGGAGGTGCTTGGCCGAAATTTTTTGGAAATAATACTCTGGCCAACTACAGTTATATTGGATTATTTTGGTACGGGACTCCATGAATCAAGCTTGAAGATTAGCCAACTTCACGTCAGACTACATGGATCACCCTCTTAACTAGTGACCTAGTTAAAAATACATTACAACAACAATAACAAATCGCTCGCAGGGTAAATGGTGAAAACAACTCATATAAACTCAAATCGCGAACCCGAAAATAAAGTGACATACGAACTGCAGTTAAAAAACCCAGAGGACGTCGCAACACTTAGAAACTTATTAAAAAATGAAAATTAACAATTAATGGTGATAAACTTATAAAAACAATATTAAAAATAATCGGAAATTAAAAAATTAAGTGCGGGTAATTAAAATTTAAAGTTAAAGGGAAAATATAATTATAAATAAAGCCAAATGATAAGTGCCAAAAAAGAAAGAAAATTTAAAAATAAGTGCCAAAATAAAACGGGAATAGAAGAAGAATAATAAGTGCCAATAAGAATAAAAGAAGAAGAATTAAAATAAAGTGAAAAAATTAGTGCCAGAAGAAATAAGAAGAAATGCGCAAACATAGATAAACATGTAAGAAATAAAATATTGTTTAATAATGAAAAAATATGTATAGACGTCTAAAAATGTTTTGATTAAAACATTTAAAAATGTGGCGAGGAATTTAGGCAATGAACATAAAAACATATAGAGTACTCAAAATAAATTAACATCAAATAAATATGGCGCCGTTCATTACCCAAATTTATCAAAACATAGGGGAAAATAATGTAAAATAATGAATAATAGATGCATTCGGTGAAAAAAGGCGGGCACCATGAGGGATCAATTTTTGAATGCACACACACCACATATAGGTGAAAATATTATGGCAAGGGAAAGTACTTAATTAAAATATTAAAAATACAGCGCAAGACAAATTAATTAAATTATATAGGACACAAAGAAGAAATTTTTAGGCACTTAAATCAAAGGCACAAAACAGAATTATAAAGAAAATTTTTTGAATTTTTTAAAGATAATCGAGCACTGTTGTATGCTCCATTTAACTAATAAGATGGTGAAATAACGAATTAAAATAAATTTAATATATAATTGTACTATGGTGAAAAGAATTTTAAAAATAATTAGATGTAAGGATTCTTTAATCAGGAAGAGATAAATAATTTTAGTAGATGTCTTACAATTGCAAATTTAACTCGCTAAGAAATTTTAAAATCTCAAAGTTCATAATGAGAATACCAAACAAAACAAAAAAAATACAAATCAACCAAAATTGCTAATTCAAACTAATGATTTTAAAAAAATCAATAAATACTGTTGGCAAATTAAAGAAAATACCAACAAATTCATTACGGACGACACGGCTTTAAAAGCTTAAATTAGTGCGACGTATAATATAAATGGCAAAGACGTACTATGCGTCATTAAACTAGAAGAAAATCATAGGTACTATGTACAAACATGAGAGAACCAATGACTACATAAGACAAGAAGATCATTTTTAAGAAAATTTTTGGTATATAAGTTTGAATTCTCATTTTGAATATTTATTTAAATCGTGTTCAATTTGAATTTTTTACCATCATAAAGCAATTCTAAGACACTACCAATCAAATACTTATATTTTTATATAAAAGTAACTAAATAGTATATAAAGAGAAGGATAATTTAAAGTGACTAAAAGACTAAAAGTGGAACCAAAAAACTTTTATAATTTTTAAAAATATGTAAAATAATTTTATAAATTTATAATTTTAATAATTAAGTAATAATCTTTGAAGTAATCCTAAATGCTTAGACTTCATACATGTTACGAATATTTTGTAATTGGAAGACTCGGGTCAGTCTTCGTGCAGAGGGGGGAAATGTCGTGAATAATTTCAACATCCAAAATTATTATAATTATTACCAAATTAAAAATAAGATTAAAGTCGTAATGGGTTGAAATTATTCACATGAAACATTGAACCCCAGGTTGGTTGAACTTTCAACGGTTTCCGTAGGAAGTTCAATCAACTACAGTGCAATTTATAAAATGCAATAATGCAATTAAAAGCAAACAAACCGTGGCGTGACCGGATCCACGCAAGCAAAATATACCCGGGCTCACCGATCAGGCGATTGGAAAATCAGGTGGGAGTCGATGACATAAATATGTCGAATCAATTGATGAGGGAGAGTTATCGTCAGTGAGAGTGCTAGCGAGTGCCCGTATCGTGGTGTCAAGGGTCGGTTTGTTAGCAAGCTTACTAGTGATCGCTATCCTTCCATCCAGTCGTCATTCAAAATAGAAAGATGATCTTATTAATGTAAGTAATTTTTATATATTTGTTAAACTGAAACATATTGGGAAAATTAGTAAATAAATGTATGAAATGAATAAACCGGGTGTTATTTGACTAAATGAGAAAGCTACCCCCCCTCAACAACCAACATGGAACATTTTTGGTAATTATAGGTACCAAGGTATTAGGGCCCTAGAGCAACAACGGCCTTAAGTACGACAGTACGAACAGGTGGGACATGAAATACCCCCCTCCTCCAAGCTCAGACCAGACACGACCTGACTGATGAATACGACGACGACGAGGATGTAGTCCTTAACGAAGGATGGAGGATATAAATAGGAAAATGGTAGACCATCCCTAATGAAGATATTATGTTATTTGTTAGTTACTTTGTTATTTGTTATCGATTTTGTTATGTTTAAATAAAAATTCTTAAAAAATTTCACAAGAAACTTTTGTGCTTTACACGTAAAGAAATTTGTGATGAAATTCCTGCAAGGTTTTGTCTAAGTATTTCATAACAAAATAGTCGAGGAAGAATATAATAAAATAATATAAACATTTTTTTAAAAGGTCGAACGTCCAGTAGTGGTGATTTCCGATGACCCTTCAATGTTGTTGAAGTTAATTATGTTTTGATTATTAATCTCTAACAGCCGTATTTATAGTCAGGCGTGTAACCTACCATTACACGCGTACAACTACACGCGTGTAACGCTTGTTTAAAATTTCATATTTATAAATTTTGTTACACGCATTTTCAAAACGTGTAGTTACATTATTCTTTACACATGATTACTATATGGCAACTGGCAACATTGCAAATGTTGATAACTCTATCATAAGAAACTACAGATTTTGTCATGAAATTTTACACGTTGTTTACACGCTTTACTATACGCGTGTAAATGTTTATAAATACGGCTGTAAGTAATTACGTGTAAACAAAGAAACATAATGTGTTTTAGGTCAATCTCATGATACAACTAACGACTCTATTACAAAAATTAAATTTCTGATGAAGTCTCATAAATATATTCACGATATTATTGTGGAAGTCACAAATATGTTTTGGTTTCATTCATTCACAATTGGCATTTATGATATAGGAATGGCTTTGGACCTTATAATTGGATAGCAATTCTAAGATCTAAGATCTTAAGCAACATCAATATGATATCCGAATTGGGTTGAAGAAAACTGGTTTTGCAGAACACTTGTCTAATGGTTTACACAGTTTTACTCTTGATGATGTTAGCATCCTCAAATTAGAATCTAACTGTCAAAAAAGAACGTTTCTTGACCCATTTGTGTTAATTTTAAGATATTGATTTTTGTTCTTTATAAGTGATTTTTGTTTAGTTGTTTACGTTTTCTTGATGTAATTTTGAATTTTATGTCTTTTCTATTGTTTCTCTTGGTTTATTGTTGAGCTTTGTTAGTTGGTCTCAAACTCACTTTATATTACATTTTATAACGATTATGTTTTCAATTATTTTTGTTGATTTTTCAGTAAAAAAAATTTTTTTTTAATTTTCTGAACTGACATTTTTAAATTTTACAACTTTTTATTACTCATAATCATATTTTTATTTATTAATTAACTCTGTTATCGTTTCTATTCCACTTCAAGTTTATATTTTTAATAATACCCACATAAATATCTTTCCGTTAATATATTTTTTATTACACTTTTAGTCCCGACGATGGTTAATAAAGGCCGTGTGACATATAACGGCCTTAATAAACGTATTTTTTAATTGCTATCCAATATCCCGTGATTATTACTATTATTATGTTACCAATAAATTGTTAAGTACAGTTGTATAGCTTCGATAATTGGGACATGCGTTAACTAAGACACTCCAGTAATTAGGACACTGCTACAATTGGGACAATTTTGTTCCATTTACCTCTATAATCGGGACACATAAAAATTGTATAAATTATGTGCTTTAACAGTAAATAAACTTTAGGGGAATCACGGGGAATCCAATAATTTTCTGCATAAGCATCGAAAAGCATTAGATTTGCGTTTTATTTATTCAAGAAAAATGCAAAATTTTAGATTTTCTTGAGAATGACAAAAGTATTCGTCATGTATAAGCCGAAATATTCGGAATACTAAAATCGACAGTTTTTAATATTAAAAGTTTGTTTCAACTACATTTCAAGGGCCAGGTATATTATGGTTTTACAGTTAAAATTATGGAAAAATTAAAAGAGAATTTATATTTTATTAGGTTCCAAAAAAAGTTTTCGTCAAGGTGAACATCCTAAGGTAGAAGAAGCTTTGTATGCATGGTTCTTACAACAAAGAAGTCTTCATGTACCAATTTCATCAGAAATTTTATGCGAAAAAGCTAAATTTTTTTATAAAGAAATAGTAGGAGTAGGTAATTTTTTAGCAAGCTCTGGGTGGTTGGATAAATTTAAAAAGAGGCATGGAATTTGATTTTTAAAAATTTGTGGTGAGAAAGTGTCCAGTGATACAACTGCAATAGATCCATTCCAAGCAAAGTTCGTCAAGATGGTTAAAAAAATGAACTTATCAGAAGACCAGGTGTATAACGCTGACGAAAGTGCTGCATTTTGGAAAACTTTACCAACTACAACGTGGGTTCACCAAAAAGAACAATCAGCTCCTGGCAGAAAAATTTCCAAAGATAGGATAACATTCATGCCTTGTTCTAATGCGACAGGTACTCACAAGCTACCATTACTTATTCTCGGAAAGTCTGTCAAACCCAGATGTTTTAAAAACATCGACCTTCCTGTCGAGTATAGAGCCAGCAAAAAAGGGTGGATGACCCAAACAATTTTCATGGAGTGGTTTAAAAACTGTTTTATTAAGCAAGTAACAAAATTTTTAAACGAGAAACATTTACCAGAAAAAACACTGCTTTTAATCGATAATGCTCCTTCACATCCAACAGAAGAGCTGTCATGAACTTGCATCAAGCATGGAATGGTATAACAGAGAGAAATATAAAAAAAAGTTGGGCGCAACTGTGGCCAAAAGGTCAATGGGACGAAGATGATGAAATTCCTTTAAGTCAGTTGAAACAAAAATGGGAATCAACATCAGTAAATGCAGATTTAAACATCATGAAGCAAATGTTGAATTCATTTGATCCACAAATTAGTTATGAGGAAATCTGTAATTGGGCAACTGGAAAAAATGAAAATATGCCAAATTTTACAGATAATGATTTAATTGCAGAGGCTTTAAAAGCTGAAGATACTGTTTTGCATATTACTGACTCAGATTGTGCTGTAGAAGAATCTTGCAATAAAATCTTGCATAAAGATGTTGTTTGGTCATTTTCACAATGCATTCAATGGGCAGAAGAAAATAATATTGCGATACAAGATATTCTTTTATTAAGAAAATTGAAAGAAAACGCCAGCACACATTTTTTTTGAAAATATCAAACAGCATAAAATTAGTGATTATTTCAAAAAAAGTATTCCAGTATGAACACCTAAGACTTATTGTTTATTTCTAAAAATATGTAATACTAGATGATTAAAATATGTTTAAAATTCATTAAAAAAAGTTTTTCTTGTGTTATTTAAATAGTTTTATAAAATACTTCTATAATCGGGACAGGTTGAACATTTTATCTGTCCCAATTAGTGAAGCTATACTGTATGTTACTTTTTCGGGGTTTTCCAAAAATATATGACATGTTTCATAACTTTCCAAATTACCAAATTTCAACTCACTAGGAACTATGATGTAGGGAAATATATTATATAAAAAAAATTTTAAAATAAAAAAAAACCTAAAGAATTTCTCTCAAATGGACGGCTACAGAACATCATTGATACAAAAGTTCAATAAAAACTTTTAATTACAATATTTGAAAAAAATAATACAAAAGTATAAAATTATAAACTTAAACTTTTGATTTCATATTTGCTGAAAATTTGCTAAATTATTATATTCGAGTATAATTTTATTCTATTTTTTTAAATTATGAAACCATAGATACTAATAAATAATTATAGTTAAAATTTTGATTTGAGGCACTAGTTTGGTATTTTAATGTTGCTACATTTATTTTGCAAACAAAGGATATGAAGTAATAGTTTTTGGGTACTGCAATACAATATTTTTGATTAGTATTGCTAAGGAATTTTAGATTATAACGATTGCAAGTGTTTACGTACTACATTAAGAAAAAATGGATCTAGGACAACTCGCCGCGAAATCTGCTCACCGAATAGTTTTTTGCGCTTTTTAACATTTTATTAACTTTATAATAATAAGTAATATTATACTGAAATAACTAACAAGTAAAGTAAATTATTACTTAAAAATGTGTGCAATAATCTTAAATAAAATTTAAATTCTAAAATTCCGCTTCTCAGAGCTTCTCTTCAGAGTCCACTTCTATGAATTTGCGCGCGACCTGCAAATAATAATTGCTCGTAATATAAAATCACGATCTTTTTGAATTTCTACTTGTTAGTTCTAATTCTACTCCTCAAATCAGGCTAGGACGGCTTGAAGTTCAGCTGGGCTTTCCATAACTATAATTTATGCTGGGTATTAGGTATAGTGCATCCAAAGTTAGATGGCCAAGCGGAGCTAATGTGCAGAAACGAAAATCTGTTCTTTTATCTTGTGGTTTTAACAGGACCACTATGGGAGCGTTCCACTTAAAGCCCATGACGTTCGCGGCATGGTCCCGTGGTTCTTTGATTGGACTAAAGATCGAACGCGGTTATTTGATTGATGGGCTTCAAGTGGAACGCACCCTATGAAAACAATAAAATAATAAAAGAACACATATAACCACGAAGTTTTAAACCACGAAGAAATTTCGAATTAATTTTAAAAATTTAAATGTGTAATAATTATAGTTCTTAAAAATTATAAAATAAATATAATGATTATTACAGTTACTATGACCATAATCATTCAAATAATTTATAATTTATATAAGCGTTTTATAATGTATTGTCGTGTTCCACTGCTCAGTAACGCCCCTACTTATTGTCAGCGGTGAAACCTCGCTTAATGCGGTCCACTTCAACAAATGAGGTCCGGCTAGCTTTACGTCAAGTTTGCATACTCGAGGCCACAATATCAGCAGGTTATGGGTATCGGCGAGATTAAAGCAAATCAATGAGCACAATAAATCATAAATCAATTTATTCAAATGACCCAAAAATAAAATTGAAGCAATTTTGGACGCCCCTGACACAATCGTCAAGCGATACTCAAATAGGTGTTTAAATGTGTAGAAACATCCAATAAACCGTATCATTTATGTACAATACCTCAGCTATACTTTTATTGGATGTTCCATAAATGTGAAATGTGTGACATTAATAAAGAAAATTTGTAACAATGGTGTTTTTATAAATAATGTTCAATTTCTTACTCATACAAATTTCGCAGTAGACACTTGTTACGAAACACTCTGTACATCAGACCGTACGCCACTGCTCTTTTCCATTCATCCAAAACAAACAGTAAAGTGAACGTGTGGAACTCGTCCAGTGTAGTGTTCAAACCTCGAATATCGGTTTAAACAAATCTTTCCAACTTCTTAATTAAACTGGAATTATAAACATCTGGCTGGACATCCGTAACCTCCAAATTCCACATGTGATTCTTATAAACCACCAAAATTAGCGAACATCTACTTGTTCGGTACGTACAATGAAATTTTATTCGTGTAATTGCACAAATCACCAAAATTATACTTCTAAATGTAATTTCAGATATGAAATTATCCAAAAAGCAATATGGCATCCAATAAAGTCGAATATTGCTTGCGCCCACAAAAATGCACGCAAAATGCTCGTTTTCGAAAATAATACGTTTCAAAAATAACTCACGCATTTCTCCTATCACTGGAATAATGGTTTTTGTGACTACAAAAACTCTCACAAATGGTCTTCTTGGGTTAAATTGCGAGGTAATATTTGCAACCCCACGAAATGCACCGTCTACATCAATGGTCGGCGTAAGACAAAAACCTCGCCGCAGAATTGGCTTCACAGTTCAAATTACCATCATAATAACAATAAATAATTCAACAAACTTTGCAAGTATGCGCCACTTTTACCGCCAAAAATTTAAATTATAAATTTTCACATTTTAGATAACACTACAAATACGCAAGAAATATCAGTTTTTAAGAAAAATCAAGTTTGTATTGTTTTGTGTGTTGGAAGTAACAATACAATCGCTTTCGTCGTCTCAAAAATTGCTTCAAAATAAAATGTCTACAATCGACAAAATTTAAATTTAACCACAATCATTATTTGCCCATTTGATTGACTTTTTCTCACTTCAGTATATCAGATTATTAAATGATATTATTTTATTTGGTTTTTAATTTTCAACTGTACTAAAAAATAACTTAGTTGCTTTGTCGATATGAATGTTATACTTTGTATGTAATATTAAAGTGCTTCAAAATGTACAACTCAAATTTATTGAAAGAAATGTATTTTATAAGTAAGGTACAAGAAATTACGGGATTAACTTCCTTGTTTATATCAAGAAATGGAAAAGAGTACAAAATTACTTGTAGCCATCATTTACATGTACTCATATCTTCTATGTATTTGCTTATATTGATGTGTGTATCCTGTATATTTATAATCAATTATTCAGAACTGATTCAAATCATTCAGGAAAAAAGTTTATTTTTAATTCTCACAGATACAGTTTCGAAAGCTATTGGGTATTTTGCATGTTGCTTTATTTACTACAACTGAATAAATTACCCCCGACCTGGAGATAATTTATGGTGGAAGATCTTCTGCTTAGTGCAACCCAGTCTCAGGTTGCAGGGTGTGGAAGACTTGGAACTAAGCAGAAGTCGTCGTGATGGAATCAGAATGAGTACTACTAGAGCGTTCAAAGCTGACTGAATTTTATTATGAAAATATCGGTTTATATACAAATTTCTAACAAAGATTATTTACAGGTTTCAATTACATATTGCTTATCTTGCAGAAATAATATAATACTTTGATATCATGTTACATTCATTAAATGATGAGTTCTTGTAATTAGTTTCGCAATTTACCTATTCCTAGTTATTTGCAATTGCATTATTAAGAATTATTTGATGAATAATATGATACTTTGTTACATACATTTCGTCGGCTAAGAGTGTTAACCTGCTAAGTCCACTTTTGGCAAAATCTGTTTTTTGATACCATTCAATAATACAATATTTGTTACATTAGAGGATAAAACAACTTACTTCAAATTTTTATTTTAAATCGTAAATTTTTTATGATACGTAATACAACCATTTCTAGAATGCTATGTTAACTGCAGTAAAATTGTCATAGTCAGCAAAACAGTTACACGGTGTTTCTTGTCTCCTGTAAAATTTCACTTTTGTGACTTAGCAGGTTAACACTCTTAGCCGACGATTTGTCTTACAGAAGTAATATGATACTTTGATTTTATGTGACATACATTAGATTATAAACAATTATTAAAATGTGTTGCAATTGCATTATTAAGAATTATTTGATGAATAATGAGTAATATGATACATACATTAGGTTATAAACAATATTATTAAAGTGTGTTGAATATGTTGCAATTGCATTATAAAATTACTAAGAAATCTTAATTAAAATTATTTTAAACAAATATAAGAAAACATAATTCTGTAATAGAATTATGTTGCATGGTTAAAATTTGTCAATTTTAAACAACAACAGTTTCGTAACTACTAAAACTTTATTGAACATATATGAAAGATTTGCCGAAATTGACTACGACTTTAGGAAACATGGAATAACGTCAACTTATAGTACAAGATTTATCATGTTATTCAATATGGTACTTCTAAAAATATTTGTGTGTTCCGTTGTATTCCTTGTTCACAATTGGAAGCTGTTTACTAAAATTAATAATAAATACAATCAGACTGTTTTAGCTTATAATTTCTTTATAACTTACAGTGACATTTTATGTCTTATTAGTGCAATAGTAATATATTATACCATAATGTTCTATTGCTCAAAAATTGAATTTAATTGGACTGCACTTGGATAAAATATTATTGCAAATCAATTCTAATGGTAAGTATAATTATTATTATAACAAGAAGATATTATAAGATGTACGTAATTCAACAAGATGCTGCCGAAAAGCTTTAAACATTTTTAATCTGTGAAAATATTGACATACAAAAATTTTCCCATCAAGTTGTAGAAGTTAATAATGTTCTTATTACTTAATAGTAATACTTCTTAATTACGTATAAAAAACGAACTATATGTGTTTTAAGGTCAGTCCCAAGAAATAATTAAAGAATCCATTACAAAAGTTAAATTTCTGATGACTACTCATAATAAGATTTACGATGCTATCATTTTAATTAACGGCATATGTTCGTTCCAATTGTTAATTATTGGTAGTAATGGGATGGGATTAGCTCTGGACTTTTTAGTAACAATTTTCGAAAGTGTAACGTGTTGATATATTTTATTACAAAATAAAATATTTAAAACAAAATTAGTTTCAGTCTTCACATTACAGCTTGTTGAATATTACTTGTGACATAATTTCACTTTGTATGCAACTATTTTTGATAGCGTATGCATGTTACTTACCGACGTTAATATATCATGTTAATATATGTGACCTGGTCTATGAAAAGGGGGCTTAGGTGTCAAAAAATTATTTTCCACTTTTTTGCCGATTCGGATAGAGTATGAGACGCTCTTTCAGATGGTGAAAACCAGAAAGTCATAATTTGTGGAATTACCAGTCAACGCAGATAAACGGGAACACCTAATACAAAACTGATGCAACGAGTTGTTACCTTTAACTGCTGTATTTTTGATAACTTATTTGATCATTTTCCACTTTTTTGCCGATTCGGATAGAGTATGAGACGCTCTTTCAAATGATGAAAACTAGAAAGTCATAGTTTGTGGAATAAAGCAGATAAACGGGAGCAACTAGCGAAAATGATGCAACGAATTGTTTACCTGCAACTGCTTTTTTTTCGATAGCTTGATTTCGCACGTAAGCTCCCTTTTCATAGACCAGGTCACATATGACGAGGTATACAATAGTTTATTTATTTAGTAGAATACCAATTTATAATAGCTTATAAGTAGCTCGGAAACTATCAAATCAATCGGATTGAAATTTCACAGCCTTATTGTATACACATATGGAAATTACGTGAACCAGAATGAAGTCAAAATTTTAATTTTTTCATATTTTGTTTTGGGTATGATTTTCACCTGCTTGTATTTTTAAAATAGATATCGAAATATTAAAAACTGCATTTTCTATTTTAAATCACTATTTATTTACTCGCCATGACTGGCTTACATGTCTACATTCTTAATACTAACTTTTGCGCAACTCTCGACTACCCTACTCTACTTCTCATTTAGTTGCGGTCGTGGCGGTATATTCAAATCTCAACATATTTTTTTAACATAAAGAACACAAATAATAATAATAAGTTAATTGTTAATTTTGGGTATTATTAGTAGGTATTATTATCAATAGTATTATTTAATTGTAATCGTTGTTAAATAAATTTTAGTTAAATAGATAATCCCCATTGAAATCGGCTACCTTAAGTTTTTAACTCGTGATAGTAATTAATTCATAAAATAGTTTAAAATACATCACGAAAAGCGTAATCATTCTTGAAACCACGATTTCATTTATTACTTTTTTACCATCTAAAAAAGCTCCATTATCATTTATACTTATTCTAATCAATACTTTTAAACCATAATTATTATAGTTTAAATTTTGATTTTAGGAACTTGTTTGGTATTTCAATGTTGCAACATTTCTTTTGCAAACAAAGGATATGAAGTAAATAATATGCTTTGGGTCCTACAATCTAACATTCGGTTAGTATGGTTAAGAAAAAATGTTCGATAAAGCATAGCCGCATTTTTTTAAGTATATAACAATAAATTGGAAATGTAGACCTATATAAAGATAAAAATCGGTAACGGTCAACTCGGCGACGTCAACTCGGCGATGGTCAACTCGGCGACGGGTCAACTCGGCGATCGGTCAACTCGACGATGGTTTTCCCAACGGCAGGAGAAGTAATCGATCGACAATGCAAGAAATAAACTTTTTTTTAGATAAAATGTTTTCTTTTCCCAAAACTCTTGTTTTAGTCTAAAATTAACGTCTCGCGCTATTAATTGATTAATGCGATGATTAAAGAATGTGTTTACCCAACGGCTGTAGAAAAAGGCTAGGTTAAGTATTTCTAATTTTAAATTGCAATCGGCGACGGACAATTCGCGACACCTCCACTCTGTGATCAAAAATTCAAAAAATAATCACTAAAAAAAATGAAATAAAAAATTGAAAATTAAAAAAAAACCTTTTATTTAAAATCAAAAAGGTGCACTAAAAAATAAAAAATAATTTTAATAAGAATAAACAGATCTTCTTGAAAACATCAATATAAAAGCGTGGGGCTATTTTATTAAAATCAGGCTCGCTATTGGTGTACGAAATTCATAGCCCTACGCTTTTATATTGATGTTTTCAAAACGTTCTGTTTATTCTTATTAAAATTATTTTTTATTTTTTAGTGCACTTTTTAATTTTAAGAGGAATCCTTAAAGTTGGAAAATACACTTTCGTAATTCAATGATATCTTGCTTATTACTCAAGAAAATTGTACAAAAGTATATATTTTTTAAAAGAGGACACTTGGACGCAGGTCACTGTATTTTTATTTTTTTTAAATTCAAATATTTTGAAAAAAAAGTTTTGAAAAAAATTAGAATTTAAAAAAAATAAAAACACAGTGACCTGCGTCTAAGTGTCCTCTTTTAAAAAATATATACTTTTGTGCAATTTTCTTGAGTAATAAGCAAGATATCATTGAATTACGTAAATGTATTTTCCAACTTCAAGGATTCCTCTTAAATAAAAGAGTTTTTTTAAAAAATTTGTTATTTTTAATTTTTTAGTCATATTTGTCAAATACAGCTCCTGCTTCATCCTATTAGAATTAGAGTTTTTGATGTTTGATACTTCACCCTGCATACATCATTAAAACAAAAACTTTCACTCTGAATGCGGTCCTTAAAAATGCGATTTAGTAAATTTACTTAATCAATTAATAGCGCGGGACGTTAATTTTAGACTAAAACAAGATTTTTTTTGGGAAAAGAAAACATTTTATCTAAAAAAAAGTTTATCGCTTGCATTGTAGTATCGATTACTTCTCCTGCCGTTCGTTGGGAGAACCATCATCGAGTTGACCGATCGCCGAGTTGACCCGTCGCCGAGTTGACCCGTCGCCGAGCTGACCGATCGCCGAGTTGACCGTCGCCGAGTTGACGCGTCGCCGAGTTGTCGCGTACCGGATAAAAATAGAGGTTCTAATTATTGAACTTCAATTTTAACATGTCTCGTTTGAATTAAAATTTTTTTGATTTTCTGATAAAGTTAAGTTAAAAAGTTAAATATTATGTAACATTTTTTCTAACTATAATGTTAAGCTGTTTCAAGCTGATATTTATAAATTAAATTTGAAAAATCTGTTAAACTGGAACATACTGGAAAATACTCAAGTAACAGATCGACGCGTAACTTATGTTTTGAAATGACTGTCCAATTGGGTGCAATGTTTCTGTCCATAGTAGTTATCAGGACCGCCGGCGCCGCTAGGGGTACTTCCGACCTAGTGCAAAGTTTAATTTGGCCACCCTTGTAACCGATTTTTTTCCGTTTTTTAATATAATTTCCTAAATTTCTACTACTTATTCCCTGCTGTAAAGTAAATGACCTTTTCTTAACCCCTATTTTTGGGATTTTGGCCGCCTCTAATTTTGGCCGCCCATGTGTTTTGCACACTGTCAACAATAGGGCGCGGCGGCCCTGGTAGTTATCTAAATAAGTGAATTTATTTACAATTTAGACCAGCAGTCTGGCGTAAATCAAACACGAATAGACTACAGAGCGGGAAACCGCGGTTCTAATCCTGTTTGCGTCAGATATGTGCTGTGATCTAAAAAGTCCAAAATCAATCTGTGGACTATGGGGAAGGCAACGGGAAACCACCCCATTAACATTTCCCTAGTAAAGTCTTCTTGGCTTAGCCAAGAGGATCGCTAATATCCGAAATCGGATAAGGCACCTGAAGAAGAAGATTTACAATTTGTTCTCTATGGATGTGGCTATTATCGTTAGATCAACCTTGCGCATGCCAAAATATCCGTGCAACAAGTCGCAGCGATCGGTCGCATGAAAAAATCCCCTCGTGTAATGTGCCTTTAAGCTGATTATTAGTAGTAGGTCTTTGTTATGAGCAAACAGTAAAAATCGCTACGTGCGCGCGTGCGCAGTTACTCACGTCGAATGTGCGCACGCGCAAAAATTCCCGGCAAATGTGAAGCGTATTTAAATGTAAAGTGCGCGCATGCGCCATACTCAAGTCGAATGTGCGCCGAATGTGTGTAAAAATTAAATTTTTAGTTTTATAAACAGGACCGGATCAGAGTTTAGGGCCCAAATCTAAAACTTTATTTAACTCTTAACGGTCCTGTCATTAAAAAGCTTTTAAGCTAACACTAACCTAAACTCGATAGGTGGATCTCTCTTTTAACGGTCTCCCCATTAAAATAAAAATCGATTCCTAACACTAACCTAGTTGATCTCTGTTTCACGGGTCCCCTCATTTAAAAAAAATCGTTTCCAAACACTAACCTACACTCAACCGATGGATCTCGCTTTTCATGGTCCCCTTAATAAAAAAATGTTGTTTCCTAACACTAACCTAAGGTCCACCGGTGGATCTCACTTTTAACGCCCCCCTTAAAAAAAATAAATTCCTAACACTAAAAAGCTTTTCCTAACATTAACCTAAACTCGACCGGTGGATCTCTCTTTTAACGGTTCCCCCATTAAAAAAAATCTATTCCTAACACTGACCTAAGCCCGTCCGGTGGATCTCTCTTTTAAGAGCCCCCTCATTAAAAGAATGGTTTCCTAACACTAACCTAAACTCGATCGGTGGATATCTCTTTTAACGGTCTCCCCATTATAATAAAAATCGATTTCTAACACTAACCTGGTGGATCTCTGTTTTAAGGGTCCCCTCATTTAAAAAAATCGTTTCCAAACACTAACCTAAGTTCAACCGATGGATCTCGCTTTTTTATATAAATTACCGAATAAATTACCCCCGACCTGGAGATAACTTATGGTTGAAGCCAGAAATGATAACTACTAGAGCGTTCAAAGCTGACTTAATTTTATTAACAAACTATCGGTTTATATACAGTTTTTTAACAAAGAAATATGTACAGGTTTCATTATCTTGCTAAAAATATTTGATGAGTAATATAATACTTTGATTTTTACCTATTACTAGTTATTTGAATTATGTTAAGATTATACATTTTAAGTTCGTTGTCTGCCCTACTTATTACACATGCTTTAGTCTGCATTATTAAATTACAATGTTGCAAATTGCATTACAAATGTGAATGAATCTTAAATTAATTACCAAAATTGTTTAAAAAATATAATTCTGTTTGAATTATATTTTGCATGGTTAAAATTACCAAATTTGTAATTTGTTAATTTTAAACAGTCCCCTCATTTAAAAAAATCGTTTTCAAACACTAACCTAAGCTCAACCGATGGATCTCGCTTTTCATGGTCCCCTCAATAAAAAAATTTTGTTTCCTAACACTAACCTAAGGTCCACCGGTGGATCTCACTTTTAACGGTCCCCCATGGTACAACAAAATTATTATATCGTGCTCCTTCCCATTAAAATAATCGTTTCTTAACACTAACCTAAATTTGACTGGTGGATCTCTCTTTTAACGGTTTCCTCATTAAAAAAATCGTTTCGTAAAACTAACCTTAGCTCAACTGGTTGTTAATTATTGTTGATTTTTTCAAGTACTCGAAAAAATTCGTATATTTGCAGCTTAATTCATAGCTTTAAAAGAGAGGCTTTAAAAATTTGTGCAAAAACAAACTGCAGTTCGAGAGCACCGAAAAGAACTATACCCAAAACTTCCAATTAATGGTTGCAGAAGTACCAACTAAAGTTTAACCAAGTGAAACTAAATAATACCAACCGGTACAACGTCGCAATCGCCGAGAGTAACTGCGCACGCGCGCACGTAGCGACTTTTACTGTATGCACTTTGTTATGGTCTTTGTTAGTATACTGTCTACATGTTGTATCACGATGTATAGGATTTACTTCAATTTAGAATGCCAGTTAATTTTGAAAATATTTCGATGTAGGCAAATGGCGACATTATGCATTTAAAGATTAAATTTTGCACATTATGGCACCGGATATCTGATAGAAATATGAGTGCACCATTAGAAAAATATGAAGCAGTAATATAGTATTAGTAGTATTATGTCAACTTGTAGTCACTTGAGGATAATAAAATGTAAAATTAACAAATTAACCGACCAATAAAATAATATTCCAAAATTTGCATTATTTTTTTAAATGAACTATTCGATTCACATCACTTTCACACACTGCCGTGCAATATGCGAAAAATTGCATAAAAACAATAAACATAAAAACAAAAATTCCACAGATGTCGCCATTGATACCGGCTACCCCCTTACGGGGTATACGTCTGGAGTGATTCTTCTTTTTATATAAATAATTCGATGCACGATCTAGAAAACCAGGTCTTCAATAAAGTGAAAATAAAATTTGAGATAAACAACCAAATTTTTATTTTGTAACTTTCTGCACCTTTGTAAAATTTAAATCACATCAACAAATTATTTTAAATTAATTGGAATTTGGGATAACTGCACATCCCGATCAATTCTTCTCTCGCTAGTGCAAGAATACATTTATTCAATTCCAAACAATATCCTACCCCTTGCACATGCGAAGGAATTCAAGAAAAACAAAATCTTAAAATATAGAATTATCAAAAAGTTTTGGTACCTCTATAACATTTCCTTGGTGGTAACTTCACACGAATCCCGCCATATACTTCTTCACCGATAAAATTGTAACAACCTTTATAACAGAAGTTGGACCGGATACGACACTCGAGTGACATCAATCCATTCCTCAAAATAAACGTAAGGTATCCTATTTGAATCAATCCTAATCTCATTCGCAAATCCAAGAATAAACTCGTGCTATCTCCAAGCAAGTTACAACTGATAAAAAGGTAAGTGGAATCTTAACCTCCTCTTCAATAGTGCAGAAATTTCTCAGTAAAATATTCTATTTTTTACGCAACAAAATTAGTTAGGAAATTTCTCACCGAATTCGGAAACTATTTTGGTAAGAAATTTGTGCAAAGATATTGCACCCCAAACCATGACAGCAGATACATTTCGCAAACGTTGTACCTACTACCAGTTTGTCCATAGCATTATGCGTGCCAAGCGATCAAATTCTTGTACTTTTAGACTCAAACTTTTTTCTGAACCCCTGTAAGTCCATGTATGTTGTCACTAACGCCACCCTCTGAAAGGTAACCCCTAATGGGAGAGTTAACCCAATCGGAGCGTCGCGCTCGAAACAATCCCGAGAAACTCTCAGGTTTTGTTGGCCACGATGGTAAATGTAGGCTCGCTCGCAATTCGTGTGGAAAGCGGGGACCGTAGGTTCTGAAATAAACTCTGTAGCCAGGGGTAGAAAAAAACACAGTAATCTTAACAAGTGTATAATGATGGTAAATAACAAAATTAGATAAGTGCTTTCTGCTTACAGACAATGGCAACCGATCCTGCCGGTTGTTAAAAAAACACAGCTCACTGACTTGACTATAAAACAACAGGTGTTCGTAACAACAAATACAAATACACAGTACTATATTAATAATGGTGTGGACAACAACACACGTCAGACACAAAATGGATACAGAAAATAATAACTTACCCCAAGAGCTCTTGGAAGATCTTAAAATGGTGACAAGTATGCCACTTGCGACCGACGTGTCCTCTAGCTGAAGAAGGACTGGCATTCGTATTGATTAACACAGAAACACCTGGATATCTTCGCGGCTCCAGACGCACTTTTTAAGCTGGGGTTGATTACAAGAAAGTGCAGATACAGTTGCTGGAACGGTTGGAGTGATATAGTAATAGAGTTGGACCTCTTCGTTAGATGTAAAGGTTGTTGTTAAATGTAAACGGTTGACCAATAACCCCAAAAAGTTAATTGTTGGTCCTTTGTTTGTCAACAAAGAATCGAGCCTTATCGAGTGAGCTCGCTGAAACGATTCAGAAAATGCCGGCGTCGCGTCGAGAGAAATGCGCGTGAGCACGTTGGCGTCTGCCACATGTGGAATTGAAATAGCTCCTGTATTGCACCGGTGGTGGCCCAAATGCACATACAGGACGGCCAAAAATTACTGATCACAATGGTATAAAATTCACTGACGTCACCCAAAGATTTCCGCCAAAAATGAGCTTTTTACGCACTTAAATATTCTCTCGACCGTTTTCTATGATTGCCAGGCACTCAATCCCGTTACCTCGTGTCCCTTCTACCTCCAAGCGCGTATCACATGACAGCCCTAACCAAATGTAAAATCCAGGGTCAGTAACTTGTAGCAGATATTAAAATATCGATAGAAAATTAAGTCTGGGCCGTACTCAGAATATTTGAGTAATTATTTGTGGAGAAGTTTATGCAACAGAACTAAAATTCGTTACAATGTTTAGTTTTGTGAAGGCGTTCAATCTTAAGGCCGTGTGACACTTGTACTAATTTGTTAACAAATTTGTTAGCAAATTTGGTAACAACCCATTGATTCATTGTTTATTTTTGTTTAACCAATCAATGGGTACAATTGTACCCGATACAAGTGTCACACGGCCTTTAGATCGTTGTGCAAAATTCTTCCAAGTGATCTTCTTGAAATGTACATGTCTCTAGCCATTTGATTTACATATTGTGATGGATGTCATCGAATTCGTTCTAGTACATTTTTAATCACATTCTTTACTCGAACATATCCTTTATTGCCAAGTTTCGGTTTAATTTTGTGAGTTCCAGTCCCGTTGTATCTTTTAATGGCACGATAAAAGCCTGCTCAAATTAAAATATTTTAGTGGTCGAAGTATTTCGCACGGTTTAAAATTTTCAATGCAATTTTAATGCAATTTTACAACTACCTCTCGGTTAGCGTCTATCGCTGTCAAAAATTAATACAAAATTTAAAATGTGTATCATCGATTAAACGACCATAATATACTTCAAATATTCACATCAATTTTTTTCAAAACATTTATTAAATTAAAATATTGTTGATTAAGCCAACAAATAAATTATTAAAATGGAAGTTTTCAATAAGAACTATAACAATAATCATTCAAACAATTTATAATTTGTATGAGTGCTTATATAAAATATAATCACATATTAAATGATTTATTTCATTAGCTTTCTAATTTTCAACAATAAGAAAAAAGTAACTTAGTTGCTTTGTCGATTTCAATGTTATATTTTGTATCTAATATTACAGTGCTTCAAAATGTACAACTCAAATTTATTGAAAGAAATGTATTTTATAAGTAAGATACAAGAAATTACGGGATTAACTTCCTTGTTTGTATCAAGAAATGGAAAAGAGTACAAAATTACTTGTAGCCATCATTTTCATGCACTCATATCTGCTATGTATTTGCTTATATTGATGTGTGTATCCTGTATACTTATAATGAATTATTCTGAACTAATTCAAATGATTCGGGAAAAAAGTTTATTTTTAATTTTCACAGATACAGTTTCAACAGCTAATGGGTATTTTGCATGTTGCTTTATTTACTACAACAGTTTCGTAACTACTAAAACTTTATTGAACATATATGAAAGATTTGCCGAAATTGACTACGACTTTAGGAAACATGGAATAAACTCAACTTACAGTACACGATTTATTATGTTATTCAATATGGTACTTCTAAAAATCTTTGTGTGTTCCATTGCATTCCTTGCTCACAATTGGAAGCTGTTTACTAAAATTAATAATAAATACAATCAGACTCTTTTAGCTTATAATTTCTTTATAACTTACAGTGACATTTTGTGTCTTATTAGTGAAGTAGTAATATTTTATAAAATATGTTCTGTTGCTCAAAGATTGAATTTAATTGGTCTGCACTTGGATAAAATATTATTGCAAATTAATGCTAATGGTAAGTATAATTAATATAACAAGAAAATAATTATTATAACATGTACGTAATTCGACAAAATGCTGCCGAAAAACTTTAACTGCCGTATTCATAAAAATAAATCAATATTTCAGAGAGGCTTGTAAACCCTTCTTAACCATAACCTAGCTTTTTTTGCTAGTAAAAGCATAGGGAAAAAAGCTAGGTTATGGTTAAGAAGGGTTTACAAGCCTCTCTTAAATATTGATTTATTTTTATGAATACGGCGGTAAACATTTTTAATCTGCAAAATATTGACAAAAGTTTTCCCTTCAAGTTGTAGAAGTTAATAATGTTCTTATTATTTAATGGCACATAATTATATACCTACGTATAAAAAACCAATCATCTGTGTTTTAGGTCAGTCCCATGAAATAATTAAAGAATCTATTACAAAAGTTAAATTTCTGATGATTACTCATAATATGATTTACGATGTTATCATTTTAATTAACGACATATATTCGTTCCATGCTTTGATTGTTGGTACTAATCAAGTGGGAATAGCTCTGGACCTTTTAATAACAATTTTCGAAAATGTAACGTATATACTATTTTATATTATTACAATTTAAAATATTTAAAAATAATTAGTTTCAGCCTTCACATTACAACTTGTTGAGTATCATTTGTGACATAATTTCACTTTGTATGCAACTATAATATATAATAGCATATTTATGTTACTTACCGATGTTAATGTATGACGAGGTATACAATAGCTTATTTATTTAAAATACCAATATTTATAATAATTGTATTTGTAAGGTTCAAAGTTGCATCAGAAAAGTTTTTAAAATTTTGCTGAAAGTGAATACTGGATCATTAAACCAAGAGGTAAGAATTCTTATATTTCTTGTTCTTTTCATTTATACAGTAGGTATACTACTACGTTAATTTTAGTTGCTGATTTTTGCCAAACAATTAAGACGTTTGAAATTTGTTGTTTTAGTCGCAAAGACCTCTCCACTCGATTTCAACTTCTTAGTAATTGTAAGTAGCCTATAATTTATTGATATAGTAAAATTTTTATAGTCATTAGATTTTCCAGCGGAATACATTTATAAAGTTTTGAAACTTGGTACACATAATATCCTTGTATAATGTATTATTAAATGTCTGTCCAGTTCTTCTTCCTCGGCCTCATTGCCAAACATTCAAAAACTAACTCTGATCGGTGCACTCCAGTAGGTTTTTGCAAAAGTATTTCTTAAACTTTAAATATTCCATGAAAGCTTCTATATTTTGTAAAATTAATGAGAATGAAATTTTGAATAGAAATGATATGGTAAAATCATAAGTCATAAATGACAAACTTTTAACATGTTTTTCTCGAAACGATATTTTTTCACTAGGCGGTAATTTCAGAAACTATCAAACCGATCGGATTGAAATTTTACAGCCTTTTTGTAAACACACGTGGCAATCGCGTGAACCAGAATGAAATCAAAAATTAAATTTTTTCATATTCATATAACAGAAAAAAACTTGATTTTCTGATGAATTTTATACAAACTGAGTGACTCATGTGACAAAGTGGTCTAACTAACCCATAGTTTTGGGATAGTGAGACCGTTTTCATTCGGGTTAGATAGCTCAATTCTAAATCTAAAGTAGTGAAGTTTTTTCCAAATTTACATCATGCCAACTGTTTATAAAAGGAAAGGAACTGTTAATAGAGCCACCTGGAGTGCCGAAGCACTACAAACTGCGATAGAAGCTGTATCTTCAAGTACATTTGGAGTTAACAGAGCTGCAAGCCCAAGTAACACCAATGTCCGTTTTGTGCCAGTTTAGTATTGATTTATGACGAATATGTACATATTTTATCATAACTGAAAAATATGTACTAAAATGGTACCTTAGTGGCACATAATTTTTAGTTCATATTTGCACCGTACTATTTATGTACAGTTTTAATGCATATATTTTCATACCGTTTTTTTGAAGCAAATTACTGTATCGAATCAGCAATGAAATTTTATTAACTAAATAATATTTGATTATATGGTATCGTTTCGGTGCTGTAAAAACATTACAATTTTGTTACTATAATTTCATTGTCCAATATGTACAGGAATTTTATTAGTTGGAGGGTACGATATTTACTTCACCGATTTGATGCATATTAGTAGTTACAATTTCAGCATATTATAATTTATAAATCTATTTTAATTATAAAAATTATTTATGATGTTTAAATTTATATAAATCTTATTAAAACATTAAATATATTTGTAATTTTTTTTTATTAGATACTAATAATTACTAATTATGATATTTGAAGTAATAATAGTTAAAAGAATTGTACGTTTTTCTTATAAATGGAACAAATTTCGGTAACACAATGTGGATGCTTTACCGATTATGATCTAAAATGCATTGAAATTTTATTAACTAAAAAATATTTGCATATCTTATACGGATTAGGCGCCTCGTTTTTATACTTACCGCGTTTTTATTGAATTATTTAAAAATATATTAATTCATTGATGAATAATACTAATTATAACTTATATAATTGATAATTATGATATTAAAGCAAAAATAATTAAAAGATTGTACGTTTTTCTTATAAATTGAACAAATTTCGGTAACACGATGTGGACGCTTTACCGATTATGATCTAAAATGCATTGAAATTTTATTAACTAAAAAATATTTGCATATCTTATACGGATTAGGCGCTTCGTTTTTATACTTACCGCGTTTTTATTGAATACTTTAAAAATATATTAATTCATTGTAGAATAATACTAATTATAACTTAAATAATTTATAATTATGATATTAAAGAAAAATAATTAAAAGATTGTACGTTTTTCTTATAAATTGAACAAATTTCGGTAACACGATGTGGACGCTTTACCGATTATGATCTAAAATGCATTGAAATTTTATTAAGTAAAAAATATTTGCATATCTTGTACGGATTAGGCACCACGTTTTTATACTAACCGCGGTTTTATTGAATTATTAAAAAATATATTAATTCATTGATGAATAATACTAATTTTAACTTAAATAATTTGATAATTATGATATTGAAGTAATAATAATTAAAAGATTGTACGTTTTTCTTATAAATGGAACAAATTTTGGTAACACGATGTGGACGCTTTACCGATTATGATCTAAAATGCATTGAAATTTTATTAACTAAAAAATATTTGCATATCTTGTACGGATTAGGCACCACGTTTTTATACTAACCGCGGTTTTATTGAATTATTTAAAAATATATTAATTCATTGATGAATAATACTAATTTTAACTTAAATAATTTGATAATTATGATATTGAAGTAATAATAATTAAAATATTGTACGTTTTTCTTATAAATGGAACAAATTTTGGTAACACGATGTGGACGCTTTACCGATTATGATCTAAAATGCATTGAAATTTTATTAACTAAAAAATATTTGCATATCTTGTACGGATTAGGCACCACGTTTTTATACTAACCGCGGTTTTATTGAATTATTTAAAAATATATTAATTCATTGATGAATAATACTAATTTTAACTTAAATAATTTGATAATTATGATATTGAAGTAATAATAATTAAAATATTGTACGTTTTTCTTATAAATGGAACAAATTTTGGTAACACGATGTGGACGCTTTACCGATTATGATCTAAAATGCATTGAAATTTTATTAACTAAAAAATATTTGCATATCTTGTACGGATTAGGCACCACGTTTTTATACTAACCGCGGTTTTATTGAATTATTTAAAAATATATTAATTCATTGATGAATAATACTAATTTTAACTTAAATAATTTGATAATTATGATATTGAAGTAATAATAATTAAACGATTGTACGTTTTTCTTATAAATGGAACAAATTTTGGTAACACGATGTGGACGCTTTACCGATTATGATCTAAAATGCATTGAAATTTTATTAACTAAAAAATATTTGCATATCTTGTACGGATTAGGCACCACGTTTTTATACTAACCGCGGGTTTATTGAATTATTTAAAAATATATTAATTCATTGATGAATAATACTAATTTTAACTTAAATAATTTGATAATTATGATATTGAAGTAATAATAATTAAAAGATTGTACGTTTTTCTTATAAATGGAACAAATTTCGGTAACACTATTTGGACGCTTTACCGATTATGATCTAAAATGCATTGAAATTTTATTAACTAAAAAATATTTGCATATCTTGTACGGATTAGGCACCACGTTTTTATACTAACCGCGGTTTTATTGAATTATTTAAAAATATATTAATTCATTGATGAATAATACTAATTTTAACTTAAATAATTTGATAATTATGATATTGAAGTAATAATAATTAAAAGATTGTACGTTTTTCTTATAAATGGAACAAATTTTGGTAACACGATGTGGACGCTTTACCGATTATGATCTAAAATGCATTGAAATTTTATTAACTAAAAAATATTTGCATATCTTGTACGGATTAGGCACCACGTTTTTATACTAACCGCGGTTTTATTGAATTATTTAAAAATATATTAATTCATTGATGAATAATACTAATTTTAACTTAAATAATTTGATAATTATGATATTGAAGTAATAATAATTTAAAGATTGTACGTTTTTCTTATAAATGGAACAAATTTTGGTAACACGATGTGGACGCTTTACCGATTATGATCTAAAATGCATTGAAATTTTATTAACTAAAAAATATTTGCATATCTTGTACGGATTAGGCACCACGTTTTTATACTAACCGCGGGTTTATTGAATTATTTAAAAATATATTAATTCATTGATGAATAATACTAATTTTAACTTAAATAATTTGATAATTATGATATTGAAGTAATAATAATTAAAATATTGTACGTTTTTCTTATAAATGGAACAAATTTTGGTAACACGATGTGGACGCTTTACCGATTATGATCTAAAATGCATTGAAATTTTATTAACTAAAAAATATTTGCATATCTTGTAGGGATTAGGCACCACGTTTTTATACTAACCGCGGTTTTATTGAATTATTTAAAAATATATTAATTCATTGATGAATAATACTAATTTTAACTTAAATAATTTGATAATTATGATATTGAAGTAATAATAATTAAACGATTGTACGTTTTTCTTATAAATGGAACAAATTTTGGTAACACGATGTGGACGCTTTACCAATTATGATCTAAAATGCATTGAAATTTTATTAACTAAAAAATATTTGCATATCTTGTACGGATTAGGCACCACGTTTTTATACTAACCGCGGGTTTATTGAATTATTTAAAAATATATTAATTCATTGATGAATAATACTAATTTTAACTTAAATAATTTGATAATTATGATATTGAAGTAATAATAATTAAAAGATTGTACGTTTTTCTTATAAATGGAACAAATTTCGGTAACACTATTTGGACGCTTTACCGATTATGATCTAAAATGCATTGAAATTTTATTAACTAAAAAATATTTGCATATCTTGTGCGTTTTAGGCACCTCGTTTTTATACTAACCGCGTTTTTATAGAATTATTTAATAATATATTAATTCATTGATGAATAATACTAATTTTAACTTAAATAATTTGATAATTATGATATTGAAGTAATAATAATTAAAAGATTGTACGTTTTTCTTATAAATGGAACAAATTTGGGTAACACGATGTGGACGCTTTACCGATTATGATCTAAAATGCATTGAAATTTTATTAACTAAAAAATATTTGCATATCTTGTACGGATTAGGCACCACGTTTTTATACTAACCGCGGTTTTATTGAATTATTTAAAAATATATTAATTCATTGATGAATAATACTAATTTTAACTTAAATAATTTGATAATAATGATATTGAAGTAATAATAATTAAAAGATTGTACGTTTTTCTTATAAATGGAACAAATTTCGGTAACACGATGTGGACGCTTTACCGATTATGATCTAAAATGCATTGAAAATTTATTAACTAAAAAATATTTGCATATCTTGTACGGATTAGGCACCACGTTTTTATACTAACGGCGGTTTTATTGAATTATTTAAAAATATATTTATTCATTGATGAATAATACTAATTTTAACTTAAATAATTTGATAATTATGATATTGAAGTAATAATAATTAAAAGATTGTACGTTTTTCTTATAAGTGGAACAAATTTCGGTAACACGATGTGGACGCTTTACCGATTATGATCTAAAATGCATTGAAATTTTATTAACTAAAAAATATTTGCATATCTTGTACGGATTAGGCCCCTCGTTTTTATTCTGTTTTATTGAATTATTTAAAAATATATTAATTCATTGATGAATAATACTAATATAATATTTATGACACACGTGTTTTTCCATTTTCTGCATTTCGTAACAATTTTTTTTTTAATTCATATAGGTACTAATAATTTTCATATGTTTAAACTAAAAATATTTTATTTATTTTAATTTAATAATGATATTTTAAACTACGAAATTAAAAAATTTAAAATTGTCAAAACATTGCATTATATAAAATGTATAGTAGTAACCTCTAGGTAGGTCTGAAGGTTAACTCGACGCCTACGACGCTGACACAATCAAGGTAACCTAGGTTCAAACCCCACCTCGGCTGGATTTTTCTAGTAAGTACATAAGTATAATTTAACGATATTTTTCAGATACACTGGGCGCATGGCAAACAAATGGATTAAATTAAAACTGATAATTTAATAATAATTATTATGTTAAATAAATTGGCTGTAAAAAGTATATCGCATCTAAATAAGAAATTACAGAAATCAAATTTTTTTTTTATTCTTAAAAATTTTTAAAAGTAATAATAAAATATCAATACATAATCTGTACATAAACGATGCACCAACACAGTAACAGAAAAATCAATGCCGAAACGTTACGAAAATGTATGTAACCTATATGTACATAAGCGATGCATAAATTTTAGTAATGACAAAATGGGCAAAAAGTCACAATATCGTCACAATATCGTCACGAAAAAATATGTACAGAATATGTACATAAAATCAATGCCTTTACGTTACGAAATCGTTACGAAAATTTATGTAACCTATATGAACATAAACGATGCATTCATTTTAGTTATGACAAAATGGGCAAAAAGTCACAATATCGTCACGAAAAAATATGTACCAAATATGTACATTTTTGACGGTTTTGTGTTACTTGGGAGAGAATTCGGGATACCAAAAATGACTTTAAAGACTAGGATTAAAAATAAAAATACATTGAAATCGCACGGTTTAGGACGGTCTTCTCATTTAAATGAAGAAACTCAATGAAGTTAGTAGGTACGCCACATAAACGATGGTCTAACTAACCTATATACACTGGACCAACTAACCCTCATACTATGGGTTAGTGAGACCAGTTAGAGCTTTTTATTTATTGTTTATAAGTAATAATGTTACTCCTTTTGAAAATTTAAAACATAACGAAAATGAAATCAGGATGATTTAAAAAAAAATGTGGTCCAACTATCCCCGACTTACCCTACTTGAAAACTACTTTAATAAAATATCGTTGTTATTTACCTCATTAATTATTAAATTTTACATAATCTAATTATTATTATTATTATTAGTCCAATAACCCAAAAATAACAATAAATTAATTTAAAGGTATAAAATTATTATATTTTATTTTAAGTTTTTAACTCGTGATAAGTAATTAATTCATAAAATATTTTAAAATACATCACGAGGAGAGTAATCATTCTTGAAAGGATGATATTTCATTTATTACTTTTTTTAACAGTTAAAACAGTTACGTTATCATTTATAGTTATTCTAATCAATACTCTTAAACCATAATTATAGTTTAAATTTTGATTTTAGACACTTGTTTGGTATTTGAATGTTGCGACATTTATTTTGCAAACACAAGATATGAAGTAAATACTATGCTTGGGGTCCTACAATCTAACATTCGGTTAGTATTGCTAAGAAAGGTTAGATAAAGCATAAATCATCAAGAAAAAATAGAGGTTCTAATGATTGAACTTCAAATTTAACCCTTAACTGCATGTTTTGTTTGAATTAAAAATTTTTTTGATTTTCTGATACTGGTTCAATTGTTTTCCAGTCAAAGTCATTTGCTTTTCTTGAAACTAAAGCTGGGTTGACATGGGATGTGACCCACGGCCGTGAGCACGTGTTAGTAAAATACTTTCCGCGTAAACTTAAACTTAAAACCGTGTAAACTGTTTTTAAACACGTTTGATCTCACCACGAACGCAGTTTTATCAGTTTGTGGCAAGAAATTACGATTCGTATTTCATGAAACAGCAGTTTACAAGGTGCGTATTTTATGAAAACGTGGCTCACGGCCGTGGCTCACATCCCATGTCAACCCAGCTTTATGAATAAATAATATCACTACAGAAAACTCTGGTAACTATAATCAACTATTAAGGGGGTTAACTACACTGTGAATAGTCAGTTTTCAAGTTGTTCTTTAGGAATTAAATTTAAGAAAACTGTTAAAGTAAATTAACGTAAAACGAAAATTTTTTGCAAAGTATTTTATTAGAGATAGTCAAGTAACAGATCAAAGCGTAAGTCATGTTTTGAAATGACTGTCCCACCGAGTGCTATGTTTCTGACCAAAGTAGTTATCTGAAATAAACGAATTTATTTACAATAAGGTGGCCGGATTCGGCGTGGGCGAATATCTTTTTAATAATTCATTTATAAAGTAGCGGTACGTAGTGAGTAGAAGTAAAACTATTAATCCTCAGCTACTATTCTATTTTACAGCGTTTGATAATTAAATGCAACACGACGTTGATACTATATACATACATTTAACCCATGCATTTAACCGACCCACCTACAAACAAGATAATAATTTTTTATGAGTATCAGCGTTTATGAACAAATTGCACATAATGCAAAAACTATCTAACTTTATTATATCAAAAATTATTTAGAATTCAACCTCTATCTAAAAGTCAATTTTAGAGGATTGATTGCCTTAATTATTTATCAATTAAAATCAAAAATATTCAATATCAACAAATTTTTGATTTTAATTTACCATGCTCTTCCCAAAAAGTGTTACGATTAACTTTATCGAATTAATTATTAATTAATAAAAAATGAGAACCACATTTTATCAAATACTACAAATATTTAAAATTATGTATTATTTATACTATTAGTAACTTTCTTACCAAATTATAAATTATTTATGTATAAGGTAAAACACCCAGCACTTGAACACCGCAATAAATGGAACTAGTACTTGAACAGATTTTTGAAATTGTATCAATGCAAAAACCGAATATTCATAATAAGTAATATCCGTATTTTATAATTACTTGATGATTTAGCAATTGATTTCTATAAGTTTTTTTAAATTATAAATCGAAATAATTATATTTTTGTTAACTTGAAAGTTGGCATGTGGAATAGCCGATAAAAGCATGCTACTTTTGCCATGGAAAGTAGTAAACCGTAAACCGCGCAATCAGTTTTTAGGTTATGAACTTGAACTCGAAAAAACTAACATAAAATGATCACGTTTGTCCATGCCGTTTCATACATAAATAAGTCAATGTATCTTTAGAATATCGATTGGATTTTTGTTTGATTTTGACTATTTCCACACGTGTTCAAGTACTACCAACACTGGAGTGTTCAATTACGGCTGCGATTCAAAATAGATTGTTCAATTACTGCTGCATTTGAAGTATATTTTAAAAACCTTGTAAAAATATGATAATTTTATTAATTTTTACTTTTTTCTTTGCTATTATATGCAAAACTATCTATATTTTTATAAATAACATATTTTAATCAAATTAATCGAATTTTATTTGCTTAAATTAGAGTTAAATTGGTTTTACTTTCAAAACTGTACAACTACTGGGTGTTTTACCTTATATCTTATCAAGATTATCAGTAAGCACCTTGAAAGTACGTGTCATAATATGCGTAATCAACTAAAAACAAGCAAGTCATTGGATCTGTTCGTTCAGCATTTTGAAACCGCTTGAAAACTGACAGACGCATGCGCAGTTTTGAATTCACGTTATAATTTTTTAAGTATACGAAAACTTTTCGGGATATTGGATACGCAAAACAAAAACAAGTAAGCTGTCGGTCGACGTTTCGGCTTTATTAACTAAATGCCATCCTCGGGACTGTAAGAGGAAATAAACAGGTCATACATAAGCGGTAACAATAAATCAAACCTCTCTCTCACCTAACAGCTAAAGTTATGTTTAAATAATTGTTTGCGCCTTTTTATTTCCGAATACAGTCAGTTTCCTCCAATGGACCATGCTCGGTTTCCTCGAATGAACCGGTCATAAGCTTGTGAAATTACAAGTAGTCCATATAAGGACGAACTTGCTGCCAAACAAATATTGAAGGAATATAAGCCCTCTGCGAAAATTTTATTCTTGCCCGACTTGCATTAACTAAAATTTTTTAATGGTTCTGTAAAATCTTTTTGTTCAGTCAGAAAAAGATAAAAAGCAAAAATCGGTCCATTTGTGGCAACCTTCCCCTATTCAATTTAAAGGCTTGGGATAACAAGGCTATATGCCACATTTAACCTTTTGTGTCAAAAACTATAAATAAACTACAAACATCGGGGAGTTGTAGTAAATTTAAAATCCAGAGGAAGGCCAACAAAAACTACCCCTCAATTTGATAGAAGAGTAAAAAGATTATCATCGGCAAATCCTTTTTTATCAGCAAATCAAATTTTGGCAGAATTAGGAGAGTCTGCAGTATTAGAAAGAACAATTCAAAGAAGACTAGTTAACCCTTAATAACTATGGTGAAATAATTGTTACGCACTGTTACTACTGTGGGGTCACAGAGACCGCGCTTTATTTGTTGGTTTTTTATGTACTTACACTTTAATTTTTTGGATTGTTTTATCACAGATGTCTTGGTTGCTATTCTAGCAAGTCAAAAAAAATTATAATGTAATAAATTTTAAACTTTTATTAACACTTAAAAATATAAAGAGATATAGGTACCGTATGAGCATGCATTTATACTATTACACGAAAAAGAATTTTTTTTAATTAATCTGAAGAATTTCTTAACAATTTAATAATAATTTTACAAAGTTAATAGATGAGAAATTATAACTAAAGTACAAAATTGAAGAAAAAAAACTGAATTCGCAAAAATCACAACACCTAAAATGTTACAATTTATCCTTGCAATTGATGAATAATGCCACAATGTATTGATTATTTTTTTTATTTTTCTTTACATTTCCTAATAAAACAAACAAATGCTATTCATACTAATTCAATTTTTAACACAATTTACCTAAATTGTACGAAATCAAACTAGTTCAACACATATATTTGTGTTAAACATGGGAGATTAAAAGTTATACTAACACTATGTCGCGGTCATACAGACCGCGTGTTTATTTTAATTCGTTTTAACTATAAAACTAGGTGATCTTCAAGGCCCTTATTTTGTGAACATAGTGGGAATGATGTAACTTAAAGGTACTGAGACGCTAAATTCGTAATTTTGAACTAGGCCTAAAATACACACATATTAAAAGTCGCCGCGGTCACGGTGACCGCTCCATAGTAATTAAGGGTTAAAGTTGTTTGAAGTTGATTTGATGTAAAGTTCAATCATAAAAATGTAATAACAAATTGTTTTGCAATAGAAACAATAGGAGTGGTCAACTTACATTCTGGACACTATTTTGAAACACTCGCAAAAAAATTGTTGTATACACGATATGTTTGAAATTCACTTTGGATTAGTAAAATTCAATGAAATAAGAGTTCAACACATATATTTACCTTGCGATATCAACGAAAATTGTTTAGTTTATCTGCACACGAAAAATTTGAGTTTTTATAAAAAGAAAAATCTTTTTATACAAAGTTTGTAGAAGCTACAGCAACGCGTCTATTCACTTTAAAACCACATAAAAAGTGAGGGTTGTGTTAATAAGCACGATGACATTTGAAATAGCGGTGTTACACCTCAAAGTTTTTTCTATAAGGCAGGGTGGTCAACTTACATGCTTGATCAACTTACATCCCTTTCCCCTACATTTTAGTGTTAATAACATTGCTAAAATTAACAATTATGAATGCGTCGCTTTCTTTTTGTCGGATACTGTATCTTTTTAAGAATTTGTGTTTCCTTATTTTATTTGAAATATTAGGTTATTAATGTAATAAACGCACTGTAAGTATCATTGTCGTGTATTTTTTCTGCACTCTAAATAGTGAACAACCTCGGTGGAGTAACAAAGGCGTTCCTCAATTAGTTCACTATATCGAGACTGTACTGTATTTCAAAATAAAATTAATAAAACAGTAATTCAATCAATGAGCTAAAAAATTATGTATATCCAATTTTTGTCTCAAGTCTCTCCATCAGCAACATTAAATTTACTACATAGTGCTTTCAATGTGGCTTCTTGTAAACCTAAACGTCAACTGCGACAAATTTATTTACAACTTACAATAGAATTTATTTAGAAATAAAAAAAAATTAGCAAAGAAAATTTTGAAATAAAACTAAAAATGTTAAATTTGTATATTGAATTTAAATGTTATATTTGCATAGTATAAAAATGTACCTATGAGATATCAAAGACAAAAATGTGCATACTACTATTATTTTTATCGCACCTTACGTTTCGCTGAATCACGCATTTACAATACTATCAAGCAAAGTACGAAACCACAGCAACCATTTGCAAATTAGCGCCGTAGTGTACATAATAGTTGAACTATTTTATGCAAAAGGGGCAAGATAATCATAAGAAAGTGATAGAACCCTACTTGCCATTTCAAATTATTTTATCAAAACAAGAAAAATTGTACCATCACTTTGTATGTACTAGAACTTTTGTAAAAATGGATATAATTCAACCATTTTTTTTCACAAGTAAGATTAAATAATTGTCCTGGATGTGATCTAGTTCAAGTACTTCTATTAATAACGGTAACGAGTATAAAAATTGTAATATGGCTATTTTTGCTATCTGAAAAATTGAGTAACTTTGCAGCAAAATTTTCAATATTTCTAATCATCCGATTGTAATAAAAATTAGATCACGTCCAAGAGCCAAGTTTTATCTTTAAAATGATTGCAAAATAATTCCCTAAAAGTTAAAATTGTTCGACTTCTAGTACATACAAATGAGCGATTTGTCCCATATAATTAACATAGGTAAGACGGCAGCCATAAATTTGTTCTCTATGGATGTGGCTATCGTTGGATGTACAAAATTTAATTTTGAACGAAATGCGATAAAATGGTGATTGAAAAAAATTTTCCAACAAAGTATTTTCCTCCACGGCCCGGAAAATGACAATTTTAAATATATTTTTGATATTGTAGGTCCAACGATAAGAATACAAACATAGACTCCAAAGTATAAGAATATGTAAGAAAATAAATCGAAAACATTTATCGATCAAAATAGTTAACGGCCTTAATAAAAAGTAATTACTGAAATAGCAAATTTGTATATCTAAGCTGATTATTATTAGTAGTAGGTCTACTTGTATTACCACGAAGTATAGTATGTAATTGATTGTAGAATGCCAGTTAATTTTGAAAATATATTTTTATCGATGTGGCCAAATGGCTACATTATGAATTTAAGGGTAAAATTTTGCACATTATGGCACCAGATATCTGATAGGAATATGAGTGCACCATTAGAAAAATATGAAGCAGTATAGTATTATAGTATCATGTTATTATGTCAACTTGTCACTTGAGGATAAGAAATGTAATATTACTGTAAACTTAAAATACTTCAATATGAGGTTGTTAAGGTGAAGTTAATACCGCTTGTAATTCGATGTCATTTATATTGCTGTAATTTTGACCAATAAAATATTATTCCCAAATTTGCATTATTATTTTTTAAAATGAACCACTCGACTGCCATTACTTTCACACACTGCATGGGATAAATTACATAAAAAAGGAATATAATATTAATGAAACATTTAAGATCATCTGATACGAATTAAAATAGATGGAGCAAAAACTAGGACAATCACTAGACACACACGGACAGTTGTTGATTGATAGGTACATATGGGTCAAGTTCCACAGAAGTCGCCATTGATGCCGGCTATCCCCTTGCTTGGTGATTCTCTTTTTATTATATAAGTACTTTGATGCACGACTTAGACAGGTATGTGGCTCATTGACTGGCCCATATAAAAATGTAATAGGTTAGGCAACCTGCAGGGACTATGCAAGATTCCCCCATCTTGTTTGTTTACATGACATGACATGACATGAAAACAGATATTTTAATAACGTGTACATGATAAGGTGAGTACTTGATTCCAAGCTAAGAGCAGTACTTCAGCTGAAATTCATCGAAGATTGTATGTTGTTTACACACTATCACTATACCGGAAGCCTTCGTTATAATTTTTAATACTTTAAAACAAATCAGGGAAGCTTCAAAATAAACGGACTCCCGGTATAACAATCTTGTGCCCGACTAGCTAATCAGGTCTATTATGTAACTTTAGCAACTTGCTAAAAATGAGTAATATTGCTAATAACTGCTAATAACCATGGTTATGCAATTTTGCTTAATACCACGGATGTATAATAGATTAGGTGAAGTGACGGGCTATGATTTGATCGAAAAATATTGGCACGATTTTGTAGTCAGTGTGCGAGAGAGATTACCCATAAAGAATAGACGAGGCGCGTCACGGGTAGCGTGATAAAACACATAATGCATATGCATAACTGCATTTTATTGCAGATTTAAGTCGAATACAAATTGGTTCTGTGTTAATTTTTTATATCATAGACAAGAACAAGAGAAATTAACAAAACAGTCAACTGTCGATAAGAAAAAATCAAAATTAGATCGGTCATAATTAATTAAATTTTCTCTTGTACGAAATTTGTGTACGTTTTAGTGAATTTTTTCACTATTGATTCATTTTACTCGTCTTTAAATAGACAAAATTAAATTATATCATTAAATTAATAATTATTATAAATTCCCATGCATATAAAATAATTATTAATTTAATGATATAATTTAATCTTGTCTATTAAAGGACCAGTAAAACGACTAAATTGGGAAATAATTCATTAAAAAGTATATAGTTATATAGGTAACAAATAAAATAATGTAATAAGAGTTCAAATAGTCTTAATTTCATGAAAGTATGTAAATTTCTTAACTTTTTAATATTTGTAATTAAATTGTTCCTACTACCACAATGCTTCAAACACGTTCAAACATATAGCGCCTCAGATATCCTTGTCTAATACAGCCGGCGACGTTCAAGGGCCATGCCGTAGGTAGCCGTCACCTCACCTAACCTATTATACATCCGTGCTTAATACCTTGGAGCACCATTTTAAAATTTAAATCACTCCAATAAATTATTTTAAATTCAGTGGAATTTGGGATAACTGCAAATCCCGATCAACTCTTCTCTCGCTAGTGCTAGCGCCTAAAATATGGACGTATGTGGACTGCACATTTATTCAATTCAAAACAATATCCTACTCCTTTTTCCTTGGTGGTAACTGGTTTATTTTCCTCAAAATAAACGTAGGTATCCAACTTGAATCAATCCTAATCTCATTCGCAAATCCAAGAATAAACTCCTGTTATTTCCAGGAAAATTACAACTGATAAAAAGGTAAGTGGAATCTTAATCTCCTCTTCAATAATGAAAAAAAATTTCAGTAAAATATTCTGTTTTTCACGTAACAAAATTAGTTAAAAAATTTATCAGTAAATTTGCAAACTGTTTTGGCAAGAATTTTGTACAAGTGTCACACCTCACACGGGCTTAATATCTGTATAATAGTATCCTAAAATATTTAAAATTGGTTTATTATTAATTCGTGAAAATAAATTTGTTTAATTATTAATAAATTACGAATTAAGGAATAATTATAATGTTATATTTGAGCTTTCGATCTTGCATTAAGATCTTCGTCAGAAAATTACAAATAATGACGAAGATCTTAATGCAAGATCGAAAGCTCAAATATAACATTATAATTATTAAGATCTTCGTCAGAAAATTACAAATAATGACGAAGATCTTAATGCAAGATCGAAAGCTCAAATATAACATTATAATTATTCCTTAATTCGTAATTTATTAATAATTAAACAAATAGTATCCTAAAATATTATAGGTAGGGTTGATGTACCATACCTTCTCGAAACCCATTAACTATTAGACAAATAATTTATTAATCCATTAATTAACTAACTAAATATAACACAATAATATTTGTACTTAAAACTTTAAATGCGGTTTTCTCAAAACTACGTTTTTAAATATTGCTACAGTTGTAACTGTCGAACAAATTGAAGAATTATCTTGAAATTTTGTGGATATACTCAGAACATCTTCTATCATACCATGAACTAATTTGCAATGGAAAAAACCGACATGTTTTTAGGTAAAATTTTAAATTTATTTTTCAACATACAGGGTGCGGCAGGGGAACTTACTTATTTGAAACGCGCACCCTGAAGCGACAATTAATCCGAGAAGGCTGGGGTGGCGTTCATTCGAAAGATCGGATCTTAAAGTTTTCTGTCATGTAGGTTTTGTAACGATCATGCAGTGGACAAGGGAGGGGTCCAAATGGTGTGGTGAAGCGTCTCTTATAGCCTATCCCACTCAAATTCCTACTCACACCTCCTCGCTGGTGGTCCCCGGTAACTTGCGGAGGACTCTTCGAGATCGGGTAACCAATCCCGGTGGAGAGGGGAAGTCCGTAAGGCTGACGTGAGAGGTATACTAGTGGAGGCTAATACCGTCCTCCCTCCAAAGTCAAGGTCGTGGTGTCGCGCTGATGGCTGCATGGCGCCCGGGAGTAATTCGGGCGTCCCAAGCGGTACCCCGGGGTAGAAGGCCCCGGAAAGAAATCTTCAAAATATACAAAACATGAAAGACACCAAAAAGCAGAATAAGTCTACGGTGCAGGGGAAATCGGAAACCCCAGTACCGGCCGGAGAGTCTGGTGGTGAAGCAAGCCACTCCCGGTCGTCATCCGGCGATTGCGGCACCTGCCCAGTGAAGGTACAGGCTGGCAGGTTAACAAAGGATACTGACCAAAATAATACTCCTGTAGGTAAGAAACCGGAAGAAGCGAAGCGAAATCCGAAACAAACGGGTGTTAAGAATCAACACAGCAAAGCACCATGCACAAGGTCGCATTACATAGAGGGGCAAAATAGCCCAAGACCAAGGAGCTTCTCGCAGGGCGACATAACGGAAGAAGATTCGATAGCGGGGCTGACGAGGTCCTACGAGAAGCGGTTCGTGGAAATATGCAGAAAAGAAAAGAGCACGTCAGGAGCAGTAAAGGATTTATTCAGTGGTATGGTCAACGCAATTACCATTAGATTAAAAACGGCAGAAAAACAGTACCAGGCCACAATAGACGATATTATGACTAAAACAAGCAGAATAGAAAGAATACTCGATAGGATGGAACCAGCCCAACAAGCCCACCTAAAAAGTACCACAGATAGCGCCGCTGATATAACAAAGAAGATTGGCGAGATGGAGAAAAACACCAGTGAAAGTCATCGTGATAACATTGAGAAGCTAAAACAAGGCTTCCAATCTATAGAGTTTGGAATCAGTATTATGACCCAAACAGTGGGGACAATGCACGAGCGCTCTTTTGAGACGTCGTTCTCTCCGGAGAACATGGGCAAATTGCAGGAGCTCCTGCAGAAACTTGAGGATATCAAAGAGAGCGTGCTGAGCGTAACCGCAAACTTCGGTGGTGAAATAAAAGGCGCGATGGTAGCGCAAAAGGATGAGCTCACCCAGTCGATAACTCACGCAAACAAAGACACAACTACGAGAAGAAAAATGGAGGGGGATCCCGGGGAAACCGTTAAAAGGGATTCCCAGACAGCCCAAAAACCCACAAATAAAACGGGAAAAAATAAGTCAATCAAGCCAACCTCCGAGGAGAAGACCAGAATGGGATCGAATTTTGACAAGCATTCTGTGGGTCTACCAACCCAAAGGACGAAGAGAATGGGCACATACTCTCAAGCCGCGGCGAAAGGGGGGGGGGACCGGAAGAATGGAAAAACATATCCAGAACGGGAGCGTCACGGATGCTGAGAAACTCGTTGCGCTCTTGACTGCGGTCTGTGACGACGTGCTTAAGAAACGCGCTGCAAACACAAGAAGATCCAAATACTGGTGGAATCCAGAAATTGCCCAACTGAGAAGACTATGCGTGTCCGCGCAGAGGGCGCACCAGCGAAGTCTCAAACGAAGACCCGACCTGGCCGATGAGACAGCTCATGCGTTTCGGGAGTCCAGGAGAGCACTGGACGAAGCCATCCTTAACAGCAAAAAGAGATGTTGGGAAAAAATACTACAAGATGTAAACGAAAATATCTGGGGGACTGGATACAAGATAGTAACAAACAAGATGAGTAGGAGATCCCTGCCTGGCATGAGTGAAGCACGGGTACGAGCAATAGTGGAAACCTTGTTTCCCCAACACCCCCGAGAAAACTGGATAAAGGCCGGAAACGTCACCTTCGAGCCGTTTACACTGGACGAGCTACAGAGGTCAACCGCAGCCATGTCAACCGGCAAAGCCCCCGGTCCAGACCATATTCCGGCGGAGATCATCAACGCTCTAGCCGATGACTACTCCGACATACTCCTCACGGTACTAAACGGCCATATGCCACCTCCGGTTCCTTTCCCGACGCATGGAAGCGGGCCAAGCTGGTCCAGCTTAGCCCAAGTAACATTTTTCCCTGGTGAAATTTAAATGTCTCTGCTAGGGCCCTAGCAAATATCTGCCAGGGGGTTATAACAGGGTTTTTTTGACAGAGCTCTTACAGATACCTGGCAGGTATTTGTAACGGATTATTTGCAGAGCCCTGAAAATTAACTCTGGTAGAGCCCTGGTAGGTCTCTGTTGAAAATAATTTGCAGGGCCCTGCAAGAAATCTGTGGCAGAGCCCTGGCAGAGTCCCTGTTACAGATAATTTGCAAGGCCCTGCAAAAACTCTGCGGCAGAGCCCTGCCAGAGTCCCTATTACTGGTAATTTGCAGAGCCCTGCAAGAACTCTGTGGTAGAGCCCTGACAGAGTCTCTGTTATAAAAAATTTGCAAAGCTCGTATATACCACGTGGTCTTCATAAAAATTGTCTTTTTTTTACCATTTTTCAATTACTTTTAATTTTAACAATTCATTAAATTTAAATATTATATTGTACTTTTAATAGTAGATACCTACTACAGGTAGATATAAACACAATACTTATTAAAATTTTAGCAAATCAGAATCAAGAATTTTGTTAACGATGCGCGATGTAAGCTTTCTTCATTCATATTGGTTAAGATTGTTAAAAGGAATATATCTTCAGAGATTTATTGAAAATTAATTAATCGATTTTTTCAAAGCAACCAACGATATGACAGAAACTTTGTCAGGGTTACAGAGACAGACAGAGACAGTTACATTGACAGTTATCTTTTATGAGTTACAGGTATAAAAAAATTCGTAAAGCGCCTCGTAATTTTGAGCCAAAAATTTAGGTCTAGTTACTATGTAACGAAGTAGGATAGCGCTATAATAAATATTGTTATGAGAGAAAGAGATAAAATAGTTTTAGTTCAGGTCATTTAGAATATTCTAGAATATTAGAAATACAAAATACAAAGGCTAATCCGCTTCGATTTTAAACGTCATTTATGTGCAATTTATAAATTTTAACAGGTTATTTATCCAATCTAAAGAAATCATAATTAAACCACGATCTAGAATTAAACAACAAAACTTTTATTATATTATTATTATCATTTACTGATTCTGATTCACTATTGGGAATTTACATTACCGTTGGTGGCGCCACCGGCACTACCAACATGGCGTGGTTGATGAGTACAGTTGATGTTGTTTATATGGGTGTTTGTGTGTTTCGTTCATAAAATCTGTGTTAAATATGTAATGGTGCCTTAATAATTTTGTGTTTTGGACAACTCTGAATTAGTCATGTGTATACTAATCAGATTATATCATAATCATATTAAATCATTTTACGGTTGTCGCTCGAAAAATAGAAGAGAATGAAGCTTACATTTTCAACAATTTCCGCATGCAAAAAGTGGTTTTTCTATTAATAAAAAATGTGTTTGGCATTGAAGAGAAGGTGGATAGTAGGAAAACTTGGAAGAATGCTACTATAAACTCTTTATCGGAGAATGAACAAATGGCAGTAGATAGTTTACTATGCGAGTAATGTACCATATTAATAACTGTAATTTTTAATAAAATAAAATGTATTATGATATAATGTTAATATTTATCTATTTGTCCATATCACATGTAACATTTTATTAAAATAATTATTCTGTAATCGTTGAATTAATTTCATTTTCATAGTAAAATCTACTTCGAACTTCACTATTATATTAATAAATGATGAATCAAAAGAGGCAAAGGTAACGAAATAGCATTCATTTAAGTTTAATAGTGCCATTCCAAACTAGAATTGTGCATAATGATTTTTTTTGAACAAAATTTCCCCATCAACCGTAACAACATATTTACACGTTGCGATGCAATTTACCATCGTGGGTCAATCTCAACCAGGACTGATGTTTATTTATTTAGCCTGGTTTATGTGTGAAAGATAGGTAATATTTATTACTCATAATTGATGACTTGCTGAAAAATACCTACATAAATTTAAACAGAAAAATATTAAGATCAACATTTGACTTTTAGGTTACGTATCTAAAATTAACGTTTTTAATATAAATTTTAAATAACACTATTTACCAACTTAAACAATACATGAATATATAATTAACAAATTGATTATTTGTTATTTTTAACACAAAATAATAGTACACTATTCATAAACATAATACAAACAATGTAAACAAACGATCTGACAGCTGCAGCTACTCATCAACTAAGTTCAAATTACCGACGAGTGGTGGCGTTTGGTTAATGTAAATTCCCAATTACTGATTCGTTTTGATCAATATTATTTATCAAAAATTAAATTTCTCATATATACCGCACTCACAATTATTCTAGAAATTTTAAGTTAAAATTAAAGTTAAAACTTATTTGCCGATGGTAACCCATACTTACAAGACAAAATATATCGGCCCTAAATATTAATAAAATAAATTTTTGTCGCATTCTTTAAAAATGTTAATTTTTATTTTTAATTTCTTGCAATCCATACTGATTGTGTAATTATGTAATTGAACTAATTTACTCTGGGGGTTTCAATTTTATTACTACATCTATATTTGCAGTTACAATTACGAATTATTGTATCATATTTTAAATTGCGATGTTTTACATCGATATAATTTCCATTTTATTAAAAAAGGTAAGTAAAATACGTTGATTTCTCAGCGGTTCACTCATTATTATACACAAAAGTGTGACCATCATATTGCCAGTAATTTCAAAATAATTTATAAGTAGGGTCCGTAGGTAAATGGTAAGAACGAGAGGCTACGAAGCAATCATGGATGTAGGTACAGGTTCGAATCTGGATTGTAACAAAATTTTTAAATTTAATAGTTATTTACATGAAAGTCAGGAAAATGATATATTACTGACGAGGAGCAATGTTGAAATACGAGGCACTTCGTGCCGAGTATTTTAGAGCTCCGAGTAAAGTGAGATATTTTCCTGACGTATTTTGTATTAAATTTTTCCAAAAATCGTAAAAAATCGAAATTTTAAAACAATAATTGAACAACATTTTTAAAGTGAGCAAAAATCAAGTTTGTCAATGTGTCAAAACTTGAACCACATTTTTAAAATTAACAAAAATCAAGTTTGTCAATGTGTCAAAACACATTGAAAAAATCAATTACTGACATTACCTGACTAGTCAGTATAATTCAATTTCCCTGCGCGTAGATACGCAGGGAAGTGTTGTTTCTATGACGATTTTTGGAAAATATTATTTTCCAAAAATCGTCATAGAAACAACACTTCCCTGCGTATCTACGCGCAGGGAAATTGAATTATAATGACTAGTCCGGTAATGTCAGTAATTGATTATTTCAATGTGTTTTGACACATTGACAAACTTGATTTTTGTTAATTTTAAAAATGTCATTCAAGTTTTGACACGTTGACAAACTTGATTTTTGCTCATTTTAAAAATGTTGTTCAATTAGTGTTTTAAAATTTCGATTTTTTACGATTTTCGGAAAAATTTAATACAAAATACGTCAGGAAAATATCTTACTTTACTCGGAGCTCTAAAATACTCGGCACGAAGTGCCTCGTATTTCAACATTGCTCCTCGTCAGTAATATATCATTTTCCTGACTTTCATGTAAATAACTATTTCAGGATAGGTAACAACATCGACAGAATGGAATTCAACCAATAATACAGAATACCAAGCATTAGAATATATTAATAGTTAATAGATATAATTAAATGTAACCATGTAAATAAAATTGAAACCCCTAGAGTTAAATTAGTTCGATGCGATGTAATAACACAATCAATGGATTGCAAGAATCTAAAAATAAAAATTAATTTTTCTAAAAAAATGTGACATAAATTTATTTTATTAAAATTTAATATTTTTTTATACCTGTCTCTGTCTGTCTCTGTAACAGGGACAGACAGAGCCCTGCCAGAGTCTCTGTGACAGAGACTCTGGCAGAGTGCCTGACAGAGCTCTTGCAGAGTCTCTGACAGGGTACCTAACAGATACCCTGTTAGGATTTGCGACAAATTTTCTGCAGAGGGTTTGCAGGGTCCATTTTCTCTGTCTCATATTATGTGACAGAGCCCTGTTACAATCCGATTACAGAAACAGGGCCCTGCGAAATTTCTCTGACAGAGCCCTAGCAGATATCTAGTAGGGGGAAAATGTTACTTGGGAGAAAAGGCAATAAACCACTGGAAGACCCCAGCTCGTATCGACCCATTTGCCTTCTTGATAACATCGCCAAACTATACGAGCGGCTAATACTGGGAAGACTCCAGATAGAACTGGAAAAATCCGGAGACCTTAGCGATGCGCAATACAGCTTCCGCAAGGGAAGATCGACGGTGGACGCCCTTAAGAGAATTCTCCAAAGGGCATTGGAAGCGAGAAGAGGCACCTGGAGGACGCGTAAAATCTGCGCGATCATAACGTTCGACGTTAAGAACGCCTTCAACTCAGCGGGCTGGAAATACATCATCCAAGAACTTCAGCGAAGACGCGTCCATCCAGGAGTGATAAACCTAATAATGGACTATTTTAAAAACAGGAGTATCATAGTTGACGAAAGTCTCTGGAGAGAGGAGCTCAAGGTGTCGAGCGGCACTACCAGGGCTCAGTCCTGGGGCCTACATTGTGGAATATCATGTACGATGGCGTCCTGCGACTCGTGCTACCCCAGGGTGTTGAACTGATCAGCTTCGCAGACGACCTAACAATGCTGGTCATCGCGCGGACGGAGAGCGCTGTCGTGTCTCTCGGAAACCAAGCCATCAAGATGATTTCTGACTGGATAGCAGTTAAGGGACTTACGCTGGTTCCAACGAAAACGGAGGCTATGCTGGCCACTGGCAAGAGGCAACTAGAGGAAATTAAGTTCACCATGGGTGAGGACACTATCACCCCCAAGAATAAAATAAAAATCCTGGGAGTCACTTTTGACAAGAGTCTGTCTTTCACCGCGCACGTCAAACTTACAGCTAAGAAAGCAGAAACAAGCACCTCGGCACTCGGCAGATTAATGCCCAACATGGAGGGCCCATCTACCTCCAAGCGTAGAGTACTCGCGGCGGTCGCCCAATCAATCCTACTATATGCGGCCCCTGTATGGTCCAGCGTTACAAGATTCGAGACTTACAATTACTTGATGAGCCGTGTGCTACGGAAGATGGCGCTAAGAATATGTTGTGGATACCGCACGGTGTCTGACGCGGCAATCTTTGTACTGGCCGGAATTCCTCCCATAGACCTTTTGATATATGAGAGGACCGCGAACTACGGACAAAAATGCAAAACCATCAAGAAAGTAAACAGAGAAAATCGCACCAGGGAGTGGCAGACCACTTGGTCTCGAACCACGGAGGGAGAGTGGACCAGAAGGCTCATCCACGACCTATCGAGCTGGACAACCAGGAAACATGGCGAACTAGATTATCACCTCACCCAAGCCTTCACCGGTCATGGCTCATTCAGCAAGTACCTAAACAGGATAAAGAAGATCCCCACGCCGTACTGCCCATATTGCACGGAGGAAGAGGTCGTTGAGGACCCCGAGCACACTTTGCTTAGGTGCAGAAGGTGGGTAGACATCAGGAGAGAGCTTGCCAATATGTCCCCAGAGAACATCTTACCCACAATGCTGGCCGACGAGAGGAGCTGGGAGAGGCTGGCAGAAAGAATCAAGACGATCATTAAGGCGAGGGGAGCCGACGATAGACACAACATCTAAGAAGAAAAAAGTCCCGAAAGGGTGAAACTACTTAATTCCGGCTTCCGTTTCCATCTCAAAAAGGAGTGCAATGGAAATTGCCATATCGGCTGGCACGGCGAAGATATTTGATTTACCACGCGCCAGTCGAGATATGCGGTGAACATCTAAGCAGGGAGGTGGTTTTTAGTGGGTGGAAATCCCACACTACCAGTGAGCGCGGTCCTCCTGGTGTCTTTGAAAGATTTTCCACCTTCCTCCGCAAAAAAAAAAAAAAAAAGTGGACAAGGGAAGAGTGCGCGTTCGTCTTAGAAGCCTACTTTTCAAACTGCTGTTCAATCATCACTACGCAACGTGCATTCCGAAATCATTTCAATATCGCGCCCGCGGGTCGTGTTTCTGATCGGAAATCAATTCTATTATGGGTGGGTGGACAGCTTTAGGAAAACCGGTGCTGTGCAGAAAAAGATTCTGGAGGTTCAAGGACGATCAGGATACCCGAAAATATTGAGCAGGTTAGGCAGTCAATTTTGCGATCTCCTAGGCGATCTGGACGCAAACATGGAACTGCTGTTGATGTCTGATCGTTCTGTCAGACGAATTCTTCATAAATAACTGCAATTTCATCCATATAAATTGGTATTGGTAGTAAAACATAATCCAAGCGATTTTCTTTTACGAAAAAAATGTATGCGAAGCCGTTCTTAACAATATGCCTCATGATGCCCTTGTGTTCTTCAGCGATGAGTTTCATTTTCATCTTTCTCAACTCTCAGCTCAACTGAAAAAAAATATTCAAGCTGTTATCGATAACATACCCGTCAATATAATGGAAAGAGTGGAGAGAAGCGTCAAAACTCGACTATCTCATTGCATTGACCAGAACGGAGGCCACCTTAATGATATAATTTTTAAAACATAGTAAATAAAAACTTTAAAGGTGTCTCTGTGATATGAAAAAATAATTAAACTCTTATCTCCTATACTGTTTGTGTTATTCATTTTTAAAATAAGTAAGTTCCCCTGCCGCACCCTGTACCTCCATTCTTTTAATTTTCAATATTTTCAAATATTCTAGTTTATAGTATAGGAAACCCTATCTAGTTTAACCCTCATTTTTTAGAATAAGATCTTAAAAGAAGACATTTTAAAGAATAAGGTGTGATTTTAGTATGTGTTGTGAAATATAAATATAACAAAAACTTAACTAAACGTTAAAATATAAATAAAAAATAAATTTTATTTAGAAACACTTTAAAAAACACTTTTAACCTTTTGTGACAAGATACAAACAGGGAATATTTGAAAATATGAAAAACTGTATAGTAGTACCGAACTAGGAAGAAATAGTAGTGGGAATGTGCAGATAACAATATTTGGTTTGGGTCAGTCCATCTGATTTTCAAGGGATGTCAGTTCGTAGGCGTTTTTAACCTCTTTGTTAACTTCGTTTCAACAGTACGTATTATAACTAATTTTATTATTTAAATCATAAAATTGATTAGACTATTAATTAATCTAATATTTAAGAAGGTTTTTATTAAGATTAATTAATCAGAAAAAGGTTTAAACAAAATATGAAATTTACTACGGCACTGACAAGCTCCGCCTTGAAATTTGTACGCAGCGAGCTGTCATTGCGAGTTCTTCCTAATTCGGTTTTGCTATACATAAGTACGGGGAGGGGGTGGGGCGTCAAAAAACGTGGTGTTTTTATAAAGGTAGATTCGCTACATTGATGTTTCACGATTCAGTCGATCATCAGGCGTACCAGACCAGAGAGAATGAAAAATGAAAAAATTCATTGAAAAATTAGTTGCAAATTTCTCTTTTTTTTGTTTTTCATTCCAAACATTCTGACGTCACTTACAACAGTAATTGGGACTTAGGATACAGTTGTATACAGCAGGATACAGTTGCAGCAGTAGTTGGGATACTTTTATGGAATGCGGCCCTGACAAGTGACCAATATCTCGACTACTGCTTAATATTTTGATGTCAATTTTTCTTGCTTGATTCAACTTTTTACTAAACTAAAATCACATTTCCTGGGATCGAGTTGCTCTTCAAGTAATTTCCGACTGGCGTATATATTGTCGTATTTTTTTTGAGCCCCAATTGACAATAAGATTGGATGGGGAAAATGTTGTACAAATTTAAAGTTGGTATTGTTAAAAATGAGAGATAAAGGGGACTCGCACTTTGACCGCCGTGCGGGCAGGTTGCGAATTTTGGTTAATTATATTGAAAAGAGTAAATTTTTGAATAATTGTGAAAGAAAAATAAATACTGTTGATTTGAAAAGTGTTTTTATTTTAGAGATCATTAATTTGAAGAAATTATTATTTGAAAGTGGAATTTGTTTAATATTATTAGAAGGTCACGCGTAAAGTGGTGATAAAAATTTTGGAACCGACGAGCAAGCCGCGGCGTATGTTCGGAAGATAATTCAGCGGCTCGATTAAATTATTTTTGAAAAGTTTTTGAATAAAAGTCGGGGGCTGGATTATTTTACGTCATCTTGGCTACCCTAACGTGGGACATAATTGGTGAACATTTTTGGATCTAATTTGGATAATTTTGATGGAAATAAATGTCACAAATTGAACCGACCTTAACCCTGAGATAATTTGGAGTCGTATAAAAGGCAAAATTATAACAATCATGGAAGAGTCAAGTGACGAATTATATCAATGGATGATGGTAAGAATGGCGGAAGGGATTTCCGAGGAAAGGATGAGGCTAGAGGATGAATATAGGGAAGAAATGAAGAGAAAAACGGAAAAATTTTATTGGGAAATGAATTGGGAAGCGACCGGAGGTCATGACGAAAGAAAGAGAAAATTCAAAAAACATTACGCAAAATTGCAAGAAGACCAGAATAGATACTGGGAGAAGTTAAGGAGAATAGTTTTAAAAGAAGAGGATGAAAGAAATAAGAGAAGGTGTCGTATGGGCGATACTAGAGAAAAAGTCCTAAAACTGGAAGAAGTTACAGAAGAAATATGGGAAGAAATTAAAGTTGAAAAATTGGAAAAAGAAATTAGAAAGGATGAAACGGAAAAAGATAATGTCACAGGCGACATTGCAAATAAAAAATTCCTGGAGGAGGAAATTAAAAATTTTGAAGAAAAACAAAAAGAAACTGCAGTCGAAAAAATTGAGATGGGTTTAGAAAAAGAAATAATCGTAAAATGGGAAGAAGTAGAAGCCCTAATTTTAGAAGAATACCCTATCGAAAAAATCCTGGTTGTGGAAAAATTTAAAATAGAAGAATTTAAATTGGAAGAAATTGAAAACATAAAAGAAGTTGGGGTGATTGAAGTTATCGTGAATGAGGGGGTAGTAGCAACCCTAGTAGACAATGTCGAAGGCGACATTGATAATGAAGTCCTGGTTGAAGTTTATTCAAACGAGGGGGTAGAAATCCCAGCAGAAGAAAATTAAAAATATGGTGTAGGCGCCACTATTAAGAAAGTCCTAGTTTATTCACGTAGGGAAGTAAGAAGAAGAAAATGGAACAGGCTGCAAGCCACAAGAAAATTTAATTGGCTAAAGAAACAAAATTACTCGAAGAAAATTATAAGTGAAATGGAATTTAAAATTAATTCTAACAAATTAAATTTTGAAATGGAAAGTGCTCCCGATTCAGGAAGGGAGAATAGTTTGGAGGAAGCTATTGCGGACGAAGACGTCATACCGTCTAATAAAATGAAATGGTTTTCCAAAATCGAAAGAAGTTTTAAGAAAATAAAAAGTAAAATTACAAGGAAGGAAAATTTTGGAAGTTTTCAAATTAAGAAGGAGAAGCTTGGGGTAGTGAAAATGCAGGAGCTTCCTGTAGAAAAATGGTCTTATCGCCGAGTACGTTGGAAATTAACTAACGAGGACAACTCACCCCAATGAATAAAGATAAAATGGGAAAATAAAAATTTAAGACGACCGGACATGAATTTGGAAAAGAATAAGAAAACGATATGAGAACGCTATCATCACCTGCACTATAAATAATCGAAGAAATGCACGCTTAATGTTTGAAATAAAATAACAACGAAAAATGGAATAAAATTAAGTCGATTTATAAAATTTAAATTTATCAAAACAAACTAAAACTATCGTGATTACAAACATAAATAAAATTTTCTTTAAAAAATAAAACTTCGTTCAAAATAAGAACATGAAATTAAATAAAAGTGGAATTTAAAACAATTAACGACATAAAATTAGATCGTGTTTCAAAGTAAATAATTATGGAAAGAATTGTCAGGATTGGTTTTTATAAACAGAATTTGTTACTATGAAGGAAATGAAATTTTATGGTTTAAAAAAGTAAAAGTTAAATGGAAGATTTGTTAAGGAAATTGGATGATGATGAAAGAGTTTGAGATTGGAAGTGGTTAATGAAAATTATTTTTGGATATTATTTAATGGAAAAGTTATTATTATGAAATTGATTAAGAAGATAATGAAGTTAGTAAATAATTATGAAGAATTAAAACTGTAGTAGTAAAGGATTCAATAAAGGAAGCCAATGCTGATTAGATTGAAAAAATGAAGTAACAGAAAAATACGAGAAGATCCATGTGCTGATTGTTAAACCACGAAAGAAGATCAAATTTTAAGGAAGAAAATATTACTAAAAGAAAATTTAAGACTAGATGTTTGGAAAATTTAAATGAAATGAATGGAACTTGGTCCAAAGCTTGGAGAACAGTTGGAAGTAATTAAAATCTTTTTCAGGAAATTAAGTCTAGGGAAAATGGCATCTCATAGTTTGACGATTGTGAAGATTTTGTTCAGGGATGTAAATTAGATGTAACCTGACAGATGAAACCGGAGTACGCTTTTTAGGTTAAACTTTTTATTTTGAGTTTATTGTAAATAGTAGGTAGCAGAAAGCTTAGAAGGTGAGGGGAGAGTCCCAGATGGAGTTCGATTGTCAATTGTACCTGAGTATTGGAACGACATGGTACATAACAACTGGGCGTCGTACTACGTCCGTCTCCAAATTGTTATGGAGGGGAGTTGTCGTATTTTTTTTGAGCCCCAATTGACAATAAGATTGGATGGGGAAAATGTTGTACAAATTTATAGTTGGTATTGTTAAAAATGAGAGATAAAGGGGACTCGCACTTTGACCGCCGTGCGGGCAGGTTGCGAATTTTGGTTAATTATATTGAAAAGAGTAAATTTTTTAATAATTGTGAAAGAAAAATAAATACTGTTGATTTGAAAAGTGTTTTTATTTTAGAGATCATTAATTTGAAGAAATTATTATTTGAAAGTGGAATTTGTTTAATATTATTAGAAGGTCACGCGTAAAGTGGTGATAAAAATTTTGGAACCGACGAGCAAGCCGCGGCGTATGTTCGGAAGATAATTCAGCGGCTCGATTAAATTATTTTTGAAAAGTTTTTGAATAAAAGTCGGGGGCTGGATTATTTTACGTCATCTTGGCTACCCTAACGTGAGACATAATTGGTGAACATTTTTGGATCTAATTTGGATAATTTTGATGGAAATAAATGTCACAAATTGAACCGACCTTAACCCTGAGATAATTTGGAGTCGTATAAAAGGCAAAATTATAACAATCATGGAAGAGTCAAGTGACGAATTATATCAATGGATGATGGTAAGAATGGCGGAAGGGATTTCCGAGGAAAGGATGAGGCTAGAGGATGAATATAGGGAAGAAATGAAGAGAAAAACGGAAAAATTTTATTGGGAAATGAATTGGGAAGCGACCGGAGGTCATGACGAAAGAAAGAGAAAATTCAAAAAACATTACGCAAAATTGCAAGAAGACCAGAATAGATACTGGGAGAAGTTAAGGAGAATAGTTTTAAAAGAAGAGGATGAAAGAAATAAGAGAAGGTGTCGTATGGGCGATACTAGAGAAAAAGTCCTAAAACTGGAAGAAGTTACAGAAGAAATATGGGAAGAAATTAAAGTTGAAAAATTGGAAAAAGAAATTAGAAAGGATGAAACGGAAAAAGATAATGTCAAATAAAAAATTCCTGGAGGAGGAAATTAAAAATTTTGAAGAAAAACAAAAAGAAACTGCAGTCGAAAAAATTGAGATGGGTTTAGAAAAAGAAATAATCGTAAAATGGGAAGAAGTGGAAGCCCTAATTTTAGAAGAATACCCTATCGAAAAAATCCTGGTTGTGGAAAAATTTAAAATAGAAGAATTTAAATTGGAAGAAATTGAAAACATAAAAGAAGTTGGGGTGATTGAAGTTATCGTGAATGAGGGGGTAGTAGCAACCCTAGTAGACAATGTCGAAGGCGACATTGATAATGAAGTCCTGGTTGAAGTTTATTCAAACGAGGGGGTAGAAATCCCAGCAGAAGAAAATGAAAAATGTGGTGTAGGCGCCACTATTAAGAAAGTCCTAGTTTATTCAGGTAGGGAAGTAAGAAGAAGAAAATGGAACAGGCTGCAAGCCACAAGAAAATTTAATTGGCTAAAGAAACAAAATTACTCGAAGAAAATTATAAGTGAAATGGAATTTAAAATTAATTCTAACAAATTAAATTTTGAAATGGAAAGTGCTCCCGATTCAGGAAGGGAGGATAGTTTGGAGGAAGCTATTGCGGACGAAGACGTCATACCGTCTAATAAAATGAAATGGTTTTCCAAAATCGAAAGAAGTTTTAAGAAAATAAAAAGTAAAATTACAAGGAAGGAAAATTTTGGAAGTTTTCAAATTAAGAAGGAGAAGCTTGGGGTAGTGAAAATGCAGGAGCTTCCTGTAGAAAAATGGTCTTATCGCCGAGTACGTTGGAAATTAACTAACGAGGACAACTCACCCCAATGAATAAAGATAAAATGGGAAAATAAAAATTTAAGACGACCGGACATGAATTTGGAAAAGAATAAGAAAACGATATGAGAACGCTATCATCACCTGCACTATAAATAATCGAAGAAATTCACGCTTAATGTTTGAAATAAAATAACAACGAAAAATGGAATAAAATTAAGTCGATTTATAAAATTTAAATTTATCAAAACAAACTAAAACTTTCGTGATTACAAACATAAATAAAATTTTCTTTAAAAAATAAAACTTCGTTCAAAATAAGAACATGAAATTAAATAAAAGTGGAATTTAAAACAATTAACGACATAAAATTAGATCGTGTTTCAAAGTAAATAATTATGGAAAGAATTGTCAGGATTGGTTTTTATAAACAGAATTTGTTACTATGAAGGAAATGAAATTTTATGGTTTAAAAAAGTAAAAGTTAAATGGAAGATTTGTTAGGGAAATTGGATGATGATGAAAGAGTTTGAGATTGGAAGTGGTTAATGAAAATTATTTTTGGATATTATTTAATGGAAAAGTTATTATTATGAAATTGATTAAGAAGATAATGAAGTTAGTAAATAATTATGAAGAATTAAAACTGTAGTAGTAAAGGATTCAATAAAGGAAGCCAATGGTGATTAGATTGAAAAAATGAAGTAACAGAAAAATACGAGAAGATCCATGTGCTGATTGTTAAACCACGAAAGAAGATCAAATTTTAAGGAAGAAAATATTACTAAAAGAAAATTTAAGACAAGATGTTTGGAAAATTTAAATGAAATGAATGGAACTTGGTCCAAAGCTTGGAGAACAGTTGAGAAGTAATTAAAATCTTTTTCAGGAAATTAAGTCTAGGGAAAATGGCATCTCATAGTTTGACGATTGTGAAGATTTTGTTCAGGGATGTAAATTAGATGTAACCTGACAGATGAAACCGGAGTACGCTTTTTAGGTTAAACTTTTTATTTTGAGTTTATTGTAAATAGTAGGTAGCAGAAAGCTTAGAAGGTGAGGGGAGAGTCCCAGATGGAGTTCGATTGTCAATTGTACCTGAGTATTGGAACGACATGGTACATAACAACTGGGCGTCGTACTACGTCCGTCTCCAAATTGTTATGGAGGGGAGTTGTCGTATTTTTTTTGAGCCCCAATTGACAATAAGATTGGATGGGGAAAATGTTGTACAAATTTATAGTTGGTATTGTTAAAAATGAGAGATAAAGGGGACTCGCACTTTGACCGCCGTGCGGGCAGGTTGCGAATTTTTGGTTAATTATATTGAAAAGAGTAAATTTTTGAATAATTGTGAAAGAAAAATAAATACTGTTGATTTGAAACAATGAAGATATTCCCAAAACTTCTTGCACTTTGCTAATAAGAAATATTTCTTTTAATAAATTTGATTCGTCCATTTTGAAAATATTTGTTAATAAGTAGATACACAGAGTTACCTCGGCAAAATAGAACAAGCTCTTGTATAATACATCAAAAATAATAATAAATCATTATCGAACTTCTAATAATTAGTAAATAGCATTTATATAACACGATAAATTATTTTAATGATTATTATGAAGTATATTAATGACATAAACAAGCATACGAACCAGTTCTTTTAGAACAATTAGGACAAATGTGTCCTAATCACGGAAATATCTCATTTGCCGATGTCCGCACTAAAATAGCTCTAAACTAAGTTTTTAAGTTCGCTAGACTCAAATGGGGAACGAAATAATAATTTTCAATTAATTGATTCTTTCGAATCTTATCGTAGTAGAGCGGAAGTGAGTGAATCATCCAGTTTGGATATTCACCTGTGTATGTTAGTGCTTAGGATATCCTCTTATATATTGGGGTCTTATCTATTGCACATATTTCGAGAATTTAGAAGTCCTGCCCTTTTCGTCAAATAGTTCGACCAAAGAAGTTTTTTACGCAATAATATTGATGACGCATTAGTACTATGTCGTAGTACCGTTTTCTCGTGAAGTATAGTATCAACCATTGTTGAGTCGGAAATTCAAGTACCAATAATTATTGTAAATGTCTTTACTAAGTTGCTACAATGTATAAATTATAAAATGAAAAAATCGCGGAAAATTGGGTTCAAAGAATTCATTCATACAAACCACCCAATGGACGTTGGAATGATTTTATATTCCATCATTAATGGTATTGAAGAAGCTTTAAAGAAATTACATTGGTACCCCATATAGTTTTTGTTTTATTCTTTAAAACACTTTTTCTGAATTTAATGTTGCAAAATTTCGTAGCTTTATAAGAGGCAATTTTATTATAATGAATTTAATGTCACGGTGATTCACCACTGGTTGTGTTTTTAGGTGACCTTACTCTGTAAAATAATCTGACATATAAATAAATGGCAAATATTTATTGTGCACTTTTACAGCTTGTAATATATTTTTAGCTGATCTATAACTAACATTATTAGATTATTACATACCCACATCACTTAACTACAATCTAATGACCAAACTAAAAGTAGTTTTACTTTAGCCCTAAACCATGGCCTAATGGTTTCCGATTCGGTTTACCCGCTTCGATCTTTGCATTGAAATATCTATCAGATTACCACCTTCCTTTGTGTTTGGTTAAATTAATTAACATTGAAGCGAGATGGCTGGTAAGCCGGCGCCAGTAAACCTAATTTCACTGTGGAAGTACACTTATGAATATTTTGGCTGGATATAAGCAGAATTCCACGGTTTTGTCATCACTGGTGGGATATCAGAGGTAGTACAACGGACCTGATTTAGAGACCCCAGGTGCTTGCAAATTTATCTTGCCTTCCACAATAAAATCCAGAATCCAGAATAATGTTAATATTAATTTTATTGCTTAGTTAAATATTAATTTCATGCTTGATTATTATATATTTATTATATCATCGTATACGAGAATCATCATCATCGTATATCATCATCTTAAATTAATTAGAGTTAGGTACTTATAAGCAAGTACTATTATTAAGATCCCAATTAATTATATTAACTTCTTTTGTTTGCAAAATAATTGTAACCACGTTAATATACCAAACAAGTGCCTAAAATCAGAAAATAAATTTATAATCTTTTTATTCCTAAAAATAAAAATAATTTAATAATACAATGGAACTACAATAACTTGAATTTTGAAAAAATTTAATTGTTTCGCTTAGGTACCCAAATGGACCGTTACCATCTTGTAATGCTAGATGCATCTTTGGTTATTGCGTTGGCTGTTAGTTTCAAGGATTGAAGAAAGCGTATTTTTGGCGTTATCAAAATATGGTAATGATATCTTTTTAAAATAAATTTATAAAATATAAAAAAATTTATTTTATTAATTGTGAGCTACTTACTAGTGCAAAGAACTTTAAATCGAGCGGAGTGGCATATGCAATCATGACATTAAATTCAATACGCTTCAGTTGTTTGGCAAAAATCAGCAACTAAAATTATTGTTAAATGGTAACAATTTAAAACGATATGCAAACATTCTTACCTCTTTGATGAATGATCCAGTCTTTACATTAAACAAAATTTTATAAACTTTACTCATACAATTATTAACCTACGTAAAAATTTTTATTACTGTTTTTGGAAATTGTAATTTAAAATTATAAGGGGTGTGATCCAAAAACGAAAGTTATAGTGTAAGCAAATTTAAGAACAAAAGTTTTAAATTGTTCAGAAAATAAAATGTCTTTAAGACTGTGCTGAGCTATTCCATGCGTTGTGGCCGATGTAATTTGCACGAAGTTAATATATTAGGGCCAAGTCAGAGTAGAGTGCAATGAAACCTTTTTTATTTTTTGGTCGGTCTTGTGTATTTGTAAGGCTTCTAATCTTTTAATTTAACTTGTATTTGCAGAATATATTTGAGCCAGAGCTAAGCTGCCGGTATTGTATTTACTTGGGTTTTCTAGAATATACCGGTAAATATTTTTCCTAAGCATGTGGAGTTTTCTGCATTATAATAATAATCAGGTATCCATTCCTTTTGGAATATGCCTACTTCGTAGGAAGTCTTTACGATTCAATTTTCGAGGTGATTCACTCCTCTTCTTCTCTTCTTCAATACTCTAGATTTCCGTATGTGTTTTTGCTTCTCTTACTATATTTCTCCACTCTATTCTATTTTCACACTTCTTTTTCCAGTCTGTCACGTCCATAGCTTCAAGCTCATTAGTTACCTCATCCATCCATCTGTGTCTCGTTTTTCTTCTATTCCTCGTTTCCCCGGGTCTCCACTCCATGATAGTTTCTACACTATACATGTAGAAATTTTTGATAAGCATGTGGAATTTTTGCCATACTGTTCTTAAAAATATTAATTTGTTTTTAAAAACTTTTTTTTTTCATCACACCCCCTTAATAAGCTGTTTTATACCTCGCGATTCATTAACATTGGTACATAACATAAATAGCCCATTATAATCAATTGAATACATAGTAATATTATGTCACAACTCATACCGAAGGGGTCGTAATCGTAATGTGAAAACTGAAATTAAATTTTAAATATTTATGTTATACAATTATTTATATTATAGTTCTAATCAGGAGAGCTAGCGTATAACTATTAACTAATCTGTTCATACTTTTAGTTTTAGTGATGAATCATACACGAGCTCTCATGGTTACTAAGCATTATAGTTGCCTCCACATTACATTTTCGTAAATAGTTACTAGAAGGTCCAGAGCTAATCCCATTTCATTCATGCAATTAAAAAAAGATTGCACCGAATATATATCTGTAATTAACACATTAATACCGTGAAGTTTTTTATGAGCAATCATCAAAAATTTTATTTTTGTAATAAATGTTTGATTATAATCATAGCTTTGTCCTAAAATACATTATAATTAGTTAAATACTCCTTATTTACAATTAGGTTTGATAATCGCACTCCATCAGCTGAACAGTGCTGAATTAGATCATCCTGCTAGAATTTCTACATAATAATAATGTACGAAAAAATTAAACAACCCGCTCAGAGCACCACAGCAGGGTTCGATAAAGTAAGAGAGGCCTTAATGTATAGCAAGAAGCCGCTATACCTACCCTAGCAGGGTGAAATTTAAATGTCGTTAATTTTTCTAGGTGTATGAAACACGGAATTTACGTTTGCGTAAAATTTCATGTTTCCAGGTAGTGGCAAAACGTTTTCATAAGTGAGTCCACGATTAAATTTGATGGTCCTGATTACTTTACCGTACCACGGTACATGATATCTAAATAAGATCAACTGTGGAAAGGTAAAACTTTCTAAGCGCCATAACTCTAATGCCCACTTTTGTCTGACACGTCTACTCCCACGCAGGTTGTGTGCTCGTTTGATGTGAGCTTAACTGTTATAGCACTTAAGAAGTTTTACCTATCCACCGTGGATATATTGTTGGCTTATTGCAAAACTTATTTTAATATTTTTCATAAATTGAGTTAATACAACCATGTTAATTATAAACGGCTAAGAAATATACTAAAAAATGGTCTGCAAGTACCAGTTTTGTATTGGTCAGCTTTGTAGTAGGCCCACGATATGATTTGTCTCTATATATACTAATAACAATAATTTATATTTACCGTTAGTATTTATTGTTAATAAATTTTTATCCATATTATACAAAACCATTAAATTTAACTTTTGTGCAATAGAAATTATGAGAAAATATATAACAATTTCGCTAATAATACACAAATTGTTACAAGATGTTACAAAAAAGTTATAGGCTAAAGTGGCTTGATAATATCTACTATCAATTTGAGACAACATTCCACAATTTCGAAAAAGAAACGCAGTAGTAAATGGAACGACTTTTAAAAGTACAATATATAATAATAAAGTATATCGCCTATTATTATTAGTCGAAGTTATTCCAATTTTTTTAAAGTCGTATTCAATTTCGTCCAACTTTTTATATATGTTAAGAAAAATTTTAGTCTTCGCAAAGCTATTATAATAAATTAAATAACATGCCATATATCCAGCAACTTTGAAAAGTGTGGTTGACGAAATTAGAACTGAATTTTTTTTACCAATAATTTGTTTAATTTCAGAAATATTGAAAACAAATATATAGGATACACATATGAAGAAAAATAAATATATAGAAGATATTATTGCATGTAACTTATGGCTGTATATTATTTTATACTTATTTCCTTTTCTCGTTACAAACAATGAAGATAATCCCATAATTTCTTGCACTTTGCTTATAAGAAAAATTTCTTTTAATAAATTTGAGTTATACATTTTGAAATGTATTGTTACGTACTGATCACACAACATTAGCACAGGAAAATTGGTTACCTATGCTATTTTTAATGTAATAAATCAAATACAATAATTGATTATTTATAATATCTGATATATTTAGTAGATAATACTTACACAATCTCTACAATACCATCAATTAATTTAATGATTATTATTATAGCTACATTACAAATTTTTTTCTCGTTATTATTTATTAGTTAATAGCATTTTTCAAGGACTTTCATTCTTTTTATAATATATTATAAATACGAGTACCGAATTTCTCTAATTTGGGCCACTTGGCCCGCTGATCTACGATGGTAGGGTAGATAGACCAAGTGAGGGATTTCACCCCCTGTCCAGTACCAGAGCTTGTAGATTCTTCACGTGATGACTCAGTAGATTGTTTGGCAACTAATTAAGAAAAAAATATTTTGAATTTCAGTCTTCCTAAATACAACTCAGAAGGAAGAGAGGAGTTTGTTTTATTTAATGAAATCACAAGTTGGGTTTACGGGTGGGGTTGACAATATTTTATATCAAAATTATACATGTGAGACACACTATACATACAACAAAACAAGTAAAATTCAAGATACTCTGAGGAGATACCTTGGGACAAATCAAAACAAAATAGAATAAAAAATACAAATGAGTTGCCATCTGAAGACAACAAGAAGTTTTAACGTTTTTGTTAAATTTACAGATTATTTAAATACTAGAATCTCTGCAATTGATAAATGCTTAAAGAAATAATGTTTTCCAAAAATCGTCATAGAAACAACACTTCCCTGCGTATCTACGCGCAGGGAAATTGAATTATACTGACTAGTCCGGTAATGTCAGTAATTGATTTTTTCAATGTGTTTTGACACATTGACAAACTTGATTTTTGCTCATTTTAAAAATGTTGTTCAAGTTTTGACACATTGACAAACTTGATTTTTGTTCATTTTAAAAATGTTGTTCAAAAATTTCGATTTTTTACGATTTTTGGAAAAATTTAATACAAAATACGTCAGGAAAATATCTCACTTTACTCGGAGCTCTAAAATACTCGGCACAAAGTGCCTCGTATTTCAACATTGCTCCTCGTCAGTAATATATCATTTTCCTGACTTTCATGTAAATAACTATTATTACTTCATATCCTTTGTTTGCAAAATAAATGTAACAACATTAAAATACCAAACAAGTGCCTAAAATCAAAATTTAAACTATAATTATTATTATTACTAATATAAATGAATATATTAAATATGTAAATTACTTACAGTTACTAAGAAGTTCAAATCGAGTGCAGTGGTGTACGCAATTATAACAGCAAATTTTAGACGTCTTAATTGCCTGGCAAAAATCAGTAACTAAAATAAACTGTATAGTCCAGTCAAAATAGACATTTCACTTTGCAAAAATTCGCATCCAGCTGAAAATTGGCATAAACCTTAAATGCACTATTACAAACAAAATATCAAAAGTCCCCACCGATCCCATGTCTGCTAAAAAAGTTATTCAAGGTCAACGGTCAACAATATCGGTTTTTTACATTTTTCTCGTAAATGATAAGTGTTATCGTAAAAATAGGTTAGAAAAAAATTATAGATCATGAAATTCTCTACAAAAATTATTCTTATACTTTTTTCCGTACGAATCGTTATTCATCAGATATCACGATTCAAAAGTTGGGAAGTTTTATTAGACAGTGTCCTATTGATTGAAAAAATGGTAATATTGGTAATAATTAAGTGATTTTCGAAATCGCGATATATCCGGAATAGCGATTCGTACCAAAATAAGTATAAGAATAATTTATGTAGAGAATTTCATGATCTACAATTTTTGTCTAACCTATTTTTACGATAACACTTATCATTTACGAGCAAAATGCAAAAAATCGATATTGTTGACTTTTGACCTTGAATAACTTTTTTAGCAGATGTGGGATCGGTGGGGACTTTTGATATTTTGTTTATAATAGTGCATTTAAGGTTTATGCCAATTTTCAGCTGGATGCGAATTATTGCAAACTTTGCATTTTTTTTTGTCTATTTTGACTGGACTATAAGGCTGGTGTCACACTATCAAATTCTGGTAAAATTTTCATCAAATTAGTTGTAGCAAAGTTGTATGTGACGTCATATTTTCTCTGTTCAGTTGTTAGGCAATTGTTACCTCTTGTCGTAATGATCCAAGATTTACTTTAATCAAAATTTTAAAAACTTTTCTGATACAACTTTGTACCTTGCTGGTATGTAACTTTTCTTTTTTCACTTTTTAAAAACTTCTTTGGCAAATAAATTACACTAAATATACGCGACTACAACTGTACTATATACTATTAATTTAAATATTATCATTACACAGAAAAAAATCCTTGATGTTAAATTCGCACAATATTGTGTTCTTGAAATTGTGTTCTTGTTAATCCCAAATTGAGTTCTTGATAGGTACTGGGCTTGTTAGAAATATGCAAATTTTTGTACCTGGAAAATTGTATTGTATATGGTAACTATTGTTGTTTAAGTTCCACCCAATAATTGTGTTCTTAAGATTGTGCTAATTGTAAACGTAAAATTTTACTTGAATAATTATTATTAAAGCAGTAAAATTTGAAAAAAATTTTCATTTTTAGATTATATACATTTAATCCGTAATTATGCAAACGATTAAAATATAATTTAAATATTTACCGTTATTTATAGTTTTAACACGTGGATAATAATTTTATTTTAAAAATTTAAACTTAATAATTATTATTAATAATTCTCCTTAAAATTAACGAACATTTTAAGATTAAAGAATTTACTACAATTAGAATTAAATGTTAAAAATTTAATCTAAAGAAGTGTGATAATCGTATTAATTTACTGTAAAATTATAAATTCAACAAAAGCTTAAGTAAACGTTAAAACATTAAAATTTTAACCGTAAGTAAAGACAACATACAAGAAATTTTATTTAGAACCTTTTATCACAAGATAGAACCAGAAAATATTGGAAAATATGAACATTTCAAATACGTGGGGGGGGGGGGTCAAACAACGTGTTGTTTTTTAAAACAGGTGAAAAATATAGTAAAATTATTGAATAATTTACAAAAGTATCTTATTACTTTTCGTTGTATCGTATTTATTTTTTAAATTTTACAATAATTTCACTATATTTTTCAACATTTTTAAAAAACACCACGTTGTTAGATCCCCCCCCCCCGTATTTGACATTATTTCATATTTTCTGGTTTTCTTGTGACAAAATGTTAAAACTGTTCCTAAATAAAATGACTTGCATGTTGTTCTTTAATTAGGGTTAAAATTTTAATGTTTTTAAATTTTACTTAAGTTTTATAAGTTAATAATTTTAAAATAAATTGAATACGATTATCACACTTCTTTAGATTGTTCTTTTAACATTTAATTCTAATTACAGAAAAATTCTAATTACAGAAAAATTCTTTAATCTTAAATTTTGAACTTTCAGCAAACAGAATTATTAATAATTATTAAGTTTAAATTTTTAAAATAAAATTATAACCCACGTGTTTAAAACTATAAGTTAGGGTAATTGTTAAGGTAAATATTTAAATTTTATTTTAATCGTTTACGTAATGTAATATTTTAACGTTTGCTTAACGTTTTGTTAACTTTATATTAAAATTTTAAAATTAAAACAATTTTAATGTAAAGAATTAAATGTTATAAAACAGAAATCTAAAGAAGTGTGATAATCTGATATTGTAAAATTATAAATATAGAAAAACTTGAATAATCGCAAAAATATTAGAATTTTAACTATCAGTAAGAATAACATTGATTAAATTTTATTATTTTTGAATTATTTCATTTTTGTTAACTCGATATATTTTATTTATTAAAAATTAATTCTCCAAGCATAAGTATAACTTAAGCTTATTATTATAATTCCCTTCGTAGACCAGTGAGTACAGCGTACGCCTATAGATCCAGAGGTTACAGGTTCAAATCTTCAAAATCAAAAAAAAGGTAAGTAAAATTTGTCAAGTGTGTTCCCCTACTGCAATTAAAATTTATCGCAATTTAAAAATGAAAGTAAGTATAATAATAAATTAAGATCTGTGAATACAGATATTTCTAATAATAATTTATTTATATATTAAAAATTTTATTTTAATAAATTTTCTTATACAAAACACAAAATTGTGTTGTGGACTAGTAAAAAGGTTTTACCATAAGAAGGCATAATTTACGTTTACCCTCTCTCTCTAGTCCGCGATCCCCATGCTTCTCAAATCCTCTATCACCTCGTCGGACCATCTTAGGTCTATTCTTCCTCTCCTGTGGTTTTCCATTGGTCTCCATTAACCTTGTTCTCAGTTTTTCTCATGATATGATCAAACCATCTCAATCTTGGCGACTTGATTACCTTCACAATATCTCCGTTTCCTAACTCTCTCAATATCTCATGATTCATCCTGGGTCCGCTGAGTTTCTCGTAAATTTTTATTGGCCCATTATTTTACACATTACTTTCCTTTCATAAATTCTCATCTGCTCCTCGTCTCTTCTACTATGGCACATCGCTTCCGTCGCGTAAGTAACTACTGGTCTAATCATGGTCTTGTATATCTTAATCTTCGTATTTCTTGATAGTTTTTATCGTTCAGCAAGTTTGTTTACCTATTAGGCTCTATTTGCTTGTTGTAATCGTTTTCCAATTTCCTGCTCTCTTTTGTTCTGTTTATCTGCGTTCCCCAGATATCATATTAAGCTAACTTTTAGATTAAATCAAAAAGTCTACATCCAAATTATTCAAAAATGCCATTTTCACAATTTTATTTTGTAATAAAGCAATGAAGGATTTATTTTTAAGAGCTCAAATTTCAATATCTACTCAATATCTACTCAATGACCTCAAAAGAGTTCATTAACCATAACCTAACTTTTTTTTTGCTGTCATTTCGAATTGTTTAAGGTTAAAATACCAACTTATTACAGTAAACGTGCTAAACTCCTTATAAAATAGTTTATTGAATATTTAGTCCCTATAAAATTTATAGGGAGTTTAGCGCGTTTACTGTAATAAGTTGGTATTGCTAGCTGAGAAGTGTCGCTTTTTAATTCTATAGTAAATATTCGTTACCGGAACCTCAGTAATTACCTTTAACCCTCCGTTAGGCGCGTGATTTACGCTTGTAGGCCAGCCCTGTTTCAGAACTAATAAAACCAATAATTTACTGCTTTAAAAGTTCAAAAACTACTGGATCCGAAAGATTGACTAATTTTTGTCAGTTACTCAAAGATGCAACCGATATAATTCTAACTGTTAGAGCTATGGCGGTTTAAAGAAGTCTTAAAAAAGCATGGTCTCGATCGTAGACCACGCGACCACTGGAGGGTTAACATTTTTAAATAAAGTCTACTGACAAGGGGAGGGCTAATTTTGGTCATCACAGCCTATAGTAAAATTAATGAGAGAAACAACTGTGGAGCTAATGTGCAGTAATGAAAACTCGTACAGGCGGGTGTATGTTGTTGTCAATACTGAGCCGGATTTTGACTACGCCCTTTTTTCTTTCATTAATTTTACTATAATATACCACTTTTTGTGATTTTCTTAAAATTGGCTGAATTCTGGATCGTTAAATTTTAATATCATGAAGTTCCAATTGAGATCTAAAGGTATAATATAGTAGTGGTGCAGGTTTGTGACGACCAAAGTTGGCCCTCCTCCTCTTGTGAAATAATTAATCAAGATGTTTTGGCTCGGAACAAACGAACTAACAAACTTAGTTCTTAATAAAGTTAAGTCTCATCTTATAAACAGCAACAACAAATTGAACTAATGATAATTTAACAAAAAAAATGTACAAGAATATTCCGATTAATTAAATTTGAATTATAAAAAGAATTATAATATACCTTTAATAAATTTAATAATATATTTGTTTAATCCTTCTATTGAAACATGCTCTTTCTTTCTTGGATACGCAACCTGCCGTCTATGTTGATGTACAGGGTGGCTCAAATTCGCTTCTTCTTATGGGGAAATCGGTAACTACATATAGGAGATATCGAAAAATGGATGGCGCATCCTCGATCTCTTTTTTTGAGAAAAGCTCAATGGAGAAAACCGGAATTCGCTATCTTTTTTTGTTTTTGAGTTATAGCCAAAAGTTCGATTATTGGACTTTTCGGTAAATGTCGATATCTCGTTTTTTTTTTGAATTTGCCAAAAAAGTGTTGACACTTTCTTCGGACACTTTTTTAATGGCAACTAGATAGGCTGAATAGATTTTAAATAATTTAAGTGAGTTTTCGAGTTAAGAATTCAATTAAGAAATTAAGAAATCAAGCTTTTTTTTAGCATTTTGTGATAAACGTGCAGATCATGTCAGAATTTCGTGTTTACACTCGTAGTATATGCCACAATAATATATTGTTGTCGAAATGTACAATATTTTTATTGTTCAATCATTACAATCTCTATATTTATTTATATAAGTTATTTTAGTTATTTGATGGTGATTCATTAAGTTTGATAAATATTCTTTCGCATAATATGCTTTTAAACCAATAAAAATTTTATTTTCTTCGTCTGTGAGATGAATGGTTAGTGATAGCGTAATTCGCAATAGAGACGGTCATTGCCTTGCAGCTAACGTAGTTGGATGCGAACGCGGGGTACCCGGTTCAAACCCGGGGAGAGTCAAACTTTCTTACGACCAAGTCTCCGTGCTTCGGAGGGCACGTTAAGCCGGCGGTCCCCCTGAGTTGACGAATTGCCACCGTTAACAAAAACAGGGCTACGGCACATCTGAATGCTAGGCTAGCAAGCTGCTAACGGATGTAAAACAACTATAGTCCAAAATCGATCTGCGGACTACTCACCAACCCGTCTGGCCAGCGTGGTGAGTTATGGCCAGATCCTCCATAATATGGAGAGGCTTATGTCCAGCAGTGGGCGGAAAAAAGGCTGATGAAGAAGAAGAAGAAGAATTCGCAAATATGGTTAGTGATCTAGGGTTAATGTTAGTAGGTAAACACTTGCAATCGTTATAATCTAAAATTCCTTAGCAATTCTAACCAATTATTGTATTGTAGTACCCATAGAAATTACTTCATATCTTTTGTTTGCAAAATAAATGTAGCAACATTAAAATACCAAACAAGTGCCTAAAATCAAAATTTAAACTATAAATTATCAGTATGGTTTCATAATTTAAAATAGAATAATAGTTATACTTGAATATAATAATTTAGCAAATTTTCAGCAAAGAAATCGAATTTTTAATTAAAATAATAAAAGTTTAAAACTAAACTATTAAACAATAAAGTATAAATTAAAAAAAATTAAGATTAAAAATTTTACAATTCAAAATTTTGTTGTTCATATTAATTTTACCGGATATAAAATTTCTGATGGAATGCGCCACTTAAGTGATGAATGCGAAAAATATATTATATTATATAAAATAAAATTAATATTATACGGGGAGTAGTTTTTGAATTTTTGGTGGTTAAGCTTTCGCCGAAATAGGGGAAAATCGACAAATATTTGATTCTACATTATTCAATGGTAAGTGTACCAAAATTTCAAAATTTTAAATTTATGTACTAATATTATTTCGCTCAAAAATCAATATGACTACAAAAATAATACTTGATATAGGCTTAGTTCTAGGCTACTTACAGTTACTAAGAAGTTCAAATCGAGTGCAGTGGTGTACGCAATTATAAGAACAAATTTTTCACGTCTTAATTGCCTGGCAAAAATTAGCAACTAAAATTCACTGTAAAAACGAAAATAACCTGCATATTACAAGAATTCTTACCTCTTGGCGTAATGATCCAGGATTTACCTTAATCACAATTTTAAAAACTTTTCTAATACAATTTTGAACCTTACAAACACAATCATTAAAAATTGGTATTTTGAATAAATAAACTATTTTGTACCTCATTATCCATTAATGTTGGTAAGTAACATAAAAATTCCATTAAATATAGTTGGACACAAAGTGACATTATGTCACAAGTAATACTCATCAGGTCGTAATGTGAAACCTGAAACTAATTTCTTTGAATATTTTATTTTGTAATATATGCAATTATCAAGACCTTACACTTTCAAAAATTGTTACTATAAGGTCCAAAGCCATTCCTATATAATAAATGCCAGTCATTAATGAATTAAACCAAAATATATTTGTTACTATCACAATAATATCGTGAATCCTTTTATGAGCCTTCATCAGAAATTTAATTTTTGTAATGGAGTCGTTAGTTATATAAGGAGATTGACCTAAAACACAGATGTATCTTTGTTTACTCTTGATGATTTATAATAAAAACATAATTAACTTCTTGAATTGTTTCAAGAAGTTTATGAATTCTCATAATTGAAGGTCTTCTCATATTAGAATTTTTTGAAAAGGTCTAGCGTCCAATTTATTTCCCATGGAATGATCCAACGCGAAAATTTTGTCCATAGTATAATATCATTTTCTCATAATATACTTACCATTAGCATTAATTTGTAATAATATATTATCCAAGTGCAATCCAATCAAATTCAATTTTTGAGCAATAGAACATATAATATAAAATATTGCGATTTCTCTGATAAAGCACAAAATATCACAGTAAGTTATAAAGAAATTAGATGCTAAAATAGCTTGATTGTATGTAGTATAATTATTAATTTTAGTACACAGCTTCCAATTGTGAAAAAGAAATACAATGAAACACACAATGATTTTTAGCAGTTCCAGATTGAATAATAAAATAAATCGTGTACTATAGGTTGACGTTATTCCATAATTTCTAAAGTCGTAGTCAATTCCATCCAATCTTTCATATATATTAAGTAAAATTTTTGAAGTCACGAAACTGTTGTAGTAAATAAAGCAACAGGAAACATACCCAGCAGTTTTCGTAGCTGTATTTATTATAATCAGAAAAATACTTTTTTCTCGAAAAATTTGAATGATTTCAGAATAATTGGTTATGAATATATAAGACATATATATGAAGATAATCAAATATAGAGATGATATGAGTGCATGTAAGCGATGCCTACAAGTAATTTTGTACTCGTTTCCATTTTTTGATACAAACAATGAAGTTAATCCCGTAATTTCCTGCATCTTACTTATAAAATACATTTCCTTTAATAAATTTGAGTTGTACATTTTGAAGCACTGACAAAGAAACTAAGTAATATTTTTAATATAGTTTAAAATTAAAAACCAAATACTAAAATAAATATTAGATTATACCTACCTGATAAATTTTTATTAGCACTTAGGTAAATTATACATTATTTTAATGATTATTATTTATATTTTATGCATGCTACTAATTTTATTATTATTGCAGTGACCACCTGTGAATAAGAATGCTTAAGGGGAAACGGTCCTTTAGAGGCTTCAAAAAAAAATTATTTTGTTATATTCATAAATCTATAGTTCAACATCTTAAAAATATGTCACCAAAATTTTATAAGTGTATTGCTTAAGTTAAGCTCATAAAAGTGACCCTTCTCTACCCAGATGTTCGAATACGGTTCGAGGTTGCACATAAAAATAATAGGTTACACTTGAATTGAAGTGTGAATAGGTTTTTAACTAATTAAGTTGTTTTGAAAAAATAAATAAATAAGATATTTGAAATATATCGAGTTATAAACAAATAATTTATTATAACAAATAATTATTACGAATAACGTTTGAAAACTCAATAAAAATATTAAATAATTTAATTATTTATTTTATACCTCGATATATTTCAAATATTTCATGTATTTATTATCAGATTATCACGAGAAAAAAACATAACAGTTCAATAACTTCACAAAAATTGAATTCAACAATGTACATAGTGCAGTTCAGGTAGACCTATATAGCATGTTGGCGACCAAAGACGCTCGTGAAGCTCGTCAACATTAACTTAAAAAAAAAAAAAATTTTAGGAGGCCACCGAAGGACTCTTGTATGGCCCTGGAATAGATAATCAATCGGTAAGTCACTAAAATCATTGACTTTTTATGTACTTAAACTTTAAATGCATTTTTCTCCTAACTACATTTTTGAAATTGGCGGGACCGATCACTCAAAAAGTTCTTCATCAATCGGGATGAAATTTGGCACACATCTTTACTATAATATTACCTTCTATATGAACCTAAATGTTTTGAAAAATTTGTTAAAAAAGTAATGTTTTCAAAGCAAAAACCATTGAAAAATATGGTCTAAAATCAAAAATAATTTTTAAAAGTGCCTCAATTTGCGAATTTTTGATATTTTCAAGTTTTTCGAGGTTCATATAGAAATTATAACATTAATAAAGACCCTCAAATTTTTTGGTTGTCATCAGATCAATATAACAGGCTCTAGAAGTCCCGCCGATTGATAACTCTTGTCGCAACCTAACCGGAAGATTGCGTCGTAATTCCGCTATTCTAGATTATTAGTAAAAGAAAAAAATTGCTTCTAGTAGTTAAATGTATTAAGAAAACATATCCTAAGTTTTAGACATATTGAATTAATCTTTCATTATAAAAAAAATTCATGAAAATCGTCCGAAATCAGGCCGTGTAAAGGACCGTCTCCCCTTAAAGCAGCGTTCACATCGAATTAGCGCCGCGCCTTGCTTTCGTTGCCTTGCAGAATTTGTTGCTTGATATTTGCTTTCGACCGTATAGCGGTCACATCGAATTAGCGTGGTGCCTTGTTATGTGCACAGACTGCATTGTCCAAATATCCTTAGATCTAACAGTAGTTTACCTGTTATGTTATGAAAAGTAGTACTTATACAATATTTATTTAAAGTCGTCTCGGAATATAATCTTAAAGTAATTAATTATACATAATCTTTAGTTTTTCAATAAAATTCGCATTTACTTATTTTGATTTAATTTTGACTACATTAATTTATTCATTTATTGCAATATAAATGCATAAAAATTATTTAATAATATTGTGAGATCACTACACATTTTAATATTAAATTTATATAAATTTTTTTAAAAATAAAATAGTAATTACATTTTTCAAATAATATTACAGGCTTATTGTAAACAGCTTTTGGGTTTTATGGTGTACTTTATTGCCATAAATAATCTTTTGGTTGTTGGGGTACCTGGCACTTTTTATAATCCTAGTAAATTACCTACATAAAATACTTTACTTCTTGAAAATTCTTGACAAATTATTTAATTTTAAAATAGACCTATTTTAAATGTTACATAATAAATTAGTTAACGTAGCAATAAACTTTAGGAAATCAATAAGAGAAAAAAAGTATACAAAAACAAATAAAATTTTATTTAAATTGAAAATCACCAAATTAAAAAATGGCTATTTGTTTGCAATAATTTAAAATTCACCTATTGGAATCTTTTCGGATAATAAGTACATAACAATTTTGAATTGTTAAAAATCTCGAATCGAATCGAACCCTGAACAATGGGCTCCAACAGGGGTCCGTGCTTGCCTCGCTTCTCTTCAACCTGTATGTAGCTGACCTCCCTGGAACAAGATCAAAAAAGTTCTGCTATGCCGACGACATGGCCCTGGCATTTGGCCACAGAGACCTCTCAGTAACGGAAGACGTACTGAGCGAGGACTTAACAACCATGAACGCCTACTTCGCCAATTGGGGACTTAAACCGAATGTATCAAAAACTGAAACAACATGTTTCCATTTAAACAACAAAATGGCTAACGTTGAACTGAACGTCCAGTTTAATGCCACCCGCCTGAAGCACAACAATTTTCCTAAATATCTCGGCGTTACATTAGACAGAACACTATCGTTTAAGAAACATCTTACCAACGTAGCCGCAAAACTCAAGACCAGAAATAACATCATCTCTAAACTTAGCGGTACTTCCTGGGGAGCTGCAGCCGATACACTGAGGTGCTCCGTCATGGGCCTGGTCTACTCGACGGCAGAATACTGCTCACCAGTATGGCTGAACAGCCCACACACAAAACTAGTGGATGTTCAATTAAATAACTCGATGCGAATCATCAGTGGAACCATTAGGCCCACTCCTATTCACTGGCTGCCTACACTGAGTAACACCTCCCCTCCCTATCACCGCCGTTCAAGCGCTCTAGTCAGAGAGTACGAAAAAATTCAAAGAAATCCGTCCCTAAAAATCCATGAAGACATCGCACAACTGGGCCACAGACTGCGCTCCAGAAAGCCGCCCATTCAGACCGCTGAACGATTGCTCGCTAACAACTTCAGCCTGGACCAGGAATGGGAACGAGAATGGCAAGCTGAAGCGCCTCCTGAGATCCGCGACATTCTCCACACCGGACAGACGCCACCTGGTTTCGCCCTGCCACGGAATGGTGCATGGTGCAGACTGAACAGAGTCCGCACGGGCTGTGGCGTATGTGCTGCTTCCCTGTTTAAATGGGGTAAATCCATATCTGCCTCATGCGACTGCGGCGAAGAAAGGCAAACAATGCACCATCTCACCTATAACTGCGAAAGCAGGCCGAGTCACTGTACAGCTGAGGACTTTCTGAGAGCCACATCAACAGCAGTCACTTGGATCGAAGGTTTAGATATTAATATATGACTTAACTCACCAAGTCGTAAGGTATTGTGCAAATTCACTAGTACTTTAGGCAATCTGCAAAATGGCTACGGTCTTTCAGGAAATGTGCACATTGTCTATATTGTTAGTTAATGTGCGTTTTGAAAATGTAACAGACTCACATTGACTAGACATTGTGCGAGATGCGTAAACTAGTAGAGGAGAGGCTTGCATGTTGCCACCGCTTGCAGGTTGCCACCTTAGCTACATTTTGGTATTGGACCAATGTCATAAACTAAACTTTGACTGAAATCTAAACCTAAGGAGGTGTGGTAACTTTTAAACTAGTTCTGGAGCGGACAGAGCCAATAAGACAGTGTGTGTTGAAGAAAGTTTGAAATCTTGTATCTTGAAAATTTAAAAATTGAAATTGTGCTTTTGTTCTGTGCCGATAAATTGAACATTTTTATCGACAAATCAACGTCAATATTTTTTCTGTGTTTCTTTTTCATTCAATTTACATACTGACAAAATTTCAAACATATCATGAATCGGCAATTTTTTTCTGTAGAATTCTAAATTATTGGGTTATTATTGGGTTAAAGGGTTGCCACCCTTTTCGGTTTGCAAGTTGCTACCTCTCTTTCTTCCCTTGTTTACACTCATATGCAAGATTTTATGATTGTTTGTTGTTTACAATATTGTTATTGAGTCAAAAGTGAAATGTTTTTATTGCATTTTACTGATATTTTCGATAATTTTTTTACATTTCCGTTCGCTCAAAATGTGCTGATATGATGCGGTTTAGTGTTTGCACTTGCCTTAATTGTGATTCCGATAATGATTTCGAATGATTTCATATAATTTTACAAAATTAAATTTGGAAAATAATTAAATTTCGTTTTTTACATTGCCTAGTCAATACGAGTCTGTTACATTTTCAAAAAGCACATTAACTAACAATATAGACAATGTGCATATTGCCTAAAAGACCGTAGCCATTTTGCAGATTGCCTAAAGTACTAGTGAATTTGCACAATACCTTACGACTTGGTGGGTTTGCACATTATCTAGGCATTGTGCAAATTGACTGATTTCGCAGATTGCCGGTAACATATTGTGGTATTTTTAACATCACAAACAACAATTGTTATTTTACGCAGAAGTTAAGTTTGATTTGTTAATTAATTAAGAGTTACTCTAAAAGTGAGTGGGCATATCGATGTAACAAAAAGTACACATGTGAATGAACAGGTATATAGCCTATTTTGAGGAAGCAATTGCGAATTTTTTTTATTACTGGTATTTTTGCAAACAACTAATAAATTAATTATTATAATATAATAATAAAATTAGTAGCATGCATGAAATATAAATAATAATCATTAAAATAATGTATAATTTACCTAAGTGATAATAAAAACTTATCAGGTAGGTATAATCTAATTTATTTTAGTATTTGGTTTTTAATTTTTAACTATATTAAAATATTACTTAGTTTCTTTGTCGATTTAGGTGTTATATTTTGTATTTAATATTAAAGTGCTTCAAAATGTACAACTCAAATTTATTAAAGGAAATGTATTTTATAAGTAAAATGCAGGAAATTACGGGATTAACTTCATTGTTTGTATCAAAAAATGGAAACGAGTACAAAATCACTTGTAGCCATCGTTTACATACACTCATATCATCTCTATATTTGATTATCTTCATATATATGTCTTATATATTCATAACCAATTATACTGAAATAATTCAAATTTTTCGAGAAAAAAGTATTTTTCTGATTATAATAAATATAGCTACGAAATCTGCTGGGTATATTTCCTGTTGCTTTATTTACTACAACAGTTTCGTGACTTCAAAAATTTTACTTAATATATATGAAAGATTGGATGGAATTGACTACGACTTTAGAAATTATGGAATAACGTCAACCTATAGTACACGATTTATTTTATTATTCAATCTGGAACTTCTAAAAATCATTGTGTGCTTCATTGTATTCCTTTTTCACAATTGGAAGCTGTGTACTAAAATTAATTATACATACGATCAAGCTATTTTAGCATCTAATTTCTTTATAACTTACAGTGATATTTTGTGCTTTATCAGTGAAATCGCAATATTTTATATTATATGTTCTATTGCTCAAAAATTGAATTTGATTGGATTGCACTTGGATAATATATTATTACAAATTAATGCTAATGGTAAGTATATTATGAGAAATTAATATTATACTATGGACAAAATTTTCGCGTTGGGTCATTCCATCGGAAATCATCCAGAAGAAAATTAATTGGACGCTAGACCTTTTCAAAAAATTCTAATATAAGAAGAGCTTCAATTAATATCTACAATATGGTTTTCGATTAACATCTCTAATTCGAGTGCAAATTAAACAATACAATGGTCGCCAAGGATAAACGGGAAGTCCAAAAATTTTATTTTTCCATTTTAGTTAATGGTTTAAATACAAGAACCATATATGAAAATATAAAATTTTTCTAAAATGGTCGAACGTCCAACATTGGATGATTTGCGATGACCCCTTCATGTTGTAGAAGTTAATTATGTTTTTATTATTAATCGGCAAGTAATTGCGTGTAAACAAAGATACATCTGTGTTTTAGGTCAATCTCCTTATATAACTAACGACTCCATTACAAAAATTAAATTTCTGATGAAGGTTCATACAAGGATTCACGATATTATTGTGGTAGTAACAAATATATTTAGGTTTCATTCATTAATGACTGGCATTTATTATATAGGAATGGCTGTGGATCTTATAGTAACAATTTTTGAAAGTGTAAGGTCTTGATAATTGCATATATTACAAAATAAAATATTCAAAGAAATTAGTTTCAGGCTTCACATTACGACCTGATGAGTATTACTTGTGACATAATGTCACTTTGTGTCCAACTATATTTAATGGCATTTTTATGTTACTTACCAACATTAATGTATAATGAGGTACAAAATAATTTATTTATTCAAAATACCAATTTTTAATGATCGTGTTTCTAAGGTACAAAATTGTATTAGAAAAGTTTTTAAAATTGTGATTAAGATAAATTCTGGATCATTACGCCAAGAGGTATGAATTCTTGTAATATGCAGACTATTTTCATTTTTACAGTGAATTTTAGTTGCTGATTTTTGCCAGACAATTAAGTCGTGAAAAATTTGTTGTTATAATTGCGTACATGACTCCACTCGATTTGAACTTCTTAGTAACGGTAAGTAGCCTAGAAATAAGCCTATATCCTATATCTAGTACTATTATTTTTGTAGTCATATTGATTTTTGAGCGAAGTAATATAGTAGTACATAAATTTAAATTTTTGAAATTTTGGTACACTTACCATTGAATAATGTAGAATCAAATATTTGTCGAGTTTCCCTCGAGTTTCCCCTATTTCGGCGAAAGCTTAACCACCTAAAATTCATAAACTACTCCCGTATGATGACCTCAGTGGTTTTTCGCATTCATCACAAAATTTTATATCTGGTAAAATTAATATGAACAAAATTTTGAATTGTAAAATTCTCAATCTTAATTTTTTTTAATTTATTATACTTTTCCAAAAATCGTCATAGAAACAACACTTCCCTGCGTATCTACGCGCAGGGAAATTGAATTATACTGACTAGTCCGGTAATGTCAGTAATTGATTTTTTCAATGTGTTTTGACACATTGACAAACTTGATTTTTGCTCATTTTAAAAATGTTGTTCAAGTTTTGACACATTGACAAACTTGATTTTTGTTCATTTTAAAAATGTTGTTCAAAAATTTCGATTTTTTACGATTTTTGGAAAAATTTAATACAAAATACGTCAGGAAAATATCTCACTTTACTCGGAGCTCTAAAATACTCGGCACAAAGTGCCTCGTATTTCAACATTGCTCCTCGTCAGTAATATATCATTTTCCTGACTTTCATGTAAATAACTATTATTGTTTAATTGTTAAGTTTTAAACTTTATTATTTTAATTAAAAATTTGATTTCAAATTTACAATTAGTTATTATAATATTCAAGTATAAGAAATTATTGTTCTATTTTAAATTATGAAACCATACTAATAATTTATAGTTTAAATTTTGATTTTAGGCACTTGTTTGGTATTTTAATGTTGCTACATTTATTTTGCAAACAAAAGATATGAAGTAATTTCTATGGGTACTGCAATACAATAATTGGTTAGTATTGCTATTCTAGATTATAATTATAACGATTGCAAGTGTTTACCTACTACATTAACCCTATATCACTGACCATATTTTTGCGAATTACACTATCACTAACCATTCGTCCCGCAGACGAAAAAAATAATACTTCAAAATTGTTTTTATTAATAAATTTTTATTAGTTAAAAAGCATAATATTATATGCGAACAAATTTATTGAACTTAATGAATCACCATCAAATAACTAAAATAATTTATTCTATGCACTCGTGGGCACGGCGGGGAAGGTTCAGGAACATATGCATAGTAGATACCGAATTCGTTCAAAGTCATTCGTCTGTGAGACGAATGGTTAGTGATCTAAGGATTAAGAAAAAAATAGATGTTGTAATTATTTAACTTCGAAAATATTGTACATTTCGGCACCAATATAAATTGTGGCATAAACTACGAGTGTTAACACGAAATTCTAACATGATCTGCACATTTGTGACAAAATGCTAAAAAGGCTTGCTGTAACAGTATATATTACAGTACAAGTGTAGAAACTACAAGTTATCCTCACGCATGTGCCAGTTTTGCACTCGAGGCGCTAACCGAGTGTGCAAAGGCTCATAAGTGAGCGAATTCGTATCTTCACGAGCGCTGTAAAGCCTTTTGTTTAATTCTGCTGTTGAAACGTCGATAAAAAATTTTAAATTTTATAGACATGAATAAATATTTTTAATTTAATGTACATCAACATAGACGGCACATTGTGTTACTATGATTTGGAATGGATTCATTCACTCGTCATATAAATAATTTGAGCGAGTAAAAGAAAAGGTTTGTAGTTCCGTATCCAATTAAAAAACAGCATGTTTCAATAGAAGGATTAAACAAATATTAGTATTATATTTATTAAAGGTATATTTTATTTAAATTTAAATTGAACTAATCGAAATTATTTATTATTATTATTATTAGTTCAATTTGTTGTTGCTGTTGATAAAATGGGACTTTTATCAAAAACTAAGTTCGTTAGTTCGCTCGTTCTTAGCCAACACATCTTCATTAATTATCTTACAAGAGGAGAGCCAACTTTGGTCGTCACAAACCTTCGCCACTACCATTATACCTTAAGATCTCAATTGGAATTCAGTCCATTTAATTTCCAAACGCCTTGGAAATTAAACGTCAAATTTATTAAAAGTCTCACTTACACGATAACAATTAATATATTCAACTATTTAGCAGGAGGATAAACTAACTGACTTTGGTGATCCTCGCCCTACGTAGATAATTAACTGGAGGTTCTAAGGTAAATCCGATAAATGCATTACCGTACTTGCAAAGAGGGCAAATTAGTTTAAAATGTGATTTAAAATATTTAAATGTTAATTTAATTATTGAAATATAGTATAAATGCATTTTCATATAACTAATTAATTTTTATAAAGTAATTACAGTATTGAAACACAGAGAGACTCTTTACAGTATTATAATCAAAGTGTAAGGTTATAGAATATTGTTCTCTTTAGAAATGGCCGCTAGATTTAACCATTTATACTTTATAGCATCCGTGCTTTTTAGTATAAATATAGACAGTTAGCAATCTAGATTTTCAATTATCATTGCTTGTCAAAAGTAGTTTACCAATAAAAGCATTGCAAATGGCGGCCATTTTGTTGGTGAACTTGGGTACTGAAAAATTCTGTAGTATTGTAGTTTGGGGTTCTATAGTAATTGAATCGGTTATTGTTGAAAGGGGATAACTCACTTTTTGACTTTTTTTGGTAAAGGTGAATTTCTAATATTTTCGAGATGGACGCGGTGCTTGGTGGTGAAAGAGATCTTCTTATATCATTTTTTACAAAAAATTTACTATAAAACAAGTAACAACGAACGATATTTTAAATTTTATAGAATGATGGCCAAAAATACTATAAGAAAATGGTTAATTCTGAAGGAATTTTTATATAGTTTTTATAGCATTTTAAATATTTGTGTAATAAAATTTTCAAAAATAATGACTAATTTACTTTTAAAATAAACAAATAAAATTTTTATTGTTGAAAGGGGATAACTCAAAAAACTTTGACCTTCAAATTTATAGATATAACGATTTTCAAATGTTTTCAAAATATATCCAAAAATACCATGGGGTTCTATAGAACCATCAAGTATTGTTAAAAATGTAAAATTTGTTTCTATTTGTTCAAAAAACAGTTTTTAGCGATTATCTCAAAACATCAAAAAGTGAGTAGTCCCCTTTCAACAATAACCGATTCAATTATTTTTTAGTATAAGTAGATCTTCTAAGATTCAGTTAACTTGTAATGTATTTTCTTTAACTTAGCTTTTATAATTATTAATTAATAGGTATACCTGTATTATATTGTATTATACGTGTATTATATACCTGTGTATGCATTATATTGCCATAAACCACTTTATAATTGTCATTTTGTTTTTTTTTCTTTTAACATACCTTTACGTTTTTAAATTCAATTTTTATTATTTTTGCAGAAAAATTAACGTCCATTAACGTCAATGGCCGGATAATAAATGCCCTGCTTAGCTGAGCATTGACGTTAACGCTTGGCCAATAACGTCAATGACCGGCCAATGACCATGCATTTTGGGCAATGTTGACATTTAAATTTTCATAGTGGCTTTTACATCATTGTCCGTGCAATGACGTCATTGCCCAATGCAAAGAGGGCGATCGTGAAACTACTATTCTACGGTGAGGAATATTATAATATAACAAAACTGGTATCATTTTAGTTGGCGAGTTTTTTCTATTACATCACAAAGTAACATATTAAATGTGCCTTTAGCACGATCTAGAAAACAAGGTCTCTGGCTCCGGCTATGTTTTCACTCGTTTTCCGTGACCGTTCGATTTGGGTCGGTTTTTTCAGTTTTCTACAAGTGGCGACCATCTTGTTTGTTTATAAGCTAGATCGTGCTTATAAGTAGAAAACCGACCCGAATCGAACGGTCACGGAAAACGAAAAAACTTGTTTGTTTACATTATAGTTTTAAAATAAACAAACAAGATGGTTGCCGTTTGTAGAAAACTGAGAAAACCGACCCGAATCGAACGGTCACGGAAAACGAGTGAAAACATAGCCGGAGCCACAGACCTTGTTTACTAGATCGTGCCTTTAAGCTTGAATTACATTATACTTTTTTCGTCTAGATTTCTCGAATAGAAATATGCAGCCCGTCCGAGTTTTCGTTCGGGTCGGTCCGAGTTCGGGAGTGCCAACATCCCTATTGGCGTAGTATAGGTAAGAGGTCCGTGATAGGTAGTCCCTTTTGGCGCCATCTATACTAAAGCAAATGAAATAAAAACTCGAAACAAAATCGAACGAGAATCTAGACGAAAAAAAAATAATGTAATTCAAGCTTAACAATTAGTAAGAATTTATCTATACTTTAAATATTAATAAAGTAATTTCTTTATAACACAAAAATTGGAAGTACGATTCGAATTCCTATACCAGACGTAGATATATGGCTGGACGCACACGTCAGGAGATAAGCGACCTGAATCCACGACCCAGCGTGAGTTATCAATTTGTTTCCGGGAACATAGCGTATCGTAAGCTTTTGATTGGTGTTATTCGTCTCCGAGGGGGAAATAACATTACAATATATAGTCGGTTTGAAACATCTTGCGACATTGTCCGATGCCCAACTACCAATCTTGTCGAATTGGCGTTTGGTTTGTTAGCATTTTCCATTTTTTACCTAGACGAGGACCAAGTCCAACGTAGAATTCCTAACCTGGAGGACCAGAGAGAAGGCCAAAATAAAGTTCTTACTTCACCCGGATTCGAAACGGGTATTTAGCGTTCATAGTCAACTCGTTTGACCACTATGCTCCGACCGTCTCTTTTATGTTCTAATGATTAGTTATAAAAAGTTTAATAGGATATTTCCGTAAATAAATATAATGCAATTTGTATCATGAAATATAATAATAATAATAATAATAATCATTATATTAATGCATAATGTATCTAAGTGCTAATAATAACTTAGTTATTAATTTTCAACCATCATAATAAATAGCTTAGTTGCTTTGTCGATTTAGATGCTACATTTTGTATCTAATATTAAAGTGCTTCAAAATGTACAACTCACATTTATTGAAAGAAATATATTATAAAGTAAGATGCAGGAAATTACGGGATTAACTTCATTGTTTGTATCAAAAAATGGAAACGAGTACACAATTACATTTAACAATCGCTTACATGCACTCATATCATCTTTATATTTGATTATGTTGATGTATATGTTGGCGACAGATGCCGAATTCGGCCCGTGGCCGAATTAGTTGGACATATCGGGATATGTCCGTGACAGAATGCCAGATGCCGAAATAATGAAACAATTCGGCATCTGGCTAACTCAATTTGAACACATCCCGACATGCGCATATACATAATGAGCTGATGCCGATCTAAATATAAACCATAAAAGAAGATTAGGTATGGAGAAAGAAATTGCTAAGAAGTATTGTAATGTTCCCAGAAGCGTCATTGAAGAATATTTAAAATTATGTGCTATGTGCCAATTAAAGAAAAAGTCAAAACAGAAAGGTTTAGTTGTAAAACCAATTATTTCCACTGGATTTAATAAAAGAGCACAAATTGATTTAATACACATGCAAACAGAACCGGATGGACCCTATAAGTTTATAATGAATGATCAAGATCACCTAACAAAATTTGTGTTCCTAAAAGCTCTAAAAACTAAAAGAGCAGATGAAGTTGCCTATAACTTGATGGATATTTTTTGTATTGTCGGGGCACCTTGCTTACTCCATAGTGATAACGGCAGAGAATTTGTGAATCAAGTAATTAATAGTCTTGCAGATATGTTTCAAGCGAAAATAATTCATGGTAATCCACGTCATTCACAAAGCCAGGGATCTATTGAGAGGGCAAACCAAGATGTACGGGATATTTTAATTACTTGGATGCAAGAAAATCACACATCCAAATGGTCGGAAGGACTAAGATTTGTGCAATTAAAAAAAATAGATCTTTTCACAGAGGCATTCAGCGTACTCCGTATGAAGCTATGTTTGGCACTCCACTTATTAATGCCTTGAATGATTCAAATCTTCCACTTGAAATTGTGGAGAGGTTCAGTGGCGGCTGGTGAAGGGGGACTCTGGGGCGTCGCCCCCCCGAGCAATATCAAAAGAGAAAAAAAGAATTATAAGATATCAAATTAAATTTTTTTTATTAAGTTTTTGTATAAAAATGGATTAGACAATTTAGAAATTAAGTTTATAGTAATTATTATTTGCCTGTTTAAATTTTATTGCGCTATGCCATCGCGTAGATAGGAGGCGAACGCGACTAATTAAATCTCAATGCCAGTGCATCTGCACTAACATTTGGTGGACTCATACGGGACTCATTAATATGTGAGTCCCGCGATTCTCTCGCTCGTACATCGTCGTCATGCGATCGTGACGTATCGCACATTGTAATATAATGTGGCCGGTGGACTCAATTTCTTACGCCCTTGTCACGTCCAACGATTCTCTTGCTCGTTAATCGTCGTCTTGCGACCGCGGCTTATCGCATCTAGTAAGCATACATAATAGTAATGAGTTCGGACTCACAAATCTGAGCCTTTCCGTTATCATTACATTTTAATTAATTAATTAATTTGAATTAACCATGAAGGTATCTGACTTAAAAAAAAAATTTAGTAAGTACAAAAACTTACCGAGAAATTGAAAAAACCGAGAAATTGAAATAAATAAAAGATTGCTATTCACTCGAATTCAATTCAATAATAAGTACAAAATTTGAATTTTTTAAATTTCTTTCGATAAATAGGATATATTTGTTTAAAAAATTGAGGTAATATGAGTTTATCTTTCAAAAAAAAAGTTCAAAATCATGACCAATCGACTAATAAACATCAAGCAAGTGGAGCAGTGGACGCAGTAGATTTGCGCCCGCACTGTGTTGCAGTAGAAAACCATACATGTTTTACCTACTTGTTACTTTTACTTGAACTTTTTTTAATATTTTCGATTTAATCCGTTGTTAGCATTAAATTTAATTAATTAATAATTAATTTTAAGTTAATTAATTAATTTTAATTAGCCATTGCTGGCGAACCCTGGTGACGGGAACGGCACATTAAAAAATAACATTTAAAGATCGTTTTGGATTTAAAAATCATCTCTCAGGAGCTAAATTATTTTTATCAGATAAATATAAAGAATATAAAGACAAGCTACCATTTCAAGATATTGAAACTTTTTGTGAAGCGTTTCCCATGGTTAGCAAAGAAGATTTAAAATTGGAGTTATACTAGTTTTCTACTCGCGACCAGAAATCCATAACAATGCGGACTTACTCGGTTGTTTAAAAATATTGGAGTTTATGATTTCCTTTAGTTTAGACACTAGACACTACATCATTTAAAAAAATAACAAAAGTTTTAAAAATATTAATTAAAAAATATTAATCAATTGAAAAAGTTTTAGTTAAAAACATTTGTGACTTTAACAAACAAAATAAGTAATAGAAAAATTTGCGAAGACCAAAAACAGGAGAATGGAGCTAATTTTCAAATAGGTAAATAAATATTGTTTATAAACTAGCTAATTATCTAATTAACTAGCTAACATCGGTACCAACATTGATTTGTTTAACAATCAATGGGCTGTTAATTTTTTTTTTAACTTTTATTAAAAATTATTACACGTGTCACACGGCCTTTAGGCTTGAGTCCCCCCGTAGAAAAAATCACCAGCCGCCACTGGAGAGGTTACAAGATGAGGACGATATCTATAGACTCCAAAACAGAGTTGGTGGAAATATCGAAGACCCGAATAAAGATAATGGCATTAGCAGCAGGAATGTCATAAATGAAAGAGATATACAACAAAACTTTCCAATAAATGAGCTAGAAAATGGTAATGTGGAGGAAGAGTTATTAAGGTAATTAAAGAAACATTCAAATAATAATTAAATTATGCTTAGTGTTTCATGTTTTATTTTAGGGACAATGAAACCCGCTTAAAATCAATAAATGAACATCGGTTTGAAAGTATTAAAAGCTTAAAAAAGCAAGCAACAGAAATGTTACAACAAAGTTGCCTTTTTGTTATACTTAACTAATCATGTTTGTCATATGACCAAAGCGTAATCTAACATTTCGCGATGTGTCTAAATTCACATAGTCCGATGCCAGATTTCGGCATCTGGCATTTCTATCACGGACATATCCCGATATGTCCAACTAATTCGGCCACGGGCCGAATTCGGCATCTGTCGCCAACATATATATCTTATATATTAATAAAAAATTATTCAGAAGTTATTCAAATTTCTCAAGAAAAAAGTATTTTTCTGATTATGATAAATACATGTATGAAAGTTGCTGGGTATATTTCCTGTTGGTTTATTTACTACAATAGTTTCGTGACAACTAAATTTGTACTCAATATGTATGAAAGATTGGATGGAATTAGCTACGACTTTAGGAAACATGGAATAACATCATCCTATAGTACAAGATTTATTTTATTATTCAATCTGGTACTTCTAAAAATCTGCGCGTGTTGCATTGTTTTCCTTGTTCACAATTGGAAGCTATTTACAAAAATTGATAATAAATTCAATCAGGCTACGTTAGTCTGTAATTTCCTTATAGCTTACAGTGACTTTTTGGGTACTATTAGTGCAATCGTAATATTTTATATAATTTGTTCTATTAGTCAAAAATTGAATTTAATTGCATTGCACTTGGATAATATATTATTACAAATTAATGCTAATGGTAAGTATATTATTATGAGAAAAAGATATTATATTGTCACAAACTTAATTGTTGGTACCTTTTTATTTTCGAACCCTTGAGTTCGGTAGCATGTTGTAAATTAAACATAGAAATTTGGAATATTAAATCTTTTTAAGCTGCAAAATATTGACAAAACCAAAATTTTCCCGTCGGGTCATGCCATTGGAAACAAATCGCAATAAAACTCTTTTCAGACTTCCCGTTTGTCCTTAGTGGCCATATTTCTGTCTTGGTATATGCACTGGAATCCTGAAAAATAAGAACCAACAGAAAACATAATAGCTTACGAACTAAACAAGTTAGAGATGTAAATCAAAAATCATATTGTAGATATTGAAATTTGAGCTCTTAAAAATAAGTCCGTCATTGCTTTATTACAAAATAAAATTGTGAAAATGGCATTTTTGAATAATTTGGATGTAGACTTTATGATTTAATCTAAGCATATTTAAGTTAGCTTAATAGGATATCTGGGGAACGCAGATAAACAGAACAAAAGAGAGCAGGAAATTGCAAAACGATTACAACGAGCAAATAGAGCCTAATAGGTAAACAAACACTTGCTGAACGATAAAAACTATCAAGAAATACGAAGATTAAGATATACTAGACCATGATTAGACCAGTAGTTACTTACGCGACAGAAGCGATGTGCCATAGTAGAAGAGACTAGGAGCAGATGAGAATTTATGAAAGGAAAGTAATGTGTAAAATATTGGGGCCAATAAAAATTGACGAGCAACTCAGCAGACCCTGGATTAATCATGAGATATTAAGAGAGTTAGAAAACGAATATATAGTTAAGGTGCAAAGATTGAGATGGTTTGATCATATCATGAGGAAAAATGAGAAGGAGGTGAATGGAGACCAATGGTAAACCACAGGAGAGGAAGAATAGACCTAAGATGGTCCGACTAGGTGATAGAGGATTTGAGAAGCATAGGGATCGTGGACTGGAGAGAGAGGGTAAAAACCAGGAAGGACTGGAGGGCAATGGCAGCGGATACAAGAACAAGTGTAAAATAATTGTAAATAAGTAATTATGTAATGTTAGAATAATGCGGATTAATCCCCCTCAATAAACGGATTTGGACAGTCATGTTCCCACGGGAATGTAAGACTATTATTGTATTGTTGTAATATAAAAAAAAAATTAAAATTAAAATTTTTCAGTTAAGTTTTTCTATAGATGCTTATTTCTCAGGATTCGAGTGCAAATCAAGCAGAAATATGGCCGTCAAGCACAAACGGGACGTCCACAAAAAATTTTATTTGTAATTTTATTAAGGTTTTATAATATAATTATATAGAAAGAATACATGAAAATAATATAAAAATTTTCTAAAATGGTCGAGACGTCGGTCCGATGACGTCTTCATATTGTAGAAGTTAATTATGTTTTTATTATAAATCAGCAAGTGTAAACAAAGAAACATCTGTGTTTTAGGTCCATCTCATGATATAACTAATGATTCCATTACAAAAATTAAATTTCTGATGAAGGCTCATAAAAGGATTTACGATATTGTTGTGGTAGTAACAAATATATTTTGGTTTCATTCATTGATAACTGGCAGTTTTGGTATAGGAATAGCTTTAGACCTTATAGTAACCATTTTTGAAAATGTAACGTTTTTATTATTAGGTAGAGTGGGGTCAAGTAGGTAGGTTTTTTTTGAAGAGCCCTTGCGACGGTGTTTTTGCACCGATTTCGAAAAATAAGCATTCGTTGGAAAGGTTATTTATCTGGCAACATTTTCGCCATACTAACTTTATGTCTAGCATAAATATTTTGAAAGCTACATTCGATAAGGCGAAGGTACCTTTTTTGATATTTTAAAAATTTGGCTGTATGATAGGTCACGGATATTCGAGGTGAAATAAAACTACAAGCACATGTAAAAAATTAGCTCTAATGCTTTTATTTGAAGAGTATGAATACTCCTGATGTTATAAAAATTAGTAACACTAATAGTAATAGTAATTCGATGGTTTGAGCAGTGGAGCTTTGGGAAACGGCCGTGTCTTTAATTGCAATTTTTCGGGTCGAGATATGATATACCGGGCTCTTGATCGGCATTCGATGGACGACCTGCCTCTTGATAGGGTTACGATGCCGGCATGATATCATCTTCCGAAAAATTAAAAAAAAAAACAAAATTTCCGTGAGCGTTAAAAATAGTGACCTATGTTGCCCCCAAGCACATGTTTCATGTTAGGGTCTGTATTTTTTTCCAAATCAAAAATATCGAAGAACCAACACAATATTCGTGTTCAGCGTCAAATTCTACATAAAAATAAACTCACTTGACAATTATTTGCGTTAATTTAATGCACTGCATTTCAGAGAGAAAATAATGTTTTTTCACAGAAGAACACGCGTCGAAATGAATGACACCATAACTAAACTGACAGATGCATGGCGACAGCCAAAATTTTGCCGTGAACGTTTTTCGCCACTATGTTTCTAATTCACGCAAAACGGGCGGCCTATGTAATAAAATGGCGCCGTCAAAGCCAATGACCTAATATGCCCCCATTCCAAGTAACACAAAACCGTCAAAAATGTACATATTCGGTACATATTTTTTCGTGACGATATTGTGACTTTTTGCCCATTTTGTCATAACTAAAATGAATGCATCGTTTATGTTCATATAGGTTACATAAATTTTCGTAACGATTTCGTAATGTAACGGCATTGATTTTATGTACATATTCTGTACATAATTTTTCGTGACGATATTGTGACGATATTGTGACTTTTTGCCCATTTTGTCATTACTAAAATTTATGCATCGCTTATTTACAAATAGGTTACATAAATTTTCGTAACGTTTCGGCATTGATTTTTCTGTTACTGTGTTGGTGCATCGTTTATGTACAGATTATGTATTGATATTTTATTATTACTTTTAAAAATTTTTAAGAATAAAAAAAAAATTTGATTTCTGTAATTTTTTATTTAGATGCGATATACTTTTTACAGCCAATTTATTTAACATAATAATTATTATTAAATTATCAGTTTTAATTTAATCCATTTGTTTGCCATGCGCCCAGTGTATCTGAAAAATATCGTTAAATTATACTTATGTACTTACTAGAAAAATCCAGCCGACGTGGGGTTTGAACCTAGGTTACCTTGATTGTGCCAGCGTCGTAGGCGTCGAGTTAACCTTCAGACCTACCTAGAGGTTACTACTATACATTTTATACAATGCAATGTTTTGACAATTTAAATTTTTTAATTTCGTAGTTTAAAATATCATTGTTAAATTAAAATAAATAAAATATTTTTAGTTTTAACATATGAAAATTATTAGTACCTATATAAATTTAAAAAAAAATTGTTACGAAATGCAGAAAATGGAAAAACACGTGTGTCATAAATATTATATTAGTGTTATTCACCAATGAATTAATATAGTTTTAAATAATTCAATAAAAACGAGGCGCCTAATCCTTACAAGATATACAAATATCTTTTAGTTAATAAAATTTCATTGCATTTTAGATCATAATCGGTAAAGCGTCCACATCGTGTTATCGAAATTTGTTCCATTTATAAGAAAAACGTACAATCTTTTAATTATTATTACTTCAATATCATAATTATCAAATTATTTAAGTTAAAATTAGTATTATTCATCAATGAATTAATATATTTTTAAATAATTCAATAAAAACGCGGTTAGTCTAAAAACGAGGTGCCTAATCCGCACAAGATATGCAAATATTTTTTAGTTAATAAAATTTCAATGCATTTTAGATCATAATCAGTAAAGCGTCCACATCGTGTTACCGAAATTTGTTCCATTTATAAGAAAAACGTTCAATCTTTTAATTATTATTACTTCAATATCATAATTATCAAATTATTTAAGTTAAAATTAGTATTATTCATCAATGAATTAATATATTATTAAATAATTCAATAAAAACGCGGTTAGTATATAAACGAGGTGCCTAATCCGCACAAGATATGCAAATATATTTTAGTTAATAAAATTTCAATGCATTTTAGATCATAATCGGTAAAGCGTCCACATCGTGTTACCGAAATTTGTTCCATTTATAAGAAAAACGTACAATCTTTTAATTATTATTACTTCAATATCATAATTATCAAATTATTTAAGTTAAAATTAGTATTATTCATCAATGAATTAATATATTATTAAATAATTCTATAAAAACGCGGTTAGTATAAAAACGAGGTGCCTAAAACGCACAAGATATGCAAATATTTTTTAGTTAATAAAATTTCAATGCATTTTAGATCATAATCGGTAAAGCGTCCAAATAGTGTTACCGAAATTTGTTCCATTTATAAGAAAAACGTACAATCTTTTAATTATTATTACTTCAATATCATAATTATCAAATTATTTAAGTTAAAATTAGTATGATTCATCAATGAATTAATATATTTTTAAATAATTTAATAAAAACGCGGTTAGTATAAAAACGAGGTGCCTAATCCGTACAAGATATGCAAATATTTTTTAGTTAATAAAATTTCAATGCATTTTAGATCATAATCGGTAAAGCGTCCAAATCGTGTTACCGAAATTTGTTCCATTTATAATAAAAACGTACAATCTTTTAATTATTATTACTTCAATATCATAATTATCAAATTATTTAAGTTAAAATTAGTATTATTCATCAATGAATTAATATATTTTTAAATAATTCAATAAAATCGCGGTTAGTATAAAAACGAGGTGCTTAATCCGCACAAGATATGAAAATATTTTTTTCCACTACTAGTCATATAGGCTATCATTTTTACTTAGGTATGAAGCTCCAGAAGTGACATGTTATAGACTAGTGGTCAACAATTTTTCCATTATTAACTACTAGTTAATAATGAACAAAATGATATTTTTCGATAATTTGGGGACTATTTTAAAGAAAAATGTTGTTATAAGATGATTTAGAATAATCAAGAGATGCTATTTAATTGTATTTAAACTATTAAAAACGCTTTATTAACAGATTAATTGAATTTTAAATTTTTTATTAAATTCGAATTAATGTGACAGATAGTGACAGCGCCACCTTTTGTTAATTTGACGAACCACGATTTATTTAATTTACTAATAAAATTCAATGCGAAAACACTAAGGATTTTCCGGTAGTAGATTTTCTATTACAAAACAGTTAAAAAAACTCACTAAACGGCTCATAAACTTCAAATTTCAACTTTTAATCACAATTAATTTAAAATTTTCAAGAATGTCAAATCAAGAAAACAAAAGACTGTCATTTGTTTTATAATTTATTTAAAATAAATATTTTAAATTAGAATATTTTGTATTAACGAAATTAAAAGAATTGTAATAAACCTAGTAGTGGAAAAAATCGTATATATAACCACGGTTGTGAAGACCATTATAGCCCCCGCGCCTTATATTCCTCGGTGCTTTGCACCTCGGAATATAATCTTGGCGCTAGGGCTATAATGCATGTCTTCACAACCTTGGCCTATAATATACTATTTAGTTAATAAAATTTCAATGCATTTTAGATCATAATCGGTAGAGCGTCCACATCGTGTTACCGTAATTTATTCCATTTATAAGAAAAACGTATAATCTTTTAATTATTATTACTTCAATATCATAATTATTAATTATTAGTATCTAGTAATAAAAAAATTTCAAATATATTTAATGTTTTAATAAGATTTAAATAAATTTAAATATCATAAATAATTTTTATAATTAAAGTAAATTTATAAATTATAATATGCTGATATTGTAACTACTAATATGCATCAAATCGGTGAAGTGAAAATCGTACCCTGCAACTAATAAAATACCTGTACATATTGGACAATGAAATTATAGTAACAAAATTGTAATATTTTTACAGCATCGAAACGATACCATATAATCAAATATAATTTAGTTAATAAAATTTCAATGCTGATTCGTTACAGTAATTTGCTTCAAAATAACGGTATGAAAATATATGCATTGAAACTGTACATAAATAGTACGGTGCAAATATGAACTAAAAGTTATGTGCCACTAAGGTACCTTTTTGGTACATATTTTTCAGTTATGAAAAAATATGTACATATTCGTCATAAATCAATACTAAACTGACACAAAACGGACATTGGTGTTACTTGGGATACCTATTTGACCCCATTCTACTCTATATAATATGTTACATAATAATACAATTTAAAAAAATTAGTTTCAGGCTGCACATTACGACCTGATGAGTATTAGTTGTGACCTAATATCACTTTGTGTCCAACTATATATATGGGCATTGTGTTACGCACCAACATTAATGTATCATGAGGTACAAAATATTGTATTTATTCTATATATAGTTAGTCCAAGAAGTCATGATAGTGCGGAGCTAATGCGCAGAAACGAGAATTGGTATGGTCGAGTCCACTTTGTAAAAAAAAAAAAGTAGGTCATCGAAAGCGTTCATAACCCTGAAATTTGACAGTAAGTATACTACGGCACTGGCACATTCTCCCTCCACATTTACTGCGCAGGATTTTAGCTCCTCCCTATCATAATTGCTTGAACTAACTATACCAATTTTTAATAATCGTATTTATAAGTTACAAAGTTGTATCAGAAAAGTTTTTAAAATTTTGATTAAAGTAAATCTTGGATCATTACGACAAGAGGTAACAATTCTTGTAATATGTAAGCTCTTTTCATTTTTACAGTTTATTTTAGTTACTGATTTTTGCCAGGCAATTAAGACGTGTAAAATTTGCTGTTATAATTGCGTACACCACTGCACTCGATTTGAACTTCTTAGTAACTGTAAGTAATTTACATATTTAATATATTCATTTATATTAGTAATAATAATAATTATAGTTTAAATTTTGATTTTAGGCACTTGTTTGGTATTTTAATGTTGCTACATTTATTTTGCAAACAAGGGATATGAAGTAATGTTCTTCGGGTATACTGCAATATAATATTTGGTTAGTATTCCTAAGGAATTTTAGATTAAATATTTCTTTAAGCATTTATCAATTGCAAATGTTTACCTACTACATTAAGGGGGTGGGGGTATTAAAATTCTATTTATTTTTATATTTTTAACTGAATGCATAACATCTCAAGAACATTGTGTCAAAATTTCAAGTCGATTGGAGCAAAATTGACGACGTTATGAGTATTTTTATACCTGTCGGATATATCTTTTATAAGTTTTATCAAAACTTTAAAGTGTTTTTCCTACAGTTTCAAAGTCGGTGTACCTCATAACTTCAAAACTACTGCACCAATCCTTTTGAAATTTTGAACACTATTTCTGTACATAATTTACGAGGTAACGCTGGAGAGTTTTTGTAAAATTTGTTAATATTTTTTATTTTACAATAACAAATTAGCCGATTTATTTCACAAAAATCGCGTTTTTCCCTTCAAAGTGTTCCCAAAAAGTGAAAAATTGAAATTTCGAAAAACCCTCCCAGCATTACCTGGGGAAAGCGATTATCTAACGAAGGAACTTTTATTTTTTGATTTCCGATAATCCAGCACCGAGTTATAAGGTACACCGCAATTCTACTTTTTTCCGAGACGCTTCCGAATAATTGCTGCCATTTTCGTATTTTTTAATATTTCTTCATGAAAATATTACACAATATTCTTCGAATGTTATACTTTAATGTACCATTGGTTTCAATAAATAGATTTTAACTGTGTCGTAAAAAAAATTCACAAAAATGTGCCTTTTTTGCACGAATTAACCCTACTCCCCCATTAAGAAAATATAGAGATTCTAGTATTTAAATAATCTGTAAATTTAACAAAAACGTTAAAACAAGCTTGTTGTCTTCAGATGGCAACTCATTTGTATTTTTTATTCTATTTTGTTTTGATTTGTCCCAAGGTATCTCCTCAGAGTATCTTGAATTTTACTTGTTTTGTTGTATGTATAGTGTGTCTCACATGTATAATTTTGATATAAAATATTGTCAACCCCACCCGTAAATCCAACTTGTGATTTCATTAAATAAAACAAACTCCTCTCTTCCTTCTGAGTTGTATTTAGGAAGACTGAAATTCAAAATATTTTTTTCTTAATTAGTTGCCAAACAATCTACTGAGTCATCACGTGAAGAATCCACAAGCTCTGGTACTGGACAGGGGGTGAAATCCCTCACTTGGTCTATCTACCCTACCATCGTAGATCAGCGGGCCAAGTGGCCCAAATTAGAGAAATTCGGTACTCGTATTTATAATATATTATAAAAAGAATGAAAGTCCTTGAAAAATGCTATTAACTAATAAATAATAACGAGAAAAAAATTTGTAATGTAGCTATAATAATAATCATTAAATTAATTGATGGTATTGTAGAGATTGTGTAAGTATTATCTACTAAATATATCAGATATTATAAATAATCAATTATTGTATTTGATTTATTACATTGAAAATAGCATAGGTAACCAATTTTCCTGTGCTAATGTTGTGTGATCAGTACGTAACAATACATTTCAAAATGTATAACTCAAATTTATTAAAAGAAATTTTTCTTATAAGCAAAGTGCAAGAAATTATGGGATTATCTTCATTGTTTGTAACGAGAAAAGGAAATAAGTATAAAATAATATACAGCCATAAGTTACATGCAATAATATCTTCTATATATTTATTTTTCTTCATATGTGTATCCTATATATTTGTTTTCAATATTTCTGAAATTAAACAAATTATTGGTAAAAAAAATTCAGTTCTAATTTCGTCAACCACACTTTTCAAAGTTGCTGGATATATGGCATGTTATTTAATTTATTATAATAGCTTTGCGAAGACTAAAATTTTTCTTAACATATATAAAAAGTTGGACGAAATTGAATACGACTTTAAAAAAATTGGAATAACTTCGACTAATAATAATAGGCGATATACTTTATTATTATATATTGTACTTTTAAAAGTCGTTCCATTTACTACTGCGTTTCTTTTTCGAAATTGTGGAATGTTGTCTCAAATTGATAGTAGATATTATCAAGCCACTTTAGCCTATAACTTTTTTGTAACATCTTGTAACAATTTGTGTATTATTAGCGAAATTGTTATATATTTTCTCATAATTTCTATTGCACAAAAGTTAAATTTAATGGTTTTGTATATGGATAAAAATTTATTAACAATAAATACTACCGGTAAATATAAATTATTGTTATTAGTATATATAGAGACAAATCATATCGTGGGCCTACTACAAAGCTGACCAATCAAAACTGGTACTTGCAGACCATTTTTTAGTATATTTCTTAGCCGTTTATAGTTAACATGGTTGTATTAACTCAATTTATGAAAAATATTAAAATAAGTTTTGCAATAAGCCAACAATATATCCACGGTGGAAAGGTAAAACTTCTTAAGTGCTATAACAGTTAAGCTCACATTAAACGAGCACACAACCTGCGTGGGAGTAGACGTGTCAGACAAAAGTGGGCATTAGAGTTATGGCGCTTAAAAAGTTTTACCTTTCCACAGTTGATCTTATTTAGATATCATGTACCGTGGTACGGTAAAGTAATCAGGACCATCAAATTTAATCGTGGACTCACTTATGAAAACGTTTTGCCACTACCTGGAAACATGAAATTTTACGCAAACGTAAATTCCGTGTTTCATACACCTAGAAAAATTAACGACATTTAAATTTCACCCTGCTAGGGTAGGTATAGCGGCTTCTTGCTATACATTAAGGCCTCTCTTACTTTATCGAACCCTGTTGTGGTGCTTTGAGCGGGTTGTTTAATTTTTTCGTACATTATTATTATGTAGAAATTCTAGCAGGATGATCTAATTCAGCACTGTTCAGCTGATGGAGTGCGATTATCAAACCTAATTGTAAATAAGGAGTATTTAACTAATTATAATGTATTTTAGGACAAAGCTATGATTATAATCAAACATTTATTACAAAAATAAAATTTTTGATGATTGCTCATAAAAAACTTCACGGCATTAATGTGTTAATTACAGATATATATTCGGTGCAATCTTTTTTTAATTGCATGAATGAAATGGGATTAGCTCTGGACCTTCTAGTAACTATTTACGAAAATGTAATGTGGAGGCAACTATAATGCTTAGTAACCATGAGAGCTCGTGTATGATTCATCACTAAAACTAAAAGTATGAACAGATTAGTTAATAGTTATACGTTAGCTCTCCTGATTAGAACTATAATACAAATAATTGTATAACATAAATATTTAAAATTTAATTTCAGTTTTCACATTACGATTACGACCCCTTCGGTATGAGTTGTGACATAATATTACTATGTATTCAATTGATTATAATGGGCTATTTATGTTATGTACCAATGTTAATGAATCGCGAGGTATAAAACAGCTTATTAAGGGGGTGTGATGAAAAAAAAAAGTTTTTAAAAACAAATTAATATTTTTAAGAACAGTATGGCAAAAATTCCACATGCTTAGCAAAAATTTCTACATGTATAGTCTAGAAACTATCATGGAGTGGAGACCCGGGGAAACGAGGAATAGAAGAAAAACGAGACACAGATGGATGGATGAGGTAACTAATGAGCTTGAAGCTATGGACGTGACAGACTGGAAAAAGAAGTGTGAAAATAGAATAGAGTGGAGAAATATAGTAAGAGAAGCAAAAACACATACGGAAATTTAGAGTATTGAAGAAGAGAAGAAGAGGAGTGAATCACCTCGAAAATTGAATCGTAAAGACTTCCAACGAAGTAGGCATATTCCAAAAGGAATGGATACCTGATTATTATTATAATGCCGAAAACTCCACATGCTTAGGAAAAATATTTACCGGTATATTCTAGAAAACCCAAGTAAATACAATACCGGCAGCTTAGCTCTGGCTCAAATATATTCTGCAAATACAAGTTAAATTAAAAGATTACAAATACACAAGACCGACCAAAAAATAAAAAAGGTTTCATTGCACTCTACTCTGACTTGGCCCTAATATATTAACTTCGTGCAAATTACATCGGCCACAACGCATGGAATAGCTCAGCACAGTCTTAAAGACATTTTATTTTCTGAACAATTTAACACTTTTGTTCTTAAATTTGCTTACACTATAACTTTCGTTTTTGGATCACACCCCCTATAACTTTATATTACAATTTCCAAAAACAGTAATAAAATTTTTTACGTAGGTTAATAATTGTATGAGTATAGTTTATAAAATTTTGTTTAATGTAAAGACTGGATCATTCATCAAAGAGGTAAGAATGTTTGCATATCGTTTTAAATTGTTACCATTTAACAATAATTTTAGTTGCTGATTTTTGCCAAACAACTGAAGCGTATTGAATTTAATGTCATGATTGCATATGCCACTCCGCTCGATTTAAAGTTCTTTGCACTAGTAAGTAGCTCACAATTAATAAAATAAATTTTTTTATATTTTATAAATTTATTTTAAAAAGATATCATTACCATATTTGATAACGCCAAAAATGCGCTTTCTTCAATCCTTGAAACTAACAGCCATCGCAATAACCAAAGATGCATATAGCATTACAAGATGGTAACGGTCCATTTTGGTACCTAAGCGAAACAATTAAATTTTTTCAAAATTCAAGTTATTGTAGTTCCATTGTATTATTAAATTATTTTTATTTTTGGAATAAAAAGATTATAAATTTATTTTCTGATTTTAGGCACTTGTTTGGTATATTAACGTGGTTACAATTATTTTGCAAACAAAAGAAGTTAATATAATTAATTGGGATCTTAATAATAGTACTTGCTTATAAGTACCTAACTCTAATTAATTTAAGATGATGATATACGATGATGATGATTCTCGTATACGATGATATAATAAATATATAATAATCAAGCATGAAATTAATATTTAACTAAGCAATAAAATTAATATTAACATTATTCTGGATTCTGGATTTTATTGTGGAAGGCAAGATAAATTTGCAAGCACCTGGGGTCTCTAAATCAGGTCCGTTGTACTACCTCTGATATCCCACCAGTGATGACAAAACCGTGGAATTCTGCTTATATCCAGCCAAGATATTCATAAGTGTACTTCCACAGTGAAATTAGGTTTACTGGCGCCGGCTTACCAGCCATCTCGCTTCAATGTTAATTAATTTAACCAAACACAAAGGAAGGTGGTAATCTGATAGATATTTCAATGCAAAGATCGAAGCGGGTAAACCGAATCGGAAACCATTAGGCCATGGTTTAGGGCTAAAGTAAAACTACTTTTAGTTTGGTCATTAGATTGTAGTTAAGTGATGTGGGTATGTAATAATCTAATAATGTTAGTTATAGATCAGCTAAAAATATATTACAAGCTGTAAAAGTGCACAATAAATATTTGCCATTTATTTATATGTCAGATTATTTTACAGAGTAAGGTCACCTAAAAACACAACCAGTGGTGAATCGCCGTGACATTAAATTCATTATAATAAAATTGCCTCTTATAAAGCTACGAAATTTTGCAACATTAAATTCAGAAAAAGTGTTTTAAAGAATAAAACAAAAACTATATGGGGTACCAATGTAATTTCTTTAAAGCTTCTTCAATACCATTAATGATGGAATATAAAATCATTCCAACGTCCATTGGGTGGTTTGTATGAATGAATTCTTTGAACCCAATTTTCCGCGATTTTTTCATTTTATAATTTATACATTGTAGCAACTTAGTAAAGACATTTACAATAATTATTGGTACTTGAATTTCCGACTCAACAATGGTTGATACTATACTTCACGAGAAAACGGCACTACGACATAGTACTAATGCGTCATCAATATTATTGCGTAAAAAACTTCTTTGGTCGAACTATTTGACGAAAAGGGCAGGACTTCTAAATTCTCGAAATATGTGCAATAGATAAGACCCCAATATATAAAAGGATATCCTAAGCACTAACATACACAGGTGAATATCCAAACTGGATGATTCACTCACTTCCGCTCTACTACGATAAGATTCGAAAGAATCAAGTGCGATTGTCTTACTTGACGACTTACGGCTCGGATTCGCACAGCACGAGTTCGTTTTGGCTCGTGTGGTGGCGCATAGGATTGTGAATTTATAATTAAATAGATAGGCAACACAATAAACTTTTTTTAGTTCAACTTTTCATTAAAGTGTGTCGCCGCACAAATAAAGAAATCTATTTTTAAACAGAATTCATGTGGTTTTTACGAATAATATATCTATTTCACAAAAGTCTTTCCCTCTCTTTTTGTATCAGATTTTTCAGGACATTGAAATAAATTTCTAAGCTATGCGATAAAATTACTAAACGTGCATAAGCGATAATGTAGGTATGCGTAAAACACACAAGCAAGTCTATATTGTTTAATAAAGACGCCTTTGAATTTACAATTATTCAAACAAGACTCCAATAATTTTTTGGCTTTTAATTTTAATTCTTCTTTTATATTTTTATTTATTCATTCGAAGGACTTTTATTACTTCTTAATAATAAAAAGACACTTTAATTTAATTTTTTATAAAAGATATTGTTTATTGATACCATACAATAAATTATTGCTATTTATATTATTGTATATTAATTATTGAATTGAAAATATACAATCAACGAAGTTTTTCGTGACACATGTGATGTGAAGCATCAAACATATAAAAGACCAGCACGCTCCGCCGCCGCCTCCTCCAGCGTGTCAATTTTTTAGGACACACAGCGCATTTTGATTGGTCGTTGGTAGTACCAACTTAAAAGTTAAAATCACCTCCCCCTGCACACCAATCGAGTTTTCAACCTAGGCGAACTGCCCGTCCGTGGATGGGCCTTCCAGCTAGTTATGAATATAATTTAAAATAAAATGATTCGGCAAAGTAATTGCTTACACTAATTAAAATAAAACAATTTATTTATTTACGACAAATGGAGGAAGAAAGGTACATTTCTTGGACGTTAGGTTATCTAGGAACGTGGATTTCTCATTAGAATGCAATATCTATAGAAAGCCGACAACGACGGACATTGTTATCATTTGTTCAATGTTCATCTAATCAATCGAGAAAAATAAAGACGTCTGTTTCCATTCATTCATAGACTCTTTAACCCTCTCCCGAGGTCACGGTATATCTGACAGATACATGCAAAATGTTTTCTTAACCTTCATCCGCTCGCGTACGTGGCAAATTGGCCGCATTTCTTAATTTTCTCTCCCATTTTCTTCCAGAGCGTCATGGGAGGGGTGGGAAGGGCTTGTATTCTCTAATTACTATCTCCTCCAATAGACCATGCCCGTGTTCTGATAAGAAAGCTCCACCAGCCGGTTCAGTACAGCCACAAACTACCCTAGGTGTCTTAATGCGGCCAATTTGCCATATAGCGCAATCGATAACGTAACTTTTTATCAATACTCGAATGTTGGTTTTACTGAGAAAATATTAGTAAATATAAAATAATAAATTAGAGACAAATTTTGAGGAATAAAATATTATTACAAATTGAGTGCCGTAAACGATTACAGTACATTTTGAATTTTTTAAGTTAAGTTTCCTGTAATTTTTTTAAATGTTAAATATAACTTTGATTTTAAATTTTAATATAAATTTTTTTGTCCAAACATGTACTTGTAATGTTATGTCAGAGTTCATAAGTCCTAAACAATTTAAATCATGCACTTTGAATGAATAAAAACTCATGAAAACGATAAAAATCATATGCGGCCAAATTGCCGCATACGTGATCGGGAGTGTAACTTTTATAGGCGCGAGCGGATGAAGGTTAAATATTTTCGAAATTATTTAGCGCAGCGGTTCTCAACCTTTTTACGACGCGACCCCCAAATTTTCTTGCTTATTTTATGCGACCCCAACAAAGTTTGCGGGGGCTAAAAAAATGTTTTCAAATAATTTTTTAAATGGGGGGGGGGTAAAAATAACGAAAAATTGCGCCGCAGGCAAAAAAATTTTGATTTTTAAGGTCAAGAGAGCTTAGATTTAAAGTTAGAAATTATAAAATAGATGTTTTTGTACTAATTTTTAGGATTTCAGGGGCAGAAAACTATTTTTTGAAAAATAATAAGCTTCTCGAAAGCCTGGCCTTCGACGCTAACCTCATCGTTTGCTAATCAATTCAAGTTTCTTTCCCCATTAAACTGAAATATCATAATAACAAAAATAATTATAAAAATAAAAGGGCAGTTCTTAACATTTCTTAAGAAATCAACTAAGTGGGAGGATTGCCAACTCAAAAATAAAATTTCTGTGGAAATTCAGTGTTTACTAAGAGGGTAAGGGTTGCGAATTTTAAGTTAATCGATTCGTCATAATATCGCCATTAAAAACTAATAATTGTTGGGATATTTTGGGGGGTTTACTTGAATTTTAGGAGGCATAGCCCCCCCGCCCCCCTAGTTGCGCCTATGTCAGTAGTCAAAAATAGTCATAAATAACTATTGTTTAAAATTTATATTAAAAAAAGATACACATATCTAAAAAACACACAAATACTTCACTTGTACTTTTTTTTACTTATTAATGACTTCCTTGATCTTGATGTTTTGATACGAGTTTATCAATCCTATATTCCAGGGGTGGCCAACAAGTCGATCGCGATCGACCGGTCGATCGTGAAGCCAATTTTGATCGATCGCTGAGTGTGAAAATGTATCGAATAATCAAATTTTTAAAAGTGTCGAAAAATCAAATTTTTTCGGTTTATTTTCGACAATGTCGATCGCGACACATTTTTAAGATAAAAAGTAGATCTTGTGTACACAAAAGTTGACCACCCCTGCTATATTCAATTGTTTGAGCAAAAAAGTAACCTTTAGTGTTTGTTTAATTTAAGAATTTTAATTTCCAATTCAAAACTAATTTTGGAAAGAAATCGCTAAATTTTCTGCGACCCCCTAAAATAGATCCGCGACCCCCAGGTTGAGAATCGCTGATTTAGCGCATAGCACAAGGCTTTGACTAGCTGTGCATACATATCTTAGAAATGATAAGCCGTATCGTTTACGATATGATATAATTTTGATTACAACAGTGCATTGCGCATTTTTATGCACGCCCTAATAGATTCTGACTAATTACTGTAAGCAAACATCTGTTTAGATTTTACTTATATGTATTTTAAAATCTTACTTCGAAACAATTTTCGTAAATAAATTGTTTTATTTTATTTAGTGTAAGCAATTACTTTGCAGACTAATTTTATTTTAAATTATGAAAATATACACTTACTTCCAATAAGGTAGCAAACAATTTAAAATAATCTTGATTGGTATATAATGTATCTATGTAAAGAAAGCAAAAACAAAAGTTTTTTTAGCATAACCATAATTAAATAAAATATAAGAAAAAAATACGGTTTATCAAAATGATTACGTACGAATGTATAGCATTCCTCGACCGAAATAAATTCCTAGACATCCGTCGGGAAATCCCCGCAACTGTTGGTTTTAGTTCTCTAATATGCTTAGTAGGAAAGAGACAAACACAAGATCGTATGTGCGAACTGTCGTAAGTCGATAACTACTTGTATTACACGTAAGAACAATCTTATCAATTTGCATTTAACTTTCAAGCGCACGCGCCAAGTAAAATGTGCTGGTAAACCAGATAACTGTAGGCAAAATTTTTTAAAATTAGTTTCGCCTGCATATTACTAGCTGAACTAAATATTTGAATTTGATCTTGGTGGGAGTATCCAGTACATTATTATTATAATTACATTTTTAGTACGTTTTAGGTAAAATAAACTTTCAAAAATTTACATATGAATTCATTTTCGCTTATATATTATTTCAATTAAAGAAATTTAATTAATTGATAAATTATTTACTATATTAAAATTATTATTATTGTTATAAATAAAATTATTATGTTTAAAAATAGGAGGCGCTCTTCGTATTGGTATTATAAATATTATCTCAAAATTTCAAAGTGATCCATTTATTCGTTTTCGAGATGACTACGTATTAGTGTGCCGATTTAAGTCTGGCAAACTTTTATTTCCATTTTCAATGTTAATTGTTTATAAGTAATTAATTTCAGCAACTTGATTTTCTCAAAAAAATTTACAAACGGGCTATTTTAAAAAAATTAATTAAAAAAAATTTAATTAAAAAAAAAGAAATAGGAGCGGATGTTCCTTAAGGTATCATACACCTAATCTAAAAATTTGATCGCAATCCATCAAATCGTTTTCAAGTTAACTACGTATTACCACGAGTACACCCCATTTGAGTCTAGCGAACTTAAAAACTAAAGGTGCCCACAAACCAGCGTTCAAAAGCGTCACTCAGGTATGTTATAGGTGTTTGCGCACCCATGTATGCTAGTGTGTTGTCAAAAAGTCGCACGTAAGTGCGTCGATTTTGTTTTCTGGTTAGACCGGAAAACAATAACGCGCAACTCGACTCGTACATACATAAGTGTCGGTGTGTGGTGAAATATCACGGTCGTTCGCATTCATTATACAGTGTCTCGCGTGGTGTATTTTATTAGAAAATGATTGATATAATCCATTCTTAGGTAATTTCGCCAATCGTCAGGTTCTACTCGTAATTCTGCTAGAAGATTAATATGGGTATATTCTGAGCGTTTTAAAAGCCATTCCTTCTCCCATTTGGTTCGAGTTTGTCGCTGTCGAACTAATTTATTTTTTTTTATTTTTAATCAAAGCAGTGTACGCCGCTGCTAAGAGAATATAGTCGTCGTCACTGCTCGTCAAACTAACTTGTTTGGCAAGATAGTGTGTACGTCTGTGGGCAATCACTATTGTCATACATGTACGTCAATAATGTATGACATACCTGACTGACGCTTTTGAACGCTGGTTTGTGGGCACCTTTAGTTTCGAGCTATTTTAGTGCGGACATCGGCAAATGAGATATTTCCGTGATTAGGACACATTTGTCCTAATTGTTCTAAAAGAACTGGTTCGTATGCTTGTTTATGTCATTAATATACTTCATAATAATCATTAAAATAATTTATCGTGTTATATAAATGCTATTTACTAATTATTAAAAGTTCGATAATGATTTATTATTATTTTTGATGTATTATACAAGAGCTTGTTCTATTTTGCCGAGGTAACTCTGTGTATCTACTTATTAACAAATATTTTCAAAATGGACGAATCAAATTTATTAAAAGAAATATTTCTTATTAGCAAAGTGCAAGAAGTTTTGGGAATATCTTCATTGTTTGTATCGAAGAAAAAAAAGAAATATAAAATTATTCGTAACCATCGTTTACATGCACTCATATTATCTATATATTTGCTGTTCTTCACGTGTGTATCCTATATATTTTTATCCAATTTATTTGAATTTATTCAAATTATTAGGGAAGAATGTTTTGCTCTTATAATGACAACTACTGTTTGGAAGGCGGTTGGTTATATAGGATGTTACTTTATTTACTATAATAGTTTTGTGAACGCCAAAATTTTTCTTAGCATATACAAAAAATTGAACCAAATTGAATCCGAATTTATGAAGTATGGAATAAATTCAATTTACAAAACAAGATTTATTTTATTATTCAATTTTGAACTCTTAAAAATCGTTTCATGTACTACAGTGTTTATTTTTCAGAATTTGGGGATATTTTCTCAAATAAATGATAAATATTATCAAACTACTTTAGCGTATAATTTATTTACAACATATTGTAACATTTTGTGCTTCATTAGTCAAACAGTTATATTTTATATAGTAATTGCTATTGCACAAAAATTAAATTTAATTGTTTTGTATATGGATAAAAATATACTACAAATTAATGACAACGGTAAGTATACTATTTTTTGTTTTTCGTAATAAACGGGTAAAAATTTACCTATTTATTTTACAAAAGTTGGCCCGCAATTTTATAGAGCTTACTAATAAAAGGGAATAATTGTTGTGTTTTAGGACAAACCTGTGAAATCGGTAATGAATCCATTTCAAAAATAAAACTTCTGATGATTGCTCATAAAAGGATTCACGATATTAACATATTAGTTATCGATATGTTTTCGTTTCATTCTTTATTTATTGGTGTTGTTGATGTAGGAATAGCTCTGGACCTTATAGTAACAATTTTCGAAAATGTAACGTGTTGATAATTTTTAATAAATTGCAAAACATGAACTTTAAAAATTTGTTCCAGATTTCTAACTTCGACCTCTTCAGTATAGGTTCTCAGTTAATATTACTATGTGTTCAATTGTTTTTAATCACATTTATATGTTATTTACCATCATTAATGTATAAAGAGGTATAAAACTGTTTATTAATTAAAAATATTAATTTATAATAACTAAAATTACATAGGTTCAAAATTGTATCAGAAAAGTTTATAAAATTATGATTAAGACAAATACTGAACCATTAAGCAAAGAGGTAGGAATTTTGGTACTTATACTTTTTTCATTTTTACCATTTAACAATAATTTTAGTTACTGATTTTTGTCAAACAACTGAAGCGTCTCAAATTTTCTATCGTAATTGCATACACCTCTCCGATCGATTTCAAGTTTTTAGTAATTGTAAGTATCCCACGATTGATAAAACGAAACTCTGTTCTTTTATTAAATGGTAAAAAGAGTTTTTGAGCTTAGCAGCAATAAAATATTATACTAATTGAATTTGACAATATTTAAATTAATAGCTTATCCTGGAAGTTTACATTAGTTTCTTGTAGTCTAAACTTGAGCTTGAATGAATGAAGCGCATTGGAAGAAGTGCTTCAAAATGCGAGATTATTAGGTGGTTGGGAATTATATGGATTTTTAATATAATCGCGAATATCTCACTAGATCGGTGACTCCGTCATTTTTGAGTATTGACAAAACTACTGGTGAGTTCATGCAAGGAATTAAAAATAAAAATTAATTCAGAATTTGTATCCGCACTGCTGAACACTTCAGTTTTATTCACTTCGCAATAGCAAGACTTTTAATCATTGAGTGCGTTATAATTATAATTACTTGACGCTAAATATCTTGCATGAATATACCACAAAATTCGTGTTTATGAGATAGATTACAATGAAGAAAAATTATAACTCCATACATGCTATTGACCATTACATTAAAATTAAATTTTTGATTTTAGGCACTTGTGTGGTTTCTTAATATGGTTACATTTATTTTGCAAACAAGAGAAGTCATGAAATTCACTTCAGTTCCTAAAAATGTTACACTTATTTAGCATTCTCAATTCATTTTATAGGAAACCTGTAAGTAACATAAATTTTGAATGTTGATTTTTAATTAGTTTTAGTTTATTATGGGATTTTTTAGGTTGAGCATTTGGTTTAGCTTTTATTTGTTTCATCACAGCCTGTAAATATCCACTGGAAGGCCAAGATAAGAAATTTTGTGAGGTCCGTGATTTGAAACCAGAATTTCTGCTCTGTAACGCAACCAATTATCACTTCAGTGCTGTGGTTATTTGAAATTTTATGTTTCGATAAATGAATATTGCTATGAAGGATTTACAAAAACTGAATAAATTTTACGTCGGACTTTGTTTTTTATTGAGAAACTCATACCAAATGAAAGCTAATTTAAACCTGATCAATGTATTTAAGTTGAATTGATTAATATTTTAATGAAATAACATTCGATACCTTAAATTGGATGCTCAAAACGTTTATCTCATAGTGCCACGTTAATTGTAGTACCCAAAAGTGTTTAAAAGTATGCTACTTCAGGAGCACTTCAGATTAAGACCAAGGAAAACTTATTAAACTTAATAAAATTTCTGTATTCAGAAAATGACATTTCAATAGCCAGTTTTCAACTAACATTATTAATTTGTTTTATAATTTTAATTCCTGGTATTTGGTAAGTACCAGCGCCTGCAGCCATACTGGGTGCTTATTTCCATTATTTGTTACTATGTGATAATCCGCAACAAGCTACCTTCCTCTACTTTGCCCCTTCCCTATATGTATTAATTACACTAATTTATTGAATTATCTATATATTTCAAAATAATAAGTAATTATGAAATTAATATTTACAAAAGTTAAGTTATTTTTATAATAATTATCAAATTCTCTATGATAATACGCACGATTGGTTATCGGGTTTAAGAATTTCTCGTTGCTATCTTACTTCATAATTGAGTATGTTCCTCTTCGGCAATTGCTTGCATATATGTAATTCTAGCCACCGAATGTAAATGTTGTGACATAGATTTACCAGTTTTCTCCACCATCTTAGAAAGATAACTCTCAGAATCTTGTAAAAGTAAATGTGGACGATCATATTCCACCATTTCTCCAGCATCCATTACTAACACTTTATCACCATCCATTATCGTATGCAAACGATGCGCAATAGTCAATACTGTGCAATATTGAAATTTATTCCTAATAGTTTTTTGAATTAATTCATCGGTTCTATAATTAAGCGCAAAACAATAAACAAGTACGATTTTTATCATTGCAAGTTAATCTTTACCGAGGATCCACGTTTGCAGTTGCTTCGTCCAGAACTAAGATCTTATTTTTTCGTAAAATAGCTCTAGCTAAACAAATTAGCTGCCTTTGACCAACACTGAAATTACTTCCTCCTTCTTGGACGAAAAATTCTAAAGACGCTGCTACAGCTTTTAACTCCACCTACAACATAAACAACAACAAGTGACATGATAACAGGTCAGATAGTAACCATACTTCTTCCAACACCTTCCAAATGTCTTTATCAGAAAACTCATCAAATGGATCTAAGTTATATCTAAGAGAAGCCGAAAACAAAACTGGCTCTTGTGGAATTATTGAAATTTTTCTTCGTAAATTATGGAGACTAAGATTATTTGTGTCTATTCCATCGATAATTATACTACCTTCCACAGGAGCAAGTCGAAACAAACCTGAAATTAGAGAAGATTTTCCAGCTCCTGTTCGACCCACAATACCAACCTGTAAGTTCAAATTTTACAATTAAAAATACTACATTTATTTGAAAATAATGTTAACCTTCTCGGTTGCTTTAACGGTAAAATCCAAATTTCTTAGTACTGGTAGTTCATCATCTGAATATCTTAGAGAAACATTAGCAAATGTTATGTTTCCAACTTCAGGCCAAGTTTCTGGAGGGGATACTTCTACGTTAGAAAAATTCTATTAGCTTTTAAGAGCCTAAAATAGTTATAAACGATTCAACTTAACCTGTTTTGGCTTCATCAGAGCCTTCCCTTTTCAATTTTGTATAATCTAGAACTCTCTCCACTGACGTCATTTGACTTACGAGCTCTGCAGTTTGTCTCATTCCATATTGGACCATACCGTTGAGAATAAACGATTGAGATAAAGCTAAACCAACTTGACTGGCTGTAATAGCTCCAACTAAAATATTTAATAATTATACATGAACAACTCTGTAAAATGAGACATTACAGTGATTTATTGCAATAAAGCTGAATATTGTACACGTTATGAATATGAAACTGAGAAAGTCAATCCACAAGCCAAAGGCTGCAATGGAAACAAGCATTATGTACCACGTGGATGTATGAGTATCCTATAATATTTAACATTTTAAATTTGTTATAATACCATTAATTATTGCAATCTTACTTGATGCCAATCAAATTCTTCGATGAGAACATTTTGGCATGCCGCTGATCTAATGGTGATTATTCCGTATATAGACGAATTTAAATGTGAAAAAACAGGGCTTTTGGCTGAAAACATTTTATTTCAAATTATAAAATATACGTTCAGATGAGTATTTACCAATGCCTTCCAAATGCTTAATATTTCTTGCAACCGTCGTATACCATCCGCGAATCTTGTAAAATGCTATTGCCAAGATCAAAACCAAAGCTATCATATAAACGTTTGTGATAAAGACCATTATCAAAATGCCTGCCATAACTAAAAATATCTAAAATTAAAAATATTCAGTATCTAATAATTTGCTTTAAGCCATAATTTTTACCTGTATAGCTTCTATCATCATTTTCGGCAAGATTTCATCTATCATTCCTATATCTCTAGAAAATCTATTTAATATTCTACCACTTGGATTAGTATCAAAAAATCTCATCGGTGCTTGCAATAACGAAGAAAACATTTTTCGGTGTAAGTTTTGTGAAGCAATCATGGCCATTTTGTAAAAAGATAATGCTCGTGCAGTCAAAAGAATTATACTCAAAATAATTAGACCAATGTATACATACACTGCTAAATTGGAATCTATTGGCGTTGTACCGCAAGGGATATTATTTAAAGATAGATCAATTTTTTGGGTTTCATTAAAAGAAAATTTCATATTCTCTTGGACTGTTTCGTTTAATGCTGAAAGTCTTACAGAACTTTCGTTCTGTTGTGTGCAATATTTTTGTTCGATTCGAATTTCTTCTTCTTCTGTCCTAAATTTATTTTAATATTTTAGAACCATATTTTTATTTTTTAATAATTAAGATTTTTTACCAATACGTGAGCCACAAATCGCAAGCATTTGAACTAATTTGTCCACCTAACATGAGAAGCAGTAAACCGAATAGCATTAAATAATTGCCAGATGCTTTTGCATACTCCAGGTATGCCTTAGATCCGTACTTTGTTACTTCTTCTTCGTTGGAATTATCTTCTACAACGTCAAACTCTGACACCTCCTGAAATTTAAAGAACCCAATTAAATAAAATAGTAATTATATTATTGATGGTTTTATTACCGATTGTATAGAAAAGTTTTTCGATAGTCTACGAATTCTACGTTTGCTATCATTCATTGATCCTCTTTTAACAACTTTGGAACTCTCACCTTCATTTGCTTCTTTTGTTTCATCAGAAGACACCAACATTCTAGTAAAATCCAAATCCATTTTTGACAACTCTTCGAATGTACCTTGAGCTTCAATTTTTCCCTGTGAAAATTTCGCATAGTACATCTCAGCATTTCTTACATTAGAGAAACTACCTCATTTATAACCACGATCTGGTCAGCTTTCTTCAAATATTGTAGTTGATGTGTTACCAATATTCGTGTTTTATTTTTTAAGTAGCGAACGATGCATTCATCAAATAATTGTTTGCCTACATGAGTATCGACAGCCGAAAGTGGATCATCTAATAAATAAATATCTGCGTTTCTGTAAATAGCTCTTGCTAAATTAATTCTAGCCCTTTGACCTCCACTTAAAGAGACTCCCTTTTCGCCAACCATAGTTTGATCGTTATTATGTAACAATTCAAAGTCTCTTTCCAAAGCACAAACCTTAACGACATCCTTGTATAACACACGATCATATTTTTCCCCAAACAAAATATTTTTGCGAACTGTTGATGCAAATAACCACGCTTCCTGTGAAGAATACGACATTGTGCCTCCAACTGTTACAACTCCGTCATTTAGAGGTAGTTCTTCTAGCAACAGCTGTAAACATGAAGATTTCCCACTTCCAACTTGGCCAATAATTGCACATAGACTCCCAGCAGAAATTTTGAGGTTAATATTTTTTAAAACAGGGGTATCCCTTATCCACGAGGCAGTAACATTTTGCAATACAATTTCTTTCGATTCATTTTGAACTATTGCCGATCTTTCTTTTTCTTCCAACAGCAAAAGCTCTTGTAAGCGTTTTATAGAAACCAAAGTTTCTGCTCCCATGCTTGTAGCCATTGGATAATAAATTGCCATACTAGCTTGAAGAATATTAAAAAATTGTGCTGCAGAAAACACTTTCTCTGCTGTGACCTCGTGCCCGAGATAAAAATAAGTGATTATAGTTATAAACAAAATTGTTCGTTCTATAAACACTGCTGAACTGAGAATTACTCCCTTAACGTAGGAGGTTATGGTAAGTACTCGTACTTCCTGTTGTCGTACTAAATTTACTATGTTTGAAAATGGTACTTCCCAAGCGTACATTTTAATCACTTGAATGCCAGAAACAATTTCGGCCATTTTTTTCACCCTACTATCGGTTTTAATTGCTATTTGTGAACGAAACCTTGACGAAAGTTTTCCAACAAATGCTTGAAAAATAAAAAAATTAGTGTGGTATTTGATTGACAGTTAAATACTAACCGTAAACGGGTATGGTGGTCAGAAATAACGACCCTACTCCTACAAATGCGGCTACATTAACCTGTTTCCAAATGAAGTAAGTAACTATTACAACTTGAAATGGCATTATCCAAAAAAAGTGTAAAGGCACAACTACCAAATCAAAACGACTAACATCATTGGATAATAAATTTACAATTTGGCCTGCTCCTGATTTTTTCAACGAGTCTTGGTTGAGTTTCAAAAGCTGAATAACAGAAAGTGGTGTTACGAATTTTCCAAAATAATATAATCGTCAAGAAGTGTAATTTTGCATTTCGAATTCAGATTACTTTAAATCTAATTACGGTGACAAATATTCGAAGTTTTACTACGATGCTGCGGTTTAATTTAGAACATGGATATTTTATTTCACAATCACACTATTTTAAGGAAGTTAACGATAGTATTTGAATTTCTATGTGGTTGACTTTTGGAATATAATGGCGGAATATTTAAAATTCAAAGTTTAGTGTTTAATATGGTTTACCTTTCTATATACCAGCGATGAGCATGCAATTCTAATTTGCATTCCAATTTTTGTTATCATTAAATTTGTGTGATGATATAAGAAAAGCACGACAAAAGTTGATATCACTAGCAAACTACCAAATAAATACATATTATTTAAATTGTCTTCGGCACTAATCTGATTATTCGGAAAAAATAATCCGATAAAAATGGATAATAGTACTGGCTGCAATGGTCTAAAACAAGAAATGAATCATAAATTTTATGCTACAAAGTACTTGCTTCTACTTTTCTTTTGATGATTTGATTATGATCTAACACAAAATACAAATAAGGTAAAGCATGACGCACATTGAAGCAACGCTCATCGAATCACCTGTTCTATTATAGTAATTTAAAATATAAGTTCCAAGACTTTAATCATAATGAGGTTTAAAAAAGTTAGAAAGTGTACTAACTATAATATATTTTTGATGTATTGCAAATCTATGTGACGCAAATTGAAACTGTGATATTCTGGAATTGCTAGTTTTCTTACCTTATGATAACAAACTGAAGAAAGAGTATAATACCATAAAACATAAATAAAGAGATAAACGTTTTTCTAATGGCCCTTAGTAAACTGGGTTGTGAATTTTTTCCGTTTTTTGCTTGAATTATTTCATCATTCCAATATTTTTCTAACTTATTGCATAATTTTCCAGATCTATCAGAATATAAACTTTCAAAAAGATCTTGTATTTTTAAACCATCTGTGGTACATTTTTTGCACAATTTTGCAAACCAACTATAAAATTTAATATAAAAAATTTTATAAGATATAATAAAAAAGTAGTATAGTACTTACACAAAAAGTAATCTTGAAAAAATATTTGCAGTTACTTGTGGATTAGCATTTTTAATATGTATATTATTATCCATCGCATTAATTTATTTGAGATAAATTAACCTAAAACTATAAAATAAAATTTTATTTCTTATTCGTGTTCGAATAGAATGTTTGCTTGGATTTAATAATTTGCTTCGCCCCCCCCCCTGGATTAATGGGATTTATTTTGTTTTTTACGGGAAAAAGACTGCTGGGACGACCACCCAAGAGATGGGCACAGAGCTGGTTCTCCTCTTCCGCTGAATAATCCGAAGGTCAGGCAAACAGGGTTGACCCTAGCCAAAAGCAGAAGAAGAAGAAGATTTTGTTTTTGTGTTCTCTTTCTTTACTAGCATAAAACTATGTAGCTTCGATTAAGGGAGGTCTGATATGACGGAAATATTCCCGAATCGCATTTGTGTCCGCTTTCATTGTTGACGATGTACGAGGGAGTATTTATTTTATAAATAAAGAGGGTAGAAATAAACATTTTAAACATAACTATTACCAAAAATTATTACATTTTGAAATATGTAATTAGAAGTTGGTTTATAGCACAGAAAAATTAACCATTTATGTATTTCTAGCTCAGTAATTTCTGCAAATGCTTAATTTCAAAAAAAAATTTAGATGTTGCATAATAATTTATGATTCCAAAAGTATTTGGAGCAATAAAAATATTACTTCTAATTATACCTTCTTTGTTATCTGTTATTCATAAATATAGAAAAGTAAACAGACACAACAGATTTTTTTAAAGGAACTAGTGGAAGAAAGATATACTAATTATTTTTGAACACATTGTAATTAATCAATAAATTAATCAAAATTTCCCTAATACTACTACCTAATATTTAGATTTGTACTTTTTAGATAATTTTTGTATTCAACTTTTAATTTTAATATTACAATTAAATTAGTAATCAATAAAATAATCTGCATAACAGCACAAAATTATAATAATTGACTTACCGCAAAACAAAATTTTTACTTTTTCAAGAAGAATTATTAAATATGAAACCAAAAACGCTTCAATTTTTTAATACAGTTCGCACCTGATCAAAAGTATACTAAGTAATATTTAAGCGATTATTTATAAATTTTTGAATAAATTATATAATTTTATGAATTTACTTAAGCTATCTTTGTATTTATAGAAGTATTTATTTAGATGAATTGTTAATTACGTTAGGTAATAAAGAATCTACAAATAAAAATTAAATAATGTAAATAAACATGTAATAATATAAAATTCAGTAATGTTTGTATATTTTTAGATTATTTAACTTTCATCCTTTATTTTGTAGCAAAACCCATTATTCTGAAGATTGGTCACCAGAATTTGGCGACAGCAGTTGTTTTTGAAGTATAAATTTGTTACAATACAATTTGGCATAAGCGCACTAATAGTGCTATCAAGTGCCCCCTTGACTTACCCGTAACAGCTAAAAGAGGGGGGGCAGCCAGCAAATTAGTAGGTCGAGGGTAGACGAAAGGACGGGGGGGGGGTAAGTTGACGATGGAACACTTGACCCTATGCGGGACCTGCTCTCGGACCTGCTAATTCGGTAAAAAGGAGAAAGTGGGCGCCAATCAAGTTCAAAAAGGGGTTTGCGAATACAATTCTAGAGCCACTTGATAAACTCTCCGTAATACATGATCCACATGCGATAACAATAACAATAAAGGAATATTCCAAAGTAGACCGATGTTCGGCGGAGTTAAAGTACAGTTTTGGTGAGTCCTTCCACGGTGATGCCGGCCTTGTACAGAAAATATACACAGAGATCGACCTCGTCGATAATCTTTCGAATTTCACACTCGCTTCGGCCTGGTCTCAAAGGACGGCGACTCCGTTACTTGCGTACAAAAGAGCCGTCTTCCTGCGCTCAACTAAACCTGAGCATAAAGGTCTTTACCTAAAAGCATTCAATAGGGTTTATAAAAAAAACCATTATCATGTTCGCCCGCTTCTTCGAATATAAATTGAACAATTTAATTGAAGCAGGAAATATGTATTAGGTATTATTTCATTTTGTCGTTGCAAATTTGAGAATTTGTACTTTTTACTTCGAGTGTTTGCCATCTTTTTATTTACCATAACTTCCTATATGCTTGAATCGGGTTGACTGACCACCATCGTTAATTGGATATTTCGCAAGAACTTTGTATTCGTGTATTTGAATTTCTATTATGTAAAGCTCTCTCTTGTAATAAAAAGAAACAGAGAGGTCTATTACTTCGTGCACCGCTTATGGTGGCGAAAAGACCTATATTTAATTGCTAGAAGGTAAATATCCCAAAGCCGGCTAGCTATGAGAAAATTAGCGGGTGAAATTAAGTTACATTCTTTCCATCGACTGATGGAATGCACTTAGATTAGAAGAAGTATTGATTAAAATACGTAATAATAACAATCATATAATAAAATACAAAAATACCAAATACATAAGCGATTTTTCATTGTTTGCGCTTGCGTAGTTTTGTATTTTTAGCTACGCTTCATTCACAGTCATGAGGAAAAATCATAGATGCACCAGAAGAAACTTGAAAGATTAAAAATAAAACTGACATATTATTATAATGGATACCATGAAAAATACTTGTGCTATTTTATTTTATCAAATTTGAGATTATCTTTTAACTACCAAAAGAATAACACGGAAATCCAGATTTTTTGAATTGTGTCACTGTTGTAGTCATCATTATGTGAATGTTTATATGGAAGTAAGCTTAGATTAGGGGATTTTAGATTAGGGGAATTACAATTTGAATGCGCTGAAACAGTGTAATAAAGTCCAGATACCAAAATGGAACTAAAACTTGGTCTGTATATTTTAAACAAAGAACGAAAAAATTCGTTTCTAATAAACTTAGCTTATATTTAAAAAAAATTATTTAGATCTATATTTTTTAGTTTAATATACACCTATTATATTACTACCATACCGGTTACAAGTATTCAAATTAACTTAAGAGGTAATACTTTTGTACCACTTTACAAAAGTGGTAAAAGTATTCAAAATTATTTGTCACGTAAGATTGTTGAAATGGCGAAAATGACATGGCGATACAAAATTTAATAAATTTTACCTAGTTGTGAAGTTTCATCCTTGGATAGGATTAATGCGAAATATTCAAAAGATACATTCATTGGTATGTAATCTACAGCCCATAAAAGTTCCCGTATATTTGACTTTTTAAATAAAAAATCTAAATGTTAGCTATGTTAGCTATTATACAGTATTTTGTTTTGAAAAATTTAATGTCCGCTATAATCAAAGTTTAATGGTAGTTTCTACTTTATATACATAGATATTTCCTTCAACGACTGCAATATTTCTATTTCGATTCCATTTAGACATAATCCCAAGTCATTTTCACCCTACCCATGTAAGCCTGGTTGTTTTTTGTTATTTCTATTATTCGAATTATATAAATTATGAATATATTTCAAAAAATATAAGTGAAAGTATAAAATATATACAAAAGTTGAGTAAATGTTATTATCAGATTCCCTAATATTGTGCACAATTCATGATTTGTTATAAGACGTCAGAATTTCTATTTGCTACCTTATCATACATGTGTGTTTTCTTCTTCAGCAATACTTTGCATATATGTAACTCTAGCAACCGAATGTAAATGTTGTGTCATTGATTTACCGGTTTGTTCCACCATTTTGGAAAAATAACTCTCAGTATCTTGCAAGAGTAAATGCGGACGATCATATTCCACCATTTCTCCAGCATCCATTACTAACACTTTATCTCCATCCATTATCGTATGCAAACGATGAGCAATAGTCAAAACTGTGCAATATTGAAATTTATTCCTAATAGTTTTTTGAATTAATTCGTCCGTTCTAAAATTAAGTTTAAAACATTAAATAAGTACGATTTTTATTGTTGCAAATTGATCTTTACCGAGGATCTACGTTTGCAGTTGCTTCGTCTAGAACTAAGATCTTATTTTTTCGTAAAATAGCTCTAGCTAAACAAATTAGCTGCCTTTGACCAACACTGAAATTACTTCCTCCTTCTTGGACGAAAAATTCTAAAGACGCTGCTACATCTTTTAACTCCACCTACAACATAAACAACAACAAGTGACATGATAAGAGGTCAGATAATAACCATACTTCTTCCAACACCTTCCAAATGTCTTTATCAGAAAATTCATCAAATGGATCTAAGTTATACCTAAGAGAAGCCGAAAACAAAACTGGCTCTTGTGGAATTATTGAAATTTTTCTTCGTAAATTATGGAGGCTGAGATTATTTGTGTCAATGCCATCAATAATTATGCTACCTTCCAATGGAGCAAGTCTGAACAAAGCCGAAATTAGAGAAGATTTTCCGGCTCCTGTTCGACCCACAATACCAACCTGTAAATCCAAATTATTAAGGTTATAAAAGATTGCAAAATTGCAATTAGAAATTTATTAATTATATTTTTAACCTTCTCCGTTGCCTTAACAATGAAATTCAAATTTTTTAGTACAGGTGGTTCATCCTCCGAATATTTTAGAGAAACTTTATCAAATGCTATGCTTCCAAGTTTAGGCCAATCTTCTGGAGGGGTTACATCTGCGCTAGAAATATGCTTAAGTCTTTGCAAAATTGATGTAAAAATTTAAGCGACCTGTTTTGGATTCATCGGAACCTTCTCTTTTAAGTTTGGTGTAATCTAAAACTCTCTCCACCGACGTCATTTGACTCACAAGTTCTGCAGTTTGTCTCATTCCATATTGGACCATACCGTTGAGAATAAACGATTGGGATAAAGCTAAACCAACTTGACTGGCAGTAACAGTTCCAACTAAAATATTAAAAAATTAAGAAGAAACCACTGTACAGAATAAAACCTTACAGTAACTTATGGCAATAAAGCTGAATATGGTACAAGTTATGAATATGAAACTGAGGAAGTCAATCCACAAACCAAATGATGCAATGGAGACCAGCATTATGTACCACGTGGATGTATGAGTATCCTGTAACATTTAATCTTTTAAATTTGTAACAATAACATTAATAATTTCAGTTTTACTTGATGCCAATCAAATTCTTTGATGAGAACATTTTGGCATGCTGCTGATCTTATTGTGACTATTCCATTTATGGACGAATTTAAATGAGAGAAAACTGGACTTTTGGCTGCAAACAAATAATTTAAAATTTTTTAATTCAATTTGAGATGAATATTTACCAATGCCTTCTAAATGTTTAACGTTTCTTGCAACCGTCATATACCATCCACGAATTTTATAAAATGCTACCGCCAAGACCAAAACCAAAGCAATCATATAGACATTTGTGATAAACACCATTATCAAAATACCTATCATAACTAAAAATATCTAAAATTTAAAATATTAATTCCTAATAATTTGCTTTGCGTTATGTAATTACCTGTATAGCTTCTATCATCATTCTCGGCAAGATTTCATCAATCATTCCTATATCTCTAGAAAATCTATTTAATATTCGTCCACTTGGATTGGTATCAAAAAATCTCATTGGTGCGTGCAAAAGCGAAACAAACATCTTATGATGTAAGTTTTGCGAAGCAATCATGGCCATTTTGTAAAAAGACAATGCTCTTGCAGTCAAAAGAATTATACTCGAAACAATTAGACCCGAATACACATACACTGCTAAATTAGAATCTATTGGTGTTGTATCGCAATGAATATTATTTAAAGTTTGATTAACTTTTTGAGTTCCATTTAAAAAATTGCTTTTATTCGTCAGTATTGACTCATTTAGTGCTAAGTGCCGTACTAAGTAATTTTCATTGTGTTGTGTACAATATTTTTGTTCGATTCGCATTTCTTCTTCTTCTGTCCTAAAGTTATTTCAATATTAATTTAATAACTATATTTTTATTTCTTAATAAATGAGATTTTTTACCAATACGTGAGCCACAAATCGCAAGCATTTGAACTAATTTGTCCACCTAACATGAGAAGCAGTAAACCAAATAACATTAAATAATTTCCAGATGCTTTTGCATACTCTAGGTATGCCTTAGATCCGTACTTTGTTACCTCTTCTTCGTTGGAATTATCTTCTACAACGTCAAACTCTGACACCTCCTGAAATTTAAAGAACCCAATTAAATAAAATAATATACATTTTTGATAGGTTTATTACCGATCGTATAGATAATGTCGAAATTTTGCGAATTCTACGCTTGCTATCATTGATCGCCCCTCTTTTAATAATCATAGAACTCTCATCTTCATTTGCTTCTTTTGTTTCATCAGAAGACACCAACATTCTAGTAAAATCCAATTCCATTTTTGACAACTCTTCGAATGTACCTTGAGCTTCAATTTTTCCCTGTGAAAATTTCGCATAGTATATTTCAGCATTTCGTACAGTAGAGAAACTACCTCATTTATAACCACGATCTGGTCAGCTTTCTTCAAATATTGTAGTTGATGTGTTACCAATATTCGTGTTTTATTTTTTAAGTAACGAACGATGCATTCGTCAAATAATTGTTTACCTACATGAGTATCGACAGCCGAAAGTGGATCGTCCAATAAATAAATATCTGCGTTTCTGTAAATAGCTCTTGCTAGATTAATTCTAGCCCTTTGACCTCCACTTAAAGAGACTCCCTTTTCGCCAACCATAGTTTGATCGTTATTCGGTAGCAATTCAAAATCTCTTTCCAAAGCGCAAACCTTAACGACCTCCTTGTATAACTCACGATCATATTTTTCCCCAAACAAAATATTTTTGCGAACTGTTGATGCAAATAACCACGCTTCCTGTGAAGAATACGACATTGTGCCTCCAACTGTTACAACTCCGTCATTTAGAGGTAGTTCTTCTAGCAATAGCTGTAAACATGAAGATTTTCCACTTCCAACCTGGCCAATAATTGCACATAGACTCCCAGCAGAAATTTTAAGATTAATATTTTTTAAAACAGGGGTATCACTAATCCACGAGGCAGTAATATTTTTCAATAAAATTTCTTTCGAGTCATTTTGAACTATTGCCGAACTTCCTTTTTCTTCCAACAGCAAAAACTCTTGTAAGCGTTTTATGGAAACCAAAGTTTCTGCTCCCATGCTTGTAGCCATTGGATAATATATTGCCATGCTTAATTGAAGCATATTAAAAAATTGTGCCGCCGAAAACACCTTCTCTGCTGTGACATCGTACCCGAGATAAAAATAAGTAATGACGGTTATAAAGAGAACTGTTCTTTCTATGAACACGGCTGAACTGAGAATTACTCCTTTAACATAAGAAGTCCAGGTGAGAACTCGTATTTCTTGTTGTCTTACTAAATTTACTATATTTGAAAATGGTAACTCCCATGCGTACATCTTAATAACTTGAATGCCCGAAACTATTTCCGCCATTTTTTTTACCCTACTGTCGGTTTTAACTGCTATTTGTGAACGAAACCTTGACGAAAGCTTTCCAACAAATGCTTGAAAAATAACAAATTAATGTAACATTTTATCGACAGTTAAATACTAACCATGAACAGGTATGGTGGTAAAAAATAGAGCTCCTACTCCTGCAAAAGCGGCTACGTTAACTTGTTCCCAAATGAAGTAAGTTACTATTACGACTTGAAATGGCATTATCCAAAAAAAATGTAAAGGAACGACTACCAAATCAAAGCGACTAACGTCATTGGATAATAAATTTACAATTTGACCTGCTCCGGTTTTTTTCAAGGACTCTTGGTTGAGTTTTAGAAGCTGTATAATAAAATGTGGCATTAAGACCCTATAATATCATATTGCATTTCAAATTTAATATTATTGACAATAGTAACGATGGTATTTGACATTCTGATTGGTTGAGTTGTATTTGAAATTTAAAGTTAAATTTTACAACTTACCTTTTTGTATACCAACGAAGAACATGCAATTCTAACTTGCATTCCAATTTTTGTTATCATTAAATTTGTATGGTGATATAAGAAGAGTAAGACAAAAGTTGATATCACTAGTAAGCTACCAAACAAAAACATATTATTTAAATTGTCTTCAGCACTGATTTGGTTATTCGGAAAAAATAATCCAATAAATATGGATAAAAGCACTGGCTGTAATGGTCTAAAACAAGAAACAAACCATAAATATATAATACTAGTTAATATTGGTTTCTGGTTTTCTTTTGACGAAATTATTTTGAAACTAATACAAATATAGTACAGGGTGGGCAAAAATAAATTACTATTTTAAAACGTCATTTCGAATGAACGGTATGCCGGAGCGGGGCGCGGGTGGTGGAGATTAGTAGCTTGGTTCATGGAAATTCAGTCATGACTGATGACTGCGCTTTACGGGTGAGCAGAGTGCACTTTGTGTAAAACATTTTTACAAAAATTGCGATTTATGCATTGTTGTTTGGCATTTATTTCACTCTGAATATGGATTATATGACTTAAATCAATGTCCCAGCAGAAGTGTAATTTGGTCTTGGGTTAGAAAGTTTGAGGCTACGGGTTCAACACTAAATCAGAATCTACAAGTGCTAGTGTGCTTACACAGAGGAGGCAGGTTTTGCATTAAAATATCTATCCGGTTGCCTGCTTCATTTGTATTCGGTTATATTGAGGAGATAATGCTGATTAACAGGCGCATAAAGCCTGCTTTCACTCTGTTCCCACAATATTACGTTCAGTAAAGTACCACGCACATCAAATATTATTTTACCTGAAAGGACGCAAATTAAATCACACTGTATTTCCAATCGTAAATTGTTTTTATACCAAATCGAAACTCAGGTGTACTGCAATTAATATCTTTCTTACCTTATAATAACAAATTGAAGAAACAATATAATACCATAAAACATAAATATGCAAATAAAACTTTTTCTAATAGCCCTTAATAAACTGGGTTGAGATTTTTTTACGTTTATCCCGTCTGATATTTCATCATTCCAATATTTTTCTAACTTGTTGCATAATTTTTCTGATCTATCAGAATTTAAACTTTCAAAAAGATCTTGAATTTTTAAACCTTCTTTGATGCATCTCTTGCACAATTTTGCAAACCAACTAAAAAATTTCTAGAGAGTTTACAAAAATAATTAAGAAAGTTGTACTTACACAAAAAGTAATTTTGAAAAAATATTCGCCGTTATTTGTGGATTGGCATTTTTAATTCGTATATTGTTATCCATTGCATTACTTTATTTAAACAAATTTACCTAAAATTAAAATTAAAAATTAAATTTTTATTTTTTATTTATTTATCTTAATGATAAACAATACCAAACATGTGCAGATAAGGAATAACTTGTTTTGCATGTAAAATCCTTATCAAATATTTATTAAAACACACCTCGAGTGGCTAAATCAATACTGCTACTTGCTGTTATTATGTATTAGTTTAAACTACTGTAAAATATGAACCTTTATAAAAGATAAAGTAAATGTTTTACACAAATTTTTTTCATTGTTTCCTAGTTTAATTTCACATACATTCATACATTACGTCACATAAATTATTACATATTATTCAAAAATTTCTTAAAATAGTTGACATTCTTCAAGTAAAGTCATGCATATTTTTTTCCAGAAATAATTATTTACATATGCTTACATAACGTTCTTATCTTCTCTTATCTGTTTAAATAAAAATATCGATAGAATTAAGTAAATGTTGTGATGCTTATTAAAAATCGTTTCTGTTAAAATCTCCAATAAATTAGTAATTAAATACTTTTTAAAAATTTTAAAAATGTAATATTCCTATATAATATTACACACCACCATCGATTCTGCAAAATTTTCTATGTGAAAAACAAGGCTTTTTCCAATTTTTTGTAGCAAGTTCAACATCAAGGTTTACATAATAAATATATCCAATGTCATGTTCCGACTGGGCACTATTGTTTTAGCATGTGCTTTTTTCCTTGGAATTTAAACATTAGAGGAAAGTGACCAAATATGGAATAGGCGCCTAATGTGGAATACCATTAAATTTTCGAAACCACTGCCTCTATTTAGCCATTACTAGGATAAATGACAACCTAGTAAGAGTAGTTGACCACCCCAAACTTTACAACGCTCTATTACCATTAATAACCACATGGCGGGACATTATTCTTTGTACGCACTTGCGAAACTTTATTGTTAGTGATGCAAATTTTGATCTATAACGTAAGTGTTAGTAATTTGTTAATTACTCTACATTTATAAGCATGCAGAAGGATGACTGATAACATTACGGATGTTACTTTTCAAGAAAATATAACCTGGATTTCAATAAAAAAACATTATTCTTAAGTGAGCTTAGTTCCAAATATGGAATAGGGAAAATTATATGGAAATCTTATGTAAGGAATGGGCGCCTGTTGGTGACGATAGTGTGGGTGGTGTGTGATTTTTGCAGTAGAATAAGTTAATTTTAACGGAATAAGTTACTTTTATTTTTGACCAAAGTCTCAAGATCCGTTATAAAAAGACGTTACTGTTTTTGTTAATTTTTGTAAAAGAAACTTGGTTCTTATTTCCCTATTCCATATTTGGGGGTCTATTCCATAAATAGCTACTATTATGTTAATTTAGATTTTTAAATAAAAAAAATTTGTTGATTAATATTCAAACACAAGACTATGACTAAGATAAGCCAAAATGTATGACTGACAGTGTTTATAATTAAATTTGCATTTAATTCATGATAGTTTTTTTTTATGCCACAAAAACAAAATGGTATTCCATATTTGGTCACTTTCCTCTAATATTAAACATGGAATTTTATAGTAAGCAAAATTTTATCACTCAACGTGACGTTATTGTAAATCAACAGTGACAGAGCAGTGATGGAACAACATTGGGATTCATTAGGTATATAAATGACAGGGTATATAACTGTGGTGGAAGAACATTATTTCAATTTTTTGTCAAAGAGACAAACTTATGAGAATTTTGGAAATATTCACTTGAAATAATTCAAATAGTAGCTTTGAGGAAAAAAGGAACCAAATTTCCAAAATAATCATTTTTGTTATAATATTTTCTTGGAGGCTTTATCTGCTATCTTTTAATAGATCATTATTATGTCCAAAAGTAAAATTTTTATCCTTTCATTTTACAACAATACTATTAAACTACTTTTTGTAAACATAAATTTTTTTATATTTCTTATGAATGGGTTTTCCGAAGAAATGTCTAAATTTTGCAACTTTTTAATTTATAAGGTAAAAATAAAATTTTCTCGTTGGTTTTTCTTCTATTTGTATATTACTACAAGCAATTAACATTAAATGTATTTAATTATAACATTGACTTACTCAAAACAAAATTTTCACTTTTTTAAGAAAATTCAAACATCAAACCAAAGACGCTTCAAATGATTGTAATAAGATAATTCAAGACGATCAGAAATAAAATACTAATATTTAAGCAATTATTATAAATATTTCAAAAAAATTGTTTAATTTAATTTTAATTTAATCATAATTTATTTATGATATCTTTGTACTACTTACACATATATTTAATTAGATGAATTGCGAATTACGCTATGTAATCAAGTACCTAAGTAATAACTAAATAATAGTAAATAAAAGTGTAATAAAACAAATTTTCTTGAAATGGCAGTAAAACTTGTCCTTATTAAAGCATCATTGTAATGATGTAATGTAAAGTAAATCTGCATATAGAATTGATAAAATCAATTGTGACACGCTTTATGTGGAACATTTTATATGAATGTCAAAAGAATACGAATGTGAATCATAACGTGCAAGCAGGCATGGATGCATTCACGTACTAATCAGTCGATGATCATTCAAAAAAAATAGGAGGGCCTCTTATTAACATTTGCCACGGGCCCCTCGCTGACCTAATCCGACTCAGCTAATAGATTATTATAAAGAGCTGTACCGCAAATTGCTCTAATATGTGCCACTTGCCCCGCTGATCTACGAATGGAATGGTAGACAGGCCAGCTAAGGGATTACACCCCCGTCCAGTGCCAGAGCATGGGTCGCGCGGACGCGGTTCGTAGGTTCTTCCGTTGGCTCAGACGATCAGTGTACAACTAACTAAGGAAAAAAAACCTTTCGGGCGCCAGTCCTCTAAATAAAATACGGAAGTAAATAAGAGTTGATTTTATTTAAAACACAAAGTTGAGATAAAGATGGGGTTGACAATATCTGATTCCAAAACTCCAATAGGAGACACAAAACACATAACAAATCAAGTGAAATCCAAGATACCCTGAGGGGATACCCTGGGACAATCAAATAAAAAATAAAAAAAACAGATGAGTTGCCATATGAAGACAACTCACAAAAATAATCCGCGCATCCAGGAGATTGCCCAACGCAGACATAAAACGTTGGTAAAATTGACTGCAAATAACACATTCGCAAGAGATATCATCAAGTAAAATTAAATACAGCAATTGCTTTCTAACTTACCCTTCCACCTCAATCCGTCCGATTCAACATCTCAATTCTTTTGGAACCTCTGGAATATTAATGGTTCATCGTTTAAACTGAGTTTTGGGTGTAAAGCTAAAAATAACAAAAACTGCACAATTAAACAAGAATCAATTCACCTGCGAACGGTATAGCATCTTAATGTCGATGTAAATAATTTAGGCAAGCAAATCTTCTAAATGCGCTTCCAAAAAAAAAACTAATTAATGGTTTTCCAGCCATCCTACGTCGTTGGTGCTGTCCTAACCACTAGAGATGGAATAGTGGTATAGGCTCACGCTACCGCTGCGACAAAAATCCCTCAATGTTGGAATGGAGCTCGCACGTCTTCCCAAAAAGTATGGATAAATAGTCAAAGGAGACGGCCAAAGTGACAAACTTATCACACCACTTCTTAATCAAAAATGCAAAACTGCGGTGAAGCTGGGGATAAACGAATGTTGATCAGTCCTGCCCTCTCCATTGATCTCATACAGGAATGGTGAACCCAAAAACGAAATTCCAACATCATTAAAAATGGCTGACACAGATGGTTCGACGCAGGAATCAAGGTCATCACAGGTGGAAACAAGATAACCAAACTGCTGGCCCATATCCATACAAATAACCATATGGTTGGTGGATAAAAACAGCCAGATGAACGATCGGCTACCGCACACCATGTGAACCGCTCAAAAAACCATAATTAAGATTGGAAACCAAAAATGAACGTCACATAAAATTGACGTGGTAGTACGAAAAAAAAAGCTAAAATTTATCAAAGTCAAACTTCCGCTCATGATAGAAAATAATGCAATCTTACCCACAAATGTAGCACAGAAGGTAAAATAAAAAAAGATCACTTCAATAAACTAACAATTTGTGGCTTTTAAAAACATAAAATTGCACAAACGTAAAATGAAACTTGCACTTTTCATAAAGATAAGCGAAGAATGAACATTTGATAAATTTTTGAAATTCAATACGATTGCGCGTGTTTGAAACACACACAGGGTGATGCATAGATTTCCGCCAAAATATAATAATAGCATTTGAAATGCTACAGAGCATACAAAAAAATCAAGAAAATAAAGGAAAGTACTGAGAATGTGTGACAAGTTACGTTTACTCATAGAGAGGAAACGGTCCCTGATAAGTAGAGACAGGATATAGTTAGGTAAAATGCCTTTTTTTTAAATTGAAATATTTCAGGCAGACCCAATTTAAAATCCGTTTCAGAGCTTTTACTCTTCAAAACCGCATATTTTATTTTGCCTTGTTTGCCTTTTTTGGGGGGGTTCATGTGCGTGAAGTTAGCACTGCCATTTTCGAAAATCGTAAATTTTTTATTGTGCTGAGTTGTGCCCGGTGTGTGCCGCGTTGTGCCGTATTTTTTTTTTTTTTAATTTTTCTTTTTTCGGATTTTATGGACATAGCCGAATTTAAGGGTAGAAGTTAGCACTGCCATTTTCGAAAATCGTAAATTTTTTTATTGTGCTGAGTTGTGCCCGGTGTGTGCCGCGTTGTGCCGTATTTTTTTTTTTTAATTTTTCTTTTTTCGGATTTTATGGACATAGCCGATTTTTAGGGTAGAAGTTAGCACTGCCATTTTCTATAATCCTAAAAAATTTTAGTGTGCTGAATTGTGCTCGTGGTGTGCCGGAGTGTGCCGTAAATCATAAAATTTTATTTTGAAAAATAAGACTTTTATGGCCCAAAAACGAAGTTAGCACTGCCATTTTCGACAATCCCAAAAAATTTTATTGTGCCGGATTGTGCTCGTGGTGTGCTACTTTGTGCCGTAAATTTAAAAATTTTATTTTGACAAATAAAATTTTTATGGGCCAAACTATAAATTTTTTTAAACGCGCACGAATGGATTAACGAGATTCCTACTGTCCAAACCTCCTTTCTAGCCAAACTACAGCCAAGGGAACGGACTTGGAAAAATAAGTGGAGAAAGAAGACCCTGTTGAGCTGTAAATTGGAAATTTACATTTTCTATTGATTTAGATTTAGATTTAACAACTGTAACACCACCTACAAACGCTGTCGGTACGCCTATGGTTTTACGCGCTCGTAATATGACCCGGCGTACTGAAACCAGTTAGCTTTCGTCATCCGCCGTTAATGGTGCCTACATTTTTATTCTTTCATGCTCATATGTTTTTTAGTTTTGTTATCTGTTATTCATTTTCATGAACATCATTTGTGTAATTATAGTTTTGTGCATTATTTATGTGTTTTTATCAATCCAACAAGAATCCTCCCCACAACTGGCGCTCCAACTAGGGACCCGATAAAAACAAGAAATCGTGAGTAATCATAAACAATTTACAAAGTTTGTTCATACGAAAAGACGGTAAAAAGACATTCAGTGACAAAAGTGTGCTTTTACACACAAAAAACTCGAATGATGCCACCTAAAAAAGTACCGCTACCCGATGACGCCGCAGAAACGCAACCCGCATCACACACAACATATACACAGGGTGTACCACAATCACTCGCGTTTACGAGTGAACAGTTTGCTATGTTGCTTGCAAAAATTCAACCAACATATGCACCTGCCCCAGCTGTTCCAGCTGCTGTACCACCCACGTATAATGGAAATTTTTCAAAGTGCACCGCGCGGTTCGACGGTAGTCCAAAAAACGACGTGGACGCATTCCTGGATGCCGTAATCACGTACAAAGACTGTACACACATAAGCGACGAAAACGCGCTACGGGGATTATCGACGCTCTTCGAAAACACAGCAGGTACGTGGTGGAAAGGAGTCAAGGGTAGCATAACTACCTGGGACGAAGCCGTCTCCTCCTTACAAGACGCATTTTCTCGAAAACTACCACCTCACCTAATTTTCCGAGAGATTTTCTCCCGCGAACAACGAGAAAATGAAACAAGTGAACTATTCACCTGCCACATTCGATCCTTAATCGCGCAACTACCATACGAGCTGCCACTAAGAGCACAACTCGACATGGTGTTCGGTTTACTGAAACCGAAAATTCGGAAGAGGCTCTCACCCGGCAAAAACAAGTCCTTCAAAGAACTACTTGAGGAAGCAAAAAATATTGAAGACGCCAACCGAGAGGTGACCTTGACCACAAAAACTCCCACACCTACGACAATAAAAAAACAAGAAGCACGGAACGGCGAGACGAAGAAACCTCGCCCAAAGTGCAACTTCTGCAATTTCTTTGGCCACACGGAAGCCGAATGCCGAAAGAAAGCTGCCACAGTTGTTCCCCAACCTACGACAACAGTCAAGGTTGAAAAAACTCAACTATCCTGCTGGGGGTGTGGAAAACCCGGTTACGTGAAGAGCAACTGCCCTTCGTGCACCACTATACAAGCTTCGCTAGAAACCGACAGTATAGAAAACACCTTTTCCTCCACGGAGTTCGAAAACGCCCCAGCACTACGTCCCATGGTACGAGTCAAGATACTCAACCAAAATGGACAAGCCTGCCTCGATACCGGATCCAAGCGCAGTATAGCTGGAAACCGACTATACCGCATTCTCCTTAACGAAGGACGCCCTTTCACCGAAGCCCACATGGCAATAAAACTAGCCGATGGCGTTACACGGAGTGTCATCACCAAATCGTTCGAAGTGGACATCGAAGTCGAGGACCGCACCACCACCATCACGTTGATCGCCATCCCCGAACACACAGAAAACCGGACACTCCTGGGCATCGATTTCATTCGATCCGCCAGCATGGTGTTCGACTTCCAGAACGGACAATGGTTCTACAGGGACGAGCCCGCCAACCGTTTCGAGTTCACCAAGGAGCTCTCCGATGTCGCTACCACTACGACATTAGACGCAACAGCCCTTACCCTCCGAGACGACGAAGGACGAGACTTGGACGAAACGCAGAAAATCCAAATCTCCACCTTATTACGTGAGTATGCTACTGTATTCTCACCTAACTCGGCGCCTACGCCTTTTGCAGAACATACAATCGCCCTCACCGATGAGACGCCCATTGCTGTTCCACCATACAGGTTGACGCCGGCGAAAAAAGCTTTCCTCAAACAAGACCTCGACCGAATGCTTGTCGAAGACATCATCGAAGAGTGCGAGTCACCCTATGCTGCACCAGTAGTGCTGGTCCCGAAATCCGATGGTTCCTACCGAACATGCGGAGACTACCGAAGACTGAACAGTATCGCGGTTGCTGACCGATATCCACTCCCACGCATTGATGACCTCCTACACGCTGCCAAACAATCTAAATTCATGACCACCATCGATCTACGGTCCGGATATTGGCAGGTTCTCGTGAAACCAGAAGATCGTAAGAAAACGGCCTTCACCACCCCCTTAGGAAACTTCTGCTGGAAGCGAATGCCATTCGGGCTCTGTAATGCCCAAGCCACCTTCCAGAAGCTCATCGACCGATTTCGGTCCGGCTTGCAAGACATCTGTATCCTTGCCTACTTAGATGACCTCATAGTTATTTCCTCCACTTTCGAAGAACATATAAGCGACCTACGTCGCGTATTCGAACGTCTCATGTTATTTAGGCTTTGTGCGAATCGGAAAAAATGTCGGTTCATGTCCTCCGAAGTCAAATATCTTGGGCACATCATAACAACTTCTGGAATCAAACCTGATCCTAACAAGATCACTGCTATTCAGAGAATGCCACCTCCAAAGAATGTCAAACAACTCTTGACTTTCCTACAAACTGGTTCATGGTTCCGAAGATTCGTACCTGACTACGCAGGTATATCCAAACCTCTCAGCCAGTTGACCAAGAAGGGTGCCACATGGTGTTGGGGCCCAAACGCAGAAGAGGCTTTCGAAAAGCTGAAAGAACTCCTCACGACGACCCCAATACTACGACAAGCCGACCCATCGTTGCCCTACGTTCTCCAAACGGACGCTAGTGCATACGCCCTGGGGGCTGTTTTAATGCAGGGGGAGATCCCCGACCAACGACCAGTAGAGTATGCGAGCCGGTTACTCACCCCACCGGAGAGAAACTACTCTACCACCGAAAGAGAAGCCTTAGCTGTTGTCTGGGCCGTGGAAAAGTTCCGCGGGTACATCGAAGGGTCTCCAGTGACCGTGATCTCAGACCACCAGCCCTTAAAATGGTTGATGTCTCTAAAATCTCCCAGCGGGAGGCTCGCGAGGTGGGCGCTCACCTTACAAGCCTACGACCTCAAGATTGAGTACACTCCGGGACGATGTAATGTTGTGGCTGACACCTTATCACGTCCACAGAATCCCAACGAGACCGAGCTATTCGCTGCCACCCTCGACTTACCCACAACGTCTGCCGAACAACTCAGGAAAGAGCAAATCGAAGATCCAGAGATCAAGAAGATAATCGACTGCTTCGAAGAAGACGAAAACCTTGTCGAAATCAAGAAATGGACCGAACGCGGATACTTAATGTTAAACGGAGTCGTTTATAAGTATTTAGCCGACCATGACCGAGACGAAGGTGCATACGTGGTGCCCAAGTCAAAAATCGCGTCTATCCTATACGAGTGCCACGACACGCCACTTGCAGGCCATTATGGCGTCGACAAAACCCTACAAAAACTGTGCGAGAAGTACTATTGAGTCGGAATGCGAAAATCCGTAAGTGACCACGTACGAAAATGCGTGGAGTGCCAAAAGTTCAAACCCACAAATTTGAAACCTGCAGGACTACTGCAGACTCCCATCCAGAATCGACGATTTGAAGTCCTGGCCATCGACCTTTTCGGTCCTCTGCCCGAAGGCAGCAATGGAGAACGATGGATTCTGGTAATAGAAGACACCGCCACTAGATGGGTCGAATTGTTTTCGCTGAAGGTTGCCACCGCAGAAGCCTGTGCCAAATGCCTCGTAGACGAGGTCATCCTTCGCTATGGATCCCCACGACGGGTTATCAGTGACAACGGCACTCAATTTGTATCCGAAGTCATGCAGAAGGTAGCTCACTGCCTTAACTTCAAGCAAGCTTTGATTCCCGCCTATCATCCAGAGGCCAACCCTGTGGAAAGGAAAAACAGAGACTTGAAGACGCAGCTAGCCATCTACACAACAAACTGCCACATCGAATGGCCACAGAAGCTAGCTACAATACGGTTCGCCATGAACACCAGCCATTCCCAAACGACTGGTCACACTCCTGCTTACCTCACCTTTGGTCGTGAACTCCGTACACCCGAAGATGTAAGCAGAGATCTTCGTGGAATCATCGAAAATTCACCCTTCGTGGCACAGATAACGCCTTATCTGCGCCAATTTGAAAAGACGCTATCCGAAGTTTGCGAACATCAGGAAATCCAACAGGGCCATTCCAAGAGATACGCTGATGAGAAACGAAGAGAGGGTCCTAAATATAACCTTGGAGATCATGTCTTAGTTAACACCCATGTCCTAAGCAAAGCCAGCCAAGGGTTCTCATCGAAGCTTGCACCCAGACGAGATGGTCCATACCAAATCCTCAAGCAAGTCTCGCCTACCAGTTTCCAAGTATCCTCTTTATCCGATCCTACCACACCACTCGGAGTATACCAGGCGTCCGCTCTAACCCCTTTTATTGCAGCCGATCTCAAAGTAAGCCCCATACGACCACTACGAGGAAGAGGCCGCCCGAAGAAAATTAAACCTTCTCTTGATAGAAGTGCACCACTCCGTAAGTCCACTTCTAAGGGGGAGATTGTAACACCACCTACAAACGCTGTCGGTACGCCTATGGTTTTACGCGCTCGTAATATGACCCGGCGTACTGAAACCAGTTAGCTTTCGTCATCCGCCGTTAATGGTGCCTACATTTTTATTCTTTCATGCTCATATGTTTTTTAGTTTTGTTATCTGTTATTCATTTTCATGAACATCATTTGTGTAATTATAGTTTTGTGCATTATTTATGTGTTTTTATCAATCCAACAAGAATCCTCCCCACACAACTCTATATTTATATTTTTACATATTGAAATGTCATAAAGTCAATCAAAGAAGTCGATTAAGGAATTTTTTTAAAGTTTAAATTTGTCGTTTATAAGACCGGATATGGAGATAATTTTAAATAACTAGCAATGAAATTGTAACTTTAAACACATAAAACTGTAACAGATTTGTTTTTCTTATAAGTGCGATGTGCTTCTTGCGAATTTGTGATGTGTACGCAGGTGTATCAATTAGTTACCTGAAATTGGAAAATTTCCGTAATTTTGAATAAATGGCGCTAGGAAGTGACCACTAACAAATTTTGTGTTGAATTTTTGGATGTTTATGGTGGTATGAAGAGTTTGATAAGGCCGTTTCCGTGAAGATTGTATTGAACCAGCCGTCCTGGGACACGTTTGATATTTGCGGATCATTTTTCGCAATTATTCCCAAAAAGACGAATTTAGTGAGCCTTTGAGTCACAAAAGCGATTATATCAACGAGATAATAAATCGTGAGTATTCTAAAACGATTTTTATTACTGTGGAACGAAGTTTTCACACGTTTTCTGTGGGTCACACGTAGATTTGACCACGATATTAAAATTACACATTTTGGGTTTGTAAAACCTGAAATACGGCGAGAAAGTTAAAATTAATAAGTGATTTGTTATATGGACGAGATTTATACCGCTTATTCCCATCGATGATCAGTAAAATTGTCGATTATAAAATACCATATGAAAATTTTGAGGTTAATGGAAAAGTCGCACGTTTTGACTACTATTTTGGTTTGGAAGTCGCAGATATTCGTTCAAATCAATCTTTGAGATTTGGAACCAGCACAGGAGAGATATCACATGTCACGTCACTTATTTTCTGGATAAAATCACTGGTTTTGGAAGATTACAGAAGCAGTACTACCGCATTTATAGAAACAGGAAGCCATTAGATGTATGGGTGTGTTCAACAGATTGAAACTATTGCCGATATACAGAGTGCTTTACAAGTTATCCTCAACGCCAAATCATTAATTCGAGTAAGAAATCTGAACTTTTTGTATCAAAACACCATCGTACAAATTTATTTTTATTATTGTTACACTTTTTACATGCACCAAGCGATAAATAAAAGTATAGCTGAGTTTTTGGTAGTAAATAATACTCTTTATTTATCGTTTGTACACTTTACACTCTATATTGCACATTGCTTGACATTTGTGTCAGAGATTATCAAAATTACTCCATTCTTGAATTTGCTTAGTTTAAATAAACTGCCCTCTGACTTATTGAGATCTTTGATTGCCTTAAATTCATTGAATTCACGACCCTGTAAACATTTGTGGCCTCTAAAAATTTGCGAACCGAACTTAAAGCTAGCTGGCATTCAATTGTTCGAGTGCACACATTAGGCGAGGTTTCATCCCTGACTATAATTAGGGGCGTCATTGAGCCGTGTTACACGACAATATATTACAAACAATTTGCACTAGCACTAAAATTCATGTTACAAAATAAAAAGAAAAGTAATTACAGTTTTTTTTAATTGTGATAATGCACTGAAATTGATTATTGGTGAGTTTGTTACAAATAAGAAGGTTTCCAGCATGAGCTGCCCGTGGTTTTCAGGAGATTTGAGTGATTTAAAGATGAGTAAAGTTAACCAGTATCGGAAAGCAGCAATAACGGGAAGTGCAATTGAGTGGTTAAATTACAGGAACATTAGAAATGAATACAAAAATAAAATTAATAAGGCAAAAGCTGATTATATCAGTGAAAAAATTGACAATTCTGAGAATCAAAAATTAATGTGGAAAAATCTGAAATCTTTGGTCTTAAAAGAAAATAAAAGTGAGATTACAGAGATTATTTTTGATAATGAAAAGTGCACTGACAATTTGATAATTGCGAACAGGTTTAATACATTTTTTGTTGATAGCGTCATGGAAATTAATAAGAGCATTCCAGTGAGGCAATATGTTAATTGTATTGATGATGTGAGCTGCGCTTTAGAGTATAAACCGGTGAAAATAGAAGATTTGGAGCTTGTACTGAAGTTAATGAATAATAAGAGAGATGTAAATTTTGTTAATGCTGGTATGTTTAGAGATATTTTTGACCTAGTAGGCGAGAACCTACTATCCATTGTTAATGTGTCACTTGAATCTGGAGTTTTTCCTGATACCTGGAAGGAATCAATGATAATTCCTGTGGCAAAGGTGAGAAATTCGACCAAGTGTGAAGAGTTTCGTCCAGTTAACATGATTTCGATTCAGACAAAGGTATTGGAGAAGATTGTTAATAATCAACTGATGGAATACTTGGAAAATAATGATATAATTTTTGAATACCAGTCAGGTTTCAGAAAGGGTCATGGTTGTGAATTGTTGGTTACCTTTGTTGTTGGTGAATGGAAGAAGGCTGTTCATGACAATAGGGTGATTGTGGCTGTTTTCCTTGACCTCAGTAGAGCTTTTGAGACGGTTGATAGAGAAATTCTGGAATTGAAGCTTCAGAGGTACGGTATAAAAAATAATGAATTGAAGTGGTTTATATCTTATTTAGAAAAAAGGAAACAGAGAACTGTGATAAATGGGGTTGTATCAGAAGCAGTGGATGTAAATTTGGGAGTTCCTCAGGGTACGATTCTTGGGGTATTGTTGTTCTTGTTGTATGTGAATGATATGAATAGGTGTATCACCAAGGCAAAATTTGTAATATATGTTGATGATGCCCACATGTATGTTGTTGGTGATAATGTTGATGATTGCATTGTCATTGTTAATCAGGAGTTGGCGATTCTGAGTGAGTGGTTGCATATGAATAGTCTGAAACTCAATGTTAAGAAGACAAAATGTATGATATTAAATGATAGAGTTGGCAGGAATGCTGATGTTTTGATTGATGGTGAGGTAATTGAAGTTGTGGATCAATTTAAATATTTGGGTGTGATTATCGATGATAAACTTAATTTTAAGGGTCATTTTGATTTCATTTGTGGGAAAATTGCAAAAAAATTGCATTTCTTTTCGAGGATGCGTCGAAATGTTTCTACGATATGCGCTATTAAGATTTATAATTCGATGATAAGACCACATTTTGAGTATGCTTCAACAGTCTTGTTTTTGGGTAATCGTGGCATGCTTGATAGATTACAGAAGCTTCAAAATAGGGGTATGAGAATTGTACTTAGGGTTAATAGATTTGTTTCAAAATTTGTGCTGCTGGAGACTCTGCAGTGGCATAGTGTATACCAGCGTATTGTTGCAAATGTTTTGATTTTTGTATTCAAGGTGAGATCTAGGATTCTGCCCGGCTATCTGAGTAGTGGCATTGACTATGTAAATGATGTGCATGGTTACCCTGTTCGTAACATGCATGATTTTAGATTGCATTTATTTAGAAATAATAGAGCGCAGAACACGCTATTATACAGGGTGTCCCCGCACTCACTTTACATAACTTAGGTGGTGATAGAGGACACTTTTCTAAGAACAATATTTAACAAAAAAATTTTTCTAAATTCAAACCCTCGAGAGTTAGGCCTCTTTAAAGCATTTTTTTTTAATTTCCACCGTCACGTGGCCATAGCCCCGAAAATATTGATTTTTCAGTAAAAATGGTTTAATTCTTTTTTAAAGAGCGTGAAATAATCTACAAACTTGATTCAAACCTTTTAGTGTCTAAAATCAACGGCTTTCGAGTTAAAAAATGTCGAAAAATTTGAGCTTTCTTTTTTTTTGATTTTTTTCAAAACCCTGTATCATTTAAACGAAACATTTTACAAAAAATCTGACGCCTCATTCCGGATAGGAAATTTAACGGACTACAACTTTTGTCTAGCAAAATTTTTTGAAAAACCAATTCATTTCACAGAAAATCAGAAAGTAACAAAAACAAGGCAGCTACAAAAAATAAAATTAAACAAAATTTTTATTTTTTTTTAAAATTATTTTATTAATTAATTTTAAATTATTACATTAATAAAGTAATTGTTGAAAATGACCACCCTCATTATCAATACACAGTCGTGATTGTTTTAAAAGATGTTTGTCGAAAAAAATCGATTTTTCGACACTTTTAATCGCAGAAATTCGAATTTTTTACACTTTTCACACTCACCGATTGACCAAAATTGGCCTCGTGATTGACCGGTCAATTCCTCGACCTTGTTTACCACCCCTGCTATAATGGCTCTTAACAAAAAAGGAAATTTTATAAATAATACTATAAAGCATATTTTAAAACGAGCACGACTGTGTATTGAAAATGAGGGTGGTCATTTTCAACATTTACTTAAATAATCTAATAGTTTAAAATCAATTAATAAAATAATTTTTCAAAAAAAATAAAAATTTTGTGAATTTAATTTTTTGTTTTGTGGCTGCCTTGTTTATTATTTTCTAATTTACTGTGAAATGGATTGGTTTCTCAAAAATTTTTACTAGACAAAAGTTGTAGTCCTTTAAATTTCCTATCCGGAATGGGGCGTCAGATTTTTTGTAAAATGTTTCGTTTAAAAGATACAAGGTTTTGAAAAAAACCAAAAAAAAGAAAAGCTCAAATTTTTCGACATTTTTTAGCTTACTTTAATTCATAACTCGAAAGCCGTTGAATTTAGACAATAAAAGGTGTAAACCTAGTTTGTAGATTATTTCACGCTCTTTTAAAAAGCACTAAACCATTTATACTGAAAAATCATTATTTTCGGAGCTATGACCACGTTAAGGTGGAAATTAAAAAAAATGCTTTAAAGAGGTCAAACTCTCGAGGGTTTGAATTTAGAAAAAAATTTTTGTTAAATATTGTTCTTAGAAAAGTGTCCTCTATCACCACCTAAGTTATGTAAAGTGAGTGCGGGGACACCCTGTATAATGGCTTGAAATTGTTTAATAGTTTGCCTATAGATATTAAGGAGGATATGAAATTTTCTAGTTTTAAGAGAAAAATTAAAAAATATGTTGGCGTCAATTTTATTTAATGACATGTATATTGTGTTGTATAATAATGTTTATTTTATAATGGTTATTTATACCAAATAAAGTTATTATTATTATTATTATTTACAGTAGGAATCTCGTTAATCCATTCGTGCGCGTTTAAAAAAATTTATAGTTTGGCCCATAAAAATTTTATTTGTCAAATTTTTTTTAAATTTAAATTTAAAATAAATTAAAGTAAATTTTTAAATTTACGGCACAAAGTAGCACACCACCAACCAACTCTGTCGTAGGTGGATGTGTTGCCAAAATTGACTCTTCCGCGCCGCGCTACGCTCCGTTCCGCTTTGCAGCGCTCCAGAGCCATTTTTGCAACACTTTAATCATTAATCATAAATAAATATGCTAATGAATAAAACTTTATAATTATATTTAAATGTAACAATAATAATTTATGTTGAAATTTTTATTACAATTTTGTTTAAATAATATTTGTGTACTTTATTTATCTGCCTGGTGAAATGCCATCGCATCGGATCGAAGGAAGTTTTTCTATACAGGGTGACCCAAAACTCTAATTAAAATTTTTAAAACTATCGATTTAACTTCCATCGATATAGTGTTTGGTCCAAAAAAATTTAAATGTAAAAATAAAATTTTATGATTTACGGCACACTTATGCTACACTTCTCATGAATCCTCATAATGCCACGCTAGAGTCAAGCTCAGCAGGGTTTTCTTTCCCCACTTATTTTTCCAAGTCCGTTCCCTTCGCTGTAGTTTGGCTAGAAAGGAGGTTCGGACAGTAGGCATCTCGTTAATCCATTCTTGCGCGTCTAAAAAAATTTATAGTTTGGGCCATAAAAATTTTATTTGTCAAAATAAAATTTTTAAATTTACGGCACAAAGTAGCACACCACGAGCACAATCCGGCACAATAAAATTTTTTGGGATTGTTGAAAATGGCAGTGCTAACTTCGTTTTCGATTTTCGTTTTTGGGCCATAAAAGTCTTATTTTTCAAAATAAAATTTTATGATTTACGACACACTCCGGCACACCACGAGCACAATTCAGCACACTAAAATTTTTTAGGATTATAGAAAATGGCAGTGCTAACTTCTACCCTAAAAATCGGCTATGTCCATAAAATCCGAAAAAAGAAAAATTAAAAAAAAAAATACGGCACAACGCGGCACACACCGGGCACAACTCAGCACAATAAAAAATTTACGATTTTCGAAAATGGCAGTGCTAACTTCACGCACATGGGGGGGGGGTTCAGGTTTTTTGCCTATTTCGCCTATTTTGCGTTTTTTTTTGCCTTTTTTGTGCTTTTTGAACCAAAATTCTTCATTTTTGCTTTTTTTAAATTTATTTCTTAATTAACGTAATTAATTTTAAGGAGGATTTAAAGAGGCTCTAAAAGCAAATAAAATAATTTACTACAGTACAATGATTCCCTGGCTAGCTCGTCGTTCCTCTGATGGTACCTCACCGACTATTTGGATGATAGAATAATAAGATCTATGCGCTAAGTAATTATCTAAAATGTTTTCTACGATCTCCGACTACAATCAAATCAATCGCCTTCTCCGTTCTGTAAAACCTCAAGAACAAACACCAAGATTCAGGATTCACCAAAAGACGTTAATATCCCCAATTCTTCGCACTACGTTCCTTGTAAGGACAAATTGTAACTAACGGCGCACCACTCTCAAGCTGGCAATATAATTCGGAACTCCTTTTCTTCGCAAGCAACATTACGTTACGTTAAAAGGATAAAATCTTACTTAACTACCACCTTCTCCTTCGAAGAATCAAACGCAACTGTATTTCCCTTGAACTTGAAAAGGTAAATATTGACTGCCTTTTCACCACCTTCACCTTGACGAGACAAATTGTAACCAAATCCGCTCATTTATTTACTTCTTGAAGTTAACTTTTTTCCTAGCAACCTCCTCATTGTCATAGAGTCCTGTTGATTCTATTAAAACTGTTTAATTTTTCTTTATCATTTTTTCTGGTCCATACAACCATCTCCGTGATACCCTTGGTTAATTTAGTATCGGAAACTGAACCGGCGAATGCAGAGCGACAGTTCTAATTTAATTTACAGTTTGAATTTGTATTTTGAACATTTTTATTGTAAAATTTGAATTTTGCTACATTTTATAACACACGAAGGTTTCGAACAACAATTTAGAAATCAAATCGATGGTAAATGTAATTGTGGTTTGAAAAGGTCTTGCACATTTACACGAATGACCAAGGGACAAAATTATTGTCAGAAAAGCAGGATTAAATACTCAACGTATTTGCGAAATTACATTAAATCAGCTTTATACACCCTAGTCTTTAATTTCGAGTTTGAACCTAGTCTTCCCTAAGAAAGTATTTGTGCTCTCCACCATTTAGCAATCCGGACCTTTACAAGTTTTATAGAAAATCATTATAATATAGACAGTTAGTAAAGATATTTTAATAATTCACGAATTAAGGTAATAAAATTAATATTGTATTTTTTAAGCTTTCAAATGCGTGATGCATCCTTCATCAGAAATTATTATTACATCTGTTAGCAAATACAAAGATCGTCTGCTTCATGAGATGATTTGCATCAAGAAAACTAAAAACACCATGAACCGTCAAACAGATATAGAGGGCTTGAGTACTATATACAGCCAATTGCATATATAATTCCTTTTACATGTTGGAGTTAGGTTTTCCCGGGTTTTCCTTTTTTGCTGGAACACAATCCAAGCTTTTCCTAACTCACGGTTATTGGATTGGATCCAGTTACCGTTCAAATGACAATACATTGTATATGTTTCCATGTTTACCCACTATTATATAATTTCTGATGAAGAATACATCACGCATTTGAAAGCTTAAAAAATACAATATGAATTTTATTACCTAAATTCGTAAATTATTAAAATATCCTTACTAATTTATTTTTACGAATTATCAACTAACCAATTTAAATATAGACAGTTAAGTTATAATATGTAATAAAGTTCAACGCAATGGTGATGTGAAATAAAAGACATATGCAGTAGAACCTGCCTCATTTATAATTAATAATAATCACTAATTCATAGTGTCTAAAACTGCGACTTATATTTTTGTAGAGGTTGTAGCTTTATTTAAATCTCCAATTTTGAATTGTCGTAATCTACCAACCAACTTTATTATATTTATATTTAGCATCATAAGTATTAATAATTTATCTTTTGTATAACTATGCAGACTCTGCTCTTATTTAATTATGACATTTTAATTAATTACACATTATGATTAATTTACTTATATCCTACAACCATATTATCTCAATTTTGATAAATGTTTCTCTATTTCTTCAGCAATACTTCGCAGTTGTAAAGACAGTGAAGGTCTAGATTTTTCAACTATGATAAAATACTCTATTATAACAATTTAATCACTTAAAATTGATATTGTATTAATTTATCGGTTCTAAAAAAAAATGTGTTGGTTTATTAAAATGTTTCTTCGGTAAGATGGCTCTAGTAAGACAATTTAATTATTTGTGTCCGTTATGTGAATATTCATTAGAGGGATGTAAATTTCATTTTAATGTATCTGAAAATTAAACTGATTGTCCTATTCTATTTAATTTTTAATATTATTTAATTTAATATTATGCTTGCAGCTATTTAAAATGAAAATTAAACGTCAAGTTGGGTTGCCTAATCGTCTCAAAAATGTTTTGCCATAGTGAAAATCCACATTATATAATAATCTGATCAAGAGTTCAAGTAAATTATACAAAAATGAGACCAGATAACTTTCCCTCTATTAAGAAATATATTAAGTAAAATAAGGTAGAAAACTAGGTAAACTAAATAACTCTAGATGGATATCAATAAGGAAGAAAGTTTTCTTCATAAACAAAGAAGACGCCTACGACCCTATACTAAAATAATTAAACTAAAACAGGAATTTACAAATAGAACTGAGGATTTTCAAGAAAATATCGGGAAGATAAGAAGCAAACGTAAAAATTGGGAAAATTATAGGTGCAAAAAAGGAAGAAAAAAGGAAAAAATCTTTCAAACAATAGGCAACTGAAGGCCTTAAAGGCGAAAGTTAATTTGTATTTATTTATCCTAAATTTTATATAAAATAACTAAACAAATTAACGATTCGACTTCCTTCGCATTTCATGCGTTTTTTGTTGGTGAAGTCTGGTCTATCTTGACTAATTACACTTGGTCTTACGTGTGTGTAGGTCCATTGTGGTGATGGATTTGCGTCTCGAAGATAACCTTTTCCTAAATTAACGATAGTTTATAGTTTAACGAAGTGTCCATTAGTATTTACCCTTTATATGAAGAAACTACTAGACCAGAGCATAATTTGGTATTATTTTTTTTTACTTCTACAAAAATCAAAACAAACTAAGGAGGTTTAACTGCATAAATCTACCCTAAACAATATTTGTTTCTTACGCAACATTCTATAATGTTTTGTTCATCAAACTTTTTACAAGGTTATATTGTAATTATTGTTCCACCTACTATCATATTTACTATTTCATTATAATAATTATTGTAACACGTACGTTAGTTTTTTATCATATTTGTAATTAAATAACATCGATCAGTACATTACACAAATTAATTATGCATACTTAATATATTAATATTATTCTTTCGAGTGGATTTAGATGCGGAAAATCTTAAGTAATATTTTATAACGACCTTCCAAGATAATGCATGGAAAAAAAAACTAAAACAACAAAACGTCATTAATTATGCAAAGGAAAAAATATACCTGTGTGAAAACAGCGACTAAAGTCAGCGACAAATTTTTCCGAAAATGCCCGAAGTTATACCATCAAGCTAATAAAACTGGATAGTTATTTTTCTGCGCATGCGCACAAATTAAATAAAAACTAAATAAGTTTAATACTATTATTAAAAATTATTATACTATTTCCTATAATTCAATAATAGTTGAGAATAAAGGAACACATTAATATAGGTAACATGAACATAATAAACACAGAATGAAATTAAGAATTTATATATACTCTGTATATTTATAACAGTGGCAAAATATTTATTACTCCAAAATGGCACATACTATCACTATTCAACTGATACCACAGGTACTTGCTAATAAGGGCTACATACCCTAGAAATTTCATCGATTTGCAAAGGGGACTTGGGGGGTAGCAACTAACTTATATGAAAATATTCAAAAATTTTGAAAATACAAAAAAATTTATTACTCCAAAACGGCACATACTATCACTATTAAATTGATACCACAGGTACTTGCTAATATGGGCTACATACCCTAGAAATTTCATCGATTTGCAAAGGGGACTTGGGGGGTAGCAACTAACTTATATGAAAATATTCAATAATTTTGAAAATACAAAAAAATTTATTACTCCAAAACGGCACATACTATCACTATTCAACTGATACCACAGGTACTTGATAATAAGGGCTACATACTCTAGAAATTTCATCGATTTGCAAAGGGGACTTGGGGGGTAGCAACTAACTTATATGAAAATATTCAAAAATTTTGAAAATACAAAAAAATTTATTACTCCAAAACGGCACATACTATCACTATTAAATTGTTACCACAGGTACATGCTAATACGGGCTACATACGCTAGAAATTTCATCGATTTGCAAAGGGGACTTGGAGGGTAGCAACTAACTTATATGAAAATATTCAATAATTTTGAAAATACAAAAAAATTTATTACTCCAAAACGGCACATACTATCACTATTAAATTGATACCACAGGTACTTGCTAATATGGGCTACACATACCCGAGAATTATCATCGATTTGCAAAGGGGCCTTGGGGGGTAGCAACTAACTTATATGAAAATATTCTTAAAATTTTGAAAATACAAAAAAATACAAGAAAATACAAAAATACTTTTAATATTATTCCTTATTTCGTTATTTATTAATAAATAAAACATATTTAGAAATTAACATGAGAATTTAATTTTTCTTTAATTACTGCTTCCCATCAGAACGGATAAGAATGAAAAAGATATCAATTGAATGAGTTTTATTTTGTGCGTCTAAAGACATCCAACACTTGATGTTTTTTTCTTAATAATGTTAAAAATGTAGAATTAATATAAGCGATTTTTTAAAAATCAGACCGGCTTTGATGGAAAAAGAGTTGAAATTTTTGATAGTATTGATTGTAATAAATTAATATTATTTTCTAATAAATACTAATGCATGAAGGGTTGTTATATATTTTGTAATTACATGTGAAAATTTATTGTGGATGTTAGTGTCTTATCTCGACAGAGATTATAAACAATATCAGATTTTAACGCATAACATTTGTTTGAACACTTTTATTGGACTCTTTTCATGATAATTACTAACTTGTTATGCCTTGATTGTGGTAATACCTGTGACAGTTAAGCCTTCGATTATTATGGGCCATTATGGGCTCGTGCTCCTTAATATTACCTGGTTGTTATTATACCAGGTGACCGGCCGCCGATGTAAACATAGGAAATTAACATGAGAAATTAATTTTTCTTAAATTCCTGCTTCCCATCAGAACGGACAACAATGAAAAAGATATCAATTGAAAGAGTTTTATTTTCTGCGTCTAAAGACATCCAACACTTGATTTTTTGTTCTTTAATAATGTTAAAAATGTAGAATTAAAATATGAAAAAATTGCTTATTTTTAATTCTAACTTCTAAATTCTTAAATTGATAAAAATCTGAACTGCTTTGGATGGAAAAATGAGTTGAATTTTTTGACAGTATTGATTCTAATAAATATTATATTCTAATAAATACTAATTCATGAAGGGTTGTTATAATATGATTATTATTCGATTTATTTAATAATAATTATAAAATTTTTATTTAAAATTCGTTTTATTTTTTAAACTCATAAACGAAACTGTTAACATTTGGCTGATATTCTTTACTAAACCTAATAATAAATATTTTTTTATGAGCTTTAAAACCTTCCCTTAAAAAATATTTACTATTTTTCGAGTCACGTTTGTGTCCTACACAGGTCATCTAAATTTAAAAGGCCACATGTTTAAAATTTGTCTAGATACCGTTTTTCAGTTATGACTCCATTGATAACCTTTATGATTTAATTACATTTACTAGTAAACTAAAAAAATGGAAAAAGAGACTACTTCACATCAAATTTAGATCTCGCCTTGTGCAGTCTATATTTTACTGAAAATTGCAAGTGGTTACTTTTATCACGAGAAAGAGTACTTTACAATTTAATATTGTAATATAACAGTGAGATCGGTATATCGCAGAGAAAAGTGAATTTCCAATCAATTTGCTAGTGAAAATTTGTGTTGTGAAATAACCACCAACTACAGGTAAATTGGTAATAAGTAGCAAGATTTATTATAAAATTATCCGACTAGTTGGTAAGTACAATTATTATTGTTTTATAATAAGGGTCAATAATAACGTAAAGACATTTGAGGGGTCAAATTACTTAATATCCATTAGGGGTTCAAACTCAAAAAAATTCAATGGCGTTTTCCAAAAACGAAGATAATATTTTAATTACTATAGCTAAAGCTATAAAACTTAAATTTCCAAGATTTTCAATGAGTGATTTGGAAGAGCTACATATCAATCATTTATTAATTTCTCATATTGCACGTAAATTTAAAAACAGTAAATATGGTTACCCGAGTGTTGTTTTGCGTTTAATTAAAAGAAAACGAGATTTTTTCATTAATGATAACGATTGTAAGTCAATTAAAAATGTTTCGATAGAAAAACAAAGTTTGAAAAATTTGATCGAGGAACATAGAGGAAGTTTATCCCTTTCGGGTAACTATCGTAATGAATCTTCTGATTATGGCAAATTATGTTCCTTGTGTAAAATTAAAAATAATTTAAAAAATCGGGAGAAAATATATTACTATACTAAAAATCAGAGTCTTAAAAGTAATAGTGAAAATGTACATTATAAAGAAGAAAATGTCCCATTTGATTTTAATTTACATAATCTAAAAAATGACAATGAAGAAAACTTTTCAAATGAAAATATGGTCAATACATCATTCCAAATTAACGCTTGTTCTAGTCCTAATGAAAAATTTCTCAGTAATAGCTTTGGATCTGAAAGTAACTTATTATTAATTAAAAATTTATCGCCTGTTTTGTGCATTGACAAATATTCAGAATGTTCTAATATTATTAATACCTGCAGTTCCGACAATCTGCACCCAAAGTTTAATGAGACTCCCGTGGATTTAGGTGTAACACCTGAAAGTTTCAATATTCCAAAAGAAATACTTAATTTATCGAGAGAAATTTCAAAAGAATTATTGCCCAGAAGTTCGGTACCTGCAAGTCAACCCCTGTTATCTAATAATTTCAGAAACTGCAAACTATTAGAAGGGCAGTTTAATATTCCTCAAAATTTTCAACAACTTTTATGGAATGGAAGTAAATTGAATAAAATCTATTATCCCTACTATTTCAAAAATAGGATTCAAAAATTTGTTAATAATACTTGTGTTCTTGTATTTAAATCAACAAAATATTTAAAAAAGTCAATTAAACTGTATGCCGCATGTAAACATAATTCCTGTAAAAAATTTGTAATTAAGATTGATAACGGATTAGTTCAAGTTTTTAGCTCCGATTTAAACTTTTATCACATTAATAAATTAACTTCTTATGTCACACGCGTAGAAAGATCGATAGTAAAAAAAGAAATTTTACATACAAAACCTCTAAAGTATAAAAAAGCAGCTCTGATATCTTCAAATAAAGTACTGGCACATCATGGCAATTTGCAAAATATTAAATCAGATGCTACCCTTCGAAAAATTAAATCAGAAGCAAATAGCGAAAGGGATCGATATTCTAATGATATAATGGACATAATTCAATTAAAAATAGATCATCCCGAATATATTCAGGAAGTCTCTGTTCCATTTCAAGTTAAGATTTTTAGCAAAGAACAATTGCAAATTTTGGGGTCTCAGAAGCAAGGAAATTCTCTTCCAATTTTACATTTTGATGCTACAGGCAGCGTGGTTAGAAAACCAATTCCTTCCTGTAAAAGAGTTTATTTATATTCAGGTGTAGTCCAAATTAGTCAAACCAAACGAAATCAATTTAATAGTGATAGTATGTGCCGTTTTGGAGTAATAAATTTTTTTGTATTTTCAAAATTATAGAATATTTTCATATAAGTTAGTTGCTACCCCCCAAGTCCCCTTTGCAAATCGTTGAAATTTCTAGGGTATGTAGCCCATATTAGCATGTACCTGTGGTATCAATTTAATAGTGATAGTATGTGCCGTTTTGGAGTAATAAATTTTTTTGTATTTTCAAAATTATTGAATATTTTCATATAAGTTAGTTGCTACCCCCCAAGTCCCCTTTGAAAATCGATGATATTTCTAGAGTATGTAGCCCATATTAGTAAGTACCTGTGGTATCAATTTAATAGTGATAGTATGTGCCGTTTTGGAGTAATAAATTTTTTTGTATTTTCAAAATTATTGAATATTTTCATATAAGTTAGTTGCTACCCCCCAAGTCCCCTTTGCAAATCGATGAAATTTCTAGGGTATGTAGCCCATATTAGCATGTACCTGTGGTATCAATTTAATAGTGATAGTATGTGCCGTTTTGGAGTAATAAATTTTTTTGTATTTTCAAAATTATAGAACATTTTCATATAAGTTAGTTGCTACCCCCCAAGTCCCCTTTGCAAATTGTTGAAATTTCAAGGGTATGTAGCCCATATTAGCATGTACCTGTGGTATCAATTTAATAGTGATATTGTATGAATAGTATTAAAATTATTTAGTTTTTATTTAATTTGTGCGCATGCGCAGAAAAAATAACTATCCAGTTTTATTAGCTTGATGGTATAACTTCGGGCATTTTCGGAAAAATTTGTCGCTGACTTTAGTCGCTGTTTTCACACAGGTAAAAAATATTCATAATAACCATACTTTAAACAATAATATCTCACAAATTTTCAAAAAGCAACAAATTTCCATTTTGAAAAAAGCAAGGTATGGCAATAACTTATTGAAGAAATAAACCAAAATATGTGGTGTTCTGAACAAAACGGCTCTATCATTTATAATAATTCAAATTACCAACCAAAATAATGAAATAAGTAAGTTCTCAATGGGAGAGCTGAATGCTTTTTGTGAAAGCCATAAAAAAATGCATATATATGTAAACGTCTTTTTCCAATTTTCTTTACAAAAGTGACGAAAATGGGCAGAAAAATTTTAATTTGTATATACCTAAGCTGTGAGTTTTATAGTGACGATGCTGTCCACGTAAAATTGTAAGTGAATTTCTGAAATTTTAAATTCTTTTAAGATTTTCCAGATTGGAAAGATTTACGCACCATAAAAATTTGTATGGGCACTTGTGTATTTCTCAGCCGTTTGGATGTCCATAAATATAAGGAAAAGAAAATGAAATTTGTAATATTACCTCACAATCATGATTTTGATTTGAAAATTTTATTTTGTGGGTTATAAATAGATAAAATAAATTTCAAGTTTGTTTTCCATAGAATATTACCTTTCATTTTTGAAAGTGGCACTCCCAATTTTAGGATTTTATCAAGAGTCTGATACAAAACATTCTCCAGCTGAAGCTAACCAAAATTATATTGGGTATAGATTTTCTGATTTATTTATTTTCCTCAATTTTTCGTATATTAATTTAAAATTACGGTGTAAGAAAATTATAGCACCATTATATTAAATCAATTTTTACACGACAAATTTCTTGGTTCCCAAAAATAAATTTTATTATTATATTAAATTTTAAATTAATTAGATAATATTAACAGTTAATTTTTTATTTATGTTTTTCAGCAATACTTCGTAACTCTAAAGACATCGATGGGCCAGTTTTCTCAACCATTTCGTGAAAAACTCCATCAAAATTTTGCAACAATTTATAAGGTTTATCATTTTCCACAATTTTTCCAGAATCCATTACGATCACTCGATCAGCATCTATTATAGTGTGCAGACGATGGGCTATAATTATAACTGTGCAATCAGAGAAAGTTGATCTGATCGTTGTTTGAATTAATTTATCGGTACTAAAAACAGGACTTATTTATTTCATTCAAATTCATTTCAAGGTTTACTTCAAATCAACATTTGCGGTGGCTTCATCCAACACCAAAATTTTATTCCTTCGTAAGATGGCTCTTGCAAGACAAATTAATTGTTTTTCTCCAACACTAAATCCCGTTCCACCTTCTTTCACAGTATAGCCTAAAGAATCTACAACACTTTTAAGCTCTACCTAGAAATAAATGTTGAATAGGTTAATTTACTGATTGTATTCTCACTTTTTCGAGCGCTTCCCACAATTCGCTGTCTGAATATTTATTCGACGGGTCTAAATTATATCTCAATGTCCCCGAAAATAAAATTGGATCTTGAGGAATAATGGAAACATTTCTTCTCAGTTCATTTAATTTAATTTCTGTAGTAGAAACGTCATCTATTATAATGCTTCCTTCCAGAAATGACAGTCTTAATAAAGCATAGATCAGCGATGATTTTCCTGCACCAGTACGGCCTACCACCCCAACCTAGTCATTAACAAGAAAAGTTAGTCATCGAGAATGGAAGATTTTAGGTTATGAATACTTTCTCTCGACTTGCAATATTAAAAGAAATATTTTTTAAGACATACGATCTTGTTTGAGAATATTTCATCGAAACGTTTTGAAAATTTATTCTTCCCTCTTTTGGCCATGATGCTAAACTGTACACATCTGTAAAATTATTTAGGATTAATATTCAAGTCAATTACTTTGGGATATTATACCAACCTTTAACTTGATATTGTTTTGTCTCAAATTCCAATTTGTTGTACTCCAAAATTCTTTCAAGAGATGTAAGAGTTCCACATAAAACAACTAATTGGTTTGCACCAAACTGTAACATTCCGGTTAATATCAGAGATTGTGAAATTAGAAAACCAACTACACTATCGGGCAAAACATTTTCTGCAACTTTAATAATAAATTTTACTGGAATTCACAATATATTTAAAAATTGTGCTAGTGATATTAGATAATTCCAAATTGTAATACTTGAAGAAAACTAAATATCTAAAGACTGCTGTTCACATGCACTTGTGCTATATACATACTTTCCGCACTGAGTGCGAAAAGAAGTACCTACTTTCCTAACTCAAAATGGGTATCAAAAGGTAGAACATTTTAAACACTATTAAAAAAAAATTTTACGTACATTGAGATATAATAATTAAGATAAGTATAAGACTTCCTTGTAAAAGTGCAGTTAAGAACTCAATATAAAAACACATTCCGCTACTAAATGATGCCCACAAATGCTGCACGGATGTATTCATATCCTACAACATAATATGAATTAATTAAAGTATTTTACATTTTGTTAAAAGCCATGCACCTGATGTTGATGAAATTCATTTATCAAAATGTTTTCTTTTCCCATAGCTCTTACAGTTGATAAACCAGTAAATGACGCAGATGTGTGTGCAAGTACAGAACTTTTACCTAAAACACGACTCAATTTTAATATCCATATTTAAAAGAAAAATAGGTACATAGTACTTGTGTACCGGGTGGCCCACCTTAGACCCGAGCACAAGAGATTAGCATTATGGTAAATTAATTGTTTTAGATTTCTGCTTCCAGTTGTGACGAATAAAATGAGTCGAAGGAAAATTTTTTGGCGTCTGAAGATACTCAACACTTGATATTATTTGCTCTTTAATTTGTTAAAGTGTATAAATAAAATAAACCATTTTTGAATCTTTCGATCGTTACCATTGCAGTTCTTGTCCAGCACAATGGGAAGCAGAAATCTTAAAGAACTAATTTACCAGGTTAATCTCCAATATTTGGGGTTAAGGTGGACTACCTGGTATATTAAAAGCGTATTTTCGCGAGGATCCCGGTTAGTACCGCTCGGTTACTTTTGGTCAACTTTGGTTAGTCCCCCACCACAACTTCTAATTTAACATAACCTCAAATCCTCGTCTTTAGAACGTATAGAACCACTTCCAACTTTAAAATTTAAATTGTGGCGCACAATTGTATTAGCAAAGCAACCGCAAAAAGTAACCACTGATTTTGAGCGGTCGCCTTTGGTTAACTTTGGTTTGGTAACTTTTTAACCAAAAACTACCTCCCCTCTAACCGTTCGTCGCGAAAATGACATAAAATCTAACCGGTTACTTTTGGTTAACCAAAATGCCTCGCGAAAATACGCCTTTAAAAATAAAGTTTGCAATTAAAATTTTACTTGTTGATTCTTGATGTTTGATTTCATTTATGATCAATATATACCATGCTAAAACCATGTAAAATATTATTGATAGTATTATTATTGGAGCAATCATATAGTAATTAAGTATCACAACAGAAGTTAGAATCCCAATTGTAACAAAAATTATCTAAAAGAAAGTAATTATTAGTGAATATTACAGTATTACAATAAATCCCCGTATAACACGAGTTCCTATAACACGAATTCATACAATGCGTTAAAGATATCACCAATACTTATTGTAGTATTCAACGTAATTATATAATTTTATAGTGCTATTACGAACAGATTATCGTGTAACTAAATTTCTTATAACGCGATTTCTTACAACACGTAATCTATTAACCGCGTTTTATGAAGCTTTACTATAATATATCGACAAGAAAATTATTTAATTTACACTCCGTATTTCCATTTCCAGTTAAACTTATAGCAAAATTTGACATCTTTTCAAAAGGAGAAAATACGTTACATAATATTGGATTTGTCTGATAGGTCATTCATATTTTCGGGAAGTTTAATTAGAGATAATATTATAGGTCCTTACCTGAGTTGAAAATAATAATGCTGACGGTATAATTTCGTCAATTGTCCAAATATCCCTTATAAAGCGATGAATTATTTCTCCAGTTGAATGATTGTCAAAAAATAGTAAATATGTCGATAGAACTGATTTTATCATATTTCGATGTGCATTTCTTAACATATTTATAATCAGTTGTTGAAAATATATTGTTCTACCTGTCAAGACAAACATTGTAAAAATAATCAATGCTACGTAAATGCTTATTATTGTATCAGTAGAAAGTAATTGATTGCAAAATATAAAATTTTTAGATGGTACATCAAATTTTTCCTCTGCGCATTTTGACATATTGACGGATTCTTTATAAGACCAGTACAGTATTAAAACATCAAGACTTGAAACCGAAACTTGACTTAAAATAAAAAATAATAGTAAACCAAAATATGCAAGACAGTTTCCTCCAAATTGTGCAAATTCCCAGAACACAATAAATGGGTTCCTTTTGTTATATTTATCAATTACTTTAGTGGCATCATGCTTCTGATCTGAAAGCATCTTAATTTCTTCTGGAATTTCAAGGTTTTCTCTATTTTCTTGAAAAAATAAGGATGGCAATCTACTATTTTTAATGTGCTGTTGATGATCTTCAATTACAACTTGGCCCTTAAAAATATTTTTTAAGTAAGCATTTAAGTACGTCATATAAATTAGTAATTCAGTCTCGCACACCTCTGATAGACGAAGAGAAGGAGCAACAGTCCATAAATTTAACAGAGATAAAGCAAATATAGGAAAAATAGAGCCTCTATGTCAGGGATGGCGAACCTATGGCACGCGTGCCATTGATGGCACGCGACACAATATTTTGGGCACGCCACCGATAAAAAAATACACTATTAAATATTATATTTAATTATTTGATGGCACGTCTATGGCCTCATTAAACATTTCTTTACAAAAAATGGCACGTTGATACATAAAGGTTCGCCACCCCTGCTCTATGTGATGATTTGTTCTTTTGAAAAAGGTTGTCAATGAGGACATGCGTTCATTGCAACGAATAGCATGGTTCCAAAAAACTAAGGATGACGAGGTGTGAAGGAAAAGAAATTAGACCATTTGGTGAAATAAATATAGGATAATGTAAAAAAATGTAATTATGTTAAAATTTGTTATACTATGGGCCGGTTTTACTATAGAAGCTTAAGCTCAGCTCAACTTTGAACCAGCCTTGAGCTTCAAATTTTACAAATTATGGGTTTTAGAATGTGCGCTTAGTACTTGAGCCGAGCTCAACTTGAAGCTTTACATAGGTAAAGCAGAGGTGCGGTTCAGCTGAGCATCGGCTTAGTTGAGCCGATGCTAAACCTCCAATTGTAAAACCGGCCCTATGTCAGATTTGTATTAATTAACTTTATCTATTAGGCACCCGAAATATAAACATTATCACGAAGTTGTGAAAGAATACTCACGTTTTCTATATAAATTATATAATCGGCATTATTCAGAAACTGTAATTGATTTGTAACGAGCACTCTCGTTTTATTTTTTAAGAAGTTAACAATACAACCATTAAACAACTTATCGGCAACATTCACATCTACTGCTGATAGCGGGTCATCTAGTAAATAAATATCACAATTTTTATAAACAGTTCGTGCCAATGCAATTCTTGCTTTTTGGCCCCCACTTAGTTGAACTCCATTTTCTCCAACTATTGTATTGTCACCATCAGAAAATATTTTTAAATCTTTTTCTAATTCACAAACTTGTACAACACTGTCATACAATTCTTGTTCATACCTTTCTCCAAATAATATGTTGTTACGAACTGTTGAATCAAACACCCAAGAATTTTGCACAAAATATGAGACATTGCCTCCTAATTTAACATTTCCTTTCGATGGGGTTAAAGTATTTATTACTAGTTGCAACAAAGACGTCTTACCAGATCCAACTGGACCCACCAAAATACACAAGCTTCCTTTTGGAATATTTAAATTTACATTACTCAAAGTTGCCTTTTCTGATTTCCAAGATGCTTCAACATCTTCAAAGGTTATTTCCTTATCCTCAGTCTTTTGCACTTTATCTTTAATAATTTCATCCAATAGCAAAAAGTTTTCGATACGTTCTACACTAACTAAACATTCCGCAAGGGCTGCTATTGCTATGGAATAAAAAGCTGCCGTTGTCGTTCTCAAGTCATGAAAATACTGTGCTAAATAATATACAATTTGAGTTGTAATGACATTTCCAGTAAAAGAAAAGATAATTAAAGTTATGAACAACGCAAATTTATCGATGAATAAGGCGGACGTTATTGAAAGTCCTCTGATGTAAAATGCCCAATTCTTGATTTTAAGTTCTCGTATTCTCGATTTATTAATCAATAACAAAAATTGTTTTTCCCAAGCATACATTTTTATTAATCGAATATTAGATATAATTTCGCATATCTTGGTTATTCTTCTATCTGTTTCCTTATCAACTTTTTGTTTTATTTTTCTCAAAAGTTTTGTGGAAATAGCTGAATTTAACAACAAACATTTTTAATTAAAGTGCATAATATACGATATGGTATTACATACTGTGAACTGGAATGGTGACAGTAAATATCACTAATATTCCAATTAGTGCAGCTAATTGCGCGTATAGCCAGGTTAAATAAGATATTAATGTTATTTGAATGGGAATTATCCAAAAGTAGTTAAAGAAGCAGCAAGCTTTAGTGAAACTTTGAACATCATTCGATAATAAATTTAGTATTTGGCCACCTGAAGTTTTAGTTATTGATTTTTCATTAAGACGAAGCATCTGGAATGGAATATGTCTCTCATTGCTAATTGAAAAAAAGTAACTAACCTTTTTGTAAATTAAAGATGAACAAGCTACATTGATTTTTAGACCAACAGAAGTAAGATTCACATATGAGTGATGAAGTAGTAGTGCTATTAAAATAGATAGTATTGAAATTGATCCACCATAAATAAGTTTCTCATAATAATATCCATCCAATTTTTCATAATTAGAATTTTCAGAAAATAAACTTATAAAATGAGAAAATATAATTGGTTGCATAATCCTAAATCAAATGAATTAATTATATCTCATATAATAATGTTATTTATATGATATGGATAATGGGAATGACGTGCACGAATGGATTAAAGGAATTCTCTCTGCCTGAATATCTTAATAAAATAAAATCATTTCAAAGATTCAGGTTACATAATATCATATGTTTTACATATTTATATTGAAATATTGACTAACCTTAATACGCAACACTGAAGAAATTGAAAAATTCCATTAACCAAAAAACTCCAAAAAAATGTTTTGAATATAGATTTATAGAAGATCGGTTTTGTATTCTTACTTTTGGCATTCATTAGTTCTTTTTTCCAATTAATTTCCAATTTATTACATAATTCTTTAGCTTTGTAAGAAGGTAAGCATTCGTATAAAGTAAAATTCTTCTTTTCATTTTTATAACATAACTTTATAATCCATCTGAAAAATTATTTAAAATTTAAAAACTATAAAAGTTTATTGGAAGGAAGTAAATGGGAAAAAATTCTAATCATTTGAATTTTACAGCTTTTTTTGCAATGTAGGATATTTACCCAAATAAAAGTTTTGATAAAAAGCTTGCCCCTAATTTTGGATTAGGTTTATATTTTACAATCCTACCATTCATAATACTTTTTTGCTAATGAAAAAATTAGAATAATTTTAGTTGATAAGAATTGCAACAAAATAATTATGGAACTTATTACTTTTGTAATAAAATGTTGATAAAACATAACCTTGTAGATATTATTGCATTAAATGGTAAAATGTATAATAGAGTAATTACATATTATTATCATTTTAATTAATAATTATTGGATACTACAATAAATATAGCTGTGATAGATAGCACCCATGTTGTGAGACACTAATACGGGCCATTAGTGCATGGCGGCATCAGCTAGCAGCTTTCATTGCGGCCATGTTTGAATCCAAACAATAATGCAAAATTAACATGGGAAAATACTGAGCGCAAAGAATAATTCGAAAACGAGAGATTTCTTAGCTATGAGATTCATATAGCACCAACAATGCACTAATAAGGAATATAACTGGTAAGTTTCAATGCAGTAGATATACCCAAATTTGAATTATTTCGATTTGAATATTTGAACTATTTAACCTCACTTTTTGTTACAGAAATAATTCTCGTAAAATCGCTCAAATAACTAGTTAATATGTTACTTAGACATGTTACAATTACTGAGAATTAATTTATCGTACTTTCTGTACGTTTTACAAATACTAACTAGTTAACATAATGGTTTCGTAGTTACAAATTGCTACGATAAGGAAATTTGCAAGTTTTTTTAATTTCCCACCGATTCAAACACCGATTCAACAAATGAGACGGAAAAAACATTTCAGATCAGATTTCACAGCGAACTTTGCGATATGAAGCATCAGAAATTACAGTTTTGCAAAACCATTTTAAAACACACCCACCGGCGAAAAACCATTTGAATGTGAAAGTTGAAGTAAAGAATGCTTTATAAATAATGTAGATGATTGTGTTTGTAATTTGCTTTTCTTTACAGGTAATCATTGTCGTACATTTTAAACAAGAAATATTGCCATTTGGTGGTGTGGACTCCCAAAGAAACCCAAATTGTAATTATTTTAAGATCAAAAAGCTGGGAAATCAAGATTGCTATTTTGGAAAACTTTTATGTTAACAAATTTATACCAAATGTTAGTGTTGTTTCTACAATTGCTAATTAATTTGTTTTTTTAAACTTTTGTGTTTGTTAATAGTAATTTATTCAAAACATGCGACTCGATGCGAAATCGAAAGATCCTAGTTTTCCGTAACTGCATTTTTAATTAACAATTGATAAAATATGAATAACAATAAAAGTAAATGTCTATTATGTATCATTGTTCCTTTTATTAAAAATTTGTATATAAATTGGCAAAAGTTAATTACAATACTTATTCAAAACAAATTTCATTTTTACGATGAATCGCTATCTTCATGATACTTGTCTTCTACTTCCTTTATTAAGGGGTTTTACAAGTGCCCCAATTGTTTAAAATGTACGACAATGATTACCTGTAAAGAAAAGCAAATTACAAATACAATCATCTACATTATTTATAAAGCATTCTTTACTTCAACTTTCACATTCAAATGGTTTTTCGCCGGTGGGTGTGTTTTAAAATGGTTTTGCAAAACTGTAATTTCTGATGCTTCATATCGCAAAGTTCGCTGTGAAATCTGATCTGAAATGTTTTTTCCGTCTCATTTGTTGAATCGGTGTTTGAATCGGTGGGAAATTAAAAAAACTTGCAAATTTCCTTATCGTAGCAATTTGTAACTACGAAACCATTATGTTAACTAGTTAGTATTTGTAAAACGTACAGAAAGTACGATAAATTAATTCTCAGTAATTGTAACATGTCTAAGTAACATATTAACTAGTTATTTGAGCGATTTTACGAGAATTATTTCTGTAACAAAAAGTGAGGTTAAATAGTTCAAATATTCAAATCGAAATAATTCAAATTTGGGTATATCTACTGCATTGAAACTTACCAGTTATATTCCTTATTAGTGCATTGTTGGTGCTAAATGAATCTCATAGCTAAGAAATCTCTCGTTTTCGAATTATTCTTTGCGCTCAGTATTTTCCCATGTTAATTTTGCATTGTTTGGATTCAAACATGGCCGCAATGAAAGCTGCTAGCTGATGCCGCAATGCACTAATGGCCCGTATTGCAAAATATGTTTTTCCTTTCGTTACTTTATCTTCGCTGATAAGTAAAAGTTTCCGTTTCAGACCATCTAGTGTTTCAAAAAGTGAAATTTTACAAATACAATTTAGTCTTTCAGTTCATTTTGTATTAATTATATGCCCCATAATTAAAATATCCTTAAAATCCTTAATCGGAAGCAATTCACAGGGTGTAAAATATTAACTGTCGCACTAAAAACACTAAATTGTAATTATTATTATAATAGATACATATAGTATACATTTTGTAAAGTAGTCAGCATAATTTTTATTCATTTATTTCCCCTTATTGTTTTGAAATTTCATTCAGACTTAAATTTCTGCAAATTTATATTTTTTGGATTGCCCAACTTGCTGAGCATATTATAACCTCAAATACAAAAATCCAAAGGGTTAAGGTCTGGAGATGCTGCAAGACATTCTTCGACAATAATAAATTCAGGTAAATATTCTTGGCACCTTAGATCACCTTAGACCAAGTTGGGTCATTTTTACCTCGTGGGAGGGTGCCGAATCTTGTTGAAACTAAAATTTGGTAACACCAAATAAGATTTTAGCACATGGTCAATTAAAATATTGTTCAAGTTACAAGAAGCATTAATTTTCACACCTTTTTCAATGAATCACAGTTTCTACAAAAACAAATTTTTGTATGATTTTAATAAAGTCCAATTAAAAATAAGTGGACTTGTTAAAATTTCTTTTTATTTTCCCGTTAGGGAAATTATGGGAGTTTGTAATTATGGTCTAGAACAGCGATTCTCAACCTGGGGGTCGCGACCCCCTTGGGGGTCGCGGATCTATTTTAAGGGGTCGCAGAAAATTTAGCGATTTCTTTCCAAAATTAGTTTTGAATTTCAATTGGCATTTTACACTTGCTGAAGCGCCACGTAGTGTCTTTAATGGTAACTAACCTGGATAGTAGTTTTTATTTATTTATTTATTATTAATCAACTAATATATGAAGGGTATAGTATCAAACCCGGCTATATCCATTTTTGTCAAAATTGAGTTAGATATGCCATTTTGTCAAGAATTTGGTTCTCTATGAGACCCAATAATCTATCCCTAAGAAAACGGGCTACATACAGTCAAATTTTATATTTAAAGTTTCAAATTCTGCAATATCCATCGACAGAAATGAATCAAAGGCGACAATATATCGATTAGAGCCAATCAGGTAACATTAAAATGTCATAATGGTATGTGACATTAGTTGATCTGTCATTTTAGTCACTTTAAATAAAAAAAATAAAAAAATTTATTTTTGAAAAAAAAAAAATTTTTTTATTTCTGAAGTCAAATTTATATTCAAATTATACCTATCTATGGATTCACTCAAAATAAAGATTTTTATTGCTCAATTTGATTAATTTTGATAATTAAACACGGCACTATCCACTTTTCATTTTCAAACACGGCAATATCCAATATTTAATATTAAATATTTCGGAAACAGTAGTATTTTGTTTTAAAATTTTTATGGAATCTTATTTTGCTAGTTATTATACAACACAAAATTTATATATGGGCCACTAGTATCCTTACAATTAGCTTAAAACAGTTTTTCGTCTATACTGAAAAATCGTAAAAATGGATATAGCCGGGTTTGATACTATACCCCTCATATACCAAATTAATTTAAAATCATCATCACCAATGTAAAAAACACAAAATACAATATATAAACTACAGATTTAACTTATCACGCGTATGTTTTATTGGGTGATATGAATAAAAGTGAGCATGAAGTATATACTCAAAATTTTGAAATTAATACTCGGATTATACGAATACAATTTAAAGGTAGATGCTCAGTGCAAGTAGGTATGCTTTTTAGAAGAGTATCTACCCATATACCTACTTACTTTTTATTTTCATTCATAGAACTCTGAGTAATTTTTCAAAATTTGGAGTATATACTACATGCTCACTTTTATTCATATCACCCATTATGAGTGATACTACCCGGCTCCGCCATATTGTTGTATTACAGCGCCATCCACACGTAGTGTAAAATGCCAATTGGAAATTAGTAACCAGAATTTCGACGACCTATTTATGCGAGGCAGGATTTTCAGCTTTATGCTTGAAAGGTGGTACACTTGAAGTGGGACCTGTACTTAGGATTTCCCTTGCTAGAAAAATTGAATATAGGATTGATAAATATGTCAATTGGTTAGTTTCTAATTCGTGATAATAAATTAATTGATATATTTTAATAATTTACAGAAAATTTGCCCATTCCACATTGGTCCTTTTGTCTTAAAACGGTCAATAATAGATTGAACAGAAAGTTGCAACTTTATTAAAAACTTAATTTTGATATAGGTACATTTTAGTTTTTTAATTCCTATTGAAAATTGTTATTTTTAATTTATTAAGAATTCTTTAAATTTTTTAATGTTACACATTCGCATAAAACTATCTTTATGTATCTGCCAAACTGGTAAATTTTCTAACTTTTCTTAAACCGCGTTGACTTTGATATTTCAAAAATTTTCGCCTGCGGCGCTTGAAAAAGCACCCATGGTACTAAAATTTTACCGGCCATACAAGCCGTTTGTCCTACTTTCATTTTCGGTCTGGCTACGAGCCTGTGATAAACTCGTATCAAAACATCAAGATCAAAGAAGTCATTAATAAGTAAAAAAAAGTATAAGTGGAGTACCTATTTGTGTTTTTTTTTAGATATTTATCTTTTTTTAATATAAATTTTAAACAAAGTAATTTATGACTATTTTTGATTGACATTGTTGGGGTCGCGGAAAATAAGCAAGACAATTTGGAGGTCGCGTCGTAAAAAGGTTGAGAACCGCTGGTCTAGAAGAAATGAGGTTAGTAAAATTTTAATGTTAAGATACTTGGTGAGCCGTTGAGCAAGGTACTCTTTGGACTCAAGATTCTCTGGAAATCTTGGACATCGTAGTTGCCGAATGAAAAAAACATGAATGGATTTTCTGTTTCGCTGCAGCGGAGATAGAACTTATCGGGACCTTCCCATTGAAGTCCTCGATCGTGGGAGCTTGAACCACCACGTGTAGTTGATGGTTGGAAACGAACCATCGGACATTGGTGATTCTTATTGGATAGACTTGGATCAATAAAAAGTGGAGGACCGAGGGAGGATGAAGCTGGGAGTTAAAAAATGAAGCGACGTATGCGTTTTTCTCCGAAGTGCAATGAAGCAAAGCACCACAAGTGTTTCAGTATAAAAGGAAAGCACATGATGTGCTTTGCTCAGGAGGGCAATGGAGTAAAGCACCGCAGGTGCTTCTGTTAACATTTTCTAATCGTTACACATTCCCGCAGTATCGTCTACCCGCCTGACATATTATAATTGGTGGTAGGTAAGTAACCTCAGCTCGGATTTTTAAAATTTCCACTGTCAAGAATCATTAAAAACGGTACAAAAAGCTATTATAAAACAAAATATTTGCGAACCATTGTAAATAGGGCTCTAAAAATTCAAATTTTCAAAATTTGTATTGTCCGATGCAGTCTTACGAGTTAGAAACGGTTTAGAACATTCCATTGGCTGCCGAAACCCCGCCTCTAACATATCCCACCAAAAGCTTTGTGACTAACGCCACCCTCTGAAAGGTAACCCCTAATGGGAGAGTTAACCCAATCGGAGTGCCGCGTTCGAAACAATCCCGAGAAACTCTCAGGTTTTGTTGGCCACGATGGTAAATATAGGCTCGCTCGCAATTCGTGTGGAAAGCGGGGACCGTAGGTTCTGAAATAAACTCTGTAGCCAGGGGTAGAAAAAAACACAGTGATCTTAACAAGTGTATAATAAAACAAATTACAAAATTAGAGACGTGCTCTCTGCTGACAAACAATAGCAACCGAACCGGCTGCGGCTGGTTATTAATAAAACACAGCCCACTGACTTTACTGTCAAACAAGCGTTCGCAACAACAAATGCAAATACACAGTTCTGTATTAATAATGGTGCTGACAACAACACACGTCAGAGACAAAATGGATACTAAAAATGATGACTCACCCCAAGAGCTCTTGGAAGATCTTAAAACGGTGACAAGTATGCCACTTGCAACCGACGTGTCCTCCGGTAGAATGAGGACTGGCATTCGCATCAATTAACACAGAAGCACCTGGACAGCTTCGCAACTCCAGACGCACTTGTCAAACTGGCCTCGATTATAAGAAAGTGCAGATACAGTTGCTGGAACGGTTGGAATGATGTTGTGTTGATGTTAAAGTAAAGTTGGATAGATGTAGTATAGATGTAAATGGTGAAATAGTTGACCATAACCCAAAAAAGTAAAATTTTGGTCCGTGTTTGTCAACACAGAATCGAGCCTTCACGAGTGAGCTCGAGCTGATACGAATCAGAAAATGCCTGCGTCGAGAGAAATGCGCGTGAGCACGATAGCGTCGGCCACATGTGGATACAGAAAAATGCTACTGTGTACCGGTGGTATCCCAAATACACATACAGGACCGCAAAAAATCACTGGTCACAATGATATAAACTTCAATGACGTCACACAAAGATTTCCGCCAAAAATGATGTTTTTACGCACTTAAATATTCTCTCGACCGTTTTCTATGATTGCCAGGCACTCACTCCCGTTACCTCGTGTCCCTTCTACCTCCAAGCGCGTGTCACATGACAGCCCTAACCAAATGTTAATTCGAAGGTCAGTAACACAAAGCAGATATTAAAATATCTGGAAAATTAAGACTGGGCCGTACTCAGAATATTTGAGTAATTATTTGTGGAGAAGTTTATGCAACAGAACTAAAATTCGTTACAGCTTATATAAGGTGTGTACTTCATAAAATGCTCTCAGTACATACTGGCGATCACAACAATGTGTCGTGTGTTGAGCGTTAAAAAACAGTTCTTTTTAGGGCCAAAAATACTTAGAAAGGGTTACGGTTTTACCCAAGTAACACAAAACCGTCAAAAATGTACATATTCGGTACATATTTTTTCGTGACGATATTGTGACTTTTTGCCCATTTTGTCATAACTAAAATGAATGCATCGTTTATATTCATATAGGTTACATAAATTTTCGTAACGATTTCGTAACGTAACGGCATTGATTTTATGTACATATTCTGTACATATTTTTTCGTGACGATATTGTGACGATATTGTGACTTTTTGCCCATTTTGTCATTACTAAAATTTATGCATCGCTTATGTACATATAGGTTACATACATTTTCGTAACGTTTCGGCATTGATTTTTCTGTTACTGTGTTGGTGCATCGTTTATGTACAGATTATGTATTGATATTTTATTATTACTTTTAAAAAATTTTAAGAATAAAAAAAAATTTGATTTCTGTAATTTTTTATTTAGATGCGATATACTTTTTACAGCCAATTTATTTAACATAATAATTATTATTAAATTATCAGTTTTAATTTAATCCATTTGTTTGCCATGCGCCCAGTGTATCTGAAAAATATCGTTAAATTATACTTATGTACTTACTAGAAAAATCCAGCCGAGGTGGGTTTGAACCTAGGTTACCTTGATTGTGTCAGCGTCGTAGGCGTCGAGTTAACCTTCAGACCTACCTAGAGGTTACTACTATACATTTTATATAATGCAATGTTTTGACAATTTTAAATTTTTTAATTTCGTAGTTTAAAATATCATTATTAAATTAAAATAAATAAAATATTTTTAGTTTAAACATATGAAAATTATTAGTACCTATATGAATTTAAAAAAAAATTGTTACGAAATGCAGAAAATGGAAAAACACGTGTGTCATAAATATTATATTAGTATTATTCATCAATGAATTAATATATTTTTAAATAATTCAATAAAACAGTATAAAAACGAGGTGCCTAATCCGTACAAGATATGCAAATATTTTTTAGTTAATAAAATTTCAATGCATTTTAGATCATAATCGGTAAAGCGTCCACATCGTGTTACCGAAATTTGTTCCATTTATAAGAAAAACGTACAATCTTTTAATTATTATTACTTCAATATCATAATTATCAAATTATTTAAGTTAAAATTAGTATTATTCATCAATGAATTAATATATTTTTAAATAATTCAATAAAACCGCGGTTAGTATAAAAACGTGGTGCCTAATCCGTACAAGATATGCAAATATTTTTTAATTAATAAAATTTCAATGCATTTTAGATCATAATCGGTAAAGCGTCCACATCGTGTTACCGAAATTTGTTCCATTTATAAGAAAAACGTACAATCTTTTAATTATTATTACTTCAATATCATAATTATCAAATTATTTAAGTTAAAATTAGTGTTATTCATCAATGAATAAATATATTTTTAAATAATTCAATAAAACCGCGGTTAGTATAAAAACGTGGTGCCTAATCCGTACAAGATATGCAAATATTTTTTAGTTAATAAAATTTCAATGCATTTTAGATCATAATCGGTAAAGCGTCCACATCGTGTTACCGAAATTTGTTCCATTTATAAGAAAAACGTACAATCTTTTAATTATTATTACTTCAATATCATAATTATCAAATTATTTAAGTTAAAATTAGTATTATTCATCAATGAATTAATATATTTTTAAATAATTCAATAAAACCGCGGTTAGTATAAAAACGTGGTGCCTAATCCGTACAAGATATGCAAATATTTTTTACTTAATAAAATTTCAATGCATTTTAGATCATAATCGGCAAAGCGTCCACATCGTGTTACCGAAATTTGTTCCATTTATAAGAAAAACGTACAATCTTTTAATTATTATTACTTCAATATCATAAATTATCAAATTATTTAAGTTAAAATTAGTATTATTCATCAATGAATAAATATATTTTTAAATAATTCAAAAAAACCGCGGTTAGTATAAAAACGTGGTGCCTAATCCGTACAAGATATGCAAATATTTTTTAGTTAATAAAATTTCAATGCATTTTAGATCATAATCGGTAAAGCGTCCACATCGTGTTACCGAAATTTGTTCCATTTATAAGAAAAACGTACAATCTTTTAATTATTATTACTTCAATATCATAATTATCAAATTATTTAAGTTAAAATTAGTATTATTCTACAATGAATTAATATATTTTTAAAGTATTCAATAAAAACGCGGTAAGTATAAAAACGAGGCGCCTAATCTGTATAAGATATGCAAATATTTTTTAGTTAATAAAATTTCAATGCATTTTAGATCATAATCGGTAAAGCATCCACATTGTGTTACCGAAATTTGTTCCATTTATAAGAAAAACGTACAATTCTTTTAACTATTATTACTTCAAATATCATAATTAGTAATTATTAGTATCTAATAAAAAAAAATTACAAATATATTATAATGTTTTAATAAGATTTATATAAATTTAAACATCATAAATAATTTTTATATTTAAAATAAATTTATAAATTATAATATGCTGAAATTGTAACTACTAATATGCATCAAATCGGTGAAGTAAATATCGTACCCTCCAACTAATAAAATACCTGTACATATTGGACAATGAAATTATAGTAACAAAATTGTAATGTTTTTACAGCACCTAAAGGATACCATATAATCAAATATTATTTAGTTAATAAAATTTCATTGCTGATTCGATACAGTAATTTGCTTCAAAAAAACGGTATGAAAATATATGCACTAAAACTGTACATAAATAGTACGGTGCAAATATGAACTAAAAATTATGTGCCACTAAGGTACCATTTTAGTACATATTTTTCAGTTATGAAAAAATATGTACATATTCGTCATAAATCAATACTAAACTGGCACAAAACGGACATTGGTGTTACTTGGGTAACGACGTTGAATCTCGCTTTTTTTTTGAAACTCTGGCGGGGGTGGTTGTGTTGCCGAAATGGCCCTTTCGCGCGCTACGCTGCGCTCCGCACGCTACAGACCCATTTTTCGGCAACACTAAACTCATTAAAAACATCCCTCTAGGGTGATCCAACTCGGCACATTGTGCTATTAGCAAGGGGTAAATCTCGCTTTTGTTATGCATCTCTGGCGGGTGTGTTTGTGTTGCCGAAATTTTCGGCAACACTAAACTCATTAAAAACATCCCCCGAAGGTGATCCAACTCGGCAAATTGTGCTATTAGCAAGGGGTGAATCTCGCTTTTTTTTGCTGCAAATTTAAGCCAAAAATACGTTGAAAATGTGAATTTACCTCGACATTAACTGTACGATGAATTTCCCCGTGTTTTTTAGTCAAAAATACCCCTAAAAAGTGAAATTATGTCGATGTTAACTGCGCGACGGACTAGGTACTACTGGGTGCGTAAGCGAGCTCCGGTTTTTCCAAGTGTTAGAGTAACTCACACCACACGGACTGACGACAGAATGACTGTGACGTTTGAAAATCGAGCTAAAATTGGCAACTTTAAAATCGATTATTGGCCAAACTAATCGATATACGACTTTCATCCTCACCTTAATCGCTTCGTCTATATTTTTTCTATCTAAATCCGTCGATTTTTTTTTAATAAATTTAATATTCTCGAGCTGAGCCTACTTACCTGCTACCTTATAATTTATTCCTTAATCCCAAAGCTCAGACATAACAGTTAAAGTAAGTTACAATAAGCATATCATCAGCTGCAGCGCCATCTATCGTCTTGAAACCTAACCTAACCTGAAAATCACAAAATATTAATTAAAAACATTTTTAGATTAAATTTTAAAAATCGGCTTGGAGATGCAATCAGTCACCTTTAGGTCTACCTGCATATCAAATTCTTAATAATAATAATGAGTATTCTGACTGTAAGTGCTATAGATTCGTCTAAATATCCTTCTATACACACAAACATTTCCTTTTATAATAGTAACAAAATAAACAATAAATAATAAGATAGAGAGACGAGCAGAAGATTAAAAGAAGAACTTCATGTAAGGAACAGTTTAGAAGTGAGCTCCCCCCCTCATGTAATACATAATAGTTCGAAATATGCTCACGCTCGTTACTCTATTTTTGTTGTAATCTATAACAGAATATCTTTGTGGTATTTTACACAATTTGCTAATAGGCCAATAAACATTTTATTTACTGTAATTGTTACATAAATGTATAACAATAAAATGTTAACATATATTTTCAATTATTTTCAACGAGTTTGATGGTAATGTTTTATATTTAAACAAATAATATAAAATGATAATTTAACCACAATCGAACGTACTAACTATGGGTAATACTTACTAATAATAACCAATTATGGTACTAATAATCATTGTTCGAAGACGTTAACCGGGCCTAGAAGATATTGTAACTCTGATAGATAATAAATTATTTATTAATTATGAATTTTTCTTATTTTAGTAAATAATCGATTTTAAAGTTTCGATTTTATTCCTTTTTTTTTAAATAAAACAAAGCTCTGCCTTTACTGGGTTTACCGAGAGAGAATCCTTACACCAATTTCATAGAACCCTGAGAGCATCCTGCATTAGGGTGCAGAGTACATCCGCGAATTTTCCTGTATAGGAACCCAGGGTATATAATATGTAACCTAAGGTACAGCAGCCCTTATTATTCAGGAGTTTGGGAAAACTGCTCCCCACCATGTTCCACGGCAGTGGGGAGAGTACTCCCCCTGAGGACAGCCTTGTGTGACAACTCCTTAATCTTTACGTCTACAATACTAATCTACACGGCTCTACAGATTAGTTTAAAGAAATTCATTTTTCAATGGTCGTGGGAACCCCATGAAGTTATAGTGTTACATTCATGCTTTCAATGGTATTTTTATCAAAAGCTCCTTCGATATCAATGATCTGGCCCAGGGTAGATTCCATCGAATTCATCCATCGACCTCTCTATGCGTTCCGCTACACCTTGTAGGATGTACCATATTGCGGATCTCTTTGTCGTATAGTCTCTCCGTATAGACTCGTATAGACTTGGAGCAAAACGAAGTCAGAGTGATTGGCCTATAGGATTTAGCCAGGGAGTATAGTCACTTCTGCCTGGCTTGGGTATAAAAACAACTCTATAAAGGTATAAAAGGCTATACCTATGAAAGTATCAAGACAGCTCTTGAATGAGAGCTATTGTATTCTTGAAGCGGTCGAGGTGGTGACATAAAGTTAATTTGCTGGAAGCTGAGCTCTTGCAAGAATGCCATTTAGGGCCAGTTGTATAAAAGAGGGTTAAATCGGGGATCAGCTGATCCTGGTTCAAGAGCTGATCCAGGATCGACCGAAGGTAGATAGATTTACTTGATAGGTTTATTTATAATCTATTTACCTTGCGTCGATCCTGCTTTGCTTTGATCCTTGGTTTAACCCTGATCCGAGGATGATCTTCTTTTATACAACTGGCCCTTAGCCTACCACTATGAGCTCACTACTCTTTGAGCTTTCAGCCTCTACACCCGAGCTCTCGCTCGTCTCCGTCGGAGTATCTGTTGGATCTATCTGCGTTGTTTTGGATGCAGAGTCGTCCTCGAATCTATACTGCTTAATTTTAAGGGAGGTGAACTTATAATTCAAAATTATTTTCCCAAAATTTTCTGAATTCTGGGTCGTTAAATTTTCATCCAGTGACGTTCTAATTAGGTTGTAAAGGTATAAAGATAGTGGTGCAGATCTGTGACGACCAAGGTTGGCCCTCCCCTTGTTAGTGTTGAATTTTTTACCATTTCCGAGCAGAATTTTAAGAAAAACATTAGAGAAATATTGTCGATGTAAATGGATATTTTATGTATTGTGGTATTATTTGTAAATTACTTGCTATTGATATTTATTTATTATTTGTAATATTTAATTGGAATTATTCCGTTTATTCAATAAAATAAAAAAAGTTAGGTAAGTACATATAGATATAAACTATTTCATCATAACAAACACAACACGTGAGAAAACTATTATTTAATGAACAAATAAAAATTATAATTAAAAAGTCTTGTGAATTAATAAATAATATTATTAAAGTTATAATTAATGCTTTTTATATTCGTATTTAAATATCAATCAATAACTTATTCAAAAGAAATTAAATAAGGAAAAATCTGCCGATCAAAATAATTGATATGAAAATTTTGTGTATAGTACCTGCATAATTGTGGAATATTACAATTTTACAAATAAAATTCCAGCGTGTCTAAGAATTAAGGGGGGGAATCTGGTCCAGCCGAGGCATTTTTTCAATGCGTTTGTTTTTCAAAGATAAAATTTATTTTCGTCAAAATAAATGTAGATATTTCATAGATACATAGGTAGAATGACTACTATATTGGATTTCAATTCAGATACTTCTCTGCTCTCTCGTCTCATCGTACGCTATAGGAGCACCCTCAAAAAATATCTAGTAGGTACCATATTTTAGACCAACCGGCAGGAGTATTTATTTTTGAGATTTTGTCATTTGATAAACTATGATCTCGAGGACTTGTACGGAACACAAGAGCAATGCCCCATAAATATCTCCTTCGTCTGGAGGGTTTGCAGTGATTTTGTCATTCATTGATTTTAATATTTTTATTGTTTCTTAAGAACTCCAAAACTCTTTACACTTTCTTTTATCCAGTCGAGTCAATAATAAATCAATCACTAACCTTACGCAAAAATTTCTGGTTAATAATATTTATATTACATGACATTGTAACAACTTTTATTGCTATCACGACATTACTTTGCCCATATCAAGACATTAAATGTCATTAAAAATAACAACAACGAAATTATGTTTCGTTCATTATACTTAATTTTTTACAAAAAAGTTGTTTAATTGTAATAAGAGTAGAAAAAATTATTTTTTCCAGTAGTCCAGTAGCAACAGTTTTTCTAAAATATCACATTACCTTACCTTACAGAGTTCCATTTCGTTTCAAGCCCTGCATAACAATGCAGTAAATTGAAATGTCATTGTAAAATTATTAAAATTTAGTTCGCGTTTGGATGGCACCGCGCCGAGTTGGGTATGAGCCCAAATGACTCCACGTTTCAAAGTGTTCAAACCGCTGATAGAACATAATCTATTATCGCTCAAACTGTCAACAAATACTTTCAATACAATCATTCTGCAATTTCAATGTATTAAATATTCGTAAAAAATATTCCAAGATATAATTTCTTAACAACCGTACTTATATATTGCATATTGCATGTTAAGTTATGGTTTCATTTTGTTTATTTGCTGAAGAAATGTCTATTTCTTAGGATTAATTATTAAAGCTTCCTCAAACTACTATGAAGTATCTGCAGTAATTGCAGCTCTTTAAAATCAAGTTCAACTTGTTTTATTTACATTTTTACTTATCTGTAATTACTTACAGCTGCTTAACTATCTAGAAGAGACAATTTTGCATTAAGTATTTTGTTAATTTTCTAGCGAATGCACATTATATTAATAGAAATGAATAGTGCCACATGATCGAAGCTAAAAGTGTAATAAAATAATATAAACCTGATACAGTGTAAGTAATTTATCGAATAGTAAACTTTATACATCTCACAGTTTTTCTTCTAACTGCGCTGTTATTACTTTATAATGTTATTACCTACTGACTTATTTAAAATAATTTTTTTTGTTTTTGAAAAAGTTTATTTTAACTTGGGAAGATTATAACAATATAAAGTTTTGTTTAGCTCTTATAAATTTTTATCGGCATGTCAATTCACCTACTTATTAAAAACTATAATTGAGATAAAAAAAAATGATAATATTGAGATAATAACCAATTTTCTTAATAGTGTTGACAGAAATGGATAACAACTTTTTTCTGACCGACGAAAATCCTCAAAAAAGTGCCAACGTTTTATCTAAAACGTTTTTCATGTAAGTAATTAAAGATTTTGAAATTATATCAAAAGTAGCTAAACGGTAAAGTATTCACAGTTTTAAAAAACAACATTGAATTTGGCATCGTTTTCAAATTTATTTTTTATAACCTTGATCATTAAAGCATCGGCTTCATGTTCTAATGCACGTAAATTTATTAGGTGAATAGATTTTGAAATAAAACAATTTTTTATAAAAGACAGTCGTGTGCAAAATTTAAGCCTTTCAATTTAATTCATGTTGACGATAGAAGGAAAAAAACAGTTTATTCACATGTCTTCATTTTTTGTACTAAAAGATATGCGAAAAATTAAATCTTTTAAAAAAGTATTTAAAAAAATCAAAAATGTCCCAAGAAGCATGAAGATAATTTTTTCGAATTCCTTAATTTTAGTTCCCATAATTTTAATTTCATTTTCTACCAAATTATGGGCTTTTCTAAACAATTTCGAGAAGTCCGAGCAAGTTACGTGTGGTAACCCAACTGAATGAAGCTATTTTGATTTTTATTAATTGGGAATTATAAAAGTAGGAACACTTAAATATTTTTTTCTTATTTTATCAATAAATTCTATTCGGATCACTAAATTAAAAAAAAATTGATGTTCATGAACTAAAGACATTGGGCTACACAGAGAAGTACATTTTAGCATTTAATTTTTGGGTGGGTGATATTGGTGTCAAATTTTTAAACTTCGTTTGATCTTCAAAGAACTTTTATTAATGTTGATTAAGCCTCAATCGTCGGAAAGTTTTACACATAAACCTTTAAGGAGTTGTCGAAATGATGCCCCCATTTCAGAGGCGTTTTTTGATAAAATTGATATCAAACGTTTGAACTTTGTTTGTGTTACAATAATTCCTATTGTTTGAGCCTCAAGCTTTCATCAGTTTTATTGGGAAAACTTTTGATAGGGGCTGATAACATATTTTTATATTGTCCCTCTCATTTCAAATTTTTGTGTTAAAACCATGTCGATTAACAGAGATACGTTTAAGTTTCAATAAACTTCCATTCCCATAATTTTAATTTCATATTCTACAAGGTTATGGGCTTTCGAAATTTCCATTTTTCATACAATAATTCAAAATAACTCAAAATAGGAGAGAAAATAGAAAAATATGTCTAAGGTTTGTATCCCAGATTGGGAATGAAGTGAAAGAGGCGAATGAGCTGAAAGTGTATGGTCGCATTCACAATGAAGTGGGGTCTTGCCTTGCCCAATCAAAATGAACAATTTTTAATCATCGAAAGAGATAGAAGAAAATGCTGAATCTAAGTGGTTCTTGCCAGCTTTCCACCGAAGCAAGACAAGACCCCATTTCATTGTGAATGCGGCTTTACATTGTATATAAACATAATTTTTCTCTTAGGTTAGTGTTAAATTTTATTCACTTTAAATTTTTAGATGGTTTATTAAATTATGTTCTAAATGCTTGAAACAGCAATTGGTTATCAAAGATTTGTATAAACATTTATCGGCAGACGGTTCCAATAAATTATGTAAAATTCTCGAAAAGAATTGGAATATCGAAATTAAGCAAAAAGGCAAGAACAAGAAACCAAGCCTATTGAAAGCAATTCTCAAAACATTCTATACCTATTATCTTGGATATGGAACCATTCAATTTGTTCAATTTACCCTAATATAGTAAGCCACTTGCGCACTTTTTTTTCTTTAGATAACCAAAAAATTTTAGTTCCATGCAGCCTATACTGTTGGGATTATTTATAGACCTATTTTCAATGAATATCAATAAAAACAGGGATAATTTGGGATGGATGTGCTTATATGGAGGTTCAATAGCTTTGATATCATTAATTATAGCAGTAATTAACAGTCATATGACGTTACGACTTTGTCAGCTTGGAATGAGAATCAGAATTGCATGTTGTTCGTTGGTTTACAAAAAGGTACAGCACAATTTCACTTTTTCGATAAACTGTTTCCCTTTTTTAGATTTTTAGCTTAAACCAAAGTTCAATGAATGCTGGTCAAATCGTAAATTTACTATCCAATGACGTCAGCCGTTTTGACTTGATGTCATTTTATATAAACCATATTTGGATCATGCCAATGCAAGTTGCAGTCGTGACTTATTTTATCTGGCAACAAGTCTATATTTCTTCCATAATTGGAGTAGGATGTTTCCTACTATTAACAATTCCTGTTAACGGTAACTCTAATTTTTGTAGAAAAGCTAACAAATTAACAAAATTTCTTGCAATAGCTTTGTTTGGTAAAGTTGTCTCAATTTTACGACTGAAAATTGCCGAAAAAACCGACAAAAGAATAACAACAATGGCTGAAATTGTTTCCGGAATCCAAATTATCAAAATGTACACTTGGGAAAAACCTTTTGCAAATGTAGTTAACAACGCAAGAATCGCTGAAATTAACGTTCTCAAGTGGGCTTCATACATAAGAGGAATGATCATAAGTTCATCTGCTTTCATGCAACGCACAATTTTATTTATTACTATTACTTCTTATGTTTTACTAGGAAATACTATAACTCCTAATAAAGTATTTCCCATCTTACAGTTTTTTTACATTTTACAGCTCTCTTTGGCAATATTTTTTCCGTTAGCTCTAACATTTGGGGCTGAAACCTGGGTCTCTATAAATCGTTTGCAAGAATTTTTGTTATTGGAAGAAAACGATGTTCCAAAAATAACCAAAAATCCCGACAAGTTGATAACGTTACAAGATGTTGATGCTTCTTGGAATAACGAACAAAAATTGTTAAAAAATATTAATATTAAAATAGAATCTGGAAGCTTATGTGCAATTATTGGACCCGTAGGATCAGGAAAATCATCTCTTCTCAACCTTCTTCTAGGGGAACTAGTCCAGCAAAAGGGAAGCATAAACATAAATGGTGAAATATCGTATGCTTCACAGGAACCATGGCTTTTTGCCTCAACAGTTCGTAAAAATATTTTGTTTGGTCAAAAATTTGATTCGAAATTATATAGTGAAGTTATTAAAGTATGCGCTCTCGAAAGAGATTTAATTTTGTTGCCCAGAGGTGATGAAACTATTGTTGGGGAAAGAGGTGTTTCGCTAAGTGGTGGGCAAAGAGCCCGTATAAACATGGCTCGATGTATTTACCGAAAAGCTGATATTTACATTCTGGATGATCCCCTATCTGCAGTGGATTCTCATGTGGGACACCATTTGTTTGAAAAATGTATAAACGGATATTTGCAGGACAAAACTCGCATACTGGTAACGCATCAACTACAATATTTAAGGAACGCAGATCTTATCATATGTTTGGAAGATGTAAGGATTTATAGTTCAGATTCCTAATCAGTAATTTTTTTTATTTTAAGGGTGAAATTAAAGTGCAGGGCAATTACGAAAAAGTATCGCAATCTAATGTTGCACTTACTGGAAGCTTAATGTCATCAGATGTGGATGTTACAGAAAATAGTGGAAAATCTCTAACAGAAAATGAAACCAAATTGGAAAATGCATCTCAATTGGAAGAAGAAGTACGTAACATATTATTACCTTTCGAAAATTGTATGGTTTTTCTAAATTTAGATCAAAATTCACACAACGGATGATTCCAAAAATGATGAAGATGAAGAAACTTTTGAGCAAAATGTTTCGTTGGTTTCTACGTTGTGGGAATACTCCAAATCAGGTGGCAGCGTGCTAAGTTTAATTGGATTATTACTTTTCTTCGTGTTGGCTCAAGGAGTATCCATAGCTGCCGATTTATGGGTTTCTATTTGGTAAGTATAACTTCGCTGTGGTAAACTAGAGCTTAGCATTTTTAATATGCATCGCAGGACGGAACAAGAAGTAACCAGAATGTCTTCTGACTGTAACATTGCTGATCTGCAATTTTCCAGTTATAACGCAACAAACAACGTCCTTTCAAAAGGTTTCCTTTCGGGCGTCAAGTACGACGTAGAGGAGAACAAAAATGTGTCTGTTGCTCCGAATATGAAAGTAGATTGTAGTTCATTAATTTCAACTGACGTTGCAATGTACATCTATACAGGTTTAGTTCTCTCCAGTATATTGTTGATGCTTTACAGAGGAATTTATTTTTATCAAATTGTGATGTCGACGTCAAAAAATCTCCATAATAGAATGTTTACTTCTCTTCTCCAATCACCTATGAGATTTTTCAATATAAATCCAAGTGGGCGAATACTTAATCGTTTTTCGAGAGATATGGGAATGATTGATGAAATTTTACCGAGGATGATGTTGGAAGCTGTTCAGGTTAGAATGTGAAACAGATAATAATAATTCAAAATTATGTTTTGATGATATTACAGATAGCTCTTATTATGGTAGCAATTTTCATAATGGTTTCTATAACCAATCCATATATGATAATAGTAACTCTGTTAATAGGGTTTCTGTTTAACAAATTGAGAAGTTATTTTATGTTGATCGCAAGAAATCTGAAACATTTGGAAGGAATTGGTAAGTTTTGATTCGTCATATTTCATTATTGTTCACATTGAATGAATTTAGCACGAAGTCCCGTATTTTCGCATGTAAGTGCTTCCGTAAATGGAATTACCACTATCAGATCCACACACTCGGAAGAAATTCTGACAGAAGAGTTTGATAAACATCAGGTTGGAATTTCGACTATCTTCCTTATGTATTTGATTTCCTGTTAATATTGTAACTTTTACATAGGACACTCATACTGGAGCGTGGTACCTAACTTTGGTTTGCAATGGAGGTTTCGGTGTATGGATAGATTGCTTGTGTGGTTTATATATAACTTGTGCAACGTGTAGTTTCATTATATTAAGTCAATGTAAGTTTAGATGAACTGAACAGTTGGGAAAAAATAATTTTATCACTTATTGGATTTTCTTTGTAGTTGATGGAGTAAGTGGAAGTTCTGTAGGTTTAGCTGTTGCTCAATCCCTAGTTTTAACAGGAAGTGCTCAGTACGGAATGTTTCAAATGGCACAAGTTGTTAGTCACATGACTTCGGTCGAAAGAATATTGGAGTACACCAAACTTGAAAACGAACAACCAAAAGAAGTAACTGAAGGTAGAATACACGGAACCTGTTTCCAAATTCAATTTTTAGACCTATGAATGACAATTTCACTAAAATTTAAATAATTTTTTAGATAAAACTTTAGATTCCAGCTGGCCATCATTAGGCAATATCAAATTTACGAAAGTTTTTTTGAAATATTCCAAAACTGAAGAATCAGTTCTGAAAAATTTAAATTTTACTATCGACGCCAGCCAGAAAGTAAAAACCGAATTAATGTCTAATTTATTAAAATTATAACTAATAATTTTAGATTGGTATTGTGGGTCGTACAGGTGCGGGGAAATCTTCAATAATAAGTGCGTTCTTCCGGCTAGCACCGTTAGAAGGCCAAATTTTAATTGATGGGGTTGATACTCAATCTATAACTTTAAACCAACTTCGGAAGAAAATATCCATAATACCACAAGAACCTATTTTGTTTTCAGCTACGCTTCGATACAATTTGGATCCATTTCAGGAATTTTCGGATGATAGCCTGTGGCAATCATTGGAAGATGTGAGTATACACTTTAAACAAAGAAACCTAGTATACAGGGAATATTTTTAGGTTGAATTAAAAAATTCCATCTCATCTTTAGATTTTATTGTTCAAGAAAGTGGAAGCAATTTTAGCGTTGGACAAAGACAATTAATTTGTTTGGCTAGAGCTATTTTGAGAAAGAACAAGATTTTAGTTTTGGATGAAGCTACTGCTAATGTAGATCCAGTGTAAGTATTAATTTTATATTTCACCAATCCAAATCTTTAAACTCGAAGGATAGGACCTATAGAAACCAGGCACATCCATTTTTTCACAATCAAAACTGAAGTATACCATAATTTTGTGCTAATTGTGTACTTTTTTGTGTAAAAAAATAAATAAAAAAATATTCTTTTACCGCAAAAGCGTTGGAGCACATAATTAGCACAAAATTATGGTATCTTTCATTTTTGATTTTGAAAGATGGTAGTACCAGGTTTCTGTAAGTGAGGATAAATTATAATAATTATGTTTTATGTTTTTTAGTACTGATAAATTAATTCAAAAAACAATTCGACAAAAGTTTGAATTTTGTACAGTATTGACAATAGCACATCGCTTGCATACGATCATGGATGCTGATAAAGTTATGGTTATGGATGCAGGAAAATTAATCGAATTTGATCATCCTTACAAGTTATTACAAAATACTGAGGGATGTTTTGCACAAATGGTATCACAAACGGGGTTGTTAACCGCCGGTTATTTAGAAGGAATTGCTAGAGAAGCTTTTTTGAAAACTGGAGACGTAGACCTGGCTAGTCAGCTATAAAACCATTAACTCAAGCTTATCATACATAAGTGTAAGGGGCCGTTTATGTATTACGTGAGATAAAAATATTTTTGCTACTTGTTAATGTTAAGTCAAAAATAAAAGTATGTTTATTTCTTAATTTATTAATCATAAATAATAATAAATCTTAATTAATGAATTGTCATAGATGCTCCCCCCCCCCCCGAATAAGAACAAATAAGATGTAGCCCCCCTTAAACGTCTTACATAATACATGAACGAATTACACTAATTAGTAAATTGTTTAACTTAATTAATTTTTTTACAGTACATTTTTTTTCTTAACTTAGTTATTTATTAATCGAATTATTACAACATAATTATTTTAATTTAAAAGGTATTATTTAAGGGTACAAAATTCGATAAGTTTCATTTATTTCCTCGATGCATATAATTATTATATAATACTTATAATTCTGACTATGGTAATATATGTGTGATTAAGCTATTTTATTCCAGAAATCGGTAAATAATTTTTATAGGTCCTGTATAAGAAGGGAGTCTCAATTTATAGATCTCAGTTACAGCAGCTCTCATCAAAAGTTTTATTTGTGTAACGATACACTAATAATATATTACGTTTCAAACTTTGACAGAAGTCACTTTTATAAAAGTAGCAGAAAAATTTTACAACAAGGTGAGTTCTACAGCTTGCGAATTCAGTAAAACGACTTTCTAAACGAGGTACATACACTATTTTTTCTCCATTCAGAAATATTACATAATATTATGTACTATGGTGTTCCAAAACCAACTTTACAGTTCCTCACTCGGAAAACTGAGGTAGTTGTAATGTTTCGAACATTCACAATAAAGTTCCGACTCCCTTTTTAATCGGAGAACAAATTTGAGACTGCTTTTCTACAAGGAAGACCGAATTCTAAATGCAATAAGGAGACTCGGGTAATTTCTAACTGTTTAATAGATTTGAATGCAAACTGTAAAAATTCAACCTTGTTGTTGACTACAAATAGTCCTAATAGCCTTATGTGTCGGTTTGTGTGGTCCTATAAAACCACCATTGCATTTACAATAAATTTATATTTCTAAATGGCGTTGTGATAGAATCAATGTGCATTCTTACAAAATAATTCAAGTAAAGTTTTTAACGAACCAATAAATTGTTTGGGTACATCTGAGATGTTGGTCACGCCATCTGTAAGTTGTTCTGGTAGCTGACCATATTCAACCATCATCAGATACCACGCTTCCGTACAATGGAAAATCTTCTTATGATTATCGCCTTTTATCTTCGTTAAACTTTACCCAATACCAGTGAAACTGTGTAATCGCTGCTATTTACGAACAAATTTAGTGAGAGTAATTTACTGTGCATGGTTCATGGTTGAGTGCCACGAACGACATCTGGATTAAACAGCCAGTTTTCTGGTACATAACCTCATCTTTTTGTGAGCCTCGTTTCTGATAATTTCCACTTTTTTAGGGCTTGCACTGCGTTTTTATCGTTATATTTGCCAATACAAACGAGATTCGAAACTCGATGACTACACTTTTCATCAAATAAACGCAATTTTCCTGCACGTCCACCGATGACGTCAAATAAATGACGTACGTCCTTTACTTCGAAAAAATTTAGCAAAAAACTTCTACCTTGGGAATAAATTCGGTTGTTCCGAATCAAAAATGCACTATTTAATCGCTCGAAAAGGCTTTTCTGGACCGAAACTTCGTTCTTGAAATATAAAACTCGAAAATTCGCAAATCAAATCGACGTCGCAAAAATCTGCAACTGGATTGCACAACGTCGTCGAGCGGAAGACAAAAATTATCATTCTTAAGCTCTTATCATCCAAATTCGAAAATTCCCTATGATTTCCAAAAAGGACATAAAATAGGAGGTGACAGTTTTAGCGGTAAATTTGAATTTCATGCACTAATTTAACCTTCTTTAATAACACAATAAACGCAAAAATCACTTTCAGAATCAAAATATCGTGTTAGTGTAATGTGCAAGAGTAACAAATTAGCTCTGAATGTAAACAAGATCTATTTTTATAGTTTTTAGTGTTCGCTTGCATACCTTTCTGACAAAAATATCCCATCCCGAATCTCTGATTCGTTTTTATCATCACAGTATATATTCCTAAAGTTATTGAGCTGTTATGACAATTTGATGAATTTGTCTATAATATACGACGTTAAAACATTAGTTGAAATCATTATTTTCTCATAATGAATATTACGATAAATCAAACAGCAGAAAAAACAAAAATACGAGTATATAATTATACAGGCTTGCCAATGTTCATTAACATTTAATTGACCTTTTATTCGTTTAGTTTTTTTTAGCCCAATGATAACTGGTAAATTACAATGGAGAATGAAATATTACTCAAACTGATAAAATCTCGATTGACATATTTGAACTGCAAAAAGCGCTTAATTTAGAAAATATAGTGCATTAATGTGCACTATATTATTAATAATAAGTCATCATCTATCACTTTGAGCACAATTTATCTGATATAACAACAAGCAGTAAACATTTACTAGTGGGTTTTTACATAGTAGTTCTGTGTGTTCTGAATAGTTGCTGTATTTTTCAAAATGTATAAACCAAAATTTTTAAACGAAATATTTTTAATAAGCAAATCGAGAGAAATCATGGGTTTATCTTCAATGTTTGTATCAAGAAGTGGAAAAGATTTTAAAATTACTTTTAGCCACCGCCTTCATGCACTCATATCATCTATTTCTTTATTTGTTTTAATTTTTCTAACATTGACATTTATTATTAACTATTCAGAAATCGTTAAAATAGTTTCCAAAAAAACTGTTTTTGCCATTTGTACAACTTTAGTTATCAAATCTATTGGATATTGTGCCGTTTATTTTATTTACTATAAAAGTTTTGCGAGTACCAAAACTTTTCTTGAGATTTATGAAAAATTGGCTGAAATTGAATACGACTTTAGCAAACATGGAATAACATTAAATTATAATAGTGCACGATTTACATTGATGTGTAGTTTTCAATACTTAAAATTAGTTGCTTTTGGATCAGCATTTATATTTCGTAATTGGAAGATGTTCTCCCAATTAAATAATAAATTTTATCAAGCTACTGTAGCAATAAATTTTTTTATAGTTTACTGTAATACTGTTTTGGTTGTAAACGAAATCATTATATTTTATATTATCATTTCCATTGCACAAAGGCTAAATTTGATTGTTTTATATATGGATAAAATAATAAAATCTTATGACGGTAACTATCATGATTAAAAGCTTATAATTATTCTTTATAGCAGAGGTGCCCACTCTACGACTGGTGGAGAGTTTCAAACCGAAAAAGTTTATTTTCAAATTTGTCAACGACAATGAACAAATCAGAACGAATTAAGGTTACTTTCCCTTGCATGAACCCACCAACGTCTTGACTCATCTTACCATCTTGAAAACCTACAGAAATTCTTTTAAGATCATATTGTAGTGATATTTCCTTGTTTAAGAGATCCAGATGGATTGGTAGACAGATAATTGGTAAATTTATGATTTAAGTTCAGTAGTCAGTCGATACGACTAATAAAAAAATAAGATTTGCATCAAAAACAAAAACCATCCCATGTAACAATTAATTGCACATGAGACACAATTTAAGTTTATTTGTGAGATACAAAAGTTTTGTAACACCTTGTGAGTGCTTTTTTTTTTTAAATTTGATAACAGCCGCGATTTTCTGTAAAACAAAAGGTAAAAGTGATAATTCGGTGCACAAGCAATTAATAATTCCATGTTACCTGAAAATAAGTGTGATATTGGCAGACAAAACGTCGATTCCCACCATAAAAGTAAAAGATTGAATTTTGAAAAGACAAATATGAAAGAGAAGGAGAATGAAGCCAGTTCTTGGGGAGACGTCGTTCGAGAAAGAATAAAATTCTCGATAAAATCCCAATTAAGGAACTCAATTGCGATTCTTTGGTATAAAAAGACCAAAGCATTAATTTACTTAGTTAAACGGAAGTAAATAAATTTACGAAATCCGAGTATTTGATGAAAGTTGTGTATTGCGTGCGTAATTGGATATTCGTGAATTGAATATCTGAAATAAAAGCGGATTACAGATATTTGTACAATCGGTACGATTTGGAGGTTGTGTTCACACGTGGTGAGCAGGTTAAGATTGGAAAATTAATTGATTACTTACCGAAGTGTAACTAAACACGAAGATTATTCAACCAGCAGTTTTTCAAAAGTTGGTTAGCAAAATTAAAGGATTGAAGGAGCACTTTTAATCACCAAATTTGGAACGCATTCACCGATTACCAGTAGCTGTGAAGACGTTAATGGCTTCTAACAGGATGGGCAACCTGATGTTTACCAACCGTTTTATGGGAACACACCAGATCAAGTGAAAAGTAACAAGGTACAAAATTTGTTTTATTTTTAATTAATCTAAATTATGAATCAATGAATTGTGTTGATTTTAGATTAATTAAAGGACTTTATTGATTTTAATGTTATAATTTGTTTACATGATTACACCTAATAATGAAATATCCAAATTTAGCTCCTAAATACAAGGATTTAAATGTGATTTGGATGCTTTAATTATTGCACAAAAATAACACATTGGTTTTAGACAAAATTGTTGTCCGAGTTAATTTGATGCAAATTTTTATTAATTCTTTATGCTACTTAATAAATTATGTCTACAACAAATTGCCCTCTTATTTAATCTACTGAATCCATTGACTCTGAGGAAGAGGAAAACTCTACTCCGATAAAACGTTAGCTTTGAGGGTCTTTCTTTTTTGGGGTGGTTATTCTTAAGGTAAAGGATAATCATAACAACTTTTTGGCATCCCTTAACGTGGGGCTATAGTAGATAAATTAGGGGTAGTTAGGTAGAGATTTGAAAGCAGAAATTTGAAAATTAAAAATTTAAAATTTTTAATAAAATTGATTCTAATGTGTTAGAGAGAGCGCATTTATTGAATTTAAAAAGATAGGAACACGTGGATTTGTTCAAACTTCGAAAAATAAGGTCAATAAAATTGCAGCTGCGAAATTTTAACATTGATAAATTGAACAAAACAAAAATTTGAGGAACACATGCTCAAAAGTTCAACATTTCTGAGGCCAAGTGGATAAATTTTAAATAAAATTTGTTAAAATGGGTGATAGCGATCAGGATAATACAGGTGTACCAGATTTAAACGCACCAATTGTAGACACAGGGTTAATTCAGGGCATCGAAGACACAGGTACTGAGACTCAACTCACACAGGGTACACTTTTGGGAGATGCATCCCAAATTTCTGATACAACTCCAGAAATTCCAGTAGCTACTAGTACACCAGTAGCAGGTTTGCCACAAGCGCAAACAATTTCAAACCCGAGTACAAGCATGGACGATATCATGACTGCCATAAATAACCTCAATAATAAATTTGATAACAAATTAAGGGAAAATGCTTTAGACATAAAAAATGAATTCGGGGACCTCAAAAATGAATTCGGGGACATAAAAACAAAACTGGGAGAAAACGCTCTTGACTTCAACAACAAATTTGAGGGTATGAATGATAAATTTGACAAAAAATTTGAGGATCTCAAAACAAAAATGGGGGAAAATACCCTAGACACTAATAAAAAACTCGATGGTATGAATAATAAATTTGAAGCCCTTGATAAGAAATTAAGCGACGAGATTAAAAATGTTGAGGTCAAATTAAATAAAAAATTGGAGGAAACGGCGGATCAAAGGTTTAGTAACCTGGATTCTGAAGTAAAAAGGGTTGGAACGGAAGTTTTTGAATTAAATCGAGTAACAAAAAATTGTACGGTAGACATTTATAAAATAAATGACGATATCAAATCAGTTCAGGGTGATTTAATTAATTTAGAAATAAATAAGGTATCAAGGGATGAAATTGATAAAATAAGAAGGGATAATGAGGAAAGAATTGAGACAGGAATTGCAATCCAGGGAGATAAAGTGACTGAATTTGCTTTAACTATTCAGGAACAAAAAGAGGAAATTAATTTCCAAAAGGAAAACCTCAATAAAGTTGTTCAAAGGGAAATAGGTTTGACAAGGGAAGTTAAACTTTGTAATGATGAGATAGGGGAAGTTAAAAATAGGGTCAATAAACTTGAGGACCAAAATATTAGTGAATTTGGGTCACGAACTTTCACTTATGGTCCACATAATAGTACTATGACAAGAACTGCACAAGAAATTTCTGTCATGATAAATAAAGATGCGAAATTAAAATTTTACGGACAAACAACAGGGGGCACCAACCCTAAACAATTCTTAAAACTCGCCAAAGTTGCCGTAGAATCTCTGTGTAATCGAGATCATTTAAAAAGCGCATTAAACAGCATGATGAAAGGCAGTGCTGAAGAATGGTACGGCATAGTTGAGAGTAAATTCGACGATTTCGAACAATTTAGCAAATTATTTTTAGAGCGATATTGGGATAATGAGGTCCAAGAAAGGGTACGCGATAGGTTACTTTCAGGAAAGTACTCAGGAGTAGGAAGCCGTACGGAATACGCGGAAGGGATAATTAATGCCGTTCTACAATTAGATACACCTTATCCGGAAGGCAGCATTATTCGGAATTTGGCCAAACAATTCGAGCCAGGTTTATCAAATACGGTAGCGATGGAAAACATCAACACCATCCGTCATTTTTGCGTAGTATTGCGACGTTTAGACAGCGATTACGTACCCGTTGAACGCAAAGTTAGTTTCGGAAATAGGTTCGCGCACTATCCCGAAAGAAACAATGGGGAAAATAATAGGCGAAGCTCAGATGAAAGGTTTGGGCAAAGTTATAATCGTGGTAATTATGACCGAAGTTATGAAAGACAGCGTGAGAATGGTCATACGTCAGATAGGGGAGGTTACCGAGGTAATCAAAATAGTCATAATGGCAATTTTAGAAGCCAAAACAATCATAATTATTCTGGGGGAAATTCACGATCTCAAAGAGGTACAGGAAGGCAATACAGTAGTTCTGATTCGCGTCCTGAATTTAGGAGACCACCAGAATCAAGGGAGAATAGCTCCAATAATCAAACAAGGAATAATCAAAGATCGGCTACAATTAATACAAACACCATTAGCAACCAAGATGAAAGTAGGGTCGTCGATAATACGCCGACAGTACAGGATTTTCAGTAGAAGGCAATTCAGAAGTCATGGCGATGACGTCATACAGTCATCCTAGAGAATTCATCGCCAATGATTCAGACCAGCCATCGGAAGCTGAAGATAGAACTGGGTTGCCGTTTGTAAAAGTTAAGATAAACAACGTCGATTTCGTTTGTTTAGTAGATTCGGGAGCAGAGTTATCTTTAATCTCGGAAGACATCGTCGACAGTAATCGAGAGTTATTTAAAGACAACATCATTAGAACTCGAGGGGTGAATTTAATAGCTGCTAACAGTAAAAAGTTTGCACAAGTAAACAAAAGTGTCTTGGCCACCATAAAGATAGGGAAACATGAAATGCAGGAAAACATTCTCATGGTCAAGGGATTAAATATGGGGTGTATTTTAGGGGTAGACCTAATACAAAAACTAAAAATTATCATTGATTTAGCTAACAGGCAAATAACGATTGGCAGAGATAGGTTCATTTTAGAGGACACATTAGTAAGGGATAAAGTTAATGAGATTAATACAATTGTTAAAAATGTTAATGGGACAAGGAAAAAGGAAAACTTTGTACAAGGTAATATTAATGTGAGAGAGAAGATTAGTACAAGGATTAGTAACATTAGTAGGAAAGGGAGAGGAAATTTGGTAAATTATTTACAAAAAGAGGAAAATGTTAGTCAAATATTAATAGACGAGGAAAAACAAGTTAACAAATTAGTATTGGATGTGGGAAATGAATTCCAAGAAATAGTTGAATGCCTGTTAGCAAATAACGAAAATTTAATAAATAAAAAACCTGGATTTGCAAGGGGATACGAACACAAATTGAGCATCATAAATGATCACATGTTTAAGTGTAAAACGTATCCGATTCCGCAGAAATATGAGGAAAGAGTAGCCGTGGAAATTGAGAAAATGATACGTGATGGTATCATTAGAAAAGCCTCAACTGCTTATGTGAGTCCTATTGTGGTTGTTTGTAAAAAGGACGGGAGTTTGAGATTGTGTTTAGACGCTCGTAATATAAACGCAATAACGAGACCTCAACACGAAGCACCTGAAGAGATGGGAACATTATTCTCTAGATTAGGGGATAAGAAATATTTTTCCAAATTAGACCTAAAAAATTCATTCTGGTTAATTAAACTACACCCCGATTCTCAAAAGTATACCGGTTTTTCAGTAAATGGGTCGACTTATGTTTTTAGGGTGGTACCATTTGGGTTATCCACAAGTTCGGCTGCATTAGTCAATGCCATGCAGGGTATTTTAAATCCCTATAGTAGCTTCAGTGGACATTATGTTGATGACATAATTATCTTCAGTCAAACGGTGGAAGATCACCGAAAACATCTACAAACAATTTTAGAGGTCTTAAACAATTCAGGTCTCAAACTAAATTTAGAGAAGTGTGAATTCTTCAAGGGTGAAATCAAATATTTGGGATATATCGTTTCAGGAAAAAATCTTAGGGTTGATGATGAGCGCCTGAAGGACATAAAAGAATTCCCACGTCCACACAATTTGCGAACGCTACGAGGATTCTTAGGGTTAATGAATTACTATAAAAAATTCATGCCAGAATACTCTAAAGGAACTGTCGAACTATTAAAATTGTTAAATAAGGGGATAAAATGGAAATGGGATGAAAATAAGGAAAACGCTTTTAAAGAACTAAAGAACAAACTCTTTTTAAACTTAAAATTAATTCTGCCAGATTTCAGTAAGAAGTTCATTTTAAGAACTGATGCCAGTGACCGAGCGATTGCTGGAGCTTTAAGTCAAAGTAGGGACGAGGTAGACGTACCAATAGTTTTTGTCTCAAGAACATTAAAACCTGCCGAAATTAATTATTCGACGACTGAAAAAGAGATGTTGGCAATAGTTTACTCTCTGCAAAAATTGAAATTTTATCTCATAGGTAGGAAGTTTGAAATTCAAACTGACCATTCGGCTTTAACGTTCTTGATGAGAACAAAATTCACTAACAACCGCATTTATAGGTGGGCATTACTCATTCAAGAGTACGATTTTGAAACAACTCATATAAAAGGGAAACATAACGTAGTTGCGGATACTTTGAGTCGAAAAGATAGGGGCGGCGGAGTCAAGGAGGTGTTAATAGCACTTAACATGCTTCATCCTACTGAGATACCATTTACGGAGGAAATTGTTAGAATTGCACAGGGCAATGAATCCATTGAAAACATAAGGGGAAAAATAGAGAATAGGGAAGAAGGAACCCTTAAATCCTTCAAAATAAAAAATGATTTTGTGGTCAAATTAATTAACGAAATGGAGTTATATGTGATCGATGAGCAGGCTACAATACAAATTAGCAGGGAACTCCATTTAAAATACGGTCATATAGGGATCAGAAAAACCTGGTTAATGTTTAGGGAGAATTATTTCTGCAAAAAGGACATAAAAATTATAAAACAAACAATAAATCAATGTCACCTGTGCATTATGGGCAAATACAAAAATTACCATAATCAAAACTTCGTTAAAAGTGTACGAGTCTCAGAACCTGGTGAATTGATTGCTTTGGATTATATTGGGAACTTAATACCTAGCGGGGGACACTATAAAAACATTTTAGTTGTGGTAGATGCCTTCAGCAAATACGTGAAATTATATCCAACGGTCTCTTGCACTACCGAAATCACCATTCAATGTTTAGAAAGATTTTGTAAGGACGTAATCGTTCCTAAAACCATCTTAGCAGATAATGCCCGTTATTTCCAAAGTAACAAATTTCAAACACACTGGGGTAGTAAGGGAATTAAAGTTGTTTTCTGCTCGATACGACATCCTCAGGGAAACATGAGCGAAAGATACGTGCAGGAAACCATAAAATTCTTGAGATTGTTGGTGTTCAGAGATCAACTTTCCTGGGCACAACACATTCCATTGGTGGAAAAATTCATCAACCATACACCAAGCTCAGTTACGGAAGAGTCACCCATTTATGTAATGTTCGGAATTCAGCCAGACAGACCCTGGACATTAGATCAGGACCTTGATTACCTAGGAAGATTAAATAAAATTAGGGATAGATTAAAAAAGCGTAGGGAAAGTTACTTACGAAAAACTAATGCAAAAATAAAAAAGAAACGAGAATTTAAGATAGGAGATTTGGTAGTCATAAAAAGTTTAAGGGTTGGCATGAGATCTAAGAATCTCTGCCAAAAATTGCAATTACCATTTGAAGGACCTTATGAAATAATGGGAAAAAATGATAACTCATATCATTTGCGTTACCCAGAAACAGGAAGAGAGAGAGGAAAATTCCATCTCGATATGATTTACGACTACGAGAATGAAGTTCCAACAGAACAAATAAGCGATCATGAGGATGAATCAATCCTCGATTCATTTTCAGAATAAATTAGGAGTTTTAATTTTAATAAAAATTTGATTTAAGAATAGATTTTAGAATTAGTTAATTTGTAGATTTAAATTAGGATAAGTGTAAATTTGATTTTTTAAAGGAGATTGAATGGGGGTGAAAGCTTTATAATTTTTGAAAAACGCAAATCAGAGCCGCATACACGATAAACGTGGTACAAGGGAACTGGAAGTCTACGTCTTAGAAATAGATGAATGAATGGGTTCAAGTTAGGATAATTTAATAGAGAATTACACCCATTTCATATCCAAATAGTTTAATTAATTGTTAGTAATTAGTGATAAGTTTAGAAATTAAAATTAATAAAATAAGGACATGGGAAATCATAAGTTTCTTTATAAAAGGGAATAATCAATTTGTTATTGCATAAAATTTAAATGATTTAAAATTCAAATAAAAATTTTTTTTTATACTCACCATTTAGAAATTTTGATTAATTTCATATCACAACAGGTGAAATGAATTGTTAAAGTCGTTTGATTAGACTACGTCTATCGGCACTTGAGTTTACAATCCATTGGCGGCAAGCTGTAGTGATATTTCCTTGTTTAAGAGATCCAGATGGATTGGTAGACAGATAATTGGTAAATTTATGATTTAAGTTCAGTAGTCAGTCGATACGACTAATAAAAAAATAAGATTTGCATCAAAAACAAAAACCATCCCATGTAACAATTAATTGCACATGAGACACAATTTAAGTTTATTTGTGAGATACAAAAGTTTTGTAACACCTTGTGAGTGCTTTTTTTTTTTAAATTTGATAACAGCCGCGATTTTCTGTAAAACAAAAGGTAAAAGTGATAATTCGGTGCACAAGCAATTAATAATTCCATGTTACCTGAAAATAAGTGTGATATTGGCAGACAAAACGTCGATTCCCACCATAAAAGTAAAAGATTGAATTTTGAAAAGACAAATATGAAAGAGAAGGAGAATGAAGCCAGTTCTTGGGGAGACGTCGTTCGAGAAAGAATAAAATTCTCGATAAAATCCCAATTAAGGAACTCAATTGCGATTCTTTGGTATAAAAAGACCAAAGCATTAATTTACTTACAAGGGGAAGGCCAACTTTGGTCGTCACAGATCTGCACCATTATCTCTATACCTTTACAACATAATTAGAACGTCACTTGCTGAAAGTTTAACGACCCGGAATTGAGAAAATTTCAAAAAAATATTTTTTAAAAATATTTTATAATTTCTTAAAACACACGGGTAGTTCAACTGTACCAAGTATAAAAATTGAACAATAGCAGCGACAGGTGATCATAACCTCAAATAACTCGTCGTGAAGGTCGTATTGACATGCATAATTTATTCAGTATAACAAACTTATTTCAACTTTGAAGTAGTACCTATAATTATTACACACGGTAAGCAAAATTTAGTTAATTTTGTTTTGATTTATTTCGATAAAATTTTTATTAGGTTACAATTTGAAAAGTTTTAACTTTTAACGCAACTTCATGTGACTCGAATCGAAAAATTAATCTTCAGTGATTACCGCAGAAGCTTTTGGCGCCATTAAATTATTTGCGACAAGGAGCTTGCTCAAAATATATTATATTTGCATATTTCAATTGTCTTTTTGAAATTTCACTGTATCGTGATGGTTCATCGGTAAGTTAAATTCACATGCACTAGACCTCTAAACCAGGCTCATTCTAGTTTTGATTTTCAGCTCCTCGATACTGGTCATGTCAGCAAGACGTTATTTTCAAGAATTCATCGTAAGTTCGCCGTTGACTGAAATATTTAGAATCTATACTTCAGATAAGTAATAGGAGCCGAATTGTCGATAACATTTTTATATTGATTATATAAATTAAATATAAGAAAATATTAGTTATTACAGTTTTGTGTTACAGCATTACAATAAAAATTATATTTATAGTAGTAATTATTTTCATTGACATTATTATAGTAAGTATTTGATTTATTGTTATTGATTCACTTTCTCAATTTCTTCAGTGACAAATTTATGACAACTGCAGTTTGTTTAGTTGAGTCATTATTTTGAGAGCTTGAAATAATGGTTTTCATTATGCAAGGTACTCCTAGTGTTCGAATGGCTTTCTATTGCATTTAAGGAAGTCGTGAGCTTATCAGGAAATCCTGAGCTTATTTCACGATCCCATGTGTATCACAATGTTTTTACTGTTTTAAATTTAAATAAATGTTTGCAAAAAATTATTGCAATAATGACAAATTTAATTCATTTACACAATTTTAGTAAAAGTGCATTAGTAGATTATGCAAAAAGGGAGAAAAGTTGCCCTTTTCTAGTAGAAAAAAATTTGTAGTGGGCATTGAGAAATTTTTCCGGGCTGAAAGTTAACTTTGATTTTGAAATGCAGTACAAATTTTGGTACCATTTCTATCACGAATTCTTTATTTTATTTTACTGCCGCTGCCAGGGGAACCACCTACGTTACTTCTGCTAACAGGTGGTTACCTGTCACCTTACTGATGAGGTTAAAACAAACTAAAGTTACTAAAAACTTATGAAGTTGAGAATAGACATTCATTAATAGAAAAAGTTTATTACTAGTATAAAACGTCAATTTATCGTTAATAATAGTCATCATGTGTGATTTGCTAACAAATGAAGCAATACCTCCTTCCACGGTAGCAGAAAGTGAAGATATTGATTCCCTTCACAGTGAAATTTCAAAAGTACGATTAAAGAATGCACTTCTATATTGTGAGCAGCTTCTTCTTCAGAATAATCTAATTGCAACAGAAGCTTCTGAAATTATTACTGAAGAAGATATGCAATTCGGAGAAGAAATATACCAAAACACTCTGAAAATGCTAGCGGAAAAGAGAAATGTGGTAGAAGATGAATTAATTTGTGTAGACGAAGAAGACGAAAAGAATGAATATGACTCTGTCGAACTGTCGGATTTTGAAGACGAGCCAGTAGAAAAAAAAACCAAAGTACATGTTTCGCTGGATGACAAAATAAAGATGGTGAATTTAGCAAAGCAACATCCGAAATGGAGCCTAAAAACTCTTCAACATATTAAAGGAGGGCACCAACTCAAATCAAAGAGAGATTTGAAAAGATGGGAACAACACATTAATTGTGGTGGAACGCAAGTAGAGAAATATACCACAATCGATTCATGGGTAAACGATAGATTTTTGGAAGCTCGGGAGAGCAACCAATCTGTAACGACGAGAAACTTACAACAATGGGCATTATCTGCTGCTAGTCAATTTCCAGATATAAATTTTAAAGCTTCCGACAGGTGGGTTAACCGCTTCAAAAGAAACCATCGAATTCGCCAGAGAAAAATTACTAAATTTGTGTCGGAGAAAGAAACCGCTACAGTGGAGGAAATTCTTGCTTCAGCTCACAAATTTAGAATGCAAACTAGGGCTATCATACCAAATTATGACAAGGATTTGGTTATTAATACGGACCAAACAGGTATACATTTTAGAAAGAATTTTTTGATCAATAATAGTACTAGTAATAATTATTTACAGGATGCCAATACCAGTCAGTTTATAATAGAACACTTGCTGCACAAGGATCAAAGGTAGTTACAGTGAAACGAAAAGACATGAATAAAGTGACACATTCCTATACGGCACAATATGCTATATCCTTTTCTGGTAAACTTCTACCAACTGTTTTTGTTTGCCTGCAAGAAATCACTGGCGCATTTGGACCGAGGGTAAAAAAAGATGTAGAACGGTATGCAGAAAAATACAAAAATGTAATTGTTACATCTTCAAAGTCCGGCAAACTTACCACTTCATTGTATAAAGATTTTTTAACTAAAGTGCTAAAGCCGTATGTGGGCGATCAACAATTTCTCTTATTGATTGATTCATGGGGAGGGCAAACGAGGCCGGATATGTACGACGAGGTATTTCAAAATGAAGAGGGTGTGCCAACATGTAGTATCAAGGTAATTCCTCCTAAATGTACCCCATTAGTGCAGCCATGCGACGTCTATTTCTATCGCCAGGTAAAAAACTTGATTAAAAGAATTCAAAATTGTAGCTACCTAATTGAACAGAACAGAGAAATTACTTCCAGAGAAGATTGTATTAAAATACAATCAATTGTTCACCATCAATTATCTGCACCAATATTTTCCAATATGCTACAATATGCATGGTTTGCAGCCCAACTATGTGATGACAGAGAAACGTTTTTAAACGTTAATCAAGTTTGTTTTACGGTTTCTGATTTGAGCATACCTTGCGAGTGTAAAAACTCAGCATTCGTAAGGTGTGCTCGATGTCGAAACAATTATTGTTTCATTTGTTTCTACGATGAATATCATCCTAGTTCCTGTACTCCATAGTTGGATTGCAACCATGAATATTGCAACATATCCGAAAAAGTTGGGAAGACAATTGGTGGTGCAATATCGATTGTATTTTTAAACAATCGTCTCGAGATTTAATTTCTCGTTCTTTTTCAATCAATAGGGCACAGTTTTGAAAAAATTAGATGATATTTTTTGCTTGCCGATAAAAATAAACTCTGCAAGGCTGGACCAATACATTTCGGAGGAATTAAATACTTTAATATTACATTTTAGTGGACCTTCAACCTGAAATATTTCGTCGTATAAATTGGGATTTGTTAGGCCTCCTCAAGAATCGATTATAAGTAGAAAACGTTCCTTTTCCACCTACGGCTTCTAAACGTTAGTTAAATTATCTATTTACAAAGATGTCGTAAGCTTTCCCGACTTTGAGGAAGTTACAACATTTTTGATATTTTAACCCTTGGTCTAAATGATCCTGTAGCCTCTTGTAGGCATATGAAAACAATAGGTAACAGTTCGTCCAATAGGGTATACGCATACGGTGCCATATATGAATGGCTCACCTTGTTCGTATTGATTGTTTTGACCATAATTATCTTTGATCCCGTTCGGCGAGATTTCTGTTGTAAGTGGCCTACTACCAACCTGTCTGATCTGTTTTGATAACGAAATCTTTGTCAAATTTTGTATGAACACAACGAATTAGATCCAAAATCATTCAGTGCTAGTTAGTTTCCTCCAGAGTAACGGTTTCTCTTTGACTTATAAATTTTTTAATTTTTTGCTGACAAATTCAGTGTTTTCTTTTGTATCGAATAAATCAATTTTTGGAGAATTTCAATTCAAAATTTTCAAACTGACGCGTCGCAGATAATACCCATTGTTGCAAGTTCCTAGTCGATACTTCTGCCAAGAGTCAATAATTTCGAATTTATCAAATTTTATTTCACCGCTTTTAATTTGTTTTCTCCATATTTTCAAATCATTCAAAATTTCTAGGTGTCATCCTTTTTTATGAAGAGTTTTAACGCCCCACTTCGGATGTTGTCTAGCAATATTTACAACCTTGATTTTGTAATCCAGTGAAATATTGTCGGTCATATATTCTTCAACTTCTTCAAAAATTATGCCATCCGACGCAATTTCTTTCTCGTTTAGCATTCTTATAATGTTATGGTACATTTCTTCTCCTATTACCATAGCATCTTCAGTGATTACCGCAGAATCTTCTGGTGCCATTAAATTATTTGCAGGAAAGAGCTACTCAGAATACATCATTTGCATATTTCAACCGTTCTTTTGAAATTTCACTGTGTCCAAAATCTTCATTTTCTGAAATTGTGGAAGGGCCATAAATTTGCGCATTTGTTGTGGAGGGTAAGTTAAATTCACATGCATTAGGTTTCCAAATCAAGCTCATTGTACTACTTTTGATTTTCAGCTCCTTCGAAAATCTGTCATGGAATCTGGCCATGTCAGCATCGATCTTCTCATTGAAGTCAGCGCTGGACAGTAACAAAGTACATGCTCAGCTATTTACATGATATCACAAGACTCGTTTATTTCTCAATGTTTCCTTCAAGAATGGTACACGGTCATCGAATCTGGGGTCATTCAACATACTTAAACCGTATTTTCATAATGCAAAGGACAAACCCAAGGTATAAGCCAAAAGAACCAATTACAGACAATACTGGTCAAACTTAAATGTTGTGAAGGCAAACTGCAGTTGTCATAAATTTGTCACTGAAGAAATTGAGAAAGTGAATCAATAACAATAAATCAAATACTTACTATAATAATGTCAATGAAAATAATTACTACTATAAATATAATTTTTATTGTAATGCTGTAACACAAAACTGTAATAACTAATATTTTCTTATATTTAATTTATATAATCAATATAAAAATGTTATCGACAATTCGGCTCCTATTACTTATCTGAAGTATAGATTCTAAATATTTCAGTCAACGGCGAACTTACGATGAATTCTTGAAAATAACGTCTTGCTGACATGACCAGTATCGAGGAGCTGAAAATCAAAACTAGAATGAGCCTGGTTTAGAGGTCTAGTGCATGTGAATTTAACTTACCGATGAACCATCACGATACAGTGAAATTTCAAAAAGACAATTGAAATATGCAAATATAATATATTTTGAGCAAGCTCCTTGTCGCAAATAATTTAATGGCGCCAAAAGCTTCTGCGGTAATCACTGAAGATTAATTTTTCGATTCGAGTCACATGAAGTTGCGTTAAAAGTTAAAACTTTTCAAATTGTAACCTAATAAAAATTTTATCGAAATAAATCAAAACAAAATTAACTAAATTTTGCTTACCGTGTGTAATAATTATAGGTACTACTTCAAAGTTGAAATAAGTTTGTTATACTGAATAAATTATGCATGTCAATACGACCTTCACGACGAGTTATTTGAGGTTATGATCACCTGTCGCTGCTATTGTTCAATTTTTATACTTGGTACAGTTGAACTACCCGTGTGTTTTAAGAAATTATAAAATATTTTTAAAAAATATTTTTTTGAAATTTTCTCAATTCCGGGTCGTTAAACTTTCAGCAAGTGACGTTCTAATTATGTTGTAAAGGTATAGAGATAATGGTGCAGATCTGTGACGACCAAAGTTGGCCTTCCCCTTGTAAGTAAATTAATGCTTTGGTCTTTTTATACCAAAGAATCGCAATTGAGTTCCTTAATTGGGATTTTATCGAGAATTTTATTCTTTCTCGAACGACGTCTCCCCAAGAACTGGCTTCATTCTCCTTCTCTTTCATATTTGTCTTTTCAAAATTCAATCTTTTACTTTTATGGTGGGAATCGACGTTTTGTCTGCCAATATCACACTTATTTTCAGGTAACATGGAATTATTAATTGCTTGTGCACCGAATTATCACTTTTACCTTTTGTTTTACAGAAAATCGCGGCTGTTATCAAATTTAAAAAAAAAAAGCACTCACAAGGTGTTACAAAACTTTTGTATCTCACAAATAAACTTAAATTGTGTCTCATGTGCAATTAATTGTTACATGGGATGGTTTTTGTTTTTGATGCAAATCTTATTTTTTTATTAGTCGTATCGACTGACTACTGAACTTAAATCATAAATTTACCAATTATCTGTCTACCAATCCATCTGGATCTCTTAAACAAGGAAATATCACTACAGCTTGCCGCCAATGGATTGTAAACTCAAGTGCCGATAGACGTAGTCTAATCAAACGACTTTAACAATTCATTTCACCTGTTGTGATATGAAATTAATCAAAATTTCTAAATGGTGAGTATAAAAAAAAATTTTTATTTGAATTTTAAATCATTTAAATTTTATGCAATAACAAATTGATTATTCCCTTTTATAAAGAAACTTATGATTTCCCATGTCCTTATTTTATTAATTTTAATTTCTAAACTTATCACTAATTACTAACAATTAATTAAACTATTTGGATATGAAATGGGTGTAATTCTCTATTAAATTATCCTAACTTGAACCCATTCATTCATCTATTTCTAAGACGTAGACTTCCAGTTCCCTTGTACCACGTTTATCGTGTATGCGGCTCTGATTTGCGTTTTTCAAAAATTATAAAGCTTTCACCCCCATTCAATCTCCTTTAAAAAATCAAATTTACACTTATCCTAATTTAAATCTACAAATTAACTAATTCTAAAATCTATTCTTAAATCAAATTTTTATTAAAATTAAAACTCCTAATTTATTCTGAAAATGAATCGAGGATTGATTCATCCTCATGATCGCTTATTTGTTCTGTTGGAACTTCATTCTCGTAGTCGTAAATCATATCGAGATGGAATTTTCCTCTCTCTCTTCCTGTTTCTGGGTAACGCAAATGATATGAGTTATCATTTTTTCCCATTATTTCATAAGGTATTTATTTTTAAATAAATACGTCCGCCATATTGGAACCGCCATTTTGTTATTTGTCATTTTGATCTTAGATTCGTTATCAGTGACCTTGAAAATGCCCATTTACCAAATTTGGGTTAAATCTGATAATTTCAAAATGAATATCCGCCATATTGGATCCGCCATTTTGTTATTTGTCATTTAGATACTGGATTCGTTATCGGAGACCTCATAAACAACCCGTTACCAAATTTCGGCTATATCTGATTATATTCAAATACATACGTCCGCCATATTTGAACCGCCATTTTGTTTTCTATAATTTAAACTTTTTATTCGTAATCAGCGACTTCTATAACCTTAGTGTACCAAATTTCATTCAAATTGAAGAACTCCTTCATATTATGACCGGATTTATGGCATTTTGAACCACTGTGCATTGCCATTCATTCTGTTATTTATCCTTAAATGAACATAATACGAGTTTAATATTTATAGTCAACCCTTCATAAAACAGTGTTGCATATATGCGACATAATTTAAAATCACCTCTAAGGGCCAGTTGTATAAAAGAGGATCATCCTCGGATCAGAGTTAAACCAGGGATCAACGCAAATGTCTGTTGTATAAGCAAGAGTCAGGCGTTGATCCTGGGTTAACTCACTGATTTTCTGATCCGAGAAATCGGCAGATTAACCCAGGGTTAACCTCAAAGTAGTATTTTGTTGTCTTTGTCTTCAAAGAAAACATTTTTTTTTTTAATTGTAATTTTAATGAAAAGTTAACAAATTATTACTATGGATTATCGTGATTTGACCGGTTAACTTGTATAAAAAAGTAAACAAATATTATGAAATTACCACGATCTAGAGAAATTACTATATTGTGGTGGTATTTTGACCATTAGAGGGTGTAAGCAAGCAAATAAAGGTAGTGATTCAATTTTATTTAATTTTTAATTCAGTTAATTTGGCTGATAGAAAAAACTTTTGCATCAAATTAACAACAAACCACCACATGTAACAATTTACACATAAAACAATACAAATTTGAAGTGAATTATGTAACACAAATATTTTGCAACATCCTGTGTATGATTTTTAATTTTTAAAACAACCGCAGTTTTCTATAAAAGTGTAAAATGAAAATAAAAAATTAGTGCGCACACGATTAACAGCTTTATGGTACCTGGAAATAAGTGCGATTTTGGTAAACAGAAATATCGATTCCCACCATAAAAATCAAAATTTCGAACTTTGAACACACAAAAGGCGAGCGAGCCAGAATGAAGCCAGTCTCTTGGTGAAACTCAAAGAGGGAACACGCGAGTTCCTAAGTGACCTCCAAGCGGAGAGGAGTTCTTTCGTGATCCTGAAAGAAGGAAGAACTCGCGAGACTTCTTGTTGATCTAAAGATCAGGGAAGTACAATTTTGTGAATTCACTAAAAAGGTGAATAATTAGCGGAAATCAAATCTTCGCGTAATTGCTAATTACGATTTATAATTAGTGTGCAGTTGTGTATTTCTGACGAATTAAGTTGTTGGAGATTGACTTCAAAGTTGGAACATTGGATGAAGTTTGGGACATCTGGCGTTCTCAAGGCAAAAGAATAGCTGATGATTGGTGTCGACTCAACTTACAGTGGCACAAGTGAAATCTACAAAGTTTACCATTTGTAAGGTAGAAAATTATTATTTAAATTTTAGTAAATTCAAATTGGAACGGCGATTTGTGTCGTTGATGAATTTCCTAAAAAACTTTGTTTTATTGATAATTATTTCCACACGATACATGAATAACCAGACATCCAAGTTTAGCTTCTGAATTTGACAAATTAAATGTCGCTTGGATCTCTGAATTATTGCACCATACACATTTGGTTAAGACAAGTTTATTGTCCATTCAAATTTGATGCAAATTTGTTTATGATTAATTTTACTTTCAATTAATAAATTATGCTTGTTACGAATTTACACCCTTTTATTTCGTTCGTCGAACCTATCAGCTCTGAGGAAGAGAAAAACCCATCTCCGGCGTAACGTTAGTTTTTGGGGCTTTTATGGGGTGACTATTCATTTAAGGGTGAATATCATTGCAATATATACTAGGGAATTCTGCAGTATTCAGGAATACCAACAGTGATTTTAAATTTAACTCTCGAGTTCCTTTATACAACCGCATCGACGTTGATCTTGGGTTAACTCTTGAACCAGGTTCAGCTGATCCTAGAGTTAACCCTCTAGATTTTTAGATAAAAAAGAGGATCATCCTCGGATCAGAGTTAAACCAGGGATTAACGCAAAGCAGGATTGACGCAAGGTAAATAGATTTTAAATAAACCTATCAAGTAAATCTATCTACCTTGCGTTGATCCTGGGTCAGCTCTTGAACCAGGATCAGCTGATCCCCGAGTTAACCCCCTTTTATACAACTGGCCCTAAGAATTTAAAATTTCGCATATTCCCTGCTTTAGGTATTTATGCAAAGCTACGATATATGTGAGATCTTTATTAGCACTTGCAAAAGATCTCAATTTCAAACAATAAACAGATTTCAGCAGTTTACTCATTCGTCAGTGGCGTAACTACCAGTGTGCGCGGTGTGCGAATGAACACGGCCCGTAAACTCTTAGGGGCCCGAAGCAATGTAAAGTAAAAAAATTCTTAAACAAGGGTAAAAAGTGCCTGTGCAAGCCGGAAACGGATAATTCGGTAACGGGAATCCACCGGTCGAGATTAGGTTAGTGTTAAGAAAAAAAATTTTTTTAATGACAGGACTGTTAAAAGAGAGTTCCGCCGGTGCCCTTCCCTGTGCTGGGGGGTATTCCCAACAAATTTTCTCCTGGACCTTCTGGTCTGCGTTTTGCGGAAGATAGAAAGTGCACTTAAGAACTGGAGGGTCTGTGAGTATTTCCGTAAGGAAGCAACAAACAAGTAATCTTTTCAAAACCAAATAAATAGTTAGTTGGCTTTGATCAATTCTTGCACCAAATTATTAAAATCAAATATCGTTGCTATGGTTACCGATGATTTTCTTCAAACTTGGCACATGGAACCATTATAGAGCCAAGTGGGTTTGGGGGTCTGGATTTATTGTAGAGAGTAAGATAAACTCATGCGCACTTAGGCTTCTAATTCGGGCCCATTGTACTACCTCCGGTTTTTAGCTTCACCCTGATCCTGTCACTCCCCAAGCCACTCCGGCTGGGCTTGGGGGTATAAAATATTCCGTTTGGTATGTAAAGCAACAAGAAGACAATTCAAGAATCAAACTTACCTGGTTATCAATTTTAAAAAGTCGGCTTGTTGCTTACGTGTACCTGGGGGGTATTCCATACCCCCCAGACCCCCCGGTTTCACGTCCATTTTAGGGAAATAAATTTGTTTTGGTTTATTAACAATGTTTTAATTGATTTTTTAGTAAATGATAATACTTAATTTTATCTCATTTTGAAGTATTTTTTCAATTTTCTAATGTGTATAAGCCTACTAAACACCCTAAAATGTGAAGAAATGAGTGTGTAATCTATTAGTATTCACTAATAACACATTTATCTAATTTATTTGTAAATTAGTATAAAAGAAAAAATTTAGTACGTCTTCAAAGATTATGTTGCATATATGCAACAACGTGCATGATCACGAATCATAGTGAATCAAAGTACAACGGATGTATTGCATATTGTGTATTGTGTTGCATATTATATCCTAGGTGACAAAATACAAAATAAACTACTTTCTTTGTGAAAGGATCAAAAGTAACTTGGACCTGCCTTTTATCACCTTATTCTTCGAAGGATAAAACGCAACTAACTTTCCCTTGCGGGGGATCTAGGGCAACTAACTAACACCTTGTTCGGGAAGGCCAAAACTGACTCGACATCCCGGTTCGAAGGGAAAAAGTGAACTAATTCCTTATTGATTTCTTCATTTTTTTCGTCAACATTTTTCATAACGACCGCCAGCTCCTAGGTAGCTTCGTGATTTTTAAGTGCAATAAATTGGACATTTAACGAATTTTAACCTACATAATTACATTTTCCTTGTCGTTTTGACCAAATGGGCTACTTTCGTTTCTTCACACCTCGTCATTCTTTGTTTCTTAGAACCATGCTCTTCGTTGCAATGAATGCATGTCCTCGATGACGAACCCTTTTCAAAAGAACAAATCATCATTTATTATAAAAGCTTTACTTTTTCTGAATTCGTTTTACAATTTACTAAAGTTATTTGTTTAATAATTATAAAGCCTGTATGTGATTATTGCCTCCTCTCTTAAAAAAAAAATATTTTTACGTTCAGACTATATTATAATTTTTGATATTATAAAAGTCATTGCCTTTATGAGTGGCTTTTAAGATGGTATGATTTTAGTCATGACTTTTCATATGACCAAGTTAGATGAAAACTCAGATAGTGTGAACCGAGTTTTAGTCATTGCAAATGTGTGGGGACCACCATTTTGATTGTGGTCGTAGACCCCCCCCCCGTTTAAAACAACAAATACAACAAATATCATCGCAATACATAATAACCTAGATTTCCTATTTCAGGACAACTACTCAATTTCGATAATATACCGACTACAAAAATAAAATTTTTAATGACTGCTCATACAAAAATACACAATGTTGTCGTTTTGCTAACACATATATATTCCTTTATATCTCTGCAAAATGGGATCTATTATTTTGGTCTAGCTTTAGACCTTATAATTGAAATTTTTGAAAATGTAAGTTCGTTAGGTATAAAAATAAACACAAATTTAAAAAAAATTATTTTCAGATTTTACATTACGACCTCTTCACCATTTTATACAATATAATATTGCTTTGTATTCAACTGCTTTTTATTATATCTTCTTGTTATCTACCAACATTAATATATCAAGAGGTAAAACTATCATATTAATTAAAACGAGTTCATTATTCAATTGATATTATATTACACAGGTGCACAGCTGTATCAGAAGAGTTTATAAAATTATAATCAAGGTAAATATTGGAACTTTACAGAAAGAGGTAATATTTATGATGCGATAGTATTAAATGTATTGAATTAAATACAACAAAATTTTAGTTACTGATATTTGCAAAACAACTTGCGCGTATGAAATGTGTTATCATAGTAGCATACACTATTTCACTCGATTTAAGCTTTCTATTAATAGTAAGTATTTTACAAATAAATGTAGTATCTATTTGGTTATAATGATTTTGGACCGTACCTCGCTCAAAATTCATGTCACTGCTTCAATGATCCACGAATGTTCTGACGGATAGACTAGCTGGATATTCAATATTGAGCCCCCCCCCCATCAACTCTTATGTCCGATTTCATAAAGCTTTAACAACACCTTATATTTTTTAACTAACCATTAAAGAACATCCATTGGCTCTAACAGGCCAGTGGAAACTTTTTGTTAGATTTAACGACTTTTAAAAATAATTTTTCGTTATTCCGGCCGTAAAGTGAGCGGTTTACGGCCTCATTAGGTACGAAAAGTGCCTTTTTATGTTCTAGGGAGTAAAAAGACGAGGTAACCAATAAAAATGACCTAGTCCCGGCACAACGAAATAGCGGTTTACACCAACTCGGCCGTAAAAAGTGAATTTACGGCCTTGTGATGTAATAGATATTTTCGATACTAGTGCGAAAAAGATACTTTTCCACGCGTATCGAACAATATTTTTTCTAATAGTTTTTGAAAAAGAACCAACAACATACTTTTTATACTTAATTTAAAATAATTTAATATATAGGGTGTTTTTTTAGCTGCATGAGAACTTCAAAATGAAATAAAACATTAAAAACCTGACGGAATGTTTTGGTTATCATTTTTTTATGAAAGTACAGTTAAAGGCATTTATGATTTGAACATGACTTCCGGCATGTGACCACCACGACTAATGGTTACGAAGCGCATCCGTTCAGTCCAATTTTTGACCACTTTTTCCAATATTTCTGGCTTTATTTCATAAATGGCTTGCTGAATATTAGCCTCCAATGCTTCTAGAGTTGTTGGTTTGTTAGCATAAACCATGGATTTAACATACCCCCACAGAAAATAATCTGGAGGTGTCAAATCACACGATCTTGGAGGCCAATTGATAGGACCACGTTTTGAAATAATGTTGTCACCAAATTGTCCTTTCAATAAATTGATGGTTTCGTTGGCTGTGTGGCACGTAGCACCATCCTGTTGGAACCATAAGTTGTCAATGTTTAGCTCTTGAAGTTTTGGAAACAAAAATGTATTGAGCATGTGTCGATATCTCACACCATTCACCGTAACGGTAGCTCCTTCCTCATTTCGAAAGACATATGGACCAATGATGCCGTTGGCGTGTATTCCACACCAAACAGTCAATTTTAATGGATGCAATGGAGTCTCAAGATAACGTCCCGGATTGGTCTCACTCCATATACGGCAATTTTGTTTGTTCACATACCCATTTAAGGGTCCTGTTCGCAATGCCCGTGTAAAATGGCCTTTAAAATGCTTTGTAAAACATATTTTCCAATAAAAGTTGAAATATCTTGGTCGGTTTTAAAAAGCAGCTCTATAGCGGAATAGAATAATTTTTTCTTGATATTGTCAACTTTTGGTAATTTTATTTAGTAATAGGTATATTAAAGAAATCTTTAATTCCAATATTCAGAATTTTCAAAAAAAGGAATGTCAAATTTATCTTCAAATGTAGTAATAAAGACAATTAAAAATACTTTATAGTTTCCAGAAACGATCATTCTATTGCGCCAAAGAGCTGAATTTTTAAAATTCCAAAAATATTTAAACATTTCTTGAAAAATATGTTTAACGAATCTTTTTAAAGAACGTTTTACACCAATATTTAGTCACATTATGAACAGGACCCTTAACCAGAAATGTGCCTCGTCACTGAACAAAATTTTACGGTAAAAAAATGGATCCACTTCCAATTGGTTGTGAGCCCAATTTGGTAGCGTTGTTCAATGGTCAATCTATGCATTATCAAATGCCAAACCTTGCTAAACACAAATGTCAAAAAACTGTTTCCATAGCAATCTTGGTTCAATTGTTATCCCTATTGAAAGTTCTCATGCAGCTAAAAAAACACCCTATACTTTATGAAAATATATATAATATTTAAATTTGACGGTTGGTAGCCGTGGTATTATTGACTACCAACTGTACTTTGGCACACTATTGTATTAATGATCATGATCAGTGTGATCAGTTACAAAAGAAAATAAGTTAGTGATCGCAAGTTTTTTTAAATTTGGTGCAAAGCTCAACTTTATGGAGCTGTTATTCCATGTTGCGATCGACATTGTCGAACTTTCTCTTTTCCGCACTAGTTTCCCTTCTCTTTTCTCTTTCCCACACAGTATTACTTGTCCACACTCTTTTGGATATCACAAAGTAAGACTTTTTCAAACACTATTAGAAAAACTACTATTTCATATAGTTTTACCACAAACGAAATTAAATGTTTGTTTTTAGATTCTTGTTTATTACTTTAATGTGGTCGCATTTCTATTGCAAACAAGAGATTTTACAGCTGCTGATTCGTGGCTAAGAAACACCACGGTTGTTTAATATTCCCAATTTTTAAAATAATGTATTCGTCCACAAATTTCAATTTCGCATTATACCTAGAGATTCTCACACAAGCGCACTTATAACTTAAGAAAACTATGCAATACATTTCTGTTATTTTTTGTAAAAAAATTAAATTTTAATATAATTAAAGTCATTTAATTTATTATCAAGTGTGTTCTTTAATATTCCTACCTAAAAGACCTATGTCTTTCTAATGTAAATAAAAATAAGAATAGTTTCGATCGGAAATCGATCACCCAGATATTTATTTTTATAAATAACCCTTTGATAAAATATTCATCGCACACCACTGTCTGTACGATTATGTAAAATCTAAACAGGACAACTAATTTTTTAAGTTTTTCTGCCGGTAAACCAAAAATTGGAAATGAATTCATACCGGAAATTTTAAAAATTACGTTTAGGAAGTTTTAACATTTTATTGTAATCGCCCAGTAGTAATATAAACAATATAAATAGAAAGATAACCTCAAAAGGTAAAATGGATTCTAACCTATATAATTTATAATAACTTAAATTTCTTTTAGAAATGAGAATTCAAAGAGCTAAATAGAGATCTAAAATTGTCCAAGAGGCCATGAAAATGTCACTAAATACTTCTACCATCAACCGTAAACCCCAAATCCTACATAGTACACTTTCGTGTCTATTTACATCTGTTTTAATTTTTTACTTAATTTATTTTAAAAGTTTATACAAAATTGGAAAGTATTCTAGTTTATCTTTAATCGGTAGTTGTGTAATTATTGAATGTGTAAAAGCATTTCTAACAAGTGGAACTCAAAACGATAAAAATAGCAAATCGAAGAAATATGGTTGGAAAAGTAAACTAAAGTGTGGTGCGATAATATTATCAATGACTGCAGTTTATTATATAATGGCTGTGTGTTTTGGAGCTGCTTTTATATCCAAGCAAGAGGAAACCTTCATGTTTTCTGTTTTATTGACAATTTTAACTGCAGTGCCGCTGTGTTTGCAATTGGGTGCTGATGCTACCATCTTCGTTTTCATGGAACTAACAACACAAGATAATATCAATGAAGATTTTAAACATAACGTATGTTTGACTTGGTTTGGAGCGTGGCTGGGAGCTATCGTGATACCTTTGGATTGGGATCGGCCCTGGCAAGTTTGGCCTATTCCTTGTTGTTTAGGTGCATTGGTTGGTTATACTCTGTCTCACGCCTTTATTTTACTTAAATGTATGCCCACTTTTGAAAAGGTGTTGAATAAAAAGCCTGGCAAATACAATTTGTAATGTAGAAAGTTAATAAAGCATTGATACCAAAAGGAAATGTTCATATTTCTTGAATTCTTGGCAGTTCCTAATACAGGAATGCCATAAAAGCATTTGATAACAAATTTGCAAATCATTTTTATTAGATTTCAAATATGTTTGAGAATTAACCTGCATATTGGTGACCCCCTTTATTTAAACAATATTATTTTTTTATAATTGAGAATAAAAAATGTTAAATGGTCACCAATAAGTAAAAATTATTTTTAACAGGAATTTATTAACGCAATTTTTAAATGTATTTAACCCAGCAGTATAGCATGGAGTGAAACTGCTAATAAGTGGTTGTGGATTCGAATTCTCCAGTCGCTGTTGGGCTAAAAACAGATAAAACTAAATATCCAACCCAAAATACTTAGAACAAACAAAAATTAATTGATGTGACATAACACATCACTTTCCCATTTGAAAATTTATATTTCTAATGACTACAATTTTTTGAGAACCAGTTCCCAGCTCTTTTAATTCGCACCCCCACCCTCCCCATTGTCAGTCCGTTGGTACGGGCCTGTTTAGTTTACATTGCTAAACACCTGTAAACGATTTTAATGCACTTTCAGATGAGCAATCACGTTGAGACATTTGATCCGTTTGTATTTTAAATGACCATACAATAATTTGTAATTTTTTATAAAAGAATTTTAAATCATCAGCAAAAATCAAACACCCAATCCCAGAGTCCTGCCATTGATAAAAAAGCATGGGACCCTTGAGGTACTCCAGAAGTCACCTCCATCGGATGGAATAACTGCATCTTGATCTTAACAAACTGGCTTCTACTAGATATATAGCTTATAAGTAGAGAGCGGATTTATATGCGATAACAGACCGGTCTTAAGGTAGAGGTAATTTTATTCATATTGGTTGGGAGTGACTGATGTGCATAAACGAATATTCGTCTTTTCGGTTCTATGTGTCAATTGGTGGAATTGGATGTCAAGCGTTCTCTCTCCAGATTTGCCGCGCAAGCCCCAGTCACGTGCCAACCACTATGAATAAAATTACCTCTACTTTCATGGGTTCCTTATACCAATTATCGGACATTGGGAGATTTCCAATTTGGAGAGGTGTACTTGACCGAATTTAAAAATGTTGGTACTCACTGGACGAAGAATTTGACGCTCTACAACTTTTATTTTATGAGTTTTTTTCTTACAGAGTACTCATTTCCAAGCTGCAGACTCATATACAGGGTGTCCCCGCACTCACTTTACATAACTTAGGTGGTGATAGACGACAGTTTTCTAAGAACAATATTTAACAATAATTTTTTTCTAAATTCAAACCCTCGAGAGTTAGGCCTCTTTAAATCTTTTTTTTAATTTCCACTTTCACGTGGCCATAGCCCCGAAAATATTGATTTTTCGGTAAAAATGGTTTAGTGCTTTTTTAAAGAGCGTGAAATAATCTACAAACTAGATGCCCATCTTTTATTGTCTAAAATCAACGGATTTCGAGTTATGAATTAAAATAAGTTCAAAAATGTCGAAAAATTTGAGCTTTCTGTTTTTTTGGTTTTTTTCAAATCGCTGTATCTTTTAAACGAAACATTTTAGAAAAAATCTGACGCCCCATTCCGGATAGGAAATTTAATGGACTACAACTTTTGTCTAGTAAAAATTTTTGAAAAACCAATCCATTACACAGAAAATCAGAAAATAATAAACACAGCAGCTACAAAACAAAAAATTAAATTCACTAAATTTTTTATTTTTTTTGAAAAATTATTTTATTAATTAATTTTAAACTATTACATAATTTAAGGAAATGTTGAAAATGACCACCCTCATTTCAATACACAGTCGTGATTATTTTAAAAGATGTTTGTTGAGAAAAAATCGAAAAAAGTTGATTTTTCGACACTTTTAATGGCAGAAATTCGAATTTTTGACACTTTTTCACACTCACCGATCGACCAAAATTTGCCTCGTATCGACCGGTCGATCCCTCGACCTTGTTGACCACCACTTCTATAGTGGCTCTTAACAAAAGAGGAAATTTTATAAATAATACTATAAAACATCTTTTAAAACGATCACGACTGTGTATTGAAAATGAGGGTGGTCATTTTCAACATTTACCTACATAATGTAATAGTTTAAAATTAATTAATAAAATAATTTTTCAAAAAAATAAAATATTTATAGAATTTAATTTTTTGTTTTGTAGCTGCCTTGTTTATTATTTTCTGATTTTCTGTTAAATGGATTGGTTTTTCAAAAATTTTTACTAGACAAAAGTTGTAGTCCGTTAAATTTCCTATCCGGAATGGGGCGTCAGATTTTTTCTAAAATATTTCGTTGAAAAGATACAGGGTTTTGAAAAAATCCAAAAAAAATAAAAGCTGAAATTTTTCGACATTTTTTAACTTACTTTAATTCATAACTCGAAAGCCATTGATTTTAGACAATAAAAAAGATGTGCATCTAGTTTGTAGATTATTTCACGCTCTTTAAAAAATTACTAAAGCATTTTTACTGAAAAATCAATATTTTCGGCGTTATGGCCAAGTGAAGGTGGAAATAAAAAAAAAATGCTTTAAAGAGGCCTAACTCTCGAGGGTTTGAATTTAGAAAAAAATTTTTGTTAAATATTGTTCTTCGAAAAGTGTCCTCTATCTCCACCTAAGTTATGTAAAGTGAGTGCGGGGACACCCTGTATAGTACTCTATCTCAGTTTTTGACAAAATTGGAAAAATATCGTTGTTTTTTGACCATGGTTTTCAACCATACCACTTGACCGAAATATTAAGTTGTACTTAGTACTCATGCGACGCAGAATAAAATGCTCTTTAATTTATTTTATCGTAACTTTTTTGCTATGATGCACCATTTAGGAGTTATAGGCGAAAAAGCAAAAAAATACCTAAAATTTTGAGGTTTTTTTCGCTATTTACTTATAATCAATTCTTTAATTATAATTGTTTAAAAAATCTGTTTAATATAATAAATAACTGTTTTATTGAGTAAATGTATAATGAAAATAATAAAATGATACATAATATTCTTGGTAGATATAGGAAATCAATACCATTTGAATAAAATATGACAATGTTTTGTAAAAATGTTCAAATAAACAAAAAATAGACTTACAATATTTAAAAAAACTCAACTTTCTATTTCGGCCACCTTGGATTCATCAGCCTTTCATCATTTTTATTTACAAAGTTTGATCCAAAAAAATATTTGTTACAACAAATTAACTTCAGACAAAAATTTCAAGAAAGCAACTTAATTATTTTCATTTACCTCTTGTAATTTTTTCTTCCACAATTGAGTTTTAGCTTTTAGTTTAAGAAGTGGATCACTTTCTTCATCTTCTGGAAATATGTAACTAAAAACTTCCTCCCAACCTTGTTCAATTCCTTCTTCATTAATGACTTTTTGTCTAACTTTCATTCGTCTGGGCATTTTACTTTCCACTTTGTGTTGACTGTCTTCATCGCCATTTGAATTTTCAAAATCTCGCCAACTTTCCAATAGTAACACTCGTGATTCTTTTTCATCGGACTGTTTTAATCGTTCATTGGCTCTTTCGTATACATTTCTAGCCAAACCAACATTCAATCCATCATCGGACGGTATGTTCAGCTCAAATTTAGCATAAGAGAGCCACACTTTAACGTGTGACGTACGTTCTAGTAAACGCTCATAAATACGACGAGAATTTTCGTATTCCTCTTGGGAAATTTCAAAATCAATGTAGGCTTTCCATAGCATTTCAGGCATATCTAACCGTGGTTGACTGATTGCCAATTCGTAAATAGCTCTCGCTCGGTCGTAGTCTCCTAATAAACTTTCCAATTCAGCAAATTTCATCCAAGTCACACAATTTTCTGCACCGTACTCCAAAAACTTTTGGTACAAAGTTCGGCATCGATTAAATTCTCTCAATTGAATTTCTAAATCGATATAACCACGAAACAGTTTATCTTTTGGACACATACCAATTGCGTGCCCCAATATCTTTCGAGCTAATGTCAAATTTTTCTGGCGAATTTCAAACTGCGCAAATAGCAACCAAATTTTAGCAAACGTAAACACTTTATGTGGCAAAAGTTCTAAACACACTTTATAAATTTGACGAGTTCTTTCGTAATCCTGAGCTTCCAATTCTTCATAAATGGCGTAATTGATCCACAAATAAATATAGCGTCTCCAAAATTGTTTTTCCTTAGTAGGAGGAACGTTAGCAATGGCACGCTCATAAGTTTCTCGAATGATTTCACGATTTCCTTCGCTCTCTATTAACTTTAGGTAATCAAACCATGCGTCATAATTTAAAGGATTAATTTCGATTTCTTGCTCATACTGAAACTTCCTCTTGGAAACAATCACGTCCTCTATTCCACTTCTATCACCGTATTTTTTTTCATAAATGGTGTAACATTTCAGTAACTCTTTAGCTTGTTCCTTTGGAATATGTTGTAATCCATATTTATAGATAACTTGCACACGTTCATGTTCCTTTTGATTTTCTTCGAATCGTGCGAAAGCCATGTATAAATTTTCGTCAATGTGATCATCACCATAAAAATTGATTGAACGCTCAAAAACACTTCGCGCTGATTTGATGAAGCCGTGCTTCTCCTCAAATTTGGCGTACTTGATCCAGTTCTTCACCTGAGGATGAGTTATAACAAACTTTTCGTAAATGCCTCGAGCTCGACCGATCTCTTTAAAACGAAGTTCAAAATTTATGTAAGTTTGCCAAGCCTGCTCGTCCGGTTCCCACTCCATCCAACGATCAAACACCGCCCTACAGCCGGGTAAGTTTTCCAACATTTCCTCCATGTAAGTATACTTATACCAAAATTGATTAATGCGAGGTAAAATAGTTACGGCACGGTCCCACAAATTACGAGCATGATTAATCTGCCTACTTCTCATTTCCATTTCACCATACTTTAACCACATGGTTATATTCCTGTGATCTACATCGATACCTCTTTCGAATACCGACCTGGCTCGTTCAATTTCCTTTTGCGATTCTTCCCACAGTGCATATTTAATCCAGTTGGATATAACTGTACGATTTTTTCGAATGTTATCCTCGAAAGCTTTACGCTTTCTCATTTGATAATCGGCCAATTCGGCCGGATCCGAAATTTTTTGCTTTGGCGGTGGAGGCAAAATTTCCAAATCTCTTTCCTTTGCTTCGCGAAGAAGCTGCTCAGCCGTAATTTGAATTTCGGCCGGGCGTTTATTTTTTACCTTTGCCACTTTAGGCATTTTCTGTACTTTATTATCCATCTTGTCTTGAAATAAAATTACAATCTCGCATACACAATTTGCTTTCTGACGTTACGTTTACGTTAAGTTGAAAAGAGGTTATGTTAAACACAGTGTTGCCAAGTCTTGAAATTTTATCAAAACTTATTTTAAGTTGCCAGATTTTAACACAATTCCCCAGATTCCCAGATATACCATCCTGACAAATACCATAATTAAAAATAAACTAAATTATTAAAAACATAAACAAAACTAAAAAGCGAAAAACAAGCTTTGCAGGGTGTGTTCCACTTCAAGCCCACGACGACCACGGTCGATCGCCAGTCCAATCAAATAACCGCGTTCGATCTTTAGTCCAATCAAAGATCCATGGGACCACGCCGCGGTCGTCGTGGGCTGTAAGTGAAAGGCACCCATAATCTATACAAATTTGTAAGATCAAAAGGTATTGCAGACGGGGACAAGCAAAGAATTACAAAACACTTCACTTAAAGATCACCAACTTGGACTATTAGCTTGTCCCCGCCTGCAATACCTTTTGATCTTACAAATTTGTATAGATTATGGGTGCCTTTCACTTACAGCCCACGACGACCGCGGCGTGGTCCCATGGATCTTTGATTGGACTAAAGATCGAACGCGGTTATTTGATTGGACTGGCGATCGACCGTGGTCGTCGTGGGCTTGAAGTGGAACACACCCTGCAAAGCTTGTTTTTCGCTTTTTAGTTTTGTTTATGTTTTTAATAATTTAGTTTATTTTTAATTTAGTTTATTGCTTTTCAGTTGATGTTTTTTAACGCAGTCGGGTTTTTTGTTTATTTTTAATAATTTATTTATTTCTAGCTTTTTAGTACACATTTTCCATTTTAGGTAAAAGGGTTTTTTTTAAATTTTTTATTTCAATTTCTATTTAAATTTTTAGTCAATTTGTTTCAAATACAGCTTCTGTATTTAAGGCGGGGGGGGGGGGGTATACCTTGTCGGCAAAAATTAGAAGTCCAACTTTGTAAAGTTTTTCTGAGAAAATGAATGTAGTAGATCAATTTGGGTTTCGAAACATTATTGTACAAGTCTTGAAGAACATTTAACAATTTGTTCAAGTCAAAATATTACAAAATGGCCGCGTGGCAGCTGAACTCCAAAAAGCACCTCTTAAAATGCGGTGGAAGATATCCCAATGGTGTCGTTAGACCTACAACATCGGAAATAAAAAAATTTAGTTTAATGTATGTTTATCCAGTCCGCCTCGATCCAGATTTTTTATATTTTAATTTTTTTTTGAGGTATTAAGGTTCAAAGTCAAACGGTCAAAAAGTCAACATCGTCACTTAAACGGTCATAAAAAATTTTTGAGACAAAAATTTAAAAATCTGGATCGAAACCATTGGGATATCTTCCATCGCATTTTAAGAGGTGCATTTTGGAGTTCAGCTGCCACGCGGCCATTTTGTAATATTTTGACTTGAAAAATTTGTTAAATGTTCTTCAAGACTTGTACAATAATGTGCCGAAACCCAAATTGATCTAAATACATTCATTTTCTCAGAACAAATTCACAAAGTTGGACTTCTTATTTTTACCGGCAAGGTGTACCCTCGCCTTAAACTAATGCAATTTCATCCTATCAGAATTCTCCATGTATGTGTTTTAGATGATTAATGCTTCGCCCTGTATACATAATTCAAGCTCAATACATAATGTGCTGATATTTTTTTTTTCGCTGACGCTTTAATTAAATATTATAGCCTATGTCACTCCCACAATGAATACGATTCTAATGACACCTCATATGTTAAAATCCGTCAAACCGTTTAGCCTGTAGAGCGTGCCAAAGAAATAGACATACATACATACATACATACATACATACATACATACATACATACACTCGAAAAACATAACCCTCTTTTTTTTTGGCAGTCGGGTAAAAACGCAATAATCTACACCCCCACCCCTAATTCATACACAGATTTTTATATTCAATCCATGATGTATTCTCTTATTATGTTATTATAGATTACAGGCCCGTAGCCAGGATTTCATTTCGGGGGGGGGGGGGGGCACTTGTAAAAAGCCTTTTGTAAAATGTACAATTTTCGATTGTTCCCTTCACCCCTTTTTTTGTCTTTTCAACATTTTGAGGGGGGAACGTGCCCCCAAGTGCCCCCCCCTGGCTATTGGCCTGATACATTACGACATATAAATCGTAAATCATGCTGAGAGTAAAATTCAAGACATTCCAGAAAATAACGGCTTATTCAAAGCCTATTCGCTGGGTGCGTGACATCTGGCCACCGTTTTTGCACAATTTGTCCGCAGCGGACGCTGGCGTCGTTTTTAATACCCCCATTATGCACTTCGCACCCAGCGAATAGGAATCGGGTTACCATAAAAAGAATGTTGGGGGTAGTACACGTTAACCCTGACCGCAAATTAAAAAAATTTCCGAAGTAAAGATTAGTAAACGGCCCAAAAGGCAATTCTAAAAAGAAAATTTGCGGACCATGGCAAATTGAACCAAAAATTTGCTAAAAACTAAAAAATACATAGAGCCTGAGTCGTGGCGGAGTTATTCGCGAAATCTTTGGGGAGGGGGACAAATTTTTCTATTTTCGCTCTGATTTTGAATTTTGTTAAGGTGGCCGAGAAATTGGTTTTTTTTGTTCGACACAAATCATAAAAACGAATAAATTTAAAAAAATTCTGAAAACAGATTCAAAAAGCCTAAGTTTGAAACTACAAGGTGAGTGAATTTCAAAAAAAAATAACGCAAAAATATTTTTTTTTTTAGAATTTTTACCTATATTTGTTTCATCCTAAATTTTTAAAGCCCAAATTTGGATTCTAGTTGTAACGTCAACTTTGAAGAACATTATTTCACAAAGTCGGTATACTAAAGTTTTCTATTTTTTGAGTTTTGTGTCGAATGGAAAATGTCTTTTAAAATCCTTATAGTAACACATGTATGTATGTTTTTTTTTAAATAACCTGCTGGATCCCTAAAGAAAGGGATTGTTTCAAACTATGGGTAATTTGCGGATTTAGTGTTTTTAAGTGAATTTCTTAATTCTGGGGCTGAGGGGGTGCAACTCCCAGGAGTAGGTGAAGCGAGACAGTATAGACGCCGTAAGGCCCTTAGCCTCTCCCTACTCAAGACCATCGTGCGTGGCGAAGAGTCACATCCTACTAGAGGTAGCCCTGTCCAGCAAAACACGATGGATCTAGACCAGAGAAGGTCGATAAAAAATCCAGCCAACGTAAGACTGGTAATCTAATTTGGCGGTAAACCAAATTACTCGAAATTTCACAGTCAGCCTCGGAAAAAAGGACGGATCTAATGGTAATATAGGACGTCCAAGAAAGCGATGGGCTGACTGAGAATCGGAACAGGCCTGAGCCTATACCGTGAAGCAGACGACGACGAAGTGAATTTCTCGGCCACCTTAATCCAGATCAACTATATACGGGGGGGGGGCAGCTACGCCCAGCTTCACCATTCAATATTCTGAATAAAAGCTAATATTTTGTTTTCATAATTTTGACGATGAAGAGTGCCTCAAAAATATCTGTTGCTCTGGGACTTTTTTCTTTTGAAAGGATATCCATAATAGTAGATCTCAAGAGAGATTGTAATTTAATCAACCAATAGAAAACGTGTTTTAGCGATATTAGATGTTTGCCATTGGTTCATAGTTGGATAAGATAAGTGGATCACTAGATCTACTTCAATAAAGGCAAAAATTGGAGCGTTCTGATTGGCATTAAATTATGCGGACAGACGGACATTATAGGCTATTCTGCGTTAGAAGCCCAAAAATGCAAAAATGATTAAAAACTTTTTATTTTTTTCTGTGTTTTATAATTAGTCCAATTGAATATGACCATGATCGAATCTATTACCTCTCTAGAACATGGAGTCGGTTTAGTGTATTAAGTATTACCAATAAAAAACGTCAATTAACATTAATAAACGTTTCTATTCGTGAGTTATTATGTTATGGTTTATTGGTTTCTCATAAAATCCGTGCTCTAGAAATCAGAGTTAAAATCGTCATTTCAAATTTAAATCTTTGCCGCCAATATTTACAGATGGCGTTACACTGCAATCGGAAAGGAGGTTGCTGAACATGACGAACGAACGAGGACGAACATCTCTCATTCGGTTTGTGACATCGAGAACGAGTTTACGTATAGAAGTTTCGGTAAGCATAATTTTCATACAACCTTTTCCATTTTCTTAAATATTCGCATTTATTTCTAAATTACATCATTGTACAACTTTCTCATACGTTTAATTTAAAAAACAATGATGGATGAACGAAATAATTTGCGATTTCCAAACCACGCCTGGTGATCTGGGCAAGGGGGTTTAAAATAATTTTTTTAACCACTCTAATCCACCGAGGCAAAATTAAAACCATACGTTAATCCCATTCTACATACAATTATGTGTAGCGTGATTCAAGTATAGGTTACATTTACCATCAAATGTATAATAAAATTTTTTTTCCACGTGGTCGACGTTGGCTTTAATTGAGGTTATCTTGTTATAGTAAAAATCAACCGCCATGGTTAACGGCAGAATTCCGACGGTATGTTCAAAAACGTACGTCACACCCAGACGTCCATATGAAAAGGCACGTTTGGACCAAGAATTGAAGATCATCGGTGAATATGGTCTTCGTAACAAACGTGAAGTTTGGAGGGTAAAATACACTTTAGCCAAGATCCGTAAAGCCGCTCGTGAGTTGCTTACTCTTGAAGAGAAGGAGCCAAAGAGGCTGTTCGAAGGTAAGCATTGTTTCAAAAATCTAGGTGTGCCCTAACGCCACGCTCTTACAAACTATTTGTTGTAAATGAGTGCCAGAATTTTTATTTAAAAGGGGGCTATATGAAAAACCCAGCTAGGAAGCAGTTTATTTCGAATTATATGAAATTTTCTGTGCCGAAAGTATAGGGTACATTTTTAAAATACAAATCAGTACTAATTTGTAGCACCATATTGTTTGAAGTATAACCAAACTAATTTTGTTCTCGATTATAGGTAATGCTTTACTTCGTCGTCTTGTACGAATTGGAGTGTTGGACGAAAGTAGGATGAAGCTCGATTACGTTTTGGGTTTGAAAATTGAAGATTTCTTGGAACGTCGTCTTCAGACTCAGGTTTTCAAGCTTGGACTTGCTAAGTCTATTCATCATGCTCGTGTTTTGATCAGACAAAGACATATTCGGTAATGCAATTTACTTGGATTTTTTAATTCTAAAAGGCCACTTAGACTTTTGTCTAATGTCTTGAAATTATTACCCCCTTCTGGGCCACTAGGCGTGGTTGGTTCCACATAACCGGAAGGTAACAATTTGATTACTGTAAAAATGTCTGTCGAGCTTAGAGTCACCGATAAAACTAAAGATGTTTTGATGGGTGCTAAAAGTTAACTCGTAGATTGAAGATTCCAGTTTTATGCCCCGACCATGTTTATGATAATATGAGCGGGTACCTTATGAGGCGACATTTTGCATTTAAATAGATTTATTTCTTGAGGTAATTTTTAGGTCAAATTTATTTATTGATTTTCTCTTTATAGTGTGCGTAAACAAGTTGTGAACATCCCATCGTTCATTGTCCGTTTGGATTCACAAAAGCACATCGACTTCTCTTTGAAATCGCCATTCGGTGGTGGTGGCCCAGGACGTGTTAAGAGGAAGAACCTCCGCAAGGGAACCAATACAGGTGTTGTTGAAGAAGAGGAAGATTAAACTGTACATTGTTTTAACAAATAAAAATGTAAAGTTACCCATGGTCTTTTTATACCCTCTTAAATTGTTACCCTTGAGTGAACATCCATAAATGAAAAATATTAATAAGGTCAATAGTAAAATTTTAAAAAAAGATTCCAAAAGCTAGGCCCCTCGATTAAAAAAAATATCAATCTGTTTCCGTGATATAATTGCAAAAGAATAATAATTTTGCTTCGTTTAAACCATAATTGCAGAAATCTAGGTGACCCATATATAGCAGCGGTCGGCAACTGGTGGTCCGTGGTATAATTTTATTGGTCCGCGAAATAATTCTGATATTATTTCAATTTGCTGAACTCATTTAATAAAATTTTTAATTAAAAAATAAAATGTTAAGCTGTCTCCAGTGGCGGATTTTCGAAGAGGCCTCAAAATTCAGCTCTCAAAATAAAAAAGAATAAATATTTTATTTAATTATTAAAAAAGTGATACATAGGGAAATAACATTTGAAAATTAACCAATATAAAATTACAAAAGATTTGCTGATATTCAGGTTGTATTAATTATGAAAATTGAATCTCATTCTTATTGGTGCTTTAAAAAGTAGGAATTTCTAGTTAAATTACCTAATTTTATGAAATGTTATATTATAATATAGTATAAATTAGGTATTAAAACCATGTTTTAATGTGCAATATTCCTACATAAAATAGATAGTATTTTCCAAAAAAAATCGCCTGCGGCGCTAATGAACGGGGCTCTCCCCACGTATATGCCGGAGGTTGAAAATCATTGCTGTAGGTTTCAAGGGTAGTGAAAATATTTACGAAAGGGGCTCAAAAGTTCTAAAACAGCCACTGCTTATTTGTACAAATAGACTCCTCACATGTTGCTCGGAGCAAGTGTTAGCGTGCGATTCAATAAGTTTGGTTAATTATGACATAGGGATAAAAAAAAGGTTATTCAAAAAACTTTAGCGGTCAAAGTGAATAATTAAAAAGTCATTGGTCCGCAAAATTTAAATTGCCAATTTAGTGGTCCGCAATACCTAAAAGGTTGCCGACCGCTGATCTATAGGACATAGCCATATACAAGCCAATTTGTTTTCCTTTCATGGATGAGCCTTCCTTCTTCTTGTAGTCCTTCTCCTATCGGAGGTTGGACATCATCATGACTATTTTCACCTTGTTGACAGCTGCTCTGAACAATTCCGTGCTGCTGCAGCCAAACCACTCGCGCAGGTTCTTCAGCCACGATATTCGACGCCTACCAACGCTTCTCTTTCCTTTTATCTTTCCTTGCATAATGAGTCGCAAGAGGGCATATTTTGGGCCTCGCATAACATGTCCCAGGTATTCGAGTTTTCTCTTCTTAATAGATGTTATAATTTCACAGTCTTTGTTCATTCTCCTCAACACCTCGACATTAGTAACTCTATCTGTCCAGGGTATGCGCCACATTCTGCGGTAGCACCACATCTCGAATGCTTCCAATCTTTTTATTTGAAGTTGCTTGAGGGTCCATGCCTCAACTCCGTATAGCAGAGTGGAGAACACGTAGCAGCGAAGTATTCTCGTTCGCAGTTCTAGTCCGATATCCCGGTTGCAGAGAAATACCTTCATTTTCACGAACGCCGATCTTGCTATCTCTATTCTTGTCCTTATCTCAGTTGCCTGGTCTCCCGTATGTTCCAGCCTGGTTCCCAGGTTCCGCTTCGCCGCCCGCCAGCAATACTGTATCATCGGCGTATCTGATGTTATTGATATTTTCTCCATTTATGATTATACCTGTTGTTTCCTCTGATAGAGCCGTCTCAAAGATATCTTCACTGTATATGTTAAACAGCAGCGGAGACAGAATGCACCCCTGTCTTACACCACGGCGTATTTCCACTTCATCGGTCAACTCATTTTCGACTTTCACGTTTGCACTTTGCCCCCAATACAAGTTTGTAATTATTCTGGTGTCTTTTCGGTCTATATTCTTTCGAAGGAGCAGTTGTTGCAGTTTGTCGAGTTTAACCGTATCGAATGCTTTCTGGAAATCGATAAAGCACGCATACACGTCTTGATTCATATCCAGGCATCTCTGAAAAAGGACATTAACTCCAAAGAGTGCTTCTCTCGTACCCAGACCCTCTCTGAAGCCAAATTGGGTGTTACTTATTCCCTCTTCCAGTCTTCTATAGATCCTCTTATGTATTATCTTTAAGAAGATTTTGAGTACATGACTCATGAGTGCAATTGTCCTGTATTCTGAACATTCTCTAGGTCTTGCTTTCTTAGGTATTAATATAAAAGTTGAACGTAGCCACTGCTGTGGTATTATACCTGTGTCATATTGTAGTGATATTTCCTTGTTTAAGAGATCCAGATGGATTGGTAGACAAATAATTGGTAAATTTATGATTTGAGTTCAGTAGTCAGTCGATACGACTAATAAAAAAATAAGATTTGCATCAAAAACAAAAACCATCCCATGTAACAATTAATTGCACATGAGACACAATTTAAGTTTATTTGTGAGATACAAAAGTTTTGTAACACCTTGTGAGTGCTTTTTTTTTTTTAAATTTGATAACAGCCGCGATTTTCTGTAAAACAAAAGGTAAAAGTGATAATTCGGTGCACAAGCAATTAATAATTCCATGTTACCTGAAAATAAGTGTGATATTGGCAGACAAAACGTCGATTCCCACCATAAAAGTAAAAGATTGAATTTTGAAAAGACAAATATGAAAGAGAAGGAGAATGAAGCCAGTTCTTGGGGAGACGTCGTTCGAGAAAGAATAAAATTCTCGATAAAATCCCAATTAAGGAACTCAATTGCGATTCATTGGTATAAAAAGACCAAAGCATTAATTTACTTAGTTAAACGGAAGTAAATAAATTTACGAAATCCGAGTATTTGATGAAAGTTGTGTATTGCGTGTGTAATTGGATATTCGTGAATTGAATATCCGAAATAAAAGCGGATTACAGATATTTGTACAATCGGTACGATTAGGAGGTTGTGTTCACACGTGGTGAGCAGGTTAAGATTGGAAAATTAATTGATTACTTACCGAAGTGTAACTAAATACGAAGATTATTCAACCAACAGTTTTTCAAAAGTTGGTTAACAAAATTAAAGGATTGAAGGAGCACTTTTAATCACCAAATTTGGAACGCATTCACCGATTACCAGTAGCTGTGAAGATGTTAATGGCTTCTAACAGGATGGGCAACCTGATGTTTACCAACCGTTTTATGGGAACACACCAGATCAAGTGAAAAGTAACAAGGTACAAAATTTGTTTTATTTTTAATTAATCTAAATTATGAATCAATGAATTGTGTTGATTTTAGATTAATTAAAGGACTTTATTGATTTTAATGTTATAATTTGTTTACATGATTACACCTAATAATGAAATATCCAAATTTAGCTCCTAAATACAAGGATTTAAATGTGATTTGGATGCTTTAATTATTGCACAAAAATATAACACATTGGTTTTAGACAAAATTGTTGTCCGAGTTAATTTGATGCAAATTTTTATTAATTCTTTATGCTACTTAATAAATTATGTCTACAACAAATTGCCCTCTTATTTAATCTACTGAATCCATTGACTCTGAGGAAGAGGAAAACTCTACTCCGATAAAACGTTAGCTTTGAGGGTCTTTCTTTTTTGGGGTGGTTATTCTTAAGGTAAGAATAATCATAACAATATATTGTATTAAGGAGGTCCAGAAGGTTGTCCAACAGCTTTTCATCGAATAGTTTTATTACTTCTGCGGGGATCTGATCGGGTCCAGTGGCTTTTCTGGGCTTCATACTCTTTAAGGCATGTTCTAATTCGTGTTTCATTATTTTGGGTTCATCGTCTTGAACTTCGAATATCGTTCGCTTTGGTCTTTCATCATCAAAAAGTTCCTGAATATAATCTTGCCATCTTTCAAGTTTTTCCCTCATATCCGTTACTATGCGCCCCTCAGCATTCTTGATCACGTAATTTGCACTCGTGTTCTTCCTGACTCCCGTCATTTCTTTAATTTTCTTGTGCATGTGAAAACTATCATAATTTTTTTCGTGCATCTCTATTTCTTCACATTGCTTAGTAATCCATTCTGCTTTTCTTATTTTTATCTCTCGCTGAATTTCTTTGTGTATAATTTTATATTGTTGTTTGTTTCTGTTCTTATACTTTCGGCGTTCCTCCATTAGATCGAGGATTTTGTCACTCATCCATGTCTTCTTTTTTATTCTTTTCCTAAGTCAAGTTATCATTAATTACCGTCACTAATGCAGATTGGATTCTATTCCATGTTGCGTCTATGTCTTGATACACTTCTTTTTCTTTTGTTATTGTTGTTACCCTATCTCTAATTTGTTTCGTCACAGCTTCACGTATCACATCATCGTTTAGGAGTTCGATATCAATACTATTACCAGGTTTCTTCTTAATCTTTTTCAGTTTTATTCGTATATTTGCTATTACAGGGTTGTGGTCGGAGTGGATGTCAGCTCCCGGATAAGTTCTTACTGACTGTATGGCATTTTTGTATCTGTTTCTGATGAGTATGAAGTCTATTTGGTTTCTGACTATTTTTCCTTTTGTATCGGCTGGGGACTTCCACGTACATAGTCTTCGTTTTGGAAGTTGGAAGAGCGTATTTGTTATTACGAAGTTCTCATCTTGACAGAACTGGATCAGCCTATCCCCCCTATCATTTCTGTCGCCTAGGCCAAATCCGCCAGTACAAGCATTTACCTTTGTTTGACCCACCTTAGCATTAAAATCTCCCATCACAATGGTGACTTCGCAACGTTTTATGCTTCTCAATACTTCATTTAGTTGCGCATAGAACTCTTCAACTTCTTCTTTATCCGCGGTTGCCGCATACACCTGGATCACGTTCATATTGCCAGTCTTTGTCGCTAACTGTATCATTGTTACTCTGTCTGAGTAGGGAGTAAAGTTTATCATTGACCTGTTTAGTTTCTTGTTCACAATTATTCCCACTCCATACCTGTGGTGTTTGTCGTTGTTTCCTGAGTAATACATTACTCCTTTCGATGTGTTCATCGACCCTGCTCCCGCCCATCTCACAGCACTCACGCCAAGTATATCTAGGTTTAATCTTTCCATTTCCAACATGATATTATCCAATCTTCCAGGCGCATACAGGCTATTTGCGTCCCGATGTCGATGTCAACTTTCCATCCACGACACTGTTCAAAACCGTCCCCCCCGGAGATCCGATTGGGAGACTTATTACTCCGGAATCATTTATTCTGAACTTTGTCATGATGATGATACTATATAGTGATGGGCGCATTCGGAATACATAATCGGAATGATTCCGATTATTAAAATAATCGGTCGATTTCGATTATGTCAAAATGGTAATGAAAAATAATCGGATGATTTTCGAATGCGCGCGCAATACGATTCTTGTTTCGGCGTCACTCGTTCAAGAATCGGAATATTCAATCGAATGCGTAGATTGCGGAATAAATGAAATTTATTAAATATACCTATTATTATAATGAATAAATTTCATTTATTCCGATCGTATTTATCGGTCACCCTCCCCATAGCATAACGAGAGATAAAAAACAGGTCTAATTTTTTTACGACCCCCCCCCCACAGGCATTTTTCCGGAATGCCCCCCCCCCAAATGACCAATGGTTAGCTAATATTAAAATTTTAATGGACGGTTTCCATACGGAACGGAATATAAAATAATCGGATGATATTCCGATTATTTAAATATTCCGAATACCAACATTCCGATTTTATTGAAATCATCCGATTATGCCCATCACTAGCCTTTCATCATATAGGGTGTTGGGTGAATTCAGTTGTTTCCATTCCATAAGTTCTAAGTTGGCATTTTTGGTCTGAGGGCAGTTTACACTTTTCAATTTTTACTTGTTTCATGGATTGGGGCAGTTTACCTTAACCCCGTTACTAACACAACATTGTTGTCGCATCCTGTATGTTATGAATTGTGAAAGCTGTCAGTCAAGTCAACATAACCTATAAATTTGTGCTATAAATTTAACTGTTTGAACTTGAAGAAACTTTTCAATAATGGCTGAAAAGAATATTGGTTCGTTGGAAGAAATCGCTCTAAAAAGAAAAGAGCGTCTGCAAGCGTTGAAGCAAAAGAAGAGCAGCAGTAATGAAAATACTAAATCCGACGAAGGTGGAGTTGCTTTACCTAAACCTAAGTTTCGAAGCTACAAACCACAAGACGAACAACTTCAAGAACATGTTTTACCATTAGCAAAACCAGGCGATGTGGAAAGTGAAATCAAAGATCAGTTGGAGGCTGCTAAAGCTCCAGTGGTTATCGATGAGTTGGATATTACAAATTTGGTTCCACGTAAACCAGATTGGGATTTAAAAAGAGACGTTGCTAAGAAACTGGAAAAGTTGGAAAGGAGAACACAAAGAGCGATAGCGGAACTTATAAGAGAACGGATGAAAGCAGAACAAGGAAAGATTACAGACTCGTAGTTTATTTCAAGTTAGATAATTGCGGTGTATAAATGATTGTGTGTATTTGTGGTGCATACTATTTAATAATTGTAAGTTGACATAAATATTTCTACTATTTTTAATAAAAATTACTCGTTTATTCTTTGAATAATTCCATTCTAATGGTAGTCACAAAATACCGAAAGGGTATTCAAAATTTGCAAAGAATCAAATGAAACTGTTTAATCTCGAGATTTGCTAAAGGTTAGTGCCAGCTTCTACCTAAGCAAGGCAAGAATAAAACCTCTTGTAAAACTCAGCAGTGTGGAGCCAACATCTAAATTAATACTCCCATAAACGTATATTTTGTGTATTACTTGTTGCGTTTTCCGTTTTGCTAGTCCACTCAGAGGCGGACTAACGCTAAAATTTAATATGGTCATCATTCCTCAATAAGAGCACAATTAGTTCAGGGGAAAACATGCTGGGAGCGTGTAAAATATCCAAGTAAATCAAAATTTTGCAGCTTCAACCGTCGGAAATTTATTCCATAGATTTATTCGTTAAATAGCTTGGGGGGGGGGCTGTAAACACGTTGCCTCCCCAAGTCGAATTTTGGGTCGAGCTTAAATGAGCTTTAATTTTTTTCTTTTGAACCTCAACCGTCTGTCCGTGTGATGATAGAAATGGAAGCTCATTCAGGCTCTAACGAAGCTTTAACAATTGACACCAATTTCATCCAAAAATTCAAAATAAGAGCGAAAAACATGTCTATCAACCCCCCCTCCCCAAGATTTCTCGAATAACTCTGTGACGGTTGAGGCGGCTTGAAGTGCCAACGTGTCTGCAGACAGCCCCCCAGATATTTTGCGAATAAATTTGTGCCTTTAGAGGCTAAAACAAAAAAACAGGAATCTCATTTAGGCTCTAACGTTTGACACTAATTTTATCCCAAAATTTAACTTGGGAGGGCTCATCCAAACGTTTTCGTGAATATCTTCGCGACGGTTGAAGCTCAAACGGAAAAAATGGAAACTCGTTTAGGCTACAACGATTGACACCAATTTCACCCAAAAATTCTATTTAGGAGAAGGGCAGCGACATGCACATCAAAGGAACAACTTCACTTCCCTTGTGAGCTTTGCCCCCAAGAAACTTTTCTAAAACGGTTCATTCCAGGATTTCAAAATTTGAATTTTTGCGCCAATCAAAGTGACACCTGGTGTCATTTTTGTATAACCACCGGTAACCGACGTCTGGCACGGTCTGGCACGTGTATTAGCAATTAGCATTTGATTTGAATCATTTCATTTCGGTTGAAGATGGGAAGAAGATGGTTTACTTTACAGTTGACTCAACTTTAATTTATTGTGATTATAATAAATTAAAATCTACATGAACTTTTTGGTAAGATACTTTATTTATTTTAAATTAACTAACTTTTATTGAATATTTTAAAACTAAATAATTATGCCAGGTGATCTTGGCAAGGGAGTTCGAAGCATTTTTTTGGAACTACTCTAATCCACCAAGGCTAAATTAAAACTTTACGTTAATCCCAGTCTACATTTTTGTATGCAGATTGATTCAAGTAATATGTTACATCTGAATTTATCTTTATTTTTATAAGATTTTGCCACGCTCCCACGTGGTTTTTTTCACCACGTGTTTTTCAACTTCTACAATGGCGTTTTATTTTACAGTAAATTTCTTACAATGGAGGTGAAATGTGAATTGAATGAAGATGAACCACCGGTCATTACTTTCAGGGTATTTCATCCATGAGAAGAATGAATCTGGGATGTGGAAATCCAAAATCAGCAAATAATTTCATACGGTGAAAGCATGGAAACATTTTGAAGGTAAAATTCTAGTTTTATGTATATTTACGCCCCCACGCCACGCTCTTACATACATTTTGTAGTAAATGAGTGCCAAAATAAATGAATTATTTATGCAGGGGCCATACAAATAACCCAGCTAGGAAGCAGATTATTTCAAATTATGAGATTATCTGTGCCGAAAGTGAAGGGTACATTTTCATTCACAAATTAAGTATTATTAAACAACTAAATTGACTATGTTTTCAGAACGATCGATCGATTTTATTTCCAATTTTTCACCAAGTGACTACCGAATCCATTAATTATTTACAAGTAGAATACTTCTAAGGTTAGTTGAAATTTTTTCTTTTGTACCCTAACGCCACGCTCTTGTAAATATTTTGTTGCAAAGAGTGCCAAGTTACAACTAACTAAAGGGAAAATTAAAGACCCAGCTAGGAAGCAGTTTATTTCGAATTAAATGAAATTTTCTGTGCCGAAAGTAAAGGGTACATTTTTATCAGTGAATTCTGTAAGCCACTAATTTTGCAATTTTTTTTAGTATAATTCAAAATGCTATGAAATTTGAAGATCGACTACATTAGGATCCCAAATATTTAAAAAGGTTTGTTGAATTTTTTTATCTTTTGTGCCCTAACGCCACGCTCTTGTAAATATTTTGTTACAAAGAGTGCCAAGTTACAATTAACTAAAGGGAAAATTAAAAGCCCAGCTAGGAAGCAGTTTATTTCGAACTAAATGAAATTTTCTGTGCCGAAAGTGAAGGGTACATTTCTTTATTTTACTTCACACTTCTTATTTTTAAATTTTGCAGGAAAACGTCTCAATAAATTGAAATCATTGGGGTGCAGCCTTCTAATGTGAGTATTTCTTTTTTTCGATTCGAACAATTTCTTCTTACATTTTTAAATGATTATAATTTCAATCCATTCAAAGACTGTGGCTAACGATCATGATCTTCTTGCCCTTGTTAAGGTTTTCTTAGCAAGTGGCTAAGAGGTTTTTGATTGGTACCATTATTTGGTTAATTTGGGCTCTGATTTATAGTTAAATTACTATTGAAATTTTGCTTGTTTTCGATTTACTAAATTTTTTTTAATATTTTTAGATTCCCATTGATGCTCATATTTTGAACAGTATGAAAGACAATTTGGGACAAAACATTTTCTTTATGATCAAACAACAATAGCAGGTAGCAATCGAGTTTCTATTTTTAACAATTTTTTTATCGAGCTTAGAGTCACCGAGAAAGCTACAAATGTTTTGGTTGGTGCTAAAAGATAACTCGTAAATTGAAGATTCCAGTTTTTATGCTTCCAACATTGTTTCTCAGTAGCATTGTTGGTTACCGAATGAGGCGACATTGTATTCATTAGTACTCATCAGTAGTAATAATAATTTACTCTATTAATTTTTGTTATTCTTTCTAGAATTATCATTGTTTGTTCCTCGACCAGATCATCAGTTACATTTTTTGTAAGTAGCAATTAAGTTATTATTATTAAAGAAAGATTCATCGAGCTTAGAGTCACCGAAAAATTTACAAATGTTTTTGTTGGTGCTAAAAGATAACTCGTAAATTGAAGATTCCAGTTTTTATGCTTCCAACATTGTTTCTCAGTAGCATCGTTGGTTACCGAATGAGGCGACATTCTTCAATTAAATAATACATAATAATTATTATTAGAATATTAAGAATTAATTTGTTATAATCTTTCTAGGATACATGGGAGGAATTTTCAGAACCATGCAAGGAGATGGAATGATAAGCATAATATAATCATTTTTTATGTAAATAAAATTTTTGAAATAAATTTCAAATACAATAAATCATCAGTCTTTTATTTTTTTAAATCCACGAACTGGATTACACCCCTTGCCTTAATCAATAATTATTTTACTACTTAATGGGAGGTTCTCATCAAGCGGTTCAATATAGAAATTACCAATAATTATGGTGATTTGCTATATATTTTAAAGTATTAAACAAAATAGTTTAAATTTTCTTTACCGCCAAAAACTACACTGAAAAAAAAAGGTACGCCATATTGATGAACACCATTCATCCAAGTGAAATTCATCGTAATGATGATGATAATTATCAATATGATGTACAAAAACTTAGATAAAATAATGAATTTGATTTCATCAATTTATTTTCATCATGGAGATGAAATAATCATCAATGTGCTGTACCAAGTCATCGATGAGGTTTAAAGAATGATGAATGATTCATCAATACAATGAATTTTATTTCATCGGTTTATTTTCATCATCGTGATGAAATATTCATTGACTTTTTTTTTCAGTGTATGTAAATTCTAAAAAAACAAGAAAATTGAAAATATTTTATGGTTCAGGAAAAATCTTCGCCACCAACAAAGGTTGGATCGTCCATCTTGCATCACTATTCTGCCGTGCTAAGTTAAATCGTCCTATCTACAAATTGCCTAAGGTGCAAAGTTCTATCTTTCAAGATTATAGATACTGCAATGATTTCTTTGTAATGGAAAGAGAAGAATTTTCTGAAGGTCATTTATGATATAATTTTTAATCTGCTTTGATAACAGGTTAGCATTTTGATTGTTAATTAGCGATTTTATATCAAAAACACAATTAATAGGTACAAAAAAATATTATGTCATGACAGGTCAAATAGCAATCTTTAATATTCTGCATTAAAATTGTTTACATTTCAAGAACTAGAGAGCAGGCTATTAATATTTCACAACCTATCTCTTTCGCTTCATATAATTCTCATAATTTCAAAATACCTTATGAAACCAACGAAATATTTCTTTCATTCTTCCAACCACTGAAAGTCGTCATTATTAAATTTTTACATTTAGATTTACAATTTATATTTTAAATCGAAATTGATTTACCAATATAGTTAAAAAAACAGACCTGCATCTGATAAGTTAATGATAATTAATTTTGAATGTCAAATTAAGAAATAGAATCTTTATTATGTGTATAATATTTACTACAAGTTATGTGAAAAAATGTATAAAAAAATATAAACACAATGTTCTTCTCATATTTTCAACTGTTTGTGATTACTGATTAACCACGTAAAATTTGTACACAAAACTGTTCATGTTATGATTTATGATCTTGAGCTGTACAGTTTAATGACACTGGAGCAATTTGATGTAAATTAAGCCTCGTGTACTTGTTTACATTTCCCATTCCACACTCAAAAAAAATATCATTCATCAATTTTTCTGCAACAATTTTAATTTCTTTAGAAAATGTTCGTAACTTGTGCGCCACATTTTTTCCTATCACATCAAATTCGTCTTCAACTTTAGGTTTCTTATTTACAAGTTCCAGTGGTTCGAAAGATTTCCTTTTTGATGAATTTAAATATGTACTAATATTTGGAGAAGGGCTCCTTGAAGGTTTATTATTTACAACAACTTCCAGTGGTTCGAAAGATTTCCTTTTTGGTGTATTTAAATATGTACTAATATTTGGAGAAGGGCTCCTAGAAGGTTTCTTATTTACGACAACTTCTAGTGGTTCGAAAGATTTCCTTTTTGGTGAATTTAAATTTGTAATATTTGGAGAAGGGCTCCTTGAAGGTGTTGGAGATTTGCACTCATCCATGTTAACTATTTCAAATTTTTTGTCCAATCGGAACTCCTGCAAGAACAAAATTTATTTCATTTTATCATACGGAGCAAATATACCTACATTTAGTGTAGTTTCAGCTATCGGTGCTTCATGATCTGGATTTACTAAAAACAGTAGTTTCTCAAAGTACCAAAGACGAGGCTGATATACCTTACCACCGCTCCTTTGAGATTCTATTACTTTTTTTAATTCCTTGCGAAAGCTTCCACGTAGAGAATCAATCTTACGGATTACCTAAAATAGTAAAACTAAAATTGGAATTCTGGAAGGAAAAATAATTTACCATGTCTCGATTCGCATCGCTGTCTACTTCTCTTAATTTCCGTTTTAATACTTGATAAGCTGCATGCTTTAAAGTTTTATTGGTGTACTGGGGTGATTTTACTTTCCATAAGCAAGGATAGGTTTTGTATAAATCTATAAACTCCGTTAAAAATTTTCGTGGAGAATTTCGAAGATCGCCCATTTTCAACTTTCAAATATTCGCACGAGAAAATATAAAGGTACGGGTAACCTTGTGCTCACGTGCCGTGTTCCTGGTGAAAAGTGTCGCACCTACCATACTGTCACGAAGGTTAATGTTTCCGCATCTCTTTTATAATGTGTTACAAGTATGAAACCCAAATAATTTTATAATAATAATATTAAATATTTGCAATGACAACAAAATAAAGCTACAAACTTGCGTTTTTGTCAAACCGGTCGGTTAAACTTGTGCGAACTATGGCAGTGGTTCCCAAAGCGTAAGCTAAAACTTATCTATTCTTCATATAAAGAGAAATCGTAAGCATTTAATATTGAAAAATTTACTAATTTAAAGAAAATTATAAAAGGGGTAGCAAACATTTGATCGTATTTTGAAAAAGTTAAAGATTAACCCCTAAAGGCATCATTGCCATGGACCTCTTAAAATAATTTAAGACGTCCGTGATCGTTTCTCAGATTACTTTTTGTCGCAAAGAAAGAACAAAAAGAATCTTGCGACCCCTTCAGCTTAGGGTGTTTGTGACTCCAAAAATTAAAATTTGGAAAACGATTACTTTTTTGACGAATTCTTATATACCTCATGAGAAAACTCGACTGGCGCAGTTGGTTTCTGAATAAACATAAAATTTAGTATTTCATGAGCGACTAGAATCAAAATAATATTCGATTTGCATATTTTTAAGCATATTAATATACGAGGAGTGTATGATAGTTACCTGTTTTAGGGAAGGAAACGCATTTTTCTTAACTTTTTTTAAATTTATTTTTCAATATCTCCTTGCAGCTTACATTTAGGGCCAACTTTTGTTTCATCACCAATTTGCACCATGAGTATTAAATTATTATACATGTATTTTTTTTATGTTTGGCAACAAAAATATAAATAAGGTAGATGTGGCAGCAATTCGTATCGTAATTCGAGAGTAGTTTTGCTGTGGAGATTGCTGACGAGTGTGCAGGTGCGTTGTCATGATCAAAAATAATTTTGTTCTTCACCAAATAGGGCCGTTTTTTCATCAATCCCGCTTCTAATTGCCAATAAATTAGCATAGTACTGCTCCAAGATTGTCATTATTCCCTTCTCCAAATAGTTGATAAAGATGATACCTCTCAAATCCTAAAAAAAAAAATCGGTGGGAACAATGATTTCTGGGCGATGGAATCCTCTTTACCGTCTTTGGAGCAGGTTTGCAGGGCGAAGTCTACTGTCCTAAGATGCATTAGATTTTTAGTTATTTTGATTTTAGTGCAATTTTTTATTTAAATTTTTTGATAAAAATTTAATTTTGTTCAAATATTCTGAAACTTTATGAAAACATTAATTCAGTTGTAATAAACACAGGAAAAATAACGAATTTGCAGTTATTTTGACTTAAATTTTTTGATAAAAATTTAATTTTGTTTAAATATTCTGAAATTTTATAAAAATATTAACTCTTTGTAATAAATACAGAAAAAATAATGAAAAAATTCTAAGCGTCAAGATGCCTTTGATTTGCAGTTATTTTGATTTCAGTGCAATTTTTGATTTAAATTTGATAAAAATTTAATTTTGTTCAAATATTCTGAAATTTTATGAAAATATTAATTTAGTTGTAATAAACACAGGAAAAATTATAAAAAAATTCTAAGCCCTAAGATGCCTTAGTTTTGCAGTTATTTTGATTTCAGTGCAATTATTTTTTATCTAAATTTTTTGATAAAAATTTAATTTTGTTCAAATATTCTGTAATTTAATAAAAATATTAATTATGTTCTAATAAACACAGGAAAAATAATGAAAAAATTCTAAGCCCTAAGATGCCTTAAAATACCAGTTATTTAGATTTCCACTTATTTTGATATAAATAAGTGCAATTTTTTGATAAAAATTTAATTTTGTTCAAATATTCTGTAATTTAATAGAAATATTAATTATGTTCTAATAAAACCATGAAAAATAATGAAAAAATTCTAAGCCCTATAGGATGCTTTAAAACAGCGGTCGGCAACCTTTTGGGTATTGCGGACCACTAAATTGGCAATTTAAATTTCGCGGACCACTAACTTTTTAATTGTTCACTTTGATCGCTAAACTTTTTTGAATAACTTTTTTTAACCCTGTCATAATAAATTAACTAAACTTATTGAATCCCACGCTTACATTTGCTCCGAGCAACATGCGAGGAACATATTTTTACGTATAGGAAGTTGCTGTTTTGGAACTTTTGAGGCCCTCTTCTGAATATTTTCACTACCCCTACAACGACAATAGCAATGATATTCGACCTCCGGGGGAGAAGCCCCATTCATTAGCGCCGCAGGCAACTCTTTTTTTTGAAAATGCTGTCTATTTATGTAGGATTTCTACATTAAAACAATTCTTGTACCAATGAGTCAATTTTCGTAATTAATACAACCTGAACATCGGCAAACCTTTAAATATAGCCAAGTACTTAGTGGTAATTTTATATTGGTTAATTTTCAATGTTTGAGGCCTATTCGAAAATCAGCCACTGGAGGCAGCTTAAACACAATTTATTTCTTAATTAAAAATGTTATTAAATGAGCTCATCAAATTTAAATATTGTTAGAATTTTTTCGCGGACCACTAAAATTACGCCACGGACCACCGGTTGCCGACCGCTGCCTTAGAATACCAGTTATTTTGATTTCAGTGCAATTTTTTATTTAAATTTTTTGATAAAAATTTAATTTTGTTCAAATATTCTGTAATTTAATAAAAATATTAATTATGTTCTAATAAACACAGGAAAAATAATGAAAAAATTCTAAGCCCTAATAAGATGCCTTAAGCCTGGTTTACACGGGTATAGTAATCAGGAGAGTTGAGTAGCTATAGTAGAGTTCATTCTACTAGATACTCTACCACTTTTGATTTTTTTTCGTTTACACATAGTAGAGTACCAAGTAGAGTTTTGTCAAATGCATCAAACCATTTTATATGTGGAATGTAGATATCATCTGCTCCTGCACCTGATTTAGTGGATTTCTTTACTTCAAGACATTCTTGGTTATAAGTACATCGTAAATTTTTAATCTTTTGTTTTAGTTCAGATAAACCAAAGCCGGTTTTTCTAAGTTTCTCGATGATTTCTTTTTCCGCGGCCATCCTCATGTCCTTGTTTCTATAGCGTATACTGCCTAAATTCCACAGACACTCTTGTTCAACAAATAAATCAACAAGTTTAATTGTTTCATCCTCCGAGAACTTAACCATATTTAACGCAACAACGTGTACACTGCAACTAAACTCTACTTAATACTGGCTGTTGTAGGGGAGAAGATGTTTACACGGGTAGAGTGAGGAGGATAGTAGAGTGGCAGTTGTGGTAGGGGGTAAGTAGAGTATAGTTACTTTACCGCCGGCAGTAAAGTACACGAGCGTCTAGCCATCCCACGGGGGCAACCAACGAATCGTGTCGGAAATGTACGAAGTGTGACTGCACAAAAACATGTTTCACAGATGGCGCGTCCTAAAATATTAATCCTTTATATTAATCTTTTATACTTATCTTTTCACCAATACAAAATTCTAATGATTTATAAAAGTCATATGAATAAACGATAACTAATTTAGGCAATGAGGAAATTGAGGTTCCAATGTTGAATATTTACAAGTATATTTAAAAAGATATTCGTATTTGAAAATATTGAATATTTTTTAAAATATTTGTCTTTATTTGGATTATTAGATCATTCTATAGATCAAGACAAAGAAATTCGTGATGTTGTAAATCAATTTATAAACATAACAAATTTGATTGAAAATGAGGAACAACTTGCAGCTATGAGGAATCAAATTGCTCCATTGGAACATATTGTTAAAGCTAATAAAAAAATTCAATGTCAACAAAGGTTTGCTTCTACAAAAAGCACCATCAAATGTAAGAAACGTTTGAGTAATCCTACTGACACCGAACGACGGGAATTGGGGCTAGAAATTATTTGGTCAAAACAAAAAGATGCTTAATAATATTATGTTTGTTCCATATTTTTCTTTAATAAAATTTATTGTAACTTATCTATTGTATTTTTAATCTTGCGCGAGCTATGACACGAGCTATGTTCGCTTTGTTACCTCTGTGGGATTTAATAATTTAAAATTACGCGCTTGCGCAACCGATGTTCGTTTGGTAGCCTCTGTGGGATATAATTTTTAAATTACTGCGCATGCGTGACCGATTTCAGCTACCTGTGTTCGTTCGTTGCCTCCGTGGGATAGCTAGACGCTCGTGTAAAGTACTCTATTCTACCAGCTACTCGCTACTCTACTCCATACTCTACTCTACGGAGCTTTTTGTCGGGTTTCTACGAGTAGAGTTACTCTACTAGATACTCTACTCTACTGATTACTATACCCGTGTAAACCAGGCTTTAGAATACCAGTTATTTTGATTTCAGTGCAATTTTTTATTTAAATTTTTTGATAAAAATTTAATTTTGTTCAAATATTCTGAAATTTTATAAAAATATTAACTCTGTTGTAATAAATACAGGAAAAATAATGAAAAAAATTCTAAGCCCCAAGATGCCTTAGATACGAATGTCTCGCGACAGTAATAACCTGGCTGTGACTATGGCGCCATCTGTGGATGGGATGATCCTGTGGAAAGGAATTTTATTTGAAAGCATGCGCATTTGTTTCTGTTTTGTACTTAGAAATAGGAATACCAAATTTAATTTTGACAGATGTCAAATTTCTATAATGAACTTACTACATGAAATTACATTACTTTACGTTAACAATATTCTAGTATGTTATTTACTCTACTTCTACTACTATTTAAGTTATTGAATAAATTATTTAAAAAAATAATGATCATTAATTAAAACGTGTTAAAAAACACATTCAATATTAATAATTATCTTAAATTCAATCCTTAAAATGAAATTATTCAATGTTCAATTACTATTAATATTAAGGTAAAATAAGTAAAACTGTTGTATATGAGTATTATAATTATTATAATGTATGAGTTTTTAAATTCTCTTATGTGCACATTTATTTTTAAACATGTGCAAATTATATACTTCAACGGTTTTTCGCCTGTATGAGTTTTAAAATGATTTTTTTAAAATTATTATTATGTGCACATTTGTAATCACAAAATTCACACTGAAACTAATAAACAAATAGTAGTATTAATGTTTATGACCTATTATTGTACAAGGAAAAAATTTAAATAATAAAAAATGTACTTTAACGAAATTTTACATCTGTCAAAATTAAATTTCGTATTCCTAAGTACAAAACCGCACCAAATGCGCATGCTTGGATACATAACACAACTTCGCATAACCTCACTGTGAAGTCAAATTTTCTAAGAGTTACTTCACCGGACCACAGATGGCGCCACAGTCACAGCCAGGTTATTACTGTCGCGAGACAATCGTCCTTAGATTTGCAATTATATTGATTTTAGTACAATTTTTTATTTAAATATTTTGATCAAAATTAAATTTTGTTCAAATATTCTGAAATTTAATGAAAATATTAATTCAGTTGTAATAAATACAGGAAAAATAACAAAAAAATTCTAAGCTCTAATATACCTTAGATTTGTAGTTAATTTGATTTTATTGCAATTTTTGATAAAAGTTTAATTTTGTTCAAATATCCTAAGATTTTAAGAAAATTTAATTCTGTTTTACATTACAATTATTACAGGAAAAATAAACAAAAAAATTCTAAGCCCTAAGATGTATTAAGTATGCAGTTATTTTGATTTTAGTGCAATTTTTGATTTAAATTTGATAAAAATTTAATTTTGTTCAAATATTCTGAAATTTTATGAAAATATTAATTCTGTTGTAATAAACACAGAAAAAATAACGAAAAAATTCTATGTCCTAAGATGCATTAGATTTGCAGTTATTTTTATTCTAGTGCAACTTTTGATTAAAATTTTTTAAAATTTTGTAAAAGAAAATCTTACACCATAAGTTCAAATCAATTATTGTTTTAGGGAGTGTAGGATTAGTGAAAATACTTAGAGGAGGGCCTCAAAATTGATTTGCGCCTGCGACCTGATAAGTTCTAAAACTGCCACTGATACAGGGTGACCGGCCGCCGCTGATGTGAACATAGGAATTAACATGGGAAACTGATTTTTCTTTACCCGTTACCCGGTATATATTTCTTTATAATCTCTTTAATCCCTTTATAATCTAAATATTTTTAACACAAACAATATTCACCACAAGCATAATATTCTAAAAGAGGAGCAAAGTTCAACAAATAACCTAAGCTCTGATGTGCCAAACCGATCCAAATGAATTGTATATAGACCACAAATTTATTTTAAGAAATGAGCAATATTCTGTTATTATTAAGCTTTTTCCATTATAAAAAATCATAAAAATTATTAATTGTAAGTGCCCCCCCCCCCACCGGAAACAAAACCTAGCTACGGCACTAAACTACCTATTCCCAGTTATTTTCGGCAAATTGAATGTCTGCTAAATGATTGTTGGTCAAAAACAAGATATAAACAAATGTAATTTTTTAACTTGTTACATTCCTTAACAAACGGGCAGTTTGTGCTCAACCCTGTATAAGGTTATGACGTTATGAGTAAGGTTCAATTTTCAACACATAATATTAAGGGCTCCGGCTTGCCAGCTTCATCTCTCACCAATGTTATTAATGTAACCGATTACAAACGAAGGTGGCAATCGGATAGATATTTCAACGCAAAGATCGAAGTGGGTTGTGGAAGTGGGTGAACTTTATCTAAAATCAGCGTTCATTGTGTACGCAGGCTAACTTCGTACGATCCCCAATAACCAAATAAATAAAGCTAGAGATAAAATGGATAAAGGTAGAATAGAATTAAAACAACCGGTTTAAAAAATAGCATAAGTTTCTCTTTAGCCACTATAATAAATTATTTATTTAACTATTTGTTAGAATTATTGTAAAATGTAGCACGTAGATAAATAAATATATCACTTATTTGTAAACTTACGTCATATAAACAAATACTCATTCTTACACTAAAATCTTGTAATTTTCTTAATTAGTTAATGTGCGTACTCAATTTATTGTAATTGTTATAAATTAAATAATGAATTTTTGAGATCTTTCGAATTTTCCTATTATTTTACAATTTATACATTCAGCGACTTGAGAGAAGTAGCAATAATATGAAAGTACTAAACAAAATAAGTAATTTATTGTGCTGTTCTTTTAAACTCGAATTTTCTTCATCACTGCTTGATGGTTGCTCGTAAAATTTTTCCCTTATATTGCGGCTCATTCGTATGGTTCGTCCATGCAACGGCTGAACGGGCCGAAAGTTGTGCAATAGCTTTCCATTTTCACTGTTTAATTCACGAAATATTTCAATCTGAAAAAGTTAAATAGTAAATTTTGTTAATTTATAAAAAATTCGTCTACATACCTGGTCATGAGACAGTGTTACTGTGTATTTAAATTCAATCCAAGTAACCACTTCCGAACATGGTGGTGTCGTCAGAGAACCACCATAAGTAAAGTAAGTAGAAACATCGTCTGGTAAAAGATCCCGAAGAAATGGAATATTGCTCAAAGTTGTTGTGGAATGGGGATTTTGGACCAAAGGTAATGCATTTAGAAGAGATTTATATTTTAAATTTTCATCCTGTCCTTTCTACAACAAAAACCACAATTTGTTGTAAAACGCATAATAATGCTAAAATTAAACGTAATATCGGTTTTTTCAATTATCACATTTGTTACTTCTTTTATTTTTAGACCGTTTGAAATATTGCGTTTGAAATGTAATTAAAAATAATTAAACTTACCGAGTATAGAAATGATAGGACTGTTAAACCATCTGGATGTTCGGTAGCTTCTGTAAAGGAACCGTAAGCTCTCTGGAAAAATACCATGTGCAATTCCACTGGGTAACTAAAAAGTATGAAGTTATTGTGGAAAACTTACAGAAATATAAATTAAAATTTATATTTAATTTAATATTTATCACCATGACGTTTAAGCAAATGTAATTAATTATTGCTAATTGCTGATCAATTATCATTCGGCATGTAACTTGAGAGTGAATTTATATACTATTACTTATTAGTGAAGATTATTATTACTATTACCAACACTGAGAAAAAGGTTTCTTTGTAATAAATAAAATTTATTTGGAGTAAATAAATGGTAGATTTGGAATGAGAGAAATAAATATTTGTTTAATATAAACAAAGCATTTGTTTGACCAATATCTTTACAGTAAATTTATATTTATTAAATATTAAGTTTTGGGAGTGTTACAGAAACAAAATATTTATTAAATATAAATTTATATTTATTAACTATTAACTTATGGGATTGTTAGAGAAACAAAATATTATTTCAACATATTATATTATTTAACTCTTTCTTTTAGATTGGGATTTTTTTTTTTTATTTATCATTTTAATTATTTTAATTATATTTTCCTATCAGTGCCCTTCTTCAGAATATTGTAGCATCAAACTCTTGTGAATCTGAAAATTAAAAATTTCTGATCTGACCAAGATTCGAACCCGTGACGAATGCTTTGAACGTTGCGCGAGACTAACCATCGTAACCACACACCTATGGAGGTGTGTATGTAAAATGACACAAGTACACCCTGTGCAGGTATACGATCCAGGTATACTACCCAGGTACAGAATTTTTGTAACATCCTGTAAGTGATTTTTGATTTTGATAACAACCACAGTTTTCTGTAAAACAAAAGGTGAAAGTGATAATTCAGTGCGCAAGCAATTAATAGTACCATGTTACCTGAAAATAAGTGTGATATTAGCAGACTGGAACGTCGATTCCCACCATCAAAATTAAAAATTTTGAATTTTGAAAACACACAAAATGAAAGAGAAGGAGAATGAAGCCAGTTCTTCGGGAGACGTCGATTGAGAAAGTGTGTAAATTTCTCGATAAAATCCCAATTAAGGAACTCAATTGCGGTTCTTTGGTATAAAAAGACCAAAGCATTAATTTACTTAATTAAACGGAAGTAAATAAATTTACGGAATTCGAGTATTTGATGAAAGTTGTGTATTGCGTGCGTAATTGGATATTCGTGAATTGAATATCTGAAATAAAAGCGAATTACAAATATTTGTACAATCGGTACGAATTACAGGTTATGTTCACACGTGGTGGACAGGTTAAGATTGATGAATTAATTGATTACTTACCGAAGTGTAAGTAAACGCGAAGATTGTTTAAACCAACAGTTTAAAAGTTGGTTAACGAAAGAAAAAGGATTGAAGCAGCACTTTAATCACCAAATTTGGAACGTTTTCAACAGTAGCTGTAACGACGTCAATGGCTCCTGACAGAATAGGCAACATGGTACTTACCAACTGTTTGATGGAAATACACCAGGTCAAGTAGAAAATAACAAGGTACAAGATTTGTTTTTTATTTTAATGAATCTAAATTCTGAATCAACGATTTGTGTTGATTTTAGATTGATTAAAGGACTTTATTAAAATTGATAATTATAAATTGTTTACATGATTACACTAATGATGAAATATCCAAGTTTAGTTCCTAAAATCGAGGATTTAAATGTAATTTGGATGTTTTAATTATTACACATAAAATAACACATTGGTTTCAGGCAAAATTGTTGTCTTAAGTAATTTGATGCAAATTTTTACTATTTTCTTTTACCACTCAATAAATTATGTCTACAACAAATTGCCCTCTTATTTCGTCTACTGAATCCACTGACTTTGAGCAAGAGAAAAACTCTACTCCGATAATACACTAGTTTTAGGGGCTTTTTTTTGGGGTGGTTATTCTTAAAGCAAGAATAATCATAACAATACTTTACTAATACCTGCATTATAATTAGTACCCAATACAAGTATTATTCATAGTTAACAAATCATTTGCTTGCCAAAAGAATATTTGTTAATATTAACACAATGTGCCCAAATAATCAAATAAAGCATAATGTTGAGACAAATTTACTGAAAATTTTATAATAAACTTATCGCGTTTAATATTATTATACCGAATGTTATATTAAATAAACTATCTCAAATAAATCTACTGCTTAATAGTTAACAAACCTTTTTCTCAGTGAAGTTGATGCGAAACGCAATAAAAATCATTAATTTGTATTCTTCATGCGCTTTCAACTATGTTTATTATTCGTAATGTGTTGATTGCATTTGATTGATTTGAAAATTTACAATTATAATTATACCATTAATTTTACAAGTTAAACAGTTTCATATTATTTTATAAGTTAAGATTGCATCAGCTGCGTGCTTCCTGGCATATCCGTCAAGAAACAATATTTTTATTGACTTGCCTGCTGTTATTAATTGTGTTCTCCGAACCTTCGAGATCGTTAGCTCCCCAATGAAAGTGAAGTTGCGCAAAATCATAATTTCCAATCAAAGGTCCTCCCGATATCGATGGAGTATGGTTGGAATCCAACGTAACAATTACTATAAAAGAAGGAATGTTAATAACAGAAAGAAAAGAAATTGAAAGAGGATTGGTTGAAAGTGATAATTGGAGATCTTTCGATAGAACTTCGAATTTTTCAATAGGGCGAGATGTCTCAACTAATTATTATCAATGTAATATAGAGAAAGTGTGGATTTTTAGGAACACCTCGTGATATTATGTTGTATAAAGTTTTTAAAGGAAAATGTAAAACATAGTTTTTCACTTCTTCAAAAATTAATTAAAATGTTTATTATAATAAAAAAAATTGAAAAGAGATTCTTTTAAGGTGCGTTTGATTAAGTAAATATTGAGTGAAAGTCACGCAATCATTTTTTAATAACTTTTAGATCAACAAGATCTTTACAATAATATAAATTTTCTTTAAATTAAATTTTTTTTTTTAGAAAAACGTATGGAATAGAATATTTTTGTGTAATCCTAGGCTGTGTTATTGAATTTCTAATTTTTTCTTTTTCTGTAAGGATGTAAGGTATGAGTAAAAAAATGTTTTTTCTTTGTGACCTACTTTAATTATTGAATATTGATGATTACTCGTACCACTGTAAATTCAATATAATGGAAATACTTACAATTGGAATAAATGATCTATTTATAAATTAAGATTTTTTCCCTGGCTTAGTATACCTAACTTGGTACAGGCACTTATCACTTAAGAGTTAGGGTCATCAAAAACGATTTAACACCTTCACATTTTAATTGAATTTTGAAACAGATTAATGAGAATACTTAATAGATGAGATTTTTGTTAAACAGAGATTAAACAAATTGGAACATATAAAATTACGTTCAAAGTTATTCAGCATCGATCAAGGATGAGAGATTTTATACTATTACATAAAAATTATACATACCGGTATGCCCATTATTTGTGAGAACGGCATTGTCTGATTTCCAATCAAGATTCGAAAATATCAACGGTGGCAAATGAACCAACTGGACATTATGTTCTTCAATATTAATAGGGCTTTGATGCTTTCCCACGCAGTGTCGATATTTTTCACCCCAATGTGTCGGTCCTAAACAAATTATACAATTATAATTTTAATAATAATATGCTAATTATAACGTTAATTTCGGGATAATAGAATCCGACTTGACGTACTTTTATTACGTGCAAGATTGAAAATTAAACTAACAAGGTATAAATTAACGTTAATTATTTCAAATTAACGGTGCAACAAACTCCAGTCGATCAATTTTTCAAAAAAGTTATTTAACATTTTAATTTATAAAATGCATTGTTACAGTTCCACGTTAGCATTAGAGAATGTAAACTTTCTAATCATTCCAATTTTCTCTTTATTGTCAATTAACCATTCACCCACTCGTAGCTTTTTGCAGAATTAAAAATTACTCGTTTCATTTGTTTTAGCTTTTAATACAGTTTACACATATAATCATTTTTTTTTTATTTCAAGCAATGTTGGAATGAAATACGTCATAATCATAACTATTCGTAATTATTTATATAAAGTCTTATTATTAATTTTTTGTTATTATTTATAATTATATAGGTATTAAATATTATATTACTATTTTTGAAATAATAAATTATTCATATACGAGTCGCCTAAGCCAATCGAATTGTGAATTGTTCCGCTTAACACTTGATAAAAATATAATATGAACTTTTTTTTCTTCTATATAATAATAATTAATTGTTTTAATGAGCGTAAATAGTTTATTATAATAAGGTGTAGTATAAGTTAGTTTTATAAATTGATTAGTACTACCTACTATTAAAATGTACTAGGTATATATTTAGTAATTATAAAGGAGTAAATAAGTTTTGCCATGTTTGCTTTTATTTTACCTTCATAAGAATATGTTACAACTTATAAGTCAATGACTTGGTGAAAAAAAATTTTTTTTCTGCCATAAATTATTTTTTTAATATCGCATACATTTGAAAAGAAAGTTTTTAGACATCGAATTTTATTAATTTACCATTGTAGAACTGGAAAAAAAATTATACTTTTGGTATTCGAAGGAAAGGACATTGTCAACTTTTTTTTTAATTAGAACATACTTTTGTAGGTCGCGTTGAGTATTATTGGAAAGCTAATATTTTTCTCTTTTCAGCACTTATAATTTTTTTTAGATTAGAAAATTTTGAAGAAACTGTCAGATTTAATTTCTATCAAGTGCACTTTTGGTCAATGGATTAAATGAAATTTAAATCAAATTACTACAATTAATTGTTTAAATATCTATACCACAATAAAATTATTCACTTAAATCAGAAGGATTACAATTACAATACATTTTGTGTAACTAGGACGTGGTGAAGGTGATGCTTTAGCACTTGAGAGGCCTTGGCGCAATTCAATTTTGAGCCCCTCTTGTAAATATTTTCACTACCCTTACAGCCTACAGTATGCATTCTACGCTAACGTTTTTTACTCTGGTATAAGTAGTCATTGGGGTGGTTGGCCTGGGAAAATTTTAAGAACATTGAGAAAATAGTTAACTAGGATATTTTTCAACAGTCCTTAAAATTTTCCTAGGCCAAACCGCCTTATTGACTACTATAAAAGTTGGTGATTCAAAAAAGTTAAATTTTGAGGCCCCCTTGATTTGTGAGAACCCAGGCGCGCGCCTCATGCGCCTATTCGGAAATCCGCCACTGCATAGGAAAATACTATAATGTTTTAAAACTTTTGTTCCTTACAAAAATCTTTCTTGATTTTATTTGAAAGTAAACAATTGGGGGGAGGTTGAAGGTATGGAATACTACCCAGCTTTAAATAAGTTAAAAGATGTTTTTTCAAGAATTAAAGTTGCATCTTTATCAATTTTGAAAAGACACCTTGTTACTTCTGTGTACTGGGGGGTATTCCATACCCCCCAGACCCCCTGGTTGCACGTCCGCTCTTCACATTTTAAGGGATCTAGTGGGCTTAGCCACCCTAGACTACAAAATAGATAAGACACTTCAAAATGAAATCAAATTAAGTATGACGTAGCTTATAGTTTATGTTTTTGAAAAAATATTTTCCTGGCCTGGAGATTGCTTTAAAAAGTAAACAAATCAGACAACCGAAGGATTTGGTGGTATGGGAAATTATTTATTGTTGGGCAAGGCGAAAACCGGGGAGCGAGGGGTTAGCGCAAATTAAACCGCTTGCCACAGGCGTTTAGTACTCTCGTTATAGCTCTGCGTACGTCATAGCATATTTTAGAGTTTTAAAATTTGGAAACAGCTCTACTTCTATCGAAGGAGTTGTCAACGAGAGGTCGGATTTACATGCGTAATTTTTTTTAAATAAGGATACAGATTAATTATCAACTTATCAATCCGATAACAGTTCTCCTACTTGCTCTTGTGCGCATTTAAGCATGCTGAGGTTTGGTAGGTACTCTTCTTCTTCTTCTTCTTCATCTTCAGTCGATAACCCTTCTGCAGGGTGTGATGAGCCTTTTAGCAAAGGCTTTTCATGGCAGATTACACCCCGGTTGTTTGCCATTACGTGCCGAGGGAAGACGGCCATAATATGAGTCTTAATTCGCTCTGAGTCGAACCGGGTTCTCTGTATTAGCAGTCTATGTGCTCAATCGCTATGACAACGACCGTCTCTAGGCAGAAAACTGCTTAGCTTAGACATAAAAGCGCAATGAGTGGATCTACAAAAGATAGGGGTGATAATAAGTAGAGGCATCAGAGTATGATCGCACCCCTGGCTTCAGTGGCGGATTAAGGCCTAGGCTACCTAGGCACGTGCCTAGGGCCCGTAACTTTTGGGGCCCGAAAATTAGGTTTTTAATTTATTTTTGAGTTGGCAATCAACCCACTTAGTTGATTTCTTAAGAAATATTAAGAACTGCCCCTTTATTTTTCTATGCTTATAACTGATTTTTGAAGTAATAGTTTGGTAATTTTTGAAAATAAATAAATATTAATAAATTTTAATTACCGAATATGCCTATATACCCCTGAAATCCCACAAATTAGCACGAAAACATCTTTTTATAATTTCTAACTTCAAATCTAAGCTCGTTGACTTTGAAAATCTAAAAAATTTTGCTTGCGGCGCAATTTTTCGTTATTTTTACCCCTCCCCTTAACAAAATGTTTGAAAACATTATTTTAGCCCCCACAAACTTTTGACCCTAGTTGCGCCTATGTATGCGTCATGACTGAAAAATAGGCCCGGAAATACAATGTTGCCTAGGGCCCGCTTTAGCCTTAGTCCGCCACTGCCTGGCTTACAGTTATTAATCTGGCCCTTTTATTGATTTTACAAAAAATTATTAAAGTAAACTATTGTAAACCATAGATTTACGTAATTCTAAATCTTCTTCATCTTTTAAGTTTTGTAACGAATTTTTGAAATTCGTTGCGCAGTACTGCTTTCTTATTGAATTTCAAGATTCCTAAATACGGGCCATGCATTTATTTAAATGCAATCGTAAATTTAATGCATTTAGCTATGCAGATGGTATGTGAACCGTGAACGTTATGAATTTAATAGTAAATTAAATTTAGTGACCCGACCATCAAATTAATAGCAGAACGGTCATGTTTTGTTGTAACAGTTTTCTGAGTGCCGATTTGGAGTGGAGTGTTGTTTCTGGTTCATCGGCAAGTTTATTTTGAAATAAGTTTTTCCGGCTATGGCTAATGTTTTTGAAACATCTGGCAGTATATTTGGGTAACTGAATCTGGCGGAGTCTTACTAGTTAGATCATGGCGAGCGTGCTCTGCTTTCACAACGATATGTGAAGCAGTTTGTATTGTCGTTGTGTGGTGTTTCTGGCTCCTGTTGTCTACATCTGGAAGGCTCTGCCTGCGCAATTCTATTACGCAGTTTCTTTCCTTTGTGCGCAAGTTGGAACCATTTTGGATTTTCTGGAGTTGGTATATCTTATTGTTTTGTTTTGTTTTGGATGACGCCTGGGAAATTCTTCCCATTGTTTGGATGGTCCAGACCTGTTGACATCTCTACGCCATCTCTCACTGGTCCAGTTCCCACTACAAATCCGCCGCAGTGTTCAGTGTCGGCGAATATCAATCAGGTATTTTTCTTGTATGAAAATTATAACAACTTACAGATTTCATCTTAGGAAGCACACGTTGGGAAAGCGATTGTAGACGAACACCTGTCACCATTATATTGTAAGCTTAACGAGAGCTCGAGGTAAGTAATTTTAACTTTTCCAATTCGCATGAACTGACGTATTTATGGGCTTTTGTGTTTAATTAAGTTTTATTTTCTATTCATTTGTGCTCTCCCATTAAAAAATGGCTAAGCCGCCACCGAGTATCTCATTTTTTATTTTATTTATTATTTATTTATTTATTATTTTATTATTTATCGCTGTATATAGAAAAAATTTCAAAAATTTATGAGAAGATGTTGAACGAAGAAAAGTGGTCCCGCGCGCATTTTTTATTGTCGTATTAGAGTGTGAACCCATTTTTTAGTGTGAAAGAAGAATCTTGGGGTATAGAATATTGAATCACATGTTTAAATCCAAATTTGCACCACTCAGTCTTCAGGAAAATTATTCTTCCAAGCTTATTTGCTAGTTAATTTCTTTTAATTTGCTCTTCCACAAGAAACTTTTCTGTAGCATTCATTTTCATCTTTCCCATTATTTTATGTACTACATTTTCGACATTTAGTTTTTTCCCGATACCTTTACTAATGATAATTGCTTATCTTGATCTTCTTTTGATTTTCTGACAGTTATCTAATGTTTTATTGGAAAAGATCCTATGTTTATACCAAGAAATGTTTAAAAATCGAATTTTTAATGTTGGGATTCTAGTAGGAATAATTTTGAACAGTTTACATCAAAAATAAAAATTGATAACTTCAAATTTCGGGTTAAATTCGGGTATTTCTTTATAAAGAACACCCTAACATTTAAAACCCTAGTCTAGTCCACTCTTATTAACAGATGAGGAAAATCCATGGCTAAACAGTAAAGGAGTTGGGCTGAACAGATTCTGAGAGCAAACGAATATAGATGGATGCTACAGATTGTCAATTATTGGAAACCAAGATGTGGCAAGAGGTAGAGCGAGGGAAAAGAAGAAGAAAAAGAGAGAAGACTATGTCCAGCACTGAAATGAAAGTCTGCATAGAAAGATGTAGGTGTTTCCCCAATTTTATCAAGGTACTTTGAATTCTTTGACTGATTCTTAGACTAAAGATATGAGATTCCAAAATTTCAAAAAGATGTTTATTTTGTTGAATTGCAATTGAAATATAAATACTTCAGGGTTTTTCGAACGGAAGCGTGCCTTATTAAAACTGAAGGAGGTCGTTTGCAAAAATGGTTGATTCGTGTTTATGGAGATATCACGATTTGCGTGTAAAGTTTTTCTTATCAGAAATGATCAACAATTTTAAAGAATCAAAAGGGATTATTGCAGTAACAGTACGATTAAGGATTTGTGTCGGTTTGGACACTTTTCGTAGCATTTTAACACACTTACGGAATTATTACAGCTTAAAAAAATAGACGTTAAAATATTTAATTGGTAGTAGTTATTATCATAAATTAATGAAGCATTATTATTTTATTGCATACATTTCATCAAATACATCACGCTCATCAGTTTGATAAATGTCTTTATAATCGTGAATGGTCTTTCATTTGTAATGTTCTTAATTTAATGTTCATGACAATATATAAATTGGAAACTTTATGAACCAGTTAAAATTTACTTATAACAGGTAATAATTTCTTTGGATTAAAGTTCACTTTGATGGGCTAGATGAAAATAAAATACATGCGGTAAAATTAGTAAACAAAATTTAATAAGAAAAAGAAACAGGCACAAATCTTTTTTTAATAATGAATTTGAATAGAAATTTTGTTATACCCAGCCAGGGAAGTATTTTCAAAATATTCGTATAAGGTTTCCATTACTTTTGCCCTGAAACCAGTCTACTCGTTGAGTAAAGTATCACTTTTCTGCCCTGTTGTGAAATTATTACGTATTGGGAGGAAAAAAGATATAAAACATAAAAATCACAAAAAATAAAGTGTGTAAAACGTCAGAAAAACGTGCATATTACTATTTTACTCGTGCTATACACTCCAAACTTGGTAAAATAATATTATTTTTAATTCCTTTACTATTCGCTGGAGAAAATATAATTAGCTTCATCTGGTTTTAGTAATTCATATTAAATACGTAAGTATAATCAAAAACATAAAAGTTATCGTTGCAGAATTTATTATCAATAATGGATAACGTAAGCAAATAATCCTTGTGATATTACAATAAAAGCATGTAAAATTAATAAGTGTCAAAAGCGTTAAAACGCTTGGCTACAGCAGAAAATGGAATTAGCCTCACGTCAATGTTAAATTATTTATTGTTGTAAACTTCGTGAAATAAAAAACCAATTTCTTAAATTGGTGAAAGTAATTAAAAAAGTCCTTGCCACAAAACTTTTTTTTACATTAAACATTTTCAAGATGATTAAATTCTTCAAAATACCTTAGAGTCCTTTAGAGTTTGGAGCCTAACTCAGCGCTTATGGGTAGCGTAAACTCGACACCTACCACGTATACATGCAGTTGTTAGGTCGACCTAACTCTGCTCGAGCTTGTTTGTCCTTTAATGTTAGAACGAGATTAAAATGTGGGCTAGGGGGTTAGGTGGATCTTAAAATTGAATGTAGACGCCTTAGCTCGAACTAAATGCAATTCAATCAATCAGAAGCGTATTTTATCGAGGATCCCTGTTAGTACCGCTCGGTTACTTTTGGTCAACTTTGGTTAGTCCCCCACCACAATTTCTAATTTAACATAACCTCAAATCCTCGTCTTTAGAACGTTTAGAACCACTTCCAACTTTAAAATTTAAATTGTGGCGCACATTTGTACTAGCAAAGCAACCGCAAAAAGTAACCACTGATTTTGAGCGGCCGTCTTGGTTGGTTGGTTTCACATGGTTAACTTTGGTTGGGTAACTTTTTAACCAAAAACGACCTCCCCTCTAACCGTTCGTCGCGAAAATGACACCGGTTAGTTTTGGTCACTTTTGGTTAACTTTTATGCCTCGCGAAAATACGCCTCATGTCAACTGATTGCTTGAAAACACTGCTTTCAGTTCGAACTAACTAAATGTATGTATACGCAGGTACGGTAAACTTAAAACCGAACTATCTTAGATCAATTTAACGTTAAGTCGACCTAACTACTGCATGTATATGGGGTAACCTGCAGTTTTACTAATGACTAATGAGTTTTAATCATTGTATTTAAATAACTGTCCGATGGGCTGCTTTGATTCTATTTGGTTATATTCATTATTCAGGAACATGTGAACATTTTCAGCGCTTGCATTCAGAAACCAGCAACCTGTTTTCTTTGTGTTCGCATCTTTTACTCATGAAATAAAATAATTTAATTCTGTAGAATAATTAAAAAGTTGAAATAAATATTCCAGGAACATGAGACGGCCATTGCGTTGCAGCTAATGCGATCAACTGCGAATGCGAGGTACCGGGTCTAAATCCGAGGAAAAGTAAAACTTTCTTATGACATAGTCTCCGTTCTTCGGAAGACACGTTAAGACGGTTGTCCTCCTGGGTTAGTGAATTTCCATCATTAACATAAAAAATTAGGATACAGACACATCTGCAGGCAAACCCAGCAAGCTACCTACCAGATGTAATGCAATTATAGTACTCAAACTGCCAAGAAAACGAACATGTAACGGTTTTGTTTCATTCTATCATTATGTGTCTTTTCCTGCAATTTTTGTTTCTCTGGAGCACGGGCCCTTGATTCCATGGGCTCGTGTTTTTCGCACACCCAGAACCCCCGGTAGTTACGCCAGTTCAATATAGGTTAATGTTCTTAAAAAATTTCTGGCGAGGTACTACTTTTTAGTACTAAAAGTCAGCAAAAAGAAATAATGTAGTAAAGGAACATTGGGAACAGGGACATAGCTTGGCAAGCTTACCCCACCCTACAAAATGAAATAAGCATTTAAAAATAAATAAATATAGGTTATTTGCTTGAAAAATATTTTCCCTAGGAACTAAGGGAACTGGGGGGGAATACCCCCCAGGTATAAGTAAGTAACAAGACAACTTTTCAAGAATCAAATTTATATATTTATCGATTTTGAAAAATCACCTTGTTGCTTTCTTACGCATGGGGGGGGTATTCCATACTGCTACATTCAAAAAGAACATGATAAAATGTAACTGGACAGGAAGTCTAGGTGGGTTACAAAGGATGTAATATTATTTTTTAAATTACACAGGACGTGAACCTCCTTCATCATCGAAGTCAATATCTTTTAATATTGAATTTTTTCACTTCTTTATACTTAGCGTGCGCCAATAAGTTGTTTTTGTGTTAATATTTTACTATTGTATTATAAATATTTAAATTATACCTAATTTAATTGTCCAAATTGTTTAATTATAGTAATTTTAATTATAAAAAATCATGCATCTAGCAATTATGTTTACGTTGGATTATAAAAAGATAATAAAGATACAAATATTAACAATAATTAGGGAATTTTTGCTGAAAATAATAGAATCAGTTCCAAGAATATCTCTGACCAGTTTAATAACACGACATTATTCTAATCACCTAGAAAAAACTAGAAGCTGAAGAATTCGATGGAGAAAACAAAGGAAATTTTTTTTTGCTTATTTGGACAAACAAAATTTTTTTTTATTTCATTGGAAACAAAACCATGACATATTATTATTCTTTTGTTTGATTATTGCATGTTCACTTAAATACTATGCTTCTCTAAATATTTCCTGAATCAAAAGAGATACTATAGGTTTATTAGAAAACATCAGAATTAAGCAACTTTGGTGCAATAGAAACTTTGTTACACATTTTCTGACCAGTCTTTTGAAAAATGCCCCAAATTGGAGAAAACAAACTTAAATTTGGATCAATAAGCGAAATCAATTCTCAATATTTCTTGGTGGTTAAGGTACATATGTAGGTACATACTTAGGATACTGCAGGGGAAGATTTAAAGAAGGTCTACAGCAGGAAAAAAGGGGTAAAAAAACTCGAGTAAGTCGCTGTTGGTTTTCGTTTAAAAATTGATTGACATTGAAGTTATAGCAAGCAAAGTTAAGTGTATCAAAATGTTAAGAAAATATTCTGGCAGTAACGCTCATAAAATAACTGCCGACAGTTCGTAAATGTTACGATTTAGTGCAATCAAGAGCAATTGGGTGCGGGCAGCTTCACTGAGACTGAATAGTCAACCCAACCTTAGTCAAAATATTAATTTTCTTTACTAAAAAAAAAATTTTTGTTGTTGTTACTGGTACATTGTAGGTTTTGACCAGCCTAACTAGACCAATTGTAACCACATAGCAGAAACCGCTAAAAAAATGTATACATTCAAGCATGAATAATTTGTAAGTTATAGATGAGGAACTTTTATTAATAATTACCGCAGAAGTTAATTTATAGTAATATAAAAATATCTCACATAATAAAATAGTGAACAAATAATAACATATTATCAAGGTTCATTTTAAAACTTATTAATTTTTTACTTACCATTGCTTCCCTCGTAACCAAAATCTTGCCCGCAACCTGAAATAAAATTAAAAAATTTATCAATAAATATTTTTTACAAAAACAAAAAAAAATGTAGATACCAAAGCTAAAATTTTAGGTTTATTCCATTTTTAATTTATGTAAAATAATATAAGATTCGTACTTAATGCCAATTGATGCGTGAAGAATTTTTGAAATGACCTCAAGAGTAAATTTAATTATTGTTAATAGTTAGAAATTCTAGAAGTTATAAAATATTTGAAATTGAAAGTCTGAGTGTAATTCCTACGTAATAAGTAAATAGGTTAAAGTAAATAGAGATAAAGCTTATTGCTAATTTAATTACTTACGTACTAAGCAATAAATTTTGGTTTCTGTTATATCATATTAAAACGCGATTATTTTTAAATAATAGAAAATTATCGTTTAAATGTGAAAGCATTTAGATATATTCTTTTTCAAATAATATGCACGCCAATTTAAACAAAATAGGAAATGTGAAAGATTAATATTGTCCACGAGTGCATACAAAATAAATTTATTGAAAGTTTACTGCTCAAAGTTTATCTGATTTAGCTATAATATAAACAAAAAAGTACTCCCAATCTTTTTTATAATTTAATAGCTGTTTTAGAATAAATATTTATGTTAGGGCCTGATATTTTTAATATTTGGATTTTAAATTAATATTTACTATCAAATCCCCAAACATCAGTATGGTCATTATTATAAATTTGTATCAAATTTAAATCTTATGAAATAATTTGAGAATATTAGAGAAATTGTTACATATATTAAAAATGTTTTATACTAATGGAAGTTAGTCATGCCCCCCCCCTCCACTCGAAGCTGACCATAGAAAATTGATTCATTTCAGTGGGAATCTCGTTAAACAATTCATGCGCGTTATTTCCACTGCCTATTTTTCAAAACGATTTCCTCAAAATTGGTTATTGAAACTTAGAATGTGATAAAGTCCTTATTATTTATACTCATAAATTGAACAAGGATTAACGAGATTGTTAGTTTTTTTACGTTCAAAGCAAACAACTGGATTTATAAATCATTTAATAATTGAGCTTAAAAATTGTTAACACGACGGAATTGCTTTTCAAATAATTGTAGTAATTTTCTAAGTAATAGAAAAATCAAAAAATTATAGATTTTTTAAAATTTATAATCATATAATAACAGACAATAAATAGAAAATAATAACACTTTAATTCTTTAGGAAATTACTTCAATTATTTAAAAAGTAACTCACAGTTTTAACAATGTTTAAGCTCAATATTAAAAGATTAAAAATCCATTTATGAACTTCACACGTAGAAGCTAAGAATTTTATTAAATTATCTTTCGCGTCAGTACAATTGATGTTTTCCTCATGATTTTTTCTGAAATGGTAAAAAGTACAAACTTTTTTTGTAGAATATATTATTCAGTACTAATTGTTTCTGCTTCGTTTCGTTTCATTTCCTTCCATTGTTTTTATTTTAGTTCTGGTATAGCATTTATTAGATTAGAATATGCATATTTTGCGGGGTAACACAGGACGTTAAATTCATTTGAATTTGATTTATTACCTCGATTTCCTATATAAGCCACATGATCGACCATAGCATCACGAAATTCGTTCGACGAATTCAGATAGTTTTATGTTAATTGTGAAACTGCACAGATAATTTTAATAGAGATATTTTCATTTATTTAACCACTACGTTTCGTCTGTACCTAAGTCGATAATATTTATTACCAAGTGACAACTTTTAATGTTGAACATTTTTATAGTTTTAACACTTGGTTTTGCTTCGATTACACGAAAATAGTTTGTAGTTTCTAATCAACGATGGTCACCAAGGACATTCAAATGAGATGGCGATTCCCCATTTCTATGGATGTGGTAACTCCGATGTAGTTTTATCTGTACAAATGGATTTAGTCGTGCCATAAATGCGCCCCATTTTAATTGATGTTTGAAAATTTGATTTTGAGGCTACTCTCGATTCGTCACCTCCTCCAAAGGTTATAATTTGATCTTATTAAAAAATGGCTTAATAATTCCTGTTATTCTCCTTGAAGATTCTCATGCCTTTTAGAAAGTTGTGTCCTCCCGATTTTTGGCATCAATGGGTTCTTTTACCGCAGATGAGGCTTGATGGTTCGTTTGATTTAATTATACTAATTTCATCTAGATTAATGGACCGGTTAGTTAATGGATGTTGATGTTCTCTTCAACAAATGTATGGATGTTGAACGTGGAATCCTAACCACGGTACAAGTAATTTTGACTTGCTTCTCTAAGCTCAAGCCAAATTACTCATTCAAAATATTAATTATAACATTGATAAAAAAATTAAAAGTAATTCTAAATAGTCCTTTGTTACTATAGAAAGAAGAAAATAATATCCAAGTAAAAGTTTATGTAACTTCATTACTACTTTTGTTTACTGTTGTGAATATTTATCTACTTTGCTACATAAAAAGTAAAATGTTTATTACTTGAGTACTTAATTATTTTCTTGTTGAACGCAAATGTCATAATTAAGTTCTTCCGGTTAATTTCTGAAGTATTTGTACTTAGCAAATATCACATTTTGTGTGATTCCATTTGTAAAAATAATGTAATAATCAAACCATAAAAAATGCATTCCTTACAAAGAAAAATCGAACGTTACATCAAACACAATAGATTACTATTAAATACAGTAGAATTTAATAATGCGTACCCACTACACTTCCAAATTCCCAGTAATAATTAATTATTTTAATTAATTGTTTAATTCTAAAAAAATTCGTTTTCTGTGTCCAGAAATTTTAGCATTTTTGTTTTTTGTTATTAGTACGCACAAAGTGACATACCAATGAGTAACCAAACCAGTAATCAAAGCGAAAAAAATGCTAATTCTTAAGAATAACAAAAATAATTTATTTACAACCGCTAAACCCATAATTACGATAAAAAACCAATCGACATATTTTGAGTTGCGTCGTCAGCCTCTTGCGTCAATAAATTCTTCGATTTTGCTCACAAATTTTATATAGGTATTAATAAAAACCTATAATATTTTAATATAGAGTGAATTTCAAGAATATGTTTAAGAGATTCTGTACGTAGGATAAGAACTTATGACCCGTGTTTCGCTTTTGTTAAAGCTTTTCAGATGGATTTAATATGTAAAAAATGAAAAGCATAATTAAATTGAAACATTTTTTAAAAACCTTACAAAAAATTTGTAAATTTTCAACGGCCCGATGAAACGTAAATTTGTTCGGATCATCGAGGTCGTACTGTAATGTTTATTTTGGCTTCTATGTAATTTTGCACGTAAAGAATATTTCACGATTACATAAAAATGCAAAACTTTTTAAGATTACAATGATAACCTTTTTATAGATCTTGACCTGTTTTAGGTATTCACCTAAACTTGTTTTTTCTCAATTGCTGAAACTATTGATGAATTTTTATTGCTAATTACACTTTAAATTAGGTTACACTTGAGTTACGCTTCTGATTCATGCTATTTTTTTTGTAATTATGGCTAATTAACTGTTATTGCTACAAACACCGTTCAAATAAATTTAATTTTACTTCTTATAGATAATAAAATGTCGAATTGTGGTTTCATATTGGCTCATTTCACAACTTTTTTTACAATATTGTTTCTTGCACTGAATTCTTTTTGTTCAATTTGAATTCAAATTTTCTTGAAAGTTAATGTAGCCTTCGCATGTTCTAAAAAATATAGTAAATAATTCGTAGTAAAATAATTGTATGATGACCACCAGACTACCACTCATCAATTCGGGCGAGGGTATTTAACCTTTCTAGATGGTTACCAAATTTTGAAGCTAAATTACTGAACCCATTATTGCTATTTCAAGTTCAATCATGAAGTTCAATGCTGTTTTTGATTAACTAGTAACAAATTTAGTCTTGGTGCAATAAATAACTTCAATAAAAAGAAGAAATTACCTTTTGAATAATTTTAACCTTGTATAAACTATTTTAGTGTCACAAAAAATTTAAATGTGTTGTAATAAATTAGGGTAATAATTTATTTTAAATTACATGCCATTAACAAAAATGTAATATAATTTTGCGTATTTTAATGACCACTTTCAGTAGAATTTAAATGTTAATTTGTTAACACTATAATTCTATAAGACACCGCACGTTTTTATGTTTGTTTTTGGGGGTTTTTAGGGAATTCACAGATTTTCTTAAGACCATTAAAATTTGATCAAAAATAATATACAAAATGTCCTATGAGTCAAATTTGATTCAAAAGTTAGCGACAGTAATGTCGATAGTATCGGCATTGGTTTTCCGATCAGAGGAAAAATTTTCTAAAGTTACGCCTTGCTTTTGGATGAAATTTAAAAAGGTTTTCCAGCTCTCAGCAGTCAAATCACATTTTCCAACACTCGAAGACACTGATACGATGATTCCTTAATGATGATTCCTTAATCGCATCCGATTGGCATAATTTTAGAACTAAAATTTACTTGGAGCCCTAAACTGCGCGTTAGCTCCGCTCTGTTACCATCTTGCACGAGAGTGTTTCTTGTGGTTCTATTCTGACAAACACAAAATACTCAAAAAGTTCGAAATTTATGGTAATATTAAGCACGTAGGTTACTTTGATAATGCAAAATTTCAATTTTTCAAAAGATACCACAAATAATAGTTAATGTGTATATCCGGTTTATACTGCAATACGTAGCTTCCCGGTTCTCAAACGCCAAATTGGCTTTTGGATTTTGTTAGCATTTTACATGTTTTACCTACGACGAGGAGCAAGCCCGATATAGAACCCCCAACCTGGAGGATCAGAGAAGCGGCCAGAATAAAGTTCTTACTTCACCCGTATTCGAACCGTGTATTTAGCGTTCATAGTCAACTCGCGTCGAGACCACTATGCTCCGACCGCCTCTACAAATATTTAATAAATACAAAATTACGAAGTTTTCCTTTTATTTGACGATTGAGCACCCAAAATTTTAAGAAAGCAGATGTCTTTTTCACCTGTCTTTTTGTGCTGATAAACTCCTAATCAAAAGTTGAAATTAAAGCAAATACTCAAGTGTAGAAATTTATCCTTTTTTTATACATTCTTTAAAAATTAACAAAATTCAACTGTTAGGAAATTATAGTAATTATAATCATAACAAATAACTCAAAATCTTTAATTCTATACGATGATTTTATGGCTTTATCGATTTTAGTAAATAAAAAAAAGTCAATAAAAAATTTAAATTATAGCATAGTTCTACTCAGTCAGTTTTTTTCAAATTTCAAAACTTTAATTGAGTAATTCGTTAATTAATTCAACTTGAAACGCGTGTTTCTCAAAACTACATTTTCAGATACGTTGTTCACCATATTTTAAAAACCACTCGATGGATTTAGATGAAATTTTGACGGCATATTGTAGACATTCAAAACTCAGTACTGATAGGCCTGATCGAAGAATTTTGTTTTTAACGGAAACTTCTATTTTTTAGTAACATAATTAACGAGCGATTTTTCCCTCAAAATTCATAAAGAGAAATTCCAAAGGTTGCCATTTTGCGAAATTTTAATAAAGAGGAAAAACTTTCGAACCGCTCCAAGATAAACTATTAAATTAAAATTTTTTGTTTTGTTTATTGGTTTTACATAAACCACTAAAAAGTACTGATGGCCACCGCAAAGCACCATATTTTTAAAAGAGTTTATAGTCGGTCCAGAATACATAAACTTTTTTTATACTTCAATTAGACAATAATTTATTGTTATGATTATTAAACTGTTTTGTACAATAAAATTAATTTATTATTAACATAAGGAAAAGAAGTACATTTTATGTAAATTACATTTTTGAAGCACCGACTTGGGTAGAAAGCTCCAGAAAACATAAATGAATAAAATTGCATTTTTGAATTCGAAAATAATTCCGGAAAATTAAAAAGTTTTTTTTTAGTTTCTGGCGCATAACTCAACATATTTTAGAAATGAATAATTATAAAAATAATTTAATATACAATTTTTCTTTTAAATTTTCTAATTTAAAAAAAAATAAAGTAAAAAATTTGTATTCATCTAATGATTATTTGAAACATAAAACGTTCTTCTAATTTCATTCAATAAAAACTATCCACTATTTTTGCCTTGGATGATTAAATGCAGCAAATTTTACTCAACATCTCAGATGAAAATGTCTAAAGTGTTCCATATCAACATATCCATATTTCAAAGCACGAGGTCTCGTGTGGGGATTTATTTCATCAAAAGCATGACGATGTCAACATTTTTGTGATAGCTAAAACGTAAACAAGAACTTACACGGTAACGTGGAATCCAAACCACAGTATAAATTATTTGTTAGCAAATGGAAATCAAACCTATAAACCCTGCTGTTTTAAATTCAACTCCCAGTGAACTACATCAAGTAAAAGTATTTAAATTTTATTAGATAGGTACTCAATCATTTCTCGAAGTGATTGTGTGTTTAATTAAGTAAACACAGATTAGATTGACTGTTAATTTCCGTTTTGTTACGATGCTTTACAATTAAAATTCAACTTATATTTTTTATGATCAATCTTTGAAGTTTAATTGATTTGATAACTAATGAGAAATTACGAATTAATTGCAGATAACAATTTTACGAATGGAAAAAATCTATTGTGCAAAAAACTAGTATTACAAAAAATTGTGATTATATTATGATCAATGTATTTATTAACAAGTTTTTTTTACCTAAACCTCGAAGAAGAGGACGAAGTTCTACTATTACGAAAAAGAACGCCCGGAGCACAAAAGTTCTGGGATTATTTATATAAGCAATAAATAATTCACTAAATTGAAACTAATTTGACGTAATATTTGTGCAAAAAACAGGGGAACTGGAAAACTGGACGTTCGAAGGTAGAGTAAAATTAAATAGAGAACGATGGACAGAGCTAATGTGCAGTAACAAAAATTCGTCAAGTCCGTTTACACTACGGCATTGGCACGTTCTCCCTCCACTTCTACCGCACAGATATTTGGCTACGCTCATCGTTCTCTATTTCATTTTACTATAAAGCCCGCAAATGCATTATCGTCATTTTCAAATAGAGCAAATTAACCTAAAAATTGATATTATTTAAATTTAATAATTTTAAGTCATCTAGTCTAGGTTATAGTTAAAATCTCAGTTTTCGATTTTGCTTAGTAGATTTACCATAAGGATTTGAGTTACTGGACCCCTTAGAGATTTATTCCATAATCTTATATTAATGAAACGGTTGGTTAGTTTTCTCTTATATTCCATAATTACCCGTCAGCAAAACTATCTAAAGAAATCTGCTAACTGATGAATTAGTTGGAATTAATGTAATAATTGTAATGCAGTTCTATATATGGGGCTTAAATGGTCCTTATATTTTAAATTCTCACTATAAGGCAGAGAAAAGAAGATATTCCTTTTGTATCTTTACGTTTCCAAAAAATTTCGGTGATTCGACCTTCTTCTTCTTCTTCAACGTAGTTTAAGCCGTAAGGCTTACTATTACCAACATCTGCGTCGTTTCCTTGGTAGTGTTAGTTCTGTGAGCATATGCATATTTTACATCCATTAGGTAGCTTGCTAGACTTGCCTTCAGATGTGCCATGTATCCTGGTTTTTATGTTAATGGTGGCAATTCACTAACCCAGGGTACCACCGGCTTAACGTGCCTTCCGAAGCACGGAGACTAGTCATAAGAAAGTTTGACTCTCCCCAGGTTTGAACCCGGTTCCCCGCATCCAACTGCGTTAGCTGCAAGGCAATGACCGTCTCTACCTAATGTTTCGACCTGATTCGACTTAATGTTGATAATGTTTATCAAGTATTATTTGCAAAGTTGTGACGCAAGCAATCTTTTTTTTAAACTAAACTTGCAAGTTTGCACCTAAGGTTAAAGATAACGGATTACCTCCACCTGGATAAAAGATTATCCAGAACTAATTAGAGAAAATAATAAAATATTGGAAACATAGATAATAGCGGCTATGTATTATGCAGAACAGATACAACAATTTAAAGAATTTGTGTGTAATTTGTCCAATTCAGCTGCAGTAGCAATTAGTTTGTCAAGAAGCTCTAAAGTCTAAAAAGTAAAAAAAAAAACTAATTATTGGTACGTCAATGAATGTACCTATTAAAAATCTTCAAAGAAAGAATCCTCTACTAGTGGATTCTGCAGAACTTCTGAACAAATTCATACATCAAACTGAAAATGTGTGTGAGCTTGCATTGGAGAAACTATCAATAAGAATCATAAAGAAGTTCTTTGTAAAAATGAAGGTTTTTAGGTGCTTGCTAACACTGGAAAATTATTAAAAGGAGAAACGACCGACAATTTTACCAACAAAAAAATGTATTTAAGTATGCGCCAATAACGTCAGTTGACGTAGATAGAAATTTTTCTGTTTATAAAAATATTTTGATAGACCACAGGCAATTTTTTAATTTAGAAAATTTTCAATACCCACATTAATTAATTCTACTTTGTGTACTATGGCATTTTTTTTTTTATTACGAATACATTTTTTATTGCTAGAATTTTTCTTTTATGGAACTACAGAATATTTTTTTATAAATAAAAATTAATATTTTATTAAATTTTTGACTGCTTATTTTTAAGTTATTGAACTTTTTTTCAATTTTTAGTGCTTATTATCTAAAAGTAAGTGCATATGAATCCGCGTTCTAATGATTACCTAACTATGGCTATCATTCTTAATGAGGTTATTGTAAAATTAAAATATTTTTAAATCTACCACCAAAAAACAATTAATAAGACTTTTCAAAAATTTTAAATTAATTAAAATTCAAATCATGAAATTTTGAATTTATATCCTTTATTTTTAGGGCGAATGTCTTCAATTGTATTTTTGCTTATAAAATATGCATGATATTTACATTTTTATAAATAAATTCTCCCAGAAATAAATTTAATAAAATTAATTTTTGAGGTTTAAAATATTTTAGCAGCTTCTTCAAAAATTTAATAATTAAAAACAAACATTTACTGAACATATAACAACATAACTGAAATCTCAAAAATATTATAATAATTGATCATATTACGTTAAATTTAATAATTAATTCGAGAATTAAAATTTTTTTATTAATAAGTTAATTTTGATCAGGAATTTGAGACAAATACGTTAATTTGTAATTTATTCAGGTAATTAGTTTTACTTTTAACTCTAAAAGCGAGGAATTTGAAATAATTAATATTAATGGTGGTACCGAAATACGTTTAAATTTAATTTCTTCAATTATCTCTTTAGTGAAACAGAAATTAAAGCCACTATGTTATTATTTGATTTTATGAGTCCAAACAGGAAATCTGTGGGTTTTAAAAATTATTAAAATTGATTTTTTTAAATTATATTTATATTTTTATTTACAAATAAAAAATATTTTGCCGCTTCCGTTTGTCAGAGGAAAGTAAAACTTTTTTTGCCAATAATACCTGTACGAAATTTTATGCTCCCTTTGAACTTTTAAAACCCAAATAACAACTTTTCTTGTTACCCACAGCTAATAGTTTAAAATTTTTCGGTTACTCCCGCGCTTCCTTTTAGAATATAAAATTTTTGTAAAAAGTTGTTTTTAATTAAAATTTTATTAATAAAGCAAGATTAATAATTAAATTTTCTTTTATTAGTTTATGTTATTATAGCAGCAGTGCTTTACTATACAATTTATTTTGTTTAATACGTGAAATTACTATTTGTTCGTACTAATTCAATTATTCAGCGAAATTCGGCCTAATAATTTGGAAATTACAAAATCACAATTAAATTGATTAAAAAAAATTATTCTATTATTGAATTTAATAAACCAGGTATTTTATTTTAATTTTATTCTATATTGATTAATGTGAATAATTCCTTGTTTTAAATTTTTTTCAACCCCCTCAAAGGCGCAAGGAGACATTGTGGTCACAGTTATATTATTAATATTAAATTCCACATAACCGAGTGTTAATAATGCAAAGCCATCATCTGATAAAACAATCAAATAAATAATTATAATTTTAATTCGAATCGTTTTTAAATAAACTTAAAAAATAAATATTCCCACCCTTAGGTACTCGTATTAAGAAAAATTTTGATGATTTTTGATGATTCCAAAGTTCCAAAATAAAATTGTGCATGAATTTAAGAAATAAATATTAACCTTGCCTTGTGAAATAGTTGATAAGAAGATGCTCCCAAAAAATATCGTTTTCAAAACTGAGGGATTCATTCCACACCACTCGATAGGTCTATGCTACGGTCACTTCTATTATAACTGTCGAAACAAGACTGGCCTGTGTAATTCACATATCCTTCCTTATATTGTTCAATAACATAACAACTCAGGTGTATTTTCCTTGTGTCAACGTTAAGATTATATCGCTTTGATTAACTCATCCTTTTTTTATGTTTCATCATTTTGTTAACGCCATTAACCATGACAAAAGTTTTGTGTAAAAAAATTAATTCAAAGGTTGGAAATTTGTATCGTAAATATTAATAATATTTTATTTTATGATTCAAATAGCTTTTTTTTGTTTATAATTCATTAGAATAAAATTTCCCAAAAATTAAGAATTCTTTTTGATGAGTTATTATGTTAATGAACTTGCCACTGAGGAATTTTGACGTATTTTTAATTTTTGCTACTGGACCGTTTGTTAACGGTTAGATTCATTAGCAGCTTCAGTACGTCACCATGGTACGCAATAAATATTTTACCAAACAATTAATGAAATAGAAAATCGAGAAAGTTTACATGGTTCATGGAGTTCATAGGGGTGGAGTGTAAAAGTAGTGAAAAGCAGCTTAAGCACAAAATTTCTTCACTACCAACCAAAAGAACCTCTTATACCTAAACTGGAAACAAGAAATTTCGGAAGAACTCATTCCGCATCTTGGATACTTGAAGCTTTTTTACTTCCGCTTTTATGTTATGAAATAAAGCCATGGTTCCTTAGTTCACGAGCCACCATAATCTCAATAAAAACTCCTTCCTGCTTTCAATATTTCTGCATAATATATGGGTTAATGTCCTGTCTACTCTACCATATCTTATTAATTTTTTTCTACTTTTACGATTTATTCACCTTTTAACAAAGTACCAATTAAATTAAGCAAATTAGAAGGTGGTGCTTCGGACACACAATGTAAAACACACTAAGTTGCCATTAGCAGTGACAATAGTGAAAGTGTATCAAATCCTGTATCTTGTAAATTGTAACAACCAGTCTAGAAATCTGACCTCACTTAATTTTTTGACTATTAAATTATTGAATGAAATTCTTAACGTAATATCGCCTCTCAACATCTTATCTGTTTTAAAATTACTGCAATTTTAATGTTAAATAAGTTAAACCACGCTTATTTGCATAATTACATAGCCGTGCATTGTAGTACAAAATGAACTAAATTGGTATACTAGGTTAGGGGGCGTCCATTAATTAAATAAGCATGCTTTTTGAAATTTTCGACCCCCTCCTCATTGTAAAGATTTTGGACAAATTCTTTTTCTTACGTAAGGATCATTTTTGGACTTTTTGACTACTCACACTATAATAAATATAATTACATAACAAACGCTTTACCCCCCTCCCATCAAAAATCATTGTTCAAAGTATGCCCCCGTTATATGAATTTCGTAGATTTTCGTTCATTCACTTTAGCTTTTAATTTTAGAAAACTTTTTTTCGTTCCCTCTTTTAACCCTCACTTTTAATCAATTGGCCAAACTTTTGTAAATTGATAGCCAATAAATTATTCTATCCACTGCGTGTCATTCATTATTCACCGGTGGATCGAGCTAAGAAGTTCTGAGAAATTCGTGATTCGAACGCAGAATTTCCACTGTAACTCTGTGATTCAGAAAAAATTTATATCAAAATAAAAATTTAATAATTGTAGGTCCCGTAAAATAATTACCCCGTAAAGACTTCTTGGGAAATTAGACAATTTTATAATGTGCTACTACCTAAAATATAGGCGAAGTAAAACTCGACAGGTCGAAAAAAAACACAATTGTTTAGTGCAATATCGAAAGCAAAAATCTTTTCTGGATTTTAATAAAGATGTGCATTTTTATGCAATAAAGTCGGTTCAAACCAAACTTAGAGAAAATTATGAAAATATTATTTTTTTCTCTCAAACGCTTTAGTTTAAAATGCGAAAAAAATTCGCAAGTAAACGGTTACCTCTGGTTCAATGATTTTTAGCGGTATCAAAATAAACTACAATGTTTTTGATAAATGTTTTAATTAAAATTTTAATATATCCGTTAACTTTATTCAACTGTTCCAAAAAGGCAGGTATCTGTAAAAACAAGATTTTTGCAATAATTAAATAAAGTAACCTATAATCACTAGATACATTAAAGTTGTAGCCCACTTAAATTTCCTATCCGGTGTGATATTCTAAATGCCAGTTTTCCGCTTAGCGTCAGTTTTCTATCATTTTAATTATTCTAAATAATTTTAGTACATCAAATTATAAGATACTAATGCCCGATTTCACCAACATTTATTTAAGAATATCCTAGTAAAGAATTCCTTAGCTAAGTATTCCATAAATGTGATTGGTGAAATTTGACAAAGCATTGACATAAAAAACTCATAATATGTCAAATTTGACCAATCAAATTGATGGAATACCTAGCTAAGTAATTCTTTACTAGGTATTTTGGTATCTTTTTTGTGTGGATTTGGAACTTCATGGTCAAGGAAGAAAGTATAACTCTTTTACTAATAAGTACCTTCAAAATAGAGAAGTGAAAGATGTGCGTCGTATAACACCAAATGCCAAATCGCAGATGAGAAAGCGCGGTAATAATGTAGGCAGGTTGAAGACTTGTTAAACACAAAACCAAATAACTACTAAAATGCGGAGAAAAACAATTATTGACAGCGAGGTCAAACCATGCTTAATTCTTCTTCCTTGTAATTATTTACGACTCGATCCTTTAATTATCTTCTCTTTTATGTGTGTAGTGTGCGTGCGAAATGCTACGAAATGATCACACTTGGATAGCTTTTCTAGACAGATTAAGAATGCACTTAGCCACAGAATTAATATAATTATCTGTTCTGTGGAGTTGTAATACATTTATCTTCTATTTATTTTTAATTAAAATGTTAATTTATCAATTATTATTTATTTTATAAATCACGATAAAAAATTAGCACGAGTAGGTGCCGATGCCGTCTCTCTTATTCGAGACGGGGTTGAATTTCTAAAATAAAATGTAAATTTTTTTGAGTTATCAACCAATTTGTGTGGCATTAAACAGCAAATTAATTTTTTTTTATTTGATCAGATTTTTCTTGGATTCAGGATTTGTATATAATTAATTTTTAAAAAATCCATATTGATGGATTCATGGCAATTAAAACGAAAACATTATTCATAGTAACAATAACATTAATTTATTATTTATGTATGTATTTTTATATACTTGATTTAATTTTATTGCAATTATTTATGTAATAAGCAACTACAATATAAATATATAAATTGTTAAGTTTTTAACTCGTGATAATAAATAAATAAGATATTTTAAAATTTATCGATAAGCTTTCAACTATTAAATCTTAATGGTTAAAACGCGATACCTTGCGTTTCTACAGTGCAATAATTTATTTACGTGATGACAAAAACTCATGCAAAATTCAAATAATAATTGTGACTGTGCAATGTCGTGCAGTAAAGACCTGCTTCCTCTGTGACGATCATTGTGATTGTCAATCCATTATTTGAAATTCAACTCTACTCGGTTGGAAAATTAATTTTTTAATTTTTACAACGTAGCTGTAATTGAATAGTTGATGGAATTGAAGATGATACTTTCACCTCAACACTTGAGAACATTTCAACATAGTAACTGAATCTAAATTCAGAATTATATTAATCAGTCATAGGTACTTCTAGATTACCTTTATTTTAAATATTAATACATATTCTTTCTTCTTTAAAGGCAAATAAGCTTTTAAAAAATTATATATTTTTCAAAGTTTACACATCAGTCACTGAAACTATTTCAAACTTCAATCCATTTTCTTGCAGCTGATCAATAAGTGATGTATCTGCAAATGCGGCTCCTGGTGGATAAACACCTCCACTAAAAATTTTTGTTATTAAATTTGTATAAATTTTTTTAGTTATTTCTTACTTTGCTGGAAGCTTGTCAGCCTCAGTTAGTATTGTAATTGCAGCCAATGTAACAGCATTACTTGTTATACCATAACCTGGATTTTTCCCACTTACACGCCCAACAATAAGCTTATTTGGTTTGGTTGTATATTCATCATTAACGTCAGATAATTTTTCCGACCAGCCTAGGCTATAAAAAATTATAGAAAATTTGGTTCTTTCTACTTTTTTTAACGATGGACCTTCTTGTGAAAATAATCCAGCCGAAAACAGTGCAGGATACTAAATAAAGACACAGAAATTAGCAAACAATTTAAAAAATTTGGGTTTAACAAACCTTTAAAAGAAGAGATCTTCCAAATTCGTATTTTGCAAGATACTGAAATAATGTTCCAAATATATTAAATAAAATTAAGTAGTAGAGTGATTCGAGACCCATATATGTCTGTACTTGAACAGGCCTTATTTTCTTTGCTTCATATAAATGTCTTTGCGAACGTAAAACTACAGATCGGTCAGATCCAACAAAAGGAACACACCATGCATTGATGACCTTACTTTTATGAGTTGTTGGTCTAAATATATTAATTATAAGGCTATATATTTTAAATGAAAAATAAAATTCCATACTTTGGAATCAATTTTGGTGTAAACGTTGGTAAACGTGTTGGAAAAAGTTTTTTGCGTAGTGAAACCAATTCTTTTGCGTTAGCAAATCCGTGCACGGCGGATTCCCATGTGGTATAGTTTACACTAGGTCCAGGAGATTTTGGAGACTCCTCTGCAGATTGCATATATGTTTCTATGGAATTTAGTGTCCCTAAAAAATAAGAAAATAACTTCCTGCTATCTTGGGACGAATTAATACCTTCAAATTGCTGTTGTAAGTACACCACTCCAAGATCTGCAGGAATACTATCGAATCCACATGCGCTTACAATGTAAATACCTTTTTCTTGGGCTGCTGTGTGATACTTTAATTGTATGCTTTCCATATATTGTGGTTCTCCACATACATCCACCTGGTGGGTTCCATTTTCAATACAAGCCTTAATAACAGGTTCGCCATAAAATCTATAAGGTCCCGTACAGTTAATTATAATTCGAGCTCCAGCAGCCATTTTCGATAAGGAATCATAGTTTTGCACGTCAGCAATTATTATGGGAATGGAACTCAAATCTTCACCTGAAAATGTTCATTACAAATGTGCACTGTTGGGATTAAGTTGAAAACCATACCAATTTTCTTTTGAGAATCACTTAAAGCATCCTTTAATTTTGCCTCTGACCTGCCAGCTACTCCCCATGTTAAAGGTTTACCTTTACTCTTGGCCAATTTAAGAACAGCTTCGATGCAAAATTTTCCAGTGTAACCAGAAGCTCCAAAAATCACAATATCCAAACGTTCAGCCATACTGCAATACAATCAGTTAAAATTGAACTATTTTAAACAAACTTTTTTAAAAATGATCTAATTATATAGTAAATTTGTGGTTTTATCAGTTAACAACGATAACTTTAAAGTTCAAGCTGTATTGTTTACTCATAGCTAACATTTATTGTCACTACGTTGATTTAATTACAAAAGAATAAATTATTGTGACTTATCACAAGGTCAAAAGCCAGAGTTGAAAATACAAGTAAATACGATAAAAATGAAATAAAGCTAACTTACTAATATTTATTCAGGTTCTTCTTTTTCTACTGTAAACCGGGGTAACTTGGGTACAATTTTTACAGTTATTTGGTTATAAAATCTAAATTAGTTACCAAAGTTGGCAGCAGGATTGTATAAAAGTTCTACTTTGCTTACATAACATCTACTTATAATTTATTACTTTATCATTTTCACAACTGAGAAAATGGGCCTCAAAAATGTTCTAAAGTAACCCCAGGTAGCGGGGTAACTTTAGGACATAATCTTCTTTTATGAATATCTTTGATTAAAATACATTTTTGTATTAACCGGTAAAGGGACAAGGAAACGGGAAATTACAAAAATGGTACTTGAAAAAATAATTTGTTTTATTAAAAAAAAACAACATTTTCTTTATTCAAAAAGGAACAAATTAGGTAAACTTAAATAATATAGGTATAGGTAGGTACAACACCTAGGTAGCTTAAATAAACTCCATTCACTCTGGAACATCAAACAATCCACGATTTCCACATCGTGTTGGCGTTTCCAGCGTCGTAATAATATCTATGTCACTATAAAATATTTCATCTTTGCGCTCAGGCTATTTCCATTGTTTTCCATATCTCGGAGCCTTAACATTTCCATTTTCTGCGTACTTATTTACAGCTTTGTCTTTTTCCGCTGAAATGGGTTCTACTATCTATAAATTATCATCCCCTACATTCGATTGTTCTTCAGATTTTGGTTCATAGGGACTGTAGATGTTTTCCTCATATGGTATGTTGGCCTGCATGGTCGTCATCTGAGCTTGTCGATGAGTCGTTTCTTTACTTTAGGGTTTAGGACATGTACCAATGTCTGAAGGTTACGACTTTTTATAATATTATTTATATTTTCGATCCTCTTACCCAAATTTAATTAATGTTGTTTTGCTCTATTGATAAAAAGTATACACACACTAAACACCTCTGTTTCTGTGAAGGTCAGTTTTACACCTGTAAAACCAGTCCCAAAGTTACCCAGTTTTACGGTATTCTTATTATAACATAATTATCTTCTGGTTGGTATTACTTAATCAACATTTCATTTAAAATTATTAGCCAGGACCGTATTTTATTAATGTCATATACAGGTCCAGGTTCAGGTTGTATGTGGTTTAGTAATCCTCGCTTATTCTGACATGGCCTTCCTGCAATTGTCACGTCCCCGTGGAAAGTATCTTCTTTGTATCCTAAATATCGTAAAACTTTGCAATGCCAATCTATAATTTTCTTGTGAATTTGCACTCGTTAGTCATCATTGTTGTCCATATCATTGCCGCATTCCCGTGTTACGATTTTACCGGAGATAAGTACAAGGAGAAAATCAAAATTAGTGTTGTACAATAAATAACCAGTCATACCGTCGAAATAATAACTAATCAGTAGTATTAATTACAGTCGTAATAATAACTAATTCGGCTTAACCGCCATAATAATAAATAATTCGACCTTACCGCTATAACATAGTAAAAGAAATAATACAGTATGGACAGTCCCTGGTCGGCTCTTTGTTCTTGGGTGTTCCAAAAAATCTGAAATAGTTTGAGTTCATCTGTGGTACCCTAGGGGGCTACCTTTTGTTATTTATGAATTCTAACTGATTCTAACCTATAAGTTTGACTTTTCGTGAATAGTGGTCGTGTCACGTGTCGTGCGACCGACTGCGATATCTGTGAAATCTCTTCGAAAGAGCACCAAAAACAATTGAAATAGACTGCGACATCTGTGAACACCTATACATACTCAAACTATTTTCAGACATGCGTATAAAAATTTGGAACGGCAAAAATGGTCGACTGTCCATACTGTATTATTTCTTTTACTATGGCTATAATAATAAATGATTGTTCATGCGCCGCTACTCTTCTCATTTTTTTCAGTTATAGTTCCACTTCCACTGACTCCTATCAATACATAATGCTCGCTAGATAGTAATCCTGTATCATCACTAATATTTCTCCAATCCACCTTCATCAAAATCTTGCCACTGCTTCCTTCCAAATCTTCACTCACTCGGGTGCTCATATCGTTCAGATTTTCCATCTCTCAAATCGGTATTTCTTTTAGTGGTTCCTTTCCCGCTGTTAATAGTTGCTTATTTCAGAATATTAGTACATTTCGTCGTCGAACTTTTGCTATTCTTAAGTACTCTCATCAGGTTCAACAACGATCTCACTAGCCTTTCTATTTGTCCGTTCCATCTGGGTATACACAATCACTATCACTATTACTAGAAAAACCTTTCACAAAGATTCATAAAGAAAATCACGATAACTTTCAATTGGGAATTTACTTCAGGAATTTAGCAACATCGTCCACAATCTCATATTGTTAGCTTGGACCTTTTCGACTTCTCTGATTCAGGAAATTTCAAACGTGATAACTTCATAAATCAATCTTTCAACTACTCGTCCAATCCTGACCTACTCGCTGTCAACTGGTATGCTTTTATTTCATTGAATTTATTTCATTATAAACAACGATGAAACATTCATTGAGACGGTCGTTGCCTTGCAGGTAACGCAGTTGGATGCGAATGTGGGGTACCGAGTTCAAAACCGGGGAGAGTCAAGCTTTCTTATGACCAAGTCTCCGTGCTTCGGAGGGCACGTTACGCCGGCGGTCCCCCTGAGTTGACGAATTGCCACCGTTAACAAAAAAAATAGGGCTACAGGCACATCTAGCAAGCTGCTAACGGATGTAAATGAACTGTAGTCCAAAATTGATCTGCTGACTACTCACCAACTCGTCTGGCCAGCGCACACTGGGCTGAAAAATGATGTAAAAATTTATTTTCCAATTAATGTTTATATAGTAAATTTTTTTAGTTGGTAATATTAAAAAAATCGCACATTACATTCGCAAAATTCGTTATGTTCTGGTGGATTGTTTTGCGTTTAAATGCTTATGAATATTAAATATGATTATATTAAACAGATGATACTCATAGCAATGCGTTTATTTTAAAATTTATAGGTAAAATAACGATTTTAGGGTTTATCTTAACTTGAACTTTTCGAGCGTTCTATAAAATTGAGAACTTTAAAATTTAGACCTGCGTTACTGTTACCTAAACATCTATATCGTGTATCAATTTCTCGCTGGAATGTTTGCCTATAAGGAAGATATTGTCATTTCAAGTTTTAATCTCTTAATTTTATGTACCAAATCCGCTCATTTTCGCTAAAATATGAAAGCTTTCATGCTTCAGAATCCATTGATCCGTATATACGATGAGATAATATGCCTATAAAGGTTTTGAAAATCGAGAAAATATAAATAAAAAAGGAAATAGAATAGAGAATTAGAAAAAAAGCAAATCAAATCAAGATGAATTATAATTTAAGAACAAATTATGATCTTTATTTATTACTTAAAAGCTCCCCTGACACACATCTTGATGATTACAAGAAACTTTTTGAAATGGTTACTTCCAGACTTGATATCAATTTTTGTGAATCAGAACTGAATACTTTAAAAAATAGTATTAGAATGCTTTGTTTGAAGCTGCGTAGGAAGTGGAAACAGTCCAACCGTACTGAAAAAATTTTTTTGGAGAACAATAATTCATGGTTGCATTCTGAGTTTAATTGGCCTCATTGTATAAGACTGAAAATTAAAGATATGGTAGAAAAGACCGAATTTATTCAATATAAGGATACGCAGGAGCTCATGTGTTCTACAATCAGGAGTATGTACAACAATGGACTTAACGATGTTGCAAGGATTTTAGAACATTTACAAGAAAATCCTGAATTTGTTATAAAAATAAGAAAAATTCTTGATGATAAATTTAAACCTGTCGTGTACTCGAAAGAAAAGGCGTTGTCTATATACACATCTTTGAATTTGTCCAAGTCCCAATATATAATACTTAGAGACTCGGTTTCAAAAGAAGAACTTCAATTATTTCCCTCATATTATAAAATTCAACAAGCAAAAAATGATTGTTATCCTAGGAGAGAATCCATAACCGTGACTGAAACTGTTGCACAAATTAATTTGCAAGAACTTTTAGATCACACTGTTAGCCGAATTTTAAAATATGTGCAAACAAATGAAAGTGGCGAATTCACATTAATAAGTAAATGCGGCTTTGATGGAGCTTCCGGTCAAAATACATACAAACAAAAATTTTCAGATGAAACTGCTCATGATTCAAGTATTTTTATGACAGCTTTAGTTCCCCTAAAACTTTATCATAAAGATGAATCTGATATCATTTGGACTAATTCTCGACCATCTTCAACTTTCTTTTGTCGCCCAATTAAATTTGAATTTATTAAGGAAAGTACAGAAGTTATAAAGAACGAAATGAAATTTTTGCAAAGACAAATTGATACGTTAATATTGACAAAATACAAAGAAAATATTACAATCAGGCATATAGTATGTTTCACTATGGTAGACGGCAAAGTATGTCAAACACTAACAGAAACTACTTCCTCAATGGTATGTTATATTTGTAAAGCAAAACCAAGCGAGATGAACAATTTCCAAAAATTAGAAGATAAAATTCCTAACGAAGATAATTATAAATTTGGAATTTCTCCTTTGCATGCTTGGATTAGAAGCTTCGAGTGTTTACTACACATTTCTTATAATCTCGAATTTAAGAAATGGTCGGCTAAAACTGCAGAACAAAAAGAAATGAAAGAAAGCAAAAAAAGAAAAGTTCAAAATCTTTTTAAAACTCGACTTGGCTTACTCGTCGATATAGTAAAACAAGGACATGGCACGACAAATGATGGAAACACTGCTAGAAAATTTTTTGAAAATGCAGAAATATCAGCAGAAATAACTAGTATAGATGTTGATCTTATAAAAAGAATTCGTACAATATTACATGCAATAGCGTCCGGTGAAAAAATTAATCTGACAAAATTCAAAATATTTGCAAAAGAAACAGCGAATTTGTATGTTTCACTATATGAGTGGTATTATATGCCAGTTTCACTTCACAAAATACTTTTTCATGGTGAAGGCATTATTAAACACGCTCTTCTTCCGATTGGCCAGTTATCAGAAGAAGCTTCCGAAGCAAGAAATAAGGATTTTCGAAAATATAGAGAAACCCGATCTAGAAAGTTTTGCAGGGAAGCATCCAACGAAGATATTTTACATAATATGCTAATATCTTCAGATCCTTTTATATCAAGTATTCGGCTATTTCAGAAAAGACAAACAAAAAATCTTTTACCCGAAACTTTGGAATTACTGGAATTAACTCCAGAAATTGAATTAACAGACGCTACTGAAAGCGATACAAATTAATAATTATGTAGCTACTAATAATTTATTTTCATATATTAATAAAAATTAATTTAAATTAGTTTAAATCAAATATAAATTTGTTTAGGTGGGTTCTGGTAACAAAACTAATTTTAAATTTTCGCTGATAGGTAACTCTTTTACGCTATGTATAATCAATGCAACAATAATAAATTATTATAGTATTTTCTAACTATAATTGGTTAGTTTTTAATACGTGATAGTAAATTAATTGATATATTTTAATAATTTACTAATCTAATTCCTTTTACGTGTTACAAATATATTTGATATACATTTATATTTTCATTTTTTTCATATTTTTATGATGAAAATGAGCGGATTTGGTACATAAAATTAAGAGATTAAAACTTGAAATGACAATATCTTCCTTATAGGCAAACATTCCAGCGAGAAATTGATACACGATATAGATGTTTAGGTAACAGTAACGCAGGTCTAAATTTTAAAGTTCTCAATTTTATAGAACGCTCGAAAAGTTCAAGTTAAGATAAACCCTAAAATCGTTATTTTACCTATAAATTTTAAAATAAACGCATTGCTATGAGTATCATCTGTTTAATATAATCATATTTAATATTCATAAGCATTTAAACGCAAAACAATCCACCAGAACATAACGAATTTTGCGATTGTAATGTGCGATTTTTTTAATATTACCAACTAAAAAAATTTACTATATAAACATTAATTGGAAAATAAATTTTTACATCATTTTTCAGCCCAGTGTGCAGCGTGGTGAGTTATGGCCAAATCCTCCTTAAGGCCGTGTTCTGGTTTGGAATAAAAAAAAATCAAGTTTTTGTTTTTTTGCATATTCTTAAAGTTTAGACCTTTAAGAATATATTTTCAAGAGAAAATTTTAAAATTCCAATAGTTTACCACGTTTTAGCTACTCGTATTTTAGTGACGCAGCAACTGAACCTAGCAGTGAGCAACTTACCGAAGGTCGTAGAAGGATCGCAAAGGAAGATGAGAGGGCGTAGACAAAATCCGGCGCAGTAGACATCGCGTGACACCCAATTCCACCAATCGACACCAACATAAACACGATTTTACGAGTTTTGGTTTCTACGCATTAGCTCCACCCTCTCATCTTCTTTTGGGAGTACTTTAATAATTGTGTATTTTATGACATTTTAACATTTTTCAACATGGTTGACATAATATCTCAAGTTCTATTTAACCGATTTATTTAAAATATTATATCAACCTTCAATATATAATTGTCTATCGCCCCTACCACTTTTGTATCAAAATTATTTATTTTACTGGCTGAAACTTTTGTTGAAAACTTTAATCGAAATTTTCTCAAAACTACATTTTTCAACATGGATGACATGATATCTCAATTTCCATTTGACCGATTTACTTAAAATTTTGTACAAACCGTCAATATAATATAACTAGAGCGCGGATTCTATGCATTTTGCTTATTGCTGTAAATTATATGCAGAAGATATTCCTTTTGGATCTTTACGTTTCTAAAAAATTGCGGTGATTTGACGTAATGTTGATAGTGCATATTTTGCTTTTTTCTTAATAATTTGCATAAAATGCATATTTATGCATATTTGAGCTTTTTTTAATGGATTTTGGCATTTGGAATATTTTTTTTTAATTTTAAATTGTCACGTATTATTTACAAAGTTGTGCGGCAAGTAATCTTTTTTATTTTTAAACTACACTTGCAAGTTTACAACGTCTTTCAACATTAGTCACCTAAACACATGGGAAAATAATGCATAAATGCATATTATTTTATAATTTGTCGGATTCAGCTGCAGTTAGTAGCAATTAAAGATCGTCAAGAAGTTTTAAAAATGACAAACTAAGGACAGGAAAATTTGGAATTTCTGAAAGCTAATTATTGGTACGCAGGTGAATGTATTAAAAAAAGAATCCTGTACTGCTAGATTCTGTAAAACTTCTTTGTAAAAATGATGTTTTTCAAGTGCTTGCTAACAGCAAAATTATTAAAAGGAAAACGATCGAGAATATTACTCTCATATTCCCAGCAAATGTATTTAAATATGCGCCGATAACGTCAGTTGACGTAGAAAGAAGAAGAAAATTTAGAAAAGTATTTTATTATTTACTGTTTTCCTTACAACATCCATAATTCTGATTAATTATATTTTGTGTAGGCCATTCATCAGGCCCGTAGTCAGGATTTCATTTCGGGGGGCACATGTAAAAAAGCTTTTGTAAAATGTAAAATTTTTGGTTGTTCCCCTTCCATTTTCTTTGCCTTTTCAACATTTCGGGGGGGCACCTGACATTCATGTATTAAGAATAAATTTATTTTTGGTGTAGATTAAAAATTAAAATTTTGTATATAGCTGTTTTGACTGCTTATTTAAGATTTTATTGTGCTTTTTTTATTGCCATTTTTTAGTGCTTATTATAAGCGCTTATTTTCTAAAAATAAGTGCATATTAATCCGCGCTCTAAATATAACTGTATATCGCCCCTACCACTTTTGTATCAAAATTATTAGTTTTACTGGTTGAAACTTTTGCTTAAAACTTTAAACGTGTTTTTCTCAAAACAACATTTTTCAACATGGTTAACATGATATCTCAAGTTCCATTTGATCGATTTACTTCAAATTTTGTACTAACCTTCACTATATAACTGTATATCGTCCCTACCACTTTTGTATGTAAATTATTTGGTTTACTATTTTAAAAAATTAAGAATTGTGAAAAACATAGTCAAAAATCAGTCAAAAATGAATTTTTTTCTTCAGACAGCCGCCATTTTGCGAAAAAAAAATTTTCCGTTTTTTCCTTGGTAGGGACTATAACGACATTCTTACTAATTAAGAATATTTTTTTAAATCTTGTTTCCGATGACCAGAAGGGTTGCAATCGTGTCAACCAGCACACCCTCTATTTTTTTTATCCCCAACTTTACCAGCTTATAGATTGTTTAATTTTCATTTTTTTTTCTGTATATTCTCGAAATATCAACAAATATGTTGTTAAAAGCTGAATGGTAAAACTATTGTTTGTTTTATTTTTATTGAGCTCGACAAATCGCCTATAATTTATGTTTTTAAACCAGAAGACGGCTTTAATATGGAGAGGCTTATGTCCAGCAGTGGGCGGAAAAAAGGCTAATGAAGAAGAAGATAAAACATTAGCACGAGTAGGTGCCGGCTCGCTTAACCCTCAACAGGGTTAGATTTCTAAAATAAAATATAAATGTTTTCAAGTTATCAACCAATTTATGTGGCATTAAACAACAAATTCCTTTTTTTAATTTTTTCAAATTTTTCTTAGATTCAGAATTTGTAAAAATTTAATTTAAAAAAAATCCATATTGATAGATTAATTGGAATTAAAATGACAACGTTATTCATAGTAACAATAAAATCATAATTTAATAATGAAATAAATAATTTTATGTAGTTATATATTTTTATTTTGAAATACTTGATTTAATTTTATTCAAATTATTTATGTGATAAGCAACCACAATATAAATATTTAAATTGTTAAGTTTTTAATTAACTCTTGGTAATAAATAAATAAATAAATAAATATAATTATTATAAGAGAATAAATTGACTGACTGATATATCAATGCAAAGCCCAAACTACTGGGTGTAGTCTAGAGACTTGAAATTTTGCACAGAGGTTCGTCTTATAACGTAGGCGAGCACTAAAAAGGGATTTTTTGGAATTCAACCACTAAAGTGGTGAAGAGGGCGTTCAAATATCGATACATCGATCCCCATAGCCTAATTGTACTGATTTTGAGTATTTTCTTCTGCAACATTAACCGTGGTTTTAGGTTTAATTTGTGTATTATGGATGTCAGTTTGTAAGGTATTTATGATTATGCTAGCTTTATACAGCCTGAAAAATATTATTATCGCTGAATTCCACGCGGACGAAGTCGCGGACAAAAGCTAGTTTAATATAGGGTGTTTTTTTTAGCTGCATGAGAACTTTCAATAGGGATAACAATTGAATCAAGATTGCTATGGAAACAGTTTTTTGACATTTGTGTTTAGCAAGGTTTGGCATTTGATAATGCATAGATTGACCATTGAACAACGCTACCAAATTATAGAAATATATTTTAAAAATCAAAGCTCTGTTCGCCAAACATATAGAGCCCTTCGCCCATTTTATGTTAGACATTTTCGACCTTCTGAGCAAGCTATTCGTGCGGTGGTAGACAAATTTCGTACCACTTCTTCGTTGCGTGATATAAAAACACCAGCAAGACGAAATTATGTGCGTACCGAAGAAGCTATCAGTTCTGTGAGTGAAAGTGTGCAACAGGACCCAAACATTTTAATTCGCTATCGTGCTCAACAACTTGGGCTTTGTCCATCCACTACATGGAAAATTTTACGGAAAGATCTTCATTTACTACCTTATAAAATCCAGTTGGTTCAAGAACTGAAGCCTGATGATCATCGATTGCGTCGTGAGTTCGCAGATTGGGCTCACAACCAATTGGAAGTGGATCCATTTTTTTACCGTAAAATTTTGTTCAGTGACGAGGCACATTTCTGGTTAAATGGGTATGTGAACAAACAAAATTGCCGTATATGGAGTGAGACCAATCCGGGACATTATCTTGAGACTCCATTGCATCCATTAAAATTGACTGTTTGGTGTGGAATACACGCCAACGGCATCATTGGTCCATATGTCTTTCGAAATGAGGAAGGAGCTACCGTTACGGTGAATGGTGTGAGATATCGACACATGCTCAATACATTTTTGTTTCCAAAACTTCAAGAGCTAAACATTGACAACTTATGGTTCCAACAGGATGGTGCTACGTGCCACACAGCCAACGAAACCATCAATTTATTGAAAGGACAATTTGGTGACAACATTATTTCAAAACGTGGTCCTATCAATTGGCCTCCAAGATCGTGTGATTTGACATCTCCAGATTATTTTCTGTGGGGGTATGTTAAATCCATGGTTTATGCTAACAAACCAACAACTCTAGAAGCATTGGAGGCTAATATTCAGCAAGCCATTTATGAAATAAAGCCAGAAATATTGGAAAAAGTGGTCAAAAATTGGACTGAACGGATGCGCTTCGTAACCATTAGTCGTGGTGGTCACATGCCGGAAGTCATGTTCAAATAATAAATGCCTTTAACTGTACTTTCATAAAAAAATTATAACCAAAACATTCCGTCAGGTTTTTAATGTTTTATTTCATTTTGAAGTTCTCATGCAGCTAAAAAAAACACCCTATATAAAAATAATATTAGTAGAACAAATGAAAGCAGTGGTCCTAATCGCCGTCTTACTTCTATTTCGGTTGGTTTATGTAGGTCATAAATTATCTTAAATGCGCACGCATTACCTCCAGCACATTTTAATTTTTCCTAGCAACCTACTCCACTTCTTCTTTACTACATTTATACTCATTTAATTAAATATTTAAGAATGAACCACTTCGCCTAATCCATAACGCGATATCATGGGTTTCTACAGTGCAATAATTTGTATACGTAATGACAAAAACCCATGCACAATTCAAATAATAATTGTGACTGTGCGATGTCGTGCAGTAAAGACCTGCTTCCTCTGTGACGATCATTGTGATTGTCAATCCATTATTTGAAATTCAACTCTACTCGGTTGGAAAATTAAGTGTAGTTGTTTGCAGCATTAGTTTTTAATTTTTACAACGTAGCTGTAATTGAATAGTTGATAGAATTGAAGATGATACTTTCACCTCAACACTTGAGAACATTTCAACATAGTAACTGAATCTAAATTCAGAATTATACTAATCAGTCATAGGTACTTCTAGATTACCTTTATTTTAAAAATTAATACATATTCTTTCTGCTTTTAAGGCAAATAAGCTTTTAAAAAATTATTATATTTTTCAAAGTTTACACATCAGTCACTGAAAGTATTTCAAACTTCAATCCATTTTCTTGCAACTGATCAATAAGTGATGTATCTGCAAATGCGGCTCCTGGTGGATAAACGCCTCCTCTAAAAATTTATTGTGAATAAATTGATGTAAATTGTTTTTAGTTAGTTCTTACTTTGCTGGAAGCTTGTCAGCTTCAGTTAGTATTGTAATTGCAGCCAATGTAACAGCATTACCTGTTAAACCATAACCAGGATTTTTCCCACTTACACGCCCAACAATAAGTTTATTTGGTTTGGTTGTATATTCATCATTAACGTCAGATAATTTTTCCGACCAGCCTAGGCTATGAAAAATTATAGAAAAGTTGGTTCTTTCTACTTTTTTTAACGAAGGACTTTCTTGTGAAAATAATCCAGCAGAAAATAGTGCAGGATACTAAATAACAAAAAAGAAATAAGAAAGCTGTTTAAAAAATGTAGGCTTAATGAACCTTTAGAAGAAGAGATCTTCCAAATTCGTATTTTGCAAGTAACTGAAATACTATTCCAAATATATTAAATAAAATTAAGTAGAATACTGATTCGAGACCCATATATGTCTGTACTTGAACAGGCCTTATTTTCTTTGCTTCATATAAATGTCTTTGCGACCGTAAAATTACAGATCGGTCAGATCCAACAAAAGGAACACACCATGCATTAATTACCTTACTTTTATGATTTGTTGGTCTAAAATTATAAATTATAAGGCTATATATTTTAAATGAAAAATAAAATTACATACTTTGGAATCAATTTTGGTGTAAACGTTGGTAAACGTGTTGGAAAAAGTTTTTTGCGTAATGATACCAATTCCTTTGCGTTAGCAAATCCGTGGACGGCGGATTCCCATGTGGCATAGTTTCCACTAGGTCCAGGAGATTTTGGAGACTCCTCTGCAGATTGCATATATGTTTCTATGGAATTTAGTGTCCCTAAAAAATAAGACAATAACTTCCTGCTATCTTGGGACGAATTAATACCTTCAAATTGCTGTTGCAAGTACACCACTCCAAGATCTGCAGGAATACTATCGAATCCACATGCGCTTACAATGTAAATACCCTTTTCTTGCGCTGCTGTGTGATACTTTAATTGTATGCTTTCCATATATTGTGGTTCTCCACTTACATCTACTTGGTGGGTTCCATTTTCAATACAAGCTTTAATAACAGGTTCACCATAAAACCTATAAGGTCCAGTACAGTTAATTATAATTCGAGCCCCAGCAGCCATTTTCGATAAGGAATCATAATTTTGCACGTCAGCAATTATTATGGGAATGGAACTCAAATCTTCACCTGAAAATGTTCATTACAAACGCACACTGTTAGTATTAAGTTGAAAACCATACCAATTTTCTTTTGAGTTTCACTTAAAGCATCCTTTAATTTTGCTTCTGACCTCCCAGCTACTCCCCATGTTAAAGGTTTATCTTTACACTTGGCCAATTTAAGAACAGCTTCGATGCAAAATTTTCCAGTGTAACCAGAAGCTCCAAAAATCACAATATCCAAACGTTCAGCCATACTGAAATACAATCAGTTAAAATTGCACTATTTTAAACAAACTTTTTTCAAAATGATTTAATATAGTAGTAAATTTGTGGTTTATTCAGTTAATAACGATCACTTTAAAGTTCAAGCTGTATTGTTTACTCATAGCCAACATTAATTGGTGTTGCTACGTTAATTTAATTTTATGAGTACCTATAAATGATTGAATGATAGTGATTTATTACAAGGTCAAAATCCAAAGTTTAAAATACAAAATAAATTTGGAATGCACCTGTATCAATGTGAATGCACGTACCTGTTGATCGCAATTATTCGTTGAGTATAAGCTTTTATGGTATTAGCAAAAAATTTTATAGGTAGAACTTGACCTATGGTATTTAAAAAATTTATATGTTTACTTAAGATTAGATTTGATGTGGTTCTTAATAATGATGCCTCTATTTTCATTATCATACCTATAGCCTAGAGGGTCCTGTTCAAAGCAAACAAAAGTTATTTGTTTATATACAATATCGTATATTTTTACTTGGAAGCAAGGTAATGGGTAACCTTGGTTTAAAAGTGAAAAAACCACTTCTTTTTATACAACAATATCGACTTTATTATTCCAATAAAATTTTATTATATCTGTACCCAGACAGACTATCAAACTTTCAAACTAAAAAAATCAGTGGAAATTTGTACTTAACTACTTAGTTTATTTATCAAAATAATGTATTTCAATATTACAATAACACTATAATCAACAATTTATATACATAAGTACCTTCAAAATTTTTTTTATTTATAAATTTGATTGAATTTCTATTTGAAGACCATTTTGTTGAAGCACATCAAGTAAGGATGTGTTTCCAAAAGCTGCCCCTGGAGTGTATACTCCTCCTCTGAAACAAAAATGAATAAATGTTTATTAATTTTTGTACACCACAAAAATACAACTATTAAAAAATATGATCAACAATATGAATCAAAATACATTTATTTACAATGTATGATTCATGGATGATTTTATACGAGATCAATATCTTGCCATCCCTTGGCTTTCGTTTAAAAAAATAATTTCCCTAATTAAAATTTTATAAATTTGGATCTAGTGAAATCTTGTAATGCGCAAATGCAATAGAGACAAAAATAAGCGATCTGCTTTGATTAAATCACATTGTTTTACTTTTTGAAAGGGTTCAAACCCATCAACAAGGGTTCAATTAATAGCAAACTCTATTAATTGTTTTCTCCAACGATTGCTTCAAATTTGTTTTCGTTTGCTCGAAATCAATTTTTGTTTGCTCAAATTTTGTTTTTAATTGTTCCAAATAATACTGTAAACGGTATAAGTAGACATTTTCCATTGGTTTACAATTGATCTGGATTAACTAATCAGTGATGTTACTGATTCTGGACACATCGGGCCAGAAGTCAAAGTCGGCCGGTAACAAAGTACACGGTCAGCTGTTTCCTCTTCTTCACTACATCCACGACATAAAGGATCATCTGAATACCCCATCATGTGAAGCTGCCTTTTAATCTGTAGTATCCAGTTAAGATTCCTGCAATTTGCAATTGTCCGCAGATTGACCCTGGAAAATTTCAGATAGTATCTGGCATGTTTCCAAGAACGTGGACGTACTGCAGCTCTTGCTTAGTTGCATGCAGTTCCTTGTACCCATCTGCAAGTGTGCAGTTTTAGGGTGTATTGTTTGAGGAGTGCATCCAGAGCCTTGCCGAAAAGTGTCACTATCGGTTTTGGGCCGCTTTTCGCTAGCTCTTGCATTGCCCTCGTCACCTTGATGTCCTTCAACCCAGCAGAAAGAAAGAACATTTTGTCTAGATATCTTATTCAGTGTTTGGATGCAGTCAAGCACAAGACCAAATGTGATCTTGTGGCTCCAAAAGTGCCACAAGCACCGCCCTACTGTCTGGTAGAATCTGAATATTTTTGTCTCTGATACATCATCTATATCCTGAACTACTTTTGCACAGTGTAATATGCCTATAAGTTCCGTTTGAAATACGGATGCATATGTACCCAGTTATACACTTATGCTTAGGTCAAGTTCTGCAGAATCAGTAACACTCCGCATGCTAATGCTAAGATCCCGGAGTTCATTCAACAGCTGGAATTACTTAGGGAGTAACAGGATCAACGACTGTTTCCATTCTGGTTCCAGGTAAGGGAAATTCTGAGCAGTATTTGTTCGTGAGACGTAAGATACAAGTCAGGTGCTATTGGTGATCTGAGAAGATAGCTCATTCACCGTTTTCCATCTTTCGATGCCTCACATCGTCTGCCGGTTGGAAGAAAACCGCTGCCACCATTATTATTGGAACCATCTTATCACCACTCATTCAGTTTAGAATCATTTACAGTGTGCATTGTTTGGCACCTATTTTTTATTACACTCATTTGAATTGTGACATGACTCTCGAGTACTTTTTGTTATTAAACTTATCTGTTACTTAGCTCGAGTTTTATTGGAGAAGATACCCCCGAACCGCATTTATTTCAGAAATCCACTTACCCAGCTCTCCGAAATATATCATCAAGGCCTGGTCTATAATAATATCGCATCGTAGCAAAACAAACTGGAGAGCTACCTTCTTCGGATTAGAACGCTTCATTTTTCCTTTTTGTATCAACAATCTCATTGGGGGTTGTGAGTAGAGGAACAATTTATGTTTCAAAGTTAACACTAAAAACATAAATATAACCGTCGGTCGTTTATGATGGTTTGATATTGATTTCAGATCAACGAAGTTTTATTCTTCTTCTTATTCTTCTTTCTAGAAGTAATTCTCTAAGAGAATTCTCTTCTAGTAGGCCAAGGCCTGTTATTTTCCAACACATGCGTCGTTTCCTTGGCAGTGTTAGAAACTTTGAGCATATAAATATTTTACATCCATCAGGTAGCTTACTAGACTTGCCTTCAGATGTGCCTGGATCCTGGTTTATTATGTTAATGGTAGCAATTCACTAACCCAGGGGAGCACCGGCTTAACGTGCCTTCCGAAGCACGGAGACTAGTCATAAGAAAGTTTGACTCTCCCCAGGTTTGAACCCGGTATCCCATATTCGCATCCAACTGCGTTAGCTGCAAGGCAATGACCGTCTCTAATTATAATTTTATTCAATCACTGGAAATTATTAACCACAAATTACTGGCAACCCAGAGTATAGGAACTGCTGACTTATGATGAGTTATCCCCAGTAAAAGTAATCTAATAAGATATTTAGTTATAATTTGAAAACATAAAATTTACTCACTTTTTGGGTAGCTTATCGGCTTCTGTAAGAATTATAATTCCAGACAAAACAACCATAGTAGCAGTCAATCCGTACGCTGGATTAAAAAGGGTAAATTCTGCCATGATCTTTTTATCAGGTTTCTCAGTATAGCTACTATTTGATTTCCAACCTTCTCCACAAATAACGAGTTTTGATTGACTCTTCTCGACTTTTTCACGGGATGGTTGTTCCGTAGATATAATTCCACCAGAAAATATACTTGGATACTACGAAATGAATAGTACTGTAATTAAAAACGAGAAGTTTTACCTGCAGTTATTAATCACCTTCAACAACAGTTGCTGACCGAAGTTATATTTTACCAAAAACTTAAACACTGTGCCATACGCAATCAATTTTATTAGGCCCAATAATGTCGTTACGCCTTGATACGTTTGAATTTGAACCGGTCGTTTGTTCTCCTGTTCATGCAAGTACCTCTGAGTACGTAAAATTATTGAACGATCGGCACCCAAAAATGGTAATCCCCAAACACCAAGTGCTTGGTTTGAATGAATTGTCGGTCTAAATCCAAAAAAACTTGAAGATCAAAAGAGTAATATTTATCACATTATACCTTGGATTAAGTACAGGTTCCATTTTTGGCAAACGTTTTAAATTTGACTGACGACGAATTTTACTTAATTCATCGATAGTAGATATTCCGTGGACTAGCGCTCTCCAAGTAGCGTAATTCATTAGAGAACCTGGAGATGAGTCGCTACCATCAACTTTTAAATAAGTTTCGACAGAATTTAGGGTACCTATAAACTTGTAATATTAAAACCCATTAATTTTTTTCCGAATTTAGTACCGTTGAACATTTTTTGAAGGTGAATAACTCCTAAGTCCGCTGGAATACAGTCGTAGCCGCAAGCTTGCACGATGTAAACACCTTTTTCTTCTGCAATTTTACTATATTTTAAGTTAATCATTTCCATATATTGAGTTTCTCCACATATATCAACTTGGTGTGTACCGGTTTCGATGCAGGCTTTTATCACTGGTTCACCATAAAAGCAGTACGGTCCGCAACAATTAATAATGACTTTGGCAGAAGCAGTCATCTTTATTAATGATTCGGGATCATTTACATCAGCGATTATAATTGGAATAGAACTCATATCAGTGCCTAATAAAAACGGTGACAATTTAAATAAAAGAATATCATACCAGCATTTCGTTCTTCAATCGTTTGACACCATCGTACACGTCACAAATGGAGACAATAAGAAGAGGCAGTTAGTTAAGCTATATAAAATTGAATTATGTTTTACAAAAACTCGCCTATGGCGCATTTTATCTGAATATTGTTTTGAGAATTTTAAATACTGCCTTTTCTTAAAACCCCATGGACGTCGTCATCAATAGGCTCATTTCAAATTTGATATAAATTTTCCATAGTTACTTGAAGGAGTAGGTTATTTTAAGTACTAATTACAAATTTAATTAGGTTTTTTGAAATCTTCAAATTCAAATGCATGAGAATTAACGGTAATGGTATACAAGGTCCTAAAAAAATATTTTCTTAAAAAACAATTATTTTTTAAAGTTATTTTGCATTTTATTTTGAAGTATGCTGTAGATGTAGAGGTAGGTATATTATAAAACCAAAAATTTATGAAATTTCAAGAAATGGATATTCGCTATGTGCGTGGGTGGAGAGAGGATACGAAAAACGATCGAAGTGTTTGGAGTGGTCGTAATAGAAACGAAACGGAACTTTTTTTATCTATTAATTATAATTATTTATATACGCCTTATGTGATTAGCATACACACCAATACACCACGGACCTCTTGAACAAAGTTTAAATTTAAATTTCCCTCAAAAATCCTTAATTAAAATAGTTGCTATTGCTCAAACAGTCCCAATTCATTTTCTTTATTGAGCCACCAGAGAGCAGCAGGATGAATGCACACAGCGAATAGGTAATATAAAAAAACAATTTTATTGGAGGCTTAGAAATTGTTTTTCGGGAGGGAGAAGCAAATTTTAAAGTTCCGCCACTGCTTGGCAGAAAAATTCGGTACCCTATAGAAAATTTTATTATATCAAATTTGACATTGTTAAACGGCATTTTCATGATAAATAATACGTACTAGTATATTTCTGATATTCAGTTAGAGAATCTTTAAGTTTAATTTCCGATCGTCCTGCTACTCCCCATGTTAGAGATTTTCCATAAGTTTTCGTAAGACGGTCAATTTCTCTAATACAATAATTGCCTGTAAATCCTGTTGCTCCAAATAAAATAATATCTACCCGATTTTCCATGTTTAAAACTAAAAATAATTTGTCTTAATTTATTATGTAAACAAAATTTTGGTTTCGAAAATAATTTAAATATTTAAATTTTCCGCCTTTCAAATTACAGGTATGATGGCGCAGGGTGATATTTTCTGGTGTTTAATGGTAAATTTAATGGTTATTTTATTAAATTTACGTTTGTAGTATAATTCGCGATTGGTAGATAGTAATTAAATTGATTTTTCATCACTTGGGTAGGTTTTACCCTCTGCTTCGCTTCTGCTTCAAAAAGTGACACTTTACTTCCTTGTATAATACTATTAGGGTGCGTTCCACTTAAAGCCCATGACGACCGCCGCGTGGTCCCGTGGTTCTTTGATAGGACTAAAGATTGAACTCGGTTATTTGATTGGACTGACGATCGACCGTGGTTGCTGTGGGATTAAGTGGAACGCACCCTTAGTCAAAACTTTCTTCTAAAATTTGAATTAACATTATTGTAGGTGCGTGGAACGATGATGAACGAGGGAGTAAAATTGATGACTAAGAAATTGAAAAACATAAAAGAAAAATCCAGGACAAATCGAAACAAAAACCTCTAGTTCATAAAAACTTTATTTGATAATAACTATACCGAGTGTTTTAAGTTTCCACTCCAAATATATCCTAAACCAAAATAAAGATCGGTACAAAAAAATACTCCACCTGATTTACTTGGGGAAAAACTAGAAACATTAAATACTTACTTTTGTAGTGGTACAACAGGAAATTTTTAATAACAAATTATCAAACTGTCACGGCTAATTTGGCATTCAATTAATACACCAGTAAAAATACTTGCTCGAAAATCGTGCGAGAAATACAAAATCTATAATATAATATATTTTATAAATTATTTTCACAAGTTTGGTCCTGCACCGATCCACTATTTGATAGGATTCCTTAATCTCTTTTGTCTTTCACTGTTATAGGTTGATTTACATAAGCAACTGCTAAAACAAGGATTTCTATCCTAGATAGTTTCAGTTAATCCTACCGAATGCGTCAACATTGTTTTAATTATGTTATTTTATTTTCACATAAAATGAAATAAAATAATCCAGTGTAATTGTAAATAAAATTAATTTCAGGATTAAATTATTACTTAGTTATTCGTAAATCTGTCTATGTAAGTAATTAATTAATTCACAAGGTTGTAAACTTTGTATACTTTGGATGTGACGTTTTGAGTTACTAATAGACAGACAGAACTGGCATTTATAAGGTATTATAATATATATTTAATTCAGAATTTTCTTAACGAGAACAAATTTGGTTATCAACACAATTAGATTATCTAAAATATTTCTATACGAATTATTTATTTTTATTCACTCTTTTACGGTTCCTACGACTGTCGCAGCGATTTTAAAACTAAATATGCTATATATTCAAAGATTATCACGATTACTGTATAAATTTATAATTCAAGCGCGGAATCGATACTCTCCGCGGAACTGCATTGGCATCCCGTCTCGCTCGGAACTGAATATCCTGTTGGACGAATAATTTCGTTCTCGTCTCATACGCTCAGGGATGGGATTTTTCCGACCTCGCATTCTTCTCTAATTTATAGTATTAGTAAGCAAAGTTGGTGAGGATTCTGGATTTGTTATGAAGGGTAAGATAAACTCACACGTACTTAGTTACTTACTACCTCCGACTTTCAGCTTCACTCCGATCCTGCCACTCCTCTAGACATCCCAGCTGCAGAATGAGGTCTAGGATCTTGGCAAGCAGAGTACTGATTCTGGTCATGTCAAAGATTTTCTCATTGAAGTTAACGCCGGACAGTAACCAAGTACATATTCAGCTGTTTCCTCCTCTTCATTACATCCACGACATAAAGGATCATCTGCATACCTTTCGCGTGAAGGTGTTTATTTAATCTGCAATGTTGAGTTAAGATTTCTCAAATTTGCAATTGTCCTCAGATTGGCTCTGGATAGCTTCCCGAGTATTTCGCATGTTTCCAAGAAGGCGCACGTATTGCAGCTCTTGCGTGATTGCATGCAGTTCCATCTACCCATCTGCAAGCCGGCAAGTGTGCAGTTCTAGGGTATGTTGTTTGGGGAGTGCATTCAGAGCCTTGACGGCAGGCGTAATCATCGGCTTGTGAATGAATTTTTTCAAATTTTTGTGTGTTACCGGTAACCCTAAGGGATATTTTATAAAATCGTAAGTTGATATTGCTATTTTCTTTTTAAATAACTTCAAAAAGCCAAATTACATTGAAATTATTGCAATTTTTATTAGTTGTCCGAAGACAATTGCGAGTCACTGTATATCTGCTGATCAAAATAGTGTTAATTTTTATTTCCTAGCTAGACCTACTGAGGTAATATGGATAAGCAAATCTGAAACTTTTGAGGAAAACATCCTACATTATACTTAATTTTATCACTTTTAGGTGTTCTAAGAGACAGAGAAGCCTAAAAGAGGAAGAAATAATGGCCCTCGAAATAGGGGATTGTGCGGAGGGTTAGTAGCCTACCCATGTAAAATTTAATTGATACTCGCAGACGAGAGTCACAATGATAAACGAATGGGAATTGCGGATGAATTGATTGTTGCTGTAAGGAACGTTAGAGGAATTGGTAACAAGGAGGAAGAATCGTATACAAAAAATGGAAGAAAAAAATAATAAAGCAAAAACAGCTGAGGCCAATATACAAAATATATTGAGAAGAGTAGCATTGTAGGCCCTCGGCACAAAAAAGCACATAAAACGAAAATACAGTATGAAAGTATGGAATGAAGAAATTGCAGAAGCCGTAAGAGAGAAAAATAAGAGATACAAGATAAATACTCTCCAATCCAACAGAACAAAATAAGGCGAAATATAAAACGACCAGAAACCTAGCTAAAGATTTATACAGAGAAGCACATCAGAAATTATGGGACAACTTGGTCAGTAAGGTCGAAAATGATTTACATGGAAGAAATGAATTCGCATATAAAGTCATGAAAATGCTAAATAAACACAAACAAGACAATGCAAGACTCAACTGGATAAATAATGATGAGTGGATTAAGGTAGTAGGGTCGCGCAAACAAAATATTGAGAAATCTTTTAAACTTTGAATATAAGTAATTAAATGTAGCATACACACGCTGTTAAAATTTCAAGGCGATTTACCGTGTCTAATAAGAAATAATTGCAATTAAACATGACATTATTTGTACATGTAGCATGGAAGAAGCGAGTGAAAATGACAGGTTTTTTAATTTTTTTCCTCGAAGGAGTATTGGCATTCTGACGAAAAACTAGTAAAATTGACGAAACATATAATTTGAACAATTAAAATAAAAATGAAAATTATTTACCGTGTAGTTTTAATAAAAATTTAAAAGTAATTCCATGTTTAGATTATTATTTTTAGTGGAGGGATATGAGCTTAGATATGAGTGACCGAGAGATATGATATGCGAGACCGAGTCAAGTAGACGTAAGTATTGTGGGGGGTACACTCACGTTAAAAAAACCTCGCCTATTACGTTAGTGCAGCCGCTTCGTATAACATGGGTAATAAGTAGGGTCCGGATTTGTAGGCATTTGCATGTTTTTTTTGGGTACAGGCACGTGAAAAATTTTAAATGGGGAGCATGTTTTACCCCTTCCTGAATCGTTTTATATAGTTTTTATTTTGCCTATAATGCATATTTTGAGTTTAAGTGCATATTTGGCGGTTTGTTGCCTATAAATGCTTATTTGCTTATATTGGTATATATTTTTTGCATATTTAGCAAATCAAGTAATAAAATTTTAAATAATTTTAATTATTCTCTTTCTGATATTGCCGCTTTTTGTATTATTTAAAACAATAATTTTAATTAATATCTACTTTGTCAACTGTAGGTGATTCAGTGCAATAACTGTATATTTTATTAATATTACTGCTCTGATCATGTTATCATGCAGGTGCATGCCCCCCCCCCCCATTTTGATATTTGACTCCAAAATAGTCTCAATCGTTTGTGCCTATTTGTGCAAACATTATTTTCGTTTGTACCCAAATAGTTTTAGAGATAATTCAATTTTAAGTTTGGGGGGGGGGGGCTGGAGACATGCTTTTTTGATATTCGAATTTCGAATTCAAAATAGTCTCAATCGATTATTACTTCGTTTGTGCCTGTTTTTCAGGGCATATTTGAGTGCTTATTTTGAAGTTTTTAGAGCATATTTGCCTGCATATTTTCAAGTTTTTTAGTGCTTACAAATCCGGACCCTAGTAATAAGCTATAACTTTCTGACTGGAATGTACGGAAAGAACTACCTTAAACACTCCAAGAGACTCTGGCAGAATTCAGATGTACAAAAGAAAGAAGAAATGTTCCCCTACAATGACAAGGTAGATTCCATCGATTGGCACTTGGGGGGCACGTGCCCCCCCCCCCCCGAAATGTTAAAAAGACAAAGAAAAAGGAAGGGGAACAACCGAAAAAACTAATCGTGCAAACGTATCCACAGTTGCCGGGAACGGGCAAATAAAATATGTGTACCAAAGGAGCGAACGTGTCAGATGCGACAATGTAACTTAACTGGTTAAGCACGATTTTCAAGCAGATATGTAGACAATCCCAAGTTTTTATAAGGTTATTTGGGAAGGTGGCATATACGTGCTGTTTTATTCAAAAAGTTACTTAATTATTCGTATCCACTGAAAAATGAGCTATGAAATGTTTCAGAAATTCTGACCCACACGAACATCTGACTCAGCATTAATTTAAAATTTACCGCACAGTAGGTAAGTGGCTTTTATCAATTTTAACTCTCTAATAATAAATTATTAAAAATGAACAATTTAATAAACTGTTGTAATAATAAACTAATACTCACGTGCAATAGTTTATTATTAAAAATAACAGTTGTCACAACTCACAGAACTGTCAGATAATTAATAATAATAGATAGTAATAAAAATTTTACAAATCAAACTACCGGTTTTTGCAAACAGGGACACGGGATGCACGAAGCACGATGCACTCGTTACGTGTGAAGTTTGCATCGATCGAGAGTTCGTTGCCTCTTCATTAACTGCTGCGCATTTCACTCTATTGTATTTGACAGCCGTGGGTAGTGTCAGAATATTAAAAAATTTGAAGTGAGATTTTTAACAATTTTTGTGACTTTACTGCTAGAATTTCAATATGGATATTGCCGTACCTTCACGATTTGCTTGTTTGAAAATTGAGGGCGATGACTTTTCGCGTTCGCAAGGTAAATCGAAAGAAACGAAAAAAAAAGGGGACAAAAAAGCCGAAGTGAAAAAATCAGACAAGGACGTGAAGGTTGTTAAAGTAAATGGCACCAAAAAGGCTGCGAATGCTAAACAGGTAGAATTGGTCTACTCTGCTATGGTAAATTATATGTAAAATGATGTAAAATTTAGGGTGTTAAAAAGGAGAAGAAGAAGGTGAACACGCGTCAGTGGGAGGAATGGAAGCAGAAAGATGACGAATTGGTGAATGGAAACTTTGAGGACGATTTGGAGACTGCAATCCTGCAGTCCAGGTTGGACTACGAAAATAAGAAGGATTTGTATGGGAAGTCGGAACGGGATGCCGATAAAGAAAAAGCTGCTGGTCATAATAAAAAGAAAAAGAACAAGAGTATGAGCTTAGACCAGTTTTTGAACGCCGATAAAGCTGCAGGTTTGTTGTAGATTGTTGTTGAGTTGTGTGTGTTAAGGGATTGTTTCTAGGCGATGAGCCATTGAAACAAGAAAATGCAATAATAGAAGAAAACTTTTTTGAAAAAGTTCAGTCGGAAGCTAAAAAAGAATTGAATAAAGAAGAGGTTAAGGAGAAACGTAAAAAGCGCGAAGCTAATATTGACGAAATTGTATGTCAAGCTCAGTTTCAGGAAAAGTTGCAGCAAGAAAAGTCACGTGTAATTCACCTTGAAGAAGAACTTGAAAAATGCAAGAGTGAAATTTTAAATGTTAAGCAAAGAAATAAAACTTTATGTAGTCTTCTTAGTCATGGTGAAAGTAAGTTTTCTCCGATATTTCGGTTTAAGTTTTTACTTATCAGCGTTTTCATTTTACAGTGAAAGATAGGGCAGGTGCCTTGCTAGAAATTGAACAAATTTCTGTTGAAAAAAATGACTTGATGGCAGAACTCTCTAGGTTGCATGTAGAGAATGAGCAGTTACGTTCAAAATTAGCAGCCTATGAGTCTCAAAATACCAAGCATAAGGATAAGGTATGATTTTATAATAATCTGATATTTTTTTTGTTGCTTATTTTTATTATTTTTGTTTTATAGAAGCGCAATCAAAAAGGTGCTTAAACTGACGTTTTACATTTGGGTAGATATTTTATTTTGTTTTTTCTTTTGCTTTTGATGTTAAATTATGTTTGAATATTGCAAGAAATCAATATCTTCCAATATGAATTTTTTTTAATGCTTAATACTACATATTTGTTTCTGTTATTTACATTTGATCTTTGTTTCAGAATAAGAAGTAATTGAATATGAAATACTTCAATTTATTATATTTTTCAGTTTGAACAAATTTAAAATTATATACTATCCACACACTCGTGTTTTTTTTTACTATTATCTTGGATATTTACAAATATATTTTCTGTGCAGTAAATTTGCAATTAGTTTAGAGTTTTATATATATGTAAAATATATATAAATATAATGTAAACCATGTTACTCTAATTGATCTGATGACTGAATTAATAAATTTTGTATGTTTTTCAAACTATTTTTAAGTTATGCCTATTACGATAATTGTATTTCGATTCAATAAAGTTTTCAGTATTATTTTAGTTTTGTTTTGTTAGTTTATTTATCTAACTAACGGAGATTAAATGTGAAAGATGCCAAACAATAAAAAAGTTCAAATTAGTAAAGAATGATAAGGTAAAAACTAATTTAGATTCATACTAAATAAATAACCTGCTTGGATTCCAAACGTATAGAATTACCGCATCATGCTTGCAAAGGCCTATTGGGGATGGGGAGTGCAAGAGAATTAAAGTAAACTTTTTTCAAAACCTAGTACTTAAAAAAATTATTTCACTATTTTTGCTGTATCTCCAGATTTATTGTATGCAAACTTACCAGAGTCGCGTTGTTTAGACATTTTAGAATAAATATAAATTAAAGTTTAAAAAGAATGAAATGAGTCATAATCTCCCTAACTATCGGAAGAGATGAACCACCGATTAGGGAACTTGACCATACCATGTTTTGTAAATAAATGAGTTCACTTAAGAAATTATTACATTTTTATTAGAAAATGGGGAAGCACATCCCTCTGCCAACATTAATAGGTTAAAAAAATATATATTAAAAAACAAAAGGTGATTCATTGTACATTGTGTAGGTACCTTCGCTTACGGTAGATTACAATAAGTACACTTAAAACGACTTAAAACTAAATACAAGAATTTGGTAAGATGCTAAAATTGCAATCGCGACAATAAAAAATCTTGACGAACTTTTTTTACTAGCTATTACTTTTGGATATTTTTGTACTGTGGTGCAACCTGTTTCGTCGCAATTGTATGTATCCTGGGATTCAAATTTAAAATTTTCTCTTAGCTTTTTCCAGTTTTCGAAATAATCGCCAACATTTTTTCTATTGAAGCTTGTGGCTCTCGATAAACTTGTAGCTTCTGAGGTTCTTAGGTTTATTTTGGGATTTCTAATAAAAAATCCGCGAAACCAGTCATTTCCAGCTGAATTACTTGTTTCCCAACTATAAGGTATTTTCTTTTTATTTGCTTTTGCGAAATCACATGCAAAACTTAACGCTGCCTTTCGGGATAGTCCATAATTCATTTTACTGCACGTTACCAAATAATTGACTAACATTTTTTCTTCGGCTAGATTAAATAAATATTTGAGTGTTTTTACATTCACTACCCATTTTTTCTACCCTTCCACCGTCATTGAGGTATCTTCGCAGGGTAGCCCGATCAATATTAAATTTAATTATTGTTTTTCTAATCGAACTACCACTAATGCATTTCGTGCACTGCATTTTTTATAGTTTCGGCCGAAAAGGATACTCTTTCGGAACTGCCTACTTTTCTTTTATACCTAAAATGCATTATTTCTGGAAAAAAAAGTAATTATAGGTTTTTCATGTCAGCTGAAGTTACATTTATGAAATTATCCCCCCAAGGGACACTATGAACCATGATGGTTCATCTGTCCCCAAAACATTTGGTTTAAGTCTTCCACCTTCCACCCTACGTCTTCATCAGTAAATAATGCTCTATCATAAAAAGTTGTAAAGGTATTGAAAAGTAAGTCATTAGAGCAATTATTAAGCCAAACTTTGGGTCAAAATATCATTATTTACCTCATTTGTACTAATAAAACAATCACTTTATATGAATTCCAACACAATAACGTTTTGAGTTTGAATGGTAATACCGCAACTAAAAGGCAGTCTAACCCATGATCATGGGTCTATATTATATACTTCAACAAATCTTATATAAATAAATTTATAAATATCGTCCCTGCCATGGCAAACTAGTGAATCTTCAATTTTCCCCTGTCCCTCTGTTAAAAACAATGTCGATCTTCCACGTAAAATCTTTTTCTTTTTTTTTACTTTTATGGTTCCTGTACCTGTTAGGAAATTCATTATGCATCATGTTTAAGGGTAATTTTGATTTCTACCTTCTGGTAGACACGTCAAAGAAGTTACACAGATGGGCACTTGGGGTTTTTTAAGACCCCAGAAATTCTACGGTATATTAGGTATCTACTCTATATATATAAAAAGATAAGACAAAATATGCAACGTTTTTGTGCAACGTTTTTATGCAACGCTGAGAACAGCTATTGGACGACACCAAATCAACATTATAATCACATCAACGGATGAAGCAAAGCAAAAAGTAAACGCAAAGCAAGGCAACAAAACCATGCGACGCAAAAACACAAAGATTGAAAGATTTATGTAAATGCATAAATCCGTTTGGTGGCAAATTTTTTATTTTCGGTGGTGACTTTCGTCAAGTTTTACCTGTTATAAAATACGCTTCACCTGTGGAGACAGGGGCGGATGGGGCCGTCGGGATACCGGGAAATTTCCCGGTAGGCCGTCGGTCCGTAGGACCGTGGGCCGTCGCGGCGGTCAAAAAATTATCACGGTTCGGGTGTCGGCCGCGTTGACGGCCATTGGCCCATTTCTAACTAAACATAATGAAATATAATATCAACTTTAGAATTTATCAATCATTATTTGTTTGTGTTTTCCCATGGATATCCTAATAAATAGTTATATCGTAATTAGAGGCAGGATAGTTAGGTAAAAACAGATCTGACTTAGGAGAAGTCTCTATTCTTTCTCTATTGGTGACTTATATGTTAGGACTCTTCCTAAGTCAATTTTTTAATGTTACTCTATCTTTAGTTATCTGCCAAACTGATAAATTTTCTAATTTTTCTTAAACCGCGTTGACCTTGACATTTTAAAAAATTTTTTCGCAACGGGAGGGGGACCCCCCCCATTCAAGAAATTTTCGCCTGCGGCGCAATTTTGGGCTATGACGATTGCATTTTTGGGCCGCCGACTTAAATTTCCCGGTAACTTTTTGATAGCCCATCCGCCCCTGTGTGGAGATAGTCAATTATACTTTAAAGTCAACATCAATTTGGCCAAGCAGCATTATAGCTGGAAATCTACAAATATAATTCAGGACATTTGCAGCAATTCAATTGCTTCTAATGCCGATCTCTCCGACAGAATTATATTATGATGTTCGCACACTTAATAATAAAATATTAAATTTGGTCGAGGGCGAGATTCATACTACCTACTTAAGTGAAGATACAGCTAAACATCGAGGGGTCGATTAAACAGATGAGGACATTCGGTTGGAATATGAAGTCGAATATTTAAATTCGTTGAATTTCCCTGGTTTTCCGGTACACAAATTAAAACTCAAAATAGGATCTGTTGTTATGCTAGCAGAGCTTTAACAAAGTTGGTATATACATCGATAGGCCTTTGTTTAGTCATGGACAGTTATATGTAGCATTATCAAGACGTCGAGCGAAGGATGGAATACAAATTCAAAGTGAAAGCGACATAAAAAATGTTGTATGGAAATAAGTTTTATAACTTGAAGTTATTAGGGCCGCAAAGCGGCCCTGGGGGGTTGGGCCGCGTTAGCGGCCAGGGGGGCAGAGCCCCCCTAGTAATAGGGTAATGACGTACAAGAGTACGCACTTAGTGTACTTTCTTGTGAATTTCATATATTAAAATGAAAACAACAAATTCTTTGAAACCAATGAAACCCTGCATTAATTTTGGAACAATTTATGAATACTTAAGGCAATTTAGTGTTATTACAATTAAAAAAAAAATATTTTTGAAAATTTATACAATTGCGTACTCTTGTAAGACGTGGTTATAAGAGTACGCAGTGGTAATTATAAGAGTACGCGATATTAGATTAACACAGTTCGCATGTAAAATTTCCTGCTTTATAGGAAGTACATTTCTCATGCCACCACTTATTACACTTAGAACACTGTATCCAGTCCTCCGATGGCGGATCTGTAAACAACGCATCACAAGATGGACATAATATAATTTGTTCTGTTTCAATTTGATTTCCTTTACATCCTTCGGGCTTTGATGGCTTCTGCTTGTCGTTTCTTTCTTTGACGTTTGTATTTATTTTTGAGTTAGATGCTTTAACTGATTTTCTTTGCTTGGTGTTTTTAGCTGCAGGCTTTGCCGATTTCTCTGAACAAATTTTTCTTTTAACCTTGTTTATCAATTCGAATTGCTTTACTTCCAGTTCATCCTTTAACGGTGTGCTTGTTAATATCTCTGATTTCTGACTTCGGCGTTTTCTGGTTTGCTCCGTTTGACTACATTTTGGGTATGGTCGTATATCTTCTGGTTTTACATGAGCTTTATCTTGCTTCGATTGAGAAGAAACTGGAATGTTTTCACGATTGTTTTCTTTGTTTTAGGTCGTGGAAGGTCCAAGTTTCATGCAGTTTTTGACATCCAAATGTATTTTAGAACTATTAAAATTATCTGTTTCTGGAGCATTAATGTCCGTTAAAATTGAAGTCACTATATGTTCCGCATATTCAGGATTTACAGGTAATCCTGTGGAAGCTAAATATAATTTACAAGAGTACGCAGCGCGTACTCTTGTAAACTTTTTAGTGCGTACTCTTGTAGGCTTGGGTTGAATTAAGAAAAATAAGTTATAATTACTTAATACAACATAACCACTTAAAATAATCAGTTTTATTACTTACCTAATACTTTATATTACACTATGAAGCACTGAGACGCTTTCTAGTACGACAAATAACAAAATTATTCCTTAAGTTACACTAGTCCAAACATACATCAACAATACACAAAAACAAGATTAGCTTGCTGCAACGACTATATGCTCTATACTTCAAAATGCATTTATCCTTGGTACATGCATATGTTTAAGGATTTATTACATGCATTCATAGATGGCAATATGTTGTTCTATAATTGGTAAAATGCAATTCGTACTCTTATGAACTGCGTACTCTTAGGTGCCTTTACCCTATTATAAAAGTTGTATCATGTGGTTTTTAATATAAAGGATTAAATCAATTTTAAAACAAAATTAATTAATTAGTCCACAAAAAAATAAGCTATTTTGCAGATCGATAAGAACAAGTTATTCCTGGGGTCAATTAATCCTTTGGGTGCCAACATGATTTTTAAGTATGAAATAGAGATCATATTAGTTCGTGCGGGAGCAAAAGCGCAATCGCGCTCCTGGAATTTTCTGCCACTGTAATGAGGAGCGCGATTACGCTCCTTGGCACTCAAAGGGTTAAGACCCATCCGAAGGTGTTTTAACTTTGGAACTCACCAATTTGCACCATTTTTAATATACCTTTTGGTCATAATTAGTTATACTTTATGTTTATCAGGTTGGCAATTTAGAGAAAATCGATTCGAATTCGTATGATTAGTACCTACTGTATAAATTGCATTCGTTATGCCAAGGTTAATAATGTAATTTTTATGGAAAAATTATAGGTTGCCTAATCGTAATGCATAATGTTACGTTACAAAATATTACTCGCGATGTAGGTAGACAATGTAAAATTACTTGCAATTTTCGTTCTTCAAAATCAATTTTCTCCAAATTATCTGAGTTACGGAATTTTAAATTTTCACCTAATATACCGTAAACTTTGGTACGATTTTACAGTTTTTTTGTTATAAAATTTTATTACTTTATCATTTTCACAAGTGAGAAAATGGGCCTTAAAAGTGCCACAAAGTAACCTCGGGTAGCGGGGTAATTTTTGGACTTGAACTTTTTTTTATGAATATCTTTGTTTAAAATACATTTTTATCAATGATAAATCTATTCTGGTAAAGTAGATAAAAAAAATTGATTTAAGTCGGTAAAAGTTGCATTTTTTACCGAAAAAGTAAAAAGAAAAAAGTAAAAAAGCAAAAAAATGTTGCTTGAAAAATTTAATTTAATTTGTTTTATTAAAAAACGAAAAACAACATTTTCCTAATTAATAAAGGAATAAACTAGGTAAACTTAAATAATATATAGGTGCATTTATTTATGTTTAAAAATTACCATACTATTAATTCAAAAACCAGTTTTAAGCATAGAAAAATAAGGGAGCAGTTATAGATATCAACTAACAAGGGGACCTTGGATATACCCCCCTCACCGATTTGCACAATTTTTAACACACCTTTAGGCCAGAATTAGTTATACATAAAGTCAAAATTTCAGCTTGCACAAATGAGGCAATTTGGAGAAAATCGATTTTGAAAATCCAATAAATTTACATATTAGTCATTCCAATACATCTCCCTTTAGAGCCCCCCCCTAGTTGCGCCTATGCATCCTTTTTTGCAACAGGCCACTTACAAATTTAAAAATGTTGTGCGGGCCGCATGCGGCTCGCGGGTTACTCACCCCTACTATAACTAGATAATTATGACCAAAACGTCTATTAAAAGTGGTGCAAATTGGTGAGTCTGTTTAATCGCTCGATATGTTTCCTGGACTCGAAACTTTGGTCCAGAAAAGTAAAACTCGAAAATTCGTCAATAAAATTAGACACAAATTTTCACCAGTGGCTTGGACAGCGTCCACCATCAAAAAGCAAAAAATATTGTTCATAACCTATCATCATCAAATTAATTCGAAATTCCCCAGAATTCATCAGGTACCACTGGATTGTCCAATTTTGCTTAGCGTCACCAACAACAGCTCTCTCACTGGTCAAGCCACATCTCTTCAAGCAATGTTTATTGTGTTCGCGTTAATAGCGGTCAAGTGTCGTCTGTTAATTTAAAACAAGCTTACCATTTATCACTTTCAAAGCCACACATCACCATTTAATTGGAAAGGAGAGTTTGTCTCCATTAAGTTTGTAAACTTACCAGAGCTCGAAGTAAGTACTCTTATTCTTTTGCAATTCGTGCATACCGACGTGTCATTTTGGGCTTTTACATTCAATTTTTGGATAACCATTAGAGGTTACATTGCGGGTGTATTTGTTTTTTATCGGTGGGAATAATTTTTGACACCGCCAAAGTCGATTATTAACAACAACTGTGTGTATTGTTTTGCATAGTATTCATATAATTGAAATTACTGGAATTGTGAATTGTGCTAAATCTCTCAATTATTTTACTTGTCATTAAAGCAATTTTTACCAACGCCCTGGGTTTAATTAGTTCCCCAGGTTACCTTTCTTTTCAGAATTCTCGAACTCGCTTCTCCCAAAAAATTGTAGGCTACCTTACAACGTCGTGGCTACATAAACTGGAGACCTTCTCTCTTGATTAAGCAACTCTCCATTAGGGGTTGTATCACAGAGGGTAGTTTGTGTTTTAAGTAAGTCTCTTATATTTTTGAATGTGTATAAGTAGTTTTATATTTTTGTTAATTGCTAATTTTGATGGTATTTTATTAAACTTTATTAAAAAATCTACTGTGTAAAATGAGGATGGAAGTAATTGAGGATCATATTCAGGTCAAATTTTTACTTTTGAAATCTTTAAATTCGCAGTCTTCAATGGACTTAGGAACGATTATAGTGAAAGTTTTCAAATATTTTAATACCGGCGTTTGAAGAAAAGCTTTAAAATTACAAAATTTTTCCTATTTTAAATCTAAAGTTTATTATTTTAAAAATTATAGATACGAAATTTAAGTTGAATGAAATTAATGATGATGTTTTTACAATGAACCTTTTTAATTATTAAACCAATTAAAACTTTTTGCAACAAATATTTAAAACAACTTAGTTGAATTGTACTTGTGTTACAGAAAAGCCATAACAAAGACAATTTTTCGAGAGCTTTGTTGCAGATCCTTGCTAATATTTGCGAATAAAACATAGCGGGCCAGCACCTTATGAATATTCATGCATTTCGAGTATGATGTGTGAATATTTACACATTTTACATCATACTATGTTGAATAGGGTGGATCCTACATGCCCCGTTGGCCCCACATGCATTGAGCCCCCGTAACCTATGCTAACCACACATTTGCATACGCTTTTACCATTGCCAAGAGCTTAATTTTAATGCGATTAAATTCCTACAAAAACGAGTAAAGTGGATACTCTAAAATGACAATAATTTTACTACGACTAAATTAAATTACAACCCATTTTTAACAAAGCTATTTCGTTTCAATTAAATAAATCTTTTATGTATGCACCAACGTACAGCATCGATGCAGCAATCAATTCGCAAAATTTTTCCAAATTAAACGGTAACCATAATTAAATTTTCCTCTCATACTTTTTTATAATGCAAAATGTTACTTTCTTATTTGGTCAATTATAAGTTTTATCAAGGCGAAGCGTCAACATTTAAGAAAGTTTGATTGAAACTTTTTTTTCCGGGGAGTTGTGCATAAATCTTACTTTTATTGCTGAAAGTTAATCATTTTGAGAAGTTCCTCTTGACGCTTCTTGTTTGCTTTAAATATTAGCTCATAAATAAATTTAACAAAAACATATTTTTGCTACCGTGAAGACGGCAACATAATAATGACAACCATTTCCCCAACCTCATAACTGATTTATTGAAGCTTTCATAAATCCACCGACTTCCGCTGAGAATACTTTTGGTAATAAATACATATTTTTTTATTATTTGAATTATGATTTTTCACTAAACATACTTTCATGTTTTACTCTGAAATCCTTTACGTTCTTTTTGGTTCATTTTTTATGGTTTTGGCTTGGATGGAGTTCATAATGGAATTTACATCAATTGCAACGAAATTACTTCAAGTTGTCTTGTTTGTATAGATATTGCATTGTGTAAAAATGTAAATTGTACAATATCGAATTTATAAATTTGATTGCGAGTCTGGCAGAGAATAAGTCTTCATCGAGGTGTTCTTGTGGAAGTAACAGGTTACAGATGTATCATGTTGGTGAATTCATACATGCGTGTGCACTTGTATCAATCATCGGGATTACGACTCAACTCCTAGTTCCATAAACTCGAAAGTTACATTATGTGTTGTGTTACAATCTATGTAGTATATGTCTATCACATAATCGGATTTATCGCAATTTAGTCATAAGTTCTTTTGTGTTTGATGGATTTGATGTCTTGTAAAAATAATTTGTTTTCATATTTTAGCATAGCAATTATTGAAAAACCTTTCCTGGATGAGTTATCCAAATTAATTATTTAAACATAAAATGCATGTAACGGTTAGAATTTATGAAAAGAAAATATTCCGTTAAGAAATTGAAATTTTCTTCTCAAAGATAATTTATTCTGCGGAAGGGAAATCGAGTCATTTACATAGCCGCGTGGCAAATGACGACACATTATACCCTGATAAACGCAAGAAGTATCACAGTCGACAGTCTCTTGGCACTTTCCTTAGGGATTTTCAGGATATTAAAATATCACTTATTTATACCTTACAAAAATTTAAATTATTACCGCAAAGGAGACGTACAAAAATGTTCATTATTATTTCCCCATATTTGATTAAGCGAAATTTTTACTTACTTTACACTGACGAAACTTATTGGTTTTTGACACTCGTTTCACTCTTGACACAGCCATAGATAAAGATTTTCCGAGTGTGAATATTTTCTAAAATTGCGCATAAAAACTTTTGTCTATATCCGTTAATACGTCAAAGACAAAATCATGCAATATTATCCTGAATGAACGACACTTTTACTAACGATGTCCTGATTGCTTTTATAGGATGTCTTTTAATTATTCTAACAAACTTAATTATGTTCATTATGGAAAATGATTTTTTAATTCAACTTACCAAACTGTGGAAAAACAGAAGTATTTTCTATCAAAACAATAATAATTATTTTTAATCTTTTTAATGTAATTAAAAGAATTTTAAAATTGATACAAATATTATTAACCATAATACGAAGATACTGAAAATGTAAACTTTTATTTTAAATTTTGATTTTGAATATAATTTCCAATACATTTTTTACACTTGTTATTGCAACATTTTAATTTTTTTTTTAGTTTAAATAACAGTCTACAATTATTATACTAGTATAAATGTTTGTAGAATTTTGATTAAATTATGAAACAATTAAATCATTTGCTACACGAAATAACGTGATTTCTGATATCCTTAATTTGTCTCTGAGGTGGCGCGAGCGTTATAAGAACTACAATTGAATTTATTTGACAACTCCATCATCAGCTGAATTGAAAGAAATTTTTTACATCTTCTTGTAAGACTTTCGTAATAGGAGACCGGAAATATTAATTTTTAATTTCACATAATACATGAAACAGTAATTTCAACAGCCATACTGGTCCAATTAAAGGATTAAAAAGAGGAAACTTATGTAAGAAACGCTTTAGACCCCCTGGCCCTACCACGTAAGAATTCATAAAGTTTTTTGGACCTCTCCGTTCCTAAATTATTAAAAAAAAGTCCCTTTAATCTATTATATGAATTAAACCCTTCCTTAAATTGAAGAAAAAAATTACAAAATGATATTATTCTATAATTTAGCTTTTTTTCTAAGAAGGACCCATCCGAGACCATATGGCACTTGCTACTTGGGCAAAACAAAGCGTCACAAAGTTTTACAAGTTTATAATTTTAAGACATAATAAATTATTATTTACCGATATAAAAAATATCCAATTTATAGATAATATAATATCATGTTATAAGAACTTCACCCTGGATACTTCCCTCAGATGTTCATTAGTTATGTTATAATAATTTTTGAAACTCTTCGTCATGCGAAATAAAATTTTAAAAAAATCGACCCTCCCTCCTTCTAAGTGTTAGTGAGATTCATAAAAAGAAAACATAATTATGCGTTACGAACAGATGGATAGACAGATACACATATTGATTTTTATTAACATTATTTTGTCGTTAGTTCACAAACGGTTCCGCATTAACGTGCCACAATTGATGTTATGAAATTTATATTAGTTATATACGAAATAATGGTATTTAATATAATTTTAATAATTTAAAATAGTTTTTTTTTTTAAATTGGTTAATTATTAATTAACACAATCCAGGTTTTTCCTAACTCACGCGGTTATTGAATTGGATCCTATTCAAATGACAATACATTGTAAATGTTTCCATGTTTACCTTTTATTATGTAATTTCTGATGATGAATGCAACCGCATTTGAAAGCTCAAATACAATATTAATTTTATTACCTTAATTCGTAAATTATTAAAATATAATAGATACTAATAAAACAGTTTTATTATGGACTGCTTAAAAACGAAATGGACATAGTTTTCCGCAAAGTACTATCACAAAATTCAATAATAAATGGTTAAATTTATGTTCAATAATAGAAAAAAATTTAAAAATTAGCAAGAAAATAAAAAAAAATTTCTAATAGAGTACAAAATTTTTTCAATCTCAATTATGACTTTGACACAAATGAAAATTTAAAAACTTTCCAATTTTTAATTGTTCTTACAACGATCCCGAATCATAAACTAATTTTGCAACATTGCTTGTAGAAAATGCAGCTAAATTCCATTGATAGGGCACCGGAAATGATTCCATTCAGGCCCGGGTTGGCTAGTCGGCGATCGCCGAGTGCCCCGGACCCAAGGGGGCCCCGAAGTATCCTCAAAATAGTAGTTTATACTTGGGGTAAAAGTGAACTTTTTCCAAGTGTTCAAAATAGCGGAAAATGTGTTTTCAAAAATCTCCTCTCTTGGTAAGGGGGCCCCTTCTCAGTGTCTAGCAGAGGGCCCCCAAAGGAGCCAGTCCGGGCCTGATTCCATTATTTACTTACAGTCTTCCAGTTTTGCCAATTGAATTATAAAATCGGGTAGTTAAAAATTCAAATATTTTGTAATAAAAGATAAACTAGATTTTATTTTAATTGACTGATATTAATTTAATCAAAATATTTTTGAAAAATTTTTGCTCCACGGTGTCAGTGTCACGAATAAATTCTTCAATAAGGCTGAAACAACATTATAATTCCATTATACACCTTGATTTTGAATTTTATTTAAAATCTCCTGTTAATTTTTGAATTTATACTATTTCTGGTTATATTATGTGATCAAAAAGTATCCGAACTTAATTTTTTTTAATCGTGGGTAAACTATGTAAATCAGGAATTCCTTCCAATTGAAGCAAGCAGAGTTAATGAAAAATAGTCTGTAATGAGGTTTTTACATGAAGCAATCCGCAAAAAAACGGCCGGAAATGGGGAAAACAATTCGTGGATTTTACAGCACGACAACGCACCAACACATGCCTCAACACTTGTGCGTGAAATCTGACAAAAAATTCAACGATTGTCACTCCGCAAGCACCGAATTCATCAGACATGACCCCCGCGACTTTTTCCTGTTCCCCTAATGGTTTCTAATCGATTGCAGATATCAAATCAAAATCGCTGCGTACTTGAACTGATTGCACCCTAGAAATGATTTTGAATACTTTTACGACCTAAGAAATGAATTTGAACACTGTAATGACCTTTTCTTGCAATAAAATTCGTTATTTTACTGCTTAAGATTAGAAAACTTCGCTTAGAAAAACCAATTTTACTAGATGTGGCAGGTAGCTTACGGAATGAGTAGAAAGCGAATTCCATAACCTCCTCTACAGACATTCATTTGATATGGATCTGACCTTCGTTATTTTCAACATTTTTTCCTTTGAGTTTGTTTAGAATGACACAAAAATTGGTCGTAATCTCGTAATAATCAAAAGTATTAATTTGACATTATGAATTTTGAAAAGTATTAATAATTGTCGTTATCGATTTCATTTATATTCAAAAAGCAAAATGTTTAAGATTTTTTAGACCGCACAACCAAATCAAAACATAATCATCAGTTTTTTTTTTAACATTAGTATGCTGGATGCTGGTAAAGAATAAAGGGTTAATTTGACATTGAAGGCTGGTATCGATTTTTCACATCTTTATAGTGAATTCTTTGATATGCAATTTTTTATTATTTTATAATTTTTGATTAATTTTACACTGGTGGCCGCTATCTCATTTTTTCACATTTACACATTAAATTCTTTGATAAAAGGCAAAAACTTCAGACGTATTTATGTATGCCCATTTTTAAAATCAATCTGAAATTTGTATTTTGGTTAGATTGTGGTCTAAACCATAGCTACGGACATAATCACATCTGTCTCAAAAATATTGTCTCAAGAATATTGAAAAATATTGATCAGAGAATTTACTGTATAAATTTGAAATGCATTGATATAGAGCGCCAGTGTTAAATTAACACTTTTATCTTTACCGCCAGACCAATTTTAAGACAAACTAAAAATTGTATTTTGAATTGGCCTAAAATATAACTAACAGAATAATCAACGTGTCTCAAAAATGTTGCTTTTATCAAATAATTTGCTATAAAAAATTTTTTTTAAATTAATAACGGCGACCACTGAGAATATTAAAAATTGTGTTGAATCATTGAACATATTTAAAGAAACAGAAACAAAAAATGGTAAGGATTACAGCCGGGTCGATTTGGCGTGAAATATCCCATGTGTATCTTTAATTATTAAAAATATTAAAGGAAAACAACTTTTTTATGTTCACCTTAGGAGTATGATCCTTGGCAGAGACGCCGCCGCCGTCAGGACCCATTTTGAAGACCTTTTAAATGTAGTGGTTTGTCATTGCCTTTCGAGTAGAGGCAGCTAAAATCAGTGTTTGCTTTGCCCGAAGTCAAACTGTGTCCTTAACATTCGCAATAAATCAGTCACTCACTGTACTTAAAATTTAAAGAGCAATTCCTAAAGCCAGTGTCTCACTATCAAATTTTCGTCAAAATTATCATAATATTTAGTATACAAACGGTTTTGATAGTGTGACAGCGCTGTTGTATCAAAATGACGTAAGCTACATACTTTTATATGCTGCTTCTATTTTCATGACGTCACGGATTCGATTTGATACAAATGTTTTGATAAAAAGAATTTAGAACAGTTTCTATAATTTTGATGCTATCAGGCTTCCCATAGGCTGTTCGATATCCCACTCTTATATCTTTGACACTTTGACATAACGTGGACATAAACCATACTTTCAGTTTTATTTTTTAATTTTAACGCGGTTTTTAATTAGGTCTAAAAGGTTAGCAATTATTATGGCTGGTACGTGAAATCAGTTTGCTAATTGATTTGTATCAGTTGGAACCAGTATAACCAGTATATTTGAACGTATAAAACCAACTCTAACCTTACTTTTCACAGCTGACCTGTGGCTGCCATCGTTATTATACAAACTTGATTTGATAGTGAGAATTGCCTCTGCATGGCTTTGACATATTTTTACGTAAATGACGTCACATCGTTTGTATAATAATTATTATAATAATTTTGATGATAATTATTTGATAGTGAGACACTGGCTTTAGACACGTACGCTGCAAGTGGATTGTTATTTAAACGATAGGAAATTAAAAAGTTGCAATAATGCATTGGTTCATGAAATAATATCTGTATTTTTCTTCTCTATATGGAATGGAGCTTGCATCTATCATAATGCATTATGTCATTAAAAATGAAAAGTTACGTGATATCTGATTTGCAATACCAACTCCATTATAATTTATTTATTTGTTTAATTTTCATTTATTGTTGTCAATCTTCAACTGTTCTAAAAATCAAGATAATCGAATAACGTTGCACATCCTGACGCAAAATTAACCCCAATCTAGTATACTATTTTTTTATCAAAAACTTAAAACAAAATATTTTAGTTACATTTTCAGTACCCATCCTCATTGTCTATCAAATATTAAAAATTCAACAAATGTTTATTTAATAAATAAATAAATACTAAACAGTTAATAAATATAATATTGCCCTTTTGACTGATATTTTGACTATATTGTCGAAGCTCAAAGTATTTTTAAATAATTTACATAGTCTTGACTAGCATTTCAAAACAACTCTAACACAAAATAGATTGACTATATCTTGCAGCCTTCGGTTTCTTCTTGTATGGCCACCACATCAACAGCTGGACTACCGACGGACTCAAAATCCGTCAAACTTTCTTCCGAGTTTCCGTTGCGTTGCTCTGGTTTGGCATGATTCATATAATCCACCACTAATTCTAGCCCTATCAACGCTCTCAAATCTTTAACCTTCTTTTCTTTTTCTTCTTCCGTTTCCTCAACCCCTTCTTTTTCGGGCGTTTTCGTCTCTTCTTTTTCCTCGTTTTTAATGTCAGGCTCTGATTTAAAAGAGAGCGGGTTAATTTCTCGGTAAATTCTTTGTATATTATTGACTACATAGTTTAGACTACTTTTATTGCAACTTCGTTCAAACCCCAAAGACTTAACATCAAACTTCGTTCGTCCTGTGCTATCCTTAGTCTGAGAAGATAATTTTGTTTCGTTACATGCTTTAATTTGAGAATAATTGGTTAAATTTATAGGTCCGTTTCTGTTTAGTCGCGACGAGGGCACACTGAAAGCGGATGCGTGTCTCGACAATCTGAAGGGATCCTGAAGGTTTTCGATATTATTGGGTAATTTTATACTGGGTTCTTGCGTGACTGTGCTTGTGCCGGGACTTGGGGAAGTGTTCGAAGTTGTGGTATGCGGCGAATTTGAATTCTCGTTTTGGTTTTTTCTATCGTAAATGTGACCGGAAACGCGGAGGTCGATAAAAAAGTGTAATGGATCAATTGCGTATGGAGACGGATACAAAGGTGGATACCACACTGGTGGAGGAGGTGGCAAAATTAAGTCCGATGATGGAGGAGTTTGTTGCGAAGCGGGAGGAGGAAATGGAAAATGAATAGGGTTAGGTTTTAGTTCTTGTTTTTCGGAATGAAAGTCTAAATTTTGATGCTGCATTAGTCGAGGATCGGGATGCATTTCGGATGAATTTACTTTTGTGTTAATATTTACATTATATTTGTCTGTTGTGAGTTCTAACGGCCTTTCCGGTATTCGATTCGGATAAGCGTTATTTTTTTCCGATTTTCCTAACCAATTGGAAGGTGGCGGCGGCATATCTGGTTTTTCTATTTTTGCAGGGTCTTTTTGTTGGTAGTAATCTGGTTGCGATTGCGCCCACGATCTCTTTCGCGATCTTCTGTGGTGAATAGGAGTTGTCGAAGTTCGGTTAGCGTTTTCCGTTTTTGCTTGCACTAAAGATCTCAACATTTCACTGAAGAAGAAATTATGTGGTACTAAAGGAAGATTGTATAAGTATGGGGGTGTCGCTGCTAATAAACGCGAAACTAGGTCGGTGTTTCTGTAATCGAAAGGTGATGCTCTAGGTTTTGGTGGTGGTGGAAGTTCTTCATTTGCGGATGTCATCTGTAAAAAAATAATTTATATTAATGAAATCAAGTGTGACACGTTAATGCGGAGCATTTTATAAACTAAAAGCAAAGTTAGCTGATAATCACGAAAATTAAATATCTACAAGCCTGTGAAAAATATTAACACCAGTTGTTAATATTTTATCCTTGGTTTAAAAAAAATTATTTATTATAATTTCCTTTTTTTTTTGTTCAATTTCCCTTCAGTCATGATTATTTCCTTGGTTTGTTATTGAGCTACTATAAGTACTAACTTTCTTGTTTTATTTTGTTCGCGTTTTAAAATAATTATCATTTAAAATCCGAGAAACTCGGAATATAAATTAGTAACTTTTTGTTTGCAAATAATTAATCCACCAACTTTTAACTCGTACAACTTTGGTGAATTTTTTTTCTTATTAATTGTTAATTTTATTTTTGTATAATTTTTCTCGCTGAAAAAGTTGATTGTCGGAAAATTTTCCAGTGCAGGCATTTTTGTGACATTATTTGAGTGGTAATTGTGTTACGGTTTCTAAGATTATAATGATTAGATTTGTGGTTTCTACATTCTATACAATATAATGAATAAACATTTCTAATTACAACTAAGACGACGATTTTGTAATTGGACATCATTTGTAAATGTCTGGTTAAAATGAAATTTTGTCATCCGGTAAACATAATTTCAATTGGGAGTAATAACATAATACTGTTGTTTTGCACTAAATCTCTCAATTACTATGGGTAATATTTATTTTTTAGGAATTTAGGAAAATTATTTTCGATTAATAGCTGATGGTCAGAAAATTGTCTTGTTATTCGTTCTTCTTTCAGAAATTACGATGGAGCAAATTTATTAGAGTAACTGAATATTTAAACAATGAAGCTGGATTAATAAAGTAATTTCTTATTAATGGTGTATTTGTGCCCGGTCGATGGCCAAGACAATGTAAGATGGGTTTAAGCCATTTGCAGATTGCTTGAAATATAATTTAATCATCCTTGTTAGTCAGAATAAGAGAAGGGGTTGATTCGAGTATAAATCAAGCTTCATAATTATTGCACAATACTCCAAGATTCAAATGTCTTGGGGAACATCTCACCCTACCGTAAGATTTATTTATTAACTAACCGGAAAAGGGTTGTATTTCTCTTATTTGCACAAGCTTTATAATTTCTCGAGCTACAAAATTGTAATAACCATTTTTGAGATGAAATTACCTACATCAATAATTTAAAGTAATAAGATATCGTTTATTGAACTTCTAGTTGAACTTAACTGCTGTTTAATAATGAAAATTGTTTATGTTGGAGAGTTTCCGTGTCGATATAATCCACTCTTACTCAACAAGAAACCATTATTCATTACCAACAAAAGGTATCAGTAGCAAGACGTAATAAAGTTAAAGTGAAGGGAATAAAACTAATAAGTTCCAAACTGTCGAGGGAGAGGATGCAGGTGTTTGAACAGCGGCATTCAAATTGAAATTGTCTTTACTAAGATATTATACAATGAAGACACTTGATTCTGAATCGCAATTTCACCGAGGTAATGTTAAGCTGCTTATGAGTGGATTTAAATATTTTCGCCAAGCGGTTCGTTTCCAATTAAGTTGAGTTTATCTCCACAAAACCCTCTTTGAAGTTCCGCACGTCACGACGTTGGTATGCACTAAATACTCGTCAAACTTAATAATCTTTTGTACGCAAACCTTTTGTGCGATTTGGCGGACGAATTCGCGAATGGATACAAATTTTCAAAAGTGTTTTTAAACGTAAGCTGGTTGGGGTAATATTACTTTCCTCTTTCATAGAGGAGAAGCTCTCCCAAGAACAAAAATATCTCATTCTTTAATATTGTTCATGGAAAATAATTAACCTAATAGTTTACGGTTGTATTTTTAATATCTTTTAATTACCTTCCTCGTCAGGATAAGCTCTTATTGTTGGAATGTCTATCAAAATGATTGGGTTACAAATGATTTAAAACTTTGAAATGTTAGACTTCATTTTGTTACATTTTATACTACATGAACAATGAAAAGTTGTTTGTTGTGTGGAGTAAAGTAAGGATACAATAGTAAACAAAGTTCACGGAACTGAGGCTTTTGGAAGGTGATATGTGCCCTCAGCTTGCCGATATTTCTATCGTCCAGTTGCACAATAAACGAGACGGGTATTGTAATGCCCAGCGAGTTGTAAGACAATGAAGAATGAAAACAATCAGCATCTCCATAGCAATGCACTGTCACCGCGGGCATCAGGATTTCTATTACAATATGGTTATATACTACAATGTGAACTTTTTACGATAATTTACTGCAAGTTTAGTTCGAAATTTGCTCTCTTAATTGGTAACCATCATTGTCGCGGTTCAACTACGGAGAAAGATTTTCCACATGACAATACACTAATCTAAATTCTCATTCGAAAATTACATTTCTGTGAAGTTAATTAGTTATTTTGCGGCCGCCAGATTTTCTAGTATGACCGATATGGTTTTTCCACTTTCGGTTTCACAGAACCCATAATTTTTCACCATTTTTCTTTTTAGATTGGTAAAAAGATTGATCAATCACAGGTATATACACATAATAACAAATGCCATTAAGCGGCATTCAGTTCGTTATTTTTCTCGCGTTTAAGCTTCATCAAAATATTTGAAGTTTCAGAAATTGACAGAGGTAAAGCATTTGCAGTGGCAAAAGAGTTCTAAAGCAAAACGCGTTTCAAAATGATACAAGAGCAAACCGAACTCTTTAGGTTGGAATAAAAATTTACTAATTTATTATTTGATAATATGAATTTATTAAAATTGTTTGAAAAGCAGTAGATACTAATGTTAATCATCGGAAGATGATGAACTTGAATAATCTACTAAGTTAATTAAAGAATTATCATTTATAATGGTACGTGATGGTGCCTCATCATCTTCAGATTTGCATTTATCGCACTGGAAATCCTCATATATAGTTTGATCCATCATAAAATCTTCTAATACAGCATCTGATGACAGCTTCATACAGCTGACATCAAAATATTTGTCACAAGAACTACACATTAACATAGTAGATGTGTCCATTTCTTCAGAACTCTCGGACTTGGTTTCTTCTGGCTCTTCTTTTGTTTCCTTTATTTCTTTTGGTTTCTTAATTAATTTTAATGGAGTGAAACTTATTACTTCTATAGCTGTCCTTGTTACCACTTTTTTACTATCACTTTTTCCTTTGGCTTCTCTTACAGTTTCCATTTCACTACTCAATCCTATAGGAATCTGGGAAAGAGTAAAATTGTCTATGGTTAGTTCCTCTTTATTCAAATTTTGTTCTATTTGATATTTAGAGCGAAGTTTCTTACCAGTAGGAGTAATATAATAAATTTCGGCGTTTTTTCGGGAACTTTTGTTTTTTCTGTAAACTACTTCCCTTTTCCAACCAAAATCAAATGGTTTTAAATAAATTGCATTCCCTATATCAACGGTTATTCTTCGTTTTGCAAGAGAAGCTGTTGATAAGCTGTAATGATTCTCATTATCACTTTCATCCATTTCACTAGCTTTACGTTTACGCTCGTTTTCGTTTTCTACATTTTGTGATATGTGTTCCTCTGGTATATTTATGATGGATTCAATATTGTCTTCTTGTTTAATATTGGTGTTAGAGTCATCGATATCTTGTACTGTATTGTCCATATTTTTATCGGGTAGTCTGATAAATAGTCTGATTTAATAACTACAATCATACATTTGGTAAAATTTTTCACTGAAATATTTCTTATATAACAAAATTTTTAACTTGGTAAAAATCTGCAGATTAAACCATAATCGGTTAACAAATAAAATTTTCTTTATTTACTCGTATTAATTTTTGGGATGGATATTTAAAATAAAACAACTTTATTCACTTGTCGACAGTTCCAGCCTATATAATAAGAACCATCATTCGAACTAAAACAACACAATTAGAAAGACAAGAATGTTTTACACAAAATGCACGCTGCTCACTCGTAAAGCGCACTATCGTGACTGAATTTCTATTAACCAAGCTACTAACACCCAGCACCTGCATCCCGCTCCGTGTGTAGTATTGTGACAATCGAGAGATTCTCTACCAAACGAATGATTACAAATGACCAGATGTTCCGATAGTCCAGTTTTTTTATCTCCCATTCTTGTAATTGTTTGGTCTGGCCAATTCATATAAGTTTACCCATAGCTGTCGCAACCTCGCTTTACCCACGAGATTACATACAACGAGTCCACCTTGGATTTTTAAATGTTGAAGTGCTGTTAGAAAAAAAATCACATTTTCCTTTGTTCTAACGCAATAATTTATCTGGAAGTTGCGATGAATATAGAATGTCAAGTAGTGATATCTTTTTATCTTTTTAATTAATACATGTTAGATTTTTCTGAAATTATCAAAGCTATTCCAGTCGGAATTTTTATTGAACTTTTAATTGGTAAGTGCAAAATTTCAATTTCGACAAATATCAAGATTTTCTGCGAAAAGCTCTTTTATCTTTCTCGAAAACTTGGAATAAAGGCTAGTCACCCTTGAAGATCAGAAGGAACATCGAGGTAGTTTATCACAATCATTTTCTGCTCCATTTTGTATAAATTACACGGTCCAGGAGCTGTTTCGCAAATTATTATATTAAATTTGAACTTTGCAGTCAGTATTATTACGTATTATCGGCGGAGTTACTCAAAATTTTAGAGATGCTAATTCAGTAATACAAGCGGCTATTAGAATACAAAACATATATTTCCCACCTCGCGAGAAGAGGTGCTAATTCAGATTTTTCTTTGGCTCAGCAAACCCAAGCCCCGTGATTCCGTCTATGCTAGAAGGCCAACCCTCCGGTCGCAAGGTTCTGTCATTAACTTTATTAAATTGCAGCTGATCCAAATATATCTATCAATATGTCATGATACTATAGGACCTTCAGCATCACTCATGAGAAATGGGAGAATATACAGTGGCGGTTTTAGAAAAAGAGGCCCCAAGCGCAATTCAATTTTGAGGCCCCCCTCTAAGTATTTTCATTAATCCTACACTCCATATAGAAATTGATTTGAACTCCTGGTTCTCACCAGAACCAGCACCGCAGACGATTTCTTTTTTTAATACTTTTTTTACTAAAAATTGCACTAAAATGAAATAACTGCAAATCCAAGGCATCTAAGGGCTTAGAATTTTGTCGTTATTTTTCCTGTGTTTATTATAACATAGTTAATATTTTCATAAAGTTTCAAAATATTTGAACAAAATTTAAATCAAAAATTGAGCTGAAATCAAAATAACTGCAAATCCAAGTCATCTTAGTCCTTAGAATTTTTTAGTTATTTTTCCTGTGTTTATTATAACATAGTTAATATTTTCATCAAGTTTCAAAATATTTGAAGAAAATTTAATTTTTATCAAAAAATTTAAATCAAAAATTGCACTGAAATCAAAATAACTGCAAATCCAAGGCATCTAAGGGCTTAGAATTTTTTCGTTATTTTTCCTGTGTTTATTACAGCGGAATTAATATTTTCATTAAATTTCAGAATATTTGAACAAAATTAAACTTTTATCATAAAATTTAAATCAAATAAAATAGCACTGAAATCAAAATAACTGCAAAGCTAAGGCATCTTAGGGCTTAGAATTTTTTAGTTATTTTTTCTGTGTTTATTACAACGGAATTAATATTTTCATAAAGTTTCAGAATATTTGAACAAAATGGAATTTTTATCAAAAAATTTAAATCAAAATTTGCACTAAAATCAAAATAACTGCAAATCTAATACATCTTAGGGCTTAGAATTTTTTCGTTACTTTTCCTGTGTTTATTACAACAGAAATTTAATTAATATTAATTAAATTTTTCTTATTTTGAGGCCCCTTGATTTACGAGGCCCTAGGCGCGCGCCTCTTGCGCCTGTTCGGAAATCCGCCACTGAGAATATAGGTGAAGGTCATACTTGTTCGGTCTGCATCCTCACTCAGGGTAATTGTGAAAAATCAAAAGCGTTTGTCACTTTCTCAGCCACTTTTTTTTGTTGATAATAATGTATGAACGAATCAATAATTAAAGGCGCACGAAACAATGGCACGGTAGAGGAGGAGCTTTCTAGCAAATTATTATGTAATTATGTTATGTTATGTTATGTAATTATGTAATTCGCTTAGGTTCATAAGATATTGCAAATATTTCTGGCTGGAAAATCCTTGAAGGTATGTAGGTCTTATTATCCTTTCCAAAATGTGTTATACGAACAAGTACGGGTTAAGTATAAATGCCAACAAATGTTTAGTAATAAAACCATTATTTGAAAATAATGTTGGTAATGTAGTAGTGACTAGCAAACTAGTGGGTGTTACGTATTACGATATTAATGAATTCATAAACAAAGCGTAGAAATAATTGAATAGAGATAGTGAACTAAAAATTTTAACAGCGGTAGAAGTTTTTGTGGTTATTGCAAAAATAAGGAAGGCAACAATTCGATATAACTCTCGACGTTAACATAACCTATATGGGACTTGAAATTAAAAATAAACCCATTCAAAGAGAATAAAAATTCACGATCTAAGAATCAAAGTGTATCATAATATAATATTATATAATAATAGAAATGGATCTAAAACGAAAGAGAATTGAAGAAAGTGACCAATCTATGGATTCCGTTTCAACTGAAACTGAAACCAAAGAAAATATTCATAAAATTCCAAAAACTGAACTAATACAAGGACGTATACTTAAAGATAATACTAACATAAATATTGATAAAAGTACAACAAACAATATTGAAATAAGAAAGAAAACAATAATAAGTGAAAATGATGGAACTTTTGAAAACCGTCCCGACAAAGAAAATATTGCACTACATTTAAATTCTCAAACTACATCTACAACTGAACCAAAATTAGCAAGTGGTTTAGATGATACAGGTCTTTTATTGCCATTTAAGTATGGTTGGAGAAGATCATTAGTTAGGCGCTCCAATAATTCAACTATAGATACTTATTACTTCGATAAATTCAATAAGAAGTACCGTTCATTGCGAGATTTATCGGTATATTTGAAAAATACTACAGAATTAACTGCACAAAATTTTTCGTTTCTTAAAAGGCCAATATTGGCTGATGATAATTCTGGATACGAAACTCGGAGAGATGCATATCAGCTCTCACCAAAACACGTCAATAGATCTGGTTTACCAAAGGTAGATAAAGAAGTAAAAAATTCTGTTACATCCATCAAAATTCAACCTAATTTATCTTTGACCACCAGCAAGAATGAAATTGAAAGCGGTGCAGTTGTAATTTGTACGAAACGATGCCGAAATTTGCGAGGAATACATCCGACGTTAAAATGCATCCTCTGCATGAAATTATATCATCCTCAGTGTGTGAAATTCGAGTCTACTTTTTCTAACGCACAGTTTGCTTGTATTAATTGTAAATCGCGTAAAACTTACAATGCAGAGCTAGCAGCTATAAATTCTAATTTGGGATGGTTGAATATAGGTAATGAAGATGAGCAACAACCTGATCCCAGCTCATTCCAAGATTTACTACCTCAATCTCTTGTAGTTATGGAGGGGCATAAATATATTGTCCTGCGAAAAACTAAGGTTTCATCAAGGACATTTGAATTTCAATCTGACGACGTAATTCAAATTAGTGTGGGTCCATTACTAACTGGTAATAGACAAGAAATGTTTTTTGAACTTCTCAACACGAAAGACGCGGTAAAAATTGATATTGGAAAAGTAGATCAAGATTGAAGAGAGTAAATTTTTGTTAAAGGAATTAGAATTATTATTATTATGAATGAAGACCAAATTGAGCTTTTAGATTAACTTTTGCTGTATTAATTACGATTTTTTACTTGTTGAAGTAAGAAAGAAAATTGTTGTTTTAAAATAAAATTATTTTTATTTGAATATTTATTATTTAAGGACGATTGCAGCGACTTCCTATAAATCGAACAAGTTTCGATGAGTACAGGAAAGTTTGTGTTGTGGTAAGTAAAAATTGCATTATTTCAATATATTTCAGTAACCTCTGTTGTTTTATCTTATAAAGCGAACTTAATAAATTACATTTAAATTTGTTACTACTTATTAAATAAAAGTTCCAAACTATGAATAATACATTTTGCTATTGAGATAATCAATTATGGTCAGCCATGTTCAAACCAATATGGGGTTAAATCGTTTTGGAAGGCTTCCTTGTATAGGGTGTTTTTTTTTAGCTGCATGAGAACTATCAATAGGGATAACAATTGAATCAAGATTGCTATGGAAACAGTTTTTTGACATTTGTGTTTAGCAAGGTTTGGCATTTGATAATGCATAGATTGACCATTGAACAACGCTACCAAATTATAGAAATATATTTTAAAAATCAAAGCTCTGTTCGCCAAACATATAGAGCCCTTCGCCCATTTTATGTTAGACATTTTCGACCTTCTGAGCAAGCTATTCGTGCGGTGGTAGACAAATTTCGTACCACTTCTTCGTTGCGTGATATAAAAACACCAGCAAGACGAAATTATGTGCGTACCGAAGAAGCTATCAGTTCTGTGAGTGAAAGTGTGCAACAGGACCCAAACATTTCAATTCGCCATCGTGCTCAACAACTTGGGCTTTGTCCGTCCACTACATGGAAAATTTTACGGAAAGATCTTCATTTACTTCCTTATAAAATCTAGTTGGTTCAAGAACTGAAGCCTGATGATCATCGATTGCGTCGTGAGTTCTCAGATTGGGCTCACAACCAATTGGAAGTGGATCCATTTTTTTACCGTAAAATTTTGTTCAGTGACGAGGCACATTTCTGGTTAAATGGGTATGTGAACAAACAAAATTGCCGTATATGGAGTGAGACCAATCCGGGACATTATCTTGAGACTCCATTGCATCCATTAAAATTGACTGTTTGGTGTGGAATACACGCCAACGGCATCATTGGTCCATATGTCTTTCGAAATGAGGAAGGAGCTACCGTTACGGTGAATGGTGTGAGATATTGACACGTGCTCAATACATTTTTGTTTCCAAAACTTCAAGAGCTAAACATTGACAACTTATGGTTCCAACAGGATGGTGCTACGTGCCACACAGCCAACGAAACCATCAATTTATTGAAAGGACAATTTGGTGACAACATTATTTCAAAACGTGGTCCTATCAATTGGCCTCCAAGATCGTGTGATTTGACACCTCCAGATTATTTTCTGTGGGGGTATGTTAAATCCATGGTTTATGCTAACAAACCAACAACTCTAGAAGCATTGGAGGCTAATATTCAGCAAGCCATTTATGAAATAAAGCCAGAAATATTGGAAAAAGTAACCATTAGTCGTGGTGGTCACATGCCGGAAGTCATGTTCAAATCATAAATGCCTTTAACTGTACATTATTGCACTCGATAACATGAACAGCGATTAAATATCTTGATATCTACCAGCCACTTCTTATCACTTGTACGTGATTAAATATAAAATAAAGGTACCCGTAATTAAATGAAAGAAATGCATATCTGCATAATAATAAGAAAGTCGCCTAATTGTCGACAAAATGCAAGGTGGTGATGATATTGTATAATATTTTTATTTCATGATGTTAGTAATTCTTTTCATTTAGCTGTACTATTGTAAAATGGCAAAGTCAAAAAATAATACAGTAGACTCGCGTTAATGTGAACAACAAAAATTAACCTGAATAATATTATAAAAAATCGGTAAATAACACAACTTTAAGTGTCTTTTGTTCTTTATAATAAAGGATAATAAAGGATTATAAAGAACAAAAAACACTTAAAGTTGTATTATTTAACGATTTTTTATAATATTATTCAGGTTAATTTTTGTTGTTCACATTAACGCGAGTCTACTGTACTAATAAAAAATGTCTTTCACTGTTAAAAAAGACAAAAATTATTGAAGAATGCAAGAAAGGAATGACTGTGACTGCTTTTTCCAAAAAATATCCTAAATAAATGTAAAACACTAGGTTTTTCTACACCCCCGTTAGTGTGAACACCTGCGTTAGTTTGAATATGCCTTTGGATTTTTGTGTTCACAGAATCGAGCTTCTACTGTAGTCAAATTTGAAAACTTTTAAATTCATCCACTATTCCAGAATGTAAAGATGTAGGAACCCTGTATAATATAATGTTTAGAAATTATTTTATATTAATTTTATTTTTCTAATTGATTATATTATTGACAAAATTCAAAGGTGGCCATCTTTATTTTATCGGCGCCTATACTGAGACAGTTATTCTTTTTTAAACGGAACCTTAAGAATGATAGACTATTTGAATTTTTAAATGCGAACGAATTATTGATTGCATTTAGTGAAAGTCGTTAAAGATTCAAAAGTGGCACTCGGATTAAGAATACCAAAAGTTATAAAGTTAAAGTAAACTCAAATCTTTCGGACAGATAATGCAAATTGAAGAGTACCTCTTTGAGAATAATTTTAAAAAAGGTTTAGAATTTAAGAGAATTTTATTTCCCACCGACACCATTGAGACCGTGACTAACACAAATTTGAGTGTATTTTCTTGTACAATTTTAAAATACGTGCTTTGCCATGTCGTGAGAAGCACACGTTCTCCTCCTCAAGTCGATTTTATTTAAATTTCAAAGAAGTAAAATGTGATTGTCTATATTAAAACACAACTTTTGTTTTTTGTACCTACATTTTAGAGGCAATTTAAATTTCATTTATTGAATGTTTCATAATCTGCTAAGCGTCGGCATTTCTCTTTTGAATATTAATATTTTTTTGATGATTTTGGTTCAACTTTATTGTGTAATTGACGTATGTTAAATTTAAACCAATTAACGAGTCAAAAAATTTAAAATAAACGCATAGGATGAACAGTTCCAGTTCAGTCGTTGCTACAAAAGTTATATTCAATTTCAATGTGGACACACACAACTCAAAATTTTAATTAAGTAAATCTTGGGATTCAAGGTGCAACAGTGAGAAGAAGAGAGTCGTAAGGCCTGGTCCATGTCGTATTTAGAAGCAGTTGTGTATGCAAATAGTCATCAGTCAAAGTAATTACTTGCTAACAATGTTTAATTAATTTCCTTAGGTTTGTCGTTGTTGCATTATTATTACAACAGTAGATAAATCTTACAAGATCATCTAAGGTATAAGTCACACAGTCCAATTATTTCATTCAAAAAATTTCAAAAAAGATTTAATTAACGTAGTATTAATTTCCGTTTGAGGAGGTAAATTATCAAGAGTTAGTTTCATAAAAAGCATTCTTTGATCTGAACTGCAATATTGCTAATATTTCAACGAATAGTCATTATTTTGAATAAACCAAAGGTATATTAAAATTTTAAAATAAAATCAAACTCGTAATAAAAAATTGATGATGATAAAAGTACCTAATTACATATTTTTTAAGTGGTCAACGCAGTGTACATTTAATAAGTAACGAATCGTTCTTGTTGGGTAAGAGCTTTTTACTAATCAATTTCCATTACAAACCGACAAATATCTGTCACCCTCGCGTAACAGTTACCGGCTCACGTCCGGGGGTGTCACGCGAGACGGCGCGACGCTTCGCCCCTGCCCTATGCAAGGGTCAGCTTGCATGTGACATACGCAACATGTCTCACTTCCGCCAGTTGCTTTACTTCCATTCAAATTTTCTGATTGTTTTAAAAATTCTAAAGCATTTGAAAACTCACCCATGCATACAGAAAGAGATTAGGTGATTATTTTTAGGGAGAACTGTTTCACTTCAAAACAGAAAAAAACTCAAAACGATTAAAATCTTACAAACAGATGCTTACCGTTTGTGTTTTTTAACCAAATATTTCGGTCCTTCACAGATTGTGACTTTTAAATTAGGTGTAATTTAGGATTTTAAATTTATTTTTAAATTTCACGTACTAAGAAAATAATCTCTCAAGAATCTATTTGACAAAACCCACACGCTTCAAAGTTTTGCGAAACTTATCTGCTGATACTTCAAATTTCTCAATTATATTTGAGATGTTAAAAATCGAAACGATTTCTAAAATTGAATAGGTTTTCCAAAATTATTCTAATTTTCTGTGAAAATGTTTGAAAAATGAAAATGTTCCTACCTTGTTATATTTTTCTGATATTCAAAAATAGTGCCCGAAGAGTTGAAAAAATTTAAAGCTTAGTTAATAAAATACAACAGTCACCACGAACTCCCGGTTATTAGCACAGGAACAAAACAGATAATACCGGCGCCCGACGTACCCTAGCCACGTGCTCGCGCGTTGACAACCCGCAAAGCTATGAGGGGTTGCTAAATGTGATAATAATCGCGGAGGTGGGGTAGTATATCAGTTGCGGAGGCGGCGTTTCCATTGTCTACAGGTGAACTTAACCGAAAAACTTAACTTCCACAAGAATTGTTTGCTTCTCGAGATAATTAATTGGATTCCTTTTTATTAGCCATAATTTAAAATTGTAAAAAATTTCTAAAAGATGATGAATTGAACTCTTAATTACATTTTTTACAGCACATTAATTAAATGTGAAATCAAACATATATCTGGAATTATGTTGCTTACTTTTCCGGACTACCACAACAGGTGAAAATTTCTATATTTACTCCTAAATAAATTCATAATTGTCGGATAGTGATTAATGTATTCAAATTATGACATAATTAAGAAAATGCAGGATAATTTGGAATAATATTGAACCATAAAATTAATTAGACATTTAGATTATTCCTGTAAATTAAAAGTTCGTTTATTGTAATTCAAGTAAAGGAAATTTTAAAATTGCATTTTCTTATACTAATAGGTGCTTGACATTTGCGTTATCTTTCGACAACCGATTGACTTAGAGCTTTTTAATTAAAGGACATGCTTCATGCACTAAGAATTTATCCAAATTTGCAAAATTAGAGTGAGGAATTCTAAAAACGTGAAAATATATAAGTTATGGTCTAATATGCAGGTCTTTTCTATCTTGTTCTAATTTTTTTAAATGTTTTTCTAATTTTTCTTCAGCTTTCCATAATTTTTGCTTTTCTTTTTGACAACTTATGCATAAAACCAATGTATGACCTTATCACTTCTATCAATCCTACTTGCCCTTCCATCACTTCCTCTGTGAATAAAAGCTTTAAATCTTTCAAATAAAAATTTGAATTTTCATTTAAAGGGGTTGATTCATCCTCGAAATTCGCTTATTAGTGTATTTGATTATTGAAAAAATTTTCCTTCTGTAACATCCACCTCAATCAAACTTTAATTTCTTTCCCTGAATTTTCCATATTTACGTTATCACTCAATAATCAAAAAATCAAAGAGAGGCTACCAAACAACCTTCCCATCAGCTTCACGAAAAATATCATACCTATTAACACGTTGAATACAGCGTGAGACCACCCAGTCGGATTGAAAGAAAAAAATTTAAAGTTTTGAGCGCAAAATTTTGGAAAATGCATTGAGATCAAAGAAAGTGCAACTTACAGAAATCAGCGAATGCTGATGAATTATCAAATTGTAAATGCAATGAAGAGAAAAAAAGGTAGTTTTCGATTTACTTTAATTTAAAAAAAGAATAATGACCAAAATTAGCGATTCATCAGCTATAGGCTCTCCTTATTAGTTTTCATTAAAAAAAAAGTATTATTTTGGTTAAATTTTGCTTAATCAATCAATTTTAGTATTAAACTCCTGTTGCATAATAATTATTATAAAATCTGTATTTTTAAATATGTATGGTTGCCTCAACGGCCCCCTAAGTATCCATGTATGGAAGGAATATTAAACAAAAACTAGGTTAATTATTTTGTTGTTAATATTTTTGGTTTTGTTTGACACTGTAAGACAAATACACAAGATCTTTATTTTTCTCAGGGTTACATTTTGGAAAACTGCGACGAAACAACGCAAATCGAATCATATTTAGTAAAAAAATTACATTATATTATGCTAACAAAATGCCCTTTTACTTTTCTCCAAAATTTTGCCACTAATTTTTATCTAGAAATAAAATTTGATACCAGAGTAATAAAATCTTAACGTGAGAAACTAATATTATAAACATTATATCTTATCATTTGCTCGTTTTATTACTAAAAAAAAGCTGGAGTGTAGGCATTAAAATAAAAATGCAATGCAATAAAATATGAATTCACATACAAAAAAGTAAGCAAAACGACGCAAATTAAATCAATGCAGATCAAATTTTCGATATTATGTTTTTAGTACAACGCAATTTGAAATGACGCAACTCGAATCCCAGTGTTGTAAATGTGTATTTTGTTTTAAAAAAATGCAACATATTATGTACTGTATTTACATATGGGAAACTGGCCTAAAATGACATACCTACCTAATATTTATGTATTCATTTATTTTGTCTAAATACTTCGTAACGAATTTTTGCTTATTCGTTATGACTTCTCCACCTTTTTCTTTTTTTTTTTTCATTCTTTTACAGTCCTGAATGGTGTTTGCCATTTACAATAAAATAGAAGATACAATAAAAAAATGTTTCCGTGATTCGGAAGGCACGTTAAGCCGATGGTCTCCTGGGTTAGTGAAGCTACCTGATCATCATCATCAACCAGCTAGCACATCCATAGTCGGATATAAAACCTCCACCATATTTCTATGGGGAGTTGTTAGCCATAACTCGCCACGGTGGACAACCAGGTTGACGAATGTAGTTCACAGTTCGATTTTGGACTTTTTAGATCACAGCACATATCCGACTTAATCAGGATTAGAACTGCGGTTTCCTATCTATCTAGTTTGTCTATATACCTAGTCTATCCGTGTTTGATTTACGCCAGACGGCTGGTCTGGCTACCAGAAGCTACCTGATAGATGTAAAATATTTATATGCTTAAAGTATCAACACTGCCAAGGAAACGACGCAAATGTTTTGAAATAACAATCCTTGGCATAAGAAAAGAGTTCTCTAGAGAATTGCTTCTAAAAAGGAAGAAGAAGAATAAAAATGAAATTGATTGTCGTTGCACTCGGTGCAGGGTACGTCAATCACGTGCGACTAACAGCAGTCGGGTCTCAAAACGCTTCGGCCAATAAGAGTGAACTAGCGTTGCGCGCATTCGTTTTAAATTTGATCATCATTACATTTTGACGTTTAATTATTTAGAAATTAAAAAGAAACCCAAGTTGAGTAATCCAACTCCAGAAGAAAAACTTAATATTAAAGAAAAATTATTTGTTTTTTTAACCTCCATACGCTCGCGCCTATTAAATTCACACTTCCGATCGCATACGCGGCAATTTGGCCGCACACGATTTTTATCGTTTTCATGAGTTTTTATTCATTCAAAGTGCATGATTTAAATTATTTAGGGCATTTTTGCACACAAAAATCTATATTAAAATTTAAAATCAAAGTTATATTTAAAATTTTAAAAAATTGCAGAAAACTTAACTTAATAATAAAAAATTCAAAATATACTGTAATCGTTTACGGCACTCAATTTGTAATAATATTTTATTGCTCTCTCTAATTTATTATTTAATATTTTCTCAGTAAAACCAACATTCGAGTACTATTGATAAAAAGTTCAAACAGAATTTTAAAATTTCTAAATAACTAAATGTCAAAATTTAATGATGACAGACAACATTAATTTATAGGTTAACTTTCTAAATTTTTAAACGTCAAATTTAAAACGAATATTGATAGTTCACTCTTATTGGCCGGAGCGCTTTGAGACCCGACTGCTGTTAGTCGCATGTCATCAATCTACGTGCTTCATATTATATATTTTTTGCTCACACTCGTAATCCTCATAATTTGTGATAACCACAAGTCCGTTTCCTGGACGTGCGATTTTTATAGCGATTGTATCATTTGCTGATTGGTAGAGTGGTGTCAAATAAAGAAGAAAAGGCGTAGCCAAAATCGCGTGACATCCAATTCCACCAATTGACACCAACATAAACACGATTATACGAGTTTTGGTTGCTGCGCATTAGCTCCACCCTTTCTTCTTTATTTGACACCATTCTATCTTCTTTTGAGCTTAGTTCTGGGCGCATGACTCAAAACCATTGGCCTCGAGTCTTTAACTCGAACCACTTTACTTTCACATCAGTTCTGAATCTACATTCGATATTTGAATTTTTTAACTCAATATCGGTCATGATTGGAAGTGAACCTTTTATATCTCAATTCTGCGAGCAGCGTCTTCAACATCAAGTGCAACTTTTCATGGTCAGCTTCAGCTTAATCAGAGATTCTGTGCGACAGGTGTCAGAGTAGGTGTTTGTGAGTTTAGTTCGTAGTTCAGCAGAAAACGTGGGCCACATTGGCAATTTTGTGATACCGAGAGAATTCTGGAGGTGGTTTTGGTGGTTGTCGGCTCAAATTCAATTTAATTATTGCAATTGTGTATTTTACCAAAGCACCGCACCTTGTAAGTTGTTGATATAGAGTAACTTTTCCGAATTTATTTACAAATTACTCCAGAAAAGAAAAGCACTTTAAGAACTGCTTCGCGAGGGGATAACATGCCAACCGACGGCATGAATTAAAAACTTTACGAAGTAAAGAGAAATGGTGTTAATAAGAAGTATAAAACAAACATTTTTTGGATCATTGAAAATATGACCTAAATTTTGCCAAAAATGAAAAATATATAAACTATAGCAGTTCCACCTCGACTGCTCGAGACCTGAACTCCTGTAAAATGTGCTTATTTTACTAAATAAATTTCATAAACCAACTCTAACCTAAGCTCCAATCGGGATCATTGAAAAAAAGGGGTAATTCAATTAAAAATAACATTTTTATTCGATGTTTTTGCTGCAACTTTTGAAGTACGAGAAGAAAAAGAACTGCTCATAACAAAGAATGAGGTTATCTTACTGCCGAAATGTGAAATACATAATTTTAGTACAAACATAAACAAGCAAATATTTGAAATTTCCTAGAAACTTCACAGTCGTAAAGAATAGCAGTTCATCTTTGTTTACTACTAATTGGTTGAAAAGGCAATTGTAAAACCGGCCCTTACTCTCGTTCTACATTTGAATGATATCTAAGCCAGTTTGTATTATATTGCACTAACAGTTTATGAAATAGATGGTTGTGGATGAATGTGCAGATTATGTAATTTTAAAAACTTTCATCAAGTAGAGAAATAATACATTATCCACTTCTTAAATAGGTCAAGATAAATGTCCAAATTGTGAAATAAAAATTACACGATCTGGTTCCAGTTCATGATCGTGACAATTGCACCAAGTATGTAAGCCATATTCATTTCAACAGAAAATCGAATAGTTTCTCGTCGTTTATCAATATTAAACTTTGCATTGGACTTTTAAACTAAAGCAGCAAACTAAAATTACATAATATAATTTGTGTATGTCATTTTACCCATGCGTATCCAGTGTCATTTTATCTTGAAATGCAAAAAGCACTTAATTTAAAAAATGACAACATTACTACTTTTAAGAAGGGTAATTCCTCAGGAATCCAAAGAAAAATCTCTCTTATTAATAATTATTAATAAGTTAGATTTCACTACACAATTTCCAGGTTTAATTCAAAAAGCATCAATTGTAAATTAGATTACTAGTAGGTACTTCCGGTATCACGGCCTTCCTTCTGGTTAACTCTGAGAAGCTTTAACCATTCTGGTTACCTCTGTGTAGAGCTATTTGGATGGGCGGCTGTGAATCCGGAAGTATTGGTTAATCTGAACTGCAATTGACGCTTTCTGAATTAAAGCTGAAAATGGTGTAATTATTCTAACAATATAAAATGTTTCTCGAACGCATAATGCAGTCACAAAAATTATTATTTTATATCCTAGCTTTGACTACGACGATTTGCAAAAATACTACCTTTACTGATGGTGTACCTGTACCTTTTTTTAAAATAGATTTTCACCTCAGTAAAGGCAGTCTTCTTGCAAATGTTAAGTATAGTTCTTAAATTTCAGTGAAAGAGTTAAAATGACCTATGTCGTTTTACCCGGTTATGTCATTTTAAGCCATTCTCCCCTGTACTTATGTTGAAAGTAACCAAACTTTTTTGGAAACACTGATATACTTTTCTACTGAATACAATTTGGATTTAGTTAAATATTTTTTCAACATGAGACGATAAAATTCAAACTTTAAAATTGTTATTCGATTTGTAAACTAAGTGAGAGCAAAGGTGCTATTAATTTATAAATAAACATTGATAACGAAGGTTATTAGCATAAGTAATAAATACATATTAAATTATGCAAAAGTCATAACGGTGACCGATGACACAGTAAGTTTGATACTCTCCTCCATTGTTCACCAAAACTTCACACCGCTGTGTTAAGTATTTAATAAGTGTTTTTGGAAAACTGCGAATTTCTAATACTGATGTAAGTTATTCGTTTATATTTGAAAGTGTGATATAATATATTATTTATAATAATAAAATAGGATTGTGATGATAGTATACCAATGGATACGAAATGCTATATTTCTGTTTTTACCAGAAAAACACAAAGATTTGTTCAAATGTATCATTTATTTTGTCGTGTTTGTTAGAATGAACATAATCAATATAAATCTGTATCTTGTCATACGATGTAAAGTAAATAATAGAAACACTTTCAGACATATTCTTACCCATTTAGTGTTCGTTTCTTTAAGTACGATATCATTCGGAGCAAAAGAACAGATAGCACTCTTGGGGGGGATGTGTTTGGAAACGAGGAAAAATTTGATAAATAACATTGTGCGATGGGGAGGTGTTGGCAGATGATCTTGGCAATCTGCGCGAACCGAGTCGCATTCTGTCTATCAAAAACCGCAGCAGCACGTTATCGTTATATCCCACTTTCCTAATTATTAAGGGTGCATCCCTCTTGCGTCACGGGCTTATTAATAAAGAAGGTCGAATAAGAAGAAGTACTTCCAATTTTTCCTAATTAATTATTTCCGACAGCTTTACAGTTTCATCATTATGAATACATAATCGAAAATTGAAAACTATAATATTTCACCCCAAGCTCTATGTAAAAAACCAAACTGGATAATATAAACTACCATTCGATACAAAGATAACAAATCGCTGCATCCACAAAACAGCCAATATTCAGTATTTTCACAATATGAATTATAGCTATATCGTGGTGTTTAATAAAAATACAACAAAACGAGACGTTCGAGTTGTGATATTAAAACGATCATATTGAATGTTGATTTGTCCTGAAAGGGGGTGAGATCTCATTTTATATTATTTGTTGTGGGGTCTGTTAGTAAGGGCATAGTGATAATAGGCTACTAAGGGGGCACGCGTCAATGACACTTGTGGCCTCTGTGTATGTAAGCCGACGGATTATTACTTCTCCAGCTAATATTAATACGCCCTCGAGCTTCGTAATCAAATTCGAATATATGCACATAAAGAACTCTAACAGCATGAGCTTTATATTAAATTTTTTACATACAAAAGGAAATATTAATATTACATAGGTATACGATGTAATTAAACGAGGCTTCGTTTGCAATTACTTTATTACGTGTAATTTCCTTGATTTATTTGAAAACTGCAGATTTCATTTTGGAATAGAAAGCACCAAAAGAAAAAAAATTCCGAAAATTCATTATGTTTTTATTTCATTAAATCTTGTCAACCAGGAAATACGTGAGACGTTCTGTTAAGCCCGAAAAGTAACAACCCTTTTATCAAAAGTGCTTGTCGGGGTCACCAATTTAATCCGAAAAATATGTTTCTCGATGGTAAAGCGTCTTGCGGCATGAAAGTAATCGACGCGATTAGTTTCATATTGTGCGAATAGGTAACATTTGTTTTTATTCAGCCACATTCAAAATAATTATAAAAATTTGTTAGTCCAATAATTTTAATTTAATTTGAAAAGTGATCATATTATTGATGCGTGTTATGCGATATGTGAATATATTCAATTAAAGCATATAACCGAATCCATGCATACGTACATACTTATATGAACGATTATGTATTTATAAATGTTGCGAGCACGTTGAAATCCATTACAAATCCATTAACAAAGAGACAAGCTTGAAAACTAAAATACACGACCGATTTGCGGATGAAAGAGTAGATCTAGGCAACAAACCACCGATATGCAAGAGCCACCCTTGAAAATACAAATAATGCTAGCGCAACCTAAAAAGCTCGATTCGTAAAGCTCAGAGTTCTCGTCTCTCGTGCTCTGATTTCAATACAGCTACATCAACCCCTTTAGGGGTGATTTTTACATTAGAGGCCCACCCCCTAACAGAGTACAATAAGGATCTGTCAATTGTCAGCTCGCTCGCGCTCTATTTGCATGCACACTATGATATTTCTCTTCAGTGAAGATTCTAGGAAATGAAAAATGTATATGCTCAACATTAAAAGCTCGTTTGAGTGCATGATGATATATTTAATACAATTTTATAGCAGTTAATAAAATTGTTAGTTTTTCACGCGGAACAAAATTTAAATTTGGAATATTCTATATTATCGAATTTGTGTAATCGCATCCGATTGTCTAACGGGAATTATTTCAAGTGTCACATTACATTTCCCAAGTGTGAAAACGGGTCACATATGGCATCGAGGGTGATAAATAAATCGACCAAGTTCAATTACCATAGTCAACTAGATTAAGATTATATCCCAATTAGCAAAAATATTTCGCGCTATATTTTGTTTAATTTATTCTCCAATTATCATACAATTTATTAACTAAAGAAAATGAAGTAATAATTCGCAAAATATAACCTTCTGTCTACAGTAATATTTCGAATTTATCATAAAGGAAAGGGAAACAATTGATAAAGCTTTTTCTCTTCTTGTTTTAAATGTTTTCCATCATTTAGATATATTTTTATACTCCAGTCGTGTGACGTATACGAGTTCAGTTCCATTATTTTATATATTATTTTCAGTCTCCTAACTTTTTTTTTTATATCACATTTCTGTCTTGCCTGTCTCCCTGTATATTTAAATAAATTACCTGATGGTATTCATTGTCTTATCTATTTGTTGGCTGATTTATGGGCAGGACTTCCCGGGATCCACTTTTTTTATAGTACGCAATCAATACATTTTAAAATACTGTACAATTTTTATACCTTGTGAATACGGAGAGGATGGAGGTAGAAGAGGGGGATAAAAACCCTGAAACGGCCCCAACATCTCCCGATAACCCCCAAGCTGTTTCCGACAGCATGGAGGCAGAAACAGACCGGGATGAGGCGTAGACCATGTTCCGGTTTGTTCAGATAAACTTGCACCACTGCATGGATGCCTCGGCCTACCTGCAGAGGTTCATTTTAAAACACAACATAGATGTGGCCCTGATACAAGAACCTTGGCTAAACAAGGGCAAAATCAGGGGTTTAAATATATCAGGGGACTGGGAATTAATAAGCCCGGTAAATATCAACCCTAGAACATGCATTATTGCTAAAAAGAAGCATAATGTGTTACCGCTATGGGGACTCACTTGCAGGGACCTTGTAGCGGTAAGGCTAAAGATCATAAGGGAGGAAGGCGCAATGAACCTGGTGGTCGCATCAGCGTATCTTCCATATGATCAAGCAGGACCACCACCTACTAGGGAAGTAAAAGAACTAGTAAGTCAATGTGAAAAAAGCAAAACACAATTAGTGCTCGGTTGTGACGCTAACTCACACCATGTTGTGTGGGGCAGTACAGACACAAACAGAAGAGGTGAATTCTTATTAGAATTCTTTTCCAGACGCAATCTGGAAATCATGAACAAAGATAACGAACCAACCTTCGTCATTACGACGAGAAGGGAAGTTATAGATTTAACAATCGGGACACCGACTGTATGTGGTGTGGTGCGGGACTGGCATGTCTCTAAGGAGGAGTCACACTCGGACCACAGATACATAAGATTTAATATCAAAACTTCGAAGGAAGAGGTTGAAATGTACAGGAATCCAAAATCCTGCGACTGGGGACTCTATAGAGAGCACCTGGAACAGGAACTGGAAAACTGTCCACGGAAACCTAAAACTCCAGTAGAACTGGAACTGATGAACGATTACGTTACATCAGCAATCACTACTGCCTACGATAAAAGCTGTCCTTTGAGGAGTAGGGCAGCAAAGAGCGAAACCACCTGGTGGAATCGTGAGCTTACCATCCTCAGGTCAGAAACTCGTAGACTCTTTAACCGGGCCAAAGTGAACGGTGACTGGGAAACCTATAAGGTGACTCGTCTTAAATACGCTAAGGCCATCAGAGAGGCGAAACAGAGGTCTTGGAGGAAGTATTGTGAGGAGATCGAAAGAACTCCAGAATGTGCTAGACTCCAAAGAGCTCTGATGAGAGACAACAAAGGCAAAGTTGGATCTCTACAAAAACCTAACTCCAAGGAGTATACAACTAACGGGGAGGAAACTCTGGAGCTATTGCTCCAGACGCACTTTCCAGGCAGTACACCAATACAAGTTCATGCAGCGGACCAACCGATCTCTGACAACCCGAGGAATCGGAGGGTCGGGAGAGGGTGGGCGGTTGCCAATGAGCTGATCAATATCCCTAAACTTGAATGGGCTATGAAGTCTTTCAAACCATACAAGTCTCCGGGACCAGACGGGATATTCCCCGCTCTACTCCAACAAGGAATGGATTTACTATCCATTCCCTTGTACACTATTTATAGGGCCAGCATAGCTCTTGAATATGTGCCAATTAGTTGGCGAAAGGTTAAAGTGGTATTTATACCTAAGCCGGGGCGTGAATCGTATGCCCAGGCTAAATCTTTCCGCCCAATAAGCTTAATGTCATTTCTCCTCAAAACCTTGGAGAAACTGATAGATAGGCACATAAGGGACGGTGCCCTGGCAGAAATGCCTTTGCACAAGCACCAGTATGCCTACCAATCAGGAAAATCATGTGAACTAAGTATTCACGAGTTAACCCTAAGGATAGAAAAATCTCTCCAGTTCCGAGAAATCGCCCTGGGGACATTTCTTGATGTAGGGGGGGCATTTGACAATACGTCATTTACCTCTATAGAAAACGCTCTTCGAAGACGTGGAGTCAACCCGTTCATAATAGGATGGATTGGCGCCACTCTAAGAGGTAGAAGAATAAGTGCCGCACTAGGTGCAGTAACAGTGGGGGTTATGGCTGCACGAGGGTGCCCGCAGGGAGGAGTTCTCTCTCCCCTTCTGTGGTGCCTGGTTGTAGACAGCCTCCTAGAGGAACTGGAACTATGCGGAGTACATGCGCAAGGATATGCAGACGATATCACAATCCTTGTCAGCGGCAAATTTGGGGCTGTTGTCTCTTCATTGATGCAGCGAGCCCTAAAAGTCGTTGAACAGTGGTGTACAAGGGAAGGATTGTCGGTTAACCCTGATAAGACCGCTGTGGTAGCCTTTACAAAACGCATAAATTTGCAGGATGTGAGGATGCCCAGCATATGGGGTAAAACACTACAGTTAGTAGAGGAGGTTAAATACCTGGGTGTTACTTTAGACAGCAGGCTAACCTTCACAAAACATATAGGAAATATAACGACCAAAGCTACTAGGGCCCTATGGGCCTGTAGGAGAACGATCGGAAAGACGTGGGGACTAAAACCAAATATGGTTCTTTGGCTTTATACCAAAGTTGTGATAACCACAGTGACATATGCATCCCTTATCTGGTGGCACAAAGCCAGTAAAGTGGATAGTATTACAAAACTCAACAAGTTGCAAAGACTTGCCTGTTTGGGAATTACGGGGGCGATGTCTATGACACCCACCGCAGCTATGGAGGCGCTAGTGGGACTCCACCCACTACATTTAGTGGTGGAAATGGAGGCCCAATTAGCAGCCTATAGGCTAAACATTAGTGATCAGGGGGTGATGAATCCAAGGGAGGGATATCACACCATGATCTTTAAATCAATTAAGAACTCAAACATGCTATGCATGCAATCAGACAGAACCCGCACTGTAAGGGACTTCCAAAAACCTTTTAGAGTAGAAATACCTAAGAGGGAAGAGGTAAGCACCAAGCAGGAGCTGGGGGCTCGATTTGACACCATCTGGTACACGGATGGATCCAAAACGGATATAAGTACTGGAGCGGGAGTTGGGGGTGACAGAACAGGGGTTGCTATCAGCATAAACCTGGGCTGCTACGCAACTGTCCTCCAGGCGGAAATTATCGCCATAATGGTCTGTGCTGAGGAGATGATGGGGAGGGCTTATGTAAATAGGCGTATCTGCATCATGTCCGACAGCCAAGCGGCACTCAGGGCCCTGGAAGCGGTAGAAATACAATCCAGGGCCGTGAAGCAATGCCTCAAAGCCCTGGGTGGGCTGGCACAACGCAACAGCGTTATGCTGAGGTGGGTTCCGGCTCACACAGGCATAAGAGGTAACATACAAGCAGACTTCCTGGCAAAGAAAGCTGCAAGAAAGCATCTAGTAGGTCCGGAACCAACATGCGGGTTAGCTTATCTGACCGCAAAGGGGGTAATTAAGGAACTAATACGTAACAAACACCTTGAATACTGGCGGGGCCTCCAGGGACTCAGGCAGTCCCGGATGTTCATGGAGGGCCCCTCCAGTGGACAAAGGAAAAAGGAAATCCTCCAGCTGAGTAGAGTGCGGCTGAGAAAGATAGTAGGACTGTTTACCGGACACTGCTGTCTTAACAAACACCTGAACGCAATAGGTGTTGTGGAAGATCCTACATGTAGATTATGCGGGATGGAGGAGGAAACTCCACACCACATACTATGTGTATGCACAATTCTAGCCCCTAAAAGGCTACAACATTTTGATTGTCTATATCCGACTCTCGGTGAGATAAATCAGGTTCCCATAGGTCGAATCCTCAATTTTATAGAGGATACAGAACTATTGGAGTAAAACACGGAACGCGGGGTACAATAAGCCAGGAGCTTCAGTGCAAGTGGTTCGTAAGAAACACACCCGTTCAGCAATAATAATATACCTTGTGAAATTAATAATAAGATAAAATTAATTTTTTTTTAAATCAATTATTCAACTTCAGTTTCGATTTCAGTTGACTTGATAATTTTTAAATTTTATGTGGGTGGATGCTATAAATGAAATTGCTATTACTTATCTAGTTCCTCTTTAAGTTAATTTTATATAAATTTCCTTAAACGCGGTTCTGCATTTATTTTTCCTTTTTTGCTATTAGCTATTTAGAATATAGAATATTACAACGATTATGCGAGACTAGGCAGTCTACCCAGAGCTGCGATTGAAAGCGGACGTATATTCCTTAAAAATCTTATGAGTTCAAATTTAAAACAAATATAGGTTCAAATACAATATTATTCAAAGTTTTGATTACTTCATATTATAAACTTATGAACCCAGCAGCCATTTGTAAAAAGGGCAATATTCTAACCTCACAATTTTATTACAGTACCTACTATAGAGTATAAATGATGGTCTTTCTATATACGAATACTGCAATTATTTTATAAAACAATAATTAATGCTATGAAAATATAAAATATTACAATAATTAATGCTATGAAAATATATCTAGAGGCGGTCGGAGCATAGTGGTCACGCGAGTTGACTATGAATGCTAAATACCCGGTTCGAATCCGAGTGAAGTAAGAACTTTATTCTGGCCGCTTCTCTGGTCCTCCAGGTTGGGGGTTCTACTTCGGGCTTGCTCCTCGTCGTAGGTAAGAAATGTAAAATGCTAACAAAATCCAAAAGCCAATTTGGCGTTTGAGAACCGGGAAGCTGCGTATTGCGGTATAAACCGGATATATTATATATAAAATATATCTAAATCCTATAATACATCCTATATTTATCTTATATTATTTATAATATCCGAATATCACTTTTTATAGGTTAATTTTCAATATGTCCAAGTTATATGGTACCTTATGGTAAAATAACTTACTTTATATATTTTATTATAATAATAACAATATTAAATTGTTTTAGTGAAATCAATTACTACCAAAGTTAATTGGAAACGGAAAACAGAAGTTAAAAAATGTGTAAATTTTAAATGAAATGGAATTATTCTACATGTACAAAATAATAAGTAGTTTTTATTTGATATCAAAATGTAAGCATGGCAAAATATTATAATCTGAATTGAGATTTTGAAACCGACAATATGACGATTTTAATGACAACTATCCTGAAGAAATATGAAAACAAATGGTAAGTTTTGCAATGCAAAAAATGCTTTTATGATTGGTTCTTAAACTTCAGAAAGTGATAACCTAAACCTATACAAATATTCAAACATTAAAATGTCCAGATATCAGTTCACTTCATATCATTTCAAATCATAATCTACAAATCGGATAATATTAATGTAAAATTTGAAAAACGTTTATTACATTTTACATTATTTCATTAAAATTTTTTTAAGCTTATCAAATAATGCTAAAATATAATAATAATGCTGCACCCTGCTGTGAAATAAATATGGCCACCACACGAAAACTAAAAGATTCTTTACGGGCCACTAACTCAAAAACTTACATTTATATTATTGCTCTTTGTTATTTTGATAAAATTATTCGTTCAAATCAATTTTCAATTTTGGTAATGCAATTGACTCTTCAGTTTTTTAATTTGAAGTGAGAAAAAAATCAAAGGAGGTAATTAAAGAAATGTTAAACTTTGAATGTACATATTAGAGGACGCTTGAACAACTTTGACATATACCTACTACATAGTCATGAAGATACATTGCTAGTTTTGTTTCAATAATTTTTCGTGTTAATTGGGGGTAAGTTGATTTACATTTTCTTGCATTAATACGAATCTGGAGGAGGCAAATTCTGTAACCATGTGCAAATGAAACCAAAATTTTTTATTTGTCAAGGTAAAGTAGAATTTATATTTTGGCTTCTAATACTACTTCCGTTTAATATTGAATCTGGAGACTTAAAATTTTATGATTTTTTTGGTGATGAGTATTGTATTGGAGATAGCGTCTATCTTTAAAAATAGATTTCGTGAAAGTTTCCACACCGTTTTTTTTTAATATTTCAAATAGATACATTTACATAACGCAGTTAGTAGTACTATAATATAAATTAAGTATTCAAATTAAATTCAACTTAAATTCAAGGTAAATTGTATCAAAGATATTATATTTATCAACCAATCAATCTATATAAGGTTTATGAGTGAGGTTAATCCTCAACACACAATTAAGGCTATTGAGATGATTATGATCCTTCGTACGACCTGATCAGAAAAGTGTTTTCATTGTATGGTAAATTTACTTATCTAGTAGGAGAGACCGGGACTAGTTGACTAACTTTTTAAGTATATATTTTTATTATATTTACCTAAAATATTTTCTTGATTTTAGATATGTGAGTAGGTCAAATATGTCTTTCTCAATTTAATTTTATATATTAGATTGCTTCTATTTTGTCCAGATAAAATTATTTTCCCCATTTAGAATAATAGGTAGAGTTAGTCAACTAGCCCCGAGAACGGGGTTAGTTGACTTATGCATTTTGGTTAATAAATTTATCAATTCCGTGTCGATATTTAAGTACCTAACGGATGAAATAAATAATATTAACCCTTAAACGTTACCGTTTATACAAGCGCCACATAAGTTAACCCATTAGTGTACAACGTCCGTTTAAACTTTAAACGGACTAACAAATTAGCGACAATTCCATTGAATTCCATTCCATTAACGAATTGGCGCTAATTTGTTAGTCGTCAGTTTAAACGGAATTTGTACACTAATGGTTATGTAAATAAAAATTATCAGTGACGTTCCAGGGTTAACATAATAGGGTCAACTAACCCCGTCAATACTTAGTCAATAAACCCCATTCGCTATTTTAAAATTTTACTGCCCACATGTCAAAATGCTACATACACCGGTAGTAATAATATGTCTGAAATGGGTTGGGTACATTTCGCCGAGAACGATTCGCCGAGAACGATTCGCCGAGAACGATTCGCCGAGAACGATTCGCCGAGAACGATTCGCCGAGAACGATTCGCCGAGACATGATTCGCCGAGACACGATTCGCCGAGACACGATTCGCCGAGGCACGATTCTCCGTGACAATTTTTAAAGTGACATTAAATATTAATTTCTTGTATGTTGTTCTTTACATATTAGTTAAAATTCTAATATTTTAGCGCTTAGACCGGTTTTATAATAAAAGCGTTATCTAAAAGTTCCTAATTAACCAATAGAAAACGTGTGTTAACTCTAACAAGCCAATTCGCGATTACAGCTAAGTGAAGCGACGTCTGGCGGAAGAAATGTTAACTAAAAGAACTGGGTAGTTTTTAAATGCTAGATACGAGCAAATACGAGTTTTCATAAGTTAAATACCTAAATTTGTGGTTTTCAATTGTATAGTAATAAAAACAAAGTAATTTTCAATTGTTTAATTTACAAATTTCATGAAGAAGAAAAACGAAGTAAGTATTTAGTTTTTAATGTTGGTAAAAAAGTTTTTAGGAAATCATAATTTACATGAATAGAAAAAACAAGTATTGAACTGTCTTCGTTACAATAAATAATAAAGTCACAAACTTCCACATTCAATATTGCGAACCCTAATTATTGTATTTGACCATAAAATGAGTGTTTTTGCTGCTCACTCTCAACGACAACACCATCGGGGCTTGGTGCACCATCGACACCTTCATATAATCACCTTCACTTTGTAATACACATTTAATTCGACTATCGACATGATAATAATAACATAATAACCTTGTGTATGGTAGCAAATTTTAACACCACTCGTTTGATGCGGCCATTTTGAATATTTGTCACGTGACTTTCCTTAATCGAAATCGCGAATAGAAATCCACCTTTACTTTTAACGGCTCTTTAAAAGTTTTATGAAATATATTAGGCGGTTGAAAGACTGAATTTTGTGATGAAATTTCAATTTTTAATTGGAGCTAATGCGCAGTAACGAAAACTCATACATGCGGGTTTATGTTGGTGAGATTGGGTGTCAAGCGTTCTCCCTCCACATGTATCTACGACCTATCTAATCTGAATACACACCATTTCGCCGACCACCCATTTCGCCGCAGTCAAAACCTACTACTAACCTAAGCTCGACCTTGGATTTTTAACGGTCCCCTCATTAAAAAGAAATCTATTCCTACCACTAACCTAAGCTCGACCGGTGGATCTCTCTTTTCACGGTCTCTTCATTAAAAAAAAATCGTTTCCTAACACTAACCTCCTCTCGACCGGTATATCTCGCTTTTCACGGTTCTCTCATTAAAATAAATCGTTTCTTACCACTAACCTAAGTTCGACCGGTGGATTTCTCTTTTCACGGTCTCTTCATTAAAAAAAAAAAATCGTTTCCTAACAGTAACCTAAGTTCGGCCGGTGGATATCTCTTTTCACGGTCCCCTCATTAACAAAAAATGAATATTTGGACTTTATGGATATTTGAATTAATAACTGTAACTAAACTAAATTTATTTTTATTATTTTAAATAAAATTTTAAATAATCTACATTTAACTAATCTATCTACCTTGAAGTTAATTATAAAACTACTATATTTGATTTTAAAAGAAAAAAAACTTTGAGTTTCCTTTTATTAAATCTTTTTTCTTTTTGCTTCTTAAACCTTATATTATACCATAATATTAAAAATGTAATATATAAAATTACTCTCGGCGAATCGTTCTCGGCGAATCGTTCCCGGCGAATCGTGCCTGTCGGCGAAACGCTCTCGGCGAAATGTACCTTTCCCTCTGAAATCATGGTCAACATTGCACATTTCCACAAAATATAAGTGAAAATATAACAAAGATTACAAATGCGAGAATAATTAATAAATAATGAGAATAAAAATATTTACTTAGCGTCGATGTTTTCAGTTTTCTAAATCTTAAGAACGCAACTTGCACTATTTTATCACCATAACTCATAATAATGGTAGGTATGACATGCAGATACATGAATATCGTACTCTAAGCGCCATAGAGTGTATTATTTAGAAATTTTGGGCAATTAGTCAACTAACCCCTATAGTCAACTAACCCCGATGTCCCCTACCTATATACCTATTATTTAAAATATCAAATAATTATAAGTTATTTTAATTGTTTTCAAACCGTTTATTTAAAATACAGATTGCTGTGATGAAAAGTAATAATTTTCTCAAACATCAGTTTTTTTCTTGTAGTATACCTAAGTATCGTGAAAAATTATGAGTGATATGAATACAACAAGCATTTTTAAGTAGGGGAAGTATGCCCGTGGTGGCAACTTACCAAAGTGCCGCTTTACAAAGTTTTGTACATATTTAGTGTCTGTCGTGTTTAAGTGTTATAAAAATTTTCATTAGTATATGTTCACATAAATATTTCCACATTATTTTTTACCACATTTTTATACATTTACATGTACAAGTTTTAAATTGTGCATGTTTATTGTATTATTTAGATCAATGCTAATTATATTATTATTATAATTAACGTGTTATTCGTTTTAATTGGTATCTACTTATTGATTAACATACTATTATTTGTTGTACTACATGGATTAGCATTTTGATTGAATAAATTGTTATATTAATACTAGGGGGGCTTCGCCCCCCTGGCCGCTGACGCGGCCCAACCCCCCAGGACCGCTTTGCGGCCCTACTAACTACAAGTTATAAAACTTATTTCCATACAACATTTTTTATGTTGCTTTCACTTTGAATTTGTATTCCATCCTTCGCTCGACATCTTGATACTGCTACATGTAACTGTCCATGACTAAACAAAGGCCTATCGATGTATATACCAACTTTGTTAAAGCTCTGCTAGCATAACAACAGATCCTATTTTAAGTTTTGATTTGTGTACCGGAAAACCAGGGAAATTCAATGAATTTAATTATTCGACTTCATATTCCAACCGAATGTCCTCTTCTGTTTGATCGACCCCTCGATGTTTAGCTATATCTTGACTTAGGTAGGTATGAATCTCGCCCGAACATCATCATTGTGGCAGGCTAATATAATTCTGTCGGAGAGATCGGCATTAGAAGCAATTGAATTGCTGTAAATGTCCTGAATTATACGGTACAGGACAACTCGGTACCGGACAACTCGGCACCGGGAAAACTCGGCACCGGCGACTCGGCACCGGACAACTCGGCACCGGACAATTCGGCACCGGGGAAACTCAGCTCCGGGATAACTTGGCACCAGTTAAAAACTTTTAAAAAATGTATGAAGATCATTATTAAAAGGTAGATCCCGGTCGAGGCTAGGTTAGTGTTAGGAAACGACTTTTTTTTAAAAGAGAAGGTCACCTCGGATTTTTAAGACCATTTCCGTCGCAGTCACGTATGATAACTTCGGTAGCGTTTGTTCCGGAAAGTGAATTATAAAAAGATATATAATTTCTTTAATATAATAAATTTTTTATATTTTAATTTTTTTTAAGTTTTTCAACTGGTGCCGAGTCCGCTCCAGAGCCATTTTTGCAGCACTAAACTCCTTAAAAACATCCCCTTAGGGCCTTCAAACTCGGCAAATTGTGCTACTGGGAATGGGGTGAATCTCGCATTTTTTTTCGGTACCGGACCATATTATGTCACACATTCAAATATTCTTTATTAGTAATTAATCTACCTTTTAATGACTTTCTCTTTTAAAAAACAAGTCGTTTCCTAACACTAACCTAGCCTCGACCGGGATCTACCTTTTAATAATTATCCTCATATATATTTTTTTAAGTTTTTCAACTGGTGTGTAGTGACGTAATGCAATCCGATAATGTAATCCAATAATCACCTATTACCAACTGCAAAATTTTCTTATATAAGCAATGCATTGTTTTATAAATAAATACAACTTTTCAACCTATCAAATAATCCCAACATTGGTGACCCCTACAACTGAACATTAAAATGCCGAATACAATCGACAATTTCGAAAACGACACAAAATCAACACTCACGGTTGATCGCGTTGCCTTGAAAATACCACCATTCTGGAAACAGGAACCCGCTTTATGGTTTCGACAATTGGAAATGCAATTCAACTTGATTGGGATTACAAACGATGAAACCAAATATTTCTATGTGGCAAGCAATCTATCATCAGAATTTGCAATCGAAGTATCTGACATTATTACAAATCCACCAGCAACCGGAAAATATGAAAAACTAAAAACCGAATTAATCAATCGCCTTTCAAGTTCTGTTGAAACAAAATTAAAACAACTCATGGAGCTGGAAGAAATTGGTGAGCGTTCCCCATCACAATTTTTAAGGCACATCAGAAGTCTTGCTGGCAACAGTGTAACAGAAACATTCATACGAACACTATGGATTGGCCGCCTTCCCGAAAATATTAAACATATAGTCATAGCTTTCAACGATAAAGACTTGGACTCTATAGCAAAAATTGCCGATAGAATTAAAGAAAGCAATCAAAATACATGTATAGCAGCAACGAACGCATCGAACGAATCAGACGAAATGAATCGACTTCAAAACAGAATCTTTGAATTAGAATCAAAAATGAGAAATATGACAAGAGATCCCAGACGTAAGGTTCAATTACAATATAAAAATACACGATACAGAAGTCCTACTCCCCAACGCAATTCAAATTCGAACATCTGTTGGTATCACGAAAAATTTGGCTCCAAAGCAAATAAATGTAATAAGCCATGTTCCTATAAGGCATCGGAAAACCATCAAGGGATTCGGTAAGCGCTGCAACCGGTTCCCCATTTCCATCCAAAGTCAGCCGCTTAGTAGTTACCGACAGGGTAACGAAAGTTCAATTCCTAATCGACACTGGAGCAGACGTAAGCGTATATCCGAAAACGTTTTGTAAAGGTTTCCAAGCCTTACAAGATTTTAAGTTATACGCCGCCAACAACTCGACCATCAACACATATGGGTTAATAACACTTAACATTGAAATTGGACTACGAAGACAACTTAAATGGAAATTTTTAATTGCTGACGTCAACAAAGCTATAATTGGATCGGATTTCTTAAACCATTTCAACTTATTGGTAGATATTCGCAATGGTAAATTACTTGACAACACAACACGGCTAAAAACAAAAGGTCACATCAATTCATGTGAACAATTGACTGTACATACAATTGACCGAACAAACGAATACCACAAATTAATACAAAAATACCACTCAATATCTCAACCCAACGTAACAAACATGGCTACTAAATCAAAAACAATGCACAGAATTGAAACCCTACCAGGACAGCCTGTTACATGTCGCCCAAGAAGATTAGCCCCAGACCGTTTGAAAATCGCTAAACAAGAATTTGATTTCATGATCGAACAGGGAATTATTAGACCATCCAAAAGCAACTGGTGCTCTCCGCTACATCTCGTGGAAAAGAAAAATAAGGAATATAGACCGTGTGGTGATTATCGCGCCTTAAATGCAAAAACGGTACACGATTGTTATCCTATTCCGCACATACAGGATTTTTCCCAATCACTTTTTAAAAAAAACATATTCTCTACAATTGATTTAATCAAGGCTTTCCATCAAATCTTAATGCATCCAGACGATATCCACAAAACAGCAGTAACAACTCCGTTTGGCCTTTTTGAATTTACACGTATGCCGTTTGGTTTAAGAAATGCCGCACAAACTTTCCAACGCTTCATAGATGAGGTAATTCACGATTTTGATTTTTGTTACGCATACATCGACGATCTACTAATTGCTTCCGAAACGTATGAGGAACACCTAAAACATTTAGAACAATTGTTCCAACGACTACAGGATTATGGGATAATGATTAATCCGTCAAAATGTATCTTTGGTAAGAATGAAATCACCTTTCTTGGGCATACAATAACCAAAAACGGAATTAAACCACTACAAGACAAAGTAGACACAGTTAGAAACTGTAGCCTACCCAGTACTGTCAAACAACTGCGACGATTTCTGGGCATGATAAATTTTTACCGCCGATTTATACCAAACGCAGCAACAATACAGAGTCCGTTAAACAAATATCTTATTGGCAAGAAATCAAACAACAGCCCAATCGAATGGACCGATGAAAGCAAAAACGCATTTGCACAAATTAAAGAAGCTCTCGCACAAGCCGCTCTACTAGCTCATCCATCACCATCTGCACCATTATCACTTATGGTAGACGCATCAAACGACGCCGTCGGTGGAGTACTTCAACAAAGAATTGGCAACCAATGGCAACCGCTATCCTTTTACACAAAAAAGTTCAATGTTGCTCAACAAAAATACAGTACGTACGATCGCGAACTCTTGGCTGCATACTTAGCTATCAAGCACTTTAGACATTCTTTAGAAGGACACGAATTTATACTATTTACCGATCACAAACCCTTAACTTACGCTTTCAAACAAAAAGCAGACAAAAGCACTCCTAGACAATTTCGACATCTCGACTTTATAGGACAGTTCACAACGAATATTCAATATGTTAAAGGATTAGAAAATATTCCGGCTGATACACTTTCAAGATTAGACATCGACAAGGTTCAAGCAACACAGTCAATTAATTATGAAGAACTACAAAAATCTCAAGAAATCGATTCCGAGTTAAAAATATTCCTGGACGAATCTAAAACATCCCTGAAATTGAAGAAAATACATCTGCCTGAGTACAATGTCAATATTTATTGCGACGTTTCAACAGATGTGATTCGACCATACATTACACAACCATTTCGCGCCCAAGTATTTAACAAACTACATGGATTAGCACATCCCGGTGCAAGAGCAACTACAAAGTTAATCACAACTCGTTTTGTATGGCCTGGAATGAACAAAGATTGCAAGATGTGGACACGACAATGCTTACCTTGTCAGCGCTCAAAAATACAACGACATACATCAGCACCACTTGGCACATTTATCTTACCCTCAACACGATTCGAACACGTTCACATAGATTTAGTGGGACCGCTTCCATTTTCCAATGGATATACATATTGTTTAACGTGTATCGACAGATTCTCCAGATGGCCTGAAGCAATTCCATTAGTAGACATTACTGCCGAAACAGTCGCGAAAGCATTTATAAGCAATTGGATCGCAAGGTTTGGCGTACCCTTAAGAGTAACAACTGACCAGGGACGCCAATTTGAATCTAATCTATTTAAAAATCTCTCATCTTTACTAGGAATTACGCACATACGAACTACATCGTATCATCCAGCAGCAAATGGCATGGTTGAACGTTTCCACAGACAATTAAAAGCCGCAATCCGAAGCCACGAGAATGAATCCTGGACAGAATCACTACCTATCGTATTACTAGGAATTAGATCATCATTTAAAGAAGATTTGAAAGCTACTGCAGCAGAAATGGTATATGGAGAAGGAATAAGATTACCTGGTGAATTTTTTTCGCCGAATAATCAAGTTGAAAACACCACTGAAGTAATTACTCGTTTACGCAAACATTTCAATACACTACGACCAACGCAACCAGTTTCACATGGCAAACGAAAACTTTTCATTTCCAAAGATTTAGAATCTTGTACCCATGTTTTTCTAAGATTTGATGCGGTAAAGAAATCATTGCAAGCACCTTACAATGGCCCATACGAAGTAATAAGCAGGAATTCGAAAAATTTCACAATTAGAATCAATCACAAAGAACATGTAGTCTCTATCGACCGCTTGAAACCAGCATATTTAACAGCATCTGACGAAGACCAAGCACCCATACCTAAGATCATAGCACCATCATTACCTCAATCTAGTAAGACTGACGAAAAAGCAACAGCACATTCTCCCAAAAATTTAGTACGAACAACAAGATCCGGGAGAAAAGTACATTTTCCAACAAGATATTGTGACCGAGTACAATTAATATTTTAATAGATACATATCGTTTGATGTCCTTCGGCTATCTCACTAGGAAGGGGGTAATGTAGTGACGTAATGCAATCCGATAATGTAATCCAATAATCACCTATTACCAACTGCAAAATTTTCTTATATAAGCAATGCATTGTTTTATAAATAAATACAACTTTTCAACCTATCAAATAATCCCAACAGGTGCCAAGTTAGCCCGGAACTGAGTTTCACCGGTGCCGAGTTATGCCGGTGCCGAGTTTTCCCGGTGCCGAGTTGTCCGTGTCCCTGAATTATATTTGTAGATTTCCAGCTATTCGGTACTTTCAATAATATAATGCTGCTTGGCCAAATTGATGTTGACTTTAAAGTATAATTGACTATCTCCACAGGTGAAGCGTATTTTATAACAGGTAAAACTTGACGAAAGTCACCACCGAAAATAACAAATTTGCCACCAAACGGATTTTTGCATTTGCATAAATCTTTCAATCTTTGTGTTTTTGCGTCGCATGGTTTTATTGCTTTTGCTTTTCTTTGCTTTGCTTTGCTTTTCTTTGCTTTGCCTTGCCTTGCCTTGCCTTGCCTTGCCTTGCCTTGCCTTGCCTTGCCTTGCTTTGCTTTGCTTTGCTTTGATTCGTCCGTTGATATGATTATAATGTTGATTTGGTGTCGTCCAAATAGCTGTTCTCAGCGTTGCACAAAAACGTTGCACAAAAACGTTGCATAAAAACGTTGCATATTTTTCATATCTTTTTATATATATAGAGTAGATGTAGGTAAAAATAAAAGTTAAAAAGTATTTAATACAATAATAATAATATGGTTAAGATTTAATCAATTAATCAAATTTAACCCTTATAGAGCCATCCCTAGTACCCGGGTACTATTTTGACTTTAAAACAGCATAACTTTTTTTCTACCGGGCCGATTTTGTTGAGCTTCGGTGACATCTCTAAAAAACGGTTCTCTGCACACAAAAAAATATAAAACGGAAAAATAGTGATTTTAAGTAAAACATTTTTGAGATTTTTTAAAACTATACCTTATCAAGCCATACCTTAGAATAGAGGCAATTTGAAATAAAAAATAAATCAAGTTATATTTCATTATATTCTGCTCTACAAATTTTTTTAGGGCATTAATATGAGGTCACGCAGGTTTCTGGTATTTCTGGCAACTTTTTCGGGCTTTTGCCTTTTCGAAACATTCAATAAACATAAAAAAACAGTATCATGTTACTTTCATGTGGCTAGTAACGTCTAGTCTAGGTTCCGCGTTTATGTCGATGCGGAAGTAGAATTACTGGTGAAAAAAAATCACGAATTGCACCAAATAATAAATTATTAAGATTCACTGCTACCGTAACATGCTACAACTTGGGACACTTTTGACATTCAACGATGTGTCATTCTTTTTGTACTCTTCCCTTCAGTTATCGGAGATAGCCATTTTTCCGGTCTCTTTGAGTACTTTAACGATACGTTCTGACATTTTGAAAATATTGCATATTTCAGCCCTTTTTTTAAAAAAAACTAGGTGTCCCAAGTTACCTCACGGGTGTTACAACTTGGGACAGTTATTGAAATATTCAAAGAAATCAAATTGTTTGAGCCGTTCACAACATGGAACAAGTATATTCTTTTTAAAAAAGGGAAAAACTACACAGTAGCATATAAAAAAAGTATCCATGATCTAAAAAGTCACTAATACGATCTGCATTTCTTAGATATACGTAAAATCGGGTTCTCGTTTAAAAGTTACGTAAAAAATCCTTAAAACCCTTTAAAATGTTTTAAAATACTTTAAAAATAATCTAGTTGATGTCAACAAACTGATATCTTCCTATTTGATAAGAACACACTTTTACATCACAACATTTACATCAGAGGATAGGTGTCCCAAGTTGTAAACGCAGGGAGTTTTTTTAAAAAAACAAATTAATAAAAAAAGGGGTTTAAAATATAAAAGTTGTAATTAAACCATTCAATTAACAATAACATTTGCTATAAACAATCAAAATATGAACTTACAACAATTTACAGCCACACCGCCTCAGCAGAAGTTTTCCAAGGTATAAAATTTACGTAATATTTTTCAATAACATTTTTCAACACACCGATGCATTTTTCTCAAATGATCACACGTGACTTAATCAAGGACCTCTGAAATACGCATAATAAACAGGTATTACGCACGTTGAATCCAAAATCCTAGATACAACTTTGCCAGATTGAGTTTTCTGAATAGTGTGCAAACTGTTCCAAGTTGTGATAGTGTCCCAAGTTGTAGCATGTTACGGTACTTTAAATTTATTAGTATTTATTATGTTATTGAAAAACCACCTACTGCAATCGACAAGGTAACATCTACACTTGACTAATGAGCGTTACTTGAGAATATTGCTTACAATTTAATAAAATTTTGCCAAAAACCATGAGTCACAATCACATTATGCATAAATGTAACTCGATATAAATATAATTGTTATTAAAAACGCTTATAAGAATATTAAAAATCCGCTTAAAGACTGAGAATAACAGGAATTGCATATAAATATATGGTAGTACCCGGGTACTACGTATGGCCGATATAAGGTGTAAATTTGTATGGCTCCATAAGGGTTAATCAAATTTTTTTCAATATCTTTTTTTCAAAAAATTTGAATTTAAAAAAATTAAAAAGTCACGGTCTGCGTCCAAGTGTCCTCTTTTCAAAAATATATACTTTTGTGCAAATTTTTTAAGTAATAAGCAAGATATCACTAAATTACGAAAGTGTGTTTTCCAACTTTGAGGATTCCTCTTAACAATATTTTTATTGTCGAATAATGATTGCATGTTGATCTTATATTGGATATATTATTTTTACTTACATTTAATATAAATATATTATTATGTATTTTCAAGTTAATTATAATTTTCACTAATTAAAAACTCAAAATATGTTAGGAAACGTACACAGCCTCATGATGATAGAGTAGCGGTACTGGAAGAAAGAAAGGCGGAGCTAATGTGCATTAATGAAAACTCATACAGACGTGTTTATGTCGGTGTTAATTGGCGGAATTGGGTGCCACGCGGTTTTTACTGCGCCGGATTTTGCCTACGCCTTTCTTTTTTCCAGTACAGCAATAACTCTACCTTTCTCAAAATTAGAAAAATAATTTATATTTTATTCCTCCACTAATATATTATGGAAGGTCAACCAACTTCGCACTATTTATATTATATGCATAACCAAAATGTTAAAAACCGACTGATTTATTGAGATAATACATTAAGGATATCTACTTCCAAATTTTTTATTTTACTTTATATGAATAAAAACTCAAAAGGGTAGATTTTCAATTTTTTCAATTTCAATTTTTCTAGAAATATTGTTATAAACAGTTCTAATTATATTTTGAAGTGTTTACTTCAAACTTAAAAGTATAAACTTCATGCTCCCTTTAGTTGTTATATTACCCAATTATGTCAAGTTCAAAATTGAATTAATGATATTAAAGTTTTCTACGATTAAATACATCTAATTAACTTTATTATTGTTATATTTTAATAAATTTACGAATTATAGAAACATATTTATTAATGTATTTTAAGCTTTTATTTTAAGTATTATTTTGTAATTTCTGATGATGATCGCAACGCGCGATTGAAAGCTTAAAATACATTAATAAATATGTTTCTATAATTCGTAATTTATTAAAATATAACAATAATTTATTTTCACGAATTAATAATTAACCAATTAATCTAATTAACTTTACTCTAAATATTTTTATATCGAAAATCTTACCAAGTTCAAAATGTTCATCGTTACTACGGGTCTGCGCATTATTCACAAACAAATTTAAACAGTAGATATTATAATATAGTAGCGACATCTCTTCGCATCTAACACAGTAAACATTTTAGTTTCCTTTATGTTTCTTGCACAAAATCGATCAAAATTTGTTTGAGATGGGTATTGGCAGAACCGCCGCTAGGGGTACTTCCACCCGTGTGCAAAGTTTAATTTGGCCGCCCTTGTAGCCGATTTTTTTTCAGTTTTTTAATACAATTTCTTCAATTTCTACTACTTATTCCCTGCCGTAAGCCGTAAAGTATAAATGACCTTTTCTAAACCCCTATTTTTGGGATTTTGGCCGCCTCTAATTTTGGCCGCCCGTGTGTTTTTCACACTGTGAACAATAGGGCGCGGCGCCCCTGGGTATTGGTTAGGCCCACCTAGGACGTCGAAAAAATTTTTCGAAAAATAATTTAATTTTTGCAATTCTTTTGTGGAGAAGTGTATGCATATCTTTGTACAACAGCTTAAGTATTCAAAAAAGCTTTATTTAGTGAGGGCTTTGGTAAATAATAAAGTTAAAGCGTTTATATCAAAACTACGTTTTCAAATCGGTGACCAAGATATTTGAAAAATCTGTGCACCAATCTATCTCAAATTTTGTGTGCTTTTTTAAATAAGTATTCAAAACTAGTCTTTAATCGAAGGATTTTCCAAAATACTTAAATTTGACAATATGGAAGCCATTCATAGCCAAAATTTCAATTTTCGTTAAACAAAAAAGTCATTTTTGGTTCATACAATAGAAAATACGCATTGAAAAACCACAAGCTTCGATTAAAGACTAGTTTTGAAAAAAAGCACACAAAATTTGAGATAGATTGGTGCACAGGTTTTTGAAATATCTTTGTCTAGTAAAAACTAGTCGAATTACGCTACGATTTGCTGTCACATCTACGTTTTCCCCAAGATTTAGCCCAATATGTGATTTATTTTTGTTTCCTAACATAAAAACAACGCCTTGGTGGAAAGCGGTTCATAATATCGCACATCGGCAGCAACACTGTCATAAGGTGTAAGTGACAAGTTTTGAGATATAGCGCATCAAATATTTCTATTACAAGTTAGATTATTTTACTAGCGTAAGATGATTATTATAACTACTTACTTCAATTATAAAATCAACATTTTTTTGCGATAAAACTTAGATATTTGTAGATATGCCAGTGTTGCTGCAAATTGAACGTCTATTTCCTTTCAAGTTTGTTGAAAATCGTCATATTATGACAGTCTTCCTGCTAAATTGCATCTAATTTCTGTTATCTTTATGACTACTGAAGTTACGGTAAATAATATTAACACCAGTTAAACCAAAAATATCTATAATATTATATTCTTTTATATTAAAGTATACAAAACAAATCTAAAAATAAATAAATAATATCACTGTTTTTATATAACATGAACTTTACTATAAGTCTACATCTATTTCTTCTTTATAGTTTTCTTCTTACCACTTTTTATTTGTATTTTACAACCCAATGATGTATAAAATTGGTGGTATTTTTCTTTTATATGGTGTTTTTCACAAAGTTCTGACAAACCATCAAGTTTTAGTTGGCTAATTTTGAGTGGTTCTGAATATAGTTGCTTTAATTCGATTTTATCGGATGTTGCACGCCGTTCAATGTGTTTACGCACATAAACTTTATTAAAATTTAAACACCAAAACCGTTAAAAGCATCTTTATGACACTGTTGCAGCAAGAAGTATAACAAAATACGGTATAAAGTTAGCATCAACACAGACGGAAGTCACTTATGACCAGGGGTGGGCAAAATACATGAAAATATGTATTTGAAATACAAATTACAAAATACATTTGTTTTGGGTATTTGAAATTCAAAATACAAAATACATTTGTTTCGAGTATTTGAAATACAAAATACAAGATACTGTATTTCAAATACAAAATGCAGTATTTCAAATACAAAATACATTACATTTTCAGATTTTCATATTTTCGAGGTATTTACAAACAAAAGAAGTTCTTTATTAAACATAAAAATATGTATTTAAAATACATTATATTGATACATTATTATATTAATAAAATATAAAAAAAATTAATAAAAAAATTATTTGAAAAATGTTCCGCCAGATTTGCACGTGTTTTAAAATGCATCTGCGCAGGTCTGTTTTTTAAGTATCTTGGTAAATCGATTTAGATTTACAACTTAATTAATAATGACGTCTTTTATTGGTTGGAAAGAATGAAAGAAAAATTTCACTGGATTTATAAGGCGCATCTTTTGAAATCATTCAAATTATGGAGTAATTAATAAACTTCATTTATAGTAAACAAACAAACAAACAAAAGTAAACAATTTAATTTTTTTAATTAATTGTGCGTTTTTGATATAAAATCGCTAATTAACATAATCAAAATGTTAACCTGTTATCAAAACAAAATTAAATGGAAATTTTTTCAAAAGTCAATAACCTTATCGATTTTAAAGTATTTTTTATTTTGTACAGTATTTTTTAAATTGTATTTGAAATTGAAAATACAAAATACATTTGTTTTGGGTATTTGAAATACAAAATACAAATACATTGAAAATATGTATTTGAAATACAAATTACAAAATACTAAATGTATTTCAAATACGTATTTCAAATACATGTATTTGAGATACTGCCCAGCCCTGCTTATGACAGTGTTTTCGCCAAATGTTTTACAAAAACCTTTAGATCAAAGAGACATAAACCACCGTCTAGTGATTGCAACCAGGAAACTAATTTAAGTCAGTGTTGCATCTAAAAATACATGAATTTTTACATAAGAATCCATAAAAATCATAAATTCGGTTTTTTTGGACTTATGACAGTGTTGCTGCCGATGTGCGATATACCTATTAAATGAGGACGTCATCGCCGAAAGAAAGGCCTATTTTACGGAGCTCGACAAATCATTCTTTTGGATGGCTTAGAAATGCAAATTGGAGGATTAAAATTACAAAAGATCAGTGTGAGGCCGTAGGCCGAGTTATGTTTTTGAAACATAAAAAGTTGGAAGGCCGCAGGCCGAGCTATGATGCATGAGAAGAAAAGTTCGAAACCGGATACAGAGCAATGTTGCACGAAGATGAGAAGCCAATCACCGAGTGGACCGGTGTCGCGAATTGTCCGTCGCCGAGTTGACCGATCGCCGAGTTGACAGGTCACCGAGTTGTCGCTTCTTGTCGTTTTTCCTTAGTAATTGGGCGCACCTAATGTGCAGAAACGAATATTCGTCAAGTAGGGTCGATGTTAGTGTCAATTGGTGGAATTGGGTGTCACGCGTTCTCCCTCCGCTTTTTTGGTTCTGCCTAGTCACTAAGGAAAAATTTCACTCTACTTATCAATTATCATACTTCTTCTTCTTTCTTCTTTTCAGCCTTTGTCTATTCACTGTTGGATGTAGGCCTCCTTCAATTCTCTCCACGCATTACGATCCTGGGCTCGATTTTGCCAATTTTTGCCAGCTATTACAACAATATCGTCGGTCCAGCGTTTTGGTGGACGACCGACGGATCTTTTTGTTGTTCGTGGTCTCCATGAGAGGACCCTCTTTGCCCATCTATCATTATCTTGCCTGGCAACATTCCCCGCCCAAGTCCACTTTAATTCCGCTACCCTTTCCATAACGTCCTTGATCTTGGTACGGCTTCTAATGTTCTCATTTCTCTGCCTGTCCCGCAATCGGGTACCCAACATTAGACGTTCCATAGCGCATTGAGTAGTTTTTAGTTTGTTTGCGCTTTCAGCCTGTTCTAACCCAGGGATTCTTTGCACCCTTTGCTCGCTTCCGTATCCAACCGCTGCCGTGGCCAGGGAATAGCAAACTGCTGGGGACTAAGGGCCGTTTCATTTGGTTTGTAATCATTTCATAAAATTGAAGGGATATAGCATTAAAACGCCGCGCTTGCCGAGCGTGTTGGCGAGTATTATTTCAGCCTCCCATTCTGGGTGCAGACGCTGTTTGTAGCCGCCCACTATGGATCAGACGCTACATTCACCATATTTGGCTACCCTCACTTAGTTTAGCCTGCAGGTCAATGCAGTTTACCGGGGTGTGGCACTTGGAGCCATAAGTGAGAGTTGGTTGCCCTACGAGGACCAGTTACCATCAACCATCTCATCTCCTGCTTATAGCACTTGATGTGATCGTTGTGGCAAAAGGGACTACCTCTGTAGCGCATCCCTTACACCCCCAATTATTATCATACATCCCTCGTATACTACTAATCGGGAATTTTAATAAACTATTCATTGCAAAAACAGCGAATGTGATCGGTCATTAGAATTATTCATGCGACATAATATAAAATATGAATATTCAAACAACTTCATCTCAAAACTACAAATTTCGTTGTTCATGCACGGAGGCGACGATTATGACTTTGTTAACCGGCGGCTGCAAAAATTTTGTCTGCCGTTCGTGAACGTAACAAATTAAAACTGCATATCGTCGGCTAAGAGTGTTAACCTGCTAAGTCACAAAAGTGAAATTTTACAGGAGACAAGAAACAATGTGTAACTGTTTTGCTGAATATGACAATTTTACTGCAGTTAACATAGCATTCTAGAAATGGCAGTATTACGTATCATAAGAAATTTACGATTTAAAATGAAATTTGAAGCAAGTTGTTTTATCCTATAATGTAACAAATATTCTATTATTGAATGGTATCAAAAAACATATTTTGCCAAAAGTGGACTTAGCAGGTTAACACTCTTAGCCGACGATATCTTTGTCATAAAAAATCATCCTATTGTTTAAAAATATTTTTTTCTCATATTCTAACAAATTAGTTAGAAATTAAAATTATAATTAATTTTCGAAAAATACACCAAACACCAATATTTCATTTGTCCTTCTGTTGTAATTAAAATTTTAAGACCTTACGCATTTTTATTATTATTGATTATTATTGAACTTTGCGTCATGTTAATCTGCATGTGTAAATACATAAACGTAAACATTACGGCGTAGTGCAATAAATCAATCAACATGCAAATAATTAAGAATGTTGTGAAACAGAATTAATTAAATAGATTTTTGAAAATTGCAATGAGGAAATTTAAATTTGAGCGGGTTCGACTCACGTGGTCGGGTTTTCGGCCAACAAATTCGCAGAATTGTGCAAGTGGGTTACAGGGATACACCGTCTGGTCGTCTGACTCCGCCATCAAGTGCATAACTCTGTTAATTGCTAGGTAACCTTTCGACATAAAATAATGGCATCGACGATTATTCGTAAATTGGTGAGTTTTAGCAATTATTTTTTGCACTCATTAGTTTATTTATATAATTTTACGTCATTTTTTTTGCGTTCTTTCATTTCACCCTGCTACTCTACAACCCCTGTGATAAATTTAAGAAAATTACTCCGATTGCACTTTTTTAAATCGGAATGAAGCATAATGGGATGCAACGTCGTTCGTGGGGGTTGTTTCTGAATTTTTTTTTATTTAAGATTATGTAACTTTTCTGGTGTCTGATATTAGCAGTTTATTCTGTGGTTATGTTTTTGTTGTGTTTTAGGCAAAGACAAGTCCTTCAATTGGACGGTTTTATAGTACAGGAGGAGTGAAAAAATGTACGCTAATTCCTGGTGATGGAATTGGACCTGAAATTTCCGCTGCGGTACAAAAAATTTTTGCAGCTGCCCAGGTGCCAATTGAATGGGACGTTGTTGATGTTACTCCAGTTATGGTAAACAGCAATTCTGTGGTCTTTTTAGCAACTTAAGGTAAACTGATCAATTTTAGGGTAAGGATGGCATGTCACATATACCACAAGCTGCCATTGATTCGATAAATCGCAATAAAATTGGTTTGAAAGGGCCCTTGGCAACTCCCATTGGAAAAGGTCACAGATCTTTGAATCTTGCCTTACGTAAAGAATTTAACTTATATGCCAATGTGAGACCTTGCCGTTCTTTAGACGGGTAAATTTATTTTTTAACTCAAAGTTTGTCTTTTCCTAAAGAGCCACTTTTAGATACAAAACTTTATATGATAACGTAGATGTAGTGACGATTAGAGAAAACACTGAAGGAGAGTACTCTGGTATTGAACACGAAATTGTTCAAGATGTAGTACAAAGTATCAAATTAATCACCTACGATGCGTCTGCCCGTGTAGCCGAATATGCTTTTCAATATTGTAAAGAAAATAATAGGAAAAAAGTTACTGCAGTTCACAAAGCAAATATCATGTACGTCTTATTATTTGAAAGAACCCCAATTTCGATTACTGAGTATTTTTATTAATATTTTAGGAGAATGTCCGATGGTTTGTTCTTGAAATGCTGCCGTGATGCTGCCTTGAAACATCCAGATGTTCACTTTGAAGAGAAATATTTAGATACAGTGTGTTTAAATATGGTGCAGGATCCTTCCAAATATGACGTTTTGGTTATGCCTAATTTGTATGGTGATATTTTATCTGACATGTGTGCCGGTCTTGTTGGTGGTTTGGGTCTTACAGCTTCTGGAAATATGGGCTTGAATGGCGCTCTATTTGAATCTGTAAGTACTATAAAAATCGACACATTTGACACTTGAAATGTCATTTCTTATGCTTGTCCATTGTGAATCAAAAGTAAAAGTTTGGTAAGTTTCATAAATTATTATTTTTAATTACAGGTGCATGGAACTGCACCTGATATAGCTGGACATGATAAAGCCAATCCAACTGCTCTTCTGTTGTCAGCTGTAATGATGCTGAGGCATATGAAATTGGACTCTCATGCTAACAAAATTGAAGCTGCCTGCTTTGCGACAATAAAAGAAGGCAAATACTTGACAGGCGATTTAGGGGGTAAAGCAAAATGTTCTGAATTCACTAAAGCTATAATTGATAAGCTCTAAGTTTTTGTTAGAGTTTTTCTAGAATTACAATAAACCTCAACTGGTAGGAAATCTACAAATAGTTAAATTTTTTTTCCCAGTAACAATAATTTTTAATATTTTTGTTGTTGATGAGCAAGTTACCAGTGAAATCATATTGGTCAGTATTACTGCAAAGAATTAATAATTGCACCCAGTATCTTTCAATACTTTTACAGTTTTAAAAGAGTATGTAAATTTTATTATTTGCTAGTCATAATGAACACAATGGTCTTAATTTTTGTGATAGTCTTTTAAGTTTTATTTAGTAGTTGAATATTTGTAGGTAAATAACAATTTTTTGTTTCTGTACCTATTTTACATGATTACCATTATGATTATACTAGTAATTTTTAATGTAACTTATTGATAACCAATAAATAAATTAAACATGTTTATTTATTTTTTAAAATGGCCCCATATTACTAAAAAAAGATCATTCGTAGTATTTTTTTTGTAAAAATAGTTCCATTTCCATCGCTCCCCGGCCACACCTGAACGCCCCCCACATTCTTTCATGCCCACTATCGCCCACATTGAGAACCACTGCTATACACTATACAGCTCATCTGTCTGTATGTGTTATATTTTACGAAGTAAAAGACGGAGGCGCTTGGTATCTTGGTAAAAAAAGTAGCTCTTCAGCAATGAACAATTTAGGGTTGTTGCATGAATTTTGAAGTATTTTTTTTCTTAAAGCTTGGCTATTATTAAACAGCATAGTATAGATAAAAGTCTATAATAATTTTAATTTTCTCAAAAACATTTTTTAAAAAGTTATTTAAAAGCAGGGTTTTGGCGACAGTGACGTCAAACTTAGCTTTTAAATCAACTGGCAACAGCGTATTGGTTTCTTATGAGATGGTAGCGTTGGTAATGTATGCCATAAAATAAATTTTTAAAAATATTTGTAGGCGTTTCAAATGAACATAATCTTAGAAACACTTGATTTTGCACAGTTCGACGGAAAATGTCACATCCATTTACAATTATTGTACAATTGTTTTGAACATTTAAAAACTTAAACGTCAACTTTGTTGTACTATCAAAGTTTGAACCGGCGGCGTTTCCGATTTTGTCATAAAATCGTTCGTGAAGACGCGTTTGAGGTTTGACGTCAGAACTGCCCTCGGCTCAACGAAGAATGTTTAAGGCCGTACGAACGCGACTTTGAAATCAATTGAGTACTAATTTTTTATGAAATTTATTTAGGGCTTTGGAAAAATTTTCAAATATATCCAAAATCATATAATGATTTATTAATTTGTTATGAATATCGGAAATACTTTTTCGATATTTATTGTAAAATATCAGTAAATATAAATTAGTAATTAATTTGACTTGTTTTAGATTACGTATTAAATTTGGCAACACCGCGGTTTTCAAATAAACACTAGAACTGTATGTCAGTGTATCGAGTTGTTTTGTTGACAATTATATAAATTATTATGTTTACTATCAGTTATGAATAGTAATAATCATTATAATGTTAGAAACAGTCTTGGTGTCTTTGTTTCCCATGTATTTACGTATTATAGCTTTCAATAATTTTCAATACAATAGTGCGTTGTTGCCAGTTTTATTATGACGACAAACCTAACCAAATAATTTTAGTTTTATTTATGAAAATAATTAATAATTAATTGAAATGTTCGGTAACACCCTGTTTTTAATGCAATTATATAAACTATATACTTTAAAGAATATTTATAAACATTATATATTACGATATCTACTTGAATAATATTGTTTTTATAATTTTAAATACACGAAAACTCTATTCTCCATAAGATCCTATGTTAAAAATTTGAATTTTAATCAATAATTATTCTTTGAAATTATCGGTAACAGGTCTTTATTTTTAGAGAGTCAAAAACAACATAATTGAGCTACACAATTCACTAAAAAAAAATTTTTTATTGTACTTAATTATTCCAAAATACGATTCATGCAACAACCCTATTGACTTCATTAGTGGACGTCAAATCCAACACTTGCACTCACCGATTCGCACCATTTTTAATATACCTTTCGGTCATAATTAGTAGTATATCGGGTAAGCATTTTAAATTCCATATTTCAGCCAACTTGAAGAAAATCGATGTTGAAGAACGAATTCGTATGATTTCTGTATAAATTACATGTCGATGTTAACAATGTATTTCTTATGGGAGCATGATGGGTTGCATAATCGTAATGCTATGTTATAAAATATTGTTTGCGATGTATGCAATTTTCGAAACCAGAGATAATAAATTAGGTATAGCTGATTCCCTTTTTTTGTAAATGCCCCTTGGGACTAAAATAATTTGTAATAAATTCGTCTATGGTTTTTTACATTTCCTGCAGTGGTGGCGGTAAGAAGACTCGAGTTACCAGGTGGTATGATATAAAAACGAGTATCCTTTTTCGTGTTGCAAAATTAAAAAGAAAAAGTTAGACGTTTATAATAAATTGAATTTACATTTAATCAAAATAATTCACCGTTCTTAATACAATAATTATTTAAAAATAATTAAATTTAAATTAATTAATAGTAGTATTTTAATATTACAAATTTTATGATCATGATAAAAAAAACAAATTAGGAGCCTACCTAATTTATTGATATTATATTTATATACAGGGTCTCTCAGAGGAAGGGACATCTCACAATTTTAGGGATCATAATTTTCCAAAATTTTTAGGAATGTAAACTAACATTTTATAATTTTTTCCCGAAAATTTTTAATGTTGAATGCTGAATAAGGGGGCCTAAAAATTATTATCAGCTGCTCCAGGCATCGTATTTTTTTGTGCCTGAAAGGAAGTTTAAATTTTTTTGAGTCGAAAATAATTTCTTGTACCTGCACAACAATTTATTACACGCCACTGGTGCTCAAAATGTAATAATATGCAGTTGTAACGTGCGTGAAGTTAGCCCCACTTTTTTTGAAATTGTAATTTTTTGATGTTGTTCTGGATTGTTCTCAATTTGTTCTTAATGTTCTTAAAAAAATTTTTTGATTTTACAAAAAAATAACCAAAACAATCGAGAAAAACACTTTTTGACGCCAGCCCCCCTTTTTTTTGAAATTGCAATTTTTTTTAATTGTTCTCGATTGTTCTCAATTTGTTCTTAATGTTCTTAAAAAAAAATTTTGATTTTACCAAAAAACAACCGCGAAAAACGCGAAATAAGATTTCGCGCTGGCCCCCCTTTTTTTGAAAATGCAACTTTTTTTAATTGTTCTCAATTGTTCTCAATTTGTTCTTAATGTTCTTAAAAAAAATTTTGATTTTGCGAAAAAATTAACCGCGAAAAACGCGAAACAAGATTTCGCGCTGGCCCCCCTTTTTTGGAAATTGCAACTTTTTTTAATTGTTCTCGATTGTTCTCAATTTGTTCTTAATGTTCTTGAAACAATTTTTTAATTTTGCAAAAAAATAACCGCGGAAAGCGTGAAATAAGATTTTGCACTATCTTTGCATGTTATATTTCCATTTATACAATATGAAAGAGCCCAGTCATAGGGAGAAAAAATGGCTCCATCTTGCAAAAGGTATAGGAAAGTTTATAATTGGCATGATTGTTCAGTTAGGTAAGTTATATAAAGTTCCTTGATTCGATTTTGAGGGGATGCCGCTCGTGGCGCCATCTTGGTTTGAAGGGGTGGAAAATCGCTTTTTCGCTATTATCGCGTTATCGGTGTGAAATACGTCGGCTATAGTGATTATAAAAATTGTAGAGCGTACGATTCTGCATATTTTTTGTCTCGTACATATTTTTCTAAGATAAATAGATTTAGAGATAACGCGTAGAAAATGAGCATTTTCGTCAAATTCAAAGTATTATTGGCCAGTAAACCAAGATGGCGGCACCCTCTCAAAGTCGAAACAAGGAATTTTATATAACTTACCTAACTGAGTAATCATGCCAATTATAAACTTTCCTATACATTTTGCAAGGTAGAGCAATTTTTTCGCCCCATAACTGGCATGGGTCAAAAGTTTGGGGGGGGGGGTTAAAAAAAAGTCTTCGAACAACTTTTTTAAGGGGGGGGGGGCAAGAATAGCGAAAAATTGCGCCTCAGGCAAAAAATTTAGATTTTGTAGTTAGATTTGAAGTTAGAAATTATAAAAATATGTTTTTGTAAATAATTTTTGTGATTTGGGGGTAGGAAAACTATTTTTTGAAAAATAATTAGTTACTCGAAAGTCTTGCCTAGCCTAATCCAATTGTATGACCTACAAATTTGTAATTGAAATCTTCAATGAAAACTGCCAATCATATAAAAAATAAGATCATTATTCAAACTCGACGTTAACCACATCATTTGCTAATCCATTCAAATTTGTATCCCTACTAAACTGATATATCGCATGTAACAAAAATAATTTTATTAAATTGCAAATATACCATATTTGGTAATTAAAATTTTATTTATTTTGAAAATTACCATACAATTAATTAAAAAATCAGTTCTAAGTACAGAAAAATAAGGGGGCAGTTATAGAAATTAACTTCGTAAGTGGGTGACAGATTGCCAATAACCCAAAAATAAAGTTTCTGTGGAAATTCAGTGTTTGTAATCGATATCGCATATCGCCATTAAAAACGAATAACTTTTGGGATTTGGGGGGGGGGCTAATTTGAATTTTAGGGAGGCATAGCCCCCCGCTAGTTGCGCCTATGGGCTATTTCATATTGTACACGTGGAAATATAACAAGCGAAGCTAGTGCAAAATCTTATTTCATGCTTTCCGCGGTTATTTTTTTGCAAAATTAAAAAATTGTTTCAAGAACATTAAGAACAAATTGAGAACAATCGAGAACAAATAAAAAAAGTTGCATTTTCAAAAAAAGGGGGGCCAGCGCGAAATCTTGTTTCGTGTTTTTCGCGGTTGATTTTTTCGCAAAATCAAAAATTTTTTTAAAGAACATTAAGAACAAATTGAGAACAATTAAAAAAAGTTGAATTTTCAAAAAAAGGGGGGCCAGCGCGAAATCTTATTTCGCGTTTTTCGCGGTTGTTTTTTGGTAAAATCAAAAATTTTTTTTAAGAACATTAAGAACAAATTGAGAATAAACGAGAACAATTAAAAAAAATTGCAATTTCAAAAAAAGGGGGGCTGGCGTCAAAAAGTGTTTTTCTCGATTTTATTTGGTTATTTTTTTGCAAAATCAAAAAATTTTTTTAAGAACATTAAGAACAAATTGAGAACAATCCAGAACAACATCAAAAAATTACAATTTCAAAAAAAGTGGGGCTAACTTCACGCACGTCAGTTGTAATACTTTACAAATCGTTCTACTTTTTTAGGTAAACCTGTAATTGGCATTCAAATCTTGCAGTTTTGTAACCTTAAAAAATTTTTGAAATCGAACGTGTGGTCATAAATTTGAATTATTATATAATTTAGAAATTTATGGTTGACGTTGTCAGATGGCGGTCGCACTTTGTACGTGCGCAAACGTCATTCTGTCAAATCGAAGCGGTAAACATCTGATATTTGTGATAATTTAGTCATACTGATGATATTATATCAAAATTTTTAGTTAATTTTTAACCGTTCACCTGTGATATTCGGAAAATTATTTTAGTGCAATTTTTGTTTTGTTAGTTTTTCTAGTGTACTTATTTATTACAATAATTGTGTTTGTTTTGTTGCGTCATGACATTAGAACCTTGACATCTTATCAAGAGTTGAACAGAAGGTTCAAAATTTTACATTCGACTATACCTACCTTATTCTATACGTATGTTTTTACAAAGGTGATCGACGTTATTAATTTTAGTGTTATTTTGTTATCGACTTCATAATTTGCAAAAATGACCAGTGTAAGATGCGGTTTAGTCACCGCTGGAAAAATTGCTTTTGTAGCACGAAATGTCAAGTTTCAGCAGGGTAAGTGTGTATAATTTTTTATTTTCTACACATTTTACTGTAATTTACACATATCTATTGCTTTTGTCTTCGCGAATCGACTCCAAATTTTTTAAGCCAACGAACCCTTTCATTCCAATAGTTTCTGATGAGTCGTGGTTTTGACGAAAAAATTGACAAATTTTATGTCAAATATGTAATTTTTGAAATGCATAATAAATTCTAAATCGCACCTAGTTACCAAAATTTGATAACAAATTATAAAATCATCAACACAATATTATCATTAAAATACTTTTATTCCCCCCGCCCGCCCCCTCAAAATTCTTCATATTAATTTTGACTAGTGTTTTATTTTCAAAATTTGTTTTTTTTGACAACCAAACTGTAGCTGTTTTTATGCAAACCTGGTATGTTTTTGATATGCGTATTATTTATTGTGCGAAGTTTCTTTGGATTTGCTCCAATTTGGAATGGAAAAATAAATAAAATTTGCATTGATGAATTTTTAAATTGGTTTTGCAAGAAAAGAAATCGTAATATATTAATTCGTTCGTTTTGACTTTGATTTGAGCGGTTTGCTTTGACCCAATTGGATGGATTCCTTTCATCACCATCATAAATTGATAATAATATAATAAAAACAATTTTAATTACTCGTTCATCAAGGTTTGCTAAATTTTTATTATTATTTAAACAGATTTTGAAATAACCAGAATTGGCCAAATACAGTTCGGTTCTGCTCTGCTTTACCTTGATAAGGTCAAATGTTGAAATATAATACCTACATGTTGTACCTATTTCCTTCTTAATATTATAACAATAGTAAGTTGCTCAATTGTGTACAAAATTTGAATATACATTTTTGGATTTGTTACTACTTGAAAATTAATGTGAATTTGTAACAATAATAAATTACTGTTGCCCATCATTTTTTGTTTCCAAAAATAGACAGAAAAATTTGGAGCTTTTGAGGATTTCATCAAAACTAAATAAGGAGAATTAAATAATTAAATAACTTCATAAAATATGTAAATATACCATGCATTATAACATCTTACAATCTTATTTAAAATTATGTAAAAGAAGAAAGTCTGAAAAAGCAAAATTATCAAACAAAAGCATAATAAATCAGACCTCCTTTGGTTTAGTAATGGTGAACGCGTAACTTGTGGGTCACTGAAGGTACTTGGGCCATTCGCCGACTATTCGCTTAATTTACACATTGCCCCATAGGTCTTTGAACTTAAAGGCGACTGGGTTTTATATCAGATCTTCATCAAATCGTCGCGGATATTTGGACGCCCGAGAATTGGACGTGTCAGTGATCGTTTTCCAAATATGAGACCCTAAGATATCGATTTGTATGGCCTTAGGATGTTTGCACTAAGGGACGTTAAAACGCGAGCAATTAATATTTCACCCCCTCACTCATTGAAGCTCTTATTAAGAGCATATAGCATAATATCCGTGCATAATATCATAATATCCTTGTATATGCGAGAGAAGTTCGCTTGCCTCCTTCGTCGTAAAAATTCTCTAGCGGTTAGGAAAATACATAAAATACTATCATTCTAAACCTGTTTAGCACGCAGACGGATCGGCTGAAAAGTTTGAGCAAGAAGACAGATGCAGGCGCCGTCCTCTCGAAATCGTAGAGTTGGCGCGGCCAAGAAGGTAAAAGTGGCCCAAAGAGAGATAATGCAAATATGTACTGCAGGAAAATTACTTCTACAACAGATCTTCGGTTCATCGTTTTGAGAAGAACTGTTTCTATTACTAAATAAATAACATAAAATAACATATAACCTAAGCTACAAACTGGGGAGATTCTTTGACAATTTTAATTGTTCTCTTTCAAACGTCCTGGATTTCAAACAACCGCGTTCAAACTTCATGCTTCACGATTTAGTGCTCCCAACCACTAAGGAAAATACAACTATACTTTAGTTACCTTTCCCAGGGTCATATTGCATTGAACCAGTTTTCATGTGTTGTAACAAAAAGAGATGTTGAAAATAATAAGTACTAGAATGATGCCAAAGGTTAAATATTCCATTAATACCATACATTTATGCAATGATTAAAAATAAACAGTCTACCTACAGATCATCAAATGATGATCCAAAAATACGAAATAAAAAAACACACCATTTTCACCGCGGCATTCAGAATATAAGTAAAACAGAAATGGGCAGTTGTTTTCAATCAGGTTTGATTTAACAATATCAACATCCAACCACCAGTAGTACTAACTTTGGTTTCGAAATTGAGTACCTACTATTTAACTTGAAATACTTAAATATTTAAAGTTCAAAAAGGAGATGTTGAAACTTTTGGAACGCAATGCAATAAGGTTTCAATAAATTATAATAAAAATTGATAGATTTTAAAACTTGATAATATAATAATTATACCTATTAGTAGGGTCCGGATTTGTAGGCACTAAAAAACTTGAAAATATGCAGGCAAATATGCACTAAAAACTTCAAAATAAGCACTCAAATATGCGCTAAAAAAACAGGCACAAACGAAGTATTATAATCGATTGAGCCTATTTTGAATCCGAAATTCAAATTTCAAAAAACTGTAAATATTACCACACATGCTAATACGTGTTACCGAAAATCTCGAATATTTCAAAAACTATTTGGGTACAAATGAAAAATAATGTTTGCACAAACAAGCACAAACGAAGTACAATCGATTGAGACTATTTTGAATCCGAAATTCGAATATAAAAAGGCATGTCTACCGCCCCCCCCCTAAACTTAAAATTGAATTATCTCGAAAACTATTTGGGTACAAGCGAAAATAATGTTTGCACAAACAGGCACAAACGATTGAGACTATTTTGGAGTCAAAATTCGAAAAGGGGGGCTCACATGCACCTTCTTGGTAACATGATCAGAGCAATAATATTAATAGATGCCAATAATAGGCAATATCAGAAAGAGAATAATTAAAATTATTTAAAATTTTATTACTTGATTTGCTAAATATGCAAAATATATACAAATATAAGCAAATAAGCATTTATAGGCAACAAACCGCCAAATATGCACTTAAACTCAAAATATGCATTATAGGCAAAATAAAAACTATATAAAACGATTCAGAAAGGCGTAAAACATGCTCCCCTTTTAAAATTTTTCACGTGCCTGTACGCAAAAAAAACATGCAAATGCCTAAAAATCCGGACCCTACCTATTAGTAATCATGTTAATGTTAAAAATTTAATTATTGTAGAATAGAAAGAAGAATTGAAATTGTAGAATATTGTGCTGATAGCAAGACAATGCTGCGTATTGCAATTTAATAACTAAATTAACTGAGTTGATTGGAAATCAATTTTGTCATTTACTTGCATAATATTTTTATGCAGTTCTTGAACCCAGGGTTGCTTAAGCCTGGCGCGCGACATTTTGTCCAGTTGGTACGAAATATTCCAAAATAAAAATGTTTTACAAAATATTTCTATTGAAATTAAAATAAATTCGAACGAAAGTGAAAATATGTTAATGAATTTTGCACCAAGAGAACTAATTTAATTTTTAACATGCAAATAAATTCTGAAGCAAAAATTCTGAGTATTTTAATTGTATTTTGTAACTTGGTAAATTCATAATGAGCATAGATCTTATATTATAGTATACAAGATCTATGATAATGAGCCTGTAAATTGCATTCCGCAATAGGTAAACCATGAAACAGATGGAATGGCCAATTCAAAAATACTAATATAAATTTATATTTTATTTATTTATGAGATTAAAAAGCAAGAAACATTAAAATCAGGAAGTTGTTAAAATTACAAGATTCAAAAATATCTGTAAATAAAAAATGATCAAAATGTAACAAAGAGCAATAACTTTTTTCTGAAAGCTTATGAAAAAAATTTGGTTTTTATTTACTTGTTTTTATTTTATTTTCATGTTATTTGCATTTCCAAACAAATGCAATCGTATTATTTATTTATATATCTTTATTATTTTTTCGATTAACAACTGTAGTTTTAGATAACTTGATATTGGCATTGAAATAAATTAGCTGCCATCAGTACGTATTTGTTTAAAATGGATTTTTCAATTTAAAAAGAGAGCATGCAATCTTCTAGTGATTCAATAATTTAGTTGTATAATTGAATCGAGGCATTACTAATACACCAAAGACTCGATTTGCTTCGGGGTGAAGTTTTGGATAAGTACGACGCACATCTTATCAACGCAAGTCGAATCACACTTTTCCATAAGATCCCATCTGGATTCGGCCTCTAAATTGGGCCCATTGTACTATACCTCCGGTTTCTCAGTTTTATCCCGATTTTGTTATTCTCCAACAAGCCAGTCCAGCTGTAGGATGAACTCTAGAATTTTGGCAGGCGGAGTGTCACTGATTCTGGCCCTGGAAGTTAACGCCGGACAGTAGCACAGTACATGTTCGGCTGTTTCCTTCTCTTTATTATATCCACGACATATATGGTTATCTGCAATGGGGTAGTGTTCAGTTAAGAATCGACGCAAATCGAATCACACTTTTCCATAAGATCCCATACTTATTGCTTTATATCTCAATTTCAATCAGTTATGTTGATCTACTCTGTCGTAACGAATTTTGTTTTGAATGCGTTGTTAAATTATTCATGTTTAATTTTACAGCTTCAGGCAACGAACGATGGGAATTAAGTTTTGCTAAAGACATTTTTCTGAAAAGGACTTTTCTGTGATTTTATATTATTTCACGCATTGCTGTTACTAAATAGAACCTTGAATGTGGGCGCATCATTTGGTCTACAATAATTAGGAATAGCTAGTTAATTGGGGGTTTTATAAATTGCCCTCTAAACTTGGCCATAATCCAGTAAATGGCCCTCCGAGAAAAAAGGTTTTCACTAATCTCACATGTAAACTGTCCTTTGAGCTACCAAGGTGACAAAACATCCTGTATTTTAAGACTGCGTCTCGAAGTCCCGACAAGTTTTATACGGGACTATAACTGTCCTTAAAATTGTTTTTTTTATTAGTTATAATATGGTAATTTTCAAAATAAATAAACATTAACAAACTTTAATTACCAAAAATGCAATATATTAAAATTAAAATATAAAATGTATTTTTGAGTTATTAGGTACCTTGTAAAATTATAAAATGAATGTATATTATAAAGCTCCGAGGAGCTCAAGCAAAACAATTGTCATAGTTTATACACATTCATTAATAAATTTCATAACTGATAACTTGTATAAAAAACTTATATAAAAAATAATATAACAATATTATAACAATAAATATTAGTAAGCTGCTCAATTGTGTACAAAATTTGAATATACATTTTTGTAGTTGTTACTACTAACTTGAAAATTAATGTGAATGTGTAACAATAATAAATTATTGTTGGCCACCTATTTTTTGTATCCAAAAATAAACAGAAAATTTTGGATGTTTTGAGGATATATAATAAATATATTTTTGAGTTACTACTTAACTTGTAAAAATTATAAAATGAATTATTTAAATGAATTTACAACTTATCAGTTATGAAATTATAAATGAATGTATTATAAAGCTCTGAGGAGCCGTTGAGGAGCTCAAGCAAAACAATTGTCATGGTTTTTACAGATTCATTCATTAATTTCATGACTGATAACTTGTAATTCATTTAAATCAATAATTTTTTGAAAACGTTATATTTGCAAAATTGTTTTTATTATGTGATTGATTTATTAGTTTTCAGTCTAGCTGGGAAAGAAATTTGATAACAAACTGTTGAATTGCTTAGCAAGCGATTAAAGTTAGCGTAATCTTCTGAATCCGATGCTTCCATCTCCATCGGAATATTTGTGGATTTGGGAGTTTCAATGTAACCCCTTGGGACTACTTTGAACGTTTAGTATAACCCCGATTTTCAAATAAATATAAAAGTTCTGTTACAAATATTCACAACTTTTTAAACTATAGACTTGGATTAACTTTCTTTCTACCAAAATGTTTATAAAGAATTATTCTAACATTTAGCACACCATAAATAAAAACAATGCAGAATACCTACCTTTTTATTAAGATTAAAGTTGAACACTCTTGAAAAACGCGGGATTTACATGTTGCTGTTGACGTTGGTACTGAATGCAGCGTTGCCAATTTTAAATTGGTTTATGTAGTTCAAATGAACCATAGATCATTCCTTTTGCTAAACCCAATCCCTATGATTGAAAGGTCTTGTTAATCCTTGAGGGTAGTATCCTATTGGGCACCATAAAAGCAAAACAAACTTTGTTTTCTTCACAACAAAAGGGTTTATGTCCTATCTAATGTAATATAAGGTCTATGGTTCTTTGCATAGTCACCAAATCTGTGGATTTGACTACTAACTGCAAGGCAGAACATCGAGTAAAATGTTATTTTTAATTGATTTAGCACCTTTTTCAAGGATCCCGGTTATAGCTTAGGTTATATGTTATTTATTTAGTAATAGAAACTATCTCGTTAATATAGCACCTTTCTCAAGATCCCGGCATATAGCTTAATGGTCATTTCAGTGAAGATGACACCTCAGACAGATTATTTTACGAGTTTTCTGATGCTATTTATACGTTAGAAAAAAAGTCTATTAATTTTTCTTTATTAATTTTATAAAAAATTAAAATTTCTAAAATTTAATTACCAATATTCATTGGTTACTATATTATGATTATAGGAAAAAACTGAAATGTCGACCAACGGATCTTTAACCACTTGAGGTACAGTGTCGCAACTGACACGTCCACTCATCATGAAGTTTGAAGATCAATATTAGTTGTAGACATTTGGCATTCTGATACAAGTTTAGACATTTTTTGTAATGCTGCCAGTAATGCAGACTATCAGATATTTTTTCGTAATTTAAAAGAACGTTTATAAGTTTATAACCGTTGTTCTGCACTCCTGCACTCAAACCTCTCATTTGTGAATATTTTTTATATTTTGAACAATTATAATAATCTTAATAAATATTTGTTTACAAATTGTTGTTGTTAGTCAGACAGTATTTCAATATTTGTTTTTCTGATAAATAAATAAGAACACTGCATATCGAAGGGAGTGCAATATTGTTTGAACCGTTTTAGCATCATAATTTGTATGGTTCTAAATTCTGAATAATATTAGTGCGCTGATAGTATAATAATATTACATTTTGTAGTTATTATAGAATTTGATTTGATTTATATTTGTAATTTTTATCACTCTATCTTTAAAAGGTCTCTTTTATATCATTATGAAGTGGACAAGATATGAAGTAGACAATTATCACCATAGTGGTATTTATATTTTATATTTGTATTGAATTATTATAATACAAAGTAAATAAACATAACTATTTTGTATATTATCTAATTAGTAATTACACTTTCGGCTGTAAAGTGATCGTTTGACTTTTTAATTTTCCTTTTCACAGATCACAAAAGATAGTTTTGTTTGACTTAAATTCAAGGTAACTGGAGGAATCCAAAGTAAATTATAATCAAGGCATCAGTAATTTTTTCCTTATTGTAATAATTTCACCCTTGGTCTTGATATTTAAAATTTAATTTTGAAGTAAAATTGTAATTGAAGGTTTTCATAATTAACTACAATTAAATGTTGACAAATCAACGACTGGCACTAGAAATTAGAACAATACCAAGTTGGATTATTACTTTGTCACCTTCAAACATTTAATCAACAATTCTCAAGTTTACTTATCATTATGAGGTTGTTACTGATTATTACAATTCGTTCTTTGTTTTACAAGAGCCTTGCGTACGGTTCCTGGTTTCTTTCCGGGTTAAAGAGCAAGGTATGTTGAGTTGCTGCATTCAAAAGCACCTAACATTTTACTCAAAAAGTGATCGTTTACAATGGACATTAACATAAGTTAGTGTAAAACGTAATAATTAAAGTCAAAATATTTGAACTTTCTGCGATCTCGCGTCTAGCAAGTTTTTTATTTAGCAAAGTTAGAAAAAAGTCATTCAAAAAATAGTACCTATTTCAGGGGGCAAGTTTTTTATTTAGCAAGGAAAGGGTAATTTAAAAAACATAGGATGGCCTCTTGATAACATTTGGCACTGCTTTTATGTATGTATTAGGGTGAATATTATAAAAGCCTGTGCATGATCCACCATGATCTGTACATAAAACATAACAGAAAATTAGAATATTTAAACTTACATTTTTGGATTTGACCTGATGCTTATGCCCGTTGTGAATGGGCACTTACTTTTATTCGCATATAATAAAATTTTGATTGGTGCTTTTGACCCTACTATATTAATACAATTGATCGACGGTACATGAATATTAATTTTCAAAATTAAAAAAAATTGTTCTCTCCGAAAGGGTACGACATAATCTCAAATTATACAAAAGCAATAGTTTTGCTTGATTTAAAATTTTTATACTATTTTCTTTTTCAGTAATTCTATCATCAGTATTGAACAGAAAGTTTTTAATTAACGGAAATTCAATTTCGACAAACGTATTGCTATACAAAGCATCAACCCCGGGTGATCCTCCTAATAATAACAATAACACCACTAAAAATACATCCACAACATCTTCAAAAGACATTTCAAGCAATTCACCACCCCCTATAACACCTACTGGTGGAGGCAGTGGCGGAGGAAAAAATAAAAATACTTTATCTTGTCCTAAATGCGGCGATCCCTGCACTCATGTAGAAACATTTGTCAGTTCTACAAGATTTGTCAAGTGCGAGAAATGTCACCACTTCTTCGTCGTTCTCAGCGAACTCGATAGCAAGAAAAAGGAAGGAGTGGATTCAAAAACTGGATTTTTTCGAAAACCCCCTCCTCCACCCAAAAAAATCTACGATTTTCTCAATAAACATGTTGTTGGACAAGAGCATGCTAAAAAGGTGAAAGATTTATTAAATTAAGTATTTTTCACCTGAAACATACTCTTTTTGATTAGGTACTGTCAGTTGCTGTATATAATCACTACAAACGAATTTTTAATAATCTACCTAATGGGGGTGCCAGGCAGGACATAGCCGTCATGGAACAAGGTCCTCATCAAAACTTTTCTCACCGAGGTATTTGAAGATTTTATTGTAGAATTTGTATGCTTGGAGGTGTGAATGAAAAATGTTTGGGAGCTGTGCTAAATTCTAGGGTATACCATGATTTAAAAATCGATATCAACTATCAATTAAAATTTTTTGTTTTGTGTAAATTATGTAATAAGTTAGCTATTAATATATGACTACTTCTTTGAAAATTTCCATATGGTTTAAAAACCTAAAACCGTAAAATTGCAAAAAAAATCTCATCAGAAGATAAGAGGTGCTATCGAATCCTACCTTATGGTTTTAAGTTTTTAAGTTAAACCATGTTTTTAAGTTTTTCATAAAATGAATGAATGAGTAGAAAACCTATAAATATGTGTAACATGTGCAGATCTGATCCATATAACAGGAATGGGGCATTCCAATTCGATGGGTCTGAACTTTCAAAATTCTCACTCAGATACGGCAGCGGGTACCCGACACAGCACTTCAGGTTCCGATATTTTAGACCAATCTTCGCATGATCTCAAGTTGGAGAAGAGTAACATCCTATTGTTGGGGCCAACGGGATCGGGTAAATATGGTGGTAGCTATTTTGGCAGATTGATCATTTTTGTGTCGCAGGTAAGACGCTGTTGGCACAAACCATTGCTCAATGTTTGGACGTTCCATTTGCGATATGTGATTGCACCACCTTAACGCAAGCCGGATATGTAGGAGAAGATATTGAAAGTGTGATTGGGAAGTTGTTGCAAGATGCGGGTTATAGTGTGGAGAGGGCTCAAATCGGCATAGTGTTTCTGGACGAAGTTGATAAAATTGGCGCGGTACCAGGAATTCATCAGTTGCGCGACGTTGGAGGTCAATTTCATTGTTAATTTTGGTTGCAATTTCTTAAAATTGTTTTGTATTAGGTGAGGGAGTCCAACAAGGAATGTTAAAAATGTTGGAAGGTACAATTGTTAACGTACCAGAACGAAATTCTCCTCGGAAGTTGAGAGGTGAGACTATCCAAGTTGATACTACAAATATTCTGTTTGTTGCCAGTGGGGCATACAACGGCCTGGAAAAATTGGTTCAGCGTCGTAACAACGAAAATGTAACTTTGATGCTCTTGAAATCCATATTGTTTATTAATATTTGTGTGTGTTAATATTTTAGTTCCTCGGTTTCGGTGCTTCAATATCTGGTAGTCAAGGAAGACGTGCCGTAACTCAACAAGCATTGGATAAATCTTCAATGTCTGCTGAAGAAGAAAATTTGGAAAAGGATGTTTCTTTGAAACAAGTTCAGGCTCGTGATCTCATAGAATTTGGAATGATTCCCGTAAGTTTTTATCCTTTTTGGTGTTTTGTAACGACAATGGCGCTCAACCTTTGATCTTAAAAGCGGCTAACTTTATTTTTGAGAGTCTGGATCGTGCGACTTCCTCACTTATAAAAAAACAAATAGTGGGATGCGGTTATAACTCAATAAAGACTCTAAGATCAAAGGCCTACGAAATAGATATAGGATTGAACATCATTGTTGTTATGTTTATGGCGCCCAACGTGGGGCTCAGATGTATGTAGAATTTCTTTTAATCAATTTGGTTGGTTTTAGGAATTCGTTGGAAGATTCCCTGTGTTAGTACCGTTTCATAGTTTAAATGAGTCTTTATTGGTTCGTATTCTCACTGAACCTCGTAATGCGATAGTACCTCAGTACCAACGCTTATTAGCAATGGATCAGTGCGAATTAGGCTTCACTCCCGAATCTTTAAAAGCTATTGCAAGGTTAGCAATGGAAAGGAAGACGGGTGCCAGAGGTTTAAGAGCAATAATGGTAAATTTTAACCTGTATTTTACTTTTCATAATATTTCTATTTTAACAGGAAACTTTATTATTGGAACCTATGTTTGAAGTACCAGGTTCTGAAATAATGGGGGTTCAAGTAACAGAAGAATATGTAACTGGTAAAAAAGGTCCTATTTACGTTAAGAATACCAATAGTAGAGAAGCGACAGAAGAAGAGGATTTAAAAACTTCTATTAGACTAAAGCAATAATTAAGCGAATTTACAGGTGAAAATACAACACTTTGATGTACAAATATATTTAATTAATCTTATGAACTCTGAATGACGCCAACAAGAGAAATAAACAAATTTGTTACATCCTCTGATGTGTACATACTGTGCAAGTAAATAAAAATAATTTCGGTGTATTTTGACTATTTTTAAGTTGTTTTTCCAAATTAAAACAAATTGGCTGGTTTTTAAATATTTTAATAGCTTTAAATAATAATTATACATATTTTTAATGTTATTTCTTGTTAAATTATTAAATCTGATGGAGAGGCAAGAAAGTTGTTTAATAAATAAATAAAAAATAGGCAAAATGCGGTTTTGTGTTGCAAAAATTTCTGATAATGACCAAAAATAAATTTAATTTATTTTGTAACTCTATTATCTCAGAGACTTTGATTTTTTTTGATTATTATATATTTAAAAAATTAGTTTTTACAAAAAACATAATTATTATAAAAGTTTGCTCTGCTGTATATAAATTAAAAAACTGTTTAAATTTTAATTCACCAGATTTGTGTAAGCTTTATCTATGTACCTTAACTCAATTTCCTCCTTTAAATAATCCTCAATCAATAAATTTCGAAGATCTCTCTTTCTTTTCTGGAAAAAAATTTAACAAATTAAATGGTTCAAAAATAAAGTGATCTTTGTTACAAATTTCAACATTGAATTGATCACATTCAATTCGTGCCGCATGGTAATCAAAAGGGGATTTAGTCCAATGTGCAATTTTGGTTCTCGCTCCATTGCTTTCTTATAATTGATAGCCATAATGGCATCATTGCTGAAAAAGGTGAAATGAAACAATTTTGATATTTTTATTTATTTAAACTTACACTCGAAAAATTGTCTTATCAGTACCTGAACCCATTTTGTATTTGACACTGAATTGTCGCGTTAGTTTGTCACAATAAACTGTTTTACATAGGCCAATCAAATTAGGGCCTTGAAATTCAACTATTTCAGCACACCTCTGGACTTTTTGATAACTGATTTTTCTAGCTTTGGATTAAGAATAGTCGATTTCAAATGGGAACTAATTTTAAATCGAGAACAATCAATACTAGGGTGCTTACTGCTTCAGAGAAGCTGGCAGCCTAAGTTGCCTTATTAACTTACTAGGTAAATAGGATTAATAGGCCAGTCAGTAGAGAGTCATTCCATATGAAATCAACAAATCGGCAAAGCCAGCATATCTTAGATTTTGCTTAAACTTTGTGGAAATATTCTTTAGGGTTCTAACAACCAGAATCCACAAGGATTTAATTTTCGCACGCGCCACTTCCGGTCCACACAAAATAAAGCAATTGAAATTGCATGAAAAGTCTTATTTTTTTGTTTTGCGGTTTTAGCTGTAAAATTTTTTCTATTAGAGATATCTACTCGATCAAGGTGGCATTTTGAAGTAGAAACATGGTAGTTTCTAAAAAAAAGAAAAATTTACATAATTTATATATACCTGAAAAATAACATGGCATTGAAAATACATGTATTTTATTGATTTTTTGTGATTTTCAATGGGCTCCAGTGTCTGCGCTGTTGAATATAAAAGTTTAATCATTCTCAGATCTTAAAGTGCTTATATCGTAAGAGAACAAAAATTTAAAATCGACTCGTTCAATCATCCCGTTTTGAAAAAATCTTTGCTTGAAATTTTGAGAATTTGCATATTTCAGGCTACAATTTGGACGTGTTTAGGAATAGACAAAAATTTGAAATTTACAGGATACTTAGTTCTTACCTTTAACTTCAAAAACCTTCAAAGTCCAGGTTGGTTATTTGTCCTCTCGCTGATATACAGGCGTTTAAAGAGAAGGCTTTTCATGAAATTTTAAAAATTTGCATATTTCAAGCTACAATTTGGACATGTTTGGTAAGAGACAAAAATTTGAAATTTGCAGGATACTTAGTTCTTACCTTTAACTTGAAAAACCTTCAAGGTCCTGGTTGGTTATTTGTCCTCTCGCGGATGTACAGGCGTTTAAAGAGAAAGCTTTGCTTGAAATTTTAAAAATTTGCATATTTCAGGCTACAATTTGGACGTGTTTGGTAAGAGATAAAAATTTGAAATTTACAGGATACTTAGTTCTTACCTTTAACTTCAAAAACCTTCAAGGTCCTGGTTGGTTATTTGTCCTCTCGCGAATCTACAGGCGTTTAAAGAGAAAGCTTTGATTGAAATTTTAAAAATTTGTATATTTCAGGCTACAATTTGGACGTGTTTGATAAGAGACAAAAATTTGAAATTTGCAGGATATTTAGTTCTTACCTTTAACTTCAAAAACCATCAAGGTCCTTTTTGGGTATTGGTCTTTTCACAGATGTACAGACGTTTAAAAAGAAGCTTTGCTTGAAATTTAAAATATTTGCTTGTTTATAGGTTACAATTTGGACGTGTCTGGTAAGAGATAAAAATTTGAAATTTACAGGATACTTAGTTCTTACCTTTAACTTCAAAAAACTTCAAGGTCCTGGTTGGTTATTTGTCCTCTCACGGATCTACAGGCGTTTAAAGAGAAAGCTTTGCTTGAAATTTTAAAAATTTGCATTTTTCAGGCTACAATTTGGACGTGTTTGGTAAGAGACAAAAATTTGAAATTTACAGGATATTTAGTTCTTACATTTAGCTTCAAAAACTTCAAGGTCCTTTTTGGGATTTCCAAAATAAAGAAAAATCATTTTAATAGTTTATATTATTTTTTTAAATTTATCACATGGTTTTACAATATTTACAGTTTCAAAATGATCAGAAGCTGAAAACTTTCGTACTCTTAATTGTTTATGAGACAGCGGAGTAAAACTGTGGTAGGTTCTAGTATTTTTAATTGTATCAATATCACTAAATCTTTTGGACAAAAAAGATTCTGTTGCATCAACATCAGAATTTGATACAAAAAAAAATTATATGCCAGAAATATTATTACAACAGAAATCAAACATTTCTCTAGGCGTTAGTATGTGTACCCCTGCGGTTCGTTGGAGGCTAGCTTTCCTTACAGTGCGCTTAATTTTTATCTCTTACCAGACACGTCCAAATTGTAACCTAAAAACAAGCAAATATTTTAAATTTCAAGCAAAGTTTCTTTTTAAAAGTCTGTACATCTGCGAAAAGACCAATACCCAAAAAGGACCTTGATGGTTTTTGAAGTTAAAGGTAAGAACTAAGTATCCTGTAAATTTCAAATTTTTATCTCTTACCAAACACGTCCAAATTGTAGCCTGAAATATGCAAATTTTTAAAATTTCAAGCAAAGCTTTCTCTTTAAACGCCTGTACATCCGCGAGAGGACAAATAACCAACCAGGACCTTGAAGGTTTTTCAAGTTAAAGGTAAGAACTAAGTATCCTGCAAATTTCAAATTTTTGTCTCTTACCAAACATGTCCAAATTGTAGCTTGAAATATGCAAATTTTTAAAATTTCATGAAAAGCCTTCTCTTTAAACGCCTGTATATCCGCGAGAGGACAAATAACCAACCTGGACTTTAAAGGTTTTTGAAGTTAAAGGTAAGAACTAAGTATCCTGTAAATTTCAAATTTTTGTCTATTCCTAAACACGTCCAAATTGTAGCCTGAAATATGCAAATTCTCAAAATTTCAAGCAAAGATTTTTTCAAAACGGGATGATTGAACGAGTCGATTTTAAATTTTTGTTCTCTTACGATATAAGCACTTTAAGATCTGAGAATGATTAAACTTTTATATTCAACAGCGCAGACACTGGAGCCCATTGAAAATCACAAAAAATCAATAAAATACATGTATTTTCAATGCCATGTTATTTTTCAGGTATATATAAATTATGTAAATTTTTCTTTTTTTTAGAAACTACCATGTTTCTACTTCAAAATGCCACCTTGATCGAGTAGATATCTCTAATAGAAAAAATTTTACAGCTAAAACCGCAAAACAAAAAAATAAGACTTTTCATGCAATTTCAATTGCTTTATTTTGTGTGGACCGGAAGTGGCGCGTGCGAAAATTAAATCCTTGTGGATTCTGGTAGTTAGAACCCTAAAGAATATTTCCACAAAGTTTAAGCAAAATCTGAAACAGTGCAGCAACAATTTTTTCTTTTTTTCGGTGTTTTCACATGGAATGACTCTAGAGGTAACTAATGTTTGTTGCAAATTTTTTTTAATGGTATCTGTATGTAAATAGGATAGATAAAATCAATAAAATGTTCCAATTTGCACTGTGAAATTTCAATATATTAAAAAAAAATTAAGTTCAATACAAAAATTAAATTTGGGTATTTCTGTAGGCAAGATTTACTTCTCGTAATTCTTCATCTTCTCTTAAATAATCAGTTTTCAGTAATTCTTGTAATCTTCTTTTTCGTCCCTGTAAACTAAATTGTTAGATAAAATAATCGACTCAAAAATTTAGTTACAATATGGCTCATTAAACTAAGAGTGTGCAATTCTCGTCTCATTGTTAGTAAAAGTGGATTTAAACCTATATGGAGTTTTGGATCCCTATCCATCGCAATTTTGTAACTAGCGCCCATAACAGCATTATTCCTAAAATTGTAAGTGTTAAGGAGTTTTTAACAATAATTAGGTAAATATGTCCCTACAGCCGAAATAATGTTTGGTCTGTTAGATTAGTACCCATTTAAAAAAAATTTTAACTCAAAACTAAATAAAATTCTGTAATAAATATAAAAAGGATAAAATATTTATACAAAAGAATTAAAAATTGTACATAAGTCACAAAATTTTTTGTTTAAAAAAAAAGTATTTATCAGACTACCAGATTTTCAAATTTCACACAGTAATTTTATAACATAATCTATAGCGTATCATAATTTTTACACAACGTAGAACTGTCTTAAACACTTTTAGAACTAAAAATATAAAGTTATCACAACGTAAAATATACTAACTCATTAAAAACATCCCTGAAGCCCAATAGCAACTCCAACCAGGATATTAGAAAATTTAGATCTTTGAGACAGTTCAACTCATTAAAAATATACCCCAGGACCAATAGATAACATAAATATGGATATTAGAAAAGCCGGGAACTCTGATTACAGTTCACTCATTAAAAACATCTCTTTTTTGGGGAGCCCAACAAGTTTTTCGAAGTTTGATCAAAATGTCGAAGTTCTGATTATTTTTCTATATGATTATGACTAATTTGATTAGTGCAAAAATTGTATCTGGGACTGGCGCAAACGTTGACAATGCAGTTGGTAAATTAAGTTGGCCGTGAAAGGGTTCTGGCCTGTTAAACATCCTAAAAATGCCTATTTTGAATTTCATGGTGAAAAGTTTTTACAAAGTTTGTTATGTAAAAAGAGAAAAATAAGACAGTCTTGTGCAAAATTTCAGCCTTTAAATTTAAATTCAATTCCTGTTGACTTTAAATGGAAAAAACAGTTTTTCTGTCCGGGAGTCAGCAACATTTTTAGCTAGGAACAGAAAATGTAATCCCGACACTTCCGGGTATAAGAGAGGAATTGATTATATAATTATTATACATCTTCCTCAGCAAAGCCAAATTTTATACTTAGAATCTTTTAAAAATCGCTCAATATTTTTCGACGCCCTGTATATTATAAAGATAAATTAAATAATGTTTAAATTATGATAATTATAACTCGTGATTTAGGTATTTATAACAAGTTTAAGCAAATAAAGTTAGTGATAATGAAATTATGCAAATGATATTTAATTTTAAATCCTGTTCTTTAAACATTTATCCACCTGAAGGTCATATTTGTCAGTCATAATTTAAATAACATAACCTCAATACCCAACTTAATTAAACACATTTTCTAAATATTGATAACAAAAAGTTGTGTGATAACATTTATGTAATTATTTGTGATTGTGTTAACAGTTCGTAGTTGGAAGTTGTTCATAAAATATCGAAAAACCAATTTCAATGAGTTTCTAAAAAATATGGAAATTGTACAAATTTCCCAGTTAGCCATCGTGCTACGGAACAACGGTGATAAGGCACTAAATTCGAAGAGCAAATTTTCTTTGTCCACCAGCTTGTTGTCCAATTTGAACCATTATTTTGAACAAGTGATTGAACGAGATGCAACTAATTCAACGTTCCAGGTGGTAAATAACAGTAATCTTAAAACAGAATTTTATAGGGATTTGCAATTCTTGCACGATTTTGTACAAAGAACGCTTAGTTTGAAGTTAACTCCGTCTTTTATACAAGGTTCCGATGCTACAATTGTGGATATATCCAAGTTTAAAAATATTCAGTTATTGGAGTTGAACAAAGTGAGCCCTGCGATTGTGCGTGGCATTCAATCGTTAAAACGACAAATTCACTTCTTGGTGTGTAACAGAAGTGTCCAGTCTTTGAGCGAAATATTGGAGAAATGCGGTGCCGATGAGAGTTTGGGTTACACTTGGTGTTATTTAAAGGAAGCTAGTTTTAGTCACAATAATTTGGAACAATTGGATGCTAGTCTGGAGTACGTACCTTGGTTGAATTCACTCGACTTGAGTCACAATCAAATTAGCGATGCTCGCCCGATTAATTGTCTACCCAACTTGAAGAGTCTGAATTTGTCGTATAATCGACTCGAAGTGATACCGACCTTCACCGGCCAACTCTGCAGTCGTCTTCAAGTGTTAACACTTAACAATAACTTCATCGAAGACATCAGAGAATTAACCACCTTGATTAACTTGTGCGAATTGGATTTAAGTAACAATTGCTTGTTGGATCACGAATCCTTGGGTTCGTTAACGTATTTGGCTGCTTTGCACTGGTTAAACGTGGACGGTAATCCGCTTAGTTTTCACCCTCAACATCGAACTCGTTTAGCTCGCTATTTACATAGCAACACCGGGACAGTGCGTTTCACTCTGGATCACGTTTTACTAAACCCAGCTGAGAAGAAACTCGTGGGATCCCTCCACTTGATTCAAGCAGTGCTGCATAGGTCACACCATTCTTCGTTTTGTTCATCTAACGGTGACGGTACAGTAGTAGGCCCTGCCAGACATCGTCGCGTTCGAAACGTCGTTATTTCGGATGGCGACGAAACCGTCGATATGGAAGCCAGCATGACGTGTTCTACTACTTCGTTTACTGGCAATCTCGATCATTTGGAAACTAAACAAAAAATTGAACAGTTACGAAAAGAGTACGGTGAAACCTGGTTGAACAGTTTGGGCGGTTCCTATGTTCAAGAAGTTTTAGGAATAGAAAAAACTTGGGTTACCAATTCATCGAGTCCCTACGAAAACGATTTCCTTTTGCACGCCCAGGATGTTGATTTCGGATCAAAAGACAAGTGTGAAATTGTTTCGGAACAATCGACCGTTAATACTTTCACCACTGCAAACGACGAGTCGACCGTTTCTGATAACAACAGCGTTTATGGTGGCGAACGCGCACCAACCCCAGAACCGCAGTTGAGTGATGACGAAAATTTGGGTGAAGGTGAAGAGAATTTGTATTTAGCTAATATTAAAAATGATCCAGAGCCGCTCTTTATTGTACTAACTGATACTCATTTGCGGGAACGGGAATCTTTAACTGGGAAGGAAAGAACACATTGGCATTTGGAAGGGTTACAAAGTTGTGAACTTCTGGGTGACGATTGTACCGAAATTCGGTTAACTTTCGATACGGTTAAACGTGATCGCCGTGAACGATTGTATGTGCTGGAGGTTAATGAAGCTACGAGGCTTTCTTGCGTTTTGAACAATATTTTAACAAATCGTCCACCCGAACATAGTAAACTTGTGGTGTACAGGTGTATGAAGTGTTCAACACAATTTAGTAAAGAAAAACAACGAGGACGCGAAACCCCAGTCATGGAATGCCCGATTTGTCAGAGCACAGTTGTCATTGAAGATGATGAAGCTTAGGGGCCCTTTTGATGCAGCTTTCACCTGTTGGAGCGTACAATGAAGTTAGGTTCCTTTAAGTACCCATCAGAATTTTTTAAGTTGTTTTAACCCTTTAAAGATCGCGAACCCATTGGACACGTGACTTCCAAAGGGTTGAAAACCTTCCTGGCTACTGATAACCTTATACTATTTAAAATAGCACAAATATTTTAAACAAATTAAAATTTTACCTCAAAAAAATCATGTAATATTTTTTTACCACTTACCACTGAAAAGTAGTAAACAATTTAGTTAACAAATGGCACATTGAAACTTTCGGGGCAATTCCCTAGTTTAATGAATGAAATCGTGTTTCAATTTCAAAAGTACTTTTAGGCGGTAAAAATAATATTGCGTAATACTTGTATCCGTAGGATAAGTGGACAGGAAATCTTTTAAGTTAATTAATCTATAAAATCCTCTGGTAACAAGCAAATCAAGCTTGACTTGTTCCACAGTAATACAAAAAAGTGATATGCTGAAGTACACAAGAATTAACAAAGTAAATATGTTACATTAGTTCGCACTATCTCTTATTAATGTAATATAGGATTAAATATAAGGGGAACTACCCATACTTTATATTAATAAATATAATCATTGAATTTTTTTTACTGATTTTTGGATCTTTTGATGTAATAGAAAGTAGGTACCTACCATCACATATTAAATAATATTATATTATTTTATATAGCTAATCACAAATTATACTTTTATTGTATAAAACATTATAATTAAGTAGATTTTATTTATTTAGAAAAGTTATGTTTTACTGCAATTTTTTAATAAGAATAATATCACTTCTTTTAAAGGAATGGTGCTCAACTAAATAATGATTAAATGTGATTGTACATAAAGTGGAAATTTGTAACAAATGTGATTATTGTGCTGTTATGTTTATAATAATAAATAAATAAATAAAATTGTTTGTAAAATACTAGTATTTATTATTGTTTAAAAAAAAAACAACTATTACATACATAAATAGCTTGCAAGTTAATACAAGGAGCGCACAAAAATATAAAAAGAAAAAAGTTAACAAATAAATTAAAATAAAGAAAACTTAACATTGTAAAAATTATGCTATAGAAATAAAAAAAAATTCATTATGTAGGTACTTTTTGGCAATTTGGTCTAAATTAATCTTAATGTAAAAAATTGAATTTTGCTATAACGATCTGTGTTGTTCTTTATGTATACTGCTGAGATCTGTCATTGTTTCCACTTCTCTTGTGGGGAAAATTCGTCCAAATCTGAAATTACAAAGAAAATTTTGTTGAACAATAAATTATGAGTTTATTTGAGAGCAGGGATGCAATTCTATGTTTTTAAAGGCTTCTACATATTTAATTTGCTGTCGATGTCGTTACATTTTCAAAGTGATTTTTCAGGTAGGTACTTCAAGGTGAGCAATTTGCGTTGACATTTTATACAGGTGTAAGATGACAAGTTAGTATTTTTCTAATAACACAAGATACAATTTCAAGTAAAATATTTGTCTAAAATCAAATCGTCAGAGGGTAGCCTCGTTCAAAGCAATTTCTCTTGTTTTACCTTAAAAAATTCACCATAAGAATCCAAGCTATCGATTTTTGGGTATTATCATATTATTATGCTTTTTTAAGGGGGGAAAACACTGTAACAGGTCGAAAAAGAGAGGTATTTTAAGAAAATTTTTACAGAAAAAGTACAAAGCCAATCTTTTTCAAATTTTCAATATATTTTATTGATTATATTATATATGTTACAGTTCTTCTTCAGGTGCCTATCCGATTTCGGATGTTAGCGATCCTCCTGGCTAAGCCAAGAAGACTTTACTAGGGAAATGTTAATGGGGTGGTTTCCCGTTGCCTTCCCCATAGTCCACAGATCGATTTTGGACTTTTTAGATCACAGCACATATCCGACGCAATCAGTATTAGAACCGCGGTTTCCCGCTCTTTAGTCTATCCGTGTTTGATTTACGCCAGACTGCTGGTTACAGTTAAAACCCGAAATCAGTTAAAACCCGAATTAACTAGTAAATTCTAGTTTTAACTAACCTCTTTAGTAAATTCTAGTTTTAACTGGTTTAATTTTAGTTAAAACTAGAATTAACTGATTTCAAATAAATCTTTTTAGTAAATTCTAGTTTTAACTGGTATTAGTTTAGTTAAAACTAGAATTAACGGATTTCTAATAAATCTTTTTAGTAAATTCTAGTTTTAACTATGATATAAATTTAGTTAAAACTAGAATTAACTGTTTGGTGTTAGTAAATTCGCGATCTATCGCCGTTACAACTAGATTTAAAGTAAAAGTAGATGTAATTAAATAAAAATGCTAATTTGTTATAGCTTTAAAAAAAATGGAAGGAAACACGATAATTTAGAATTTTCTTGTATCTCATATTTTCAATTTAAAATAAAAATTTCAAAATCGGTTGCAATTTGTACTTCAAAGTACAAAATAAGTACAAATACAAAATTTGAATTTTCCAGTTACGATTTCACTTGTTAAAATTTTAAAATTTTTTTAAAATTTTTGTTGATAACTAAGTACTTATTGTTTAATAAATTTTTTCATTTCTTTTTATATGGTAAAAGCCGTGTTATACTAACTTGTACCTACTAATTATTAAAATTAATTATTATTATTAAAAATAATTGTTTAAAAAAATTAAAAACTTATAACAATTAAGTGAAATCGTAACTGGAAAATTCAAATTTCGCATTTGAAATGTATTTTGAAAGATGTATTTAGGGTATTTGAAGTACAAAATGCAAAAGATTTTGAAATTTTTATTTCAAATTGAAAATAATGAGATACAAGAAAATTCTAAATTATCGTGTTTCCTTCTATTTTTTTCAATCCAAAACACAAATGTTTTTGGGCTCCCCTGTAAAAGTATAAAGAATTAGCATTTTTATTTAATTACGTCTACTTTTACTTTAAACGTCGTTGTTTAAATCTAGTTGTAACGGTGATAGATCGCGAATTTACCAACACCAATCAGTTAATTCTAGTTTTAACTAAACTTATATCAGGTAAAACTAGAATTTACTAAAAAGATTTATTAGAAATCCGTTAATTCTAGTTTTAACTAAACTAATACCAGTTAAAACTAGAATTTACTAGTTAATTCGGGTTTTAACTGATTTCGGGTTTTAACTGTAACATATACATTTAAAAAAATTTTTGGCTTGTTTGTAGTCCATATATACAGGGTGTACAGGACGCGAAAGTTTGCTCTTTAAAAAAAAAGTGAGTGACTGGTTGACAGCAATTCGGCCATATGGTTAGTTTGAAATCAAAATTTCAAAAATATTTACAAAGTACATACCCATGACTATAGTTCGATGGGGGGAAATTTTGAAATCTAGAAAAATAGCAAAATTTCAGATCTTGGAAAAAAATTTTTTTAAATCGAGCATTTCTTGTGTGTCCTTATTATAACATAGAAGCTAAACGGTACGACCAATTAAAAAAATCTCTCGTCGGACGATAAAGACGAATATTGTGAACAAAATGTTTTTTGAATCATATTAATCGGATGAATAATTTTCTTGTTTTGCTGTCAACGAGATACAAATTTGTAGTTTTGAGATATTTGCTTTTAAATCCTGTATATTGTAATGATATTCACCCTTAAATGAATGATCACCCCACAAAAGCCCCAAAAACTAACGTTACGCCGGAGATGGGTTTTTCTCTTCCTCGGAGCTGATAGGTTCGACGAACGAAATAAAAGGGTAGTTCATTGTAGACATAATTTATTGAATGATAAAAGGAAAGCAATAGTAAAAATTTGCATCAAATTACTTTAGACAATAATTTTGTCTGAAACCAATGTGTTATTTTATGTGTAATAATTAAATCATCCAAATTACATTTAAATCCTCGATTTTAGGAACTAAATTTGGATATTTCATTATTGGTGTAATTATGTAAATAATTTATAATTATCAATTTTAATAAAGTCCTTTAATCAATCTAAAATCAACACAAATCGTTGATTCACAATGTAGATTCATTAAAAATAAAAAAACAAATTTTGTACCTTGTTGCACATTAATAACATTCCATTAAACTTCGTGTGTTGCCGGATGCATGCGTCGAAACTCCTGCCAGTAGTCGCCAGCTGTTTCAACCTGTCCAAAGCTGTGAATGTTCCACACGTCTGCCAGTATTCCAAATACAAATACGTCACCAAATGTGAAGTTAATTTCCAATTCGCCACGTTCACGATACACAATTTTTTATAAACTACCGGAATCTCGTAACTTTACGACTCCACTATTCATTTACTTCCGCTTAATCAAGTAAATTAATGCTTTGGATTTTTGTACCAAAGAACCGCAATTGAGTTCCCTAATTTGAGTTCTCTCAAGAGACCTCACGTGTACTCAAATTGAGCTCTACTCCGAGACTGCTCTCGGCTTGGAGGCCACTAAGAACTCCTCTCTACTTGAGCTTCACCCGGGAACTCTTCTCCGCTTGGAGGTCACTTAGGAACTCTTCTCCGCTTGGAGGTCACTTAGGAACTGCTGTGTTTCTGCTCGCTGATTTCTGTCCCTTTCCCAGTTTTCGAAAATTTGATTTCTGTAGGTGGGATTTTTGTTGCTGGTAACTAAAATGGTCTTTCTAGCAGATAATACAACGTTGTTAATTGCTCGCGCACTAAACTGATATTAACACTTTATTTGCAGGAATCTGTTGTTGTTTTTAAAATTAAAAATCACTTACAGGATGTTACAAAAATTTTGTATTCCACAAATAAATTCAAAATTGTGTTTCATGTGTAATAACTCGTTACATGTGATGGTTTTTTGTTTTTGATGCAAATTTCACTTTCTTGTCAGTCACATCAACTGACTACTGAATTAAAAATTAAATAAAATCAAATTACTCTCTTATTTGCTTGCTGTCACTCTTAATTGATCAAAATACCACAACAATATGGACTACAACCAAGTCAAAAAGTTTTTTTAAATGTATATAATATAATCATTAATCAATAAAATATGTGGAAAATTTGAAAAAGATTGGCTTTGTACTTTTTCTGTAAAAAATTTCTTAAAATACCTCTCTTTTTCGAGCTGTTACCCCCCTTAAAAATCTCAAAGTTTTAAGTAGATTATTTTTCTCACTTTCTCCCTTATTCTCACCCAAAGGAGAACATCAAACAATTTCGGGCGCGGATAGTAATTGGATGGTTCTAATTCTAGTCATAGATTTTATATTATTTGATGTAGTTAGGATCCCACATTAAAAGTTTCCTATGTCTACTCAAACTGTAAAATGGTATATCCATAAATGTTATTGAATTAACAACTACGTCATTGTTATCAGCATTAACAATTATCACTACTTTGGAAATTTATAACCGGTTTTGAAGAACTAATCATAAAAGTTAACAATGATGTGCTGTGTATTCAGGACCGTCGGTAGGGGTTTTTCCGCCCATGTGCAAAGTTTAATTTGGCCGCTCTTTTAGTCGACGTTTTCGATATTTTTAATACAATTTCCTAAATTTCTACTACTTATTCCCTGGCGTAAAGTACATGACCTCATTTTAATCTCTATTTTTGGGATTTTGGCCGCCCGTGTGTTTTGCACTTCTAATATCAGATTAACTAGAAGCGCGTTTAAAGTCACGTGACCGACATCCAACTTTTTTCTGCTTAATTATGAAATACGTTCCCCCAGCGAATGAAAGAGTGCATGTATTAGCCAAATTAAGGGCGAGGATCACCAAAGTCAGTTAGTTTATCCTCCTGCTAAATAGTAGGATATAATTCTCAGGTGTTAGGTATAAAGGGGTTAAGTCATAAAACGTAGTTTTGAGATAATGAAGAAAGAAATTTGTAATGCAAATTGTAAATCGGGTAATTAATAAGTCATAAGTCAACTTACGCCTTTTATACCGAATGGAATATGTAGCGGAATACGGAATATATAGTGTTCTCAGAAGCATAAGTCAACTAACGCCCTTTATACGGAACGTCATACAATTATTTTTGATTTAATATTTTTATTTTCAGACCATTACTGCGCTAATAAAATAAAATTTACTAAAAAATTTATATCAGTCGAAAGAGCATTCAAAATAGATTTCATTCCAGCAATAAAAAAAATTTTCCATTTTCTGACTTAACCCCTTTATACCTAACACCTGAGAATTGTTATTGTGTAAGTGGGACTTTGAATAAATTTAACGATTAATTTCCAAACGCCATCTGTCATCTGTAGAACTGAAAGTTAGCATAGAATCTCGTATAAATTAGAAAATAATTTACTTTGAGCTTACTGTTTTAACTATTTTTACTGTTTTGTGAGTGATTTATATTAAATTCGAAACAGATGACAGATGGCGTTTGGAAATTACACGTCAAATTTATTAAAAGTCCCACTTACACGATAACAATTATATCCAACTATTTAGCAGGAGGATAAAATAACTGACTTTGGTGATCCTCGTCCTAAGAAAAACTTACCTAACATTATTCTGTGAAGTTCTTCCTATAACTTCTATGCTACTTTGACTTGGATTGCTAATAACTTCTATGTCGCTTTCATATTGAACCAGTTTATGCTGTGAATCGTTGTTTAAAGATGTAGCTGACCCTGAAACCAAAATATTAAAAAATTTACCAACGAATATTTTCCACAACGAACCAAGAACTTACCTATACTTAACCCAGCAGGCGAATGTGGCCTCTTTTCGGCAACAATTCCGCTATCCTGCATACCATCATGAGCACCCTTCTTGACCCACCAATTTTCAACATCTTCATTCTCAGAATCTGATTTTAAAGTTGACGAAGTTACATCAGAAGCTACGCGATTTAAATTACACAGATTTGTATTTATGACTGTATTAGCCGATTCAGTAGAACACACTGAATTTAAGTGAGACCTTGAGGAAGCCACAAAATTACGAATTGATCCAATATATCTCATTTCGTTCCTAGTTAGAACCACCATGTCCAAAATAAAATTAACATTATTTGTAACGTTAAAGTGTAAATAATAAGCGGTATGTGTACGATGGTCGTTGTGGAAACTCAATGGATTACCAATCAATGACAGCCATCTTAATGCAGGTAAATTAGTTAATGGCATCAAAATAGTATGGTCTAATAAGCAATTGTAGCTTAGATCTAATTCATTTAAGTTAACTAAAGTATATAAATCATTTATATCTTCAATAAAATTGTTATTTAAAATTAATACTTTGAGGCGTGTCGATAATTGACCGGCAATTAGCGGAACGTTTTCTAATTTGTTGAAGCTTACATTTAAGTAAGTTAAATTTGGAAGACAATTCGATAACTGGACGTTTTGTATGTGATTGTGACTTAAATCTAACGTTTCTAACCAAGGCGTGAATTCCAAACTGTTGTCCACATTATCCAGACAATTATAATTAAAAATGATCTCCTTCAATTTCTTCCAAACAAATCCCTGGCAGTTGTCTGCGCCGCAATTTTCTAATAATTCGCCCAAACTGCGTACGCTCCTCATGCAAGTAATATACTCCAACTGAGGTCTCAGATTCTTTATTCCTTTGATTAAATTTAGACTTAGGCGACGAATTTCCAACAGTTTTAGATTTGCAAATAAATTTATGTCTATAATTTTTTCATTATTCCAAAATGAAGGATCCGGCAGTATTTTTAAGGCGAGAGTTTTTTGTATTACGTTTAACAAAAACTCCATATCACAGTTATTTGGAGACAAATTATTTTTCTTACGATTACTAAAAGATTCATTGAGATTGCACAGTAAGGAGGCCGAGAGCGACAACTTACTAGACGAATTTAATATTTTGTCTCCGTTGTTTCGTAACAACAAAATTAGTTCGTTAATGTTGTTGCGCGCAATGGCCATTTGTCTATAAAAGAAAATTTACCATAATTTAAAACTTTTACATAATATCAGAAGCGTATCCACGTTATAGGATTCTTTGTAATAAAACTTTACATTATTGAGAATGGACTGCACTTTTCCTACCGTGCGCCTTACAAATCTCTGACGTTAGTTACGCCACTGATTTTAGATTGTATTCTAAACAGAAAAATTCATAACCTTCAACTTGCATTAATAATATTAAAAAATGATAACGTATGTTCTTGAAATGAAAGTACTAATTGATGTTTTTACGACTTACCTTAATGGTTCCGTCACAACTTTTTGAAAACTACGTTTAAACTATTTATTTTTAAGTATGACATTGTACATTTAGAAAAGTGTCGAAACGTCTTTGTGTTCAAATTTTCTATTTTTTGCATCGCGAGACCATCGTATTACATCTGTTAATCAGCTGTTTGCCAATTATATTTTCCCCACTCACAAATAATTTCATTTATAGTATTATAGTTTATTTACGCACCAAGTATTTCATATTTTATGAATGACAGAAGAAAGTTGGGTTATGTCTGTTATGTCACTATATAATTTTAAATTGTTACAAAATAAAATTTTGTTATCGATATAAAAACAAAATTATTTATTTATATGTTGGGTACCTAGGAATCTCAATAATGCAAAATATTTTTTCTATTTAAATTAATAGTTATCTATATTTATGTCCAGTGGCGGATTTCCGAACAGGCGCAAAAGGCGCCAAAGGGGCCCAGGCCTCGTAAATCAAGGGTCCTCAAAATAAGGAAAATTTAATTAATATTAATTAAATTCCTGTTGTAATAAACACAGGAGAAGTACCGAAAAATTCTAAGCCCTAAGATGCCTTAGATTTGCAGTTATTTTGATTTCCAGTGCAATTTTTGATTTAAATTTTTTGATAAAAATTTAATTTTGTTCAAATATTCTGAAATTTAATGAAAATATTAATTCCGTTGTAATAAACACAGGAAAAATAACTAAAAAATTCTAAGCCCTAAGATGCAGTATATTTGCAGTTATTTTGATTTAAGTGCGATTTTTGATTTATTTTTTAATAAAAATTTAATTTTTTTCAATAAAAATTTAATTTTTTTCAATCATTTTAATCAGGTCTCTTGAAATATGTGATGAAATCCTTCGGTAGCTCTTAGACTAATAAGTTGTGATTTTGAACAATTTTTATGTAGTGTTTCAATAATAACTCAGATTATACAACATATTTTGCTTTCATAACAATAGAGAATAGATGGATGGCCGCTGCGGCCACACCTCTTTTTGTTTGTTTTGTCGGTCCTTGTCTTCGCGTGCCACATGGTCAACTAAATACCACTTCAATCTTGCCATCAGCCTTAAAATGCTACGAGCCCCTCACCTCTGGGGCCCCGTGCCCGGTAGATGTGTTTATATTTTTAAAAAGGTCGTTTCTGTTCCCGCGTCGGGAAAAATACCTTTTAGGTTTAGGCGACAAGAACAGGTAAAAAAGGTCATTAAAAAAATAGGAGGACCATTCGACAACATTTGATACAGGGAAATGTTAAGGCTGGCTTAATCATATGCATTGCTTAAATTCAAGGTAAGTTAAAGCTTAGAAAGTTGTCATTATTATTTATCCTATGTTTATTATAATATAGTAAGTACTAGCTTGAAGGCCCATCCACGGACAGGAAGCTCGCCAAGTTTGAAAACTCGATTGGTGTGAAACTTGATCCCAACGGAGGTGATTTTAAGTTGGTACAACAATTGGAGTGCGTCGCTTGTCGTAAAAAAATGACACGCTGGAGCGGCAGGAGCAGTGTGTTGGCCTATTATTATTATAAGGCTATTTTTATTATAATTAATATAATATAATATTTTTTCGTCATTTTTTTAATGTTTTTATCGTAACAGTATTAATATTTTCAAGAAGTTCCAGAATACTTGAAGAAAATATAGATTTTATTAAAAAATTTTAATCGAATTTCGCAGTGAAATCAAAATACCGTTAAATCTAAGGCAATTTGGGGTTTAGAATTCAATCGCTATTTTTCCTGTTTTTATTGTTACAGTATTAATATTTTCCAGAAGTTCTAGAATATTTAATAAAACATGACTTTTATTAAAAAATTTGAATAAAAAATCTTGGGTATTTTTCCTGGTTATATTGTTACAGTTCAAAATTAGAAAAATCAAAATTATTTATTATAATACCACTTGTCATTATTGTTATTACATTAATAGATATGTATAATAATAAATTAATAAGTGACATCCATATTTAAAAATTCATTCTGTAAAATACACAGAATTACAAAAATGATGTTCTATGATTTATGATTTGATTTTCATATAGTACCTTATACATATTAAAAATATTTAATAATAATTAAAAAAAAAATATAATGTAATACAATTTATTAAAATATTTAAAATTGATTAATTATTAATTCGTGAAAATAAATAAGTTATGTTTTTAATAAATTACGAATTATGGAAATTATATTAATAGTGTATTTAAGCTTTCGATCGCGCCTTGCAATCATCTTCAGAAATTACAAAATAATAACTTATTTATTAAAATATATTACAAGTAGATATAAAGAATATTAATTACAAGTAGTATAGTAATTATACTTGCTATCGTTAAAATAAAAATAATGTGTGATTAATCAATATAATAACTAGGTATTACATACAAAATTAATTTGGATAAACATATAAATAATGTACTATTTCATATTGTCGTAAACTTCTTAAGCTCAATTATTTTCTTTTAATTAACACAACTTTATTTTAATTACATTTCCATCTATCCAAAAAAACATTACATCTCTAACCTAAACAAAAAACTCAACTCCCTCACTTGATTCTTTTATTTCCCCATTTCACTTTTTCCCACGACATTTATCCCCTCCAAAATTTTGACAAAAATGAATTTCCATTTCTTTTTAATAAATTTTTATCTTTAATCCCTCTTCCTACTTCTTCAACATATCCAACCTTTCATCACCATACCAACTTAGCTTTTCTTCCACTCATCACTCTTCACCATAACCTATTCTTCTTTATTCATTATTTCAACTCCTGTACTCTTCAACTTTTCTTAATAATTCTTCACAATGCAAACTTAACTTTTCTTCCACTCTTCACCATAACCTATTTCTTCTTTACTTCATTATTTCCACTCTTGTGCTCTTCAACTTTTCTTAATAATTCTTCACCATGCTAACTTAACTTTTCTTCACTCATCACTCTTCACCATACTCTATTTCTTCTTTATACTTCCTCACCACACAAAACCTTAACTCTTGTTTCTACCAATTCTTATTCACCTTTACCCATATCTTCTTAAATTCATCATTTTTATTTAACATCATTACTTCCTTTCAAATACTTTTTACCATTTATTCATAATTTTCTCATGCAACACAAACCTTTTTACTCTTCAACATAAACTTCTTAACTTAATTACTATTTACCATTACCCATTACCATTTCCAATTTTCTTGCAGTCTTCACATCAATTAATACATTTTTTCTTTATTGTATTATTTTGGCAGTTGGTGTCTTCCGCCTTTCCATCTTGCACGACGGAATTGCCATTTTTGTCCGGTGTCTGCTCTCATATGGCGAACCACGTCCATCTTCTTCTGAACAATACATTTCTTACAATAAGTGCCATAAAAACATTTTATTTTCTTCCTTTTGGTTTTCTTCTTGTCTTTACTCTTCTCTATTTTTAACAACCTTTTCAATTTGTACGGTGACCTTCCATTCTCATCTTCTTCTTCAATCTTTGGGTTTACCTTAGCCGAGGCAACTTTTGATTCTTCTTGATTTTGTTCATCAAGACCCTCTTCTAATTTCGTTCCATTTTCCTCTACATTTATTATTTTCTTAGAATTAGAATTCAAATCTTGTACAAAACCTTTTATGTACGCTGGCTCAGTACCACCGGCCGTGTCAACACTAATAATCCCGTTTACATCTTTTTTTTCCATCTGAGTCTTTAAAGAATCTACCTTTTTATTTATGTGAACTACACTTTGCTTCATTTTTATTATTCTTATTTTATTTCCTTTCACTTGCTCGTCTATTTTCTTAACTGCTTTTATTCCTTTTTCATATCTCGTCTTCTGCCGCGCATTCTCTTCATTCAAATTTTTTTCACCCTTGGCACATTCATCAACCTTCCTCCGCATTTCTTCCGTTATGATCTTATTGTCTTCTCTCATTTTTTCCATTTTCTCTTCCACGCACGCAAACCGTTCATTCATATCTCTTTTTATTTCAGCAAATTTTTTATCCAATTTGTCATTCATTCCACTAATATCTGCCTTGTTTTCACTAAATTGCTCATTCCTCTCTACCTTGTCCTCTTCCATTCTGTCATCCATTCCCATTAATCGATCATTCATCTTTGTCATCATCTGCATTAACAGTTCCTGCATATTTACTCCCTTATTTTCCTCTGGTTTATCCATTTCACTATTTTATTTTTAATCCCAAAATTTTTATTTCTGACGTTTAAGCTTGTCACTAATTTTTTACTTTCCCGTAGGTTCAACGACTTTCTCGTTTTCTTCTCCGCCCCACACGTTGCTGCGCCAAAATGTCGTAAACTTTTTAAGCTCAATTATTTTCTTTAAATTAACACAACTTTATTTTAATTACATTTCCATCTATCCAAAAAAACATTACATCTCTAAACAAAAAACTCAACTCCCTCACTTGATTCTTTTATTTCCCCAATTCACTTTTTCCCACGACAATATATTAGGGGAGATCGGGGAAATGTCCACTATAACCCCAGGCTGCGGTCAGATTGGATAAACACATAATTTTACTGGGGTTCAAATGGACACGAAGCACTTGAGTGACTGAATCTATTGGCGCTGACAATATTGACATAATATCCTTTCAAATTTTTGGTCTTTATGCTATTTGTAATGGTCGACAATGTTCTGGTGGAATTGATCTTTAGGTTGATTTCTCTGCCTTTATTGTTTCAGATGTTACAAAAAATGTTTGACTAAGATTTAGCTGCTGCCTGGGAAAAGTTATTAGATCCAGTAGCCATCTGTCATCAGCTTTAGGAATTTGGGACAGCCCGTCCTGTTCTTCTTAGCCATTTTCACGTATTTATGTAGAATATACTTTTTGAGGCCATGTTTTTCCGTCGTTTTTCTCATGCTGCTCCTTTTGATTGCTTCTGCAACTGCTACTACAATTGTTCCTTCATCTATCAAAGCTCGATCGGTTTTGAGAACGTATTTGTGAACCATCTACCAATAGGTACAATCCAAGAAGACTACAATCGTGGAAACTATGTTTAAATTTAATATTGAGCCTGCTAATTAGTTCAATCAGTGACATTGACCACACTAACTCAAATAGCACATTTTATATCTTAGATCCTGATATGTTTACTTCAGTGTTAGGTGAAATAGACAGCAGTACCCATTTAAAAACAACTTTCAAAATACAACTGTAATGGCACTTGGATAAAAATAACCTACAAAAATGTTGTTGATCATAAACGATGCCGACACCAAATCCAGCAGGGATTACCAAATTTAATACGATGAAGGATAGGATAATAGTATCTTGTCCACACTAGCACCTGTCTCCCCTAACTGGTATTCTGCAAAATAACATTGACGAATTAAGAGGGCTGTATACCTAACTTTTAACGAATATCCATATAGCTCTTTTATTAATGTATGGAATTTAATGCGGTTTGAAGTAAACGATTAGAAAAAAAATGTAGTTTCACGGAAAGTCATTAAGAAGTTAAAAAAATTTTTTTTCATTTTTTATTATAATAATTAATCACTCCAGTGACCTGCAAGTGACTTTCCATGAATATACAAACTATTTAAATTAAAACTATTTTTAAAATATCTATCTATATAAGACAAAACCCTTATATATATTTGATTTTTAAGAAAGTGCATTTAAATCGTAAAATTTGGTTTACACCCATAACATTGCCGGTTTAACGAATTATTTAATTCAATTATGAGTGTAAACCAAACTTTATGTTAGGTATAAAGTCCTCTTAAGTAAAGTAGGTGAATCTGGCCTAAAATGATATAGTTAAATAAAGTGATATAATAATGGCCGCTTTAGCTCATTTAATTATTTCTTTTATGACAGTTAAATTATATAGTATGATACTTCCATGGAGTGATTATTGATATTTATTATGATAAGTGCTAAATGTATTGATAGAATAATGTGAAATATATTTTGTGAGTTGTCAAATCATTATTGTGAAGAGAAGAACTAAGTAGTAAGATTATTATTAAACATTTTCCATTCCATATAATTTTATAATTTTAACAATATGGTAGGTAAAATTATTTTGAAACTACAATTTATTATTTTCCTACGAAAAGTTATAATTTCTGTCAGAAATATCAAAAAAGCAACTATTAAACTAATAATTAACCATAATAATAAAACTACCAGGCCCGTAGTCAGGATTTCATTTCGGGGGGGGGGGCACTTGTAAAAAACCTTTTGTAAAATGTAAAATTTTCGGTTGTTCCCTTCCATTTTCTTTGTCTTTTCAACATTTCGGGGGGGGGGGGCACGTGCCCCCAAATGCCCCCCCTGGCTACGGGCATGAAAACTACTACATAAAAATGTTGCTTTGTTAAAACAATTTTAGACTTGTTAATTTAGATTATCAGTGCTTTGTGTATTCAAATTGGGATTCATTCTCAGTACTGCTTTTCATGATCATCTCAATTTTATCCAAAGTAAATAAAAAATAATGCCTATTTGGCATGGTAATGAGATATTCTAATCTCAAGATTTCCATATCATGATTTATAAAAGTAACATGCTTGAGTTTATTCGGAAAAAATTGTTCCATGATATATTTTAGAGATAATTTACTGGCATTTCTAAATAAGGCCGCTTGCCTAAATGGATCATGTTGATAATTAAAATGTATACATCTTTGCATAATTTTTTAAAATAGTTTGTTATCGTACTTTTTATCTTTCAGATACTGTTCCATTAATCGTAGCGGAGGAGTCAATATCAATTTTGAATCTGCTAATTGTTATATGGTATCAATATTTACAAGGAGAACACCGCTTAGCACATTTTGGAAAGCATCGTTAATGTGCATTGTAAAAAATAAGTACACTGTCATAATCATCAGCAAAATTGTTGTTTTTGATATTTAGCAGTTCTTTAAAACCATTATGAGAAATTTCTTTAAACTTTTTACCCATATAAAAGACCAAACGATCACTTATAGGTTAGGTACTTAGTTACGAATGAATTAAAAATGATACTAATATTTTTACTTAATTTTGTCTTGAGGACTTCAACAATGTTTTACGATATTCCTCATGTCGAGAAGCTTTCAAAAGCAGAAAATTGCGTAAATAAAATAATTCAAGAATTATTTCCATTCTACCATACCTTACATATTATATCGGATCCACATCTATCAGTGAAATTTTTGAAAACCATTACCAATCCGGTCATTATAACGAAAACTGACTATTTACAAAACGTTAAAGCAAATGATTGTAATAATTACATTATTTTTATAAATAACTTTGAAGATTTGTATCTTACTCTGGAAACTTTGGTTATCTGTCGAGTATGGAATCCAAGAAGTAGTTCAAGAGGTAATTTCGTAATAGTAGCTTCTTCCATACCAAAAGCTGAAGAAGTTTTTCGACACTTTTGGAAGTATAAAATCGTAAATGTTTTATTACTTGTTCTAAACTTACCTTACCAAGATTCTGTAACTTCGTATATTTGGAGACCGTTTGATCAAAAAAACGATTGTGGAAGAAATTTTATAATCGATCGCTTTTCAAACTGCGACTATAAAGGGATAAAAGTTGCATTTTCAAAAGAAATCAAGTCTTTAATCAATTGCACCATTCGACTTGTAAATGTGTATGATGTTTATTCTGCCAGATATCAAATGGGAATAACTCCTGTAAATGGAATGTTGGTTAACGTTATTTATTTAATGGGAGATATATTAAAAGCTCCTGTGAAATTTAGTATCGTTACTGATAGCGAAACAGAAATATACAGCAACATTACCAACGATATAGTTATATCTAATGAACTTACGAGAACACTGGAGGTTTCCAATAAATATGACACCACTAAATTAATTTACAGCGATGTAATAGTTTGGATTGTACCTCGTGCAAGTAAAGTTATCAAGTTAAACGTAATTTCTTCGATTTTTCGAAAAGAAGTTTGGCTTGCGCTTGTGCTTTGCCTTATTATAACCAGCGTAGTTTGGTATATTATCAGTAAACATACCAACGAGAGTGTCATATATAAAAGCTATGTGGGATGTCTCTTAAGTACGTATTCCTTGTTTTTCTCTGTTGCTATTAGTTGCCCACCAAAATCGAGTAATTTACGTATGCTTGTGATTATTTATTTAATTTTTACTCTTCACATCGATAACGCTTTTCAAGGAAAATTGATTAGTAGCCTGTTACAGCCTACTTACGAACCCGCAATTGATACAATGAAAAAATTGGTTGATTCTCACCTTTGTCTGTTTGCTTACAAAGGTTTTACCAAATCATTGAAGGGAAATAGTAAAGACAATAACAGCATATTTACAAAAATCAAAGAAAAAATGATTGACGAAGACGTTCTAAATATAACAGAATATGTTAGAAAAGTAGCTTACGATCGAAATTGTAGTACACCCATAAGTAAATTTATTTTATCTAGTATGTTGTAAGATGCGACTTCTAAATTTGAATTTAGCGCCAACATCTCATCATCGATGACACGGAAAATAGCCAAGATCACCACCACGTTATGTATTTACCTACCGAACACCACCTATCGACCAATTCTTTCTTCCGTTGTACCAAACAGAGTTGTTAACAAAGCTGAAACAAAATTGATGACCGCTCCAAAAAAGAGACGATCTAAACTCGCAACACAAATGAAACTACATATATTTGGGTTATGTCAAATCTTTTATTTCAATTATGATCTGGGTTCGAGGCTGAAGCAAAGATAAGAATAAGACGCGCAAGTAAAACACCCTGAATTTAAATACCTGTAAAAATTACTTTAAATAACCTGGGTCACCTGTTAGATCCGTAAATAGTAGGGATTCAAAATTAATGGTCAATATTAGATAATCGGGGAATATCATACTACACGATAGTGTCTAAATAAAGATAATTAGTTGTTCGAAGGAAATTAGAAACCCATACCTAAGTTGAATTATATCTCCCCAACAAGATGGCACAATTAAAATAAACATGATAGTGATTTACATTCAAAATCCAAGGTGGAATCGACGGTTGGTGCTGAAGGGTTTCTGCCCCTCGCCCGGACTTGGGGTTTCGTGCTTTGCTTCTAGAGAAGGGCATTTAATATGATGAGTAAAGCAGGAGGAACATCGTTCTTCTAGATTTAATGGCACGGATAAAAATCAAAACATTTGAATAGAAATTACATTCATGTTAAATTTAATTAGCCTAAAATATATGTATCTCAACTGTTTGGCCTTTGAATACTAAGAATTACCTTGTGATCAGTAACATAATAAGAAAGACAAATCCAATCAATTTACATACACCTTGATAATGTTATTTGTTAAAGAAACACCCTGTATATAGAAATGAATCAACCTTAGAAAAATTACGCACGTGTCGCGGTCCAATGTAGTTTTCGTTCAAACCCCAATCATACATCCCGTTATATTTAAAACGCCACAAATTTTACTCATTTGCCCGCCAACCACTGATTTTAGTACACGTGTGTTATAATATTACCGAAAATTGACTCATCAGTGATAATAATTGAAAGTGTAAAGTTAAACGATTTACCAGCACGCCACTGATTGTAACCCACGTGTCTAATTCGAACTACGTTGACTCATCAGCGATAAGAAATGCCAGTTTAAAATAAATGTTTAAATTAACCCATAACTAGATATAAATATGTACAATCACGATGATCTAATTTGAAATTTTACATGCTACAAAAATACCATAACTAAGAAAACGTTTATTAATTTTAAGTGCTTACCTCAACAGCTCAACAACGATTAACCAAAAATTTCTCCCTAGCCCATCTACGTTAAAACCTGATTTTTTTTCTCCCGCCCTTGAAGAAACGTTACACTTGCCATCTATATTTTTATCGCGGAAAAGTATAATCTATACCTAGGCAACCCAACCAGCATTCGCGTACCAATTTAGTAATTTCCCGATATTACAATGTTTAAAAAGGAAAAGAAATTTGTTAATATAATTGAGGAAGAAAGCGGATTAACAGATGTAGTAGCTTTAATTGTAATGAGAAAGGGACACTTCTTTTTACCCATATTTGATCAGCTGAGCAGCAGAGTGATAGAAAGCGGATTTCCAGTTATGATTTTAGCTAATGCAACGCATAACACACAAAATGTTGAAATGACCATGGCTGATAGGATAGTCATTCTTCGGCATTTATATGGTGTTTTTATAATTTGGTTTTTTGCTATAATAACATCATTTTTTGTGTTTTTGGGTGAACTTTTAGTTTTTTATAAGTTAAAACAGAACGAATACCATAAACGAAGATATAAGCAGAACCACTGAATATAAAACGTATCATATTAAAAATTTGTAAATATGTAGTTTTTGGTTTTAGGTTTTAGTAAATATTTAGGCGATTAGGAGCAAGGATTTCAACCTGGTACATCAACAACAGATGCAATGTTTACAGTTGGACAAATTAATAATGAAAAAATGCTACGAACACGACATGGGAATCGATGATGATGTTTGCTGATTTTAGGCAAGCATTTGACAGAGAAAAATAATGTTTGAAAAAATTTGAATTTAAAGATAAAAATACAAAAATCTACAAAAACGTTATAGTTGACCGTTCCATTAAAATAATTAGAAAAATTATAGTTGAGACTGCGGTCATTAATGAATGATTAATTGCCGTAACTATAATAGGCACTTGCATACTTACTTCTTACATATTATTATCACAGAGATGGGTGTACAGTCAGGACCTTTGGGATCGAGTTTTTTGAAGGATTTGGTAAGTAAAGTTGTATTTTCATTAAACCAGTACGGATCTGATGATATCAGTGGCACGTGTAAAAACGTCCTAAGATTGAAACATATGTAATCCGTTAAGGTGTCTTTTGATTTTATAATTTTTTCTTGCTAATTTTTTCAATTAACTTCGTATCCCTTAGACGGACCTGTTTGTTCCTATTTTTGTGTGATGATATGTAAGAAGTAAATTCGGATCTATATTTAGATCATTAATGACCGCAGTCTCAACTATAATTTTTCTAATCATTTGACAGAGGTTTGCAGAGGTATTATGACCAGAGAATCGGAGGAAATAAAAGTGCATGCAAAGCTATGATCGATACAGATGATTTGAAAAAAGAAGCATAAGAGGCAAGACTGGAGGTAAATGAGGAAAATACTAAAGTCATGAGATGTTATAGAGGAAGAAATAAAATAATGAATAGGGTAAAGGTACTAAACTATGATTTTGAGGAAGTAAAAACTTTCTGGTACATACGAATGCAAAATAATAACATAAACGAGAGAAAGGAAGTAATTAGGGACAGGATAATGGCTGGAAATAGAGCGTTCTACTGTAACAAGAAACTAATAATGAGTAAACAATACAAAAAAAGCAAAGTTAAAAATATAGAAAACGCTGATTAGACCTGTAATACCATATGGAATGGAGGTAATGTGTCTAACGAAGATAGAGGAAGAGAAGTTACGAGTTTTTGAGAGAAAAATAGTGAGGAAAATTATGGCGATAGTTAGGGTCAGTGACGAACAATATAGAAAAAGAACAAATGAAGAAATAGAAATTGAATTACAAGAAAAAACCATTGTGAAACATATCAAGGCTATTCGATTGAGTTGATATGGACACATACTGAGAGCGCAGAAAAATGATGCATTTGGGTGTGTAATGAAGTGGAGACCAAAAGGAACATCAAGAATAAAATGGGAAGAAGAGGTCCAAAATGACTTAAGACAACAATGGAGAAGGGTCGTGGAAGAGAGAAAGATACACAGAAGTTTGTAAAGAGCATATCAAGAAGCTAAATGAAGAAAAATAGGAAATATTCCACCCTAGAAAACGGATTGAAGAACGTCCAAAGACGTGGTGATATTCCGTCAGGAATGGAGTGCCGTTATTATGTACTATAAATATTTAGTTCTATGTAGATACATTATAATAATTATTATTGTTGCATTTATTTATTTATAAACAAATAGTTGAAAAATAAATTGTGTTTGAATTCTTTTTCTTCTTCTTTTCAGCCTCCTTCCGCCCACTGCTGGACATAGGCCTCTCCCATACTTTTCACCTTTCTTTGTCCCATGCCATTTGTTGCCAGAATTTACCCGCCGTCTGTTTGATGTCGTCAGACCATCTTTTTTGAGGTCTCCCGATGCTTCTTTTTGTTGTTCTCGGGCGCCATTGTATTATTCTGTAAGTCCACTTTTTAAAGCCTTCTCGTGCCACGTGTCCTGCCCAGCTCCATTTCAACTCTGCGGCTCTTTTAAGTATATCTTTTATTTTTTCTTGGTTCCGCAGGTCTTGGTTTCTCACTCTGTCTCAGCAGCTCACTCCCATCATACACCTCTCTATTGCTCTTTGTGTTAACACATTTAACCGCGTTGATAACGGCATTTATAATGAGGTTATCAGAGGACACCTTACGGAAGCATCTGTTGCAACAAGAGTTGTCCGAATTCGAACTAACATTATGTGGTGTAGTAATTTTATGCTTGATCCGCCTGAAGGGTTTATTATTTTCGTAGATTGTGTTAATGCGGGCTGTAGTTGGGTTCCGTTTAACCGTGTTTTCGAAAAATTTGACTGCGGCGTGATGAATGAGTGTGGGAAGTCGTGAAATGTTTGTTGTTTCGTGGAGATCGTATAAAGTTGTGTATTTTGACAATCCGGTGATCACTCGGAGGCACTTGTGTTGGGTTCTTTGAAGGATCATGGTGTTTGTGCGAGCTGCTTTGCTCCACACAGGGGATGCATATGAAAGGATAGGAAGGATCATCGTTTTGTAAATTTGGAGGCGGATTTTGCGATTTAATTTATTGCGGCTTGATAGGAGCGGGAAAAGATCGTGCATCGTAGGAGTGGCTTTCCCAACAGTGTAGATGAAATGTTCTTTAATGTTAGTCTAAGATAACCCCCAAGTACTTAATTGATGGCGTTGATTTAATTTCTGTTCCGGTAAGTTTACGTTTAGTTGTCTGGGCGTCATATTTTTGGGAGAAAATTGTCATGGCAGTCTTGTCTTCGTTCAGTTTCAATCTCCAATCATCGTAGTAGTCGAGTAGTTCGTCATTTTGGTAATTATCTTGTTTTTACTTTTGTCGGCGTGCCTTAGGGATGTCGTTGATATAAAAGTTAAAAAGTATTGGGGAGAGGATGGAACCTTGAGGGACTCCGGCAGGATTTGGGTGCGGATCTTTATTTTTCGAGAAAAGAAAAGACCAGCAGTCTGGCGTAAATCAAACACGGATAGACTAGAGAGTGGAAAGCCGCGGTTCTAATCCCGATTGCGTCGGATATGTGCTGTGATCTAAAAAGTGATCAAAATCGATCTGTGGACTATGGGGAAGGCAACGGGAAACCACCCCAGTAACATTTCCCTGGTATAGTCTTCTTGGCTTAGCCGGGAGGATCGCCAACATCCGCAATCGGATAGGCACCTGAAGAAGAAGAAGAATAATAATATTTATTAACGGAATATCTCCTTTTACAATAATTAATAATATAACAATGAACAACAAAAATGTAAAAAAAAAAAAATAAATTACATGTTTAGAGCACGTCTAAGCGACGACTTAAATCTAGTAAAAGAGCTTGTAAAAAAGTCAACTTCAACCTTATTGGCAAGATTCTGTAGTCTTGTGGTAGGCGACTGCATCCCATAGTTTGTTCTATGGAAATTGGTAAAAAACAAATCAGGCTTCCGAACGGAGCACGGGTGATCCCAAAAATTGATAGATTGTAGCAATGAAGGAAGATGATCCTTCATTACCTATAGCGCTTAGTTGTGATGTATATTTAACAGGCATTGCTAGCGTTATTATTCATATTGTAATGTAATTATCCTACCACAAACTTTTTAATAAAAATTTTCGAAAATTAAATGTGGGCCGTTAAGTTGGTTAAATTTCCATCGGTCGGACAAATTTCACACACGTTTGCCAGGTCAGCTCAATCGGTCGTATTTTATCGCTCATGCGGCGATTACCATACAAAATTTGTAACTTTTACCAATTCCTTTAAATTCTACCAATTTTAGATTCGCTTTATAATTCTTCCTTCTTAGCAATTTTCTAAAAAGAAGTCAAACACACTTTTTTTCACACTACTATCGTTTTTATTTATTCACAAAACTCTCATTTTACAATCAATTTTGTTCAGCCCCAAATTACACAGTCGTTCGCCTTCGCGAAGTGCGAGCCAGTCTTTCTACCTTGCAGGCGCTCTGCCAGCATATTCGCCAACCAAAACGGCAGCGTAAAGTTACAAATTCATCAAATCCGGATGGTAGTGAGAGACCTATTGCTTATGCGAGTAAAACGTTGAAACCCGAAGAAACTCAATATGCTCAAATTGAGAGAGAACGGTTAAGCATAATCTTCGGTGTGAGAAAATTTCACAAACATATTTCTGGAAGAGAATTCATTCTTGACACAGATCACAAAGCACTTTTAACTATTTTTGGATCTAGGAAAGGTATTCCATCCACAACTGCAAATCGTCTTCAGCATTGGGCATTAATATTGTTGTCATATTTCTATAAAATTGAATATATTCCTACTGAGAAATTTGGAAAAGTAGATGGTTTTTCAAGGTTACCTGCAGGTAAAGATCTCAATTTTGATTATGATAAATTATCTTCTACAAGGGTTATTTTGGAAATTCAATCAGAGATATAAAGCGAGCTTCTCGTATTCGCAAGTGATATTGCTTAAGAAACTAAGAACGATATGTTACTAAGAAAAGTTAAACAACGGGTATCGTCTGGATAGAATAATTTTGAAAACAGTTCTGAATTATTACCTTATTTCCGAAGACGGAATGATTTGCCAATGCTTTTGGGATGCATTATTTGGGGAATACGGACTATTATTACACAAAAATTTTGAAGTTCCATACTTCAATACTTGTATGCAACTCAGCAAGGTATTATCAGGATGAATTCGGAAGCCAGGAATTATTTTTGGTGGCCTGGGCCTTGATGAGGATATTGAGAAAATGGCAAAGAGTGTTCTGCATGCACTGAATTTTCACACGATTCAGAGGAGGTTTCTTTAGGATTCTGGCCTACACCAGAGGAACTGTGGAGTAGAGTGTATGCTAATTTTACAGGACCATTTATAGGGAATAGATACTTCAACAAACGTCTTATCAATTTAGTTTCTTAATACGCAGCGAAAACAATTATAGATGCTACGCTGCTTGTTATATTTCAATAACAGTTGCGATTTGATAATAAGTTCCCTATCGATACCAAGTTTCCATAAAAATGGAAACCCCAGTCAAGCACTATACATTTTTATGGAATACAAAAATAATAATACCTTATTGTAATAGGTCTTATTAGTAGAGTAACGGTAATGAAAGAAAGAAAGGCGGAGCTAATGTGAAGTAACAAAAACTCGTACAGACGTGTTTATGTTGGTGTCAATTGGTGGAATTGGGTGTCTCGCGGTCGCTAATGCGCCGGATTTTGGCTACGCCTCTGCCTGTCTGCCAGTACCCCAACTATTATAAATATTTTGGACGCAATTGTAATTTGCATAAGTGAAAATGTAATAATCTTCAAGGAGGTTAGGTTACTAATTAATTATTATTAATTATTAATATTATAAGGTAGAGGCGGTCGGAGCATAGTGGTCACGCGAGTTGACTATGAACGCTAAATACCCGGTTCGAATCCGGGTGAAGTAAGAACTTTATTCTGGCCGCTTCTCTGGTCCTCCAGGTTGAGGATTCTACGTCGGGCTTGCTCCTCGTCGTAGGTAAAAAATGTAAAATGCTAACAAAATCCAAAAGCCAATTTGGCGTTTGAGAACCGGGAAGCTGCGTATTGCGGTATAAACCGGATATATAATAACAAGCGTCAGAGATCCGTAGGATCTCTAGACGCTTGTATAATAATTAATAATAATATTATAAGGTTGCTCAGTGGCGGATTTAGCACTTGAGAAGCCCCAAGCGAAATTCAATTTTGAGGCCCTCTTGTAAATATTTTCACTACCCCCCTACAGCCTACAGTATGCATTCTACGCGCACGTTTTTTATTCTGATATAAGTTGTCATTGGGAAAATGTTAAGGACATTGGGAAAATAGTTAATAGGATAACTATTTTTCAACGGTCCTTAAAATTTTCCTAGGCCAGACCCCCTTACTGACTACTATAAAAGTTGGTGATTCAAAAAAGTTGAATTTTGAGGCCCCCTTGATTTGTGAGGCACCAGGCGCGCGCCTCATGCGCCTATTCGGAAATCCGCCACTGAGGTTGCTAATGTACCTAATGGTATTATGTACATAGATTTACTTATTGTTCTAGTTTTGAAATTTTTTTCGAAACGGTACTATGATTTTTTTTTTATATTATTTACTTAACATGAAATTGCTATTATATTTCTTTTATGTTAATTGAATTGTAATAGAAAAGTTATTTAGGTGTTACTTAATAATTTATTTACTTAGCACTTCTTGAAAACCATTATTAGTAATGTTTTTTCAACTTTTTACCCATATAAAAGACCAAAGCATTACCTACTTATGGATATATAGTTACGTGTCGTAGTTCATCCAAATGAATTAAAAATGTTATTAATATTTTTACTTAATTTTGTCTTAAGAACTTCAACAATGTTTTACGAAACTCCTCATGACGAGATGTTTTCAAAAGCAGAAAATTGCGTAAATAAAATAATTCAAGAATTATTTCCATTCTACAATACCTTACATCTTATATCGGATCCACATCTAGAAGTGAGATTTTTAAAAACCATTACCAATCCGGTCATTATAACGAAAACTGACTATTTACAAAACGTTAAAGCAAATGATTGTAATAATTACATTATTTTTATAAATAATTTTGAAGATTTGTATCTTACTCTGGAAACTTTGGTTATCTGTCGAGTATGGAATGCAAGAAGTAGTCCAAGAGGTAATTTCGTAATAGTAGCTTCTTCCATACCAAAAGCTGAAGAAGTTTTTCGACACTTTTGGAAGTATAAAATCGTGAATGTTTTATTACTTGTTCTAAACTTACCTGACCAAGATTCTGTAACTTCGTATATTTGGAGACCGTTTGATCAAAAAAACGATTGTGGAAGAAATTTTATAATCGATCGCTTTTCAAACTGCGACTATAAAGAGATAAAAGTTGCATTTTCAAAAGAAATCAAGTCTTTAATCAATTGCACCATTCGACTTGTAAATGTGTATGATGTTTATTCTGCCAGATATCAAATGGGAACGTCTCCTGTAAATGGAGTGATGGTTAACGTTATTCATTTAATTGGAGGTTTATTAAAAGCTCCTGTGAAATTTAGTATCGTTACTGATAGCGAAGCAGCAGTGTACAGCAACATTACCAACGATATAGTTATATCTAATGAAATTACGAGAACATTGGAGGTTTTGAATAAATATGACACCACTAAATTAATTTACAACGATGTAGCAGTTTGGATTGTACCTCGTCCAAGTGAAATTATCAAGTTAAACGAAATTTCTTCGATTTTTAGAAAAGAAGTTTGGCTTGCGCTTGTATTTTGCGTTGTTATAACTAGCGTAGTTTGGTATATTATTAGTAAACGTGATTACGAGAGTGTGATATATAAAAGCTATGTGGGATGTCTCTTAAAAACATATTCCTTAATTTTCGCTGTTGCTATTAGTTCTCCACCAAAGTCGAGTATTCTACGTATGCTTGTGATTATTTATTTGATTTTTACTCTTCACATCGATAACGCTTTTCAAGGAAAATTGATAAGTAGCCTGTTACAGCCAACTTACGAACCTGCAATTGATACAATGCAAAAGTTGGTTGATTCTCACCTGTGTCTGTTTTCTCACAAAGTTTTTACCAAATCATTGAAAGAAAATAGTAACTACAATAACAGCATATTTACAAAAGTCGTAGAAAAAATAATTGACGTAGACTTTCTAAATATAACAGAATTTATTAGAAAAGTAGCTTACGATCGAAATTGTAGTACTCCAATCGGTAAATTTATTTTATCGAGTACATTTAAAAAGGAAATGAAATTTATTAATTTCATTGAGGAAGAGAGCGGGTTAACAGGTTTAGTATCTTTAATTGTCATGAGAAAGGGACACTTCTTTTTGCCCATATTTAATCAGCTGAGCATCAGAATAATAGAAAGTGGGTTTCCAGCCATGATTTTAGCTAATACAACGCATAACACACGAGATGTCGAAATGGCCAAATCTAATACGATAGTCATTCTTCGGCATTTATACGGTGTTTTTATAATTTGGTTTATTGCTTTAATAACATCATTTTGTGTGTTTTTGGGTGAACTTTTCGTTTTTTATAAGTTAAAATAGAACAAATATTATAGGCGAAGATGTAAGCAGAACCACTGGTATAAAACGTATCATCTTACAAATTTCTAAATATTTAGTTCTAAGTAGGTAGTACACATAATAATTATTATTATTGCACAAACAATAAATTGGTTGTTGAATAAATTGATCAAGCAGTTTTAATTACAATTTTTTGATACTTTTTCATTTGAGGTCAGCGAACAAAACTACAAATTAATCGAATGAGTTGTCACTGGCATTACTCATATGCAAGTTTCCGCAAGAGTTGGGTACTTCTCAAGCTGGTGTTCCATTAGCAACTAGGCGTGGTCGAGATTCCACGGTATAATTACTCAAAACTGATTTTGTACGTCACCAGACATATGTTGAATATAATTTTTAAATAAATTTAAGGTGATCTGAAAGCCAATAGAAATAAACAGCGGACAACGTAGCGTGATGGAAATTACTCATAGGATTTTAATATTCGCCTTGAATGTTAATGAATAAATTAATTATAATAATTTTTTAGAATATTGTGGCGCCCCGAATTTGTATATATTCGCAAAATGTTCAAGTCAATGCCAAAGACTCCTCAACTGAGCTAAGCAGGCACAATCGCGATACGTGATTTTTATTCCATGCAAATTGTAAAACGTTAGGGTAAGTGTTGGAGTTAAAATTTGTTGAAAAAAAATCTTCTTGTTGAAAAACTTTGACATAAAATTTAAACAATTTTCCTTTAAAGTTGAGACAATTTTAAACAGAGCGTTAAAAGAAATGCTAAAATTTCATCGCTTAAAATTGCATATCAGTGAAAATGTTTAATGATGGATTGTGTAAACCATTTTCTTGTGAACACATTTCTTTAACTCCCATGCTGATAGTATCATAGAAGTTTTCGCCATCGTTAGGTATCATTTTTGATTTACTATGAGGGGCGTTTAAATGTTTCTTTTTTGTAATTTTTGCACGGATATCAAAAGAAGGTATCTTTTCTTAAAGGAGTGATAGAACTAACAAAATAGTTATTTTGACTTTATCTTGTAAAAAATTACTATGGAAGTAGTTGAAATTTCATAATTAACGACGCACATGAATGGATTAACGAGAATTACCATTATTTTCTAAAATTGGTTATTATGAAATAGTAGTAGTTGAATCTATCAAAGTGCATCATGTGATGTTTTCTGCTCAGCAGTTTTGCACAGGTACATAATAAAATGCATAATAAAGATTTCGGTATTTTCTTTTATTAAATAGTTTTGCCCTTTTAACGACATTTTTGAAAAAACTGCCTATTGAGTACAAAAATAATTAATCTAATTTAATATACTTTATTATTACAGGTTAATATTATAAAATCTCAGTGTCTTGACGTCCAGTCTTCGATATAATATAATTACTATTTATATTACCAAAATTTGAAATGCGAAGTATTAAATTTTTACTTTATATTTAAAAATTATCAATTCGCCCAAAAATATTGCTATTGAAATAATTAATCCAGTTAACCATATAACAAACACTCCATATAAGTGTTTTACAGATAATTTGGGGTCCGAATAATGGTTATTGCCATGATTTTTTAAAACTTTATGAAATAAACTCACCAAATTCACATTCAGAATACCACTTGCTCTTACTCTACTTATGTATGTATTAAGAATTGGTAAAAAATAATGACCATTTTTCATAGCATAAACCATTTCAAAATTAAGAAATCCAGTATTTCTTTCTATGAAGTTAATATCATCTGTTATTTCAGTTGGAACATATTTTAAAACTATATTTTTTGGAGCAGGAACGCTAATATTTTTATAAAGCTTCACCATATTTACCAAGTAAGTAAGATTAAGATTGCTTAGTGGTTCTAATTTACTAACCATTTGCTTGAAAGTACTGCTATTAAAAAGCATTGTTTGTGCCGCTAACTCTTCAATATTAAAAGGATGGGTGACTAAACTTAATTTTGAATCAAGTAGTTTTTCAAGTGTGTCGATTGGTGATTGATACGATGGTTGTAAAAGAATGCTACTCAGTTTACTTTGAAATGCATTGTCAATATGTATTATAAAAAACAGATATAATATCATAATCATCCTTAAAAGACTTGATTTAGGAGGTAGTTTTAGAGCAATTGCAAAGATTAATGAAAATGTGCTTAAGATGCATGTGGAAAGTTGTTTATATATTTCACGTTCGTTTAAATATCTTGCAATTAAATTCCAAACTACTCCTGTCATAATAACCCAACATATAATTAACAACCACGTCTTCACTTTAAAAACCATAAATAGTATTTTAAAATTTGGAATTTCACCAGGCCGCGGAACAGCCCATGTTGCCATATCGTAATGAATTGTATCACTTAAATCATAGAGGTTAGAGGTTTCTACATCTCGTGCAACATGTGGAGCTATCAAAATATCATTGGTGATATTGTTTACAACTGCCGGATCATAGAAGCAATTTATGACTAGTGGTACTTGCAACTGTTGACTGATTAATTCAATGAAACTGAGAAATACTGCAACCATTGGTGAACTTTTCAATGTAGAACTTGTATCCTCAAGATTCTTAAAAATATAAAACTGTATTGTACATTTACTAAAGTTTTGGGATTCACTCTTGAAAATCTTATTAATATTTTTATAACTTTTCCCCAAGAGATGGTCGATGATAAATTTTTGACCACAGTGATTTTTTGATGCAAAAGGTAACCAGATGTATACGTTTGGAGCAATTTCTTCATCTTGATTTAATACCATTAAAACGACACTTCTAATATTATATTGCCATAACATTTTGAAAATGCTTGCTACTTCTTGCACAAAGTATGTTATTATTATGTATCTTCTTCTTGGATTATGTTTTGGGTGCCACATCTGACTTTTAGCAAATGCATCGAAAGTCGCATTTAAATTTATATCATCCTGGACATATAGAATGTAATTGTTACTGAAGATTTCATTTGATTTGTACAAATAGTTTGCTGTTGTCACTATTAATGGGTTTAGTATATTAATTATAAAATTTGCTCGTAATTGTGGGTCAACTATTACGTGAACATCGGTGCTGTTTAAAAAAAATATTTTGGATATCTCTGAAACGCAGTGTAGAGATCTTGCAACTTTATTCATTCGAAAGGCGTATGCAACTGATAAAAGTAGTATTGATCGGTAAAAGAATAATTTGAAAACCATGGTGAATAACACTTTAAATTTGAAATTAAATATTTATTTATTATTTGTAAATTTATATTATGAAGAAATAGAGACTGTGGTTGCCTTTTATATTCAGTACAATAAAATTATTTAGTAGTATTTATTACACGCAATAGATCTATTAAACTACAAAAGTCTTGACACAAGTAAAAATATAATAGCATATTTCTATGAAATATGTTTTATTATTAATAAATTACGAATTAAGGAATAATATTAAAAGCTTAAATATAACTTTTAATATTATTCCTTAATTCGTAATTTATTAATAATAAAACATATTTATTTTCACGAATTAATAATAAACCAATTTTAAATATTTCTATGAAATTATTATTAACAGTTAATGGTATATAATAATGTTACTTAATATTTTTATTTCTGTTGGGATATTTTGACAAAGAACACCATTAAATTTCATGTTAATTCCCTTTGGGGGAGAAAATAAAGATGCAAAACAGAAGAAACAATTAATTTATTACTATTTTGATTTTATCATGGTTTTTTTTCTATTTTTTTACCTTGTCCGGTTTGACATTCTTCCCTTTTCTTCCTTCTCTGTTTTATCCATGTTTTATCTATATCCCATCAATGGCTCCTGATATCAAGAAAGGCATAAGAATAAGAAAATATTCCGCAAACTGATCCCAATTTAATCCTTTTGGCCATGAATACTCATCTTATGGCGTAGATTCCTCTTCTCGAAGATAAAGTATTGGCAATTATTAATCGTTTGAACAACTTCAGAGAAGCAGATTTCCTTGTTCCATGGTAAAGGAGTTTGGGGATTTCCTGCAGCAACAGTAATGTGTTCTTTGAACAAGCACATGATAGTTTCTGACTGCCAACATGGATTTACTAGCGAATGAACTACCTAAGTATAACAGCTTTATCAAATTTTTTATAAAACTTCTAGATTGCAGGAAGATTATGGAAACCGTGCGATCGACAGTATCGATCACGGTATTCTAGGAAGAAAGTAGAGTGGCCTTAAAGTGGTTTCAGAGGTGCATGTCGCTGCCCCCTCCCAAATCGAATTTTGGGAAAATGCCTTGAGCGTTTATTTCTGAAAGTTTGCTGATTTTAATTTAAAGATTTATAAAAGGAAAAGATAATTTTATAATTTATTTGTGCTGGTTTCTCTTTAAATTCAGTTTCGTGAAAGCAGAAACTTCGTCGACAGCTCACTGAACCCAAGGCAGAAAATTGCCTTTTATAATAAATGTATGAGAGGGTGAAGGTGAATATTCAGTTATACTCGTAGATTGTAAAAATTAGTGTTTGGTTTGTTGCGTCCCTAGAAAATTAAAGTGTAAGTGAAAATGTTTTTTTATGGGTTCTATGTTAAGGTTGGTGTTAAGTTTGCTTTTCAATACTTTATTTACAAATAACAATTGTTTATATAAAGAACAATAACTTGAACATCTAAATACATCGTGGAGGATAAGAGGAAGAAAGCAGTTCTGTTATCGTCAATCGGAGCAGAAGCATACAACATCGTGAGATCATTGGTAAGACCAAAAATCCCCAAGGATGAGGCGTTCGGAGTTATTGTACAGAAACTGGACGGGCACTTTAATCAGACACCGAATGAAATATTACAGAGGTTCGTTTTCAATCAACGCAAACAGAAGGTGGGTGAGCCCATTGCTAGTTTTGTGGCGGATTTGAAGAAGTTAAGTGAACACTGTAATTTTTCCGAACTTGATAACATGATACGTGATCGACTGGTATGCGGGGTATTGAATGAACAACTGCAAAATAAATTATTGACAGAGAGTGGATTAACGTTTGGTGATCCCATCCTCGTCGTCAGTTGTTAAGTTTGCTTTTCAATACTTCATTTACAAATAACAATAATTGTTTATATAATGAACAATGACAGTTGGTAGTAGAATCACCAACTTGAACATCTAAACACACAACAGTTGGCAATTCACTAAGCCAGGGGATCACCATATGTGGCTTTATGCTTTATGTGCCTTCCGAAGTACGGAGACTAGTCATAAGAAAGTCTGACTCTCTCCGGGTTTGAACCCTGGTACCCCGTATTTGCGTAGTTGATCGCGTTAGCGACAAGGTAACGACCGTCGCGTTATTTTAATTACACAGCCAATTTGGTCAATCTCACACCGAGTTTATGGGAACCGGAAACTTTTATCACGGAGCACAACGGTAGTTCAAGTAGCCATTCGGAAGGACATCTGCGTTCAGATAAAAAGTCAACGTTCACAACATTCAAAATAATGTGATGTTCACCTCAATCTGAGCTCACAAAACTCCAATTTATCAAACCTTACTACCGTACTTGCACTCCTGGGTCTTTTTAGCGGCACTGCGACTCAACTCAGCGTAGAACACTTTGTGGAGGGGGGGTTGCAGGCTGAGGAGATCCTCAGCCCTATCAAAAATCTTACACAAAGAAAAAAATAAAGGCGCCACATGCTTATCCACGTGCAAATACCAAAGATAACATTAACGCTCAGTTTTAGAAAATTAATATTTAGCACAATGGAGCTTCAAAACACCAAATAGGCAAGTTTTGATTTTTTAAGACATAGTAATTTTTCATTATCGAAATGTATATCTCATCAGGAAATTTGGAAGTCGCTCATGACAATAACACTGCGGTGCACATAATATTATGCATTTTAAGGAAGAAGATTGGATCGATTTCAAAGAGAAAAGTGACCTACCACGTAAATTAACTTATAGACTTGAGAACTATGTTTTTAGAAAAGTTCAGAAAGACCTTAGTTAGTGCGTTAAGGCGAAGCATCACCACGTGACTTTTTAAAATTTTAAATTCTTTCCCCTTGCCTCTTCGTTTATGACATCATGTCAATGATAGACAGCGCCACCTCACGTAATAATTATGTTCTTTGATTGCAGAACACTTGATAATACACGAAGTAGTAGAACAAGATAGAGAAAAAAAAGATAAGAATAGTTGTTGTTGCTCTTTTTCTTTGACAATTTGAGGTTTGCAAGGTTGGGATATGGTTGAGATTATCTTTTCTGAGAACACTTTCAAATGCCAATGTTAGAACCCCTAATTGTCCTCAGTGCCGTGCGGTAGATTTTTTCAATATGATGCAAGTCTTAGAAATGCTGCCCCATAAATGTCTTTTTTCATTGCAATAACCTTCAATTGTGATAAAAAAAAACTGCACAAATACAAATACTGACTTTATTTTGAAACTACATACAGTGGGTCGAAAAAGTCCTCGGGCACTCCATGTTAGCAATGTAAATTGCACATTTTGAAGCCGTTTTTTGACTTATAAAAATCGATTTTACAACAAAACTTTTTCAACAGTTTTTGTAGAAAATTTCATTATCTTCAATTTTATATCTATACATTTTTTCATTTTGTCGCCCCGTTTTTGACTGAGAGCGACTTAAACAAGACTCGGGAAAATACCAAAAAATATTGTCACCTGTATCTCGGAAACGGTGCAACAAAATAGAAAAATGAAGAGAAATTTTTTTCCCTAATTTCAAAGGGAAAGGGAATTTCGTTCCCTACATTTTCATTCATATATATTTTTCTATTTTGTGTTTCCGAGATACAGGCGACAATATTTTTTGTATTTTCCCGAGTCTTGTTTAAGTCGCTCTCAGTCAAAAACGGGGCGACAAATTGGAAAAATGTATAGGTACAAAATTTAAGACAATGAAATTTTCAACAAAAAATGTTTAAAAAGTTTTGTTGTAAAATCGATTTTTATATGTCAAAAAACGGCTTCAAAATGTGCAATTTACATTGTTAACTAGGAGTGCCTGAGGATATCAAAAATAATTTATTTATAACAAGTACTTGCATGAAGAAAACAGTTTTATAAGTTAAATGTAATTCATTCCACATTAAAAAGAAATATCATCGGTGGTTACAGGGCTGAAGAACGCCTTACCCCATGTCGTGCCTTTGTCAATTAATATAACGCCTGCATATTACCGCCTTTGCTTTGGTGCAAAAGTGAAAACGAGTGAAAAGCTATGAATGAATTTGCAACCTTCTACCTGCTTCTACCCCCGACTGACGCGACGTGGTCAAAAAATTATACGCAATGGTAAACTTGTATTATGTTGTGTTGAAAACATATTACAGATGCATATTTATCGAAAAGCCCGCTCAAATTTATTGGGCAGCACAGGTCAATAACAAATAAATTTAAAAAATGTTAACATGTTTTTGCATACCATGTTGTTAATATAAATTAGATTTAATTATAAAAATTATGGGTGATTTATAAAGTCATGATGTTTGGGGCCACGAAGCAATAAGCAGCTAATTCGAAAAATAAATATTAAAAAAATTCAAAAAAAAAAAAAATCAAAAGTAGCTCAGTAGCGTTTATAGTTTTATACGTTGTTACAAAATTTGAACGCAAAAAAATGAAAATTGTAGAAATGAGACCGAAAAAACGAAAATGTACTGTTTGACAGTATAGATCTTCGCCTTAAAATTAAAATCTATAGTGCTTGACGAAGAGGGGAAGAATGTGCCTGTGGATACAATCGGCAAATTTTTTTTTAAAATGGGTACAATAGTCGGATGGCTAGAAAAAAACCATTTGTAAATTATGTTATTAGGGAGACACCTCTTATTTACGCCAAAAAGTACCTACAAAAATACTTAACATGGTGGAATGATGTTATATTGGCAGATGAGAGTAAATATAACATCTACGTTTCTAAATGTCGAATCCTGATATGGTTTAAAGCCAATAAATAGCTTGATATTAAAAAATTACGTGGTACGTTCAAGCACTGACTAAGAAATGTCCTTGTTTGAGGTTGTTTTTCATCTAAGAGGGTGGGTAATTTAGTTGTGTTCGATAGCATAATGAACCGTTTTAAATACTTACAGTTTCTCCAAAAAGAAATTGTTCCAAATTGCTGCTCAAATGGGAATTCAAAACCTTTTTAAATATCACGAGAATAATGATCCTACGCCAAAAATCCCGTTTAATCAAGAGTTTCTTTTGTATAAATGCCCGAAAGTTAACATCCACCCCCTCAGTCACCCGACATTAATCCCATAATATAAAATCTATGGGATGAATTAGATCGTAAGGTATGAACCACCCTATAAATAATAAACAAGAATTGATTCGACGTTTACAACAGGAATGGGCTCTTATAAGCGAAAAATATTGAAAAAAAATCATTTGTAACTTGCAAACTGATACCCCATCAAATATTAAATAATGATGTATTTTCTCAGTTATCCTTATCTAAAGTGCTAATTAATTCTTGTAGAGTCCGAGAACTATTGCAGTTTTAATTTGAATAGAATTGCAAATTTAGAATGATTGATACCACTTTCTCTAACTCTGTTTACAAAAGTATTTAGAACTGGTAAAAAATAATGACCGTTTTTCATAGTAAATAATAACTGAACCTTTGCTAATTCTGTTTCTGATTGAATTTTTTAAAACTTTTTTGTGTTATCAATGACCCTAAGGAATATTTTATAAAATCGTAAGTCGATATTGCTATTTTCTTTTTAAATAACTTCAAAAAGTCAAATTACATTGAAATTATTGCAATTTTTATTAGTTGTCCGAGGACAATTGCGAGTCACTGTAGTATAAATAATGTATCTAATAAAGATACGTTCATTGTCGGACATTGTCACAATCAGAGACGGTCATTGCCTTGCAGCTAAAGCATCGTTCACATAGAATTAGCGTTGCGCCTTGCTTTCGTTGCCTTGCAGAATTTGTTGCTTGATATTTGCTTTCGACCGTATAGCGGTCACATTGAATTAGCGCGGTGCCTTGTTATGTGCACAGACTGCATTGTCCAAATATCCTTAGATCTAACAGTAGCTTACCTGTTATGTTATGAAAAGTAGTACTTATACAATATTTATTTAAAGTCGTCTCGGAATATAATCTTAAAATAATTAATTATACATAATCTTTAGTTTTGCAATAAAATTCGCATTTACTTATTTTGATTTAATTTTGACTACATTAATTTATTCATTTATTGCAATATAAATGCATAAAAATTATTTAATAATTGTGAGATCACTACACATTGTAAATATTAAATTTATATAAATTTTTTAAAAAATAAAATAGTAATTACATTTTTCAAATAATATAAAAGCCTGGAAATCCGCTATAGTCATTCCCATCCCTAAACCAGGCAAACCTAAACACCTCCCTTCAAGCTACCGTCCCATCAGTTTACTCCCAACTTTATCCAAAATACTTGAAAAAATCTTACTTAACAGAATTCAAGCGTTCGAAACCCAAAATAACCTTCTAATAAAAGAACAGTTTGGGTTTCGTACAAACCACTCCACCACCCTTCAACTTGCCATTCTAATCAACGATATCACCATCAACTTCAATAAAGATAAATCTACAACCACTGTCCTTCTAGATATGGAAAAGGCTTTCGACACCGTTTGGCACGACGGCCTTTTACATAAGCTATTAGTCTTGAAATTCCCAACTCATATCATAAAATTGTTAGCCAGCTTCCTTTCAAACCGATCCTTCCAGGTCAAAATCAACAACTCACTATCAAATCCACAACCCATACCGGCCGGTGTCCCTCAAGGCGCCATCCTCTCCCCAACATTATTTAACTACTACATAAACGACATACCAAAAACGGACGACACCACCCTACTACGATGACTGGCGGCTGCAGGTTAACGCCGCAAAAACTACCACGACCACATTTTCACAAAAACGTGACAGAATGACAAACAAACTTAACATGAACGGAGTAGAAATTAAATCGACGCCGACGTCCAAATACTTGGGGGTTATCCTAGACAAACGACTGACATTTAAAGATCACTTTTTAGAAACCGCGAAGAAAGCCACTCGTGCAATGCACGCCCTTTTCCCGCTTCTTTCCTGTAGAAATAAACTCCATCCAAATATCCGCCTTCAGATTTATAAAACCATGATTTTACCTATACTCCTTTATGCTTCCCCGGTGTGGAGCAAAGCTGCTCGCACCAACATCCTTATCCTACAACGTACCCAGAACAAGTGCCTCCGAGTGATCACCGGATCCCACAAATACACCGATTTATACGATCTACACGAATTAGCAAACATGCCCCGACTTCCCACACAAATTCATCATGCCGCAGTCAAATTTTTCGATCACACGGTCAAGCGGAACCAAACTACAGCCCACATTAACACAATTCACAAAAATAATTTGCCCTTCAGGCGTATCAAACATAAACTCATTCACAACATAATGTTGTAAACTACAAACACGCCACTTACACGCTAATCATGTCGCCTGGTTTTTACACTCGTTTTCCAGGAAGTAGCCCACGTATGAGGACGCCAAACATCTAAAACGACCATATGGACGCTGATATGCTACGCAGGAGCAGCGAAAATTTTATGTATATAAAAACCGTCTTCTGTAGCAACTTGGTTGCTGCAGGAGACAATGTGTTTGTAATATGTCAAAAAAATAATAGAGTCTGTTGAATTGTACATGCTATTGTAAACAGCTTTTGGGTTTTATGGTGTACTTTATTGCCATAAATAATCTTTTGGTTGTTAGGGTTGTCCTGGCACTTTTTATAATCCTACTAAATTACCTGCATAAAATACTTTACTTCTTGAAAATTCTTGACAAATTATTTAATTTTAAAATAGACCTATTTTAAATGTTAGAAAATAAATTAGTTAACGTAGCAATAAACTTTAGGGAATCAATAAGAGAAAAAAAGTATACAAAAACAAATAAAATTTTATTTAAATTGAAAATCACCAAATTAAAAAATGGCTATTTGTTTGCAATAATTTAAAATTCACCTATTGGAATCTTTTCGGATAATAAGTACATAACAATTTTGAATTGTTAAAAATCTCGAATCGAATTAAACCAATCCAATCAAACAAATAAAATTTAAAAGGGTTCTTGCTTTGTATCTGAAGTGAAAAAGCTTGACAGAGGCAAACTTCTGCAAAACTTCAAAAGTCAACAGTAATTTTAAACATAAAACCTTTTTTCAGGTAAAATTGTAAAATTTATTATTTCGTATACCTGCCAACATACAATATCAACCATTTGAAGCTTGACAAAGTCTGCAAGACCACGACATCGCAACAGCTAATTTTAAGCATAAAAAAGGATAGAAGAATATGCATCACTCTGATTGGCGCTTGCCATCTTCTACCGAAGCAACGCAAGGCAAATTTTTCATTGTGAACGCCGCTTAACGCAGTTGGATGCAAATGCGGGGCACCGGGTTCAAACCTGGGGAGAGTCAAACTTTCTTATGACTGGTCTCCGTGCTTCGGAAGGCACGTTAAGCCGGTGGTCCGCTGGGTTAGTGAATTGCCACCATTAACATAAAAACCAGGATACATGGCACATCTGACGGCAAGTCTAGCAAGCTACCTAATGGATGTAAAATTTATATATGCTCACAGAACCAACACTGCCAAGGAAACGACGCAGATGTTGGTAATAACAAGCCTTAAAGGCTTAAACTAAGAAGAAGAAGAAGAAGAATAAAGATTTTTATATTAATTATTTAATTCATGGTAATACAGAGGCTGGTACATTGTAATTTATTGTTAGAATACCTGGTGCTTGCAAAAAGATGATTTTTTTGTGAAAATGAAACTTTACAATCATAATACTCAAATATATAATGGAACTTTATTAACAACCATAAGATTATAATTTTGCACTATATGGATGGTCATACTGTGATTATATTTTTAACAAAGAAGTTTGGATATTTTCTAATACTACAAATTTCATGCACAAAACTGCATTGAAGTCAAAATTTATTTACGATGAATATTATATTTTTTATTGTTTTTATTGAAAATAATTAATTCACCTAAAAATACAGCCGTTGAAATTATTAAACCAATCACCCATATAACAAAAACTCCATATAAATGTTTTATACCTAATAGCGGTTTTAAATCATGGTTATTGTCATAAGTATTTCCAAAATTATGAAGTGAGTTTAACAATTTGATATACATTATACCACTTTCTCTAACTCTGTTTACAAAGGTATTTAGAACTGGTAAAAAATAATGACCGTTTTTCATACTAAATAATAATTCATATCTCATAAGTCCAGAATTGCTTTCGATAAAGTAAATATCCTTAGTAATTTCATTTGGAAAAAATTCTAACATCATATTTTTGGGATAAGGAATGCTAAAATTGTTATAAAGCTTTATCTTATTTATCATACGAATATAATTATAATAATTATAACCGATGATTTTACTTGATTCCAATTTTCTCAAAATTTTTTTGATAGTACTGCTATTGAAAATTAATTGTTGTTGAATCTTTTTAATAAGCTGAGGATTAGCTATCAATCTTAATTTTGAATCCAGCAGTTTTTCAATTGTGTTGATTTGTGGTTGATATGATGGTTTTAAGAGAATACTACTCAATTTACTTTGAAATGCGTTATCAATATGTATTGTAAAACATAAATATAATATCATAAACATTCTTAAAATATTTGATTTGGGAGGGCGTTTTAGAGGTATTGAAAATATTAATGAAAATGTGTTTAAAATGCACGTGGAAAGTTGTTTATATATTTCCAGTTCGTGTAAATACCTTGAAATTAAATTTGAAACTATCCCTGTCATAATAACGCAAAATATAATTGATAGCCATGATTTTATTTCAAATACCATAAATATTAGTTTAAATTTTGAAGCTTCAATAGCCCGGGGAACAAGCCATGAATATATATCGTAATAAATTGTATCACTTAAATCATAATTGATAAAACTGTCCATATCTTGTAAAACATGAATAGCTATGATAATATCATTTGTGATATTGTTTAAAATTTTCATACTACTATTACTACTTATTTTGTGGATAACCAGAGTTATTTGCAATTGCTTACAAATTAACTTAATGAAATTGAGAAATATTGCAAGTATTGGTGATTTGCTCAGTTCAACTTTGACATCATCGGAACTTCCAAGAGTATAAAACTGTATTGTGCATTTACTGAAGATTTGAGATTGAATCTTGAAAATCTTATTAATTTGTTTATTACTGCTGACTAAAAAGCGGTCAATTATAAATTTTTTACCACAGCGATTTTTTGATGCAAACGGTAACCACTTGTAAACATTAAGCGATTCTTCCTTATCTTGATTTAACACTATCAAAACGACACTTCTTATATGATATTGCCAGAGCATTTTGAAAATGCTTTTTACTTCTTGCACAAAATTTGTTATTATCAAGTATCTTCTTCTTGGACTATGTTTTGGGTTCCACAACTTACTTTTAACAACTGCATCGAAAGTCGTATTTAAATTAGTATCGTCTTGAACATACAAAATGTAATTATTAGTAAAGGTTTCATTTGAAAGATTCAGATGGTTTGTTGTCGATACCATTAATGGGTTCTCTAGAGTATTTATGAAATCTGTTGTTAGTTGTGGCTCAACAATGACGTGAACGTCGGTATTATCTTCAAAAAACATTTTGGATATCTCCGAAACATAGTTAAGAGATATTGAAATTTTTTGAAGTTGAAACGTACATGCAATTTTTAATAGCAATATTGAATGATAAAATAATATTTTTCCAATCATGGTACTTAAATGTTAAATATGACATCCACTACTATTTTATTATAATTTATTATAAACCTCTATTGTGACTAAATAGAGATCGTAATACCATATTTATTGAATCGTAAGAAATACATTTAGCGTTCTTACACGCAATAAATCAATTAGAGCACAAAGGAAATATAATAATTATAGGTGGGCACGCTAACCGGGACCAGAATTTAAAAAATTCTTATTGAAAATATATAGTTAGCTTACAATTCTTGTTTAATTAAGATTTGCAAGTACAAATAAAATATTTAAGTTTGATTTTATCAGTTGTACCGCCCCTTACTACACCTTGCTCTAAATATTTACGTCAAGCGCACCTACCGTCAACGTCACTTTTCACGTAACGTGAAAAATTAATACTTTTTTTAAATTCTATCTCTTAGATACCATTTTTACATGGCCATCAGTTACATGGTAGATTAATTGTCCATGCTTGTAATGAAAAAGGACACTTTACACCCTATAGGAACTCAATATACAATAACATCGAAATAAAACTTTATTTACTACATTACATGCATTCATATTTTATTTTTGTTAAAAATTATCACTTCGCCTATAAATATAACGAATGAAATAATTACACCAACCAACCATATAGAAAAAATTCCATAGTAGTGCATTAAAGATAATTGTGCATGGTGGTGACGGATATCACCCTTCTTAGAGTATCCAAAATTATGAAGTAAACTTAGGATTTTCTCACATAGAAAACCACTTTCTGTAATTCTAGTTACAAATGTATTTAAAATTGTTAAAAAATAATGACCTTTTTTCATAGCAAATAATACTTCGAATCGAGGCAGTCCAGAATTGTTATCAATAAAATCAATCTGCTTTGTTATTTCATTCGGAATAAAATTCAAAACCAAATTTTTTGGAGACGGAATGCTAAAATTTTTATACAACCTTAACTGATTAATCGAGTCTGTAAAATTATTATTATTCAATGGTTTTAATTTATTAACAATTTGTTTGAAAACACTGCTATTGAAAATTCTTTGGTCTTTTAATTCTTTAATCAACATAGGAGGAGCTAATAAGCTCAATTTTGAATCTACCAGTTTCTCAATTGTGTCAATTTGTGGTGCATATGAAAATTTTAAGAGAATACTACTTAATTTATTTTGAAATGCAGTATCAATATGCATTATAAAAAATAGATATAACATCATAAGAATCCTTAACCGACTTGATTTAGGAGGCCATTTTAGACTAACAGAACATATTAACGAAAATGTGCTGGAAATGCATCTCGATAGTGTTTTATACATTTCACGTTCGTTGGAATATCTTGCAATAATATTCCAAATTATACCAGACAAAACAACATAAAGTATAATTAATATCCATAGTTTCAATTCAAATATAAAAATTATTATTTTAAAATTTGAAACTTCAGCCGGCCGAGGAACAATCCATGATGATATATCGTTATAAATAGTATTACTGAAATCATACTTGAAAAAGGTTCTCATATCTTGTGAAATTTGTGTAGCTATCAAAATATCATTTGTGATATTGTTTAAAATTTCTTTATCACTTAATTTGCTAAAAACGACGTTCGCTTGCAATTGGTCACTAATTAATGTAAAGAAATTGATTAATACTGCATCAATTGGTGAACTACTCAATATAGATTCTATGTTATTGAAACTATAAAAGCTATAAAACTGAATTGTACATTCAGTGAAGTTTTGAGTGTGATTCTTGATTGTTTTATTAATCTTTTTATAATTGTTACCTAAAAAATGATCAACGATACATTTTTGGCCGCAGTGATTTTTTGATGCAAAAGGTAACCAAATATACACTTTGGGAGCAACTTCCATATTTTGGTTTAATACTAACAAAACAACACTTCCTATATGATATTGCCATAACATTTTGAAAATGCTTTCAACTTCTTGCACAAAATATGTTATTATCAGGTATCTTCTTCTTGGACTATGTTTTGGATTCCACATCTGACTTTCAACAAATGCGTCGAAAGTGGCATTTAAGGTTATATCATCTTGAACATACAATACGTAATTGTTAGTAAAACTTTCATTGGAAAGATGTAATAGATTCGTTTTTGATATTATTAATGGGTTCTCTAAAGTATTTATGAAAGTTGGTTGTAATTGTGGATCAACCATTATGTGTACGACGGTGTTATCTTCAAAAAACATTTTTGATATATCGGAAATATAGTTTACAGATTTTGAAACCTTTTGTAGTTGAAATGCACTTGTAATTTATTGTATGATACGAGTATTGCATGATACAATAATATTTTAACCATTCTAATCATGATAGTTATATACATGAATATAAAATGAAATACTTTTCTATTATGTACCACAGATTTCTGTTGAGAATAAATAAGGAATGTAATACCTTTTATATTCAACCAAACAAAAGCATTTAGTTTATTTTTTACACGCAATAGTTCTATTAACTGAAATAAATACTTAATTATTATCATCATCAGCGGCGGTTCTAGGGCGGTGCTGTCGCACCGGGCGCCATCCTAAGGAGGGCACCAAAATGACAAAAAATTCTGAATTTTTTTTTAATTTAATTTTTTAAATAAACCTTTTCAAACAAATATTGTTTCTTTTTACTATCCGGTCAGGGGGGGGGGCGCGCCAAAATGATATCTCGCACCACCTAAAAATCTTGCTAGAACCGCCGCTGATTATCATTGTAAATAGACCAGTGCCGATAATTTTTAAAACAAAAAAAAATAATAGTAGGATGAAACCCATTGCAAAAGAAAGAGAATAGAACAAAAATGAAATAAAAAATAAATTACGGGCGATCTGAGGTGGGGAAGTGGACGGGGGTGAGTTTTTAAGGGTAAAAAACGGTTTATCTCGATTTCCGGCAAAACTACAAGTCCTATGGAAAAAAGTTAAATAGCAAAGTTGTAGGTAATGAAAAGATCTACAACTTTTGTATTTACACTTTTTCACATAACCTCAAAATTTATGTGAAAAATTCAAATAACCAAGTTTTTGGTTTTTTATTTTTATCTTTTACAAAAACATTTTTTTTTTCACAAAATTTGGTGAAAACTTACCTTTTTATGTCCGAAACACACTGTAATTTTTTTTATTTAAAATATTTATTTTTTCACCTTACTTTGACTTAATATCGAAAAACCACCCTTAGTTTCAATCGAAAAATCTCACGTCAAAATATCTACTTTTTTAAAAAAGTCGGTGGGCTTTTTGTTTGTTGAAATCTCTACTTTCTGATGGTGTAAAAAAAATATACATTACTATGGTAAATGTTCTCAGAAATGCAAAGAAACGAAAAAAACTCGAATCTGAAATTTTTTTTTATCATTATGTACAATTTTGAACTATTTATTAAAATTTACATTTTAATTACTCGAAAAACTTCAAAAAAAATAAAAAGATTTCATGTTACATTGATTAACAAAAAAATTACAAATCCATAAAACATAAAGATTGCAAAAAACATGCGAAAATAGTTGTTCTAAATATTAAAGATAGGATTTAAAGTTTTTGTCTCTTTGATGGCATTTCTTCATCGTTAGATTCGACAAACGTTCCCGATTCTAGTAGATCTTCCAAATCTTCAAGACCATCACCGTCTTCGTCTCCAATATTATTTCCAGTCTGCATTGGTTCTTCATTCACAATTTCATCTGAATCATTAACTTCCTCGTAGGTTTTTTCTTCCATATTGGAGCATTTTTCAGAACCATGACAATTTGAACATAAATTTGTGCATTTTAAACCATGTTTTCGGCAGCCACATTTTAAACTGTTACATCCAGTTTCACAGCTGCAGCAAATAGTTTTGAGTAATATAGGGTGTTTTTTTAGCTGCATGAGAACTTTCAATAGGGATAACAATTGAATCAAGATTGCTATGGAAACAGTTTTTTGACATTTGTGTTTAGCAAGGTTTGGCATTTGATAATGCATAGATTGACCATTGAACAACGCTACCAAATTGGGCTCACATCCAATTGGAAGTGGATCCATTTTTTTACCGTAAAATTTTGTTCAGTGACGAGGCACATTTCTGGTTAAATGGGTATGTGAACAAACAAAATTGCCGTATATGGAATGAGACCAATCCGGGACATTATCTTGAGACTCCATTGCATCCATTAAAATTAACTGTTTGGTGTGGAATACACGCCAACGGCATCATTGGTCCATATGTCTTTCGAAATGAGGAAGGAGCTACCGTTACGGTGAATGGTGTGAGATATCGACACATGCTCAATACATTTTTGTTTCCAAAATTTCAAGAGCTAAACATTGACAACTTATGGTTCCAACAGGATGGTGCTACGTGCCACACAGCCAACGAAACCATCAATTTATTGAAAGGACAATTTGGTGACAACATTATTTCAAAACGTGGTCCTATCAATTGGCCTCCAAGATCGTGTGATTTGACACCTCCAGATTATTTTCTGTGGGGGTATGTTAAATCCATGGTTTATGCTAACAAACCAACAACTCTAGAAGCATTGGAGGCTAATATTCAGCAAGCCATTTATGAAATAAAGCCAGAAATATTGGAAAAAGTGGTCAAAAATTGGACTGAACGAATGCGCTTCGTAACCATTAGTCGTGGTGGTCACATGCCGGAAGTCATGTTCAAATCATAAATGCCTTTAACTGTACTTTCATAAAAAAATTATAACCAAAACATTCCGTCAGGTTTTTAATGTTTTATTTCATTTTGAAGTTCTCATGCAGCTGAAAAAACACCCTATATTTCCGGAATTAATTCCTTTTCTGTAAATTTGGGCATAATGCCACGTTGATGTTGATTCCAGCCCCAATCTGTTGCTGTCAGTTCGTTACCCAGCCAAGTTTGAAGCTGATAATATGCCCTGTAACAATGTTGTTCTGCTGCACCTTCTGTGGGTGGGAGATTTGCCAATATGAAAGATGATTTAATTTTTGCCAATTGATATTTTCGAAATCTTAATTGATTCATGCTCGTTTTCACCAACATTTTATTTAAGAATTTCCTAGTAAAGAATTACTTAGCTACGATTCCATAAATTTGATTAGTCAAATTTGACATAATAGTTTATTATGGCAATACTATGTCAAATTTGACCAATTAAATTTATAGAATCCTAGCTAAGTAATTCTTTACTAGGAAATTCTTAAATAAATTGTTGGTGAAAACAGGCATTAGTGTTATATTATCATTTTTACATTTATAAATAGATTTGATTAATTGTAATCCATTTTTTTCAATATCTTCTTTGTTTGCATCTTTTTTTTTTATAAAATATTGGCCAAATTTGACAAATTTGTATCGTCTAATAATGAATTTACGATACTTTTCTTTCATTTTCCGACAAATCCAGATGTTGTATCGCAACTAGTAAAACAATGCAGAAATGCAAAGATATTTTTGAAGGATTTATATTTGAAACTATTAGACGTAAAAAATAGATCTTTTACATTTCCAGAACCTAGCTTGAGAAAATAAATGTGAGGATTATTTGAATTTAATTGATTCAAAAGGACCAAAGGATCAATATCTTGACCCACAGCAATGACAGTTTTATCAGTATCTCTGGCAATTTCTATCGAGGTCTTAATTATGTCAGCATCAACATCTTCTTCTTCTTCTGCTTGTTTACAGGAAAATCCTTGTGACTGTAATCTTTTCATTAACGCTTTTATTATTTTGTCCTTGTTTTTCTCGTTGCATACAAATTTTTCTTGCAAAAATGGTATTTTTGTATGGTTTTGATAATTTAACTCTGGAATATTGTCTGAGGTTTTTCTACGACTACGTTCTCCTCCTTTAATTGAATTATTAGCTGCTGGTACTGTTGTCACAGTAACTGATTTTTCAATTTCGGGGTACCCATCAAAAACGATATAGCTGCTTGCTGCGTAATGTTTTTTTATATAGCGCAAATATTTATTCATGATCTCTTCCAGCGTTTTATTTTTCTGCCAAATTACTTTGTGCAGTAAAAATCCACCGTCAACGACATGCACAATGCCGTCAGAATGCGTTGGTCCATTCGCACTCACAAATAATTCGTAAAGTTGAGATTTAACATTTTTCCTGAGGCCATTTTCTGTAAAAAGTGACAATGGAAAAGGTGCAAGCTCGTATTGTAAATAAGTTTCAATATCTTTTTTACTGTCGATCGTTAACGATATTCTTTGAAATAACAATAATGGATCGATGGGTATAATATCTCCGTTTACTTTAACGGAAGATTGAACCGTTTTTAGAGACAAGACTTTGTTTTTTCTTTTAAATTTGACACTGCCAAAATGCATTCCAACAATAGCTTGCAAAGATTTTTTTCCTTCTTCATATGCTTCGTAGCAATTTACAGAATTACTGCCAATAATTCCAAAAAATATTGACATAATGTTATCAGTCTCTGGAAAAGGATCATACCTGTTAAAACATTTTTGTAATATTTGTAAATCAGCTACATCTCTTTTTATTCGATATTCCCAGGAATCAATGTGTTGCTCTGTAGTTTCAAAAGAAACATTACAAAAATCTTCCATTTCATTGCAAACTTCGACAAGTATGATCATTGTTAATACGAATTTTGTTAAAACACTTTCAGACAAACCACGACCATGTGTAAGTCCACCCTGAGTTTTCATAGATCTCATCAAAACTTGCTCGATCATCATATCCGTCCAAACTCCCGACCAAAACTTGTGACTACGTCTAATCGTAAAGAATCCTTCGGTGAATCGTGTAAATTCATAATCATCATTTTTTATTGTGTCTTTAAGCTCACGCATATCTTGGGGATAAAGATGAGCAGATTTTGCGTATAAAAAGTGCCCACTTGCATGAAAATAGGGAAGCATTCTTTCCACGCATTTTAAATGTAATTCCCAATTACCTGCACGTTCAGCCCGTATTAATTAATTTAATAGTGTAAAAGTGTAAATTTTAATAAATAGCTCAAAATTGTACATAATGATAAAAAAAAATTATCGGATTCGAGTTTTTTCGTTTTTTTTCATTTCTGAGAACATTTACCATAGTAATGTATATTTTTTTTACACCATCAGAAAGTAGAGATTTCAACAAACAAAAAGCCCACCGACTTTTTTAAAAAAGCAGATATTTTGACGTGAGATTTTTCGATTGAAACTTAGGGTGGTTTTTCGATATTAAGTCAAAATAAGGTGAAAAAATAAATATTTTAAATAAAAAAAATTACAGTGTGTTTTGGACATAAAAATGTAAGTTTTCACCAAATTTTGTGACAAAAAAAATGTTTTTGTAAAAGATAAAAATTAAAAAACCAAAAACCTGGTTATTTGAATTTTTCACATAAATTTTGAGGTTATGTGAAAAAAGTGTAAATACAAAAGTTGTAGATCTTTTTATTACCTACAACTTTGCGATTTAACTTTTTTCCATAGGACTTGTAGTTTTGCCGGAAATCGAGATAAACCGTTTTTTACCCTTAAAAACTCACCCCCGTCCACTTCCCCACCTCAGATCGCCCGTAATTTATTTTTTATTTCATTGTTCTTATATACTCTTCCTTTTCCAATGGGTTTCATCCTACTATTATTTTTTTTCACTTTTGACCGTTTTCAAAGCTATCGGCACTGGTCTAAAACTGATACAATGTTTTAGATAATTTTTGAATTTCATAGATTGTTTTGACACGGATCGCCAATTCCATTTGAGGGTTTTAGTTTTAGGTTTTAATTGCAAGAGTCCAACATTTTTAACCATGGAACTTCACAGAAAGTTATTTTGTAATGTTTCCTGCACACTGGGGTTTTTGTAGGCGGTTATGATATGATTGTACGTGTAACATAGAAGTTTGGATATTATGTAATCTAAATTTATTGCACAAAAATATATTGATGTGAAAGTTTAAAATACTGAAAATAAAGTAGGTATTATATTTTTACTTTATATTTAAAAATTATCAATTCGCCTAAAAATATAGCTATTGAAATAATTAATCCAGTTAACCATATAACAAACACCCCATATAAATGTTTTACACATAATTGGGGTTCCGAATAATGGTTATTGCCATTATTGTTTGGAAAATTATGAATTAAATTCACCAATTTCACATTCAGAATACCACTTTCTCTTACTCTGCTTATATATGTATTAAAAATTGGTAAAAAATAATGCCCCTTTTTCATAGTATAAAGCATTTCAAATCTAAGAAATACCGAATTGCTTACTATAAAGTTAATACCTTTTGTTATTTCAGTTGGAACAAATTTTAAAACTATATTTTTTGGAGTAGGTACGCTAAAATTTTTATAAAGCTGTACCATATTTATCAAGTCAGTAACATTAACATTGCTTAGTGGTTTTAGTTTACTAACAATTTTTATTAAAGTACTGCTATTAAAAAGTATTGTTTGTTCCGTTAACTCTTTAATATGAAAAGGATGGGTGACTAAACTTAATTTTGAATCTATTAGCTTCTCAACTGTGTCGATTGGTGGTTGATACGATGGTTGTAAAAGAATGCTACTCAGTTTACTTTGAAATGCATTGTCAATATGTATTATAAAAAACAGATATAATATCATAATCATCCTTAAGAGACTTGATTTAGGAGGTAGTTTTAGAGCAACTGAAAATATTAATGAAAATGTGCTTAAGATGCATATGGAAAATTGTTTATATATTTCACTTTCGTTTAAATACCTTGCAATTAAATTCCAAACTACTCCTGTCATAATAACCCAACATATAATTAACAACCAAGTCTTCCTTTCAAAAACCATAAATATAATTTTAAAATTTGGAATTTCATCAGGCCGCGGAACAGCCCATGTTGCTATATCGTAATAAATTGTATCACTTAAATCATAGTTGTTAGAGTTTTCTATATCTCGTGATACATGTGGAGCTATCAAAATATCATTGGTGATATTGTTTACAACTGTCGGATCATTGAAGTTACCGATGACTACAGGTACTTGCAACTGTTGACTGATTAATTCAATGAAACTAGAGAATACTGCAATTATTGGTGAACTTTTCAATGCAGAACTTATATCCTCAACACTGTCAAAAATATAAAACTGAATTGTACATTTACTAAAGTTTTGAGATTGACTGTTGAAAATCTTATTAATACTTTTGTAACTTTTTCCCAAGAAATGATCGAAGATAAAATTTTGACCACAGTGATTTTTTGATGCAAAAGGTAACCAGATGTATACATTGGGAGCAATTTCTTCATCTTGATTTAATACTATTAAAACGACACTTCTAATATGATATTGCCAAAGCCTTCTGAAAATGTTGGCGGCGTCTTGCACAAAATACGTTATTATTAGATATCTTCCTCTTGGACTACGATATGGGTTCCACATCCGACTTTTAACAAATGCATCGAAAGTAGTATTTAAATTTATATGATTCTGAACATACAAAATGTAATTGTTTGTAAAACTTTCATTTGAATGGTGTAAGTTGTCTGTTGCTGTTATAATTAATGGATTCTGTAAAGTATTTAAGAAATTTGCTCTTAAGCTACGTTTAGATCTGAACTTTATTCCACGAATTTTATGTCAGACACCAGCTGTCGCTAATGTAAACGATGCAAAATTTCTGTCAGACATATACGCATGAATTTCCGACAATAAGTGTAGACACTTATAGATGGTCAGATGTAAACGCAAAATTTTACGATGCAAAATTTCTGTCGGACATTTATGATGCGTTTAGATCTGACACTTTATTCCAGAAATATGTATAAAGGGTCGGACATAAATTCATTTTGACCGTTTACATTACAGGTAGAAATTTAGCACTACAGTTATGTCCAGAAGTATTATAAAGTGTCTGCCATAAACTTGCTTTGACCGTTTACATTACAGGTAACAATTTAGTACGACAGTTATTTCCAGAAATATATTATTATAAAGTGTCTGCCATAAACTTGCTTTGAGCGTTTACATAACAGGTAGAAGTTCCTTGATTCCTTCATTCTGTAAAGATTATTTGACCGGAAAAGTTCACAGTTCACAATGAAAATATTGAAGAAAAAAATTGCTGCTAGTTTGATTATTATTCATTTAAGAAAAAAGAAGAGAAATCGTTCTGTATGGATTCGAGAGTGGATTTTAAGACGTGAAGAACAAGGTGCTTATAAACAACTAATGTCTGAACTTAGATTGGAGAATCCAGTGCAATTTTCAAATTTTATAAGGATGAAACCAACCGATTTCGAGCAGTTGATTTGTAAAGTGGGTCCTCTTATAACAAAGCAAGATACCAAATTCAGAAAAGCCATTAGCGTAGGAGAACGTCTTGCTGTAACTTTACGATTTTTAGCAACAGGTAAGTACATCCAAATCTTTATGTCCCATTTCATCATTTTTCCAAATTTCGATTTTTGGAAAAAATTGGTTTGTACATCGTTTGTGTAGGTTTGTGTTTTAGGGACAAAAATAATACACTAATGCCTGTTTTCACCAACAATTTATTTAAGAATTTCCTCGTAAAGAATTCCTTAGCTAGGATTCCATAAATTTGATTGGTCAAATTTGACATATGAGTTTTTTATGTCAATACTATGTCAAATTTCACCAATCACATTTATGGAATATAGGAATACCTAGCTAAGGAATTCTTACTAGGATATTCTTAAATAAATGTTGGTGCAATCGGGCATTAGTGCCTGTTTTCACCAACAATTTATTTAAGAATTTCCTAGTAAATAATTACTTAGCTAGGATTCCATAAATTTGATTGGTCAAATTTGACATATGAAATTTTTATGTCAATACTATGTCAAATTTCACCAATCATATTTATGGAATCCTAGCTAAGTAATTCTTTACTATGAAATTCTTAAATAAATTGTTGGTGAAAACAGGCATAGGAGTTTATATTATTTAATCCCGCGCAGGGCCGTATATAATGAGCCCCCCCCCATAATATGACTTGAAAGTCATATTGCTTAAATGGCAACAAAATGTAATTGAATAATGTATAAGCAAAATACATTTTTATTGTATTTAAATACAATTTATTACAAAAATACATTTAGAAACTCATTGAAAATACAAAATACAAAAGAAATTAATCGAATTATATCCTTTTAACCTCTTCAAGGACATAGGCACATATGTGTACGTTTAGAAAATTTTAAATAATATCTATATGTAATTAAACGTGGTCTGGTCACTGGAACAAAAAATGGACGTTTTTAAAATTTAAAAAAAATAATCTGTCCCTGAAGAGGTTAATAAAATGAACATCTGATCGTAATTAAAATTCTTTTGTAAAAATCTTAATTTATCAAAAAAGTACATATAAAAATGTACGACACTTTCCATAAAAGTAGACGAGTGATCAACTTTTGCAATTTATTCCAAGCAACGCGGAATATGTATTTACAGCGTTTACATCTGATCATCTATAAGTGTAAACATTTATCGACAGAAGTTGATAAATAAATGTCTGACAGAAATTTTGCCTATTAAAGTGCAGCGTTTACATCTGACCATTTATAAGTGTCTACACTTATTGTCGGAAATTCAAATATATATGTCTGACAGAAATTTTGCATCGTTTACATTAGCGACAGTGACTGCCCGACATAAAATGTCGGAAATTTCTAAGTGTCTGACATACTAATGTAAACGGTCGAAGCAATTTTATGTCCGACACTTTATTTATATTTCTGAAAATAAGTGTCCGGCTAAACTTCAAAGGAATTTCTACGTGTGATGTAAACGGTCAAAATAATTTTATGTCTGACACTTTATATATATTTCTGGAATAAAGTTCAGATCTAAACGTAGCTTTAGTTGTGGGTCAACTATTACATGAACGTCCGCGTTTTCTACAAAAAACGTTTTGGATATTTTAGAAACCCTGTTTAGAGATTTTGTTACATTCTTCATTTGAAATGCACATGCAATTGGTAAAAGTAGAATTGAAAGATAGATCAACATAATTCACTATCATGGTATATTAAATATGAGATTATAATATTATTTTATTATTTATAATTTTCTGTTGTGAACTAATAGAGTTAGTAATGCCTTTTATATTGAATACAATAAAGGAAGTTTAATTTCTCACACGCAATGGATCTATTAAAGCACAAATGAAACGTTGTTATTGAGTTTATTTTATAAAAACTTCAAAATCATTAGCAATTAGAAATATCAAGAAGATAATAAGTAGCTTATAATCCTTTCGCCACAGGAATTTAATTACCCCGAATGGGGTACGTTTCTGTGGCCCCTCCCACAGACAACAAACAAATGATGATCTTTTAGTTCTTATAAACTTTCGTCATTTGAATAAAATTATAGGTATTAAGCATGAATTTTTATAATTCACCTCATATCAATATGAGGCGCCGTTTCGGACTTAATTACATTACAAATATATGTGTTTTTTTAGCATATATAATTTAATTTCTAGCAAATATATCGAAATTAACAAAAATATATTTCAATATTTAGTATATATACAGAATAATTATTTATATAACACGTTTGACAAAGAAATATATATTTGACGGAAAATAAATATATATTTGTGACAATTACCATATTTATATAAAGTAGGGTTTCTTAATTTGCCGCTACGTGGCTTAGAAGTCTGGCAACATCGCAACAGAATTTAGCGCGAAACTGTGTATTGCAGTTGCTGTGTAATGGTTTAATTCTCGACGATGTCTATAAAGTGTTCTTGTAGAAATACCTAAAGTTTTAGATATTCGCTCCCAATTCAATCCAATATTTCTCAAAAATGTAATTTGCTCTTCTAATTCAGCAAAAAAGCTTCCATCGATATTCCAGACATTTTAAAATTAAAAAGATAGCCACTTTAATTTCACAAATTTTAAAACTACGAACGACAGTTGAAGGAAGTTGCCAGACTTCTAAGCCACCTAGCGGCATAAAGGGAAAAAATGAAACAATTTAATGGTTAGTTACATCTCAATCACTAGCACTAACTTTGAAAATAAACTTCTTATATTAACTTATTTTGCCTTATTTTTCACTTTTTTATAATTTCGGACCATTTTTAAATATGAACTAAAATTACTTTTAATGATATACCTAACACTAATTTATTATTGTACACTCTTAAAAAGTGACAAGTTAAACAAAAATTCCGAAAGTATTTATATTTTGGGACAATATTGTAGAAGGTCAAAAAATTATGAATCCGATTCTTGCACCCTTTTCCGCCCCCCGGAATATTGTTAAATTATTGAAAAAAGAACGTAAATTTGTAATAATTATGAAAGAAATTCCGAAATTTATGCAATTCTTGGAGAACATTTTAATAATTATTACACTTCTTCTATAAAGTTTCCACCCTACTAATATGATGACCGGAACACTGCAAATAGTTGGGATAATTAATTTGCCTATATGACTGCATAAACAGTTATTTACATACTTTTACAATTTTTTCCGACAGGATATACTATACCAAAACGAAATTCATAAGCTATCATTTGCAATGTTCCGGTCATTGTAGCGGGGTGCAAAACTTTATTGAAGATGTGTAACAATAAATTATTAAAATGTTCTATAAAATGTTTTATAAAATAAAAGTATTAAAACGCTTATCTGAATTTTTTTCAAAAAGTTATTGAAAATTCACGCTTTTTGTTAATTTAACAATATTCCCGGTGGCGGAAAGGGGTGCAAAATCGGATTTATTATTTTTTTACCTCCTCCAATGTTGCCTCAAAATTGGAAAACTTTCGAAATTTTTTCATACCCATTTTTCTACAATGACTGGCCTATAAACTTAAGACTAATTCAATGTATAAAATGCAAATCAAACTAATTGGAATGTGCTATTGCAAGCAAGATAATGTACTTACCTATACCTAGTAGTATTCTAGTATTTATTGAATTTCTAAGCAATTTCTATCAAACGTAGGCGTAGATATATCACGATATGAATCAAAACATGCAAGTTAAGGATTTCCATGCTACCAAATTTTATATTGAAGTACAGAAAGTGGTTTATATTTTCCCTGCAGCTGTTTCATATTTTCCCAAAAGTTTAATTTAATATTATAAAAAAGATCTTTATTAAAAAAATAAAACAAGTAAGGCATTCTCATCTTTCATCTATTTTCTGTGTGCAAAATTAATATAAATCCAAAATTTCTATTTATATTGCAGTAATAGAGAAAGTTGTACAGCAAGAAATGAAATTAATTTTACATATTTTTAGATCGTTTACGAAAAGGCGTTATCTACAGTACTCCTAGGAAGATATAATATTTCAAATTTTTATATAATTGAAAATAAACTTTATAGAATATGATAGCGCTTTCGATTTTGTAATTAAGTCATATTGTTTATTAATTACATGCCTGTTTCACTTTTTCCCTTCTTTTTAGGTGTTTCATTTTTACCCCACTTGACCCTATATCAAAATATGACCTTAGTATAAAATGCTAAAGAAAGAATCTTAATTTTGGAAAAGCGTATGTGTGTTGCACTGGAAAGTATATGTGGCACAAAGAGAAATAAAACTGTTCAACGAGTGAAGAAAAAAGCGTTTAATTAATACGAAAAAATGTACATATTATAGGTAATTTAGGTACCTTATTTAATTGTATATTTAAGACTATAATAAATATATGATATCAATAATTAAAGTAAACTAATAATATTTCTGAAATTACTATTATTTTAAAAGTAATTTTGGTTGTAATATAAAATTTAATGTAACAGATGCGGATAATATTGACCTAATATGCAATTCAAACACTATTTTTATTTTAATTATATATTAGTTATTTATGTACCTAGAGTAATATGCCAAGAAAAATCCTTAAAATGTTAATGATCTAAATAAGTCCAAAATTGATCTGTGGACTAAGGGGAAGGCAAACCACCACCCCATTAACATTAACATTTCCCTGGTACAGCCTTCTTGGCTAAGTCGGGGGGATCGCCGTACATCCGAAATCGGATAGGCACCTGAAGAAGAAGAAGATGTACCTAGGGCATTATGTAGATGTTTATGTCGAGGGCAACCAGTTTAAGAAGTCGAGGGCCGATAGGCCCGACAGTTTTTAAGTTGCCCGAGAGCATAAAAATCCAGTAATGCCCGTGGTGCATACAACGTTTTATATTTCACTGCATCATTATTTGTGAAAATTTAAAAAATTTATAAATTTTGAATTTGATTTTGCTAAATTTTCTAGTTTGCGGTGGCTTGTATCTATGACGATTTTTTTAATTTATTGTTTGTGACAGTGACACTTGTATTGAGAGGGCATAATAAGCGGGCATTATGCTTTATACGCCCTAGGGCATTATAACATACTTAATATAATAATAATAATAATAATTTTAGACTCCATTGGAATTGATACGGAGATGTCAGTAGAATGGCTTAAGATAGTAGTGTTACATTTAGAAACCGACGGATTCATGTGTGCTATTCAAGGTGGAGTTATTGCAACCAATAACTACAAAAAGCACATCATGAATCTGGAGGTTTCAGATCACTGTAGAAAATGTAACCTCCTCAACGAAACCATCGAACACATAATAGCCGGTTGTTCTTACTTAGTTCCTACTGACTACCTCCGAAGACACAACCAAGTTTGCAAGATAGTACATCAGCAAATTGCAAAGATAGTTGGCTTATTAAGCAATTTTAAGCCATATTATGACTATATTCCTGAACCTGTTCTTGAAAACGAATTCTCCCTTTTATACTGGGACAGATTAGTATTAACAGACAGGGAAATTAGTCATAATAGACCTGACATTGTTTTAATAAGCCAACGAGACCAAAATGCAGTCATCATTGACGTTGCTGTGCCCCTATCAAAAAATGTGTTGAATACGGAAAAAGAAAAAATCCGCAAATATGAGGCATTAGCGATGGAAATGATGAGTGTGTGGGGTCTAACCAAAATTTCTATAATACCGATAGTAATATCAGCTACTGGTTGCGGTATCTTCCAAATTTAAAACCCATCTGTCTTATTTACATAGACCTCTCTTCAAAATTATTCCCCGAGATGCAAAAAGCAGTCATTTTAGAAACTTGCCACATTGTCAGAAAATTTTTAAATGCTATCACGTAAAAAGAAATGCCGAAACTTATAAGTAAACTATTTAATTTGTTTTTAACCATATAAATTTAATGTGCTTATTTAAGATTTATAAAAAAAAATAATGCAACACACAATAAAATATAGAATGGTTGGAGCGAAATCCCCCATTCTATATTATTATTCCACAATGTAAAATATGTGAGGTTTTCAATAAACAAGAATAATAATATTTATTGTAATAACTATAACATAATAGAAAGGCATCTTGAACATACTCGGTTAAATCCTTTAATTCCTAGTATAATTCAGATTCTGTAAATCTGTATATTTTTAACTCCCGATGCAAACAGAAGGGGTTTCATAAATTTATCGTGTATATCTGTATGTCTGTCTGTAGCATCGTAGCTCCCAAACGGATGAATCTATTTTGGTAATTTTGTTTGTTTCAAAGGCGACTTGAGCGAGAGTGTTTTTAGCTATGATTCAAATAAATCTGTTCAGCCGCTTGAACATCATCAGCTCTTTTCCTAGTTGATGAAGTAATATATGGGTCATTCCACCAAATGAAATCATTTTTAAAGTGCGATGATCCCCTCGGATTTTTTTTCAAATTTTGCGGAGTTAATCTCTGAATAATAATAATGACTCACTGAAGATTTTAGCTCTTAATATTAAGTACTTTTGTATAGTAATGATTTTTTGAATTTTGACAATTTTTTCTTTTTTGACTTTTTCGTTAATATTTTTGCAGTTTAGAAACATTTTTCATAAAAATACAAACAGTACAGTTATTTTTGTAAAAAAATACACATACACACACTAATTATTTCAATTTAACGAGAGGTTTACTTCAAAATGGGTCGACTAAAAATCTCTTCTAAAACTATTGGGGGGGGGGGTTAATTTTTTTGGTGATTCAAAAAATCTTTTCCCAAGGGAGCGATAAAACAAACAAAACACTAACTTTATGAACAGATTATCAATATTTACGCTACCCCCCTTTATTTTCTAAAATTGTTAATTATGAAATAGTAGTACTTTTTGTGCATCATGTGATGTGTTCTGCGCATCAATTTTAAAAAAACTGCGTATTCAGTAAAACTTAATGCACCAGCACCGACCTAGACCAGCCCCTGGTGGGATCATGTAATATGGGGAGCAGAACTGTTTCTTGTTTTGTGAACCGGCCAACACGCACTAATTAGCACTACTAGCATACTAGTAACAAGACGTTAGCAAATTTTTGCAGAAAAGGAAATATTTTTATTTTCGCCCAAGACGAAAATAAAGTGGTTAAATGCCACTCGCATTTTTCAGCAAAACTTCGAGTGCGTTCAGGCCTTGCGCTCGATCACCACTTGACTAGCTAATTTTAATTAGTTGGCCAGTTAGTAATCACCGCGATGGTCCTCAGATGTTAAAAGAGATGATGGAGGCTTCGCTTCCAAGAAACTTTGAATCAATGAGAAGCTGTGCTGTGTGTGTGATTAATATTCTCTGACTCTGATGGTCAATTTGAGGTTTTCAGCAAACATTTCTTTGATTTCAGCAATGTTTTTAGGATGTGGCTATCTATACATACAGTATGTATACGCAATTGGCTATTTATACATACAGTATGTATATGCAATTGGCTATATATAGATACAGTATGTATACGTATGTGGCTATCTATACATACAGTATGTATACTTAATTGGCTATATAAGCATACAGTATGTATATGCAACTGGTTATTTATACATAATTATAGTATGTATACAAGTTAGCAACGAATTTGTAAATCTGTACAAGTTTCTATAGGAATAAAAGACAAATATGTATCACTTGAGGAACAATTCCTTAAAAATTGGGATAGCTGTAAAGAAATGTGGGTACATTATTGTATGTATAATCGCTGGCGGGAGCTGTGTTTTGTGTGGTCTTCCAGCAGTCGGTTGTATGCCGTGTTGTATGAAGACGCCTCTCGAATGTTATTTCGGGAGGAAAAATGTTAAGGTTCTTCGTTTCAATTAAAAAACACTTTCAAATCACAAGAACAGAATTACAAGAGAACTTGAAGTGATCTGCTTGGTGGTCAGGATGCAAAATTTGGACTTAAAAAAACAGGGCTTACAAAAGTTGGCGACGATGGCGGTAACTCTTACAAGGAAGTGGCGCTTTGTACAATGGCGCCAAATACAAATACAAAAAACACAAAGATCTTGCCAATTATTTTAGAAAACATTCATCATTAAGAGCGCTCCGGATCACGTGACTTTCTCTGTCTACGTAGGGAACGTTTAATTCGATTATTATATAAAAAAAGTTAATTTTGCTTTTGCTATTTCATTTTTAAATGTATTTTGAATCGTGGATACTCCTTAAAATTTGAAAAAAAAATTAAATTATTTTTTTTTTACTGAATTTAAATATTATTCGAAATAATATTTAGTATCCACTATTTGTCTCCATATATTATTAATAATAGATAAAATTGTTTACATAAAATAATTTCGTTATAGCCTACAGAAGTTCCTTTCGTAATTAAAAGGAAGGCGTTTGATTGGCTTTCGACTGAAAAAGTCACGTGATCCGGAGTGGTCTTAATGGGAGACACTACAACGAACAGAATTGAACGATCATTTTGGACCCTTAATCAATACATGCAAACTAAATATCATAGTTTGACAACAATTTATTTACCTTATGAGACGGTCATTGCCTTGCAGCTAACGCAGTTGGATGCGAATATGGGGCACCGGGTTCAAACCTGGGGAGAGTAAAACTTTCTTATGACTAGTCTCCGTGCTTCGGAAGGCACGTTAAGCCGGTGGTCCCCTGGGTTAGTGAATTGCTACCATTAACATAATATACCAAGATACAGGCACATCTGAAGGCAAATCTAGCAAGCTACCTGATGGATGTAAAATATTTATATGCTCAAAGTTTCTAACACTGCCAAGGAAACGACGCATGTGTTGGGAAATAACAGGCCTTGGTTTACTAGAAAAGAATTCTCTAGAGATTTACTTCTAGAAAGAAGAAGAATAAAGTTTGGTATTGATTCAAGAATAAATAACAAATTAGCAAAAAATTTAAAAAAAATTTTTTTAATTATGGATAGTGATATCGAGATAAAAAAGATACTGGAAGGATATTCTGAAGCCCTCACAGAGACGGGAATAAAATTATTTCAGAGACAGTTAAAAGTATTTAAAACTTTAGAGTCCAAAATGAGAATTAAAAATAAAAGCATTGAGGAAAATCTTGATAGCAAAATATCAACATTTTATAATACCTACATCGGTTTATTTTGGAATTATTTTAGTGCACAATGTCGTCATATTCTTATGATAAGAACATAATAATAATTTGGACATTATTTTTTCAATTGAAAATGCACTAATAAGTATGGATACAGATGATGTAAATGAGACATAGATGATCTTATTAAAGATGAAACTTTTGCTGGGTAAATTTAAATAAAATAAAATTATAATTTTATTTATTAATCAATTTAAACTACCAATACAGTAAAATAAATATATTATTTTTGATTTTGTATTTTACTTTTCTTTTATGGATAGTGGGCTTAGTCTTTCTCTTCGGATGTGTTTTGAATTTAATTTTAGTTTTGAATTACAAGTTTTAATTTGATTGAATTGAACCGAATCTGTTCTTCAGTTTCTTCTGATGGCTCAATTTATTGTACTAATTCCACTACTCTCATGTTCAAAAAGAAAAATTCTGTTTCTTACATTATTTTCTATTACTTTTAATTCCTCTACATATTTTTAATATTTTTAATTATCGTCAGTGCCGCATTAAATTGTTCCCTATCGGATAACAAAAAGTAAAATACAAAATCAAAAATAATATATTTATTTTACTTTATTGGTAGTTTAAATTGATTACTTTATTGAACAACATTGTAAATGACCTTTAACAAATAAAACTATAATTTTTTTTAATAAAAATATAGTGTAGTTATTTGCAAATTTTAATTTTAATAATAACGCATACAGTCAGTATGTATGAATAGCCAATTGCGTATACATACTGTATGTATAAATAGCCAATTGCTTATACATACTGTACATGATACTGTATGTATAAATAGCCAATTGCATATACATACTGTATGTATAAATAGCCAATTACATATACATACTGTATGTATAAATAGCCAATTGCGTATACATACTGTATGTATAAATAGCCACATCCATGTTTTTAACGGTTTTTGATGTTACGGCCTGCCACTGTTTTCATGCCATTTGTTCAATATATATATAAATGTTTATATTCGATTGAGTTATCATGGATGAAATAGTTATCAAACATTTTCAAGGTTTTTTGAAAGATAGATGCGGATCGATAGTATGGAAATATTTTTACATACAGTGAGGCCTAAGGCCGAACAACTATCACCTACACTTATGATTGTATTCTCTACCTCCGGCTAGTCATTTATAACAATAATCATGTGTGGGCGATAATGATATTATGCTTGAATGTGTAACATAGAAGTTTGGTTATTTTGTAATCTAAATTTATATTTATACACGAGAAATATATTTAAGTGAAAGTTTACAATAATGACAAAGTATTATATTTTTACTTTATATTTAAAAATTATCAATTCGCCCAAAAATATAGCTATCGAAATAATTAAGCCAGTTAACCATATAACAAACACTCCATATAAGTGTTTTACACATAATAATTGGGGTTCCGAATAATGGTTATTGCCATTATTGTCAGGAAAATTATGAAGCAAACTCACCAATTTCACATTCAGAATACCACTTGCTCTTACTCTACTTATATATGTATTAAAAATTGGTAAAAAATAATGCCCTTTCTTCATAGTATAAAGCATTTCAAATCTAAGAAATGCCGAATTGCTGACTATAAAGTCAATACCTTTTGTTATTTCAGTTGGAACAAATTTTAAAGCTACATTTTTTGGAACAGGCACGCTAAAATTTTTATAAAGCTGTACCATATTTATCAAGTAAGTAACATTATTATTGCTTAGTGGTTCTAGTTTACTAACAATTTGCTTGAAAGTATTGCTATTAAAAAGTGCTGCTTGTTCCTTTAACTGTCTAATTTGATTAGGATGGGCGACTAAACTTAATTTTGAATCAAGTAGTTTTTCAATTGTGTCGATTGGTGATTGATACGATGGTTGTAAAAGAATGCTACTCAGTTTACTTTGAAATGCATTGTCAATATGTATTATAAAAAACAGATATAATATCATAATCATCCTTAAGAGACTTGATTTAGGAGGTAATTTTAGAGCAATTGAAAATATTAATGAAAATGTGCTTAAGATGCATATGGAAAATTGTTTATATATTTCACGTTCGTTTAAATACCTTGCAATTAAATTCCAAACTACTCCTGTCATAAAAACCCAACATATAATTAACAACCATGTCTTCACTTCAAAAACCATAAATATTATTTTAAAATTTGGAATTTCATCAGGCCGCGGAACAGCCCATGTTGCTATATCGTAATAAATTGTATCACTTAAATCATAGTTTTTAGAGCTATCTATATTTCGTGCAATATGTGATGCTATAAAAATATCATTGGTGACATTGTTTACAACTGTCGGATCATTGAAATTACTAATGACAACAGATACTTGCAACTGTTGACTGATTAATTCAATGAAACTGATAAATACTGCATCCAATGGTGAACTTTTCAATGTAGAACTTATTTTCTTAAAATTCTCAAAAAGATAAAACTGAATTGTACATTTACTAAAGTTTTGAGATTGACTCTTGAAAATTTTATTAATACTTTTGTAACTTTTTCCCAAGAAGTGGTCGATTATAAAATTTTGACCACAGTGATTTTTTGATGCAAAAGGTAACCAGATGTATACATTGGGAGCAATTTCTTCATCTTGATTTAATACCATTAAAACGACACTTCTAATATGATATTGCCAAAGCCTTCTGAAAATGTTGGCGGCGTCTTGCATAAAATACGTTATTATTAGATATCTTCCTCTTGGACTACGATATGGGTTCCACATCCGACTTTTAACAAATGCATCGAAAGTAGTATTTAAATTTATATGATTCTGAACATAGAAAATGTAATTGTTTGTAAAACTTTCATTTGCATGGTGTAAGTTGTCTGTTGCTGTTATAATTAATGGATTCTGCAAAGTATTTAAGAAATTTGCTGTTAGTTGTGCGTCAACTATTACATGAACGTCCGCGTTTTCTACAAAAAACGTTTTGGATATTTTAGAAACCCAGTTTAGAGATTTTGTTACATTCTTCATTTGAAATGCACATGCAATTGGTAAAAGTAGAATTGAAAGATAGATCAACATAATTCACTATCATGGTATATTAAATATGAGATTATAATATTATTTTATTAGTTATAATTTTCTGTTGTGAATTAATAGAGTTTTTAATGCCTTTTATATTGAATACAATAAAGGAAGTTTAATTTCTCACACGCAATGGATCTATTAAAGCACAAATGAAACGTTGTTATTGAGTTTCTTTTATAAAAACTTCAAAATCATTAGCAATTAGAAATATCAAGAAGACAATAAGTAGCTTACGATCCTTTCGCCACAGGAATTTAATTACCTCTAATGGGGTGCGTTTCTGTGGCTCTACCCACAGACAACAAATAAATGATGATACACTCTGAAAAAAAATTTGCCGCTGTGACAAAAATTTAACTAAGGTAAAACACCCACTAGTTGAACAGTTTTGAAAGTAAAACCTATTTCACTCTAATTTAAGCAAATACAATTCGATTAATTTGATTAAAATATGTTATTTATGAAAATATAGATAGTTTTGCATATAATAGCAAAGAAAAAAGGAATAATTAATAAAATTATCATATTTTTACAAGGTTTTTAAAATATACTTCAAATGCAGCTGTAATTGAACAATCTAGTTTGAATCGCAGCCGTAATTGAACACTCCCGTGGTGGTTGTACTTGAACACGTGTGAAAATAGTAAAAATCAGTCAAAATCAAACAAAAATCCAATCGATATTCTAAAGATACATTTGGCAACATTGATTTATTTATGTATGACAAACGTAATGGACAAACGTGATCATTTTATGTTAGTTTTTTCGAGTTCAAGTTCATAACTTAAAAACTGTGTTTGCGCGGTTTACGGTGTAGTAACTTTCGATGGCAAAAGTAGCATGCTTATCGGCTATTCCACATGCCAACTTTTAAGTTAACAAAAATATAATTATTTCGATTTATAATTTAAAAAAACTTATAGAAATCAATTGCTAAATCGTCAAGTAATTATAAAATACGGATATTACTTATTATGAATATTCCGTTTTTGCATTAATACAATTTCAAAAATCTCTTCAAGTACTAGTTCCATTTCTTGCGGTGTTCAAGTGCTGGGTGTTTTACCTTATACCAACAAATAATATTAGTCACTATAGCCTCAACTAAAAATTTGCTATTACAACAAAGTGATTTTTGTTGAACATTTGTTTGTTGCCCCAACTAAAACAATTAGTTTTTATAAAAAATAAAACTTTGTTGCTTCAACTAAGAAATTTTGGTGGTAGGTAAGTAACCTCAGCTCGGTTTTTTAAAATTTCCACTGTCAAGAATCATTAAAAACGGTACAAAAAGCTATTATAAAACAAAATATTTGCGAACCATTGTAAATAGGGCTCTAAAAAGTCAAATTTTCAAAATTTGTATTGTCCGATGCAGTCTTACGAGTTAGAAACGGTTTAGAACATTCCATTGGCTGCCGAAACCCCGCCTCTAACATATCCCACCAAAAGCTTATATAAGGTGTGTACTTCATAAAATGCTCTCAGTACATACTGGCGATCACAACAATGTGTCGTGTGTTGAGCGTTAAAAAACAGTTCTTTTTAGGGCCAAAAATACTTAGAAAGGGTTACGGTTTTAACGACGTTGAATCTCGCTTTTTTTTGAAACTCTGGCGGGGGTGGTTGTGTTGCCGAAATGGGCCTTTCGCGCGCTACGCTGCGCTCCGCACGCTACAGACCCATTTTTCGGCAACACTAAACTCATTAAAAACATCCCTCTAGGGTGATCCAACTCGGCACATTGTGCTATTAGCAAGGGGTAAATCTCGCTTTTGTTATGCATCTCTGGCGGGTGTGTTTGTGTTGCCGAAATGGGCCTTTCGCGCGCTACGCTGCGCTCCGCACGCTACAGACCCATTTTTCGGCAACACTAAACTCATTAAAAACATCCCCCGAGGGTGATCCAACTCGGCAAATTGTGCTATTAGCAAGGGGTGAATCTCGCTTTTTTTTGCTGCAAATTTAAGCCAAAATTACGTTGAAAATGTGAATTTACCTCGACATTAACTGTACGATGAATTTTTCCGTGTTTTTTAGTCAAAAATACCCCTAAAAAGTGAAATTATGTCGATGTTAACTGCGCGACGGACTAGGTACTACTGGGTGCGTAAGCGAGCTCCGGTTTTTCCACGTGTTAGAGTAACTCACACCACACGGACTGACGACAGAATGACTGTGACGTTTGAAAATCGAGTTAAAATTGGCAACTTTAAAATCGATTATTGGCCAAACTAATCGATATACGACTTTCATCCTCACCTTAATCGCTTCGTCTATATTTTTTCTATCTAAATCCGTCGAGTTTTTTTTAATAAATTTAATATTCTCGAGCTGAGCCTACTTACCTGCTACCGAAATTTTTTATTATAACAAATATGACTTGATTGCCTCAACTAAAAGGTTTGTTGTAATAAGAAATAAAACTTTGTTGTTTCAAGTAAAAAATTTGTTATAATAGCAAGTAAAGCTATGTTTCTTCAAATAAAATATTTGTTATTATAAAAAATTAAACTTTGTTGTTACAAGTAATACATTACTTGATGCAAACGAACCTCATTTAGTTGTACCGAGTAAAATTCTTGCTGTGCTAACTAATAAATATATGTTGTATGAAATAATATATTTGTAGTACCAGCCAAATAATGAATTTCAAAATAAAAATATTTCATTGTATTTCATAAAGTTTTATTTCGACGAAATATAATACTTAAATAAAACCTATAAGCTAAAAGTAAGAAAACCTAAAATTACTACAAAATAAATATAAATGTAACAAACTGAAATTTCTACTACATCTACTACTGATTAAAATAAAATTTTAGTAGTTATGAATAATTTTCCATCGGCCATTCATGTACCGATGAAAAATTATTCATACACACAAAGCAACGTGGCGTTATTAATTATATAAAAAAAAAACTAAAACTAAACCTTACAAGGGGTCACTACAGTGAGTATGTCGCCAATCGAGATCCCAATTTTTTTTGGTGATTCTAGTTGCTAAAAAAATTATCACTTTTTCGAATTTTAGTCGATTGGCTATTGGTTCTTGAGTTATGAATTTTTAAAAATACTATAGTGAGTTAACTGCTATTATTACAAAAAACCGTGGTGGTTTAGCGGTTAATAATTTGTAATGGTAATTCGTAGGTCATTAATTTTTTACTTCCGATAATAAATGACATAATTTAAAGAAAAAAAATTTTCCTGGGCTGGGATTAGAACCCAGGACCTACGCGTTACAACGTCTGCCTTTCAAAAATTCATAACTCAAGAACTAAGAGGCAATCGACTAAAATTCGAAAAAGTGATAATTTTTTTAGCTACTAGAATCACCAAAAAAATTGGGATCTCGATTGGCGACATACCCACTGTAGTGACCCCTTGTTAGATTCGATCTTAAAAGTATTTCAACAGCTAATTTATTCCTTTTTCGTTCTAAAGTTGGCTAACCTCACCAAAAATCTAAAAAAAAAGAAAAAAAAATTAGCGAGAACTAATTAACGAAAATAATTGGGGTTGTATTCGATGAAAATCAGTTTGCAACTAAAAATAATAATATGTATAACACATTATCTTGGTGACTAGTTTTTAAAAATAATAAAACTTACGAAAACATAATATCCTAACTTTAATTTGAGAGCAGGAAATGTATCCATATAGTCATTTATTGATCTATTTCTCCACAAATTCCTTTTGTCAAAAGTTATATCTCATTTTTTAATCACTTCTGTCCACGGTTCAATTGAGTTTTTTAGCCATTGTACTTCATCATCTGTATCTAAATAAAATAAATACTTACTTATAACAAAACATTAATGATTTAAAAATCATTAAAACTTGCTTTTATTTCTGAAGGTAATATAAAAAAAAATTGCTTATATACCATTTCGCCCACAGGAAGGATATAATTCGTCGGAAATCTCAATAGAAGATGCTGGAGATGGTACCTATTATCAGTTGTTGTAGTAGAACCACCACTAATACTCCAAGAATTACTACTATCAAAACCTGATTCGGCTAAATATTCCTTATATCGTTTAATGAGCAAACCTCTCGGTCCTATTTTGGGAATTATTTCCTTAATAACATCAATGGTGAGAGCCTCCATATTGATTACGTTTTCTAAAATTGGATCAACTTTATTGTTCTTGCATACGTTATGACATTAAAAATAAATTTAATTCAAAATAATAGATTAAACAAGATATTTAGAAGCATTTTAAGAAATGAAAATTTTTACTCAATTTAAAATTCCATACAAAAATATTTTGAAAAAAAAACGCTCTGGCGGTTAACGTTTTAAATATTCAAATCTTCACAAATTCAATTTTATATTCATTGAATGTCGCTAAATAATAATTATTACTGTATTTTTGCTACTAAAAGAGTAAAAATAAAATATTATTTTTTTTAATTTAACAAAATTAATAGGTAATATAGATACTTAGTACTATTTGCTGACAAAAATTTCTTTTGCATTAAAATGTATACTTGCATGGGTAATATTTTTTTTATATTCAAACCTACACGTACCTATTTTGTATTAACCCTTCACTGCATCGTGATGTTTATAAACAACATAAATTTAAATCACCTGTAAAAATTTAAACTTTTGGATTTATTTGAACTTTTTTCTTTAAACAATGCCACGATATATCTGAGATTCTTGCTATCACATGCAAAAGGTATAAATTTCAAAAGATAAGCAGATTTCAGCAGATTACTCTTTCGAAGTCGTGAATCTAATGTGATTGCTTGTTAATGCATATTTCGCTCCGTATTCATTTATTAATTATTTTCGTTTTAAATTGTTTTTTTTATTGTTATGAAGTGATATTTAGTTTAGAAAGGTATTGATTAACACATTTATTTAATTTATTTGTAAATTAGTCCAAAAGAAAAATTTTTATAGCAAATAACATAATTAGAAAAAAGCATCATTTTATTCGATAAAAAAAATTCCTTGCAAGAAATATTTTTTTTTAATATTTTTTCATATATCAGGAAACCACAATAAACAAAATATATTTTTTTAAGGCAAAAAAAAATGTCATGCAGTGAAGGGTTAAATAAACTTATGACGTATTTTTAAAGCAGTGAGATGATCATACAAGTATGTACATACCTGCATCAAGGTTAAGCCGCGCGCCGGCGCCGGGGTTATCAAATACTCAGAGTAAGCAATATCGGGGAAGCACAAATATTACAATAATTATTGACACTAAATTAATTTTGTTATTCCGTATTAAATATTATACTGCTAATAATTATAAAATAATTCATTTTAGAGACATCAACTTTGTACTATTAATGGGTAGTTATGAAATTAAAATGAAATTTTGTTCCTCCTGACCATGAACCATACGCATCAGTTAAATATAAATAAAATCTTTTGTTGTAATCTAATTTTTATTTTACTTACCTTCAAAAACTGCACAGAGTTCAGGTAACTGCCACTTTTCTAAAATTTCGGCTACACTAATTTTGTTTATTATTACAAGTATAATTATTATTTTCGTAGTTATTACACATTATACAACTGATAGTAATTAACGACTTCTAATAATGAGAAATTACTATTCCACGCATACTCGTTAATGTTCGGTTTAACGAATTTCTAATGTAACAAATTTATATTTGTTGCATTGTTGATTAACAAATATTAGATTTCGGACAACAAAAATATATCCTAGTAGAACAAAATATTTTATTTCAGATAACAAAATTGTATTATTTACTTCAACATTTTCATTTTCTTTACGACAACAAATGCCAAAAAAATATTTGTTGAAACAACTAGTTTTATGTTATTCCAAATAATATTTAATCAACTAATCTGTATTTGTTAGCTGGGCAAAAACATTTTTCAGAGTGTAATATTTTAGTTTTAATAAACTTTCCTTATTTGAATAAAATTATAGGTATTAAGCATTCATTTTTATAATTCACCTCATATCAAACTCTGTTGAAGTTTAGTTTGGCCTGATACAGTATGTGATAACTACATCAAAATTTTCTAAAATAAATTTTCCAACCAGTAATAGATTAAATTATAACAACACAGTGCTTGAGAAAATACGAATAATCAAAGAAATCTATAGAGCACAGCAGGCAATTTGACTTATCAATATCTTCCACATTAATGGGCAAGAAGCAAAGAAATCAAAGTAAACAGTATCAGCTCGGATTCCATCAACAGCATTCCAAAATAGAGAATAGAGCAGGTATATAATATTTATGATCGCGGCTAAAATTAGACATGACCTGGAAATCAAGAGATATTTTTCAGCTAAATAAACATTTTTTCCCATGGCTCCTGTATATTAAGGTGCCGGCCGGAGAGTCCCGAAAAGCGGCTTCACTTGACCAAATCAAGGAAATGAAGATCTTAATCGGTTCCCTAGTGCTTAAAATGTCGATACTAATATGAGTAAGAATGAGACGGAGTAATCGTACCAGACAGAGAGAAGTACGACGTCTTACCTTCAATGCTTTAATAAAATTTACATCCTTGTTGGGATGGTAGTTCCAAATACCTGTATACAGGACGTAGATATTGTCATATTTTTAAAACTGAAATTGAAATTGAGTTTAAGAACAGATAAAATTTTGCTTTTTATTTTTCTATTAAAATGATATTACTCTAGTTAAGGGTTGGCAATATCGATACAAATAAAGACCTGTGAATGAACAGGTGCACAAGGTTTTGAACAGTCAATCAACTCAATGGAGAGGGAGTAATTTAGAGTTTTTTTATTGTAAATAATGATGTACGATAGAGTTGGAAAATTCAAATTTTTAAATGTGTTGGAATTTAAATCACGAGAGGGCGTTAAAAAGTGATAGTGTCGGAAAAAGTAACGACGAGTGGTCTCTTCCAATGGAGAGTAGAGCAGAGCGGTTGGGTTAGAAAAGCCGGCCACACAAATTTTAATAAAAGTGCTTAAAAAAAATAAAGTTAAAATTGCTCGCAGTAGCAAACTTAATAGATCAGTGATTCAATGAAAATGGAATAAGTTTATGGAAGACTTCAATCATGAAGCAACGAATTTTATGGGTTCAAAATTGTATGGCACGCCGTTTTACTTTTTATTACAAAATTTAAATTGCCTAAAGTTTTATTTCTAAGGTTCTAATTCAAATCAAATCGACGTTACTTCAAAATTTTTTTCGCAATTTAAGCAGTTGTTTAAAAATATATGTTCATTTAATACAATTGTTGAATTATTTTGTTTTTAAAATTTTTCATTTTTAAAATTATAAATTTTATTTTCTATCCTTTAAATGACAAACGCTCTAATTCTAATCATTTAAACGTTTGTTCAAATTGTTTATTCTAATTTAATCAATTGTTAAAAGAAATATTTGAATTTATGCAATTGTCGAATTTTTACAATACAATTTAAACAAATGACAAAAATTTTTATTTAATGATATCGATTTAAAGCAATACACAGAAAATTTTTGCCTAACGTTTTATTTGGCTCTGCCCATCGGTGGAGAAATTTTGAACTTCGCTTTAATTTTTTTGGCAACTATGTTCAAAATTCAAATCCTTAAGGCAGGTAGTGAGTGGCGTGGGTTGCCTATGTAATGCGTAATTTTTACTTATTTATGTTTAATTTAGACAAGAGAATCAAAATTTCTTTTTTATTATTATTATTACCTGTTTTTATTAAGATATTATTGAATGGTCCAATTCCCAAAAAAATTAATTAATAAACGTAAAAATAGGAATTTTACATGGAGAAATAAAGTAATGTGCTTTACAGCATATAGGGAAACTTTGTAGATTTGGGTACGAATGAAAACAAAAGTTGCATAATATACGAATACGAAGCCTCTTGAAATAAGGTAATAAGCCCTCCTAACATAAACTATTTTTTGTCAAAAATCTATGTTTATTATATGCAGTGGGCTTTATTTATTTCGGATTCAAAATAGTCTCAATCGATAGCACTTCGTTAGTGCCTGTTTGTGCAAACATTTTTTTGTTTGTACCCAAATAGTTTTTGAAATATTCGAGATTTTCGGTAACATCGCACATGGTAACATATAGAGTTATTTATAATTTCGGATTCAAAATAGTCTCAAACGCACCTGTATGAATGGATTAACGAGATTCTGGGAAAAACTTACAGCATGAAGACCAAAATAGTCTCAATCGTTTGTGCTTCGTTTGTACCTGTTTGTGCAAGTTTTACTTTCGTTTGTACCCAAATAGATTTCGAGATAATTCAATTTTAAGTTTGGGGGGGGCTGGAGAAATGCTGTTTTGAATTTCGAATTTCGGATTCAAAATAGTCTCAATCGATTGTACTTCGTTTGTGCCTGCTTGTGCAAGGTTTATTTTCGTTTGTACCCAAATAGTTTTCGAGATAATTCAATTTTAAATTAGGGGGGGGGCTGGAGACATGCTTTTTTGACATTCGAATTATTTTTGAACATATTATTTTTAACAGACTGGGGATTTTGCTAATTGCTTTCATAAGAAAATTATCAAGATTTGTTTATTAGAAAAATGGATAATAATAAAAAAATTACTCGATTTTAACAATATTTATTAATAAAATTAATACAAAAATTATATGTGTAAAAATTATTTTCGTTTTTACCTAAATAGTATTCGAGATAATCATAAAAAAGAATGTTGAAAAGACAAAGAAAATGGAAGGGAAACAACCGAAAATTTTACATTTTACAAAAGGTTTTTTACAAGTGCCCCCCCCCCGAAATGAAATCCTGGCTACGGGCTGACCGACGTGTAAGATTTTGATACCGAAATTTACAACAAAATTAAAAAATTAAAATTAATTTATTTTAATTATAAAAATAAAATTAAAAACATAAAAGCATAGACAAGATTACATTTACATTGGTGATTATAACGAAATATCAGGAATCCACGATTTCTTCATATATGATTGGTTGCGTCGAACCGCAAATTGATCTGGCATGCTTACCGAGGTGCCTAGCCCCTCTGGAAGAAACGCCACGAAGCCATTATCATATTGATGCTGCTCACAGAGTACACCACGGAGAACAAATTCCACGGGGAAGCGAAAATCTTTTAATTAATCCATGTGATATTTTTGGAGTGGTTAAGACATTGGGAGCAGGGGTAGAAAAAGTTTTCACGAATTGGGGGGTGTGTCTGCACTGACTGAGAGTTTGTAAAGTGTTTATAAAGATATTGCTCTAGGCCGCTCGCGAATTCAATAGATCGGGCCGCACTAGACCCCCCCCCAACTTAAAATTGAATTATCTCGAAAACTATTTGGGTACAAACGAAAATAAAACTTGCACAAACAGGTACAAACGATTGAGACTATTTACGTCATTATCCTGTAAGTTTTTCCCAGAATCTCGTTAATCCAATCATGCGCATCAACGTCCTTGAAAATCTCAAAAACTGTTTGGGTACAAACGAAAAAAATTTTTGCACAAACGCACAAACTAAGTGCAATCGATTGAGACTATTTTGAATCCGAAATTCTAAAATAACAGTTTATGTTACCACGTGCGATGTTACCAAAATTCTCGAATATTTCAAAAACTATTTGGGTACAAACGAAACAAATGTTTGCACAAACGTGTCAAACGTTAGAGCCTCGTTAAAGCCTAAAGGCGCTTCCATCTTTTCGTTTGAGCCTCAACTGTTACGGGGTTATTCGTGAAATCTTTGGAGGGGGGGGTCGACTTGTTTTATATTTTAGCCCTTATTTTGAATTTTGGGGTAACTTTGGTGTCAAACTTAGAGCCTCGTTAGAGCTTAATGACTTTTCATTGAGCCTCAATCATCGCGGAGTTATTCACGAAATCTTCAGGGGGGAGGTCTGTAGACATATTTGACAAAATGAATTAGGTCACGATTTGAAAAAAATTTTATTTAGAAAGATACTAAAGCAGTGAAGTTTTCCAAATTTTTAAATAGTGATAATTTTTCAATAGAATTGCAAATTATTTAAATAATTAAAGTAAAATGTTATACATTTTTTTTGTTTATCTCAAAATATAATTACATGACTTAGGTCCTTTTAAAAGTAAAGGATTCATTTATGCTAAACATAAAATGGTTAAAGATTTAGTTATTTTTAAAATCTTTAGAATATCTTAATAATTATTGATTTATAATATATAGTTGCTGTTATACATTTCACTTTCAGCGCATCTTTTATCTCTTGTCTAATCTGAACATAAATAAATAAAAATTACGTATTACATAGGCAACCCACGCCACTCACTACCTGCCTTAAGGATTTGAATTTTGAACATAGTTGCCAAAAAAATTAAAGCGAAGTTCAAAATTTCTCCACCGATGGGCAGAGCCAAATAAAACGTTAGGCAAAAATTTTCTGTGTATTGCTTTAAATCGATATCATTAAATAAAAATTTTTGTCATTTGTTTAAATTGTATTGCTAAAATTCGACAATTGCATAAATTCAAATATTTCTTTTAACAACTGCTTACATTACAACAAAAAATATCAACAAACGTTTAAATCATTACAATTAAAAGGATTCTAATTTAAGCAATACAATTTAAATTTTGTAATAAAAAGTAAAACGGCACTCTAAAATAAAATAATTCAACAATTGCATTAAATGGACATATATTTTTAAACAACTGCTTAAATTGCTAAAAAAAATTTCAAGTAACGTTGTAAAGATTAGAATTAAAGCAATTGAAATTTAAAGATATAAAAATAAAATTTTGAAGTAAAAAGTAAAATTTAGATAATGTATCGTTTTAATATAAATCAGTAATTATTAAGATATTCTATTCTTTATAAACACTTTACAAACTCTCAGTCAGTGCAGACACACCCCCCAATTCGTGAAAACTTTTTCTACCACTGCTCCCAATGTCTTAACCACTCCAAAAATATCACATGGATTAATTAAAAGATTTTCGCTTCCCCGTGGAATTTGTTCTCCGTGGTGTACTCTGTGAGCAGCATCAATATGATAATGGCTTCGTGGCGTTTCTTCCAGAGGGGCTAGGCACCTCGGTAAGCATGCCAGATCAATTTGCGGTTCGACGCAACCAATCATATATGAAGAAATCGTGGATTCCTGATATTTCGTTATAATCACCAATGTAAATGTAATCTTGTCTATGCTTTTATGTTTTTAATTTTATTTTTATAATTAAAATAAATTAATTTAAATTTTTTAATTTTGTTGTAAATTTCGGTATCAAAATCTTACACGTCGGTCAGCCCGTAGCCAGGATTTCATTTCGGGGGGGGGGCACTTGTAAAAAACCTTTTGTAAAATGTAAAATTTTCGGTTGTTTCCCTTCCATTTTCTTTGTCTTTTCAACATTCTTTTTTATGATTATCTCGAATACTATTTAGGTAAAAACGAAAATAATTTTTACACATATAATTTTTGTATTAATTTTATTAATAAATATTGTTAAAATCGAGTAATTTTTTTATTATTATCCATTTTTCTAATAAACAAATCCTGATAATTTTCTTATGAAAGCAATTAGCAAAATCCCCAGTCTGTTAAAAATAATATGTTCAAAAATAATTCGAATGTCAAAAAAGCATGTCTCCAGCCCCCCCCCTAATTTAAAATTGAATTATCTCGAAAACTATTTGGGTACAAACGAAAATAAAACTTGCACAAGCAGGCACAAACGAAGTACAATCGATTGAGACTATTTTGAATCCGAAATTCGAAATTCAAAACAGCATTTCTCCAGCCCCCCCCCCAAACTTAAAATTGAATTATCTCTAAATCTATTTGGGTACAAACGAAAGTAAAACTTGCACAAACAGGTACAAACGAAGCACAAACGATTGAGACTATTTTGGTCTTCATGCTGTAAATTTTTCCCAGAATCTCGTTAATCCATTCATACAGGTGCGTTTGAGACTATTTTGAATCCGAAATTATAAATAACTCTATATGTTACCATGTGCGATGTTACCGAAAATCTCGAATATTTCAAAAACTATTTGGGTACAAAAAAAAAATGTTTGCACAAACAGGCACTAACGAAGTGCTATCGATTGAGACTATTTTGAATCCGAAATAAATAAAGCCTACTGCATATAATAAACATAGATTTTTGACAAAAAATAGTTTATGTTAGGAGGGCTTATTACCTTATTTCAAGAGGCTTCGTATTCGTATATTATGCAACTTTTGTTTTCATTCGTACCCAAATCTACAAAGTTTCCCTATATGCTGTAAAGCACATTACTTTATTTCTCCATGTAAAATTCCTATTTTTACGTTTATTAATTAATTTTTTTGGGAATTGGACCATTCAATAATATCTTAATAAAAACAGGTAATAATAATAATAAAAAAGAAATTTTGATTCTCTTGTCTAAATTAAACATAAATAAATAAAAATTACGCATTACATAGGCAACCCACGCCACTCACTACCTGCCTTAAGGATTTGAATTTTGAACATAGTTGCCAAAAAAATTAAAGCGAAGTTCAAAATTTCTCCACCGATGGGCAGAGCCAAATAAAACGTTAGGCAAAAATTTTCTGTGTATTGCTTTAAATCGATATCATTAAATAAAAATTTTTGTCATTTGTTTAAATTGTATTGTAAAAATTCGACAATTGCATAAATTCAAATATTTCTTTTAACAATTGATTAAATTAGAATAAACAATTTGAACAAACGTTTAAATGATTAGAATTAGAGCGTTTGTCATTTAAAGGATAGAAAATAAAATTTATAATTTTAAAAATGAAAAATTTTAAAAACAAAATAATTCAACAATTGTATTAAATGAACATATATTTTTAAACAACTGCTTAAATTGCGAAAAAAATTTTGAAGTAACGTCGATTTGATTTGAATTAGAACCTTAGAAATAAAACTTTAGGCAATTTAAATTTTGTAATAAAAAGTAAAACGGCGTGCCATAAAATTGAAACACGAAATTAAATTGCTCGTTTTGTTGCAATAATTTTCGTATGGAAGAAACTTGCAAGTTTAAAGAAGTCAGGAGGAGTCATTTGAATTTATGGGGAAGCAGTCCCCAGCAAACACACCAGGAAGTTATCACCCAGCCTAAAAACACTGATAAGGTAAAATTTTAAAAATTTGTTAACTTAAATGCTACCAAGATAAGAACATTCACGTGACGCGCGCATATTTCAACACATCTGATATAACATGGAACACTCAACGTGAAAACGTCGGTTTTGTTTGGTTAAACACATGATTTGAACATTGGAAAAGATATTTTTCAATAACTTCAATTTTAAAACTCGTACAGAAACTTTGTAATTATTAATTTTAAGATGTATTGCGCTCTTTATTTGGTTGATCCACAATTGTAGGGGAGAATTATTAAAATTAAATGTGTGGATTGTGGATTAATCAAGGAGTAAAATTGACTGGGTTAATTATTTATTTTTCAAAACTTAACAATGTTGTATCGATATGCCAGGTAGGCATCACGAAGCTGTATCAGCGATTTATCTGTTTTTAAAAGTGAAATAAAAATTATTTTGATTAAAAGTTTTTTCTAGAATATTTTTAAATCGAATAAGGTAGCCGGACATATTAAATATACCACAATATATCTGTAACAAAGATTTTAGACGACTAGACTAGTCGTCGTATGCGGCCAACAGACCGTTTTGAAACTCCAATGCATGGTACAAATCTGTATAATATAATAATATCAACAATGCTGAATGATACTATAGATCTAGGATTATCATAAATAATCGTAAAAATAACCTCTTGGAATTTTGCTGCTTAAAATCTAAAAACTTTACGCAAAGTTTACGTACATATTATTTCAGGACATGTTATTTGAAGCTCAAGACTCTCTATACTATAGATACAAGAACTTCTTGTCTTCTCTTGTGAAATGGAGAATTGTCGAGAGCCTGGTACTGTCATGTAGATTTCTGTATCACGGTATACTATGGAAGTTCGACGAACGAACTAAGAAATAAGCTCCAAGTCCTGCAAAATGCTTGCCTTCGCTTTGCATAATTATGACGTCGGGTATAGGGTCCATATTACTCGTCATTATTCTGCTCAAGGAATAATGAAATTGGATACCCGCTTCAAATTTCGCTTCGCAGTGCTGATATTTAAAATACTAAAGTCTGGCCAACCAGGCTACCTTAAGGATCTCCTCATCAGAAGGTCGGAAGTTCATAACCGAGATTTACGCTCGAATTCGCATCTTTTGGTTCCACAACACCATGGTTCCAAATTCGAAGGTTCGTTCCAATACTTGGCGTCGTGTATTTTTAACATATACTATGTTGACATATATTCTCGGCGTCTCGGAAGGTTGATTCGTTCAAAGCGAGGTTTAGGTGAAAAACAGCCTTGCAGGCCCTTCACCCTTTTAGGTAATATGTACTGAAATGTATTTAAGTATTTTATGTATTTTAATATTGCCTAATAAAAATTATAAAAAAAAATTAATTAAATCCAATTGATAAAAATAAAAATAGTGACTATAAATCAAAATTGATAACTCAACCAAATGTTTATTTGTTCAAATTAATTTTACTTTAATTTGCACAAAATGACTCGTGTAGTAAAATTTTGCACACACTGTATATTGAAGGGATAACGTGATGATTATATAAAATCTGACTTACTTGATTCTCGACAACTTCTACTCAACAAGCTGTATACAGTTGATGAACAAACAAAATTTGACGGTAATGATTTAAAATTTTAAATCTTTATTTTATATTATAAAATTTTAAAATTGCTTCTACAGTGGGGATCAATAACAACGAAAGTAGATAGCATTCAATGAAAATCCTCAGCGCAACTGGATTTGGTTAACATTTATTTACGGATAAAACCATTTTACATCAAATTATATACATTACAACAACATTTTACAACGAAACAACTTCAAATTCTTGATTATTTTACCGGGATAAACGCAATATCTAATGACGACTCTTCGAATTTTGCAACACGGAATAAACCCACCAATTCCGAGGACACTTCGAATACTGAAACTGTATTATTTATTCCATATTTCATTGTATATTTAAGATTAAGAGGAAAAAATCTCATCCAAAACAAATATATAAGTATATAACCGTTTCTTGGGATTTTGGAAAATAATTAGAACAACAGAAGTCGCTAACCGGCTAGCCAAGAAACGGTTATATATGTATATTTAAGACTATAATAATAGGGAAGATGCATGAATAAAAAAATTTAATTAAAACAGTATTTTTTGATTAATCTAATATATTACATAACAAATCAGCAAGAATAACTTCTATTTATTGTATTTTGTTATAAATAATCGATTTTAAAATTCACTGATAATTTAAAATATATCATGTGACCATGAACGCAACGCCATTGGTTTGACGTCATAAGGTAGAACGATTCCCGCGTATGCAAGCAGTTGGTACGTATTCAAGGTATATTATACGAGTTACTTTGGTACGTAATTCTGTTTTGTGTACGTAATAAAGCCGATATCGTATTTAAATAATATTATTTTTGATTGTTTTATTAGTTTGTTTGAGTGTTTGTTATTTCGACCATGACTGAAAGTGGTTTTCTGCAAGCTCAGTCTGATAATTTGCCTAAAATAGACGTGTTTACGATGAGCCATGATTCGGTATCGAGTATAATTTGCCATGCCTTTTTCTACCTATCTAAAATTGAAATAAATATTATATTATACATCAATAAAAATTGGAAGTACGTAATAAATAATGTAATGCATTCATTTTTCAACAAAACGTGAAATAGTTAATTTAATTTTGAAACCAAAACAGCTCATTTGGTGTTTTTATTGTAGTGCTCTTACATTTTAGAACAATACAATACTAACTTATAGCCCGTCTTCTTTTTGGTTTCCATGATAATAACACTAACTAACTTCAACTTTCAAAGCACAAAACTAAACTAACCCAAGATCTAAAATTTAACAAAAAATTACGCGCTAAAATATATTTGTCATGTATTGAATGTCGTTTATCAATATATTATAGAAATAGAAATATTTATAATATGTTTATGTTGGTACAAAATTAATCAAGATTAATCCTTTAATCTTTAATTCTTTCTTGAATTAGTTTCTAAACTAACGTAAGTCGTGCGTAAGTCCCATACTACCAGATCACAGAATACCAGATTACGTCACAAGTAAATGGCGCCATGCACGGTCGTTTCCTACCATTCAAATTGATAGATTTTTAAATATTTTTTAAATTGTTATCGAAACGAAAATTAATAAATTAAATAGTATTAATCAGTATATTTAGGTATTTTTTATCCAACTACGCTATAAAAAAATTTTATGCATCTTCCCTATTATATGATATATTAATAATTAAAGTAAAATAATAATATTTCTGCAATTACTATTATTTTCAAAGTAACTTTGATTGTAATATAAAATTAAATGTAACAGATGTGGATAATATTGACCTAATATGCAATTCAAACACTAAACTCTTTGATTTAGAATTTTCAATTATTGGAGTGAAAAGAAGATCACCGATATTTGATTTTTTAATGACCAAGACTATAAATAACCAATAAAATTAGATAATATAATATAACAGCAAATTTTTCATAGCTAAACAAATTTAATTTTCATCAAATTATAATTTCTATCAAATTGTATAATCTCTTTATTTAATCTCGAACAAATTACATTTACCTAGTAAATTGAGAAGTGGTACAGTCATATTATACCTCTAATAATTTTAAACACATACGATTATGGTATAATATAAAGTAATATAAATAGAGTAGAATGGGGTCAAATAGGTATGGGGGCATAGTAGGTCATTGGCTTTAACGTCGCCATTTTATTACATAGGCCCCCCGATTTGCGTGAATTAGATACATAGTGGCGAAAAACGTTCACGGCAAAATTTTGGCTGTCGCCATGCATCTGTCAGTTTAGTTATGGTGTCATTCATTTTGACGCGTGTTCTTTTGTGAAAAAGCATCTTTTTCTCTCTGAAATGCAGTGCATTAAATTAACGCAAATAATTGTCAAGTGAGTTTATTTTTATGTAGAATTTGACGCTGAACACGAATATTGTGTTGGTTCTTCGATATTTTTGATTTGGAAAAAAATACAGACCCCAACATGAAACATGTGCATCTCAGCTTCACAGCTTGAAATTTGTAAAAGTTACGCCGTCTTGAGTAAATCTATCTGATGGATGTCTGCGATTTTGGTTTTGGCTCATTTTTCTTAGGCCATTATCTCGATTAATATCTGTATTGGAGTATTGTATGTCATACTCATAAACCGTCGACGTCTCGTCACCAGTAATGATGCGCTTGATGAACGTTGGATCAGATTCATTTTCGAAAATCATGTCTTTCGTGACGTCGACAATGCGAAACTTCTTTTTCATGAAATTATCATAGCCGAAAAAGTTTGCAAACATTTCCAAGGTTTTTTGGAAGGTAGATGGATCGATGGTATTGAAATAGTTTTACATACAGTGAAGGCGAAGGCCGAACAACTATCACCTACACATATGATTGTATTCCTAACTTCTGACTAGTAATTTATAACAATAATCATAGTGTGGGCGGTAATGATATTATGCTTGTATGTGTAACATAGAAGTTTGGCTATTTTGTAATCTAGATTTAATGCACAAAAATATATATTGAAGTGAAAGTTTACAATAATGACAAAGTATTACGTTTATTTTTATATTTAAAAATTAACAATTCGCCCAAAAATATAGCTATCGAGATAATTAAGCCAGTTAACCATATAACAAACACTCCATATAAGTGTTTTACACGTAATAATTGGGGTTCCGAATAATGGTTATTACCATTATTGTCTGGAAAATTATGAAGTAAACTCACCAATTTCACATTCAGAATACCACTTGCTCTTACTCTACTTATATATGTATTAAAAATTGGTAAAAAATAATGCCCTTTCTTCAGAGTATAAAGCATTTCAAATCTAAGAAATACCGAATTGCCTAATATAAAGTTAATACCATTTGTTATTTCATTTGGAACAAATTTCAAAACTATATTTTTTGGAACAGGCACGCTAAAATTTTTGTAAAGCTTTACCATAATGGTCAAGTCAGTAATATTAACATTGCTAAGTGGTTCTAGTTTACTAACAATTTGCTTGAAAGTACTGCTATTAAAAAGTCCTGTTTGTTCTTTTAAATCTTTAATATGCAAAGGATGGGTGACTAAACTTAATTTTGAATCAATTAGTTTTTCAATTGTGTCGATTGGTGGTTGATACGATGGTTGTAAAAGAATGCTACTCAGTTTACTTTGAAATGCATTGTCAATATGTATTATAAAAAACAGATATAATATCATAATCATCCTTAAGAGACTTGATTTAGGAGGTAATTTTAGAGCAATTGAAAATATTAATGAAAATGTGCTTAAGACGCATATGGAAAATTGTTTATATATTTCACGTTCGTTTAAATACCTTGCAATTAAATTCCAAACTACTCCTGTCATAATAACCCAACATATAATTAGCAACCATGTCTTCACTTCAAAAACCATAAATATTATTTTAAAATTTGGAATTTCATCAGGCCGCGGAACAATCCATGTTGCTATATCGTAATAAATTGTATCACTTAAATCATAGTGGTCAGAGGTTTCTTTATCTCGTGATATATGTGGAGCTATCAAAATATCATTGGAGATATTGTTTACAACTGTCGGATCAGTGAATTTACTGATGACTACAGGTACTTGCAACTGTTGACTGATTAATTCAATGAAACTAATAAATACTGCATCCAATGGTGAACTTTTCAATATAGAACTTATTTCCTTAAATCTCTCGAAAAGATAAATCTGAATTGTACATTTACTAAAGTTTTGAGATTGACACTTGAAAATTTTATTAACACTTTTGTAACTTTTTCCCAAGAAGTGGTCGATGATAAAATTTTGACCACAGTGATTTTTTGATGCAAAAGGTAACCAGATGTATACGCTGGGAGCAATTTCTTCATCTTGATTTAATACCATTAAAACGACACTTCTAATATGATATAGCCAAAGCCTTCTAAAAATGTTCGCGGCGTCTTGCACAAAATACGTTATTATTAGATATCTTCCTCTTGGACTATGATTTGGGTTCCACATCCGACTTTTAACAAATGTATCGAAAGTAGTATGAAAATTTATATAATTCTGAACATAGAAAATGTAATTGTTTGTAAAACTTTCATTTGAATGGTGTAAGTTGTCTGTTGCTGTTATAATTAATGGATTCTGTAAAGTATTTAAGAAATTTGCTGTTAGTTGTGGGTCAACTATTACATGAACGTCCGCGTTTTTTACAAAAAACGTTTTGGATATTTTAGTAACCCAGTTTAGAGATTTTGTTACATTCTTCATTTGAAATGCACATGCAGTTGGTAAAAGTAGAATTGAAAGGTAGATCAACATTTTCACTATCAGGTATGTTACATGTGAGAGTACCTAAATACTAAGAGAATATTTATAAATTTCTTTTGTGAATAAATAGAGTTTTTAATGCCTTTTATGTTGAATACAATAAAGGAAGTTTAATTTCTCACACGCAATATATCTATTAAAGCACAAAGGAAATGCTGGGATGTTGTTTCTTTCATAAGAAGTTCAAAATCATTAGCTGTTACAAATATAACAAATATTTTTCCTTCCCACAGACAACAAATAAATAATGATGATCATTAGATCTTATAAACTATCTTTATTTTAATAAAATTATAGGTATTAAGCATGCATTTTTATAATTCACCTCATATCAAACGCTGTTGAAGTTTAGTAAGTTTAGTTGTCGACAATATTTTGTTAACAAAATTAGCTTTATGTTATACTAATTTTGAGGTGTTCAGGTAATGTTTTTTGTACATACTATTTATAATTTAGTTATGGGCGTAGCACGCCTGTATAGTTTATATTTGATTTTATCGATTGTTATTGTTACAAACGCTATTAATTTTGAATTCAATAAATATTCTTACGATTATATTATATTTTGGTTAAATTAATTTTGAAGTACGAATTATAGAATTTTAGGTTTCAAATTATTTTCTAAATTGTTAATTTTGTGGCAATACAAGAGTCAAGATTATCATAAATATTTGTAGAAATAACCTCTCGGAATTATGGTGCTTAACATCTAAAAACTTTACGCAAAACTACTTTATAATATTGGCCAATGCCAAAGCTGATCTGAATTCCTTAAAATTAATTAAATCCAATTGATAAAAATTTATAACAAAAGTTAAATCAAAATTGATAACTCAACCAAATGTTTATTTGTTAAAATTAATTTTACATAATTTATTAATTTGCACAAAATCCCCCGCGTAGTAAAATTTCGCACACACTGTATATTGAAGGGACAACGTTATGTTACATAAAATCTGACTTACTTGATAGGTATGTTTTTCCTAGGTGTCTAGGCAACCTCCATCCAACAAGCTGTATACAGTTGGTGAATAAACAAAATAAGACAGTAATGATGTTACTCTCCAGTGGGGTTGAATAACAACGAAAGTATATAGCATTCAAAGAAAATCCTCGATGAGAATTTGCGACAACTCAGCTGGAAACGAAGGGCTAATGGACTAAACGTCGAGAGAGTGATAATTTTTTTTTTAGCTCGAATCACTAAAAAAATTGAAATCTTCTAGAAAATCAAAATAAAAATTAATACTACTACTTAATAGAGTTTTATTTATAATGTCTATTACATTTACATGTTAATTTTATTAGAAATTACCAATTCACAAAAAAATATTGCTGCTGAAATGATTAAACCAATTAACCATATAGCAAAAACCCCATATAAGTGTTTCATACTTAGTTTTTGATGTGATTGAAGGTTATTTCCATTAGTCCCACCATTATGGTGCATCAAACTTAATAACTTTGTTTGTAGAATACCGCTTTCCCTCATTCTGTTTACAAATGTATTTATGACTGGTAAAAAATAATGACCTTTTTTCATAATAAATAATAATTCAAATCTCAAAAATCCCGAATTGCTATCAATAAAACTAATATCCTTTGTTATTTCATTAGAAATAAAATCTAAAACCAGGTTTCTTGGAGCGGGAATGCTAAAATTTTTATGAAGTTTTATCATATTTATCATATCAGACAAGCTATTATCATAGCTTGTTATTGGTTCTAATTTTCTTACTATTTGTGTGAAAATACTGCTATTGAAAATTGTTTGTTTTTTTAAATCCTGAATTATCATAGGATAAGCTAATATCTTCAATCTTGAATTTGCTAGTTTCTCAATTGTATCGATTTGTGGTTGATGTGAAGGTTTTAAGAGAATGCTACTCAATTTACTTTGAAATGCATTATCAATATGTATTATAAAAAATAAATAAAATATTAACAGCATTCTTAAAATACTTGAATTAGGCGGATGCGCTAGACCAATTGAAAATATTAACGAACAAGCGCTTAATATACATATAGATAGTTGTTTATATATTTCACGATCGTTTGAATACCTTCCAATTAAATTCCAAACTATGCCGGTCACAACAACGAATAATATAATTGATATCCATAATTTTACTTCAAAAACCATAAATATTACTTTAAAATTTGATATTTCAATAGGACGAGGTACGACCCATGATGATATATCGTAATAAATTGAGTCACTTAAATCATAGCCTATAAAGGATTCTATTTTTTGAGAAAATTGTGAAGCTATCAAAATGTCATTAGTGATATTATTTAAAACTGTGCTATCACTTAATTGGTTATAGACCACAGTTACTTTCAATTGCTTACAAATTAATTTAATAAACATGACATTTGGTACCCATAACGGTGAATTACTCAAAAGAAACTCGATATCATCAGAACCGATAAAATTATAAAACTGAATTGTACATTTACTGAAGTTTTCAGATGGAGTGTAGAAAATCATATTAATTTTTTTATAACTTCTCCCTAAAAAGTTGTTTATGATAAATTTGTTACCGCAATGATTTTTTGATGCAAAAGGTAACCAAATATATACGTTAGGTTCAACTTCCATATCTTGATTTAATACCATTAAAACGACACTTCTAATATGATATTGCCATAGCATTTTGAAAATGCTTGCTACTTCTTGCACAAAATATGTTATTATCAGGTATCTTCTTCTTGGATTATGTTTTGGATTCCACAACTGACTTTTAACAAATGCATCGAAAGTCGTATTTAAATTAATATCATCTTGAACATATAAAATGTAATTGTTTGTAAAGGTTTCATTTGAACGATTTAGTTGGTCTGTTGTTGATACCAGTACTGGGTTCTGTAGAGTATTTATGAAATTTGGTATTAGTTGTGGCTCAATAATGACGTGAACGTCGGTATTATCTTCAAAAAATATTTTGGATATCTCCGAAACATAGTTGAGAGAGTTTGAAACTTTTTGCAGTTGAAACGTACATGCAATTTTTAATAGCAATATTGAATGATAAAATAATATTCTTCCAATCATGGTAGTTAAATATTTGATAGAGATTAAATATTACTTTTGTGTTATTATAAACCTCTAATGTGACTAGAAAATAGAGATTGTAATACCACATTTATATGACCCGTAAGAAATACATTTAACTTTTTGACACGCAATAAATCTATTAGACCACAAAGGAAATATTATAATTAATTATAGGTGACCACGCTAACTGGGCCCACGAATTGAAAAATTTCTTATTGAAAATAATATTTAGGTTCAACTTTCTGTTTAATTAATGATTTGCAATTTAAAATAAAATATTTAAGTTTGATGTTATCGGTTGTACCGTCCCTTACTACACCTGTTTGCTCTAAAGTATTTACGTCAAGCGCACCTACCATCAACGTCATATTTCACGTTACGTGAAAAATCAAAACTTTACAATAATTATTAATCATTCTTCTTCTTCATTAGCGTTTTTATTTACATCCATTTTTGGATATACGCCTCTTCAAGTTCTCTCAATTTAGAACTTGAAGGTTGAGGCCTTATCATTACCTTAACTTAAACGATTCATTTTAATGCCATCTATCAGATACCATTGGATTTTTATAAATATCGAAAGTGCGTTTTTGTCATCGTTACGTGGTAAATGCATTGTCCATGCTTGTAATGTAAAAGGGCACTTTACACCCTATATGAACCCAATATACAATAACATCAAAATAAAACTTAATTCGCATAAAAATATAACTAATGAAATAATTACACCAACCAACCAACCATCTAACAAAAATTCCATTGTTTTTCACATAGAAAACCACTTTCTGCAATTCTGCGTACAAATGTATTTTAAATTGGTAAAAAATAATGACAGTTTTTCATAGCAAATAATACTTCGTATCGAGGCAGTCCACCATTGTTATCAATTAAGTTAACCTTGGTATGATATACTGGGGTCCCTGGGACCCCACGACATCTTAAAAAGCCTGTAAAATCTTCTAATTTTTTTGTGGCCTATCGATACCTTTGTTATTTAGCTTCATAACCCTCTCGACATTTTACAAAATATGGTACTGTTACACCATAATTTAGCAAATTAATATTATCTAAATTGTTAAGTTTTTAACTCGTGATAATTAATTAATAAAGATATTTAAAAATATATCAAGTTTACATTTCATGTATGTACGGAGTGCTGTAATTACATTGAATAAATCTCAACTTTAAAAATGTTATATAAGACGAATTTTTTTTATATTGTAGAACCAATATGTTTAGTTTTTGTTATACTATAGATTAATTTTTAGTTGAATTATTTTTCTTTTTGTACAAATACATTATTTACAAAGAGCTTGCTTTTAATTGATGAAATTTACCATATTTTACTAAATGTCGAATATAATTGAAAGCTTTTCTTTTTTAAGTGAATTATTTATACTTTTCAGTGACAAATACATTAGTTTTTTAGTAGTGTTTCCTATAAAAAAAGTCCTATAAAAAAAACTGCCCCAGTATGCAGGCTTATGGTATCAAGAGGTAATAAGCGTACCATCCGAATCATGTCAGTAGATGCTCATATTTAAGAAGGGGATATTTCTCTTAGCTTCCTGTTCCATAGTGAATTGAAGGTCATGTAACCTGCGTTTTGCGCCGTTACAAAGTTTCGCAACTTATTTTCTACTTTCTGATTAAATTAACGCCTGTTGCTATGCAACCATTCCAACTGACGCGTTTTCACTTTTACTTCACCCTGTATACGCATTTAACTTTGTTTACTTGTCTTGATATCATGGTTATATTTGGTTTTGAAACCAAAACTTTAGGTTTACCCAGGTTTGCTACGTCACGTGACTCGAGACTAACGACAAAATGGGGGTTTGAGAACGTCGCCAAAGTTAAGAGTGGTTTTTAAAAAAGTTATTATTTGCATTATTCTGATCGTGACAACGATCAAATTTAGTTATTTGTGACACGGTAGCTGACGTAAGTGTTTCCGCTACTGTATTTTCAAGACCAGGCTTTGGAGATTTACCTTACTGAAACGCACATGTTTGCTCCAACTTCTTTGATGCCTACGTGCTGGTACCTTTGGTTATGCTGATACTGTTATATCGTGCATTCGAAGAATCTTTATACTGGGTCAATCCAAGTCGTTGGAACAATTCTACATGCTGTTCCTGTCGAGACAGTAGCTCCAAACTCATCCGCTTACCTGGTTGGATCAATCCGCGGGTAATTGCAAGTCCTGGAGATACATTTCTGGTCGTTACACACTTGTCTTTCGTTTTTGGGCACGCAGTCCTGGCACCGACGTTATATTTCTTATGTCTGGTATCACCGATCAATTATTACTTACTGTCAATATTCTGGTTTGCCACTGAATCTGTTTGTTTTATTGCTTTTAGATTCGCTGGCTAAGCTTTGCATCTTTAATATAATTTGTATTCATGTGTCTTTTGAATTTTAGAACCAACTCCACGACATCCATTAGTCTAGTCTGCTGCGAACGGGCTTTCGATCGATCGTAGAAACCTACATTCGCAGGACGTTTTTGAAGGACCATGCAATTTGGGTGAGTTCAAATCTCACTGATTACAGTTTATTTTAGTTGCTTGCATTAGAGACATATTTAGCTTTTGCATGAGGGGCTTTACCTCATACTCAGATTTCTGTGAGCAAACCAGTTTTGTTTCAGATTCCATCAGAATCACAGGATCTGTGATCCAATTGCCATTTAAGACTTTTGGTCATATTAATCGAGTGCTTTGGAGCAATAACTCGACTTCTTTGTACATATACTGGCTGTGTGATAATAAATACATTTTTTGTTGGTTCAAAACGGAACTTAGTGGTTTCATTTTAGCAGCTAACTGGCGCCCACAATTTTCACCTTTTTTAGAGACTGTCATTGGTATACTAGAGCCGATTGTAGTGACTCGCAACCATCAGCAGCACCACCAACATCCTCGAACCCACGAGCCGCGTCTGCTCTCAGAACTGTGGACTAGATATCCGCAGCTGGCTCCTTTCTCGTCCATCGAAAGATCAAGAGGCAATCGTAACCGGTCAGGCAAAGATCGAGGTTACAGTCATTATGGAAGTTGTTGAAATGTTAGGCGTATTCTTTTTACCTATTTTATTTCCATCTCAGTTATCCAACTGAGACAAAGTGAGCTGAGCTGAACAGAGATGAACTGAGTTAAAATGAGAAAAACATAAGATGAAAAGAACAAAAATATTATTATTTATTCGCGTTTTACATTAACAACAGCCACCACGCGGAATAATTTCAAACTACTAAGAAACGTCATAGTTTGGTTATAGTAAGTAAGGTTATCGTTTTTTCCTTAGATCATGTATTGACTAGATACAGGACCCAAGTAACATTTTTCCCTGGTGAAATTTAAATGTCTCTGCTAGGGCCCTAGCAAATATCTGCCAGGGGGTTATAACAGGGTTTTTTTGACAGAGCTCTTACAGATACCTGGCAGGTATTTGTAACGGATTATTTGCAGAGCCCTGAAAATTAACTCTGGTAGAGCCCTGGTAGGTCTCTGTTGAAAATAATTTGCAGGGCCCTGCAAGAAATCTGTGGCAGAGCCCTGGCAGAGTCCCTGTTACAGGTAATTTGCAAGGCCCTGCAAAAACTCTGCGGCAGAGCCCTGCCAGAGTCTCTGTTATATGAAATTTGCAAAGCTCGTATATACCACGTGGTCTTCATAAAAATTGTCTTTTTTTTACCATTTTTCAATTACTTTTAATTTTAACAATTCATTAAATTTAAATACTATATTGTACTTTTAATAGTAGATACCTACTACAGGTAGATATAAACACAATGCTTATTAAAATTTTAGCAAATCAGAATCAAGAATTTTGTTAACGATGTAAGCTTTCTTCATTCATATTGGTTAAGATTGTTAAAAGGAATATATCTTCAGAGATTTATTGAAAATTAATCAATCGATTTTTTCAAAGCAACCAACGATATGACAGAAACTTTGTCAGGGTTACAGAGACAGACAGAGACAGTTACATTGACAGTTACCTTTTATGAGTTACAGGTATAAAAAAATTTGTAAAGCGCCTCGTAATTTTGAGCCAAAAATTTAGGTCTAGTTACTATGTAACGAAGTAGGATAGCGCTATAATAAATATTGTTATGAGAGAAAGAGATAAAATAGTTTTAGTTCAGGTCATTTAGAATATTCTAGAATATTAGAAATACAAAATACAAAGGCTAATCCGCTTCGATTTTAAACGTCATTTATGTGCAATTTATAAATTTTAACAGTTTATTTATCCAATCTAAAGAAATCATAATTAAACCACTATCTAGAATTAAACAACAAAACTTTTGTTATATTATTATTATCATTTACTGATTCTGATTCACTATTACTGATTCGTTTTGATCAATATTATTTATCAAAAATTAAATTTCTCATATATACCGCACTCACAATTATTCTAGAAATTTTAAGTTAAAATTAAAGTTAAAATTTATTTGCCGATGGTAACCCATACTTACAAGACAAAATATATCGTCCCTAAATATTAATAAAATAAATTTTTGTCGCATTCTTTAAAAATGTTAATTTTTATTTTTAACTTCTTGCAATCCATACTGATTGTGTAATTATGTAATTGAACTAATTTAACTCTGGGGGTTTCAATTTTATTACTACATCTATATTTGCAGTTACAATTACGAATTATTGTATCATATTTTAAATTACGATGTTTTACATCGATATAATTTCCATTTTATTAAAAAAGGTAAGTAAAATACGTTGATTTCTCAGCGGTTCACTCATTATTATACACAAAAGTGTGACCATCATATTACCAGTAATTTCAAAATAATTTATAAGTAGGGTCCGTAGGTAAATGGTAAGAACGAGAGGCTACGAAGCAGTCATGGATGTAGGTACAGGTTCGAATCTGGATTGTAACAAAAATTTTTAAATTTAAATATTAATATTTATCTACTATCATTTAATAATGTCAAACTTTATGACATTTCTTGAAAAATCGTAATAGCCTTCTTTACCGCACTAGTGTGGTAAAGTAATCCATACACTTTACTAAAGTAACACTTTACCACACAGGTAAATTAAGTCGAAATTATAATGCATTTAAAGAAGAAACTTATTTTATTATCGAAGTTCCTCAAGTGAGGAATAATCTTGAACTTATGAAAAGTGTCATAATAATGGTATTCCATAATGGAATACCATTATTATTTATTATAAACATTGATTATACATTTTTTGCAATTTGAAATATTAATTCCAGCAGAAGTTGAATCAACGCAACTAATATTGGCAGAAGAATTTTGAACATTAACAATATTTTCATTTACTCCCATAATTTTAGTTGCAATTTTCTTTTTGTTTTCAATGGAAGATTCTACATAACCTTCGGCAACGCTGGACGACTTCCAACCGCCGTGTCGCTTTAATGTGTCCATATCAGCACCGGCATCCGCCAGTAAGGTTGCTGATGATCTTCTAAAGCAGTGACCAGTGTAGTCTTGCAGATTGGGTAAACCAAGAAAAGTAGCAATTTCTTTTGGTATGCGTCCAAAGGTATTTATACCTACGGGCTGCGATGTGCATTTACCATTTTTATAATATATGAAAAAGCGTTCGTGATTTATAACTTTTGGACGAAGTTGAAAATATTTTTTAAAAATATCTAGACAGTCACATCCAATAATATTTCCTTTAGTAATTACAAATTGTCTTATAACTTTGGTTTTTGTATTCGGCAAAGTAATTTTAATAAAAGTTTTATTATCTTCGATATCGGTTACTTTTAAATTACACAGTTCTTCTCTACGGCAAGCTCCGAAAACACCAATAATTAAAGAAACCTAAGTACAATACGAATAAGTTATTCTTAGATAAATTAAAATAATATTAGTATCTATTACCTTTATCATTAAATATCGATCGTCATTGGCTTCTTGCAAAAATTTATGTATTTCGTCCTTTGAAAATATATTGGATTTTTTAGGCTTATATCCATCTCCATTCCGTTTTAAAAATGCAATTAATTCTGTATATTTGCTTATATCCACTTTCCGTTTTAAGGCAATTGTTGTTCTGAGCATAGAGTAGTGTGTCCACAATGTAGAGGACTTGTACTTTTCCGCTTTTTCAGAAAAGTAGGCAAGCAAAATTTTTACAGAGAGAGCATCTCCTACCTTTTTTAATTCGCACCATTTTTGAAATCGTGCGTATTCCAATTCATACTTTAGCTTGGATTTCTTCGGTATTATGGTAGAAAGTGCTGCGTTTGCAAGAATTTCCACATCTGAAGGAATATTATCACTATCACTGTCCGCCATTTTAGCGAAGTAAATATTATACAAAACAAGTATAAGTAAATAAAAATTTTTCTATGGATACCAAACTAAATACCTATTTGATCATTTTAATTTCTTTTTCCAAAAATCGTCATAGAAACAACACTTCCCTGCGTATCTACGCGCAGGGAAATTGAATTATACTGACTAGTCCGGTAATGTCAGTAATTGATTTTTTCAATGTGTTTTGACACATTGACAAACTTGATTTTTGCTAATTTTAAAAATGTTGTTCAAGTTTTGACACATTGACAAACTTGATTTTTGCTTATTTTAAAAATGTTGTTCAATAATGTGTTTTAAAATTTCTATTTTTTACGATTTTTGGAAAAATTTAATACAAAATACGTCAGGAAAATATCTCACTTTACTCGGAGCTCTAAAATACTCGGCACAAAGTGCCTCGTATTTCAACATTGCTCCTCGTCAGTAATATATCATTTTCCTGACTTTCATGTAAATAACTATTACGTCAAATTTAAAAAGACGCAAAATTTTAGAATATAATTCATTATTAAATGATAGTAGATAAAGCATTGTACAATATTCGCATCGTAACGTCATACTACGATACTCGATGGGTTTGACCAACTCACCCTTCGGGCTCGTTGGTCAATTTTCCCATCTCGTATCGTAATATGATACGTTACGATGCTTATATCGTAAATAGCTATTTCAGGATAGGTAACAACATCGACAGAATGGAATTCAACCAATAATACAGAATACCAAGCATTAGAATATATTAATAGTTAATAGATATAATTAAATGTAACCATGTAAATAAAATTGAAACCCCTAGAGTTAAATTAGTTCGATGCGATGTAATAACACAATCAATGGATTGCAAGAATCTAAAAATAAAAATTAATTTTTCTAAAAAAATGTGACATAAATTTATTTTATTAAAATTTAATATTTTTTTATACCTGTCTCTGTCTGTCTCTGTAACAGGGACAGACAGAAGGTGCATGTCGCTGGCCCCCCCCAAATCGAATTTTGGGGTGAATTTGGTGTCAATCGTTAGAGCTTCGTTAGAGCCTAAATGAGCTTCCATTTTTTTCGTTTGAGCCTCAACCGTCGCGAAGATATTCGCGAAAAAGTTTGGGGGGGGCTGTAGACACGTTGGCCCCCCCCAAGTCGTATTTGGGGGTGAAAATGGTGTCAAACGTTAGAGCTTCGTTAGAGCCTAAATGAGCTTCCATTTTTTTCGTTTGAGCCTCAACCGTCGCGGAGTTATTCGCGAAATAGTTGGGGGGGGGCCACAGACACCTTGGCCCCCCCAAGTCGAATTTGGGGGTGAAAATGGTGTCAAACGTTAGAGCTTCGTTAGAGCCTAAATGAGCTTCCATTTTTTTCGTTTGAGCCTCAACCGTCGCGGAGTTATTCGCGAAACAGTTGGGGGGGGCCACAGACATGATTTGCTATTTTCGTTATTTTTACGAATTTTTTGGATGAAATTGGTGTCAAACGTTAGAGCTTCGTTAGAGCCTAAATGAGCTTCCATTTCCAACATCCTAATTTCATTTTCTAAAAAGTTACGGGCATTTCAAATTTTCGATTGCTCCGAGCAAGTTGCGTCCGATAATCCTCAAATTTTATTTTATTTTACCAGATTAAATCTTTTGTTTAGATTAAAAAAATTAATCCTCCTTGCCATTATAATCTTCATAATAAATAAAAATGGAAAAATTAATTTTACAAAATTTTTCATACTTTTATGTTTCAATTCTGTTTCCCACTAATGTAAAGTGTGCACGCACGCCCTTTTCTCATATAATAATGTAAGTTAAATTGCAAGAATTTGTAAAACTGCACACGTTTCTGAAAAACTAAAAGGGCCGAATACGGTATAGTTACATTTTTATATCTTTTTCATTACTTACAGGACGTAGACACGTTTTAAGTCGAATTTTGGGGTGAAATCAGTATCAAACGTTACAACCTAAATGAGCTTTCATTGTTGGTTTAGGATTACTTTTTGTAATCGAGACAAAAATTTTACGCTCTAACGTCTGACACCAATTTCACAAAAAACTTCAAAAATATAACGAAAATAGAAAAACACGTCTACTCCCCCCCCCCCAAAAAAAAAGATTTAGCGAATAACTTCGTGACGGTTAAGGCTCAAACGAAAAAATGGAAGCTCAGTTAGACTATAACGATGCTTTAACGTCTGACACCAATTTCACAAAATACTTCAAAAATATAACGAAAATAGAAAAACACGTCTACTTCCCCCCCCCCCCCCCAAAAAGATTTAGCGAATAACTGCGTGACGGTTAAGGCTCAAACGAAAAAATGGAAGCTCAGTTAGATTATAACGATGCTTTAACGTTTGACACCAATTTCACCCCAAAATTCAAATAAAGAGGGAAAATAAGAAAACAAGACTACGACCCCTCCCCCCACAAAAACAAAAAGATTACCAGCAAGAAGTTAATCGTTTGTGGAAGGAGGCAAAGCTGAAGGTCACCGATAAAAATGCTCAGAATGCTTTATAATCTATATGAAGCAAAATACACAACATAATATCAAATTTTGGTAAAAGTTACCTAAAATATACTGTAACAATTTTATGTTATGCATTAAATAAAAACACTATGCAATAGTTCAAAAAAATTCTTGAAAATGTCTATTTTTTTAATATTGAAACAAAATAATAATCTAATCAAACAGATTTAAACTTGAAGATTATCGTACGGAACTTGCTCGGATGACTTGAAAATTTAAAATTCCCGTAACTTTGTAGAAAATATAATTAAAATTATGAAAATAGAAGCTCATTCAGGTTTTAAATAAGCTCTGACGTTTGACACAAATTTTACCAAAAAATTCATTAAAGAGCGAAAAAGAAAAACAAATCTACTATTCCCCCCCCCCAAAAAAAAAGATTTCGCGAATAACTTTGCGATGGTTCAGGCTCAAACGAACAAATAGAAGCTCATTTATGCTCTCATGAGGCTCTAAACTTTGACACCAATTTCACCTCAAAATTCGAGTTGGAGGAGGAGCAATGAGTCTACGCAACTAATAAAATTAACCCCATACCGGAAAGTAGACATGTTGCCCCCCTCCAAGTCAAATTTTGGGGTGAAATTAGTGTCAAACGTGAGAGAGTCGTTAGAGTCTAACTGAGCTTCCATTTTTTGTTTGTGCCTCAATCGTCGCGGAATTATTCGCGAAATCCTGGAGGGGAGGGTAGACATGTTTTTCTATTTTCGTTATATTTTTGAAGTTCTTGGTGAAATTGGTGTCAGACGTTAGAGCTTCGTTAGAGCCTAACGTTAGCCCCCTAACTGGGGTCGTTAATTAATTACTTGTGGTATTTCTTTTTGATTTGGACATCCCCCCCCTTGGTGAGATTTGATAAAATGTGGTGGAGCAACCCTTGATATAATTATAATTTAATAATTTAAATTAATTAATTACTAATCAATAATTTGATATGTTGGTGTATTTTGCTTCATATAGAGCAATCTTATTGGTGACCTTCAGCTTTGCCTCCTTCCACAAACGATTAACTTCTTGCTGGTAATCTTTTCTTTTTGTGGAGGGAGGGGTCGTAGTCTTGTTTTCCTATTTTCCCTCTTTATTTGAATTTTGGGGTGAAATTGGTGTCAAACGTTAAAGCATCGTTATAATCTAACTGAGCTTCCATTTTTTCGTTTGAGCCTTAACCATCACGCAGTTATTCGCTAAATCTTTTTTTTTGGGGGGGGGAAGTAGACGTGTTTTTCTATTTTCGTTATATTTTTGAAGTATTTTGTGAAATTGGTGTCAGACGTTAAAGCATCGTTATAGTCTAACTGAGCTTCCATTTTTTCGTTTGAGCCTTAACCGTCACGAAGTTATTCGCTAAATCTTTTTTTTTGGGGGGGGGGAGTAGACGTGTTTTTCTATTTTCGTTATATTTTTGAAGTTTTTTGTGAAATTGGTGTCAGACGTTAGAGCGTAAAATTTTTGTCTCGATTACAAAAAGTAATCCTAAACCAACAATGAAAGCTCATTTAGGTTGTAACGTTTGATACTGATTTCACACCAAAATTCGACTTAAAACGTGTCTACGTCCTGTAAGTAATGAAAAAGATATAAAAATGTAACTATACCGTATTCGGCCCTTTTAGTTTTTCAGAAACGTGTGCAGTTTTACAAATTCTTGCAATTTAACTTACATTATTATATGAGAAAAGGGCGTGCGTGCACACTTTACATTAGTGGGAAACAGAATTGAAACATAAAAGTATGAAAAATTTTGTAAAATTAATTTTTCCATTTTTATTTATTATGAAGATTATAATGGCAAGGAGGATTAATTTTTTTAATCTAAACAAAAGATTTAATCTGGTAAAATAAAATAAAATTTGAGGATTATCGGACGCAACTTGCTCGGAGCAATCGAAAATTTGAAATGCCCGTAACTTTTTAGAAAATGAAATTAGGATGTTGGAAATGGAAGCTCATTTAGGCTCTAACGAAGCTCTAACGTTTGACACCAATTTCATCCAAAAATTCGTAAAAATAACGAAAATAGCAAATCATGTCTGTGGCCCCCCCCAACTGTTTCGCGAATAACTCCGCGACGGTTGAGGCTCAAACGAAAAAAATGGAAGCTCATTTAGGCTCTAACGAAGCTCTAACGTTTGACACCATTTTCACCCCCAAATTCGACTTGGGGGGGGCCAAGGTGTCTGTGGCCCCCCCCCAACTATTTCGCGAATAACTCCGCGACGGTTGAGGCTCAAACGAAAAAAATGGAAGCTCATTTAGGCTCTAACGAAGCTCTAACGTTTGACACCATTTTCACCCCCAAATTCGACTTGGGGGGGGCCAACGTGTCTACAGCCCCCCCCAAACTTTTTCGCGAATATCTTCGCGACGGTTGAGGCTCAAACGAAAAAAATGGAAGCTCATTTAGGCTCTAACGAAGCTCTAACGATTGACACCAAATTCACCCCAAAATTCGATTTGGGGGGGGCCAGCGACATGCACCTACAGACAGAGCCCTGCCAGAGTCTCTGTAACAGACAACAATTTTAATGGATAACAATTTTCTACCTAAAGGGATTAAAATTTCAATACTTTTCAAAGAACCAATGCTATTTAGATAGGAGTCCTGTATCTAGTCAATAATACATGATCTAAGGTTTTTTCCCTGCATGTTAAAATAATATGTCACTTTTATATTAAATTAATAAATTACCTAGGATATATTTTTTTTAAATCGACCAATTAGGGCTATTTCCCAATTTATCTCACTTGTAAAACTTTGAAACAGCAAGATCAGTTGAGTTAGGGAGGGAGGTAATTTTGTCAGTTAAAACTCAGTTCGGCACGGCACAGCATTTCCATCATAACGGTAAAAAGAACACCCATTTAACTTAGTAACTGAGAATCTCAATACAATCTCACTTAAAATGGGTAAAAAGAATACAGCTGTTGTAAGATATAGGGATATAGGGTCGGGTAACACATTCACTAACTTATTACCAGGAAAAGATCATCGACATATTTCCTAATCAATCTAATGCCATTCTTGCATATAGCATTGAAGGAGGACACTCTGTCATCCAGAAGTATGTTCATGCAGATGTTAGCTAAATCCATGGATATGCTTCCACCCATAGGAACACCCTTGTTTTGAAGATAGGATTTTCCGTTTGCTACAAAGTAGCTGTTCCTAGTGATGAGAACTAAGATGTCAAGCCACTAGTGTAAGTGATCGGGAAATTTTATCTTCAATATGTTTGAAGACCAGTTCCACGGGAACGTTAGTGAACAAGGATGAAACATCAAGGGAAATAAGAATGTCGTCTTGTTTAGGAATATGGTTTGAAAGTATATCTTTCATTTCAATGGAGTTTTTGACGTCCGTCGTATGGATTTTGGGAATAAAACGGTTTTGGTAGTGGGCAGATGAATTTAGAGAGGAAACTAATGGGTCCATTGAGATATGAGGTAATAGGGCTAAGGGTGAACTGTCCTTATGTAGCTTGGGTAAGCCATAAGCTTACTGTGCCGCGTATGGTCACCACACGAAAACAAAAATAAAATTAACTAATGGCTATTTTTAGATCAGATCAGATTTTTAGATAGATCAGACTAGATCAGCAATCTGGCGTAAATCAAACACGGATAGACTACAGAGTGGGAAACCGCGGTTCTAATCCCGATTGCGTCGGATATGTGTTGTGATCTAAAAAGTCCAAAATCGAACTGTGGACTACACTCGCCAACCAGGTTGGTCACCGTGGTGAGTTATGGCCAAACAACTCCCCATATAAATATGGTGGGGGCCTACATCCAACAGTGGACTGACATAGGCAAATAGGCAAATCGTGATCGTGATTTTTAACTACCAACACGTTATAGAAAGATTGTTTTGAAATGGTCAAGCAATCAATTTTAACAACTGTACATACACGGACACAGACGGTCTAGACACGGTGACTTCCAGTTTGTCAAACTACTGACAACACCAAAAGAAATTCGTCAAAAGTCTCAAAACTGTATTAGGTCCATAATAAACATTCAGATAATAAAGATTCGAATGTTTCTTGAAAGAATATCCAGTTGTCAAAATATCCAAGACCATTCTCAGATCTAGTGTAAGACCCTGGTACTTTAGGGTTGTCTTTGATTATTTTCTCTTCCTCTGAATTTGAAATACTTATTATTCTGCTTTAATATTTAATCGATTTTTGCTACCACCAGTTAGAATTTTATTCGAGATTCTAACAAACTCCATCAAGTTATTAGTAGACGTGTTTATTCAGAAGCGTAGGAAATTTAAATTATAATTTGTCACTATAAACTTTTATGAATAAAAGAATTGAAATTTAATTTACTCAATTTAATTAAAACAAAACAATTAAATTAAACATACACAAACAAAACAAAATAAAGTAATAATCCAGTTCACATTTATTTACAAAGTTAATAATATAAATTGTAACTGAATAAAATTAAATAATTCTTATTTATTTATTTAAATAATTCTTATTTATTTAATTTTATCTTCGTTAAAATATAAAAGTTTGAAAAAGTTAAAAATTGTTAATATAAAAAGAAGTTGAAGAATAAAAACATTTAAAAATTTACTTACAATAAATTTGAAATACACAATACTGAATTTAATTGAAATGGAAAAATTCGAACTCCTCTGGTTCAAAGATTGAACCAGATCTGATTTAAAAAGATCCATTAATCTTTACTCTTCCCTTAAAATTATTTCTTATCATTTCACTTCATATACAGTCGATATGCTTCTTAACAGAAGCGTCGTGATCCTTAAATGTTGGTGGGGTGGTTATTACGCTTCCCAATAGTCCACAGATCAACTTTTGGACCCTTTAGATCATTAACATTTAAGGATGCTCTTGGCATATTACTCTCGGTAGGTTGCCATTGCTTTCCGAGGGGAGAACGGTCAGAATAAAGTTCTTACTTTACTCGGATTCGAACCGGGTATTTAGCGTCCATAGTCAACTTGCGTGACCACTATGCTCCGACCGTCTCCATCTCCATCATTTCACTTAATTATGGAAAATTTCCAGTATTTTGTAATATTACATATCCCATATGTTTATCAAAATCTATAATTGTAATTTATAGTTTTGTTTTTCTCAAAAATGACTAAAAGTTCCGTAAGCTTCACATATTTCAATCATCGCTTACTGAAATTATCACCCTTATCTTTAAAATTACTATGTAAGTTACCCAAAAATATTTAACATGTGGAAATAATTTGAATTAATTGATAAAATAATAATTTAAATAACTAATAATTTGGTTAAATATTTTTGCTAACCTAATATAACTAAATTAAAATACAATTATAATAAATAAGAAGTTTAATATGAGTTTCAAATTAAATTTCTTTTTATTCAAATTTACCAACTTAAAATTTATATCATTTCATAATGAGATAACAATATAAAATTATACAGGGTTGGCTTTAGAAATATAATTTTTATAATAACTAAATTTAAAACTTTTGACAATTGATAATTATTTATATCAATATTTAATTTATATGCAAAAATAATTATATTGTACTGAGATGGTTCTCTTGTTCTATTTCTGACAATTGACCTCGATTGTCCCGATTTTGAAATTAAATTACCCTCAGGGCCGTGGAAAGTGAAAAATTCAGTGAATTATCAGTATATTAAAAAATTATACAATAATTCTATATTAATAAAATTACAAAAAAAAAGAAAGAACATCAAAAACACTAACTAAAATTACTAATAATAAAATAACTTTACCCCTGTCTTAATATTGTTCGGGTGACTCACGTTACACTATGGTACTACACTTATACGTGGTTGTGGTAATTCGGTTGCTTGACGATCTTAACCTTTATTAACGTACAAATTTCTTCCATTTATTGATGTTCGTCTAACGGCGTTGTGCTGGTTCATTGTGTCTTCCTCTCGTAGTTAGCGAAGGAGATCTCGAAACCTACGGCCAACAGCCGTACAACAACAAAATCCGCTATATAGTACACCCCTGCATACGCATTCCATTACAACAAAATATACAATTTGCTATTCGCTGGGTGCGAAGTGCATAGTGGGGGTATTAAAAACGACGCCAGCGTCCGCTGCGGACAAATTGTGCAAAAAAGATGGTCAGATGTCACGCACCCATTGGCTGGGTGCGTAGTGCATAATGGGGGTATTAAAAACGACATCAGCGTCCGCTGCGGATAAATTGTGCAAAAAAGGTGGCCAGATATCACGCACCCAGCGAATACTTAACCATGAGGTTAAGTCCCAAAATGGGGTATTGTTACCCTTAACAATAACTTAAACATTTAACGGCTATTTCTACCAATTCCAGGGAAACTCTTTGATGACTCAAGCTTTCATCATAATAAGCCGAACTTACAAATATAAGTACCTACTCAAAAGGTCGGATTACAGTACATTTTAGAGTGCACAAGAGGTATACAATTTATTTAATTTATTATTTATGCTTTAATATTTTAAAAGATGTAATAGGTATATTGCGTGTATAAAAGCTAAGTGCTTTTATTGTCTATAAAATAAATGGTAATTTTGCAATCTACTCACTTGTACTATAATAGATATAGACAATTAGTTCATCAGAACAGAGGCAGGTGGCTTTTTACCATGTTTGTCAAAATATTAATATGGTTAACTATAATGCATTGTACAATCGCATATAAATTTCATCTGCACAATTTTTCATTTCCCGAAAACTGTGTTTCGATAATATCCAAAATATTTTTTCGAAATAATACCGATATTCATGTATTAATTGACCAACACCTACACGAAAATTTCATCAACACGTTACCACACCCATTGTTAATAACAACAACAGACGGACTATATGGTTCTAGTGAGAGTGTCAGCCATAACTACATCGTATATGTTCAAGACGATATAAATTTAAATAGAACTTTCGAAGCATTTGTAGAAAGCAAGATTTGGAACCCGAAAAATAGTCCAATTCGAAGATACCTAATAATAATTCATTATGTGCAAGAGGTAAAAAATATTTTTAAAATGATGTGGCAATATTATATTACAAATGTCATTGTTATGGTACTAAATCACAATCTAACTATTAATCCAATTACTATATACTTATGGTTACCATTTTCATCAAAGAATCAATGCGGCCAAGAATTTATTATTGATCACTGTTCAGGTTGTAGTTACAAAAAGATTATGAGCATTTTTAAGAACCAATCCCAAAATTTTACACAATGCACAATTTGTTATTATAATTACGATAATGAAACAAATGAGGTCAATTATTTGCTAAAAGGTTTGTTAACTGATGCGCTACTCATGAGTTTCCTTAAAATCGTTGAGGGGAAATTGAAACTAACTTTATTATTCGATGATTTTGGCGATGAAGAATTTCTAAACAGTACTAATGGTGACATTTTCATAGATACACAAGTCGCGCGAGATTTGGATACCTTTGCAGTGTACGACTTTAGCAAAACAATTTACTACGATGTAGGTTCGTGGGTTGTACCTCGGTCTGCAGCAATTCCAAATTTTAAAGTCATATTTTTGGTATTTAGAAAAGAATTATGGATTTCAATTTTATTGTGCGTTATAATGACAGGAATAATATGGAATTTAATTGCAAGACATTCCAATGATTGTGAAGTATATACACAATTTTCAAATTGTATTTTAAGTACTTGTTCGTTAGTGTTTTCAGTTGCCATCAATTTGTCACCCAAATCGAGTCGTTTAAGACTATTTATGGCATTATATTTATTTTTTATAATATTGATTGATAATGTATTTCAGAGTAAATTGAGTAGTATTCTTTTAAAACCTATATATGGGCCACCAATCGACTCAATGGAGAAACTGTTACATTCCGAATTGAGCATACGTGCTGAACATGTTCATATGAACAGGTTGAAAGAAGCAGTTAACAATAGCAGCAGTACTTTTAAACAAATTATCAACAAATTAGAACTAATAAAGTCCGATAATTTTACTAATTTGATAAGCGACATAAAGCTGTATAAAAATTACAGTATTCCAGCAGCCAAAAATTTGATTCTGGAATTTATATCCTACGAAATAACAAGGGAACTAGACTTTATTGTTTACGAATCTGGTATTTTAAGATATGAACTTTTCTTTGTTATAAGAAACGGTCATTATTTTTTACCGATTTTGGACACATATGTAGACAGAATTATAGAGAGTGGTATTCTATCTGTGAAATTTTCAGGTCTAATACATAACTTTCGAAGTAGTGAGAAGAATGATAATAATTATGCTAAAATTCAAATATCTACAAAACATTTATATGGCATTTTTGCTTTATGGTTAGCTGGTTTAATTATTTCTACATCTGTATTTTTAGGGGAATTGTTAATTTTCAATAAAAATAAGTAAAATTGTATTTCAATTTAGTGGATTTAATAAAATATGCAAAAATGATTTATAAACGGGAACTTGAAGTAAATCTGTCCATTGTAGTACTTCGTTTCTATCTCCCTTGTCATACAAATTATTGTAGTATTCTCCCCTATTTTATGCAACATGCAGCATGTTGGTGTATAAGTGATAACTGATAAACCAACTCACTCTTCCTGCTGACCAAGATTTAACGTCTTCTTCTTCTTCTTAGCCTGTACTCATCCACTCCTGAATGTAGGCCTCTCTCATTTTTCTCCATTCTTCCCTATCCGCTGCTTTCTGGAACCATTCCCGTCCCGCTATTGGCTTTACGTCGTCCAACTATCTTTTTCGGGGTCTTCCTACGCTTATTTTAGATGTTCTCGGGTGCCAATGTGTGGTTTTATATGTCCATCTTTTGAGATCATGCCTTGCCACGTGTCCCACCCACTTATACTTTAATTTGGATATTCTGTCTATTACGTCGGGGGCATTTGTTCTTTTTCGGATTTCTACTAATCTTATCCTGTCCCTCAGCGATATACCAAGCATGGCTCTTTCCATTGTTCGCTTCATGACTCTCAATCGGTTCGCATTTGTTACCGTTATCGCCATGGTTTCTAGACCGTATGTGGTGACAGGCAGAATGCATGCGGCATATACTACTTTTCTTTTTAAATTTATTGGAACATCTGTGCTTTTTAGGATATATCCCAACCTTCCAAGAGCGGCCCAGCTCTGTCGAATTCTTCTGCTTATTTCAGCAGCTTGGTTATCCTTTCCCAGCTTTATAAGATGTCCGAGATATACATATTCGTGTACATTGTCGATGTTATGGCCATGTATCTCTATGTTGACTTCACTTGGACTAAGTATTTTGGTCTTGTTTGGGTTAATTTTCATGCCCACAAGTTCAGATGCATCGCTCAACTCCTTTAACATAGACATTATTTCTTCAGCGCTTGTGCTTATGAGCACCATATCATCTGCAAAATGGAGGTGGCTCAAATATACACCATCGATATTAAATTTATACCTTTGTTCCCCCATGCAAGTTTCTTGAATATATCGTCGGGTTGTTGGTAAAAGTGACCAACTAACATAGAAATCCTATACATTTGGTCATTTTTACCAACAACCCGACGATATGTTCCATTGCCAGAGTGAACAACTTTGGCGATATTGTATCTCCCTGGCGGATTCCACAGTACAATTAGTAATTATACTATTACTAGCTGACCCGGCGAACTTCGTACCGCCCAAAAGTGATTTAAACACGATTTGATCGTTTTGTGAAAATCTAAAAAAATTAAAAATTTGTTAAAAAGATTACTGCTCTGTTCAGGTTTAAATTTGATTGACAATAGAACTTCTCCATTGTTCAATTGAAATTCAATTCATAATGTAATTTAAGAGATGTGAGATTAAAGAAATCTTCAAGTATTCATCCAATTATTAAGGGATTCGTCCAACCGAATCTTTCCTTAAGTTTATGTGAATAGGGGGAAAAAATTTTCAGTACAATCATGTATTTACGTATTGAAACTAAATAAAACAGAATTACAAATTTTTTTTCATCTCAAGCCTTGGTAATGAACGATATTCTTTGTCTTTCCGTCCGGAGAGAAAACGAATAGTGCAGATGGTTTGCCGACTCTGGAGCACGCCACGTACAACTGGCCATGAGAAAAACACGATAATTCGAGGTTTAATCCACATACTTCCAACGATTGGCCTTGCAATTTATTAATCGTCATTGCGAACGCAAGACGGACCGGAAACTGGACACGTTTAAATTGAAACGGCAAGTGGCTTGGAATAAGCGGTATTCTTGCAATGAGAACATCCTTTCCTTTGAACTTTCCTATGATTATAGTTGCTTCAATCATGTTGTTCATCAGCTTCTTAACTGCGAGTCTAGTCCGATTGAATAGTTTCGATTGGTTAAGATTCCGTAACATGATTATCACCGAGCCGACCTTGAGTTGCAAATTGTGCGGCGGCATTCCTGGCAAATCCAATAAATTAAGGAATTCAAAAGCTGTTGATCTTGGGATGACTGGCAGGGTTTGGCGAAAATCGCCGGCCAGCAGAATCATCACACCACCAAAGAGGTTCTCGTTATTGCGCAAATCTTTCAACGTTCGATCGAATGCCTCCAATTCTCGTTAGTGCACCATCGTACACTCATCCCAAATGATTATTTTGCAATTCTGGAGTACTTTCGCCATTGCTGATTTTTTGGAAATGTTCCACGTGGGTCTATCTATCGTTTGCAAATGCAGTGGCAGTTTGAGCGCAGAATGAGCTGTTCGTCCTCCTTCTAATAACGTGGCAGCGATCCCAGATGATGCTACGGCCAGCGCTATTTGACTTTGTGCGCGAATGGAAGCTAAAATTAACGAAATTAGAACGTTTTCCCAGTCCCGCCAGATGCATCAAGGAAGAAGATTCCTCCGAAGCTGTCGTTGACTGCTGTCATCAATGTGTCGTACGCCGTTTTCTGCTGTTGATTCAAAAGTGGGACCTTTGTTCGTACTGATTCATTCAAAGCATCTCGATCGTATTGCCGTTCTCGTTGAAATTCTCGATTGAATGCATCGTGCATGGGGCGATTTGGCGCTGACATTCCTAATTGGTGCAACATCTTGCCGGACATCATTAGGCACAAATCCTCTATAGAAATCAATGCTTCGTTGTGGATCTCCGCGTTATATTCAAGGTCGGGATTGGCCGTCGTAGTACGCACTCGATGCAAAATGTCTTCAGCCATACTGTATTTGTTCCACAAATCGAGTGGGTCTGATGGGAAACACGTTGAAATGATGATGGCAAAAAGTGTTCGAATTTGATGTGTAGTAGACGAACTAACAACATCAGCGATCGTGTGATTCCAATGAATTTTGCTAATCTCTTGAAAGGTCAATGGGTTTTAGATCTCATGGTTTTTAGATCTCGTGAATTCATTTTTTCTCAAAAAAAGAGATCGAGGATGCGCCATCCATTTTTCCATATCTCCTAGAGTTACCGATTTCCCCCCATAAGAAGAATCGAATTTGAGCCACTCTGTACGGCTGGTGATTCCATCCGGGCCTGGAGCCTTCTTCAGAACAGTTTTGCTAATCTCTTTAAAGGTCAATGGGTTTTAGATCTCTTATTGGTCACCATACACCATTAGGTTTATCGTGAGGTGTACTAACAACATTACAATTTACATGTCCCACTCGCGACATTAATTAATTAATGGCAAAGCAAAAATAGCTCCTTAAACTTTACATTAATACAGCTTTCAATGAAAGAGTTGATGAAGGAATTGAGCGAAGTAAAAAATGCCCTAAAAGTGGAGATAACTGTGCGTGAAGCAGAAAGAGAGGAGTGTAACTTCCTCAAAAAAGAAGTTTCGTTCCTGAAGGAGGAGTTAAATAAGGGGATTAAACCAAATAGAACAACGCAACAACAACCATCTTGCAAGATCAAAGAGGCTCAAGAGAAAGAGCAAGCCCTTCGCAAGGAAATTGCTTTCCTTAGATAGGCAGTAGATAAGATACAAAATGCGCAAAAGTCTACGGATACTCAGTACACGGAACAAAAGACTCAGTTAAAAGCGTTAGACCTAATGCTTAGGTCTTCGGTCATGGGCGAATTAAAAGATGATATCAAATTAATAAAACAACAACAATCAACTGCCAAAATAGAAACGAACAAGTTTACAAGTACATACAATTGCACTGAAGCTCAGAAAGAGAGTGAAGAGGGTGGGGAGAACTCTCAGACCTTAACTATATGAAAATCTTTAAAGATGAGGTACGAAAGTTGCTAAGACAGATAGTCAGCATGCAAATATGTATCGACAATCTGAATTTAGAAAACAAGCAAGAAGATGATGAGAAAGAGAAGTATGATATCTCATCGTCCCATACAACGCTGGAGGTTCAACACCCTACTTAAAACAGTTCAGACCAGGATGAAAACAATAAAACAATTTTACACTAGTCTCTAGGAGAAAACCTAGAAAACGCAAGAAGATAACGCTTAATCCGACGATGTCCACTATTGGAGTGGTTCCGCCGAGGGGCGCCAGAAGAAAGCGAGTGAGAACCTCGGCATTGCTTGTAAAGACTAGTCCAAGCCTCTCTTATGCGGAAGCACTAAGAGAAATAAAAAACATAGTCGCCCAAAATCAAGAGGCAGGTGAAACCATCCGACCGTGGTGAGGAGCTCACCAATAACAACAAAGATCTCAATTTCAAGGATCTCACAAGAAATATGTCCATTGAGATAAGAAATCTCGACCTTTTAATGGACAGTGAGAAGGTGAAGGAAGCAATCATAAGATTGTTTGACGCGGATGATCAGGAGCTACTTAAATCCCTGTGATAACCATACCGGCAAAAAACAAGGTGGCAGTCCTCGAGGTGGAGATGGAGGCTGCCAAACGACTGCTATTGACCTCGAACATCAAGATTGGGTTTAATGTATGCAAGCTCAGAAATCACACGAGATGCGGAAGGTGGTGGTCCAAAGGGCACGCCCAACCGACTCGCAGCGATCTGGATAGGTAAAAAATGTGCTGGTGGTGCTGCCATGAAGGTCATCTCGCAGCGGTATGCACCGGTGAGTACCACTGTGCCGACTGCGGTCCAAATGAAGTAGGATCTACGTCGAATGGTCATTGGCTGTCGTAACCATCGCGGCAATATGATAGGAGAGCCGAACTCATGGTTCTCCCAGCATTAAGGAATCTGTATAACGCAATAATCCCGTAAGAGCAGGACTACCATCTTAACCCCCCTTAGTTGTGATTGCCTAGCGGCGGTTTACTTGTGGCTAAGGGCTGCGGGGGGACGTTTTAGTCAGTGAAGTCTGACACTACTGCCATAGATTGTGGTGGTGTCGCATACGAGATTTCCTCCTCCCGGCAGAATGCATACCTGTACTATTTAAGCAATGTCAAAGAAAAATCTAGAAAAGGTATCTCACAATTTTCCTCTTTTACTTGTCTCCCTTTAGGGATCGCCAAAATCCAATTATACACGTAAAAATAAAAGAATGATAGACGCATTCCATCATCGATATCAATTTTTTAATCACCAATTCAGTCAAAGCTCGGCTAACTGGCCTGCTCATTGTCAAACCCTTCAATTGGCTGTAAAGGGTGGCTCAAATTCGATTCTTCTTATGGGGAAATCGGTAACTATAATAGGAGATATCGAAAAATGGATGGCTCATCCTCGATCTCTTTTTTTGAGAAAAGCTCAATGGCGAAACCCGGAATTCGCTATCTTGTTTTGTTTTCGAGTTATAGCCAAAAGTTCGATTATTTGACTTTTCAATAAATGTCGATATCTCGGTTGTTTTTGAATTTGCCAAAAAAGCGTTGTCACTTTCTTTTTTTTACGAGCAACAAAATAGGCTGAATAGATTTTAAATATTTAAGTGAGTTTCAGAGTTATAATACAAGTTGTGTTTTTTTAAATGGAAACTATAGTTGAATATGACATTTTTAAATAGCGTTTTTTATCCTCTTTTCAATGATATTATAATGTGTGGGGTCCATCATTTCAAATAATTCCCATTTTATTAAAAAATGCAGTAAAAATAAGAAAAAAATAAAAAATTAATAACATTTTTAGTAAATAACAGTAAGAATTTTAAACACGACAGCAACCAAATAAAAGTTTCCTACTGAAAAACGTGAAAAAAAGTGTCAATAAAGATTTGGTAGTGCTTCGTTTTGACAAAATTATAATATTGAAAATGAGGGACTTCAGTTTGAATAATTACTTTAAATTTTGAATTTATTGTTTTATTTGAAAATTGTTATTGTTATTTATTAAAAATGTTATTAAATTTTTGTTTTTTTTCTTATTTTCATTGCATTTTTTATTAAAATGGGAATTATTTGAAATGATGGACCCCACATGTCCTTGAAAAGGGGATAAAAATGCTATTTAAAAATGTCATATTCAACTATGGTTTCCATTTAAAAAAAAACAGAACTTTGTATTATAACTTGGAAACTCATTTAAATGATTAAAATCTTAAAATCACTTTACATAACTTAGGTGGTGATATAGGACACTTTTCTAAGAACAATTTTTAACAAAAATTTTTTTCTAAATTCAAACCCTTGAAAGTTAGGCCTCTTTAAAGCATTTTTTTTAATTTCCACCTTCACGTGGCCATAGCCCCGAAAGTATTGATTTTTCAGTAAAAATGGTTTAGTGATTTTTTAAAGAGCGTAAAATAATCTACAAACTAGATTCAAACCTTTTCTTGTCTAAAATCAACGGCTTTCGAGTTATGAATTAAAGTAAGTTAAAAAATGTCGAAAAATTTGAGCTTTCTTTTTTTCTGGTTTTTTTCAAGACCCTGTATCTTTTAAACGAAACATTTTACAAAAAATCTGACGCCCCATTCCGGATAGGAAATTTAACGGACTACAACTTTTGTCTAGTAAAAATTTTTGAGAAACCAATCCATTTCACAGAAAATCAGAAAATAACAAACGAGGCAGCTACAAAACATAAAATTTAATTAACAAAATTTTTATTTTTTTTGAAAAATTATTTTATTAATTAATTTTTTAGTATTTGCTCCGCAAAATGGTTACTTTCGAAACGGTTTCGAGTCCGCAAACTTCTATTTTAGCGGCCTAGTACTTTAAATTTTAAAGTACTGTAACTTTTTTGTATTTATTAATTGGTTTTATGTATAATTAATTATACGCAAGTATACAAATTAAGCAATACATTAGAAAAAATAACACTATTTCGAAATGTGAAAATGAAAATGACAGTTTTTGGCATATTTGAAGCTTTTGTCTGAAAAAGAAACACTTTCCAAAGCGGATGTTGAAGCTTCAGCTCATTGAGTTCGAGTACGAATGACTTCTTCAGTAACAGACATGTTAGTGGTAGACTCAGATGATAATTCGCCTTGTTTCTGGCCCAAAATTAATTTTGACACCTATCGTTCAAATATTAAACATTAGAAATGTAAATAAAAATGTAATTATTAAAATACCTTTCGTTTTGTCTCTAACGATTCTTCAATATAGCTTTCTGCCCATCTTCATTTACAGCGGTAATGCCGTTTTCTTTATTCCAGCTTTGAAATATTTCGTATTCCTTCTCGTATTGACTACGAGATTGTTTTGGTAGCAAATCTAGGACAATATTCTTTGCCCTTTCGGTAATTGATGTTGGTATATTTACATCGATATCACTCATTTTTCACAATAGAATTACTTCAAAATTATAATTGTAAATAATATAAGGCTAATTTTAGACACAAAACTAACACACTAATATTATTGAGTATTAACAAATGATGCATCGTTATAATAAATAAATCGGTTGCTATGAAAATTTTCAAACAGCCTTCTAATACACTACCGTATTAATGTCAATTTAAAATGAATATTTTATTAATTCAAAAAAATTCTTTTTACGGAACTAATACTAAAAAACGTTGTATGCAACACTTACGCAAATGGTTTTAGCAGACTCATCTTCATATTACGGACTCGGCTAACGCCTCGTCCGGAAACATTACGATTCGTCCGCTAAAACCATGTTTTGCGTACTTATTACATAAAATACTATTTTACTATTAGATTATTTAAGTAAATGTTGAAAATGACCACCCTCATTTTTAATACACAGTCGTGCTCGTTTTAAAATATGCTTTATAGTATTATTTATAAAATTTCCTTTTTTTTTTAAATCCATTATAGCAGGGGTGGTCAACAAGGTCGAGGGATTGACCGGTCGATAACGAGGCCAATTTTGGTCAATCCGTGAATGTGAAAAGTGTCAAAAATTCGAATTTCTGCGATTAAAAGTGTCGAAAAATCGCCTTTTTTCGATTTGTTTCGACAAACATCTTTTAAAACAATCACAACTGTATATTGAAAAATGAGGATGGTCATTTTCAACAATTACTTTATTAATGTAATAATTTAAAATTAATTAATAAAATAATTTTTCAAAAAAAATAAAAATTTTGTGAATTAAATTTTATGTTTTGTAGCTGCCTTATTTGTTATTTTCTGATTTTCTGTGAAATGGATTGGTTTTTCAAAAATTTTTACTAGACCAAACTTGTAGTCCGTTAAATTTCCTATCCGGAATGGGGCGTCAGATTTTTTGTAAAATCTTTCGTTTAAAAGATACAGGGTTTTGAAAAAAAACCAAAAAAAAGAAAGCTCAAATTTTTCGACATTTTTGAACTTACTTTAATTCATAACTCAAAAGCCGTTGATTTTAGATAATAAAAGGGTTAAATCTAGTTTGTAGATTATTTCACGCTCTTTAAAAAAGTACTAAACCATTTTTACCGCAAAATCAATATTTTCGGCGCTATGGCCATGTGAAGGTGGAAATTAAAAAAAATGCTTTAAATAGGCCTAACTCTCGAGGGTTTGAATTTAGAAAAAAATTTTTGTTAAATATTGTTCTTAGAAAAGTGTCCTCTATCACCACCTAAGTTATGTAAAGTGAGTGCGGGGACACCCTGTATATACATCCAATTTTAATTTTTATTTATCCTTAACTTGAATATAAAATAATATAAGTTACAATTTAGTAACTATAATTAAATACAAAAATAGAAAACAAAAAAAGATAGCGAATTCCGGTTTTTGTCATTGAGCTTTTCTCAAAAAAAGAGATCGAGGATCGAGGAAAGTAGCTATTCATGAAGGTAATTATATCAATTCCTGCATTTCGTATAGCTGCAATTGCAATGCAATTGGATAATGTACATATGAGTATAAGTAAGGGATGAAAAGCCTCTTCGTTGATCTTGTTTTGGCTAGAAATTTTTATTTTGATCTGCATTTTTGATAAAATTATATTCATTTGGGGGGTTTGCTTTAAACAAGTACTAATTCAATGCTTATTCAAATTTTGAATTCAAATTTTAGGGAAGTGATGTCACTTTATTGGCAAAAAGGGGTGACAAGCATGAAAAAGGAGGTATATCTGACCTTCTTCTGCAGTTCGAGAGGAACGAAGGTCGTAAGAGCGATTGTTAGTATAACAAATTTTTTAAATTATAATTATTTTGGAGTGCAGTATTTATAAAAGTGCGTCACATGATTAGAGGATGTATATGATCTGTATTTAATCTTCCAATATAATGGTATCCTAGAAAGATCTTCCTTCGCATCATTTATGTTTAATTGACTCATTCTTTTATTACAAACCAAGAAAGTTTACCGACTTAAAAATAATTTACAATTTACGAAATGAATCTGTTTTATCACTATCTCCGAAACGAGACCGAACAACCACATCAATGATAATATCTTGGGAATTTAGTTTATTGAGATTACATAATTTCTTACATTTATATTATTATACCAATCAGAATATTACATTTTTAATCATTTGGGTTACATTGGCGAAGCGCCCTGTCAGATTTCTATTGCTCGTGAGCCACAACAAAGATGAATGATCGGTTATTACCATAAACTCTGTACCCTTTAAACCCTTTAGCCAATACTGCGGTTTATGAAATTTGGTAAAGTTGTTGGTAAAGATATTTTAAACATGTGTACAACAATTTAGGAGAGAATCTTAAAAGATGTGCCCGGTACACGCAATTTAGTTGCTTTTTTAAATCAAAGGGTAGGTTTTTCAGTCCCTTAGCCTCTAATGCGGTTTATAAAATTTGGTAGAGTTATTGGTAACGATATTTGGAATGTGTTTATAAAAATTTGAATTAGCATTCAATTTTGTGTAACGATAGCCATTTTGATTGATCATCAATCATAAGGAAGATTTATTTATCATCTGCATTGGAAGAATCACGATAAATTAGATAACTGTTTGTGACGTCAAATTTTGCTTTGAAGGAGTAATATATTTTATTAAAAATGTGTGTATTCCCCTGGGAATATTGATCTTTGATTTTGATGCTTCGTTATATTTCAGTTATTATACCATGTTGATCAGAGGCAGGTACTTCCCTTGATAGCAAGTTATTCGCATTATTCTTGACAATGCTAATGATTATAGAGTTAGTAGAGGTACACAATGATAACTTTGTGTTTATGCCTTAATAGATATGTTGCGTGTAAAAGGAATAATTGATTTAATTGAGTTTACTATAAAAAGTATTACAATCTCGATTTGATCACATAATAGTAATAATAATATTAATCATTGAAAATTAGTTCTACTTATACGATTATATAGATAATATTATACCATGATTTTAAAAATATTAATATGGCATTCTATAATGCTTATCACAAATGCATTTAGATTTCCACAACAAAGTTTCTCAGCATTTCAAAACTGTGTTTCCACAATATCTACAAATTTTTTTGGAGAAAATACCGATATTCATGTGCTGATAGATCAACACTTATATGAAAATTTCATAAATGCCTTACAGCATCCGTTGTTCATAACAACAACAGATGAACTGTATAATTCAAGTGAGAGCTTCAGTAATAATTATATCGTATATGTTCAAGACGACACTAATTTAATAGCGACGTTCCATGCACTTATAAAAAGTCAGCTGTGGAATCCCAGAAATAGTGCAAGAAGAAGATACATTATAATAACTCATTTCACGCAAGAAGTAAATATCATTTTTAAAACTCTATGGCATTATTTTAATATGAAAAACGTCATAGTGATGGTATTAAATCAAAATCTGGAAAGTATTCCAGGTATCTACTTCTGGTTACCATTTGCATCTAAAAACGAATGCGGTCAAAAATTTATTGTTGATCATTGCTTAGGGTGCAATTATAAAAGTATTAGGAATGCTGTAATGAGTCAAACTCCAAATTTCACAAAATGTACCATGCGGTTTTATAGTTATTCAAAATCCAACGATACTAAATTTATATTAAGTAGTGCACCTCAGGAGGCGTTATTTATAACTTTTATTAAAATACTAACTCAAAAATTGCAAATAACATTGTCGTTCAACAAATTGACTTCTCGCAATGTTTTAAATAATAATTCGACTGATAATATTGTATTAGCCACGCAAATAAGTCGAAACTTGGAGTTGTTTGCACAGTATGAGTTTAGCAATACATTTCACTACGATATATCTTCTTGGATTGTACCTCGGCCACTTAAAATTCCAAATTTTAAGGTAATATTTATGGTATTTAAATTAAAATTATGGATGGCTATTATATTTTGCGTTTTTATGGCAGGAGTATTTTGGAATTTATTGGCAAGGTACTTGCACGAGTTTGAAATATATAATCAATTTTCGAGGTGTATATTTAGTACTTTTTCCTTAGTTTTTTCAGTTGCTATTGAACGCTCTCCCAGATCAAATCATTTAAGAATGTTTATGACATTTTATTTATTTTTTATAATATTGATTGATAATGTATTTCAAAGTAAATTGAGTAGTATTCTGCTAAAACCGTTGTATGGACCACCTATTGACACAATAGAAAAACTTATAGATTCAAAATTAAGTATATGCACTGGTTCTAACTATATAGAAAAGCTAAAGACAGAAGTAATTAATTATAATAATAGTATATTTAAAAAACTTGTTAGTAAGCTACAACCAGTAGACCACAACAATGTTACTGACTTGATAAGTAACATAAAGCTTTATAAAAATTTCAGCATTGCAGGCCCTGTACATATGATTTTGGAGTTTTTACCGTATGAAATAACAAAAGATGTTAACTTTATTACAAAAAATTCTGGAATGTTAAAATATGAATTATTATTTGCTATTAAAAAAGGTCATTACTTTTTACCTATTTTGAATGCATTTGTAGATAGAGTTACAGAGAGCGGTATTCTGCTTGTAGAAGTTAGAGGTTTAATACAAAATTTTAGAAACCGTGTCATGGATAACAATTATACTAAAACGCCTTTATGTGTAGAAGACTTGTACTGCGTTTTTGCTATATGGTTATCTGGATTGGTTATCGCAACATTTGTATGTATGGGAGAAATATTAACTGTCAAATTTCGTAAATGAGATATAAATGTATAGATATTAGTAGTGATTAAATAATCCAATAATGAACTTTGAACTCACACTACATAATATGAGCAACAATCAGCATGAGAAATATCGAGTATTCAAAGAAATTATGACTAGGACATCATTCTTTTTGAAGCATACACATTTGCACCTCTAAAAGATGTTTCGCAAGTTTACATCGCCCACCCATATCTCTTGACTACACGAACCAAAAACATAACCGTGGATTCTAATGAAATTTATGGTTTACGAAAAATTTCACATCGGAAAATTTGTCTCTATAAACTACTTATACATAGTATATCCACAAGACATCCATCAAAACTCAAAACTAATTTCCTGATAAAAATTAATGATTCTGAAACTACAGATACGAACGTTAAAGTCTAAATAAATTAGCTTTGATTTCGAATGCGACATCGCACTTTCAACAAACCCGCCTGCCGAAATTTTGAAAAATCGTAACTAATTAATTTATAAAACATTGCGACAAGACAAATATGAGGAAGAATTTGGAAGCCGGGAGGATGGCGTAGATTTTATTACTCCATTAGTCAATCGCATGGAGCGTTTTAATATTCCAACGGTTCCAACCAGTACAATATAACTGCGAGCTATTCCAAGTTTAGACCACAAGAATCCAACTCTCGTTGATTCATTCATTAGTGAGATGAAGGAGATTATAGGTCTAGCTTTCGTTATCCGTTCATCATTATCATCGGTATAGTGTGTCGGTGTGCATTATGAGGGGAGTTACATTACGGTTGAGGTGGAAATCATAATCACGCCATGAGTTTCTGTGATCCATATTTTTGAATGTGACAGCACAAAAAACTAATTTGTGAGCGCAATTAAGAGCGTTTGTTTATTTAGTATTAGAAATAAAGTTTCATGTCTATTGTATAATGTAGATTAGTTAATGTTAGATTTGAAGGCCCTTGAAGCTTTGCCTATTAGTATATTAGCCGGTTCCACCATCTTTGATTAAATTGTTGATTAACTAATCACGGTATAAATACTTATAAATAGTATTATAAATAGAAAATAGAAATGTATTTTGAATCTATGATTAGTGCTTCAACTTCTGAAATACTCGCTAAAAACTTCTAAAAGCTATATTCTGGTTGGTTGATTGATAGTCACGTGAAAGTTGTAGTGCGTGGTAATATTGCTTGACATTCTATGATTGTAGTGAATATAACCCCGAATTTTACCAAGATGCATTGAGAGTTAACCGTGATTAAGTTCGATTAAACGGGAAACATCGATCGATTAGTTTGAGGGTTATGAGTTTAACCATGATTAAAAAGCTGGTGGGAAAGTATTTTCTATTTAACCGTGATTAACCCTAACTACCCGATATTAAACTACTTAACCAGAGTTGGTGGAACATGCTCTAAGTTTCGCAGACACACGATAATTATAAATTTTTTTGCCTCGTACGCGACTGATATAATATTGCGTAATTAATCGTACATTTTGTACCTTTACAATGAAAATTTCATTCAGATAATCATCTAATTACAATGGAAGAATAATCTATTGAGATTTTGAATAAACACAGGTTTATTATATCATGTACTTTACTTTATCTTAAAGTTACCTTAAAACCCACCTTTACATAAAGTCACAAAACACTAACATAAAAGTTAAAGAATAAAGTTAAAGAATCCGTCAGATTTACAGAATAAGCAAATTCTTTACATAGTAAAATGTAACATAAAGATTATAAAATAAAGACATTCCTTTATAAATTTGGTCCATAAAAATCGATCTTTAAAGGATTAAAGGATAGTCTATCATTGAAGGATTCTTTATAGTTACAGAATAAGTTCATCTTTTACATATCATTTTCAGAAAGCAATCTTTTTAGTAAAGATCCTTTATGAGTTAGAGAATAACCTCCTTAGTGATTCAATCAAATTGATCTAATTGCGTTGATGAAATGATAACAAAATCGTATCAGCACCACTCCAACTTCACTTCCACAAACCATAATTAAAATTGAAACCATAAATGGGCTTCACATAAATTTGACCCAAAGCCCACATTCCTTTCAAGACACTTTGTATAAATATTTAATGGAACTTTATTAACAATCATTTAATTATAATATTGCACTATGGATGGTTATACTGTAATTGTATTTTTAACAAAGAAGTTTGAATATTTGCTAATCCAAATTTCATGCACAAAATTGTATTGATATCAAAATTTATTTACGATGCATATTATTTTTTTATTGTATTTATTAAAAATAATCAATTCACCTAAAAATAAAACTGTTGAAATTATTAGACCAGTCACCCATACAGGGTGGCCCTTTGAAAACGAAACAGACGGGATTGTGGCCAGCAGAATTTTCTTTTCAAGAAATGCAAAAACCCGTCAATTTTATCATCGAGGGGGACAACTTTTGCGACCAATGTCACTCCCGTATTGTTTCATCCCTTCGCGCTGCGATGACAACTCCTGAAATACTAATAGGGATGATATGTCAAGTGACACCTCATTTGAAAGGTCTTGCTTCCCTGAATTCAGCGCTATAATTTTTTTGAAGTTTTATCAATTATTCAACAAAAAAATTGGTTGATTTTAATTTCAAGGGGGCTACTTTTATTATGAAACTACACAGGCGTTATTTCCGTCGCGTATTCTCCACCGGATCGCAAACCCCATGTTTAAATGCAGTAAACTACACGAGCGTAATTTCCAACGTTGAAAACGCTCGTCCGTCGGCGTGAGCGAGTTGTACGCTGTCGAGAGCGTTGTTTCCGTCCCGTCTAGACTTTTTTTTTACTGAAAAATCAATATTTTCGGTGCTATGGCCACGTGAAGGTGGAAATTAAAAAAAATGCTTTAAAGAGGCATAACTCTCGCGGGTTTGAATTTAGAAAAAAATTTTTGTTAAATATTGTTCTTAGAAAAGTGTCCTCTATCACCACCTAAGTTATGTAAAGTGAGTGCGGGGACACCCTGTATATTTCAAATTCGTGTAAATACCTTGAAATTAAATTTTAAACTATAAGCCTGTCATAATAACGCAAAATATAATTGATAGCCATGATTTCACTTCAAAAACCATAAATATTAGTTTAAATTTTGAAATTTCAATAGGTCGAGGAACAAGCCATGATGATGTATCGTAATAAATTGTATCACTTAAGGCTAGGATATTACAGTGTACTCGTGGTAATACGTAGTTAACTTGAAAACGATTTGATGGATTGCGATCAAATTTTTAGATTAGGTGTATGATACCTTAAGGAACATCCGTTCCTATTTCTTTTTTTTTAATTAAATTTTTTTTAATTAATTTTTTTAAAATAGCCCGTTTGTAAATTTTTTTGAGAAAATCAAGTTGCTGAAATTAATTACTTATAAACAATTAACATTGAAAATGGAAATAAAAGTTTGCCAGACTTAAATCGGCACACTAATACGTAGTCATCTCGAAAACGAATAAATGGATCACTTTGAAATTTTGAGATAATATTTATAATACCAATACGAAGAGCGCCTCCTATTTTTAAACATAATAATTTTATTTATAACAATAATAATAATTTTAATATAGTAAATAATTTATCAATTAATTAAATTTCTTTAATTGAAATAATATATAAGCGAAAATGAATTCATATGTAAATTTTTGAAAGTTTATTTTACCTAAAACGTACTAAAAATGTAATTATAATAATAATGTACTGGATACTCCCACCAAGATCAAATTCAAATATTTAGTTCAGCTAGTAATATGCAGGCGAAACTAATTTTAAAAAATTTTGCCTACAGTTATCTGGTTTACCAGCACATTTTACTTGGCGCGTGCGCTTGAAAGTTAAATGCAAATTGATAAGATTGTTCTTACGTGTAATACAAGTAGTCATCGACTTACGACAGTTCGCACATACGATCTTGTGTTTGTCTCTTTCCTACTAAGCATATTAGAGAACTAAAACCAACAGTTGCGGGGATTTCCCGACGGATGTCTAGGAATTTATTTCGGTCGAGGAATGCTATACATTCGTACGTAATCATTTTGATAAACCGTATTTTTTTTCTTATATTTTATTTAATTATGGTTACGCTAAAAAAACTTTTGTTTTTGCTTTTTTTACATAGATACATTAAATATTTATATACCAATCAAGATTATTTTAAATTGTTTGCTACCTTATTGGAAGTAAGTGTATATTTTCATAATTTAAAATAAAATTAGTCTGCAAAGTAATTGCTTACAATAAATAAAATAAAACAATTTATTTACGAAAATTGTTTCGAAGTAAGATTTTAAAATACATATACAGTGGCTCCAGAAATTATAAATACACCTTATAAAGTGCAAATAATAATACGAAAAAACCTATTAATTATAGTTCAATATTTCTGAATTTAAAAATATTATACTAAATGATAACTAACAGTTGATATGATAAAAAAAAACTATCGAAAAATGAAATTTATTAACTTAAAATTACAGAAAAACAATTTATTTACAAAAATTACATTCAAACAATTATTAATACACTTCCATAAATGAAGTTAAAATTATTAATTTGAAAACTATTAATACTTTGTGGGATATCCTTCGGCTTCGATTACTTCCTGCAAGTGTCTTGGCATTGATTCAACTAAATTTTGGGTAGCAATTTTTGATATTTTCTCCTATTCTTGCAATAATACAGTTTTTAATGTGGATTTACTTGAAATATGATGCTGTCGGATTTGCCTTTCCAATTCTTGCCTCAAATTTTCGATTGGATTAAGGCCCGGTGATTGGGTTGGCGTGTGGAGTTGTTTTGGAACGTGATACAAAAGCCATTCCTTCACAAAGATACGATGTATGTTTGGGATCGTTGCCTGATGCAACAAATATCCGTCTTTCAACCCTAATTTTTCAACACTGGGTTGTAAGTTTGATTGCAAGATATTCATATAATCAAACTTAGACATGATAGTCTCGATAAATTGCAATTTCCCTACCCCATCTGCAGACATACAGCCACATACAGCCCCAACCATAACATTTCCGCTGCCATGCTTTAAGGTTCCACGTAAATTATCTTTCCTTATTTCTGTATTAGGTTTCCTTTACACTATTTGCTTCCCATCCGAACCAAATATATATTAAATTTGCTTTCGTCACTGAAAATTACTTTTTTTGCAAAAATTCAAGTCAATTTAATATATTTTTTAGCAAATTGTAGTCTTTAATACGATTAACTTAATTTATAATGGGTTTCTTACGAGCAACTCGGCCGTTATACCCTTCTTTACGTAAGACTTTTCGTACATTTTCAGTGGATAAAGTTTTACCAATACCTGTTGAAACCTCGGCCGTTAATTTAGGTACACTTGTTTTTGGATTAACTCTTATTTGTCTAATAATATATTGGTGGTCCGTTGGTGTGAGAATCCATTTTCTCCCTTATCCGGTTTTATTTTGAAGATTGCCTTCGTTTTTAAATTTATTAATGACATATTGCACTGCACCAAATGATCTGTCAACAATTTTAACAGTTTCCCGAAAAGATTTTCCTTCACATCCTAATTTTAAAATTAATTGTCGTTCACTAATTGTTGTTTCACTTTTTTTGTTACCCATTTTTACAAAATATTAATCAGGATGATGATTCAACTGAATGACTTCTTATAAATGTGTTCTATTAATAAAGAGCTACCTGTTGCATTAGAAAATTTTTAAAATGCAGCGTATGCTGTTTCGTTCTATTCATTCTAAGTGTAGTGTATTTATAATTGTTTGAGTCCATTTTTGTTAAATGTTTTGTTTTTCGAATTGTACACTTACGCATAAAGATTTTTATGTTCTTTTTTTTTTATAGAATCAATCCTAAATTATAATTTTATACAATAAAGAAAGAAAAATTATAATTGAATAAAAATTACTAAGACATTTAATCAAATTATTGAAATCTTATAAGGTGTATTCATAATTTCTGGAGCCACTGTAAGTAAAATCTAAACAGATGTTTGCTTACAGTAATTAGTCAGAATCTATTAGGGCGTGCATAAAAATGCGCAATGCACTGTTGTAATCAAAATTATATCATATAGTAAACGATACGGCTTATCATTTCTAAGATATTGTCATGTTTTTTTTTGTAATAAAGTAGCCGGTCGATATGATAATGGAATTCCAATTTTTAAAATTAAAAATTTGTACAAATTTTGTAAAATTTTGATGTTTGTGCGACGACGTGAGCTCGTCGAAGTCGAAATGATAAGTAGACGATGGGGGACTCGCCGCTTACCTACAGGCGCGGGTGGGTTTTTGATTTCGGTGCCCGCAAAAGCGGAAATTTTGTATTAGTTGATTAGAATAAATAAGAATAAAATTGAGAAATAGTGGTTTTTAGTGATCTTTTAGCATCCAAAAGTTGGAGTAAATGAACGTAAAATATTTGAATAATTAAAATTGATAAAATTTGGATTTTGTGAAGACAAATTTGCAAGGTCGCTTGATAAGAGCGAGTTGGAAAACGATAAAGAGAACCGATTGAGCCAGCGCGGGTGAGAGGTGTGATTCTCCGCCCGATTTGAAAATTTTATAAAGAAGTAATTTGAAAGTTCTATAATAAATTAATAATATCACGGAAGTGGATTATTACATAGTGGAACCACTGAGCTATAAAGGGAAGACTGCGAAAATCCGCCCATTTTGAAAAGTTAAAACAAGCAGTTTAACTTAATTTTAATTTTTGAAGACCGACGAAAGCGCGGATTACCTTTTTTAGAGTCTCAATTATATCCTGGGAACGCGGTTTCTGCAGGAACGTTTAAAATTTCGAAGGTGGTTTATTACATGTCAATATGTATGCACAGCTAGTCAAAGCCTTGTGCTATGCGCTAAATCAGCTATTCTCAACCTGGGGGTCGCGGATCTATTTTAGGGGGTCGCAGAAAATTTAGCGATTTCTTTCCAAAATTAGTTTTGAATTGGAAATTAAAATTCTTAAATTAAACAAACACTAAAGGTTACTTTGTTGCTCAAACAATTGAATATAGCAGGGGTGGTCAACTTTTGTGTACACAAGAAGTAATAAAAGTCCTTCGAATGAATAAATAAAAATATAAAAGAAGAATTAAAATTAAAAGCCAAAAAATTATTGGAGTCTTGTTTGAATAATTGTAAATTCAAAGGCGTCTTTATTAAACAATATAGACTTGCTTATGTGTTTTTGTCTCATTTTGTGCATAACTATAGTTATTTGCAATTGCTTACTAATTAATTTAATGAAATTGAGAAATATTGCAGTTACTGGTGATTTGCTCAGTTCAACTTTGACATCATCGGAACTTCCAACAGTGTAAAACTGTATTGTGCATTTACTGAAGATTTGAGATTGACTCTTGAAAATTTGATTAATTTGTTTAAAATTACTGACAAAAAAGCGATCAATTATAAATTTTTGAACACAGCGATTTTTTGATGCAAACGGTAACCACTTGTAAACGTAGAGGGAAGCTGCCTTATCTTGATTTTTCACTATCAAAACGACACTTCTGATATGATATTGCCAGAGCATTTTGAAAATGCTTTCTACTTCTTGCACAAAGTATGTTATTATCAGATATCTTCGTCTTGGACTGTGTTTTGGGTTCCATAACTGACTTTTAACAAATGCATCTAAAGTCGCATTTAAATTAGTATCGTCTTGAACATGCAAAATGTAATTTTTAGTAAAGGTTTCAGTTGAAAGATTCAATTGGTCTGTTGTTGATACCATTAATGGGTTCTGTAGAGTATTTATGAAATCTGCTGTTATTTGTGGCTCAACAATGACGTGAACGTCGGATTTATCTTCAAAAAACATTTTGGATATCTCCGAAACATAGTTGAGAGATTTTGAAATTTTTTGCAGTTGAAACGTACATGCAATTTTTAAGAGCAATATTGAATAATAAAATAATATGTTTCCTATCATGTTTAACATTACATGATATTAAATACTATTTTATTATTATAAACCTCTAATGTGACTAAATAGAGATCGTAATACCATATTTATATGAACCCCAAGAAATAGTATATTGTTTGGCAAGGGATATAATAATAATAATAATAATAATCTTTATTAGGCTACAAAAAATAGTACTAGTTTAATACAACAACAACAACAACAAAATTTTCAGTAATCCTAACTGGTGGAGATCAGCAGTTGCTGGTTTTCATCTCAACTCGGCCTGGAAGAATTCTTCCACATCGTATAGCGCGCATTCGGTCAGTTGTTCTTTTATTACCCTTTTGAACCTTGCAAGGGGAAAATTTCTGATTTGTTCAGGCAACGAGTTGAAAATTCTGACTTGAAGATTTATGCCATCAGAGCACTTCAGTCGGCTTCTCTCAATTCGTATCTCGTTTCTTTTTCTGGTTTGATGATGGTGTGTTGCAGTGTTTTCCAAAATTGTACGATCGGTCCTCACTCTTACTGCACTAGCATAAACATAGGCAGATGAGATCGTTGGAATGCGCAAACTCCGGAAGATTGGCCTACAGTGTGTTGTTGACGATACTCCCTCTAGTGCACGTATAGCTCTTTTTTGAAGTAGGAACACTTTCTTTAATTGTGTTGCATTACCCCAGACCAAGAGTCCGTACACCATTCTAGCATGAAACATTGAATAGTAGACCGCTTTAGCAGCATCTTTTCCAACTGCTTCTCTAATTCTCCTTATAGCATAAATATTTTTGCTTAAGGAGTTTATTAATATAGCCACATGATCATGCCAAGTTAACAAAGTGTCCATTATAATTCCCAAGTATTTTACTGCAGTCTTATCCTTTTGGTCAATTCTCCTAGATGCAGTGAATTTAACCTTTTGAGTCTTGTCCACATTTAGCATGAGTTTGTTAGTCTCAAACCAATCCGTGACTTCCTTTTGTCGATCATTTGCTTGGTCATTCTCTTCCATGACTAGGGCCGTATCGTCTACATATAAGGTGGTGTCACATTTTACATTATGTGACAGATCGTTAATGTACAGAACAAAGAAGAAGGGGCCCAAGATGCTTCCTTGCGGTACACCACAGTTGACTTCCCACTTTTGTCCTAGCTGTCCATTCCAAAATACTACCTGTTTACGATTTCGGAGGTATGACTTGATTATTTCAAATGCCTTCCCTCTGAATCCATAGTGTTGAACTTTGTCCAAGAATATATTGTGATTCATCATATCAAAAGCCTTTGCCAAATCATAGAAGATAGCTTGGCACTTTAGTCCACCTTCCAGCATTTTGTAGACGATTGATGTCAGCCGTAGTACTGCGTCGATGGTGTTTTTCACGAGGGTGGATTGCCTTCCCGAGCGAAAGCGAGGGCTGGCATCACCCCGAGTCTGAAATCGTGTTTCATCCCGTGCCCAAACATACTATTTTTCGTATTACCTGTAATGAATCTGAGAGTTTTCATAAAATATAAGAATTGTCAGCTGTCACATTAATTGTTTACAATTAATAAATTCAATTCTGACAGAATTAAAATGAAATCAAAAACTGAGTAAGCGGGCAGAAACTTGACGCTTTCTTTCCTAGGGCAGAAACCAATTTAGTTTCTGACCAACAGTCGCGTTGATCTGCAATTGTCGTGTTTCGACTGTCTCAACGTGCAATGAAACTCGTAGTTTCATGACAGGTAATATGAAAAACATTTAGCGTTTTTACACGCAATAAATCTATTAGAGAACAAAGGAAGTACTATAATATGAGCACGCTAACCGGGCCCATAATTTGAAAAATTTCTGATAGAACATTATTATGTAGCTATGTAAAAATTCTAGTTATTATTTTTCCTAAATGTAAATTATATTCATTTTTATGTATTGATTAATGTCTTTTTATAAATGTAGTGTCTATACCACTTATTAATTTTATGTTCTTTCTAAATGTCTTTTTCTAAAATTAGTTTCTTTCTAAATTCTTCTAAACCTATCTTATGTAAAGGTTCTTTGTGTTAAGTTTAAAATTGAGTATATGCTCGTTATACAGGACGACGTCCAATGAAGCGCTCCAGGTGCTTGCCTGTCTCCCACCAATTGAGCTTCTTGCTAAGGAAATGATCACCAACTACCTTTTCGATAAGACCGCAGAAGCCAAAAGGCAAGCCAGAGCTACACTTTTCAACGAGTGGCAGGTCAAGTGGGCAGCCAGTCCTAAAGGATCATGGATAAGAAAGCTGATACCGACCCTAAGACCCTGGGTAGAAAGAACATTTGGTGAACTGGACTTCCGCCTCACCCAGCTTCTCACGGGACATGGCTGCTTTAATGCATACCTTAAGAAGATGGCCCGAAGAGACGACCCTGGATGTCGTTACTGCCAAGAAGAAGACACCGCGGAGCATACGCTCTTTAAAAACCAGAGAACAGTCGGATGGAAACAATCCAGAAAAATTTTGGTTATCAAGTGTTTTCCCTTTTTAGATAGGCTAAGCTTTCTTTTTTTACAAAGTTGGGAGAGCCGGAGTCGAGGGAACTGTAAAAAAAATCTTGGTAGCTTCCGAAATAAAACAGGGCTTTAAACAATAACAATTAACAAAGTTTATTGATAATAAAGTAAATGTACGACGTGTTATTACCAAACAAATACAAATCTTTATGCTGAACTAATATGGTCCAGCTAATGTTGAAACGATAGCAAAGTGCATCAAACAGATGATGAATCACACCAGTGCACGAATAATAATGGTACATCAAAATATCGTGGTCAAAGTCACAAAAGAAAAAGCAATAATCAGTTACCTTAAGACGTCTATCGGTACTCACAAGATAGAAAACGACAATTGATGTTCTTCTCTCGCAACTGACCGTGCCTAATAATTGATCCAACACTGCACTGGTATAAAAACTAACAAACGGCGCACTGTCACCTTTATCGAACGTTGGTTTTTACTGCGGGAAGCACAAGCATTTGCTAACTATTCGTAGTCGGGTTGAAAACGATGGTCCTTCTTGCATTTGAGAAAAGGACTTGAAAATTCCAACTGGGAACTTCAACGAAGTAAACAACTATTTACTAAGATCTCCCGCCATTGACAATGTGAAGATCGTAACAACAACAACACCACTGCGCATGGATGGTAACAAAGATATTGGTTACTCCCAAGGACGAAAATGCATCGGTGTTCAGCAGAAACTTCCGGATATTCGGAGGCCCGAGTCGTATAACTGGTATCAAATACTTTACTTTACAATACGGGAAACTCTTGCAAATTCTATTGTTATTTTCGGCGACATTTTTAAGGGTGCCACCTATTGGCTTAAGACGTATACTAACGAAACTGTCGAGATTTGGTGGGTGATAATTAGTAATTTACTATAATTTACAGTACGATTTTAACCGTATTGGTTATAATTAGAGTTTTTATTTAAATTATTATTTAAACAAAGCCATATACCCTTAATAAATCAACATAACCTTCGTCAAGTAGCGTTAATTCACGTTTCCAGCCGCTAGTGGCGCTGCGATTTTGTGTCGCCGAAAATGTGCATGAGTTTCCCGTATTGTAAAGTAAAGTATTTGCTGGTATCAAAGCAAAACCGCTTAAACTAAATATTACCCATCTTGTAACAAAATGTAGTTACAGGTCATGAACTTTTGACTAAAAATTAACTACGGGCAACTGCGGTATGCCTCGATGCTCGAGCTTGACTGACAAGAACGCATCGAAAAATGCAGTTCTAGCACTGCAAGGCCACACGCCAATATTCTATTGGTTAGGGTAGGTCAGGTGGGCTTGATATGTATGCGCATAAAGCGGCATTGAAAAATAATGCCGTACAAAATAATTTGGTGCATTATAAAAAATGCATGCAAATGGTGAAAAATAAGGAGGAAAAGTAAATGCAATTAATGTTAATAATTATTAACAAATTTTCGTTACAATATCTACAGCAATAAATAGGATCATCGCCACAAAAGAGGCGGATGAACGCAAAGAAAAAGAGAAAGAGCGGTCAACCGTGACGATCGCAACCCAATAAGAAGAAAAAATTCCCGCAAGGGCAGAAGATCTGGAAGCGCGTTGTCCCCTAGCAGAAGAAATGCTTTACATCGAAACCTGCGGACTTCGAAGAGAGGTGGTTTTTAGTGGGTAAAACCCCACCCTACCAGCAGCACGGGCTGATGTTGTCTTGATTAAGATTTTCCACCTTCCACGCAAGAAAAAAGTTTAAAACTCATTTTTGAGTAAGGGTGGCTTCGGCGCATGTTTGTCTTTTAAATTCTAATTAAAACTTAACCAGTCCACTAATATCATTCAAACTGTAAAGTTTCAAAATCAACCAAATTCAATGTGCAATTTTAATTTACATATTTGTATATTATAAAAAATCGGAGCAAATAAATAAAGATAGTTCGCAATGATTCGTTTTATTCTCAACAGATTGCAATTAAAAATTAAATATTTAAGTTTGATGTTATCACTTGCACCGCCTCTTACTACACCTTGCTCTAAGTATTTACGTCGAGCGCACCTACCGTTAACGTAATTTTTCACGTTACGTGAAAATTGGTGCCATTGCCGTTGGTGCTTTTCCATCCAACTGATTTATTAGAAGATCAACAAAAATGTATTAGTTACTTAAATTTTCTTCAAAGAAGTGTGATTTTATTCAATTATCAATAATAGATCAAGAAATTTACACGATAGATTTAATTACATCAATGCTCATTATGTGGCACTTAATAATAACTTATTCATTGAGATTTAATAGATACCTTGCGTGTAAAAATGTTAAGTGCCTTCATTATTTTTAATATAACAGGTACTACAATCTAAATTTTCCTCATATAAATAGGTATCAATCACAGAACTTTATTGAATCCTGTGTTTCACAAAGTTATTTATTCAAACCATGATTGTCGAAATATTAATTTACTATACTATAATACTTTGCACTGCTGCAAATAAATTTCAACTGCAAAATTTTTCATTATCTCAAAACTGTGTTTCCATAATATCCAAAATGTTTTTTGAAAAAAGTACCGATATTCATGTATTAATTGACCCACAACTACAAGAAAATTTTATTGGCACCTTACCTCACCCACTGTTAATAACAACCACAGACGGACTGTATAATTCAAGTGAGAGCTTTAGTAATAATTACATCGTATATGTTCAAGATGATCAAAATTTGTATACAATTTTTGATGCATTTAAAGAAAGCCAGATGTGGAGTCCAAGAACTAGTCCAAGGAAAAGATATCTAATAATAATTCATTTTGTGCAAAAAATAGAAAGTATTTTTGAAATGCTGTGGCAATATCATATAAATAACGTAATTGTTATGGTATTAAATCAAAATCTGGCAAGTTCCCCAAACGTATACTTCTGGTTGCCATTTTCATCTAAAAACCATTGCGGTCAAAAGTTTATCATTGATCATTGCTTACGTTGTGGTTATAAAAAAATTAGTAGGATTTTCGAGAACGAATATCAAAACTTCACTGATTGTATAATCCGGTTTTATAGCTTTGATAATATAACCGATGATATTAATTATATACTAACCGGTTCACCAGTTGATGCACTCTTCACTAACTTTATTAAAATAGTTGGTGAGAAATTAAAAGTAACTTTGTTGCTCGATGAATTTACTGATGATGATTTTCTAAACAATACTACAGGTGAGATTTTCATAGCTCCTGAAATTTCAAGAGACTTGGAAGGCTTTGAAAGTTATGATTTGAGCAATACAATTTACTATGATGTAGGTTCGTGGCTTGTACCTCGGTCTAGACCAATTTCAAGTTTTAAGGTATTATTTTTGGTATTTGGGAAAGAATCATGGATGCTAATTATATCGAGTATTATTATGACAGGAGCAATATGGACTTTAATAGCAAGACATTTAAATGATCGGGAAATATATAAACAATTTTCTAGATGTATCTTCAGTACTTTATCATTAGTTTGTTTAGCTTCTATCAAACCGTCTCCTAAATCAAGCCGTTTAAGAATATTTATGGCATTATATCTGGTTTTTATAATATTGATTGATACTGCATTTCAAAGCAAATTGAGTAGTATTCTTTTAAAACCGTTATATGGGCCACCAATCGATACAATGGAAAAACTGCTAGATTCCAAATTAAGCTTGTGTGCTCATTCTAGCCATATAGAAGCGTTGAAAGAAGATGCAATTATTTACAATAACAGTATCTTTAAAGAAATTGTCAATAAATTACAACCACTATATTCTGACAATGTTACTGATATGGTAAATAATGTAAAGATTCATAAAAATTTCAGCACGCCCGTCCCGATGAATTTAATTTTGGAATTTATACCTTTTGAAATAACAAAAGATGTTTCCTTTATTGCGCACGATTCTGGAATTCTAAGATTTGAACTTTTATTTAGTTTAAAACATGGTCATTATTTTTTACCAGTTTTGAATCGATTTGTAGACAGAATTACAGAAAATGGTATTCTGTATGTAAAATTTCCTGATTTAGTACATAATTTTAGGAACACAGGCAAGGATGACAATTATTCTAAAACGCAATTACATGTAACACATTTGTATAGCGTTTTTGCTATATGGTTACTTGGTTTATTTATTTCAACAACTGCTTTTTTAGTCGAATTGGCAATTTTTAATAAAAATAAAATAATAATGTATATGGGTCATTCCACCAATTAAAATCAATCTTAAAGTTACACCCCCGCGATTTTTTTCAAATTTTGTGGAACTATTCTCTGTATAAATATATAGACTCACAGAAGAGTTTGGCTCGTAATATTAAGTACTTTCGTCGTAATAATTTTTTGAACTTTGACAAATTTTTCTCTTGGAACTTTTTCGTTAATTATTTTGAAGTAAAAACATTTTTCATAAAAATACGAACAGTATAGTTTGTTTTGTAAAAAATTCTCATCGTTTCAATGAAGATATTAATTTTTTTATAAGCAACACAAGACCCTTAAAAATTCAATTAAAGTGAAAAAGCCGATTTTTTTGATAGACCGGCAATTTTTTTTTTCAAATTTGATACTGTTTTCTGAAAGCTAAGAATTTTTTACACAAAATATGTCATTTTCATGATGTGCATATTTTTTGTTTAATTACAAATAAATTAACTATTAACTATTAATTATTTTTATTCAAACTTTCAACAGGCGAACCCAATTACAGAAAGTGAATGTTACAGAATAAAAAATATGTACAATATAATAATAATAGGGACGCTTCCTTCGCTTGGATAAAAACCATCAAGCTGCATCATGAAGTCGAAGTCGAACCTTCTCCATGAGCGCACATAGTTCCAAACCACATAATCGCGGTCGCAAAATTCGAGTCAAAAGTCAATTCGAAAATTGATTCCTCTTTACAATTACGCATAGGACCAAACCACGAACGTCAAAGCTTCTCCAAGAGAACACACAGTACTAAATCACATAGTGGCGGTCGCAAAATTCAAGTCAAAAGTCAATTCACAAATCCATTCCTCTTTGCAATCACGCATAGGACCAAACCACGAACATCGAAGCTTCTCCATGAGAACACACAGTACCAAAACACATAATCGCGGTCGCAAAATTCGATTCAAAAGTGAATTCAAAGGTCGATTCCTCTTTATAATTACGCACAGGACCAAACCAAACCATTATAGATTATCATCAACCATGTAAGGTTAGAAATCCAAATAGTAAATGCGTTAGTCGCATTATCGCATGTCCAAGAATTCTATCAACGCACGTATCAATTTGTACACATATGGTTTTTCTACAAAAACAAAGGGAATCACCTCCATCAGTACTAATTGACTATCGTCAATTAACAATCAAAAATGCAATAATTTCGAAGATTAAAACTGAGCAAGCCAGTATTTACGGTTCGAAATCCAAATAAATGCGTCTATCACATGAACAAAATTACTATCAATGTACGTACAAATTTGTACGCATATGGTTGTTACACAATCACAATCCATCAGTTCGAATATCGCTAATTCATCAAAACACAAATGGTGGATTCACCTCCATCAAACCTTATCGTTAATTAACAATCAAAATGCACTAATTTCGAAAATTAATTCGGAGCAAACCACGTAGGCCTCAATGGCGGTCGACACGCGCCGACGCACGGCGTATATAAAATGTATGTAATATGTAATAAATGTATGTAATAAAATGTGTGCTCTCTAAAATTAAAAAACTTTTATTTTTGAAATTATTTCGGATGTTGAACTTGATGAAAGTTTAACGACCCAGAATTCAGAAAATTTTGAGAAAATAATTTTGAAAAAGCAATGTAAAATTACTGCATGGGTAGTTCAAATGTATCGCATTATTATTTCCTTCCTAAAAAATCAGTCTACATAACCTTAGAGTTACCCTTTATTCTATTTATTAATTTAAGCATTATATCTTTGCTTTGTGATGTTACAGCTTACAATTCTTTTTGAAACAACACAACGTTTACAAATACATATATTAATGGTTACATGATAAATGAAAAAAGAACATTTAAAAACGCATACTGGCGAGAAACCGTTTGCCTGTAAGATTTGTGACTTTTTGTTGACGGGGTCAGGATTTAAATTCAATATTCGTCGGTCAAACAACTCATAAAACTTTAATTGTTTTAAAATAGCGTCTTTACTAAATTTCACATAAAATCGCACACGATAGATAAATATTATTCACATTAAAAAATTTATTTTTCTTTAAAACGAAAATTTAAAAAATTATCCGGTATTTTATTTTTATAAGAAATTTGGCCCGTGGCACTAATAATTTTAATTGTTCGGTAATGTAACTGAATTTTAATTCACAAAAGATATAACTTGAAAAATGATAAATTTTCAAGTACCTACTACTTACGATATTTCCAGGTATTTTCCAAATCCGAAGTTGTTGCACAAAATTTATTGAAAATAACGATAAATTATTTTCGATAAAAGCACAAAATTTTTTAAAGATACTGTTGATAATAAGTGGACTGTAAATAAATTGATTTTTGGTGATTCGTAGAAATAAAACTTTAGTTAATTTTAAAAACTTTAATCTACTTAAAACGACGGATAACATAAAACTAAAAATGAATGCATTTGTGATTTAAAGAAGTGTAGTGGGGTAAAACAGGCACCCTAATAATATCAGATTACATGTAGGCAAAAGATATGGTTTAAAATTTGAAACAAAACTACAAAAATATTTTAAGAAAAAATACACTGTAAAAATTTAAAATTGAAATTTAAAAACGACGCAACAGATACGGTAAAGGTAAATTAAAGGTATTTAATTTAAACTACAGTTAACTACAGCAAAAACTAAAGTGAAATAAACTGCTTGATCTTTGGGAGGGTTTTTTATATGAACTTCCCTTCTTTCCAAATTTTGCACACGTTACTAGCACATCAAACACGTGTAAAACACGTCATTTTGCTACATCTGGAAATAAGGTCTAAATGGCAATATAACCTAAGCTATATAGAATTGTACGGTCCAAGTAAGTATGAATGATTATCTTAGTCCTCCTTAACTCTGTTTCCTTTTGCTCAAATCACTTTGCCTAGTTGAAATATAAATTTATTTAAAAAAATGCATTTGATTTACTATTAACTAAAAAATGTAAGACCAAAAGCCCACATTCCTTTTAAGAAACTTTGTACAAATATATAATGGAACTTTAGTAACAATCATTTATTATAATATTGCACCATGGATGGTCATACTGTGAATGTATTTTTAACAAAGAAGTTTGAATATTTTCTAATGTACTAAACTGTATTGATGTCAAAATTTATTTACGATGCATAATATTATATTTTGTATTATATTTAATAAAAATAATCAATTCACCTAAAAATACAGCTGTTGAAATTATTAAACCAGTCACCCATATAACAAAAACTCCATATAAGTGATTTATACCTAATTCTGGTTTTGAATCATGGTTATTGCCATAAGTATTTCCAAAATTATGAAGTAAATTTAACAGTTCGATATACAGTATACCGCTTTCTCTAACTCTGCTTACAAAAGTATTTAGAACTTGTAAAAAATAATGACCTCTTTTCATAATAAATAATAATTCATATCTCAAAATTCCCGAATTGCTTTCAATAAAATAAATATCCTTTGTAATTTCATTTGCTAAAAATTCTAATATCAGATTTTTTGGAGCAGGAATGCTAAAATTTTTATAACGCTGTATCTGATTTACCATACGAATATAATTATAATCATCACCGAAATTAATCCCCGATTCCAATTTGCTCAAAATATCTTTGGTAGTACTACTATTGAAAATTAATTGTTTTTGAAACTGTTTAATAAGATGAGGACTAGCTATCAATCTTAATTCTGAATCGAGCAGCTTTTCAATTGTGTTTATTTGTGGTTGATATGATGGTTTTAAGAGAATACTACTCAATTTACTTTGAAATGCATTATCAATATGCATGGTGAAAAATAAATATAATATCATAAGCATTCTTAAAATATTCGATTTTGGAGGCCGTTTTAGAGCTACCGAAAATATTAAAGAAAATGTGTTTAAAATGCACGTGGAAAGTTGTTTATATATTTCAAATTCGTGTAAATACCTTGAAATTAAATTCGAAACTACGCCTGTCATAATAACGCAAAATATAATTGATAGCCATGATTTCACTTCAAAAACCATAAATATTAGTTTAAATTTTGAAATTTCAATAGGTCGAGGAACAAGCCATGATGCTATATCGTAATAAATTGTATCACTTAAATCATAATTGATAAAAGTGTCCATATCTTGTAAAACATGGATAGCTATAACAATATCATTTGTGATATTGTTTAACATTTCCATACTATCATTATTATTTATTTTGTGGATAACCACAGCTATTTGCAATTGCTTACTAATTAATTTAATGAAATTTAGAAATATTGCACTTGCCGGTGATATGCTCAGTTCAAATTCAATATCATTGGAACTTCCACGATTATAAAACTGTATTATGCATTTACTAAAGTTTTGAGATTGACTCTTGAAAATCTTATTAATTTGTTTATAACTACTGACAAAAAAGCGATCGATTATAAATTTTTGACCACACTGATTTTTTGATGCAAACGGTAACCACTTGTAAACGTTGAGGGAAGCTGCCTTATCTTGATTTTTCACTATCAAAACGACACTTCTGATATGATATTGCCATAGCATTTTGAAAATGTTTTCTACTTCATGCACAACGTATGTTATTATCAGATATCTTCGTCTTGAACTATGTTTTGGGTTCCATAACTGACTTTTAACAAGTCCATCGAAAGTCGCATTTAAATTAGTATCGTCTTGAACATGTAAAATGTAATTATTAGTAAAGGTTTCAGTTGAAAGATTGAGTTGGTCTGTTGTCGATACCATTAATGGGTTCTCTAGAGTATTTATGAAATCTGCTGTTAGTTGTGGCTCAATAATGACGTGAATGTCGGTTTTATCTTCAAACAACATTTTGGATATCTCCGAAACATAGTTGAGAGATTTTGAAATTTTTTGCAGTTGAAACGTACATGCAATTTTTAAGAGCAATATTGAATGATAAAATAATGTTTTTCCAATCATGGTACTTAAATGTTAAACATGAGATTAAATACTATTTTATTATTATAAACCTCCAATGTGACTAAATAGATATCGTAATACCATATTTATATGAACCCTAAGAAAAACATTTAGCGTTCCTACACGCAATAAATCTATTAGAGAACAAAAGGAAGTATTATAATAAATTATATAGGTGAGCACGCTAACCGGGCCCATAATTTGAAAAATTTCTTATAGAAAATATGTAGTTAGGTGAAAATTCCAGTTTAATTAAAAGTTTTTGTTAAATCGTTTTCTGTTATTATTTATAATTAACTGTTATTATTTTTCTTAAATGTAAAATATATTCATTTTTATGTATCTACTTATTGTTTAACTTCATTTTATAAAAAATGTAGTGTTTATACCACTTATTAATTTTATGTGCTTTCTAAATGTCTTTTTTAAAATTAGTGTCTTTCTAAATTCTTCTAAACCTATCTTATGTATGGTTCTTTGTTTCAAGTTTAAAACTCATTTTTGAGTAAGGGTGGCTTTGGCGCATGTTTGTCTTTTAAATTCTAATTAAAACTTAACCAGTCCACTAAAATATCATTCAAACTGTAAAGTTTCAAAATCAAACAAATTCAATGTGCAATTTTAATGTACATATTTGTATATAAAAATCTGAGCAAATAAATAACAATAGTTCGCAATGATTCGTTTTATTCTCAACAGTTTGCAATTAAAAATCAAATATTTAAGTTTGATGTTATCACTTGCACCGCTTCTTACTACAACTTGCTCTAACTTTTCTTCTTCTCTACTTTTCCATCCAACTGAACTATTCGAAGATCTACAAATATGTATTAGTTACTAAAATTTTCCTCAAAGAAGTGTGATTAATTGAATATTTATTCAATTATCAATAATAGATCAAGAAATTTACACGATAGATTTAATTACATCAATGCTCATTATGTGGCACTTAATTATAACTTATTCATTGAGATTTAATAGATACCTTGCGTGTAAAAATGTTAAGTGCCTTCATTATTATTTAATATAAAAGATATTACAATCTAAATTTTCCTCATATAAACAGGTATCAATCACAGAAAATTATTGAATCCTGTGTTTTACAAAGATATTTATTTAAACCATGATTGTCAAAATATTAATATTCTATACTATAATACTCTGCACTGCTGCAAATAAATTTCATCTGCAAAATTTTTCATTATCTCAAAACAGTGTTTCCATAATATCCAAAACGTTTTTTGAAAAAAGTTCCGATATTCATGTAATAATTGACCCAGAACTGCAAGAAAATTTTATTGGCGCTTTACCTCACCCACTGTTGATAACAACAACAGACGGACTGTATAATTCAAGTGAGAGCTTTAGTAATAATTACATCGTATATGTTCAAGATGATCAAAATTTATTTGCAATTTTTGATGCATTTAAAGAAAGCCAGATGTGGAGTCCAAGAAATAGTCCAAGAAAAAGATATCTAATAATAATTCATTTTGTGCAAAAAATAGAAAGTATTTTTGAAATGCTGTGGCAAGATCATATAAATAACGTAATTGTTATGGTATTAAATCATAATTTGGCAAGTTCCCCAAACGTATACTTCTGGTTGCCATTTGCATCTAAAAACCATTGCGGTCAAAAGTTTATCATTGATCATTGCTTACGTTGTGGTTATAAAAAAATTAGCAGGATTTTCAAGAACGAATATCAAAACTTCACTGATTGTAAAATCCGGTTTTATAGCTTTGAAAATATAACGGATGATATTAATTATATACTAACTGATTCACCAGTTGATGCACTATTCACTAGCTTTATTAAAATAGTTGGTGAGAAATTAAAAGTAACTTTGTTGCTCGATGAATTTACTTATGATGATTTTTTCAATAGTACTACAGGTGAGATTTTTATAGGTACTGAAATTTCAAGAGACTTGGAAGGCTTTGAAATTTTTGATTTGAGCAATACAATTTACTATGATGTAGGTTCGTGGCTTGTACCTCGGTCTAGACCAATTTCAAGTTTTAAAGTATTATTTTTGGTATTTGGGAAAGAATCATGGATGCTAATTATATCGAGTATTATTATGACAGGAGTAACATGGACTTTAATAGCAAGACATTTAAATGATCGGAAAATATATAAACAATATTCTAGATGTATCTTCAGTACTTTATCATTAGTTTGTTTAGCTTCTATCAAACCGTCTCCTAAATCAAGTCGTTTAAGAATATTTATGGCATTATATCTGTTTTTTATAATATTGATTGATACTGCATTTCAAAGTAAATTGAGTAGTATTCTTTTAAAACCTATATATGGGCCACCAATCGATACAATGGAAAAACTGCTGGATTCCAAATTAAGCTTGTGTACAGATCCTAACCATATAGAAGCGTTGAAAGACGATACAATTATTTACAATAACAGTATTTTTAAAGAAATTGTCAATCAATTACAACCACTATATTCTGACAATTTTACTGATATGGTAAATACTCTAAAGATTCATAAAAATTTCAGCACACCCGTCCCGATGAATTTAGTCCTGGAATTTATTCCTTTTGAAATAACAAAAGATGTTGAGTTTATTGTTCACGATTCTGGAATTTTAAGATTTGAACTTTTATTTAGTATGAAGCATGGTCATTATTTTTTACCAGTTTTGAATCGATTTGTAGACAGAATTACAGAAAGTGGTATTCTGTATGTAAAATTTCCTGATTTAGTACACAATTTTAGGAACATAGACAAAGATGATAATTATTCTAAAACGCAATTACATGTAACACAATTGTATGGCGTGTTGGCTATATGGTTCCTTGGTTTATTTATTTCAACAATTGTGTTTTTAGTCGAATTGGCAATTTTTAATAAAAATAAAATAAAAATGTCTATCTATTCATGGTACGGGCTGTATGATAAGTACCTGGCCTAGGCAATAAATGACGCTACTAAAATTTAAAAAAAAATATTTTTCGTAACCATAACCTTTTTTAGCAATACTGCCAAAATGTCAAGCTGTTGCGCGGTCTAGTTTGTGAATGCCAGATATTTAAATAGAAGAACTTGTGTAATTTTACAACAATAGAAAAAATTGAATATCGAGCGGTGATAAAATATATGTTTTTGAAAAAGAAAGCAAATAATGAGATTCAAACGGAGCTCAGCGAAGTTTATGGGAACTCTGCACCTTCAATATAAACCATAAAATATTGGACAACTGATTTCAAACATGGCGGTACAAGTATTCTTGATGAGGATAGTCCAGGTGGTCCAAATGAGGTTAGCACATCTGAAATGATTGAAGAAATCTACGTTATCGTGATAAACGATTCGAGAGTGAAAGTGCGTGAAATTGCTGAGACTGTGGGCATCTCAATTGAACCTGGGCAGAATATTTTAACAACTCATTTGTATATGAAAAAGCTATCCGAAAGATGGCTGCCGCAATTGCTCGCAATTGACAAAACACACATGTGTGTGGACTTCAAATGAATGTTTGGCGATGTTAAAATGCAATTCAAATGATTTTTGGCGTCGGTTCATAAATGTTGACGAAACATGGATTCATCACAGTACACCAGAAACCAAAAAACAGTCTAAACAGTGGATCTTGCGAGGCGAATCTGAACCAAAGAAAGCTGAGGCAACTTTTATCGTCCAACAAAGTCATGGCCAGTCTTTTGGGATGTATGTGGCATAATTCACGTCGATTACCTTGAAAAGGAAAAAACGATTAATGGAGAGTATTATGTCAACTTATTGGACCGTTTCAACCATGCTGTAAAAGAAAAACCTAGACATTTGTCGTAGAAAAAAGTCATCTTCCATCAAGACAATGCACCAGTGCAAACTTTCGTCTTCGCCTTAGCAAAATTGCATGATTTAGGATACAAATTGTTTCCTCGTCCACCATATTCACCAGATTTATCACCCAGCGATTATTTCCTATTTCCAAATATGAAAAAATGGCTCGGCGGAAAAAAATCTGGCTGTAACGATGAGGTTATTGCTGAAACGAACACTTATTTTGAAGAGTTGGAGCAATCGTAATTTTTAGAGGGGATACAAAAGATAGAAAAACGTTGGACTAAGGGCCAATATATTCACCTCCCAGTAAAGTGTTCAATAGCATAACTAACAGATAAATAAACTGTCACCAATCACATTTTCACATTTCAGTAAAATCACCAATCAACAAGGAGGTTTATAAATTTACTGAACACATAGTTACTCGACACTTTAAACAGAGGTGAATATATCGGCCCTAAGTGTATCGAGTTGAAAGATGATTACGTTGAAAAATAAAATAAATTTTTACACATAAAAATGTTTTCTTCTTATCAAGGCCAGGTACTTATCATACAACCCTCGTAGATATGTAATTTTATCAATAAATTATATTGTTTTTGATTAATTTATGTCAATTTTCTGAATTGTACAAATAATTGCACGTATAATTTTGAATAAATATAAAATTTAGATTTATTAATATATTAATTTTCCTGCGAACATACTTGGTTCGATCCTGAGGTGCTTCCAAATTTTCACAGAACGCCATGTTACTTTTCGGAACGTACTATTAACTACAATCGGAGTTTAGTTATTCAGAAACTTTTTACTAAATGAAGTGTATCGTGGTCTTCTATGTAAGTAATCTTGCCTTGCAGGTCATGTCATCACTCATCAGTATTACGGCCACACTAACGGCTATAGTGTATAGATATAATCGTAATTTGAAGTAATTTAAGTTTATGAATTATACTTGCTGTAACTTTGTATTTGCATCTTTGTAACGATGTGAAAGAATTTAAATTTATAAAGATGAGTCATACTTTCTGCAACTTTGTTGCATTTATTGTATCAACAATATATATCAGATTACATAGGAAGAAATCTAGAACGGAGGTTGAGTTCTAAGAAATGTAATAAACTCAGTTGAATTGTATTTATAACAAAGAAACAAGGAAGTCAAAACCATTTATTATAGTATAGTATTCCTCATTTACAATGCAGAGGGCAGTCCTGACTGAAAATTCGACTACGTCGTATCTAAGTATTAACTGCATAGCAAAATGTTATGTGCATGGTGTGACAATGCACCTCATTTATTATATTAATTTAAATAATGTAAATGTGTAATAATTTAACAGTTAAAATAAATCAACAACAACAACAAATGTAGTTCATTATAACGCAGCTGGCGAACTGTTAAGAACTACTCAATATTCTGGAAAATATAGATCACTATCATCTGAACGTTCGACGTATTATGTATGTAGAAGCAAATGCTATAGAAAGGATAATATGTCCAACGGGCCTATAACAATAGAAATTTCGTAGCCCAAAGAAAGTGCGCCATCTGTTTGCTAGAGTAGTTACTACAGTTAACACTTATCATTTATCAATTTATTCACGCCGTCCAGAGGTGTACTTAACGGGTTTTATCTTTAAACCAATGATATATCATTGCTTTAAAGTTTAAACCGACGAAATAAAACTGCATAGATTAATTGTGCGAAATTTTTTTAAATTTATTTTTATCTTTTGAATTTGAATTAATTTTTTATCAAATATTTATAAGAAACGTCAAAAGATGATCTACTTTGTGTAAACTGTCAAGCGTCAAGCTGTCAAACCATATACTGTCAAACTGAATAGTTTAAACTCTATTCGTTGTTGGCGCTAGTGTGCTGGGCTACGGATTTTCGGCTGAGTTGGACGTATTATCCTTTCTATAGTATTTGGTAGAAGCACGGCGGAGGCAAAATCCCTCTTTTCCTAAAGATAGGCTTATAATAGCTCTGTTTGGTACACATAAAAGTGTAGTGCAGGCAGGATAGCCTAAGGCAGTCCAGGGCAGCCGGAACTGCACGAGAACTCGCTAGTGCACATGACTGTAACAAACGACTTTAGTGCAGGCGGTGCAGGATTGAAACGTCACTCATAAAAGTTGAAGTTTTTTTTTATAAAAAAATCAAAATATATTAGTGTGCGAAAGGGTAGTCTCTAAAAAATCAGAACAAATCGAGCACAGTTATTTCTGAAAATACTTAGTTCAACAATAACATCATAAATGAGGACAAATTTATGAGTTCATTTCAAGAAGGCAGTTTACATTTTTATGGCCTACGACAAGTTAGTATCATAAATATCGTTCTTCACCCTTAATTATTAGATATTTTTTTATCAAGTTTCCTAATCCTAAAATTGTCTAAAATTGAATATAATAAAATTATATTCAACCTATAAGAAGTTTTTTGGTACATACGTTTGAATTATTAAGTGATTAAAAATGATAAAAATGCAATTTTTATGCAAATTTGCATAAAAAATTATTTTAAGGACGTTGTACCCAATTACAGCGAAAAGGAATTCAAAACAAATTTTAGAATTTCAAAAAATTTATTTTTATTATTATTATAATTTATTTTTATTATAATAATTTATAATAAAATTTTTTTAATTAAGAACAAATCAAGTAAATATGTCGTTTTCAATCGCAAGTTTTATTACCCACCCACAAATTCTACTGCTTGTCAGCTACCTGCACTCGCTACTCTAGCTATTTAGGTGGAGTAAAATGTGTAGTTCCGAGCTGTTCGGAACTACAACAATTTTCGTAACAAACGGTTGTCCACTACCTGCACCGCTTACACCAATTCATGCCAAACGCGATTTAGGAAAAAGTGCAGTTCAGGTTGCACTAGGACTGTGATACCAAACAGAGCTAATAATTCAATTAACTTGCACCAATTATACATCTCACGATGCGTGTCTGCAAATAAAATACCTCCTTTGCATGCCTAGGCATACCCCAAAAAATTAAACAATACCGTCATTTGGGATGGAATTGATCATACTTGGGGTGAGATTGATCAAAAATCATCTGTATATTGTTATGATATTTGGCTATCAAAACTTTTTGAAAGGCCGCTGTACCAGTTTCACGCCGGTAGCAGAGTTTTTCTCTTCCTCAAGGGTCAGTGGATACAAACAGACGAAATAACAAAGCAGCAATTCAAAGTTAATACTATTTATTAAATAAAAATGTTCAATTTCGGAAATTTGCATCAGTTTATATGTGGCAATAAATCTGCCTCGAACCAAATGTGTAAATGGCGTAACAATTAAAAATTCAAGTGACATTTAATTTCCTCATGAACAGAAGCTAAACTTGGATATTTAATCATTCGTGTAAACATGTGTAATTTATAAGTCAATTGTATAAAGTTTTTAATAAATTCATTAACAACATAAATCGTCGTTCCAATTTGAATTTATTAAAATAAAATAAATTTTTTTACCTTACAAATTGGTAATTTTTCACTCAGTTTAGTGCGCCACTGTAGATCGTGTCTTCGAAATTCTGTCGGTAATCGCCACCTTTTCTAACGTCTTGACAGCTACATGTGTTCCAAACAGCAGCCAGTGTTCTTGCGTTAATAATTGTGTTAAATATTCAACCAAACCATTTATTTTGCTATCCAACTTCCTTTTTTAATTGTTAATCAAACAATTATTGTCTGAGACAACACTCAGGTAAGTGATCGCTTAATTATTAATCTCACTTTTATCACCAAATGTGAAGCTAACCTCCAATTTTCGGAGCACGTGTATAATTTTTCTATAATTAATTTTCTGACAGGTATTCGATTAGCAAATACCTCGCTGCGTTCGCAATACACAATTCTCACTAATTACACGCCGTACGTAATTTCACGATTCTCGTTAATTATTCACTTATGTGAATTCGCAAATTTTTACTCTCTGAGTCTTGGATCAAAGAACTTTGCACGAGTTCCCAATTTGAGATCCACCCAAGAACTGCCTGTTCTCCTCCTTTTTCTTTTGCTTGTTGTTCCCCCGTATTCAAATTTGGTTTTTTGAAGTGGAAATTTTTATTCTTATGGGCGAAATTGACTCTTCCTTCCAGGTAACATAAAGCCTTCACTCGCACACGCATCGAAATATTATTAACACTTTGGTTTTTAGGAATCTGGCGTTACCAATTCATTACAAAATTATACACAGGGCGCGGCACAAATTTTGTACTTTACAAATAAATTCAAATGTGTTCGTTTTATGTGTGGATTCGTTACAAATTGATGGTTTTTGTAAAACTGATGCAAATATCGCTTTTTATACCATTTGAATTAACTGGCTACTGACTTTAATGCAAATGAAGTCAAATTACTACTTTATCGGTCTGCTTGGACCCCTAAATTAAGAAATATCACAACAATATATTGCGGTTAACGAATAATTATTTGCCCTTTGGTTGTGTAACACACACACAAGCTCAACCGGTGACGTACGTTCAACGCCTAGTGACGTACGGATACAACTCTCCACTGACAGCTGTCATCAACTGTCAGGCAACAAACAAGATAACTCATTTACTTAAGTGCACTGCGTAGACGGAAACTTCAGCACGTATGAATCTGCGTGTATGGAACCACTAGTTCAAGTTTGACAGTACCCTTGCTGTCAAATGTTAATCGCTGACAAGGTATCAACTCCAGTTGACGTTTGATTAATTTTTCTAATAAAATTCTTACTGTGACTTCAAATAACAAACACCAAGTGATGTGAAGGATAAATTGTTTAATGACTGTTGAATAAAAGTGACATGAAACTAAAATTAAAATAACCTAAACTAAACAAATAAAAATTTATACAATGATGACGCATACGTTTGACTTTTACGTGTTGACATATACACGGTGAGACACAAGATTATATTATACTGCAGTATTAATTAAATTGATTCTACCTTAGAATTCTAGGAGATCTTGACTAGGGCTGGGAATTTATTTCGATTAATCGATTATTTAATCGATTAATCGATTAATCGATGATCGATTAATATTTTTGAAATAATCGATTAATCGAAAAATCGATTAATCGATTGTTCGATTGTTCGATTAATCGATTGTTCGATTAATCGATTGTTTTCGATTAATCGATTGTTCGATTATTCGATTGTTTTCGATTAATCGATTAATCGATTGTTCGATTATTCGATTGTTTTCGATTAATTGATTAATCGATTGTTCGATTGTTTTCGATTAATCGATTGTTCGATTATTCGATTGTTTTCGATTAATCGATTAATCGATTGTTCGATTGTTTTCGATTAATCGATTGTTTGATTAATCGATTTTCCGATTAATCGATTAATCGATTGATCGATATAATCGATTGTTTTTACACAATCGATTTTCGATTGTTAAATTTAACAATCGCCCAGCCCTAATCTTGACTACGTAGAACTTAATCTTGATGACGGATGATAACTTTGCACTGTTACTTTAATTATTAAAAAAAAAAAAATAATTATCTCGAAGAACAACTTTCCGAAGAACAACTTACGTTGGTTACAAACACACCTCAACCTCTACGTGTGGATGGAAAATTATTAGTCATTGCTAATAAAATATTTCACTGATGAATCTATGGCGACTTTTGAGATATGAATGAATTTTCTGGCAAAAATCGGCTCCTTATATACCCTTTGAAGCAAAATGTAACTTGATTTTTCTGAATTCTCGATTTTTATGTGAAATGGATATTTTGATTTTTTATATTTTTAAAAATCATCATCAATCTTGATGAAACTTAAGACAACTATTAAAGGCCTAATTGCATATCCATTGAATCAAGGAATTAATTTTCTGTTTCTTCCGGGCTGTGCTATGTCCATTTAAAGTTCATTGCAACTGTCACATAAGTAATATTTTTATTTAATTAAATTTTTCTTTAAATCTTTTTAATTTTAGATTTAAAGTGATGAAAAAGCAACTTGAGCACGTTCTAATTCATATTCCATTCATGTTTCAAGTCAAGAAAGTCTAAATAACCTCCAAATTTGTAGATCAAGATTTGGCTTAAGAAGTGGTGAAATCTTCTCAATGGTGAAATAATTTTTGTTGCCAACATTTATGTGTCATCCTTATGTACTCCTTAACGGTTAAGGAACGGTTAAATAGGTTAAGGCTTAACCTATTTACTAATATAAAAATCTTAAAACTAACAAATTTACAATTTTATCTCCAAATATTAACATCGTAACAAAACCTATCCTTCTCCGTTACTCTTTATTGGTCATCGGGACCCTCTTTACGTTAATGCAAACTATTATTAATCAAACTAAGTCAGCTCGGACCTAAACTTTTATCTTACAACATTCCGTTGTATTTTATATTGAAATTTATATTGAAACGCAAGCTTCGATTATTTTCGTCAAACATGAACTAGCTATATTCCTTATCACTGACCTCTCGACATGACAATATATTTGAATTTAGCGTCAAAGTTGCTAATGTAACTCGTTCATATCGACTAGTACACTACTAGCAAACTTCTAGTCGATAAGAGCGAGCTCGGAAATTTGATATTGGCGCTAAATTAAAAAAATAAAAAGTGATCAATCTCACCCCCATATGATCAATTCCACCCCAATTGACTGTACCATAATCTCGACTAAACTTCCGCAAAATAAAAAATAATTTAAGAGAATCCTCCCAATGGATACCAAGAAACTTCATTGAATTTACTCTTGCCAGTTCAGAATCTTTGAGAGTTGAGAAAGATGAAAATGATACTCATCGCTGAAGAACACAAGGGCGTCATGAGGCATTATTGTCAAGAACGCCTTCGCATGAATTTTTTCTTAAAAGAAAATAGCGTGGATTACGTTTTTGCACCAATACCAATTTGTATGGATGAAATTGCAGTTCTTTATGAAGAATTCGTCTTACAGAATGATCAGACATCAACACCAGTTTCGAATGACTGCCACCCCATCCTTCTCAGAATAACAGTCGCTTCAGGGTACGCGTTTCAAATAAATTAGTTTCTCTGCCGCACCCTGTAGTTAGCTGACACCGCAGTTTTCTCTTTAATTGCGGTTCAAAAAATCGAATTGCATAGAAATTATTGAAGTTTTTATTAGGTGTCCGAGGACTTTTACGGGTCACTACGTAATTATAACTTTTCGATTGTATTTTAATAGATATATTGCGTGTAAGAATGTTAAACGCTTTTTTTTATAAATTTGATATGAAGTGTACTTTAATCTCTATTTCTTCACAAAAATTGGAATGATTTATTGAAAATTATTGAATCTTGCATTTTAGACTGATCATGCTTTGTTAAAATATTAATATGCCACTACATTTGTATGGTATTTTGTAATATGGTTAATTGGGTTGTTTATTTCAATATCTATATTTTTCTGTGAATTGTTAATATTTCATAAAAATAAAATAAAATAATTATCAATAAATTGTACTATTTTTGATTATGTTATCCAATAGCCAATTATCCTTTTAATTTTACTTGTAAAGCCAAACTATGCACCAAACAAACAATATTTTTGGAAGTGGGATGAAAGATTAACGTGTGATCTTATATTAGGCACACATAAATTTAGTAGCGACCGGGATTTGAACCGATGAAAATTGAAATTGAAAAGGGAAAAAGGGAGCTAGTAATCGAAAGAATATTTAAAAATTAAGAACATAAAGAAAGTTGGTTGCCTGTTTCTGGCTACCAGCGCTGATGTGGAGCTTTTGCTTCGGGCAAACAGTAAATAAGCAACATACTTATTTTCTGTTCGTACCTTTATAATTATATAAACTAAATTGTCGAGACGCGATTTCTCATTTCTTTGTTTTCAAGCTTTCCAATTAATTTGAACTAAGTATTTATCAACCTACTGATATAAAATCATAAATCATTGTAACAACTTATAATTATTTTGCAATTAATTTAGTATTTTAATATTTTAGTTATTTTCTTTTTAATTAAGGTTTCCATTTAATAGTTTTAATTTTGAACCATGATTTGAACAACTCATTCTAGAGTCATTGCTTTAGCACTAGCTGCATATATAAATTTGTTATAGAAAAATATTTTTAGTTGTGTAATTTATTCTAGCTAATCGATAAGTTATGCATAAATATGAATAGAAATCTTTAATAACTCGAATATAAAACTATATCGGCGTCATAAATAGAACTTTAATTTGGTTTAATTTTATGCAAAGTTGGATATTTGTTAAAACTTTTATGAAACTAATTGATTTATTGTGTATTGTATTTATATTATAAATGATAAAATAACATAATTTAATAATTGGATGCATTAAATAATAGAAGCGATGGTTAAAAGAATATTTATGTATTTCACAATATCAATTATTTTAATGCTGGTGCATGGATTGCAACTGAAAGAACAATCTAAAAGTGAAATATGTATTGGTGAAATATTAAAAAAATTCATTACGAATACAGAGGACATAAATGTTGTATTTGAATCACATCTGAGTATAAATTTCATCCATAACATTTCAAATCCCTTAATAATAACCACATTAGAACAATTAGACAACTCTAGCAAAACGTTTAGCTATCATAATAATTATTTAATCTATCTAAGAAATTCTTCAAACTTCAATTTCATTATGGATGAGTTTGTGAAAACTGGATTATGGAATCCAAAAAATAGCCCAGGAGGTAGATATGTAATAATAACTAATTTTGTGAGAGAGACCAAATACGTTTTTCAAATTTTATGGAAATACCACATCAGAAACGTAATTTTAGTACTACTAAAAGAAAATTTGCAAATTTCACCAAATTTATACATGTGGTTCCCCTTTACACCTAAAAGCAAATGCGGACAAAACTTTGTTATAAATCGTTTCTCCGATTGTAATTTGAAAAAGGTTGAAAAATCTTTGGCCCGTCATCGATTGGAAGATTTTAGTCACTGCACAATTGGAATTGTAAGTTACCTTAAAGACCTTAACCTCAAGCATACTGTACAAGTTTTCCCAGTAGTTGCAATATTTCTAACCGCGGCTAATGTGGTTGCTAAGAAACTGAAAGCAAAATTAGTTTACTATAGTAATCGAGATAACATAGAGTTAAATAATGTAACAACTGAGATCTTGTTGGGTACCTACTTTTTAAGAACGACTAATGCTTATACAACAGATTATGAATTAAGTAAGACTTTATTTTATGACTTATATTCTTGGATTGTTCCGTGACCTGTTCCAGTAACACATTTGAAAGAAATTTTTCTAGTATTTCAAACTTGGACGTGGTACTTAATTTTATTTTGCGTTATTCTGACAAGCATCGTTTGGAATTTAAGTGCAAAACGTTTAAATGGAAGTGACAGGTATGAAAAACTATCTGAATGTATTCTAAGCACATATTCGTTAGTGTTGTCTATTTCAATAATATACAAACCTTCATCCTTTCGTCTGAGAATGCTCATAATTTTTTACTTATTTTTTATAATTCACATCGACCTTGCATTTCAAAGTAAATTGAGCAGTATTCGTTCAATACCCATATATGAGCCTCCCGTTAACACCATGCAAAAATTGGCTGATTCAAGTTGGAGATTACTTATCCACGAGGACGTCGGCAGGAGGTTTAATACGGAGGAAATTTATCAGACGGGAGTTTTAAAAAAGATTGCTAGTAAAGGGGAAGTACAAGGGTTTTATAATTTTACAAATTTGATTAAAAATATGGCTAGGTATAAAAATTATAGTATAGCAGCTCCAAAATATGTGACTATGCATTTTTTTCCCATTGAAGTAAAATATCTTGATTTTATAGAAAAAGATTTTTTCAGGATTGAAGTTATGGGTGTTATGAAAAAGGGTCACTATTTTTTACCAATTTTTAACGCGTTTGTTGATAGATTCTTAGAAGGAGGGTTTTTATTTAAAGAAATATTTATAACTTATAATTTTAATGTTGATGGTGGTAGTGCTGCTTTTGTGTTACAAATGGAACATTTATACGGTCTCTTTGCTCTTTGGTTAGGTGGATTAATGGTTTCTTTAATAGTATTTGTAGTTGAAATTTTAATGTTTCGTAAGCTGTTATTCGAAATTTAATTATTATAATATTATTGTAATTAAATATGTAGATTACATATGAATAACGTTGGATAGCTTCCTAAATAATAATTTAGTGATTCAGAATGTGAATTTAGATGTTGGTTGCTATGTTGGTTTATTTTGAATAATATAAAATAATGAAGAATATGCCATAGTTTAGTTTTCTAAACTTTAGTGTACCTGATTTCCTGTATGATGTTATGTAATAAATGTAAAATTCCAAATATAATCAATCACCTAAGTATTTACTACTAAAATTATCAAAAGTGTTTAAAAGAAATTAATAAAATTATTAGGTTGTTAGGAGATAAGTAAATATGTTTTAGAATAGAATTACATCTACATAATATATGTAATGCACATTATTAATCTGTTTTTAAATAAATAAACAATAACATCTGTGCATTTTTATTTCTGCATTGATTAGTTATATATTGAAGTATTCTAATCAACAGTAACAAAATTTTCCTAAACAAAAATATTGCGTTTTCCAAAAATTAACTTGTCCGGACTCAGTACTTTCATATGACACAGACTATAACGCAGTCTAATGATTATTCTTCGTACGGCGTTATCGCGCGACCTTGCATACTTTCAATAATTTATTACTTCACAATAATTCAAATTACTTTCATATAACAACGTTTTAAGTTTCTTTTCTTTATAAAAATACTTTAAAAGAAATAAGGCACCCACTTCTTTTACTAATAGGGAACATGCATGAATAAAAAAATTTAATTAAAACAGTATTTTTTGATTAATCTAATATATTAAATAACAAATCAGCAAGAATAACTTCTATTTATTGTATTTTGTTATAAATAATCGATTTTAAAATTCACTGATAATTTAAAATATATCATGTGACCATGAACGCAACGCCATTGGTTTGACGTCATAAGGTAGACCGATTCCCGCGTATGCAAGCAGTTGGTACGTATTCAAGGTATATTATACGAGTTACTTTGGTACGTAATTCTGTTTTTGATTGTTTTATTAGTTTGTTTGAGTGTTTGTTATTTCGACCATGACTGAAAGTGGTTGTCTGCAAGCTCAGTCTGATAATTTGCCTAAAATAGACGTGTTTACGATGAGCCATGATTCGGTATCGAGTATAATTTGCCATGTCTTTTTCTACCTATCTAAAATTGAAATAAATATTATATTATACATCAATAAAAATTGGAAGTACGTAATAAATAATGTAATGCATTCATTTTTCAACAAAACGTGAAATAGTTAATTTAATTTTGAAACCAAAACAGCTCATTTGGTGTTTTTATTGTAGTGCTCTTACATTTTAGAACAATACAATACTAACTTATAGCCCATCTTCTTTTTGGTTTCCATGATAATAACACTAACTAACTTCAACTTTCAAAGCACAAAACTAAACTAACCCAAGATCTAAAATTTAACAAAAAATTACGTGCTAAAATATATTTGTCATGTATTGAATGTCGTTTATTAATATATTATAGAAATAGAAATATTTATAATATGTTTATGTTGGTACAAAATTAATCAAGATTAATCCTTTAATCTTTAATTCTTTCTTGAATTAGTTTCTAAACTGACGTAAGTCGTGCGTAAGTCCCATACTACCAGATCACAGAATACCAGATTACGTCACAAGTAAATGGCGCCATGCGCGGTCGTTTCCTAGCATTCAAATTGATAGATTTTTAAATATTTTTTAAATTGTTATCGAAACGAAAATTAATAAATTAAATAGTATTAATCAGTATATTTAGGTATTTTTTATCCAACTACGCTATAAAAAAAATTTATGCATCTTCCCTATTCTATTTTTATTTGTCAAAAATTTTAAAAAACTTGGCTTCATAGCCAGATTAGAATCCAGTTAGAAATTCAAAATTTCTAACTTACAAAATTGAGAATTTCAACAAAAAAGAACTATTTCAAACAAAACTTCTATAACCGCAAAATGAATACGACAATATTGATTAAAACTTGTGAATTATTATTATTCAATTTATTTAAGTGCTTCAGAGATTTTCTTTAATTGTTACTACTTTTACATTTAAAAGTTTAGCAAACTTAAAAGTACAATGAAATTGTTAATTTATTGTTCTAATGTCACTATTGCATGTGAAGATTTATGACATAAATATTAGTTAATTTTTCTTTCTTTTAAAAACTCTAGTAGGTAATTTACTTACTGTTAGTGCAATACATATAAAGTGGATTTAAACTGACTAGTTTAACAAGCATGAAGAAAATATTTACTACATATTTATTCTATTTTATGCTTATTCCGGGAATTATGATTAATTCGTTAAGTTTCAAACAAGAACAACTATAAGAAGCTCAAACTTGTATTGCCAAAATTGTTCAAGAAGCTTTTCCACTAAACACTACCATACAATTGTTGGTTGATTCAAACTTAAATATTGATTTTATAAAATATATTCGGAATCCTATAATAATAACTACAACCGAAAATTTAGTATTAAAGAAAAGAATAAATTTTTACAACAATTATATTATTTATTTGCAAACGGAAAAAAGTATAATATCATTTCTGGATTCGTTTATTAACAGTACAATATGGCATACACGTAATAGTCCAAGAGGTAAATATTTGATACTCACTTCATTCAAAATGGAAGCAAGATTAATTTTTAAATTTTTATGGAAATATAAAATCAAAAACGTTATTTTAATGGATCTAAATGAGGACAATAGCATCCTTCCAAAACTGTACTTCTGGTTTCCTTTGGACCCAAATAATGAATGTGGAAAGAAATTTGAAATTGAATGTTTTGAAAATTGTACTTACTCAGAGTCAAAACTAAATTTTTTGGAGACTTTTGCATCCTTTATTGGCTGCACCATCAAAGTTCTTCAAGTTGTTGATTTAACAGATCCAATGTACGCCTTAGATGTATCTCCTTCAATTATACTTCTAAGAAAAATGTTTTACTTATTGAAGCAAACTCTTCACGTGCAGATTACATATGTAATGCGTTACAGCAACAAAGATGTAAACAATATAACTGATGGTATTCTGATCACTCCAACAATAACCAGGGACTTAGAAAGTTACGACATTAGCAATGCAATATTTCAAGATAAACGAGCCTGGCTTGTTCATCGACCTGGTAAAAGTACTAATTTAAGGGTGTTTTTCTCAGTCTTTCGAAAGGAGGTCTGGTTTGCAATTTTATGCTGTGTTATTATGACAAGCATGGTATGGAACTTAATTGCGAAACGTTCTAAGGAAAGAAGTTTATACAAACAATTTTCTACATGCATTTTAAGCACATTTTCGTTACTTTTTGCTATGTCACTAAAATGGCGTCCTATATCAAGTCCTTTAAGGATGCTTATGATATTGTATTTATTTTTTATTATGCACATTGATAATGCATTTCAAAGTAAACTAAGCAGTATTCTATTAATCCCTTCAGATGAACCACCTATTGATACGATGCAAAAATTACTAGATTCACAATTGATTGTATTTGCTAATAAATATATAATACAAAATTTGAAGGACGAAAATCTGTACAACAATAATGTATTTGCACAAATTCTTAAGAAAATGGTAACTATAGATTCTATAAATTTTGGGGAATATGTACGGAAAGTTGCTTATGAGAAAAATTGCAGTACGCCTTTGGAAAAATATATCACATCAAAAGTATATCCAAATGAGATTAAACATTTGAATTTTATTGACGACGGGAGTGGATTACTCAGCACTTATTTATCAATAGCTATGAGTCAAGGACATTATTTCCTAAAAACACTGAACAAACTTAATAGCAGATTTGTAGAGAGTGGCTTCTATGACCAAATTTTGTCAAACTCAACCAGCAAAATGATTAAAGATACCAATACAAAATCCCAGGATGTAGAATTAACTCCTCAACATTTTAGTAACGTTTTTATTATATGGTGTTCAGGCCTAATTTTTGCATTGATTGTATTTTTAATTGAAATTTGTTATTATTTATTGTGCATCAAGAAGTACACCTTGAAATCTTAATTATAATATAAATATTGTAGCGTTTAATTCGAGAATAAGATCCTTGATAAAAAGTAAAGTCAACAATCTGTCGAAATGCTGGCACGACAGGGAAAAGTTGTTTTTTGTTATCTCGAAAGCCAAACTTTGTTACGATTTCCATTTACACGAATACAAATTTTTTTTGCTTGTTGATTTGTTTTGATGAAGTGTTGTGTTTGAATTCTACCTAAAAATCAAATTTGTAAGTAACAGTGATTTTCAAAATTTACCACTCAAAGTTGGGAACTTACGTTTTGGAAATAGAGTGCCGATTTGTAAAAGGTACGAAAAAGTAGAAGGAGAAAATTTGTCTTTTCCAGCGACCATTAAAGAGACCAGGTGTGTGTTTTTGGAGGCACCTCCAAAAAATGAAATTTCGGTAGTTATTCTTGGAACCAGATGTCCGAGATATGATATTTGTGTAATACACAAAGTTTACAATCGCTGGAAGTGAAAACGTAAGTCTTTTACGTTAATTTTGGATGTTTTACTTGAACATATGGTCGTTCGCCCTTTTTTGCAAATTTCACATAAAATGCGATCCAGTTTATGAATAAATGATCGTACGAACTTTTGATTGCGTGAAAGTGTTATTTATTCCATCTGTTTTGTCGAATGAACCCTATAAATGGAAGTTTAATTAAATTTGGATAAGAAAAAATTTGAGGTTAAATTTTACCTTACAAAGCCTGGCGTATTATTTTTGGATGCCTGTAAACGATAACCAGGATTTATTTAACAAGTTTATTTGCTGGAAAACACTGAAGGTTTCGTAAAACACCAAATGAGTTTGATTTGGATGGAATTGGAAGTTAACGCATGTGAAGCACATCAAGGCAGTTCGGTAGCTGCCAAGCAGCGGCGTAGCAGTTCCAGTGGCGGCGTATTGTCGTGAATAATTTCAACATCCAAATTTATTATAATTATTTACAAATTAAAAATAACATTAAGTTGTATTAATGGGTTGCAATTATTCACACGAGACATTGAACTCCAGATTGGTTGAACTTTCAACGGCTTCCGTCAGGAAGTTCAACTAACCAAAGTGCAGTTTATAAAAATGCAATAATGCAATTAAGGCAAATAACTTATGGCGTGACAGGATACACGCCAACAAACTGTACCCGGGTTCACCGATCAGGCGATTGGAAAATCAGGTGGGAGTCAGTTACATAAATATGGCAAATCAATCAATGAGGGGCAGTCTTGAGTCGTCAGTTGTCAGTCATGAGTTCTTAGTCTGTAGTCGTCAGTTGTCGTCAGTGAGAGTGCTAGCGAGTTGCCGGTATCGTGGTATCGGAGGTCGGTTTATTAGCAATCTTACCAGTGGTCGCTACCCTTCCTTGAAGTCGCCATTCAGAGTCAATAATAGAAAAATGATCTTCTTAATGTAAGTTAATTTTGAACATTTGTTAAACTTGAACGTATTTGGGGAAATTAGTTAATAAATGTATTAAATGAATAAACCTGGTATTACTTTACTAAATGAGAACGCTACCCCCCTATGGAACCAACGCTACCCCATATGGAACATTTTGGTAATTACTGGTACCAAGTATTAAGGCCCTAGCAGCAACAACGCCCAATATACGACAGTATGTTTCCTCGATGTTTAGAAGCTTCTCTTTTCATCACAATTGTGGCAACTTTATTTCACGGAGTTACAAGGGTTAGTGAAATTATAAACTTTTATTGTAACAAAATTGATTTATTTTGTAAACTCTTAATTTCTCTAACACATTTACATTTATCCAGTCGTAAATTCGTTCAGAGAATTTTTATGAACAGTAAATGTAACAGAATTTGCGACTGTGATACACATTTACATTTTATGGCAGAGCAGGCATTTATGAGCCTGACTAAGAAAATCAACTTTTCTCCTATTCAATTTTATTTGAATAAAATTCAATTAATCGTTATCGAGGATTTTATTCTGGCGCCCAACAAACCTTTTGTTACCCTTTCAAGGAACCTGCTAACTGAGAAACGTGGTCTACAAGTAACTTTATAAGTGCTTCCGGCATATAGCTAGTCGTGGACTTAATTCTGTCACTTGTTCCGGTGGATGCCGACTACCCCAAGCGTCCAATTGAGGAACTTGGGAAGTCAAGACCATTTCGGAACACGACAATATTTTTTGTAATAATAAATTAATTCTTATCAAAATTTAAAATTTCTTCAATTTTTCCCATGTCAAACTTTAAATCACTAAATTGCTCTGGTATTCTGTAAATTTCACGTTTTGGGCATCCATTTTATAATATTTGCTGTTATAAACTTTATGAAGAAAAAAACAGCAGAAGGATTTGTTCAGGAATCAGAGCAATTTCCCAAACAATTTATAAAGTAAAACATGTGAAAATAAAAAATAATAAGAGTGCCCGTGGTTAAAATTTTTCATTTTAAACTCTACCACTATTTGAGTTTTTCACTTCTTCCTTCCCCACTTGCTTATCCATTTTATTCCTCACATAAGTTTCATCTTTCAAGTTTCCTTCTTGCTTGTTTATTTTACATTAATACAAGAGGTAAAGAATCTATCCCCAATCCTCTCCATTCCATTTCACTATAACTAATCAAAAATTGTTATTTTGTACTAAATCTACCACTTTGTTTATTATTTTTTTTCACTTGAAACCTAATTTGAACACATTCCTGTAACCGACATCTTTTATTAGACCCTTGTAAAAAATTTTCTTTCAGTTCTTGTTTTTTGAAATTTTATAGTTCTCTTTCAAATTTTTCCTATGCTTAGAACTAAAGTTTGATTTTTTCCAAACTTATCTTTTCTTCCTTCTCTTGACATCTTCAAAATAATATCTTACTGCCACAAAATTTGTTATTCTTTCCGAAAATTGTCTGTATATTGGTTCTAATTTTCAAATGGGAACATCCAACTTATTTTACTTTTCCTGTTGTCACATTTTGTAGGAGAGCTATACCCTTAACTTTTTCCAATGCACTTTTTATTACAACTTCTATTTGCTTCAATAATTTATTTGGATCCTTCAATTTGATATTTTCCAATTTCTTTTCAGCTTAATTTTGGTTGTAAAGTCAAACTAAAATTCCATTGACAATTAATTAATTCTTTGTTGTTAGTTTGGTCTGAATTCTCAGTCCCTAATTGATTAGCTAGCCCCCACATTGGGTGCCAAATATTCTATTACCCGACTTCTAATAAATTTTAACTCTTCTCTAAAGATTATTTGCTTCTTTTAATTTTGTTATTTTTTAACTTAAAACTAAATTTATGCTACAAATTGAAGTGTGATAAAGTCAGTCAAATGTGCCAATTAAGGATTTTGCTTAAAGTAAAATTTTGTCACTTTATAAGACATCTGATATGGAGGCAATTTTGTATAACAAGCAATTGTTTTGTAACTTGAAACATAAAAAACTGAACAGATTTGTTTTTCTTGTGAATGTAATGGGCTTCATGTGAACATTCCGATGTGTTATAACAAGTGGTGTGATCGTTTACCTGAAATTTGAAAATTCTATTAATTTGAATAAAAGGCGGCAGGAAGTGAACACTTACGGTTTTACGTTGATAAGTTGAATTTTTGTAGTGGCATGGGACTGCATGTGCCGTTTCGGAAATGGAAGGTTGTCTTGTGCCGGCCGTTGATGGGGAATGTTTCGTCGTGTTGCGAAAGTTAATTCGCAATTTTCCTCAATAAAAGTTGTTTTGAAGATTCTTTTGGGCACAAAAGCAATTATCCCAGTGTTATAAATAAAACGTAAATATTTTGGAAGTTTTATTTATGTGAAAACGACATTTTCACGATCTTTTGTTCATCTTGAACAATTCTCGATTATAATTTTGAAATCGCACATTTTGGGATTGTTATACCTAAAATAACGTGAAGAAGTTTTATTTAATGGTTTATATGGTGTATGAACGAGTTTTACATCACTGATTATATTAGATGCCCAGTAATTTCGCCGATTTAAAGATAACGCATTTCGATTTTGAGGTTAACGAAAAACTTGCACATTTTGGTTTAAAACTGGTAAAAATTTGTTTAAATCAACACTGGAGATTTAAATACACCACTTGAAGAATTTCACCCTTTCCCGTCACTTATTTTGGACAGAAGCACAAAATTTGGAAAACTACAGGAGCCGAGCTACTCAATGTAAAGAAGCTGGAAGCCATTTTGATGTTTAAGCTGCACATTACCGAATTCGACCATTGCCAATGTACGGGGTGTTTCACAAATTGTGTTCTACATCAAATTATCGTTTCAAGTAAGAAATTTGAACTTTTATATCAAAACTTTATTGTACAAATTTTTATTTATTATGTTTACACGATTTACATAAGCAAAACGACAAATAAAAATATAGCTGAGTTTTTGAAAGTAAATGATACTTTTTACTTGTCGTTTGTACATATTACACACCTATTGCATATTGCTTGACATTTGTGTCAGAGATTATCAGAATTGCTCCATTTTTGAATTTGAATTATTTAAATAAATTACTTCTTGATTTATTGCGTCATTTGATTCGCTTACTATCGCTGAACTTTACAACCTGCAGATATTGTGGCCTCAGATGTGAAAACTGAACTTAAAGCTAGCCGGACCTATTTTGTTACAGTGGACCACATTAAGCGAGGTTTTACTGCTGAATATAAGTAGGAGTCTAATTGAGCCGTGGATCACGACAAAATATTCATATAATTTTTTTTAGTGTAATAGATAATCATACTAGAAAAACATTCCAAATTGCAATCAAGATATACACGTATATTTGTAATAATAATAATATAAGTGATTCTATATAATATAAATTTAGTCAATACGTCTTTTTGTAACCCATGTAAATTAGTTCATTTTATATTACCCCTTTTAAAAAGTTTAAGTGCACACAACTTAGATAATTTAGTAGGTGGATATTATATAAATGGATTTCAAAATGTTTTTAATACAATAAATAATGTAGTACCAGTTAAACTCTTTCATAACTTAGTATACTGTATTACATCCCTTTTAGGGGTAATTGTACAATAAAATTACTCAATGATGCGTCAAAAAGTAGTATTTGTATATTTTACAATAAACATTTTAATGGTGTATAGATTACAATTGGAAAAACAATCTGCAGGTGAAATATGTGCATAGCAAACATTAAATCAATTTTTCATAGATGCTAAGGGCATAAATATTATATTTGAATCACATCTGAGTATTAATTTCATAAAGAATATTTCAACTCCAGTATTATTAATCACAGTAGAAAATTTATACAACTCCACCAGAACGTTTAGTTACCATAACTATGTAATCTATGTAAACAACGCCTCAAACTTAAATTTTACTATGAATGAGTTCGCAAAAAGTGAATTATGGCACCCATCAATAAGTCCAGGAGCTAAATTTATAATTATAACAAATTTTGTGAGAGAGGTAAAGGAGGTTTTTCAAATTTTATGGAAAAATAACATCAGAAGAGTGGTTTTAGTAGTTATGAATCAAAATTTGGAAATTTTTCCAAATTTATATAGTTGGCTCCCGTTTGCTCCTAAAAATAAGTGCGGTCAAAGATTTCATGTGAATCGTTTCTCCGAATGCAATTTCACCAAGGTGGAAAAATCCATGGAAAGTCGTTTTGAAGATTTCAGTCAGTGCACCATAGGTTTCATTAAAAAAAGTTTCGTTAAAAATCTTGATCTGAAATATATTTTAGATGATTATCCTATATATGCAGTACTAGTGATCGCGGTTAACACAATTGCTAGAAAACTAAAAGCAAGGGTAAAATACTATAGTAACAGAGATATCGCAGAACTAAGTAATGTAACCAGTGAGATCCTGTTAAAAGCATTTTTATTAAGAACAACACTAATGGTTATACAGCGCATTATGATTTAAGTAAAACTGTATTTTATGATTTGCATGTATGGGTTGTTCCTCGTCCTGTACCAGTGACAAATTTGAAAGTAATATTTTTAGTATTTCAAACGTCGACGTGGTTCTTAATTTTATTTAGCATTCTGGTGACAAGCATTGTTTGGTGTTTGAGTGCAAAACGATTAAAGAGACGAAACAACTATGAAAAACTTTCTTATTGCATTTTAAGCACATTTTCGTTAGTATTTTCTATGCCAATAAGAATCTTACCTTTTTCGTTTCGTTTAAGAATGCTTATAATAGTGTACTTAATTTTTATAATCCATATCGACATTGCATTTTGAGCAGTATTCGTTCAATACCAATATATGAACCTTCTATAGACACTAGTACAGAAAAATTAGCTGATTCAAATTTGAAGATACTTATGCATGAGGACTTGGGCAGAAGATTTAAAGCGGAAGAAATTTACAAGACTGAGCTATTTAAAAGAATTGCTGCTAAAGGGGAGGTACCAGAGACCATTATAATTTTACAGAATTGATTGAAAATATGGTTCTTTATAAGAATTATAGCATACCTCATCTAAAATATTTGACCATGCGTCTTTTTCCGAGGGAAGTAAAATATCTTGATTTTATAGAAACGAATACTGGATTTTTTAAGATTGAAATTACAGCTGTAATGAAAAAAGGACACTATTTTTTGCCTATTCTTAATGACTTAATTGATAAATTCACAGAAAGTGGATTATTATTAAAAGATTTATTTGCAAGTTCCCGGTTGAGGCTAGGTTAGTGTTAGTTTTCGACTTTTTTTTTAAGAGAACGTCATTAAAATGTAGATACACCGGTAGAGCCTAGATTGGTGTTGGGAATCGACTTGTATTTAAGAAGAGATACCCGATTAAAAGGTAGATCCCGGTTGAGGCTAGGTTAGTGTTAGTTTTCGACTTTTTTTTAAGAGAACGTCATTAAAATGTAGATACACCGGTAGAGCCTACATTGGTGTTGGGAATGCAGCTTTTAAACGCAATTTTAATTCTCCTCATCCGAATATCTACCAATTCGTACATGCTCTTCAACAAGAGCAGAACAAAACATACGTTGCTCTAAATAGTACTGCAAAACCACCTATACAAAACAGTTACTCCAAAAACAAAGAAAAAGTTATTGAGCAACAATTGTTAAAGTATAATAACAAAGAAATTTCGCGGTTAGATTTCGTAAAAGCAGTCTGCTTTTACGGTACCCCTATTATAAGTAAATAAATTTTTGTTATTTTTAAAAGTAAAATTATTGGTAAAAACAGGGATGCGTCAGTAGGTTACTGTTACAAACGATTACTTTTTTAATTAAATATAAATTTACTAATAAATCCCTCCCTAAATAAATCCCTTAAGCCCGTATGTTAACTCCACCCAAAATTGGCGTGGATTACATTTCAGATTACTGTCGACCTTTTTGGTTTTGGCGTAGTTCACACTTTTTTGTTTTTTTCTACCTGCCGAATTGGTGGAGTTCACACTAACCCAGCCAGTTGCTGTTTTAGAACTTTTGAGACCCTCTTCTAAATATTTTCACTACCCCTGCAACCTACAGCAATTATTTTCAACTTTCGGCACACAGAGGGGGAAAGGTCCCGCTCATTAGCGCCGCAGGCGACTTTTTTTTAAAATACTATCTATTGTATAAACTATAAAGTATTTGATTGTATGTAGGAACATACAACTAAAACCTTTTTAATAACAATTAAAACCTGGTTTTAATTCCCATATTCCCAATCTATATACATAATATTATAATTATATAACATTTCATAAAATGAGGTCCATCAAATTTTCACCAAATGCTGCTATTTAACTAGAAATTCCCCTATGGACTTTTGAAGGTCAGTTCTTTGTGATTTTTAACTCTTTTGTCTAATAAACCTTCACAATAGCCAAGCAGTTGTAATTTTGGTTAATTTTCAATGTTATTTCCCTATGTCTCACTTTTTTAATAATTAAATAAAATATTTTTTATTTTGAGAGCTGAATTTTGAGGCCTCTTTGAAAATCCGTACACAGCTGAAAACAATTTATTTTTTAATTAAAAATTTTATTAAGTGAGCTCAGCAAATTTAAATAATACCAGAATTTTTTCGCGGACCACTGAAATTATGCCACGGACCACCGGTTGCCGACCGCTGCTTTAGACAATAAGGTGTAGAAAACACAGAAACAAATGTGTAAAGGTGTCTACAAATACAAATTGTGTTAGGAAGGAGCACAATTATGATAGAAATGACTTTTGTACTTGTAGAAAATCTAATCTAGACACAAATTGTGCTACTTTTAAGTACACTTATTTTCGGCAGAGGGTTTTACAATTTGTATCTATATGTTTATCATTATTCATATCATAATTTTTTTAGGCACACTAAAAATGTAATAGACACTTTTAGCACTAAAAATATATAAAATTGGCACAGATGTAAATATACTGAAAGTATATTATTCACAAATATTTGTGTATAGATAGATATATATTGTCATATTTTTAAAACTGAAATTGAAATTGAGTTTAAGAACAGATAAAATTTTGCTTTTTATTTTTCTATTAAAATGATATTACTCTAGTTAAGGGTTGGCAATATCGATACAAATAAAGACCTGTGAATGAACAGGTGCACAAGGTTTTGAACAGTCAATCAACTCAATGGAGAGGGAGTAATTTAGAGTTTTTTTTATTGTAAATAATGATGTACGATAGAGTTGGAAAATTCAAATTTTTAAATGTGTTGGAATTTAAATCACGAGAGGGCGTTAAAAAAGTGATAGTGTCGGAAAAAGTAACGACGAGTGGTCTCTTCCAATTGAGAGGAGAGCAGAGCGGTGGGTTAGAAAAGCCGGCCACACAAATTTTAATAAAAGTGCTTAAAAATAAAGTTAAAATTGCTCGCAGTAGCAAACTTAATAGATCAGTGATTCAATGAAAATAGAATAAGTTTATGGAAGACTTCAATCAGGAAGCAACGAATTTTATGGGTTCAAAATTGAAACATGAAATTAAATTGCTCGTTTTGTTGCAATAATTTTCGTATGGAAGAAACTTGCAAGTTTAAAGAAGTCAGGAGGAGTCATTTGAATTTATGGGGAAGCAGTCCCCAGCAAACACACCAGGAAGTTATCACTCAGCCTAGAAACACCGATAAGGTAAAATTTTAAAAATTTGTTAACTTAAATGCTACCAAGATAAGAACATTCACGTGACGCGCGCATATTTCAACACATCTGATAGAACATGGAACACTCAACGTTAAAACGTTGGTTTTGTTTGGTTAAACACATGATTGAACATTGGAAAAGATATTTTTCAATAACTTCAATTTTAAAACTCGTACAGAAACTTTGTAATTATTAATTTTAAGATGTATTGCGCTCTTTATTTGGTTGATCCACAATTGTAGGGGAGAATTATTAAAATTAAATGTGTGGATTGTGGATTAATCAAGGAGTAAAATTGACTGGGTTAATTAATTATTTTTCAAAACTTAACAATGTTGTATCGATATGCCAGGTAGGCATCACGAAGCTGTATCAGCGATTTATCTGTTTTTAAAAGTGAAATAAAAATTATTTTGATTAAAAGTTTTTTCTAGAATATTTTTAAATCGAATAAGGTAGCCGGGCATATTAAATATACGACAATATATTTATATGCAATTCCTGTTATGCTCGGTCTTTAAGCGGATTTTTAATATTCTTATAAGCGTTTTTAATAACAATTATATTTATATCGAGTTACATTTATGCATAATGTGATTGTGACTCATGGTTTTTGGCAAAATTTTATTAAATTGTAAACAATATTCTCAAGTAACGCTCATTAGTCAAGTGTAGATGTTACCTTGTCGATTGCAGTAGGTGGTTTTTCAATAACATAATAAATACTAATAAATTTAAAGTAGCAGTGAATCTTAATAATTTATTATTTGGTGCAATTCGTGATTTTTGTTCACCAGTAATTCTACTTCCGCATCGACATAAACGCGGAACCTAGACTAGACGTTACTAACCACATGAAAGTAACATGATACTGTTTTTTATGTTTATTGAATGTTTCGAAAAGGCAAAGGCCCGAAAAAGTTGCCAGAAATACCAGAAACCTGCGTGACCTCATATTAATGTCCCTAAAAAAATTTGTAGAGCAGAATATAATGAAATAGTTATAACTTGATTTATTTTTTATTTCAAATTGCCTCTATTCTAAAGTTAATTTCAAGTAAAATGTGAAAAAAGTTATATTTTAACACATCATACTATGTTAAATTGTTATCAATAAATATTATAATAATTTTGAATGAATGGAGCTATTCTGTAGTATTTATATCCCATATAAAAGTAATGCAGACTATACGTATGGCCGGATTACGTATAGTTTTAAAAAATTTCAAAAATTTTTGACTTAATATCACTATTTTTCCGTTTTATAATTTTTTTTGTGCAGAGAACCGTTTTTGTAGAGATGTCACCGAAGCTCAAAAAAATCGGCTCGGTAGAAAAAAAGTTGTGTTGTTTTAAAGTCAAAATAGTACCCGGGTACTAGGTATGGCCGGATAAGGTATAGTTTTAAAAAATCTCAAAAATTTTTTACTTAAAATCACTATTTTTCCGTTTTATATTTTTTTGTGTGTAGAGAACCGTTTTTTTAGAGATGTCACCGAAGCTCAACAAAATCGGCCCGGTAGAAAAAAAGTTATGCTGTTTTAAAGTCAAAATAGTACCCGGGTACTAGGTATGGCTCTTTAAGGGTTAAAAAAAGTCGAAAACTAACACTCACCTAGCCTCAACCGGGATCCACCTTTTAATCGGGTATCTCTTCTTAAATACAAGTCGATTCCCAACACCAATCTAGACTCTACCGGTGAATCTACATTTTAATGACGTTCTGTTAAAAAAACATTTACGAAAAATTCACGTATTTCTATTGGTATGATTAAGCCGTCCTTAAATTCCAATAACCATAATCTCCGGCTTATGATATAAATAGTTAACACATTGTTAAATGGCTGATGGCGGAGTTCACATTTTGGATTACTGTCGACCTTTTTGCATTTGGCGGAGTTCACAACACTTTTGGCGGAGTTCACATTACCCCAACTGGCTATATGTAAAAATATATTCCTCGCATGTTGCTCGGAGCAAATGTAAAGTGTGGAATTCAATAAGTTTGGTTAATTATGACATAGGGTTAAAAAAAGGTTATTCAAAACAATTTAGCGATAAAAGTGAACAATTGAAAAGTTAGTGGTCCGCGAAATTTAAATTGCCAATTTAGTGGTCCGCAATACCTAAAAGGTTGCCGACTGCTGGTCTAAAGTAATACTGATTTCCATCAAAGGCACGCTAGTTCTGCTGAAGATATTCTTTGAATGTGATAATCTTCTAGTGTAGGCATGTAGTGTTATTCTTATTAAGTATTAATTTAGGTATTAATAATTTAGGTTGGCAATTGATTTTGATACCCTATGCCTATATAAATAAGTGGGATTAAGTGGAACTTTTGTTTTTTGAAAGTGGAATTGCTATTTTGAAATTTAATCGCAGAAATTGGTTTATCCATTCATTATGTCTGAAAATAAGAAGAAAATCCGACAGTACCAGACCGTTGAGTATTTAGAATACGGCTTCGTTTAGACTTCTACCAAGCAGTTATTACCTATTATGTGCTTGATTTGCCAGAAAACTACTAATGAAGCCTTCTAGGCTATACAGGATCATTTGACATGTAATATCGGGAAATTACTAAATTGGTACGCGAATGCTGGTTGGGTTGCCTAGGTATAGATTATACTTTTCCGCAATAAATATATAGATGGCAAGTGTAACGTTTCTTCAAGGGCGGGAGAAAAAACGGGTTTAACGTAGATGAGCTAGGGAGAAATTTTGGTTAATCGTTGTTGAGCTGTTGAGGTAAGCACTTAAAATTAATAAACGTTTTCTTAGTTATGGTATTTTGTACCATGTAAAATTTCAAATTAGATCATCGTGATTGTACATATTTATATCTAGTTATGGGTTAATTTAAACATTTATTTTAAACTGGCAATTATTATCGCTGATGAGTCAAGGTTGTTCGAATTAGACACGTGGGCTACAATCAGTGGCGTGCTGGTAAATCGTTTGATTTAAACTTTCAATTATTATCACTGATGAGTCAATTTCAGTAATATTATAACACACGTGTAGTAAAATCAGTGGTTTGCGGGCAAATGAGTAAAATTTGTGGCGTTTTAAATATAACGGTATGTATGATGTGGTTTGAACGAAAACGACCTTGGACCGCGACACGTGTGTAATTTTTCTAAGGTTTATTCATTTCTATATACAGGGTGTTTCTTTACTAAATAACATTATCAAGGTGTATGTAAATTGATTGGATTTGTCTTTCTTATTAGATTACTGATCACAAGGTAATTCTTAGTATTCAAAGGCCAAACAGTTGAGATACATATATATTTTAGGCTAATTAAATTTAACATGAATGTAATTTCTATTCAAATGTTTTGATTCTTATCCGTGCCATTAAATCTAGAAGAACGATGTTCCTCCTGCTTTACTCATCATATTAAAAATGCCCTTCCCTAGAAGAAAAGCAAAAATTTCCCAATCAGTCCGGGCAAGGGGCAAAAACCCTTTAGCACCAACCGTCGATTCCACCTTGGAGTTTGAATGTAAATCACTATCATGTTTATTTTAATTGTGCCATTTTGTTGGGGAGATATAATTCAACTTAGGTATGGGTTTCTAATTTCCTTCGAACAACTAATTATCTTTATTTAGACACTATCGTGTAGTATGATATTCCCCGATTATCTAATATTGACCATTAATTTTGAATCCCTACTATTTACGGATCTAACAGGTGACCCAGGTTATTTAAAGTAATTTTTACAGGCATTTAAATTCAGGGTGTTTTACTTGCGCGTCTTATTCTTATCTTTGCTTCAGCCTCGAACCCAGATCATAATTGAAATAAAAGATTTGACATAACCCAAATATATGTAGTTTCATTTGTGTTGCGAGTTTAGATCGTCTCTCTTTTGGAGCGGTCATCAATTTTGTTTCAGCTTTGTTAACAACTCTGTTTGGTACAACGGAAGAAAGAATTGGTCGATAGGTGGTGTTCGGTAGGTAAATACATAACGTGGTGGTGATCTTGGCTATTTTCCGTGTCATCGATGATGAGATGTTGGCGCTAAATTCAAATATAGAAGTTGCATCTTACAGACAAGAATACATTTTGACAAAAAAAGATAAGGATTTGTCTTATTTTCAAGGATTACAAGCAAATTATTCAAAGGGCTCAAACATTTTGCGTCGTCTTCAAAATAAGATAATGATGCATTTCAAGTTAGTGTCCTATAATATTTCATTGTTAATTGCAAAGGTCGGAAAGCCGCACACAATTTGGAGAAGAGCTTATCTTGTCGGCAATAAAAGAGGTAATCACTACGGTGCTTCACTAGCCAGCTTCAGATATTATAAGAAAAATACCTTTGAGCAATTCTTCTGTACAAATGAGATTTGATGAGATGGCTGATACCATTGAACGTTCTTTATGCGATTATTTGAAGACATGTCGATGACAGGGCGCGGTAAGGTATTTATAGCTTATTAATGTTGATAATTTTAAATTGTTCCAAATTCCAAATTCACTCGCTATACATGATGTTATTCATGGTCAGGATTTGGTTAGAGCAGTCAACAAGATTCGAAGCAATTCATTGAATGGCAGATTGTTCAGAAAATTTAGTAGTGAAAATGATGAAGATTTCAATCGTTTGCAGCTTCATACAGAAGTTTGTTGGTTATCCAAAAGCAACTGCCTGACTCGATTTTACGATTTATTTGATTCTGTACTTGAATTCCTAGAAACGAATGGACAAAGGATTGAGGGCCAACCTCATTGAATCTAAAAATGATATCGCCTACTTGACAAACCTCTATTTTTAATCAAGTCAATCTTAAATTACAAGGCGATGAATTGAATGAATTAAATAAAAACATTTATGCCGCTTTTGTGCAAAAACTTACTATTTTCAAGCGCAATCTAGGCCGAGGGGAATATGGCAATTTTTCACCTTTAACAGAAGTGGTTTTCGAAGAGCAGAATTTATTAACATACTATCAACACTTGGAAGCTCTTAGTGCAGACACGCACAGACAGTGCAGATATTTTAACCATGAATATACCAAATTGGGTCCTGGATCCTTTTTCAAATGTCTCAGAAGAATTGCCAAAGTTAGAAGAGGAACTTGTAGAACTAACAACTAAGGAAGAACTCAAAATAAAATTTAATATTTTAGGATACCAAGAATTCTGGCTTCAATATACTATCTCAGTATTGTACCCTACATTCCAGGAAATAGTAGAAAAATATTTAAATGCATTTCCATCGTCGTGTTTGGCTAAGCGTGGGTTTAGCTATCCAAAAAAAAAGAAACCATTTGAATGTAACTGAGCGGCCCGACTTACGTCTGTATTTAATAAATATCGAGCCAGATATTAAAAAACTTCTGAAGAAAATCATCAAGCTCATCCGTCACATTAAGTTAGTACTATTTTGACTTTGAATTTTTTTCCTGGAAATAAATAATTATTTTATTACAAATAACCATTTTTTAGCTCTTTTTTAACAACACAACAACAGGGGGTATGTAAACAGGTAAAAGTACTTCAGGTACCATAGTAGTGCTGCAAGAAACCGTAAATTTTAAAAAATGGTAAACCGGTTTGTAAAAAAAACGTTTTTTTATTTTAATTTTATTTTAATTTTAATTTTATTTTTAATTTAAGAAACAGATAATGAGATATTATTGTACTTAAAATTATTTAATACAAAAGCTCACTCTTTCAAAATCACAAGGTTTGCAAAATAGTGAAGGACAGGGCCTTTTTTAGAAGCCACAAGATTTATTTATTATAATAGGTAGAGTAAAAATTTTTAGTTAGTGGTTGGGAGTGGCTAATGCGCAGAAACGTATATTCGTTATTTCGGTTCGCTGTTTGTGCCAATTGGTGGAATTGGGTGTCACGGGTTCTCCCTCCACATTTTACGCGCAAGCCCCAGTCACGTGCCAACCACTAAAAAAAAATTTACCTCTACTTATGTACTACTTCATAATCTAAATTAATACCTTCGACACCTCGCCGAGTTAATGACAATTAAAAATCTATTTCACGAATCGGATACACGAATGAAAACTACTCACATTATTTTTCTTTCTGTTATTTAAGCTATTTAATAAATTAAATTATTCGCAAATCTTCAATATTAATTTTCATCCTGATAAGTTACTTGGCAGGGACTTCTCTGGTGTACATCCTACTGACCCCAATGCTTTCCGCACAGTCGTTGAATTGCGCAATATATCTTTTAAGGTAATTACGATTATGGCAGTTGTCTCCATAAATATGGATGGCAAATCGATCCATGCAATCAAAACGTCCATCATAGTTGCAATCCTAAAATTAAAACTGTTATTTACTTTAAATTCACCAAGCTTTGCTTGGATTACTATATTTCCAAATGATTCGGTATACAGCTTGACAGTATTTAAAATGCAGTTTTCATCACCCATACAAGTTCTGTAAGCTTCATCTTCTGATAAATCTCGGTTCATCGCTGGTGCTCCAGCTGTTTTCCAATAAGATTGCGAAATTGAATAACGAGCACATGTAAGTCGGTTCCAACATCCAGTTCTGGCATGGCACAAGCAATTCAAGCATTGTTGAATTTCGGTTCCCATCAAGTTTTCCACCTCTAAAAACAATAATATATTAGGTACTTAATTTTTTGCTGAGAAATTATATATTTTACCAGTGTATAAAGTTATACAATTTGAATAGCCACATAATAAAATTGATAATATCAAAATGTTTTTGAAAATCATTTTATTAAATTTCCCTTGCAATCAAACGAACTTCAAAATATTGATTAAAATAATGTAGAAAAATAACACTGGTAATTTATATAGGCTAATGATATCTCTGATATCGTTTTAAATAAGATTAAAGGTTAAAAAAACACGTAAACTTGGATTTTCCAACCACACATGTTAATTATCTTCCTCGTGAGCATAGTTCATTTAGGGTACATAACATGGGTATTTTTTGGTTCTTATAACATAATGATTATTATTATTATCGAAATAAAAAAAAAAGATATTTTTTGCGTAATAAAAGTTACAAATTTTAAGGAAAGCAAATTAAAATTATCAATTTAATTAGATATCTTGATATTATGCTTTTCAAAATGTTTGAAATGAAAAAATAATTATATTATGTTTTGAAATTCCTTTTAGTTTTAAACGATAAAAAACTTGCAAGCACAAAATTTTATATAATTAAAAAATTATTTGGGGATTAACATTAAACCCGAGATTATAAATATTAGTAATTATAATACTTCATAATACTGACTCCAGACAAAATTATGTTTGTTTATTTTCCTACGGTACTAAATTAATATAATTATTACAACAATTAAATTGTTGCAACAAAAATAATAATTACAAATTATAATGTGTTAAAATAATAAATTTAAACTGGATATATTAATAAAATGGATACGGAGTTTCTATAATATAAAAAAAAATGTAATAATAATCAACACAATTTAATGGCCAAGTACTATCATAAATACGAAACACTTAAAAGTTAATCGAAAGTTGTATAACAGCAATTATGGAATAAAAATTGAAGTGGTTTAGTGTTTTATATAAAATTGGATAAAAAACTATTACATAAATATTGGGTTATTTTTTCAAATTTTAAGTGCTCACGAGTTCAAACTAAATATTTTAAATTATAAAATGTTTATATTAACCGATATGGTCAATTATTGAAAATAAATTCTTAAAGATATTAATAATCCTGCAATAATAATTGTGCAAGCGCAATTATTTTAATTTTTCCCTTTTATAAGTTTTTCAATGCAATTATACCAAATGATTATTTATTTAAGTAGATACTTACTTTATTTTTGGAAATTTTGGAAATTTTCCCATTTCCCATTTTCCCGAAATAGTTCTTTCTTCAGAATTGTCACCTTTACCTGCGATTTCTTGTATTTTTGAATCATCTTGATCAATATGGAGTATTTGTGGAAGATACAATCAATCAAGGGCTTTTCCATTCCTGTCGGAATATTGCCACGTCTATTGAAATCTTTACAATCCATTTCACGAGGTGGATTAATCCTCTTTTGCTACTCGTTTTACTACAACTTTTCACCACTGCGTGTGGATGTCCACCGGAAGGCCAGGCTAAGAAATTCTGCGAAGTCCGCTACTTGAATCCAAAATCTCCGCTCCGTAACTCAACCAGCGATCACATCACTCCACACCGTAGTCTTTGTGCAAGATACACCTTTACCAAATCCAATATCTAAAAAAATGATTTGAATCAGAGGGAAAAACTTTCAGAACTGTATATAGGTTTTAACTTTTCTCTAATCGCAATGCGTTATTGTGGTTAATTATTTTCAAACCGTCTTGGAATTTGGTAGTAGACGCAAAAAGAGTGATGTTGTTTTGCAGCAGCCGAAGTTTATGGTAAGGTGGCTAAATTGGGCCACCTATTTTTTCGTGCTCCATGCATAACCAAAAATTAATTTTAAACATTTTAAAAAATTTGTCTTTTTTGAAGAGCACAGTTGTCATGTGCAACCAGTTAATGCATGTAGAAACAAAATAATTGGTATCAGTTATTCCTGTTTAAATCTGTCAACTTCTTGAAGGATATTTTGTTTCTCTGGTTTAATACGAAAATGTTTCAGTTTTTGATTGTTAATAGTGTTGATGACTAGTAAATTGACGATCTCTGCGATGATAGCAACCTTTGAAAAAAAAATTATAATTTAATAACAGTGGTAATAATGAGAAAAGAAAATTAAGGATTTCATATGAATTTTCAAACAGTTGGAATAATGGATAATTGAATAGAAACTGTGAAAATTGAGCAAGTTAATATTTTTTGAGGTCCTCGTTATAATCCTTGTGAAGGATTACTTCTTGTTGCAATAATGTTATTCTAAATTATGACAGTTGATCGCATAATTTCCTGCACTTCCATAGCTATAAATTGACAATACATTTTTATGGCAATAGAAAGATCTGATGAAAGCATTTAAAAAGCTTCTTAGTACCTTCATCATCTTTTTTATCGATCCCAAAAATGTGGAAAATTTATCTATATTTTAATTTTTATCAATAGTAAAGGCATTTAGGTAGTAGTACGCTAAGTATCCACAGAAGGTATTATATTTAATTAAAAAATATTCAACTGGGTCTTATAAATAACATTAAAATGAAGCGTTTTAGATACGGGCGAATGTCAATATATCGATTAGTTTAGTCAAAATCAATTTTACAAGGTTCAAACCTGAGGAGAGTCAAACTTTCTTATAACTAGTCTCCGTGCTTCGGAAGGCACGTTAAGCCGGTGGTCCCCTGGGTTAGGGAATTGTCACCATTAACATAAGAAGCCAGGATACAGGCACATCTGAAAGCAAGTCTACAAGATACCTGATAGATGTAAAATATTTATATGTTCAAAGTTTCTAATATTGCCAAGGAATCCACCCAGATGTTGGGAAATAACAGGCCTTGGACTACTAGAAGATGAAGATGAAGAAGAAGGCAATATGAAAAAATGTCCTACCAAATTTTAATACTTCCCAGTGATTCCCCGTATTCCCTAAAATAATATGGAATTATTTAACTGTAATTCACACACACGTTTTACATCTAAAAAAAAAGGTATGATACCCGCATTTAGCTATGGTGCATTTTATGGACCTTAAATAATTGAAGGTCATAAAATTTTTAAATTAATTGATGAATTACTTGGATCGTATAACTAATACCACGCCTAAATGAGGTGTAAATTGTTGTAAGCATGCGATACCTGATTTGTTATATTCATAATAGACTCTAATTATTAATGTAAACGTTTATTTAACATAATTGTCGCATCAACTAGATAGTATTTAATAATATTATAAAAACCTTAATGGAAAAGCATTTTTAATTATAATAGAAATGCAAATATATAAATAAACTGTATTCATACACATAGTAGATCCAATACATTTACATTCTGTGATCACAAAAGTACAGATCAGAAGAAAAGCGAACACAAGTTATTCTATTTCTACGAAGAAATTGAAAACTTCAAAATTAAACATAATAATAATTAATTAGAAGTGATGGCTAAAAAAACATTTATTTATTTTATTGCAAAAATTTTAATGGCAGTGCATGGATTCCAATTGGAAGAACAAAGGGAAGGTGATACATTATGTGTATCCAATTTAATAAAAAAGTTCATGATACAGAACAGAGATATCAACATTGTATTTGAATCACATCTGAGTACAAACTTCATACGAAATATTTCAAATCCGTTAATATTAACCACAGTGGATGATTTACACAATTCTACGAAAACGTTTAATTTCCACAATTATATAATCTACTTAAGAAATGCTTCAAACTTAAATTTCACTATGGATAAGTTTATTCAAAGTGGATTATGGCACCCCAGAAATAGCCCAGGAGATAATTATATAATAATAACTAATTTTGTGCAAGAGGCAACGCATGTTTTTCAAATTCTGTGGAAATATCACATCAGAAGAACCATTTTAGTTGTACTGAACCAAAATGTGCATATTTCTCCAAATTTATATATTTGGCTTCCATTTGCAAGTGAAAACATGTGCGGACAAGAATTTAATGGGATCAATTTTTCTGATTGCAATGTCACCAAGCTGAAGGAATTTTGGGCAAATCGGTTTCAAGATTTTAGTAAATGCACAATTGGATTCGTAAGTTACCTTAAACCACTTAACCTGAAATTTGCTTCATCAATTTATCCTGTAGTTGCAATATTAATGACTGCGGTTAATATGGTTGCCAAAAAGTTGAAAGCAAAGGTAGTTTATTATGGCGGTAGAGATAAATCGGAAATAAATAATGTAACAAATGAGATCTTGATAGATACATATGTTTTAAGAACAAATAATGATTCATATGCTAGAGATTTTGATTTAAGTAAAACTGTATTCTATGATGTGTATACTTGGGTTGTTCCACGACCTGTTCCAATATCAAATTTGAAAGTTTTATTTGTAGTATTTCAAGCATGGACGTGGCTTTTAATTCTATTTTGCGTTCTTTTGACAAGTATCGTTTGGAATTTAAGTGCAAGACGTTTAAGACAGCCGAACAGGTGTAATTTTTCTCAATGTATTTTAAACAGTTTTTCGTTATTGCTTGCAGTTGGAATATCAAATTTGCCTTCGGCATTTCGTCTTAGAATGCTCATATTAGTGTACTTATTTTTTATAATACATGTTGATCTTGCATTTCAAAGTAAATTGAGCAGCATTCGTTCAATACCTATGTATGAACCTCCGGTTGATACAATGCAAAAATTTGCCGATTCAAATTTTAAGTTACTTGTCCACCACGATGTGAGCAGAAGGCTTAAATCAGAAGCTGTTTATAAAACCGGGTATTTGAAGAAAATTGCGGATAAAGGGGAAATCAAAATTAATTATAATTTCACGGAATTGATTAAAGATATGGCGCGTTACAAGAATTTTACTACATCAGCTCCAAAATATATTACTATACGATTTTTTCCCACTGAAGTAAAACATCTTATTTTTATAGAAAAGGATACTGGATTTTTCAGGGTTGATGTTATGGCTGTTATGAAGAAGGGACACTATTTTTTGCCTATTTTCAATTCATTTGTTGATAGATTCACAGAGGGAGGGTTTTTATTTAAAGAAATATTTGTAACTTATAATTTTAATGTCGAGGATGATAGTGCTGCCTTTGTTTTACAAATGGAACATGTATTTGGTCTGTTTGCTGTTTGGCTAGGTGGACTGGCTCTTTCATTGATTGTATTTTTAGCTGAAATTGTGGTATTTCGTAAGAGCTTATTATAAATTTACATATTATTGTAAATCGATTTATGATATAATAATTATTACTGTCGGAAAACTGTTCTAACATAATTGTTCTATGTGTCACGGCTTATAATTATAATAGGTTCTCTCTGCTTTCTTCTTCTTTTTAAAGACTATCTGTATTAATAATTCATTAGCTTATCAATATTGGGTGCAAAATAAATTGATTAATGATTTAAATATTTCGCTATAAATGGTACGCAAAATTTTACTTAAAGGAAATCCACCATTCGGAACAACATATTATTATAGAATATAGAAGAGATGGGCTATTCCAGCAGTCCCAGAAAAATATTATCTATCCGTAAGCAGGATCTGTTCATCCAAGAAAAAAATGTAAGAATAAATTTTAGATTTAAGAAATATATGACATAATAATTATACAATAATATTAAAAGACCAGAAAAATACACTATAAAAGTCTTTAAATAATTTTCTTACTTATAATAAATGGTGTCTGAAAAATTGTGTTTTATTTGTTTTTTTGTTTTATTTGTGTTTTCATCAATAAAGTTGTTAAAATTATTAATCAAAACAGTTCGTTTTCTTCGATATGCGGGAACTGAGAATTAATAAACCCGATACTATTGAGATAATATGTAAAATGATGCAAGGTAAACAATTAATGGTAAAAAATCAGGTAAAATAATTTAGGGAAATATAATCCATTTTAAAAGAAGCATTTTTTAAATTAAAAACAAATTAATTTTAAGCTATTCACGAGTACAACCAAGTTTTAATTTTTATTAAGCCAGAACGATTCTAGTATTAGTCATTCTAGTATATGAAATCATCAAATCGACAAAGCTAGCATATTTTCGATTTTGCTCAAACTTTGCGGGAATGTTTTTTAGGGTTTCAAAGACCAAAATCCAAAAGGATTTAATTTTTGTCAGTGCCACTTCCGGTTCATATAAAATAAAGTAATTGAAAAATCTTATTTTTGTGCTTTGCGGTTTTAGCTGAAAAAATTTTTCTATTGGAGATGTCTTACTCGACCAAGGTGGCATTTTGATGTAAAATTTATATAATATTATATTTATAACATAGTAAGAGACGGTCGGAGCATAGTGGTCGAATAAGTTGACTATGAACGCTAAATGCTCGGTTCGAATCCGGGTGAAGTAAGAACTTTATTCTGACCGTCTCTCTGGTCCTCCAGGTTGCAGGTTCTACGTTGGGCTTGCTCCTCGTCTAGGTAAAAAATGTAAAATGCTAACAAACCAGACGCCAATTCGCAAGGTTGGTAGTTGGGTATCGGACAACGTCGCAAGACGTTTCAAAACCGACTATATAAATAAATAAATAACATAGTATTGAAAATACGTATAATATATTGATTTCTTGTGATTTTCAATTGAGTCCAGTATATGCGCTGTTAAATACAAAAGTGTAATCATTCTCAGATAAATAAAAAGTTAAAATTGACTTGATCAATCATCTCGTTATGAAAAATGTTTGCTTGAAATTTTGAAATTTTAAGAATTTGCATATTTCAGGCTACAATTTAGACATGTTTGGTAAGAGAAAAAAATTTGAAATTCACAGAATACTTAGTTCTTACCTTTAACTTCCAAAAACTTCAAGGTCCTTTTTGGGATTTGGTTAAATAAAAATTTTTGGTAAATAAAATCCATTTTAAAAGAGGCATTTTTTAAATTAAAAACAAATTAATTTTAGGCCATTTACGAGTACTACCAAGTTTTGATTTTTATTAAGCCAGAACGATTCTAGTATTAGTCATTCCATAATGAAATCATTAAATCGACAAAGCCAGCATATTTTCGATTTTGCTCAAACTTTGTGGGAATGTTTTTTAGGATTCCAAAGACTAAAATCCAAAAAGATTAAATTTTTGCAAGCGCCACTTCCGGTCCATATAAAATAAAGTAATTGAAAAATCTTATTTATGTGCTTTGCGGTTAAAAATTTTTCTATTGCAGATGTTTACTCGACCAAGGTGGTATTTTGATATTAAAATGTATATAATTTTTATACCTGAAAAATAACATAGTAGGTATTGAAAATACCTGTATTTTATTGATAATTTTCAATTGACTCCAGTATCTGCGCTGTTAAATGCAAAAGTGTAATCCTTCTCAGATAAATAAAAAATTAAAATTGATTTGATCAGTCAACTTGTTATGAAAAATTCTTTGCTTGACATTTTAAGAATTTGCATATTTCAGGCTACAATTTGGACATGTTTGGTAAGAGAAAAAAATTGGAAATTTGCAGAATACTTTTAGTTCTTACCTCTAACTTCCAAAAACTGCAAGGTCCTTTTTTGGATTTGGTTCTCTCGCGGATGTATATGCGTTTAAAGAGAGGCTTTGCTTCTTAAATTTTAAGAATTTGCATATTTCAGGCAGCAATTTGGACGTGCTTAATAAGAGACATAAATTTGAAATTTACAGTATACCTTTAACTTAAAAAAACTTCAAGGTCCTTTTTGGTTTCGCGTCCTCTCGCGGATGTAAATTGTGTTTAAAGAGAAACAAAATATATAGCGATTTGTTTATTTATTCAGTTTGATTTTTTGTTTATTTTTGTAAAAAATTTTATAAAATTTTTATACTGGTCTGAGTAAAAAATATACGCAAAAAAAATTAAATCGAATTAATAAACAAATCGCTATATATTTTGCTTCTCTTTAAACGCCTGTACATCCGCGAGAGGACGAAAATCCAAAAAGCACCTTTGTATCGCTATTAGTTTTTGCTACTAATCTACTTAGTGCATTGAACATTTTCGGAAATTTACTACTACAAGGGCATTTACTACTACAAGGCATTGAAACTTTAAAATTGCAAATACAAAGTAAAATAACATGGGCTCGTACCCTGCCCAGCAATATTAATGAATGTGATTATTAACATTTACGTTACATAATGGTCGCGTTCGAGCATTACGAACCCGAGTCATTTAGAGCAGAAAGTCGGGTCAGCTGCAGTGGCCTCTAACGGATTTTCGTTGAAACAGATTGGTGCGTTTCATGCGCTTGCGTTTAATTTTAAAACCTACTTATTTGAATTTTATCCGCTATTTTATGTTAGGATTATATTACTGAGATGATTTATTTATTTAAATATAAAAAAATTTTTTTCAGTAATGCATAAGCTTTTGTTTACATAAATATCTCTACTACAAAACGTATTGCTTGCATATTCATTTTTAAACTGTCTATAAGTTTTAAATTTAAGGTTATATTTTCCAACATTATTTGTTTCAACAAAAATCGGTTAGAGGGCACTGTGCTGACCCGACTTTCTGCTCCAAATGACTCGGGTTCATAATGCTCGAACGCCACCAACATGTATACAAAATGATTTGTTTTTAGTCACAAACAAAATTAAATTCTACTGCAACCATGAACGGGTCAATAGTGTCTTCTAGACCGAAACGTGTCGATGAATTTGTTACGCACTCCAGACTCGCGGGCGAAATTAAAAAATATACTACGATAATCTTAAAGTACTTACATAATATGTTGTGGCGAAGGCCGCATTCTCTACAGGTCTGGACTCAGAGCATACGACTGGAACTCCTAGATGGTTATCGAACTGCTCGCATAGCACAAATCTCTTTTACGGACCTCACGGACTTGCTCTATTAGAGGAAGGACTTCTTAAAGCCAATTTCAAACTTAAAAAAAAAAACGAAACGTAATGAGTACAGGTGCTTGCGGTTCATCCAAATCAATCAATTCTGGAAAGGATTTTATAGAAACACAGCTCAAGAGAAGAAAACTAATATACTGTGGGTTCTCGGTGGAAATGTTAATCCAAACAATTTGACCACAGAGAAAATGATATGATAAAAGTACTTTTCACCAGTAAAGAAGAAGAAGCAGTCTGGCGTAAATCAAACACGGATAGACTACAGAGCGGGAAACCGCGGTTCTAATCCTGATTGCGTCGAATATGTGCTGTGATCTAAAAGTCCGAAATCGATCTGTGGACTATGGAAGGCAACGGGAAACCACTCTTCATGGCCACCCTTCATGGCATTAACTAATCAATTTGAGGAATAATTGAGAGGATGGAAACCATTCCAAGTTTCCCCATGGTATCAGGAGCAGCACTATCAAGTTCCTCTGGGTCGAAATTGACAACAAAACCACCTCAAGAGTTCACTATGGAGGAAGCAGACTACCAGGGATTGTTCTTAAGAGCACTCCAGATCACGTGACTTTCTCAGTCGAAAGCCAATCAAATGCCTTCCTTTTGATTACGAAAGGAACTTCTGTAGGCTATAAACGCAATTATTTTATGTAATTGAACTATTATTAATAATATATAGAGACAAACAGTGGATACTCAATACTATTTCGAATAATATTTAAATTCAGTAAAAAAAAATTATTTAATTTTTATTTCAAATTTTAAGGAGTGTCCACAGTTCAAAATACATTTAAAAATGAAATAGCAAAAGCGAAATTAACTTTTTTTTATATAATAATCGAATTAGACGTTCCCTACGTAAACAGAGAAAGTCACGTGATCCGGAGTGCTCTTGAGAACCATAACAGCAATAACATTTATAATTATGTAAAGAAATTCCACAATATGTATAATCTTCAGCAACCATTTAACGTCAAAGGCGCTTAACTCTGATGAAAATGGCAACCAACATTTATTTGTTTACCAAAAGACCACGGTGTGGAGTGATGTGATCGCTGGTTGAGTTACGGAGCGGAAATTTTGGGTTCAAGTTGCGGACTTCGCAGATTCTTAGCCCGGCCTTCCGGTGGACATCCACACGCTGGCTGTGATGAAAATTTGTAGTAAAACGAGTAGCAAAAGAGGATTAATCCACCTCGTGAATTGGATTGTAAAGACTTCAATAGAAGTGGCAATATTCCGACAGGAATGGAAAAGCCCTTGATTGATTTTTTGATTGACCTTTAGAGCATAGGAATATGTGGATCTATTGCTCTGTCAAATAACTGTAGAAACAGTGGAACAGGTAACTCAATAAAATTCAAAAGTTATTTTTTTTTTACTTTATTTAGTCACCCTTAAAGTTTCTATAAAGATGGGAGGACTCACAACATTTCTAAATGAACAATAGATATTAACATTAAACAACACCAAATTGAAATCGAAAATGCTCTCAAGAAGCATATCGATGTATAAAAGATATAAGTAACAGTTGGTAATAAATCTTAAAATAGAATTTTCAAGAAAAGGTATGCATTATAAAATTGTAAAGTAGAGAAAACCTCATTAAGCGCAAAAATATTAGATTTTTAACTGTACTAACAAGGGGAGTGGTAATCATCTTTTAAATGTGAATAATATAATAAATTGAAAATAATAATGAAAAATTTGACTAATATGATTCAAATATGACAATGACACATCTTTACAATCATAGCTTCGTGAAAACTTACACAAAAAATTACATTTATAACCAAATAAAATTGTTAGCATTATTTTAATTAGTAGGTATCTACCTATAAAATTTCTTGTCCAATTCTTATAAAAAATCTTGGTTTTTAGTGAAAACAAAATAAAAAAATGTATCAAATTGTTAATTAAAATTGTAGTCAGGAAAACGTCCAACATATTTTAAATAATGTTTTGTAATTAAAAATAAAATAAATTTTTACATTAAAATAACAATTCTTATGTCAAATATGAAATTGACAAGTGTTGAGTAAAATAGTTATAGAAAATTGTCCGAAATTGTTGACAATTTAATAAATTGTTTTATTTCCGTGCACTAAAAACCATATTTTTTATAATATTTATTATTTTCATCGTTGTAATAGCTTGATTCGTGCTTGAGTTCAGAACTTCAGAACAACAGTTCTGAACTGCAGTGCAAACCAAATTATTAGGTAAGGTAAGGTAAGGTTAAGATATTATGGATATTATTCATATAATAATATCTTAACATTAAAAAGAAATTTCAAGAATTTTATTTTACTTACATTTAAAAGAATCTAATATTTTAACGTTTAGTTAAAGGAACTAGACATTGGTTATTTGCGAAATCGGCGCTCTCGTTTTTCTTAATTTTAACATATAAAGGAACCAGATACACATTTGTAATTTTAACCAATGTTTATTTACATACAAATTATGAAAAAAATTGTGCCATGGAGCCCATGGAAGCTTATAAAATGGCGAAAAAGGATTTTTCTGAACTTTACATTTTTGTTTGGTTTTGCAGTGATTCCAAGAGAACGGAGGTCTCTGGCGACTTGAAACAAATTGAGAATACGTAAAACATATACTATAATTTATGCCTGAACCTCCGAAATCATCGATGAAAATTCGAGATTTTCGAAAAAAAATTGTAAAATCGCGATTTTGTTGTTCAGTTACAAAAACATCGCATTTTTATCGTAAAAAGAGCGGTTTTTCGTCTACCAGTTCAACAATTCCGTTAAAAAAGTTCTGATTTTAGGTTCATTGCAAAACTATGTATCTTAAGAAAAGAAAGACAACTTGCAGAGCCGCAAAAAGTTTAAATTTAAGGACGATAGTATGTAAAAATGAAACAAAAATGTATTAATATGCCGCAGACTGTGCCGCCATTTTATAAGCTTTGGGCTCCATAGCACATTTTTAATCTTAATTTATATGTAAATAAACATTGGCTAAAATTACAAATGTGTATCTGTTTCTTATATGTATATGTTAAAATTAAGAAAAACGAGAGCGCCGATTTCGCGAATAACCAATGCCTAGTACCCTTAAGAGTACTCACACTCCCTTGCATATTTCGTTGTATTTATCCTAGCAACGTCTAGTAACACACAACTTTTATTAGGCGTTACTATAGGATAAATACTATTGTGTATAAATACATCGAAATATACAAGGGAGTGTTGTGAATACCCTTATTATTATTATTATTATTATTATTATAAATAATTAGTGCACTTATGTGATACGAAAGCTTCGTAAGATTAGCGATATAACTATTTGCCATTAAGATTTTGTAGTATAGTATAATACGAATATATTGATTTAAGCACCTAAAAAGTAGATAAAATGTAAATTCTATTTATCACACTTCAATAAATAATATAATTAAGTATTTATGTACTGCTTTATAATTAATAACAATGAACTATTTTTCACAAATAAAACTTTAATACAAGATAAGAGAAAATTTACTAATACTACATGCTTTAATGTGGAAATACTTACACCAAGCATTGTGTTCAAATACAAAATTTTGACTTTACCAATAGTAGGAACTATTGGTCTATGCGACCTTATCATTATCAGTAATAATGATTTTTGAATCCTTAAATCAGTTCCAATGAAATCTAATTCATAGCACACATTAGCTATCTTGCAACTTTCATTTATGACTTGCTCTCCCCAAAAACATAATAAAAACAACATGGCATTCAATGAAACTATAGTAAAGGCATCCCTTATAGCCATAATACTGATTATATGGACCTGAAAGATAATTCTGTTATAATAAATAATAAAAATTTAATAAAGGTATTATTTTATAATATAAAATTACAGTTGTCATATGATATAGTAAAAAACATGAAGCAATGCTTAATCCTCCAAACAATATGAGAACAATCATACAAAAGGTATTCTCTATTTCAGCTCCTGTTTCATAAATGCCAATATGATAAGGTATCAGTTTTCGTAATTTTATTTTAAACGTTTCCCAATCGATTATGTCATTTACATTATTGATAGTTTGAAGATTACTTGATATTTGGCTTTGATTTAGGTTTTCCTAAAAAATATTTCAATTCTTAATAAAAATTAGAAGAAGAGATGAAGTCAGTTATTTTACTTGCATGGTATGCTTATATGGGCAAGTCATAATTGACATTAGATATTTTTGGAATAGCTTACAATGTCCATATATAAATGTCAACATATTTACATACATAAATATCGGCAGTAAAAGAAAAAATCCAAATATAATAGTCGATATAATGTTGGTAATATATTTGATATTATCATTATTTAAATCAAGCCCAATACCAAATGGTAGAAACCATTCTTCTTTATTTATTGATAATATGAGGGATACTAGTGTGAAGTTGGTTGATAAAATCACTACCGATATACTTCCAATTTTACTCTAGATATAATAAAGGAATATCAATATAATTGTTAATACCATAGTAAAAGAAATAATACAGTATGGACAGTCCCTGGTCGGCCCTTTGTTCTTGGGTGTTCCAAAAAATCTGAAATAGTTTGAGTTCATCTGTACTACCCCAGGGGGCTACCTTTTGTTATTTATGAATTCTAACCTATAAGTTTGACGTTTCGTGAATAGTTGTCGTGTCACGTGTCGTGCGATCTACTGGGACATCTGTGAACACCTATATATTGTAGTATTTTAAAAAAGATTGCAAAGGAAGAAGGGGAAAATTTTAATTTTTATAGGAGTAATTAAATAAGCCCTGCGTTCGGGGAGAAGCTAATTTCGCTACCAAACATTTCTTTTTTTCCGTCTTTCGAGCTTCCAGTCGCTTCCAAACGCTTTGGCTCCCCACCAAAATGTTTGTAGCGATTGTATGGAGCGGAGCCAAAGCGTTTGGAAGCGACTGGAAGCTCGAAAGAAGGAAAAAAAGAAATGCTTGGTAGCGTTTGGTAGCTTCTCCCCGAACGCAGGGAAAGTATAAGCAGGTATTGGTATGAAAACGAAATGATGCGTTTGAGCACATAAAACAATATTCTTTTTGAACAGTCAAACATAATAATACAGAGAATAAAATTTTGAATTTGGTGTTTTGTTTTGTAAAGAAATGTTCAACGATTTATTTGAGTTCAAAATTATTTTGTGTGGTAGTGGGGCGCAAAAGTGTAACTCGCTGGCTCGGTTGAAGAAAAAGAGGTCACGTGTGAGGCGAGAGGAAGAAAAGGAAAGGAAGAGGTACAGGGCTCTTGCTAGAGTGCTCTCGGGGAAGAAGCACGCTTTTTGATAAGTGAATAATGCATAGTTTTTTTATGCGACAAAAGATCTGTCTGCAGCTTAAAGAAGCAAAGCAGATGTTGCCAAAGTGTCGTTAAGTGTATTTGGAAAGTATTCCGGAAGCCGTTGACGTAATTGCGATCACTCCTATGAAAACTTTATCCATGGACGCCGGCTGGAATGCAGGAATTTTAGCAATGGTGAAAAATTTCGTTTCAATGGAAGAAGCAACATGATATGGTCCTTGCGGATAAAGAAAATTATTGCGACCGGCTAAATCAGCAGTACAGTCACGTACATCAATTAAACAAGGTAAAATTTTACTTTTAAATAAAAAAACTTAAAAAAAACATGTGTTTAACCAAAACGTGAAAATTTCAACACATATCGAAACGCGACTACGAAAGAGTATGGACTTAACGAAATATTCGTTCGAAAGCGTTGCACATGTGTGTTGAAACACATGTTTATTTTTGAACTCGACAAACAAATTTAAAATGCATTTATTTGAATATGTTTATGTAATTATTTTTATTAAGCAGAATTTGTTCTCGTTAAATCACAACAAAATTATAGAAAAGTTTGATTTATAAATGTGCGAATTTTGTTGTGGTTGGCAAGATTATTATTTAACTGGATTGATTGTTGACCAATGTTTCAAAGGAATAATATCATGCTAATAAGCTTATGTGAAGCAAAATTTTGTAATTTTGACCTCTTGTTCTTTTATGATAAAATAAAGTTTGATGATTTAAAAATTTTACGAGTTTCCAAAGTTGTATTAATTGAAACGATTGCGCTAGCAGGGTATATAAAAAGAGTCCACCTGATCCTGATGGGAAGAAAAAATTAAATATTTGAAGTTTAAGGGTAGGTTACGACAATATACTCAAACTATTTTCAGACATGCGTATAAAAATTTGGACCGGCAAAAATGCTCGACTGTCCATACTGTATTATTTCTTTTACTATGTTAATACAATGATTAATATCATTATTAACACTTTAATCGCAACGTGAAGCTATGGTGCATCACACCAGTCAGGGTTTTCTACGCCGCGAGATGCCCCATAGCTTCACAAGTTGATATTTTTTATATAAACACATGCTGTTACCATCCAGCGTGGCCTGTAGAACGATTATATGGTGCTTTTATCCCGGGAATCCAAGATTACTGGCTTGCTTTGTTTCTAATGTGGCGGCGAACGTGTAAATTATATATTTATACAACTACACCTTTTACAGTTCAATTTAATTATTGAAAACTAATTAAATTATTTTATGTAATTAAAAGCTGACAAAGAATACAAAGAAGCACCAAAAATTAAAAAGATGTGTTAAAATGGACGTATGTTAAGGTATCTATGTGAGGGTCATAATGTAGATTGCACCGATGGTCAGATGTGGATTGCACCGATATAAATACTTAATCCCTTTAAGTAAAAGACTTACCAGTAAGCTTGTAAGGCTTACCGATAATGTTTTTTACTGAAAATGAAACAAGGACGTATAGAATATAGATGCCCAAAATATTTAATTATATTTTAATTTATTGTTTATTGAAAAAAATTCGAATTTTATAAATTGGATCCTGGTAATTGTTTTGTCAGAATAATGTACAAGTCCATCAAATGTTGTAATTTTGCCTGTTTACTAACTGTAATGGCATTTAGCTCAGGATCTAGGGGGGGGATAACCAGGGCACCTGCACCGGGAGGCAATTCAAATTATAAATTTTCGTGAGATTTTTGATATCTTTAAACTCAAATGCTGGAGGAAAGGGGCGCCAATGTCAAGTTCTTGCCCCGGTTCGGAAAAATCATACATCTCAGTCTGACGGCATTAACTGTGTCAATACTGCTTATGTGTAAATCGGTGGGTGGAGTTATAAAAATGAGAACTAAATACGTTATAAAACGACTCACAGGCATTCGTATTCCGGTATATACTTGATGTGCGTGCTGCTCAGAGCTTTGATAGAAAAAGTGAATCTGCATCAATATAGGTTTGAAATATATAATAGGTATAGGTGTTCAGTCGTTCATCGTCTGGCATTATCGATATTAAATCTTCACTATAAGCGGCATCAACTTCTTTTGGATGTAAATATTGCAAACCAAACGAGAAGACCAACCATTGACCAATTTCGGAAAGATCGTCTTAATATTCTGCGACCAAACCTACTTTTTCAATTTTTCTATACCACGTTTGGCTTAAATAAAATCGGAATCCAATAAGTTCAATATTTTCCCAAACATGTTAATGCTTGCATGAATAGAAAGTTCAAAATCAATGGTTGCTGTTATTGGTTTAAAGAGTAAATCATTTTGAGAACATAACTAACGATTGTAAATGTTTGTTTCAAAAAATATTGAAAGAGGGTGGGGGTTGAAGGGTCCATGTCGTACTATTTGGAGATAGGTCTTGGTTTTTGTGCATTTGGGGGGGGGGGTTGAATAATGCTTAAAATTGCGTGACATAATGTATGAACGACCCCTAATCCAAAAGCGTAGTCTTCTAAAAAAATTTTCGCAAATATATAATTCAAGCCAATCAAAATTTATTCAAAAAATTATGGACCAATAGAATGGTAGCAAATCGTAAAATTTTAACTAACTAACCTAAGCTCTACCGGTGAATCTTTCTTTCAACGGTCCCCTCGTTAAAAAAAGATCGTTTCCTAACAATAACCTAAGCTCGACCAGTGGATCCCTCTTTTAGCGGTCCCCTAAACCTAAATGAAGGATGAAATTAAGGTTTCCCATAAATTAGTGCTATAATTTTTACATTATCCCACTTAATAAAAACCAAATCTGGCAATGAAAACCAGAAAATGTAAATACAATCTGTATTATTTACATACCTCTGTAGTAAATTAAATACCTTAATCCTTTAATGGAATTAAAAAAGATTACTTACTGACCATCGGTGCAGTCCACATATACTTACCCTAACCAAACCAGGTGCAATTCACATGTATAATTATGTGACCCTTTGACCATCGGTGCAGTCCGCAATTGCCCATCTACTTAACTAAAATTTATTTAACAACGATTACCAATGAATAATTCTATTGCTACAATTATAAAAATTTTACAGGTTGTTGCTCAAAGCTTCCTGTGTAACATATTGAAATATGAGGCGTAGAAGATAATTATTAAATTGATAATTAAATAAATAAAGCGATGACGCGTATTGCGTATGCGAAATCTCATGATTACGCGAAAACTAATACACATACTTGTCTGATATTTCAATATCTTACACGGGGAAGCTTTGAGGAACAACCTGTAAAATTTTCGTAACTATAGCAATAGTATTATTTAATTGTAATCCAGTCTGTTGTAATCGTTGTTACATAAATTTTAATTAAGTAAATAGATAATTCCTATAGAAATAGGCCACCTTAATAAAAAATTAATTGATAGAAAAATTAAATATAATAAAATATTTTTTATAAATATTTTTAGTAAAGTTTAGGCAAATTACAGTAGCTGTAACAAACTAACATTTTTTCAATAAATTCACTAGTAAGTCTTTTGTCAGTTGCAATGTTTTTATACATTGAAAATGACCTTTCTATATTGCAATAAATTGTAAAATAAAAAAAATTTTAATTTAGTTTATGGCCATCGCATGGGCGAGTTTTTTTCTATTTGAACTGAGAATTAAAGAAAATTGTCCAAAATGCTAAAATACGTCGTAAAAATTTCAAAAAAAGTCAAAAACGGTAGAAATGGCAAAAACAAATAGGGTTTATACAGGGTGTCTCCGCACTCACTTTACATAACTTAGGTGGTGATAGAGGCAGAACACTTTTCTAAGAACAATATTTAACAAAAATTTTTTTCTAAATTCAAACCCTCGAGAGTTGGGCCTCTTTAAAGCATTTTTTTTAATTTCCACCTTCACGTGGCCATAGCCCCGAAAATAAAGATTTTTCAGTAAAAATGGTTTAGTACTTTATTAAAGAGCGTGAAATAATCTACAAACTAGGTTTACACCTTTTATTGTCTAAAATCAATGGCTTTTGAGTAATGAATTAAAGTAAGCTAACAAATGTCGAAAAATTTGAGCTTTTCTTTTTTTTTTGTTTTTTTTTCAAAACCTTGTATCTTTTAAACGAAACATTTTACAACAAATCTGACGCCATTCCGGATAGGAAATTTAACGGACTACAACTTTTGTCTAGTAAAAATTTTTTCTAGTCAAAAAATCGAATTTCTGCGATTAAAAGTGTCGAAAAATCGACTTTTTTCGATTTTTTTCGACAAACATCTTTTTAAAACGATCACGACTGTGTATTGAAAATGAGGGTGGTCATTTTCAACATTTTACTTAAATAATCTAATAGTTTAAAATTAATTAATAAAATAATCTTTCAAAAAAAATAAAAATTTTGCGAATTTAATTTTATGTTTTGTAGCTACCTTGTTTATTATTTTCTGATTTTCTGTGAAATGGATTGGTTTTTCAAAAATTTTTACTAGACAAAAGTTGTAGTCTGTTAAATTTCCTATCCGGAATGGGGCATCAGATTTTTTGTAAAATGTTTTGTTTAAAAGATACAGGGTTTTGAAAAAAACCAAAAAAAAGAAAGCTCAAATTTTTCGACATTTTTTAACTTACTTTAATTCATTACTCGAAAACCGTTGATTTTAGACAATAAAAGGATTAAATCTAGTTTGTAGATTATTTCACGCTATTTAAAAAAGTACTAAACCATTTTTGCTGAAAAATCATTATTTTCGGGGCTATGGCCACGTGAAAGTGGAAATAAAAATAAATGCTTTAAAGAGGCCTAACTCTCGAGGGTTTGAATTTAGAAAAAATTTTTTGTTAAATATTGTTCTTAGAAAAGTATCCTCTATCACCACCTAAGTTATGTAAAGTGAGTGCGGGGACACCCTGTATAATGTAGTTTTCCATGAAACGAATTTTGGTACTAATAACATATAAATTGGAGCTAAAATAAAAAAAAAGGTAAAAACCTAAATATCTCATCTCTACTTATTACTGATAATAATAAAATTACAAAAATAAAAACAAATAATTTAAACTTTAATATAGGAAATAAAAACGGTCAGTGTATTGTATTGGCTACCGATGAAAAAAAGATGTTTTACCTGCTTTCTAATCCAATTTTTATATTTCTTCATAAACTTATATCCATCAATGCCATTTTCACAATTTGACAGATCGTTTAGATTATCCACTTTTTCAAATAACTTTTCTATATTTAATCGATTCCAATGGAAGTTATAGTAAATAGCCAGTCCTAGAAATAGTTATTGATAATAATAATAATTAGCAAATTCTATAAAGTAGACGGTATCATGTCATTACGCCTAAAACCATGTACGCCTAAAACATTTACACCTAAGTAATTTACGCCTAAACCCGGAGAAATTATATAATATATTTGTTTATTTAAAAATATTGCAACATATTTACAAGCAAATAAATAAAATTAAATATAAAATTTTAAACTGCCTGAAGCTCGAAGTTTTGCGCGATGCCTCGAAGGTAAACTATACGATATCAAAGTTCTCATCGCTCAAATAGGACTCTACGATTCTCTTGATGTTTGCTGCGGTTCTTCTGTAGCGCATACGACTTGGCGGAGGTACAGATCCGGACACGTACTACTCAATCTCAAATTAATTTGCACTCTGTTCCTTTTTTAATATATCTATAAACTTCCAAATAGAAGCATGGCATCCACTCAACAACGAATGAAAACCCCAATGCCACCCTTCAACAGAGTTGTTTGTCTTGGGTAGGTCATTTAAAGTTGCCTCATAACAGTTCCAGAGGTTGATGGAGCCAACCTTGGGATCTTCGGGCCGGCACATGAAGTCTTTTCGGACCTTCGGGTGTTATTTTTGCACATAACTGTTAGTTAAGATTATGTCATTAACCAGCACCTCAGATTTCTGTAATGAGGTAATTCTAAAAAAGCTGATCATGCATGGGAAAGCTGCATGTTGAACCCATGCACTTTCCGCAGTATTCGTTGTAATCGACTTATGATAAGTCATACATCCTATTCTCCGTTTGGTACTAATAAATGAAATATCTTTTTAAAAAGGACTTTTTATTAGCCCCAAATGTATCTGGCGCAGTCGGTACAGGATTGTTTTAGTACAGTATTTTCGACAAAAATCGCGAATTTATTGTGTTCGTTTTAACGATTAACTAAAACATTCGAATCTGCAAAATTAGAGTTGTAAATAATAATTAATGAAGTGCATCGTCGAAATTATTGTTTCAACGGAAAGTTAAAGTTCAATCGACGACAAAATCGCGAAGATTGGACACAAAATTCAACAAGTGAAATTGGAAACTACAATTGGGACGACATCGCCGAATTGCAGATCGTCAATTCCACTAACCCCACCCTGAAGTTCGAAGCTGGTGACCACAACAAGGACGACATCGCCGAATTGGAGGCCATCGAGTTCGAAACAACAACGAAGATAAAAAAAAGAAAATAATGGTTCAACTCCTGTAAGTGAAAATTTTTATCCTAATAATTTTTTATAATAATTATATGTCTACGATTCAATAATATAAAATCGTATTTTATACACACGCGTACTACGTGTCATCATTAAAAATAAAAAAATTAATTTTTTTAAATAAAGAATATTATTTGAACTTTGCGTACGTAACTAATATAAATAAAAAACGTTTGAATTCACGTCTGAAAACGAAACAGTAAGAGATAGGAGTCCTCTCAGAAGAGAAGTCACAATGGCAACTCCGAAAGTTGAAAAGTTTCACATTGATTCAATTCCCGAATTTAGTGGGAATTCGGCAAGTTTGCCAATTTTTATAAATGCTAGTGAGTATTTATTAAATACTTTCACTGATCGTGCAAATATAAATAATCCACAGAATCAATTTTTATTACGAGCGATAATTGGAAAACTTAAAAATAGGGCTTTAGATTTAATTGGGTCTAGAGGTAGTCTGAGTAATTGGAATGAGATAAAGGCATTATTATTGCGATTCTTTTCCGATTCCAGAGATGAAAAATGTTTGGTTGGAGATTTATTACAACTTAGACAGTACAAAAATGAAAGTGCTGTAAATTTTGGCAATCGCTGTCAAGACATTTTAAGTTTATTACTTACCAAATTACAGTTAACTGAAGTTGATGAAGATATTAGGGCTTTAAAAACGCAAATTTACGAAAGTCAAGCGTTAGACGCTTACTTACGAGGGTTGCAAAGTAGTTTGGCTATCAGATTACAAAAACCAGAAACTTTAGAAATTGCAATTAGTTTAGTAATAGAGGAAGAAAATTTTTCATATTCAAAAAATAATTTATTGCAGCAATCTAATAATAAAGTAAACTCGTATGAACCGAGAGGTCATAACCATCAACGAAGTGATAAGAACAGTAACTCTAAACCATTATATAATCAGAATAAACCTTTTAATTATAATCAAACAAATAATAATTTTAATCAAAGATGGCCCAACAATAATAATTATAATAATTCAGGTAATGCAAGCCAAAATAACTTTGCATCACATTCAAATTATAGATCAAATAATAATAATTTTAACAAGCCATTCCAATCATATTATCGTCCGAATCAAAATTATCAAAATAATGGAAATTATCCAAATTATCAAAATAGGCAATTCAATAATAATAACGGTCAAAAAACTACCGTGACAAGACGTTTTGTCCCAGAACCAATGGACACGTCATCGGGAAATACTAGAGCGGGAAATACGAGGCGCGAACCTCAAAATAGCAGATCAAATTTTAAATCGGAAGAATTGTTTCACATAATTGATATTTCTAATATTAACACGTCCACTTTACCTTATATAAAAATTCCTAACTTAAATTTAAAATTTATGATCGATACAGGGTCCTCGAAAACCCTGATACATCCGAAAATTGTAAAAAGATATTATAAAGATTATGTTAAAGAATCACCTTTCAAAATTAGAACAGCACATAAAACTTCATTTCATAAATTTATAGCAAGGATACCATTACCTAACATTTTTAATATTAAAGAATATTTTAACTTTTGTATATTTGATTTTAATCCTAATTACGATGGTTTAATCGGTATGGATTTATTGAAATATTTGGACGCGAATATTGATTTAAAAAAGAATATTTTGTGTACGAAAAATAATGTGATTCCCATATATTTTGAACAATTGAAACCGAAACAGTTTCGATTACAACCGCGTCAACAACAAATTATCAAAGTTCCCGTAAATACAAATTTAAATTTAGGAATAATTGAATATAAACAAATAGTACAAGGGGTCGAAATCCCACAATGTTTAGTTACAGTAAAAAATCGTGAAGCCATTATTAGTATTACCAATAGCAATGAAACGGAAAAGTTAGTAACTGTAGAACCATTAAATGTAATTGAAACGGATAATGTCGAAATGACCAATAGAAACGAATTAAATGGCGACGATAAAGTCGATAGGTTATTAAAAGAAAATTTAAAAAATCTTAGATTAGATCATTTAAATGAAGAAGAAAATAAAGCGATTAGAAAAATATGTTATGAGTATAGGGACATTTTTTATTGTGACCGTCTACCTTTGTCATTTACGCATATAGTAAAACATGAAATAAAAACTAATGATAACGTACCGGTATTTAAAAAAGCGTATAGGATGCCTCATGCACAACAAAAAGAAGTAGAGGCTCAGGTTACAGAACTATTAGCGAATGACATTATTCAGCATTCTAAAAGTGCCTGGTCAAGCCCGGTCATTGTGGTTCCAAAAAAACTAGACGCGTCGGGAATACAAAAATTTCGAATGGTAATTGATTATAGAGCATTGAATGATAAATGCGTTGACGATAAATATCCCCTCCCACATATTTCGGATATACTAGACAAACTAGGTAAATGTTCTTATTTTTCTACATTAGATTTGGCGTCGGGGTACCATCAAATTGAAATGCACCCCCGAGATCGAAAAAAAACGGCATTTTCAACACCGCGAGGACATTATGAATATAAGCGCATGCCCTTCGGGTTAAAAAATGCTCCTGCAACTTTTCAACGCGTCATAGATAATATTTTACGCGGAATTCAAAATGAAGCTTGTATAGTTTATTTAGATGACATAGTAATATTTTCTACGTCATTACAAGAACATATTGAAAAATTAAAAATGGTGTTCGATAGGCTCAGAAACGCAAATTTTAAAATCCAAATGGATAAATCAGAATTTTTGAAAAAGGAAGCGCAATTTTTAGGTCATGTTATTACGCCAGAAGGTGTAAAACCCAATCCAGCTAAAATAGAAGCTGTAATAAAATTCCCACCTCCTAGAACGACAAAGGAAATAAAAGGATTTTTAGGATTGACAGGTTATTATAGAAAATTTATTAAAGATTATGCTAAGGTCACTAAACCTTTAACTGTTTGTTTAAAAAAAGGTCATAAAATTGAACACACTAAAGAATTCATGGAAGCATTTAATAGATGTAAAAATATTTTGGTTAATCACCCAATATTGCAGTACCCAGATTTTGAGAAACCCTTTGTAGTTACATCGGACGCTTCTAATGTAGCCATAGGGGCTGTTCTCTCACAAGGACCAGTAGGGTCAGATAAACCCATTTGCTACGCCTCACGTACTTTAAATGAATCAGAAAGAAAATTGTTACACTCTAAATTGTCGTAACGATCACGTGCCCATGAACAGATAAAGTTGCCTCCGAGCTAGCCTTTATACAGAGGAGATCGGGGGGGGGTTATTTTTGATGTTACCGGAACTTTACTTGGTGATCGTTGGTTCTTACGACAGGGCTTATTAATTGTCACGATAGGGGTTGATTTGACCGAAGGCGCCACTCTATTAACTACGAAACGCAGATGGTAGTCAAGACTTAAAAAAAATGCCAACAGAGAACTCATAATTTCCAAATCTCAACGCGTAACTTACTTTTACCATGCCTTAAATCGTTCGTACCTGCAACGAGCCTTTACAACTTAGGAGAGTCCCACCTAAAATATAAAACAACCACAACGTCGCAACCATAAGTTGCTAATAAAATGCAAACATAAAATAATATCAAATATAATGGTTAAAATAGTACACAAATATGGACAAAAATAGTCACAAGTTGGAGCAGGAATGCTCAAGTTTGTCTTAGTTGTAAATATAAAAAAAATGAGAATTGAACTTATATTAAATTTATTGATTAAAATTAAATTATATTTAATGAACAAAATATGATACCAATTTTGATTAAATGAATTCGAATGCACATTGATTACAAAGTTTAACATAAACGATAAGTTTGGAACCACACTCAAAATTATAGTAAATTATGATGACCGTTTACACACTTCTCTAGACACTAACTTGTGATCGATGGTTAAAACATAAATCGACTTACTTTTCAAAGATGTACCTTATTTCTTATCGGGGCTGCTCTCTCTCTCTAGCTCAAGTTGTGGTGACGAAAGATTCGGCAAGTAAAATGGTCCTAATCCAATTCGATTGGGGTGGATGATTTAGGAAATCGATGAACTCCGTCGAAAAGGATTAATACAAGATGGATGTACCATCAAATTTATACGGCACTTTTATATTATTGGTTAACTGAATTTTTAATGTCCGAAACTGATGATTATTATAATTTTGTAGGTAATATGTCCGAAAAGGTGAGTCGACACGGTACTAACAATTTTGATGGTAAACTGTTCCATCAACAAATAAACTTGACATAACATTTTGGGTGGTTGAACCGTAAAATACGAAATGTCCCGAAATATTATTGCTTCATTTTAATTTGATAACTGAACTTTCAAAAACATAACTAAAACTTTATCCGAAAACTACATAATGAATTGAACTTTACATGTTGTTGGTTTCATTGTCATGTCAACTTAGGATGTTGAACGTGACATGATGACTTGAGTGCTACATGACGACTAGAGGTAAAAATCGCTCCAATCTTACTTGTTAACTAAATTGAAGTGGGAGACCGACGCTTAGAAAAACGGATGTGACGTAATAACATTCCTTCTAGAATGTTCTAGAGACTTCTAGATTATGCAAAACAGGAAATAACACCTACACAAAACTGAAGGAGTTCGCCAGACGGACGCTGTAATATGATATTATACTGCTGATAAGATGCAAGTTATATAAGTTTCAACACCTGCATGATTATTTCATGATATAAAAATATTTCTTGACGTTAATAAAATAAATGTTTTATACGGAATAAATGAAATGAAATAGAATTTAAAAATTCACGTCACAAAATATAGTACCATCGAAAAGGAACTATTGGCAATAGTTTGGGCAGTCAAATATTTTAGACCTTATTTGTATGGACGAAAATTTATTATCTATTCAGATCATCGTCCCTTGATTTATTTATCAAAATTAAAAGAACCAAACTCAAAATTACAACGTTGGAAAATAAAACTAGAAGAGTATGATTACGAGATTATTTACAAAAAGGGTAAGCAAAATAGTAACGCAGATGCATTAAGTAGAATTGAAATTAATAATAAAAATGATCAAAATAATAATTTACCAATAGATATAAACGCGATAGAAAATGAATCTATAATAAACAATTGCGATGATAATGAAAATTTATTACGTGATATATTATTGGAAGAAAATCTTTCTGAAGATAATGTCATGTCTGTAGATCAATTAGATGAAATTGTAGAACGATTAGATGATTCAGAAACGGTTCATTCGGTTAGTCAAAATAAAGAAATCGCGAGTATAAAAATATGCCAAGATGTAATTGATTCGAAACCGAATCAATATTTCATATATGAGGTACATTCACAAATGCAACCAGTCAAAATAGAGACCATAGGTAAAATTAAACGATATCATGTTCAGATAAATAGTAATGATGAAGAAAGCATTATTAAATTTTTAAAAGAATACACTACAGAATCAAAAAAATATTATGTTTATTTTGAAACGGAAAATATGTTTCAGCAGTTTAATCGAGTGGTTAAAAAATTATTTAATGCAACGGGTCCCGAGTTAATCTATTGCACAGAAAGACGAGAAATTCTCAATGAGCAAGACGACATAGATATAGCTATTCGAAATCAACATGAAGGTAAAACTAACCACCGTGGTATTTCGGAAACGTTAAAACAACTACAACGAAAATATTATTTTCCCCTCATGCAAGAACATGTAGCAAAATTTATCGCTAATTGCACAAAATGCAAGAAAAGTAAATATGAAAGAAATCCACCCAAAATTGCAATGATGTTAACGGATACTCCACACCGTCCTTTTGAAAAATTACATATCGATGTTTACACGGCGGAAAACATTAAATTTTTAACCATAGTTGATGCTTTTACAAAGTTAGGTCAAGCAATAGAAATTAAATCAAAAAATGCTGTAGATATACTGAACGCGTTAATTAATTACTTTTCATTTTATGGAACCCCTGAAACGATTAGTGCGGATCAAGGTTTAGAATTTCACAATCACATAATTGAAGAATTGCTTGAATCACACAAAATAAAAATTCATTTCACGACACCCCACCACCCGGAGTCGGATGGCAATATTGAAAGATTCCATAGCACTTTGGCAGAACATATTAGGTTACTAAAAACAAATCATAATGATCCAATAACTACCCTAGTGAAATACGCCATTATAGCTTATAATAACTCGATACATTCCAGTACAAACTTAACTCCATTAGAATTAACCTTAGGTCACACAAAATTACGAGATCCTTACGATCTATTTTATGACAAACAGATGTACAGTGAGTATATGCAAAAACATAAAGAAAAACTAGCACTAACATATGATAGGGTCAACGAAAATTTAATAAAAAATAAAGAAAGAATTGTGAACAAAAGAAATATAGATGTTAGTAATCCGTTTAAAGAAGGACAAGTTGTATATGAAACAAGTTATAAATATAAGCGAAACAAAACAGGTGAAAAATTTAGCGGTCCATTTATATTAAAAACCTTGTTACCAAATAATAAAGCGATAATACAAAAAGTTGGAGGTTCAGATAAAAACAAAGGTCGAACAGTTCATTTAAAAAATTTAAGACAACCAATTGTTCCAGACACGTTACCATCGCTATCACCGCAATCACCATTTTCACCACAACCATCCACATCTCAAAATGTGACAATGTAGAAATAGATCAAATTTCGAACAATCATGGACTACTTCCACTGAAATTAGGTATAGCCCAAAATGTGATTGATTATTGGAGTTTAATCCAAATTTATGATTTATCCAGTTTACGATTAGAATTAAATAAGTTAGTTGATAATTACCATAAGTTAAACAATTCATTTCATGAGACCACGTATGGAGCAGCTTATGCTAACGAAATGTTTACTTATAGATATTTACTAGATTATAAGTTGTTACAAGTTAAAACTAAATTTAAGCAAATGACCATAAGTTCGGATAATAATGAACGTCCCAAGCGCGGATTGATAAACGGTTTAGGCTCGTTATGGAAAGCCATCACGGGTAATTTAGATAATTCAGACGCAGAGAAATACGATACTGCCATTTTGAAAATCAAAGAAAACCAAGATCAAATAAAAGAAATAGCCGAACAACAACTTAGTATTACTGATAAAGCTTTGCACGTATTCAATGAATCAATGACCAAATTACAACATAATCAAATATTGCTAGAATCCCGAATAAACGAAATTGCTAAGGTAATGCAAAATGTTACCACTTTATATTTTAATGAAATTGATAGTTTTGTAATTCTAAATACTATTTTTAATCAATTAATTTCAGCTCTAGATATAATAATAGAAATTGTAGATAATGTGGAAAACTCTATTACATTTGCTAAATTAAATTCATTACACCCGTCGATAATTATGCACGACGAATTGAAAGCCGAATTATCAAAAATAAATTCCAGATTGACAAATTTAAAATTGCCATATGACTTCGATGAAGAGAATCTTAACACTTACTATTCGATTATAAACATCAAAGGTTATATACGTCAAGAACAAATAATATTCATTTTAGAAATTCCTTTAGTAGAACAAAATTCATATGATTATTATAAACTTTATTCCTCACCTGTGTTGCAAGAATCCTATTACAAAATTATAATTCCAAAATTCCCTTACCTAATGTTGAACGATAAACAATATGGATCTAGTGACGAAATGTGTAAAGAAATCAATCGGTTAAATTATTTGTGCAGTGAACAAGTTACTAATTTAATAACAAAAAATAATCCATGTGAAGTCGATTTAATTAATTTTAGTGAAAATTATAAAAATTGTGAATTTCGGGATAGTTACTTAACAAAAACTAAAGTTCAAAAATTATCAAAAAACAAATGGTTAATTATTACTGTTAAAGCAACCTTAGTTTCTAGTAATTGTTCAAACGTAGTTGAAAAATTAGTATTAAATGGAACATATATTGTAACAATTCCAAAATATTGTAGTTTAAAAATTGATAAATTAATTTTAAAGACATACCATAATTTAAACCCGCATGTTAAACATTTTAAAATACCAACAGTAGAAATAACTACTGAAAATAATCATATTCATTTGAACATTGAACCAATTCATTTGGACGACATTAATCTGGATGCAGTAAAAGAATTGGATAAACAACTAATTAATTCAAAAAGAAAAATTTCGTCAATAAAAACATTAACCTTTCATTATGATAATATCAGTTTGTATACCATTTTTAGTTACATTATAATTGTTATTGTAATTGTGTATTTAACTTTAAAATTTTATCCACACCTAAAAGAAAAAAATTAACAAAAAACTAAAATCTGAAATTGTGAATCCGTTAGAGGATATTAATTTAAAAAATTAAGTGTATTCAACTATAATTTTTCTCTTAGGTTGGGAGGAGTTAAGATTATGTCATTAACCAGCACCTCAGATTTCTGTAATGAGGTAATTCTAAAAAAGCTGATCATGCATGGGAAAGCTGCATGTTGAACCCATGCACTTTCCGCAGTATTCGTTGTAATCGACTTATGATAAGTCATACATCCTATTCTCCGTTTGGTACTAATAAATGAAATATCTTTTTAAAAAGGACTTTTTATTAGCCCCAAATGTATCTTGTTATTTTGAGAAACTTAGGCGTAAATGCATTAGGCGTTGATGTCTTATGCCTGTTTTCACCAACAATTGAGGACCGTTTTTTTAAAACTCGCTTTGTCCTAAAAGTAAAATGTTCAGGAAACGGTTTTTATTGATTAGTGAATTTGATATAAACAAAATATTAGTAAAAATAACTGAAGATAATGTTTTTCCTAGTGCCTTTTAAAGGCTTCTAATTTGAAATTTTTTATTTGGTAAGTTTTCAAAAATATTAATTAAAGAAAAATTACAGTTTTTGCAAAACTTGCTTTGTCCTAAAAGTAAAATGTTCAGGAAACGGTTTTTATTGATTAGTGAATTTGATATAAACAAAATATTAGTAAAAAATAACTGAAGATAATGTTTTTCCAAGTGTCTTTAAAGGCTTCTAATTTGAAATTTTTTTTTGGTAAGTTTTCAAAAATATTAATTAAAGAAAAATTACAGTTTTTGCAAAACTTGCTTTATGTAATACTTTTATCATACATCGAATTAAAAAGAAATTTTCTACAGAACACAGAAAAAAAAATACGGTTTAATCTTTTCAATTTTTTGTCACTTGTCGCGCTGGTTCTTCCGATGTTGTTTTCCCTAAAATTTCGTAATAAAATTCTTTCGCTTCTTCAGGAATATTAATATATTTTATGATTTTTTTTGTACAAAGCGAGTTTTGTAAAAACTTTAAGTTTTCTCTAGCGTTTTGTAAAGAAACAAAGCAAAATTTGCAATTTATGATAGCAAATTCTGAAAGGCCGCTACAAAATTATATAGATTTGATATAAAGCTCAATATTGTTAAATTTGGACAAAGCGAGTTTTGAAAAAACGGTCCTCAATTTATTTAAGAATTTCCTAGTAAAGAATTACTTACAGTTGTAATCACGAATAATGAAGCTTACGTCACAACCATCTGAATTAAGTACCGACAACCTTTTTTTTAAATTAATTGTAGTAACATAGGTGAAACAAAGACACCCTATATTAAATTATTCTTAAATGTCTGATTTTAGAAATCTTATACGTCGAAAATTATCTGACACCCAACGTGTGAGATAGAAAGAGATAGACACAATAGTTCTTAGCGTGCATAATAATTTTAATGAAAGTAGGTTTTATAGTGACTGATGCGATAATTTTAATAAATTAGTTTGTTTTTAGGTTATATTTCCATTTAATTAGCGCAGGGTTTCTTAAATTTTTTGATTTCCCAAACTTTTTTTGATATGAATTTTACCGTGGACCCACTTATTTCATAAAAGTCATAAATATTGTTAAAAATAAAATTTTAAGCTTATTAATTATTAAATTTTATGATTTAAATTTATTATATCAAACACTTATGTGACTCACAATTCTCGTCTTATTTCATACAAATGCCGTTTATGACGAAGCTTCATTATTCGTGCAAACAACTGTAGCTAGGATTCCATTTTGATTGGTCAAATTTGATATATGAATTTTTTATGTCAATACTATGTCAAATTTCACCAATGACATTTATGGAATCCTAGCTAAGTAATTCTTTACTAGGAAATTCTTAAATAAATTGTTGGTGAAAACAGGCATAAGTCGTAAAATCTTTTAGGTGTAAAGGTTTAGGCGTAAATTACTTAGGTGTAAAAGTTTTAGGAGTACATGATGTTAGGCGTAAAAAACCTTAGTCGTAAAATTCTTTAGGCGTAAAAACTTAGAGGTACTGACTTAGTCGTAAGCGTTTTTAGGCGTAAAGTTTTAGGCGTAAAGACGTTGACAAAATAATAGCACTACATAGCTTTATAGTTTTACATAATACACGTTTTTTTATAATTTATAATAGAAAAATACCTTACCGCTTATTTCAGCAACACAGAACACACTGCAGGAAACAAGTTCGTCGAAATTCTGTCGAATTTTTATAATTTCATTAATGACCAGAAATACATAAATTGTTAAAAGCAGCAATAGAAAAATTGCGTAAATGCGGTACAAAATATTTTTACATCCACTTATCCCAAACAATTTTAAAAAAAATTTTGCATGGCCAAAACAATCGTCAGATTCGTTTTCCTTTGCATTCATATTTATTCCAATGTTCTAATGTATCTACTTGCTCTACGTGGTTGTCTACAACAATAGTTAAATTTTAATTATTTCGAGTCAGCTTAACTTGATAAAACTAATTAACAATAAATTTAAATATTTATATTTGGTTTTATATCAATAATGTACTATACTGCAACAAATAATCATTCAAATTTTGTGTACCGGGTGTTAGCATTTACTACATCATGCTGATGTAACTCAAGGGTAGCAGTTGCGTTGAATTTCATGGGGAAAGTTTAGTCACCTGATGATGTTACGGTGTAACGAAATCGATTGTGAATAATACAATAATATATTTACATCTGTGCAAATTTTATATTTTTAGTGCTAAAAGTGTCTATTACATTTTTAGTGTATCTAAAAAATTATGATACGTGGGTTGCCTTTTATATTTCGGGATTCAGCTACCCTAGTGCTGCCATCTGGCAACTAATATTTTTATCGTAAAGTTTGACATTTTTGATGGAATATGTATTCATAACTTTTTGCCGTATGAACGCCATTTGTGTAGTTTAAAAATTCTTGAAAAATAAATTCGTTCAAAAAATTGAATTAAATCATGAACCATATTTGTGTGACTGTTCTTGACAACTTTCGACGTGGATTGACTCAACAGTAGTGCATCGATGAACTTAATTCGACTATTGGCGATGAAGCACCATCAAGGACCAGTGTTTATCGCTGATTAAATGAATTCAATCGTGGCCGTAGTACTCTCAACGACGAATTTCGTGAAGGTCGGCCAAAATATGTTGTTGTTCCCGAAGACATTGATGCTGTGGGCGAACTGATACTGCAAGATCGTCATATGACTTATCGTTAGATTGAGGCATCCTTGGGCATTATGGGGACCAGCTTACATTCAATATTGAATAAACATTTGGTTGTCAAAAAGATTTCTTTGCGTTAGATCCCGCATAATTTCACAATTGCTTAAAAAAGGCTCTTGTCAATTGGTCGAAAGAACTGCTCAAAATATACGATTACGGTGCTTCAAAATGAGTCTATGACATCGCGACAGGTGACGAATCATGGATCTACGCGTATGAGCCCAAAAATAAAAAGCAGTCGACTGTGTGCCTTTTTCAAAATGAGCCATCCAACAAAAGCTGTTCGGGCACGAAACACTTCGAAGCAAGTGGTCGCCTGTTTTTTTCTGAAAAACTGGACATGGTGCATCCGTACCATTGGTACAACGTAAAACGGTAAATTTTGAATGGTACATAACCATTTATTTGCCAGAAGTCTTCGGAAAAATAAGGAAAACCAACCGCCAAGACGGATCATTCTCAACTATGACAATGTGAGCTCTCACACATCAGCTCGAACAAGTGAAGTTTTGAGCACTCAAAACGTCGATTTAATGGACCATCCGCCGTATAGTCCTCATTTAGCATCCAATGACTTCATTTTATTTCCGCACGTCAAAAATAAATAGCGAGGTCAACGTTTTTCGACACCTGAAGGTGCGGCTGGTGCGTTCAAAATGCAAGTTTTGGAGGTACCTCAATCGGAGTGGAAAAAGGGCTTCAAGAATTGGTTTTAACGCATGCAAAAGTATATTGATCTTCATGAAGAGTATTTTCAAAACTAATAAAGTCATTTTTGATGAAAAATATTTATTGTTGTTCTCAAATCCCGAAATATAAAAGGCAACCTACGTATGTTTAATAAAAATTTGTTTTCTGATAACTACTTACAAACGGTTACCAGCATATTATACTATTATAATCTCATAGCATTGTATTGTAATGATGTTTGCCCATAAAACCGTACTACACCTAATTGAACCTATCGAGCTCCACGTTGGGCTAGTCACTTTAGTTGTTATGATATTTGGCTATCAAAAACTATTTGAAAGGCCGCTGTACTAGTTTCACGCGGGTAGCTGAGTTCTTCGCTTTCTCAAGGGTCAGTGGATCCAAACAGACGAAATAACAAGGCAGCAATTCGAAGTCAACATTATTTATTAAATAAAATACCTAATTGCGAAAATTTGCATCAACTTGTAATTGGCAACAAATCTGCCTCGAACCAAATTTGTAAAATAATGTAATAATTAAAAATCCAAGCGACATTTAATTTCCTCAAAAACAGAAGCTGAACCTGGATATTCAATTATTTGTGTAAAATAATGTGTAACGTTTAAATCAATTGTACAAAAATTTTCTAATAAATTCATTTAAGACACAATTTGTTGTTTTGTTTTGAATTTATTAAAATAAAACAAATTTCTACCTTATAAATTTTCAAACTGGTAAAATTCCAGTAGATTCTGTGCGCCACTGGAATTCATGTGTTGATTTACGTAGTCGCCACCTTTCCAGTATCCTCGAAGTTGCAAGTGTTCCAGGCTGCTACCGGTGTTCTTGTGTTGATAATTGTGTAGAAGTGCCAATAATTACGCTTGTTTTCTTCTCCAAAGCAACTTTTCGAATTGTAAAATAAACAATCCTTGTCTGAGACAACACCCAGGTAAGCAATCTCTTGATTATCGATTTCGCTTCGATCATCAAATGTGTACGTAACCTCAAATATTCAAAGCACATGTGCAAATTTTAATAACCAATTTTTTTTTGCAGATATTTGATTTACAAATACCACGTTGCATTCGCGATACACAATTTTCACTAAGTACACGTTCTTACGTAGTTGATTACCACGTAATTGCAAGACTCTGGTTAATTTGTTCACTTGTGTGAACTCGCAAATTTTATTCTCTGAGTTTTTGGATCTAGAACCCTCGCACGAGTTCCCAGTTTGAGATCCACCAAAGAACTTAACGAGTTCCCAGTTTGGTCTCCACCAAGAAACTGACTTATCTCCTCCTTTTGCTTGCTGGCGTTGTTCCCCCTATATTCAAATTTCGCTTTTTTGAAGTGGGAATTTTTATTCCTATCAGCTAAATCGACTCTTCTTTCCAGGTAACATAAAGTTTTTATTTGCATACGCACCGAAATATTATGAACACTTTGTTTTTAGGAATCTGGCATCATCAATCCGGCACAAAATTATACACAGGACGCGGCACAAATTTTGTATTTTACAAATAAATTTAAATGTATCAGTTTTATGTGTGGATCTGTCACAAATTTATGGTTTTTGTAAAACTGATGCAAATTTCGCTTTTACATACCAGTCGAATTAACTGGCCAAATTACCACCTTATTAATCTTCCTGAACCCCTAAATTAAGAAATATCACAACAGTATATATTGTGGTGAAACGAATCACAATGCGGTTCTGCCAGGTTCTGCACAAAATGATTTGCTGTCAAAAAGGGGTGAAATTGCCCACATATAATGATCAATCATAATTTGTTAGATCATTAAGGGCTTTTCTATTCCGGAATATTGCCACTTCTATTGAAATCTTTACAATCCATTTCATGAGGTGGATTAATCCTCTTTTGCTACTCGTTTTACTACAACTTTTCACGACAGCGTGTGGATGTCCACCGGAAGGCAGGGCTAAGAAATTCTGCGAAGTCCGCGACTTGAACCCAGAATGTCCACTCCATAACTCAACCAGCGATCACATCACTCCACACCGTAGTCTAATTTGTTAGATAGGGGTCTTAAATTGTCACGTATTACACACTTTTATACTATTTTGTGATAAACATTGTTGTATCCCAGTGTTGTTAAAGTTATGTGTGACGACGCACCTGAAAAACAGCAAAGTTAATAATGTGAACAAAATTTAAATTTACCACCAATATTACCTTTAATTTGTGTGTCAGTTTGGCAAAATTTTGTTTTATTCTGTTGGTAATTTGAAATTCCTGAACAAGACTTCAACGCTTTCTGCTGCATCCAAGATGGTGAACTGGGCGCAAATTTTGTAGCGCCCACCAAAAAGTGTGATTTTTAGAGTTTTCCTCGCAAGCAAAGGTTTGATTGCGAGATATTAATTAAGTGCGATGTCAGATGCAGGCGAGCAGTTCTATTCTGATTTAGATATCGAAATTACCAAGTTTTCGAGTTGTGTTTTGTACGCGGGTGTACAAATATTTGCAGTCCAAGGTTCTGGATAATTAGAAAACCATTGAGGATTTGGATATTTCCAGTCAAGGATTGATGAGTCACGTAGTATATATGGAAACAACCGGCTGTTCGACGATTATGCAACAGGTGTTCGAATGATAGGTGTACCGAGCGGACAAATTGGGAACTTGGAAAACAAGCGGTTCCAAAACAGTTACGGGTGGAGTTTATCACTGGTAATTAAAAACAATTTAAAATTCAATTGTATTGTATTGAAAAATTTAATTTGTGTCACACATACCACATTGCAATAAAAGCCTGGAGCAATTTGAGATTTTTCAGTTTGCAAATTAAATGTAATTGCTAATAAAGGTTTTTATTTAACACAAATTCACACTAACGACCAAAACGAGTTTGTTCGTAAACATTTCATGATCGATTTGTATAGCTGCTTTATTATTTTTTTGGAATATTAAAATTGTTATTTTGTGCAAAACTGCGCTTGTTCTTAATTTCATGCGACGAGCTGTATTTCGATTTTTTTTATTTTTACATTTAATTTAATTTAATTCAGGAAGTTCATGCCAATGCAGCATTTTTATTTCAATTTCATTTGAGCGAGAATAGTGCGGTAGGTTAGCCGCACAATTATATCGTTTGGCGTAGTAATAAGAAAGTTAAGAGCCTTGAATCTACGACCCAGAGTGAGATCTCTTTAATTCTTCCAACTATAAAGCTACCGCCAGCTTTTGATTGTGTTATTTTTCCCTGGGCATGATCCTGTGCACATGTTCAATTAATTGTTCGGGGAAATAACATAATATCTTTTGTCGCATCAACGTGGGGCATTTGGAAAAGGTGAATTAGGAGAGAATAGGCACGAGCGAAGGTCAGTTAGTTTTAATTTACTCATTAAAGTTCAATTTAGGATATGCGGAGGCTTGGCCGCATTTTAAAAGATTTATTTTGTCCAATTGTGGGATTTTTCATAGTCAATTTTAGATATTAGTAGGGGAACAATTTGAAAAATTCCGATAGTAATGAATTTCTACTGGAAGGAGAAGTACGAAAAAGAGAAGAGATTAGAAAATGAATATGAAGAAGAAAAGAAGAAGAAAAAGATAAATTTAATGAAGAAATGAATGGGGATACGTTCGTAGGTTATAAAGAAAGAATGACGAAAATAAACAAGTATTATGCAGAGGAGGAAGTGGACCGTAATAGACTCAATGAAGAACGTATGAGAATGAGATATAAAAAGAAAAGAGAAGATGGAGAAGCTAGTATGAAGGAAGAAAATAAGGAAGTCCCAAAATTGGAAGAAAAGATTGAAAATGAAATGGCAGCTAAAAAGGCAGATGCAAATTGTAAGGAGCTGCACGATGGAATAGGTGCTCTTGTTTTGAGAAGGTACAGTACTGGTTTGTAAAGCTAATCGATTATTTGTCGAACTGCGTAGAAGTAGAAAAAGAAATAAAATGCCACACGGGCGAAGTTGTCAAGCAAAGATTCCTGGTCTCGAAAAACTTTATTGTGGAAGAAAAGGAAAATAAAAAAAAGTGTCCTACAGGCGACACTAGTAAAAAAGTCCTGGTATTCGAAGAGGTTAAAGAAGTCCCTAAAGTGGACAAAGTTATTGTTCGGGAACTGGAGGAAAAATTAAATTTAGAAAATAAAGGAAATGTCGCGGGCGACATTATCAAAAATGTCCCAGTTTTGGAGAAAATTATAGTTAAAAAAGAGGTAGAAATTAAAGTTAAAATTTTAGAAGAGGTTATTGTTAAGGAGAAGGAAGATGTCACAGGCGACATTTTTAAAAAAGTCCGTGAGAAAGAAACTACAATTGAAAATAAGTTGGAAGAAATAATTGTCGAAAAGTTGATAGAAATTAAAGATATTTCTAAAGCTGAAGAAATTATAAGTCAAATAGAAGAAAATTGTGTAATGGAGGAAATTATACGAGAAGAAATTGGAGCAGAAACAGAAATTATAAATGAAAATAAGGTGGAAGTGACCATAGTGAACGAGGGGTAGAAATCCTGAAAGAAGAGAGATGTCGTACAGGCGCCATTAGGAAAAACGTTCTGATTTACTCCAGGAAACAAGTAAGAGGAAAGAAATGGTGAAAACTAAAAATCAAAAGAAAATTCCATTGGCAAACCAAACAACATTTCAAGAAAATGGTTGAAAAAAGAGTGGAAATAAAAATTACTTCGCCAAAATTGGATTTGGAAGTAGAAGGAGCACCCGGTTTTATGGGATGCGAGAGTCTGGACGATGTGGTGGAAGACGAAGGAGAGATACCGTCCAATGAAGCGATATTGTTCCTCCAAGTCGGAAGAAATTTTAACAAAAAAAAAAGAAAAGTTAAGAAAGAAGAAAACTTTTCGAAGTGGTCGAGCAAAGAAGATGGAGGTGGTCAAAGAGCGGGAAAATCACCAACGATGACAACCCACCTCAATAAATTAAGTACTAATATGGGAAAAATGAAATTTTACGATGATCACTATGAAAATGGAAAAGTGTAAATAAAAATGTAAATAAATAAGTATAAGGACATTGTAAATTTGATAATTATAAACGCAGAATCGTCACCAAGAAGAAAATTTTAAAGAAATTTAAATTATAAACAATTAGAACAATTAAACATTTAAATGAATAAAATTTTTAAAATAACGCACAACATGAACATTTTAAAAAAATCACAAAAATTTAAATAAAGGTGAAATTAATAACAAATTATAAAACAACTTCAACATCCGAAATAAGTTCAAAAGTGAAAGTTTTTTAATCGTATAGGCATAGAGCATACATTTTATTTATTTTGTATTTAAACAAAAAATATGCACATCGTGAAAATGACATATTATCTTGTGTAAAAAATTCTCAGCTTTCAGAAAATAATATAAAATTTAAAAAAAAAACTGAAAAAAAAAATTTGAAAAAAAACAAACGCATTGTTAGAAAAATCGCTTTTTTCACTTTAATTAAATTTTTAAGGGTATTTTGTTGCTTATAAGAAAAAATTAATATTTTCATTGAAAAGCTGAGAATTTTCTACAAAAGAGACTGTACTGTTCGTATTTTTATGAAAAATGTTTTTACTTTACAAAATTTTTTTGTCAAAATTCAAAAAATCATTACGACGGAAGTACCTAATATTAAGAGCCAAAATCTTCAGTGAGTCATTATTTCTATACAGAGAATAATTCCACAAAATTTGAAAACAATCTGCGGAGATGAGACTTTAAGATTGACTTTAATTGGTGGAATGACCCATACTATATTTATTACGTTAATAAATAATTATTGACTTACACTTTGCATAAATATGGTTTGCAATTCTTAATAGCACTCAAAACATTGAATTCAAAATACCAAATATTCTAAATACATAGTACTTCTTTTCCCAGAATTCAAGAATTACAATGTGATTTTTGTATAAAAATTAAATTTTGAACTCCGTATTATGTTCTTATTCACTTTTCAAGTCATTTTGTCTCAATAAAAGCTGTTTATGTTAATAATTTCTAAATCAGTTCCGGTCAATAATAACTTATTATTCGCTGTGTACATTCCTTATGCTGCCTTCTCTGGTGGCTCAATAAGGAAAATTAATTGGGACTGTTTTAGCAATAGCAACTGTTTTAATTAAGGATTTTCGATCGAAATTTAAATGTAAACTTTGTTTAAGAGGTCAATTATTGTGTATTGGTGTGTATGCTAGTCACATATAAGGCATAGATAAATAATAATAATAATCTATATGGGTCCATAGACATGAAATTTTGCAAAGAGGTTCCTGTTATCACGTAGGCGAGCACTAAGAAAGGATTTTATGAAAATCCTATCCAAAAAGGGATTTATCACCTATTATCTAATTAGTGGTGACCAAATTCCAAATGTCGAAGTCCTAAACCTATGTAAGTCTTAAATTAAAAGAAATAAGTAGCCAATTTAAAAAAAATCAAGAAGATGCCATGGAGATGAGTCGTTGTTAGGGAAAAAGTTGATGAAAAGAGTCAAATCAACAAGATGAGTTAGTTAGTTTTAGAGCCTTCCAAAGGAAGCGGTGATAAAAGGTTAGTTGTTCATGATTCTTTTTATTTGAGAAATAGTTGAAAATTATCCTTCCAAGGAGAAAGTTGTGATCCAATAGTCAGTTGTCCATCATCTTTCAAAGTGGAAGATTAAGCTGTGATTGAATGTTCCAAAGAGTCATGTGGAATATCGATGTCGAATACTGAAGGAAAGGAAGCAGTGCTTGAATAAATTAATAAACAATTAGGTGTTAAACTAAGCCGGCGGATTGGAATACAAATTTGAATAAGAGGTCAAAATTAGAAATAAATTAAAATTGAAGAGTGGAAAGTGTTAAAAATACAGATAAAAAGGAGCAGAAAGTTCCAAAACGAAACAAATCCTCCGGAGCACGATAATGCGGACATTAAGATCAATAGTGGGAGTCTCTTTGATATATAGAGTAAGAAGTAGCAATATCCGAGAAATATGCAATATCCAGGACATCTTAAGATGGATAAGAGAAAGGAGGAGACAATGGAGGGACCACTTGGAGAGAATGGACGAAGGCAGACTGGCCAAAGTGGCGATGACGGGCAAACCCATCTCGTGGTACGAGAGTTGGACTTCGGGATCTCAAGATAATCCATGACACGGCATGACAAGAATTGGAAAATACAGGACCTAGTCCTAATTTACGAAGAAGAAGAAGATAAAAAGTGAAAGTTTGTGCGAAATAACAAATGAAAATGATTGGACCCAAGTAGGGGCGAAAGAGGCTGGAATCAAAAATTATTTGAGGACTTTTGATGAAAGAACACCTAACCGATTCGGGGATAACAGATTATATGTTTTTGATAATTATTATTTGTGTGTTAGTTGAAATTTTTGTGATTAATTGTAAATTTTGAAAAACTATTGTACGTTGATTTTCAAAGAACTTAGGCAGGGTTAATTTGAATTTATGAAATAAATTATTTAAGTAGTTGAAGAAAAAATTACAATTGTTATTCAATCATGCTTCGTCATCCATCAATTGAAATTATTTTTGCATTGGATCAGGAGGACACAATCTTAGTGTTTGTTCTTGAGGTCTTTGCAAAATGTGGAGTCAAACGGAGAAGCCGACTAATTTTGATTGTGGTCGGAGCTCAATAAGTTTTATAAGACAAAATTCGCTTATGAGTGGCGATAAGTAATGTAAGTATGAGTTGTTTGAGGTTTAACACCTTAACATCGCTATCATTACTGTAAGAAATTGAACAAATAAATAAATTTTGGTCAATGATTATTCTGAATATCAATTTATATAATGATTTTTTATAAACCTCATAAATAGGGTCCGGATTTGTAGGCACTAAAAAACTTGAAAATATGCAGGCAAATATGCTCTAAAAACTTCAAAATAAGCACTCAAATATGCGCTAAAAACAGGCACAAACGAAGTATAATCGATTGAGACTATTTTGAATCCGAAATTCGAATATCAAAAAAGCATGTATCCAGCCCCCCCCCCAACTTAAAATAGAATTATCTCGAAAACTATTTGGGTACAAACGAAAATAATGTGTCCACAAACAGGCACAAACGAATCACAAACGATTGAGACTATTTTGGAGTCAAAATTCGAAATGGGGGGCCCCCATATCTCCAGCCCACCCCCAAGCTTAATTTTGAAATATCTCTAAAACTATTTGGATACAAACGAAAATAATGGTTGCACAAACAGACACAAACGATTGAGACGATTTTGGAGTCAAAATTTGAAATGGGGGGGGGCTAGGGACATGTACCTTCTTGGTAACATGATTAGAGCAGTAATATTAATAGAATATGCAGTTATTGCACAGAATCACCTACAGTTGACTAACAAGGGCAAGGCCAACCCTTCTCCTCACGGATCTGCACCAAAATTTGTATACGATTACAACCCAATTAGAACGTCAACTTGATGAAAAAAGAAAGACCCCAAACTCAGAAATTTTGGAAATAATATTTTCGAAAGACCATTGGAAAAGTTGGTAAATGCACGTAAAATGTACTTTACTTCAAATGTACCGAGTATAAAATTTTATCATATCATATATAATATATGATTATATGCTTTTATGCTCGGTACATTTGAACTATAGTACATTTTACGTGCATTTACCAACTTTTCCAATGGTCTTTCGAAAATATTATTTCCAAAATTTCTGAGTTTGGGGTCTTTCTTTTTTCATCAAGTTGACATTCTAATTGGGTTGTAATCGTATACAAATTTTGGTGCAGATCTGTGAGGAGAAGGGTTGGCCTTGCCCTTGTAAGTAGATATTAATTAAAATTATTGTTTTAAATAATACAAAAGGCGGCAATATCAGAAAGAGAATAATTAAAATTATTTAAAATTTTATTACTGGATTTGCTAAATATGCAAAATAATATATACCAAAATAAGCATTTATAGGCAACAAATCGCCAAATATGCACTTAAACTCAAAATATGCATTATAGGCAAAATAAAAACTATATAAAACGATTCAGAAAGGCGTAAAACATGCTCCCCTTTTAAAATTTTTCACGTGCCTGTACCCAAAAAAAACATGCAAATGCCTACAAATCCGGACCCTACTCATAAATAATAATAATAATCTATATTAGCGTGGTCTAAATAGTGCAACTTGATAGTAAACATCATAATTTTTAGACACACTTAAAATGTATTACACTTTTAGCACTAAAAATATAAAATTGGCTGTTTAGTCACCTGATGATGTTACGGTGTAACGAAATCGATTGTGAATAATTATTATACTTTCAGTAATATTTACATCTGTGCCAATTTTATATTTTTAGTGCTAAAAGTGTCTAATACATTTTTAGTGTGTCTAAAAATATGATATTATGCTCATTCATAATATTTTATAAAATTATATAATTCATTGGAATTGAAATATTGATTTCCAAAGTAGCGGTGATGTGGTCATTTGATCATTTTGTTGATATACAAACTATTGAGGCAATATTTATTTTCTTTACAATAAATATGGACTAATCCACTGCCTAAAAAATTATTAAATTACTTATTATTAAATACTCCAAAACGTATCCTTTATAAACAATTATCTTCACATATTAAGATAATAGAAATTCTTGGTTCACATCACGGATATCGCAGAATTTGTTATCTTTACCCTCCTGTGGATATCGAGACGCTGTAGATTTAAGAATTGGTTTTTTATTTACAAGTCTGATTAAATTGACAGAACATAAAAGCTAAACAAAAAGAACAAAAATAAAGCATAATGTAAAATGACATGATATTCTAAATTCTATATAAATAATTGCGTGTTCATACCGTGCGTATATTTTTTAATATAAACATCTATTATACTTGTTGCATTGCCTAGGTAGAATTAGTATTCGTGTTACCAACTACATAATTACTTAATTAATTTATAATAACTTTGTAATAACTACGAAGTAGTACTAAAGTTCCTTAATTTTAAAATGCATTCTAAAATTCACATATCAAAAATTAATGTTGCAATTATTAAAAATTTAATTCGATACATAATATTCAGAAAATTGTTCTATTTATTGAGCCACAGTAAGCGCTCGTAAACGGTTAAGTAAGTAAGTAAACGGTTTTCGATGGAAGCTAATCATATAACGTCACAAAGCATTGTTCACAATTTAAATTTCGAATTGGAAAATTAAAACTTTTAATTTTCAAAACAAAATTAAAAATTTTGCTTTATGGGAAATTACTCTCTGAGAAGATGCATTATCTTGGTAAAAATTAAAACAAAAAGTTACAGTTTTGTTTTAAATTTTGTAATTTTTAAATATTTTTCGTATTGATTTGGTTTTTCACCACATTTTTCTGTCCATTTTTTCCTTTTAATTTAATTTGAAACTGTTTAACGTATACGTGCAGAAAGTTAAATCATTCAAAAACTCACATAATAGGCTCTCAGTATTTTTTGTACTTTTGCTTTGATTAAAATTTAACCTGATTGTTCGAAACTTCACAAATAATTCATTTTTGAATTTTTATTTTATGAATTTTTATTAAAAAGGAACTACAATCAGTATTTTTTATTAGATCTTTGCTATATAATAGTGAAGCTTAATTAAAATTTAGTTTAAAATGTATAAGTGTTGAACTCATAAAATAATTAAAATTTTTAGTTAATTTAAGAATGATAAATATAATATTTAAATTATTTGGATGAATATAATATATTGCAGAATTAAAAATTTTTAATTATTTTTAAATTTAGTTCAAATAATTTTCCGAAGTAGTAGTAACGTTAAATTTTACTTACCCGGATAAAACTGATTTCTAACTATAATAGGTAAGTAGGTATATAAATTTTAAATATTTTCTTCAGTAATTTAAAATAACTAAGTATATAATAAAAATAACAAGATAAACCGCTATATTTTTATTAATCCCTACTGGCACTTTGTATAAATAATTTATTATTCCAAATTTAAAATTCACAAAAAAAAATTCAATTCAAAATGCCGAAAATGCTAGTTAGGTAAGTACGTGTTAGTTGCTAGGTGTTCAAAGTAAATGTGGCTTATAACAACTGCATGTAATTTGTTCGAACTCTTTCATAATGTTCTGATTCACTTTTCAAGTCATTTCATCTCAACCAATCAAATGCCGTTGCTATTAATAATAGCCGAATCAATCCCGCTCAATAAGACCTTAATAGGAATATAAATATTTAAATAAAGTTGAGGTTATGCGTCGAATATGAAGGTGGTATAATAATATTTTTAGTATACTTCTTCCAAGGAATCAGGGCAGGGCGAAGCTAAAATCTTGCGCATTAGATGACACGTGACACCCAATTCCACCAATTGACAATAATATAAAATCCAACGCACTAGTTTTCTTTTCTGCACGTTAGCTCCGCCTTTCCCTGATTGCTTAGGCTAACTTTAGTATCAAATAATTTAAAATAAATCAATGAGTTACATTATTGCAATAAATTGTTGCTACCCAAATGTTTAAATAGTCAATTTGGCATTTTTAGTAGTTATTTTAAGTAAATTAATAAGAATATTTTAATAATTTACAAATTAAATTAAATTAACTTTTTCACGAATTAATAACTAAGCATATTCAAACTTTTTAGATTACCCCTGTAAAATTTTCGTTTAGCATATAATTTGTTGATTAATTTACTTATAACTTGATAATAACTAAGAAGTACTACCTATAACTCTAAAAGTTCTCTTATAAATATTTAATTTAAAATTTATATGTTTTACAATATTGTACATATTAAATATTCAAATTCAAAAGATAGACTATTGCTTTAATAGTCTTTAATAAAACTAACAGGTAGAAATTTTAAAAATGCACTTGCTAAATATCACCATATTCAAATCACCAATAATGTAGTCAAATAAAGCAAATTAAATTTATGGTATTTTATCAAAACAAGCAAAGTATTTGCACCAAAAAATAATTTTACATACGAAAGTTGGAATTGTTTTTTGACAAAATTAACGTTGATCATTCGTTACCAGTTAATTGATATGGTTGGACGAAATAATTTTAACAACTAATTATAATTAAAAGAAGCAGCTCCAGAAGATCAACCTTAACAATAGTTGCTGTCGATAATAAGTAAGTATAATTTGGAAAAAGTGAAAGAAAAGCGTGAGGTAATAAAGTTTTTATGAAAATTGACAATTTGAAGTAAATAAATAGTTTGTATGTATCGTATAAGGTTGGGGGAAAAGTAATCCATTATTTTGGCGTTTACTTTAATGCTTTATTTAACACGTTTACAATCATTTGATTTGAGCCAAATATACGTAATTTTGTTCGATAATTTGTTGCCATTGTGATGGTAAGTTCATGATTCCTCTCTCATAAAATTCAATGTTAAAACCTCCATCCGAGCTCACAGAGTTTCTGGCGAGTCACTATTGACGTGTGAGACCTGATGTTGTCCTAATAGAAGACGTCTCCTCTCCTTTTCGACAATTCTGGTCGTTTATGGTCAATCACCAGCTTCAACTGGTCCAATTTTTGGCAGTACAAGTTCTAATTGCCAGACGGGAGCAGCTCATAGTGGATAATTCCTTACCAATCCCACCCAGCACAGCCTTTCTGGCCGCCAATTCTGGCTTGGAAACCGTTTGTACGGCTTTGCCGCTTTTCAACCACCATTTTTTTTAACACAGTATTGTCATATTATGTGACCCATTCTTCATCTCCAGTCACCATCCGCTTTAAAAATAGTTTGATTTCTTGATGTTTGGCCAAGAATTCGCAGATGAAAATACGGTCCATAAAGTTTTTTTAGCGTCAATTCGTGTGGCACCCAAACATCGAGCTTTTTTTTGAAAAATATATTTTAACTATGAAGCCATTACTGTCCCACTTTTAAATTTTGGCAGTCACTTACCATAAGTACAGACTAGTCTCAGTAATTTTCTGAAAATTTTTGAAGATTTACTTTTTCAGAAAATTAAATTCAAAATTTTGATTTTGAGTTTTGAAAAGTATTTTTATAAGAAAGCATATTGTGCTATATATCATCGGAAAGGGCATTAAAAAATGAGTAAAATTACACTACGCCCACCTCTGTAGCTTAATTAGGAGAGCTGCTATAATGATTAGGCAATAGGTATTACGGCAGCCAATTTTTGAAAATTTTAGGTAGCGATATTTTGGAAACCGTTTGAGATATTTAAATAAAAATTTGTATTTTTCATAGTCTCCGTATACTCATATATATCATGTATATTATATTGTCGTGTTAATTTTGGATAAGGAACAACCAAAATTGTAAAGTGGGAAAAATTGTTGGGGAACTTTAAATTTGAATTTTGTATGTTTCGCGGTTTCGGGGAAGCCGAGAGAGCGCAGAAGTGAGGAAGTAGACTTGCGTACGCCGTCCAAGTCGTGGACGGTCGACATTTTGATTTGTGATTGATTTTAGTTATAAAAGTTTATTAATTTTGAGAATAAAAGACAAGTTAAAATAGCAAGTGTGTTATTTCTTTTAGAACCAGAATTTGGAAGAAAAATATTTGAAAATTACAGCTAGAAAGCGTAATTATTTTCATTATTAATTTTACAAGGTCGCTCGATAAAGCCGGCGTTGAAGAGATAACCGATTGAGCCAGCCGGGTGAGAAGTGATTTTTCCGCCCAATTCGATTTAGAAATTGGAATTATTTTACCAAGCTAAAAGAAGTTTTTCTTGGGGATTATTTTAAGGGTGAAAATATCATTTCAATATATATCTATCTATATACCAAATTTTATCAAAATCTGAGATGGTGACCAAGAAAAATGTGTTGATTTCACATGGAATGATCCCTTGCCACTGCAAAAAACCAATACAATTTTCAATTGTCATATAATTTTCTTCTAAGTGAACTAAAAAAACGTTCAAATAGTCTTTTTAAATAATTTTTATAGCACGTTAAAATGTTTTGTCTTGTTTTTAAAACTACATTTTTTGTCAAACCTGAGAAAAGTTATAATTTAACGATTTTTTCAGATTTTCTTAGTTATCCAGAAGAAAAATATGTGACAATTGAAAATTTTATTGTTTTTTTTTGTTTCAGTCAAGAATTACGATTTGGGGACTGCAGTGGCACAATTCACATGGAATATTAGGCTGATAAATCTGCCTATTTATTGTTTCATTTGGAAAAATTGATATATTAAAGTAAACTTTACATTAACGAAACTTCCAAAAACAAAAACGAGAAGAAAATAAAGCTTAATATAAAGGACATGATATTCTAATATAAATAATGGCCATTTCACAGATTGGTGTGTCAACTTAATAGACCATTATAAATACTTATCAAAACTTATTGCATAACCCAGGTACAGCTAGTATTCGTGTTACCAAATATATAATTAATTAAATGATTAATTATAACTTTGTATAAAGTTTGTTAATTTGAAAATGCTTTCTAAAATTCACCTATAAATACTTAATACGGTAATTCAAAAGTTAGCTCACAGTATAACATTCAAAAACCTGCAGAAAATAAAGCTAATCCATAACGTCACAAAGCATTGTCCATTATCATAATGTACACAATTTAAATTTCAAATTGAAAGTTAAAAAATTGAAAATTTAAAGCTTAAATGTAAAAACCAAAATTTCTAGCTGTAAGCTATTTCCAAAAATATTTCTGTATTTGGGTGACTATTTTGTTTTAGTCCGCTTAGAAGTTGCATTATTTTAGTAAAAATCAACTTAGAACAATTTTTTCCTAATTAAATTTAACATTATCAACAACAAAATGCAATATAAATATTAAGTTTATGTGTAGGTGTAATTATAATAATTTTTAATATTAAAAACTAACAATAGCCCACATTTATTGAATGTTCTGCTGTAAATAGCAAAGCTTAACTTTCAGTTTAAAATATATACTATGCAGTTTAACTCGTAAAATAAATAAATAAATTTAAAAAATTTGCTGGTTAAATATAATTTTAATATTTAAAATACGCTGATGAATAATATTCTCATTCACTATTATTTGTTTGTTATTAATGAAAATTTGAATTATTTTTAAATTTAGTTCAATTAATTTTTCAAATTAGTACGTTAGATTTTACTTACCCGCATAAAACTGATTATAACAATAATTAAACTATTTCATCACTGAAAACGGAAATTATTTAAAATTTAATATTTAAATTTAAAATTTAAAATCACTTTAAAATATAATAAAAATAATAAAATAAACTGTTTTATTAAAATTATATTAAATTATGTTATTGACACTTTTTTTTGTAAATATATTGTCACAAATAAAATTGAATTCAAGATGCGGAAAGTTTAAGATACGTGTTACTTGTTTAGCGGTGCTCAAGTTAAGCGGTGATTTACTATTGCATGTAATTTGTTCGAACTTCGTATTATTTTCTTATTCACTTTCCAAGTAATTTTGTTCAATCCAATGCAATTGGCTAGTTGGTATTAATAATTTTCAAATCAATTGTGGTCAATAAGATGTTATTTGCCGTGTAAATAATTAAACAAGATCATGCTATGCATAGAATAGAAAGGTAGCATAATTGGGTTTCAGTAGTATGAAATAATTTAAGAGAATCATTTTAGCACACCCATCCCTGAGTTACATTTGCAATAAACCACCACTAGTACACTTATGTGCTACCCAAATGTTGCAAATAGTCCATTTGGCATCTTATTAGTTACTATATATAAGTAAATTAAAATTAGGTTACCCCTGTAAATTTTAGTTTGGTATATAATTTATTGGTTAATTTATTATTTAAATTGATAATAGCTGGGAAGTACCGTAAAATGGGGTGAATCACAACAGAAAGTTGGCTAAATTACGTAGGGTAGACCGGGGACAGTTGAAACACTTTCGACAAAATCACTGCATATAACAACAGCTTGAACTGAGCGTATTTGACAATATGCCTTAATTGAACCATAGTTATCAGACTATTACTAATTGATAAGGTTATAGTGGAAAAACTACCTGCATTACAAAAAACATCACACGGAAATTTAAAAAATCAGGTAAAGTGTCATTATTCACAGCAATAACTATAAGTCTAAACTTTATAATCCTTCATTAAAAACCATACTTTACTTAATGAGTCTGACTATTTCAAACAATCATTTTTTTATTACATTTTCTGTAAGTACCTACATACATCATTTGGAAAATATTCCCAAAAGGTTTTAAGTAAATGCAATTAAAATTATGGAAGCTATTTATCCCCAAAATATTGTTACAACTGTCCCCTTGACATCTTTTTGAAAATGTGTTGTCATAACGTCCAGGCCCGTAGCCAGGATTTCATTTCGGAGGAGGGGCATATGTAAAAAGCATTTTATAAAATTTTATAATTTATTTTTATTTAAAACAAACTTTACATAAAAAAAGTTATTTGCTTGCTACTTTATTTTATAATTTAAACTCTAAGCGCTTTTCATTTTTATTTGCAAAATTATTTATTATAATTTCGGCATCAATATTTATATCCCTATGAATATTCATGAGCGCTAAACCGTTTAGCCTTTCTTTGCCAGTAGAATTTCTTAAATAAGTTTTTATTCGTTTTAAACTAGAAAAACTTCTCTCGGCAGTTGCTGTAGTCACGGGTAATATCGCTAAAATTTGTAATAATCTTCTGACATTGGGAAAAAATTCTTCAGAACATTTTTCCAATGTATCTAATGGATTCTTTGGCAAATCGTTGACATCTAACCATTTTTGTTTCCAGAAATCGAATTCTGCTTCAAGAATTGCTGGGTATACCGCCTCTGCACTTAAGTCTTTGTAAAACTCAAAGGCTGGTTTAACATCACTAAATGTTACGTTGTTAATTCAACATGGTAACAACGCAGAAAGGGAAGTAACAATTGTGGAATTCGACTTGAATCTTTCATTAAAAGATGCAAGTAAATCATCCAAATATGGATAAAAAATTGACTGCCTATAATAAGCACTACAACCGCCGGCGCCGTCTTGTATATTATAATTTGCTCGATGCCTTTGTGTCCGAACTATTCTTGGTACAATCGGAGATACACCCACTTGTTGAGCCATTTGTGATGCTTTATCAAAAATTAACGTAAACTCCTCTTCGTTTCTTATATTTTGCAATTTTTGGATTGTTGATTCTACCGAATTCATAGCCGTCGTTATGTCCATATTTTCGGTCTAAAGAAATTTTGAAATAAAATATGTTATTCCTAAAAATTTTTAAATTATACAAATAGTAATTAAAAATATTAAGCTACATAATGATTTATGTAAAGAATAAGCACTTTTGTCTTTTTCTTCTGATATGAATTCTTCCAAAGAACTTACAACTTCAAAAAAGCCTTCAACAAATATTGAAATGGACTCATGTCTCTCTACCCATCTTGTTTCACAAAATTTTTTCAAACTAGAGAACGATTTCGATTCTAACTTTCTTCGTAATATATTTGATCGTTTAGCGGACATATGAAAACACGAACTTACTTCTTGTACTATTCCTAAAGCGTTTCTTACTTGTATAACTAATACCACGCCTAAGTGAGGTGTAAATTGTTGTGAGCATGCGATGCCTGATTTGTTATATTCATAATACACTATAATAAATTAATCTAAACGTTTATTTAACATAATTGTCGCATCAACTAGATATTATTTAATAATATTAGAAAAAAACTTAATGGAAAAGCATTTTTAATTATAATAGAAATGCAAATATATAACTGTACCTATTCATACATAGTAGATCCAATACATTTACATTTTGTGATCACAAAAGTACAACTAATAAGAAAAGCAAACACAAGTGATTACATTTTTACTTTAAATTAATAGTTAATGTAATTTTCTTATATTTTATAAATACCATACTCTATACAGTTCGCTACGAAGAAATTGAAAACTTAAAAATTTAGAAGTGATGGCTAAACAAACATTAATTTATTTTAGTGTAAAAATTTTAATGGTAGTGTATGGATTGCAATTGGAAGAACAAAGTGAAGGTGATACATCATGTGTATCCAATTTAATAAAAAATTTTATGATACAGAACAGAGATATCAACATTGTATTTGAATCACATCTGAGTACAAACTTCATACGAAATATTTCAAATCCGTTAATATTAACCACAGTGGATGATTTATGCAATTCTACAAAAACGATTAATTACGACAATTATATAATCTACTTAAGAAATGCTTCAAACTTAAATTTCACTATGGATAAGTTTATTCAAAATGGATTATGGCACCCCAGAAATAGCCCAGGAGGAAATTATATAATAATAACTAACTTTGTGCAAGAGGCAACGCATGTTTTTCAAATTCTGTGGAAATATCACATCAGAAGAACATTTTAGTAGTACTGAACCAAAATGTGCATATTTCTTCAAATTTATATATTTGGCTTCCATTTGCAAGTGAAAACATGTGCGGACAAAAATTTAATGTGATCAATTTATCTGATTGCAATGTCACCAAGCTGAAGGAATTTTGGGCAAGTCGGTTTCAAGATTTTAGTAAATGCACAATTGGATTCGTAAGTTACCTTAAACCACTTAACCTGAAATTTGCTTCATCAATTTATCATGTAGTGGCAATATTAATGACTGCTGTTAATATGGCTGCCAAAAAGTTGAAAGCAAAGGTAGTTTATTACGGCGGTAGAGATAAATCGGAAATAAATAATGTAACAAATGAGATCTTGATAGATACATATGTTTTAAGAACAAATAATGATTCATATGCTAGAGATTTTGATTTAAGTAAAACTGTGTTCTATTATATGTATACTTGGGCTGTTCCACGACCTGTTTCAATATCAAATTTGAAAGTTTTATTTGTAGTATTTCAATCATGGACGTGGCTTTTAATTCTATTTTGCGTTCTTTTGACAAGTATCGTTTAGAATTTAAGTGCAAAACGTTTAAGACAGCCGAACAGGTGCAATTTTTCTCAATGTATTGAAGTGTGAAAAAGTCGATCAAATGAGCAAATTGTAATTTTGATTAAATTTAAAGTTTGTCATTTATAAGACAGCTGATGTGGAAGCAATTTTGTATAACTAGCAATAAAATTGTAGCTTTAAACACATAAAACTAAAACAGATTTGATTTTCTTATAAGTGTGATGTGCTTCTTGCGAATTTGTGATGTGTGCACAGGTGTATCAATTGTTTACCTGAAATTGGAAAATTTCTGTAATTTGAATAAAAGGCGGCAGGAAGTGAACACTTACGGTTTTACGTTGAAAAGTAAAATTTTTGTAGTGGTATTGGGACACTGCATGTGCGTTTTCGAAAATGAGTTTTGTCTGGTGCCGACCATGGATGGGGAATATGTGTGGTCATATTGCGATAGTTAATTCGCAATTTTTCTTCAAGAAAAGTTGTTTTGAAGATTCCTTTGGGCACCAAAGCAATTATATCGACGAGATAAATAAATTGTGAGTACTTGGAGCGTTATTATTCCGTGAAAATTAAGTTTTCACACATTTTGGTTGGTCGCAAGCGAAATTCGACCATAATATTAAATTTGCACATTTTGGGTTTGTTAAACCTTAAATAACGTCAGAAAGAATAAATTCATGGTTAATTTGATGTACGAACGAGTTTCACATCACTTGTTGTATTGGATGACTGGAAATTTCGTCAATTTGGAATCGTCATATTTTAATTTTGAGGTTAATGAGAAAATTACACGTTTTAACTACTGTAATTTTTCGAAGGTTAGAGACACTTTTTTAAATCAATCCTCTAGATTGGGATGCACCACGGAAGAAATTTCACACGTCACGTCACTTATTTCTGGATAACTGCACAGTTTTGAAGCCAACGGAAGCCGAGCTACCGTTTGTTAATACGCTAGAAGCCATTTGACATATGGGTTGGATCCTGCCGAGTCTGTTTGTTGCTGATGTACGGAGTGTTACACAAATTGCGTTCAACACCAATTTATTATTTCAAGTAAGAAATCTGAACTTTTTGTATCAAAACACAATTGTACAAAATTAATTTTATTCCTGTTACACATTTTACATAGACATAACGATAAATAAAAGTATAGCTGAGTTTTTGACAGTAAATGATACTTTTTATTTATCGTTTGTACACTTTACACACCATATTGCACATTGCTTGACTTTTGTGTCAGAGATTATCAAAATTGCTCCATTTTTGAATTTGTGTTATTCGAATAAATTATCCCTTGATTTATTGCGTCATTTGATTTACTTAGTTACGTTGAATTTACGACCCTGTAGATATTAGTGGCCTCAAATTTTGTGAACCTGACGTAACTAGCCGGCACTATATTGTTGGAGTGGACCACATTGAGCGAGGTTTCGTCCCTGACTATAATTAGGGGTGTAACTGAGCCGTGAAACACGACAGTATTTTAAACAGTTTTTCGTTATTGCTTGCAGTTGGAATATCAAATTTGCCTTCGGCATTTCGTCTCAGGCGTCTGAGACGGTCGTTAGCATAGCGATTAAACGCATGGACTGCTAACACAGAGAACCCGGTTCGACTCCGGACGAAGTTAGAATCATATTGTGGCCGTCTCCCCTCGGCAGGCAATGGCAAACCACCGGGGTGTAATCTGCCATGAAAAGCCTTTGTTAAAAGGCTCACCACACCCTGCAGAAGGGTTATGGACTGAGGAGGAGGAGGATTTCCAGCTAGTTATGAATATAATTTAAAATAAAATGATTCGGCAAAGTAATTGCTTACACTAATTAAAATAAAACAATTTATTTATTTACGACAAATGGAGGAAGAAAGGGACATTTCTTGGACGTTAGGTTATCTAGGAACGTGGATTTCTCATTAGAATGCAATATCCATAGAAAGCCGACAACGACGGACATTGTTATCATTTGTTCAATGTTCATCTAATCAATCGAGAAAAATAAAGACGTCTGTTTCTATTCATTCATAGACTCTTTAACCCTCTCCCGAGGTCAAGGTATATCTGACAGATACATGCAAAATGTTTTCTTAACCTTCATCCGCTCGCGTACGCGGCAAATTGGCCGCATTTTTTAATTTTCTCTCCCATTTTATTCCAGAGCGTCATAGGAGGGGTGGGAAGGGCTTGTATTCTCTAATTGCTATCTCCTCCAATAGACCATGCCCGTGTTCTGATAAGAAAGCTCCACCAGCCGGTTCAGTACAGCCACAAACTACCCTACGTGTCTTAATGCGGCCAATTTGCCGTATAGCGCAATCGATAACGTAACTTTTTATCAATACTCGAATGTTGGTTTTACTGAGAAAATATTAGTAAATATAAAATAATAAATTAGAGACATATTTTGAGAAATAAAATATTATTATTACAAATTGAGTGCCGTAAACGATTACAGTACATTTTGAATTTTTTAAGTTAAGTTTCCTGTAATTTTTTTAAATTTTAAATATAACTTTGATTTTAAATTTTAATATAGATTTTTTTGTCCAAACATGTACTTGTAATGTTATGTCAGAGTTCATAAGTCCTAAACAATTTAAATCATGCACTTTGAATGAAGAAAAACTCATGAAAACGATAAAAATCATATGCGGCCAAATTGCCGCATACGTGATCGGGAGTGTAACTTTTATAGGCGCGAGCGGATGAAGGTTAAATATTTTCGAAATTATTTAGCGCATAGCACAAGGCTTTGACTAGCTGTGCATACATATCTTAGAAATGATAAGCCGTATCGTTTAAGATATATAATTTTGATTACAACAGTGCATTGCGCATTTTTATGCACGCCCTAATAGATTCTGACTAATTACTGTAAGCAAACATCTGTTTAGATTTTACTTATATGTATTTTAAAATCTTACTTCGAAACAATTTTCGTAAATAAATTGTTTTATTTTATTTAGTGTAAGCAATTACTTTGCAGACTAATTTTATTTTAAATTATGAAAATATACACTTACTTCCAATAAGGTAGCAAACAATTTAAAATAATCTTGATTGGTATATAATGTATCTATGTATGTAAAAAAAGCAAAAACAAAAGTTTTTTTAGCGTAACCATAATTAAATAAAATATAAGAAAAAAAATGCGGTTTATCAAAATGATTACGTACGAATGTATAGCATTCCTCGACCGAATTAAATTCCTAGACATCCGTCGGGAAATCCCCGCAACTGTTGGTTTTAGTTCTCTAATATGCTTAGTAGGAAAGAGACAAACACAAGATCGTATGTGCGAACTGTCGTAAGTCGATGACTACTTGTATTACACATAAGAACAATCTTATCAACTTGCATTTAACTTTCAAGCGCACGCGCCAAGTAAAATGTGCTGGTAAAACAGATAACTTGTAGGCAAAATTTTTTAAAATTAGTTTCGCCTGTATATTACTAGCTGAACTAAATATTTGAATTTGATCTTGGTGGGAGTATCCAGTACATTATTATTATAATTACATTTTTAGTACGTATTAGGTAAAATAAACTTTCAAAAATTTACATATGAATTCATTTTCGCTTATATATTATTTCAATTAAAGAAATTTAATTAATTGATAAATTATTTACTATATTAAAATTATTATTATTGTTATAAATAAAATTATTATGTTTAAAAATAGGAGGTGCTCTTCGTATTGGTATTATAAATATTATCTCAAAATTTCAAAGTGATCCATTTATTCGTTTTCGAGATGACTACGTATTAGTGTGCTGATTTAAGTCTGGCAAACTTTTATTTCCATTTTCAATGTTAATTGTTTATAAGTAATTAATTTCACCAACTTGATTTTCTCAAAAAAATATACAAACGGGCTATTTTAAAAAAATTAATTAAAAAAAATTTAATTAAAAAAAAAGAAATAGGAGCGGATGTTCCTTAAGGTATCATACACCTAATATAAAAATTTGATCGCAATCCATAAAATCGTTTTCAAGTTAACTACGTATTACCACGAGTACACTGTAATATCCTAGCCTTAAATACTATCTATATTAATAATTCATTAGCTTATCAATATTGGGTGCAAAATAAATTTAGTAATGATTTAAATATTTCGCTATAAATAGCGAGACGGTCATTGCCTTGCAGCTAACGCAGTTGGATGCAAATGCGGGGCACCGGGTTCAAATCTGGGGATAGTCAAACTTTCTTATGACTGATCTCCGTGCTTCGGAAGGCACGTTAAGCCGGGTGTAGCATTCCAAATGCTATTATTATATTTTGGCGGAAATCTATGCATCATCCTGTGTGTGTTTCAAACACGCGCACGCGTTTTGAATTTCGAAAATTGGTCAAATTTCATTCTTCTGCTTATCTGCATGAAAGGTGCAAGTTTCATTTTTCGTTGTTTGTAATTTTATGTTTTAAAAGCCACAAATTGTTAGTTAATTGAAGTGATCTTTTATTTTACCTTCTGTGCTACATTTGTGGGTAAGATTACATTATTTTCTATCATGAGCGGAAGTTTGACTTTGATAAATTTTAGCTTTTTCGTATTACCACGGCCATTTTGTTGTGACGTCGATTTTTGGTTTTCAACTTTAATTATGGTTTTGTAAGCGGCGCACAGGTGTGTGGTAGGTGTTATGTTCCCACCATAACGGAAATGCAACAATCTTACGAGGATGGCTTTCCCATAAAGGTTATGAGCCTGGGCCGTGAGCCTGGGACTACACAAACAAACGGTGGTAGGTAAGTAACCTCAGCTCGGATTTTTAAAATTTCCACTATCAAGAATCATTAAAAACGGTACAAAAAGCTATTATAAAACAAAATATTTGCGAACCATTGTAAATAGGGCTCTAAAAAGTCAAATTTTCAAAATTTGTATTGTCCGATGCAGTCTTACGAGTTAGAAACGGTTTAGAACATTCCATTGGCTGCCGAAACCCCGCCTCTAACATATCCCACCAAAAGCTTATATAAGGTGTGTACTTCATAAAATGGGGGGGTCAAACTTGGCCTGGTCCAACTACTCGCTTCCTTCCTGGACGATAGATGGTTCCAGGTCAGGGTTGACAACCGTAGATCAAGGCCGCACCCAATGCTGGCCGGAGTCCCTCAGGGCTCCCCTCTATCCCCCCCACTTTTCTCGGCCTATATGCACGATTTCCCCACCCTGGTCAATGCCATGGTCGCCTTCTACGCGGACGATGTTGGGATAATAACAAAATCCAGAAGTAGACAAAGGCTAATGAAGCTGATGAAGGATGCGATAGGGATTGTGGAGCCATGGTACCACAGGTGGAGGTTGAAGGTCAACCCCACTAAAAGTGTTGCCATGGTTTTCAGCAAGGCCTATAACCAACCTCAACGTCAACACATCAGTATGTTCGGGGAAATTATCCCATGGCGCACTTCGGCAAAGTACTTGGGGGTCACTCTGGACCCTCTGCTTTGCTGGAGCAAGCACATCAATTACGTTAGGTCTCAAGCAAAAGGGATCAAAGGTGCTCTGCACCCGCTTCTAGGAAATAATATCAGTCTCTCGCCAAAAAACAAACTTAGGATATACCAGAGCGTGATTCAACCTATTCTAACATACGCAGCCCCCGCATGGGCTTTCGGGAGCCGTACCCGAATGGATCAACTGTACTCAGTTCACAACAATAATCTTCGCCAGGCAGTCCAGGCTCCGTGGTATGTCTCGAATCGTCAGATCCGGGCTGCCACAGGAGCCAAAGCTCTGGACGAAATAATCAAAGACCTGGCCACTAATCTATACAAAACAAGCGCTTTCTCTCCAAACCCGCTAATCAATCAATTAGGACAGTACGATCCTCTTCTCACACCAAATACTCCCAGACCTAAAGCCATCCTCTTAGGAGGAAGGCTTCCAATTAATCAGTTCCATCCCCCTCCCATGTTAGAGCCCGAGCAAGAAGGGGAAGTAGTTGTTGTAAACGGCTCCCCTCCTCTTTCTTTGCATGGACAATTAAGTCCTACCGTCAATCGGGGAATCGACCCAATAGGCAACGACGACGAATCGGAGGAAGAACAAAACGGATGGCGAATTTAAAACACAATAAGAAGGACAAACAAATTCCAAATCTATACCCGCTGGTACAAGAAATTCTCACCCAATATAAAAGAAGAAGGAAAATTTAATTTACGATTATTTAATTATTTATAATTATTTATTTTATTTATGTAATTGTAGTTTTATGTAGTATCCCATCGTGTAAAATGTAAACACGGTGGGACAGTTTATGATTAACACAAATAAAAAAGCGGGTCGAGGGCTAATGCATGACGGTGATACGCAAAAAGGCAAATAACAATCAAAGCTGCGCCCCTGGCGCCTCACGTCGGGGGCATTTTCTCCAGCACAATTAAGAAGATAAGGCTCGAGGCCGAAATCATATACTTCTCAGTAATTGAGTTTTATCGCAGCTACTTCACACAAAAGATAAAGGAGATAATCGGGCCAGTCCCCTAACTTCTCCATTAATGCCAAAATAAGTTATCAGTTATCATCAAAATGCTCTCAGTACATACTGGCGATCACAACAATGTGTCGTGTGTTGAGCGTTAAAAAACAGTTCTTTTTAGGGCCAAAAATACTTAGAAAGGGTTACGGTTTTAACGACGTTGAATCTCGCTTTTTTTTGAAACTCTGGCGGGGGTGGTTGTGTTGCCGAAATGGGCCTTTCGCGCGCTACGCGGCGCTCCGCACGCTACAGACCCATTTTTCGGCAACACTAAACTCATTAAAAACATCCCTCTAGGGTGATCCAACTCGGCACATTGTGCTATTAGCAAGAGGTAAATCTCGCTTTTGTTATGCATCTCTAGCGGGTGTGTTTGTGTTGCCGAAATGGCCCTTTCGCGCGCTACGCTGCGCTCCGCACGCTACAGACCCATTTTTCGGCAACACTAAACTCATTAAAAACATCCCCCGAGGGTGATCCAACTAGGCAAATTGTGCTATTAGCAAGGGGTGAATCTCGCTTTTTTTTGCTGCAAATTTAAGCCAAAAATACGTTGAAAATGTGAATTTACCTCGACATTAACTGTACGATGAATTTTCCCGTGTTTTTTAGTCAAAAATACCCCTAAAAGGTAAAATTATGTCGATGTTAACTGTGCGACGGACTAGGTACTACTGGGTGCGTAAGCGAGCTCCGGTTTTTCCAAGTGTTAGAGTAACTCACACCACACGGACTGACGACAGAATGACTGTGACGTTTGAAAATCGAGCTAAAATTGGCAACTTTAAAATCGATTATTGGCCAAACTAATCGATATACGACTTTCATCCTCACCTTAATCGCTTCGTCTATATTTTTTCTATCTAAATCCGTCGAGTTTTTTTTTAATAAATTTAATATTCTCGAGCTGAGCCTACTTACCTGCTACCAAACAAACTTATCCTATTTCAAATTATTGTAAACTAGTTAGTAAGCATTTGTTAGAAATAAAACTTTATGTAATGTAAAAGTTAAGTCAGTTCACTAAGTAAGTTCACAAAGTATTTTCACACAGTATTGTATTGTTAAGCAGCTAAAATCGTTGTATTTTCAATTCAATAAACGTTTGAAAAAACTCGAGTTTGATTTTTTTTTGTGTTCTTCTTGGGCACTAAACGTAATTTAGGCCATTGTCCATCTGGCTGTTTTATCCACCAACCATATGGTTATTTGTATGGATATGGGCCAGCAGTTTGGTTAGCTTGTTTCCACCTGTGATGACCTTCATTCCTGCGTCGAACCATCTGTGGCAGCCATTTTTAATGATGTTGGAATTTCGTTTTTGGGTTCACCATTCCTGTATGAGATCAATGGAGAGGGCAGGACTGATCAACATTCGTTTATCCCCAGCTTCACCGCAGTTTTGCGTTTTTGATTAAGAAGTGGTGTGATAAGTTTGGCCGTCTCCTTTGACGATTTATCCATACTTTTTGGGAAGACGTGCGAGCTCCATTCCAGCATCGAGGGATTTCTTGTCACAGCGGTAGCGTGAGCCTATAGCACTATTCCATCTCTAGTGGTTAGGACAGCACCAACGGCGTAGGATGGCTGGAAAACCATTAATTAGTTTTTTTATGGAAGTGCATTTAGGAGATTCGCTTTTCTGAATCATTTACATCGACATTGAGATGCTATACCGTTCGCAGGTGAATTGATTCTTGTTTAATTGTGCAGTTTTTGTTATTTTTAGCTTTACACCTGAAACTCAGTTTAAACGATGAACCATTAATATTCCAGAGGTTCCAAAAGAATTGAGATGTTGAATTGGACGGATTGAGGTGGAAGGGTAAGTTGGAATGCAATATTGCTGTATTTAATTTTACTTGATGATATCTCTTGCGAATGTGTTATTTGCAGTCAATTTTATCAACGTTTTTATGTCTGCGATGGGCAATCTCCTGGATGCTCGGATTATTTTTAGAGAGTTGTCTTCGTATGGCAACTCATTTGTTTTTTAATTTTTTATTTGATTGTCCCAGGGTATTGGATTGGTAGGGTAAAATTTGTATTATGCTCACAGAACCAACACTGCTAAGGAAACGACGCAGATGTTGGTAATAATAAGCCTGAAGGCTTAAACTAAGAAGAAGAAAAAGCTATAAATGGTACGCAAAATTTTAATTAAAGGTAATAATCCACCATTCGGTACAACATATCATAGAATATAGAAGAGATGGGCTATTCTAGCAGTCCCAGAAAAATATCGATCCGTAAGCAGGATCTGTTCATGCAAGAAAAAAATGTAAGAATAAATTTTAGATTTAAAAAATATATGACATAATAATAATTATTATAATATAAAAAAAAAAAACAGAAAAATATACTATAAAAGTCTCTTTTTGTGTTTAAATAATTTTCTTACTTATTTAATAAATGGTTGTCTATTGAAAAATTGTGTTTTAATTGGAGTATTGCGCTCTATCAAAGAAATAATCCATGTTTAAGCTATTAGTCAATTTTCTACTTGGTCATGGGTAGTCTCTGCTAAAAAAAAACTACAAATTTAGTTAAATAGTTAACCAAACAACTTTGTTTTATAATTTTTATATAGAAAACGAGGGTGTAGGGCGTAAATAAACAAAGGTTGAGAAACAGTGCATTCTTTCAAGTCAAATCTCCTACCAAAAAGTCTCTATAATGTTTTTTAGTGTAGATGTTTTCTACTGCTTTTGTTAATTATTTAAAAATTAGAAACATACAATTCATCAAGAATTGGCAGAAACTTTCATAACGTGCATAATTATGTTATTATTATTATTATTAACTATCAATAGTAAAAACATTTTCATCAATAAAGTTATTAAAATTATTAATCAAAACAGTTCGTTTTCTTCGATATAGGCGAACTGAGAATTAATAAACCCATGTAACGTGCCAAAACGGCCTTACGACACAATGGCAAAAATTGAATTAACCTCCTCTCGGAACTTTGGGTAGCCGGTAGCAAAGTGGAGCTTGGTCGTGGGTAATTTTCAGGGATACCCATAGACGAGAGGCTGAACAACAAAATCACAATAGGGGGGGGGGGGTAACAGATCCATCAGTCACGAAACATCGTAAGTACCCGTTGCATGATACTCACGACCAACATTCGCACCGTAGGGTTTCGACTAGCAAAGAAATTTAAAACAAAACAAAAGAAAGCACACATATAATCATAAATTAAAAATTACATAATATAAACAAAATAAAAAAATATATATTAGGTATGCTAAAAAGTTTCGGGCCTAATTAGACAATAAATGACATTAAAGTCGTTTATCTCTAAAACTACTTATCTGATCGCATAATCATATATGTCATTGGAAAAATGACACTTTTAGCTAAAAAACAAAAGTAGAATCATTCGATTCGGCTCATGCAGTTGTGAAGAATTGCCGATTAAAGATGGAAGTAAATAAAGAAAAAATTCGCTACATTTTACAATTTTTCTTTGATTAAAGAGAAAGCGCTGCGCAGGCTTGTGAAAAAATTTGTGCTGTTTATGGTCCAGATGCTCTATCGAAAACAGGAGCAAAACAATGGTTCGCGCGTTTTCGTTCTGGAAATTTCGATGTCAAAGATGCACCACGCTCTTGTCAGCCAGTCATTGAAAAAGTTGAGGAAATGCTAGAAATTGTGGAACAAAACCGTCATATAAGCACTGTAGAGATCGCCAAGAGTCTAATCATCAATCGCCAAACAGTTGCAAACCATTTGAAAATAGCTGAATTCAAAAAGAAGCTCGATATTTGGGTGCCGCATGATTTGACGAATAAGAATTTGCTCGACCGAGTTTCCGTCTGCAAATCCTTGCTGAAACGTAATGAAATCGAATCATTTTTGAAGCGGATGGTTACTGGAGATGAAAAATGGATTACATACGAAAACGTTGTAAGCAAAAGATCGTGGTCGAAGCGTGGTGAAGCTCCCTAGACGGTGACAAAGCCCGGACTCACCATTCGAAAGGTGATGCTGTCTGTTTGATGGGATTGAAAAGCTATCCTCTATTATGAGCTGTTACCAAGTGGTCAAACGATTGATTCTGCACGCTACTGTCAACAATTAACCAGATTAGAGCAAGCAATTCAAAAATAGCGGCCAGAACTGATCAATAGGAAGGGTGTTGTGTTCCATCATGACAACGCCAGACCACACGTATCTTTGGTGACCCGAGAAAAATTGGAAGAGCTTGGCTGGGAAGTTTTGATGCATCCATCGTATAGCCCGGACCTTGCACCATCAGACTATCATTTGTTTCGGTCTCTCCAGAATTCCCTCAATGGTGTAACATTGGCTTCAAAAGAAGCGTGTGAAATTCACTTGGCTAAGTTTTTCACCGATAAACCAAAGAAGTTTTACAGTGATGGAATAATGATTTTGGCCGAAAAGTGGCAAAAGGTTACCGAACAAAATGGAGCATATTTAGTTTAAATAAAGAATTTCAAAACATAAAAATTTGGTGTTTGAAAAACTATCTAATTAGGCCCGAAACTTTTTAGCATACCTAATATATATAAATAATATTTCGGCAGACTAGACAGTCTCGTGCGATTCCATACGGAATCGTACTCTGAAAAGGTTTTCCCCAAATTTATAGACGACATCATATTATTAATCATCAAACCTAAAGAAATATGTTAACCAAATTTAGGTGTTCAAACCCACCTTGAGGAACACTTACCTTAACCATAATCAAAATTCAAATACCTATCACAAATTTACTTGTCGTCAAAATTTCGGGATAAAAAAAACAATTAAAAGAAATACCTTAATACTAATGAAAATTCTTAAAAACTAACATTACAAAATAATTGCGTACATAGGAAAAATCTATCATTAATGAATTTACAAAATACAAACGGATAATCAAAATTACTACAGATTTTGTTCTTGATAACTAACAATCAATTTTAAAAGAAACGTAACAAAATATAAACAAAGCAAAGTTTGTATAATTTTGAAATAATCAACTAATATGATTTTTGGTATGTTCACGAACGCCCATTTCGCCCACAAGTTTATAATTTTGAACCACATGCTAAATTTAGAATCACAGTGACACCTCGCACATATCGGCGAATGAGTTTGTAAGAACTAACCGGAAAGAAATTTTGTGACGTCACCCGATATGCGAATATGTGACGCGCAGAACAATAATTGAAAAATTCATAAAGCAAACAATCAGAATTTATTACCTTTACGATCGCCGAACGGATTCGAACGTCGCGCACCATAATAATCTGTGTCGGGGAGCGAAAAACTGGTCCATAAACAATTGTTGATAAAAACTGAACAGAGGGTTCCAATATTTCACGATTGTCTCGCGACAGTAATAACCTGGCTGTGACTGTGGCGCCATCTGTGGTGCGGTGATGTAACTGTTAGAAAATTTTACTTCACAGTGAGGTTATGCGAAGTTGTGTTATGTATCCAAGCATGCGCATTTGGTGCTGTTTTGTACTTAGGAATTATTACGTGTTATTTTCACACTACGCCCTTTTTCCCTCGACCACGTAATAAAGGTTATGACACTTAAGGAAAGCACTCAACTAACTCAGTGGTTTTCGGCGTAGATTCTTTAATTACTATAATTACGGGAAAAAGTGTTATGGCATAGCGTCGCTGGTTACTATTTACAATGCTCGACTGATAACCCCGATTTTTAATGGAGTTATTATTGGCGCCACTCTGTTAAGTTTGATTCCGACCCGCCCCTGATCTTAATTGCTTGGACCGGTAAACGATGTAACAGAGAACACGGTTTATCCCCTTTATCCACGCACGGCCGTTGGTCTGGAATTAATAGTTTTTGTAGTTAATGAATAAAAACTGTTTAGTGAAAAGACTAGATGTAACTTATCAAGGGACGATGGACTATCGTAAATCTATCGAGTCTCACAATATGGAATATCCTGTAAAAGAAATATCGTAACACAGTTACGCAATAAAAACAAATGAAAACTGGAAAACAAATATATAATAATAAGATAACTTCAAAATACAAACTTACTTACATTCAATGCCAAAAGCACTGATCAATACTAATAATAAAACCTATCAAAATTATTCGAGCTCGATGCAAAGCTAAGTTTTCTTAATGCTAATAAAATAATGATTCTTAATGATTTGAGCAACTGACTGATTAATCTTTATATCAAAGTAAAATTCCCTTAATTTCAATAAACATCCCCAAATTTATCATAGACAAAATTAGAATTAATAATTAAATTTATGACGATTTGAATTACAACCCTATTCTTTAATTTCTGAACTTAAAACCCCGATTTTGTCAGCTACTCGCATCCATGTATTTCTAATGAAATATATGTAATGAAATTACAAAACTTGAATAAAATTAGACAAACTTTAAATATCCTAACAATAATTAAATAAACTTCACACCGATTCTTGAAAATTATGTGTTTTAAAAATAACAAAGTACCACTTACTATGGCTGAATACAGGTGTCTTACCCAATGATTCACTCGTTGTGGATATTCCTTGACTGCAATAGATTTGATAGTGTCGATCCTTGATTTGATTGATGAAATGGCTCCTTGGCCCCAAAAGATGTTAAATACGGTGTTTGAACTTTATGATGGTTTTCACACGAATTGTTAATTTAAATGTGTATAATATGAATGAACTCCCAACTTAATAATTTTTATCAGATAAAATAATGTTCATTCGCTTTGGATAAGTTTTACTTGACCAAATTAATCACTATGGTGATTTTTACGTCGTCGAGATTATAATATTACGCACGTAATTTTGTGGATTCCTTATGAACTTTAGGTCAGAATCTTAATAAATCGAAGGACTTAAAAGAATTTGAAATCAAAGATCGCTTTACTTGCACCCCTGGGCCACGACGATGTTTCAAACATAAATATTTAATTCACCTTAAACCGTATAATCCCGCTAATTCGCGTTAAACTTGCATCGAGAACTAATTTTCTAATTATTCTGGATGACTAAAACTTAATAACTTCGATTCTTCCAGACGCTAAATGTTCTTAATAAATATAATTAACGATCGGCTTTATACACTCTTAAAATAAACGTGATAAGTTCAATAGTTTATTAACGAAATTCACTATTTTAACACTCGAAATAATGTCTTTATTCACTAATAATTTCTATTATTACTTTCGATTCGACTACCGATTTAGGTGTTCTTGGTGTATTCAATACTTATAAAATAATTTTTATAAGTACTGACCGTCGAAACTTTAACTATTTTTGACCCGAAAACTTAGATGTTAAACGTTTTACAAAGTGATCTCACAAGCTAGGTGACTTACTTGATCAGAACCACTTTGTCGAGTGCTTTAACTGTTTTTGACCCGAAAACTTAGATGTTAAACGTTTTACAAAATGATCTCACAAGTTAGGTGGATTTACAAGACTTCGCGTCTTACTTGAGCAGAATCACTTTGTCGAGTGAGTCGATCTGCCTGTTCCCTTCTACTCGTTAACATAAATTTCCTAATTTTTAGGAAGGGTCCCATCCAATAAGAGATCTCATTTTGGGTTTCCCTCTTCCTTTTTTTTTCTAATCACTCCCCCAATTTTTATGATTTCTTAAAACCTATTAATGAGTTTGTGAATAATAGATATACGTGCTTTTTGGTAATTTTAACTGCGACATTGTGACGCTCGGTACTTTTTGATAAACCGTTCCCAAGCATTCGTGCCCGTCCTAATGACTTGACTCACAGCCGCTTCTTTGTTCCCTTCTCTGAAAAAGCCATAAAACTCGAGACCGGCTTAACTAAATAATATTAGTTTTCCCAAAACTAGGCCTATAATTGCTTTTTGGATCTCGTTTTATTATTTGCAGCTGTACTTGACTAAAAATATCATTTTACTTTTGACCATGATGTTGACATTTAATTTAGTAATCCCATAAAATCTAGTATTTATTATTTAACGGAAAAATACTCATGTCTCGATGAATAACCACTCTATTTGATAAATACGAGGTACAACTACGAAATTTTTGTACAAACCCGATTTAAAAACATATTATTCTAGATTAAAATTGTCTTTAGTCGGCGTATGCAAAAATCACGTCACAGAATACCAAATTTAATTTTGACTCTATTATTATTTACTCTACTTCTATTACTATTTAAGTTATTGAATAAATTATTTAAAAAAAGAATAATGTTAAAAAACACATTCAACATTAATAATTATCTTAAATTCAATATAATATAATATAATAAAATTTTACACGTTGTTTACACGCTCTACTATACGCGTGTAAACGTTTATAAATACGGCTGTAACTACTAGTGTAATAGTCGATTTGAACGAGCTAGATTAGTAAATTTGACGCTAAATTCAAATATATTGTCGTATTTTTTTTTTTAATGAAGAGGCAGACAATTTAACCGTTTATTTGTAAAACGACACATATCCACTTTTGGTGTAAATTGAGTTATATATAGGAATCGATTCTATATAGCAAAAGACATGTTCTGTAAAAAAATTACACACCTACGGCCCATAGCAAATTAGTAGTGGCCACGTGAAAAATCTGTTTATTTGTAAAACAACACATATCCTGGATATGTGTCGTTTCTCAAATTAACGCTGCATTGTAACATATAATATTCGTGGGCATTCATATGAGTTCGCATCAGTGAAAATGCAATGCAATGCATTTATTAAAGTACAATGGAAAGTGATCGTTTGGTAGACTATAACCTTTCTAAAAAACGTAAAAAAGGTTACAGGTAATCCTTCTTTTCGGTTCTTTTCCCTGTAGAGGCGTATAAATTCCTTCTAAAAATACTAAAAGAAAATTTTCAAATTTTCCGCAAATGGTGGCCTATCCCGAAAAAAATTGCTATAAAAGATAAAAAAAAATTGCAGAACTAAAAAAGTTCCTGCCTTACCTTCAAGACATTGACAGTACCATTCGATATTTTTATGAAGAAAAATACTAAATTCGCTAACTATTACCGCCACAAACGACAAGGACCTTTGAACAGACTCATTTTTTAATGTTTACCAATACATATGTTTCGTTATTTAATAATAAATAAAAAAATTTCCAAAAAAAATTTCGTTAATTTGAAAAACAACACAAATCCAATGAATATTTTATTTATTTAATAATCAGGTAATGCATATAACAAGTTCTTTTTTTAATAAAGTTACTAACATAATTCTATTCTTTAACCTCTATCGATAAAAAGTGTACAAATGGCAAATATAAAAAAGTAAAACAGTTTTTTTTTTATTATCTCAGAACTACATTATATGGATATGTGTCGTTTTACAAATAAACGGTTCAATTATTGAAACTATTAATTTTTAAATCGTGAAATTTTAAAATTTTGAATGTTTCGAGCGGCCACTCCCAAGTAACATTTCAATCCTGGCAATTACCTGCAAAATCAAATTTTACCTGCCAAGCCTGCGCCAGGCCTGGCCGACTCCAAATAAATAGTAATTTACAGGTTACTTAGCGATACCTGAGAATGTCCTGCGCTTGGCTTGGTGCAAGCCAGTGTCAGGTTATGAAGCCATACCTGAGAATAACTTGCAGATCTCCTGCGCACTCCGGCGCCTGGCCTGTGTAGCCTCGGCACCAAGCCAATCTCGCACTAGTTCGTAGATACTCGTTCGCATCGTTCGCATATGTTCGTATGTCAAAATTTTTTTTCTATCTCAAAGGGCAAGGCCAACCCTTCCCCTCACAGATCTGCACCAAAATTTGTATACGATTACAACCCAATTAGAAGTCAACTTGATGAAAGTTTAAAGTTGCGAAACTCAAAAATTTTTTTAAAAATTTGCAATAAAGTCAATGGGTAAAGTCTTAGGTAAAGTTGATAAAAGGTATCGTAGTTCAAATGTACCGAACATAAAAATTTTATCAGTCATTGACAGTTATGTATCATAACCTCAAATAATAATTAATAACCTCGACATGAATAATAATTTTCAACATAACAAATTTAGTATTTCAACTTTGAATACACACGGTAAGCAAAATAGCGTCTTCGGTGATTACCGTAGAATCTTCTGGTGCCATTAAATTATTTGCAGGAAAGAGCTACTCGGAATACATCATTTGCATATTTCAACCGTTCTTTTGAAATTTCACTGTGTCGAGAATCTTCATTTTCTCCAATTGTCGAAGGGTCATAAATTTGCGCATTTGTTGTGAAGGGTAAGTTAAATTAACATGCATTAGGAATCCAAATCATGCTCATTGTACTACTATTGATTTTCAGGTTTTTCCCGAATCTGTCATTGAATCTGGCCATGTCAACATCGATCTTCTCATTGAAGTCAGCGCTGGACAGTAACAAAGCACATGCTTAATTATTTACAAGCGATAAACACTGCAGCACAATGGTTTGCATCAAATCGACTACTACTAAACAACGAAGACAAAAAGAATAACGTTTACTACAAATACGTCTAATAAATAACAATCGGTACAATACTGAAAACCTACTAATTTTACTAGGAACAGCCCTATTTGCAATACAAAGAATAAAAACAACAGTCGAAGAATGGTGTGCACGGTTTTCAATCCTGGGGTCATTCGACACACTTCAACGGTTTCTTCATAATGACTGCATATGTGTAAGCCACCATATTATACTTATAGATGAATCCTACAAGACACGCTACTGGTAGTGACACCCAAGATACAATCCAAAAGAACCAATTATTACAGACGATACTGGTCAAACTTAAATTTTGTATCGGCAAACAGCAGTTGGCATAAATTTGTCACTGAGGAAATTGAGAGTGAATAAATATAATAATAAATCATATATACCTACTTACTATAGCGTTGAATATAATTTTTATTGTAATGGTTTGTGCTTTGTACTGCTGCAATAAATAGTACTATTTTTTCAAACTGCAATGTAAATAAAAATTATCGAAACAAAATTCACTCAATTTTGCTTACCGTGTGTAATTAGGTACCTACCTACTACTTCAAAGTTGAAATACTAAATTTGTTATATTGAATAAATTATTCATGTCGAGGTTATTAATTATTATTTGAGGTTATGATACATAACTGTCAATGACTGATAAAATTTTTATGTTCGGTACATTTGAACTACGATACCTTTTATCAACTTTACCTAAGACTTTACCCATTGACTTTATTTCAAATTTTTAAAAAAATTTTTGAGTTTCGCAACTTTAAACTTTCATCAAGTTGACTTCTAATTGGGTTGTAATCGTATACAAATTTTGGTGCAGATCTGTGAGGGGAAGGGTTGGCCTTGCCCTTTCAGTCATTTTCATTATACTCATATCGCAGACTCATTTTTTTAATACTACCATGTGTTTAGGTAAGTTTTGCAGAATTAAACAAAATAATTTTATATTGTTTTGATTTCTTCTTCGTAAAAGGTAAGTAAGAATAATACAAAACCCTATCAATTTTTACTGGGTTGTATAATAATGTTACAATATGTTGTTGTCCAACCAAATCTTAAGAGCGTGCTGCAAATGTTGATGCAAAAACATGTTTCAACATATGGCGCGCCCTGAAATATTAATCTTTTATACAATTCTTTTCACCAATACAGAATTATAAAGATTTCAAAGATTCGTAGAAAAGATTAATATTTTAGGGCACGCCATTTGTTGAATATGTTTTTGCATCAAAATTTGCAGCGCGCTCTTAATTAAACATTTAAATCACTTTAATTTACTTTTAACAGATTGAACCACGAAAATCAGAAGAACCAGGAGGACCCAGCAGTAACGAATTAAAAAATTAACAATTGTTTCGAAGGATAAGCCGCTTCTTCTACTCAAAGTTTTTGTGTCTTTGAAAAAGAAGTAGTTTATCCCTTCAAAACAGTTGTCGATTTGTTAATAAATTACATGGGATTGAGCAAATATTGGCCGATATTGAAAAATTTATTGTTTAATAAAATTTTTTAATATTAAATCATTTTTTTTATTTTTTGGAGTATTCATCAATGTTCCTGCATCTTTTGGCAAAATTAAGTTAAAAGTATTATTTAAAAGTGTTAAAAGATCTTTAACAGCAGGCCCGTAGCCAGGATTTCATTTCGGGGGGGGGGGGGAACTTGTAAAAAGCCTTATGTAAACTTTTCGGTGGTTATTACAAATAAATATATTATTTAAGAATATTTCCACTTAAACTAGGGCCACTGTAAATCACTTCTTCCACTTCATTTTCACTGATGTGCTCACTTGCAAGAGGCACTGCATTATCCGTATTGCTGTCGTCATCTAATTTTATCCTTTTGGGGGTTTTAGTAAAAAAAGATAGCAAAGTACCATCTCTCTTTTTTCCACTCATTTCACACACACCACGGTGTAGAAACTTCATAGGAAAATATTAGACCCTGATATTAATGGTATTTTAGTTGGCGAATTTTCTTAAGATGGCGCTGTTTCAATAATTATTTAGAAAAGTACAGAATAACATTACCTATTATCATAGAATATCATATAAATTGGAATTTTAAGACGATTATCAAATTATAATAGTGAAAAATAGTTAATTTGTGTAATTTAAATTTAAATATAGTGGAATAAAATGTAAAGATACGTATTAGTTGACCCATGACACCCAGGGGGCGCAACGATAAGACAGTTTAAGACTGTCTAAACTTTTAACATGGAAGTTTCCCTTCTATTGTAAATCTTATATTCTATGACACACACCTTGTTAAATTTGTTCCTTTTTTTTATAATTTTCACTACAATAATCACTACAGGTCAAAGTTAATTAAAAGCTGTTTGTATATTTTATTTTGCATACTGCATTGTAACAGTACCCTAATATATTGATAAGTTATAAAACAAGTATCAACCTGCAACAAAATAATTACAAAGCATGTAGGAAATTCCAAAAATTAGTAATACCGTTACATGGCTATTAAATTAAATAATTAATCCCATGGTTTTCAGGTAAAAAGGGATAAGTAGGTTTGACCTATAAGCCGACAATGAATTACGGCAAATAAATTTAGAAAAAAACTTAGTCCTACATTGCAAGTTGCAATTGAATCGGATAACGCAATCTCGTCTTCGGTTAATTGTGATGTTGATGGTGACGTTCGTTCACTAAAATCTTTACCAAAAAATATATTATAATCAAATTTACGATATAATAATTAATAAAAGATGCTTAAAGCCGTCCGGCACGTGTTTTTAAAAAATTTAAAAGATTAGTATATTATAGCATATCATACACGTGCCTTTAATTTAATTACGTAGATACACGTAATAAATTTTTAAATTTGTAAATAGTAATTATAATCTTATGACATAAGATTATAATATTAAACTTAATTATTAGGCAAAAACAGATCTGACTCACCAATAGAGAAACTTTGTTACCAATATTTAAAACGTTTATTAGCGTTCTGTTTTTGCCTAACCATCCTGTCTCTATTAATTATACAACTCAAAATCTACAAACAAAATTTGTTTGTGCAACATTTAATGTTGGTTGTTTAATCATCAATTTAAATTTTTTACCAAAAACCTATATTTTCAAAAAATTTCAAAAATTAGTAAGTACACGTGCCTTTATACCGGGTGACGATCGCCGATGTGAACATAGGAAATTAGCGTGAGAAATTAATTTTTCTTTAATTCCTGCTTCATAATTAATAACTAATTTTGTTGTTAATGTGTTTTGAACTCCTTTAATTAAATAGACAATATTTGATCAATCTAAAAAAATGTATGTGAATATCGCACCGCCAGTTCAATAGGGTTGCAAGTGCAAAATTGGTCTGTTTTTAGTTATTGCTGTATTGCAGTTCTTTGCAATCATAGCTATTGTAGAATACTGCCATATCAGCAAAATTTTGTTTAGAAACGAACTGAGGTAAAAGATAAGTTCCTATGAACTCATTAAGTGTTAGGTAACTATAAAACTGTTTTCTTGATTTCTCAACAATTACTCCTTTTGCACTTGCAACCCTATTGAACTGGCGGTGCGATATAATCACAGGTTTTTAAATAATCATGATTTTTACAACTAAACTTTGTGGCGTAGTGCATAACACTCCAGGTTATCGAAGTACAAGTGAGAAGGTCCGTGGATCGATTCCCAGCTCCGGTAAGATTTTTAAAATTTATAATAATTATATTTACAGATATTTGCAGATTTACAGACTCCAACCGTGGATAAATTCAGGACCAACTATCATCAAATGAAATAATTAGGAGAAAATCGTAATTTATGAGTTCAACCATAATATAATAATAGATAATTACTTAATAGAGAAAAGAATACTAAAAAGGGATATTAAGTTAAGAAATTAATTAAATTAAAATAAATTAATTTTTTCATTTTTTGAAAATTATTTACAATAAATATTTTTTTGACACGTGGAAATCAAAACCGTTGCAGGCTTTTCTCAAGTATGCCACAGGGCTGCCTCAGGTAAATTCGTGCGCCAAATTACTCAGACAGCACCTGTAGCAGACTTGCCTCATTCCTGCCTCCGACTTACCCTCAATCCTGTCTCAGGGTTGCCCCAGGCTTTTCTCAGGTGTGCGACAAGCGTGGTGCAGGTTTGCGCCAGCACCAGCTTGCTTTCTCCCAAGTGTGCCACAGGGCTACCTCAGGTAAATTCATGCGCCAAATTACTCAGACAGCACCTGTGGCAGGCTTGCTTCACTCCTGCCACAGGAGCAGGTCCTGGGTGAGTTTTCACTGACAGGCAAATGCCAGAAATTTCGCAGGTTAAAATGTTACTTGGGCGGGGTCTCGGCGAAACCGGCAGGTGGCGGAATGAAGAAAAGAAGTTCGCGCGCAACCCACCGAGTGAGGTGGTTGCGGTTTTGCTATTTGGCGATTTTGAGTTATGTAAAAACGATCAAGATTTTTTTTTATAAATTAATAAAGTGATTGAATTATTATAGTTGGTGTTTATTTCTTTTTAGAAATTGAAAATTAAATTTAGGGTCGTATTCACTAACTCATCCTTTAAATAAAGATCCTTTACGTAAAGGCAAGGTACTTGAAAGGATCCGTTAAAAAACGCATTCTCTAACTCGTCCCTTAGGTGATTTTTTGTACCTGGCCGTTGTCGTTACGTAAAGGCAAGGCGAATGCTTTTAATCGTAATAGTACACGTTGAGTACTATTCTCATTGGTTGATTTGAAAATATAACCTACAAAATATTTTACGTTTGACAACTTGTAGCATTTCAAATGCTATTATTATATTTTGGCGGAAATCTATGCATCACCCTGTGTGCGTTTCAAACACGCGCATCGTATTGAATTTCGAAAATTTGTCAAATTTCATTCTTCTGCTTATCTGCATGAAAGATAGAAGTTTCATTTCTCGTTGTGTGCAATTTTATGTTTTAAAAGCCACAAATTGTTAGTTTATTGAAGTGATCTTTTGTTTTACCTTCTGTGCTACATTTGTGGGTAAGATTGCATTATTTTCTATCATGAGCGGAAGTTTGACTTTGATAAATTTTAGCTTTTTTCGTACTACCACGTCAATTTTCTGTGACGTCAATTTTTGGTTTCTAATCTTAATTATGGTTTTTCTGAGCGGGTGCACATGGTATGCGGTAGCTGATTGTCCATCTGGCTATTTTATCCACCAACCATATGGTTATTTGTATGGATATGGGCCAGCAGTTTGGTTATCTTGTTTCCACCTGCGATAACCTTGATTCCTGTGTCGAACCATCTGTGGCAGCCATTTTTAACGATGTTGGGATTTCGTTTTTGGGTTCACCATTCCCGTATGAGATCAATGGAGAACCGATACAGTTGCCTAAACTCTTCATTCGCCAATCGAAAAGGGATCCCTGGTATCTCTTAACCGTCTCTTTAATTGTGCACTTTCTTTTCTAAAACACACATACGATTATGATTATGCAGGGATTATTTTATGTTATCATCAATTTTGAATTACAAAAAGGCGTTTAGGAAATCTTTCATAACAACGTTTTTACACTTTATAATATTAACTTCATAATATTATATTATTAATTATTATATTTAACCATAACATACCTTTTGCGTAATTAATTAAGAATATTATTCAATTGAATATTCATTTTGTAAATAAATTCACTTTTGAAGTTCACATTCACTAATAAAAACAACACTTCAATTTCCTTAAAGGCGTCTAATGACCATCCCTTACGTAAAGGATCAACTTGGTGTATTCTGACGCTAATAACGGATCCCTTCGAATTACAGAATGCTCAAATCCTTTACGTAAAGGCATCTCTTGCCGCGCGTCGTTTCGTAAAGGACGGCCTCTTGCTAAAGGATCCTTTATAATTACAGAATAGGTTTAGCCTTTACGTAAAGGCATCCTTTCCGTAAAGATCCTTTAAGAGTTAGTGAATACGACCCTTAGTTTTAAAACGTACAGTTTAGAAGGTCGTGCCGATAAAGCCGCGGACGATAAGAAAAATTTTTGGACTGAGCAGCTGGGGGCGAGATTGATAGCCGGGACCGGTAGATTTGATTTAATTTTTGGAAGAGTTCTGTTGCCGGAAATTAATCGGTCGGCCAATATCACGTCAATATATACAGATGATTTTTGATCAATCTCACCCCAAGTATGATCAATTCCACCCCAAATGACGTACTGAGAAAATCAGTAAATGATCCAAGATAAAAAATTAAGGTTAAAAATATCAGGTAAAATAATCTAGCGAAATAAAATCCATTTAAAAGAAGCATTTTTTAAATTAAATTAAGCAATTTATGAGTACTACCAAGTTTTAATTTTTATTAAGCCAGAACGATTCTAGTATTATAGTTCTTACCTTTAACTTCCAAATACTGCAAGGTCCATTTTTGGATTTGGTTCTCTTGCGGATGTATAGGCGTTTAAAGAGAGACTTTGCCTGAAATTTTAAGAATTTGCATATTTCAGGCAATAATTTGGACGTATTTAATAAGAGACAAAAATTTGAAATTTACAGGATAATTTAGTTCTTACCTTTAACTTAAAAAAACTTCAAGGTCCTTTTTTGTTTCGTCCTCTCGCAGATGTACGGTTGTTTAAAGAGAAACAAAATATATAGCGATTCATTTATTTATTCGGTTTGATTTTTTGTTTATTATTTCAAGAGTCACTTCTTAATGAAGTTGAAATATATGTACGGCAATGAAAATTCTAAATTCTACATTTCAAAAAATCATTCATAAATGCATTCCCAAATGTATAAGCTTATCATACTGTTTTACATTGAGATCTACCCTACGATGACCCTTCATGGCAAGAACTGATCAATTTGAAGGATAATTGCATGAGAGGGTGGAAACCGTTTCGGGTCTTCCCATGGTATCAGGAGCAACACTATCAGTATCCTCCGAGTCTAAATTGACAACAAAACTACCTCAAGAGTTCACGATGGAGGAAGCAGACTATCAGATGTTGTTCTTAAGAACCATAACAGCAATAAAATTTATAATTATGTAAAGAAACTCCACAATGTGTATAATCTTCAGCAACCATTTGTTACCCCGTTCGTCTCCAAGAACGATAGCACTGGCCACTTGACCCTTCTGATAGTGGAAGGTAGCTAACTTTTGGTTTTTAGCCAACAGTTCTGAGAGCTTAGGTCGCGCTTGCGCGTTTCGTGGGTTCTTTTTGGGCTTAAGCTTACCTGTCAGCAATCTCAATTCCACGACAAAAGGCTCTTGGAGTTCACAGTAAACAATATTCAAAACAGGATGTATGGTGGGCGCCAGGAAGAAAACAAATAAAACGCGAGAGTCCTGTTTGTAACTACCAAATCTTGATTTAATATCCCAACACAGCAAAATACAGAATCCTTGAGCCGAAGCTCCAAACACCGTGGGCGGACTGATGGTCCAAAAGTGAAATAGATTACACGACGGACGGTTCTGATGGAACTCAAAACAAAGGGGTATCTCAGCTTGATCAGTTATCACGCTCAATGAGATCGTATATCTCAGGTATATGAAAAAAATAGAGCGCTCATGTACGACTCCTAATACAAAGTACACAATGAGAATGAACTCACCGGATTTGATGTTATCGATGCAAAGGTGCTCTGGATGGTTGCTACTCGGTCGACCGAACGGCACCTCCTGGAGATATTTGACCACTGGGTAAGTCGTATGACCCGTTCCTGTAAATTCAAACTCAGTAAGCACAATGTAAAAAGAGATCGTAAGGCCCAACTGTTCTATAAGCACAAAACTGGGCGTTAACAACTGAGAAACTAAGATTTTACATATATTGATTATAATATTGATACCACCAGATTTGAGGATTGAAATTCGTTGTCCGACGTGTTTTTGTTGGAAATAGTGATCTTGGGGTCCCACGATGACCAAGTAATAATATGGCTTCGTACCGGAAACAGATGTAGTGAAAGGTACTTCAAAAATAGACCTAGAGATGTTAGATGATAAGTTGTACTTCACCGCTACTAGATCAAATTGGGTATCCATATAAAGGCCGTAAGATACTAGGTCAATAGCTTCCGTTTGGGCTTCTCGTATGATATACGTGGTTGCACGTGTATACAAAAAAGAACGTGATGTTGATTATAGCTACCAAATCGACAATTAGACAACTTCCACTATATTCCTACACACTCAACGTCAACCATATAGAAAATATAATGACCAAAGGATATCGATTCATCCGAAAAAACACCACTTATTTTCATCAAAATTCCACGGCTTCCGTCAAAAATCACACCACCTGTCCTTCTCTTTTTCGTCTCCCACTCTCTTACTAACCTCCTTTTTACCAACTCCAATCCCGAAAATCTAAACAAAACTGTTCAAATTCCCAGGAAGACGAACAGTTGCCTAACTGCAAAGGCAATGATCTCAATAAATTGAATTAATTTGAATTGAATAAATTGAATTAATGTAACACCTCGAACAAAATGGGTGTTACACATTATAACGCCAAAGGCGCTCAACTCTGATGTTAATGACAACCAAAATTTATATTTTTACCTTTAGAGCATAGCAATCTGTGGATCTATTGCTCAGGTGTTTGTCTGTTAAATAACTGTAGAAACAGTGGAATAGGTAACTCAATAAAATTCAAAAGTTATTTTTTGTTACTTTATTTAGTCACCCATAAAAATTTTTATACAGATGGGAGGACTCACAACATTTCTAAATAAACAATATAATACATTATTAACAATTTAAAATTTATTTAATTTATTAAAATATAACAATAATATATATTATTAACATTAAACTAAAACATATTAAAATCGAAAATGCTCTCAAGAAGTGTATCGATGTATAAAAGATATAACAGTTGGTAATAAATCTTAAAAAAGAATTTTCAAGAAAAGTATGTAAGTATGCATTATAAAATTGTAAAGTAGAGAAAACCTCATTAAGCGCTAAAATATTAGAATTGTAACTATACTAACAAGGGGAAGGCTAACTTTGTTAATCACCTTTTAAATATGAATATAATAAATTGAAAATAAGAATGAAAAAACTGGTACATCTTTACAATCAAAACTTACATTAAAAATTACATTTACAACCAAATAAAATTTTTAACATTATTTTAATTAGTACAAAATTTCTTGTCCAATTCTGATAAAAGATCTGGGTTTTTAGTGAAAAGAAATAAAAAAATGTATCAAATTGTTAATTAAAATTGTAGTTAAGAAAACGTCCAACATATAAATGGTTATAGTAATTAAAAATAAAATTAATTTTTTCATTAAAATAACAATTATTCTTATGTCAAATATGAAATTGACAAGTGTTTAGCAAAATAGTATTATACTTAGGGTAAATGGGTATAAGAGCACGCATGTGTATAAGAGTACTATCAGTTTTTTTTAAATATATGCTACCATCTATTAAATGTTTGAATGGTCAGGTGGATTAATAATTGCAGATTCTGATACAGGAAAAAACGGGAATCGGCATTATCGGTTTTTATAATATGCATGGCGATTATAAGATTATGCTTGTTTACACTGTAGTTTCTTGCGGTTGTACTTTTAGTGTTTCTGGAAGTAAGTAGTAATGTCATGGATTAATAAACGTATTTTTATGCTTCTATATAATATTGTTACTGTTTGCATAGTTGAAAACTATTGAAAACTTAATTTTTGCAAGAGAAATTGCTTTTTATTTAAAATTTACCGTATACGTATAAGAGGACGCAATGGGCAAAATCATATGATGACTGGATTAAATGTTCAGAATGAAAAAAATGGTGGGAAGAAACTTGTACAACGTTTGTAACAAGAATTTTTATTTGTGCTAGCTGTGAGGAGTGAAGTTAAAGTGATAATCTGATTTTGAATACTTAAAAGTTTGCTATTTTACTTTCTATCATGTGAGTATTTTATTATTTATAATATTTTACATAGCCAAAAGATATGCGTACTCTTAAGCATTAATACGCGTACTCTTATACATATCTATGTATAAGAGTACGCATTTGCAGTCGCTACGAATTAAGTTAAATATCTCATATTTATGTAATAACCTATTGAGAAACTGGTTAAAAATATATTCTCAAATATCTACTTTAACAAATGACATGTAAAAACATTATATCCGCTTAACAACTGGGAAATTATTTCACTTTGTACACTAAGTGCGTACTCTTATACACAATCCGCCTACGTTTAAAATCTAATATTTTAACATTTAGTTAAGTTTTTGTAAACCTTATATAGTTCTATTCATTACATAGTGCAATAAATTAATATTACTTTATATATTTTTTAGATTGTTAATTTCTTAACTCGTGATAATAATTAATTGGTATATTTCAATAGTATTGTGTGAGTTAAATGTAACATCGTACTGCAAAAATAATAATAATAAGTAAAATGTATACTTAACAAATTATACATTTTTTTCTACAAAATTAGCGATATATTAATAATGTCAAGAAACGCCTTACAATCTAGCCTGTCTCTTATAATAATATTATAGTAATAGTACAGCTATTATAGGCCAAGGTTGTGAAGACATGCATTATAGCCCTAGCGCCAAGATCATATTCCGAGGTGCGAAGCACCGAGGAATATAAGGCGCGAGGGCTATAATGGTCTTCACAACCGTGGTTATATATACGATTTTTTCCACTACTAGGTTTATTACAATTCTTTTAATTTTTGTTAATACAAAATATTCTAATTTAAAATATTTATTTTAAATAAATTATAAAACAAATGACAGTATTTTGTTTTCTTGATTTGACATGTCTTGACAATTTTAAATTAATTGTGATTAAAAGTTGAAATTTGAAGTTTATGAGCCGTTTAGTGAGTTTTTCTAACTGTTTTGTACCCCCTCGAATGTACCTGAACCTTGCCGTGGTGAGGGGGCTTTGTCTTTGATGAAGCGGCGGGCGTGCACCTGTTAGGATTACGGACCGAGGACTTAAAACTCCTGTGTGTTCGGTCTGATTTGGCGGACGGGCTTGGCCGGGGTGTAAAAACCTTTGGGCTCGGTCCTGTCTGTCAAGGAACCAGGAAGACGGCTGACGTGGAGAAACATACTAATACAGGCACCCGCGTGTTTTTGCCGTGCGTGGAAACCCGTAAGGAAGGATGAGGGGATCCTGGTGGCTGAGTCGGCCCGGGGGCGCTAGTTGTCTCCTGGGTCTGGCAACACTCCACTTTGGCCTTGATTTCTTCTTAAACGGGCGGTCTGGGCTAGTCCACCCAGATCAATCGGCTATGCCGCCCTCCATCTGAGGGTCGCACAGTAGGCTGAATCCCTAAAAAACGAGAAATTTGCTTTTTTCTCTTTTGCTTTTTTTCACAATTTCTTATATACTGTTTGTTTGCGGTTGGTAAATTTTTAATGGATTAAAAAAAATGAAGTCGAAAAAAAGCTTAAAAAGGCATGTCCTAACAGGTTTTTTGCGTGCAAAGAACATATTTATACTGAACATGCTTAAACGAAATGAATAGCACTCATTTTAAGAGTCGCATTATGGATTTAATACGTAAAATGATGATTTTAAAATTTATCTTCATATGAACTTTTCTCGAGTTGTAGGAATATCATACTCGTGAAATTTTGTATGCGTACTTCTTAACTACATATCTACATCATATTAAAATTTCTCTCACAAATGCCTGCCACCTTCCGAAATATTAACATTTAATAAATTGCTCTTCCAAATCTTTTAATCTTGGTTTAACTCTAGTTTTTAACATAAAAAGCTATGTTCTAACAGGTTTTTTGCGTGCAAAGAACATATAGCTATACTAAATACTCAAATGAAATAAACAGCACTAATTTTAAGAGGCCCATGATGGATTTAATACGTAAAATGATGATTTTAAAATTTATCTTCATATAATATGAACTTTTCTCGAGTTGTAGGAATATCATACTCGTGAAATTTTGTATGTGTATTTCTTAACTACATATCTACATCATATTAAAATTTCTTTCACAAATGCCTACAAACTTCCGAGATATTAACATTTTAGAAATGGTCCCTCATAATAAGATACTTAAATTTTTTGTACACCCTGTATACAGTATCTTATTATGAGGGACCATTTCTAAAATGTTTATATCTCGGAAGTTTGTAGGCATTTGTGAGAGAAATTTTAATATGATGTAGATATGTAGTTATGAAGTACGCATACAAAATTTCACGAGTATGATATTCCTACAACTCGAGAAAAGTTTATATGAAGATAAATTTTAAAATCATCATTTTACGTATTAAATCCATAATGCGACTCTTAAAATGAGTGCTATTCATTTCGTTTAAGCATGTTCAGTATAAATATGTACTTTGCACGCAAAAAACCTGTTAGAACATGGCTTTTTATGTTAAAAACTAGAGTTAAACCAAGATTAAAAGATTAGGAAGAGCAATTTTTTAAATGTTAATATCTCGGAAGGTGGCAGGCATTTGTGAGAGAAATTTTAATATGATGTAGATATGTAGTTAAGAAGTACGCATACAAAATTTCACGAGTATGATATTCCTACAACTCGAGAAAAGTTCATATGAAGATAAATTTTAAAATCATCATTTTACGTATTAAATCCATAATGCGACTCTTAAAATGAGAGCTATTCATTTCGTTTAAGCATGTTCAGTATAAATATGTACTTTGCACGCAAAAAACCTGTTAGAACATGGCTTTTTATGTTAAAAACTAGAGTTAAACCAAAATTAAAAGATTAGGAAGAGCAATTTTTTAAATGTTAATATCTCGGAAGGTGGCAGGCATTTGTGAGAGAAATTTTAATATGATGTAGATATGTAGTTAAGAAGTACATATACAAAATTTCACGAGTATGATATTCCTACAACTCGAGAAAAGTTCATATGAAGATAAATTTTAAAATCATCATTTTACGTATTAAATCCATAATGCGACTCTTAAAATGAGTGCTATTCATTTCGTTTAAGCATGTTTAGTATAAATATGTTCTTTGCACGCAAAAAACCTGTTAGGACATGCCTTTTCAAGCTTTTTTTCGACTTCATTTTTTTTAATCCATTAAAAATTTACCAACCGCAAACAAACAGTATAGAAGAAATTGTGAAAAAAAGCAAAAGAGAAAAAAGCAAATTTCTCGTTTTTTAGGGATTCAGCCTACTGTGGGTCGGTGGGACGAGTCCTTGGCAAGGACGGGGTGCGTCAGCATTCTGCCTTGCTGGGGGCTATATTTCCTGAGTAGCCCTGATGTCGACTTGTCGGCGTCCCCTTTTGCGGGCTCCGTGGCGGGTGGGGAGCTCGGGGAATGAAATTTAACATACACTTCATGGATAGTAACGACAAACAAACCAAACTGACAGATGTGACCTCCGAGGCTACACTGTCCAACAAAGGTGCGTCCGCTCAGGATGCCCTTAACACGCAAGACTCCGAGGCCAGGAAGGGGACGTCCGATAAGGATGCCCCATCCGAAGGCTGCACTGGGGGGACTCGCCCTAATAAGCGTAGGATCTGCGGTGCGGAGAAGAAGCGGCGTAAAAAGGCTAAATTACAGCAAGCGGCTGCTGAGGCAGCTGGCCTGCGAACCACCGTGACTGAGCATGAGAGGGCTGGGCTGTCCAAACCTATGGGAGAGGACAGCACTCCCTCCGGGTCGGGCACGGGGAAGGAGACGCCAGCGAAGAAGGGGAAATCCAAACCCTTTCAAAAGCATGACGCCAAAAAGAGGGTAAGGTCTGCGGACTCTCGGCCATCGCCCCAGGGCAACCAGGGGAAGAGGGCTAAGATGTCTGCGCCTAAATCCAGACCAGCGGGTTCGATCACCTACAAGGAGGCTGCCACTAGGTGCCTCCGGGTAGCAGTGATTGACCGCTCTAGTCAGCTGGGCAAACTAACGGAGGCCCGGAAGGAAATAGTTGAGGGACACCTCTACTTGGCCCTCGATAGAACCATTAAGCTGGCTCATGAGGGGGCAAATGATGTACCCACTTTTGGGGGATTTCATTATTCTGGGGAGATCCTACGGATTGCCTGTGATAACGAGGGTTTCCTGAGGTGGCTGCGAGCAACCGTTGCTGGACTTCCGCAGTTGTGGGAGGGGGCAAGGCTTGAAGTAGTTCAGGTGGATGACCTGCCTAGGCTGTCCAAGGTCACTCTCTGGGTTCCGGGGAAACCTGAGCCTACTGAAGAGGTGATAGGACGGCTTAGGGCTCAGAACCCCTGGGTTAAGATCAATGAGTGGTGTACCTTCTTTGACACCGACAAGAGCGACCCCTTGGGGAAGCTCATTGTCTTTGGTGTTGGTGAAGGGGATGCCGAGGCACTCAGAACAAGGAAGGAAAGGTTGAGTTACAGATTCTCAAGCTTCCGGGTTAGGGTACAGCGCATTGAGAGCGCAGTACCGACACAAACGGTGGAGCAGGTGACTGCAGAGCTTGACCTCATGGGGATCCATGGGGATTCTCATTTGAAGTATCTTTATTTAGTAAAATAAAATAAAATACATAGTATTGGTAAGACTAACTAATTGGTTAGTCCGTTAATCCATAGCAAAAAATTAAAATTTCATATACCAATTATTAATAATAATATTTTTGTTTCAGGTCGTACAGGGAAGATAAAAAAAACCAGCATACGCCGGGGAAGGAATGCCATGAAGGGTTGGTTCCTAAGAGATGGGTGCCGTCGCATAAATGTGTATTGTAAGGAACTAAATGGGTAAGTATTTCATGTAATTTGTAGGTCTTATTTGTTCAAGTAAATATCTTTTAGGTCAATCAAGAAAATTCGGGTCAAGAAGCCAAAATTCGTACAGGGTGGAAGAAAGAAAATATTCCATTTTCATATCTAATAAAACAGCATGTCTTTGATAATTAACCAAAGACGTCATCATCATCAGTTAAGTTATCCGTTTGTGAATTGTTGAGATTATCATCAACTTCCGTATTTTTAGGTTCAATGAATGGATCCAAAAGCTCTGTCGGAGTAAGGTTGTATAAGTCATATAAGTTAACTGGAGTTTTTCCACCGTAGGAACATTCTATCGCAGCTCTCTCATCATCATACAATCCACACTCCAACAGTCTATGGATGGGGTCATCCAAAACCGGTTGAGCAAGATCAAAACGGTTTGAACATGCCCGACACGTACCATCTTCCAGCTTCCCCAATCGATGGAGAAACTTTCTGAATTCCCCGTGCCCTGTTAGTAACTGTGCAGTTTTGAAAGTCGGAGGGTTAATGAGTTTCATAGAAACTTCGGGTAAGAATTGATAGGTTACCCTACCAAATTCATACTCATCCCATCTTTTTTGCCAGATATTGTGTATTTCAGTGGAAAGTGCCTGCCTCATATGTGTTTTATACTTAAAACCCTGCGGGTCATAAGTTTTCCCACAAAATAAGGCAGTTCTTCCTCTCTTTAATTTCTTCCAGGCATTTAGTCGAACTATTTCCAAATCTAAGGGATGAATCCCAGCAATAACTCCAGCACCCATGGAGGATACAGAAGCATAGCCTTTGATCATAGTTCGACAGCAAATTCCATAACAAGATAAGAGTCGCCTTTGCACTGAAATTTTGTCAATTTTTTCAACCCAAAATTCGCTAGCATAACCTATTATCGGAATAATAGCTCCTTTATAAATTCTTTCCATTGACTGAGAAAGGTTAATATCCCATGATGCTTTGGCCTTTCTCCTGAGGGATGAGACCAAAGTAATTGCTTTTCTACACACGTAGTTTACATGTTCTTGCATGCTTAGTTTATTATCTATCAGTAAACCTAAATATTTGAATTTATCGACAATCTCAACTTTTTTGTTATTCAATTTTATATTCCATTTGAAGTAGTTCTTCCAAATTGGCCTATGTACCATGATCTTAGTCTTCTTTTCGGAGAGATTCAGTTTCATGGACCTACACCAATTATGGAGAGAATCTATCACAAACTGGATTTTTCTACATAACTCAATTTCAGATTCCGCTTCTACAATAATGGCAACATCATCAGCGTATCCTATCTCAGTGATTCCTCTCATGCCTTTAAGTGGACCTTCGAAGAAATCATCAAGACAGGAGTTCCAAAAGAGAGGACCAAGAACCGATCCCTGCGGGCAGCCCTTAGAAATCTTTTTGAAAACTTCAGTTAAACCATTTTTCAGGGAAACTTTTCTATCCATTAGGTAGGATTTAAGAATAAGCCTCAGTCGAAGCTTAATCTTTTTCTTATCAAAAATTCTAAAAACAGCCGGCCACCAAAGATTGTTGAAAGCCCCATCTATATCAAAGAATATAGATGCTAAAAACTTGCTTTTTGAAGATTTAACCTTGGTGAAGTATTCACTCAAGGCCAAACTGGTTGACTTCCCTTCTACAAATCCAAATTGTCGAGAAGAATGAAACTGAGGACAATCTTCAAGCAATCTAGATTTAATTATTTTTTCAAGAATTTTTCCCATTACAGGAAGAAGAGTAATGGGTCTGTAATTATTTATGATTCCGGGGTCTTCCTTAGGATTTTTAGTTATGATCCTAAGTTCTCCAGTTTGCCAGAAAACCGGAAAGTAGCCTAATTTCAAACATGCGTTAAGAATATTCAAGATTATAGGCCTGATAACAATATAGACCTTCTTAAGGAAGGATCCCTGTATGTTATCTGGACCAGGAGCTTTCTTAGCTTGGGTGTTTTGAACAAGAATATCTAGCTCAGCCACATCCACAGGTCTTACGTTCTCCATATTCTCCCCTCCCCCCAATGAATCGAAGTCCGACCTCATGATTTGGTGATCCATCGTTGCATCAGTACTCTTATCATCATCCGGGAGAAGCTTGTCTAATAGGAATTTCAAATTCTGGGCAGGCGTCATTGTTTCGACACCCTTGTCATCAAGGAAAGAGGTTAGAACATTTCTCCTCTTGAATTTTCCCGCAGCTAGTTTGTATGTAATCCCCCATGGGTTTTCTGGTAAATCATTCTCCACAAATTTTTTCCAGCTGTTTTCCCTAGCTAGTTTTAAAGTTTTCATGAATCTATCTTTGTAGATAATCATTGTGTCATAAAGGGCTTGTTTTTGTTCCGAGATTTTACATTTGTAAAGAAGATTTTTCTTATCAAGAAATTTCCTTCGTGATCTCTCAACATTATCTGTCCACCAATCAGGTCTCCCAATATATGTTTTTTTAAACCGAGCATGTTTTGAAATAAGATCTTGAAGAGACTTATTCATATCTACCACTAGAGACTCGATTTTTTCTTTTCTACTAAGATTTTCAGAGATTTCAACATTGGAATTAACCCAAGGATGAAGGACTCTTTCCACCGTTTCAATTGGAATAGTATCTGGGTTTCTAATTTTAATGTGGTTACCTGCAACACCTTCTACCCTCCCTATAGAAAAATAGATGGCTTTGTGGTCTGAAATACCTACACTCTCCATCATTTCCCAATTATGGGTTTCCGGAATAGAGCAGACTGTCCCAAGGGTAAGATCAATATTACTTGACCCCCCCCTTTCGTTCTCATAAGACATTTTCCTACAGGGCCGGTTGAAAATATGCAGGTTAAATTGGAAGATAAACTCTTCCAATTTCAAGGCACGCTCGTCAGCTTCCTTAACATCGAACCAAAGTTTGGATCTACAGTTGAAATCTCCACAAAGATAGATTCTATACCCCCTGAATTGCAGAAGCGTTCTTCTAATTTCGAAAAGAGCAAGGTCTATATCCACTGAAGGTGGGATATAGGCTCCTATGATAATGATAGGCTTCTTTGACCTGAAAGTTAATGAAGTGACCGTGTGATATATACTTGAAGAATGCCTAAGGAAATTAAAAGTAAAATCGTTCCCAATAGAATTATTTAATATAACACAAGTAGAGAATTTATCTCTACTTAATGCTGCTAATTGCATGTTCGGAAAGTAAGGGAGTCTGAAGGACCCCTCTGAACTGAAACAATAGGGATCTTGAAATATCCCTATTCCAAATTTTTCATCGGCCATCAAGCGTTGGGCATCCGCTGTGGCGGCCTCTGAATTCCTAAGATTGATATGGATAATTTTGAAGAAATTATCCATCAGAAACGTCATGATTTAGGATTGAACGGCAGTAAGCCTCCAATCTTGAATTATAAACTCTACAACTTGCGGCAGCTGTAGAGTGCCCGGAAGCTGCGTATTTAGCCCTTACGCAGTTAACACATTTATGCTTAGCAGCATCCTCTTTTACAGAGCAGTCATTCGTTCCATGCTCCGTGGATGTGCAATAGGAGCATGTCTTGACTGATTTACAGAATTTCGCGGTGTATCCAAACCTTTGACAGTTGTAACACCTAACAATATTAATGTAATCAGTTACTGCATAGTAACCCCAAGCGACGCTGATTTTTTCATTTCTAGTTACCCTTTCTCTCATGAGAGGATGTACTTCCAACACCCATTTATTTGATGGTTTATTTCTCGAGGCCACAAGGTTTATGCTTCTACACCAGTTCTGTCCAGTTTTCTCGATTATGTCGCCAAATCTTAATTTAAAGGAGTCCATTATGTCTTCTTTTGTAAAGATTTTATCTACTCCATTTATCGCTATGTTGGGCCATTTTTCTTCATGAGCTTTCGCCACTAATCCTTGTTCGCATACCACATCGTTATTAACTAAATTAAAAATTTCTTTACTAGAGGATTCGATTAGTAAACCCTTGTTCTTCAATTTTATTATTTTTTCTGGAATAAAGTTCATACCAAACGTAGTAACCGGGAGCCTCATCAATCTTTTGAGGGTGTCATCTGAATTGGTTGCATTAACACATTCCGATGGATGAATCATAATTTTATATTTGGTGCCTGTATTTGCTTTTTCAGCTGTTCTAATTCCTGCTTTCTTCTTAACAGCCGCGAGGTAGTCAAAAGGTGGGTTTGCCACTTTATTAGTAGCCGGGCCAACATTCGTTCCATCTCTTCCGTCTTTGATCAGTTCTTTCTCCACAAGTTCAGGGAGGTTGCCAAGGCGAAGACTTTTCCTAGGTGCTGGTATTGGAATGGTTCTGATACTTCTATCAATATTGTCAATTTTCTGAACCAAAACGTTCATATCTTCATTGCAGATTTTTTTAACCAATTTTCCATTTGATGATTCCATAGTTTGATTATTATCGATTTTCCCCGCCGTTCGAATAACTTTTCTCATTACTCTATTCATTTCTCGATTGCTGTTCAATAATTTGTGAATGAGTCCTTCTCTTACCGCTTTCGAGTCTTTGCTTTTATTGATGAAAAGTATCATTTCCTCAATAACGTCACTGAAATTGTTCGTCATATCGTCAATTTCCCTATGAATTTTCTCTTCTTCACTTCCTTCATTGATATCAGACTCCTTTCTCATGGTGTTAATCATATCTACCACCTCCTGTTGAGTATTTGCCATTGGTTCATTATTACAACTAATTGAAGCTTCATTATTATTGTTTCCCTCCTGGGAGACGTCCCTTACCGTTTTTGAGACCAAAGTCGAACTACCCACGTCATCGTCCATAAAATCTTCGAAAGAGTTCCTTCTGTCTCTTTTCTTACTGAGCTGTAGATTAGAATTTTCTGTGTCTGAATTATCAGAATCAATTAGACAATTTTTTCTTTTCTTATTAGTGTCATTAACGATTGTGTTCCTTTTCTTCACCTTTTTCGAAGTGGTTCTTTTTTTGTTTATACTCTTCCTTTTTCTGAGGTTTTCGACTAGTGTCCAATCTTCTTCTCGATCTTCCAATCCAGATTTTCCTAATGCAACCTCCGCGCCATCCGGTTTGACTGATGGTAGGCGCATTAAGTGAGATTCATTATCGGTTTTCTCAGTTATGATTCCATTATCTGAGTTGATGTGCAGATCAGTCTGAATAGTGGATTCATTTCTGAAGGGGAATACTGCTGAACTCCCTCCGGGCACTGCACTGAGTGCTGCCATGAGATTATCCCGCAGACATCGCACGTCCTCATCCATTTCCCCACTATTCGTTCCTTTCTGCAACATAACATTGCTTAATACCTTGATTGCATTATTGACGTCCATATCCATGCTTGAATTTGATTCGCCCATACAATTTTTAATCGCTTATAATCTTCATGGGGATTCTCAGGCGGCGGATACCGCTCCACCACAAAATCCCACCATCGAGGAAGCCTAATGGCTGCCTTGGGAGAGTGGAATTTTATTCAGGCAAACCTGCAGCATGGCCGGGCGGCTACGGCGACTCTTTGCCGCCGCCTTGCTGGCTGCAGGGATACAATAGCTCTGATACAAGAGCCACGAATAGTGAAGGGCAGAGTTACAGGCCTCTCATCCTTGGGAGGAAATGTCATAACAGGAAGCCCTTTAACAAAACTCAGAACATGTATATACATATCTGGTAATATTCAGGCCAATCCCTTACCGCAGTTTAGTGAAGGCGATCTAACGGTTGCCCGGCTAAGCTGTGACCTTGGGGATGGTCTTAGCGACGTTATTGTAGCATCAGCGTATCTTCCAGGAGACTCTCAGGATCCGCCACCGTCTCCAAAGCTGGTGGAACTGGTCAGGCACTGCGAGATTCACAAAAAACACCTCATCATTGGCTGTGACTCAAACTCTCATCATACCTCGTGGGGGAGTGGAGACTGCAACAAGAGAGGTAAGTCCCTTTTTGATTACCTTATTGGTACTAACTTAGTAATTCTTAATCGGGGTGACACACCAACCTGGTATGTGTCACCCGAATGCCATTCCGTGATTGATATCACCTTGGCGTCGATAAGTGTTACAACAAAAATCTTTGACTGGCATGTGTCAAAAGAGCTGACTATGTCGGATCATAGATGGATTTGCTTTAAAATTAAAGCCGTGAAAGTCGAGCCTAGGCAGGTAAGGAATCCGAGGAAGCTGGATAGGAATGTCTTCTTGGATGTACTATCTAGCGCTTTGGAGGCCGACATGCCAAAGGCAATCACAAAAAAAGATCGACTAGAAAACACTGATGAGATTGAAATATGCACTAACGTATTACAAAACTCACTCATTAAGGCATTTGAGACTTCTTGTCCGCTGACAGCGGTTGATTCTGGCAGACGAGCAACACCTTGGTGGTGCAAGGAGCTGGATCGGATGAGGAAAGCGGTCACGAGGCTCTGTAACAAGGCGAAGAAATCCAAAAGTGGTTCTGACTGGGAGGAGTTTAAAAACCTTCGGCTGGAATACAAGAGGATGATTCGCCAAAAACAGCGTGAGTCTTGGAGGGACTTCTGCAGCGACATTGCGTCCACTACGGAGGCGGCTAAGCTGAAGAAGATAATTTCCAAAGACCCAAGCCAACAGCTTGGCACGATCCGTCGAGATGACGGCTCCTTTACGGAGAGCCTCAAGGAGACTGCCGAGGTACTGTTACAAACACACTTTCCTGGTAGCACAACTGTCTCGGATCATCAGTGGACTGAGCTTAGCGCGCGGACACCGACTGAGGCGGACTGGGAAAGTGTAAATTTAACTGTGAACCCTAACAAGACGGAATGGGCAATTAGATCCTTCAGTCCCTTTAAATCACCGGGGCTGGATGGAGTGTATCCGGCCCTACTCCAATGGGGCCTGGTATTCCTACTCAGTCCCATAGTGAAGGTGTACAAGGCGTGCATTGCGCATGGCTACACACCAAGGGAATGGCGCAAGGTTAAGGTAATCTTCATACCCAAGCCAGGGCGGAGTGACTACTCTCTGGCTAAATCATATAGGCCAATTAGTCTTACATCCTTCTTTTTGAAGGCACTGGAAAGACTGTGCGATAGAGAAATTCGGGATGCAGTGTTGGTGCATAGCCCACTACACCTGAATCAACATGCATACACTACGGGGAGATCTACTGAGTCTGCACTACACAAGGTGGTGGAGCGTATCGAGAGATCGTTACAATCTCAGGAATGTACCCTGGGAGCGTTTATTGATATTGAGGGAGCGTTTGACAATGCTACCTCTGAAAGCATCTGCAACTCCCTACATGAACATAATGTGCCTAACACCATCATTAGATGGATCAGATCTATGCTGAACTGTAGGGCTGTTGAGATAAGTGTGGGAGATGCGAAAATTAGAGGGGCGGTTAATAAGGGCTGTCCGCAGGGAGGCGTTCTCTCGCCTTTGCTGTGGAATTTTGTGGTGCATAGCCTCCTAAAGCTACTCAATGATAACGGTTTCTACACTGTAGGATACGCAGATGATATAACCATACTGCTTAGGGGGAAATTTGAAGATGTCCTGTGTGAATTAATGCAGGGCGCTTTAAGAATCCTTGAGGCATGGTGTTCAGAGCAGTCTCTTTCGGTTAATCCAACCAAGACTGAGCTTGTACTATTCACCAAAAAAATAAAGCTGAGGAACATGAGAATGCCTCGCTTAAAGGGAACCCCTCATAAAATTGGCTTCAGAGGTCAAGTATCTGGGAATTACACTCGACTCGAAGCTAAATTGGGGCAAACACATTAGCACTAAAGCGACGAAAGCAAGCATGGCCTACTGGCAGTGTCGCAGGGCATTGGGAAGATCATGGGGTTTTTCCCCAAAGATTGCCCTCTGGCTGTACACTGCCGTAATAAGGCCTATGCTCTGCTATGGCGCACTCGTCTGGTGGCCCAGAACCAGACTGACTACGGTGGTGTCCTCTCTTGAACGGCTGCAAAGATCCGTCTGCGTAGCAGTGACGGGAGTGATGCGAACAACACCCACCGCTGCACTGGAGGTTCTCATCTGCCTTCCTCCCTTAGATCTCTTTGTGGAGGAGCAGGCGCTGAGAGCCGCTCTAAGAATGCGGGCATGGGGTCTTTGGACCCATAGGTGGGGAGCCAAGGGGCATACACGGATTCTGGAGGACTACTCTAAAAGGGTGCCTCTTCTGAGTCTTGATGCTGACAGGATCCCCCCCAAATATGTGTTTAGGAGAAATTTTACAATTCTGTTAGACACAAAAGGATCTAACCGTGCTGACATATGTCTGTACACGGACGGCTCCAAAAACAAGACTGGCTCGGGTGTGGGGATATTCTCCTCGGAACTGCAGCTAGATATGAAGATATCGTTGGGGAGGTACGCCTCTGTTTTCCAGACGGAACTCATTGGAGTGCTCCGCTGCGCAGAATTAGTCCAGGAAAGTAATATCCGGGGCAAAACAATTCAAATAATCACTGATAGTAGGGCGACCCTTGCGGCACTAAATCGCTGCAAGATCATCTCTGGTCTTGTGCTACAATGCATTGAGACACTAAACGTGATATCAATTCATAATGTCGTAACTCTCAGCTGGGTTAAAGGGCACGAAGGGAATGAGGGCAACGAGAGGGCTGATGAGCTGGCGAGGCTGGGTTCGGGAAATGCACCATGCGGTCCGGAACCTTTTCTCACACTGGCTGTTAAAACCCTTGATGCTATCATAAAAGGGGAAACCCGCAGACTGCATGCGGAAAGATGGGTGAATGTCGCTGGATGCCGTCAGGCTAAGGCGGCAATTAACGCACCGTCTGACAAACATGCAAGATACTATCTGAAGTTGTCTAGGGACAGCCTACGAATTATCGTGGGATGTCTTACGGGGCACTGTAAGCTAAACAAGCATTTACACACAATGGGACTTGTTGACAGCCCATTGTGTCGGGGATGTGAAGAAGAAGATGAAACAGTGGAACATGTGCTTTGCGACTGCCCAGTGTTAGCATCGAAAAGAGGATCCATGTTGGGTAGCTTCTGGCCTAGCATGGCCAGTATTAGTAGCACACCGCCTTCAAAAATACTCGAGTTCGTCTTGAGTTTGGGATGGCTTGAGGAATAGGAGGATGGGGGCTGCTGACACCGGAGGTAGCATAATGGGCCCGGTTTTGTGGCCTGAGTGCATGTAAACCTTGGTTTGCCCTCCACACTCAATCCAGAATCCAAACTGTTTTGTAATAGAAAATCTACTACCGGAAAAACCTTTGTGTTTTCGCATTGAATTTTATTAGTATAATTAAATAAATCGTGGTTCGTCAAATTAACAAGTGATGGCGCTGTCACTTTCTGTCACATTTAATTCGAATTTAAGAAAATTTTTAAAATTAAATTAATCTATTAAAAAAGCGTTTTAAATTGTTTAAATACAATTAAATAGCATTTTTTGATTATTCTAAATCATCTTATAACAACATTTTTCTTTAAAATAGTCGCCAAATTATCGAAAAATATCATTTTGTTCATTATTAACTAGTAGTTAATAATGGAAAAATTGTTGACCACTAGTCTACAACGTGTCACTTCTGAAGCTTCTAACCTAAGTAAAAATGATAGCCTATATGACTAGTAGTGGAAAAAATTTATTAAGCAATTTGTACAAATAAAAAACAATATTTGGAACATCTCATTCGAGTAACATATTACATTAATTATTACTATTAATACAATAATACATATTAGGTAACAATACAAAATACAATGTAGCATGGTATGTTAGTGGTGGTGGTAGGTAAGTAACCTCAGCTCGGTTTTTTAAAATTTCCACTGTCAAGAATCATTAAAAACGGTACAAAAAGCTATTATAAAACAAAATATTTGCGAACCATTGTAAATAGGGCTCTAAAAAGTCAAATTTTTAAAATTTGTATTGTCCGATGCAGTCTTACGAGTTAGAAACGGTTTAGAACATTCCATTGGCTGCCGAAACCCCGCCTCTAACATATCCCACCAAAAGCTTATATAAGGTGTGTACTTCATAAAATGCTCTCAGTACATACTGGCGATCACAACAATGTGTCGTGTGTTGAGCGTTAAAAAACAGTTCTTTTTAGGGCCAAAAATACTTAGAAAGGGTTACGGTTTTAACGACGTTGAATCTCGCTTTTTTTTGAAACTCTGGCGGGGGTGGTTGTATTGCCGAAAAATGGGTTTGTAGCGTGCGGAGCGCAGCGTATTTAAAACAAAACGTACTCATTAAAAACATCCCTCTAGGGTGATCCAACTCGGCACATTGTGATATTAGCAAGGGGTAAATCTCGCTTTTATTATGCATCTCTGGCGGGTGTGTTTGTGTTGCCGAAATGGGCCTTTCGCGCGCTACGCTGCGCTCCGCACGTTACAGACCCATTTTTCGGCAACACTAAACTCATTAAAAACATCCCCCGAGGGTGATCCAACTCGGCAAATTGTGCTATTAGCAAGGGGTGAATCTCGCTTTTTTTTGCTGCAAATTTAAGCCAAAAATACGTTGAAAATGTGAATTTACCTCGACATTAACTGTACGATGAATTTTCCCGTGCTTTTTAGTCAAAAATACCCCTAAAAAGTGAAATTATGTCGATGTTAACTATACATACATACATAGCATCTCTGAGTTAGAGCGTCTTGGAACCGCAGGTTCCATGATCTCTTTAAACGTCTGAGGACCGTCACGTTGATAACAAACAGGCCGGCTGATTAATCAGCCGGCGAGCGGTGATCGAGCGCAAGGCCTGAACGCGCTCGAAGTTTTGCTGAAAAACGCGATTGGCATTTAATCCAGCCTTCGGGGTGTAAAAAGTAATATTTACGTCTTGAACGAAAATAAAACTTTTATTTTCTTTCAGCAAAAATTCGCTAACGTCTCTTGGTGCTAGTTTCGTAGTACGGTGAAGGTGAATCCGGTTCACAGGACAACTGGTCCTGCTCCCCATCTGGTCTACTCCCACAGGGGGTTGTTCTAGGTCGGCGCTGGTGCAGTCGATGTTAACTGCGCGACGGACTAGGTACTACTGGGTGCGTAAGCGAGCTCCGGTACATACATACATACATACATAGCATCTCTGAGTTAGAGCGTCTTGGAACCGCAGGTTCCCTGAGCTCTTTAAACATCTCTGGACCGTCACGTTGATAACAAACAGGCCGGCTGGTTAACAGCCGGCGAGCGGTGATCGAGCGCAAGGCCTGAACGCGCTCGAAGTTCTGCTGAAAAACGCGAGTGGCATTAATTTCAGCCTTCGGGGGTTAAAAGTTATATTTACGTCTTGAGCGAAAATAAAACCTTTATTTTCTTTCAGCAAAAATTCGCTAACGTCTCTTGGTGCTAGTTTAGTAGTACTTTGGTATAATCCGGTTCACAGGACAACTGGTCCTGCTCCCCATCTAGTCGGCTCCCTGAAGGGGCTGGTTTAGGTCGGCGCTGGTGCATCAAGTTTTAAGACAAACTGGATGTTTCAGCTGTGACCATCTACAGAAATGTGAAGCATTTCTGGGTCATTAAAATTGTTAGTGAAGCTCGACAATTTTAGCTCATGAAGCTCACATGTGATTCATGTGAGTTTCTCCGGGACATTCGTACACCTTTCATACAGTAAACTAATCATCGTAAGGTTCAATGAAAGTCGGGCGTTAGCTCTCGATTTTTATTGAACCCGCTGGAGTGCAAGGGAGGAATTTCATCGTCTCCGGTTGAAGCAAATTAAAAAGTGGCCAGCATGGTCGTCTTTTTAATTCGAGATCAAGTAGTTAGGCTTCTTGATTTCGTTGGTGCCGCGGGCGTACGATAGAACGGTTCGCGCCGTCCCTTGCGTGACGCACGCGTGGATTTTGGCGAGCGGCCAAATCCAATCGCTCTGCGAGGTCAAGAGGAATGCCAACGTCTCATTTATGCAAAATTAGAAAGTGGGGTTAATTCCCGTCTTTCTAATTCGTGTTCAAAGTGTTAGGCTCTTTGAACACGTAGTTTCCGCAGTAGCAAAGAGAAAGATTTTGCGTCATTTCTGTTTGCAGGCTGCGGTGTATTAATTATCGGCAAGTTAACGATAATTAATTTGTCTCAGTGAACGTTACCGGGAGCAACTGTAAAAATAGAGAAATTAGCTACACTTTATAATAACAATTCGCCGAATAACCCGGTGGAGAACATGTGTGAAATCTGAAAACATCAGTTTTCACAGTCCGTTAGGCACGGTGGGTGATCCCGCTCGTCGCATCGGTCCGTGTAGCTGCCTTCGTACCTTCGTTCAAACTGCTTGCCGAGTGGGCGTGTCTAGTTTGATCACTCGTTTGCCCGGCCCACTTTGCAAGCGGGGACCGTAGGCAAAGTAACCGATCTCGACACGGCCTGCGTTGGCAAGTGAAGTGCCCTGATAATTTGGTTACCTTGCTGCAAATAAATTTATGGTTTCATACTTAAATTTGCAGAAAGGTTCGCTTTCCTTTACTTGGGCAATTTAAATGTTCACGTTCGGGGCTGGTTTGCTTAATTTATCGCTGGTCGATAAATTGTCCTCTTTGGTGCTGAAAAATTTAAATAGAAAAAATTTAAACTTCTTAACCTGGGTCGAGGATACGTTTGGGAGTCTTAGCAAGCGGGAAATCGTCTACGTTGTAATTGCCCAGTTCCCGAATTAGTGGGTTTTCTGCGTCAATACTACGATCGTACAATTTCTCGGTTGCTTTGACTACCACCTCTTTTAAAGTTGGCAGCTTGGCATCGGCGTGCAGAATGCGGTTTGGGATGTACCACTCCGCGTCGACGGCCCTTCTCAAACACATATTCTGCACCGCCTGGATCTTCTTGAACTGTGCATCTGAAATGAATGCCCATGCCGGAGCGGCATAGGTGATTACAGGTCGGATGACGGTCTTGTACAGCCTGAGCTTGAGGGACTTATCTAGCTTGCTTGTACGCCCAATCAAGGGCGCCAATGTCCCCATCAGCGCCTTCGATTGTTTGTGAAGCCTGTCCGTCTGAGGCCCCCAGGTCAATCTGTGGTCTAGGAGGACCCCTAGATATTTAACAGTGCTCTTCCAAGGAATAACAGCGTTAAACATGTCGAGGTTCGGGAGAGGCCCCTGCTTAGCTCGAGAAGCCCGCCTCCTGAATCTCACCGCAGTAGATTTCGTCGGGTTTATTTCGACCCTCCATTTACTGTAGTAATCTTCAACGAGATCGAGGTCCTCTTGAACCAGCCGAGCTGCCTCGGTTTGGGATCGGGACGTGGCTAGGGTGGCGAAGTCGTCCGCATAATAACCACGGATAATTCTGGGCGATACCGGTTCGGGGATGTCGCTCATGTAAAGATTAAAAAGCCAGGGAGACAGAAGGGAACCTTGCGGCACCCCGGCTCTGATTAACCTCTCCGTAGAGTAACTCCCCTCCAGTTTCGCCCGGAACTTCCTGTTATTAAGGTACGACGCGATCAGCTTCACGAGGCCAGCAGGAACTCCTGAAAGGAAAAGCTTAAAAATTAAACCGTTGTGCCACACCCGGTCGAAAGCCTTCGACACGTCTAGGAATGTGGCCACGGTGGTCTCCTTCCTGCTGAAGCTCTTCGTGATGTGTTCGACGATTCGAAGGACCTGGTGCGTGGTGCAATGACCTGGTCTGAATCCGAACTGAGCGTTCGGGATGACTCCCTTATCTAGCATGGCCTTGACTAACCTTGTGAGAATTATTCGCTCCGCCACTTTTGCCAACGTCGGCAAAAGGCTAATGGGACGATAATTCTTCGGGGTGTTTCGTGGTTTGCCCGGCTTGTGGATAAAGATGACATCAGCCGACTTCCACCTCTCTGGAAAGTGCCTAAGACGCAAAATAGAATTAATTATACCAACTAATGCCACTAAGGCCTTCTTCGGCAGTTCCTTCAGGGTGTTGTTGCTGATGCCATCTCTACCCGGGGCTTTCCGTCTCTTCGTTCTCCTAATGGCCTTTTTCACTTCTTCAAGTGAGGTAGGCTCAATAGGGACGTCGTCTGGGACCGCCAGCAGCTCCGCTACCCTCCTGTCGACCTCCGCAATGTGGCCAGCGTCCACATTGGACGTGACCGGACTGCATTGGTCCTCCAGGCTGTCAGCGAAGGCTTCGGCTTTGTCGATATCTGAATAACACATAGCATTAGTACCTTGAATCGCTGGAATAGATACCTTTTGTCCTTTCAACGCTCGCACCATCTTCCAAGCTGAATTGTCTTCGCAGTTCAAGGAGTCCAGTTTCTGGGCCCACGAGTCACTGCGAAAAGCCCTCAGCCGGTCTCTGAGCTGCGTCTTCAGGAGATTGGCTCTACTTCTGTCTGCTGGGTTCCAAGTTCGCCTGGCTAACTTGTCCGCCCTTCTGCGCTCCCTGATGAGTTGTTTAAGTTCAGGAGGGAGGTGGTCTCTGGAGTCTGAAATTGGTATGCTATTAGAAGCGAACTTCAAAGAGTCACTGACCTTGTTTTCAAACACCGTTACGTACTCTTCCAAGTCCGCAACGGTTTTGATCACTGGGATCTTCCCAAGGTTGTGGTGCAGGTGTTCCTGGAACACCGGCCACACGACCTTCGTCGTTGTCCTTGGAGCGCCCATCTGACTGCAGTCGCCTAGGTTTAGAAGGACGGGGAAATGATCGGAGAACATCGCATCGGAGGCAGTCTTAAGGTGGTGCACCAGGTCCACGCTCCTAAAAATGGCGATGTCTAGGACATCGTCACTTTGAGGACCCTGGGTAGCATGGTGTGTCACCTCCTCAGGACCGTCGACGTCGAAGTCGAGATCATCGGAGAGAAGGTGAAGGGCTCTACCTTTCTGGTTATCTGACCTCGAGTGCCAAGAGGAATGCTTGGCGTTGAGGTCACCAGCGATGATTTTGGGCCCTGGGCCCCGTAGTAACTCTTCGATGTCGTCTGCTGGAAGTGGAACGCCTGGTTTGCTGTATGCCGAGGTGATCTGTAAATTCTGTGAATTATGCATTATTATTCTAACCGTAGTCGCTTCCAGGGCCTCCAGGTCGTCGTGGACGATTTCGCTGTGCTGGAGGTTCCTTTTCACGTAGATGCATGTACCACCCCCGGCTCCTTGGGGGCGGTCAGTCCTGTAGAGAACATAATTCGTCAGCCGAGCGCGGTGGCTCGGCTTCAGATGAGTCTCATTCACCAGGATGACGTCCAGGTCATGCTCATGGGCAAAATCCAGGAGAACCTGCCTCTTGTGGATGTCGAGCCCATTAGCATTCCAGAACGCCATCCGTAGCTGGGTAGGAATCCTTCTAGGCTCTGTAAACATTAAAGTTTTATTAATTCACATGGGTTACCTTAGAGATTGCGTTAACAAGTTAACACAACCTCCCGAAGCACTTAGCCTGGAGCTGCACACCGAAGTTGACAATGAAGTCAATCGGTGTTCCGGTTGCCATTAACATTTGCGTCATTGCAGCCAAAGTGGCTGCAAAGTCAGCAGGTGTTACCTGGGGGATCTGCAACAGAGGTGGTGCCGTTGCCTCACTGTTTAAGGTGGGCTGGCTCGTTAATAGGGGGGGGCTTGGTGATTGTGGATGGCTTGGTGATGGAGGGGGTGATTGGGGTGGGGTGGTTGGTTTTGGGGGTTGTGTAGGGGGGGGAGTGCCCGCACGATGTGCGTAGGTGGTATTAGGGTTTGTCCTGTGGGGTGGGAATTTCCCCTGAGGACCGTCGCTCCTGTAAGTAAAGGCGTTATTGAAGTTACCTAGGTTGAAGCTGCGGGGGTGTCGGGAACACCCGTGGAAGTTGGCCGGGTGTTTTCCGCCGCAGTTCGCGCAGGTTGCCTTAACATTTCTGGGGCGTTGACATTCCGCTGTGAGATGAAGTCCGGCGCACTTGACGCACCGGGGAGCGGAGTTGCACCCTCTCTGAGTGTGACCGAAAGCCTGGCAGCGGAAGCACTGGTTGGTCCGGGCTTTCTTGTGGGGGGCCTCTACTACGACTTCGAGGCCCACGAGCTCTGTGATGTTAAAAATTTCCTTGTTCACGTCATCCTTAGGTAAGGTTAACATGATCAAGGGCATTGGTCTCTTCGTACGTCGGTGTTTCATCCGGTCCACCTGGGAACAGATAAAACCTTGACGGGCAAGGTCATTAGAAATGTCTGACATTAAAATATCCTGATGAATCCCCCTGATTATCACCTTCAGAGGGACTTCATCACGAATCTCGTGGGTAAAGAAACCACCCTTGCTGGGATCAAGGGTCTCCTCCATGACCTTCCTCATGGAGCGGTGGTCGTCTATAGAGGATGGGTAGATAGCTACTCCGTGTCTAACGTTCCTAGCTTTGTCATACCCGATCTTCTTGATGTGGAAGATGGCTTGGAGTGCAGGCCATTGAGCGGGCTCTCTGAGGGTGATTGGTGGCACCTTCCTTTTCTTGGGCTTCGGGACGTTTCTGGGTGCGGTGTTACGGGCCTGAGGGGCCGGTGGGGAGGGTGGTGGAACTTCCTGCGCCGGTTTGCGCTTGGGGGGGGGATTATCAGCATCCTCCGACTCGGAGGAGCTGAGTACCTCTCTTTTGCGGGGAGCGCGCTTCCTCCGGGTTTTCACTGCCGCTGTGATACCAGAGGAGGTGCTGGGTTTAGGATCTGGTTCGTCGGTGGAGGGGCGTGGTTTCTTTCCCTCCCGGATTCCGCAAGACTCCTCGCTCTCTGAGGAAACTTCAACGAAGCTCCTCTTGGGCGTGGGTTCTTGGAGGAATTCCATGCCTGTCTCTTGCGAGTTAGGTGGGAGGGGTGGAAAGCCAGGTGGGGAGGATGGTGCAGGGGTCACTAAGACCACGTTGTCGAGGATGACAACCGCAGGATGTTCTTCGAGCGCTGCTGCTGGCTTCTTTACTTCTTCTGATACCAACACTTCTGGTGGTGGAGGGGGGCCCACCTCCGCCACCACAGTCTGAGGCGAGTCTGTGATGGTGGGTGTAAGTGGAGGTGGACCTACTGAAGTTTCTACAGGTTGTGAACCTGCGTTGTCTGCTTTGGTTTTCTTCTCTGGCTGAGATGGGCCAGCGGTCGTCTGGGGTTTCTTAGTTGGCTTTGAAGAACCAACCGTTGCTTTGGAAGCCTTACCTTTGCTGCTGTTGGCGGCCGCAGTAGCCTTTGCTCTTGCCGCACACTGGGCTGAAAAATGATGTAAAAATTTATTTTCCAATTAATGTTTATATAAAAAAATTTTTTAGTTGGTAATATTAAAAAAATCGCACATTACAATCGCAAAATTCGTTATGTTCTGGTGGATTGTTTTGCGTTTAAATGCTTATGAATATTAAATATGATTATATTAAACAGATGATACTCATAGCAATGCGTTTATTTTAAAATTTATAGGTAAAATAACGATTTTAGGGTTTATCTTAACTTGAACTTTTCGAGCGTTCTATAAAATTGTGAACTTTAAAATTTAGACCTGCGTTACTGTTACCTAAACATCTATATCGTGTATCAATTTCTCGCTGGAATGTTTGCCTATAAGGAAGATATTGTCATTTCAAGTTTTAATCTCTTAATTTTATGTACCAAATCCGCTCATTTTCGCTAAAATATGAAAGCTTTCATGCTTCAGAATCCATTGATCCGTATATACGATGAGATAATATGCCTATAAAGGTTTTGAAAATCGAGAAAATATAAATAAAAAAGGAAATAGAATAGAGAATTAGAAAAAAAGCAAATCAAATCAAGATGAATTATAATTTAAGAACAAATTATGATCTTTATTTATTACTTAAAAGCTCCCCTGACACACATCTTGATGATTACAAGAAACTTTTTGAAATGGTTACTTCCAGACTTGATATCAATTTTTGTGAATCAGAACTGAATACTTTAAAAACTAGTATTAGAATGCTTTGTTTGAAGCTGCGTAGGAAGTGGAAACAGTCCAACCGTACTGAAAAAATTTTTTTGGAGAACAATAATTCATGGTTGCATTCTGAGTTTAATTGGCCTCATTGTATAAGACTGAAAATTAAAGATATGGTAGAAAAGACCGAATTTATTCAATATAAGGATACGCAGGAGCTCATGTGTTCTACAATCAGGAGTATGTACAACAATGGACTTAACGATGTTGCAAGGATTTTAGAACATTTACAAGAAAATCCTGAATTTGTTATAAAAATAAGAAAAATTCTTGATGATAAATTTAAACCTGTCGTGTACTCGAAAGAGTACTCGAAAGAGTAGAGAAACCCGATCTAGAAAGTTTTGCAGGGAAGCATCCAACGAAGATATTTTACATAATATGCTAATATCTTCAGATCCTTTTATATCAAGTATTCGGCCATTTCAGAAAAGACAAACAAAAAATCTTTTACCCGAAACTTTGGAATTACTGGAATTAACTCCAGAAATTGAATTAACAGACGCTACTGAAAGCGATACAAATTAATAATTATGTAGCTACTAATAATTTATTTTCATATATTAATAAAAATTAATTTAAATTAGTTTAAATCAAATATAAATTTGTTTAGGTGGGTTCTGGTAACAAAACTAATTTTAAATTTTCGCTGATAGGTAACTCTTTTACGCTATGTATAATCAATGCAACAATAATAAATTATTATAGTATTTTCTAACTATAATTGGTTAGTTTTTAATACTTGATAGTAAATTAATTGATATATTTTAATAATTTACTAATCTAATTCCTTTTACGTGTTACAAATATATTTGATATACATTTATATTTTCATTTTTTTCATATTTTTATGTTGAAAATGAGCGGATTTGGTACATAAAATTAAGAGATTAAAACTTGAAATGACAATATCTTCCTTATAGGCAAACATTCCAGCGAGAAATTGATACACGATATAGATGTTTAGGTAACAGTAACGCAGGTCTAAATTTTAAAGTTCACAATTTTATAGAACGCTCGAAAAGTTCAAGTTAAGATAAACCCTAAAATCGTTATTTTACCTATAAATTTTAAAATAAACGCATTGCTATGAGTATCATCTGTTTAATATAATCATATTTAATATTCATAAGCATTTAAACGCAAAACAATCCACCAGAACATAACGAATTTTGCGATTGTAATGTGCGATTTTTTTAATATTACCAACTAAAAAAATTTTTTATATAAACATTAATTGGAAAATAAATTTTTACATCATTTTTCAGCCCAGTGTGTGCCGGTGCGCTCAGGTGAGCGGTGTTGAGCCGGAACGGGGGAGGGGGGGGGCCTGGAGGTGCATCAAGCTGGGGGGGGTCTTAACGTAAGACCTGGGGACGATGAGCGGCGAGATGAACATGGTGGGGTGTCTCTTCTTTGAGTCCGCAACCATCTTCTTTGCCAACGCAGCGTCGGCTATCGCTTGGCGCATGACCTTCTTGGTCCTCTTGCTCCTCACAGGGAGGAAAGCGTCGTCGTTTACGTCACTGTCGGTGTCTTCTACAGTGACTGGAAGGCTGGCTGACTTCCTGCGGATTGCAGGTGGGACGTAGACAGCTGCTGGTTCGGGTGGTGCAACGGAATGCACGGCTTTTTGCGACCCTTGTAGAGTCACAAGGGCGCTGGTCGCTTGGTTGAGGGTGTTCGTCGCCTTGGAGATGGTATTGCGGGTTTCTTGGATGAGCGTCTGCAAATCCTCGATCCGTTGGGCTACTGCGTTGTCGTTGAACGATGTCATAACTTCATGGATGGAAGGCATGGTGACTGTAGACAGTTTAACGACGGACAGTTTAACGAACGTTTGCTTCACTATTTATTTGTGAAGCTTGGGTGGGTAAGGTAGGCGGGCGGGTCTCTGAAAGGGCAACAACACAAAGAACACAGTAACAATCGCTGGAAAAAATAATTTATTACTGCTGGGCTGCTAATTACACAAAAACACTAAAATTTTTATGTAATTATGGGGGAGGTAATAATAATAAAAAACGGGGTTAATAAAACGCAAGTTTAATTATTTTATTAGGGCGGGCAGTGAGAACAGTAATTTATGTAAGAATAAATTACTGTTGGCGTCTAGGGAGAATGTTGACCTCAACGTTGTTGGGTCGGCTGCTGTTAGGATCAGTCGGTCCCTGCTATAGAACCACTAACCTTTGTGAGGGGCGGAGCCTATGCGTCCAACTGGCACTTAGAAAAATTTGTAAATGTGAAGGGTCAGTTTTTACGCTGCCCAGCAAACAAGTACAAATTAATCGCACAAACTTCACTAATCACAAATAACTCTCTGGAAAAAACTGGTTAATCACTTGGAAAATCGCTTTGGTTGAATTAAAAAATTCAGATCGCTTAGAGCACGTCTATTCAGGCTGACAAGTCAAACAAGAATGCGAGCTCCGGTTTTTCCAAGTGTTAGAGTAACTCACACCACACGGACTGACGACAGAATGACTGTGACGTTTGAAAATCTAGCTAAAATTGGCAACTTTAAAATCGATTATTGGCCAAACTAATCGATATACGACTTTCATCCTCACCTTAATCGCTTCGTCTATATTTTTTCTATCTAAATCCGTCGAGTTTTTTTTAATAAATTTAATATTCTCGAGCTGAGCCTACTTACCTGCTACCCCATACTATTATAAATGAATTCGTCCAAGTCCTGACGTATTTTTAAAATTTCTGTGATTACCATTATCTACTGTGTGACAATTTAAAATTGGGTTTATTCGATTCATTTTCACACTCCCTTGCATATTTCGTTGTATTTATCCTAACAACGTCTAGTAACACAACTTTATTATGCGTTACTATAATATGATAAAAAATACTATTGTGTATAAATACATCGAAATATACAAGGGAGTGTTGTGAATACCCTTATTATTATAATAACAAATAATTCGTGTACTTATGTGATACGAAATCATCGTAATATTTGCGATATATCTATCTGCCATTAAGATTTTGTAGGATAGTGTAATACGAATATATTGATTGAAGCACCTGAAAAGTAAATAAAATTTAAATTCTATTTATCACTGTCAAAGTTACATTTCATATAAAGCGGCCAATCATAAGATACAACAGTTTGCAAAATAATATCTACTATATGTTTATTATATCCCGAAAGGTATGGTTTCCTAGTAATCCAGTCACTATAGACTATAGAGGAAAAAATTTAAATGGAAAGAAAGTGAATTTAAAAGTTGAACAGAGGAGGGCTAAAAAAGCATAACCTGAAGTTGTCGACCAAACTGCTCTTATGCTCGCTCAGCCATCTTGAAAAAAGGAATTAATTTAGTTTTTTAAACAATTATGGAATTGTACCTTTGGGTAAGTAACCAATATAATTTAATTACTTCTAATGACAATAATTGGGTGTACGGTTGTAAACTTTTCGAGCGTCGAGCTACAATTATTACTCATAAACACGAAATGGTCACTGTGATAAGATATCTCGTTGCATAACGGATAATGTGTGGCGATTACATAAATGCAATTGAGTCCGTTAGTGTGACGTCACAACGCCTAGAAATTGGCAAACCGTCTAACGCGAATTGACTAAGTGGTTTGCGCCCATTTGAAAAAGAACATAACACGAACATTTGCAAACACGACGATCGCATCAAGGAAAGTGTCAACTGTTTCAACATAACCCTATTAAATTCATTTATTTGTTATAAACTTATATTAATTATGTAAATAATTCACTATTCTACTAATTATAGTCTACTATTTTATGGTAGAAAGTTCCTTAAGTATTTAAGGCAAACCATTTTTTAAATTTAATTGGTTGCTCTCATTCTGGTGAAAAACCATTAGAATGCATGACATTATAATTAATAGTTTAAATAATATAAAGACCTTTTAAAACCTTTTTAACGTATAGATTTAAATTTTAGGAAACATACTGCGATTTTCCCCTCAACGGTGTCTTTTTCTTTGAATTATATTTTATTTAAAAAGTGTTAAAAATAATTGTCAAACGTAGAAGGTTTCTCGCTACTGTGAATTCAATCACAATTGTACAATATTGTGCACTTCACTCAATTTTTCTCATTAACTAAACTTTCACATACCGTAAAATGGGGTGAATCACAACAGGCAGGTGAATCACAACAAAAGTTTGGGAAGGCACAAATAATTTTTCTGTACTGCAACATTGAATAAAATTATTTGATTAATCCTTGATGCACAGAAAAGTTATTTGTGCCTTCTCAAACTTTTGTTGTGATTCACCTGCCTGTTGTGATTCACCCCATTTTACGGTATGTGAAAGTTTAGTTAATGAGAAAAATTGAGTGAAGTGCACAATATTGTACAATTGTGATTGAATTCACAGTAGCGAGAAAACTTCTACGTTTGACAATTATTTTGAACACTTTTTAAATAAAATATAATTCAAAGAAAAAGACACCGTAGCGGTGAAAATCGCAGTATGTTTCCTAAAATTTAAATCTATACGTTGAAAAGGTTTTAAAAGGTCTTTATATTATTTAAACTATTAATTATAATGTCATGCATTCTAATGGTTTTTCACCAGAATGAGAGCAACCAATTAAATTTAAAAAATGGTTTGCTTTAAATACTTAAGGAACTTTCTACCATAAAATAGTAGATTATAATTAGTAGAATAGTGAATTATTTACATAATTAATATAAGTTTATAACAAATAAATGAATTTAATAGGGTTATGTTGAAACAGTTGACACTTTCCTTGATGCGATCGTCGTGTTTGCAAATGTTCGTGTTATGTTCTTTTTCAAATGGGCGCAAACCACTTAGTCAATTCGCGTTATACGGTTTGCCAATTTCTAGGCGTTGTGACGTGGCCACTAACGGACTCAATTATGCAGTGCAGCAACCTTCAGAGTAAACAGAAAACGGTCCCTAATAAGAATTGAACATTGTACATAAATGCAAATGACTACTTAAGTAAGGAGGTTATTGAATCACACTACTTCTCCAGTGTTAATAATTAGCAACCAATAGAATAATCAAAATGTAATTTCAAAGTTACGTTGCTGTAGTAGTTGCTAGTACTCAAGTAGTCATTTTATTTGTAGATTTTCGTAATTTAAATTTTCGTGATTTAAAGTAATTTTGTTAATTACTATAAATGTTCTTTTGAATGAAATTGATAAATTCTATTTTGAATTAAACAAAAATCTTTTTTTAAATTAAGTGTCCAAATTATAAGTCCTCCATATTGTGACGTTTTCTGTTCGTTCAATATCTCGACTACGACCGATACCATGTACGTGAAAAAGTCATAACTTATATGGTAGAGCGTAAGGAGCAACAAAAAATTATATGATCGCAATTTTCGTATCACAATGGGAAGCCGAGTTATTTTTTTAAGCTAGAAAGTTAAATTTACTCCTTTTTTCAAGATGACGGAGCGAGCACAAGGGCATTTTGGTAGACAAATTCAGGTTAAGCTTTTATATCCCCCCTCTACACAAAATAAAAATATTAGACTTTTAAATTCAGTTTATTGTCCAAATGAACATAGTGACTGGACATATTAATATGTAGCCACAGCATATTATATCGAATAGATTTCTACGATTTTGTCACATTATTCAAATTCACCTAATTTCATTTGGTGTTTGCTGTAATCGGCTGTGACACAATGTCATGACTGCAATTAGGTATCCATATCTATGTTTAAACTTAAGGTTATAATTTATTGGCAAAGCAGTTGCGGCCTATGCATCACCGCTTCATAGGAAATGCACCTTTAGCAGTCTGTGCAATTATATTACTTAGGGCGAGAAACACCAAAGTCAGTTAGTTTATCCTCCTGCTAAATAGATGGATATAATTATTGTTATCCTGTAAGTGGGACTTTGAATAAATTTGACGTTTAATTTCCAAACGACATCTGTCATCTGTAGAACTAAATGTTAGCGTAGAATCTCGTGTAAATTAGAAAATAATTTACTTTGAGCTTACTGTTTTAAATGTTTTGTGAGTGATTTATATTAAATTCGAAACGGATGGACAAAGACAAATTTATTCAAAGTCCCACTTACACGATAACAATTATATCCAACTATTTAGCAGGAGGATAAACTTTGGTGATCCTCGCCCTTAATGTAAGTAATATAAACAATTATAATTAAGAATTTATGTAATGCTTTTTTAATTAATAACAATAAACTAGTTTTCACAAATAAAACGTTAATGCAAGATAAGAGAAAATTAGCTTAGGCTTTAAAGTGGAAATACTTACACTTAGCATTGTGTTCAAATACAAAATTTTGACTTTACCAATAGTGAGAACTATTGGTCTCTGAGACCTTATCATTATCAGTAATAATGATTTTTGAATCCTTAAATCAGTTCCAATGAAATCTAATTCATAGCACACATTAGCTATCTTGCAACTTTCATTTATTACTTGCTCTCCCCAAAAACATAATAAAAAGAACATGACATTAAATGTAACTATAGTAAAGGCATCCCTTATACCCATAATACTGATTATATGGACCTAAAATATAATTTTTCTATTATAATAAATAATAAAAATTTAATAAAAGTATCTATTATTTTATAGTAGGTATACAATTACAGTTGTCATATGATATAGTAAAAAACATGTAACAATGCTTAATCCTCCAAACCATACGAGAACCATCATACAAAAGGCATTTTCTATTTCAGCTCCTGCTTCATAAATGCCAACATGGTAAGGTATGAGTTTTCGTAATTTCATTTTAAACGTTTCCCAATCGATAGTGTCATTTACATTTTTGATAGCTTCAATATTATTTGATATTTGACTTTGAATTTGGTTTTCCTAAAATATATTTCAATTATTAAAAAAAATTTGACGAAGTCAATTATTTTACTTGTAATGTACTATGCTTATCTGGGCAAATCATAATTGAAATTAGATATTTTTGGAATAGCTTACAATGTCCACATATAAATGTCAACATATTTGCATACATAAATATCTGCGGGACAAGAAGAAATGAAAATATAGCAGTCGATATAACGTTGATAATATATTTGATATTATTATTATTTAAATCAAGCCCACTGCCAAATGGTAGAAACCATTCTTCTTTATTTATTGATAATACGAGGGACACTAGTGTGAAGTTAAATATTAGAAGCGCTACCAATATACTTCCAATTTTACCCTAGATATAATAAAGGAATATTAATAGTATATTTAATTATTAAAACAATGATTAATATATTTATTAATGACATAATTTATACAACTATACCTTTTACAGTTCAATCTTTTAGCATACGAAAACAAATCTGGAGAACAAACGAAAAATTTGTTTTTGGTGATATTTTAATTTTTATATTTAATTTAATGACCGAATGAGTAATGATAGATTGCCACTGAAGGCTATGAATTATAGATGCGTAGGTAAAAGAAGCATAGGACGTCTAAGAAAGCGTTGGGTTCCGTAACAGGCAAAGTTGCATAATACTTGAAGCGAAGAAGAAGAAGAATATTTAATTTGGAATATGTAGAACAAAAATCAACAGTATTTGTATAGATACCTTTTACAGTATCATTTGGAGAAAATGGAAACAGATTTGGAGCACATGAAAACTGATTTGAAACAATTGAAAATTATGACTTAAATATTTATTTTGATGAAGATGAAGAGCAGCATGCACAAGAAGATTTAGCTATTTCTAGGATGTCATCTGCAGTTCAAAATATTAAAGAAGAGGGTATACCAGACATACCATCACATACCAAACTTGCTCTGTAGACTCGAAAATTTGTTGAGCCCGTAACTGTTAAAAAAATGAAATTAAGGTATTTGAAATAGAAGCTCATTTAGGCCCTAACAAAGCTCTAACGTTTGAAACCATTTTCACCCCAAAATTCGACTAGGGGTACACCGTATCTCCCCCAACTATTTCGCGAAGAACTCCGCAACGGTTGAGGCTCAAACGAAACAAATGGAAGCTCATTTAGGCGCTAAAGAAGCTCTAATGGTTGACATCAAATTCACCCCGAAATTCGACCGGGGTGGACGTGTCTACAGCCCCCCCCCCCAAAAAAAAAATTTTTTTTCGCGATATCTTCGTGACGGTTGAGGCTCAAACGGAAATATGAAAGCTCATTTAGGCTCTAACGAAGCTCTAACGATTGACAACAAATTCTAGACTATTATTCCGTGCTTAAAAATAAATACGAAATATTAGAGTATTATGGCAACTATCAAATTCTGGCCTTTTTGACCTCTTTTATTCGCTATAATAGTTGATAAATTTTACCAAAATGATATAATACCGCAATCACTACAAACAAAAAGGTCTTGAAAAAAAGCGGCAACAAATATATTATCGTTTTTGAATTGTAACAAAATTAAAATAAATTATAATATATAATTATAATAAAATAAACAAAATTGTAATAATAGCAGACTTGTAAACTCTACTGTTTGTCATAAGCAAATTTTAATTTTACTATAATTGAATCAGTTATTGCTGAAACAACCTAAGTCACTTTTTATACATGTTCAAGAAACGTAAAAAACGTTTCACTGTTAGGTAAGCAACCTACTAAACCGAAAATTTCTAATATCGTTTTCTGTCATAAAGGATATACTTTTTTAAGTTTTTTTAGCACCAAACGATGCGGAACTGTCGAAAATATGTTTCCATGTGTTAACTCAATTTGGCCAAAAAGTGACTTAGGTTGTTTTAGCAATAACTGATTCAATTATTTTCAAATTTGTAATTTTGATTTGGTTATTATGTTTACTATTATACAAATAATATATTTATATAATTACGTATAATTATTATGTTTCAATTTATCAGCTCTTTAGCGAATAAAAATGTCGGAAGAAGCTCTTAGAATGTAATAAACGTCAAAATGCCCTTAATATATACGAAATTTTGTTTTACTAAAGTAAGAAAACAAATTAGTTTCTTGTCAGCGAGGCTGTACTTATCATGAGGTTTGTTCGTTTGTATGAACTAACTTGCTCGGTTCAAGTTAGTGCAATGTACTGTGTTCGTTTGGCTGCTCAGTTCATAACCGAACATGAATTTCTTGCTCGACCTCCATAGGAGGAGTAGGCAGTGCAAGTTAGAACACTATCTAACTTTTGTGGTGGGAGTATTTTGTTTCGAAAGATAACCCAGTTCAAGTTAGTTCATACAAACGAACAAACCTATTAAGTAATAAGTACGTAAGTAATTATAGGTTTGTTCGTTTGTATGAACTAACTTGTTCGGTTCAAGTTAGTGCAAATGCGAACTGTGTTCGTTTGGCTGCTCAGTTCATGACCGAACATGAACTTCTTGCTCGACCTCCATAGGAGGAGTAGGCAGTGCAAGTTAGAACACTATCTAACTTTTGTGGTGGGAGTATTTTGATCTCGAAAGATAACCCAGTTCAAGTTAGTTCATACAAACGAACAAACCTTATGTTTGCTCCAAATATTTTTTTAACTTTTTCAAATTGAACTGTAAACGACATTGTGTTTTTATTTATTTTTGTATTTTAATATAATACATAATGTCGATTCCCTTTTGAGTTATGTACTTTTTCGCATTGAATATCTGAAATAATTTAATTAATTGATTTTTTCATGTTTCCTATGTAAAGATGCATCTATTATAATAGGTGAATAACTTAAAATGATTTTAAAATTTTTGAAAGTACTGTACTTGAGGTTTACGTGTTCGTTTATTAAACAAATACTTTGCAAAATCTAATTAAATTATTTTATATACTCCCGGGACGTAAATAGCAACTTTAGTCCCTGTTATGAAAGACTTGCTATGCAACATGCATAACGTCAAATTAATATTGACATTGACAAAATACAGAAATAATTTATATTATTTATTTATATAAAATCGTTTGTGGCTTCTTCAGTTGCTTTGTTCAGTCGAAATTTTCAAATGCACTCATATTAAATATGAGTGCATTTGAAAATAGTATAATTCATTAATTATTATTAGTCCACTAACCTGAAAATAATAAAAATTAATTAATAAAAAATGTACGAAACATAATATTATCCTTAATAACTGATAATAACAATAATAATTAATACCATTACAAAAAAATAAATACAAATAATTAAAACTTTTAATTAGGAACTAAAAATGGCCAGTGTATTGGCTGCCGATGAAAAAAAATACTAGTAATGTTTTACCTGTTTCCTAATCCAATTTTTATATTTCTTCATAAACCCATATCCATCAATGCCATTTTCGCAATTTGACAGATCGTTTAGAATATCGAATTTTTCAAATGCCTTTTCTATATTTAATCGATTCCAATAGACGTTATAGCTACTAACCAGAGCTGGAAATAGTTATTGATAATAATTAGCAATTAACTATAGGTTTGTTCGTTTGTATGAACTAACTTGAACTGGGTTATCTTTCGAGATCAAAATACTCCCACCACAAAAGTTAGATAGTGTTCTAACTTGTACTGCCTACTCCTCATATGGAGGACGAGCAAGAAGTTCATGTTCGGTCATGAACTGAGCAGCCAAACGAACACAATTCATTTGCACTAACTTGAACCGAGCAAGTTAGTTCATACAAACGAACAAACCTTTTGATTTAAACAATCTATGCATACAGTGACGATAATTTAGATACTACAGGGTGTTTTTTTTAGCTGCATGAGAACTTCAAAATGAAATAAAACATTAAAAACCTGACGGAATATTTTGGTTATAATTTTTTTATGAAAGTACAGTTAAAGGCATTTATGATTTGAACATGACTTCCGGCATGTGACCACCACGACTAATGGTTACGAAGCGCATCCGTTCAGTCCAATTTTTGACCACTTTTTCCAATATTTCTGGCTTTATTTCATAAATGGCTTGCTGAATATTAGCCTCCAATGCTTCTAGAGTTGTTGGTTTGTTAGCATAAACCATGGATTTAACATACCCCCACAGAAAATAATCTGGAGGTGTCAAATCACACGATCTTGGAGGCCAATTGATAGGACCACGTTTTGAAATAATGTTATCACCAAATTGTCCTTTCAATAAATTGATGGTTTCGTTGGCTGTGTGGCACGTAGCACCATCCTGTTGGAACCATAAGTTGTCAATGTTTAGCTCTTGAAGTTCTGGAAACAAAAATGTATTGAGCATGTGTCGATATCTCACACCATTCACCGTAACGGTAGCTCCTTCCTCATTTCGAAAGACATATGGACCAATGATGCCGTTGGCGTGTATTCCACACCAAACAGTCAATTTTAATGGATGCAATGGAGTCTCAAGATAATGTCCCGGATTGGTCTCACTCCATATACGGCAATTTTGTTTGTTCACATACCCATTTAACCAGAAATGTGCCTCGTCACTGAACAAAATTTTACGGTAAAAAAATGGATCCACTTCCAATTGGTTGTGAGCCCAATCTGCGAACTCACGACGCAATCGATGATCATCAGGCTTCAGTTCTTGAACCAACTGGATTTTATAAGGTAGTAAATGAAGATCTTTCCGTAAAATTTTCCATGTAGTGGACGGACAAAGCCCAAGTTGTTGAGCACGATGGCGAATTGAAATGTTTGGGTCTTGTTGCACACTTTCACTCACAGAACTGATAGCTTCTTCGGTACGCACATAATTTCGTCTTGCTGGTGTTTTTATATCACGCAACGAAGAAGTGGTACGAAATTTGTCTACCACCGCACGAATAGCTTGCTCAGAAGGTCGAAAATGTCTAACATAAAATGGGCGAAGGGTTCTATATGTTTGGCGAACAGAGCTTTGATTTTTAAAATATATTTCTATAATTTGGTAGCGTTGTTCAATGGTCAATCTATGCATTATCAAATGCCATACCTTGCTAAACACAAATGTCAAAAAACTGTTTCCATAGCAATCTTGATTCAATTGTTATCCCTATTGAAAGTTCTCATGCAGCTAAAAAAATACCCTATATAATTATAATTATTTATAATTAACTGATGTGATTCTTTTGCTTATATACACAGGTGGACAAATAATAGTAACCATTTGAAAAATATTTGATATGCTATATAGTAAAAATTTTACACTGAAAATGTTTGGACGAGTTATCTTGATTAATGAATCGAAATTTAACTTCAACAATGACTTGGAATTAAGTAGTATACGTTCACCGAAGAATTAGAGAAGAATTTCAGAATGATTACATTATCAGCATAAACAAACTTGTAAAAATGATAAAAATTTTTATTTTATTAACATGAGAAGCATTATATTTTTAAAAATTTAAGACGAATTAGGGGAGCTTGAATGTAACTTGGACGACTGAATGGTTATTGTCATCACTTATTATTTTCACTACCGCTATCAAGTCACTATAGCACTACGTAGCTTTATAGTACTACATAATACATGTTTTTTTATATATTTTTTACAAGCGTCTAGAGATCCTACGGATCTCTGACGCTTGGCCCTGCGGGCGGCTGCCGCTATCGCGGCGGGCCGCTTCGCGGCGGGCCGCTACGCGGCTAGAAACGAGTCGCCGCTTCGCGGCTCCATTATGTATGTCGCTTAGAGAAAACCCCAGCCTCTTTGCGGTTTAACAAGTCGCCGCTGCGCGGCTTCACTTGTACGATAGGTCAAAGTAATTTTGTTGGTGTACTTTGTACATAAAATTTTAATGTAAAAATAAATGTAATTTCTGCGATATATCACATGTTCAGAAAACAATTTATATAAAACTGTTTCTATGAAACGCATAGCTCTGTCATGAAACATAGCTCGGCTTACGGTCTTTGCATTAATATGTAACTTGCATAGACATAGAGCTCGGCCTGCGGCCTTCGCATTAATTGTATCCAAGCATAGCTTCCACATCCGCCCCCGCATAGGTGTAGATATCGGCTTTCGGCATCGCAAAAGCGAATATGTTTATATGCGAAATTGTAATTGTTGGAAAATTAGAATTTCAATAAAGAAGGAGACTTTTTCGAAGAAGTTCTGCTGGACCTTTTGAATTTATATCGACCGGTAAATAAGGGCGCTAAGGGCGGTCAAAGGTTATTGACAATTTTCCGCTAAACGATCGTCCCACGATAAAGCGGAGACAAAATTTGAAAAATGAAAAGCAGATTCGTATAGAGCTTTTAACGCTTTTCGATATCGGATATACACAAATTTTTCCTAAATTGCCAAATAAGGTCACAACATATAAAAACAGAAATTCATGGAAATTTCCAATCAAAATCTTACTTGTTTTGGGCAAAATGTTGAAAACTGAAAAATGTCAATTTTATACATAAAGGAAGAATTTTTCGAAAAAATGTTTGACATTTTCGATTTATATACGCGAGGTGGAAGTATTTGACAGCAAAAAATTTTAATTTACCGTAATCTAACACTTTTGAAAAATGTCTTTTGCATATTACCACATCTAATATGCGGACGTCGAAATAGTCGTCTGATCGGTTTTAATTTATAATTATGAGATTTAGCCGAATCCAGGGTAATATTTAATGATTTCGAAAAATTATGCTTTTTTTATTCAAAGTTCGACAAAAAAGCGAATTTATAGCGAAAGAGGGTTTTTTTGAAAAAATTCTATTAGATGTTTTCGATTTGTATTTGCAAAGCCGAGGGATTCCGCCAATAAAAACAAAATATTTTTTTCCAAAATTTTTAGTTTTTAAAGATTTTTTTTTAAAGAGGGGACTTTTTGAAAATTGGTTTTAAAATTTAAACTGCATTTTACGCCTTTCCCGATGGAGATACGAAAGTGGATCATAAAAGAGTTTGTATAGACCGCGGCGAAACGCATCCGATCCAACTGGAAAATTAAAGATCGGCCGGTAAATAAGGTCGCTACGGGCGGTCAAACTTTTTCGTAAGTTTCCCATAAAGGTTCGCGCAACGACAAAGCGGAGCAAGAATTCGAAAAACCAAAAGCAGATTCGTATAGAGCTTTTATCGGTTTTCGATATTGCATATACCGGGTGTTGAATGAGTTAGCCGAACATAGGATATTAACATGTAAAAACTTATTTATGCAAATTCCTGCTTCCCTAATTATTTTAGAGAAAAATTGAAAGACACAAAAATAATGCAGAAATATAAACTACAAATGATGAGAGCATTAGATTTTATCTAGCTTTTACTTAAAAGGTCAAAAAATGCTTTTGAAATTATTAAAATTTTCATTTATCAGACTGGCCATGAAATAAATTCAATTTAATTTTTATTATACTTCTTTTAAAAATTGATTTTTTTCACTAATTGTGTACTTTGCTGCCATTTTATGAAAGTAACATTTAATAAAGTGCAAAACTGTAAACAACGTGCAATTGATATTTATTACTTATCAAAATTAATTACCTTACAAACTTCCATGGCCAGTCCGATAAATGAAAATTTTAACAATTTCAAAAGCATTTTTTGACCTTTTAAGTAAAAGCTAGATAAAATCTAATGCTCTTATCATTTTTAGTTTATATTTCTGCATTATTTTTGTGTCTTTCAATTTTTCTCTAAAATAATTAGGGAAACAGGAATTTGCATAAATAAGTTTTTACATGTTAATATCCTATGTTCGGCTAACTCATTCTACCCTGTATACAAATTTTTCCTAACTTGCCAAATAAGGTCACAATTTATAAAAACAGATATTCATGGAAATTTCAAATGAAAATCCCACTTGTTTATGGGCAAAATGAGATTTAGCCGAATCCAGGATAATATTTAATGATTTCCGAAAAATTATGTTTTTTTTTTAATTCAAAGTTCGACAAATAAGCGAATTTATAGCGTAAGGAGGTTTTTTTTGAAAACTTCTATTCGCCGTTTTCGATTTGTATTTGCAAGGTCGAGGGATTCCGCGAATAAAAACAAAATACTTTTTTCCAAAATTTTAGTTTTTGAAGATTTTTTTTTAAAGAAGGGGGGACCATTCCAAGTTCTATTTTTTAAATTTAAATCGTATTTTACGCCTTTCCCGATAGAGATACGGAAATCGACAACAGAAGCGTTTCATTGGAGCTCAGCGAGACGCATCCGATCCAACTGGAAAATTAAACATTGGTCGGTAAATAAGGGCGCTACGGGTGGTCAAAGCTTATTGACAATTTTCCGCTAAACGATCGCGCCACGACAAAGCGGCAGAAAATTTTGAAAAAGTAATATTAGATTCGTATAAAGTTTTTAACGCTTTTCAATTTCGTATATATACAAATTTTTCATAACGCACCAAATAAGGTCACCATTTATAAAAACAGATATTCGTGGAAATTTTCAATCAAAATCTTAGCCGTTTTTTGCTGAAATAATAACCAAAATAAAATGTCAATTTTCGAAAAAATGTTGATGAACATTTTCGATTCACATACACGAAGCGGAGATATTTTGCGAAAAGAAAATTGAATTTTCCATAAACGTAGTTTAAGCCGTAATGTTTGTTATTACCCATATATCACCTTCGTTTCCTAACACTAACCTAAGCTCGACCGGTGGATCTCTCTTTTAACGGTCCCCTCATTGAAAAAAATATTGTTTCCTAACATTAACCTAAACTCGATCGGAGGATCTCTCTTTTAACGGTACCCTCATTAAAAAAAAAGGTTTCCTAATTCTAACCTAAGCTCGACCGGTGGATCTCTCTTCTAACGGTCCTCTCATTAAAAAAAATATCGCTTCCTAACACTAACATAAGCTCTACCGGTGGATCTCTCTTTTAACGGTCCCCTCATTGAAAAAAATATTGTTTCCTAACATTAACCTAAACTCGATCGGAGGATCTCTCTTTTAGCGGTCCCCTCATTAAATAAAAATCGTTTCCTAACACTAACCTAAGCTGGACCGGGGAATCTCTCTTTTAACGGTCCCCTAATTAAAAAAAAATCGTTTCCTAACACTAACCTAAGCTCGACCGGTGGATCTCTCTTTTAACGGTCCCCTCATTGAAAAAAATATTGTTTCCTAACATTAACCTAAACTCGATCAGAGGATCTCTCTTTAACGGTCCCCTCATTAAAAAAAAGGTTTCCTAATTCTAACCTATGCTCGACCGGTAGATCTCTCTCTTAACGGTCCCCTCATTAAAAAAAAATCGTTTCCTAACACTAACCTAAGCTGGACCGGTAAATATCTCTTTTAACGGTCCCCTAATTAAAAAAAAATCGTTTCCTAACACTAACCTAAGCTCAACCGGTGGATCTCTCTTCTAACGGTCCTCTCATTAAATAAAATATCGCTTCCTAACACTAACCTAAGCTCGACCGGTGGATCTCTCTTTTAACGGTCCCCCCATTAAAAAAAAAGGTTTCCTAATTCTAACCTAAGCTCGACCGGTGGATCTCTCTCTTAACGGTCCCCTCATTAAAAAAAAATCGTTTCCTAACCCTAACCTAAGCTCGACCGGTAGATCTCTCTTTTATCGGTCCCCTAATTAAAAAAAAATCGTTTCCCAACACTTACCTAAGCTCGACCGGTGGATATCTCTTAGGTTATTAAAAAAAATATCGCTAGCTAATACTAACCTAAGCTCGACTGGTGGATCTCTCTTTTAACAGTCCTCTCATTGAAAAAAATATTGTTTCCTAACATTAACCTAAACTCGATCGAAGGATCTCTCTTTTAACGGTCCCCTCATTAAAAAAAAAGGTTTCCTAATTCTAACCTAAGCTCGACCGGTGGATCTCTCTCTTAACGGTCGCCTCATTAAAAAAAAATCGTTTCCTAACACTAACCTAAGCTCGACCGGTAGATCTCTCTTTTAGCGGTCCCCTCATTAAATAAAAATCGTTTCCTAACACTAACCTAATCTGGACCGGTGAATCTCTCTTTTAACGGTCCCCTAATTAAACAAAAATTATTTCCTAACACTAACCTAAGCTCAACCGGTGGATCTTTCTTCTAACGGTCCTCTCATTAAAAAAAATATCGCTTCCTAACATTAACCTAAGCTCGACCGGTGGATCTCTCTTTTAACTGTCCCCTCATTAAATAAAAATCGTTTCCTAACACTAACCTAAGCTCGACCGGTGGATCTCTCTTTTAACGGTCCCCTAATTAAAAAAAAAATCGTTTCCTAACACTAACCTAAGGTCGTCCGGTGGATCTCTCTTTTAACGGTACCCTCATTAAATAAAAATCGTTTCCTAACACTAACCTAAGCTCGACCGGTGGATCTATCTTTTAACGGTTCCCTAGTTTAAAAAAATCGTTTCCTAACACTAACCTAAGCTCGTCCGCTGGATCTCTCTTTTAACGGTACCCTCATTAAATAAAAATCGTTTCCTAACACTAACCTAAGCTTGATCGGTGGATCTCTCTTTTAACGGTTCCCTAATTAAAAAAAAATCGTTTCCCAACACTAATCTAAGCTCGACCGGTGGATCTCTCTTTTAACGCCTCATTAAAAAAAAATCGGTTCCTAACACTAACCTAAGCTCGTCCGGTGGATCTCTCTTTTAACGGTAGCCTCATTAAAAAAAATCGTTTCCTAACACTAACCCAAACTCGACCGGTGGATCTCTTTTTTTGACGGTCCCCTCATTAAAAAAATCATTTACAAACACTAACCTAAGCTCGACCGGTGGATCTCTCTTTTAACGGTCCCCTAATTAAAAAAAAAATCGTTTCCTAACACTAACCTAAGGTCGTCCGGTGGATCTCTCTTTTAACGGTACCCTCATTAAATAAAAATCGTTTCCTAACACTAACCTAAGCTCGACCGGTGGATCTATCTTTTAACGGTTCCCTAGTTTAAAAAAATCGTTTCCTAACACTAACCTAAGCTCGTCCGCTGGATCTCTCTTTTAACGGTACCCTCATTAAATAAAAATCGTTTCCTAACACTAACCTAAGCTTGATCGGTGGATCTCTCTTTTAACGGTTCCCTAATTAAAAAAAAATCGTTTCCCAACACTAATCTAAGCTCGACCGGTGGATCTCTCTTTTAACGCCTCATTAAAAAAAAATCGGTTCCTAACACTAACCTAAGCTCGTCCGGTGGATCTCTCTTTTAACGGTAGCCTCATTAAAAAAAATCGTTTCCTAACACTAACCCAAACTCGACCGGTGGATCTCTTTTTTTGACGGTCCCCTCATTAAAAAAATCATTTACAAACACTAACCTAAGCTCGACCGGTGGATCTCTCTTTTAACGGTCCCCTCATTGAAAAAAATATTGTTTCCTAACATTAACCTAAACTCGATCGGAGGATCTCTCTTTTAACGGTCCGCTAATTAAAAAAAAAATCGTTTCCCAACACTAACCTATGCTCGATCGGTGGATCTCTCTTTTAACGGTCCCCTCAATAAATGAAAATCGTTTCCTAACGTTTGCTCCGCTCCCGACGCTCCAGAGCCAGTTTGAAAACACAATCCTGATTAAAAACATCTCCCTAGGGCAGGGGTGGCGAACCTTTATGTATCAACCTGCCATTTTTTCTAAAGAAATGTTTAATGAGGGCCATAGACGTGCCATCAAATAATTAAATATAATATTTAATAGTGTATTTTTTGATCGGTGGCGTGCCCAAAATATTGTGTCGCGTGCCATCAATGGCACGCGTGCCATAGGTTCGCCATCCCTGCCCTAGGGTCTTTCAACTCGGCAAATTGTGCTACTGGGAAGGGGGTGAATCGCGCTTTTTTTTGCAAAGCTGAGCAAAACTTTGAAAAATCCTGCCAAATAAGGTCACAATTTATAAAAACAGATATTCATGGAAATTTCCAATGAAAATTCCACTAGTTTATGTGCGAAATGGGTACCCGAATGAAATAGAACATGAAAGAACAGAACATGAAAAAACAGAGCAAATAAGAACAGAACACGAAGAAACAGAACAAGGAAAAAAATTTAATTTACCGTAATCTAACACTTTTGGAAAATGTCTTTTGCATATTACCATATCTAATACCTATGCGGACATCGAAATCGTCGTCTGATCAGTTGTAATTTATAATTATGAGATTTAGCCGAATCAAGAATAATAATAATTAATGATTTCAAAACTTATGTTTTTTTGGATTCAAAGATTCAAAGTACAGAAAAGCGAATTTATAGCGAAGGAGGCATTTTTCTAAAAAATTCTATTCGAGGTTTTCGATTTGTATTTGCAAGGCCGAGGGATTCCGCGAATAAAAACAAAATATTTTTTTCCAAAATATTAGTTTTTGTAGATATTTTTTGAAGACGGGGGGACCATTCCTAGTTTATTTTGTTAAATTTAAATCGCATTTTACGCCTTTTACCGATGGAGATACGGAAGTCGACAACCGAAGAGTTTCTTTTGAGCTCGGCGAGATGCATTCGATCCAACTTGAAGATTAAACATCGGCCAGCAAATAAGGGCGCTACGGGCGGTCAAAGCTTTCTCGCAATTTTCAGCTAAATGATCGCCGCACAACACAGCGGAGAAAAAATTAAAAGCTAAACTGCTAAATTAAGTCGCAATTCACAAAAGCAGAAGATAGTCATGGAATTTTAAAATTAAAATCATATTTCTAATGAAATCTTAACAAATATAAAATGTCAATTTTAAACATTAAGGAAGAGTTTTTCGAAAAACTGCCTTTGAACATTTTCGATTTATAACACGAGACGAATTTATTTTGCGAAAAAAAAATTTAATTTTTAACAAAATTTAACATTTAATCCGCCGCCCCCGACGGACGCACATTGGGGAAGCAGAGCAAAATACCTGCTATTAAATAAAATACTATTTGAACGGAATTTTAAGTTGGATATTCCTTTTCAGGGATATTAGAAGTATATAAAAAATTCATAGATAAAAATTTCGAATAGGTTTTATTAACCCATATGGGTTAATAAAACCCAGAAAACTCTTGCTTTTGAAATATTGAATTTTTTTCTTTAGTTGTTGGTCAGTTTATTAAGCTGAATCACAGAAAAATATTTAAAAAATTCTGAAAATGTTGGAAGTTGCCGAAACTTGGTGTTCCTTCATAAGTAAATAATTTTTTTTCAAATAATTTCATAATTTGAACAAATTATTTCAAATTTATACATAAAACACGTTTACTGGTCCTTTATGTATCCAAATTTGATATACTCTAATCAAAACTTCTAATAACAACTTCAAAAAATTACTTTGTGCCCCCCACCTGTTCATAGACAATTTATAAAATGTAAAATAAACGTTTTCTAATAATTAATGATCTGCTACTTTTCAATTATTTTTTTTTTAATTTCACAAAATGAAAATCTAAATAAACACTTGATATTTGATCAGGAATAATTTTTTAAAATGTAGAAATATAATTATTAAAATACGTGATTTTTAAAAAAAACAGACCTGCCTTAAGTTTATCATAAAGCAAAAACAATGGCATTGAAATTCAAATAAAGCCATTAATTAAATTACAATAATTTTTATACACCCTGTATGAAAAATATAAAATTGTGTTTATAAAAGAACTTTTCAAAAATCGGAAAATTTTTAAAAGCTATTTTAATGCATAATCAACACCAATTGGAAAAAAACAAAAATTAGAACTCGGATTGCTTCGGAACATAACTAAAATGACCAAAACGCTAAAATTTCCGCCTTCGTGTTTCCATAGGGCTTTTTTTCAAATTACATTCCGTTAATCACAAGTTTAGAATTACTAAAATGTATCTGCATACCTAGTTGAATTTCAAGGTCTCCTATAAAAAATTTTCAATTGTTTGAAAAGGTTCCGAAGGAGAAAATTCGCTCTGGTAGCGATCAGAGAGAAATTTTTGAATTTCTAACAGTGTTCTAGTGTGTTTGGGTTAATGATGTATTGAAACGCCATGAAAAGAAATCCGTAAATAAAATTTTAATTTTGATTTAATAGCAGGTATTTTGCTCTGCTGCCCCAGTGTGCGACGTCGCACCTTGAATTTTGCGTCGGTTTGTGTCTCATTGTCACAAAATGTAGCTCTACCTACGGCCTGCGCACATCTTTATAATCAAACATAGCTACGACCTCGCACAGACACAGAGCTCGGCCTGCACCTCGCAAAAATGAACCCAGTTTATACGTTTATCTGCAAAATTTGGAATTATCGGAAAATTAGAATTTCAATAGTGAAGAAGACTTTATTCGAAAAAATTCCATTTCACGTTTTCGATTTATATTAGTACGGTTGAGGCACTGAGCGAAAAAAAACGGATTTTTTTTTGTGGAAAATTTTCATTTGAAATTCAAGGCTTAGTACCTTCAAAAAGTTTGGTACATATTTATATTGCATTTTACGCTTTTCCCGATGAAGATACGGAAGTCGACAAGAGAAGAGTTTCTTTTGAGCTCAGCGAGACGCATCCGATCCAACTGGAAGATTAACCATCGGCCAGCAAATAAAAGCGCCACGGGCGGTCAAAGCTTTCTCGCAATTTTCAGCTAAACGATCGCCGCGCAACACAGCGGAGAAAAAATTTGAAAGACCAAAAGCAGAGTCGCATAGACCTTTTAACGCGTTTTGAATTCGTATTTATCCAAATTTTTCCTAAACTGCTAAATTAAGTCGCAATTCACAAAAGCAGAAGATAGTCATGGAATTTTAAAATTAAAATCATATTTCTAATGAAATCTTAACAAATATAAAATGTCAATTTTAAACATTAAAGAAGAGTTTTTCGAAAAACTGCCTTTGAACATTTTCAATTTATATACACGAGACGAATTTATTTTTCGAAAAAAAAATTGAAATTTCCAAAATTTAACATTTTTGGAAAAAGTCTTTCGTCTCTTACCACATCCAAGCAGAGGTGGTTCCGTTGGCCGTCTTTACGATTTCTCCTTATAATTAGGCGGTTTAACATTTTCCACGATAAAATTGAAAAATTTCGTAAAAGTAAGTCTCTTAAGTTACGAATTTCGACTAAAAGGATATATTTTTAAAAATTTTCAACTTTGACCTTCTGGTACGCCGCCCCACGACAGTTTTAAGGTTTTCCACGTAATGTGGGCGATGGTAGGGACCTTTGGGCGTCGATCAAAACCGGTCCGGCAGATAACGCTTCTGCGGTTCGGCCGCTACGCCGTTTCCGCACCGGGAAGGTTTTCCGGCCTCCACCACCGCCCCCGACTTCGTACCTCGAGTTTTGCGCTGGATTCGGATAAAACTCGTCGGAGCCGACATTTTAACACCTCAAACGTAAACTTCCGCACGCCGCCCCCCGTTTCCCAAGCACTTTTACAATAATTTTTCAAAAAAAGTTCTTCAAATTTGAGGCTTCACCACGGAGGCCCCCGACGTCTCCCAGGATCGCGCTTGCGGTTGTGCACGATGGGAATACCTCCCGCGTCGATCGCCGCTTCTCCCGTCGAGATCGGTTCGGTGGGTTCTTCCCGCGTTCTGTCAAGAGAATGGTCTCGAAGTCAAATTTGGATTTTTGAGCGTTATCGCGGCGAGAGACGTTTCGTAGCGCCGGCGCCGCACCCGTGGAGCGATTTTAATTTTTTTGGTTTCTTTGGATAGAGGAAATTCCGGCGGACATTTTCCGGTATCGGCGGTAAAAATTCGACGATCGGCTCGCGTTCTAGAGGACGTTTTGCAACAATATTTGTAAAAAAATTCTTCCACTTTGGGGCTTCACCACGGAGGCCCCCGACGTTTGCGGAGGATGCCATATAGGTTCTGCACGATGGGAATACCTCCCGCGTCGATCGCCGCCTCTCCCGACGAAATCGGTACGGTGGGTTCTTCTGGGGTTCTTCCCGGGAAATCGCTTATCACTACAAATTTTCAATATTTCTGCACTCGAAGGCGGAAAAGGTTTTCGCTCGCAGCCGCCGCCTCGGAGGAGTTGGGTCGATTTTTCTGGTACCGTTGGATAGAACTTTTAACGACGGTCATTTTGACATGTCGCCCCGTCATTTTCGATCGCCGCCTGCAACGGTGGAAGCACATTTCTAACAAATATGTCAAAAAACTACCTCCACTTTGAAAAATCGCCACCCCGCCCCCCAGCTAGTGGCAGGGAAGTTTTTGTGCCTTTACATCATGGGAACACTAGGGGCGTCGACCGAGACGTGTCCGACGAAAATCCGTTCGGTGGGTTCAGATATCTCGATGTCCGAAGATTTTTACCCTAAAAATGGCACTCGTACGGCTCGCGCCGCCTTCGGCGGCGCTCGCCAGGTGTTTATTTGGAAGAGTCGGGAGCGGCCCTGCGGGCCGCTCATTTTAAGACCTCGACGGCGAAAATCCGCCGGGTGGCTCGCTTACGCGAGCCGCTTTTACCTCCGAAATTCCTCTTGACCCATATTATTTTATATAATAGATAATAGAAAAATACCTTACCGGTAGTTTTACCAACAGCGAATATACTACAGAGAACAAGTTCGTCGAAATCCTGTCGAATTTTTATAATTTCTTGCACTATCAGTAAAATATAAATTGTTAAAAGCAGCAATAGAAAAACTGCGTATATTCGGTACAAAATATTTTTATATCCACGTAACCCAAATAATTTTAAAATAAATTTTGAATGACCAAAACAATCGTCAGATTCGTTTTCCTTTACATCCATGTTTATTCCAATGTTCTAATGTACTTGCTGTACTTGCTGTACGTGGTTGTCTGTAACAATAGTTAAATTTTAATTGTTTGGAGTCAGCTTAACTTGAAAAAACTAATATACTATTAACCACATAGCATCGTATCTTTAGGACGAAGAACCTTTATAATATTTAATTTTGAGTGCTATGATATTTTGAATTATTCTTAATTTGAGCGCTTGTTTGACAAGTATCCAGAAGCCAAGACTTTTCAATTTTGATTGCTTTTCATATTTTAGTTATTATACAAAATTGATGAAGTACAAATAATTGTAGTAATATAGTTATTTCAAAATGATACCATAGAAATAGAATACTACCTATGAGATGGCGGTCGTTATGAGAAAAAAATGAAAAAATCAACAAAGCAGTTTAGTTTTAGAACCGAGATGTCGAAAAAGTGTTAGCCTTACACAAGAATAACCAAATAAATTTGCTACTTGGTGCATTTGGTCATTTGAGGAAGAAGGTGATCAGGAGGCAGTTATTTTGGTCTTTCTTAGGTTAAGGTGTGAGAATGAATGGAGGTGAATGGACCACAATATGGGCGAAGGAAACATAAATAAAGGACACATGAAGAAGGAACCAAAGCACCTAATCTACGAGTATTCGGGTTTCACAGGTTTTTTTAATTTTAAATATTTCATTTGTGTATTATAGTATAGTGTGTATAATTTTAATTGTTGGGTAAAACGTGTGTACATTAATGACCTATGACGTGGACAAGAGAAATTGATTTTGTTAAATAAATTGTGGAGTTAAATAAATTTAATATCGTATCTGGTCACATGTCGTCATCCACAAAATTCGAAAATTTGTTTGCATTGGATCACCGATTCGGGGATAACAGCTTATATTATAATGTTTTTGATGATTTATTTGTTGAAATTTTTGTGATTAATTTTAAATTTTGAAAAACTATTGTAGATACGTTGATTTTCCAAGAACTTAGGCAGGGTTAATTTACATTTATGAAGTAAATTATTGAGTTAAAAAAAAATTACAATTGTTATTCAATCAAGTTTCGTCATCCATCTATTGAAATTATTTTTGCATTGTATCAGGCGGACAGAATCTTGGTGTTTGTTCTTGAGGTCTTTGCAGAATGTGGAGTCAAACGGAGAGGCCAAATAATTTTGTTTTAAACCTTACATCTTAACATCGCATTATTATTAAATATTAAAACTTTTCATTACTGTAAGAAATTTAAAAAGTAAATAAATTTTGGCCAATGATTATTATCAATATTATCAATTAATTTAATGATTTTTTATAAACCTCATATAATATGGTATTTTATATAATAATTCATTGGAATTAAAATATTGATTTCCAAAGTAACGATGATGTGGACATTTGATCATTTTGTTGATACAATATTGATTTTTATTACACAATAAGTATGGACTAATCCACTACCCAAAAAAGTTATTAAATTAATTATTTTTAAATGCTCCAAAACTTATAACTGATTAACTGCAGATATTATAAGATAGAAATTCTTGGTTCGAATCGTGGAAATCGCAGATCTCTACCCTCCTCCAGTGAATAACGAGACGCTGTTTAAAAGTTTGGTTAAATTGACAGAACATCAAAGAAAAACAAAGAGCGCTGAATAAAGCTTAACAGATTTTTTTTATGATCTGTACATACATCTATTATACTTGCATTGTCTAGGTAAAATTAGTATTCGTGTTACCAAATACATAAATTAATTTATAATAACTTTGTAATAACTACGAAGTAGTACTACAATTCTGTAATTTGAAAATGCATTCTAAAATTCACATATCAAAAATTAATGTTGCAATTAAAAATTTAATTCGGTACATACATAATATTCAGAAAATTGTTCTCGAATTTATTATTGAACTAAGCGCTCTAAACGGTTTTCAATGGAATCTAATCATATAACGTCACAAAGCATTGTTCACAATTTAAAATTCGAATTGAAAAACTAAAACTTGAAAATTTAAGGTTTTACAATAAATTAAAAATCAAATTTCAAGCGGAAAATTATTAGGTATTATGAAAGAAATTTCAGCATATTTGTGTCAATTTTGCTTTATGGGAAATTATACTCTCTGAGAAGTTGCATTATCTTACACAATTTTTTTGGTGATTCTAGGAGCTAAAAAAAATTATCATTTTCTCGGCGTTTAGTCCAATGGGCCTTAGTTTTTGAGTTATGAATTTTTGAAAATAGACAATTTTAACCATAGGTTTACCCTATCTTAAGTTCTAACGCGAAGGTTCTTGGTTCAAAACTCACACCGGCTGACTTTTTCTTTTTGAAAATTATGTAATTTATTACCTGAATAAATTATATTGTAAAATTTTACTGCGTTTCTTCAATTTAAATTAATTAATTACTTTTTTGGGGATTTGGACAACGGACAATTCAATTCTATACCACTAGTCCAGTCAAAATAGACAAAAAAAAGTGCAAAGTTTGCAATAATTCGCATCCAGCTGAAAATTGGCATAAACCTTAAATGCGCTATTACAAACAAAATATCAAAAGTCCCCACCGATCCCACATCTGCTAAAAAAGTTATTCAAGGTCAAAAGTCAACAATATCGATTTTTTGCATTTTGCTCGTAAATGATAAGTGTTATCGTAAAAATAGGTTAGACAAAAATTGTAGATCATGAAATTCTCTACAAAAATTATTCTTATACTTATTTTCGTACGAATAGCTATTCCTGACATATCGCGATTTCGATAATCACTTAATTATTACCAATATTACCATTTTTTCAATCAATAGGACACTGTCTAATAAAACTTCCCAACTTTTGAATCGTGATATCTGATGAATAACGATTCGTACGAAAAAAAGTATAAGAATAATTTTTGTAGAGAATTTCATGATCTATAATTTTTATCTAACCTATTTTTACGATAACACTTATCATTTACGAGAAAAATGTAAAAAACCGATATTGTTGACTTTTGACCTTGAATAACTTTTTTAGCAGACGTGGGATCGGTGGGAACTTTTGATATTTTGTTTGTAATAGTGCATTTAAGGTTTATGCCAATTTTCAGCTGGATGCGAATTTTTGCAAAGTGAAATGTCTATTTTGACTGGACTACACATAATTATACTATTAGGTAGTTTATCAACGGCACTTTACATTTCGGATATTTATCAAAAGAAAAATTATAAAAAACGAATTAAATAGCATTGCACTACAACGATTTGTCTTGTAAAAATTGACGATGAAATAAACGATGTTGATATTAACAGGTTGGTAACTAGAGTTTCCTATATAAAGGCAATGTTTACGTGATTGTGGTTTACGTATTTCATTTGTAACTTTGTGGAATCCTGAAGAAGAAGTGGTTTCATCCCTTCGAAACATTGTAGAAAAAATTTTAATTTTTAATTAGCATTGAGCTTTATACGCCGATATTCAATATCATCTGAAAATTTTTTGATTTTGTAACATGATCTTTTAGTTTGGAATTTTCTGGAAAAAGTATTCATGCCAGTGTCTGCGATTCGTTCTACATCTGTTATAACGTTAAGGTATTATTTGTTAATTTTCCATACAATATTAAATATTTGCAAGAGTTTAAAATTTTAAGTTAATTTTTATTAAAAAATATATTTTCCTTCTTTACTTATAATAAATTATATTGGTTGATATTATCAGATTAGTATTATAGTAAGAATTATTAAAACTAAGAACGATGATAACATTAAAAAATAAATTAAGAAATTTAAAAAAAAAAATTTGGTTCATGTGGGATACGAACCGCGAACAACTCCGTGTACGCTACCTCTATGTCACCACCACGGCTTCTTGCTTAAAGAATCATTATCATTGGCAGTTAAAGCACTGCCCATATTTGAAAAATTCATAACTTAAAAACTAACGGTCATTGGACTAATCGCCGAAAATGTGATAACTTTTTTTAGCTCCTAGAATCACCAAAAAATTGGGATCTCGATTGATTGGTACCTCATTGTAGTGGCCCCTTGTTAGTAAAAATCAAAAACAAAAAGTTATATTTTTGTTCTAAATTTGGTAATTTTTAAATATTTTTCGTACCGAGTTGGTTTTTTATACTTAAAAACACATTTATTGTCCAGTTTTTTCTTTTAATTTAATATGAAACTTTTTAACGTATACATGCAGAAAGTTAAATCATTCAAAAACTCACAAAATATGCTCTCTGTATTTGTCACTGCGAGGTTAAAATTTAACCTGATTTGTTCCAAAATTCACAAATAATTCATTTTTTGAATTTTTATTTTATTAATTGTTATTAAAAACTAACTATAATCAATATTTTTTATTAGATCTTTGCTATATAAATAGTGAAGCTTAATTAATTAGAATTCAGTTTAAAATATATAAGTGTTAACCTCATAAAATAAATAATTAAAATTTCTAGTTAATTTAAACATTATTAATTTAATATTTAAATTATTTGGTGAATATAAAATATATTGCAGAATTAAAAATTTTAATTAGTTTAAATTCAGTTCAAATAATTTTCCGAAGTAGTAACGTTAAATTTTACTTACCCGTATAAAACTGATTTTAAACTATAATTATTATTGCAAATCTAAAATTCACAAAAAAAAAATTCAATTCAAAATGCCGAAAATTCTAGATAGGTAGGTACGTGTTATGTGCTAGGTGTTCAAAGTAAATGTGGCTTATAACAACTGCATGTAATTTTTTCAAACTCTGAAATATGTTCTTATTCACTTTTCAAGTCATTTCATCTCAATAAAATAAATGCTGTTGCTATTAATAATATCTAAATCAATCCCGCTCAATAAGACCTTAATAGGAATATAAATATTTAAATAAAGTTGAGGTTATGCGTCGAATATGAAGGTGGTATAATTATGTTTTTAGTATACTTCTCCCAAGGAATCAGTGCAGGGCGAAGCCAAAATCTTGCGCAGTAGATGACACGTGACACCCAATTCCACCAATTGACACTAACATAAAATTGAACGGACTAGTTATCTTTTCTGCACGTTAGCTCCGCCTATCCCTGATTGCTTGGGCTAACTTTAGTATCAAATAATTTAAAATAAATCAATGAGTTACATTACTGCACCCCAAATGTTTAAATAGTCAATTTGGCACTTTTAGTAGTTATTTTAAGTTATTTTATATTTACACAATTTAAATTGAATAACATGCAATATAGTAATAAAATTTAAGCGTTCAACGAGAGATGATATTGCAAAATTATATAGCTATACACCAAAATTCCGTAGTGGCTCCCGCTTCGATAAAACTCAAGTCAAAAGTACATATTTATACTACACTTCAAAAATTTATACTATTAATTTATTTTGCTATAAAATAACAATTTATTAAATATTGATGCAATTCTTTAATTATTCAAACCAGTTGTGATCTGTTAAAGTTTTTATTTAAAAAGATGGAAGCTCATTTAAGCTCTAACGAGGTTATAACGTTTGACACCAATTTTGACCCAAAATTCGACTTGGGGGTCAACATGTCTAAAACCCCCCTCAGCTATTTCGTGAACAACTCCACGCGACGGTTGAGGCTCCAAAGAAAAAATGGAATTGCATTGACTTGCAATATATTTTCTATTACCTACCAGAATTAAAACGCATAATATGTTGGATACTATTTTTGTATTAATAATTTCTAAAAATCAATATCGGTCAATAAGAACTAATTAGTGTGCTGAATAATTAAACCACGATAAGTTTATGGATCGAAATACCAAGGCAACACAATACTGTTCCAGTAATAACAAATAATTTAAAATAGTATTGTTCTGATATAACTTTCAATAATTTGTATTATAATTGAATCATCCCTACTATTTTACTACTAGGTATAAAATAATGTAATAACTCAATATTGGAATGGTGGTTGCTTAGTTACTTTATAGGAAACGTTATATTAAAAACTTTTTATTACAAAAAAATAAGCTCCGCCTGGGGGAGTCGGTGGATGGATCGAGTAGCTCATCGGTTTTCAATACCGGTCCCAAGCCCGGATAATGGAGGAGGTTTGAGTGGGGGGCTAACGACCCCTCCTCGGAAAATAAAACATGTTGTGAAGACTTACCCAAAGCCTCGGAATTGAACGGAAATACGGAAACAAAATCAGCAATGTAAACGTTCTTTGAATGTGGGAAAGTGGAATGCTTTGAGCTAGCACAGCCATAAAAATCAAAGCAGACCTCAAAACCATAGGAATAGACGAAGATCAGATAGAGACGCTCATATCAGAGCGAGAAAGATGGAAAGAAATTGTGAAGTCAGCCAAAACCTACCCAGGCTTGAGAGCTGCACTATTTGATTTGAAACGTTATATTAAAGCCTCGTTCACATTGCGGTTCTTGTCTTGCTTAGTTAGAAGAAAACCTTTCTATCTGATTGTTTCTTAGAAACTAAACTCAAGCAAAACAAAACCATAATCTTAGACATGATAAAACGTGACGTGATAAAACATGACGCCTTGCATAAAATTTTAAACATTTTGGCGCATTGGAAATATTGATGAAAAATATTAAATAAGATAGCATAATTAATTTATTTCCGAAGTTATTGTTTTAAGTGGGAAGCCCGAATTAGAAGGTCGAAAACAAAGCATTTTTTCGGAAATTTTTTTGGAGGGGATAAATCAGTGAGCCCAGTAAACATTGAATTATCTATTCATGTATATTTGAAATATTTAAATATTTTTTTATGTAATAGTAATATAAAAAAAAATTTCAACGTGAAACAATAAATGACTGCAGATTTATAAGCCTATTCCATGTGCGCCTTGCCACTGCAAAAAAACCAATACAATTTTCAATTTCAATTTTTCAATTTCAAATCAAAAAACTAAAAAAACGTTCAAAAAGTTTTTTTGAACATGGAATATTAAGCTGATAAATCTGCCTATATTTATTGTTTCAAGTGGAAAAATTGATAAATTAAAGTCAACTTTAAATTAACGAAACTTCCAAAACAAAAACGAGAAGGAAATAAAGCTTAATTTATTATAAAGGACATGATATTTTGGCTATTTCACCGATCGGTGTGTCAATTTAATAGACCATTATACTTATCAAAACTTATTGCATAACCCAGGTACAGTTAGTATTCGTGTTACCAAATATACTTATAATTAATTAAATGAATAATTGTAACTTTGTATAAAAGTCCATAACTTGAAAATGCATTCTAAAATTCACTTATAAAAACTTAATGTGGTAATTAAAAAGTTAGCTCAGTACAACATTCAAAAAATTGCAGAAAATAAAGCTAATCTATAACGTCACAAAGCATTGTTCATTTCATAATGTGCACAATTTAAATTTCAAATTGAAAGTTAAAAAATTGAAAATTTAATGCTTCAAATGTAATTTTTTTTAAATTTTTAGCTGTAAGTTGCCATTTCCAAAAACATTTCTCTATTTGGGTGACTATTTTGTTTTAGTTCGCTTACAAGTTAGATTATTTTAGTAAAAATTAACTTAGAACAATTTTTGTCCTAATTAAAATTTAACATTATAAACAACAAAATGCAATATAAACATTAAGTTTATATGTGGAGGTTTCATTATAATAATTTTTAATATTTAAAACTAACAATAGCCCACATTTATTCAATATTCTACTGTAAATAGCAAAGCTTATAATTTAACTTTCAGTTTAAAAAATAAATAAATAACTTTAGAAAATTTGCTGGTTAAATATAATATTGTCATTCACTATTATTTGTTTGTTATTAAGTTATTATACATTTATTGCAAAATTGAAAATTTGAATTATTTTTAAATTTAGTTCAATTAATTTTTCAAATTAGTAGTACATTAGATTTTACTTACCCGTAAAACTGATTATAACAATTAAACTATAAATTTTAAATAATTTCCGTTTTCAGTGATTTAAAATATAATAAAAATAATAAAATAAACTATTTTATTAAAATTATATTAAATTATGTTATTGAAACTTTTTTTTTGCATAAATATTGTCACAAAGAAAATTTAATTCAAGATGCGGAAAATTTAAGATATGTGTTACTTGTTTCACGGTGTTCAAGTTAAGAGGTGATTTACTATTGCATGTAATTTGTTCGAACTCCGTATTATTTTCTTATTCACTTCCAAGTAATTTTGTTTCAATCCAATGCAATTGGCCAGTTGGTATTAATAATTTTCAAATCAATTGTGGTCAATAAGATGTTATTAGCCGTGTAAATAATTAAACAAGATCATGCTATGCATGGAATAAAAAGGTATCATAATTGGGTATATTTGCAATAAACCACCAACTATATAGATGTGCAACCCAAATATTGCAAATAGTCCATTTGGCATCTTAGTAGTTACTTTATGTAAGCAAATTAAAATAATGTTGCCACTGTAAAATTTTAGTTTGGTATATAATTTATTGGTTAATTTATTATTTAACTTGATAATAGCTGGGACTACTGTTCAGTTCTCTTATTTAAATATGCATTTTAAAATTTATGCATTTTAAATTATTGTGCTTCTTAAATATTCAAATTCAAAAATAGACAATAAATTGCCCTTTTCATAGTATTGATTTATAATATTGTAATTGTTATGGAGTTCTAATTATTTCAAAAATTCATTTACTAAAAAATATCCTAGTCTACAAAAAACAGAAACAATGACATGTTTTATTTGGTAATAACAATAACATTTAATGTCAAATTTCTTATGGACTCTGAAACCAGACTTGCCATAAAAGTGACACTTTTACCCCTAACCCAACATCATAATAATTATATAATAGATCACCACCTCTATTTTAGTAATTAGGCAATTAAATATTTAATTATTCTTCTAGAGATTTGATTTCAAGTGCTTCGTGTTCAAGTCAAGCTAGTTGACTTCCGATGTAGCAGATTGCACGAACTCGAAGAGCATCATCAATAATTAATAATTATTATACTTTATAGTCGATAATAATAAGTAACTATAAATATTGTGCTGCTTGCTAACATTTCTAATGACACTGATAAATTACAAATCCCATTTTTGTTGTCAAAGATTTCATCGTATAGTAAAATTAAGGAGAGAAAAATGGATGTAGCCCACGATGTAGCCAAATTGTTGCGCAGTGTCGTGGGTGGAGGGAGAACGCGTGATACTCAATTCCATCAATTAATACCAATATAAATGCGGCGCGACGAATTCTCGTTACTGCACATTGGCTCTGCCAATTTTTCTCTATTCAACGGTACTATCAACCCTATACAATAAGACAAAATATGCAACGTTTTTATGCAACCCTGAGAACAGCTATTGGATTTAAGCAAAGCAAAGCACAAAGCACACTATATAAGTGCCAGGAAACATAGATTAGTGAATATCTGCTTCCAGGTGCAATAAGGGCCAGTTTTGGTTTTGAACTGCGTTCTATTTATTGACATATTAATATAACTGAGGTGTTAAATTATTTTTCAAATTTAACAATACTCAAAAATGTATACCTTTATATAAATATTTCAATAAAGTTTAATTACTATCCAAAAGAGTCCTTTTATGGTGCGAATGACTCACGCTCATTGTTCCTTTCAGAGAATAAGTCGAGGATAGAGTTTCTTATTAATAAAAAGGAGTTAGCTGAGGTATATTTTATTATTATGTAAATTATTTAATTTATTATAATATACAAGCTGGTAATATCTTATTTTTATTAAAATTAATCAATTCGCCTAAAAATATAGCTGTTGAAATTACTAAACCAGCCATCCATATAGCAAAAACTCCATATAAGTTCTTTATACTCAATTTTGGTTTTGCATTATAGTTATTGCCGTAAGTGTTTCCAAAATTATGAAGGAAGCCTAACAATTTGATATATAGAATTCCACTTTCTCTAATTCTATTTATAAAAGTATTTAGAACTGGTAAAAAATAATGACCTCTTTTCATAATACAGTAGTTATATGTCAAATATCCAAAATTATTCTCGATGAAGAAAATATCCTTTGTGATTTCATTTGGAATAAATTCTAATATTATATTTTTTGGAGCGGGAATGCTAAAATTTTTATAAAGCTTTATCGAATTTATCAAATGAATATAATTATCACCGTAGTTATTAACTAATGGTTCCATTTTATTAACAATTCGTTTGAAAGTACTGCTATTAAAAATTGTTTGATCTCGCAGCTGTTTAATAATAAAAGGATTAGCTAATAATCTCAATTTTGAATCAAATAATTTTTCAGATGTGTCGATTTGTGGCTGATATGATGGTTTTAAGAGAATACTACTCAATTTACTTTGAAATGCATTATCAATATGCACTGTAAAAAATAAATATAATATCATAAGCATTCTTAAAATACTTGACTTAGGAGGCCGCTTTAGAGCTATTTAAAATATTAACGAAAATGTGTTTAAAATGCTCGTGGAAAGTTGTTTATATATTTCAAGTTTGTGTAAATACCTTGAAATTAAATTTGAAACTAAGCCTGTCATAACGCAAAATATAATCGATACATTATTTGTTTGCACGAATAATGAAGCTTCGTCATAAACGGCATTTGTATGAAATAAGACGAAAATTGTGAGTCACATAAGCGTTTGATATAATAAATTTAAATCATAAAATTTAATAATTAATTAAGCTTAAAATTTTATTTTTAACAATATATTTATGACTTTTATGAAATAAGTGGGTCCACGGTCAAATTCATACCAAAAACGGTTTGGGAAATCAAAAAATTTAAGAAACCCTAGGGTTTCAATAGAGCAGCTGCTCTAATGAAATGGAAATATAACCTAAAATGAAATAAAATCAAACTAATTTGTTAAAAAATTAAAGCAACAGTCACTATAAAAACTACTTTCATTAAAATTATTATGCACGCTAAGAACTATTGTATCTATCTCTTTCTATCTCATACGTTGGGTGTCAGATAATTTTCGACGTAAAAGATTTCTAAAATCAGACATTTAAGAATAATTTAATATAGTGTGTCTTTGTTTCACCTATTTTACCTACAATTAATTTAAAAAAAAAATGGTTGTCTGTACTTAATTCAGATGGTTGTGACGTAAGCTTCATTATTCGTGATTACAACTGTAGCCATGATTTCACTTCACACACCGTAAATAATATTAGTTTAAAATTTAGAATTTCAACTGTATCAGTCATATTTGATAAAAGTATCCATATTTTGAAACATATGCACATCTATGAAAATATCATTCGTGATATTTTTTAGAATTTTCTTATTAAACTTATCACTTATAATAATTAGAAAAATTATAGTTGAGAATGCGGTCATTAATGATCTAAATATAGATCCGAGTTTACTTCTTACATATCATCACACAAAAATAGGAACAAACAGGTCCGTCTAAGGGATACGAAGTTAATTGAAAAAATTAGCAAGAAAAATTATAAAATCAAAAGACACCTTAACGGATTACATATGTTTCAATCTTAGGACGTTTTACACGTGCCACTGATATCATCAGATCCGTACTGGTTTAATGAAAATACAACTTTACTTACCAAATCCTTCAAAAAACTCGATCCCATAGGTCCTGACTGTACACCCATCTCTGTTATAATAATATGTAAGAAGTAAGTATGCAAGTGCCTATTATAGTTACGGCAATTAATCTTGCAGTTTTGCCAACCTCCGGAAGAAATTGAAAAAAATAATGTTTGAAAAAATTTGAATTTAAAATATATATAACGGTCAACTAAAACGTTTTGTAGATTTTTGTATTTTTGTATAATTCTTATATTTTAAATTCAAATTTTTTCAAACATTATTTTTTTCCTTATCACTTATTTTGTTGATAACCACAGTTGCTTGCATTTGCTTACTAATTAATTTAATGAAATTGAGAATTATTGCAGCAGTAGGTGATGATTTACTCAGTACAAATTTGATATCATCGGAATTTTCAGAACTATAAAACTGTATTGTGCATTTACTGAAGTTTTGAGAGTGAATCTTAAAAATCTTACTAATTTGGTTGTAATTGCTGACTAAAAAGCGGTCGATTATAAATTTTTGACCACAGCGATTTTTTGATGCAAACGGTAACCACTTACACACACAATACAAATGCATCGAAAGTCGAATTTAAGTTAATATCGTCTTGAATATACCAAATGTAATTATTAGTAAAGCTTTTATTTGAAAAGTACAGTTGGTCTGTGGTTGATAGTATTAATGGGTTCGCTAAAATATTTATAAAATTTGCTTTTCGTTCTGGCTCAACAATTACGTGAACGTCGGTATTATCTTCAAAAAACATTTTGGATATTTCCGAAACATAGTTTAGAGATTTTGAAATATTTTGCAGTTGAAACGTACATGCAACTTTGAAAAGCATTACTGAATGATAACATATTTAATATTTTGCCAATCATTGTAGTTATAGGTATATTATCGGTATATTATTATTATTATTTATAAACGTCTATTCTGACTAAATTGATATCATAATGCCATATTTATATACCCCATAAGAAAACCATTTAGCGTTTCTACACGCAATAAATAGATCATGCAACAACAATAATTTTACATCAATTAATTAGAGTACAAAGGAAAAATTATAATAATGTACAATTTATTGTTTTTATTAATAATAATCATTTATTAGATATAATAATGTACAATATTACACTCTGTGGATGATCGATCTAGTAACTATAATCAATTATACTTTAAATAGAAAAGTTAATAATTCAAATTAAATATCCAGAAAATCCAATTAGTTAGTGGGGAGAAACTTTGTTTAATATAAACATTGAATTTTTATTTTACTTTTATTAAAAATTATCAATTCGACTAGAAGTATACCTGTTGAAATAACTAAGCCAATTAGCCATATTGCAAAAACCCCATGTAAGTGTCTTATACCTAATGGTCGTTTTGTATAATGGTGATTTCTATCAGTATTTCCAAAATTATGAAGTAAATGTAAAGCTTTTATATACATAATACCACTCTCTGTAAATCTGTTTGCAAATTTATTCAAAACTGGTAAAAAATAATGACCTTTCTTTATAGCATACAGTAATTCAAATCTCAATAATCCAGAATTGCTTACTATAAAATTCATATCCTTCGTTATTTTATTTGAAATAAATTCTAATACCATATATTTTGGAACACAAATACTAAAATTTTTATAAAACTGTAGCTTATTTATCAAATCAGTATAATTATTACTGGTTGCTGGTTCTAATCTATTAACAATTTGTTTGAAAGTTCTGCTATTCAATATATTTTGCTTTCTAAACTCTTCAAGTCGCGCAGGAAGAGCTAATAACGTAAATTTTGTTTCTAATAGTTTTTCAATTGTGTCGATTGGGGGTTGATACGATGGTTGTGAGAGAATACTGCTCAGTTTACTTTGAAATGCGTTATCAATATGTATGATAAAAAACAGGTACAACATCATATACATTCTTAAGAGACCTGATTTAGGAGGTCGTTTCAGTCCAATTGAAAATATTAATGAAAATGTGGTTAAGAAGCATATAGAAAGGTGCTTATAGATTTCAAATTCATTTAAAAATTTGGCTATTAAATTCCAAACTACGCCTGTCATAATAACGCAAAATATAATTGACAACCATGTTTTCACTTCAAAAACCATAAATATGACTTTAAAATTTGGAATTTCAATTGGTGGAGGAACAATCCATGATGCTATGTCGTAATAAATTGTATCACTTAAATCATAATTCATAAAGGTTTCCATACCTTGTGATATTTGTGCAGCTATTAAAATATCTGTCGTCATGTTGTTTACAACATTCAAATCATTTAATTTGTGGAACACCATAGGAACCTGCAATTCCTTACTAATCGATTTAATGAAACTCAGCATTATAGCAGCCGGTGGCAGAGTGCTCAATAAAATTTTTACACCATCGGAACTGAAAACATTATAAAACTGAATTCTACATTTAGTAAAGTTTTGAGATTGACTCTTTAACATCATGTTTATGTTTTTGTAATTAATACCTAAAAAACGGTCAATTATAAATTTTTGCCCGCAGCTATTTTTTGATGCAAAGGGCGACCACGTGTAAATGTTGGGAGCAACTTCCTCATCTTGATGTACTATGATCACAATGACACTACTTATATGAAATTTCCATAGCATTTTAAAGATGTTTTTTACTTCTTGCACAAAATATGTTATTATTAGGTATCTTCTTCTTGGACTATGTTTTGGGTTCCAAATTTGGCTCTTAACAAATACATCAAAGGTCGCATTTAAATCTTTGTCGTCTTGAACATACAGAATGTAATTGTTAGTGAAAATTTCACTTGCATGATTCAAATGGTCTGCCGTTGTGATTATTAGTGGGTTCCGTAAATCATTTAGGAAATTTGCTCTTAGTTGTGGGTCAACTATTATGAGAATATCGGCGTTATCTACAAAGAACATTTTAGTTATTGCGGAAAGAGAGTTTAAAGATTTTGAATCATTTTTCAGTATTTGAAATGCATATGCAATATTGAAAATTGTAATTGAGTGATAGTATATTAATATTTTAACAAACATGGTATATGTTGAATATTATACGACTAAGTTCCTTTCTATTATTTCTATTATATATCTACAATATAACAAAATCAATGGGTTTTCCTACACGCAATAGATCTATTAGGACTGTGGCGTTAGAAAATCGTAATTTTCATGAACGATTTTCACATGCAAAACAAAATTATTTTAAATAAAAAATATAGTTAGTACAAAATAGTAGGCTTCTAAATCTAGAGCACAAAGGAACATTAAGTATGTTTTATTATTAATAAATTACGAATTAAGGAATAATATTAAAAGTTATATTTGAGCTTTCGGTCTTGCATTAAGACCTTCGTCAGAAAATACAAATATAACTTTTAATATTATTCCTTAATTCGTAATTTATTAATAATAAAACATATTTAATTTCACGAATTAATAATAAACCAATTTCAAGGGAACATTAATTTATAATTATGTTTCTTCCAGAAGAACTCTAAAAATTGGTGTCAACTTTGCAACTAAAAACTAATTAAGGTAACACCGGGTAACATTGACAGGGTGCAAACATTGACACAATTTTAAAAAAACCGCCTAGTGCCTTTATTATCAAATTGAATGTAACTGTACATGCTTTAATAAATTGATAATGGTGTGCCCTATATTGAGAATATCTAATATTTAAGTATTTACTATAGTATCAGTTTCTGTAAACTTTTAAATTTTAACATCAGCTAACACAGTTAAAATAAGGTGCCTAAAACTTCGTTTTTTAAAGTTATTTTTAAAGATTTATTAGTTTTCTTTGCAAGGTAAGTTGTTTTATAGCAACATTGATAAAGTGATTCAGTTAATATATTAAATTTGAAGTAATAAAAAGAAATGTTGAAAAAAAATTTTACGGTTAAAATTGACACATGACGAAAACCTCGGCAAAAACCAAAATAAAAAAGAGGTTCCGAAAGTAGTTGAAAGTAGTGATAGTGATGTAAGTTTAAAACTAAATAAAGATTCTGACTTAGAGGTATCCTCGGAAAAAGAAGAGAGTGACGATGATTTACTGTTTGGACCTGTGGTGGACCCAGTACAGATCGATCCCAAGAACATTTTGGTAAATTCATGGGTTCTTATTAAATTTAGAGTAGATAACCAACGTGCAACTAAAAATGAATTACACTATTACATTGGAAAAGTGACAGAAATCGCTGCAAAAGGTCGTGAAGTAGCAGTATCATTTTTACGAAGGAAGGAAAAACATTTTGTTTACCCAAATGTAGCAGATGAGGCAACAATTCTGCTTAAAGACATTGTAAGGATTCTCCCAGAACCAACCATTCGTCGGGGAATGCATGTATTCAAAACTAATTTTATTTGTGTGAAAACTGGAAAAATCCTCAATATTCTTCAATAAATTAAAAGATTTTGTATAAAAATTGTTTTTTTACTTCGTATTTTAGGTCACTGATACACCCCCATTGACAAATATTAATATTTAAAGCTCTTTACATAGAGTTTCAATGTTACCAGGCGCGAGGGTAACATTGACATTTTGTCGGATTTAAAAAAAAAAATTGTATCAATGGAAATGAAAATTCAATGTGGAAATTGACATTCTATATATACGCATAACATACTTATTTAACTAACTCCACGTTTGCAGATTTCTATTGATAATAATGCGCAAGAAAAAAAATTTTTGGTAAACTTGTGTCAATCATACCCGGCATTACCTTATATGATTAAGGTCTTTCGGAGGGGCGCTTAGAAAATTTGACTTCCCTAAAGCTCAAAATTTTCAGAATAACTCTTCTTAAATAGAGAAACAATTAAAAAAATACTTCTCGGAAGTCCAACAGCTTTGGCAAGAATTAATTCAAACTTCAGTTAGATCGCTGCTATGCAATTTTGTTCAATTTAAAGAAATAGTTAAGTTATTACCTATGCTTCAAAATTAGCGAGTCTTGGTTAAATTACCAATTTCCTGATTGAAGTTTTAAATATTGATGGCGATTGATGGTTATAATTTGACACGTAGAAATAGATCTAGTTGTGGTTGGAGGTGTTGAAGCTTATGGCAGAAATCCGATTCATCTCATCCGTATTGGAAGTCTCTGAAGTATTGAACACAAAAACAATTTCTGAACATCATGAACTTCAAAATGCGTAAAATAAAGTAACTCTCAATTTCTTTAAAGCACAATTACAATAGGATGTGGTAAGTGGCAACACATCTGGGACACGGCGCGGCGGCCAAAGTTGTCGATCGCCTGCCTGATACCCAACATAAGGGGGCCGAAGTCGATAAAGAGAAGCTGAATTTGGGCATGCAACTCAGACTTGAAGCAGTAGTTGACATCGACAAGTATTGGCAGAAAAGGAAGCAACGGAACGCAAAGCTACTGCTCGCCTAAGCCAGTCAAGAAACTCAACAAACCAAGATCGACCATCTCAGCTGTAAACGGAAATGCCGAGAGGTGGATTTGTGAAGCAAAAATCTGAGTAGGGGGGAGGTTTTAGTCAGTGAAAGTGTGACAATACCTTCATAGATGGGTACGGTGTCTCGTACGAGATTATTCCTCCTCCCTGTAAGAACAAAGTTAAATGGAAAAAGAAGTGGTGTGGGTATGTAAACTTTGATTTACACTGTTAAATTATTGCAAAAAGCACTAGGAGATACCGTTTAGTTTTCTTTTCAATTTTTGGGTGTTAAGCCGCCGCGAATGTTGAGGGAAGGAAAACTTGACGGATATTTGATTCTATACCATCCCACGATGTAAGTATGTACCAAATTTTAAAGCTATAGATTAGTTGAATTGGTTAGTTCTTAATTCGTGATAATAAATTAAATGGTATTTTTAAAATTATTCCCAAAATTATGAACTAATTGTAAAGCTTTTATATACATATAACTACTTTCTGTAAATCTGTTTGCAAATTTATTCAAAACTGGTAAAAAATAATGACCTTTATTTATAGCAAATAGTAATTCAAATCTCAATAATCCAGAATTGCTTACTATAAAATTCATATCCTTCGTTATTTTATTTGAAATAAATTCTAATACCATATATTTTGGAACAGAAATACTAAAATTTTTATAAAACTGTAGCTTATTTAACAAATCAGTATAATTATTAGTGATTGCCGGTTCAAATTTATTAACAATTTGTTGGAGAGTACTATTATTCAATATATTTTGCTTTCTAAACTCTTCAAGCTGCGTAGGATATAGTAATAACCTCAATTCTGAATCAAATAGTTTTTCAATTGTGTCAATTGGTGGTCGATAAGATGGTTGTGAGAGAATACTACTCAGATTACTTTGAAATGCGTTATCAATATGTATTATAAAAAACAGGTATAAAATCATAAACATTCTTAAAAGACTTGATTTGGGAGGTCGTTTTAGTGCAATTGAAAAGATTAATGAAAATGTGGTTAAGAAGCATGTAGAAAGTTGCTGATAGATTTCTAATTCATCTAAATATTTAGCAATTAAATTCCAAACTAAGCCTGTCATAATAACGCAAAATATAATTGACAACCATGATTTTACTTCAAAAACCATAAATATTATTTTAAAATTTGGAATTTCAATAGGCGGAGGAACAATCCATGATGCTATGTCGTAATAAATTGTATCACTTAAATCATAGTTAGTAAAGGCTTCCATATTTTGTGAAACTTGTGCAGTTATTAAAATGTCTGTCGTTATATTGTTTAAAACATTGTAATCACTTAATCTGTGGAACACCATAGGAACCTGCAATTCCTTACTAATCGATTTAATGAAACTAAGCATTATAGCAGCCGGTGGCAGAGTGCTCACTAAAATGTTAACACCGTCGGAACTGAAAACATTATAAAACTGAATTGTACATTTAGTAAAATTTTGAGATTGACTCTTTAACATCATGTTTATGTTTTTGTAATTAATACCTAAAAAACGGTCAATTATAAATTTTTGCCCGCAGCTATTTTTTGATACAAAGGGCGACCACGTGTAAATGTTGGGAGCAGCTTCCTCATCTTGATGAACTACCATCACAATGACACTACTTATATGAAATTTCCAAAACATTTTAAAGATGTTTTTTACTTCTTGCACAAAATATTGCAATGATATTCACCCTTAAATGAATAATCATCCCACAAAAGCCCCCTAAAACTAACGTTTCGCCGAAGATGGGTTTTTCTCTTCCTCAGAGTCGATAGGTTCGACGAACGAAATAAAAGGGTGTAAATTCGTGATAAGGATAATTTATTATCTGAACGTAAAAATTTTTCATAGACAGTTTGCATCAAATTTTATGAGGACAATAATTTGTCTCAAACCACAAGTGTTCTGGTGTAATGGCTCAGACATGCACGCAATATTTAACGTTTTAAATTGTAACACTGTACGTGTAAATCTGTCCATTCATGTAATAAGTGTAATTTTATAAAATAGTAAATACAATTTTTTTATCAATAAACTCACTATTAAATGGTAAATTTTTATTGAAGTCAGTGCGTCGCCGGATCCATGTGGCCAAACTCTCTTCAGTAGTCGCCAGCTGTTCCAATCTATCAAACGTTCCTCACAGCAGCCAGCATTCCAAAAACCAGTAAATTCTCCAACAACCCAATTCGTCAGAAACACACAATCGCACACTTTTTATAAATCGTAATTAACAATTACGCGAAGATTCGATTTCCGCTAATTATTCACTTTTTTGTGAATCCGCGAAATTACACTTCTCTGACCCTCGGATCAAAAAGAAGTTTTAGGAGTTCTTCCTTCTTTGAAGAGCACCAAAGAACTTTTCTCCGGTTGAGTTTCACCGGGGAACTCGCGTGTTCCCTCTTTGAGTTTCACCAAGAGACTCCTCTCTCCTTGAGCTTCACTAAGAGACTGGCTTCATTCCCGCTTGCTGGCTTTTCTGTCTCTCTCCCAGTTTTCGAAATTGGATTTTTATGGTGGGGATCGACATTTTTGATCACCAATATCGCACTTATTGATAGGTAACATGGCGTTTATAATTGTTTGTTCACTAAATTATTATTTCACAAGAAACCGTTGTCATTTCAAAAGTTTAATAACGTTCACAGAGTGTTGCAAAATATTTGTTTCACATAAATCATTTTAAATCTGTATGGTTTTTTGTGTAATTTGTTACATCCAGTGGTTTATCATTAATTTGATGCAAAAGTCTATTTTTATCAGTCAAATTAACTGATTATTGAATTTAATTAAAGAATTTTCAATTTATCACCTTAATAATTCATTTAGATTACTTAAATATTGAAATATCACAACAGCTTTTGCCGCCAATGGATTGTAAACCCAAGTGCAGATAAACGCAGTCCAATCAAACGAGTTTACCAATTCATTTCACCTGCTGTGATATGAAATCAATCAAAATTTCCAATTGGTGAGTATTAAGTCCTAAAATTATCTTAAAAATTAAATAAACCAATCCCTTCTTTTAAATGAGTGCAATCTCTCTTCTAAATTGCGATTTAGGATAGACCCCTTCGTTAATTACTATAAAATACGTGGGTTTCAATATCATCTTATACCAGCTAAGCTGTGTTTTATCCATGATTTGTGTCTCAAAATTTCAAAAATCTCACCCTCATTCAAATCTATCAAAACTTTATCAAATTTACAACTATTCTAACTTAAATCTACTAACCAAATCAAATAAAATCTTTCAAATAAAATCATCCCCTTAATCAAAAATCTTGCTATCGTCACCAATCTTTATCATTCTAATCAAATTTCAAAACTTTTCAAAGTCAATTCGCACAAAATTCTAACTACCCCTTATGGTTTCATAAATCTTCACTTGCAGTGATTTGATAAACTTTTCTTCAAAAATGCAATTCTTTTCATTTCAAAATTCATTCAATAATTTTTCAAACTTTTATTTTTCGAACGTGGAGTGGACCTTTAAAAAACTTTTTTATAACATCGTACTTGCATAATTTCCATTTTACTATTCAATATTTCGATTCATCTTATTGTCAAATCCTCCATTGCGAATTAAATTTCTTAATCTTCAAATTCATTTTCTTCAAAACTTTTCTTCATTAACTGGCTACATTTTCTTTCTTGAAAACGGTAGCAACTCATTACCTTCAACAATTCTTCTATTAAACTTTTCTTCATCAACTGGCTACTTCATACCATGAGCGGTAGCAATACTTCAACTCTATTCAATTCACTTTACTTTAACCATTCAATCTTCAAACTTCTTAATTATCATTATCTTAATTTTTCGCAATGGCAAATCATTTTCTAAAACTTCAATTCATTCTTAAATAATTCCATTTTCTTCTTGCTCAGTACAACTTTTATTTTCCATTTTTCATTTAGTCCATGTTTAAATTTCCGAAAAATTTATTTATTTTTAATTACTTTATAAAATCTTTAATTATTAATTTGCTTCTGTTTCGAAGATTATTATTTATCGCGTTATTTAAATTTCACTGCTTTTAAAGTTTCTTATTTACTCTTCAAATCCAAATTATTCCATGTGCGTAGCTTTAAATTTTTGTTTGTTATTATTAAATTATTAATTGTTTAATTAACATGATTGTTTTAATTGTTCATGATTTAAAATTTCTTCTCATTCTTGGTGACGATTCGCGTTTAATTATTTATCAAATTTACAAGTCCTTATTCACTAATTATTTACACTATTAATTTTTATTTACACTTTCCATTTTCTCGCGGTTGTCTTAAATTTTCAATTTCCCATTTTACTTAATTTATTGGGGTGGGTTGTCTTCGTTGGTGAATTTCCAACGTACTCGTCGATATTGCCATTTAGAGGGAATCACCACCCCTATCTCTTCTACCACCTTCATCTTCTTAACTTGAAAATTTCCATAAATTTTCTTTCTCGCAATTTTAATTTTATTTTTCTTGGAAATTTTCTCAACTTGGAAAAACCTTTTCAATTTATTGGACGGTATGACATCTTCATCCGCAATTGCTTCTTCTAACTTATCATCCCCTTTTGAATTAGGAGCATTTTCAACATCTTCATTTATTTTGTTAGAAATAATTTTTATTTTCACTTCATTTTTATTTTTCGTCAAATAATTTTGTTTTCTTAAGCATTTAAATTTTCTTTTCCTTCGTAGCTTTTTAAATTTTAACCTTCTCATTTCCCTTCTTGAATAAACTAAGACTTTCTTATAAGTGGTGCCGCCTACACCATTTTTTTCATTTTCGATTTCTTCTGGGATTTCTACCCCCTCGTCTGAATGAACTTCTACCAGGACTTTATTATCAATGTCGCCTTCGACATCTTCTTCCGTCAGGGTTGCTACTACCCCCTCACTTGTGATAACTTCAATCACCCCAACTTCTCTTAATTTTTCATTTTCTTCCAAATTTTTATTTTCAATTTTTTCTACGATTATTTCTTCGCACTCTGCAATTATAACTTCCTTCTCTATTGTTGGGACTTCTTTAACTTTAAAATTTTCCATAACCAGGACTTTTTCGATGGGGTATTCTTCCAAAATTAGGTCTTCTACTTCTTCCCATTTTACAACCATCTCATTTTCCAAACCCATTTCAATTGCTTCAACTGCAGTTTCCCTTTGTTTTTCTTTGAAATTTTTAATTTCCTCCTCCAGGACTTCCTTATCTGCAATGTCGCCTGTGACATTATCTTCCTTTTCTTTTATTGTTTTATTTTCTTTGACGATTTCTTCTAATTTTAATTCTTCCGTTTTATCGTTTTTAGCTTCTGTTTCATTAACTTTATTTTCTTTTAATTTTTCAAATTCTTCCTGCAGGACTTCTTTAATGACAATGTCGCCTGTGACATTTTCTTTCACCAGGGTATCTACCCCCTCGCTCGCGATAACTTCGGCTATCTTATCTTCTTTTATTTCAGAATCCGGATTACAAAAATCTTGATCCATAACTTCATCCATTTTTTTGTTTATTCTGACCTCAAAATTTTTAATTTCATTGCTTAATTTTACGTCCAGGGCTTCAAATCTATTATTTATGTCCAAGGTGTTTTCCTTTATTATTTTAATTTCTAGAGTGTTTTCCCCCAGTTTATTATTGAGATCCTCAAATTTATTATTAAGGTCTAGGGTGTTTTCCCCCAATTTTGTTTTGATGTCCCCGAATTCATTACTGAGGTCCCCGAATTTATTATCGAGGTTCCCGAATTTATTGTTGAGGTCTCCAAATTCATTTTTTAGGAAAAGCATGAGATCTCCCACGTTTCCACCCGGAGTTGAAATTGTTTGCGCTTGTGGCAAACCTGCTACTGGTGTACTAGTAGCTATCGGAATTTCCGGAGTTGTATCAGAAATTTGGGATGCATCTCCCAAAAATGTACCCTGTGTGAGTTGAGTCTCAGTACCTGTGTCTTCGACGCCCTGGATTAACCCTGTGTCTATAATTGGTGCGTTTAAATCCGGTACACCTGTATTATCTTGGTCGCTATCACCCATTTTAAAAAATTTTATTTTAATTTAAATGTGCAAATTATTTTTATTTAAATTTTCTACCTGGCCTCACAAATGTTGTGACTTTCACGCATGTGTTTATCACAATTTTTATTTTGTTAAATTTTGTTAAACCTAACAATGGATTTATTTGCAGCTGCAATATTTCGACCTTTTATTTCGTGGTTTGAATAAATTCACGTGTTCCTATCCTTTAAATTTAACAAATGTGCTCTCTCTAACACATTGAAAGTTAATTTTATTAAAAATTTTTAAAATTTTTAATTTAAAATTTTTGATTTTTATTTTTGATTTTTACGTCTAACTACCCCTAATTTCGTCCGTTTTTCTTGCCCCAGCGTTCGTGCGCCAATAGATGCAATGATATTCACCCTTAAATGAATAATCATCCCACAAAAGCCCCCTAAAACTAACGTTTCGCCGAAGATGGGTTTTTCTCTTCCTCAGAGTCGATAGGTTCGACGAACGAAATAAAAGGGTGTAAATTCGTGATAAGGATAATTTATTATCTGAACGTAAAAATTTTTCATAGACAGTTTGCATCAAATTTTATGAGGACAATAATTTGTCTCAAACCACAAGTGTTCTGGTGTAATGGCTCAGACATGCACGCAATATTTAACGTTTTAAATTGTAACACTGTACGTGTAAATCTGTCCATTCATGTAATAAGTGTAATTTTATAAAATAGTAAATACAATTTTTTTATCAATAAACTCACTATTAAATGGTAAATTTTTATTGAAGTCAGTGCGTCGCCGGATCCATGTGGCCAAACTCTCTTCAGTAGTCGCCAGCTGTTCCAATCTATCAAACGTTCCTCACAGCAGCCAGCATTCCAAAAACCAGTAAATTCTCCAACAACCCAATTCGTCAGAAACACACAATCGCACACTTTTTATAAATCGTAATTAACAATTACGCGAAGATTCGATTTCCGCTAATTATTCACTTTTTTGTGAATCCGCGAAATTACACTTCTCTGACCCTCGGATCAAAAAGAAGTTTTAGGAGTTCTTCCTTCTTTGAAGAGCACCAAAGAACTTTTCTCCGGTTGAGTTTCACCGGGGAACTCGCGTGTTCCCTCTTTGAGTTTCACCAAGAGACTCCTCTCTCCTTGAGCTTCACTAAGAGACTGGCTTCATTCCCGCTTGCTGGCTTTTCTGTCTCTCTCCCAGTTTTCGAAATTGGATTTTTATGGTGGGGATCGACATTTTTGATCACCAATATCGCACTTATTGATAGGTAACATGGCGTTTATAATTGTTTGTTCACTAAATTATTATTTCACAAGAAACCGTTGTCATTTCAAAAGTTTAATAACGTTCACAGAGTGTTGCAAAATATTTGTTTCACATAAATCATTTTAAATCTGTATGGTTTTTTGTGTAATTTGTTACATCCAGTGGTTTATCATTAATTTGATGCAAAAGTCTATTTTTATCAGTCAAATTAACTGATTATTGAATTTAATTAAAGAATTTTCAATTTATCACCTTAATAATTCATTTAGATTACTTAAATATTGAAATATCACAACAATATGTTATTATTAGGTATCTTCTTCTTGGACTATGTTTTGGGTTCCAAATTTGGCTCTTAACAAATACATCAAAGGTCGCATTTAAATATCTGTCATCTTGAACATACAGAATATAATTGTTAGTGAAAATTTCATTTGCGTGAGTCAAATAGTTTGCCGTTGTTATTATTAATGGGTTCTGTAAATCATTTAGGAAATTTGTTATTAGTTGCGGGTCAGCTATTATGTGAATATCGGCGTTATCTACAAAGAATATTTTAGTTATCGCGGAAACAGCGTTTACAGATTTTGAATCATTTTGCAGTATTTGAAATGCATATGCAATATTGAAAATTAATATTGAGTGATATATTAATATTTTGACAAACATGGTGTATGTTGATGATACTACTAAATTCCTTATTATTATTTCTATTATATACATCATTACAAAAGCAATGGGTTTTCCTACACGCAATAGATCTATTAGAGCTCAAATTAATTTATAATGATATGTTTCTTCCAGAAGAACTTTTAATTTTTTTTTAAATTTAAGAAAAAGCTCAACCTAACTGTATAATGTACTATTTTTTAATACTGTAGTAGTTGTCAATACTTTGATTATATAATAATATTATTATTCATTTTGCACTGCTGATTGACTCTATTACTGCTTACGTGGATAACCTAATTTTCTGATGCCCCACTGCCTGCATATTTTGAAGGTTTTCAGTGCCTAAAAATTCAATGGAAAGGCAAATTATGACTAGAATCGATATAAAATCTACAGAAAATATGTGTAGGTTAAACTTTATTTACTATAAACATTACATTTTTATTTAAATCGGTTAGTTGTTAATTTGTGAAAATAAATTAGTAAGGATATTTATATTGCATTTTTATATTACGAATTATTTTAAATAGAATTTAACAAAGTAAACTAAAGGATCTACTTATATTATTTACCAATACATTATTATTACTATAACTATCTATGTTTAAAACTCGAAATACTTCAATTTATTACAAAAGTTTTACCCTTTTTGCAATTTTTATTAGAAATTAACAGTTCGCCTAAAAATATAACCATTGCAATTGTTAAACCAGCTAGCCATATAGCAAAAATTCCATATAAGTGTTTTATACCTAATTGTGGATTTGAATTGAGGTTATTCCTGTCAGTGTTTCCAAAATTATGAACTAAGTGTAATAATTTGATATTTTGAATACCACTTTCTCTAACTCTGTTTACAAATGTATTTAGAATTGGTAAAAAATAATGACCTTTTTTCATATTAAATAATAATTCAAATCTCAAAAGTCCAGAATGATTTTCAATAAAGTCAAGATCTTTTGTTATTTCGTTGGGAGTGAATTCTAAAATCATATTTTTTGGAGAATGAATGCTGAAATTTTTATAAAGTGAAATATTATTTAACAGATCAGTAAAATTAAATTTTCCACGTGCCAGCGGTTCTAATTTATTAACAAGTTGTGTGAAAGTACTGCTGTTGAAAATTGTTTGTTCTCTAAACTCTGTAATAATCATAGGAAAAGCTAATATGCTTAGATTTGAATCTATTAGTTTTTCAATTGTATCAATTGGTGGTTGGTATGATGGTTTAAAGAGAATGCTACTAAATTTACTTAGAAACGCATTATCAATATGTATTATAAAAAATAAATATAATATCATAAGCATTCTTAAAAGATTGGATTTAGGAGTCCGTTGTAGAGCAACTGAAAATATCAGCGAAAACGTGGCTAAGATGCCTGTGGAAAAATGTTTATAATTATTATATATTTCACCACGTTCATTTAAATACTTTGAAATTAAATTCCAAACTACGCCTGTCACAATAACGCAAAATATAATTGACAACCATAATTTCGCTTCGAAAACCATAAATATTAGATTAAAATTTGGAATTTCAATAGGCCGAGGAACAATCCATGCTGCTATGTCGTAATAAATTGAATCACTTAAATCGTAGTTAATAAAAGTGTCCATATCTTGTCTAATTTGAGTAGCTATTAAAATGTCGGTCGTGAAAGTGTTTAAAACTTTTGTATCATTTAATTTGTTGAAGATCACCGGTATTCGTAATTGTTTACTGATAAATTGAAAGAAGTTGATGCATACGGCAGAAACTGGTGAAACGTTCAATAAAGACTGTAGATCGTAGTTAGTGATAGGAGTGTAATATTGAATTGTACATTTATTGAAATCTTGAGATTGACTACTGAAGATTTTATTAATGTTTGTGTAAATGCTATCTTGAAAATGGTCGACGTAAAATTTTTGACCACACCGATTTTTTGATGCAAAAGGTAACCATATATAAAAGTTACAAACAACGTCCGTGGCTTGATTTAGCACCACCAAAACAACACTTCTTATATAATATTGCCACAACATTCTAAATATGCTTTCAACTTCTTGCACAAAATATGTTATAATTACGTATCTTCTTCTTGGACTATGTTTTGGATTCCACATCTGACTTCTAATAAATACATCAAAACTCACATTTAAATTTATATCATCTTGAACATACAAAATGTAATTGTTAGTAAAACTTTTACTTGAATGGTTCAAGTAATCTGTTGTTGTTACTATCAGTGGACTCTGCAAAACATTTAAGAAATTAGCTGTTAGTTGTGGGTCAACCACTACTTGAATGTCGGTGTTTTCAACAAAAAACGTTTTGGAGATCTCTGAAATGCAGTTCGTAGATTCTAGTACATTTTTTATTTGAAATGAATATACAATTGGTAATATTAACATTAAAGAATATTTTAACATATTGACAATCATGGTGCCTATATGTAGGTTTAAATATTAGTTATAAATTTCTGTTATGAATAAAATTGATATTGTTATGCCTTTTATATTCAACCCAACAAAGGAATTGAACTTTCCTACACGCAATAGATGTATTAAAACACAGAAAAAAAAATTTAATAGCGGTCCTTCCATAAGACCTATACAATCAATAGCAATTACTCTATTTCAACGCCAGGATGTTTTAACAAGAAACATACCCGGCATTGTAAAACTTGTGAAGCAGCACCCTCCATAGTGTGAAGTAGAAAAACAATTAATTATTTGTTTAAACTAGTAGCGTCTCTTCTTCCTCCTCTGGTTCTCCTTCAGCTTCGATCTACTCTGCATTAATTTGTTTGATGATATCATGAGGCTAATCTTCTTCATGGATATTTGTAATAATATCAGATGGTAATGTTATTGTAAGTCTAACTCTTGGTGAAATTCCAAACATGGCCTTGTAGGGAGATTGTTTGATTCCTGAATGAAGGGTTCTATTTTTAAAAATTTGCACCAAACGAACACCGTTTGACCGATTAGTGGTAGTGTTGTTTTTCATCTACGAAAACAACAATTTTACTGTGTCTTGGTTGGCTCTTTCAACAGAACCCTGACTATGGCGCGGTTTTCCATTAACAATTTTTAATTATTGCTAATAAACAAATAGCTCCTCTATTATTTTGTTAACGAATTCGCTTCCATTATCGTAGTACAAAATACAGGGAGTACAAAATACAGGGAACACCAAATGTCAAAAAGATAACTAATAGTTGGGAGGCAACCTCTTCGGCTTTCTTAAACGGCGTTCACAATGAAGTAGGGTCTTGCCTTGCTTCGGTAGAAATATAGCAAGCTCCAATTATATTAAAGTGTTTTCTTCTATCCTTTTCTAGGATTAAAAAATTATTCATTTTGATTAGTTCTTGCTAGTTTTCTACCAAAGCAAGGCAAGACCCGACTTCATTGTGAACGCTGCTTTACTCTAAAGCACTCGTAATAATACAAATTTGGTGAGAGGATCCTGCTAGATCATAATAAACCTGAATCTTTGATCAACTTGATGATTTCCGAATGAAGAATGGGATTCGAAAACAAAACCTTTCCGATTCTTACTTTTCTTTTGTTTACAAGTTTCACACATCGTTAAAAAACTATTTATAATTTCAATGGCTATATTAGCGTATTTCTTGACGTTTTGGTTTTCAGTCTGTCTCGACCTCCATGTCCTACAGCTACATGTGCGCTTTCAATAACAGCAAATATTCCTCGGCTATCAAACTAATACTTTCCACGTTTAGAGCCTGTTTGTAGTAGCTTATTCAATATTCAATCCACCAACTTTCAAAATATCAAATCGTTTCACTCTTGGTTTGGAATATGGTGGTATCAACCGTAAAATTGACAACCAAATAGTTTCAGGCCTAACAGAAGGCCAGAAGATAGGCACACCACCTGACCTGCTAATACTGAATAAACATGGGTGGGGTAAAATACATTTGTTCTATTTTGGATTATAAGTAGAAAAAGAAACACGTTAAAATTTAAAAAATCGTACAGAGATACATTTTGTATCGCATATTTTGAATTTAATCACAACTACTGGCTTTGACGTCGCCGTTAGAAAGGATTTAGAATCCTTCCTTGCTTCTGTAGTGGACTGTATGTTGGTTTTGCGTTGAATATGGGATTTTGTTGCCCAGTATTACCTTTATTATTATGCACTAAAGGGTTAGTTTATTAAGCATAACAATAATCTTTGAAGAATAAACATGTATTTATTTATTTTGAGTACATTAAATTTGTCACAGCAGGTCTTCTGCTTGTGAGCTCTTAAATGTAACTGAATTGAAAAGGGAAGGGCGCGCTCTGCTGGGAACACAAGTCCAACGGAGCACGCTGTAACTAATACACAATCTGTACCGGGCTCGGTCAAGAAGTAATCTGAAAAATTCAGAATAGTTTCTGAACAACTACTATGAAGTGTGTTGTGATCTTAGAATATATACCTAAGGAAGGACTACTTGAATACAAAATGCGTGTAAAAGTGGTGTCCTATGGCGGCTTTGCCAGTGGCGTAGCATAAAAATATTGGCAAAGGTCGTCAGTAAAATGTTTTGAACACAAGTGTGACGATGGAGTTGGAGACCAATATTACGGCATTTTCATTTTTTTTAACCAAAAATAATCTTTCTCATCTCATTTTTTTGGAAATCTAAATTATAAAAACGATATTTAATGTAAATATATAGAATCACTGTACGCCTATGATTTAAGCACATTGTGGTAATAACCTCACAAATTTATATTTTTGTTATAAAATTATTTAAATAACTCTAAGTACTTACTTATGCAAAGTTATACCATTTTTAACATTTTTCTTGGTATTAGAAGTCCCACAAACACTACAACAAACCATTATAACAATTTAAAATATAATAATTATGAGTCACCGAGTTAGAAGTTAGTGTCCTGGGCGGTGCTTCTACCCACGATTTTTGTCTCGCTTTTTACGCATATGGAATTATGCAAGTAGTCCTTCCTTAGGTATATATTCTAAGGTTGTGATCAACGCCGGACTAGCTCAAGAGTGCAGCAATGAAATTCTTTCTCCCAAGATCGGAGTTTACGTTTACGTAAGAACAACTTACCTCGCTTATAAAAAGGCGTGTGAATATAATAGAAATAATTAAAATTTGCAGAAACATGAATAATTGACGGAAATCAATACAGAATTAGATTATTTACTTCTAGTAAATAATAAATAACATTTAACTTGACAAAAATACTTAAAACTAAACATTAAACATTGGTAAGCGTAGATTACCTTTTTTGTGATCATATTTAAATAGTTCATAATTTAAACTTAAATTATTATTGTTCAAGTAATCTCAGCTTACGACATAAAAATACCATTTAATAAATGTTTTTAGGTACGTACCAAAAGAGTTATTAATGTGAATTCAAATTTAAATAATGCACTTATCGAAGTTATTGATGATTCCATTCCATCGTAGGTCGTCGGTGGGTTGTTTGCGTAACTGTTGAACGATTTCCATAATTATAAGTTCCAATTCGCACTTTATTTATAATTTTTTATAAAAACTTTATTATCGTTACACTTTAAAGTTAATTAGCGATACTTGATTAACACTTATTTCGTTTAACTTTTTAAAATTATTTGGCGACACTTAATTAACATTTATTTATAAATTAATTTACAATTAACGTTTTGATGGAACTCAATTACTGAACAGATAAATTGATAACGGTATTTACCTTTAATTTGGTAATTAAGTTATATTTAAAAGACATTTTTATACTTATTAAAATTATTAAGTGAATTTGTCTTACTGCGACATTTTGACTTCTAGCTTAGCCCGAGGCCAGCTAACGAGTGATCTTTAAGTGTTAGAAATGTACACTTCTTTTCCGTTTATCCTTGAATGCTAATTTCTAATTGGTTGCTCAAAAATAACCAGAGGGTCGGGAACCAACCAGAATCTAAAAATATTGGGACCAGCATGTTGTCTCCAGCTGTAAGGCTTAAAGTATCGTATAACTGCAAAATTGACCATTTTAAACATAACAGATTTTATGATTAAATTTACTGAATAACAAATCTCTAGACGTTCTTTTATTTAAATAACCATGCAGGCTTTACCAACGAAATTGAATAAATAATATGGAATGTTAGTTATTTTATAAAATTTATTAAACAAAATTAGATTCTTTGAATTTATAATATACCGGATGGTTGTTAATCGTAACAAGTGAAATTCCTGCAAATAGCCTTGAACGCTTCTAGATCATCTTCATGTAATCATCTCAAGTAAGATTTACCTATGGTAAACCGAGTTTTCGGAAGAGGAACTACAGCTGCTGACCAGTCACCTGTAATTCTCTTCACGATTCATTAATTTTTAGCAACTAGCATGCATGCGTTTGGGATCCCCGGCGCCGCACCGTTGGAAACCTCATTGCTGTGGGTGGGTGCAGCTAATGTAAGTAGATTTTGTTTTCATTTGAAGAAAACTGCTTCTGAAGCACGTCGAATGCTTAAAGAAGCTTATGGTGAATATGATCCATCGAAACCAACTTGTTTTCTTTAAAAACTGGTTTAAACGCTTAAAAATAGTGATTTTGATGTGAGAAGCAAAGAGGAATCAGGACAACTTATTAAGTTTGAAGACTTAAAAAACCTGGTAAAACCGTTAATGCTGATCGCTATCGACAACAAATGATCAATTTGAATCATGTTTTGATCTAGAAACGACTAGAATGAACTAGAAGACACGGCAAAGTAATTTTGCTCCATTACAGGGCACCGTCACACAAAGCAAAGCCTGTCGAGAATACGGTGAAATCACTTGACTGGGATTAGTTGCCCCACCCGCTTTACTCACCAGACTTACCTCCTTCTGATTATCATTTGTTTCTATCAATGGGACACGTACTTAAAGAGTAGCACTTCAACACATCCTAAGAAGTGGAAAACTGGGCATCTGAATGGTTTTCGTCATAGGACGAACAACATTTTGGCGTCGCATCAACAGTTTATCAGATATATTGAAAAAATGTGTAGCTATGGCGATGGAAAATACTTTTTTAGTCAATCGGTGGTCAATGTGTCGTAGGAGCGATTAACAAAATTTTTAAAAATTTGAGGAATTAGTAAAGTTGCTTAGAAAATACTCAATGCAAAGAATGCTGGTGCCAATTAATTAGTGTAATTTATTAAATTCGATTGCCTTGAATGTAGTAGAGCTATATTTCGTGCAGAATCGAGAACAGAAAGTAGTCGGTAAATTTTAACACACGGTTAATTGCTTTTACCAGAAATTCCTTCATCATGTCAGGCATCTGCCACCTTTAAAGTGCCAAATGGCTTGGTAGTAAGAGAGGCCCCTTTTCGTGTTAGTCAATGGACTGTACGTAACGGCTTAGCTCATAGGTTTCAACCAATGTCGAAGATTTAGGGTTACTCTGGATGGAATCGAGAATCGAGGATTCTTTATTAAATGGTTTTTCTTCGCTAGAAATATTCCGGAGGACGCCAGAAGTAGAATAAAGACTATATTGTGTTTTATAGCCTTTATAAAATACTGTACTGTACTTATAAATCCTATACTGCTATACTTATTTATCATAATCTAATAAATTACATAATAAATTTTAATATAAAGCTTTTAATTATAGGTACAACGTAAATGAGTCTGAAAAAAGTATCCAACAATCATTCAAACGTAAAATTTAAGAACAAAACAATTTTCTACCTAATTATAAATTAATACCTAATATTTAATATTATATTATATAGCAAATTATGCCTGTATTTTTTATAATGTAAATAGTTATGATTTATGATGTATAATATATCTGGTGTATGTATATGAATTTACATGTCAATGCCGCCAAAAATACATTGGACACACAGGCATAGCTTTCCAAAAGCGATATACACAATAATTACATGTAACAAAGTAATAAATTGTTGAAATAAAATAATAAATTATGAATATAAATTAATACATTAAGCTAAATCATACACTTTGTTCAATATCCAGTCAGATTTAAATAACTAGCAATAATTAAATATATTCTCCCCTCCCAGTCGTAATATTGTACTTGTCCAGTTTTTAAATCCATTCCTCTGAATATAAAAGCCCCCCGAATTAAAAAAACATTACTAAAAATCCACTAGCTTGCTCCCTTCAACCCCCGTCTTAAACTAGCAATGTTAAATCAAAATTCTTCCAACATTTACTGTTTAGGCGTCTAACTTTGTTATTGTATTGTTTGTGATTGAATTATACTTTCAGTAGATATATTTTACATGATAACTTACTTTAGTTCTAAAAGTATTTTAGTGCATTTATAGTATAGTCTAACATGTTTATCAACTTCCACTACATTAATTATTACGATGAATCAATAAATTATTTAAAGAATGTATGACTAAACGGTGTAAATAATTTCATTGTAAAAATTATAAATTATTTATTTATTATAATATTATAAATTTTAAAATAAATTTTTTATAATAATTATAAAAATACAATGAAACAATTCCCCGATCAACATTACATTATGTTTCTGTTTTTGTTAAAAATTAACAATTCACCCAAAAATATAGTTGTTGAAATAATTAGACCAGCCAGCCAAATGGCAAAAATTCCATATAAGTGTTTTATATCTAATTGTGGTTTTGAATGGTGGTTATCTTCAGTAGTGTTTTCAAAAATTGGAAGTAAATTTAAAAGTTTTATATATAGAATACCACTTTCTTTAATTCTGTTCACGAATGTATTTAAAACTGGTAAAAAATAATGCCCTCTCTTCAAAATAAAAAACAATTCGTATCTCAAAATATCAGTATTGCTTTCAATAAAATTAATATCCTTTGTTAAGTCTTTCGGCATAAATTTCATTACAAGATCTCTTGGAGACGGAATGCTAAAATTTTTATACAGCTTCATTCTGTTTATTAAGTTGGTCATATTTTTTTTATTTTTCATTGGTTCTAATCTACTAGCCATACGTGCGAAAGTACTGCTAGTGAAATTCGTTGGATTTCTATACTGTTGAAAAAGGTTACCAGGAGCTAATAAAGTCAATTTTGAATCAATTAGTTTTTCGATAGTATCGATTGGTGGTTGATATTCTGATTTAAAGAGAATACTACTTAATTTACTTTGAAACGCATTATCAATATGTATTATAAAAAATAGATATAATATCATAAGCATTCTTAAAAGATTTGATTTAGGAGGCCGTTGTAGACCAATTGAAAATATTAATGAAAATGTGGCTAAAATGCATGTGGAATATTGTTTATAAATATAGATTTCACGTTCATTTAAATACCTTGCAATTAAATTCCAAACTACGCCAGTCATAGTAACGCAAAATATAATGGAGACCCATGATTTCACTTTAAAAACCATAAATATTACTTTAAAATTTGGAATTTCAATAGGCCGAGGAACAATCCATGATGTTAAGTCGTAATAAATTGTATCACTTACATCATAGTTGATAAATGTTTCCATATTATGTGAAATATGTGAAGCTATCAAAATGTCAGTAGTAATATCGTTTAAATCTTTTTGATCGCTTTGATTGCTATTGAGAACCACATTCATTTGCAATTGCTTACTTATTAATATAATGAATTGGAGAAATATTGCATGATTTGGTGAAATTCTCAGTAAGGATTCCATGTCATTACTGTTACGACTATAATATTGAATTGTACATTTACTGAAGTTTTGAGATTGACTTTTGGATATCATACTAATTTCTTTGTAACTGTTGCCTGAAAAATGATCGATGATAAATTTTTGACCACAATGATTTTTTGATGCGAAAGGTAACCAAATGTATACGTTGGGAACAACTTCCGGGTCTGGATTTAACACCATCAGAACAGCGTTCCCTATATGATACTGCCACAATTTTTTAAACACTGTTTTTATTTCTTGCGCAAAGTATGTTATTATTAAGTATCTTCTTCTTGGACTTTGTTTTGGGTTCCACATCTGACTTTTAACAAATGCATCAAAAGTCGAAAATAAATTAATATCGTCTTGAACATACACAATGTAATTGTTAGTAAATCGTTCACTTGATAGATGAAATTGGTCTGTTGTTGTTATTATTAATGGGTTATGTAAAGTATTTATAAAATTCGGTGATAGTAGTTGTGGATCAATTATTATATGAAGGTCTTTGTTATCTATAAAAATCGTTTTGGATATTTCTGAAACCCAGTTTAGAGATCTAGCAACATTTTTCATTTCGAATGTACATATTACATTTGGTATAAATATAATTGAAAAATATGTTAACATTTTTACCAACATGTTATATGTATGGTTTATAGAAGATTAAATACTTTGCAATTATTTATTGAATTTTTGTTATGTCAATTTATTGTTATGTCTTTGTATTTAATTCCAAAGAGCATTTAGCATACTTACACGCAATAGTTCTATTAAAGCTCAAATTAAAAGTTATAATGGCGTTCCTTTCATAAGAACTTTATAATCATTAGCAATTACTCTGACGGTGCCATAGAATGTTTTAATACCAGAATATTTTTGACAATAATAGAATTTATTGTGGTCGATATTGAAGATATTGAAGATAGAGAGAAACACTGAAGATTTTATGCTGGGTTCTGGTTTTAGTATTCATCGCTAACCTACTGTCCTACCAGGAAATGAGTTTCCTGGTGACGATTATTTACCTTACTATCGCTCGTAACTTCGGTCAATCACATTCTATCAAATTGAACGTTGTTACAAAGTTGATTTATGAAAATAAACAAAAGTAAAAACAAAAATTAGATTGTATGTTAAACTTTATTTACCACGAATATTACATTTTTATATTACAAATTACATTTAATAAACTGCAACTCAAACAACTAAACAAACAAACTCTTTTCCAGGAAGTATTCAATGGGATGACCCAGGACCAACACTCTCCCTCCAAGGACGCTGATATACTGCACAGTAGGAGCAGCGCAAATTTTGTTGTACAAACGTTGTCTTAGTATTAGTTTGGCTGGTGCTGGGGCACAGATGTTTTGTAAATACGTAGATAAGAAATATAGAGTTGTTAATTAATTACTATAATAATTAATATATGGCATTCAATTTAGTTTCGATTTTTATTTGCAATTTAATAAGTCCAGAACAGTATTTTGTGTTAACCCATATTTTCTAGAGCCAGTCAAAATTCTGTAAGGAAAAAGAAAGTAATCACTACACTACAGAAGTTGATATTTCTCTGTCCCACCTTGGGAACTTATACTCTTCGTCTGACCAACCGGAGTGTACGTCTTGATTCTCCTTTTCTGATTTTAAACATGTTATGGTCCTGTTAGTTTTTGTAACGTAGAGCGGTGATCTTCTGCTTACAAACAAATTTTAATAGATAATAGAGAAAGTTTTATTGCAGAAAATTTAGAAAAAGTTTTAATTTGTTACGTAACTGTTAACGCTGGGGCGGTCATTGCCTTGAAGCTAACGCAGTTGGATGCGAATGCGGGATTCGTGGTTCAAGTCTGGCGAGAGTCAAACTTTCCTATGACTAGTCTCCGTGCTTTGAAAGGTACGTAAAGCCGGTGGTCCTTTAGGTTAGTGAATTGGGACCATTAACACAAAAAAACAGGATGCAGGCACATCTAGAAGTAAGTCTAGTAAGCTACCTGATGGATGTAAAATATTTATATGTCAAAGTTTCTAACACTGCCAACGAACGACGCAGATGTTTGGAAATAACAGGCCTTAGGGACTATTAGAAGAGAATTCTCTAGAGAAATGCTTCTAAAAGGAAAGGAAGAATCAGAAGAACTATTTAAATTAACTTTTTGTATAAGTTGAGTAATAAAATAATTTTTTAATACTGTATAGTGGTTCATTATTTTAATTATATAATAACATTATTTATTATACATTTTGTACTGCTAATTTTCTCTATTACTGCTTATAACCTAATTTTATGATGCCCAATTGCCTGCCTATTTTGAAGATTATCAGTACCTAAAAATTCAATTGAATGACGAAATATGACTAGAATCGATATAAAATGCACAGAAAATATGTGTATGTTAAACTTTATTTACTATAAATATTACATTTATATTTTGCAGATTATTTTAAATAGAATTAAAGTTAATCTAACAAACTAGATTAATACGCTCGACACACTGAAACTTCGTTATTCTTAATCTTCGTTAACTATTCTTTTAGTCAGAATTCCACGAATCTGATACACATAATAAAAATACTCAAATTACCACTTGTATTATTTACTTAAGTATCATTTACGCCATTTAATAAATTAAATTCATTGCGGATTTGTAATTTATGAAAAAGTTAATGAAGAATTGATGATCGTTAGTGGCAGTCTGTCTACGGTATAAGACATTTCTTATTACTTATATTTTTTTACCAATATTATTATTATTACTGTATCTAATTCTTAATATATTTTCATAAATTTAAAACTCGAAATTTTTAATTTATTATTGCATTTTATTATTTTTATTAAAAATTAACAGTTCGCCTAAAAATATAACTATTGAAATAGTTAAACCAGTTAGCCATATAGCAAAAACTCCATATAAGTGTTTTATACCTAATTGTGGATTTGAATTCTGGTTATTCCTATCAACGATTCCAAAATTATGAAGTAAGCTTAATAATTTGATATTTTGAATACCACTTTCTCTAACTCTGTTTATAAATGTATTCAGAATTGGTAAAAAATAATGACCTTTTTTCATATTAAATAATAATTCAAATCTCAAAAGTCCAGAATGATTTTCAATAAAGTCAAGATCTTTTGTTATTTCGTTGGGAGTGAATTCTAAAATCATATATTTTGGAGAAGGAAAGCTGAAATTTTTATAAAGCGCAATATTATTTAGCAGATCAGTGTAATTATGATTATTTTTTCCCAGCTTATGCGGTTTTAATTTATTAACAAGTTGTGTGAAAGTACTACTATTGAAAATCGTTTGTTCTCTAAACTCTATAATAATCATAGGAGGAGCAAGTATGCTTAGTTTTGAATCTATTAGTTTTTCAATAGTATCTATTGGTGGCTGATATGATGGTTTAAAGAGAATGCTACTCAATTTACTCAGAAACGCATTATCAATATGTATTATAAAAAATAGATATAATATCATAAGCATTCTTAAAAGGTTGGATTTAGGAGGCCGTTGTAGAGCAACTGAAAACAACAACGAAAATGTGGCTAAGATGCCTGAGGAAAATTGTTTATAATTATTATACATTTCACCACGTTCATTTAAATACTTGGAAATTAAATTCCAAACTACGCCTGTCGTAATAACGCAAAATATAATAGACAACCATAATTTCACTTCGAAAACCATAAATATTAGTTTAAAATTTGGAATTTCAATAGGCCGAGGAACAATCCATGCTGCTATGTCGTAATAAATTGAATCACTAAAATCATAGTTAATAAAAGTGTTCATATCTTGAGAAATTTGAGTAGCTAATAATAGATCAGTCGTGATAGTGTTTAAAACTTTCGTATCATTTAATTTCTTGAAGATCACCGGTATTCGTAATTGTGTACTGATTAATTGAATGAAATTGAGGAATATTGCAGAAATTGGCGAAAGGTTCAATAAAGAATGTAGATCGTAGTTAGTGAAAGGAGCGTAATACTGAATTGTACATTTATTGAAATCTTGAGATTGACTACTGAAGATTTTATTAATGTTTGTGTAAATGCTATCTTGAAAATGATCGACGATAAATTTTTGACCGCACCGATTTTTTGATGCAAAAGGTAACCATATATAAAAGTTACAAACAACGTCCGTGTCTTGATTTAGCAGCACCAAAACGACACTTCTTATATGATATTGCCACAACATTCTAAATATGCTTTCAACTTCTTGCACAAAATATGTTATAATTACGTATCTTCTTCTTGGACTATGTTTTGGATTCCACATCTGACTTCTAACAAATACATCAAAACTCGCATTTAAATTTATATCGTCTTGAACATATAAAATGTAATTATTAGTAGAACTTTTGCTTGAATGGTTCATGTAATCTGTTGTTGTTACTATCAGTGGACTCTGCAAAACATTTAAGAAATTAGTTGGTAGTTGTGGGTCAACTACTACTTGAACGTCGGTGTTTTCAACAAAAAACGTTTTGGATATCTCTGAAATGCAGTTCGTAGATTTTAGTACATTTTTTATTTGAAATGAATATACAATTGGTAATATTAACATTAAAGAATATTTTAACATTTTGACAATCATGGTACCTATATGTAGGTTTAAATACTTTTCTATTAGTTATATTCTGTTATGAATAAAATTGATATTATTATGCCTTTTATATTCAACTCAATAAAAGTATTTAACTTTCCTACACGCAATAGATGTATTAAAACACAGACAAAAAATTTAATAGCGGTTCTTCCATAAGAACTATACAATCAATAGCAATTACTCTGATAGTGCTCAGGGATATTTTAATGCCAAGATGTTTCAACAAGAAACATACCCAGCATTGCAAAACGTACAAACGAGTGAAGCAGCACCCCTCATAGTGTGAAGCAGAAAAACAATTAATTATTTATTTAAACTAGTTGCGTGTCTTCTTCCTCCTCTGCTTTTCCTTCAGCTTCCCCCTGCTCTCCATTAATTTGTTGAGGATATATTATCATGAGGAGACGGTCATTGCCTTGCAGCTAACGCAGTTGGATGCGAATGCGGGGTACCAGGTTTGAACCTGGGGAAGAGTCAAACTTTCTTATGACCAAGTCTCTGTGCTTCGGAGGGCACGTAAACGAAAACTAGGGCTACAGGCATATCTGAATGCTAGTCTAGCAAGCTGCTACCGGATGTAAAACAACTATAATCAAAATCGAACTACGGACTACTCACAAACCCGTCTGTCCAGCGTGGTCAGTTATGGCCAAAACCTACATTATACTGGAGAGGCCTATGATCCAGGAGTGGACTAGGATAGGCTGAAGAATCTTTATAAATACTTATTCTATTGGTCCATAATACGGGTAAATTATGGTATTCATCTATAAATGAATCTGTTATCTCATTATTTCACCCCATTGACAACACTAGGAAACAAGTAACATGGCTCATGTCGTTCAGTGTTGCCTCAGTGGAATTGCGGCTTTAAGCTTCTGCACAAATATGATTAACTGTTGAGCTTCTGACGAAGCACACTCTGCCTTTACCTGTTATGTATCTCAAATTATCTAAATGCATCATGGAAATTACTAAGTTATTGATAAGTTTGTGCCTTCATTGTATATCGTAAACGATATGACTCATCAAGTACCTTATCTAAATTACAGTATTTAATTCGAATGTCGTTAATGATAAACCACTATATTATGTTAATAATGTGCGAAAGCTTGATTTTGATTAAACTTGGTGTAAAAGCGTACCTACTGGGTTATGGTTAATTTTAAGCAACATGGTCTAAAATTTGGTTCTTCCAACTTATGAATGAGTCTAGAAATCAACCAATATAGGTCCGCATTGAGAACAAACAACACTTCCTGGTGAACGATATTACTTAAATTTTTCTCTGGATTGGTATATTATGTAACATTTTTGTACAATTTTGTGCTTCGATTTATCATTTCTACGTAAACAAAGTGCAGTGACGTGTACTTCAAAATTTACTAAAGTCATATCATCTGAATTCAATAATTTAAGATATAACTGTTATTACTCTTGCTATTAATATTAAAATTGCAAACGATCGATTTTAAAGTATAAATTAACATTAATTTATCTTTAAGAATTGCACAGCATTGGCTTTATATGCTTAGTTTTATGTATTGCAACCTAATGTGTACGATATTGGATTTACTCCAATGAATTTAGTTTCGATATTTATTTGCAACTTGATAAGTCCAGGACAGTACTTTGTGTTAACCCATATTATCCAGAGCCAGTCAAAATTCTGTAAGAAAAAAGTAAGTAATCACTACGCTACAGAAGTTGTTATTTCTCTGTCCCACCTTGGGAACTTATACTCTTCGTCTGAGCAGCCGGAGTCTTGATTCTCCTTTTCTGATTTTAAATATGTATGGTCCGGTTACTTTTTGTAACGTAGAGCGGTGATCCTCTGCTTATAAATAAATTTTAATAGATAATAGAAAAAATTTTATTGCAGAAAATTTAGAAAAAGTTTTAATTTGTTACGTAACTGTTTAACGCTGGGACGGTAATTCCCTTGCAGCTAACGCAGTTGGATGCGAATGCAGGGTTCCTGGTTCAAGTCTGGGGAGAGTCAAACTTTCTTATGACTATAGTCTCCGTGCTTCGGAAGGCACATTAAGCCGGTGGTCCGCTGGGTTAGTGAAGCTACCTGATGGATGTAAAATATTTATATGCTCAAAGTTTCTAACACTGCCAACAAAACGATGCAGATGTTGGGAAATAAAAGGCCTTATGGCTTATTAGAAGAGAATTCTCTAGAGAATTGCTTCTAGAAAGGAAGAAGCAGAAGAACTGTTTAACCTAACTTATTGTATACGTTTAGTAATATAAAAAATTTTTAATATTGTAATAGTTCAACGAATTTATTCGTGACACGTTGGATGTGAAGCATATTGAATACAATTTAATTTGTAATAGTTCATTATTTTAATAAATACAATTTAAAAATAAAATGATTCGGAAAAATAATTGCTTTATACTAATTATGTAATTAGTGTAAGCAATTATTTTGCCGAATCATTTTATTTTTAAATTGCATTCAATATGCTTCACATCAAACGTGTTACACATAACTTCGTTGATTTCATTTTAAAAAATTAATAACATTATTGTACATTTTGGACTGCTGATTTTCTCTATTACTGCCATGATTACTGCCTAATATCTTAATTTTCTGATGCCCAATTGTCTGCCAATTTTCAAGGTTGTCAGTGCCTAAAAATTCAATGGAATAACGAATTGCGACTAGAATCGATATAAAAATGCACAGAAAATATGTGTAGGTTAAACTTTATTTACTATAAACGTGCTATAAATATTAGTACATTTATATCTTGCGAATTATTTTAAATAGAATGCAAGTTAATCTAACAAAATAGATTTAGACATTTTCTTAATATTTACCAATATTATTATTGGTATCTAATTATTATATTATTGTTTCTAATTCTTAATATATTTTTATAAATTTAAAACTCGAAATTTTCAATTTATTATTACATTTTATTATTTTTATTAAAAATTAACAGTTCTCCTAAAAATATAACTATTGAAATAGTTAAACCAGTTAGCCATATAGCAAAAACTCCATATAAGTGTTTTATACCTAATTGTGGATTTGAATTGTGGTTATTCCTTCCAATGATTCCAAAATTATGAAGTAAGCTTAATAATTTAATATTTTGTATACCACTTTCTCTAACTCTATTTACAAATGTATTCAGAATTGGTAAAAAATAATGACCTTTTTTCATATTAAATAATAATTCAAATCTCAAAAGTCCAGAATTATTTTCAATAAAGTCAAGATCTTTAGTTATTTCGTTGGGAGTGAATTCTAAAATCATATTTTTTGGAGAAGGAATGCTGAAATTTTTATATAGCGTAATATTATTTAGCAGATCAGTATAATTATTATTAATTTTTCCCAGCGAAAAAAGTTCTAATTTATTAACAAGTTGTACGAAAGTACTGCTGTTGAAAATTGTTTGTTCTCTAAACTCTGTCATAACCATACCAAAAGCAAATATGCTTAGTTTTGAATCTATTAGTTTTTCAATAGTATCAATTGGTGGTTGATATGATGGTTTAAAGAGAATGCTACTAAATTTACTTATAAACGCATTATCAATATGTATTATAAAAAATAGATATAATATCATAAGCATTCTTAAAAGATTGGATTTAGGAGGCCGTTGTAGAGCAACTGAAAATATTAACGAAACTGTGGCTAAAATGCTTGCGGAAAATTGTTTATAATTATATATTTCACCACGTTCATTTAAATTCTTGGCAATTAAATTCCAAACTACGCCTGTCACAATAACGCAAAATATAATTGACAACCATGATTTCACTTCGAAAACCATAAATATTAGTTTAAAATTTGGAATTCCAATAGGCCGAGGAACAATCCATGCTGATATGTCGTAATAAATTGAATCACTTAAATCATAGTTCATAAAGGTGTCCATATCTTGTGAAATTTGACTAGCTATTAAAAGGTCAGTCGTGATAGTGTTTAAAACTTCCATATCACTTAATTTGTTGAAAATCACCGGTATTCGTAATTGTTTACTGATTAACTGCATGAAATTGATGAATATTGCAGAAACTGGTGAAAGGTTCAATAATAAATGCATATCGTAGGAACTGATAGGAGTGTAATATTGAATTGTACATTTATTGAAATCTTGAGATTGACTACTGAAGATTTTATTAATGTTTGTGTAAATGCTATCTTGAAAATGGTCGACGATAAATTTTTGACCGCACCGATTTTTTGATGCAAAAGGTAACCATATATAAAAGTTACAAACAACGTCCGTGTCTTGATTTAGCACCACCAAAACGACACTTCTTATATGATATTGCCACAACATTCTAAATATGCTTTCAACTTCTTGCACAAAATATGTTATAATTACGTATCTTCTTCTTGGACTATGTTTTGGATTCCACATCTGACTTTTAACAAATACATCAAAACTCGCTTTTAAATTTATATCGTCTTGAAAGTAGAAAATGCAATTGTTAGTAAAAATTTTGCTTGAATGGTTCAAGTACTCTGTTGTTGTTACCATCAGTGGACTATGCAAAACATTTAAGAAATTAGCTGTTAGTTGTGGGTCAACCACTACTTGAACGTCGGTGTTTTCAACAAAAAACGTTTTGGATATCTCTGAAATGCAGTTCGTAGATTTTAATACATTTTTTATTTGAAATGAATATACAATTGGTAGTATTAACATTAAAGAATATTTTAACATATTGACAATCATGGTACCTATATGTAGGTTTTAATACTTTTCTATTAGTTATAATTTTCTGTTATGAATAAAATTGATATTGTTATGCCTTTTATATTCAACCCAACAAAGGAATTTAACTTTCCTACACGCAATAGATGAATTAAAACAGTGACAAAAAATTTTAATAGCGATGCTTCCATAAGAACTATAAAACCATTAACAAGTAGCCTGATAGTGCAAAAACTTACTCTGAACTCTTTCAATTAAATCAGAATCCACCGCATCAATAGGAGACCAAATTGTAGAAGCATACTCCCAAAGCAATCTAACTAAGGTCACATATTTCACATACAAAATTTTTATTGTATTAATCCGTTTCTATGTACGAAGCCCAAATTCTCATTGTTTTGGCAAATATATGCTCCATATGAGTATTAAAGGTTAACTTAGCATCAAAACCAGAAAATCATACATTGTTCCAACCGATGGAAGAGTACCACCCTCCAATATGTACCGAAAAAAGGCTGGAGACTCGACCCAATATAACCTCCATCACGCAGCACTTGCTAATATTCAGAAAAAGTTGATTATGAGTGCACACCATATCAAAAGCACACACGCCTTCTGAATCCTAACGGAATCCTCATTCGATCCTATCAAAGAAAATATCTTTAGATCGTCATCAAAAATCAAATATCGAATACCCAATCATAGAGCTCTGCCAATATCATTGATAAAAATAATAAAAATTGGGACCTCTGAGGTACTCCAGATGTCACCTCTATTGGCTGGGATAACTGCATCTTGATCTTAACAAAATGGATTCTACCAGATACATATCTGATAAGCCAACACTTCCAAGAGCCATGTGCACCCAGGGCTTCAAGTTTAGAAAACAGGATAAAATGATTTCCGTGTAAATGGAATCAACTTGAAAACAGTCCTTAAAACACTTAAAAATGTAGTCCTCGTATATCGTGAGATTTGTTAACGGGGACTTTCCTCGTAGAAATCTATGCTGTTCAGGAACAACCAGATTCAAAAGATCAGAAGAGATCGCTTTAAGTACCAGGCTCTCAAATATCTTCGGTATAACAGACTAAATTGAAATGGGGCGATAATTCGACAAATCCTACCTATCACCCTTCTTAAAAATTGGTAATACAAACGATTGCTTCCAGACTTTCGGCGGAACACCAACAGACAGCAACTTGTGAAATAAAATAAATAATGGTAGACTATAAGAGAATGAATACTTGACTTTATCAAAATTGGATTAATATTATCCGGACCAGGCCCCTGGTTAGTTTTAATACTCTTCATTTTTTCCAAAATATCTTCGAAAGAAATAAGGTAATGACTCAGATTCATTGTTTTATCAAATTTAAATCTCTTCAAAATACAGTACCATTCTTAATATCTGAGAAATAACTCGATCTGCAACACCTGATCAAGCGAGTCACCACTCAAGTTACCCAGAAGCATTGAACTCGGAATACCTCCAGAAGACCTATTTTGCATTGATTGTAATTTGCATTGATATAATGTAAAAATTAATGTAACAAAAACTGCAATGTAAATATTATATAAAAGCACTCTTCCATTGCCATTCAAAACCTAATTTATCTGATCAAGATTCAAAAACTCCAACAAATCCACCAAACATCTCGACTCTTCATCAAGAATTCCCTCACCGCTATATCCAGAATTCCAAAGCAAATTCAGTAAATTTTAGTTCATATCAAAAACTTTGCTGCAGAAAAAAGCAAACGTATGCGCTCCGCTTCACGACAACGTAATGCATAAACACCAGAGTTCGATCTTGGGGGAATACACATTCAACAAACCAAAAGCTCAACCTCGCCAATCTTCAACAACACAAATTGCTGTTCCACCCGATTATAGGACTTAATAGCACGAGATGAATACTTCCAATTCAGTAGAGTCAGCATACGACCTTTGCATGCATGCTGCAGTAATTCTACACGATTGGAATCTAAGGAGTGACCTGTTTCCAGACAATGTGTAGAAAAACCTGTCAATGTTCGAGCATTTGATATATCCGCTATATGTTTCTTTATACGTTTATGGATAGATCTTCCACTTTGGCCACGAGTAATAGTTTAATTGGTAGATCCCGCTGTTAGAGAGTCGGTCTCTTTTCCCCTTATTGTTGGAGAACAAGGTTATCCGATGCCGGCTCTGTTCATGTCAGTGGTTTTCAGACCCAAGTTGTTTAAACGTACCCATTTCTTGTTACTAACCCCAAGCAAGTAGTTGATAAAGCAGCGTTCACATAGAATTATTGCGGCGCCTTGCTTTCGTTGCCTTGCAGAATTTGTTGCTTGATATTTGCTTTCGGCCGTATAGCGGTCACAATGAATTAGTGCGGTGCCTTGTTATGTGCACAGACTTCATTGTCCAAATCCTTAGATCTAACAGTAGTTTACCTGTTATATTATGAAAAGTAGTTATACAATATTTATTTAAAGTCGTCTCCGAATATAATCTTAAAATAATTAATATACATAATCTTTAGTTTTGCAATAAAATTCGCATTTACTTATTTCGATTTAATTTTCAGATTTAATTTTGACTACATTAATTTATTCATTTATTGCAATATAAATGCATAAAAATTATTCAATAATGGTAAATATTAAATTTATATAAATTTTTAAAAATAGAAACAGTAATTAAATTTTTCAAACATTACACACTATTCTAAATACTGTTGGGTTTTATGGTCTATTTTATTGCCATAAATCTTTTGGTCCTGAATAGGGTTGCTAGGTATAATCTTAAAAGTTTTGTACCTACAAATGTGTTGAAAAAATTTCTACAAAGAATATTATAATATAATTTAAATAGACCTATTTTAAATGTTAGTGAATCAATAAGAGAAAAAATGTATACAAAAACAAATAATATTTTATCTAAATTGAAAATCATCTAATTAAAAAATGGCTATTTGTTTGCAATAATTTAAAATTCACCTATTGGAATCTAACCACAATTTAAAACACAATTAGCTAACAGGCTGATTATCAATTATTATATTATTTAAACTTCTACAAAATGCGCTCTGTTTAAAATGAAATTCTTCAATTTCATTCGTTATAACTTCACCGTGATGAACCAATAAAATTTAAAGCCATGCAAAGATTTTACATTTTATTGGTTCTTGCTACGTCTTCGAAGTAAAAACCTTGACATGGTCAAGCTTTTGATAATTTTCAGGCAAGAACTTAAAAAGAGAGGAGGAAAAAGATATTAAAAAAGGATAGAAGACAAAGCCGGGGGCTTGAAAGTCCTTTTTCAGGTAAAATTGTAAATATTTTTATTTCATGTACTTAACCAACATCCAATATCTAACCAAAATAATTTAAAAAATTGTAGTAGTAAATTTATCTGTCAATAAATACCATTATTTCGTAATTTAATTTAGTAATCTTAAAAATAAAATCATTTAGAGCTATTAAAATCATTCTGCAATTTAAGTTTTGCGGTGCTTTTTTGCATTAAAACATATAATAGGTACTTTTCAATTATCAAATCAGTTTAAAACAGTACCTATAATCTTAATACTGGAGCTCATTTCAAAATTATATGTTGTCTACTAAATTTGACCATGTACATTTAAAACACTTTAATTTTATTGGCTGTTGCTTTCAAACCTTAGCAAAGTCTGCAAGACCGCGGCTAGGCAAACGGTAATTTTAAACATAAAAAAGGATAGAAGACTATACATCACTCTGATTGGCGCTTGCCATCTTCTACCGAAGCAAGGCAAAGCAAATTTTTCATTGTGAACGGCGCTTAACACCTCACGTACCAGGCGGTTACACAAATTCTTTTAAATTTTGGAAAAACCAAAATCTCATTTTCTTTCTATATTAGGAGTTGAACATTTTAAGAGTGGACTAGAATATGACAATATCGATCAATATAGTATTAGGTCATATGTTTGTAAATTATACGTACTCTTTATGATTATCTAATATTAATAACTAATTAGTCATTATAAGCTATCTAGTCCAGTAATTCTACGAACGACATAATGATAAAGTCGAAAATTAGACTACCCGGTAGAAAAAAATGGGATCGTGTTGAAGAAAAAATTCTAAGAAGGATAGCGTTTTTTGCATCGCTCTAGCTGATGTAGAACATAACCTAAAAAATTAAAGAAAGTCGAAAAAGCGGTTTTTTGCGATTTAAGAATAAACGAATCATCCAACAAAAGAAAGTTACATTAGAAAGTTGTATGTAATGAAAAACCCTATCGAATGCGACCAGAAGAATAAAAATTCGTTATTTATTTTCCGAGAAAATCGAAAAATACCGTCACAAATCGCCATTTTTGTTTTCGCTGTGTTTTTTACAATTTTGCATTAAATTATTTTTTATTTGGGTATAAAGTTGCCACTGTCGATTAGAAGAGCCTTTTTGAAAAATTTCAGAAAAACGAAAAATACGCGATTTATAGAACAATTACTAAAAAAAAACCTTTTGGTAAATCGGCCATTCCCCACGATCGGGATGGCCTAGGGAACCAAACGTGGGCTTAAATTCTTCGTAAAGGATGGTGCTATCATATACTTTAAGAAAGAAATATTTTTAGTCACTTTCTAATCTCAAAAAAAAGCGAATGAATATCGTAACGTTTTTTAGGTTATGTTTTTGCGAAATATCTCTTTGAATTCTTAGTAATTCTAAATTTATATTTTACTATCTTCAAAATCGGCAAAAGAACTACATAAAATTGTGGATACCAAGTGAGTCAAGGTTTTTGACTTCCTCCATCTTAATTCTTAAATTGTACGTGCCTGCCTATACAGGGTGTCCCCGCACTCACTTTACATAATTTAGGTGGTGATAGAGGACACTTTTCTAAGAACAATATTTACAAAAAAATTTTTTCGAAATTCAAACCATCGAGAGTTAGGACTCTTTAAAACATTTTTTTAATTTCCACCTTCACGTGGCCATAGCCCCGAAACTATTGATTTTTCAGTAAAAATGGTTTAGTGGTTTTTTAAAAACCGTGAAATAATCTACAAACTAGATTCAAACCTTTTATTGTCTAAAATCAACGGCTTTCGAGTTAGAATTAAAGTAAGTTAAAAAATGTTGAAAAATTTGAGCTTTCCTATTTTTTGATTTTTTAAAAACCCTGTATCTTTTAAACAAAACGTTTTACCAAAAATCTGACGCTCGATTTCGAATAGGAAATTTAACGGACTACAACTTTGGTCTAGTAAAAATTTTTGAGAAACCAATCCATTTCCCAGAAAATCAAAAAATAATAAACAAGGCAGCTACAAAACAAAAAATTAAATTCACTAAATTTTTTTTTAATTATAATAATTATTAATTAATTTTAAACTATTCTACATTATTTCGGTAAATTAATATTGAAAATGACCACCCTCATTTTCAATACACAGTCATGATCGTTTTAAAAGATGCTTTATAGTATTATTTATAAAATTTCCTCTTTTGTTAAAAGCTACTATTCGCTATGTGCATTCCTCCTACTGCCCTCTGGTGGCTCAATAAAGAAAATTACTCGGGACTGTGAACATTTTATGTTCACTGTGAAAATAGTACGCCATGAGAAATTTGAATATTTTTGCTGTCATAAAGTTTGAATACCAACTGTTTTATAGCAAATAATTTAATTAATTTTGTATGATCACGTGTTTATGACATAATGCAAGTCCCGTTGAGGTTCTATTATCGGCCACTCCGAACGCTTCGTTCGATTTGCTTATCCCCTCTCATACCTTGCACATAGCGAATAGAAGGGGGGGCCAACAAGGTCGGGGGATCGACCGGTCGATTACGAGGCCAATTTTGGTCGATCGGTGAGTGTGAAAAGTGTCGAAAAATCACCTTTTTTTTATTTTCTCGACAAACATCATTTAAAACAATCACAACTATGTATTGAAAATAAGGGTGGTAATTTTCAACATTTACCGAAATAATGTAATAGTTTAAAATTAATTAATAAAATAATTTTTCAAAAAAAATAAAAAATTTAGTGAATATAATTTTTTGTTTTGTAGCTGCCTTGTTTATTATTTCTGATTTTCTATGAAATGGAACGGTTTCTCAAAAATTTTTACTAGACAAAAGCTGTAGTCCGTTAAATTTCCTATCCGGAATGTGGCGTCAGATTTTTTGTAAAATGTTTCGTTTGAAAGATACAGGATTTAAAAAAAAAAAAAAGAAAGTGCAAATTTTTCGACATTTTTTAACTTACTTTAATTCATAACTCGAAAGCCGTGTTGATTTTAGACAATCAATTTAACGGACTACAACTTTTGTCTAGTAAACATTTTTGAGAAACCAATCCATTTCATAGAAAATCAGAAAATAATAAACAAGGCAGCTGCAAAGCAAAAATTATATTCACAAAATTTCAGAGAAAAGTGAAAAATTATTTCAGAGAAAAGTGGTCGTACGATGCTGATTTTTTTTTTACGAATGTGTGAAAAAGTGTAGACTATCGATTACTATACGTGAAATTTAGAATTACTAAGAATTCAAAGAGATATTTCGCAAAAACATAACCTAAAAAACGTTACGATATTCATTCGCTTTTTTTGAGATTAGAAAGTGATTAAAAATATTTCTTTCTTAAAGTATATGATAGCACCATCCTTTACGAAGAATTTAAGCCCACGTTTAGTTCCCTAGGCCATCCCGATCGTGGGGAATGGCCGATTTACCAAAAGGTTTTTTTTTAGTAATTGTTCTATAAATCGCGTATTTTTCGTTTTTCTGAAATTTTTCAAAAAGGCTCTTCTTCTAATCGACAGTGGCAACTTTATACCCAAATAAAAAATAATTTAATGCAAAATTGTAAAAAACACAGCGAAAACAAAAATGGCGATTTTTGACGGTATTTTTCGATTTTCTCGGAAAATAAATAACGAATTTTTATTCTTCTGATCGCATTCGATAGGGTTTTTCATTACCTACAACTTTCTAATTTAACTTTCTTTTGTTGGATGCTTCGTTTATTCTTAAATCGCAAAAAACCGATTTTTCGACTTTCTTTAATTTTTTAGGTTATGTTCTACATCAGCTAGAGCGATGCAAAAAACGCTATCCTTTTTAGAATTTTTTCTTCTACACGACTCCATTTTTTCCTACCGGGTAGTCTAATTTTCGTACTTTTTCGTAGAATGACTGGACTAATCACTGTCATTTAAGAAGATCGAAGCATTCCAGATTTAAGGAAATTTAATAAAATTACCACAAATCTTGCATTTAAAGAAATGACCAAAATCGACAAATAATGCACAAATACTATTTTCTATGTTAAATATTTATTTACCAGGAATATTACATTTTTACATTACAAATTACATTTAAGTAATAAACTGCATGTTATTGTAATGAAATAAATTAATGCTTTGGCTTAAGATTATACTATAACCCAATATAATATAGTTTGTATAATAATGAATAATATATTTTATTTGCACAAGTTAAAATCTCAAAATATTTCAATTTATTACTAACTTTTTATTTTTTTTATTTTTATTAAAAATTAGCAATTCGCCTAAAAGTACACATATTGAAATAATTAAGCCAGTTAGCCATATGGCAAAAATTCCATATAAGTGTTCTATACCTAATTGTGGTTTTGAATAATGTATATTTCCGTTAGTATTTCCAAAATTATGAAATAAAGTTAAAAGTTTTACATGTAAAATACCACTTTCTCTAATTCTGTTCACAAATGTATTCAAAATTGGTAAAAAATAATGCCCTCTCTTCATAGTAAAAAGTAATTCATATCTCAAAATATAAGAACTACTTTCAATAAAGTTGATATCCTTTGTTATTTCATTCGAAATAAATTTCATAACCAAATTTTTTGGATGCGGAATGCTAAAATTTTTATAAAGCGACATTCTGGTTATTAAATCAGTGATATTGTTTCTTGTTCTCATTGGTTCTAATCTACTAACCATTTGTGTAAAAGTACTGCTATTGTAAATCGTTTGTTTTTTGATCTCTACAAGAAGATTACGAGGAGTTAACAAACTCAATTTTGAATCTATTAATTTTTCAATTGTGTCGATTGGTGGTTGATATGATGGTTTAAAGAGAATACTACTCAATTTACTTTGAAATGTATTATTAATATGTATTATAAAAAATAGATATAATATCATAAGCAATCTTAAAAGATTTGATTTAGGAGGCCGATGTAAAGCAATTGAAAATATTAACGAAAAGGTGGTTAAGATGCATGAGGAAAATAGTTGATAATAATAGAATTCACGTTCACTTAAATACCTAGCAATTAAATTCCAAACTACTCCAGTCATAATTACGCAGAGAAAAATTGACAACCATATTTTCACATCGAAAACTATAAACATTACTTTAAAATTTGGAATTTTAATAGGCCGAGGAACAATCCATGATGCTATGTCGTAATAAATTGAATCACTTAAATCATAGTTGATCGAGGCTTCTATTTTTTGTGAAATTTGTTCAGCTATCAAAATGTCATTTGTAACATTGTTTAAAACCTTTAGATCCTTTAGAATAATTTTTTTGAAGACCAAAGTCGTTTGTAATTGCTGGTTAATTAATTTAATAAAATTGAAGAATAGTGCATGTTTTGTATCAATATTTAATAATGATTCCTTGTCATAACTGCCATAAGTATAAAATTGGATTGTACATTTACTGAAATTTCGAGATTGACTTTTGGATATCAAATTAATTTCTTTGTAACTGTTGCCTGAAAAATGATCGACGATAAATTTTTGACCACAATGATTTTTTGAAGCGAATGGTAACCAAATATATACGTTTGGAACCACTTCCCTATCTTGATTTAGTACCATCAAAACAGCACTTCCTATATGATACTGCCACAGTATTTTAAAAACTCTTTCGACTTCTTGCACAAAATTTATTATTATTAGGTATTTTCTTCTTGGACTTTGTTTTGGGTTCCACAGCTGGCTTTTAACAAATTCGTCTAAAGTTGTGATGAAATTATTCTCGTCTTGAAGATACACAATATAATTAGTGTTAGTAAATCTTTCTTTTGTTAGATGTAATAGGTCTGGTGTTGTTATTATTAATGGGTTATATAAAGTATTTATAAAATTGGATGTTAATTGTGGATCAATTATTATATGAAGGTCGGTGTCTCCAAAAAGCGATTTGGATATTTCGGAAATACAGTTTTGAGATCTTGCAACTTTGTTCATTTGAAATATGCAAACAGTAGGTATAAATATAATCAAAAGATATACTAGCATTTTCGCTATCATGGGTAGACGTACGGTTTATAGAAGATTAAATAAGTCTCTATTATAATATAATTTATTTTGTGAATAAACAAGGATTAGCATTTTTACACGCAATATATCTATTAAAGCCTAAATAAAAGTTTTAATGGCGCTACTTCCATAAGAACTCTAAAAACATTAGTACATTACTCTGAAATTGAAACATTGTTATATAATGTTTCAATAAGAAGATAATTTAGACAATAATCACCAATGCTGTTTATATCAATGTCGATTTTTAGGGTAACTGTTCATTAAAGGGGGTATTCCATGTAAAGAATAGAGATTGCAATTTTTTAATTTTTTTTTGTAGCTATACAGTAAAATGAATCTTATTGAATTTTTTATTATGTAGGTATTTAAGAATCATTTCAAATCACAAAACTTTTTTAAATGCTCTAAATTTTGTATCTACGGAACAAAATCGGCAAATGTCAAAAACAGCCTATTGCGATTTAGAAATTGGTGGGCACGAATTGTGCCTTCAATTCTAAACCGACTCATAAATACACATTTATTTAAATTTTATTATAAGTTTTTGTTGTTGATGCATCAACACTTCATTTCTTCTTCACGACAGCATAATTTGTTCCAAATGCATGTCTCCCTTCGGTGTTACTTACCGCCTCTATCTAATCTGGTTTTACCTATTATAGCTCTTAGGGTATTCATTTCATTTATTCTTAATATTTGGTTTATTCTACTGGTTTCTGCGCGAGTTTCAGCTCCATATGTCATTATCAGTCTTATTATTATCTTTTATATTTTTGCCTTACTCTCAATTGACATAATATATTTTCTTTTCCATTTTCAGATTTCGTTCACTTAAGACTAATCTTAACTCCAGAACCTCCACCATGTCACTATTAACTACTAACCACCCTTATGGGCCAGTTGAAGGTTAATGCTTAATACCAAATTACTCCTTAATATTTATGGACATTGCTCACCTTAGAATTGTTATTTGATGTTGTTACCGGGGAAATTATAAAATGATATAATTTAAATTCATCTTGTTGTGGTCGTGTTATTCTGCTGTTTGTAGGCAGCTTATTCTGGCCGTTTCTCATCGGAAGATAATAAGAAATAATATGAATATTTGTCAAAAAAAAGCTTTACAAATCATGACGTTTCTATGCAGAAGCATACATATTATAATTACAACAAACAATGATATAGAAATAATTTTGTAGTTTGAATGTAGTTTTATTATATTATATATTTTTAATACAATGCAAAATTCCAAATAAATTATTCATAATCTATAAACTACGCTAACAATATAAATTCACTCTGTTATTTTTTTATTGTATATTAACATAATCCAATACAGTTTTCAACTTTTGTTGAGGTTCATTGTTTTGTTCCCTCGAGTTCTTTAAAGTATTAGTGCCTAATTGCAATATACTTACACTTAAAATTTCCATTAAATTCATAGTTGAGTAAGTGTCACTTATTATTGTACAAATTTCATTGAAAAGATTAATCTATCTGCAGAAATAATATTGCTTTAATTTAGTTGATAATCTTATTTGCAATACTTCAACTATGAATACCATAAATGCTAGTATTAATCCTATCGACCATATCATAAAAATACTATACAAATGTTCCATCGTAAAAACAACTTCAGCATTAGAATTAATACTTTCCTTATAAGAACCTTTAGATGCATTAATGAGAAGGAAGTCATGAAATCCACCTTCTATAATCCATTTATTTATTTTATTAAAAGTTTTTAAAAAATAATGGCCTTTCTTCACACCTACTAAAATGTCCAACTTAAATAAACCACTACCATCTTCTATAAAAGTTATCAAATTAAGTTCCTTTGAAAATATTTTAGAGGCTAAGTATCTTTCCATCGGAGTGCTGTAATTTCTATCATAAGCTACTCTCCTAATGCACTCAGTATAATTTACATTGGGCATCACTACAAGTTTATTAATAATATTTCTAAATACTTCATTACCGTCGTGCTTTCCAGCGCGCATAAGAGCTTCAGCTACAAATCTATTTGCATACAATGTTAAATTTGAATTTAGTAGTTTTTGCATTGTGTCTATCCGTGGCTCATATGATGGTATAACAAGAATGCTGCTCAATTTGCTTATAAATGCATTATCAATATGAATGGTAAAAAATAAATATAATATCATAAACATTCTTAATTTGTTGGTTTTTGGAGGACAGCTTAGTGCAACTGAAAATGTTAAAGAAAATGTAGTTAAAATACAACCAAGAAAATGTTTATAGATCCTTCGTTCCCTTTGGTGTTGTTTTGAAATCAAGTTCCAAACTAAGCTGGTTACAATAAAGCAAACCACGATTATGTACCAGACCTCCCTCTTAAAAATGGAATATATAATCCCTAAATTTTGAATTTTTGCAGGACGTGGTACAAGCCAAACCAGTGTATCATAATACAATCTGTCACTGACTTCATAATTTTCAACATCGATAGTTGTTAAAGGTGAAAGCAAAATTTCGCTGGTAGATTTGTTGACGTATTCTAATCGATTCTTTCGTATAGAATAAACCATTTGGGCTTTTAATATTTCCCCCAGGAAATAAAGAACATTTAGTAATATTGTAACGATGGGAGCGGTTGTTATTTTATAATTGGGATCGGCATAGTTAATGGTAGAAATAATTTCGATGGTGCATTCATTCAATGATTTCATATTAATATTTGAAAAAGCTGATAGTGCTATTCGATGGTTGCAATTACGATTACATTCGATGTTGTAGTATTTTCCACATTTATTATTTGGTTTGAATGGAAGCCAAAAGCATAATTCTGGACTGATGCTGAAATTCTGATGAATTGTAATTGCAATAATTTTTCTGATATGATATTTTCCCAAAAATTCAAAAACTGAATTTATCTTTAACCCATAATAGGTAACAATTACAAATTTTCCTAGTGGACTACGATTTGGATGCCATAGGTTACTTCCTATAAATGATTGCAGAGTTGCATTTACACTTGTTGCATTATGTAAATAAAAGATATAATTGTTATGGAAATTATTAGTTCTACCAAATAAATTATCGGTTGTTGTAATTAATATTGGATTATCAATGCTTCGTAAGAATTCAACTTTTAAACTTGGATCGGCTAGTACGTGTAAAGTACTATTTGATGGAAATACTTTTTCAATTGTTTTAGAAATACAAACTTCTGACTGTGGAGTCTCCATTACTTCTTTCAAACTTATTTGATTTGAAACAACAACAGGTATAAAGTATAGCAAATACAAGGATAACATTTTAAAAAACGTTCCTTAAAGCTTTGAGTTTTCGTTTTTAGAAGCTAAGGTAAGCAACACAGTATTTTGTGGAGAATATAAACAGATATTATTGGAGTACGAAACTTTACAAATCAACGAACATATTAAAATAAAATATATTAGAACAAAATTATGTTTTAAGTGCTTGGTTTCACAATTCTAAATTTACCTCTAAGTACAGATATTAGTGAAAGTACCTTAGCATTATTGTTTTATTTTAATAAAATACAAATTGAATAAAATTGAGTTGAACACAATCTAGGTTTTTCCTAACTTACGGTTATTGGATTGAATCCAGTTACCGTTCAAATGACAATACAATGTATAATGTTCCCATGTTTGTAGACCATCTCAAATTACTTGTAATTTAAAAATTATTAATAATAATCATGGTGTATCTACTAGGCTCCATGTTATTGCACACAAAATAATTTTGTAAACATTTTTATCTAATTATAATATTATAAATTTACTACAATTAAAAACAATAACATAAAATTTATTGCTACTTTCAACTACTGTATCTATCTTTTTCTATCTCAAACGTTGGGTTTCATATAATTTTCAATTTTTTTTTACAAATTCTTTTTAATACAAACAAAGCAATTACAAATTTCAAATAAAAACGTAATAAATGCAAGCAATAAACCAAAAAACCAAATAATAAAAACACTGTAAAAATGTTGAAGTGTTAATTTCTGGGACTTGGAATCACTTTCTTCCATTCCATGACTAGTCGGGTTGGAAAAAACCTTCTCATAGAAACCACTTTCTACGAGTCTGCTATTAATTGTATTGAATATTTCTAGGAAGTAGTGTCCTTTTCTAAAAGCCATTGTCAAATGGGTGCCAAGTAATCCACTGTTGCCTTCAATGAAATTCAAAAGTTTAACTTCCTTTGGATATATTTTTGATGTGACATATTTTTCCAAAGGGGTACTGCAATTTTTATCGTAAACCACTTTCCGAATATATTCAGCATAATCCAAAGAATCTACCGTCACCATTTTTTTAAGGACTTGTGCAAACACGCTGTTATTGTACAAATTTTCGTCTCGCATATTTTCTATTAAATATTTATTAGAAAAAAGAGTCAGCTTTGAATCCAGTAATTTTTGCATCGTATCGATGGGCGGTTCATTTGAAGGGATTAATAAAATACTGCTTAGTTTACTTTGAAATGCATTATCGATGTGCATAATAAAGAATAAATACAAAATCATAAGTATTTTTAAAAGGCTGGATACTGGATGCCATTTTAGTGACATAGCAAATAATAAAGAAAATGTGCTTAAAATGCACGCTGAAAATTGTTTATATATACTTCTTTCATTGAAACGTTTTGCAATCAAGTTCCAAATGATACTTGTCACGATAACACAACATAAAATTGCAATCCATACTTCCTTTCTAAAAACAGAGTAAATCACCCTCAAATTAGTAATTTTACCAGGTCGATGAACAAGCCAAGCTCTGGTATCTTGAAAGATTGCATCACTAATCTCATAACTTTCTAAGTCCCTTGTTAGTACTGGGGTGGTTAGAATATCATCCGTTATATTATTTACATCTTTTTCGCTATTACGTATTACATAGGCGATATTCACATGCAGAATTTGCTTCAATAAAGAAACCATGGTTACTATCAGCACAATTAGAGGAGATACATTTAGGGTGTAAATAGGGTCGGTCATATCTATATCTTGAAGTACTTGGATGGTACAACCAGCAATTGATGCTGGAGTATCTGTAAAGGATATTTTGGAATTTGGGTAAGTACAATTTTCATAGTAATCAATTTCATATTTTTTTCCACAATCATTTTTTGGTTCTAAAGGAAACCACATGTACAGCTTAGGAAGGATGATGCTTTCCTGATTTATATCAATTAAAATTACGTTTTTGATTTTATATTTCCATAAAAATTCAAAAACAAACCTTGGTTCCGTCACAAATGAAGTCATAATCAGATATTTTCCTTTTGGGCTGCGATGTGGATGCCATAATGTACTATTAATGAACGAATCCAAAAAAGTAATTAAATGTGATTTTTTGTGCAAATAAATAATATAATTGTTGTAAACATTGTTATTTTTTTTAAACATGTTTTCAGTTGTTGTTATCATTTTAGGGTTCACAATATATTTTATGAACTGCGGATTTAAGCTTGGATCAGCCAACAAATATATTGTAGTATTAATTGGAAACACTTCTTGAACAATTTTGAGTATACATGTTTCGGAATTTTGCAGTTCTTCTGGTTCAAAACTAGATGAGTTAATCATAATTACATTAATTAACATTATTAGATATACTAAATATTTTGTAATCATGTCGTTCACGCTTAAAAAACACTTAATCTTAATCAACTTTATGTTTACACGTATGTAAATGAAGTGTTAATATTACAATAGATTTAAACGAATATTTATTTAAGAACATTTGTAAAATTTGACACGCAATGGTCATTATAAGAACTGAATAAAACTAATTTAACAACTTTGTTGTATAACTTCGGTTTACTTTTAAATGTAGAAGGTGGAACAATGAAAAAAATTTTCTTTAGTACCAAAATAAGTTCAAAAGTAAGTTTGAAAACGCTTTTAAGTAAATAGAGAGAGAGAACAAAATTTATTTACTATTAACATTACAATATCTATTATTTTAAAACTTATAACAATAAAATTTAAAATTTAACGATGAGCGAGAAGTTGAGAGACCCTGCCTGCGCGTAACTCTCTTTGCTTAAGTAATTAGTGCCGAAACATTTTTAAATAATTAATATTAGTGATAAATTGCATTGATAGTTTCGTTGTGGATTTTAAATTGATTAATTTGGTAGTTGCAGGAAAAACTAAACCTGCTTGAATGAAAAAGAAACAAAAAAATTTTTTTTTTTTTTTTTTTTTTTTTAAATTTAGAATTTAGAATAAAACTTACTTACTAACAGCCGTATTCATAAACAACTTATAACAGTCTTGTAAGCCTGTTTTAGTTAAAGAGCTTTTAACCTAACTTTTTACTTTTTTTTACTTGCATTTCGAATTTTTTTAGGTTAAAATACCAACTTATTATAGTAAACGCCCTAAACTCCCTATAAATTTTATAGGGACTTACTATTTAGTAAACTGTTTTATAGGGAGTTTAGCGCGTTTACTGTGATAAGTTGGTATTTTAACCTAAAAAAATTCTAAATGACAGCAAAAAAAAAGTAAAAGTTAGGTTAAAACGGGTTAAAAGCTCTTTAACTAAAACAGGCTTACAAGACTGTTATAAGTTGTTTATGAATACGGCTGTAAATGGTTAAAAATACTTGATAATATATGGTAATTTAGAGGTATATCAGTTACTCCGTACCGGTGGCGTTGCCATTGTTAATATCGTTGTGGTCATCTTCGTCGTTGTCTGCCGTCAGTATTTGTCGGAATATAGGTAAATTTTGATATGTCAGTTTGTGCTTAATTCTAAAAGGAGCGTTGTCTCGTCGAATGTTAGTTAAGTTTCTTGTTAGTTTGCTTTTCGAAATTTGGGTCTCGTAAAATTTTGTAGATAGTCTGTTAACATGATCTTGAAAGTATTCGACGTCGGTTAGTTCATGTAGTCTCGTTATTCGCGTGTAACGGTCGCATCCTGTTAAAAGTCTTAAGTTTTTGTTTTGGAATACCTGTAGTGGCTTGATTGCCGTTTTGGAAACGTTACACCAAGTTGCCGATGTATATGTCAGTATAGGTCGTAATAGTGTTTTGTAAAGTAGCAATTTGTTCTTGTTAGTCATCGTTTGTCCTTTCATCAGTGAGTATATTTTTCGCATTTTTCCGTATACAATTTGTTTTCTGTATTGTAAGTGATTTCGAAAATTAAGTCTCGTGTCCATGTTCATTCCTAAATATTTCACATTTACTTTCGGTTCAATTTTGTGTCCGTCTACCCGTAAGAGGTTCAAAAATTTTGTGGTTAGTCCGTTTTCGTGTAAAAATTATTGTCTCAGTCTTTTGTGGATTTAGTTTTATTTTCCAGTGTTTAAAGTATGGTTTCAGTATGTCGACGTGTATCTGTATTTGTTTGTTTGCTACCTGTGCGTAGAACGAGTGGGCATAAATTGCGGTATCGTCTGCGTACAGAGCCGTATTCGTTTTTTGAAATGTCGGTATATCGTTAATAAATAGGTTGAATAGTTTCGGTCCCAGCACGGAGCCTTGGGGAACCCCTGCGTTAATCGTCTTTATCGTAGATGTTGAGTTATTAACTTTTACAGTCATGGTTCGTGAAGAAAGGTATGAATGTATTAATTTTATTAGGTGGGCCGAAAATTTGTAATATATTAATTTATACGTCAGTCCATCGATCCAAACTTTGTCGAAAGCCTTTTCTATGTCAAATAAATCCATGACTGTTACTTTATCTTTGTTAAAATTTCTTAATATGTCGTTGACAATTCTTGTTATTTGTAGTGTAGTGTTGTGTCCTTTTGTAAATCCAAACTGGCAGTTATTGGTAATTTTGAGGTCGCCCTCTTCCCGTTGCAGTCGGTCAAGTATAATTTTTTCAGTCAATTTCGAAAGGGTGTTGAGCAGACTGATAGGTCTATAATTAGTTGGTTGCGTTGCGTCTTTGTTGGGTTTGTGGATGAGTATCACAAGGCCAAGTTTCCAGTCCATAGGAAAATGTTGTAATTTGAAGATAGCGTTTATTATATAATTTAGTTGAACAATTGCTTTGTTCGAAAGATTTTTTAAAATTAAGTTTTCTATTTGATCCGGTCCCGGTGCTTTTCGGTTTGGTAGATTTTTTATAAAAGTTTTAATTTCGTTAGGATTGGTCAATAATTTTGTATATTGGTCGGTCGTTAGTGTGTATGTTTTGACTAAAAAATCTTTGACGTCTCTTCTAATTTGTTTTTGTTCGTCGGTGTCCGTAGTGTCCGTATTATGAACTTTTTGAAAAGTTACAGCTAGCGCCTCTGATTTTTCTTTATCGGTCATGGCGGTGGCGTTATTTTCTAAGTTTAAAGCCGGAATGGGTTTAAAAGTTTTTTTAAGATTTTTTGTCAATTTCCAAATGGAATTATCTTGTGGCTTTAATGTCGAAAGAAACTCAGTCCACTTTTTATTTTTAAATGTTCGGATCTTGTCTTGAATGTCTTTCGTCATTCGGGTCATAGTAATTTTATTGTTAATGTCAGCAGTTCGCTGCCACAAATGTCTAAAATAATTTCGGTCGGTAATTAAATTTAAAATTTCGTCCGGGAAGTTTTCTTTGTTTGTATTAATTTTGATTAATTTTGAATTCCTGTTTTTAGCGTCGGTAATGTTTAGTGTTAGGTTCCTGACTTCATCTTCTAATGTTTCGATCGAATTAATATTGGGGTTAATTTTGATGATTTGGTCAAGCTCAGTTCTAAATTTTTTCCAATTCGTGTTCTTGTAACTGGTAATTGTCTTTGTGTTGGTATTGTTCGTGAAATTGCCAAAATAAAATTGTATTACGTTATGGTCGGAGCTTAGTCTTGGCAGTGAAAGTGGTTTTGTCACATTGTTTACGTTTTTGTTAAGTAGTATGTCGATCGTACTGGGCGTCATATTGTTCATAGGGTGATGAGTATGTTCGTCAGAGTAAAGAATATCTAAGTTGTTATTGTTGCAGTAACGTAGCAGACAGTTTCCGTTGGTATTGTATGTATCACAGTTCCAGTTGTTATGTTTCGAGTTTAGATCGCCTGCTAACAAAATTTTGTTACCAACTCCAAAGAGTTGGTCAAGGTCATTATCGTTAAAATGGTTTCGTGGTCTATTATATGCCACTATAAGTACCGTCTTGTCTTGCAATTTGATTCCCAAAGCTTCGATGCTGGAATTTGGAATGTCAATCTGTACATGTGGTATATTAGTTCTTATTATTATTGCAACGCCGCCTGCAGAAACGTCGTTATCGCGGTCTCTGCGAAGTACGGAGTAACCTGGAAATTTAATAGTTTTATTTGAGTTTAATTTTGTTTCGCTTACCAAAAGAATGTCGATTTTATTCGACACGATATAATTTTGAGTTTCCGAAAGTTTATTAATTATACCATTTGAGTTCCACAAATTTACTTTTAATTTAGAAGTCATAAGTGTCAATTTTGTTAAAGAAGTCTAGTGTTGCCTGAAATTTTTGCAGTTTTGTCTTGCAACCATTTATTAAGTTGTTATAATCGCTAAGGGCTCTAAACATCTCACTCATGTTTATATTGGAATTCAGTTCTTGAGTCACTTCCATTAAATTAGTAAAGTCACCTGCTGGAGTTTTGATTGATTGCTGCTGGCTTGATGTACTCGTATGTTGGCTTGCTTGGATCATGTTTCTTGTCTCCGAACGTGCCGTCCATGCGTTTGTCGTTGGTAATGGTGCAGGAGTAAAAGTATTTTGTTTCAATATAGGAAATCTGTTTATGTTATGGACATACCCCACCCGAGTGGCTGTCCTTTGCTCTTTTCCTTCGTTTACTTGTTTTAATTTTGCGATATATACCGAACAGTTGGTGCTATTTGCCGGGTGACTTTCTCCGCAGTTGGCGCATTTGGCCTGGGTTTCAAGGGAAATTTGACACTCTTTGGTTGTTACGATTAACACGCTTCTAAAAATTTCGCCTTTAAAAAATAATATAATTTTACTTATTCAATTTTATAAAATAAATAAAACTTAAATATTACTTATTCGATTCGTTGGTAAATTACTAAATGTGTTTAAATAAAGAACGTCTGGGAATTTGTTATTGTATAAAATTAACCATAAAATTCTTTTATGTTTAAATTAGTCAATTTTGCAATTTTAAGTCTAAATGCTCAAGCCTACAGGCTGGTTTCATATTTTTCTTAGAAATTCATTGTTCACGTGCCTCCTTGTAAAACTTAATCTTATTGGGACACGACTAACAGGTCATTCTGGACAACCAATTAGAAATAGTCATTCAAAAGATAAACAGAAAGGAAGGGTACATTTCTTAAACGTTAACACACTTGTACATTAGGTTTCACCTAAGTAAGAAGTCTTTATGTCGTTCTAAAAATAAATTTTATTTTAATAATTTTACTAAGTTCAAAAATGTCTTCAGTTAATCAACTAAATTACCAGTTTAAAGGTAAATGCCGTTATCATCTAGATTATCTAGTAATTGAATTCTACCGACAGTTAAAATGTAATTATTTGTAAAATAATTTATAAACAGTGTTGTTAAACAATTTAAAAGTTTAACTAAAATAATTTGTGATCAAGATTTAATAATCAGTGTTAATGGGAACTTATGGTTATGGAATTTCCGTCATCTAGTTAAACAAATGGATTCATCGAGGAAGTGTTTACATCAAATTTACTTCGATAGTGCGTTATGTGATTTTACGTTAATAAACCTTGGTACGTACCATTGATAACCTTTATGTAATTGTATTCTAATGTCGTAAGCTGAGATTTCTTGTTAAAATCATAAATTAAATTAAGAATATGAATTATTCCAAGATAAAAACAAAAGTAATCTAAGCTTACCAATGTTTTATTGTGTTAGTTTAAGTATTTTTTATGTCCAGTTAATTGTTACAATTTATTTACTTAAAAAGTAAATGATTAATTCTGTATTGATTTCCGTAATTATTCATGCTTTCTAATTATTTTAATTATTTCATATTATAATGTTAAATTTGAATCAAATTGGTTTTATTTCTAAAATAATTCACATGCCTTTTATAAGCAAGGTAAGTTCTTCCAAAGTAAACGTAAACTCCGACTTTGAGAGAAAGATTTCATTGCTACCCTTATTGAGCTAGCCAAGGGTTGCATATAACATGGTTAAGTGCCCCAGCCCACACTTAAGACATTTTGGCGCATGTCGACAGTTTTGCGTTGCATGACACCATTGTTGACACCTGTGGCATTGTATTAATTGTTTATTATTCAGGTGCCTTTCCCAAAACACGCGAACATTACAGATGTATTTTAACATATTGTTTAACCATTTTTCGGTTACGAAGTCATCTGTTACAACCATGTACAAAGGTCTGCTTGTTTTGGTCATTAAGAAAATTTTCTTTACCTTAAGGCTTTTGTTTTCCAGTTCTTTGTACAATTCCTCAGTAGTAGGGTTCGAATCTAGTCCTTTCAGGACAAACGCATGAGTCTTCTCATCCCGAGGAGTATAAGTATGGAACTCACATTTCTTTTCGTCTAATTGTGCTTGGAGCATTGCCCATTCATCCCTATCGTATACGTATACTCCAGTAGTATTTCTAAAATATCGAACGTGGAAACCTTTCGTACAAAATTTATTAATACTACTTAGTAAGTTAGCATGATCATCAATATGATTACTAATTATAATTGGTGGTGGTTTTGATAAAATTTTCGGTGATACTTTAGGGGTTATATCTTTAATAATCTCTGTATCTGCTTCGTCAAGTGGAATTTCATTTTGTCATCATTTTCATCGATTATTACATAAAGTTCATGTTACGCCTATGCTACTTACATAGTTTAGGGTGGTAGAAATTTGGTATATCCATGTTGGGAAGAATTAAATAGGTCTACATTAGTACCACTTAAATAAATATTATAGAATCTCTGGATTCTAGTAATTGAATTGGGTATGCTTCGGAATGGCCAGGAGATGGCCTGGAGACCCTCGGGGAGGAAAATCATGCCATGGAAACTAAGATGAAAGCAAGACTATGGCACTGCTTGCAGTCAAAATGTTGAAAGTCCAAGAGGCAAGGATGGACGCTTTTTAAGCAGAGCAGGGCATCGCGCTCACTCATATACTAGAAAACACGGAGGCCCAACAGTTCAGAATGGGTGCTTTTGAAGCAGAAAAGAATCGTTATTATATTTTTCAAGAAGAAAACACATCCGTAAATAAGAAGGTAAAAACTTTGCAACCTCTTGCTACGCAAACGACCCTCTGAAACTTAACCCATAATGAGAGGGTTAACACAATCAGAGAGCCGTTTCCGAAACAATCCAAAGAATAATTCTTCAGTTCGTTGGCCACGATGTTGGTATAGACTAATTCGCAATTTATGTCGGAGGCTGAGTCTAGGCCTAGCTGAGTCTATGGGTTCTGAAATATAATTTGTAGCCAGGGGTAGAAAACCACAAATGTTGGTAACAGTATATAATGAAACAAAATAATAATTTGAGACGTGCTCTCGTTTACAAATAATCGCAACGTCAATGCCGGTAACACACACAGCAATTCTGACTCTACTCGACAATCCAACAATACACACAATATAAGTGCACAAAAGCGCAGCAATAAAAGTTCTAACAACACATGCCAGAACTACAAAATGGATATAAAAAGTCTTACTCAAGAGCTCTCGACTAATCTGAACAGATGAAGATCCACCGGCAGCCGGCATGTTATCCTGAAGTAATGCTACCACTCGTGCGAACTGACACCAGGGCCGGTATTCTGAGGTCCTCGCTTTTAGAGGAGCGGAGCAATATAACTGTCATATGGCTGGAGCGGCACATGAGAATCAATGAGAATACAAAATTACCACTCCACTCGCAATTAATCCACTCACTCGCTCACTTGGAGTGCAGCGAGTTCAGAATACCGGCCCAGATGTACCGGAACATCACGGTCCAAATAACCACGGCTATCGATCCAAGAATACTTTCGCAGCCGGTGTAGATTGGAGAGAGAGTACAGGAACTAATGCTGAAGATCTTGACGATATTGACGACGTTACTGAACCTCCATGTGATGTAAAATATGTAGGTCATTAGCCTTAAGGTTAGAAATTGTACTTTGGTGATGGTTGAATGACAACAAAGAATCGAGCTCTGCTCGGGATGTCTCGGCCGCACGAACAAAACTTGTAAGTGCATTGACTGTGTGCGCAATAGCCAGCCACATGTAGAATAGCACGAAGCGGAAATAAACACTGGGGCTTCCAGAAACATACTCTCGGTATCGCCTACTTTCCCTGAATGCAGAGTACTAAAAATTTTTAGTGAGCTACCACTATATCCGCACTAAATGAAGTTTTAAGCTTCGCAGCACAACAGTCAACTGTTGTTGTTCAAAGTTTGGAACAGACTCACCGTATACCAATGCATTTTCTCCCACCTCTTAGCTTGCCACGTGCATTTCAACCGCTTGAAATTCCTGAGCCAGTATCTTTTATTTAAATAAGCATTCAAATAAATGGCCCTATTCGAAAATTTAAGAAATGATTTGAGAAGGAAAGAAGTGCAATTTAACTAAAATTCGTCACACTCTGATTTCTGTAATGCAGAAACGCATGGAGGAATTGTAGACAAAAGTTTATAAGGAAAAGGCCTATCGGGCTGCAATTAAAGCTGATACCAGCACCACCAATGTGGAAACGATTAAGACTCTTAGAAACGCTGCGCCTTAATAATGAGGGCCACAGAGGCGCGTCCTATTCGATCATGGAACAAACTAATACTATCAACTCCGAAGAAGCGACAGCTAACACAAAACGCAGCCAAGATGACCACTTTTAAGAGGCCAAACGTCGGCGTAGAAAACCTAAAGAAAAACCGCGAAAACTCAGGATACGGTGCCCATCGAGGCCAAACAGGCAGATGGCAGTCCGACATATTAGACTCCTAAATGAAGTTCAGCTGGAGGAAAGGTGAGGTGCTCTGTAGTGATCGTCAGGATCACTACATAAATATATACATAAATTATAGAAGCACTTAAGGCCACTGGGTAGGGTGAGGAAAACCAGAAAAGGCGTCGTGCTGATAGAACTGGAGAAATTAGGAGAAGACTAACGTTTCAAGAATAAATTTGAGAATGGCTCTGCCGGATTTCAGGTGTTAAGCCCTGTCAACCAGTAGATGACGGTTCGTATCAGGAGCATAAATCCCATAATGGACAGTCGGAAGTTTTAAGGGAAATCTAAGACGTGGTTAGTGATGGTGGACAGATGTGCGTCAGATCTTCCAGAATCACGTTACATAGATGACTTTACAAATTAACTACAAAGAAACTTGGCTATTGTATAATCTAATCAACAATAATAGAATTAATTGAAGTACAGATTTATTAATCATGCATATAATTTAAACCATTTAATTCTATGCTTATTAAATATTAACAATTCCCAAAAAAATGCAGTAGTTGAAATAAACAAACCGGCTAACCACATTACAAAAACGCCATACAAATGTTTTGTACGTAGCTGCGTTTTAGCATAGTTATCAACATTCTTATCACTGTGCTTAAAATTATGTACCTTACTTGATAATTTTACATACAGGATTCCGCTTTCTATAATTCGGTCAATAAATGCATTCAAAACTGATAAGAAATAATGACCTTTTCTTATAAGAAGTAAAAGTTCATATCTGAAAAATCCAGATTCGTGTACAATAAAGTCGTGTAAAATAAAGGCATAAATTCTAAAATTAAATTCATAGGAACGGGTATACTAAAATTTTTATAACGCCTAACATCATGTATAATGTCAGTCAAATTGTCAGAAGAAATTGGTTCTAGTTTATTAAGAATTTCTTTAAAAATGCTGCTATTGTAATAAATTATATTATCTTGCAGATCTTGTATATTCTCAGATTCAGCAAACAAGGGTAATTTGGAATCTAATAATTTTTCTATTGTATCTATTGAAGGGCCATATAATGGTTTTAAAAGAATACTAATCAATTTGCTTTGAAATGCATTATCAATCAATATTATAAAAATTAGATATAAGTGTCATAAATATTCTTAAACGACTGGAATTAGGAGATGGTCTGATAGCAACAGAAAACACTAACGAAAAAGTACTTAACATACATCTTGGAAACTGTTTGTATATTTCACATTCAACTGAATGTCTTGCTATTAAAGCCCACAATATTCCCGATATAATAATGAAAATTATAATTAGCATCCATGATTCTTTTCCAAATGCCGAAAATATTACTTTAAAATTTGGAATTATGCGTGCTCGAGGTACAAGCCATGAAGCTGTGTCGTAATAAATTGCATTGCTAAATTCAAAATATGTAAAGCTATCCAATCCCCTTGATGCTTGAGAGGCTATGAAAATTTCAGTAATCGTGTTATTTAAAAAATCGTCGTAAGTATATTCACTGAACAATATTGTTATTTGCAATTTATCACCAACTATTTTTATGAAATTTATCAATAGCGCATCTATTGGTGCACCGCTTATGGCCGTATTCACCAAGCTCTGTTAATTTGCTATCAGAGAGTTAAGTCATTAACAGTTTGTTAAGTGACAATTTCGTATTCACCAATGATTGTTAGCAGTAACAGTCTGTCAAGTCGTCAAATAAGTTAATAGATCAATATGGATCTGTTAACTTTGGTAACCGACTGATAAATATTATTTATGTGTCAAAATTGTCAAAATGTAAAATAACATGATCTACACTTACTAGATCGTGATCTACCTTGATCTACCCACACTTTTAAGGTTAATTTAATACGAGTGAAATTAGCTGGAGCGAGTTTTACCAACAATAATTTTAGTAACTTTTTAATAACCGCTAGTTTACTATTTTAACTTTGAAATGTGATGGTGAATACGAATTCATTTTAACAGACTGTCAAGTATTAACAGTTTGTTACTTATCAAACTGTTAAATTGAAAATGGTGAATACGGCTGTTAGTATATAATTGATATCATCCGTATTATTATCAAATCTATAAAACCGAATTATACATTTAGTGAAGATTTGAGGTTGAATATTAATAACTTTTCTAATCTTTTTATAACTACAACGTATGCAATGGTCAATGATGAACTTTTGACCACAGTGGTTTTTTGATGAAAATGGTAACCAAAAGTATATGTTTGGGGAACCTGCCAGATTTTGATTTAATACCATCACAATGACACTGTTTATATGATATTGCCACAGCATTTTAAAAATGTTTTTTACTTCTTGCACTTTTTACTAGTTGCTAAAACTCTCACTTGAATTATACAATTCGTCTATTGTTGATATTAATAATGAGTACGGTAAAGTATTAATAAAATTTTCTTGCAGTTGTGGATCAATTAATACATGAACATCGCTATTATCTTCAAAAAACTTTTTGCACATCGTTGAAACATAACTTGGAGACACTGAAAAATTTTTTAGTTGTAATTTATATGCAGTTATTGTTGAAATCAAAATATAATAACAAATTAATATTTTGACAATCATGGTAGAATATAATTATCTGTCTAGAATACTCCAAGATTCAATAGTGCTATTCAATAAACCATAAAGCACTTAACTACACAATTTAACTAGGAAACACTTTCCATAAAACTAGATCTCAATTAATGGATAAATATTACAATCGATATCATAAACTTTATCTCTCAATGGGACACTCGGCTACGAAGAAGGAAATCCTTTATCATTGATCGATCTAGAATTATTTAGTGTTCGCTTATCGACCTGGGCGTCTTCGTTCTTCTTATAGCTTTCCAAAATGCAACTATAAAATTTGTATTTTATTTTGTTTTAGATCCTTTAATGTTGAGAATACCACTACTTTTTGTTATTGGCAATAAAGGGCCGTTCAGACGAGGCAAGTTGGTAAATGATTTAGTTTATTTTAACTTAATTCAACGTGTAAACGGTTTATTTAGTGGTAAGTGATTCAGTTAAAATTAAGTTGATAAGTGGTAAGTAAAATAGAATTCTAAGGCGAATTCTAAGGCGTGGTCAGCACTGTTTATAACCTTATTGCGTGTAAACACTTAATAAAAAGCTTTTTTAACTTAACGTTTTAAACTTTAAAGTTTAAAATCATTCTAAACAGATATTTGTTTGAAAATGTCGAAATGGACGGAAGAGTCGACAATAAAATTTGTAGAAAATTATGTACTCCACGAATGTTTGTGGAATTTTAAAAGTTCGGCTTATAAAAATAAGTAAGCCAGACAAAGTGCCATGACTGAAATTGTACATCATGCAATGCAAATTAATAATTTTGGTATAAAGAAAGTGGATAAAAAATAAAAAGTATCCGATCTACTTACCACTAAACAACTTAAATGCGTGTAAACGAACAGCCACTAAATTGTAACTTAAAATTAACTTAACGATTTAGTTACCACTCACCAACTTGCCTCGTCTGAACGGCCCTTTAGGTAAGTTACTTAGATAAATTGTTTACAAAAATTATTGTCATTTACAAATTAATTAATTTCACTTGGATTTTTCAGGTTTATAAACACTCATGGTGCAAATGATATCACCGACATTACAAAAACTTCCAATTTAATTTACAATGATTCCTACAATTCAGGAAGCATACAAACTCTTCATAATACTAAGTACTCTAGTACTCTTCATAGTAACTAGTTTGTTGTAGTTGTTGATTTATTATTGTTAAATTATTACACTTTTACATATCGTCCCCTTAGTACTATAACTAGGTAACTTGAAATTACTCATATTGAGAAAATCAAGTTTAAAGTTTAGAATAGCAATTGGCAGGATAAACTTAGGTATGATTCTAGTTTACGGTCACAACACCGATCTTCTTCATATTTGGTGTGGACATGCTCCAGGATGTCCTGAACACGAATCACTAAAAAAATTTTGCGCGGAAAGTATTTATTTGCCCGTAAAAAAATAATTTCTAAATTTGGATTAAAATTTATCTACATTTTACAAGTGGATATTTAATATTTAGAAACATAATATAACATATTTAGTTGTAGCACTAAAAGAAGCGGTTAACATTAAGTGGATATATTGTAATGATATTTACCCTTAAATGAATAATCACCCCAAAAAAACCCCAAAAACTAGTGTTTTGCCGGAGTAGAGTTTTTCTCTTGTTCAAAGTCAGTGGATTCAATAGACGAAATAAGAGGGCAGTTCATTGTAGACATAATTTATTGAATGATAAAAAGAAATCAGTAGTAAAAATTTGCATCAAATTACTTTAGACAATAATTTTGTCTGAAACCAATGTGTTATTTTATGTGTAATAATTAAATCATCCAAATTACATTTAAATCCTCGATTTTAGGAACTAAATTTGGATATTTCATTATTGGTGTAATTATGTAAACAATTTATAATTATCAATTTTAATAAAGTCCTTTAATCAATTTAATGTCAACACAAATCGTTGATTCACATTTAGATTCATTAAAAATAAAACAAATCTTGTACCTTATCGCAAACTTATAACATTCCATTAAACTTCGTGTGTTGCCGGATGCATGCGTCGAAATTCCTGCCAGTAGTCGCCAGCTGCTTCAACCTGTCCAAAGCTGTGAATGTTCCACACGTCTGCCAGTATTCCAAATACAAATACGTCACCAAATGTGAAGTCAATTTCCAATTCGCCACGTTCACGATACACAACTTTTCATAAACTACCGAAATTTCGTAACTTTACGACTCCACTATTCATTTACTTCCGCTTAATCAAGTAAATTAATCCTTTGGATTTTTGTACCAAAGAACCGCAATTGAGTTCCTTAATTTGAGTTCTCTCAAGAGACCTCACGTGTACTCAATTTGAGCTCTACTCCGAGACTGCTCTCGGCTTGGAGGCCACTAAGAACTCCTCTCTACTTGAGCTTCACCCGGGAACTGCCGTGGTTCTCCTCGCTGATTTCTGTCCCTTTCCCAGTTTTCGAAATTTGGATTTCTGTAGGTGGGAGCTTTGTTGCTGGTAACTAAAATGGTCTTTCTAGCAGGTAACACAACGTTGTTAATTGCTTATGCACTAAACTGATATTAACACTTTTGTTTTATAGGAATCTGTTGTTGTTTTTAAAATTAAAAATCACTTACAGGATGTTACAAAAATTCTGTATTACATAAACAAATTAAAAATTGTGTTTTATGTGTAATAACTCGTTACATGTGGTGGTTTTTTTGTTTTTGATGCAAATTTTACTTTCTTGTCAGTCACATCAACTGACTACTGAATTAAAAATCAAATAAAATCAAATTACTCTCTTATTTGCATGCTGTCACTCTTAATTGATCAAAATACCACAACAATATGTAGCTAACTCAAAACAGCCAAAATTCGAGTTGCCTAGTTATAGTACTAAGGAGACGATATTTAAATTAATACAATACATGAGGTGCATAGTCACACCCTGCAAATAACATCGTTTATGCAGCTACATTGATGCGACGTGGTTTAGACTTCAGTGAACACGAAGAGCTAGCTTATATTATATGGTTTTAACTTCCTTGTTCCTTGGTTCTAAACACAGTTTACCTGGGTTTATTCCATTTCTAAGAGCTCAACTTTCGCTCTAGTTTACAGTTATTGCAATTCTTCTAAAGTAACCTGATACATCCTGTCATTACAAAGTTATATATTATGCAACAAAGTTGCGGAATGCATGACTCATCTTAACATTGTAACAAAGTTACAGATACGAAGTATGATTCATTTCTATAACTTAAATTTCTTAACAATATTAAAATTATGATTACATTTCTTAACAATTTTTATCAATATAAAAATTATGATTATACCTATACACTACACCTCTCCCCTTAAAAATAAAAATTTTATTTAATTTTTATGCACAATATGTTCCTTATTATACTGATTAAAATAATCGGAGTCTCTATTCCTATTATTTTATAAGGTCCCTTATAGATTTGCCTCACTTTATTACCCGCACTGTTTCTTAACATAATCAAATCTCCTATTTTATAATCTACAATTCTAGCTTTGTTATCATAATTATGTTCTCTTTTATTCTTTGATTCGATTAAATTATTCTGAGCATCTTTGCGTGCTTATAGTAAGCGATATTTAGAATTAATTGGATAATTATCGAAATTAAAAACTTGGTCTATTACGTGTGTAAGATTCGAAGGTAATTTACAAGACTTTCCGAATACTTATTCGTATGGTGCATATCGCGTTTCGGTATGAACTGTTGTGTTATAAGTAAAACACCAGTATGGAATCCAAGTACTCCACGAGTCTGGATGTTTCCATATTTGCATACTGTAACCCTTGGGGTTAATAGAGGGGGTTCTGGAAGGACCTTATGCCTTCCTTAACCCCTCTTTAATTGACTTTTTATAATTTATTTTTCTTTCCTTCGGAAACGTTATCCTTGTCTACCATAGCAGTCCATTAAATAAAATTCAAATATTAGTTAAACCTATTTATTAAATTAATAACAATTAAACATTTTAATAATTAAAAACTTGGGTGTAAGTTATTTTAACAATTTAAAACATGATATTAAGTTATCTGACCTTTTGCTTTGCAGTTTTTAGATTTTTCTGGACACACGACACACTTTCACTTTCCCGAAGCGCGTACCCGGTTCCTCTCCCCACTTTTTCCTTTCTGCCTCGTGTCCTCCCTTTTTGCTTTTCTTTGCAATTTTATTTTACATATTATCATTTTTTTTATTTTTGCAACTAATTATAATATTTGTATGTACAGGGTGTTACAATACTCCCCCGTTTTTTAAAAGAAGGACTAGTTCTTTTGGACTTGTCCTTCCTTTAAACACAGGTCCAATTTGAAAAAAAAAACACAGAATTTAAAAACTTTGATGACTTACAGCCGTATTCACCATTTTCAATTTAACAGTTTGATAAGTAACAAACTGTTAATACTTGACATTCTGTTAAAATAAATTCGTATTCACCATCACATTTCAAAGTTAAAATAGTAAACTAGCGGTTATTAAAAAGTTACTAAAATTATTGTTGGTAAAACTCGCTCCAGCTAATTTCACTGCTATTAAATTAACCTTAAAAGTGTGGGTAGATCACGATCTAGTAAGTGTAGATCATGTTATTTTACATTTTGACAATTTTGACACATAAATAATATTTATCAGTCTGTTACCAAAGTTATCAGATCCATATTGATCTGTTAACTTATTTGACGACTTGACAGACTGTTACTGCTAACAATCATTGGTGAATACGAAAGAGTCACATTAACAAACTGTTAATGACTTAACTCTCTGATAGCAACTTAACAGAGCTTGGTGAATACGGCCATTAGTTGGCTGTACATACAATATATAATAAGTTTTACAGTATTTCCTTAATTCCCTAGTAACAATAAACAATAATACTACCCAAATTATACATCCAATTATTAATTATTATAAAACACTAATATATAAAACAATAATTATAATTATTATAATTCATCTAATAATTTCAAAATAAAAACAATCAAATTTAATAATACAATATAATAATAATGATAATGAAAGTTTTTAGATCTCTGCTCGCCTCCGTTAACATTAAAGCACTGAAAGGCCATACACATTTTTTTTTTTTTTTTTTGTCTAATGTTCACTTCTAATAAATGTTTGTCTATACACACGCGATTGGCTCTACCACTTACGCCGGGGTAGTGAGCGAATTTGTCCAATTGTCCAACACTGGATAGGATGTCGGTGATGCCGATTGTGTTATACTTTGACTTGGTGGTGAAGTGATTGTTTCATGGTTTAAAGTATCTCTTTGTTCTTCTATGTTATTCGACTTGGTTTTATTTTGTTGATTATGCACTATCCAAACTGCGAGAGTATTCCATATAGTTTGCTCTGTATTTTGTGGAATTTGTTTCGTACTGCCTATTAGATAAGTTGCAGTATAATTTAACAGTACCACTATTCTTGGATATTCCGATTGCCAAATGTCGACCCCCACATAATGTTATTATTTTTATCAGCGACAAAGCAAATATCTTCTCTCCTTGTTCTATTACCATAATTTGCTCATTTGGTTGTATGACATTAGTTATAATTGCAAGTTATTCCATCAATTAAATTTATCTCATTTTCGTTAAATTTTACAGTTGCCAAATAATCTCTAATATGAATTTTTATTGCTGCCACTTGCCACTACGATTACTTTGGACCAAGAGTGACCATTTTCACTATACGAAGTTCTTTTACAGCTTCCATGATCTCGTAAGCTTCCTAGTATTGTCAATTCGGCATTCGTTGTTCCATTGGGAGTTATTCTTTCAATAACTTGATTGAAAATATTTATTGTACGTTAACGGTGAACATTTTGATATCCTGTCTTCCAATGAATTTTATGAATGTAGATACACCTCCTGCTACTGCTGATGTATGACTATGCATTCCACAATGTTGTATTATCCTTGTTACTTCAATTAGACCACTACTTTTTGCTCTTTAAATTCATTTCGTTGAAGTATAATTTATTGCTGAAGTTGGTTTTTCACGGTAATCCTCCTTTTCATCTGGGCAGGCCGCTACCTCATGAATTGACACTGCTGATATGTTATTGTTCATATTTTTACAGTCAAACGCGATAAGCACCGACACATTTTTTTATTAGCGCACTCACGAATATTAACACTAACGGTACGAGCAGCCGAGATTCAATTTCCCTAAAATTAACTTTATTTTTACCTATAATATATCCATATTTTTAAGCTACATTGAACATAATATAAAATATATAAACACAAAAATAATAAATTGAAATAGTTATGCTTACAATAATTACAACCACTTAAACTAAAAAAATCAAATAATACAATAATTATTTACATACACCAATTACTTTAAAATTAAAATATCTAAACATACAATAAATTTAATTCAGTGAATTTTAGTGAAATTTAATTCCTACGTGCAGATCTTCTTACTCCATCTTTATTAATTGAACCATATGTGCTTACATCCCCTAACTGATCAGCATTTTCTTGTACCATTTTTCTCGTTTGTTTATTTATATGTAATCTCCAATTTCTACCTTTTGCTTCCTGTTGTTGTTCACTTTCCAATTCTATTCTTTGTTGATCTAAACCATGTGCTATGGATAAAGTATTGTTACTTGGATTTACCTCTTCTTCTTCTTCTGGTTCTACGCTCCAATTGTTTAAGGGATTGTTTGCTTTATCATCTGTTTCTTCACTGGTTTCTTCTTGGTTTATATCTTCTTTTAACAATTTTAATCTGTTTGTGTGTACAATAAGTTCCTTATTTTTATGTAATTCTTTTATTTTATAAGTAACAGGACCTTTAATTTCTGTTACCCTAAATGGTCCCAACCATGGTTTTGTTACTTTCTTGGAAATCCCAATTTTTGTACTTGGATCATGAAGATACACTAAATCTCCTAATTTAAAAGATCTCTCTTTCGCTGTTTTATTATATTGTATGGCTCTTTTCTCTGCGTTCATTTTCATATTTTCTGCTGATTTGGCAAAAGCTACTTTTAATCTTTGCATCATTTCTGACACATAATCCTCATCAGTATCATATTTAATTGATGTAGGCTTAATCACTTGATCTAAAGGAAAAATAGGGTCCCTACCATGTAGTAAAAAGTATGGACTGTATTTCGTTGAACCATGTATTGTCATATTATGTGACATTTGCATATATGGAATCCATTCGTCCCAATTTAACTGAGTTTTGTTTACATAATGACTAAGGAAATCTTTTAAAACTCTATGAATTCTCTCTATTGAAACATTACTGATTGGATGATATGCTGAGCTTTGCAGTTTTTCGATATTGAGCTTCCTGCAAAGTTCTTTAAAAAGTTTTGATACAAAATTTGTTCCTTGATCTGTGATTAATTTCTGTGGTGTTCCATGCCTAGCTATAATGTTTGTAAAAAATGCTTGAGCTACTGTTTCTGCTTTCTGATCTTGAATTGGAATAAGTTCAATGTATTTTGAAAAATGATCAATGAATGTTAATAAATACTTATTTCCTTTATAAGATGTTACAAACGGATCAGTTATATCCATTGAACAACGTTCAAAAGGTGTAGTAATTTCTGGAAAATTTTGTATAGGTACCTTTTTAAAATGGGGTGAAGTTTTTCTTTGATTGCAAGAGTGACATCTTTCTACATATTTTATTACATCTTGTTTCATATTAGGCCAAAAACATCGTGATTTTATTAAGGTGAATGTTTTTTCTTGTCCTTGATGTCCTATAAACGGAAGATCATGAAAATCGTGTAAAACTTTCTTTACAAAAGCTTTTGGAATTACTAATGCTTCCTGATTGCCATCTGATTTATAGAGAATTTCTTCATTATCAAGAAAAAATCCAAAATCTTCTTTTCCATCTTGTAATTGGCTAATAATTGTTTTACAAAATGAATCTTGTTTTTGTTCCTTTTTTATTACTTCACGATCCCAGATTGGTGTTGTTTCATTTACTGTTTGCTGTAATGCTCCTATCTCAATATTCACATGATTGTAAAGGTAAATAAATACTGTTATTTGCGTGTTGTGAAAAACGTATTTGATCATTTTAAAAACTATAGACCAATTTAACTTATCTAAACCGCAAGCTATTTTTGGTAATGCCAAAAATGGTTCTTGATTTTCTATCATACTAATTTTAAGATTATGTAACGCTATCCATACGTTTTCGTAAGTTGGTTTGTCCATGTATTTTGCTTTGGTTATTAAATAATAAATATTGCGTTCTGGTAATTGCAATAATGCCACTTCAGTTATTTTTTTATTTTGTCTTAATAAAATGTCTAATGAACCATAAATCTTTTTGAATTGTGCCGCAATTCCTTTGCTCATATTGAAATCTTGTGATACACAATGTGCCAATGAATAGTACTCAGGACAATGGAATAAGTTACCTTCTTTTACAAAAACATTACTACTATTGATTACATTTTTATTTATTAATTTTAAAAATTCTTGAAATGATAATTTACTATTAGTATTTCTTTTATTCATCTCTTCCTTATTATCTTCATAAACTCTGCTTAATGCATCAACATTACCATGTTTAACCCCTGGACGATATAAAATTTCAAAGTCGTATTCACTTAGCAATAAAGCCCACCTTGCCAATCTTGAACAAGGGTCTTTAATCGAAAAAATCCATTTAAGCGGCTTATGATCTGTATAGATGCTGAATCTTCTTCCATATAGATAACATCTAAATTGCTTTATCCCAAAAACAACAGCAAAACACTCTTTTTCAGAAACACTATAATTCAATTCTGCTTTGTTAAATGATTTACTAGCAAAAGCTATTGGTTTTTCAAACCCATTATGATTTTGAGTCAAAATGGCTCCCATTCCAGTGTTGCTAGAATCTGTTGCTAAAATGAATGGTTTTGAAAAATCTGGATAACATAAAACACTATCGGATGTAAGTGCTGTTTTAAGTTTTTCTATTGCTTGTAGTTGCTCTTCCGCAATCTCAAATTTTACTTCCTTTTTTGTTAATTTAGTTAAAGGTTCTGCTATTTTTGCAAAATTTTGTATAAATTTTCTATACCATCCTACTAATCCTAAAAATTGTCTAACATTTTTAACATTTCTAGGTATTGGGAACTTTTTCACTGCTGCTAATTTAGATGGGTCTGGTTTAAAACCTTGCTGAGAAAGTATATGGCCCAAATATTTGCATTCCTTCGTAATTAATTTGCATTTGCTAGGTTTTAATTTTACGTTAGCTTGTCTCAGTCTATCAAATACTGTACTAATTTTTCGAATATGATCTTCAATACCTTTAGAACTATACACTAAAATGTCATCTAAATATGCCCAACAAATCTCTCCTATCAAACCACTTAGTATAAATGACATAAATCTTTGAAATGTAATTGCCGAATTACTTAATCCAAATGGCATTTTCAAAAATTCATAATGTCCATCAACTGTAGAAAAACCAGTATATTTTATGCTGTCTGGATCCATTGAAATTTGATGAAAAGCTGACGTAACATCAAAAACACTAAATAAAGTTGAATTTCCTAAATGATCTACTATATCTTGCAGTATTGGTAATGGAAAAATATCTTTCTTGGTAACTTCGTTTAATCCTCTATAATCAATGCACATTCTAATTTTTTCTTCTCCATTATCTAATTTTTTTGAAATCAGGACCACAGGAGCCGACCATGGCGAATTTGATGGTCGTATTATATCTTGCTCTAACAGTCTATCTATTTCTTTTCGTAAAATTTCTCTTTGTTTATGTGGAGTTCTATATGGACGTTTATAAATTGGCTGATTGTTATCCACTCGAATTTTATGTTGTATTTCAGTTGTGCTTGATAACTTTTCATCTCCTTCAGAAAAAATATCCGCATATCTACTAATTAATTCATGTAGTAAGCCTTTTTCATGATTGTCTAAATGTGAAAAATCAAAATTTTCTTCGATCCAATTTGAGTTTATTGTACGATTTTGGATTTGATTTACTTTAAATTTTGTTTTATGCTTTTTATTTTCTTCAAGAATTTTTGAAATTGGTTGCGCATATGCAATGTCCAGATTCTTTTTTAAAGTTACCTCATGCTTATTTAAATTTATTATGCGAATTACTATCATTTTATTATTATTTGTTACTATATGAGGTGTAAATACATTATTTATATTCGTACTATTGGGTACCACCTCTATAAATTCCTCTTCACTTTCTTTACCATAATTATTATTTGCGTAACAATTTATTTCGGTCCATGCAGGTAAAATCGTATCCTCTGTTAATTTTATTACATTTTTATGACATTGCACTTTTGTTTCATTATTACCCTTACTATTATTATTAACAATATTTAAATTACCAATTTCTCTTGAGTGAGCAAAATTTTTGCTACTATTATCTGAGACTCGATCTCTTTGCTTACAATCATTTCTTGCAACCGACACCGATTTCATCTTAACCCTTTCACATTGTTTAGCACTTGCATCATCATATTCAATATTTTCTTTACTAAATTTTCCATTTTGATTACTAACTTCATCACTTATTTTATGCCTAGCATAAATTCGTTGTTTTTCCTTACGATTTTCATACCAATTATCGTCTGATTCATCGCTACTAGATAATTCCCCATATTCTTCGATAATTGCTTCTATTTGTATTTCTTCATTATTGTAATTCTTCTCTTCTTCAAAATGAACTTTCCTTTTATTTTTCTCTAAGATTGTTTTTGATTTATTTTCTCCATTTTTTATAAAATTTTCACTTATTTCCTTTTCTTCTTTACTATTACTATTATCCTTTTTCGAAATAGGGTAAAACCATACTTGATTTTCTTTCATATCATTATCTTCTATAGCATCAAAAAATTCTTCATCCTCATTTATATTATCTTCATCTTCGAATTCTTCCTCATTAGTACTGAAGTTATATTTATTTTTATTTTCCTCTTTATTATTGTAATTGTCTACAAAATTATCTTCATCTTGGAAAAATATCGGAATTTGTTGGCCCCAAATTTTTAAAGTGTTCTTTTGGTAATTTATTATAGCATTAAATTTACCTAATAAATCACGGCCTACAATTCCATCAGCCCCTACCATCAAATCATTTCCACATATTATTACCTTAAATTTATAGTTTTCTAATATAGGTTGAGTTCCTAAATTTATTTTAGCCATACCAATCGCTTTTAATCCTTTGCCAGTTATACCTGCTAATAAAATTTCACCAGCATCTTCAATAAATGCGTTACCTAATGCGCTTTCTTTAATTATAGTAATGGCAGATCCACTGTCCAATAAAAACTTCTTTTGAATGCCATTTACATATAAAAATACAATACTTGGTGATTGTATTGTTACGAATTTTGTGACTTGTGGAATTAGAAATGTGGTGGGCTCTTTCTTGTTTTCAATTACATTAGACTCTTCCTTCGAGGTTGCAAGGAGAGTCCTTCGATGTTTAAAGCATCTACTTGATTCACTTTTAACCTTCTGGAATTGTCTTCCCTAACATTATATTTATTATTATTTCCTGTCGAATTGTTGTTCGTGTTATTATCTCTCCATTGCCTGCTTGGATTGTTCCTATAATCTGTATTATTTTGATTTTGAACTTCAAATCTCCTTGGTTGGTAATTAAATTTACTTTTGTTGTCATTATTAAAATTTTTGTTAAAATTAAAATTTTCCCTTTGAAAATTATTGTTAACTCCAAAATTTTGACGAAAATTATTTCTAAAATTTGACGTTCTCTGATTATTAAAATTCGTGTTGGAATAATTTTTATGATTTTGATTATTAAACCTGTTAAAATTTGAATTAGTTTGATTAAAATGATTAGGATGATATTGCCTATTTTGATTTATGAACCAACAATTTTTAGAGTAATGATTATTTCTACCACAATGTACACATTTACTTTGTTGTATTGTAAACACCGTATTTGAATTTTGATATCTTGTATTTACTATCATATCCGATAATTCAAGTTGTTTTGCGAAATTTTCAGTTTGTTCCAGGGTTAAATTTTCTGTACGCATTAATAAAGGTGTTAAATTTTTCAACATATCTTTCTTTATACCTAATCTAAATTGATTTAATACTAAATCTAGATTCTTTTGTTTTAATCCGGGTATATTTATTGAAGGTGCACTTTTTAAGTCTTCTTCTAAAATTTGTGCGCCCAAAGATTTTAATCTAATGACATAGTTTGCAATAGATTCGTCATGCCTTTGGTAACACTTACTTAAAGATAATAAAGCCTGACCTGGAATTTTTGCTATTGAAAATTTTTCAATTAATTTATTTTTAAAACCTGAATAAGTATTTTCATTATAAACGGATGCGTCTGCTTTATAAAATTTATATGCCTCACCAGATAATCTAAATTTAACCAATTTCAATTTATCCTCATCTGTCCAAGAATCTAAAGCACCCCTGTTATCTAATTTTTCAAAGTATTCTTTAACATTCTGTTGACCCGAAAATGATTCTAACGTTGTTGCAATCATCCCCAACGTCATATACGGCATCGATAAAATTGGGTTACTAGGTGCATTGCTGACACCTGCTAAAGATTGCAAAGGTAATGTTTGCGTAACACCAGTTTCACTTCCCGTAGTTGTCGGCATTTTTAAAATTGATGATTTAATTCAATTATTAAAAGTTCAAATACCTTGCTTATTTTGCAAAATGATATGAAATACCATATAAAATAATATTGACTTATATATTTATGTATACACCTCAAATTATATAAATGCCATAGAAAATAACATTAACATAAACAAAAATTTTGTGTGTGTAAAAATACCAAATTTTTTTAAAAATCATTACCTATTTAACAATTAATTTGTACACCAAATCAAAATACTATACTGCACCCAATTTTAAAATTTAAATTGAACCATCACCATTATTTCCTACTTGTTTGGAATTATTATTAATTACCTATATAAAAATTAATTTAATTTAAAAAACAAATTTTGAAATTTAAATTCTGGAACCGCTATGGTAACATTAGTTTGCGCTGCCACCATTGTAACCCTTGGGGTTAATAGAGGGGGTTCTGGAAGGACCTTATGCCTTCCTTAACCCCTCTTTAATTGACTTTTTATAATTTATTTTTCTTTCCTTCGGAAACGTTATCCTTGTCTACCATAGCAGTCCATTAAATAAAATTCAAATATTAGTTAAACCTATTTATTAAATTAATAACAATTAAACATTTTAATAATTAAAAACTTGGGTGTAAGTTATTTTAACAATTTAAAACATGATATTAAGTTATCTGACCTTTTGCTTTGCAGTTTTTAGATTTTTCTGGACACACGACACACTTTCACTTTCCCGAAGCGCGTACCCGGTTCCTCTCCCCACTTTTTCCTTTCTGCCTCGTGTCCTCCCTTTTTGCTTTTCTTTGCAATTTTATTTTACATATTATCATTTTTTTTATTTTTGCAACTAATTATAATATTTGTATGTACAGGGTGTTACAATACGTAAATAATACGCTCCTAAATATTTATGAGAGTTTTCAAGTGAACCTCATGATGATAAGCTGTTGAATTTAATTTCTCTATTTTTAATAATAAACAAACTTCTTTGAAAATAGATGCCAAAAATTCTGTACCTTGATTCGTAACAATTTCGTCAGAAACTCCATACCTCAATTAAAATTTTCTATAAAAGATTTTGATACTGTCTGAGCCTCTTTATTTTCTAAAGGATAACCTTCAATAAAGTTCGCATTGTATTGTTAAAATGTATTTATTACCTTTTTTATTTTGCTTGAAATAACCAAGTCTAAATAAATTTTTTGAAATGCTGAATAAACAGTTGTTTTGATTGAGATTGGTTCAATTTTCAATTTTGATTTTTGAATATTTTGAATATTTATACCTATGGCAGTCATCACAATGCTTTACAAAATGTTCAATATCTTCACGCATTCCCGTCTAAACGTAATCTCTTTTTAATCTGTAAAATATACGATTTTTGGGATATGTTTACTTGCATTTGTCAAAATCTAATTTGCTGGCAATTCAGGAATAAATTTGGTGATCTATTTCTCTCACGATGTTGCCGGCTCACCTCATTACCATGTGGTACGTAAATAAAACATAAGTAATTACAGGGACCGGAAAGCTAAAATTTCTGTAAACCTTTATATTATTTACCAAATTAGTAACATTTTCGTAGTCTATTGGTTGTAATTTATTAACAAGTTTTTCAAAAATACTATTATTGTACTGGACAGTTTCTTTTTTCAAATCTTCTATATGGCCAGGATGAGTACCTAAAGTTAATTTTGAATTTACAAGTTTTTCGATAGTGTCGATTGGTGGTCCATATAACGGTTTTAATAGAATACTACTCAATTTACTTTGAAATACAATATCAATCAGTATTATAAAAAATAAATAAAATGCCATGAATATTCTTAAATGACTTGATTTGGGAGAGTGTTTGACAGCAACTGAAAAAACTAACGAAAAAGTACTGAATATACACCATGAAATTCTTTTATAAATTTTAAGTTCATGCAAGTACCTTGCCAATATGTTGCAAAGCACTCCTGCCATAAAGACGCAAAATATAATAGCCATCCATAAATTCAATTTAAATACCATAAATATTACCTTAAAATTTGGAATTTTAAGAGACCGAGGTACAATCCAGGAAGGTATGTCGTAGTGAACTGTATTGCTATTTTCATAGTTTGCAGACAAATCCAAGTTTCGCGATATTCCCGTGGCTATTAAAATTTTATTATCAGTTGCATTGTTTAAAACTTCGTAAGAAGTCCATGATGTGGTGAATAGTAACGTTATTTGCAATTTTTGAGTTAATATTTTAATGAAATTAATTAATAATGCATCCAGTGGTACGTTGCTCCTTAGATATTTAGTATCATTGGATTTTGAAAAACTATAAAACCGCATGGTACATTTAGTGAAGTTTTGAATTTCACTCGATAAAACACTCCTAATTTTTTCATAATTGTACCATAAGCAATGGTTAATAATAAATTTTTGACCACATTGGTTTTTCGATGCAAATGGCAACCAGAAGTAGATGCCTGGAGAGTTATGATTTATGCACTTTCAATTATTTAAAAAAATGATTTTTATTCTTTTTAACTATTGTTACATTCAAAGAACAACTATAATAATTATCACTAACAACTACATATAATAAATGCTACTTGAATACAAATTGAGTACTAACTACTTGAGTACTAATTGAATACTGACTACAATTAAAAGTGTTACATAAATAAAATATTATTTACAATATAAAATCTGTTGATTCAGTGGCGTGATGTTCTTGGCCTTCTGAATTGCAGAATCCATATTGTTGGTTATCGATGCATCTATTCTTTATGCTTATCAACATCCTGTTGACGTCCTGTTGATGAGCTTGATGACCATTTGCGTTTTATGATTATAATTGGTCTTTTATAATGAGTAAACATAACTCCTCCCGCGAAAGTTCGGAAAATTTGGGGCCCTTATGATGGCGACAGATTTTCCTGCTTCAACCGATGTAGTTGGGTTGTCTTGGTTGACCTCATTGAGTTTGCAATCTTGGGTTCTAGAATTCGATATTTTGCGTTTCCTAATACAAATACATATTTTATAAATTATTATTATTAAAATGATTAAATAAACAAAGATGGTCCATATACTTGTTTTCTTGAAATGAATGACCGTATTTTTGTCGTTCAATCGCACTTGTTGATTTGTAAGTTCATTTTGAATTTTGTTGAATTCACTCAAATCCAATTTGGACAGTTCTAATGGTTTCACTTCAAAATTGGCACTTGTTTCATCGTTCATCGAAATTTTGATATCAGGAATTTTGAAAAGTTTTAAATTTCGGTTTTTGTTTTCGAAGTTTTGTAGTTTTACGTCACTTAGTTTTAATTCGCAGAATTTTGGAAGTTCTACCACGTATGTGCCTTTAAGAGGAATATTTTCTTTTTCGCGTTTGCACTTTTGATGACCTAATATTTGGTTTGTTGATACCACTATCCATTTTCCATTTTCGACTTTTTGAATTTTGAGATTGTTTAATGTAATATTTTCTTGTTTACAATTTGTTGCTTTTTCCGAAAATTTTAGGAGTTGAACTTCGCATGGAACGTCTTCATTATTTTTGATACCAGATACGTTTTCTTCACACAGATATTCGTCGTGTTTTATCTCCTTGCAGTTTTCTTGGAAGTTCGAGTAATATTGCTCATTTAAAATAAGGAATTTTGAACTGGGTAGGATTATTTTGTAATTATTTTCTTTAATGGAAATTGGTAAGGGATATAATTTAAAATAGTCATATTTTTCAATTTCAACAATTGGTATATCAAGTAGAAAAATGATTTGATTAAATTTTGTATAACTTTTAATATTGATAATTTTTTCGAAAAATAATATATTTTCTAATTTTGGTTCAAATGGTAATCTAGCGTTTTTTTTGTTTCATTATTAATAGATTTAATTTCTTCTAGAAAATCGATTGGATCGATCATAGAGTTATGAAAAGTGTTCATTTTTGCAAAGCTAATTGCTATTTCTAAATTATTTAATAAATTATTAACAATTTGAAGGGTGGTGATTAGTTCTGAAATTGTATTCATCATGATTCTTAGGTGTTGGTATTTTACGTTTTGAGTTTCCATTAATTCTATAGCTTTCTGAAAGTGACTTAATTTGGATTCTAATAATTTTTGATTATTAACCAGAGTGATTGCTGTCTGATTGAATTTTGTAATGACAGTGTGCATTAACGTTATTTGGTCATTGATAATAGTTTTAAATTTATTTTGATTCAGTTTTAAATTTTGAATTTCGTTGTCAAAATGTATTGCATCGTCTTGGTCTAGATTCCCTGTTATTATTTTTATTAATGATCCTAATCCATTTATAGCACCACGTTTTTGTCTTATTTGTTTCGTGTCCATTAAAGGATTTATTTGCAAGATTTGTTTGTTTATTAATTCTATCAAATGGTCGGTTATTTTATACGCATTGTAAAATTCATTTTTATATTCGGTTTCAAGAGGCATATTGTGAAGCGTAAAGTTTATAAATTGGTATTGGCGTTCTAAAGAATGAAATTGATTTATAATTAAAGATATATCAAAGATTTGGATGAAGGTCCAAGAGGAAATTTTGTTGTGGGCGTTTCCTAATCGGATGGGAAGTAGTCCAGGATTGTTAGTAATTTGTCTGTAAGTCGGTTCGTCTGCAGTAATTATTGTCCAGAAACATCTGAAATTAAGACGAATCGTTGAAAATAATCTCGTTTTGTGGAAAGAGACAACAATAGCACGGAATAAGATAGAATATTAGCTTTCGTAATAGCAAATACAACCGTTGCAGCAATCGTAGACGGGTAGACTATTTCGGTTGGGATAGAGAATGCGATAAAAATAATGCAGTTGTTATGATAAGTTTCCATTTCAAGATAAGAATTTTTAAACAAACGATTACTAACTGTAAAGTAATAATATCTTATATTATTATAATCTACGGAAGGTATAAAACTAGGCTTTCTAACCATTCATCCGTTTTTTTAATTCGCTAACTAATTTGCTTGAAAATAATAATAAAATTATTATAATAATTGTTAGGTAAAATACATTACCGTCCTTCTGCAGTCGGATAAAAGGAAGATAAAAAACTTCAAAAAAGTATTTATGAAAATATATTTGTAAAATACAAAGATTTGGAAGGATAATATTCATTTGAAGAATTTGTGTAGTAGTATCTCTTTACTGGTTTTCAGTCTTTGCAACGTTTTAGCAAATAACTTGGAGGTTGGCTTAATAAAGGTGTGCTGTGGACAAAGAAGTCATTTTGAAAAGAATAACAACCGAGCAGTGACAGTAAAATGTTATGGTTTATTTTTCGTTTTCTGGCCATCAGCAAGAATCAGGAGGATCCCGAATTTTCATGTTTCTTGATTGCCGTGGATCAATTATTTCTGGTAGAAGACAGCTCATGTAAAAATTGCATAGTTTTTCTTCCATTTTTTTCGACCAGTAAGAATCGTCTTTAAAAATGATTTCTGTCTTTAATTTGCAATCACTGGAAGTCCAAACTCCAAGAACACACTTTTTCTTTTTGGCGATATGTAATTGACCTTACGGAGACGGTCGGAGCATAGTGGTCACGCAAGTTGACTATGGACGCTAAATACCGGGTTCGAATCCGAGTAAAGTAAGAACTTTATTCTGACCGTTCTCTCCTCGGAAAGCAACGGCAACCTACCGAGAGTAATATGCCAAGAGCATCCTTAAATGTTAATGATCTAAAGGGTCCAAAAGTTGATCTGTGGACTATGGGGAAGCGTAATAACCACCCCACCAACATTTAAGGATCACGACGCTTCTGTTAAGAAGCATAACGACTGTATGATGATGAATTGACCTTGAATCTGGTAATACCATTTATGTTTTTTGTTAACTTCATAAACACCATTTACATTTTTCCAGAAAGTAACTTTTTTATTATCAATTGATTGATCTACCGGCTTATTAAAGGAAGAATACGGGCATTTAATTTCTACGATTGTGTTCTCTCCAATAAGGCCATCTCGTCAATGAACATTCCACATTTGTTAATTTTTACATCGAGTTGTGCCTCTAACTGCTTTATAGCAACTTCCTCGTAACACTTGCCATGGTTTATGGCGGGAGTGTTTAACGGAATACCATATAAAATATTTTTAACCAAATTTCCACGATGTGTGGTTTTCTTCTTTGAACACACGTCGTAGAAATGTGATGCAGTCAGCAGCTTTCGTCTCTATTCGACCCATAGGGCACATTCGGATTGCAAAATTGTATTTCTCTCAAAAATGGTTCTCTCTTCTTCGGTTTTTCTTAATCCATTTAAAACTATCAATTTTTTATTTTCGTAATGTTCCTCTGGCATGTCGGGTTGTTGACTAAATAGTCCATAATCAGGAACGTAATCTTTTGAAGTTTGCTGAATTTCTTTGTTTGGTGCTTTATAAACTTTTCTAAAATTTAAAGATCTTTTGCATTTCTTCAATCGTTTTACTTCAAATTTTGATTTAATTTTTGACGGGCTCTTCCCAAGTATTGTTTTATGCAATACCGAGTGAGCTCTACCTTTTGAATTGAAACTCACCTTCTTGTTCTTCTTCTTTAGGTGCCTATCCGATTTCGGATGTACGGCGATCCCCCCGACTTAGCCAAGAAGGTTGCACCAGGGAAATGTTAATGGGGTGGTGGTTTTGCCTTCCCCTTAGTCCATAGATCAATTTTGGACTTATTTAGTTCATTAACATTTTAAGGATTTTTCTTGGCATATTACTCTCGGTGGTTTGCCATTGCCTTCCGAGGGGAGACGGTCAGAATAAAGTTCTTACTTCACTCGGATTCGAACCGGGTATTTAGCGTTCATAGTCAACTCGCGTTAGCACTATGCTGCGACCGCCACTATGCTGCGGTGAAACTCACCACAGCAGCTAAACAGCGGGATTGGTACGATCTACCTTTGGAATAATTTATTCTTTTACCACATACAAATTTTGCCACAATTGAATGGAATTGTTCCACTATGTTACTATTTAGATGCAGCAATAAACTTTTTGCATGCAATGAGATACTTCTGATTATGTAATTTATTCTATTAAGGATTTCGGGATAACTTTTTAATAATTTAAATTGACTGTCATCATTATTTGTATTCTCTGCTTTTTGGCAAAAATAAGCATCACATTTACTGTGCTCACCAAATTATGTGACAAACACTATTTTCAATATCACTTTTCAGCAATGTAATTTTTTCTGTCATTTGCCCGTCACAATTTTTCCTAAATTTTACTGCGGATGTAATTGCTCTTCGAAATTTTAAAATATTGTTTTTTATAAATTGTTTTAACACGCTACTTCGAAATTTACTATCAGTTGATAAATTTCTTAATTTTTTTACAAAAATTACGAACTAGATGATTTTTATATAATATACAGGGTGAATGCGAGAGCACCCGTATCAGCAATTTTTTTTCAAAAACGGCTAGTCGTAGAGAGTTGGGTTAAAAAAATTTATTATAAAAGCCATAATAAAAAATCGAATGGTGATATTATTATTTCTCGGAAAGGTCGGCGTCCCAAGTAGTTTGCTCCAGAAACTCTAGAACTCTAGAATTTTAAATGGCACCATAGGTCGAAAATGGTATCGTTGAAAAGGCCTTGCAAAAATAAGCAAGTTTTGTAGGAAAAATTATTTTATTACTCCCTCCCCTTTTCAGTAATATTCGATTGCATATGGGTGACTGAGACTACCATTACTTAAAATGGGTGGGAATAATAAAATAATTTTTCCCACAAAACTTGCTTATTTCTTAAATATATTTTCAACAATACCACTTTCAACCTATAAAATTTAAAATTCTGGAGTTCTGGAATTTCTGGAGCAAACTACTCGGGATGACGACCTTTCCGAGAAATAATAATATCATTATTCGATTCTTTATTACGGCTTTTATAATAAATTTTTTTGACCTAACTCTCTACGACCTACCGTTTTTGAAAAAAAGACTGATACGGGTGGTCTCATTCACCCATATGCAATCGAATATTACCGAAAAGGAGAGGGAGTAATAAAATAATTTTTCCTACAAAACTTGCTTATTTTTGCAAGATCTTTTCAACGATACAATTTTCGACCATTTAAAATTCTGGAGTTCTGGAGTTTCTGGAGCAAACTACTCGGGACGCCGCACACTGGGCTGAAAAATGATGTAAAAATTTATTTTCCAATTAATGTTTATATAAAAAATTTTTTTAGTTGGTAATATTAAAAAAATCGCACATTACAATCGCAAAATTCGTTATGTTCTGGTGGATTGTTTTGCGTTTAAATGCTTATGAATATTAAATATGATTATATTAAACAGATGATACTCATAGCAATGCGTTTATTTTAAAATTTATAGGTAAAATAACGATTTTAGGGTTTATCTTAACTTGAACTTTTCGAGCGTTCTATAAAATTGTGAACTTTAAAATTTAGACCTGCGTTACTGTTACCTAAACATCTATATCGTGTATCAATTTCTCGCTGGAATGTTTGCCTATAAGGAAGATATTGTCATTTCAAGTTTTAATCTCTTAATTTTATGTACCAAATCCGCTCATTTTCATCATAAAAATATGAAAAAAATGAAAATATAAATGTATATCAAATATATTTGTAACACGTAAAAGGAATTAGATTAGTAAATTATTAAAATATATCAATTAATTTACTATCACGTATTAAAAACTAACCAATTATAGTTAGAAAATACTATAATAATTTATTATTGTTGCATTGATTATACATAGCGTAAAAGAGTTACCTATCAGCGAAAATTTAAAATTAGTTTTGTTACCAGAACCCACCTAAACAAATTTATATTTGATTTAAACTAATTTAAATTAATTTTTATTAATATATGAAAATAAATTATTAGTAGCTACATAATTATTAATTTGTATCGCTTTCAGTAGCGTCTGTTAATTCAATTTCTGGAGTTAATTCCAGTAATTCCAAAGTTTCGGGTAAAAGATTTTTTGTTTGTCTTTTCTGAAATGGCCGAATACTTGATATAAAAGGATCTGAAGATATTAGCATATTATGTAAAATATCTTCGTTGGATGCTTCCCTGCAAAACTTTCTAGATCGGGTTTCTCTACTCTTTCGAGTACTCTTTCGAGTACACGACAGGTTTAAATTTATCATCAAGAATTTTTCTTATTTTTATAACAAATTCAGGATTTTCTTGTAAATGTTCTAAAATCCTTGCAACATCGTTAAGTCCATTGTTGTACATACTCCTGATTGTAGAACACATGAGCTCCTGCGTATCCTTATATTGAATAAATTCGGTCTTTTCTACCATATCTTTAATTTTCAGTCTTATACAATGAGGCCAATTAAACTCAGAATGCAACCATGAATTATTGTTCTCCAAAAAAATTTTTTCAGTACGGTTGGACTGTTTCCACTTCCTTACGCAGCTTCAAACAAAGCATTCTAATACTAGTTTTTAAAGTATTCAGTTCTGATTCACAAAAATTGATATCAAGTCTGGAAGTAACCATTTCAAAAAGTTTCTTGTAATCATCAAGATGTGTGTCAGGGGAGCTTTTAAGTAATAAATAAAGATCATAATTTGTTCTTAAATTATAATTCATCTTGATTTGATTTGCTTTTTTTCTAATTCTCTATTCTATTTCCTTTTTTATTTATATTTTCTCGATTTTCAAAACCTTTATAGGCATATTATCTCATCGTATATACGGATCAATGGATTCTGAAGCATGAAAGCTTTCATATTTTAGAGAAAATGAGCGGATTTGGTACATAAAATTAAGAGATTAAAACTTGAAATGACAATATCTTCCTTATAGGCAAACATTCCAGCGAGAAATTGATACACGATATAGATGTTTAGGTAACAGTAACGCAGGTCTAAATTTTAAAGTTCACAATTTTATAGAACGCTCGAAAAGTTCAAGTTAAGATAAACCCTAAAATCGTTATTTTACCTATAAATTTTAAAATAAACGCATTGCTATGAGTATCATCTGTTTAATATAATCATATTTAATATTCATAAGCATTTAAACGCAAAACAATCCACCAGAACATAACGAATTTTGCGATTGTAATGTGCGATTTTTTTAATATTACCAACTAAAAAAATTTTTTATATAAACATTAATTGGAAAATAAATTTTTACATCATTTTTCAGCCCAGTGTGCGCCGACCTTTCCGAGAAATAATAATATTACCATTCGATTCTTTATTATGGCTTTTATAATAAATTTTTTTAACCCAACTCTCTACGACTAGCCGTTTTTGAAAAAAATTGCTGATACGGGTGCTCTCATTCACCCTGTATAATATGACGATTAAAATTGGGCCAACTTATATTGGAGCTCAGTGGAAATAAGCAAAAAATGTTAGGGTGTACTACTCAATTATTGAGCATTTTGGGCCAACATAATGTCCATAACGAGTAGGCCAAGGAACGAGGAGTCCTTCCCTGGGTACATAAAACTTTATTTATGATTGGCATGGTGTTAAAAAGGCCAATGTATGTTACATTTTTGCAACATTTGAAAATCACTATAATATTGCCATCTTCATGAAAATGATAATTTTATAAGGATTTTCGAAAAATGTTGCAAAAATGTACATTGGCTCTTTTAGTAGAGTAATAAATATGTTGTAAGTCTACTAATAATATTGATCGAATGTTTTTTGCAATTTTAAAAAATTGTAAAAAAGTAATGTAGATTCATTGAAATTTTAAACGCAAAGTGCATACTTAATTTTATTATGTCATAGTGTTATAATGTTAATAAATGTAACTGATAAGAACATAATCTTTGAAGCGGTATCATATTACTTGCTTACTTGTAATTTTTGCAGTATGTTTTATTACTGTCTGTGCTTGTCTCTCTTCAACAACATGGATAAATGTAGAATTAATATTTTGTTTGAACGTGTGATATTGGTTGCATAATTATTTAAAATTAATTCTAAAATTTAATGAAATACACATGTTTGTAAAGTGGTAATTACAAAGAAACAGCAGTAGCAAAATGCATGAAATTTTGAAATTAAATATAAAAAGCTTCAAGTCACACCGACCTGTTTTTAATTTTTTAATTTTTAATTTTATTTCTCCGTAATTAATTAGTAAAGTAAAGGTAACTTTGTTCGAAGATTACAAAAAAACTATTTTGTATATTGAAAAAATCTTGACTAGGCGGGATGCATTCAAGTGTCCTCTTTCAAAAAATGTATACTTTTGTACACATTTTTTGAATAATAAGCATGCAATCGTCACTTTACGGCGGTCTGTTTATAAGCTTTGTAAAAGGTATAGCAGATTCCTCTTAAATTTGGTTTTTTCAGTTCCTTTAAATGAATGATTTCGAATTTATTAGTTTTATCGTTAATTATTTCTGCTTTATTCTGTGGTAATAGTGAGGAAATTGTGAAAGGTCCTATAAATTTATTGTCCTTTTTTGTGCGTTTTCTAGTGTTTATTTTGTACACCTTTTGTCCGATTTTAAAGTCATGTTGTTCATTTCCTTCTGTATTGATTTTATTAATTATTTTAATTTTGGTTTCTTTGATTTTGTTTTCTAAACCGTCGTAAATTAATTGAGTCTTTAATTTATGGTCGTCAATGTATTTTTGATAAAATTGTTGTTCTAAGAATAAATTTGTATTGTCTCTGAGGTTTGTGTGTCCAAAAGCTAGTTCGAAGGCGTGAATTTGGTAACACCATGTAGATTAGTAAATTATCGTTGTTTGAAAATTGGGATTGTAATAAATTGTGTCCAATGATTGTTAAGTACGTTTTGTATTGAAATTAAATAAGTCCGTATGTAAAAATTGAAATGGTTGGTTCGAGATTTCTGAAGTAATAAGTAATGGGGGTGTAAGGTTTGTTCTAGAAAATTTAGTGACTTGACGTAACATTGAAGAATTAATGTAATTTTGTTTTGTTTCGATGTCTTTCCAAAAATAATTTCGTTTTTAATTATTTTGAAATTTTAATTATTTCGTGATGATTGGTGTTTTTTATTCACATCTTTAATTAAATTGAAAGATTTGTGTATCTTATAAATTATGGGATTCTTTAAAAAATTTCTGAATTTATGAAGATTTACAAATATTTGATGAAAATTTAATTTTTATTGTTATTTAAATTTGGGTTTTCAAAATTAATTGAATATAAAAGTTTATAAGTTATCTTTGTATAGATTAGTTTGTAATGATTTTAATTATTGGTTGTAAACTCTGTTGGAATGGTTTATGAAGCGTTTGGTTAAATACGGGTGTTGGCATTTTCTTTCATATAAATTATAAAATGTAACAATATTATTACCATGTAGTTCTAATTCTAATTTCTATTTTGAAGCTTTAAGTTTTATTAATTTGAGTTTAAATTAGTAGCAGTTTTCGAAATTTGTAATGTCCATTTTCAATTGAAATTTAATTTTGACATGTTATTGAAATTAATAATTTAAATTTAATTTCTTTTGGTTAAGTTTAAATTTCTAAAGATTTGTTCGAATTTTATGTAGTATTGATATTGGTTCATTACCTTGTGTTTTAGAAAAGCGAGATTAAATATTATAATTTATAATAATAAGCAAAAGATATTATATTATCTGTGCTATGATAGAAGAATCCTTGAAGTGATAAATTCTGGGGGCAATAGAATACAGTAAACTCCTACAAATTTATTATTTAGTTTCTTTCTTTTTGAATTTTTAATTTTTAAAATTTATAGTTGTTTAATGTCGAATTTGTAAAGATTCTTAAAATGGCTTTGTTTCAAGTTTGAAAAATTATTATTTCGATAAATTTTTGGTAATCTTTGTGCATTGGAATTCAACTTAAATCTTGTTAAATTTAATTTGTCTTCATTTAATTCGGGTATTTGTTTATTTTTGAAAATTGAATCTTCCAATTTAGTCAATTTTCGTTTGTTTTCGTCAATTAAAAGTTCAATAAATTCTTGAGACTTGTTTAATTTTGTTGTTAAGTTTGTCGTTTTCTGGTTTATGATAAACAATTTTGTTGGTTCTAAATTTTTATCTTTTAATTTTATTTGTTTGTTTGCCAAAATGGTATTTTGTAGTAAAGTTAACTTATTAGTATTTTCGTCGAATAAGGTTACTATTTGCTTTTCGGAATTTCGTAATTTTGAAAGTGTCCTTTTTGTCTTAAGCTTTTGATATCTTATTAATTTCTCTGTGGAATTACCAGTTTGATTTAAATTTTTGTTCAATAGTTTTGTTGACTGTAAGTTATTATCAGAAAATGTTGTCAAAGGTTTGTTTGAAATTTCGATTTTTAATTTATTCGGTTCTCCAATAGTGTCGGGATTTATAAAGTTTTTAGAATTAATAGGTTTTAATTGGATGTAAAATGAATCGTGAGATTTTAGAATTTGCTTATTGTTTGAAATTTTGGTTGTTAGTAAATTTAATTCTTTGATACTATCGGCAATTATAGATCTTTTAATTATTTTTGAATTAATAGGTTTGATAGTTAAATGATTATTTCTAAAATTATTTACATTCTTGCAATTTGGATTTCTTTGCGATTTAGTTTGTAAAATTATTGGAATTGTTACTTGAGGAGTAACAAGAATTTTCTGTTCCAAATTAATGCTTGCTTTTAATTTTTGTAGTAAATCTATCCCTATTAGACCGTCGAATTTAGATGAAAAGTCAAAAATATAAAATTTGTGTTTTATGTTAACGTTAAAAATTTTGGGTACGTTGGTAATTATTACTTTGTCGTGTAGTGATAAATCATGAGTTGATTGAATTTGAAAATTTTCTATTTGTATGAAATTTCTGAAATATTTAAATGCAAGATCAAACTTTATTAAACTCTTTGCGCTTTCTGTATCGATTAAAAATTTTGCTTGAAATTCGGGGATGTAAATAAAGGGTAAAGTGGATGTTATTGTTTCGATATTATTTAAATTAATAATTGTTGTCACGTTACTTGAGTTCGTTCTCGGATTGAACAAAAATTTTCGACTTGTCCGTTTAAATTTTCGTTTACTTCTTGTATAAAATTTTGAGTTAATGTGTTATTTTCAAAATTTTGAAATGTTTCGAAATCTTCTGGTATATTATTTTCTTTGTAATTATTTTCGTAATCGTTATTATAATAGATTTCGTATTCTTCTAAATTATTGTCATTAAAATTTTGGAATTGTTCTAAATTAAATAATTCTTCTGCTTGAAAATTAGGTTGTCTGTTTCTATTAAAATTTGTTCTATAGGGTGTTTTTTTAGCTGCATGAGAACTTCAAAATGAAATAAAACATTAAAAACCTGATGGAATGGTTTGGTTATAATTTTTTTATTAAAGTACAGTTAAAGGCATTTATGATTTGAACATGACTTCCGGCATGTGACCACCACGACTAATGGTTACGAAGCGCATCCGTTCAGTCCAATTTTTGACCACTTTTTCCAATATTTCTGGCTTTATTTCATAAATGGCTTGCTGAATATTAGCCTCCAATGCTTCTAGAGTTTTTGGTTTGTTAGCATAAACCATGGATTTAACATACCCCCACAGAAAATAATCTGGAGGTGTCAAATCACACGATCTTGGAGACCAATTGATAGGACCACGTTTTGAAATAATGTTGTCACCAAATTGTCCTTTCAATAAATTGATGGTTTCGTTGGCTGTGTGGCATGTAGCACCTACCTGTTGGAACCATAAGTTGTCAATGTTTAGCTCTTGAAGTTTTGGAAACAAAAATGTATTGAGCATGTGTCGATATCTCACACCATTCACCGTAACGGTAGCTCCTTCCTCATTTCGAAAGACATATGGACCAATGATGCCGTTGGCGTGTATTCCACACCAAACAGTCAATTTTAATGGATGCAATGGAGTCTCACGATAATGTCCCGGATTGGTCTCACTCCATATACGGCAATTTTGTTTGTTCACATACCCATTTAACCAGAAATGTGCCTCGTCACTGAACAAAATTTTACGGTAAAAAAATGGATCCACTTCCAATTTGGTTGTGAGTCCAATTTGGTAGCGTTGTTCAATGGTCAATCTATGCATTATCAAATGCCAAACCTTGCTAAACACAAATATCAAAAAACTGTTTCCATAGCAATCTTGGTTCAATTGTTATCCCTATTGAAAGTTCTCATGCAGCTAAAAAAACACCCTATATAACTAGTGTCTACTTCCATTGGGGTAGGTTTTGAAGTTCTATTTGAATTTGGTCTAGGTGTAAATAATTTGTTAAAATTTTGGGGTTTTTGTTTGTGTTGAAAATTTTGAAAGTTCGGTGTTTGTTGAGAGTAACTGGGTTTAAAATTTTGTGGGTTTTGTTGGAAGTTATTAGGTTTATAATTTGGTGATTGTTGGAAGTTGTTACCGGGTTTGAAATTTTGTGGGTATTGGAAATTGCTAGATTTAAAATTTTGAAAATTTGGTGTTCTATTTTGAAAATTTTGGGTTCTAAAGTTAAATTGTTTTTGGAACATTTTTTTAATTTAAAATTAATTTATATACAATTAAAATTTAAGGTAAAATTATTTATATTTTAAATTTTAAAATTACTTATGACTATTTTAAAATATGTAAGGAATTTGTTTACTAGGAATAAATAACTAGGTTAATTATAATAGAGCTTACTCACATAAATAATGTTATTTGTGTTTTCATTATATCTTGGTATCTTCTTAAATGATAATAATCGACTTCTTATTACTAGGTCCCTATTTGGTCCTCGTGGAATTGGTGTGGCGATTTTGTCCAGTTCCAAATCCTCGGTGGTCCGTTTCTTAAAATTAAGTTCTTCCTCCATTTTTGAGGTCAATAGTAGATTGTTTCGCAGCTATGTTTGTCTGCTTGACAAAGTACGTATCGATGAATGTTTGCAGTTTTTCGTGGATTTTTGGAAATTTTGACGATTTTTGTTCTCCACTTCCAAAAATTACGTAATCCGCTCCAGACTGCGCCGGTTATGATTTATGCACTTTCAATTATTTAAAAAAATGATTTTTATTCTTTTTAACTATTGTTACATTCAAAGAACAACTATAATAATTATCACTAACTACATATAATAAATGCTACTTGAATACAAATTGAGTACTAACTACTTGAGTACTAATTGAATACTGACTACAATTAAAAGTGTTACATAAATAAAATATTATTTACAATATAAAATCTGTTGATTCAGTGGCGTGATGTTCTTGGCCTTCTGAATTGCAGAATCCATATTGTTGGTTATCGATGCATCTATTCTTTATGCTTATCAACATCCTGTTGACGTCCTGTTGATGAGCTTGATGACCATTTGCGTTTTATGATTATAATTGGTCTTTTATAATGAGTAAACATAACTTGGAGTACTATTCAGATTTTTATTTAATACCAGTACAATGACATTTTCTATATTATAAGAATGCCATAAGAATTTAAAAATGATTTTTACTTCTTGCACAAAATGAGTGATTATGAGGTATTTCTTTCTTGGATTATTTCTAGGGTTCCACAGCTGACTTTTAACCAGTGCATCGAACGTCGCGTTTAAGTTTGTATCGTTGAGAATAAATACGATATAATTATTACTGAAGCTCTCACTTGAGTTATATAATTCATCAGTTGTTGTTATGAACAATGGGTGCTGTAAGGCATTTAAAAAATCTTCTTGTAAGTGTTGACCTACTAGCACATGAACATCGGAATTATCTCCAAAAAATTGTTTGGATATTGTGGAAACACAGTTTTGAAATACTGAAAATCTCCCCTGTGGAAATTTAAATGCATTTATGATAAACATTATAGAATAACATATTAATATTTTGAACTTCATTGCATAATTTGTTATAGAATAAGAAGTAGTACTAATTTTCTATGATTAATATATTGTTATGTGAATAACTAAAGATTGTAATACCTTTTATATTAAACACAATCAAAATACTTAGTCTTTTACACGCAATATATCTATTAAATCATAAACACAAAGCATAATATATATGTGTACCTCTATGAACTCTATAATCGCTTCATTAGCATTGTCAAAGAAACGTCGTTTTGTTCAGTTGCTCTCCAAATAAAGGTACCTCTGATCACCTACCAATCTATAATTAACTAATATGAACTAAATTGATTTATAAACATGATAAATTACTACCTTTGTCGTCCATGTTGTTCAGTTGCAGCGCCATCTATACGTAGTGTAAAATGCCAATATGGTGATCGAACTGCGACCATAACATAAATCCCTACACCTCACGGACTTAAGCGGCGTTCACAAGGAATTGGAGTCTGGTTTTGCTTCGGTAGAAAGCTAGCAAGAGCCAATCAAAATGAACAGTTTTGTAATCACAGAAAATGATAGGAAAAATACTTTTCCAAAAATCGTCATAGAAACAACACTTCCCTGCGTATCTACGCGCAGGGAAATTGAATTATACTGACTAGTCCGGTAATGTCAGTAATTGATTTTTTCAATGTGTTTTGACACATTGACAAACTTGATTTTTGCGAATTTTAAAAATGTTGTTCAAGTTTTGACACATTGACAAACTTGATTTTTGCTCATTTTAAAAATGTTGTTCATTAGTGTTTTAAAATTTCGATTTTTTACGATTTTTGGAAAAATTTAATACAAAATACGTCAGGAAAATATCTCACTTTACTCGGAGCTCTAAAATACTCGGCACAAAGTGCCTCATATTTCAACATTGCTCCTCGTCAGTAATATATCATTTTCCTGACTTTCATGTAAATAACTATTAATCTAATTGGTGATTGTCAGCTTTTTTACTGATGCAAGGCAAGACCCAACTTTATTGTGAACGCCGCTTTACTTCACTAGAGACAAGACTCCTTGCCGCAAACTTCGATACGTAATATTTGAGACGAATAACGGCAGGACCCCTGTTCAGGGAATGACAGCTCTAAAGTTGGATTGCATAAAATAATCAGTAATCACCACTTATTAAGAGAAGTATAATGATACAATTAAGATCATTGTACGCGCAAATGGCAAATATCTGATTTGATTAGCGGGTTGTCAGTAAAAATTTGGTCGGTTAAAGTTAAATTATTTCGTGAGGTTAGTTGGTAAGCCACTATCGACGGAAGAAAGAAAAAAAGGTTCCGTTCCGATTAAAAATATTCAGGAAGTACCGCCTCAATTTGAAGCAGTTTGAAATTTAGTTCACAAACATGAGATTAGCCTGTGCAGGAGTTTTAAATACAAGGTGTTAATCCAAATAAAATTGATTAAAATAAACGATTCAAATATTTAATAAATTTATTTTGAAATAAACCTGTATTTCTTATGATTAATACATTCTTATTTTAACATCCAATCAACAGTTACAAATTAATTTTTGTGCAGATAAAATTAACAATGCATCATTCGACTACAAACTAGAGACTCGAAATTCACTTTTCATTCGAAAAAAAATTGTTTTTGATTAACTCAAATTTGACTACAGAGGTAATGACTCTCTAAAGGATGTGAAAAAATTGCTCTAGCTTTGCTATTACAATTTTTGCACCCCTTAATTCTCGAGTTATTGCCATGGTTATTAGATTTTCGTCCGAAAACGTCCAAGTAAAAGTGAACTTCTGGCGGATTAACCGCTGAATATACTACATTCTTATTTTATTTTTATTGTAAAGTATCAACTCCCCTAAAAATATAACTGTTGAAAGAATTAAACCAGCCAACCAAATAGTAAAAACACCATATATAAGTGCTTTATACTTAACCGTGTTTGAGCATAATGAATATTGCGTTTAGTGTCTCCAAAATTACGTAGCGAACTTAAAGTTTTCACATATAGAATACCACTTTCCGTAATTCTGCTTGAAAGTGTATTCAAAACTGGTAAAAAGTAATGACCTTTTTTCATAGCAAATAATAATTCAAATCTAACTAATCCAGAATTGTTATCAATAAAGTTAATATCCTTTGTTATTTCACCCGGAATAAATTTCAAAATCAAATTTTTTGGATAAGGAATGCTAAAATTTTTATAAAGCTTCATCCTATTTATCAAATCAGTTAAATTTCCACCATCTATTAATGGTTTTAATTTGCCAATAAGTTGCTTGAAAGAACTACTTTTGAAACTTTTTTGCTCTTTTAATTCTTTAATATGCATACCAAAAATAAATAAGCTCAATTTTGAATCTAAAAGTTTTTCAACTGTGTCGATTCGTGGTTGATTTAAAGGTTTGAAGAGAATGCTACTCAACTTACTTTGAAATGCGATATCAATATGTATTGTATAAAATAGATATAATATCATAAAGAATCTTAAAAGACTTGATTTAGGAGGTCGGTTTAGACCAATCGAACATATTAATGAAAATGTGCTTAACATGCACGAAGAAAACTTTTTATATATTTCGGATTCGTTTAAATATCTGCCAATTAATTTCCAAATTAAACCTGCCATAATAACATAAAATATAATTAACAACCACATTTTTTTTCAAATACTAAAATTATTACTTTAAAATTTGGAATTTTAAAAGGTCGGGGAATAATCCACGAGTCCATATCATAATACATCGAATTACTTAAATCGTACTCGTTAAATGATTCTATGTCTTCTGAAAGTTGTACAGCTATCGAAATATTCAATATGATTGAAGACAACAGTTGCTTGCAATTTCTCACTGATTAGATTAATGTAACTGATGAATATTGCAGATATTGGTGAAGTACTCACTAAAGATTTCAAATTATCAGCACTACCGAAAATATAAAACTGTATTGTACATTTACTGAAGTCTTGAGGATAGTTCTTGGAAATCATATTAATTTTCTTGTAATCGCTACCTAAAAAATTGTCGATGATAAATTTTTGACCGCAACGATTTTTTGGAGCAAAAGGTAACCAAATGTATACGTTGGGAACAACGTCCTTATCTTGATTTAAAACCATCAAAATAGCACTTCTTATATGATATTGCCATAACATTTTAAAAATGCTTTTGACTTCTTGCATAAAATATGTTATTATTAGATATCTCCTTCTTGGACTATTTTTTGAATTCCACATCCGACTTTTAACAAAGGCATTGAAAGTTTCATTTAAATTAATATCATCTTGAATATAAAAGATGTAATTGTTGGTAAAACTTTCATTTGAAAGGTACAAATAGTCTGTTGTTGTTACAACAAACGGGTTCTGTAGGCTATTTATAAAATTTGAGGTTAGTTTTGGGTCAACTATTATGTAAACATCGGTGGTATTTCCAAAAAACATTTTGCATATCTCGTAGATATATTTAATTGATTTTAAACCACTTTCCAGTTGAAATGCACATGCAATTTGGAAGAGCGTTATATTGACCAACATGGTACACATTGAATATAGAATTAAATATTTTTCTATTATTTACAACTGTCTTTTGTGAACAAAAAATAGTATAATGCTTTTGTAATCAGCACAATAAAAGATATTAGCTTCCTACACGCAATAGATCTATTGAACTGAAACTTAAAGTTATAATGCCGTTCCTTCCTTGAGAACTCCAAAATCATTAGCAATTATTACATTAATACCGCTCTAGAATGTTTTAAAGAAAGGTTATTATAAGAATTAACTGTAAGATTATTTTGTTACGATAGTGTACGTCATTGTAATGCTTCCCCAAACCCTGCGCACCTCCACCAGCTAAATACATAGTAGAAGCAGGTTGCCAGTTTTAGATTATCGGTACCGATAATCCCACGTAGTAACAAATTAAAGTGCTCAGAGAGCACTCACAATGCAAGATAAACAAGTGCCGAGTGTAGATATAGGCGTTGATGGTACTTATCGGAATTAAGTGTTCACAGTCCTAACAGTTTTATTTAAACTTCAACTGCAGTGCATAGTTCAGCGTAAATATCTGTAAGTGACCACGTGTTTACAAGTAAGGCCGAACTAGGCGTGTTACCAGTACCGGGATATTTACAAGAACGATTTGTACATTATTGTGATAAGTAGTAGATATCTGTATAGTCTGCTACAATCGTTAAATAATTAAATTTGATTTTGTAACTTTATTATGTAATATTATGTACTACATATTACACTTTAAATTATCATAATTGTTACTATTTTATTAAAACCCGTAATAAAGAAATATCATTTGATGTGAGAGGTCAAGACCTTCCAATAATTAGTGCGAATGCGATACAGTACAGACATACGTGTATTAAAATTCTAGTGGTATTTTCTAAAATTTGGAAAAATCATGTTTTCCATAAATATGACACAGCTAGTAATGACATAATTTGTATTACTTTTAAATTTAAATATGTGAACATCGGTAAATAAACGCCAGCAAGATCATATTTCAGCTAAGGTGGTTTAAATAAAATCAGTATGTAGTCCAGTCAAAATAGACATATTTCACTTTGCAAAATACGCATCCAGCTGAAAATTGGCATAAACCTTAAATGAACTATTACAAATAAAATATCAAAAGTCCCCACCGATCCCACGTCTGCTAAAACAGTTATTCAAGGTCAAAAGTCAACAATATCGGTTTTTTACATTTTGCTCGTAAATGATAAGCTTTATCGTAAAAATAGGTTAGACAAAAATTATAGATCATGAAATTCTCTACAAAAATTATTCTTATACTTTTTTTCTTACGAATCGTTATTCCTGAGATATCACGATTCAAAAAGTTGGGAAGTTTTATTAGACAGTGCGTCCTATTGATTGAAAAAATGGTAATATTGGTAATGATTAAATGATTATCGAAATCGCGATATATCAGGAATAGTGATTCGTACGAAAATAAGTATAAGAATCATTATTGTAGAGAATTTCATGATGTACAATTTTTGTCTAACCTATTTTTACGATAACACTTATCATTTACGAGCAAAATGCAAAAAATCGATATTTTTGAATTTTGACCTTGAATAACTTTTTTAGCAGATGTGGGATCGGTGGGGACTTTTGATATTTTGTTTGTAATAGTGCATTTAAGGTCTATGCCAATTTTCAGCTGTATGCGAATTATTGCAAACTTTGCACTTTTTTTTGTCTATTTTGACTGGACTAATGTTTGAATTTTAATTAATACTTACGAGATTTTTTATTGGAAATTTAAGAGGAACAAATCCCAAATTCTTTTACAATATTTTAAGTAAAAATTATTGATTTCATTATGAAGCTGTCTCCATAATTATATGTGTTTATGTGTTAAACGATGTACAATTAAACAACATAATAGTAAATAAATAGTTTTGTTACATTATAGTTTGTTCTCTTAATTAAGTACATCATTAATTACTCCAATAAACTACACCTATTTTCCACTTCTAATTACTGATTTAATTAATTTGCATCGCTTAATATACTTTAGTAATGCGCTAAATTTTAAATAAACATCAAAAACCGAGGAAATTTTAAGTAATTTACTACCAGATTTGTACAAAAATTTATCGCCAATAATGTTAATCTTATTAAAACAAATCAATCTCAAATCCTTCGTAATAAAACTGATGCAACATGAAAATGAAATATATAACTACCCATGAAAATATAAAAATAAAAATGTATCGTACATTCTAAAGTAGGGTAAATTAGGGTGAGATGCCGCGGCAGGTGAGACGCCGCAGTATCCATAAATATTTATGTCTTCTAATCAAAGGATGGTACCACTAATTCATTATTATAATAAAGATAGTTGCATAATTAAAGGTTATAACCTAACGTGACTGTTTAGTGCACGTGTTGATTGTAGTTCAAGTTTTTAATTTTGCTGGTATAGTTTTTACATATAAATATTTCTAACATATTCAGTCGTAAACCATTATCAAGTGGATACTTAATTCCTCTATAATAGTATTTATATCTCGTCATCTTGGCGTTGTTATTTATTGTTTTTATACAAATTTGCAGAAGTTGTGTAATGTACAATTGTTATATCAGCATGTGGCGTCTATCCTACCAAATGGGACAGAAGCCGCATTTTAAATCGGGATAGACGCGCCATATAAATTCCATTCAGGAAAAAACTGCAAAACTAAAAACATACTAAAACGACCTAAAACATTTGACAATGAAACGTTTGATTCTTGGAGTGATTATGAGCCACTAATGAAAAAGTAGAAAAATAATGAGAGTGAGAATGACTGTTTATGTGTTGCATGCCTTAAAAAGTACTCCCAAACAACCAAAAAATTAATATGAATTCAATACATAAAATGTCAAAAATGGTTACACGAAACATGCAACATATTATGTTCAAGAAAAATATTTCAACAACAAAAAGGCCACCTTTTTGCCTTAAAAGCAATTTTTATAAATGCGGCATCTCACCCAAGCATAAGGGAGAGCAGCCTTATTGTAGTTGTAAAATAAAATGCTTTTAATTTTTGAACTATTTACAGTTACACATTTATCTTTTCAAATAATTAAACTATAATGTTTATATTATTTATTGTATACAAATATTTAGCCAAATTAATATACATTTAGAGAATCTATGAATTTTTTTCAAAACATGCTGCAACTCTCCCTAACTTACCCTACAAAATAACAAACTTTATTGACTTTATTGTCCTAGATTCTGGAATTTTGAGATTTGAACTTTACAGTTCAAACAGAATAAGTTCTTACTTTATTCGGATTTGAACCGGGTATTTAGCGTTCATTGTCAACTCGCGTGACCGCTAAGCTCCGACCGCCTAAATAAGTAAGCTTCGCATACAAACACCTTATCGTCAAACATCAACACGGGTTCTTTCCGGGCCGCTCTACATCGACCAACCTGTTATCCTTTCTTTCATTTTGTCTCGAAGCATTTGAGGAACACAAACAGGTGGATACTATTTTTACAGATTTTTTAAAAGCATTTGATCGAGTCTCATTTGCTGCACTTTTGGCCAAACTCTACTCTCTCGGCTTCAGTTCAATCGTTTTACAATGGTTCAGCAGTTACTTGGTTGGTAGAACGCAAAGGGTTAAGATCGATAACTTTTTATCTACAGTTATCCAGGTTTCATCTGGTTTTCCGCAGGGGTCTCACCTTGGTCAAATTCTATTTTTATTGTTTATCAATGATATTAGCAAAGTTCTATCAAATTCCTTCTTTTTGTTGTTTGCCGATGACCTGAAGATTTTAGACTAATTTGCTCCACCAGGGACTGTCTACTTTTGCAGCAGGATCTTGTCAATTTGAACAGCTGGTGTGTATCTAACAAACTGGATTTAAACTTTGGAAAGTGTTCGGTTATCTCCTTCACTAAAAGTCAAGGTATAATTTTCAGGTATTGTTTAAATGATATGGAATTAAATCGCGTTACCGAAATTGATGATCTCGGTGTACGTTTGGATGTTGGCTTATCATTCAAGGGTCACATTTTAAACATTTGCTCCAAAGCCTTTCGTATGCTCGGTTTTATTCGGCGTCAATCGGTACATTTCTCTGCTGATACGGTAAGGCTTCTGTACTTTACTCTTGTCAGGTCTCATCTGGAGTATGCGTCGTGTGTCTGGACTCCGCACTATCAAGTTTCCATAAAACAACTTGAGCGGGTTCAACACAAGTTTTTTAAATACCTGCACTTCAAACGCGGCTGACGATTTTTCTGATGCTGAGTGCCTTTTATTTTGTCGGACAAAGTCATTGGTTGATAGGAGATTTGTCGCTGACCTATGTTTCTTGCATGGGCTTTTTAGTGGTAGGATTGATTGCCGGATTCTATTGGATAAGCTACATATTAGGGAACCCGAAAGATTCACACGATCAAGGAGGATGTTTGTAATCAAACACCATTCTACTAACTATGGACTGTTTAGCCCTTTTACTCGAATGGCTCGTTTTGCCAACTGTTTGAATGACAAGGGAATCGTCGATTTGTTAAGCCAACCTCTGGCCAACTTCAAGACGATGTTGAATGACTTGGACATTGCTGCAACTGGTGCTTATGATTTAATATCATCTACTTTTTGTATATGTATGTTTTTTTATTTTTTATATCTTTGTATTTAGTTGTAAAATGGTTTTATCCGTGAAATAAATAAATAAATAAATCCTAACTGCCATCTCGAGTTCTAATAGGTGGTGATGTGTAGATAAGATATGTGTTTTGAAGATGTTTGATTTCTTGTAGGTTATCACAAAGAGTATAGTCAGTGGTTTTGATTTCTGCATTGTAATCCGCTATCAAAGTTTGTATCCTAAGATCGATATCTGCATACATCTTTTTTCTTCTTATAACATCTCTGCGGTTGTAGGCGGTAAGCTTTGCTGTGTTTAAAGCTTCTTCCTTCTTCAAGCAATCTATAAGTGACCAGAGATTGGGATGATTTTTTGTGAGTGAACTTTTGAAAGCATTGTGGAAGCCTTCAATGTTATTATTCGTTCGCGGTAATTGACGACTTACTTTGGATTGATCTAGTGACGTGTGATTTTGCTTGAAATTTTTGAATTTTGAAGACTGTGACGTGGTTTTTGGATACGCCGACTAAAGGCAATATTAGTCATGAATAATACGCTTTTAAATCGAGTTTGTACTAAAGCTTCGTGATTGTACCTCGTATTTGTCGAAAAGTAAAGTATTTGTCCGTTGAGTAATAAATTATTAGATTTTATGGGATTGTTAAATTAAACTTCATAGTTATTAGTATAAGTAAAATAATACTTTTGTTAAGTGCAGCTGAGAATAATAAAACGAGACCAAAAAGCAATTAGGATACAGTAAAGTCATAGTTTTGGGAAAACTAATATTATATAGTTAAGCTGGCCTCGAGGTTGATTACTTTTTCGAGGAAACTAACAAAGAACGCAGCTGTGGATTAAGTCATATGCCGCGCGCCATAGTACCCAAAAGGATACCGAAAGATATTTATGACATTGTAGCGTCGGTCTGGCGAACGGTAAACCAAAGTTAGACACGTACGTCGTATAAGCTAACGCCGATAATGGATTTTAGGAACCTATTAATTTTGGGTGTGGGAGTAAGTAAGAATTGCATGGGAACTAACGAAATGAAGAAAGCCCATTGGAGGTTTCCCTCCTTTCGTAGTTGTGACATTACGTTAACGAGTGGGACAGGACCGGTAGGTCAAGCCACTCGCCAATTAGCTCTTGTAAGATCAACATCGGTTGGTTTTTTACAAAGTAATTGTGAAACAAATAACATCTAAGTTTTCGGGTCAAAAAGTTTAAAGTTTTTGTTATATAAACTGATCAATGTATTAATTTTGATAAAGTGTTAATATTTTATTATCACAAAATTAATAAATCAAGTAAACGGTTAAGAACATTTAAGTGATTGAAGTAAAATATGATAAAACAATTATAAATTGGTTCGGTTATGTGTTGTTTAAAGTAAAATATTAGTTATTTATTCGAAATAAAGTAAACAGTCGTGGAATCAAATCGAGCAATTCTTTAATTGAATCCTATAAAGAAAATATTAATTTCTTATATAAAATGGACTAGAAGTTGTAGCAAATATGCAGATTAAAAACTAATATTCACCATTAGTCGATGGATATCGCGGTCGAAGTCATTAGTGATTATAAGGCGCTCGATTAATAACATTCCATGGAGGTTCTTGCTTAGGTCCAAAGTGGGTATTTTTATAAACCAAATACGTGTCGAGTAAATTAACAGAATTAAGAAGTAATTATTTGGAGAATATTAAGATCGTAACGTAAACCATTAAGTGTAAATTAAAACCGAATAAACTTTATAATTGTAAACCATTGGGGAATTGGGACATCCATAATTCCAAGAATTATCATATCACTGTTTGTTATCATTGTGTGGAAGAGAGAATAGACGTTATCAGAATCTAGTGTCGTTAAAGGAGTATACCTGGAATAAGTCAATTTTGTGTGAGAACATCAGTTCAATTACAAGTAAGTGTGTTAAAAATATTGTTATTTACGAGAAGTCGTGCGGGATAATTCAAGTGTAATTTAGTAATTTTATTCATAATTCTGAAGAATTGTTCATTTTGTCAAAAGTTAGAGTTATTATATTTGAATCATATTTTGAAATAGTCAATTGATAAAATTAAATCTGTCAAGAGAAAATACTTAATTTTCTGTATTGTTGTAGTGATTATCTTTAGTTTTGAAGGAAAATTTAAGCTAATTATTCTCTTTAATAAGAATAATAATTTTGCACTCACAAAGTAGTAACTTTGAGTTTAAATTAAAAGATAATTCAAGTAACAACATTGTTTCGTAATCACTATAAATCATATCATTTCATTTGGAGTCAATTGATTATGTCAAATATTTTATTAATTTAATTAATGTTATTAAAGTATATTTTGTTGATAATTAATCTTAATTAGTTTTGCAACGAGCTCGTAATATTTGAAGATAGGGAATATTAATTTAGTAACACCTATATGGGGTGTTGTTTGTAAAATTTATGTATTATTCATTTGTTTAATTATTATATGTTTTTTTTGTACCTCATTTTGGTATTTTAATTGCCACCCTGTGGTATAATTTGAGGTGATTTTCTTTTCAGGGCATACTCCAAATTGTAAAACGCCAAAAGATTCTGGATAATTAGTCATAATCTCGATTCCGTTTTAAGTCAAGTTTTGAGTAATAAATAAATAATAAACTCATTAGCTTTCATAAGTTGAGTAAAGTTAGTTACGCATGAGTACAACGCAGAGCAGTGTTCTTTGTTGCACCGCTTCTCGGCTCATTTTTAATATCAGTAGCGTACGTAAACAAATTAACAAAGTGGCGCCTTTAATTAAATCCAGTCCATCGGATTTAGTCGAGCAAAATTTGTAAATAGTGTAAATAGTTAGTAGCACTTCGCCATAGCACTTTTCCCCGTAATTTTCGTCAGTAAAGAACCTGCGCCGAAAACCCTGAGTTAGCTGATCGCCTTCCTAAAGTGTCGGAAACTTTTGTTGCGTGCAAAAGGGAAAAGGGCGTTATGCGGAATCGTCGCGTAACAAGACACCATAAGATAAAGGCTTGGTTAAGGTCAGGGACATCGTAAAACATGGTGTCTTAAACCTCCATTTACTCCTTCAGCCTTGAAAATGGGTAATTAAAGAACCCGAAACGTCGGACAATATATTTGTTTCATTTATGACCGCTTCTCAACGATTTCATCTACAAGAATTATTAATAATTAATAAGTTTAAATTTTTAAAATAAAATTATAACCCACGTGTTTAATACTATAAGTTAGGGTAATTGTTATGGTAAATATTTAAATTTTATTTTAATAGTTTACGTAATGTAATATTTTAACGTTTGCTTAACGTTTTGTTAACTTTATATTAAAATTTTAAAATTAAAACAATTTTAATGTAAAGAATTAAATGTTATAAAACAGAAATCTAAAGAAGTGTGATAATCTGATATTGTAAAATTATAAATATAGAACAACTTGAGTAAGCGCAAAAATATTAGAATTTTAACTATCAGTGAGAATAACATTGATTAAATTTTATTATTTTTGAATTATTTCATTTTTGTTAACTCGATATATTTTATTTATTAAATTTAAAATTAATTCTCAAAACATAAGTATAACTTAAGCTTAGGATTATAATTCCCTTCGTAGACCAGTGAGTACAGCGTACGCCTATAGATCCAGAGGTTACAGGTTCAAATCTTCAAAATCAAAAAAAAAGGTAAGTAAAATTTGTCAAGTGTGTTCCCTACTGCAATTAAAATTTATCGCAATTTAAAAATAAAGGTATAATAATAAATTAAGATCTGTGAATACGGACGTATGTGGATTGCACCGATGGAAAGATGTGGATTGCACCGATCCCCACATGTGGATTGCACCGATATAAATACTTAATCCCTGTAAGTCAAAGACTTACCAGTAATCTTGTAAGGCTTGCCTGTAATGTTTTTTTACTGAAAATGAAACAAGGACGTATACAAGGAGTCGCCCCAAACACTACTGAAAGACTTAAAAATACACTAATAGATGCCCAATTCAAGGGAGCACCAAATTATATTTCGTGAGATTTTTGATATCTTTAAACTCAAATACTGGAGGGAAGGGGCGCCAATGTCAAGTTCTTGCCGGGTTCGGAAAAATCATAGATCTCGGTACGACGGCATTAACTGTGCCAATACTCTGCTTATTCTTAGGTATATTTTAATTTGCATAATTTTTTAATATCTCCAAGAAGGTGTAAATCGGCTGGTGGAGTTATAAAAATGTGAACTAAATACGATATAAAACGACTCACAGGCATTCGTATTCCGGCATATACTTGATGTGCGTGCTGCTCAGAGCTTGATGTAAATATTGCAAACCAAACGAGAAGAGCAACCATTGACCAATTTCGGAAAGATCGTTTTAATATTCTGCGACCAAACCTACTTTATGAATTTTTCTATACCACGTTTGACTTAAATGAAATCGGAATCCAATAAGTTCAATATTTTCCCAAACATGTTAAGAGAAATGTCCAGTGCTACCCCCCCTATACAGTGTGAATATTTGTGTTTCCTGTCATTTATTTCCAGGACGTTAAAAAATTTAAATAATTGCTAGCTTACAAAATCTTTCAACACTTTTTATATAAACACGCTAAAGGAAGTTGATTTATTTATTAGAAAACCATGTTATTTGAAAATTAGAACATGGGAATCTCCCCCCCCCCTTCCAACCGCAGTTTTAGAATTACGCGATGTTCAAATAAGTAAATCAATTTCTTTTAGCGTTTTTACATAAAAAAAAGTTGAAAGCTCTTGCAATGCTAGCAATTATTTAAATTTTTTCTAACGTCCTGGAAATAAATGATATAAAACACAAATATTCACACTGTATAGGGGGGGGGGTAGCACTGAACATTGATCTTAATGCTTACATGAATAGCAAGTTCAAAATCAACGGTTGCTGTTATTGGTTTAAAACGTAAATCATTTTGAGAACATACCTAACGATTAACAGAACTAACTAACGATGTTTGTTTTGCCTAATAAAAAATAGGTACGGTTCTTTGGGTTTTGCTTAATAAAAAAAAATATTGAAAGGGGGGGGGTGAAGGGTGCATGTCGTAATATTTGGAGGTATGTCTAGGATTTTGTGCAGTTGGGGACGGTTGAATAATGCTTAAAATTGCTTGACGTAATTTATGAACGACCCCTAATCCAAAGGCGCAGTCTTCTAAAAAATTTTCGCAAATGTGTAATTCAAGCCAATCAAAATTTATTTAAAAATTTATGGACCATTAGAATGGTAGCAAATCGTAAAATTTTAACTAACGAACCTAAGCTCTACCGGTGAATCTCTCTTTCAACGGTCCCCTCATTAAAAAATGATCGCTTCCTAACAATAACCTAAGCTCGACCAGTGGATCCCTATTTTAGCGGTCCTCTAAACCTAAATGAAGGATGAAATGAGAGTTTCCCATAAATTAGTGCTTTAATTTTTACATTATCTAGCAATGAAAACCAGAAAATGTAAATACAATCTGTATTACTTACATACCTCTGTAGTAAATTAAATACCTCAATCCTTTAATGGAATTAAAAAAGATTACTTACTGACCATCGGTGCAGTCCACATACTTAACTTAACCGAACCCGGTGCAATCCACATGTCAGATTATGTGACCCTTTGACCATCGGTGCAGTCCGCAATTGCCCGTGAATACAGATATTTCTAATAATAATTTATTTATAAATTAAAAATTTTATTTTAATAAATTTTCTTATACAAAACACAAAATTGTGTTGTGGACTAGTAAAAAGGTTTTACCATAAGAAGGAATAATTTGGGTTGTATGCAGGTATAGATAGGTTGACCCAAAAGTTTACCTGCTTGGAACACAATGTTTTACTTGTAACCTATTTCAACCCAAATTTTACCTGGAGTATTCACAATTTTACTTATGTTTAGCACAATTTTTTTTCTGTGCAAATTGTTTAAACATTTATTTTGTACCTTACTGGGAGCGAAATGTCCGGGAGCGAAACTTCCCGGAGCGAAATGTCTTAGGAGCGAAATGTCTGGGAGTGAAATGTCCGGGAGCGAAATTTCCCGGAGCGAAATGTCTTAGGAGCGAAATGACCTGGGAGCGAAATGTCTAGGAGCGAACTGTCCGGGAGCGAACTGTCTGGGAGCGAAACCGCCGGCCACCCCGAAGAACACAGGTTTTCAAGGATTTTTTTTATGCCTTGGGTTTTGTTAAACTATTAATGCCACGATTTATACTTGTTTTATCGGAAAGATCATGCGTAGTCTGTCTACGCTTTTTCAATTTTCCTTTTTTCTAAAGTTTTCTTTTAATATATTGGGGATCATGATTTTCGTCATTAGTCCTCTGATTTGTTGGAGTGACAGTCTATGGATTGCCTACAGGCTGCTTGTTTTATTATAATATTTATACGTTTAACCTCTTCATTCCACTTGTGGTTTTAGAAGAATACTCAGATTGAGTAGCTTTACTGTAATGTTACGAAATCCTTCCCAATCTGTATTCTTGTTGGTTATCACTTGTAGTAAGGACTTCCTACTGTTTTGGGATTCGAGGGCGACTAGTTCTGGTGAATGATCTGATGAGAATTCAAGAAGTCCAATGAGTTCTCAAATTTTAGATAGTTACGTGGTAATACAAAAGTCTAATAATATCTGAAATTTTTGCTGATCAGTTGGGCAATAAGTAAGGTGCCCGAAGTAATTGATCTGATGGAGCCTCAACAACTGTATTTTAAAATAAATAAAATACAATAATATGACATTAACATATCAGAAAAACAACTACATGACTTTCTAGAAAATGGTTGGCTACTTTTAAAATTTAAGTTGATATATTAATACAATTAACACTAATGAAAAACACTTATAAAGTAAACGCTAATGATTTATAGAGTTCAGTTTAGAAGGATCACATTATAACTTATTGTTTAAGCTCTAATAGATATATTGCATGTGAAAAAGATAAATGGTTTTATTGTTTTTAATATAAAAGGTATTTCAATTCCAATCTCTTCAAATGAAACGGTACGAACCATAGAAAATTAGTTACTGTTGTATTCTACATAGATAAACCATGATTATCAAAATATTAATATATCATTTTGTAATAAGTGGTACAATTGCATATAAATTTCAAATGCAAAACTTTTCACTATTTCAAAACTGCGTTTCCACAATATCCGAAAGGTTTTTTGGACAAAACACCGATATTCATGTACTAGTTGACCCACACCTACAAGAAAATTTTATCAGTAGTTTGGTGCACCCATTGTTAATAACAACTACAGATAGGTTATATAATTCAAATGAGAGTTTTAGTAATAATTACATTATGTATGTTCAAGACGATATAAATTTAAATGCAACTTTCAATGGATTTGTAAAAAGTCATATGTGGAACACAAAGCATAGCCCCAGAAAAAGATACCTGATAATAACCTATTTTGTGGAAGACGTAAAAAGGATATTTAAAATGCTATGGCAATATCATATAAGAAGTGTCATTTTAATGGTAGTAAATCAAAATCCGAATATTTTGCCAAACATTTACTTTTGGTTACCATTTGCATCAAAAAATCAATGTGGTCAAAAATTTAATATTGATTATTGTTTCTGTTGTGGTTGTACAAAAATTGAGAGTTTTTTCAAGAGTCAATTTCAAAACTTCAGTAAATGTACAATTCGTTTTTATAGTTATGCTAAATCCGATGATATCAAAGATATAGTCAAAAATGTACCAATGGATATGCTATTAATTAACTTAATTGAAATGATTTCTGAAAAGTTACGTATAACTTTATTGTTCAGCGACTATTTTTCTTATGAATATACAAACAACGTAACGGATGAAATTGTAATAGTTACCCAAATTTGTCGGGACTTGCAATCCTTTGCAAAGTATGATCTTAGCAATACAATTTATTATGACATATCTTCCTGGATTGTACCTCGATCTCTTCAAATTTCCAATTTTAAAATAATATTTATTTTATTTAAAAAAGAAATATGGATGTTCATATTATTTTGTGTCTTTTTAACAGCAGTAATATGGAATTTATTAGGAAGGAATTTGCACGAGCATGAAATATATAAACAATTTTCAAAGTGTATATTCAGCACTTTTTCATTAGTTTTTTCAGTTGGTATTAAACCTTCTCCCAAATCAAGTCGTTTAAGAATGTTTATGGCATTATATTTATTTTTTATAATATTAATTGATGATGTATTCCAAAGCAAGTTGAGTAGTAGCCTTCTAAAACCATTATATGGACCACCAATCGATACAGTGGAAAAACTTATAGATTCAAAATTAGGTGTGTTTACTGATATTGAACATATAAAAGAGTTAGAACATGAAACTATTCATTACAATAATAGTATTTTTAGAAAACTTGTCAATAAATTACAACCAATAAACTTCGAGAATTTGACTGATTTGGTAAATAATATAAAGCTTTACAGAAATTTCAGCATTCCGTCACCTGTCAACATAGTTTTGGAATTTATGTCCTATGAACTAACAAATGATATTGAATTTATTTCAAACAATTCTGGAATTTTAAGATTTGAAGTTCTAGCTGCTCTACAAGAAGGTCATTATTTTTTACCAATTTTGAACACATTCGCAGATAGAATTACAGAGAGCGGTATTCTGCCTGTGAAGTTTTCAGGTTTCACAAAAAAATTTAAAAGCCGTGCCAGAAATGAGAACCATTCCAATATACAATTAAGTATACAGCATTTATATGGTGTTTTTGCTTTATGGTTATTTGGTTTAATTATTTCGACATTTGTATTTTTAGGCGAAATGGTAATTTCTAATAGAAATAAGATATTTACTGAATTAATAAATAAATGAGATCTACTATAGGTAATAATATAAATAAAAAGTAAATGTATTTCTATCGTGAATAAACTCTTCGATTAATTTTATTAACTTTGATTCTGGTAATTATTTCACTACTAACTTATTTTATTGTAGTGTATAGATTTTATAAGTTTACTAGCTGGATACCCGGCTTCGCCCGGGGTTTTACATAATATAACATACTTTTTCGCGTGTATACAGAAAGAATTTGTGTTAGTGAATTACTAATTAATTTTTCTTAATTAATTTTGGTTTCGGAATATATTCAATTCCTTCAGTGGATGCATATTCAATAATTTACCTTTTTAGATTGCATTAATGTCATTATTAGTCTTCGAGAGATTTTGTACAATATTAGGAAATATTTTGTATTGAAGTTTTGTCACTGTATATTGTTCTAAGTATATGAAGACAAATAAGGATTGTAATTTGGAGGAAATATAGGGAGAGTAAAACATTATGTACAATAATTAGCAAATGTTGAAGTAAATTTCTCTAAAAAAGGAATATTATTTAAACTAGTACCAAATATTTTTCACCAAAATGTTATGATGCCCAAACGTCCTAGCATATTAGTAGAATACAATATGTAATTTTAATAATGCACATGTGTGGGATGATTACAATTTTTCCATTATCCTACTTATAATAGATATATTGCGTGTATAGTAATTCTAAATGCTTTCATTGTTTTAATGTAAAAGGAATTACAATGTAAATTTTCTTCATATAACTAGAAGATTGTATTCTATCAAGATATAATGTATACCATAATTGTCAAAATATTAATGTGCCATATAATACATTGCACGGCTACAAATAAATTTCAAGTGCAAAATTTTTCATTATTTCAAAACTGTGTTTCCATAATAACGAAAGAGTTTTTTGAAGAAAATACCGATATCCACGTATTATTTAACTCAGAACTAAAAGAAAATTTTATTAGCACTTTACCGCACCCATTGTTAATAACTACAACAGACGGACTGGATAATACAAGTGAGAGCCTAAGTAATAATTTCATCGTTTATATTCACGACGATATAAATTTAATTACAATTTTCAATACATTTATAGAAAGTAAGTTGTGGAGCCCTACAAATAGTCCAAGAACAAAATATCTAATAATAATTCATTTTGTGCAAAAAGTAGAAAGTATTTTTGAAATGCTCTGGCAATATGATATAAAAAGTGTCATTGTCGTGGTATTAAATCAAAATCCAGCAAGTTCACCAAACATATACTTCTGGTTACCGTTTTCAACTAAAAACCAGTGCGGTCAAAAGTTTATCATTGATCATTGTTTATGCGTTTGTTGTAAAAGTATTAAGATGATTTTTGACAGCGAAAATCAAAACTTCACTAATTGTATAATTCGGTTTGATAGCTTTGATAATGTAACCAGTGATATTAATTATATATTAAGCGGTTCACCAATTGATGCGCTATTCACAAGTTTTATTAGAATAGTTTGTGAGAAGTTGAAAATAATTTTATTGTTCGAAGAACTTTTTTATGCAGATTTTATAAACAATACCAGTGGTGAGATTTTAATAGCTCCGGAATTTTCACGAGACTTGGAAAGCTTTACATATTTTGAAATGAGTAATACAATTTACTATGATGTATCTTCATGGCTTGTACCTCGGTCTAAAGCAATTTCCCATTTTAAAGTAATATTTTTGGTATTTGGGAAAGAATCATGGATGTTAATTATATCGTGCGTAATTATGACCGGGGTAATATGGACTTTAATAGCAAGGAATTCAAATGAACGTGAAATATATAAACAATATTCCAAGGGTATCTTCAGTACATTTTCATTAGTTCTTTCAGTTGCTATCAAACTGTCTCCCAAGTCTGGTCGTTTAAGAATATTTATGACATTATATCTAATTTTTATAATATTGATTGACAATGCATTTCAAAGTAAATTAAGCAGTATTCTTTTAAAACCGTTATATGGGCCGCCAATTGATACAATGGAAAAACTGTTAGCTTCCGAATTAAGCCTGTGTGCTGATCCTCATCACATAGAAGTGTTGAAAAATGATTCAATTATTTACAATAACGGTATATTTAAGAAAATTGTCGAGAAATTACAACCACTCTATTCCGACAATTTTACTGATATGGTAAATACTGTAAAAATTTATCAAAATTTTAGTACACCCGTCCCAATGAATTTAATTCTGGATTTTATGCCATTTGAAATAACAAAAGATGTTGAGTTTATTGTACAGGATTCTGGAATTATAAGATTCGAACTTATACTTCTTATGAAAAAAGGTCATCATTTTTTATCAGTTTTGAATACATTTGTAGACAGAATTATAGAAAGTGGTATTCTATATGAAAAATTTCCTGATTTAGTACATAATTTTAGAAATAGTGACAGGGATGACAATTATTCTAAAATGCAATTACGTGCAAAACATTTGTATGGAATTTTTGTTATATGGCTAGTTGGTTTATTTATTTCAACAATTGTATTTTTAGTAGAGCTGATAAGTTTTAATAAAAGTAAAATAAAAATAAAAATGTATGTCTATATTCATCGTGAATAAATAATTTCTTCATTAAAATTTATTTTCAAATTTCATAAATTTATGTTTGTGTATTATAAACTATGACACGTCGTGTTGCGCTCTCTGTTGAGTTCTTCAGATAGATATAATAGCTTTGTTTGATATCACAGTCCTAGTGCAATCCGAACTACATTAACTACAAATTGCTTGATGTAAAATTATCAACCCACTTTTTACGCCAATTAATTTTCTCAATTTTTTACACTAACTTACTCGGTTCGGAGTAACACAAACATAACAAACAGTCTTAGGGGGTAACTCTTAAGGAATCCTATAGAGCCGTAAAGTTTGGTTTACACTTATAATAATTGAATTAAATACAAAATACATCCGATAACCCGACAATATTATGGTTGTAAACCAAACTTTACGGCTCTAAAGGATTAAGGGGGTTATTTTGTAACTCTTAGGGAATCCTTTAGAATGGTAAAGTTTGGTTTACACTCACAATTGAATTAAATACATCAAATACTTTACTTTACAATACGGGAAACTCTTGCAAATTCTATTGTTATTTTCGGCGACATTTTTAAGGGTGCCACCTATTGGCTTAAGACGTATACAATCGAAACTGTCGAGATTTGGTGGGTGATAATTAGTAATTTACTATTATTTACAGTACGATTTTAACCGTATTGGTTATAATTAGAGTTCTTATTTAAATTATTATTTAAACAAAGCCTTATACCCTTAGGGCCAGTTGTATAAAAGAGGGTTAACTCGGGGATCAGCTGATCCTGGTTCAAGAGCTGACCCAGGATCGCCGCAAGGTAGATAGATTACAAATAAACCTATCAAGTAAATTTTTTTTATAAAATAAACCTATCAAGTAAATTTATCTACCTTACGGCGATCCTGGGTCAGCTCTTGAACCAGGATCAGCTGATCCCCGAGTTAACCCTCTTTTATACAACTGGCCCTTAATAAATCAACATAACCTTCGTCAAGTAGCGTTAATTCACGGTTCCAGCCGCTAGTGGCGCTGCGATTTTGTGTCGCCGAAAATGTGCATGAGTTTCCCGTATTGTAAAGTAAAGTATTTGAATACATCCATTAATCCGGCAATATTATGAGTGTAAACCAAACTTTACGGTTCTAAAGGATTCCTTAAGAGTTACAGAATAACCCCCTTAATATAAGGACCAAATAATATGAAGTTTTTTAAATAATGTATAATATAATTTTAACAAGTTGAGTTAACCAAATTCACCAAATTACTTCTTCTTCTTCAGCCTACCCTAGTCCACTCCTGGACCATAGGCCTCTCCAGTAATGGAGATTTTGGCCATAACTCACCACGCTTGCCAGACGGGTTGGTGAGTAGCATAGAATAAAAGATTACAATAGAAGGGAAACTTCCATGTTAAAATTGTAGAGAGTCTTATACTGTCTTTTCGTTGCGCCCCTGGGTGTCATGGGTCAACTAAATCAAACTAAACTAAATTATTCCACTATATTTCCATTCAATTTAACTATTTTTCACTGTTATAATAAATTTATTAATCTTAGGTCTTACAATTCCAACTTATAGGATATTCTATGATATATGTTATGTTATTGTTTACTTTTCTAAATACGATTGTCTCGGGACAGTAATAACCTGGCTGTGACTGTGGCGCCATCTGTGGTGTGGTGATGTAACTCTTAGAAAATTTGACTTCACAGTGAGTTTATGCGAAGTTGTGTTATGTATCCAAGCATGCGCATTTGGTGCTGTTTTGTACTTAGGAAATGGTTAGGAATACAAAATTTAATTTTGACAGATGTAAAATTTCGTTATAGTACATTTTTTATTATTTACATTTTTTCCTTGTACAATAATAGATCATAAACAGTAGATAATATCTACTATTTGTTTATTTTATTTCAGTGTGAAATTTGTGATTGCAAATGTGCACATAATAATAATTTTAAAAAAATCATTTTAAAACTCATACAGGCGAAAAACCGTTGAAATATATTATTTGCACATATTTAAAAATAAATGTGCACATAAGAGAATTTAAAAACTTATACATTATAATACTCATATACAACAGTTTTACCATTGCCTCTTATGGTTTTAGGCAATGGTTTTACTTATTTTACCTTAATATTAATAGTAATTAAACATTGAATAATTTCAGTTTTAGTATATTGAATTTAAGATAATTATTAATATTGAATGTGTTTTTTAACACGTTTTAATTAATGATCATTATTTTTTTAAATAATTTATTCAATAACTTAAATAGTAGTAGAAGTAGAGTAAATAACATACTAGAATATTGTTAACGTAAAGTAATGTAATTTCATGTAGTAAGTTCATTACAGAAAATTGACATCTGTCATAATTAAATTTGGTATTCCTATTTCTAAGTACAAAACAGAAACAAATGCGCATGCTTTCAAATAAAATTCCTTTCCACAGGATCATCCCATCCACAGATGGCGCCACAGTCACAGCCAGGTTATTACTGTCGCGAGACAATCTTTTCTAAATAACTATTGAAACAGCGCCATCTTAAGAAAATCTGTCAACTAAAATACCATTAAAATCAGGGTCTAATATTTTCCTATGAAATTTCTACACCGACCGTGGTGAGTAGTCCGCATATCGATTTTTGGACTATAGTTGTTTTACATCCAGTAGCAGCTTGCTAGGCTAACCTTCAGATGTGCCTATAGCCCTGTTTTTTGTTAACGGTGGCAATTCGTCAACTTAGGGGGACCGCCGGCTTAACGTACCCTCCGAAGCATGGAGACTTGGTCATAAGAAAGTTTAACTCTCCCCAGGTTTGAACCCGGTACCCCGCATTCGCATCCAACTGAGTAAGCTGCAAGGCAATGACCGTCTCAATTATTCCATTTTACTCCATAATTATTACTCAATTAATCGCCAAATTACTACCAATCGCAAATTAGGTGATTTAAAGGCCCAATCTTCATTTGGACGACAACTTTTCCAATAGGTGGCGCAGTTACCTAGATTTAGATATTATTAACATATTTCATTTTAATCTCGGTTCCAAAATTTACAGCCGCGCCCCCTCAGCAAAAACATTTTTGAATAACCTTGTTTTAATCCTATTTCCTATGAAATATCAAAAAAAAATTATTTTGCCACCCCTAAAAAATTTTTGAATGACCTTTTCAACTCTATTTCCTAATTAATGCCGCCCGGGGTGGTCCGCCCCCGCCGCCCCCCTCTAACTACGCTACTGAATATTTGTTAAACTTCAATTTCTAATATACAGGGTTGGACAAAATGTATTTCAATTACAAAATACTACAAACTTTAGCTATTAAGGCGAAGCATCACCACGTGACTAAATATTGGTGTAAAACGTTCTTTAAAAAGATTTGTGAAACATGTTTTTCAAGAAATATTTAGATATTTTTGGAATTTTAAAAATTCAGCTTCGTAGCTCAATAGAATGATCGTTTCTGTAAACTAAAGTATTACAATAATTGTCTGTATTACTACATTTGAAAAGAAATTTGACATTCCTTATTTTGAAAATTCTGAATATTGGAATTCGAGATTTCTTTAATATACTATTACTAAATAGAATTACCAAAAGTTGACAGTATCAAGAAACAATTATTCTATTGAGCTACGAAGCTGAATTTATAAAATTCCAAAAATATATAAACATTTCTTGAAAAACATGTTTAACGAATCTTTTTAAAGAAGGTTTTACACCAACGTGGTGATGCTTCGCCTTAAGGTTCTAGATCAATTGGACTAGATCATAAAATTCAACAGATGTCACTAGTTATTTTATGATATTTGATTGGTACATTTTATTGAAATTTATGAATAATATAATTCAACAGATGTCAGTAGTTATTTTATGATATTTCATTGGTTAAATTTGAAATTTAATGCAAATCTCTTCAATTCTCGTGTCAAGTTCAATTCAAAAACGAATTATCCTAGGAAGTTGAAATTTTCATAATATACGTAAAATATGATTTTACTTAACATAAGCTATTTTATATTTATGACTAAAGTGTATTTTATAGAAAACTGAAACAAAATTTGTTTTATATTAATTTTTTTAAGATAAGAAATAGCCTATGTTAAGTAAAATCATAGTTTACGTATATTCTGAAAATTTCAACTTTCTACGATTATTCGTTTTTGAGTTGAACTTGACACGAGCTCAGCCTATTGATCTGCCACGTTAAAGGCAAAAAGTACACTGAAACAATTTATTGTTTATAAAAATATGCTAATAAATTTTTAAAACTTACGCAGATATATTTTAAAAATTCAAAATCAATACTGTATGAATTGAAATAATATTTTCATGAATTCTATAATAAACATTTCATAAATTTCAAACAGATTTCATAAAACTTTTAACGAGCACTTAAAAATAAAAATGGATTTATATTGGCTTGTTAGAGTTAACGGACGTTTTATATTGGTTCCATGGTATAATAATTAATTATAATAAATTATTATACCATGGACTGTTCCAAAACTTCAATTACAGCTCCAAATTGGTTATAGATACTATAACTATGAAGTTTTTTTAATGGAAAAAGGAGAATTTCCGAAGGTCACAATATAGTTCTTAATTGGTTTTGATGACGGATTAACATTTTAATTTTGTTAATTAGCAATTTTGTATAAAAAACACACAATTATCTAAAATTAACATAATATCGTCCCCTTAGTACTATAACTAGGTAACTTGAATTTTGGCTGTTTTGAGTTAGCTACATGTAATCACCTAATGTTAACCGCTTCATTTAGTGCTACAACTAAAAAAGTTATATTATGTTTCTAAATATTAAATATCCACTTGCAAAATGTAGATACATTTTAATCCAAATTTAGAAATAATTTTTTTACGGGCAAATAAATAGTTTCCGCGCAAAAATTTTTAGTGATTCGTGTTCAGAACATCATGGAGCATGTCCACACCAAATATGAAGAAGATCGGTGTTGTAACCGTAAACTAGAATCATACCTAGGTCTATCCTGCCAATTGCTATTCTAAACTTTAAACTTGATTTTCTCAATATGAGTAATTTCAAGTTACCTAGTTATAGTACTAAGGGGACGATATTATGTTAAATAAGGTACACAATTAAACCAGCTACAATAAATTTAATGTATTGTATACTTTCAAGTATTGTAAGTGCTAAAAATGAAGTTTTGCTTCGACCATATTAATTTGAATGATTTTGACAAACAACTGAAATTTTTCTTTCATTTTTTCCAACCAATAACAGACTGTAATTCTAAATCTAGGTACTGCGCCACCTATTGAAAAAGTTGTCGCCCAAATCGACCAATTAACCCTTATGTCAATACCCAGTGTTTATTACGTTGTTCAATACCCGGGGTACCCGGGTACCCTTGCTATATTTCGTCAACAAAAGGAATTGGAATTGGGAAATTTTTATTTTCAAATTCTATGCTGTTGTGAGTCACAGTGGGAATACCTACTGCCACAAAACCTGTTAATTTATGGAATAATAAAGGGCAAGGAGGAAGGGAAACAGTAGAGTCTCCATTGTCATTCATATCGTCATTCGTCGTTCATATGAGGATATTTTACATATAATTTATAGTTAAATGTAATTAATTTATAATTAAAAGTTAAATGTCTACGTTTATTTGTATATAAAATATTATTTCTAACCCCCTAGAGATTAGTTAAATTATTTATTTTTTGAAAATCTGTAGAAGTATTAAATTCCATAATTCCCTGCACTTCTTATGATATGAGGGCCCTGAATTTAAATTTAAATTTTGCACGTAGTCGTTAATCTTACTAGAAACCTGTGGTTGGTAGATTGGTTGGCAACAATGTTTGTACTTTGTAGTATTGTAGTAAGATTACAACCACGTTACAACAAGTTTTCTATGTAAATGAGTTGTACGATAAAATTATATCAAGTGATGCTAAATAAACGAAAATAATAAAACTGTGATGTGTTTTAAAAAAATATGAAATGACAATATCGAAAAACATTAACGTAGTTGGAGCGGTGCAGTTTCCATAGTTGTGCCAATCGAGGTAAGTAAAATTTATTTTTACTTTTTTTACTTTTTTTATTTTTATTATAAAAGAAAAACAACAAAGTTTGTTTTCCTTTTATAGTGTATCGCAGGTTGCATACCCTCCAGTGCAACATGATATTTCAATCATTTTCAACCAGCTTAGCGACAAGTAATTTAACAAAAAAATTAAAGATTTTATTAATATTTATAAATATAAAAATTAATAAATTACAAACTTTATAGATATTTATTAAATAAAAAAAATATGAATATATTACAAATTTTATAAATATTTATTAAATAAAAAACATTAAAATATTACAAATTTTATTAATATTCAACCCGTAATCGGTACAGTACTACTTTTTTAAGATATAAATTAGGAATGGTAAATTAACAGCTTACAAATATTATTGATTTTTAAATAGAACAGTTTTTGTATGTAAGCTTCTTATGCGACTTTCCTGAAGCAATGCATTTGACTCTTAGTGCAATCTAATATTCGAATAACATTTGGACGTTAATTTAACCAGTTTATGGCCATGGTTATCCAATAGATCTTCATTTAAGACTTCATTCAAATTTATTACTTTGAATACGCTACATAAGATAATATTCAAAATGCCTTTTAAAAATGGCATTAGAGTTTTTGTAGTACCGTATGAATTTTTCAGTGGCAATACAAATTTTAATTATAAATTTCGATGCCTTATTTAATTCTCCGTATTGTTTACGAATTTGTAATTTGGAGTGTGTGTTTTCACATTGTATAACTTGCCAACAATGTTTGCATGTTATAATGTTTTTTAGTTTTCGCACGACAAATCCTGATATATAGCCCACAATATCTTCAATATAATATTATGTAGTTAAATGCCACATGTCATTATGGCAAATAATCGTGATCGACATTAGTATGTCCGAAATTAATGTCAGTTTGATTCGTTAGAGCCAGCGTTTCTTCATCGTTTGAGGATGCATCCCGCAGAGGATGCAGTAACATACAAAATTGATGTGGCATCTAGAGCAACAGCATTCCCAGTTCCAACATTTTTGATTTCTGCATGTATCAAAAGATTTTTATATGCAGCCTCAAATTGCCTCGCCGTTGGATTGTTGTGACAGTCGTGACAGCATTCATGATTAGCAATTGGTTATCATTTTTGCGAATACTGCTTTCTTGGGACATAGTACGTATACAGTAGGGGTTCAAACATTAAAATACAATATTTGAAAGTTTCCTTTTGAATTAACTTTGTTTGGCTTGCCAGCACTTGAAATAGGTATTCATTATTGCCTGGTCTGATTGGTTCTCTATTTGGAAAAGTAGTCAGCGTTTTGTAGATGGTAATATAAACAGTTTTGATAACAATTTATAACCACTAGCATTTTGCTTATACAGAGCTAAAGCTAAAACTTTATCTTCTTCAGTAAATCTTCTACCACAAGCTTTTCTGTGAGCATTTTGCACTTGAGACTGAAAGAATCTCGCGATGTTAATTTGAGATGTTACATGGAGACATTATATTACGTATTCCACAAGATATAACTTTTATTAATTACTTATTTAAAACTGACGATACAATAAACTACTTAACAAAAACTACTACTCGCTTGTATTATATACTTGATTGCTATTCAACATAAGTACCAATCTCCTAATATTCAAATGGGCCCTAATTGGTTATACAGGGACGGCTTCCATATATAACCGTTACTTTACTGGGCCCATAACCTATTGGAAGAGGTTAGCAGTAATTAAAGTTGACATACTAGGCTTCAGTATCAGTATCAATAATTAGCTTTTGATGGAGCAATTTGTATGGGTCTAAGCCCAATTTTCTCCTTCGTCAATAGGTGCATTGACTGTGTAATTCAAAAGTGAATTTACAATGATTTTTGTTTTCGGCCTCGAGCCATTCATATTTTTGGAGCTAGGAAGACCCCCTTGAGGTGACGCCCCAAGAGTGCAGCTCTTTGCTATTTTTACTTGGAGTACTGTACCGATTGCATTCGCCTACCAACACCCGCATATTTATTATCACAACTTAATTGGTGACTCCTTTAACACTTACAATAATTGTGTTTGGGGAGCCATTGGTAATTTACAACAATCAATAGTAAAAATTTAGAACTTTAAACATGTAGATCGGGTATAGATCGATATTTTCCCATTTTCGGTTTAATTTTTGTCCATTGTTTTTCTTATCCTTGGGTCTTCTCATGATCTCATGGTGTTTCTGGTAGTGCCTACTGATGGTGTAATTGTCCTGCCTGGTTTGGAGCCCAGCTGGGCAGAGTTTTATGGATTATTCGGATTAAATGTGCCATCGGTTTTGCAGTTCGTCTTTCTCGTCTTCGTCGGATGGTGGTCTACTTTCATTGGTGTTCCTGTTTTGAAAATTATTACCGGAGGGGGGGTCACCCTCCCCTACGTTCATTTGATCCTCAGGGGCACAAAAGTGGGGGAGGCTTACTGTTATGGTTATGGGTCCTTATCTATACCGATGGTAAAAGGATGGTTAGTTACTTGGAATAGTCACGACATCTATTGGATATCGAAACTAATATTCCAACAGTACTGAAGTAATTTATAATATCTCTCTGGGTACTGTTTAAATGTTGATTATCGTTTAAATATATCATTACATCCATGTTCCACATGATGGAATAGCCAGAATAGTTCTGCATTAGCCCAATGCGTTCTTTTGTGGCCTTCTCAATTACACTGAAAAGCCATCTCATATTGGGGTGTACGTGGTTGAAGCTGTCATTAAAATTTGGTTCAATTCCTTCCCATTAGTTAACATAATTTTGAGAAACAATCTAAATACGTATTGTTTCTCTTTTGTCTTTCAAAACACAAAAGAGGTGCCAAATGGCCATACAGTATCCATGTATGGTAAATAATTGTGTAAGAAAAGTTTGTACAATAATCAAGTGCACCATCCATGTACAAAGCTTCTGCATTGACCAAGTGATGTAAATTAGAAGCACACGAATCTATGAGGAGATTAACATTGGAATCGTTAACCAAAAGAAAATCTTCTCCACGTTTTGTTTTAATTTGGAAGCTTGATAATAATTGATGATGTACCTCGTCAATTAGGTTAGATTATGTCTCTTCAATAGTTATTGTTCACTGTAGGAAATGCGATTATGATTACCACTATTGGAAGCAAATAAATAATCAGGTCGCAATACTTTGATAGAAACTCGGCAGCTTTTGGTACAACATCTCCACTTTTTATTACACTTTCAAAATAGAATTTATAATCTTCATAAATCAACAATTTGTTACCACGTTGACTGGCAGTTATCTATATATTCCTACATATTTTCCAAAGTAATTTAATCTGAAAAACGGGAATTATTATAATAATAAAAAGGTTCAGCAGAGCTGGTTTTCAACAAGTACCCAGGGTATTGGAGCGGAATCAATTGTTCAAAAGATATTCCACTACCTTCGCTTTGAAAGCGGCTTTTGTTTAGCATTTTAAAATAAGTCCAAATGCTTGTTAAAGATGACGTACGCCATGTATTGGAACGACCCATCAATCATCAATCACAGTAGCAAGAAACCTTCTACGTTTGACAATTATTTTAACACATTTTTAAATAAAATATAATTCGAAGAAAAAGGCACCATAGCGGTGAAAACCGCAGTATGTTTCCTGAAATTTAAATCTATACGATAAAAAGGTTTTAAAAGGTCTTTATATACTTTAAACTATTAATTATAATGTCATGCATTATAATGGTTTTTCTCCAGAGTGAGAGCAATCAATTAAAGTTAAAAAATGGTTTGCTTTAAATACTTAAGGAACTTTCTACCATAAAATAGTAGACTACAATAGTAGAATAGTGAATTATTTACATAATTAATATAAGTTTATAACAATTAAATGAATTAAATAGGGTTATGTTGAAACTCTTGACACTTTCCTTGATGCGATCGTCGTGTTTGCATATGTTCGTGTTATGTTCTTTTTCAAATGGACGCAAACCACTTAGTCAATTCGCGTTAGACGGTTTGCCAATTTCTAGGCGTTGTGACGTCACCACTAATGGACTCAATTGTTAGCGTGAGTCAAAATAATTACGATATAAAAATAAAATAAAACTAATTTTCAACATACTAATATTTATTCAGGTTCTTACTCCTTTTATATTCTGATTACTAATAATAGTAATCTTTACTTAAAGTCACAAATACAAAACTTTAAAACGGTGGAGATCAGCAGCTGCTGGTTTTCATCTCAACTCATGGTCACTGGAGGAACTCTCTCTACCAACAGTTCCTTTGTTAGTTTTTTTAACTGTATCAGATTGAGGCTTTCGATTTCCTCGGGCAGCTTATTTCCAACGGTTTCCTTTATTCTTCGTATATATGGCTGTGCCTACTGAATTTCCTAGGTCGTTCGTTCCAAGTGAGGTAAGTGTCCAACTGTCCAGTGTGATTCCCAGATATTTTACTGTCTTGTGTTGGTGTTCGTCAGTTCTGTTTGTGGTGAAAGTTATTTTTTGCGTTTTTTCGTCCATTATTTTTTTCCATTTTGTTGGTTGTCATGGTGTTCTTCTAGATAAGCAGTATCGTCGGCGAACAGTACTGTTTAGGCATTCCATATTTGGTGGGAGGTCATTTATGTAGAGAACGAAGGAAAGTGGTCCTAAGATGCTGCCTTGCAGTATACCGCGTGTTATACCGCCTTCGCGACTCAGTTCTTCGTTCAACATCATTACTAGAGCAGGGATAGCATATGCACTAAAACTACAAGATATATGCGGCATATATGCAGGTTAAAAATAAGGATATATGCAAAAAAAACTATTAAATATCCTCTTTCATTTTATTATATATAACAATTTATTTGGTATTAACCGCACTATTACAATAAACTACTAAATATTTTTCTAAATTTGCTGTTAAAAATGAATGCCGTTTGTCAGACAAAACTGTTTTATACGCAGAAAAAGATCTCTCAACATCACAAGATGTTATTGGCGCATATTTATATTGACCAATAAGATTTTTAAATTTATTTTCCATTAACTCTATATTTTCCACGTTTCCTTCTATAACGGAACCTATTGTTTTTAATTTTGAGTAACCAGAATTTTTGGTTACTACATCATTAAATTTTTTCAGAATCCTTTCTCCTATTAGAGTGGGAACTTCTTTCAATTTTTCCTCAATGTTCGAAATATATTGAAGTGTTTGTGTTAAAGGTAAACCTCTTTTTTCTAAACCTGTAATAGATTTAGCTAAAAACACAAAATGCGTCTCTATAACTTTTAGCTCTGCTTGAACGGTTGATTTAAAAAGTTCCTTGCAGGCACGTATAGCTACTGAATCGTCTTCAAAAGTATTAACGACATTTTTAAAATTTTCGTAATTATTTGCGTAATAATGACACGCTTCTAACCAGGTTCCCCAACGAGTAATTACTGGCTCGGGAGGTAATGGTAATTCCGGACACATGTCTTTAAAAACTCCAACTCTAAGAGGTGCTTTGAGGAACACCTTTTTGCCATTATTAATTAATTTATTGACAAGTGGAAAAGAAGTACGGACAACTTCTGCTACGAGGTTCATACCGTGGGCTAAGCAAGTACAATGAATTAGATTTGGAAAGAAAGGCATTAAACTTTGACCCGCTTTTACCATGTATGCTGCTCCATCAGTTACTAGTAATAGAATTTTTTCGTATTTTACAGGAGCAGGTAGAAATAGATACTGCAAGCCTTCATTCACAAACTGGCATATCGTTGAAAAATTTGTTTTTTCTAGCAAAGAAGAACGCAATAAATATGGCTTACAGTCGGAATCCATTTTTCCCACTATTAAATGGGCGATATATTCCCCCTTAGCATTTGTAGTTTCGTCTACAGACATCCACAAAAAAGAGTCCTTTAAATCTTCCTTAATCGAGTTGATTACTTCTGTATAAACTCCATCGACAAACGATTTTCGCAATGTAGAAGGTACCGGAATGATTCGTTTCATGTATTTTTCCAGAAATGTAGCAAATATTTTGTTTTCCAGTTTGTGTAGTGGAATATTTGCCGAAATTCAGGCTTTACATAGATCTCTTTTAAAATTTTCATCGTTCAAATTTAAACCTGGCAAATGATTAATAAATGCTTGCGTAGCATTACCATTTTTAGATCTTTCTATATTCCTTTTGTGCATATCGGTAGCCACATGTGCTTAGAAAAAAACATGGAGTTCCATATAATTCCCTGCTCTAATCATTACTATACATGTATTATTACATATTTCCGATACTGCAACATTCTTTGTAACACATGCAACTTGGTCATCGGTTTGTTGTGAAACATCCACTTTGAAAGTACTGCTTGTACTTAGCATGGTGTTTACCGATTCAGGCAATTTTTTTGTTTTATCTAAAAATCATATTATACAATTTGAAATGTTATAATCTGTATCTACTTACATCAAAATGATCTTCGCAGCAAAAATAGGAAGTTTTACTAAATCTTCTTAACCTTAACATCATTTGGAACACTCACAAATACTTTATTTGGCTCTTTCTCACAGTCATAGCCACAATATTCCACGAAGCACTTTTTAATCTTTTTGTTTGAACTCATTTTTTTTATATGTTTGGTTATAATAATAATTAATAATCTACAATAAATCAATTTAGACAAAAATAAATCTATCGATTCCATAGATAAATTATTATATTACTTACTTAAGAATTCTTCAACCCCACGAGGTTAAAAGTTGTAATAATTCATCGTTCGCAATCGATAAATTATTATTAGTCAAGTTATTTATCGATGTTTCTTGAGCACTATATAAAGTTTCGAAAGCCACCATATAAAAGAAAAAATCTAAATTCGGTAGCTTCCAACTTTTAATTTCATGATTCTAAATCCCTCTACTAAATATTTAATTAGTAATCCACATAACACAAACACATCCATTAGACGTGCATTAGATATCTATCGTCCAATGGATATCATAAATTATCTATTAGATATCCGATGGATATCCAAATGTCGGCATTTTGATAGCAAATATGGATATCCATGTAGTATGTATTGTAGTGATATTTCCTTGTTTAAGAGATCCAGATGGATTGGTAGACAGATAATTGGTAAATTTATGATTTAAGTTCAGTAGTCAGTCGATACGACTAATAAAAAAATAAGATTTGCATCAAAAACAAAAACCATCCCATGTAACGATTAATTACACATGAGACACAATTTGAGTTTATTTGTGAGATACAAAAATTTCGTAACACCCTATGAGTGCTTTTTAAATTTGATAACAGCCGCGATTTTCTGTAAAACAAAAGGTGAAAGTGTTAATATCAGTTTGGTGCGCGAGCAATTAACAACGTTGCGTTACCTGCTAGAGGGACCATTTTTGGTTGCCAGCAACAAGATCCCCACCACAAAAGCAAATTTTGAATTTTGGAAAAGGAACGAGAAACACAGCAGTTCACGGGTGAAGCTCAAGTAGACAGCAGTTCCCGGGTGAAGCTCGAGCAGAGAGGAGTTTCTTAGTGGCCTCCAAGCCGAGAGCAGTCTCTTGGTGAAACTCAAAGAGAGAGCGCGTGGAAGTCTCCACGAGAAGAAGGGACTCAACTGCGATTCTTTGGTACAAAAAGGCCAAAGCATTAATTTACTTAATTAAACCGAAGTAAATGAATTTACAAAATTCGAGTATTTGATAAAAGTTGTGTATCGTGAACGTGGCGAATCGGAAATCAACTTCACATTTGGTGATTTTTTTTGTATTTGGAATACTGGCAAACGTGTGAAGCATTCACAGCTTTAGACAGGTGGAAACAGCTGGCGGCTACTGGCACGAGTTTCGACGCATGCATCTGGCAACACACGGAGTTTAGTGGAATGTAACAAATGTGCGATAAGGTACAAAATTTATTTTTTATTTTTAATTAATCTAAATTCTGAATCAACGATTTGTGTTGATTTTAGATTGATTAAAGGACTTTGTTGATTTTAATGATTATAATTTGTTCACATGATTACACTGATAATGAAATATCCAAATTTAGCTCCTAAATACAAGGATTTAAATGTAATTTGGATGCTTTAATTATTGCACAAAGATAACACATTGGTTTTAGACAAAATTGTTGTCCAATTTAATTTGATGCAAATTTTTACTGTTTTCTTTTACCATTAAATAACTGATGTCTGCTATAAATTACTGCCTTTTCATTTCGTCTCTTTTAATTAATTGATAGGCACCGTAAGTGGGGCTTTATTGGGTTCAATTAGGCATAACTTTTTGGCATCCTTTAACGCGGAGCTGTAGTAGATAAATTAGGGGTTGTTAAGTGCAACTTTTGATGTCCCTTAACTCTACAACGAATTGCCCTCTTATTTCGTCTACTGAATCCACTGACTCTGAGGAAGAGAAAAACTCTACTCCGATAATACACTAGCTTTATAGGGGCCTTTGTGGGGTGATTATTCAATAAGGGATGAATATCATAACAGTATATTAGATATACATGACATGTCAGATGGATATATTTGCAAATACTATAGCTGTCCATTAGATATCTACACACTAGTTTTTACACCTTTAAAATACACAGAATAAAAAATATATAATAATAACAACATATTTATTGCAAAAATAATTTATATATACATAGCAGGGAGGCTCCCACTTATCCTAAAATTCCTAAAATTATTAAAAATTTTAACATTTATAAAAGTACCTAACCTAAATTTTTAGACCTAAAATTATTTAAAAAATCCTAAATTCCTAAAAAAAAAATTGAAAATTTAGAGTGGGACCCCTGACATACATAGGTAGTCATTACGGTAGTCATTATTTTCATTATCATTTTCCGCATTGTGTTTATTCTTCAGGTTTTCCCTTTTTTGCCTGAAACAATAAATTATTTTAATCTAAAAATATTCGAGAATTTAGATTTTAAAGTGAAACAGCTAAAAACTTACATAATATTATCATTTCTGGTGGAAGCATGTCGAAGCCAGTTTTTTATTGAATCAATTATTTCTTTTTCTGTTGCTGCAGCTGCCGGAGAATTTGCTCGCGTGGCATCCGCAATACACAGTAAACATGTTTAAATGTTTTTGTCTGGTCCATCATTTTGACTGCATCGATGATGTTGGTGAACAAATTGATGGAGTTATATTAGATCTCCGTTGTACTGGTTTTGGGAATGGCTTGATTTTATATCCATGTCCAATATCCTCCGCTTCGACGTTTTTGTGTAGCCACATCCTGGTCGGTAGTGTTTAAGTCTGATTCCTTCAGCTACTCTTAATTTTTGTTTAGCTTTCTCGTAAGAATCTTCCTTTCCACATTTTCAGTGTCTGCGGATTATAATAAATTATTTACATACTTGTAGATGAAATCGTTGAGAAGCGGTCATAAATGAAACAAATATATTGTCCGACGTTTCGGGTTCTTTAATTACCCATTTTCAAGGCTAAATACAACAAATTAAATTAAATTAACATAAAAAAAGGACAAGAAATGAAAGAAAACAAATAATATACAAAATAAAAGAAACTATAAAATGCAAAATACAGAATAAATTAAATTAAGTTAACATAAAGAAGAAATGAAAGAAAACATAAAAATTAAAGAAATTATAAAAATGAAAAATAAAACAGAATGAAAAATAAAATAAAGGAAAAAATTATTTAATTGATTACTAACCTGAAGGAGTAAATGGAGGTTTAAGACACCATGTTTTACGATGTCCCTGACCTTAACCAAGCCTTTATCTTGTGGTGTCTTCAAAATTCAAAAATTTCAAGCAAAATCACGTCACTAGATCAATCCAAAGTAAGTCGTCAATTTAGGGCCGGTTCCACCATCTCTGATTAAATTGTTGGTTAACTAATCACGGTTAGAAATATTTAATCACGGTTAGGAATATTTAACCGTGATTAATTTCAAAAGCGTTCCACCGGGTAATTTATTTCTATGATTAGTTAACCGTTTGAAGTTCGGATATCTTCGCTAACAACTTCTAAAAGCTGTTCTGGTTGGCTGATTGATAGTCACGTGAAAGTTGTAGTAGGGGTGCTGCTACCCTACTCCTACTACTTTAAAATTAAACGACACATATTTTCATAATATTTTTTTTAATGTTTATTTAGACCCTTTTTGCTTTTTGAAATGATTTAGGATTAGGTAGTTAATAAAATAGATAATAATATTGATGGATCAAGTGCGAAGCGATTTATGATATGACTGAAGCTGGTTTTACAACCATAAAAATGAAAGTGACTTTTTAAAAGGAATTTAAATTTAATTTAACAATTTTATTAGGTTACTGTAAACTAGTGTCCGGAAACTGGGTTTTATTTTAATTATAAGATCATTAACGAAAAATTAAAAACCGAATTACTCAATAAACAATTATCATAAATATGCATTTTATTACTATTTTAAATTATTATACAAAATTTTGTTTCTTTTATAAGAACCGGCCCTTAGAGTGAGAAAAATTTCTGAGAGTGAAGAGCTAACACTCTAAGTTAGCAACCCCTGGATTAAAACTAGTGTTAAATCGGTTGGTACCAATCTAAAGTAATTTAATCCAAAATTTAAAAAACACCACGTGGCAACAAAAACGTTGGTTAATAACAGGAAAACTCCAGGTCCGTAATCAATCAAAAGGCCAAAAACTTAAGTTGCGCTCAACATATCCAGGATACGCTTATAGCCACCATCAAAGTATTCGACATCCCTTTTATCATTTATCGACGACCTCTGAGAATAAATATGAATTGCCTCCTTAATTTTCCTCTTCTTGTCTATTCTTTCCCGGTCTAGAATTCCAATGCCGACATAGTCGATGTTATGACTCCGATCAACCATGTGTCTGCATAGAGCCGTAAGCTTTTTATTATTACTACCCTATTAGTATTTACATTACATATTTAAACAGTATTTACATACTGTTTCTTCAGCATTTCTTCTCAAAATACAAAATCGTCCATTGTTATGTAACGTTTGGTTTGGTTATTTAAACGTTCAATAATTGTTAAATGTTTATTGTAGTGAACTTACATTTCATTATCAAGTACAAAGAATAATGTAGTAGTTTCAGGGTTACCAACTACAATTCTAAAATATAAAGCAACGTCTGCGTCACATCCTGTTTGTTTACAAAGATTCTTTACAAATTAAGTCGCAATTGGTTTGACTATCCGACCTGATCGTGTCACGACTTGCTACGTAGGTGGAGGTTTATCAGGTGATCGTTTTTCAATTTCTGTTGGATCTACAACCACTTCTATTTCATCATCCAGTGTTGCTGTTGATTAAGTGGCTAGAGTTTCTTCTGTAACTCTTTCCATCATTATTGGTAATAACTACGGATCTTGGATGATCTGTTTGTTTTGTTACTTGACCCGATCTCTAATTTATTTATCTAGTTTCTTTATCTAATTTTGTTTGTTGCATCAACATTATTTGTTGCATCAAATCCAAGGCTTTCCCTTCGATTTTCTTGGTTTCTGTATGGCGCTTTGCTTTTGCCTCCTCTCTGCGTTCCCTTGCTTTCTCCTTTTCATATTCCAACGCTTGACGTCGAGGTTTCCCTATTAAAGATAAATGTAAAATTTATCTACTGACCGAAAGGTAGAAACTTACTTGGTGAAGGGTCTGTATCCTCGGATTCTTGCAATCCTGAGATTTTCCGCTTTGTGGCTGTTCCGGTTATTGTTCCAGAAGACGAAACCGTACTTACTGGTTTCATGGACGATTTTTTACCTAGAAAATCGCCCATAACCGATGCATTTATTTTAAAATTGTGATTATTAAGTACTTGGGCTACTTGTACATGAAGAAACTTACATCGAAATAGGTCCAATCCTTTTTGGAATTTCCGGACTTCTCATTATGGTCCTTGGTACTTCTATATGTCTTTTTCAGTCCACACAATTTGGATTTGCATTGCGAATCTGTGACTGCAGTACCATGATTAGTGATTATCTCACTAATCTGGGTCCAAACCTTTTTATGAGATAACTTCCCAACTAGCACATCTGGCTCGTTGGAACGTCTTTTGCAAACGAAACATCGCCTTCCTCTTCTTCGAGATCTAGAATTACAGAACTGCCCTGAACTGCAGAACTCTCTGCAAAATGTTCCCCAGTCAAGCAGAATAATAATAATAATATACTCACCCACGTGTATTTTACAGGCCTCTTCAAATTTTTCCCTTAGATACGGTATATCTTACTTACCTTGATGCATCCTTTCTGTTTCTTCATCAGTTGCTACTATACTTACCTCTCGGTTTGTTACTGGATCCGTTACTAATGTAATTATCATATTTATTTCACTATTCATAGTATTATTTTTAATAGTTTTTATTTATAAATGAGTATAATAATATTTATAAATGAGTATAATATGGTAAATGAACGTTTGCTAAACTGAACAATTCTTTTTATTTTGGTCACCAACATGGTTAAATGTGTAAAAAAAATAAAGCAAATCAAATATTTCAAATTTAAATTCAAATTATTTTGCGATTTTGCTACCATGAGCTAAGTTACATCTGCCTTCAGGAGTCTCAAAATTTGGATCATTTTGAATCCAGCATAACATCATAATGTAAGTGTGGACTTCCACGATTCTGAAACTCAATCCTCCACCAGTAATCTGTAAAGCATCGTTCACATAGAATTAGCGTTGCGCCTTGCTTTCGTTGCCTTGCAGAATTTGTTGCTTGATATTTGCTTTCGACCGTATAGCGGTCACATTGAATTAGCGCGGTGCCTTGTTATGTGCACAGACTGCATTGTCCAAATATCCTTAGATCTAACAGTAGCTTACCTGTTATGTTATGAAAAGTAGTACTTATACAATATTTATTTAAAGTCGTCTCGGAATATAATCTTAAAATAATTAATTATACATAATCTTTAGTTTTGCAATAAAATTCGCATTTACTTATTTTGATTTAATTTTGACTACATTAATTAATTCATTTATTGCAATATAAATGCATAAAAATTATTTAATAATTGTGAGATCACTACACATTGTAAATATTAAATTTATATAAATTTTTTAAAAAATAAAATAGTAATTACATTTTTCAAATAATTGGTTGTTAGGGTTGTCCTGGCACTTTTTATAATCCTACTAAATTACCTGCATAAAATACTTTACTTCTTGAAAATTCTTGACAAATTATTTAATTTTAAAATAGACCTATTTTAAATGTTAGAAAATAAATTAGTTAACGTAGCAATAAACTTTAGGGAATCAATAAGAGAAAAAAAGTATACAAAAACAAATAAAATTTTATTTAAATTGAAAATCACCAAATTAAAAAATGGCTACTTGTTTGCAATAATTTAAAATTCACCTATTGGAATCTTTTCGGATAATAAGTACATAACAATTTTGAATTGTTAAAAATCTCGAATCGAATTAAACCAATCCAATCAAACAAATAAAATTTAAAAGGGTTCTTGCTTTGTATCTGAAGTGAAAAAGCTTGACAGAGGCAAACTTCTGCAAAACTTCAAAAGTCAACAGTAATTTTAAACATAAAACCTTTTTTCAGGTAAAATTGTAAAATTTATTATTTCGTATACCTGCCAACATACAATATCAACCATTTGAAGCTTGACAAAGTCTGCAAGACCACGACATCGCAACAGCTAATTTTAAGCATAAAAAAGGATAGAAGAATATGCATCACTCTGATTGGCGCTTGCCATCTTCTACCGAAGCAACGCAAGGCAAATTTTTCATTGTGAACGCCGCTTAAGCCTTCCTCCTAAAACTTCATCGTTGTTCTTCAAAAATCTTATTAAAGCATTTACACGTATCATAAATTGACGACTCAAAGTCACAGGATGTTCGTCTACCATATTTTTTCTATCATTGAATCTTAAATCGCTTGGATTATCATTGGGTCTTCCTGCGGCAATTAGAAGTGCTTTTAGTATATTATAATTCCTTATTTTTGTTCACATTCACAAGCTAATTAGCGAGCTAATCTTGCTTTATGTGCTATTTTGAAATGTGCTATTCTATTTGAAACAGATATAATTATTTTGGACGAATCCCCGATGTTTCCAAATATAGTTTGAATAACATCGATCAACTTTTGCGAAGTGTTGAAAATCCTCACTTCCCTCTTGGTGGCAAAGTGATAGTACTAGGAAGAGATTTTCGTCAATATCTTCCTGTCCAACCACGAGTGAATAGAAATGAGCTGTTAGATCTTTCCATTAAAAAATGTTCTTCATGACCACATTTCAAGAAGTTTACACTTGAAGAAAATTAGCGTGTTGATTCGGCGCAATGGCAGTTTTCTGAATAATCCTAAATTTAAGCAATAATAGAGAAATGCCGATTAATGCAATGGATGTGAAATTGAATTGCCGGTTCGGAAAACAATCTCATTGAGGAGGTGTTTAGAAACTGCTCTAGTAGTAAAAATTATGAAGAGATGAAAGATAGAGCCATACTAGCCCCACGGTAAGCATCCCATCGGTAAGCAATGTGCCGATCTTTTTGCGGATCACTTTTCAGCTGTTTATGGCGACATTGACTCCAATGTCTACCAATACAAATCCAGTCTTTAAGCACATCTGAAGCTGGTGTCTTCGAAGCTATCGTTTCCTTACCCTATACTCTTAATTCTGGACCTGATGAAATTCCTCCTTTTTTATCAAAAAATGTGTGTATTCATTATGCAGTCCTATTCATTATGTTATCCTTAGACAGTGGCTGCTTTCTTTTACCGTGGTATCTCTATTCAGTCGACCATTCCTAAAATGCTCGACAAATTGGTTTCGGTACAACTAATGTCTGTTAGTAAGAATCTTATTGTTGATCAACAACATGGATTCTTTACTGGTCGTTCTACTTCATCTAACTTATCTTTTATCTCTTTTTGTTTTGACGCTTTTGAGAAACATTTACAGGTTGATGCCGCTTATACTGATTTCAGTAAAGCATTTCATCGTGTTTCTATTCCGGCTCTTGTGGCGAAACTATTCTTTTTTGGTTTTTGGTCCGATCACCAGTGGCTTTGCAGTTTTTTAACAGGTAGAACTCTTTCTAGTGTTTTCAGGTGTTGGCAAAATACTAGTTAATTCTTATCTATTATTAGATGATATGAAAATCTTTAAAGCTATTAAATCTTACGATGATTGTGCTTTGCTTCAAAAAGATCATCTGAATTTTGATAAATGTTTCATAATTTCATTTGCAAAAAAAAACTCTTCGTCCTTCCCTTATGCTCTAATCTAAATAATAAAACTCGTCAGCGTGTCACCGAAATTAATGACCTTGGTGTTCGATTAGATGCTAGTTTAACGTTCAGAAGCCACATCTCTCACATATTATGTGGCTCTTCTCTTCGTACATTGGGTTTTATCCGTCTCGGATTCAACTGTAAAATTATTATACTTTGCCCTAGTTCGTTCCAATCCGTGCTTCGGAGGGCACGTTAAGCCGGCGGTCCCCCTGAGTTGACGAATTTCCACCGTTAACAAAAAACAGGGCTACAGGCACATCTGAATGCTAGCCTAGTAAGCTGCTACACCGGATGTAAAACAACTAGTCCAAAATCGATCTGCGGACTACTCACCAACCCGTCTGGCCAGCGTGGTGAGTTATGGCCAGATCCTCCATAATATGGAGAGGCTTATGTCCAGCAGCAAGGCTGATGAAGAAGAAGAAGTTCGTTCCAAATTGGAATATGCATGTAGCGTTTGGTCGCCTCAATATCAAGTCCAAATCAATCAAGTTGAACGTGTGCAACACAAGTTCTTCAAATTTCTACATTTTAAACATGGTCGTGATAAAGAAGACTTCCGCGACGAAATTTATTTTAAATTTTGCAATGCTAAATCTTTGGAAACTAGACGGGCGGTGTTCGATCTTTGTTTTCCTCACTGGTTATTCAGCGGCAAAATCAACTGCACTCCCTTGCGTGAATTGTTTATTTTCAGAGAACCTGCAAGATTTACAAGGTCTAAATGGATTTTCGAAACCAAACTGCACGCAACAAAATATGGTAGTCACAATCTAGTGGCTAGGATGATTCGTCTGGTCAACAGTGCTAATGAAGACCCAAACTTTGATATGTTCAATGTTTCGCTGGCTAAGTTCAAGAAGATCCTTTGGACAATTATTGATCTAAAGTAATTTGGATTACGCTTATCGTGTCATTATTATTATATTTTCGTTTTTATTTATTTTGTGTCTTCTTGTGTAATGTATGTGTAATTAAAAAGGTTATCCGTTAATAAACTAAACTAAACTCAATAAAGATGTCGATTGGATTAACAAGGATATCATTGCCAAACTTCCAAAAGAGTTTACTGCATTCCCCCTTTTACTTCTGCTTCTATGCGGGTCATCCGCCGTTATTAATTTAATAGGTAGGTACTAGGTATCATAAAATAGTGTACAAGTAAAAAAGTACAAATTGATTAGTTATTGTTTATTTACTAAATAGCGTTTTCAAAATTGCTTATTTATTTTTTGAGTAGGTATTAAACTTTTACATTTAATAGTTAAACAAAGTTAATATACAACAAACTTGTTCAAATAGATTTTTCGGTTTTAATATTACGATTGCGTGTTAAATTTAAGCAAACGTTATTAAATAAATATTCGTTTCAAGCTATTTTTGTAATATTATTTAGCATTTCATTTACGTACATACTTGAAAATATAAAGTTACTTAATATTGAGTGTTTTATAAGCGTGAAGACATGATCAAAAAGTATTTAATCTTTTTTATGTTCATTAAGGTAATTGTGATTAACTCATCTAATTTCGAACCAGAACAATTATTGCAACATGCCAAAACATGTATACTCAAAATTGTTGAAGAAGTATTTCCCATAAATACTACCATACATTTGTTGGCCGATTCAAGCTTAAATCTCCAGTTCCTAAAATATATTGTGAATCCTAAAATAATAACAACAACTGACAACTTATTCAAAAAAAATATAAATATTTACAATAATTATATTATTTATGTGCACGGAGAAACAAATCTTATTACTTTCTTGGATTCGTTTATTAATAGTACAGTATGGCATTCAGGTCACAGTCCAAAAGGTAAATATCTGATTCTGACTTCATTTGTAACGGAAGCAAGGGTTATATTTAAATTTTTATGGAAATATAAAATCAAGAATGTTATTTTAATGGATCTAAATCAGGAAAGCTTCATCCTTCCTAAACTGTGCTTGTGGTTTCCATTGGATCCAAAAAATGATTGTGGAAAGAAATTTGAAATTGATTATTATGAAAATTGTACTTATCCAAAATCAAAACTAACCTTTATAGATACTCCAGCTTCAATTGCTGGTTGTACCATCCAAGTACTTCAAGATAAATCTGTAGATATCACCGATCCTATATACACCTTACACATATCTCCTCTAATTGTGCTGTTAGTAACCGTGTTTTCCTTATTGCAGCAAAGCTTTCATGTAAATATTGCTTATGTAACGCGTATTGCCGAAAAAGATTTAAACAATATAACAGATGATATTCTAACGGCCCCAATAATGACAAGAGACATAGAAAATTATGACATTAGTGATGCACTGTATTATGATAAGAGAGTTTGGCTTGTCCATCGACCTGGTAAAGTTACAAATTTGAGGGTGATTTATTCTGTTTTTGACAAGGAAGTATGGATTGCAATTTTATGTTGTGTTATATTGACAAGTATTATCTGGAACTTGATTGCAAAACGTTTCAATGAAAGAAGTTTTTATAAACAATTTTCAGGGTGCATTTTAAGCACAGTTTCTTTACTCCTTGCTATATCACTAAAATGGAACCCCGGATCTAGTCTTTTAAAAATACTTATGATTTTGTATTTATTCTTTATTATGCACATCGATAATGCATTTCAGAGTAAACTAAGCAGTATTCTGTTAATCCCTTCAAATGAACCGCCCATCGATACGATGCAAAAATTACTAGATTCAAAACTGGTTTTCTTTTCTAATAGATACACTGTTGCGATTTCGCTCTTTTTAAAACTCAGACCAGCTAGCTCTGCATGAAATCTTATCTTAAGGCCGGAGTTAGCATTTAAGTGAGAATACTTACCCTGCTTTTCTTTTATATTAAAGGTTGAAAAGACAGAAATTAAATCAATCAGAATTAGATAAAAAAATTATAATATATAGAAATAACTTAATTGAACGATACATTTTTAATATTACAAAAGCCAAAATGGATCACAAATCTTGACTCGTAATTTAAAAGTCGGAGTAACATCTATCATAATTAATACACAAAAACTTATTCTAAAAAACATAAATACACAAATAAACTGTGATTACGGTAAATGTGACAAAATTATTAAAAGATCATATTTAATCAAAAACTAAAGGAATTAAACCAGTAATCAAAGTTTACCAAATAGAAATTCGATAAATTATAATTGTGATAGGTACGTACCCAAAAGTTTATTATAAATACGAATTCACTCATTGTGCGCATTTTGTTGTCAAAGTTGGTTGATTTCCCAATCCATTTACTTTCTTTAATTATTGATGGTACGTGGTCCAAAATCCATGAAATTCCAATTCGGCGATACATTTATCCATATTTTTAAGGACACTGTATTTTATAATTCACTGTTTAAAGAGTTCACCAAATTTATTTCGTAACTTCTTAAAATTAGATACATTTTTAATAATTGTAGAATTCACAAACGAAATATTCGAATAGATTTTTGATAAATAACTATCTTAGTTTATACGATAATTGAGTTGACACTCATTATTATTTTAAGGCAGATTAAAAGTGTTAGCGATAAGTTAACTAATTCATTTCGTAACATAATGACTTCTTTACTGAACCAAAGCCAGAAGACAAGTGTGTTCACGTTTTAGAAATGTACCCTTCCTTTCGGTTTATCTTTTGAATAACTGTTTCTAATTGGTTATTCAGAGTGACCTGTTAGTCGTGTACCAATAAGATTAAGTTTTACCAGGATGCAAGTAACAATGAAAGTCTAAGAAAAATATGATACCAGTCTGTAGGCTCTAGCATTTAGATTTAAAGTTGCAAAATTGACTAATTTAAACATAAAGAATTTTATGGTTATTTTTATACAATAACAAATTCCCAGACGTTCTTTATTTAAACATATTTAGTAATTTACCAACGAATCGAATAAGTAATATTTAAGTTTTATTTATTTTATAAAATTGAATAAGTAAAATTATATTATTTTTAAAGGCGTAATTTTTTTAAAAGCGTGTTAATCGTAACAATTCCCTTTAAAGTTATAAAAAAACAAAAAAAAAATGCGTAATAGTCGTAGTAAAATAATAGTGAAGTTAGAAACATACAGAAAATGTTTCGTAAAACCAAAATTAATTATTTATTTAGTCACAATATAAGTAGGAAAAGGATTGCAAAGGAAACAAAAGGAATTGGAATAGGAAAGGATAGTTTCTTGAGATATTCACGGAGGGACTAGCTCGAAAATGATAACAAGATCTTATTGTTCTTCTGAACCAAAGGATTGATTCAGGAAATATATGTTAGGCGCCACTTGATTTGGAATATTCTGACCCTAAAATCAAGAAATGAAGCCAGAAAGTATTGGTGCAATCATATTTACAGCACGTAAAAGAAAGTTTATAAAAAAACTTGAAAAGTGTAATCATATCTACAACACTGCACAGGGTAAAAATCAGGTCATCATATTTACAGGCTTAAAGATCAATTATTCATAAAAATTATTAGAGTTCTTAACATGGACTAATTAACAATGTACGAGAAGGTAGATAGTTCCTGCACGGGATTCAGAACCGCTATGATCCTACAGGTGCATGCGCTTTAGAACATGAAATATTCCATAAGAATTTACAAAAGGTCATCATATTTACAAACCATTCTAATTAATCCTCAAGATCTTAATCTTTGTAATTTAAATGAAATAAAAAACTAATTAACTTCATATTATGTTCAGACAAATATTTAGAAAATATCATGAAAACTAACGGGATCAAAATCTAGTTTTGCCCTACCTAATTAATCAAAAATAATTTACTAAAGGGATTTCCCTAAGAATACAAAGTGTATTATTCACAGTCACCAACTTATTAAAATAAAAAGGTGCCTCAAAATTCAGAGTTCGGACCTGTAGATTTAATAAACAAAACAATTACAGAGTGACATTCGGTATCCGCGTCAACCGAGCGCTCTAATCCCAATAAAGTCTTGAAATCAACCCAAGTTCTCCTTCCAACATCCGAGGTTTAAAATCATATTTACATTAAATTAGTGAATAATCCAAAATCAAACTATGTTAACTTCGTCTTGTATCTAGAAAATATTTAATAAAATCAAGAGAAGACTAACGGGACCAAAAGCTGGGTTTTGCCCTACCTAACCTAAAATTAAAAATTAATAAAGGGATTTTCTAGAAAAGTTTCGAAGTGTATTACTTCAGATAATAAATTATCAAAAATAATCCGTTGCATCAAAATTAGGAAGTTCGGTCCTGTAAAGGAAATTCAACCAAATAAAATTACAGAGTAATATCAAGAGTCCGAGTCGTCTTGCCATTATTTGTCCCAATAAATTATAAGGAAGCATCCTATTCAAATTTTCCCAACCTAACCTGATGTGAAGAATCAAATTTACAATATTCAATTTCCGGTATTGAATATTTCAGAAGATATGGAAACTTACTTCATATCCGCCACTCCTGAATGGGGATTATGAAAATATTATTATGGGCCAGACGCCTAAATTGTTATTGGCCAGACGCCTTAAATTTAATGCGATGCATTTAAAATATTTAATATTTATAGAGCTCTTTTTCGTAGAATATGGCAGGTTTAGTTCTAGTCGCAATGGTCTTTCAATAACACAAAATTAGATACTAGCTAATTTTAAGCTGAAGTTAAGCTAATTTTAAGCTAAGGTTAAGCTAATTTTAAGCTAAGGGAATTTTAAATTTTTTATAGTTAAAATAATTATTAATTTTAGATAACTTCGTAAATTACGACATTTAATAAATTCAACAATACACAAGAAAAGAAAAAGGACATAATGTTCAATCTTACAACACGGGACGTTATAGTTAATTCAAAAAAATTTTTTTTTTTTTTTAACATATTCACGCGTGACGTTAAAGTTAAATAATATAAACTTAATTTATTTAAGACAAAAGTAAAAGTAATAATATACTCGACATTAATTATTAATTAGACAAAACAAATTCAAAACTCTAAAAATGAAGACAACAAAATACAAAATCAGATAGGCTTTCAAGTGACAACTACGTTAAATAGATTGATTATTTATTAATTAGACAAACAAATTTAAAATGCTAAAATTTATGATATCAAAATACCAAAATTTTATAAGTTTTCAAGGAATAACTACGTTAAATTGATTAATTATTAAGAATAAAAATTTTAAAAAATGATAAAATTAAAATATTAAAAGTGAAATGAGCCTATCAACAAAACAACATTACATTTACCGACTATAGGTGATCAATCCATAATCAATGGTAAAGTAAATCAAGGAGCGATTAAACATTATTGGGGTTGCGACCAAAGACTACCATATTATTATGTGGAATAAAATATTCTTATTTTATTCGGAATGATTCGAAAAGAAAATATTAAGATAAGAGACGGCAAGATAAGATTTTTGCTCGAGACTTATCGGTATAAGATATTGTTAGATTGCTAGCGATATTTAATCGATACGCGATGCTAATCATTTGAAGTTAATCATCGATAATTCTGTTATCTTTTAGATAAAATATATTATTATCGTTAGTTGTTATATTTTAACGATTAACTATAATATATAACTATTGTTATAATTATTAAACTATTGTTGACCTACATTTAAAAAATTGTTGATTTAGGAACTTAACTTACTATACCAACTAAATCTTAAAGTAATCGGCAAAATGGTATAGGCAAAGATAATGATTGTTTAAAAACCCGTCGTCAATAAGTTCTCTCAAGTAACTTTGTAATTCCTTAACAGCCAAACACATGTCTTGGAAGCACTAAGGGATTTTAAACTGGAATACGCATTACCAGACGTAATTCTGATTCCTTATTTATTTAACAGCAACTGAATAATTGCCAAAATAATTTTATTTGGGCCTTAACCAAGATGTTAATAAAAGATGTTTAATAAATTCCTAACTCTTCTTATTGAGCTGAGGAAAGCCGATAACAATGATGTTAAAAAGATTAAGAGATCTAAATTAAATAATCATACTCTACAAATTTAAGACAATTCAGAGCCATACATATGTGGGTGTTTAGAATACTTAATTCTGTTAGAGATTTTTTTTTCTATTAGATACAAGTGTAGTATTATTAAGGTGTATTAATTCCTAAATCTTAATGAAATTCATATTGTTCTTTATTGAAATGAGGGAAGCTGATAATAATGTTGTTATAAAATTTTTAGAAACCTAAAATAAATAATAATACTCGACATTCAAAGAAAGTTCAGGGCCATACGTAAGTGGTTGTTTAGAATCACTTAAAATGTTCGATATTCTCTTTATAAAGGCATAAGTTATTATCAAAAGGTTTATTACTTCCTACATCTTAACGAATTTACTATATTAAAATAATATAATTAATAAGTCAACATAGCTCTATAATATTATTAAATGAGCACATAAAAATAAAATATGCTTGATAACAGATCGATTAAAGTTACATAATTCGTAATACTTGACCTCAGACAGGACAATTATTGTATACGTATTTTATGTAATCCGATAATTGTTCATTTTTAAATTTATTATTTAAAATGACTTAAAGATATTCATATTTACATGGACCAGTTCCATAAAAATTCTCAAATATTGATGTTTGTTGATAAATCGTAAAGACAATAAAATGTTTTCGATAAATCTTAACTTCGAGAATTATAATTGATATGAAATTTAATTAACTTCTTTTTGTAGTTCAGATCCTACCTGTCAAAGAGTCAATTACATATGGCCAACCGCCAATATTAATTTCAACTTAAAAGTTGTATCTACTTAATTACTGGAAAAACGATTCCAATAATTTTGTAGGGTTACCTATTTTTTCCTTCTGCTACTCATCCTTATTAACCATAGGACATGATAACAAAATTAAGATAGTAGTACTAATCTACCTAGATAAAGTCATCATTCTAATAAAAATGATTATAAAAAGGGAAGTTACTAATTTAATTTGAAGTTAAAATGATTAAATGTTGTTAAAGAAATTCAAATTGTTTTAATTCATATAAGTTATAAAACGTCGAAAAGAAATTTAAATGAATTAAGGTAAAACATTATTATAATTAATTAATGATTAATTAAAAACAAAGTAAAGTGACTTACGCAAAATAATATAATTGAGATTTGATAAACAAGAAATTACTTATAAAAATTCAAAAATGAAATTGAAGATAATACAATAATTTTAACGTTACTAAAATTAAATAATGAATGTATTTGATTCAAAGAAAATATTGATTGATAAAAAGAAATAATAAATTGAACTGAAGTGATTTAACAATGAAGGGTTAAAAATAAAAATGAAGATAAAACAAAAATTTAACGTTATTACAATTTACATAATGAATTTATTTAATTCAAGAAAAGTATTAATTTACAAAAAGGATAATAAATTGAACTGAAATAATTTAACACTAAAGGGTTTAGTTACTATTTCAAACGCTATTAAAGTTAATTTGAACTTAATAATTCTGCAAACAAAATTTAACAATACTATAACGGCATTAGTTCGATATTCATTAAATAATCGTATAAAAGATAATCGAAGTTTTATTTCATAACTGGACTTCTAATAATTTTTCAAATTTTTACCGAGCTCTGGTAGAACAGAAATACAATTAAAATAAATCCATCAACGCAATAAGGTACGTATTATTTTATTATAGAAATCAGTTAAGTAATTCAAAACATAACACTAAGTTATAAATAAAATTTTTTTTTTTTTATAATTAAATTCAAAAATGATAATAAAGATACTAATTTATGTATGCAAAAATAAAATTAAAATGTTCTAATTATATTACTAAAGAATGTGAAACGACAACAAAGTTCACCTTGAACTTGAAAAGTTAAGGTCCTACACCAATGATAAATTAATCAGTAAAAATGATCAAACGAAAAAATTAAAATTTAATTCAATGCTAGTTTTCAAAATGACTAAATAATTGATAGTTAATTTACTTTATTTTAGAAAAGAAAATATAATTTTTAAATAAAATTCCATTTTAAAAGCTAGAATGATATTATTTATTGCAGAATAAGTTGTAATGTATAACTTTCAGATCTAAAAATAAATGAAACGAACACCTCTGGTGTTATTCACGGACTTGATGAGGTAGCCTGTAAGGAATAAGTTGGTCATTGTTCTTTAGTTATCGACGTCTCGATAATTAATGACGTAATCACATATTCTTAAAAACTATAAAACTTAATATTACGGAAAGCTTTAAAACAACTTAAAAATAATTTACGTTAAATACTTAATAATATTTCTTGATCTAAAATGAATTAACGAAAATCTTATCTAAGATTTATTATTTACAGGGAATAATTATAAATGACTTAATTTAATAATTTAAGCAAAATTCTTACGCGATAAAATCCTAAAATTAGCTAACGAGGTTATTTTTTACACTAAAAGAAATTACTTACTAAAGAGTATGGTTACACAAAATAAAAATCTATTAATGATAATAATTAGATAGCCTAATTTAATTTATATACAGAGAAGAAATTTAATTAACTCAATTATACCTAAAACAAAAAATAAAAATCTATAAGTAATAATTTATAGTCAAGGTAACTTTACTTTATTTACAGGGAGTTTCTAAAATACTTGACCGTACTTAAAATAAAAATGTCAATCTATAATTGATAATTATTAGACAACCTAAGTTAATTTTATACACAAGGAAAAATTTAATCTAAAAGATTACATGCAAAAACAAAAAATCTATACTTTATTATTTATTAGGGAAATACTAAATTACTTGATAATACGTAAAAATCTACAATAAAAATCTAAGGAGTAATTACTAGACAAAATCTCTACATGAAATTCCTATACAAGGGAGGATTTAAATTACTATACTACAATAAAAACAAAAATAAAAATCTATAAAAGGACGTTAATCTATAAACTTTTATGTAAGAGAATTAATTCAAATATACGTAATTTGGAAAATCAAAATTTAAAGAGATGTTCAAAAATTAGATTTTCAGAAAGTAAAAGAATTTAGTTTTTTAATTAACGAAACTAACTTTATCCAAAATTAAAAGAATTGGGTTTTACTTACTTAAAAATTAATTACGTTATGACCGCAAATAAAAATACGAAAAGCTAAAAGGATTTAAAATGGATATCTAATATAAATTAACGACCCACTCATAGTTAAATAATTAGTACATTGTACGTTTACATGTACATTTAATGTAAAAACATCTACGAATTTATAAGTGAAGCAATGGTTTTCTTAACATTCGAAATTATTTTCAAAAATAATTTTTAATCTAAATAATTAGAATTCCAAAAATTCGCAAAAACAAAAAATTACGTTAACTTTACATGTTTACGAAATTTAAAAACACAATCTTCAAAACTAAGTTTCTGATATTTAAAATATATTTGATAAAGCTATTTAAAATAATTTTTAAAATAGGGACTAAGAAATTTACTTTTCTTAAAAATATTCGAATACGTTATGAGTTAATTATTAAAAAGAATTACACTATTAAGTTATGAACTCGAGGGTTCGATACCTATGATATCATCGTCTCTTAGAAACAAGGGTCACCAAACAAGTTGCTTCTCGCAAGTATAAAACAGGGTTACTAAACAAGTTAAAAATATAAGTTAATTATTAATTTTAATGAAAGAGATTTTTAGTTTTTATAATTTTCACTAACAGAATTGATTTATTATTTTAAGTTAATTACTTGATCAAGGTAATTATTAATGATTTTCAAAGAAGCAAAATTTATCTAATTTAAAATTTATAATTGATAAGACATAAAGAAACATATGTTTAAGAATAAAAAATGTAATTCGTTACTACACGGGGTTATTAAAAAGTTCTATACAAAATTAATTTATATTTTCCTAAAAAAATTTAATTTAGTAGTTATTATTTATCAGTTAAAACTTCTGAGTTCGTCTCATTCCTAAACAAAAGGATAATATGACCTCATACCTAAACAAATTTGCTCGAAAGCGCCGACTCCCTCAAAACCCATTCGTTTACGATCCAGTTTTACAAGAAAAAATAAAATAGCTATTATGTTACACGTTAATTTGACTTAAATATTTTTTTTACACAAGAAATCAAAATTTGTTTAATAAAATTTCCGACAATTAATTAGATAGTAATTTATATTACATTACTTGATTACACAGAAAATAATTTTTTTTTTTTTTTACTTTAATTTGTTAAGGGACGATCAAAATTAAACTTTAATATACTTTAAAAGATTTGATAATTTCTCAATTTAATTTTAGGAAGCTTAGCTACGTTATTATAATAATAAATAATATTCAAAATAATATTTTATGACAAAAGAAAATAGATGACTTAAAATTTCCAAGGATACTCACATAGTAAACGTCAATAATAATTTTAAAGGATTAGATAATTTCAAATTGATTTTTGGAAGATTTAAGTTTTTCTTAAATATTACAAATTAATCATTAAAAACAAAAAAATAGTTTAACTCAAATTTTGAAGAAAAGTTCGTAATAATGTTAGTCATAATAAACATTTGTCTACGACAATGTTTTCATAAAAAGCGCTAATTAAAATAATTTATACAAAAAGCTTTTTTTTATCAATATTTACAACGGTATTAATAGATTCGAAATTACTGAGGAAGCATTTCGATATTTTTCTCAAGAAACAGGAGTAGTCATAATCAGGATTTTAATCAGTCATAATTGGGATTATTTGGTCTTTTCAATCTCACCCAACATCTCATTACTTTATCAAAATCAGTAATCAATATTCTCTTCATAATTAATTTTGATTTAAAATCAAAAATTATATTGACATTATTTTTGTACATCAAAAATAATATTTTTTCCGATCTTACTTTCCAATCAGATAACATTAAAACAAATTGTTACTTCATTTGTTTAATCAACGTTAAACATTTAGCTAGCAAAAAGTTTGAATATTTAAGGAATTTTTAAAATAGTTATACAAAAATGAAGTCGTTATACTCATATAAAATATTTTTATCAAAATACACCAAATTAAGGTATAGAGACATAAAAGTAAAAGTTATGCTGTTATTTAAAAATCAAAAATCGTATTTGACCAGAAATCCTACCGTTGATTCCCTAAAATGAATCTAATTTCCATTTATGTGTAGGTATTTATTCATTATAATTTTCCTCTATTTTTATTTCTTTAGCCAAAAAACCTTTTGTATCGTTATTGCTTATTTTATTTGATATGCAACTAATTTTTGATTTCGAAATTTCGATAATTTCATACGTTAAATTGTTTTTTAATATTTTATTAAATTCTGTTAAAGATTTTTTAATATCGCTAACATTTTCTTCCCATTTTTTACTAAAGAATTTTGTAGTTAAGAGTTTGTTATTTACCAATACGATTCGTAATTTAACCTCCATCTCTGATTGATTTAATTTTTACAGAAAGCTATTCTTAATTAAATGCTCCACTTGCGGGCGACATTGTTGCGATTTCGCTCTTTTTAAAACTCAGACCAGCTAGCTCTGCATGAAATCTTATCTTAAGGCCGGAGTTAGCATTTAAGTGAGAATACTTACCCTGCTTTTCTTTTATATTAAAGGTTGAAAAGACAGAAATTAAATCAATCAGAATTAGATAAAAAAATTATAATATATAGAAATAACTTAATTGAACGATACATTTTTAATATTACAAAAGCCAAAATGGATCACAAATCTTGACTCGTAATTTAAAAGTCGGAGTAACATCTATCATAATTAATACACAAAAACTTATTCTAAAAAACATAAATACACAAATAAACTGTGATTACGGTAAATGTGACAAAATTATTAAAAGATCATATTTAATCAAAAACTAAAGGAATTAAACCAGTAATCAAAGTTTACCAAATAGAAATTCGATAAATTATAATTGTGATAGGTACGTACCCAAAAGTTTATTATAAATACGAATTCACTCATTGTGCGCATTTTGTTGTCAAAGTTGGTTGATTTCCCAATCCATTTACTTTCTTTAATTATTGATGGTACGTGGTCCAAAATCCATGAAATTCCAATTCGGCGATACATTTATCCATATTTTTAAGGACACTGTATTTTATAATTCACTGTTTAAAGAGTTCACCAAATTTATTTCGTAACTTCTTAAAATTAGATACATTTTTAATAATTGTAGAATTCACAAACGAAATATTCGAATAGATTTTTGATAAATAACTATCTTAGTTTATACGATAATTGAGTTGACACTCATTATTATTTTAAGGCAGATTAAAAGTGTTAGCGATAAGTTAACTAATTCATTTCGTAACATAATGACTTCTTTACTGAACCAAAGCCAGAAGACAAGTGTGTTCACGTTTTAGAAATGTACCCTTCCTTTCGGTTTATCTTTTGAATAACTGTTTCTAATTGGTTATTCAGAGTGACCTGTTAGTCGTGTACCAATAAGATTAAGTTTTACCAGGATGCAAGTAACAATGAAAGTCTAAGAAAAATATGATACCAGTCTGTAGGCTCTAGCATTTAGATTTAAAGTTGCAAAATTGACTAATTTAAACATAAAGAATTTTATGGTTATTTTTATACAATAACAAATTCCCAGACGTTCTTTATTTAAACATATTTAGTAATTTACCAACGAATCGAATAAGTAATATTTAAGTTTTATTTATTTTATAAAATTGAATAAGTAAAATTATATTATTTTTAAAGGCGTAATTTTTTTAAAAGCGTGTTAATCGTAACAACACAATAGAAAATTTGAGGAAAGAAAATCTGTACAATAACAGCGTATTTGCACAAATTCTTAAGAAAATGGTGGCGGTTGATTCTTTGGATAATGCTGAATATATAAGGAAAGTAGCTTACGATAAAAATTGCAGTACACAGGTGGAAAAATATATTACATTAAAAGTATATCCAAATGAAGTTAAACTTTTGCGTTTTATTGAAGACAACAGCGGATTACTTGGCTACCATATGATACTGGGGTTTAAAAAAGGACATTACTTCTTGGAAATATTTAACAAAATTAATAGTAGACTCGTAGAGAGTGGCTTCTATGAGAACATTTTTTCCAACTCGACCAATCATCCGATGGAAGAAAATAAATCCAACTCTCAGAATTTAACACTTCAACATTTTTATAGTGTTTTTATTATTTGGTTTTGTGGTTTAATGCTTGCATTTTTTACGTTTGTAATTGAAATTTGTAATTGATTCGTTTGTGTTAACAAGAACGTAGCGATGTAATTTTGTAAAATGCATTTAATCCATTCATATAATATATTGTGGTATCTAAAATCAATTTAAAAAAGCCGAGCAATTTTGTAATCAAGCGAAATCGTCACAAGTTTGACATCGGAAAGTTAAATATTGCGATTGTTTGATCAAAAGCTGAAGGCCTCTTTTATTGACTTTAGGAATCGAAACTTCCTGCAGATACTGAGTCGGAACAGAAATAATAAGTGAACCAAGTGATTGGGGGCTGGTCGGAGCTTTAATTTGTTGAGTTGAGAGCACATCAGCGTGTTGTATTTCCCGAATCAATAGAGGGATGGACAGTTGGCTTGAAATATGACAATATATTCAAAGTACATTATGTAAAAATATACAAAGAAGTAGTATAGAAAAAATACAGAAAATGTTAATATTATGTAGATTTATAGAATTATTTTAATTGCTTTTTAATTTTAAATAAAAGGTTTTTTTAAAAATTTTTATTTTTTGATTTTTTTTGTCATATTTTTCAAATACAACTTCTCTTATTGAATTGTGCTGTCCTTATATCTATCCTTTTGTTACTCATATCATTAACTCGTGCCTGTTGGACGGCAGTTTTCCGGATATTTGGAAGAAAGCTTTGGTTAATCCTTTGCCAAAGGTAAGACCTCCTTCTGAGCTATCTCAAGCATTACACTCTTAATATAGAATATTGCTATCTCTTATGAGATTTACAAATCCTTTTATTGGGGTGAATTACTCCCCATTTTACAGTATATCTAAACGAATCACATAAACTAACAAACTAATTCTACAATCTGAAATTGAAACGTCAAATTACACCTCTCTTATCTATTTTCCCATTTCTTCTCTACTTCTCTTTCACAGTCTAGGGTGTCTCTTGGCTTCATCCACAATCTGTTCATGGTCCTAAGATCTTGTTCTACCTGATCTCTCCACCTTATTCTTGGGCGATTCTCGCTCGGTTTCCACATCGTGATGGCTTTTATCGCCGCAGTATTACTGGATCTCATTATATGTCCCATCCATCCTATTCTTTGGGCTTTCACAAATTTGACTATATCTTCTCCACCCATAGCCTCCAAAATTTCATGGTTCATAAGCCGTCTCATCTCTTCGTTAGTCTCCTTCTTGGGTCCCAATATTGTTCTCAACACTTTTCGCTCAAAAACTCTCAGTCGCTCCTCGTCCTCCATTGACATACACATGGTTTCAGCCGCATACGTGACCACCGGTCTGATAAGTGTTCTGTATATTTTAATCTTTGTGCCTTCTGCTAGTTGTTTATTCACCAGTAAATTTTTATTTACGTAATATGTCCTGTTTCCAGCCTTAACTCTACTTTCAATCTCCTCTCTTCTCCTTCCAGATCTGTCCACTAGCACTCCCAGGTAGCAGAATGTTTCAACCTCTTCAAACTCATAGTTGTCCACTTTCAATTTATTTCTTCTGTAATCAGTGTTTCTATCACATTTCATGTACTTCGTCTTGTTGCCATGTACTTTCAAGCCCATCTTATCCGCTGCTCTTGCTAACTCTCTGAATGTTTCGATCGTCCTCTTAAGCGATCTCGCTACTATTACAATATCATCCGCGTATGCGATTATTTCTATTTCCTTCTTTATGATTAATCCCTTGCATTCTGTATCTCTAATTATCTTCTTAATTACCAGATTAAACAAGGTCGCCGATAGTGCATCCCCTTGTCTAACGCCCCCATTTATTTCAAAAGCTGCTGTTGTTCTAACGCTTATCTTTGTTTTCTCCAATGTCATCTTTATCAGTCTCTGGAGTTTTCTTGGTATCAATAATTCTTTTAGTATTTTATATAACTCTTTCCTGATTACCTTGTAGAAAGCTTGCTTAAAGTCAACAAACAGCAGGTGGATGTCAATGTCGTGTTCGCGGCACTTCTCTATTACTTGCTTTACCACATGTATAGCATCAACAGTGGATCTTCCTCTAATAAAGCCATATTGACATTCGCTCATATTCCCCTTTGTGTGTACGATCAATCTATTATGCAACAGTGCCGTTAACACCTTGTACGCTGAGCCAAGTAAAGTGATACCTCTATAATTCATACATTCGTCAGCGCTTCCTTTCTTTTTTATAACAACCACTTCTCCTTCATTCAATTTTTTAGGCATTTTCTCCTCTTCCCAAACTCTTCTGATTATATCGCATATTCTCTCCCTCACCATTTTACCTCCGTTCTTTATCAATTCATTTTCTATTCCATCCACTCCTGGTGCCTTGCCATTCTTCATTTTGTCTATTGTATCCAAGATCTCTGCGTTGGATGGGGTTTCTACTTTTTCTTCTTCTTCCTCTTCATTATCCATTATATCTTCTTCCGACTCATCCGTCTCCTCATAATCTCTATTTAGTAACTTTTGGAAATGTCTCGTCCATATCTTTTCGATCCCTTTTGCGTCATATTCCATTACACCATGTTCATTTTTCATGCCTCTTTCCTTGATGTTACATTTAATCTTCTGCTTTTTTAGCATTTGATAGAACACTCTCGATCTATTAATATTATTGCTTTTTTCTATTTCATCCATTTGCTTTTCAATCCATTCATTCTTCTTCCTTCTATACAGTTTATTTGCATTCTTCAGTGTATTACCGTATTTGTCTTTGTCTTCCATCCTACCGGATCTTCTCCAACGTTCTCTTGCTTCTCTTTTCGCTGTACTGGTTGCTACAACATTCATCATCAAACCATTCCTTTTGCTTTATTCTTTGTCTGTATCCAATTTCTTCACTTGCACATGTCTTTACTCTCCGTTATATTTTTCCATTCCTTCTCTAGGTCATCTGATTTTTCGTTCTTCTCCATTTCACTCTCCATTCTATCTTCATATTGTTTTCTAATTTTAGCTTTGTTCAGTTCTTCCGTTGCTATCTTTTTAAACCCTGTTCTACTTATCTTGAAATTCGGCCACGTTTGCTTGATCTTTGCGATTACCAGGTAGTGATCTGTGTCCGCATTTATGAATTGTTTGTGCTTAATTATTATTTTCGTTTGTGCAAGCACTGTTCCCGAAATAGAACCTAATTAATATAATTTTTATCAAAATGGTTAACTTATGTAAGAATTGGAAATGTTCTTCTTTAATTTTGTTTAGCTTGCAAGTTTTTACCAACATAAAAAAGGAAGAACTAATACACTATATTAACCAAAATTCATAAAAGTGAATATAAAATTGAATTTTGACATTATCTCTAAATTATCTACACAGTATAGTGCTTTCGAATAGATTTACGGTAAATGAAAAATTGCTATTGGATGAAGAACCTACGTCCTCATTATATGAAGTGAAATATGAAAACAGCAATGACAGTACAACAATTGAAAACAATGAAGAAATTGAAACGCTAATGAAATTTAAATTGATGTTATCGATGGAAGAATGGAATCGAATGATTATTATTGATCCGGTGTCACACAATCAAAAGGATCAACCAAATTCTATGCAATTTTACCCTGTATGAATGCCCTTTGAATGGACTAAACCAGTAAACGAACATTTCTTTGAGCTTACTAAAAAAACCTTGTTGCCTAAGTTTTAAAAGAAATAAGATTTTTCCTGATGGAAACATTTTTCTTCAGTTTGAAACCTGATGCAAATATGTAACAGTTTGTTAATTGGTTTTGGCACAAATCTTCCACCACCATATTCTGGCGTGATTATAGATTGTACATGTAGTGGAGATTATCGAAGTTATAGTGGTGAAAAAAAGCGTAGAATATTGAATACGAAACATTCAGAATAGGAAACACAGATATTGGATTGAAATATGTCTGCTTAGAAGAAATAGAATACTCCACGATTAATGATAAAGATATAGCTCCCGTCTACAATTATTTTTGAAAAAATACAAAAAGTTGTAATATTTGTCTTGAGGAAGCTAAATGTGAATAAAATAATGGGAATCGGGATAATTTGCAATACTCACTATGAAGTATTGCTAAAAAGTTACTTTGCATTGTGCAAACTGTTGCCGTGTGGTCTGCCGTGATTATACTAATATTTAAATATGAGAATATTACCGAATCATCAGGTCTTTCAACATGAACCGTTACCTACATAGTTTGTTGGGAGGCTAAAAAAAATTTTTCAAACAAATTTTTTTAAGGGGAGGGTAAAAATAACGAAAAATTGGGATATTTTGGGGTGAATTTTCGTCAGGTCCTAACAAAATTGTTTGATCGCTTACTGCTCTTGGAAAATTAAATCTACATTGATTATCCTTCCTCTTCTTATAGCAAGTTGTTGAATGAGAGTGTATTTGAACCCGTTTTACTATTTCGTTTAATTCCTCATCTTCATTATGTGGCTCTAGGACTTTTTTGTATTTTGAGAAGAAATGCTGAAGAACAGTACGTAAATAATTATTATTTACATACTTATTATTTTTAACATTAATAGCATTTTAATTTTAGCATTATAATATATAACATAAATAATTATTATTTACATACTCTTCTTCAGCATTTCTTCTCAAAATACAAAAAAGTCCTAGAGCCACATAATGAAGATGAGGAATTAAACGAAATAGTAAAACGGGTTCAAATACTCTCTCATTCAACAACTTGCTATAAGAAGAGGAAGGATAATCAATGTAGATTTAATTTTCCAAGAGCAGTAAGCGATCAAACAATTTTGTTAGGACCTGACGAAAGTTTGCGTAACAATGGACGATTTTGTATTTTGAGAAGAAATGCTGAAGAACAGTATGTAAATAATTATAATCCGCAGATACTGAAAATGTGGAAAGGAAATATGGACATCCAGGCCTGTGGAAATGTGACAGCGGTATCTTATTAAATCGCGAAATATACTTCGAAGCACGAGCCCCAGGATGTAGGTCAAGCGGTGAAAGATGCCGTTTAGAGTGCAAACCTATCATGGGGATATCAGTAAGCATCAATTGTTTGCAGTTTCTATGGCAAAGAACACGAAACAATGTCATTTATCAAACATCTGTTTTCAGGGGTCTCAAAATTTGGAGCATTTTTAATCCAACATTACATTATGTTAGTGTGGACTTCCACGATTCTGAAACTCAATCCTTCACCAGTAATCTGAAAGCCTTCCTCCTAAAACTTCATCGTTGTTCTTCAAAAATCTCATTAAAGCATTTACACGTATCATAAATTGACGACTCAAAGTCACAGGATGTTCGTCTACCAAATTTGTTCTATCATTGAAACTTAAATCGCTTGGATTATCATTGGGTCTTCTTGCGGCAATTAAAAGTACTTTAAGTATATAATTCCGTATTTTTGTTCACATCCACAAGCTAATCAGCAAGCTAATCTTGCTTTATGTGTTTTTGATCGTCCAAAGTCAGAGAATTATTTGAAACAGATGTAATATTATTTTGGACGAAGCCCTGTAGATTTCTGAATATGGATTGAATAACATCGATCAACTTTTGCGAAGTGTTGAAAATCCTCATTTCCCTCTTGGTGGCAAAGCGATAGTACTAGGAAGAGATTTTTGTCAATATCTTGCTGTACAACCACGAGTGAATAGAAATGAGTTGTTAGATTTGCTCCGTGTTGATTCGGAGCAATGGCGGTTTCTGAATAATTCCTAAATTTAAGCAATATTAGAGAAATGCCGATTAATGCAATGAATGAAATTGAATTGCCGTTTCGGAAAACAATCTCATTGAGGAGGTGTTTAGAAACTGCTTTGGCAATTAGACATTATGAAGAGATGAAAGATAGAGCCATAATCGCGCCACTCAATAATAGATGTCGATTGGATTAACAAGGATATCATTGCCAAACTTCCAAAAGAGTTTACTGCATTCCCCCTTTTAGGCACCATAAAATATTGTATAAATAAATACGTACAAATTGATTAGTTGTTTATTTACTAAAAAGCGTTTTCAAAATTACTTATTTATATTTTGAGTAGGTACTAAACTTTTACATTTGATAGTTACACAAAGTTAATAGACATCAAAGTTGTTCAATTAGTTTTTTTTTCAGTTTTAATATTAGTATTGCGTGTTAAATTTAAGGAAACATTATTAAATAAATAATCGTTTAAAGCTATGTTGTAATATTATTTAGCACTTCATTTACATACTTGTAAATATAAAGTTGATTAATATTGAGTGTTTGTAAGCGTGAAAGATATGATCAAAAAGTATTTAATCTTTTGTATGTTCATTAACGTAATTGTGATTAACTCATCTAATTTCGAACCAGAACAATTGCAACATGCCAAAAAATGTATACTCAAAATTGTTGAAGAAGTGTTTCCCATAAATACTACCATACATTTGTTGGTCGATTCGAGCGTAAATCTCCAATTCCTAAAATATATTGTGAATCCTAAAATAATAACAACAACTGACAACTTATTCAAAAAAACTATAAAGATTTACAATAATTATATTATTTATTTGCACAGAGAAACAAATCTGATTACTTTTTTGGATTCGTTTATTAATAGTACAGTATGGCATTCAGGTCACAGCCCAAAAGGTAAATATCTGATTCTGACTTCATTTGTGACGGAAGCAAGGGTTATATTTAAATTTTTATGGAAATATAAAATAAAAAATGTTATTTTAATGGATCTAAATCTGGAAAGCTTCATCCTTCCTAAACTGTGCTTGTGGTTTCCATTGGAACCAAAAAATGATTGTGGAAAGAAATTTGAAATTGATTATTATGAAAATTGTACTTATCCAAATTCAAAAATAACCTTTACAGATGCTCCGACATCAATTGCTGGTTGTTCCATCCAAGTACTTCAAGATAAAAATGTAGATATCACCGATCCTATGTACACCTTATACGTATCTCCTCTAATTGTGCTGTTAGTAACCTTGTTTTCCTTATTGAATCAAAGTTTTCATGTAAATATTGCCTATGTAACGCGTATTGGCGAAAAAGATGTAAACAATATAACGGATGATATTCTAACCACACCAGTAATGACCAGAGACATAGAAAGTTATGACATTAGTGATGCACTGTATCATGATAAGAGAGTTTGGCTTGTTCATCGACCTGGTAAAATTACTAATTTGAGGGTGATTTACTCTGTTTTTAGAAAGGAAGTATGGATTGCAATTTTATGTTGTGTTATGTTGACAAGTATTATCTGGAATTTGATTGCAAAACGTTTCAATGATATAAGTTTATATAAACAATTTTCAGCATGCATTTTAAGCACAGTTTCTTTACTATTTTCTATGTCACTAAAATGGCATCCCGTATCTACTCTTTTAAGAACATTTATGATTTTGTATTTATTCTTTATTATGCACATCGATAATGCATTTCTAAGTAAACTAAGCAGTGTTCTATTGATCCCTTCAAATGAACCGCCCATCGATACGATGCAAAAATTACTGGATTCAAACCTGATTTTCTTTTCTAATAGATACACAATAGAAAATTTGAGAGAAGAAAATCTGTACAATAACAGCGTGTTTACACAAATTCTTAAAAGAATGGTGGCGGTTGACTCTTTGGATAATGCTGAATATATAAGGAAAGTAGCATATGATAAAAATTGCAGTACACCCGTGGAAAAATATATTACATTACAAGTATATCCAAATGAAGTTAAACTTTTGCATTTCATTGAAGACGCCAGCGGATTACTTGGCTACCATATGACACTTGCTTTTAGAAAAGGACATTATTTCTTGGAAATATTTAACAAAATTAATAGTAGACTCGTAGAGAGTGGTTGGTATGAGAACATTTTTTCCAACTCGACTAGTCATGCAATGGAAGAAAATGATTCCAACTCCCAGAAATTAACACTTCAACATTTTTACAGTGTTTTTATTATTTGGTTTTGTGGCTTAATGCTTGCATTTTTTACGTTTGTAATTGAAATTTATAATTGTTTCGTTTGTGTTAAGAGGAACGTATTAGCGATGTAGTTTTGTAGAATGCATATTAATCCATTCATATAATATTGTATATTCAAGGTAGGTACGTAAAAATATAACAATAGAAAGAAGTAGTTTAGAAAAAATATAGGAAATGTTAATTATTATGTAGATTTATAGAATAATTATAGCTGTGATTGCTTTTTAATTTTAAATAAAAGGTTTTTTGTTTAAATTTTTAATTTTTTATTTCATTTACTTTATTTTTTGGTTATATTTTTCAAATACAGCTTTGTATTTAAACTACTATAGCTTCATATCCTATCAGAATTCTCCAAGTATATATTGCGCTGTTATATATATTGAAGTGTGCAAAAAGTCAGTCAATTTAGCCAGTTAGAATTTGCTTAAAATAAGTTATGTCAACTTTAAAGACATTTAAGCTGGATGCAATTTTACAAGACGAAAGAGATATTTTGTAACCTATGACACATGAAACATACAATTTTGATTTTTCCATTTGTAACTTGATGAGAGTTTATGTTTTATTCTGAAAGTGAAAAGTGATATTTAAATCTGTGGCGGAAAAAAATGTGGCGCATACTTACGATATTGTTGCTAATTTTTATTTTTATTATGATGGTATTTTGAACTTTTAAGCCAATTTTACGGCGAGGTCTTGTCTTGTGCCGATTGTCCAGAGAGACGTTTGTAAGTTGCGGACATTTTCGCGATTTTCCAAAAGAAGACCTTTCTGCAAGCTTTTGTAGCCACAAAAGCTAATATATCGGCGATAAATAGTAAAAGTGAGTTTGTTGAATACTTTACTCTGTAAAAACTACGTTTTTACACATATTTGTGAATCGAGCATTTTTCGATTCCATTATTAAAATTTGCGTTTTGGATGCCATCGCGTCTAAAATATCCTGAAGAATAATTATTTCATGATTTCTACGTTGTATAAATCAAGGTTTATTTTACATACCGACTTTGATGATTGAAAAGTTAGATGATTTTTACCATAATTAAAATTTGGAGGTTAAATTTACGTATCACATGTTCACGTTTTTTCTGTTCGACACAAAAACCGAACAACTTTGTTTAAATCGAGATTCGAGATTTAAATATCACACGAGAAGAATTCACACATTGATTTAACTGTTTTCTTGCAAAGAAAAGAAGATTTGGATGAAAACGGGAGCCAACTGCTACCATTTCAAACCAAGCTGGAAGACATATTGCAGTGCTGTTTGCATATCGTTCGATCATCATAATTCCTACGAGGTACAGGGTGCATCAAAACTCGTGCAAATCAAAAACTTAATGAGTAAGATATAGAACTTTATATTTGTAAACATTTTTGATAATTTGTCGATTTATTACACTTTAAACATTTTTACAGTGTTAAATGGAGGTATAGCATATTATTTGAACTTAAATAATACCATCCATTTCATACTGCATACACAACTACATAATTTTACATCCTTTTTGACATTTGTGTCAATACCGTCTAAAATTGCTCCAGCGTTATATCTCAAAAATTTAAATAAATTACCTTTTGACTCTTTACACTCTTTGATTGACTTACTATTGCTGAATTCCGCAACCTGCAGATATTGTGGCCTCAGATTTGTGAACCAACGTAAGACTAGCCGGGGCTCTATTGTTCGAGTGTACACATTAAGCAAGATTTTATTCTCTGTTATTTTACTGGAGGGTTTGATTAAGCTGTGCATCACGACAATATATTATTCTCCATTATGTTCCGAACAATCACCCCAAAGTTCCACAGAAGCTATTTTAATCGGAAGCAAATTTGAGGCTACTTATACTCAGGGAAGACCAGGTTCTAAACTCAATTAGGAGACATGGGCTCTTGGGCGGTTACGCTCGCTTTTCAATCTAGCTGTGCGTCCAGTAACGAGTCAATTTTCCAGCCTTGGTCAGTAATATACTATTGACCATTATTACTATTCCATTAAAGATGGAACTTAAGGTGGCCGAAAAATTCACTTAAAAACACTAAATCCGCTAGGTGCCGCGACTGTAGCGCGAATTCCCTATAGCAGCTGAGGGGTTGAAATTACCCATAGTTTGAAACAATCCCTATCTTTAGGGATCCAGCAGGTTATTTTAAAAAAGACATACATACATGAGTTACTATAAGGATTTCAAATGACATTTTCCATTCGACACAAAACTCAAAAAATAGAAAATTTTAGCATACCGACTTTGTGAAATAATGTTCTTCAAAGTTGACGCTACAACTAGAATCCAAATTTGGGCTTTAAAAATTTAGGATGAAAAAAATATAGGTAAAAATTCTCAAAAAAAAATTTTTTCGCGATATTTTTTTTTGAAAATCACTCACCTTGTAGTTTCAAACTAAAAGCCTGTTTACATTATAAAATTTCGCTTAAAATTTATCTTAAAATTTTTATAAGACAAAAATTTCACTGTTTACACCTTAAAATATTCGTTAAAATTTTCCTTATTCCTTAAAAGTTTTACGTAAAATATAGTGAGTTTTATGGTGTGTTTGGTGATATCAGGTGGTGTCACTGCTTTCCGTTGGTAGTAGGTACACTGTTATTATTATGACATAAATAACTAACCTATTTTAATTATGTATTCTAATATTTTATATTATTGTTGAAATTGATCAAGTATAATATAGATAATAAAATAACTATTTTATGTCAATTCTTAAATAAATATACTACATTATGTTATAAAATAACCAATTTTTATTAAGAGTGCAATTTATTTTTTAAAGTGTAAACAATATTTCCGTAAAATGATTTTAAGGTTAATTTTAAGGTGTAAACACAAATCTGCAAATCTACAAATTTTAAGGAATTTTAAAGAAATTTTAACGAAAATTTTAAGTGAAATTTTAAGGGTCCTGTTCATAATGTGAGTAAATATTGGTGTAAAACGTTCTTTAAAAAGATTCGTTAAACATGTTTTTCAAGAAATGTTTAAATATTTTTGGAATTTTAAAAATTCAGCTCTTTAGCGCAATAGAATTATCGTTTCTGGAAACTATAAAGTATTTTTAATTGTCTTTATTACTACATTTGAAAAGAAATTTGACATTCCTTTTTTTAAAAATTCTGAATATTGGAATTAAAGATTTCTTTAATATACCTATTACTAAATAAAATTACCAAAAGTTGACAGTATCAAGAAAAAATTATTCTATTCCGCTATAGAGCTGCTTTTTAAAACCGACCAAGATATTTCAACTTTTATTGGAAAATATGCTTTACAAAGCATTTTAAAGGCCATTTTACACGGGCATTGCGAACAGGACCCTTAAGCGAAATTTTATAATGTAAACAGACCTTTAGGCTTTTTGAATCTGTTTTCAGAATTTTTTTAAATTTATTCGTTTTTAAGATTTGTGTCGAACAAAAAAAACAATTTCTCGGCTACCTTAAGTATCATCACGGACGAAAACCAAATATTAACAAAGATGCCAAATATATACAGGGTAATACAAAATTTTTGTCGCAAAATAGAAGTGAATGTCATATCTTCTTTAATCTTGTTTAGGTTGTAAGTTTTTACCAACCTAAAAATGGAAGAACTTATACATTATATTAACCAAGACGCATAAAACTGAATATAAAATTGAATTTCGACATATCTCACAGTATAGTATATAAAATAAAAATTGCGATTGGATGAAGAACCTACGTTCTCATCATATGAAGTGAAATATAAATACGACGGCAATCACAGTATATCAATTGAAAACATGAAGAAATTGAAACGATAATGAAATTTAAAATGACGTTATCGGTGGAAGAATGGAATCGAAGGTTTATTGATCCGGTGTCATACAATCGAACAGATCGACCAAATGCTATGCATTTGCACCCAATGCTAGCAAATGAACATTTCTTTGAGCTTACTAAAAAAACCTTGTTGCCTAAGTTTTAACAGAAATAAGATTTTCTCCAGTGGAAACATTTTTCTTCAATTTGAAACCCAATGCACAATATGTAACGGTTTGTTAATTGGTATTGATCCCCCACCATCTAATTCTGGCGTGATTATAGATTTTACATATAGATGCATATAGTGAAGACTATCAAAGTTATAGTAGTGGAAAAAAGAGTAGAATATTGAATACGAAACGTTCAGAATAGGAAAGAAAGGATTGAAATATGTCTGCCTCATTTTTACAATGAAAAGAAGCATCCAAATTGATGAATTTAGGGGATTGTGAACCAAGTTATTTGTATATTCTCTGCAAAAAGCTTCGAAAAAGCTTTAAGATTATGGCAGCTCGCCAAGGTTGGAAACTCGATTGGTGTGCAACTCCATCTCTAAATAAGTATTTGGAAGAATATTCGGCATTATTAGGCCACGAAGTACAAAGCACTGAAATTGAAAATTGGCTTGATTTTAACCATTCGATTATGATAAGTATGTGGAATGAGTTTAATAACGTGTTTCCAAGATTCAAAAATATTTATGAGATTGGTAGGATTAGTTATATCGTGTACTGTGGAGCATTTTCTCGACAGCTTTTAGTGAAACTGAAGGATTAAAATTAGAATAATCGTTCCTGTTTAAAGAAATAAATTTCTCACACAGAGAAATTAAAAAATATAAAATGACATTATAATGAAGCTGATAGTGGTAATATAAATAGAAGACTCTACGATTAATGATGAAGAGATAGCTCCATCTACAATTATTTTTGAAGAGATACAAAAAGTTTTGTCTTGAGGAAGCTAAATGTGAATAAAATAATGGGGATCGGGATAATTTGCAATACTTACTATGATGTATTGTTAAAAAGTTACTTTGCATTGTGCAAACTGTTGCCGTTGTGGTCTGCCGTGTTGGTATTAATGTTTAAATATGGTATTTAAGTATTTAAATTGTTCAAATCCTCCATTAATGTTGTGTGTTCAAAATTTCAAAATATTCCTGAAATGTTGAACACGTCGGAAATACTGGAAAAAGCAATTGAAGAAGAAAATAATGATAAAATAAGAGAAATTTCCGAAGAAAATTGGGGTGGCGAAATTGTCAAGCATAAGGAAGAAAGAAATGACGCAGCCATTTTATCGTACAACGACAGTAGTGAAAGTAAATGCATTGTCATAAGATAATTAAGAAATGGTACTTCTTATATCTTAAAGGTGTAATAAACAAAACGTCTGAAATATCCAGCAAAACCTAAATTCCTTTGATATTTTTCGGTGGGACTGGCGTAGGATGATTATCTCTGATTATGTTTTGATGCAATAATTCTCAAATTAATGTGTTCAATTGGTGTTCGCACGAAGGTTTCATCTTCCTCTGTGATACTGCATTTGTTAGATAGAAACAGACGTTTATTTACTATATCACGATACTCTTGTGAAAATAATATTATCTCCTCAATTTGAGGGACAATTTGCAAAACCTGCAGGAAAGGGTCGATGTTCAATATCCAAGAAAAACCAACGGTGCTTCCTTCCAATTTTTTTTAAATTCGGCTATTTCATCAGATGTAACCTCTCGGTCTACAGCTGAATAATCTTTCCTTTTATTTCCATACAAATCTTTCAATCCAACTACATTGTCCAAGGATGTACGTTTTGGTACGTTGTAAACACAGGGTTGGGCCGTGCTACTAATTTCTGTATGACCACGTAGAAGCAGAGCAGCCATGTGATGGCAAATCACTCGTCCTCTTGGACAATCACATGTTGCTTCAATAATTCCATCTTCCGCATCAATAGAAATCTCGACCTTATACGTTTTATTTCTCATGCTGGCTTCTATAGTCATAAGGGACTACGGACCAATCTGCTCCAGAATCAATCAAACCACCAACTTTTTCGACCCGCCTGGCGGCGTTTTATCGATCACATTCAAATATTTAAATCTTCAACTAAACTATAGTACAATTAAACTAAATTACGCTTCGTATACAAATTTCACGATATCACCTTTCATAATACAATTATGACATTTCACCATTCTCTCTCTGTAATCTCATGATTGATTGTTCAAAATTTTTAAGCACTCATTCGGACGTTCTCCTCATGCCAATATCACCCATCACTCCTTAGAGTAAAATTAATTGAATTAAACACAAATCTCTATCCTTCCTTTATACAAATTTTTCAATTATTTCAAAATACTGCAATATTGATCCAACATGGTATAAGAGATGGAATTACAGTTCAATGTTATCGAAAAATATTAGCGCAAATTCTTTTGGAAATATTTAGAGTAAGAACGTTCACAAATTCTTGGAGAATCTAAAACAGTAGATTCAAATTGTGCCCAAAATTTGTTATTTAAAAAATTGTTTAGAAAATATCCGTGTTATAAGGAAGTACGAAAATGTAATTCATGCGACTGGGAAAATAGTCGGCCACAAGAAACCGTACTTTGCAATTACCGACCGAAAATTTACCGAACGAATCTGATCTGATTGATGATCTTGAGTCATTGCAACAAGTCATTAACACGTATTTTGAAGCTTCTGTAAGATGTGATCACAATCTGTTCTCTTATTATGTTTATATAAACTGTAGCTCTTATTGGAGTAAATAATTATAGGTATTAAATAAATGTTTATAATAAATTAATAGTATATTACTGACGTCCATTTTTGGTTTCCAACTTTAATTATGGTTTTCGGAGCGGTGCACAGGTGTGTGGTAGCCAACTATATCGTACATCTGGCTAGTTTATCCACCAACCATATGGTAATTTTTATGGATATGGACCAGAAGTTTGGTTATCTTGTTCCACCAGTGGTAACCTTTATTCCTGCGTTGAACCAGCTGTGGCGATCATTTTGATCGATGTTGGAAATTTGTTTTTGGGCTTACCATTCCTGTATGGAATCAATGGAGAGGGCAGGACTGATCAACGTTCATTTATCCCCAGCTTCACCGCAGTTTTGCGTCCTTGATTAAGAAGTGGTGTGATAAGTTTGTCACTTTGGCCGTCTCCTTTGAAGTTTCATCCGTACTTTTTAGGAAGACGTACGAGCTCTATTCCAACATCGAGGGATTTTCTGTCGCAGCGGTAGAGTGAGCCTATACCACTATTCCATCTCTAGTGGTTAGGACAGCACCAACGACGTGGGATGGCCGGAAAACCATTAATTAGTTTTTTTATGGAAGCGCATTTAAGAGTTTAGCCATTTTTAATTATTTGCATCGTCATTGAGATGCTATACCGTTCGCAGGTGAATTGATTCTTGTTTAATTCTGTGCAGTTTTTGTTATTTTTAGCTTTGCACCTGAAACTCAGTTTAAATGATAAACCATTAAGATTTCAGAGGTTTCAAAAGAATTGAGATGTTGAATCGGACGGATTGAGGTGGAGGGGTAAGTTAGAAGGCAATTGCCGTATTTAATTTGACTTGATGATATCTCTTGCGAATGTGTGCTTTGCAGTGAATCTTACAAACGTTTTTATCTCTGCGTTACTGTCTTCATATGGCAACTCATCTGTATTTTATTTTTCATTTGATTGTCCCAAGTATCCCTTCAGGGTATCCTGGATTTTACTTGCTTTTGTTATGTGTTTTGTATCTCCTATTGGAATGTTGGAATCAAACATTGTCAACCCCATCTTTTATCAGAACTTTGTTCTTTGAATAAAACAAACTCTTGTTTACTTCTGTACATTTTGTTCTTAGTTAGTTACCAATTGATCACCTGAGCCACAACGGAAGAACCTACGAACCGCGTCCACGCGACCCAAGCTCTAGTACTGGACGGGGGTGTAATCCCTTAACTGGTCTGTCTACCATTCCATCGTAGACCAGCGGGGCAACTAGCCCAAATTATAGCAATTTGAGTTACACATCTCTGATACTAATCCTCTTAAGTTGTTATATGGCAAAATTAAATTATTTCGTTTTCAATGCTTGATTATTCCTTGTTACTTTTATACTGCTTATTATTAGAGTGTGGAATTATATGTAAATACATATTTTCGTTGCTTGTTCCTAGAGTCATAAAAAATTGTATCTATCCGTTTCTAAAACTTTAAAGTTTAAAACCAAAATTTGATAGTGCATATTTGATATGTTTTTATTTTTTACTGCATATTTCATATGTTTTTATTTTTAATACATATAAGTGCATATTTTTCATAATTTTCTTAACTTGAAGAAAATATTATTTAAAAATGTTCTGACAACATAATTTAACCCCCTTTAAAAAGATAAACTTTGCAAAAATATCTTTAAAAAGAACAGCTTTGCAACAAAAATCGCGTCCTAGGGTGCTCAGCTGGTTACTTTTTTAATAAATAGTTACTTTTTTTAGTTACTTTTTCAACCCCAATTATTGAAAGAATTAAAAAAAAAGTTAAAGAAAACTTTTAAAAAAAGTTTCTTCTTCTTAGTGCAATATCTTCTTTAGACGTAGGGGATCTTCCTGGCTAAGCCAGGAAGATTTTACCAGGGAAATGTTAATGGGGTGGTTTCCCTTTGCCTTCCCCATAAAAAAGTTTAAGAAAACTTTTAAAAAAAATTTTATAAAATAATTTCAAATAAAAAATTATTTTTATTTATTATTTAAAAACAAAATATTTCCGTGCCAAATTTTACTGCTGATTAGTTACTTTTGGGTTACGTTTTTGTTTTTTTACTGCATAATCTTTTATTTTTAAAACATATACGTGCATATTTCAGACATTTATTGCTGCATATGTATGTGCATATATTTGGTACTTTTTAGTGCATAAATTCCACACTACTTATTATAAACAGTTTTTATAGTAGTATAATTAAGAGCATTAAAACCTACGAGCATAATATAACATTTAAAAATGTTTGAACACAGTTATATTAATTGTGCACTTAAAAGTTAATCGAAAGTTGTTTAACAAAGCAATAAATTAAGAAATAAATTGTGTGTTTTATATAAAATTGGATAAAATACTTAACATAATGGCTATATTTAAAATATTACAAAGTATTTAGTTGCTAATGAGTTCAAAGCAAATAATTTTTATATTTTCAAATCATTGGTGAATTTTATAAGATGTTCATTGACATTGTCAATTTTGCAAATAAACTTTAATAGATATTATTAAATCCTATATTTTGCACGTGATAATTTTTTTAACATTTTATGGTCATAAATTTTTTAATTCGCAATTTGCAATTGAAGGGGTTAGAATGGAAAGGGTATAAGTAACATTTGCATTTTTTGAAGATAGTAAAGTTTAAAGTGATGTGTCTATAAAACAGTCAGGAATTTTTGTTTGGACGATTTTCCTTCAGTTGGATAATTGAATAATTCAAATGAAGGAAAAAAGTAAAAAAAAAAAATTCCTAACTTAGGAACAATTTCCACCAAATCTCAAAACTTTCCAAGTGGTTTCCCTTATTTCCCAAAATATGATATTATTTGTATGGTACCAGGATTAAGCTTTGGCAACGGCTTTGGTAAAAAGCTAATGTTAGAGAGTTTGCTGATAATTTTTTTATCAAATTTTTGTTCGAAATTAATTGATAAATTAGTGTAAACATGCGATGCCTGATTTGTTATTTTCATAATACTCTCTAATATAATATTATGTCAACATTTATTTTACATAAATGTCACCTCAACTAGGTAGTAGTACTACCTATTTTCTCTCAAAAGTTTTTTTTAAATTTTGCAATTTATTATAATCAATATTATAAAAAAAAACCTAATGGAAATGCATTAGTAATTTTAACAGAAATACAAATAATATATAAATAAACTGTATTCATACATAGTAGATACAATAAATTATTTTAACATTATGCAGCGTTAAATATTATGTTTGTAATACTTTTAGTGGCTAACTACATTGCGTACAATATATTTACATTCTGTGATCATATCAGTACAACACAAAAGAGAAGCAAAACACGTTTTATAAATTATTTTCAAGTAATTACAATTTTGCTTTAATTAATAGTTTAATTTAACTTGCTTATAAAAAAAGTTAATAACTTAAAAATTTAACAAAACAGTAATCAAAAGTGATGGCTATACCAATATTTATGTATTTTACAATAAAAATTGTAATGGTAGTATATGGATTGCAATTGGAAGAACAAACTGCAAGTGATATAATATGTGTATCCGAATTAATAAGAAAGTTCTTGATACATAACAGAGATATCAACATTGTGTTTGATTCACATTTGAGTACAAATTTCGTGCGAAATATTTCAAATCCATTAATATTAGCCACAGTGGATGATTTATGCAATTCTACAAAAACAATTAATTACGACAATTATATACTCCACTTAAGAAATGCTTCAAACTTAAATTTCACTATGGATAAGTTTATTAAAAGTGGATTATGGCACCCGAAAAATAGTCCAAGAGGTAATTACATAATCATAACCAATTTTGTTCGAGAAGCAAAGAATGTTTTTCAAACTCTGTGGAAATATCACATCAGAAGAGCAATTTTAGTAGTACTGAACCAAAATTTACAAATTTCTCCAAATTTATATATTTGGCTTCCATTTTCAACTAAAAACATGTGCGGAATACAATTTAATGTGGATAATTTCTCTGATTGCAATTTCAACAAGCTGAAAGAATCTTGGGCAAGTCGGTTTCAAGATTTTAGTCAATGCACCATTGGATTCATAAGTTATCTTAAACCACTCAACCTGAAATTTGCTTCATCAGTTTACCCTGTAGTGGCAATTTTAATGACCGCGGTTAATATGGCTGCCAAAAAACTGAAAGCAAAGCTAATTTACTATAGCGGCAGAGATAAATCGGAAGTAAATAACGTAACAAATGAGATCTTGCTAGATACTTACGTTTTAAGAACAAATAATGATACTTATGCCAGAGATTATGATTTAAGCAACACTGTATTCTATGATGTGTATACTTGGGCTGTTCCACGACCTGTTACAATATCAAACTTGAAAGTTATATTTATAGTGTTTCAAGCATGGACGTGGTGTTTAATTTTATTTTGCGTACTTCTGACAAGTATCGTTTGGCATTTAAGTGCAAAACGTTTAAGCCACCAAAGGAGGTGTAATTTTTCCCAATGTGTTTTAAAAACATTTTCGTTATTGCTTGCAGTTGCAACGCCAAATTTACCTTCAGCATTTCGTCTCAGAATGCTCATATTAGTGTACTTAGTTTTTGTAATACATGTAGACCTTGCATTTCAAAGTAAATTGAGCAGTATGCGGTCAATACCTATATACGAACCTCCTATTGATACAATGCAAAAATTTGCCGATTCAAATTTAAGGTTACTTATCCACGAAGATGTGGCCAGAAGGTTTAAATCAGAAAATATTTACAAAACTGGGCTTTTGAAAAAAGTTGCAGATAAAGGAGAGGTACAAAAAAATTATAATTACACAAAATTGATTAAAGATATGGCGCGCTACAAGAATTTGACTACGTCATCTCCGAAATACATCCCTAGACGATTTTTTCCCAATGAAGTAAAACATCTTATTTTTATTGAAAGAGGTACTGGATTTTTCAGGATTGAGGTTATGGCTGTTATGAAGAAGGGACACTATTTTTTGCCTATTTTCAATTCATTTGTTGAGAGATTTACAGAAGGGGGGTTTTTATTTAAAGAAATTTTTGTAACTTATAATTTTAATATCGAAGATGGAAGTGCTGTATTTGTTTTACAAATGGAACATGTATTAGGTCTATTTGCTCTTTGGATAGGTGGACTTGTTCTTTCATTAATTGTATTTTTAGCAGAAATTGTGGTATTTCGTAAGACCCTATTGTAAATTTACAAATTATTATTAATTTGATATTATTTTATAACAATTAATTATTCCTGTTAGACAGCATATCTAACATAATCGGTTGTTTCATATGTGATTGCTTAATGTTTTCTCTATTGTATGTTATATAATATTTATAACAAATTAAGGTATATTAAATTCATTAGCTTATGTAAACATTGGGTGCAAAGTAAATTTATTACAGATTTAAATATTTCGCTAGAAGTGAAGCACGAAATTTTCCAGCAGTCCCAGGCAATTATCGATCCGTAAGCAGGATCTGCCCATCGAAGAAAAAATGCAAAATAAATGAAAGAAAAATATATAATAAATTGTGTCTATTGAAAAATATAAAAAAGTATTTTATTTGGACTATCATCAAATATTTTATTTTTTATTCGCCTTGATCAAAAATTTCTGCTAATGCAAATTTTTACAATATAAATTTACCAACATGTGACGGTGGGAATATATACTAAAAATATGCGAGTGTGAAGAATAAGTATAGATAGAAATACTTGAAATATGTTGAAGAGAATAAAGCTACTATCAGCAAAAATTATTGGACAGAAGAAAAGAGAACAAAAATATAGCATACAATGAATCAAAGATTGAATAGGAACACGCAGAAACCGATTACCGATACAAAAGAGAATTGATATCTTCGAGAAAATTTCAACCCTAACAAAAAAATCTTGAAATGAAGCAATAACATTTGAGTCTTTGCAATGCAAGATTCCCAACGGGGATTTGCCGTATTTTCACCTTTAAATGTTATAATTTTAGTATAAATAAGTGGGGAAAAAACCATTTTTTTTTCCTCGTGCGAAGTAACTTGTGCTTTTCCGAAGTGGCAATAGCAGGATTATGTTATTATTACTTACAATTCAAAATGGAAGAGCATAACGTCGTTTAATTCGATATTGGCGAGGTACCAATCAAAACGGAGCATATCGACGCGTACGTTAGAAAGCCGCCGACCAAACCAACTCCCGATAACCAATAAAAAAAATCTGATGACACCACACATGATTTTCTCATTAAATAAAAGTAGGTAAAAAATAGTAACAAATTAAATATTTTAATTCCCCCTTCTGCTCTAAATTGTCACTCCGTAGGTGCAGGTCTGCTTAGTTTTCATTGATCCACTCGTAAACACCAAGTAAACTATTTTCAAGGACATAGTTGAAATAATTTATTATTAGGGCTATATCAATATAAAAATTCCATACATCAAAAATGATTATTCGGCTGCAATCAAAGACCCCTGTATGAGGTAGGAAACCTGACAAGGAAAAATGCATTTAAATAATAATTCTGATACTTAAATTTTAACTTGTCTATAATAAATCTTAATACAACCAAGTTTCTTTTAAATAATGTATCCCAAATAAAAACATTAAGTAAATAAGTTGGAAAATTTATTCAATAATTTGTATCGAAACGTTCTTATAATAAAACAAAAACTTACAGTTACAGCTAACACAAAATGTTTGACCTTACAATCATTTAATTTCACACGAAAAACCAAAATTAAAATTTATTGTTTCTAAGAGACACCACAGTAACAGAAAATTAAATAGAACTTACTGTTTGCATAATAATTATATTGTTCCAGAAACAAAAATGAACGTAATGTAAAAAATAAAAGCTTAATAAGGCCTTTGCCTGTGATTGCCGTAAGTCTGTGAATATCCTTTATTGCGGGAATTTGAATTCCAAGAATCTGGTAATGTAATCCCAATATCCATATAATCACCGACCGATAACCTGGACTGCAGCAAAGATTTACCATCATCGGGTCCTTTTTGACCTGACGTTAAGTTACCAATTTCCCTCAAACGATAGATTGGTGCACGGGTGTCTGGGTATATCAAAGCGAATGAAAATTTTGTACCTTTGCGTCGAGCTTCCGGATTAACTTCTTTCACCAACAGAGCTATCTCTGTTAATGTGGCATCTTTCCATGTGTATATTTGTAGCTCGTTTTGTGGCACACTACCTTTGTTATAATCCACTATTTTGTGATGATGCCCATTTGTTGAGACGAAAACTCGCAACAGGAATGGGCAAATTTTTTGGCGATCTACAGCGTCCTCCTTCTTTTCCTCGATTATTATATCGATTCCAGCCATTTCGAGGTACTTATTAAAGTCAAATTAATTAATTAATAGTTAATAATTCTTCAAATACAATGTATTAAAGTAAGCCAAACAATTTATTTATATAGGTTATGTAGGTTAGCTTTCGGCTTTCATTACCAACTGTCACAACATAGAAAAAAGTAAAACAGTGTTGTTTGCTAAAGGCCAGTTCATACTCTCTGTAAATAAATAAATCAATAAAATTAATACAAATCAATAAAAACCTCGCATAGAGCTAATTCATGATTAGTATCTACACTGTAATTATTGTCGGTTTAGCGACTTTTGCCAACTTGACTAAATTTTGAGTGATTTTGCCAACTTTTTTTCCAACTTCCTAAATTTTTGCAGGAGAGGTTCCCCCATCAGCCCCAAGGGCGGATCCAGGATTTTTTTCTGGGGGGGCACAAGGGGCCGGATGGGCAAAAAAGTCAACAATAACTGTTATCATATCACACAAAAATATAAAAATATACATAAAAATAGACCGTCTGGGGGGGGGGGCACGTGCCACCGTGCCCCCCCCCCTGGATCCGTTACTGATCAGCCCCTTGGGCACGTTCCTTTATTTTTCGTTCTCAGGTACAATATAATGATTAATGAATCACATGAATTCACTCTATATGTATTCGAAAATTTGCTGTTTGCTTTTTGTTTTGTTCTCTTGTTATTTTAATTTGGTACAACCGACGACAACAACCAATGAGAGTTCGTTGAGTGTCCTAAAGAAATGACATGCTAGGGGAGGAGCGTGCTGGCCTTTTATATACGGGGTGTTAATTAAACATGCGGCAAAAATTCAATAATTATTCCTTGGCCTATTCCACGATACCTATTCTAAGAATATTTTGTCCTTTGATGATTTTTGAAACACCGCTGTGTTCCGAAAATGCAGGTCGACGAGAACATTTTCGACAATAACAACATTTTATTACCAAAATTAAAAAAATAAATAAAATTATTGGGCAAAAAAATATTTTTGTAGAAAATGCTGGGGCCTTGTAATCTTGACCAATTCGGGGTAATTTCTTTCCTTGTTGATCGCATGTTCCTTTCTTACTAAAGTGTATTAATTTCTTGATGGTCTCCTTTCATAGCTTCGCATTTATGAATTTTTTGAATTTTTATTGTTTTCCATAGCTTTGCTGATTTCTATTGCCTTCTTTATTAACCGGCTTGTTTAGCCGGTTTCGTTTCGGTTTCGTCTCTTTCGTGAAATTCTCCATCTGCACATTCAAGTCACGGCTTTGAATAATGATCATAGAAAATTGCTTGCTTAATACTGGAGAATCTGAAATGGCTCGTAGGTACGCAACATTTTTCTTTGGTGCCACATTTTCGTCAAACTTTGTTATGGCAACCTTTTAAATATTGCGGACCACTAAATTTGCAATTTAAATTTCGGGGATTGTTTTGAATGACTTTTTTTACCTAATTTTTTACTTAATTAATCGCTCAATGAGCTCAGAAAATTTAAATATATAATGTCAGAATTTATTCTGGGACCACCGGTTGCCGAACCGGTGGTATAGCTATCTGTTATCCACTACCATCTGCTATACTTTTCAGGCGGTATATGCGACACTTTCATTTTGTTAAATGTCAAACTGACATTCAGTAGTTTGTTTAGGAATATAAGTGTGAAATGTTTAATTTGTAATTTAAAAACTACAAGGTAAATAAATAAAAGATTTAATACACTATAATAAAAGCTATGTTGCATTTTGTATTTACATATTTATTCAAGTTCAAGTAAATTAACGATGTATTGTATTGGAAAATTTTAGTCATCCTATTCAAATTTATTACATTTTTAAGAAAAAATTGAGATACAATGGCCGATAACAATTGTGATTTTATCGATGAAGACATAATTATCAATGATCAAGACGGCCTACCAAATGTTCATCCAAATTTATTGGCCGAAGCTGAAGTAGATAGCCCCGATCGTGATACAGATGATGAGTTTGAAGATCTGCCGACATCTCTAATTGTGACAAATATACATGATAATGTATTTGCATCGGAAGGTAAATTTTCAAATTTGGTTAATACTTAGAATAGCATTTTGTTTGCACCATTCTTTCTAATTTGACTTTGTTTGATTTGTTGGATTTTGTTTAATTTGTATTTAAACAAATAAACCAGTCATATTGGATCGATTTAATGAGTTAATCAGTCGAATCTGGGCTACTAGCAATAGTAATTGGGATTGATTTTGCTTCAAAAAATTTAACGTACATGGAGAGATGTAAACAATATTATAAACAATCAACGGAACTTTTAAAGATTTTTCTCAAACATCTCAAAAACTAAGCAAATTGTAGTAAGCAAAGTACTACATACTTAATTTGCAGGTTTATTTATAAGCATTATAAGATTAAATTTTGTTAACAGAACAAAAGGAAGAGTTGGAAGCATTGTTTCGGATGTACGATCCAGATGTTACATTTCATTGGCTTCGCAGTTTTAAACGTGTGAGAGTTAATTTTCAAACACCTTTGGCAGCCGCCAGTGCTCGCATTCAGTTGCATCAATACAAAATAAACGAATCCATCATAACATGTTACTTTGCTCAACCCGTAACACCTGTTAAAAACACTACCCTGCAACCACCTGCACCTTTTAAACAGTTCCTGATTTCACCACCAGCTTCGCCACCATTAGATTGGGAACCACGGCCCGAAGGAGAACCTATCATCAACCACGATCTGTTAGCCGCCTTGGCTACACTCACCCCTGGTTCTTCTCATGAAGTACATCCTCCTAGTCCAGGTCAACCTGGAATTGTTGTTCATACTGCATTTGGTGTTGTCGAAACGGGTTCTAACCCAAAAATTTTGCAAACTACATGTCCGCAACGGAGTTAACTTGTTTATTAGATTAATTATGTAAACAAATGCCATATTATGTATTTTGTGTAATATAAGTTGATACAGGGTATCAAAATTTTCATTATTTATTACTGCAGTTTGTCGTTAACTTGGCTTTTCTAAAAAATATACCTACTCTCAAATGAGTATCAAAATCACACTAAACTAAAAATGACCTCACTTAGAGTAGTAACTATTTATTTTAAACCTTAATGTTAATTATTTGTTTTAACTATTTATGAAATTCTAAATTAATAATGTTAAATTATTTTATTATAATAAATAAGAGTAGTTAGTAAAATATTGTTTTTTAATAAAATATTAAATTTATGTTTCTGCTTTATATTTATTTTGTGTTGTTTTTTGATAATACTATTGATTTATTATATCAATATGGGGCAAGTAGAAAGCTATTGGGTAATATTTGTGATACTCTTATGCTCGATATTTTCACATTTTAATAAATGTAAAAAAGTATATTAACCTGTAGATATAAGAATAACGTATTAACCTTCTTTCGCTCGCGTAGGCGGCAAAAGGACCGCCTTTTTAAATTTTCTCCTATTTTCTTCCAGAGCGTCATAGGAGGGTCGGAATGCGATTGTATTCTCTAATTACTATCTCCTCCACTAGACCCTACCCATTTTCTGATAAGACAACTTCACCAGCCGGCTCAAGACAGCCCCAAAGTATGTAGTGTCGTACGGCGGCCAATTTGCCGCCTAGCGCGATCGACAACGTGAACTTTTTATGAATACTGTTAATTTGTGAAATCGTTTTCAATTTTATTCACAATTAATTTTTGTTGTTTTTCGAAATGTAAAATGTATTTCATTTTTATGTATTTTAATTTCGTCTTATAAATGTAGCATTTATAGGTATTTATTAATTTTATGTATTTTCATATTGGTCTTTTTTTAAATGTAGCATAAACTTATTTTATGTATATTTCTTTAAATAATTCAAATCATGCACTTTGAATGACGAAAAACTCACGAAAACAATAAAAAACAAAGGCGGTCTAATTGCCGCCCATGCGATCGAAAGTGTAACTTGAAAAGGCGCGAGCGGATGAAGGTTAAAAAACCCAAAATTTAAAAAAACGTATATAAACAAAAATCCAACAAGTATCAAAAAATTTTGATATTTGTGGTTGATTTTGAAGCTTGTGTCATATATGACGCCACCTTGTGAAATTTCACCATCAAAATCACCTTGTTTATCCAGGGTTAAGACGTTTTGCCTTTCCACCGTCGATATCTAATTTATATCGTTATAAGTTATAACATTGTGCCATATTATTATTTATAACATAAATTAAATGTTGTAGTGATGTTTAATTAATATTAAAAATTAATTTAAAGACAAAGATACAGAAAGGGTTGATCGATTTTTTGTATTTTTACAATACTTTTATTTTCATTATATCACCAAATAATTCAGAAATTTACAAAATTGGTCGCAATCCATGAAAATTGCGACCTTGTCACTCCGCTAGTCGATCGAAAGAGGTCTCAAAAACGTTCAACCCACCTCGGTTATTTCAAATCAGAGGTATAGCCTACAAATTTCAAGTTTATAAAATTTTATAAAAAATTAAATTACAATAAATTTTGCTTACACCTGTAGACCTCATAAAAAATTTACGACAATATTATACCCACTGTTAATTTAATTAGTAATTACTAATTACCAATCCAAAAAAAATTTATGTGATTATAATCACATAAGTTATTAATTTTTTCTGCCACAACGAGAAACATGAATATTTAATGAGCAATAACAATTTTTACAACCAAGCTTGATAGCTTTGTGGTGCAGGTATATCCAAATACGAGTACAACGAAAGAAAGGTCCGAGACATGGTAAAACAAATTATAATAATATTATTATATACCTAATATTAACTTCAGTCATGGTTTCGAGGTTCGAATTCCAGTGATGGTAAGATTTTTAAAATTTATAATTTTAGACTATCATAATAATAAGGCACCCCAAGGTACATAATATAATATTAATTACTATTACAAATTACGTAACATTTCAATAAAAAGTTGATTACTATTAAATTTTAAATTATCATAGAAATTTTACATAAATTTGTTATACAGTTTATTTTAAGGCCGTCTTCTGGTTTAAAAACATAAATTATGGGCGATTTGTCGAGCTCAATAGAAACAAAACAAATAATGTTTGTACCATTCAGTTTTTTACAACATATTTGTTGATATTTCGAGAATATACAGAAAAAATTTAAAAAAAATAAAATTAAAATTAAACAAGCTATAAGCTGGTAAAGTTGGGGGTAAAAAAAAATTGAGGGTGTGCTGGTTGACACGATTGCAACCCTTCTGTTAATCGAAAACAAGATTTAAAAAAATATTCTTAATTAGTAAGAATGTCGTTATAGCCCCTACTAAAAAGAAACCGGAAAAAAAATTTTTTGCAAAATGGCGGCTGTCTGAAGAAAAAAATTCATTTCTTGACTATTTCTTTCACAATTCTTAATGTTTTAAAATAGTAAACCAACTAATTTTGATACAAAAGTAGTAGGGGCGATAGACAGTTATATAGTGAAGGTTGGTACAAAATTTTAAGCAAATCGGTCAAATGGAACTTGAGATATCATGTCAACCATGTTGAAAAATGTAGTTTTAAGAAAAACACGTTTAAAGTTTTAAGCAAAAGTTTCAACCAGTAAAACAAATAATTTTGATACAAAAGTGGTAGGGGCGATAGACAGTTATATATAGAAGGTTTGTACAAAATTTGAAGTAAATCGGTCAGATGGAACTTGATATATCATGTCAACCATGTTGAAAAATGTAGTTTGGAGAAAAATTCGATTAAAGTTTTGAGCAAAAGTTTCGGCCAGTAAAACAAATAATTTTGATACAAAAGTAGTAGGGGCGATACACAGTTATATAGTGAAGGTTGGTACAAAATTTGAAGCAAATCGGTTAAATAGAACTTGAGATATTATGTCAACCAGGTTGAAAAATGTTAAAATGTCATAAAATACATAATTACTACGACCTTCGGTAAGTTGCTCACTGCAGGTTCAGTTGCTGCGTCACTAAAATAGCTAAAACGTGGTAAACTGTTGGAATTTTAAAATTTTCTCTTGAGAATATATTCTTGAAGGTCTAAACTTTAAGAATATGCAAAAAAACAAAAACTTGATTTTTTTTTAATTCCAAACCAGAACACGACCTTAAATGGCAACAACCTAAGTTTTTAATGTTGAAGAAACATTACTTTTTAATGTTGAAGCAACATTATTATTTCATTAAAATAAAAGAGTTAACAATTAACGTTGTATGGGCGGACATTCAACGGTTGTAGCAATGTTGCTACAGCTCCACCAAGCTTAGAAAGGACGCGGCAAATATGCCAACTAATTCTTGATAAAAATTTGAATGAACCAATGAACGTTGAGTTATTTCTCAAGTACATTCTGTTGTAAAAGTTATAAATCATAGCGTGTGTTTACATTTGTCGTGGTTTTTTGTGTTATTCGGTTTTGTGTTATTTCTATTTGAGCTTTATTGTCTACATAAATAAAATAAAAATAAATCTAAAATAAATTTCGTGACTGCAATTTGACAAAATAATTTATGGATTTTAAATATTCGCGCCGAGAAACTTCTTCATTTGAGTGTACATTTTTAATTTTAGCAGCGCCTGACACGCCCCTAAAGTCGGTTCTAACGTTGGTGGAGCTGTAACGTTATAGCATTAACTTATATTCCTTTATTTGTTTTGTATGTTATTCAGTTTTCCAAATCTAATCGTAAGGATTCATACCGACTGCAAAAGGCAAATGAAGTTGTACGAAGCCATCAAATAATAATTGAGAATCATCACATCTTATCTATTGCCCTTGGGAGATTACGTAATATGTTCTTACTAAATTTAAACATATTATAATAAATTAACTAACTATAATCCTGATAACAATTTTATTTATATTCAAATGATTTTAATTGTTTAATCGTTTAATAGCCGGTATTATAAATCTCTGATAAATTTATCTCTAGTTTAAATATTTAATAAACTTGTTGTGGTGTAAGCTGTACTTTGAAATTAACTTGACATTTAATTTCAAAACGCCATCTGTCATCTGTTGAACTGTGAAAGTTCGCGTATCGCGTGTAAATTATAAAATAAAACTATTTTAGTGTTACACAGTTAGTTAAAGCACAGCTTACACCACAACAAGTTTATTAAATATTTAATCTAGAGATAAATTTATCAGAGCTTTATAATACCGGTTATAAAACAATTAATTATAAAGAAAATATTTAAATTTAAAATATATTTTTTATTATTTTATCTATATACATTTATTTATCAAAATAGGCACATAATTATTACTTCGAATATAATAATAAATTATATTATAAGTATATCACAATAATTAAAGGCCACAGATGTATCCATTATGTAACAATTAAAATTCTTAGTTACAAAAATACTTTCTCACAAATATAAAACTTATCAAATTTTTACATTATCTTTATAACAACGTTTGGAACTTATTTACATAATAATAATTAAATTTATTAAATAACTTCAGTTATTTTCTCTCAGCACTGTTCAGTGCTTGTTGAGTAATTAGTGTTTATATGGAAAAATTTAAATAATTGCTAGTTTCCAGCAACAGTTTCACCAATTGTAAAAAGATTTGAGCCCGGGACGAGTAAAGCAAAGAAATTATTCCATCTCCTCCTGGTCAATTTGATATATTGGCCATTAATAACAGAACTTTTATTTAAATCAATGGTTTTCGAAACAATAATATAATGCAGTGTCGATCCAACGGAACCGGTGCAGTACATTTTCTAGTATCTTATCAATTACCTGATACTTTCTTTCTATCCAGCTACATTTATGGAGACATATGGAGATTTTCGGCGCCGGTAACCAGTAAGCAGGCAACCTGCTTTCCTTTGCTTTGTAAGACAGCAGGTTACTTGTTTCTGGTTTCAAATACTGATTGAAAAATATCTACATCATCATAGAAAGAAAGCAGGTAATCGGACATTCAATTAGTAAAGCACTGGATAACGATATTAAGTATGTCTAAAAAATTGTAAAACTAAATAAAAAGAATTATAAGTAGGTATAGTATTAGTACTACTACAGTACTATCGTCTTTATACATATTAATATTATATACCTATACTACTGATTGTGATTGGATTTCAAGACATTGTTGTTGACATTGGGATACAAAAACCGACGGTGGTAGTAATAAATTAAAATAACTTGAAATCCAATCTCTGGTATATCTGCAAAATGAGATTTTTACCTACATAATGCACTGTCTTAAATTAAATTATAGTAGGAATATTTTAATAATTTACGAATTAAGAGGAATCCTTAAAGTTGCAAAATACACTTTCGCAATTCAATGATATCTTGCTTATTGCTCAAGAAAATTGCACAAAAGTATATATTTTTTAAAAGAGGACGCTTGGACGCACATCACTGTGTTTTTATTTTTTTTGAATTCAAATTTTTTTCAAAACTTTTTTTTTCAAAAAATTTGAATTAAAAAAAAATAAAAACACAGTGATGTGCGTCCAAGCGTCCTCTTTTAAAAAATATATACTTTTGTGCAATTTTCTTGAGTAATAAGCAAGATATCATTGAATTGCGAAAGTGTATTTTACAACTTTAAGGATTCCTCTTAATGAATGGAATTAAATTCCATTCGGAAGAGACGGTCGGAACATAGTCATCATGCGAGTTGACTATGAACGCTGAATACCCGTTTCGAATCCGAGTGAAGTAAGAACTTTATTCTGACCGTCTCTCTGGTCCTCCAGGTTGGGAGTTCTTCGTCGGGCTGGTTTCCCGTCGTAGGTAAAAAGTGCAATGCTGTGAATTACATTTGATATTAAAAGTTAATATTATAATAGTCAGCCAAGACATCAGGGTTGTAGCGCTACACTGTTAATTAAATTAATATTATATTATTGAGTTTTCAAGTGCAATACACTCTTCATCAGAAATTACATAATAATGTATTAATTACATTAATTCGTAAAATATTCCTACTAATTTATTATCACGAATTAAAAACTAACCAATTTAAGTCTTAAGTTAAAGGACAAAATTAGTAATAATTATAGAAATTGGATCTCCTATTCCTTTAAAATAGAATTTGGTGTTCTAAATGTTCTTAGTTCACAAATTGCTCCACATAAAACTTGCCACAATTGCTTTTATCAATTTTATTAAAATTGAAACATTGAATATAAATGATATGTTTATCTCAATTAAATATAAAATAAACAACAACAGCATATTTTTAATTAAAAGACCAACAAGAAGTTTTAGAAACCACATGGATCGAAATTTATATACCTAACGAAAATTTAGATATATAAATTTTCTATATCATGAACCTAATACATAAACAAAATTTTTCTAACTTTCAAATTTATCGCTCTTTATTCAGCGGTTCCATTTGTTCCATTGCAGCTTCTGGTTTGATTACTATAGGCGTACGTTTCCTATGTTTTTTACCCATGTATGTACTAAAGCACGTATCGCCTACTCCAAATGTCTCACCATCTTCTATAGATTGAGGCATCGGACTTCCCAACGTTTCGGGTAAAAATAGTATCCAACATCCCGACAACATCGCTATCACAGAAAATATAATTGACGGTAAAGTAGGATCAAAAGAATCCAAAAGCGAAATTAGCGGCGTTAAAGTGGCAGATAAACGTGCGCACATTGATCCTAATCCTAAAGCAGAATTTCGTATTACAGTTGGAAACAATTCTGCCGAATAATTGTATACTATTGCAAAAGAACTTGCAATTAAAAATTTTCCTATCATTACAACCGTTGTTGTTTCGGTACTACCTGGAGTTAATTCTGCAGCAATAATACAAGCAATGCCACCGGCTATCATATAAAAAGAGATCAACGGTCTTCTTCCCGTTTTGTCCATTAAGTACACTGTAATTAAATAACTTGGTAGTTCAACAACGCCGTTTAAGAAGAGAATCAAATATGGATTCCCTCTAAGTTTTCCGGTACTAAATGCCAAACCATAATAAACCAAGGAGTTGGCAAACCATGCAAAGCAAATATTCAAGGTTTTACTTCGTAAGTTTGGAGTTTTGAATAAATCAGTCATTCCTGCAGTTTCTTCTTGGTCAGTTTCAAGCTTCAATTTAGAGAGATAATCTGATGGATTTATTTGAATTGGACTTTTATTCATTTTTAATGCTTTTTGTACTATTTTCACAGCTTCTGAAGCTTTTCCATGCGACCATAACCATCTTATAGATTCGTCCATCCACCACCAATTTCCAAGTAGTATCGCGCTATGCAAACCGTAAACTATTTGTAAGACTTGTCTATCGGAAATAATTGCTCCCCATCCAGCTACCAGCAAAATTCCTATTGCGAAGACAGCTTGATAAGCAATTCCGCAAACTGTACGTTTGCTTGGTCCAACTAATTCCATTGTCAAGACGAATCCAGTAATATAGCTACCTGCAGATCCAAATATTCCGTATAAAAATCGAAGCAATAAAAAGGTATAATATTCTGGTGCGAAAGCTACCATAACTCCAAACAGCAATTGTAATAATGCGGACCAACAGAAAATAACTTTTCTTCCATATTTATCAGCAGCAGTGCCGAGAGTTACTGCTCCTGTAAAAACTCCAAGCATATACGAGGATTGTGCTATTGCGCCCATCCAACGTTTATCGCACACAAAATCCCACTCCATAGCTCTAGAAGACTTATAATAGGTTGTATCATAAACATATGAATTGCATGGAATATTGGTAATATTCGTTTCATTAAAGATATGGCAGGAATCAAATTCTCCCGTTTTCAGTCTTGGAATGTATTTTTCCATATCTGGAGCAGTGTAATTGTTTAAAGTGGTGTTTGTGTCAATTCCTGGTATCGTACATCTATTGAAATAATTGAAAGGTAAGATAAGATATTGTTAAGATATGTATTATTTACCTGTGGTCTGGAATAGCTGCTACGGTTACCAAACTCAACATGTGGACTCCAGCTGTTAGTGCCGAAAGAATGTGAAGTAAAAACTGTATTTTTTGATATTTTCCAAAGTCACCTGCAAAAGTAGAAAATGGAATTAAAACATAATAATGATAATAATTTTTATTATCCGTAAGACATCGGAGCCAATTGAATAATGTAAGGAATGTGTATACCCCAGGCGGTAGAAGATATTTAAAATAAGTGAGAAAATAATTGCATTGTAAATTATTAGAATTGCATAACTCCAAAATGCTATTGGTATGAAAAACGTACAAGCAAAGGGCAATTTACGAAGTGGGGGACAATCTCGATCCATAAAATTTAATTTTACGTTATTAAAAATGATACCCTACATCTATTGCTGTTTGAAATAAATTAAGTTAAAGTAAAAAATAAACTGAACCAAATTGTGATTTAATTTATGTTCAAATCAAAATTAAATCGAAATATCCGAATTTTCTATGATATTTTGATTATTTTTCTCATGGTTAGGTATCGTTTGGAGTCTCTAAGCAAGAACTTTTTGCCGGAGGCCATAGCACGAAACCGGGCTCAACAGAAGATGTAAACACCTGAACTAACGCAAAGGCCGTCGTAATCCAAAGGGTCTTCATATGAGCGGTTACCGGCTTCCAGACTAAGTTACGGATCCAATTTTTATTTAAATTATTTTATCGACTAGATGCCATTCCCTACACACCTCGGTGTGTAGTGATGTGATCGCTGGTTGAGTTATGGAGCGGAAATTCTGGGTTCAAGTCGTGGACTGCGCAGAATTTCTTAGCCCGGCCTTCCGGTGGACATCCACACGCTGTTGTGTGTAACATTCAAATTTAGCGGTAGTGTCATTTGGCTAAATTTGTCAAGTTTTTGGTTATTTTCATTTTGGAACCAAGCAAGAATGGTATGAGGGCTTGAAAATTTTGTGTGAGTTGGTTGATAATGGCTGATAAGAACAGGCAGGCCATTTTTGTATATTGGTGATTAACGACGATCGAAAATGGAAAACTGCGAATTTAGCGGTCGATATCGATTGATAAGTTAAATTAACGTACCAATTTAACTCCGGTTTTCAGATTACACAATCGTATCGATTATTGTTCACCAAGGGCCGTCAAATGTTTATATGGGACGCTCTATGTGATTTCCACCTGGTGTGGGTTCCAATCCGTTAGATTCGAGGCTGCTATTGCGATTTAAGTATTCAACAATGTATGAATATCACACTCGAGTATATTCTGTCAACCACACGAATTTTCACTTACGAACACCTGTAGTTATAGTCCGAGTGTGACCCTGGATGTCTCCCCTTTGTTGTTTTGACATCATTACCACCTACAACGCCAGTAACATCCAGGTTGTAGAAACAAGATTTGAGAGATCCATCAACACCTGTACTCCATCTTCCTATCTTCTGTAGGAAGCGATCATTTATTGCCGTTGGCTGCGTTCAGCAAAGCAGCAACATTGTAGAGGCGCATCGATTTGAAATGGGGGAGCGTTTTAATTTCACATTGATTTCTGTATGTACGAAGCGAAATGCTTCGAAAGTTTTGGTACGTTATAATTAGTGCACTTAAGTACGAGGGCGATTTTTCGGCGAAGAAGATAGAAGATTAACTATCTTCCTAATATAACATCTTGTTTGAGAAAATCGGAGCGAAAGTTCCGATTGTATGAATTTTGTACGCCGAATCAGATCTGACGCGGTATTTAATTATTTCCAGCTGCGCCTGACATGATTACTATGGGGTATAATTGTATTGGTTTGACCATTTCTTTGTTTTCCTTTTATTAAAACCATCTACCTGTGCACTGGAGTTTTATTTCTTACTTTCGTGCTTTCAGGCCTTACCAACATCTGATAAGCGGCGATAAGCACGTGGCGCCTTTTATTTTTCTTTGTGTAGGTTTTCTTTGATAGAGTCGAGGATATCCTCGGCTTGCAACCCCTCCAAAGTGTTCTACACTGAGCTGAGCCGTAGTGCCGCTTGAGAGACCCAGGAGTGCAGGTAAGGTCGAAAGGTTTAATAAATTGGGATTTTGTTAGCTGAGAGTTTAGTAACGCCACATGTGGTGTTGTAAAAAGTTGTAGTAAACAGAGTAGCAAAAGTGGATTAATCCACTTCGTGAAAAGGATTGTAAAGACTTCAATAGAAGTGGCAATATTCCGATAGGAATGGAAAAGTCCTTGAATGAATGATGCCATTCCCTTAGGAAACTTGCTGCAGGTATAGGTACGAACTGTGTGCAACAGCTGTTCATACAAAACCCTTCTCCATATCAGTCCTCCAGGGCCTCTCTAAAGTATATCCTACTAGCTCTAATGTATGCATCGACAACGTCTTCAGACGACCTCATGTCCAATCTTTCTGAGCTTACAGCAGCTATTTACTTATTTTTATGGATTTAATGGTGGAAATACTTCTTCTCAAGGTTCACGAAAGGATTTAATGTCTTTAACCTTTAAATTTAAAAACTCAAAGAATATGTAATTTCAATACTGGTCATATCGTGTAAGCTAAAATTCTTAAAGCTTTATTCAAATGTTTAAATGAGTAATTTGTGTGGTATTTAAATTTGAGGTTAATGTCATAAAGTTTTAAATTTTTAATAATTCTATCATACAGGTAATTATAAAAGAGATTTAAAAATGATTTATATACCTTTGTATGTAATTTTAATTATATTTGTCAAGTCAAGTACATAGTTGATATTTATATTAAAAATTTTAACATGTCTCGCGTAAAGTTGTTTATCTTTAAATTTGACACTTCAAATTTAAGTTTAAAGTTAGATTATTAGATTGTTTTAAAAGTTATAGGAAGTTTGTTAACCTTTTTTTTTTGCATGAAATGGCCTTTATTCTATTTAATATGTTAGCTATAATCACTATAATCGTACATATTGTCCTCTACAAACTTCCTTTTTATAAATTAAAAAGAATTATAAAATTAAAACTTCATATTTTATGTCTAAGTTCACTTATTATGTTATCCAATTGGGGAAGTTCAAACTAGGGAGATTGTAGATTCTTTCGGCTAATAAAAATTAAGAAACTTTTAAATGTGTGAAATTAATTCTGCTCATCGCAGAAAATAGGTTAAAAGAATAAAATGTTGTTTACACGAAAGAATCAAATTTTAATTTTAAAGCAGAACATAGTTTATTATCTTTGCAATTGTTTATTTACAAATCTCATGCTTTCAAATTTGTAGTTGTCAAATTTAAAGAAACAGTTCTTATCAAATACGGAACTGACCAATCTTGATAAGGTACATTTACAGCTGTTCATTTAAGCTCGCTAACTTTTATAACATCGTACAAGTCTAGTGCAGAAAATGTAACATTTTAATTCAATTTAAACTAACGTTGGTTGATAATACTTTAGATTCTTTAAAATTGTAATAGATTCTGCTTGTTGTAGATATCAGAAGAAACAATAAAATCCCATTTTGTGTACAAAAGAATAAATTTTTATTTCAATCTTTGAAAACAGATAATGATTAATTGTATTTACATTAATTGAACACTAAGTTTACGCTTTCAAATCAGGTGGATGAAAAATCTTATCTAATGTTACACTGAACAATCCTACAAAGCACATTTACTGCTATTTAAATTTTACATGATGTAAAATTGTAAAATAACTCAAATTGTAGAAAATTCACATACAATGATCAGCTATCCATTACGAACTGGTCAAAAATCAACTTCATTTATTTATTGCTGAAGATTGGAAAGTTGAAAATTATAAACAATATAGATATTTTGGTTTGTTTCTTCAATAAATTTTATTTTATGTTTGTCACAGAATTAACTGAATCGGTTATTGTTGAAAGGGGATTTACTCACTTTTTGATAATTTAAGATAGTCGATAGTTTTTTCAGGTAGACTATATTAAAACAACTCGAATTTTTTACTTAAAAGATTTGAAATATACAAAAATTAAATTTTAAGTAAAAAATTCAAAATTATAGAAATGATTTCATTTAAGACGACGATAAAAAATAATTGCTTTTAATAATGCAATTTGTGAGCAGTGTAGTAAGTATTTTAATATTTTTCTTCCTGTCAATTTACTACTTTAAAGAAACAGTTTCTTAAATTAATAGGTAGATACGATTTTTATAATAAAAATTTAAATTAATTTTATAACTTTGATTAAAGTTAAATGACATTTTTTTTTATGTAATATGATTGTTATAATTTATCTTTTATTATGTTTTCCATTGACTATCGCTGAATGGTGATCCCTAAATGCTGAAAAAGAGTTGGTGACGAAATTAGGTAAAGGGACGAATTAGTTAAGGCATCCTGGTATATGTTATGAAAAGATTGTTAAATAAAATAATAAATTTTTTTTCAAATTATTAATTATTATGTCATCATAATACCGATATTTATTTATGCAGTAATAAATTCTTAGTCATTTATGCGCAATGCATTTGCAAATGTTAAAAGATTTACAAATATTATTAGATAAACAGTTGAAGTGTAACAAATTATTTATGTACTCGTATATAGTTATTAGCCGAGACTATAAACGACGAATAAAATTAGATATACATTTCAAATTTTTGTTAGCGCAAAAACAAATTTAATTTCTATCAAATTGTATAATCTCTAACAAATATAATCTGGAACAAATTACATTTGCCTAGTAAATTGACAAGTCATACATTCATATAATACCTCTAATAATTTTCAACACATAAATTTATGATATGTTTTTGGTAATATGTTATTATGCATTTTAGTTATAATATAAAGTACTATAATATATGTAATATGTATCTATGTAAATGTAAATACATTTCTAATTTCTGTTCTTTATCTTGTTAGTAAACTTTATATTAAATTTATAGTATAGGGTGTTTTTTTAGCTGCATGAGAACTTCAAAATGAAATAAAACATTAAAAACCTGACGGAATGTTTTGGTTATAATTTTTTTATGAAAGTACAGTTAAAGGCATTTATGGTTTGAACATGACTTCCGGGGTGACCCGTCAAAATAGCCCCGTCAAAATAGCCCCGTTAAAATAGCCCCGACAAAATAGCCCAGCGACAAAATAGCTCCGACAAAATAGCCCGACGACAAGATAGCCCCGTCAAAATAGCCCAATGACAAAACAGCCCCGACAAAATAGCCCGACGACAAAATAGCCCCGTCAAAATAGCCCGGCGACGAATAGCTCCGGCAAAATAGCCCAAAGATTCAGAAACTAAACAAGTTTTATATATTTACTAGCTGGAAGGCCCATCTACGGACGGGCAGTTCGACAAGGTTAAAAACTCTATTGGTGTGCTACTGGATCCCAGGGGGAGGTCATTTTAACATTTAAGTTGGTACTACCAACGACCAATCAGAATACTGCTTTTCTACAGTATCCAATGCTCTTTCTATAATACTTGCAACACATTTTGCGGCTACGTTTTCTGCTGGATTTGGAGCGTGGTCGTCATGGGGTGTAACAACTAGTAAGTTACCATCTGTAACCTTCACTCGTCCTTGGCAGTTGGATTTGATGCACCTCCAGGAAACACTTGCATCGGCATTTTCTCTCGCTTTTCGATAGCGATAGCCTTCATGCATTAGCAGCTCTCCACCCTTCTGTGATCGAATGTATTCCATTTTAGCGCAGTGATATTTTTATTAACGATGGTATATGGTGTTAAGCGTGTATTCGTATGAAAAGTTAAAGTTATAATTTACAAGAAAGTGTTTTGATTATAATTTGTATAGTAATGCTGGGTTGGTATACCGGTTGGTAATGATAGGTTGGTAGGAAAAATATTAAATAAAAAATTTAAAAAAACCTTTTTTTTTAAATTGAAAAGGTCCATTGAAAAGTAAAAAATAATTTTAATAAGAACTAACAAAGTTTCTCGAAAACATCAATATAAAAGCGTGGGGCTGTTTATTCATAGGGGTAAAAATAACGAAAAATTGGGATATTTTGGGGGGCTTAGCCCCCCAAGCACCCCCCCCCCTAGTTGCACCTATGCAAATACAGCTCCTGCTTCATCCTATCAGAATTCCTCTGGTATATGTTTTTGATGTTTAATGCTTCACCCTGTATACATCATTAAAACAAAAAATTTCACCCTGAATGCGGTCCTTAAAAATGCGAATCCAATTTAGTAATGTTACTTTTCACCCTGTATGGTAAAACTGAACAATGCGCAGCCACGCATGCGCTTTTAAAAATCCTTTTGGGCTTTTTAAAATAGGGCTATTTTGTCGGAGCTATTTTGTCATTGGGCTATTTTGTCATTGGGCTATTTTGTCGGGGCGGTTTTATCATTGGGCTATCTTGTCGGGGCTGTTTTGTCATTGGGCTATTTTGCCGGAGCTATTTTGACGGGGCTATTATGACGGGGCTATTTTGCCCGGGGCTATTTTGTCGGGGTACCGACTTCCGGCATGTGATCACCACATGTGACTAATGGTTACGAAGCGCATCCGTTCAGTTCAATTTTTGACCACTTTTTCCAATATTTCTGGCTTTATTTCATAAATGGCTTGCTGAATATTAGCCTCCAATGCTTCTAGAGTTGTTGGTTTGTTAGCATAAACCATGGATTTAACATACCCCCCACAGAAAATAATCTGGAGGTGTCAAATCACACGATCTTGGAGGCCAATTGATAGGACCACGTTTTGAAATAATGTTGTCACCAAATTGTCCTTTCAATAAATTGATGGTTTCGTTGGCTGTGTGGCACGTAGCACCATCCTGTTGGAACCATAAGTTGTCAATGTTTAGCTCTTGAAGTTTTGGAAACAAAAATGTATTGAGCACGTGTCAATATCTCACACCATTCACCGTAACGGTAGCTCCTTCCTCATTTCGAAAGACATATGGACCAATGATGCCGTTGGCGTGTATTCCACACCAAACAGTCAATTTTAATGGATGCAATGGAGTCTCAAGATAATGTCCCGGATTGGTCTCAATCCAAATACGGCAATTTTGTTTGTTCACATACCCATTTAACCAGAAATGTGCCTCGTCACTGAACAAAATTTTACGGTAAAAAAATGGATCCACTTCCAATTGGTTGTGAGCCCAATTTGGTAGCGTTGTTCAATGCTCAATCTATGCATTATCAAATGCCAAACCTTGCTAAACACAAATGTCAAAAAACTGTTTACATAGCAATCTTGATTCAATTGTTATCCCTATTGAAAGTTCTCATGCAGCTAAAAAAACACCCTATATAACTAATAAATATTAATGATACAAATTAATACATTTTCTTTAGTGTGCTTTGGTGGACATATTATGGAAATAGCTTCGGTATTAAATTTTCTCACTTCAAGAATCCCAAGTTCGAATCTTGTCTTAGGGATTTTTAAAACTTTTATTTATAATTTTTACAAATTAATAACCCAAAAATATATTCATATAAATTTTACATAATGTAATCGAATATTCAAAAAATATTAATCAGCTTTTTAAAATATATAATATTTTAACTCGTGAAATTAATATCTACTCTTATTAAATAAAAATTTTATTATATACTATTCAAATTAGTTTTATTGTGTTCTAGTTAACTCGAAAATATTGCTGAAATACTTTTTATATCTCAAGTATGTGATAATTACATGTGAAACCTTGTAGTCTTCCTATATTTCTACAATCTAAAGTACATCTAATATAACTATGCTATGTAATTGCAAAATATTTTTAAGTTTAGGCTCCTATAAATAAATTTGTTTAATAATTACTTATTTTATAAAATAATATATGGTATTTCGCGATTAAATTTTACTTTAAATAATATGCCCTTTAATCTATTCAAATTTGCTTTTACGTAATATAATTTATCTTGTATGTACATACTTGTATAATAAATATATAAGGCAGTCCCTACAATATTATGTTAATTCAGCAGCAATTTAAAGCTGTTATCAATGAAACTACCAACTTTATTGTGCCAGTTATCAACAGTAATTATTTTAGTGTTATAAAATACTATCTTCTATAATCATTTAAATAAGAAAATGCAGTTGAATCTCGATATTCCGAACCCACGGTAACCCAGACTTCCAATAATCCGAACTCTGTTAAAATCCAAAATGTATGACTTTATGACTTACAATCTACTTATTGTTTTCCTAGCACATCCGCAGTGGCTGTCTATAAGTTATCAAATTTTACCCCCAATTGCAGTGATATTACCTACAAGCACTGATTAAAAACCTTGCTTATCTTGTAGTTATTTTATCCCTTTTTGCATTTGCTATCTATTTTAATGAAATTTGCTAATCCGAACAGTCTTACATTGATTAGTTCAGATTATTGAGGTTAGACTGTAATATCAAGGAATATTTACTACGCAAAGTGGTTTTCGTTTGTAGTGTTAAAGGTGAATGAAAATAAAACAAACGGCGGCCATCTTGTTAGTGAACATGCGCATTGAAGAAAACTGCAGAGTGTCGTTTCTTATTCATACAGTAAATATTCCTTAGAAAAATAACTCAAAACTAATAAGTATTTTTTTAAATTCATGGTTATATAGTTATATCTACCATACTAAATAAAAAATAAACATAATTTATGGTTACATAATGTGCATTTTTCTGCACTAAAAATATTTCCTACTGAATTTTTATTCTATTTCAAATACCAGAGATTCCGATGACATAATTAAGTTATTTAAATTTCCTAGTTTCTAGCCGCTTTATCTAATGTAAGCGAACTTGACCTTTATTAGTTTACCATGTTGAAAAATTAAGCAACCGCTTTATACAAAAAAATGGCTTTGATTGTCCTTGCAAAAGATAGTACGAATTAATTTTTGGGAAAGATAAATTAAGAAACTGCTCTGCTTTTACAATTTTCTTTTAATTTATTTATCTTCAAAAATTACCTTGCAAAAAATTAATTATAATAAATTTATTTAGCATTACCTGATAAATAGTATGTTCAAAAAATACGCGAAAAATACAGTTATGGGCCTAAACTCTGTTCTATTATTATGTTTGATCTCAAGATGACAATGCAACAGTCTCCTGCTTATTTAAAGAACTAAATTTGTTTATACATTTTTATTGCGTTAAATTAACTAGAAATTTTAAAATTTTTATACTTGCTATATTATAGAACAGATTATTAGAAAAGTATTAAAGCCTTTATCGTTTTTGTAACGTTCTGACGTCACTTTAGTCACTTAAAATTATTAACATTTTTCCTAAATAGAAAACCAAATGTCAATTCGACGAAGTTGATATTTGGGAATCGGATAACGTTGTAATACATTTCAATTACCGACTATATCACACATCACTTAACTACCTGTGTATCCGTTTTGCTACATAGCTTCGTATAATTCTCGTACGGCTTATGTTTAGTGCAAAATGAGCTCTCTATGAAGAAAATATATCGTATGGGTACACAATCAACTCTATTTATTCTGGATGGTCCAAAGATCAACTAATCTTCCAAAATGATGCTGAATTCAACGAATTTACCTTAGGCTAGACACTTGTTGCTTCTAAAAGGTTGGCTGGCTAATTTTTAATTCTTTAATAATAATAATAATAATAACAGTCTTTATTACATCAAGTAAATTTACAAATTAATCTCAAGAAAAAAAGGGTATCTTCAGATGTAAAGGTGGAGATCAGCGAATGCTGGTTTTCATCTCAACGCTAGTTGTTTCCATTTTTCGTGAGGAAGTCTTCTACTTTATACAATGCCATATCCATCATCATATCTTTCATCTTCCTTTTGAACTTGGTCAATGTGAGATTTCTGATATCGATTGGCAGCCTGTTATAGATTTTTCTTCTTAGATTCTTTGCTTCTGAGCACTTCAATCTATATCGCTCTATTCTAACTTCATTGTTTTGTCTTGTATTGTGTACGCATGTGGTTGTGCTTTGTGACGCTCTCGACTCGCGCCACATTTCCACTGCACTGGTGTATACGTATGCCGATGGGAGGGTCATTATTTTGAGAGAGCAGAACAGCGGCTTGCAGTGTGTTCGGCTTTGTTCTCCCTTTAGTGCTCGAATGGCTCTTTTTTGTAAAGTGAACACCTTGTTGATGTGCGCGTTGGTGCCCCATATTAGAAGGCCGTACACCATTCTATCATGAAACATATAAAAGTATACGGTTCTTGCTGCTGCCTCTCCGGCCGTTTCTTTGATTCTTTGTATTGCATAGATTGCTTTCCCCAGTGCTTTGATTAGATACGATACATGGTCGTTCCAGGTTAATAAGGTATCCAGGATTATGCCCAGATATTTGGTGGTACTCCTTTCTTCTGGTTTGGTTCTTCTGTCCACTGTGAATTTTTGCTGTTGTGTTTTTTCTGGGTTTAGTAATAGCTTATTGGATGAGAACCATTCCAGCAGTTTTCCCATAGCTACTTGTAGAGTTTCGTCCTTGTCCAACATGTATGCTATATCATCCGCATACAAAAGTAATTTCACCTGTTACGTTTTGTGGGAGGTCATTTATGAAGAGCAAGAAGAAGAAGGGACCCAGGATACTTCCTTGCGGTATACCACAGGTTACTCTCATTTCTTTGCCATATGTCTCATTCCAGAAAACCGTCTGTTTTCTGTTTCTGAGATATGACTTTATCATCTCGTATGCCTTTCCTCTTATTCCGTATTGTTTTATTTTTCCTAAAAATGTTTCGTGATCCATCATATCGAATGCTTTTGACAAGTCGCAGAATATGGTTAGACACATTTGTTTATTCTCCAGCATGGTATATATGTGGGACACGAGGCTCATTATAGCATCAACGGTGCTTCTTCCTTGTTGGTATCCAAATTGCTTGTTGGAGAAAATTTCATGTTTATACAAAAATTTCAAGAGTCTTTCATATAACACTCTTTCGAATATTTTGGATAAGACGGGTAATATCGATATTGGTCGATAGTTGCTTCTGTCTTCTTTATTTCCGTTTTTGAAGATGGGGACTACTTTTGATCTCTTCATTGCGTCCGGAAAGGTTCCTTTATTTATGCACTCATTTATAATATGGGCAAGTACAGGCGATATTTCTTTCTTTATTATTTTTATTATTCTGGCATTGAGGCCATATATGTCCTCTGTGGGCGAGTTCTTTAAATTTTTGATGATACTCTCTATTTCAATTTCATCTGTGGGTGTTAGGAACACTGTATTCATTACACTCTTATTGGTTGACTTTAGGTATTGTGTGGATTTCTTTTCTGTCTCTGGGATTTTCTTATACAGTTCATGTGTTACATTAGCAAAGTGGGCTCCAAAGTCATTTGCGCCGATTGCTGCATTGTTAGGAGAATCTTTTTTCTTTCTTCCGACTTCCCTATTTATGATCGCCCATGTCGTTTTTTGTTTGTTGTCCGATTGAAAAATCTGTTGCATATTTGTCAGTTTCTTGCATTCCTCTAGTTTCTTGTTAAATAGTTTTCTTAACTCGTTATAGGTTTTTTTGTCTTCGGTGTTGTGTTTTTTATTTTTACGAAGGGCTTGTATTTTTTTCTTCATATCCGAGAGTTCCTTCGTCAGCCTGGACTTTTTTCTGTGCACCTTATACGTTTTTACTGGGAATGCCGATCGGGCCTGCTCTTGTATGATTTTATTATATAGCTCGAATTTTGTGTCTGGGTTTGTTTCGTTTTATATAGGATTCCAGTTTATTTCTTCTACTACCTGTCTGAATTTTTCCTGTAACTTTGGAGAGAATTTTCTTTTTTGAATTTCATCTTCGTTTGTTCCTTGCTTATCGATGCGCCATTCGATGTATAGTGCTTCGTGGTCTGATATGTTTGCTTCAATTAAGTCGGCTGCTATGTAATCGATATTGGTGAATATGTTGTCAATGGAAATTAATTATGAAAATAATATTAAGGGTACGTTTTCATCCATATTTTTATATAATTAATTTTTATTATTTTCAGGATAGTGGACTACTAATTAATGAATTATGTAATACTCTACGTTTCGCTGTTTATTTTAAGCTTCGTCAAGAATACAATATTTAAGTTAATAGTAAAATCTTCTTCCTTTTAGTGCCATATCTTCTTTAGACGTAGGCGATCTACCTGGCTAAACCAGGAAGTCTTTACTAGGGAAATTTTAATGGGGTGGTTTCCCTTTGCCTTCCCCATAGTCCACATCTCGATTTTGGACTTTTTAGATCACAGCACAAATCCGACTCAATAAGGATTAAACCGCGGTTTCCCGCTCTGTAGTCTATCCATGTTTGATTTACGCCAGACTGCTGGTCTAATAGTAAAATAGAATGACAAATTAATTAAAATGAATTTATAAAATGTTTTATTTGAACATAAGTTATATACGGAATTAGATGGTGTAGCAATGGGAAACCCAGGAAGTCCAGCACTGGCAGGACTGGTTATGGAAATTTTAATAAAAAAGGTACTAAAGACCATTGATTTCAGTATACCATTGTTTTATATTTATGTTGATGATATCATTATGGCAGTTCCCGAAGGTCTTCAGAATTATGTTTTAGATTTTACTACATACCATGATAATATAAAATTTAAGATGGAAAATGAAATTAACAAAGAGATACCTTTTTTAGATTTAAATGTAATTAGAAAAGATCTAAACACAATAACTAATTGGTACATTAAACCATATTCTTCTCATACATTAGTTGGGTACCATTCTTATCAACACATTAACATTAACGACTAATGTCGAGGGTTGAAAATATTAACCATCATTCTTACTAATGAAAATAATAAAAGAATTGAAAATTTGTTAATAGAAAATGGTTATCCTAAATGGTTTATAACAGCAGCAGTAGCAAGGATAATGAAACATCGCAAAGAAAAGATAGACCATAAAGAAACAATATCATGAAGATGAAAATATTGAAGTTGTACTGAGAATATCATACTTAACTTCTGAGCTACCGGAGTGTGAATTTCTTCCCCGAGGAAGGACGTATATCAAGGAGCGGAAAATAAGTTTTAAATAAAAAATAATTTTAAAAATTGCATTTCCAACGATTACGTGGATAAGTAAAATTTAATATTGGTGATAATAATAAGATATAATAATAATAATAGGGGTATAAGTAGTAAGAATCAATAAACTTGTCCTACTTTATTTGACAAAATTATCTTTTATTTGCGAAACTTTCTCCATAAAGTATAAAATTATAAGAGTCTCATTGCGTTTAGATCTCCGACTGAGCTGGAAACTTAATAGTGTTTATTATTTTTCTCATATTTTTCAATTAAATTTTATAAACTTTGTAAAGTGACAAAATTATAGTATGTAACATTTGAATTAGCACCCTCACTCGCGAGGTGGGTAGGTTTTATTTTTGAATTGCCGATAGGTATTAATTTTTAATACATTTCTACCGAAGAATTGATTTTATTATAAATTTGAATCTTGAATTGCGACATACACATATTCAGTGGTGTGATGTACTTTTAAAATAATAACATAACGTAAATACGTTATGTTATTCTATAGTGTTTTTCGCGAAACGGTCTCACGTATCATTTTAACATGCCGCTATTATTATAACGTGAACGTTATAATAAAGGTTTTCCTAACCGTTATAGTGCGAAATATAACGGGTGAAATTTAGGTGCATTTATATTTCGCACTATAACGGTTAGGAAAACCTTTATTATAACGTTCACGTTATAATAATAGCGGCTTGTTAAAATGATACGTGAGACCGTTTCGCGAAAAACACTATAGAATAACATAACGTATTTACGTTATGTTATTATTTTAAAAGTACATCACACCACTGATTATGTTTACATAAATCCTCCTCCGCCGAAGTAAAGCCTACCATTCATTTGTTTGCGGAGTATATGTGCCATTCCGCCGAATTATTCCATCATGAATAAACAAAATCAACTATAAATAGAAATTTAAGCAAGTAAACAGTGGTTATTTTTATATACCTTAAGAAAATAATTTTTTTTCTTTATGATCAAGAAATTTTTTCCAATTACATAATTCCTTAAATTACATAATATTTAATATTTGAAGTTCAAATTCTCGTCTACAACTAAAATTTCCATTTTGGCATTGACCTTTCTCAGTTTTAAAATTCGATTTGTAGGTTGGAATCGATAATAATAAATTATATTTCATTATCGACAAAATAATTATATAATGAACAAAATTGAAAGTGTGAAAATTTCTATTAAAATATTTTTTTAAGAACAATAAAGGTGATAAGAAAAAACTTTCTTGTGCAAATTAAAAACACGTTTTATACAATTTAGAACAGTTACTTCCTTTGTAACCGCGTAGTTAACATCCAAATTTCCATAAATTGCATTATAATGAAAAGTTCGCAGTTCAATGCCTTACTTATCGAATTAATAAAAACAACCTTGTTTTTCATCCACGGAAATGCATTGTGCCAAAGGTGGAAACTTTCCAAATAAATTTGAAGTTTGAGGTCGAGAAAATCGATTGCGTTTTTTGCGTATCTAGCATGAAAAATTGTATTTCAAAACTAATGTATTACTACCTACGTACTTTCTTTTTCATTTATATTTAAGAATGGCATCAGCCTTCATAATCTATAATGCAATGCATTTTTGTGGAAGTGAAAGGCAATATCTATTTACAGTTATAAATTAGTACTTAAAAATAACTTTTTGTGATACAGAAAGTTTAAATGTTCCAACTATTTAATTAGATTCTACTAAAAGATTGTTAATTTTAGGTTCGGAAAAAACAGAATAAAAAGCAACACATGCAAATCAAAAACCTGTTTTTCCATTTTTAAATTTTTGAATTGAAAGGTTTAAAAGTCATCATAAGTGGTTTAAATTGGCTTTTAAATTTATAAAATATGAAGTTTGTAAAACTTACCTAAATAGCCCATAAGGGTATCCAAATCCTGTTTTTCGTCCATATTTGTAAAATTGGAAGTGTACTAACTTGGTAACTAATTTATTTAATGAAAAAACTTAAATTTACACGTGTCTGGCTTTCAGACACTTGTTTTTTGTTATAGGTACTATTTAAATATTCAACAAAGTGCACACATCTTTTTGAATAAATAAAAACATGCGGCTGCGCGAGTTGACCGCAAACTGGAAATAATACCAAGTTCCACTTCTGATATAATATTATCCAACTTGCTTACATAAACCTATCTTTGGCGATAAAAATTCAGTTCAGTTATCTCCGTTCTATTTTACTATCTGATTAATTATTATCGATTTTTTGCGATTTTAAATTTACTGAATTGCTGCTGGATGGCACATCTAAAATCATGCACGCGTTTGGATATTTATTTCATTTACGATGTTTCTACTGTAAAAATTAAACTGCAAATATGTAGTATTATTGAAATAAACAGCTTTTATTTAAATAATTTAAAATTTTTGTGTAAATATTTGTACTTATCTTCCAAGCTATTAAGTGAATATTTATGACTTTTTTTTATCTTATAGTGCATACATAATTATGTAAATAATATAAAAATTAAAAAAATATATTTATAATTAGATATTTAAAAAAAAAACTACCGAGTTTATGCTTTAAATAGAAATAGAATCTATTATTCAGTAGGCTTCTATTGAACGGGCCCACTGTATCACAGAAACTGTTTGATGCTAATTGAAAAAATTATCACTTCGAAGAGTTTACAAGCTAACATATTTATGAAATATTTAACTTTCAATCTTTATGATTTCATAATCAAATTTGATCTGGTAGAATTAAAACAAACACATTTTTAAAAAACTGTCAATATTTTTTAACCCTCATGTTCCAGGATCGAGGTACCAGTAATATGCTCAAGACCTGAATATGACTACATCTATCAACAAAACAAACGGTATGATATTTTCCAAAGACCCGACAAGATGCGGTGGTAGAGAACAAAACCATCGAGCAAGTTATGTAGTTATGTATTTCAATTATCTTGGTGTGGATGTGGTTAAGCTACCGCGACCCAATGAGAGAAATAGAAACTCAAACCAATAAGGCTGCAGTGGTGTCTGGATGCCTGAAAGATCTAATATGGACCAATAAATATATAACCATGGAAATTAAGACTCGCATAATATAAAACCTGCGTAAGGTTTTTGTTAACATATGGCATAGAAACCCGAGCAGATACAACTAAAACATAAAGCACATTGAGAGCTGCGGAGATGAAGACACTGAGAGACAAAATAAGAAACACGACAATAAGGCATAAGTGTGGAATGCAAGACATAGTTAGGTGGGAAAGACAAACGAGACGCTACTGGAACGAACACGTCAAAAGAATGAATCCAACAAGACTATACCTCGCATTGTCTTGGAAGAAAAACCTGTAGATAACCGTCAACTAGATAGACCTCCGACGAGATGGAAGGACAGCTTGCAGTCCATCTCCCAGGAAGATCAAAATAGTCCATGTGGGAGTTAGCCATTCCGAAATCGAAATTATATAAGAAAATCAGACCCCATTGTTAGCGTCGTCTTTCTGGTTTTCCAGAACTTTAATTTCTATATCGTCTTCATCAATCCAGTCGACATCTTCTGTTCTAGTTGTTTCATCATGAGTCATGCATAAGATCTCAATTTCACGTCAAGTAACAATACGTTTAACAGTTTTAACTTATTACAATATTGCAAAACTTTAATACAGGTACTGTGTTTTATAATTACGTACAGGTAGTTTGGTGTAGTGGTTAGGGAGTGGAGCTATAGATTAAAAGTCATAAGTTCGAATTCCGATCGCTCCAAATTTATCTGTGCCGTAAAAATTATAACAAAATAAATAAAATAACGTCAGTCACTTTTTATATTTTACCTGTGATATTATTGAAGAGCAATGCAAATCATATTATGGAATTTTTTTTGAAGTTATCTTAATAAGGTAGAGATATATTAAAACTTAATAGGTCAGAAAGCGATAGAAAAATTGATCTATGTGGTTCTTATTGGGGCTGCTCACAATTATTTTGTTTGTTGTTGCACTAGGTATGATGGTGGAAGAAATCTACCTGGTAGCATGTAGCGCATATCGCTTCTCCATTTATCACAACATTCAATTTTATTGCATTTTGTAATCTGTAATAGATACTGAGATTCTCGTACACGAACAGTTTACCACTGTGGATCCATATCTTCTGGTAGTAGTATAGACTTGCAATCTGGTTTTACATACGCAGTCGTAACAGGATAATTTATCGATACATAATATTTCGCTCCATATATTGGCCAAAGTTTTTTGCTGCAACATCGAAATTTTTCTGTTCTAGATGTGAGTTCCGAATGTGTCGTACTTTAAAATAAATTAATCCATTCTTATTTCGACACAGTGAAATGCACTGCGTCTGTGTGCATTTGCATCCATAATCAAGGCATCTAAATAATTGTAATCCCAAATATTCTGAATAACAAACGTAGTCGTTTTTTGATATCGTAGATTTTCATCAGCTCCGCCATCCACAGAAATAAGTAATACCGACATGACTTCATTTTCTTTTTTTATTATATCTTGAAGATACTTCCAGTTCCTACAGCCATTCAAAATCATCACAATGACTGGCTGCAGTTAATGATGAATATTTACCACTTCAAATAGTGGTATATAATAACATAATACATAACATAATACATAGGTTGAACGAGAATGAGAAACTGAATCTTGAGATCCCCAACCATTTATGGTATCGTATGGATGCTGTCGAAAGCTGTCCATCTGGATGTTTTTTTATGACTGTCAGTCTGTCTTAGCATAATTTGACTGATACTGTTAAGGCATATTTTGTCTTTCAAAGGTATTTGATCCTCTCATTAGCAATCGTAAATATATTGCACTTATAGACAAATTAAATCCAATTTCGGCTAAAGTTTTTCATGCAGATGAGTAAGAGTTTTGAAAGTTCTGATTTCCTCTATGCGGCGAAGGTCTTGAGCTGCACCACAAAATAAAGCAATAAATAATTGTTTTTAATAGTGAATTTAGTAATAGGTGATTATCTTCAATAACAGGTCTGCCAGACTTTCGTTCATTAGACGGGGAAGCTTCTCGATTATTTTCAAACTGTTCAGTTTTCTTTTCGGCGAAGCATTACATTTACATTTACATTGATGATTTCTGCAAAGTACCAGGAACTGAATCCTATAGCTTCTTCATTTTAAAGATTGCAGCGAAGCCGCATTAACATCGGGGATGTTTATCGATGAGTAAGCTCCTTCAGAAATATATGGCACGAAGTCATAATCACAATGTTGCATTTATACGGCTCTTGATTTGTAAGAGCCAGCGAAGTTAATCAAACACGTGGCGTGATGATGATTACATTGTGCTGTTTGTACTTATGAAAATCAGACGGGTTGTAGTTTCCGAGTTGGTTAATAAGGTGGGTTTTGAAGACCTTTGAATCTGTGCATTCCAAGTTGTTCGAATGATCATGTTTTGGATGACCTGAATTTTTTTGAGGTGTAATTTGGAGGTGTATCCCCACATTGAGGCAAGCAGATCGGAATTTTCCTTTGTAGATGCGCAATTTGTTAGCGGGAGACATCTCATTTTATCGGCCGATGAAGCAGTGCAACTTGCCTACTAGTACTCTGCAATTTTTTGTGATGTTGATGGTTAGGGTTCTCCAGATTAGTTTTTTTGTCGAAGGTAATGCCAAGGTATTTAACGGTGTCTTGCCATGAATGTTTTTCTTCATTGATCCAAAATCCAAATGTATGTTTCGGATATATTCCTCTTTCTGAAGAAAAGAGTCGATACGCTTTTGGTTGGGTTTATGCCGATGCGCCAGGTGATGACCCATGTTGATGCTTGGTTGGTGGTAACTTTTAGGCGTCCAATGGCAATGGCCGGGCAGTGGGAGGATGTAAATATGCCAGTGTTGTCTGCGTAGTATGGGCAGTGGACTTCCCAAGTAACATTTTTCCCTGGTGAAATTTAAATGTCTCTGCTAGGGCCCTAGCAAATATCTGCCAGGGGGTTATAACAGGGTTTTTTTGACAGAGCTCTTACAGATACCTGGCAGGTATTTGTAACGGATTATTTGCAGAGCCCTGAAAATTAACTCTGGTAGAGCCCTGGTAGGTCTCTGTTGAAAATAATTTGCAAGCCCTTCAAGAAATCTGTGGCAGAGCCCTGGCAGAGTCCCTGTTACAGGTAATTTGCAAGGCCCTGCAAAAACTCTGCGGCAGAGCCCTGCCAGAGTCCCTGTTACAGGTAATTTGCAAGGCCCTGCAAAAACTCTGCGGCAGAGCCCTGCCAGAGTCTCTGTTATAGGAAATTTGCAAAGCTCGTATATACCACGTGGTCTTCATAAAAATTGTCTTTTTTTACAATTTTTCAATTAAATACTATATTGTACTTTTAATAGTAGATACCTACTACAGGTAGATATAAACACAATGCTTTTTAAAATTTTAGCAAATCAGAATCAAGAATTTTGTTAACGATGTAAGCTTTCTTCATTCATATTGGTTAAGATTGTTAAAAGGAATATATCTTCAGAGATTTATTGAAAATTAATTAATAGATTTTTTCAAAGCAACCAACGATATGACAGAAACTTTGTCAGGGTTACAGAGACAGACAGAGACAGTTACATTGACAGTTACCTTTTATGAGTTACAGGTATAAAAAAATTCGTAAAGCGCCTCGTAATTTTGAGCCAAAAATTTAGGTCTAGTTACTATGTAACGAAGTAGGATAGCGCTATAATAAATATTGTTATGAGAGAAAGAGATAAAATAGTTTTAGTTCAGGTCATTTAGAATATTCTAGAATCTAGAATATTAGAAATACAAAATACAAAGGCTAATCCGCTTCGATTTTAAACGTCATTTATGTGCAATTTATAAATTTTAACAGTTTATTTATCCAATCTAAAGAAATCATAATTAAACCACGATCTAGAATTAAACAACAAAACTTTTGTTATATTATTATTATCATTTACTGATTCTGATTCACTATTACTGATTCGTTTTGATCAATATTATTTATCAAAAATTAAATTTCTCATATATACCGCACTCACAATTATTCTAGAAATTTTAAGTTAAAATTAAAGTTAAAACTTATTTGCCGATGGTAACCCATACTTACAAGACAAAATATATCGGCCCTAAATATTAATAAAATAAATTTTTGTCGCATTCTTTAAAAATGTTAATTTTTATTTTTAACTTCTTGCAATCCATACTGATTGTGTAATTATGTAATTGAACTAATTTAACTCTGGGGGTTTCAATTTTATTACTACATCTATATTTGCAGTTACAATTACGAATTATTGTATCATATTTTAAATTGCGATGTTTTACATCGATATAATTTCCATTTTATTAAAAAAGGTAAGTAAAATACGTTGATATCTCAGCGGTTCACTCATTATTATACACAAAAGTGTGACCATCATATTACCAGTAATTTCAAAATAATTTATAAGTACGGTCCGTAGGTAAATGGTAAGAACGAGAGGCTACGAAGCAGTCATGGATGTAGGTACAGGTTCGAATCTGGATTGTAACAAAAATTTTTAAATTTAAATATTATTTTCCTCATTGCGATAGGTAAGGTCGTACCTTTCGATCTTCATTTGAGTGACGAAAAGTCCCTTTTTGTCGGACTCCGTAAAATGAGTCCGGGAAAGTTTTTCTCGGACTCATTTTGCGGCCGGGAAAGTAGCAGTTCCGGATTAGGAAATTCACTTTCTCAGGCGACTGAGATTCAATCATACACAATAATCAAAATAATACGTTTAATTATTATAAATATTAATTGTTATCGCCTTACAATTTTTGAAAGTTATACCTCGAGAAGTCGATGGAGGATCAGGTTGGTCTTCTAAAACTTCTTTTTTCTTTGTTTGTTGCTCCAACTGTCCTGCAGGAGCAAATATTGCAACAGATTCACCAGTAGTAAATGCCGTAACTACCTGTGCAGCTATTTCAACCGTTGAACCTAATATTTTGGAAGCCACTTGCAGTTTGTTCTCGACGGAGTTTTCAATATAACCTTCTGCAACATTGGTAGATTTCCATCCACCATGTCGCTTGAGAGTCGTTATATCTGCTCCGGCGTCAGCCAGCAAAGTAGCCGATGTTCGTCGGAAACAATGCCCTGTGTATCTATTTGAATTTGGTAGTTGAAGATAATTTGCAATTTTTTGGGGAACGTTTCCGATGGTATGTATACCAACCGGTTGTTTGGTACATTTACCGTTACGATACGAAACAAAAAATCTACCATGTGGTACTGCAGATGGACGCAGGGAAGAATATTTCTTGAAAATTGCTAAAAGGTCAGAACATTCAAAGTTTCCTTTGCTTATAGTAAATTCTCTTCTTATATTTGTTTTTGTGTATGGTATGTTGATTAAAATGTACGAGCCCTGGTCTCGAACATTTTCGAGCAGAAGAGAAGTCAACTCTTCTCTTCGACATGCGCCGCTGATACCCACAATCAGTGCTACCTAAAACAATTAAATTTCAATTAAAATAATTTCTTGATTAATGTAAGTTTTTAATTCATTACCTTCATGAAGAGATACGTCGTATCATCTGCTTCCTTTAAAAATTTTGTTATTTCTCCCTTTGTGAGAACACTGGACTTTTTTGTTGTTTGTCCAGTCGATTTCCTTTTAAGCAGGGCAACCAAAGACGTAAACTTTTTGATGTCAATTTTTTTTTTAAGTTGGATTGTAGCCCTCAACATCGAATAAAGAGTCCATAGCGTAGAGCTCTTATATGTCTTTGATTGGAGTTCAAAATACGCCATCAAAACTGCTTCGTTTATGGTTTTAACTCTTTTTTCTGTACACCATTTCTCGAATTTGTTATACGCACCTTCATACTTGTCTTTTGATTTTGCCGGTAGCAAAGATTGCGCAGCTAACGAAGCTAATTCTTCGATATCGGAATCTTCAGATAGATCACTCATTTTGTCACCGAGATCTAAAACAATGCTGCTTACCTAAATAAAATAAAACTGTAATTGTGGTACCTACTTATTTTAATAAAATAATTACCTATTTTAATTTTACAATTAAAAATGTATTCGTGTTTCACAAATATGTAACACATAAATTGTTTTAAACAACTGCACACTCTACAACTTAGCAACGCTTTTAATTCATAATTACAGTCACACACGCCTTCTAGTGCATGAGCATATTTAAATTACACTTAAATTTTTGTGTTTTATTTAGAACGCAATGAGGAAAAATCTTGTATGCTACTTGTAACGGAAAGTTACTATTTCAGTACGCGGCTCTTTTTTGTACTCGGCTGCGCCTCGTACAAAAATATATCGCCTAGTACTGAAATATTCAACTTTCCGTTACTAGTAACATAAATAGCTATTTCAGGATAGGTAACAACATCGACAGAATGGAATTCAACCAATAATACAGAATACCAAGCATTAGAATATATTAATAGTTAATAGATATAATTAAATGTAACCATGTAAATAAAATTGAAACCCCTAGAGTTAAATTAGTTCGATGCGATGTAATAACACAATCAATGGATTGCAAGAATCTAAAAATAAAAATTAATTTTTCTAAAAAAATGTGACATAAATTTATTTTATTAAAATTTAATATTTTTTTATACCTGTCTCTGTCTGTCTCTGTAACAGGAACAGACACAGCCCTGCCAGAGTCTCTGTGACAGAGACTCTGACAGAGTGCCTGACAGAGCTCTTGCAGAGTCTCTGACAGGGTACCTAACAGATACCCTGTTAGGATTTGCAACAAATTTTCTGCAGAGGGTTTGCAGGGTCCATTTTCTCTGTCTCATATTATGTGACAGAGCCCTGTTACAATCCGATTACAAAGACAGGGCCCTGCGAAATTTCTCTGCCAGAGCCCTAGCAGATATCTAGCAGGGTGAAAATGTTACTTGGGTTGGCCATGTTCTATTTTTAAGATACCATGCATAAATCATTCATAGAGATCAGTAACGATAACAGAGCCTTGAGTAACACCAGATTCAAGGGTGCCTTCATCGGAGTAGGTACCATTCAGAGAGATTTCAAATATTTGCTCCTCTGCATCCTAGTGCAGGATGCCCACAGGGTCTTCGGAAAATGGTGCAAAAACACTCTCTCTAGGTTAACCCTGCAAAGACAAAGCTTGTTCTATTTATCAAAAACTCCTCTCCTAAAACTGGCAAATTAATTCAAACATCTGGGAAATCTCTAAAAAGCCGAACTGGGGAAAAACATTTACAAATGAAATTAGAAAAAGTATCGGGGAGCAATGAGACGGTGATGGGGCCTGTCCCCTTTAGAATCACTCTCTGGCTCTATACTACGGTTGTCAGAACCATGCTATGCTATGGTACCCTTGTATGGTATCCCATATATTTGTTACTGTGAAGGACCGAAATTAGTGAATGTCAACATTCGCCGGTGAATGTCGACAAATACCAAATGTCTTGGTGAAAGACCGAACATGTGTTAATTTTATTATACATTCGAACTTTCACCGGTATATGTCGACAAACACAACTGAGCATTGGTGAATGTCGACTATCGTCGGCAATCTACTTGTCGTAGCTTTGGTTTCGTCAGTCTGGATCGTCATCCAATCAGGATACTGAATGGATGCAAGATAATGATTCAAGTAAATGTCCAATTTGCCAAAAACACAACATTTCACGAAGGAATACGCCAGAGTCCATATGAAGCTATGTTTGGAGTTAAACCAAAAAGGAAGATAGCATCGTCATCTCTTCCTCGCGGGCAAATTGCAAACATTGACAACGAATAACAGCTAGAAGCCTATGATAATACTTCTGAAGAAAATTTGGTTAGTGACCATATTAATGACCATGTGTCAGATGAAAGCGACGTGGATAACCAAAATGCCATTGGAGCCCAGACTGATCCACAACCTAGCACGTCTTCATATCAAGCATTGACTGAACAACACGAGCTAATTTCTTCAAAAAGAGTAGCCGCAAAAGAGAATCCTACTTCAAGCAACAAAAATGTTGCGAACCTCAAAAGAGAAGTTTCATCCGGCCCAAATTGGCGATACCGTAAGAATTCAAGTTGACTGTGGTTGTACAGACCCCCGAAATGTGTTAGCGGTTGTTGTTGAAATAGAGGATTCAGACTTTTATAAATTAGCAAACAAAAATGGTACTTTGAAGTATCTTTCACCCGTAATCAGTTCGTAATTTGTAAAGAAAAGTTACTTTCCATGGATGAGGTTTCAACTTAAGAAATGTCGCTAAGAGAAGCAGCTTCTGCTGATTCAAAAAGTGGAGGGCAAGGCTATACACGTTGTAACTGCAAAAGGAAGTGTTCCACGGCTAAATGCAGCTGTAAAAGCAAGGGCCTTTTGTGCAATTCGAAGTGCCATGGTAGTTTAAGTTGTTGCAATAAATAAGATTGTCATACATTTTCTTGTTCTTTTTTATATTCTTTATATTTTTTACATAACTTAATATGCATGTGTACGTTTTATTAATAAATATAACCAATATAGTTTTATTGTTGTTTTCATTTATTAAAAAAATTTTTTTTTTTCAACATAGGTACACCATGAGTGCATGGTGAATGCCGAAATTCGCCGGTGTAAGATAGAAATAATGATATTCGACCGATATTTCGAACATACGCCAAGCAACTTAGAGAATGTTGACATTCACCGGTGTATCTCGACATTCACTGGATTTCGGTCTTTCACAGTAACATATTCAATCTGAAAAGCAAAAAAACAAGAAAAAAAATTTTTAATAGAAAACAAAACTTTAATTCAGCAAAGGGACAAATTTCGATTATAATAAAATTGAAAAAAATCAACACTTCCGTTATAAAGTTTGAACTCATAAACATAGTTTCTAAACCAACAATACCCATGATGTGCCTATAAGCGGATATTTAAAATTCAAAGTAACCTGCCATTTACAAACACAAACGGGAAAAATTATAATCAATAAAATAATTCATTGGAAGCCTTTTTGTTGTTCTTCCAATATCTTGTAAATCTTGTGAAGGGATGAAACTCGCGGTGCCTTTTTATAAGGGAAATGCAATATGACAATATTCATCCGTATTTCAAGAGGAATTTATAGACAAATTACACTGTGCAAGAATAGTTCAGGATGGATGCATCCGGGACAAAAATATTCAGATTCTATCAGACAGTAGGAGGAGGCGGTCGCAGCATAGTGCTAACACGAGTTGACTATGAACGCTAAATACCCGGTTCGAATCCGAGTGAAGTAAGAACTTTATTCTGACCGTCTCCCCTCGGAAGGCAATGGCAAACCACTGAGAGTAATATGCCAAGAAGAATCCTTAAAATGTTAATGAACTAAACAAGTCCAAAATTGATCTGTGGACCAAGGGGAAGGCAAACCACCACCTCATTAACATTAACATTTCCCTGGTGCAGCCTTCTTGGCTAAGTCGGGGGGATCGCCGTACATCCGAAATCGGATAGGCACCTAAAGAATCAGACAGTAGGGCGACTCATGTTGCACTTTAGAGTCACAAGATCACCTCTGCTCTGGTGCTTGATTGTATCCAGACACTTAATAAGATATCTAGTCAAAATGTTCTTTCTCTCTACTGGGTCAAAGGACATCAAGTTGACGAGAGCAACAAAAGGGCTGACAAACTGGCCAAAAGCGGTTCCAATTTCAAGGCTCTGGATGCCCTCCTCAAACAATATACCCTAGAACTGCACACTTGTACCATGTAAAAGCTGCAATACTTGTGCCTTCTTGGAAACATGCGAGATACTATCTGAAGCTATCCAGAGTCCATCTGCAGACAATTGCAGGGGTCTTAACTGGATACTGCAGATAAGATAAACACTTTCACACGATGGAGTATGCAGATGACCCTATATGTCTTGGTTAGTGAATGTAATAGAGAAAAACACAGCTGAACTTGTACTTTGTTGCTATGCGGCATTAACTTCGATGAAAGGATCTGTGTTGGGGACTTCTGGCCCGACAAGGCCAGAATCAGTGACACACCGCCTGCCAAGGTCCTATAGTTCATTCTACAGCTGGGATGGCTTAAGGGGTGACAGAGTCGGGGTGGAGCTGAAAACCGAAGGTAGTACACTGGCCCAGATTTAGAGACCTAAGTGCGTGTGACTTTATCTTACCCTCAACAACAAATCCAGAATACCAACCAAAAAATAATAATAACTGAACAGGTATTTATTACCTAACTCCGACCTAAATAGTTCAAAGTTCTTGAACTAGAAAATTAATAGTTTGGGTGTTATGGCCATCACCCATCACCCATCAGTTAAATATGGAAAGGGAAAAATTTTCATATTATTTTTCTTTACAATTTTATTCCCATTAATTTTATCAAATTTTTCTCATGATTATAAAAACCACTCCTGCTTACCGTTTGGGAACGATTTTTTTAAATTTTATTAGACAAAGTCCCCACCTGGGAAGAGGAAACCCAACGGATATTGAGGTTTTTCATGTTCATTTAAAAAACAAAACGAAATATCAAATTAATGAAACTAATGGCTTGAAAGATCAGTTTGACATTTTAGACGTAAGATTTTTAATACTAAGGAACGAAATATTTATCTATTGCTTTTTTTTGGCACAACTATTTATAATACACCGTAGAGTATCAACCAATTTATTAATTGCATTAAAATTATTATAATGGAGGCAGAAATCTATAATTCAAAATGCCAAAACAAAATTTTTGACAGTCATGTAGTTTAATTATGCCACCAAAACTTAAACCAGCAAGAAATTTCGATTATCGTGTCGAAGAAACCGAAGCTTCAACGTCGACATATTACGGCGACTCAAGTGGATTTTTAGAAGATGATCCTCCTGAAGAATTGATAACCACGCTAGTAGGATTGTGCGGTAGATGGAGAGTGCTAGTAACTATCGTTTTTTGCGTTTCGATGGCAGCTTACGGAATTCATACTTTGTCTATGCCATTTCTACATCCGAGAAATATTAAATTTAACTGCGTACAAAATACAATCCAGCAAGATAAAATAGATCCTTGTTACACTTCAGATGGAAATTTATGTAAAAATTTCAGCTTTGGTTCTGATCAAGGATATACAATAACAGAAAAGGTAAAAATTTAATTTTCTTTAGAAATTGGTGAATTCCCAATTATTATATTCACTTATTATTCTGAATTGACTGCAGCTGGTATGACAAAAGAAGTACTTGGGTCATATGGTGTAGCAAGGTATTGGGAAGATCCAATTGAACTTAATTAATTCTGTTTTAGTACACATTAATTTGTGATAATGGGTTCCGTATTTTAATAATTAAACTCGTTTTTAAATTTGGCTTGATAACTGGTTATTTAGTTTTTGGAATTCTTTCAGATAAGTATGAATTTCATTTATAACAAAACCTAAATTTAAAAATTTCGAGTACAGCCATGGCAGAAAGAAGTTATTTACTATATCGCTGATTTGTCAACTTGTAATTGGGCTGCTAATTTCAGCACATACAAATTATTGGTTTTATACAACTCTGCGATATTTTCAAGGATTGTTTTTAGCAGGCATGACATTACTTTCCACAATTTTAAGTAGATATAAAAATATTTCATTTGCACTTGTAATTGATTAACAAAATTTTTCATTTTATATTAGATTGTGATATTTCATCCAATAAATGCAGAACTTTTAATATGGGCTTGCTTTGCGTATCAATGAGCATTGGATATATCTTGTTACCATTTATCTGGATAGAGATTTTTGTAGAATCAAAAGCAATGACAATATTATACTGCCTACATTTTTTTATTCTATTTCTTTTATAGTTAGTATGAAGTTTCATTAAATCTATGGTCCATGAAATAATTTTGTATTAACCTTTTAATTTTAGTTTTGTGAAAGAATCTCCAACTTGGCTGTTGTGCAAAGATCAATCTTCTGCAGCAGAAAATGTTTTAACGTTAGCGGCAAAATTTAACGGAGTTAAATTATCCAGTTTTAGAATACGCCCATTGCAAATCACTGTACGTCTGTAAGTTTATCAATTCCTTCTATTACTTCCAAATTAAGTAATTGCATAACATCCAAAAACTGAAATCGTTTATGGTTTATAATCACATCAAACTCAATAATGCTTTTAGCGTGGCGGTAATGGTTCCCTTGTTAACCTACTCTATATGTTGAAAACAACCACACGAAATATGGTTTTGGCTTTATTTTTAATATGGTTTCTGATGCTTCTCATGTATTCGGTAAATAAAAATGGCAATTTTATTGCAATAAAAGATCAAGTTATGAGGGCCAAGATGATGGGATGTGTTGCATTAGCTGCAGCTCTTTTGAGTATATTGATGTGTACTTTGTTTAAACATAAAATTACTATAGCTTTGGCGTGCATTTTAACTTGTTTAATTTCAATTGCTACTTATGTTTTGGACTCGCAGGTAAAACCTTGTTTGCAACCAGCTGTTTACTGCTAAAATACACTTTCTTTATTTATAGAATATCAAGGAGATCCAATCTACAATGTTAATGCTACAAATGAGTTCTTATGGTGCTAGCAAGTTATTAATATTTACAGTATTTAACATGACTCCTCGCGTTTTCCCCACAGAATTAAGATGTCGTGGTACGGCTGTAGCACTTGCAACTGGAGAGTGTTGCTACACAATATCAAATATAATTTTTTCATTCTACTTACATTTGTCTATTTTAATAATGTCGATAATCATATCCTTATGTACCATTTTAATTCTACTAGTCATTCGATTTCTCTATTCAACTCACAATCGGGAATTGCCAGATTTAATAGAAGACTCGTGGAACTTTAATTCGTAAATATTGCAGAAACAATAGTTTATTTTACTTTTATTGAATGTATTTTAGCAACTACAAACCTGTAAGATGGACTACTATTAGAGCTAAATCTCCAACTCTTGACGAAGTGGCCATTAAAGTTATCGATTTTGAAAGAGGAACTTCTGTAAGTGTACCTTTTAAAAAAGGAAATACTTCAAAAAAGAATACACAAAACAAAGCAACGCAAGATTGAAATGTATTCTTATAAAAAATATAGTTAGTTATGAAAATATGAAATTGTAGTTAATATTTTTTCAACAATTGAATAACGGTTGTTTTCTTCTCCAGAATTTTGTTCTACTCCACTAAAAATAACTTACCCATAAAGTTGCGGATCGTTTTATTAATTTTTTGTAACTTTCCCAAAAACACAGTTTTGAGTTTGATCTGATTTATCGGTCTACCCCAGAAGTGTGAATATCTGGCTAAAAATTGGCATGAGGTGTACAGAGCAGGCCTATTGTAAAACGAAATTGTTATCTATGAAGCTAATACAGGATTTGGTTTTTTAACTTTCATCCACATTTAATAAATAAAGTAACGAAAAATAATAATCAAACAAAGATTGAATGAAGTTATATGAGGTTTTTACACCTCTTAAATCATCACTATTAATTATTCTACAATTAGATAAATTCAAATGATAAACTACAGAAAGAAATGATACGGGACTCCCTGCATGGTTAGAAGATGTACACTCCGGCTGCTCAGACGAAGAGTATTATAAGTTCTCAAGGAGAAACCGAGAAATAACAACTTCCTGGCGTGGTGATTACTTATACTTTTTCTTTGCGGATCTGCAAAAGATCAAAAAGGCCTGTACAATGAACCGGTCGTCACTAATGTTTGGGAATATTTCTAAACTGTATGCAATAAAGTTTGCTACTTTGTTTTTAATGGGCTTTATTGTTAAAGGGTTGAAAATGACTAAACAAATAATAAATTACTATTACTAGATAAAATTACAAATACATAAGTAACAAAATAGTACTTTCAATTCCTGCTGTGGTGTATGGAAAGTGTATAGGAAGGTCCAAGGATCTAATAGTTTTAACGTCCAAAAATTCAAATCTTTTGTTCCCCGACATGACGCCAGATATTCCACACGAAATTCTTGTGCTATCTACCGCGTTTCTCTTAGTATCTCCAGTCCATTTTAAATGGAACGGAATAATTAAACCTGGCCAGTCGAGTTTATTTAGATGATTTCTTGGATCTAATTGCCATTCTCGTGGCTTCGTAACTGTGATCACCTAACTGTTCCGTTCCACAGAACCTTAAAGTTTAGGTGCTCTTTCCAATATCCATAGTCATTTATAAACACATACAAAGTTTTATGATTGCTTTCGATGTGTCAGCTCCAATCACAGATTTAAGTAGCTCGTCATAGAGCGCTTACTAAAGGATCTAGTACGTAGCATTTAGGGATTGGTTGAAAATCAGCTCTGCTAAACCAATTCCGTTTCGAAGTCTTTAGTTGCTTATTTTTTGTTTTTTAATGTAATTTATTTGACTGTTTAACAAATAAATCTAAATTAAATAATTTCTATTATTAAACAGAGATGCATAGTTTAACAAACATCACAAGCATGTGAAAATTGACGTATAGGCGAAATACAAGTTTGCGACCTTGTATGAAGTCGTAAAATGAGTTTATGTGTCACTATAGAGTGGCACATACCACACCATTAACAATAATATATTTATACAGAAAGAAATTCCACAAAATATTTTTTTGCAGATTTTTTAAAACATAGGTAATATTTAATTGTCTATAAAAAGAATAATTGTTTAACGTTTTATAATCGATCTTGTAAATTGATAATTAAAGGGTTTACCGCAATCCGCAATATCGAATACATTTTCTTCTTCTCTGTACTGTTCCTCTATTCTCTTATAGCATGCTCCATACAATTAGGCCAAATGGTTTCAGAGATATTCTCCATTGTTATTGATTTGTAAAGATCCAAGACGTCCTTTATTTTGAAATTAGAATTTAATTTTGCTAACATAAGCCCATATCAGTTCTATAGGATTAAATTCGGAAACGCCTTTAGGTAATGATATTTGTCTATTTTAAACCCACTGAATACAATGTCAGCTTTTCTCCATGAAGTCGTGGGATTACGGAATTCAGTATGATAAAGTGCTTGGTCAATGACAATTATTAACTTATCAGGAATGGACGTTAATGCAAATTTAATCCATTCCTCATAATACTCTTTGTTCATTTCCATGGTAATCAGCAAAACCTTTTTTTTACCAATAAAGCATTTCCTACACCTTTCCAAAAATCCATCTTCGTGACCAATATGTAATGTGATCACTCGTTACCCTGAACCAGAAGTTCGTTTGATTCCACCTCCAAACCCATTAACTTCTGGAATTCTTCCTCTATATTTATCAAAAATGGGCCGAATATCTAGTGTAACTGTTTCCACCAAACCAAATTTTCTGAAATGGTTGGCATCACACCATGTCTCGTCGGTATAAAATACTTTCCAACCTTCTTTTCTATATCTTTTCAATGAGTACTACAAAAAATATAGTGATCTTTTGGCAGCTATATTATTTTGTTCCATGAGAATAGGTTTATTTTCCAATTTTCGATAAGTAAAATTCATTGCCTTCGCCCATTGTTTTAAAGTAAAGTTACAAATTTGAAGAAAATCAGGAAGGTCGTCCTTTAATCAGGAAGGAGTTCTCTTTAGAGACACAACCATCATCACAATGGACCGACACACACGATTGACAAAGTGTAATTAGTCAAGATAAACCAGACTTCACCAACAAAAAACGCATGAAATGCGAAAGAAGTCGAAAACACCGACCTACAGAAACCTCATTGCATTATCAGCTGATTTCAACTTTAGCCATACGGCATAGTCTCATCAGATGCACCCTGGTTCTGCGGTACAATGCAAGCGAGCTATCAATCACATAAATCCATAACGTTAAAAGTTGGCTAGGCAACTCCGGCTATCTGACGCCACCTGTCGTTGTGTGTGTGGACGCATACTGATCCCAAAAGTCGTCCTTTAATCTTTAATGTAATTCTACAATAATTGGGAAACTTTTCTCCATATAGAATCGTCAATTTCAATTTTCTTTCTACCACTTCTAGGTTTTGAATTCAAACCTCATTCAAACTCAAAATTCAAAACTCATTCGCTGCTCACATAATACTCTTTTAGCACTGCTTTCACTTACTCCCAAGCATTCCACAGTACGTTTTGTCACTTCATTCAATATTATTTCTATTAAGAGGGGCATTTAAATTTTGATGCGAAAACATGTTTCAAAAGATGGCGCGCCCTAAAATATTCTAAGAATCTAAGAATCTTTTCACCAATACAGAATTCTAATAATTTATAAAAGTCATATGAATAAACGATAACTAATTTAGGGAATAAGGAAGTTTGAGCTTTCAAAGTTAAATATTTTTAAAAATATTCAATATTTTCAAATACGAATATCTTTTTGAAATATACTTGTAAATATTCAACATTGGAAGCTCAAACTTCCTCATTCCCTAAATTAGTTATCGTTTTATTCATATGACTTTTATAAATTATTAGAATTCTGTATTGGTGAAAAGATTCTTAGATTCTTAGAATATTTTAGGGCGCGCCATCTTTTGAAACATGTTTTCGCATCAAAATTTAAATGCCTCTCTTAAACCATTCCGGATTTCATTTTCAAAGAAAATCGGATTAGCGGTTGCCGCTTTACAGCGCATAAGGACATAAATATTACGATTCTCTCGCTCCTCTCCGCAGACTATTGATTATGTCGTACTTTAATATTTTGAAACTGTTATAGTTTGGAAAAAATTTGGGAATAGAGAAATATGAAGGTATATATAAATATATCTATATATGTATAAAAGGTACCTTGTCACCTCCAAAACGGATACGTAACATTCGTTGTCACCTCATATATAACGCTTTCACCTCCGTTTTCGGAGGTGACAACGTTTTGCCTTGTTTTTTACGAATTCGTGTTGTAGGGGGCGTTAGGGGCCAAATAACAAAATTTTTGCCGGAGGTGACAACGTACTCCTAGTATCCGCACAAGTGTCTTTTAGTTCGGGCATAAACCGTTGGCGCTAGTGTCGTTTTCACATATTATACGGGCTGTGCGTACCCACCTCCGTTATACAAACTGAACGTTCCTTCCTCCGTAACTTGGGCGTAACTTGGCAACCTTGCAATGATATTAATTCTAAAACTAGACGATATACTATTTTTTATGTTTTATTTTACACTCTTATACGAGTGTCGGTTACTCATGGATATACGCAATATTCGTTTTCATCTCTTGGATTTTTAAATTGAATTCAAGAAGTCGATTTTGATATTAAATTAATATGGCATTATGCCAGTGGCGTAGCTAGAAGTTTTGCCGCCCGTTGCGGAAAATATTCTTGAATGACCTTTTATTAATCATATTTCCTAATTGATGAAATTTAAAAAAAAAATCTGAAAAAAAATGAACTGTTTACTATCTGGATTCGGTGCGTTGGTTTGTTTACGATAACGAGAACCATTGGCGTGCGGATATCTTTTGTATACGGTGTTACACAGTTTTAAATTCTCAAAGCCGATTATTCGCGATTTCGATTAAGGAAAGTCACGTGACCAAATATTTAAAATGGCCCGTGCAGACGGGTAGTGTTAAGATTTGCTACCATACACCATACACAAGGTTATTATAATACACTTTAACGGTGCTTCAACGTGTTTAGAAACGTGTTGTGGTTTGTCTACTATATTCGTTTGTGTTCAAATAACAGTTAAATATGGTTAAACAATTAAAAATCAACAGTATTTTGCAGTTCTGTGGAAGTAGTGCGTCTAGAAACTTTTTTTTAAAAAACTATTGTATTGTGTGGAAGAACGCCTAGAAACGACGAATTCTACCATATTTATAGCTTGCTTCTTACTAAAATTCGTATTTGCTCGTATCTAGCATTTAAAAACTACCCATCTCTTCTAGTTAACATTTCTTCCGCCAGACGTCGCTTCACTTAGCTGTAATCGCGAATACATATTTATGGTTGAATATCTAAATTTTTAATAGTGACAAAAGTTTATCTAATTAGTGAAAGGGCTCACATTTTTGCACTTCTGACTTTTTAATACTTTTAGAACCAGAAGAAGCTAATTCTAATGATTTGCGATTATGCGATTAATGAAGAAATAATGATTGCGGGAGTGACAATAATTATAAATCTGTAATAAATAATCAATAATATTATAAAGTTTATAGTACTTTTTTCAGTTACTGCGATTTCAGATTTCGACTTCAAATTTTACAGAAAGTTTCTCAATCTGAAAATTTCTATTCTTTTCTTATTGATTTGATTGTCCGTGTTGGCTCTTTAATTTTATACAGTCATACCAGTTTTTTTAGATACCGAAGAAGCTAATCTGAAACGATTTAAAAACAAGAAAAATATAACCAAAAGGAAAGGTGCCCAACACAGTGGCGTAGCTAGAACTTTTGCCGCCCGGGGCGGAAAATGTGTTTGAATGACCTTTTATTAATCATATTTCCTAATTGATGAAATATCAAAAAAAAGTTCTTTTGTCACCCTTAATGCCGCCCCTACAAATTTTTGAATGACCTTTTTTAACCCTATTTCCTAATTAATGCCGCCCCTAAACAAGTTCCGCCGGCGCCGGGGTGGTCCTCCTCCATTAGCTACGCTACTGGCCAAACGCCAAAGTATAAAAACGCTTTTGAGACCATATTAATTCATTTTTTAAATTTATTTTCAGTTTGGTCAAATAAAAGGCGCATTTTCGCGAGTCATGAAAGTTAACCAAAAGTGACCAAAACTAACGGGTTAAATATTATGTCATTTTCGCGACGAACGGTTAGAGGGTTAAAAAGGGTTAAAAAGTTATCCAACCAAAGTTAACCAAAGACGACCGCTCAAAATCAGTGGTTAACTTTTCCGGTTACCTTTACCGGTGCGCTCGAACTGTAGTGCGATTTTGCACCCTACCTGGGTTGAATTTTAAGGATTATTATTATTAATCCTTTTAATTCAACTTGTATTTTATCACTTTATTAAAAAATTAAAACTACTAAATTAATCCACAAATACATTACTAATTTTTTCGAAACGATTATTTTAAGGGGGGGGGACCAATTATATAATAATTTTGTTGTCCCATGAAGGGACCGTTAAAAGTGAGATCCATCGGTCGAGCTTAGGTTAGTGTTTGGAAACGATTTTTGTTTTAATGAGGGGACCGTTAAAACAGAGATACAGTCGGTCGAGTTTAGGTTAATGTTAGGAAAAGATTTTTTAATGACAAGACCGTTAAGAGTTAAATAAGGTTTTAGATTTAGACCCCACAAGTTCTGATCCGGCCCTGTTTATAAAACTACAAATGTAATTGTTTCGATTACTTGGATTAAGTTCTTAAATTAATTAATTAATTAAATTATTGATCGTTTATTTTTTTGGGCACCTTCAAATTGATTTAAAAATAAATTAAAAAGACAGAAATTTTGTACGTGCTGTATTTTTATGTTGATATCTACAAACATAATTACTATTTTGCAATTTTGCAATTTTGCTTGTCGTTATTAGAAAAAAATGTACATTTTTGAACGAAATTTTGCATAAAGCTTTTATACGCTATTAGAATGATAAAGTTACTTATTATAGAGGGTGCCCACACTCACTTTACATAACTTAGGTGGTGATAGAGGACACTTTTCTAAGAACAATATTTAACAAAAATTTTTTTCTAAATTCAAACCCTCGAGAGTTAGGCCTCTTTAAAGCATTTTGTTTAATTTCCACCTTGACGTGGCCATAGCTCCGAAAATAATGATTTTTCAGTAAAACTCGTTTAGTGATTTTTTAAAGAGCGTGAAATAATCTACAAACTAGGTTTACACCTTTTATTGTCTAAAATCAACGGCTTTCGAGTTATGAATTAAAGTAAGCTAAAAAATGTCAAAAAATTTTAGCTTTTCTTTTTTTGCTTTTGTTCAGAACCCTGTATCTTTTAAACTAAACATTTTACAAAAAATCTGATGCCCCATTCCGGACAGGAAATTTAACGGACTACAACTTTTGTCTGGTAAGAATTTTTGAGAAACCAATCCATTTCACAGAAAATCAGAAAATAATAAGCAAGGCAGCCACAAAAGAAACAATTAAATTCACAAAATTTTTATTTTTTTTGAAAAATTATTTTATTAATTAATTTTAAACTTACAAGGGGTCACTACAGTGAGTATGTAGCCAATCGAGATCCCAATTTTTTTGGTTATTCTAGTTGCTAAAAAAATTATCACTTTTTCGAATTTTAGTCGATTAGTCCTTAGTTCTTGAGTTATGAATTTTTAAAAATACTATGGTGGGTTAACTGCTATTATTATTAGCTATTATTGCAAAAAACCGTGGTGGTCTAGCGGTTAATAATTTGTAATGGTAATTCGTAGGTCATTAATTTTTTAATTCCGATAATAAATTACATAATTTAAAGAAAAAAAATTTGCCGGGACTGGGATTAGAACCCAGGACCTACGCATTACAAAGTCCATAATGCTAAGCTTATGGTAAAATCTGCCCTTTCAAAAATTCACAACTAAAGAACTAAGAGGCAATCGACTAAAATTCGAAAAAGTGATAATTTTTTTAGCTACTAGAATCACCAAAAAAATTGGGATCTCGATTGGCGACATACTCACTGTAGTGACCCCTTGTTAGATTATTTCAGTAAATGTTTAAAATGACCACCCTAATTTTCAATACACAGTCGTGCTCGTTTTAAAATATGCTTTATAGTATTATTTATAAAATTTCCTTTTTTGTTAAGAGCCATTATAGCAGGGGTGGTTAACAAGGTCGAGGGATTGACCGGTCGATCACGAGGCCAATTTTGGTCGATCGGTGAGTGTGAAAAGTGTCAAAAATTCGAATTTCTGCGATTAAAAGTGTCCAAAAACTCAACTTTTTTCGATTTTTTCTCGACAAACATCTTTTAAAACAATCACGCTGCCGTGCTAAGCAAGAAGGTCGTATCTGCAAATAAGGCCGGTCCTGAAATGTCTCCAAATTTACATAGTTTTTAATAACATACGATAAAAAATTTGATATTTACTACACGCGAAATGATAAAGTAACATATTTCTAAATGACGTTTTAAATTTCAACCTTCTGCAGTAAAACTTGAGGATGTTATTAATAATAATTATTTAAAAAATATCTCCTTAATCGGTATTTGCAGATACGACCTTCTTGCTTAGCACGGCAGCACGACTGTGTATTGAAAATGAGGGTGGTCATTTTCATCATTTACTTAAATAATGTAATAGTTTAAAATTAATTAATAAAATAATTTTTCAAAAAAAATAAAAAATTTAGTGAATTAAATTTTCTGTTTTGTAGCTGCCTTGTTTATTATATTCTGATTTTCTGTGAAATGGATTGGTTTTTCAAAAATTTTTACTAGAAAAAAGTTGTAGTCCGTGAAATTTCATATCCGGAATGATGCATCAGATTTTTTGTAAAATGTTTCGTTTAAAAGATACAGGGTTTTGAAAAAAACCAAAAAAGAGAAAGCTCAAATTTTTCGACATTTTTTAACTTACTTTAATTCATAACTCGAAAACCGTTGATTTTAGGCAATAAAAGGTTTGAATCTAGTTTGTAGATTATTTTACGCTCTTTAAAAAAGCAGTAAACCATTTTTACAGAAAAATCAATATTTTCGGGGCTATGGCCACGTGAAGGTGGAAATTAAAAAAATGCTTTAAAGAGGCCTAACTTTCGAGGGTTTGAATTTAGAAAAACAATTTTGTTAAATATTGTTCTTAGAAAAGTGTCCTCTATCACCACATAAGTTATGTAAAGTGAGTGCGGGGACACCCTGTATATTTTAAAAATATAGAATACAGGCAAATATGCTTCAAATATGCCAACTAATTTGAATGAACCAATGAACATTGAGTTATTTCTCAAGTACATTCTGTTGTAAAAGTTACAAATTATTGCGTGTGTTTACATTTGTCGTGTTTTTTTGTGTTATTCGGTTTCGTGTTATTTTATAATTTATTCCAAAAGTGCTTTATTTAATATTTGCGGTAACATTTTTTACCTATTTCGTGTCTGCAATTTGACAAAATAATTTATGGATTTTAAATATTCGCGCCGAGAAACTTCTTCATTTGAGTGTACATTTTTAATTTTAGCAGCGCCTGACACGCCCCTAAAGTCGGAATTTAATAATTTTAAATAATGTACGAGTTAAGGTAAATAAATTATAGTATTTTATTAATTATTATAGTACCATATTATAATACCGCAAACTATAAATTAAAAACTAACTAATAATCTGGAATATACGTAAACTGGTAAACATCGACAAGTCCCACGCAATAAGTGTCATGCAACGTGCAGTGGCGTAGCTACCATAGGGCAAAGCGGTGCAGTGCACCGGGGCCCCGGAACCCAGGGGGCCCTCTGAACTGTTTTTTTTTTAATTTATAATGCAAACATGTGAAAAACGGGAGAGGGGGGGGCCGATTTTTTTTTATGCACCGGGGCCCTTGTCCACCTAGCTACGCCACTGGCAACGTGTGAATGTTGCTCGGAGCAAACTCGCAACTCGAAAGTACCCTGAAAAACATATATTATATTTTATATTTATGTGTATAATACACCTCCGTCACATCCGGCAACACTGCTGGAGGTCACAACACACACTGTTGCTAAGTTCAGATACATATACACGGAGGTCACTACGTATCTTATATATAGATAAAATATTGAAAATATGAAAATTTTATTAAAGCAAATACTTTACCCCTCTCTTGAAAATCGGTATCATGGGGTTCCCCTTAGCTTATATATCGTCGCTGTTTTGTAGTAAGGGCGAATAAACCAAATGAAAAATTTAACAAGCAAGACGTTTACGGCTATTGTATGAGTTATATATTAACAATTTAAAATTTGTTAAGTGTTCATATTAAAGTTTAAGGATATTACTTACTATAAAATATAAAAATAATGCTTCAAATTATTTGTGCAAAGAGAAAGAATTGATAGAAATATGTAATTCGCATTTTCGTAAAATGGCTTATTCGCCCTTACTACAAACCAGCGACGATATGTAAGTGTAATTCAATTTAAGTACTCCCTTCACCCGGAGGTCAGGTCGCCTTGTCAACATAACGGAGGTGACAGCTTAACAGGGATACGTATATATAACTATATATTTCGGACTGCTGTTTGCATTGCAAGGTAAATAAACACCTCACAACACATCAAGCCTACAATTAGTAATTGTTTATCCGTTCCATTGCCTCCTATACTTACAAGCCGTGAAGTTACATTTGGCAACGTCGCATTTGCAGTACTTGGTGGTCCTACTTGCAAAGTGTCTCATTTAAAAATTATTTGTTATTTTATTTAATAAATAGATTTAATAAATTATACAATTTTATTATCAAAAAGTTAAACTAATTATTATAAAAAAGTACTTACTTTACAATATAAACACAAATATAACTAATAAAAGCAATTTCTAGGTTTGTAAAAGTGTATGTAATTTTCTCTATTTTGTTAAATTTTCAACAGTTTGAAATTGATCATTTGTAAGTTTTCTGTTATTATTTAAGAGAATATAACAAAACGATTTGTACATTTGAATAATTAAATTTTTAAGTCAATTTCCACATGAATAGCATAGTAAAGTAATTGCACCCCTACCCCTCTGCAAATAAATCGAAGTTGATAATAATTATCATAGATATTATCATGTACCTTTCGCATTTTTGCGAAATTTGAAAATTGCAGAATTTTAACAGTCATATTTTAAGAAACTGAAACACTTATCACTATATTGTCTCATCTTCGACATCACAAGAAGTGTTGGAAATTTCAAAATCGATATTTATTCTATAAAATAACGTGAACTTTTCTTCATAAATTTTATAATTCCAGTTTTCAAACTTTAGCTTGTTTGTAAAACTTGCAACGAATTATAATTTTCTATTTTGTCGTTTTTAAAAATTCTTAAATTTTTGTAGTTCTTTTTAACTCTTCATTTCTTCCTTGTTCCGGATCCTTTCTAGGTAATTTTTTGATGTGCAATCTGGCACACAGCATCTAGGATCTATTAACAATGTCATTAATAAAGTGTACTAATAAATAATTATTCAATATGCAACGAATTACAGAAAGTAAAGTATTACCTTTCAACTATTTAATAAGGAATTGAATCGATTTTTAGGCTACAGACTTATTTAATACAGTTCTTGTACACTTACCTATGATTGTAGTTAGTTTTAGTTGTTAATTATTACTAACAAAGTGTTCTTACACAAATTTAATATGCATAAATCACATAAACATCAATACAAGAATTTGAAAATTAGGACCACCGGCGACGTTGCCAAATTTGCCACTTCACGGCTTGTAAGTATAGGAGGCAATGTCCGTTCCCATTTCCCAAGTCTCTTGCGAGGCTTGGTCATGGTTTAAAGCTTTTTAGTTTTCTTTACAGGTGATGAGGAGCTGGCTCATCGCCCCGACCCCCAACCTGGAGGACCAGAGAGACGGCCAGAATAAAGTTCTTACTTCACCCGGATTCGAACCGGGCATTTAGCGTTTATATTTATATATAGGCTAAATTTCATTACAAGAAGAAAAATTGTAAACGTTGTCGTTGTGCTAATTGTTGCTTAAATTGTGCCTTTTTTTAAATATCTGCATAACAAAAACACACTACAAAGCCTATAACTTTGAAATTTTAATATGTTATACAAAATTAAATTCTTTATCCGTATCTTCTTAGTGAATAAAATTCCATCAATTACTTTTTGAAATATAAAGGGTACTTTACATTATTAGATTTTTGTATTCGAGATTTTTATTGGATTTCATATCCAATGCTCGAATATAAATGCATTTACATTATTGGATATTTGTATTGGATTTGTAATGACTAATGACGGTGCTGTGAATAAAATCATGTTAAAATTTTTGGTTAGGTTCATAGTTAGGTTTTAGTTTTTGTTGTAAACAATGCCAATCGGTACGTATTTGACGTATCAATTATCAAAACGAAGCAATTTATAAAAATTTGAGGTTAACAAAATCAACCATGAGTCAAACAATTACACTGCGCATGCTCACAAATACAAATCTAATGGAAAATCCAATACAAATAGATATCGTCCTATTTCTTAAAAGTCTAATGAAAAATCCAACTGTTGTAGTCCAATGTGAAATCGAGTAATGTAAACGCGGAAATTTTTACATTAGACCACATCTAATACAAAATCCAATACAAAATCTAATAATGTAAAGAAACTCAGGGGTCGTACAATTTTCTAGATCGTGGGTACAATCGTGGAATCCAGGTGGAATCAGACCTAATAACTGAACGCAGCCATACCAAATACTGCCATACTGCACAAATGTCAAATGTCATCTTGATGTCGGATGACGTTTGTGATTGTGTATTTTAAAATTTATGAACATATGTTTTAGTAATTCACTATACAAGTGGTTTAATTTAATTGTATAATAATTATTAATATTAATTCAACTACACGTCAATATGGCAGATTGGGAAGAAGTGAAAAAATTAGCAGCAGATTTCAAAAAAGTTCAATTGAGTAGTACCACTCAAAGGTATTAAATTTTACGTCGTTCATTTCAGCTTCACTTTAACAAAAACATTTTTTAGATTATCAGAACGAAACTGTATTGAAATCGTATCATGGCTGGTGAATAAAAAATACATCGATCTAATATTCACCAGCGATGGCAAAGAATACTTAACTTCCACGCAATTAGTGCAAGATATACAGGGTGAACTGTACGACAACGGAGGTCGCGTTAATTTTGTCGAATTGGCCAAAAACATTGGGGTTGATTTAACCTACATAAATGCACACATAAACGATGTGATTCGTACACAAAAAGATACTTTTTCGGTTCTTGGGCAGCTTATAAATTCAGCATACCTGACGAAAATTGCAGGCGAAATTAACGAGAAGTTAATCCAACAAGGTCAAATTAATGTCAGCGAATTAACTATTCAATATGATTTACCTGCCGAGTTTATACAAAACAATGTGGTGGATAAGTATTTAGGAAAGTTGATTTTTGGTGAACAAGACAAAAATGACCCCAAGGTGTATTTTACTGAAGCTTTCATTGCAAAGAGTAAAGTTAAGATTGAAGGTGCTTTGGTGGCTCTTACTCGGCCCACACCTGTGTCGGTTATTTTAGCCCAAATTTCTATGGTGGACAAGCTGTTCTTTTCGCTCTTTGATCAAGTCACAGTTTATGGTACGTTAACTAATCGAATGCTAGGATCTGTTTACATACCCAACATTTATTCCAAATCACAGGTAAGAATTTCTTAGAATCACTTGAAGTTACCCTCGAAATGATGTAAAACTTTTCTTATTTAATATTTTCTTTACAGATGGAATGGATTTCCAACTTTTATAAACAAAATTGTTATTTGGAATTTGATAATTTGGCCCGAATGGGTGTATCTGATTATAAAACTTATCTGAAAAAACAATTTGCTAACGAAACCTGGTATTACCTTAAATCCTGTGTTGTTTCTAAAGCAATATTGGAGCGTGTTGAAGCCGACATAGACGAATGCATATCCAGTAAATCTTTTGTTGACTTGCAAAGCAATTTGCCATCTGTTTTCAGCGACGAAGATATCAAACTAATTTTGGATCAAGTGCTTACTCCTAAACGACAGAAAGAAGTTTTAGTTTTGACAAATTTTATTATCAGTAAATATTTTATTGAAACTTTGGCTACGGATTGCAAAACTTTTGTGGAAGATAAAGCCAAGAGTGTGGTCGAATCTGGTGAATACCAAAAGTATCAGACTGAATTGGCTGTTTCTTTTAATAGAGGTAACAAGTTTGATAGTGGGCCTGCTGATGATCAAGTTAAGGTTGATAAGCGTGAGGAACGCAGAAAAAAGGCAGCTGGCGGCAAAGCTGGTGGTGGGTCACAGGGTAGAGAGACAAAAACTAAATCCATTAAGAAAGCAATGCGTTCTAAAATCGTCGAAAAGAGTGACGATGAAGAACCTGAGAAGGCGGCCTTACAAATAGTTTCCGTCGATGATATTTCGAATTTGATTGAGGACAAATTGGAAGAAGAGGGCTTACATGAAATTTTAAGCGATCTATCACAACATTTACTACCATCTTTAAACGAAAGTGGGTTAGAAATTGCTTCTAAACTTTATGCAACCACTATTTCTGATCGTACAGCTAATCTTCGTCACACACACAACGACGTACAGAATAAAATTAACATTCTGTTAGGAGATGTAAGATTATATGAAAAAGGTTTGAAGCTGTTCCCACCAGAAGTTCAAACTACTTTGTGTAAATATTTGCTGAAAACGTTAGGAAATGAAATTGTAGATGAAATTCTAAGTTATATTTCTGCAGAAAAAGGCTTGAGCATGTTGGCTGAAAATTTGACAAACGAACAAAAATTGAAGTTTATTAATGATTTGCCTGAAGAGGATAAAATTTCTTTGCAGGATTTGATGAAAAAAATATCAGGTCAAAATGTGGAAGAGTTCACCCTTGCTACCGAAAAATGTTTGACCTCTTGCAGTATGATTTTAAAGAAAATAGATAAAAAGAAGGATAAATTGGTGATTTCAAATCACAAGCATGGTTTGATTGATCAATTAGAGAAGACGGAGGATTCTGCTATGGCACTGCATTTATGTGCACTGATTATTTTTATTAGTGCAACTCAAAACATTGTGCATGCAAGTGGAAGACATGTGGCGTCCATCTTAACGTTTTTGAAACAATACATGGTTGCAGAACAGTATGAGCAAGTTAAATCCTATTATGGTAATTGAAATGTGTATTTTGTATGTTGTCATAATATAATAACATTTAATTTTAGATTTGGTTACTTTAATGTTGAATAACGGATCTGAAGCTGAAAATATTAAAGAAGTACTAAGAGAGAAACTTCCGAGTATAAAAAGTATAGCTGTGGATTATAAAAAGGTATTAGAAAAGAGTTAAAAAGAAATAAATGTCCTATATTTTTTAAATTTGCATTATTTTATATGAATTTGTTAGAAATGTTTGTAAAAATTTTATTATAGTATCATGAATGTCTTACTGAAGTCAGTAGTTTACCTTGGATACCAAGGAATTAAAAAAAAATAAATAAAGAAAATACTCAGGAAATTCTTTGTATAATTTTGTGTCAAATTTTTCGTCCAACTGCACAGAATGTGCTGAAAATTCTATAGGTAATGTGGATGCCCTCACCTACAATTAGGCATACTGATATTTCAAATATTCAATTATCAATCTATTATAGTAGTTATATCCATCAAATAACATAGTTTGGACTTGGTTTGGACCTAATTTATTGATCTATGCAACTTAAATTGGTTGGTAACTAGAACAGTCGATAAATGTTATGATTTTATTGCGTGGAAATAATTAGTTTGAGTCTATATTTGCAAAATATGCGCTAAAATTTTTTTAAATCACCTTATTTCACAATTAAAAATTTTAATTCAGATATTTTGTAGAAGTCCAATTCAAGCATATATCCTTATTTTTAATATTATCAGATTTAAGTGTGAGGGTAGTGGGGCCCTCTCGATTTTAGACTTCTTCTCAATTTTGTCTCTCGTTCCTCTCCTTATTCAGGACCCCTCAACTTCGACCACGCCGTCTCCACTGTTTTAGCTGGCCGGCCACTGATCTAAGGTGAGAAGAACCGATCCCCGGTTTTGATGTGTTGCAAGACATTTAATTTCCGTTACATCCACCAATTGACACCAACATAGATCAGGACGGACGAATTTTCGTAACTGAACATTAGCTCCGCCTATCGTTTTCTATTTAATTTACTATATTTCGTAAAATACATGTTGTGTTATATAGTTTACTGTGAGATGGTTTTACCCGTTAGATTACACCTCATTGGTTTGCCATTGTCTTCCTAAAGGGGAAGGCCAGAATTAAGTTCTCATTTCTCTCGGAATCCAACCGGGTACTCGGAATTATAGTATGATAAAGGTGCGAACATAAAGAAAACAGGTTACTGGTTTTTGGTTGCAAGTTCAAAATGACCATTATTTAATTTTTATTCTATTTTGTTCATTTCGTGTGTGATGCCCATATTACACGGTGTAACATTTTTTTTACAAATTAACGGGTTTACGGAAACTGAAATATGGTAGTTCCTATTTATCATATCAACATGGGGCTAAAAGAAATTTTTAACACTATTTTTGAAATAATATCGCGTCTTCAGGGGAAGTTTTTACATCGAAAAACTTTTGCAATACAATTTTGAATTTTTTATATTATGAAAATGTTTGTGATACTCACGGAATTTAGTTGATCACCGCTTGATTTTTTATTGAATAGTTATAAAATGCAGTCTATAGTAGAAATTTCAATATTTGTTCCTATAAGAACGGTCATTGCCTTATTATTAAAATTTTCCTAATCAAAATTAATTATTGTCAATAACACTGATTAAATGCAATTTAATTTTTTGTGTGTTTATCGTGCATTATGCGCTTTTGTTACTGATTCTGAAATTAAAAATTATTTTTATAAATTTTCTGTAATCTATTTCCTATGTCAATACCCTTTCATGTAATTTTATTTAAAAGCAATTCATGATATTACAAAAGACAACACTGAAGATTACGAAAAAGTATTTAATTTAAAAATGAGGCTATACGGAAAGTTTTATTGATTTGATGATTAATGAAATATTTTCTCGACAGTTTAAATTCTACCCCAGTAAATCTGAATTGAGACTTGTATTTGAATGCATACTTTCGCTAAGTTTAATTTTTCCATTGAAATTTCTTTTCTGCATTTAAATTCCTTAAAAAAAATTTGTTTTATAGAAAGAATAAGCTTTTATAAAATTTAAAAAAATGGACTAAAAAGACAAAAATAATTTTTCGAGTTTCAAATAGTAAAAGAGGCCTATAGCCAGGCACGTAGCTAGAACTAAATGTAAGGTAGGCAACATTAATGTTAAGTATATTATAGTACATCACATGTAACAAGGTATAAATTTGTAGTATATAGGACATCAGATGACTAAGAAAATTTTTGAAAACATTAATAAAAGTGTGGGGCTAATAATATCATCCACAAACAGCGCCCCTACCTCACCTAAGTCACCTTGGCCGAAGGCTTACTTGGAGTTAACAAAATTATACTGGCTGATCGGAAGAAATTCTCCACTATCTGTGAAAACCAAGTTTCATCTCTAGCAAAAATTCGATTGCTAATATCGAATGGATCAACGTCACGCATCGTTAAAAACTCCTTGCAAAATTCAGCACGGTGTTGTTTTTTGATGGTGAGATTTCTTGACGAATTAGTCTGCGTACTTCCTCCTTTTTTAATTTTTCAACTCTAAATTATCAAAGAGCTAAAAATATCAAAATAACAATAAAATACAAAGTCGGTCAAACGTGGGCTGATAATTACTATTATAGTAATTAGTGGTTTTACTATATCTTGGTTTTTTGTAAATAAGAATTTTTAAATAAAATATATTGTTGCTTAATTGTTTTATTAACAAAAAATAATGGTATAGTAAAGTAACGGATAACCTTTATTTAACTATGAACTAAAACTCATAAGCCACTGGGGATATATTGTTATCGTACAAAAATAATAACTAGAAGATACCAATTAAAAATTGTTACCAATAATAAGACATAAAAAAAATGCATAATTTATGTTTATTACTACATAAAATAAATATTTAATCTTGGCCATAAAGTTTTTCTTACGATAATATTATATTAAAATGCTATTTGATATTGTAATTATTAGATAGAATATGATTCACAATATCATAATTCATAATGTAGTATAAAAATTATTTTTATACTACTGAACGGAATCAAACTATTCATTATAAAGACAATTATAAAAACAAGAATGAATAATTTTGTATTGGATGTAAAACAACTATAGTCCAAAAATCGATCTGCGGACTACTCACCAACCCGTCTGGCCAGCGTGGTGAGTTATGGCCAGATCCTCCATAATATGGAGAGGCTTATGTCCAGCAGTGGGCGGAAAAAAAAAGGCTGATGAAGAAGAAGAAGACCACTGAGACATAACCTGTCAAGAAATATAAAAACTGTCCAGTAACTATACATATTTGCATATTTTTACTATCATTTCTATTTTTTCTAAATCGGTTTGTCAGAATCAAAATTTTAAATACGCAACGTTAACATACAATATCGAACTTACGTACAGTTGTAATCACGAATAATGAAGCTTACGTCACAACCATCTGAATTAAGTACCGACAACCTTTTTTTTTATTAATTGTAGTAACATAGGTGAAACAAAGACACCCTATATTAAATTATTCTTAAATGTCTGATTTTAGAAATCTTATACGTCGAAAATTATCTGACACCCAACGTGTGAGATAGAAAGAGATAGACACAATAGTTCTTAGCGTGCATAATAATTTTAATGAAAGTAGGTTTTATAGTGACTGATGCGATAATTTTAACAAATTAGTTTGTTTTTAGGTTATATTTCCATTTAATTAGCGCAGAGTTTCTTAAATTTTTTGATTTCCCAAACCTTTTTTGATATGAATTTTACCGTGGACCCACTTATTTCATAAAAGTCATAAATATTGTTAAAAATAAAATTTTAAGCTTATTAATTATTAAATTTTATGATTTAAATTTATTATATCAAACACTTATGTGACTCACAATTCTCGTCTTATTTCATACAAATGCCGTTTATGACGAAGCTTCATTATTCGTGCAAACAACTGTAAAAACAAATTTGGTGAAGAAATAACAAGAAGTAGGAGAGATATGAATTTTATAAAAAAAAAATTGGTTAACTATCCGATAATTATGTATGTATATGGTTTACCCTAATTTAAATTCAAAATAAAATATTTAAGAATAATGAGTAATAAATAAATTAGAAAACCAACAGTAAATAAAAAAAAAGTGTCATATTATGACACTAATAAGATGCAACATTTAATTAATAATAATTAGAGACCGGATTATATGCATTTGCATGTTGCATATGCATTTGCATATTTAGCCCCTTTTCACCGGTTATTGCATATTCTTGCATATTTTAACTAAAAAGTAGTGATAATGCTTATTTTCGGGCTATATTTACAGTATTTTACGTATCGAAAAGCTTGAAACTTAAGGTTGATTGAATCTATTCAGTTAATGGATAGAATCCGTCAACTGAACTCCTCATTGTCGGAGGTATTCCCGAGCGAACTTAAAGAAAAGTAAAAAAAAAAAAGAATAAATAAATAGATAATAAAAATACTGTTAAAGTTATTTCTAGTGATTATTGATTTAGAAATAAAATATCTAATAATTACTATGTTTATTATAATTTGCTATTGCATATTTTAACATTTTTCATGCATATTTTAAGCATTTTTCATGCATATTTGCATGCATATTTCGAGCTTTTTATGTTGCATATAATCCGGTCTCTACTAATAATAAAATGAAATTTTGCAATAATATTTAGTATAGCAATACTTATCAGCAATTAAATTTAATATTGAGTTTGCCAATCTTCATGGAAACATTTCGATTATTTTCATTTTAATTCTTTCTGCCCCTTATTGGTAGCAAAAATGACGCTTCGGTCTCTGGAAATCAAGAGCAGTGCTTTTATTTCCGAGAGTGTTATTATTTGTAATTATTAGAAATTGTCAAGTTTGAAAACGAATAATTTTATGAAGATTTGTGAAATCGCTAGATTTGATGTGTAAATTTAACTCCAGCAGGTTATAAATTATAAGTAGTAATAAAGACACTTTGCTAATTTAAAATTTGGTTCAAACAAAATGTCGGAAAACACCATAGTTAAAATGAAAATTAATAAAACAAAGAAATGGAGTAATTTTGAATCAAAATTTTAGTGAAATGGGGATGCCTAAAAAGGAAAAAAAACTAAATATTTATTTAACTTGAAGTAAATATATATCTAATTTAATTCGAAGGAATTGCTGATTTTCAAAAATTGATTACATTATCGATCCATATCGCCAGCTACTTATTGGATAGAATTTGGGGACTTGTTGACGTTTTTATTAATTTTTTTAAAGATAATACATTTATGTTGATTTTAATTTATTTTACGGTCTGGAGAGCTAATCGTAATCTAATTATTTCATTCTTCGTCTTTCTTCTTTAGGTGCCTATCCAATTCCGGATGTTTGGTGATCTTCCCAGCTAAACCAAGAAGGTTGCACCAGAGAAATGTTAATGGGGTGGTGGCTTTACCTTCTCCATAGTTCACAGATCAATTTTGGACATTTTAGATCATAACATTTTAAGGATTCTTCTTGGCTCTTGGCATATTATTTTCGGTGGTTTGCGATTGCCTTCCGAGGGGAGACGGTCAGAATAAAGTTCTTACTTCACTCAGATTTGAACCAGGTATTTAGCGTTCATAGTCAACTTGTAGCATTTCAAATGCTATTATTTATTTTGGCGGAAATCTATGTATCACCCTGTGTGTGTTTCAAACACGCGCAAGCGTGTTGAATTTCGAAAATTTATCAAAATGTCATTCGTTGCTTATCTATATGAAAGGTAGAAGTTTTATTTTTCGTTGTGTGCAATTTTATGTTTTAAAAGCCACAAATTGTTAGTTTATTGAAGTGATCTTTTATGTTACCTTCTGTGCTACATTTGTGGGTAAGATTGCATTATTTTCCATTTTGAGCGGAAGTTTGACTTTGATAAATTTTAGCTTTCTCGTATACCACGATTTTTTTTTGACGTCGATTTTTGGTTTTCAACTGTAATTATGGTTTTTTGAGCGGGTGCACATGGTGTACAGTAGCCGATTTCCATCTGGCTGTTTTATCCACCAACCATAATGGTTATTTGTATGGATATGGGCCAGCAGTTTGGTTATCTTGTTTCCACCTGTGATAACCTTCATTCCTGCGTCGAACCATCTGTGTCAGCCATTTTTGACGATGTTGGAAATTCGTTTTTGGGTCCACCATTCCTGTATGAGATCAATGGAGAGGGCAAGACTGATCAACATTCGTTTATCCCCAGCTTCACCGCAGTTTTGCGTTTTTGATTAAGAAGTGGTGTGATAAGTTTGTCACTTTGGCCGTCTCTTTTGACGATTTATCCGTACTTTTTGGGAAGACGTGTGAGCTCCATTTCAACATTGTGGGATTTCTTGTCGCAGCGGTAGCGTGAACCTATACCACTATTCCATCTCTAGTGGTTGGGACAGCACCAACGACGTAGGATGGCTGGAAAACCATTAATTAGTTTTTTGTGGAAGTGCATTTAGGACATTTGCTTGTCTTAATTATTTACATCGATATTGAGATGCTATACCGTTCGCAGGTGAATTGATTCTTGTTTAATTTTGCAGTTTTTGTTATTTTGTTTAAACTCAGTTTAAACGATGAATCATTAATATTCCAGAGGTTCCAAAAGAATTGAGATGTTGAATCGGACGGATTGAGGTGGAAGGGTAAGTTAGAATGCAATTGCTGTATTTAATTTTACTTGATGATATCTCTTGCGAATGTGTTAATTGCAGTCAATTTTACCAACGTTTTTATGTCTGCGTTGGGCAATCTCTTGGATACGTGGATTATTTTTGTGAGTTGTTTTCAGATAGCAACTCATCTGTATTTTTATTTTTATTTGATTGTCCCAGGGTATCCCTTCAGGGTATCTTGGATTTAACTTGCTATGTTGTATGTTTTGTGTCTCCTATTGGAGTTTTGGAATCAAATATTGTCAACCCCATCTTTATCTCAACTTTGTTTTTTAAATAAAATCAACTCTTATTTACTTCCGTATTTTATTTAGAGGACTCGTGCCCGAAAGGTTTTTTTTTCTTAGTTAGTTGCCATTTGATCGCCTGAGCCAACGGAAGAACCTACGAACCGCGTCCGCGCGACCCATGCTCTGGCACTGGACGGGGGTATAATCCCTTAGCTGGCCTATCTACCATTCCATTCGTAGATCAGCGGGGCAAGTGGCCAAAATTAGAGCAATTTGCGTTACAAACTCGCATGATCACTATACTCCGACCGCTCCAAATTATTATTATTTCATTAATAATTTAAAACTAGTATTAAGGGTTAAAATTAGGTCAAAAGTTGTGTCTTTTGATTAGAATTAAGTAGTATTTCTTATTTATGGCCAGTACAGTTTTCTGTACAAAACTGCCAGTGATTACAATCGACCACTTGGTTTCAGGGTTGTACTCGTAAGTTTGGAGAGAAGAAAATTTAAAATTCCAACTTGATTGATTGAACTTTTCGAGTTTATTGATTGATTAATTTCAGGGTTTTGGTTAGACAATTTGTTGATTTTACTAGGGTGGTAAAAAAGGTAAAAATTAGTATTAAGGTACGAGTATGTACAAATTTAATATCTTTAATGATCTTTCTTTGGTTTTGTTATTTTCATTTAATAAATTTATATAAACCGTCTTATGTAGCAACTTGATTGCTTCAGAAGACAATTTGTTTGTAAATACGTCAAAACACTATAGAGTTTGTTGAGTTGAGTTGAAAAAAGATAAATTATTTTATTGGGTTTCGGTACTAAACCAAAGTTTCCCCAGAATACATTGCATCCCACATTTTATCAGGCGTACTCACGTGTCTGAGGAATTTTGTTAAATTAAATCAGTAGCTATCAGGGATAGTTGAAGGAAGAGATAAGTAACAGATCGAGAAGATACACCGTATTGATTAACAGATCAATAACGGAGATAAAAGGGTCCGAGGGTGGTAGCGTAAACAAATTAAATAGAAGACACCTTTGTAGGATTGTTAATTCGACCAATTCTTCCCCAAAACCAGAGCTGGTGTCTGCTTTTTTTGAAAAAATTAGTAAAATTGGTACTGATAAATTTTAAGGGTTTTAAAATAAGGGTGCACCGTCTACGTTACAGTTGTATAATACTTGGTCAAGACATATTTCTAATATTTTACAGCATCTTTGTATGGGATGGACCCTCCAGTTACATTTCAGTCTCGGTAATTGCAAAATTGTTCTCACACCTAATAAATAATATTTGAGAAATTATATTTACCGATACTTGAGAATTTCCCGGACTTGGTATGGCTCACACCAATAGAGCTTATTGATATGGTAGTAATTAATGATGTAATTAATTAAGATATCAAACTATAATATAGTTTTTCATTTAATTAAAATTGACTACAGTAAATTTAATTACATTAGAGTCTGTCGTTAAAGTTAGTTTAAGACTAGTGGTCCAGCTACCACTTATGGTTTTGACTCCTGTATAACATCTGGTAATGATTTAGGTGACTTAAAGAACAACGATCTTAATCCATGATTCCATAATGGCGCGGAAAGTCAGCACTAAGGGAAACTGCCCCCTTTAATGATAACTCGCTATTTCCAGTTCCATCAAAGCTAGATCATCAAGATGGGAATGGGATAACAGCTGTCTTGCGTAACCTAAAAGAAGTGTAAATCTTCTGTTTTCTTGATGGCGATGGTCGCAAGAGGCAGAGAAGGTATCAAAAGTTTTACCCATAAAAGAAATTGGTATGACTCCTGGCGGCTAATAACTTTAACCCATGTTTTATGGTGCAGGAGGCCAGTCCAGCAGTAGACTTTTAATGGACACCTAAGTGGTTCAGGCTGTAACTCATGGCACGGAGACTTTGCTATGGCACGAAAACTCAAGCCCTGGTGGACTCCCAAGCGATAGCTTAAACTTGAGGTAGAAGCAGAAGATATTTGAAGATATGAAAAATTTCAGATACCGGGGGGGCGGGGGTAAAAAAACGTGGTGTTTTAAGTTGATAAATATAGTAAAATTAATGTGGAATACGATACAATGCGTTGCTTCGCGTTTGTTAGCGGTCGTATTTAACCAGAAAAAATGAAAAATTGATCAAACAAATAATTGGCGTGCGCGTGCAAAGGGGTATAAGTCGATTTTTGGGCAAATTGAGATAAATGCATAGGAATATTGGTTATAACCTACAGTACATGTGTACTAAACGATATAAGTCTAATTCCTTCAGAACGGCCACAATTCACATGTGAAATTAGGTATAAGTTGCTACAGTTCGTACCAATAGGTACAAGTTGACTTATATCTTTCCACGCACAGCGTCTAGGTTCATAGTTATTGTGCTAAATGGGATAAGTACCTATACTTATATCATTCCACCCTTTCCACTCCGAACTTATTTGCGACATATATACCATTTCTCACTGGTATTTTTTAAAATTTATAAAATGAATTTAGTATTATTGATAAATGTGCTATATGATATTTATTATGATTTTATTATAAAAATATAGTATTTAAAAAGAAATTTGCTTATTTTTTTACAATAAACAAGCATAATATTATAGTGTACATTGGTATAAGTCTTAACATTGCTCGTGTCAAATGGTATAAGTCAGCCATTTTTTATAAAATTTCCTTTTTAACATACTTTTATTAAAAAAATTAAATTATAAAAAATTGTAATCACCTCTTCATAAAATTATCTAAATTACTGCACAAACAGCTTTGCATATTGTTATTTAGCCGATTTATAGCATTCGAGTAAACTTTAAAATTCGTTTATCTCAAAATGCTCATTATAGACTTATGCCCCTTTGCACGCGCACGCCGGAATTATTAACGACAAAATTTAAAAAGTTCATTCAAAGTGAATTGCTTACCAGTGAAATAATAAATATAACTGGATTAACCTTTACGTTCGTGGAGTTTAAAATGAAATGAAAGTTTTTAAAATAAAAGTTTCGAAATTGTCAAATACAGGATTTCCAACGTAAATAACACACAGTGCCAATTTAACACATTGGGTGCCACGTCATACACATATGAATGACAGCATGTATAAAATGCCATAAACGAATATATCCTGGCACTCAATGTGTTAAAAAATAAATTTGAAAAACTCAAATTTTTTTAATTAAAGTAAAGTAAGTAAAGAACAACATACAAGAAATCTTATTTAGAAACACTTCAAAAAAACATTTTTAACTTTTTGTGGCAAGGTAGAAACAGAAAATATTTGAAAATATGAAAAAATTGCAGATACCGGGGTGGGGGTTCAAATAACGTGGTGTCTTTTTAAAAAATTTGCAAATTATAGTAAAATTAATGTGGAATATAGAAAAGTAATACGATACAATGCGTTGTTTCGCTCGTTGGCGATCTTCAGTCGTATCTAATCAGAAAAAATGAAAAAAAATTAGCAATTCTGCAATGAACTTTAAAATACTGTCTATGTTTATATTGTTAACTATGTAAATATTTTTGTATAAATACCATGCAGAAATCTTAAATAATACTCCAACATTGCATAATTATTATTAATTTGGGCAACCTTCTCATTCGGGGTTGCGTCATAAAGGGCAGTTTATGTTTTAAGGCTACCACATGGTTGCTTTTAACGAAGTATGCCATATAGTTGCCCCAGTAATTTCATGCACAATTTTACTCATAATATTATGAGTTTTAATAATATTTTTTGCCTGAGTAAAGTGGTCACTTTACTCCCAGTTTTGCGGGAGCAAAGTGCCACTTTTCTTAGGAGCGGGAGGAAAAGTAAAATAGCGGGAGGAAAAGTAAAACAGCGGGAGGAAAAGTAAAAACTTAACTTAAGTTGGTATTACTTAATCAACACTTCGTTAAATAATAATCAGGGCCGTATTTCATTAATGTCATGTACAGATCTGGCTTTAAGCTGTATGGTTTGGTAATTCTCGCTTATTCTAACAAATATTTGCTTTGAATTTCGTAATTGGCTTTCGGAAAGGCAAAAAATAGTATATTCGCGCTCGGGATTAAAGTGACTTTTCGTTCTTCGCGTAATTTTTACCCTCGGCTGGGCTTCGCGTAAAAAACCTTTACCCTCATGACGAAAAGTGGCACTTTACTCCCTCGGTTTATAATATACTATTACCATATTATTATGGTACTTGTAGCAGACTTGTCTCATAGCTGTCACATGAACAAGGACATGGGTGAGTTTTCACTGACAGTCAATTGCCTGAAATTTCCCGGATAAAAATGTTACTTGGGCCCATTTAGTTTGTTATTAAAACTGCACCGTTCAATATTTTTCAATATTTTTCAATGATTTTTGCTTTATTGAAGAGGTCACCTTTCCATTATTTATAGAAAACTTATGGAAATTATATCATTTAAATGACTACCGCGATCCAGTTGGAAGTATCCAATCCTTAACCAATTTTATAGTATATTACCGATTGTTTGTGGCTCTATTTGCGTCAATTGTTTGGGGATCGTTGGAATCGCAACGGTCCTTAACATTTCCCCATAAAAAAGTTTAAAATATTATATATTTTTTTCTATTTTTGCGCAAGTTCTGCTACATTCCTTCTTTCTCGGTCCTTTTACCCTAAAGAGGGTTTAGTGAACCTTTTAATTTGGGGACGATTTATGTACTTTATATGTTTCGTACTAGGTCCTTTTATCCTAAGACAAAGGCTTCTCTTGGCAGATTACACCCCGGTAGTTTGCCATTGCCTGCGAGGGAGAGACGGCCAGAATCAAGTTCTTACTTTACTCGGATTCGAACCGGGTATTTAGCGTTCATAGTCAACTCGCGTGACCGCTAAGCTCCGACCGCCTTCTGCTACATATGTAGTACCTACTCTGGAAATAATTTTTTAATATTTCTCAGCTTTGTCAAGCAAAAATTGATCCAACAGTGGATGTATCCGTGAATGTTCTCTTCCTAGGTGCAATTATGATAACATAACCAGATGATAAATAAGGATATAAAATAAGGTTGATTATAGACTAATAAAATAAATTTAATGGCAGCTTATAACAACATTACTGTAATGCAAATCAAAACCATGGTACACCTACTATAGTATTTATGAGATCTATATTTGGTATGGAATCAAATAAGTTCAAGAGCAAAAGACCCTACCCAAATTGCAAACAATATGTTCACCTACCTGTATTTTAGTGGAAATGGAGCTCTTCTAGACTTGTTTCGCGCATGAATAATTAGTAATTACTCATATTATGCCGCCTAACCTTCATTATCAGCTGTAGAAATTACCGGGTCATAATAAACTCGTTCAGCATTTACCCTATGATGCCAACGCACAGTGGCGAGCCTTCCTTTCCTCATAAATTTAAATTAATTAAATATAATTTAAATCGATTAAAATAAATTTAATAAATAAATACATTTTTGTATTGCAGCTAAGGAGCTGAAAAAAGCACCGCAATGAAAATTACAGGACAAGAATTGCGTGAAGCAAAAAATGCGTTTTTATGAAACCAAAATAATTTTAAACAAAATTAACCTTTTTGTTAGCCAAAAATACGAATTACGAAATCGGAAAATGATATGATGAATATGACGTAATAATCGTTATCTGTTACTTTCGCTAGGTAGAATAATAATATCCACATTCGCGGCCGCGGCAAGTGCAAATTCCATACTATGTAATCGATTTTTCGTTTGTAAGATAGTAGGTCAAGTTGAAGTGGAAAATTTTATATCAAATGGTTAAAAATTGAATTAATGACATATTGAAGTATTTGAGTGAATTTTTAAATGGCTCGTAATTATGATAACATTGTTTTCGGCCCACGCCGTTAACTATCGGCTATTCGGAATTATATTTCTATTCATGTCTTCCTTTTCGTTACATTAGTAGTTATCGTCGGTAGTGGTATGTAACATCGCACTTAAAACGAAACCGGCAAAAATTTCGATATCACTTTTTTGAAAATTTAAAAATGGAAGACGCGGATAATTTTGTAAAATCTCATAATGTAGAAATAAAAAGTTTGCAAAATGGATCTACTAATAAAATTAAAATTTCGTCCGAAAATGAGGATAATTTTGTACCACCGGATGGTGGTATGAAAGCATGGATAGTTCTAGTGTGTTCATTTTTTTGTAATGGAATTTTGTTCGGTGTTATAAATTCTAGTGGTATTTTTCATAAAGAATTGTCCCGGCATTTGGAAGCTATGAATGATACAGAGGCTTCTCGTAAAGCAGGTAAGATGCGAAAGTCGGCTATTTAAATAAGAGTAACACGTGCGCGCTTATATCCTTATTATATCATCATCCAAAGGAGACGAGTTGTATTTTTGGTGTGTAATAGTATTTTACTGTCATTGACTTTTTCGCTACGTTTAGCTACAACTATAAATACTTACCTACATTTTTCATTCATTGGAAAATTAATCAACAATAAGTAAATATTCATAATCAAATAACCTAGCTGTTATTGCGTTGTGTAACCTTGTAACTTTACTATTAGATTAATGTATTCAAAAACGGAATGCATCGGAGCAAATTTAAAAAAATTTTTATTTGAATGGGTCTTTATTACCTATACGATACAAGAAAAGTACAATGGAAAAATTCACCCTCTTCCTTGAGCTAATAAGGCTTCAAGCAGTCCTAGAGTCCCCACAAAACATCGTTGTTCGTTGCCTCACAATTTAGTTAATTTCTAAGAAATTTTTTAGTACATTACGACTATTTACTCAAAATTTAGTTGAACACCCTTAACAATAAACAATATTTTTTTTATAATTCAATATATTTCAACATAAATTCAATTTTTCACTTTTTCTGAAAGAGCGCCTAGATGTTGCTCGGAGCGCTTAAATGTTTTAGGACGGCCCTGGTGGTATATTGGTAAAATAAAGTTCTACTTTATAAGCAAGATAAGATGCAATTTTCTCACTACTTCCATACATTGTAATAAATATTTAATAAAAAAAATAATTAAACTTTCTGTGTAATATTTTACTACATTTTTTAATTTGATTTTTATTATCTGATTCATAAATCATAACATACCAGAAGCGTGCAAGTTGATTAGTTATTCATTGATATCTCATCATAAAAATTTATATTTAATATATTAAAAATTGTATTTGTTTTATTAAATAATTTTTGCAATAATTTGAGAACAAATCGACCGAATTTTTCACTTCAAAATATTAACCTCTGAATATGATTCAAAAAATCTAAATTGTTAGAAAAATATTTGGTTATGTGATCCAAAAATCCCAAAAGATTCGAAAGTAAATGAAAGGCCTAAATGAAAGGCCTTTCCTTTCATTGTTAATTCCATGATCATATCGGCGGTCAGGAATTAATACTGTCTATGTCCACTCCATTTCCTATGGACATAGAACAGTATAATTCCTGCTCGACGATATAATCATGGAATTAACCTCCTCATATTTATATCGGTGCAAAAAAATATAAATCAACCCGTCCTTCTAAAGTAACTCGAAAAAGTATTGTGTGAGTGTCCCATACAAGGGCATCTAAAATCTGAATACCTCAGCATAGATATCGAAACCTTGGCCTCTAATCATTTCAGTTTGATATATTATACCTATCAGCCTATCCCTGTATTTGCAACTTAAAAACATTTGAAAAATATTTGACTAGAAAATTTAAGAAATCCAAAACCGATTTTCGCTAATGCTACAAAAAAATTTTTTTTGTAAAAAATTAATTTACGCTAAAGCAGGAAATTAGTGTAAAATAATGTAACTCCGAAAAATGCACGGAACGAATGGAATTTAACTGACAATGAAAAGTAAATTTAGGTTTGTTCTGATTAATACATACTTGCATGTACAAATACATACAGATGTATTTGTAAACACATATTTGCAATTATTTGTATCGAATTATACATTGTATGTAAATACAATATCAAATTCAAGTGCCACAATAAATTCTCAATATTTTTGGAAATATTGAGATAATACACTGAACATTTCTTTTCGTTTTTGAAGAATGAGAAAATTGCATCATCATTGGAAAGACATTTTTTTTTTGGCATTGTAGCCATACAACAATTTGGTAGATTGCATCATCTTAAAATTTTGGATATTTTCCTAATTAATCATTTCTTTAGAATAAGTTGATTGTTTGAATTATTATAGTAGTGATTGGTTTGTTTAATTTCTCAATTATTTTTAAATTGAAGTTATTATAAAATTTAAAATTTATTATTTTAAGTAAATTAGTAGCTAATTAGTTTTTGTCGTCTTGCTTTCAAATAAAACGTGGGCACAAAAAAATTAAAATTTTTTATTGTCCTTAGTTGTGATAACATTTTCAGATCCAATATCATCAATTAAAAGAAATATTGTACATACGCAGACCGGAAGGAATTTTTTCAAAAGTTTATTTATTTATCTCCGGTTTTTCTTTATCATTCCTTGGCTATTTATGGGAAGTCTGAATTGCGATTAGGAGGAATTAGTTGATAGTCTCAATGGGAGGGAGATTTTCAAAATAATAATTTTATAATGTTTTATTTCTGCAATATTGCAACATATTTTTTGAATATTTTGTTGCTTTACTTCCAAGGAGACATTACAGTCAGTATATCGGCAATCGAGGTCTCAATTTTTTTGGTGATTCTAGGAACCAAACAAATGATCACTTTCTCGGTGTTTAGTTTTTGATTTATGAATTTTTGCAACATAGACATAGTGGATTAACCATAAGTTTCTCTGGACTACCACATTTCTTGAAATAACAACCATTAGTAATAGCAGTTACGTATATTTTCAAAAATTAATAACTCAAGAACTAAGGGGAATTAGACTAATCACCCAGAAAATGATATTGTTTTGGTTTCTAAAATCCCGAAAACTATTGGGATCTTGATTGCCGGCGATATACCGACTGTAATGTCCCCTTCTTAGTTAACTGATTGTTGATCATTAACTTTTAGACCCCATTTAGTTATATCTACTATTTTGACTATGATTTATCTTCATAAAAAATCACGTTTATCATCTTTTATAAGTAGCGTTTAGAAGATATTATGATTATTTTTTTTATTTTTCTTTCTGAAATATAAATTAATGTAATTTAAAATTTTGTCATTTCTCATTTTACCCTTAGGTGTAAGAGTAAAAATTTTTCCCCTTTTTTTTTCATTAACAAATCGTGCCCACTTATTACTCTTTACTTTGGCTTCCCAAATCATTCATTCGCTGCATGAGACCCCTTCATCCTAGTTGCTTCTGTTCTACATGATCCAGCACTGATTCTATCTTTAGTTCGTTTCTTATATCTACATTTCTTTGGCTATCTATTCTTGTTACTCCAACTGCTTCTCCCAGGTATTTTATCTACATATCCTGGACTTTACTATTCGTTGCAGGATTCAGCACCCCTGTCTTACCATCGTATTATGTTAGAATTGGAGTGTTTCCTTCCATACATTCAAATTATGCTGCACACTGCCGCGCTCTCCGCCATTATGACCATGTCATAAAACATCAAAATCCACTCTTTGTATAGATTCTTGTATCCTGCCGGTTTTTTCTTCATATTTAGGTGGCATTCCTTAATTATTACCAACACTAGGCTCATTAGTCCTTGATTTGTTGGAAACTTTTCTGATTTCATGTCTTGGATCGTAACGTAGTTGAAATTTTCTTTGTATAGGCTCTTGATTGCTTGTATCATTTTGTTTTTCTAATTTTTCATGTTTTTGAGACCTTTTACCAACCTTTGCCCCCTCTGAATATAATTCAGATGCAAAATTATATTTTTGTCTTATAGTTTTTGTAATCAATATACATTTGCAACGTACGATTGATAACAATTTAAATTCAAGTATGTAATTTAATAATTATAAAACTCAAAATAATATGATTATTATCAAAGTAAACTTGCATTCAAGGAAAGGTGCCGCGGAAGTATAAAATAGCAATTATGCATAGTTTAAACCACTCTAGTTTAAACTATTATTTTACTTAAATACTTTATAACAATTTAAATGCATATTATATAATAATATAATTTCTCCGCATTTGTCACCCATGCTACTACTACTATCAAAGTAAACTTGCGAATTGGAATCAAAGGATGGTGGCGCGGAAGTATAAAATAGAAATTTTGCAATGAATTTTAAAATACTGTCTTTGTTTAACTTGTTGACTTAATATGCAAATATTTTTGTATAAATAGGATTGATTTCTTTTTATTAAATAGAAATTAATTTTGAAAACTCGTGTAGTTCACTGCGGACTCCATCACGACTTCTTCTTAGATCCAAGTCTAAAAAACTACCTTGGGTACTGAGACTGCTGCTCACTAAGAAGAGAGTCACAACTACAAATAATTTCCTAAACGGCTGTTGGGAAATTATACAATTGCCTTGCCATAAATAATTGTTGATGGTAATATTCATTCCTTGTTCTCAACAGCCAAAATAAGAAAAAGTGATAAGGTGTGTTCCACATCTCGCCTATTTGTAAGTTTTCATTTTGTTAAAATATTTAATATTGTTTTGGAATTTTGTGCAATAGTTATGTAATTTTTAGAAATTTAAAATTTACTATTAATCTAAAAATTATCGTTACTCATTGTAATTCTGAAAATTATACAAAATAAATTTTCTTTTTAACTGAATGTGCCAGTTGGGTAATTAAAATTATCCTATGACTAAGGAGGAAAAAATATGCACGGCCTTAAGGATCATTTTTGTAAAAATACAAACAAATTTTACGAAATACCTGATACCATATAATTGTAACCGGCGCCGGTGCGGCGTCAGAAATTTTGTACATACTGATAAAAATTTCACCATTCATCCTTTCATTTTTACAAAATATTCTATCCAGATATATAAAATCATTTACTTATTTTAACAGTTCTCCATTACTAAACTGCCGGTAATTTCCTGATCTGTCCTTGCGATAATTTATCACTTCAGTTTTGGAAACATTAAGATCTATTCTGTAGCTACAATCAAAAGATGTAAAGCACTTTCTCTGCAAGTAACTTTAATTTATAGATGTATAAAATAAAATTTTATTTCAAAGATAACACAGTGACGTTTACTCGTACTAGTACATCCGGTATATTATCTCCCGATTAGTTTAGTAGGAAATATTTGATAAAGTTATCGAGAAGTTGATATACAGGTTACTCCTCAATAAAACCAAATTTTTCCGAATATTATTGAGAAAATAATTTTATACACTTTTATGGCCCCAATATTGATTGGGATTATTGAATTTCTATTGATATTGTATCTATGTACTTACCACTATTATTAAAAAATATAAAATTCTTAAGTTGATTAATTCATGAAATGTTATGATTACATTGTATTGCAATATTTAGCCAATATTAATGAAAAAGTGGATGGAAATTGACAATATTCCACCTATGTACAATATTGACCCAATATAGAGCCAGAATCGTGTGCTCTATGGGTAAACGTTATAAAATTTCTTAATTTAATCGAGTTCGTATTATTGGGAGTTCACATTACCATTGGTTCGGAATATCAAAGTTTCACTGTATTATAAAGTTTTTTAAATGGCATCCCTATTTTTGATACCGCTGAGTAAGTATCGACCGAATGGAAACTCTAGAATTTCTTAACTATAATTTACTATCCATTTTCCTTCATAAACTAATAATTAACTTAACAAATTTTGTTTGTGAGTTTAATTTAATTATAAAGTCTAGCAAAATAGTTTGAATTGTTGTCTTTTAAATTTCCTGTTTGTATTGAATTTCAATTGCTATGTTGGTTTGAGTTAAACCACATAATTTCTTTACCCGACACTTCTTACCGCAAAATGTAAAAATAATCTTTCACACCGTTTATTATTAAAAATGTTACTAGTAGTATTATAATATACAATAATATAGAACGCAATAAATGTAGCACAAAAATGTTCTTGATGGTATAGAGCAGGGTTCGACAACCTTTTGTTGCAAGAGGGCCAAATATTTTACGTGGGGAGTAATGCGGGCCGTTATCCACTAAAAAGAGCTTTTTTTATAAGTTTTAGACGGGCCACGGGCCGCACCAAGACCCTTTGCGGGCCGCGGGTTGCCGACCCCTGGTATAGAGGTTATATATCAAGCTATGAAAATCACTGATACTAAATAAACAATTCAATTTGTACTGCGAGCTGAAAGACGAGTACTGCAACCCTAGAAATTCAGTAAAAAATACTGTCAGAATGAGGTGCTTATACTATTTTACCCTCAACCAAAAATATATTTAAAATTAAATAATAATTAGATACTTTTCAGTCGTTGCCTTGCAGCTAACGGAGTTGGATGCGAATGCAGGGTACCGGGTTCAAACCTGGGGAGAGTCAAACTTTCTTATGACTAAGTCTCCGTGCTTCGGAGGGCACGTTAAGCCGGCGGTCCCCCTAAGTTGACGAATTGCCACCGTTAACAAAACGCAGGGCTATAGGCACATCTGAAGGTTAGCCTAGCAAGCTACTACTGGATGTAAAACAACTATAGTCCAAAAATCGATATGCGGACTACTCACCAACCCGTCTAGCCAGCGTGGTGAGTTATGGCAAAAACCTCCATTACTGGAGAGGCCTATGGTTCAGGAGTGGACTAGGATGGGCTGAAGAAGAGATACTTTTAAACTAGACAAAAAGAATCAGTTTTTTTACTCGTGTTCAAAAACGCAATACTGTCTCGTAAGCCAAAATGCCCACACTTACTTACTTTTCCTCCTGCTGTTTGATGTGTCCTGGCCTACTTTTCGTAACGGTAGTAGAATAGAAAAAAAATTGTGACTCGTTTCTCATAAAGATATTTATTGCGCTGATATTGTTTTAAATTAAGTTAGAAGTGTCTGATATTTGCAAAATTATGCTAAAAAATACAAAGAAATAGTAACATCATTAATAAATAATAATAATTATTACGAAGATTTTATTTATAAAATATAATATGCAATATTTACAAATTGATAAAATTTAATTTAACTGAAGTTTGTGAAATGTTAAAATATTTACATAATATTTGCTAATAATACACCCAAAATCACAAACGAAATTGAAAAAACATAGTATCTCCTCTCAAATGATGATAACCTTCAAAACGTTTCCAAAAAAGACGTACGTGGGTTTGAAGTTATCATATTTGAATATATTAAATCATGTTTTTTTTAAATTTACTTTTGTTGCAGCTTTGGTGGAATCGTTATCCATGGGCACTGTCTTCGTAATGTCTCCAGTGTCGGGCGTTCTGACAGATACCATTGGACTTAGGGCTACCACTATCCTGGGTGGAGCGATAGCTTCTGGAGGAATGTTGCTCTCATCATTTTGTGATTATAATGTAGAGGCCTTATATTTTACGTTTGGGATTATGTTTGGTTTAGGAGGCGCTTTGGCATATACACCATCGTTAGCTATTTTGGGTCATTACTTCAAAAAAAATCTTGGGATTGTAAATGGAATTGTTGCCGCTGGTAGTTCTACATTTACAGTAGTGATGTCATATTTATTGGACTGGTTACTTAGAACTGCCAAAATAGCTTGGACCTTTAGAATATTGTCAGTTATGACGGCAGGAATCATGGGCTGTGCATTAGTGTTTAAACCGTTACATGTCAAATCCAATTCGAAGAAAGACGTTTCGTGCAATGGAACATTTAATATTTCGATATGGAAAAATAAGAAGTATGTCATATGGGCGTTGTTAGTACCTTTATCCCTGTTTGGATATTTTGTGCCTTATGTTCACATGCCTAAATTTGTTGAAGTAACATTTTCTGCGGATGCCGATGGAAAGTTACCTGTTACTTGTATTGGCATAACGTCTCTTTTGGGGCGGCTGTTATTTGGTTACATTGCTGATTTACCCCGAGTTAATCGAATATTTCTACAGCAAATTTCGTTTTTTAGTATGGGAATTTTGACGATGCTAATACCAGCTAGTCAAGCATCTTACCCCGGCTTAATTGTTATATCGTTGTGTATAGGAGTTTTTGATGGATGTTTCATTTCTTTATTGGGGCCTATCGCATTTGAATTGTGCGGCCAGAATGGTGCAACGCAAGCTATAGGGTTCCTATTGGGACTCTGTTCGCTTCCATTAACGTTAGGGCCGTTCTTAGCTGGTATGCTGTACGATCAAACGGCATCGTATGAGAAGGCTTTCATATATGCTGGCATACCTCCAATAGTTGGTTCTCTAGCATTATTTTTAATTAGGTTAGTTGATTCTCCAGAAGAGTTGAAAAGTGACCCTAGTGCAGAACCATTGAAATGCCACAAGAATCTCAATAGTGAACAAATTACCAAAAATCACTCATTCGATTTAAGAACTAATGGAAAACTGTGCAATACAGGTAGGCTAATAACTAATAATACTAAATATTCATGCGGTTTTTGTGATAGTAGTTGTACTGAAAAGCGTTGTTACACTTACTCGATATTGTAAGTGTTGGAAATTTTTTTAAATGTGCCAAATTTTTGATACGCTATATTTTTATATATTTTATTTTTATAACTGAATTTTTGTGATATCCTTATCTATCTGTGATATAAGAAAGTAAGGAAAACGACTGCGTAGTAGAAAAATCGATTGAAACAATAATTAATCTTTTTTTTTTTCATAAATTATGGTTTCTTTAAAAAATCAATTTTCACACGAACTGATTTACATACAATTAGATTATGTTAACTTATCATTTATTTCAAGCAAACAACTTTGTATAATATGTAGATTACTAAAAAAGTATGTAGGAAATGTCATATCTTCTTTAGTTTACATGAGGTACTTTAACCTCTTCTTTGTAACCATGCTAATATACATTTTATCATCGATTGGAGATCATAAGCTAACTATTTTAGTACTATATACAGATACCCCCCCAAAGAGTTTAATAAAATTCCATAATATGATTGATAGCATGCATGAATAATAATTTATTTGATGAAAGATAATTTCTATTGAAATTTGAACTAAATTATGGTTGATTGTGAAAATTTTATTTACTTTATTACGCTTTATCTAACAAAATAGATACCACCCACCATTTAATTATAATATGAACAAGAAGACTGCTAATATAACCTATTTTGGTTTTCCATTAAAATATTTATTAAATGAAACAGGAAATTCAAATTTAAGCCAACTTTACTGGCACCAGCTATGCTTTAAATATGGTAATATTGTTACATCGACATTAATCTTTTGTCTATCCCTGAGCTAAACTTTTTATTTTAACGAATATTTCATTTCGACAGCTTTTCGTATAAAGGAAGCAATCTAACAATTTATAAAACTGCTGTTGTAAAAAAAATGTTTTTCCTAAAAAATACGTATACCTTCAAACGGCAATAAAGCATGCCATTTTGTTACTACGTATATACACGCAAGGCTCAAGTTTCATTTTAATGTCGTCGTGATGAAATATTTTGCCATAAAAAGTTATGTTTTTTGGAGTTTTTTTGTTGTTTCAAACACAAAAATTTATTTCCTATTGAAATTGTCAATTTTTAAATTAGGATAATTTTTTTGGAATAAAAATAATATAGTCGTTCAAAATTTGAACTTTCTTGTAAGTTCGCCATTTCATTCATAAGAGAGACGTCGTTATAGTCTGATTTGTTACTTTGTTTGCCTTCCTTTGTCTATATTCATAATATAGGCATTATGTTTTTTTTATCAAAGTCGGTTCATTCCACTTTCAATTGAAATTTACTCAATAATAGGGAACTTATTTCCACTTAAACTGAAAAATAAATCAACTTAAGCAGTTCCTGTCAAATTAAAAATAATTGGCTAATAGTGGAAAATTATCAGGCAATAAATAAAATTAGAACCTTTTTGACCTCAGATTTTTTGTTAGGTTAATTAACCAATTGATTTTAACATTACTGATGATTGCTTCATTGCAAAAAACTAATTTTTTTTATAATGCACCTATACAAATTACACCAGTTCATTTATAGGTAGAAATGGTGCATATTGTATATCTGAGAAAGCAGTACCTATGGGGTAAGTAGAACCCAGCAACAAAAATCTTCATTAAATAGTATTTTGACTGCTGCTACTAAGAATTTTGAAATTATTTAAACAGTTATTATAATAACTAAAAATAACAGTCAAAATACTATTTTATGTATGATTTTTGCTTCTTGGTTGCACTTGCCCCATATGTTCCACTTACCCTGGCGCATTTCTTACATGAAAATTCAAAAGAATCCATTTGAATAGTTATTTCAAGTGATTATCAGCAGATGGTGCAAATATATTGAGTATTATCCACTTGAAGTAATAAAATTTTTTATTTTTTAAAGTAATAATAACTAGATAAAACTCACTATTTATTTATTATTATATGTACAATGAATTGCTTTTATATGTAATACTTAACTTGTATCAAGTTATCGGAAAATGAAATCAATAAATGGAATAATATTAATAATAATATAAGTTAAACGATCAGACTTCAATAAGCGAATATAATATTTAAACGCACGTTTTTTTAATTTCATTAAATTATTTTTTCATCGTTTAAATTTTATAGATTGATATTAAATTTATGTATTTATATTATAACTATCTGAGGAGCTTAAATGAGAGCGAAACAATATTGTCATAATTTATAGTATATTTTCATTAATTGACTTCATTTTCCGATAACTTGATACAAGCTAAGTATTACAAAGTAATTAAGTATTCATTGTTAATAACTCAAAAGTTAATAATTCAAAATATATTCATATATTTTAATTTTATATTATTATTTTAGGTACGTACCTAGACCATTTAAAAATTATTCATTCGAATTTTTGGGGAACCCCAATATATTAATTAAAATATTACGAAATTGTACCTATTCTTACTAGAAAACAAAACATCATAAAAATTAATTAATTCGAATATACTAAAATAAATTAAAAAAAATTAAATCAAATTGTTTTAGAATATTATTAGGTGTACTGTGGGTATTTGCAGCTTTACATAGTAGAAAAATATAAAATATCAAGAATTAATGAATGTTTAATATATTAGAATACCTAATGTGGCGCAATTAATAAATTAATTTATTTTAATTATTACTCACAATAAAATAAATTTATTTTTTCAGTAAAATTAAATAAATTGTATATAATTTTGTTGATTTATTACAAGTTATTACTACCAAGATTTTATGGAATATATTAATTTACCTAACAATGAATAAAAAAAAATCGAAGATTTATTTAACATAATAACAAATATTATTTCTATTTTATTGGTGATTTGACATTGGGACTCACAGGGTAAACATAACATAAAGTGGTATTATTTACAAGGATATAAATTTTATTAAAATAAGCAATCACTATTAAATTTTAAAAATTAAAATTATTTAACTAATTGGTTTTTTAGTTATTGTAATATACAATAATCGGGAGTATATCTATTAATATTTAAAAAAAAAATAAGGAAATGACTCAAAATATTTCATTAATATGCCAGTCATGTACGTCACGTTTCTTACTACTATGTGATACCATGTATCTATCGTATTTACTACATTTTTACAATATTTTACTTAACTTCACATTGTGTTTGTTTATGTTTGCTACAAATCTTGTAATTCAATTTTTACCTGCTTTCACATGCCCGATTGTCTTGAAATTTTGTACACATGTGTGATTCCCATGACAACATAATATTCTTCAAAAATTTTGAGTGAATATTGTTAATCAAACATATAAAGGACCAGAACGCTCCTCTTGCAGCTACAGCGTGTCATTTTTTTTAGGACAAGCGACTTACTCTGATTGGTCGTTGTCAAATAGAGAGCAAAAGAAAATCCAAAAGGAAAGCAAAGGAATGCAAAGCAACTCAAACCAACACAAATCATAGCAAAGCCAAGCTAAACCAAAACACAACACAACTAACTTGCTTCGCTATTGGGTTTTCTTTTGCTTTCTATTTAACAACGACCAATCAGAGTACGTCGCGTGCCCTAAAAAAATGACACCTAGCAGCAGGAAGAGCGTTCTGGTCTTTTATATGTTTGATTTATTATTATACGCCAGACCAAATAAATTTAGCGAAAGCTAGAATGTAATAATCTAATAATACTCATAATTACAAACAAAAAGTTTGATTGAATCAGTTAAGGTAGAAACCGAATATAGTCCGTGCCAAATATCTGTGCCTCTGCGTCATAGTTGAAAATGGTAAAAAATTATATTTACAATAGACAAATTGTGGTGAAGAGAGAAAGTTACATTAAATTAAAAAGATTAAAATTAATTTTAAAAAGCACTCGTTTGACTCATGTTTTCCAGCTTGATTAATACCATTTTCAACTATGACGCAGAGGCACAGATATTTGGCACGGACTATATGTGCTTTTTTTGCTGATTTTGAGTTAGAAATATAAATTTATTGTTTAAAGGTGGCTCTATAGTATAGTACTGATAATTTTTGTACAGAAACTGATAAAAGAATCAGCTCTGGGATACTGAACCCCAAATTTTGATAGCGGCCCTAACTTTTCTTTCCTTTTTCAAAAATTCAAGACAAAAAAACGTTTTGAGTCGCTATTGAAATTTGGAGTTCATGATCCCAGCAGTTCTACTGACAACGACTGACAAGTTGTCAAACAATTGGTTTTACATGTATTATGTCCATTTTTTTCCCCGCAAATGGAAGCCAACAATTGTTACAATAACTCAAGAAACGGTACGGTGTAGGACTGCTGTTTATTAATTTTTTTTGTAATGATGAATACTAAATAGCTTTGGTTATATTGTAAATAATTCGGCAGGCTAAGGTACCGGAAATTGCGGTTCTATTCCTGGTCGCGCCGGATACACTGCACTTCGGTCTTTGGGCTATTTAAAACAACTTAGGTTAACACCCTATCACAGCGTCTTATTCAAGTGCGCATAGAACTAAGTGCGTCTAGTAAATTTGCATAGCATAATTGGATAGTTGAACAAAATTATCAATTAAGAAGACAAAAAGAACAAATTGTAAATAAATCCAAAAAATTAAAAACCTTGGTATGCACTTTAAATTTGGTTCTTACCTTCCTAACCCAATAAATAATCAGTTTGTTACCAGAAAAGTTTTGTAATAGTTATTTTCAGACTAGTTGCTCGAAAAATTTGGTCATAATGCACATTGCAATTTTAATTCGACCCCGTAAAATTAAAATTCGCAAATTTCCAAAATCATTATTACCAAATTCAAATCACGTTATGCGGAACGCTGTCATCCTTGCAGCAATATTAGAAGTAGCTTTATTAAGGTACCGGAAAGAGGATAATATTCTATTGTCAAGCCATTTCATTTTCACTTATGACAACTATACTTGTAAGAAAGTAAGTTAACTATAGAAGAATATCGAGTTAATTTAAAATTGCTTTCATAAAATGAATTAATTAATGTTTATTGAAATATAATTCAAACGTCACAATTTTGTCATTATCCTATTTTAATGAAAAGTTGCAATTTAAAAAAAAACTACAGACTTTGATGTCATCTGATAATTTAATTGGGTTATGGTTGAAAATACAACTTTTTCTTGAAAATTGGACTATCAAATGGCATAGATCTATTTTCTAGTAAAAATGTTTTGCAATTGTGTCGGTCACTTTTTTGACCTATCGTGGAATAATAAATTGATCTCATGATGTAAAGGATTCCATTTTTTTGGTGAACTGATTTCTTATAACAATTTTTTTCTGACCTTTTTCAAAACTGCATGTCGAAATTTTGTAATCGATTCCAAATTTTTATTGGAGAAACTGTGCAGATTTTATACAGGTTGCAGTGTATAAACTGTACATAGGCTGCTTACAATGTCAATCTACTTTCTAAAAATTATTATAATTAAATTCAAATTAAAAAGGGGGATCATATTGTATTTTTGAGTATTTTAAGTATTCGAAGAACCATTAAAAAAAATGTTTTGTTTCCGGGATTAAAAAGGGTATCATTATTATGCCCTTGTATTTAATTGATACAGCAGCTATGACATACAAAATTGAACGTAGACTAATAAAAGATATATATTTTTCATTTATATTATCTATTTTATTATTTTTTATTATTTTAATTATAAATTACAATTATAACAATAATAATGGTAAAATGAATTAGTTTCTTTCCGATTATAATAAGAACGTTTTATTTTTCATTTTTAAGTGTGCTTTTTAGTTCATTCCATCTATCACATATTTTTATTTTCGTATTTTCCTTAATTTTGTTGATTATACAATTTAATTCTTTGCTGGTAAAATCTTTTTTCTTGTTTATGTTTATTTGCAGTCATTTGAATTGTGGAATGGCTTCCAACGACAATATTTCTCTTTACCTAAAGATTTTCACGATTTTCCTTTACATATTAAATTAATTACATCTATTTTCTAGAGTGGCTAAGCTCTCTACATCCCTAAAATTGGTATTCCATATCCCCTAAACCCCCCGGTTTTCTAATTGTTTACTTTTAAATGTCCTCTCCAGGTCAGGGACTTAATTTTATCTAATTTTTTAAGTATTTTTTATGGTTTCTAAGGTAACTAAGCTACCTAGTTTATTTCGCCCCTCAAATCTGTGCTCCCGTGGCCTGCACCACATTCACCACGCCCTAGTTACGGTGCTGATCCTGTACATATAATAACATAATCCATATACATTTCATCTTTAGATCATATTTTTCCCCAAAATACTTTCTATCAAAAAATCACCAAAATTGATGGGGATTGATGGGAACAGTCTTATGGTCTTTTTTACTACATTTAATTTTAAACTCCAAACTCAATTCAAACTAGTACAAATTGCAACTTTTTAGGGAAAATGTAGCAGGAATTTGAAAATTCAAAATTTCCTACTCGTCTATGCGCTGAATGACCAGGTCGACCAACGTAATATAATTATTATTTTTATAGACGCCATGACCTTCAAGATTTGATCAATAAATACTTTTCAAAATCAATTAGTACCCATAAACAACTAAATCGGTCAATTAAATTTATCTAGGTTCCTATTTTATTGTACAATGTACATTACTACCTACCACTTATTATTATAATGCATAGTGAAACTATAATATTGTTTTTCAGTAATTTCTTACATTAATTTGCTGATTTTTTAATGACAACTAATAAATTATTAAAATTATAATAAATCATCGTTTTTAACAATTATTTTTAAATTTTATTTGTAAATTCTGAGAAAATGGATGGATTTCTCTATATATAAGTAGTACATAAAAAAAAAGAATGAGTTGTTTTGATATATTATGTTGTGTTAACAAAGTTCACTAGGTTACAAAAGTGATCTTATACCCGACATAAATAATAGATTGTTTATTTTTAACAAAATTTATGTACTATTTGATAATAAAAATTAATTGAGATATTCTAAAATCTAATAGGTATAAATATAACAATTTTAAGATTTATTGCACCAAATTAAGTAAAGCTATTATTCATACAGTATTATGAATAATTAACTATTAAAATTTAAAAATGTTCGAGTCATTTTAACGCCATAAAAATCAAATAAATTTTATGAGCTACAGTTTATATTTATGTCTGTTAAATTAACTGGAAAATTTTAAAATTATAATTAGTGTTTATTTCACGAGTTAAATATTTTATATTTTAAATTTTATGAGAAGTTGGGATTCTAAAAACTAAAACAAAACACTATATAATATCAATTTAAGCGGGAATCTCGTTAATCCATTTGTATCCGTATAAATAACAGATCAAACGCTGGGACAGTTATTTTTTCATTTTGTTAACATAAACTTTAAAAAAAAATTTGATCTCATTGCTAGCGCAAAATTGGCTATATATTTTACAATGATTTCTTTTTTAATTGAAAGAGAGCATTTTTCCACCAGCGTGATATAATTTTCAATATGTATTGTTCAGAGAAGCATATTTTATTTAATTATGTTAATACATTTTTATTGTTTTCTTGTATTGTTTAATATATTATATTATAATAACTATATTAATATTAATAACATTATATAATATTATAATAATTATATATATTTTATATTAATATTAAAATTATATTATATTATTTCTTTTTACCGGAAAACGGATCATATTATTACTATAGATTCTATAGTACTGTAAGTGTAAAAATTACCGAATAACATACTCGTAACTAAACTTTTGTATTATAAAATCTATATCCATTTTGCAGTAGTAATTCAAGGAAATGTTTTTGGTCCGGCCCTGTCACGAACCTTAAATAAATAATACATCAATTGAATAAACTTTAGACATTAAACAAAAAGTTTATTATATCATGTAATAGTTAAAATTCAAATATTTTAATGGTTAGTTAAGTTTTTTGTTGTATACATTTCTGATTCGAAAATTACCATTTAATTATATGAAAATTTCCATTTGAAATAGATTTCCTTTGTAATAAAAATATGAATTTTTGTTTTATTTAATATTCCATTATTTTATTTATTTTTGGAATATTTTAAAGTTAAATTAATATAACTTGTATACTTTCTGGGTGACTGGGTTAAGAAAAACTGACTTGATTTATGACTAATGATTTATAATTTTGCACATAAAAATAACTTCGTGTAGTAATCCAAAGATTTTAATTTTAGCGAAGAAACCAACCTCTGATGATAACCTCTCAGCCGAAAGGTTCTTATAAGTAAATGGAAGATGCTCAGAGTGTGATTTGGATATTTTTTCAAAAATTTGAAAGTAAAATTTTCGTTCTCGAATTTCAGTCATGTAATTTACAAAATGGTTTAATTTACTTAATTAACCATTTTAAAATTTCGTTGAAATTTAAGTTTTAACTCTTGGACAAACATTACGCCGATTAGAAAATAAGAACCAACTGTGCAAACAAAATTGTCGTCTGGACGTTTAATTATTAAAATAATCGTTGCGAATTGTCTATTAATGCTTTAGGTTTTTTCTAGTTTAACGAATACGCCTTTGTAGTAGTTAAATAACCTGTTAAAAATGCACACGAGCTATTTATTAGTCAATTGAATTGACATTAATTGACATGTGGAGCAGAGAGTACTAGGCATAATTCTTGATTAGATGGCGTTCCTAAATAATAATAATAATGATTTATCTGGCTTATCTGATGTTAGCGCAAGTCTATTAAATAGGTGTACTACATTAGTTTTATTAATTCAATTACACATCCATGTGTATTTATTATTTCATGACGTCTACATGAAATATGTTTTAGTTTTGATGATGAAATCCGTTTGCGAATTTTATCAGTTTCATTTTATATTAACAATAAGGAAGTTGCCGATTCGTAATTACTTAAACGATAACTTGCAATTGGAGCATTTTTAAAATGATCGATTCGTCAATATAACATATTTAGAATAACTCAAATCGATGCATATCCAAAGAAAATTTTTTTTAACAATATAAAAAAATTCCATTTCAATTGGTTGTTGACAACAACGAATCGCTCTCAAAGCTTATACATCTGTGATACATTCTTAATTATAATTTTCTTCTGAAGCTTAGTTTTTTTGTTGCTTCAACGGCGGATCCATGCAGGCTAAAGGGGCCCAAAATGTCGCTATTCATATTTAGCTGTAAGGTCCCAAATGAAAGAAAAATGATAACTATGAAAGCATTTTCAATCGATTTTTCTACTACAAGCACCACATGCACATACTTAACTATGAGAGACAATACTTAAAATTGAAAATTTTGAATTTTTACACTTAACGTAGTATTTTTGAGTTTTACCATTTACAGGTTCTTCTAGCTATACAACTTAAATATAATTACTTTTTTTTTTGTAAATTAAGTGTAACGTACTGATGAAGATCTTGTAAAAAAGAGTATGAAGTGATCGTATGTATCAACGAAGTAACTAGCAGAATATTCAAAATTTTCATTTTTAAGTAGGTAAATGTTTTTTTGTTAATTTTAACAATGGTTCCTATTTTACAGACTCAAAAGATGAACATCTTGTAGAAGAACATCTACAATAGCAATCATATCAAAAATTTCGCTTTATTCTGCTAGTTAAATCGTTAATAACGATTTGAAGAGTATTTGTTGCATTTATTTATTTTCTTTTGTAATTTTTTATAATATGCAATACTTTTTATTACTTTAATGTTTTAATTGTAATTTAAACTATAATTTTAAGTACTATATCTTCATGGTTAACCTTAAAAGGCATTTGAAATGTAAAATATCTTTTGTTTATAAGTTTCTTGTTATATTAATTGTTAATAGACAATAATTAGGAGAAAATGTACAAATCGCATTAAAAAGTGTAGTGGCAATTGTACCTTACATTGATCTTGACATATCGGTTTGGCGCAAAGATATTTTATTAAATGACCTGTTAGAAGTTTCTATAAATACATAATTTACATTGTTGAAATCTATTTTTTATTTTTATTTTTTAAAGCTTATTTAGGACGCCTGGTAAGTATACGGATACAGAAGAGAAACCGATACTTTTATTTAGCTATTTACGTAACCAGTTATGAAATGCCAAATTCAAGGTTTCAAATCGACGAATACCTTTCGTCTTTTCGACTCATCATTGCTTTTTATACTCAGCTACAATATCACAAATGTTACGATTATCACTGATGGTCATCATCGTCCTGAGTAACATTTTCCAGTGAACGTGTTGTTAACAAGTAACAGTTGAAACAATTAAAAGATCAGACGTTAGAAGCTTTAACATTGTTAAAACTTCAAAATTTGTTTTAGCTAGACAAAAGTGGTCATTACTTAAGACTTAAGTAACAACAGACTGAACCATTTTTGAACCAAGCTTTGGTTCGAATTTTTAATTTTTTTCTCTCCAAATTTGCATACCTAAAGTCTGGAGTTTTATTTTCCTTAATGAATTAATACTTACAATTATTGTTCTTAAACTTGTAATTTGATTTTAAAAGCTGCCACCAGCAGTTTAGCACAAAAACTGCAAAGGTTGTGAAGGTAACGTATTCGAAAGGCATAGGAGAACGAAGATTATTACAATCAGCAAATTTTTAACAAGAGAAATGAAAGAATTTAAGTTAATTTTACTTTGGTTTATTTAAAAAAATTAATTTAAATTTAATACTATAAACAAATCCAGTTTACAAACTAAAAATTTCCTTCTCTCCGACAACAATCAAAAGTGCCCCCACCCGCTCTGCAACGACCTCGAAAAGAAACACCAAGATCGTGTCCTTCTGATCCAGTGTAAAGAAAATTTCAGCTTTTATTGATAACGACAAGTGATTGAATTCAATATAAAATTTGTGTAGCTCAATAATTCATTTTTAAAGTTTAAGAAACCTTGTCCATGTCATTGGCAATCGAATAACAAAATGTTTTTTCTAAATTTTTATAACACACCAACAAATAATAAAATCATAGAACCTTTGGTCCCCGAATCGAATAGCTGTTCTTTCCGTTCTTCAATTTTCTTTGCACTTTCAATTACTAGGTACTCTTTTCTAATTGGAAAATTTTGTCACATCTTCTCGTTGTACAGCTTATTCAAAGCTATCTTCTCTAAGGACGGATGATGAGTAACTATTTAATTCCACCAATTTCATCTACAAAGGACCAAGCTTGACCGACTCTCTCTTCGAAAAGGTAAAACTTCATCATCATTTGTTTCTTGGAACCATGTTATTCGTTGCAATGAATGCATGTCCTCGATGACGAACCCTTTTCAAAAGAACAAAACATCATATAAAGGCTTTACTTTCTCTTAATTTTTATGTGATTGATGCTGACGCGTGCGAGATGATCATTTCGATTGTGGTCGTAGCCCCCTAATTTGGTCAAATATCGCCCTATTATATCTTTATTAACATTTTGAGGCGGCCTGAGCTTAGCGGTCACGTGAGTTGACTATGAACGCTAAATACCCGGTTCGAATCGGAGTGAAGTAAGAACTTTATTATGACCGTCTCCCCTCGGAAGGCAATGGTAAACCACCGAAAGTAATATGCCAAGAAGAACCCTTAAAATATTAATGATCTAAATAACTATGTCCAAAATTGATCTGTTGACTAAGGGCAAGGTAAACCACCGTGGTGGTTTATTAACATTAACATTTCCCTGGTACAGTCTTCTTGGCTAAGTCGGGGGGAACGCCATACATCCGAAATCGGATAGGCACCTAAAGAAGAGACTAACATTTTGAGAATTACTGGAATTAGCATTACGCATTTTTTTTAATGTTTATCAGTTTGAACTAGTTGAAATTATTTCCGTGGGTTTGATTTTTCTTAAGAGTTTTGGTTTGAACAACTTATAGCCATTTTTGGGTCTTTTTGACTTTTAGAATATTTTGTTGATTTTAAGGGGATGCGTTAACTTGAGACCTCTTTTAAATGTATTTTATGTGAATTTAATTTGGTTTAGCAACTTTTCATGTTGATGATTTCAATTCATTATCATTATTTTCTTAGTTTTTAAAATATTTTCGTCTTACAATTTTGGTTCAGTTCCGGCTTCTAATAAAAAATAACGGGGCGAATTGCTCCAGCATAAAATAAGCAAAACATTGAATTATTTTCACCATTATTGAAAACGAAAGTGACACTTTAACAAGCAGGTGGTGCGATCCAGTTTGCATTATGGATACAGGATGCGACGAAACTTCCAGCGAAATTCAAATTTATTTATTATCGCACAATACTTGATAAATTAAATTAATAAATTTGTTGTTAATCATTAAAATTATTATCAATCAACTGGCGCTAAGAGGAGAACCGACATTTAAAATGTCACAAAATCAATATTTTGGTCATTTATGAACCAATTTTAATGTTTGATGATTTAAAGGTAATGAACAATATTACAAAAGTTTATTTTATTATTATAATATTCACGTTAACTTCAATGGCATTAGACTGATGATTTATATTATGGATTGAATTCTATACACTACACACCAAAGAGTGACATCATGCAAATCATTTATTTAGATGAGTTAGGATTTCAGCTAAAATTTTTAATTTATCTTAGGAAATACTAGTTTATAATATAAAATAAACTATATATTAGATCAATCTAGAACATTTTAAACGCAAATTTTGAACGTATTGAAGAATTATTTTAACAGTCCGTTTACATATTTTATTTATACTATTATTTTATTATATTTTATTTTGCCCTTTTTGGGTGGGTTTCAATTTATTTAACCTTTTTTTTTTGCCTATTTTGCGTTGTTTTCGCCTATTTAGTGCCTTTTTTGAACCAAAATTTTTTTACTTATTTTTAATTTATTTCTTAATTTTAAAATTTAAAATATTCTATTTAAAATTTTCTGAGAAATTTCTAAGACATAAAAAAGATATCGAAGCAAGAAGGTTTTTCATATGGAAGTAAGGTAAACGACAAGAGAATTGAAGACCCTATGCAAGAAGGGGATAAGTACAAAAGATTTAAAAATGATGTTATTGCTGGGTAAGGTTCTAAAATGAGCTTTATTCGCTTGGTACAAAGTTGGGATTTTTATTGTTAATAGAAATGGAGTTATCAGCTTACCAGTGAAAATGACATGTCTCCCACTCCCATAAGATGATGCAACAATGAGATATTTATTTTGGAAGTCCTGAAGAATTTACAAATTGGTAGTATTCATATCCCCTTCTTGCACCAGAGTCTTCAATTACTTACCAAGTTTTGCCGTTTTCACATCATTGATATTAAATTTCACACCTAATCCATCCTTCCCCTTGTCTACTGTGTTTGTATGAGCTATGACAAATATATACTGTCGTGATTTTAAATTGAAATCCAGCTTCATGTTGTTAATTTATTTCAGATTAGGGGAATTTTTACCCATAAAGACAAGGTCGAGCACAATGCTATAAGTAAAGGTCATTTCATGTTACCGATGACACACAAACACACACTTATTATTGAATGTTGGTGAAATCCAGTGATTTGTGAAGTTTACGGCGAATTTAATCTAAAAAGAAACAAAGTTAGTTATTTGAATTTGAATTTGGTGCGCAAAATTTTACCTATTTGAGCTGCAAAAATGGCTTAAATTTTCGTTCTGTGTAGTGGTATTTTGAAGTTTCTCAACATGCAAGGTAGCCAAGATTGGCGTAGGAAGAAGGGACTTTGCTACGAGCTGTAGAGCCAGCAAGGCTTATTTGCGGTGAAGGTCCACCATAAGTGACCGAATTTCGAGTTTTTCTTGGAAAACCAAGGTGTTTTTCGAGCTGATAATTAGTGCGTAGTGACGTCTAAAGTAGACGAGTATTTTTGGATTGATTTGGAGATAGAATCTTCAAGTTGCGGCGTTTTTGGAAAAGCGTTACTGCAACATTTGGTGTTGCACATGTAGAGGAAAATTTTTGTCAGTTCCGCCATTGATGAGTGATTTTTGTAATCACGAAAGTTACGCACCTACAAGTAAATGGTTAGAAGAAAGAATTCAAATTGGTTGAAATTTAGATTGAATAATTTTTACTCGCCTGAATTTGAGGTTAAGTGCACTTTTGTTTAAATTGGTTCAAAATCGTTTGAGTATTGCCAATAAGTTTATTATGCGATTGTCGACCGTCCTTTATTTGGATATTATAAGAAGAATTGAGGAAGTTTGATGCTCAAAATTCGATATTTTATGGAACAGATGTACAAAGATGCAACAAGTTGCCGGTTTGACAGAATGTTCGAGTATAAGAAGTCAGCGGTCCCAAAACGTTTCGACAACAAGTGCCATCGTATTGGCAAATAAAAACTTTATATTTCTGTACACCATTTATTATTGTTGAAAATTTTATTTGTGTCACACAATTACACGAAATAGAAACCTGGAGCATTTTGAGTTCGATTTGCAAGTAAATGTAAATGCGAAGGGTTTCTATGTTCACAATTTACACGCAGACGACCAAAACGAATTTGTTCGTAAACGACAAATGCTCGACCTATGTTGTTGCTTAGTAAATTAAATTTATTTTATGAAAATTAAATTAGTAATTTTTCACAAAGCTGCGTTTAATTATACTTTCATGCAACGAAGCTTGCCCAGATTTAGTTTTTTGATATTGTTGATTATGACAATAAGTTTGAATAAGGCAATTTATGCAGTTTTGATCCTAACAAGGAAAATTCATTTGAGCGATTGTGGTGCGGCAGTCAGGCCGAACAATTTTGTTTTATTTAGCGACCCAAGGAAGATAGAGAAGTCGAACCCAGCTCGGAGATTTGTCTCTTACAGAAATCAAGTGTGAACTGGTGCATAGCTACCGTGGTACTCTAGTGTTGAGGTATATTCCTGGTGGAGGATTATTTTTTTAAAGTTAGGGTCGAGGGAAATATCGCTACAATACATAAACAATCTCCTTCGTCCTCGTTTTCACTATTGCTGCTTTTTTTAATAATCATTTTTGACTTTGCGTTCATATTAGTTTTTTACCCTATTTCATAAGTATTTTCTCTAAAACCATAATTCGGTCTACCCCGATGTCGATTAATCTAACTCTTGTAGCTATTTCAATGTGCGAATATATCACTTTTGCTTTTCCATAATACTTCTAGCAATATCTTAGTAGGTTAGTAGGTAGCAGTAAATAATATTGAGATAAAAAGATAAAAAAAAAAATGTTTATAGCCAACAAACTAACTTATAAATTACGACTATTATGGTCGTCACTGCATCGGTCTCCCTTTAATACGTATTCATAAATAATAGTTGACCGAATTTTAATAAAAAGTTGAGAATGAAAGAGAGTAAAACATTGTGTGACATTCGAAACGTCAATTTTCCACTTAGCGTCAGTTGTTTAAAGTACAGTTTTCGTTGATAACCTCTCCAGTTTGTTTACCACGATGTTAATAATTATAATATTATATTATTATAATAATTAAAATAAAAAAAGGACAGTTAGCTTGGGAAAACTCATAAAAACGCAAATAGTAATCAAATGCTTTAATTGACACACAGAACCTGAGAGAGGCTATCACAGTTGCAATAATTGCAATGTGTATGGCGTATTTCCCACGGAAAGCGAAATAGGTAGGTTTAGGATTGGGGTTTCAACAAGAACCCAAAGTCGCTCCTAACCGTAGAGAATCGTAAATGATCGTACAACTTGCACACCAGAACTACGCAGTAGATTGCCATATTGATGAGTTACCCAATTTACAGCCAGATGATTTCAGTGGCCCCAAAAATATTTATTATTTAAAATATACACTCATACAAATAAAAAAAACAACAATCAATAGGGTTAAATAGCAATTTTCTACTTTTAAAAAATTTTCTTTACAGTAAAAGTTACAGTGTACACGTAAATTTTAAAATTAGGAACTAAATTATGCCAAATAACAGTAGGTATCTAATTCTCCTTCTTTACGTTCTATGTATTCTTTTTCCATTAAAATGTTAATACACTTTTTTATTGTCGGAAGTCGTGGATTAAATCGGGGTGCAAGTTGGTTAATAACTTCTGCAACCAATTGCTGATGCTGCAATACATTTCGCATTTTCATGATTCTCACAATACTTGCCTGGATAAGCATTTTCCTATCTTCTTCGATATGTTTATGCGCTACTTCTTGTTCTACCTTAACTTCCGTTTTGATAGGAAAGTTAACGTTAATCCTAAATTTCTTGTTGTTGTAATCCATAAATAAAGAAATCACAGAATTTTCGTTTAAATTATTTTTATCATCGTTGCAAGATAATAGCTTAGACTTTAATAATATTTCAAGAACCTGTATCAAATAATCGAGTGATATGTTAGTGTGCAGGTTTAATTGAGCCACCGTCCAAGTTGTTGCAACATTGAACTGTAAAAGGATCCCTATCTGACATGCACTAGCTAGTATAAGGTATCTGTTTTTGAAGCAATTTGCTAAAAGTTCTCCTTTTGTTATACTGTATATCCAATTTAATTTTCTTCCAGAATATTTTTCATTATAAAAGTTGTAGAAATTGTTAACACTTTTTTCTAGTTCAGTCGGTAAACTAAAAGTAATAATATTTTGGAATGGCCACGATCCAGACGTGAGGACCTGGACGTTAAAATCTATATCAATGGAATTTTCGGAATGAATCAGATATTCCCGGAACTTTTCGTTCAAATCTTTGGACAAACATATATCTTGAAACATCTTCTGCAATTTGGACGTATACGCAACACCACACGTTTCTTTTAATTTCGTTATCATGGAGGCCTCAGCATCATCACTCACAGACAGTTGCTGAACCAAACGTTTGGCAAGCATTCTACCATAGAATGATTGAAACACATCTTTATTTTCAATATATTTGAACACCACCATTACTTGATTTAGAATATTTTCTAACTCTACTTCGTCCGAATTTTGGTTAGTCGTTTTTAGCAGCTGGTCACAATATTTTGCCAACAATTCCGGTGACTTGTTATTTGTATTGGCCATTTTGGTTATGGCGTTTGAATTTATTAAACTTACAAACGCTTTATCCAATGCATATTTGAAATCGTAATTGTTTTTTAAGGCACCTAACACCAGCGCAGAGTATTTTTTGTGCATGTCTAAAATTATGTTAACATATGCTTTTGGATCATCGTGAGTAAGCTCACAGCAGGTTTCAATTGAAGCTAATCCTACAGAAGTAATATGTTGTTCCAAAAGTAACACAAATTGAACCAAACAATCAGGAATGCGTGTAATCAGCAAATACATACGTGCTAAATCATCGAATTTGTCAGTCTCCAGCAAATGCTTAAATTCGGATTGAAAAAGTTCTATATGCTTTTGAATGAGTATGCGTTCACAAATGGCAATTAAACAGTGTCTAGTAGTTTTATGTAGATATATTTCCACCCTTAGTTGTTCTTCTTCGAGTCTTTTTTCAACCTTTTTCATATATTCGGTAACGGAATTATCTTGCAGGAAAGTTGTTCCTTCAGTAATATAAAATCTTTCGGTATCTTCTAAAAAGAACTTTTCAAAACTGTTCTTGTAAATTGTAAAATTTTGATTTACTTTTTTGGACATATCATCTTCTTCACTTATTTCTAATTCTATGTAGCAATTTATTACCGTTGTAATTAAATTAGTATTAATTATTTCGCCGTTTCTCTCGCGTGTGATTAGGTTGAGAACTGCTCTTGTAACCTGCTGGTTTAACTGTTTGAATAGTTGATCTCTCCATATAATCATACCCAATCGATAAATTTCATATACATCTTTTTCTAAGCGATTATTTTCTCGTTCCTTCCTGATCCAATGTCTATTTAGGTATGTGCAAATTCCGTTGAGAACTTTGCTGCTTAATTGGTAATCTTCCCATCGAGCAGTGTAGAATTTTAATACATCCTCTTCATCAATGAGGTCTACACTCTTCGCCAATAAAGTTATTAGATACGATTGCATAAATTCCCTTAACCGTTTGTACAATTCCATACGGACAACTTGAACCTCATTGGAAATATCAGCACAGTTTTGTCCTTTATTGATATGAATCGACGTACAAAAATTATAAATGTGAGTATACAATTCTACGTAGCGAAGCTTAGGCATATTTTTGCTTTCATAGACTTGCTGAATACCATCTTTTAAATCTTTCCATATATCATCCAAACCTACTATTGTTATACAATTACTTTTTCTTGTATTGCAAGACATTTGGAATATTATTACTATATAACACCAGAAAAGCAAAGGGCAGTAAATTATTTTCTTTCCAGTATGCAAGAAAAACGGTTAAAATAAAGCCCTTCGTTTGTAAATGCCAAAATTTATTTTTACAGGCTTTCACATAATTTGATAAATTGACAGCTAAATTTTAATAACGACAGCAAATGTATATTTGATTTAGCGGATAATTAAGTTTACCACAAATATGGATACATTTATCATAAATTGAGCATTGCAATATTATAATAATGGTAGTAGTAGTAAATAATATTATCGTTATCGGAATTATGGTTAACTATTATGGCTATAAAAGCCACACGAAAAGTACATAAATATTACAACAACCGAACGTGCAGATTTATTGCAAAACCTTACGATATTGTAATATCTACTAAATTTAGTTTAGGAAAATGTTTACTTTCCGCCCTAGGTCGCCCGTTCAATAAATGACGCCTATTCGGGTATGGGACCGACTAGCAATTATTTTTTAAATTTAAATTTATGTTTAATTTAATTTTCAAAGAGTATTTTAATGGTTAATGAGTTTCAGAACTTACACAAATATGTAATAAATTAATTAATATTTTTCATTGACATTTTTCATCTTTAAGCTGCATAGCAGCTGTGCAATGCGGTAATGATTAGGTCAGTCATAGTGCTCGTAGGCATGTAATTTTTCAATTATGCAATCTTCAATTTCATCGTTGCTTAGATGTTGTGCCGGTGATGCTTTTTGGTATTCTTAAATGAAATTCAAAAATACAAAAAAAATCACACTGTGAGAATTTCAAAGAATGCTTTCCATTGTGCAACCGACTTTGTACACATTTTTATTGCGTTCTTTGCAAATTGGCAAACAAAAATTGTACTTTTCTCAGAAACCTTACGTTTTTGCTATTTTCAAGTTTTATAATTATAATTTATAGTTAATTTGGGGTTATACTGCAACAGAATCATATACTTAATAACAGCCTTAGCCTGAGAACACAGTGAACGCTGGTTTGCAAAACTGGCTTTTCCGCTTCGATATTTGAATTGAAATATCTGTTGTCTGTTAAGTTATTGTTAATTAATGTAACAATAATTAACAATAATGTTATAATATTGTGTTGGCAAATACCCAAGCAGGTAAGCCGGCTTCGGCAACCAGCGTTTACTCTGTACGTAGCCTAACACCTGATTTTAGAGAAATATGGACAGATACAATTTCAATAAAAATTAAATTATAAGTATTGACATTACAACACGACAAGATCCCCCTTGGAAATCTTGAAATGGCAACGTCAAAAACAAAATTTGTATACAGATAGATACCTATTTACAAATTTTTTCAAAAATTTTCAATATTCATGGTAATTCAACCATTGAATATTATTCATTAAATCATAGTAATATTATTCATTCTCTTATATATAATTAAAATTTATTTTAAATCATAACAAATTAATTTAAATCAATCTTATAAATATCAATCATCACAGATTTCTCTCAACACATTAAAAATTTAACACTAATCATTTCATGCAATTTATATATTATCTAATTGTAATTAACTTGATCAAATCAAACCACTTTAAATCACATTTCAGACAGTCACTAATTATTTCTCCCTCTCATAAATTAAACTCTCTAAAAATATATGAAGTGTCCAAATTAATGCTTGAAAAATCATTTAGTATCTGAAATTAAATAACTATCTATCAATCAATTTAAATCACTTATCACAATATTTACAAATGATTAAAATTTTCCATCTAATCAAAATTACAATAAAGATAAACTTCAAAATTTAAACCAGAGTGACATGTGATATCAAATGTGCATTTTCCAACTCTTTCACGATCATTATCTTCACGACAAACATCCATAATCTAGATGGTGAGTTAATCATCCTCACCATTCCCCTTATCCACTCTCCCAACTCTTCCAGAGTTCAATGGAACCAAACCAATTCTTAATTTTTCTATAAAAACAAATTTTTCAATTTTACCTTTTTTTCCAATTAAAATCAAGAATTTTTTCGATATTATACTTATATCGGCTTGTTTTGCTCAATGTAAAATGCAAATAAATTTTGCTCAATGCAAAATGAGCCAATTTAAATTATAAATATCAAACAAATTCTTGATTTTAATTTACCATGCTCTGCCTAAAAAGTTTTTATTATTATTATTAACTTTATCTAATATTTTATTCCAATCTTCCAGTTTGCATCATTTTTTGCTTAAATTTTTCTCTTTTAAAGATTTTCAAAACTTAAATTATCTCTAGAATCAAAGTTTTTGTTCTTATTATTTTGATTTGTTTTCAAATGTTTATGTTATTCTTCTACTAAAATTTGTATAACTTTTTTCTTTGAATAATCTATTGAATCAAATTTTCCATAATATACAAATCTAATTTCAGCTTGGGGTGACAATTCCTTTTGTACCTTCATCATTATTATCATCAATATTGTACTCTCTCGTGGCTTCATTATGTTTGCAGACTAATGAGTTAAATTTTTATGATCCTCATTAATTGGAATTACTTTTTAAATATTACTACAGTGTAAACCATGATCCAAACCGTTACTACTAGATGAAGAATCACTAGCCGACTACTTGACTGCCCGATTCCACCACCAAAAATCGCCAACACCCTGCCTTGCCATCTGATTTGCAAATCCACCTAAATTTGAGATCGCAATCAACCAGACTAGCCCAGATCGCCAACTACTATTAAACTGGATTTGCTTATCAGAAATCATCACGTCGCGTCACCAGAAATTGGCCACCTCATGATGTCGTTGTTTCTGATGAAGTTAAGCCCGATATCTAAAGCCATAGGCATTTTTTACCGACATACTATAGACATAGAAGTCATTGTCAAGCGCAAGCGCCAACTACCCGCAGCGACCTCACATCACCCCAAGACTCCCAAGGTCCGTCCACTTGCAGCGCACTGCAACCAACAGGCGATTCTCGAAATTCCTGCAGCAATAAGATTGTGGCGACCGGTACTGTAATTTAAATTGAAGACTAGTTCACCAACCACACAGTAGAGGTCGCTAGGATCCATCATCCTATGTCACCTACTGTGGTTGGACTGAACATTAGTCATCACAGTCGTCACTGTAGTTATTATGTAGTACCATCACCACATCGTGTTATGTTTTGTTTAAAGTGAAATAAATATTTATACGTTAACCGTTCACCTGTCTACTGATTTATACTCAAAAGAATAGGCCAAAACACTTGCCTATAAGATCGTCATTAGCAACTGGACTTTGCCAAACTCACCGTCTGACTCTAAACACGTTTCCGATACCAAATACATTCTACCTCAAGCAGAGAGGAAGCCAGATTGATTTCTGGGAAGGATGCCTTTAAGTTCAATGTGTTCAAGTAGCTACCGGCAAATAAGAGATTCAAGAACTTTTGAAGGCGTAGGTAAGATGCTAATGGACCTTAATTAATCAAATCTACTAGCTTTGCTAACCTTAGGGAGAGATATGATGATAGATTTCTCTAAAGCAGCGATTGATCAAGTGTATGATGAAGTCCAGGCAGTAAGGAAGAACCAGCTTAAGCATTTTGTAGGAAATACCATCAATACCAACTGCGTTCGATTTTAGCCCAACAATAGCTTTGGCAACAACATCAGAGCTTTATTTGATTAATTTGTTAGTAACCAGCAGATGGCTGTCACTAATAAAATCTATTATAACTTTGCGATCAATAATAGTGCTCGGAGTGGAATTGGCAAAAACGTTGTTCAATAAATTAGGATCAGCATTTACCAAGTTCATTTCATATTTGGACTTTGAATGAATATTATTATGACGATCAAAAGATGTCCACAGTTTCTTGGGATCATTGGATTTCAGATATATTTGGGATAAATAATAAGCTTTCTTTTCGCTACTTATGGCTTGTGTTCTCCAGGTCTTCTCATATCAATTTTAACTGTAGAAACTGGAGCTTGGAGGTCAACAATATAATTGATTGCAGAAGTGACATAGTTAACTTTATCATTATTGATATCTTCAAAGTGGACACAACGTAACCAATCAACGTTGATAGCGTCAATATTCTAGGGACATTGAAAATAAACCGAATTTATACTAACTTGTCATATAAAAGTGAAATAAAAATGACCAAACAAAAATGAGCTTGAAGCTCCCCATGTACTTTTATAGGTAACCAGCTTAATTTGCTCTTTTTGAAACGATATAATAGATTCCAACAACGTTCACACTCCCTTTTGACATCCATAAGTTATTTCAAACTGAATAAACCTTTGAAACCGTCCAATTCTTGGCATCGAAATATGTATTCCTTTTTATGATAGTTGGACTTGAACTCATTTCACCATTCCATTTCCAGTAAGTGATGCATTAATAACGTGGGAGCGTCCAGCTGACCTTTATTTATGTAGTAATTAGCGCTACTATTAAATATTAGCGCTATCCTAAAAACAATTTTAACGTTGAGCCATAAATTTTTCTGACGATCTGGAAAACTTAAAATTGGGAATCACACAGGAGGGGTGAGTTAAATTGCAATTACTATACTTATATTTTAACTTGATAATTCTTTTAATTGCTTTGTTTTTACTTATGGAACAGCCACTTTACTTTTGTTGAATTTGCCTTCGCATGATGACCCATTTGTTTATTTTCATTTCTTTACTTTATTTCTAAATGTCAGGACATTCTGCGTTTTACTTGGTTATGTATTAAATGTTATGTGGGTCCTATATAAGCTTTTGAATATCAAGCATGTCAACTCCAACGTTTATTCTTTACTGCCTTGATTAAATTATGGTAATTCTTTGCCCTTATTTCTGATTATTATTTATTTCTTTATTAACTGCCGAACAATCACCTGAGTCATACCTTGTTCCAGAGACCTAGCGCTAGAACTGAATGTGGGGGTCGGTAAAAATTTAACTAGCCGCCTACGAACATCAAATAGGTGACAAAAGCAGTAGCACAAAATTTGAGCATTTTTTTTACAACAAATTATAAATTAGTGGTTTGGTTTATACAAAGTTATTTTTAAATTGAACATACAATTTAATTCCCATAATATTTGAGATAATAACTTTTTGCACCCATTATTAGAGTTTTTATCGTAGACCAACCTTCGAATATTATTAATGCACAAACTTTCATTATTAAACAGTTATCTATAAATTCCATTTTATTGATATTTTGTATTATCGCAGCTTTTTTTTAATGTGTTGTATTTTTAATATTATAAATTGTTTACTTTTTTAGAAAGTTCCTCTTTTTATAAGATTATTTAAATTTTATATCGCAAACAATAATAATTATAACTTTCAATCTCAATAATTTTAATTATAATAATTAAATAATAATAATTTTCTGGAAAGTGACCGCAAGGACATAACTTTATGGGTTTGCTCGCTTTCAGTTGATTTGGTTTTTATACCCAAACTTTGAAATTATTTTCCGGATACACCTACGAGAACCATGGTTCTAATCTTGATCAGGTCAAATACACTGCTGTCATTTAAAATGCAAGACGAATATGTAGGCTATGAGGAAGGGAAACAACCCCATTAATTATATTTTGCACCTTGGCTTTGGCCCAGTTGATCGCCTACTCACTGCAAAATAATGTTTGGCAGACGAAGAAAAAGTAAACAATTCTAATTAAAATTTTTAGGCCTAGTATATCACGGCTATTTTCGAAGCAATTAGTATCAGGTAGTATAACAATACCATCAAAAATATAACTTTTGCAGCTCCTACTTGGCAAGCAAATGATTTTAAAAATAATTGAGTTATTCGGTCGGAATGTAGAGGGCGTATAAATTTGAAATAAATATTGGAGGTACATATTGCACGAATAATTTATTTTTAATAAATTACAAAATAAATGCGTGCATTTACACAGATAGATACAACAAATTCACCTATGTATAAAGAACATTTACAATTTAATAAATAACAAAATAAATAATATATTAAGTAATAAATATTTAAACACAGCAAAATTTGACTAGCAAAAATAATTTTTGTTGAGGCGTATAATAACATTATAATAATTTTGTATTAGATACTAATAAGCCTCAAAAAATAATATCACTTAAGGAATGCAAAATTATGAATAATATGATTTATGAGCATTTTGAGTGTGAATCAAAAACAAATGGATACACAAAAATTGTTATAAATAAAAATTCAAACTTAACATCCATATTTTGGCAAAAGGTCGTTATTTCGATAGGGCAACTGGTTATCAGCTTTTCTGTAGGATAAATTATTTCTTTTGAGTGTCATTGTCATATTTGCCCCTTTATGAGGGTAAAGATTTAATGGAGGCAAATTGGGATGCTCTATGCGTGTCGGCGAAGAAACTCTAGGCCTTAGAGGCATTTCAAGAGGAATGCCTCTTCTGAAAGAACTTCCTAAACTAGCACACCTCATATCGGTATTTCCTAAGGTGGAATAATATGGGGAATCGTCTCTGTTTTCGATATCGTTTAGTTGATAACCTTCAATTAGAGGAGTGGGATCTTCATAATCATAATCTACGAATCCAGAATTATCAATACCTTTACTTTCTTTAGTTAATTTCATTCTCAAACCTTTTTGACATGTGTTGTACGTGACAGTGGAAACGGGTTGAACATTTAAGTTTTCAATTGTTTCATAATGATCTTCATGTTCGGCATAGTCTATCAAATTTCTGGGATAATTTTCTGATATAAAATGTTGAGTACCACGCGGAGTTAACGCAGCCCAAACCATTCGATTATCTTGCACGTTGGATGGTCCAGTATACAGCACCGCTTCTGAAGGATGCACAATTTTATTCGTATTCATATTATTTATAGACGAGCATTCTCGTGGCTCATGATTTTTTATTTGACGATGATCTCGGTTGTGTACCATAGAACATTCGTTGCTTCCAAAAATATTCATTCTGTAAGCGAAATTGAAATAAGATAAAATTTAATCACGATGGGGAATCTATAAGAAGAAATAAGTGCAAATGATTTACTTTTATATTAATGTCAATTTAAGTTATTAAAAAACGACTAAATCAGCACGAAAGAAATGTAATTTAAATTATCCTACATAGTCACAAAATAGATTAAGAACCTTATTATTCACTTACGAACCAAATTATTAACTTGGTTAACTGGATTAATTCAAGAAGCAATTAAAACTTTCCGACAGACTAACGAAGTTTTTTTCATGTAATTATTTTTATAATTAAGAGTTAAATTGCACTATATGGCCAAATGAAAATATTAATTTTGTGATGATGAGAAATCCGATAGAGATTGCCTATCGGATGAATTATTAAACGTAATTAAAGTACTGCACTTTTTACTTACTCTCTGCACTTTAGCAAAAACATTGCTAATAGAGCTCCTAGTAAAAGTACTCCAATGGACGACGCTACCAACACCAAAAGCCATGTATCATCTATGCTAGAAACTGACCAAGCTGTGTCTACATCTAAAAGTTGAAAAAACTTAATATTCTGATGAATTTTTAACCGAAAAATAATTTGGGTTACAGTATCTCTTGGTTAACCCTTTGTAATGCAATAACTACAATTTCTAATAATTGCAAAATATGGAATAGCTACTGAGTGATTGGAAACCAAAAGACTAAATTTAATATAAGAAAATTTTGGGTTATTTTTCTTCGTGTGATTTTAAGCTATAAAATATTGGTTTAATAAAGGCAATGAACATAACTATATTATTTTTATTTATTTTTAACTTCTAAATTGAAACTAATAAAAGATAAATTAAAAGGCACAAACGCTTTTATTGTTAATTGATATAAATTGGTTCCACTGCAATTTCTGGAAGTGAAAAATGAAATATGCAATGTACCGAAGAGTTGCGTGATTCGATATTTGAAAATTTTTCTTTTTAGAGAAAGCAAATTTATTCTGCAATATGTCTTCATCGATTCATCCTCCATGATATAACAAAAATTCAGTTTAAAAAAAATAAATATTTTTTTCTGTTTTATTATACTACAGGAAAATTTTATTATCACTATAAAGATAATTTACTTCCAGAACCTTTATTTACCTTTACGAGGTAATTCCACATAATCACCGCTAGGAGCACCGGCATTATTTCCTTGAATGTGATTGACCCAAGCTTCGCAAACTTGTGTGGATGAGCATGGTGTGGTATTTAACAATAAATCTGGTAAAGATTGTTGTAAAAATGATGGTGCTGGAGGTGGGGGTATGAATAAAATACTGTCAGGAGGTGGTCCCGCATCCCAGCATTCTCCAAGGCAACCCATATTCTGAAATATTCATAATTTTATTTTGCTTATTATCATTTGCAACATGTGAAATTACATTTAAATTAATATTAATCGGATGATATCAATAACGCAGTATAATAGTGATTTATCAGTCACGGTGTCGCAGTTAGGAAACCGGGGTTACAGGGGTAGGTTGTTACTGTTCTATTTAATTAGTCCTGATTTAAAGTCATTTAATTTTTATTTACTAATGTCAAGCTTGATTACCAGTGTTGATAACCATGAAAATGCCGATACTGATCAATATCACACCGATAAAAACCTTCGTGGTTATTTCTTGGTTTTGAATGGATTTTAATTATTACAGTGGAAATAATCTATAAAGTTTTTAAATTTGGTACACATATCATTTACTCAATGATCTACAATCAAATTTCCTACTAGCTTTCCCTCTCGCTGCGACTTCATGCACAAAAATTAAAAAAAAAAAAAACTAGAGTGTCCCGAGCAAAATTTTGAAATGATCTCTTAAACGATACATTCCAAAAAGATCTCTAAATATTTTGTGCATACATAAATTTAAGGTATGTTTGGGATCGTCATCTTGTTGGAAGACAAAGTTTCACCCGATTATTCTACTCCCCAGAGGCTAAAACATTATTTTTTAGAATTTGTTTATGGTCTTCTTTTCTTATAATGCCATTGATTTTGCTATGCATCTCCACAAAAACAACTCTAACCATCACTGATCCTCATCTAACAACACATTCAACAGACATCCGTTTCCCAACATATCTTCAACCGAACATCTTTCCTTTAGAACCAAAACTTTCAAATATTGATTCATTGCTCCACAAAACTTTTCTACAGTTATCAGATGTCCAATAAATCTGTTGCATGGCCCAGGCTAACTTCTTTTTATTAATAGGTCGCAAAAGTGATTTCCAGGACAATTCTTTGTTCTCTACTAATCACGTGACCAGTTGGTCAGAGAGGAACGATTGACGCCCCACGGCATTAATCTGTTAGCTTCTGAACAATTAGGATGTGAACGTTGAATTAATATGGTAAAATTATCTTTTAGCTTCAAGGGAAATAATTATTTTCTATCTAAGAATCAGCTCAGTGCTATAGGTATTTAAATACCTCATTATCTACAATCATTTTATCTTCTCAAAACATGGAAATCTTAATCGAAATTCACTTAACTGAAATTACAATCAAAGTTGACTACCCGTGCGATTCGTGTCTACATAATAACTTCGTATCATTGTCTTGTGGTTTATGTTAGTGCAAGATGCGCTGTTCATGAAATAAATGTCGTAGGGTTCCATTATCAACTGCATCTTTTCCGGATGGTCCAACGATCAATTTATCTTCCAAATAAAAGCCGAATTCAATGAATTTACCTTAAGGCTTGATGCTGTTCGTTGTTTTTATAAAAGGTTGGTTGATTTATTTATGTACTGTAATGAAACAAACTAAGGCTTCGGCTAGCTATTTTAGTCGGAGAACAATTTTTAGCCCCTTCCCCAAGGCTTGTATTCAAGTCACAATAAAAGAAACACGCTCAGGCAAATAAATTTAATTATGATACTAACAAAAGGTCGAGCACAAATCTTTAGTTACGACATACTCGCATTCAGGTCTTGGGTGTTATTGTGTGGGAGACCGGGATTATGTAAACTGCCCTCCAAATTTAACCATAAACTGTAAACTGCCCTCCAAGCAAAAAGGTTGCCACTAATCTCAGATGTAAACTGCCCTCCAGACTTTTTTCTTTTGTTATACGGCTTAATTTATTAATCCCTTTACTTAAAGGATTATTTTTTAAGAATTAAAAAATTAAAATTACTTGATTTCATTATTGATTAATGATTATAGAGAATTTTTATTGTTGAATAATAATATTAATAATAAGAAAATTTTGAGTAAAACAGCAAAATAGAAATTTATTGGAAATACCACAAATTAATGTCTTTAATTACATTTTCAACAAATGAATGAGGGGAACCCTTGTTAAGAGAAACTCTCTAAGAATTTTTTTGACCTAAACAAGAACCGTTTAAAGGTACTGATTTTGAAGTGGTGATGACGTAAAGCAGGGAATTATATGCAACAACATACCGGTCTTAAGGTAACCCTAACAATCTAACCAATAGAAAACGTTTATTAGCGTTAAGCAACATTTTAAATTGGTAATTTACATTTTCTATTGGTATTAGTTTGTTAGGGTTACCTTAAAAATGGTCTGTTGTTGCATATAATTTCCTGCTCTAGCTTGATGAGAAATGCATGTAAAGTTCAAAGAGCAAACGCATCAATAAAAGGATGCAGATTTTATCCATCTTTTCAATGATCCCGGTTTATAGCTTAGGTTATATTATTTTATTTAATGTTATTTATTTATTTATAGAAAGTACCTGTTTCATGGCGTTGTGCAGTTTACAGTTACCTATTTGATTATTGGTCAGGGGGGATTTGTTTGCCTATGTCATGGAGGGGGGGGCCGAAAATTAATTTAACTTTAACGTTTTCAATGATCCCGGTTTATAGCTTAGGTTATATTATTTTATTTAATGTTATTTATTTATTAATAGAAAGTACCTGTTTCATGGCGTTGTGCACTTTACAGTCACCTATTTGATTATTGGTCAGGGGGGGATTTGTTTGCCTATGTCATGGAGGGGGGGGGCCGAAAAATAATTTAACTTTAACGTTTCGAATTGAAATTTTTGCAAGCTGAAAACGTTTTGAAAACCTATCATAATTTACTTACGATCAAACTGGAAGATGCTAATCTCAACATGTTTTCCAAATATTTATTAACTTACTATGTAGGGGAACGTGCGGTATTTCTTCCAAAAGTTTGGGCAAAAGCGTCTGTGGATTTCCATTCGACAACTAATTGTTGTGAATCGTTTTATGCCGCGTTTAAACTGAATTTTAATTCTTGTCATCCCAATATTTACTTATTTGTAGATGCTCTCAAAAAAGAACAGCACAAGGTTAATGTTGCTTTGAATAGTTTTTCAAAGCCACCTACCCAAACCAACTATTCCAAAAATAAGCAAAAAATTATTGCTGAACTCCTGCAAAAATACACCCTCAAAGAAATATCGAGGCTGGAATTTGTTAAATCTGTCTCTTTTTACAGTTGCCATGAATTTTAAGAAAGGTGTTTTTTTTTAAATAAAATTTATAATTTTCATCTATTTATTAATTTTCTAAAATTGAGATCTACGTAATAACTTTAAAAAACAAACACAAACTTTTTTTTTAAAACGGGGATCCCTCGGTAGGTTATTGTTGTAATACGACATTTTTTTTTAAATATCGTAATAACATAAAATTTAGTATAAGTCCCTATAATAAATAAATGCCATTATCCTTCGTGTAAGCAGGGTGTAAACTGCCCTAATACCATACCAACTTTAGGGCAGTGTTGCCATTTTTTTTCGGAGGGCAGTTTACAGTTTAAAAATTTTACCTGTTTCATGAATTGGGCAATTGGGGCAGTTAACATCGACCACTCCATATTATGGAGGTTTCTGGCCATAACTCACCACGCTAGCCAAACGGGTTGGTGAGTAGTCCGCAGATCGATTTAGGACTATAGTTGTTTTACATCCGTTAGCAGCTTGCTAACCTAGCATTCAGATGTGCCTGTAGCCCTGTTTTTTTGTTAACGGTGGCAATTCGTCAACTCAGGGGGACCGGCGGCTGAACGTGCCCTTCAAAGCACGAATCATTGTCTTATGGTTTATGTTAGTGCAAGATGCGCTGTTCATGAAATAAATGTCCTATGGTTCCAGTTCCAGCGATGAATCGCAGCAAATGGAAAAGCATTATTGAGGAGGCTAAAGCTCTAAAAGAGCTATTTGGCCATCGGAAGTAAGTAAGTATGGTTCCATAATCAACTGCAACTTTTTTGGATGGTCTAACAATCAACTTATCTTCCAAAAGAATGCCGAATTCAATGAATTTACATTAAGGATTGATTAATTTTATTTTGCAGATATAAGAAAAGTAGGCAAGCGAAGGTAACTTCAACACAACCTCCCCCTGAAAATATCATACTTTACTTCTGAGCTACCGCAGTGTGCGTTTCTTTCCGTATGAAGGGCGTATCAGGTCCACTGTCATGATTACTTTTGTCAAGTTTATGTAAAGCAATAATAAAAGCTCCTATTTCGATCGACAGTTCTCTTCAAATAAAAACAACAGCGATTTTACAAAAAGTGTTCTCAAATGAAACTAATAATTATTCCTGTCCTGTTCAAAGACCAATAGTTAAGTGAGATAATTTACTCAAACAGCATAGCTGTTATTTTTTTCCCTTTTCTTTTGGCGAATATTTTTGTGACAATTGAGTCTCAAATAAAAGAATTGTGGAAGCTCACTGAATCTTTTACACATCCGCAAGTCAGTGCATCTTTCATCTAATCATGTTTCTGAATTAATAAATCAACTCTTTTATCCTTTCTTCTAAGTTTTCTTAGATTATCTGCCATCCGCTTTCCACAGTTGGTTATCTGATAAGTTGATGAATAACTAAATCCACTAAATGGGTCCCCAGAAGATTGAAGTTTAACCAAAAGTTTCATAACCAAATTGAATACGAAAAGTGGCACTTTACATATCAAAATTAGAAAATATAATATAAATAAGTTGTGGTTGAGGGGGTATACATTATTAATAAACAGGGCTCGGAACTTTAGGTAATTGCATATTCGTTGAGAAAGCGCATATTGTAATTCTGGTTTGACAAAAATTCGTTTCGTATTACATACATTTGTAATATAAAAGTTTTTGTCCCATAATTTTGCATATTTTGTTAATTTTTGGACAAACTCGCATATTTTAAGTTTAAGAACATATAATTGCATATTTTGGCGATTTAAAGAGAAAAAAAAAATTCTTATCTAAATAAATAAAAATGAAGAGGAATTTTGTTTTGTAAATTTCGTTCCCTACATTTTTATTCATATACATTTTTCTATTTTGTGGCACCGTTTCCGAGATACAGGTGACAATATTTTTTGTATTTTCCCGAGTCTTGCTTAAGTTGCTCTCAGTCAAAAACGGGGCGATAAAATGAAAAAATGTATAGATATAAAATTCTTAGGTGTTAGGTATAAAGGGATTAAGTCAGAAAATGGAAAAAATAGGTTATTTTTTTTATTGCTGGAATGAAATCTATTTTGAATGCTCTTTCGACTGATATAAATTTTTTAGTAAATTTTATTTTATTAGCGCAGTAATGGTCTGAAAATAAAAATATTAAATCAAAAATAATTGTATGCCGTTCCGTATAAAGGGCGTTAGTTGACTTATGCTTCTGAGACCACTATATATTCCGTATTCCGCTACATATTCCATTCGGTATAAAAGGCGTAAGTTGACTTATGACTTATTAATTACCCGATTTACAATTTGCATTACAAATTTCTTTCTTCATTATCTCAAAACTACGTTTTATGACTTAACCCCTTTATACCTAACACCTGAGAATTGAAGATAATGAAATTTTCTACAAAAAATGTTTAAAAAGTTTTGTTGTAAAATCGATTTTTATATATCAAAAAACGGCTTCAAAATGTGCAATTTACATTGCTAACATAGGAGTGTTCGAGTTTATATTGGAGTTGGAGTCACTGTAAACCTAAACGAAAATGAAAATGTGTTTTTGGTCAATGACAAAATTTTATTTTGCAATCTATGCAAATTAAATATTATTCCATGTTCTAGTTTCAAATATATTTATTTTTATTTTTAATATTTTTTATTTTTTTTTGTTTTAATAAATAATGTTAGCAGCTACAACTTTCTTCATTTGTTATTTTAAGATCAAACAAAAAATTGCATATTTTTTTGTTTTTTTTTGTATTATCCTAATTTTTACTGCATATTATACCGCATATTTTTATGATTTTTAACGCATACGTATGCACATATTTCATTGTTTTTAGCGCATAAAGTTCCGAGCCCTGTTAATAAATAATCAACTTGAATTTGTTTTTCTTATATTAATTTCATAAGTGGGGTTAGGGGTCTTGGTCAAATCTAAATTATCACCCCTACTTATTGGAGGTGGGAAATGTACGTTTTGTATTTGAACACCTGCTTTAATTACTCAAACACCCCAAATTTAATAGACTAATTCCGCCCATGATTAATTTCTCATTTCGTTCAAAAATCGTTTTTTAGTAGAAATATAATAAAATGGTATTAGGATTTCTTGATACTACTGACAAACAAATATTATTTGAATCAAAGTTTCGAGGCTTTTTCAACTGCCTACAAAGAAAATATTCAACAAAATGTAAGCTTGTTTGAAGTTTTACATAGTCAAATTGATAAAAATGTAATAAAGAACGGTCGCATCAAAACGTCGAAACTTTTCAAATAACATAGCATCCAATCGAAAAAGTCAGTTTTGAATAGAAAATGTTCAAACTGGAAGTTCAAATTAAGGATAGTGTCGGCATGCAAAAGAAGTGGAAATATCTTTTAGTATGTTCATTTTGGTTAAATTTGATGTTTCCAATTTGAGTGTGAATAAGCTTTTCAATGAGCAATAAATTCTCTTTGTTGACCCTTTACTTTAGAGGCTTTAAATTTTAATTAAAGTATTTAAACCAATTTGCTTGCGTGAACAGACGCAATTTTAGTTGTGTAACGATTAATGCAATCTACCTTAAAATCACGTATTCATTGTGCGTTTAATATACCTACTTTTAACAAAAAATGGTAATTTTTGTAAATCATACTGCTGGAATAATTTGTTACACTGTAATGCTGATACATATCCCTTTCTTCAGTAAACATGTTGGTTTTGAAATCTTTACAAGGATTAGTTATTGGGGTCACCAATTTAGCAATAAAATGTGCTAAAAGCTATGCTTCTCGATAGGCAGTGAAACGCGAATTTATGTTTGGACTAAAATGTACAAATCCTACAGTTACTAAGCTACTGGGGCAGTTTGTTTTGTATGGTATTTTCTAGGTCTATAAAGTGCACAAAATTTAAATTGATCTCAAGCCAAATTAATTTTGTCAGAAGGAGGATTGTTTTGCCAATTAAGTGCTATTAGCGAATGCTATAATTGAGAAGTCCATATAATAATGTTATCACCTTTATATTGTTATTGTTAATATTGTTATTATTTAATATACAATACATAGAGATATATTTCAGATGCGAAGGAAAAGCGGAAGCAGTGCAAAACTGTGCAAGTGTAAATATAAACAAAAGTTAAATACATTTTACTAAAGTTCTTAGTGGTGGGACCTAGTACATAATGGGGAAAACAATAAAATATGTGAAGCATAATAATTGGAGTAAACAACTATAAGTTTTATTTCAAATAATTTACAGCTAAGGCTTTAGATTTTAAAATTAAATTGATTGTTATCTAAAAAAGCTTTAAACAACCAAACCTCATATTGATTTGTATCTATTACATAAAAGTATACAAATGAAAAAGTTGACTTACCTTGTAAAGTGTGAAAAACTTGTGTTTATAATATTATTTTGTCACAAATCACCTACTAACTTGAAGGGTGTATAGCTAAGTGCAAAAGTATCATTAAAATCGATTACAAACAGACGCATGCGTCGCGACGCTAGACTTTAATATTGATCTATCTTATGTTATGTATATAGGTATACGTCGTATTGCATAGATATATTTCTAATAGTAATGATAACATTTTCAAAATCGATATGTTTTAACATAAAATTAATCGGTTTTATTTTATAAAATATAATTATAAGAAGCAGAGAACAACCAAAAGAAAAAAAAAAGTAAGATGTTACAGTATTGGAGCAACATCGAAAAAAATATATCAAATCTGAAAAATTGAGTTATTATATTGCTGGAAGACTAATATAGGCATTCAGGAGATGTATGCGACCCTCTTAATATAATTGGGGTTGCCCCTCTACCTTTATATTAAGACTTTTCACATACAAATTGCATATTTACATTTTTATTAATGCTAGTTTTGATTTATTTGCGTAAGGGGTGTGAAAATCATCATTATAATGATCGTGATAGCATAACCTGCAATTATAAACATAATAATTATACTTACAAATTTGCTTATTCAGTGACAAAACAGAGATAAAAGTTTAATGAGTCGAAAAAACATTTTTTGTTGAAAAACAAGTTAGGTTCTTTAATGTAGAGCGAAAGATATCAGTTATATTTTGCTTTTTGTATCATATTATATTATGAACCAACAGCCACACAACTCCAATTACAGTTTTTGGATAGATTTGGGACTAAAAAGGACCCTCACTTGTTTTTGTTATGGAGCAGCAATTCTTGCACTGCATTGTCATAGGATTGTATGGAATTTATTCGACATTCCGCTGGGGTGTTTTATCTTCAACGTTCATAAGTATGATGTATGTTAGGGGTTCTTAAAGATTTTAATTTTTTTTATTCCACGTGAAGACACTTAAAAATGAGTTCAATAGCACAATGTCGCAGTGCTCGATGATTTCAAATGCAGTTTGGGTAAGAAAGCTCTATTCAAATCGAACTAAGTAGAAATTCGAATAAAAAAAAGAATATTTAGCAATGCTCTTCTTTGCTAAATTTGCTGGTAGGAAAACCAATAAAAAATTAAGTCGTAAATAAAAAAATAAAGGAGTGATTTACCAAAATATACAAATATGAAATCAAAGCAAAATAAAATTAATTTTAAATCCTAAATTAAATCCGTAATATTTTTAAAATAAACTCCAATTATGGATAAATTAAACTACTGACGCATTTCAAAATCTTAAATAATTATTTAATTTAACTGAAATAAATATTCAATTTGACGACATAAAGCATAACTAGCTCAGGATTGGAACCATTGCTTCGATGGTCCACGAATGGGTTAGTAGACAGGCTAATAATCTTTGACACATTGCCAAGTAAATAATCATTAAGGTGTAGGATTTTATATACTGCGGTGATGACAAAAATTAATGTAAAGTTATTTTGTGAGTGATAGGAAATTTTATAAATACTTTTGAAATTTGTAAAAATTTTGTTTTGTAAAAGTTTTCATTTCGACGCTGCTGGCTTTTTGGTTGAAGTAGAGTCCAGCAGAGCACCAAAATGAAAGAAATAATAGACTCGGATAGAGGCCGCCAAGAGGTAAACGGATGGGAAAATTTGTAATAGAATGCGATATTGTAGAAATGCGAGTTGTTTTTTGATTAAATAAAAGGTGAATAGTGAAAAGTGTTTTTGATTTCCATTTTAGGGAATTAACAAGGAAGATTACTGAAACGATTCCGCAATTTAAATTGTTTTTTGAAGGAGGTTGGAAAATTTGCAAGTTTTACCAGGTGTTCGTGGTGCAAGCAAAACCGATCGTGCAACTGTGGTACGAGGTGTATTTATCCAAACGATAACAATTTTAATTTCAATAAGGAACATAGAAAATTTCTAAATAAGTTGGGTAAGAAGAATAAGAAACTATTTTTTGCTTATATAACCAACGGTGGTATTTATCCATCCCATATTATTATTGGCGACCCACAAAAATGTTCACCGCTGGAACCCACAATTTGTTGATGCGATCTCACAAAAATATGCTCTACCGGCTATAAAGTTTTTCGACGCACTTTAGAGTGGTGTTTTGAAAAAAATACTGCAATACTTATAATTTTAATATTGATATTGTCACAACCAAAAAATATTAAGCAATCTAAGTTTATAAATTATGAATCATAGAGAAAGCTTGATCTGAAAGTACTCAAGGATTACAAAGTAAGTAAATGTTAAAAACTGAAAATAATATCAAATGAATCTCAGGAAAGCGGAAATCATAAACATAAAACAAAGTCATAGATCAAAGGAAATAGTCAGTAAAATTAAGTTAATGGACCATGAGATCTGAATAAAAGGCCAACGACGATTATTGAAAAGACTGTTCAGATTTGAGTCTGGACAAGTTGCTGTAACTGCAGAGAAGCCCAAGATGGTCATGAAGAGTAAAGCCACTCATATTGAATGTACAAATGTGCATTTTTAAAAAGTTTACTGTAAAGGATTCTTTTTTAGACAAAATTTTGCGAAGATGATATACTGCAAAAAATTTTCAAATTGCCATTCACTCCGTTCTTTGCTCAACTATATTATTTCTTCTTCTGTACGTTTTAGGATTTATTAACCCGTCACGTCACCCTTGATCAGTCTATCTTTTTCTAGGTCTGCCGATTGATGGGCATGATGATCTTGAAGTCAGACAGTTGAGATGAAAACCAGCAGCACTGTAGCAGCTGATCTCCACTTTTTTAATTAAAATTTATTGTAATTTTAGTTTTTCTTATTATAATTTCACTTGTGACCAATACTTTTCGAGCAGTAGGAGGTAGCTGCGTAAAATTTATAGTTTTCTAAATTTCAAATTACTAGTGAATTTTACGTAGCTATTGCACGGAAGATAATGAAATTGTTTTCAATATTGTTAACCACCATTTAAACATTTTAGGGTATAAGAATGAACAGAAAACGAATTATTGCACAAAAGCTTAATTTATTAAGCCGAATGACCGAATGAGTAATGATAGATTGCCACTGAAGGCTGTGAATTATAGATGCGTAGGTAAAAGAAGCATAGGACGTCCAAGAAAGCGTTGGGTTCCGTAACAGGCAAAGTTGCCTAATACTTGAAGCGAAGAAGAAGAAGAAGAAGAAGAAGAAGCTTAATTTATTATACTTGATCTCCAAAATTAAGGGTAGTAGCTAACCTCGGGGCAATCACATTTTTGATATGATTTTTCTCATCCTTAATTAAATCTATTGATATAATAAAAATCCATCCACCTCAATTTGACACTCAACTTCCCTATTCCCTTAACTGTTTTGAGACCAGCCAATTATAATATAAACTTCCAATAATTTTATAAGTTTCTAGTTATTAAATAATTTCAAAAAATTAAACTTCTTCGTAAAGAAACTATCAATCATGGCGGCGTAATAAAACAAAATGACACAAAAACTAATTTTGTGTTCCATATTTCCAATATGGTAGAGCCGGTGACATCCCACCATGGTCGCAAAAGTAGACAAGTTATTCCAGGTAAAATTACATATGGCTCCATATCCAAGCCACCTGTACTACATGTTATGTATTTTATCATTTTATTAAGCGTTAAAATTAACCACAAGAATTGTTTGGTAGTCCAATTACTTATAATTTCTTAGTTCATGAATTTCCTGGTAATGATAAAATTGCAAACTCAAACTTAGACCTCATAAACGACATCCGTTTCAATGCTCGCACTCAGCATCCGCAATTTACTTTCAAATCACGATTTTCCACCAAAATTAACTTAAGACGTACATCAAAAAGAACATTAATTAGCTTTACTATATTATTAAGAGTGACGTTTTGAATACTGGTTCAACGTTTTATCACTTCATTTAACTGGACTTTTAAAAATCGATTTTGAAAGTATTTAAAATGTATTATTTGTTTTTACTACAATTTTCAAAACTATTTTAACTATTAATTCTAATTAGGTCAAGACGTTGAGAGAGATTGGTGAGCTAATTTTGCACAAAATAACACATAATAATATGTTAAACACACACATGAAAAAGTATACACGACGGCGCCGTGGCGCTATGATTAAATATTGCAAGAAAGGAACCAAGTACGTGATCGTAATCGACAAATTATAATTTTATCTGCCATTTCGTATGATGTTCTAATTAAGTACCGTTCATCTACTTATAGCTAATATCAAAATTAAGAAAAATGATTGGGTGCTCAAGTGAGCAACGAATGGGAATTTCTTCTTCGCGCAAAAGCTGAACTCGTGACAAACAACCCTCGGATACCATTTACTATGGTACGTCCATTTATTATCAACGGAATTGCATTCCCAGAGTAAAGTTACAATCCCAGGATTATTTGTTCGTATTGCTGGAATTATGTGAAAATGTTTATTTTATTTTAAAAAAGGAGAGAGACGGTCGGAGCATAGTGGTCACGCGAGTTGACTATGAACGCTATATGCCCGGTTCGAATCCGGGTGAAGTAAGAACTTTATTCTGGCCGTCTCTCTGGTCCTCCAGGTTGGGGGTCGGGGCGATGGGCTAGCTCCTCATCACCTGTAAAGAAAACTAAAAAGCTTTAAACCATGACCAAGCCTCGCAAGAGACTTGGGAAATGGGAACGGATAAACAATTACTAATTGTAGGCTTGATGTGTTGTGAGGTGTTTATTTACCTTGCAATGCAAAAAGCAGTCCGAAATATATATATAAAAAGGAAAATTAAGCATTTCAATTAATTCAAACATCAAAACATAAAAAGGCTTTTATAAATAATAACTAAAATGTTAAAATAAGAAAAATATCTTTCCAGTTCCTTTATGTTGCTGTCGGGAACCTAAAAATGGGCAAGCACGAAGAACTTTATAAAGCTCTATATTATATTAAAGTTTAGGGCCTTCTAAATTCTATTATCAATTTTTATATATTCAAAATCCATCTGCTGTACTGAAAACAAGGAGAACCCTTAAAAAAATAACACAAAATTTTGATAGCAGATGGCGCAAATCCGTCAATTTGCACTTCAAAGAAATGAAATATTTGTAATTCATATTTCTTTTCATTTTGTTTTATCAATTTTCAAAAATTATTCTAAAGAAACGGCTAAAGTGCCTGTTCAAGTATCTTCAGCGTTCGATAAAGCTCAGTTTGCTTTATTATCTTTATTTAAACTTCCGTGCAAATTATAATTATTATTTAATATTATTTTTCAATTTTTTTTGTACGTTTATCCAAAATTTACATTTCGTAATCAATCAAACTTCATTTTAAATTTATTGCTTTATATTTTATTGAATAAATGAATTAACTTAGCTTTACATCCAATTACATTTTTTATTTTAATCAAAATCATCACAAACTTCATAATCTGACAGCAGGGACTGTGGTTGGGTGGCGCACTTTGTAGATTAATTTTTTTCGGTTATTAAAATATGATGGTAAATTTTAACTTACTTGTACAATATTTATTGATATATTAGTTAGTAATTTCCTAAATAAAGTAAACAAAAAAAATTTTGTATTACATAATTAACCTTTCTCAAATTTTTAGCAAATAAAAATTTAAATCTTGATAATATGTACTGTGATCTAAAAAGTCCAAAATCGATCTGTGGACTATGGGGAAGGCAACGGGAAACCACCCTATTAACATTTCCCTTGTAAAGTCTTCTTGGCTTATCAAGGAGGATCACTAACATCCGAAATCGGATAGGCACGCGAAGAAGAAGAATAAAATTGTAGTAAGTGATATCCTGAAAACAAAAGCTTTAGAATTACTTTACTTAAAAATGAATACATTTTCAAAACCTTATAAAAGTAAAAAGTGGTATTGTCACAATTTTTTATGGTACGTAATCCTATTGGGTTTGCTTCAACATTTTTCTTCAAATTGACTTGAAATTGCACCGTTTAATAAAATCGAAACTCATTACTCAAAAACTTGTAACCTTGCGCTGGTCCCTAAAAGTATATAATTTTAATTTATATTTAAACGCAATTTTGAAACTAACTCCTATAAACAAATCCAAGTTTGGTGCACTCCGAGCAACATCTGTAACACAATTACTTTTTATTGCAAAATTCACGATTGAAATGGTGAAAAAGAGTTGAAACCTTAAAATATCATTTTTCATTTTTTGCAATGCAATTTTCATGATCGATTTCCAATTTTCCGATTAGGAGCACCAACGTAATAAATTTTCTGACATGAGAAAACAAGCTACATACAAAATTAAAAATTACCTTAGACAAAATGCTCCGTTACAATTTATTTCTGGACCAAAAAGTATCAATGCTACAGGTAACAACATCATGATTAGACTAAAAGCTAAAATAATAAAATATAGTAATTTGTATAATAATTACGTCATTGTTCCGGTTTGAAATGTTTTTTTTATATTTTAATGGTAATAAAACTTTTCTCCAATAATAATTAGAGCGATGTATCTATTTTTAATGTATTTTTTATTATAATGATAATGCAAACAGGATATTTCTGTGAGTAATAAAATAAATAACAAATAATGTCTCCCATTTCAGATGAGGAGATTTATGATTTGCATAATATCCTAATTAATCATAATATTTTTGTTTATTTAATATTATGCTGTATTTACATAAATACATACACTTACTAATTAATTATACCACTTTAAATTTAGGACAACACATTTTGCCAAACCATTTATTCAACGACCCCCATATACTCATGTCGTGCCCTAAGCACCCGCCTACACGTCCTTTCATAGTCCCTACATTACAGAGCCTCCCTAAAAAATACTTTAAACAATATTTCTCAAAAAATTAATTTTCTACAGCTACACAGGTCATATGCATATGTGCGGAATTAAATTCGTGCAGTATGGCTTGCCTATATCTATCCCCCATCACAATTTTTTTTCAGGACTCACCACCCGGCTTCTCCGATGAATCATCGAATAGACTGGCTTATGCGACCATCGCATCGTGGCAAGATAAACTGGAGTTTTAACATCTCCGAATTCTTTTTTTGAACTACCCTCTCATTAGGGGTTGTCAATTGAAGGTTTACTTACATTTCAAGTTACTTATATGTTGCTATGTCTTGTTAATAAATGATTATTATAATACATTATAATACAATGAATGCAACACACGTAAATGTCACTTACCAGTTGGCTGTCAAATTCAAATCATCATTTTGCTGTTCTAGTATTTATTCTATGATATCATTGTCCAATTTTATTTGGCCAATAACGTCATTGATCGGCCAAAGACGTAAGATGAAAATATTTACTTCATTGTCCACCGTTAACTGACAATGACATCAATAGCCGGACAAGCACGTTAATGGCTAGCATAAATGGACATTGAAGTGATTGTCCGGCCATTGACGTCAACGCCCGATTTACATCCTTGACCGTAACATATTCTTCTTCAGCCTACCCTAGTCCACTCCTGAACCATAGGCCTCTCCAGTAATGGAGGTTTTTGCCATAACTCACCACGCTGGCCAAACGGGTTGGTGAGTAGTCCGCATATCGATTTTTTGACTATAGTTGTTTTACATCCAGTAGCAGCTTGCTGGGGTAACCTTCAGATGTGCCTATAGCCCTGTTTTGTGTTAACGGTGGCAATTCGTCAACTTAGGCGGACCGCAGGCTTAACGTGCCTTCCGAAGCACGGAAACTTTGTCATAAGAAAGTTTAACTCTCCCCAGGTTTAAACCCGGTACCCCGCATTCGCATCCAACTGCGTTAGCTGCAAGGCAATGACCGTCTATCATATTATTATGTACTTTAAAAAGTATAAAATAAAAATTTTAATACCTCGGCGTTACTGCGCTCGAAAGAATAATTACCTAAAATAAATCCTTACTAATTATACAAATACTTGACTGAAAAAAAGCAACAATAAAAATAAATCACCAAATACAAAAACTTTTTATAGCGTCATATTGTTAAAATATTTTTGGGATTACGTGTTACGTGGTTTGCAATTTTCCGACTAAAATAGTCTTTATATTCGAAGACGGAAAACAATCTTTATGTCAGTTTTTAATGCTTTTTATGGATTGTGAATTTCTTTTAGTTGTTTGTATACTTTTAGATCTTTATTTCAGCTTGTAACGAACTTTTGCAATTGGTTACGTGGTATGCATTTTATTTAAATACAATCGTTGCAAGCAGATTGTGGCTAGCGTGAATCTTGTGCGTATGAATACCTGAATCTAGTGTCTCGCAATAGCTACGACGCGACCGTGGATGTACGTTGTTTTATATCGACTTTGTTAAGTGCTGATATTTGCTTGGACAAATAATTTTTTGGCTTCAATGTCGCTATATTTGCCATGCTAATCATTTGAAACAGTATTTCAGCGGTCGTTTAGTGTTTCTGAGCACCTGTATTAACATCTGTTCCAGCAAAGGTGATAAGAGAGGCTTTTTGGATGAAATTTTAGATTTCCTCCAGTTGGCAAGATCCTATTGTTGTTGCTTTAGATCAGAGTTTCTTAACCTGGGGTCCATGGACCCCTAAGGGGTCCGTGTAATGATCGCCGGGGGTCCATGGCGAGCCTGCCTAACATAATGCCACTGTAACTATATCAATATAATGTAAAGTTCGCAAACAATAAAACCTGGTAAAAGTTAAATCTTGTTTTTATCTTTTCGGAAGGGGTCCATGGGCTTTTTGAAATTTTGAAAGGGGTCCATGGCTACAAAAAGGTTAAGAAACCCTGCTTTAGATGATCTTTTGGGGAATTCTTTCGTCATCTGGATGGTTCAGCGTTGCGTAATATCTCCAAAAATATCTCTCTCAAGGTCCAGCTACGAATCTGCAGCAGTGTTTTGTGTTCACGGAAGTTGTTCAAGTGCTTCCGGTGTAAACTTTAAAGTTTATTTGCGTTTTCTTGAGATTCTCCAAGCTACCGGTCTTTTTATCAGAAATCCACGACCTACGCCTTCACATGAATAAGGAGCTAGTCCATTAACATTATTGCCAAACAAACTGGAGAGGTCAACTCCGGATTGTGACGGACTCTGGTCGCTGTTTGGGTTAACCAAGGTAGTTTTTTTTAGTTGCTTTCAAATTCGCATAATATTCCGCATTTAAAATATTATATTATAATTTGGTATTAACTTTATACGCGAAAGAAACAAATATAATATTATCAGAACTGATCAGAACGAAGTGTCTGGTTACAAAAAAATATTAACATATTAAGATCTTATAAGATATTAAGAGATCGCAGATCTCTTCAACAACTTCTTAATTCATATTGTCAAATTCATAAAGTAAAAGTTACTGTTCAGGTAAAAACTCGGCCAAGCCGTGAATTCAGGGATTCATGAGGCCTAACATTTAAGTCTAAGCAAGCTTTTGAATCTGCAAAATAATAATTTATAAAAATTAAGGTAAGTACTTGAAATAATTAATTAATTGTGATACTTTATATCTACTGTAAGAGTCATAAATCCAAATGAGCCCATGCAATTAATTGTGACAGGGCTGCATACAGATTGGATGGCCCCATTAAAGTCTAAAAAACATTCTTCAAAATATTTCAAGTGAACGCTTTACCCATGACTTGACAATTTTGTCAATGTCATTTTTTTATTTTTTTGAAAGTTTTTAAATGGTTATGTTTTATAATTTCTCCAATCAAAAAGGAATGAAGATAATATTATGTCAGTTGCATACAGCATTACTTTACGTCAGTGCACAACTATTGATCTTTTGTGGTTTTAGATTTCTCAAAATTTTATTGTTTCATTTGTAAGTATTACTTCCACATATTTATTTCACACAATTATAATTATTGTATCCCTACAATAAACTCAGATCAAACTTTCTGGATATGGCAATGTAGAGAATATCGAGTGTTAATTAATTTTATTACTTATATAAACTTACATGTGGTAGATTATTTATATAACGAATATGATTCCAAAGGCAAATAACAAACTTAATAATTCCTCATATAAACGAGAAACCACTGTAAGTATGCCTTGATCTGTTGTAATAAATTACCCACTTTATGGATACATATCGCAAATATCATAAAAATTCAATTTACCACTGTTTGTAATAATTGTTTTAATTCGATCATATTACCAGTATATTATGTACCCATTCAATAAAATTTACGATTTTATGCCCTGATTACTCGCGTTAACTACACAATGCAATAAAGTGTGGGATCTTTCAATTAATTATTTATTATATCAACTTACTATACCAAAACTGCATTACTCTACGCCCAACTTTTTTTAATTTTGTCATTTAATTAAAATTTATTATAATCCATTTTTATAATAAGAATTTAAAAACAAAACTTTGATAAAGATAGACAGTAGGTACTACAGAGCCACAATAATCCAAAAATTAATATTTTTGTCCGAAAATTAAAACATAATAAGGATAAAGGGTTAATTCAATTTAGTTAATTTTGTTTGGAAAAGAAGTATAAACAGAGAGGTAACAAATTAGAGCCAAAAGAAGTTCTGGATGGAGACAAGAAGTCGAAAGAAAAAAGTTTGTGAATTACTGTCCCATTAAATAATTAGAAAAAACTACGAAAGACGTCATCAAAATTGTACAAATTATTAAGCAAATATTATTGTTCAGAAATAATATGTACCAACAAATTAAACTATTTGAATTAATTTTCGCTATTATGTAGGTTTTGCGCATAAAAAAAACAGTTCACACTCTGAGGAAAATTATAATTTAGAAATCTATAAATCGGTCAATAAATATTTTAGTAATTACGTGATTATGTAGTACATAGACACATAAATCGGATAGAAAAGATCATTTTCAGGTTGGTTTGAAGAAATTAGTAGATGTTATTTTACAAGGACTAAAAGTGCTACTTTTTGTGGATGTGGTCTGTAATTTGACAATCAACCATGTTAAACCAATTACAATAAAACTTTAATCACGAGTAAACAAAATATCCATTTTGTTAAAAAAAAATTCTATAAATAATTTACTAGCAGTTACATTACGAGCAAAATTCACATGACAACGATAACAATCTGTGAATAATTTTCATACATTACTATTAAAGTAATCATCAGATTATGTTATGGTATTATAATTTAAGTAAAGCAACTTTTATTTGTACAGTTATTGGACATAATTTCTTGGTACGTATTCCATTGAAATTCAGCAGCATCCTTGAATAAAGAATTATAACTGAAAATTTTTTTTTTTAATAATTATCCAAACAATAAACACTAGATTTTCTATTATGGATGGTAGGGATCAAAGTCCCAGCTAAGAAATCCATAAAGAATAATAAATTGGAAACGATTGGAAAACTTTTAGTTTTATTTTCTAATATTATGCAAGTACAATCGAATGCAAAATTATATTCATATTATGCATTATCTTTTTTTCCAATGAATTATTTTCTGATTGAATATTTTTTCTAAAAGTGACAAGTAATAAAAAACACAGAATAATTCGGACAGTTATTTCTATACAAATTTTGAGAGCAAATTGCTGTAACTTAGCAATTCTTCTTCGTCTTTTTTTCTTAGTACGCGTCGTGACCTTTTAACAAAGGCTTGCAAGGCAGATTATTACCCGGTGGTTTGCCATTGTCTTCCGAGGGGAGACGGCCAGAATAAGATTCTTCCTTCGCCCGGAAGTGAACCGGGTTTTCTGCATTAGCAGTCCGTACGCTTAATTGCTATGCTAATGACCGTCTCTTAGCAATAAATTACATGAGAGATCCTTTGTGTTGACATTCAAGATGTCAAAGCGACTTCCAACTTTTCTAAAAACTTTACCCTGCAAAACTTCAAAACTTCATTTTATATCTGTCTGTCTGCCTGAAATAATGCAACATCTGCTCCTTGACAGCAAATTGGTGACAATTCATAAAATTGTTATTGTGCGAAAATAATTTAAAGTAAGAAAAAAATCAGCTAAATCAAAACTAATGATCTCAAATTCATCTCTGCATCTACAATCATACTCCTGCATCTCAAAAATTTATAATATGTACAAAAAATAACGTGACAATTTATTCTTTAAGTAATTTTTTGTAAAAATTCTCTAAAAGGCTGCAGACAATTTTACAAATTTTAAGTTTATTATAATCCTCAATTACAGGGTGTTTATTAAACATACGGCAAAAATTTAAAGGGTTGTTCCTTGGACTATTCTAAGAATATTTTGTTCTTTGATGATTTTTGAAAAGCCGCTTTATTATGAAGATACAGGGCGAGAAACATTTTCGACAATAACAACATTTTATTACTAAAAATGACATTTAGTTGAAAATATGACTACCTCCAGCTAGGATGCAAGAATCCAATCTACTCCTGATTGATTTACGAACTCTTTCAAACACACCAGGGTCGTTTCTTATTGAGTTACACCCAACAATTATCCGATTTTTTCGGACAAAATATTCTTAGAATAGTCCAGAGAATAACCCCTTAAATGTTTTCCGTATGTTTAATAAACACCCTGTATAATCTTTGCTATCGTATTATTAGGAAAAGATCGACTAAACCGCTTTAAAAATGTTGAATTTTTAAATTCAAATTTTAAAACACAATTTTATTTTATTTTGCTTTTCTTTCTCTAGCTTATAATTAATAATAATTAGTAATTTTTTTTTAAATATCTGAACAAAAATAATAATATATTATACTACAAGGGAGTAAAGTTACTCTTTTCAGTCCCGAGACAATTTTGTACCGAGGCCGTATGCCGAGGTGCAACAAGCAGTCGAGGGGCGAAAAGCAACTTTACTCCCACGTTGTATATACTATTTTTCACAATTGCGATGAAAAATTCTATTTCTAATGTAAATATATAGAAATAAATAATTTTACTAGAATAACGGATTTTCATTTTTACACCCCGCTGCGGGGTGTAAAATCCATTTTTACGACCTGCACCGGGGTGTAAAAAAATAAAATCATTTTTACGACCTACTGCAGGTCGTAAAATGCATGTTGAATGCAGGTATAAAAAACGCCCCTTTACACCCGCAAATGCGGGGCTAAATTGCACTTTAGAGTATCGCAATTGTGAAAAATATATGATAGATTTGGAGCTATATTAAAATTGTAGTCGTAAAGTTGATGGCTGAAATGTAATAGATTTATTCAGGGGTTTGGCTACTAACCCCCCCCCTCCCCATGTATATCAATATATTATATTATGATAAAGTTACTAAATAGTAGTACAAGTTAATAACAATAAAATAATTAATATATTATATTATCATTATAAAGTGGTCTTAAGGGTAGGGTTTCACACATGCAAAACTAGGAAAGTAATGCATTTGAAAACGGCTTGACGGATTGACTTGAAATTTTGGGAACATATACAAAACACATTTAGGCACAAAATGACATATTTTATATCTTAGAATTTTTAAAGACAACATATTGTTTGTCGAGATATCTAGTTTCTAATTTATTTTATTCAAATCAAAATAATGCATGGTTGATAATGATTGACGTGATAAACAAAAAAAAATTAAAAACTAAAAGTTTGTTCTTAATTACAAAGTAAAAAATTTGGAAAGTAACCCACGTAAAAATGGCTTACCCGATTGATCTCAAATTTGAGGGTAACATTTATGGAGCAAAGGTCTATAAAATGTCATATTTTTTAAAATGATATTGTTTTAAGTAATATAGTATTTTAATTTTTTAATATTTTGCATATATACGTGAGTTGTATGCGTATGTAAATTTGTCTACCAAATATTAAATATTTTGAATCGATATAAGTAGGTATTTTTGAATTTTAAAATAATTACTTTATGTAATTCGTGATATTCATGTTACAAACCAATTCTGAATTACGTCAGCAATGCTTGTTCAGATTTTTTGTGTTGGAGGGCGCTCTCGTATTGCTCAATTATATAATAAACTGACTTAGCGACGATAATAAGATTAGCTTAGACAAAAGCTTACCTTACCTTTACCTTTCGTTAAGTTAATGCTTTTATCCAAGCTAATCTTATTATCGTCGCTAAGTCAGTTTAATATATAATTGAACAATACGAAAGCGCCCTCCAATACAAAAAATCTGAACAAGCATTGCTGACGTAATTCAGAATTGGTTTGTAACATGAATATCACGAATTACATAAAGTAATTATTTTAAAATTCAAAAAAACCTACTTATATCGATTCAAAATATTTAATATTTGGTAGACAAATTTACATACGCATACAACTCACGTATATATGCAAAATATTAAAAAATTATAATTTTTTAATATAAAAAAATTAAAATACTATATTACTTAAAACAATATCATTTTAAAAAATATGACATTTTATAGACCTTTGCTCCATAAATGTTACCCTCAAATTTGAGATCAATCGGGTAAGCCATTTTTACGTGGGTTACTTTCCAAATTTTTTACTTTGTAATTAAGAACAAACTTTTAGTTTTTAATTTTTTTTTGTTTATCACGTCAATCATTATCAACTATGCATTATTTTGATTTGAATAAAATAAATTAGAAACTAGATATCTCGACAAACAATATGTTGTCTTTAAAAATTCTAAGATATAAAATATGTCATTTTGTGCCTAAATGTGTTTTGTATATGTTCCCAAAATTTCAAGTCAATCCGTCAAGCCGTTTTCAAATGCATTACTTTCCTAGTTTTGCATGTGTGAAACCCTAGCCTTAAAAATTAAATTAAAAAATATAGTACTTGTTTTTGCCAATATAAGTTTTCATTTATGAATTAAGGGGTTAGGCTACAGTAAAAGTAAAATAGTGTAAATTTTGAAAATTAGTAATTTAATAATTTAAGTAGTTTAAAATCTCTAGTAATTGTTGACATTTAGTTTTTATTTATTTATGGTTGTTTTCGCTCGGTTTTAACAAGAATCCGTTAAAGGGCGCCACGAACTTTAATAACCGGATTAAACCGTATTCGAACACGACCAATTTGTATCATCTTTAATTCTCGAACATCGAACTAATAAGTTCATCTTATTTGAATAAGCTATCGGACTAATTTAATCCAGTGGCGTACCGTCCCTGTTAATCCCCAATCCTGTTAATGCGACCCCTAATAAATGAAAAATGAAGGTCTGTTCTCTACTAAATTATTTTCTGAAAATAATACACTTACTACATAATAATTAATTGTATATCTAATTGTAAGATAAAAATTTAACATGTAAAATAATAAATCTTCATTGTTGAAAGCTTTGGTGACATAATTAATGTAAAATTACTTTCCCTTCTGAAAATTAATTAGAATGTTAATAAAATTGCCGAGCTGCTTTATACCGATGTAATAAATAAAATACAACATCAGTGTATGTAATGAATGTATCGTAAAGTAAATAACTTACCTTTAGGATCCAGAATCTGATAAAACGTGTAAAAGAGAGATTTGACATTTACATCTTATCAATAATTCTCAATTAATTATAAATAAAGTTAAGACCTACTACTAGCAGTATTTATCCTCACATAATCTCTTTATAAGTGCAAATAAGAATAAATTGTCCTTTTGGCTACAAAATCTGTTGCCCTGGGTTTTATATTACAGTTAGAACCTGTCAAGTTCGACACTTCTCAGAATTTCATTGTGAATACTGACAGATGTGGGCGGCCGCTTACCTTATCTCAGAGCAGGTGGATCAGTTGTCGGTTTTGCTGATATGATTTCTTATCACACGTTGTAATAACAAGGATCGAGTTACGTACGTAGAAACGTTTTTTTAAAGTTTTATTTGTTCAAATAATTTTTGGACTTTAGTTTGTAACAATCCAAAAATAATTTGTTACATTATTAAACAACACGGACGGAAGAAGTATATGTGATTAACAAAGTACACATTATAAAATGAAACTTGCAGACTATGAATAATAATTTACATGTTGTTTGATATTTATTACAATCTCGGTTTCTGTGTCGAACTTGACAGGTTTCACTGTACCACTGTTCACTATCATACTTTGCTTATCAAAGCAAGCGCTCAATGATAACATGGCATAATTTTGCATTCCTTGTATACTCACAAAATAGTAAATTATTTTACAATGGGTACAAATATGATGCCAACATCGCAGGAAAGCAGAGTTGAGGTATGAGAACCCCGTAGGTGGAGTGCCTCGATCATCCTAGTTAGATATAGGCATTCTACTAGAGTTTTAGACTTATTTTCTCTAAGATTAATCAAAATCAATGTAGAATGAGTTAATTTACTGCTTTTTAATTTTTCAACTTTATGCACCAATTTTAAAATCCCTCTTTTCAAAGTCTTATTATTTCCATAACAAAATGTCACTTTATATTGAAAATATACGCCAAAGAAGCAGTAACAGATAATTAATAAGTGCGATGTATTTAACAATTGTATTTTATTGATGAGATTAGAGGACTAAAATGTTTTAAACCCTGACGATGAAGTTTATATGCACGAGGCGAAGCCGAGTGTGGTCATCCAAACGGAATTTCTTTTACAACAGAAGGTTACTTAACTGTTACTAAATTTTATTTACAACAAATACGGTGTTTCTGTGGTTAGCAAATTTATTTTGCTGAGTGTAGATGCAAATTATTGAAACCGTCACGGAGTACTCCATTCATCATAGAGGGTGAAAAGCTCGATATTTGAACCCGGAATTTCCGCTTTATACCCTATTAGTAATCATAACATGCCAATGATGCGGTTCTTATTAATAATAAACTTGTTAGTAGTACATAAATTTTGACTTCAGTTTTCTTGTACAAAAGTTCATAAATTTCGATGCATTATCATTATTTGTTACTGTGTAGTGAACCGCTTTAATATTTAATTATGTACTCGGATATTGAATATATTGACAAAAAACTAAATGATATCAGAAAAATCGAAACACATAATAATATAACTTTTTTGTAATTTAAATTTTGAAATGTCTGCGCAAGTGCCAAAGAATATACAATAAAAGCACTGGCAGTACTGTACGAATGGTTGCGTGTCAGGTGCGGTTATGAAGCCACAGGTTACACATAAAATTGGAATTATAACTCGCGAAATCCAAAATTCGTGACATATTGAATATCAAAAAGCTTTAAGACTAATAGAGAGTGAAAAATTTATTATCCCCAAATAATGTAAAATTATTTTAGGTAAGATATGTTGTTTGTGTACCGCACGAAGTTTTCGGTGGAATATTTAAATTATGCATGCACCTACCTGCTATGTACGCACGTAAAATGTACAATTTTAAATGTTATCAGAACACATGTAATTAATTCATTTTAAAAGTACACGCAATAATTAAATGTAACATAATAAACTTTTGTAACGAATTTTTGTAGTGTTATAAATTTAAAATAAAAAATTCACGACCTACCTAATGGAAAGCGATGAGGAGCTTTTCAACAGTTGATTTCCTTCTATTATCGTTTCAATAATTTTAATTAAAAAAAAAGAGCACTCCTCACTATTTGCCTTTTTTCATCGAAATATTTTATTCCCTAAATCCCCCAAGAGAAAGTTTATTAGTTCAGCTTCTCCAAATTCGAAATCCAAACATTAAAGTTTATTCAACGCAGCAGTCGAGCAGCGCTCGGAGATAGAAATTCGAAAAATTTTTAATTTTGTTTTTCAAGCAATTAATTATGTAATATCAAATTTATATAATATTAATCCATCTTGCTTTTAAAAAATTTTAATTAAGAATTTTAAATTACATTTAATAAGTTTCAAATATTTCTTAAAGCAGGGATTAAAGCTTAATTTTCTTCCCCACCATAATTTTTTTTAAATTATTTAAATTTTACGTTATAATATTATGTGCGCTTTTATTATACTCGCGAAGTAATTTTTGTTTTAATTTGTTTTTACTCGTAAAAGAACTTGGAAAAATATTTGTCAAGGACTGGGTTTAGCGAATGTAGTACATAATCAACTTTTACAAGAATTAAATTATTGTTGTTTATTTTATTTTAATTAATAATAAATTGTTTTGTGTTGAAATTTCGTTTTTCAAAAATTATCACAAATTTTAAGAAATGGTTTGCATTTCACGAGTAATATTATCACAAGAGTAAACTACAGTCCATAATACAATTGCTTTTGCCATCAATTAAGATGTTTAAGTTCAACGAAGTACAAACTTTACCCTTTGCATTATAATTTAGTGTTTACATTTAATTTATGCGATACGCCGACTAATATACAATGCAGAATTTGCCAATCGCAAGCAATGGATTTCAATTCAAACTTAGCCCGCAGGGTCTGCAATTAACTAGTACTTAATTACTGAGTTTTACTTTATTACTTTCTTATCAGTAATTACCAATTCGTTTAGTATAATCAGTTTTTGCAAATATCAAGATTGAACTGTTTGCATAAGATAAAATTGTTTTCATTATTCACTGGGGTAACCGCGGCTAAGTAGGTATAGGGGTAAGGTTACAAGGTCAAACAGTGTTTAGTGATTTGATTAGCGGCGAGGCGGTGGTAGAGATAATTTCTGAGGAAAAGAAACAGGGAAGCAAAATAATGAAGAATAATTCGGCCATATTGGTCCAAGGGGCTTATTCATAATAAAATAAACACACGGATGTGATGTGGAAGCACTTTTCCGAGAGGTCGTGAAGTATGTCATTACGACAGTACTAAATGTGTTGAGGATAAACCTTCAATCAAGACCCTTCGCGAGGTCAAAATGGCGCAACTTAACTAGTTGCCAAGAATTGTAAAAAATTCGAAAATAAGTCAATTATAACCAAACTACAACAACGACAGACATGTTTCGATCTTGTTAGATCTCATCAGTGACGTACAGTTCGTAATGACATACTTCACGACCTCTCGGAAAAGTGCTTCCACATCACATCCGTGTGTTTATTTTATTATATAAACGGGTCGTTTTATACTTATTAGCATTGCGCGAATTGTTGATGTCATTTTTTGGATTATCTGATAATTCCAATTAATTTTATCGACAAAATGCTATATAAGTAAAAACTTAAAGTCAAATTATAACCAAATTCACAACTGTACGTCACTGATGAGATCTAACAAGATCGAAACATGTCTGTCGTTGTTGTAGTTTGGTTATAATTGACTTATTTTCGAATTTTTTTATTCATAATAGTCGCTATTGAACGACCAGGCTCTGCATATGGCTTGATTTTGCAGGAACTGTTCCGTGGAATAAGAACAACCAATGTAATTCATTTTACACAAATTGTTTTCTAACCCTGCATTCGGGGAGAAACTACTTTCGCTACCAAACATATTTTTTTTCCTTCTTTCGAGCTTCCAGTCGCTTCCAAACTCTTTGGCTTCCCACCAAAATGTTTGTAGCGACTGAAAGGGGTGGAGCCAAAGCGTTTGGAAGCGACTGGAAGCTCGAGAGAAGGAAAACAGAAAAGTATGGTAGCCTTTGGTAGTGAAAGTAGCTTCTTCCCGAACGCAGGGTAGATTAAGCTAGGAAATCATTTCAGAATAGCCATTTGTTTGATTTTCCCATCTAGGGGCACCTTTTTATCATTCTTTAGAGACTACGTTTCTTAAGTTTTAAATAATATAGTAATTTTTACTAGATATAGACCAGAAGATACTGACACAAAATTCCAAGTCATTTGTTACAAGTATGGCAACCCTTCAGGGGTCAAATTAGATAATTAATTAAAGAAAAATAATGTTCATTGCGCTGGTCGTCGAAGCGTAATCTCAGGGTAATTAATTAAACTTGTGGAATAAATTACGGGGTATGGCACCACTTTTGCGCTACACCAGAAGTCTGGCAAATTTATTAACAGTCTTATTGTATTATAAACTTTCCACGATTAAAGTGGAATTATCTAAAAATAAAAAACGCTCCGACGACCAGCGCTATGACCATTATTTTTCTTTCATTAATTGCCTAATTTGACCTCTGTAGGGTCGCTATACTTGTAAGAAATGACTTGGAATTTTGTGCGAGTGTCACCCGGTCTAATATGACTATCTCTCAATAATGCATACATATTATATCACGCGGTTGCAAAAAAATTAATAAAAATATTTGAAGAGTTAGAGAAATAATGAAGGTTGAATTGAATTTCTTATACAAAAAATAAATTCAACATCAAACTTTCAAATTTTTGATTAAATCTAACTGATTGGACTATAAGCTGCAAGTACTTCATCCACGGATGTTATTGTTTTGGGACATGATCATTCATCAGGGACAGGATCGCTGGTTTAGTCGTAACTTGAAATTGCTTGTCCAAATAGCTTACATGCACCCAACGACACTGTGAATCAAAGCATTGGTTCTGCATATACATAACTTACCAGAGTTTCCTTGAATTCTCGGGAGTATAGCTTTAACCATTTGCGTCTTGACGGGAATGTGAATTTCTATTGACTTTAATTTATATTACATATTCAAATAGTAAAAGCAGGAGTACCCAAATCTTGATGATAATCTGAAGTTCTTTTGCATAATAGATCTGGTGATGGATCTGTCACTGTGAGTGGAATGTCAATATTTTAAAGAACCACAAATTATAAAGTTTTAAAAGCTTTCTAATTATTGTATTCATTCGGACCTGACAGAACATTTTAATCACCACCCTTAAATTCTTAATTGCGTTGCCTAAAAGTTCTAAAAAAATTAATTTATACTGATTGGAAATGCAAAATATTTCGACGGCTGATTTGTTGAATTTAACTAAAAATCGTGGTCCGAGAGAAATGCTACTGAGGGGTAGCATGAGAAAAACTCCGCAAACAAAATAACAATAACAAAATACAATACAATAGCAGGATATTAAAATTGAGATAAATGACACAGTTCAATAAAGTTTGCGTCTCTTTTTTATGGCTTTTTAAGCTGGATTGCTTAGTTTTGATGTTAACCCTTCAATAACAGGATTAACTTGGATGCAACTTAACAGACACCTGCTCAAAGCTGAGATTTAATAAGTTATGGAAATTGATTTAATTACTAAACCTGAATTGATTTAAAAGGGACAGGATAAGCAATGTGAGAGTTTCACTAGTCACAAATTCTTAGAAATAATATGGAATCGTAAAACTTTAATAAAAATGCTATAATCCATCCGTAAACTTTCCAAAAATAAAATTTTCCAAAGAAATTAGGTCTTCCAAAAATTATCTACTCTCATATCTACGTTCTAGCCCAGTCCAATCAATTATTGCTTGCACGACCGTTATGTCGTGACCTCGCACATTTTTCCTATGATCATAAGCTCATTTTGATTGGGAAAAAGATTCAAGAAATTGCTTACAATGGAAGTTGATGCCCGAAAACACTAAATTTTTGTTAAAAAACGACGTAGTACCTCATAAAAATTGAATCCCAATAATTACAAGGATAACCGCTACACCTCTTTGTAATGTCCAAATCCAGCCAGGATCTTCGATGTCTAAAGAATGTGAACCACCGTTTAAACAGGCTAAATTGATCAGTAAAGAAACCGAAGATAAATTAAATGAGAGTGTGTCATCTTTAAACGATAGTATGGAATTTGCTGCTACAGCGTCAAATGAAGCAGCATCTTCTAAATGTGATCTAACGATTGAAAACATTTTTTAAATGAGAGAAAAAACAACTGTCAAATTAATGGGATTAGAGAATCGATTTTACTTGCGATTACCCAATAGTCCAGTCATTATATCCAAAAAACCGACCCTACCCGTGAATAATTTCTTAGTGGTTTTTTTTTCGCAGCTGTCTCGGGGGGGTCACTGGGAGTGTAAATTGAAAATCTCGACCAAATTATGCTTTTGAGTATATTCGAAAAATGGTTTTTTTTTTCGTAAAAAGCGGTTTTCTTGAATAACTCGGCCATTTTTGATTTTACATAAAAACCGTGAGGACAAAAATTGTAGGAAATTTGATTCTCTACAAGTTTGGTCCTCACAATTTTTCTTCTATAGTCTGTTTTTTTAAGAAACGAGTAAAAAATTTCTATTCCACGTGGATAACTTGAATGTTAACCAATGAAATTGCTTGAAATTTAATTTCAACCTTGAATAGGGTTCAACCTTGCTTGATATTTAATTTCAACCAATTTCATTGGTTAACATTCACGTTATCCGCGTGGATTAGAAATTTTTTACTTGTTTCTTAAAAAAAACAGACTATAGGATCGATATTTTTAGAAATGGACCCGAAGAAAGCGACAAATTTAAAATAATATCATTATCTCTTTTATTTTCAACTTAACGGCATAAATGAAGAGGAACAAACTTGTAGAGAATCAAATTTTGGATAAATTTGGTCTCCACCTGTTTTTACAAAAATTGATATTTTCGGAATTTAACCTAAAAATATGTACCCATTTAGAAATATTCCCATTATCCCTTTATTTTCAATTTTACAGGTACAATTAATAAGGCGAAAGTTGTACATATTTTTAGGTTGAATTACGAAAATATCGATTTTTGTAAAAACAGGTGGAGACCAAATTTGTCCAAAATTTGATTCTCTACAAGTTTGTTCCTCTTTATTTATGCCGTTAACCAGCAGTCTGGCGTAAATCAAACACGGATAGACTACAGAGCGGGAAACCGCGGTTCTAATCCTGATGATGATGATATGTGCTGTGATCTAAAAGTCCAAAATCGAACTGTGGACTACACTCGCCAACCCGGTTGGCCACCGTGGCGAGTTATCCCTATAGTAACACACATTTGTGCTACTAGGGATGGCTAAAAACCCGCCATAGAAATATGGTGGAAGCTTTAATCCGACTATGGATTGCATAGCTGACTAAAGAAAAAAAAAGAGATAATGATATTATTTTGAATTTGTCGCTTTTTTCGGATCCAATTCAAAAAATATCGATCCTACAAGAAAAATTGTAAGGACCAAACTTGTAGAGAATCAAATCGGTTTTTATGTAAAATCAAAAATGGCCATGGCCGAGTTATTCAAGAAAAACCGTTTTTTACGAAAAAAAACATTTTTCGAATATACGCAAAAGCATAATTTGGTCGAGATTTTCAATTTACACTCCCAGTGACCCCCCCGAGACAGCTGCGAAAAAAAAACCACTAAGAAATTATTCACGGGTTAAAGTCTATAATGACTGGACTACAAGGAAATAATACAAAAATCTATTTATTTACAAATAAATATTATTACATCTTTATTCTTCTTCTTCTTCTTTAACTTCTTTTAGATCAATGATCTGTTCTACAAGCAAATGTGTCAAGTTTCCTTGGTGCAATTGCCGTACTCTGAGCATATAATTGCTTTACATCTGGTAGGTAGCTTGCTGGGCTGGACTGCAGATGTGCCTCTATCCTAGATTTTTATGTTAATGTTGGCAATTTGCTAACCCCAGGAGGACCACCAGCTTAACGTGCCTTCCGAAGTACGGTATTAATTTGATTATACTCGAAAACATCTTCATTAATTTGTCAAAAACATTCTGCTTCCAAAAAGTAGCAGCCAATCTTAAAACCTCTGGCATTTTGGCATCACAATAGTTATGCTACTTCAATAATTTTGATTTTTTTATCCACTTTCAAGGTAGGCAAAACTACACAGAATAACTCATTTTTGCTTGCCTGCATAGAGCTTTAGCATTTGTAGTTGAAAATAATATTATTTATCTATGACTACTCCATTCTCGATTTAATTTTTAATAGTTTCTTCGTTGGCCGGAAATTTAACCTCAATGCTATGATTCTTGCTCATGCCATCTGGAGATGCTCAAAAAAAGGATACTTTTTATCTAATATTAACCCATTCTTTTTAACTTTTATATTGCGAACTGTTTCCACTTCTTTTAGGACTCTCGATTTCTCTTCTCTTCTCGACTTCTCGATTTAATTTTCAATAGTTTCTTCGTTGGCCGGAAATTTAACCTCAATGCTATGATTCTTGCTCATGCCATCTGGAGATGCTCAAAAAAAGGATACTTTTTATCTAATATTAACCCATTCTTTTTAACTTTTATATTGCGAACTGTTTCCACTTCTTTTAGGACTAGTGGCTCCAATCGAAATATCATCTCTGCAATCAGCCCTGGTTTTTCTTTGTTATTCTTGACTTCTGGTTTATTATTTTTAGTGGTTATCTGTTGCTGTCTCGGTACATGGCCGAACCAATTCCATTAAAATGGAGCAAATGGGTTAATCGATTATTATTATATTAAAGGTCAAAGTTGCTACCAAGTAAACTAATTCTTTACAAATTCAACAATTGATTAAAAGAGCAAAAATCTTCTTCGACTTGTAAAGAGAGAAATTTTCTATATTATATTATTATTTTAACCAACTTGCTGGATTATGAGACTTTCCTCGTTACAGCTGTTGTACAGATTTGCGAAAACTTTCGAAAATTGTTACCACACATTGCAGATTTTCCCTCTTCCACAAGCACGTAAGATTTAAACCATATAAAATTAAATCAAAGCTTTTAATAATCATTATCACTCCAAAAATCGATCAAAAGTAAACTTCAACTTGAGGTTGAATTACCAAATTTTAATTAGGGGTCGTTCTTATATTTCTCAGTCTTAAACTTTCAATTGAAACGTTAGAACTAAGAAGCCCTAAAAGAGATGTTTACAAAAGAAGCTTAAATAATTGTACACTTTTGCTTATCAGGTTTTATCCAATCTATTTAAAATAATTGATTCAATTTTTGGTTACAGAACTACCAAGAAATGGCTCTTGTAAGCCGAAGAGTGACAAAATTACTTTTGTTCGTTGGAGCGTACACACTTTTCTTAATATTTGGAGGTAGTATTTTTTCGGCCATAGAAGGTCCGGAAGAATTTAAAAAAGTTCAAGAGCTGCGCACAATGCGTTATAAATTTCTTCAAGATCATAAATGTGTACATGGTAAGTTAATTGTTAAATATTTAAGGGTTAAAAATAAATTTACTTGAAATCTGAAAAAAATCTATTATAAAAAAGTTAAGTTATTATTTATTTGATAATTATGTAAATGTAATTATAAGATTTTCTGTACTCCAATACAACAAAATCATCAATCATAGTGGAAGACTAATCCAATATTCTGGTTAGTTTACATGCTAATTGCTTAATACTATTATCAACGCAAATCTGCTTCCAACATTCGTCGAGCTTGACATGAGCTAGTACAATAATAAATTAATCTGGAATATATTCATCCCACGTAACAATGTAACTTTTTCAATATAATATGATAAAATTGCTCTAAATAATTTACATAATTAATTTAGTCTTAATGCAAATATTAAGAAGTATTATTTGTTTCGGCAATATCACAAAATTTTGTCAAACCCACAGGCTAATATTTGTCTAAACAACTTCGCCAACAATAATTAATGCTGACGTAAATTTACAGCATTTATTTTGGTCAATTGATTATTATTATTGAATTGTTATCTATTTTAGGATTATTCAAACCTTTTAAGCTAATTCGTAATATAAATAAAATTTTACTAGCAAGTAGCAACAATAAACTGTTATAACACATAATTAAATTTAAATGTTTAATCGGATGACATGTCTACTATATTATGGAAATTGTTGCTAAAACTTTCGAAAGATATAATATTATTCTGATGAAGACCACACAAATGCTTGAAAGCTTGATAAAAATATAAAACAATTTCATAATGAATTTCAAATGCGATATTAAACTTTTAGGAGTGGATTGTTGCTCTGAATTTTAACCGGCACTTTTACCTTTACTTATCCTATCTAAACAACTTTGAAGATGAACTAATTACAGTTCGAAACGTCACGCATATTTTAATGACCTATCTCTTAAAGTAAAGATTCATATAGACGTATCGATTGTTTGAATTATTTTTTGTTCACCTTTTGTCGAAATATTCAGTAGCACCTGTTACTTTGACAAGTAAGATAGAAACCTACAGTTATTTTTAATTTGACAAACGATATAGGATTATTGATTTCTCGAAGACCATTAATAATATAACAATGTTAGCATATGCTTGTAGATTAACAATTTAAAGGGAAATTGGGTATAAAATTAATTAATCGATTTAATTCATGTGAGCACCAACTTCAATCACAATAATTAATTTATGAAATAATAAATTGTTGACTCTTATAAATTAAGCTTGTTTAATTAATTACACTATTAATTAACCCAATTAATATCACCACAAAAACTTGCTACAGTTTCACTTTTGAAGTCGAATCGAATTCCACCCTAAAACCATTGATCAAAGAAGTCAGCCGATGAATTTTAAGATGTAACGAAATATTTAGTTGAAAGCATAGTTTATTTATAACATTATATAATATTCAACATGTACAACGTTCGCTTAAAATGCACATTACGATATTTCTTCCTTTTTACTACTATTACTTTTTAATAATTCTATATCGAGTCGTTCTTTAGCATGCATAACTTTAGATAAGATGTACAAAGAGCCACCTTTGGACTTCTGATTTATGTTTGAAAGAAAATGAAATCGACTTATTATTTCTTCTGAGTTTAATGTCCTTACGTTTAAAATTGCCATTGCTTCGTCTAACGTTATACCATATTTACTGTAGTTGTTTTGATTCGCCAAATTAACTCCATAGCGGATTCGTGCTGCGTCGCGACTTATTTGAATTTCTTGGATTACTGCCTTATGCAATGCCTTATACAAGGATTTACCTCCAATAAGGATAATACTTGATAACGATTTTAACGCATTTGTCAGCATATTAACATATTTAGCTTCGAAAATGTAACATTCACTTTAAAAGTAGAACTTAATAATTAATTACATGTTATCTTTGTACGAAAAATTTTGAAACTTGAATTTAAAATTTTGACAGTTTTTTATATTTTGGCATAATTATTATGAAATGGCAAGCTGACTACGAAATTAAAATTGCCTAATTTAATTCTGAGCAATAGTTTGAAAGGAAATTGTAATTTCTGTTTTGAAAATTTTATATTCGAAGGGATTCACTTTGTCGGGCACCTCGGCAAAACGGCGCTTCCTAGCGGAAGTCTTTAGTACGCGACTGATTGATGATTAATACAATTTTACCGCTGCTCTTGTGTAAAATTTCTTGTGTATAAAAAATATTTTGTAAAAAGCTAATTGGGGGTATGTCATTTTACCGATTTGTATACTTATAATATGTGTACCTATACATTTGTATAACAACCCCTCGAAGGAAAACTGATTACGGACCTCTTTGTAAATGTCATTTGTTCTTAAATTTCATTAGAAGAGTTCTAACCTTAGTCAAACACCCATCATGCCATTTTACCCGAGTATACTATTTTAATCCACTTTGTCCTCCTGCTCCTTACAGTTTCATCTGTGTAAAATTGAAAATTAAACGAACAAAAATTGCGTAATTCAAACTTGTGAATTCTTTTCATTTTGCTATCTGCCTATCTCACATTTTTATGAAGATCGGTTAATTATTATTTTATTGATAATATGTGTACATATAAGATAATATTATAACCATTTTCATCACTCATATATACATACAACTACATGCCGATGGAAATAAAAACGAATCAACAGATACTTCCCCATCTATAGAAAACGAAAGCAAACGCCAAGCTAAATATTTCACTTTACAGCCGGTTTTTCTGTTTCCAACTAAAGCATAAGATCCACAACGATTTTTAGAACTAAAATTGGACAAGTTAAATTAAACAAAAATATTATAAGAATTTTAACTTACCCAACACCAGGCTTACATTTTTCCACATGAATCTCTTGCACGAATTCTTTTCCTTCTTCTTGATTTAATATAAATTTTCGCGTGCCCATACGATTTGATGCTACCATCGGACGTATAATTTCACGTACTGATTCACACACTGTATTTTCGTCGGAATCCTCCAAATCGCGAAAATTATTAAAATAATTTTTGTACGTGAAGGGAATTTTGGTGAAGTTGTTTGAATTCAAAACTTCGTGTAAGATGTGGTATGGATAATTGAGTGTATCTTTTTCGCAGTAACTAGCACCATTTGGACATTGTGGTGAATCATCAAAAATTGGTTTTTTCATTGGAATGTCTATAAACGAAGGGTAACTAAAGAATTAGTTTTTAAAATTACGATGCATTATAAAGTGGTTGCAAATGTGTGAAATTATATGCGCAACTAGGAGATAATTGTGGGGGGGGGGGGCACTTCGCCATCCAAAATTACTTGCCTGGGATAATAATTGTTAAAAACATTTAAATTCATACGTTTTGAAATATTTTATAGCTATTAAGGCAACTAGTGTTTTATAGACTATTTAAAAATCGATGTCGTAGTTTAAATCCGAACGACCGTAGGGAGTGAGGATTTAATAGGCAAAGATTTTTAATCTATAAAACACGCGTTGTCTTCAATATTTTTTCTAACACTAACAGAAAAATTAGAATTTTAACGTATTTTATATCCTATAAAGTACGTTGTCATTGACAACGTTACATTATAATTCTATAAAGTACGTTGCCATTGACAACATTAGAAAAAAAAATTACCCTAGTTGCGACTATGTGTAAAACTTCACATATTTGACACATATAATTTACCTTGAATAATGTAATTTCCTTTTTCTGGAAAATTATACCATTTTCCCATATTCGGCCCATAGTTAGAATTGTATATTGGTTGACAATTGTATATTTTCTGCAATCAAAATAGTAACAAAATATTCCAAATATTTTCACTTCTATTAGTGATGCCCGAACCCAAAATAAAACTTTTTGATTCACATTATTTTATAAATGCTTGGAGTAGATTTATAGCATTAGAGGCATCTTTGTGTAAGTAAGCCGTTAATGAAAATCACTCAGACGAACTAAGTCCTTGAGCTGGTCCAAGCAAAAACGTGTCAACAAGAATTATCCAAATTCATCAAAATCTGAACGTTATGACAAAGAAAATTTACTATTATTTAATAAGAAACAAAAAAGGTTAAAGTATCTAAATACAAGAATGTGCATTGTTAAAACGTTTAATAAATAATTGCACTATTATACTGGGAATTGTTTTCAACATTTGAATAAGTAGTTTAGCTTTTGGCTCTTTAAAATATTTAACAGGCAACTATAGAACCAAAAGCTCGAGAAATTTAAAACAATTTAATGAAAAGGTAAACTTACCTCAGTTAATAAAACATAAAATAGTACTAACAAATGACAATAACTTAATGAAATCATTTTTAGAACACAATTAAAAATTCGCTAAATTTTATTATAACTCTTGCTATATTTTTGAATCCTAAACTATAAAATACTAAAACCTCTTTATTTACGTAAAAGCACCGTAAAAGTAGTAATTGAATACAAAAGTACGTACATACGTAATACTCAAAATTTGCTAAATAAGTATAAGAAAAGCGAAACAATTTTGAATAGACCATTTCACGCAAACTACAGCGCTTGCGTTGAAGCACCGTGGAAGAGCAGAATGACGCGAGAAATAGAATAAGACAGCTAGATGTTCGGACCAACTTACTACTTTTGCTACTTTCCCTATGCTTTTACGTGTAAAAACGTGCTTATATATTGTGTTATAATTTTTACAGAGTAGTTCAATTTTGATGATTCTTTTTTTTATTGGATAGGGTACAGTTCGACGGTGGTCCCATTTAAATTTTAAAAACAAAAATTCCACCCTTAACGGTAGAAAAATCGAGTTAAAATTGTACAAATTATTGGCACTATTCGCTCTAGTATTAGAGCTCAAATTTAAACATCATTTTAAACACGTCACACATGCGCCACAGAGTTTTCTTTCGTGAAATGGTCTATTCTTAGAAAGTCGAAATAATTTAACAATAGTTGAACCGTCAACTAAAAGTCGTTGAATCTTTACAAAACGAAGTAAAGCAAAAGGACAATGGACAGGTAAAAATAACCGACACTATTTTGTGTTTCTTATATTTATTCCAAAAGTATATGGAATATTAATAATATTTAAAAAATTTTAGGATTTTTAACTTTTAAAAATAATATAATATTAACAATTTTTAAATTTAAATTTAGAAAATGTAATGTTAATTATTTATTATTCATACCTGTTTAAAAGAATTCATGTTTTTAGACAAGCTTTTTCCCTAGAAATTGAATGGCCTTTTTAGGCGGTATATAGGTACAATAAATATCCTGTTAAAACTTATTTTCAAATATTAAACTTCGTTTCTCTAGGGAACTTTATTTCATTTCTTCATTTTATATGGCATTTCTCTAGCTTTAGCTAGCATTGTGGAATTGTAGTTCTTAATTACAAATTTTCATTTTCGTAAAAAAATACCTGCTGACTTTCTTATTTACTTACTTACTGCTCATTATTTTATTACGCAAAGTTATGCTCAAAACAAAAATGCAAAGTCATTTTAGGTCAGTTTCTTCAACTTATATTCTATTTGCAGTTATTATTTTGTTTTCTAAACGAAAAGATTTCCTTTTATATAAAGACAATTACGTTTCGTTGATTTAATTTTATTTGACAATATAAAAACTAAACCAATTAAATAAGGCCACTAAACTTTTCTAGAAAATATCTAACGCGATTTTTGAACTTTCTTATTTTCTGATAAGTTAAGTCAATAAGCTAGCCAAATTAAATTAATAGTTAATTGGAACATTTTGCTAATGCTTTATATCTCCCTACTGAAAGGATTTATGTTTGGAGAATTTAATCCTTCAATAAAGTCCGTTTATGTATTCGAACGTAATTATGAAGAACTGTAGTGAAAATTAAAAACAATAAGCAAGAAGAATGTCACTTATAAGCAAAATAAAAAGTAGACCACTATTAAAATCATAGGAACATAATAGGCAATTTTCTACTGGAAAATATACTCTGATAATATGTCTGTGTAACTTACCACAATTCGTAAAATATATAACATTAAAATACTATAAACAAGCAGCCACATAATTTTCAAAATCCGATTGTCATTAAATTATACTGTTTAATTAAATATCACCAAATTAAAACTTCGGGTTTAAAATTAAACTTCAAAACACTACGAACTCACTTGACCGCTTGAAATACTACATACCTACAATCGGGTTGCGGCAATTTTCGATGGATATTATTGGATAATAATTGTCGGTAGTTTTAACATATTAAAACTGAACATGAAATATGTGGAAAGTCGCCAATATACCGAGTGTCAAATTTACAAATAAAAGTTATGTTTTGTTGAAATATTCTTACTACCAAAATCACCTTACATCTTAATTAAAATTGCACTTAAAAATATCTGCAAAAATATTTAACCCCAAATAATTTTACAGTTTGCATTTCAAAAATAAATATTTAAATAATGATGATGATGCACGAATATAGAGGTGGTCAGACTAGCTAATATAAATATAGTAATTATTTGGATTCCCCAATTCTAACGCACCCAAATCAAAAACAATATTATTTTTCAATATTTTTAATTTCTGTTTTTATTACCTTTCGACCGAATCCATTAATTATTTATAACAATTAACACTGATTGGGTGGGTAATACAGGCGTCAAGTCCGGGGAGATCCAATACTGAGATCTAGAGGTAATTTTATTCATAGTGGTTGGGAGTGATTATTGTGCAGAAACGAATATTCGTCGTTTTGGTTCTATGTTTGTGTCAATTGGTGGAATTGGGTGTCAAGCGTTCTCTCCCCACATTTGCCGCGCAAGCTAAAGTCACGTGCCTTTGGTGTATCAGCGGCCTTGGATGGTGGGTGTTGGTCTAGAGTCCTTCCTATGAATGAATGCAGTTTCTAGCCTTTTTTCGAGTTATTGTAATCCATGAGAGGTAATTACTCCCCTTATAGCCGAGATTATAAAGGTCTGATAAATTTATCTCTAGGTTAAATATTTAATAAACTTATTGTGGTGTAAGCTGTGCTTTGAAATTAACTTGACATTTAATTTCCAAACGCACACATTATAATCATCTGTTGAACTGTGAAAGTTTGCGTATCGCGTGTAAATTATAAAATAATTTACTATAAGCCTAGATTGTGCTTTAAGCTAACTATTTGAATGTTACACGTTGTTTTTATAACCCGAACTTTCACAGTTCAATAGATGACACATGTTAATTTGTCAAGTTAATTTCAAAGCACAGCTTACACCACAACAAGTTTATTAAATATTTAAACTAGAGATAAATTTATCAGAGCTTTATAATCTCGGCTATTAATAGCTACTAAGGAGTTCAAATTTGCGACTTTGAAATTTTCTGTGACTAACTTTTGAAAATTACCTACACGGTCATGGATGCTATATTGTACTAAATCAGGCGCGTAGGAGCAGGGGGTCAGACGGCAATTACCGCTCCAAAATCCTTAGACAATGCAGATGAAATTCATTAGAAATCCCGATTGGTGGTCAGGATCTTGAGGTAGATTTACTCAGTGTGATGCACGTTTTCTAAATGCCGCCCCTATAGGAGGCAAAGATGCTTTTGATATAGAAAAAAGGGGAGAAGATGTCCAAAGATCTATAGAGACATAGATCTACGGCCTTTTTCTGACAATTTCTTAAATTTCTATACCTTTTCACTTTTTTTCACCCCTATTTTAAATTGAATTGTTTCTATCCCCATCACACATTAATTTGTACGGTTAAATAAAAGCGAATACCGTTCAGTAGCGTAACAAGATGGCTGGCTTGCAATACTTAACTTTTTTTTCAAAACATAATAATTTTTTCATATTACCTGTCGTGAAACTACGAGTTTCATTGCATGTTGAGACAGTCGAAACACGACAATTGCAGATCAACGCGACTGTTGGTCAGAAACTAAATTGGTTTCTGCCCTAGGAAAGAAAGCGTCAAGTTTCTGCCCGCTTACTCAGTTTTTGATTTCATTTTAAACCTGTCAGAATTGAATTTATTAATTGTAAACAATTAATGTGACAGCTGACAATTCTTATATTTCATGAAAACTCTCAGATTCATTACAGGTAATATGAAAAATAGTATGTTTGGGCACGGGATGAAACACGATTTCAGACTCGAGGTGATGCCAGCCCTCGCTTTCGCTCGGGAAGGCAATCCACTCTCGTCTGAAATGATCTGGTTTCATCCCTTGCTAAACAATATACTATTCCCGAAAATTTGTATACAAGGTAACCGGCCGCCGCGCCGATGTGAACATAGGAAATTAACATGGGAAATTGATTTTTCTTTAATTCCTGCTTCCCATCATAACGGATAAGAATAAAAACGTATCAATTTTAAGAGATTTTTATTCCGCTTCTAAAGATACCTAACACTTGATAGTTTGTTCTTTAATTTCTGTTAAAAACTCAATAACTCAACAAATAATATGCAAAATAGTGCAATTAAAACAATTTTATTTGCCTTATTTGAATTTTATTGCAATTGTTTTTGCTTGAAAACCAATAATTTCCAACCTAGTTACTTTCACATTATTACAATATTGGGACATAAGAATCTTAGTTTCAGAATAAATCAAATAATCTCATCCTGAAGATGATATAAAATGAAATTACTGACCACGATGTACCTTTTTTTAAATTTTGCATTTTCAATATCTCGACATAATATTATGCCAATTTTTGTATTTTATCTGGTCGCTTAAGAATTTAAGCAAACATTTTAGGTTTTTTTGCATTTATGAATCGTCCACAATTACGTAAGGAAAACAAACTGGGATAATAATTTATTGTCTAGCGTGACGAAATGTGATAAGGGGAGGGGAGGGGGTCCGAACAAATGTAACGTGACGCAACGTTTTGTATCTTCTTCTTCAGCAGCCCTTTTTCCGTCCACTGCTGGACATAAGCCTCTCCATATTATGGAGGATCTGGCCATAACTCACCACGCTGGCCAGACGGGTTGGTGAGTAGTCCGCAGATCGATTTTGGACTATAGTTGTTTTACATCCGGTAGCAGCTTGCTAGGCTAGCATTCAAGATGTGCCTGTAGCCCTGTTTTTTGTTAACGGTGGCATTTCGTCAACTCGGGGGGACCGTCGGCTTAACGTGCCCTCCGAAGCACGGAGACTTGGTTATGAGAAAGTTTGACTCTCCCCGTGTTTGAACCCGGTACCCCGCGTTCGAATCCAACTGCGTTAGCTGCAAGGCAATGACCGTCTCCATGACGTTTTGTATGGCTTACTGGAAATCATAAAAATAATCATTTAATGGGGGGGGGGGGGTCTAGGATTTATGACGTAATATTAAATAGGGAGTTGAATGAAATGTGATGCAGCATGACGAAGGTGTGGGGAGGAGTAAAAAATGTTGGAATTTTGCGTGACGTAATTTATGAACGACCCTTTAGGTGAAAATTTATAAAAACCTCCAATTCCATAATATAAATGCTTTTATTTTCACTCTCTAGTGTAAAACTGCTACTGCAGTATTTTTTTATCAGATCTACAGTATTACTTTTACTCCTTAGAGAATAAATTAGTACTTTTACACCTGGGAGTGGAAAAATAGCTTATAACTGTTAACCTAGCGAGCCGTCACCCGAATTGCCAGTTGAGATAAATTAATTTAAAGTGTATGTCTTCCTTTTACTTAATATGGAAATAAATTAATGTCAAAAGTAAACTAGTTTCTTAGCAACCATTGATTTTTATTTAATTTTATATTAATTAAAATTTTAATATTTACCCGCTATTTCATGGTAAACCTGATGAAAATTTATTTTCTCATTTACTTGTTTAGTTAAAGTGAACTCTATTGGTTTTATTGTTTATAATAAATTGTATTGATTACGAACTCAATATAATAGTATATCATTTACCTGTGAGATTTATAACAAATTTACTTGTTCTAACGAAAACAATAAATTTAAGTGCGCACTCTTAGAAAAATTTCTCCTCCTGTCATAGAAAAAACTGTACCAAGTTTAAGATTTTTTGATGAAAACTGCTATATGAACAAAAGTTAACCATAAATTGCTGAAATGAATTATATTATGTTATTATTCCAACGAGAAAATTTGAAGATTGAGAATGAATTAAAATAGAAATCTTATCCAACATTTTAGCCCGAGGCAGCTTTAAAATTCTTATGTGAAGAAATCAAGGAATACCTAAATGTATATTACATTCGTTGTTGAATGTACTCGTAAATCTTCTGGGATTAATAAGATCCTTACCCTTTTCATGTTGTTTACCTATAATATTACTAAAATCAATTTCAAAAAGGAAAATTTATTTGTATTATAAAATGGATAGTTATGGAAATGTGCTTATAACACTTATAGTTCTTATTAGGAATCAAATTATTGTGTAAATGACGAGAGGAAAATCACAATTCAATGAATTAATGCCTAATGAAAACTTAGGAAATAAATAAAGAATTAATTTAAATCAACAGAGCTTCAGTGAAATTTCTCGAAATTGTTCGATTCAAGGACCTGTAAGAATATAAAAATAAACGTAGTTTGTTTAGAGGATTGATTTTCTTTCAAATATAAGAATTTGGGAATAACGATAACCCTTGAGCTTTGGAGGTATCCAATTAATTTCGCTAATATTATTAGAAGATAAAAATAATTTGTAATATTATTTCATAGCCTACAGTTACATTTGGTCCAGATATCTATATAAATAATTTCTCAAGTTAATTTCAATTATTATCTTACAATTTTTTGGAAAAACAAACATTCTAACATTATTTGCAAAAATCTCACATATTTAATTCAAATCCTATTAAAAAGAAGTATAATCAATTAAACTCAGAAACTTTCAAGCTTTAGAAAACAAAAGTTTTCTACAAAGCTTTGATGAACAAATCACCGCCTAACGAAAGTTTATAATTTTATCCCACTATTCACAATATCGTTTTATAATAAATGTCTTAACAAAACGCCTTACATATTTAATTTTAACTCTCTGATTGTTTATTTAAGATAAAAAATTCTTTGAAATAATATTTAAAAAAAACTTGGAACCTGAAAAACTTAATAGACCCTGTACTTTGAAAGCAAACAACGCATTTTAACCTTAATTAATTAAATTTGCACTTAAAAATGTCAACTCCAAATACTTTTATTTAACAGTTTGCATTTCAAAAATAAATATTAAAATAAGGATGATGATGCACGAATATAGAGGTGGACAGACTAGCTAATATAAATATAGTAATTATTTGGATTCCTCAATCCTAACGCACCCAAATTAAAAACAATCATATTTTTCAATACTGTTAATTTCATTTTTTATTACCTTTACAGTGCATGATAAACAAAATCAATAATATTAAAATTAAAGAAATATTTTAACAAGTAATAATACAAATAAGTAGCAATACCAATACTAAACCAGCAAAAATATCTGAGTAGCTTAATTCACACAAGCCATCAACTGTCCCATTGATCATTTCACTTTCAGTGCACATGATATTTTCAACATCCATCTGTAATCAAACATTTAAAATTTTAATTAATAATTAAGATATCAAAAAACAAGAAAAATCATATTTACCAATTTGGAATCCTTATACGTCGACAAATATTTCTGAAATATTTTTGTGGAACAGTTGCTACAAATCCATGGGTTACCTCCTAGAGTTACATTCAAAAGATAAGACGAATTTAGTAACTCCCACATTTTGGAATCAAAAACTGTGAAGTTATTGTGATCCAACATTATCGTCTACAAAAGTAAAAATTGTAATTTTAACCAAAACTATAAATCACAAAATTACTTTACCAACCTTTAACAATGGTGGTGTCCATGTCAGCTCGGCAATATTGTTATGCGATAAAAGAAGCTGTGTAACTTTTTCATATCCCATGCGATCTTGTGGTCCATACTTTAAAAAGTTATTTCGCAAATTAACTTCCACGGTACGTGTATTTGGTGGAAAATTTAAAATGGGAATCTTGGTAAGGTTTTTATTCTCGCAATCTACTATAAAGGTATAGTATTTCCATTGCCTTGCATAGCAAGTACAAAATTTGGGACAAAGATAGGAATGACGATTGTGGTGCTGACTAATAGTATTATAATAAGGACACATTAAGGTTTCTGGATTCAAATTTTGTACTAATTGGTTTTTCAAATCGTCAGTTGATCCGCACACCCAATTATCGGTTTTTATAGTAACGTATTTTGCAGTTATTGGATCCAAAGCTTCTGGTAACAATGTAGCATACCTTCTGTATTTACAATCACAGTCTACAGAATTGTTGTCCAAGTCTATAACCAAGTGCTGAGGTATTGTTAACCCTTGCATACTACAGAAGTACATCGAAGAAATTCTGTTATTAGATAAGTTAAGTGTCTCTAAATGGGGACCTACTATTAAAAAAAAATCAATCTGAAAAATTTGAATATTATAAATCGACGTGATAAAATTATTCTAAATGTAACAGATACTTACATCGTTATATCGATAACCTATAGTCTTATTGAAGCTCGCGGCATCCAAGTGTATTCGATTTTGTCTTACAATATGTATGTCACCAACATTTTTTAGTAATCCGTTTAATTCAAATACACCTGCAATTATTTGCTGGAAGCTGGCGTCCAAGCACGTTTTATTTTCGCTTTGAAAATAATTGAATTCATTGATATATTTTAACTTATTGTTACTCAGATCAATTTTTTTCAAACTAACTGAATACAACAAGAACTCCTTCAAACGATTGTGCGATAAATTTAAGTAACTAACATTTTTGGCTAACTTTAAGACGAAATGTATTGAAGTAAGATCATTGTACTTTAAATCTAATTCTTCTAAACTATATAACAGATATATTGCAAAATTTTCAAGTCTTATCAAGTTATTGTAACTAAGATTTAAGTGTTTTAAATTTTGCAAATTTCTTAATGAATACTTTGGTAACTCTTTTAATTTGTTTGAACTGAGATCTAAGTATCTTAAGTCTTTTAAAGAATCAAAAGCGGTTTCTTGTATAAATGTAATTTCATTTGAACTTAAATCAATGGATTTTAATGATTCGGATTTATGAAACAGTGATGATGATAAATTCCTCAATGTACAGTTACGTAAGTTTACTTCTAGTAATTTCGGAAATTGTGCGAATAAATCGGGGGGTAGTTCTGAAATAGGATTATTTTGTAAATCTATAACTTCTACATTGTTATCATCAAATGCTGTAAAATAAATATGATCAATTTCGTTTGATGATAAATTAACATATTTTACTTGTTTTAAATTTGAAAATTGCCGCATGGTCAAAATCTTTATTTTGTTATGGTTTAAATCGCTGATTTCTAAATTTGCAAGATTTTTAATGACATCCAAATGAGTAACAAGCAATGTATTATTTTGATTAAGATTTTGAAGTAATTCAATCGGTACAGTTGCTTCGGTAACATCAACTACGCTAATATTATTCAGTTTATGTGTTTGTTCAAAGTCATCTAAATTAAAATTTTCCAAATCGAACCAATTAAATCTAAACAAACTTAGTGCAATCTTATTATTGTTTTTGAAATTAAATTCCAATCGTACTATGGTAGAAGCGTTTAATCGTTCAATACCTAAATCATTTATTAATTGATGAAGCAGCGGTGTTTTCAGAAGTTGACATGATGAAATAGTTAAAGATTTAATATTTGGAAAATTTACTTCAGGTTCTACATTCTCAAATTTGCTATTTTGTGTATTGAAACAATTCAGCCCTCCTTTCATATTTGATTGAATGTACAAAACAAATCTTGGAGTAGCCGTACAATTTAATTTTCCAACTGTGAAAAATAGTAAAATAAACCATAATGCGGTTTTAAATAAATCCATAACGCCTAAAATTAAATAAAATTTTAAAAATTATGAATTCACATTCTAAAAATGAATTCTTTATGTTTATTGATTCTTCAATCAACGGTTAATCTCAGTTACTACCAGAGATTGGTACTAAATATATTGGTTATAATAGCTCTGTTTGGTATCACAGTCCTAGTGCAACCTGAACTGCACTTTTTCCTAAATCGCGTTTGGCATGAATTAGTGTAAGCGGTGCAGGTAGTGGACAACCGTTTGTTACGAAAATTGTTGTAGTTCCGAACAGCTCGGAACTGCACATTTTACTCTACCTAAATAGCTAGAGTAGCGAGTGCAGATAGCTGACAAGCAGTAGAATTTGTGGGTGGGTAATAAAACTTGCGATTGAAAACGACATATTTACTTGATTTGTTCTTAATTAAAAAAATTTTATTATAAATTATTATAATAAAAATAAATTATAATAATAATAAAAATAAATTTTTTGAAATTCTAAAATTTGTTTTGAATTCCTTTTCGCTGTAATTGGGTATACAACGTCCTTAAAATAATTTTTTATGCAAATTTGCATAAAAATTGCATTTTTATCATTTTTAATCACTTAATAATTCAAACGTATGTACCAAAAAACTTCTTATAGGTTGAATATAATTTTATTATATTCAATTTTAGACAATTTTAGGATTAGGAAACTTGATAAAAAAATATCTAATAATTAAGGGTGAAGAAAGATATTTATGATACTAACTTGTCGTAGGCCATAAAAATGTAAACTGCCTTCTTGAAATGAACTCATAAATTTGTCCTCATTTATGATGTTATTGTTGAACTAAGTATTCTCAGAAATAACTGTGCTCGATTTGTTCTGATTTTTTAGAGACTACCCTTTCGCACACTAATATATTTTGATTTTTTTATAAAAAAAAACTTCAACTTTTATGAGTGACGTTTCAATCCTGCACCGCCTGCACTAAAGTCGTTTGTTACAGTCGTGTGCACTAGCGAGTTTTCGTGCAGTTCCGGCTGCCCTGGACTGCCTTAGGCTATCCTGCCTGCACTACACTTTTATGTGTACCAAACAGAGCTAATATCTTCAGAAAACTTACCAATTTATGAATTAAAGTTTTCAAATGCTTAAATATTTTTTGTTATCTAACATTTTCAACTCAGACAACAAAATTGACCACACAGTACAGAAGACATGGTTGTAATGAAAAATAAAATATTTCTTTTAGGGGGTTGAAAAATATATTATATTATAGAATTCTACTTACAATAAACCTATATCTCATCATTTCTATTACTCGAGAGAGGGCCCTATACAGTATAATTTATAATACCTGACATATCCTGACCATATCCTGACATTATCTGACATATCCTGACAAAAAAAACCTGTAGTACAGTCCTAATAATTAGCATCAAAGAGATGTTTTATAAAAATTAATTTATAAAATTTTGAAATTATCTACGCATTCCCTTGAATGGTGTAGAATCAAACATCTGTCAGTTTCCCCTCTACCGGTAACGGCTTCACCCCAAAAGTTTCTCACAAACAATGCAACTCAAGAAAAATATTTTAAATGAGATTTTCTGTGAAAGTTATGATTCGGGTAATACAAAGGTTTGAAGTGGGGATGGATTATTCTAACACTTATTAGTTCAAAATTGCTTTCTCGCGCTATAGTTTTGTGAATAACTTTTTTTAACAAAAACTTTTAAATAAAGTTATTTTCGGATCTTTTTGGATGATTTTGTTAATAAATAAATGATATCAAAAATTGAATACGTTTTAATTTACATTATTATAGTGGAATAAAATAATGTGAACTCTATGATAGTGGAGTATCAAATATCCATTAAAAACATCATTTTTAATAATATATTAGGATAAAAAATAACGATATTAATAAATTGAAATAAAGTCAAACAAGGAGAAACTTACAAATCTGGATTTATAACAATTAACACTGATTGGGGGGGGGGGCTACAGGCGTCAAGTACGGGGAACTTCAACTCTGATGACCATTGAAGAGCATTGTGTTTGTAATTTATACTTTATCGGTCATTTTGTACGGTTTTTATGAACATTTTCCTTAAGTAAATTTACAACTAGATTCAAATTTTGTTTTAACAAAGTATTAAATAAAAATAAAAGAAACTCTATTGACTTGAAGTATTATGTACATGTAATTAAAGCATTAAAAATTTGTATAATATACAAAACAAATTCTAAACTTTTTAATTTAAGAGGGCTTGAAATATTTCAACTTTCTATTATGTTTCAAATGATATATGAGGTTATTAATTTACTCTATGCCATGAACTTACTCTATGATAAGATCATGTACCGCAAGCCAATCCGAGTTAATAACTATAAAAATGGAATATCTTACTCAAGGGTAAAGAGATAAAGATCGAAACTGAATTCTAATATCTGGGAGTCCTGATTGACAATAAACTTACCGTGTGCAGTCTCACGTTAATTATGTCTCTATAGGCCATAACTATTATAGTTAATTTACTGAGGCGTCAAGCAAAAACCACCTGAGATGTAATTGAATAAGATTGGAAACAGGTTCATCGAAAACATACTCTTGTCTCCGTGCTTAGGACGGCACGTTAAGCCGGCGGTCCCCCTGAGTTGACGAATTGCCACCGTTAACAAAAAACAGGGCTACAGGCACATCTGAATGCTAGCCTAGCAAGCTGCTACTGGATGTAAAACAACTATAGTCCAAAATCGATCTGCGGACTACTCACCAACCCGTCTGGCCAGCGTGGTGAGTTATGGCCAGATCCTCCATAATATGGAGAGGCTTATGTCCAGCAGTGGGCGAGAAAGGGCTGATGACGAAGAAGAAGAAGAAAATTTAAGATCGTTTGGCTAAAGGCATGGAAATCCCCGAAATAGGGCAACTCTAAAGTTTTCTGTGTGAAAAAGAATTACAAGTTCAAAACACACTTGAAAAACGCTCTTATGGATGAAACAAGAAATTCCTGGCAAGAAAGACACCAGTTTTTGACAGAGTGGCAGTTTGCACCAGAAGTATTCCATCCAGTCTCTGTACCTATTACATTTGAACTTGCACAACTGTCCTATGTGCCAACTTACTTGAATTTACTGATTCTGTTTATGATGACCTTGTACACAGGGCGTTGGAGTGTGGGTTGTATAATGGGGAGAGAGCATTGGTGGAATTCTATTTTGGTGAACACTTACCTGTAAGCTTGAATGAGTTAATCAATCTCACTCCAGCGGAACTCCTTCATTGAATCCAAAACGGTAGTGATATCTTCTGATGTTGCTACTTATTGTACACCCCCTCCTCTTGTTTCTTCAGACTATATGAATTAATATATAATATAGTTAGTTTCTGTTTCTCTGGATATTATATCGGTATTCTATTTGACGTTTAGATTTCTCTTTATTTACAAAAGATGGTATGGGCACTAATGCTTTGACGCGAGTTATGCTGGACATTTTGTCATCAAAATACAGTAGAATCCGTCTAATAAGCGCTGGTTTTCCAACATTGCCCTTTTGGAGTGAATACAAATTCAAAGGGGTTAATCCAATGTTTCCGAAACTTATTCGGCTGCGGGGCTGCGGTACACTAAATTCATTCAGAAAAATTCACGGCACCTTGATGCCAAAAAACGTATGACCTTTTGTTCGTAGCTTCCAGCATATTTTTTGGTATACTTGTTCAGCATACCTTAGGTTTTCCGGGTTTTCCTACTAATGATCTTTTTTATTTTATTTTGCTGATGACTAATTTTGACACAAAAACAAATTATTTCTATTTTGAAATTACTTTAGCTGAAAATTTAGCGGCACCCTTGTGATATCACCCCCTTTGGAAACCACTGTGTTAATCTATTGTTTTTGTTAAATCCAATAAAAAATGTCCAAGTCCTTTTTGCCACTGTATTTTATGATGTATTTGTATACGTAAAGTACGAAAAAGTATTTAGAGTTTACGGAAGCGCTAACAAGTCGCTCAAAATCTCTTACAGAGCATAAATATAAAACAAAATCTTGTGTGATACATTCCCGGCATTTCTAAATGAAGTTAAATATTCCTGGAATAGAAGAAGGCTGGGACTAACCCAGGCGGTCGGAGCATAGCGTTCACGCGAGTTGACTATGAACGCTAATCACCCGGTTCGAATCCGAGTGAAGTAAGAACTTTATTCTGACCGTCTCTCCCCTCGGAAGGCAATGGCAAACCACCGGGGTGTAATCTGCCATGAACGCCTTTAACAAGCATTGTTAAAGGTCACGACGCTTCTGTCAAGAAGCAATACGACGGAGAAGAAGGGACTAACCCGTTAGTAAATAATTTACATTCAAAAGAAGGGAGAGACGGTTGATGACGATCCTCGGTCTGGAAGACCATCAATATCAATTGATAAGAATAAAATCGACAGTTGCGTTTAATTGGATGTCATGCGTCGTTTGAGGGAGTCTGTTAGAACAAAACGACCAGATTTATGGAAAAGCAACACTTGGCTCCTAAACCAAAAACTCAATTAATGTAATCCACTAAGCACCTTATTCGGCACCTTGCGGCTTCTTCCTATTCTTAAACTCATATTACCACTTCGAGGAAATCGATTTGAGACCATAGATGAGAAAAAAGTATAGAATCGCTTCCCTAGAAGGGAACTACTTTGAAGGAGACATCAGCATTAGACATATTATTTGATTTACCTTCACCGATATATTTATCGGATGGAATTAGTAGTTTACATCACAAGGCCGTAAAACGAGATTTTACGACCGAGGGGTTAAGTTTCGTAGCCGAGGCGCCCGAACCGCACCCGAGAGTGTAAAATCACTTTATGGCCGTGTTGATGTAAACCGCTTTTCGTTGTGGCGGGATTATTAGGTCAATTTACGCCCTAGGCCGTAAAATGGCACTTTTCGTACCTCAGATGAGGCCGTAAACCACTCACTTTACGGCCGGAATATCGAAAAGTATTTTTTATCAAACAACCAAACAAGCAAACAAACCCCAACAAACAAGCCTAATGAAATGAAATAATATGTTCATGGCAACCCTTAAATTAAAAATATTATATATAAAGATACGCGATAGAGAAGCATTACGCGTACTATTTGGGTGATAGAGGACATTTTCATCCCGCAGATTGGCGAAACCCCCGACGGCGGCCCTTGGCCGCCTACTTGTTAACCTTTGGCCAACAACTACTGAACCCCTAATATTTTTGTGTAATAAAGGGGAGGCAAAAAAAAGAAGGTACAATGATCGTCCGTTAAGCAAATTTTTTTAAGAAAAGGAAAATTTTGAGAGAGAAATCAGGATTAGTCTCAAGTTTAATATTTGGTGTGCAAATATAACTGATTATAGAAGTATCCCTTTAAGAATTTAAGCAAACTTTTCACCTTTTAAATTTGAATTTAGGAGTAGTCCACAAATTACGCACTCAAAAAGAGGGGAGAAAATTGCTTAGCGTAATGAAATTTGACGAGGACAGGGGAGGGGGTTCGAACAAACTTGACGTGAGGCAACGTTTTGTATGGTTTACTACTGAAATCCATAAAAATAATCATTCAATGGGAAGGGGGGTCCACCCAGGATTTGTGACGTAATATTTACGTCATCAATCTCTACATTTTGTGCATCATCATCCTTATTTTAATATTTATTTTTGAAATGCAACTGTTAAAAGGAAATTATTTGGGGTTAAATAGTTTTTGCAGACATTTTTAAGTGCAATTTTAATTAATTACTTGTAAATGAATTGTGTAACTTTAAAGATACATTTTGTATGATGGTCTTTAGTAGAGGAAAATAGGTTAATAGCAAATTTTATAGGTACAAACAAAGTTTTTGTATATTATACAATATTTTTTTAATATTTATTCAAAGAGTTTTTGATCTCAAATAAAAAATCAGAAAATTAAAATTAAATATGTAAAACTTTTTGTTAAGAATTTTATTATAAAACGATGATGTTTTGAAAAGTGGGGAAAAATTATAAACTTTAGTTAGATAATTTGTTCAGCAAAGCTTTGTAGAAAACTTCTGTTTTCTAAAGTTTGAAAGTTTTATGAGATTAATTGTCTATATATCTTTTTAATAGAATTTGAATTAAATATGTGAGATTTGTGAAAATGTTTGTTTTTCCAAAGCAAATAGGTAATAATGTAAGAATTATAAGATACTAATTTCACAAATCAGAGGCAGTGAATGATTGGCTCATTTAAATATTTAAATGAATTGAATAATGAACTGGCGCGTGTTCGATAATTTACATAATTTAGATTTTGCTGTCATACACATGGAAGCTCTTGAATTGTGTAATGCGCGGCATTTTGCTAAGTGAGAATAAAGTGTTATGTCCAGTGGAAGAATTTCTTTTATCGAAGTGTTCTAATGTTTGAAATTGTTTTTATCATCCTTAGCTCATAGAAACTAGTTTATTTTTGACATTAATTAATTTCCATACTAAGTAAAGTATTTTTTTTAAATAAACATTAAAATAAGGATGATGAAGCACGAACGTAGAGGTGAACAGACTAGCTAATATAAATATAGTACGTATATGGATGCCCAATCCTAACGCACCCAAATAAAAGACAGTATCATTTTTTTAAATTTTAATTTTTTTTATTGCCTCTATAGTACAGTTTAAACTTATTCAAATAATTATCTATCGCAAAATAATATTACTTATTGTATAACCACGTCAACTGAAAAGGTATATTTTTTTGAACTACCCCCACGATCCGATATTATTTTTAACCGCAACAAATTGAATAATATTAAAAGTACAATAAATATTTCAATAATACACACATAAATATTAGCAATTGCATCTAACTGAGCAAATATTATATCTGAATAGCTTAATTCGCATAAGCCATCAACTTTTAAATCGATCAACTTACTTCCAGTGCAAATAATATTTTCAACATCGATCTGAAAACAAACATTTAAAATTTTGATTAATTCAAATATCTACAAACAAGAAAAATCATATTTACCAATTTGGAATCCTTATACGTCGACAAATATTTCTGAAAAATTTTTGTGGAACAGTTACAAACCCATGGATTACTTCCTAGGGTTACATTCAAAAGATACGTCGAATTTAGTAACTCCGATAATTTGGAATCAAAAACTGTGAAGTTATTGTGGTCCAACGTTAGCGTCTACAAAAGATAAAATAGCAATTTTAACCAAAACTATGAATCACAAAATTAGGTAATTTTCAAACCTTTAACAATGGAGGTGTCCATGTCAGATCCGTAATATTGTTATGAGATAAAAGTAACTCTGTAACTCTTTCATATCCCATCGAATCTTGTGGTCCATATTTTAAAAAGTTCTTTTGCAAATTAACTTCCACGGTATTATTTGCAGATTGTAAATTTAAAATAGGGATCTTGGTAAGATTTTTATTCTCGCAATCTACTATAATGGCATCATCCCATTCACGTACATAGCACTTGCAAAATTTGGGACAGCTTTTGACATAGAAATCATTAAAAGGAAACAGAGGAAACATTAACGTTTTTAGATTCAAATCTTGTAATAATTTGTTTTTCAAATTCTCAGGTGATTCACACACCCAATTATTGGCTTTTATAGTGACGTATCTTGCAGTTATTGGATTCAAAGCTTCAAGTAACAATTTAGGATGTATTGTTAAATGGCGATCGCATTCTACCGCATTGTTGTCCAAGTCTATAACTAAGTTCTGAGGATTTGATAAGAGTTTCAAATGAACGAACAAAATCGAAAAAATTCTGTTATTGGATAAGTTAAGTGTCGTTAAAAGGGGACTTTCTGCCAAGAAAAAATCAATCTGAAAAATTTGAATATTATAAATCCAAGTGATAAAATTATTCAATTAAATGTAACCGATACTTACATTGAGAGAAGCTATTTTATTGAAGCTGGCGTCCAAGTGCATTAAATTTTCGCTTAGAAAATTGTTTTGAGCAATCTTTGTTAACTTATTATAACTCAGATCAATTTTTTTCAAACTAGGTGAATGCAACATCAAGTCGTTCAAACGATTGTGCGATAAATTTATATAACTAATATTTTTGGCAAATACCAAGTCGAAACTTATTGAAGTAAAATCATTGTACTTTAAATCGAATTCTTCTAAACTTAATAACGATTTTATTTCGAAATTTTCAAGTCTTATCAAGTTATTGTAACTAAGATTTAAATGTTTCAAGTTTCTTAAATTATTTAAATTAGGTAACTTTTTTAATTTGTTTGAACTGAGATCTAAGTATCGTAAGTCTTTTATAGAATCAAAAGCGGTTTCTCGTATAAATGTAATCTCATTTGAACTTAAATCAATGGATTTTAATGATTCAGATTTATGAAATAGTGAGGATGGTAAACTCTTCAATGTACAGTTACCTAAGTTTACTTCTACTAATTTCGGAAATTGTGCGAATAAATCAGGTGGTAGTCCTGAAATAGGATTATTTTGTAGATCTACAACTTCGAGATTCTTATTATCATGAAATGCTCTAAAATAAATACGATCGATTTCGTTTGATGATAAATTAACATATTTTAGTTGCTTTAATCTTGGAAACTGCCGCATGTTTAAAATCTTGATTTTGTTGTTGCTTAAATCGATGATTTCTAAATTTGGAAGATTTGCAACTACATCCAAATGAGTAACATGCAAATTATTATTTTTAAGACACAATTCTTTCAAATTCGTTAGATTGGATAGCATGTTTTCTGATAGATTCGTTAATTCGACTGACAATCGAAGTACTTGGAGTTGATTACGATTTTGAAGTAATTCCATCGGTATAGTTGTTTCGGTATCATCAACTACACTATTGTTATTCAGTTTATGTGCGTATTGAAACTCATCTAAAGCAAAATTTTCCATATCGAACCAATTAAATCGAAACCAACTTAATGCCATCTCATTATTATTCTTGAAATTAAATTCCAATCGTACTATGGTAAAAGCGTCCAATCGTTCAATACCTAAATCATTTATCAATTGCTGAAGCAGCGGTGTTTTGAGAAGTTGACATGATGAAATAGTTAAAGATTTGATATTTGACAAATTTACTTCAGTTTCTATAGCCTCAAATTTGCTATTTTGTGTATTGAAACAATTCAGCCTTCCATCAATATTTGATTGAACGTAAAAAACAAATCTTGGAGTAGCAGTAGAATTTATTTTTCCAATAGAGAAAATTAGTAAAAGAAACCATAATGAGGTTTTAAATAAATCCATAATGCCTAAAATTAAATTAAATTTTAAAAATTATGAATTCACAACATTCAAAAAAAGAATTCTTTATTAATTAACCTTTAGGTACTAAATTTTAAGAACACTTACCAATTTATAAAATATTACGAGTTAATAATACACATAAATTTATAAAATAAGTTATAATGATTGAAATATTTCAAATGTTTAAAAACTTTTTGATATTAACTTTGTTAACTCACACAACTAAATTGACTACACAGTACAGGAGACATGGTTGTAATGAAAAATAAAATATTTATTTTAGAGGGCCTGAAAAATAGATATCTATTTGTTGTCCTTATTAGGCCCTTGCTTAAAAAGAAGTTATTTTTAAAATATATAATTACCTGATACTATTATGAAATACTTTATAATAAAGTATTATTTGCTATTATGTACTACATACATCTTTAAAACTTGAAATTTCCATCAAGGATCAAGGGTAATCCTCCTGTATTTGCTATGCAGGTAAGTGAGGTAAGCATTTTAACATTGTTTACAAAAACCCATTTACATTACGTCAGGCGGTCGCTTAGGCTTAGATGGTAAAAAAAGGTACAGGTAAATTGCCTCCTGTGACCTAATCGTAATGTATTTCCTAGTAATATATTTTTCATATTACCTGTCATGAAACTACGAGTTTCATTGCATGTTGAGACAGTCGAAACACGACAATTGCAGATCAACGCGACTGTTGGTCAGAAACTAAATTGATTTCTGCCCTAGGAAAGAAAGCGTCAAGTTTCTGCCCGCTTACTCAGTTTTTGATTTCATTTTAAACCTGTCAGAATTGAATTTATTAATTGTAAACAATTAATGTGACAGCTGACAATTCTTATATTTCATGAAAACTCTCAGATTCATTACAGGTAATATGAAAAATAGTATGTTTGGGCACGGGATGAAACACGATTTCAAACTCGAGGTGATGCCAGCCCTCGCTTTCGCTCGGGAAGGCAATCCACTCTCGTCTGAAATCATCTGGTTTCATCCCTTGCTAAACAATATACTATTGCATTCGCCTTCTTTAGAAAATTCGTTTCTTAAATTTTGAAAGAAAACCTACAGTATGGTAATAATGATCGATTAATTTAATTTAATCCTTAATTTTAATTAAGGAGAGAGAAAAGGACGTAGCCAAAATTCGGAAAAGTAGATGTTGAGGGAGAACGCGTGACACCCATCCCCATCCCGCTCCACCCATTTTTTTTTAAATTTTCAGAATTGAATTTAAAAATTCAAAATTTCTTAAAACTGTTCTGCCGACCTTTCCAAAATAATTCCCCGTAATAATAATAATGAAACAAAATTATTTTAGTAAGGTGAACAGTTTTAAGAAATTTATATAATGGGAAGGCCGTAGGCCGAGCTATGCTTTGTGTCAAGGATATGCGAATGTCGCAGGCCAAGCTATGACATAATGCGAATGATTAGAATTTGGGAAGAATTTCGGAAGAAGTTGGGTTTTTCTCAAGAAGCTGCGCAGCGGCGATCTGTTCTAGCCGCGTAGCAGAGAGAGGTGGATGTCCCCAGCTCCCCCCCATTTCGATTTTTGACTCCAAAATAGTCTTAATCGTTTGTGCATCGTTTGTGCAACCATTATTTTCGTTTGTACCCAAATAATAGGTGTACAAATTAATAATGCGGGTTTTGTTAACAGATAGCGTTACTAATACGTTTGTTGGTATTGGGCAATGACAGTTATGTCATTTTGAAGAGTAAACATACACCATAAAAAGTTGTTTGTTATTAATTATTATTGTGCAAGAAACATAGTTTTCCATAGCGTCGCGAATGTCCAAATTTGAGCCAAATATACAGCATTTGCGCGAAGTTCTACTTCTTTTTTTTTTAATTGTGGAAAAAGTGCAGCTGAAGCGCATAAAAATAATGGGTTTATTGGATCCATTAAAAAATGGATTTATTTCGACAATCCTAAGCGCAAAAAATCATGGGTAGACCCAGGCCAACCATCAACGTCTCAAGCAATACGAAAGAAGACATTGCTGTGCATTTGGTGGGATCAGAAAGGACCTGTGTATTATGAACTGATAAAACCAGGTGAAACAGTTACTGGTGATCGCTACCGACAACAACTAATCAAATTGAACCAAGCATTGAAGCAATAACGACCATGAATGGGTTAAAAGAACACATAAAGTAATTTTGCTCCATGATAATGATCGGCTGTATATTGCTAATCAGGTTAAAACGTACTTGGAAAACATGAAATGGGACGTGTTACCCCACGCGCTGTATTCACCAGACCTTCCTCCATCAGATTACTACTTGTTCCGATCGATGCAGCACGAACTTTCGGAACAGCACTTCAATTCCTACGAAGAAGTAAAGAATTGGCTTGATGGATGGTTAGCCTCAAAAACCGAGCAGTGGTATTGAGAAGGAATCCATCAATTGTCAGAAATATGGGATAAAGTCATACTCATATCTAATGATAGCCAATATTTTGATTATTGAGTTCATTCACTTTGCACTTCATATAAAGCAAAAATAAACACAAAAAAAACGCACGTACACCTATTAGTTTTCGAGATATTTCAAAATTAAGCTGGGGGGGCTGGAGACATGCTACCCCCCCCCCATTTCGAATTTTGACTCCAAAATAGTCTCAATCGTTTGTGCCTGTTTGTGCAAACATTTTTTTCGTTTGTACCCAAATAGTTTTCGAGATAATTCAATTTTAAGTTTGGGGGGGGGGGCTGGAGACCTGATTTTTGAAATTCGAATTTCGGATTCATAATAGTCTCAATCGATATCACTTCGTTTGTGCTTGTTTGTGCAAACATTTTTTTCGTTTGTACCCAAATAGTTTTTGAAATAGTCGAAATTTTCGGTAACACGTTGTAACATAACGAACATTGACGCGCTGAATGGATTAACGAGATTCTGGGAAAACTTGCAGCATGAAGACCAAAATAGTCTCAATCGTTTGTGCTTCATTTGTGCCTGTTTGTGCAAGTTTTATTTTCGTTTGTACCGAAACAGTTTTTGAAATATTCGAGATTTTCGGTAACATCGCATGTGGTAACATAAACAGTTATTTTAGAATTTCGGATTCAAAATAGCCTCAATCGATTGTACTTAGTTTGTGTCTGTTTGTGCAAGTTTTATTTTCGTTTGTACCCAAACAGTTTTTGAGATTTTCAAGAACCTTGCCGCGCATGATTGGATTAACGAGATGCAGGGAAAAACTTACAGGATAAAGACGTAAATAGTCTCAATCGTTTGTACTTCGTTTGTACCTGTTTGTGCAAGTTTTATTTTTGTTTCTACCCAAATAGTTTTTAAGATAATTCAATTTTAAGTTGGGGGGGGGTCTAGTGCGGCCCGATCTATTGAACTCTCGTGCGGCCTAGAGCAATATCTTTATAAACACTTTACAAACTCTCAATCAGTGCAGACACACCCCCAATTCGTGAAAACTTTCTCCACCCCTGCTCCCAATGTCTTAACCACTCCAAAAATATCACATGGATTAATTAAAAGATTTTCGCCTTCCCGTGGAATTTTTTCTCCGTGGTGTACTCTATGAGCTGCATCAATATGATAATGGCTTCGTGGCGTTTCTTCCAGAGGGGCTATGCACCTCGGTAAACATGCCAGATCAAAAAGATATGAAGAAATCGTGGATTCCTGTTATTTCGTTATAATCACCAATGTAAATGTAATCTTGTCTATGCATTTAAATTTTTTAATTTTGTTGTAAATTTTGGTATCAAAATCTTGCACGTCGCGTCGGTCAGGCCCGTAGCCAGGATTTCATTTCGGGGGGGGGGGGGGCACTTTTAAAAAACCTTATGTAAAATGTAAAATTTTCGGTTGTTTCTCTTCCATTTTCTTTGTCTTTTCAACATTTCAGGGGGGAGCCCCCCCCCTTGGCTACGGGCCTGACGTCGGTGTTTTCCTTTTCAATTGCTTTTTCCTCTATTTCCCAAATGTTTAGAATTTTAGAAAAGTTCAAAATTCAAATAACGATTTTTAACCGAAGGAAGTGCCAACTTACCGCCTCCCCACGACTTTTAAATCCAAAATTTTAAATTCCTTCCAATAGACGCAGAAACTTCCAAATTTCCAATCTGATGATAGTCAATAAGCTTGAAATAACGTTATATCGAAGCCATCGCACGGTGGTTCAGCCATAGATCATAATTGCAAAAAAATCAGAGTCGTAAATTATTTTGGCTTTCCAGTGGTATAAATACCTACAGGGACGTGCTCGGCCTTCTTTTTTGAGGGGGGAATTTGCTAAAAATTAATTAAAAATTGCCAACTTGACCAAATTTTGAGTGATTTTGCTAACTTGTTTCCAACTTTCGGAAATATTGGGGGGTCGCCCCCCATACCCCCTGGGTACCTCCCTGAATACCTACGTCACTCAGAGGTCATTATTACTTGTTTTCTCACCTTCATTCTGAACCCATATTGCATATTTGTTGCAACCGACTTTTCGGTGCCACAACGTAACTGAACAAAATGGAGTTGTTTGTGGGATGTTTAGTCCAGGCTATGAAAAGGTATAGAGGGAAATGCATGGAACACAATTTTTGACTTCGTAACTTTATTTGGACCAGTTAGGAGGTGAACATATCAAAAGTCCCCGCCCATAGCCTTTGAGCCTGGGGGGGGGGGCCTGAAGGTCCCATTTTTTAATTTTTCGCTTATATCTCGGAAACTATGCGTCGTAGTGCCATGACCGCAATATACTAAATGAAAGCTTATTAAATTTTCTACAAGTTTTATATTTGCAAGTTTTTGATATCTTGTATATATATCGAGATATCAGCTCTTAAAAATCTCTAATTTTGGAAAAAAACATTTTTTCCTCACATATTTTGCTCTTTTTGACCGGATAACTCTTCAATGATGCATCCAATAAATAAATGCCGGCCATAGGGTTGTAGAGAATTAAATTCCCTTCCTTCCCTTCCCAGTGAGCAGCATGCAGATTTAGGACAAGCCCGCCAAAATAAGGATGCAGCTGACATTGCCAAGCTAACCGATTGGTTTGTGAAATTTCCTCCCTTCCCTGAGACCAGTGACATCATGTCTATTGCGACAGGAATTGTTGGAGATACAACGATCACCTGCTACAATGCTATTGCAGTTGGTAAGCAAGCTATGGCTGAAATGGTCAATTCGGCATTTTCTAACATCAAATTGGTTCGAAAAGATCGAGCTCTTACCCTTTCGACAGTGAGCTCATCGATCAAGATCAACGACGAAAAGATTCCTGTGGACCCATTCTTATTATTCCGACGTATATCCATCAGCAAAAGAACAGACGAAGATTTAAAGATGTAGTACATGGAATACGAATTAGCCCCGTTCCCCTTAGCCCTATTCAGTGAGGGTGGGAAGAGGAAATCGACTAAGTCAGGGCTGTACAAACTATTCAACACTACCACCAAGGATGTACATGTTGCACAGCTATTCATTGTATTTGATGGAGAGCTCCTCCTCCATAAAGTTATTTGGCAAAGAGGTGCCAAGATATCGACAATCTGCGAGAGCTACATCCACTTTATCACAAAGAACTATCACGGAAGGAGATTTACTGTAGTCTTCGACGGCTATTCCTGATCAACCTTAAGCACGAAATTAGCAGAACAGCAAAGGCGCTATCGACTCAGCAAGTCTGCTGACATCCATTTCACCGAAGACACAGAGATATACGTCAAACAGGAAGATTTTCTGTCGAACAAGTTCAACAAAATCAGGCTCATCAACATGCTTAAAGTGAAGCTTGAGGACAATGGGATCAAGACCCTTCAAGCAGAAAGTGATGCGGACGTTCTGATCGTGGATACGGCTGTGGAAATGTCGGAAACAACAGCTATCGGCATTGTGGGTGAAGATGTTGACCTCATAGTCCTCTTGATGGCTAAAGCTGATGCGCACAAGGACATTATTTTCATCAAGCCTGGACGTGGGAAGATAAGGGATTCCTTCTTTTCGTCCAAAGAGCTTCAGCAACAAGGTTTCAAGGACGTGCTGTTTTTGCACGCCTTTACTGGATGCGACACAACATCCTCCGCATTTAGAAAAAGCAAGGTTGCATTTGCGAAGTTGTATCTGAAGTCGCCAGTGGTCCAGAAAGCAGCAGCGGTCTTTTCAGACCCTTCCTCCACCACCGCACAAGTACAACAGAAAGCAGGCGAAACCTGCATCTTGAGGTGGTATGGGGCTCCAGTAAAAGAGGTCTCCCTCAATGCCTACAGGTTCAAGTCTTTCTTGAAATCAGTGGTCACCATCAAGCCTGATATCTCTTGTCTTCCTCCCACCGAGAGAGCAGTAGAACAGCATTCCCTCCGAACATTCCACAAAGTTCAACAATGGCTGGGAAATGACCTGCCTCCTCAGATGTATGGGTGGAAGATTGAGAAAAACTGCCTGGTACCAGTGCACAGTGAGTTAGCAGATGCACCGGAAGGCATCCTGAAAATGGTTTTCTGCCGATGCACGAAAGACTGTGCCAGCGCGAAGTGTGGCTGCAAAAAGGCAAATCTCAAATGTTCTACAGCATACCACAATTGCCAGGGGAACTGCCTAAATGGGGTCCCTCAAATTGATTCAGAAGATGAAGAAGAACAGGAGGACTCTCTGACCCTTACCGTCGGAATAATAAGAATGGGTCCACAGGAATCTTTTCGTCGTTGATCTTGATCGATGAGCTCACTGTCGAAAGGGGAAGAGCTCGATTTTTTCGAGCCAATTTGATGTTAGAAAATGCCGAATTGACCATTTTAGCCAAAGCTTGCTTAGCAACTGCAATAGCATTGTAGCAGGTGATCGTTGTATCTCCAACAATTCCTGTCGCAATAGACATGATGTCACTGGTCTCAGGGAAGGGAGGAAATTTCACAAACCAATCGGTTAGCTTGGCAATGTCAGCTGCATCCTTGTTTTGGCGGGCTTGTCCAAAATCTGCATTCTGCTCACTGGAAAGGGAAGCAAGGGAATTTAATTCTCTTAATTATCCGGTCAAAAAGAGCAAAATATGTAAGGCAAAAATGTTTTTTTCCAAAATTACAGATTTTTAAGAGCTGATATCTCGATAACTATACAAGATATCAAAAACTTGCAAATATAAAACTTGTAGAAAATTTAATAAGCTTTCATTTAGTATGTTATGGTCATGTCACTACGACGCATAGTTTCCGAGATATAAGCGAAAAACTATAAAATGGGACCTTCAGAACCCCCTCCCCCCCCGCGGCTCAAAGGCTACGGGCGGGGACTTTTGATATGTTCACCTCCTAGCTGGCCCAAACAAAGTTACGAAGTCAAAAATTGTGTTCCATGCATTTCCCTCTATACCTTTTTTTGAGCATTCGTTGCCTGGACAGAAATGGAAATTGTAAAGCAAGGTATGTCTACTACGTTTTATTACTATTTGAACAAGATTTCTTATCATTTTCCCGCCATATTTGAACCGCCACTTTGTTTTTTTGCAATTACGACTTTCTAGTCGCAATCAGCAACCACTAAAACCTGAGTTTCATTCAAATTGAAGAACACCTCCATATTGTGAGAGGGCTTTTGGGATTTTGAACCACTGTGCGTCGGTTTCAAATCGATTTGTGGAAAAACTATAACGGTGCTAGCTTTTATATTTGGGTGCTTGCATTTTGGAAAAAAATATTAACCTGGGGGGGCTAGCGTTTTAGCGTTTATTTGGTCACTCGTTTTCAATATCGATTTGTGGAAATACTATAATGCTGCTAGCTTTATATTTGGGTGCTAGCTATGAGAATTCGGGGGATTGTAATTCGGATTGAATTCGAGGGCATGTAAATAGACCATAGTTTCCAAGACTTGGAGGCCGTGTTTGGAATATCCTATGGACCCAACCGAGCACGTTAAATTATTTCGTAAGTCTACACCCCTGTCCTTCCAGGGAGCACAATGTGGAAAATCTGAATCTGAGACCATAGTTTATCCTACCTGCAGTATTTGGTTGTACTTATACCTATTTCTTCCATATTAATCCAAGCTAAGTCGACTCTGCGTCCAACTACTTACCATCTTACTAATATTTATGACCCCTCTTTTATTCAATTACTTACTAAAATTAGCATGTACATACATGCAAGTACATGTTCTTATGATTACAAGTTTGAATTTTTAAAAATTCCGGACATGACGTCCACACTTTGAACTCCATTTAATATTGAGTATTTCCGAGATAAGCTTTATCTCTGAATACTTTATCATATAACATATTATGTATTTCTAAAAATGTAAAAATTAGTAAGTATCATCGAATATTTTAAAAATATTTAAATTCCTTCTTTTACTAAAATGATTTCATACTATTGGCTTGTTATAGTTAACTGACGTAGTTAAGTGAAGACCAGCAGTCTGGCGTAAATCAAACACGGATAGACTACAGAGCGGGAAACCGCGGTTCTAATCCTGATTGCATCGGATATGTGCTGTGATCTAAAAAGTCCAAAATCGATCTGTGGACTATGGGGAAGGCAACGGGAAACCACCCCATTAACATTTCCCTAGTAAAGTCTTCTTGGCTTAGCCAGGAGGATCGCTAACATCCGAAATCGGATAGGCACTGTAACAAATCATCCCTCTGCAAACACGACCCCTAATGGGAGAGTCGACCCCTACAGAGATCAGGATCTGTAACAATCCGGAGGAACCTCTCCAGTTTGTTTTGCCACGATGGTAATTAGACCAGCTCTTTATTTGGACGGCGGCTGGATCAGGGTTCTGTAAAAAAGACAGGTAGCTTGGGATGAAAACTCAAAAAAACGCAAATAGAATCAAATGCTTTAATTGAACAACCAGAACTTGAGAGATGTTATATCAACAGTTTCAACAATTGCAATGTAAATAAATCACTGTGCCAACAATGCACACAGTAGCAACTGAAAGATTACGGTTACAATCAAAAAGTGCACCCAGCTTAAATTTAACAAGTACCAAAACACACAGTAACCTCTATAGGCTACCAGTAATTAATATACAAAAGCCAAATAAATGCACATCGGTCAGACGAGTATGATAGAATAAAATTTACTTACATACACGTTTCATAAGTTTACAAACTTAGATGTTGACAAACGCATCTTCCTACTCGACATTGACCACTGGCTTGAAAGTTGGAATCTGTAACTTGTTAAATCACACAAGAAAACACTCGATTGCTATAATCGCGAACACTAAACATTCTGCTTGCAGATTTGTTGCTGGAACCTGGACCAGTGATAGATGGTGTAGAGATCTCAACAAGACGGAACCTTCCAAACGATGGAAATAATTTCCCAAGCGCTCATCCATCCAAAAACAATAACAATAGGATGTAGCCAATTAACTTGAAGAAATCCAAAATGGTCGCACAACTTGCACACCAACAAGAAAAAAACTGTAATCCATTCTTGCACATTTGAGTTACCCTATCTACTGTCAGATGTTATACAGTAGCACCAAAAACATAGCCAGAGCCGGAAAACCATATTACGAAATAAACTGGCCGATCAACCAGTGGTTTAACAAAAACACTCTTCAAATCGGCACTCAGAAAACTGACGCAACGAAAATATCGACCGCTCGGTTCTTAGGTACTCAGGTAACTGTTCTAAATCTAAATTCTACGCCGGAAATGTCCCTATCAAATTCGAACGTTCACAGTTCACGACCATCTGCCTAACAAAATGCATTAAATTTGCGATTGCATTTAAAATAAATTGTTACGATTAACACGCTTTTAAAAAAATTACGCCTTTAAAAATAATATAATTTTACTTATTCAATTTTATAAAATAAATAAAACTTAAATATTACTTATTCGATTCGTTGGTAAATTACTAAATATGTTTAAATAAAGAACGTCTGGGAATTTGTTATTGTATAAAAATAACCATAAAATTCTTTATGTTTAAATTAGTCAATTTTGCAACTTTAAATCTAAATGCTAGAGCCTACAGACTGGTATCATATTTTTCTTAGACTTTCATTGTTACTTGCATCCTGGTAAAACTTAATCTTATTGGTACACGACTAACAGGTCACTCTGAATAACCAATTAGAAACAGTTATTCAAAAGATAAACCGAAAGGAAGGGTACATTTCTAAAACGTGAACACACTTGTCTTCTGGCTTTGGTTCAGTAAAGAAGTCATTATGTTACGAAATGAATTAGTTAACTTATCGCTAACACTTTTAATCTGCCTTAAAATAATAATGAGTGTCAACTCAATTATCGTATAAACTAAGATAGTTATTTATCAAAAATCTATTCGAATATTTCGTTTGTGAATTCTACAATTATTAAAAATGTATCTAATTTTAAGAAGTTACGAAATAAATTTGGTGAACTCTTTAAACAGTGAATTATAAAATACAGTGTCCTTAAAAATATGGATAAATGTATCGCCGAATTGGAATTTCATGGATTTTGGACCACGTACCATCAATAATTAAAGAAAGTAAATGGATTGGGAAATCAACCAACTTTGACAACAAAATGCGCACAATGAGTGAATTCGTATTTATAATAAACTTTTGGGTACGTACCTATCACAATTATAATTTATCGAATTTCTATTTGGTAAACTTTGATTACTGGTTTAATTCCTTTAGTTTTTGATTAAATATGATCTTTTAATAATTTTGTCACATTTACCGTAATCACAGTTTATTTGTGTATTTATGTTTTTTAGAATAAGTTTTTGTGTATTAATTATGATAGATGTTACTCCGACTTTTAAATTACGAGTCAAGATTTGTGATCCATTTTGGCTTTTGTAATATTAAAAATGTATCGTTCAATTAAGTTATTTCTATATATTATAATTTTTTTATCTAATTCTGATTGATTTAATTTCTGTCTTTTCAACCTTTAATATAAAAGAAAAGCAGGGTAAGTATTCTCACTTAAATGCTAACTCCGGCCTTAAGATAAGATTTCATGCAGAGCTAGCTGGTCTGAGTTTTAAAAAGAGCGAAATCGCAACAATGTCGCCCGCAAGTGGAGCATTTAATTAAGAATAGCTTTCTGTAAAAATTAAATCAATCAGAGATGGAGGTTAAATTACGAATCGTATTGGTAAATAACAAACTCTTAACTACAAAATTCTTTAGTAAAAAATGGGAAGAAAATGTTAGCGATATTAAAAAATCTTTAACAGAATTTAATAAAATATTAAAAAACAATTTAACGTATGAAATTATCGAAATTTCGAAATCAAAAATTAGTTGCATATCAAATAAAATAAGCAATAACGATACAAAAGGTTTTTTGGCTAAAGAAATAAAAATAGAGGAAAATTATAATGAATAAATACCTACACATAAATGGAAATTAGATTCATTTTAGGGAATCAACGGTAGGATTTCTGGTCAAATACGATTTTTGATTTTTAAATAACAGCATAACTTTTACTTTTATGTCTCTATACCTTAATTTGGTGTATTTTGATAAAAATATTTTATATGAGTATAACGACTTCATTTTTGTATAACTATTTTAAAAATTCCTTAAATATTCAAACTTTTTGCTAGCTAAATGTTTAACGTTGATTAAACAAATGAAGTAACAATTTGTTTTAATGTTATCTGATTGGAAAGTAAGATCGGAAAAAATATTATTTTTGATGTACAAAAATAATGTCAATATAATTTTTGATTTTAAATCAAAATTAATTATGAAGAGAATATTGATTACTGATTTTGATAAAGTAATGAGATGTTGGGTGAGATTGAAAAGACCAAATAATCCCAATTATGACTGATTAAAATCCTGATTATGACTACTCCTGTTTCTTGAGAAAAATATCGAAATGCTTCCTCAGTAATTTCGAATCTATTAATACCGTTGTAAATATTGATAAAAAAAGCTTTTTGTATAAATTATTTTAATTAGCGCTTTTTATGAAAACATTGTCGTAGACAAATGTTTATTATGACTAACATTATTACGAACTTTTCTTCAAAATTTGAGTTAAACTATTTTTTTGTTTTTAATGATTAATTTGTAATATTTAAGAAAAACTTAAATCTTCCAAAAATCAATTTGAAATTATCTAATCCTTTAAAATTATTATTGACGTTTACTATGTGAGTATCCTTGGAAATTTTAAGTCATCTATTTTCTTTTGTCATAAAATATTATTTTGAATATTATTTATTATTATAATAACGTAGCTAAGCTTCCTAAAATTAAATTGAGAAATTATCAAATCTTTTAAAGTATATTAAAGTTTAATTTTGATCGTCCCTTAACAAATTAAAGTAAAAAAAAAAAAAATTATTTTCTGTGTAATCAAGTAATGTAATATAAATTACTATCTAATTAATTGTCGGAAATTTTATTAAACAAATTTTGATTTCTTGTGTAAAAAAATATTTAAGTCAAATTAACGTGTAACATAATAGCTATTTTATTTTTTCTTGTAAAACTGGATCGTAAACGAATGGGTTTTGAGGGAGTCGGCGCTTTCGAGCAAATTTGTTTAGGTATGAGGTCATATTATCCTTTTGTTTAGGAATGAGACGAACTCAGAAGTTTTAACTGATAAATAATAACTACTAAATTAAATTTTTTTAGGAAAATATAAATTAATTTTGTATAGAACTTTTTAATAACCCCGTGTAGTAACGAATTACATTTTTTATTCTTAAACATATGTTTCTTTATGTCTTATCAATTATAAATTTTAAATTAGATAAATTTTGCTTCTTTGAAAATCATTAATAATTACCTTGATCAAGTAATTAACTTAAAATAATAAATCAATTCTGTTAGTGAAAATTATAAAAACTAAAAATCTCTTTCATTAAAATTAATAATTAACTTATATTTTTAACTTGTTTAGTAACCCTGTTTTATACTTGCGAGAAGCAACTTGTTTGGTGACCCTTGTTTCTAAGAGACGATGATATCATAGGTATCGAACCCTCGAGTTCATAACTTAATAGTGTAATTCTTTTTAATAATTAACTCATAACGTATTCGAATATTTTTAAGAAAAGTAAATTTCTTAGTCCCTATTTTAAAAATTATTTTAAATAGCTTTATCAAATATATTTTAAATATCAGAAACTTAGTTTTGAAGATTGTGTTTTTAAATTTCGTAAACATGTAAAGTTAACGTAATTTTTTGTTTTTGCGAATTTTTGGAATTCTAATTATTTAGATTAAAAATTATTTTTGAAAATAATTTCGAATGTTAAGAAAACCATTGCTTCACTTATAAATTCGTAGATGTTTTTACATTAAATGTACATGTAAACGTACAATGTACTAATTATTTAACTATGAGTGGGTCGTTAATTTATATTAGATATCCATTTTAAATCCTTTTAGCTTTTCGTATTTTTATTTGCGGTCATAACGTAATTAATTTTTAAGTAAGTAAAACCCAATTCTTTTAATTTTGGATAAAGTTAGTTTCGTTAATTAAAAAACTAAATTCTTTTACTTTCTGAAAATCTAATTTTTGAACATCTCTTTAAATTTTGATTTTCCAAATTACGTATATTTGAATTAATTCTCTTACATAAAAGTTTATAGATTAACGTCCTTTTATAGATTTTTATTTTTGTTTTTATTGTAGTATAGTAATTTAAATCCTCCCTTGTATAGGAATTTCATGTAGAGATTTTGTCTAGTAATTACTCCTTAGATTTTTATTGTAGATTTTTACGTATTATCAAGTAATTTAGTATTTCCCTAATAAATAATAAAGTATAGATTTTTTGTTTTTGCATGTAATCTTTTAGATTAAATTTTTCCTTGTGTATAAAATTAACTTAGGTTGTCTAATAATTATCAATTATAGATTGACATTTTTATTTTAAGTACGGTCAAGTATTTTAGAAACTCCCTGTAAATAAAGTAAAGTTACCTTGACTATAAATTATTACTTATAAATTTTTATTTTTTGTTTTAGGTATAATTGAGTTAATTAAATTTCTTCTCTGTATATAAATTAAATTAGGCTATCTAATTATTATCATTAATAGATTTTTATTTTGTGTAACCATACTCTTTAGTAAGTAATTTCTTTTAGTGTAAAAAATAACCTCGTTAGCTAATTTTAGGATTTTATCGCGTAAGAATTTTGCTTAAATTATTAAATTAAGTCATTTATAATTATTCCCTGTAAATAATAAATCTTAGATAAGATTTTCGTTAATTCATTTTAGATCAAGAAATATTATTAAGTATTTAACGTAAATTATTTTTAAGTTGTTTTAAAGCTTTCCGTAATATTAAGTTTTATAGTTTTTAAGAATATGTGATTACGTCATTAATTATCGAGACGTCGATAACTAAAGAACAATGACCAACTTATTCCTTACAGGCTACCTCATCAAGTCCGTGAATAACACCAGAGGTGTTCGTTTCATTTATTTTTAGATCTGAAAGTTATACATTACAACTTATTCTGCAATAAATAATATCATTCTAGCTTTTAAAATGGAATTTTATTTAAAAATTATATTTTCTTTTCTAAAATAAAGTAAATTAACTATCAATTATTTAGTCATTTTGGAAACTAGCATTGAATTAAATTTTAATTTTTTCGTTTGATCATTTTTACTGATTAATTTATCATTGGTGTAGGACCTTAACTTTTCAAGTTCAAGGTGAACTTTGTTGTCGTTTCACATTCTTTAGTAATATAATTAGAACATTTTAATTTTATTTTTGCATACATAAATTAGTATCTTTATTATCATTTTTGAATTTAATTATAAAAAAAAAAAAATTTTATTTATAACTTAGTGTTATGTTTTGAATTACTTAACTGATTTCTATAATAAAATAATACGTACCTTATTGCGTTGATGGATTTATTTTAATTGTATTTCTGTTCTACCAGAGCTCGGTAAAAATTTGAAAAATTATTAGAAGTCCAGTTATGAAATAAAACTTCGATTATCTTTTATACGATTATTTAATGAATATCGAACTAATGCCGTTATAGTATTGTTAAATTTTGTTTGCAGAATTATTAAGTTCAAATTAACTTTAATAGCGTTTGAAATAGTAACTAAACCCTTTAGTGTTAAATTATTTCAGTTCAATTTATTATCCTTTTTGTAAATTAATACTTTTCTTGAATTAAATAAATTCATTATGTAAATTGTAATAACGTTAAATTTTTGTTTTATCTTCATTTTTATTTTTAACCCTTCATTGTTAAATCACTTCAGTTCAATTTATTATTTCTTTTTATCAATCAATATTTTCTTTGAATCAAATACATTCATTATTTAATTTTAGTAACGTTAAAATTATTGTATTATCTTCAATTTCATTTTTGAATTTTTATAAGTAATTTCTTGTTTATCAAATCTCAATTATATTATTTTGCGTAAGTCACTTTACTTTGTTTTTAATTAATCATTAATTAATTATAATAATGTTTTACCTTAATTCATTTAAATTTCTTTTCGACGTTTTATAACTTATATGAATTAAAACAATTTGAATTTCTTTAACAACATTTAATCATTTTAACTTCAAATTAAATTAGTAACTTCCCTTTTTATAATCATTTTTATTAGAATGATGACTTTATCTAGGTAGATTAGTACTACTATCTTAATTTTGTTATCATGTCCTATGGTTAATAAGGATGAGTAGCAGAAGGAAAAAATAGGTAACCCTACAAAATTATTGGAATCGTTTTTCCAGTAATTAAGTAGATACAACTTTTAAGTTGAAATTAATATTGGCGGTTGGCCATATGTAATTGACTCTTTGACAGGTAGGATCTGAACTACAAAAAGAAGTTAATTAAATTTCATATCAATTATAATTCTCGAAGTTAAGATTTATCGAAAACATTTTATTGTCTTTACGATTTATCAACAAACATCAATATTTGAGAATTTTTATGGAACTGGTCCATGTAAATATGAATATCTTTAAGTCATTTTAAATAATAAATTTAAAAATGAACAATTATCGGATTACATAAAATACGTATACAATAATTGTCCTGTCTGAGGTCAAGTATTACGAATTATGTAACTTTAATCGATCTGTTATCAAGCATATTTTATTTTTATGTGCTCATTTAATAATATTATAGAGCTATGTTGACTTATTAATTATATTATTTTAATATAGTAAATTCGTTAAGATGTAGGAAGTAATAAACCTTTTGATAATAACTTATGCCTTTATAAAGAGAATATCGAACATTTTAAGTGATTCTAAACAACCACTTACGTATGGCCCTGAACTTTCTTTGAATGTCGAGTATTATTATTTATTTTAGGTTTCTAAAAATTTTATAACAACATTATTATCAGCTTCCCTCATTTCAATAAAGAACAATATGAATTTCATTAAGATTTAGGAATTAATACACCTTAATAATACTACACTTGTATCTAATAGAAAAAAAAATCTCTAACAGAATTAAGTATTCTAAACACCCACATATGTATGGCTCTGAATTGTCTTAAATTTGTAGAGTATGATTATTTAATTTAGATCTCTTAATCTTTTTAACATCATTGTTATCGGCTTTCCTCAGCTCAATAAGAAGAGTTAGGAATTTATTAAACATCTTTTATTAACATCTTGGTTAAGGCCCAAATAAAATTATTTTGGCAATTATTCAGTTGCTGTTAAATAAATAAGGAATCAGAATTACGTCTGGTAATGCGTATTCCAGTTTAAAATCCCTTAGTGCTTCCAAGACATGTGTTTGGCTGTTAAGGAATTACAAAGTTACTTGAGAGAACTTATTGACGACGGGTTTTTAAACAATCATTATCTTTGCCTATACCATTTTGCCGATTACTTTAAGATTTAGTTGGTATAGTAAGTTAAGTTCCTAAATCAACAATTTTTTAAATGTAGGTCAACAATAGTTTAATAATTATAACAATAGTTATATATTATAGTTAATCGTTAAAATATAACAACTAACGATAATAATATATTTTATCTAAAAGATAACAGAATTATCGATGATTAACTTCAAATGATTAGCATCGCGTATCGATTAAATATCGCTAGCAATCTAACAATATCTTATACCGATAAGTCTCGAGCAAAAATCTTATCTTGCCGTCTCTTATCTTAATATTTTCTTTTCGAATCATTCCGAATAAAATAAGAATATTTTATTCCACATAATAATATGGTAGTCTTTGGTCGCAACCCCAATAATGTTTAATCGCTCCTTGATTTACTTTACCATTGATTATGGATTGATCACCTATAGTCGGTAAATGTAATGTTGTTTTGTTGATAGGCTCATTTCACTTTTAATATTTTAATTTTATCATTTTTTAAAATTTTTATTCTTAATAATTAATCAATTTAACGTAGTTATTCCTTGAAAACTTATAAAATTTTGGTATTTTGATATCATAAATTTTAGCATTTTAAATTTGTTTGTCTAATTAATAAATAATCAATCTATTTAACGTAGTTGTCACTTGAAAGCCTATCTGATTTTGTATTTTGTTGTCTTCATTTTTAGAGTTTTGAATTTGTTTTGTCTAATTAATAATTAATGTCGAGTATATTATTACTTTTACTTTTGTCTTAAATAAATTAAGTTTATATTATTTAACTTTAACGTCACGCGTGAATATGTTAAAAAAAAAAAAAATTTTTTTTGAATTAACTATAACGTCCCGTGTTGTAAGATTGAACATTATGTCCTTTTTCTTTTCTTGTGTATTGTTGAATTTATTAAATGTCGTAATTTACGAAGTTATCTAAATTAATAATTATTTTAACTATAAAAAATTTAAAATTCCCTTAGCTTAAAATTAGCTTAACCTTAGCTTAAAATTAGCTTAACTTCAGCTTAAAATTAGCTAGTATCTAATTTTGTGTTATTGAAAGACCATTGCGACTAGAACTAAACCTGCCATATTCTACGAAAAAGAGCTCTATAAATATTAAATATTTTAAATGCATCGCATTAAATTTAAGGCGTCTGGCCAATAACAATTTAGGCGTCTGGCCCATAATAATATTTTCATAATCCCCATTCAGGAGTGGCGGATATGAAGTAAGTTTCCATATCTTCTGAAATATTCAATACCGGAAATTGAATATTGTAAATTTGATTCTTCACATCAGGTTAGGTTGGGAAAATTTGAATAGGATGCTTCCTTATAATTTATTGGGACAAATAATGGCAAGACGACTCGGACTCTTGATATTACTCTGTAATTTTATTTGGTTGAATTTCCTTTACAGGACCGAACTTCCTAATTTTGATGCAACGGATTATTTTTGATAATTTATTATCTGAAGTAATACACTTCGAAACTTTTCTAGAAAATCCCTTTATTAATTTTTAATTTTAGGTTAGGTAGGGCAAAACCCAGCTTTTGGTCCCGTTAGTCTTCTCTTGATTTTATTAAATATTTTCTAGATACAAGACGAAGTTAACATAGTTTGATTTTGGATTATTCACTAATTTAATGTAAATATGATTTTAAACCTCGGATGTTGGAAGGAGAACTTGGGTTGATTTCAAGACTTTATTGGGATTAGAGCGCTCGGTTGACGCGGATACCGAATGTCACTCTGTAATTGTTTTGTTTATTAAATCTACAGGTCCGAACTCTGAATTTTGAGGCACCTTTTTATTTTAATAAGTTGGTGACTGTGAATAATACACTTTGTATTCTTAGGGAAATCCCTTTAGTAAATTATTTTTGATTAATTAGGTAGGGCAAAACTAGATTTTGATCCCGTTAGTTTTCATGATATTTTCTAAATATTTGTCTGAACATAATATGAAGTTAATTAGTTTTTTATTTCATTTAAATTACAAAGATTAAGATCTTGAGGATTAATTAGAATGGTTTGTAAATATGATGACCTTTTGTAAATTCTTATGGAATATTTCATGTTCTAAAGCGCATGCACCTGTAGGATCATAGCGGTTCTGAATCCCGTGCAGGAACTATCTACCTTCTCGTACATTGTTAATTAGTCCATGTTAAGAACTCTAATAATTTTTATGAATAATTGATCTTTAAGCCTGTAAATATGATGACCTGATTTTTACCCTGTGCAGTGTTGTAGATATGATTACACTTTTCAAGTTTTTTTATAAACTTTCTTTTACGTGCTGTAAATATGATTGCACCAATACTTTCTGGCTTCATTTCTTGATTTTAGGGTCAGAATATTCCAAATCAAGTGGCGCCTAACATATATTTCCTGAATCAATCCTTTGGTTCAGAAGAACAATAAGATCTTGTTATCATTTTCGAGCTAGTCCCTCCGTGAATATCTCAAGAAACTATCCTTTCCTATTCCAATTCCTTTTGTTTCCTTTACAATCCTTTTCCTACTTATATTGTGACTAAATAAATAATTAATTTTGGTTTTACGAAACATTTTCTGTATGTTTCTAACTTCACTATTATTTTACTACGACTATTACGCATTTTTTTTTGTTTTTTTATAACTTTAAAGGGAATTGTTACGATTAACACGCTTTTAAAAAAATTACGCCTTTAAAAATAATATAATTTTACTTATTCAATTTTATAAAATAAATAAAACTTAAATATTACTTATTCGATTCGTTGGTAAATTACTAAATATGTTTAAATAAAGAACGTCTGGGAATTTGTTATTGTATAAAAATAACCATAAAATTCTTTATGTTTAAATTAGTCAATTTTGCAACTTTAAATCTAAATGCTAGAGCCTACAGACTGGTATCATATTTTTCTTAGACTTTCATTGTTACTTGCATCCTGGTAAAACTTAATCTTATTGGTACACGACTAACAGGTCACTCTGAATAACCAATTAGAAACAGTTATTCAAAAGATAAACCGAAAGGAAGGGTACATTTCTAAAACGTGAACACACTTGTCTTCTGGCTTTGGTTCAGTAAAGAAGTCATTATGTTACGAAATGAATTAGTTAACTTATCGCTAACACTTTTAATCTGCCTTAAAATAATAATGAGTGTCAACTCAATTATCGTATAAACTAAGATAGTTATTTATCAAAAATCTATTCGAATATTTCGTTTGTGAATTCTACAATTATTAAAAATGTATCTAATTTTAAGAAGTTACGAAATAAATTTGGTGAACTCTTTAAACAGTGAATTATAAAATACAGTGTCCTTAAAAATATGGATAAATGTATCGCCGAATTGGAATTTCATGGATTTTGGACCACGTACCATCAATAATTAAAGAAAGTAAATGGATTGGGAAATCAACCAACTTTGACAACAAAATGCGCACAATGAGTGAATTCGTATTTATAATAAACTTTTGGGTACGTACCTATCACAATTATAATTTATCGAATTTCTATTTGGTAAACTTTGATTACTGGTTTAATTCCTTTAGTTTTTGATTAAATATGATCTTTTAATAATTTTGTCACATTTACCGTAATCACAGTTTATTTGTGTATTTATGTTTTTTAGAATAAGTTTTTGTGTATTAATTATGATAGATGTTACTCCGACTTTTAAATTACGAGTCAAGATTTGTGATCCATTTTGGCTTTTGTAATATTAAAAATGTATCGTTCAATTAAGTTATTTCTATATATTATAATTTTTTTATCTAATTCTGATTGATTTAATTTCTGTCTTTTCAACCTTTAATATAAAAGAAAAGCAGGGTAAGTATTCTCACTTAAATGCTAACTCCGGCCTTAAGATAAGATTTCATGCAGAGCTAGCTGGTCTGAGTTTTAAAAAGAGCGAAATCGCAACAAAATGCATGGGCGTACTCAGAAATATTGCGAAATGATATGAAAAGGAAACCAAAGTAAGAATTAATAAAAATTCGTTACAGCACCCAAAAATTTGATTTGGGGGCAGGGGGTGCAGCGACAGGCACCTAATAAATTGTGTTCATATTCGTCCAATAAAATTAGATATTTATAATTGTACGTAGCAGGGGCTTAGCTACCCTGGAATTTTATTCCAAAAATTGAATTTCTTTTTCTTCGTCGCAACTTTGTGATTTGAGGCTCGCCTCACGATCATAATATATCGCGATATATTAAAAAAATTTTAGGGGGAAATTTTCGAACGTAAAATTCAATCTGAAATGGTAAGACTACTATTAATCAAACGATATAATTATTCAATTAGCTTTAAAGGAGATGCTTACAACAAAAATAGATCTTTTATTAAAGCTGGGTCTAAGTCTCCAAGTAATTTGAAATTTTACCTCAGAAATTGGCTTGATCAAGCATTGTTAAGTTATTGTGACTTGGATCAATTAATTTTGAAATTCTACATAAAAGTAATAATTATCATTTTATTCAAATGATTATACGATAAAGTTGAGGAACATTGAAGCAAACTAATTATATTGCTTTAAATCCAATTCGGCTAAACTTGATAATGACTTCCATTAGCACTTAATAAAGCTATTTCAACTAACATAAGATATAATTATTATCCTACGTAATGCAAATTTTTCAAATATTTGACTACATCCTTTGGCAATTCACATAATTTATTTGAAGTAAGATCCAAATGTCTTAAATACTCAAAGAATCAAAGAAGCTTTTGCCTATAAATGTCATCTCGTTGAAACTAAGTTCTACGGTTTTCAATCATTTAGTTACATCAAATACTGCTATAATTATGTAAGTTTACTTCTAAAATTTTGGAAACTGAGGGAATCAGTTAGTTGCAGACGCAAAATTGGGTTATTCTATAGATAAATCTTCTAGATTCTCATTTTTTTCTCATTTTTGATAATGAATTAACATATTTGAATTGCTTTAAATATTAAAACTACCAAACGATTAAGTTCTTTACTTTGTTTTTTGTTATCCAGATTATTTTATTCATCCGAAGGCGTAATAACTAATTCATTATTTTGGGGAAATTTGTTAAATTGGATAGCATTATTTATTTTCTACCCAGAGTGATTAATCCGACTGACAATCGAAGTACTTGAAGTTTATCACAACTTTGGAGTAATTCAATCGCTAAAGTTGCTTCGTTAATATCAACTTCAAGACTGTTTTTGATTTGTTGTGCGTATTAAACCTCCTCTAAAATAGAGTCTTTTAAATTAAACCCATTAAATGTAAAATAACTTAATGCGATCTCATAATTGTTCTTGAAATTAATTTCTAAGCACATTAATATTTCAAGCTTTAAATTATTTATCAATTGATGAATCAGCTTTGCTTTTAGAAGTTGACATGATTGAATGGTTAAATATGTTATATTTGGAATTTGGCAAATTTACTTAAGTTCTACAATACAATATTAATTTTACTATTTTGTGTATTCAAATAATTTAATCACCCTTTAATATTTGATTGAATGTAAGAAAGAAATTGTGGAATTGCAGCACAATTTAATTTTCCAACAAAGAAAAATAATAAAATAAACGATAATGAGGCTTGCAATAAATCAATATTGTCGGAAATTAAATACATTTTTGAAAACTACCAATGACAGCATTCAACAAATTATATTTCCCATGCTATAAGAATAAAAAAAATGATAAATTATAAAAGTTTTGGTGAATAGATTAGTTTTAACAAAACTCATCAGAACATGTTGAAACACTTTTCGTTCAATAACTATTCAAGCCATCATTATAACTTTCTTGTATATGTCTAATGTGACCATTTGTTGTATAGGAACTGTTAAATATAAATGTAGAAAATATTATAAATTACAATGCCAAGGAATAGGTAGATAACCAATTTGTTAGATCTAAAGATTTGAGGAATATACACAAAAGTACACAGCTTTTTGAAATACTATTTAGAAAATTGTTTTGCCAGCTGGCAGCTGCTTCACTAATATGACAATGGAAACATCGTTAGTCCAATCATGCGCGTCGCTAACCAGCTGCTTCAAACTAATATGCGAAAGTTTTAAATCGGTTCCCAAGTAGACCTCCAAAATTTTCCGTTTAAAAATTAGGTTTCAATTTGAAAAAGTTTAGACTGCAGTACATTTTTGGATAATAACTATAATTATTTAACAAAATCTAATTTCTTTACCCAATTATTTACTGAAATTTGCTTATCTCCTACTATTAAGAACAACAATACAAAATATATTCGTATCATAAATTTCAATTAATAAAATTAATGTAATTAGTTACTAAGATTTAAATGAAATTTAGGAAACCCAAAGGTTCTTATTATAAAATGAAGGCATTCATTGTTATGAATCTATTCAATAAGTAATGAAATTGCGTCCCTCTTCAATGTCAGCTTTTGCTTTTTAGCACTGAAAGCAAAACCAAAAGTCTATTTACCCCTTTTTGTATCTACAAATAATTTCTACAGGTTTGTAATGTGGCTCTTTACTTAATTATAACAAAATTGTCAGTGCGTTGTTCTATAATCTAGGGTTTAAATGTCTAATAATTTATTTTAGAAATAATTGGATCATTTTATGAAATGACCTAATTAGCAATTATTTTAATAATAGCGTCGAAAATAATTTAAAAACAAATTTTTATGTTCCAATCCTATTAGGATGGGTCTTGTGAACGGTAGATTCGGACTGTCCACTATGAAGAGTAAGGTAATTGAATGAACGGTGTTGTAGCGTTCAAAAATATGCCTCGAATTTTCCACTCATTCAAAAAATATATATTTCATATTACCTATTATTACATAGTATAATATAAATCTTTAAAACATTAAAGTTAACTATGTATAGGATATCTTTCTTAAAAAATTACTTTCCTTAAGTGCCAGGAAGTGTTTTCCATTTTTTTTCAAGAATCAAATTTGCGTCTTCTTTAATTTAAAAAGTTGTCTTGCTGCTTTCTTACTGACCCCAGACCACCCAATTTGATATATTCACTATTATTATAAAATTAAAGATTTACATGAAATTTAAATTAAAGATTTGCATAATATTTAATTTTTGGGTCACAAGTAGTATTTTTTGGTCGAGAAATCATGTGAAAGAATGAAGTTCGCAGAACGTCCAAATATTTAATTACTTATTTTTTATTCGAGCCGTGTTCTACAGATTTCGCCACTGTATAAGTAACAAAATTTATTGATATGATAATAAATTCTTTTGTATTATATAACGGACATAATAATATTATTTCATTATCTTTATTTCTTTGTACATGGTCACGATCAGAAATGTGTTGTTTTAATTAAAATTTTAAGTGTGTATCTTAAATATTATCTTGATTGAATTTTGTCTCAAGAAAAATGTTTTTTGTATTTATCGATACGTTCTTATTGAGCCATTGTTTACTTTCGATTTGTGTTCATTACTTATCTGCCTATATTAAATAAATTTTTTTCGTCTTTATTCATCAATCTTATATATCTTCCGTGGAGGAATATTTTTTCCATAACGTTCTTTACAAAAATTTCATTAATAAATTACATGTTATAATCATAATAATTTTGTTTTACAAAATGCTTTGTTCTATAAAGCAAGTATTAATTAAGAGTAAGCTATACTGAGAATATGTCACACAGTTTAAAAAGATAAAAATTTATTCTTAATTTTTATTTGCTTTGTAGAACTGGTCCTTAGTCGAATTTAATCCTGTAGTTAACTCTTGAAACATCTCCGTAATATCTCGCTCAAATTTGAGAATGTTAAGCAGTAGTACCACCCACTACAACTTTCACGTGATTATCATCGACCAACCAAAATAGCTTTTACAAGTTTTTAGCAAGTATTTCCGCAGTTGAAGCAATCAACTAATCATAAATACAAAATACATGGTGGAACGTTTTGAAGTTAATCACGGTTAAATATTTCTAACCGTGATTAGTTAACAAACATTTTAATCAGAAATGGTGGAATAGGCCCTTAATGACTTAATGATGCTAAGCATGCAATTTTTATGACTATTTCCAATATCTTTTATTACATAAATACCAGCATAATCCTGTATTTCACAAACGATAATTTAAATGCCATCAATAATAATTATTAACTTTTACTAACATGATAGAAAACTTCTATTAATGCTAACAAATATTTTCTATTCTGGGATTAGTTTAAGTTAATCACTGATTAACTTAAAATGATAAATTAGAAGAAATAACATAAAAGGATTAATCATTAATTAACTTTTAATTGTTCCTTGCGAAATCAATTAGGTAAGTACTTTTTCATTTTAATGTGATAACTTTAAATAGAAGATTTTCCATTTTGCCGACACATGGGATCCTTAGGAAATTTATGTTTCTGCAACAATTCAATTTCGAAGTTAGCTCACGAGTTGTCACTTTGTCTTGCTTATTTATTTATGGCATTCACACTATCCTGTCTATTCATCATCATCATTATCATCATAACTTCATAACAGTTGTTTTGTTTTGTTTCTTGACAGAAGCGTCGTGACCCTCAAATGTTGGTGGGGTAGTTACCCTTCCCCATAGTTCACAGATCAATTTTGGACTATTTTATAGATCATTAACATTTAAGGATTCTCTTCGCATATTACTCTTGGTGGGCTTCCATTGCCTTCCGAGGGGAAATACTATCCTATATAGTATTTCATTGTATTTATACACAAATTTACTCGATTATGGTTTTTTAATATCGTATTTGAATTAAATATGGTAAACTACAGTTGACTTAGATAGGTTAAATGCACTATTTCTCATAGTTCCATTGCGTATTTTAAGGTTAATGTAGAAGGAATTGTGGTCATTGTGCTAAGATGACATACTTTTTGTATGGAGGCAAATATCATAAAATGTAAAAGTGATACAAAATAATATTAAATATACACTCATGCATCGCTTAATTATCTAGCCAAAAAAATTATGTGACAATGCTCTACATAAAAAAAATTAAAAACTAAGGATATGATTCTTGTGGTAAGATGACACACATCAGTCTAAAAGCTGGTTCACACTATATGATTTTTCATCTGACTCGGTCATACGAGAAGTCATGGCAAAAATCATACGAAACTCTTTTTTCTCTCTCTTTTCATATGACCAACAATTTTTATGTTCACACTGTGTAATATTGCTTGTGACTTTTCTTATTACTAAAACGTCAAAATGGCTGTCATATGTCAAAAAAATTCTAATTAACCTAAGTTTATAGTCTATGGTTTATAGCAATAAGTGGTTGATTTTGAATTGAATTTTATATCTAATAGAAATTATTCTGTCATCAGTGTCTATTTCTTCTTTTAGCCAATAATTTTTTAAGAAATAATCATTTTTGACGAAAAATTATGTTGACCAAATTTTAAGAAATTTTAAGAAAATTTGTCTAAAATGTTCGATAAATTTTTGTTCAAAAATATTTCAGTTTTTGTGATTATTTCAATAAATAATCATTTTTTGTTATAAAAATTTAGTTTTTGAAATTTCGGAAAAAAGTCACTTTTTTGAAAAATTAACGATATTTTGAAAAATTTAAAGAAAAATTTTCGATAAATATTTGTTAAAATATATTTCATTTTTTGTGATTATTTCGATAAATAATAATTTTTTATAAAAAATTCAGTTTTTGAAATTTTGTAAAAAAATCTTTCAAGAAGTCATAGCAAAATAGACACCGTCCTATTCTGAAAATCACTTATTATTTTGCTATGACCGAGCTTATTATTTACCTATGACTTCTATAATAGCAAAAATCAGATAGTGTGAACCTAAAAATATTTGTCATATGACAAGTCATATGACAAGTCAGATGAAAAATCATATAGTGTGAACCAGCTTTAAAGATGACGCACCTATAACTTCAAAGATAATCTTTTTATATCGGGTCATAACTCGAAGATGGATTGCTTCTTGAAGAAATTCATTTCAATGCCATTCTCAGTAACTTCTCTGTGCAAAAACAAAAAATCTGATCATGTGGAGGTTGGACGAATGGTACTAGTTTTTTCAAAACCACCCGTGATATTTCCGACCAAAGTAGCACTTCCATCGGCCGGCGACCTGATAAAGCCCTGCGGTTCTGCCATCAGGATAGTTTTTCAGCCAGGTGGTCATTTGGCGGTTTTAATACGCATTATGACATATTATTATGTCATCTTATTAAGGTGGGAAAGAAAGCAATTCACGATTTCTTTAAACTAAAACTTTGGGGTAACCTTCATTATTTTTCAATATTTAAAATGCACAGTAATATGAGGTGTCATACTGAAAAACTTAGTTTTCAGAATTATAAACAGAGTATGTCATCTTTTTAGAGATAGATCTTTGAGACGGTCATTGCCTTGCAGCTAACGCAGTTAGATGCAAATGCGGGGCACCGGGTTCAAACCTGGGGAGAGTCAAACTTTCTTATGACTTGTCTCCGTGCTTCGGAAGGCACGTTAAGCCGGTGGTCCCCTGGGTTAGTGAAATGCCACCATTAACATAAAAACCAGGATACATGGCACATCTGAAGGCAAGTCTAGCAAGTTACCTAATAGATGTAAAATTTTTAATGCTCACAGAACTAACACTGCCAAGGAAATGACGCAGATGTTAGTAATAACAAGCCTTACGGCTTAAACTACGTTGAAGAAGAAGAAGTATGTCATCTTAAGCATATTCCCCTAACCTCTCCTTTACGATAATTAACTATTTACACCAACAACAGTTTAAAATCGGCCGCTTGGCGTGAACAGGAAATCGTTGTTTATTTGAGTTTCGACTGAATTTGTATTTTATGAAAATTATTAGAATAAACCACTAGGTACCAATAAAAAGTAGAGGTAATTTGATATATGTAGCCGTAAAAGGTCAGGATTTGGTATCTATATAAGTATAGACCATTTAAGCTAAGAACAAGAAGGGGCAAGTTTACCAACGAAAGGGCCGCCGTTTGGTTTGTTTTCATTGACGGGCCAAAATAATTAATCAATAAAGACACTTCAATTGGTGGCCATTTTGTTGGAAACATGTATACTAAAGACGCTATTGTAACCCTTCTAAAAAAGAGCGGAGGTCCTATATAGTCCTCCACTACTCTTAAGTGCTCTTTTCCTTGAGACGTTACCTATGTTGCATAGCTATTCCAGTAAATAACACACCAAATTTCTTTATCTTTATTTATTAATTAAAACTTAAATAACAATGTATGTACATCCCTATAACCTTACACAAAAGAAGGACCTGGGTGACGTATGGTCGCTTAATTTACACATAATTTGATTTTTGGTCTGCCTTACTTATAGCCAGTTTCATAAAACTCTTGATCAGCCGACCCTGATCACCGATCAGCTGATCTCCGATCACGTTGATCGGAGTGTCAAAATCAACGGGTTTCATAAAGCTTTCTCCGCTTAACAGTAACATTTGACTTTGCGCTAACTTCATGTTTATTTACTTTTGGTTAACATTCAATTATTTTTGTATATTATGTGCCTTTTTTGTAATATTAACCCTTGTTGATAACGGATGAAATGATTTTAAATCAAAATATCTCATTTTTTGTTGTTCAAAACAATTTAAATATGTTTTATCAGTACTTTAAATTTTAGGTTAGAATATCCATGTTGATCTCTGATCAAGCGCTTGATCCTAGAAATTCGAGTGATCAAGATTTGACAGCTGATCAAGTGTTGACAAACCTTTATGAAACTCAAATGTGCACCTAACAGACGATCACCGACTGATCAGCTGATCAAAAGTTTTATGAAACTTGCTATTAATTTGTTGTAGCTGTGGTCACAATCACAAACACTACACTCGTCTTAACTTGTGATTATTTGCACAAACGCATACATGCTCAACTTCTCTTCTACGCCTTAGTGCAGTCTCACACGCAGGTTACGGGGTCAAAATTTGACTACGACCACGTAGTAGGGAAGCTCTCCATTGCCCTGCCTTGGCTCTGGTCTTCCATTATAACTATTGTCAAATATTACATTGAGCATTGTGCGTTTCCAATATTATTTTCCTAACTAGCACCAATACATTGCACTCGTTGTCCTGGATTATTAATCGATTAATTAGCAAATTGTACATTTTATATTTTATGCAATTAATTCACGATTCAAGTTTAGTTGACCGATTATAGTTGATCAACAACTATGGAATATAACTTAAATGTGTTGTAGTTAACACAGGTCAATAAATACTGATTCAATTCATGACAGTTTCAATTTAATTTAGTTGAAAATGGCGTCGAAAGCAAATTTAAATTTGAAAATTTCAGTTGAAAACGAACTTTTTGCTATTGAACCAATGTTCAACTGACGTTCACACGTCGGTCGTGTCAAACTTGAAAGCGATTGCCAAGCGACTGGTCACTTGAACGATAAAGTTTGACTGGTAGCGAGGATTATAAAGGCCTGATCTATATTTATCTCCTAGATTAATCTCTGGTAAATTTGTAGTGGTGTGAATGATGCTTAATAATCATGACATTTAATTTCCAAACATCATCTGTCATCTGTTGAACTGTGAAACTTTGCGTATCACGTGTAAATAATAAAATAATTTACTTTAAGATTACTATTTTAGTGTGCGAGTGGTTTATATTACATTCGAATATCGAATTAAAAGTTTGGAAATTAAATGTCATGGTTATTGCAAAACACCACTACAAATTTACCAGAGATTAATCTAGGAGATAAATAGATCAGGCCTTTATAATCGTTGCCCTAGGTCAAAGTTTTGTTGACCAACTAAAAAGTTGTTCAACTGTATTGAAACAGAGGTTCTCACTACAGATTTTATTCAACATTTGTTGATCAACTACAATCGGTCAACTAAACTTGAATCGTGAGAACGGGGCTTTACTCTTTATTATTGCATGTACAGGGTGTTACACTGTAGAGCATCGGTCGGCGACCTTTTCTTGCAAGAGGACCAAAAATTTTACATGAGGGTTAGTGAGGGTCGTACTTGGCATATAGAATTTACCGGCCTTCCCGAAAAAGTTTTTGGATGACCTCTTTTTAACCCTATTTCATAATAGAATGAATCTCTCAGACTGATGTACTGTAAAATTTCTCATCTTATTTCTATAGTAAATATTCTTTGATCCTAGAGTTCCATCAGGTTCAATTCCTACTAGCTCCAAAATCTGTACCGTGGTTTAGATTCCACATAAAACTGTAGGCTCTTCTTCCTATTCCATATTGGGTCTATTTTTCCTAATGTGGAAAGTGATATTGGGTTATTCCCAATTATGAGAAGTAATAATAATGATTCCTATTGTAACAAAAACTACTCTCTGAATCGCAACCCATAATAAGAGGGTCGACCCAAATAGAGACCAGAGTCCGTCACAATCCGGAGAGGACCTATCCAGTTGGTTTACCACGATGTTAATAAACCAGGTCCTTATTCATGTGAAGGCGTAGGTCGTGGATTTCTGAAAAAAGACCGGTAGCTTGGGAAAACTCGAAAAAACGCAAATAGTAATCAAATGCTATAATTGGGACTATTGCACACATGTGTCACATGACTAACATGAACCAATGATATTTAGCGATCCGATCAACTCTAACCAATGGCGTTAGAATTAAGCGATAATTGTTCAAGTTGCTTTGATAATTGCACATATGCAATTTGATAATTTTTGATAATTGTGTACGTTGCTCTTATTTATAACGTAATAACCATGACAGAATTTTTTAAATATTATTTACTGTTACATTGTGTCTAATTCTAATGTGTGCAATAGTCTTACCGAATTTATTACGTGCATTATTGATTATCATCCAATTTGACTACGTTACTATATTTAAACTTTGTTGTTATTAGTAAATGTCCTCATGCTTCGCATTCGGACATTTACTTGACAACAAAGTTTTCATGGCAACGTAGTCAAATTGTTACTGATAATCAAAAATGCACTTAATATATTATAAGTGATAAAAAATTAGGAACAATGAGACGCGATTTAGAAAATTAGTGGGTTGGAGTTTTCTACTTCAATTTGTTATTACACCATTGCTATTTTTCGCTCTCCGAGCCCTAACCCCTTTTCTGATTTTAAAGCCAGGAATCTAATACTCTAATCTAATTAATAAATAATAATTAAAAAATGAAAATTTCAATTTTTTGTTAATAATACGAATGTATCTTGAAAACGAATTGAGATTATCAAAAAGTAGTTCACGCCTTCTCCGATTTTGTAAGTCCAGAACTCAGGATATAAAATATGGATTCAAAAATATTCCAATATTATTGACTATCTCCTTCTGACGTCATAACTAACCTGTCCACCAATCACCAGATCTCATTTCAAAAATGTAGTCCAATCAGATTTCAATTTAGTGAACATTTCAGTTTCCTAATGAGATCTACCAATCATGAATAATATGTATAAATTATCGATCATTTTCGATAATTTTTTATAATGTTGCTATAAACAATATCAAAATAACGAATGGTAACTACGCATTTGTAAAATTTAATAAACTAACCGACACTCTTTGCATATTATTTAATATAAAAATAATGTCATCAGGAGATAGTCCACGGAATTTCCCTTTTGCACAAAATATTATCCTATCATTTGTTCTCTTAGGGGAGAGGTTTGCAGGTTGCCACCCATTAGCTTTTTTGCTCATAGCTCGTCACAAAATCAACATATTGTTGATATTATAATATTCGTTGGAAAGAGGAACTCAAAAGGCACAATCCTGACGTAGAAATTATTTGAATTTTCAAAAAATAAAAATTATACAGGAGTTTTTCAAAAGTACCTAAAATCGAGCTCTTGAAATTTAGGCTTGCAAGTTGCCACCCATCGAAAAATTGCTGAAAATGTAGAAAAACGGAAAGAAAACCAACTGATTTATAAAATTTATGGGTTTTTATTGACACTCAGTGGTCGTAAACATAAAAAAATTAGTGTAAATTGGCATAAAAAATCAAAATTTGATTTTTCATGTTAATTTGCATGATTCCATATTATTTTGCAAATTTAATTATTTAATGCAATAAAAACACTTCACTTTTGACTCAATAACAATTGTAAACATCAAACAATCATAAAAACGGGCATATGAGTGTAAACAAGCGAAACACGATAGGTAGTAACCTGCAAATCGTAAAGGGTGGCAACCTGCATTCTAGCACTATTTTAGAATTATATCTGAAAAAAATTGCTATTTCATGATATGTTTGAAATTTTGTTAGGATAATGTAAGTTGAATGTAAAAGCAATACAGAAAAAATATTTACTTTGATTTCTCGATTAAAATGTTCAATTTATGACCACAGAACAAAAACACAATTTTAATTTTTAAATTTTCACGATACAACTTTTCAAACTTTTGTCAACACACACTGTCTTAGTGGCTCTGTCCGCTCCAGAACTAGTTTAAAAGTAATCACACCTCCTTAGGTTTCGATTTCAGTCAAAATTTAGTTTATGACATTGGTCCAACACCAAAATCCAAGGTAGGTGGCAACCTGCAGTAGGTGGCAACCTGCAAACCTGTCCCCTACATATTTTCGATTGCAATCGGCCCTCCTCTTCGAGTCGGGCCGATTGTTGTCGAAAAATATGTAATCGAACATAATGATCGATAATATTTTATGCACATGGGAAATTATATATGAAAATTTTTTTTCGAAAGCACAAAATCTTAAAGTATCACGAAAACGACTTGAAAGCAAAAGACCCCACCCCATTGACTTGAATCGCCTGGAACTCGAATCCAAAAGGCCTTAAAAATAGTTTAAAAAATTTCAATAGAGCACAGAGATCAAAAAGCAAAAATATTTAAAGGTAGTATTTACTCAATTTAACTGAGTATGTTATTTTGCCCTTATTCAAACCCTTTCTTGTTGTTGTTTTTTTTTTCTATTTTATGTAGGTACTTTTTTTTATATTAGTTGAACATTGAAATTTCAATAATATTTTATTAAAATTTATCAAAGTTTATCAAGATCCTCTATAAATATATAAAATATTTACACAATAATGAAAAAATAGGAAGTTATACATACACCGTATGTACCTACTTATAGGTACGACTAAATTGATAAGAGTAAAAATAAATTTTTAAGTGTTATTACTTCAAAATCACAGCATTGTAGATTTGTATGGACGGAATTTTTTATCTTGAAAATTTCCAAATAACATTTACATGGAATTTGACGTCAAACCAAATTAGTTAGAGAAGAGTCCTCAAAAATATTTAGTTATCCTGATATTGAAAGCTAATTAAGTACTTTACTGATTAGTGTATTTTATCAACAGTAGTATAAATACAATAAGTAAATATTTTTTGATTAAATTGGAAAAATGATAGTATGTTGGTGCATCGATAAGTGATTACAGTTTTTCGCAAATTGTGAATATGAGTTCTGATTTTGATAGTTATTATTGCTAATTTATATATTTACGTGGTCGAATTTGCGGTGACAATTGTTAATAATGTTTCTGTGACACAATTTTAAAGTGAAACTTTTTATTTAGCAAAAATGTACAAATATAGCAAAGTTGCTCTTTCGCGAACGAATTCCACGATATCGGAATCCGCGCTGTTGAAAGCCCTTAACGGAGAAACTTCCAAAAACACTGTTTGCTCCAAAAATAAAACCTTACTTTTTCTTACGTATTTCCTTTTTTATGTGATATTTTTAATGTTTGGTGCTGCAGTGTACACTCTTTTGGAAACTCCTGAAGAACAAGCACTAATGGAAAGAGTTAGGGCAGCTAGACAAATCTTTTTAAAAACCTATCCTGGTGTTTCAGGTAGGCTTTTACTTTTTTACTATTTTAATTATTTACGGGAATATACTACGAATTGCTCATTTTTGTATCTTAATTATTAACGTTGTGGTTTGATGCTGACGCGTAAGAATGGATTAACAAGATTTAAATCTTTTTGAAGCAAACAAACATTTATTACTGCTTTCATTATAAATAATAATATTTTGTTTACTATCGAATTAAAATTTATTCGTTCATATTATTATTTTATAATACAATAATAAATAGGTAAACAAATATTAAAATTAGTTTAATTAAATCAAAAATTATTGTTCAAGTTTAGATCAGATAAACAATATTTTTGTAATCGTCTGACCTGCACGTGCAAAAGAGAAATATAGCATATTATCTGTTGATAATGTAACTTCCATACAAAAATATTCCCAAACTTACATTTATTTCTTGAAAATGGACCAGTATATTAAAGGGCTAGAAACGTCACACAAATAAAAATATTTTTTATCCCACCTACAGAAAATTCAAATATGGTTACTATTTCAAAAATTATTTCTCTCGTTCATCCAATCTTGCTCGTCAACATTAAAAACTTAACATTAAAATTCATTTCACTGGAATTAAAAGTCTTGGTTCACATGGAGGATTGACCAAAATATAATTTCGACTGATGTTTTAATGAAGTGAACTTGATTTGCACGTGTCAATTTGATTCGATTTCAATATTTTAATACCATTGAAAACCATGTAATTAACTTAATTAATTGTAATCAATAGATATTGAATTATTTTTTTTAATATTGTGTGCACAAATATATTTACTTTTAATCCAACGTATTCGTTTAATAATTTAAAAGAAAGTTTAGTAATTTTAAAATAATTATACCCCACACCTATGCATATAAAATTTTTAATTCAGACGTTTTTACATATTGTCAACATCAATTTGAATTTCATTATGTTTACATACATACCTACTTTATTTTATCCATACATACATCGTAAAAATCTAATATTTCAATAACAATTTCCATTTTCATTATTATAAAAATTCCCATTATTAAAATTATTATTTTAAAATTGCTTTATTTTGAAACGTAAGCTAAAAATAGTTTTTGGTTGTTGACGTTGAAGTTGTTTATTCAGGGCATTATATCGATTCGCATTCACAAGCGCAAATGTTAAAAAGCATCTTTACGAAAATTTCACGTTTTCAATTTTTAAAAGTATTAAATTATGATTTCTGTTTAAATATTTGCAACGTGATTATTAAAGAGTTATATTTTATATTAAATATTTATTTAGTTTTTTTATCTAAGAGTGATAGTAAATAAATATTAACTTCAATCAATCCACTCGTAAGGATACATTAGCTTCTCGCCCCCATTGAAGAAGTTTTATCGTCACAGTTCTACTAATATTTTTAAATTTTACAAAACTTAAGTATTTTGTTTAGACGAATTATTGAAAAAAATTTTCCGTGATAACAATAACAACCGTACGGCCGCACTTGGTCGTTCCTCGAACCTTATAAGCTTAAAAGCGCACAGAACAAAAAGTAATTTTAATACAACTTTCCCATGTGTATCTTTGTTAAACCTACAGTTTAACGTGGAATTCGAACCACGGCACAAATAACCTGAAAGGAACACCCAACTACTCTTACATTTTAGCACGCAGTCGTTGTAGTTCTTTTCATTTTACAGCAAGAAAACATTGTTCTTCACTCAAGCTGTTCCTTTTATATCAATCAATCAATCAATCAATGAATTTATTGGTATATTGATTCAATACAATAAACTTTTTAAATAGAAACAACAAAACTTTTTTATTTATTTGCTATAATGGAGATTCATGAGTAAAAAAATTGCAACCCACATAAAAAACTTTGTTAAATTTTTCATTATTAAAAAATTACTGTTAACTCAAATAAGAACTATCGCAAAGTGTAATTGCAATTTATTATGTTACCGTTACCATCGATAATATCAATAATGAACTTAGTAAATTGGCATTCTTAATTTGTTATGTTAACTTTCAATGATGTATTAATATTTATTGAATGGTAGAAATGGTACATATAATATGGAATAAATATACGCTATCGATATTGTACTAAAATTCCACTTTATTAACTTATGAAACCATTTTTGTTTACTTCTCCAAATCTTCCGGTGAAAGGGTAAAGTAATTAGGCAAAAGAGCATTAATATCCATTTATTCAATTTACTAATTGCTTTATTTTGATGGCAATTTAATTAACTACCCATTCATAAATGCTAATTTATTTTGCAAACAAAAATTATTTGCTAATAATTATTATATATTCTATATTTCATCATCGAATTCAATTCATCAATATTATATTTTTCAGATAACAAACCATCCAAGTAGAAATTATCTTAACTGTTCTATACACAACATTAACAAAAGGTTCAAAAACGCTCAATAATGAAATATATTATTCAGTATTATAAAACTGTCCTCGACAATTCAGCCAATAATAAATTTAAAGTATTCAAAATTAATTAAACATAAAAACATTCAATTTTTGTTTATGAAAATACTTAATTAAACTTTACTAGTTAGGAATTTCAATAAAATTAAACACATGAAATTAATTAAACCTTTCACTTCCACACTCGTGGTTTAAAATAAGAAAAAAACAACTTTCATCAAATACAGAAATATGATCTTAAAAAAGAAATTTTTTCAAGAATAGAGTGTGATTTTAGTATGTGTTATGTGAAATATAAATTAAACAAAAACTTAACCAGACGTTAAAATATTAGATTTTAACTGTAAGTAAAGAACAACATACAAGAAAATTTTATTTAAAAACACTAAGAAAACATTTTCTAACCTTTTTGTGACAAGGTACAAGCAGAGAATAATAGAAAAAATGAGAAAACTGAAACTACGGGGGGGGGGGGTCAAAAACAACGTGGTGTTTTTTAGAAAAGTTGAAAAATATAGTAAAATTAATAAAGATATGGCGAAGTAAATTTGTCAAATTGTGCCCCCCCCCCCCCCGTAGTTTCAGTTTTCTCATTTTTTCTATTATTCTCTGCTTGTACCTTGTCACAAAAAGGTTAGAAAATGTTTTCTTAGTGTTTTTAAATAAAATTTTCTTGTATGTTGTTCTTTACTTACAGTTAAAATCTAATATTTTAACGTCTGGTTAAGTTTTTGTTTAATTTATATTTCATCAAATATTTTGAACACAACGATCTGACTACTGTATATTCAATATTAATTGTTTCAAATGTGTAATCTTTGATTGAATTTATAACTTATCAAATTTAGGAACAGCGACAGTTACGAATTTTTGTTTCGCTAATAGTTATTTATGTATCTAGTACTGAAAGTGTACCTTTTTGGTATGAGGGTGGAAAATTATAGACTGAGGCGTAGCCGAAGTCTATAACCACGTAAATGCCAAAAAGGCACTTTAAGAACAAGGTGCATACACAATTTTATGTGAAATTAGAATAAAATGCATATATTTTACAAAAAATTTACGATAATATGTTATACGGAATAATTTAAAGAAACGATCAAGTTAGTAGCAATAAAATAATAAAATACGTCAATATTTACTTTCTAGTACAGATCTGTCACCACTTCAAATGTTTTATATAAATTTTAATGATGAATATGTCAGATTTTGATTAATATGACAGATGTGTACTAGAAAGTAAAAAAGTCACGTGTCTGTACTAGAATGAGCTATTTTCAGTATTGTTGAGTGAATATGTACATTATAGTACGATTTTACATAAAAATAGTTCTGCTTCTTCTCGTCAGTAGTTCTGCTGCTTTGCCCTGTGCCTCGTAAGATTTTTCCATTGAGTTATATTATCTCCTTAAAATTACTATATTTCTGCGACATATTGTCATATTTCAAAATTGGGGATAAAAATCAGACGAGATAATTTCAACACAATTAAACATTAAAATTTTTTATTTTAATCCTAAAAGTTTAGAAATTGTAAATAAAATTTGTATAAAATGAAACAGATAACAATTACTAGTTTAATTTGTATCCTTTATTAAATTTGAGTGATTTGTCTATAGGAAATCTGATGCTTTCAAATTACATAAGGGCGAATGTGCTCACAAATGGGTTGAAAGTTGAATGTGGATTGAATGAAGGTTACATTGGTGTATTACTTGTTTTGATTATTGTATAGCCATGATAGTAATTAGTCCATATTGACGTTTAAAACCTAAAAGAGAATTTTAATTATTAATAATAAAAAGGTAAATTTAGTAAGGTTTAAACCATCGAGCTAAGGATCTGAAGGCCAATTCTTATTAAAAATTATTCATTTGTCAAAAATTGTTCAATCAACGATATTACCAACAAAAAAAAAACAATTTTGTAATAACTTTTACGTCCAGTTCCAACCGACGTTTTTATATACTTTTTGGTGCCAGTGATTGAATTGAAGTCCTTCTTCAATTTACTCCAATAAAGTAAATTTTAAGGTAAAATATTAATTTGGGAAAAGCTAGCACCATCTGATTTGCAAATTGCACCGTTTTAGGAATTAAATTTCCGACTATTGTCGCAATTTTGGAGCGAACAAAATAATCATTACACCAGTTTAACTTCAAGAGCATTGGAAGATTGGTTAAATTACAACCGATGACCTGTGAATTGAATTTAAAAAATTTTATATGTGCTAATGAGGTTAAGATTTTAATTATTGACCTGAACAAATATCCCAAATTCATTCGAATGATTTCCAGTGTATTTACAGCTGAATTTAATTTTATAACTAAATTTCACAGTTATTCAGAACTTTTAAAACTTTTATTCGCGAGCCGGTTCAAATGTAATTATAACGGACTTTAATATAATCTCCCCGCCTGCTCGACTCACATGCCCGTAGTAGAAAGAAGAAAATTAAAACTATGATGTACTTTAATTTTTTTTTTTTTTTTGTATGAAAACATTGAATTTTAACCTGTACGATTTTACAAAAATTAACAAGCTGGAATTTAATAGCTGTAAATGAATGATAATAAAATTGGCTAGTAGGCCAGGAATTCAGCAGGAATTCGGCAGGAATTGTTATCCTTATACATTTTTGAACCACGAATTTTGAAAGAGTTTTATGATATTCGATATTATCTGTTTTAAAATTACATTTTGGTTCTTTTGTGTAAAGAGCATTTTTTTATATCAATATTCATTTGTGACGAATTAAATGTTGAAAACATTTTGTCAGTTAGCAAATTAAACAAAAAAGGCACAACTTTTTCACCGTTTACATCAATCACTAACTCTGTCGACATACGATATAAAAAATATCGTGCAATAAAAATGTCAGATGTAACTGAACCATTGTGGGCAATTAATAAACCCAATTAATAACATTTAAAAAAAACCGTGTACAGATTTTCAATGTATGAGATATTCCTTTTAATTTCCAATATTCCTGCTTTTAATTGGCAAAGCTGCAAAATTTAAAGCTTTAAAAAGCAATCATTTTTCGCTCTTTCAACTTAAATTTATCAAGTAAATTACTACTTTTATTTTGGTAATCAGTATACGTATCGGAAAACTGCCAAAAATGAATTATGTGTATTGAAAAGCTTTCATTGGGATACTGAAAAAAGGAAATTATACAATTTTGTTTCTCATACATTTTTTCACAATTAAATTATTTTTTTTCTTTTTCAAAGAAAAGTTTTTATTTTCTAATAAAAATAATTCAAGTGTATAACCAGTTAGTTATACAGGGTGTTAAAAAATTGTTGTACCAAATTTTAAGAATAAATTGTCGGTTTAAAGGTAAAACTCACTTCGTACTTACATTAGTGTACTTATAGTTAGTGAGCGAAAAAAAAAGGGACGTATAATTTTGAAATAAATGAATTTTGGAACTATATGCTTACAAATATCATTTTACTAAAATTCGGAACCTTCTCTTTTCAACACCCTGTATTGACGTGTTTTCAATATTTCGAGTTATTCTTCTAACGAATAACTTAAAAAGGAATTTTAAAATATTTTTTAACCTTTATATTTGAAAACTTTGTTTGTCAAACGCACTTCGTTGCCAGAGGAAATCCAATAAATTTGTAAGGCTTTGATTTAGACATTCCTTTACAAAAGACATACATTTAGAGAAAATATATCTTTTTAAATATTAAAATTTGTAATGTCTTTTTTATTCTATAAAAATTAGAGATATAATAATATAGAAACCTTGCTTCCATAAAGTTAATTTCTAAAAGAAATTTTAATGCGAAATTAAATTATTTTTAATTTTTTTATTTTTTATTTTAAAATTTTGCCATTAAACAAATTAGGATTTAAAAATAAATTGTTATTGTAATTAATTCCACGAAGTGGGCTGTACAATGTTAGACCGCCTCATTTAAAATTTTTAATTATTTGAAGAGTTTTTTTTTTCAAAACCAGTAAAATAATGAAACATTAGGTACATAATTAGTAACAAAATTAAATATTGTAATTGCTACAAAGCTGTTTTTCTGCTTAAATTACTTTCTTTAGAAACCTGATCTAATATAAATTCACTTCGTTAGTCCTTCTATGTTAACATGAATGGAACAAATTGGTTTAGAAAAATAAATAATTTAATTTACTTGTGTCGAATTTATGCTTATCCCTGCAGCGGTAATAAAATAAATCTCATTTGGTAAAAGACATTATGTATGGACGAAGGTAGGTCATTTAATATAAGTATACATAGTCGAATAATAAATATAAATTAAAATCGATATATTGCGATAGGTTATTTCATATTGGTGGTAGAGGTAATTTTATCTATAGTAGTTGGGAGTGGCTAATGTGCAGAAACGAATATTCGTCATTTCGATTTTATGTTTGTGTCAATTGGTGGATTGGGTGTCAAGCGTTCTCCCTCCTCATTTGCCGCGCAAGCCCCAGTCACGTGCGAACTACTATGAATAAAATTACCTCTACATAGTATTTTCTTAAATAAATTTTATTCTTGCAGTAAATGAAGCCAGTATTAGTAGTTCGGTTTACTGGTTAAAACAATTAATAAGAAAGTAAAAATATTTATTTTGGATAATTATGAAATAACTTAGTGGTTAAATTTAATTTCGTTGTCTAAATAGTTAATTTAGAAATGTACTTCGTTAAAATGAGAGAAAAACTAATTTATTACATAAAAAAAATTTATAATTTCCTATTTTTCTAATTTGTACTGTCTCATTGAAAAAAGTTACAAACCCCCCAATGGACTCAAGTTAATTTGAGCTTTTCTTTCTAGATGATGATTTAGAGATACTAATCAAAGAAATTGTTCACGCCAGCACCCGAGGAGTTACTGCTACCAGAAATGCTACAGGAGAGCCCAATTGGAGTTTTGGACAATCGTTATTTTTTGCTAGTACTGTCGTTACAACAGTGGGTAAGTAAAAATGTTTAACTATAAAGTTTTAACCCAACAGTTAAATATTAAAATACTTTTTGGGTTATTTTTTACAATTTTCAATTAGCAATGTTATTTGTTCCTTCTACATCAATACACTGGAGGATAATTTATTTTAAAAGTTACAATTTAAAAACAAAATTTTGTGTGGAAGAAAAAAGTAGAATATTTTGTACGAAATTATGTGTCCTCATCGGTCCTTTTATCCTAATGATGGTTTAATTAGGACTTTATTTCTGACGATTACCTAGGAGGTTTGCCTTTGCCTGTTGAAAGACGACCAGAATATAGTTCTTACTCGGCCAGGCTCAAACCCAATTCACCACTCAGCACAAGTGGGGGAACAGTACCATTTAGGTACAAGAAATGTAATTACCTGATTTTTTTAATTTGCAAAACATTCAAACGTGAGTTTTGTTTCTTCTTTAGAAAATAATCCTTTTTTAAATATACTGGTAACATAAAAACCTTAAATTAAGTCAATATATGAAACACATTTACATAATATGTAAATACACATATTTTTTGTGTAAAGCTTAGAGCTAAGGGAATTAAAATTAATAAATGAAACTCTACGCGCTGTTTTGAAAATGGTGCGCGTTGGAACAGAAATGCTCTAACCACCAAAGTATCCTGACAATATGAAAAGCAATTTCTAAAATATGTAGCATTTATTTAGAACTCAGTAAATGTTTTATGTTGCATAAATTAATATTACATGGGCAATTAAATTTTGATTAAAAGTTATAATGGTAGGTGTAAGAGATATTAATACATAAAATACTGTAAATAGTTATGGTTTTCCTCCGTATTAAAATTTTAAATGATTACATAGCATACAAATTAATTTATAGCTATCATTATTATTAAGGGTTGTTTTTATTATTTTCATTATTTTGCACATCTTTGTAATATTTTTGCTCCGTTATTGAGAAAATAAAAATGTACCTATTTACATAATTCGTAATGGTATTTCAGAAACAACACAAAACAACTAAAAATGTACAATAATTTTATTTATTAGTATTTAGCGAATAAGCGAAGCCTTGGGGTAATAATTCTTCTTTAGGGTGGTTTAAACGTATCCACTTATCTTAACGTGCTGGAAGACAATAACAGAATCAGATTAGAGAAATAAATTTATAGAGTTGGCCAAACAAACACAGAATACTTTATATCTTTTTATTATTTAACAAACGTTTAACCTATAAAGCACTTCGAATTGTCATTTTAATATTTTGTTACAAGACGACGAGGGTTAACAATCTTTATCCCTGAATAAATATTTAAAAATGGAATTAATATGGGTAAAAAGATCAAAATGTGAGTTAAATAATTAATGATAATACAAGAACAATGTAAAAATGTACTAAAACAAATTGGTCCAAATAATTTGAATCTAATAATTGTACCTATGAAACCTTCCAAATATGTCCAATAAGATCGAGAAACTTATTGCTGTTCTATCTAACGAAGATGTATTATTAACTGGACCCAGGTTGAAAATTTATCTTGAGTCAATGGGCGTAAAATTCAATTGTACAACTAATTGGACATAAACTATTGATTACATTTGAGTAGTAGGGATGGCTTATTTTTTGACACTCTAATATCATCATTAAATACTCAAAATGTAAACAACAGCATTATATAATAAATACATATCAGCACGAAATTACATTAACCTCGGTGATTAATACCAAAAAAAAAGTAATGAAATGATAAATCTTTTAGTTTAGCTTAATTAGAAGAGAAAAAATTGAATTAACGAATCTAACTTTTAATTGTTATTTATCAATTATTGTTGCAACCATCAATTATTAAACTGCATCTTTAAATGAAGAAGAAATTGTTAAAATTAATGTATTCAAAACCCTCAAGCTTATCCAGAGAAAAATTTTAAAAAAAATAACCAAATCATAAGGGATCAATAATTTTGTAAAAATTGGAAATATATTGTCATATTTCAAAATTGACAATCAAAATCAGAGGAAAAAACTTAATTTCGAACCCAGAATAAAATGATAAATTGTCAACCTTGCTAAAATTGTAATTTTGTAAATAAAATGTGAGAGCCAGAAACAGCTTATAAAGGTCAAATAAGGACATCTGTGCTCACGAGAAGGGTTAAAAATTCGAATATCTACCGGAAATAAGTTACCTTGATGTGTTGATAATTGTAGATATTGTACAGCCATAATATTAAAATCGAAGGCAATTTTAACTTCTGAGGAATATGATAGGAGCAACCTAAATCCTGAAGAAGAAGAAGAAGAAGAAGAAGAAGAAGAAGAAGAAGACGAACAAGAAGTTATTTGATGCATGGAAAGGTCGACCAGGTATCCTGGAAAAGGACTCTTCGAGGTCTTTTAAATTCTGAACTCTTAAATTGAATTATCCATTGAGTTTTGATGTAATTAGTGGAATACTAATCATTTACATTTTTGGGTCGAATTGATATCGAATTTATGATGCAATCTGAAAATGAAATAATAAGTTTAAAAGTTCGTATTTGCTCCAAGAGATGAGAGTCCAAGGTGAACATTTCGTCACCTGAGAATTGGTTTGTTCCATGTCCATTGGAAATCCTATAGACATTTTCCTATCATTATCTTATTGGACATTATCCTATTGGTTTGTTCCAATTCTAATCAAAACCAATTCTAGGGTGACGATTTGCTGGACAAGATTTGCTTTGCGTACCTGGTGCTGATAATTCTACGATGTGCGGGTTAACAAATACCTAATTAATTAATTAATAATAATTATCTTTGATGAGAAAGATTATTCACTACCAATTTATTATAAACAATTTCGCGTGTTGGTGTGATGATGGACGCTGGTAGCTTCTGAAGAAGTGAGTTTCTATGCAAACTATTTCGGCACCTTTAAATAAAAACGACGTTAACTCCGAATAATAATCAATAAAAAAGGTACCCAACGTTCTGCTTTTGATTAAATTATTGTTTGCCTCATTTTGTTCTTGTAAGTAGCAAAAAATTTGAATTTAAATATCCGTTTACAGGTACATAAAGGATATTTTTGGTTTTAAACTGAGTTCATTTATTCAAATGGTAACAATTGCGGTGTTGATTTATTTTTAATTATTGATGCACAAAAATGTATCTTTTGCTTAATCAAAGTTTTGTTTCTATTGAAAAGTTATTTTAATGGGCGAGGAAATCATACTCATGGTGTTTTTATTTATTTTACAGCGATTTTCCATTTTGAAAGTAGATCTTGGGCAGAAAAGTGATTTTGTGTTGAGTATTGTGAAATCCAAGAGCGATATACATCCGTAATTTTTGTAATCAAAAATTGTACACGTTTTATTACAAAGATATGGTTATTTTTGTAATATTGAAGAAGAAGAAGAAGAATCTTCATTAAATCAATTTAGCTACGAAATTGTTGTAAGATTAGTGAAATTACAACTGATGACCTGCAAGATAGAATTTTTATAGAATTCACGTACCTACTACATCTAGATGAAAAGATTATTATTATTTCAATAAATTACCTGGATGAGAAGATCACGATTTATTCATTAGTGGATGAATTTCAGCGGATTTTTCACAAAAATTATTTAATAGCCAAATTTCACAAACTTTAAAAATAATTTTAAAACTTTGTTTGCGAATAATGAAATAAAACAAGTGACGTACCTACTTTTGATGAAATTTATTTGTATGATAAAATTAATTTTGACTTGTATAATTTTATAAAGTTAGAGAGCTTAAAGTTAAAAGCTATAAATGTGATAATTATGCAAAATTGACCAGTAAAACATTCAAAAAAGCTGTGTCCTTCAATTTTTTCAACCACATGAATTTAAAAGCGTGAGATGTGAAGTAAATAATTGTAAATGCAAATTATCATTATCTGTTTCTAACATTAAAAATGAAAATTTATTCTTTAGTATCAATAGGAAATAGGATAAAAAGAACATCTGATGTAATTAATGCGAGTCCAAAAAAGCAGATTCAAAAAGTAATTGCAGTTTCCGCAATGAAATTGAAATTTAAAACTTTCAGGAATCACTTTAGCCCGTTCCTTATCTGTTATCACGACACCATTAATTATCTTGCACATAACTAGTAGGTACATTATCTCTTTCGAAATCGAGCAATAAAATTCATACCAAGTTAAGCAAATTTCAATTCGAAATAACTCAACTCAATATTCCAATTGATGCTTAGGTTAAATGCAAAAAGGGTAAAAAATTGGATTTTCTATTAATAGATCATTTGCAAAGTTGCATGCAAGAACGGACACTCTTACATTGTGAAAAAAGATAACATTTTTATAAATGCCAGAATTTGCATTGATATTGGTAAAAGCAATTGATATAAAATCGCGAGATGTGAAAACTGAGTCTTGTTTGAACTGTGAGTCCATTTGTAACATTTTATTAAAACAAGATATTGTAAAATATCACTTTCGTTTTATAAAATCTCACTGTTGTGTAAGGATAAATTTTTGACTCTTGTTTGTATACCCCATAAATCTAAAAATATTCTTCAAAACTAAAAGCGTATCTGAAACGATCGTACAGAAATACAAAAACTAATAAAAATAAAATATTAAATAGGAAGAGCTTAAATCAATTAAAGGAAAGTGAAAAACCGTGTTAGTTTTTATTGAATTGAGAAAACAAGCAACACACTTAATTTATTATTGTCAAAAATGTAATGGGATGGAGGACTATACCCTATGAAAAACTATACAATGGCATTAATTTATTATATTAAGGGCTTTATCACTGTTGAAATAATATTGAAAATGTCGCAGTTACACAATTGTTTTCGTTCATATCAATCGATTAACATTGAAACATCAGCATGGCATAACATTTTCAATGTTGTATGTTACTTATTGGGTTTAGTAAATAGTGGATATGAAATTATAAACTTGGCAGAAATACTGAGTTTCCAGTAGGTAGACCTATCAATTACACTTTTTCCAAAATTCTCAATGAAAATCTCATTTAAGAATATAAATAATAAAAGATATAATATTATACACCTGAAATACGTTGATTCCGAACCACGGAAATAGACCATTTTTACAACGGAAATTTCGGACCAGAAAAGTATTTAGGTCATTATTTATCAGTATAATGTTATCTGACATGAGGAGACCTCGCTTGGAGCCTTGGAGCCTTGGAGGTAATGTCATAAATGAAAGTGGATTCATGCCCACATTCAAAGTTCAAGGTCAAATATACCACAGAATTGGTTCTCTCCAGCCAATACCTGATAACAGCCAAAGTTTCTTCAATTGAACTTCGTTGGGGATTGGCAACTTCAGAACAAAACAATATTATATATTGCGTCATTTATTTTATGTAAAACCCCGGGCGAAGCCGGGTATCCAGCTATAAATTAATGACATCACCATGATATTACAACAAATACATAATTGCGTGAGGTACTTTTCGTGTTATCTATTGATTATTTATTTACATATTAAAAATTTATTACGGTAAATTTGGGTAAGTTTGTTTACTTGAGTTTCGACTCACTATAACCAAATTTCGTTATAAAAACTCAAAAATTAAAAAAATGAATTATTGTTTATATAATATTCTGAATAATTGAATTTTTTTGTTTATTACCAACTGATAAAACCTCGCATAATATAATACATATAACACACACGTTTTATATTATGTAAACAACCATTCCACCACATTCCGTCTTGTACAAAAATTTGCCACCAGATAGCGTATCGCTTATCTTGAAACGCGTATACCTTAAAATAGTCGATAATATTATCTTGGACTAATTAAACTACATTTTCGAAACTACATGATTATTTTTTTAATATAAGTGTTACATTTATCATTAATATACTAATTATTAACACTTAAACAACCGGATACTTAATTTACTAAATGTACTGACGTCGTAAATGTAAGGTATAATCTTTCAATACCGGATGGCTTACCTTAAATCTGAACATGGAAGATTAACATGACAAATTATTTTTTTTTAATTTCTGTTTTGTATTAAAATTGTATCAATCGAATGAGATTCTTTTTCCTGGTCGGAAGATATTTGCTATTTAATTATTGTCAAAAGTATAATAATTAAAATAAGCGATTTTTAAAAAATTTGACCTGCACTGGAACTGTATTCCAAAGTAAATTTAATTTTTTCGCTAGAGAAAAATTTCCCTCGATCGATATATTTTTCTTCTTATCCATCACAATGAGAGGCAGAAATCTTTAAAAATTAAACTAAGTCACCATGTTAATATTCTGTGTTTGATTCTAAGGTGGACCACGATATTGACGTAGACTGGCCCGAACCGATAAATTTCTGGTGAATGAAATTTTTCCAAAATAATTATCCCCCAGTTCGGAATATCAGCCTCGTATCCAGCTGCCCCATCGTAGTCGCCTTCCTATCTCCCGGGGACTATCACACTACGCTCTATCTAATGTTTGTTTCCAAATTTCTTTCGAATAAAATCCAAAGTTTACTTTTGATTACCGAAACTTTCTGTTTCACTTTCAAAAAGGGAACAGAAAACACCGAACAAACTCCTTAACAACTTTTAATAAAAACAAACTATTCGAAACTCTCATTTTTAACATCAGCAAAATTCGCACAACCACCTCACTCAGTGGATTAACCGCAAACCTCCTTTACTTACTCCACAGTGGCCGAGAAACATACTACAATTCAAAATTTACAAAATAAAAAAAACATCTCAATTTAAACTTCTACATCCAAAATGATACATGACAATATATTGTCGTCTTCCGTTTGTAAGGGTGAATTGATTGGCGATATTGTGTAAATTTGGAGGATAAAAAAAAAATCAATTGATAAGTTGTCTGGTTTTATTCAGTGAAAGTTGTATTCCTTTTGTCGAACGGATTCAATATTTGGATACTTAAATTCATTGTACACTCAAAAGGAGCGGGTTAACAATTTTGTTAGAGAAGTGCAATTGTGCCTGAATGTGTTGAAATAAATCGAATGGTCTTTGAAAGGAGAAGGGAATAATAAACAATAAAATTGTAATAGGTTTGGCCCATTTTAACAATGATTCTGTGCTGATTTGTTACGCGCTCGCGCGGTGTTTTGAAAAGGTGAAAAACCCGGAAACATGGAGGAAATTGAAAATTTTGGTTAAGAAAGGTTGGCTACATGAAGATAAGGACTTCCTCGCCGTATGTATGAGAGGGAGGTCGTTTTTGGAATTGAGTACCAATTAGTGATTTTTTTATGAGTAATTTGTGCGATAATTATCCAAGAGTCCCAATTAGGGAAAATTTAGAGTGTTATTTCGAGTTAGAAGGTGCCAAATTATAAAATTGTGAAGATTTGGATAAGTTGTAATATTCGAGAGATTGCACAATTTATTGGAATATGGTGAAATGTGCATGCACCTGATGGAAATTGGATATCAAGTAGCAATAAATATGAAATTTTATTATGGAAGAAGTGAAGATGTTTATGAATTTAACAAGGAATGGTACCTATATGGGAAAAGCTGTATCTTTTGATCACCACAGTAGCAAGGTCAGAATTTGTTTTAAAAATTAAACGAACAATTTTGGTTTCTTATCGGCCGGGCGCGTATTGCATGATAATGCAAAAGTGAATTTCGAAAAGTTAATTTTAATTTTGAACTGATAATTAAAATTTTGCGCATTATGGGTTTTATATCATTTTGTTTAATTTTTTCCTCTTTTGGATTTACACCATTGCAGAGACAATTTTAAAAGTAAATATCGGTGGTGTGATTTCAAAACGACCTGTTTCGATTTTGGATTGTATCCTATATTCTCAACAAAATTTAATAGAATTGTTGACCATTTTCATTTAAATTGTATCAGAATCCGTTTGATATTAAATGTTTTCTATTGTTAAAATCTAATTTTGGTTTTTATTGAACGAGATCAACTTATCAATTGGTGGAAACATCCATTACCTGTGAGCATAAAAAAAATATTTTGCATATCTTCGAGTCTCTTGAGCTAAGCCGAGGTGTAGGGATCGTCTATACTAAGGGCTGATAGTTATTTTTTTCTGATTTTGTTCCATTAGGAAAAATAGCGTTAGTATAGGACAATATACTACCTATAATTGATTGGTATATTATTTTCCTGTTTCTTCCTAATTTAAGACTTCGCTCTGTTCTAAACCTTTTACACATTTAGATCACCAAAGTAAATCCGATGCGACCAGAAATAGAACAGTATACTGGTCTTATATTATTAGATAATTTTTGAGAACAAATGTATTAGAATATTCACCGTCCTCCGTGTCATCTATAGTCCCTGTCTTTGATAGTTTTGTTTATTTATTTTTATTAATCGAAATAAAATTTACGAAACTAAAAAACTAAAAATGAAACGCATTCATCTGATTTGTCACAATCTCTCCGGATTGAGGCCGAAAGACGTATAACTATGGCCTTTATTAGAGGTCGAATTCGTCCTTTGTGATGCTGAAGACCGGAAAACCACATCAGTCAAGCATTTAAATGGTTATAGGCGTTCAAATGCCGAATGTCAGCTAATTTATACAGGGTAACCGACCGTCTATGTGAACATAGGAAATTGATTTTTCTTTAATTCCTGCTTCCCATCATAACGGATAAGAATGAAAAATGGTATTAATTTGAAGAGATTTTCATTCCGCTTCTAAAGATACCTAACACTTGATAGTGTACTCACTTAATACAATGCAAAATAGCACATTTAAAAAAAATGTATTTGCCTTGTTTGAATTTTATTGTAATTGTTTTTGCTTGAAAACTAATAATTTCCAACAAGTTACTTTGACATATTATTACAATTTTGGTTAACAATGAACGCAAACACAAGTTATTCTTACAGCTCCACCAAGCTAAGAAAGGACGCGGCAAATATGCCAACTAATTTGATAAAAATTTGAATGAACCAATGAACGTTGAGTTATTTCTCAAGTACATTCTGTTGTAAAAGTTACAAATCATTGCGTGTGTTAACATTTGTCGTGGTTTTTTGTGTTATTCGGTTTGGTGTTATTTTATAATTTATTCCAAAAGCGCTTTATTTAATATTTGCGGTAACATTTTTTACGTATTTCGTGAATGCAATTTGACAAAATAATTTATGGATTTTAAATATTCGCGCCGAGAAACTTTTTCATTTGAGTGTACTTTTTTAATTTTAGCAGCGCCTGACACGCCCCTAAAGTCGGTTCTAACGTTGGTGGAGCTGTAACTTGTTAGAAATTATTGGTTTTGAAGCAAAAACAATATTGTAATAAAATTCAAACAAGACAACTAAATTTTTTTTAATTGCGCTATTTTCCATTTTATTTGTGAGTTTTTAACAATAATTAAAGAACAAAATATCAAGTGTTATGTATCTATGAAAGCGGTATAAAAATCTCTTTTATACACAACCAGTTAGTAATCGATACATTCCTGACTTTTAAAAAGTTGGGAAGCAGTTTATTATTTACTTTCACTTGCCAACCAATCAGAAAGCTATTTTGTTTTACTTTCAAACCTTAGGTTGGGAAGTGTTCACTTCCCGACCTGCAATGTCGCAGTGTGGCAAGAAAAGGAACTAACAAAAAATTTTATTTTTAAAAATAAATAAAATTAAATTTGATGAGATTTAATTATTTACAAACTGATTGTGAATAAAATTGTATAACATACCTCGGTGGTAAGCTTCATTCCAGCGTCGCGCTAACAGTTGACTTCGGCGCTTCGCACCTCAGTCAACTAACTTAGCGCGCCGCTGTAATGAAACATTTTTCCACCTTGGCACGTAATATACTATTATTCCGGAATCTTGGAAGCAGGAATTAGAGAAAATTCAATTTCCCATGTTAATTTCATTTTTCACATCGGCTGCAGGTCACCCGGTATGTTGAGCTTATGTATTGCGCTGTAATCTTGACTAAAAGTTTATTGCCGAACTCACATAATCTGTAGATTTAGAGATTTAGATAAGGGCGAACAAACCCCCCAACTTAATCCAATGTCCTTATTTTCACACAATTTACATTTTCGCTTTTATAAATAACCAAAAATTTAAATTCGCTTTAAACTAATTTATTTTATTCAAAAATCATAAAGTGTATAAAACTTTCATTCTATATTATAAATTTAATATCTCATATTATTTGGTAGATACTTTATTGAAAAATTAGAAATTATGCAAAAATTTAATATCTCGCACGTTGCTTTATCTGCACTCGATAATACTAAAATAAATTTTCTATGGTCGCAACTTATCAAAAATAATAATAATAATAATAATCTCTTGGTTAGGCCACAAACTATTAGAACGACCCTCGTTAACATATTACATTTATTTTTATTGTATGTAAAAATTATTTAAAACTTTTATAAAATGATAATATATTTTTTGATGAATTTGATTTATGAAGTAAATAATAATTTCCTACGCATATTTGAATTCCATGTTCAACGAAAACACCAATAAAGTTTTGCTAACAGATATTTTAAATTATACAAATGAAGCGTTGCAAAGCTAATTGATCTAAGTGCCAAAATTTGAAATTTTAGTTTTTTGCATTAAAATGATCTAGATACCAAGGCGAATGCAATGCTATATGATCTAAGCCACATTTAAATTTATTTACAGTTTGAAATGCGATAATAAGGTGACGCAGCGTCTATGTCAATGCGCCGCAGTCTATAGTCTAATTAATTCATTTCCAAATTTGTTGTTTTATTTTTTCATTTAAATTTCTCCTGTTGGGTTTAATATCAAAAATGACTTTTAGTTACTTCATGTATAATGTCAATAAAAATTAATATCATATAAAATATAACATTTGTTTTATTACTTTCTAACTACACAGTTTACTACCATTTACTATGTTTAACACTATTTTCCCACAAAAGTACCTTTTGGCGCTTAGATCAATTAGCTTTGCAACGCTTCAAATTGTTTTGCAAAAAAAAATTTTGTTTTTGATCATTTTCCCTGCGTCCTATCCAACTGTACAATTTCCTAATAAAAATAAGTATTGCGAAGAATTATTTCCATTTCATAGAAATAAGCTACATTTTTGTTGGTCAAGACAATCCTACACTGCACGATACAATCTTATATTATGTAGGACCTACTACGTGCTTCACTATGGCTACGTGCCAACTAACTCAGGAAAAGTAACCAAACTCAGTAACAGGTAATTCAATAAAACTTAAAATGAACTGAAGAAGTTACTCTATTGTTGAAATCCTTGAACATGTCAAGCACATGTCTGCAATCCACAATCAGGTACAAAACTACAAATATTGAGCAAATTAGAACTACAGAATCCTCTAAAGGATCACCCACCTCTGGGGACCACGCAAGATCCTGAAACACGAATTAATAAATTTCCGAGGTACAGGATGATAGTAAACGGTCCAAGGAGCAATTATAAAACAACAATTTGCGGATCATTGTAAATTGGCCTTAAAATTTGCCAAACAATGAAAAATACATAAAATGGCATTTAACGACATTGAATTGGCGGTAGACATAAGGTTAGCCCCGCCTACCTCAACGTAGAAGGCGCCGAAGTATTTCGCTAACAGGAGTGAATTGTCTCTATATTATATAAACCCCCTTCAATCAAACATGGAAAAATCATCGTTAAAGAACTTCTAATAAGTTATGTTCCAATATTTTTAATGTACGGAGCTAATTAACCGGGATCTCTGAGACAGTCCACTCATTAAAAAATTATTAATTAAATAACCTAAATCTTTGCCAGTGCTTTAAGAAGGTAAAGTAATACCAATTATTTATCCACTGCTTATATAGGGTGTTTTTTTAGCTACATGAGAACTTCAAAATGAAATAAAACATTAAAAACTTGACGGAATGTTTTGGATATAATTTTTTTATGAAAGTACAGTTAATGGCATTTATGATTTGAACATGACTTCCGGCATGTGACCACCACGACTAATGGTTACGAAGCGCATCCGTTCAGTCCAATTTTTGACCACTTTTTCCAATATTTCTGGCTTTATTTCATAAATGGCTTGCTGAATATTAGCCTCCAATGCTTCTAGAGTTGTTGGTTTGTTAGCATAAACCATGGATTTAACATACCCCCACAGAAAATAATCTGGAGGTGTCAAATCACACGATCTTGGAGGCCAATTGATAGGACCACGTTTTGAAATAATGTTGTCACCAAATTGTCCTTTCAATAAATTGATGCTTTCGTTGGCTGTGTGGCACGTATCACCATCCTGTTGGAACCATAAGTTGTCAATGTTTAGCTCTTGAAGTTTTGGAAACAAAAATGTATTGAGCATGTGTCGATATCTCACACCATTCACCGTAACGGTAGCTCCTTCCGCATTTCGAAAGACATATGGACCAATGATGCCGTTGGCGTGTATTCCACACCAAACAGTCAATTTTAATGGATGCAATGGAGTCTCAAGATAATGTCCCGGATTGGTCTCACTCCATATACGGCAATTTTGTTTGTTCACATACCCAATTAACCAGAAATGTGCCTCGTCACTGAACAAAATTTTACGATAAAAAAATGGATCCACTTCCAATTGGTTGGAAGCGAATTTGGTAGCGTTGTTCAATGGTCAATATATGCATTATCAAATGCCAAACCTTGCTAAACACAAATGTCAAAAAACTGTTTCCATAGCAATCTTGATTCAATTGTTATCCCTATTGAAAGTTCTCATGCAGCTAAAAAAACACCCTATACATCTGAGACGAAACACCAGCAAATTAGTATTAATTTATTCAATTTTATATGCTCTCCAATTGTCCATTACTGAGGAGGAAGTTAAGTTAACGTTCAATGCTTCGAAAATGTTTAAATCGTCGCATCGCTTAAGTTCAGCGCTTACTGCAACAAAACTTTATACATCTAAAAGCTTAAAATCCAAACTTAAAGTTACTTGTTTGTTTCATCTTCTGAGTTGTACCAGAAATTATACATTCACTTCTGAAACTGTTTTTAAAGTTGTCAAATTAAATTTAAATTATTCTGAAATTTGAGGAATTTTCCAGATGTTATTAAATTATCCCACCTACTCACATTAACCTGCAAGAATGTTTGAAACTTTTCCTCTTGAAGTAACAACTTTCAGTTACACATCTGATTACTGGTTAAAGCAAAATGCTTGACGTCACTATAATGTTTTAAATTTTATATTTAAATTTTTAATTAAAAAGAAATGTTTTTCCAAACAAAATAATTTTATTAAATCCCTATATGTATGAGTTATACTGAAAATTTGAATTGTTTCAGGTTACGGACATGTGACGCCTCTAAGCAGAACAGGAAAAGTATTTTGCATATTATATGCTATGGTCGGTATACCATTAACATTGGTTTTATTATCTGCTCTTGTGGAAAGACTATTGGTTCCGACGCTGTGGTTTCTTCAATTTTTAAACTCTAGATTAGGACATCTTTATCAACCGTTTAAAATAAGATTAATCCATCTTTTTGTAATAGGTAAGTTTTTTATCTCACTTTTTGAGAAAATTTTTCAATTTTGATTGTTTCATTTCAGTTTGCATACTGTTAACATTTTTCATGTTGATACCCGCAGCAATTTTTGCTGCTTTCGAACCAGAATGGGATTATTTGGATTCTATTTATTATTGTTTTATTTCTTTAACAACTATCGGACTAGGAGACTACATACCAGGTGATTCACCAGCTCAACCACATCGTCCAATATATAAAATTGCCACGACAGGTAAAACTCAAATGTTTTAGCTTTCCACAGATTCAACACAAATTGGATTTGTTTTAGGTTACCTGTTTCTAGGCATAACATTTATGATGTTAACAATGACTGTATTTTACGAAATTCCTCAATTAAACCTAGGTTTACTGTTTTCTAATTCTGAAGAACTCAATTCAGAAAAGGTTCTCTTATCAGGACCAAGTCAAATAACCCAATATGGTGCTGGAGATGTTTATGGTTCAAAATATGAAGGAAATACGCACAGGCACGTAGTCAGAGTACGCTCTAGACGTGATGATAGTCCTAGTCCTGATGAAATCCCCAAGGAAGTTATTAATCCTTGAACAAACTCTCCTAGTCATAATTAACTAGCATTAGGTACAAAAATTAATTGTATTTGCGGTGACAATGCTTGTTAATATTTAACTTTAAATGCACTCGTATCGCATCCATTGTTTAATTTAATTTTTAAATAAGTTAAAACTTGGTAATTAATCTTTAATTTTGTACTACTACTCATTAGAAATAATTTTTTATACTATTTAAAATTTCACATGCCATCTCATTCATTATATTTTAGCATACCTATTAATCTCACTTTCACATTTAAAACCTTTTTTTGTATTATTTTTTAAGCAAAATATAAATTTTAAAATTCTTGCTCAATGAAACCTCTTTAATTTTAATGCTACTATTACGTGGTGCATCTCAGTTCTCTGGGGTATTCCATAAAATAGCATTATGTTACTCTATTTATTTTGCGAAATTTATTATTCGAAAATGCTCCACTAAGTCCTGACATTTAATCTTCCAAATGCTGATAGATATATTTTGTAGATTTATTCTTTGTTTGTGTTTTGTTCACCAGTGCGGTGTCAACCTCAGCAATTTTAAATCTGGAAAAAACTGTGCTATATAATTTTACGAAATTCTGTAACAATGACTTGATTATACTATACTCACATCTTTGTTTTGTATTTCAAAAACATACAACTTTTAAGATAAAAATTTCCATAAATAGCCCATAGCGTCATATTTGCCAATATTTACATTACCACTTGATAATGTGTACCTGGTTCCTGATTGTTAAAATGCACTTACAACATTACCCTCTCTAAAAACATCACATTTTCTTAACTGGCTTGTCTTCCATTTTAGAGCTCACTCTTAACGGAGAGTAGTAACGGAAATGCTACCGAATTTTGGGTAATCATGGATTAAATATTAAATGGTTTTCAGTGACAAAATAAACTTTCGTTTGAAATTGGACTCCAACATGGCGGATGAGTCAGAGCTATGATTAATTTACATGTGCTATGATTTTTTAGTTAAAATAGTGGACGACCATAAAACCTGGTATGTCTTCAAGTTTCCCGAGAGCCTGATGAAGTTGTTTATGTTTCACTGTATTCATAGCTTTATTTTATATAACACAATATCAATTTATAATATGCCTAACCATAACTTGATGTACATTACATGGCAGTACCGAATTAACACAGTAGCAGAAGTAGCAAATGCTATGGGCCTCGCGCCTGTCAGAAAAGTGCTTTTATTTTAAAGAAAGGTTAACTGTTCCCGCCTCGGGAAAAACAGAGTTTTTAGTTAAAAAAGGGTAAACAATATCATTCAATAAAAAATAGAAGGGCCCAGCGCTGGCTTAATCCGGCACTGATGATTTGGCAATTTTGTAATTGTTTCAATATACAAACGAATTTAAATAATATAATATATAGCTAAATATAATGTACGTACATACCTACGGTGGAAATATTTTTACATAGAAAAAAAATATTTTTAAATAGAATAGAACAATGATGAAGATGTACCTATATTCTTTTAGTGTTCAAAAATGTAAATAGTAATTAATTGCGGTGTATGATTTTAATAACTCAACGTTTGGTAAAATGACAAAAAATTGCTAAGTTGCATCAGGATTAATAACTTGATTTTCTAAATATCCATGATATGGAACATCGGTTCAGAAGGCTTAATTTAAGGGATCGTTTATAAAGGATGTCCTTCCGTATTTGTCACATTTTTGGTCTTCTCTCCGATTTTTTATGAATGTATCAAATAAGAACTATTTGCTGACTGATGTTATTTGCCTTTAGCTGGAACCGGGGCACAAAAAATTGTACTACTCCAAATGATTTTTTGTTTAATATCTACAATTAAATTTTCTACTACATCTTCATATTTATTATTTACATATTATCTTGCAAAGTTTGAGACCGAAGGCCGAGCTATGTTACGTCACTTAAAAAGTGCGCAGGTCGAGTTATGTTTTGTGATGATGTAGGATGCGAGCGCAGGAAACCGGATAAAAGGAGTGATCGTTTTTGAGTGATCAAAGACCTCCCCTTTATTTCAATTTTGAGCTTCTATAATTAAATTCTAGAATTTAACACTAAAGTTCCTTAGCGAGGACTATATTGAGTCATCTTGAAGATTAATAACGAAACAGGCTATTCACACAAATTGATCACACCATAATAATTCATAAACAATTCCTTTCATATGAGGCCACTGCGGTGGAACCAAAACATAAAATCTCCAAGAACGCGCAGTCATTATCACGTTTTGAAAGGTATCATTTATGCCCGTATTAATAGTCGAGGAGTGATCCGACATTCAGGATTAACTCTCGGATTGACCTTAACCATTAAGTAGTGCCGTACATAGTTCCCATTTAAAATGCACGTAGGAAAGATTCACGGCACACTACTTAAAGGTTAAGGTCAATCCGAGAGTTAATCCTGAATCTCGGATCAATCCTCGACTATTAATACGGGCATAAGTACTATGTATTGATGTCGTGGCGCCACCGTGGTAACCGTATGTGAAAGGACTCTTAAAACAGCCACTCGGGGGGTAAAATAGATGGACACCAAATATTTATTAATTGCTTTTAAAATGGATTACTTTTTGTACGTGTTTCCTAAAATTAACTGCTGGTAACTTAACCAAAAAATGACGATTTTTTTAGTGAGTTAGCTATTGGAATCATACACCCTATATGTTATGTATAGTTTACTTACACGTGTGTATACCTAGTATCCGGCATTGACATTAACTTTAACATCTTCTGAAGTTCGATTTTATTGCAAAATTGTTTCAGAAAATGATTCAAATTATGACAGTCGTCAAACTTGGCTGAATATTGCAATATTGCGCCAAAATTATATTTGTGGGACAATTTTGGGGGAATATTGCACCAATATTGTGTGTTATATGGGATAACTGTGAGCCGAAATATCATTGTATGAAAAATCTATTTAATCAAAAAGTATTAAAGAGGTATTATGTTAAATTATGTGGACCAATAAAAATAATGATTATGATCGTATTGTTTTCTTATTTATTGTGCATTAAGTTAAGTTAAATAACAACGTAAGTTATTAAAAATCTTTTACTTACATCTTACAAAGTTCAAAGTTTAGAAGAAACTCTATCAATTTCTTTATCAGGTAAGTTAATGAGGCTTGATGAGGCTGAGTATGTAAGTATTGTCGTATTTCAAAATGCCTGAGCATCGCGTGTTCTATATCGAACCTAAATAAGAACTGTTGAATTTTGTCTTGAATTTTGGCGATTTGATTCAACTAGTGACGTTGGGTAGAATTATATAATTGTGTTATGTGTAAATAAGTGCCATAGTCCTGCAAGAAAGAAAAGTAAACAAAGAATGTCAAAATTTGATCAACTTACTAAAACTGTCAAATTAAAGCCAAAAGTAAGACACTTGCGCAGATAATTTTTAGTCATTCTTTGGAAGGCCGATGTGCGAATGTTATGCTTATAATTTTTTGATGTTCGACAAACACAATTAACTTATTTGGAACTTTGTATGATTGATTATGATTTGCAATAGTAAGAAATTTTATAAAAACAAGCGAAATTTTATGGAGAGGTTATAAATTTTAACGTTCGTTTTTATGCCCAAGAATGAGAAAAATTTGCAGCAAAACTTATATGGAATGGTCCTAAGTGCAATTTATAAAGGATTTGATTTGTTTGGTTCATATTCTGGAGAATTTTTGTTAGTATTGATTTGAGGACCGAAGAGAATTACAAATCTTGCAGTGAAAAGGTTAAGAGACCTACTTAAATATCAGTGTCGTGTTAGAAGACCATCAACAATAATTAATACTAGTGGCCCCTAGCAAAAATTTTGAAACACGATTTTTTGTTTTGTAATTTTAAATTGAATAATTGAATACTTTCTATATAGTCGGTTTTGAAACGTCTTGCGATGTTATCCGATACCTAACTACCAACCTTGCGAATTGGCATTTGGTTTGTTAGCATTTTACATTTTTTATCTAGACGAGGAGCAAGCCCGACGTAGAACCCCCAACTTGGAGGACCAGAGAGACGGCCAGAATAAAGTTCTTACTTCACCCGGATTCAAACCGGGTATTTAGCGTTCATAGTCAACTTATTCGACCATTATGCTCCGACCGTCTCATTAATACTTTAATATTATACAAATTATTTAATTATTAAAATTGAATTATAAAAAATAATCGATGAGAAGAAGCAACACCATAAGAGTTTGGCTTCAGGAAATAAAATGAAAGAGTTTGATGTATAATAAAAAGCTATTATTTAATTAGAGAAATCAAGATAAATAATTGATGGGCGACTTATTAGTGAAATTCAAAAGAAATATTTTGCAAGTTTGGTGATAACCAAAGAGTAGCGGAAAACAGGCTTTTGCAAAATTTAGTAATTAAGGTAGTTTTGTAAACACACAGGGAAAAGTAAATTTAAGTCAAACTGACAACACCCACACAATTTGATTAAATAAAATCCAAATTTTAAGAAAGTTTTTTTTTTAATAAAACTAATTAAAAGAAATTCATGCAAAAGAGAAGACATTGCATATTAAATATATGAAAATTGTCACCCAACGAATGTTTGATAAGCAGAAAAACATCGCAATATATTATGTTTATATATTATTTTTTATCATAATTAAGATTATCTCGTAAGGCTAATTAGAATAAAAGTTATGAAATATAAAACAATGTTAGCTAACTTTTTTTATATTATGCTCTCTTTATACTGTTTCGAATTTAAATATTTCATTCATTATTCAAATATCGAATTGTAAATATGACAAGGTTTTCAATAGGCCTTATATGCTTTTTTGCAATTAGTATTGTAAAAAGTAACGCATTAGCAATCGATGAAGAAGATGAAACAAAGTAAGTCGACAATATCCATCAAACTGGACAAACATACTAGTATGTTATGTTTACACATCAATTTAAATTATTTAAAATTAACTTCTCTTAGATGTCCAGAAGTCAAATCAGACTTCACCTGTACTACACCCCAATGCATCCACAGTGCTTCAGCCATATTAAACAATATGGATCAATCTGTAGATCCATGTGACAACTTTTATGACTTTGCTTGTGGAAATTTTCCAAAACACCATGTTATACCTGATGACCAATCGTTTATAACTGGATACTCTTTAATTAATGACGAAGTAAAGCTTCAAATAAAAAATATGCTTGAAGAGTCCATCACAGATGATGAAGCACATCCTTTTACTTTGGCAAAAACTCTTTATAATTTGTGTTATGATACAAAAGCAATCGAAGAAAATGGGATTGCACCTATACAATCTATTCTAACACGATTGGGTGGCTGGCCTTTAGTTGAAGGTGCTAAATGGAAAGAAGAAAACTTTGATTGGAAAACAACAACTTACAATATTCGTAATGAAGGTATTCCCCTTCAAGACATATTACCCATATCAGTGGGAATAAATGTAAGAAATTCTTCTCAAGTTATATTAAAGGTAAATAATACATTATACTTAATAATGTCTTCGGTCTAACGTTTTTATCCTTTCAGATACTTCAAGGCCATTTAGAATTTGACAAAGAAACTTTACTGAAAGGATTACAAAGCGAAGTTATCCAAGACTATTATGATTATGTTGTAGAACTCGCTGTACTGTTGGGCGCCAATAAAGATACAGCGCTAACTGAATTTAAAGAAGTCATTGATTTTGAAATGGAAATTGCCAAGGTAAGAAGCACCGCATCGTTACTAAAATGTATTAATAATTTATTATTTCTTTAATTAACAGATAGTCCTTCCAAAAGAAGAAATGAGAAACATTTCGTTAAATGTAAATCAAATGCCAATACGAGAACTCCAAGGACAATTAGATGATATCCCATGGATTGAATACATTAAAAATATGTTGAACCAACCAGATGCCATAATTACTTCGGATAGTTTTGTAGAAATTGAAGTTCCTTCTTATTTGACTAATCTAATACCGTTATTAAATCGAACCTCACAAAGGTGAAAATTTTTCTTTTAAGCTATCACTTTCAAGTAATGATCTTATATTAACAGGGTTCTGCATAATCACCTCATTCGTCATGTGGTAACTAATTTGGTAAAATATTTACCGAATAAGTTCAAAAAGGCAGATCGAAGATATTCAGAAAAAAGGTCAGGAAAAACAGCTGCGGTACCAAGCTGGATGGAATGCGTTAACACTGTTAATTGGGGGTATGTGTCATTCACAAGCTAATATACCAAAATTTTGAATCCAGTTTTTTTTAGAATGGGCCTTGCAACAAGTTCTTTATATGTTCGCAAATATTTTAACCCTGAAGCTAAACGAAACGTAAAACAATTAGTTAGAGATGTTAGAGATACATTTAATGATGTTTTAAAAGATATAGAATGGATGGACAAAGAAACCAAAGCTAAAGCTTTAGAAAAGGAATCTGAAATGGCAGCTTTTGTAGGGTATCCTCCAATGTTATTAGTTGACTGGTATATTGAAAAATATTATGCTAAAGTATACATACTAAATTGCGATTTTTGTACCACTCTTATCAATGCAATGTTTTAGTTAAACTTTTCTTCTCATAATTTACTCGAGTCCATATTAAAAATGAGTCTCTTCAATCAGCATAAGGAGTTTGCTTGGTCTGCGAGTAGAAATTCAATGAATGTTAATGCTTTTTACTCAAGACAAGCTAATACTATATGTGGGTATACTTTTTACAGGGGAGACTTTATCTTGCAGTGTTCCTAATTTTGTAGCATAACGATAAATTCAAAAAGAATCTGTGAAACAGAGAAAGTCTGCCTTAAGATATCGCCAATTATATGATGAAAACTCAAAATGCAATTAATTTTATTACAGTATTACCAGCTGGAATTCTCCAAGGAGTATATTTCAATCAAGATAGACCGCATTACATGAACTACGGATCCATAGGTTATGTAATTGGACACGAAATTACCCATGGATTTGATGATATAGGAAGACAATTTGACAAGCATGGTCAATTGTCGGAATGGTGGGGAGAAGAAACAAAAAAATTGTTTATGGAAAAGGCCCAATGCTTTATAGATCAATATAGTAATTTTACTGTTTCCTCAGTAGAAATGCACGTAAGTATAGATAACATGGTAGTAGTAACATTGTAAAATAATTTAACTAAACTTGACAGCTCAATGGTATCAATACTCAAGGCGAAAATATTGCCGATAATGGCGGAATCAAGAAAGCTTACTTGGCATATGAAAAATGGATTGAACGTAACGGCGAAGAACCTGGTCTTCCTGGACTTAATTATACACCAAAACAATTATTCTGGATTTCAGCTGCTAATTTATGGTGTATAAAGCAGAGAAAAGAATATCTCAAACTCCAAATTAGGACGGACGAACATTCACCGGCTAGGTTTAGAGTTATTGGACCTTTTAAGAATTCTGAGAATTTTGCTAAGGATTTCAATTGTCCGTTGGGATCATATATGAATCCGAGCCAAAAATGTAAAATTTGGTAATTCTATGAACATGAAACAAACAAATACGTGCAGAACTTGATTTTTTGTTTTACCACATATTATTGTTGTTTTTTATTATGTTGAATAATAAAGTAAAGTTTCATTTTGTAAAATCCAAGTTTGCTTGTGCCAGTTCACCATGTATGATTTATCATGTGGGCGAATGATTTTGTCGAACATGTAATTGCTTGTAGTTTTTCTCGTAAGGAAGTCTGCTTTTTTATTTCCCTTTATACCCACGTGAGCCGGATCCTATCTCATCGTTAAGCTGTTGTATCGTGCCAGCGCTGCCAGTGCACCAAAGCATTGTTGGAATGTCTTTCCACTCTTTTCCAAAACCCAGTAGAGTTGCAGCACAGGTTTATGCTTAAGGCATCCCCTGTTCTACTTCCACCAACTCCCATTACAGTACTTATATCTGTTTTGGATCCATCTGTGAACAAGATGTAAATCTTTGTTATAGTTTAATAAAAATGTAATGTACTGTAATCAAATTATCTATAGAAGGCATTAATCTCGAACTAAGCAAAAGATAATGACTTGAAACGAGTGGATTGATCGGAATATAAACTGTTTTAATTAAGGATTGTTTAGGGAAATTTAAATTTAAACTTTGTTTAAGAGGTTCGTGGTGTATTGGTGTGTATGCTAATCACATAAGGTATAGCTAAATAATAATAATTAATAAATAAATAAGTCCTATTTCGTTTCTATTATGGCCACTCCGAACGCTTCGATCGGTTTTTGTATCCCCTCTCTACCCACGCACATAGCGAATAGCTCTCTCTACAGATGGCCACTGGCTTCACCAGTTTATGATAGGAATTACTGGTAGTTAGCCATCTGGGTTATACTTTAAAATGTGTGTTGAAATATGTAAAAAAAAGTTTTATTTTTGTTGATAAGGGTTAATTTTTTGCTAATTAGTAATTAGTATTAATCAAACAAAATGCATAAAAGTACACATTTTTAAAGAGACATTGCGAGAGGCAGAGAAACTGGAAGCCTTGTAAACGATAGGACGTCAGATATATTGTCATGTAATTTTTGGAATAAGGAAGTGGTTGGTTTGACTTTTTGTTAAAAAATTTGAATTTTGGATGTTTCGCGGTTTCGGGGAAGCCGAGAGAGCGCGAGCAGAGAGGAAGTAGACTTGCGTACGCCGTCCAAGTCGTGGACGGTCGTTTTATTTTGATTCTGCTAATAAAGGTTTTAAAATTGAGTTATTTTTTTATTGAAAAGTTGATTAGTTGTGAGAAATACGTTAGAGTGTTTTTCTCATTTTAGTATAATTGGAAAAACTGAGGAAAATTGGACGTCATTGATGATTTTGGGTAAATTTACATTACCAATAAAATTTAGTATTCAAGGCATTGAAGGTTGGCTGATAAAGTCGCAAGGAGATACGGAATTTTGGAATAAAGATTAAGTGCGTTGCATTTTAATCGTTAAACAAATTGACGGTTTAAGTTTACCATTTTTGGAAAAATTTAAATATTTTAAAATTTATTTATTGGAAAACACCAACAAGAGTTTTTTACTGTTTTTGTATTATTGAGCTGCACGAAGTTTTGATATAAAATAACCGATTGAGCTAGCGGGTAAGAAGATATTTTCCGCCCAATTCGATTGAGAAGTTGGAATTATTTTACCAAGATTAAAAGAAGAAGTTTTTCTTGGGGATTATATTAACCCTTGTGTGTAGTACACACAGGTACCCGGGTACCTACAGGCGGATATTTTGTAAAAGATTTTTATGACTCCCTCAATATTTTTCAAAATCCTCTCGGATCCTCGTTATTTGACCTTTTTTCAATCGAATGATGCTGTCTGATATTTTTTTTTAAATTTCTAACAGTAAAAGTTTTAATTTTGAAAACAACAACACTCCTGGGACACCCAGGTACCCGGGTACCTTATGTATGAAAACACATGATTTGTGTAGAATTTCATTGTTATTAAACGGTTTTCATGCAATTTAATTATTTATTGAAAAATAATAAGTGTAAATTATCATTAAATAAATAATAACAAATTATTATGATGTGAAAAATATTTATTTATAACTTATAATTATAAAAAAGAATTATATTTTATTTATTCGGCACACTCTTTACACTTTGTTATGGTTATGGCATGTTCTTCGCATACAAGCTTTTCGCATTGTAAACAACTTTTTCTAGTTTTTCTTTGCCTTTTAATTTTTTGCCTGTAACAGATATGACATGAGCCTGTTACTCTCACCCTGCCTGTTGGGTCTCGCGCAGGCTGAGGCCTAGGCGGATATTCAATCCTAGGCAAAACTTGCCTACCCAAAATACTTTCTATTCTCAACTTCGATGAATGATTCCTCATAACGTCATAACTTATAAATTTTTGACTCGATCCCCAATTATTGGCATAGCAAGCTCTTCACTTAGCTGTCTCATGACCAGTCTTCTTTCATGAGTTTTTTTTTTTAATCATTTTATTGTTATCATAATATATGAAGCTAAACACGTCAGATCAATAATATTGAAAAAAAATGCCAGTGGCCAGCGGCCAGCGGGTACTACGTCGCTGACTTGTATATCTCCCTACCATTTGGTCCATAGTGTCGACCACCCCCCTTTGTAGTTATTATAAAACAAAATCATCTCCGGGTTTTTTTTCGCGTCGTTATCTACTGCCTTATCCGTGTGCATAACAATATTATAAACAATATTACGGCTTTATTGTTTTTCGACAAAAAGAGACATAAAAAGAACATAAAGAGACCTTTTCGTGAAATGCAATTAATGACGAGAACTCTTCTCGGGATTTCGAAGGGGCGAAAGCTTGTGGAATATAAGAATATAAGATGATTTAAAAAGTGTAATGTAAAAAAAAGAGAGATCCATTCCCTTCCCAATAGCACAACACTTTGCCGAGTTGGACGCCCCTAGGAAATAATTTTAATTGGTAAAGTGGTAAGTGTTTCGCGCCTCCGCTTCGCACCGCTCCGCTCCGGAAGCTCCAGAGCCGTTTTGACAATACAACTAATCCTATTCGGATCCATCGTCGTTAAAGCAATTAAAACCCATTCCAAATATTAACTATATAAATCGGTGCAATCCACATGTGACCATCGGTGCAATCTACATGTGACCCACAGTCGAAACCCAAAAGAAAAGGATTTATTTCTGACCATCATTGCAGTCCACATACATCCTTTAACATATAGATGTCCATAAAACCTCTTAATATTTCTTAGGAGTAATAAAATCAATGGAATCTATACGTAGGTACCCGGGTACCTGGGTGTCTAACGACGTTGGTAAATCCGGGTGTACACACAAGGGTTAAGAGGGAGGAAAATAATACTTCAATATATTCTAAATAATTGGATAACTTAGAAAAATTAACCCCCAAAAAAAATCTGACGTAACGGCCTTGAATATCACCATCTTTAAAACCCCAAGAAAAACCTGGCTAATTTCTGCATGAATTTTTTTCATTATTCAGCAGATCTGAAGAACAAAACATGAAATTACATACCATCTTCCTGGTTCATAGTAATATTCTCCACCACAATATTTATGTGTAGATAACTAATCTTGACTGCTAATTATTATTACACAATACATTACATAATAAATTAAAATAAAGATATTATAAACACGATAATAAATATTTTGATAAAAAAAGCGATAACCGACAATTTTTTCAAATTGTTTTTGATATAATATGAATTAATAATTAAATTGGGAAAATAACAGGTTTTAGCCTAATAGAAGAAGATTCTCTTAGAATTGCTTCTAAAAAGTGGAAAGAGCAGAATACTTAAGGCAGTAAATTGGTCTAGATTCTACAATTTAAAAAAAAATTATTTTTTTTATTTTGTATATTCCAAGATACCTTTAAGGATATTTTTAATGGTCCATAATTTATGCCTCTATACCAGAATACCCCCCTTAATTAAAATTGCACACATGGATCTTTTAATAAACAATTAAAGTGTTAATTTAAAAAATGTATATCTTTTTACGTCATCTATTAATTAAAAAACTTGGACAGGTCGTAATAATATATTTATTTTGTTCTCATATTATTATTATTGTTTAACATAATTAAAATTATCTCGTTAAACTAATCAGTAATCAGAATACAAATTATGAAATAAATATCACTGTCTTGCAAACATTTTTTTATGATTATGATCTTTATGAACACTGCTTTCATAATAATTTTACTACTTATAATAAGTTTAGTAAAAATCATATTTCATTATTGAAGTAGTACCTAATAACTCTTCAAATACCGTAATATAAATATGGTAAAGTTTTTAATATGCCTTGCATGTTTGCTTACAATTAGAATTATACAAATTAATGCACTAGCAGTAGATGAAGAAGATGCAGCAAAGTAAGTCATTTATTTATGTACAGATAATATCAAACCAAATCGTCAAGCATTAATAGTATGTAATGCACCAAAGCCGGAGAGTTGCCTGCTATTAGGTTAACCAACTTCCAGAATGAGCCGAAGGCGATTTCTGTGGCCTATGAATCCAGTAAAAATCAATTTAAAGTATTTAAAATGAATTTCTTTTAGATGTCCAGAAATCAAATCGGATTTCACATGCACTACACCCCAATGCATCCACAGTGCTTCAGCTATATTAAACAATATGGATCAATCCATAGATCCATGTGACAACTTTTATGACTTTGCTTGTGGAAATTTTCCAAAACACCACGTTATACCTGATGATCAATCGTTCATAACTGGATACTCTTTAATTAATGACGACGTCATGCGTCAAATGAAACAAATACTTGAAGAGCCCATCATAGATAATGAAGCACGTCCATTTGCTATGGCAAAAACCCTTTATAATTTGTGTTATGATACAAAAACAATCGAAGAAAATGGAATTGCACCTATACAATCGATTCTAACACGTTTGGGTGGCTGGCCTTTAGTTGAAGATTCTAAATGGAAAGAAGAAAACTTTGATTGGAAAACGACTACTTATAATATCCAGAAGGAAGGTTTTTCCGTTCATGATATATTGCCTATATCTCTAGGAATAAACGTAAGAAATTCTTCGCAACGGATGATACAAGTAATAATTAATAATATGTTGTAATATATTATAGCTCCACTACTTTGTTGTTTTTCTTTTAGATAAGTCAAGGCCAATTAGAATTAGATCAAGAAACTTTACTAAAAGGATTAGAAAACGACGTAATCCAAGCCTACTATGATTATGTTATAGAAATTGCTGTACTGTTGGGCGCCAATAGAGATACAGCGCTAACTGAATTCAAAGAAGTCATTGATTTTGAAATGGAAATTGCCACGGTAAGGAGCACCATTCCTAAATTTTGTTTTTCACTAACCATTTATTTTTTTAAATAGATAGTTATACCACAAGGAGAAATGCGGAACATTTCTTTAAACGTAAATCAAATGACAATACGAGAATTAGAAGAAAACTTTTGTGGTATTCCCTGGGTTGAATATATTAATAATGCATTAAACAACAAACAAAATGTCACAGTTACTTTGGATGATTTTGTGGATGTCGAAGTTCCTTCCTATTTGACTAATTTAATACCTTTATTAAATCGTACCTCGCAAAGGTAAACATTTTATTTAGCGCTAATATGTTTCGATAATGTTCTTATTTTAACAGGGTTCTACATAACCACCTTCTTCGCCGTGTTGTAACTGATTCGGTAAAATACTTACCGAAGAAGTTTAAAAAGGCACAACGCAGATTTGCAGAAACAAGTTTAGGAGCCAAAGCTATGATACCGAAATGGATGGAATGCATTAACACTGTTAATTGGGGGTAAGGGTCATTCACCTATTAGATCAAAATTCCAGATATATATTTTTTTAGAATGGGCCTTGCTACAAGTGCCTTATATGTTCGCAAATATTTTAACGCTGCAGCTAAACGAAATGTAAGGCAAATGGTTAAAGATATCAGAGATACATTTAACGATGTGTTAAATGACATTGAATGGATGGACAAAGAAACGAAAGCTAAGGCTTTAGAAAAGGAAACTGCAATGACAGCTATTATAGGGTATCCTTCGATAATATCATTTAACTGGTACATTGAAGATTATTATACTAAAGTATACATATTGAATTACGAAATATACCACTTCTATCACTGTAATGTTTTAGTTAAACTTTTCGTCCCATAATTATCTTGAGTCAATATTAAAAATAAACAGCTTCATTGAACATCAAGTTTCTGTTTGGCCTCCAAGTAGTAATTCAATGAATGTTAATGCTTTTTATGCACCACAAGCTAATATTATTTGTGAGTATACTTTTCATATGGTAGTCTTTCCTTATTTCGCAGTAGTCCTAATTTTGTAGTACATTTCTGGAATCTATGTTTCGTTTCCAGAATTATTTTTTTTAGCTATTCATTACTATACCATTTGCAGCTGTAATTCAGAAACCGTCAAGTGTAATTCAGATTAGCCGGTACTTCTGACTTTACATGCGCCCAGCGGGTTAACTATACGAGACTGAATACCGAACAGGATTGCAGAGCTAACCATAGGGGCTAAGACCGAACGCCGAGAGGCTTTGCAAAGATAACCAAAATGGCGGTTGTAAGGCCGGAAATACTAACTAATCTGAAGTACACTTGACACCTTGACCAGATCCTTTGTAGGCAGTTTTGGTAGTCGTTTGATACCTACTGTTTGCTTTTGGGATCAGTATGCGTCCACACACACTACGACAGGTGGCGTCAGATGACCGGGGTACCTTTTCAACTTTTAACGTTATGGATTTATGTGATTGATAGCTCGTTTGCATTGTACCGCAAAACCAGGGTGCATCTGATGAGACTATGCCGTTTGGCTAAAGTCGAAATCAGTTGATAATGCAATGAGGTTTTTGTAGGTCGGTGTTTTCGGCTTCTTTCGCATTTCATGCGTTTTTTGTTGATGAAGTCTGGTTTATCTTGACTAATTACACTTTGTCAATCGTGTGTGTTGGTCCATTGTGATGATGGTTGTATCTCTAAAGAGATCTTCTTCCTGTAGACTTGACACTTTCTGAATTACAGCTGCAAATGTAAGCCTTAGATCAGTGATTCTCAACCTTTTTCTTGTTGCGGCACACTTTTAACGATTTCAAAATTTGGCGGCACACAAAGAAAAAGAAAAGTTTAAAAATTATTTACTTACCTATAACACACTGCGTAAAATAGTTTATGATAATAATTTTAAATGTGCGTAATAAAATAATTTTAAATCAAATTATTTAATAATATTAACATAATTATATATCTAAAATTTCGCGGCACACTTTTTAGAATTTCGCGGCACACAAAAGTGCCGCGGCACAGTGGTTGAGAATCACTGCCTTAGATGATAGTAATTTCATTTATTGCCTCCATATTTAATTATTTTCTTGCTTTTTTTCTTTTCTTTCTTTGCGGGGTTGGTAAATATTATAAATATTTTTAATTTATGACATATTGTTGTGATATTTCTTAATTTAGGGGTCCAAGCAGACTGATAGAGTGGTAATTTGAAGACATTTGAGTTAAAATCAGTAACCAATTAAATTTGACTGGTATAAAAAGCGATATTTGCATCAATTTACGAAAACCATCATTTGTAACAAATTTACACATAAAACGAACATTTTTTGAATTTATTTGTAAAGTACAAAGTTTATGCCACATCCTGTGTATAATTTTCTACATGATGAACAGCGCCATATTTCTAAAAATATAAAGTGTTAATAATATTTCGGTTGGTACACAAATAAAAACTTTCTGTTACCTGCAAGTAGAGCCATTTTAGCTGACAGAAGTAAAAATTCCCACTTCAAAAACCAAATTTGAATAGGGGGAAACGAAGCCGAAAAACAAAAACGAGGAGAGCAGAGAGTTCTTGGTTGAATCCCAATTGAGGAACTCGTATGAAATTCTTTGATCCGAGAATCAAAGAATTAAATTTAATTATTCACAGAGGTGAATAATGAACGAGAGTCGCGGAATTACGGAGTATTTAATTACGTATGTCGCGTAATTAGTGAGAGTTTTGTATTGTGAACGTAGCGAGGTATTTTGTTAATCGAATACCTGTAAAAAAGTTAATTATAAAAATTGTGCACGTGTCCCAGAAATTGGAGGTTAGCTTCACATTTGGTGAAGAAAGTAAGATTGATAATTTAAGTAATCACTTACCTGGATGTTGTCTAAGACAAAGATTGTTTAATCAACGAGTTAGAAAGTTGATTAACAAAGGAAAACAAGTTTAATCGGCACTTTTTACACAATTGTTGGTACAATTTTGCCGGTAGCAATCTGGATACTTGCGACTTCCGAAGTGAGCCAGAAATATGGTTGCCAACACATTTCCAGTGGCGTACAGATTCTAGTGGAATTTTACCAGTTTGAAAATTTATAAGGTAGAAAATTTATTTTTATTTTAATAAATTCAAATTAGAACAACGATTTGTGTTGTTAATGAATTTATTGAAAGCTTTGTACAATTGATTATAATTTACACACGTTTACACGAATGATTGGACATCCAAGTTTAGCTTCTGTATTTGAAGAATTAAATGTGGCTTGGATCTTTGAATTGTTACATGAATTTACACATTTGGTTCGAGGCAAACTTATTGTCAACTATAAATTGATGCAAAATTTCGCAATTGAATATTTTCGTTTAATAAATGATGTTAACTTCGAATTACTATCTTATTATTTCGTCTGTCTGAATCCACTGACCCTTGAGGAAGAGAAAAACTCTACTACCGGCGTGAATCTAGTACAGCGGCCTTTCAAAAAGTTTTGATTGCCAAATATCATAACAATATATTATTAATTGGTCTGACGAAGAGGAAACACAAAACTCGAAACGTTAACTTAATTAAAAAAAGATATATAGAGTTTAATATTATTGTCCACCAACCCCGCAAAGAAAGAAAAGAAAAAAAGTATGAAAAAAATTAGATGATAGTATAATTCAAGCTTCTTGTACCTATATAAAATAAAAATGCTGCAAGATAAGACAAGTATGTCCTAAGTAATATAAATTATGTGAGAGAAATTCAAAATAACATTAATCTTATTTCAGTATTGCCGGCTGGGGTTCTTCAAGGAATGTTTTTCAATAACGATAGGCCGCATTACATGAACTACGGATCTATAGGTTATGTCATTGGACACGAAATTACCCACGGATTTGATGATATAGGAAGACAATTTGATAAAAATGGTCAATTGTCGGAATGGTGGGGAGAAGATACGAAAAAGTTGTTTATGGAAAAGGCTCAATGCTTTATAGATCAATATAGTAATTTTACTGAACAAAGAGTTGAAATGCACGTAAGTACAGGAAGCAATCGATTAACAGCATTATAAGATAACAACAAAAATTGACAGCTCAATGGTTTAAATACTCAAGGAGAAAATATTGCCGATAATGGTGGAATCAAAAAAGCTTACTTAGCATACGAAAAATGGATTGAACGTAACGGCGAAGAACCTGGTCTTCCTGGACTTAGAGTAGAGTGGGGTAAAAGTGCGCGGCGTCTAAAAGTGCGCAGTGTCAGTATTTCCGTTTCAGTGAACGATGGGTTGGTAAAACTGATTTCATTTAGAAGGTGTCATGGTGGATTGTTGTTATGTGTAGTGACAGCCGGCTTGCGTGAACAACGTCGAAACCATGAGGTAAACTTCCTTTTTTATTGCGCTGATGTATTATTTTGATTGTTTGCAAATTGTATATTTTGAATAAATATAAACCAAAGTGAATAATTGTTTGGACGATTCGATAAACATGTCTATGTTGTGCGTTATGTCATACAAGGCATTTATAAATGTTTCCGATAGATAGCAGCATTTGATTGTGATAGAGATTTTGTATTAGGGGGCAAATGTGCGCAAAGTACGGCGGGGCAAAAGTACGCGCGCACTTTTACCCCAACTGGGATTTCATTTTCATTTATTTGTTTGTGCATTAGAACAGCGATGATGTAAAATATAATACAATTACAGGATTATTTTACTAAATTAGATTATCGATTTTGTTTCAGGAAATACCAACGAAAGACCGAAAGAAAAATATGTACCCCAGAGATGTTGGAAATAGCTCGAGAGAGACTAAAAAGGGGAGATTCAAATCGCGGCATCGCCAAAGATTTGGGTATTACTGAGTCTGCTCTCCGACAAAGATTAAAAAAAGGATTTGGCGTTGAAAAACTCGGACGATTCACTGCAACATTTACAAAACAAGAAGAAGTTGCATTAGCTGGTCATTGTAAAGACATGGACACTTCTTTCTATGGTCTTATATTCAAAGATTTAAGACGACTAGCCTTTGAGTACGCCGAAGCAAACGGTATCGACCATAAATTTAACAAGGATTCTAAGACAGCAGGAAAAGATTGGGCATTGAACTTTATGCAGAAATATCGTCTGTGTCTGAGAACTCCTCAGCAAACAAGTCTTGCCAGAATCATGGGCTTCAACAAAGTGCAGTTGAATGTGTTTTTCAGTAATTTGTCCGACCTTATGATGAAGCACAAGTTCACGTCTGACAATATTTACAATATGGACGAAACCGGACTATCAACTGTTCCAAATCACGTACCAAAAGTAATTTCTGCCACTGGCAAAAAAGCTGTAGGAAAAATCAGCTCAGCTGAGAGGGGTCAGTTAGTTACAGCCATCTGTGCAATAAGTGCTGCTGGTCAATACGTACCCCCGGCACTCATATTCAAAAGAAAAAGGATGAAACCAGAACTAATGAATGGCGCACCACCAGCCTCTGTGATGTTTGTTTCCGACAGTGGATATGTGAACACAGACCTTTTCTTGGTGTGGATCAAGCACTTTCTAAAATATATTAAGGCGACAAAGGACAATCCAGCGTTGTTGATTCTTGATAACCATAGTTCTCACTTGTCCTTGGAAGCTGTACTATTTTGCCGAGATAACGGCATTCATATGCTGTCAATCCCACCTCACAGCAGCCACAAAGTTCAACCACTTGACCGATGTTTCTTTAAAGCACTCAAAACTTACTATGCAGAAGCTTGCAACAACTGGTTAGTCAGTAACCCAGGAAGAGTTATTACACAGTTCCAGATAGCGGAATTATTTGGCAAAGCTTACTGCAGAAGTGCTACGGTAGAAAAGGCTGTCAAGGCTTTTAAGATTTGTGGAATTGTTCCAATTGATCCTGGGGTATTTACAGATGACGATTTTGCACCGTGTGCAGTAACAGATATGCAGCAACTTGATAAAGAAACACCTACACCCTCAGAAGCAGATTTGGAGGTCAATCACAGAATTCCGCTATATGGAGGAGGCGATGTAGTCCCATCTACTTCAGGCTGCCAGAGTATCCGATCCAAGTCGAAAAAAGACTCGGCAACTAAAGAAGCAAATGCTGCTCCATCTACCTCTGGCATTCAACATGTCAGGTTTGAGGAAACAGAAAACTCACCATCTGGAGGAATTTGGGACAATACTTTGGCCACCAGCAAGCCACCGCCATTTCAACCAGTCTCTCCTGCAGAAATCATGCCGCTTCCAAAAAGGAAGGATGCACAGCAAAGAAGGAGAAAAGGACAAAAGTCCGAAATAATTACTAGCTCACCGTTTAAAGATAATTTACAAACTTCCAGGGCAGTAGGTTCACACTCTAAAAGGAAACTGACCTCTACCGATACTCAAGCTAAGACCAAAAATAAAAAAAAAAAGGTTTTAAACAGAGCAACAAACTGTCCAGGGTGCGATGAAGAGTACAAAGATCCTCCAACAGAAGATTGGATCGAGTGCAAAAATTGCAAAGAGTGGTGGCACGAAGAATGTTCCTCTTACGAAGGCAGAGGCGAATTCCATTGTGACAACTGTTGAGTAGGGAATTGGCCTACCATATAGTTATTACTACTTTCATGTATTTTTAATTTAGTCTACATTACGATGTTACATTAGTTATTCATATTACATTTCAAGAAATACAATATTCTGTAAACAATCCATGTCATTTTAATTTTTAATTATTAAACCCTAATCCTGCGAACTTTTACCCAACCAGATTCGTACTTTTGCCCCACTGGTGGGGCAAAAGTGCGTTTTTACCAATTTAACAAAAAAAAAATATCAGAAGCACGGTGCTTACACTAGAAATGAAAACGGTAGACAATTTCACTAGGAGTAAGATTGAGAATGTTTATGAATTATTTTAGAGTTCCAGCTCTTATAATAAAAATTTTATACCAAATTAAAATCTAAGTGCGCACTTTTGCCCCACTCTACTCTAATTATACGCCAAAACAATTGTTCTGGATTTCAGCAGCCAATTTATGGTGTATAAAACAGAGAAAAGCGCATCTGAAACTGCAAATTCAGGCGAACGAACATTCTCCAGCTAATTTTAGGGTTATTGGACCTTTGAAGAATTCTGAGAGTTTTGCTAAAGATTTCAATTGTCCATTGGAATCGTATATGAATCCTAGCCAAAAATGTAAAATTTGGTAATCAGTAAAATCTAAGTTTGCTTGATGTCTTTTTCAAAAAATTCACTTTATTTTGTTATTATAAAGAAAGCAACGATATGCAAATGTTATTTTTTACTTCTTTGGTGGCAGTTTAAGTTTTGCGTTGATGGACAAGGATGAATTACAAGTCAGCGCTTTTATTTTGTTGACTAAATGAATTTCAATCATGAATCCAGATAAAATGTATCCGGTAATTATATTCTCCCATGGTTCCCTAATATTGCCTTCTTCAATATCGTGCTACGTACTGTCCCATCATCCCCCATCCCTCCCTTTAAATCATTATGTGCCATCTTGCAAGGTGGGAATAATTGCATAACGCCTAGAGTTTGGGTTTTTTATATTCGTCTTTTTTATTAAATTACTTTCGACGATCTAAGCCGCAACGCACAACTAGGTCTAAAATCTCCACAACCACAAAAAAAGATAATGTGGGGCTGGAGTTAGACGAAATTCAACTCTGAGAATGCAGAAGATTATCTTGAAAATTAAGAGTATGTATGAGTGTGAGACGGCTTAGTAAGATTAAGGCAGGTCGGCTTTCAGAAAAAGCTACATGATCACTCCATGCCAAAGACAGAGCTAAAAAACAGAGAGATTTATTAGTGCAATAAAAAAATAGCCGAACTAAGAAGTGAATGTGTGGTCCAAAGGATGAGTGTTAACAAAATTATGAGAAATAACTAATTTGAATCAAATAACTTTGGAAGAAAAGCGCCAGCAGAGATAGAAAAATGTTATCAAATTAGATCTAGGGAAGCTAAAGGAGAAAATGGAGAGAGCTTGTAATTGACGAAATAAGTAAAGACACGTGGGGCAATCATATTATGTAGTTTGCCTTTTATATTATTTCGGGATTAGAGAACAACAAAAAATATTTATCATCAAAAATGACTTTATTGTTTTTAAAAATACTCGGGAAAACAGAAGTTATTGGGTGCTATATCAGGAATGTAACGCCGATGGCCCATAAAATCGACATTTTGAGTGCTCAAAAAGTCACTTATTCGAGCCGATGTGTGAGAGCTCGCATTGTCATAGTTGAGAATGATCCGTTTTGGGCGGTTGGTTTTCCTTATTTCTCCGAAGACTTCTGGCAAACAAATTGTTGTGTATTATTCAAAATTTGAAAATAGAGAGAACAAAAATGGTTACAAGGAAAATATTAATAAAATCCGAAACTCTACTTCAAAATACAGAAGAATATCAAAGGTACCTGGAGGCGAAGCTCGCAACGTTGAATAGCAATTCCACAACGAATGAACTAACACAACAGATCACACAAGGCATTCATACATGTGTAAAGAAGATCAGTATGCGTAATCGGTAGCTACCAAGAGATGCAAAATTGAGCGAGGAAACTCTCAATCTCATGAAAAGAAGACGTAACCTCGACAGAGACACAGAAGAGTATGGAATTATAAATAAGGAAATAAGAAAAGCCACAAGGAAAGACCTCAGAAGCTATAAAACCAAAATTATTAAGGAAACAATACAACAAAACATGAACATGAGAATCATGAGATCCAAACTATCCAACGGAGTAAATAAAATCCATAAAATCAGAGATGAGAATGGAAATCTGGTAACAACAAACTCTGAAATACTGGCAGTTATTGAAGCTTTCTACACAATCTTATATAAAAGAATATACCAAAATACAGATTCCAGACCTGTCGTAAATCGACAGAACATTACAAATGTGAACTCTGAAGAAATTCCTGATATTAACGTAGCTGAAGTTGAAGTTGCTCTGTCACAGATGAAAAATGGAAAATCGCCTGGCGAGGATGAGATAACAAAAGAAATGATTTCCTATGGGGGCCAGACTGTTCTTGAAATTGTTGCTGTTCTTTTAAATAAGTGTCTTCAAGAGGGAAATATACCTGCTACCTGGCAAAATGCTCAGGTCATTCTGCTTTTCAAAAAAGGAGATAAGCATAACATCAATAATTATAGACGTATCAGTCTGTTGTCCCATTTATACAAACTGTTTACGAAGATAATTACAAATCGTCTTACCAATAAACTGGATTTTTACCAACCACCAGAACAGGCTGGATTTAGAAGGGGTTACAGTACGACAGAACACTTACAAACTATTAGAACACTTATTGAAAAATGCTCGGAATATAATATAAATTTACATATGGCCTTCGTCGACTATGAGAAAGCATTTGACATGATTGATTTGGAAGCTATTTTAACAGCGATGGATAGCGCAAGAATTGATTCAAGGTATTCAACGATTATAAAGAATATATACCAACATGCCACATTGACAATTAAAATTGACAATAGCCTTGCAACAAATAAAATAAAAGTAGAACGAGGGGTAAGACAAGGTGATACGATCTCCCCGAAACTATTTACTTTGACGATGGAAGATATATTCAAATCACTCCAATGGGATGAAACTGGGATAAACGTCGATGGGGTCAGATTGAATCACTTGCGTTTCGCAGACGACGTTGTTCTTTTTAGTACAGATATTGCAGAAATCCAAAAAATGCTTACCGAGTTGAACTCTCAATCTTTGAGGATCGGTTTAAAAATGAACACCCAAAAGACAAAGATCATGACTGGCGACAACACCACAAACATATATATTGTCATATACCGGAAGCCTTTAACACAACTATAAAAAAATTTAAAAAAACACCTCCGGTAAATACATCCCTGTGCTCCAGCTAGCTCAAATATTCCTATCCTTATAAAAAAAAATCGTGGCAAATCTGTGGAAAAACGCCTTCCAACTTTTTAATAAAATTCAATGCTATAACAACTTAAATTTTATTTGGAAAAGATAAATTTTATTTTAGTTAGATTTGAATTATTATCAACATCAACAGACTATTTGTAATGGTTGAAATTTATAGTTACAATGCTAGATCCACCAATTCTATCATCCATGCAAGTGGACATTTACTGTTCATAAAATAACTACCCCTTGCACCAACGAAGGAACAAAATTTAAATTCAATTATAAAAAAAATTGTTTATTAATTCGGTACCTTTTAATATTGTTCTATTGGTAAAACTCAAATGAAATCAGCACGCTCATGCAAACATTTTTCAAAAACAATGATCTCTCCAAATTGCTTCTTTCCAGATTCATCCAATATCCAAAATATTCTATCCGTTACCATATGACCAAGTTGGACCATGTGTTAATTTTACATCTCTCAATTTTTCCACTTTCAAACAAATCGTATGCTTCCATCCATTTAGCAATAATGCAGACTAAATAACTACAACACTTCCTGAACCGATCGTGGCCCCAGGAACTCAAATTTCACAATCAAACTCAGACGGAAAATTCACCAGTCCGTTTCTCAAGATGGTCGCTAGCGGAAGACCTCCTTTCCTCGTATCCAACTGTCGAAAACCAAATTTTTCACTTATCACTGACGCGGCACATTTCAAATTTTACCAATCGCACTTCACTAATTATTTTAAGTTATACAAATCAAACATAAACAACATTTGAAAATCTTATTGAAACTTTCCTAGAAAGGTGAAACGTTCCAACCGCCAGAAACGACAAATTTCGTTTCTTAAACTCAAACAGTCTGTTGACGGAGCCCTCTTACATAAGAAACTCAAAAATTTTAAACAACACTGAAAACCATTTAATTAAAATCATCTCTTCCAAATTATATTCATCTAATTAATTTTACATTTTTCCCGGGCCCTTTTTCATCAATTTGCCACCGTTTCCCCCTTCATCAAAATTAATATGACAATATAGACGGGAGAGTAATAGACAAAGTTGACGAGTACGTATACCTGGGTCATACTATCAGACTGGGAAAACAAAACCAGACCACGGAGATAATTCGTAGGACCCGTCTAGCATGGGCAGCGTTCGGAAAATTGGCCCAGATACTGAAGGCAGCAGACATTCCAAATTGCCTAAAACGGGAGGTTTTTGACAAATGCGTATTACCAGTCATGACTTATGGCCTGGAATGTACAACAATAACCGTCAAAAGCGCAAAGAAACTAAAAACTACTCAACACGCTATGGAACGTCTAATGTTGGGTATCCGACTGCGGGACAGGCAGAGAAATGAGAACATCAGAAGCCGTACCAAGATCAAGGACGTTATGGAAAGGGTGGCGGAATTAAAGTAGACTTGGGCGGGGCATGTTGCCAGGCAAAATCTTGATAGATGGGCAAAGAGGGTCCTATCATGGAGACCACGAACAACAAAAAGATCCGTCGGTCGCCCACCAAAACGCTGGACCGACGATATTGTTGTAATAGCTGGCAAAATCGAGCCCAGGATCGTGATGCGTGGAGAGAATTGAAGGAGGCCTACATCCAACAGTGGATAGACAAAGGCTGAAAAGAAGAAGAAGAAGATTCAAAATTTACTGTTCTACGTTGTACCAATGGTACGGATGCACCAGGTCCAGTTTTTCCGAAAAAACAGACGACCACTTGCTTCGAAGTGTTTCGTGCACTAACAACTTTTGTTGGATGGCTCATTTTGAAAAACCCACACAATCGACTGCTGTTTATTTTTAGCCTCATACGCGTAGATCCATGATTCGTCACCTGTCGTGATGTCATGGACTGATTTTGAAGTACCGCAATCGTATATTATGAGCATTTCTTTCGACCAATTGGCACGAGCCTTTTTTTTAAGCGATTGTCAAATTATGCGGGATTCAACGCAAACAAATCTTTTTGACAACCAAATGTTCATGCAATATTGAATGTGAGCTGGTCCCACTAATGCCCAAGGATGCCTCAATCTCACGATAAGCCATATGACGATCTTGCAGTATCCGTTCATGCACAGCATCAATGCTTCCGGAACAAAAACCGATTTTGGACAACCTTCACGAAAGTCGTCTTTGAGCGAACTACTGTCACGATAGAATTCGGTTAACCAGTTATAAACACTGGTCCTTGACGGTGCTTCATCGCTAATAGTATTAACTTCATCGATGCACTAATATTACACGTCGAAACTTGTAAAAAAGTAAACACAAAAGGTTCACGATTTAATTCAATTTTTTGTACGAATTTATTTTTCAAGAATTTTTAAACAACACAAATGGCGCTCAAACGGCAAAAAGTTCTGAATACATATTATTATACCTTCAAAAATGTCAATCTTTACGATAAAGACGTCAGGTGCCAAATGGCACCACTAGGGTACCTCAATCCCAAAATATAAAAGGCAACTCATGTAAATTAGTGGAAGTACAGTGAATATAATCCCTACGAAGGTACGCATACAGATTGCGATGAAGACTTCTTGCTGGAGAATTATAAAACTAACCGGGCAATAATAACGTCCTTTTTTAGATTCAGATGAAGATATGGTTAATCCTTTAGACGAGATTGAAAATGAGCATCAAACAGATTCTAATACTCCACCAACACAGCATAATATGTTTTTGGAATGTAAGTCCAATTTTTAACAGTTTTTGCTGAAGAACCTTTCAATAAAAAATCAAATATTTACTATTTCAAAATACAGAATCATGAGATACGAAAAGCAAAATACATAGGTATTATTCCAATGTAGTGAAACAGCATCATTTACTCTTTACTCTTACCAAATGATGAAGAAAAGTTATATACAAATAGACGAAAGTTAAAACAAAACAATTTTTACAACAGAAAAAAACAATTATTAGAACAGAATAGAATTAGTAGGAATATTTTAATAATTTACGAATTAAAGGAATTGATATAATATTATATATTTCAATATGACGGACGATGAAGGTCGTCGTGATTCAGGTGCTGTAATTGAAAATGCTGGTGAAGTGATTTGTGGACACTGCAATCGACCTGTGGTGCGTGATAAGGTTGTATGCCTCAAGTGCAACAAGACGTTCCACCCGGGATGTATATAACAAAAGTGAGGTTAGGAGTGACGTCAAATTAACTCCAAGCCAGCAAAAAAAACTATATCGAGATGGAAAATCAATATCTAAAGGAAATCGTAGAAATACTGAAAAGTATGAACAAGATTCTCGAAGAAAATAATGCGCTACTACGAGATAGTAATGACCTCTTGAAGGGGAGATTGAAGTGTTTTGTGGAAACTGGAATATGTGACACAGCTCGAGTGGAGTCCAAAGCAACTTTGTGTGGATTTACTGGTTGCAATGGCAAAATTGAAAATAAAGTGGAAAATGCATCAAAAATACAAACAAAATATGGTGCCAAAGTAAATAAACATAACCTCAAGTTAAATACTGATAATAATCAAGTAGGTGTAAAATCATTTTTCTAATAGTGTTTGAAAAAGTCTTACTTTGTGATATCCAAAAGAGTGTGGAAAAGTATTACTTTTCCGCACTAGTGCTGTGTGGGAAAGAGTGTGGGAAAGAGAAAAGAGAAGGGAAACTAGTGCGGAAAAGAGAAAGTTCGACAATGTCGATCACAACATGGAATTACAGCTCCATAAAGTTGAGCATTGCACCAAATTTAAAAAAACCTGCGATCACTAACCTATTTTCTTTTGTAACTGATCACACTGATCATGATCATTAATATAGTATACCAAAGTACTGTTGGTAGTCAATAATACCACGGCTACCAACCGTCAAATTTAAATATTATATATATTTTCATAAAGTATATAAAATTATTTTAAATTAGGTATAAAAAGTATGTTGTTGGTTCTTTTTCAAAAACTATTAGAAAAAATATTGTTCGATACGCGTGGAAAAGTATCTTTTTCGCACTAGTATCGAAAATATCTATTTATACAATGCTGAAGTTGGTTATAATTTATAATACAGTTACGGCTCGTAATGTTCAAATCAAAGAGAGTGTTGACAATAAAACGTTAACAGCGCGAAAAGATGCAAAATTTCCAGCTGCGGATCACTCTGATGAAGCTAGAGAGAAGGTTTTGCTCCGTGATGGTCTTCGGCATCGTAAACAGCGGCTGGACCCGGACGATAAGACGGGTCTGGACGAAGATGATGGCTTTTGGACCATCAACAATAATTAATACTAGTGGCCCCTAGCAAAAATTGTGTAGGGCCCTTAAGACGATTTTTTGTTTTGTAATTTTACTGTATATCTATGACTGCTTTTTGCATTGCAAGGTAATTAAACACCTCACAACACATCAAGCTACAGTTAGTAACTGCTTATCCGTTCCCATTTCTCAAGTCTCTTGCGAGGCTTGGTCATGGTTCAATGAGCTTTTTTGTTTTATTTACAGGTGATGATGAGGAGCTGGCCCATCGCCCCGACCTCCAACCTGGAGGACCAGAGAGACGGCCAGATTAAAGTTCTTACTTCACCCGGATTCGAACCGGGCATTTAGCGTTCATAGTCAACTCGCGTGACCACTATTTATACTCCGACAGTCTCGTTTTGTAATTTTAAATTGAATAATTTAATTATTCAAATTATTTAATTATTAAAATTGTATTATAAAAAATAATCGATGAGAACCAACACCATAAGGGTTTGGCTTCAGGAAATAAAAGGAACGGGTTTGATGAATAATAAAGGGACACGAAAGAATACTTAAGGAAGCTATTATTTAATTAGAAAAATTAAGATAAATAATTGATGGACAACTTATTAGTGAAATTCAAAAGAAATATTTTACAAGTTTAATGATAACCAAAGAGTAGCGGAGAACAGACTTTTGCAAATTTTATTATTTAAGGTAGTTTGTAAACACAGGGGGAAAAGTACATTTAAGTTAAACTGACAACACCCACACAATTAGTTTGAATAAAATAAAATCCAAAATTTAAGAAAGTTTTTTTGAATAAAACTCATGACAAGAGGCGCATGCAAATGAGTAGACATTGCATATTATTTAAAAATTGTCACCCAACGACTGGGGCTTTGATAAGCAGGAAAACATCGCAATCTTATGTTTATATATTATTTTTTATCATAATTAAGATTATCTCGGCTAATTGGAATACAAATTATGAAATATAATATAACAATGTTAACTAACATTTTTTATATTATGCGCACTTTATATTGTTTAACATTTAAATATTTCATTCATTATTCAAATATCGAACTGTAAATATGACAAGGTTTCCAATAGGCCTTATATGCTTTTTTGCAATAATTAGTACTATAAAAAGTAATGCACTAGCAATAGATGAAGAAGATTCAACAAAGTAAGTTGATTATTTCTGTATCGACCATATCCATCAAACTGGACAAGCATAACAGTATGTTATGGTTAACACATCAATTTAAATTATTTATAAAATGAACTTCTTTTAGATGTCCAGAAGTCAAATCAGACTTCACTTGTACTACACCCCAATGCATCCACAGTGCGTCAGCCATATTAAACAATATGGATCAATCTATAGATCCATGTGACAACTTTTATGACTTTGCTTGTGGAAATTTTCCAAAACACCACATTATACCTGATGACCAATCGTTTATAACTAGAACTTCCATAATTAATGACGAAGTAAAGCTTCAAATAAAAATTATGCTTGAAGAGCCCATCACAGATGATGAAGCACGTCCTTTTACTTTGGCAAAAACTTTTTATAATTTGTGTTATGATACAAAAGCAATCGAAGAAAATGGGATTGCACCTATGCAATCGATTCTAACACGATTGGGTGGCTGGCCTTTAGTTGAAGGTGCTAAATGGAAAGAAGAAAACTTTGATTGGAAAACAACAACTTACAATATTCGTAATGAAGGTATTCTCCTTCAAGACATATTACCCATATCAGTGGGAAAAAGTGTAAGAAATTCTTCTCAAGTTATAATAAAGGTACATAATACATTATAACCAGGGCTCTGAAGTTATAGCACTAAAAAAGTGTACTTTTAGCGCTTTAATATGCACTTAAAAACACCAAAATTAGCGCTATAAATAGCACTAAAAAAATAAAAAATATGCAAAATAAAATTTTCAACCAACAAAATTTCAAAAAATTTTAATAAAAATTAATAAAAATGTTGTTTATTTTTAACCCTACAGAGCACACGTGAAAAAATCCCACCAGTGAATATGTGAGGCTTGTCAGTCCCATACTTTAACAGGCCTTCTTTTCATAGTTTGAGAATTTTTCAAAAATTTTTTATATAGAAATCGATAATTGACATTTATAAACATGAAATATTTATTAATATTTGTGATAAAGTAACTACAAATTAATACAAATGGCATTATTACGTAACATGCGCATGTACTAAGTGCACAAAAATGAAACAGCGTATATGCCTGTCAAGCCTCACGTATGTTATGTAGGGTTAAATGAATTTTAGATTTTTCTCAATTTAACAATTTTTATAGAATACATTGTATTATATAAAATAATATGATGGTAAGGATTTTATGAACTACTACACATAGGTACTTGGTCCGGCTTTGGAACATTTCCGATTCTACCGATTCGAATCCGATTATACGATACGTCTGATATAATTTTTAAAATAAGCAAATTCTTGGAATATGTACATACCTATTATTTGAAAATCATACGTGTTAATAGTTATTTACATGAAAGTCAGGAAAATGATATATTACTGACGAGGAGCAATGTTGAAATACGAGGCACTTTGTGCCGAGTATTTTAGAGCTCCGAGTAAAGTGAGAAAATTTTTTCCTGACGTATTTTGTATTAAATTTTTCCAAAAATCGTAAAAAATCCAAATTTTAAAACACTAATTGAACAACATTTTTAAAATGAGCAAAAATCAAGTTTGTCAATGTGTCAAAACGCATTGAAAAAATCAATTACTGACATTACCGGACTAGTCAGTATAATTCAATTTCCCTGCGCGTAGATACGCAGGGAAGTGTTGTTTCTATGACGATTTTTGGAAAAATAGTATTACATGTTTGTTTTCGTTGGCCTATTCGTATGCGGTCAAAAAAAATTTTTTCATTTACATTCTGCTTATTTCTTCAATTAATATGTAAAATATGCCTGTAAATAGCACGTAAAACGCAAAAATAGCAAAATACCATTAAAAACCTTAAATATGCAAAAATTAGCATTATAAAATTTCGTATACGGCATCAGGGAAGTGTGAAACAAATTTGTGTCTTACTTCGAATATTCTAGGACTCTCCAGAAAAAATATGCATTTGCTAGAACTTCCGAGCCCTGATTATAACAAAAGCTTAACTAAACGTTAAATTATAAGATTTTAACTGTAAGTAAAGAACAACATACAAGAAATTTAATTTAGAAACACTTTCACAATACATACGAAAATCACACCCTATTCTTGAAAAATTTCTTTTCTAAGATCATATTAAAAAATAATACATTATAATAATATGCGTTTTTTGTTGGTGAAATCTGGTTTATCTTGACTAATTACACTTTGTCAATCGTGTGTGTCGGTCCATTGTGATGATGGTTGTGTCTCTAAAGAGATCTTCTTCCTGATTATAATAATATCTTCACTTTTCACGATTTTATTCTTTCAGATACTTCAAGGCCATTTAGAATTTGACAAAGAAATTTTACTGAAAGGATTACAAAGCGAAGTAATCCAAGAGTATTATGATTATGTTGTAGAACTCGCTGTACTGTTGGGCGCCAATAAAGATACAGCGCTGACTGAATTTAAAGATGTCATTGATTTTGAAATGGAAATTGCCAAGGCAAGAAGCACCACATTGCTACTAAAATGTATTAATCATAGATTATTTCTTTAATTAACAGATAATCCTTCCAAAAGAAGAAATGCGATACATTTCATTAAAGGTAAATCAAATGACAATACAAGAACTCCAAGGACAATTTGATGATATCCCATGGATTGAATACATTAAAAACATATTGAACCAACCAGATGCTATAATTACTTCGGATGATTTAGTAGAAATTCAAGTTCCTTCTTATTTGACTAACCTAATACCGTTATTAAATCGAACCTCACAAAGGTGAAAATTTGTCTTTCAAGCTACCACTTTCAAGTAATTATCGTATATTAACAGGGTTCTGCATAATCACCTCATTCGTTATATGGTTACTAGTTTGGTGAAATATTTACCGAATAAGTTTAAAAGGGTAAGTGAAAGATATTTTGAAAAAAGTTTAGGAGCAACAATTGCTGTACCGAACTGGATGGAATGCGTTAAAACTGTTAGTTGGGGATATGTGTACATTCACAAGCTAGGCCAAAATTTTGAATCCATTTTTTTAGAATGGGTCTTGCAACAAGTTCTTTGTATGTACGCAAATATTTTAACCCTGAAGCTAAACGAAATGTAGAACAATTGGTTAGAGATGTTAAAGATACATTTAATGATGTTTTAAAAGATATAGAATGGATGGACAAAGAAACCAAAGCTAAAGCTTTAGAAAAGGAATCTGAAATGGCAGCTTTTATAGGGTATCCTCGAATGTTATTAGTTGAACAGGATATTGAAAAATATTATGCTCAAGTATACAAAACATACTAAATTACGATTTTTGTACCACTCTTATCACTGCAATGTTTTAGTTAAACTTTTCTTCTCATAATTTACTCGAGTCCATATTAAAAATGAGTCTCTTCAAGCAGCATAATGCGTTTGCTTGGACTGTATATAGAAATTCAATGAATGTTAATGCTTTTTACTATCGAAAAACTAATACTATATGTAGGTATACTTCTTACAGGGCAGACTTGCTTTATTTTGTAGTGTTGCTAATTTTGTAGCATTTATTTAATAGAATTTATTTACTTTTACATAATTCTATACAGAAAATCTAAAGTGATAGTATACTATAAAGTTTTTAGTGTTTAAAATTTAAAATGATAAATTCAAAAATATGCTGCGAAATAGGGCAAATTTGCCCTAAGACATTGTCATTTATATGATGAAAAATCAAAATGTAATTAATTTTATTACAGTCTTACCGGCTGGAATTCTCCAAGGCGTTTATTTCAATAACGACAGACCTCATTACATGAACTACGGATCCATAGGTTATGTAATTGGACACGAAATTACCCATGGATTTGATGATATAGGAAGACAATTTGATAAAAATGGTCAATTGTCGGAATGGTGGGGAGAAGATACGAAAAAGTTGTTTATTGAAAAAGCTCAATGCTTTATGGATCAATATAGTAATTTTACTGTTCCCTCAGTAGAAATGCGCGTAAGTATAGATAACATGCGAGTAGTAACATTGCAAAATAATTTCATCAAACTTGACAGCTCAATGGTATCAATACTCAAAGCGAAAATATTGCCGACATTGGCGGAATCAAGAAAGCTTACTTGGCATATGAAAAATGGATTGAACGTAACGGTGAAGAACCTGGTCTTCCTGGACTTAATTATACTCCAAAGCAATTATTCTGGATTTCTTATGCTAATTTATGGTGTATAAAAAAGAGAAAAGAACATCTAGAACACCAAATTAGGACGCACACACATTCACCGGCTAGGTTTAGGGTTATTGGACCTTTTATGAATTCTGAGAGTTTTGCTAAGGATTTCAATTGTCCGTTAGGATCATATATGAATCCGAGCCAAAAATGTAAAATTTGGTAATTCTGTGAACATGGAACACAGAAATACGTGGAGAGCTTGATATTTTTTGCCACATATTATTGTTTTATAATTATGGGATATAGTTACCCGTTTAAATCATCTAGGTTTTAAGTTTATATTAATTGTAATTTATTTGTATAATAATTGAGGGGTCCAATACATAAACCACTGGAAGTCTACTTTTTGGTTAAAAATGAGTTTGAATATTAGGATAATAGTATGAATTGTTGAATCTTTAAATCTTATGAATTCATTTTTTTGAAGTTATATTACATAGTACTGTGTACTGCTGCTTTATTTACGCTGCCTGTAGCAGTTTCAGAAATCCTTATTTTAATAACATGCATTTTATTTTGAACTCCATTTGCGTAAGTAATCCAGTTAATTTATTGTTCTATTGGTAAGCATTCTTATTTTATTTATCAAAATTATATTTTTCTCCATTTTCTAGTTATGATTTCGCATTTTATAATTTTGACTTTTTAAATTTTGGTTGATAACTATTTTTCTGATTTTTTATTTTATTTTTATCTGGTTAGAGGCGACTGACGATAGCTAATAAGCTTGACATAACGTTATATCTCATTATCACGATAGATTCTCTAATAATTTTACTATATTTTTCAACTTTTTCGTAAAAACTGTAACGTCGTTTGCAAAAACAAACGCCGCCAATGCCTCGATGCCCCGTTGATCTTGACGGGTGTCTAGCTGGAGGGATGCACCTCCGTCCAGTACCAGAGCTGGGTCGCGCGTACGCGGTTCGTGAGTACTTCTGGAACTTACCTCACTCTGCGAATCAAGCTTATAATCACTGCTATAACTAGGATGAAACAATTGGGCGCTAGTGAAACACAAAAAAACGGTAAACAATCTTTAATGAAACACAAAAAAAAAGATGGTTGATCAGATCAACCTAGTACACACAGATGGAATCTGTACTGCAAGTTAGCTGGACTTGTAGTCCCAAACAGTGATGGTTGCAGCTGAGGGCTGCCAAAGAAAAAACCTCCAGATGACTGGTCGGTTGCCCCAGCAACAGGCTGACTTGAAAACTCAAAAGCAGGTAGCAGCACCAACAGTGGTGGCTATAACAGATAACTCAACCCGATCAATAAAACAATACCTATTTGGTATGAATGAACTGAATCACTCACGCTACAGAAATTGGTTCACAAACTGAATATAAATAATAAAATCCAAGTGGCCTACCTTAAGTTTGCTTGCCCTGGTAATTAATTGGTATATTAGAACAAAACACTATCTTTTGGCTGAATAACTTCCTTGGGAGATCTCTTCCAGAAGGTTCTTCGCCAGTGTCGACTATGAATGCAAAAGCTAAAAATAAAGCAAACATACCTAGAAAATAATTATTATATCGCTGTGCTAGTTCAATACCAACACAACTCAAAATTGAAGAAACAGATACAGCCATTTTAATATTTCTATGTACTTTATGACCATAATTGAATTAGTGCGAAATAAAATGTAAAATAAGCAATTTTAAGAGTGCCAATATTGCTTATCTATAATTATATTGAATCATTGGGTTGCCTAATATTAGGAGCCACTTTAATCAAATTAATTATTGAAATAATTTTTTTGAGATAGTTTACTATTGAACTAGCACAGCGATATTAGTTTGCCTCCTTAAGCGTGTCTGAATTGAAACAAATATTGATCAGGCAAAAATGAATCCAATATCACCCACTGATGGGCTGGTTAGTAAAAAAAGGTGACTGTAATATCGGGAAATTACTAAATTGGTACGCGAATGCTGGTTGGGTTGCCTAGGTATAGATTATACTTTTCCGCGATAAATATATAGATGGCAAGTGTAACGTTTCTTTAATGGCGGGAGAAAAAACGGGTTTAACGTAGATGGGCTAGGGAGAAATTTTGGTTAATCGTTGTTGAGCTGTTGAGGTAAGCACTTAAAATTAATAAACGTTTTCTTAGTTATGGTATTTTGTAGCATGTAAAATTTCAAATTAGATCATCGTGATTGTACATATTTATATCTAGTTATGGGTTAATTTAAACATTTATTTTAAACTGGCAATTATTATCGCTGATGAGTCGAAGGTCGTTCGAATTAGACACGTGGGCTACAATCAGTGGCGTGCTGGTAAATCGTTTAACTTTAAACTTTCAATTATTATCACTGATGAGTCAATTTTTGGTAATATTATAACACACGTGTACTAAAATCAGTGGTTTGCGGGCAAATGAGTAAAATTTGTGGCGTTTTAAATATAACGGGATGTATGATTGGGTTTTGAACGAAACGACATTGGACAGCGACACGTGTGTAATTTTTCTAAGGTTTATTCATTTCTATATACAGGGTGTTTCTTTAATAAATAACATTATCAAGGTGTATGTAAATTGATTGGATTTGTCTTTCTTATTAGATTACTGATCACAAGGTAATTCTTAGTATTCAAAGGCCAAACAGTTGAGATATATATTGTCGTGTAACAAAAACTCATGATGAGTTAACGGCTGTAATTCTATGATTCACAGTGGTGTAATGCAAACACCAAATTTGCACGCACAGTTTATATAACACAGGGACAAGGATGTTACTATTAACACATTTTTTTACACAGAACATTTTGATGAACTCTATTTTGGTGAAGTGTTAGTTTATTTCCTTTGTGTTGTGTAAGAATCTGGACCTGCAAAGCAAAGTTGGGTATTGGAACTAATTTGAATTCGCCGCTATAAACTGATTTGTGATTAGGAGTCCGTTGGGAATGTTGGAAATTGTGAGGTGGTAGAGAATGATAAGGCGACTTGGACGTCCATCTTTTGTGTGGAACGGAAGTGATAAATTTTCCAAGACGAGTAATTTTTCCTAATTTGGAAAATTTGGATTTTTTTTGAGAACATTAATGTTATGGTGTGAGTATCACACAGAGAAGCCAATTAGTGAATGGAAGTGAATCCCATGGTAGTTGGATTGGTTAATTTTGATTGTTCTTATCAAATTTTGGAAAAAATTTGGAGTCCGCCATTTTATTGTGCAACCGGGATATTTTTCGATTTTATGTGATGAAATGGATGATGATGTTATTCTATTTTATAAATAATTAATGGAATGGTTTTTATTCTACAACAACGAATATTGGTGTTGTTAATAAATTTTCGAATTACTAAACGTCGAATTATTATATTGAGGTTCAATTTCATACCTGTTATCTATGCAGATGGATTTGGTTACAAAAATTGGATGATAATCTACGATTCATCAAATTGGAGAAACCCACAATTACAACTAAAACAACATTCAAAACTATGAAAGAAGGCGTCAGTAGCGGTGATAAGATCAAGCTTGATAATGAGTGATCACAAAACTTTTGGTAATGTAAAAAATTTGATATTATTGTTAATAATTAATGTAATTGATTTATTTAAAACTAACATTTGCACACATAAAAGATTGATACAAAAAACAATTAGGGTTTTCAAATTATAAATGAACGTAAATGCGTTGTTTTTTGTAACATCTTAACACATAACACTTTAGTTCCAAAACGGTAAATGTACCGATTTATAAACTGAGCGTAGTAATTTTTTTTTAAGATTCAACAATGAAATTTTTGGTATTTTGGTTAATTTGTCTATTTTGTTTTATTACACGATTTTGGTCAGTATTGAGGTGTTTTATTTTTAAGATTTAGAAGCAAACAAGTTTACAATTTAGGGTTGGCTTATATTTAAAATTAAATTAGAAAGTGCTAGCATTTCTCAATAAATAAGAGTCTCATGTCTCATTTAGCTGTTCGCTGAGTTAGCTGGTTGGGATTGCCATCCACCGTGTGGGTAACCAGAGTAATTTTGTTGATTTTAATTTTCATTTTTTTAAAAACCATTCGGTGGAGGACAATATATTTTAGGCTAATTAAATTTAACATGAATGTAATTTCTATTCAAATGTTTTGATTTTTATCCGTGCCATTAAATCTAGAAGAACGATGTTCCTCCTGCTTTACTCATCATATTAAATGCCCTTCCCTAGAAGAAAAGCACCACCATCCAAGTCCGGGCAAGGGGCAAAAACCCTTTAGCACCAACCGACGATTCCTCCTTGGAGTTTGAATGTAAATCACTATCATGTTTATTTTAATTGTGCCATTTTGTTGGGGAGATATAATTCAACTTAGGTATGGGTTCCTAATTTCCTTCGAACAACTAATTATCTTTATTTAGACACTATCGTGTAGTATGATATTCCCCGATTATCTAATATTGACCATTAATTTTGAATCCCTACTATTTACGGATCTAACATGTGACCCAGGTTATTTAAAGTAATTTTCACAGGTATTTAAATTCAGGGTGTTTGATTTGCGCGTATTATTCTTATCTTTGCTTCAGCCTCGAACCCAGATCATAATTGAAATAAAAGATTTGACATAACCCAAATATATGTAGTTTCATTTGTGTTGCGAGTTTAGATCGTCTCTCTTTTGGAGCGGTCATCAATTTTGTTTCAGCTTTGTTAACAACTCTGTTTGGTACAACGGAAGAAAGAATTGGTCGCTAGGTGGTGTTCGGTAGGTAAATACATAACGTGGTGGTGATCTTGGCTATTTTCCGTGTCATCGATGATGAGATGTTGGCGCTAAATTCAAATTTAGAAGTCGCATCTTACATGACTAACAATAACTAATTGAAAATAAAATAGTTATGAAGACGGTCCTTATTGAGTGTTATACAACACCGGCTTACCGGCTACGTAAACGGGCTTCAGGAAGCACCAAATGGTTTCGATGATAGTGAGGATAAATTCAACCCTTTGAGGTGGAGTATAAATAATCAAATAGATACACAAACTGTGTACACAGGCGTAATTCGTGTTCCGAGGGAGGTTAACACCACCGAAATGACAATCAGCTGTTTTAACATTCAATTCCAACTGGACTGGGATGTTTACATTCCAGGTTATGTAGGTCTCCGCTAGATGGCAATGTGCGCAGGTTTGGAACGATTTCAAATCTCCATCGCCGAAAAGCAGATGTGGCCTTCCGTATTCGCAGCTACTACCGGGTCGCTCGTAAATTATCACCCTGACGATGGTGAATATGGGATAAAGTCGAACAGACTGGTAAAAACGCAAAATAGGCGTATTGGATACAAAAATCACTAAATTATTAGTGCACCAAAAACTATCCACCAACGTACAGAGTGCGTCGTAATAATAAAAGCAGAGCATATTCAAAATATTATGCAATTTGAATGCGACAAAACACCACGTCTTAATTCGATCTTTGATAAAAGAAGAAGCTCTTTAGCCTTTTAGCATCTACAGTCGAGTACTCTATGAATATCTTTGTCCTGGTGTATTGTATACTAGAAAATTTTCTCGATCTCCGGTCTCCGCTTCCCAATTTTATATTTCCACCCTGCTCTGTATTTTGAATAACCCACAGAATGGCTCGGGTCCAGTCGGGAGCGTTTTTGAGCCTGACCTAGCTAGTTCATTTGTTGACATAAAAGTGATTTACTTTCAAACTGAGCTACATAACCCCTAATAAGACCAAAGACTTTATAAAAATATCCCTGCAATATTTATTGGAACAGAATAAAATTTTGCCTTCTACTCAAAACTACAAAAATGTACTTATCGCCTTCTTCCCTGGCAGGGCAGAGTATAGCTATGAGTTTGGTGGTAGGAAAACGGTTGTAAATGGTCCAATAAAAAAGAAAGAACCATTGAATATTTAAAATTCAGAGAAGTAAAGCAAAAAATCAAGAAGACTAAATTTCTTCAATGAAATCTTTTGTTTTTTATATGCTTTTATTGTAGCATTGGAATGGATATTAAAAAATCATAAAATGAAAATAATCAACAGCTGTTAAATATTTAAATTCCCGCTAATTTTAACGTACAACAGCATTATACTTTTTGTGGTGTAAGTCGTATGAACTATTACTTGCTGATAAAAATAGGTGTGAAGTCAAGCATCTATTGCTTTATCTATTCGCTGTCCGCAGCGGACGCTGACGTGGTTTTTAATACCCCCATTATGCACTACTCACCCAGCCAATGGGTGCGTGACATCCGACCACCTTTTTTACACAATTTATCCGCAGCGGACATTGGCGTCGTTTTCTAATACCCCCACTATGCACTTCGCACCCAGCGAATAGAAAATATCAGTAATTAGCCATCTGGGTCATAGTATTTGGTCATAGTTTAAAATTTGTATTAAAAAATGTAAAAATAAGTTATATTTCTGTGGATAAGGGTTAATTTTTTGCTTATTACTATTAATCAAACAAAATGCACAATTTTAAAGAGACATTGCGAGAGGCAGAGAAACTGGAAGCCTTGTGAACGATAGGACTTCAGAAATATATTTTAAATAATTAGATAGCTTAGAAATATTAGCCTCCGAAAAAATCTGTCATATGGCCTTGCATATCACCATCTTTAAAAACATAAGTTTCCCCCCCCCCCCAGAACAACCTGGCTAATTGTCAGTATGCATTTTCTCCCTATGTTTTCTCCATTATTCAGCAGATCTGAAGAACAAAACATGAAATTACCTGGTATACAGTAATATTCCCCACCACAATATTTACATATGTGTATGATAAATTATCTTGACTGCTAATATTATTACACAATACATTAAATAATAAATTAACATACCGATATTAAAAACACGATAATAATAATTATTTTTTTTAAAAAAACCGATAACCCACAATATTTTCAAATTGCTTTTAATATTATAATATGAATTAATAATTAAGACCAGAATACCCCATTAATTAAAAATGCACACAGGGAAATTTTAGTAAACAATTAAAGTATTGTTTAAAAAATGTATATCTCTTTTTACGTCATCTATATAATTAAAAAACCTGGACAGGTCCTAATAATATAATAATATGTACTTTGTTCTCATATTAGTATGTTTTTACATAATTAAAATTATCGCGTTCGACTATAATCAGAATACAAATTATGAAATAAATGTCTTGCAAACAGTTTCCTATTATTATACTGATTTTATAATAATTTTACCACTTATAATAAGTTTAGTAAAAATCATATTTCATTATTGAAGTAGTACCTAACAACTCTTCAAATATCGTAATATATTATGGTAAAGTTTTCAATATGCCTTGCATATTTGTTTACAATTAGAATTATAGTACAAATTAATGCACTAGCAGTAGATGAACAAGATGCAGCAAGGTAAGTCATATATTTAGATAATATCAAACCAAATCGTCAAGCATTATAGTATGTCATGTACCAAGCCCGGAGAGTTGCCTGTTATTAGGTTAAGTAACTTCCAGAATGAGCCGAATGCGATTTCTGTGGTCCATGAATTCAGTAAAAAGCAATTTCAGAAATCAAAAAGTATTTAAAACGAATTTCTTTTAGATGTCCAGAAGTCAAATCGGATTTCAAATGCACTACACCCCAATGCATCCACAGTGCTTCAGCCATATTAAACAATATGAATCAATCTGTAGATCCATGTAACAACTTTTATGACTTTGCTTGTGGAAATTTTCCAAAACACCACGTTATACCTGATGATCAATCGTTCATAACTGGATACTCTTTAATTAATGACGACGTCATGCGTCAAATGAAACATATACTTGAAGAGCCCATCGCAGATAATGAAGCACGTCATTTTGCTATGGCAAAAACGCTTTATAATTTGTGTTATGATACAAAAACAATCGAAGAAAATGGGATTGCACCTATACAATCAATTCTAACACGTTTGGGTGGCTGGCCTTTAGTTGAAGGGTCTAAATGGAAAGAAGAAAACTTTGATTGGAAAACAACTACTTATAATATTCAGAATGAAGGCTTTTCCGTTCATGATATATTGCCTATATCTGTGGGAACAAACGTAAAAAATTCTTCGCAACGTATGATACAAGTAATAATTAATAATATTATAATAATATAGTATAGCTCCACTACTTTGTTCTTATTCTTTTAGATAAGTCAAGGCAAATTAGAATTAGATCAAGAAACTTTACTGAAAGGATTGGAAAACGACGTAATCCAAGCCTACTATGATTATATTATAGAAATAGCTGTACTGTTGGGCGCCAATAGAGATACAGCGCTAACTGAATTCAAAGAAGTCATTGATTTTGAAATGGAAATTGCCAAGGTAAGGAGCACCATTCCTAAATTTTGTTTTTCACTGACCATTTATTTTTATAAAAAGATAATTATACCACGAGGAGAAATGCGGAACATTTCCTTAAACGTAAATCAAATGACAATACGCGATTTACAAGAAAACTTTGGTGGTATTTTCTGGGTTGAATATATTAATAATGCATTAAGCAACAAACCAAATGTCACAGTTACTTTGGATGATTTTGTAGATGTCGAAGTTCCTTCTTATTTGACTAATTTAATCCCTTTATTAAATCGTACCTCGCAAAGGTAAATATTTTATTTTGCGCTAATATGTTTCGATAATGCCGTAATTTTAACAGGGTTCTGCATAACCACCTTCTTTGCCGTGTTGTAACTGATTCGGTAAAATACTTACCGAAGAAGTTTAAAAAGGCACACCGCAGATTTGCAGAAACACGTTTAGGAGCTAAAGCTATGATTCCGAAATGGATGGAGTGCGTTAACACTGTTAATTGGGGGTAAGTGTCATTCACCTGTTAGATCAAAATTATATTGTCCTCTTATCTTCCCTTAACTAGAATATGCTTCCCATCAGCATCAGGAATTGGTATAATTGGATGCCTTACTAACCACAGTCTGCTCAGTCGGTTCAAAATAAAACTTTAGAAAATCGTTTCTAAATTAACAAAATTTATTCGCTTGTATAAAAAAAAGATATTTTGCTTACAAATTTATTAATATTGACTGTACATAAGGTTTGTTTCTTCAGAAAATCACGGACAGTTTTGTGATTGGTCGTTATGCGCAGACGCGGTTTGAAACCGTTTTGAAACCGTTTGGAAATTTTTACTGTCCGAACACATTTTAATCAGAACTACAACTGTATTTGTACAAAAGAACTACAAAAGTTATGTTAGTTCAAGTGTTACACATTTAGTTCAAAACTAAACAAAGAAGTTAATTTTAGGTTGTCATCAGTCATTTTTAAAGTATTAAAGTAAAATTTGTAGTAACAAATTTGTTCGTGTACTAGATAATTTATGTTATTATCTAGTACAAATACTAGATAATAACATAAATACGATATTTAACATTTATTATCAATTTTAAAAATTGACAGCAAACTTTTATAAAATAAATTTATTAATGCGCATGACTCTGATTATTATCAGTTTGAGAAAAATCTTCAAACTGCTCTGGCTATCAGCAAACCGTTTGAAAACGGTTTTGGTTACTGTAGAAACACCAAACTATTAATCACAGTTTGATCAAACCGGTTTTAAATCTGGTTTTAAATCTGCGCATGCGTCTGACGGTTTGCAAACGGTTTCAAACTGTTCAAACTGCTGAAGAAACAAACCTATAGACATTTAGCATAACAGATTTTCCTTTGAAATCTTAGAACAATTAATTCAATCAACATACAAATTTGTCGATCACTGCCGAATTCCCATATTTAATTGAACAAAATTCCCTTCTATAATTTGGCGGTGATCCAACAAGAGAAATAATTATCATAATTACAAAATGGACACAACAATGCATAAAAGAATTAAATTTCATTGAAGTTCTATTATTCAATTTCAAATATTTTCGCCACATTAAGTTTATGTTTGCAGGACCGACCGTACATTTCTTGAAAAGTTTCGTTGATATGCCCACTCTAAAGTCGAAGCGAGTTGAATGTTTTTATGAATTTCGCGTCACGTGCCGCAGATGTGAAATTAATTGTACAAAACTTTACCTTATAGGTGTTTACTGCTGGTAATCAGATTTGTTCCAGATTTTGTCGTGATCCTCTCCTTTACCATTAATCCACAGGATACTGCCTCTGCTCCCTGCATGCAAATAAAACTCACAACCATCCACAAAGTTGCGCCTTCATTGGTATAATATGTGGATCTGTTAGTATTTACGTCTTTAGCTTCTGTATACGATTTTAACTCATTACAACATTTTGTTATCTTCCACTGTACTATAAGCAGTAGAAATCTTAATTGTTACAAAAAAAATTTCACAGTTTCTCACGATTTACGCTTTTCAATCGTCCTCTCGAGACCAGCTCCACTATTCAAATGAGAGAACCTTTTCGTTTTTCCCGTAACGACCAAACACGTGACTGCTGCGTTTACAGTGCCAACGAAAAACTTTGAAACATTATTCTATACAATTCCACCTTTTTCTTTTATTTAATTTAATTAATTCTGTTGATTGCTCAAACGAATTATCAAATGCACTTACACGTACATTATGTCTGTTCATGCTAAATTTACCTCTTAATTGCAAAATTAATTTTAATTGAATAACCAACAAATTTTTAACCCTTTTTTTATACAACTTTCCACCTTCCATTTCAAACTACCACAATATAATATAATATTTCTTTTAGAATGGGCCTTGCCACAAGTGCCTTATATGCTCGCAAATATTTTAACGCTGCAGTTAAACGAAATGTAAGACAAATGGTTAAAGATATCAGAGATACATTTAACGATGTGTTAAATGACATTGAATGGATGGACAAAGAAACGAAAGCTAAAGCTTTAGAAAAAAAATATGCAATGACAGCTATTATAGGGCATCCTTCGATAATATCATTCAACTGGTACATTGAAGGCTATTATGCTAAAGTATGCATTTTGAATTACGATATATACCAGTTTTATCACTATAACGTTTTAGTTAAACTTTTCGTCCCATAATTATCTTGAGTCAATATTAAAAATAAACAGCTTCCTTGAACATAAAGTTTCTATTTGGCCTGCAAGTAGTAATTCAATGAATGTTAATGCTTTTTATGCACCACAAGCTAATATTATTTGTGAGTATTCTTTTCATATGGTAGACTTTCTTTATTTCGCAGTGGTCCTAATTTTGTAGTACTATTTTAGAATCTATTTTTCTTTTTCAGAATTATTTTTTTTAGCTATTCATTACTACACCATTTGCAGCTGTAATTCGGAAAGCGTCAAGTGTAATTCAGATTAGCCAGTATTTCTAACTTTACAAGCGCCTCGCGGGTTAACTATACGAGACTGAATACCGAACAGGATTGCAGAGCTAGTCATAGAGGCTAAGACCGAACGCCGAAAAGCTTTGCAAAGATAACCAAAATGGCGGTTGTAAAGCCGGAAATACTAAATAATCTGAATTACACTTGACACTTTCTAAATTACAACTGCAAATGGAAACCTTAGATCAGTGATTCTCAACCTTTTTTTTTTGTTGCGGCACACTTTTAACGATTTCAAAATTTGGCGGCACACAAAGAAAAAGAAAAGTTTAAAAATTATTTACTTACCTATAACACACTGCGTAAAATAGTTTATGATAATAATTTTAAATGTGCGAAATAAAATAATTTTAAATCATATTATTTAATAATATTAACATAATTAAATATCTAAAATTTCGCGGCACACTTTTAGAATTTCTGCGGCATACAAAAGTGCCGCGGCACAGTGGTTGAGAATCACTGCCTTAGATGATAGTATGATTCAAGCTTTTTGTACCTATATAAAATAAAAATGCTGCAAGATAAGACAAGTCTGTCCTAAGTATTGTAAATTATGTGAGAGAAATTCAATTACATTAATCTTGTTTCAGTATTGCCGGCTGGGATTCTTCAAGGAATATTTTTCAATAACGACAGACCGCATTATATGAACTACGGATCTATAGGTTATGTCGTTGGACACGAAATTACCCATGGATTTGATGATATAGGAAGACAATTTGATAAAAATGGTCAATTGTCAGAATGGTGGGGAGAAGATACGAAAAAGTTGTTTATGGAAAAAGCTCAATGCTTTATAGATCAATATAGTAATTTTACTGAACCAAGAGTTAAAATGCACGTAAGTATAGGTAACAATCGATTAACAGCTTTATAAGATAACAAAAATTCACAGCTCAATGGTTTAAATACTCAAGGAGAAAATATTGCCGATAATGGTGGAATCAAAAAAGCTTACTTAGCATACGAAAAATGGATTAAACGTAACGGCGAAGAACCTGGTCTTCCTGGACTTAATTATACGCCAAAGCAATTGTTCTGGATTTCAGCAGCCAATTTATGGTGTATAAAACAGAGAAAAGCGCATCTGAAACTCCAAATTCAAGCGAACGAACATTCGCCAGCTAATTTTAGGGTTATTGGACCTTTGAAGAATTCTGAGAATTTTGCTAAAGATTTCAATTGTCCATTGGAATCGTATATGAATCCTAGCCAAAAATGTAAAATTTGGTAATCAGTAAAATTTAAGTTTGCTTGATGTCCTTTTCAAAAATTATATTTTGAAACATCAATAAAAATTCACTTTATTTTGTTATTAAAGAAAGCAACAATTTGCTAATTTCATTTTTAGTTCTTTGTTGGTAGCTGAAGATTTGCGTTGAAGGACAAGGATGAATTTCAAGTCAGCGCTTTTATTTTGATGACTAAACGAATCTCAATCATGAGTCCGGATAAAATGTATCCAGCAATATATTTTCCCATGGTAGGTACCCTAATATTGCCTTCTTCAATATCGTGCTACGTACTATCTCACCCCCCCCCCATCCTTCCATTTACATTAAATCATTATGTTCCATCTTGCAAGGCGTAAATAATTGCAAACACCTTAGGTTTTTTATTTTCGCCTATTTTATTAAATTACTTTCGACGATCTAGATCTAAAATCTCCACAACCTCAAAAAAAGATAATGTGGGGCTGGTGTTAGAAGAAACTCAACTCCGAGAATGCAGAAGATTATCTTGAAAATTAAGAGTATGTATTAGAGAAGAATGCGGGACTACTGTTTCTTGTCCCGTCCCGTCCCGCGGGTCTCGCAGGTCCCGCGCATCACCCCCCTGAGCACTGTTTTATTTTATAAATATCAAAATAACAATTTTAATTATTTTTATTTTTAAGTAGAATCTAGCAAGAACCAATTTGAATACATTACACATACACATACATTGAAGTATTTTCTTGTGTACTTCGCGTGAGTCAATTTAATCCTGTCCCGCGCGGGACGGACGGGACGGGATTTTTTTGATCCCACATTCTTATCCTGGTACATACACATGCTCCGATCTATACGGATAGCTTCCGATCGATCACGAACACGATTAATTTGTTGCTTTACTGTTTGTTATTTATTATTTTCGGCGGTAATTTCAAGAGTGTCACCTGTTGCCTTAAAGCGAATACTAACGAAGCTATCGAAATTTGGTTAAGTGTGCTGGCACCTTCATCATCGATGGTTTATTTTAGGCTATGTATTGACACATGCGATGAATTGCCGCGCGATGAATTGACGTAGATTCATATTTAAATTTCCACTTATTTTATCGTACAATAGCATTACTTCTTATGGTGCAAGTATGAACTATTACTTGGTGATACAAATAGGGGTGGAGTCAAGCATCTATTACTAATGCTTTATCTATATTTGTAATTGTAATATAGCTCTCTCTACCGATGACCACTGGCTTCACCAGTTTACTATGGAAAATATTGGTAATTAACCATCTGGGTCATAGTTTAAAATTTGTTTTGAAATATGTAAAAATAAGTTTTATTTTTGTGGATAAGCGTTAATTTTTTACTAATTAGTATTAATCAAACAAAATGCATAAAAGTACATATTTTTAAAAGAGATATTGGGAGAGGCAGAGAAACTGGAAGCCTTGTGAACGATAGGACTTCAGAATTATATTCTAAATAATTGGATAGCTTAGAAAAATTTTATATTATATAATATATCAGCACTACAGGCCTAGAAGGCCCATGGCTTAGTGGCTATACTAGCCCACATCTTCCCACTCTCAACCAGATATCTCTGTCTAATCTGTCCCAGAAACTTTACATGTATGACGCAGCCGCATTCACGGTAATGATGTCGCTACAACAGATCCTGTACAGATAACACCAACAGTGTTTGGATGTTCACTGGAAGGCCGAGCTAAGAAATTCTGTACGGTCCGCGATTTGAACCCAGAATTTCCGCTCTGTAACTCAACCACCGGTCACATCACTCCACCTCTGATGCTTATTATTGCATTATAATATGCCACTGAAAAATTACCCTCCGAAAAAAATCTGACGTAACGGCCTTGAATATCACCATCTTTAAAACCACAAGAAAAACCTGGCTAATTTCTGTATGAATTGTTTTCATTATTCGATAGATCTGAAGAACAAAACATGAAATTAGATACAATCTTCCTGATTCATAGTAATATTCTCCACCACAATTAAGTGTAAACAACTTATCTTGACTGCTAATTATTATTATTACACAATACATTACATAATAAATTAAAATACAGATATTAGAAACACTATTATAATTATTTTGATAAAAAAAAGCGATAACCCACAATTTTAATTGGGAAAGTAACAGGCTTCAGACCCATAGAAGAGGATTCTCTTAGAATTGCTTCTAGAAATTGCAAAAAGAAGAAAGGTAATATGTATGAATTAATTTATTACTGCGGTTTTACTTAAGGCAGTATTTGGTCTAGAATTTAAAAAAAAAATATTTTTTATAATAATTATTCTTAAAGTTTAGACCTTTAAGAATATTTTTATTTAGATTTACACTTTTAAGAGTTCGACAAATCGCCCATAATTTATGCCTCTAGACCAGAATACCCCCTTAATTAAAAATGCACACAGGGATCTTTTAATAAACAATTAAAGTGTTATTTTAAAAATGTATCTCTTTTACGTCATCTATATAATTAAAAAACTTGGACAGGTCGTAATAATATTTTTTTTGCTCATATTATTTTTTAACATAATTAAAATTATCTCGTTAGACTAATCAGAATACAAATTATGAAATAAATATCACTGTCTTGCAAACATTTTTCTATATTACACTAATTTCATAATAATTTTACTACTTATTATAATAAGTTTAGTAAAAATCATATTTCATTATTGAAGTAGTACCTAACCGCTCTTCAAATATCATAATATAAAAAATATGGCAAAGTTTTTAATATGCCTTGCATGTTTGTTTACAATTGGAGTTCTACAAATTAATGCACTAGCAGTAGATGAAGAAGATGCAGCAAAGTAAGTCATTTATTTATGTATTGATAATATCAAACCATAAAGAGACGGTCGGAGCACAGTGGTCACGCGAGTTGATAATGAACGCTAAATGCCCGGTTCGAATCCGGGTGAAGTAAGAACTTTATTCTGGCCGTCTCTCTGGTCCTCCAGGTTGGGGGTCGGGGCGATGGGCTAGCTCCTCATCACCTGTAAAGAAAACTAAAAAGCTTTAAACCATGACCAAGCCTCGCAAGAGACTTGGGAAATGGGAACGGATAAACAATTACTAATTGTAGGTTTGATGTATTGTGAGGTGTTTATTTACCTTGCAATACAAAAAGCAGTCCGAATTATAAAAAAAATACTATCAAACCAAATTGTCAAGCTTTAATAATAGTATGTCATGCACCAAGCCTGGAGAGTTGCCTTTTATTAGGTTAACCAACTTCCAGAATGAGCCGAAGGCGATTTCTGTGACCTACTAATCCAGTAAAAAACGATTTCAGATATCAATTTAAAGTATTTAAAATGTATTTCCTTTAGATGTCCAGAAGTCAAATCGGATTTCACATGCACTACACCCCAATGCATCCACAGTGCTTCAGCCATATTAAACAATATGAATCAATCTGTAGATCCATGTAACAACTTTTATGACTTTGCTTGTGGAAATTTTCCAAAACACCACGTTATACCTGATGATCAATCGTTCATAACTGGATACTCTTTAATTAATGACGACGTCATGCGTCAAATGAAACATATACTTGAAGAGCCCATCACAGATAATGAAGCCCGTCATTTTACTATGGCAAAAACGCTTTATAATTTGTGTTATGATTCAAAAGCAATCGAAGAAAATGGGATTGCACCTATACAATCAATTCTAACACGTTTGGGTGGCTGGCCTTTAGTTGAAGGATTTAAATGGAAAGAAGAAAACTTTGATTGGAAAACAACTACTTACAATATTCAGAATAAAGGCTTTTCCGTTCATGATATTGTAACAACCGGGGGTGCGTTATTAAAATTAATTATAAAATTTTCTCTTAAAATTTTGATAATAATTTTAGAAAACACAAGAACCTTTTTACTTGGCCTAAATAAAAAGTCACCCCAGAATGTTCTCTTAATTTATTTGGTTTCCCAAAAATTTCTCGAGTTTTGAGATACTCCTGAATTTTTTGGGAATATCGACGAAGGTTCCACGGTAACAAAGGACAGTCTATTTTTAGTTTTTACGCTGCCACCCGACAAAATTCTCTTTGTTAGTTGTCCTGGACCTCTTCGATACTTTTTGGTAGCTCTGGTTTGATTTCCCAATCTTCACGAAATGACGTAAATATCGCTGGCTAACGTAGGGTGAAAGGTGCCCTTTGCAGTGATTTTGGGAAAACGTAGGAATCGTTAACTTTTGAAAAACTTCCACTTTATTTTATGGGGTTCTTTTAAATTCAAAATAAAAGAATTAATATTTCCCAAATATAACAATTTATTAAATTAAACTGAATTATTTACAAAAATTTACAAAAATAATTAACTCGAAATTATAATATGACAACACTTTTGCCACAGTATAAACGACAAAATAACTTTTGAAAGTAATAATTGACGAAACATTCAACCAACTACAAATTGTTTCCGTCTCTGAATATCAATTATTCAGATTTCCAAAATTAAACATAAAACAGATTAACTTATCAAACCTTACTTTAACGATTAAATAATATTGGCTAAACTTATATGCAGCCAAAACTATCAACAAACGAGGAAACAATCGTCTCGCGATTATCCTTTAAAATTAAGCATCAATAACCTGATGAGCGAATCTCACTCCAATCAATTATTATAATATAAGGAACCCAATACATTTCCTTAACAACTCGTTAGAATACAAAAATTTGCGTTCTCAAATTATGATTTGACAAACGCGCACACAAAATAAAATCATTTATCAGTAAACAATAAATTTTTACCTTTGGTTGTTTCAGCAAAACCACAAAAACTTAACTTATTTATTTAAGTCGAGAAAATTAATTAAATTATTTAATTTAATTGATTACCACTAACTTATTTATTCAAACAATAGTTCGATAAATAGTTGCAAACAAAATTATTAATTGAGCTTTTGTACTGTACAAAACTCAATTATCAAAATTCAAAACCAAATCGCACTTTTGGAGTCTTCGACTTCAGCTTTGTTTTTCGAAATTTGCTTCCAAAATGGCCAGCAAGTTTCTTAGCAACAGGTGAAGGAGGACTCTGCCTTATCAGTACAGTTACCCATATTTATAACCTCTGACCCACTTCTCTTCCAAAGTGAATTTTTTTATTTTTTATATTAAAATCCATGTGAGTAAAAGACGTTCTTCCGCAATTAGAGGAAGATACATTTTTTTTCTGCGCGTAGAAATAGCCGACTTAGCAATTCCCACACGCGTCTACTGGTAATTGAAAATTTATTTCTAATTTCTACATTTTTTGACTTTTTCAACTTATTTTTAGATATTTGGAATCGTTATCTCTTAAACGTTACAAATATACAATTCATTTCTTTGTAGGACCAATATTAAGAAATGGCCTAAAATCTTGTCACTAAGACGGGAAGCGTAATCCTTATCTAAGCGGAAATGGTCATCAAATTCTCTTCGTATCTCCGCCCGTCGCACACCTGCAATACGTAGGTATATTTTCTACATTACAATGTAGTAATTTACTTTGTTGCAACGTTAAATTTGAATTTTTAGCTCAAAGTAATTTTGACTCGACCCTGTCGATATTTTTACTTTGAACGTAATTTTACGCTGATTCTAGAGGTATAAGAATCGAAAAATTTTATAAAATGTCAGCACAATTTGAATTACTATATTTCCATAGGCGTACACAAATTATTTTCTTTTAAATCTAAAATTGCATTTTAATTTTTAAGTCCTTTAAAAATCATAACTAGAAAAATAAACAACCCGAAATTAACCCTTAATTTCCGGGGTGTTACAATATATTGCCTATATAGAAACCTAGAAAATACTAGAAACCTTAGATATGATTCAAGCTACTTGTACATTATTTAGGGGAAGGTTGCCGGGAATGGACCGGTGCCTCGAATGGACCACCGTCAATTTAAATTTTTACAAAGCATTTACACTTACGCAACTTCGACAGATTATGTGGGTATAACATCGTGCAAGAAACGAATCGATTGTGCAGTGAGTGATCGATGTGTGTTTTTAAAGCAAAAAAATTAAAAGTGAGGTTTCCGATGTAATTTTGATCAACTCTACCTTAAGCTTTTGCAGTTAAGGATTTAGAATTATGCTGCATGTTTTATATTTACCTAGAAAATATGAGTATTGAGAATAAATTTACTTCATCACCTAGCTTCTAAAGTTATGTTTATATTGTTTGCGCCCTTTTATTTCCGAATACAGTCAGTTTCCTCGAATGGGCCATGCTCGGTTTCCTCGAATGAATCGGTCATAAGCTTGTGAAATTACAAGTAGTCCATATAAGGACGAACTTGCTGTCAAACAAATATTGAAGGATGCAAAGCCAAAAAGTATATTTGGAAATAAGAAAAAGAAATTACAAAACTATCGATCTTCTAAATTCCACCAGTTTATGCCCTGACCCTGTTTACTTTTAATATATTTTTGATTTAAGTACATGGTTTTATTAGAATATTTTACAATTTTTTTTTTAATACACAATTTGTAATTAGTGTTATAGTGAGTTTATTAATGTTTATTTACACATTATTGTGCTGCGGTCCATTCGAGGAAACCAGAGGTATATCCAAGGCAACTGGTTACCGCGAATGGACCACTTGCACTCTTTCACAAAAATAGGTTTTTAAAAATTTCTAGCAATTAAAAAATAAGAATATGGTACCTAAAACACTAAATTATATGCACGTAATTTTTGTTTGTTTCAAAATATTTTTGTTCGGTCAGAAAAAAATAAAGAGCAAAAATCGGTCCATTCGTGGCAACCTTCCCCTATATAAAATGAAAATGCTGCAATATAAGACAAGTCTGTCCTAAGGGGGTAACTCTGTAACTCTTAAGGAATCCTTTAGAACCGTAAAGTTTGGTTTACACTCACAATTGAATTAAATACAAACGGTAATCCGGCAATATTATGGGTGTAAACCAAGCTTTGCGGTAGTAAAGGATTCCTTAAAAGCTGGTTCACACTATATGATTTTTCATCTGACTTATCATATGACTTGTCATATGACAAATATTTTTAGGTTCACAATATCTGATTTTTGCTATTATAGAAGTCATAGCTAAATAATAAGCTCGGTCATAGCAAAATAATAAGTGATTTTCAGAATAGGACGGTGTCTATTTTGCTATGACTTCTTGAAAGATTTTTTTACAAAATTTCAAAAACTTAAATTTTTATACAAAATTATTATTTATTGAAATAATCACAAAAACTGAAATTATATTTTAACAAAAATTTATCGAAAATTTTTCTTTAAATTTTTCAAAATATCGTTAATTTGTCAAAAAAGTGACTTTTTTCCGAAATTTCAAAAACTAAATTTTCTATAACAAATGATTATTTATTGAAATAATCACAAAAACTGAAATAATATATTTTTCCAAAAATCGTCATAGAAACAACACTTCCCTGCGTATCTACGCGCAGGGAAATTGAATTATACTGACTAGTCCGGTAATGTCAGTAATTGATTTTTTCAATGTGTTTTGACACATTGACAAACTTGATTTTTGCTAATTTTAAAAATGTTGTTCAAGTTTTGACACATTGACAAACTTGATTTTTGCTCATTTTAAAAATGTTGTTCAATTAGTGTTTTAAAATTTCGATTTTTTACGATTTTTGGAAAAATTTAATACAAAATACGTCAGGAAAATATCTCACTTTACTCGGAGCTCTAAAATACTCGGCACAAAGTGCCTCGTATTTCAACATTGCTCCTCGTCAGTAATATATCATTTTCCTGACTTTCATGTAAATAACTATTTCCAAAAATCGTCATAGAAACAACACTTCCCTGCGTATCTACGCGCAGGGAAATTGAATTATACTGACTAGTCCGGTAATGTCAGTAATTGATTTTTTCAATGTGTTTTGACACATTGACAAACTTGATTTTTGCTAATTTTAAAAATGTTGTTCAAGTTTTGAAACATTGACAAACTTGATTTTTGCTCATTTTAAAAATGTTGTTCATTAGTGTTTTAAAATTTCGATTTTTTACGATTTTTGGAAAAATTTAATACAAAATACGTCAGGAAAATATCTCACTTTACTCGGAGCTCTAAAATACTCGGCACAAAGTGCCTCGTATTTCAACATTGCTCCTCGTCAGTAATATATCATTTTCCTGACTTTCATGTAAATAACTATTAACAAAAATTTATCGAAAATTTTTCTTTAAATTTTTCAAAATATCGTTAATTTTTCCAAAAAGTGACTTTTTCCGAAATTTCAAAAACTAAATTTTTATAACAAATGATTATTTATTGAAATAATCACAAAAACTGAAATATTTTTGAACAAAAATTTATCGAACATTTTAGACAAATTTTCTTAAAATTTTTAAAAATTTCGTCAACATAATTTTTCGTCAAAAATGATTATTTCTTAAAAAATTATTGGATAAAAAGAAGAAATAGCCACTGATGACAGAATAATTTCTATTAGATATAAAATTCAATTCAAAATCAACCACTTATTGTTATAAACTTAGGTTAATTACAATTTTTTTGACATATGACAGCCATTTTGACGTTTTAGTCAGTTTTAGTAATAAGAAAAGTCACAAGCAATATTACACAGAGTGAACATAAAAATTGTTGGTCGTATGAAAAGAGAGAGAAAAAAGAGTTTCGTATGATTTTTGCCATGACTTCTCGTATGACCGAATCAGATGAAAAATCATATAGTGTGAACCAGCTTTAAGAGCTACACAATAACCCCCTTTAGTATTGTAAGTTAAGTGAGAGAAATTCAAAATCACATTAATCTTATTTCAGGCTGGGATTCTTCAAGGAATATTTTTCAATACCGACAGACCGCATTACATGAACTACGGATCCATAGGTTATATCATTGGACACGAAATTACCCATGGATTTGATGATATAGGAAGACAATTTGATAAAAATGGTGAATTGTCGGAATGGTGGGGAGAAGAAACGAAAAAGTTGTTTATGGAAAAGGCCCAATGCTTTATAGATCAATATAGTAATTTTACTGAACCAAGAGTTGAAATGCACGTAAGTACAGGTAACAATCGATTAACAGTTTTATAAGATAACAACAAAAATTGACAGCTGAATGGTTTAAATACTCAAGGAGAAAATATTGCCGATAATGGTGGAATCAAAAAAGCTTACTTAGCATACGAAAAATGGATTGAACGTAACGGCGAAGAACCTGGTCTTCCTGGACTTAATTATACGCCAAAACAATTGTTCTGGATTTCAGCAGCCAATTTATGGTGTATAAAACAGAGAAAAGCACATCTGAAACTGCAAATTCAGGCGAACGAACATTCTCCAGCTAATTTTAGAGTTATTGGACCTTTGAAGAATTCTGAGAGTTTTGCTAAAGATTTCAATTGTCCATTGGAATCGTATATGAATCCTAGCCATAAATGTAAAATTTGGTAATCCAGTAAATTTAAGTTTGTTTGATGTTCTTTTCAAAAATTATATTTTGAAACATGACTAAAAATTTTCTTCATTTTGTTATAATATAAAGAAAGCAACGATATGCTAATTTTATTTTTTATTTCTTTGGTGGCAGTGTAAGATTTGCGTTGAAGGACAAAGATGAATTACAAGTCAGCGCTTTTATTTTGCTGACTAAACGAATCTCAATCATGAGTCCGGATAAAATGTATCCGGTAATATATTCTCCCTTGGTTCCCTAATATTGCCTTCTTCAATATCGTGCTACGTACTCTCTCACCCCCCCCCCTCTATCACTCCCTATAAATCATTACGTTCCATCTTGCAAGGCGGGAATAATTGCATAACGCCTTGAGTTTAGGTTTTTTATATTCGTCTTTTTTATTAAATTACTTTCGACGATCTAAGCCGTAGCGCACAGCTAGGTCTAAAATCTCCACAACCACAAAAAAAACGAACCACGATTGAATTCGATTAACTAGTTATAAACCCTGGACCTTGATGGTGCTTTATCGTCATTAGTCGAATTAAGTTCATCGATGCACTGATGTTGAGGCAATCTACGTCAAATGATGAAGAAAAGTTATATACAGATAGACGAAAGTTAAAACAAAAAAATTTGTGTTTGGTGTCAAAAAATTGTTTTCAAGGTTCTAGCAAAAAATTATGAACCAGAGTGTGATCAATGGAATCTCGTAATGAGTCGGATTTCGCTATTTGATAAAAGAAGAAGCTTTTTAACATCTGCAATTTATTAATTTCTTGGCCTGTCTTTGTCCTGGTGTATTATACCAGAGAGTTTTCTTGCTTTCCGCTTCCCACTTCTTGATTTCCACCCTTTTGTGTATTTTTGATTGTCCACAGAATAGTTTGTGGTTCAGTGGGGGCGGCTTTGACCCTGATCTAGTTAGTATAATTTTTGTTGACCTAAAAGTGATTTCCCTTCAAACTGAGCTATACAACCCCTAATAAGACCAAAAGTCGTAAATGAAAAGATCCGTGCAATATTTATTAGAACAGAATGGTATTAGTAGGAATATTTTAATAATTTACGAATTAATGGAGTTGATATAATATTATAGTTTTAAGCTGTCAAGTGCATGATACACTCTTCATCAGAAATTACATAATAATGTAATTTTATTAAAATATTCCTACTAATTTATTATCACGAATTAAAAACTAACTATTTTGACTAGAATGGAATAGTATTCACACAAGTCGTACATTTGTATCCATTTAAGAGCGATTAGTTTTTCACATTTTACTCAAAACTACAAAAATGTATTTATCGCCTCTTCCTTTATTGGTAGGGCAGAGTATATCTATGAGTATGTAGTAGAAAAACAGTCGTAAATGGCCCAATAAAAAAGAAAAAACCAATGAATATTTAAAATTCAGAGAAGTAAAGCAAAAATTTAATAATACTAAACAGCTTCAATCAAATATTTTGGTTTATCTGTGCTTTTATTGTAATGTTGTATTGTTGTAATGGAAATTAAAATATCATAAAATGGAAATAATCAACAGCTGTTTTACACTATAATATAGTAATATTTAAATTTCCACTTATTTTATCGTACAATAGCATTACTTCTTGTGATGCAAGTATGAACTATTACTTGGTGATACAAATAGGTGCGGAGTCAAACATCCATTACTAATGCTTTATCCATTGGCGCAAGTAGGGTCAAAAGTTTGGGGGGGGCTAAAAAAATATTTTCAAACAATTTTTTTAACGGTGGGGTAAAAATAACGAAAAATTGGGATATTTTGAGGGGCTTAGCCCCCCCCCCCCTAGTTGCGCCTATGGCTTTATCTATGTTTATAATATAGCTCTCTCTACAGATGGCCACTGGCTTCACCAGTTTATTATAGAAAATATTGGTAATTAGCCATCTGGGTCATAGTTTAAAATTTGTGTTCAAAAATGTAAAAATAAGTTTTATTTTTGTGGATAAGGGTTGACTTTTTGCTTCTTACTATTAGGGTAGGTCTTTTCACGTTTTATAAACGTCAAGTAGTTACTTGACGATTATTTTACTTGACTTTTTTACTTACTTAGGCCCAGTTTATCAATCTCTAGTTAGTGTCCCAAGTAAATTTATCTGACAAGTAAAATTTTTAAAAGACCTTTTAAATGGCTTTTATGGCATTTAAAATTTATTTGTCAGATAAATTTACTTGGGACACTAAAAAAAATAAATTTAAAATTAAAATTAAAAAATAAAGGCCATAAAAGCCTTTTAAAGGGCCTTTTAAAAATTTTACTTGTCAGATAAATTTACTTGGGACACTAACTAGAGGTGGATAAACTGGCCCTAAATCAACTTATTAGCTAATAAATTTATTAGCATGATAATAAGTTGGTATATTAGTTGCATAGAATGCGACAAAAAGACCTAACTTTTAGGTCTTTTTCACTAAAAACGTGAAAAGACCGGCCCTAAATAAAACAAAATGCATAAAAGTACACATTTTTAAAGAAACATTGAGAGAGGCAGAGAAACTGACGGTACCCTTGTGAACGATAGGATTTCAGAAATATATTCTAAATATCGTAATTGAACAGCTTAGAAAAATTACCCTCCAAAAAAATCTGTCATACGGCCTTGCATATCACCATCTTTAAAAACGCAAGTCCCCCCTCCCAAGAAAAACCTGGCTAATTGTCTGTATGAAGTTTTTTCATTATTCAACAGATCTGAAGAACAAAATATGAAATTACATAGGTATACTATCTTCCTGGTTTACAGTAATATTCTCCAACACAATATTTATGTGTATGATAAATTATCTTGACTGCTAATTATTATTATTACACAATACATTAAATAATAAATTAAAATACAGATATTAGAAACACGATAATAATGATTTTGAAAAAAAAAGCGATAACCCACAATTTTTTCAAATTGTTTTTAATATTATTATGAATTAATAATTAAGACCAGAATACCCCCTTAATTAAAAATGCACACAGGGAAATAATAAACAATTAAAGTGTAGTTTAAAATTTTTTACTCTTTTTACATCATCTATATAATTAAAAAACCTGGACAGGTCCTAATAATATATTTATTTTGTAGTACTCATATTATTTTTTAACGTAATTAAAATTATCTCATTAGACTATAATCTGAATACAAATCATGAAATAAATATCACTGTCTTGCAAACATTTTTTTATATTACACTGATTTTATAATAATTTTAGTAGTAGATACTTATATAATTATACTTATAATAAGTTTAGTAAAAATCATATTTCATTATTGAAGTAGTACCTAACAGCTCATCAAATATCGTAATATAAATATGGCAAAGTTTTTAATGTGCCTTGCATGTTTGTTTACAATAATTGGAGTTCTACAAATTAATGCACTGGTAGCAGCAGATGAAGAAGATGCAGCAAAGTAAGTCATTTATTTATGTACCTATAGATAATATCAAACAAAATCGTCAAGTATTAATAGTACTTTTATGAGTTTAAGCAACTTCCAGAATGAGCCGAAGGCGATTTCTGTGGCCTACGAATCCAGTAAAAAACGATTTCAGAAATCAATTTTAAGTATTTAAAATGTATTTCCTTTAGATGTCCAGAAGTCAAATCGGATTTCACATGCACTACACCCCAATGCATCCACAGTGCTTCAGCCATATTGAACAATATGGATCAATCTGTAGATCCATGTGACAACTTTTATGACTTTGCTTGTGGAAATTTTCCAAAACACCACGTTATACCTGATGATCAACCATTCATAATAGGATACTCTTTAATTCATAACGACGTAATGCGTCAAATAAAACATATGCTTGAAGAGCCCATCGCAGATAATGAAGCACGTCCGTTTGCTATGGCAAAAACCCTTTATAATTTGTGTTATGATACAAAAACAATCGAAGAAAATGGGATTGTACCTATACAATCCATTCTAACACGTTTGGGTGGCTGGCCTTTAGTTGAAGGTTCTAAATGGAAAGAAGAAAACTTTGATTGGAAAACAACTACTTATAATATCCAGAAGGAAGGCTATTCCATTCATGATATATTGCCTATATCTGTGGGAAAAAACGTAAGAAATTCTTCGCAACAGATGATAAAAGTAATAATTAATAATATATTATATAATATAAGAATAGCTCCACTACTTTGTTCTTACTCTTTTAGATAAGTCAAGGCCAATTAGAATTAGATCAAGAAACTTTACTTAAAGGATTAGAAAACGACGTAATCCAAGCCTACTATGATTATATTATAGAAATTGCTGTATTGTTGGGAGCCAATAAAGATAAAGCGCTAACTGAATTCAAAGAAGTAATCGATTTTGAAATGGAAATAGCCAAGGTAAGGAGCACCATTCCTGAAATTTGTTTATCACTGACTATTTATTTTTATATAAAGATAATTATACCACGAGGAGAAATGCGAAACATTTCTTTAAACGTAAATCAAATGACAATACGAGAATTAGAAGAAAACTTTGGTGGTATTCCCTGGGTTGAATATATTAATAATGCATTAAGCAACAAACAAAATGTCACAGTTACTTTGGATGATTTTGTGGATGTCGAAGTTCCTTCCTATTTGACTAATTTAATACCATTATTAAATCGTACCTCGCAAAGGTAAACATTTTATTTTGCGCTAATATGTTTCGGTCATGTTCTTATTTTAACAGAGTTCTGCATAACCAACTCATTCGTCGTGTTGTAACTGCTTCGGTAAAATACTTACCGAAGAAGTTTAAAAAGGCACAACGCAGATTTACAGAAACAAGTTTAGGAGCCAAAGCTATGATTCCGAAATGGATGGAGTGCGTTAACACTGTTAATTGGGGGTACGAGTCATTCACAGGTTAGATCAAAATTTCAGATATATATTTTTTTAGAATGGGCCTTGCCACAAGTGCTTTATATGCCCGCAAATATTTTAACGCTGCAGCTAAACAAAATGTAAAGCAACTGCTTGAAGATATCAGAGATACATTTAACGATGTGTTAAATGACATTGAATGGATGGACAAAGAAACGAAAGCTAAAGCTTTAGAAAAGGAAAATGCAATGACAGCTCTTATAGGGTATCCTTCGATAATATCATTTAACTGGTACATTGAAGACTATTATACTAAAGTATACATATTGAATTACGATAATATGTACCACTTTTATAACTGTAATGTTTTAGTTAAACTTTTCGTCCCATAATTATCTTGAGTCGATATTAAAAATAAACAGCTTCATTGAACATAGAGTTTTTAGTTGGCCTGCAAGTAGTAATTCAATGAATGTTAATGCTTTTTATTCACCACAAGCTAATATTATTTGTAAGTATTCGTTTTATATGGTAGACTTTCCTTATTTCGCAGTGGTCCTAATTTTGCAGTAATTTTTTAGATTCTATTTTTCGTTTTCAGAATTATTTTTTTTTAGCTATTCATTAGTCATTACTAGAAACCTTGGATGATAATATGATTCAAGCTTCTTGTACCTATATAAAATAAAATTGCTGCAAGATCAGACAAGTCTGTCCTAAGTATTATAAATTAAATATGTGAGAGAAATTCAAAAGCACATTAATCTTATTTCAGTATTGCCGGCTGGGATTCTTCAAGGAATGTTTTTCAATAACGACAGACCCCATTATATGAACTACGGATCCATAGGTTATGTCATTGGACACGAGATTACCCATGGATTTGATGATATAGGAAGACAATTTGATAAAAATGGTCAATTGTCGGAATGGTGGGGAGAAGAAACGAAAAAGTTGTTTATGGAAAAGGCTCAATGCTTTATAGATCAATATAGTAATTTTACTGAACGAAGAGTTGAAATGCACGTAAGTATAGGTAACAATCGATTAACAGCTTTATAAGATAATATCAAAAATTGACAGCTCAATGGTTTAAATACTCAAGGAGAAAATATTGCCGATAATGGTGGAATCAAAAAAGCTTACTTAGCATACGAAAAATGGATTGAACGTAACGGCGAAGAACCTGGTCTTCCTGGACTTAATTATACGCCAAAACAATTGTTCTGGATTTCAGCAGCCAATTTATGGTGTATAAAACAGAGAAAAGCGCATCTGAAACTCCAAATTAAGGCGGACGACCATTCGCCAGCTAATTTTAGGGTTATTGGACCTTTTAAGAATTCTGAGAGTTTTGCTAAAGATTTCAATTGTCCCTTGGAATCGTATATGAATCCTAGCCAAAAATGTAAAATTTGGTAATCATTAATATTTAAGTTTGCTTGATGTTATTTTCAAAAATTATATTTTGAAACATGAATAAGAATTCCCTTTATTTTGTTATAGTATAAAGAAAGCAACGATGTGCTAAATTTATTTTTTAATTCTTTGGTAGCAGTTTAAGATTTGCGTTGAAGGACAAGGACGTGTTACAAGTCAGGCTTTTATTTTGCTGACTAAACGAATCTCAATCATAAGTCCGGATAAAATGTATCCGGTATTATATTCTCCCAGAGGCATTCCATATGAAATCATCGAAAAAATATAAAAATTGTTGCTTCGATCTTTTAGATTTTGCTCAAACTTGTGGGAATGTAGATGGTAATTGCTAAAACAATATAAAAGTTTACATAATATTTATACCTGAAAAATAACATGGTATTGAAAATAAGTATATTTGTAATTTATTGATAGTTTGTGATTTTCAATGGACTTTGTTGTCTGCGCTGTTGAATGTAAGTCTAATCATTCTGAGATATCAAAGTGCACATATCCTAAGAGAATAAAAATTAAAATTGACTTGTTCAGTCAACTCGTTATGAAAAATCTTGGCTCGAAATGTTGAAATTTTAAGAATTTGCAAAGCGACGCATGCGCTTTATTATTTTCAGTTTTTTCCCGAGTTTTCACATAATACAGTACAAAAGCAACATTTTTACATTATACGCATTTTTATCTCTGTACTTTATCTATTACGATAGAGTAAAATTGTAAATACAGAAGTTGTAGGAAATTTTATTCTCTATAAAATTTGGATAAATATAACATTAAAGAAATTGAAACTACCAGAATAATTATGATTGCAACCCCCCATGACCTGCACTAATTGCACTGGCCTAAGATATTATAGATTTTGAATAGGCAATTATTGATTATACCTCCCTACATATCACAAGTTCAAGTTTAATTTTATAATTCGTGTTAAGTCAGTGGGAATTATGCGCGCGAATGGATTAACGAGATTCCACTGGTCTAAAAGATTAATTTTTGAATTGACTAAATCTTAGGTGCTGTAAATTAGATTATGTAAGATTAATTTACATATTACTGCAATATATTAAAAAGAAAAGATTTGTAAAATTATAGCTGGGTGTAGGTACTAATTTTATGGATTAAAAAAAGTTATTAAAATTCATAAATACATTTTATTCAAAACCATTTATATTATAAATTAAAATATATCTAAAGGAAATCAGATCAAATTTTTGACATTGAACAAAAATTTAAATTTCACATCCTTATAACCACGTAACTGACAAGCACAAACAATTGAACATACAATGACTACAATCTAAGTATGATAACTTGTAATGGTTTTGTGCTGTGTATTTATTATGTTAAAAGTTGGTCTTTCCAATTCATTATAATCATATCAATTTCAGAAAGTAAACAGTAATCCAATAGGTCGAGTTAACTTTTAAAATTGTTCACTTACACAATATTTTAAAACGACATAAAGTTGAATAAAAATATAATTACAAAGTCAAGAACTAAACATACTACATATTCTAGTGCTATTATATATATAATATTTATAAAAAATTAAATTTATCTTATAAAAGTGATCATTTTAAAAACACTAGTATATCCAAACACAAAAATAAATAACCCATTTAAAATTAAAAACATTTAAAGACCTACAATTTCCTACAAAATATTACTTTAGTTTATTTGTTTGTTAATTTTGTTGAACCAAATTGTTCATAAACTAAATGCCACTTGCCCTGAGAGCTCGCTATATTAGTGTTTTTAAAAAACATCCACAAAATACATAAACTAAAATTGCAACACTGTATTATACCGGGTGCCACTCACTTGCACAATTTTCATTTTAACATTATAGGTATCTCAACTACTAATTACAATTCAAAACCTAAATACTGATAATCCAAATTTCATTTTGCAAAATTCAAGTGATACGTAAAGCAACTTTTAAACGCTATTTTGCATTTCTTTCTTCTTATTTATTCTCAAAATATTATATTTTTCAACAAAAAAATTATATTACTTTTACAAAACTTTTTGTGTAAATCAAAACAAATTATACACCTTATTTTTTAAACTGCACACTTTTATTTTTTACCTCTTTTTGATTTGCGAATTACCGCCACCGGTTTTTCCTTTTTTGTGACTGGAATACTTTTCTTAGAAGTAGAAGCCACTTGTTTATTTGCTTTTGAAACTTAAAACAAAACATTCAACTTTCTCTCATTTTCAAATCAAAATTAGTACTTACTTGGTTTCGGAGGTGCTTGAACTTTAGGAGGTGCTACAGCAGCTCTTCTCGCAACTTTAGCTAAAACTTTAGCTTTCTTATGATCGATCACCGGACTAGTTTTAGGAGTAACGGCCGTCACTTCGAGTTTTCTCTTGGATGCGCGTTCGGCACGCGTACTTGCTGGGAACTTTTTTGTTTTTGCAGACAGAGCTCTTTTCAGAACAGTCGACTTTTTCACCAGCTGCGATTTAGATTTTGTTGCAACTTTTCTAACTTTAGATTGATCGGGTGACTTTGAGCCACTGCTCGAAGACGATGGTGATGATTTTAATGAGGATGTCGCCTTACGCTTCAAAGATTTTCGTTTCTTCAGCTGGCTCTCTTCTTTGTACAAAGATAAATCCACTGTTTAAAAAAATGCGTTAATAAAGTAAGTTAACTTGGTAAGTGTACGTTTCTTACAACCATCGGGATGTTCTTCGGTCAAAGATGGTGGAGTGGCATCGCCTTGTTCGACTGCTAATGCTCTCTTAAGGATGCTATCAGTTCGTATTCTTTCGTTAGCAGGTAACCTATATTTTCCTTTATCCATACGACTCAAATTTAAATTGGTCAAAATGCAATCAAAATCTATAAAATAACAAAACTTTTGTTACTAATTTTCCATAATAATAGTGGAAGAGCATAACATATTTCTCTCCCTTTGTCAGGAAACATAAATGTGTACAGGGTAAATCTGCATTATGAGTCCCCACTATAAATTAAACCCATTAGCAATAATTATTTATCTAACCTTGAATGAATAATTTTACAAATTATATCACAGGTTCACAGGTATTTCTTTTGGTATTTGTGAATCACTGATTAAACAATTATTTACAACCAAAGTGTAAATAACATTAGCAAATTATTGTTATCAAATTGTTTATAAAAATGAAATGATAAAGATAAATAAGTGAAAAACAAAGTGTAACTGATAATTTTAATTAGAACAAATTTTATTACAGAAGTACTGTTGAAAAAAAGTCTTAAATTTGAGTAAATAAATAATAAACAAAGTAAATCTCACCAGTATAATCGTAAAAATCAGGTGAATATGCTTCCTTGTCGGTTTTATCTTGTGATAACCACCGAATTCGTATTCTCGGTGAACTTTTGTAAATGTTTTGTACGGCTTGACAGATGTAAAAACCTCCTTCTGAATTTCTAACAGCCAAGAATTCGTTCCTGTTAATTAAAAAATTTAGAAATTCAAACTTGACCGTCTGTAAGATTTACTAACTTGTAAAAAATAATCAGTTTGTCTTCGCTGTTTTTGCTTTTAGGAGTAGTCACACTAATTTTTGATATCAGTTCGACCTCTGGCAGTGGGCACTGATAGGGTTGAGTTTTTATGCGGTTTCTTTTAGCCTTTCCTGTTGAACTTGGAGATTTCTGGTTAACAGCTTTTCCTTCTGTAGCACTCTTTGGGGTTTTCGGAGAATCCGATGTTTCCAATTTTGGACTCTTGGGTTTTCGTGTGGGCGTTCTTGGAGTTGTGGCCAATTTCACAGGTGATTTTTGACTTGCCTACAAAATGAAAGATATTTCACACGTTTTGGAAAAGACCGAGTGGATGCTTAAATTTTAACCTATCTTCTACATAATAAAAACTCACTATGCAAAGATCCATATTCACATGTTGGGTAAAATATTTTATAAATTTTATGACCTCTTTCTCACTCAACGTTTATAAACGTACATTGTAATATCAAGCCTATTGAATGCCAGTTGGATAAGAAATAGAAAACAAGCACTTGCTCCAGACACCACTAACATTAGGTGGGGAGAAATTCTAATCTACATTTTTGTAGAAGGTGAAGATGTATGAGCAGAAAACCCTACCAGATTGCAAAAATTACGAAACAGCTTGCAAGAAGAACGAAATATTTCAAATTCAAAAATTAAATATTGACAATCAAAAGTTTCATTCTAAAATGCCGTAAGAACAAAAGAAATTCTGGCAAGTTTCTTTTAAAAAATATGTAAATAAAAAATACAAATTAAAGTGTACTTCATAAGTAAGATTAATAACAACAACCATAGGCGCCCATAGAAATTTGTCTAGGGAGGGGTAACATGAACAATTTTTTTTTCTACTTATACAAATTTTGAAAGTGACAAAAAGTGTAAAAATATTTTCACTTAATTAATATAATTTATTATCTAATTAATAATATAAATTAAGTTTGTTATCATTTGAGTTTCCCACCTACTAATTTGATCACCATTAAAATCGATTATTTCTAACTAATTATCATTAATTTTAACATTTCGATACATTTTTGTTTCAATTTTCAGTTTTTCTTTATGGCGTAACTAGAACTTTTGCCGCCCGGGGGTTCTAAAATTTGCCGCCCCCCTCGCTTCTCCGAAAATGACCTTTTTTTCACCCTATCTCCTAATTGATGAAATAATCAGGTCGATTCTGTAACTTTAGCAACTTGCTAAAAATGAGCAATATTGCTAAATAATAATTTTGCTTACTACCTATTGGAGCAAAATTGCATAACCATGGTTATTAACAATAATTAGCAATATTGTTCATTTTTAGCAAGTTGCTAAAGTTACAGAATAAACCTGATTATCAGTTTATATTGTTCCGCCGTTTAGCTACCCTACTAAAGAAAGAATACAAGTACAAAAGAACTGACGAAGAAAGAACAAAAGAAAGAACGCGAATGGATTTACGAGATTCCTTTTATTTTGCTTCCTGCAAACAAAATTTCTGCGGCGCACGAATGACTTTATTGAATCCCTTGTCTACATTTGCTCCAAGTAACATGCGTCGACAATAACAATTTTTTAAATTTCAAATTTATCAAACAATTAATTTTTTTTTTTTTTTATTGCTTAACGTGCTTCAACCACTTGGTTATTAGCAATTTTTGTAAGTGAAATCATAAAAAGTGAAGAGAAGTGTATGATTTTCAAAAAAGTGAATCAAGTGTATCTGTGGCAACCCCGAATAAGAAATGACCAACTTATAAAAAATAATTTAACCGTGTTCAAATTTGACATAATTCTGCTTTGGAATCCCTTACAAATTAAAAATAAATCTCAAAATTCTCTCTCAAAAATCATGTTATACTGTGTCTATCCAACAGATGCACTTAAGCTCCTCCCAAAAAATTTAAGTCAATATTTCGTCGGGTTAGAACAAAACTAGCCTAAGTCCATTTTTGGTCAACTTGAGTTAGCTTCATTTAACAAGTGATTATGACTTTATTTAAGTAAAATACATCATACTAACTTGTTAAAAGAAGCTAACTCAAGTTGACCAAAAATGGCCTTAGGCTAGTTTTGTTCTAACCCGACGAAATATTGACTTAAATTTTTTGGGAGGAGCTTAAGTGCATCTGTTGGATAGACAAATATAACATGATTTATTTAATAATTTGATTTTATACAACAACCAATTTCCAGTTATGAATTTCTAATGAAAAACGTGAAAATACTGTGCTTTCAATATTATTTACATAACTTCTAAAGATTCAAAAGCAAAATTAAGTCAAATTTATTCTAACATGGTTAAATAATTTTTGGAAAAGTTAATCAATTTTTATTTCATCGAATTTAATTGCAAAAAAATTCCAAAAAAATTGTTCACATGTTATTTTGACACATTTTTTATCTTTCTGAATTTTTTGAGCCTTTTCGCACATCCTTTAGTACAAAAAAAATGAAGAAATGTGAAAAAACTGTTTTTTCCTTCTAAAGTCAACAGAAATTAAAATGAAAGGCTGAAGTTTTTTCACATGATTGTCCTTTTACATAACAAACTTGGTAAAAGAAAAATCGCCTCCATAAAATTACCAAGAAGCATTGAAATACTTATCCGACTAGACCCATTATATTTCCTTTTTTCCCCAGTAAATAAATAGCGTTACTAATATTATGGTGAATTTGCATATTATGTTAATTTTGTTTATCAAAAATTATGAAAAATAAGCGAAAAATTGGGAAGTGATAATAATAAAGCGCATTGTACGGTTTTACCATACTCATACAGGGTAGAAAGTAACCCTTCTAAAAGGCATATTTAGGGAAAGCATTGGGTGAAGTTTTTCTTTTAATGATGTATGCAGGATGGAGCAAGTATGAAATGAAAGGAATGGCAAGAGTAGTACACCTAACAAAATACGTGACACATAGGTTAAGTTATAGCAAGTTCGTTATAGAATAGCAAAGAGGGTGCATACAGGGCCGTAGCCAGTGGAGGCTGAAAGGTCCAAGCTTCCCCTGGTAAAACTTATGGAATGGAAAATTTATGGAAATTTTTTTTATTTTTGTCTTCTTTGACAATTTAATTAGAGCCACCCCAAAAATTCCCTAAAGGCGTATCCTGGTTACGACACTGGATGCATACGTAGAGGGACCACCTAGTTTTAAAACTTAATTATAGATGGTATATCTGCGCCCCCTGAGCGGGAAGGGTATCACCATAGATCTTATATATTACATTAGATAGATAGAGGACATAGCCATATACCTGAGCAGTTTGTTTTGAAGCACATAAATGTTTGTTTTCCTTTTGCTAAACCCAATCCCTATGGTTGAAAGGTTTTAGCATCCTATTGGGCACCATAAAAGGAAAACAAACTTTGTTGTTTTATTGTTTGCTTATTTATGTTCTATCTAATGCAATATACGATCTATGGGTATCACTAATTCACAGCAATGCACCTCTATGTAAACCTAGAGGGTAGATCAAACCTCTTTTCTATATTTAATCAAGTAAAAGTTAAGTAAGAGGCGGAAGTCGAGTTAATTACAGGAGAAAAATTTTCAAAAACCTGTTGTACTTTGAGACAAGTTAAAATTAAACCACATGATATCAATTACAGCCATATTTCCCATCTAGTAGCAAACTTTCAAACGTTTTAAGTTAATTTTGAAGATCATGAGCAAGATATAATAAATTAATGTTGACTTCCTTACACAAAAGTGAAGCAAAGCATTGTTACTATATTTCATCCAAAATTACTATAAAAATTCACCTGTTCTTTTGGCTTTGTAGCTGTGGTCGTTGCTGGACTTGCAGTTTCTTGTGTTGTTGCTGATTCAGTGGGCAGGCTAGAAATTGGAGTTGGTTGATTAGCTTGTGTGGGTGAAGAAACAGTTGTGGAGTTAACGGTAGTTGTAGTGGTGGCAGTTGCATTTGTAACAGTAGGTAACGATTCAGTGGTGACATTATTCACTGAAGCTGTGCTACTACCTGTTGGCGTACAGGTACTTTTATCAGGCGATGGCGACGAATTAATTACCTCCGGCGGCGATTTATTTACATCTATATTGGTCTTCGGTTGTTCAGTTGCACTTGATATTACCGTGGGAGTAGAAACAACTTCATCTTTTGCCTCTTTACTCTTTTCTGGCGATGGTGTAGCAGCAGTACACTGGGGAGGAGGTTCAACTTTCTCTTTAACAGTTTGACTCATGCTGTAATTTTGGGGTACTTCCGAATTATTTGAGTCGTTTGTTTCCTGAGTGCCATTAGATTGAGGTTTATCGACAGTCGTTGTATCTGTTGTTGTTGTTGTCGTCGTCGAAGGAGAAACACTTGGAGGAGGTTGAGAAGATGGTAAATTTGTTGTTGGGGATTGAGCTGGTAGTGGCAGCGGTGGTGGTGGTGGAGGAGTTGTTACGGTTGGAGTTTTGTATGAATTCCCAATGTTTTGCTGAAAAGTGGGGTTAAATGTAGAATTTTTTGAAGGGCTGGTAGTTTGATTTGCATTCGAGTTAGGTGTGACCCCACTAACGGTGGTGTAATGTTGAGAAGCATTAGGTACATTTAATGAGTAATGATTTGTGTTGTGATTTGAAACAGAGTGTACAGGATTATGTAAATTGGCGGAATTGGGTGGATTGTGTGGTATATTGACAAGGTTTTGTGGTAGGTGCGACATCGACTGGCCATAGGTTGTGGATGCACCCTGCGGATGCATGGGCTTATTCATCTGAGGTGGAACAGACGAATTTTGTGCTCCAGATGGAGTTAGAACTGGTTTCAAAGCCGAACTCATCTTTCATTAACCTGAAATTTAAAAAAAAACAATTTAATCGACTTTGTAACCGTAACATAAGCAATGACAGCAAAACCTTCAAGGGCAAATCGTAAATTTTGCTCAAATACTTTCAAAACATGCAAAGTACACCGATTCAATCACAAAAATCGCTAAATTCGCCAAATACAAAGTATCCCATTAATATTAAGTCAATTAGAGCGAAATTAAAAAGCTTGCGTGTATTGTTTACGCTTACAGAAAACAGCTTGGGGGAGCAAATGTAAGCACCGCCAAAACGTAAAACTTGCAGCAACGCTTACCACACAAACATAAACAAAGCAAATAATTAGGATTTCGTAAAAATGCGTTAACTTACATTCGTACAACATTTTTAAATATTCACATTAACTTTTTAAAGAACAACTTCTCTATTTCACTTATGGCGTCGAGAACCTATCAACTATTTTGCCGGTGTTGTCGGCGCTACGTTTCGATTTAATCTTTCGCTTGTTACCATGCGAACATCTATCCTTCTCTTCCGCAAGGATACACGTGACAACGTTGCTAAATATTTTATTGTAAAGGCAATTTTACTTCCATAAATTTAAAATATTTTTTACACAAACTCGCGAATAATGTAAAAATATTATAATTTTTTTTTTATAATAGTAAAAAACTAAAAACTCTTAACTTGATTTAATAATTTTGTTATTAATAATTTGTTCCTAGAAATACGGAAGACATTTTTGACGAGAGGGTATAAGATTTCTGCGGCGCGGTGGAACCGAAATGCAAATCACTACAAAAATCTGTTGTACACCAAGGCAAAAATCCAGATTATAATCTGTAAAATCTTAACAGAAAATCGCACAGCAATCCTTCTTTACAATCTTCGAAATAATCCCAAAAATCTTAGCATTGTTGAGACTGTTGATTAACATTCTGGACGTTCCGGGTCTCACACATAGATGTCCATAGCTACAAATGTAGGTAACAAAGATAGCTGCATTTTTTTACATATGGCAGCTATGACATTCCTCTGTAAAAATTAGTTGTCTGAAGAACGCGTTTCAAATAAAAACATATTTTTTTTATCACATTAAAGATGTCGAATTTCTTGCAAAATAAAGATCATTTGCTGACATCATTTCATTACAGTGTTGCTTCAATGACACGAAAGGAAGTCCTTTTTGCATTGAATTGTAACGGGTAATGAAAAGTGGATTTATGTTGAGAATCCTAAACGCAAAAAATTATGGGTTAATCCAGGCCGACCATCAACATCCACTGCAAAACTAGATCGATTTGGAAAGAAGGGAATGACCTGTATTTGGTGGGATCAGAAGGTGTGCTCTGTATCATGAGTTCCTATAACCTGGTAAAACTGTTAATTCTGGTCGCTACCGACAACAACTGATCAATTTAAAGTTTAAACCATGCTTTGATTGAAAAACGACCAGAATGGGTTAGAAGACATGGCAATGTAATTTAGCTCCATAACAACGCACCTTCACATGATCCAGGATAACGTTGAAATCATTTGGTTGGAATTTGTTACCACTTTTACCTTATTCGCCAGGCTTGGCTGCTTCTGATTACCATTATTTTGTTTTCATCAATGGGACAATTTGTCACATAATATTCAACGTATTTTTTACATAAACAATAAATAAAATTAATTAATAAATCAGTTGCCAGTAAGACTTGGAAACTTGTGTCGTCCACTTCTTACTCCATCACAGCTTCTTCTTAGATCCAAGTCTAAAAACTTTGGGCAGTGAGACTGATGGTGCCCACCAGTGGCGTAGCTAGGTGGACAAGGGCCCCGGTGCATAAAAAAAATCGGGCCCCCTCCCCCTTTTTCCACATGTTTGCATTAGAAATTATAAAAAAAACAGCTCAGGGGGCCCCCTGGGCTCTGGGGCCCCGGTGCACTGCACCGCTTTGCCCTATGGTAGCTACGCCACTGGTGCCCACTAAGAAGAGAGCCGCAACTAAAAGTAATTTCCTAAGGGGTGTCAGGAAATTATACATGGTCCTTCGAACACTACGATTCCAGCACTACGGATATTTGGTACATCAGGCATTTTTGTTGATTCAAATAGTTTGTGGAGGCTGCAAGCAAAGTCCCAAAAAATTTCCCATTTCTGCTTGTTTTATACTACAAGATGATTCATAGATGTGTATGTTGCGGTGCTGAAAACTAGAATTATTTTTCGTAAAAACAAAAGAAGCTAAAATAATAATCCAACTAGGTATAAGACCTATGCCTAGGTACGCCACTGTGCTATAATCAAACTGATGAATCTGATTAATTCGTATTTTGGATTATATTTTTGCATATTCATACATATAAGAAAAAGGTAGTTTGAAGAAAAAATAACTACCCCAAAATACTAATCGCAAATACCTTCAACATATTAATTTCAAGTTTTTATAAATGATATTTGTGGAAAATTGTAGATGTCGCTGTGGAATAAATATTGTAAAGATCACTACAATTTTAGGGCAGCACGGTTGCCAAACTTTTGATTGTCAATCTTGTCAATGTTAAAGCAGCAATGCTGTCGTTTGTTTATAACTTTGCAACAATAGTGTAGTATCAATTTACAATGTTTATAATATAAATAATAATGCAGTAGCACAGAGATTGTAAAACCTTTCGATTAAATTATTGTAGTTTTTTACATGAAAATCGACAACAATTTTCATTACCACAATGTGAATATCTGTGGGAAATGGAATGAAGAGCTTTGGAAATGTATGTCATATTACCTTGTTTATAAGATAATTTTTGAATGCTACAATTATTTATTTGCTTAATGTGTTTGTAAATTTACGATGATGGTTAATTCAGAAGAATTGTTAAATGTTAATAATTTACAAAATGAAACTTGGAGAAATAAGTTAGTTTTTTGTTTATTGAATTTTAAATTTTTTGTCTTTATATTTTGTGAATTTTATTGATTATTAGGTCTTCAAGCCCTAACACAAGTCCCAGGAGTAGCCCTAAACCTTCACCCAAGCCGCAGACAAAACGGGATCATTCACGAAGCGATACATATTTATCAGTGAATTATAAAGATCAATTAAGTAGCAGTTTTAATAAACATGATTCCTCACCGGTAAGTGAATAAATAATTACATTTTTTTAACTATTTTTTTCTATCAAAAGCTAAATTTTTACCTAGCATTAATTACTGACTCATCAATTTTAATTGCAAATGTAGTTTATTATTGCTTTAAACAATTCTTGGTACTCATAGGTAGCCCGGTAGTTATAATTTGGTTTTCCAAGATTTGTGTATTATATAATTGTAAATTAAATTACACAATAATTTCTTAAATCACGCCAAATTCTCATACAATGTAGAATAATCCAGTTTTAAATTCTTTAGAAAGCGATAATTATTTATTAATCAATCATACATGCAAATGTAAAAATCATTTTATAAAGTTGGATTGTTTATATACAACCACATTAATTTACAAGCAAATTAATTGCTGTTAATGGTTTCAATTTGTAAATTACAACCACAGAACAATAAATTACAGCAAAGCTTTATTTTTGTTCTAATACACTTCCACTTTATTAAAATAGTATTAATTATTTAAATAAGGTGATATAAACCAAAATTGCACTAAAATGATTGGTGGTTCTGTTCCATCGATTGTATAGAATTTACTTAAAAACTAATGGGTTTGAAGATGTTATAATTCCAGAAGATCTTATAGTTTTTTATTACAAAAACTCAATGAGATCTGATAATTAACATTAAAAGGAAGCGTTTATGCTGTGGGCAAATATCGATTAATTCAGGAAATAATCTATTGTAAAGTTTGGATTTTTCAAATAAGAACGACCCAGTTGCTGCATTCTCTTGACGATATGTGCTCTTGGCGTAAATACTTACAGCGTTGATTACAGTAAGGTTTGTTATTTTATTGAAATACACTAAAGTGTATCGATTAATAGTACATGTTTTCAGGTACTTGTATACATTTTTTAATAAGAAAATCTTGACAACTGTAGGAAATATGGCCATTGTTCCCATTTTTTATCATGACTTGCGGTGACCATGATAACTCTATAACGGCTCATCTGAAATAAAAAATAAGAAAGATCTCATTAGTATATTCTTATATGCAGTTTGTGAACGAAGGGATTTTTATTTTAACCAAAATTATTATTTTTTGGGGGACAAAAAGCTGAAAATCGATTTTTTTTGGGAAAATCGTCGACATTTTTTTTTTTAAACAAAATTTCGCTAAACCCGTCGTTCACAAATTGCGTATAAGAATATATACTAATATGATCTTTTTTGTACTTTTATTTCATATGAACCGTTCCAGAGTTATCATGGTCACCGCAAGTAAGATAAAAATTGGAGCAACGGTCATATTTCCCCCAGTTGTCAAGATTTTCTCATTAAAAAATGTATTCAAGTACCTCGAATTACATACTAATCGATACTCAATAAAGTTTGATTACCATATGTCTTAAAAATATCACAATAAAAATCACTCAATTAAGTAGATATAACCCCTTAAATATCCCTGTTTTGGAGTTGCGTGTGCTTCAGGGATATTTTTCCAAGTGATTTTGAGTTCCGTGGGCTTAAATATTCCGATTGTATAATATAAAAGTACGGGTGGGCGGAGCTAAACTTATACCAACAGCCGATACAACACTCGCATTTTATATTTACGGTTTACGGTCCATTTCGACCAAATTTTCGATTGATCGATAAAATTCAAGGTTTTTATTTATAATTTACAGTCTCAACTACCATAATTTTAATAGAAAATTTTTTAACTCGTAGGCCCAGTATCTTCCTCACCCCGACTTACTCTGTAAATTCCCAAAATATTCCGTTATTTTGTATGATTCTAATTGATGGAGCCCTCCCCCTATCTCTAAACTTGTATGAAAACGTTCTTCTGTTATAATATGAATCATTAAAATTTGATTTTATGGTATCCCATAATCATTAAAATTTGATTTTATGGTATCCAATAATCATTAAAATTTGATTTTATGGTATCTTTTTTGATCATTAAAATTTGATTTTATGATTAATGTTAATATAAGAACGTTAATTATTAACCTTACAGTACTAACATATTTCCATGTTACATCAGGACTAACGTCGGTTTATGAGACTGAATGCAGTTTTTAATTTTTGTAGCTAGATGTATAAACCTAGTTGACTTGAAGATACTGATAAATGATAATGATAACCCCCTCAACCCTTAGCTGTTATCGTTTAAAATATACTGCCGTATTCCGGTTGGGGTGAAGAAGTTTTGATTTGGAGTGGTTTTTTTATTTTTGTAAAATTTTTGAAATTTTCGCGGCGTCTCGAGGTTTATACGAAGCCGAAAGAAGCCCGGAAGTGAAGAAAGGGACTTCCGTGCGGCGCCGGCGATCCAAGTCACAGTAAAAGTTAATTTATTTGGAAATAAAAGACAAGTGAAATAAACGACGTTTTTATCGTAGAATATAATTTCGAAGAGAAAAATGTTGTGAATTAAAAATTTGCGAAATAGCAAATTTTCAAGCAAAATTATTGAAGTATTGAAGGTCGACTGATAACAACGGCGCGGCGGTTGGAAGTGAGGAGATAACTGATTGAGCTAGCGGGTTAAAAACGAATTCCATATTTGAAATTTAAACAAAAGAAGTTTAATTTATTTTCTTATTAGAAAAAACCGTAAGAAGCGCGCGAGTTTTTTTTATTATTTTCAAATGAGAATCTGGAGAACGGAGTATAATTTTTCGGGGAATTTACTTAAAATTCGATTTCAATACAGTTAAAAATAAAATCACAACTGCTAGTACTGGAAGGTTTCATGCACGGATGTATAATAGGTTAGGTGAGGTGACGGCTACCTACGGCATGGCCCTTGAACGTCGCCGGCTGTGTTAGACAAGGATATCCGAGGCGCGATATGTTTGAACGTGTTTGAAGCATTGTGGTAGTAGGAACAATTTAATTACAAATATTAAAAAGTTAAGAAATTTACATACTTTCATGAAATTAAGACTATTTGAACTCTTATTACATTATTTTATTTGTTACCTATATAACTATATACTTTTTAATGAATTATTTCCCAATTTAGTCGTTTTACTGGTCCTTTAATAGACAAGATTAAATTATATCATTAAATTAATAATTATTTTATATGCATGGGAATTTATAATAATTATTAATTTAATGATATAATTTAATTTTGTCTATTTAAAGACGAGTAAAACGAATCAATAGTGAAAAAATTCACTAATACGTACACAAATTTCGTACAAGAGAAAATTTAATTAATTATGAGATTATGACCGATCTAATTTTGATTTTTTCTTATCGACAGTTGACTGTTTTGTTAATTTCTCTTGTTGTTGTCTATGATATAAAAAATTAACACAGAACCAATTTGTATTCGACTTAAATCTGCAATAAAATGCAGTTATGCATATGCATTATGTGTTTTATCACGCTACCCGTGACGCGCCTCGTCTATTCTTTATGGGTAATCTCTCTCGCACACTGACTACAAAATCGTGCCAATATTTTTCGATCAAATCATAGCCCGTCACTTCACCTAATCTATTATACATCCGTGGTTTCATGTAAAGATGATTTATGAAGTTTTTTTAATGCAGGTTATTTTCTTCACAGAGATTTTCATTTTACCCTTTCTTCACGTTTTACACAGAGCGCATTAAAATAAGAGGCTGTACCCCCCCCCCCCAAGCACTCTTTGCAGGGGTTCGTAAGGTTTCTTATTTTTTTTACTTCGCTAAACATTCTAACTGTAGAATATTGAATGTAATTTTAAAATTCATTTTGATAAAGACTGCAGCTGACTCGTGTCTGCCATGTTCATTGATGATCAATGAAAAATTATTTTCAAGTATATAATTAGAACGAGAAAATTTGCCTAATAAACGCTTTGGACCATCTATACCTAAGGATTCTTAAAATCTCCCCTCAAAAAAGCCGTACATAATTAATTAATTAATTATTGATGAATGCCGGTTAAGAATTTGTTCAGGAATCACTTATGGTGTCAGGATCGCTAGATAATATTATGAAACCACCCATTTTTTTGACTACTCGAATTTTTCTCTTACCACTATCACGGGTTCGATTCCCGTAAGGTATCATCTATAGAAAGATTTTTCACTGACCAAATGTAGGCTTATTTGCCCCAATTATCATTATAAATAGCGTTGATAAATTCTTGGTCCGGATTTACTGTAAAAATCGATCGTTTCCGTGGTTTGGAACCATGTAAAGCTGTAGGTCCCCTCTCTTCATTACACATATTCAACATGCATAGAAAGGCAACGAAAACTGGAAGCTGTGTAAAAACTGAAATTAGAAAATTCAATGTAGGTAATAAACAATTTTTAAACTAAAATCTACAAATCTTCACAAATAAATATGTAAGCATAATTTCCTAAACGTGAAATTATAGTTAAAATTACTTGTTAAAATTTTGTAAACTTTTCTATGATTCTAAAATACAGATACAGTTAACTAGTAATTTTCACTATGTCAACCACGAATCAATAATTGATTATTCCGCGTCTCGTGCGCCTGTTCGGAAATCCGCCACTGCTGACGGTGCTAATCATTTGGTGTCTTTATTTAGCATTTCTGGTTTTGCCTATCTCTAAAAAATTAACCGTTTTCTTTTCTGGTTTCTTCTTTTTCTAGAAACAATTCTCTTCTAGTTTAGGCCTTAAGGCCTGTTATTTCCCAACGGTCGTTTCCTTGGAAGTGCTAGTATTATGAGTATATAAATATTTTACATCCATTAGGTAGCTTGCTAGGCTGGCATTCAGATGTGCTTGTACCCTGGTTTCTTATATTAATAATGGCAATTCAGTAATCCAGGAGGACCACCGGCTTAACGTGCCTTCCGAAGCACGGAGACTAGTCATAAGAAAGTTTGACCCTTTCCGGGATTTGAACCCTGTACCTCGCATTCACAGTTGATCGTGTTAACTAGCAAGGCAATGACCGTCTGGTCCGAGTCTGGGTTTCTGGTATTGTGCGAAATTACAGTTTTTTTGACAGTATTTTAATGATTTTCCATTTGTTGAAATAATTTCAGTGTAGAATATAACATGCAATAAATTATGAGAGTAGATTTTTTTATGGTTGAACTTTTGCTCGGTGCAATAAATACAACATACAGTTGTTGTACCTTTTGATTATACATTTTTCTATTATTCGTATTTTTTGAGTAGGTGCCTAACTAATTAACAATTAACTAAGCAAAACATCGATTAACAAATTGGATTAAAAAATAAACAAAATAGTATTAGGTATGTACATATTTTTTGTACGTAAATACGAATTTGTTTATTTTTTTTTTTACAAGTACACACGACATAGTTGTAATATATTTGAGATACGTGCAATAAAAATATTGAAAGTTATTATACGATTTTAAATTTTAGGTTCTGTTTAAATTAGGTACCTACGTAATTATTTTTTATGTATAGGTACCGCTTTATAATTTTGAATTTTATTGAACATTGATTTCCTTTCTTAGTAAGTCGGGGATCCACCAACTCCTATAATTTTTTTTTATAATCCTTTTAAGTAAAATATAATACGAAACAGTCACAACTTAGTGTTTAGTGTGCTTGACAGCACTGCTGTGGTACCCTGTTCAATCCCGAGCAAAGCAAAACCTTGATTATGGTCGTCTCCTCTCGAAAGACAACGGCAAACCACCGAGGTGTAATCTGTCTAGGAAACATCAAGAAGTGTATTACCCTTCCATTAAACTGTAGGTCTCCTAAATGTGCGATAACGTGGTAAATGATAAGATAAACTAAAACACAGGACCATCTTGATCAGTCGTATTAGAAAAAAAAAAATAAACAAAGAGGAGGAAAGGGGAAGTACTTGTGGCATATAAACACGTAATATTTGATGAAATGCTTAAAATATGTACAACAATTGTATATTTTGAACTTTTTACCTCGTGTACTTTATCATGCTGTTTACCTGCGTAACCTTATTACGTAATATTTACCTATCCATACATACATAAAATATTATAATAATTTGTTGTTTGCAAACAGCAAAGTAAATTTATCATTTTAACAGTCAGATTGCCAATCGCGAATATCTATTTTTTTCTGATTGTGGTACCTTTTTCAACCGCTTATTTGCATAATTGCGTTTTAAAAAGTGGAAATCATTTAAAAATGATTTATGTAAGCTGTTTTTTCTCTAATAAGTAATTTTATTGTTACACTATAGAGATGATTGTTGCTCGACTCGCAATTTTCTTTGCTTTTGTGTGTGTGAGAAAAATAATCACCAATTTTGAAAAAATTCTGAACAAAATTTTTAAAATGCAACCGCGGAGTTTATCGAATCTTCGGATAGTGCTAAAATAATATTTACTGTTTGTTATGATTTCAGCTGATGAGAAAACTATTTTTTGTGCGTTTAAACTTAGGTATATCAAATCTTATCATATTTGTCCAAAGATAAAATTCAAATGGGTTATTTTTTTAACAATAGCGTCTTTGAAATTGCGGTAATCATGTAGTAATCTTCACGGTTCAGTTATAAATTTGCTTTTAGCCTGCTTCATTATTAATAAGTGGTTGGTAAAATTCAGAATGAAGGTAAGTTTGTTTTTTACTCATGGAGCAATTCGAAAATTTTCGTTTAAATGCGATGTTCTATTTTAAACGTTGCGTATTGCGATGCTTTCAATAATTAATTAGATTTTCTTTCGGTTTTCATTAAATTTGTTAAGTGGAAAGTTATTTAACCCATTCAGTGTTGGCTAAATTAATATTTCCTTGGAGGTTCATTTTTATGAAACTTCTGCAATGCCAAATTTCACGTTATTATGGAAATTAATTACTCGACCAAACTTGAAAATACCGCTTTTTAATTTATACGTTCACATTTATCAAATATTTCAGGAAGTAATATAGTACATAGGTAGTTTATTCGAACCGATATTAACATTTTAGATAATAACAAAAAACTTTAAATTTATTGAAACGGAAAGTTTTAAAAAGTTAATAATGATTTTGAAAAATCTACATAGTTATTAATTATTATTGTGGTGATTCGAATTTCATACGAAAATGTTGGTTACAAAACCTAATTCCATTTTAATTGGGTACCTACTATAAAACTATAATCTTCATATTAGAAAGCCATCAGGGTGCGTATTGATTTTTATAAACAAGGTTTTATATTAATGATCGATGTTCTTCAATATTTATTGCATGTTTTTGTGGAGACCTTCGTTATGGCTTTTGTTGTGAATGTGTGTATGTATGTATGTATGTATGTGTTTACGTATACGGAGACTTTGTCGATGAACATTAAATATCATTTCCATAATTTTGTATGAGTATCAGTATATTATGATGTGCTAGTTTACAAGGTTCATACCTGAAATTATTATAAATTACAATATTTTAAATGTACGGTGGCACTGCTTGATTACGTTTCCCTCAATATTATTACCCTAAAGCTGGTTACACACGCCAATGCTTTTCACTAATTATGTGGCGAATAACATACCACGGCGAATAACTGACAAGCCGATATTTGTGTTTCCCATAGATTTAAATACATAAGATCTGTGGTGTTTCCCTTGTGAGATGAGACACAAATATAAATGTATCTCGACTTGTCAGTTATCCATCACACAACCAAGTTCAATCAAGTTTATAAAAACTAATTAGTAATATTCAACCTCCAATTAGTAATTAAGTATCAAGTTCGTAAATATTGAAATTAGCTATTATGTTTCGATTAAAAATTAATGTGTCTGGACTTTGACGATGTTAAATACTTTTTTAAAAACAAAATATAAATAAAACACTTATATATTTCAATTAGATATTTTTGTCCCTTTACATAATGTAAATGGCACAGGTTATATTATATTTAAATATTTATTAGAAGTGGTTCAACTAGGAAGCATGAAATCAAAATAATATTAACAATTAATTATCTTTTGTTGTTTTCATTTTTAATATCACGCACGAATAGCAACTATCGACTACTCTTTGTTCAGGGTTACGTTTTATAGTAATTACATTTGGAACAATAAATATTACTCAGCTTTGAAAAATGTGTTGTTACAATTTGAAGTATACAGCAATTGTAATTTGATTTAATAAGAGAAACGCCTACGTAATAACGTCAATAGAATTTTCCATTTAAAATAAACAAAGATATGTATCTACTATCATTTACAAAATATTTACCAATAATATAATTAACCTTGATTGAAACAGAATGGAACTATTGAAGTTCCATTGACCTATAGAGCAGGGGTGTCAAACTCATTCCAACCGCGGGCCGCACGAATGACTTTTTTGTTAACCCATATCCATTTTTGAACGATTTTATGTATCTATCCTAAAATATACAATATTCACAGAAATATATTTTTTCATTATTATTATACAAATAATCATTGAAGTTTATTTGGGCCCCCAAAAAAGACCGCACTGTAGAGATATGCTGTAGAAAGAATATAATATGGATGAAAAACGTATTCTTAAAACAAAACAAATTCAATCGCTTACATAGGAAGAAAAGGGCATGAATGTAGACAGAGAAGTCCTTGGCCATCTCAGATTCGTCGATGGCATTGTTCTTATTGCAGAAAAATCTTGTTCTGGATAGAAATCAATGTAAATGAAGCAAAGCAAGTTGACGAATATAGGTGCTTATGACACGATGGTAAAGCAGGAAGAAATAATCAAATTCTGGGTCTGGGATGGGTTATAATCGAGAAACCGAATAATAGTTCGATTGACGATTTTTACAACGTCAATTCCAAATAAGGGAAGTTGCAAGGCTATTTATGTTATGCAGATGAGCAGCAAATAGACATTTGGTGAATGAAAAATCCTTCCATAGAGGGTACACCACGGGATTCACATACATGAATATTGGCATGTGCGTTGCTAACTCACTAACCTTTGGGCCATTCGCTCACTTCCTAATGTTTGTATTGGAGCATTCCAAGCGCGTTCAGCGAACCTCTGGACCCAACCATTTTTAATTTAGCTGATTTTTTATTATATTGTAGTACCCACTGACACAAGGATTTACAATTTCTTTCAAACTTTTATCTTCATCTATTCACGACTTATAATTTTTTGAAATATTTGCACTGCAAAATAGCCCGGTTATCCTTTTTTGCACCAACTCTACCACTTTCGTTCCGAATATCATATAGGTCTTTCCTTGCACTCTGTGTTTCACTCTTTTTGCCCACTTATAATATTATATCCTATTATTAGTTTTTTCTTATATTTTTTTTTTCAAAATCACTCTGCATTCTTTCTCCTCTAATCACATTTACTCTTTATTTTTATTACTTTAAATATTCAGTGCTAACGGTATTTTATCAGTCTCCAGTAATCGCACTATTTACAGTCTAAAAATAATTTAAAAACATTTACAATATTAAGTTAGTCAGTAGCAATGAACTAAAATCTTCTTATAAACATTAGTAAACTTTTGTCTAAAATATACCCTTTTTTTTTAAATTGTTCCAAACAATTTTATAAATATGGAAAAATTTGTTTCTACTTTCTAACTTTAAAAAAATTAATACTGAAAAGTTTTCCAATTCACCCATATCGCAAATTTTAACTCAAGTACAGAAGCGTAGAAAGGGTGGCTTAGACTCTCACCTTTCCTAAACATTAGCAATTTTGAAAAATTATTATGCAGGAGTATTATTTAGTATAAATTATGATTATTTTACTAGAGTACCAAAAAATTTTAATAAAATCCAAAAAAGCGTTTCCTAACTAACCTAAGCTGGACCAGTGGATTTCTAATTTTTTTTGCAAATTTAAGCCCAAAAATACTTGGAAAGGATTGAAATTTATTAACGCACGGTTTCTCTCTTTTAACAGTTTTCTAATTAAAAAAAAAGCGGTTTCTAACTCCCAGTGGATCTATTTTTTTTCAGCAAATTTAACCCAAAAATACTTCTAAACAGTGATTTTAGCTTGATGTTAACGCTACCATGGTACAAATACTACTGCTGTTCTCGCGATACTACGCCACGCCCAGTTTCTAGTCCAACTAACTAAAGATAAGTCAAACAAAGAAAAAAAGACGGAGTTAATGCGCAGATACGAAAATTCGTCCGAACGGGTGCATGTTGGTGTCAATTTCCCTCCACATCTACTGCTCAGAAATTTGGCTACACCCTTTTTTCTTTCTTTGACTCAACTCTACACACATACCAGTAATAGAATGCGGTCATTACCTGGTCGCTTTTCATGTAAAATTGGAAGCTTTAAAATCTATTATTAGCTAAACCTATCGATATTGGTGATTCCCCCACTATTTAATTTATTAATTTTAATGTAAGCTATAAATTACGTTGAGTTTTCTTTAATAAATACATATTATAATATCTTCGAGTCAGGGTTATAACTATAACTTATAAGTTATAACTTATAAGTATCACTAGAACCTTAGTTTTAATTTAGTAAATATCTGATGTAGTACATCACTACGTTCATTTCATTCTTGCAATATAGTCGACGACATTGTCTAAATTTAATAAATCTCAAAGCCGGGGGGAAGGGTTGTCTTACTCTCCACTTGAGATCATCAGATTTGTGCTATTAATACTGCACATCATCTTTTTATATAATTTTATTTCACAACTTAGAAATCGTTTACCAAAGGATACCAAATAGTTGACAGTAGTTGGCCAGAGAATTAACTTTCTGGTAAAAGTAGATACTAATACTTACCTACTTTTCTTAAATTACTAGTTGCTGCTTTTATACTAGCTTGTAGTCTTCTTCAATATGAAATAGCTACTTCTTCTTAAATTGAATAACGAAATCGGAACCGTGCTTGAGTCTTAAGACATAATCTACATAATCCATTTTTATTATGCCTTGAAAGCAATTTGGTCTTTCTAAAAACATAATTATTAAAATATATAATATTATAAAATCCTTTTTTATTTAGTACATATTCGTCAGCCTTACTTTCCAATAATAATGTTTGATTATTGAAAATCTACCACGTGACTATTTGTACATATAAAGTCGATATTCGATATGTCTCAGTTAAATTCAAATAATAAGTAAGGAAGAGGTAAAAAATAACAGTCCTAACATGAGATAGCATTCTATTATAACATTGATAGAACGAAGAATGTCAAGAAACGGCTAATGATCAAGTATCCCTCTTATGTGGGGCATTGTTTAGATCTCATTGAAATTACATAGCTTGAACTCTTGCAACAATACCACCACATTTGTTGGCATTTTCAGGTACAACGTACAAAGCATCAAAAACAAATGCAATTAATGAGTCATAATAATCAAACAAAATGTATACACAATAAAACAACCCAAGAAATGCAATTTATCTATTAGAATCCATTGTTAAGTGTGCAAGCACATGGATTGAGTGACACGCCTTACAACTTACAACCAAACACAGGAGAATAATATGGTAAATTAGTTGTTTTAAGATTCCTGTTTTCCATTCTAACATTGAATTAAAATATATAAAATATTTTGAATTTTTAACTTGTTAAAATTATATTTATTATGATTCATTTGAAATAAATTGCAAGTTAATGTAATAAATAAATGTGTTACATAACACGTGTTTCACTCATATTTGAGATGATCAGTTAGCTATAATATAAAAAAAATGAATATCAAATACATAAAATTATATTGGGAACTAATATAGAGGGATATGATTAAAAGCTTTTTTCAATCAATTATGGTTTCCAATATAATTTTATATAATTGATATTAATGTCTTTATAGTACAGCTATCTGACGAGCTCAAATGAGAGGGAAACACGTGTCAATATACAGACATTAATTTATTGCAAAAACTTGGAATTTATTAAAAATTATTTTGTTGTAATAAATAAGATTTCAATTCCAAGATATTTTCGGTGTCTGAAGATCCCAACATTAGATATTTCCACCTTCATAATTATGGTTAAAAATGCAAAAGTGAAAATAATGTCAGTACTAATTATTAATAGTAATCCTTAGTATTATTGTTATTAATATCACTACATGCAAATAAATAGAAATTATAAGTCTTAAAATTATTGTTAAATTTTCGTTAATTAAGCTAATTATTTTTATTTTCATTTTAAGGGACAAGATAGTAATGCTAGTAGTCGTAGCAGCAATGTAGAAAGTATTTTAGGAGATAATATTTCTATCTCTTCAGCAAAAGAAAGAAAGGAAGTTAAGTCAGCAGAAAAAACAAAAAAGAAACACCCATGGTATAGTGCCCTTTATCCAACTTACAAGTCAAAATCTGAAGACTTCAAACGTTTATTTAAAGATGTTCCCGATGATGAACGCCTTGTGGTTGGTAAGTTGAAACACAAACGTTATCTATAGCAATTGAGTATTTTATGAAATTATTTTCAAATCGATAAGCATACATTTTATTAAAAGCGAACCGTTTGAATTGAAGCAAAAAATTTAATCTTATCTCTATTTAGAAATTGAACTGATCCCATAACCTTTTTTAAGTTCTACTTATTTATGTAATATTATCTTGTATATGCAGATATTAGGAGGTACGTACATAATTACATCTATTATTTTTATAGATTATTCCTGTGCTCTACAAAAAGAAATATTAGTACATGGCCGTCTTTATGCCTCACAAAATTTTTTATGTTTTTATGCAAATATATTTGGATGGGAGAGCAGCGTCACGATTAAGTGGAAAGATGTATCTGCTATAACAAAAGAAAAAACAGCTTTGATTATACCAAATGCTATATTAATATGCTCGAAAAGTGAAAAGTACTTTTTTACTAGTTTTGCTTCGCGAGATAAAACTTTTTTGATGTTATTTCGTGTTTGGCAAAATGCATTGTTGGATCAGCCTATGTCTAATCCTGAATTGTGGCAGTGGGTAGGTTGTTGAGTATGTCGTAATTTTTTCTTTTCTGTTTTGTTCTCACCAAACAGGGTTGTCTTAATTTATGGGGTTTTCATTTTTTTTTAATTTTTGTTAATCATCATGAAATGCATGTTTACCATTTTTATTATGTTATTGCGTAATTTATCTTACTTTTTCATGCTTGGTCATTTATTTCTGTTATTTCAAAGATGGTGAAGTGTTTGCTTTTGTGCTTGCTACTTATTTTTGTGTTTTCAAATTCAATTTTAACCACTGCAATCAGAATATCCTATGTTATAGGAAAAGATGCTCAGTGATTCTAAAATGTGTTACTTGAAATTTTACTCAAAAATATCTTTTCATAGTAAATTCTGTTATCTTGTATTCATTTACTAATTATTTTGAAAAAAACATTATGTCTTCCAATTACATTTAACATAAATTTTGTGAAAGTTTTAATGGTTCCTTTTGTAATCAATGGTACTTTTACTTACATTTAAAGTGAAAAGTGGAAATTTTTAGTCACAGTTTTAAAATTTAATAACGAACATTTTCATAGAGCAAAATAAAAAATAAAACAATTTTTAGTATACATAGTAGGTTGTAATATTATTGTTCAAAATGTCTTGTGACTATGAGCACACTGAAATTGCTCTAATGTCAGAAATATCAAAAGCAAGTATACAATGTTTTATGAAACTATTTATAATTTTTAATATAATTGCTTTGTTTGGGAAGCTTTAATATGTTTTGTGAACCTCTTCTTCCAGTATTGCACGAAATAATCACATTTATGCACTAAAATGCATTTTCGTCTCTTAATATTGAGCTTGATAAACATTTTAATTTCTTTTGGTATCTATATTAATTTACTATTATTTCTATATTGTTTTTCTTGACTTACAATAATTCATTTTAAACTTTTGTCTTAACTTTTATTACTAGGTTCATCAGTGTTATGGTGAAGAATTAGGTTTAACTAGTGATGATGATGATTACATTCCTCCTGGTACAGAAGATGAAAAACTTCCTTCTCCAATCTCTGTAGACTCTTTTATTGATGTAGGTTTTATTTTATTAAAAATATTTTTTTGTATTCAATATTCTTTGGTTTTTAGCAAGACTTGTCAAACTTATCTAGCGACGTTTTGCTAAACGAAAAATTAGATATGGATAATCGAAGTGACGCGGATTCTCAGCAGTTTTTAAGTAAATCTGATTCTAGATCCGCAATCATTGACTCTCAGTTACCTACTGATATGTCTGATACTACCGAATCTGATGTAGAAAAGACTAAGTAAAGGTACCACAATTTTTCTTCAGAAATTTTAACTGAATTTTTGTAGGTATGATAAGACAGCTACTTGTACATCGTTACATGAGGGAAGGTTATTAGTGAATGAAGTAATACCTATGCACATCGATCAACTTTTCACATTACTTTTTACGAGTTCCAAATTTTTCTTGGATTTTCATGCATCAAGAAAAACTACTGATCTTACCCAAACTGCTTGGACGCATAATCCAGTTGATAATACGAAAACAAGAGTAGTAAATCTTACTGTTTCTTTAACCCAATCTGTTGGACCCAAAACTAGTCAAGTTACCGAGACGCAGGTAAGTCATATTTTCTAAATGCTTCTTCATAGTCTTCAATTAATATTTAAAAAGCGAGTATTTCGAATGCTTTTTTATTTCAAACAAAATTAATACAGGTCAAGCAAGGTTTTGATTTTCAAAATTCAGTAGCAAATTCAGTTAATTCGGTTCATCATATCTAATTAAATTAAAATGATGTAGTCTTGAAAACAAATTTAGTCTATAGCTAATGACAATATGATTGCTGGTTTAGTTTATAGTGGACTTTCAAAATAAACCTCGTCTGCTGTATATGTAAACACTGAAGCGATAAGTCGACGTTTCCAAGTTAGGAAATACTACATACTTAAATTTGATTCTTGAAAAGTTGTCTTGTTGATTACTTATAATTGAGGGATATTCCAGGCCCTCGGGTTACTGGAGACATTTTTTTAAAGAAATTAATCTACTTGTACTTAATTTTATCACATTTTTTAAATACTTTTTAATTATGGGTTAGACTAGGCCTCTCATAGCTACGCCATTATCAGCAGCTATAACCTCCTTTTGTAAGTTACAAAATACCGCGAACTTTCAGTTGAAACTCGGCAAAAACCATAACTACTAAAAATTATATAGAAATAGTTTTATAGGGCATTAAATTTCCTACAAAAAATTTCGTAACAGTATGACAATTAATTGTATTGGTTGTCTAGAACTAACTTTGAGCAACTACAACTTTGAAATCCTTATAAAATTTCAAAATAAAGTGCATTGAATTATTGTAAAACATGCGGTGGTATGTGCCAAATAATGTGATCTAAGGAAATATACAATTGGCACCAAAGAATAAAGAAATTATAAAGTTCTTTGATAAATATCAAAACAAAATTGAACAACATCCAAATGAGCTAGAAAATTTCTGACCTGATCTCAAGGGTTGGAAATCTAAAACTTATAAGATTATAGATTTGGCAATGCAATTTAGATTTTAGATGAACTTGGATTAGTAAATTGATTTTAAATGTTGATAGAATTTTGAATTATATGTACTTATAGGTAGAGTATAAATTTAATACAAAAATTAATAAGTAAAAAACGGAATCTCATCCAGCCATATAATTAGTATACGAAAACTTATCGGGATATTGGATACGCAAAACAAAAACAAGTAAGCCGACGTTTCGGCTTTATTTACAGACTTTATTTATTACTTTATTAATGCAGAACCGTAACGAGTGTAGAAGAACCCGTGGCAAGCGGTTAAATTTGCGCTAACCCTCCCCCTCCAAATCAAAGATTTTTTTAAAATATTTATTGATACAATTAAAAACATCGTTAAACCAAGACAAACGCATTTTCTTGAAAATTAAAATGTTTTCTCCTATAAATAACCTTTATTTATTCCCCAAAAATAGGGTAGGAAAATATGCCATAATTATTTTTAATTAATCTAAAAATAATTATATGTTTACCATCAAGTTGCATTACATTGACCACACTATTATAGATTATATAGGAAAATATTATTTATTTTGCACCTCAAATCTATGTGCCTAGCCTGCGTCACCTTCGCCACGCCCTAGTTACCTAGGGTAAACTACCACCGGTTATAGTAAAGTATTTGCTACCACCCTAGTTCAGATTTTAATATATTGTGGCATTGTGGGGTTGAGAGTACAAGATTTAAAATTTGAAAATATCCTATTTATTTTTTTCCTTGGTGAATAACTTACTGAATTTTTTTTTAAATTGATATTTTGTTATTTAGAAAATACTTGAACTGGAAACATTTAAAATAGACACCCCATATATTTAATTATTTTCATAATTTATACAACCTGAACATCAGCAAACCTATAAATGTAGCCAAGCATTTAGAGTTATGTCTCACTATTTTAATAATTAAATAAAATAATTTGAGGCCCCCTTGATTTATGAGACTCAATGATCTTGCGCCTATTCAGAAAACCGTCACTTCTATAATAGCAATTTCCAAACCTGGAGCCTCCATTAGAAAAACGTGAAAAGTTTTAACAGTTTGTTTTTATTTTATTTGTAACGTCGTTTGCGAAGAAACGTCGCCAATGCTTCAATGCCCTGTTGATGTTTGCGGGTGACTAGCTACGGGATTACACCCCCGTCCAGTACCAGAGCTTTTCGTGGATTCTTATTTGAACTTGCTCATCTAAACAACCTTACAAGCACTGCTAACTAGAATAAAAGTATAGGACGCTAGTGGAACACCGCAGAAAGGGATAACAATGCATGCAACACAAAATAAGGTGGTTGCTCAGATCAACCAAATGCACACAGATGTATTGAAAGAACAATCCTGTTATTACAAACATTACAAGTAAGCTGGACACGAAGACCCAAATAGGAATGTTAATTGTCATGAATTTCACTAGATGGCGTATTAGGTGATTCGGATATCGTAATTTGTCGTAATCTAAATTTCTCCTTATCTTGGTAGGCACAGATTTGACTCCTGTACGTCTAGATATTGATGCCTTGTCGCTCGTAAAACAACACCCTGACGATGGTGTATGTGGGATGCAGTTGGATTGACTGGTTAGAAATGAAAAGGAAAGGCATATACAAATTTCACTAAATAATTTAGCGCACCAAAACTATTGCCCCACTATTGATTGGCTCTCAATCATAAAGCTTTAAATCAACTTTGCCAATTCCGCGCGTTAAAATTTGATAATTAAAATGCTGTACAGGGCACGACGAACAGAAATGCAGGGCATACACTAATATGCATTTTAAATGCGATAATTAATTATTGTATTAAGGGGGGGGGTGCAAAAAAGTCCAACTTTTTGAATTTTTTCTGAGAAATATATTGATTAGCGGTTGCTGCTTTACAGCGCATAAGGACATAAACATTACGTTCTCTTCCGTCGCTTCTCTCTGCAGATTATTAATTCTTCCGCACTATAATATTTTGAAACTGTCATAGTTTAGTATATAATTGAAAATTTTTAATCTATCATAGTTTTCGATTGATATGTTCAATTACTTTAAAAATATTCGTTATAATAACGAAGTTATTATACTTTACTGTTATACTTAATAATCCAAAAAACAATCCAAATTTCATTAAATTTGAGAAAATGCTTTAGGAGAAAAAAAATTGTAAAGTTGTCGTTACTATACATACTAATTGTTGCTTAAATTGTACCTCTTTTTTTTAAATATCTGCTTAACAAACATACACTATAAAGCCTATAACTTTGAAATTTTAATATGTTATACAAAATTAAATTCTTTATCTGTATCTTCTTAGTGCATAAAATTCTATCAATTACTTTTTAAAATATAAAACTTTAAACTCAGGGGTCAGAACATTGTATTCCAATAGTAGTTAACCTTCATCCGCTCGCGTATGCGGCAAATTGGCCGCCTTTTTAAATTTTCTCTCCCATTTCCGTCCAGAGGAAAGGTTAAAAAACAAATATTCCATAATGTGTTTTTACTGCATACAGTGGCCTTAATTTTCGCTCGTAATTGTAAAAAGGTCTTAATTCTTAACACAAATGAATTTAATTAAACTTTAATAAATTCTGGCAATAATATCTACTATCAGTTTATTGCGATAAAAATTACTAGTTTGTTTTATCGATATGAATATTTTAATTATCAAGGAACAGATTTAAGTTTTGTCCACTTGAGAATCATGACGTAATCAGTCTATGCTCAACTAATTTTATTTTTTCCATGTAGATATTATTTTCGATTACCTTACATACGTAATTATGTAAATTTGACATGTTTTTTTAAAATTTATCTCACACTTGAAGTGTTATCTTATTGTTGGATAGGAAGATAAACGTAATCAACTTAACTTTGTTTTTCAAAATTTGGAACCACTTAAATACTCACTTCTGAAAAATTCCGACCTAATATTTTCAATTCTAAATTCGTTTTTAAAAACTCTAGAAATGAAAACTCCGATTACTAAGTATAATATTTCTTATAATTTACTTTTTGTTTAATACATTTTTATGCTTAAAACAATAGTGCCTTAATTACAACTGTTATTAATAAGACCATACTTAACTTCAATATAGAAGATTTTGAAGCTGTTAACAACTGAATAGTAATTTCTTTATTTAACTTTAATGACAATTTTTGTAGCGTTAAAACTGTGTTTTGCTTATTGTATTTCACTGTAACTGTTTCGCTATAGTCAACCCTGGTAATTTCTTTTGGTGGATTTAAAATCACAGCTGTATCGATAACACCACCTGGTGCATAACCTCCATGAACTATCTTTAATTGGAATGTGTTATTGGTAAAATATGCCATATTGACATGTATGTATTCATTGTTTTCTTTGTACCTAAAACTTGTGTGATCATCTTCATATAGAGATCCTTGTGCCATACTTTGGTTGTTCAAACATATGTAAAGAGTGTAACTATCGTTTTTCATAGCTGCACTTGTTAATCGCGGCGTATCTTTTCTTGTTATGATACTACCTCCTCTATAAAATAACGGCACAGTATTTATGTCAACGGGTATGTCTACTAATCCCATTCCGGTTAATTTCTCATAACTTTCTTCGCTTTCGATTTGAAACCAAGTTTCATTTACACCGCCCGGAAAATAAATACTTCTGAGTGCTGCACCTTCTTCTAAAACAGGTGCTACTAAAATGTCTTTACCAAGAAGAATGATATCATCTATGGCTGCTGCTTCATCTTCGTTTGGATATTCATAAATAATTGGGCGTATGACGGGCTCACCAGTTAGTTCGTGCTGCCTGAAGATGGTATACCAAACTGGTAAATGAGCATACCGTTGCAGCATGGCAGTTTTGATGATTTTCCTTACTGTTCTTTTAGGTAGGTAAGGTTCTCGACCGTGTGGCTGTTCATTATCTGAATGACCTCTATAGAACGGAAGCCAAGCTCCTGCTTGATACCACCTCTGATTGAGTTCATCTGATGGTGTTTTTGCAAAACCCCCTATATCAGCTCCACAAAAACTTACACCTGCTAATGCTTCAGTTAGACACATTGGAAAACTAATTTTCAAATGATCCCATGTAGCTACATTGTCGCCAGTCCATATAGCCGCATAACGTTGAATTCCAGCAAAATGTGATCGTGTTAATATAAATGGTCGACCTTTAGAAGGTTGCTTCATCATTGCGTCCCAAGTCCCCTTTACGTGAAAAAGTCCATATATATTATGAACGTCTTTGTGATCTACGGTTCCTTTAAGATGTTTTGCGTTATTTGCCACTGTGTTTTCATTTTGTTCATCAACAAACACTGCTGGTTCATTCATATCATTCCAAAAATGTATGTTATCCCCTTTAAAATTTTCATCGTCATACAATGCAGTATAGTAACTTCTAGCTTCAGTATCTAAGAAATCCATGTAGGCACTATCTCCAGGCCAACATTTTGCAATATAGTCTGTAGAGTTATCTGATGTTCGTATGAAATATTTATTTTTAGCGTTTTCGTAAACTAGGTAGTCTTTATCTACTTTGAAGTGTGGATCAATTATTGCCACTAATTTTATTTGTTTCTTTTGAAGTTCAGTTTGAAACTCCAGTGGATTAGGAAATCCGTTCTTATTCCAAGTGAAGTATTTCATACCATCTGTATAATCAATATCAAGCCACATAACATCTAAAGGTAGATTATATTCATCGAAACGATCCACTACTTGTAGCACTTCTGTACTCGTCATGTAACTGTAACGGCTTTGGTGATAACCCAATGTGAAATATTGAGGCAATGGCGCAACACCCGTTAATTGAGTATATTGTTGTACAGATTGTGCCAGTGTTGGACCTGTAAGAACGTACAATTCGATTATTCCACTTTCGCTCATGAAAAACACGTCAGTTATATTTTTTGCTGATTTATCTACATCTATCCAAGTTTGTGCTGAGTTATACCAGAAAACTCCCGACGTATGTTGAGGTGCACGTGCATAAAGAACACCAATGGCACCATAAAGTGCTTCTGTTGATTCGACTTTATATCTGCCGTAATCTAAATTAAAATGACGGTAAGGTTCCTCACCGTGCGTATGACGCAAAGTTAAATGATCTGCATGTTCGGGTATACCATAAGCATGAGTTGCTTCCGGAAATGATACGTCCAAAGCAATTGCTGTTTCTGTTTTTCCATAAACCAAGCGGTTCTTGTCATTAATAACAGATACTAATTGATTCTTGTTATAAAATTGTATTTTAAACGGTTCTTTGTGAATTTCTGCCCTACTGTTACCATTTCCTAAGACGATTATGTTATCGGTTTTATTATAAATTGTCAAATTAGCTGTGACAATTTTCTGTAATATTTCATAATTTCGATATCGTTTTGAATCTTCTTCTTTTATAATTAACCGAAACATATCATTTTCCAAAGCCGTCACAGAAAGTTGTAATAAATTCGGAATTGCATCGTCACTTTTTAACTCAATTAGTACTCCATCTAGTTTTTCTGTTACTTGATCAAAATTTAATTTATATGATGGAAAGTTTTCTGGGCTCTTGCGAACATCCCCACAAAATGTCTTGCTACAAGTCTTCCATTCCGCCTGACAATTCACAGTTAGTGTTGTTAAAATTAATATCACAAGTTTTAATTTAGCCATCGCACATAACGTATTAAATTAACTTTTTTTTTTATGAATGCATTGTATTTATACTTGTACAGATATAAAGCTCTTGAAGTTATAGATATCGAATGCTCTTGAAATACTTTTATTGATATCTAATGTTCATAATAAAAAGTTGCATAACACCAAGGCGCATTAAAATTTTATTTTTTTAATAATTTTCACACTAATAATTTACTGTAATATACTTGAAGGATTATTATTTATTTTACATAATTCATATTAATTTAATTCGACTTATTGTACTGATACACAAACTTGCAGGATTATATAATCAAAATGTATTTGTCAAACCGAATGAAAAGCATACAATTGTTCATTCATGGTTCAGTAACAACATCTACTAGTAAATAGGTAATTACAATAGAATCACACCGTGCGGTGAGCCAAAACACTGCACATTACTCATCGTCATCATTCATCAGTCATCAACTCATCAGCATCAGTAACATTGAAATTTTCGTAGTTGGGCACCTATGTATGTGTATTCCTGTAAACAATTGGCATTTTTATTAATTTGTGCATTTTTTCGTTGTCGGGTTGTTGATTTATTAAATTATATTTTTTATTTTATTTTTTTGTAGTTATTTTTTAAATTTAATTTTAAAGTTTCGTGAAAATCGGTTATTTCAGTAGTAATCTCTAGTCTGCGCGTCACAGTTGTATAATTTTATAAAGCCCATTATGCTCATGGGCAAGATAGCTACGAATATGTGGGGAATTGTGAGGTAGAAAATTCAATGGCAATTCACTAAAATTAGGTCTCAATATCGATTATTTATCGCAATAAGCCAATTTCATTTCTCAGAAATAGCCCAAATTGCGGTTTTTAAAAAATATTATAGCAATATCCAGTGCTACATTGAGTAATTTGTGATTTATGTCATTTGCAAGACAGAAGTTGCTTATTGGGGGGGGGGGGTGAATAAACGTTTACGAATAGCTATTCGCATTTTACATTAACAAAACGCCACCACACGGAATAATTTCGAAGTTCATTTAGAAAGTATTTTGCTTTGTTTACACAATGAATTTGTTTACATAAATCCATTTAAAACGTATGGTTTGCAGCGCCACCAACGGTAATGTAAAACGCGAATCTTACCCGTAACGCTATTAGATACTTGACGAGGATATGAATATATCGGCCCTTATTTCCAAAAGGTTACAAAATTTAAATAACTGCTAGAACTACATAATCTATTTCAACACTTTTATGTCAACACGCTAAAAGAAATTAATTTACTTATTTGAACATCGCATAATTCGAAAACTGAGATTGGAGGGGGGGTTCCCACATTCTAATTTTCGAATAACATGGTATTCAAATAAATAAATCAAGTAAACAAATACATAAAAAAGTGTTGAAAGATTACGTAATGCTAGCAATTATTTAAATTTTTCTAACGTTCTAGAAATAAATGACATGAGCGCAAATAATCTACAAAAGTCGTCTAATTTGCAATAAAGGTAACGGTACTGCTGAGATAAGAATACATCTGGGAAGTACCTGTGGTGCTTCCTCTTTTTTCGTCCAATGTCAATGCTCAATGCAAACTCTGGGTTTGAAATCTCTCAAAAAATCTCTCAAATCCTCTATACGCATTTTCATTTTAGACGAAGGAGATCAGCGAACTTCGCCCACATCTGCTCTGCAGATGCCATTCAGGCTACCGATAACGCGCCCAATCTGACAGCACTGCTTGAGCTTGATTAACCTTCTAAACAAAGATGGACTGCTATTCCTTACGGCTGTGAATCCAAAAAAGTGAAGCCTATATTATTGTAGTGCAGTTCTAAGAAATTTCAAATATTTATTGATTTATGTTGGTACTAAAATTAGTGTATTTCAAATTTTAAGAGGTCCATGGCTTGCTGGCTGGGTGTCTAAGTTAATTATTATCAACCAAATTGTAGGTGGCACTATGAAAGACTGTCACAACATTTTAAGATTTTAACGTGGCAGTTTTCCTTCTATTTGTGCCTATTTTTTTAACGACCTTTTGTTTTACCCGTTCCCGGTTAAAAACGCTATTTTTCTTGCAGCGGGAACAGGAATTACCTTTTTTACTACCATTTCTTTAAAATAATACTTTTCTGCCGCTGTATCGTTTTCCCAACAGAGTCCCCAATTCTACACAATCGAAATAGTTAAATGATACAAATATTTATTCAACTTTCGTAATTACTAATAAATCTATGGTATTACGCATACATAAAAAAATTGACCTCGTTGTTAGTATTTTGTAAATAATAAAAATCAATACATAGATATTAATAGATAGGTGATTGATTACTTCATTATAAATGAGTAATATACAAAGAAATAACAACTGCTTGTAAACATTATAATTATGAACTTTAATATAGGTACTACAATTGCTCAAATAAACAAAACAAACATCAAATAGTTAGTAACCATTTGTATTTGTTGAATTACAAAGTCCTTTATTATACCAAAGTTTTTCTAGTTAATTCTTTTTGATATACTGGCTTCTAAAGCTTTTTCTTTTTTGGTTTTTATATTGTTTTCAAAAAATTGTTGATAAAATTTCCCATAAGTGGAAACTACACCTCTGCTCGCTCCATATTTGCTTTATTTCTGCATTTTTTAATTTATATAAAATATGAACTAGCGAAATTTAATTAGTATTTATATTTTGAAAAATCAGGCTTTGCTAAGAAGATCCTATATTGACAAGAACTCGCATCTTAATTAAAATGTTCAATGTCCATAATAGAAATTTCATTTTTTACCCTTTGTTTCAGATTATGTTACCATGTAGTCGAGCTGGTTCTTTATATTCCATTGATCTTGAATCCATGAATGCTGGAATTCCATATGCAGATAGTTTTGCATTAGCTATACATTATTGTATTCAAAAAGTTTCGGAAACGCAAACTAACCTTACCGTTTATGGCCAAATTAAATATAGAAAATCCGTATGGGGACTCGTAAGAGGTAAGTGTCTGTTTTAAAAAAACTATTGTTCAATAATTTTTTGACTTATTTAACTGAACAAATATTATTTGCTCGTTAATATGTAAAAAAGGTGAAAATGATTGAAACTGTTTTGAATTCAAAATAGATCATGGATTAGAATTGTCGTTACATTGTTTAAAAAATGTTGAGTATTGGCTATAATAGTAATTATACTACTATTATCTTTTAGACACATCAAATTCACGTCTATATCCAAATCTCCACTATCCAATACTTATAATTTATTATAAACATTTTCTTGTAGGTTTTATAGAAAAAAATTGTTGGCAAGGTATGGAAGACTTTTTTAAGCATCTTGTTAAATCGCTATATATAGAAAGCGAGGAATTAATTCCTGCGGTGAAACGCAAGTCCCGACGACGAAGACGGATTCAAAGTATACAAAAACAGGATCCCGAAATTTGTAGGCCTACACTGGGTACATTTGTAAATTATATCTTTTAAGTATTTTGATTACAATATGTGATTGCTTTTAGGTTCGATTGCAAATACGCAAGTTGTTGGTGGAATTTTTTCCTCGGATTTAGCTACATTAATAGTTTTGTCTGTACTTATATTGTTAGTAATTTTAAATGTCATGTTGTATTATAAATTGTTATTATTAGAAGATTCTACGCCTTACACTTTAGTAGATTTACATGTATTGAAGTAAGTTGAAGTAAATTGCTAAAGTGTGGAATTTTGTTTTCATTTATTTGCTTTTAGAGATTCTCCCAAATCGCACGACGAATGGATAAAGTTACTGCAAAAACAGGAAACTTTACATTCTATCGAAATGCAAAGGTGGCAAAAAGTATTGAAAACTTCCATAGAATTATTGAAACAGGTAAGGGTGTACTTAACAAAAGTGATAAATTTGATTTGAATGAATTGTATGTTTAGATCGAAAGCTCTTTAAGTGAACTGCAACATTCCATTCATCCTACTTATACAAATAAAATTGTATCGATTATACAAAATCATAAAGATACTATCAATAAAGCACAAGAGGAGTTATAAGTGTCAATTATTGTATTTTAATGGTATTATGTATGTCATTATTGCACACTGTGTTATTTTACAATTTGTAGTTTAAGCATAAAGTTAAATTATTTGTTGTTCCTCTTAATAGGTATATTAAATCTATATTGTTTTTAACGTTTACATTCTTTAACTACCTCTGTTCCCTCTTATCTAAGGAATAAAATAAAAGATTTTTTTTAAATTTTATTAAATTTCAAACTAACATTTTTTTATGAGTAAGTATACACTTTCGTCCAATTCGAATCCTTGTACTTCTCCTTGCAACCTCATTAATAATCCGCCATAAGAAACAAAAATTGAGAATATATTATCCTCGTTCTGGTTTACTTTGTACACTATTCCTCTCATCACGTACTCATATTCTTCTGAAATTTGATTTATTTCGTCCAACTCGTCACTCCAATAGTCTTTGTCTTCTGAACTAGCACCACCTGAAGTTTTTGCGAGAGCCAATTGGAATTTTTCATCACAATTCAAGGGATAAATTTTAGAACTTATGTCTAAAATTAAATCTGTTCCCGATGATTCACTATCACAATGTAATCTGGAGACATGTTCAAACTTTTTGCATTCTGGATCGATATCTTTGATTGTAAAAATGTCTTCAAATACTATACTCATTTTGAAATTTTAATTTGTATTCACTATTTTTAACCCCCGACCCAAAAAGAGGGGAGTTATAAGTTTAACGTGTGTGTGTGTGTGTGTGTGCGCTCTTTGTTTGAGGACACGTATCTCCCAAACGGATTCACCAATTTGGCTAATTTTTTTTTTAAAATGTTCTCCATAGTCCAAGGATGGTTCTTACGGAGAGAAAAATTAAAAAAGTTGGCCGGAAAATTAGAAAAGAAAGAATATAATTTTTTATAGCCCACATAAACGAGGAATTCCCAGTAAGCCGCATCTAGTGCGCATGCACTACATTCATTATTTGACATTTACATTTAAAATTTAAAGTTCAAAATGGTTCAAACCATTATTTTATATACAGGGTGGAGTAAAAATTAATATATTATATTGAACATCGAAAAAATAAAAATTATTTACATAATAGGTGGGAGTAATATATAAACTTTAAAAAGCACTAAATAAAAATTAAATTACAAATTTAAAAAACCCCCAACCCAAAAAAAAACTCTAAAATTAAACTTCTAAAAAGTAAAATAATAATTAAATCGATCTAACCGTCGCGTCGTCGTGTCGGGGGCCGTTAAGCAAATATTAACAATATCAAATCGTTCTGTGTAAATCCCGTCGGTCCCCGACACGACGACGCGACGGTTAGATCGATTTAATTATTATTTTACTTTTTAGAAGTTTAATTTTAGAGTTTTTTTTTGGGTTGGGGGTTTTTTATGTAAGTAAAATATAATTAAAATATTGATTCTTTGTCTGTACCTATATAATATATCAGTTGAATAATTGAAGTTGGTATACCTACCTTATATTTTAGGATTAGTAAACAGAAACTTGTTCAAACTTGTAAGAGCAGATTTACCAATCAATGAATTCCATTGTGTTAAATTCTGAAAACGGCCTTTCTCAGAATGGTCAATGTAAAACTAAATACTTTTCAATTTTTGATTCTATGTGGTCGCCTAATTAGTCAATAATACAGAGTGGTAAAAACGCAAAAGAGTAGGTACTTGCAGCATGAAAGTTACATGTTTCCAATTAATAGGTGTGTACTAAAATTATTTTCGTTTGTACCCAAATAGTTATCGAAATATTTTAATAATTTGCTTAGGAGGGGGGGGGGCTGTAAGCTAGAGTGCCCAGACGTTCCGTATTTTACGGGATTGTCCTTTATTTTCAGACTTACTCCTGTAGTCTCGACTACTTTTATATGGACTATAACTATCCCATATTTTACTGTACGTAAAACTTATTTTTGAATTAATTTTAAGGTAATTTTCAAAGCAAATTAACATTTAACATACTTTAATTATTAGGATATTATTTACTTTAATTACCGAAAATGCTATATTTGCAAAAATTGTTTCTGATTTGTGTTGTTTCGGTCAAAACTACTACAAAAAGTTGCTAACATAAGGCTATTCCTTAATCTCCATCCAGGACCGTCGCTAGGACTACTTCCACCAGTGTGCAAAGTTTAATTTGGTCGCTCTTATAGTCGACTTTTCCTATTTTGTTTTTTTAAACAATTTCCTAAATTTCTAATAATTCCCTGGTGTAAAATAAAAAATGATCTTTTCTAACCCCTTTTTTTGGGTTGGGTTTTGGCCACTCGTGTGTTTGCACACTGTGTACAATAGGGCGCGAAAGCCCTGCCTCCATCGATGAAAAGTTTGCGAATGGCAAACTTTCCAGAAGCTTATTTAAAAAAAGGTTTTCTGACCCCCCCCCCTCCCACTGAAAACACAAAAAGTAGTAAAAAAACATTTTTCTAAATTTCAATCTTAAGCGCTGCTGATCTTGAAAATCTAAATATTGTGAAATACTAACCTAGGGCGCCAAAATTTGTGACGTCAGGTTGTTGGACGTCGATACTTTTGCTACCAGAAAACAAAAATCTCAGGGCTGGGTAGCAACGGAAGATGGAGGTACCTCTTTGGTTAGCTCGTGGAAATCAAGAGATAAAGTGATGTTCCAATAATACAGGGGCCGCCGAAAAGCTAGCAGTACAAAATCTTTCAACACTTTTTTATATAAACACGCTAAAGGAAGTTGATTTATTTATTGGAAAACCATGTTATTCGAAAATTGGAACATGGGAATCTCCCCCCCCCCCTTCCAAACGTAGTTTTCGAATTACGCGATGTTCAAATAAGTAAATCAATTTCTTTTAGCGTTTTTACATTAATAAAAAGAGCTGAACGATTTTGCAATGCTAGCAATTATTTAAATTTTTGTAACGTCCTGGAAATAAATGACATAAAACACAAATATTCACACTGTATAAGGGGTAGCACTGGACATTGCTCTTAAGGTGGCCGAGAAATTCACGTAAAAAAAACTAAATCCGCTAGGTGTCGCGCAAATTCCCCATAGCAGCTGAGAGGTTGAAGTAACCCATAGCTTGAAACAATCTTTTTCTTTAGAGATCCATTAGGTCATTTGAAAAAAAACATACATAGTACATGTGTTACTATAAGGATTTCAAAAGACATTTTCCATTCGACGCAAAACTTAAAAAATAGAAAATCTTAGTATACCGACTTTGTGAAATAATGTTCTACAAAGTTCACGCTACAAGTAAATTCAAAATTTAGGATGAAAACAATATTGGTAAAAACACAAAAATAGATAAATGCATGTTGCCCACTTAATTTTTTCTTTCTATCGTTAGAAAATAGAAAATATCGTTAGTTTTCGAGATATTGGCACTTTTATGAATTTTGTAAATATCGACACATTAAATCAGTTATTGTGTGCCACAGGTACGAAATTTCATATTATAAGAATATAATTTCGGTTGAGTAACCCTGAATAGCCCTGCTATTGATCACAGATTACAACAGAACTAATATTGCCATACTTTTTGAAAAAAAAAAGTTTTTGCGAGACTTAACATTTTTTTTTTTTATTTTTTTTTTTATTTGCTAACTTCGACTCTTCATACTGTAAAAAAATTGTACTACACTAACCTGGCATGTTAATTTAAAAAATTGCTCATTTAGTGTAGTTTTCAAAATGGTATAACATTTGCTATAGTAATACTTTAGAAAAAAAGATATAGCTATTTTAAGCTGCACCAACGGTGCTTCACACCGCTGGAACAATGCAGTTCCTAAATTATGACAAAGGCTCGATGCCGCCAAACAATTAAATTCCCAACTGCTATGTTACACATAGATGAAGGAGAAAAGCGGGCTCAGCCCGCATCTGCTCCGTAAAAGCTATTCCGATACTACTACTATAGCTATTTTACTGAGAAATGAGCTCATTGTGAAATTATTACAATAATCAGAAATTCAAATAAAAATAATATTTTTAGATTAAAGTGACAGGTATTTACTTAAAACTAAACAAAACACTAACAAAACGATACACTAACAAAACAAAATATTCATAAAAATCAAAGAATGTGATTTTGTGTTTGTTATGCATCGATTCGCTTTCGTATTGTTCTTCTAGTCCTACTAACAGTTTTTGCTTTGTTTTTTGGACTTATGTATTGCCTAATAGTGATTTGGACTTATTGTATTGGAGATAAGAACGAACATACGCCCCATAGATGTAATGCATTTTGCGTATTCCTGGACATTTTACTGATAAGGAATAATTAGTAGTATTGATTGTATTTCAAAGGTGTAACACAAACACAGAGTCTACAAGAAGACCAGGTCAGTTCGTTATTATCTCCAATACAATGAGTCGAAATCATTAGGCAATATATAAGTCCAAAAATCAAAGCAAAAACCGTTACTACGACTAGAAGAATAATACGAAAGCGAATCGATGCACAACAAACACAAAATCACATTCTTTGATTTTTATTGATGTTTTGTTTTGTTAGTGTATCGTTTTGTTAGTGTTTTGTTTAGTTTTAAGTAAATACCTGTCACGTTAATCTAAAAATATTATTTTTATTTGAATTCCTGATTATTGTAATAATTTCACAATGAGCTCATTTTTCAGTAAAATAGCTATATCTTTTTTTCTAAAGTATTATTATATCAAATGTTATACCATTTTGAAAACTACACTAAATGAGCAATTTTTTAAAATAACATGCCAGGTTAGTGTAGTACAATTTTTTTACAGTATGAAGAGTCGAAGTTAGCAAATAAAATAAAAAAAAATTTTGAATCTCGCAAAAACATTTTTTTTTTTCAAAAAGTATGGCAATATTAGTTATGTTTTAATCTGTGATTAATAGCAGGGCTATTCAGGGTTACTTAACCAAAATTATATTCTTATAATATGAAATTTCGTACCTGTGGCACACGATAACTGATTTAATGTGTAGATTTTTACAAAATTTATAAAAGTGCCAATATCTCGAAAACTAACGATATTTTAATAAGGGTATATTTCGATATTCTGGTCAGTCATGAGCTGGCCTATCATCCCTCCAAGGGATGACGTTCAGGTCTGGGACACCCTGTATATTTTTTATATTTAGAATTTCTTTTTCGATGAAAAGATGGGCCAGAACAGATCAACGACCTAACCCATGAAGGAAATGATGATATTTAGAATTTCTTGTTTAATAGTAGGTATAGGATAGAATATGATAAGATCTATGCCTAATACGCCTAATAAATCTCTTACAAGGGGAAAAGGCTGAAGAAACTACCAAAATTTATTTTTTTCTATCTCAAAACATTATTTACATTATTAATCAGACACAGATTCAGAGTCATTTTCATCTTCGGGTTTTGAAAACACCAATGTGTATCCGCACTTGCCACAATAATGACGATCTTCCATGGCAGCCATAAAAACCCCAGCACCACATTGTTCAGATGGACATTCGCGTCTCAATCTAATAACTTTTCCATTTTCATCAACCTAAAACAAACAAACAAGTTGAAAAAAAAGTAATTTTACATTATTTAAAAAAATAGATACCTTATAATGTTTAAGAACTGCCAACTCCTCCTTCGTCTTCGTATGCTTGGTTTTCTTGGGGGTGGAGTAATTCTTCTTCTTCCTCTTTTTGACACCACCCAATAATCTTAACGAAACATTCAAAGTCGATTCTTCTTCGACAGTTTCAGATAAAATACATTTATCATTATTCAAAAGTTGATTAGAACAATACAAAAGTTGGAAATCGGAAGGAATGCCTTCGATTTCTTCGATATGGGTTTTGACATTAATTACAGTATCCGTTACTCCAATATTAAGTATTATGGTTTTGCCTGTCAATGATTTCACAAAAATCTGCATTTTGGATCTACTAAATTTAAAAAAAAAATTATACAAATGAGGTACCTACGTTAGAAGTACATAATATTTAAATAATATTTCTTGAAGTAGATATTTCATTACCAACTTTAAAAATTATTTATTTAAAAAAAAGTATGCGCGTTGAGTACAAATGAAAATACAACTTACACAAATGCACAGACGATCTATAATATTTTGAATTAAAAATTCTAAATTTCAAAAAAGTATATCTCCAGCCCCCCTTTCCAGCTAATTTTTGAAATAGCCCGAAAACTATTCGAGTACAAGCTAATATAATTTTTTCACAAACGATTAAACTATTTTGAATTCGAAATGGGGTTAGTATGTCTGCAGCCCCCCCCCCCTCAGTAATTTATTGATTTATCTTGAAAACTATTTGGGTACAAACGAAAATAATTTTTGCACAAATAGGAACAAAAGATTTGTTTGTTTCGGATCCGAAATTACTTCATTTTAAGATTTTATGGGTACGCCAGTGACATTCAGATGTTCATTTTTCAGTCTATACCAGGCCCGTAGCCAGGGGGGGGGGCACGTGCCCCCCCCCGAAATTTTGAAAAGACAAAGAAAATGGAAGGGGAACAACCGAAAATTTTACAATTTACAAAAGATTTTTTACAAGTGCCCCCCCCCCGAAATTAAATCCTGGCTACGGGCCTGGTCTATACTAAACGATTTCAAGCAAATCTGGAAGAGTCAACAGATGATATAACATATAACCTACCTTCTACTATCAAAATTTGACCTTTTTGGTCAGCGAACCTAAGTTATTTCAAAATTATTTCGTGACTCTTTGTATTACTCTGATGTACAAAATTCTGAAATTTTCTTTACCAAGGTAACAAAAGTTCCTGTAAACAAAACGTGTGACATTTTTTTGTCACTTAATTATTTTTTCGGTTTGTAATAAATTAATTTTTTATTATTTAATTACTTACTTACTTAATTATTTATTTATTTTTAACTCAAAATGGTAAGTTGTTATAGTTGTTCCAGTTCCTGTAACTTACCTTTAATTAAAATTTAGCCACCAAAAGCTGCCAAAGGACCGGTCTGTAAGTTATCCTATTGGCTTTAGTAACTTTATAACTTACGAGATAATTTCTAGTTATCGATGGAGTCGATACGACCCCCATGACTAGGGAACAACTGCAAGCATTTGCGTTACGAATTAAGGAAGAAAATGATAGAGAAAGAGAACAACGAAACTTTTTCCAACTTGAACGTGATAAACTTCGTACATTCTGGGAGATTACGAGAAACGAATTGGAAGAAGCACGAGCAAAATTGAGGTGCTCAGGTTTTTTTAGAAAAATGTTTACGCAAACTTGATAGATATTTTCAGAAATAAGGATCGACAAATTGAAGAAGAACGAGAAAAAAATGAAGAAGATTTAAAATTTTATCGACAAAAAGTTAAGCATTTTCAGTACGAACATCAATTGGATTTAACGGAATCTAATGCTACTTCAGGTGTTGCTCTTCAAAAAGCGCAAGATGATCATGTGGAGCAAGAACAAGAATTGCTAACTGACAAACGAGACTTGAAAGCTTTTACAAGGGATCAAGAATATGCCCAACAAGAACAACTTAAATCGATACATTTGGTAAGACTGAAGTATTTTTTAAGTTAGACATATTGGAATAGCATTTTTAGCAACACAGTGAAGAAATTAGCAAAGCAAGAGAAGAATTTCATGCACAAGTGAGAGAAATTGAACTGAAATATGACAAGAAGTTTGTTACACTGAAGCAAGAGTTAAACACGAAGCATAAGTAAGTTTTAGTTCAAAAGTTTACGCTGTAGTATAGACTTGAACCTGTATATCGGCAACACTCATTCAATAATTACGAGTATATTTTTACCTTAGAATGGAAATGTCGGAAGTAGAAGAAAGAAAGGGTACCCAAATATCAGAATTGAGACTGCATCACGACACGTCGTTTAATGAAATGAAGAACTACTACAACGACATTACACTTAACAACTTAGCTTTAATTAGCAGTTTAAAGGTATAACTCATGTTTCGAATTAAACTTGAATTAATTTGGTTGTTTTTAATAGGGACAAATGGAATCATTGCGGAAACAAAATGAGAGGATGACTAAACAAGTGGCAGATTTAATGGTAGCAAATAGCAAGTTAGTTGAACCTCTAAAGCATGCGTTAGCAGATGTAACGGAATACAAACGACAATTACAAAATTACAGTAAAGATAAATTAGCTTTAGCGGTTAGTAAAAATGCATACAAAATTAATCTTATATACTTTAAAGTTACAATTTTAGAATGCCCTAGCAAATCTCAAAACTACTAAGAAAGAACTGGTGGACTTGAGATGGGCAAATGAAGCGTTAGAGCTACGTTTTGAAAAAGTAATATTTAATTAAGTTTTGCGATTTATTTTATACATTACTGCATTTTTAGTTACAAGCAGAAAAGGATGAACTCCAAAAGAAGTTGGTGAAAGCAATATTGGAAGTTCAACAGAAAACTAGTCTGAAGAATGAATTACTGTGCAAGAGAATTGAAACTCTGAATGATGCTGCAGAATATCGCGAAACTCTAATTACTCAATTAAGCATCGTCTCTAAAGACCCGCATAAGCGTATTAATAAGAAATTAGAAGTATAGTTAGGTTTATCAATGTATTTGGTTATTTTATAAGTATTTTTTCTAGGCACTTCTAAGCTCCAAAAATGGCATTATCAAAGATCTCGAGTATGAACTTGCAAGGGTTTGTAAGGCTCACGATGACATGTTACAAACATATGAAGAAAAACTAACTCAATTTGGCATACCAAAACACGAGTTGGGTTTTGCGCCATTACGATTTGTTCCACAAGGTCAAGCTGGTCAAGCAAGAGGACCTGCGGGATTAGTAGCCAAAAATAGATAGTTTGGTTTTATTCATTTTAATATTTGTAAATTAAAATATGTAAAATTTATAGTCCATTATATTACAATAAACTTCTGAAGTCATAATAAATTTTGTTCAATCAATAACAGTCAATAATACTGATGTGTGCTTGAATTGGTAAATCATTGCATGCATGAAATATTTGGTACAATAGTTAAAAAATATACCATCCATGTAGCTTGCTTCTGCTGTCAAACCACCGAAATTTGTTTCACATGAAAATATTATAAGATTAAAATCGTTTACAATCAGAAAATTTTGTTTAATTTCTGTCTAATAAGCAGTCTAAGCTTATCGCACACTTCTTCAATGCTTTTTGGAATAGTCCCGATGTGTCTACCTTTTACATTGTAAGCATTTTGTTTGGATATTCTAAATCATCTTTTAATAAATACGTAGTTAATAGAGACAAGATAGTTAGATCTAAGGGAGAAGCACTAACATAACACACCAATAGAGAAAGTTTATTAATGCTAATAAACGTTTTAATATTGGTAATAAACTTTCTCTATTGATGAGTTGTTAGGGCTTCTCGTAAGTCAGATCTGTTTTTGCCTAACTGCCCAGGTCTTTCAGAATAATAAGCAGACAACTTTGTTTTTCATTTGGTTTGTTAACTTTTATCTTCGCAAAATCAGGGCGTTCCCCCAATACTTTTATGGAGATAATCACCCCTCTTGAAAAAACTACAATTACTGGAAAAAGTAGGGAGGTTATTAATAAATTATTGTATTTTTTTTCAATTATGGAATTGTCCCCCTTGAAAAAATTGTTGGATCCGCCCCTGGTATATTTATATTTAATTAGCCAATCGTAAACTCCAATTACCAATATCTCCTGCTTACGATACAAGTAGATAACCCATTGTTTATGGGTTGGATTACAGTTATCCTTTTTGCTTTTGACATAGTTTAAATTACCCCTCATGAGATATTCTCTTTATAATAAAATCCCTGAACCATTTGTCAAACAAACCTTTGAACCAATACAAAAACGCGAAATTAAAGAAAATATTAAAGTTTATTTTACTCAAAACATTTATTAATACCTTGAGAATAATAACATTAAAACTTATTTAGCATCTTCGGGTTTTGAAAACACCAAGGTGTATGCACACTTGCCACAATAATGACGATCTTCCATGGCGGCCATGAAAACTCCAGCACCACATTGTTCAGCAGGGCACTCACGTCTCAATCTATGGATTTTACCATTTTCGTCAACCTACAGCAACAAATCAGTTACTATTTATTCAAAGTGAATCAATTTAAAAAATACTTACTTTATAATATTTAAGAACGGCTAACTTGACCTTCTTCTTCTTGTGCTTAATTTTCTTGGGGGTGGAGTAATTCTTCTTCTTCCTCTTTTTAGCACCACCCAATAATCTTAAGGAAACATACAAAGTCGATTCCTCTTCAACGGTTTCAGATAAAACACATTCATCACTCAAAAGTTGGTTAGAACAACACAAGGTTTGTAAACCAGAAGGAATGCCTTCGACTTCTTCGATGTGCGTCTTGACGCTACTAACGGTATCGCTTGAACCAACATTTAGGGTTATGGTCTTACCCGTCAAAGATTTGACGAAAATCTGCATTTTGAATCAGCAAAACTACAAAAATTTTAAGAGTTACGATAGGTTCAAAAGCTGCGAACACGTGTTGTAAAATTCAAAAAAGGATATTAAAAAATAAGAAAACTTTAAAATTAATAAAAAGATCGGTAATAGATATAGCATGAAAACGAATTACTTACACAAATAATATAATTTTGGTATTGGAATAAATTTAGAAAATCAGCAACACCTCAACAATAACATAACCTAGAACGGTTGGCAACACTGAATATAAAGCAAAATCCCCACAAAATTTTCAAAAACCGCGCTACTTTTAAATTCAAAAGAAAATTAAAAAATTATGTGAGCCACCCCCAGATGTTAAACAGCTTATAATAAGGAACATTGCATAAAATAGATAACCTTATTGGGAAAAACAAAAAAGTATTAATTAAATTTTTTTATTTGTCACCACAAAATAATTACACCAACAAAACTGCATTAATACAACCTTCATTTTCTGGATTATTTGTAACTTGTGCGTATTTACCCCAGACAACTTTACCACTTTCTGTGATCAAACCAAGTTCTGAAATGTTAACTTCAATCACTGTACCCTTTGTGATAACACCCAAAGTTGTGTACATCGCTGAGCTGGGATTCTTTTTAACACCAAGAATTGGTAAATAAAATGTGGCTTTTAGTTCTGGATGAGTTACATTAGCCTTTTTGAAGCGCAATGCCATAGGTCGAATGAAACGTTCAAATTTAGGTGGTTTTCTTGTAAACCCTTCCCCTACAAAGGTAACCTTTGTAACCATCCTTTTCCAACCTTTCCTACGTGTCTTTCCAGATTTGAGTACCCTGAACACCTCTGCATCAGACTGTGCTCTGACTTGTGGTATCGGGACGTCCCATTTTCCAGCTTTTTCTTTACGTTTTTGTTTTATCATGTTCGATAAGACCTTGGCTCGTAATTCATTTGTACGGTCAACCAAATAAGATGGAATGGCTCCCTCACGAACATCTTCCTCTTGTCGGGTGGTTTGTTTTTCTTCATGCGCTTTAATTTTCTTTTTCATCTGTATTTTTTCATTTCGCCTCTGTTTGTTGAACAGTTTTGCTTTGATACCGCGTAGACTTCTCGCCAATGCGGCACGCTTATGGGGCTCACGAGCCTCCCTCTTTCGCTTGCGTTCTTCATAATCGGGTCGGCGACCATGAAGTTTACGGTGACGCTCAATATACTCGTTTTGTGGCATGGTGTAATTTTTTCAATCTGAAATTAGATAACAATTAAATCCGCACACATGGTCATACTTTAGGCTAAAAACGCAAAATCGTTTCGATGAATATGACCATCGTACGTTTAAATGTTATCCAATCTCAACTTTAATTTACTTTTAATATTTCCATAAGGGCAACGTTTTTATGCAATAAAACCTAACCTCATTTAACATCCATACATTAACGCTTCATATTCAACGATACGATTGTTAAATTAAAATAGTAGAAATGAAACTATGAAAATGAATTCTAAACATCCCGATGGTTTTTAAAACAGAAAATTATCAATTTTAAGCAAACAACCATGTGCTCTAATACCAAAATCATGGTGGTGAAAAAGTAATAATTAAACTATAATAAAATTAACGTACTTACAAAAATACTTCTTTGAAATTCACAACAAACTAATTTTCGCAAAATAACGTACAACAAATACTTACTTAGTCCAGTTTATTCATTCAAAGACAGCGTGCACTTAATGGACGACTTCCAAAGAACGTCACACAGGAAACATTAACTTATTTAACATATAGAGGGCGCAGCGATCGTCAATAAGCTATTTTCTGTTTTAAATTCAAAATCTAATGATTGGAATCTTTTTTCAAGTTTACGTTACAGGAATTTTTTAAATTAAATTACAAGTATTTAGAATTTACGTTAAATCTAACTAATTTACAACTTTGCAGAAGATAGTTTCAAGTGCATTTGAAACGGCCGCTTTTTTTGTGAGTGTGCGTGTTGATTTGCTACAACAAGGCTACAACCAAATTTCGGTCCTTTAAATCAGAGGTTCCCAAACGATGAGACCGTTTTAATAGATTCAGCTGTAAGCAAGAAGTATACGTAATGGCGAGGAGGGGGTTTTGTAAGAACACAAGAATGATAATAATAATATATTATTTTTAATATTAAGGTTCCTCCCTCCTAGCTTAAAATGTAGATAAAACATAAAACTATTTTGGTAGACTCCAACTTTTGCAATTAAAATTAATTTCAAAGCAATAATTAATGTGACCAGCACTATAAGAGCTGTGATAGTCATATTTGAAGACATTATTGCTTCGATATTAATTTTAATTTCAAAATTTTAAGCACCCCAACCCCCTCTAATATACGGCCCTGAGGAATGGTACAGTAACGTATTGAAAAGAAAGGGTAATTAATTATGAATTTTTAAATTCACGTTTTAACAACCACTTTGTCAATTTACTTGAGGTTGGCAAATTTGCAAGCTTTTCTACCCTTAAGAGGAGGGATTCTTACAAAATTCTACGGGGAAATGGGAAATAGAAGTCCATTTGTCAGGTACAAGGTGAAGATGCTCGCAGGCGCGACGAACCAGGCCAAGGAGGCTGGAATTAACACTAGCTGCAAGAAAGCACACCCTTGGAAGTAGTGATCAGGGTCATCTCAAAGGATATCAGTACTATAGAAGATATCAAAGACGATCATAAGGGAAATTTACCACTGCCCAAAGATTCGATAGCTACAATTAGATAATGAAGAAGTCAGAACACTTCAAAAAATCTTCCAAAAAGAGAAGATCCCCACAAAAAATACGCCACATCTTTGGACCAAGCTAGGTCAGTGCTATAGATGCTAATCGTTCGAACATGACGTCTCATATCATGCGCAATAGCATACCGGTGTAAGTGTATCGTGGATCGGCCCCTCAATCCACTTGCACTGAAGCAAGCTAACTTATTGTACCCACCCCGTCCATACAGAGATATTAGATGGATTGTGAGGTGCAGACCTATCAAATAGATCTCGATGACTACCTCGGTCACCAACAGCGTGGATGTCCTCCGGAAGGCCGAACTCTAAGAAATTCGGTTCGGTTCGGCTCATGCTGCGGATCTGCCTAGGCGCGATTCGAACCCAGAATTTCCGCTCTGAACTCAACCAGCGATCACATCAAGCCACCACTGCGGCTTCATCAAGTCCGTGATACAAGAGTAGTAGTAGGTATAAGGGCCAGCTTTACCACCTCTAGTTAAGCAGTAAGCTAATAAGTAATAAATAACTAATTTAGTTTAGTTGACAAATCCACCCATTCCAATTCATTGTATTGGTTGTAGAGGTGGTAAAACCGGCCCTTATACTCATAATTACTCAAAATTTGTTACCAAATTAGTACAAGTGTCACACGGCTTTAAAACACCATTTTAGATCATTATCCCCCATAGATACCTGTGTACGTTTAATTTTAGAAGAAAACAGTTACGCCTGCGGCTCAATATTTTCTTCCTTTTCAACTTTTCATCTCAAAAGTCACAATAGGCCACTGCGACAAATAATTACCTCTTCTAGACAAGGAATAATAAATTATTTGTTATTGTTATTGACAACCACTGGCGATATAATTACCAACCTAACAAACCAAACAGTTCATTTTAATATCATATTAGTGGTTTTTTTATTAAACTAAAATGTAAGGTTATGTTTTAGGATACGATAAAATTTCACAAAACTTCGAAATGCCGTGCTGGTATTACGATAAAAAGGAATTAAGAAACACCCCTTCGGCTTTAGATACCATCGAATATGAAACCGAATTACGATATCGAAGAGAAGGTGGGAATTAACTTTAAATTGACCTAAAGAATTTATGAATTAATCCAATGATATATATTTTAGGGGCCCGATTTATTATCGACACGGGTTCGAGAATGGGAATTGGATACAATACGACTGCAACTGGTGTAGTTTATTTTCATAGATTTTACATGTTTCATTCTTTTAAGAAGTTCCCCCGATTTGTAACTGCCTGCTGCTGCTTGTTTCTTGCGGGAAAAGTAGAAGAAACTCCCAAGAAATGTAAAGATATTATTAAGACTGCTAGAACTCTATTGACTGATGCAAAATTTGCTACTTTTGGTGAAGATCCTAAAGAAGAGGTAGATATGAGAATCTAACCTGTTTAATATTATCGATAACATTTTTTGTAGGTGATGACCCTGGAACGCATTTTATTGCAAACGATTAAATTTGACCTTCAAGTTGAACACCCTTACAGTTACCTTTTGAAATATGCCAAATTTTTAAAAGGTGCTGAGGATAAGGACACCAAGTTACAAAAAATGGTACAAATGGCATGGACGTTTGTTAATGATAGTTTATGTACCACATTGTCGTTACAATGGGAACCTGAGATAATAGCAGTTGCCCTTATGTATTTAGCTAGCAAACTGAGCAAGTTTGAAGTTTTTGATTGGGCTGGTCGTCAACCAAAACATTTACGATGGTGGGACATGTTTATTGAAGGTTTAACTTTAGATCTTTTGGAAGATATATGTCATCAGGTGAGTTTTTATTTATTTGTTTTTTATATGCTTTACATTTTTATAATGTTTATTTCGTCGGCGTACTACAAAAACCAGTTAAGTACTACATTTTTGGTTTATTTTGGTTAAGTGTAGCTATTATGCTTAAAAATTGCTTTAAAGGGTCCCTTTATGAGATGGAAAATCAACTTATATCTTTTGCTTGTGTTTATACATGCAGTCGGCGGTGTTCTCTTACGGTCAGAAGTAAAAGTTAAATTACAATAAGATTACAGATTCTTTTATTTAGTTCCACAAACATAAAATAGACGACAAGATAATAAACATAAGTAACGTTACGTACTATACAATGTGGAATTACAAAAAGGTGAAAACGTAAATTATAAAGGTATCCCTTTATAATTTTCTTTAAGACCCCTTTTTGCTTTAAAACATGCTTCAATTATTTTTTTTTTCTTTTTGATTTTTACTTCACGTTCTGTCAATTGTGGTCAACCTAAAAAATTCTGTGATTCGAATTTCGAAAAATCGATAAATTATTTATCTTTTCTAACAATTAAAACTTATTCCATTTCAAAAATACATACCGTCCTCCTATTCCTTGCTATACTCCATTTCAAAACACAGTGGCCTTATCAAGTTTACAAAATTACTAATAATCGCAGAATATACAGGGTCAGCCTGAAATAATACGACAATATATTAAAATTCAAATCAAAATTCTTCAATAATTCTTCTTAGAGCTGAGATTATAAATGACGAATAATGAATTTGCTTGGTAGATTGTCGAATAAGATAATAAGTAAATTTGCTCTGTAGATTTAGTGATTATAAAGGGAAAAAAATAGATTGTGCTCTTAATATAATTGAGGCATAATGAGTTTCATAATAATGATAATGAGTTTCCTAATAAGTAGATACAAGGAACCATAAAAGTAAAAAAAAATTGATTTTACGTGGAAAATAGGCATTGTCTTTACCTTAAAGGTACCTACTGCGTTGTTACAGCTGTAAGAAAATGTACTTAACTGGTTTTTGCAGTGAGCCATTTCACGATCAAAGTTCCCTCTAAGCTGCTCGTGTGTGCACTAATTTTTTGAAAGTTGCGCAGCCGTTTTTATATTCTGCGCACAATGGGCTTTTTCACAATTTTTTTTATTTCATTTTACAAAGGAATTGCATCTAAAAATGGCAAAAATCCAAATTTCATAAAAAAAGTAAAATTTAGAGGGTTAAAACAAAGTTTTGACACACTTTTGCATGCATTTTGAACAGTTTTGCTCCCAAATACTTTTGTACCGCACAATCAAAGAAACAATTAGAGGGAACATTGTTCACAATATAGGCAACTCTAATAATATTCAATATTCATAATAATAAGTTTTTCTTTTACCGGCTGGAAAACTGTGAAAGATACTTAAAATATTTGCCTTATTATGCTAAACACATTTGGCCTTTTCAACATTTTTGATATTTTATACCGATTTGGAGTTAGTAGAGAACAACTAGGTTAAATAATCCTTGAACTGTTATAGTTATCACTACACCAAATGCAAGAAAGCTTGATAAAAATATTGAAAAAGAAAAACTTTTGTGGGAAAAGTTACTTTAGCGCTTTTCCCAAATAAAATGATTTTAAACATAGAAATTCATTAAATTATATTTTAGGTTTTGGATTTGTATTCGCAGCCCCAGTCAAACATTCCTGACAGTCCACCATTAAATTCAAAAACTCCACCTGAGCCACCAAGCGGTTCAAATGTAAAGCAAATAAATGGACAGGAAAAAGAAATAAAAATGGAAGTGTCTGAAGCTATTCCACCACCTGCAATTCCAGCTCCGATTCCAGAAATTCCACCACCATACCCACCGTATCCTGCATCTTTTCCGCCTGCACCTCAACATCCTACTGCTTATCCTCCACCTCCATATACAAATCCTGCTGCAGCAGCTGTACCACCTCTGCCTCACATAGTTGCTCCACCTCCAGGACCCCCACCGTCACACCTAACCGGTGGTCCGAGTGTACCATATCCAACGTATGTTGCACCTCCACCACATTATCCACCAGTAATGCCGCCTGCTCCTTATTATCAACCCACTCCACCTGGTCAACCACCACACAGTTATCAACCTACCCCTCCTGTTCAACCCCCACATGTTTATCAACCTACGCCGCCCATTCAACCACCACATAGGCCGTATTATCCTCCACCTTCATAAATTTTGCCAAGTCTTTAACTAGTTTAAAAACTTATAATATCTATTTTAGTTTAATTGACATTTTTTTTTATGATTCGAAGATTGTCGGGCTCAGATTCACACCACAAGTGATTTATTATTTGTTGTATTTATTTTAGAATTTAATTACGTTGTCAACATAATTCCAATTATAAATAAATAAAATTATGAAACGCCAAGTTGTAACTTTTATTTCTAATCAAATTCCTTTCGATTTTTCGAAATTCATCAGTGCCATATTTTCGCAAAAACGGAATATACACTAACTTGTACATAAACTATTTTGAAATTATATTAACCAAACCAGAATTAATGGATTTTTGACAAATATTTTTATTTATAAATTACCTACACAAAAATATTTAATTTTGGCCTCGAGGCATATCGAAGCTAAAATTTGCTACCATATACGCCACACTTGCCCACAAAGCTGTAGCTTTATCAAGTGCTTCTGAATTTTCAACCGTTATAGTATCACCAGCACTGTGATGGAACCAGAAGTACCGTTCAGCATCATTCAATAAACTTACACCTGGAACGCCATATTGAAACCATTTACCTAAATCAGGTGCACCATCGGCTGGTTTTTCTAATTGAGTAGTATTTATTCTGCCAAATAATCTAAAATTGAAGTCCTTTAATTTAAATATTAGTTTCCAAATTTGTGCAAAAATACTTTAGAATTTCTTGTAATATGCAGCCCACCTCGGAAGTACCACTAAATTTTAAACCTCGAGGGGTAAAAGTTCCTGCATCTGATTCCATTGCAAAGTTAATATTCTTGGTTTCGTTTAAATGTCGATTTATGTAAGCAAATGCTCCAACTATTCCTTCTTCTTCAGCTGTCCACAAAATAGCCCTTTAAAAGAAAAGAACTTAAAACAATTGCGATGCTCTGAAATTCTTGTTACCTTAAGGTTCTTTTTGCTCTTAGCCCTAAGCCTTTAATGACTACGAGCGAATTCCACGACAAAAAAGCACCACCACCGTCATCCATCGCCCCTTGTCCTACATCCCAACTATCTAAATGACCCGAAACCACAACCACCTTATCAGGTTTTTTACTTCCAACAATTTCGGCAACCGTATTTCTTGAAGTTGCTGGCTCCAAGGTTTTTGCATCCATTTTTATGTTTATGATAATTTTATCGCCTCTATTTTGTATTCTGTTTAACATTTCCGCATCTTCGATTGTGATGCATGCGCTCGGAATTTGTGTTACATTATCTGAGTAAAATTGTTCGCCGGTGTGTGGAGTGTTTATGGAAAATGGGGTAATGGATCGAATTAATACTGCTACAGCTCCGTATGCGGATGCGATAGATGCACCCTGGGTACGGTACGGAACAGTCACACCATAATTAACATATTCTTGATTGAAAACTACGATTTTTCCATTTGCCTTTAAAAATTTAAGTTGATATAAAATAAAAAGTTCAAGTTTCTTTTAAAATTAAAAAATTTAAATTACATTATTGGAATTCTTTTTTAAATCGTCAAACGATGTAACAACCAATGCTTCAGCTGTGATTCCATCCGGAACTGTTCCTATGCTGCTGCCTAAACCTAGCATTGCCAGTGGTTGATGTCTGGGTTTCAATAATGTTGCCGACTCATTACCTCTTTAACATAAAAATAATATCAGTTTTATAATGCAAAAGTGGCTTATGTAAAAAAATATTTTGAAAGAGGTCATCGAAAATTACTACATTCATTTTTAAGAAAAATTATACATTATCGAAAAATTGAAAAGCATGAAAAATTAGAACGGCTTGCGGCGATTTTTCTATTATTTGTTTAGGGAGTTTAGTAAAAACATCGCCGAAAAAATCCTCTGTACCGCTCTACATATCACTATCTTTCGCTACAACACTAACCTACCGGGAAATCCCTATTTTTTTTTAAATGTTGCTTCAGATATTGAAATTGCAACGCGGCCGGTTAAACGCCGAGACGTTTGAACGCGAGCAATTATTAGATACAATAATTGCACCCTCCCTTATATTATATCTAAATATAATAATAAATTATTCATTATTAAGACAAATTGACAATGGACCATCCAAACACGCAGTTTAACAAGTTTAATGGGTTTTAATTGATTTAACGGAAGGAAGGTGGTTGTCTTATCAAAACTGACTTCCGCGCCTCCGCTTCGCGCCGCTCCGGACGCTCCAGAGTCGTTTTGACAACACTATATACCAATTAAAAATATCCCCTAGGCCGTCTAACTCGGCAAAGTGTGCTATAGTCCTTGCCAAATATCTGTGCATCTGCGTCACAGAAACTTTAAGCACCCCCAAGTTGTGGTGAAGCACTCACCACAAAAATGCAAAAAGTGTGTGTGTGCTGTTGGTAAAAAGCACTCGTTTAACTCATGTTTTTCAGCTTGATTCAACCAATTTTAACTATGACGCAGATGCACAGATATTTGGCAAGGACTATACTGTTGTTAATGACGCGCACGAATTGATTAACGAGATTCCATTCGTCTTATTTATTATTGTATGGTCATTTAAAATATAAAGGGATAAAATGTCTCAACGCAATTGTTCATTTCTTTGTGCTTTGTGTGCGCGCTGTGGCCCTGGCCTGCTGAAACTAGACGTCTTCCAGCTCCATCCCTTCCAACTGAGGCAAGAAAAAATCCTGGATCATGGTTAGGTAACGTGAAGAAGTGACTATAACCGTTCGATCATTTTCTTCAAAAAGTAAGGGCCGATGAAACAGGAAAAATTTCCATTTTGTCTGGCGAGTCGCGCGGATAGCACAGGATGGTAAAGAGGTATTGTTATAGGGGTAGAGTTTATAATGAAAGAAGATGATTGGGTGAAGCTAATGTGTAGAAACGAAAATCTGTCCGCTCGCGTCCATTTTTGTAATGAATTTTTGATTATAGTATATTTCCCGCGTTCGGGTAGAAGCTACTTTCGTTACCAAAAATTTATTTTGCGTTCGGGAAGAAGCTTCCACTCGTTTCCAAATTAACGCTTAGGCTTCACCCCTTTCAGTTGCTAAATAAATTTAGGTGGGGAGCCAAAGCGTTTGGAAACGAGTGGAAGCTTCTTCCCGAACGCAAAAGAAATGTTTGGTAGCGAAAGTAGCTTCTAACCGAACGCAGGGATTATATGACATGTGAATAATCTCGTTAGTACATTTATGTGCGTCACTAATTCGTTTAGTATTTTTTTATTGCTCGATCATTAATCACATCAGGAATTTAAATTTTGCCAAAAGACCTCTATAATAGATACCTATATTTTTGCAATGATTATGAAAGAGGGAATATAAATTTAATATGAAAAAGAAAATATTTCTTCTTTCTTTTCATTTTTCAAAATTGCAAACGTACCTCACCCAATGCGGAACTTGCACATCTTCTCCATGAACATTTTCTAGCTCCAATTCAATCGATTTATTTAACATATAATCGATTGCATTTTCAAGATTTGTAGAACCAGCAATTCGATTACCAAATTTATCTATAAAATTAGCTAAATTTTTGTACGTTAATCCTTTAAATTCTCCATACACTGTTTTATTTATAATTTCTTCAACAATTGGCCCATAACTTTTAATTTCTTTTATCATATCATCAGGCAAATTGCATTCTTCAATTTCGTTATTTAACACATCACAAAACACAATTTTTATTAAAAATAATGAAGACAAAACTATTACAAATTTATGAACCATGATTTTAATAATTTTTCACTACTAACAAAATAGTTCGTGCACAATGAATGACGTATTTAATAATAAACTTATATTGTGACCTTTGACACTCCAATAACTTCTGTAAATTTTATTTAAGTAATCAAAATATAGGAAAAATATAACCACTGCATAGTTTAGTTATATTATATATTGAAATTTTTATCAATCAAATATTGCATTATTTTAAAAACCAGTCTCCCGTGTCCAGAACCGATGATGTTCGAACAAAATAACCGGTATAGATCTAAATGAATAATCCCATAATTGGGGATAACAATTTAATAATTTCAAATATCACCTCTGCGCAGAATCGGCTCAAAGTAATAGTGACTTGTGCAGCACCAAAAAATATCGCGCTCCTCATTATTACATTTTTTATTTTTAATATATTTACTACCGGGTGACTATTAGAAAAAATGTATTATGTTTGAATCCACGTTGACTTATCAATTTTAATTTTTGATCCTCGAAGATAAACGGTTGAAAATTATACGTACCAAATTTCATAGACGCATGTGTATCTACCAATAACAACATAATATCAAAATTTATTCCTTTTTTTTTCTTCGTGCATGAAATATCGAACCTATGTCCGTACAAAATTTCAGATTTTCAGGTAGTTTAGAACGGATTAGAAGTAGCCGAACATTGTTTAGTGCCAATGTAGTGTATATCGTAATTTTTATATTGAATAATTCCAAACTATTCCAATTTTGGGTGCTTCAGAAGACTTTGAAAATGTTAATTTTACTCGTGTTCCCCAAAATCCATAATACCGCAATCCGTGATAACGTAGTATGGCCAACCATACTACGCGAATTGATTCAGTGCTCATAAGTGACCGCATTAATGAATTCAAATTATATAGTACTATTATCTTTTTGAGTTGTATTAGAATCTTTCGTTATGACACAATGTCGATTTAAATATTCTCAAATGCAATCGAAAGTTTTGCTATTTAGATTGTAATTCTTCCACGCAGTTCCATAAAATTCTAAAATTTTGTCGTCGTCAATATATAATCGGCAAATTTCGTAAGAATGATTTCATACAATTTTCGATTTTCTTGATAAGTCTCATTTTATCTCGAATTAAGTGATCTTCCTTACTTTTCTCATTATTCACAGTGCTTATAACTTTATTATTATTTAACCTTTAGTTAGTGACGTGGGCGCCTCCCGAGCAAAGTTCCCATTTGAAATGTATGTAGGAAAGATTCACGTCACTAATTAAAGGTTAAACGCAATCACGGTTGTTTTTATTGAAAACTGAAGGCCAAATAACCACATAATTCACAAATTGAAAATGGCGGAATTGTAAATAAAAAAACTCACAATTTTTGCAGGCAGTCAGCTGTGGGGTTCTGCCAGTGACTCAAATATACTGAAAATCCAACTCTTTCAGTCGAAAATATTGCGCAACATCTGTGACGCACCTTGGTATATAACAAACCAGACCATCCACAATGATTTACAAGTCAAAACTATTAAGGAAGAAATCTCATCCTTATAAGGCCGACGACTATAAAACTATTTATCTTGCCGATAGATTTATCTAGGAGATTAATTTATATTCGTGCAACTTCTGATTTACATTTATTTTTAACACATGAGGTGAATTAAATGCCATATTTTTAATTTTAAACACATTTTCGTATTTGTTATTAATTATAATATCAATTTTTGCTGTAAGATAACGTACATTTTACTATTATCAATATTTATAGTAATCATATTATTATTAGTTAATACTTTATATGACAAATTAAAATATATTTATTAATGACTCCGTTGGCCTTGTGGTTAACAAGTCGGCTTTCATTTTGTCATTGCGGGTTCGATCCTCACCAGAATCATATTTTTTTATTTAAATTTTTATTTAAGTATTATATTATTATAATAAGGGCCGACCTAAATGTATCTACTAGACTAATAATTAGTTTTTTAATTTATGAATCTCCTAGTTAAATTTGTAGTTTGTGAATGGTGCATTACCTACGTACATTTTTTAATTTATGAATCTCCTAGGTAAATTTGTACGTAGGTAAAGCACCATTCACAAACTACAAATTTAACTAGGAGATTCATAAATTAAAAAACTAATTATTAGTCTAGTTCTAGTAGATACATTTAGGTCGCCCTTATTATAATAATATAATACTTAAATAAAAATTTAAATAAAAAAATATGATTCTGGTGAGGATCGAACCCGCAATGACAAAATGAAAGCCGACTTGCTAAGCACAATGCCAATGGAGTCATTAATAAATATATTTTAATTTGTCATATAAAGTATTAACTAATAATAATATGATTACTATAAATATTGATAATAGTAAAATGTACGTTATCTTACAACAAAAATTGATATTATAATTAACTAGCTGTTGCCCGCGACTTTGTCCGCGTGGAATTCACTTTTTTGCGCGCAAACCTTTTTCCTTCCTTCTCTATATTCTATTCTCTAATCCATCGGTCTCTCTCTCCTGGTATGTAGTCCACAGTTTCTCCATGCAGTCCTGTCCTGCACGCTCTCTTTCCACTCATCCACCTCTACAGCTCCCAAATCGTACCTCGCTTGTTACTCCTGGCTTCAACATTACTCTGGCACTCCATCCTCCAACTCCCATCAGTTCCCATTTCCGGCTACCTCCACCTCTCGTACTCTTTGTATCTTCCTCATTTTCTCTTCTTCTTTCCATTCCGTTTGACGTTTCATTTCTCTCTCTCTACTCGCGCTAGAAACGACAACCCAAATCAACTTTTCGGAGGTTCTCGTTCTATCCTAACCTATCTCACACTTTTATTTTTTAATTTCTGAAAGTTTATTCTTTTCCTTTCTAAAGAAAATTCCATGCTTCTGGACAGTGGACAGGAATCTCGTTAGTCCATTCGCGCGCGTCACCACTAATTACATATTAGGTGATAAATCCCATATAGATGTATATTTTTTATTCTAAAGAAAATGCCATGCTTCTAGACATCATACCCACATTTAGGCTGTGCTTTGGAAACTTGAGAGACGTCGACAGTGGGAATCTCGTTAATCCATTCTCACAATGGGAATCTCGTTAAGCCATTCTCTCGCGTCACCACTAATTAGATAAATAGTGATAAATCCCTTTCGGATAGGATTTTCACAAAATCCTTTCTTAGTGCTCGCCTACGTGATAACAGGAACCTCTGTGCAAAATTTCATCGCTAAGGACTCAGTAGTTTGGGCTGTGCGTTGATATATCAGTCAGTCAGTCAGTCAATCAGTCAGTCAGTCAGTCAGTCAGTCAGTTTATTATTTTATATATATAGATAACAAATACGAAAATGTGTTTAAAATTAAAAATATGGCATTTAATTCACCTCATGTGTTAAAAATAAATGTAAATCCGAAGTTGCACGAATATAAATCAATCTCCTAGATAAATTTATCGGCAAGATTAATTTTATTCCCACCGTTATAGTCTCCGGCCTAAGTAGCACATACCACATACAACTTGAGGACCATCCAAACACCCTTGTTGCTGATCTTCTCATAGCTCCCAGAGTGAAGAGACTGAAGAGGACTGATCCACTGGATTTTCCCCAAAGAAATTAAATAATTTCAGGTAGATGTAGACAAAGAAGCAAACATTGTTTATTATTAATTATGGAATAAGCAATCCACTGTTCCAGTGTGACATTCATAGCTTATTATAGACAAATCTATTATTTATTGTCCTTTTAGGACATACTGTAATATTCAGGGATGTTAATAAAAAAAAAAAAAATAAGAAATTGTTTCGTATTTATATATATAAGTGTTGGACTATGCTATGCGTTGTGACTGCTGCGGCTTTGCGAAAATGTTAAATATTCATAATGTATGTTTTACTTTATAAATTTTAATAATAATAATACTATTATATTAAACCTTGGAACTTGCAGTTTTTTCATATCCTGTACGAGTATAATCAATCGTAAGTTAATCTTACTTAACAATTGTAAGTTTATTTTTATTTCGCTATGCTTTAAGTGGGTAATTAATGTGTGAAGTGTTTCGATTTTGTTGTCCAGGAGGTTTTTGGAAAAATTTGTTTCCAAAATGGCATTGAAAACTCAAGTCCGTCAAAGTAAGTAATGAAATGGTCTACTCTAAAAGTAGAATGATTGATTCGATTGACGTAGTGCAGGAGTTGAATTTTTGTGTGCAGTACTATTTTGTGAGTTAAGAGAAGCTAAAAATATTATTTAATGAAAAATTGTTAACTTTTAAAAATCACTGAAGAGGCGCGTAGAACACTTTTCAGTATTCGGTTTCATCAGCCTGTGTCAGTATTAAATTTCGGTTATGACTTTTATGATTATGGAATACGATAAGTATTTTTCTATTTTTTCTATTTTGAAATATATGAAGTGGCAAAGAGGATGTATACATATAGGAACCACTTAGTTCTAAAACTTATTTCCGCAAATGTGCAATTAATTCCGCAAACTTAATTCGCAGTGGCAAACTATTTCCCCCCCCTTTCTCATAAAGGTTATTAAGCGCAATGATCTTGTGTATTTTTCTGCTTCAAAATGTATTTTTTACAAGCCACATCAGATTTATTAAAATCGCAAATTGAATATTACGAGCTTCATTTTATGCCGTTTTTGATAGCTATTTTTTCAATTCAGTTACTAATATCTCAAATATCATTTTTGGTAACTCTTTCAGAAAAGACAATAATCCACCGCAATTTTGCCGACAGGTGGCAGCCAGGTTCGGATTGGCTAGGTCGGCTATCGCCGAGGGCCCCGACCCAAGGGGGGCCCTAAGAGGTCTCAAAAAAGTGGTTTATACTTGGAATAAAAGTGATTTGTATTTTTCATATATCTTCTAAGTGTCAAAATAGAGAAAAATGTGATTTTCGAAAATCTCTCCTCTTGGTAAGGGGCCCCTCCTCAGTCTCTAGCCAAGGGCCTCCAAATGAGCCAGTCCGGTCCTGGTGGCAGCATAATATTAAATTTAAAACACATCATCACATAATATAAATTTAACAAAATGTAAATGAATCGGTTTGAAATGATTCAAATGATAGATAAGTAATTTAACAATTTGAAGGATTTCTGAAAGTTATGTAAGCAATGTTTATACTTTTACTATACTTCAGTAGTACATGTGACTTTATCTACCTTAGATGGTAATTTAATTCAATTTAATGCAATATTACCGTATAATAATTATTGAGTAATTACGAAAGATTACATAAAAAATAAAGGTTGTATTGTATGAATTCATAATCTTAAAGTAGTCAAAAATTAGACCGAGGAATAAAAACGAGATATGGTTACGAGGTAGAAGACCAAAATATACAATCATTTGATATAAAATTTATGATCTGTTTGTACCAAATATATATTTTTAAATTCATATTAGCTTCATTTTTTAGTATTAATACTATTTGATAGAAATTGAACTTTGTTAAGGGCCCGATCTATCATTAGGACGATAAATTTTTCAATAGGTGGCGCATTATCTAGATTTACAATTTAATTATAAATAGCGCTTTTTATTGGTTGGAAACAATGAAAGAAAGATTTCATTGGTTTCATATTATGGCGCGTCATTTAAAATCATTCAAATTATAGTTGAAATGAAACTTCGTTTACAGCACTTACAATACTTGAAATTTAAACAATTTTAAATATTTAAGATTGTTATTTTAACTGTGTCCTGACATATTTTAAATTTTAATTAATAGTGCGTTTTTGATATAAAATCGCGAATTAAATTAATCAAAATGTTAATCCCTTATCAAAACCGATTAAAAATTATATTATGATCTTCGGAAAATTCTCCTCTTTCCGTTAAAATTCTATAACCAATTTTGAGCTGTAAATGAAGTTTTGATACAGTTTTTAAAATCGCACCGTTAAGTGAGATGTCATTATTACTCGTAGATTAAAACTAAAGTTAATTAACATTAAAATGTCCAGTAAAAAACACTATGCCTAAAGGTAACACAATTTGTGCCTAAATTGTCTGCAAATCAAAATTGTGTGAACATTTTGTATCATTGTAACCTTTTCTAACACAGTTGTACTAGTTTTTAACACAATTGTACATAATTTTAACACAATTTGGATTTGACGATAATTTAGATAGAAATTGGGCTACTTTTGAGCACAAAACATGAAAATTTATTTTTATTTAACAGAAATACTGAATGAAGTAATAAAATGCAAAGGTCCAAATAAAAGCGGTTCTTCAAAAGTAGAATGGAGGATTTTATTAGTGGATCAACTATCTATGCGGATGGTGTCTGCTTGCTGCAAAATGTACGACATATCCGTCGAAGGAATTACCTGTACGTCTAAAACTGTTGTACCTACTTCTAATTTTATTTTATGGAATGTCATAACTTACAGTGGTGGAACATATTTCAAAAGAGAGAGAACCCTTGCCATTAATGGAAGCCGTATATTTGATAACGCCTTGTCAAACATCCGTTCGCTTGCTCTTGAAAGATTTTAAAAAATCGTCTCCAATGTATCGTACCGCACGTGTATATTTTAATAGAGGTTAGAGAAGTTTCCACTTCTACAATTCATTTTATTTGTGTAATTTTTTACAGCGTGTCCCGATAAATTATTTAACGAATTATGTCAAGCTGGTATAGCAAAGTATATTAAAACTTTGAAAGAAATCAACGTGGCATTTGTTCCTCACGAACAACAGGTAGTAATGAAATCGTCGTTACTTGCTATTATGGTGGTGGTGGTGCATATAATGTATTTTGAAATTTTGGCAACTTCTATGCTTTTATAAACACGTTGCATCCATGCATTACTTTTTATTGGCGTAATTTATACAATCTCGTTTTAGGTGTTTTCTTTAGATTCCCCAGAAACATTCCAGTACTTTTACGATCCTTCATTTGCTGTGAAGCGTAATAAAAACATGGAAAGAATGGCCGAGCAAATTGCAACTCTTTGTGCTACTTTAGGGGAATACCCGTCGGTTAGATATTGCAGGTATGGTTTAAGTCAAACTGTGCTTTTGAAATGTAAAGTCTTCTTTTAACAGCGATTGGAGAAAAAATGTAGAGCTTGCCCAACTCATTCAACAAAAGCTTGATGTTTACAAAGCCGATGAACCAAGCATGGGCGAAGGTTTCGAAAAGAGCCGTTCCCAACTTCTTATATTAGATCGAGGCTTTGACTGTGTTTCGCCTCTTCTTCACGAATTAACCTTTCAAGCAATGGCGTACGATTTGCTACTCATAAAAAACGACGTTTATCGGTAAACACACTTTTACACCAAGCTAACTTTTACACTATAAAAATATCAACTGCAATGTTTGCAGCTATGAAGCTTCCCCAGGATCCACAGAAAAGAAAGAGGTTTTACTGGATGAACACGACGAACTTTGGTTGGAGTTGAGGCATCAACACATTGCGGACGTTTCAACAATAGTCTCAAAAAAATTAAAGACATTCACGGATTCAAAACGTATGATGTTCATTGACAAGCCATCAATAAAAGATTTATCTATGATGATAAAAAAAATGCCACTATGCCAAAAAGAATTATCGAAATATACCACTCATTTACACTTAGCAGAAGATTGTTTGAAGTCGTATGACGGATATGTGGATAAGTTATGCAAAGTTGAACAGGTAAGTGAAAATTACGTTTTTCATTTTTGGATTACTTCGAATTTTTTTAAAAATATCTACTAGATATTATGTATTTGCAAAAAATAATTTAAAAAACTTAAATTATTGTACAAAAATATAAATATTCCACCATCTCCATGGAGACTGATGTGCAGGGCTGGGCAGTATCTCAAATACATGTATTTGAAATACGTATTTGAAATACATTTTGTATTTTGTAATTTGTATTTCAAATACATATTTTCAATGTATTTGTATTTTGTATTTAAAATGCCCAAAACAAATGTATTTTGTATTTTCGATTTCAAATACAATTTAAAAAATACTGTACAAAATACTTTAAAATCGATAAGGTTATTGACTTTTGAAAAAAATTTCCATTTAATTTTGTTTTGATAATTGGTTAATATTTTGATTATGTTAATTAGCGATTTTATATCAAAAGCGCGCATTTAATTGAAATAGTTTAAATTTAAAGAATTGTAAGTGTTATAATAATTTATAAATGAAGTCTCGCTTCGACCATAATTTGCATGATTTCAAAAGATGCGCCTTATGAAACCAATGAAAGACGTCATTATTAATTAAATTGTAAATCTAAATCGATTTATTACAATACTTAAAAAAACAGACCTGCGCAGAGGCAGTTTAAAACACGTGCATTTGGCGGAAAATTTTTCAAATTTTTTTTTATATTTAAGAAATATAATTAAATACTCCAATATAATGTATTTTAAATACATAATCATGTTTAATAAAGAATTGCTCTTGTTTGTAAATACCTCAAAAACATAAAAATCTGAAAATGTAATGTATTTTGTATTTGAAATACTGTATCTTGTATTTGAAATACAGTATCTTGTATTTTGTATTTCAAATACTCGAAACAAATGTATTTTGAATTTCAAATACCCAAAACAAATGTATTTTGTAATTTGTATTTCAAATACATATTTTCATGTATTTTGCCCACCCCTGCTGATGTGCTTTGTAATTTCTGAAGATGACCGCATCGGGCGGTTGAAAGCTCAAATAGTACATTAATTTCTTTTTTTTTAAGATAATAATTCTAGCTCGAACTACAAATATATTTGTTTAGGATCTAGCTATGGGTACGGATGCTGGAGGCGAAAAAATAAAGGATCATATGCGAAACATTGTTGAAATTTTGTTGGATAATAAAATATATAGCGAATATGACAAGATGCGCATTATTGCATTATATGCTTTAGCTGAAAATGGAATAAAGGAAGAAAATCTTTCAAAATTGGCCAATCACGCTCAAATTAAAGATAAACAAACAATTGCCAACCTTAAATATCTTGGTGCGAATGTTCTCAAAGATGTAAGTTAATACCTACTTACAATTATTATTAAAATTTAAAAATTAACCAGCTGCTTAAACACAAAAAATAGTATATTATACAGCGAGGGAGTAAAGTGCTAAACGAAAAGTCACTTTAATCCCGAGCGCGAATATACTATTTTTTGCCTTTCCGAAAGCCGAAAGAAAGAAAAAAATTCAAAACAAATATTTGTTAGAATAAGCGAGAATTACCAAACCATATAGCCTAAAGCCAGACCTGTACATGGTATTTACTTTTCCTCCCGCTAATTTACTTCCCCCCCCCTCCTAAGAAAAGTGGCACTTTGCTCCCGCAAAACTTTTGCGGAAAGGCAAAAAAATGTTATTCTGTATATTAAAAAAATATCTAAAGGAGGCAATCATCGCCTATTTTTGAAAGTTAATAAGATAATTTGAATTTAATATTGAAATAATTTTATTATACCTATTTTATTTAGGCAAAAATTCGCAGAAAATATTATTCTTTTCCCCGCAAAGAACGCATATCCGAACAAAAAATATTTCAAATGTCACGTTGGTCACCCATAATTAAAGACATAATGGAAGATTGCATTGAAAACAAATTAAATCAAGAACATTTTCCATTTCTTACTAGAAGGGTACAAACTTCTGCTTACAATGCACCCACAAGGTTAGTGGTAATTTACTTACAATGCAAGGCTCTTGGAATTCATTACCAAAATTAAATCGGAATTAATTAGGTAATAATTTTGCAATATTTTTATTAGCGCACGCTATGGACACTGGCAGAAAGACAAAGGTCAACAAACGGTTAAAAGTCTTCCAAGATTGTTGGTGTTTGTTGTGGGAGGCATTTGCTATTCCGAAATTCGTGCAGCATATGAAGTAACAAAAAATGTGAAAAATTGGGAAGTCATAATTGGTTCCTCTCATATATTAACACCAGAAAAGTTTCTCAACAGTTTGGCATCTTTATAGGACCATTAGGAAACTGGAAGAAAGTTCCATTTATTGTATATTTTACTTATTTTTATGTTTATTTGTTATGTGACTTACAAAACGTTAAATTTTGTAATATTTTTTAAATTAAGGGGGGGGGGGAGTCTGGCTTAGCTGAGGATTTTTTCAATACGTTTCTCTGAAAGATAATAGATATTTTCGCAAACGGAGTGTCCGTCCAAATCTACAACAAAAAATTCAGCCGATTTGGACGGACAGTCCGCTTGCGGCCGTTATATCTGTATAATATGTCGATATTCAAATCGAATTTTCAATAGTGTTTTTCCCTGTTCAAATGTAGATACATGTAATAAAGGTTTCGTGAAAGAAAATAAAGTTTATCTTTCAATGAAACGCATTGAAAAAAGCCTCGGCTGGATCAGACTCCGCCCCCCTTAATTTTTGTGTTTGTTGAAAGTTTCGTTACACCTAAAGCGTATTTTCGCGAGGATCCCGGTTAGTACCGCTCGGTTACTTTTGGTCAACTTTGGTTAGTCCCCCACCACAATTTCTAATTTAACATAACCTCAAATCCTTGTCTTTAGAACGTTTAGAACCACTTCCAACTTTAAAATTTAAATTGTGGCGCAAATTTGTACTAGCAAAGCAACCGCAAAAAGTAACCACTGATTTTGAGCGGTCGCCTTTGGTTAACTTTGGTTTGGTAACTTTTTAACCAAAAACTACCTCCCCTCTAACCGTTCGTCGCGAAAATAACATAAAATCTAACCGGTTACTTTTGGTTAACCAAAATGCCTCGCGAAAATACGCCTCTAGTAGCTGTATATTTTATTTTTATGAATTAAACTGGATATTTGAGTAGACAAGATGAAAGTTGTTATATGAAGTAAGGGAGAAGTGGGACACTTGATTTCAATTTTAGATTTTCTTTATGGAAAAGGGTGAATATTTATAAAAAAAAAACAAATAAACTAGGCGGTCCAGCGGTATTCGGTCACCTTGGCCTCCTATGAGTGTCGGACGTGGCTGTTCGACCTCACAGGGTGGAGGGACAGTGGGAATCTCGTTAATCAATTTATGCGCGTCACCACTAATTAGATAACAGGTGATAAATCCTTTTTGTAACACTGTTTCTGTAATTTTTGTAACAGAGTACCCCTCAACAAAAATGTTTTTGAATGACCTTTTTTTAACTCTATATCCATCGGATGTCTTTCTTTGGTCACTTTAATAAACGAAAATTAAAATTTGACCAAAGCCCAGTGGAACGCGTATATCCCATGAAACTCTTCCCATAACCTACTTTGAGAAACACTGATTTACAGCAATTACAGCTCCCAATAAAATAAACAAAGAATGTCAAGAATTTTTCTTCTTTATGTTACTTTTATAGGGAATATTTTTTGATCCTGAACTGTGAAAGGCTTGAGCTTGCATTCACATGCATTGCTGGGCAGTATCTCAAATACACTTTCTATTTCAAATACATATTTTCAATATATTTATATTTCAAATACCCAAAACAAATTTATTTTGACGCCACCACACGGAAGTAATGTATTGTAAATCGCGAATTCAAATACAAAATACTTGAAAGTCGAGTATTTAAAATACAATTGAAAAATGTTCCAAAATACATTTGAATTTAAAATACGTTATTAATAATTATTGTTGTTCCCGCTTAAGGGTGCGCTTTTAAGGACCATTTCAAAATTAGTTATAAGTAGATACTGCGATCATTTCTTTTTAATAAAAAGAGGAGAATTTTTAATCGGTTTTGATAACGGGTTAACATGTTGATTAGGTTAATTAGCGATTTTATATCGAAAACGTTCAATTAATTAAAATTGTTTAAATTATGAAGTCTTCGACCATAATTTGAATAATTTCAAAAGATGCATCTTATGAAACCAATGAAATTTTTCTTTCATTTTTTCCAACCACTGAAAGAAGTTATTATTAATTAAATTCTAAATCTAAATCGATTTACCAACATACTTATAAAAGCAGACCTACGCCAGAGGCATTTTAAAACACGTGCAAATCTGGCGGAAAATTTTTGAATTACATTTTTTTATATTTAAGAAATAATATAATTAAATACTTCAACAATATATTTTAAATACATATATGTTAGCATAAGCAAGGATTACTAAGCCATACAACCTGAGTCCGGACCTGTACGTTAGAATAAGCGAGGACTACTAAGCCATACCACCTGAATACGGACCTGTAATGAATACGGTCCTGACTAATAATTTTAAATTAAGTGTTGATTAAGTAATACCAACCTAAGTTGGTATTATGAGGGCGGTAATCAACTGAGGTATACTATACCGGAGAATAATTATGTAATAACAAGTAAGATAGAAATAAAGTAATAACGGTAATAAATCGTAAGTACGAAAAAGTAAGTAAAAAGGCTTGTTTTATTTTATTTTACTGTAATTTTTGGCTAACGCTAACATCAGAAGTCGGGATAATTACCCACGTTTAACCACAACAGGATAAGTACAAATTTTTTTTTACGGTTTACTGCTAAATTTGTTTTAGAGATTAGATTAGAATTAATTCAAAATATCGTATTGTTTTTTTTTTAAATTGATCAAAATATAAAATAACCCCACATAATGAAGAAAACGATCCTGACATGTCGAATCTTCAACGGTGTATGAAATTGTTCTTTGAGTTGTTCTAATGGCCAATTTTGGACAACGGCCAACAGATAATACAGACAAGTTTTCCTTTAATCTGTTAAGTCATAACCCGTACGAGAGTAAACATTCCACCGAAGAATGTACCAATCAAATAGACGAAATAAGAAAACGTGCAAAACACTATCTGATCATAATTTTGAAAACAGGAGATGCGCTTAGAGGAATCGGTCGAAAATTTTCGATAGTTGAAGCCACATGAGCGAAACTGGGAACATTTTATTTGAAGATGTAATAATTTTTCCAATCAGAAAACGTGGTATACGAAATTTGTAAGGTCTGCAACCAATGAGTAACTACGGGCAAAGTGGAAGTGATACAGAGTGATGATAAAACCGAAAATTCAAAGTTTATACCGTTACCAACCACACTTAGCCTAAAAATCTAGTTTTATCGTACGGGATAGGTGAAATAGAGTCAAATTTCGTTCGTAAAAGAGTACGCATGGCTAATCCGGGTAATTAAAGAAAATTGATGTTGATACTTCGCGAATATGACAATGAGCCAGAGACGACCTGCAAAGACAAATAAAACTGTTTAGGCTAAAAAGCAATCAAGAAAGCAGTAATTCATGGCTAAGTTGTTCCAATTGTGGAAAAGATGAGCATTTGAAGAAAGATTGTAGAGACACCAAAATTGAACGCTGAATGTAATTTCATCCAGTTAAGAAGATGTTTGGGAAGTGGCGAAAGGGGTCTTCTAGAGATTTAAGACTGCATTAATACTTCAAGTTTGACTTGCTGAACAGTTTCTAAAAATAAAAAGATTATGACGAGCAAAAGAGTATGTGGAAATGTGATGTTTGTCAACGATTAGGACATAACGAATCAAATTACTTTAAAAAAATAACGGGCAAGAAGTTGTACGGGGATGCCAACTACAGGATAAAAACAAAACTAGTGATAATACGAACCAAGGGGTTTCCCATATAAGAAATTACAACGTATGTTGATTCTGTAAACGTATTAGAGAAACGAGAGGGAGAGACTAAAAAGCTAACTATTTCAAAATGTAGACTAATCTAAGCGAATTGGAAAGAAAACTATTCAAGCGCCAGGACGATATGGCACCATCTTCAATATCGATGCATTGATTGGTTAAGAAATAATTCAATGTACTGGATTATAATATGGGTCAATACAAGAGAGTGTGAACCGAGTCTCAGGCTATCATGGTATTCAATAAAAAAAAAGCAAACGATTTAACAGCTAATAGGTCAGGATTGGACGAGTGGTTGAAAGATTGATTTATGAAGTTATCACGTTTGAAGATTTGCTGAATCAGGGAAATTGAAAAAGTTCAAGCAACAATTAGTAGCGGGAAACAAACCACTAAAGGGAATACCGAATGGAGAGATGGAGGATCTGAACTATGTGAGAATACTAGTCAACGAAGAGTTTGAAGGAAACAGCGTTAAAATTGGATGTACGTGGATTGGAGGCAATATCTTTGGGATTGGAGAAATAGTGATGAATGATGATACAGGATATACTATCTATTGAGCGTTACGTATTGGGAGGAGCTATTAGAGAAGATTATTGGGATTCTGGCCGTTATTGGATCAAGCCAATGAACAGTGAAGGGAGTAGTAAAGTTACTATATTATTTTCTATTATTTTCTTTTCGCTATAAGTTTTTTTATTCAAGATACTCTTAATATTAAGTGTAGAAGTTACAGATTTTCGAATCAATATTAAGGGTTGCTGTTTAATTACGCCGAATTAATATTGAGGGTTATGTAAACAGATTTTGGAATCAATATTAAGGGGTGCTGTTTAATTACGCCGAATTAATATTGAGGATTATTATAAGCAGTAAGGCCAGGGTTATTATGGCAGTCAGGCTAGGATTATTATAAGCAGTAAGGCCAGAATTATTATGGCGGTTAGGCCGGAATTATTATGGCGGTTAGGCCGGAATTATTATGGCGGTTAGGCCGGAATTATTATGGCGGTTAGGCCGGAATTATTATGGCGGTTAGGCCGGAATTATTATGGCGGTTAGGCCGGAATTATTATGGCGGTTAGGCCGAAATTTTTATGGCGGTTAGGCCGGATTACTTATTATTATATCGGCAAAGCCGAACTACTTATTATTACGACTTTACGACTAATTTATTATTTATTGTGCAACATTAACTTTAATTATTTTTCAGGATTATTAGGATTATTATTACGACTGTACGACTGATTATTTATTGTATAACATTAACTTTGATTATTTTTCAGGATTATTAGGATTATTATGGTGAATTATTAGGATTATTATTACGACTGCAAGACTGATTATTTCGGCGGCATGACTGATTATTTATTGTGCAATATTAATTTTGATTATTATTTTTCCTTATATCGCCGGTAAAATCGTGACACGGTAATGAGCAATGACTAGGACAACAATGGTGATTCACAAGCACTAATTGACAAGAAATTGATAAATTGGCCTTACAAAATTTGGGATGAGAGCAAGATTATGTCACGAGGACGCGACAATTGCAGGAAGGCCGTGTTAGCATAAGCAAGGATTACTAAGCCATACAACCTGAGTCCGGACCTGTACGTTAGAATAAGCGAGGACTACTAAGCCATACCACCTGAATACGGACCTGTAATGAATACGGTCCTGACTAATAATTTTAAATTAAGTGTTGATTAAGTAATACCAACCTAAGTTGGTATTATGAGGGCGGTAATCAACTGAGGTATACTATACCGGAGAATAATTATGTAATAACAAGTAAGATAGAAATAAAGTAATAACGGTAATAAATCGTAAGTACGAAAAAGTAAGTAAAAAGGCTTGTTTTATTTTATTTTACTGTAATTTTTGGCTAACGCTAACATATATGTTCAATAAAGAATGACGTTTGTTTGTAAATACCTCGAAAACATGAAAATCGGTAAATGTAATGTACATCCTACCTATCTTGTATTTGAAATACTCCAAACAAATGTATTTTGCCCACCCCTGATCACATGAAGCTATTTCTAACCTAATTTAAAGAAATTATTAAATAGAAGCAAAGCAATATTTCACCAAAAGTAACTTCTTTTTATTTTCAAGTTCACTTAGAAGTTATTTTATTATAACTCAAATCAAATATGAAATTAATTACCAATTGGGCAAACTAGGCATTAAAATAAAATTATTGCAAATATTTTTAAAAATTACAGTGATGATTTTATTGTAACATCGATATCATAAGTACTAAAAAACAGTGCATTTATTACAATTGCAAATCTTCTTTGACTTAAATATAAAAATTAAATACAATACAAAATATTATTAATACTAAATTTTGGAATTTTATTTTTTCTTTTGTAAAACTGCTATCCTTTGCAACAGTGGAGGATGCGAATGATGCCATGCCGAAAATAGATTATCGTAAATTGGAAATCCTAGATTGTCTTTATTCAGTTGTACTAGAGCCCGTTGCAAAGGTTCCGCTTTACCTAATTGTGTTGCAAAATCGTCAGCCTGAAATTCAAAACGTCGAGAGAGACAGGTGAGTAAAAATGATAACACGGCATTGTAGGGCATCATAATGAATTGCATCACAACTAAAAGACCAACCAAGACTGGTTGCACGTTATTTTGAAAACCCACAGCCTGATAGATGGGAGGATAACGGAACATGAAAGAAAATACTACAAACATGAGAAACAAATTTGTTTGCATGATAATAATATTCTTCACTACATGACCATATTTCCAGTGACCGAGTTCATGAGATAAAACAGCCAGAACCTCATCATTTTGGCAACCACCACTTTCTGGATTTGCTAGTAAAGTATCAAAAAGAACGATGCGTTTAGCACCAAACAAGCCATAAAAGTATGCATTACTGTGAGCCGATCTCTTTGAACCTTCAACTACATACAATTGCCCTAAAGGAAATTTCAATTGAGATGCTAACGTTTCGATGTCGGACCTCAACTCTCCTTCGGGTAGAGGAGTATATTTATCAAACAGTGGAGCAATATACGAAGGATAAATTGTTAACAAAATTAAAACGATGACTCCAACTGCAAGCCACAGCCATACGAAAAACAAATCACCTCCGTATTTAACAATCACAATGATGACACAAGAAATGCCCAAACTCAAAATTTGACTTACAATGAAGCCCTTAATTTTATCAATCACAAAGAATTTAGGAGTTTGTTTATTGAATCCGTATTGCTCTTCCAACACAAAAGTGTGATAAATGGTAAAGGGCAGATCCACAACGGTCGACAAAGTCATCAATAAAAAGAGCCACAAACAACTTGTTGCAACTTCACCTTCCCATGGGGCAATTGAAGCCGCATAATTCCAAACCAACGCCAAAAGCCCGCTATATATAACAAGAGTCGACATAACAATCGAAAATACTCCTTTAACAAACCCAAATTTATCCTTGTCGATGGTATAGAGACGAGCCTTATCGAATGTCTCCTTTGCCATCACATTGTCAAGTTCCAACGGTACATTTTTGGTTTTCACACACAAACGATACTAAAAATTTTAATTTGCAAATATTTGTAACAAAATTATTGTAAAAAATTTACCTGTCTGATGTCAAGATATAATTCCCATAGGTACTCCAGCCATAAGAAGAATAATATTGAATACTGGACAACTCCAGCATCTAATAACACCATTTTTTGTACTGAATTTGTTTAAATTGTTGCACTACAATTAATTATTGTAAATTACACAAAAAGCATGCATTAATTCAACGAGTCAGTGTCAAACGTCAGATGCAGTCAATCTTACATCAATGGCCACGTGCGTGAAGTTGACAACAGGCGGTTGACAACGGAACCGGCACGACGTGGATTACAAGGGACGGACTCCTTAGTAATGAAAATTTTGAGCCATAAGTGCAATTTTGAATTCAATTTACATTTTTATAGTTATTTACTCACTGGCGCTGGCCAAGACGGGGCCCTAGTGCAAGGCCTACTGCGGGCCCCCTTTGATATTTTACAATAAAAAGCTTGCTACTAAAAACTTGCTTTGAAACTTTACAGATCATCCTGTATATAATATGATTATTTCAATTTAATTTTCCCACCATTATTTGAATTTTGACATTCTTGTTTGAATTGTTTTCTAACCTAAAAAAATGGATGTACAATTTTGTGCGGAATTAACAGATTTTAAAATAATTTACAATGTTCTCAAGTCAATTTTATTTATGGATGTAAGTTTTTTAAACTATTCCTTTCAGTCACAAATGCTGAACTAAGTATTTTTAGTTTGCAATAATTCAACCGGTGGAAGATGCTTTACAAATTACCGTAGATCATATGAGATGTGTGGAAGCTAAAGCCTATATTCCAAAAAATCTTTTTACGTCTTACTACAGTGATCTTAGCCAAACAGTTAAGTTTAAGTTAAGTTTAAAAATATTAACCGAGTGCCTGCACATATACGGTGACGATGCAAATCCCAGTTTGAAGATGACTTATAAAGGTCCTGGGCATCCACTATGTTTAGTGTAAGTATCACAATTTCTAGTTGAATCTTTTCGGAAACAACTCTTTTGTAAAACTTTAGCTTAAATCATAAAGACGAAAATATAACCGTCGATTGTGAAATTAACACTGTAAACGATGAGGATGATTCCGTTGACGTTAGCTTATCTTGCGAAACATTCTTAAATAGAGTGGTATTTAATGCTGCACAGTTTGTTGATATTTTATTCGACTTGGATAATGTTTGTGACGAATTTGAGTTAATGATTTCACCCGATCCTGCGTTTGTTCGAATAGTAACAAATAATGAAATGGTAGGTTTATTTTTTAACAAAATTGTTTTTAAATGCTAAGAAGTTTGTATCTTGTAGGGGGAATCTCGAACTGATATACCAAAAAATTCTGAAATGGTCACACTTTTTCAATGCACCAATAAATTTGTTGAGAAGTATCCCTATAACAATATAAGACAGTTTCATAAGGCTATGAGTTATGCTAATAAAGTATCAATTTCTACAGCTGATTCAGGGTTATTACAAATTCAACTTTCAATTTCGGCCAACGATAAACAAATGTTTGTTGATTATTATGTTACAGCAATGTTTGCTGATAATGATTAAGTTATGAATATCTTATTTGAATAAAATTTATTTTTGTTAATTTCATTTTGATCACTAATCATTCCAAGAGTTTACCCAACTACTTTTGATAAAATTTCATAGATTTTAATTAGGTAAAGTTGTTGCACGGGCTGGTGGTAGCTGGTAGAAGAACCAGAAAATTTTGATTAACAGCTTATAAATTGTTAAAAAAAAAACTTACCATATGGTAACGCCAGGTCATAATGGTAAAAAAAACTTCGGTCATAATGGGTTAACTTAACTTAACGAGCTTCCAAACGCTTCGGCTCCGCCCCTTTCAGTCGCTACAAACGCTTCTAAAATTAAGGACCGCGTTCGACGAGAAGCTACTTTCGCTACTGAAGCTTCACGTTAGTAGCGTGCAGTATTTGCGTTCGATTAGAAAAAATGCACGCTTCCATGCTTCCCTCCCCGAACGATGTTTCGGCGCTGCGGTGTTTAAAATTTAAATTTGTATGTGTGGGTACCTAACCTAACTTAATATTTTTAAATATTATAAGTAGAGACCGGATTTTAAGCATTTTTCATTTTGTTCAATTTTATAAGCAGCTCTTTGAAATTTGAAATCTACACGAATTACATAAAAAGAAGTAATTTGACATATACTTTTTTATGCTTTTTTTGCTTTTTTCTTGAAATTTTGCTTATTTGCTTTTTTTATGCTTATTTCTTATTTTAGTGCTTGTTTAGGACTTATTTTAATAATTTCATGATATTATGTCAATTAAATTCCCGTTAAACTGATAAATGTAAAATATACTATTTTTTTAAACATATTTTAAATGATAGGAGACACCAGGACCGTAGCCAGGATTTCATTTGGGGGGGGGGGGCACTTGTAAAAAGCCATTTTCGTTATTCCGGCCGTAAAGTGAGCGGTTTACGGCCTCATTTGAGGTACGAAAAGTGCCTTTTTACATCCTAGGGAGAAAAAAGACGAGATAACCAATAAAAATGACCTAGTCCCGACACAACAAAAAGCGGTTTACACCAACTCGGCCGTAAAGTGATTTTACACCCTCGGGTGCCTCGGCTTCGCCTAGTCTACGATAACCTGCCCCTCGGTGGTAAAATCTCTTTTTACGGCCTTGTGATGTAAACTACTATTTTAAAATGTAAAATTTCCGGTTGTTCGCCTTCCCTTTTCTTTTCAACATTTCTGGGGCCCCAGTGCCCCCCCTGGCTACGGGCCTGGGAGACACAATTTGACAATGCAACATTTGGAACAATATTTATAAGCTCTTTTTCAGCAATAAATTAACTAATTTTTTTTGAAAGCTTGCAAAATGCTTTTGAATAATTTGAAAAACAAAAAAGTGCTATTGTGATGCTTTTTTTGATCAAGTTGGTGTTTTTTTTTAGTTTTATTTGGTGCTTTTTTTAGTATTATTTGGTGCTTTTTTAAGCACTTTTTTTTTCAAAATTACGTGCTTATTTATCCGGTCTCTATTTATTACATTATTATACATTATTGGCGTTCAAATATCCTGTTATTCCTTCTCTATTATCTTTGTACTGTGTTTTCAAGCCTCTCTTAAGAGATTTCTCATGTGAAATGTGTGATTATGATAATAAATTGATATTCTTATATAAGTTAATATAAAAAATTGAAGCCGAGGCTTCAAGGCTATGTTCGGGGACATAGCTGTATGAATATGTCGTTCCCGCTACCACAACGGTTAATTTATAAATTGTGGTAGGAGACTAACCAAAAGTGACCAAAAATAACCAAAAAGTGTTATAACCAGGATCGTCGCGAAAATATGCCTAAAGTAACATTGTGAAGGTTAGAATTTTTAATTTTCTGTGACGTTTACTAAAACTGGATCTAATACTTGCATAAGAAATTGAAAATTATACAAAGTAAAATTTACTAACGAAAAATTAGTTGCGGAAGGAATTCATTCACAAAAGCCGACTTCAATAACAGGGATTCAACCCGGTCATATCTCATAGACAAATTTAATGGCAGAAAGAAATCAAAACTTAGGATGTGGTTCACCAACAAATTATAGAACTGATTTGTTAAATCCTCAACAACTAAGACCGAAGACCGACCAACAGCAACAGCGAGAGATAAGCTCTATTCCTAGCACAACAGTTCGTGCTTCTACACCTACACAGTTATTACAATCGTCCATTACAAATGATAATTTCTCAGTAGCAGCACCTTCAAATATTTCTGAAACTTCCAAACAAACATCCAAAAATGCGATGTCAAAAAACATTACTGGTATTATTACTACGGAAAATGTTAATTCTGCTAACGAAACTGGGATGGAAGAAGAATTCTTATTGAATATGCCACGTCTGCAGGAGAGAATTAAATCTAGGTTAGCGCGAAAGCGTTTACAATGTCTTGATCATAAGGTTGCAGAACTTATATCGCACGCAATTGAAGAACGATTAAAAAACATGTTGGAAGATTTGGCTGATTTAACAAAAAAAAGAATCGAAAATACGGAAAACAATCTACGAAACCCAAGGATAATTAAGGTAATGGCTCAGATGAAAATTTTGGAAGAAATATCTAGAATTAGAAATGAAAGAAGCAAGATGGAAGAGAGAAAAAACAAAGATCCCCACCATGCAGAACTTATATCTGAAGCGGCTAATATCACGGAAAATGAAGATGAAAGGCCCAGTAAACTGTCGAAGATGGATGATCATCTAATTTCTGGTACAAAAGAGGAAGAGAGAAAAAACGAAGATCCTCACCATGCAGAACTCATATCTGAAGAAATGTTGGATCTTAATAGAAAAGATATACAACTAAAAGAGGCTAATATCACGGAAAATGAAGATGAAAGTCCCAGTAAACGGTCGAGGATGGATGATCATCTAATTTCTGGTACAAAAGAGGAAGAGAGAAAAACCGAAGATCCCCACCATGCAGAACTCATATCTGAAGAAATGTTGGATCTTAATAGAAAAGATATACAACTAAAAGAGGCTAATATCACGGAAAATGAAGATGAAAGTCCCAGTAAACGGTCGAGGATGGATGATCATCTAATTTCTGGTACAAAAGAGACGAGAAAACCTGGAACAATTCAAGCAACTATGAAAGATTTTCAACAATTATGTAAAGGTCAAAAAGATTTGTGTAAAAGCAAGCTTTACTTTTTGACCACTATACCGATACCGCGTTAAATTTGTGCCAATCGTCGGCTTCCTTTGTGAATTCATGCTTATTTGGAAACACTTTTACAAAAGTAGTTGATCAGAACGATAAAAAAGGAAATATTAAAATCTTCATCATGAGATTATCAAAATGTTTATTCAATTTTATTTGTGTATGTTTAATAATAAATTATTGACGAATGCTTTTAATTACTGTATTTGCAATTGTTTTCCCCTATGTTTTTTCTATTATAGCTATTAAGGCAACTAGTGTTTTATAGACTGTTTAAAAATTGATGTCGTAGTTTAAATCCGAACGACCGTAGGGAGTGAGGATTTAATAGGCAAAGATTTTTAATCTATAAAACACGCGTTGTCTTCAATATTTTTTCTAACACTAACAGAAAAATTAGAATTTTAACTTATTTTATATCCTATAAAGTACGTTGTCATTGACAACGTTACATTATAATTCTATAAAGTACGTTGCCATTGACAACGTTAGAAAAACAAAATAAATCATATTACTAAAACTGGTATTTTGTTATGTCTATTTCAGTTTTGAATAAATTGAGTAATTCTGAGTTGAACGATTTATATTAACAATCAGTGGTGTGATGTACTTTTAAAATAATAACATAACGTCAATACGTTATGTTATTCTATAGTGTTTTTCGCGAAACGGTCTCACGTATCATTTTAACAAGCCGCTATTATTATAACGTGAACGTTATAATAAAGGTTTTCCTAACCGTTATAGTGCGAAATATAACGGGTGAAATTTAGGTGCATTTATATTTCGCACTATAACGGTTAGGAAAACCTTTATTATAACGTTCACGTTATAATAATAGCGGTTTGTTAAAATGATACGTGAGACCGTTTCGCGAAAAACACTATAGAATAACATAACGTATTGACGTTATGTTATTATTTTAAAAGTACATCACACCACTGTATATCTATTATAGCAGATATTCAAATTTTCAATAGTGTTTTTCTTGTTCAAATGTAGATACCTTTATATGTAACAAAAATTACGTGAACGAAAATAAATTTTATCTTTGAAAAAAATGCATTGAAAATAACCTCGTCTGGACCAGACTCCCCCCTTCAGACGGGGAATGTCAATACGGGCCATTAGTGCATTGCGGCAGCAGCTAGCAGCTTTCATTGCGGCCATGTTTGAATCCAAACAATGCAAAATTAACATGGGAAAATACTGAGCGCAAAGAATAATTCGAAAACGAGAGATTTCTTAGCTATGAGATTCATATAGCACCAACAATGCACTAATAAGGAATATAACTGGTAAGTTTCAATGCAGTAGATATACCCAAATTTGAATTATTTCGATTTGAATATTTGAACTATTTAACCTCACTTTTTGTTACAGAAATAATTCTCGTAAAATCGCTCAAATAACTAGTTAATATGTTACTTAGACATGTTACAATTACTGAGAATTAATTTATCGTACTTTCTGTACGTTTTACAAATACTAACTAGTTAACATAATGGTTTCGTAGTTACAAATTGCTACGATAAGGAAATTTGCAAGTTTTTTTAATTTCCCACCGATTCAAAGAACAAATAAGACGGAAAAAACATTTCAGATCAGATTTCACAGCGAACTGTGCGATATGAAACATCAGAAATTACAGTTTTGCAAAACCATTTTAAAACACACCTACCGGTGAAAAACCATTTGAATGTGAAATTTGAAGTAAAGAATGCTTTATAAAAAATAATGTAGATGATTGTGTTTGTAATTTGCTTTTCTTTACAGGTAATCATTGTCGTATACATTTTAAACAAGAAATATTGCCATTTGGTGGTGTGGACTCCCAAAGAAACCCAAATTGTAATTATTTTAAGATCAAAAAGCTGGGAAATCAAGATTGCTTTCGCTTCCAAACGCCACCAAACGCTTCTTTTCCGTTCGGGGAGAGACTTCTACGAGCTTCCAAACGCTTCGGCTCCGCCCCTTTCAGACGCTACAAACGCTTCTAAAATTTAGGCCCCGTTCGACGAGACGCTACTTTCGCTTCCAAACGCCACCAAACGCTTCTTTTCCGTTCGGGGAGAGACTTCTACGAGCTTCCAAACGCTTCGGCTCCGCCCCTTTCAGACGCTTCAAACGCTTCTAAAATTTAGGTGGGTTGATGGTAGCGTGGCGCATGGTGGCAAAATCGCAAAATAATTTGAATTTAAATTTGAATTCAAATTTGAAATTTGAATTTAAATTTGAATTCAAATTTGAATTCAAATTTTGTTTGCTTTTTTTTTCTACAAATTCAACCACGTGGTCACACAAATAAATAAACATTAGTTCAGTTTATCATTATGATCAGTATTTCTATGTGGTAAAGTGAAATAAAGTATACATAGTTTAATTTTAAAATGACCAATTTTTTTTCAAAATCACATAATATAGATATTTCTCGTTTTTGTATTCGTCGTCTCACTCACTTCTTCTGGCAAAATAAAAATATTGTCGTGAAACACAGCTCAAACAAACCCCCAAGTAATACTACCGGGAATAAAATCTCGCCTAATGTGCACACTCGAACAAGTGAATCCCAGCTAGCTTTACGTCGGTTCACAAAGTTAAGGCCGCAGTATCTGCAAGTTGTAGGTATCGGCGAGATAAGATCAATTAAAGAGTGCAAAGAGTCAAGTGGTGATTTATTTGAATTAATTTGATATAAGACTGGTGCAAATCGAGACAAAATAGACACAATTGTCAAAGAGAATGTAAATTTGTGTACTTGTGTGCACAGTATAAACTGGATGGTATTATTTAAAAGCAAACAATATTCTATACCTCCAATTAACACTGTGTAAATGTTTAATGTGTAATAAAATAATATAAAATCAAAAATGTTCACAAATATAAAATTCAGTACCTTTTTCATTAAATTCTTGATAAGACACAAATCTTTGAATCACCTTGTATCTCGTAGTCTGGATTTTTGTGGTAGGGTGGTAGGCAAACCGTACGGCAATGTGGCTTCCGGCTGGAATGCACATGTAGTATTCAGCTCCCGTATTTTGCTCAAATCTTCTTTATTCGCAAGAAAACAGTGAAAGTGGTGTGTGATATCTTCTCAAGTGGTATTCAAATCTCGAAAATCGATTTAAATAGAATTGCACGGCTTCTGTGTCGTACAACAAAAATGTGGACATGTGTTGAGAAACTTAACCTCCAAATTTTAATCGTGGTTAAAATCATCCAATTTCTTAAGCATCAAAATCGGTAAATAGGATAAATCTTGATTTATCTAACGCAGCATTCATGAAATAATCAATTTTCAGGATATTTTAGACGCGATGGCATCCAAAACGTGAATTTTATAACCAAATCGAAAAACGTGTTCGATTCACAAAATAGTGTAAAAACCTCAGTTTTACATAGTAAAATATTCAACAAACTCACTTGTACTATTAATCGCCAATATAATAGCTTTTGTGGCAACAAAAGCTTGCAGAAAGGTCTTCTTTTGTAAAGTTGCGAAGACGTTCGCAATTTACACGCGTCTCCTTTCACATATGGCACCAGACAACCAGCTCGCCACAATTCTTGCTCAAAAGTCGCTATTACCATCCAAATAACAATAAATTATAGCAACAATAAAATGTGAGTATGCACGATCATTTTGCCGCCTTAATTCAAAAATTCACTTTTCAGAACAGAACACAAATTCGCACCAAGTTACAAATAAAAAAAATCAAGTTTGTTTGTTTTATGTGTCATGGGTTACAAAATATCTCTTTTGTGTCGTCAACTTGCATCCAGTTTTGATGTCTTCAATTTGACACAATCAATTTAAAGCAAAATTCAACAGGCAAAATCCACCGACCTTTTGCACACTTCAACTTTGCCCCGCTGTTTCAAAAATTGCATCGTGCGTAAATCGTATAATCATTTGCAAACAGGTAAAATTTTTTAAACATCAAAAAAAACCAACAAGATGAACCCATTCAAAAGCTAAACTGGTAACTTATTTCGTTCTCGTTTCACTAGCTTGACTCTGTTATTCTTTCCTAATTTAAATAAACAACTAACAATCCAAATTAAAATTAAACACCCATACTATTTAACCTAAATCGTTCATTTGAAACTGACAAAATCGTCATATAAAATAAATTTTTTTAAAAAATTAAAAACTTTCCCTTTTCTATTATCCAAAAATGCAGATTAAATACAGGGCCGGATTAAGACAGATTCCTTCGTTAACTATAAATTTTTAATTATTAAAAATTACACGTGGACTTCTTTAAACATGTTGTTCCAACTGATAAGTTGTGGTTTGCCTATGATTTGCGTCGCAACCATGCAAATATCCTACACTTCTTAAAAATTAATGCTCAAGTCATAACCATCTAATTTACAAAATGACTTGCAATAATAAAAGCAAAACTAAAATCCCCTTATACTAATAAATTTAACAAAAACTAACCCCTTCCTTAACCTTAACTTATCTCTAATCTTCATCAGCGCTTATATCAAATTCGTCTACCAACTCTCCATCAAGAAATTTTTTATCTTCGTATGAATAAATAGAGTCGAGATGAAATTTTCCACGCATTCGATTTGAATTGGGATATTTCAACGTGTACGAATTCTCATTTCTCTCAACAACAATGTAAGGACCCTCAAATGGAAGCTGAAGCTTTTGACAACGATCCTTGGATCTCAAACCAACTCGTAAGCTTCGAATAATCACAAGATCCCCAAGTGCAAAGCTACACTTTTTCTTAATCTTACTATTTACACCCTGTAAGTATCTATCACTCCTTTTTTTAAGGCGTTCCCTAACTTTAATTAAATGTTCTCTGTAGTTAATCTCGTGATCAACAATCCAGGGTCTATCAGGCTGTTTCCCGAACATGACGAATACAGGAGGCAATTCCGTTACAGTGCTAGGGGTTTCATTGATGAATCGCTCCACCAGAGGAATGTATTGGGACCATGAAATTTGATCTTGGAAAGTCAACAAACGAAGGAACTTGATCGTTTCCTGCACGTATCTTTCACTCATATTCCCTTGAGGATGTCTAACAGAACAAAAAGTTACCCTGATCCCCTTATTGTGCCAGTGCGTTTTAAACTTTAAACTTTGGAAATATCTAGCGTTGTCAACCAGAATGGTTTGAGGCGTGATAACATCTTTACAAAACTTTTCCAAACATTGGATAGTGACATCAGTAGTGCAAGTTTGTGTAGGATACAACTTTATGAATTTTGAAAAAGCATCAACAATTACCAAGACGTTTTTGTAATCTGCCCCGCTGGGTATCAGATTTCCTATATAATCTAATGCTATAAGTTCTCCAGGTTCTGAGGTTTGCACGCTTTTATAATAATTTTGGTTATGAAAATTTTTGTACTTCCCTAAAGCACACAAGTTGCAAAGATTTATTGTTCTCTTGATGATTTTGAGGTCTTTTTTGCAAAAGTAATTCTCCCTGAAAATTAACCACACCTTTCTAATGCCAATATGTCCGTATTTCAAATGCAAATGTTCACAAATTTCAATGGTAGCAGTTTCGTTTACCACATATAGTTCTAATCCCCTTAGTAATTTTACGATAAATCCATTAATGATTTTAAATGACTTTAAAATTTTAGCATCCTTTTTATTTATTTTATCTCTAAGTTCGGCAAAACATTCATCCCCTTGTACATTTCTAACGTAATCATTCGTGTGCGGGACCTCGTTAGTGTGAAAACGGTTTAAAGCGATCAAAACATTTTTAGCACAATCTCCTAAGTCTTTTCTGCTTAAAGCATCGGCCACTACATTACTTTTCCCCTTGATATGAGTGATGTCAAAATCAAACTCTTGAATCAACAAAGCCCATCGATAGATACGGTTATTCGTGAATTTAGTTCGCATTAAAAAAGTGAGAGCAGAATGATCGGTCTGAATCTCGAATTTATTCCCTATTAAGTAAAATTTCAATTTTAACAACGAGTACACAATTGCAAGCATTTCTTTCTCGGTAGTAGAATATCTAATTTCAGGCCCCCTTAATGTTCTCGATACGAATGATATTGGCACCTCTAAATCGTCTTTAAATTGTATCAAAGCCCCTGCAATAGCTTTATCGCTTGCATCTGTGCGCAGAATAAATTTGCTTTTGAAATCGGGATGGATGAGTTTTAAATTTTTATACATGGCCTCTTTTATTTCCGAAAACGCAAGTTCTTTGTCTGGACCCCAAGTCCATTTTTCCCCTTTTTTTAATAATTGTAATAGAGGTGTCGTAGCTTTTGAATAATCGGGTATGAATTTTTTGTAATAGTTCATCAACCCTAGAAAACCCCGAAGTGTGCGCAAATTAAATGGTCTTGGAAATTCCTTAATTTCCTTCACACGACTCTCATCTATCTCAATTTCCGATCCAGAAATAACGTACCCTAGATAATTGATTTTAGCTTTAAAAAACTCACATTTGTTCAAATTTAATTTTAGACCGGATTCATTAAGGACATGTAAAATGATGCGCAAATGCTCCCAATGATCTTCCTCAGTATCGCTAAAAATAATGATATCGTCTATGTAATGTCCACTAAAATGACAATACTTGTCTAGAATGCCTTGCATCGCGTTCACCAATGCTGCCGAACTCGTAGATAAACCGAACGGTACCACCTTGAATACATAAGTAGACCCGTTTATGCAGAACCCTGTAAACTTTTGCGAATCTGGATGTAATTGAATTAACCAAAAAGAGTTTTTCAAGTCCAGTTTTGAAAAATAACGCTTGTTTCCCAATCGAGAAAACAAACTAGTCATCTCCTCTGGAGATTCATGTTGTGGCTTGGTGATGGCATTTATCCCCCTAGCATCTAAACAAAGACGAAAACTTCCATCTTTCTTCCCAACTACTACGATAGGACTAATATAAGCGGTAGATGCTTTTTTAATGATATCATCCTTCAACATCTTTTTAATTTCTACCATCACTTTATCCTTGTAGGCGTGTGGTATTGGGTATGTTTTACATTTGAATGGCTTGTCCTCTACCACCTGGAGTTTATGTAAATAACCCTTGGCTACCCCTGATTTTTCATTTACCAAGTTGCCGTACTGTCCTAACAAATGTTCTACTCTCGCGAGGAATTGACCATCTACATCTAGAACTTCCCCTTTATTAACATCGATATTATTAACCCTGCTTTTATTGAAGCATGTCTCCAGTGCTAAACATTGATTTACCTGGCATTCTTTTTTCCTATTAACATTTAACTCCCCATGGCCAATATTATTAATTATCCCCTGACTAACAAATCTTTCCTTATTCATTTCCTGAACCTCATTAACATTATTAACCCTCAAAACTGGTTTAATATCATCCCCTATTAATGAACCTCTTTCCCATGGAAAACTTTCCTCTCCAATAATTATCCTTCTACAAGTAGCATCAATTATCATTTCCAATTTTTCGATAAGGTCAATGCCAATAATACACCCCATTGACAACCCTTTAATAATTAACAAATTTTCTTGCACCGTGACTTTACCAATTTTAATGTCAGCCATAATACTTCTATTGGCTTGGGCAAACTTTTTGTTATTGGCAGTAACTAACTGTACTTGCTTTGTACTGACCACCAAATTCTTAAAATTTCTCATATTGCTTTCAATTAGTTCTGCAGAAATTAGAGACAGTTCCGAACCTGTGTCCACTAAACTGATAAAATTGACATTGTTTACGTTCACTGTAATAAACGGTAAACTGGACTTTCCTTCAGCCTCCGAAAGCTGATCCTCGTCATTTAGAATGAATTCCCGTGGGTGCTGATAGGAATTCACCCTCAACGCTACTGAACTGTCTCTTACTGAAAATCCTCATTCCCCTCAACTACTGTAGCTGCAACGTCATGTGTGATATTGACATTGTTCACACGAACATTCCCTCTGTCGTTGCCTGAATTCGAGTTTCCCGGAGGCCTATTAAATTGTGGCCTCGCGTCCGAACTACTATACTGTCTATTCTCATGGCTAGACTCACCTTGTCGCTCATTCCCACTGCGATTTCTCCAATTCTGGAATCCCCCACGACTACCTCCGAAATTACCTCCGCGTCCCTGGTGAGGACTATCGCGATGATGCCTGTTCTCACTGTTTTGATTATGCGGAGTTCCGCGATTACCCCCGGCATTTTGTCTTGGAGCGCCCCTAAATGTTCCCCCATTGAATCTATTGCCGCTATTACGATTTCGCATACCTTCCTCGTTACGTTCGGGATAATTCCACACTCTAGCCCCGAAATTCTCCTCCTTGGCCACATTAGGTTTCCCCGTGCCATCCAACCTTCTCAGAACAGTGGTCAGCCCTTCTATCGTCGTAACATCTTTAATAGCAACGATATTCAAGAAATCTTGCTGAAAATGTTTCGATAAACACCTCACGATCTCACTTTCGGGATAAGGTGGATCCAATTGCAAGGCTACATTTATTACGCTTTCCGCATATTCATTTAGACTACCATAGCCCGGATATACACCTGAAACTAGTTTTTGACGCACGCACCACTGTGTATCCTGATCCCAATATCTATTTAGGAACATAGTACTAAACTCGTCAAAACTATGGAAGCGATCCTGTACGATCCCAAACCATTCCTCTGCGTTGCCCTTCATCATTGAATTTAGAGCGCTTTTTAATTGGTCAATGCCAAGGTTTTCAACCGCCACCTTAGCATGTTTTAAAAATTGTCTAGGGTTAATTCCCTTTAAACCCTGACCGTGAAATCTTAATTTCAAATCTTTACTAATGATCGCAGAAACCTCCTGCATCGATCTGTTCATACTATGACTACCCCTATCGTATACAAATGTCTGATTTGTTACGCTCGATTCTAAATTGTTCATACCTGATTTTACCTCCTCTAATTTTTCATTGATGTCGTGCACCTTTGCATCAACTGTTTGCTTTAAGATTTCTACAACTGATTTTTGTATACCCACATTTTGACCTAGATTTACAATTTCATCCTTATTTTGATTTACATGGGCCCTAACTTTATTATTTTGTATAATACAACTTTGTAGATCCCTTTTAACAATTTCTAATTCTCTGAATTTTTCACAGACTTGTGACTCAGGATCAAGAGTTATATCCAAAGCCTCTCTATTTACCTTATTCAAAATTTCAATTTCTTTTGCCTGCAATAATTGTGTGAAATTAGTATTACATTTTTCAATACTTTCGTCTACTTTTGCCTTTGTAACCCCATCTTTAAGTAACGCTTCTAAACCAAATTCTACATCTTCGACACGTTTGATAGTTTTATTTAAACCTTCCCTTATTAACCTATTATCACCCTCAAATTTCGCGTCTAGACTCTCAATTTTACTGTCAAAAAGATCTTTTGTCTCTTTGTTAACCTCGTGTAAATCCTTTAATAAATCCTCCCTTAAGTTTACCATTTTATCAGTTATTTCCACGGACATATCACTCATTTTTATGTTTAACACATCCCTTGTTTCCTTATTCTCTGCCCTCATTTCTTTATTTTCTACTTTTATTTCATCCAAACTGACAGTCAAACCCTTTATTTCGTCTTTATTTTCTTTCATATGACTCATCATGCTTCTCAACATCGCCATTATATCATCGTCTTTATTTTGTTTTTGTTCTACCGTCCCTGTATTTATTTTCTCCGGTATCTTAACGTCCCCTTGTTGACCTACTGTCCCTGTATTTATTCCTTCCGGCATTTTTACATCCCCCATTTCCACAGTACCCCTTCTTGTGCTAGTCATTTGCGGTGAGTCTATGGTACCAATATTGAGTTCCCCTTGTAGGTCCTCAACTGGATCATGCCCATCGTGCACCCCTTCTGTACTCATGGCTATGGGTTCGTACTGCTGTTCGTCAGCCATATCACCCCTAAATTGACTTTACAAATTCCTAACTGACCTATAAATCGAGCCCCACTTCTGGTCGCCACAAAAACTGTTGTCGTGAAACACAGCTCAAACAAACCCCCAAGTAATACTACCGGGAATAAAATCTCGCCTAATGTGCACACTCGAACAAGTGAATCCCAGCTAGCTTTACGTCGGTTCACAAAGTTAAGGCCGCAGTATCTGCAAGTTGTAGGTATCGGCGAGATAAGATCAATTAAAGAGTGCAAAGAGTCAAGTGGTGATTTATTTGAATTAATTTGATATAAGACTGGTGCAAATCGAGACAAAATAGACACAATTGTCAAAGAGAATGTAAATTTGTGTACTTGTGTGCACAGTATAAACTGGATGGTATTATTTAAAAGCAAACAATATTCTATACCTCCAATTAACACTGTGTAAATGTTTAATGTGTAATAAAATAATATAAAATCAAAAATGTTCACAAATATAAAATTCAGTACCTTTTTCATTAAATTCTTGATAAGACACAAATCTTTGAATCACCTTGTATCTCGTAGTCTGGATTTTTGTGGTAGGGTGGTAGGCAAACCGTACGGCAATGTGGCTTCCGGCTGGAATGCACATGTAGTATTCAGCTCCCGTATTTTGCTCAAATCTTCTTTATTCGCAAGAAAACAGTGAAAGTGGTGTGTGATATCTTCTCAAGTGGTATTCAAATCTCGAAAATCGATTTAAATAGAATTGCACGGCTTCTGTGTCGTACAACAAAAATGTGGACATGTGTTGAGAAACTTAACCTCCAAATTTTAATCGTGGTTAAAATCATCCAATTTCTTAAGCATCAAAATCGGTAAATAGGATAAATCTTGATTTATCTAACGCAGCATTCATGAAATAATCAATTTTCAGGATATTTTAGACGCGATGGCATCCAAAACGTGAATTTTATAACCAAATCGAAAAACGTGTTCGATTCACAAAATAGTGTAAAAACCTCAGTTTTACACAGTAAAATATTCAACAAACTCACTTGTACTATTAATCGCCAATATAATAGCTTTTGTGGCAACAAAAGCTTGCAGAAAGGTCTTCTTTTGTAAAGTTGCGAAGACGTTCGCAATTTACACGCGTCTCCTTTCACATATGGCACCAGACAACCAGCTCGCCACAATTCTTGCTCAAAAGTCGCTATTACCATCCAAATAACAATAAATTATAGCAACAATAAAATGTGAGTATGCACGATCATTTTGCCGCCTTAATTCAAAAATTCACTTTTCAGAACAGAACACAAATTCGCACCAAGTTACAAATAAAAAAAATCAAGTTTGTTTGTTTTATGTGTCATGGGTTACAAAATATCTCTTTTGTGTCGTCAACTTGCATCCAGTTTTGATGTCTTCAATTTGACACAATCAATTTAAAGCAAAATTCAACAGGCAAAATCCACCGACCTTTTGCACACTTCAATATATTTGTAAAATTTCTTTTAACATCAAACGCGCTAATTACGAAATTGAAATAAAACAAGGATAACAACAAAGACAACTCCTAAAGCAAGAATAATAAAATTTATTATTTATATATTTTTAAAATATAAAATATTTTGGTTTCAGGTGAACCATAAGATTGTTAATAACCTTTAAACCAGGACTTCCCAGCCGGGGGGGCGTGCCCCCCTGGGGGGGCGTAGAAAGATCTTAGGGGGGCATGAAGTGTTCGGATATTTTAATCTAATTATATCTAAGCTTCAACTTTGGTCTCAGAGGGTAATTGTCGGAAATGTGCTATCTTTTTCTCGACTACAAGAAATAATTAAAATTAAGAACTGGACAAAGATATGAAAACTGATATATCAGCTCATTTGGAAGCGTTGCAAACAGAAGTTCACCGATATTACAGAGACGTTAATTCAGAATCACCAATATGGCACATGACCAGAAATTCATTTTTGGTCAAGTTCTGCAATTACCAGAAGATATCCAAGAAGAATTTCTGGAAATGAAGGCAGATTCGACAATGAAAGATGACTTTCACCTCTTGACTTTGGAGAAATTTTGGATAAAACGCTTTCTCCTTAATCCAAAAGTTGCCACTCTTGCCTTGCGAATATTTCTACCATTTTCTTCGACTTACTTATGTGAAACCAGATTTTCAGCATTAGTGCAAATTAAGACTAATCAGCGAAATCGTCTTGCAGTCGATAATGATTTGATGATAGCTCTGTCAAAAACAGAACCTGATATCGACCAACTGGTTCAAAAAATGCAGGTGCAAACATCCCATTAATAAATAATAAATCGTGTGAAATAAATATCGTAAAAATAATTTGTGTTTTTTATTGACGCAATGAAGAAAAATATAGGGGGGCATGAAAATTTTTTTTATAATCCGGGGGGCACCATGCAAGAAAGGTTGGGAAACCCTGCTTTAAACCATCTTTAAACCTTATAATTAGAGACCGGATAAATAATCACGTAATTTTGAAAAAAAAGTGCTTAAAAAAGCACCAAATAATACTAAAAAAAGCACGAACTTGATCAAAAAAAGCACCAATTTGATCAAAAAAAGCACAAACTTTATTTAAAAAAAAACATACAAAATAGCACTTTTTTGTTTTTCAAATTATTTAAAAGCTTTTTCCAAGTTTTCAAAAAAAAAGAAGTTAATTTATTGCTGAAAAGAGCTTATAATTAAATATTGTTCCAAATATTGCATTGTCAAATTGTGTCTCCTATCGTTTAAAATATCTTAAAAAAAATATGTTTAAAAAAAAGTATATTTTACATCTAGCAGTTTAACAGGAATTAATTGAAATAATATTAAGAAATTATGATAATTGATAAAATAAGTCCTAAACAAGCACTAAAATAAGAAATAAGCATAAAAGAAGCAAATAAGCAAAAAATCAAGAAATTTTTGTTGAAAACTGTTTTACTGCCAGAAAAGTAACAAAAAGGAGATACCTGTTTGTATAATTATATGTTAATTGTTACTTATGAGTTGTTCCGCGATGGCAATCTAAGATATTATGTGGTCTTCGCCATCTAACCGTAATATTACAATTTAGTCATCTCCTAAGCTAAAAATCCCCACCTTGATTATTTCAAGACACGACGTGTGATGTACCTTGATCCAGGCGTTGGTTTTGTACCTTGCACCGCTTCAAGGGACATCAAAGACCATCACTTTTGGAGTATAATATAACTAATTATTGTTTTTAGATAAGATATATAATCTTTTGTTAGCTAATTCGGCAACAAGTTATATAATTGATCAAAGAGATGTGATTTTAAAACTACCCCCTCCAATGACCACAGGAGGATCGGCTCGTCAGCAGTCATATTTCAGATTTCCAGTAGATCTTAGCCGCTATGCTTTGAAATAATCAAAACAATAAAATTTCATTTTTAATTTCTGTTTTTATATCTTGGCTCAAGGTACAACCCCATGTTGTACATTGTCCATTATTTTACTTTTTTTTCATTTTTTTTTTTACTTTTTTTTTCATTAATTTATAAAATTTTTCCTCAAAATATTTTTCCACAAACCATATTATCATAATCATAGTGTAGACAAAGAGTCAAAGTTATGATAGCAACAATGATATCAACGAAATGTCATTGCAATGCCATTTTAGAAATACTTTTGCAAAGGTGGTCGCAAGGTACGTCACCTTCCCCTAATATAATTAATAAAATTATTATTTTATAGCATGATAATAATTTTATTAATAAAGTTCTGAAGCGCAACTGGTTCATAAGATAGCACAAGATCCATTGAAGATGTCACAGTCACTAACCCTGCTGACTACCTCAACTTTATTGCAATAACAATAATTATTGGTCTCAGGCCCATTCAGACGATCAATATAATATATTTTCAATATATTGATAGAATTTCAATAAATATTTATCGTCTGATTCAAAATCAGACAAAATAAAAAAAAAACTGTGTCAATATTTATTGACAATATTGACAATATTTTATTGACAATATATTATATTGATCGTCTGAAGGGCCCTTTTGATGATATTGACAATATAGGTTTATGATAACTGAAATAACTTATATAATTCTTGGTGTCGATAATGTCGATATTACGAGCGAAAATTACATCTATGCACGATCCACCTCGTGGAGTTGGTTCGTTGGATTTCGCCATTAATTTTAAACCAAATTTTTCTTGCATAAAAGAAATAAATCGTTGATTTTCCGCCTTGCTAAAATCTAAATTTATGTCTCCTGACAATATTATTGGATTTCGTTCGTGAGGTTTATTTCTTTCAGGAGAGTATCAGTTATTAAATCGTCCTTATGCGCTTTTAAACTTTGAACGTTAAATGTGAGCAAAGACAAATCCCGTGAACCCGCTCGTTGCAGAAATTCTCTGCATACATCGCTGATTGTTCGCTGAAAGGTTATCCACGGACGGAAGCTCGCCAAAGTTGGAACCCGATTGGTGTCGTTCCCAGGGGAGATGATTTTAAGTTGGTATGACTAACGACAACAACCAATCAAAGTGAGTTGAGTGACCTAAAAATATGACACGTTGGAGCAGGTACAGCGTGCATTGTTTAGTTTTGGTTTTGTTTTGTTTTGGCTTTGTATTTGTTTTTGATTTTGTCTTTGCTTTTGTCTTTGCTTTTGTCTTTGGTTTTGTCTTTGGTTTTGTCTTTGCTTTTGTATTTAGTTTTGTTTTTGCTTTTGTCTTTGGATTTGTCTTTGATTTTATCTTTGCTTTAGTCTTTGCTTTTGTCTTTGCTTTTGTCTCTGCTTTTGTCTTTTGGTTTTGTCTTTGCTTTACTTTGCTTTGATTCATCCGTTGATATGATATGATATCAAAAAAATTAACATAATAATGTTAATTTGGTGTCGGTTTTTGGTGTCGATTTTTGGTGTCGGTTTTTGGTGTCGGTTTTTAGTGTCGGTTTTTGGTGTCTGTCGTTTTTTGGCAGATAACGAGCGCTAAAACATGTTCCATGTTAAAATCAGAAAAAAGTATATGTCAAATTACTTCTTTTTATGTACTAATTCGTGTAGATTTCAAATTTCAAAGAGCTGCTTATAAAATTGAACATAATCAAAAATGCTTAAAATCCGGTCTCTAGTAATTAGCTTTTGATGTGTGATATATTATGTTCTAGAAAGTTTATTGAAAATCTTGAAATTCATCAGCAACATTTTTAAGGGGGATATACTGTGTTATTTCTAACGTTTCTAACATTATAAACTGTTTGGTAAAAATTTATGGAACAGTGATTCTTGATTCTCTTGATTCCATTGGCATGCAAGGGATGGATAATTTAATGCAATATATCCAGTGCTGTACTGATTTATTTGTAAAAGACAATAAGACAGTATCACTAGATATTGTTACAAAAATGTAACTCAATTCAACTCAGAACGACTCAATTTACTCAAAACTCAAATAGAAACAACAAAAACTACCAGTTTTAGTAATATGATTTATTTTGTTAACAGAAAACAATTGGGGAAAACAATAGCCAATAAAGTAATTAAAAGCATTCGTCAATAATTTAGTATATTAAACACAAACAAACAAAATTGAATAAACATTTGGTAATCTCATGATGAAGATTTTAATATTTCCTTTTTTATCGTTCCGATCAACTACTTTTGTAAAAGTGTTTCCAAATAAGCATGAATTCACAAAGGAAGCCGCGATTGGTACAAATTTAACGCGGTATCGGTATAGTGGTCAAAAAGTAAAGCTTGCTTCTACACAAATCTTTTTGACCTTTACATAAATTTTGAAAATCTTTCATAGTTGCTTGAATTGTTCCAGGTTTTCTCGTCTCTTTTGTACCAGAAATTAGATGATCATCCATCCTTAACCGTTTACTGGGCCTCTCATCTTCATTTTCCGTGATATTAGCCTCTTTTAGTTTTTCTTCAGGTATGAGTTCTGCATGGTGGGGATCTTCGTTTTTTCTCTCTTCCATCTTGCTTCTTTCATTTCTAATTCTAGATATTTCCTCCAAAATTTTCATCTGAGCCATTACCTTAATTATCCTTGGGTTTCGTAGATTTTTCTCCGTATTTTCGATTCTTTTTTTTGTTAAATCAGCCAAATCTTCCAACATGTTTTTTAATCTTTCTTCAATTGCGTGCGATATGAGTTCTGCAACCTTATGATCAAGACATTGGAAACGCTTTCGCGCTAACCTAGATTTAATTCTCTCCTGCAGACGTGGCATATTCAATAAGAATTCTTCTTCCATCGCAGTTTCGTTAGCAGAATTAACATTTTTCGTTGGAATAATACCAGGAATGTTTTTTGACATCGCATTTTTGGATGTTTGTTTGGAAGTTTCAGAAATATTTGAAGATGCTGCTACTGAGAAATTATCATTATTTGTAATGGATGATTGCAATAACTGTGTAGGTGTAGAAGCATGAACTGTTGTGCTAGGAACAGAGCTTATCTCTCGCTGTTGCTGTTGAATAGGATGTGCAACTTTTGGATGAACATTGAATCCCATCTGAGTCTGGTCGGTATATAAGGCATGCTGTTTAGATTTATTTTCAAAATTGCAAGCAATTGGTCGAAATTGTGATTGAGGAGTTCTCAATTGAAATTGAACACCAGATGCAGTCGGCTCACCTTTCGTTGTACTGGTAGTACCATTCATATTTTGTGATGGAGGACGTATACCTGCTAAAGAAAGCTCTTTTGTGATTAGAGCTTTTCGAACAAGTGGTAAAGCTATATTCAGGAATGTAATCAATTTTGGCACTATTTCGACTTTTAGCTTGTTTTGCATACAGTCTAAAAATAATGTAGTTGTTATTTGAGAATCAATCAATGCTTGCGTAAGTTCTTGAATATCTAATTGTTTGTTATTCTTTAATTGTTCTAACCAACACTCGAGTAAATTTTTGCAGTCAAGTATAACATCTTTGATTTTTGTATGAGACTGATCTTGTGTTGTTGTGATATTGGTAGTTGAACGATCTTTTCCAGTAGTACCCATTTGAAACCTACGAAACGGTATCTCACTTGGTGATGTATATGCAACGTTTTGTGTGTTTGGATGACCAATTCTTTTGTACGGATTTATACGACGCTGTGTGAAACTTGGTGTAATTGGTTGTGGGCTCATTGAAACCAATTGAAACCTTCCATCGGGAAGCCTATTCAGCACTGCGTTTGGAGTGTGGATGTTTGTAATCATATTATGTGTAAATCTTTGTTCCATTATGCCCGAGGTGACTTGGGGTGAAAACATGCCACCCATCGCGGTATTCGGTCTTAGTTGTTGAGGATTTGATATAATGTCAGTTCCACAATAATTTGTTGGTAAGCCATATCCAAAGTTTTGATTTCTTTCTGCCATTAAATTTGTCTATGAGATATGGCCGGGCTGAATCTCTGTTGTTAAAATCGTCTTTTGTGAATGAATTCCTACCTCAACTAACTTTTCGTCAGTAAATTTTACTTTGTATAATCTTCAATTTCTTACCTAAGTAATTAGATCCAAACTTGTTTATATAAGAAATAAATTGTTTGTTGGTATGCTGGATTAATTTTGTTTTAACGATTTGTGGTTTGATTTTTTACCATTGACTGATGGTCAAAGAAGACCAGCAGTCTGGCATAAATCAAACACGTATAGTATAGATATAGACTATAGAGAGCGGGAAACCGCGGTTTTAATCCTGATTGCGTCGGAAATGTGCGGTGATCTAAAAAGTCCAAAATTGATCTGTGGACTATGGGGAAGGCAAGGGGAAACCACCCCATTAACATTTCCCTAGTGAAGTCTTCTTTGCTTAGCTAGGAGGATCGCCAACATCTGAAATCGGAGAGGCACCTGAAGAAGAAGCGACAAAGAAAATTAAGAATTCAACCTTCACAATGTTACATTAGGCGAATTTTCGCGAGGATCCTGGCGGTTATAGGACTGTTTGGTTATTTTTGGCCACTTTTGGTTAGTCCTCTACCACAATTTATAAACTGTGGTAGCGAAACACAAAATAATTGAAGCCGAGGCTTTGCGGCTATGTTCGGGGACGACTCTATAAACTTCCAAATAGAAGGATAGTATCCACTCAACAACGAATGAAAACCCCGGTGCCACCCTTTAACAGAATTGTTCATATTGGGTAGGTCATATAAAGTTGCCTAGTAACGGTTCCAGATGTTGATGGAACCAACTTTGGGATAAATTTTATTTTGAAAAATTTAGGCATAAATGCATTAGGCGTTGATGTCTTAAAAATTTTTTAGGTGTAAGTTCTTCTTCAGGTGCCTATCCGATTTCGGATGTTAGCGATCCTCCTGGCTAAGCCAAGAAGACTTTACTAGGGAAATGTTAATGGGGTGGTTTCCCGTTGCCTTCCCCATAGTCCACAGATCGATTTTGGACTTTTTAGATCACAGCACATATCCGACGCAATCAGGATTAGAACCGCGGTTTCCCGCTCTGTAGTCTATCCGTGTTTGATTTACGCCAGACTGCTAGTCATAGGTGTAAGTTAGTTAGGTGTAAAAGTTTCAGGCGTACATGACGTTAAGCGTAAAAAATCTTAGTCGTAAAATTCTTTGGGCGTGAAGATTTAAGCGTACTGACTTATTTAGCCGTAAGCGTTTTTAGGCATAAAGACGTGGAGCCTACAAAAGTGTATAAACACAACTTAATATACAAGGGAGTGTGAATACCCTTAATAGTATTTTTATTTTAATTCCTGATTATTATAATCATTCCACAATGAACTCCTTTGGCAGTAAAATAGCTATATCTTTTTTTCTAAAGTAAAATTATATCAAATTTTCTACCATTTTGAAAACTACACTAAATGAGCAATTTTTTAAAATAACTTGCCAGGTTAGTGTGGTACATTTTTAGCAAATAAAAGAAAATGTCTGAGTCGGACAAAACCATTTTCTTTTCCTAAAAGTATGGCACTATTAGTTCTATTTTAATTTGTGATCAATAGCATGCTATTGATAGTCCAGCGGTTTCTTGGCTGGTTGGAGCAAACCTATATTATATTGTGTCAATTTTCACAAAATTAATAAAAGTGCCAATATCTCATAAACTAACAAATTTCTATTAAGGTCATATTTTGATATTCTGGTAAGTCATGAGCTGGTCTATCAGCCCTCCAATGGATGACGTTGAGTTCTGAGACACCCTGTATATGATCAGGTATAATCTATTTGGTGGCGCTCTAGCTTCTTTTGACATATTCCTTTTTTGCATTTATTTATTTACAACCATTTATAGGTTAAATCTATCAATTACGTTTAATTATTCAATGGTTAAATCGATATAATGGATATAATTAGAGCTGAAATTGAGAAAAAAAGAAAATTATTGGAAGATCAAAATTTGCTGGTACGTTTCTAATGAAAATTTCGATACTAAAGTCATTTTTATGCAAAATTTTGTTGCGACATACATAATAAAAATGTATTTATCCAGTCTTCTCCAAGTTTTACATAAATTTGATTGAAATTGTGACAAGTATGATTACATTAACTAAATATTCACAACACTTGCTTGACATTTTACATAACCCAATTTGTAATTTTTAGACTTCCAACAAGAAATTTTTCAAACGGTCCGATTTAATTGCAAGACAAGAAGAAGAATATCACACAAAATACGGTAAAACGACCAATGAAGAATCCAAATCTTCAACAAGTTCCGTCGAAGGATCGTCAGCTGCTGACAGAGGATCCGAACATTCTGTACTTCCTCGTAGTGAGGTTATTTCTCGACTCCGTGATCGTGCAGAGCCCATTCTATTATTCGGAGAAAGTGAACATGACGCGTTTAAACGACTACGACGAGTCGAAATTTTAGAACCAGAATTAAACAAAGTAAGTTTGTAACGACCTTGACATATCTCAAAACTTAGTTCCTATTTTTTAGGGTTTTCGTAATGATTTTCAAGAAGCCATGGAGAGCGTGGATCAAGCTTATTTAGACGAAATTATTACATGCGGTTCACAATCCAAAGAGGAACGGAAAAGCAACAGCAATCCGCAAGAACCGGTCACTTCCTACGAGGAAATCAGACAAATGGCTAAAAAGATCGGACGTGAGAATAAAGAATATGATATGACCCTAATTATGAAATTCATCCAGTTACTGTTAAAAATGTGGAACGATCAATTACAAAACGAGTCGCCTGAAATTAAAACCGGTACAAAAGGTAAAATGGCGAGAGCTACGTATGCCCAAACGCAAGTTTATTTGAAACCACTGTTGCGTAAGTTAAAAAGTTTTACACTTCCTGAAGATATTTTGGAAAGTCTCACAGAGATTACTCAACATTTGTTAAATCGTAACTACTTGAAAGCAAGCGATGCGTATTTACAAATGGCTATTGGCAATGCACCGTGGCCTATCGGGGTAACCATGGTGGGCATTCACGCCCGTACTGGACGCGAAAAGATTTTTTCTAAGAATGTGGCTCATGTTATGAACGATGAAACTCAACGCAAATATATTCAAGCAATTAAGCGTCTGATGACTAAATGTCAAGAGTATTTTCCAACTGATCCTTCCAGATGTGTGGAATTTCAACCAATTATTAAATCGGCTATCATATAAAATTAAAATAATAATGTACAGTTTATGGAGAAATCTAATTATTTATTTCCCTTACATTACCTACAATTTTAAATAAGTTAAAAAACAAACAATAAAGTTAAATTCAATTATTACAAAAATCGTAATTCTAATAATCCACTTGACTCTTTACAATGAGTTCTTGAGACAATCTTCATCTAATACTCTTATTGGTTAATAAATTTACTAAGCTCGGAATGATAATTAGTTGAAACACTCACAGCTATAATTAATATTTCTCTTGTACTTTGTAAGCTTGTAATTGATAAACAATTGCATCAATTCTCATTGGCTATCTCAGAAATCATTTCTTTTGACCTAACTCTGCACTTCTACGTGCAGCACATTCAATTGCATCCATAAAAGCGGACCTATAAAAATTAAAACAAACTGAAATAATTTATCCAAACACCAGAGTAAATTTAACAAAAATAATTACCTAACTCCACCTCTTTCGAGGGCATGAATACCGGTAATGGTAGTCCCTCCCGGAGAACACACTTCATCTTTTAAAGTCCCAGTATGTTTGCCAGTCTCTAAAACCATTTTAGCTGCTCCAAGCACCGTCTGTGCCGCCAGTGTAGTTGCCATTTCTCTAGGAATGCCCATCTTTACTCCTCCATCTGATAGTGCTTCAATAACCAAATAAACCTACCAATTGCTTAGTGAGCAGTAGCAAAATAACACATCAAAATAACTCACAAATGCGGGTCCACTTCCAGCTAACGCTCCTATAGCATTAATCATCGACTCTGGTACTAATCGACACATACCAGACAACTCAAAGATAGACTGAACCAATTGGATATCATCTTGCGTTGCTTGCAGACCTGGGCAATATACGGCACAACCTTCGCCCACCATTAAAGGAGTATTAGGCATCACCCTTATCACACGTGACCCATGAATCCTAGACAAAATCTAAAAGTAAATATTTAGTATTTTGCATGCATGATTCGAAAACTTACATTTTCCAAAGTTTCGAGTACAGTTCCTGCTAGAACAGACACAAATAATTTGTTGGCACTTTTATTTGAATTGCAAGTTTCAAATATATCGTTTACAGCTTCGGCCAAAATGTGAGGTTTAACACACAAAAATATAACGTCGGCGTTATCTACTATTTCACCATTTTTTGTAGTAACGTGAGCTCCCTTCTCGGACCAACAAGCTAAGTGGGCAATATTTGGTCCAGATACATATACCCTGCTGTAATCTGATCGCCCTATATATTTTGAGTACAAAAATAAATTTAGTTAATAAAATATCAAAAATTTGCATTTACCTTTGCGTACTAATCCTTCACATATTGCTTTTGCCATATTTCCGCCTCCTATAAAACCTAATTTCTGCATTATACTGTTATTATTGAACATGCTTTCCTTCGAAGATTCCATAATTATGTAATAGTCCAATTTTTGTGATTTTTTCTTTTGAATAATTTTCGAGGTTATTAAAAATTTTTGGTGACGTCAGAGCATATAAGTGGATTGGTCAGTAGCGGATACCTAGTAAGGGATATTTGATGTAGTACTATTATTTTTAAGACGCATATTTTTTAAATTATTTATTAGTTGACAAAGCTTTAAGAATCGATAACCTTTAACCACTACCAATCAATTTTGAAAAATATGAGAATATCATATTAATGATATGAGACTATAGGCAAGTGTGTTGGCCTATTCCTTTGAATGTAAATCAGTAGACAGGTGAACGTATAAATATTTATTCCAACATAACAAAAACATAACACGATGATGGTACTACGTAATAACTACAGTGACGACTGTGATGACTAATGTCAACTAATGTTCAGTCCAACCACAGTAGGTGACATAGGATGATGGATCCTAGCGACCTCTACTGTGTGGTTGGTGAACTAGTCTTCAATTTAAATTACAGTACCGGTCGCCACAGTACTCCCCTTCTAGAGAAGACTGTCTGAACGAGACACAAAATTAATAGAAAGAAAAATGATGGTTGCTTGCTTGCTTGATTGGTTCCTTACGAATTCAGATTGCGGAATCTGGTTTTCGCTCCTAACGAGGAATTGTCCTGGCCGGGATATTGAAGGAGTTGGATGCTTGTTTGTTTGTTGCTTGTTTGATTGTTGCTTGTTTGATGCGTTGCTTGTTTGATGCTTTGCGTGTTTGATGCTTAGCTTCTTAACGAATTCAGATTGTGGAATCTGGTTTTCGCTCCTAGCGAGGAATTGTCCTGGTCGGGATATTGAAGAAGCTGGAGCAGGATGCATGAGTACTGGTGCGGTTTATTGCAGCTGTACTGTCATGATTTGTTGCGAGCCGTCTGCCGTTATTGTAGGTTCCACCATATCGTCGTTACCAGTCGTTACCCATTGAATCAAAGTAAATCGCCGAACATAACCAAAAATTTGCACGTGGTCGTAAAATTTTGTTGCGGTTACGTAAATTTATTGGAAACGTGTTGGATGAACGTGTTGAAATTGGAACGTGGAAAAATTATAACGTAAATTTTACCTTGTCTTGAGTTGCGTTTGTTCTTTCTCGGGGTCACCAATATAGGCAAGTGTGTTGGCCTATTCTTTTGAGCGTAAATCAGTAGACAGGTGAACGTATAAATATTTATTCCAACATAACAAAAACATAACACGATGATGGTACTACGTAATAACTACAGTGACGACTGTGATGACTAATGTTCAGTCCAACCACAGTAGGTGACATAGGATGATGGATCCTAGCGACCTCTACTGTGTGGTTGGTGAACTAGTCTTCAATTTAAATTACAGTACCGGTCGCCACAAGACATTTGACAATCCTACATCAAATCACTGATGTTGTACTACCTTCCTACCTAAGGTTGCCAGATATTCTGTATTTAATCTGAGTGTAGTTTAATTTAGACTACATTTCACTCGGTTAGCGATATAGAAGTTCTTATTCTGTATACAGACGTGTTATTGTACAGGGATGAAAGCAAAGCATTTATTCCGCAGTAAATGTACCTCTGTGTGGATGCGGATATCTTCATTTATTCGATTGGATCTGTGATCCATGGTTCAATATAATAAAAATTTGAAGATGTCAGCTTTATGTAAAATAATAAGGGGGTAATATACCCTGCGTTCGGTTAGAAGCTACTTTCGCTGCTAAACATTTCTTTTTTTGCCAAAGCGCTTGGAAGCTCAAAAAAAGGAAAAAAAGAAATGTTTGGTAGCGAAAGTAGCTTCTAACCGAACGCAGGGATAATGTCACTTAAAAAACTTCTTCCAACTTTGTACTAACAAACTATGAAGCGGCAGAATGGAACTTTGCAATAGGTTTATTTTAACTTTAAGTATACCCACTATAAAATGATACAATTCCACTTTGATTTGGGTACACTTTTTGCTTTGGTTGGCCGTCCTCTCTTCCTTTTCATGCCAAGAGGTACATTTTTTGGTTCCATGGGCACCTTTGTGTCTTAAAATGACAAACATATACCCAAAGAATGTTTGCAAACATAAATTACTTCAGAAAACTTGAACAGGTGCACCGAGATGTAACTTTATCATTTTCCGAATAGCAAGTTAATTTTATTATTTTCTGAGCTTTATAAAAGCTACCAAAACATTCCCATTTCAATTGGGTATTTTTCCAGATTTGTACGTCCTCTTGGGTCAAGACTTCTGTAGCATTTGTTGATTTATTAGTATAAATAGAAAATATTTCTTCATCAAGAAAACAATAAATAGTTTAATGATATAAAACTATAGATGTCGCTAAACATTTAGAACAATAAAATGCTTGAAGTTTAGTTCTTGGCAAGTTAAATACAAGCTTGCGAAAATCTTGTCGTAAGATTATGTGCTACTATGTAATACCAACTCTTATATCAATCAACTTATAACTATATAAGAATTAATCATAATAGAAAAAAAATTTTATTGTTGGTAAAAGTAAAACATGTCCGTCGACCAACAAGAAAAACGAATGCGTTGCTATATCGATGTTGATATAGGCGGATTGCAATCTGGTAGAATTATTTTTGAACTATTTTGCGATATAGTCCCAAAAACGTGTGAAAATTTTCGTGCTTTATGTACAGGGGATCAGGGCCTTGGGAAAATAACTAACAAGCCGTTGCATTATAAAGATGTGGTTTTTCATCGGGTTGTTAAAGGTTTCATTATTCAAGGTGGGGATTTTAATAACGGCGATGGAACCGGAGGCGAATCAATCTATGGAGGAACATTTACTGATGAGAATTTTGAATTAAAACATGATCGACCATTTTTACTGTCGATGGCAAATCGCGGAAAGGATACTAATGGATCTCAATTTTTTATTACAACTCATCCTGCACCTCATTTGGACAACATACATGTAGTATTTGGAAGTGTTGTTAGTGGAGCGGACGTGGTATGTCAAATCGAATCCTTACCTGTAGATAAAAGTTTTCGACCATTACAAGATGCCAAGATTACTAAGTGTGGTGAATTAGTGCGAATATCTAGAAAGAAGAAGAAAACGAGGATGATTAGTGATGACGAAGACGAAAGTATTAAAAGAAAAGATAATAGGAAAAGGAAAGAAACTAAAAATAAGGAAAATGATAAAGACTCACTAGAAGAAGGTGAACTGCGAGATGATGAACTTCATCCATTAGTGACTCTCACAAACATCGATCCAGAAGAAATTCCAGGCGTACCGGTTAATAAATATTTATTACGGGGAAAACCACAACAAGAAAATCAAGAGGATGTAAACTGTGATGGTGGTGTTCGGAGGAATCGAGACAATTCGAACATGGTACGAGGACGATATAGTGATTGGAATCGACAAGGTAGAGATAACTTTCCCAAAGAAAGAAAACCTGTAACCATAAGAAGCGGACGTATTGTTAAAGGTAGAGGCACGGTTCGTTATCGTACCGATCGAAGCAGGTCAAGGAGTTTAACTCCAATTCACTGGAGGAAAGAAGAGTCCAAAAAAATTAAATTGTCAGATTATGAAAAAGTGAAGGTTAATAGTAAAAGAAAACGTCATTGATGGTGAAATGAATCCCAAAAGTGGTGTTCCAGAAACGAATTTTTCCAGAATCCAGAGGCGGTCATTCTCATGGAATTATTTTTAAATAAAAATATTATGAACCAATATGTATGTTAGCATAAGCAAGGATTACTAAGCCATACAACCTGAGTCCGGACCTGTACGTTAGAATAAGCGAGGACTACTAAGCCATACCACCTGAATACGGACCTGTAATGAATACGGTCCTGACTAATAATTTTAAATTAAGTGTTGATTAAGTAATACCAACCTAAGTTGGTATTATGAGGGCGGTAATCAACTGAGGTATACTATACCGGAGAATAATTATGTAATAACAAGTAAGATAGAAATAAAGTAATAACGGTAATAAATCGTAAGTACGAAAAAGTAAGTAAAAAGGCTTGTTTTATTTTATTTTACTGTAATTTTTGGCTAACGCTAACATCAGAAGTCGGGATAATTACCCACGTTTAACCACAACAGGATAAGTACAAATTTTTTTTTACGGTTTACTGCTAAATTTGTTTTAGAGATTAGATTAGAATTAATTCAAAGTATCGTATTGTTTTTTTTTAAATTGATCAAAATATAAAATAACCCCACATAATGAAGAAAACGATCCTGACATGTCGAATCTTCAACGGTGTATGAAATTGTTCTTTGAGTTGATCTAATGGCCAATTTTGGACAACGGCCAACAGATAATACAGAAAAGTTTTCCTTTAATCTGTTAAGTCATAACCCGTACGAGAGTAAACATTCCACCGAAGAATGTACCAATCAAATAGACGAAATAAGAAAACGTGCAAAACACTATCTGATCATAATTTTGAAAACAGGAGATGCGCTTAGAGGAATCGGTCGAAAATTTTCGATAGTTGAAGCCACATGAGCGAAACTGGGAACATTTTATTTGAAGATGTAATAATTTTTCCAATCAGAAAACGTGGTATACGAAATTTGTAAGGTCTGCAACCAATGAGTAACTACGGGCAAAGTGGAAGTGATACAGAGTGATGATAAAACCGAAAATTCAAAGTTTATACCGTTACCAACCACACTTAGCCTAAAAATCTAGTTTTATCGTACGGGATAGGTGAAATAGAGTCAAATTTCGTTCGTAAAAGAGTACGCATGGCTAATCCGGGTAATTAAAGAAAATTGATGTTGATACTTCGCGAATATGACAACGAGCCAGAGACGACCTGCAAAGACAAATAAAACTGTTTAGGCTAAAAAGCAATCAAGAAAGCAGTAATTCATGGCTAAGTTGTTCCAATTGTGGAAAAGATGAGCATTTGAAGAAAGATTGTAGAGACACCAAAATTGAACGCTGAATGTAATTTCATCCAGTTAAGAAGATGTTTGGGAAGTGGCGAAAGGGGTCTTCTAGAGATTTAAGACTGCATTAATACTTCAAGTTTGACTTGCTGAACAGTTTCTAAAAATAAAAAGATTATGACGAGCAAAAGAGTATGTGGAAATGTGATGTTTGTCAACGATTAGGACATAACGAATCAAATTACTTTAAAAAAAATAACGGGCAAGAAGTTGTACGGGGATGCCAACTACAGGATAAAAACAAAACTAGTGATAATACGAACCAAGGGGTTTCCCATATAAGAAATTACAACGTATGTTGATTCTGTAAACGTATTAGAGAAACGAGAGGGAGAGACTAAAAAGCTAACTATTTCAAAATGTAGACTAATCTAAGCGAATTGGAAAGAAAACTATTCAAGCGCCAGGACGATATGGCACCATCTTCAATATCGATGCATTGATTGGTTAAGAAATAATTCAATGTACTGGATTATAATATGGGTCAATACAAGAGAGTGTGAACCGAGTCTCAGGCTATCATGGTATTCAATAAAAAAAAAAGCAAACGATTTAACAGCTAATAGGTCAGGATTGGACGAGTGGTTGAAAGATTGATTTATGAAGTTATCACGTTTGAAGATTTGCTGAATCAGGGAAATTGAAAAAGTTCAAGCAACAATTAGTAGCGGGAAACAAACCACTAAAGGGAATACCGAATGGAGAGATGGAGGATCTGAACTATGTGAGAATACTAGTCAACGAAGAGTTTGAAGGAAACAGCGTTAAAATTGGATGTACGTGGATTGGAGGCAATATCTTTGGGATTGGAGAAATAGTGATGAATGATGATACAGGATATACTATCTATTGAGCGTTACGTATTGGGAGGAGCTATTAGAGAAGATTATTGGGATTCTGGCCGTTATTGGATCAAGCCAATGAACAGTGAAGGGAGTAGTAAAGTTACTATATTATTTTCTATTATTTTCTTTTCGCTATAAGTTTTTTTATTCAAGATACTCTTAATATTAAGTGTAGAAGTTACAGATTTTCGAATCAATATTAAGGGTTGCTGTTTAATTACGCCGAATTAATATTGAGGGTTATGTAAACAGATTTTGGAATCAATATTAAGGGGTGCTGTTTAATTACGCCGAATTAATATTGAGGATTATTATAAGCAGTAAGGCCAGGGTTATTATGGCAGTCAGGCTAGAATTATTATGGCGGTTAGGCCGGAATTATTATGGCGGTTAGGCCGGAATTATTATGGCGGTTAGGCCGGAATTATTATGGCGGTTAGGCCGGAATTATTATGGCGGTTAGGCCGGAATTATTATGGCGGTTAGGCCGGAATTATTATGGCGGTTAGGCCGGAATTATTATGGCGGTTAGGCCGGAATTATTATGGCGGTTAGGCCGAAATTTTTATGGCGGTTAGGCCGGATTACTTATTATTATATCGGCAAAGCCGAACTACTTATTATTACGACTGTACGACTGATTATTTATTGTATAACATTAACTTTGATTATTTTTCAGGATTATTAGGATTATTATGGTGAATTATTAGGATTATTATTACGACTGCAAGACTGATTATTTCGGCGGCATGACTGATTATTTATTGTGCAATATTAATTTTGATTATTATTTTTCCTTATATCGCCGGTAAAATCGTGACACGGTAATGAGCAATGACTAGGACAACAATGGTGATTCACAAGCACTAATTGACAAGAAATTGATAAATTGGCCTTACAAAATTTGGGATGAGAGCAAGATTATGTCACGAGGACGCGACAATTGCAGGAAGGCCGTGTTAGCATAAGCAAGGATTACTAAGCCATACAACCTGAGTCCGGACCTGTACGTTAGAATAAGCGAGGACTACTAAGCCATACCACCTGAATACGGACCTGTAATGAATACGGTCCTGACTAATAATTTTAAATTAAGTGTTGATTAAGTAATACCAACCTAAGTTGGTATTATGAGGGCGGTAATCAACTGAGGTATACTATACCGGAGAATAATTATGTAATAACAAGTAAGATAGAAATAAAGTAATAACGGTAATAAATCGTAAGTACGAAAAAGTAAGTAAAAAGGCTTGTTTTATTTTATTTTACTGTAATTTTTGGCTAACGCTAACATGTATTTATAAAAGGCCATACAAATCTTACACTGTTTTGTTTGTATTTCAAATTAAAAGCAATTATGCTTTTATTTTTGATAGTTCTTATAAACTTTTTTTGAATCTATCTCTTCAATTTACATACAAAGTGACTCAAAAAACGAACAAAAATGAGGTTTGCCGTTTCTGCTTCAATTTTTCGATTTGAAACTCCTTCTAATTTTTCAAATCGATTTTGTTTAACTTTTCATAATTTATTCTGTAGAAGCAATGAACTTCCGATAAGAAATTGCTGATCTACCATATTATAAACTTTGCTCTTCGCATAGCTACGTTAAATTGTTAATGACTTAACAATTCTCATGAAGAAAAATTTGCTAGTGAATCGTGAAACCATTCAATGATCTTCTCTTTAAGGACAACTTTATTCATTTTTTTTCTCTTGATAACATAGAAATTATGGCGTATCTTTATAATACCATTTTTGTCCAGTGGTTATTTATGGGTAAAACAGTGCCGTCGACCGTAAGTATCTAATTGATTTATTATTTTTGAAAGATTAAATTTATAGAACCAAAATTCAAACAAGAAATATTATTGTTTTACTTTATTTTAGGTACCAGCATTGTTCACGTTACTATTATTGGTCTCGTGCAGTATAATAATAGCTGTTGAACCTGTATCGCCAAGTCATGGGAGACAACTAAACAGCGCAATTTTTGAAAGCTGGGGATCCACGGAGATTCAAATAACTAGGTTAAGATATACGTGGACTATCAACAACTTGAGCTTTTGTTGCCAAAACAATAACAAAATATTGATATCACCAACGTTTTCGGATGGAACAAATGATGGATGTGCATGGAAATTGCACTTAATGTATCCAATAGAAGTAAACCATTATCACGATGAAAATTATTTTCATTTGTATATAAGTTTGAATGGATGTCAAGCAAAGGCACAGTATAAATTTGGCATTTTAAACGCAAAGGGGAAAGAAATGAATGTTGTAAATAATACATTCGAATTCAGTGATTCAGTAGCAACTGCACCTGAAAGGTTAGTGAAACAAGATTTCCTGTTTGATGAAAAAAATGAGGCTATTGTCCATAATAAGTTAACTATATATTGTGAAATTAATGCTACAATTGGGATTGAAAATTTTTCACAAAAATATAGTCCATTTTTATTACCAAAAAGTCATTTAAAAGAAGATTTGGAGTTTCTGTTCGAAAATGAAGCCTATAGTGATGTCACAATTTCAACTGGTGGCATAGAATTTAAAGCACTCAAAGCTATTTTAGCTGCTCGAAGTTCAGTTTTCAAGACCATGTTTGAACTCGAAAGCCCAAAATCTACCGATATGATTGAAATGAACGATACGGATCACCAAGTGGTGAAAGAAATGTTGCGCTATGTATATACCGATGAACCTTTAAACTTGGAATATTTTGCACCTGATTTGTTAGCTGCTGCCGGAAAATATCAATTAAATGGCTTGAAAAGAATTTGTGAAAATTTCATGTCAGCAAACTTAACCGTTGAAAATGCCGTTAAATTTTACATACTTGGTGATACTTATTCAGCGTTTGAATTGAAGTTTCTCGCAAGTGATTTTATTGCCGCTCATATTTCAGATGTGACTCGTACATTAGAATTCAAATCATTGCTTAGAACACATCCACATCTTGTTGAAGAAATATTTTATGTTATTTCCAAAAAGAATTTTATCGAAGAAGAATAAAAATGAAAAATTATAAGTTTAATAAGTTACCTAGTATAAATGTGTAAAAAATTTATTGTAATGTGAAACGAAATAAAGTTTGTATAATATTACTTGAACGTTAACTCTTCAATTTACGCTTGAATTCAAAAACACGATTAAAAATATTTTTAATGGGATTTTTATAATAGCCCTTAAACGTCTATACTAAATTTTGGGTCACTGAAGTTGCGATTTTATCCCATTATTTTAGAGCAGTTTTTAAGCCATTTTTATTTCTAATTTTTCGAATTTAAATTCTTCTATTAAGGTAATCCCATCGAAATCTATTTTGAAAGTGCTGGGCAAGTTACATTTTTATTAATAAATTAAAATTGAAAGATTTGGGGGGTCCAACTACCCCCGACTTTGGAATTTTTTATTTTTATAAATTTTATTTGAAAGTGCTGGCGAGTGACTTTTGATAAAAGGTTAAGTTATTTAAAAGTACTCGTGAAGTGCTGTAAACTAAATTGGTATCAATCGTTAGAGACTAAATGAGCTTCCATTTTTATCGTTTGGAACTTCAACCGTCGCGGAGTTATTCGCGAAATCTTTGGGGGCGGGGGAGATATGTTTTTTCTATTTTCGCTCTTTTTGAATTTTTGGGTGAAATTGGTGTAAAACGTTAGAGACTAATAATTGAGCTTCCATTCCAAACAGTTTAATTTTATTTTCTGTAAAATTACGGGTATTTCATATTTTCGAGTCCTCCGAGCAAGTTCCATACGATAATCATCAAGTTTAATTCCATTTTATCATGTAGAGTATAGGTAAATTCATAATTTTCATATTGTTAAGTAATTTAAGAAATGTGCTTGTATTTACAATGTTAAAATAATTCACCACTACTTTTGTTGCATTTTATGACTGTGAAAATGTAAGTTACAAAGATGCGTCATTCTGCAAAGTATTGCAATATATTAAATATTGCACATATAAGCGGTTTAGTTTATAGGATAATTACAATAAGTGTTACAATTTAGTTTAGTCAGCGGAATACATGAACTTGGATGACCATTTATTAGAAGAACAATGGAACAATGAAGAGATTTCATATACAGGGTGTCCCCGCACTCACTTTACATAACTTAGGTGGTGATAGAAGACACTTTTCTAAGAACAATATTTAACAAAAATTTTTTTCTAAATTCAAACCCTAAATTCAAAGCATTTTTTTTAATTTCTACCTTCACGTGGCCATAGCCCCGAAAATATTGATTTTTCAGTAAAAATGGTTTACTGCTTTTTTAAAGAGCGTGAAATAATCTACAAACTAGATTCAAACCTTTTATTGTCTAAAATCAACGGCTTTCGAGTTATGAATTAAAGTAAGTTAAAAAATGTCGAAAAATTTGAGCTTTCTTTTTTTTTTGTTTTTTTCAAAACCCTGTATCTTTTAAACGAAACATTTTACAAAAAATCTGACGCCCCATTCCGGATAGGAAATTTAACGGACTACAACTTTCGTCTAATAAAATTTTTTGAGAAACCAATGCATTTCACAGAAAATCAGAAAATAACAAACAATGCAGCTACAAAACATAAAATTAAATTCACAAAATTTTTATTTTTTTTGAAAAATTATTTTATTAATTAATTTTAAATTATTATATTAATAAAGTAATTGTTGAAACTGACCACCCTCATTTTCAATACACAGTCGTGATTGTTTTAAAAGATGTCCCAACAAACCTTTTGTTTACCTTTCTAGGACCGGCTAACTGAGAAACGTAGTCTACTAGTAATTTTTTTTAAGTGCTTCCGGCATATAGCTGGTCGTGGACTTAATTCTGTCACTTGTTCCGGTGGATGCCGACTACCCCAAGCTTCCAATTGAGGAAATTGGGAAGTCAAGACCAAACGGAACACGACAATATATTATCACCAACTTCGGTTTTTAAAGTTATAAAAGCATTCAAAACCGAAGGTAGAGTAAGGGCAATTAAGGGACAAGGACGGCCAAGTATCACAACTAAAGGGGAAGATATTAAAATACAAACAGTCTCGTCTTCAGATCCTTACATGTACGCTCCACGCATTCGTGCAAGGCTTGAAATTTACACCAAAAATCTAATATCGATAGAAACTATAAGACGACGAAGAAAAATGACGTTCTATTCAGATCACGTTTTAAAACCCTCAAATTATTGGGATAAAAACTTAAGGACTGACGAATCTATGATTCGTCTGAAATACAGCCATGGTAGGATGTACGTTTGGAGTAAAAATGCAGACTTTGGAAATTTTGAAAGTTGTTTTGGCGTTTTGAAATATCGGGGTATACGTCCTCTCGTCTCAGCAGGAGTTACATTGGTGAAATCGTCAATACCGAGCATTTCCGGCAAGTGAATGGTATAAGATAGTTTTTTGGATAACTACGAATTTTTTTTGTAATTGTTTAAGTCGGGATTAAACCAGATGATTAAAATTGTTGGACCGCATGTGCATACGAATGGGATGATAACAAAATTGGATTGGTGTCTCGAATTGGGAAGTAGAAGAAAGTAAAAGGTACTCAACGATATTTTATTATATTTTCCGGCGTGTATCTCTAAACGGAAGGTTAATTTAAAATGTAAATGTAACCGTTGTTGTAGAGGTTTATTACCAGGCTTGACGGCTTTGAATTGTGATTAAAGGGTTCAAATACCAGAACTGAGGGGTTTTAAAATTTTTTAAATTTTTTACACAGAAAATGTATTTTACCCATTAAAATTTTGCATATCAAACATGACATTTTATTGTGAGCAGTTCACATCCATGGTGCTATTTTCTCATCAGGAGAAACCATTAATTAATAAATAACATTTCTGAGCTAAGCTGTGGCGTGCAAGGGTTACTGTGCTATTTGCTAAAAAACAATTTTCCCTATTTTTTTTTTTTTTTGATATAGCATTTAAGACAGTACAATATATACGAATGGACTTTATGACTATCTACTTATAAGCTTTATTTACTTTAATCAATGGATTACAAGTTATATAAAAGTAAAGTTTAACAAAATAATTGAGTAAGAATCAGCAACCGTACATTTTGTTGATCTTTGCAATATCGATAGAACTAAGTCTTGTAGCTCTTCCAATTACAACGTCTTCCTAAAAATAATAATTAAAATTCACCTTTGTCCAATGGAAAAACTGTTTCACTTACCTTGGGAACAATGGTTTTTTCACCATTTTTAGAGAAAGCATATTCATCAAAGTGCGTCACACTACCATAATCGTAGGGTTGTCCAAAATTACTAACTGTACTGTCACCATAATGATCAAACAAATGCTCCATGCCTGAAAAGTAAATCGGTATATTTTTGTTAATTCCCATCTCCCCTCCATCATATACTCACCATTTTGAATATTTCCCCATTGAATGGTCACAAATTTATTTCTTCCGGTAGTACTGTGCTGATGGTAGAATCCAGCTGCATGCATGAATTCGTGTGAGATTGTACTATAATACAGGCATCCTTTAGGTTCTAAATTCAATTCTTGCACTCCACCGATTCGGCCAACATAAGACGAACACCTAGCTTTCTTTGCCTGTAAAAATTTAAACAATTTCAAATTTGTATAGCTACTTTTACTAATCAAAACTCACGGTCACTAATACAAAATCCTTTTCGTTCGTGCGTGGCACCACACGAATACAAGTCCTGGCGTAATCTTCCTTAACAACTCGATCGATGAAGCTTTTTTGGCTTGCAGCTAAAAATAGACGAAATCACGATTCGGTTAATTTTCTTTAAGTTACTTACTGAAATTGTCGGAAATAACGTAAGGAATCACACGATTGGGCCAACGCAGGCGGGTTGCGATAACTCCATTTCTCTCTTCATTGCCTGAAAACAGATTTTCGGCTTGTTCTGGAGTGAGAAGAATATCACCTTGGAATTGTCCACTCTTTTGCCACAATTGAGGGTCTTGTTGATCATCAAATGCGAGATGCTCATCTGAAGGAAAAGAAAATGAAGTACGTTGGGAATAAAAAAATGTAATGACCTTAAAGAATAATCTACTATCTACTTACCGTCGTGAACTGGATTTGTTACTGCAAGTTGCAGAAAAATACTTAGACATACTAACAGTACTAATTTCATGATGAATTTTTATTTAACTGCAATTCCAATAAAATTTCCTGTGGCTTTTATACCTATCAAAATTTAAATTTAATTAAAATTGGAGAGTTTTTTTAATTATTATTAATTGATAAGAATTATATATTATTTTACACTACAATAACGATTAAGATGGTACTTAAGATCTTTTATTTATAGATAGTTTAGGTGCACACCAACAGGAATCCATGCTGATAAGATGGTGAACAATGTGAGTGCATCTGTGCAAAAGATAACATTTCCGGTGATAACAAATCTGCCCATCATAGAAGGCCATAAGGTCCGCCACTTGATTTGATTAGAAAGTTTTTGTTATCATAGAATATAAAATAGGGTGCAGCAGTACCAGTAGTCAGTACTCAACTTGTATTCTGTTATTAATCATCGTAGTTGTTTTGTAATTAATGTAGTTGTTCTTTGAATGTAGGTACTTATAGAAAATCAAATAAAAATCTTTTTCTTTTTATAAAGTCTAATGCCCGTTTTCACCAACATTTTTTATTTAAGAATTCCCTAGTAAAGAATTTTTGAAATAGACAACTAATTTTTAGATCAGTATTTTTATCATTAAATTGTCACAGCCTTATGCATAGTCGTACTTTTAAAATGTTACTTAGTAGCTACTAGTTAGTAGCTACTAAAGTGTTGCTATGCATAATTCTTTTAAAATTATTATTTTAGTTAGTATCATACTAATGTATAATTTTATAAATATTTATTTGGCAACACCGCAAAATATCAGATTATAACCTAAAAATATTAATATGATGACGTAAGTCAATTTTTCAACCAATAATATTAGCGAAATTTGAAAATTTGTCATTGCTATAATCAGGGACGTGCCCAAGGGGGGCTGGGGGAGCCTCCCCCTCCCAATATTTTAGGGCGTTGCTAGCATAGCGCTACTACTGTTATATTTAGTATCCAACTAAGAAAACCGTATGCATAGTCGAGTTAAAATGATACTATCCTTAGTAGGATACTAAAATCCTTGGTTACCTAGTAAAAATTTTAGTGGCGATCTTGGGCATGTTTTAGACCATTTTAAGCTTACTTTTAATACAAAGTAAACAATTTTTTTGTATTATATTTTGTCGAAGATTAATTTATTGGTTCTAAGTTGGTAAATTAATTCAGTTGGTAAAAATTAAAATACTCGATTAGTACGCCGTGTATTGAAAATAAAATTTTCTTCTTCTGCACGTATTAGGTAAGTATCCGTTACGACAATATCAATCACGGGTCCTTCCATCTTTTCCTTGGTCCTCCGACATTACGCCTTCTTATAGGTTTGTACAGGATAACTACTTTGGAAGTCGTGTATCGTTCATCCTCATCAGGTGTTTTCTCCACGTTTCACGGTATTCTTCTACTTTATCGCTTAGATTGAAGATGCCCAAAGCATTTCGAAAAGCTTTGGACATCTCATCCGATCATATCCTATCGGATATCCGTGTTTCTCTCTCTATCTCTTCGAGTGTAGCCCATAATAATAATGGAGCTCTACGGGCCTTGTAGACCCATGGCTTGAACAATCTGTCTCCATCTCTTTCGGTCTCTCACTATAACTGTCCAGTCTTCTACTCCCATTGTCCTCAGGTCCTCCTCCACTGCATCTAACCATCTTCTTCTTGGTCTTCTTCTGCTACCTATCGTACCCTGCCTTAGGACTTTTCGGGTCGTTCTCTCTCTCGGTTATCTTTCCACATGCCTCAACCACCTGATCTTTTGGGCCTTAATTACTTCAATTATACTCGGCTCTCCGTAAAGACCCATACCCTCATCATTTTCCAGCCTGCGCCATACGTCATCTATTTGTCATCCACCATAAATTCTTCTAAGAATATTTCATTCCCATCGTGCTACCTTTGCGCTGTCGTTTTTATTCAATGTCAACGTTTCACTACCATATTGTACCGCCGGCCTTATCACTGTTTTGTACATTTGTATCTTTGTTCTTCACGATATCTGCTGTTACGTAATATTGTTTCTAAGCTTGCAGCACTGTTATTTCCTCTAGTTATTCTTACATCAATTTCTGTGCTGTTGTTGAGGTTACCTGCAATTAAAGTTCCCAAATAGATGAAGCTTTCCACGTTCTCAAAATTACTCGTATATATTCCTTCACTCCTACTTTAACCGTAAGTCTTCTCTCAATTATAATAGTTCCGCTGCCTTTTGCGCCCATAACCATGTATTTTGTTTTTGTTTCATTTATCAGCATTCCCATTTTTTCCACTGCCTTAATGAGATTTCTTACGATTTTCTGCAGTTCATGTCGGCTTTTTGCAACTATCACAAGATCGTCCGCATATGCCAGGCATTGGTGGTTTGTATTGTATATCGTTCCGTTTGTGTTTATTCCACTATTTCGGATTATTTTTTCCATTACCAAGTTGAATAATATTGCCGACAAAGGCTTTCCTTGTCTCAACCCGGTCTTTACCTCAAAACTCTCAGATATCTTGTTGTTCGACTTTACATAGCTTTCGGTCTTGTTGAGAGTCATCCTTGCTAACCTTATAATTTTATCCGGTATCCCCAAAGATCTCATTGCGGCATACAACTTGTCTCTATTTACCATATCATAATATGCTTGTTTGAAGTCTATGAAAATCGCGTATAGTTCTACTTTATGTAACATACTTTTGACCAACAAACTTTTGACCCTAGTTGCGCCTATGTTTATGTTCATAGTAACTCAGCTGTATTTGTTTCAGGGTGAATATTTGGTCCATTACAGATCGATTGCTTCTAAAGCCTCATTGGTAGTCACTGATAATTTCTTCGGCAAAATCGTTTGTTTTTTCTTTTATTTTTATTGCAAGTATTATAATATACCGTGTCTTGTAAAGCTATAAAAAGTGTATGTGGATCATATAAATCCTTTGATTTATTATAGCCAGGGAGGTACCCAACCAAAATCCCAAATTTTCGATGGGAAATTGTCCAACTTAATTAATTGAAAATTATCAACTTTCTGTAATAAATTGTCTATTTTTCCTAATGTGGGTTTAGCGGCTTTTACCAACTTTACTAAATTTTGAGTAATTTTGCCAACTTTCTTCCAACATCCTAAAATATTGGGAGGGAGAGGCCATGCCATCCCCCCTTGGGCACGTCCCTGATTATAGCAATGACAAATTTCGCTAATATTATTGGTTAAAAAAATTACTTACGTCATCACATTAATATTTTTAGGTTATAAGCTGATATTTTGCGGTGTTGCCAAATAAATATTTATAAAATCATACATTAGTATGATACTAACTAACATGATACTAAAGTTTCTTTATGCATACCAAAATTTTAGTAGCTACTAAGTTGCCACTAACTAGTAGCTACTAGTATCATTTTAAAGCCATAATGCTGTTTTACATTAAGAACATCTTGAATCATTTGAACTTCTTCGATTCTTTTATTAACGCTTGTAATATCTTTCATTATTTTATTATTTACAAACAGCCTTATTATTAATTAATTTTTAAATTAATGGCGTTTCTGAGACAAGAATATATTATACGATCTAAAATAGTATTCGAAGATTCACCTATCAAACAAGTAAGCAACTTAAAAATTTTGGGCTGCACGCTAGACCTGCATTAGGAGAGAGATATACAAGAAAAAATCGAGAGGTTTAATTGAGTAAATGCAAAAATAAAGCCACTCCTCTAAAATTTTATAAGGTAATGTCCGTACCTAATACAGTTACATATGGCAGCGAGACAAGGGTGATGACTAGAGAGCGTAGAGTGGTGTCAAATAAAGAAGAAAAGGCGTAGCCAAAATCCGATGCAGTAGATTGCGTGACACCCAATTCCACCAATTAACACCAACATAAACAATATTGTACGAGATTTGGTTTCTGCGCATTACCTCCACCTTTACTTCTTTATTTGACACCACTCTAATTATATGCACAACAAACCGATCTTGAGGTAACACCCCATAAACAATTAGTTAAGAAAAATTTATTAGCGCTAATAAACGTTTCCTATTAGTAACAAATTTTTCTTAAATGTTTATGGGGTGTTACCTCAAGACCGGTCTGTTGTGCATATAAATCCGCTCTCTAGTGATGACAAAGAAACTGGAAAGTAAATTACAACGCGCTGAAATGAGGTTTTTAAGATCTATCATGGGCTACACTCGAAGAGACCAGGGAGAAACACGGATATCCGAAATGCTTTGGGCATCTTCAATCTAAGCGATAAAATAGAAGAATACTGTGAAACGTGGAGAAAACACCTGATGAGGATGAACGATACACGACTTCCAAAGTAGTTATCCTGTACAAACCTATAGGACGGCGTAATGTCGCAGGACCATGGAAAAGATGGAAGTACCCGTGATTGATGGTGTCGTAACGGGTACTTACCTAATACATGCAGAAGAAGAAAAATTTATTTTCAATACACGGCGTACTAATCGAGTATTTTAATTTTTACCAACTGAATTAATTTACCAACTTCAAACCAATAAATTAATGTTCGACAAAATACAATACAAAAAAATTGTTTACTTTATCGAAAATAAAATTTTTACTAGGCAACCGATTATTTTAGTAAGGAAAACGACTATGCATACGGTTTTCTTAGTTGGATACTAAATATGACACTAGTAGCGCGTTAGTAGCTACTAAGGTGACTATGCATACGGCTGTCAGTATTTTTTAAAATAAATGGTAAGTATATAATAATATTTTGGTCAGTATAATACATTTGTTATTTTGATCAGTACCTATACTATACTGTAAGTTGCTTATTTGGATATTACATTTTAATGCTTAGTAGATTTTTGTTGTCAATAACCATTTAATTATAATTATAGAAGTTATACATTATAATATTTAAAGTGAAAATATATAGATATAGTCCTTGCCAAATATCTGTGCGTCTACGTCATAATTGAAAATGGTATGAATCAAGCTGGAAAACATGAGTCAAACGAGTGCTTTTTAAAATGCATCTTTTCTTTTTAATTTAATGCAACTTTCTCTCTTACCATAGAAACGTAGACGTAACAACTACGTAAATCAAAAATTTTTACCCATTATTTATGGTAATAGCTCAGACATACAAATTTTTTATTGCTTGTTTCTATAATTTGCAATAATAGTAACGTGCGACTTTTATTAGTTTCGGTCAACAAGACATGCAAATGTTTTTGTACTCTTTTTACTAAAGCTGAACGACGTCCTACATTATATTCAGTACGTCATTTCTTAATCAGAAATTAGTGACGTAGACGCACAGATATTTGACAAGGACTTTATATTTTATGTTTTATTAACTTTAATAATATTTTAATTAGTTATTAAAATGTAACTTTTATTATTTATATTGAAGTTAAGGTAAATAAAATCTATAAATGAAAGTAGATAAACCATTTTTTATATTCACTAATTACTCTAAATAATGATATATTTGTCTTTATATTATTATCATTTGACAAGCTAAAATAAGAGCGAAACAAAATTTTGTCATGATAAATATTACATTTTAGTAACTAATTAAAAAATTATTGAAAAAAATATAAGTTTTTTTTTTTTATTAACTCCTGGATACAAGTAGTAATCTATCCTAAGATAATAAACTTTTTATACTGACAAATTACAAAGCATGTAAAGAATTGTTCCATTGAGCAATCTCTTTATCAAATATAAACCCTTCTAAGTTTATACAAAATGTCTATTCACTAGATCAGCTGGCTGAGTTAGTGATACTGATCTTTTGCTCTTGAGTATGGACAATTGTAACACCCCGGAAATTAAGGGTTAATTTCGGGTTGTTTATTTCTCTAGTTATGGTTTTTAAAGGATTTAAAAGTTAAAATGCAATTTTAGATGTAAAAGAAAATAATTTGTGTACGCCTATGGAAATGCAGTAATTCAAATGTGCTGACGTTTTAGAAAATTTTTCGATTCTTATACCTCTGGAATCAGCGTAAAATTTCGTTCAAATTAAAATATCGACGGGATCGAGTCGAAATTACTTTGAGCTAAAATTCAAATTTAACTTTGCGACAAAGTAAATTACTACATTGTAATGTAGAAAATATACCTACGTATTGCAGGTGTGCTACGTGCTGAGATACGGAGAGAATTTGATGACCATTTCCTCTTAGATAAGGATTACACTTCCCATCTTAGTGACAAGATTCGAGGCCAATTCTTAATATTGGTCCTACAAAGAAATGAATTGAATATTTGTAACGTTTAAGAGATAACGATTCCCAGTATCTAAAAATAATTTGAAAAAGTCAAAAAATGTAGAAATTAGAAATAAATTTTCAATTACCAGTAGACGCGTGTGGGAATTGCTAAGTCGGCTATTTCTACGCGCAGAAAAAATGTAGCTTCCTCTAATTGCCGGAAGAACGTCTTTTACTCACATGGATTTTAACATAAGAAATAAAAAGATTCACTTTGGAAGAGAAGTGGGTCAGAAGTTATAAATATGGGTAACTGTACTGATAAGAGGGAGTCCCATTGTTACCTGCATCAAAATTGCGTTGTTCGAGGAGCGATCATAGACGCTTTTTGATAAGGGTACAAATTTGTAGACTCGAGTGTGCGGGTTAATTTTGTGAATTAAATAGAGAGTCCTCCTTCACCTGTTGCTAAGAAACTTGCTGTCCATTTGGAAGCAAATTTCGAAAACACAAAGCTGAAGTCGAAGACTCCAATGTGCGATTTTGTTTTTGAATTTCATGATTGAGTTTTGTAAAGTACAAACGCTCAATTAATAATTTTGTTTGCAACTATTTATCGAACTATTATTTGAATAAATACGTTAGTGGTGGTCAATTAACTTTAAATAATTGAATTAATTTCTCGACTTAAATAAATAAGTTAAGTTTTTGTGGTTTTGCTAAAACAACTAAAGGTAAAAATTTATTGTTTACTGATAAATGATTTTATTTTGTGTGCACGTTTGTCAAATCATAATTTGAGAACGCAAATTTTTGTATTCTAACGAGTTGTTAAGGAAATGTATTTGGGTTCCTTATAATAATTAATTTGAGTGAGATTTGCTCATCAGGTTATTGATACTTAATGTTAAAGGATAATCGCGAGACGATTGTTTCCTCGTTTGTTGATAGTTTTGGCTGCATATAAGTTTAGCCAATATTATTTAATCGTTAAAATAAGGTTTGATAAGTTAATCTGTTTTATGTTTAATTTTGGAAATCTGAATAATTGATATTCAGAGACGGAAACAATTTGTAGTTGGTTGAATGTTTCGTCAATTATTACTTTCAAAAGTTATTTTGTTGTTTATACTGTGGCAAAAGTGTTGTCATATTATAATTTCGAGTTTAATTATTTTTGTAAATTTTTGTAAATAATTCAGTTTAATTTAATAAATTGTTATATTTGGGAAATATTAATTCTTTTATTTTGATTTTAAAAGAACCCCATAAAATAAAGTGGAAGTTTTTCAAAAGTTAACGATTCCTACGTTTTCCCAAAATCACTGCAAAGGGCACCTTTCACCCTACGTTAGCCAGCGATATTTACGTCATTTCGTGAAGATTGGGAAATCAAACCAGGGCTACCAAAACGTATCGAAGAGGTCCAGGACAACGAACAAAGAGAATTTTGTCGGGTGGCAGCGTTAAAACTAAAAATAGACTGTCCTTTGTTACCGTGGAACCTTCGTTGATATTCCCAAAAATGTAGGAGTATCTCAAAACTCGAGAAATTTTTGCGAAACCAAATAAATTTAGAGAACATTCTGGGGTGACTTTTTATTTAGGCCAAGTAAAAAGGTTCTTGTGTTTTCTAAAATTATTATCAAAATTTTAAGAGAAAATTTTATAATTAATTTTAATAACGCACCCCCGGTTGTTACAGAAGCTTGATACCAATTTTACCCAAAAATTCAAAATAAGAGCAAAAATGGAAAGAAAAGGAATAAAATGAAAAGCTCTAACGTTTTGACACCAATATCACCCCAAAATTCAACATCAGAGCGAAAATAGAAAAATATGTCCCCCCCAAAATTTTCCGAATAACTCCGCCACGGTTCAAGCTCAAACAAATGAAAGTTCATTTAGGCTATAAAGTTCGATACCAATTTCACCCCAAAATTAAACTTCGAGGGGCGCCAACGTGTTTACTTTCAGGAAGGGCGTTAAATTAATAAATTAGTAGCTATAGACACCCGTAGCCCCCACCCTCCAACTCGAATTTTGTGGTGAAATTGGTATCAAATGTTAGAGCCTAAATAAAGTTTCCGTCTCTTTCGTTTGAGCCTCAACTGTCGCAGAGATATTCGCAAAATCTTTTTTGGGGGGGGGGCTGTAGACATGTTTTTCTATTTTTGCTCTTATTTGAATTTTTGGGTGAAATTTGTGTCAAACGTTAGAATCTGAATGAGCTTCTATTTCCATCATTTTAATTTAATTTTTTACAAACTTATGGGTATTTTAAATTAAAGCTCAAATGAAAAAAATTGGAGGCTCATTTAGGCTCTAATGATCGACTGCACTATCATGCTAGGAGCTTTTCCTCCACGAGTACTTACTTCTAAATAACATACAATTTTTTTTTTAATATTTAATAAAATTTATTACTACGGCCCACTTGATGTTTTTGTCAAAAGACGATATTTCAATTCTTAATAAAAATTTAACTGACCCAGTACCTACTTTCAAATAAAATTTAAAAAAATAAAAAATTCCAAAGTCGGGGGTAGGCGTCAAGTTGGACCCTCTTTGGTTAAAAATGGTTATTTGCTAATAATAAATTAACTGACCCAGCACTTCCAAATGATGCAAAAAAATTTATAAATTCCAAAATGCGGGGTACAACTTGACGGAGCACTAAAAAGTAAAAAATAATTTTTACTTTATGGTGTACCTTTTTAATTTTAAATAATAAAGGATTTTTTTATAATCTATTTGCCCTTGCTATGATCATGCTTTTTGTCAGAGCCCTATATGGCGTAACATTTCAATTTATAACCCTTTTAATTATTGTAAACTGTTTTCTTTGTTCTCCCCTTGGTACATATAACATGTTAGCCATTTCCGTGATTATGCTTTCCCTCAGAGCCCCATATTATTTTATTACCATTTTTATATTATTTATTTTGCGTTGTATTTGTAGACCTCAATTTGTATTCTATTCAGCCTTTTTTGCCATAAAATAAATCGTATTTATTTCTATCCACATGTTCTTTTCGAGATTACAGTGGATTGGAAAACTTCAAGTGATAAGAAAATAAGAATAGATATTTTATTAAAAATACAAGTGTTTTAATTAATAAATTTAATTTTCTTACAACTTTTCATTTTTACTTATTTAAAAAGTTCACCCCCTTAAATTAATGTCTTACATCTGTATGGATGTGGACTATTTACAGCAATCCATTCTTTGTTTCAATTATTTTATTATTAAAAATTCCCTTTTTGGTGTATTTACGATGACAGTTTCATTATCATTCATGTAGTTATGTGAGATCCCAGTATTTGAATTAACAGGTCGTCAATTGTGTAAAAACTCCTATATAGACCAACAAAAACTTTTTACATTTTGATTACCGTTTGGGAGGTTTGAGTACTATTCATAAGGTAATTATTTCTATATAAGACAGTTATCACAATCGACGATAAAAGATAGAACTATTATCTCACATCTTTGCCAATAGCTTCTTTGACGTTACTATGACCATCTGCAATTAATAATTCTGCCAATTCCCTTTTAATTTTGGAAACTACAGGAGGTCCTTCGTATATTAAACTAGTGTATATTTGTACAACACTAGCACCAGCTTTTATTTTGTCATATGCATCTTGACCGCTAAATATTCCACCAACACCTACAAGTAAACAAATGTAAATAATTATTGTGTTGGTGGTGGTAAAATATACTCACCAATTATAGTCATTCCATCTGTCAACTTGTACATATTTGCTATCATTTGAGTGGCCCTTTCCTTTAACGGTTGTCCACTTAAACCACCAATTTCATTTTTACTACTTTCATTTAAAAGTGACTCTGGCCTATCGACCGTTGTGTTACTAATAATTAAACCATCAATGGTACAAGATTTCATTTTTAACACATCTGCTATTTCACTAAGTTCTTGATATGTTAAATCGGGAGCCAATTTTAACAATATACGAGGTTTCGTTTCACTCGACAAATTGTTCTTTGCTTTTACCAACTCCGATAGAAGAGCTTGTAAAGCTACTTTGGTTTGCATGCTTCTTAAACCTGGAGTGTTTGGACTACTGACATTAATAACTAAATAATCGGAAACTTCTCCAAATTTAATTAACCCTTCCACATAATCACGTATGGGATCCAACGAGGTTTTGTTCTTCCCCAAATTTATTCCTACAGTGTAATTACAATTATCTTTAAAACGTAATTTTTCTAAACGCGCATAAACTTCATCGTGACCATCACTATTGAATCCATACCTGAGACGAAAAGCAATCGTTGTGTAATAATTATTCCGAAAAATTAAAACAAGAATTTACCTATTTATCACAGCTTTATCCTCACTTAACCGGAAGACCCTTGGTTTATCGTTTCCAGGTTGAGGTAATGGAGTTACGGATCCGATTTCAACAAACCCAAATCCCAAGTCACGTAAACCCATTATCGCCTCAGCGTGCTTATCAAAACCTGCAGCCAAACCAATAGGATTTGACAATTTCCTTCCAAACAAATTGATTTCCTATAAAAGAAAATTTAATAAAGAAACCAAAGATTATGTAATGAAATTACCAAAACGTCAGCATCTTCAAATCGACTCTTTGGAACCATACGATATTTGCTTGCTGCTATAGCCAACCTATGTGCCTTCTCGGGTTCCAAACAGTGAACAATCGGCATGACAACATTTTTATAAAACTTTTCATTGCCTTTATATAAACCGATAACGGTGAAGGCACCTACACCACTTAAAGTAACAATCACAGTGGATCGTAATTTTTTCTAAAAGTAAATTATTATTAAATAACATAATACTAATTCAATATTTATTTAGTATTACTTACATTTTTGAAAATAGAATTCATTGTTTACGATTAAATATAACACAAATCAAAAGTTAAAAGAAAAGAAGTCAAAGTAAATGATAACCTATACATTACACCGATGACATTAAACTGACATAATAATAACACGTGGGGAAGGTTAGAAATGAAAACAATTAAAAATCGATTTATTTATCATGTTTTATATTGGTAATTTAGATTATTTTACAATAATTTGATTAGTGCAAATTTTAAAATTTTGTCAGAGGCGTAACAACAATACAGTTTACAGCCACAATACCAGTGACGGTACTAGGGTACTAGGCAGTGCTAGTGAGTGCTAAGGTGGCCAGCAGTGGCCAGGTCGCAAATAAATAATGTAAAAAATTAAAACTTAAAAAAACCTTTTATTTAAAATAGCTGGAAGGCCCACCCACGGACGGGCAGTTCGCCAAAGTTGAAAAATCGATTGGTGTGCTACTCGATCCAAGGGGGGAGGTGGTTTTAAGTTGGTACTACCAACGACCAATCAGAATACGTTGTATAACGAAAAAAATGACACGCTGGAGGCGGAGGCGGCGGCGGAGCGTGCTGGTCTTTTATATGTTTGATTAAAAAGGTGCACTAAAAGCAAAATATAATTTCAATAAGAGCATACAAAGCTTCCTATAGCGAGAGGCTATTTATTTATAGGTAGGTAGAGGTAATTTTATTCATAGTGGTTGGGAGTGGCTAATGTGCAGAAACGAATATTCGTCATTTCGGTTCTATGTTTGTGCCAATTGGTGGAATTGGGTGTCAAGCGTTCTCCCTCCTCATTTGCCGTGCAAGCCCAGTCACTGAATACTCACAAAATATAATAATTACAACTTGATATTTTTTACATGGTATATAAATTCATCTGTAGAATAAAAACAGCCTTTCAGAAGTATCCTTTTGATTACCCTCCCGAAACCCTCAGGGGCTTAAGGCTGAAAAGCCTAAGTACGGGTAATGGCGCACCCGAGGTACCCTAGCTACAGATGAAGAAAACACGCCATTCGTCTGCTAATATACCGTAAGGTGATCCTTGTGCAACAACAACCGGCAATAGGTGTGGTGCTGGTACGCTGCAGAAGGAACACCACGGGGGGATGGGCTTAACCGCCTAGCCTACGAGGAGGAAAACCTCTATAAAAAATCCCTAAAGTTAAGGTGGAACAGCATATGCCGAAAACTGTATGGTTGGGAAGGTAATCCTAATCACTAATATGCGAACTCCGGATACCAGGCGACATCTCGGTTTCAATAGCCTTCTTGCGGCATGCGGGGCTCTGCCGCAAGTGACCGTTCTTCCCTAGCTCTCGTGGGACCACTATGGAAAATACAGAGAAAAAAGAGGGAGACTCGCCCTTAACAGAGTCAACAACATGGGTCTCTCAAAGCCCTAATATACTGGTAGACATCCAAGAGCCTGTGGTACAGAATGAAAATTCTGACCGAAAGGCTGATGATGTTGAACCAATGGTACTGGGTGAAAATCCAGACCAAAAAGTAGAGGATGTACTCCACGCGAGCAGCGACGATGACGTCAACAATGCCCTACAAAACCTTCAACTGAAGGAAAAAAGGGTCAGACTCAGTGGAGCTGCTCGCAGACAGATGAAGTACTTCATCCAAAAGGGTCAACCGACTGACAAAGCCAGGGAACTTGCCCTAAAAGGATATAATCCTAGCATATCTGCCAAGAGGAACAGATCCGATGGCGGTACTCCGGAATCCCGTGATAACAAGCGGACGAGGACTGATGAAGGTACGGCTACGCCTAATGTGGTAGCAAAGCCGTCCTTCAGCCAGGCTTTAACCGGAGTAAAAATAGGAATTATACATTCCCTATATCCAAAAGAACTCCTGACTATGGAACAACTCGAAGTCATTCAGGAAGCAATTTTGGACAAAATAATGGAAAAAGGTAAATTGGCTGCTATAAAGCCAAAATTCAACCAAATCCATAAAAGACCAGGGTGGCTCGGCATTATGTGTGCCGATGCAGCCACAGCAGAATGGGTAAAGGGCCTAGAGGCCGAACTTAAACCCTGGGAAGGTGCCACATTGAAGTTCGTGTCAGAGGCCGAAATGCCTCACACGGAGATATTTGTGGCATACTTACCGGGAAGTAAAGAATATCCGGACGAAAAAATCCTGGGTCTCATAGAAGCCCAAAATGAGGACCTTAACGCCTCAAGCTGGCGGATTATACGCAAAGTTATAACCGGCCCAACTACAGAGGTAACACTCTCAGCTGACACATAGTAAGCTGAAAATCTTAAAAAGCTGAACTATAGGATCGGCTATAGATTCGGGCAGATACAGTTACACCCGAAAAAGGGCAAACAGGAAAAAGCCCAAACTGACACAAGTTCAGGTACCTCAACATTGAGTGTGCCAAGCACCAGTGGAAGTAAAAATAATTCCGCTCAGGGAGGACAGCAGGGAAGCTCCGGTGCGCGCCCCAAAGTGCCCAATAAGGGCAATAGGGGACGTAAGCCGAGCACAACTGCAAATCCTGGGAAACCGCCACCAAAAGTGGCAAAAACCAGGACAAATCCCCAATCGGAGCAGAAAGGGGCCAAAAATAAGCCTTCAACCTGAAATGCATCCAAATAAACCTCCATTATGCAAGGTCGCCCTCGAGTGACTTGTACCGGAGGTTTATAAGGAAGCAAATTTCCATAGGGCTGATTCAAGAGCCCTGGATAAATGGAGGAAGAATTAGGGGACTCCCTGAAAGAACGGCAAACGTCCTTGCCGACTATAGGTATGGACATCCAAGAGCAGCACTATTGCTCAGGAAAGGTATTAACTTTGTTCCCATTCCAGAATTCAACACCAGGGACTTGGCAGCTGCCGTGGTTGAACTGCCAATGGAGAAGGGCAAGAGGAGTGTAGTAATAGCCTCAGCCTACTTTCCGGGCGACGAGACCGGGGTCCCACCAGAGGAAGTACAACGCCTCATCAGTTGGTGTCGAAGGAGAAGCAAACATCTACTTCTGGGCTGCGATGCGAATGCGCACAATGAGATCTGGGGCAGCACAGATACAAATGACAGAGGTAAGGATTTACTTGATTATATTTGTTCCAACAACTTGGACATTTTAAATGAAGGTAAAGCACCGACCTTTATAAACGCGATTCGCCAAGAGGTGCTCGACCTCACACTGGCTACTCCGTTTATAAGTCAAATCCTGAAAAATTGGAGAGTGATGAAGGAGGCATCCTTCTCAGATCACGCCTCTATTGCATTTGAAATAGAGAGCACAAAAGTGGAAGTAGTGAAATGCAGAGTGCCCAAAAAGACAGACTGGTGCCTCTACAAAGAGACACTAAGGACTGAGCTAGATGGCCTTCAATATGAAGTAGCTACAACAGAGGATCTAGAAACAGCCTCGAACCACATTAATCAGTGCATAATGAACTCATATGAGGTAAGTTGTCCACTGAAGAAAAGAACTGTCTCTCGAGACGTACCTTGGTGGAATGCAGAACTGGAGAGGCTAAAAGTCATAGCCAGGAAACCATTCAATAGGGCCAAAAGAACAGGCCAATGGGAGGACTATTCAGAAGCCCTAACAAAGTACAATATAGAATTGAGGAAATCCAAAAGACAATCATGGATGCGTTTCTGCGAGGGGATTGATAAAACGGCCCCAGCAGCGCGCATTCAAAAAACATTGGCTAAGGATCACTCAAATACCATTGGACTCATAAAACAGTCAAATGGTGCTTATACCGAGAACATCGGAGAAAGTTTAAATGTGTTGTTAAAAACACACTTCTCGGGGTCCACGGTTATAGCAACAACAAACCAGACGCAAGAAATGTCCCAAGTTAATGGAAACTTGCATTCCAGTAGGGATAGCAGAAGGTTAACAGGAAAAATCTTCACCTTGGAGAAAGTGAAATGGGCTATTAACAGTTTTCAGCCCTACAAATCACCTGGATGGGACGGAATATTTCCAGCCCTACTTCAGAAAGGAGTGGATATGATCGCTCCATGTTTAACAGCAATATATAAAGCTAGCTATGCATTGGGGTATATACCCACAGCATGGAGAAAGGTTAAAGTGGTATTTTTACCAAAAGCGGGCAGAAGGCCTCCTGAAGAGGCCAAATCATATCGCCCAATTAGCCTAACCTCCTTTCTCCTCAAATCAATGGAGAAAATTGTTGACAATTATATTAGAAGCGAATATCTCAAAAGGATACCGCTTCGTATAAAACAATTTGCCTACCAACCAGGCAAATCCACAGTGGATGCACTTCATCACCTTGTAAGAGAAATTGAAAAATCTCTCGATGCAAAAGAAATCGCGGTAGGAGTATTTATAGATATAGAGGGTGCCTTTGACAAAAACTCAATTAGATCTATAAAGACAGCCGCCGCGAGACATGGCATTGAACTACCCACGATAACTTGGATAGAGGCAATGCTTAAAAGCCGAATAGTAACGGCTTCTTTAGGAGGGGAGGAAATCTCGATGGCTACGGTGAGGGGATGCCCACAAGGTGGGGTCCTATCACCTCTCCTGTGGTCCATTGTAGTGAACGACCTACTAAAGAAATTAACTGACGAAGGATTCTGCGTATTAGGATATGCGGATGACATTGTCATTATAATTAGGGGCAAACATGACGGCATAATCTCAAGCCTCATACAAACTGCCCTAAACAAAATAAATGATTGGTGCGAAAAGGAGGAACTTACAGTGAATCCTTCAAAAACCATCATAGTTCCATTCACTATACGTAGAAAGATGAACCTAAAAGCTCCACAGCTTAAAGGCTCTACGATAAGTTTTTCGGGCGAGGTAAAGTATCTGGGGGTAACTCTGGATGCCAAACTCCTCTGGAAATCTCATGTGGATAAAATTCTCGCCAAAACAACAAACGCCTTCTGGGCGTGTCGAAAACTCTTTGGAAAGACTTGGGGACTAAGACCGAAAATGATCCATTGGTCATATACGTCAATAATAAGACCCATTGTCACATACGCGTCAATTGTATGGTGGACAAAAACAAATGAAATCACGACACAAAGCAATATGCAGAAATTGCAACGGCTAGCGTGTCTGGGCATAACGGGAGCTATGCGAACAACCCCAACAGTGGCCATGCATGGAGGCACTCTTGGATCTACCGCCTCTACACCTACAGGTGCAGAGGGAGGGTCTACAAGCTGCCACAAAAATTGCCTAAATCAGGAAATTCAAACCAGGAGACAAGACAGGTCACCTAAAGATACTGAACTTTCTAAAGCCAGATCTGTTTGAAAAGCCTTGGGATATCATTCCAAGAACTTTTGACTTTCAGAAGCCGTTTGAGGTTGTTATTCAGGACCGCAATACGGCTAGAAATCAAAAAATACAAGCGGATAATAAATCCTCCAACTGGTACACAGATGGATCAAAAACTGAACAGGGAACTGGAATAGGCATACATGGCCTAAATTACTCGGCATCAATAGCCTTAGGAACCCATCCCACAATTATGCAAGCTGAAATACTTGCGATTGAACTGTGTGCCCATGAATGCCTTCGAAGGAATTTAAAGGGAAAGCAGATCAATATAATGTCGGACAGCCAAGCTGCGATAAAGGCACTCGAAGCAAACAGCTTTGAGTCCTTGTCTACATGGGAATGTAGACAATCTCTCAAGAAACTGGCAATGGGCAACAAAATTGCCCTACGCTGGGTGCCAGGTCATGAGGGAATTGAGGGTAATGAAATAGCCGACAGACTTGCTAGATCAGGCTCAAAAACGCCCCCGATTGGACCTGAACCATACTGTGGGCTAACCAAAGCACACAGGGGGCTAGAGGTCCAAAAATGGGAGGCAGAGAACAAGGAAACTCTCTGGAATAATACACCAGGACAAAGACAGGCGAAGAAATTTATAAAGTACTCGACTGCAGAGGCTAAAAAGCTCATTCTTTTGACAAATAATGAAATTAGACTCATTACGGGGTTGTTCACCGGACACTGCCCGGTGAAATATCACCTCAAAAAAATGAGACTAGAAGATAATGACAGGTGCAGACTTTGTGAATCGGAAACGGAGACGGCCGAGCACATCCTCTGTAACTGCGATGCCTTAGGCCGACTCAGGCTTAAACATCTGGGACAGTTACAACCCAAAGAGGTAAAAAGCAAACCCCTCAGGAGCATTCTGTGTTTCGCTAGCGAGATTGAATTCCGGAATACCTAATTAGTAGGGTTATGAACAAAAGATCAATACTGGTCGCAGTTCTGAAAGGCTCTCGTAGCCAATCGACCCCTAAGTACCAATACCAATACCCTCCCGAACCGAATTGGAGACAGTCTTCTTTTCTTCCGGAAGTACATTAAAAAATTTAATTGCATGGAATGCAGTTGCTTCTCTGGAGCGAAAATGCCGATGCAATTCCGGTACAATATTTTTCCTACCACGCATGTTATAACCATGTGCAAATGTATTATAAGAGGACTTGTTTTATTTTAAGTATTTTAGCGTCAAGACACGGCAGCGTCAGGATCTCCAGCTCCGAAAATTTATAGTTACCATCATCATCATATTCCAGACCAAAAATGATTCTTATTGCCTTTCTTTGCAATCCAAAAAGTGTATGAGTATGTGCAGAGTGATCTCACACTAAAATGCCATAGCGTCGGCTTATTGCCAAAACAAGATAACTCCATTTTTGAGCAAAATGAGTTATAATCATGATTGCATTAAAATAAGCGCAAAGTATATTCTGGCAAAACCAAATAACTGCAAGTTCAATGTTAAAGGAGTTATTAAGAAGTTCATTTTTAACTAACTCCAACTTGTTTGTTAATAACGTTGAACAACGCTAAAATAAGTTAAGTGCAGTTTATCTTGTTTAGAATAAAATAATAAGTATGAATTAAATCGCAATTGTAAAACAATCAACTAAGCAAAACCAGATAAGTACTCTTATTCAACTAATCAAACATTAAAATCCGTTTATCTCAAAACTATCATTTTGGAGTTATCTTGTTTTGGCACTAAACCGACGATAGGATAAGACTCCTTGAATTAACTCAAAGTATGCCACCCTTAATGGAATCCTTTTTAGTTGATGGAAACATTAATATTTTATTTTTAGTGGAAAATTAGGGGTCAAGGGCCAGATTGGAGGCAGTGCATTCTGAAAACTTCCGTCTCATATCACATTTTTGTAGAATTATTAAGAAGCATGGAGGTGTCTGTGCTTTGGCTGGAGACAATTATAATGTCAGTGCGTTAAATTTAGAGGAATTCTGTGAAGAATTGATATGTGAAGTATGTGGTTTCGTCTTTGAGACAAATAATTATTTGTTATAATCAATTATTTGTTTAAATTAAAAGTTATAATAATTATAATCTGTGAAGCAGATGCGAGCGAAGCTCGCTTATCTCCTTCATCTACATCCGACACTTGACGTTGGGAAATTTAATTTAAAGACTGAGCATTGGTAGTTATGACTCAAAAGTAGTCAAAAGTAAACTGAACTGAGAAATCTCCACGAGGTATGCATTAGGAACTAACACAGCTTCATCCTATAAAAATTTTCCAGGTATGTGCTTTAGATGTTTGGTGGTTCACCCTGTATATATCATTAAAACAAAAAACTTCACGTTTTTAATATAAATTTTAAATAAAACTATTTACCAACTTAAGTAATACATGAATATATAATTAACAAATTAATCATTTGTTAATTTTAACACAAAATAATAATACACTAATCATAAACATCCTACAAACAATGTAAACAAACGATCTGACAGCTGCAGGTGTACTCATCGACCAAGTTCAAATTACCGACGAGTGGTGGTGTTTGGTTAATGTAAATTCCCAATAGGTAAAACCTTTCAATGCGCAACAACGCATGCGCTTTATTATTTTTAGTTTACCCCGATTTTTCGTTTTTTTCCAGAATTTTAGAAAAACAAAATTAACTGTAACAAAAACTGCCCTCTGAATCGCAACCCCTAATGAGAGGGTTAACCCAACCAGAGACCACAGTCCATGACAATCCGGAAAGGACCTCTCCAGTTTGTTTAGCCACGATGTTAATAAATTAACTCGTTATTCATGCGAAGGCATGGATCATTGATTCTGGAAAAAATAATGGTAGCTTGGGGGAACTCAAAAAAAAACGAAAATGGTGGTAGACGTGCATTAATTGAAACAAGAATTTGAGAGGTGCTTTCACTATGCCCAACAATTGCAAAGTTGTGTGGTAAACAATGCACAGTAGCAAATGAAAAATTCTGGTGCTAATATCACAGAGTGCACCCTCCTAAAATTTGCAAGCACCCACAAAATCGTAACCTTTAATGGGCTACTAGCCCTGCATTCGGTTAGAAGCTATTTTCACTGCCAAACGATACCAAACATTTCTTTTACGTTGGTTTTACACCTAAATTTTTGTAGTGTTTGCAGCGACTGAAAGGGGCGGAGCCAAAGCTTTTGGAAGCGAGTGGAAGCTTCTTCCCGAACGCAAAAGAAATATTTAGTGCGTTTGGTAGCGAAAGTAGCTTCTACCCTAGCACTATTGCAAGTTTACAATCATACAGGTGACAGACGCTTCCTTCTACTCGTATTATGACGAATTTGCTTGATAGGGGTGAACTTGATCCTTGCAAATTTCTCTTAAGAAACTCTCGACGTCAGACACTGTTTCGCGAACAAACACTGCTGCAGATGGCAGATCTGTAGCTGGACCTTGAGAGGGACGATGCTGGTGATATTAAGCGACACTGGACCATCCAGATAATAAAAAAAATTCATAAAGGGATCTGTCAAAGTTGTAGGCTAGGGTCTGGTTGTCAAAACACAACACCAGAGTCGCTCCCAATCGGAGGAAAACGCAAATGGTCGTACCACAAGCACATCAAAAACAAACACTCGTAGCAGTATGCGCAATCGAGTAACTCTCATCTCTTGTGTTTCTGTTAGGCAGATGCTTACAGAAGCCAAAAATCATACCAAACGACAGTAGTTATTCGTCAATACTCGGCACGTAACACAGTTATGCACTAACGAACGATGTACTATTGGATATAGGTACTGGCTTATATTTTCATTCATTCACGATCCCTGGTCCGAAAATGCGTGTGAACGCCCAGCTAATTTTTTGGGTTGATATGCCACGGTTGAGAGAAATTTGGGTAGAGAAAGGGTGTTATTTTAGCTGCACAAGAACTTCAAATTGAAATAAAACATTACAAAAATGATGAAAAGCTTTTTATATTATTTTTTTATGAAAGTAAATTTAATATTACCATATTTTATTGAAGAAGTAATCAAGACCGCACTGGTCCCTGATATTTAATTATACATTTTCATTTTAACTTGGGTCACTTTACTTTTATTTTGTTTGTGATATATTTTCTAAAACAGTAAGGAAAATTAATTTCCATTAAGTTTCAGTTTGTTATACCGTAGACAGACTGCCACTAACGATCATCAATTCTTTATTAACTTTTTCATAAACTGTAAATCCGCAATTAATTTAATTTATTAAATGGCGTAAATGATACTTAAGTAAATAATACAACAAGTGGTAATTTGAGTATTTTTATTAGGTGTATCAGATTCGTGGAATTCTGACTAAAAGAATCGTTAACGAAGATCAACGTTTCAGTGTGTCGAGCGTATTACAATAATCGCCTTTAGTTTTTCAAGTTTCTCGATGTTTTTTTTTTGCGGAGGACGGTTTTAAGCAAAAATAGTGAAAATATTTGTAAAATGTACCATAAACTATTCGCAACGTTTTATAAAAACTACTCGATGGTCGACCTTCGTACTTCCATCAGGAAAGCTGTAAAATGTGATTTAAACATTAAAATAATTTTTCAATTGAATTGATTTGGACTACCATTTTAGGTGATTATTTTTCTTCTTCTTCAGGTGCCTATCCGATTCCGGATTTTAGCGATCCTCCTGCCTAAGCCAGGAAGACTATACTAGGGAAATGTTAAGGGGGTGGTTTCCCGTTGCCTTCCCCATAGTCCACAGATCGATTTTGGACTTTTTAGATTCCGCTCTCTAGTCTATCCGTGTTTGATTTACGCCAGACTGCTGGTATTTTGATTGAAAATGGTGATTATTAACTTTGATTATTGTTATTGGAGTATAAATACTTACCTACAATATTATTAGTTGAAAAATTAACTTAGGAAATCAGGAAATAATTAAAACTATTATGACCGTAACGTAAATAGAGACCGCATGAATGGAGGAACTGCTGTATTGGATAAGGTGAATAGATAGGACTCACGGAGTCGTTAACAGCATCAATCATAATTCATAAATCATAAGTAAGAGGTATCCAAAGTATGAACGCACATCGTATACGATGCCTATATTGCCTTTACAATCATTGGATGCCTCTTTGGTATAATACTGTTAATTTAAACATTGGACTTTTTATTTAGTTAATTTATACATCGAGCATATTTACACGTTAGAGGTGCAAATAGCCACTACGTTCTTGAAAATTAGTAGTCTGATAGGTTGCTATACCATGATGGATTACTTCAAGTACACAATCTTCAAGAAATTTTTATAAAAATTTTTACTGGTCGATTTAAATTTATCAATCTTAATAGTAATTGGAGTAACCTATAAATATTATATGTATTTGTGTTTTTAAATTATTTATTAAAAAATAAGGTAAATTACTTATTGTACAACTTATTTAAAACTAATAGCGATTAAATAATAACTAATTAAGTACCTAATTTTTACATAATATTAAAGAGCATTAATTTAACACAGAATTCGTATGTAATATAACTAATATTTTAAAATTATTATTGATTGCCCGGATTCTTAATATTTAATTAAGAATTTTATGCACCACTTAAATAATTTTAAATAGCCTTTAAAATATTTAAAGCGGGATTATTATTTAAAACGAACCTAATAATAGAAGATCTATCTTACTGATGCAGATACTTTCAGTAGAAAGTTTTACAACATAATAATCTATTTTATAATTTACAAGTTAGTGCGTAATCTACTGAATATTAGAATTAATGAATTTGGTATGTAAAAATAAACTTTAGTAAGTTACAAATTTAACTTATGTGGTTAAAAATCATAAGAATCATCTTCTTTGCGCACTTTAAATAAATATTTGTAAACGATTCCAGCAATTACACCTCCAAGGATCGGTCCAGCCCAATATACCTAAAAAAATAATAACAATAATGAAAATTAGTTCTAGGATCTATGTAGATGTTATTCAATAACTCACCCAATGATTTTCCCATAGTCCCATTATAACAGCTGGTCCAAAAGATCTTGCTGGGTTCATACTGGATCCAGTGTATTTAATCTAGAAATTGTAAGTTTTCAAATACCAGTTTGAAGAAAATCGAAAAAGTTCACTTACGCCACAAAGATGACTGGCTGTAATGCTTAAACCTATTGCCAGAGGTGCAGATCCTTTGATATCTTTTCTTTTTGGATCACAAACTGCTTGAATGACAAATACTAGTGGAAAAGTTAATATAATTTCCATTAAAACTGCTTGGCCAGGTGTAATAGGCGAAGAGAAATTTGTATTTCCTAAAGTGCCTTCATATTCGGTTGGTGTAACTACCTGAAAAATGTGGGTTTTCATTGATAATTTTTAATTTATTACTTAGTGTATTTCTTTTTAAAAAAAGAAGAAGTATATTTAATTAACATGTTTACTAATAGTAATATCCAAATACACCAGGGACAACATTATGACCGGGTCAGTAAAGCGTGTCCGTAGCGGTCACGGTTATACACGCTATAGTGACCACCAAGTTCAATGTCGAGAACGTTGTAGATTTTGCCATAAACATTTATTACCTTGTTGCATCTTCACGAATTATTATTATTGTACTATTCAGTGAATTTTTAATAGTTGTTATAGAAAAAATTTGAATTGCTTTAAAATTTATTTAAGGAAAACTGTTGAATCAAGAATAGGCATCCTCTTCAGGTGGAATCTTTTTTTAAAAAAATGAGGTCGATCAATAAAAAAAAATTCGTACCCTCAACAAGGCAGCTCCAGCTGCAGCACCGATGCATTGAACTGCTATGAAAAATAAGCTTTTGAGTAATTTTACATCTCCTGTGACAAAAAGGCCGAGTGTTACCGCTGGATTGATGTGGCATCCGCTAATGTGACCCAGACTCTACAACAAAATTAAATTGTTATTTATAAAATACAAGAAGATTATTACAGTATTCAAATCAAATCATGTTATGCGGTCAAGATTAATTTATCATCTGTATGAATTGATGAAAATATTAAGGCACTTTTTTTTAGTAATATTAACTATGTAATATAATATGTACATATTGAAGTGAAATTATTAAAAGATTATTTTTTCATTATTTATATCCTTGAATTTACTTGTTATAATTTTATATGAAATATGGGTTACCTACATTTTACTTTTATAATTTACCGATGACTTCAGGGTTAGCACTAACTTACCAAGTTATACAAAAAACTAGATTTACTTAATCAAAAACTAATTTAAAAGTTACGTTTTATGTAAAAGTCGTTTTTAGATTCAGAGAAAATGTAAACAATTAATTATTATTGAATATTAATGAAGGTATCAGTTATAGGGCACAATTTTGCCTTATTTGGCAGCATTTGCTCTAGAATTTCTAATTTTTATTTAAGAAAATAAATCTTTATGATTACGGTTTTGAGTATTCAAAATAAAAAAAAAATTCTATGAAAATAGAAAAATTCTAAAAAAATATTGCCAAATTAGGAACTGCTGATAGTTCTATTATTATAAATAAAAAAAATATATAAAGAACTTTTGATGTATCTGTATCGCGCACTTGTAAATACTATCTGGGGATAAGAAATCATTTTTATTTTTTCCATTATTTTTTTTGTTAGTAAATATTTATAAACTTTGTTATTGGAAAAATACCTTTTCTATTTGGTCTTTTGAAATGTTCCACCCACACCCTCGTAAGTCTTCGTAAGATTTTAGACACCTTTCATATCTTACGAAGGGATATTTCAAATTTTTTGATAAGTCTCCCCCCTCCGCATCTATATAATTTGAATGAAAAATTTAACTTGGAGTAATGTTATTTAATTTTCAGGTTCAACTTCAATAATTCCTTGGTGGACTTGAGCAATTAAGGACTTAATAGAGAAATGGCCTGGGCAATATTAAATAGAACTTAAATAATTGCTCTATAATAAAATTGTATGTTTGATTTGTATTAAAATAATAACAAATAATAAGTTTAAAAAGTTTAAAATTGTAATTACCCAATTTAACCCCAAATTTGATATATTAGAACTAATTAGTAATTAAATAATTAATAATAAATAAAATAAATAATAATTAATAAACAAATTTAATTTAGAAAACGCTAAAATATAAATTTTTAATTTTTTCAATATAAGCGCAATATTGTACACAATATTGGTGCAATATTGTAATACAATATTGTGTATAATATTGTACCAATATATCAAAAAGCGAACAAAACTATATTGGCCAATATTGTATTTCAATATTGCACCAATATTTGAAATGTATTTAGCCCTTTTATAGATATAAATGGATAGGTCTTTTCCATTCCCTGTTTTTTGTCGTAAAAATCAACATTACCGAAAACTTCTGATCAGAGCAAATTTGAATTTCCTTCTTTTCATTTTACTATCAAATAGGTAGAAAATTCAATTTTCCACCTTTTTGCTTTTATTAAATAAAAATTTCATAATGTTCATTTTAATATCTATGTTAATTTTTTTAAATAGTTAAATATTTTCTTTTATAAATTCTACATATCGCGGACTTTAATTATTATTGCTTACTTCATCGTTGTATAAGAGAGCGAATTTTAATATTTACCTTTGATAAAACATTTTTAGAGTTCTTATTTGTTTCGAAATTTATTCACGTTATCAGATTTGATCTAAATATTTAATTTAGCAGCGTCGTATTTGGAGTAATCTGTGTGTAAATATTTAGAATGTTATTTTTCACTATATATTTCACTTCTGAATTACCATAATTTTTGGTACGAAAAATATAATATAGCTCCTTCTTTGGTTTATACAAATTGTATTAAGTATTCAGTCCCAATTCAACTATACGATCAAATTGCATTATTTGAGTTAAGTCTCAACGGCGCCGGCGTTATAAGGGGTACCAAATCAATATTTAAATGTATTGGCAACATCCATTGTAACCCACCAAATATTTTGGAGTTTTATTGACCCCAAACGGTTTCTAGCAATGGACGTCATTGTATGCCCAATGCATAAGCAAAACGATGCAGCTTTGGATTCCTTGATTATTGAAACTATTGCCTGAATTCAAAATGATAGCGTACAAGACCACAGAATAGAATGCAGTCTCTCCGTGGGAATTCGTTCCCAAATTTCCGACATTATACAGTTTCAGACGTTCTAAAATTTTTTTTCTCTGCAGGATTTTAGGCATGCTATAATAATAGTAATCAACTCTACACCCCAAATTGAAGCTCTGGAAACGTGAAAATTTTAAAACTTCTCAGGAGAATAACGGAGAAAATTTTTGATATAAGTATACTTGGCCGTGGATAACTTTCTTATTCAACAGCCAGGTCAATGCAAGTCACTTTTCCACTTACACATAAATTTGCAAATAATACAATTTCTGTTTCAGGTTTCCAGAGCAAAACTATTTCGGCGTTATTTCCTTTTATCATTTCTGGAACAAACAAGCCAGATTTATTTTGGGTCACCGCAAATCTTTTTTTCTCTTAATTCAATTATCTGCGGCTCCTACGTCTTTCAGTTTGAAGAAAGCTCCCATTTTATTCAATGCCAAGTTAATTCATTCACTAGATGAAGAAGGTGAGCGAGTGAGCCGTCTATACCCCAATAAAGTTCGTCGTTATTTTTTCTGGATTCTCAACTATGAGTTTTGTCTTACAATGTTCCAATATTTTTACCATTCAGGTTTCATTTACATGCAGAAAATGGATACCTTTCAATAACTTACCTACTTTGTAACTGACCTGTTGATATAATAAAAGTTGTAACTTTTACGAGCAAATTCTTCAGACGGATAATTATTGACAAAGTTGTGAGGTGTTAAATAACGCAAAAAACTATTAATTTTAATGAAGTAATGTGAAAATTGTATCTTTACAGGTGCGCCTTAAGACTTTTGCAAGAAATCTAGAAATGTTTCGTTTTATATATTTCAGAAAGGTTTAGCTAGGGCATCAATCTTAAGATACACACGTTAGATTTTACGCTTGCCATTATGCAATAATTATTGATAATTTATTTATATTTAATATTTTCGTTCACCTTTAAATCAATGTTTCTAAAATTTCTAGTTTACTCAAAGCCGAGCTAATCAAGTTTTTTTGAAATGATTTTGTAATAACAAGTCGATCTAAATATTATTTATATATTAAAGAAAATCTTCAATCAATTTAACAATATTTTCATAATACTACATCCGGACAAAGTAGCAAAACTTGGGCTATACTACGTTGTTAACCTATAGCTAAAAGCTAAGTGCAATTTATGTTTGTCAGTACACGGTTACTGTTCAAGTATTAGTTTTATACGGCCTTCAACTTTGTAAATTCGGTCAAATATCATTCTTATATTTATCTAGAGAACTTACACATGTTAACACAATTACGCAATGTCTCTAAAGAAAAAACCGACAATTAGTCATAATAACCGTTCCCTTGCAAGGTAATTTTTGTAGATGTCTATCTGAATTCGGAGCAACGCAACGGTACCCTATACATCATAGCTCCGTTTTTCTTGCTAAATAGCACATCTCCACTTAAAATCAAGCTCTACCACTCCAGCTCACGCATTATTTGATTGAATTAGTTACATATAGAGAATTGTGCAATGGAGGTGACAAATGTGTTTGATTATTTAAATAATCACTTAACAAGTAATATCGATTATTATTTTTATTGCTGTTACATTGTAACTTTCTATATCAATAAATAAATCGTACTAATTATTAAATAAAAACATATCTGGCTGAGATAGGTCAGCAAAAGAAAAATTGCAATAAAAATTTCATAACCGTTTATTGCACTATTAGAGATAGGCCCACGTATTTAATGACCACATTATGCCAAGACTTGTCTATTTTTGTTTTTAATTATCGAAGTATTAATTTATTTTATAGACTTTATTATAATCGATACTATCTTGACAAATGAGATACTTAACTATTAAGACATACATACACCATTTTAATTATCATTTTTAACGATTGTTTCATGACGAATTATCAATTACATTAATAATTTTTCAAACCCAACCTAGAAGAATACGAGTATGACTCATCTGCTAATGCTGTGAGAATTAACGCATATTTGGTTGTATATTCTATAATAGCATATCTATTTACAAAAGTTATTTTGTTAATTAAATATTTATTTATATTATGGGAGACAGTTGGCATCAGTTTGTGCAATCAATGATATTTCATGTTGAACAATTTGGTAGTCTTAATCAATTACTTGAATTATTAATAACTCAATCCCGAAATCAAGGGCCATATTGCACGCGAAATGTATCCTTTCAACAACAGTTTTGAATAATGCACAGTTGCAAGTGTAGGAAATTATAAATTGGGTGAGTGTAATTTTTGTGCCTTTTTTTTCTATTTTAATTTGGTATGATGTGCTTTGAATAAATTGATACCACGCTTTCGAGCGAGGGAATTATATTGTTGCACATTAATGTTGTTTACGTCGGTCACTTGATTGTTATGATAATTATTGTTTACAGATTTAACAAATAAATTATCATAATAATGATGTATGCAAAATTTACATACTTCAAAAGTCAAAAAAGATATTATGCAAAATAATTGAGAGTTTGCTTTACATCATCAGTCACAATTATCGACATAATACTCCTAATAAATAACAATAAAATATCCTTAAAGATATTTATACAATTTATGGTATTGCCCCTCCTCTCATCTACTTAATTTCATTACATTTTTAAAATGCATTTTCCATTGTTTAGGGTGCATTCCATATCCTATGGGATAAGCCTACTCAGCCTTTCTTAGCACATAATTTGTAGATTATGCTTCTAGGACCCCAAAAAATAATATTTTTATTTTCCTTTTTAATTTTTTTCAAAATAATTGAGGCACAATTTAAAATCGTCTTCTTCTTCCTTGCTTCACTGATTAGGCTATGTTGCCTGTTCCGGCACCCATCTTTTCCTCGGTCGGCCTATACTTCTTTTTCCTCTTCTTCTTCTTAGTTTAAGTCTTAAGGCTTGTTATTACCAACATCTGCGTCGTTTCCTTGGCTGTGTTGGTTCTGTGAGCATATACAAATTTTACATCCATTAGGTAGCTTGCTAGACTTGCCGTCAGATGTGCCATGTATCCTGGTTTTTATGTTGGCTTGTATCTTCGGGCTGCTAGTGGCAGCCTATCTTCTGTCATTCTTTCCACGTGATTTAATCTTGTATCCTATTTACATTTAGTTCTTCTCTAATGTCGTCGTTTCTGATTCTGTCCTCTCCCTTGGTTGCTCTCAGGAATCTCATTTCACTGGTTTATATTTTATTTACGTCTTTGGATGTAGGTACCCAGGTTTCACATTTTAAAATTTGGTTTTTGATCCCGTCATTGCTGAAAATTCAACTGAACAGTCATAAGTCAGTCATATCAGAGAAAATGGATGAAAATTTTAGAAAAAGAGTAATCAAAACTGATTAAATTTTAACGATGTATTCCAACCACAAATCTAGACCATGAGTTGTGGAAAGGGTGATTGAATAACAAAAAGGTAAAATCCTTGAAATATGGAAGGTCAAACCTGATTTAAGGCATGTACTCTGGATCTGGAGAGTAATTACATTTTCCCTCCATCGCATCGTATCAACTGTCTTTGGACAGTTCGAAGGGTTCCTTTTCGGTCTTTATAGATATACCAATTATAATGTAGTCTCGAGACAACACATGTTGTAGAGTTTGCATCCAGAATTTAATAAATGGATTTCATATCCGTCTGGTACACCGCAAACTACATATCGCTAGGTATGACGAATGGACTACCATTTTGTTATTTCTACAAGCATCCTATATTTTCTTTTATTTATAGTAGTCATTAAAATTTTCAGTAGGACAACTAATTGAGGGGGTGAGGGGTGAAACCTCCTCTCCACCCTCCACTTGTGCCTGCTTCTTCTTAATAAAACATAAAAATAAGTGAAAGAAGTAAATAAAAGTAGTTAGAAAATAAATGAAAACTTTGAAATAAAGTGAAATTTCAAAACAATTATTACAAAGTTTACCATATAAAAGCAAAATGTTAAGTAAAAAAGGAATACAATTATTTAGAAATAACGATGAAACACAATATCAAATGTGAAATAAGATTTTTACCATAGAAATTGTTATTGACCAGACACATTATGGGAGAAATGCAAATTTAAATTTTAAAAACCTTCCTGATTTTAACTGTTACAAACTGAATTTTGAAAATTTTTTGAAATTCCATTAATTTACATATAAGTAATAATAAAAGTCAAGCCACAGCAGTGGAGTAATGTAATCGCTGGTTGAGTTATAGAGCGGAAATTCTGGGTTCGAATCGCATACTTCACAGAGTTTCTTAGCTCGACCTTCCAGTAGACATCTACATGCATTTGAGGAATTGATGCTGCCACAAATGAATATATTAAAAAACAAAATGGATGAACAGGCTTCTGAAAATTGTAACGGTCCAATAATCGTTGTAAGAAAGCTTGGCACGGGGTTAATTTTTTTATAATATAAATCGGGGTTGTTTATGGAACAAGTGAAAAAAAAAAGATAGAAATTAAAATTTGGAGTGACAAAAGTGGAATTAAAAATTGTACGAGTTTGGCTGAAAAAGTGGTATAGTGGGATAACCAGCCTATAGCTAGGGATCAATCAGCGGAACTCGAAGATATCATTATCAATCTCACTCGAGGATAAAATTACAATTTTTTAAATATTTTTTAACTCAAGGATTCATTTTTTTAATTGTCGACCCTCCTAACAGCTTGAGGTGAGCATAGATTTTATCTTAGTGTTTACTACCGCGTTTTTATTTGTAGGGTTTTAGTAACAAGTTTTTTTATAACAAGTCCGTACCAAGTCCGGGTACCGAGTCCTGGTGGGAAGCAGCCAGTGAGTTGGGACTTTACCTGCATCCCAGACCAAGAAGTGTTTGGACTGTTCTTCTTGTTTTCTTTTTGTTATTGTTTAGAAAAAAAAAATAAAATTCATTGGGCAGAATTTTTGGGGAAAAAGGGGCGAAATTATTTTTTTATGTTAAAAAGTGTGAACCGAGTATAGCTATACGAGGGGAATTTTATTGTTATTGTCTTGTTCGTGATATTTCCATTTTTCAAGTTTTTTTTGTCTAAATTCCAAAATTAATAAATATATACAACAATTAAACTCTTGTATATCTGGAGCTGCCGAGGTTCGACCGCAACTCTCTACCATCTCGTAATCGGGGTAGAGAGATCGGTGCTGAGGAGTAGCCAAGATTACGTGGCGCCCACGGCAAATTTTACTCTACTCCTCTCACAAACATCTGGAAGAAACTCGGTGGCGAAAATTTCGAGTCTCTCTGCTGGAGCTAGCCAGATAGAGGCGGTGCCATCTCCCTGGGACGAGTCGTCGAGGTAATTTGACCGGCGACGAAGTTATACCGTGGCAAAATCTGCAAATGAGGAATGAGATAGTAAGCTTAAAAGAGATCATAAGGAATTCGGAGGTCAACCCTAATGTGTTTGCAAGAACTAAACAATTCAGACCCAAGAGAAATGTTAAAAATACAGACAAGAAGGAAGAAATACCGGAAAACCATAATACAAAAATTGAAACACCATCAACCACGAGAGATGAACCCGATAATTCAAAAATGAAGAAGGAGACGTCCAAACAAATGGAAATTATTCCATATTTCAAATGGAATTATTAAAATTACAAGTGCTTCATGCGAGAGCCAAAATATGCAAATTAAACGGTCGACACAACCAAATGGCGTGCAACAACAACCAATCGCAAAACAAAGCGAAGAGAATGATTTTACAAGAATTACTCATGGGAAGAAGAATAAATTTTTGTTTATAACGGATCAGAATTACACATCAGGGTGGTCTACTCTCGACGTTTTGGCAGAGCGGGAAGACGCTAGTTTTGTTTGTGGTAAGCGAATAAGACCCACATTAGTTGAGGTTTTGGATAAGTAGTAGGTAATTTCCTCTTATCAGCAGGAGGACATTGCAATATATATGGGGTCTAATTTCCCCTTCAAACGGATTTGAAACTGCTCCTATATAATTGTTTTGCTTTGGTTCCAGCTAGGGGAAAACTTCAATTTTTAAAATGGACGCGGGAAATTGAAAGTTGAACTTATATTTGCAAGGGAAATATGCCTAGGATGGCACGGTTCCTATTATAATTTTATATTTATAAACGTAATCTGCATTAAATTAAATTAAAAAAGGTTCACTGCTGAAAAGTGCTAAGCATAAAAAGTTGCAAATAGCATACATATATCAACAGTGGAGCTTAAAAAAGACTTGAATCATTTATTATTTATGTGAACTATATGAATAATTTATCATATTTTTATAACCTAATAAACACTTCTTCAGAACAAAGCTACGCGGTCCTTTTCATTTATCATGATGCTGTAAAAAACGTCTTGCTCATGAAGGATAACGTAGGCAATTTAATTAATGAATCGGTTTTAGGTGCAACAAGTATTAAATTTAAATACAAATGGTGCCTAAGAGTCTGGTTAAAGTTGTTCGACTGGTGTGCATTACTGATCCAATCATTAAATAGCTGTGCCCCCAGGCCCGGATTTCAATTTGGCCACCTACTACGAAAAAATTGCGTTATATATGTTACAATTAAATAACCTTGAATCTTTATTTACTTTACTGGTTTTTGATTTTGCACTTAAAATTTATTATAAAATAATCAAAATTTAGTGTTTTTATAAAAGTTCAAGTTTAAACTTCAGAGGCTCCGCACATTAACCCTTGGGGTACGCCTGATTTAATGGTTTCAAGTATTATCGCTATAGTTGAAACAAAATTTATGTTGGAGATTTCAATAATTGCAAAATTTAGTAGTGTCACGCTCATAGAGAGCTTACATTAATAAAGTAAAAGTTCATTCATTTCGTTTACGACCTTGAAATTTAATTTATTCTCACGACTTTTTTTAATTAAATCGAACCAATTTTTAATTTGTACCTGTGGTTCGCTAATAAATCTTATAATTTTAGCCGTAAATTATAGCAACACGTTACCAGAAGTTTGACCTCCAAACAAATTTGATGTAATCGTGTAAATTTTGATCCAAGATTTAACATCAACAATCGTTTAGTATTTAATAGTGCATTGAAGGAAAAATAAGTAATATTTTTGAAATTGATTCTATATAATGCATTTTGATGCTGTAATAAAATTATAGCAGCTGTAAAATATAAAATAAGCTGTCCTCCTTTTCTACTATATGTCGTTAAATAACAATAAATTGTATGCGTACTAAGGTAGGTTAGGTATATAATTCGAGTGTTTATTTAAGAGAAGTGTAAATCTGTAATAAAAGATTTTATTTGTTGGAGCAACTGTTTTGTAATATGTAACAATAAACATATAAGATAAATAACATAAAAAAATGACGCTCTTTATGTTATAAAATGAATATAATGGGAGCGCTTAAAATTATTATTTTAAAATGCTCTCCCTGAATTGCACAATATTTAGATTATATCGTATTTAATTGCTATGACCAAAATGTCATTACAAAAAATAGGAGGTATAACATCTCAAACATGTCATTTTTTAGGTGTGCAAGGTTTTTTAAGTAACAGTGGTATCGGGAGCGGTCCGTTAGCCACCATAGCTCTTGCGGTTTTCAATAGTTTTTTTTGTTTAGTAAAAATTAAAAAAAATAGTCTCCGTAAAATATTAAAGCAATTGCGTAGATTTAAAAACAAGATTAATATTTATTGTACCTTTTAAGTTGATAATTATGGACAAACTTGTTAATCGTCATACTGCATCTGGTTAATGAGCGACATCAAACCATTTACAGCAAAGTGAATGGAATGGAGTAGATAAATACCTATTATTTTACATTATTGTTAAGTTTATCTATTCTAAATAAAAAGAGTACCAAGAGGGACTTTTGCAATATGTGATTATTAAATTACACTAAAAAATAATATGCAAGACTTATTTTTTGTTGCACAATGAATATTAAAAATGCCAAACCTTTATTAAAACAATGTAGTACAATAAAAGTGCTAAAATGAAAAACATAATATAAGCTATGAGATGAAGCAACAAAAAATACAAGATACACACACACATATTTATTGCTAACACTTATGTCAATCTATACAATCGATATTTAAATAAAGCACTTCGATTTAAAAATTGCATACAAATAAATTCAAAAACTAGATTGCCTCCTTCGATCTATTCAGTTCATATCAATCAATAATAATATGATTTGATTAATCTAACGCACATTTCCTATTATATCATTTTTGCAACTCATTTACTATAACTTTTATATTGTGAAAAATTAAACGAGCATTTCCAATGCTGACATGTAAATTATGTGCAAAATTTAATAACAAATTAATATTTGTGTATTGCAAATCAAAAGTTACCATGGTATAATAGTTGCTTTCAGAGCGACTTTGAAAAAATTTGGAATAAGTGCATCTGGCACAGAGAGCAATAATTTTTTTCTCTTCCTTGGGGTGAAACATGTCTTCGTCTGAAAAACCACTATTTTCTAAATCATTGAAGGCATGATCTTAGATTGAAGGTGAAGAGTATATTATTATCACAAGAAGTGAGAAAGTATTCGAAAAAAAAAAGGATCCATATTACGCTTAATCTTTTCAAGAAGCCGATATTGGTGTCATTAAGATTGTTCTTTACTATTTAGTCCATTTTTTAAAATTGTTATTCTTTAATTTATTTTATTTTTAATTTTAAATGCAAAGTTACAATTTTATATGTAGATATTATGGTTTTCCTTCAATTTTTAGTTTTTCTTTATTTAAACAACATATGAAAATGTCCTACTAGTGGAAACTGCTGGAAACTGTGTACCAAATTTCAGCTCTCCTAGGACTCAGAATCAAGAGAAGTTGATTCAAGAAGATCTCAAAGAAGCTTACAATGACGACGGTCGAAAATTGATATCAAGTTGACCCATTGAGTCTCACACTACGAATTTGAATTAAATTTGACAAAACAAAAAAGTGATAATTCAAAGTTTATAACTCTAAGATCTCAATTTCCTAATTTCTAGTTTCTAGCTCTAACAAAAAGCCATCATCAAACTGATTAAAAATCTGGACGCGAATCAATCCAAATCATTTTTGCTATTATAGCTTGGCAAGTTAAAATTTTATTAACGTTTCCATTCTTAAAAAACATCAGAAGAGAAGATAACAGTGGTGACACTATAAACACCTCCTGATAGAAAATAGACAACACTACATTCAAGAAGAAGAAGAAAATATAACGTTGAATGCACATACAGATGTGGAAGTAACCAAAGACATAATAACGATTTGTCTGAAGCGAATGAGAAATGGCAGAGCTACAGGGCCGGGAGAAATTACGCCGGAGCTACTAAAGTTCTGTGAACCCCATCTGATAGAAAGACTGCTAATGCATTTTAATAATTGTCTGAGGCAGAATAAATGGACAAAATAAGTGGACCCCGCCACTTTTCAAACGCCTATCTGGAATGAGTACCGATTGAATGGAAAGGGAGGGTCAGGGGCATGAGTTTACCCATAGGAGATGAATATATTTCTACACTAAATTTTGCAGATGACCAGGTATTAATAGCGCAAGATGCATACGATCTAGATTTTATGCTGAGAAGCTAAACGACTCCTATCAAGAATGGGGTTAAACAAAAAATATTGGAAAACGGAATACAGTATGGCACACTTCCAAATATTAATCAATGATGCGGAACAGATAAATCAAGTATAGCCGTTTAAGTATCTGGGTCGTAACAATGGACGGTATCGATAATGAGAATATAAAATCCAGAATAGAAAACAGTCGGATGGCGATAGGAGTATTAAACTCAGTTTGATGGAATAGATTTATGCTGTGGAAGTGAAGCATGGGTTATAAAGGAAGAGATGAGGAAAAAAATCCAAGCGGTGGAGATGGATTACTTGAGACGAAGCTCTAGAATATCAAGAATGGAGAAGCGATTGAAGAAGTTTGAAATGGTTCTGCCACATACTCAGGATGGATGAACAGAGATAACCCAAGATGATATGGAAATGGAAGCCCCCCGGGAGGTGAAGAAGAGGTAGGCCTAGAAGATCATGGAATGATGGCACAAGAAAGAGGATGGAAACATACCAAGTGGAGGAGGAAGATGCTCTCAACAGAGATAATTGGAGTTTGAGAACCGGAAAGTCGCGTATTGCAGTATAAACCTGATACATATTCATATATTTTCATTCAGCTAGATGGTTCAGAACTCCACTACGATTATATTCTTTACTAAGTTTGTTTATGTTTTGTTATAAACAATTTCATTTTTAGGTTTTAAGATCACTCCTGATTTTAGATTTTAGATCTTCCTCGAGTCTACATTCGATTTTTCAACCCTTCTGTAGGTACAGACTGCATTGTGACTTGAAAGCATCGGATTTTCTATAGAGGAACTATTAAACTTTAAATCGAAGTACAAAATTTATTTGGTAATTATTATCCTGTTAGCAAAATTTTATTAACAAAATTACAATTTTCAGCAAGGTCAAGAATTTTATTGTCTTTCTCTGTGTTCAAGCCTAAAATTGTTCTGACTGATTCTATCGTCACTTTTGAAATATGACAATATATTCCAATTTCCTCTCTTTAACAAGCAGCTCTTTTCATTAATTTTTATTCTGCAAAAATTTTTTCTTGAATTTCAATCTTGTTTATTCAAACAATGTGTGTTGTTACTGTGTGTCTTAAATTTACATTGCCTTGTGTTATACAGAAACTACCTTAAAATTATATTCACAAAATCCTGATTCTGCTTGCGTTCTTTCACTTGAACAAATTATGCGCAATCGTCCGGCAATTCTAATATTGCATCTGGTTCCAATTCAATAATTTTCTTAAGTCTTTATTTGTTTCTTTTTATTATACCTGTAATGAATGTAAAATTGCGGTTGTGGATGGTCTTCCGCAGTAGTTTTATCTATGATTATTTTCCAATGGCTTTCGATACAATCACATCAAACTCATTCTTTTTATTTTCTGCAGCAAAACCCTTACGGTGTTGCTTCACGTCGGCTATTTTTTTTATCAATTCAATTTTAAATTATTCCATTTAAAATCACAAAACAGAAATCTCGTAGCATTCAAATTATATGCTACCCTACGATCCTTCTTTATTAGTTTTTTATCAACTGCCTTTGTTTACTATCTTGATAATGTTAAAATTTTTCTAATTACATTTATATCACAGTGATATGCATTTAGGGGAGAGTATGGAATACCTTCCAAATTTGGCTAATTTTGAAACTCTATCGATCAAAACTACGGGAAATTTTAATTTTTTGAATTAAAAAAGTAACAACAAATTTATTTGTAAACAAAAACAATAACTTGAAATGGAAGTTTTTGTTAATAAATCACACACAACTGGTTTGTTCATCGTTTCGCAATAATCAGGCAAAATATATTTCGTGCATAATTAATTTGTTTCGATCATAGTGACCGAAGATTCACTCGAGCTTGTTGCTTGAAAAAATTTGCATAACTGCTTTGCAGTCGTGAATTCTTAGCCAGTATTATATTGGGCAAGTCACTAGGCACTTAATATAATTGATACTTTTGTTCATTTTTAAATATCTAAATTGAATTTAAAATTAATGTGGTTTTAGAGTAGGAACATTGATGCAAGAGAAACTAAATGATGACTGTAGAAGACAAGTTTTGGTTCCATTCAAAATTTTGCCATAATTTTAAAATTTTAAAATAATTTATTTAATTTTCGGTATCCTCTCTTAGTATTTGATCGAATGCGCTTTATTTTCGGAAAAAGTTGCATTTGAAGTTAATTTTACCGCACTTTATTTAGTGCGCATGTTTACCAACAAAATGATCACTATTTGCAGTGTTTTTATTGGTTAACTATGTCGAAAACACTGTCAACATGCACATTTTATTTTGGATCTACTTTAATTAACAAAACACTCACCGAAATTAGTGGGTTTGTTAACCTTACTTTTAAATTAATTTTATTGGAACTTAAGACAAAAGTAAAATGTTAAACAGTTGACTGCTAATTTTTATGACCGAAAATTTATTTTATTACTTGGCTTATGATATGAAGATTTTGCAAAAACTGTGTTTGTTTTTGGATTTTTTTATAGAGCTAAAGTTCGTTGAGTTGGCTGATGATCATTAATTTTGTAGCTATATTTTAAACCGCATTTTGTAGATTTGTGTGAGATAATTCCAGCCGGTTTAACTTCATTCTATCGCCTCTGCTGTTTATGATATTTTCGTATAATAATAATAATATCTTCTTATGGAAGTATTTTTTGGAGGACCTTAGGAAACATGATTGTAAACCGTTGTTAAGTTGGCAACTTTATTTTCTGTAACTGAATGACTATTTTGTTTTAATTAAATTGTACCTATCCATATTATATTATGGAAAAACATGTAACATTTATTTTTGACTCACATTGTATATGATTTTTGTATTATATGCATTATAATAATTATTATATAGCATCCAAAATCTTAATGAATGACATGTTTCGATCTTATTCATAATACATTGTATAATAAAATCTTTTCGTTTGTGTTAGTTTATCAAGATAAGTAAATTTAAAGTACGCCCCTATAGCGAAGGACGAATATTGACACAACATCAATTAATCATTAATAAATTTAAATATGTGCTAAAGGTCGTGGGATAAATTTTATTTAAACGGAATGCATGAATACAAGTAATAAACTTATAACGTACAATGAATAAGATGCACGCCTAGATTTAGTTAATTATTTGTTGCAATTGCATGGTATTAATAATTATCCATCTGATCGTGACACTGTCTTTCATTTTTTATGTGGGTACAAAAATGTGATATTTAAATATTAATATAATTATTAGCGTTTTGATGTAACGTTTAGCGATATTGATTGTAATTTTACATAATTTACGTTTAGAACAGACAGATTATGACATTGTCGATGATGGTAATACCTATATTTTTGCGATCAGGTTAGTGTTTCGTTCTACTTTGAAATTGCTCTAGGGTTAATTTAATAGGCACCTTATTATACCTGCAATTAGTTAATCTCTTTTTACTATTTACTCGTTATCCGTTAGTTAATGACTCTAATTCATCAGAAGAACAAAATTGGTAGTCATTATCTGACAAATTAATAAATTGTATTTAAGATTTCAATGAAATGAAAAATGATAACACCCTTCATGATATTGGCCTCATTGTGTCTTAACACAATGTAAATGTCAGCGACTTTTGTCCATTATAACGTATTTCATTCTTATATTCAAATTAACCCATGCATATATCTTAATCTACTTTAATTTTAAAATATAAATTAAACCGCGAATGTAAATATTCTCATAATACGAAGACTATTATTGGTATATTAAACTATAAAACCGCATCCAATTGGCTTGAATAGACTTTATTACTATAAAATCAAGAGGAAGTGAAACCGCAGTTTTGTATAATTATAATTACAATTTCCTTTTGCAGAGCAATCTGATATGAATAAATGAGGTATCAAAAAATGGTTATTGGTCAAAATCGATCTCCAAATTTGAAACGCATTTTTGAAAGTAAATTGATTTACGCAATTGTAAATTTAATTCATAAATAATCACCCTTTTATAAAATATTAGGCTCGCAACCCACTTTTTGATATAATTTAGTAACTACCCACGTAATAAAAACTTCTTAGTTACACACTTATATCGATAAATTAATGCAATAGAAAAAGTTTTGACTTTATTTAATGTTAATCCCATATATTAGATTTTGCAAGCTATAAGGTCCTTGATAATTTAAATTATTTCTACGAGCTAATTGTATACATACAATTTTTTCAGTTTGAATAGATTTTATAACATGAAAAGGCTTCTTCGAGATTAGGTATTTATTTCAATTAGCTAAGAGTACCCTGAGGTGTGTTTAATCACGATATAGATTTTAAAATTCTTGCAGTGCATTTATGAATATTTGTCATTAATGTTACAGTACTTCGTAACCTAACTGTATAATGCATTCATGAATGTTAAATCGAACAAAGATAATTTTTCATTCAAATGATTATATCTACGACTATCGAATAAATGCGTTAGCATAATATTAATTAAGTTAAAGAACTAATTAATGATATTATATTTCATGGTTAGTTGGCCACGGTCAAATTTTATATTGACATTCAAAATATTGCCAAAAGTGTGCCACAGTTGTAATAAAAACCTTCCTTATTTATTTTACAATAAATAATTGATCATAAATGCAGTTTCTTTTATTATGTTTAACGTTTTTAATCTTTATACTTCATTTGATAATTTATTGTTGTTATTATCGTAAATCATACGAACAATTTGTTTTCTAAAGATAGAATTATAAAATTAGGATTTTCAAAGTTGTTATTAAAATTTATGCATTGTCATGCAATTATTGGTTTTAATGTAACAGTTAAGACGAATTTTAATTGAATTTACACTTTTTCAAACCAGGGTCAGTTCTATTGTTTTCTCGGTACTTTCAGTTTAATTTATATAATTTTATAGTGCATGAGAAAGAATTCTATTTTAAGATAATAATAATTGGTAACAATGTTTTTTGATATTATGCTCAGACACTCAGGCAAGGGAAAGTTTCGAAAATAACGTATTATTTAAAACAATTTTGAATAAACTTTTTTTTATTTTTAAATAAACTATTATCATAATTTAACGGTGCAGCAATCCGCCGCGCCGCCGCCCCTGTCCTTGTATAATTTAATTATATTATAATATAATTTTTTTTCACTTACTTAAATTTTAATGCAATTAAAAATAGTTTAAAACTATTTAAAATTATATTTCTGAAGCCGGACCTGAATCAAAATTGTAAGACGACAATATTTCAAAAACTTTAGAAAATAAATAGTTCTTCTCAAAATTGCTAAACGAAATAAAAATATTTCCAAAGTAAAAATTCTCATTATTATAAAAATTTGTTCACATGGGAAATATTTCGAAAAGCCATAAGAACTCAAGTTAAATTACTTTAAATTAACAAAATATACTGAAAATACCCAAAAATAGTTTAGTTGTTCAAAACAAAACTCTTAAGGAAAGTCAAAGACATGGAAATAATTTTAACCACATCAAATTGATAAACATGTAAAAAGGGGCGTAATTCTAATTCCAGTTACATTTATTCATATTAGATTTTTAGGGTCACTGGAATCCACTTCGAATTAAAATTTGTTATTTGAAAAATTAATAAATAGACCTGCCCTGTAGGAAAAAATCACACCCCAGTGGTGCCTTGAATGTCATGATCACGTCAAATTTGATCTTTGTATTATAAATTGTATTATATTATATACTTTTATCATTTATTCTTGTAACTATTAAAATTTCTATCAAACTATTTACATAACCTAACTTCTTTTTGCTTGCATTTCGAATTTTAAATTATCCAGTGATGTCCAGGCTGTGTCTGGGAAGAAGAAATCCATTCACAAATCTTGTATTATTACGTCCTTGAACAGCTGATGCAGTTTGGAGTTTGGGCACTTCTCATCTTTTTACGAACAAACATAATATTATAACAATGTTTCAATTTACAATTCTACCAGATCCCCAGCGACGGGAGGTATATCCAACATAATATATCAATTATGCTTCTTTATTAATTCTTTGTAAATCAAACTTGACAGGTTCGAGTTAGAACAATATTAATATTATATAAAAAAATTATTGATATACTCTTAATTGTTATGTTTAGTTTGAGGATGTTAACTGGGCTCAGATGATATTATAATTATTAAGAAAAAACTCAAGGGTTATAATTACAATCGATTAATTTAGGCAATAATCGATTGTAAAGTTTTGATATTTCACATTTAATTCGCCCCGGTTTCTGCTTTCTGTTGACAATTCTAACGAATTTTTACACTTCGTTATGTGGTACTACTTTCGCATTTCATTTCAATATTTCTAAGTACGGCCCATGCATTTTATATAAATGTAATAGTTGCATTCAATGCATTTTGCTAGCAGATGGTTGATAGCGTGAACCTTGGACATATTAATACCTGCAGTCTCCCCAGCTCGACGATAGCGAGCGTACATAATTTCAGAGCGACTTTGGTAATAAATAGTTTTTTGGTCCAATGTCACCATTTTTGTCGTGCTAGTCGTTTAGTTGAAAATATATGGAAATAGGAGAGGCTCTTTTGTGGAACTCTTTTGGATTTCCTCCAGTTGGCAACGTCCTATTATTGTTGTTTTGGATTACGCCTGGAACTCTTTCGTTATTTAGATGAAGGTCCAATCTTGTTAACATCTCCAGCATCAGCTCTCTCATGGTCTACCAGTTCCAGCTATACATCTGCAAGCAGTGTTTTAGTATCGCGAACGCCGATCAAGTGTTTTCCTGTGTAAATTAACAAGTTAAAAATTTTCGGCGCTGGAGTAAGTAAATTTTATCTTTTCCAATTCGTATGAATCGACGTGGTATTCAGGCTTTTGTATATTTCATACTGATATTTGAGTACTTATTTAATTTAAACTGTGTGCACATTTTGATTGTCATCATTCATTGCTACTGTGGGTCTGTTTACCAAAGTAATTTATTTACCTTGCAATTACTGGAACTGTGATAGCTCTCAAGTTCTGTGTGTCAATTAAAGCATTTGATTACTATTTGAGTTTTTTTGAGTTTTCCCAAGCTACCGGTCTTTATTATTCAGAAATACACGACCTACACCTTCGCATGAATAAGGAGCTGGTCTATTAACATTTTATTGTATTAACTATATCATTTTAGTCTAATTTAATACGTGCGAAATAAAAATTTAAAAAGTCTCACATTAACTTTTATGTTTGAAGTATCCATGAAATTTAAAAGTTGGAGATCCAACTGGATGATCCAAATTAAATATTTACACCCGCCACTACCATAATTTCAATAGAAAATTTTTAAAATTATGAGCATAGTTAGCATCCTCCCGCCTTATTTTCTATTTTATAATGAAATTATAATTATAGACTGTGCGACATAAAGGCCGCACCGAAATTAATTTGAGGTTATAATGAATGAAAAAATCATTTCCAATGGCATCACAATTCCAGCATTGTAGGCAGATCTAGTCGTTTCTCAATTTGATTTTATAATTTGTATTGCTGTGTGATTCTTGGTTATCTGGTTTTTGGAACTTTTGCTTATATCTTTCACCGGTGCCGGCGGGGAGACTCTTCTGAGTACTCCGAGACTAAAGTTAGGGTTGACTGGTCACGAAGGGCAGACGGCAAAATGGACGAAATGGATGCACATGAAGCGTGTAGAATCAAAAACGGACATGTTCGTAAGATTTTGCATGACATGTCCGATTTTGATTCTACACGCCTCACATATTTACGATGAGAATCTATTTGTATTCGCAAACAAATGCGGAAGCAAGTAAACTTTGCATGCACATCTACGATAGGCGGTAGAAAGTCCAACCGAGGAAGAGAAAAGACCCGGGAGGGCGGAAGAAAACAGTAGACTGACGGAAGGACAAATCTGAATCATTAATTTTATATGTCCAAAAGTCAAAAAACAGAAGAACAAAGTTCTGAAAGGGCAGAAGATGATACCCTCTAGTCGCGAAAGCAATGCCTAACGGCGAATTCTTGCGATTACGGGGGGGGGGGAGAGGAGCTGGGGAAAGGTTTTAATCAATAAAAGTTTGACAGCACCGCCACCGATTGTGGCGGTCTCTCGTCCGAGGTTTCCTAATCACTGCAAACGTAAAAAAGGTATGTTTGATAATACAAAATTTTATTTCCTGGGTAACTATTGAATTTTAATTGACAGGGTAATTATCCCCTGGCGCAGGAGTGCGCAATATAATACATTTAAATTTTGGAATGAAAGTTTAAAAAAAACATACAATAACTTAAAATTTATTGCTTGAACTTCAAAATCTCATATTTTGAATTTAAAACATAAAATTCCAAAATATTTTGAATTTTGTACTTCAAATATGAAAAAAAAATAGAAATATGAATGTGTTTCAAATACATATTGTTCATACTTGATTTCATATTTGAAGCACAAAATGCGAAATATTTTGGAATTGTATATTTAAATTCAAAATATGAGATACAGTTTAATATGAAACTGTACACTTTATTTTGCATTTCAAACAATGAATTTAAAATTATCGTGAATTTTCTTAACTTTCAATCCAAAATACAAATGTATTTAGCCCACCCCAGACCTGGCTCAATATTACAAATCCCTAAAGTTTGGTTTACACTCACAATTGAATTAAATACATCCGTTAATTCGGCAATATTATGAGTGTAAACCAATCTTCACTATTTTTGATATCTTTTATTGCTTTCGAGTTATTAGAGAAATACTAGGTTGAGTCATACTCGAACTAATAACACTACAATATCACCATCAATGTCACTCTATAATAACTTTATAAAATGTTACTACATTACCTTAAACTTTTTCTTTTATTAAAAATATAAAAAGATCAGTTTTTTAACTTGTGAAATAAATAATAATAATAATATAGAATTAAAATTTTTTTAGTTAATTTAACACAATAAAATTCAATTATATTTTATGAGCATTCAGCTACTAATATGTTTATAGCTATCATCAGATTATGGAATATTATTTAATTATTTATAATGGTACCTATTTAATAATCAGGTTATTAAATAATCTGAAGATAGCTATAAACATATTAGCTGAAATGTCATAAAATATAACTGATGATGGTATTTTATTGTGTTAAATTAACTCGAAAATGTTTACATTTTACATTATTATAATAAACTTTATTTCAATCAAAACATTGTTAGATAAAAAAATTATGTAGAAATAATTTTTTGAAATTAATTTTCTAGGAATCAAATTCAAAATATGTAAGTAAAATATTTCAACTTCCTGAATTTTTAATTGTAGATTTAATTTGTCTATGTTAATAATTACTATAATTTTATACCTACTATACGTAACAGTAGCAATTCACTCAAAATTCGGAAAATTCTACATTAAATTAAAAACTATGCGTAATAATTTTATGAGAGACAATAAAAAAATTTCTCACAATAAAAAATTTAGAATCAGGAACTGTTCGCCTAGACAAGGTAATTTTCCCCACAATTTTTTATTTATTTTAAAATTTAAAATAAAATATTATTTATTTGTTCACTACATCATCCATCAAAATTACTGACAAGGTGTTTAATTTATCATAGTAACAAATTGTTAATACGAAAATATTTCAAGCGACTTGAATGACAAAAACGACAGCAACCTTTTTTTCAAAACGTCACAAGTTATGCTTTTAAATTTTTGGTAAAGTTATGATTGCGTGTTTAATTGTTTTACATTACACTTACAACAATAAAAATAACATTAACTAATTTAGATAAGCATTTATAACGCCATCATTTCGGCAATGTCAAGTAGGTACTACCTATCCGGTTATCTGAAATCTGAAATGAGTAGCTACATGATAAAATGTGTAAATTGTTGTTTGCATAGAGTTTATTTTTACAACCTTGCAAAAATTCATAAAAGAGAACAAAAATATTAGGGGCGCCCAATGCAGGGCGTAAAATTTTGATCGGTTGTTAAAAATTTAACAACAAAAAGATGATAATCTTCAATTTTAAATCGTTAAGTCGTAGCGAAGCGGAGACTTTTTCCATACCTTTCGTAACTTTTGCTTTGGTAACTTTTGGTTTAACAATGCCGAAGTTCCTACTTACATGAACCAATCAAATACAAGTATAGAGGATATATTATAGAAAAATTGTGGTAATACTTACTTGCGCTAAAGTTGCAACGACTAAACCGAATGTGAACGCTATTTGGATATTTGATGGACTATCTGCTGTGGTTACTGATCCACAACCAATGAAAACCAATAATAATGTTCCCAAAAATTCTGCTACTAACATTCTCCATATGTTGTGATTGTCTGTTATATCAGATAATCCCAGGATGCTTCTCGCACCTAAAAATATTAGAATTAGAATCGATTTTCAAAGTAACTTGTACATTATAAAAAATAATCGTTTATTGAACCAGTTAATTAATTTACAGTGCCAATTTGGTCCACAATTTAATTAACTACGAGTATGTGCTTCAAAGCTTTTTATAAAATAAATATTGACAATATCATTGACACATGAAAGGTAATTTAACACTTAAATTATTGTCAATCACAAACAGGAGTTCAACATGTATGTAGCTAATAATTATTATTATTGAACAAATTTAATTTCAAAGTTTTAAATTGGCGTGTTATTGTTTCAAGTAAATAGTTGTTCAATTATGTACGAAGTGTATACAAAATTAATATTTTGACGATAAAAGAAAAATTTGTATATGTAAACACGAAGAAACCATTAACAGTAAATTGGTAAACTTATAAATAGCGATCAACACAATTTAATAATTATATAGGATAGTTGTTGATCCTTAGATAATCCAGATACTTCTTCAGTGGCCCCTACCCCAATTTAGAATCGTGCTACTCGCATGCTATTCGAGATATTTTTGTATCTATTTGCTCATAGCAAAAATTTACCATTATTATTAACTATCGGTAAGTAAATTAAGAACGCCCCTCTAACTTGCAATTTATGATAAAAAAAATTTAGGTTATTAACTCGTTAAGGTATCACATTTTAACAAGCATAAAAGTGCAAAATCCATTCGATATTATTACAGCAAAAATTTAATTAAATAATTAATTTCAGACATTTATAGTAGTAATTATGTAGTTTAAATAAAAAAATTAATAATATTTTTGTAACCCAATTGTTTTGTGTTTACAGAATGAAAGTTGTAATTACATTATTTGTATTAGATTGTGTATGTAGAATAGAAAATAAACAAGAATTACTTAACCTTTGTAAGTCAGTCAATCACTGTTAATTATCCGCGTTAAATAAAATCATTGATATCGAATGAGAGAACTTAATTAAAATAAAATATCTAAAAAGAATTTTGCACTTCAAATAAGTAATCTCTAACTCACCAAAAATATTTAGGTCGATAAGATTTATAAAGTACTACATGATTTTTAAGTGTCGTAATTGAGTTTGTAATTTTGTAACATCTTTGATTTAGTTTCAATATTATTTAGTGATAAGATTTATAAAGTACTACATGATTTTTAAGTGTCTTAACTGATTTTGTAATTTTTTAACATCTTTGATTTAGTTTCAATATTATTTAGTGCACAATCTATCTTGTTTGCCTTATTTGATGTTGCTAAATAGTTGGACTTTTCAATAACCGATCACTCATTTTAACAAAGTTTTATTGGACAGTCTTCCAAGTCAGCACCTAGTATATGGAGAAGCGAGAAGACGTTTGAAGGATTTTTATCCGCATTTAAGTTATTATTGCTAACGTCTATTGCAATGACTTGCTCGCAAATGTGTGAGAAATTACAGAAAGATTACAATCTTAAACGTTGTGTGAACTATCCAATTAGATGACTATCTTAAAATTTCCAGATAGAACATTTTCATCATTAAACTACGTGATCGCTAGTTCAGTTATGGAGAGAATTTTTGTAACATAATTTTATGATATTGCTTGCATGAAACAGCCAAGTTAAAAACACGAGTTCAATATAACGCAATTTTGCTAAGAAAAAAAGTTTAATAATATAATATTATGTTATGGATATAATAATATATAAAGTATCTAGGCTTTTGGTAATCTATAATGCAAATTTTCAATCATTAAAAAAATATATCAGTTTTATCATGTTGGTTAACTTCACCTACCAGGTCAAGTTCACTCCATAATTTTGAAAATATTGCATTCTTTTCGTAATTTTGGAATCGATTCAAGAGATTTCAACTATTTTAATAAATTAACCACTTATTTTCTATATAAAATATACTTTAAATATTCAATTATATTATCATAGCATGATGAAGATGGCAGCGTTATAAAAAGGTCTTGGTGATTGAAAAATAAAGATATGGGCACCCATATTGATTAAATGAAAAACATGTCTACTTTTGCAAAAGTTTATTACAAGAATTATTTTTTTTTTAATTAAGTGCCCATATAGAGCTTCTTCATAAATAAATTAATTTAAAAGTATTTGCGTAAGCTATAGGCGCTTAATATATAAAAATTTGAATATTTATTTATTTTTATAGGTCATAAGAGTGAAATTAATTTGATCGATTGATTATTATTAATAATAGTCGCCAAAATATAATATCGATTATATATGGTGATTGGTATTCTTTAGTTATTTGGTAGTAAGTGACCTAGCCTTTGGTCGTGAAAAGTTGAATCTATATACGATATATCGGTATATTACATAAATAATTATATTATTATGTTTTATCGTAAAAGTTATTATTTTGAAAACAATCAAAGTTGATGTTTTAATAAATTAGTGTAATTAACTGTATACCGTCTGGTACGATCGTTTTTGTATTTTAAGAAAATTTTGCACTTCAAACATTTTGTAGCTGTAGCAAATTAGTAAGTACAAGAAAGTCATAACCTTGATTCTCTTTATATGATTTCTTTATTTATTTAATATTTAAAAAAATATATTAATATAATAACAATTAATTTATGATCACAAAATAACAACTAACCAATTTAAAAAATATATTAAAAAAAACCTCTACAAAAATTAAGCCTTTGCCTGACGAGGAGAGACGGTCAAAAAAGCAGGAAATAAAAACGAAAAAATAATTTTTTGTTGTAAAATTTGTAGATGTGTTTGTAAAGTTTAAAGATGTGTTTGTAAATAAATTTTGCATTATTTGTAATAGTATGCTAAATACGTTACTAATTTATTGTTTACTCATCTATTCTAACAAACTAAGTAGCAGCGATGACCTTCGTTTATATTCTACAACTTTTGTCCATATTCGAAATTGATTAATTTTAAAAGTCAAAATGACCTAAGAGTTTCGCTAAAAAGTTAAAAATACAGTGGGTTATATATTAATTACTCTCACCTTTGATGTGACTTTAGTATACATTACAGTGATTTGTTTTACCTGAAATCTTAAATTGCTTACGTATTCAAATTTGGAATTTTAATTAAGCAGAATATTATTTCAAGTAATTAAAATATCATAGATATATATATCACAATAAATTAAAAATTTTTGAAATTAATTTAACACAATAAAATCAATATTAGGTTAAGCCTCAACATTTTTGAATTTTATTATTAATATTATTTATTTCACAAGTTAGAAAAGTTGCATAATTATTTTTTGTTATAATATTATATAGTAAATAATGAAAAATTTATTTTAATAATTATCAATCTTTACTATACTATAAGGAAGACCAGCAGTCTGGCGTAAATCAAACACGGATAGACTACAGAGCAGGTAACCGCTGTTCTAATCCTGATTGCGTCGGATATGTGCTGTGATCTAAAAAGTCCAAAATCGATCTGTGGACTATGGGGAAGGCAACGTGAAACCACCCCATTAACATTTCCCTAGTAAAGTCTTCCTGGCTTACCCAGGAAGATCGCCTACGTCTAAAGAAGATATGGCACTAGAAGAAGAAGAACTATAAGGAAGTTAATAACAAGTAATTATAAAATAAGTATCAATTTGTTGAAAAAGAATATTCAAAAAAAGACAAAATATTTAATCGATGGTATAACTCGATTATAAATATTACGTATTAACTGGGTTATTAATTATAATTATGTTATTAAATTAAAATTTCCTAAATTATAAGCTACCCAAATACAATAAAATTCAAATTAATTTTAATTTAACACTAATAATGATTTATATTATACTGCATAAGCATACGCATGAAACAAGTACAATTTGAATTTTATAGCTGTTAATTTCGTTCAATAATTTTTAACTTAAAAAAGAAGAAAAACTAATTAAAACAAATATGAATATCAGCATATAACTGTTACGTACAAAATATTCAACAAACTATCTACTACCTAACTGCAAAATTAAACTCATCTAGGGCAGACATTCCTTATTTCGCAGTGTTCCTAATTTTACAGAATTTTTTAGGTTTTATTTAATATTTTTATATAATGTAACACATTTTTGCATTTCTTGTTTGGCTTCTCCTTAAATTATTCTCATCGATATTCTTCATGCCGGTTCTGCATGCATTTTACCTTGTCGTGCAGGCATTTGCTTGTCGCGGTCATTGACGCTGCTCAAACGTGCATGGTTTTATGCAGTCTTGCGAGGGTAGCGATTGTATGCGGTCACGTTTAGATGGATTAACTAATTGTACGTCCTGCTAAATTAGATATTTAGTGTCAATAATGTCCTTTTCCACTACTGTCTTCGACGTCATTTGTGCACCGGTACTTCTACGTTACTCATTTGTTCTAGCACGTTTTTTGGATTTAGTGCGCAAGTTTCGACGACCTTATCCGACCACACTCCACTATTTACGTTCATGTGTTTTGCTGTCATCTAATAACCATGCCATTATCTTCAACGTTCGTTTTTGTTTAAAAGTGCTAAGTTCATCACTTTGGGAAGTTTCCTTACATCTGGATGGGTTGCTATCACCACTTTCTACTAGATTAAGATAAACAGTTGCTTATTCAACAGTTCTAGCATATAATCAGTCAGGTGCTTCTGTTTACTTGGAACAAGTTAACTTTTTATTATATATTGAAGTTGCACGTCAAAATCGACTGGAAGAAAGATACTGTCACCTTGTATTATGTAAATTTTATTTTTCCAATTAATATAATTTGATGTAGTACTATGTTATCGGGCTTTTGCATTCAATTTGTCATTATAATTTTATTCTAGGCTTGTTTCATATTGTTAGAACACTTTTGATACGTTTTTGCTTCAAAGTTCTTAACTTTGTATTCGGTAACTTCGAATTCGAATGCGTCTTCGGTAAGTTCGAATTATTATACGAATGGTTTTTGGCTGGTGCTACAACGCTACGGATCCATTAAGTCCATGACGCTTGCGTATTTTGTGTAAATTAGAAAAGTGACATATTAAAATAAAGGTTATGGTTTATGATGAGATATTTTTCTTCTTCAATGTAGTTTAAGCAATTATTACCAACATCTGCTTCGTTTCCTTAGCAGTGTTAGTTCTGTGAGCATATACATATTTTACATCTATTAGGTAGCTTGCTAGACTTGCCTTCAGATGTGCCATGTATCCTGGTATTTATGTTAATGGTGGCAATTCACTAACCCAGGGGACCACCGGCTTAACGTGCCTTCCAAAGCACGGAGCCTAGCCATAAGAAAGTTTGACTCTCCCCAGGTTTGAACTCGGTGCCCCGGATTCGCATCCAATTGCGTTAGCTGCAAGGCAATGACCGTCTCAGATGAGATCTTATTATTATTATTATTGAGATATTAAAATGTATTATTACAGTTAATTTGATTATTGATTTGTTTTTATTTGTTATTTTGAAATGAAGATCAATAACATTTTTAACTTTAAACTACAGTGCGGTAACTCATACAGCAAAACTGGAACTATGAATTTTAATTTAATTAATTTAATTCCTTAGATGGCGCTATCGTGGTAACCTGGAGGAGCTCAATAGCAAAGTAAAAATAATGATATAATGATAATATAACCAAACATTTTATAGTTAAAAACTAAAGTATTTTACATAATTTTTTTATATAAAAGATTTATTTATTTGGACATCTACCGGCTATTTAAAAACTAATTTAGTTGTTCACCAAACCGTTTGGCGGCGCCAGAAAACTGACAAAAGATTCTATTACAAATCAATAATTATTCTATGCGTTGGATACTGTAGAAGGATATTACAAAAACTTATAGAAAAAAAGTAATATTTGGACACGGAACGAGTGCGGTTTATTGCTCAATCAATGGTGAACGACAATGAATGCAATTATAAATGTAGAACGACGCTATTATAATACTATAACGACGCATGTAATTTAAAATCAACGAATTGTTAACGTAGTAATTTAAACCAAGACTTATTGTTTTTTGTTTTAAAAATATTATATTATTATGAATTATTTTGAATAAAAAAATTATTAATTTATTATTATTAAAAAGATAATAATAAGAAAATTATAGTAGTAATTTATATGGCGTCGGGGTGATATATTTTTGTTTTATTCTGTGGTATTCAAAATAGATTTTATTTTATAAATTTTAATAATGGGAAGTCGTAAGCTTATCAGCTAGCAAAATTTGTGATGTATTTAGATAATAAATTTTTTTAAATTTATTTTTTGGATTACTCTATAATATAAAGGATGACATACTAAATCTATGAGTATGATAACATTTTCTATTACTTACGAATTAACAACTAACCAATTTAAACATTTTCTATTAGAACATTTAATATTAAAATAAATAGTAAATTTAAAATATTATAAAGGTGTAAAATTGTATTATACCAATTAGGAACCTTTTGAATTATCGCAGTAATTTTCTATCATTACTTCTTTCTAGAATGACGGAATCTGGATATTTCAAAGTAATACAAACACTTTTTAATAATTTATCACTCTTCTACTATTCAAACTGCATATTTTAATACAAAATATTTTAAGTATAGGTTCAAAATTCATGTTCAGTTAAGTTTTTATTGCAATTTTCAATAGCTTAAACAAATTATTGAGAGCTTAAGAGTTATTTGCAAGACATGATGAATAATTTTGTAGAGGTGAGGGTAAGTTAATCATTATTTTGTAAACGATAAACAAATGCACACTGACATCACTAACTCGCATAATAATGCTAATGTTATGCTTAGCAGTTAGTTATTTATATAGTTAGCCTTTTGATACTACCGATAAACAATATATTAAAATTAAATAAAATTATTTTATAAATAATTCTTAAATTTTGTAAGCGTTTAAAAATTGAATTTGTAAAAATTTAAAGCACTCTTGCAGAAAAAAGCAGAACTAATTAATACTAATTAATAATACAATTTTGTGCACTTATTAGTAATGATTTTAAAACCGCATAATTGCATTAATGACCCTGGTAGATGCGTTCCATAAAGTTTCAGAAACAAGTTAGTGGAACAAAAATAAAGAAAATTTGGAAATCGTGTTTTAAAAATTCGAATTAAAAACAAAAACCTCTTGCTTTTAAACTATATAATAATAAAAAATTTGAAAGTAACAAAATTACTCTTTAAACAAACAAATTAACAAAAATTATTTTCAAACCACTTTTCAATTTTACAAAACAATGTGCAATTCATTGAAAATTGAAAATAATTAGACAAACGAAAAGAAAGCTAAAATTTATCGTCATGCTCTTTTTGTCACAACAAAAATGTAACTGATATATTATTTTCACTTCAAATTATTTCCTTTCCTTTTTCCTGTTTCTCGAAGTATAGCAAATTTTCAGGAATAAATTATTAAAATTGTTATTATTTACGTAGTAATTATGTAACCGACTGACACTGAAAATTCAGAGTCAAGTGCACCTTGCAATAATTTATTTAACGCTATTTGAATAACAAGAAATAATAAGATGCTTTTATAAATTAAAATTTTGAAGTAAATTTTGAAAAATTAAAATAAAAAAATTGGACTGGTGTTACCTGTTCCAGAGGAATCCTTATCCATTTTGAATGTAAACTTAACTCGATTTTAAAAAATACAACGCACTTATAAGTTCACTTAATTTAAATTATTCACTAAAAATATTTGCAACAAAAATTTTTATCGAATCAAAAGTAAGAAGTGTCTTCTAAAAGTAGAAGATGAAAATGTCGGTCACCAACGGTGGTTAATGAATGAATGTTTAGAAACTCGCAAAACTGTTATATAGAAGGTACTTATAATGTGTTCGTGAATAATCAGGTTGTTGATGGGTGATCCTTTTATCGGGCAATAACATTTTTGTGCAGTTTTGATTTTTTAAAGAGGGGTTTTTTAATAGTTTATGAAAATTTGGAAATCCGATTAGGTCGATAATATTATTTCGACTTTATTAAAATTACCTCAGCGAACCATAAGCATGAAAACTTGATAAATAAAGCAAAATTTAAAACTAAAACAAAAATCAAAAAAGGATAAATATTTTTCGAAAATTGAAAACTGGAAAACGCTTTCTGAAAAGTGAATTAAATTTACCACTGGATTTGTTCATTGTTACAAGCTTTTTTTATGTAATTGAATGCTAAAAGTATGCTATTATCATTAATAAAATTAGATAAGCCAACGATTTTTCGTAATCTTAATTGATTTAAATTATACAAACTAAATTTAAATTTTAATTCTGCTTTATTTATCAGTTACACGGCTATGCTCACCTGAAGAGATCCAAATGAGATCAAATCAATATTTTCATAAGCAATCAGTCTTTCTTTAACATTTTTACTGACTTCTAATCCATTTTTATTTAAATTTGCATGTATTTAAATGACTTCAATTGAATTTATTTGAATAATATAATGGAAAAAATTTAATGTGTTTGCTTCTATAGGAAATTACCACATTCATATAGCAACTATGTAGCATAATAAAATGTTTAGACGTTAAATCACGTTAAAAAAAATAAATAGTAAGTATGTGATAAAAACGCAGAGATAAAAAAATGCGCGATAAAAAAAAATTAAATTTATTAATGAAATACTAATCATATAAAATAATGTAATAGCAAACAATAAATATTGAATAATACTATAGTTATTTGTTTATATAAAAATTTGCAAAGAAAAAAGTTCCAAAAAAGGAATTGTTTGTTACAATAATTATTATTAATTGTTTATTATTGTAGCAGTTTTTGATATTTACATATGTATAAACCATTGATATTATCAAGTTGCAGAAAGTACTCTTAGCCCACTAATAAAATTAGTGTTCCAATTCCCAACCAGAAAAAACTGAACGGAGAAAGTAGAATGGTGATAATGAGCAGAATTTTTTGCCCATCTTCCGTTTTCCGATTCAGGTTATAGGTATAACCTATGCTGCCCTAACTGAACAAATTTAAGGAATTTTTGGACCACTAATTTTTTTAACTTAAACGGTAAAAACAACGGTAAACGGTAAAAGCTTCAATGATAAACAAATTTCGCAACAGTGTCGATAAAAAACCGTGACGATTTAAAAATTTGTTTATTGTTTATATTAATGTATATATATAAACTGTTTTGGTTTTGAAGCATCAGAATTAGAAACAAATTTGTATTATGCATTGAATAATTTTGTTTCATTGATTAAAAACAATAAATTTCAAACCGTGCTTATTAATTTATAATTTATTAGGATATTAAAAATTTATTAATTATATAAATCAAGGAAGATGAAGATGAACCTACAACCTTGACAACAATACATAATTTTTTTTTATTTTTAAGGCGCAGTTAATAAATTTAAATGATTGTAAAATTGCAAAAGAATAGCGTTTCCTGATAAACTTACAAATTAATTATGAATATTTAAATAAATAAATGAAATTTAAATAATCAATCAACACGAATGGTATTTTGCATCAATTTTTTATTTCCTGAACAGTTATTTTTTGGAGGTTTTGATGAAGGATAAGAAATGCACCAACTAGGTATATTTGTAAATTTTCTTTGTGTGCCAAATATTGTGAAACTTAGCAAAGTTAAGATAACTTACTAATAAAATGTACTTTAGTAGGTTTCCACTCACGTAGGAAAAGCAAAAACACAATTTGTGTCTAGATTGTCTACAAGTACAAATTTTGTGAAAATTTAGTACAATATTGTAGTCATTTTTAGCACAATTTTACTCATTTCTAGCGAAATTGTATTATTTTCAACACAAATTATACGAAATTTTCACAAGATTTGTATTTGTAGGCAATCTAGATACAAATTGTTTTAATTTTAAGTACACTTTTTCTCTATGCTACTTTCCCTATAGTTTACAGACCAAATCTTGGACTTTAAATCACATCAGTGATTTGATGGAAAAAAAATGAAATTTGATTAAACAGAGTTCTTTGAACGACGATATAGCTTAATCCAGAGAGAGAGAGAGAGAGAAAAATTTATATTTGTTATTAGTAACAAATGAAATGTATAACGGTATCATTCATGACAAAATATAACCACTTTTGATGAAGTTCTCCTAATCCTATTTCTGAGGTTGATTATTCCATTTCTATTTCCATTGCTATCCAATTCCTATAATATTTTCAATTTAAGGTGTTTTTTAAGGTAATATTTAAAATAATTCCTTTTGAACCCCAAAAAATACTGACCATAACCTTATAACAGATGAAACTGATTTTACCTTCATTGATGCCTAACCACTGAATTTCATCCATTCTTCTGATACGAGTATGTCCTCAGTATGAGCTATCTCATGGACCTTAAATCGGCGACATTCAATACCATCTCTTATCAATCCACTACCCTATGCAGGGTGCGGTGAGCCTTTTAACAAAGACTTTTCATGGCAGATTACACCTCGGTGGTTTGCTATTGCCTGCCGAGGGGAGACAGCCATAATATCGCTTAATCGATATTATGCTAACGACCGTCTCATTTCCCATTCAATACCATATTGTGTAACTTTTCGATGTTTTCATTTGAGGTTGAAGTTTTTGGCTTTAAAAAATGTTTAAAATCAGTTGCCTATTTTTTCAAAGTGGAAAACGAAGAATAAAATTACTTTTAATCTTTTATCAACTTTAGATGAATTTTTCTTAATAGTAATAAACCATTCGAAATGACGAATTTAATATCGTCACGATATTTCAGTTTATCAATTTCTACAAATCCCGCGCGAATGTCCAATTTGAGAAGCCGTAAGAAAAAACTATATACCAGATCAAGTTGAAATTTGATGTTTGATACTGTGAAAAGTCGGCCAATATTACAAAATATAAATTTCATTGATAGCAATGCCATCTCATCTGTGCTAGCACGAGAACTTTTCACCTTACCCTCGTAACTTCAATGTGTTCACGATATATTTTTATTCTTACTTTCCTTTTATTTCACATCTCTATTTTCAAACCATCCCAAACCAAGACCAATCTTTCTTTGTTGTTTTTCACATTTAATACTTCAAATTTCTTCCTACTCATTTCATTCCTCTTCTTATTCCTATTCCTTCTGTAGTAATTCATTGTATTTTGCGATTCCATTTTTTATTTCCTGTGCTATACTACCATATTGTCGTGTTAATTTTGGATAAGGAACAACCAAAATTGTAAAGTGTAGAAAATTTATTAGGGAAATTTGAGTTTGAAATTCGCGGTTTTTCGAGGTCTCTGCGGAACGCAGATTCCGGAGCGCAAGAAGATAAGAAGAAGCCTTGCGTACGCCGTCCAAGTCGTGGACGGTCGATATTTTTATTTTTGATGATGAATTATTATAAAATTTGATTTTTTTGAGAATAAAACACAAGTAAAAATAGAGATTGTGTTATTTCTTACTGAATCAGAATTTGGAAGAAAAATATTTGGAAACTACAGCTAGAAAGCGTAATTACTTTGATTATTAATTTTACAAGGTCGCTTCATAAGGGCCGGCTTTTAGAGAGATAACCGACTTGAGCTAGCGGGTAAGACGGTGATTTCTCCGCCCCATTGAAAATTTTGTAGAGAAGAATTGGAAAATTCTATAATTTATAATTAAGGGTGGAAAATTACACTTCAATATATCTTTCGTTCTCTAAAACATGTTGTGCCTCTGATTGAGATGGTCAATTAGGTGTTTAGATTACTGGTCATATTTTATTCCATATAAATATTTTCCCGTTTTTGTCCAGCTTCTGGCAACTGATGTTAGCTTTTGTACCATTCTTTTTCTTTTTCTAAAATTTGTAAAAATGGACGACCTACAGGAAAAAGACTGCCGGGACGACCACCCAAGAGATTTAGCTGGTTCTCCTCATCCACTGAATAATCCGAAGGCCAGGCAAACAGGGATGACCCTAGCCAAAAGCAGCAGAACAATAAGACCATTATCGCCATCTTCTTCTACCCATTTCAACCTTTAATTCAGAAAGCATCAATTGCAGTTCAGATTAGTCAATATTATTTCCTGCTTAACCACTGCCCATCTAGAGAGTTGTATGATGCTTTCTAAAAAAAAAAACATTTTACGAAATAAACATATGCATCTAATTTGTCACAATTCCCTCGAGTGAGGCCGCATGCCGAACAACTATGGCCTTCATGTTTCACAGTAGTCCCTATACGTGAGGCCAAAGACCAAACAATCACATCAATGATTATATCTGGTATCTGGGGAACCATTCTATTGATATCAACTTTATTAAGATTATTTAATTGACAAAGATTATTGCGTACAAATAAAAATTGAATCACTTTTAACCACCTGACACTAGGGCTATTTTATATCCCCAACCATGATAAAGTAAATTGCGATTTAATAAAATAAGTGACATCACATAGTATTATACTAAGTAGGTCTAGCTCACCGGGGGGTTTGGGGGGTATGGAATACCCTCGAAGTATACACTGAGTTACGGGGTTTAGATTTGCTAAGGACACCTACAATGCCATCTGTAGGCGTGTCTCTTAGGTCGGTGTAAACTCTGCCAATCCGGTAAGTAGCAAAACAAAAAGAAATTGTAAACTACTCCAAAAGAAAATGGGGTTGACATTAATCCAACATGTAAACTCTGCCAGGACCAAAAAATAACCTAAATGTGGATATTAGAAAAACAGAGAACTCTGCTTACAGTCCACTCATTAAAAATATCCCTGCAGCCCGACAACCACCCCAACCGGGATATTAGGAAATGTAGATCTTTGAGACAGTTGAACTCATTAAAAATATGCCCGAAGCCTGACAATGACCCCAATCGGGATATTAGATAATGTAGATCTTTGATACACTTCAACGCATTACAAATTGGCATCCCTTAATTAAATCGCTTAATCCCATATGTAAACGCATATAATACCGTACCAAAATTGGCGGAGTTTTCATGTTGGATTACTGTCGACCTTTTTGCTTTTGGAGTAGTTTACAATTTCTTTCTTTTTTGCTACCTGCCGGATTGGCGGAGTTTACATTGATTCTTATTGTCAATCTTTTTACTTTTGGCGTAGTTTACAACTTTTCAGGTAATTTTGAGCGGAGTTTACATTACCCCTGCTTCTTATAGTTTATTCAAACAAAAAACTCAAATTTAGGGGATGTTAATTCAGCAATAAAAACGGTTATGCGAATATTTCTAGATGCTCTATTTCTCACCTTGCAAGTGAGATGCTAATTCAGATTTTACTTGGACTTTCTCAAACTTTGTAACTCCGCATATGCTTGGATGGTATTCCATACTCCCAAAACTCCCCGGTCGCAAAGACCAACTATATTATGTTCTGTTACTGATTTTAATAAATCACAATCATTCCAAATCGATAATCAACTTGTCTTGATATGAGAATCGAGGTTAAATGGGCGCTGTAGAATTTGTCCATTAGATTTTAATAAAAATTATTTGAATACAATGAATCTCCTGTTAATACATTTCATTGATGTAGTTGGCAGTGGTAAACTATTTCCCAATCAGTGATGTACTTAAAAGGAGTATGCAGGAGGAGATTTCTAGCAAATCATTACATTTTTCGCTAAAACTTTGCTATTCTGCACATTATCATTATTTGTCGTCACTTTCTTAAAGTTACTAAGGTTGATATTGTAAATTTTGTTTTACAAAATTGTAATCTACATATAAGGTGCTTCGAAATTTGACACATTTCAGCGGCTACGAAGATATAAGATGAGTTCTCGAACATCTCGAAACATCGAACAAGGAAGAAACGAGCTAACCCTTTTCTCACTACTTCTGTTGAAATGAATAAAAAACTTCATCAAAAATATTTTGTATTTTGTGCAATATTAATTTCAAAAGATTTGTTAAATGTATGAAAGGAAATGAAATAGTAGAAAAGAATATTTGAAAAAGTTAATCCGTATAACCCATTTCTAATAATTTTACAATTAATTAAACAAATATAGTAAGATTAACGTAGTACTATAATTTGGAACTAATTTCTTTATAATGTAAATGCAACATTAAAATTTCGTGTAGTATTTTTAATATAAACAATTTAAATACCTGATTAAACATAGTCAATTAGTAATAATACCAATTTATTTTAAGTGAATGGTTTTGTGGGTTAACAACCTATACAAAATACTATTGCAAGTTTTTTTACATAACATACCTATTTACTTTTATCGCAGTTTACTTATGATCGAAGTGCTACATAATTTAGAGATCACCATAAAATTTATTATCCTGTGGTCACAAACTTACGCAATATATTAAATTCGGCACTTTTTATATTATCAAATCTGGAGGTGTTAATATAATTTAAAGTTGAAATGCTAATTTGCAAAATAAACAGAATACATTTTTAATAAATATCAAGGGTCTTATGTACCTTTGTAATTAAATGAAACTTACAATTTTGAGAAATATGACCCTTTTTAATACAATTCATTCGTCTTTAGACCTAATTTTTCAAATCCTGTTTTTATATCAATTAATCCACAATTTTAAATAAACGAATTCTGAAGTTACGACATAAACAGTTTAATATATCAAGCTGTGGATGAATTGCACAGTATACACATGTCGGGAAAATTTTCAAAAATTTGTATTACGAACAATCAAAATTATTCAAATTAAATTAATCTTAAACAATATGGTCATAAAACATCAAACTTATTTTACATTTAAAAGCACATCAAGTAATTTTTATTATTTCATTTACTGATGTAAAATTGACTTAATTTTTCCAATCCTATTTTTAGATCAACTAATTCATAATTTTATATAAACGAATTTTAAAGTTGGGATATAAACAGTTTAATATATCAAGCTGTGGATGAATTATACAGTATACACATGTCGGGAAAATTTTCAAAATTTAATATACTTTTATACCCACATTAAAAAGAATAACTTACCCATTTTAAAATTTAGATTTTTACAACGCAACTAATTACTTATCACTGCTGCTAATTCAGAAGCAAACTGTAATAAAAACATACATATTTACATGCGATAAAAGGATTGCTTGCTCTCTTAACACTTTTATTTTGTTTAACTTTATTACGTATAATATACAACGTTGAGTGCGTCCTGATTTGCAGTCAAAAAAATAATACTCGCCCTCAATAAGAGGCAATTAAATTTATTCTTGTTAAACCAATCTAATCATGCCTAAACCACCAATTAAGATAAAACATTTGTTATTCAAATACAATTAAAATTAGGAGATTTACTACGCAAAATTTTGCATATCTTAGGAACTGGACGAAAGCTTTAGTAAATAGTGAGTACAAACCCAATTCTTTCATTTATTCCATAACAATAGTGACTAAGCGTGATTAATTTTATTAACCTTGCTGGGGGCATGTTTGTTACATCAGAAACAATTAAATTTAAAATTACCTTTTATCATTCATCAATAAACCTACTGAAAAAGTTACTCATAAATGATTTTCTTTTTGAATTTTATAGTATGGTTTTTAGTACATTTTTTGGGTACTTAAAGAAATAAAGTACAATAAACTTAAAAGCATTTAAACCCAAATTTAATGAAACATTGTTTAAATACTTTGTGTTAAAATTAGGACTTGTATCGATTTTATAATTCGATTTCGAAATTAATATTAATTGTATTTCTCATGCACTATTTTTACCTTGACACTTGAATTTAATAATAAGTTTGAAATTAAATAACGCCCCTTTCGATAAAGTTGATAAAAAGTAGGCACTCGATGCGATTCTTAAATTTATTACAAACTTATGAATTTTAATTATATTTAATTAACTTATTTAAAATGGCAATATGTACTAGATGATGGTAACGGCATTGTAATTAGTATGTTTACATTTCTTATGTGGTAGATGATACAGGTGATAATTTCGTCACGGATAACCACTACTGCACAACTTATTGCAATATTTTTCATCTCGTTAAACTTTGCCAATTGTAAAAACTTAAAAATTGATATAGATTTATGTCGTAATTGTTTGATTACCACTTTGATAATGCAGCGCAAACCTACCCTTACATCGCCATTCGAATGGGTGGTAGTGTTGCATTTGTTTAAGGTGTTGATGTTGGTCAGTTCATCGTCCGATGTAGGCTTTTTATCTACGCAAGTGTGGTTAATGCACCCCAGATGTTTGGTAGCCTTTGCTCGTTCCTAAGGCACAATTTGCATGTTCGATATCTTTGTATTTCATTTAGAAGACTGACGCCATGGTAAATTTTTTCTTAATTAGTAAACCTTTAGCTAGTCACTCATGTCTATCGGGTGGATCATCGAAGCAGTGATACGAATTAAGAGCAATTTGTGGTACAGCACTATAGAAAGTTCTACTCTCTCAACATAACTCTTGGTATTTTAAATTTGGGCGTATAGAACTGCATTAGAACATCATCGCAGTTTGTTAAAAATTTAATTTTAGTATTCGATTCCCAAACATTTATTGAGGATTTGTATTAGTTGGAATTCCAATTTAGTAATACCATCTGCTTGCCTATTTAAATAATATTATAAACAAAATTTTTATTTTCTGATTTATTATTTTAGTTTATTGTTTTTCAAGTTGTTTTTTATTTAACCTTAGGATAAATTAATCAGAGTGAATCAACCGTATCACATAATAATTAAAATTAAATCATTTCAGCACCATAGTGCAATTTAAATTAAATTAAAAAAAAGTATTACAATAGATGATTAAAGAAGATAATTATAGAGGGTACAAAACAACGTTAACCAATAACCAAAAATATTTGTCAAGTTAAGCTGGTGCATTTCTAATTATAAATTATAGGTGTATAAACAAGAAAACACTGACAAGTCTATCTTAATTAATGTTTACTAAATATTAATGTTATCAAATTATTTTAATTTTAACAAGACAATTTAATTTGTTCAATGGTGATCTTATCGTAGGTTACAAAATTTAACAAGTAATTAACACAAAAATAAATAGGTACATTGGTACAATCACAGTCGAAATCATTTTTATGCAAATTATTATCAAATATTAATCAAAAATTTATTTAAGTTTGTGTAAATTTCAAGGCTTTCCAATATTATTTATTGGAGTAGTTCAAATTTGATCAATCAAATTTAGCAAATCTGTATACAAGGTTGTAAATGTCGTATTAATTGAAATAGGTCAAAAATGAATGCTGTGTTGTCTAATGTTAATTATAAATAATTACGTTAAAACGTGTTCATCATACATACACACATATTAGCATTAAAATGTTTAAACTTTAACGCTTTTAGAACTTTTCTTAAACAAATTGGATGTTTCTTGATACATTAAGGTCATTGACAATATTTGAATCTTATATTCATACAAAAAGTTACAATATAAAACAGGTGGATTAGAGCAGTATTTTCGAGATAGCTTTTTATATTAAGAAGAAAAACTTGGAAAAGTAGACTATCTTCCATAAATATTTAACGGCATCTCTATTAGAAAAAGTTTGTGTTTACAAGTTTCCAGGTGCTTTTCTTTTCAGGAGAATAAGGGAGGAAAAAAAGGGTTTAAAGTTAGAAAAGGTGTAGAAGTGGCTAAACATCACACGCTGTTACAGAAACTTCCCTCATAATCGCAACCCCTAATGAGAAGGTTAACCCAAGCAGAGACCAGAGTCCGTCACAATCCGGAGATAACCCCAGTTTGTTTACCACGATGTTAATAGACCAGCTCCCTATTAAATGCGAAGGCCAGGCCGTAGATTCTGGAAAGAAAAACTAAAAAGAAAAGAAATAAGAATCAAATGCTTTAATTGACACAGAGAACTTGAGACTGGCTACCACAGTTCCAATAATTGCAATGTGTATGGCTGTACAAAACATTGACACAGTAGCCAATTATTAATAATAATCAAAAAGTGCACTCAGTCCAAATATAAACAAGTGCCCAATAAAATCAGTAACCTCTAGCGGTTACTCAAAATTGAACACAAAAACCCAGAACACATCAGTTCATACGAATTGTAAAAGATACAATTGCTTATCTCGTGCTCGGATGAACTTACAAAATAATGATGACAGGTGTTCGCATCCAATCGCTATACAGCGTGCGGCTTAAAGGATGGAAATCTGTAACTTGCCAATTTACACAGGAAATCACTTCATTGACATTCGTGAACACAAAACACTGCTTGTAGATCTGAAGCTGGAACTGGTAAGATTTTCCTGTGTGAATTAACACGTCACAGATTTTCATCTTGTAAGCCGCACGTTGGACAGAGACTGGACACAGAACACCTGTCACCATTATATTGTAAGTTTATCCGAGCTCGAGTTAAGCAATTTTAACTTATCCAATTCATATAAACCGACGTGTTTCTGGGCTTCTGTGTTCAATTTTGAGTAACCGTTAGAGGTTACTGATTTTATTGGATACTTGTTTATATTTGGACTGGGTGCACTTTTTGATTTTTAATATCATTGGCTACTGTGTCTATGTTTTTGCACAGCTATACACATTGCAATTATTGGAACTGTGATAGCCACTCTCAGGTTCTGTGTGTGTTTTCCCAAGCTACCGGTTTTTTTTAGAAATTCACGACCTAGCCTTCCCATTTAATAAGGAGCTGGTTTATTAACATCGTGGCAAATAAACTGGAGAGGTCCTCTCCGAATTGTGATGGATTCTGGGCTCCTTTGGGGTTGACCCTCTCATTAGGGGTGAGGTCTCATATTTCGCACTATAACGGTTAGGAAAACCTTTATTATAACGTTCACGTTATAATAATAGCGGCTTGTTAAAATGATACGTGAGACCGTTTTGCGAAAAACACTATAGAATAACATAACGTATTGACGTTATGTTATTATTTTAAAAGTACATCACACCACTGATTATTACGCCATCTACATTAATTTAATCTTCACTATTTTATAATATTTAGCCATCTACCTTGAAGATTTTGTACTATCACGCCATCTACTACCTTTTAAGATTTTGCATATATAAAGAAGACAGAATGAAACTTAATATGGAAATTTGAATATTAGGTTAGAATGTTCTATAAAAATGACATATTTATAGTGTTCCGTTCCTGAATTAATTGAAATAAATAAACAAGTAATATTTATGTGTATTATTAACTCGTAAGAATATTTAATTATAGTTACTAAATTGTAACTTGTATTATTTTATATTCAAGTTAAGGATAAATAAAAATTAAAATTGAATGTATATATACCATGACAGCTGTTTCGTCCTTTTTTGGACTTATCAAATGATAATAATATAAAATCAAAGATAAATTTATTGTAAAGTGATGTAAAACAAAATTTTTAAAAAATTTTTTTAAAAAAAGTCCAAAAAAGGACGAAACAGCTGTCATGGTATATATACATTCAATTTTAATTTTTATTTATCCTTAACTTGAATATAAAATAATACAAGTTACAATTTAGTAACTATAATTAAACAAGTAATACACATAATAACAAATTTCTAGGATTATACATAGTAGAGATATTATTATAATATTTATTTAATTAAATACGTACAATTAGTAAGTATAGGGTTACATGGAAAATTCCTTTTGTAAAAACTAAAAATGTATTATTAATAATATTTAGTAAAAAATACATAAAAACCTACTTCTCTAATAAATTAAAACTGGATGATTAAAAATTTTAAATAAAAAACTTATTAATTATAAGTTATTATTTACAAGTTTTCTTGGATATTTCAAAAAAATAATATTTATGTATAATCATTAGGAAAATACGATGGTTATCGTACGTAGCTTATTAATGACAATATTAAACTTTACATAATATTAAAGCATAATAATATATTAAACATTATAAAACAAAAAGTGGGAATTCTCACAAGTAATAAAAATTTCGTCTTGTGCGGCGGACAAAATATAATTCTCTACTGCTATAGATGTTTATATTTAAATAGAATATGGATAACTTTTTGAACAATATGATATTATCACTGTAAGTAATATTAGCAAATAGGCTATAGCCTCTGGTGAATGAAGAAGAAAATTATGAAAATTTTTCGTTTTCCTTAAAGTGTAACTGTTGGGCAGATCTGTTGATCGCATCCGGCATATGTTTATGGCATGACAAAAATACACATTGATATAATGAAGAGTATTAAGATATACCTAAGGATCAAGTCTCCTACTTATGGAGGACAGTTGATTCCCAACCATGGGAAATTAGATTCCATTATACAAACACAATTTATTATTTTGTTATGAAATCATATTCGCTGTGTGTATTCCTCCTCCTGCCCTCTGGTGGCTCAATAACGAAAATGCATTGGGACCGTTTTAGCAATAGAAACTGTTTTAATTAAAGATTTTTGAGGGAAATTTAAATTTAAACTTTGTTTAAGAGGTTCGTGGTGCATTGGTGTGTATGCTAATCACATAAGGCATAGATAAATAATAATAATTAATAGACAAATAAGTTTTCTGTCTTTTTTTCAAGTCTCCCATATTTGTCTATTAATTATTATTATTTATCTATGCCTTATGTGATTAGCATACACACCAATGCACCACGAACCTCTTAAACAAAGTTTAAATTTAAAATTTCCCTCAAAATCATTAATTAAAAGTTTTGTTTCTATTATGGGCCACTCCGAACGCTTCGATCGGTTTTCGCATCCCCTCTCTACCCACGCACAGAGCGAATACATTCAAAACGAACACACACGTGTGATCATGTCTTTCTAAGTAACCCTAGCAACAATTTATTTAACTTATTTATCCTCATACTATGGTTATATTTCAAAGGAAGTCAGCTTTCGTTAGACAACCTTTAGAATTTTTTTTAGCAAACACTTAAAATCATGTTAATTTATATTTCAGGAAGAGCAAACAAGAAATGATCATTATTTCTACACGCAACTAATAACAGATACATTTTCTTTTTATAGAAATAAAACACATGAAAACAAATACGTGTAATAGTAACTTAAAATCATCTAAAATATTTAAGGGGTGAAATTAAAACAAAGGATTAAGTCTCCCATAGGATGGAATATCTTACTTTACAATTTCTTCCCATTATTTATCAAAGATAGTCCCACCCCTTCAGCAATTTTAAGGAAATATTATTAAGATTGAAAAATAATTTAATAAAAACTTGAAGCATTTAAGTATTAATTATTGGAAAGCTGAAGAAGGTTGAGGAAAATTGATAAAAAAATAAGCTAATTAAAGTGAAAGTAAAAATATAAGCTATGAAGATTTTATTATTATAGTTATTAAAGAGGAAGAAGAAAATTTTTTAATTGAAATAAAAGTAAAATTATAAACTGGATGAGAATTTTTGCAATTAGACGACCAGTTTATCGAGCTCGTGGGTAGATGCTATTTTGTAGCAAAGTGGAAAGAAATGTTCAATGAAAGGATCAGTAAAAGTAAATTTATAAATTAAGTTTATTAATAAAAATTAATTTGATTGAAGTCACTAGAATAGAATTTATCTGCTTCCTGATCTAGGAATTTCAGCAAATTAAATTAAATGCTTTGAAATTAACAGTACAACAATATTGAACACTTTTTGCATTATCCACAAGGCTAGTCCGTCCCATGCCAGGAAAAGAAAAATTTTGCCATTGAGAAGCACTTAACTCATAGTTTTATATTTTTTGTGCATTTCATGCATTCTGTATTATTGTAGTTTATCATTTTCTTGTACATTAAAATCCGGGTCCTAATTATTGTTATTAAATAATAATTATTGACATTGTTTAATTTGAAGATGTTAAAAGGTACTGATTTCAAAGATTTAATAAAGGAAATAACTGTTTTTGCCGAAACCGTCTTAGACAAATCTAAAAATATTAACAATAACGTAATAAATAATAATTAAATCTGATGTTTACGTAATTCTTTTAAATTTTTGCAATAATTAATATACATTTATAAATTGAAAACCTTGGCTATCTTTAATTGTCTAATCTGTCGCTACCTTTTACATATCATTATCTAATATAAATTACTAATAATAATTTATACCTCAAAGTAGATGATAATCATACCAGGGAAATTACAGTGAATTTAGACAATTTACTTAAATTTAAATAATTATGGTAAGTACAACCAACATGCTTTAATTATAAATTAAAGGAAAATTGTCGTGTCTTCATTATATTTATTAAGACATTGTTTGAAAATTAAATTTCAGGAAATTTTTAAAAATACTTTTAATTTATAATTAAAATGTAGGTACTTAATTATTATGCATGTCCATTTAAAAAATTAATTACGACATTTCTTGCTATCCTACCAAAAAATGGGTGTAACGTTTATTATGATTTCTGGAAACTCCAAAATGTAGACCTAATAGTACAAGGTGGTGTTAATATTTCTACATTTCCAATGCCAATAACAATATTGTATAATAAAATGTATGCGGTTGTACAACTTTATTGAGGAGAAATAAGTTATAATTTTAATGTTGTATGAATTATTTATAGTCACAAATTTAATGTTGCAAATCGTTTATTGTTATAATTTTATTTTTATATTGGTTATGTGTAGGTGTCACTATTAAAAATTGGTTTATTCGTTTATTTGATAAAAATATTTAACATATTCAATAAAGTTTATCGTAACACTTTTTAGGCAGAGCATAGTAAATTAAAATCAAAGATTGTGATATTCTATATCGGCATAAATTCATTCAAAGACTCTTTAGTGTCCCTTTATCGAAGGAAAGTTTCTCCATTGAAGTAAAGAACATCAAGACGATAGCATCGAAAAATGGTAACTCACGGGATCTCGTGGATAATCTCATCTACAGGAAACAGAGGCAGATTGAAAGAGATCTAGCAACCGCTTCGCTCACTTCCAAAGTCGATAAGCCACCTTATGCGTGGGGTGTTATCAACTACGTGCCCGGGATTAGTAACAAAATAAGGGCACATTTGAACAAGTTGGGGCTAAAAACTACTGACGTGAACAAGGTCAACATCGGAACCTTGTTATCCAATAACTAGGGGAAAAGAGACCGACTCTCTAACAGCGGGATTTACCAATTCAACTGTAACTCGTGCAACGCGATCTGCATTGGCCAAAGCGATAGATCAATCTATACACGTATGAAGGAACACATGCGGCTATAGCCCATGCTCGTACATCGACAGGTTTCTCTACACATTGTCTGGACACAGGTCACTCCTTAGATTCCAATCGAATTGAATTACTGCATCTTGGATGCAAAGGCCGTATGCTGACTCTAATTTGTGGAAATGGAGATTAAGAAAGCATTAAGTTATTTCCTTGTCTTGCATCTGCTATAATAGTCAATCTGATTCCTCCATTCGACAATCGTTAGAGTTTGTTTACAAATATTGTTATGGTCAAAAATCGTGGACTTGATCAACATACTATTTATTGCTGCCAGGTCAAGCAACTTCATTCCATTTTTGTTCGACAGGTCGTACAGACTATATATTTTGCCAATCGTCGGTGTAAAATTCTGTTCCTTGCATTATTTGCTCTAAAATTCCTGCACAGCATTCTCATATCGTGTTAAGGCACTTTTCCTATGGTTTTATCGAGCAACTCGCCGAAGGCGTCCTTTCTTCGGTTGATGATGTGCCGATAAGAAAGAATAGTTATACCACGAACCTTTGACTCGTATCCAGCAGATCGCATCATTGATGGGTTCGAACCGAATTATTCTATTTGATATACGATCATTTATAACAAGACAGGTTCCCCATTCATGTCTATCATCATCGCTTCCACTGTAGAACACAACCACCTTAGTCTTGGTATTACCGGTTTTAAGTCGTCTCATCTCTTGGATTGCTGTATTATCAATTTTTTCAATTCTCTAGTTGTTCTATGGATTGTCTAAAAGCTCATATTCTGTACAATTTATAGGATTTTTAGGCTACATCGTTTTACTTTGTCAAAAAACCTACACATCCCTTGAAATCCTCGAAAGTTCCCCTACTTTTTCATGGATGTACAAAATAAAACGCCTGGTGTTTGCCGGGAACAATATTGTGTAGATTTCTCCGAGTGTGCGGTCCTTTTAGGTTGGTAATAAATAAATGAACCAATCAGAGGTGGGTTGCAGATCATAAATTAGACAGTTTTGTACTCAATTTTTATATTTATTATACATATAAATGCAAACATTTATTATCTTAACCATCATGTAAAAAATGTTTGCTTGTAATAAAACTTGATTATTCTTCACAAAGTTCATGTAGTTTTTGTCGGTAAGATTGATTATTCCTCATTTTTAATAATGATAATTATGTCTTAATGCTATTGCTTATTAATAATTATAGGTAGGTAATTATTAATATACCTATCAAGCTATCATTTTTTATTTGCTAAAAGAATGAAAATAATAATTGATGTTACAATTTAACTCTTAAAAATTAATTAAATTAAACATTAAAAAGTATATAACCACAATTTCGTAACAATAATTTTGCAACAAATAAACGAGAACATTAGTAATTATTGCAATCTACATTTTAAGAAAAAATGGGTATAATTTCGTGGAAATACCACAAAATTGCTCTTGTAAAGAATTATTTAATATTATAAATTATTTATTTAAAACTTGAATTATTTTATAGTCATTTACAAAGGAATTGCAATGTTATGTAGGAAATTTTACTACTTTTTACGTGTAACAATTAAATTAATTTGCGGTTAAAATTTATTGTAGTTTGTAGAGCAGTGATTCTCAACCTTGGAATCTTTGTTTCTTCTTCGATATACATCATTTCCTTCTTGTAGTACTCGGCTTTTATTAGTCACAGCTAATGTAATTAATTGTATAAATTATTATGCACATCTTTTAGTTTACTTTATTACTACTTTACTACTGCTAACCACACACTATAGCGTTCCTATTTTAATGTTATACTAATCAGTTTTTAGATCAAATGTACCATTTTTAGTTCTAAATGCTCCATTAGTGTTAAGTGGACATTAATTATTAAGAAATCGGCCCTTATTACTTACAACTGAGTGCTAGAACGAAATTGATTATTTTGCTACATTAAAAGTGTATTTAAATATGAAAAACTTTTATAATTTCAATAAAACTACTTAGCCATATTTCACTCACTATAATTAAGATATTTTTTGTAGTATTTTATTTTTTTAATGTTTTATAATATTAAAGAGTAACGAAATATATTAAACTGTATAGTTTGACCAACTATACGGCTTTTAGTGGACATACACCATTATATTATAATGAAATTCTTCTTCATATTCGTGTTAACTTCAATTGTGAGCTCTTTCAATGATTCTTCAATAATATCCATCATGAGTAAGATAATTAATTATTCCTTTGAAGCCTCTGATTGCATTTATTACATAACGAATGGCAAGACTGTTTCAAATTATTTTGATACGGCTTTATTAGGAACAAACATACCAATTTTAACATTGTCATACCCTGATGGTATTAAAAGTACTGGAAGCTTCTCAAAGTGCAATGGATATCTTCTCAATACCGACAATGTAAGTGATATTGAAAGTATTTATAATGACGAATCAAAGTACTTCCTCCGCTTTATTCCAATTTTAATACTATTAAAATCTGACGATTCTTCCTGGACAACAGAGTTAAGCACAATCGATAGATGGAAATATTATGTCAACGTTATGGTAATTGAAGATAATGAAGAAAATACTTTTTCGAAATTGGAGGTGATATCGTTAAATAAGAACTCCGTGATATTTTCCTGGAATTATGGAAAGACAATCTTAAATAAGTTCGATTTTATTATGAATATTAAATATTCTGAAATTCTAAAAGATTTCACTTTTAAAGTTAGTGCGTTTGATTGCAAACCATATGTTTATTTGAATTCAGAAGGTAAAGCATACGAAGGGATTGAATTTCGAATAATTAAGGAAATATCTCGTTTAGAGAAAATTACCCTGGAATTTTACATGTCTCCTACCAATAAAGAAAATAATTTATGGATGTGGGCTATTAGAAATGTCATAATGAATGTAAGTGACATTAGCTTGTGTTCACATTTTCAACATCATGTTTACGGTGCTAATCTCTCAGGAACGTATCCTCATTGTCAAGTGTGTCTTACGTATTTGGTACCCAAATCCCAAACGTTACCAGAACTGACGTACGTTTTCCAGCCACTAGCAAGGAATTTATGGATCTATATTATAATCGTACTAATATTTCTAACTGTTCTTCTCCATGTGATAGCAAGATGTTATAAAGCAATGAAAATAGTGCAACATCCATACTTGGACATAGCGGTTTCTTTTTTTGATATTATTCAGACGAACACTTTTGGACACTTCCAACATTTTCAGGCAAATTTGTGTCACACACATTTGCGATTCATTTTAACTTTGATAAGTATTCAGGCTTCATTATTAATTACTGCATACTCTTCTGGATTATCAAGTTTACTGGCAAAACCGAGGTACACCAAACCGATAAATACTTTCCAAGATATGATCGACCAAAATATATTTTGGGACAATTTCGTCGAGACTTTATCACCGTTTTTAAATAGTTCATTAAATCCGGCACTAAATCAATTATCTGAAAGATTTGTACATTTTCCTGACAGTCAAAGGAATAGTGCGTTTCGATCAAACAAGTACGCTCTTATTATTAAATCGTTGGATAAAAGCTACGTATCAGAAACGGATAATTTTGATTTGTTTGGTAAAAACCATTTAAGAGTATTACCTCAATGTGTTAAACATCACTACATAGTTTTTCCCATCAAAGGTAATCCATTATTGATGAACATAATCGATAAGTACACTGCAATGTTTTTCAATCACGGAATTATGATACACTGGTACAATGCAATCAAGATAAAAAATGCAATGTCATATATGAACAATTTTTACTTAACTTATTCATTGACAACGATGAAACTTAAGAGATTAACAATTTCCCAACTTCAAGGAAGCTTTTACTTATTATTTATTGGATATGCAATTGCAATAATAGCATTCGGGTTTGAAAGAGTTCTACATCACATTCCGTCCAAACAATGATCTCTGTTCAAAAAAACATTTACAAAAGAAAAGGATTTTAAACTGTGAAGTTTTTTGAAGCCTTTAGCGGCCATGTTAGTATTAAAAGAATCGTGAAAACTACTAAATAAGAAAATGATATCACCATGTTATTACCACGAATGCACAATTTTTAGTTTTGTTTATTATCAACCCATAAAATCTCACATTTATTAATACATAAGTAATATACTGTGGTGAAACAAAATGAGATACAGCTTTGTTTTAGTAATTTGCCTTAAATTAAGGGATGTTTTATCCATAATGACATGGTCGAGCCCGTTTTTTTGAATGAAGGTCGATTTATGTTACCACTGACACAAGCACACAATTATTGTTGAATGTTAGTAAAATCCAGTGATTATGAATTTGTTTACGGCGATTTAAACCTAAACAGGAACAAATTTAATTATTTGCATTTGAATTTTTAAGCGCGAAAATTTACCCATTTTGACGTGCAAAGTGGCTCAAAATTTCGATTTTCGGTTGGTAATTTGAAGTTTTTAAACATAGAAGGCAGATAATGTTGGCGAGGTAGCGTTGGCGTGCGACTGTAGAGCCAGCAAGGCGTATTTTTGGTGAGGTCCACCATAAGTGACCAATTTTCGATTTTTTTTGGAAAACCCAAGTGTTTTTCAAGCTGAAAAGTAGTGCGAAGTGTCGTCTAAACTCTAAAGTAGACGAGTGTTTTTAGATTGATTTGGAAGTAGAATCTTCAAGTTGCAGCGTTTTTGGAAACGCACATTTGGAAAATTTGGTATCACACATGTGGATAAGATTGTCATTCCGCCATTGACGAATGATCGAATGATTTTTGTAATCGAAGCGATTACGTGCCTACAATTGAATGTTTAGAAGAATAAATTCAAATTAGTTAAATTTTGAATCGAATAATTTACTTACCAATTTTGAGGTTAGTTACACGATTTATTTAAATTGGTTCAAATCGATTACGTTTTGCCAACAAACTTTATTATACGATTGCCGATCGTCCTTATCTGGATATTTTGAGAAGAATTGCGAAGATTTGATGCTCCAATTCGATATTTCCACAACACAGAAATTAACAGGTTGCCGAATGACAGGTCTCGAGGTGTGAAAGCAAGAAAACAGCGGATCTAAAACGTCAACAAGTGCCGCATAACTAGTAAATAAATAAACTTTGAATTTTATCACACCATTTATTATTGTAAATTTATATGTCACACAATTACATTTTATTAGAAACCTGGAGTATTTTGAGTTCGATTTGCAAGTAAATGCAAATACGAAGGGTTTCTATAACACAATTTTACATCTTAACGACCAAAACGAATCTATTCGTAAACAGCCCATGTTCGACTTGTTTTTGCTTATTTAAATTTAAATTTATTTTATGAAAATTAAATTAGTAATTTTTCACAAAGCTGAGTTTGATTTTGTTTTCATGCTGCGAATCGTTGTCGATAACGACAATAGTATTGATTAAGGAAATTTATGCAGTTTTGTTCCCGACAGAGGAATTTCGATTGAGCAATATTAGTGCGGTGGCAAAGCCGTACATTTTGTTTTATTTGGCGACCCGAAAAGGAGAGAAGTGCGAACCCAGCCCTGTGATTTGTCTCCGTACAGAAATCGTATGTGAACCGCTACAAAGCTACCGATGGTACTCTAGTGTTGAGATATTGTCCTGGGAAGAAAATAAATTTTAAAGTTGAAGGGTCGTAGGAAATATCTCTACAATACATAAGTTCAAGATGTTCAACCATTCTACCACCATTACTACTGTCGCAATCTACTGTTGCACAAATTATTAACCTTAAAACAAGCATATTAATTTGAGGGCCGCTACTGGCATTTTGCAAACTCTTGATTCGGAAACATAGAGTGTGTGGTGCATGCTACTTTTACGGAAATACAACGTTCTTGGGGGATATTACAAAGGTTGAAGCAAATGTACGATACGGGCGTTAAGTGGCTTCGTATATCAGCTTTAGTGCCAATTGGGTAAACGTTATTTTGCTTATCAGTTACAACACTCCCTAAATTCTTTTTATCAAATGGTCCTTTGTGAAATTTTAAAACAACCAAAGTTTCGAAAGTGCCTGCCTATTTTTATCTCTTTAAAAATAGTTCTGGTTGTTGAGATGTATAATATCGTTTTTCTTATGAGCTCTAAAGTTATCCTCGGTGATACGAACTACATAATGAATAATATTTTATTTACAAATTACTAGAACTAGATTGAAACTTCCAAAAAAGAATTGTAATTTTGTTCGTATTAAAATATCATTTTGTGAATTAAGCTTCCATCGCATTTATTGAACAATACATTTCTATATAATTTATTATTTACAACTGCCTATTAAAAAGAAATTAATAATTTTGAAACATTAAAAGTGTATTTAAACATGAAAAACTTTTATACTAACTTCTATAAAATATAACTTAGCCATACTTGCACTCACTATAATTAATATCTTTATTGTAGTAGTACCTACATTATTAGTTACAATGTTTTATAATATATAAGGAGTAACGAAACCTATCAAATTGTATAGTTTGACCAACTTCGACGTTTAGTGGACAATACCATTATATTATTATTATAATATATTATAATGAAAGCCTTTTCCATATTCGCGTTAATTTCAATTGTGAGCTCTTCCAATGATTCTTCAATAATATCTATCATGAGTAATATAATTAATTACACATTTGAAGCATCTCATTGTATTTATTACATAACGAATGGCAATACTGTTTCAAGTTATTTTGACAAGGCTTTATTAGAAACAAACATACCAATTTTGACGTTGTCATACCAGGATGTTATTGGAAATACTGCAAGTTTATCAAAGTGCAATGGATATCTCATCAATACCGACAACGTAAGTGGTATTATAAAGATTTACAGTGACGAATCCAAGTACTTCCTCCGTTTTATTCCAATTTTAATACTTTTCAAATCTGATGATTCCTCTTGGACAACAGAGTTAAACACAATCGATAGAAGGAAATATTACATCAACGTTATGGTAATTGAAAATAATAAGGAAAAAACAATTTCTAAATTGGAGGTGGTATCGTTAAATAAAAACGCTGTGATATTTTCCTGGAATTATGGAAAGACAATCTTAAATAAGTTCGATTTTATTATGAACATTAAATATTCTGAAATTCTAAACGATTTCACTTTTAAAGTTAGTGCGTTTAATTGCAAACCATATGTTTATTTGAATTCAGGAGGTAAAGCATACGAAGGAATTGAATTTCGTATAATTAAGGAAATATCTCGTTTAGAAAACATTACACTCGAATATATTTACATGTCTGTTACCAATAAAACCAATAGTTTATGGTGGATGTCTGTTCAAAACGTGTTAACAAATGTAAGTGACATTAGCATGTGTTCGCAATTTCAAGAAAGTGTTTTCGGTGCTAATCTTTCAGGAACATATCCTCATGGTCAAGTTTGTCTTACATATTTGGTTCCAAAATCTCAAATATTACCAGAACTGACATACGTTTTCCAACCATTAGCAATGAATTTATGGATCTATATAATGAGCATTCTGATATTTCTACCTATTCTTCTCCATGCGATAGCAAAATGTTATCAAACAATGGAAGTAGTGCAACATCCATACTTAGACGTAGAGGTTTCCTTTTTTGATATTATTCAGGTCAACACTTTTGGACAATTACAACATTTTAAGACAAATTTGTGCCACACTCATTTACGGTTCATTTTAACCTTGATATGTATTCAGGCTTTGTTCTTAATCACTGCATACTCTTCAGGATTATCAAGTTTACTGGCAAAACCGAGGTACAACAAACCGATAAATACTTTCGACGACATGATCGAGCAAAAAATATTTTGGAATGATTACACCGAGACTTTTATACCACTCTTGGATAGTTCTATAAATCCGGCACTAAAACAATTATCTAGAAGATTTGTGCATTTTCCAGCCAGGCAAAGGAATAGTGCGTTTCGAACAAACAAATACGCTATTATTGCTAAATCGTTGGATAACAGTTATGTATCAGAAACGGATAATTTTGATTCCTTTGGTAAAAACCATTTAAGAGTATTACCACAATGTATTAGAAATGATTACATAGTTTTTCCTATTAAAGATAATCCATTGTTGATGAACATAATCGATAAGTACATTTCAATGTTTTTCAATCATGGCATTATTGCACACTGGTACAATGTAATTAAAATAAACACTGGGATGGAATATATGCACAAATTTTACTTAACTTATTCATTGTCAACGATGAAAGTTAAAGGATTAACAGTGTCACAACTTCAAGGAAGCTTTTACTTATTATTTATTGGATATGCAATTGCAATAATAGCATTCGTGTTTGAAAGAGTTATACGTCATATTCCGTCCAAACGATTATGGCTGTTCAAGAAAACAATGTCTTAAACAAAGGCTTCCAAACTGTGAGTTGTTTATTTTCTTTGTTTGACCTTGACGTTTGGTTAGAGTTTGAAATCTACAACGTGTTGAGGTTCATCGGAAGTCTGGGCTAAGAAACCCAGTGAAATTCGCGATTGGAATCCACGGTTTTCGCGCTGTAACACAACCAGGAACATAGTAAGCTATTGCTTTGGACCACACTATGGTTTGAAGCATTTCCTAGTTTTCCTAGTAGGCACAAAATTTCACCTATTTTTCACACATATTTTCCTTATCAATTTTCATCCAGAATTGTAGGGAGTTTTCTGTAGAACCTGTATAATTTGTGACACACGTTAATTATGCTTGCCTTGAATAGTTAATTATCATAATAAGTACATTAACTATTGTCGATATACCTAAAGTGATTTATATATTATATTTAATCAGTTTGTGTTAATGATTGTTACGTTTGAACTTTCATTGTATAAATAATACTACTGTATATTGTATAAATTGTTGTTTAAAATTAATCAATTAGTTTTGCTATAACAATAAATAAAGTAATTATCTTGATTCATTAATATAAATTAAATATTATTTTATTGGATTCTTTGTCACATTCAAAAATGTCACTTACACCCTTATTCACTAACTCTCAGCGAATCATTAAAAATCATAAAATTTATTGTTGTTATGTTGTAACGAAAATTTGTTAATAATTATAAACATTGGTTTTCGTTTGCCTTTCCTCCTTATTTTTCACCATCTGCATTTTTGCATTTTTTATAACGGCATTATTCTTCAAGGCCGCTTTGCCTGCATTCTTATCAGCTCACCTGACCTACCCCAACCAAGAGAATCTTAGCGCGTGGCCTTGCAGTGCTAGTATTGCATTTTTCGACGATTCTTGTCAGTCAACCCAGAGCATTAGAGCAAACCGCATCTACCCGTGGTTAATTTTTAGTCAAAAGTTCATGACCTCGTCTTGTAACTACTGTGTTACCATGTGGGTAGTGTTAGTTTAAGCGGTTTTTGCTTTGATACCAGTTTTTACGACTCGGGCTTTCGAATATCTGGAAGTATTTGCTGAACACCAGAAGCATTTTCGTCCTTGGGAGTAACATATGTCTTTTGTTACCATCCATGCGCAGTGGTTCAACAGTGTTGTTGTTGTTTACGATCTTCAAATTGTCAATGGCGGGAGATCTTAGTAAATAGTTATTTACTTCGTTGAAGTTCCTTGTCGGAATTTTCAAGTCCATCTCTTAAATGCAAGGAGACCATCGTTTTCAATCCGACTACAAATAGTTATCAAATGCTTGTGCTCCCCGCAGTGGAAACCAAAGATCGCGATGAAGGTGACAGTGCGCCGTTTGTTAGTTCTTATACCAGTGCAGTGTTGAGTCAATTATTAGGCACGGTCTGTTACGAGAGAAGAACATCGATTGTCATATTTTATTGTGTGAATACCGAAAGACGTCTGAAGGTAACTTATAATTGCTTTTTCTTTTGTGACTTTGACCATAACATTTGCCTTTGTATTCAAACTTTGATGTAGGGTAAACGATATAGTTACCGGACACCTGACAGTTATCGGACATTGTACAAATAAGTCTTAAAAATAAGATAATTACTTACGCAACATAAACTAATATTAAATAGATGGTAAGTGTGCAGTACGTAGGTGTTCTAGAAAATTCCACGAGAATTTATGGCCACTCCCTGCACAGTTGTGATTGATTAAAAGGTGCGCGGTGACAATTCGGTACGTATCCTTAATATTTTCCTAAGAAACGCATTATACAAAAAAATGTTTTTACACCTTTTGTTGTCTAACTAACTAATATAATTTATATACTAATACAGAGCTACGAATGTCTAGCAAATGCTAATTCAAACGATTTGAATGAAAATAAATATGCTAACCTAAAAGCAAGTATCCTATCACTGTATTAAAAATATTATAGAAATTCTAATATCGGACGCCTGTCCACAGTAATCGTAAATTAAAAACTTACGTTTGTATGTTGGTATGTCTAATGCTAATGACTTTTAATTAAGGCTGGGAATTTTTAACAATTTTGTATTCGAATATTCATTCAAGAAATCACAAGAATATTCAAATTATTCGAATCATTATTTGAATATTCAAATTACTCGAATAATTTTATATTTTTCGAATATTATTATTCGAATAATTATTTGAATATTCGAATAATTTGAATAGTGCAGTTGAGAAAATATTCATATTCGAAAACTTGATTAGTTGATTATATTCCATTTTTTGCACAAAATAATTTTTAGACCCTTTTTTTAACCTCTTGCTCTCCCATGGGGGGGTTTGAACCCCCAAAACCACCCCCGTATAGAGTAAGGCAAAAGGCAAAAGATAATACTTCTCAAGAAGATTCCTTATTTCTAGATGCTACAATGAACTATAGTACGTTTGTTAATCTTGTCGGACAAACAAAAATTGAACAATTTGCAAAAGTAAACGAGGCGCTTCTCGATAACATAGACGATAACTTTTTAGACCTTTTTAAAATTTGGACATATTACAATGACAAAATAAAATCCCTAAACCCCAATAAAAAGGCGACAAATAAAGTTACTATTCATTCCGATATTGTTGTGAACGCCACCACTCCAATATTACAAATTAAATATTGAGATCCATCATTATTGGGAAGGACACTAGAAGATGATGGTTATAAGCCACAGTGTTTTACTACTAAGTCATTAAAAGATTTAGATCTAAATGCAATTGACATCGTGGAAGATTCTTCTCCTAAATCATACCCTATCTCGCCGAAAGCAAGCAGCAGTAAAACTGTTGAATCAGAAATGCTAGGCAATTTTCTAATTTCTCCCGAAACCCCTAAGAGAAAAGGAAAAAGAAACACTGAACGATTTCCATTCGCTATAACATCTAAAAAATATCAGGACATGTACCGAATAAAAACCGAAAGAAAAGAGAAACAGGAAAAGGAAAAGGAAGATAGAAAACGAAAGCGTGAAGAAAAAGAAAATACAAAATGTGATGATAGGAAGAATATTAAAAAACCTAAAAGGGAAACATTATTCAAAAAGGAAAAAGAAAACATCATAAAAAAACAAAAACAGGAAAAGGAAGATAGAAAACGAAAGCGTGAAGAAAAAAAATACAAAATGTGATGATAGGAAGAATATTAAAAAACCTAAAAGGGAAACATTATTCAAAAAGGAAAAAGAAAACATCATAAAAATACATTATAAAGAAAATTAGATTAGTTGTTATCTACTTATTTTCATCTATTATAACCTTTTTTTATTTTCAAATGTATACCTTATAATCCAAAGTATTTCAAATAAATATATTTTCATTTAAAGAAATTTTTCTGGTCATCTTTAACCCTGTCCAACCACTGAGCCATAACCTGTCCGATAACTATATGCTTTACCCTACCATTTTTATTCATGCACTGGTGTGATTCATCATTTGTTTGAGGCACTTTGCTACCGATTCAATATTAGCTGGACCAATTTAGTTCAGCATTGTAATAAATTGTATTTGCTTGATAGTAACACATCGTACATTTACTTTATTATCAATAATAAACGTTGTTATTGTTTAAAGCCCAGTTTTATTTCGGAAGCTACCAAGATTTTTTTACAGTTCCCTCGACTCCGGCTCTCCCTACTTTGTAAAAAAAGAAAGCTTAGCCTATGTCAAAAGGGACAACACTACTTAATAACCAGAATTTTTCTGGATTGTTTCCATCCTACTATTCTCTAGTTTTTGGTCAGCTCTCCCATAGGGGCTGGATATCAGAGGGTAGAAAGTTGTGTTTCAATGTACCATGAGACAATTTAGCTCATCGTGCCTTTGGGACATGCGAAATTGACGTGGAATCAGAGGAAAAGAGTCGATTCGATTTTTCGCGCCCACAATTGTTACCTAAATACCTGTGGATTCTAAGATCCGCAAGGAAGATCGTATACTAGAGTGAAGAAGAATTTATAAACTACTAATGAGTGAAGTGGTAAGGAAGCTGCCTCAGCCAATTTCTGCCGGTAGTACTCACAATAAAACCGCTCATTTTGAATTTGAGTATAATAATTAATATAAATGATGCTGTCCCACGGTACATGCCTCATGATGTACCTTACGACACTTGAAATGTTGTTTTAAAAACATTATTACTTTTTGTTTATAAATCTTTTAGAGAGTTTACACATAATCTTGTGTTATGTTCAACAAAGATTTATTTTGTGCCACGTATGTAACAAAACTAATTTTTCCGAAAATAAAGTTTCCAGTAATACACAAAAAGTAAAAAGTGCCCCAAGGTACCTGGACCTTCCTTACTAATAGCAATAGAGCAAATTTCCTACTTCTGTTGAGTATCCTTTCGTTTACCTGGGTCCTTTCTGGTCGGTTACATTTAGTAACGTATGTGGAAATCTTCAGCGCCTGCAACAGTGACGTAATAACAGGTGGTGCGAGGACCCCCAAGAGGCGTGACACGATGACCGCCACGCGTGTTGTTCAAATTAAAAGAGATATGCGATATAAAAAAATAAATAAAATCTTAAAAAATTAGACCTTTTGACCAATTTGCGAAAGAATGAAGGGGTCCGTTGTGCTATTGTACCAGGGCCAATTTTGACTTGCTGCGTTACTGGCCTGCAACCAAAAGCAGGTAACCGCTTTAACGCAGGTAACCCTATACATTGATTGAGGACCGCTGTCCTAGACCCCGTGGTCTTAATATTTCTTGGTGCATCTCCATAATATAGTCTAATCGGAGAAAATGGTATAATCGAAATTATATATTCCAAATCTGCCGCAGATAAAAATATGTCTCCAAGAGAAGGGATTATTTATAAAAAAATAAATTTGCAAAAATTATAGACACCGAATGAAGTTAATCCAGCATTATCCATATTATTATCAAGTTCAGGACCTACTGAATATTACAAATCAAGAATATTGCTTGTTTGTATAATCTGGACTCCTCGTGGGTTGGAAGGACATATTATACCGAGTGACCTACCGCCGACTGAGCATAGGAGAATAACTTGGGAAATTAATTTTATTAAATTCCTGCTTCCCATCATAACACATAAGAATAAAAAAGGCATTTTAAAGAGATCTTTATTCCGCTTCTAAAGTTACTTAACACTTACAATTTTGATCTTTAATTACTATTAAAATCTCAAAATATTGCCTTTTTGAATACAAAATCGATATATCTTTATTCCCACCTCGTGGGTAATTTAAACCACGTAACTCTGGTTATACTTGGGGGTATTCCATACCCTCCAAACCCCCCGATCAGCACACCAAAATAGTTTATGTTCTATTAAAGATTTTATTATAACGCAACCATTAAAAATGGTTAATCAACATAGCGTGATCGACGCGACTTCATTATTATTATGATTGCATTTTAGAATCTTTTTAGATTATAGAGTAGCATGGACAGAAGTGAGCACCACTTTGGTTTCAGGCTATAGAATATTCAAAAATTAATATTTTTGAACAGTAATTGCGTATATTTGTAGAGAGAGGCCTTATGTAACTTTCGGCACACACATATTTTAAAATTTTTAATTTTAACTTATTGTTTTACATCGTTAAGTAAAAAAAGAGAAATTTGCTATTTCACGATTTTGCAGACAGAAGTGAGCCACCAAAGTTTTTCAGCTAAAATAATTAAAAGGATTAAGCACTATGATTTATTATGTTAAATAATTAATTTTTCAAATAAATCGTATTATAAAAACCAATTTTCATGTGTTATATTGCTTATTTATTGCCTCAAAAATACACAAAAAAGTGAAAAAAATGTGAAGAAAAGGCCAAAACATTTATTCCTGGTCGGTTCAATCTAGATCAGAGTCAAAATTTTGGCACGTGAAATAGCTTCTATTTCCCATGTCGACACACTTCAGGTCAAACGGACGCTCGCATGTGTTGCATTCGATTGAATTGTTCTTTGTCATTTTGTGTGGCATCAATTTAGTGCAAATTAAACAAACGTCACGATTTTCTTTTGAGGATGACGAAGATTCCGAACGTTTCACCTTCTTTGCAGGAAGTTTTTTTCGGAGAAGGGGTGTTTGATTTGCGTCGTTTTCCAGCTGCCTCTTCTGCTACTTTCCTATTTCCGGGCGATGTTATGATGGCGCTTTGCATTGCTTTTCGTCCACGGTTCGATTTTTTCTTCGGTGTAACACGACGAAGTGGACTGACTTCACCCAGTATTGACTGAGACGTGGATGCAACAGCCGAAGATCCAACAGAGCTGACCTCTTTATGCGCAGCCGGCTCTTCATCAAAAACCATACGGTCAATATCTTCAAGGGTAACTTCATTGCCGCCTTCTGCAGCCACAAAATCCTCTTCTGCAAATATTTCTGGATTGAACGGAAATATTCCGGTTCGTTGAAAACCACTTGCAATGTTACGGGAATTCACGCCATTTTGAATATGTGTAATATGTGTAATTTCAAGTGATAAACCGATATGGTTTTTTGTCCAAGCATCACATTGTACAGCATAGTATGACTTTTTCATTGGACCAAAAACGCCGACGTCTAACGGCTGTAGCTTATGGCTACAATGCGGCGGCAATGTCAAAATCGCAATGCCATGTTCTATGGCTATATCGATAACTTCGATTGTAACATGAGATCGATGATTATCCATTAACAGTAGAATTGGGTTTTCCTTCGACGCATGTGTAAACTTTACGAAATGCTCCATGAAATTGATAAAGTCGTCCTACGTCATCCAACCACTGCCATTTGCAAAACCGACAGGAAAGGTATCCCGACTGCATATTTTTGCGCGGGTATAAATAAAATGGCGGAATTGTATCACCAGCAGCACTAATAGCAATGGTCATTGTCAACTTAGTACCGCGTTCGGCGGAAGCATAAAAATTAACCTGTGCCCTGTAGAAGTTTGATTATAAACACAAAGTGTTAGTCAGCAAACGTGCTTTGTTGTTAGTTTTTTTTTTTTAAAATAAAGATAGCTGATGCTTTAAAAATAAAGCACGAATAAAAAAAATCTTAAGGTTGGTTTTTATGAACGTCTACATCTGGCCGGCGCCCCAAATGTTTCTGCGCTCGTGTGCTACGCAAAAACTCTACGTGTTTTACTATAGTAAAACACTCGCTATACAGTGTTTATAGGTAAGACTGGTGGCTCACTTCTGTCCGCAAAAAATGGCTCACTTGTATCCACAATCAAAATTTAACTCAAAATAACATGGCGAGAACACCACGCGAGAATATGCTAAATTCTATTGAAATTTTTGAAGGTTAGGTCTAATACTATAATAAGGGCTTTTCGCCCGATTGAATTCGATGAAGAACTTATGCAAATCACGATAACTTTCACAATGAGAAAAAAGAAAAACGTAAATATTTTTTACATTAATTGCTGGAGAACACAAATGTACGTCTTCACGCTTCAATACCTACTGAAAAGTGAGGTCTTATCGAAAAACGAAAACAAAAAATTCGGTTGGCAGATATGTCACTTGCGTCAACAAAAATAGCGGGTGGCCCACTTCGCACGGTGGCTCACTTCTGTCGATGCTACTCTACTATTATATTCTTTCGTTCAAGAAACCTAACGGTGTAAAATTAATCAATTGCGTTGAACAATTTTGTAAACAAAACTTATTCAAGAAACCAATCAAAATTTGCAATGTTCAAAACAAAATGGCGCAATATTTTACAACAATTTTCAAATTGCCATTATCCAGCAATATACAAATGCAGTTGATTTACGTCCAGTAATCTTGATGAAAGAATTGTACGGTTTTCTGTGCGAATCAGCATGAATTAAAAATATGTGTGAATTGAATATCACAACCAGATTACGTTGAAGATCTTAAACATGAACTTATTTAAGGTTAATTTTATAAAATTACGTACCTCGATCAAGATATTTACCTGCTTCGACGATGCTACATCTTTTCATAAATTTATGACAAGTGAATTCGTCATTTACGTTAAAATTTGATAAGGCTTGAATTATTACAGCAGTAAATGTGTAATAACACAAAAGTTCTGGTTTCTTGAACTAGAAACTTCACCGGGCAACGTAGGTGTAGTTGAAAATGGACCCCCTCTTGCAATAAGGCACCAACTGACATTTTATCTTAAAGTGAGTTAGGCCCATAATTATAAAAGTAGAGTTCGTACTTCATCAATTTCACACAAAAAATCCAAGCTTTCAATAACTCTGTTGGTTCTAGAACCAATTCAAAAATTCTGAAAATTTCATAAACTACCAAGTATAATTAGCACAATAGAATCGCCTAGTTTTTTATGTGTGAATTATTAATGGAGAAATATAATTTGATTTGAAAAATATTTAAACATGGGAAAAACTTAAAAATGTAATTTTGAGAGCAATTTACAATATTCATTTGAAAACAGTTTTTGTCGTTTTACTCGCAACTTGATCTATGTCACTTGGTGCCTTATTGCAAAAGGCGGTCCATAATATATTTTACATGAAAGTCAGGAAAATGATATATTACTGACGAGGAGCAATGTTGAAATACGAGGCACTTTGTGCCGAGTTAGAAAATAACTATTTCCAAAAATCGTCATAGAAACAACACTTCCCTGCGTATCTACGTGCAGGGAAATTGAATTATACTGACTAGTCCGGTAATGTCAGTAATTGATTTTTTCAATGTGTTTTGACACATTGACAAACTTGATTTTTGTTAATTTTAAAAATGTGGTTCTAGTTTTGACACATTGACAAAATTGATTTTTGCTCATTTTAAAAATGTTGTTCAATTATTGTTTTAAAATTTCGATTTTTACGATTTTTGGAAAAATTTAATACAAAATACGTCAGGAAAATATCTCACTTTACTCGGAGCTCTAAAATACTCGGCACGAAGTGCCTCGTATTTCAACATTGCTCCTCGTCAGTAATATATCATTTTCCTGACTTTCATGTAAATAACTATTTTCTAATGTTGTCAATGGCAACGTACTTTATAGAATTATAATGTAACGTTGTCAATGACAACGTACTTAATAGGATATAAAATAAGTTAAAATTCTAATTTTTCTGTTAGTGTTAGAATATATTTTTTCTAACGTTGTCAATGGCAACGTACTTTATAGAATTATAATGTAACGTTTATAATGACAACGTACTTTATAGGATATAAAATAAGTTAAAATTCTAATTTTTCTGTTAGTGTTAGAAAAAATATTGAAGATAACGCGTGTTTTATAGATTAAAAATCTTTCTCTATTAAATCCTCACTCCCTACGGTCGCTCGGATTTAAACTACGATTTCGATTTTTAAACAGCCTATAAAATACTAGTTGCTAATTTTATACCATAAAAAATGTAAAATAGAAAAAACTCGTTCTTTAATATACTATTTTAACTTTTGATTCTTGATAGTTTCCACTGGGAAACCATTTATATTAAATAGATATGGGAACATAAATTTTTGTAAAAAATTTTATTACCTACAAAATTGTACCTAATCCAAATCGTTAACCTAATCCAAAGGAAACAATAAAAGAAATAGAAGAGTGCAACAAACATCAAAACAACCGAGAATTCTATGAAATATTGAAGAACCATAAGATGGGACACAAATTGAAGACAAGAGGAATAAGAAACAAAGAAGGCCAGCTGGAAGATGAAAGAGAAAAAATTGAACAAGTATGTGTCGAACATTTCCAAGGTTTATTAAACGAGACACAAGTAAAAGAATACCCTACCATTGAAAATGATTGGAAACAATGAAAGTCAACAAATAGAAGCACCAACGTACGATGAAGTGACCGAAATAATGAAAAAGCTTAAAATCCACTCATACGCGTCAATTTCAAAATCGAGTTTGTTGAATTCGCTGAAACTTGAGTTTTACAATTTGCACTTGGTGAAGTCCTAATTATGATCTACAAGTATAACGGTTCAAATCGACGTTTCCAATATGAAAGATCCTCCTCTTGTGAGGGTGTACTACGACGGTTTTTGAAAAACAATACTAAAGAAATGTCAAGTTTACTTGAATGGGTGGTTTTGGCGTTGCTAAATTTTATAAAAATAGCCAATTGGATATACATACTGTATGTATAATTAGCCATATCCTAAAAAGAAATTAATAATTTTGTAACATTAAAAGTGTATTTAAATATGAAAACTTTTATAACTTCAATAAAATAACTTGGCTGCACTCATTATAATGAATATCTTTATTATTAGTTACATTATTAGTTACAATGCTTTATAATAGATAAGGAGTAACAAAATCTATTATACTGTATGATTATAGTTTGACCAACTTCGGCTTTTAGTGGACAACACCATTATAATGATAATGAAAGCCTTTTTCATATTTGCGTTAATTTCAATTGCAAGCTCTTTCAATGATTCTTTAATAATATCTATCATAAGTAAGATAATTGATTATTCGTTTGAAGGATATTATTGCATTTATTACATAACGAATGGCAAAACTGTTTCAAATTATTTTGACATGGCTTTATTAGAAACAAACATACCAATTTTAACATTGTCATACCAGGATATTATTGGAAGTACTGCAGGTTTATCAAAGTGCAATGGATATCTTCTCAATACCGACAACGTAAGTGTTATTAAAAGTATATATAATGACGAATCAAAGCATTTCCTCCGCTTTATTCCAATTTTAATACTTTTCAAATCGAAGAATAATTCTTTCTGGACAACAGAGTTAAACTCAATCGATAGATGGAAATATTACGTCAACGTTATGGTAATTGAAGATAATAAGGAAAATACCTTTTCAAAATTGAAGGTGGTATCGTTAAATAAAAACGCTGTGATATTTTCCTGGAATTATGGAAAAACAGTTTTAAATAAGTTTGATTTTATTATGAATATTAAATATTCTGAAATTCTAAAAGATTTCACTTTAAAAATTAGTGCATTTGATTGTAAACCATATGTTTATTTGAATTCGAAAGGTAAGGCATACGAAGGGATTGAATTTCGGATAATTGAGGAAATATCTCGTTTAGAAAACATTACCCTCGAATACATTCACATGTCTTCGATCAATAAAACCAATTTATGGCGAATGTCTATTCAACACGTGTTAATGAATATAAGCGACATTAGCCTGTGTTCGTATTTTCAAGATTTTGTTTACCTTGTTAATCTGTCAGGAACGTATCCTCATGGTCAAGTTTGTATTACGTATTTGGTACCAAAAGCTCAAAGGTTACCAGAACTGACGTACGTTTTCCAGCCATTAGCAATGAATTTATGGATTTATATCGTGTGCATATTGATATTTATGACAATTCTTCTCCATGCGATAGCAAAATGTTATCAAACAATGAAAAGAGAGCATCAACATCCATACTTAGATATAGCGGTTTCTTTTTTTGATATTATTCAGGTCAACACTTTTGGACACTTGCAACATTTTAAGGCAAATTTGTGTTACACTCATTTGCGGTTCATTTTAACATTGATATGTATTCAAGCTTTGTTCTTAATCACTGCATACTCTTCAGGATTATCAAGTTTACTGGCAAAACCGAGGTACGTAAAACCGATAAATACTTTTGAAGACATGATCGACCAAGAAATATTTTGGGACGATATCGTCGAGAATTTATCATCGTTTTTAAATAGTTCACCAAATCTGGCACTGAAACAATTATCGGAAAGATATGTACATTTTCCTGACAATCAAAGGAATAGTGCGTTTCGAACAAACAAGTACGCTATTATTGTTAAATCGTTGGATAACAGTTATGTATCAGAAACGAACAATTTCGATGTGTTTGGTAAAAACCATTTAAGAGTATTACCTCAATGTATTGAAAATAACTACATAGTTTTTCCCATGAAAGGTAATCCATTATTGATGAACATAATCGATAAATGCACTGCAATGTTTTTCAATCACGGAATAATAATACACTGGTACAATGCAATCAAGATAGAAACAGGGATGGAATATATGCACAATTTTTACCTAACTTATTCAGAAACAACGATGGAACATAAAAGATTAACAGTTTCCCAACTTCAAGGAAGCTTTTACTTATTATTTATTGGATATGCAATTGCAATAATTGCTTTCGTGTTTGAAATAATTCTGCATCATATTCCGTCCAAACAATTATCTCTGTTCAAAAAAAGATTTACATAAGGAAAGGATTTCAAACTGTGAGTTTTTTATTTTCTTTTTTAACCTTTATGTTTTGTCAATTGAATTGACTGATGTTCACTTAATGTTTGAAAAAAAAAGAGAAGGTTAATATCGTTGATCTCGGAGTCACAACAATTTTTGATCCCTTTGATAAAGGAAATTAAGAATTAAATTTAAATTTCACTTTTTAAAATTGAATTTAGTTGTTAATGACTGATATTGTGCACCTACTTCTTTTGATCAATTATTTTTTTAACTCCATGTTAATGGGATAATTATAAGGAACCGACATATTGCAGTTTCCGTATGTGTAATAAGAATCAATGCAAGGTCGGGGAATTGGGACACTTGATTCTTAGGGAAACTTTGCGTATTTTCTTTTTAAACGTCTTCTTTCTTTCGAAATGTCCAGAAGACCATGTCAGGAAGTTTGGGTACCTATACGTTTTTTGACATTTTTTGGTGTTTTTCGTTCTACCAACTGCCAGACCATAAATTATGGTTTATTAGTTGATGCTGTAGCTGGTATGAATTTCTTTAAAATTTTTATTCCTTCTTCTCAATGAGTAAAATAAGAAAAACGAATCAAGTATCTTCTTCCCTACTATAGTTTCTATTACACCAAATTTTGGTATACTGCCATGTTTAATTAATTGTATTAAATGTAGTTATTATGTAATAGTGTAAATGTAAATTATGTTAAATAAATTAGAATGTATTATTATTAGATCGGATTAATTTATTATACGAGAAATTTGAGGAGCTCAATGCATAATATGAAGAATAATATTATTTATCGTGATATTGCACGAGTAGTGTCCGCTAACTCCGTTTTCAATTCAAATTGAATATTTTGAACAAACAATTTTTAAAACTGTTTATTATATTTTTTTATTTAAAAATAAATTCAATCATAATATCAGTCAATAATTATTGCAAATTAAAAAAAAATAGCTAATAAGTTTATTGGGATAAAAAATAATATATAAAATATAGCCTATTTTGTGGTTTTTTCTTGCCGTAGCTTTCTTCCTCTTTCTTTTATTTGGGATAGTACTAATATGCGATATTAATTTGACCATCTTCCATATACCTGAATACTAGCATGGTAAGTTTCACTCATGCTGGATAGTTGGACATTTACTTGCATAAAAATATATAATTGCATTGCCTATAGATAATGTATAAGCTAAGCACAACTAAAGTGCTATTTGGTTAGCTACGGTTTAGGCTGATATTATTTACATAGGCAAAATAGCATTTAAATAGAAATAAATGTTATAAATCTAGTTGCCTAGCAGACACTTTTTGTTCATACAAAATCTATTTTCTTAAAATTACTATTATCCTGTGACATCCTATTATGTTTTACTTGAGGACCCGCGCCCCACAGGTTGAGATGCACTCATAAAACGAATAGGTAGGTACCTACTAATTATTGGAATAGTATTTAAAAATTTTTTGCAGTAGGATTCTGCAAACAAATTTGCACTTTTATTTTATTTATCGTGTGTCATCGGTTGTTTAGGGGGTTTTCTGTAGTATTTATATAATTTGTAATAATTATGTTTGCCTTGAAAAGTTAATTATTATAAGTAGTACTACTGTTAAATTGTTGATATAAATAATTTATGACAATTATTGTCATATGCATTTTTGTATTCAGTTAATGGGAATGATTTTGCGGTTGAACTTTCATTGTATAAATAATAGTACTAGTGTAGTAGGTATTGTATATCAATAATTGTTTATAAGTAAATCAATAACTTTCGCTGTAACAATAAAGCAATGAGCTTGACTCTCTAATATAAATAATATTTTAATTTTTCTGCTTTTTATTAGATTAATATTGCTTAAACTTTCTCGATATAAAATTTTTGTGTGCTTTTTTGTCATTGCAATCGAAAAACACTTTCTTTGGCAAATAAAGCAATTGTCGCCAAAGAAATCAAAATAAGAAAAAAGTACTATATCCAAGTGTGCCAGGTGCCACTGTAAATGTCCTATATCATTGTGGATGACTAGCATTTATATTTAGCATCGAGGGTACCATTGTCTGTGGTGCTTAGCAAATTCCCTTCATGCCTTTCTTTCTAAAGTTATTTAGGCAAGGGTTGCCCGGGTTTCAACATAATGGTACCAACAGGGAAAGCAAGTTTTTTTTATTCTGGCTATCAACGCCGATTGGTGCACTTGAGTATCTTTTAGTTTGCCTGCTTAATTTCTGTTCGACTACACTTACTAACATGTGGATAATTTTAGGGCCTACAACCAGCAACAGGTAATCCGCTTTCTTTCTTTCAAGAAGCTTGATAAAATAGTTTTCTAGCAGCCCAAGAACGAATAGACAATTTCAAACTTTATATGTGAAAACATAGCAATTTTTCATAGCTTTTGTTTGATACAGTTTTGATACTGTTTTGTGTTTAGAATTATTTCGTGTAGAAAGTTTGGAAAGAAACACCTGGTATAATATTACTAACATATAAATATCTAATAATATAATCTACGTATATAATCTAAGTAATCATACTAATATTCAATTTATTTATTGTCTGCCTACTTATTATCCTAGAACTTATAAGATACAAAATATAAATCTTAAAATGGAAATTTCAAGAATAGGTGTGATAATAATAATAGTAGGAATATAATATACCATGACAAAATTTTGTTTCGCTCTTATTTGAGCTTGTCAAATGGAAATAATATCTCAGACATGAATATCTTTTTGTGGTAATTGCCACCACCAGAGCCAAATGGTTAAAACAAGTATAATAAAAGCATTTACAATTCAAAATATTTCGGCAAAATATTACATTTAATTAGTGTAAGCATCTTCGTTGATTATATAAAAGTATTTAATATTTATGAATTATATATGAATAATAAAATTTGTTGTGTTTAATTATTATTATACGAATTCAATTTTACATGTCTTTACCCTTATTGAGTTAATAATAAACTAGGGCAATAAATTAATCATGTGGTTTGTTTACAAATCGACCTGGCTGTGGCCCTCAACATTTTAATGTTATCCCTTGAAATATGTTTCAGAGCGACACAAAAATATTATCTATACCAATTACCAGAATTTTTAGATTATTGTGGCCGTATTGGCTAAAAGTAGTACGTTTAGCTAGAAATACTTCTTTTAAATTTATACAGTAAATTCTTTGATTAAAAACAAAATTCTAGAAACTTACCTACTGAATCAAACAAGCTAAAATTTGTAGGTTGATGTGTTGGGTGCTCAAAATGCTTGGGTATTGGGCACAATCAAAATAGTTTATATAATGTAATTTTTACCTAAATGAAATCAATCGAAATGAAAAACGGCCGTCAGTGACGTATAAATACTTTTGGTCATTACGACCAGACTAATTTTAAAATATTTCAAGACCCATGGCAATTTTGTGGTATACTATAAAACATACTGGATGGAAAAAAGCAAAAATTGTAATGGTTCCTATAGCTCGGTCGATTTGGCGAAGAATGCCCAAAACAACTATTTTTTTAATATTTATGGTTCCATTGTTACGAATGAAAATAAAAATGGTATTTGACTATATCAAACAATAATTGCTAATGATACTCTACATAGTTTTCAATGTAATTAGTAAAATCAGCGCCCTGAAACAAATCAATGTCGGTTTATATAGGAAAACAATTGTATACCAATTACCTTGTCAGCTCAAAATGACCAATTATTCAACATTCAATTTGTAGGTAGGTGCTGTTTCAATGCAAGTAATTTGAAAATGGATTGTGGATGCGCAGTTTTAACCACATTTCCTTCACAGTAAACCGAGGAGCTCGCACCCAAAAGTATTCTAAGTCTTGTAACGAAAATTTGTTAATATTAATTAACATCAGTTTTCGTTTGCTTTCCTCCTTATTTTCTACCATCTGCATTTTTGCATTTTTTATAATGCACCATTTATTGGTATATTGGTATATTGGTGTATTGGTATAATATTGGCATATTATTCAGGTGAACACTTTTGGACACTTACAACATTTTAAGGCAAATTTGTGTCACACTCATTTGCGGTTCATTTTAACCTTGATATGTATTCAGGCTTCACTCCTAATCACTGCATACTCTTCAGGATTATCAAGTTTACTGGCAAAACCGAGGTACAACAAACCGATAAATACTTTCGAAGATATGATCGACCAAAAAATATTTTGAAACGATTACACCGACACTTTAATATCATTCTTGAATAGTTCTATAAATCCGGTACTGAAACAATTATCTGAAAGATATGTCCATTTTCCTGCCAATAAAAAGAATAGAGCGTTACGAACAAACAAGTTCTCTGTTATTGTTAAATCGGTTGATAATAGTTACGTATCAGGAACGACTAATTTTGATTTGATTGGTATAAACCATTTAAGAGTATTACCTCAATGTATTACCAATAATTATATAGTTTTTCCGATTAAAGGTAATCTACTGTTGATGAAGATACTCTATAAGTACACTGCGATGCCTTTGAATCACAGAATTGTGATACACTGGTACAATGCAATCAAGATAAACACTGGGATGAAATATATGCATAAGTTTTACTTAACTTATTCATTGTCAACGAGGAAAGTTAAGAGATTAACAGTTTCGCAACTTCAAGGTTGCTTTTACTTATTATTAATTGGATATGCAATTGCAATAATGACGTTCGTGTTTGAAAGAGTTCTACATCACATACCGCCCAAACGATTATGTCTGTACAATAAACATTAAACTTAAGCAAAGGTTTCCAAACTGTTAGTTAGATTAGATTAACAACTCGTGTATTTACAGTAATATTTACAAAATTTTTGTGCTACTGCACTAAGTACATTAACACATAATTAGTTGAATTGATTCGTTTCGCTGCACCTGTGGTAGCATATCAGCAACGTCGGATGGTGTTGGAATTGGTGTTGGCCCCGTTGAAAGTTGTTCCTGGAAAACGAGTACAAAAACCAGGCGAATGGTAATTAGGTGTGTGTGGTTAGTGTTTGTAGTTTATAACATGATTTGATGAAGTAGTTTATGTTTTATTCGCCTGAAGGGCATATTATTGGTATGAATTGTGTTGATGTGGGCTGTAGATTGGTTCCGCTTGACTGTGTTTTCGAAAAATTTGACTGCGGCGTGATGAATTAATGTGGGAATTCGTGGTATGTTTGCAATTTCGTGTAGATCGTAAATTTCTGTGTTTCTTGGCATTCCGGTGATCAACCGGAGGCACTTGTTTTGAGCACGTTGAAGGATTTTTACATTGGTACGGGCGGCTTTGCTCCAAATCGGGGATGCATAAAGCAGGATGGGGAGTATCATGGTTTTGTAGAGCTGAAGGCGGATTTTTGGATGTAGTTTATTGCGGGATGTGAGGAGCGGGTAAAGGGCGTGCATGGCTCGAGCGGCTTTCCCTGCAGTTTCAATGATATGATCTTTAAAAGTTAGTCTTTTGTCGAGGGTTACCACCAAGTATTTGGTTTTCGTTGTCGGGTTAACCTCCACACCATTTAGTCGTAGTTTTGTGGTTAAATTGTCGAGTTTGTGTGAAAAAGTCGTTACGGTCGTCTTTGTGGGGTTAACCTTAAGTCGCCAGTCGTCATAGTAGTCAAGTAGCGATTCTGCATGAGTTTGTATTTTGTCGATGGTTTGGTTTTTGGTCTTTTCTGTGACGGAGATACCGGTGTCGTCGGCTTAAAGTGAAATGATGGTGTCGTCGTCTTTTGGAATATCGTTTATGTAAAAATTAAACAGGATGGGAGAAAGGATGGAGCCTTGTGGGACTCCTGCTGGAATGGGTTGCGGGGTTGATAAGGACGCATTGATTTTAACTTGAAATGTTCGGTTTTTGAGGAAACTGATAAGGAGTTTTAAAAGGTGGATGGGGAATTTTAGTATGAAAAGTTTGTGGATAAGGCCATCGTGCCAAACGGTATCGAAGGCCTTCTCGATATCTAGAAGGACGGTGGATGTGGATTTATTTTTATTGTAATTTATGGTGATGTGGTCAACTAGGACAGCTAATTTGAGGGTGGTGAAATGGTTGGCACGAAATCCAAACTGTTCTTTTATGAGAATGTTATTTTGGACTTCGTGGGCGAGGATTCGGTTTAAGAGGATTTTTTCGAGGATTTTCGACATAGTGGGTAGGAGACTGATGGGACGGTAACTGGATGGTAGGTGCTTCGGCTTGCCTGGTTTTGGAATGGGAATGACTATGGAGGTTTTCCAGGCTCGGGGAAAGTATTGGTTTTTTAAACAGGAATTTAGGATATAAAAAATTTGTACTAGGAGCTTTTTTGGGAGCTTTTTTAGGATTTGCGGGGTGATGTTGTCGCGACCTGGTGCGCGGTTTTTGAATTTCTTGATAATTTGTTTTATTTCAGTGGGGGAGTTTAAGAAGGATGCTGAGGTGGGTGACTCGGTGTTTTGTATTTCGTCAATGGAATTTTTAACAATGTTGTCGATGTCAGGATTGATGGTATGGTTAGTGAGGTTGTGGTGGTCGAGGTATTCTTGGGCTATTGCGTCTGTCTTGTCTTGGTCAAAAATATGTTGTCCTAAAGGAGTTTGAAGCACAGGAAATTGTTTGTTGGGCTCGTCGTTTTTTAAGGTCTTTGCTATTCGCCAAACTTTTTTAAGGTTTGACGATGTTATGTTATTTAAAGTCTTGTCCCAGTTGGCTTGTTGGATTTTTGCGATGTCATTGCTTATGTCATTCGTGAGTTTATTTATCTGTAGTTTAACTTGGGGGTAGTGGTGTCTTTGGTAGATTTTCCTGAGTTTGTTTTTGTTGGTAATTTTGGTTCGTATTTCAGGGGTAATCTTAACATTGTAGTCCGGTTTGGGGAGGTCTCTGGTGTTTCTATTGTAGGTTTTTATCAGGGTGTTCGAAAATTTGGCTATAGCCCCGTCGATATCATCGTTTGTGTCGATGTCGCGGATAATTTCAACGTCGAGGAGATCGATTCCGAAAGCGGTCCAGTTCGTTTTCGTTCGAGGTCTTGGTGAAGTGAAAGGTAAGGAGATTGCATTTATTTCGATAAGGATTGGGAGGTGATCGGAACTTAACTTTTGCATCACCGAGATGTTTGCAACGGTTAAGTTCTTACTGATCGCCAAGTCGATCGTAGAAGGAGAGTGGGCGGTCTTACCGGGGATGTGCGTGGGGCTATCTGGGTAGTGGAGTAGGATCGGGTCCGGGTGGTCGGTGATGAACTCAAACAGGCTGCGACCGTTTGCGTTCGTCGTCCCCAAACTCCATATCTGGTGAATTGAGTTGAAATCACCCGCAATGATGGTTTTGTTTGAATTTTGAAGTATTTTGTTTAGGTCACCGCGGTCGTGTCTGTCTTCCGGGTGAAGGTAGTAATTTGCGATTGTCACGTCGTCAATTTGAATGGTTTGCGAGTCAGCTACGTTAGTTGTAATGTTAGTCATGGCGGGGTTTAGGGTACTTTTAACATATGTTAAAAGACCTCCGCCTGCGTTCTTAGGTTTATTGTAATTCACGTAGTCGGGTAATTTTGGTGGACGTCTCTTGTTAAGTCTGGATTCTTGTATAAGTACAATGTCAGGTTTTTTGTCAACTACAAGGACCGCCAGCTCGTGGATTTTCCGGTAGATACCGTTAGCATTCCAGGATATGATTTTTAGGTTGGATTGTCTAGACATCGTATTTTAAGGCGATCTGGTTTAAAATGTGAATTTTTTGAATGGAGTTTGTGACGCCTGTTAGCTTTTGAGTGATTTCAATTATCATTTTGTAAGTTTGTTCGAGGTTAATTAATTCATCAAGGGCTCTGGCTGCATTGAGTACTTTGTGGATATCTACCGGAGAATCCACCTCTTCGTCGTTATTTTGATTGAAATTTTGAGTGAACTGTTGCCTCGTCACTTGTGGAGTGACGGACTGGGGGATTGGGATGCGTGCTGGAAGAGCGGGAAAGGAGGTGGTGCTAGCAATATTTAGCGCGGGGGTGGGTAGAGGGTTGTTTGATTGTGGTGTTACTTGGCGCCTGGAATTTGCACTACTAACCTTCTCTGAATATTCGACATATTTGGGGCACGAACTCCAATTTGCGGCGTGATTGCCACCGCAGTTGCAGCAGCGTACGCCATCATCGTTGGAGGTCCTTGGGCACATTGCTGTTGGATGAGGGACGTGCATTTGACGCATCTGGGATTGATATTGCAGTGCGCGCTGCCATGACCATAATTCTGGCAGCGGAAACACTGCAGGTGATGCGTTCTTTGATGGACTTCCTCAAAACGGACAACAATGGGCCCAATTGTTCGTACTTGTTTTATGTCGGCCATGGTGGTTCCAGGTGCAAAATTTATGAGGAAGGAAGACGTTGGGTCCTGGTATTTGTTTTTAAGTTGCGTTACTTTCATAGTTTTAATTTTGTACTCCATATCTAATTCTTCTTGGACATATCTGGTATCCATGTATAATCAATTCTATAATCTACAACTTGTGGATGTTCACCAGATGCCCGAGCTAAAAAATGTTAAGAATTTCATGATTCGCATCCAGAATTTCCGCACTGTAACACAACTAGGAACACATCAAGCCATTGCTGTGGTTCAACCCATGGGTTGGAGCATTTCCTAGTTTTTCCTTGTAAGTACAAAATTTCACATATTTTTCACTTATATTTTCCTTATCGATTTGCATCCAGAGTTGTAGGGGTTTTCTGTAGTATCTATATAATTTGTAACACGATATTAATTGCCTTGAAAATTTAAGTGTCATAAAAAGCACATTAACTATTTATTGTCGATATAATGTGATTTATTTATGTTTTATAAGTTTGTGTTAATGATTGTTACGTTTGACCTTTAATTGTATTAATAATACTACCGTATATTATTGTATAAATAACTAGCTGTTGCCCGCGACTTCGTCCGCGTGGAATTCACTTTTTTGCGCGCAAACCTTTTTCCTTCCGTCTCTATATTCTATTCTCTACTCCATCGGTCTCTCTCTCCTGGTATGTTGTCCACAGTTTCTCCAGCAAGTCCTGTCCTGCACGCTCTCTTACCACTCATCCACCTCTACAGCTCCCAAATCGTACCTCGCTTGTTACTCCTGGCTTCAACATTACTCTTGCACTCCATTCTCCAACTCCCATCAGTTCCCATTTCCGGCTACCTCCACCTCTCGTGCTCTTTGTATCTTCCTCATTTTCCCTTCTTCTTTCCATTCCGTTTGACGTTTCATTTCTCTCTCTCTCTACTCGCGCTAGAAACGACAACCCAAATCAACTTTTCGGAGGTTCTCGTTCTATCCTAACCTATCTCACACTTTTATTTTTTAAGTTCTAAAAGTTTATTCTTTTCCTTTCTAAAGAAAATTCCATGCTTCTGGACAGTAGACCCACCGGTTTAGGCTGTGCTTTGGAAACTTGAAGGACGTCTACAGCGGGAATCTCGTTAATCCATTCGAGCGCGTCACCACTAATTAGATATTAGGTGATAAATCCCATATTTATGTATATTTTTGTTTATAAAGAAAATCCCATGCTTGTAAACGTAGACCCACCGGTTTAGGCTGTGTTTTGGATAATTGAGGGATGTCGACAATGGGATCTCGTTAGTCCATTCATGCGCGTCACCGCCAATTAGATAATAGGTGATAAATTCCTTTTAGATAGGATTTTCATAAAATCCTTTTTTAGTGCTCACCTACGTGATAACAGGAACCTCTGTGCAAAATTTCATCGCTAAGAACCCAGTAGTTTGGGCAGTGCGTTGATATATCAGTCAGTCAGTCAGTCAGTCAATCAGTCAGTCAATCAGTCAGTCAGTCAGTCAGTTTATTCTTTTATATATATAGAAGATTAATTATTGCTTAAAATTAATCAATAACTTTTGTTATAACAATAAAGTAATTATCTTGATTATCTTGTATTTAATTCAAATGTGCAAATTTTATTTTAGCTATTTTAATGTAACCTAAAATTTTCTACCATAATTTAAAATTTTAATACTAATGCTTTTGATTGCATTGTATCAGAGTAAGTAATAAATTTTACGATACAAAATATTAGTTTACAATTGAATTTCTTATCACTTTAGCTCTTATACCTACCAAAACCTCTCTGCGGCTAATAAAGCGATTAGCACCAAAGAATAACCCATTGTTTTTAGCATTCTATACCCATTTTCTAATTAAATTTTGATATTCAATAAAATACATTTTTCTTCCTCAATTTGTTTGTGTTTATTTCATTTGTAATCTGGCACTTTGCAGATTCGATCCACCCATTTTCTTTCTGGAGCTGTTTAGTTAAGAGCTTCACCATAAAGGTAGGGGAGAACCACGTACATATCTTGGAACAGAGTGTACTTCAGGACACTCTGATTTTAACCACCCTGGAGATGAAAAATATCGATTTCTGTCGTTTAGTTTTTAGAGTATTTCTCCAACCACGTCACATCGAGTAGAATAGCTCAAAACGTAACTTGCGTATTCTTATTATACACATGCTGAGGTGGAATGCCTCGCATTTGTGTTTATATTAGTAACTTTCCCATCCAAAAAAAATTTGCTGTATTTCAATTTATACCTTTTGCAGTATAAGTTGGAACAACTAGAAACAGATTTGGTGCAAATGGTAACAGACTTGGTGCAAATAAACACAGATTTGGAGCAAATAAAACCAAATTTGGATAAAATAAAAACATATTTGAATCAAATAAAACCAGATTTGGATCAAATGAAAACTTATTTGGATCAATGAAAACTTATTTGGATTATCTCTTTAGTAACGTAATTTGCTTATATAGGTTAAATTTCGTTAATTACATACGTAACAACAACCAAGAACCAACCATTTCAGAATTTAGAATGTGTATTCTGGAAGACAGTTCTGATATTGCATTTCAAAAGATGCGACAGGAACATCTTCTTAGATATGCAAACCATGTGGAACGATATTATAGTACATCATTACAACAAGAAGACATTGTTGAAATTTCATAAAAATAAAAATATATATTTAAATTTTAAATCATAATTTTAAATTATTTCAAATCAGTTTTCGTTTGCTCCAAATCTGTTTTGGAGCAAATGGACGGTCATGCATCTAACCTTTTGCAGTATAAGTTGGAACAACTGGAAACAGTTTTGGATCAAATGAAAACTCATTTGGATTATCTCCTTTAGTAACGTAATTTGTCAATATAGGTCAAATTTCGTCAACTAATTTATTGTAATTAATTTTCATATAATTGGAGCGCGATGCATTATTTTTATTTATTATTTAAAAAAAAAATATTTCCGTGCCAAATTTTACTGCTGGTTAGTTACATTTGGGTTACGTTTTTATTTTTTTACTGCATAATCTTTTATTTTTAAAACATATACGTGCATATTTCAGACATTTATTGCTGCATGTGTATGTGCATATATTTGGTACTTTTTAGTGCATAAATTCCACACTCTAATGATTACTAATATTGCCGCAATATTGTATAACAATATTAACTCAACATATAGCTTCAATATTGGCGCAATATTGGTGGAATATAGACTATCCATATAGGGATCCAATATGGACTCAATAGTACGAATATTAGCGCAATATTGTTACTATGTTGGTTGCCAATATTGACTACATATTAGGGCGAAGTGTAATTTTTTTTTTTGGAAATTTTGAAACCCTGGGTGTGGAATAGCTGTCTTTTAAGATCATAATATACCATAAAAAATTTCAGTCATGTGTGATGATATCTTCAGGTTCCTTTTCGAAATTGAAATTTTGAAATTTTAACAAAAAACACTCCATTTTATTTGAGTGTTTAGACGCGACGAGAGTGTTGTGCGATTTAGTGTATAAACGAAAACTTGAGATTACATGATGCCTAGAACCCGAGTGACATGTCATTGTGACATATTTGGGACACCAAGTTAGTGAACTTTGTGGCAATGGCCTTCCAACATATTCTGACGTAATGAAGTTGTTATTGTGGTATCGTGAGCTTTTTAAAACTGAAAGTGATAAAGACCCTAGTGTAATAGGTACTAGATATTTCTAAGAAAGTTATTGTCGACATTAAAAAAATTTGGCAAAAAGCTTCTTTTCCAATGATTTCTGACCAACGTATAATCCAAAAAATAAAAGAGTATAATAAGAACTACAAGAATATAAAGAAAAATAAATCTATGGAAAAAACTAATGTATTCAAATCACACAGTTTAAGACTATTTGATATTTGTCCTTGCAAATGTGTCAATTTTGATTTATGTAGCTGCAAAATTAAAGTACCAATAATAGAACGAGAATTTCTACAAGATCAGAGAACACAACGAAAAATGATGATTGGCGGTATCGACGTGAAAAATACAAAGAAAATCGTAAAGTCGTTAGAAAGAAAGGAGTTAGACAGAAAACGTACTGAAAAAAAATCGCAAATATAACTCCAATTTGTACTACAGTTCAACAGAATAGAGAAGAAAAAAAAGACGACGACGAAGAAAGAAAAATAGAAGGGGACGGTACTATTATTTCACATTTAGAGCCTTCTACATTAAAGTCTTCAAGAATGTCGTGCAAAAGAGGATTATCTTTGCCTAACTTAGCTGAAGCCTGTGACAGAAGTGGAGTCTCAGACAGAAGTGCATCGCTTCTTGTAAATGCAGTGCTTAAAAATTTCGGTCTTACTAGTGGCGAAGATTCATCATTAATCATTGATAGAAGTAAAATTAGACGAGAAAGAAAAAGATGGAAGCAAAACCTATTTAATGAAATGAAAGAAAACCAGGATGATATTTATGGAATTTACTTTGACGGAAGAAAAGATAAGACACTTGTAAATGTCAAAATAGGAACCAGTTATCACACCAAGCAAGTTACTGAAGAGCATATAGTAGTTGTTGCAGAACCGGGTTCTGTTTACTTAGGACATCTGACATCCGGAAGCGCCAGTGATATTAGTACGAATCTTTTTAACTTTCTCCAAAAATTTTTGGGAGAAAATTTGAACAAAATTACAGCTGTGGGATGTGATGGGACCGTTATTAACACAGGTTTTAAGAATGGAGTCGTAAAACGGCTAGAGATGTCTTTGGGAAAATCGCTGCATTGGTTTATATGCCTATTGCATATGAACGAACTTCCTCTTCGTCACTTAATTCTGAAAATTGATGGAAAAACCAATGATCCAAAGGGCTTTGCTGGTCCTATAGGCAAGCAACTCAGTAGATGTGAGACGATACAAGTTGTGTCTTTTCAAGAAATTGATCACAATATTAAGTTTCCTGCAGTAAACATTAGCGGTTTGAGTACTGACCAAAAGTACTTATATGAGATTTGTATGGCGATAAGGGAAGGTAATGTTTCCTTACAACTGAAAAAATTTCTTCCAAAAAGGCACTACCAAAGCTAGAGACAAAGAACGATTTTGTCAAGTAACTTTTTAGTCAAATAAATGGGTGGGGGGGGGGGAATCCGATATGCAACCACCTTCTCGTGGCGGATTCTGAGTTGTTTTCTTTTAATTAGAAGCTTATTTAAAAAGAAATCAAGCGAAGAGCTGCATAGAAAAGTTGATATTAATTTTTTTTTCTTTTTATATGTTTAGATGAAAAAAGGAACCTGAAGATATTCATATTTTTAAAAAAAATTTTACGATTGTGTATGGTATATCAAAAGACAACTATCGCGCACCCAGGGCAATTCAAATTCAAAACTAAATTTTTTCTCCTATACGTTGTGCTCCGCCCTACTACATATTGTAAAACAATATTGGTGCAATAATGATTACCAATATAGGCGCAATATTGTACAACTATGTATATTGACACAATATAGTTTAAAAATTGGCGAGATATGGATGCAATATAGATTATCCATATTGGGATCCCATATGGGCGTAATATAGTGCAAATATTTTCACAATATAATTTTAATATTGGTGCAATATAATATGTAGGTTATTCACGTTGGTTCTATAATGTAGGCGGATTATAGTGCAAAAGTTTTCTTCTTCTCGTGATAATGGCGTTCAAGAAATTGAGCTGTTTATTATTTTCCATTTCAATTGTAAACTGAATGTTTTCAGAAATATCGTTGAAGTAATTCTAAAATCAATAGCCACCTTGGCAATGCCCTTAGTTAAAATGATACAATCGTCAACGAACCTCCTCTAAAGTAAGATTTTATCTAAGAAAGGATTGTTCCTATTCTACTTCTATCATCTACATGACATCCAAAAATTAAAATTAAAGAATAATTTTGTTACTTTAGCATTAGATGTTATGAATTTATTTGCAAATATCCCGAGAAATTAAGCAATAGATGTCGTTAACAATGAGCTAACCAAGAACAATGTAAACAATGTTATTCAGTCTGACATTATATTATTACTATCTTTAAATGTTGTTTGGAAGGAGACTCTTTTAGTTTTAAAACAAAGTTTATTCTCAAGTGGAAGGTTAGCTATGGAGTTTCCTCTCTCACCGTTGCTAGCGTAGATCTGATTGAGAAAATAGAAAAACTTTTTTACCATATCTTTTTTTCAATTTTGGTTTGCTTTTGAAGATGAGAATCATGAGAATACATATATGTTTTCAAAACTAGATGGCAGTAAATTAAAAATAGGTCGATTTGGCTTAGAGTGCTCCATTTGTATGTAGGTATTATAGTGATAAAGTCAATTAACAGTAATGTAAGCCTTTTTTTTTTAACAATTATGTTCCCATTATAGTCACGAATAAAAATGAAAATTGTATTTAACTATATCAAACAATTAATGATGTTATATTAAACAACATAATCTTCAATGTAATAAGTAACATCAGCGCACTGAAATAAATCAATGTCGGAATATATGGGAAAACAATTGCATACCAATTACGTTGTCAGTTCAAAATGACCTATAATATAACTTTCAATATGTTGTTGGGAAATAATTCGAAAACGGACTGTGGATGCGTAGCGCTAACCACATTTACTTAACAGTAAACAGAAGATAGTAACGATAATGAAATATTTAAAAATCGTGTAGTTTGGCCAACTCTTGCTTCAAGTGAATATAACATATTAACAATGAATCTCTTATTTATCTTCATGTTAATTTCAAGTGCGACTTCTTCCAATGATTCATCAATAATATCTATCATGAGTAAGATAATTAATTACTCATTTGAAGCATCTTATTGCATTTATTACATTACAAATGGCAAAACAGTTTCAAGTTATTTTGACAGGGCTTTACTAGGAACAAACATACCAATTTTATCGTTGTCATACCATGATGTTATTGGAAGTACGGCAAGTTTATCAAAGTGCAATGGATATCTTCTTAACACCGACAATGTCAGTGTTATTGAAAATATTTATAGTGACGAATCAAAGTATTTTCTCCGTTTTATTCCAATTTTAATACTTTTCAAATCGAACAATTCTTCTTGGACAACAGAGTTAAACACAATGGATAGAAGGAAATATTACGTCAACGTTATGGTAATTGAAGATAACAAGGAAAAAACTTTTCCAAAATTGGAGGTAGTATCGTTAAATAAAAATGCCGTGATGTTTTCCTGGAATTATGGAAAGACTGTCTTAAATAAGGTTGATTTTATTATGAACATTAAATATTCTGAAGTTCTAAAAGATTTCACTTTTAAAGTTAGTGCGTTTGATTGCAAGCCATATATTTATTTGAATTCAGAAGGTAAAGCATACGAGGGAATTGAATTTCAGATACTTAAAGAAATATCTCGTTTAGAAAACATTACCATCGAATTCATTTACGTGTCTCCTACCAATAAAACTAATAATTTATGGTTAATTTCTCTTCAAAATGTCTTAATGAATGTAAGTGACACATGCGTGTGTTCGCAATTTCAAGAAAATATTTACGTCTACAATATTTCTGAAACGTACCCTCATGGCCAAGTTTGTTTTACATATTTGGTTCCAAAATCTCAGATATTACCAGAACTGACATATGTTTTCCAGCCATTAGCAATGAATTTATGGATCTATATTATAAGCATACTGATACTTCTAACTATTCTTCTCCATGCAATAGCAAAATGTTATAAAACAATGAAAATAATGCAACATCCATACTTAGACATAGCGGTTTCCTTTCTTGATATTTTTCAGGTAAACACATTGGGGCACTTACAACATTTTAAGGCAAATTTGTGTTATACTCATTTGCGATTCATTTTAACGTTGATTTGTATTCAGGCTTTGTTCCTAATCACTGCATACTCTTCAGGATTATCAAGTTTACTGGCCAAACCGAGGTACACCAAACCGATAAATACTTTCGAAGACATGATCGACCAACAAATATTTTGGGGCGATTACACCGATACTTTTATACCAATCTTGAATAGTTCTATAAATCCGGCACTAAAACAATTATCTAGAAGATTTGTGCATTTTCCTGACAGTCAAAGGAATACGGGCCATTAGTGCATGGCGGCAACAGCTAGCAGCTTTCATTGCGGCCATGTTTGAATCCAAACAATGCAAAATTAACATGGGAAAATACTGAGCGCAAAGAATAATTCGAAAACGAGAGATTTCTTAGCTATGAGATTCATATAGCACCAACAATGCACTAATAAGGAATATAACTGGTAAGTTTCAATGCAGTAGATATACCCAAATTTGAATTATTTCGATTTGAATATTTGAACTATTTAACCTCACTTTTTGTTACAGAAATAATTCTCGTAAAATCGCTCAAATAACTAGTTAATATGTTACTTAGACATGTTACAATTACTGAGAATTAATTTATTGTACTTTCTGTACGTTTTACAAATACTAACTAGTTAACATAATGGTTTCGTAGTTACAAATTGCTACGATAAGGAAATTTGCAAGTTTTTTTAATTTCCCACCGATTCAAACACCGATTCAACAAATGAGACGGAAGAAACATTTCAGATCAGATTTCACAGCGAACTTTGCGATATGAAGCATCAGAAATTACAGTTTTGCAAAACCATTTTAAAACACACCTACCGGTGAAAAACCATTTGAATGTGAAATTTGAAGTAAAGAATGCTTTATAAATAATGTAGATGATTGTGTTTGTAATTTGCTTTTCTTTACAGGTAATCATTGTCGTACATTTTAAACAAGAAATATTGCCATTTGGTGGTGTGGACTCCCAAAGAAACCCAAATTGTAATTATTTTAAGATCAAAAAGCTGGGAAATCAAGATTGCTATTTTGGAAAACTTTTATGTTAACAAATTTATACCAAATGTTAGTGTTGTTTCTACAATTGCTAATTAATTTGTTTTTTTAAACTTTTGTGTTTGTTAATAGTAATTTATTCAAAACATGCGACTCGATGCGAAATCGAAAGATCCTAGTTTTCCCTAACTGCATTTTTAATTAACAATTAATAAAATATGAATAACAATAAGAGTAAATGTCTATTATGTATCATTGTTCCTTTTATTAAAAATTTGTATATAAATTGGCAAAAGTTAATTACAATATTTATTCAAAACAAATTTCATTTTTACGATGAATCGCTATCTTCATGATACTTGTCTTCTACTTCCTTTATTAAGGGGTTTTACAAGTGCCCCAATTGTTTAAAATGTACGACAATGATTACCTGTAAAGAAAAGCAAATTACAAACACAATCATCTACATTATTTTTTATAAAGCATTCTTTACTTCAAATTTCACATTCAAATGGTTTTTCACCGGTAGGTGTGTTTTAAAATGGTTTTGCAAAACTGTAATTTCTGATGTTTCATATCGCACAGTTCGCTGTGAAATCTGATCTGAAATGTTTTTTCCGTCTTATTTGTTCTTTGAATCGGTGGGAAATTAAAAAACTTGCAAATTTCCTTATCCTAGCAATTTGTAACTACGAAACCATTATGTTAACTAGTTAGTATTTGTAAAACGTACAGAAAGTACGATAAATTAATTCTCAGTAATTGTAACATGTCTAAGTAACATATTAACTAGTTATTTGAGCGATTTTACGAGAATTATTTCTGTAACAAAAAGTGAGGTTAAATAGTTCAAATATTCAAATCGAAATAATTCAAATTTGGGTATATCTACTGCATTGAAACTTACCAGTTATATTCCTTATTAGTGCATTGTTGGTGCTATATGAATCTCATAGCTAAGAAATCTCTCGTTTTCGAATTATTCTTTGCGCTCAGTATTTTCCCATGTTAATTTTGCATTGTTTGGATTCAAACATGGCCGCAATGAAAGCTGCTAGCTGATGCCGCCATGCACTAATGGCCCGTATAGTGCGTTTCGATCAAACAAGTACGCTCTTATTGTTAAATCGTTGGATAACAGCTATGTATCAGAAACAGATAATTTTGATGTGTTTGGTAAAAACCATTTAAGGGTATTACCTCAATGTATTAGAAATGATTACATAGTTTTTCCCATTAAAGATAATCCATTGTTGATGAACATAATCGATAAGTACATTTCAATGTTTTTCAATCATGGAATTATAGCACACTGGTACAATGTAATCAAAATTAACACTGGGATGGAATGTATGCACAAGTTTTATTTAACTTATTCATTGTCAACGAGGAACCTTAAAGGATTAACAATTTCCCAACTTCAAGGAAGCTTTTACTTATTATTTTTTGGATATGCAATTGCAATAATGGCGTTCGTGTTTGAAAGAGTTCTACATCACATTCCGTCCAAACGATAACTGTTAGTTTTTTATTTTCCTTGTTTAATCTTGAAGCGTTTTTAAGGATCTGTGTAAATATAGAACCAATTCTTTAATCTACAGCTTATCGATTTCCACCAGAAGTCCGAGCTAAGAAGTTTTATATAATTCGTAATTCGAATCGAGAATTTCCGCACTGTAACACAATTAGGAACATATTAAGCCACTGCTATGGTCCAAACTATGGGTTGGAGCATTTCCTAGTTTTTCCTAGTAAGGTTTCCTTATAATCACAAAATTTCACATATTTTTCACTCAGATTTTCCTTATCGATTTTCATCCAGAGTTGTACGGGGTTTCTGTAGTATCTATATAATTTGTAACATGTTCTTATGATTACATTGAAAATTTAATTGTCATAAAAAGGACATTAGCTGTTTTTGATATAATGTGATTTATTTATGTTTAATCAATTTGTGTTAAGATTGTTACGTTTGAACTTTAATTATATTATATTGTATAAATTATTGTTTAAAATTAATCAATAACTTTTGCTATAACAATAAAGTAATTATCTTGACTCACTAATTTCAATTAAATATTATTTTGTTAGATTCTCTGTCACATCTAAAATTGTCACATACACCCCTATTCATTAACTTTTAACTAATTGTGAAGAATCATAAAAATTTGGTTTCCACATATCATTGTCATATACCATGGGTATACCATGTCAAATAGATCTTGCTGTAACCCTCAACATTTTTAATTTTTTCTCTTCAAATATGTTTTAAGGCCCCTTCAGACGATCAATATTATTGTCAATATATTGTCATCTTTAATCTTTAATGTAATAAATAACATCAGCGTACTGAACTAAATCAATGTCGGAATATATGGCAAAAACAATTGCATACCAATTACGTTGTCAGTACAAAATAACCTATAATAATATAACTTTCAATTTGTTGGTGGGTACTTTTCCAATGCAAATAATCCGAAAAATGACTGTGGATGCGCAGCGCTAACCGCATTTCTTTTACAGTAAACAGATAGTAATGATAATGACCGATTTGAAAATCGGGTAGTTTGGCCAACTCTTGCTTCAAGCGAATATAACATATTAACAATGAATCTCATATTTAACTTCATGTTAATTTCAATTGCGAATTCTTCCAATGATTCATCAATAATATCTATCATGAGTAAGATAATTAATTACTCATTTGAAGCATCTTATTGCATTTATTACATTACTAATACTGTTTCAAGTTATTTAGACAGGGCTTTATTAGAAACAAATATACCAATTGTATCGTTGTCATACCAGGATGTTATTAGAAGTACTGCAAGTTTATCAAAGTGCAATGGATATCTTCTTAATACCGACAACGTCAGTGTTATTGAAAATATTTATAATGACGAATCTAAGTATAGGGTGTTTTTTTAGCTGCATGAGAACTTTGAATAGGGATAACAATTGAATCAAGATTGCTATGGAAACAGTTTTTTGACATTTGTGTTTAGCAAGGTTTGGCATTTGATAATGCATAGATTGACCATTGAACAACGCTACCAAATTGGGCTCACAACCAATTGGAAGTGGATCCATTTTTTTACCGTAAAATTTTGTTCAGTGACGAGGCACATTTCTGGTTAAATGGGTATGTGAACAAACAAAATTGCCGTATATGGAGTCAGACCAATCCGGGACATTATCTTGAGACTCCATTGCATCCATTAAAATTGACTGTTTGGTGTGGAATACACGCCAACGGCATCATTGGTCCATATGTCTTTCGAAATGAGGAAGGAGCTACCGTTACGGTGAATGGTGTGAGATATCGACACATGCTCAATACATTTTTGTTTCCAAAACTTCAAGAGCTAAACATTGACAACTTATGGTTCCAACAGGATGGTGCTACGTGCCACACAGCCAACGAAACCATCAATTTATTGAAAGGACAATTTGGTGACAACATTATTTCAAAACGTGGTCCTATCAATTGGCCTCCAAGATCGTGTGATTTGACACCTCCAGATTATTTTCTGTGGGGGTATGTTAAATCCATGGTTTATGCTAACAAACCAACAACTCTAGAAGCATTGGAGGCTAATATTCAGCAAGCCATTTATGAAATAAAGCCAGAAATATTGGAAAAAGTGGTCAAAAATTGGACTGAACGGATGCGCTTCGTAACCATTAGTCGTGGTGGTCACATGCCGGAAGTCATGTTCAAATCATAAATGCCATTAACTGTACTTTCATAAAAAAATTATAACCAAAACATTCCGTCAGGTTTTTAATGTTTTATTTCATTTTGAAGTTCTCATGCAGCTAAAAAAACACCCTATATTTCCTCCGTTTTATTCCAATTTTAATACTTTTCAAATCGAACAATTCTTCTTGGACAACAGAGTTAAACACAATCGATAAACAGAAACATTACGTCAACGTAATGGTAATTGAAAATAACAAGGAAAACACTTTTCCAAAATTGGAGGTGGTATCGTTAAATAAAAATGCCGTGATATTTTCCTGGAATTATGGAAAGACTGTCTTAAATAAGGTCGATTTTATTATGAACCTTAAACATTCTGAAGTTCTAAAAGATTTCACTTTTAAAGTTAGTGCGTTTGATTGCAAGCCATATATTTATTTGAATTCAGAAGGTAAAGCATATGAGGGAATTGAATTTCAGATACTTAAAGAAATATCTCGTTTAGAAAACATTACCTTCGAATTCATTTACATGTCTCCTACCAATAAAACTGATAATTTATGGGTGATTTCTATTTAAAATGTCGTAATGAATGTAAGTGACACATGCGTGTGTTCACAATTTCAAGAAAATATTTACATCTACAATATTTCTGGAACGTATCATCATGGTCAAATTTGTCTTACATATTTGGTTCCAAAATCTCAAATATTACCAGAACTGACATACGTTTTCCAGCCATTAGCAATGAATTTATGGATCTGTATTATGAATATTATGATATTTTTAACTATTCTTCTCCATGCGATAGCAAAATGTTATCAAACTATGAAAATAGTGCAACATCCATACTTAGACATGGCGGTTCCTTTTTTTGATATTATTCAGGTGAACACTTTTGGACAATTACAACATTTTAAGGCAAATTTGTGTCACACTCATTTGCGGTTCATTTTAACCTTGATATGTATTCAGGCTTTGTTCTTAATCACTGCATATTCTTCAGGATTATCAAGTGTACTGTCAAAACCGAGGTATACCAAACCGATAAATACTTTCGAAGACATGATCGACCAAAAACTATCTTGGGACGATTACACTGAGATTTTATTCCGATTCTATAATAGTTCTATAAATCCAGCAGTAATACAATTATATAGTAGATATGTGCATTTTCCTATCAGTCAAAGAAATATTGCTTTACGAACAAACAAGCATGCTATTGTTGTTAAATCGTTAAATAAAAGTTATGTAACAGGAACGAATAATTTTGATTTATTTAGTAAAAACAATTTAAGAGTACTACCTCAATGTATTAAAAATATCTATATAGTTTTTCCCCTTCAAGATAATCCATTGTTGATGAACTTAATCGATAAGTACACTTCAATGTTTTTCAATCACGGAATGATGATACACTGGTACAATGTAATCAAGATAAATACTGGAATGGAATATATGCACAAGTTTTATTTAAGTTATTCATTGTCAACGAGGAAAATTAACCGATTAACAGTTTCCCAACTTCAAAGTAGTTTTTACTTATTATTTATTGGATATGCAATTGCAATAGTATCGTTCATGTTTGAAAGAATGCTATATCTTATCTAGAAGAACACCAGGAAACCATGACAACAAACAATCAAAATACTGCAACAGAATTTGTAACACGTTATTATGTTTCTTTGAAAAGTTATTTATGAATTAATAAATATTAGATACTATAAATATTAGATTTATAGTTGGGAAAAGGTCTAAGTGAAACAATTTTATTAAATTGCCGACGTTTCGGGCCCTTTTATTGGCCCATTTTCAAGGCTAAAAATATTATAATAATAATATAATAATAAAACAGATAAATTAACTATATACTAACCTTCTTTGGAGACCACTGTAAGTTTGACTCCCTTTAAAAATTTTTTCGAAACGGTGAATAATAGAAATACTAAAATGAATAATGAATAGTAACAATAAACAGAAAAATTCAAAAAACAGAAAAAAAACAAACTTACTTTGCCTTTTTTCTCCCTCGACACAATTTCGGCAAATCAACTAGTGGCATAATTCGGATTTTCAGCGTTTTGGTTGTAAGCTCACACTGAATTTCCTAATTAGCCTCCTTGTATTGCATTCAAAACTTCAGCTCCCTCTATAGGAGGTCCTATAGAGGCAGTTTTCGGAATTGAATTTGAAATTGAATTGAATTTGAAATTGAATTGAATTGCAATTGAAACTGCAGAAAACAATCAGTCTACTGATAGTGCTTTCATGGGCTTCCGCAGTACATAAAATGCAAGGGAGTACAGTGGATTACGCTGTTGCCTATTTGGGATCTTATTCTTTGCCTAAGGTCAGGCATAAAATATGTTGCTTTAAGTCGAGTCACATCGCTAGATCGTCTTCAAATTGAACAAATTCATTGCACCAAGTTGACAAGCAAGAAACCATGTAATAAAAAGGCTCTCTTAGAAATTATTACATTACGTAACGTTACACATACATACATGACTTACAACATTTTTTTATGTTATTATAATTATGTAAATAACACTTTGTTACAGTTATATACGTTAACTCCTTTCTGTTAGTATTATACAGTAGAGTCTCGATAACGTGAACTAATTACTGCATGGCGTGTTCACGATTTGGAGGAGTTCACCTTACTGAATATGTAGAAAATAATGTTTGATGTAATTTTTTAAAAGGTATATGGTTTGAAAATACGTACAAAATCGATAAATTAATATTTAGCTCCTCAATTGTACTGCCAAATTTTTGTAAAAATGGAAAAACTAGCTCTGATTGTGAAGATAATTTTTCACCCGATATTGTTAAAAATCTTATGCCATACCGTTTCTTGAATTATTGCAAGCAACCTGAACTAGCAGAGAACCTATGTTGATTTTCTTGCAATTTATCGTGAAAATATTTAGCTTTTTGTTTTAATACGTCACCACTTACAGGAGCGTTTCTTTCTCGTTGTTGCAAAAACCATTTATACAATGTTAAAATTCTATAATAAAATTTTTTCCATCCTGGGAAATTCTGATCTTCTCAATGATTTTCGTTTTCCTGCGCCATATGTTTCAGCAACTGCGGAGGTAATCTTGAACTGTTTATTTTTAATACTACACACAGTTGACTTGGCAACTCCATACTTTTTTGATAAATAAGTGACTCCAAAACCTTTTTTAGCATCCTTCAAAACTTTTATTTTATTTTCTAACTTTAAACAATTTGGTTTTTTATTTAAAGCCATAAGTACTAAATATCTTTAAGAACCACATAGAACGAAGTCTTAACAACAACTAACCGCCTGCTGTCTAGAAATTGCATAGTACTATCATATTATTTCACATATCGTCACCCTAATTATCAAACCTCGTAACTCCATTTTTGATCAAAAATGAGATTTTGATGCCATCAGTTAGAGAAAAAAATACTCTATAGATGGATAAAACCTTGTAACTGCACATAATTTTGTTTTTATATAAGGGAAAGAATAGAAAACTGATGTAGCAGACACGCTTGTATATAAAATTGACTTTTATGTATTTGTTTAATATTTAAGTATTAATAGAACCTAAATTAAATAGAATAGAATAGAATTAAATAGAAAAAATAGAACCTCGTATCTCCATTGATACGAAAATTGATTTGTTTGAATTTTTTATTTAAAATGTTTTTGTGTTTTCTGCAAAAGTAATGAATTTGGAGTTACAAGGTTTGATAATTAGGGTGACGATATGGACCTACTACACCTACACAACGTGATAATATTCTGCATAATGGTGCAAAAACATAATAGTAATATGATATAATAATACGAGTTGTATGTAGTTTTATATTCGTATTATACTGTTCACGTTTTCGAGGCACGATAACTTTTATGTTCACGTTTTGGAATAGGTACAAAATGAAATCAGGTGTTCAACGTTTGTGGACGTTCACGTTATGGGACCTTCACGTTATCGAGACTACACTGTATTTTAATAATTTACGAATTAAGGTAATAACATTAATATTGTATTTGAGCTTTCAAATACCGATGCATTCATCATCAGAATTGAAAGCATTTGAAAGCTCACATACAATATTAATTGTATTATCTTAATTTGTAAATTATTAAAATATAATGCTAATTTATTTTCACGAATTAATAATTAACCAATTTAAATAATTCTTTTATGATGAATAAAATTAACAAAATATTTACTAAAAAGTACAAAATTATTAAATATTTAAATATGTAGTACTATAAATTATTGTAAAATTATTTAATCTTTAAAAAAAATTATTTTTTAATTTTGTGACTAAAAAGTAAAAAATAATTAAATGTTAAAAAATGTACCTACTAAAAAGTAAAAACTAATTAATTAAAAAAAAAAAAATTAAAAATTAACAATCCTATTTATAATATTAATAAATAATGATACATTAGTAACCCTAGGGAATAGGGGTGATGATATTAGTATGAATTATTATTAAATTATAAAACATCAATAAAAGATCGGGGCTAATAATTTCAACCACTAAAGCGCTCTTTACTTTTGGTAATTTCTTTTTTAATGAAAGCGTTTTTAATCATTATGTTCCCATTATAGTCACGAATAAAAATGAAAATGGTATTTGACGATATCAAACAAAAATTATTGATGATATACAACATAATCTTCAATGTAATAAGTAACATCAGTGCATTGAAATAAATCAAAGTCGGAATATATGGGAAAACAATTGCATACCAATTACGTTGTCAGTACAAAATAACCTATAATATAACTTTCAATTGGTTGGTGGGTATTTTTCCAATGCAAATAATTCGAAAACAAATTGTAGATGCGCAACGCTAACCAAATTTTTCAGTAAACAAATAGTAATGATAATGAAATATTTGAAAATCGGGTAGTTTGGCCAACCCTTGCTTCAAGTGAATATAACATATCAACAAATGAATCTCATATTTAACTTCATGTTAATTTCAATTGCGAATTCTTCCAATGATTCATCAATAATATCTATCATGAGTAAGATTATTAATTACTCGTTTGAAGCATCTTACTGCATTTATTACATTACCAATGGCAAAACTGTTTCAAGTTATTTTGACAATGCTTTACTAGGAACAAACATACCAATTTTATCGTTGTCATACCAGGATGTTATTGGAAGTACTACTAGTTTATCAAAGTGCAATGGATATCTTCTCAATACCGACAACGTAAGTGTTATTAAAAGTATATATAATGACGAATCAAAGCATTTCCTCCGCTTTATTCCAATTGTAATACTTTTCAAATCTGACGATTCTTCCTGGACAACAGAGTTAAACACAATCGACAGATGGAAATATTACGTCAACGTTATGGTAATTGAAGATAATAAAGAAAACAGTTTTTCAAAATTGGAGGTGGTATCATTAAATAAAAATGCCGTGATATTTTCCTGGAATTATGGAAAGACTGTCTTAAATAAGGTTGATTTTATTATGAATATTAAATATTCTGAAGTTATACAAGATTTCACTTTTAAAGTTAGTGCGTTTGATTGCAAGCCATATATTTATTTGAATTCAGAAGGTAAAGCATATGAGGGAATTGAATTTCAGATACTTAAAGAAATATCTCGTTTAGAAAACATTACCCTCGAATTCATTTACATGTCTCCTACCAATACAACCGATAATTTCTGGTTGATTTCTCTTCAAAATGTCCTAATGAATATAAGCGACATTTGCGTGTGTTCGCAATTTCAAGAAAATATTTACGTCTACAATATTTCTGGCACGTATCCTCATGGCCAAGTTTGTCTTACATATTTGGTTCCAAAATCTCAAATATTATCTGAACTGACGTACGTTTTCCAGCCATTAGCAATGCATTTATGGATCTATATTATAAGCATTCTGATATTTCTAACTATTATTCTCCATGCGATTGCAAAATGTTATAAAACAATGAAAATTATGCAACATCCATACTTGGACATAGCGGTTTCCTTTCTTGATATTATTCAGGTGAACACTTTTGGACACTTGGAACATTTTAAGGCAAATTTGTGTCACACTCATTTGCGGTTCATTTTAACGTTGATATGTATTCAGGCTTCTTTCTTAATCACTGCATACTCTTCAGGATTATCAAGTGTACTGTCAAAACCGAGTTACACCAAACCGATAAATACTTTCGAAGATATGATCGATCAAAAAATATCTTGGGACGATTACACCGAGATTTTATTACCATTCTATAATAGGTCTCTAAATCCGGCAATCAAACAATTATCTAGAAGTTATGTACATTTTCCTGAGAGTCAAAGAAATAGTGCTTTACGAACAAACAAGCACGCTATTGTTGTTAAATCGTTAGATAAAAGTTATGTAACAGGAACGGATAATTTTGATTTATTTGGTAAAAACCATTTAAGAGTACTACCTCAATGTCTTAAAAATACCTATATCGTTTTTCCCCTCAAAGATAATCCATTGTTGATGAACTTAATCGATAAGTACACTTCAATGTTTTTCAATCACGGAATTATGTTACACTGGTACAATGTAATCAAGATAAACACTGGGATGGGGTACATGCACAAGTTTTATTTAACTTATTCATTGTCAACGAGGACACTTAACCGATTAACAGTTTCCCAACTTCAAGGCAGTTTTTACTTATTATTTATTGGATATGCAATTGCAACAGTAGCGTTCATGTTTGAAAGAATGCTATATTGTAATATTATTACATCTACACGAGCCTATGTAAAAGGGCCATAAACTAAAAAATGGGGTTCAAACTGTCAGTTGTTTTTAATCTCTTTTTGGTCTTGATGTTTTATCAATTGGTCAAATTTATGTAAATGTGGAACCAATTCTTTAATCCACAAGATGTTGATACTAAGCGGAGATCCATGCTAAGAAATTATTTCAAATCCGCGATTCCAGTCCAGAATTACCCCTCTCTAACAGATCCAACGAACACAGCAATCTGTGGTTCAGCTGTGGTTTAATATATCGGTTGAAACATTTCTTAGTTTGCCTTGTAAGTTTTCCTAATTAGCACAAAATTTCCCACATTATTTCAGGTGATTTCTTTATCGATTATCATTAGAGGTGTAGGGTTTTTTTTACTGTAATATCTATATAATTTGTAACACGTTATTATGTTTCCTTGAAAAGTTATTTATTATAAATATTACTATTATATTAACTATTATTATATAAATGTAATTTACATAATAAGGTATATGTATTTAATTTGTCCTAATGATTGAACTTTTATTATATAAATAATTGTTTATAATATTATTAAATGAATCTTGACTTACTAATAATAAATTGAATTTCATTTTATTAGACTTTTTGTTACATCTAAAAATGTGCCAAAAGAAAAATATGTTAAATATTATTAATTGAATAATTTTCAAACATAGATTCGTGACATTTCATATTTTTTCTTTCCATTTCTTTTCGTCATTTCCAAAGTGGAAGGTGCTTGACTGCTATTATTAATTTATTGAATTATTGTCACTTTTCCGTTCAAAAATATTTATTCATATTATTTACAAATATACCTATGTATGGAACAGTGTCTCTTGGGATATCTAAAGAACAAAACCGTAACTGTTACTAGTTACTTTTGTTTTTTAATTTTTACCCGTTATACTTTTAAAGGGCGAAAAAACTATAGGTAACGGCCATCAGTGTATATAAATACTTTTTCACAATTGCGATACCCTAAAGTGCAATTTAGCCCCGCATTTGCGGGTGTAAAGGGGCGTTTTTTATACCTGCATTCAACATGCATTTTACGAGCTGCAGTAGGTCGTAAAAATGATTTTATTTTTTTACACCCCGGTGCAGGTCGTAAAAATGGATTTCACACCCCGCAGCGGGGTGTAAAAATTAAAATCCGTTATTCTAGTAAAATTATTTATTTCTATATATTTACATTAGAAATAGAATTTTTCATCGCAATTGTGAAAAATAGTATATACAACGTGGGAGTAAAGTTGCTTTTCGTCCCTCGACTGCTTGTTGCACCTCGGCCTACGGCCTCGGTACAAAATTGTCTCGGGACTGAAAAGAGTAACTTTACTCCCTTGTAGTATAATATACTATTGGCCATTACAGCCGGACCTAATTAAAAATATTTCAAAAAATTGGCATAGGTCTTATTTTATAGTACCTACTGTAAAGTGTAAAACATATTGGAAGGAGAAAAAACAAAAAAGTTATCCCCAAGCTGGATTCAAGGCTAGGTCAATTTGACATAGAATCTCCATTATGTATAATAGTGATAAGTCCAACAATATGGGTAACTATTTATTCTAATATTTATGTAATATTTGAGGCCCCTTTTTAAATATTTCTTTATAGTTTGCGCACTCTCCGCGCAGGTTTTTTTACTTTGATATGCACTATTCGGGTGATTCAAAAAATCTGAATTTTGATGATGCCCCCTTGATTTATGAGGCCCCAGGCGCGCGCCTGTTCGGAAATCCGCCATTGTTTTGAATATCGTCGCCGAGCTGCGAATACCTCCAATGTGGCAAAACATAAACTTTACAGTAGAAGCAAAAAACTAGTTTTTTAGAGAAATAGTAAGGATTAAATATTATGATATTATGAAGTTCTAGTACCTCCAATGTACATTGGCAGCTCATCATAACTATGTTATTACATGGAAATTCCAAATTTGTAATAAATCCAATGTAAATCTCGGTCATATTGGATATATTTCCATCCCAGTATTAGCAAGGTGTCACATTGAAGGAATATATTTTTGAAGATTTGGTCATGTCGCCTATGGTTTTTTATATTGAATGTTTTACCAATCTATGTAGAATTGATTGTAAAATAACCATAATACAAAAACCTGATTTTGAAAATTTGGCACATTGGAGGTATTCGCAGCTCGGCGACGATATATCAAACAATTTACGATATATTATGTTCATGTTCTTCATTGTAATAAGTAGATACTATCAGCGTTTAGAAACAAATCAATGTAGGTTTATTTGGGAATACATAGACATTAGCTTGTCAGTTCGAAATAACCTATTAATATTTAACTTTTAATATAATATAGTTGGGTGTTTTTTAAAAGTAAATAATTCGAAACTAAGTTGGAGATGGCCAGCGCTAACTAAATTTTTCTCACAGAGGAGTAATGATAATGAAACATTTGACAATCGGGTACTTTAACCAACATTTGTTTTAAGTAAACATAACAAATTAATAATGAATGTCTTCTTTATCTTCATGTTAATTTCAACTGAGAACTCTTCCAATGATTCTTAAATAATAATCTATCATGAGTAAGATAATCAATTATTCGTTTGAAGCATCCTATTGCATTTATTACATAAATAAAGTATTCGTCACTTAAATTTGAAAAATTCAAAAACACGATTAAAAATATTTTTAAGATTTAATGGGATTTTTATAAAGCCCTTAAACGTCTAAGGACCGAGTCTATACTAAATTTTGGGTAATTGAAGTTGCGATTTTATCTCATTCCATTCGGGCAGTTTTTAAGCAATTATTGTCTGGGCTTTCCAGCAAAGTTTTTGAAAATGTATAAATGATACATCCGGGTATTCCAATAACACTATGGTAAATCGTGTTTTAAATAATTTATTATGTTTCCATTATAGTCACGAATAAAAATGAAAATGATTATAACTATATTAACCCTTATGTCAATACCCAGTCTTTATTACGTTGTTCAATACCCGGGTACCCTATGCTATATTTCGTCAACAAACGGAATTGGAATTGGGAAATTTTTATTTTCAAATTCTATGTTGTTGGGAGACACAGTGGGAATACCAACTGCCACAAAACCTGTTAATTTATGGAATAATAAAGGGCAAGGAGGAAGGGAAAAAGTAAAGTCTCCGTTGTCATTCATATCGTCATTCGTCGTTCATATGAGGATATTTTACATACAATTTATAGTTAACCCTTAATAACTATGGAGGAGTCACCGAGACCACGCCGACTTCTAATATGTGTGTATTTTAGGCCTAGTTCAAAATTACGAATTTAGCGTCTCAGTACCTTTTAAGTTACATCATTTCTATTATATTCACAAAATAAGGGCCTTGAAGATTGCCTAGTTTTATAGTTAGAACGAATTAAAATAAGCACGGGGTCTGTATGACCACGCCATAGTGTTAGTGTAACTTTTAATCTCCCATGTTTAATACAAAAATATGTGTTAAACTAGTTTGATTTCGTACAATTTAGGTAAATTGTGTTAAAAATTGAATGAGAGAATGAGATTACATTAAAATAGATGAATAAATATTTATGAACCCTATAAGTGACAATAATTCATTAAATAATAGTAGACAAAAGTACCTTCCACTTTGGTAGTGATGGAAAGAAATGGAAAGCAAAACTATGAAATTTCATAAAACTATTTTTGAAAATCAATCAAATTAATATGTTAAGATCGTTTTCTTTTGGCACATTATTAGATGTAGCAGTAAATCTTATAAAATAAAATTTAATTTAATATTAATTATTTATACAATAAATACACTGGTATTATTTACATAATAAAAGTTCAACCGCAACAATCATTAGGACAAATGGAATACATATATTATGTAAATCACATTTAAATAATAGTTAATATAGTAGTATTAATTTATAATAAATAACTTTTCAAGGAAACAAAATATATATTATATAAATATATGTTGTCGTGATGCACAGCTCAATTATACTCCCAATTATAGTCGGCAGTAAAACCTCGCTTAATGTGGTCCACTCTAACAAAATAGGTCCGGCTAGCTTTAAGTTCAGTTTGCACATCTGAGGCCACAATATCTGCAGGTTGTAGAGTTCAGCGATAGTAAGCGAATCAAATGACGCAATAAATCAAGAGGTAATTTATTTAAATAATTCAAATTCAAAAATTGAGCAATTCTGATAATCTCTGACACAAATGTCAAGCAATATGCAATAGGTGTGTAATATGTACAAACGACAAGTAAAAAGTATCATTTACTTTCAAAAACTCAGCTATATTTTTATTTGTCGTTTTGCTTTTGTAAATCGTGTAAACATAATAAATAAAAATTTGTACAATAATGTTTTGATATAGAAGTTCAAATTTCTTACTTGAAACGATAATTCGATGTAGAACACAATTTGTGAAACACCCCGTACATTGGCAATGGTCGAATTCGGTAATGTGCAGCTTAAACATCAACATGGCTTCCAGCGTATAAGCAGACGGTAGCTCGGCTTCCGTTGTTTTCCAAAAATGTGCTGTTATCCAAAAATAAGTGACGGGAAAGGGTAAAATTCTTCAAGTGGTGTATTTAAATCTCCAGTGTTGATTTAAACAAATTTTTACCAGTTTTAAAACAAAATGTACAAGTTTTTCGTTAACCTCAAAATCGAAATGCGTTGTCTTTAAATCGGCGAAATTATTGGTCATCTAATATAATCAGTGATGTAAAACTCGTTCATACACCATATAAACCATTAAATAAAACTTCTTCACGTTATTTTAGGTATAACAATCCCAAAATGTGCGATTTCAAAATTATAATCGAGAATTGTTCAAGATGAACAAAAGATCGTGAAAATGTCGTTTCCACATAAATAAAACTTCCAAAATACTCACGTTTTATTTATAACACTGAGATAATTGCTTTTGTGCCCAAAAGAATCTTCAAAACAACTTTTATTGAGGAAAATTGCGAATTAACTTTCGCAACACGACGAAACACTCCCCATCAACGGCCGGCACAAGACAACCTTTTTTTTCCGAAACGGCACATGCAGTCCCATACCACTACAAAAATTTAACTTTTCAACGTAATACCGTAAGTGTTCACTTCCTGCCGCCTTTTATTCAAAATAATAGAATTTTCAAATTCCAGGTAAACAATCACACCACTTGTTATAACACATCGGAATGTTCACATGTTCACATTACATTCTCAAGAAAAACAAATCTGTTCAGTTTTTTATGTTTCAAGTTACAAAAGAATTGCTTGTTATACAAAATTGCCTCCATATCAGATGTCTTATAAAATGACAAAATTTTACTTTAAGCAAAATCTTTAATTGGCACATTTGACTGACTTGATCACACTTCAATATATCTATATATAAATAACTAGCTGTTGCCCGCGACTTCGTCCGCGTGGAATTCACTTTTTTGCGCGCAAACCCTTTTCCTTCCGTCTCTATATTCTATATTCTCTACTCCATCGGTCTCTCTCTCCTGGTATGTTGTCCACAGTTTCTCCATGCAGTCCTGTCCTGCACGCTCTCTTTCCACTCATCCACCTCTACAGCTCCCAAATCGTACCTCGCTTGTTATTCCTGGCTTCAACATTACTCTGGCACTCCATCCTCCAACTCCCATCAGTTCCCATTTCCGGCTACCTCCACCTCTCGTACTCTTTGTATCTTCCTCATTTTCCCTTCTTCTTTCCATTCCGTTTGACGTTTCATTTCTCTCTCTCTACTCGCGCTAGAAACGACAACCCAAATCAACTTTTCGGAGGTTCTCGTTATATCCTAACCTATCTCACACTTTTATTTTTTAATTTCTAAAAGTTTATTATTTTCCTTTCTAAACAAAATTCCAGGCTTCTGGACAGTAGACCCAACGGTTTAGGCTGTGCTTTGGAAACTTGAAAGACGTCGACAGTGGGAATCTCGTTAATCCATTCGCGCGCGTCACCACTAATTAGATATTAGGTGATAAATCCTATATTTATGTATATTTTTGTTTATAAAGAAAATCCCATGCTTCTAAACGTAGACCCACCGGTTTAAGCTGTGTTTTGTAAAATTGATGGACGCCGACAGTGGGAATCTCGTTAGTCCATTCCTGCGCGTCACCACTAATTAGATAATAGGTGATAAATCCCTTTTAGATAGGATTTTCATAAAATCCTTTCTTAGTGCTCGCCTACGTGATAACAGGAACCTCTGTGCAAAATTTCATCTCTAAGGACCCAGTAGTTTGGGCTGTGCGTTGATATATCAGTCAGATATTTTTCTTTTGGCACATTTTTAGATGTAACAAAAAGTCTAATAAAATGAAATTCAATTTATTATTAGTAAGTCAAGATTCATTTAATAATATTATAAACAATTATTTATATAATAAAAGTTCAACCATAACAATCATTAGGACAAATTAAATACATATACCTTATTATGTAAATTACATTTATATAATATTAAATAAATTATTATAAAATATTATATAATATTATTATGTAAATTACATTTATATAATAATAGTTAATATAATAGTAATATTTATAATAAATAACTTTTCAAGGAAACATAATAACGTGTTACAAATTATATAGATATTACAGTAAAAACCCCCTGCAACTCTAATGATAATAATCTATAGGGTGTTTTTTTAGCTGCATGAGAACTTTCAATAGGGATAACAATTGAACCAAGATTGCTATGGAAACAGTTTTTTGACATTTGTGTTTAGCAAGGTTTGGCATTTGATAATGCATAGATTGACCATTGAACAACGCTACCAAATTGGGCTCACAACCAATTGGAAGTGGATCCATTTTTTTTCCGTAAAATTTTGTTCATTGACGAGGCACATTTTTGGTTAAATGGGTATGTGAACAAACAAAATTGCCGTATATGAAGTCAGACCAATCCGGGACATTATCTTGAGACTCCATTGCATGAATTAAAATTGACTGTTTGGTGTGGAATACACGCCAACGGCATCATTGGTCCATATGTCTTTCGAAATGAGGAAGAAGCTACCGTTACGGTGAATGGTATGAGATATCGATACATGCTCAATACATTTTTGTTTCCAAAACTTCAAGAGCTAAACATTGACAACTTATGGTTCCAACAGGATGGTGCTACGTGCCACATAGCCAACGAAACCATCAATTTATTGAAAGGACAATTTGGTGACAACATTATTTCAAAACGTGGTCCTATCAATTGGCCTTCAAGATCGTGTGATTTGACACCTCCAGATTATTTTCTGTGGGGGTATGTTAAATCCATGGTTTATGCTAACAAACCAACAACTCTAGAAGCATTGGAGGCTAATATTCAGCAAGCCATTTATGAAATCAAGCCAGAAATATTGGAAAAAGTGGTCAAAAATTGGACTGAACGGATGCGCTTCGTAACCATTAGTCGTGGTGGTCACATGCCGGAAGTCATGTTCAAATCATAAATGCCTTTAACTGTACTTTCATAAAAAAATTATAACCAAAACATTCCGTCAGGTTTTTAATGTTTTATTTCATTTTGAAGTTCTCATGCAGCTAAAAAAACACCCTATATAAAGAAAGCACCTGAATTAATGTGTGAAATTTTGCAACCCATAGTTTGAACCACAGCAGTTCCTTGATGTGTTCCTTGGATGTGTTAGACAAGGACAGGAAATTCTGTATTCAAATCGCGGATTTCAGATAATTTCTTAGCATGGATCTCCGATTAACATCGACATCTTGTGGATTAAAGATTTGGTTCCATATTTACATAAATTTGACCGATTGACAAAACATCAATACAAAACAGAGATTTAAAAAAATTAACAGTTTCGACGCCATTTTTTAGTTTAATCATCTTTTACACAGGCTCGTGTACATGTAATATCATTATAGCATTCTTTCAAATATGAACGCTACTATTGCAATTGCATATCCAATAAACAATAAGTAAAAGCTGCCTTGAAGTTGGGAAACTGTCAATCGGTTAATTTTCCTTGTTGACAATGAATAAGTTAAATAAAACTTGTGCATATATTCCATCCCAGTGTTCATCTTGATTACATTGTACCAGTGTATCATAATTCCGTGATTGACAAACCTTGAAGTATACTTATCGATTAAGTTCATCAACAATGGATTATCTTGAAGGGCAAAAACTATATAGATATTTTTAAGACTTTGAGGTAGTACTCTTAAATTGTTTTTACCAAACAAATCAAAATGATCCGTTTCTGTTACATAACTTTTATCTAAGGATTTAACAACAGTAGCGTGCTTGCTTGTTCGTAAAGCACTATTTCTTTGACTGTCAGGAAGATGCACATATCTTCTATATAATTGTTTTAGTGCCGGATTTATAGAACTATTATCGAATGGTAATAAAATCTCGGTGTAATCGTCCCAAGATATTTTTTGGTCAATCATGTCTTCGAAAGTATTTATTGGTTTGGTGTACCTCGGTTTTGACAGTACGCTCGATAATCCTGAAGAGTATGCAGTGATTAAGAACAGAGCCTGAATACATATCAAGGTTAAAATGAACCGCAAATGAGTGTGACACAAATTTGTCTTAAAATGTTGTAAGTGTCCAAAAGTGTTCACCTGAATAATATCAAAAAAAGAAACCGCTATGTCTAAGTATGGATGTTGCACTATTTTCAATGTTTGCTAACATCTTGCTATTGAATGGAGAATAATAGTTAGAAATATCAGAATGCTCATAATATAGATCCATAAATTCATTGCTAATGGCTGGAAAACGTATGTCAGCTCTGGTAATATTTGAGATTTAGGAACCAAATATGTAAGACTAACTTGACCATGAGGATACGTTCCTGAAAGATTTAGACCGAAAACACTTTCTTGAAATTGTGAACACACGCAATTGTCGCTTACATTCATTACGACATTTTGACGACAAATCCACCATAAATTATCGGTTTTATTGGTTGGAGACATGTAAATGTATTCGAGGGTAATGTTTTCTGAACGAGATATTTCTTCAAGTATCTGAAATTCAATTCCTTCGTATGCTTTACCTTCTGAATTCAAATAAATATATGGCTTGCAATCAAACGCACTAACTTTAAAATCTTTTAGAACTTCAGAATATTTAATGTTCATAATAAGATCAACCTTATTTAAGATTGTCTTTCCATAATTCCAAGAAAATATCACGGCGTTTTTATTTAACGATACCACCTCCAATTTTGAAAAAGTTTTTTCTTTATTAATATCTTCAATTACCATCACGTTGACGTAATGTTTCTGTTTATCGATTGTGTTTAACACTGTTTTCCAGGAAGAATTGTTCGTTTTGAATAGTATTAAAATTGGAATAAAGGGGATAAAATGCTTTGATTCGTCATTATAAATATTTTCAATAACACTGACGTTGTCGGTATTAAGAAGATATCCATTGCACTTTGATAAACTTGCAGTACTCAAAATAAAATCCTGGTACGATAACGATACAATTGGTATATTTATTCCAAATAAAGCCCTGTCAAAATAACTTAAAACAGTATTGCCATTCGTAATGTAATAAACGCAATAATATCCTTCAAATGAGTAATTAATTATGTTACTCATGATAGATATTAATGATGAATCATTGGAAGAATTCACACTTGAAATTAACATGAAGATAAAGAAGCGATTCATTGTTAATTTGGCCAAACTAGCCGATTTTCAAATTTTATTTGATTATTATTACTATAATTCAATTCTTTTAGGCTTATTGGAGTGCTCTTGGGTGCGAGCTCATTTGTTTACTGTGAAAGAAATGTGATTAGAGCTGCGCATCCACAGTCTGTTTTCGAATTATTTGTATTGGAAAAATACACCCACCTGCAAATTGAAAGTTCAATGACAGACAAGGTAATTGGTATGCAATTGTTTTCCCATATATACCAAAATTGATTTGTTCAGGGCGCCGATTGTACTTATTATTTTGAAGACTATGTTGTATAACATCAATAATTGTTTAACCCTTATGTCAATACCCGGGTACCCGGGTACCCTTTTGCATGTTCTTACTTAAATATGCTATGTATATATTTAAAGAGATATCTTCAAATCCGGTCAGATCCTCGTTATTTGAGTCAATTGACGTCGATTCATATAAGTTTTGATATTTAAATATTCAAGGAAGTAGAAAAAATTAGGCGCTAAAGTTGAATACCCAGTTGATCAATACCCGGGGTACCCGGGTACCCATATATGTAAAAACTTAATACTTCTACAGATTTTCAAAATAATAAATAATTTAACTAATCTCTAGGGGGTCAGAAATAATATTTTATATACATTTAAATGTAGGTATTTAACTTTTGATTATAAATTAATTACATAACTATAAATTGTATGTAAAATATCCTCATATGAACGACGAATGACGATATGAATGACAATGGAGACTTTACTTTTTCCCTTCCTCCTTGCCCTTTATTATTCCATAAATTAACAGGTTTTGTGGCAGTTGGTATTCCCACTGTGTCTCCCAACAACATAGAATTTGAAAATAAAAATTTCCCAATTCCAATTCCGTTTGTTGACGAAATATAGCATAGGGTACCCGGGTATTGAACAACGTAATAAAGACTGGGTATTGACATAAGGGTTAATATAGTTATAATCATTTTCATTTTTATTCGTGACTATAATGGAAACATAATAAATTATTTAAAACACGATTTACCATAGTGTTATTGGAATACCCGGATGTATCATTTATACATTTTCAAAAACTTTGCTGGAAAGTACCTATTATGGGGAGGATGTTTTAAATTAGTAAAGTTTTCCTCTTTTACCTTTTTAATTATGCTAATATCGAAATGTGAAAATTGACCATTAAATAATATTAATAATAACGGCCTTTCCTTCACATTTGCACAAGATTCTTTATAAAACCAGTCTTGGAATATCTTAGCAGTCATCCAACCTTTCTCAGAACACGAATAAAATGTATTTGGAAGATCATTGTCTCCTTTCCAAATACTCCATAACTTTGCTGCTTGAAATATAATAACTAACTCAATTAAAAAAAATATTTTAATTGGCACTTGGTCTGCTATGATTGTGAACCTCTAATTTATAAAGACGACACATTTTTGAATCAAAAAATGATCAATCCATTAAAAATATTTTATTTTAAGTGCGTGTTATCCGAAATAATCGACCAAAATAAATTAAAAATTCAGGATTTGAGGATTTAAATTAATAAATAATATAATGGCATGTACTGAATGTTGTATAATGATAAAATATATTATATTTGTAATACTAGTATATAAATTACCTTTTAATATAATAAACTGTGTGAAATCTAAAAGTTCTTTTTACTTTGTCACTGTCTATTCTATGAATTATATAGTATTTATAACAAAATTTGTTGTGATTAATTATTATACTAATTTAATGTTAAATGGTTTTATTGAGTTTATAATAAACTAGGAGAATAAATTAATCATTAATATGGTTTATTTACAACTTAATATTACTATGATAACTACAGCTTAAACTACCAGACTTATATTAGGGGTATTCACACTCCCTTGTATATTTTGATGTATTTATACACCGTAGTATTTATCCTAGTAAAGTTGTGTCTTTTCATCAAATATCACCGCAATATATCTTGTATTTAAATAACCATATTTATTAATGAATTAGCACCCCCAAAAATTTTAGAGCAGCACTGTCTAAGAAAATTCATGGATGAAATCCAAAGATAGAAATTTGTATCTAACTGTCACTATTATTTGGTTCATTCATTACCAATGACAGAAATTTACTAATCTCTAAACTATTTACATATTATTGTAGTAAAATAATCTACCTAAAAAAATTCACCCTGGAAAATGGTTTCCAGGAAGACTAAAAATCCTGAACTTTTGATTATGCCCCCTTGATTTATGAGGTCCCAGGTGCACGCCTGTTCGGAAATCCGACATTGTATTTGAATATAATCATACAATTTATGGTCATGTTCTTCAATATAATAAGTAGATACCAGCGTTTAGAAACAAATCAATGTCGGTTTATTTAGGAATACAGAGCAATAAATTACCTTGTCAGTTCAAAATAACCTATTATTATTTAACTTTTAATATGTATAGTTTGGTGTTTTTTAAAAGTACATAATTCGAAAATAGGTTGGGGATGCGCAGTGTTAACTACATTTTTTTCACAGTCAACAGAGGAGTAATGATAATGAAACATTTGTAATATTCGGGTCCTTTGACCAACATTTGTTTTAAGTGAATAGAACAAATTAATAATGAATGTCTTCATTATCTTCATGTTAATTTCAACTGTGAACTCTTCCAATGATTCTTTAATAATATCTATCATGAGTAAAATAATTAATTATTCGTTTGAAGCATCATATTGCATTTATTACATAACGAATGGCAATACTGCTTCAAATTATTTTGACACGGCTTTATTAGAAACAAACATACCAATTTTAACGTTGTCATACCAGGATGTTATTAGAAGTACTGAAAGTTTATCAAAGTGCAATGGATATCTTCTGAATACCGACAATGTAAGTGTTATTAAAAGTATTTACATTGACGAATCAAAGTATTTCCTCCGTTATATTCCAATTTTAATACTTTTCAAATCTGACGATTCTTCCTGGACAACAGAGTTAAACACAATCGATAGAAAGAAATATTACGTCAACGTTGTGGTAATTGAAGATTTTCACCATGAAGATACTTTTCCAAGATTGAAAGTGGTATCGTTAAATACAGACGCCGTGGTATTTTCCTGGAATTATGGAAGGAATGTAAATTTAAATCGACTTGATTTTATCACGGAAGTTAAATATTCTGAGATTCTGCAAGGTTTAACATTTAAAGTTGGTGCGTTTGATTGTAAGCCATATGTTTATTTGAATTCAGAAGGTAAAGCGTACGAGGGAATTGAATTTAGGATAATTAGTGAGATATCCCGTTTAGGAAACCTTTCCATGGAATATGTATACTTTTATCGCAACAATGAAACTATTGGTTTATGGTATGAGGCTCTTACAAGTGTCATAAAAAATAAAACCGACATTAGCTTATGTTCTCTATTTCAAGAAAATGCTTACGTCTACAATATTTCAGGAACGTATCCTCATGGCCAAGTTTGTCTTACATATTTGGTTCCAAAATCTCAAATATTATCGGAACTGACGTACGTTTTCCAGCCATTAGCAATGAACTTATGGATCTGTATTATGAGTATTCTGATATTTCTAACTATTCTTCTCCATGAGATAGCAAAATGTTATCAAACAATGAAAATTGTGCAACATCCATACTTAGATATAACGGTTCCTTTTTTTGATATGATTCAGGTAAACACTTTTGGACACTTACAACATTTTAAGGCAAATATGTGTCACACCCATTTGCGATTCATTTTAACATTGATATGCATTCAGGCTTTGTTATTAATCACTGGATACTCTTCGGGATTATCAAGTTTACTAGCAAAACCGAGATACACCAAACCGATAAATACTTTCGAAGACATGATCGACCAAAAAATATATTGGAACGATTACGACGAGACAATGATACCATTATTGGATAATTCTCTAAATCCGGCACTGAAACAATTATCTAAAAGATATGTGGATTTTCCTTCCAGTCAAAGGAATAGTATGTTTCGAACAAACAAGTACGCTATTCTTGTTAAATCGTTGGATAACAGCTATGTATCAGAAACGGAAAATTTTGATTTGTTTGGTAAAAACTATTTAAGAGTATTACCTCAATGTATTAGAAATAACTACATAATTTTTCCCATCAAGAATAATCTATTATTGATGAACACAATCAATAAGTACACTGCAATGCTTTTTAATCACGGAATTATGATACACTGGTACAATGTAATCAAGATAAACACTGGAATGGAATATATGCACAAGTTTTATTTAACTTATTCAGGGTCAACAATGAAAATTAAAGGATTAACATTTACCCAACTTCAAGGAAGCTTTTACTTATTATTTATTGGATATGCAATTGCAATGATAGCGTTTGTGTTTGAAAGATTTCTACATCACGTTCCGTCTAAATGATGATGTTCATTTAAAGAAGAAGATAAATGGTGGCCAATCTGTGAGTTTTCTCTCTCTTATTTGCTCTGATGGTTTGTCTATTGGTCAGATTTATGTAAATAGAACCAATTCTTTAATCTAAAAGGTGTCGATTTTCACCAGAGGTTCGAGCTAAGAAATTCTCCGAAATGCGATGTTCGCGTCCAGAATTTTCCCTCTCTAACACAACCAGCAAGCACATCAAGTAACTGCTGTGGTTTAAACTATGGGTTAGAATGTTTCTTAGTTTTCCTAGTAAGCACAATATTTCGCATATAATTTTTTTCATATTATGCTCTCTTTATCGATTTTCATCAAAGTTGTACGTTTGTAATAGTAGGGTTTTTTGTAATATCAATATAATTTGTGACACATTATTTTGTTTGCCTTGAAAAGTTAATTATTGTAAATATTACTACATTACCTATTGTTTTTAAAATGTGATTTACATAATATAGTACATAATATGTGTTCGGTTTTGTGCTAATAATGGTTGGGGTTGAATTTTTATGATATAACTAATATACTAGATACTATATAATTTGTATAAATAATTGTTTATAAATAAATCCGTCTTCACCCACTAATAAAAATGGAATTTTATTTTATTAGATGTTTTGCTACATCTAAAAAAGAGGTAAAAGAAAATTACGTTAAAAACGACCACGGTGTGGAGTGATGTGATCGCTGGTTGAATTACGGAGCGGAAATTCTGGGTTCAAGTCGCGGACTTCGCAGAATTTCTTAGCCTGGCCTTCGATTGAGATGTTTTGCTACTTCATCTAAAAATGTGACAAAAGAAAATTATGTCAAAATATTAATTTAAATGATGTTCAAAGATAAAAAGTTTTATGACACATTTTTCCATCACTACCAAAGTGGAAGCTAGGGTAGACCAGTGCCAGTTGAAACACTTTCGACAAAATCACCGCATATAACAATAATTTGAACTGATCGCATTTGTTAGTATGCCTGAATTGAACCTTAGTTATCAGACTACTAATTGATAAGATTATAGTGGCAATATATGCATTACAGAAAACACCACAGGGCAATTTAACAAATCTGAGAAAGTGTTTCAACTGTCCTCATAGCCGTGTCCGCGTATTTTTATCTTTGAACGCCCTCCGCTATCGCTATTAGTTTTTGAAATACTCGTATTAGCGTTGTTTCAACTGTCCTCTGTTTCAACTGACCCCGATCTACCCCACCTTACTGCTCTAATTTACTGAACTATTGTCACTTAGAGTTCAGAAAGTTTTTAATTTAATTCACAAATTTTTGACATAATTTTGATACTAATGGTTTTGCTTGCATGCAATCAGGTAAAGTAACAATATTTTCGATTTAAAACGTTATGATATTTTCCTGGAATTATGGGAACACTATAATCTTAAATAAGTTCGATTTTATCATGAACATTAAATATTCTGAAGTTCTAAAAGATTTCACTTTGAAAGTTAGTGCGTTTGATTGCAAACCATATGTTTATTTGAATTCAGAAGGTGAAGCAGACGAAGGAATTGAATTTCGGATAATTAAAGAAATATCTCGTTTAGAAAACTTTATTGTCGAATACATCTACGTGCATCTTATCAATAATACCAATAGTAATTTATGGTCGTTGGCAATTGAAAATGTCGTTAAGAATATAAGCGACATTAGCTTATGTTCGCATTTTCAAGATCTTGTATACAATGCTAATCTTTCAGGAACGTATCCTCATGATCAAGTTTGTCTTACGTATTTGGTTCCAAAATCTCAAACGTTACCAGAGCTGACATACGTTTTCCAGCCCTTAACAATACATTTATGGATCTATATTTTGTCCATCATGATATTTCTAACCATTCTTCTTCACATAGTAGCAAAATGTTACAAGATAATGAAAATTGTGGAACATCCATACTTAAACATAGTGGTTTCTTTTTTCGATATTATTAAGGTAAACATATTTGGATGCTTACAACATTTTAAGGCAAACTTGTGCCACACTCATTTGCGATTCATTTTAACCTTAATATGTATTCAATCGTTCTTACTAATTACTGCATACTATTCAGGGTTATCAAGTTTACTTGCAAAAGCTAGGTACACCAAACCAATAAATACTTTCGAAGATATGATCGATCAAAATATGTTTTGGGACGATTATGCTGAAACTTTAATACCATTCCTGGATAGTTCTCTAAATCCTGCACTAAAAGAATTATCTAAAAGATATGTGCATTTACCTGCCCGTCAAAGAAATATTGCGTTTCGTACAAATCGCTACGCCATTGTGGTTTTAAATCGTTGGACCATAGTTATGTAACTGAAACGGATCATTTGGATTCGTACGGTGGAAACCATTTAAGAGTGCTGTCTGTGTGCTTTTTGAATAACTACATAGTTTTTCTCATAAAAAATAATCCATTGTTAATGAACATAATCGATAAATACACGTCAATATTTTTGGACCACGGCATTTTGGTGCACTGGTACAATGTAATTAAAATAAAAACTGGGATGAGACATATGCACAACTTTTATTTAACGTATTCGTTTACAACAATGCAAGTTAACAGGTTAACAGTTTCTAAACTTCAAGGAAGCTTTTACTTGTTATTTATCGGATTTGGAATTTCAATGATTGTGTTTGCGTTTGAAAGTGCGATATATCATATTTTCATCCAAAGGAATATTTCTGTTCAAACAAAAATTTACTTAAAGTGATTAACTTCCTGACAAGACGCTTTTAATCTGGAAGATTTCAAATTCTTTCCTGGTATGGATTTTGGTCAGTTTTGGTTTCCAGTGAGCTTTAAAGCAAATATTATGTATAAACATTGAACTGCTTTTCAAATACAATTGGAAAAGTTTGATTTATTGATTGGTGCAAAGAAAAAAACAAGTAATTAGATTTAATGTAACACTCTTGATGTGGTTATTTATCATATTTTGTTATTATTACACTTCGTGAGAACAAATAAATTTTATTATTAATTAGTATTATTGTTAACATGAGTAAATTTTCTTTAGTATTTAGTAGTAATTTTTATTTAGTATCTACGAGCGCGGTTTATTGAGTCCTTAAAATGAAAAGGAAAGTTTAAGATTCAAGTTTTTAATCACTAGGAACCAAATCTGGTGAATATGATGGATGTGGAAGAATTGCATAACCTAAATGATGCAGTTTTGTCATTCCAATTCTTAACGTGTGCATTGGTGCATTATCATGATTAAACAGCATGATCATTATAGTATAGAACTCGAGTCGAAATAATTGGTTCGTTTAAGAAGCAATTCTTTATTATTTAGTAGCAAATGTCAAATGAAAGATTAATGCCTATTTATATTTTTGTCAACCTGGTGATTCAATTAAGTCGTAATTTGTAGTTTAACATAATTATAGGTGCTAACCAAAAAAAAAATGTTTAAATAATTATATACCTACCATTACCAATATAATATATTTCATTAGATCAGTTGCCTATTTTTGTAAAGCAATTAAATCATTCATTTTCACTTTCTAACATGAGCAACTTGCATGTGAAGGCGTAAAACCCATCCAACACGTCTCCGAATGATGACTTTTGAATGAAACTAGTTCGATGTAATTTGTAATAAAAGTAAATTATTATATCCAAATTTTAACATAAAAATTGTAATTTATATATCCTAATTATGTTAAAATTATTTGTTAATGTGGTGAAATTACCTTGATATTTAGCATTTTGTGAGTAATTCCTTAAAAACTATAATAAATAAAATTTTATTGAAGCATTCTACATTACCTATACCCATTACCCCATACCTTATTAGTGTTAATTAATAAATAGATAGTAGGTACATCTGCAATATCATAACTACATTATGTCACGAATATTTTCCAAATCATCGGAAAATTTTGTACAACTTTTAACAAACTGTCAAGGCTTCATGATATTTACTTCAGTGTGAGTCAAAATGCAATGTTAAATTTTGTTTTAAAATTGGTAAAAATGCTACCCAAACTTATGATTTGCTCAAAAATGTATGCTAAAAGCACAAGTTTTTAAATGACATAAAACTATTCACAAAAGGCAGAGAAGCTATAAAGTGATGATGAACGACGGTCGACCATCTGAAGCAATTATTGAAAAAGTGCATGATTTCATAAAAATTTCTAAGAAAACTTCAGTGAGATTCATGGAAAGTCGTATTCGTCCTGAATATCGAAAACCCGGCAGTTGGATATTACTGCATGATAATGCACCTTCACATTATCGTTCAACAATTATCACTGATTTATTAACTAAAAATCAAAGTTTTTGTTTAATAATTCACCATATTCACCTGATTTATCTCCCTGTGACTACTTTCTATTCCGTAAATTTCATTTGGCTATGAAAGGAAGCAACATTCTAGATTTGTTTTTCTTTTATGCATCTCAAAGTTTTTGCAAATTTTGTATATCAACAAATTAATAACAAATTGGTAATTCAAGCACTCAATTTTTAGACACGCTTTTTAAAGAGTTGTTATATTTAAACATATAAATGTAGTAAAAGTAAAATTTTTCCATTATTCTTTCAAATTACTACAATTATTTCTGGAGTTTAGATTAAATTTGCAACTTTTGTTGTCAAGGATGATTATGAATATTATGACGAATAAGATAATTGGTAGAAACTATTATATATCTTTCAAGTGTGCATTACATAAACTTATTTGCTTTAATAAACCACCAGCACTGCTAATTATACACCTTTTATACCATCCATAATTATTATGGTGTTTACCTCTTAACACTTTTTATAAAAATAAATGCATTATTATTTCGTCTTATTTTGATTACTTAAAATTTACGAGAATTAAAACTACTAAATAATTATTTTCATTTAATTTTGAAAGAATGTTGCTGTAAAATAACTATAATAAAATTGTGTTTTTTTTTATTTTGAATAATAAGCGGTAGTAGTACCTACCTGCTATCAAAGATTCTTCAAATGTGGAAGTACCGTTTTTACGGTTTATCAGTTGAGCTACTTCTTGTAACTTGGAAGTACGCCGAATAAACGTGTCTTGGGAGTTGAAGAGAAAATAAAAAATATTTTTTAGTTTTTTATGAGTTAAACTGTAAATAAGCAAAAGTAATTCTTCAGTTTTACTAATAATTGTAATGATAGGTAGTACAGTACTACAGCTTTGCTAAGTCGGACTGATGCAATTTTCCATATTTTGAGTTATGTCACTTTTACATCGGAGATATACCACTTTTCAATAGTTCAATAAATAAAAATATCATTAAAACGTCCTCAATTCTGACAGGAATTTATGTAGTTTATGTAACTTGGAAATGTGAGCAGGAAATTTAAAGCTAATTTGTTACAATAACAACTATTAATAAATTGGTTTATATTAAATTCTTGCTTAAACACGGTTAAACACAAAGTCACTTTATTTTTTATGTGATTAATATTTTTCGAACAAAAAATGAAAGAAATTTTGAAATTATAAAAATTAGCAGAAAATATAGCAATTATTTTAATAATTATTTTGAACACGAATTACTGAATAAACCATAAAACTTTTCATTTCCCATTGTTCATATTTAATTAAGTTTGATCAATTTCCAACATTTTAAATTCAAATATTAAGTTAATTTTTGGTAATAAGAAATAAATAATACAAAATTTTCAAAATAACTAATCTGTAATATTAAGAGATTTGAATTATAACTGCGTTTTAAAATGTAAACAAATTTTTAAGGAAAACAAAAATTTAGAAACAATACAGAAATTGAACATTTTCGTTGAAATAAAGAAACTATAATATTTCCTGCTTGAATTATGCAACCAAGAATCTAACAGTAACATGATTATGTTCTGCTACCTTTTACTAGATGGTAGTAGGTAACATAAAGTTTTAATAATTTACATTATTGATTGGCTATTTACAAATTTCTAATTTTAATTTATAAATTTTTGTTATCTATATTTATAACATTCATCAACTATTAGGTTATTAGCACCTATTCCATGTAGTACACAATATTGACTGAATAAATTTCAAATATTGGGATGTGAATGCACATTATTTCTTTATTTTCAGTTTGCTGATTTTCTTTTGCTCTAACTATTGGGGGTTAGATATTTTGTTCTTTTTCTTTATTGACTCAATATGCGACTGGAGAATTCGAACCCGCAACGCCACTACTTAATCGTATAATCGCTTACGGTTCACTCCATCTGTTGGGTTATTTTACAAAATTCAAAGTCCTTACTTCCAAAAAATTTCTCCATTTTCAATACTAATTGGCTTCGAGGATTTTGATACCAGCCGATTAACTTTGATCTTTCCAGTTAAATATAAAAAAGACAGTTACATATCTGTCCAATTCCGTGCTTTGTTTGCGTTTGGTTATGTTTTGATTGAATTGAGTCCAGATTTCGGAACTAAAGACATGTGTTTCCCGATTCAAATAATCTTCGATCACAGAGTTATACAGAATTCCAAATCTTGGAGACATTTCAAATCGTTTTTCTAACGAGGAACAGAGAAACGTCATATTTTTTCTGGTAAAACAACAAAAATATGCTGTAAATGTGGATTGGCATATTAACATAGCGACAGCCCAGCATTATTTTGTGATATATCCCAAAACATCGATTTCGGGAAAATCAAAAAGTGAATTTTCTTCCATATACAGGAGAGGGCAAGGTATATGGTTATCGCCGATTTAGTCCTTATCATTTTACGTGTAGAAATAATAATTAGTATTTCATCAGGTGAATATTTAAAAAATTGTTATTCATCCAATTCGGAGAAAATAGATTTTGAAAAACTGAGTATAAGTATATCAAGTTTCTAAATTTTTATCTGATGACGTCCTAATTATGGATAAGGGGCAAATCAGTGATAATTTCGTCTTGTTATTTTGGATATAGAACAAGCACAGTTTCTTTAAAGTTTTTGTATATTTAACTCAAAAATCTTAAAAATGTAATGTAGAACAAGATAGTAAGTTGTTGGATAAGAAATTGCCTAACACCTGAACCAGATTATTTTTAATATATTTCAAATTTTTCATTTATTCTGGACTGTTTTTGAAAATATTTTCCCTACAAAACTAAAGAAAGAAGAAAACTTATATTGTCGAAAGAAAGTATATCAAAGTTTTCCAGTTTGACATAAACTCTCAAAAAAATAATTCAAAAATTAAATTAAATTCATTCAATGCATTTTTCAATTTTTAGTAGAAAATTATATTTTTCTTCAAATTAACATATTCCATTTAAGATAAGAAACGGAATCTCCTCCAGCAATCATGTATGAACCACAGGAATCACAGGATATTGGATACGCACAAAGAAACAAGTAAACTGTCGGTCGACGTTTCTACATTTTTTACATTTTAATAATATTATTGTGACTTGGTTGGAGATGTTGCCCAATCTGCCATGGTTTTCTGACATATTTGTTACGCCGAAACACATTCCATCGTTAACTGTTTAGGTGAGAGTGACACTTTTTACAATTTGTAACGTTTCTATGATTATATTTTTCCTCTTGTAGTCCTGAGGATGGCTATTAGTAAATAAAGCCGAAACGTCGACCGACAATTTACTGGTTTCTTTGTGCGTATCCAATATCCTGTGATTCCTGTTGTTCATTTATATTCCATTTAATTTTTAAAATATGCATTAAAAATCTATAACTAATTCTACAAATTTTTAAACGTAGTTACACAATGGGATCTTCTTTTCAGCTATTAAACAAAATGCTCTTACTAAAACCTTTATGGCCGGTTTCATCAACATTATGCTATAGTTAATCTCTGATTAAGTTAACCCAAATCAAATATGAACCAGAAAATGACTAGAAGTCATAAAACCGATTTCTATTTGTTCATATTTGATCTGGGTTAACTTAATCAGAGATTAACTAACATAATGTAACATAATGTTACTGAAAAACCGGCCATTAGTTTCTCTATCTGTCAGAATGTAACAACCTATAATTTCGTAGGAACTTTTTATAAATCACTAAATTTTTAATTGAAATTCAAAATAAACCACCAACCAACTTTATCTGCTGTCTTTTATACATCAGAATTGCTGTCATTTTAACTTTTGAAATTTCTTCTTCTTCTTCAGGTGCCGTCTCCATTAATGAAGGTTGGCAACGATTCTGGCAAATTCGTCTCGGTATTGTGCTGTTTTGAGTAGTTCGTGCGAACGGAGTCCCACCCAGTCTCTGAGGTTTTTGAGTCAGGAGCATTGTCTTCTTCCTGGTCCTCTTCGGCCTTCTATTTTGCCTTCCATTATTAGTTTTAACAAGACATATTTCTCATGTCGGAGGAGGTGTCCCAAGTATGCAGTCTTTCGTTTTTTAACTATGGCCATCAGCTCTCTCTCTCTCTCTCCCAACTCGCCGCAGTACCTCTTCATTGGTCACAGTGTCCATCCACAATATCCGTATCATTCTTCTGAAGGTCCACATTTCAAATGCCTCCAGTCAGTTCATGGTATTTATTTTCAGTGTCCATGCTTCCATCAAGTACAGAAGAACCGAGTGCATATAACACTTCACAAAATCGTATCTTATATTAAAGTTGAGGCTCCCATCACATAGTAAATTTTTCATTTTTATAAAGCTTGATCTTGCTTGTTGGATTCGTGTTGGTACCTATTTCAGCGTCCGGATCCACATTGTTTGTCAGCCAGCAACCGAGGTATCTGTACTTGGGTACTTGTTCTATTTGTTTGTTGTATATGCTTAGATTACCCTGTATGTCAGGGTTTCTGCTAATGACCATTACTTTTGTTTTGAAATTTTAACAAAATAAATTAAGAAGAAATGAAAAATTTAGGCCTACTAACACTTTTGTGTAGTAATTAGAATTAAAAATAAACAATTTCTCCGTCTAAACTTTTCTAAAAAAAGTGAACCCCTACATTTCAAGAAACTTATGTGGCTAACTTCATCGGAAAGAATTTTGTTCAAAAATATTAGAAAATATGTACAGAAAAACTAATTATCATCATTACTCAATTAGAAACATAGATTTTAAACTATAACCTAGATGGCTAACTACCTAGAATATTTTCTATTATAAAAAAATGAAGCCGGCGGCCATTGTAAGTTCAGGCAATATTCTAACCTCACAATTTTCTTATAGTGCTATACATGGTCTTTCTCTATGCGAATACTGCAATTATTTTATAAAGTGTAATGTGTAATGAATTAATGAAAATGCATGTATTGAAATAATTAACTTAAATTGTAAATAATATCCTAATATCACTTTTTAGGTTAATTTGCCTGAACTGCAAATGGCGACAATGAAAATGCATTGTCTTCACTGGCTTTACTTTTGAATGACCAGTTATTCATCTAGATTTTAATAATAGTTTAACAGCTCTGTTTAGAAGAAACATTTTTTACATACTTTTCGGGGAGAAAATTAGTAACGCCACCTATTTATCAGGGGAATAACACACATACAAATTTAGACAGCATTTTCTATCTTTCTAGCACTTATATTTATATCTTTACTAATAATTGAAAACAACCAATTGACCAAATTTTCATTTTCATTTTCTGTCAAGTTTTCTCATCTAATTTGCAATAAAAGCTTTTAAAAAAGTGTAGGATATTATTTATCATTGTGAAGTAAAGTTAGTTGTCTACCCAAAAACCACAACAAATAAGTAAATAATTATCTATAAGGAACTTTATTTAGTTATTTATATCAAACTTAAATTAATTTGTAACAAAAATACAAGCAAAATTCCAGAATTTATATAAAAAAAGGTTATGAAAATTTTAACAAAATACAACAAATTTCTGATTCTAAATGAATTTATTTCATTTGAATTTTTTCAATGTATCTACTTTCTACTATATTATATTTTGAGTATAGAAATGTTGCTGAATCCATATTTGCAAGTTTGAATCATATTGACCTACTTGCTTCCCCTACAGGTAGCAAAATGGAATGATAATGTAACAGAACAAAAGCATTTTCATGTTATAGTGCAAAAGTAACTACGAAAATACCAAATTAAACGTAAAATACAAACTTGTCAAGTATAACAAAGAATGAATGTAAATTTTGCTTATTGTTAGTAAAATTTGACGACCCACCTTGAATTAATAAAATTAATTTTGTTTTGATTTATTATTTATTCATTTAAAAATACATTTGTCTGGATTATTATGCAGAATTTATTGCTTTGGCTTACATTTTCACGTTTCTTTATTACGACGACAATAATTTGATAATAATATTGAATATAGTAAATATACAAAAGATAACTATTTTATTGCCAAAAATTATTAAGTACATTTTGATTGAGCAATTTTTTACTTTTAATTTATTGGATCCTTTTAAACCCACCATTATCCATTTCTGTTCTTCTGCTCACTGATTTTCTGTTCTTTGGATAATGGTGTTTCATTTACTAGCAGCAATTATGTATTTTTGGAAGTTTCTTCCTCTGGAGATGTGATGAATACTTTTATTGGTAAAAAGGTGAGCTCTTCATCTGATAGACCATAATCAGCAAATTTTACTTTACAAATTTCTAATAAATCGTTGTAACTTGTAGAAATCTTTACCAAATCATTTTTAAGTTCTTTAATTAACGCACTCTTGTTGGACAGCATCTCCTATTTAAAGGAAAAACTGTTACAAAAAGAAAAATCATGATACGATGGTACAATTCCAATACTATCAGAAATAAAGTCATTAAATTTCTTTAGGAATTGAGAAGAGTTGTCAGCTTAAGAGTATTTCTTACCTCCAGTTTTCTGTTAATTCGTTGTGGTGCTACTTCTATGTTGGAAGCTAACAATTCATCCAATATCTCATCGCGATAATCAACCACATTAGTTAGCGTTTGTACCTTTTTCTGCAATACAACGTTTTTTAACGTTGATTTCTGATGAATATTTAATATCATATCTTGAAATTTCGTGTACAAATCCTCTTTTTCAGCTTGAAGCTGCAAAGATAAAACAATTTTCATCTTAGTCACCAAAAAGTAATAATAGAAACTTACATTTTCAAAATTTAATTCAAGAGCTTCATTTTCCCATTTTAATTTATCAAATTCCTTTTTAATATCATAATATTTTGCTTTGATGTTCTGTAATCAATTTTGAGTTAAGTGGTTATAAGTGCTTAAACTTAAAAAAGACAATATACTTACGGATAACGAGAGCTTGTCCTTTTTATAGTTTTCTAGTTGTTTCTTATAATCGACTACTTCCATTTCCGCTTTCTTTAATGGTTCTGATAATTTATTGTTTTCGTGAGCCATGTTGGATAATTCCTTTCTTATTTTATCGTTTTCATTTTTTAATATTTCCATCTCATCCTGTATTAAGAAAAATATCAAGATTTATTAAGGGTTTCACAAAAGTGATTTAAAATTTAACCTATGTTTAAAATAGTAAACAATGAAAAAAAGAAAATTAATTACTGGAGTTCAGTTTATAATTTTCATTTCATTTTAATTAGATTTCCTGTATCTGGCTTTATAATATAAAGGAAACTAATTTCTTAATTATCAGTTAATTTTGTTTTTAAAGTTATAATTGCTTGTTGAGTTCATACAGTCTATTGTTGTACCTGTCATAACAACTGAATTCATTAGTCATTTGTGACGTAAGCGTCGTATTATATGATTTGAAGTGTAGGTCAAATATTTTAATTTTGATAAACTCACCTTTAAACTACTTATTAAAGCCAAATTATTTAATGTGATGTCATTATAATAATTTTTTAATTCGTCAAAATCTTTTTCATGTTGAACTAAAAGTTCATTTATTTGAGTATTTTTTCGTTCTTCAATTTCTGAGAGTTCCATTCTTCGCTGTATATTTTGTTCTTTAATAAATTTTTTTAACTTTGTTTCATATTTGAAGTGGTATTCTTTAGCTTTCAATTCAAAATCTTGACGATTGTTATTAACAACTTTACAATAGTGCTAAAATCAAAGAAGGAAGTTAAAAAAATGGAACATCAAAAATTGCTTACATACAAGTTTCAGTTCCTTGATTTGCTCTTGATGAGCTACCTTTTCATCTCGAATCTGTTTCTTCAAATCATTTATATCTTTACGTAATTCTTTTTCTTCGGCGATGTGTTTATCTCGGGCAACTTTCAGAGCGACAAGCGATTCGGCCTTGCATTCGGTTAAATTATTTTGCTGCTCAAATTGAAGTAACTTAACTTTTTGTTTATAAACCTTAATATCTTCTTCATTTTGTTCATTTGCTTCTTCTATTTCTCTATCTTTGTTCCTGTTTTTAAAAAATTATATTTTGGAGATACGGAAGAATAAAACAACCGTTACCTTAATTTAGCTCGCACTTCTTCGAGTTCGTTTCTTGTTATCTCCCAAAAATTGTGTAATTTGTCGCGTTCCAACTGAAAATAACTACGTTCTTCCCGTTCTCTTTCATTTTCTCCTTTGATTCGACGACTAAATAATTCAAGTTGTTCTTTACTCATCTGAGTTATATCCACGCCATCGATTATTCCACCTAAAATAAACTTTAAAGTTAAATGTATATGAACCTAAATTACTGAAATTTTACTTACCTAATCCACTACTTTTAGCTTTTGTCTTTCCTTTCTTTTTTGGCCCCTAGAATAAAATTGTTAATTAAAGTTTTATAATATTTTTCACCTTTACCATTTTAAGCGTTTAGTTCAATTCAAATACACAGTATTATTGATTAAACAAAATTTATTGTGACTTCAGAAGTTTAGTGTACATTATGTATAATCGATTATAAATATAAAAAATATAATAAAGTATAAAATGAAAATCTTAATTATCTATTTTTGGTTACTAATCCCGCAGGTGCTTTTGCTGGACCAGATTGATTTTCTGGAACAAATCGTAATGGTGCAAAACCCAACTCGTGTTTTGGTATGCCATATTGAGTTAGTTTTTCTTCATATGTGTCTAACATGTCATCGTGAGCTTTACAAACCCTTGCAAGTTCATACTCGAGATCTTTGATAATGCCATTTTTGGAGTTGAGCAGTTCCTGAAAAATACCTACTTATAGAATAACTAAAAGCACTGAAAAACCTAAATATACTTGTAATTTCTTATTGATACGCTTATGCGGGTCTTTAGAGACGATACTTAATTGAGTAATCAGAGTTTCGCGATATTCTGCAGCATCATTCAGAGTTTCAATTCTCTTACACAGTAATTCATTCTTCAGGCTAGTTTTCTGTTGAACTTCCAATACGGCTTTACCAAACCTCTTTTGGAGTTCATCCTTTTCTGCTTGTAACTAAAATTGCATAAATGTATAAAAGTAAATCACAAAACTTGATTAAATTTTACTTTTTCAAAACGTAGCTCTAAAGCTTCATTTGCCCATTTAAAGTCTACCATTTCTTTGTTAAGAGTTTTGAGATTTGCTAAGGCATTCTAAAATTGTTACATTCAAGTATAAGATTAGTTTCTTATGCATTTTTACTAACCCTTAAAGCTAATTTATCTTTATTGTAATTTTGTAATTGTCGTTTGTATTCCTTTACATCTATTAATGCTTGCTTTAGAGGTTCAACTAACTTGCGATTTTCTGCCGTTAAATCTGCCACTTGTTTAGTCATCCTCTCATTTTGTTTCCGTAATGATTCCATTTGCCCCTATTAAAAGCAACCAAATTAATTCAAATTTAATTCAAAACATGAGTTAATACCTTTAAATTGCTAATTACAGCTAAGTTGTTAAGTGTAATGTCGTTGTAGTAGTTCTTCATTTCATTAAATGCCGTGTCGTGATGCAGTCTCAATTCTGATATTTGGGTACCCTTTCTTTCTTCCACTTCCGTCATTTCCATTCTAAGATAAAAACAAACTCGTAACTATTGAATTAGTGTTGCCGAAATGCACGGTTCGAGTCCGAGCTCAAGATTGGTAATTATATCTTGACACGTCTTTCCTCAGAAGGCAATGACAAACTACCAAGGTAATCGCCATGAAAACTGTTCTCGAAGAATACTAAACCTTAAACTTTTGAACTTACTTATGCTTCGTATTTAACTCTTGCTTCAGTAAAGTAAATTTCTTTTCATATTTCAGTTCAATTTCTTTCACTTGTGAATGAAATTCTTCTCTTGCTTTGCTAATTTCCTCACTGTGTTGCTAAAAATGCAATTGAAATATGTCTAACATAAAAAAACTTCAAACTTACCAAATTTATATTTTTAATTTGTTCTCGATGAGCATATTCTTGATCCCTTGCAAATGCTTTCAAGTCTCGTTTATCAGTTAGCAATTCTTGTTCTTGCTCCACATGATCATCTTGCGCTTTTTGAAGAGCAACGCTCGAAGTGGCATTAGCTTCCGTTAAATCCAACTGATGTTCGTATTGAAAATGCTTAACTTTTTGCCGATAAAACTTCAACTCTTCTTCATTTTTTTCTCGCTCTTCTTCAATTTGGCGATCTTTATTTCTGAAAATATTATTCAAATCTGTGTAAACATCTTTTTAGAAATTGAGCACCTCAATTTTGCTCGTGCTTCTTCCAATTCGTTTCTCGTAATCTCCCAGAAAGTACGAAGTTTATCACGTTCAAGTTGGAAAAAGTTGCGTTGTTCTCTTTCTCTATCATTTTCTTCCTTAATTCGTAACGCAAATGTTTGCAATTGCTCCCTGGTCATGGGAGTCGTATCGATTCCATCGATTACTAAAAATTAACTCATAAGTTATAAAGTTTCTAAAGCCAATAGGATAACTTACTGACTCCCTTCTTCTTACCTTTAGGAGGCTAAATTTCAATTAAAGATTAGTTATAGAGATCCCAAAAACATTTAACAACTTACCATTTTGAGTATATATTTTTAAAAATGAGAATTTGTTACAAGCAGAAAATTTAATGTAGTGACAAATTAATGTCATAGGTTTTGTTTACACAAACTTTTGTTACTTTGCATATTTTCAAATAATGAATAAAAAACTGAAAGGTTTTGTTTAGAAAATTTGTATTTAATTTTTCTTTAAATAAGAGAGGGAAGAAGTAGAATTTTATACAGTAAATCAATAGAAAAAGTTTGGAGAAAATTTTGAAATAAGGTAAACTATCTAGATTTGCTGACAAAAAAGGGATGATCTTGATAATAGAATAGGGTATATATTCCATCTATATATTGTTTACTACTTTGCATATTTCCCCTTATTATTTTATTATTGAAATTATTGAAAGATCAGATAACGAAAATAAAATGTTTCTTATTGTTGAAAGATTAGATATATGTATATTTTCGTAATTAATAACTAATAACAAATTATTAGGCGCATGCAAGGCGCGTTTTTATTTTACATGGTTTCCCCAATAGCCCTAGTTCATATTGATTGCTTTTTACAGAAACAAAACTATTTTATTTTTTGCAGAAACAAAACGAAAACTGAGGCTTGTTTTTTTTAAGAAACAAAAAATTCCAATAAAAAAACAAAACTATTTTGATATTTCTTCTAACTCTTCAATTATACTTTGCGTTTTCAAAATTAAAATTACTGCACGAGATGTACAGTGGAATCATTATGATGTCAGATATTGAAGTCCACTTCTTCCTCACATTTAAAACTATTTTGCGAAAAATATCTTCCATATTTGTTAAAGATGAGCGTTCAAAGTATGTTGCTCCTATGGTAGAAGAAAACCACCTTACTTCCTGTTCAGATATTTTTCTCTTTAAGGATAGATCCTTGTTGTTTCCAGTTTCAAACTTGCACACATCTTTGTCACAATAACTTGCTACGTCGGAATTCCAAATTAGGAGATTTTCAAAAGATCTTCGGTTGATTACATCATACATTAATATGACCACATCTGCAGAACCGAAAAAGTTTGGAAGGTGAGACCTATAATACTCTTTTCCTGACGAATCGTAGATATCCATAAGGGTTGTTTCGTCACCCACCGTTACCGTCAATTTATAGTACGAAATTCCTAGTGTTGGAACGTTGTATTTGGGAAATTGCTTTGTTGTTTGCTTCATAATGAAATTGGTTTTGGATAATTGGTGGATTTTCAATAATGAGCTTGGCTGAAAAATTCTAAGAAGCAGAATCAGAAAGAGGTCATAATCTGCAAAAAGAAAAGCACCGTAGGTGCTTTGCTTCGGAGTGCATTGGAGCAAAGCACCGCAGGTGCTTCTGTCTGTGAAAATCTACAGCCTTCAGAGAGTCGTCAAAGAAAAGAAAAATAAACCAAAAATAAAAAAAGAAACGCGGGCGAAAGCGACCCCTCTCTACAGGAGGATTATCCCTAAAAGTACAAAAAGACTAGAAAATACAAAGGAAAATTGTGTATGATGGATAATCTAAAGAGTTACAAAAAGTATCTGAAGGATGTGTCTAGATTGGTGGTTTATTCTTCGGTCGTCAAACTGCCTTCCTGGTTAGCTAAGAAGTGCAATCATGGGGGGTTGGGGGCTTGGAAGTTGTTCCACTTAAAGATACCTAGGTGGGTCGTGTAGCAAAGATGCTCTTTAACCTCTGAGCTTCTCGAAATCTTGGAGATTGTAATTGCCGAATTATTGAATCAGTGGCTTTTCTGCGTCGTTGTAGAGGAGATAGAAATCGGTGACCTTCCGATTTACGTCCTCGATCGTGTAGGCTTTAACCGCCGCGTGGAGTTGGTGATTGAAACGAGCCATCGGGAATTGTTGATTCTTCAGATGTAAACGCTTTGTGTAGTTTGCATCCCTTTCATTTAATGATCAGAGGCGAGGGCCCACGAACCACCCATTACCGGACTTATGACCCCGTTAAATATCATCATCTTGTGCTTTTTGCAGCATCCTAATAAGGCGGCCAATCAGGAGTCGAAAATGCTCCCTCCTATTTTCCTGCGAGCAACACTCCTGCATGCAGGAAAATTTAATTTGTTATCCAGAATGTCAATGTGCTTGATTCAAGTGAGCGATTGATCGAGAGTTACTCCTCGATATTTGATGGGGTTGGTCCAGGACTAAATACTGTTTTTGACCGTTCTACTGATACGGTCTGGTTGGATGGACAACTTAGGAAAGTGTACCTACACATTTCTCGATGAAATTTTTATCCGACCATGGAATTCAAATATCTTCGAATCATTGGATCCAGGATGGATAATCATTTTAACGTATCAAAGTAAACAAATGTGGAAGATATTTTTCGCAAAATAGTTTTAAATGTGAGGAAGAAGTGGACTTCAATATCTGACATCATAATGATTCCACTGTACACCCCATATAGTAATTTTAATTTTATCAACCCATTAAGAACGCAAACAATTATTGAAAAGTTAGAAAAAATATCAAAATGGTTTTGTTCTTTTATTGAATTTTTTGTTTCTTAAAAAACAAAAAAACAAGCCTCAGTTTTCGTTTTGTTTCTGTAATAAAAACAATCAACATGGACTAGGACTATTGGAGAAACCATGTAAAATAAAAACGCGACTTGCATTCTACCTCTTAGGTGGTGCGGAAACGAATGCAATAATTTGTTATTAGTTATCTAATAAACTATATATTTTATAAAATATTGTTTGATTTACTAAAGATTTTGCCATTTCCTAATCAAAATTCATTACAAGTGTTACTCTTAGATAAACTGTTTATTTATTATATTTTTATTATTTCCCCTTTCCCGTGGTATATCTTGTTGAAAATATACATACGTATTGTTGTATTTTGTTTGAATGAAGAAGCAGTGAATTTAATTATTGGAAAGGATTGATTTTTGTAGTTTAAGATTTTGAATTTTTCGCGGTAGATTTGGTCTCGGCGAAACCGGCAGGGGGCCGGAAGGAAGAAAGAGGTTCGCGTGCAATCCACCGAGTGAGGTGGTTGCTAAAATTTTGAGTGAGAAAAAAGTTGTAAATTAAAGTTGGAAGAATAAAAAATTTTGTGAAAAATCGAGCCGAGTGTTATTTCCTCTTTAGAACGGTGAATTTGATATGGAGAATTAAGTTTGAAAAATTCGAACAAATGATTGAATTGGAAAGCGAACATTTTAGATTTTAGAACGTTGCGTGATAAGGCTCATCGCGGTGATTATAGAAGAATTTGGACTGAGCAGCTGGGGGCGAGATTGGTAGCCCGGACCGTTAAATTTAATTATTTAAAAAAGATTGTGTTCCAGGATTAATCGGTGGGGGGCAATTTACGTCAATATATTTAATCTTTTATTAATAATAATCTAATAACTCTCGAATTAAAGGATGTACAAAATTACTCTACCTTCGTTATCGAAATTTTTAAAAACCTTACCTTGACCTACGGCATTCAGCTTTGGGGAACAGCAGCTACATCAAACATCGAAATCTTGCAAAGATTTCAGAATAAAGTGCTTCGAACTATTGTGGGTGCCCCGTGGTATGTGCCCAACGATGTCATTCGTCAAGATTTGCAAGTGTCATCCGTGAATGAGGAAATTAAAAATTTCTTTCATAAATATGAACAAAAAATTGAAGTGCATCCCAACGAGCTGGCAAACAAACTGCTGGACCAAACTCAAGAGATCAGAAGACTGAAACGTTACAAAACAGTCGATCTGGCGACGCGTTTTAAATGAATAGATGTTTGTTTGCTATTTTATGTCAGTTGTGTATTTTTCACCATTAGAACAATTTATTTTGAGTTGTTTAAATTGAAAGCATTCAGTGGAATGCTTTCTTATGTCATCTATAGTCATATGATTTACTGAATGTTTATTGATAACAGATTGTAAATTTATTTAATAATAAAAAAAAAATGATTAATCGGTGGGGGCCAATTTACGTCAATATATTTAATATTTTATTAATAATAATCTAATAACTCTCGAATTAAAGGATGTACAAAATTACTCTACCTTCGTTATCGAAATTTTTAAAAACCTTAATTCTATAGAGTCATTTCCATGTTAATCAGGTAATACTATAATTTGTCCAAAAACAATTAAATCCAATTAAAAGAGAACCTCTTGTGGATTAGCCCCTGAAATTGTAAAAAAGCCCAGTCAATAGAACCAAAAAAATGGTATAGGAGCGTTTATATTTTGCATGATTGTTCAGTTAGATGGATTACAGTGTAATGTAATAAGTTAGATATAACCTTGAGGGGATGCCACTCGCGCCACCATGTTGAATTATGAGGGGAAAATTGCTTTTTCGCGTTTATCTCGTTTTAGGTGCGAGAAACTTTTTCAGCATTCTGAAGTCTGGACCCCCTGCATGGTTGTTTCTATTTTAGTCTTCGACTAATATATTAAACATGGAAGATGTTTTTCGAAATCTTGAAAACAAACTTGGAGCATCGGAAGAACCGGAAGTCAAGTGCATGAATGCACTCCCACAACTTCTTCTTCTTAGGCCTACCCTAGTCCACTCCTGGACCATAGGCCTCTCCAGTAATGGAGGTTTTGGCCATAACTCACCACGCTGACCAGACGGGTTGGTGAGTAGTCCGCATATCGAGTTTTTGAACTAGTTGTTTTACATCCAGTGACAGCTTGCTAGACTAACCTTCAGATGTGCCTATAGCCCTGTTTTTTGTTAACGGTGGCAATTCGTCAACTTAGGGGGACCGCTGGCTTAACGTGCCCTCCGAAGCATGGAGGCTTGGTCATAAGAAAGTTTGACTCTCCCCAGGTTTGAACCCGGTACCCTGCATTCGCATCCAACTACGTTAACTGCAAGGCAATGACCTCTCACAACGGTGGTCACTTATTTAGCAAGGATGGGAAATAGTAATTTATGAGACTTATTAAAATAGAGTTGACGAATTAAAAATTTACAAATTAAATTAAATTTATTTTATATGTGAGTAATAAGTTTATTATTTTCTGCTTTATATTGAATATAAAAGGCATTTTATTAAAAATATGTATAATGCCTAAAATGAATGGTGAGTAACTTTAATTCAAAAGTTCGTATTTGTTCCTTTACCGCACCTGGTGGGTATGCCCAATCTTGTTGCAAATAATTCTTTTGGAAATAACTTCAAGTAAATTGGTTTTATATTCAATAAGAATCTTTTTACTACGTGTATTTCAGCTCACTTGGTGGTCGCATAAATAAACAAACTTTAAAATGTCGAGGTATAAAAAAGAAAATCATAAACTTTTTTTTTTAATTTCACATATACGTACATATTTGGAAGCCCACAAATAAAAAACGTATTACACAATCACTTTAAGAAAAATAAAGAAGCTATAAAAGATTTAGTCAATTAACATTTAATGTTCTAAAAAAAGTAAATTACGTTTTCGGTAGCGATTTTAATTTAAATTGAGTTCAAGGCAAATAATTTTGACTATGCCCCAATAAATGTAATATTTTTATTGAAGTATAACTTAAATAACGTTAATTTTTGTGTAAATACCAGTGAAAATCTCCTACACAATGCAATTACGATACGAATTACTATGAGATTAACGTTAAGATGAAACATAATAATATCTCGCTGTATAAACATTGTTAAACTACTAAATTCTATATTCAACTTGGTATCATTAACATAAAAGTAGGTTTAAATTGCTCTTTTAGTGGTCCAATCGAGAGAAAATAATGTATGCACGTTTTAGCATTTTGATCCTATTATGTTATTTATTATATAGCACGTAAGGTATTTGCTGTAGTAACGGTTATTAATAACCGTTAAAATTATAAATGCAATTTTGAAAAAAATTACATTCTTAATTTTTCAAAAAAAAAACCTTTGGTAAAATATTGTTAAATATAGAAATAAAATTTATATTAATCACAGTATTTTAAAAATATTATTTTCGTAGTCATTTCCTGTTGACTGCAGTTTTAAAATAACAATTTATATTTTTTGTTTTCATCTCCTTTTGTCGCAAATTCTCAGCAATATTGTACATGATTAATTATAAACAAAAATTTTCAACCTTGACATTTCAAATGCGCTATATTAAATTTTTTCGTGCTTCCAATTCTTGGGGTGCAATCCACAAAACTGAATATTGGATGGAACTCTCCCTTTTACGACAATGATGTTTCAGATGTGTGAATGATAAACTTGCGGTAATATGGCTACAGAGTAGTTAAATCCAAATAACCGCAGATACCTTTACGTTTTTGTAAAATCTATTAGTGTTAAATATCCCACGCCGTGTATGGTGACCATTACATTTTACCTTAAGGGCTTACAATATGATGTACCTACATAATGTCTTAGTTACCAAATTTGGAAGTCTCGCAGTTAATTGAGCTAGACACTAGATCCCGCACAGGCTGACAGGTGGATGGACAACATCACGTGAGAGTTAAAAATGATGTAGGTACTCAGTCAAAAAGTGAAGTTTGGTAAATGTTCTATACAAATTGATAATACGGTATTTCTCAAACGTCAAAATTTTTTAAATTGCTAACTAACGCGAACTGTTATCTTTGGTCTAAAGAATATTGAATAGCAACATAGGCATATTTTTTAGCATTAATCATAACCACTTGTTATTACGTAAGTAATTAGGCATATGTGTTTTATACACAAAATTAAAGCATGCATTTTCAGTTTTTGTTCTTTGGCAAAAATGGACTCGTAAACGCAGCTCGTCTAATATCATGTAGGAATTACATGATAAACAAGACCACTGCAAATCCACGATTTTTCTAGCCAGTTGAATTCGTTTAATATTGTGGTTGTTTATTAATTATTACACGTTTAGTATAATATAAGGTCAGTAGAAGCCCAAAATATTTACAACAAAATTGGTTTGTGCAGAAAGATCGTTACCATTACAAAACCAAGATAAAAATGTACTTTTGCTTGAAGAAATATTTTGACATTCTAACACTTTTCCTTTTTATCAAAACTACATGGAAAAATCAATTTTAATAAGAATTAAATTTTGCAATTTTTGGTCCATGAAAAAAGAACTGTAATTTGTAAAAAAAAATGCGAATTTTTATATTTATGTTAATTTCAAAGGTTCAAAGGGAAAATGTTCTAATTTTCTATGAATTTTTTTAAAGAACCCTAATTGGAGTAGGTGACTAATTATTGTAACACTTCATGATTGCATAATTTACTTTTTTTAACAATTCTTTTAGCCTCCTTCCGGTCACGTCAAATTTTACGTGCGATTACTTTTAATTTAAATTCTATGTTTGATAAAGAGAACTGGAGTGCATCGTCGATTTGAAGCCCCAAAATAAAATTTAAAAAAATCCCCCGGGTAAGGCCGATGCCCGAAGAAAAAGTTTATATTTTTAAAACAAATTTAAATATTTAACTTATAATAATATTATTTTAAACATTCTTTTATTTGAAGTAAATAACAATTATTAAAAATAAAGCAAAATTTGTGTAATGCAAACAAATTTTTAAGATAATTTTTTTTTGAAATAACAAATTCAGGTTGTTTGACGGAAATAATTTTATGGCGGATAAAATTATTCAAACAAAATTGTTTTTAAATTCAAACAAAACATTTTTACTGTGCACCTGTACTGTTTAAACAAAAAAATTCAGCTAAATGTTTCAGCATTTCTGATATCTTTCATCATTTTCGAGTTTTTTGAAATAAACTGATCAAGTGATAAACTGGAGATACTTAAGCACATCCAGAAATTTATCTAGGTGTTGAAGAGGTTATAAATTTTGTAAATTCTACAAATAGCGGATTGAAATTTTCGTTTCAAGGCAGTAATTTTATAATAACTTATAAAAATTAATTTATAGTAATTTTTGTTGTTTAACAAGAAATTTTAAGTCCTCTTAACATGCATTGAATTAGGATAAGAAACCCGAAGAAACCACTCTAAAAATCCGCCTATGGCAAAAGATCAAATAATATTTTTAAGAAGGTTCCGTTCTCCCCCCCCCCCCCCATCTCCCGGACAGAATAATCCGTTTATCATTTTGTATTTACTCTTTATACTTTCGGTTTTATTCTGCGTTCCCTCTAATATACCGTAAAATACAGTATTTTAATCCTTCACGTAATAATTTGCCCTCTCCTTTTCCTCTTGAAATTAAATTTCATACTAACAATTAAGATTGTACTTAAGTCCTTTGTAATTCGACAATATATTTTAGTATTAAAGAATTTTAAAGAATTAAAGGAATCCCACAAATTTCAGGCCATTTTTAGAATATCGCTAATCCATGTATGCGCGTCATTTCCAATATAACTAATATTAACCATTAAATTAGGTTTAATCTATTCTTGTGATTAGATCAGCCAAGAAAATTAAAACTTCTTAATTTATTTGAATATACTCAATTATAATAATTTGCTAAAAGCACACCTCTGATTGGTTCGTTTATTTATTACTAAATAGAAAAGGTTACACTCTACTAAATAGGTTTGTTGATTTTGCACATTATCCTGAGTGAAACCGCACGCAAAACTGTGGTCTTCACGTTTGGTCGCAATTCTAGTGATGCCGAAGACCGAACAACCACATAATTACACCGAAAAGCACAGTCTTTACAAATATCAATGAATTTTGTTGACTCATTGGTTGAAAATAATCATTGATTTTGTAGATATGGTCGAGACCACGTGTGGAGTGATGTGATCGCTCGTTGAGTTACGGAGCGGAAATTCTAGGTTCAAGTCGCGGACTTCGCAGAGTTTCTTGGCCCGGCCTTCCGGTGGACATCCACACGCTGTGGTGAAAAAGTTTTAGTAAAAAGAGTAGCAAAAGAGGATTAATCCACCTCGTGAAATGGATTGTAAAGACTTCAAGAGAAGTGGCAATATTCCGACAGGAATGGAAAAGCCCTGATTGATTGAGATATGGTCGTATTTCCCTTAAGTGGGGCTGAAGCTTGAATAAACACATAAGTCAATCATTAGATGGCTAAGTTTGGTATGAGGCCGCCTATGCCAGTTAGATTATTTTTATCATCTAATAAAAATACGAAAGAAAAATTATGAATGAAAAATGCTTGCAATTTTTTAGAAAAGCATAAGCACAACAATAAAAAGTTCCACAACATGACTCGATTCACCATAACGTGTGGATGTTCACCTGAAGGCCGAGCTAAGATATTCTGTGAAGTCCGCGATTTGAACTCAGAATATCCGCTCCGTAACTCAACCAGCGATCACATCACGCCACTATATTGTGGCTACAGGCATTTAAAGCAGACCAATTTTTGAAATGCTAAAAGTTAAAGAAATGGTAATTTCTATCACTGTTCATCAGGGCCTGTGTACTCGTGATTTTTAACCCCCTTATATTTTACCTCCAGTAAAAATTCCATAGAGAAATTTTACTATCAGTGATAAAATATCTTTTTTGGGTTTCGAATAGGATCGCATTGAGCTTGGAAACCTTATAGTCATGAAGAAGGATTGATCGAAATTTTAGTGAAAGAATACTCTGATGGCTCCACTCCAAAGCACTGAATGAAACCACGTTTATGCGGAGCAAAAATGGATCTTTTGCTCCTTGCAAAGTATTTCTTATTATTTTGGGAACGGAATAAAAATCAAAAGTCAATCATGATAATATGAATTAATACATTTTCTATTATTAAATGACTGCAAATTCTTTCACTTTTAACATGACCCTTCCAAAATTTAAGAGTTTTCAATATTCATGCGTTTGACCATCAGAAACACCATCTGTTCGTAGTTTTAAGCTATTTTGTAATACTGCAATGACGAGGAATTAATTTAATTTAATTCAATGCGTCAATTATCACACTTTTGTTGTAAATTTTATTTACAGTTGATGCTAATAATGGTTTGACCAATTGGAATGTAAATCCTGACACCTGCCCTCGTATACTGTTGGGTTTAGCTACAGTTAGCTTATCGTTAGATTTCTCCATAAATAATTTTTACTTCAAGTGATAAAATCTAAAAACTACGATTCTATAATTTTTTATTTATACGCAATCATTAATCTATTATATTTTAACTTCTCCAAGCTAAAAATCGATCAACGTACTGATACTGACCCACGCTATTAGGAAGAGTACTGTTGGCCTGTGAAAAACTACAGCTTCCTGTAGAGAAATTATAGTCCTATCAAGTCGATCTGTAAATTTAAATATCGGTGACATAGTAAATTACACTACACTGATTTATTATGTCGATCTGAATCACCCGAAGACAAAATATTGAAAAACAAATCCGGAATCAGAAGAGAGCCATCCATTATTATTAACAACATCTGCAAATAGTAATGAATTTTGAATCTATTTTAATTTGGCGTTAACATTCCATTAAAAAAGCAACATACCAACAAATTAATTCAATATTTTCATGTGTGAAATAATTTGTTAATATTCAAATTATGTAACTTATTCGTTGATTATGTCACTCATAAATATGCAGTAGGAGGAGAAACATTTTTGTTCCTCACTTAAAAGAAAAACTTATAATATCCAAGTTTATCCATTTATTCATCACAGCATGTATCATAATTTTTTATGCATATTTGTGTAGGGCTTAACATTCATTTAAACAATTTATTAGATTCATTACTACTTTTTGTAGTGTTTATGAACAATACAAGGAAAAAACGTTAGTATTAAGTCATCAATACCCACTCGTTGCAGTTTCCTATTTAATTATATTTTTTCTATGCACCTGATCCAGTTAATTTTTTAAGCTTTTCCCCACTATTTTTACGTTTGTTATTATTATTGAGTTATGAGTAAATAAAATGATTACGTGATGTTTATTGTTAGAACAATATCCCCCACTTGTTGTGTTTGAATGAAATTGAGAAGTCCCTTCCTCATACCGCTTCAAAGCTCCAGTTTGCGACTGAACTAGTGAAGAAAGCTCAACAAGCTTATATTTTTGCAGCATTAAGGGTGAGTTTTTTTTACGTATTTACTAAGTAATTACTTAATTTATAAAATTATTATTTTAATCGTTTAATAATTTTTTTTACGTTAAAAACGACCGGATATAGGTAAAAGCATGCAAAGAATTTAATTTATAATGATACCAAGTTATTAAATATTATTTAAAAAGAATAGCAACAAATTCTTTAAAACATTTTTTTGTATAATTTGGTAAATAAAATTTTTGTATGATATAATAGCGTATAATATTCATAATAGATCATATTTTATTACTTATGTAAGTAATTATTAAAACAATAAACAAAACAAAGTAATTTGGAAAATTATTCTAAATTTTATTCTTTGTGCTCTCCTACACCATAATTTAGCTAAATAGAATAATTTAAGTGTTTAGATTAGCTAAAAAGATTTACTGCGTTACTTGGTACAATTTTTGAATTTAAATTGTATGATAATAGTGTGCAAATTATTAACGCCCAATAGTTCAATACCCTGTGATTATTATTATAAAATTTATTCTAACAAAGAAATTTAACCGTTAAGAATTAAACCGAAACGTTGCGTTTTTTTTTTTTAAATTTTAAATTACGAATCTGAAAAAGCCCTCAATTCGGTGTGAATAAATTTGTTAGTCAGTGAGTGAAAAACCACTCATTCATTTATGAATATTAAATTCGTTATACTACAAAAATAAATTATGGATTCAAAATGTCGGTTCGTGTAAAATAAAATCAATTGAGTTTCTTCTAGTCGGAAGATAATGACAAAACAACTCTATAAATAAAATAAACGTACTCCAAATTTTTTATTCTTGAAGCTAACAAATGGCTTTTACCTTGAAATTAGCATAAACAATTAAATGTTTATACATAAATTTTGCGTTACAGTTTTAACATTAAAACTAACAAATACGTAAACGCATTAACATTATTGTAACCACTGAAGAGAAGTAAATTAAACCTCTATTTACACTTCTGATTTTATTTAACCTTGAAAATTTTTTCATTTCCTCGGGCGAATAACTTGTGTCATAATTTTCTATTCTTCCGAGACTAAACTTGATTATAGTAATTCACAGTCACGAATAGGATCAGACGATATTAGAAATTTCATCTCGCATTTTTTGTACGAGCTTTGTTCATTTAACGGTTTTGTAATGCTTTTGCTAATGGAATTAAATTGATAAGGTGTGTCTCATTTTCACCATCCCTTTTAGTGTCGAGAAAATTTACCGAAGTTATTAATAACGATTTTAACATAAATTGCGTTTAAACTCCTTCCCATTGACATGATATTCTTGCTGTTTACGAACCTTGAAATTTGAGATTGCATTAAACATAAGAGTTTTTGTATTGATTTCAATTAACTTGTCATTAATTTACCCTTATTTAATTCAAACGTACTCGATGCGTAACCATAGACTTTCAAAGTTGATTAGTTACACTGCAATTGCAAGGTTTTGTAAATTACTGTCACCAGAATTTTGATTGATTACAGATCAATCAGTAATCTAACATAATAGGGTCCACAACTTAACGTGGAATATAAACCACTGCACAATTAATTCGGAAAATCATTAGATCTACGCAGTTCAACTCCTTCATCCCTTATTATTTCAAATTGCATGTACCCATATTCACATACAATTTTAAATAAATAATATCGTATAATTTTCAAAAAAATCTACTGAGATGTAAAGAGCAAACTTTCTTTCTTTGTTAGAAGATGTGCGTTTGGGTTACTAACATAACTTTATTGATTTTTCCTTACTGCGTTGTATGCTCATCTTCTCTGTTACAGAATTTATAGTTATTTTTATTATTCTCATAAAATGACAAAACTACTCTGCTATATTTTTTTCGCAACGATAAAAAGTTATTCCATTGCGGCAATGAAAACTATATTCCGCAATAGTAATTGTTTTTCTTCCCAAACTTGCAATTAAATTGTAGAATTCTGTGTCATTTTTAATTGGACTATCATTTGGAGATGTACCACTGGTATTACGACAAATTCCCATATATATTTAAGGAAGTCACATTTGGTAATTGTGTTGTTTATACTCACTCAGAACTACATTGCATGGTAGCGCCTCCTTTAATTAGCTTGTTAAGATAATAAAGTAATTAAACAGGTTCTACATTATTTTACTTCAAATAATAGATTATAATTACTATAAATATAAACATATTGTTCACCATTCTGCTCATGCCAGAGTGTATGCTATTTATTTTACTTTGACAAACTAAAATTACCTCGATAAAATTTAATTGAATTTGGAATATTAATATGAGCAAGCTTTCGTCAGCTCAACTAAATGTGTTTATTCGAAATAAACGTATTTTAAGTTAATATTCTAAATCGAATTCAATTATACTGGTGATATAATCTTGGTAACCTTTGAAATATTAAGAAGTCGTAACAAGGAATTCTATAACGACATGCACTTTTCGATATGGTTTGATCTCATCAGTGGCATATAGAAGGAAGTGACTTTTTTTTTATCAAACATTAATGCATCCGATTAACTCGAATTTTCGAAATATAGAAAACCATTTTTAAATTTTAATTTTACTTTGACAGAGTATCACTTTAGTAAATAAAGGATAAAAATACTTCCAGTTAATTTACTTCCTTTTACACGTCTAATAAGATCGAAACTTGATGGTGCATTTGGAATTTCAGCGGTTGTTACTTTTAAATATTTAACATTTCTCTCAGATGTACAATCTTGCGTCCAACCCTGAATAGAATTTATGAGTGAAAATTCTAATAAAATATGAAAAACCTTTTTAAACATTAAGGACGATGTTTAACATTCCTCGTTAATTAAATCATCGCGTTAATGAATAAGCAAGAATTTTCCAGTATTTCTCCTAAAATCGTTGTGAAGGCTTACAGTGACGCAAGCGCTTATATGTCCATTGTTAATATTTATGGAAATGAATAATTTGGTCCCATCCCAATGACTTTCGGCAAATTTAAACGAAAACCTTATATTTTATCCATGTTAATGATATGCCGCAATTTTGTTTTGAGCGGTAACTTTATATGTGCAAGTTCAAGTTCAAAACATCGCTGTTTTATTTTGAGAGTAGACATTTCCTGTTATGTTATAAAAAAAGCGATTAATTATCTCTGTACCAATTAGAAAAATGGACTTAAAAATCTTAAAAAAGATTTAATTTTTTCTATTAGTATCACAACAAAGAATCCAGTTGATCTGAAATTTGGCATGAGTTCGTCTAGGTGGAAAAACCTACTGTTTTTTGATATTTATAAACATTTTTTAATTATACATTTTTCAAGTTAAAGTTTTATTTTTAAAGTTAAAAATTGCCGAAAAATACGTGGTTGCCTAGCAACGAACTATGAAAACAAAATACTGGTGTTGCTAGAATACAAAAGAAATGAACATGTGGTTTTAATAAATCATTAAAATGATTTACCCACAAATAGTGGGGTAAATATGTTTTTGAAATCCAAAATCAAAAGTACAAGCAATAATAATATTCATTGTAGTACACCAACGTGGTCAAATCAATTTTCTAACAAAGATAAAAATGATAAGAATTGAATCATCAAAACACGGCGAATGCTACTGATACATTGCATAGTGACGTCATAGGTTGCATAAAAACATACAATGACTGAAAGCTGGGATTAAATATTAAATATAATATATGGGACCCAAATTACAAGCTGATTAAATTTTAAAGGTTCCCCTAATCAGGGTCGCCGCTAGGGGTACTTCCGCCCGTGTGCAAAGTTTAATTTGGCCGCCCTTGTAGCCGATTTGTTTCAGTTTTTTAATACAATTTCTTAAATTTCTACTACGTATTCCCTGCCGTAAAGTAAATGACCTTTTCTAAACCCCTATTTTTGGGATTTTGGCCGCCTCTAATTTTGGCCGCCCGTGTGTTTTGCACACTGTGAACAATAGGGAGCGGCGCCCCTGCCGCTAATTATTTCCATTTAATAAATTTTTATATTATAGAAATAAACCAAAATGTTGAAAATATAGTAAGGTTAAAAACGCCATTGTTATTAATTGTACAATCATTATAAATAACCAACACGATATATTTTACATAAGTCCGCTGATTAACAAAACATCAAAGCCAAAAAAAGAGGGAAGAAATCATCATATCTTGAGGATTTTTTCAAAAATTTCTTGTTTCAGTTTTAATTAATTTATTCCTGATTTTACGAGCTCACTGTATAATATAGTAAAACTAATAACATTAATATTCACAGTATTACAGTATTAGTTATTATAAATTTTTGTATGCATACCTCTATGATTTATTCGTAAACAGATAAAAATAAAATATTGTAATAAATGAATTAATAGTACTAGGAAATAATATATAAAATTAGCACTAAAAGTGAACTGTTAATATTTGTATGTGGTTGCAAGTTTATGATAGAATATAAGAAAAAATAAAAGAAGTGTCGATATACCTTACTTTTCCTACTATTCGTTAATTTTTGGCTACTCGAAACCATAACAATTACGAAAATAATCATCAAAAAAGCTAACAAGGAAATCAAAATTTCCTACTAAATTGTCCATACATATAATTTTTACTATAGCAAATTAAAATAATATATAATTTGTAATAACCTTAATTTTTTATATTCAATTATTTGGGCGTGGAAGACATTCAAAGTTGAGGGTACTAACTTTTATAACTAAAAAGAGAAAATCTGCAAATTTCAATGCCTTCTTCCTTTTATCTTTTGAAAATAAATATAATATGATGCCAGGGACTTTTTTGTAGGAAACTTAGTTGCTTATAAATGTAATTATATTTTTCTTATGGCTACATTTCGGCGTTTTGAATGTAAGGTCCCGACGTACCTTTTTTACAATTTTTAGGACTCAAATAAATTCATTCAAACAAACAAACAAACATTTATATTAAGTAGTACTACATACAACAATTATGTATGTCAAATTAAATAAAAGCTTTTAAAAAGAAATCTGTTTGATTTCATACGGAAGTTAAACAAAAGCAATACCTATATCAAAAGCATTTAAAATTTGTACTTGTAAATATTTATAAACAGTAATTGAAAATATTTTTGGAACAATTAAGTTTAATGGTGGCCCATTAACAACAAAATTGTGAACAAGTAAAATAAATTTATAGCTCACGTTTCGTAAGAACCATCATATTTTTCCTTTTACATAATGAAATTCACTGAAGGAGGCAAAAGTTGATCTCAGCCACTCCAAAATTACTTGTGCCATGGTACAGATTCCACGTTACGCTGTAGGTCTTACGAACTTAAAATTCGTTAATCGTAAAATACATTTTAGTGGATCTCTGGTAATTTCAAATTTGAATTGTTTGCTTGAATGTTCTGGCAATTTATTTATTCGGTATTTTAATATTTGCTATATTAATCTGCTGTGTAATCCTGGAATAATTAATATGATACTATAATATAACCATTAAAATAAAACTAATATATTGCTCATGTGCTTTTTGCAAGAATGAATACAAAAAATTGATGTGGGTAGAATTTGAACTCGGGGAACCAGTTTTATAGCCCATCTAATCGTAATGGTAAAAACACATCAAAGTAATAATAATTAATGCATCGTTTTCGTGGCTCGAATGCAAAAACAAAAATAATCCTACAAATATAAAATTTTTATTACATTTTCAATGCGAATGTAATCAATTTCTCTACAGTGTTTTAATTAGCAAGAAAAATCAATTCTACATTTTCACATAAATTGAAGTGTCATGCTAATTAGCTGTGATTATTTTAATAATTCTTGAAAGGTTACGTAATCATCACAGAATACTTAATTTCTAATAAAATTTTGTTGCCATTATACTGCACAAAGCATTTTTTTTTTTAAACTGTGTCAAATTTTAATTAGGCTCTGACCTTTTAATCAATGTCCTTTAAATTCGTCGATAATAAACACGCGAGTTTTGTTTTGCTTGCCAATTTACCCCTTAATAAACAGAATTTTAAGAGTTCTTCAACTAAATTACAACGTTTTAACATTCATTTAATTTTGTCGTAAACTATTTATAAAGGAGATGAAAATAAAGATTATTTAATTTAATCTTAGATGTTAAAGCTATAAGATAATCAATATTTCAGTATGTTTGCTTAAGCAAAAAATTTTTTATTTTAATCAAAAATAATTTTTAGTGTTTATTTTATTTTTTTGGCGTCTTTTCAAAACTTATGTTGCAATTTTACATCGCTGATGTAATTAAATAGCAATTATGTTTGAATGCTTCCTAATTATTATTACAGGATTTTAGCTTGTTGTATAATGTAATTCGGAACAATGGTTCAGCTATGGTAATTTTATGTTTACTCCGTAATTATCAAAACTGATATGCATTTATATGTAATAATAAAAATGATTTTAATTTAATTTAGAAGATTCATTTCAAACAAAAGCGCAGTGCGTAAAATGGCATTTTTTATTATGATTTTTAAAATTGTCGGTGTTCAAAACCCATAACACTGCAGGTCCCTACATAATTTTCATTTATATTCACTTCCTCTTATAAACTTACGCACCGTAATTCCCTCCTATATTTCAAATTTCGTCGTAAAACTATTAACAATTTCCTGCGGTTTTAATTTTGAAAATGGATTTGTAATACTACATAAAGTTATAGTTAAACTGCAGCATGTAACTGTAAAAAAACCGACAACCTTCTAACATGTACTTTTGAACTTGCAAGTTGAAATTCTTGCTTGGTGAAGCATATAATTAACTATCTCTCATAAAACCTTTTTTTTACAAGATTTATGATTAATTTCTGATTTATGTTCCAGGTAACTAACTAAAATGGGTTTAAGAGAAACATTGGGTGTGAATGAATTCAAAGCAAAAAATCCCAGTCTTTGGAAAGCCTTGATTGCGGAATTTGTTGGAAACACTTTGCTGAATTTCTTTGGGTGTGCTGCTTGCATCGCAGGTGCTGTTAGCCCTGGAATTAATATCGTCATAATTGCATTAACGTTTGGACTCACAATTTTTGCTGTTGTTCAGGTAAAGTATTAAGTGTAAATTTAATAAAAGGAACAAGATCTTCAGGCCAAAAATTTTGGAAACCTGGTCTATTTAACTCTTAAATTTCAAATTCACACGCTCTTGCAAAATTTGAAACATTGTTTCTTGTTCTATTTTTGATAGTAATTGTACGTTTGTTTCCGTTCCATCTATGGTTATTCGTTATTGGAATCATGCAATATTAAAACGTGTAATTATTTTATTTTTTTGCTAATTATATGTCAGTTTTATTATTTCATCTTCTTTATTTTGCGATGGGAAGCGTGTTGAATGTAGGAGCTCTTTCGTGTTATGTTCACTTTTTACTGTTATAAATTTCGCTTTTGGCTAGTTTTTATAAAATCTTCTCAATTTATAAATTTTTGAAAGTCTTTCTAATTAAAATAAGTTCCAACATTTACAATAGTTTACCTTCGTAAAAATATAAAATTTAATAGGTTTATTTACAACCACCGGACACTGCAGCTGCCTTTGTTATAAACAACCTGTTGATTGAATTTTTACATAATTTGTTACGCTTACATAAATCCGTGGTTTTTAAATTTAGAGCTGAGTAATATCTACACAATTTTTTTATAATTACAAGCTTATAAATTTAGAAAGCATCAAATAATTGTTTTTTTCTTGAACATTTTAGGCGCTTGGTCATGTAAGTGGAGGTCATATAAATCCAGCAGTTACAGTAGCCATGATGGTTACCCAAAATATAAGCATCCTCAAAGGATTACTCTACATAATTGCGCAACTTCTAGGAGCTATGGCAGGATCGGGACTTTTGAGAGTGCGTATAAATTTTTTTATAATATAAACAACTGTTATAAAAATAATACAACAGATGTTTTCAAAAATAGACCGTTAATATGTAAACAATTTAACAAACCTAATTTTTTAGGCCGTTGCAAGCGACTACAGTGTTGCAACAGGTTTAGGTGTAACTCGGATACAAAACATAACAGTTGGACAAGGTCTTTTGATCGAAGTTATGCTTGGATTTGTTCTTATACTCACTATATTTGGTGTAGTTGATTCGAACAAACATGAAGCCAAACCAGCAGCTGCTTTAGCTATTGGTTTGTCAATAACTCTTGGTCATTTGACCGCAGTCGATAAAACAGGATCCAGTATGAATCCAGCCAGAAGCTTTGGATCTGCTGTTATAGCCGATTCATGGGAACATCACTGGGTACTAATTACTATTACATGACTATAACAAACTTTTTATTCCAATTTTGCTTTCAGGTTTATTGGGTTGGTCCAATTTTAGGAGGTATCATAGCGTCTTTACTTTATAAATACGTTTTTGCAGCACCTTCTACTGGGCCTTTGAAAATAATCGAAAGATATACTGCGGTAATATCTGATGAGAAAGAAGTAAGTATAATAAAATAAGGATCCGAGGTTAATTTTCATTTGAACCTTTTTTCTCCAAGCCTACAAATGTAAGGAACATTGAGAGTGATGCAAGCTTTGGTGGGCCAAAATTAGCTCTTTAAATCAGGTTCATATGTTTAAATTTTGTTGGCTTACTGCTAAACTGCGTTTTGTCTTTCTACATTATCTTGTAAATAATAAAATTTTTGTAAATACCAAATCTTCAACAAATTTTGATTATTAATTTATTTTCTACAAGCAAATAAATTATTAATACTGATTGTGGCTTGCTGACAATGCAGTGCTTTGTATTGTACATACTAACATCTACAAAAAAAAAATTGTACTGATTGTTTTGCATGATTTTTTATAAATAGTAACCTAAAATATTTGGCAATAATCAAAAATGATGCACATATTTATGGTTTTTTCTAATCAAATGCAGACGTTTCAGGGTACACTGAAAAAATAATAGTCATAAAATTCAATGAACCGTTTATTGAAAATCATTAATTTTTGTAACATTTATAAATGTCTCGGCAACAGAGAGCGGTCGGAGCATAACGGTCAAGTACGTTGACTGTTGTCACGAAATGCCCGGTTCGATTCCGGATAAGGTAAAAACTTTATTCTGGCCGTCTCTTATACAGAAAGGAGGGGGACCCCTACTGTATACGTACTATGTCCCAAGAAAGCAGTATTCGCAAAAATGATAAGCAATTGCTCATCAGGAATGCTGGCACGACGTCCGAATTCGGGCAAAAACGACTCTTTTCTCATTTCATCTCTAAATGAACTATTTTAACTTTCTCTGACATTTTAATGTGTGGTTCATCACTTAGTTTTAAATACCCATTTGACTTGTATGGCACTAGTTGGTCATCTCTTCATTTAAAACGCATTCAATTATAGGTGCCCGCCAAGGAACCTACTCATTTAACTGAAATTTAACTCTCTGCATCGACATTTCCGATGGTATCTGTATTCCAAACCAACTTATTTATAAAGAAAAAAAAACATGCAATTCAATAATAATCTCTCCCACCCTTTTCGAGGTGTTTCCTTGATTATCTTTGCAATTCTAGTAATGTAGGTAGGTACTCGGCAACCCGATTGAGGTACCTATATTTTTAAATCCTAAAATTAATCAATCAATCAATTAAGGGCTTTTCCATTCCTGTCGGAATATTGCCACTTCTTTGACATCCAAACGATTCCAGATCTTCAATCAAATGATATATTCCCTTGCCACTACGCTACAAGACTTACCATATAAATTTGGTACATTGAGGTTATGTTGATTTTAATAAGCAGTAGTATAAGGAAAGTTGCCTAAATCGTACCGTAGATTTAAATACGAGAATTGAAGCGATATAAGCACCTGTAAAATATATTTTCGTACCAAATATTTTAGGTTTCTATAATACCTACACACATTAAATGGCATTGAACAATATTCAAATGTACTTGCAAACATTAAAATATTTTTCTTTTTTCAGCTAAAACGTTTGGATGACAGCAAACATGACATTAGTTTACCATAACCGCATAAACTTCAGCACTAACGATTTTCAAACAAGTTTTTAATTTACTATACTGTAAGCTTTATATTATCAATATGTGCAATTTGTGACTATTATAGCAAAAGTTTAATTACCACTTGTAATAGTATAAGAATAACATTGCACGATTTGGGAATCTAGTTGTAATCTTCATACTGATTATGTTTATTGGCGATATTCTGTTCGTCAATATAAGTAATCAGTTTTTCTGCAGTAAGCCAAGATGCTCATGGCGAAAGTTCCAGGTTAGAAGATTACAACTATAATAATGAAAACTATTGCTAATAAATGATAAGCAAAATATTTTTAATGTGTAGGCTGCTATACCAAATTAAATAAAATCGATTCAGAAACCAAAATATACCTCAGTGGCGGCTCGTCAGATGAAGCAAGTGAGGCTGCAGTTCACTTATTTTGAGGCGAAAGAAAATAAATTCTCACCACAGCATCGCCTTTGCAGAGGCACGAGCCCCCACTGACATACCTACCTGTAATTTTTAAACATTTTAAGCAGATAAGTGTTATGTGTATTGCTTACCTTTATAACTCATTGTATGCAAATAATTTTATTTCTTCATCTTTTGTAATATAATAAATTTGTATAAAATGAAGCCTGTGGCTGCACACCAACTTAAGACATTTGCTGTCGCCAGATTTTCATCAAACTCTTCTCTGCAAACAGAAAATCACCAAGAAGAACCTCTAGGATTCCTATTATCCATTTTATTTTGAATTATAGCAGCAAATGTTTTAATAAATTGAAATCTTGAAACGATTTTTGTTCAAAAAATCGTTTTGTATAGATTTCCACTGTGCAATTTAAAATGAACAAATTTGTAAGCATTTTGGCCAAATTTTAAAATTAAGTTTAGAAAGAAACAAATTAAGTCAAAATATAAAACAAAACTTTATTGATAAATCTTGCAATCGAAGCTGTTACTGCCGTACAAAATGATATTTATATATAGATAATTTTCTTATTACATAATATACATTTTTAAATTTAATTTCATACATATATATTTTTTTACTTTACATAAATGTTAATGCATAAGAAATAAAAATTATGAAAATGAAGGTGTACATAATTAATATAATAACTAACTAACACATAATATTATATTCATCTAAAAAAAATTAGATTTGCAGTTTGAAAAAACGCTCTAGTCCTGACCATAAATACTATATTATTTAAGAATCATCTTGACCTTCACTGGTTTCACTTACATTTAACTTTGAAGCTACAGTTTCAGTACTGCTCGTACTGGGTTGCTGCTTAGGCTCAGAAACATTCCTAAGTAAGTTTGGTTTCTTTAGATAAGTTTTCTTAATTACAGATTTCTGTACATTTGGTGGTGTAGTATTTTGACTATACGATTTGACCGGGCTATCATGTAAAGAACTCTTATTGTTTTTTAACAAAATCGTATTTCCTTTCATTTCAATTTTACCTTGACGTGCCATCACCTCAATTTCAGCTTTTGTAAGAATCAGTTTTTGCACGCGAACTGTTTTATCTCCAATCTTCATATCAACAAACTTTTTATTATTTAGAGCCTGTACAGCTTGATTCCCAATGCCCAAGTTATCTAACAAACTTAGGTTAGGTTGTGGAGGCTGCGTAATTTCTTCCAATGGTGCTTGTTGTGCTGGTTCTGGTTTTATAACTGGAACTACTTTTGGCCTTTCTGCAGTATTCTTTCTAAAGTAAACTCGAGTTCCTTCAGTTCTTATGACAGGTTTAATAATTTCCTCTTCTTCTTCCTCTTGCATTTCTTCATCAACAACTTGATCTTCCACATCTGATCCTAATTCATCTTTTAAGAATTGAGCGTAATTCTTTATTTTTGGTTCTCTTTTCGATCTCCTAACCACTTCTGGATTTTCAGAATTTGTTATAGTAAACTCTGTTATACTTTCATCGTCATCTGAATCGTAGTCTTCTTCATTTGCCAGTTGTTCCATGTTTACTTCTTTTTCTATTTGCTCTTCGTATTCCATTTCGGCGTGCTTTAATTCATGTTCTTCCAGCTGATCTTGGGTATCAAAGGAGTAATCACATCTAAAATTAAATTTTGTTTTCAAATTTCAAGGTTAAATAAAATAATAAATTATTTTTTGAGTGCCTTTCCAGAATATATTCTCCTTTTCAAGGACACAATGTACTGTTTTTGTAAATAATTTTGAAAATTACAATAGGGATGTCTATTAGTCGTAAAAAATATACTCAATTATATCAAATTATCATGAACTTAATTCGATTCCCTACCATTACCTCTTTCTTAGTTTTATCTTTATTTATCTCTAATTCGCCAAGCTCACATCTCTCACTTTTCGTGAAACATAAGCTCTGTTTGGTATCACAGTCCTAGTGCAACCTGAACTGCACTTTTTCCTAAATCGCGTTTGGCATGAATTGGTGTAAGAGGTGCAGGTAGTGGACAACCGTTTGTTACGAAAATTGTTGTAGTTCCGAACAGCTCGGAACTACACATTTTACTCTACCTAAATAGCTAGAGTAGCGAGTGCAGGTAGCTGACAAGCAGGCAATTTGTGGGTGGGTAATAAAACTTGCGATTGAAAACGACATATTTACTTGATTTGTTCTTAATTAAAAAAATTTTATTATAAATTATTATAATAAAAATAAATTATAATTATAATAAAAATAAATTTTTTGAAATTCTAAAATTTGTTTTGAATTCCTTTTCGCTGTAATTGGGTACAACGTCCTTAAAATAATTTTTTATGCAAATTTGCATAAAAATTGCATTTTTATCATTTTTAATCATTTAATAATTCAAACGTATGTACCAAAAAACTTCTTATAGGTTGAATATAATTTTATTATATTCAATTTTAGACAATTTTAGGATTAGGAAACTTGATAAAAAATATCTAATAATTAAGGGTGAAGAACGATATTTATGATACTAACTTGTCGTAGGCCATAAAAATGTAAACTGCCTTCTTGAAATGAACTCATAAATTTGTCCTCATTTATGATGTTATTGTTGAACTAAGTATTCTCAGAAATAACTGTGCTCGATTTGTTCTGATTTTTTAGAGACTACCCTTTCGCACACTAATATATTTTGATTTTTTTATAAAAAAAAACTTCAACTTTTATGAGTGACGTTTCAATCCTGCACCGCCTGCACTAAAGTCGTTTGTTACAGTCATGTGCACTAGCGAGTTCTCGTGCAGTTCCGGCTGCCCTGGACTGCCTTAGGCTATCCTGCCTGCACTACACTTTTATGTGTACCAAACAGAGCTATAATAGTCGTCAGTACAAGTTACAAAAGATGCCAAATATCTAATACTGAATGCAGTTTTAGGAAGCTAACTTGAACTAGAAATAGATCCAAGTCTCAGATTGACTTTGGGCAGTCCTAAAGTTCAGCTAATAAGCTAACTTTCAGATAGCCCAGAACAGCGATTCTCAACCTGGGGGGTCGCGGATCTATTTTAGGGGGTCGCAGAAAATTTAGCGATTTCTTTCCAAAATTAGTTTTGAATTTGAATTGGAAATTAAAATTCTTAAATTAAACAAACACTAAAGGTTACTTTGTTGCTCAAACAATTTAATATAGGATTGATAAACTCGTATCAAAACATCAAGATCAAGGAAGTCATTAATAAGTAAAAAAAAAAGTACAAGTTGAGTATTTGTATGTTTTTTAGATATGTGTATCTTTTTTTAATATAAATTTTAAACAATAGTAATTTATGACTATTTTTGATTATTGACATAGGCGCAACTAGGGGGGCTATGCCCCCTAAAATTCAAGTTAGCCCCCCAAAATATCCCAAAAATTATTAGTTTTTAATGGCGATATTATCAAGAATCGATTAACTTAAAATTCGCAACCCTTACCTCTTTAGTAAACACTGAATTTCCACAAAAATTTTATTTTTGAGTTGGCAATCCACCCACTTAGTTGATTTCTTAAGAAATGTTAAGAACTGCCCTTTTATTTTTATAATTATTTTTGTTATTATGATATTTCAGTTTAATGGGGAAAGAAACTTGAATTGATTAGCAAACGATGAGGTTAGCGTCGAAGGCCAGGCTTTCGAGAAGCTTATTATTTTTCAAAAAATAGTTTTCTGCCCCTGAAATCCAAAAAATTAGTACAAAAACATCTATTTTATAATTTCTAACTTCAAATCTAAGCTCTCTTGACCTTAAAAATCAGAATTTTTTTTGCCTGCGGCGCAATTTTTCCTTATTTTTACCCCCCCTTTAAAAAATTATTTGAAAAAATTATTTTAGCCCCAAATTTTTGACCCTAGTTGCGCATATGATTACTGACATTGTTGGGTCGCAGAAAATAAGCAAGAAAATTTGGAGGTCGCGTCGTAAAAAGGTTGAGAACCGCTGGCCCAGAACAATCAGTGGAGACCAATTTTACTAAGCCAGTCTCATCTTCCCAACCCTATAAGTCTGGTTTTAATAAAAACACTTTGATCTTACTCTCTAAAACACTACATGAATTAAGTCGAATACGGATATTTTAGTAAGTCACGAAACCAATTAATGTCTCACGACGAGTTTAATGTTAGCCACTCTATCAAAACGCGATTTTGATTTTAAAAAGATACTTATTCATTTTCAAAAAGTATTTCGCGTAAGTAATAGTAAAAATAATTTGATTAGAAATTACAAAGCGTTTGTGGTTAACTGAAAAAGAAAAAAAATTCTAGATAAAATGCATGCAAACTTACTTGTCACACGGATACGGCAAGCCAGACAAATGAGTGGTAATATGTTCCTTAACCATTTTTGCAGTTTCAAATGAAGTGTTGCATATGACACATTTTAAGTTCACCATAGAATGAATTGCGCTGTGATTGATTAGCGAATCTTTGCGTCTAAAGCTCATACTGCATACATCGCATTTATGCTGTCCCACAGCAGAAACATGGGAAGACTTGGCAGCAAAATGACTTCTCATGTGTCTAGTAAGATGATGACTAAGCAAAAATGTTCTTCCACATTGCTTGCAAGGATATGGACGCAATCCAGCGTGCGATGTAATATGCCGAGTTAATTTAATGGGCGATGTAAAGCTGGCCTCGCAGTAGTTACACTTGTGTGGTTTTTGATCGGCGTGAGTTAATTCGTGCCGCTCTAATCCTTGCTTAAACACAAAACTTTTATTACATAATCGACAAGCAAATGGTCTCTTCTTTTTGTGTTTTTCCGAATGTATATCCAAATCATCGCTGGTAAGAAACGTGCGATCACAAAATGAACATAAATATTTGGGTACGTCATTGTGTATTTTCTCGTGTCGATGTAGTAAAGATTCGCGTGCAAACTGTTTATTGCACACCACGCAAGTAAACGGCTTTAAATCCGAATGAGTTTGAATATGTTTGCCCAAATCGTATTTCGTAAAAAACCTTCTTCCACATTCCTCGCAAGAAAAACCACGATCTCTTATATGATTTTTTATATGTATATCGAGCAACTGTTCCAACGGAAATGATCTTTCACAATGAGGACATGGAAATACATCAGTTTTCACCTGAATGAATTTTATAAAAATATCGAATATTACAAAATTGCTTTTAAACTCGGCAAAGTAAATATAAATTTTAAAAAATCGAAATTTAAAACAAATAAACAACGATCATGGTGATCTCTAAAAAAATAATAAATAGTTTACCTGAGGAACCTGAAAGACAGGATTCTTTTCTACAATATTCATATGAATTTCTTCAAACGGATCTTGGTCTACCACTTCTTCCAACGGTTGAACGTCTCCTAATTCTATAATCTGTTCTCCGTCGCTTCTGTCGTGCTGATCAGCGGTGGTAATAATGGCATTACTTTTTCCAGACAAATCTATGTTGGTATAATTAAGGGTAACAAATTCCGAGGATGGCGTTTTCGGTATTTTTGCATAATTAGTTTGTTGAGGTTCCTGTAAACTGCGCTTCTTTGATGCAGGTTTTTCGGTTTCAGAGATCTCTGTTTCATCGTCAATTATGGTAAAATTAATAACATTTGGTTTTACCAATGTACCAGTCGCTACAAATAACTTTAGGGCATCATCTGAACGTTTACAAGAAGTTTTGAAGCTGTAGGCTTGTTGGGTTAATGTCCGGCATGTTTTACATATCAGTTGAGGCATTCCATCATTTGGAAAGACCTACAGAAAATAGACATTTTGAAAGCAAGCCAAGTAAAGAGTAATATTATATTTTTATTGGTATATGCATGTCAATTTATCTGATTTGGGTTTATTAGCAAGTAATCATTTATTTCTTTAGAATCTCACTATTTGAATAAAATCTAAAGTTTCAAAATTCTCATAATATTCATAATCAAATCTAATCAATAATCATATTGATCGACTCCACACTCGCTAGTGAATCCGTTAATTTAGTATAAAAAAACTACAGATAACAGAATAGGAACAAAAATGTATTTATTTACTTTCATTGTTACGCCATTCACATAACCCCCCCCCGCCCTTATATTTCAAATACTTCATGTTATTTTTTTCTTTTAATCCAATTAGCGATACGAATAGATAGCATGTATAGTTTATATTATTCAAAATTTTGAATTAAATACGCTACGGTTCAAAAATTACATCTTAAAGCTTCTTAACTTTTGAATTTTGAAAAGATTTCTTCCAATGCTTTGATAATTTTCCGTTAAATGGCATCGCATTATTGTTTTGCATATTTGTTGTGTTGATAATATCTTTAATATCTTCTGTTCCGGTCTAGATCTCAGAGCATCGTCTACTCATTTACCTACTTTTTTTTCCGAAAATATGTAATTTTATTTGCTGCTCCCAAAGGCTTTCTGGGACATTTTCTTAGGTTTTTAGAACCGCGTACAAATAATTTTAGGACAAATAAATAAAATAAATAGGGGACGGCACCTAAGAGAGAAAGGAAATTAAAAAATAAAATTACAATTTAATCGTTTTTTTATTATTAAAATTACTACCGTAGGTTTCTCCTTTGGCTTTGCTTCGTGAAAATAAACGTGTTTTTAATTTTTGAAGTCAAATGGTCTCTAATAAATAGAAATTTTGAGATAAAAAAAATTTTGTTCTGATAAACCGACAGCCTTATTGTAATACTGAATGCTTTGTCACAAAAGATCATGCTATTTTGCTTTTTCCAATAAATTTTGACGTTTCAAGTTTTAACTAATGTTAATTAATTTTCGAGTAAAAATATTGATTTTTTAAGACTTTTAGGCCAACTAGTAACTCAAGGTTAGGACGATTATAGAACATTTCGATAATTTGTTTAAATTTTAAGATTTTTAGGAATATTTGAGAATTTGTTGATGGCAATTCAACAATGGCCCTAATTACGGAGCTTAATTTTTTTTTTTTTTAATTTTAAAATAGAAAATCCATATTTTTATATTTTAACCTCCTTTTACCAAATTATATCACATAATTTAATTAATTTTATTAACTTTATTTACTTTACATTCATTTATTCTAACAAACTTAAATTGATTTTTTTTTCTATTAACACCGTCGCGTTGAGTGTGAAAAAAATGTAACCAAATAAAATTTGAATTCAAATTCAAATAAAATTACAGTTTTGTTTTCGCTAATTTACCCAAATTGAAAAAGCGTCGAAAGATTTTGAAATGAGCGGAGGGAGCCAAAGCGTTTGAAAGTGCACAAAATTGCCAAAAGTGAAAGATTTTGACAGATACGAGGTCATCGTCGGGCAATCTACTTCTTTCATACATTGTGATATTTTTCTGTCTAAACTTTTAATAAAATTTCAAAAATACTTGTACGCGTTTAACTTTTTGACTATTTTAATTGTTATAAATTTTTAAATATTTTTATGTTAATTCCAGTTATTTAAACCCAAAAGTGACCAATTTATGATTAAACTGAAGTTCCATGAAACTGCAATGAATAATGTTGATTGAAATCTGTGCCGGATTAGTCATAATAGCAGAAGTAGCAAATACTACGGGAAAAAAAGTGATTTTACGGTAAAAAATATCATACAAAAATTGACCTCTTGATATCATTTGCTACGGGCTTAATTGAAATCCCGACTCCAGGAAAATACTCCTCCAAATTTTAGATAAAAATAGTCCCCCCCCCCTCAATTCGAATCCAAAATAGTCAAAATTGTTAATGCTTCGTTTGTGCAAAAATTATTTTCGTTTGTACACAAACAGTTTTCGAGATATTTCAAAAATTATCGGAGGGGGGGCTTGCAGACATGCTTTTTGAAATTTTAAATTTCGGATTCAAAATAGTCTAGATCGTTTGCGTTCCTTTTAGTTAGTTTGTGCAAATGTTAGTTTCGTTAGTACCCAATAATTTTTTACATTTTCAAGAAAAACATCAACGACAGTAGAGCGCATGATTGGATTAACGAGATTCTCGTTCGTTTGTGCTAATTTTTTAACAAAACTTTATTTTAGTCCAAAATTTTTTTTGAGTTTTCTCATATTTAAACTCTGGAATTTGTTCTATTGAAGGACCGAGACTCGGTCAAGCCTGTATGTCAACGACTTAGCCCCTCCGCTTCTCGCCCGTGTATAATTATATGTGAAAGAATATATCGTGGGATTACTACAAAACTGACTAAGTCTATATGGACCTGGACAGTTTTCACAGTAAGCATATGCAATATTTTCTCAAAAAATGTTAGCAGCTCCGAGCAACATGCGTGGACCGACTCGCACTTAGGAATTGGGTGAATTTGCGCTTTTAGTTCGTTTACGTTTGGAACCATCTGAACTATTTTGAATCCGAAATTTCAAAAAATCATGTCTCTAGCCCCCTTCCTCCGTTGCTAATTTTTTAAATATTTGGGTACAAAAGAAAATAATTTTTGCACAAACAATTTACACCCCATTCAGTAACCTTAACGAATCGTTACCAATCGTAAAGTTTAGTTTTCAACTTCATCCTGTTTGCGTTAGCGAGAATCTCGTTATACTAATCATGCGCGTCCGTGTCGTTGATGCTTTTCTTGAATATCTCAAGAACTATTTGGATACAAACGAAATTAAAGCTTGCACAAATTTTGAATCCTAAATTTGAAATTTCAAAAAATCCTGTCTCTGCACTTCCCCCACCTCCTCCTAATTTATGAAATACTATCGAAAATAATTTTTGCACAAACAGGCACAAGTGAAGCACAAACAATTTCGACTATTTTGAATATTCAAAACTTGAAATGGGGGGGGGGGGTAGAGACATGCACCTGTTAAAAAAACATTTAGTGGTCAGTTTAGCTTATTAGGGGTAGCTAGGTAAAAAGAGCCGCAGTGATTTGTCATGTTATTCTTATTGTATATGTAGGCAGGTACCTAACATAATATCATTTTAGTATCTATTCAAATTAACCTTTCTATACAATACATTTTTGTTATTACAATAATAAGGTTAAAACCCAAATTTTTAAGAACTATGAAAAAAAACTTGAAAATATATAGAATTATTTGACCTTATTTTAAATAATAAATTAAATATTGAACGAAAATAAAATATAATATATAAATTTGCTTTAAATAAATTTTTTATATTTTTAAATGAATGATAATTGGTGGGAAACAGTTAACCTAACAAGTTGACAAAACATCGAAAATCAAAATTCAAAAATGAGCCAAAAAGAATTCTATTTTCTTAATTAAATAGAAAACTGTTTCAATAGCAATTATTAGAATAAGTTGGCAAATCATAAAAGTGTTATCGTTATAAGTATGTCATAAAGTGTCGTTATCTATTTTTACTATTAGTAAAATGATTTAAAAGTATTTGCAAATTAACTTAAAATTACAGAAATTAGTAAATATACGAACCTCGATGGCAACACAAGACATGATCTGTAGAGGAAGCGGTACCGTTTGTTTAACATCTTTTTCGTAAATGTTGCCCAGTGGCTCCTGCTCGTTTAAACAAAATCGGCATATTTTCATTTCACATAGTATATTGGACCTTTCCTCCATGTTAATAAATAATTGTTTGTAAACACTACAAATTACCCGCGGTAAAATCTATAAGTATCCACTAAAATGGTGGTCGGCTTGGCTGTACCACTACGTTTGATGATGGTTTTACTGAAACTTGTGACTTTATCGACAGACCGCAGCGATCAATAACTTTAGTCGAATACTTCTCCGTTAGATGGCACCTGGGGTTTTTCAATTTTACAGAACGATTTGGAAAATCGTAAAATTTTGAATAATTTGGGCCGCGACAATAATATTTCGCAAAAAAAAATAAATTTGAAAATAAAAACAAACAAAAGTATATCAATTTGCAATTTAAAGTAATAGGGGTAGAAATATATAGAAATAAAATAAGTAATCCATATTTTTAAAACGATAAAAGATATCAAACTCATTTTACATATTATTATCTAGAAATCAACCTTTTTTTGCTTTTATTTCAGAAAATTCATCAATAAATAATAATTGATAAAATTATTGCCAAACTGATATCAATTTGATAGAGCTTCGATTTATCCTTTTATCTCTAATGGACTTTCATGCCTATCATTTTAATTTCATATTCTAAAAAATTGTACGTATTAGTATTTGGAATTTTGATATAATTTTCCTAAATTAAATTTGCAAATTTTAAGATGTAACATCCATAATTTTGCAGAAAATAAAATCACAATGATAGAAATAGTAGCTCATCAGTATTATGATTCAACGGTAACTTCAACGAATCTTTTTAGTGAATTTAGCATTGTACAAAGTAGCTGATGAACTAAATTTTATTGTTATTAAATAGAATTAAATTTAAATTTTACCGGGCCCAGCTTGCTCAGAGTTTCCAAAAAATATCAAATATCCATAACTTTTTAGGATCGGAAATTAAAACGATGACAATGACAGGTCATTGCAGCTCAAACAAATCTCCATCGATTGACATCAGTTTCACACACAATTCAAAATATTTAGGAAGAAAGTTGAGAAAAACATGTCTGTAGCTCGTCCTTCCAAATATTTGCGAATAATTCCGTGATCATTGAGACATAAACGAAAAAAATAGGAAAGCTCAATGAGTTATACAACAACGAGGAAAAAATCGAATTATTTTTCCTGTTGTTAAAGGATTAAAATGATAATAATTATTAATTGTTTTATATCCGATCCGAATCATTGGAAAATTACATGGGAAATTCTGAAGGAAGATCTTTTTCAAATTCCTGCGTCCTGCTAACAAATAACAAATGAAAAAGAAATTAATTTAAAGAATTTTATTTTCCGCGTCTAAAGATTCCTAAGAACTTGATATTTTGTTCTTTAATTATTATTGTTAATCAGTGGTGTGATGTACTTTTAAAATAATAACATAACGTAAACACGTTATGTTATTATATAGTGTTTTTCGCGAAACGGTATCACGTATCATTTTGACAAGCCGCTATTATTATAACGTGAACGTTATAATAAAGGTTTTCCTAACCGTTATAGTGCGAAATATAACGGGTGTAATTTAGGTGCACTTATATTTCGCACTATAACGGTTAGGAAAACCTGTATTATAACGTTCACGTTATAATAATAGCGGCTTGTCAAAATGATACGTGATACCGTTTCGCGAAAAACACTATATAATAACATAACGTGTTTACGTTATGTTATTATTTTAAAAGTACATCACACCACTGTATAACTCAAAATAAAATGACAAAATTGCGCTTTTAAAAAGATATTAGATACCTGGTTTAAAATTCACTGCCATTGTTTTTGTTTGCAAACTAATAATTATTGCTTACAAATTACTTTGACAGATTAACATCCAAAGCAGGTCTGATTTTTCAAAATTTGCTTATTATAATATTCTAGATTTTTAACAATCATTAAAGAACAAAACATTAAGTGCTGGGTGTCTTTGGATGTGCAAAATAAAACTCTTTAAATTGATACCTTTTTCTTCTTATCCGTTATAATGAGAAACAGATATTTAAAAGAAAACCAATTTCCATATTATTTCCTATATACAGATTGGCGGTCGGTCACCCGGTATGTAGAATATAATTTATTGTATTGTACTCAGTGGTCGACGGTCCAGTGGAGACGGTCATTGCCTTGCAGCTAACGCAGTTGGATGCGAATGCGGGGTACCGGGTTCAAATCCGGGGAGAGTCAAACTTTCTTATGACCAAGTCTCCGTGCTTCGGAGGGCACGTTAAGCCGGCGGTCCCCCTGAGTTGACAAATTGCCACCGTTAACAAAAAACAGGGCTACAGGCTACAGGCACATCCGAATGGTATGCTAGCAAGCTGCTAACGGATGTAAAACAACTATAGTCCAAAATCGATCTGCGGACTACTCACCAACCCGTCTGGCCAGCGTGGTGAGTTATGGCCAGATCCTCCATAATATGGAGAGGCTTACGTCCAGCAGTGGGCGGAAAAAAAGGCTGATGAAGAAGAAGAAGAAGACTTAGTGGTCGATTGGCTGCGAGAGCCCTTCAAAACTGTGGTCGAGCGAAAGCGTTCCAGCTGCGAGAATGTGTTCGGAGGATTCAACCTCCAATTCACACAGTCTGCATCTGTCATTGCCTTCCAGACCCATTTTTTTAAAGGAATATCTCACTGGGCAATGTCCAGTAGTAAGCAACCCCGTAATGAGTCTGATTTTGTTCTTTGATAAAATATTACAAAAATGTAATTTTTTTTTTTGATTATCTACAATTTTTAACCTTTAGGCACTGCATCTTAACAAAATAAAGATATAAGGAAGAGATAAAGAAGGACTATTACTACATCATTTTGTAAGTATAGATATTTATAAGAGTGGGGGACTTAGCCGGATGAAAACTTTAACTTTACTGTATAAATATGTAAATACCTACATATCTTTAACCAATCTGAAAGCAATCTCGTGCAAAATTAAATCATGCAGCAGAAATTAAAAAAAAACCAGGAAAGGACACAAAATTATGATGCAAATATTGCGGTCCCATGAGCAAATCCCAATAATGATACTTTACCGATCGTCAATGTTCAGGTGCTTCTATAAATTAAGGAAGTATCACTTCATGGCCATGAACTGCTTCCCATTTTTAAACTTGTATTATGATAGATATTAATTATTGGAAACAACTCTCTCTTTCTTTTGTTGATTTACATAAATATTACTAATTTTTATTCATTCGTAGTTATAATACAAAAACATCCGTTATTTTTAACAAAAAGTTGTAATAAAATAATCATTAATTCCCTGCTATTTTTTTATAATATAGGGTGTTTTTTTAGCTGCATGAGAACTTTCAATAGTGATAACAATTGAATCACGATTGCTATGAAAACAGTTTTTTGACATTTGTGTTTAGCAAGGTTTGGCATTTGATAATGCATAGATTGACCATTGAACAACGCTACCAAATTATAGAAATATATTTTAAAAATCAAAGCTCTGTTCGCCAAACATATAGAGCCCTTTGCCCATTTTATGTTAGACATTTTCGACCTTCTGAGCAAGCTATTCGTGCGGTGGTAGACAAATTTCGTACCACTTCTTCGTTACGTGATATAAAAACACCAGCAAGACGAAATTATGTGCGTACAGAAGAAGCTATCAGTTCTGTGAGTGAAAGTGTGCAACAGGACCCAAACATTTCAATTCGCCATCGTGCTCAACAACTTTGGGCTTTGTCCGTCCTCTACATGGAAAATTTTACGGAAAGATCTTCATTTACTACCTTATAAAATCCAGTTGGTTCAAGAACTGAAGCCTGATGATCATCGATTGCGTCGTGAGTTCGCAGATTGGGCTCACAACCAATTGGAAGTGGATCCATTTTTTTACCGTAAAATTTTGTTCAGTGACGAGGCACATTTCTGGTTAAATGGGTATGTGAACAAACAAAATTGCCGTATATGGAGTGAGACCAATCCGGGACATTATCTTGAGACTCCATTGCATCCATTAAAATTGACTGTTTGGTGTGGAATACACGCCAACGGCATCATTGGTCCATATGTCTTTCGAAATGAGGAAGGAGCTACCGTTACGGTGAATGGTGTGAGATATCGACACATGCTCAATACATTTTTGTTTCCAAAACTTCAAGAGCTAAACATTGACAACTTATGGTTCCAACAGGATGGTGCTACGTGCCACACAGCCAACGAAACCATCAATTTATTGAAAGGACAATTTGGTGACAACATTATTTCAAAACGTGGTCCTATCAATTGGCCTCCAAGATCGTGTGATTTGACACCTCCAGATTATTTTCTGTGGGGGTATGTAAAATCCATGGTTTATGCTAACAAACCAACAACTCTAGAAGCATTGGAGGCTAATATTCAGCAAGCCATTTATGAAATAAAGCCAGAAATATTGGAAAAAGTGGTCAAAAATTTGACTGTACGGATGCGCTTCGTAACCATTAGTCGTGGTGGTCACATGCCGGAAGTCATGTTCAAATCATAAATGCCTTTAACTGTACTTTCATAAAAAAATTATAACCTAAACATTCAGTCAGGTTTTTAATGTTTTATTTCATTTTGAAGTTCTCATGCAGCTAAAAAAACACCCTATATATGTGAATGAATGGGCGACTGATCTGCATGCTAGCTTCTCGTGCCAATTCAAAATTCACGTTTGACTCTCGTGGAATACCATTAGCAGGATTTTTGACTTACCAAAAACAAAACATTAAGATGTAAAAATCGTCTATTTCCATGGTTGGAAATTACTGGAATTTCTCATACGAACGAATAATCTCAATGCACAACGAAAAAACTTTTTCGCAAATAATGGGAAAAAAGTAACAGAAAACAAGAAATTCGTGCCAGTGCATAATTTATTATTAATCATCATCAACCAGCTATAGCCTCCACCATATTTTTTTATGGGGGTTGTTAGCCATAACTCGTCACGGTGGACTACCGGGTTGGCGAGTGTAGTCCACAGATCGATTTTGGACTTTTTAGATCACAGCACACATCCGACGCATTCAGGATTAGAACCGCGGTTTCCCGCTCTCTATATTCTATCCGTGTTTGATTTACGCCAGACGTCTGGTCTTAATACTTATAATTATTAAAACGAGTAGCGAATATCATATTTTTATCACATATAATTAATTTGGCTGCCAAATGCCAAAATAAACATGATCTTGTTGCAAGGGAGGACATTTTTCTAAATACTCTATCTAGTGGATGTTTAGAAAACTCATTAGCTCTTCTTTATCTGTTCTTGCTCATGCCCTATATGTTTTCTAATAGGAACAATATTCTCGATCCACCTTTCTCTAAAAAGCAATATAATAATTTACTAGAAAGCTCTTCCTCCATGTCATTTATGGAAACCGATTTGATTTCTTCGTTCAATTAGTTTACAACAACAAGTCGAGTAAGAGGTACATATTATACATAATATAGTGGCAAACCTCGTGAGTGAAGCGAAACGGCAAACAATCATATCAATGATAATATCTGGGAGATTCATTTTAGAGATCATTTTTATTAAAAAGTTTACTGTGTATATTTTAAAGTTATTGTATAATTTTTAAGGGTGGTAATTATCCGCACTTTAAAATAGATCAAAATAGCTTTAAAAAGAAATAATGAATACACATTAAAAGAAATTTTAAAACTTAAATGAAAGGTAATGCACGAAAAAAAAATAAATTCCACTTTGAAATATTTTAACACACTTTGTAAATGCCGTTTGCACTTAAAAACAATACATTGCACTTTGAAACGTAGGTAATACACGAAAAAAAAATAAATACCACTTTGAAATATTTTAACACACTTTGTAAATACCGTTTGAACTTAAAAACGATATATCGCACTGTGAAACGTAGGTTATACCCAGTGAATAATACAGTCTAACTAAAATTGTTTGAAGAAAAAGAGGATGACAAGACTGTCTTTTATACTAAATCAACAAATACTACAGAATCCTTGACGCAAGAGGACGTACAAATCTGGAAAGATAAAAGATACCCAATTGAAATCATCCAATGAAACAATGGGAATGTTTTGACAGTTTTTATAAAGTTCAGAAAATAATAATAGTAACTTGCTATTCGGAAAATGATAAGTTACATCTCGGTCGGTGCACTTGTTTGCAAATATTCTTTTTGGGTATGTTAGTCATTTTAAAACGGGAAAAGGTGCCCATGGCCCTTTATATAAAATATAAGCTCAATAATAAAAATATATACGGAGTATACCTATAAATTAATACTTTCTCTTAAAGTTTAGTATCCGCAAAGTGCAATTGTATCATTTTATAGTGGGTAAGCTTAAAGTTAAAATGAACCGATTTCAAAGTTCGATTCTGCCGTTTTATAGTTTATTTGTACAAAGTTGGAAGCATTTTTTTAATGTGCAATTATATATACCCCAATTTTTAACCTCTCGTCGCCCTGTGGTGTATTCCATAGCCCCAGATCTCCTGATCCGAATACCATGACATTCTGATGTTTCTATTTGAGACGGTTGCGATTTAGTAAAATCATTGATAGAATTTACACTATGTTGGTCTTACAAGCATAGAGGAAGTTACATGGTTAGGGTTGTAATGTACACATAAAATCTATCTATAAATATAAGAAAGCTCCTTCTCTCTGTCTGTAACATATTTAGACGTTATTGTTGTATAGTTGTTCGTTTATTATTAACAAAAAAAAAATGTATCCACCTTTGATTGATAGCGCACCAATCTGGTTCCAAGTAACATCTCACAATATAAGATCAATAGGTATGTGCATTCGGGCTTACAATTCGAATCGAAACAATAAATTGAGATATCTCTGTTCTGTTTATTTTATATAGAAGAACATTCAATGACATTTTACATTTGAAAACAATTTTAGGGAAATATATGCCGTGGTAGTGCATCCCATGGATGAAGTAGTAGTTACCACTATTACTTATATATGGTGCATTCTGTCAGTTCAATTTTGGACAACTTTTCAATCGTCGCTTGTTTATAGGGTTAACCAAGGATTTAACATAGCCCCAAAGAAAATAGTCCAAACACGCTAGATCAAATGATCTTGGTAGCCAGTTAGCAGGTTCACTTCTCGAAGTAATAAACAATACACAATAAATCAATCAATGTGGAGCCGTCCTGTTGGAACCACATCTTCTCCAGATCAATACCATGCTAATTCGGAACAAAATAATCAGCAATCCTGTGCACCCCGACGATTTGATAAATTTGGATCATCTACAACACTCTGACTTCTACAACAACGATATTTTCGTCGGTACGTACAGTTCCTTGTTTTGTTTCCGCGTTAGCATCAAGAAGCGTGAATTTTCTTCTGAAATTATAAATAATTCGATAAATAGTTAGCTCGGGTGGTCGATTATAACGGGTGACAACTAGAAAATTGCACAAACTTTGATGGTTAACAAAATTTTTAGTTTTTATTCAAAACAATTCAATCATGGCTCAAATTATTCCACCTAATATCCTTTTTTAGAAAATATTAATGTACTTGGTCAAATGGACCCTTATCAGCCACACTGCGTAACGAAGTCGAGATGCGTTCACATGCCCTCTGTACACGTGATTTGTCCTAATTTCTAATGCATAATCGGATTTTATTGATGAGTTCATTGGTATTTTTCGCTTTCCAGTTGTTCTTATATACTTCGGCATTTAGAGCTCCAAAAAAATCCTCAATAGGACGGCACTGTGGTAAGTTTGTGGGATTGTGCAGTTTGGGTACAAATTTTATCGAATTCAGTTGGAGAAACTCCAATGTCTTTTTTGCATAGTGGGACGATGCTTTGTCTGGCCAAAATACATAATTATCATCCCCATGATGTGCCTTTAAAAATGGAATCAAAATTTTCTTCAAGCACTCGTTTTGATACACTGCTTGATTGATTGCAATCCCACTTGGCTTGAACCAAGGCTTTGAAATACCCTTCTCTGATATTGCAATATATAACATTACCTTCGGCTCAAATTTTGCCTTAAATTTATATCTAACATCGGTATTAGATGTATTCGCGATATTGTCTGTATAAAAAATATCATTTCCAGGTACTTGACTGCGGCTTAATCCAAAATAACTTTCATCTTCCAAAACATAATGATTTCCTTGATAATTTCGGGTTATCCAACGGCATTGTTTTTTCACGGTTAGAATTTGCTCCTCTGTATATTTTGGCGATCTCTGCTTATGCCTTACTTTGATTTCACACCTTTTCAATACTTTTGTAACATATTGCTGTGTGCAATTATATTTTCGGGCGGCATCTCGTTGACTAATATTGTCTTTGTTGTTAAAACGCGTTTTCAAGCTTACAATGTTCCTATTGGTCATAATTTTATCTTTACGGCCGGTGCAACCTTCGCGTTTCACTTTCATGTTTTGTAAAATATAGTAAATTGTTCTTTGGGAAATTGATTCCGCTTTAAAATGACTTACAGTAAACTTTTTCCCGAATTTAATATTTGTTTTATAGAACCGTACAATGCGTTCGCGCAGGACTTCTTGTTTCGACGCCATTATTATTACTAATAAAAATTAAAAAAAAAAAATTGCTATGCAAAGTCAATAAAGCATATCCAGGGTAATAATTTGTGTTACATAGTCGACTTTGATTTCTCAGTATTTTAAAAGATATGGACCTTTAAAGTTTGTGCAATTTTCTAGTTGTCACCCGTTATACACCTTAAAATTGACGAAGCGCTCTATAAGTTTGATTCGATGATTTTGATCATAAATTTCAACCATTTACAAACATTGTTGCGGCGTAAGTCTCGTCATGATAATTTGTCTATACTTTGTAACATAAACAACCCTCTCAGACGCCACCCCTATCTGGATTCTGGATTTATTGTGGAGGGTAGGACGAACTCACAAGCACTTAGGCTTCTAAATTGGGCCCATTGTACTACCTCCGGTTTCTCAGTTTCACCTTGATCCTGTTACTTCCCAGCAAGCCACTCCAGCTGTAGGTTGAACTCTACGATCTTGGCAGGCGGAGTGTCACTGATTCTGACTGAGTCGGGCCAGAAATTCCCCAACACAGATCCTCTTATTGAAGTTAACGCCGGACAGTAGCAAAATACATGTTCGGCTGTTTCCTCCTTTTCATTACATCCACGACATATAAGGTCATCTGCATACCCCATCGTGTGAAGGTTTATCTAATTTGTAGTGTCCAGTTAAGATTCCTTTAATTGACGCCATCCCTAAAGAGAGGGTTGACTAAAACATAGACCAGAGTCTGTCGCAATCTGGAGAGAAGCTCTCCAGTTTATGTAGCCACGATGTTAATAGACTATCGCTCGATTCTTTGCGGAAGTAGAGGCGTGGATTCTAAAATAAAAAAAAAGTAGTTTGAGGAATAGTTTGGAGAATTTAATTGACAAAAACTAACTGAAAGATGTAGTCACAATTTCAATAATTGAAATTTAAAATTACTATGCTAAACAATGCACAGTTAGCTTATTACAGTTAGCCCAACTTCAAATTAACAAGTTTCCACCTCTAAAGCTGGGGACTGACTTGTAACTGAACGTTAGAGCATTCGATAGTCAGAGCAGTATAAACTATATATAAACGAACGCGAAGGAGCGAGAGCGGACTATGTTACATTACAACGTTCAGTTACAAGTCAGTCCCCAGCTTAAGAGTTACGCAAAAATGAATTATAAAAGCCAAATTGCACGTCAGCACTACGAATATGAAAATAATTACTTACTTAAGAGCTCTTGTACGTTTACAATATGTAAAAGGTGACAGTAGCTTCCTTCCAATCGTTTTCCAACGTGTGGCTTAAAAAGGTGAAAATTGGATATATTGACAAATTAACATATTGCACCTGACCGCTCACGAACACACAAAACACTGCTCGTAGATGTTGCTGGTACCGTTGAGAGAGATGGTGATGCTGTACGAATTATCACCGATCCTTGATATTAGAATCTTCCGAAGTAGTAGTAGTAGTAGTAATGATGAGATTATGTTGTTGATGTCGAAATAATAATAACCATATACGTCGCTAAACGAGCGAAGTTAGATCTCATCGTACGACTTGCTCACCAAAAACTGTATAGTAGAACGCGCATATAAAAAAGTAACCCAATTGTTGCCAAATGTTTACAAAATCAAACCAAAACCATATACGGTAGCTAAACCACTTGTCACAAACGAACTGGCACGAAAACCAGATATCGTCAAAACCAAAAATGTTCCCTCGTAAACAGCATACGTCCGCTTTAGCCATCTGATGCATAATTGATGTAGTCGATAGCTCATCAGGTAAAACTAAGTAACAATAGAATTTGCAAATCTGAATTAAATTATGATTCTCTGAACTGTAATTGAAACTTTTTGAAAAAAAATTGACTAAACTAAATTACTATTGACGCTTTCTAAAATACATGGGATCGTTTCTGGATGAAAGCTGAAAAAGATGTATAGAAGTGGTGTTGAACGATCTTAAAATGTGCAATGAGTTTTTGAATTTATATTTCCGTGAATTTGCATAGGCATAGGCAGAAACGCAAGCCCAAATTTTAGACATCAGGTTGCCCATTTAATTAAGATAATTTCTTATTACTTCATGATGATCCTTTGGAACAAAGTTTAATTGAATTCCAAGAGAATAATTTTCTAAATAGTGTATTCCAACTTTACCTCGTGGTTGGTCATCACTCATCAGTTACGTCATCTCTTAGGTGATTAGTGACAGACAATTACAAGATTATGTAGATTTGTTGAAACATGGTTCATTATTGATGCTATATAGGATAGGTAATATCAATAAAGGGGGTTAAACTAGTACTAACTTCGTCAACTTGACATATTTTTTTGGCTATGTCTTTTATTTTCTAAAGAATCTTCTATATAGCCCTCGCCTACAGTAATAGATTTCCAATCTCCATGGCGTTAAGGCAGGTAATGTCACCACCAGAATCGACAAGTAGTGTAGCCGAAGTTCGACGTAAACTGTGTCCAGTATTATCCCTTATATTATGCAAATATTATGTAAATATTTTGCCACTTATTGTGGAACACTACTAATTTTATGCATACCTACCACTGCGCGAAAACATTTTCCACCTTGGTATCTTAAAATTAGCGTCTTGCTTAATAATTTTTTGGACGAATATTTTCTATAAAAATTTACTATGACAGATGACTTTGACAACTTACCTAATATAAAAAAACAAAAATTGCAGTTACTGGATTTTCATTACACGAATATTCAAACAAAATGTTTGAAGTAATTTAAATTTTGAATTTCGCATTATTAATGATGTATGTTATTTAATTTTTGGTTGGAGAAAAAGTAGTATGTCTCATTTGGATTAAAAGTGTCTTTGTTTGACGTGCAATTATTGCATTCGCTTGGCTCCGCTAGCGCTCCGCCTCGCAAATGCAAAAATTGCTTGTCAAACAAAGTTTCACTTTTAATCCGAATAAGACAATGTACTATTTTGTAAAATAGGATATTTACAAAAGTAATTTCTAAAATGGCCCTGGTTACCACTACTTTAACAACTGATCGGCACATTGGTTCTGCGTTACTATAAATGATATTGATGAATTTTAGGATCTGCTATCTTTGGTTTAACGCAAACCGAATTTTCCTTATGGAGAAAATACGAAATTTGTTTTAATACTTTTTACTTGGCTGACAACCTTACATAAAAATATTGGCTAAGCAACCCAGCAAGTTTATAGCAAAGATCTGAACATGCGCACACACAGCAAAGCATTTGAGGCCCGCCAAACCTTTAACTTGACCTTTTAAACTTATTTGTTGTGCACAATGCAATGAATTGCAATGATTTGCGTTTTTCGGTCAACTCCCGGTTCATAAACAAAATAAAATTTTCATCCAAAGTATTCAATTCGGAGATTGGGCAAAAATGCTATTCTACTCCTTTTTCAAGATTCTAATTGATAATTTCTGGAAGAACCTCATCTTTTCAATCTTACACTTATCAAAATGATTTGATGACATTTGACTTTTGTTTAAAAGTCAAAATTTCTTTGGTGTGCAAAATTTCTTGTGTTGAATAAATTAATGAATAGGAAGAAATAAAAATTATTAGTAAATAAATAAATCTTTAAATGTTAAAACGAGAAATGATAATCTTCTAAAAAAGTTTTCATATTCTTTGTAAGTGCAAGGTCAAAACTAGAAGTACGGCTGAGTTTGTTGGTCGGGCTTCGTTATAAGCTAAAGACTTGTTGAAAGGTAACTAGTGAATCGTAATGGCGCGAATGTTAAACTTGGTCATCGTACTTCTTGCTGTTGGTAAGCATCGAATTTTTGCAACATTTAATAAATAAATTTAATAGCACTTAGCACCCAATTAAAAACAATTTTCCAGTAAAAAAGGTACAGTTAACGAACCATACATTTAATTACACATTCATAAAGATTCGCTAGGTACATCAAATATAATAATTGATTGATGAACTGTAAAAGTTTAAAGTTTATTTGTGCAATGTGAAAGTGATTTCAAGAATTCTTTTTAAAGGCTAACCACTAACTCAAAGTCGTTCCTATGTTAATAATATTATTCATTTACTGAGAAAATTCTAAATTGAAGATTTTTTTGCATATTTCAATGTTTTAACATTTTATTTACATTAATTTCAGAATTTGCGTTATGTGCTCGGAAACAACAAACTACTACAAAAAAAGAAGTTGAATTAGACGACGAAACGTCGGAAGAATGTCCAGAGCCCTTTGGATACTTTGCCGATGCCGAACAATGTGATAAATATCACGAGTGTAAAGATGGCAAAATAACAGAAAAGCTTTGTCCAGATGGAATGGTGTTTAATGATTACAGTATCGAATATGAGAAATGCGATTTACCATTCAATATCGACTGCTCGAAAAGGCCCAAAAAGCGTAAGTTACAATTTCTGCGAAAGAATGACTTTCTTTTATTTATATCATTTCATTGCTGTGACTTCAATTAACTTTCTAAACTAACATACATTAAATTCAGGGTCAATAATGAAATATGTATACTTTTTATTCAACAATATATTTTTTATTTTCTCAATTGATGAGCTTATTGTTGCATAGAAACACCTCAACCATCTGAACACTGCCCTAGAAAGCATGGATACTTTTCTCACGAAGAACCAAATGTATGCGATAAATTTTATTATTGTGTAGATGGAATGTTTAATATGATTACTTGTCCTGATGGTTTAGTTTATAATGAAAAAACTGGAATTTGCACTTGGCCAGATGAGGCTCAGAAGAAAGGATGTTCCTCAAAAGGTGAACGACTGATTTATTTATTTAAACAAACTCCTTTTTTGTGGAACTTTTTTTCATAAATTAATTCAAATATTTTCGCAGAGGTATTTGAATTCGATTGCCCGAAAGTAAGTGAAATGGTTGGATTGACACATCCACGTTATGCTAATCCTGATGATTGTCAATTCTTTTATGTTTGCATTAATGGAAACACTCCTCGTCGTAATGGATGCAAGTTAGGACAAGCTTTTGATGACAGAACAAAGAAGTGTGATTGGGCTCGCAAAATTCCGGAATGGTAAACCAGCGTGATTGAAAAAATTCATTACTATTATACTGTAACTTTTATTTTTTAGTGCCGATTGGTATAAAGGTCAATTAACTGATGAACAACTTGACGCCTTAGAAAATCCTCCTAAAGCAAAAAGGCCCAATAATCCTATAAACCGACGAAAACCTTCCAGAAAAAATACAACTCCTGCATATGAAGAAGAGGAAGAATAAACCTACAGACTGAGAATAATAAAATTACAATTTTTATTTGTGATAAATTAATGTGTTATGTTAATAAGTAAATAAAATTGTAATTAATACAACATATTTTTGAAATATATAAAATTTTGTTGCTAGAAACATTTTTAAATAAAATCAAACGTTGTATGTATGGGAAGGATTGTTCACAAAGATTTTCTATAAAAATGCTGATCTAGTTTAGTTTTCAGTACATAACGAAACATACTTTTCGGTTTTTTACATATTTTTTTTACCGCAAACCGGTTCTAATATTTTTAATGCAGATTTTGAATCTGCAAGTTTTTTTGATGCGTGATTCATGCTTCAAGATATGACATTAACATTTTTAATTTATATGGGCGCTAATGGCGACCATTTAAAATACAGTTGGGAAAATTTATTTTTTCTCTTTTCGTCGATATAACTTGATATTTATGATAATATTTTTATAAAAAACTGTGAGTTTTTCTGTTTGTACTATAACTCGTACATTATGGCAAATTTCTGATGCATTTCACCAGTTCCACTCCGCTTTAAATTCAAAAGATTCGAAATTGTTTATATCTATTAGATCTCTTTTATTTTTATTTATTCTCTTTCCTAAAAAGACACGTAAAATGGATTAACATTATTTTCACTTTCTATTCACAGAATATTTACTGCTTATTAACATTAATGTAATGAAGTAAGAAATACATAAAACAAAACAACAAGTATGCAAAAAATTATAAATTACACCGGATGTATACCGAATCTATATCATTAATCTACAATATTATCTGTATTTCCTTTTCATAAGAAATTGTGTGTCTCCCTAACTCAGGGAAGACTTGATCAGGGGGGTGAAAAACTAGATCTGAATCTCTGCACAAAGATAAATTTTGGTATTGTTGTTAGTTGGTAATCACGTTATCCAAGTAACCACTTGAGAAAATATGGATACAACAACATTTAAGTGCTTTAATCGAGAATTACTTAATGGGAATTTAATTTAATGGAGACACAATTAATGCATAATATTTAAATCTTTGCTTTTATAATAATAAAATTTTTGAGACTGTTCAAAATATTGCATTATATAATAAAACAAATAGAATAATATATTGAACCAGAACATGGAAGAATTCTAACCCAAAAATCAGATAAAAATATGAGACCGGGAAATGATTACGACTTTGGCAATTAAAACGAAATAGTAATATGAGAAACACAATAAATAAAAATGAAGAAGGCGTATAAAATTCGAATGGGCATATGAAGCGTAAAAATGATGTTAAGCGAATGATGAGCGAAATGGAGGAGAGTTGACAAGATACAGAATCAATGGGACAGCAGATTGGTGTGTGATTATAATGAAGGTAATGAAATGGAAAGAGATAGAGAAAAATTATATCACAAATCAGAATCTCGAAATAAATAATATACAAACATTTGGAAAAATTCTCGGTTAGAATCCACATCAAACGATGAAGAGCGATCCACTTCGAGAGAAACACTCGAAATTACTTCTTCAGAAAGAATGCATAGTTTATATGAAGTATTAGATGCCATTTGGATGTGTTTTATCTTTTAATATACAAGTTATCTTCATATTAGATCAACAATATTACTTTTTTCGTTCAAAAAATATAAAAAAATAATTCGTCGTGTGAATTCAGAACTATCCTAAATGATATTGACAAAAATGTACAGGAGAGCATTTAAAAGTTTATATTTTTATTCCTTACACTTACAGTGGTTACCTACAGGAATTGTGATCAGAATCAGAATCATACATGAATCCATTTGAAATCAATTTTATGCTTTTATATGGAAAAGAAGAAAATGAGAAATTACAATAATTATTACTTTTAGAAGCGTAAGTTATTAAATTATAATCCATTCTTTAATTTATACACAACAGTGGAGTGATGTGATCGCTGGTTGAGTTACAGCGCGGAAATTCTGGGTTCAAATAGCGGACTTCACAGAATTTCTTAGCTCGGCTTTTCAGTGGACATCCGCACGCTGTGGTGAAAAGTTATAGTAATAAGAGTAGCAAAAGAGGAGTAATCCACCTCGTGAAATGGATTGTGACGACTTCTAATGAAGTGGCAATATTCCGACAGGAATGGAAAGCCCTCGATTTGATTCCTTAATTTAAATTTTTCAAATCAATATATTCGCTTTTCAAATGTAAATTTTCAACAATGAAATGCATTTCGTCGACCAATAAATCATAAATCTTATTCAACTCAATATTATAATATTATTAAAGATATTTTTAATATAATTTTTACAAACTACCCAAATTTTCATATAATCGTAAAACCTAAATTTAAATGTTGAATGTTAAATTTTTATCATGTCACTTTTATCAAATTTTCTCAAATGTGCCAATCAGTTTTCAACAAATAATCTACAATTTTAATATTAATAAAACATTTTTTAACTTTGTTCAAATGGTTCAAAGCTGGGAACATAGCAATGCCCCCTCCCATCGCCGTTTATTATATTTTCTTTAATAAATTACTGACGTAACTTTTCATTCAGTTCAAGTAGGTAAGGATCATTATTAGAAAATAATCATAACTTTTCTTTTGCACGTCAACCATAATTAAAGAACACTAATACATAGTTGGCATTTAATTTACAATAATTCATTTCAATTGACACTCAACCTATTTACAAAATTATTCTTACTTTTCATTTAAAAATTTAATTTTTACCTAAAATGATTCGTCCAATTTTAACTTCTTATTTCAAAATTAAATTTTGGTTTGTTTAATTTAATTTAATTAAAATAATTAAACGTTTTGTTCCAGGGATGGATCCTATTCCTTATGAAAGTATTTTTTATCCTTATCTTACGTACTTACATATCTGCATCATGACTGACAGTCAGATAGCGTTAAACGCTTTGGAAGGAGTAGAAATACACTCCAAAGTTGTAAAGCACTGCCTCGAGGTAATAGTAGCACTATTCTCATAACGCAACAGCCTAACGCTGAGGTGGGTGACAGGGCACGTTGGCGTAATGAGCAATGAAAAAGAGGACTCATTTGCTAAGGAAGCTTCAGGAAAATACCTGGTAGGTTCAGAACGAACTTGGAGGATAGCGTATCAGACCGCAAAGGGACTATTATGGAACTACAAAGAAAACAACACCTTATGTACTGGGAGGACTTTCGGGACTAAAGCTGAAACGAAAACTAACCCTCTGAGCATCAGCAACCCATAATGAGAGGGTTGACCCAAACAGAAACCAAAGTCCGTCACAATCCAGAGATGACCTATCCAGTTTGTTTAGCCACGATGTTAATGGGCTAACTCTAGATTTGTGCGAAGGCTGACCCGTAGGTTCTGAAAAAAAATGGTATGTAGCTTGGGGAAATTCAAAAAAACGCAAATGACAATAAAGTACTTCAATTGATAAAGTGTTCCCACTACAAATTTTAAAAGTACCCAATATAAAACACGGCAACCTCTAACAGTTATCCAAAATTGAAACACAATAGCTAAAATACACGTCGGTTTACTCGAATCGGAAAAGATAAAATTGCTTACCTCGAGCTCGTATAAGCTTACAATATAATGGTGACAGGTGCTCGCTTTCTAACGTATGGCTCAAAGGTGAAAATCTGGAGTACTTGTTAATTCTACACAGGAAACACTTGATCGACTTCGCAACACAAAACACAGCTTGCAGATCTGATGTTGGAGCTGATAGGCAAGATTGGACCATCCAGGTAACCAAGGAATTCCCCACTCGTCATCCAAAACAACAACAATGGTCGTTAACTCGAGGTTATAGTAAACAACAACCAAAAACGTCGCTAACCGAATAAAGTCTAATGTTATCGGATGAATTTGCTCACCAAAAGCTGCATAGTAGTTTGCGCATAGAAAAGCCTCTCTTTTCTCCAGATGTTCCACGGGAGCTCAAAAATACTGCACGACAGCCGAATTACTCTTATCTTAAACGACTTGTACGAGAAAATAGTCATGTTGGCCAAAATTATATATTTGTCCACGCCAACCACCGGCACATAACAAAGTCGTTGTGTAATTCGTACGTCCACTGTCGTATTCTGATATTCCTATAAAAATAAAAATGGACCACATTGAGAAAATATGTTAAATGAAATTAAAAGTGGTACCACGTAACAAATGCAAAAATTCGTTACAATCAAGGCAGTCGCCGAAGTTCATTGGAGGTCTTCTCCAGCTGAGCAGAATACAGCTGAGAAAAGCAGTAGCTGGGATCGTCGAAGATCCTACATGTAGAATGTGTGGGGAGGAGGAAGAAACTCCATACCACATACTATGTGTATGTCCAGCCGTACCCACATGAAGATTAAGATACCTCGGTTATCCTTTAGTTATCCGACAATTGAGGATTCTTCTATGCTCGAGAAAACATATTTTCGTAATTCGCTATTATTTTGTTTATCACTCAAAAGAATTGCACACCTTTTTTAAAAAATATATACTTTTGTGCAATTCTTTGAGTAATAAACAAAACAACAACGAATGAGAAAGTGTATTTTCGAACTTGGAAGTATTCCTCTATTGTCTATATTAAGTAGGTATACATACATGATTCCAAATTAATGGTACTTTGTGTTTGTGTATTTTAAAGTAGCAAATTTTAAAAGTTTAAAAAGTGTTAATCCAACATTGTGACACTTTTTACACAGCATTACAGAAGTTTTGCTAACCAACTCTTTAGAATATGAGCCAACCAACCCCAGACCACCTTATACAGATGATTTTAATTTTCTGGCTTGCATTAATGTTTAAAGGCTATAATTTAATGTACTGCAAAATTGTATACAGTTATTTATAATGTATGTGGTTATCAGTCAATTTCAAGATGAATTTTGATTTGAATTAAATTGGAATTCGACTCTGGATGAAACAAGAATCTTATTATGACTGTCCCTCCTCGGAAGGCAATGTCAAACCACCAGGTTGTAATCTACCCAGAGAACCTTTGTGGTCGCTAACATCCATTAATGAATTTGCAAATAATAATAAGAAGAAAAGTTACATTATAAGTGAGTACATTTGTATTTCAGAAAGCATTAATTGTAATGTTTGTTAATCTGAATTACAATTGATGCTTTCTGAAATACAATTGACAAATTCGAATTAAAAAATTACGCTTTCTGAAATACATGGTGACCGTTTCTGAAATAAAACTTAAAAATAATTATGTAAATGGCTAAGGGCGGCAAAGATCCATAATGTATGGTATGCTATGGTATGTATTGTCTATATTTTTCACAACGTGACTTTAGAGAGAGGTGTACTGTAGTCCAGTCAAAATAGACAAAAAAAAGTGCAAAGTTTGCAATAATTCGCATCCAGCTGAAAATTGGCATAAACCTTAAATACACTATTACAAACAAAATATCAAAAGTCCCCACCGATCCCACATCTGCTAAAAAAGTTATTCAAGGTCAAAAGTCAACAATATCGATTTTTTGCATTTTGCTCGTAAATGATAAGTGTTATCGTAAAAATAGGTTAGACAAAAATTGTAGATCATGAAATTCTCTACAAAAATTATTCTTATACTTATTTTCGTACGAATCGCTATTCCGGATATATCGCGATTTCGAAAATCACTTAATCATTACCAATATTACCATTTTTTCAATCAATAGGACACTGTCTAATAAAACTTCCCAACTTTTGAATCGTGATATCTGATGAATAACGATTCGTACGAAAAAAAGTATAAGAATAATTTTTGTAGAGAATTTCATGATCTATAATTTTTGTCTAACCTATTTTTACGATAACACTTATCATTTACGAGAAAAATGTAAAAAACCGATATTGTTGACCTTTGACCTTGAATAACTTTTTTAGCAGACATGGGATCGGTGGGGACTTTTGATATTTTGTTTGTAATAGTGCATTTAAGGTTTATGCCAATTTTCAGCTGGATGCGAATTTTTGCAAAGTGAAATGTCTATTTTGACTGGACTACTGTGTTTTGATTTTTATAATAAAATGAAAACATTTTTATTCAAAATTATATCAGACTAATAATTTGTTTCCGATAAGTTAGTTTGTATGAATTTTATTTCAAGGTATATCCGGCTAAAAGCTTTTCAGTTCATCACACTAAAGATGTTCATAATCTGACCAAAGTTGGTAATTGAGTAACAATCGTGTTCATAAAATTTTCTTCACATTTTACTATTGCTTTACGATTCCTTGTTGCAATCAGATGATATTATTACAAAGTTAATGTACATATATTAATGGGACCAATTTTTGTTTAAAAAAAATCATCGTGATTGATTGTGGTTGTGGAGAAATAGTAAATTTTGTGAAAATTGCTATCCTCGAAAGTAATAGTACTTCGTGCGTGCCGAAGTAAAAACTTTTTATTTCAATGTAATTTCTTCTAACGGATTCCTAATTTTATGACTATGAATTTCGTCAACTTTTACTTTAGACATCATGGATAATTCTTCCTAACTAAATAATGAAATTGCTTTTGTTATGGTATAGGAACTACATTTTAAATTATTTTTATAATGGATTGTAGCCACAGCAGTGGAGTGATGTGATCGCTGGTTGAGTTACAGAGCGAAAATACTGAGTTCGAATCACGGACTTCACAGAGTTTCTTAGCTCGGCCTTCCAGTGGACATCCACAAACTGTGGTGAAATTGATTTGATTGATTGATGGGACGATATAGTCAGAGTTGTATTGATAAAATATTTTGTTTTGTATGTTTTAACTGTTCAAAGTTATCACAATCCATTTATCTTCTAGTAATTTTTGAATTCTAATTTTTATTAGTAAATAGCTATTAGGGCAAACAAGGAAGCAAAAAAAAACTTGTTCAAATCAGAAAAAAAAAGTGAGTGTACCAAGAGCAGAAAGCGTCATTGCCTCTTTTAGGTGATTGTTGATCTTGGTTCAATCTCCATACGGGAACGGAAATAGACTACTTTCTGACCTAAGTATATATTCAACTATTTATAAGCATTGGTTTTTAAAGTGTTGGGCTCGAGACCTCCTGGGGGGGGGGTCACCGAGGCTGTTCAAGGGGGTCGCCGATTAAATGAAGAAGATATCAGGATTAATGTTTTATATTTTTAATTATTTTTATTTATTTTCTATTCCTGGGACATAATGCTTCAAGGTGAAAATGGGGGGCCCTAAATCAAAAGTTTGAAAAGCGCTGAATTATCTGCATGCTTAGTAAATATAGCATAGCATGCAGTTTTTAATATGGCAGGTCAAATATAAAATTTAAATAAACACCGATGAGAAGAAGAAGTACAAAGAAATGCGGAGTAAAGGTAAAACAGTAAAAATTAACTCTCAGAAGCCTTGAAAAATGATTCAGTTAAAATTTTTTTATATAAAACCTAAAAGTTGTAGTGACTAAACATTTTTATTAGCATATAAATGTTCCAGTTTCAAAGTCGTAACTGATACATCCTGAATCTTGACAGACATTTTAAAATATAATGTAATATATTTAAATAATTATTATTATTGGATAATTCATAAATTACTTTTGATTACCTTAAATTTTCAATTTGTCAATTTTAACTCATCAGTTACCCTGTATAGCAGCGATTCTCAACCTGGGGGTCGCGGATCTATTTTAGGGGGTCGCAGAAAATTCAGCGATTTCTTTCCAAAATTAGTTTTGAATTTGAATTGGAAATTAGTAACCTGAATTTCCACGACCTATTTATGCGAGGCAGGATTTTCAGCTTTATGCATAAATAAAAACAAGGCAAAAAATCGACTTGAAGTGGAACCTGTACTTAGGATTTCCCTTGCTCGAACAATTGAATATAGGATTGATAAACCTGTCCCGTAGCCAGGGGATAGCGACCTTTTAAAATAAAAATATGTCAATTAGTAAGTTTCTAATTCGTGATTATAAATTAATTGATATATTTTAATAATTTACAGAAAATTTTCCCATTCCACATTGGACCTTTTGTCTGAAAACGTTCAATAATAGATTGAACAGAAAGTTGCAACTTTATTAAATACTTAATTTTGATATAGTGTAGTGTCCACCGGGAATCGCTCTTTATCCTCGACGAACGCTACACACTTACCTTCGTGTCTCTCAACTTATATGAGACCAAAAATGCTTAACACTGTTTTTGCCCCAACCTTGCAGCTCGTCTTACTTCCCGCTAACGTTTTACTCCAATCGTAACCTTGAGTCAAGATTCCTTAATTCAACAATGATAACAATGAAACGGTTACATGTTAATTTCGACTCGATTTATTTATATAACACTTAATTTTGCTCCCTTATACAACCCAACAATTTTATTATCCCCAATTAAATGTTTAAAAATACAACTAGCTACCTCAGTATCCTTAATTTCCGGTAGTCTTCCCACTTTCGCAATTCCAGTCACGAACAAACATCAACCAATTCCACCAACGCCAATGATTCTTCCCTTGATTCAGCTACGGTCCCACAATCGTTCTACCTTGGAACCCAGTAATTAATCGTCAATCAATCATCCGCCAATTTATGTCCAAGTACGGATCCAATTATTTATTTTGAATTACCAATCCAACAATTTTTATTCTCCATTATCAATCCCATTAAATAGTGTTCAATAATTTTCTTCCAAAATTATTTTGATTTCTAATTAATCAATTCGTCACCCAAACATGCGACTTCTCGCCTTCAATAACTTTTCTTAATTTTTCTTCTCCCCAACGAGCGACTGCTCACCTTGGGCAATTTTTAATGACTTGAATTAATATTTCTTCTCCCCAACAAGCAACTGCTCGCTTTGGGCAATTTTTATTAACTTGAATTAATATTTCTTCTCCCCAACAAGCAACTGCTCGCTTTGGGCACTTTTTATTAATTTGAATTAATATTTCTTCTCCCCAACAAGCAACTGCTCGCTTTGGGCACTTTTTATTAACTAATTTGTTTATCTTTTTTCATTTCCATCACGACCTCGTTTTTCACTTGTTTTTCTGTTTATTTAACTCTCATCAAATTTTCTTGGTCCATTCTTTGATCTCGACTACCGTCAATTAAGGATACCTAACTAAATTCATAGTAACAACAACAATTAACATATTTTTATAATAATTTCCTTTAATTTTGTACACAGTACAAAACGCTTTATTACTTTTAATTCAGGAAACATGCAATTATTGCAATAATTGCACGTCCAATGACCACTCTTCCCAAAGTTACTTTTCCTCAGCTCAGGTCAACTTAAGTTCGTCATATTATGAATTTTGTTCCAAATTGTCCTGAACTGAGTGATCCTCTCTTCGTCGCGCACAGTCTGCAAGACCGTGACTTTGACCGGTGTTAAGCATTCTTATCTCAGGTTTTCACCGCAATAGGTACAAGTTTTTTAATTATTTCTATTGAAAATTATTATTATTAATTTTTTAAGAATTCTTTTAATTTTTTAATGTTACACATTCGCATAAAACTATCTTTATATATCTGCCAAACTGGTAAATTTTCTAACTTTTCTTAAACCGCGTTGACCTTGAAATTTCAAAAATTTTCGCCTGCGGCACTTGATGAGGATCCCCCCGCACACCCATGGTACTAAAATTTGCCTGGCCATACAAACCGTTTGCCCTACCTTTATTTTCGGTCCGACTACGGGCCTGTGATAAACTCGTATCAAAACATCAAGATCAAAGAAGTCATTAATAAATAAAAAAAGGTCAAGTTGAGTATTTGTGTGTTTTTTTAAAAATTTATCGTTTTTAAATATAAATTTTAAACAAAGTAATTTATGACTATTTTTGTTACTGGCATTGTTGGGGTCGCGGAAAATAAGCAAGACAATTTGGAGGTCGCGTCGTAAAAAGGTTGAGAACCGCTGCTCTATAGTAGTGGCTTGGTATGAACGCTGCTTGGGTTACAAACAGAAATTCTCTCATCAGTTCCAATCTCTGATTTGTTGGAATTTTTTTATCGGTTCTACAGTGAACATCCACATGCTTTGGATTTAAGAATCAGTTGTTTATTTAAATAAGTCTGTCCAAACGTTAAGGTCAGAAAAGAGAGAAAAGTTACAATTTTGATTATGAATGATCTCTTAACTTTCAAATAAAGAAATGGTAAAAATTAAGTTTAGGTAAAAATTTAAAAAATTTCCAATACCAGAAATATTCGATCACAACGGAAGATGTGTCTTTGGTAGGCTGTAGGTAGGTAAAGTCAATTATGACATAATTAAGAAATATTAATTAATTTTCATCAAATCACCAATTTGCAATTCAAAATTCAAATTTCTAACCACAATTACCAAACTATAGGCGAAGAATTAAAGGTCAAATTTGTAACTATAGCCTACATCACATATCTTCCTCTTGGATAATATCATGCAAATTTAGGCAAATGTATAACTTTTATGTAAAAGATATTACGTCATATATAAAATGGGTAGGTAATAACTGTTATTACGAAGAAAACAGCAAACGATTTAATTTAATAGTCTTATTAGTATAAAATAACAAAAAATTTAAGCATTAATTTGATTTTATTGGAATTTCTTTTTCGAAGTCATCAAAGAGTTGGTTCATAATTAAGATTAGAGGTCGTAACAAATATCATGCTGTTATGTAATCACATATAGGCGACTCCTTGCACTTTCGCCGTAACCTATAGCAAGTAGGTGAAAGTTTTTGTTATTTAAAATATTCAAAGTTTACGACCCGAAAAAAATATTGTAGATTAACAAAAAATTGGGAATTTAGTCAAAAACCAAAATTTAAACAGATTTTATGCACCTATATATTCGAATTAATGCAAATTTCGAACTGTAGGGTCGTAGGTTCGATTCCTGGTTGCTACCTAATTATTTTTTTTACATTGTCGTGGTTTGGATTCCACGTTTAGTCGGTAAATGATAAGAACTGCAGAGTTGCAATTCGGTCTTGCGAGATTTTTCCGGTTATAATTTAATATATCAAGGATAAGAATGCTCTTTTGCATCATTGGTGCTCGAAAGGTGTTAATTCGACCTATAACTTTTTGGATATAAAGAAGAAATCGTTATCAAATTCTTACAACTAACTGAGCTTATCTTTCACAATCAATAAAATGATTTCTTCAACAGTAAAATGTTATGGCCCTGCATTACTAGACATGGTTTTTCGTATAAATTTCAAGGAAACCTGTCAATTTTAAAGTTCCTTCAACATAATTTTGTCATATAAATTATCGAAGTCAATCATGCAATTGTTTGCAATGTTAAAGCAATTTACTTATTTATAAAATTAGAAAGAATTTCAAAGTAAAAAACTGAGACAAAATTTCTCCTCGACCTTCAATGGCTATGAACATAATCATGGATTAAAGTTTCTCGACTGTGTCGCTTAATTTCTTTGCATGAAGTCAATGATTTTGTTGCTATTTAACCTTGATGAAGTATAGGGGTGTTTGGAACAAATACATAGATTGATTATTCGTAAACACCTACACGTCCAAGTATACCTATATTGGGCATGTATCATAGCTGCACCTTTTTCTCCAATGTCCTTTACAAGAATTTTTTATCAATCGAACAATAAGTGATAGAGAAATTGTTTTAACAGAAGTATGAAAGGTGAACTTCTTTAAAGTGGTAGGAGGTAAAAAGTGACTACCCAAGTGTAATGAAAATTAAATATTCTTAATCGTTTAACGCTCTTAGATTGGTTGAACCACTGAAAGCAAGTTCTTAAATAGAAGAAGTTGTCGCAAATCATCAGTTTGTAACAGAAAGTAGACATTATATCACCTAATTATTAGCCTAATTATTAAACATAAAGTGAAAATGAATGTTTTTATAATTGGACTCGTTTTTGCATTTTGTTCTATTACATGTAAGTATTTTTATTTCTTTTTCGAATTCTAATTAATTTTCTCGGAATTCAACTTTTATATTAAATAATGAAAAATTTTAATATTCAATTCACGCTGAAAATTCAAGGGAATCCTGTGATTACTGAATAATAAATTTGCCGGTAATTTTAACGAAAGGTTAAGGACACGAATCCTGAATTATTCGCACAAAAGTAATAAAATATAAGGAATAAATTTGATTATTTAATTAAATTACTTAAGATAATCAAAAATATGTTGAAATATTTCTACGATTGTTGTATCATATATGTAATATACTAAACTTTCACTTTTATGTAACTGGTTACATTATAATATGCCGGTTATTCAAAGCGTTTCGATAATTTATGTTTTCTTTTAGATGCTCAAAAATTTAAATGTCCCATAAAGGATGGAAGTTATGAAGATTCAATTCAATGTGATAAATACTATCAGTGCGAGGATGAAATTCCAACTGAAAAATTATGTCCCGATGGGCTCGTGTTTAATCAAAATTTAAGAAAAATCAATAAATGTGATCAACCGTTCAATGTAGAATGCGGAAATCGTTTAGAATTACGTTAGTAGTTTTGCCACCCAAAATCCATCTTCAATTTTATTGCAACTCATTCTTTTTAGAAACACCCAAATCAAACAAATTATGTCCACGCAGAAATGGATTCTTTTCTCATCCCGAACCCAACGTATGCCACATCTTTTACAACTGCATCGAAGGAGAAGCTACCGAAGTAAAATGTACTGCAGGTTTACATTTTGATGAATTCACCGGAACTTGTGTCTGGCCCGAAACTGCAGGACGTGAGGGATGCGACGAATCAACCACCAGTAAAATTCTTGCTATTCAAATGTATCCCCGATAACATTTTACTTTTAGCTAAACTCCAGGATGGATTCGTATGTCCAAAAGTGAGCCAAACTGATCATAACGGTCAAATTGTTGTTCATCCAAGATTCCCTCATCCCACCGATTGCCAAAGATTCTACGTGTGTTTGAACGGTCACGAACCCAGAGATTTAGGTTGTCAAGCTGGAGAAGTATACAACGACGATAATCAAAGATGTGATGCTCCAGAAAATGTTGTTGGATGGTACGTAGTTAACAAAAAGTTAGCTAAAATTCCAATTATTTTGTTTTATTTTATTTTACAGTGAGGATTGGTATAAGGACGATCAACCACCTTCAAAGAACAAGGCATAAGAAATCTTAATCATTTTTATCCTTGGTATGATTGTGAAATTGTTTTTATAAACACTTCCTGTTCCTATTGCAACAATTTTACGTGCCTGAATTTTATTGTTAATTTAACTTTTGAAAACTGTTTTTCAAATTTTTGTATATAAAATTACAATAAATAAGTTTTTTTATTTTGTTATTTCTTACATTATGATATAACCTGACTGTGCCAATAACAAAATATGAATATACGATTTAATATTATTACTTCATCAAACAAAACAAGAAAAATTAATTTATTGGTGGTGAAGAGCAAACAAGTTAAAAAGATGTTATCGATTCATCAGTTGTAAAAAATTCTTGTATGTGGTTAGACTTAAAAATATTGCACTTCCTATTTTCTGAGAAGTAATCATGTTTAACATATTTTCTTACATTTCATTCTTTATTTGTCTGTCGGGTAAGTTTTTAAGTGTAAATTTGTCAAAGTTTTAATTTACTTTGCATCAATTAGGTATTACGAATGTTTTAACCCAGGATATCGATTGCAAGCAAGGCACAGGTTTCTTCCCTGATCAGGAGCAGTGTGATTTGTATTATATTTGTTCTCGAGGAAAGGGCGAAGTTAAATTATGTCCAGACGGATTAGTTTTTGACGATAAAGATCCAAATCAGGAAAGATGTGTAATTCCAGCTAATGTCGATTGCACAAGCCGACCTATACTACGTAATTAAGTTTTAATTTAAGCATTACTTAATTTTTACGATGATTTAAATGTTTTAGAACCTGCTAAGCCAAGTAAAGGATGTCCTCGTGCCAATGGATATTACCGCCATGAAGATCCGGTAAAATGCGATAAATTTTATAATTGCGTCGATGGTGTTCCGCATGAAGTTTTGTGTCCTTCTGGTCTTGTCTATGATGATGCAGTTAGTACTTGTATTTGGCCGCAAGATAATCACAACAAAGATTGCACCAAACCAATCAAGGGTGAGTTAGCATTTTTCAATTTTAGATGAAAATTCTGTATGGTTCTTTTTGTAAATTAGGTATCCTGGATGATGGATTCTTTTGCCCAGAAGAGCACATAACAGGTCCCGGTGGGCAGTCACTTCCTCATCCAACTTTTGCACATCCCAATGATTGCCAAAAGTTTTATATATGCAGAAATGGAATTGAACCCCAAAAAGGATCGTGCTCATATGGAACCGTTTACAATGAAGATACATTTTCTTGTGATGATCCAGCTAAAGTACCTGGATGGTAAATATGGTTAAAATTAGGTTAAATAAATTCTGTATGCTCTTTTTTCAGTGAAAAATATTATGACGGAGTAGAAAATGCTGAAGGGAAAAACTAAAGTTTATAAAAACAAATTACATATCAATACTTCTGGTACATTTTAATTATACATCAATAGGAATGTGAAAATTATGCAATCTTAAATAATTGGAGCAGTGAAAGCAATTTTATTATTAATAAAGCGATTTATTCGATTTTAAAATTATGTATCGGAATATATTTTTAAAGTAAAATTGTATAAAAATAGCTTGCTAATTTCAAGGTAATCCACTTTTGGTTAAATATGGCAATTTCTGAAATTTTTATTAAAATTGAGAAGTGGTGATTGCTGCTTCAAGTTTATTTAAAGTTTGCATTTTAATTTATACCATTTCTTAAGGTTGCTAACCGGTACTTCAATGTTTTAAACTTGGAAAATTTTTACGATACAATAATCTACCCATTCCAGAATATATTATTTTTTTGAATTAGTGTAATATTATTTTATTATTATTAAATTTTCATTATAATTATAATCTTGCTAGTGTTATTGCTGAGTTTTCCGATTTTCTTTCTAATTGTTTATTTTCTTCTATAGTAAGTAAACCGGTTACACCTTAAATGCATAAACCCTTTTTCTTTCAGAGCAATTAAATTTTGTACGAAGTTCAACCATGCTCAGGAAGTCTACAATCTGACCGCGTTAATAATCTGTAGGTATACATGGAGATTTAACAACTAAGTACTGTTCATATAAAGCAATTAATTATATTGCATAATAAATTGTCAATACATTTTACCAATCAAAAATTGATATATCAAAAGATTCAAAAAAACGTGACCAAAATAGTATAAAGAGAAATTGAACAACTTATCTACTTATCTGTTATTCCGCGAAAATAAGATATAGTATGAATCTTTCGAATTGGGTGCTACGTCATTGCATATAAGCATCGTGATTGGTGCCAACTAAAGCAGCCTCTGTGATTGGTTAAGTTAGGATGACGTAGCATTTCAATCTATAGATTTGCACTGACTTACAATGCGAAAAGACTATATCAAGTTTTATCAAATTTTGGGGTTTTGGAGTGGCATTCGGCCATGAAAAATTCCCGTTTTCAATATAATCGTTGATGGATTGATTGACCTTGGTTCGAAGGTCTAAATCCAAGATCAAAATAAGTAATCCAAAGAAAAGCGATATTTTTAACTTTCACGGGCACAGCTTCTTTAATAAATAAAAGATTTGGTTGATTAAAAAACAAAAATGTCGTTTCTAATGCATAAAAGCACCGAAATTAAATATGAAAGGTAGGTAAATATTGTTTAGTGAAGGGTACACTAACAAGCTGTTGAGAACAGAACTTGAAGTAGTAAGTAAGTTAATAGAAAGTGTTGTAAACGTTGGGCGGTCAGTCATCAAGGATATAGCAACCAATATGAAAGCCTTCCTGTGTGCTACCGTATATTTAACGGCCTTTGTTTTTGGTACGTACTTACTTTAATGAATAACTAACAATTAAATTTATATTAACAAAGCGACGAATCCTCATTTCCTTGTGTATATAGATCACATTAACAGGAGAAAGTTCAAGTAATTTACAATTTAACAATTTTTTGCACTTGAATATTTTATAAATTTTTTAACATTTAAATAGAAACAAATTTAATGATGTACAAAGGTTGAATTTATATGAAAAACTTGTTATTCAGCTTTCCATACTAAACTGTTAATCAAACGTATTTAGTTCATGAAAGTTGTTTCATTATATGTTTATCCCTTTTAGTGCTCTAGTTCACTTACTAGTTAAAAAATAACTAAAAAACACACCAACCCAACCGATTAACCAACTATTTTATTGTTTTCATTTTTCAGTGCAAGGGGGAGTTTTAGTGCAGGACGCTCCGTCGTGTCCAAACCCCGATGGAGTTTATGCATACGCACATCCTGAATCCTGCAATTTGTTTTTCTTGTGCACAAATGGAACTCTTACCGTAGAGCAATGTGAGAACGGTTTGTTATTTGATGGTAAGGGTTCAGTACACCATCACTGCAACTATAACTGGGCTGTTGAATGTGGAGAACGTAAATCAGACTGTAAGTCACCTAAAAACAATTTTAAATAAAAACTAACACTTGTATCTTCAGTAACTCCAATTAGCACACCTGGATGTGAATATCAATTTGGACTTTACCCAGACGGTCCGGAATGTTCCGTCCATTACATCAAATGCGCCCATGGAGAACCATACCCTCAGCAGTGTGAACCAGGTTTAGTGTACGACGAACGTATCCATGGATGTAATTGGCCCGATTTGTTGATTGAAAAATGCAACCCAGAATGTAACATTTTGTAACCATCTAAAAAAATAATAATAGTAATTACTTGTTTGTTTTTAGCCGTTGTTGGTTTCAAATGCCCTGCGAAAGTGCCTTCCAATAGTCCAGCAGCAAGATTTTGGCCATACCCTCGATTTGCCGTTCCTGGAGATTGCCACCACTTGATCACTTGCGTAAACGGCTTCCCTCGTCTCATATCTTGCGGGGATGGAAAAGTATTTGACGAATCCAGTCTAACTTGCGAAGAACCAGAGCACGTACCTCACTGTGGAGCAAAATAAAATTCATAATGTTTTTATTTGTAAAATTTACATTGTTTTCGTTTCAATCCTTTAGATGAATTATAATACAAAATTGAGTTCCATTTGTACAGTTGTAAATTAAATAAATTATTTCAATAGATTCCTACACCTTGTATTATTTAAATTAGTAGTATATTAATAAAAACAACAATAACAAAAAATAACATTGATTGTCCAATTAGTGAAAAGTTAATTTGGAAAAAATTGAGGACAAAAATATGCGTCATTTTAAATTTCACTTTTAAAGATTAATCTAGAAAAGTCTTATTTTTCGAAAAGAAATTAACAGAATTTATATAACCTGATTGTGGATGCTTTCACAGATTTTTATTAGAAGCAGCAGCAGATGAGCTTGGAATTGTTACGAGTTTAACTTCTTAATAAGAGATTGGAAAGCTATCGACTAGTAGATTATGCAGTTTACTTAAAAGCAGAGTCGCTGATGTCCATTGATCCACAAACCTACATTTAAGACCGGTGTAGCTTTTGGTGTAAACATTAAAAACCAATTAAAATCAAAATTTTGAATATAATTATTATAATAAATAATTAATTACTCCTTTAATTATTCAAATTCAAATTATAGATGGAATTTTTCCAGTCTTTCAGTTTCACTTTAATATTATAAAGAAATTGCAAGAAATTAATGTTTACATTTGAATTTCTAATAGAAGACGTAGTATTATCGCTTACATTTTTATCCTAATTAAAGAGCTGATGTGAAACCTGGAGGCATAAATTCCTTAATGATAGATATTTTACTGATAATGTAGGATTCGGAGATGGTATAAAATGGTTAGAGTAGAAGGGATATATAAGTTAACATAGTGACCTAATTGTTTAGTTTACTCACTGTATTTTGAAACGTCTTCAAGTTTGTATTTTCCTGGTAGTGAGTGCGGAAGTGATATGACCATAGGATAATTTTTAATCGAATTTTATTGACATGCAGGTACGTTAAAATTATTGTTTTCTTATAAATGAAAATTCTTCAATTTTATGATCATCAACCCCATAATCAAATTGGATTCAAATAAAAAATTTAGTAATTTAATTGAATCCATAATAATTATTAATCCATTGAAATGAATTAAATATTTAAATAAAAAGTTTTAAAATTCTTCCTAGTACTATTTTTGATAACATTTTATTATTATAGCTTCTCTTGATTTTTGCAGATTTATTTTACCACTTTTGCTGCTTGCATACTGTTTATGGTATGGCAAGGACAAGCACAAAACGTTCCATTGGACTACAGATACAAAATGCGTCTTCCACCACAATCTCCGCCAAGGGTAGCTCCAAATCCACAATACATGCGGAAGAAAATGGAACAACTTTATAATCCACCTCGTCACTTGAATAAACCACGACCTATTCCAATGCACTTTCCACAGGAATTTAACTCGCCACCAGTTGGACCACCCGGTCCAAAAATTCATTACCGACCAACGCCAACACCACACAGACAGTGGAAAAATCCCAAAATTCCAAAAATTCAATTCACTTCAAGTACCGAAAAACCTTTCCAATCGTCTCTAGCAATAGGAAATACACATGAATTTGATTATCACGTTCAAACCAACAACATTCCAACTAATTCAATTCCGATTAAACAAGTAGGTGAAAAGGGTCCCATCCACACAATTCCAGCTCCAAACCTCAGTTTAGCGGATAAACCTATCGTCGTGGAAGAAGTTCGACAAGAAATTAAACTAAAATCTCACCGACCTCCTGGTCAACATCAACAATCCTTCATACAACAAACTTTTGCTCAACCCCAATTTGATTTCCCCCAACCTCCTCAACAACAACAATTTGTGCAGCAACCACCAGCATACACACAATCGCAACCCGCATTTTCTCACCAAAAAATTCATCAATACGCACAAAACCAACCATCCGCTTCCAACCAGCTCTACCAAGTCACCGAAGCAAATGAATTAGTAGCAAGTAGTGCCGAAAAGTTAGTGCGAACCCAACAAATATTTTTCCAACCTGAAGGAAACCCTAATTTAAATAACCAAAATTACGAAAAGTTACAAAATTCCCAATTTGGAAAACAACAAGAACCCCAACCCTACAAGCCTCCCTCTAACGAATTCGGAAACGGAGAAATAAGCTCAGACGCATTATACGAACTGTTAAAACCTCACTTCGACCAGAAACCCAACTTATTTATACCACAAAAATCATCAGACATTCCAATATCGTTTACCGAATTTAAGGATGCCTCAGATTCGATGTTCAAAACAACCGAACATCAGCAACAAAAATTTGCACAGCCAAACTTCAACCAAGCAAATCAAGTCTTTGCATATGAAAGGCACGCGCCCCAAAAGTTACAAAGCGAAGACAACGAATCGGGATTTTTGACGGCAAATTATAACTTCAAAGCTGATTTTCCATCAAATTCGGTGCCGCAAAATCAAGAACAAGGTTTGCCCTACATACAAGAAGTATTTAATCAGCAATCAAATTATGGTAATGGAAATGTGATCGAGTTAAACGCAAAAAATCAATTTAACAACAATAATCTACAAGAAGAAACGGTTAACGGGCAGTTCTATACGACTTTGGAAAACCAACAATTAGGTGATACATTAGCATCGCTCCAAGCGATCGATCAAGCAAACAATGTGGTATTTGCTAATAAGGATATAGACAATCAGACTCCCTTGGAGATTTACGTTGCTGATGATCAATTCAGTGAACAAGAAAATGGGGGGCAACCTTTACAATACAATAGTGATGGAAAAAGCACGCAAGATGTACGCAACCAAGAACAAACGAACGAACCAAAGAACGAGCAAGTTAGTGCAACAACTAAAAGAAGTAACCCTAGAGGAAGACATGGATCTTTTGCATCGAGGACGAAACCAAAGCAGCAAAACTAATAAATTATTTTGATTCTGAACTGGTGATAGTTAATTGTTAATTATTTTAGTTAATATTTATTTATTTTATGTAATTTATTAATAATTAAACTGTTAAAACGATTTTCCTATTTTTTATTTTTGATAATCAAGTTGCTAAATCTGAAATTACCTAAAACAAAATTTTTGATTAAATGTTCTAATCAATTTTTCTGACATGGAGATGCATAGTAGCTTTAGCAATATTACAATACAGGCACTTAATGCAACATCAAAACAGCATAAAAATAGAGGAATATGCAGGAAGAATCAATGCCTAACTTTGGTGCCTAAACGTCTTCCCCCTTTAGGGCAGCCAAAAGCAAAAGATGAAGAAGCTTGGAACGTTAAGGCGTTACCTGTAAACTGGAGTATTTATTTGGATATTTTTACCGTCACTTTGTTGTAAATAGTTTTTCTAGTCCCTATGTCCAAAAAATCACTAGTAATAGAAAATTTGGAAAAGAATAGAGAAGAACGTCATAATTTGATTCTGGAGGAACTAGATAATCAGTTTCACCGTATTAACACAGACATGGAAATTGAATTGCGAAAAAGTGGGGAATTATTTAAAAATGATTTTAAAATGACTCGTGCAGAGGCTGAAAATCTCATCGCCGTTATTAATGAACCAGAAGAAGAGCAAGTAAGCAATTACAACTCCAAATTTTTTATTCAATTTTCTAACAAATATTGAATTTCTTCTTGTTAGCTGATATTGTTGAACCGAGAACAGTTTGAAACGACGTCTAAAGGTATAGTAACTCTGTACGATGAATATCACCATCAGTTAACCAAATTTGACGAGTTTTTACATTCTCTTGAAAAATCACGAACGGAAAGTATCAAAGCTGTTCTAAAACAAGCTTATCAAAGCTTACATCGAATTTCGTATAAATTACCTTTTGAATTACAGCAATATTTTGAAGGTAAAGTGTTGGTAAGTAGATGGATTCACTTTTGGGTCGTACATTTAGCTTCCACTAATTTTTAGGAAATTAATCAAATGTTGCTCAATAATCTCAGATGTTACGAAGAATTAAAGTTGAAATTAAATCTTCAAGCCGAAAATTGCTGTCGTGTCCAAGTACAAAAAGTGGACTCGATAAAATATAAATGGAGGGAATTGAAGAAGCGACGTGCGTTACGACAACTTACGTAAATAAAATTTGAGAGTATCAATAATTTTGATTCCATTAACGGTTATTAGGGAAAAAAAATTACTGAAATCAAACTGTGAAGCTATGATGTTAGAAACAGATCAAGGAAAGGAAGTTACCCAACTATTTGCTAATAGTGAACAAACGATGAGCAAAGCTTGGACGTCAAATGCTATATCCACGTTTCCAGTTACCTCGGAAAATGTTATTGAATGGACAAGCGAAATGGATCAAATAGTTAGCGATTTAGGTATATTGTAAATTTTAACTGTAAAGCCATTTTGGTCAATTTTAAATTTCAGATTCGTATGCCCGATCTTTAATTGCTTTATATAAGCTAGCAATCGTTAAAGTATTTGATAAATATTTTGAAGATCTTCAAAAACTTACGGATGGAATGATTAAAATTGGCTTATTGGAAGAGACGGAAGCAATTCCTATAAGTACGGAAGTTTGTAAACCGACTATAGACACCGTTACACAACAATACAGTAATGACATTGGAAATTTGCAGGCACTAATCATTGTAAAAAACGCTAATTGATAACTAATATGTCAAATTTTTTTAGAATTTATGGGCATCCATATTTTCCGGTTTGAAGGAAAAACTAAAACTGACATACACATTTTTTCATGCTGCCGCCCACTTATGGGATTCACATTTCTTGAGGGTTCAAGAAGCAAAGCGTGTTGTATTAGTAGATTTAAAAAATTTAATCAAGAAAAATAATAGCATATCCAAGGTAAATTTCTGTTGAAGTTACTTCCTCAAATTTAATGTTCCTTTGTTGAGAAGTCTGTGTAGAATTTTACAATGTAGAAAATAATTTATAATAACCGCTTGGCCATTCATTCAGTTTTTCTAATTTACATAATAATCCACGGAAATGATCTTATTACGAATTGCGCCGTAACTAGGCCAGTGCAAGGCATGGGCGCACAGATTTAAGGCCCAAAATAAGTTAATAGCCCAGTCAAATAAGCATTCAACCTCGGAATGAAAGATAATATGCTATAAATCTTTGTTTTGACATTTTATAAGTTTACTCAAAAGTTCCATAGAATCTCGTGTCCGCGTCTCAAGATATTCAAGGTCAAAGGTCCCAAAAATTGGTTCTTTGTAGATATCTTGATTCCTTTGCTCTAAATGTCATATGGAGTTATTAGAAAAATTGTAGAGCATAAAATTCTCTACTTTGTCTTAAGCAATATTTTATGCAATTAGCCGTTCTTGAGATAGAGCGGGAAGAGTGGGAACGCTTAGCCACATGTTTCATTTTCATCTCATTACTTCCTTATTCATTTATCCATTTATATGAAATACCCCCCCTTGTTTCATACGTCCATATCTTCACATTTTTGGGAAGCCTATTCTCTGTTTACCCAACAGATGCACCAAGGCTCCTCCCCAAAACTTTAAGCCAATGAGCGCATCAACCAGTTTTACACGCTAAAAAATTTTACATAAAAGTTCAAATTATTTTATGACATTAAAAATTAATTTATAGGTTAAAAAAACTATGACATGTTAGTGTTGTAAACGGGAGTTTCAAAATTCGAGCAATAGAAAAATTCTATTCGAATATCCCGCGCGTTTTTAAGGAGGAGCTTCGGGGTGCACCTGTTGGGTAAACAGAGTATAGCAAGATCAGTCACCCCTTTTTTGCAGAGGAAGGGGGAAAATCTTTTTCACAAAAAACACCAGGAGGACCGCGCTTACTAGTGGTATGAGATTTTCACTCAGTAAAAACCCCCTCCCGTACTTAGGTGCTTGCCGCCATTCACGATAGGTACGTGCCACCGCAAGATTTCACCGTGACAGTTATAGATGTGGCTGAAAGCCCTATGTCGCTAATTGCTCTTATTGAGGCCCGATCTCTTCGCCCTTTCGGGACTTTTTTCTTCTTTCCACTTCCACACTGCGATTTATTATACGCCGTAACTTCCATACAGAAGACCTTGCGGCTAAAAGCCCTTCATATAACACTGCGGTTACACAGCTACTTCTAAAATAAACCATAGTTTCGCACTGCGATTTTACGCCGTTCGAAAAACTTCACACATCGCAAGAGTTCCACGTTGCGATTACAAACAACCACCTCCACGTCTCTGTTTCTTTCTGTATTAGCGTTTTTATTTACATCCATTTTTGGATGTACGCCTCTTCAAGTTCTCTCAATCATTAGAACTTGAAGGAACACCTCCACGTCAGTAGATATTTAATCTTTGAAATCGGGGCTAGCGCCCACAATTCCCCGTTGCAACGTCGGTGATAGCGCCGCAGGCTCTCCAATATTACGTCTACTTCCTTTGACAGCCACAACAGCGCCAGCTTTCAAGCCTATGGTCATCAAGCCCCCATTCACGACAGTGGGTCACATTGGTGGTGCACACTACCGTAAAGTGGTTGTCACCACTGCACTGCCCACACTTTTCCATTCCATACGTTTAGATGCCGTCCGTTGTTTAATGTCACTTGCCACTCTGCATATGTTCATCCCCAATTTCATACTTGGGGTCCTGAGCAGTTTCTTCCCTGCTTTTTCATTCACCTCAAGGAGTACCACCTTGCTCTTCTGGGGTGTGGTTTTGAGGAATATAAGTTTAAAGAATCCACCCTTCCAACAACCCTTATGAGTTATGACTTCCACCTTGATCTTTGTATCGTCGATGAGTATGTCAATATTCTTTATCCTCACGGCCGTTTTCTTCATCAGGTCCTTGACTGAGGGATCTCTCTTGTAGTTTCCAGCTCTGCCCTATGTCATCAACCTCGATTAGGGCATCTCTAGTTCAAGTTGACCTTACTCTCCAGTTCCGATCGATGGTGTCCTTTACAACCCGTACAGCCTCAACATAGGTTAGTTTCGGGCTCGTGTTCACCACGAATGCCGAGGTCAGCCTCCTTTTACTCCCCTGGGGACTTTTCGCTGGTGTAAGCATCGTTGAAGTTGGCGTCGCTGTAGATCTTTTCGGTCTTCTTCTGGAGATCAGCCTAAACTGAGTTTCATCTTGATGATCTTTATCTAAATCCTCATCAGGGATCGACAACTCATCTCGTTCCTCCGCTCCGTCTCCTTCAGATCATCTAGTCGGGTTCATCTCATCAGGCTAGTCGGCGATCGCCGAGGGCCCCCAATTCAAGGGGGCCCCGAAGAAGCCTCAAAAAGTGGTTTATACTTGGGGTAAAAGTGATTTTCAAGAATCCCCGCTCTTAGTAAAGGGGCCTCCTCTTCAGTCTCTAGCCGACGGCCCCCAAAGGAGCCAGTCCGGGCCTGCATTCCTGCATTTCCGAAATCTGGCCTCTCCGCTTTTAGGGTGAAATTTTCCCCTGATTCATTTCAACGTCTTCGCTCTACTCCTCTATTTTCGAAATCATATTTTGATCCTGTAAGGTTTTCATCTGAATCATTCCCTACCTTTTTTTTCATTCATACAGGAAATAATTGAATAGTCAGATATTATTATCAGCTAGCCTTAGATACTTTTAAAAATTAACACAAATGATATTTTTTTCAGAGTCAAGAAATACAAGTAAACGTTGCCATAGATTTACTTAGGCAAGCTCCAACGGAAGCAAAACTAGAAGAATATTTTGACGATGTAATTCGGTTATTAGATGCACGCTTAACCATGTAAAACATGAAATTAATACTTTTACGAGTAACAAAAATTAATTGAATTAAAATTTTTAGGTATCGGAACCAATTTTTAAGTGAAGCCAAAATTGTAGAAAACACCAAACTGGTGACGGTAGAACTTGAGGTTCTCATAGCAGAATTAGATTTGTTTTTGAATAAATACGAAAACGTATTAGAAGATGTCAATCCTACTGTACAAAAGCAACGTGCAAGTCAAATTGCTAAAACGGATGAAATTGAAAATTTTCGATCAGATAGTATTTTGCCAGGACAGATGAAACAGTGCGAGTATCAAGTGGATGCTGTTCAAAATTGGATGTTTGGGTTAGTAAAATATAATTTAAATTATATAAAAGAAAACTTGAAATTTCTCAACGCAGTTTTTATTTATGCAACCTATCTTACACCACTAGACCATGATGAGGCTATTTAGGTGTCTTTAGGTATTTTTTATTCATTTTCATTATACATATAGGCCATAATTAAGACTTCATTCGTTGTATTTTATTTTATTTTAACCCCACTTTAAACAAGAATTTAGAGCAATTTGAATAAAGAATCAGATTTTATAAGTACGGAAAATAGTACTTAGGTTTTTTATCAAGTTACTGTATTCTTAGCATCTTTTGGAAGTCCTCTTTAGATAATTAAACGTATTAATTAAATATGATTTGGTACTTTATTGATGTGGTTGCTCGACCTTCGGCCGTACTAAGGAGCAATACGACCATACGTAAAGGCCATGGTTGCTTAGCCTCAGCATCGCTCACAAAATCACGACATAAAATCAGAGGTGCGTTACAGATACACAGAGATACAGAACGGATATTTTATATCTTTAAGAATACACATTTTAAACTGAAATTTGCGCGGGTAATTTGAATTCGCAAGTTAATGTTACATTTAAAACTTTCAGACTATATGAAGCAATAGAAAAGTATTCTGTTAACTGCAGAGAGGAAGTTATGGAAACCGCATTGAAATGGAGTACAGAGCACTCGGAACGAATTGGAAAAAGATATGAATTGAAATATGCTTTTCACTCATCTCGTTACATGAGACTAAAAGAAAGCGTATATGAAATTCGACTTCTTGAAATCAAACGACATACGAAAAGAATAGAAAGGCACAAATTGGTAGGTATTTGTCACCAAAAAATATTATTATATGTTATATCTTATCTTATTTCAAAAGGGTGCTGAAAGTGAAATTGAAATTGTGAAACAGTCATACATATTTTATGAAACCAAATATAACAACATAATTAACGAATTCAAACATAAAATTGAATTAATCGATGCAAAACGAAAGTTGGCAAAGCATTCACATAAATTAAAAAGTTATATTTGTGAAATAATTTTCATTTCAAAGCTATATAGAGACAGATTGGAATCAGAGAGTCAAATTCAAAAAGAATATTACGAAACCCAATTGGGTCGCATTCGAAATGCATCGGTGAAGTGTACAAAGAAAGTTAAGTAGGTAAGATGCTCCTTTGGCCGAACAATAGTTTCACTTAATTTTTTAGGTTATTCATAGAAGGTGGTAACTTCAATTACGATGAAGCTAAAGGAATTATAAAAGATTTGAAAAAATTCGATAAAGTGATAATTAAAAAGTTTAACGCAGCAGTGAAAGAAATTCAAACGAAACAGAAAAAAGTGTTTCTACAAGTCGACTCTTTGGAAGGCAGCACACTTATAATGTTTGATTTAAAAACAAATTAACAAATTGAAATATGTCGAGTTAAAATTTTAGATTCCGCAACGAATTGGAAGAATTGGTGTTCACTGAAGAGTCTGTACAGCTGATCAAAGATATTCAAGTCCTTTTAAGAACGGAAGTTTATAACGCAAAATATATAATTAAAAAATTGGAAGCTATCTTTAAATACATTAAAAACAAACACTTGAAATGTTTGGGAAAGATTGAATTTCTTGACGATTTTGAGTACGATTTCAACGGAATAGTTCCATTTTTATTGGAAGCCCATAACGAATTATACCAAACTCCTCCGGCAATAAATGGTAGGAAACGTTTAACTTTTCAAAATTTATTGTTTACTTTGAATTGTTTTTTAAGCAAGCAGCAGAGACCATCGCGATATAGAAGAGTTGGTTAAAAACATTGGAGGTGCGAAAAATTCCACAAATTATCTTCAATTACTATTTGATCGTGTTCCGATAACAAACACAACTTTTATGTCGAAGATTTGCTGCGGAATTTACAAATCACTGGAACAGCTCCAAACTAATGCCAAGGTATAACTTTTATTTAAGAACAATTGCCTGTACAAACAGATGGACTTAAAACTGCCGGTTCTTGATACCAATCAGGATCTCTAGCAACACCGTTTCTGCGATAAAAGGAAGCTTGTATTACTTGACATCGACCATATCTTACTCCAGTTGCTGTTCTCGAAGAGTGCCACATATTCCACCCATAACCAAAACTTGTGGTTTCGGGAAAATAGTATTTATTTTCAGGAATTACTTCGATTCTATGTCTAAGATAATTTTTTCTTCCATCTTTTTGCGTTCCTAATAAGAAAAGCGTTTACCGTCGAAATTAACATCTTTTAATAATACAAACCAGAGTATAATAACTTTCTTATTGCCGGTTCGATCGGTTTCATTAGATTATCAACTGCATTCGGATCGACTACCGGAGGTGGCGGTACTTTGTCCATCACGTGGACATTTGGATGTCTTTCAGTACCTTGATAAGCTTTTTGTCGATCGCTTACCATTTGTTCCAACACTTCGGGGGGAACGGTACGACTGTTGGGTTTTTCCGCATACGCTATCAGTCGTTCTTCATTTTTGCGGAACCACTTCATACGTAATCCTGCTTCCTTTCTATACGCATCTTTCAGGCACAGCTCTTTGCGTGCATCCATTCCTCTTTCCATCTTCTTATCTCCCATTTTTACTTGGATTTTGAATACCCTAAATAAACTCGAAATAAAAAAAAATAACTTACATTCTTAGAAAATAATTATGTCAAATTTAGTTAAGCCAACTAGGGTTAATTTTATTCTAATTTTATTTTTTTTAGCAATTTTATACCAAACACGTTGACATTGAAAACAAAGATTTAGTTCAACCAAATTACGATGACTTTATGAAGGAAGTGTTGCAGAAATATATCTTTTATCATTTGCAAACTGAATTGGTATGGTTGAACCACATAAATGGTTGTCTAATCCATTATTGTTTTATCTATAAAAGTTTAACAATTTTCTTTTCAAGATTTTTTAAATATTGTCGCAAACTTGAGGAACTTTTTTGTCAAATATTATAAATCCTTTACTGACACTCACTATGATATTCACTGTGAACTATTTGTGGAAAATCACAACGAACTTTTGTCTAAATTTGAGGAAATTAAATTAAACAACCTAGCAAGAATTCATGAAATTATGGGGCAATTAAAACCGCTTCATGGATGCCCATCAAATAAGCATTTGCTTCGGGCTCTACAAAATGAAGTGGAAGAAATTTTGGAAAATGTTCGTCTCATCAACATTTCGGAATTGATCGAGCCTTATGAAGTTCATAATGTAAAATTACCTAAAAATGCATCTCATTCCAAGATTTCTTTTAGGAAAGTCGACTCGTTGCAATAGAATTGTACAACAGAGAACTTCAAGAGATTGATAATAGACTGGCACCACTCTTCAGAGACTCATTCAGTAAATTATTAAATATTCCCTTAATAAATCAATTTGAACAAAAGTTAAAGTTTATGTTTGCACTAAGAGCATCTATTGCAGATGTAGAGGAAACTGGTAAGCCATTAGAAATTCTTTAAATTCAATTTTGTTTGATGCGAGTACGATTTTCAGAATCTGAGAGCCCTTATCACATTCAAATACGTGATATTTTAATTCCTCCAGAATTTGAACCAAATATCGAAAATTTAAGGGAATTTCAAAAAGATGAATTATTGGATAGTTATCAAACTGATAACTGTGGAATGTTTGGATTGATTCGCCCAAATTTTCTAATTCAGGTAAAATCTGATCTAATTTTTATCTTAATTACCTCCTGGGCTTTTTTGAGCAATTCATGAGAAAATCAATTTGAACAATTTGGTTAAAAGCAACCGTTGACAAAATCGGCTCATGTTGGCTTTTCCACATGCCCCCTCTGCCCCAAATCGAAGTTTTGGGTGAAATTGGTATCAATCGTTAGATCGTATTTTCCTAATCTAGATTAATCTAATCGTTAGAGAAAATATTTTTTATGACCTTTCTTTAACCTTATTTCATAATTGAACTTATTAAATCCCTCGCTTCCAAACGGAGCTGGTAACAACAGATATTTCAATGCAAAATATCCAAGCAGGTAAGCCGATTTCGCCAACCAGCGTTTATTCTGTACGTAGCCTAAAGATGTCTGGCGGAGTGCCACTGCATTGCACTCCCTGCACGTGGCTAGTTACGTCACTGTCAACAGCTTTTACATCCGAGAGTAGAAAAATAGCATAATAAATCAGTATTTTTAAGGTTCCTGCTAAGCAAAAAAAAATGCCAAACCGAACACGGCCAATATAATACTAACCATGTGAGATGTGATTTCTTATGTTCGGTTGTAAGATTGGCCATCCGAAATCGGGATTGTGCAACAAATGAATTTCGACATTAGCGCCCAAAGTAGGTTTTCTGAAGAAATATTAATGTGCAATTTCTCAATATTTTATTGGCTATTACAAGTTCTTGTGACCCCTCCATTATAATTGTGTGTCCAGGAAACAAAAACTTTATACACCAACAACAGTTCCAAATTGACCGCTTGTTGTCGCCACCCTATGTTTTGCACTAGAGAAGAATGCGGGACTACTTTTTCTTGTCCCGTCCCGTCCAATCCCGTCCTGCGGGTCCCGCACGTCGGCAGTACGGTACTGGCGGCAGACAAAGTCTTTTACAGCCACCACACTAACAAAGTATTCTTCTTCTTCTCAACCTTTTTTCCGCCCACTGCTGGACATAAACCCCTCCCATTGAAGGTTTTTGGCCATAACTTACCACGCCGGCGCCGGCCAGACAGGTTGGTGAGTAGTCCCCAGATCAATGTTGGACTATAGTTGTTTTACATCTAGTAGCAACTTGCTAGGCTAGCCTTCAGATGTGCCTGTAGCCCTGTTTTTTGTTAACAGTGGCAATTCGTCAACTTATGCGGACCGCCGGCTTAACGTGCTCTCCCAAGCACGGAAACTTGGAAATAAGAAAGTTTGCCTCTCCGCAGATTTGAACCCGGTACCCTGCGTTCGCATCCAACTGCGTTAGCTAAGGCAATGACTGTCTCTAATTAACAAGTATACAAAGAAACAAAGTATTATCATAGTATAATGCTATAGAATTCTATTAGGATTATAATCCTATGTTTATACTATCCATACTATATCCATACTATAGTATGGTGAGGCCCGGACTGGTTAGGTCGGCGATCGCCGAGGGCCCCGAATTGGCCTCAAAATAGTAGTTTATACTTGGGGTAAAAGTGAACTTTTACCAAGTGTTCGAAATAGCGGAAAATGTGTTTTACAAAAATCTTCTCTCTTGGTAAGGGGGCCCCTCCTCAATGTCTAGCCGTGGGCCTCCAAAGGAGCCAGTCCGGGCCCCTGACTATGGTATTACAACATGATATCATGGAGGATGGCGGGAAAATGAAACATGAACCATGAACCTTGTTTCGCCGTTTGAAGAAAACATAAATTTCTTATTTTCTTTTAAACCTGGGTTTTTTTTAAATGAAACAAAACGTATACTTAATATGTGAAAAACATAATTGACATTATCTAGATTAGTCAGAGAGAGCAAAAGAATAATTGATTTACTTCTGGTCACGCCGAAAAGATCTAAAATTCTACATCAATACGTAAACTATGGAAAAGGGAACGGAAAATCCATTTGTTACATTTCCTTAATAATAAGCTACCTTATCCCAAGTTATTTTGAATACAGACAAGTTGATAACGATAACCAACTTTCTCTGATGAGCATTGTACTAAAGAAGAAAAAGAAATTAATGTGATCAGTCAGAGGTTTTTTAACAGTTTTAGAATTAGAAATTTCGCTGAATTTTGTATTGTTTCCAAATTAAAATACAAAATTTTAAAAATATTTAACATTTTTTTTAAAATAAAGATGGCGTTAGTTTCCACCTTTTTACCGTTAAATAACGTCCATGTTGACGTGGACTGTCATGTGCAGAAACATTTTGTGCTAGTATACTTTCTGGGTATCAGGCTTGTATCAGGTATCTATAATTCAGTGAAGGTGAATGTACACGTTGGTGATTCAGTAGTAAGGTTCGTAAAATTTTTTTATTTTAAGCCATTTTTATCAGTTTGTTATTAAACCGCAACTGAATAGAAAGGGTATAATTTTTTAATTTGTTAGTATTTCAAAACGCATGGTTTACATTTCAGTTTAATTTATAATGTGAACCTTTATATTAATTTTTGCATAATAATATGCAGATGCAATATGTGAATGTATAAAGATATAGTACTATCAATCTATAAACTTGGGTACTACGTCATCGCACATAAACCCAGCCATTGGTTATCCAACTAAATTTGCCTCTGATTTGTTAGGTTACAATGACGTAACGGCCAAGTTCGAAGATTTATAACATATTATTTTGTTATTTTATAATTTAATATAATTTAATTATTTTGTGTAGAACCAGAAATCGTATAAAGATAAATAAATAAAGATGGCGAAAACTACCGCTACAAATTCGAAGAAGATTACCAATGGTAAAAAGGAGAAAGCAGTCGTCACGCATCCGCCATATTCTGAAATGGTTAATTCTGCTATTGCTACTTTGAAAGAACGAGGAGGTTCTTCATTGTACGCAATAAAAAAGTATATATCTGCAAACTACATGATTGATGCTGAGAAATTGTCGACGTTTATTAAGAAGTACATCAAATCTGCCGTTGCCGATGAAATATTAATACAAACAAAGGGTACAGGTGCTACTGGATCGTTCAAACTAGCACCATCCACACTAAAGGCTACAACTAAGAAACCAAAAGACGATGGAGATGTCAAGTCGTCGTCTTCAAAAGGAAAAACCGTCGTCGCTGCTTCTGCCTCCGCCAAAACCAAGGCAAACTCAAAATTACCCAAAAAAGACGCTGCAGTGCCAAAAAAGAAGGATACAAGTACTGCTACCAAGAAGGTCACCAAACCTTCGTCACCCTTAAAGGCGAAAAAGGTCACCAAGGCTACTATTTCTAAGAAGACTTCAAAATCACCAGTTAAAAAGCCAACCAAAAAAGCTAAAAAGAACTAAATTGAAATATTTAACGCAAAAATAATTATTTTTTAAGTAGATTGTAGTTTTAATATTATAGATTAAGAAATAAAATCTTTATTTCTGTTATTTAGCAATATTTCTTTTATTAAATCTCCGATCCCAAATGAGCACGAATCCAGTATCGAACCTATTTTTTTAAATAACCTTTTTTACGTTAAAACGCTATTTTTCTCGAGGCGGCTAAATAGAAATGATCTTTTTACAACCATTTTCTTAAAAATAAATACTATGTCAAGCGCGGGGCCCGTAGCATTTGCCGCTACTGTGTTAATCCAGCTCTACACGTGGCGGAATGGATACATTAACGATTATTTTTATTAAATTATATCATGCACAAGTTTTTTGTGCTTCATCGTGGAACTTCAAGTAGTTTACAATCCCATCTTTTGTTCTGTACGATTACAATACCTTCCTTCACCTGGAAGGGCACGAAAAGCAAAAAAGAGGGTCAGCACCAACTGTCTTCCATACAATAGGCATTAAAGAATATATAGGGGACCTAAACAAACATGGATCAACGGGGGAAAATTACTTCACGGAGATGAAGTATTCAGTATCGTGATATAATAATTTGTTGTAGAGGTAAATTTTTCGTTAGTGGTTGGCACGTGACACCCGTAACACGTAATTCCACCAATTGACACAAACATAGAACCGAAATAACGAATATGCGTTTCTGCGCATTAGCCACTCTCAACTGCTAAAGAAAAAATTCAGTCTACCATGGTTAAGTATCTGTATTGTTCATTATTCTTTTAAATTTAGCTTAAAAAGTTACAACACGCCACTGTTGTAAATAAGTTACCCCCGCTCAGAACCAAAATCTGCATTCGCTCTAGGCCCTGAACATCAAACTTTATTAGCTTGGTAAGTCAAATATTTCTTCCGTCATCCAATCCTTCTTGGTCCTTTTTCTTTTGTTTCATCTACATTGCAATCGGTTAGTGGTTCCCTTGATATCAAACTATTGCAGATAGAAGGTCTTAGTTAATTTCTCAGGCAATTTTTTACATTATATGGATCTCATTATCTTGATCCCGTTACATTAGAGGTAGTGCATGGTAAATAGAATTACAGCTATGTCAACCCTAGAGAGGTGCATTTGTGGAGAGTCTAGATCGTTTGTGCATTTTCTTTTGTACTCGGAAGTTTTTGAAATATTCAAGAAAAACATCACTGACGCACATGATTTGATTAACATTGAAAACTATAATAATCACATCACAATAATAAAAGGCTAGTACGCTGCTGCTCCTCCTCCAGCATGTCATTTTTTAGGACACTCGACGCATTTTGGTCATAATGGAATCGTAGCCGGGCGGAGCTAATGTGCAGAAAGAAAAATTAGTCCATTCGACTTTATGTTCGTGTAAATTGGTGGAATTGGGTGTCACATGTCATCTACTGCGCAATTGTTTGGCTCCGCCCGGCCACGATTCCTTCACCAACTTAAAATCATCTCCCCTGGGGTCGAGTTTCCAATCTTAAAGAACTGCCCGTCCATGGATGGGCCTTCCGGCTATCCAAAATAATATAATCACAATAACAAAAGACCAGCACGCTGCTGCTCCTCCTCCAGCGTGTCATATTTTTAGGACACGCATCGTCCTCGGATGGGTCGTTGTCGTTGGTCATACCAACTTAAAATCACCTCCCCTGGGATCGAGTTGCACAGCAATTGAGTTTCCAACCTTGGCGAGCTGTCCGTCCATGGCTGAGCTTCCCAGCTATATTAATATGTCCGACAACCGAATTGGTCCAACTTCATCTCCGTCAATCGAATGATCATCCATCCAAAAAATTTAATATTCTACTTTTACATTTTCAATAAATGTATTAAATTATTATCAACATTTTTGAGCGTGAGGATGTTTAAACGCGAACAATTAAAATTGTCGATATTAGGAAACCAATTTTTTTATGAAGCCCGTTAAATGAGATCCACCAGTCGAACTTACTAGTTAGAAAATGATATTGGTTTTTAATTAAAACCGCTAAAAAAGAGATCCATCGGCTAGCTACCCGTTCGTGGACGGGTTTCTCAGCTAATTATCTAAGAATATAAATTACAAAAAATATAAATTATAAAACCAATGTATTTTGTAACAATATTATATCTTCAGTCATAATACACAGGATTACAAAAATTTCTTTGTCTTAATATTTTAATTCAATTCTACTCTATATTAATTCCCATGGTATGTTTAAGAAATGTCATGCTTCATACTGTATGATGATGATGACTTACTGAGAATCTCATTAATTCAATCATGCGCGTCGTTGATGTTTGTCTTGATTATCACAAAAACTGTTTGGATACAAACAGAAATAAATACTCAAACAATTCCGACTTTTTTGACACCGGAGGTGTCCAAAGCCACATTTTCTTCTTGACAACAGTCGATGAGTCTCACCTGTGTCAATTATGTCATCCTACAGGGGTGCAGTGGGGCCAGGGCGCCGCCCGGTACTTTTCAGTAAAAAGCGATCACATCAGCGGCTTTAGAAATTTTTTCGAATCAGGTGAAAAAATTACTCCTGTATTTTGTTGTAAATAAATTGTGCATTTAAGAGCAATGTCCAGTGCCCCCCCCCCCTATACAGTGTGAATATTTGTATTTTCTGTCATTTATTTCCACGACATTACAAAAATTTAAATAATTGCTAGCATTACAAAATCTTTTAACATTTTTTTATATAAACACGCTAAAGGTAGTTAATTTATTTATTGGAAAACCATGTTATTCGAAAATTAGAACATGGGAATCTCCCCCCCCTTCCAACCGTAGTTTTCGAATTACGCGATGTTCAAATAAGTAAATCAATTTCTTTTAGCGTTTTTACATAAAAAGAAATCGAAAGATTTTGCAATGCTAGCAATTATTTAAATTTTTGTAACGTCCTGGAAATAAATGACATAAAACACAAATATTCACACTGTATAGGGGGGTGCACTGGACAAAAAAAAGTTGGCCACGCCCCCTTGCGGTGAGCTTTTTTGTTTTACCACCCCGGGACTTTTTATTTGATTTTACGACTGCATTCCTGGTCATCCAAGCCATATTTAATAGAAAATAGAGTACACAAATGCAAATGAATTGCTATGCTGAGTCAGCATATTGGTCTAACAAACTAACGTGGGTCTTCTACCACCGAATTATTCTAATAAAGTAATAAATATTATTTGGGTTATTATTCTATGGTTCCTACCCTTTACATGGCTTCCAGTTTTACCCTGCCTCTTTAACCTTGAGTCAAAAGGTATAGGTACCTCTGTATTTGTTGAGTGAAAAATACTACAGATTAATAGGAGAGGTTTGGTAGATTTTTTAAAATTTTCTTAATAATTGTTGATTCAGTGCCGGACTAAGCCAGAGCGGGGACGGCCCGTAGCAAATTTTGTCGTAGGTCCTAATTTTTTTAATGACTTTTTTTAGCCCTTTTGCTTACTATATTCATTAATTTCCAAAATTTCTATACTTTAATTTTTTTTCTAACTATGCGCTCCGAATGACTAGTGTTTTAACCCTTTGCAAAATATTTCCAAAATTTCTCTATCCTTTTTTCAGACATCAAGATCGCTCTGAATATTACATCATTTCATAAAGAGTTAATCAGAAACACCACTTTTTTACACATTACTATTTTTACTACTTTGCTAATCCCGCCCTGTGGTGACGGACCCCCTTTACCAAGAGGGGAGATTTTTAAAAATCACATTTTCCGGTATTTTGAGTGTAATAACCTATGGTAATACGTTAAAATTACCGTTAAAATTATGGTAATAATAATATGGTAATTTACTTTAAGAGCGCGCTGCAAATTTTGATGCAAAAACATGTTTCAATAGATGGCGTACCCTAAAATATTAATCTTTTATAGTTATCTTTTCACCAAAACAGAATTCTAATAATTTATAAAAGTCATATGAATAAACGATAACTAAGCTAGGCAATAAGGAAGTTTGAGCTTCCAATGTTGAATATTTACAAGTATATTCCAAAAAGATGTGCACATGTGAAAATATTGAATATATTTAAAAATATTTATATTTGAAAGCTCAAACTTCCTTATTGCCTAGCTTAGTTATCGTTTATTCATATGACTTTTATAAATTATTAGAATTCTGTTCTGGTGAAAAGATAACTATAAAAGATTAATATTTTAGGGCACGCCATCTGTCGAAACATGTTTTTGCATCAAAATTTGCAGCGCGCTCTTAAAGTAAAGTATTTGGTAATACTAATAACTAGAGTGTGGAATTATACGTAAATACATATTTTCGTTGCTTGTTCCTAGAGTCGTAAAAAATTGTATCTATCCGTTTCTAAAACTTTAAAGTTTAAAACCAAAATTTGATAGTGCATATTTGATATGTTATTTTTATTTTTACTGCATATTTCATATGTTTTTATTTTTAAGACATATAAGTGCATATTTTTCATAATTTTCTCAACTTGAAGAAAATATTATTTAAAAATGTTCTGACAACATAATTTAACCCCCTTTAAAAAGATAAACTTTGCAAAAATATCTTTAAAAAGAACAGCTTTACAAAAAAAATCGCGTCCTAGACACGGCTTCAAAGGGTCTCAGCTGGTTACTTTTTAATAAATGGTTATTTTTTTTTGATTCGGTTACTTTAAGTTACTTTTCTCAAATTTTGGTTACTTTAGTTACTTTTTCAACCCCAATTGAAAGAATTAAAAAAAAAGTTAAAGAAAACTTTTAAAAAAAGTTTCTTCTTCTTAGTGCCATATCTTCTTTAGATGTAGGCGATCTTCCTGGCTAAGCCAGGAATACTTTACTAGGGAAATGTTAATGGGGTGGTTTCCCTTTGCCTTCCCCATAAAAAAAAGTTTAAGAAAACTTTTTAAAAAAGTGTTAAAAAAAACTTTTATAAAATATTTTCAAATTTAGTACTTTTCGTCACAAGGCAGCAAAACGCCATTTTAACGACCGACCGCTCCGAGAATGTGAAAATGGCGTTTTACTGCCGAGCAGGGGAAATGTGTTTTTCGTCACTTTACAGCCTAGTAACGAAAAAAAATTTTTTTAAAATTATTTTTATTTATTATTAAAAAATAGTACATTGTCTTATTCGGATTAAAAGTGAAACTTTGTTTGACAAGCAATTTTTGCATTTGCGAGGCGGAGTTTTAAAACATATACGTGCATATTTCAGACATTTATTGCTGCATATGTATGTGCATATATTTGGTACTTTTTAGTGCCCCCTTGGGTCCCCCTCGTCGATCACCGACCTAACCAATCCGGACCTAGGTCTACCATAAAATTTCAATAGCTAAAGCAAAATTTTACCAAAAAATGTAAGCTCTGTAGCAGTCTGTAGTTATTGATTTAACGATGATGGATCCGAGATTTGCCACTGTTGTGTTGTCAAAATCGCCTAACTGTACTAACTAAACATATCCCCTGCTAGAGCCTAGACCGGTCCTACTCGGCAAAGTGTGCTACTGGAAAGGGGATGGATATTTTTGGAAAAATTTTGCTTCGGTTATTAAAATTTTATGGTAGACCGTACGCTAAAGGAGCACCCACTAATTTTATTCAATTGATTAGTTGTTAATTCGTGATAATAAATTAATTGATATATTTTAATATTACGAATTAATGGAATTATTAAATTAACATTATTCTGACAAAGGGTGCGAGAGCACTTGAAAGCTCATAAATATAATATTAATTTAATTCCATTAATTCGTAAATTTATTAAAATATATTAATTAATTTCTTTAAAATCACCGCCTGGGATGCTAATGTCGAAATTCAATCGTTGCACAATCCTAATAGATATTATATTCGCCACGAGATTCAAACATGTGCATGTCTCCAGCCCCATCCCCATTTCGAACTTTTAATCCAAAATAGTCGAAATCATTTGTGCAAAATTATTTTCGTTGGTACCTAAATAGTTTTCGAGAAATTTCATAAATTAGATGGGGGAAATGCATTTTTGAAATTTCGAATTTAAAATAGTCTAGACTCTAGATCGTTTGTGCCAATATTATTTTCGTTTTAACCCATATAATTATTATCGAAATATTTCAAAAATTAGCTGGGGAATTAGCTTTCTACATCCAAATATAGACATGTTGTGTTGCAACACCCCCCAACCAATTTTTTAAATTTCTCAAAACCTATTTAGATACAAATGAAAATAATTTTTGCACAAACAATTTCAACTAGTTTAGAATCAAAATTCGAAATGGGGGGTGACATGCACCTGATTCAAACCCATGTGTAAAGGTAGGATTTAACACGTTAACCTTTTGCCTATCACTCGCCTAATTGTTCTAATTAACAAATATATCCATAAGAATAAAATATTTTATGGTAGTTTGTTTAGAAAATTGTTTTAATTTCCAGAAATTTCAAGATGAATACGATTACCAAAAATCATGCATCACTAAGATTCAGGAAACTATGTATGACGATTATGAAAAAAGCGACAAAACTTTTAAGGACAATGTACATAAGATTTTAAATTTGTACAGTGTAAAATATAAAAATAAAGAATAACAAGGAGCAGTATTATAAAAAAGAATATATTTGGTTTTTGTTAAAATTACAGTATAAACATGTGTATATAAAAATTATTTGTTTCAAATACGACCAAAGGACGGACTCAACAGGCACTTGGTTTGATAAAACCACTAAAAGTTTAGTATAAAATTGATTATGAAGAATTACATTAAACTAATCATAAATTGAATAAAATTTTATGTACAAATTGCAAACACCTTTGGTTTTATCACTAATACACAATATAAAAATTAAGTAACTTACTTTGCTTTAAAAAGAAATAAACTGTAAGCTGTTAACGGTGCAATATTTTGAGTAATGTCCTAATTGCCCGAAACACTTTTACAATTTTTTAATTAAGTACATTTAAAATATATTTTTACAAAAAAAATTATTATAAATCTACGTAATAATTAATAAACAATAATATAAAAAATCACATTTAATTAAAATACAGTCAATTCCAACAGTCTCGATGTGGAATGTCCTTTTATTACTTGTACATGTCGGCCAAAATCAACTTTTCTAAATAACAATTGCATAATAAATAAATTATTTCCTAAACAGCGTAAATTTGAATAAATTAAATGAGTCTTTCTTGAGGTGGTGGTTTAAGTACATAATCTAATTCGACACGAGGATTACAAAATTCTTGAGCACTTGGACTGTATGTTCCCCGTGTAGCACGTTTACTGCGCGCCATATTCACTAATATAATTGCACCAACTACCAATGCAATCATTATAACACCCACTATTGGTATTATTATGTACAGGACATTAATACCATCAGAGTCATGCGAAAAAGCAACCTAAAATATAAAGGAATGAAATTGAGTAAAATAGAGAGAAATTGATTTTACCATTTTATCTGAACAGTTTTTGCCAGTCCAATTTTCATTGCAAAAACAATCATAGTCCACATATTGTGTGCATTTTGAAACACAATTACCATTTTCGCATGGATTCACCAAACAAGGGTCATCGAGTGTGCAGTTGAAGCCACATTTGTTATCCGGACAGACGCAACTGTACGTTCCAGGTAAATTTTTGCACTGTCCAATACCACAAACATCCCGTTTCTCGGTGCATTCGTCTATGTCTATTTCACATAACAGGCCAGAATAACCTAAAAGAAATTGGTGAAAATGTTAATCAGTACTTAGAACATGAAAGCAGTTTTGTTTACCTGTTCCTTCACAATCACAGTCATAACGATTAATACCATCGATACAAGAACTGTCATGCAGACATGGACTACTTCCATCTGGCAGCAAACATTCATTTATGTTAATTTCGCAATATTTTCCTTCAAATCCACGTTGACACTGACAAATTGGTATTATTTGAGTGGTGTTGCAATATCCAGCCTCGCAATGTTGCCTTAGACAATAAGGTGTATCACACAATGGTCCAACATAACCTTCTGCACAATTGCACGTAAAATTGTTACCAGTTTCAATACCTAAAATTGTTTCAGTTAATTTCTTGAAGATTCCTAACAGTAAAAATACTTACTTTTACCATCCTGACATGTAGATCCATCCTTACAAGGCAAATTGTCACAGGTTATCAAGCGTAAGGCTTCACACTGTTTACCTAAATAATCTTCAGGGCAATCACACTTAAAAGATCCAATCAAATCGATGCATGTTCCACCATGATGACATGGTTCACTTTCACATTCATTTATGTCAGTTTCGCAACTAAAAGAAAATTAAAAATATTTCTCCAATACAATAACCCAATACTTCCTCTTTCTTAAGAGGAATGTCAGGTAGGTGCATGTCCTCAGCTACCCTGCCCCTTCAATTTTAGCTAAATTCTGTCAAACAGTCACCTGATGATGTTACTGTGTAACAAAATCGATTGTGAATAATTATACTTTCAGTATATTTACATCTGTGCTAACTTTATAATTTTAGTTCTAAAAGTCTTAATACAATTTTAATTTGTCTAAAAATTTATGATATGTTTACTATCAAGTTGCACTATTTAGATCACGCTATTATAGATTATTTCAGAGAAAAGTTTTCGTTTCAAACTTTGATATTATTTAGAATAAATTTTGTAGTTATTACAGTTTATGTTAAATTTAATTCAGTCATTTTTAAATACCCTACTTAAAATGTATGACATTAGACGAATTTACATCAAAGGATTACCAGTAAAATTTTGAAAATTAGGGGTTTATAATTTTTTTTAAATTCTACCTATTAGGGGAGTTTCCATAATCTCGAAAGCTATTTGAGTACAAACAAAAATAATAATTGCAAGAACAGGCACAAACAAAGCTCAAACGATTTAGACAATTTTTGATTCCAAATGGGGGGCACCTCATTTTTTACCACGGTATACAAGATATCTCAAAATGTACTAATAATTAATGAATTAACTTGAAATTTAGTACACATTATTGTTCAAATAAACTGTAGTTCTCATGTGATTAGTGAATTGTTTTATTATTTATATTAAAATCTCAAAATTAATGTCATGATTACTTATACTTTGTCTATAATGTGGTAGAAAAAAGAAATAAAATTTACTTACTGAACTCCACCGTATCCTTCCAAACACTGGCACTGATATTCTGCAATCATATCAATACAAGTTGCGTTATTTTGACATTGATTGTTTTCACATTCATTGATATCAATGGAACAATCATCTGCAGCAAAACCACGAGGACACTGGCACTTGTAAGTGGTTAGTGAATTTATGCACTGTCCACTGTTATAACAGTCCGTTTCATAACATAACTGACATCCAATATTAGGATCATTTGAAGAATCCAAGTTAAAATATTCTTCTGGGTAATTGTTGGTATAAAGAACTTTACTTGGATAAAACGGAATCAATAATTTACCGATTCGAATTTCACCCAAACAACCCTAAAAAGAAAAAGTTATTTCTCCAATTTGTGAAAAATGTAGGTATAAATCTTACCTTAAAACTATCGGTGGTTCTATTTATATCAGGTTTGAACAACGGAAAAGGTGGATTTGTGGTGACACCGTTTTCTGATAAGTCTACGTTATTCATCAGGGTATCGTCAGTTGTGGTGTCTCCTTGTGTAGCATAAGTCATATTGGTGAAGACTTCGTTTTCCAGCACAAAACGATAATTAAAAGTGTTGTTATCACTACCGGCAACGTAAATCGTACCCTCACTGAATAATTCGGTAAAATTTGCCGAATCAAAATTATAGGCCACAAAATTTGGTGTATCATCGTTCACCATTTCCTTAAAACCACCTTTCAAAACGTTTTCCTTAATTTCAAAATGTAAAGTAATCCATTGCCCATCAAAGTGTTCCTTTTGGAAAGGTCTCATGTGTGCTGAATTGCCTATATTCCATTGTACCAAAACGTGGTCATGATAGATAAATATAATAAAGTAGTGATCATTGTGTTTAGCAAACAAAGCTGTACCCCACGACCTCGTACGATATGTAATTTCCAAAGAGTCAAAATTTAACTCCTTATTTGAAGGGTGAGCTAAATTGTATTGAAGTGGAGGCAGTTCACCATTAAACGTTGCGTTTGTAATGCATTCATAACCATCTTCGAGGTTTCTACATTTAGAATTTTCGGGACAACGTTCCAATTCGCAAAACTCTAATTCCGTGCAATCTTTTCCTTTGAAACCTCGTGGACACTGGCAGCGATAATCATTCCAAGTGTTGAGACAAACTCCATTATGGTGGCAAGGGTTTACTTTGCAAGAGTCATCAGATAAGACACCTTCTAAAATAGTTGTATTATCGTACGACACCGAGCCGAATGGTATAGGAATGTCTAAATCTTCCACATGGAGCGGGAAGAATTCGACTACCATCGTTTTTGAACCATTGCTGATCTAAAAAGTATAAGTTGTGTGATTAAAAAGTTTATTTGAACCCAAGTGGTTATGTTTACTTGAACGTCCTGTATAATTCCTTTGAAGTGAATCATACTGAGGGGTGTGCTAACCGCAGCTGCCGATCCAGTAGGAGCAGAAATTTCTCCTTTGGTTATAACATTGGATGTGTCGGCTGCTTGTCGAACCGGTCGTAACTGTGGCTGACCACCCAAAAATAAAACCTGAGCATCTAATGCTCCCGAAGCTGAAATTGTCTTGCGGAAGTATTCTGTTCCATTCAGTTTAACTTGCACGAGTGTAACATTTCGTATCACTTCAATTAAATGATTGTAACCGTCATTAAGCTTTACACCACCAACTGTGTATGCTTCAGGGGTACCATTAAATTGAATGCGGACTAATAATTCACCACCTTCTAATTGAGCAGCAATGTAAGTTTCATCAACTACATTCGTTGGGTTGAAAGCAGAACCCAAATAAAAGATTTGACCTCGTGCTTGTCGAGTTCGTATAAACATGCTGATGTCAACTATGGAACGAACTGCTCTGCGTGCATGATCTGTTACTGTTACGGTAACTAACGAACTTGTAATGTTTTCGTAACCGAAAGTTGCAGCGGTATAATCTATAATTTCAAAAAATTTAGTAAGGTCTCACTGTAAACCATCTGATTGATACCATATAGGTAATGAAAGTAAAAAAAAAATTAAAAAGGACTTACTGTATTGGCAGGTGTGTCCCAGGTAAGGTCGTTCACAAGTACAACTGAAGTCTCTCCACTTATCAGTGCAATGTCCGCCCGAATAACAAGGATTTGGAGAACATTGTGGTTCACGATGACACCCGATCTCTACATTCTGGAAACCCATGTTGGACAGATTTTGAGATTCAGGTAACAACCACTCTCCATTAATCAAAACATCTTCCAAACATCCAACTAAAAATGGTTGTCCATGCGTCAATTTGTGTAAGTTACTGGGGCTTCCTCCAATGTAGGTTGTCGGAAAACTTGTGGAAGTCACATTATAATTTTCATTGAAGGTAATTGGATAAATTGTTTGCTCATCGTTTGCTGATAGGACAAGATGTGAAGAGTTTATAGCAACAAACACTCTTTGCCAGTTACTATCATTAAGATTAGATCCAATGAACACCCCATCCCATTTATTTAATAGACTAGAATGCAAATTCAATCTTCCTCTGGATAATTCTAAAATGTAATAAGTCGAACCCTTTCCCAGTGCCAACAAACCGTCACCAAGAGTTGTTTTAAAGCGAAACTGGATATCATAACCTTCATCTCGCGTTGTATTAACCGTAACTAAAGAATGACCAGACAATGACATCGTAGTTACATTCTTACAAGTTGGTCCGTAAAAACCGTTCGTACAAGAACAATTAAATTTATGTTCACTCTCATTTACCAAGTAAGGTTTACAAGTTCCATTGTTAGCACAAGGATTTTCCAAACAACCAGCGAGTTGAACAGAACAATTTTTTCCACCATATTCAGGTTCGCATTCGCAAAAATAGTTTGCTCTTCTATCCATACAGATACCTCTTTTACAAGGATGGTACTTCTGGCACTCGTCGATATCAATTTCGCAATGCATGCCTTCAAATCCTTCTTCACACTCACAAGTGTAACCACCGATTTTATCCACACAAGTTCCGGTTCTGCATGGTGAACTGTCACATTCGTTAATGTTCATTTCACAATTATGACCTGTTACTCCAGGTACACACATACATTCATAACTGGAAAGCATAAAATGTGAGAGTGCAACAAAAATAAAAATAAAATAAACTCACCCTGCAGCATCGTCATAATCAAACGGTTTATTGAAAACATTCGGTAAAGTTACATTTAGTGTGGCAACTACATCAGGATCATAAAGCGTCATGTTCGATTTTTCTAAACAAACTCCTGCATATTTACAAGGATTGGTTTCACATTCATTTATATCTTGTTCGCAATTTGTACCAATGTAACCAGGATAACATTGGCAACGATAATTTTTAATTTCATCGATACATTTACCACCATTTATGCATGGATCTCCAGCACATTCATCGATATTTACTTCACAGTGTTTACCAACAAAACCAGTATCTGTGCAGTTGCATGTGTAACTGTTTAAACCGTCAATACATTGTGCACCATTTAAACAAGGCGATGACTGCAACAAAATGGTTGGTAAAAACCAAAGGAATCAAAATTTGATGTACAAAATTACCTCACAATCGTTGATGTTTATTTGGCAAAACCTGCCAGTTAGGCCGGCTTGACAAACACATGTAAATTCGTTAATTCCATCGATGCAAGTTGAGCCTAACAGACAAGGCATGGAGTCGCACTCATTAATATTAGTGGAGCAATCTTTCCCTAAAGGAGATAAAAATAAAATTCAAGTTAATATAAAAACTTCATCATAACAATACCTGAGTAGCCTGGAGGACAAATGCACTCAAAATTGTTAATTTTGTTCAAACATGTTGCATTATTTTGACATGGCATGGAGAGACATTCATCAAAATCTACATTGCAAGTTTCTCCTGTATAACCAGGCATACAGTAACACTGAAAACTACCTAGGTTGTTGACACAAATACCGTGATTGCAAAGATTATCGCGATATTCGCATTCGTCTATGTCGCTTTGGCATTTTGGACCTAGAAAGAAATTAATTTTCAAAATCATAATGTGAATTTCTAAACCTCCTTATTAGTAATTGCAATGTAGAATCATCACTGGACTTAATAAAGGGGAGGACATTAATTTATAAATTAAATCGATAATTATTATACAGTCAAAACTCTCTAAATCGACCTCCCTTTAATTCGAAATATTCTCTAAATCGAATTATTTATTTGGCACATCCAACTAACTTACAATCCAATTCTTACTCTCTAATTCGAACTCACCCTAATTTGAACAAATTTTAATACATTATGAGAATTCGATTTAGAGAGTTTTGACTGTAATACAAGAAAGGTCATGATTACACTTCAACAAGTGGAAATTGAAAAATTAGGTAATAAAAATAGGTAAAAAGTGTTAGGTGAAATCACAACTCATGGAAGACAATCATGATATGACTTATAAGGCTAATTTCGGTTAAGTTATCACTTTTTTTGTTTGTTTTTTTTATTTATTATTTATCAAATTTTTTTAAAGAGTTGTCTTTCTGTCTTTTATAGTAATTAATAATTATATAAGCACTAGAAATTACCTGTATATCCTGGTTGACAAGAGCAGCTAAAATTGTTGGTTGTAGTATCGAGTACACAAGTACCACCATAAGCACAAGGTTTCTGAGAACAAGGATCAGTTAAAATATTGCAATCATCACCACCATATCCAGGTGGACATTTACATTCATATCCTCCAACAAGATCTTCACAAATTTGACCTTTGGGACAAGTTACATCTTCACACTCGTTAATATTCATATTACAATGAGGACCATCAAAACCTAAATAAGCACAGTTTAAAAAAAATTCTTCCAATTTTTTTTTCAATACCTTTCGCACAAATACAGATAAAATCGTGCTTATTACTTCCAGTTGTGCAGGTTCCATTATTTGAACAAGGTTGAGTTTCACATATATCAAAAACTTTTTCACAATTTGATCCCATCCACTGTTCGGTACAGTTACAATGATAACTATTAGGTTTGTCAATGCATGTACCACCATTTAAACAAGGAGTTGAAATGCATTCATCAAGATCAGTTTGACAATGCTTTCCTAGAAATTTTAATATTAGTAACGCACAAAAATGTTATACTATCAGATTATGTAAACTTGGATGGGAATTTTGGTATCATCTGGTGTAGTTTAAAAAATTATCAACAGGTGGAAAATACTAAATTGGAATATTGAATGATTTCCAATTTAGTGGAGCTATCCGTCTGTAATATTCTGAGCTATATCAGTTGTTTCCAAAATTACCATAAGATTTGCATATCTAATAATATAAGTCAAAGATTTCAACAAGAACATTATTATAAAAAGTGAGAAAATAAAGCATGCAGTTTTTGCAGAGCACATAAGAATTATACAAACAAAAAATCCTGCAAAAAATGGTAATGAATTTTAAAATATGCTAATCTTTGGACGCCTACCTGTGTAACCAGCAGTACATTGACACTTAAAAGTGTCGACAAGCTCAATGCAAGTTCCGCCATTAAGACAAAGGTTTTCTATACATTTATCAACTGCAATGTCACAATTTGAACCGGTCCAACCAGGTTGACAAGTACAACGGTAATTGTTTTCCTAAAACATTTCAATTACATAGATAAAAAATTTTTACTAAAGTTCTAGCATTCATCAGTTTAAAAATTAAAATTATAAAAATTACTTACAAAATCATGACATGCAATGGCATGTTGGCAAGGATTATCTGCACACTCAACATGCTCGCTACAATTGGAGCCTTTAAAACCTTCATCACAAATGCAGTAGTAGTAAACTTCATCTTGGTAACAGGTACCTCCATTGTGACAAATGTTTTCTTCACAAGTCTTTTGATATTGACATGCAGGACCTAATGTGTAACAATTAAAGCAATGCAAGCAACAGTCAGCAAAAGCCAAGAAATTCCCCAATAACAATCAAGTAAAAAAGAAGAAAGTAAACCAAAACGGCGTTTTCCACTACAAAAAAAAAACAAATCATACCTGTAAATCCTAGAAGACAAGTGCAAGTGTAGGATCCTTCAGTTGGTGTGCAAGTACCACCGTTTAAACAAGGGTTGTTAATGCACATAGCATCAGAAGTACAATTGGGTTGTGTACCTAAACAATTAATAAATAAACAAGTTACAACAATTAACAAAACTTACAGTGAGCTGGATTTGCTTCAAATTGACAATTTTGTCCTGTAAAACCAGGTGTACAACGGCATTCGTATGTTCCTGGTTTATCCATACACTGACCATTATTCAAACATGGATGTGAGACACACTCATACAATTTCTAAAAAATAATATATCAGAAGTTTTCAAAAATGTTGAATGTTCAAAAACTCACAGTTTCACAATTTATTCCATCAAAACCCGGCATACATTCACATGTGTAACCACCATAAGTATCAAAACAAATTCCATAATTAAGGCAAGGATGTTGCTGACATTCGTTATAATCAATTTCACAATTATCCCCATAATATCCAGTTCCATCACACTCACAAGAGTAACTATTATTACCATCTCTACAAACTCCATTATTCAAACAAGGATTATGCTGGCATTCGTTTATGTTAGTTTCGCATCTTGTTCCAGTAAAGCCAGGTAAGCAATTACATTCTATATTATTAGATGCAGAAACCATACAGGTCCCTCCATTGCAAGGGTCTCCAAAACATCGCGGATGTAATGTAACTTTCTGTTCACAAAATCTTCCTATAAAATTATAAAAAATTTCGTTCAAACAACACATAAAAACAATGCTTCAACTAAATTACCTTCAAAACCTTGCAAACAATTGCAACTAAAATTTCCATTAATTTCAACGCAGGTGGCACCATTTTTACATATGTTTGGATTTTTTTCACATAAATTTCCTAAATCTATTTCGCAATTTTTACCGGTGTAACGTGGAAGACACACACAACTGTAAGAATTTTGTCCATTTATACAACTACCTTGTCTCATACATGGTTCAGTGGTGCAGTAATCCATAGCACGACTCACTTTTATGTCCTCACGTGGTACACCTTAAATTTTCAGTTTGAAAAGTTCAAATAAATAATAAGAAAGTCATCTTACAGCTGTCTGCAGGTATTGGACAACTTCCAAAAATAACATTGTGGGTATGTACCCAACTGCTGTTAAAGGTAATCGAGGGTCCTTCCAAAATGCATCCATTAAAATGATTTCCAACAATTAATATAGCTCCGTCATCGTATAAATTCGGACTGGTTAAAAGTTGATTTCTGTATGTGGAGTTTGCCAGCAACTGAAAATCCAGAAATAAACTCTTTAATTTCTTTTAGATCAATGATCTGTTCTACAAGCAACGTGTCAAGTTTCTTTAGAGCAGGGGTGAGCAACCCGCAGCCCGCCACATCTTTTCGTGCGGCCCGCCAAAGATTTTTAAGTTGGTAATTGTTTAAGTTGATAATATATTTCCATAGATAATATCATTGTAATAAAAAAAGTAAGCACTATTTCTCAATTTTAAAACGAATTATATCGACCAAAACTTATTTTGTATGAGAATTTTATAAGAAAACACTCACTTGCCCTCCAGAAAAAAAACATTTTTACCCCCCCCCTTATATACGGCCCTGCATGCGGCCCGCACAACATTTTTTAGTTTGTAAGTGGCCCGTGGCAAAAAAAGGTTGCTCATCCCTGCTTTAGAGGATATAATTGTTTTACATCTGGTAGGTAGTTTGCTGGGCTGGCCTGCAGATGTGCCTTTCCCTGGTTTTTTATGTTAATGTTGGCAATTCACTAACCCAGGAACACCACCGGCTTAACGTGCCTTCCGAAGCACCGAGACTAGTCTACCTCGCATTCGCAACAAGGCAATGACCGTCTCTTTTATTATTAAAACTTAGTATTATATATAAAACTATTTACGTATTATAACTAAGTAAGTGTGAAAATGTGTGTAAAACAGCTTACTTTGCTATTGTTGTCGTCGTTAACTGAAAGGGTTAAATTTCCAAGTTTATAAATCACATGTACACTGTGCCATCGGTTATTTAAATAATTTCCAGTTAGGCTTTCTTCGTAGTTTTTACCACCAGTTTTTGCACTAAACCGAATACCATCAACATTTACACTTAGCTCAATGCTATTGTCGTTATGTTGTTGTGAAAAAAGTTCCCCACCTGTTAGAAATGTTTTTAAATGAATACTGGAATTTGAAATTTCAAGAAGATAAAAACTTGAGGTACTTACCAATGCATGATCTAAAACTGAGACTTATGTGTCTCTTTAAAGAAATGGTTGTTTCTAATCTTATATATGAGGATCCATTAAAAAATGCTTCGGGTTGATCTGATGGTCCCATTAGTTGCTGTGATATGCAAAATTCGCAAATCCATGTTAAATAGATAAATACTGAAAAAAATTTGATTTAAAATTGTTAAAACATAATTAGTTTACTTTACATAAGTAGTTTATAGTTGATATTATGACCTTGTATTGCATTTAGATAAAATTTTGTTGGGATTAGGTTTAAATTAACAATTTTTTTATTTATTGGCTAAATCAAAACAGATAATAAATCAAAAATTGTTAATTCAAGACCTAATTAAAAACAAAATTTAATCTATTTTAAAATTGTTATTCAAGAAATGTAAATTATAGCATCTAGTTGTTAATTTTTGATAATAAAATGTCTACTTTTTCCAGTGTAGGGCTTTCGAGGGGAGGGGTTGTCGTGATTGACATGTCACCACAACATATTTCATTTGTGTAAACATTATTATTTCATTTCTTTATACTGACTCATCAGCCATGAATCAACGAACCGGGTTACATTTGTTGTTTTCACAAGCAAATGATACTATGATAGTAACATTCTTGAAAGCCGTAAATTATTGTCTTTTTTTAGCGTTCTCTAGGCAGAGTATCGACTCAAGGTACGGGCATTATTGAGGTAAACTAAATTTGTTAACTTCCATATAAACATATTATTAAAAAATAAATCTTAGCTTAGCTACCTAAGCTAAAGCTGCAATAATGTAGTTTGATTGACCGCGATTGCTGCATTTTGTTGACGGTACGTGTACTAGATATAAATACTAACAAATCTTACAAAATAGTGGGGCTAACGTACTTGACTACGTTGAGATAGTAACAACATCAAACTAATATCACGGTTTAGGAATTCCGTTGGCTTAAATATCACGATTTAGTATTAGTTGACCATTATGGATAATTTTACTCTCTAATTCGAACTCCCCCTAATTCGAACAAATTTTAATACATTATGAGAATACGATTTAGAGAGTTTTGAATGTATTTGGAATTAAATTTGCAAAATAATATGTAATCATGCCAATTTGCAATCATTTTTATGTTTACAGCCACTGGGTGCTAATATAATGTAATAAATTACCTAAATCAGATGTTTTTCTTTCCATTTTTCTACATTTTCAGAAATTTTTCAAGAGGTGGCAACCTGCAAGCCTAAATTTCAAGAGGTCGATTTAGGTACTTTTGAAAAACTCCTGTATAATTTTTACTTTTTGAGAATTCAAATGATTTCTGTTTCAAGATTGTGGATTTTTTACTTCCTCTTTTCAACGTATGCTAAAAAAGTTAAGGGTAGCAACCTGCAAGCCTTTCCCCTATTAGTAAAAAGAAAATTATGTCCGGAACACCAAATGCTACTATAAAAGATTTATACAAAATTAAATTACCACCGAAATTCGTGTTTGTCAATCTCGAGAAAGGGATGGAGTAAAAGTATATAAAAATTCGTAATTTTACTAATGGAAAATAATTACAATTTAATAACCCGGTTAAAAAATTACGTTTTTTATGTAACTTACATACATATTTTTGCTTATAGTCCTATTTTCATTCATGTCCAGTATAAAAGTAAATTGGCAAGGAAGTTGACAAGTTAAAAATAAAAATAATTACTTATTTCAGAATTGAAAAATACAACAATTAAGTATATCCAAAATAAATTAATACGGTACTTTTATCCGAGGTCAACTTTACTCTTCATTCAAGTTTTAATTAGACACGCTTCAAGCACACAACTAAATTATTAGTTATTAATATTATTAGTAAGAATTAATTAATTGAACGAATACGATACTATACTATACATTATATTTCACATTTTGAATTACAAAAATAAGAAAATGTTGAAAAAATAAGAGCTGGTTGCAGACTTGAGAACAGAAATACTATGAAATCAGGTGATGAGAGCTATAGATTAGTATAACTTTTAGACTTTTGAGACTTGATATTCCAATTTTTCACGCAATAATTTGGAAACAATCCGCGATTAATTGCTTCATTTTGGTGCGGTTTTTATGCAAATGAAAAAAATTGTAAAAATCGACGAAATTTAAAATTTTTTAAACGGGGGCCCAAATAGAGACAAAACCAACAACTGACCCATTCCTACCCGCTTTCCCCTATCTATATAATAATCAGCAGCTGAATTGTTAAAGTAGGGTTTCTAAAATATTATTATTTGTTCATTGTTATCTTTTTTTTGGTTTATTGTTTTACAAAACCACACTTCATACTATATTTTAATGACGAATCAAAATATGCAGTAAAACCATCAGTAAAAATCAAATTGGTAAAATACATTACATGGTTTGTTTAATTTTTAATCGTTATTTACTTCGTTATATAATGTTGTTTAATAATTTTTAATTAAAATTTTTATTATTAAGTAACTAGAAAATTGATAAATGCAATTTTTTAATGGTAAAATATGCCAATCTAACAGGAAATAATACTCGCACAAAAAATGTGGTAAATTAGTGAAAATTTAAATTTTAGGCTGTCCTTTAACATGTGACATTATCAATAGCATACTATTGCAATTGCACTGTGTGCCAATGACAGTCAAGCTGCGATAAAATCACTCAAGCCAATAGCGTCGAATCTTTATCCACATGGAAATGCAAACAATCTCTCAAGAAACTGGTGCTAGGTCATGGGGGAAATGAAATAGCTGAGAAACTAGCTAGATCAAGCCCAAAAACGCCCCTGATTGGACCCGAACTATTCTGTGGGCTATACAAAACACAGAAGAGTGGAATTCCAGAAATGGGAAACGTAAAGCAAAAAAACTCTGTGGTACAACTTGTACCAGGACAAAGACAGGCAAAGAAATTAATAGAGTACTCGTCTGCAGAAGTCAATGACAGGTGCGGACCACGGTATAGAAACTTCATAGGAAAATATTAGACCCTGATTTATTTTAATGGTATTTTAGTTGACGGATTTTCTTAAGATGGCGCTGTTTCAATAGTTATTTAGAAAAGTAAACAATAACATAACATAATATATCATAGAATATCCTATAAGTTGGAATTGTAAGACGATTAATAAATTATAATAGTGAAAAATAGTTAAATTGAATAGAAATATAGTGGAATAATTTAGTTTAGTCTGATTTAGTTGACCCATGACACCCAGGGGGCGCAACGAAAAGACAGTATAAGACTGTCTACAATTTTTAACATGGAAGTTTCCCTTATATTGTAATCTTTTATTCTATGGTGCGGACTATGTGAATCGGAGGTAGAATCTGCCGAACACATTTTCTGCATCTGCAACGCTTTAGCTCGACTTAGGCTAAAATATTGAACTCGGTAGATAATAATTGATCGGTTGATTTATTTTGTAGATTTATTTGGCGATAGCGACCTGTCTAGGATACCTGGATTCGTTTTATCAGTTGGGCGAGTTTTCAGTTGAATTTTGACTACTTTTGACTTATTGATATCGATTTGACATTTTTGAATAACGTTTACTTGCAGTACGTTGGGAGGTCATTTAAGTACACAGAATATATTTTTATTGGGTTCGTCTATTCAGCATGGCCTGATCGTTGAATTTGAACCTGATTTTGGATTTCAAAATATGTCCATCTCACCTTTTATGCTATTTTTTGATGTTTTAATACAGGAACTTTTTCCTTTCTGTCGAATTTTAATGAATTACTAGGCGCTGATTGAAAGAATTTGTAAAATTCCGGCTCCAAGGACTATTTAAAGTCAAAAATAATTACGGAAATAAGAGATTTTCCTCGTTTTAGAAGTTTTACAATTAAATTTTACTACAAAAAAGTCTCATCAGTTTTCCCTTGAGGTGAACAATTACTTGTATGTCGAAACAAGAGAATATCAATATTAGAACAATAAATTAGCACAAATAATTTAGGTATTTTGAAATAATTCCAAATCTACATATCAAATTAGTTAACTTGGCACAAATGATTGAAATTTGTGTGGTTTTAAAATGCAAGCTAATTAAGTTACTAACGGTTCATTTTGCAAATCCTACACACAATTACAAATTTGGCCCATAATTACTGCAATATAATTATTAATTACTATTTTAAAACACAAAAATTTCAAAGTGTCCAAAAGAGTCAAATTATTTAAATTCAAACCATGATCCAAAATTAAAAGTCCAAAGAAATTTATTTACTTAAGGCGTATTTTCGCGAGGCATTTTGGTTAACCAAAAGTAACCGGTTAGATTTTAGGCGTATTTTCGCGAGGCATTTTGGTTAACCAAAAGTAACCGGTTACATTTTATGTCATTTTCGCGACGAACGGTTAGAGGGGAGGTAGTTTTTGGTTAAAAAGTTACCCAACCAAAGTTAACCAAAGACGACCGCTCAAAATCAGTGGTTACTTTTTGCGGTTGCTTTACTAGTACAAATGTGCGCCACGATTTAAATTTTAAAGTTGGAAGTGGTTCTAAACGTTCTAAAGACGAGGATTTGAGGTTATGTTAAATTAGAAATTGTGGTGGGGGACTAACCAAAGTTGACCAAAAGTAACCGAGCGGTACTAACCGGGATCCTCGCGAAAATACGCTTTTTATGTCATTTTCGCGACGAACGGTTAGAGGGGAGGTAGTTTTTGGTTAAAAAGTTACCAAACCAAAGTTAACCAAAGACGACCGCTCAAAATCAGTGGTTACTTTTTGCGGTTGCTTTGCTAGTACAAATGTGCGCCACAATTTAAATTTTAAAGTTGGAAGTGGTTCTAAACGTTCTAAAGACGAGGATTTGAGGTTATGTTAAATTAGAAATTGTGGTGGGGGACTAACCAAAGTTGACCAAAAGTAACCGAGCGGTACTAACCGGGATCCTCGCGAAAATACGCTTTTATTGTAAAATAAAAAAGAATCTGCCTGCTGTAGGTCTACTTACCTGTAGACCTGAAGTAGACGACAAGACGAAAAAAAATGAAGCAAGGCAAACAATGCATATCTATCTATGAATGCAAATAGGCATGTAAATAGGTATCCAACAGAATAAATATGTAGAAATGTTTTTGCCCCTTTCATTGTTCTCCTTCCAAGAATTTTAATTTACCCAAATTTAAATGGCGCCTAAAGCAACACAAAAATTTAACCAAAACTGTTGACAATCAAAAAGAAAAGTCCAACATTTTATAATAAATATGTTCAATGTAAAATTTTAAACTGAACCTCCCTCGTATGTGATTAATTGTAGGTATTCAAGTATTGCTAAATAAATTGCAGGTAAAAATGATTTAAACATTTTTGCACATTATTATTATGTATATTGCTGATCTTGACACAAAATTTTTTCAAAGAGGTGGAAAGAATTTTCATTATTGAACAATAATTAAATATTTCAAGAATTATGGTTTCGTCAATTCCCATGAATGTCATAAAATTGTATGTTGTATAAACTTATAACTTATTGCACACCCTGTATATTTAAGCAATAGGTGTAATGTAATCAATCATATGATTAGATTGTATAATTTTCAATTTTAACTATTTCTACTGTAATGCCTACAAATTTCGTTTATAAAATGCTATCTGAGTTTTGTTTACACTTCCTACTTGTGGGTATCTGCGAACAAAGCAAAGATTTGGGAAGTGTTTTCAGTTAACCTAAGCGGAAGTAGTAAAATACGTTAACTTAATTACACTTAATTTAATAATAGCGAACGATCAATCAGTACAAATTTAGTTAAGATATATTAAAAATCAAAGATCCAAGTGCTTCTACTAATAAAACAATAAATTGTAACCAAAAGTAAATATAAAACTAACCTGAACATAAAAATTTAAATTGCTTCGTATACATTGCACACTTTAGAGTCTGTTTCGGTTTATTTACACATATCACACATCTGTTGGGTTATTTTCTAAAATTATGAAGTACACCATAAGATGAAATCATAATACAATTCCATTAAAAAAAATACAACACAAATCTAAACCATTTGCAACCACTACAGGTGTCAGTACAGGTCACTACAGGTGAGTCATACAATACACACACAAATACACCCCCCACCTAACAACGGATTCATTTCTTTTTTAAACAATCGACGAGTCTTTAATTGTGAGATATTTCATGAAGTTAAAAAATAAATTATGTGTGTAAAATGCCAATTGTAATTCCGTTTTATAAATAACCAACACATTCATGTTCCTTTTTTTTTGCAAAAATTGAGTAATTAGATTTAAAAAGTAGATTAGAAGTAGAATTCGCTCTACTTTTTTCGGCAGTAGTACTGTCATTTGGTAAAATGAAACTAAAATTTAAAAAACACGTTGAATAAATTTGCATAGATTTAAAATTTAGACAGCTGACAACCAATCACGCGGTAAAGTCGCATACTTCCAAATCGGTGACAGTTACTTTTATTTGACAAAATTTTTGTAATTATTATTGTTGGAGATACTTACAAGAGTTGACAGAGCAAGACTGATTCTAATGATCAAATTACGCTAGAAAATTATTTACTCATCACAATTTCAGTTTTTGTGTTTGTAGAGCCATGCGTAGATGCAGTGGCGGATCTACGGCAAGATGACTGATGCAAGGGGAATTTTTGATTTATAATCTAATGACATAAATTTCGGTGATTTTATAAATAAATACTAACTTCTCTCAGCGTTTGTTAGAATATGCTTTATTTTCGAAAAAATTGGATTTTTTTTATTTTTATGTCGGTGTAAACTTGGTTAGTAATAAATAATTCAATTAAGGAATTAAGAACAGGCACATTATATAAATGGTACGGAGGAGGAGCTTTCTAGCAAATTATTATATTGAATAATTTGTAGCGTTTTTATTGGATTTCGATTATACCAACCAACAGATACACGGACAGCTATGGAGCCAGATCATAATGCTTCCTGCCAGGCCCGTAGCCAGGATTTCATTTCAGGGGGGGCACTTGTAAAAAACCTTTTGTAAAATGTAAAATTTTCGGTTGTTCCCCTTCCATTTTCTTTGTCGTTTCAACATTTCGGGGGGGCACGTGCCCCCCCTGGCTAAGGGCCTGCTTCCTGCTATACTGCGTACAGAAGCGTAAAAATTGGAAAACCGATAATTATTAAAATTACCTAAAGTCAGCGGTTCTCAACCTAGATAGGGTACCACTGAGGGTACATTTCAAGCAATCTCATTGATTGTAATTTTAAGTTTGTATTAGGTCATACCGGCGCCGATAAAAAGTCTTAATTATTTAATGTAAATCAATACAGACGGCAGGTTGCGTTGCTATGGTTTGGAATGGATGATAGCATTTTTCACCCTCTAATGGGCAAAAATAATATATACCTTCATATACCAAAATTTAATAAAAGATATAATGATAAAAGGCCAGCACGCTGCTGCTCCTGCTCCAGTGTGTCATTTTTGTAGGACACACAACCCGCTCTGATTGGTTGTTTTACAAATCCAACCACGTGATGACATAAATCAAATAAAAAAATTAGTTTAGTTTATCATAGAGTATCAGTATTTCGGGTCGTAGAGTGGAATAAAGTATAATTTATAATCAGAGCATATCATATTATCGATGTTCGATGGTGATAGTGAAATAGATATTTCTTGTCATCGTCTTCACTCATCAATTCTGGCAAGATATATATTTCCAAAATTTCTTTCATCATCCACATCAAACGCGCTAATTACTAACATGGAAATAAAACAAGAGTAACAACAAGACAACTTCTAAAGCAAGCGTAATACATTTATTATTTACTTAGGTTGAGTGTCGGATATGGTTGTACAGCCTTCGGCCTCACAGATGAAGGGACAATGGGAATCTCGTTAAGCAATTCATGCGCGTCACTACTAATTAGATGGTAAGTGATGGTGATAAATTCCATTTGGATGGGATTTCCATAAAACCCGTTCTTATTGCTCAATGCTCACTTACATCATAAAAGTAACTCGTGTGAAAAATTTCATGCTTCTAGACTCAGCGGTTTAAGCTGTGCGTTGTCTGTCAGTCAGTCACTTTTGTTTTTTTTTTTGAAAATATTTTTAAAATATAAAATATTTTGGTTTCAGTTCAAACGTAAGATTTTTAATAATTATTAATAACTTATATCAATAAAATAGTTAAATTTTAAAAACCGCAGCTCTGAAGCACAGTTCGATTTGGAAAGCATGGAAGCGACCATTTTTCCAAGACGAGCGTAAATTTTTCCCGCTCCTAACATGAAGCTTCGGTAGCAAAAGTAGGAGTAGAACCAACTGAGCGTGGTCATATTTCAATTTGAGGAGGATACATGGCACTTATACGAAAACTGGCTAAACAAACTGTACCGACCTGATCAAAAAAATTCGTCGGGCATGGGATTCGAACCCACGTAATTGCAGAGCGTTTTTGATACTCAGGCGCCTAACCACTCGGCCAACCCGACTCTATGCTTATAATTTTCAATTTTAAGTACAATAAAAGCGTATATTCGCGAGGATCCCGGTTAGTACCGCTCGATTAAATTGTGGCGCACATTTGTACTAGCAAAGTATTAAATTATTAACTACTAGCTGGAAAGCCCGTCCACGGACGGGTGGCTAGTCAGTGGAGCTGTTCTTTAGCGGTTTTTAACGGTCTTAATTTAAAAAAAATGTCATTTCCTAACGCTAACCTGAGCTCGATTCCTAATACTGACAATTTTAATTGTTTGTGTTCAAACGTCCTCACTTTAAAGAATAAAGATAATTTAATATATTTATTGAAAATGTAAAAGTCAAATATAAAATTTGCTGTATATGATTATCGCATTAACGGATAAAGTTTTATTATATAATAAAGAAGATTAATACAGCTGGAAGGCTCATCCATAGAAACTCAATCCAAGGAATGATCATATTAAGTTGGTACAACCAACAACCAATCAGAATGCCTTGTGTGTCCTAAAAAATTGACACGCTGGAGGAGGAGGCGGAGGAGGAGGAGGCGGAGCGTGCTGGTCTTTTATATGTTTGATTAATTAAGAGTATCAAAAACGCTCTGCAATTACGTGGGTTCGAATCCCATGCCCGACGAATTTTTTTGATCAGGTCGGTACAGTTTGTTTAGCCAGTTTTCGTATTAACTTCGGTTAACTTTGGTTAGGTAACTTTTTAACCAAAAACTACCTCCCCTCTAACCGTTCGTCGCGAAAATGACATAAAATCTAACCGGTTACTTTTGGTTAACCAAAATGCCCCAAAATCATACGCCTATGATTTTTCAACTTGTAAAAAATAAAATAAAGGTAAAAAACCTATAAAAAATCGGATGTTGCCATTGCAAGACTTTTTCAATTCTTAAAATAACCTTAAATAAACCAATGGTATTTCGTTAATCTGTTAATCCATTCATGCACGTCATTCCCCAGTGCACTGTAAAGTTTTCGTGAACTAATTCCACCAAACTCCTGTTAGCTATAAAGCTCAATATAAAAGTAGTACGGTTGTGAAATTCGTATATTGATTTGCAAGAACGTGTACAACAGTTTTATTTTGATTATTTGTTTAAAAATTATATTATGGGTTTTTTCTGCGACGATAAACCACTTATGGGTCAAATAAATAATATAAGCAAAGAATTAATTTTCCCTAAGAATCAAATGTCCCACTTACATTGACAACCTTACATTGATTCTTAAAATATTAGGAAATTATATCTGCAAAATAACTCGGGCAGTATATCTTCGATCAGCGGCGGTGCAAGAGTAGCTAGGGCCCGTAAGCAAATATACAAAAGGCCCCACCCCCAAAAAAAAGAAGTTCGTAAGTTTTTTACTTGCATAAAAAATCTTTTATTTTTGTACGTTCTGTAATAAACATAGTATTGCTATTGGGTATTGTATATTTCTTTTAAGAACGGTATATGGACAGGTAGGGTAGGGTGGTATGGACCCTTTTTATGGTCCCCCCTGATTCTGATTCTAACCTTGTAAAGCCAACAAAAATAATATAAAAATTCAAAACCAAAAGTTGTCTTAAATTTCCGATGATTTGTTTTCGGGGCGATTTTTGATTTAAATTTTTGGATAAAAAATAAAGTTTGTTCAAATAATCTGCAACTGCATGAAAATATTGTATCTAACCTAGTAAAATCAGGAAAAATAATGAAAAAATTCTAAACCAAAAGTTGTCTTAAATTTCTGATGATTTGTTTTCGGGGCGATTTTTGATTTAAATTTTTCGATAAAAAATAAAGTTTGTTCAAATATTCTGCAACTGCATGAAAATATTGATTCTAACCTAGTAAAATCAGGAAAAATAATGAAAAAATTCTAAACCTAAAGTAGGTGCATGTCGCCAGCCCCCCCCCCCCCCAAATCGAATTTTGGGATGAAATTTGTGTCAAACGTTTGAGCATCAATGAGCTTCCAAATTCTTCGTTTGAGCCTCAACCGTCGCGGAGTTATTCGCGAAACACTTGGGGGGGGGGCTGGAGACATGTTTTTCTATTTTCGTTCCTATTTCGAATTTTTCTGTAAAATTGATGTCTATCGATAGAGATTCGTTTGAGCTTGAATGAGCTTCCATTCCCATCATTTTATTTTCATTTTCTGAAAAGTTACGAGTATTTCAAATTTCGAGTACTCCGAGCAAGTTCCGTTCAATAACCCTCAATTTTAAATCTATTTTATAAGATTACAATTTTCGATCCTTAATAGAATATCTTTGGTGTTTATCAATAAAACTTGGTGCAAAATGTTGGCTTTTAGGACTAGAAGAGTTGGGAAAAGTCTATGTGACGCAGAAAAACTCATTAAATCATAATTTAAGAATTTGAAAAGAATTTTAAAAAGGGCATAGACTAAATAGGTTAAAACGGTATTTTCCTCTAAAAAATTTTTCGAAGCCCGAAATCAAGCGCAACTTTCAATATTCTGAAAGTTTATGGTTATACAGGTACATAGACGGGGCTGACGCCCCCTAAATCGAATTGTTCAGAAAAATTTGTGTAAAATGTTTGAGCATCAATGAGATTCCAATAATTTTGTTTAAGCTTCAACCGTCGTCCCAAGTAACATTTCAATCCTGGCAATTACCTGCAAAATCAAATTTTACCTGCCAAGCCTGCGCCAGGCCTGGCTGACTCCAAATAAATAGTAATTTACAGGTTACTTAGCGATACCTGAGAATGTCCTGCGCTTGGCTTGGTGCAAGCCAGTGTCAGGTTATGAAGCCATACCTGAGAATAACTTGCAGATCTCCTGCGCACTCCGGCGCCTGGCCTGTGTAGCCTCGGCGCCAAGCCAATCTCGAACTAGTTCGTAGATACTCGTTCGCATCGTTCGCATATGTTCGTATGTCAAATTTTTTTTTCTATCTCATTCATTTTCATTATACTCATATCGCAGACTCATTTTTTTATTACTACCATGTGTTTAGGTAAGTTTTGCAGAATTAAACAAAATAATTTTATATTGTTTTGATTTCTTCTTCGTAAAAGGTAAGTAAGAATAATACAAAACCCTATCAATTTTTACTGGGTTGTATAATAATGTTACAATATATTGTTCTCCAACCAAATCTTAAGAGCGTGCTGCAAATGTTGATGCAAAAACATGTTTCAACAGATGGCGCGCCCTGAAATATTAATCTTTTATACTAATCTTTTCACCAATACAGAATTATAAAGATTTCAAAGATTCGTAGAAAAGATTAATATTTTAGGGCACGCCATTTGTTGAACATGTTTTTGCATCAAAATTTGCAGCGCGCTCTTAATTAAACATTTAAATCACTTTAATTTACTTTGAACAGATTGAACCACGAAAATCAGAAAACCAGGAGGACCCAGCAGTAGCGAATTAAAAAATTGACAATTGTTTCGAAGGAATAAGCCACTTCTTCTACTCAAAGTTTTTGTGTCTTTGAAAAAGAAGTGGTGTATCCCTTCAAAACAGTTGTGGATTTGTTAATAAATTACATGGGATTGAGCAAATATTGCCGATATTGAAAAGGTATCTTCAAAATTAGAACAAATAATTGATTGTTTAATAAAATTTTTTAATATTAAATCATTTTTTTTTATTTTTTGGAGTATTCATCAATGTTCTTGCATCTTTTGGTAAAATTAAGTTAAAAGTATTATATAAAAGTGCTAAAAGATCTTTAACAGCAGGCCCGTAGCCAGGATTTCATTTCGGGGGAGGGGGGGCACTTGTAAAAAGCCTTATGTAAAATTTTCGGTAGTTATTACAAATAAATATATTATTTAAGAATATTTCCACTGAAACTAGGGCGACTGTAAATCACTTCTTCCACTTCATATTCACTGATGTGCTCACTTGCAACAGGCACTGCATTATCCGTATTGCTGTCGTCATCTAATTTTATCCTTTTGGGGGTTTTAGTAAAAAAAGATAGCAAAGTACCATCTCTCTTTTTTCCACTCATTTCACACACACCTTCTTAAATTTGTTCCTTTTTTTATAATTTTCACTACAATAATCACTACAGGTCAAAGTTAATTAAAAGCTGTTTGTATATTTTAGTTTGCATACTGCATTGTAACAGTACCCTAATATATTGATAAGTTATAAAACAAGTATCAACCTGCAACAAAATAATTACAACAAATGTAGGAAATTCCAAAACTGAGTAATACCGTTACATGGCTTTTAAATTAAATTAATCCCATGGTTTTCAGGTAAAAAGGGATAAGTAGGTTTGACCTACTATAAGCCGACAATGAATTACGGCAAATAAATTTAGAAAAAAACTTAGTCCTACTTGCAAGTTGCAATTGAATCGGATAACGCAATCTTGTCTTCGGTTAATTGTGACGTCGTTGGTGACGTTTGTTCACTAAAATTTTTACCAAAAATATATGATAATCAAATTTACGATATAATAATTAACAAAAGATGCATAAGGCCGTCCGGCACGTGTTTTTAAAAAATTTAAAAAAGATTAGTATACACGTACCTTTAATTTATTTAATTACGTAGATACACGTAATAAATTTTTAAATTTGTAAATAGTTCATAAGATTATAATACCTACTTAATTATTAGAGACAGGGTAGTTAGGCAAAAACAGATCTGACTCACCAATAGAGAAACTTTATTACCAATATTTAAAACGTTTATTAGCGTCCCTAAGTCAGTTCTGTTTTTGCCTATTATTACTATTAATCTATTAATTATACAACTCCCTCAAAATCTACAAACAAAATTTGTTTGTACAACATTTATGCCTGTTTTCAACAACAATTTATTTAAGAATTTCCTAGTAAAGAATTACTTAGCTAGGATTCCATAAATTTGATTGGTCAAATTTGACATATGAATTTTTTATGTCAATACTATGTCAAATTTTACCAATCACATTTATGGAATCCTAGCTAAGTAATTCTTTACTAGGAAATTCTTAAATAAATTGTTGGTAAAAACAGGCATTAATGTTGGTTGTTTAACCATCAATTTAAATTTTTTACCAAAAACCTATATTTTCAAAAAATTTCAAAAATTAGTAGGTACACGTGCCTTTATACCGGGTGACGATCACCGATGTGAACATAGGAAATTAACGTGGGAAATTAATTTTTCTTTAATTCCTGCTTCATAATTAATAACTAATTTTGTTGTTAATGTGTTTTGAACTCCTTTAATTAAATAGACAATATTTGATCAATCTAAAAAAATGTATATGATTATAATCACAGGTTTTTAAATCATGATTTTTACAACTAAACTTGGTGGCGTAGTGCATAACACTCCAGGTTAACGAAGTACAAGTGAGAAGGTCCGTGGATCGATTCCCAGCTCCGGTAAGATTTTTAAAATTTATAATTATATTTACAGATTTACAGACTCCAGCAGACGCAACCCGTGGATAAATTCAGGACCAACTATCATCAAATGATGAAATAATTAGGAGAAAATCGTAATTTATGAGTTCAACCATAATAAGAGAATTAAAAAATATAATAATAGATAATTAATTAATAGAGAAAAGAATACTAAAAAAGGATATTAAGTTAAGAAATTAATTAAATTAAAATAAATTAATTTTTTCATTTTTTGAAAATTATTTACAATAAATTTTTTTTTTACACGTGGAAATCAAAACCGTTGCAGGCTTTTCTCAAGTATGCCACAGGGCTGCCTCAGGTAAATTCGTGCGCCAAATTACTCAGACAGCACCTGTAGCAGACTTGCCTCATTCCTGCCTCCGACTTACCCTCAATCCTCTCTCAGGGTTGCCCCAGGCTTTTCTCAGGTGTGCGACAAGCGTGGTGCAGGTTTGCGCCAGCACCAGCTTGCTTTCTCCCAAGTGTGCCACAGGGCTGCCTCAGGTAAATTCATGCGCCAAATTACTCAGACAGCACCTGTAGCAGGCTTGCTTCACTCCTGCCACAGGAGCAGGTCCTGGGTGAGTTTTCACTGACAGGCAAATGCCAGAAATTTCCCAGGTTAAAATGTTACTTGGGGTAGGTTAATACGCGAAAACTTTGGGGGAGGGGGGGCTGTAGACATGTTTAACTTTATCCCACCCAAATAGAATTTTTGGGTGAAATTTGTGTCTAACATTTGAATATAGTTTGAGCCACAAGAACTTCCAAATTTTTCGTTTGATCCCCAATCGTCAAGGTGTTATTGGCGAAATACTTGGAGGGACTGTAGACATGCTGCCCCCCCCCCAAGTGGAAAGTTTGGTTGAATTTGTAGCCAAACGTTTGAGAATCGTTTGAGCACCAATGAGTTTATACATTTTTCGATGCCCATACTTTTTACACCAATTTCACATAAAGATTCGACTTGTGCATGCTCCCCCCTCCCAAACCTATTTTGCCAATAACTCCGTAACGGTTGCGGCTCAAACGACAAAATTTGGTTTTGATCCACAGTTTTGTTCTAGGACATTAAAAAATTTTAATTTCATTTTATTATTTTGTTATAGGTAGTACCTGTTCTTTATAAATTACATTTTTGTGGCACAATTAATTTTTACAGATTTATACCATGAAAATAATGAAGGTAATCAGGGGCGGATGGGCTATTAAAAAGTTACCGGGAAATTTATAGCCGGCGGCCCAAAAATGCAATCACCACGGCCCAAAATTGCGGTGCAGGTGAACAGTTTTGAATGGGGGGGGGGTCCCCCCGTTGTAAAAAAAATTTAATACCAGTAACAAAAATTAATTGAGACGGTTATTGCCTTGCAGCTAACAATTGGATGTGAATGCGGGGTACCGGGTTCAAACCCGGGGAGAATCCAACTTTCTTATGACCAAGTCTCCGTGCTTCGGAGGGCACGTTAAGCCGGCGGTCCCCCTGAGTTGAAAAATTGCCACCGTTAACAAAAAACAGGGCTACAGGCACATCTGAATGCTAGCCTAGCAAGCTGCTACCGGATGTAAAACAACTATAGTCCAAAATCGATCTGCGGACTACTCACCAACCCGTCTGTCCAGCGTGGTGAGTTATGGCCAAACCAAACCTCCATAATATGGAGAGGCTAATGTCCAGCAATGGACGGAAAAAGGCTGATAACGAACGAACGAACGAACAAAAATTAAAATAATAGTGCGTCTTTCATTAATTTGCTGCTTTGGCCCAAACGGTTTATGATATCATTATTGTCAATTTCATACATCAAGTTTTTTTCTATATTCATCAGCATGAATGACTCTAATTTATTATCTGATAATGTACTTCTCAGCCTGTTTTTTATGAATTTTAATGTCGAAAATGATCTCTCGCATGCTACCTGCGAAATGGGCAATGAAAGTAAAAATTGGTATGCCAAAGCCAAAGTGGAATACGCTCCTTGAAAAAGATTATATTTTAGAATTGCACCATAACAACAGATTGCACAATTTTGACATTTTTTTGTCTCAATGCATTTCGACTTGCATTTCTCTTCTTCTTCTTCGGCATCGATCTCTTCACATTCTGAATCCGTTCCATAATCTATTTTATATGAATCTTCGACACTTAATTTAATTGTCTTCCAATTCCTTGCAAAGCTTGTTATTTCTTCTTTTAATTTCGCAGGAGTTATAGTAGAGTCAACTTTGATCAATTTCGCCGCTAAAACCCTTAACGAGTTCTCAGGGAGCACACCTTCAACAATTTCGTCGAAATTGTTCGGATTCAGAATGTTCAAATCTCTACATAACTCTGCGTTTTTCGCAAATCGTCTGATAATTGACTGAACTGCAGTATCCATGATGACATTATAAAAACTGATCCTAAATTTCTCATTTTCACATTCCGGAACTACATCAGAGGTTTGCTCATCAAATAACTTCTTTTTTTTCCGAGACCGAGTTTCGCGCAATTGCTCTTCGATGAAAAAATCAAAATCTCTTTGCTCAAAACCGAGTTTTGCCCACTCAACAAATTTACGAGCAGAGGCTTCAATTTCACTCATATCTCTTTGAAATTTTTTCAAATTTGCCGTGGATTCCTCAACCATGGAGTTGCATTTTAATAGATCTAGCCCTTTAGTTTGCAAGTACCTTGATAGAGGACCAGTGATAGAAAATAATTTTAGAAATATTTGCGCAATAAGAACATTGTCGTATTTTAATAACTCAGCTTTGTAAGTGGCAGCAGTCGCTCTTGCGTCAGGTTTCATGTTTGTTGTGGTTTCAATTGTGTTGAGATCATCAATTAAGTCGATATATAATGCCTGATCCGGTTCATTGAAGTTTCCAAAAATTTTACTTAGCGCTGCTTCCTTTGACCACCAACGGGTTTCTCCGATCAACTGGAGCTTTTTTGCTCTGGGATTGTTGTTTATATTCAGCCAATAATTCATCCTTTTATGAGATTCTTTGAAGAAAACAGCAATAGAATTGAGTAAATGGAAAAATGACGCTGCTTTGATATGCGATTTGAAAACGTCTGTCAAGACAAGATTCAGAATATGTGCATGGCACCAGATATGGACATGGTCTGCATTTTTTTGGATCATGAAAGCAGAAAATCCAGAGTAGCTTCCTTGCATATTTGTCGCTCCGTCAGTGGAGTCCGCAATACAATTTTTTTCATCAATTCCAGTTCGTTCCAGCACATCATGAACCATGTTATGAAATCCTTTTCCTGTAGTGTCATTGCAAGGAACAACTGCAAGAAGGCGTTCGTGGATTGTTCCTTTGTATACATATCTTATCACTACGGAACATTGATCTGTAACTGAAATGTCTTGAGTGCTATCTATTTGAATGGAAAACATCGTAGCAGCCTGAACCTCTAAAGAAATCTTTTTTTGGATTATCTCCGTAATTATGGAAATGATTGAATCCACGGTTGTTTTTGACAAAAAAGTGTAGAAATTTCCAGCTCGATTTTTTATTTTTCTTTCGTGGTGCTTTTTACTTTTTTCAATGATGATATCCAGATGTTTCCTCAAAATAATATCAAATTTGGATAAAAGTAAAATAATGTCCAGAAAATTTCCGTGATCCAGTTTTTCGTCTTCCAAGCTGTAGGCTGCTTCGTTTACCTTGCCACGATAGGACAATCCTCTTTTGCCAATCAATTTTATAACATCGATCACAACATTCACAACATGTCGGTTGTTTAAAACTTTCTTATTTCTTATTTCAGATAAATTTCCAAAAAGCAATTTTTCTATTGTTTGATTTTTATTGTACATGAAGTAAGTTTCGCAATTTCTTGCATGACCAATGGCGACTTCATGTTCCTCTATACGCTGATAAACATGCTTCCAATCAGACATCCCTCTTGCAAAAACAGAACTTTGATCTTCATCATATGCCAAACAAACCGAACAGAAAAGTGCCTTTCTTCCTTCACTGTAGCTTAACCATATCCTTTTTGACTTATTCTTACGAGAAAATGCTTTTTCAAGATTGAAAGGAATATCATTTTGAGCGACTGGTATCTTCGGATGATATTCGAAAAATTGTCTCAATCTATTGGTATCGGGACGGTCGAAGAAAAAGTCATTATGGTCATGCTGAAACTGGGACTGAGGAGGCTCCTCCTGTAGTTTAGCTTGCGGCTGATCTTCATTCACCTCAGATTCTTTAAGTTTTTGATCATCGTCGATGTCATCGTTATCCTCGTTTCCTTCTTCCCTTTCTTTCACGTGCTTCTTCAAGCTATCAACATCTGAGTCTAACTTTTCTCGTTCCACCGATACCAATAATTGATTTTCATCCTCTTCGGTTGTGTCTTCCATAGTAAAAGACTCTAAATCACGAGTGAAACTACTTAACTGCATTTCTGAGGATTCATCGGGTTTAGTCATTTTCGAAGTTGAAGGACCAGCAGCGAACATAGTGTCCAATAACTGGCATTTTTTTGCTGCCTCAAATCTTTGTTTCTTCAATCTTTCACACTTTTTTTCTTGTTCGCCTTTTCTTTTTGGTGCCATATTGTAATCTAATTTATTTTCAATTATAAAATACTTCTACTTAAAATAGTAGCTTACAACCAACTTCAAAATGTTTAACTGCAGTTTTACCAATCAATATGCAGTTAATTTGGTTGGCCGCCCCTTAAAACTTCCAATATTCGTTGAAAATACCTAATTAAAATTTTTTTCTAATATGGAAAAAAAATGTGTATGATAGGTGACTTACCAAAGTAAAAAGAATTGAAGTGTGCTATTTTTTTTATTGTACTTTACAGCAAGTAATTTCTCTCATAAACTAGTGTATAAGTTAATGTCAGTATGTAAAATTAAGAACTATAACTATTTATCAAAAAATATTTTAACATAAAGTAATAACTTAACCGAACTTAACTTTATAATGTTATTAGATATTTATTTTTCTTGATTTAACAGAAGCGAACTTTTTTATTAGATTGTCAAAATTTAAACTATCACTTAACTGATTTTAAAATAATTCTAATCACTATTGAAATATTGGAAAATATAGAAGACAAATCATTTTCTTAGACTAGGATCTCTGCAAGGATAATTTGAAAAACACTGATAAAATAAGTAGTGACGTTTTGTATGCTCGTTATTAAAATTTCTACTAAACAATATATTTGCAATCAAACCGCAACAAGGAAAGGACACGTTCCTACTAAAATAGATGTAGTCATTTTTTCAAAAGAATAAATTCAGCAAAATTTCATAATACAAAACAATAATATACGCTAAATCCCTTGTATGTAATATAATCCAAGTGCAGCTATGAAGTAAGCTGAGATTCTAGAGACGTGCGATTTTACCAAGTGTACTATCGAAGTTGCAAATAGAATACCAGAGTTTAATGTTACATTTCCTAAAAATCACGTACCTAGTCAGATTTTCTTATACTAAAATAGTATTTTACTATACTAATTGGTAACACGAAGACGGTCTACGGACCGACGGCCCCACGGTCCCACAACCGACGGCCCACGGTCCTACGGACCGACGGCCCACCGGGAAATTTCCCGGTAGCCCGACGGCCCCATCCGCCCCTGAAGGTAATTACTTACAAATTTAAGTAGGATTAGCTTTTTAATCGGTTCAAAAATTTTAATTTAAAGAGAAAAAAATTAAAATTAAGGATTAACGTACAAAACTAGCTCGGAGGACTCGAAATTTTAAATACTGTTCATTTTGCAGAAAATGAAATTAAAATGATGAGAATGGAAGCTCATTTAAGCTCAAACAAATCTCTATCGATAGACATTGATTTCACAAAAAAAGTTTGAAATATGAACGAAAATAGAAAAACATGTCTACAGCACCCCCTTCCCAAGAGCTTCGCGAATAACTCCGAGACGGATGAGGCTCAAAAAACAATTTGGAAGCTCATTGATGCTCAAACTATACTTAAATGTTTGACATAAATTTCAACAAAAAAGTTCACTTGGAGGCATAGATGCTTGGAGGAGATAAAATAAAACGTGTCTATAGCCCCCCCCCCCCAATTATTTCGCACATTAACCCGCGAAGGTTGACGCTCAAATAAAAATATTGAAAATTGGTTTATTATTAATTCGTGAAATTAAATATGTTTTATTATTAATAAATTACGAAATAAGGAATAATATTAAAAGTTATATTTGAGCTTTCGGTCTTGCATTAAGACCTTCGTCAGAAATTACAAATAATAAGTGTGTAAACATGGAAACAAATATATATTGTATTGTCATTTGACCGGTAACTAGATAAAATCCAATAACCGTGAGTTAGGAAAAACCTGGATTGTGTTCCCCCAAAATATTGAAAATTCAATGATGCTAAAATGTTTTTCTAACACATTTTTCTGAAAAATTCGATTTAGGAGGCGTCAGCGACATGTTTCTTTTTCTTTTTAAATTCTTAAATTATTTTAAACAATTATTACATTGCTTAAAAATTTAATAAGTTTCTCTGCGTTACACAGACTTTTCCCAACTTTAAAAGCCAACATTTTGCACCAAGTTTTATTGATAAACACCAAAGATCGAAAATTGTAATCTTATAAAATAGATTTAAAATTGAGGGTTATTGAACGGAACTTGCTCGGAGTACTCGAAATTTGAAATACTCGTAACTTTTCAGAAAATGAAAATAAAATGATGGGAATGGAAGCTCATTCAAGCTCAAACTAATCTCTATCGATAGACATCAATTTCACAGAAAAATTCGAAATAGGAACAAAAATAGAAAAACATGTCTCCAGCCCCCCCCCCAAGTGTTTCGCGAATAACTCCGCGACGGTTGAGGCTCAAACGAAAAATTTGGAAGCTCATTGATGCTCAAACGATGCTCAAACGTTTGACACCAATTTCACCCCAACATTCCACTTGGGGGGCCAGCATGTCTCCAGCCCCCCCAAAAGTTTTCGCGAATAATTCAGCGACGGTTGAGGCTCAAACGAAAATATTGGAAGCTCATTGATGCTCAAACGTTTGAAACAAATTTCATCCCAAAATTCGATTGGGGGGGGGGGGCTGGCGACATGCACCTACCAAAAGTTGTCTTAAATTTCCGATGATTTGTTTTCGGAGCAATTTTTGATTTAAATTTTTGGATAAAAAATAAAGTTTGTTCAAATATTCTTTTTATTCACCGAAAAATAAGGGGGCAGTTATAGAAATCAACTAATAAGTGGGTGACAGAATGCCAACCAGTTTAGTTGAGATTTTGATAGATTTGCACGTTTTGATGTTCCATGGGTTAAAAAGGGAATAATGATCAAATTAGTTCACGGAAACTTTACAGTGGGAATGACGTGCATGAATGGATTAACGAAATTTCACTGGATTTATTTACGATTATTTATATACCTTGGCTTTCTACAAATTGAAAAATGATCTTTAGAAAAGGGCATAATTATTGTAGTTAAAACTTATAAAATTGCAAGAGAAGAGTCAGGTTGGCCGAGCGGTCTAAGGCGCCAGATTTAAGCTCTGGTTCACAATTGTGAGCGTGGGTTCGAACCCCACACCTGACAAAATTTTTTTTAAATCAGGTACAGTTTGTCTAGTTCAGTGGTGTTCAATATTTTTCCGTATAAGTGCCATATTTTAAGGAAAGGACCGCAATAATTGATATAAAATTTTTGGGGACTTCTCTGTTCTTGTTCATTATGACTCATCAGTAGCGTAGCTAGAGGGGCCCGGGCGGTAAAAGAAAAATATTTTGATATTTCATCAAATAGGAAATAGGGTTAAACATTTGGAACAGCCCCAGGCATCAAAATGCCGCTGTTGTGACTGACTTTTTTTACTTTTGATTTTTATCTACTTTGCAAAAAAATCTGTTGTTACCATGCTCAAACTGAATTATATTATGTAGAACTTTTTAAAAGCTTTCATTTAACATTGTGTGAGCGTTGCCGTGGTTCCTGTGGGTGGACGTTTTTGAGGTCAGTTTTAACCAAATTCTCGACGCCGAAGTCCTCGAGAGCTCAAATTTGATACACAGCTTTCACTTACGGCGAATTTTCATATTTTAATTTTGCTTTTCTAAGATTCTGAAAAATAATCAAAAATTCGGGTAAGAACTGAAAATAATAAAGCGCATGCGTCTCTGCTGGGGCTGTGCCCCCTAAAAATCCCAAAAATTATTAGATTTTAATGGCGATATTATGAAGAATCGATTTATTTAATATTCGCAACCCTTATTCTACCTTCTTGGTAACTACTGAATTTCAACAGAAATTTTATTTTTTGGTTGGCATTCTGTCACCCACTTATTAGTTGATTTCTATAACTGCCCCCTTATTTTTCGGTGAATAAAAAGAATATTTGCTTTATAGACTATAGTCTATACAATTATAATATTTTTTCTATTTGAAAAATTTGCAACTGCTCAGACTTTTTGAAATTTTCAAGTACACAACTCAATAGAACGAAAAAAAGAGAATGAGTAGCAGCTCATCATTAATATTTATTCTACAAAGAAGAAATTGAAGTGGAACGAAAATAAAAAAATAATATTTTTTTAAACCTTTACCTATTATATATGTCGTATTTAGAGCCGTTGTTGCTGTTAGGGCCTTAATACTTGGTACCAGTAATTACCAAAATGTTCCATATTGGGGTGGCGTTGGTTCCATAGGGGGGTAGCGTTCTCATTTAGTAAAGTAATACCAGGTTTATTCATTTAAAACATTTATTAACTAATTTTCCCAAATACGTTCAAGTTTAACAAATGTTCAAAATTAACTTACATTAAGAAGATCATCTTTCTATTATTGACTCTGAATGGCGACTTCAAGGAAGGGTAGCGACCACTGGTAAGCTTGCTAACAAACCGACCCTCAATACCACGATACTGGCAACTCGCTAGCACTCTCACTGACGACAACTCATGACTGACAACTGACGACTCAAGACTAACAACTACCCCTCATGATTGATTTGCCATATTTATGTAATCGACTCCCACCTGATTTTCCAATCGCCTGATCGGTGAACCCGGGTATAGTTTGTTTGCGTGGATCCGGTCACGCCATAAGTTATTTGCTTTTAATTGCATTATTGCATTTTATAAACTGCACTGTAGTTAATTGAACTTCCTAACGGAAACCGTTGAAAGTTCAACCAACCTGGAGTTCAATGTTTCGTGTGAATAATTTCAACCCATTAATACGACTTAATCTTATTTTTAATTTGGAAATAATTATAATAAATTTGGATGTTGAAATTATTCACGACAATACCCTCAGAACATTTTTAGAAATAACACCAAGACGCTGCATGAAAAAATTCCCTAAAAATGAACGATTTTTATAGGAGTAATTAAAAAATAATTTTACGTTAAATAATTTATTTTCTAACTTGATAATTGACTAGATGAAGTATACAGTATATACCTAATTTTTTGCTTAAACAATAATCAATAAATATATCAGTTTCAGTGCAGTCCTAACTATAAATGGAATAAAAACATAAAATGTAACAAGTGCAACCACCTACATACTATTAAACATTTTACACATATTAAATACTACAAAAGTATCACAACGTTAAAAATGCAATAAAGCAATAAAATAAAAAGTTATAAAAAATCAATAAAAAAAATAATAACTTCATACAATTTTCTCTTTCGTATGCTGTAAGCCAGAACAATAATGCAGCATTAAAACAGATAAAGCTTGAATTTTTGCATCGGCTTGTCCAATTTGAAAAGCGAATTTTGCTTTTTCTACTTCATTATTAGAATTACTCATGTCTTTTGTTAGAGTCATGTGTTCTAACGTTGCTTCATCTAAAGTCTTTTTCAGCTCCGTAACCTACCAAATTTGATCAAATTATAAAGTTAAAAAGTAAACTATTACTTAAATATTACCATTAAATTAATTTTTTCCACTTTCATTTGATGTTCCATATTTGAATACAATTGAATTCCGGTGTCCTTTGCTGCATCCATAAGAGATTCATCTAAAGGATATTGCAATACCATTTCAACAGTGCGCTCAATTAACTCAGGTGCCATATTTGGTTGCAGATGTACTTCGTCAAGTATTCCAAGACATACACTAAAAGGATTACTGGCAACTAACGACAATTTTCGAGGCGTACGCTGAGGAGATGGTGGTAAACTACGACTTTGACATTGTGAAACGTGGTTACCAGGTATTGCAAGATTATTTGCACTATTAACGCGTTTCAAACCATTAAAATTTTGTTTCTGATCGGATGCGCTACAATGAAGATCTAAGTCTTCAGATGGTACTTCAGTCATGGTAATTTCTGGTTGTAAAAGATCGTTTAGTTCGACTTTATCTGATCTCTCTGAAGTAGTACAAGGAACACTCAATTGGCACTTTGTTAAACACTTCTTGTGGCAACACAGATTGCACGTTTTACATTGAACTGCGTCTTTCAGCCAAATCTAAAAACAAAACTTTAAGAAAATTGCATTGAATTTTGTATGGAACACCGTTTTAGTTTTTATGGACAATGGATCATAACTTACATTATTTTTAATGGTACATTTGATATTTTTATTACCAATTTGAAATGTACCATTAAAATTAAAATTATGGTGCATCATAAATAAAATATCAAAACGATTTTGTCTTGAAATGGAATTGATTCTAGAATCAATTAAACTTTATTTTCTATCAAATGGCTCATATTTGATCAAATGATTAACACCATTCAAAATTTGATTGGTATAATTCCACAACTTCGTTTATTTTAACCAACCTTTTTAGAACAAAAATCGCAGTGGGTGGTGCGATGAAATTGAGTCCTAATAAAGTCATGCTTTGTGGAAACGGAAGCAACAATTTCTTTATCAGTTAAAATTTGCCTCTTTAATTCTGCTGCTTCGTCATGGGTCCACATAAAAGATAACAGTGCGTCTCCATAACAAAAAACATGTTCGAATCCGGAATGTGATATGAGGGGATGTGAATGGCTAAGCAATAATAAAAGAGTGAAAAGGCAATTTAGTGGCACAAAATTTATAATTACCTGGTTGGAGGTGTACTGGTAGGTGGTAAAAATGAAAACCGTTTAACATAGTGTCCCAGCATGGAATTGTTACATTCCGTTAGGATTTGACCCAACGAAATGTTTGTGTATCCTAACAAAACGTCTTTACCCGTTTTAGTTACTCCAAAAACGTTGATATTTAAGTACTTGTCCGTGTCTTTTAAATTAAAAGAAAATTCGTCATTACAATTCACCACACAAACTGCTTCATTAAGTTTTCCTTTCCAAATTTCTGTATACTCTACCGGAGTACTACTTTCCGGTTCAGTTTCTTCATTATCGGCTTCCATAGATTCCGATATGAGATCAATTTTAGACGATTGCTTCATCGGTAAATGTTGAGGAGTCGATGGATTCGATTGTGTTGGAGTCGTTTTGTTGCTACTGTCATTAGAAGTGCGTTCTATAGAAGGTTTTCTTTTTCTTAAAGCAAAGTTTCCTAACGTATGCGCCAACTTGGAAACATTTTCGTTACTACTGGACAAAAGTTTTGGAATGGCTATTTTATCGTTACTTTTATTTCTTCTTGGTGTCTCCTCGTTACTCTTCGTCAACTTAGTGTCACCGGCACAACCATCCGGTTCGCTTTGTGACAAATCACTATCATTAATACTGTTGGTGTTTACAAGTGGGGTTTTTAAATCAGTCTTTTCAAAATATTTAGATTTTATTGTATAATTTCCTACTATTCTTTTAATTCGTATGCTAAAATTACCGCTTGGTAATAATTTTAAAAATCTGTTTATATGCACTATGCTGTTCAGCGATTTTCCATCCACAGCAAGAAGAATGTCGCCAGATTTAAGTGTTGCTTTATCTGCTAGACTTTGAGGTGTTACACAATCAACAACTATCGAGTTTTGCTCTTGTTTGAATGTAACACCGATTGGTTGTTGTTTTAATTTACTAACAGTTAATTCTAATACAACATACATGATGGATTCTTTCTGATACAAACAAATCCATGACGAAGAATCTTGAAAGTGAAAAGAATAGAATCCAATTTATAAGGTAATAATTTTTTGAAACTCACCAACAGTCAAAGTACAGTAAACTTGCACAATATCATCAGTAATGGCAAGTCGACTCATCTCTATACACAAACATTCTAATTGTCCCTGAGGAATAATTTCACTCTCTTCTAAATCGAGTTGACCTGGATCAGTCTTCATAAAGAACGGTTTGTAACTGAAATTTGCATAAGTAAAATGATTTTTTTGTATTAAATACCAATTTATTTATCTACCGTATTTTATAATTTGGAAGAATATGTTTTCTTTTAATTGCTTTTTTGATTTGGTTCACAATTAAATTGGAAACGTTAGATTGCAATTGTCTCCCTTGAAAATGAGATTCCACTGCTAATTCTATTATAGGATCTCCGTAGAAACTAAAAGACCAATGCGTATACGGAAGGCGAGTAAATTGAAGTCGTGCTGAACCACTGATGTGCTTCACTAAAATAATTAAATTAGGTTTCAAACTTGTAATAGAAAAATAAAATGTATTAATATTGATAAACCAATTAATATTATAACTCTTCAGCAAAGCCACAGACCAACCAATGAAATTCTGTTATCTTCTATTAAAAAATCAAGGATTGATTTACAATGGACTTAACTAAGGCAATACAAAAATCTTATAATACAAAAGCAAGGACGAAGGAAGCTCTGGGTATGGCATACATTGTTCTTCAATAAATGAGCATGACCCCCTCCCGCACTTACTTTGGGTAGGATCTATGTATAAAAACACCCTTTGTTGTTTAAAAAAACCAAACATTTCTGTTTCATATCCAGTATTAATCAGTCTAATAAATACAAGAAAGAGAGTATCTTTTATTATAAAAAGTCTCTCCCCAATATTTTAGGAAGTTGGAAAAAAGTTGGCAAAATCAGTCAAAATCTGGTCAAATTGGCAAGAGTCGCTAAACTGACAATAGGCAAAACAGACAATTACAAAAAGTTGGTAAATTCTTCCTTGAAAAAAGTTGGTTGAGCACGTCCCTTTGAGGGTGTAAATATCAAACATAAAAGAAAAATTGCGGATCATTCAAAATTGGGGCTAAATAAGGCCAAAACCTGAAAAATAATGTGAAATTATTGTATTGACTTTTGGTATCACATTTAAAAACCTTACTAATTTTCTTTCTTCTAGCCCCCCCTCCAAGATTGTACTTGTTAACCAACCAGGACCCAGAAGCTAGCCCGACAACTGTGAAACCAAAAAGTCAAGATACGACCTTCCGACAAAATTGTACTTTGTATTCTAGTTTTTTTTTGGGAGAATCCGCCTGTCAAATGAAAGCACCTACGGTGCTTCCTTCAGTCAAGACAAAGCATCTACGTTGCTCCCCATATCCCATACTTCCCCCAAATATCATAATTTATTTTAATTTCATAAGTCAGATACAACTGCAATAACAGATCATAATTTCCTAATTAAATTTCCCATTGTCATGTGCCGAATATAGATGAAAGAAATAAGAGAGCCTTGCTCGCATCTGATCCGCAGATGTCAAACATGCTGCTGCTGTTATATTCGCATTGTCATGTGCCGAATATAGATGAAAGAAATAAGAGAGCCTTGCTCGCATCTGATCCGCAGATGTCAAACATGCTACTGCTGTTATATTCGCTTTAGTAATACTATCGCAGTAATCATGAATGCATCAAATCGCGGTTTGTTACCCGGTCTGAATTTTTGTGTCGCATGTCCGTTCGATGGTGGTTCTAGTTGATATCGTTGATAGCACAATTACACGTAGACTGCGTTATCCCAGCTCTTTTCCATATATTATAGCATCACATCGTTTACGGAGTTTACTGGGACCGCAGGTCCCATTACCTCCTTCGACCCAAGGACATCCTATGATGAACTGTGAATCTGTATGAAATACTTAAACTAAGGCAAGTAAGTCTCGGCACGCTACGAAGTGGAGTGCTGTTACGCGCTAGGAATAAACAGCGTTCTTTGATTTATAATATTATATTCGCAGATGGCGGATAGGAGCGTCAACCTCAGAAAACATGACGTCGACAGAACGGGTATGGCACTGTGGAGCATTACATCCAACAGTACGTACCTGGCACTGCTATCTGACTGGTACTGATCTAGGTCTGTTCTGAGACATTGAATAAACGCCTTAACAGTGGCCTTCCGCTCCTTTTCAAGCATTATTCTAAGTATTTACGCCGAGCGTACGGACCGTCAACACAATGCAACAACTAGGACCAATCAGACGTAAAGTATCGAAACTTTACTATCGATTTTGTCTAAATTAATCGATATTTGACATTCATTTTATCCTTCAACGCTTAATTTTAAAATTATCTATTAGATTTCGTCAAGTTTATCTAAATAACTATAATATCGTTGATGTCGGTTTTTCGTACTCAAAAAAAAAAGTGAACATAATAAATTAAATTAGTTAGTTTTTAATTCGTGATAATAAATTAATATTATATTTTTAAGCTTTCAAGTGGAATGCACTTTTCATCAGAAATTACATAATAAATGCACTTGAAAGCTTAAAAATATAATATTAATTTAATTCCATTAATTCATAAATTATTAAAATATATCAATTAACATAATAAATTAAGGTAACGAAACATTAAGAAAATAATAATAATAATTTCTAATAAGAAAATATTCAGAAGATTCAGAAGAGGAATAATTATGAAGTCAATGAACAGGAAAGTAGTGAGTATGATGAAATGATGATGATGAAGAAAATTAGATGATTTGGAAAGGAAAAATAATTAAATAACCCCAGAAAAAATAGAAGCAATAAGGTTATTTCTTAGAGCAAAAAGAATATTTATAATAACAATTACTTATTGGCTTCTCGAAATTGCGGAGAGAAAGCACTTCAGAAAAGATTATCTGAAAAAAAATAATTCAAAAAGAAATCGTGCAATATTTTAATTAGGTAATTATAATTATTTAAAAAAAAACGTATTTAACCATGTTGATTGGTTGAACTGAGTTCAAAGTTGAACGGGGTTTAACCGACGTTGGTACAACCCACCCTTAAAGATTATTTAAATTTTAATAATGTCTAAATAAAAATACTTTCGATTATATGAACACTTCTCTATTATAATATGAACTTCTCTGGTTTCTATTAGTTCATATTATAATCGAGCTGCTATTGTATTTAAAAAAAAAACGAATGACCTTTTATTAGGCATTTTTTAGTAATGTGGGGCCATTTTAATAAAAAAATAAATAAATATTTATGAGCTTTTTTAGCCATATTTTAGTAAAGGGGGCGATATAAAAATTTATGTTCAGGAAAGTGGGCGGTGGTCCAAAAAAGTTTGAGAACCTATGGTAGGTATAGATAATATTCATAAATATTTATTGCAAAAAGCAACTAAATTTTAGAAATAACTCCCCCACCCATTTTGAAAAACTATCTTATTCAAACAAACTAAAATATTGTTGGTACAATCTTGAAATTCTGAACTAGAATTTTGTGTTTAGTAACGCATAAAATCAGTATAATAATTTTTGTCAAAAATGTTGCCCATCTACATACTTTTATTTTCGAAAATATTCAAAATTGAGAGTTCAAACAACCTCATTTCGTAAATTAATTATTATCGTTTACTTATATGGCTTCTGTGAATTTATATGAATTCTTTCTTGGTAAAAAGACTTTCTTTCGCAAAAGTTGTTTATTGTAAAATTATGTAAAAAATTCGACTTTTGAAAAGATTCACAAGAAGTCGATTCAAACAATTGTTTGCCATAAATGTAAGAAATATTCAATAACATTTAATACTACCAACAAAGGTAAAAGTAATAAAATATAATAAGAAAATATTTAAAAAATAAATAAATGCAGTCCTTTTCATAATATTTTTTATTTAAAAATATTATTTTATAAGTGATTATCAAATTTGTATAAGGTAATAATATTTTTTATAAAATTCCGCATAAATATCTTTCCCATGGTTCAATTTATTATAATAAATTAAATTATTTTTGAAATAAGAATTGAAATTGGTCAAATTTACAAAAAGAACAACAATTTAGACATTAGATGGCGCAACGATCCCCACTCCCTAATGATTGTTTACACAATACATAAGATGAGGCAAATTTTGAAAATTCTGAATTACTCTGGTTTCCCTTCAGAGCGAATAAATCTTTCGCCTTTTACTAAAGATTTCCGTGGAGGGGAACACTCAAATGAGTGTGAAACTCCAATTTTTATTAGCCCGACGAAAGTTGGGCTGCAAGTAAAACAAATATAATTTTTAATATAAGTTGCAAACGAAAAGTAAAAGTACCAATATTAGTTTAAATTATGGATTCAAAGTTAACCTACTTTAGGACTGTTCAAAAATTAATTAAGTACGGGTCAAAAAGGTCATAAATCTATTCAATTACATAACTTGATTTTGATTTCAATTGATTTACTCCTACAAGTTAATTAATAAGGTTAAATATTGACAAAAGTTGAAGAAAATAATCAATGGAAACATAAATAAATTAGACAAGATATGAAACTTTCAATCATTAAATAAATAAAGAGGTTAAAAATTTTTTTACCTTTAATAGATAAATATCCAGTTTTACCAAATTTCATTCTGGTGACCACCGATAATGAAAAATTTCCCGAGTAGTCCAATTTTATACACAAATTTAGGGTATCGACGTGACCTTCAGTTTTATCCAACTTTACACTATCAATCGAAATACTGTGAATATCGGGGAATTCAGATCCCATATTCATATCTCTAATCTAAAAACAAAATTTTGTACTATAAAACAAATGGATATCCATAAAACAAAATTACAGTAACATTGTCAAAAAATTTTCCAGTTGTAGTCTTGGTGATAAGTTCTTCGAATTCCAAAGTCAACTTCTTGTAGAGCCACCTTTTAATGGCATCGGAGTGGCGCAATTCGTTAAATAAAAATTGAAAGAGTAAATTAACAGCCAAACTGGAATCGGTACCATCATATCCATCTGCTTCCAACTTCTTCTTCAAATTCTTAAATAAAAGGATTAGAAAAAGTGAAGGAAAAATCATACCTATGTATAAAGGGGTTAGTTACCTCTGGTAAACTACTTGATTCGATGTGAGGTTTCTTTGGAGGAGTAACGGCAGGATTTTTTTGAAAATAATTAATAAATGCATAATATTGTATTACGATTGTTAACACTACACCCACTAAAAACGATACGCAGGATAAAAATAATAGCACAAATAAATCCATTATAATATTCCTGACGATTTGTAAATACTAAAATATAGGTATCACAGTGTACTTTTGATTTAAAACGAAATTAAGAGGTAAGTACAAAAGTAAAGCAACATTTTATTTTTAATAAATTATCTAAAATGTTGATTTTTGCAGAAATTATTTATTTTTAATTTTACGTTATAGTATTATCAATATTTACAATTACAATACATTTTTATGAATGTATTACACTCACGAACGATGAACCACGGTCCACTTTTTAACCTTTTAGGTTTCAGAAAATCTGGAAATGGTTATTTTCCCAAATAGTCAATTTCTCTAAACGTAGAGCGCGGATTTATATGTAATATGTTCTTTAGCTTCACTTCTTTTAAAATATTTTTGCAGAATAATTTTGTGGTTTGTAGGAATTGTAATAAGACAAATTTATACAAAAACTGAATAAAGAATAAATTTACTTCGTTTACAAGGGATTAATTTATTTTTAAAATTATCCATTGCGAAAGTTAAACTTGTGGTACTCTTAACAATTGCCCGGCTAGCTCAGTCGGTAGAGCATGAGACTCTTAATCTCAGGGTCGTGGGTTCGAGCCCCACGTTGGGCGAAACTTTTTTTAAAACTTAATTGAAAATTATCAATCAGAAAGTTTGTTAAACTTAACTGATAAAAATTAATAGGTCATTATTTTTTAATTGAATGTAAACACCAGTGATTATATTATTTAATATTTTAGCCAGTGCCGGATGTAGGGTTTTTAGAGCCCCCGGCCAAAGTTAATTACTACAATGTCTAGTACTTTTTACTACAAAATTTTATTGAAGGCCACTACAAATTTGTACTTATCATATCACCAACTAATAAGTACAAATTGTAGTAGTTACCACTAGCAAACTATGTACATTATGGATTTGTAGTACTTTGTGCTACAACTGCAATACAAATGTCCATACATTTTTTTCAGTGTTTATTTAAAGAAGAACTCAAATCAGTAGTTTCGATGCTAGGGTAATTTAAAGGTAGAAATGAGAAATTGGTCTAAAGAAGGTTACAGTAAATTAACCCCCCCCCTCCAAGGGTTTAATTTTACACACACAAATTTTTGTTAAGTGTCTTCATTACTTCCTAAAAGGTATACATTCGTCGTATAGGACAGATTTTCGTTTAATGCCCCCAATTTTGTATTTTTTTCTTCAAATTTTGACGAATTTACATTCCTCGAGGTCCGACGAGTTGAAAGAAACTTAACATCAAGAAATATCTGTATTATCTTTGTGTCACTGAATTTTATGTGCGCTCTCTAGCTCCCAAAACAATATGAATATCACAACCAAATTTCATATTTTTTGATACTTTTATATTGAGCTAATTACATAGATTTTGGTTGAAAACGGTCCACGAAAACTTGAGAGTGGGAATACCTCCCATGAATAGATTAACGAGATTCTACCTTTATTTTCGTAATTTAAGGTGGCGATCTAGCCCATATTATTGCAATGTTAATTGTGGCGTTTTTAGTGTTTTTACGGAATCTGAACTAAAGTTCTGGTTTAATATTACCGATTTTTACAGGAAATTATCTTCTAGTAGCTAGGATTAGAAGAAATATGTCGGAATTTAAATTTTTACATACAAAAACGGGAGCGCTTGAGCAGACGTTAATATGTAATTAAATTTTGAAATTGAAGTTTTAAAATAAAGATAATAGTCCATAGAACATTTTGTATATATCAGAATTTAGATTTTTGCTCGAAATATATAGAAAAATCGTGTGTATAAAAGTGATTTCTAAATTGCAATTTTTAACATGCCGTATATCAGTTAATTTAAATAATTGAGCATTTAAATTTAGCTTACAATGTAGATCAATCTTTCTACTTTATTTTATATATACATCATTTTTTTGTAAGTGCAATAGTTTTTGCTGCTTAAGCGCTGCCGTTTGACACTAAAAACGCCACAATTAACATTGCAATAATAATGGGCTAGATCGCCACCTTAAAGCTCATGACTCATCATGAGCAGGGCCGTAGCTAGACATTGGTCATGGCGGGGGGGGTTTCTCCGAAAATAAAGTTTTTTCTATGCCATGGGGGGGGGGGTTTCACGGCCAAAAAAATTTTTAGACCCTTATTTTTAATATCTCGCTCTCCCATGGGGGGGGGGGGGGTTGAACCCCCGAAACCTGATCATGAGTATACTGTGCAGTGGCGGATTTAGCACTTGAGAGGCCCCAAGCGCATTTCAATTTCTAAATTTCTATTATCTTCTAAATTGCCAATTTTTGTAAACAGTATGATTTTCAATGGAAAACATATTGTCACAGTCGTCGGTTACGCTGACGGCCGCAACCACGGCCCATTTCTAACTAAATAAATATAATAATTTGATTAGGGGGCTCACTCCCCCCTGAAAGATTTTCACCTGTGGCGCAGTTTCGCTCGCAATTTTAATATGTTTCTCATCATGACCGCATTATATTTTTGGGCCACCGGCCATCAATTTCCCGATAGATTTATGATAGCTCATCCTTCTCTGGTTGAGCAATGAGAGCATTTGGTTTTCAAAATAAATCTCAATCAGTATACTGTTAATATTTGGCTCTTTTGACTAATGAGTTTGTCGACCACTGACCTAGACAAATAGGCATTTCCCCTAAATTCCGTCTTAATTAATGTATTAGTAAAGTCATTATGTGCTGGCCACATTTTTCACCCGGTGAGATCGAACAACCATTTCCGATACATTTTTTATACCATGTATTGATTTAAAGTGGAGGTAGAGGTAGAGTACAGGCCAAATAAGATTACCGGGTGTAACTAATGTGCAGAAGCAAAAATGGATCCGGTCGCGTCCATTTTTGCAACGAAGGGTTGTTGGGTTGAATTAAAAATGTGATTTGCATAATCGTGCATATCTGTCCAAAGTGAATTAATTGCACGACGGCACTGGCACGTTTTCCTCCTCCACATCTACTGTGCAAGCAATTGACTCCACCTGGTCATATTTTTTGGTCTGTATTCTGCACAAATATAAAGTGTTCAATGGTTACGCAGACCAATGAAAAAACGATTAAAACCACACCAGGCTACCACAAACTTGTGTAACTATGAATGGCACCATCAGTTTGTAATAAAGCTAAAGACGCGAGGGCTTCGCTGCAACTCTTATTCAACAGGAACAGCAAACTCTCAACCCGAAATAAGCTCAGGTTCTACAAAGTTTGCATTAGACCCATTCTTACGTAGGGGTCGACGACATGGGGATATGCAAACAAGTCTCAAATCAAGGTCGTCTAGACTCTAGAGTGCGTCTATTCTCCAATGTGGAGTCCATCGTAGAATTTATCCGCCGTACTGCAAAACCACGGGTCGCTCCAAAAACCCTTTGACTCAGGGATTGGACCAGTACCACCAAGACGATCCACCGTGGATAGGAAACCCAAGCTGTCTCCAGCTATCTGGGTCGGAATTACTTTTCTGTTTCAGATGACAACAGAGAAGTCCAGCCAGAAAATATATGACCAAGTTCGTTTCCTGGCATCCTTTCAGCGATCGTCTCCCACTTCTTCCTTTCCAACGGCCAAACTTTCAAAACTTCATTTACAGCTCAAAATTAGATAGATACATTCATGATTTTTTTTAACGGAAAAAAGAATTTTCCGAATACAATTTTTAATCGGTTTTGATAACGGATGAATATTTATATTATGTTAATAATTAACGTTTTTATATCAAAAACGCACAATTAATTAAAATTTAAATTGTCAGGACACAGCTAAAATAGCAATCTTTAATTTTCGCGATTTACTTTAACAAAACACCAACACATGGAATAATTTCAAACTAAAAATTGGACGTATTTTATTAGTAGAGATAGGGTGTAGTATTATGCAACAACAGATCTGACTTAGGAGAAGCCCTAACATATCTTTCTCTATTTATTAGTGATGGTGGTGCCACCAGCGTTAATGTAAATTGTAATTTTGCTGTATTTACAAGTATCTACTACTAAATTATTATTTGTGTATTTGCAAAATTATCAGATTTTTCATACAAAATTTTACCCTCATCAAAAACCATCCCTGAACAGTTACAATTTTTTCACTCTTTTTGGTGTATTCTCAAGTAATTTATAGGTGCATTTGCAAAGTTTCTGATTTTTCCCATAAAACTTTTAATTTTCACCCCCTCAAAAGGCATCCATTAACGATTGGAATTTTCTTACTATTTTGTGTGTATTCGCACGTAATTTGTTAGTGTATTTGCAAATTTCCAGAATTTTTAGAATAGACTACAGAGCGGGAAACCGCAGTTCTAATCCTGATTGAGTCGGATATGTATAAAGATCTAAAAAGTCCAAAATCGATCTGTGGACTATGGGGAAGGCAAAGGGAAACCACCCCATTAACATTTTCATAGTAAAGTCTTCCTTGCTTAGCCAGGAAGATCGCCTATGTCTAAAGATATGGCACTATAAGAAGTAGAATTTTAAAATAAAAGTTTTAATTTGTATCCTCAAAACCATCCTTTAACTTAATAATTAGAATTTTTCCACTATTTTTGGTGCATTTTCAAGTGATTATTTAATGCGTTTGCAAAATTTCTGATTTTTCCAACAAAATATTTAATTTTTACCCTTTACATTCTTTAACGATTGTAATTTCCTTACTATTTTTTCAGTTTTAGATCTCTTAAATAAAATTTATTATTTTCTTTCATTCGCAAAAGCATCCCCTAACCCTTATAGTTTTTTACTATTTTTGGTGAATTCTTAGGTAAATTTTAAAATAATATCATTTTTTCAAACAAAATTTTGAATTGTTACCCTCCGCAAAAACCATCCCTTAAGGCGCCTCTCGACTAGCTTAAAATGCATGTTGAACAAGTCAAGATTGTGCTGTTAATAGTAAATATTTTTAAATGATCTTAAAAAAATTAAATAGGTAAAATATAAAGCTATTTTGGTAAGTGCTTAAAATTTTTAAATTAAAATTAATTTCGAAGCAATAATATGACCAATAATATATTAATTTCAAAATTTTAAGCACGTACCAAAATAGTTTTACCAAATTATTATTTTTTTGAATCTTTTAAACATATTTATTATTAATAGCACAATCTTGACTTTGTTACTTTGATAAATTTATGTAATTAAATTTTAGTTTGTTACCCCCGAGCAATTTACTAGATTTGCCACTAATTTTATATAGGGAGAAGATATAAAAAGGTATTATAGACCAAAAATAATTTATTAACAAAAAATTTACCTATATTTAAAGCAGTTATTTACATTATAAAAAAAAACAGTTTAGAAAGTCATAAAAGAGTACCTCTTCTTATAACAGCGCACTTTCGGATCTCACATATTCACCAACATCTCCTTGATTAAAACAAACTATAGCTAACGGATCCGCTTGCTTACATTCTGCCGCAGACCTTGCAGTTACTCCAAAACCCAATGGTAAATCTGCCATATTCAAAATGACAACTCCTTGATATTTCTCGGCATTTTCGGAAATTCTTCCCATGCCTGTTTTGGTGATATTCCGCCCATATAGAAATTGCTGCTCCATAGATGGTTTTACCCAAATCTTACACTATAAAAAGAAAACTTGTAAATTTATTTTCTGGAATCTTTCACAAATTAAGTACTATATGAATGGATGAAAAATAAAATTAAAAAAATTTTAAAAGTAAATGTGAAAATAATGTTCAGGGGTCTTATTAGATGCCCAATTTATGATTTTCTTTTTATTAACTAGTTTAAAATAGAGTGAACTCGGCAGAATTTAAAGGATTACTGAATTCATTGTATCACAGTTTAAGCATTAATATAAATCACTCTGCAAACAAACCTGAGCATAAGGAGCTAAATAATTTAAGCAAGTGACGTGCAAGCGAAATTTATCATTCTTCGTGAATTTTCCGAAACATGTACCTAACGATACAATCTGCTCAGCCGGTAAAGTTTCAGCTAATTTTAAAATCTTCTCAGCCACATAATACACACGGTCCTTCTGTTCTCTGAAGCAGTACACGCCATCAGGTCGTTCAATCAACTGTTTGATGTTTGCTCCTATGCTAAAAACATTCAATATCGTAATAACACAATAACAAATGAGAGGATATAAAGTTTACTTACAATTTTGATAGTTTTTCAAACAAAATTCTTGTTTTTTCTTCTGATAACCGTTTCATTTTATTTTGTTGTTAAGAACTACTAAACCACACGTGAAAAGATTTAAAAAGTTGAGGTTATAACTGGTTATAACTTTTTGTTTGAATTACGCCATCTTTGGGGACTCTTGCCAACCTTTAGAACGCAGTAAATCTAACAGAGGCGGATTTAAAAATTTTATTACTTGTTCTGTGTGAGTGCGTTCGATTTGATGCCACGGATCTTAAGGCGCTTCTTTGGGCATAACTTAATATGGACCATGTTAATCATAAAAGATCAAAACTCCATTTTAATAAATTACAGTCAAAATTACAGAAGAACCAACCACCAAAGAAAGCTCTGATAATGGTATTTAATTTTAAGGGTGCGATTGTTCCCAAACTTCATTTACAGCTCAAAATTGGTTCTAGATACAGCGATGAATTTTTTTAATGGAAAAAAGAGAATTTTCTGAAGGTCATGATATAATTTTTAATTGGTTTTCATAACTGATTAATATTTTAATTATGTTAATTATCAATCTTGTATCAAAAACTACAATGAATTAAAATTTAAAATATGTTATGATGACTTGATGACACAGTTAAAATAGCAATCTTTAATATACCCGATTAAAATTGTTTGAATTTCAAGCTATTTTTTTTCAAGTTGCTGTAAATGAAATTTTATTTCGACCATAATTTGAATCATTTCAAAAGACGCGCCTTTGAAACCAATGAAAGTTTTCTTTCTTTCATATTTTCCAACCAATGAAAAACGTCAATTTATTCTAAATCTAGGTAATTGTGCCACCTATAGAAAAAGTTATCGTTCAAATGATGGATCGGCTCATGGTTATAATCAGTGGGTTTTAGAACTTATGAGGCCCCAAGCGCAATTCAATTTTGAGACCCTGTAACGCAAATTGCTCTAATTTGTGCCACTTGCCCCGCTGATCTACGAATGGAATGGTAGACAGGCCAGCTAAGGGAATACACCCCCGTCCAGTGCCAGAGCATGGGTCGCGCGGACGCGGTTCGTAGGTTCTTCCGTTGGCTCAGGCGATCAAATGGCAACTAACTAAGAAAAAAAAACCTTTCGGGCGCCAGTCCTCTAAATAAAATACGGAAGTAAATAAGAGTTGATTTTATTTAAAGAACAAAGTATAGATAAAGATGGGGTTGACAATATCTGATTCCAAAACTCCAATAGGAGACACAAAACACATAACAAAGCAAGTGAAATCCAAGATACCCTGAGGGGATACCTTGGGACAATCAAATCAAATAAAAAAATAAAATACAGATGAGTTGCCATATGAAGACAACTCACAAAAATAATCCGCGCATCCAGGAGATTGCCCAACGCAGACATAAAACGTTGGTAAAATTGACTGCAAATAACACATTCGCAAGAGATATCATCAAGTAAAATTAAATACAGCAATTGCTTTCTAACTTACCCTTCCACCTCAATCCGTCCGATTCAACATCTCAATTCTTTTGGAACCTCTGGAATATTAATGGTTCATCGTTTAAACTGAGTTTTAGGTGTAAAGCTAAAAATAACAAAAACTGCACAATTAAACAAGAATCAATTCACCTGCGAACGGTATAGCATCTTAATGTCGATGTAAATAATTTAGGCAAGCAAATCTCCTAAATGCGGTTCCACAAAAAAACTAATTAATGGTTTTCCAGCCATCCTACGTCGTTGGTGCTGTCCTAACCACTAGAGATGGAATAGTGGTATAGGCTCACGCTACCGCTGCGACAAAAATCCCACAATGTTGGAATGGAGCTCGCACGTCTTCCCAAAAAGTATGGATAAATCGTCAAAGGAGACGGCCAAAGTGACAAACTTATCACACCACTTCTTAATCAAGGACGCAAAACTGCGGTGAAGCTGGGGATAAACGAATGTTGATCAGTCCTGCCCTCTCCATTGATCTCATACAGGAATGGTGAACCCAAAAACGAAATTCCAACATCATTAAAAATGGCTGCCACAGATGGTTCGACACAGGAATCAAGGTCATCACAGGTGGAAACAAGATAACCAAACTGCTGGCCCATATCCATACAAATAACCATATGGTTGGTGGATACAAACAGCCAGATGGACATCAATCAGCTACTGATGCACACCATGTGAACCGCTCAAAAAACCATAATTAAGATTGGAAACCAAAAATGAACGTCACATAAAATTGACGTGGTAGTACGAAAAAAAAAAAAGCTAAAATTTATCAAAGTCAAACTTCCGCTCATGATAGAAAATAATGCAATCTTACCCACAAATGTAGCACAGAAGGTAAAATAAAAAAGATCACTTCAATAAACTAACAATTTGTGGCTTTTAAAACATAAAATTGCACAAACGTAAAATGAAACTTGCACTTTTCATAAAGATAAGCGAAGAATGAAATTTTGATAAATTTTCGAAATTCAAAACGCGTGCGCGTGTTTGAAACGCACACAGGGTGATGCATAGACTTCCGCCAAAATATAAATAATAGCATTTGAAATGCTACAACCCCCCTCTAAGTTTTTCCACTAATCATAGGATTAGGGAGTATAGACTCCCTAAAGCAATTGATTTGAATCCCTGGTGCCCGGGGGGGCACCAGGGCACCAGTGCACTAAAAATTGCACTGAAATCAAAATAACTGCAAATCCAAGGCATCTTATGGATTAGAATTTTTATGTTATTTTTCCTGAGTTTACTACTACAGAATTGATATTTTTATAAAATTTCAGAATATTTGAACAAAATTAATTTTTTATGAAAAAATGTAAAGCAAAAATAGCACTGAAATCAAAGTTACTGCAAATCTAAGGCAACTTTGGGCTTAGAATTTTTTTGTTATTTTTCCTGTGTTTATTACTACAGAATTAATATTTTCATAAAATTTCAGAATATTTGAACAAAATTAAATTTTTATCAAAAATTTTAAATCAAAAATTGCACTGAAATCAAAATAGCAGCAAACCCAAGATGTCTTAAGGCTTAGAATTTTTTTGTTATTTTTCCTGTGTTTATTACAATGGAATTAATATTTTCATGGAATTTCAAAACATTTGAACAAAATTAAATTTTTATCAAAAAATTTAAATCAAAAATTGCACTGAAATCAAAATAGCAGCAAACCCAAGATGTCTTAAGGCTTAGAATTTTTTTGTTATTTTTCCTGTGTTTATTACAATGGAATTAATATTTTCATGGAATTTCAAAACATTTGAACAAAATTAAATTTTTATCAAAAAATTTAAATCAAAAATATTGCATTGAAATCAAAATAACTGCAAATCTAAGGCATCTTAGGGCTTAGAATTTTTTCGCTATTTTTCCTGTGTTAATTACAACAGAGTTTTCATAAAGTTTCAGAATATTTGAACAAAATTAAATTTTTATCAAAAATTTTAAATCAAAAATTGCACAGTAATTAAAATATCTGCAAATCGAAGGCATCCTAGGGCTTAGAATTTTTTTGTTATTTTTCCTGTGTTTATTACAACAGAGTTAATAGTTTCATAAAGTTTCAGAATATTTGAACAAAATTAAATTTCTTTTAACTTTAAATCAAAAATTGCATTGAAATCAAAATAACTGCAAATCTAAGGCATCTTAGGGCTTAGAATTTTTTTTGCTATTTTTCCTGTGTTAATAATTACAAAAGAGTTAATATTTTCATAAAATTTCAAAATATTTGAACAAAATTAAATTTTTATCAAAAAATTTAAATCAAAAATTGCACTGAAATCAAAATATCTGCAAATCTAAGGCAACTTAGGGCTTAGAATTTTTTCGTTATTTTTCCTATGTTTATTACAACATAGGTAATATCTTTATAAAGTTTCAAAATATTTGAACAATATTTAATTTTTATCAAAAAATGTAAATCAAAAATTGCACTGAAATCAAAATAACTGCAAATATAAGGCATCTTAGGGCTTAGAACTTTCTCGCTATTTTTCCTGTGCTAATAATTACAAAAGAGTTAATATTTTCATAAAATTTCAAAATATTTGAAAAAAATTAAATTTTTATCCAAAAATTTAAATCAAAAATTGCACTGAAATCAAAATATCTGCAAATCTAAGGCAACTTAGGGCTTGGAATTTTTTCGTTATTTTTCCTATGTTTATTACAACATAGGTAATATCTTTATAAAGTTTCAAAATATTTGAACAATATTTAATTTTTATCAAAAAATGTAAATCAAAAATTGCACTGAAATCAAAATAACTGCAAATATAAGGCATCTTAGGGCTTAGAACTTTCTCGCTATTTTTCCTGTGTTTATTACAACAGAAATTTAATTAAAAAAAAATTAAATTTGCCTTATTTTGAGGCCCTTGATTTACGATGCCCTAAGCGCTCCTCTTGCGGCTGTTGGAAAATCCGCCACTGGTTATAATAGGACGCAAGACCATTACAGGGTGTCCCCGCACTCACTTTACATAACTTAGGTGGTGATAGAGGACACTTTTCTAAGAACAATTTTTAACAAAAATTTTTTTCTAAATTCAAACCCTCGAAAGTTAGGCCTCTTTAAAGCATTTTTTTTAATTTCCACCTTCACGTGGCCATAGCCCCGAAAGTATTGATTTTTCAGTAAAAATGGTTTAGTGATTTTTTAAAGAGCGTGAAATAATCTACAAACTAGATTCAAACCTTTTCTTGTCTAAAATCAACGGCTTTCGAGTTATGAATTAAAGTAAGTTAAAAAATGTCGAAAAATTTGAGCTTTCTTTTTTTCTGTTTTTTTTCAAGACCCTGTATATTTTAAACGAAACATTTTACAAAAAATCTGACGCCCCATTCCGGATAGGAAATTTAACGGACTACAACTTTTGTCTAGTAAAAATTTTTGAGAAACCAATCTATTTCACAGAAAATCAGAAAATAACAAACGAGACAGCTACAAAACATAAAATTTAATTCACAAAATTTTTATTTTTTTTGAAAAATTATTTTATTAATTAATTTTAAACTATTAGATTATTTAAGTAAATGTTGAAAATGACCACCCTCATTTTTAATACACAGTCGTGCTCGTTTTAAAATATGCTTTATAGTATTATTTATAAAATTTCCTTTTTTTTTAAAATCCATTATAGCAGGGGTGGTCAACAAGGTCGAGGGATTGACCGGTCGATCACGAGGCCAATTTTGGTCAATCCGTGAATGTGAAAAGTGTCAAAAATTCGAATTTCTGCGATTAAAAGTGTCGAAAAATCGCCTTTTTTCGATTTGTTTCGACAAATATCTTTTAAAACAATCACAACTGTGTATTGAAAATGAGGATGGTCATTTTCAACAATTACTTTATTAATGTAATAATTTAAAATTAATTAATAAAATAATTTTTCAAAAAAAATAAAAATTTTGTGAATTAAATTTTATGTTTTGTAGCTGCCTTGTTTGTTATTTTCTGATTTTCTGTGAAATGGATTGGTTTTTCAAAAATTTTTACTAGACCAAAGTTGTAGTCCGTTAAATTTCCTATCCGGAATGGGGCGTCAGATTTTTTGTAAAATCTTTCATTTAAAAGATACAGGGTTTTGAAAAAAACCAAAAAAAAAGAAAGCTCAAATTTTTCGACATTTTTTAACTTACTTTAATGCATAACTCAAAAGCCGTTAATTTTAGATAATAAAAGGGTTAAATCTAGTTTGTAGATTATTTCACGCTCTTTAAAAAAGTACTAAACTATTTTTACCACAAAATCAATATTTTCGGCGCTATGGCCACGTGAAGGTGGAAATTAAAAAAAAATGCTTTAAATAGGCCTAGCTCTCGAGGGTTTGAATTTAGAAAAAAATTTTTGTTAAATATTGTTCTTAGAAAAGTGTCCTCTATCACCACCTAAGTTATGTAAAGTGAGTGCGGGGACACCCTGTATATAAAAACCTAAAAGGTATACCTTTTAATACGTATGGAATTTGAAGATGATTTAGAAGTTTAAGATAATAGCATGGATTTTGAGCCCGATATAATATATAAGTTTTAAACATAATTAAAAATTAATTTTGTACCTATCTATATTATAATTTTGTATAAAGAGGGAGGCGGTCTGAGCTAATGGTCACGCGAGTTAACTATAAACGCTAAATACCCAGTTCAAATCCGAGTAAAGAAGAACTTTATTCTTACCGTTCTCCCCTCGGAAGGCAATGACAACCCATAGAGAGTAATATGCGAAGAGAATCCTTAAAATGTTAATTATTTAAAAAGTCCAAAATTGTACTATGGACTATGGTGAAAGGTAACCACCCCCACCAACATTTAAGGATCACGGCACTTCTGTCAAGAAGCAAATCGACTGTATGATGATGATTTTGAAAAAATGAATTAGGTAGTTATTAATATTGAAAGTATTTATTTATTTTTTATTAACGGGTATACCCTTTTTTTACCGTACCGTATTTGCCTACCCTTTCTGAAAATCAAAAATAAATTCGCGTTTTATATTATTGTTGGTAGCGTCACCATCACTAACAACATTACATTCAAAATGGAGTTTGTAATTATTCCATTACGACTATGTTAGCAATAAGTCGAGGTAGGTTTACTGCAGCGAAGGGAAGACGAGCGAACCGAATAGGCAGTCTTTAAGGATGAATTCTGCAGGATGGTCGAGTGTAGGTAGATTATGGTACAGTCGGGAGATGGATAACAATTGAATGTGTGCTGAACGAATAACATAGACCATCGACGGTGCCATGGTCGAATCTTATAACGAGTAATTAATAGAATATGTTTCGATGTATATATTTTTTATTAATTCAAATTAATGAAGTAAATCCTATGGGTAACGTTGCCTCCATATGGAGTACTTTAGTGTAGGTAAATAAATATTATAGCTACATTTATCTATATTATATTATAGATATTCAAATCAAATTTTCAATAGTGTTTTTTCTTGTTCAAATGTACCTGTGCCAAATCGGCTGGACCAGACTACCCCCCTTAATACAAGCAAACCATGAGCCATGGATTCATTATAATCAATTGAAGAGCACACAGGAATAACGATCAGGATCCAATGTTTATAAAAATTAATTTTTAGTACCATTTGATAGATGCTAATGGAAGCTATCTCTGTTGGTAAAAATAAATTAAGTATATAAAAATTATTCAAATTCAGCCCTACATAAAAATTATCAGAGTTATATTTACTCAGGGGCCAATTGGCTACGGGAGACTTTCAGAACTGCGACCATTGTTGATTTTTCTTTGTAACCCTTCTAATTTGGTTTTCAGGAATTAAATTTTACCATTGAAGCATAGAATGCTCCTGAGAGATTTTCTTTTCATTTTGTTGGGTGTCACTTCCGTCTATCACAAATATTTTAGCCTAAGTCGAGCTAAAACGTCGCAGATGCAGAGAATGTGTTCGGATGATTCGACCTCCAGTTCACAAAGTCTGCACCTGTCATTGTCTTCCAGCCCAATTTCTCTCTTTGATAAAAGAAGCTGTTTAGCCTCTGCAGTCGAGTACTCCATAAATTTCTTCGAATGTCGTTGTCTTGGTGTATTGCACCAGAGGATTTTCTTGATATTTGCTTCCCACTTTTGGATTTCCACCCTTTTGTGTGTTTTGGAGACATCTCATAGAATGGTTCGGTCTATTTGGATCTAACTGACCTGGGCCGGTATTCTGAACTCGCTCCACTCCAAGCGAGCGAGTGAGTGGTTTAATTGCGAGTAGAGTGGTAATTTTGTATTCTCATTGATTCTCATTTGCCGCTCCAGCCATATGACAGCAATATCGCTCCGCTCCTCTAAAAGCGAGGACCTCAGAATACCGGCCCTGATCTAACTAGCTTATCAGCTATATCATTTCCCTCAATTCCCTCATAACTTGGCACCCTGTGAAGAACAAATTTGTTGCGAGTTATGTGAGAGATTATCTGCATTCCCATGTGGATAATGATTCAAAGCGATTGATTTTTAGTGCTTTTATCGAAGGTTGGCTCTCAGAACTTATTTTCCCTATTATAAATTCCTTTGTAGGAATTCCTGGTTTTGTTCCTGTAATTTTGTAGGAATATAATATTATTAAAATACATAATAAATAATATTATAAAAATGAATATCAACGCTTTGTTAAATAAATTTATTTTATTCGTTACACAAAATTTTTAATTTTAATTTTCTTGATAAAATTAACAACTTTATTTGAACGATTTCAAATCCACCTGAATCGCGTCATGGAATAAGGGATGTAAGATGGTGATGGATCATGGTACAATAAATTTAGTTATTATATTATCATGGTGGCGGATTATGGGTTAGAGGGGTGGTACTTTCAACGTTTTAAAAATTAAATAAAAGAAGGGAAGTTCTACGTGCAATTCCTAGGTTTGTATAAGGTATCGTAATCTGACGTTTCTTGCCAGAAAGGACCCAAGTCCAGGACTTGAAGTCGTTCATTCATGAATATAAAATCTCATGAAACCTTCATACCCCCATAGCATGTCACGCGATTGCTTTAACAAGTTGTATTATTGCACCTTTTTCAGCTGATTAGCATATTCTCGTCTTTTAATATGAGAGTTTTAGTGTTAAAATTGTGAATGTTAGAAGTTTACCATTCACAGCTCAAAAATTTTCAAGTCAAAGAGGTAAAAACTGATCTAGACTTGAAAAGGTGGTGATTGCAGCACCTCAAAAGGAACCCATTATCTATTGAAACTAAGGGGAGACCAACGAAAAAACAAGATACAATTCAATTTGGGATTCCCAGCTTCCATAACTTCGTCAGAGCCAGTGGTAGATGGATGAATGGAACTTCCCTCGCAAAAAGCATATCCCATTGGGAAAGTTTCTTTAAAACCAGCTAAAGTAAAAGACGTGAATAAACCTCAGCCTTACATTCCTGCAAACACCAGGCTCTTTTCAACTCCTTGATTAACGGGCCTACAACTGATGATGTGGATGAAGAAGACGAAACTGTGAATAACTATTTTAATTTATATGTTTTAACTGTTTCATTTGTTCGGTATACCTTTTCAGCATAAATTTGTGTTCTGTTATTGGATCAACATCCTTTCATGCAGAAAAGGATCTTTTTTTAATTGAAAATAAAAATATCATCTTTACAGCCAAAAGTAAGAGAAGAAGCTTCAGATTCACACAGTGCAAAACAGTTATTTTTCATTTTCTCACAAAGTCTTTGGATGGATTTAAGTCCCTTCTTGCATGAACGAATCATTCACTTTGTAAAATTTTTATTTCCATTAATCTTCGAGTAAATGTTGAGAAATTTTAGTTTGGTACGAATGGACACTATGAACCAAACTAAGCGCAACGTTGGCGTTGTATGATATCCTTCAATTGGGATGAAGGAAGTTTTGAGTGGAACTGTGTACCTATGTAATTTTTGTTTGTTAAGAAGTGGAAAATAGGAAAATGTGTTAGACCAAAAGTCTATATAATTTAATTATGCATCTTACTTGTTTTATTTTTAAAAAATGGGTTCTTAAAGCGATGATAATGATATTTAACACTAATGCAAACTCTAAAGGACATAGGTAAATACATAAATATTCAACAACTTAATATTATATGAAAAAGATGTATAAATTTATTATACAATATTCAATTCGCTTCAAAAATGTTGTCAACGTAATCGAATATAACTACAGCTATATATAATTTATTAAATTTAAGTATATACTTTTATAATACATAGAATAATAAAACAATGTTTATTATTATTAATATAATCTATAAGATGAGCAACATTTTTGAAGCATACCGTCGTGATAATTCGCACTAATAAACATTTCTCGTTTTATTATTTTAAAAAACATTTTATACATCTTATTTAATAAAAGGGGGTTAAAAAGGTAATCTACATTATTTGAATAAAAACAAGAAATATTTTTAATACAAATTATCCATATAAATTAGTTGAGCTAAGCCCACACAAACAACGACGTAACATGCACGCACACGGGTAGGTATAAATGGGACGCATACGTTCCAATGTCTAAAGCTATTACATACAAGTAGAATAATTCTAGACCCGCATTTTTTTTTCAATTGGCAGAATTATTTAATAGTTTATATTAAAATAGATGGAAACGAAAGCCAATTATCGACAATTCGAAATAGGCTAATATAAATTACTAAGGCTGTCGTCACGACAGTACCATTTTGTTGTTATTCGACAACAACCACACAATTCTGCAAATATTCAAAATAATTTAGAAACTTAAAAAATTTCGTTCAAAATTTAATCTATCTTATATAATGAGCATATCACCATTATTACACGAAATAAGTAGTTAATTTGAAGTAATCATAATTATTATTCTTGTTAATATTTTCTTGTTCATTTATTCATAGTAGGCGGATTATAATTTTTCGATTTAAAATATTTGCAAAATTAATTATTATTTTTTTGTTATTTTTTTTCGCATTAATATCAAATATTACCTAAAAAGAAAACAAATTTATTTTTTAATTTAAGGGGGATAAATGAACAAGTTTATTTTAAACTGTTAAGTATTTAGCTATTATTTGAAAATTAAGAGGTCCGTCTGTCTGGAGGAGATGAACTTCATTGTAAAATACACATTATGTAAAAAGTATGAATATACACATAAGTACACGAACTTTTTATGGTTGTTTACTTAAAACTTAATTGTTCTTCATAGAATAAGTTAGATTTATATAAGGCATCATTTTTTAATAAACTATATTACATTCTAATCTGATTTATCAAATTAAAATATTAAATACAAGTGTATTTTTCATTAAAAATTAGCTTCCCCAACAATTTGGAGGGAAAAAAATTTTTATTGAAAAAAATACGTCACTATTTCTATTTAATTAATGGTAAAAAACAGCCTCAAATTACAACGTTATTTTTAATCATCTACTTTTCAACCATAACGGGTAATAAAAAATAAATATAACCAATATAATTAATATAAAATGATAGAAACAAAATTGGAAAATCGATCAAGAAAATTTTCAAAATTTTGATAAACTTTCCAATCGATCGTTCCGCTTATGTCTAAAAAGAACAATACATAAGATATTATATAAAAAACAGAAAAATTATTAAGCACAAATTACAAAAGAGATGTTTTGTTACTAACATAGTTAGTATTTATTTAATAAATTTGCGCTTCATTACTACATCTCGTAGTGCTCATATCACAGAAACAGTGATTCTATTAAACCGATGGCACTAAATCACACATAAATCATTAAATAATTTTATAACCGTCAGCTACAGTTTCAAGCTAAAACTTTATTAACAAGTATATTTGTAAATTTAGTGATTTTAAAGCACTTTAGGGAAGAATTATAATTATTATTAGAATACGGTTTAACTGCAAATATTCACATAATTTATCTCTTAAAAGGTTATATGCACGCACCTTTTAAACTCTCTCATTTTTTTCTTCTAAACATAATATTAATCATTGCAGTTAACAAAGGAGTAACAAAAACTTTTATCGGGTTGGCAGTATTTATAAAAAAGGGAATTATTAGGTACTGAAGTTCGTTTGGTAAAATCACATCACAATCGTGTCAAACAATAATTACAATAAAATTTAAAATGTGAACGAATAATTTCAATTCCTGGAAGGTTTAATAAATATTAGCTTCTTTTTATTTAAAGCACTTTAAGTGACGGTTTGTCTTTAAATTTTTAAGGTTTATAAAAGCACGACACAAATGTATACAACTGTAGTCACTCGTTTGGTCAAGTACATAAACTTTGCCTTATGTTAGCACCAATCGTCGTCATCGGAATCGGAGTGACGCGATCGTGTAGGCTTTGGTTTATAACCATTTGGTACAGGACTTGGTAACATTCGACCACCACGACCTAATGCTACGGCTTGTTCAAAACTAAGAGGTGCAGGAGAACCTTCAAAATTTGTTGGTGGCACTATTTCTCGTAACGGTTCTCGTTCCCTTATCACATTTTGCACTGCTACGTGGGCATGTGGAGTCGTATGTGCAGAATGCGTTTGAATCTGAAGTTTTAAAAACATTTTAACACATTAACATTGCTCAAAACATTCAATACTAACATTTACGTGTGTTGGGGAAGCATTTAGTTTTGGAAAGTTTATAGGTCCTGGCCTTAATTGCAATGTGGACGGTTTGCAGGGAGTTGGTGGCAATCTTCTACCTTGACCTCTACGTCCTCCCAACACGGGGTGACTGTGTTGCACGCTACCTTGATGAGCAGCCGATTGTTGCATTGGTAAACCAATTACAGCTCCAGCTATAAGAATTTTTCAAAAATAAAAACTTCATAATATAATTTTTCCTATGCTAATCAGTAACTTCAATTGTATTATCTACAGCTACAAGCCAGCCAATGGAATGGAAACTAAAGTAAATATATTTCCAAATAAAAATACCTAAAAAATATACTTCACTATAATTATTTCCTTATTTAGTACCTATAAAATATATAAATTGTAATATCTTGTATATTGGGTGTTATAGAGAACCTTTGGAGATGAACGATAAGAGCAAAAGAGAGAACGAAGTTCAGGAAACGATTCAATCTGGACACAGAACATACTACACTAACAAGAGACAACCGAAGGACAAAAACATGACGACGATTGAAGATATACAAGACTTTGGTATCAGGAGTTATGTACGCGGTCGTGGACCACCAACTGAGAATATTTTGTATCTTAGGTTTCTATCTATTGATATTTAACAAATTTGCGAGATAATGCTGGGCGTTGAATTAGTACGTTACTTACGTACGTCGTACCATTGTTCTTCTTCTTTTCTAGAAAAAATTCTCTTAGACAATTCTCTTCTGGTTTAGCCCTTAAGACCTGGTATTTCCCAACAACTGCTTCGTTTCCTCAGCTGTGTTAGCACTATGAGTATATAAATATTTTTCATCCACTAGGTAGCTTGCTGGGCTGGCCTTCAGATGTGCCTGTACCCTGATTTTTATGTTAATGATGGTAATTCAATAACCAGGTTAATGTAATAGGCTTAATACCCAGTCGTACCCTGAACATTGAAAACGTAAGTTCAGAACTCCTTCAAATTTTTTCACGGTCACTTAGTACCTATGCATATTATATTAGATTTTTGTGTTAAGTTTTATCCTCGAATGGCATTTAAATGGAGTGATTACTTTATTTGAATTTCACCCGACAAGAAAGTGACGTGAACACATTTTCTAATTCTATCACCACCTGTGTCGTTTAGATTAATGTGATAGTAAAATTTTGGTGTTTAATCAACGATGGACTAAGGAGAAAAGTTCAGATGGAGTGTTAATTTCGATGCTGCCTTCTCTTATTAACATACATAGGTTCAGTCGCTTCAATTGCTAAATTAAATTCCTCTCAAGGTCAATTTCGCTATCAGTAGCTGCGATGCTTTTTAACGTTGTTAGAAAGTTTAATTTGAACCAGTTTATGTTTCAATGTGTATTTTAAGAGTTAAAAACACTCTTTGCATCCTCCTTCACGGCACACTATATTTTTTTAAAACTGTCTTCTCATGATTTCAATACTGAGGGATTCTCTTTTTTGAATTTGACTTACTACTCCAGACAGTCTACTGAATAGCGTTATTTAGAATACTGCCTCCCAGGTAATGTTTTTCCTTAGTTGTCAGTCGGAAAATTGTTCAAGTCGCAAAAACCCTCGAACATTGCAGAGCGCGACCTAGCTTCAGTAGTAAACAGGAATGCATTCCTCTTAAAACACATAGAGATCATCGAGGCAGTGGTGCAGCATTTGAGCAAATTGTGCTTGAATTTGAATGTAAGATACTCAAAAGTTTACATTATATTTTGTCCAATGAAGATCAGCGAGGCTAAAAACAGATAGAAATTAAATCATGAAATTGTAGATATAATGCAGCGTGGCTGCGAAAATGCATAATGGATTGGATGAAACTATGAGAAAGGATATCGAATGAAAACCAATAAATATTAGAATAAGAGAAATAGTTAAATTAAAGTGGAGTTAACACATGAAGTGTTAGAAGATCCAAGATTTGAAGAGAACAGTAGCGAATGATGCTAAAATACATAATAAATTACAGCAGATATGGAGACAGATAAGAAGTAATCCACCTTATGAAATATGAAGTATGATCAACAGAAGCAATTTTGCAAAACATTGTTGAAAAATGTTGTGTAAATAACTTGAAAAGGAGAAATGAAAATCAACCTAAATTCTAAAATTATGAATTAATATGTTATAATTTTTAGATCATTTAATAAACAAATACAGTACTGTTCTGCTCGTTGGCTAAGGAATGTTTAACTTTTCCACCCTTTGCTAAGGACTTCAGTATTTTCTACCTTAGAATTACAATACAACAAAATTTATTCAAGAGTTCTAAAATCCTCTTAATTTCATTTCCAACATTTTTATTCGTTTCACTTGCAACATTTTGTTTTATTCTAGGGCAGAAAATGCTACATTTACGCTCTAGGGCGGAAAAAGCTGTCCTAAATAATCCGAGTTCAAAATATTAATTTATACTAGATGATTGGGCGAAAAATAAGAGTCACCACAAACAAGAGGGTCATTGGGACAGAGAGAGCGGAATCACTTTAACCTCTAAATACCCAAATTAATTAACGAGGAATTAATTGTGTAATATTTTCTCCGGTTATAAATATTTTTAATTTCTTATTCTGCTGATGATGTTGATATAGTCTTCTTGTTACAAAATTTGCGTTTTTATTGCAGTTTGTTGAAGTTATCCCGAAACAAAGGCATCTTAGGGAAACCAAAATATTGTTTGGTAAAATAATTTTGCTACTTGTAAAGCAAATATTTTCTTGAAGTAGAAGAAACATTCTGGTTACTGTTGCCCTGAGATATTATCGAATGTTAAAAAACCAAACTGTTGCAGGATTAAATGTTATATTTCATGTCAATACTTGTAATATTCCAGAATTTAATAAACCACGAGTACTTCTATAGAAGACCACAAGATTTTAGAAATCTTATGGTTACACCTTATTCTTCAATGCTGGATTTGATACGAATGCGTTGGTATTTAAAATAACATTTAATTTTTTCCATTTTTTTTTGTCTGTGCCTATGATTATTTACGTATGGGCATGCGGACTATAGGTTCAGACCACCGTGCCAAGACAACTGTGACGATGAAACTCAATTAAACAAAAAATCCACAATTTTGAATAACGTCATCTAATAAGATACAATACTGGAGTCGATATCTCCTTTCTTTTGTACACACAGTGGCGCTTCAACATTTTTTGGTGCTTTTGCACCCCAAATTATTATTCGTAAGGTCAAAAACGTGACTTAATTCCACTTCTTTTTACTTTTTTTAAGGTTTACTTTACCGAAATTTCAAATTTTAGCGCTCATCAAATGTTAGCGTCCAAAGCAGTTTATAGCTTATAAGTATAACGAACTATTATGCAACTTTCCATTAATCTTTAAATTAGGCTTTAATGTTGAACAAAGTTTACCTATAGTCGCAGGTCCATGCTGATGAGGTGTTAAGTGCGTCGGACTAGGTGAACGAGAACGCTGACACAGACTTGTAGTACCATAACCTTTTCGAGAATTTCTCAATAAACCATGCCGCGATGAATGATGTAGTTTTCTCCCCGTTGGAGAAGGTGATCGTGCTGGACTGGTCGACGCTGACCATGATCCTAAATAATAAATTATGCGGGATAGTCTGTAATTAATTTGAACTACTCACCTCTCATGTATCTGCTTTTGTTTGAATGAGATCTGTGGTGTTCATGTTTAACAATTTCTACTACATTTGAAACGGTATCCGAAAAGCCTATGTCGTGGTGAAGATGATGAGGGTAATGTCTTCCTGGAGATGGACTACGAGTTAACGATGGCGAATTACCACGCCTACAAATAAAGATTTATTGAAATGAGTACATTGGGAACGTCTCTTGAAAGAAGTCACCTTATGCTAGGAGATCTACGATGTACATTTGAGTAAGTTGATGGATGGAGATGTTGTTGGTCCATTAAGCTTTCACATGACGGTCTTCTGGAGCCCAACGCTTCTTGTAGTTCCATTACCTAATTAATTGGTTAGTGTCAAGTTTGTTTCTTATAGAAAAAAAGCTTTCAAGTAAAGTGGTTATCCAAATTTTTAATATATTAAAAATATGACTGACAACATTCTCCGACTTTGTATTGGTTAACCACTGAACCATAATATTATGTAATGCACCACAATCACTTAAAAACTATGAAAAAGAGATATAAAAAAGTTGCAGAAAATTTGTAAATACTTCAAAAGTTCACAATAAAACAGACGAAATAATTATCAAATGTGATTGAATTCACCCATTCATACCATGTCCCGTGTTGAACAAATACAATGAAAATTCATGCTCTAAACAAGTCATGCAGTTAGTGCTCGAAACGTTACAAGAACTATGCGAAAAATACCTACCAAAGAGCAAGTATCTAAAACGCCGCTAAGCTATTTCTAACAATACTAAATATTACCAAAATAACTGTTGACCTAAATGGTAATCATAAAACCGAATTAAACACCAATATTTAACTATCACGTTAATCTTACTATATTTTCTTCTAAAATTATAGTGGAATTTAACTAAGGAATATATTAAGTTACTTTAACTTGTTAATTGAGTTCCTATTCTAAAATTTACTATTTCTATCTTATCGTAGTTAAAGGGTAACGTAAACAACAATTTACCACACAGTTGTTGAGTTTCACCTTTTTGTTCCTGAAAAAAAGAAGAAAGTATAAGTTAACGATGAAGAAGATAATAGTAAAAGCAAATATTACCTAAATGATCGATTACGTTTGGTGCTTCGACGTGCAAGTGTGGCAAGAGGACCATCCTCATGATGTGGATTAGATTCGTTACTGTCGTGGCCACCCATTAATGGAGCCCCCTCCAGACTGAGCGATCCAGTGCGACTTTCTCCCAAATGACCCGCCATATCCAACAGGCAGTCAAAAAACGACGCTTTCTGTTAGTTTAACATAACTTTAACTTAAACTTCACTGCAATCCACTGTTTGATATTTCCAATTAAATATTACATACCCCTCATACTTCTCAGTTTAAAATTACTCTTTACTTTGCAAAAATATTAAAAATTTTTTTAAGAGCACGTCTATCATTCAAAATAACTTTTTATCTAAAAAACTGATTGCTAATTCAAAATTTTGCTTTTTCAAAATACTGATTGTAATACTAAACCTCATTTTTATTACCAATTTTTAAAAATTGAAAGTATAAAACTGCATTCCAAATGCACCATGCAACAAAGTTGAATGCCAAGTTTCATTATCAAAAATTGTGTTAAAAATAGCAGCGAGCTTAAAACGGTTTTTTAGTTTCTATTTACCTTTGTAGTCGTCGATCTATTTACATTAAAAGACATATCACATAGTGAGGTGTGTAGAAAAATTTCAAGGCGTGATTTAAGTTAGAATAGTTAAACTCACTGCTAATACACAAGAAAGCACATAAAAAATGTTATTATTTACAGGGTGAGACATATGAATTTTCTTCTTTATAATAATAATATTTACAAAGGTCTTGAGCATTTCTTGTTTGAAAAAATGACTCACCATGTATATTTAAATTTTTTAAGACAATACGAAATATACTCATGCACAAATATAATATGTGTAAAATATTAAAAAGACAAATACAGCAATGGACATATTAGTAAAAACGCATGTAAATAGATAAATTGAAGGTACTAATTAATAAGAGTGCAGGAAATCAGGCAAAAGAGAAAATTATTACGAAGAAAATCTTTGCTACAGGACTATACTATGAATGAGAACGTGTGATCGTTGCATCTGTGAAGACGCCTCGAACTACTAAATCTCAAAACTAGTAAAATTTAGAGCAAAAAATTATGTACTACCACATGATTCGTTGAGGGACTATTTCCGTAATCCTGCAATAAACACAAAAAGTTATAGGACAACTACCCTATTTATGCTATGTATTCTCTTGTTCTATGCTAATGTGTTGTTGTATGTGGTAGGTATGTGATTACAATTTCAGGCATATAAGGGTTTGGTATTTTAACAAGGGCATCTCAAAGGGTTTAGAAGTACATTTTGAGGTTTCTAGTCACATTCTTAAATTGAACAACTACTAAATACAACAAAATGGCAATTCTATGCCAAGGAAACAGTCAATAGACACTAAACACTAAATAAAAAATGGATTTTGTAGTAATACAATTTTGAATAAATTATAATTTGTTTCATTATTTTCATTTGTGTTTGTATATAAATAAGTCGAAATAAGTTAAACATGTAACGTACCGGAAGACCAGTAGGCTCCATTTGACCAAACCGCGTTGAACGCCAACTTTCCAAAATTAGTAATCCGCCATATATTTTCCCGACAGTCAATTTTCCACAATTTAGCTGATCACTTGGAGGCACTAAAAGATCAATCATATTTTTGGCTTCCAAAGGCCAAATACTTTGAATCGTGTGTCTCAGTTCGATATTGGCTTGATCCATCTCTTCCGCTAAGCACAAAAAAGTTGTACCGAAAACCAATCACTTTTACAGAAACTTACCTAATCTTATTTTCATTCCTAAATTTTCTCGAATTAATGCAAATAAAGTGGTGGTAAAATTAACTTTCCCATCATCATCAATCGGCATATTCATTCGTATGAGTTTCTTGTACGCTAACCTATTGGGACATTTATTACCAAACCCTAAAGGAGGATCCATATTTTTTAACATATCGTACATTTCTTGATATAAAATCTTCCCCCTATAACAATTAGGTTAATAAAATTACTATCAAATTTTGTAAAACTTTTAGTTTACGTTGCGTTCGGATCATATTCAGCCCAAATTCTTACGAACTCGTCCAAGTGATGTGCACCGAGAATGGATGGATCTCGAGTAAGGTAATCAAAATTATCCATAATTACAGCAACAAATAAATTCAACATCTGTAATAAAGTTTGACAAATCTTTCCCTAAAATGTCGACCAGTAACTTACGAGAAAAGAGCAGAAAAAGATAAAGGAAACAAAATATGCGTAGGCCAAATTTGAACCGCAACTGTTCGTTGGTTTCTTTGCGTCAGGATCACATGGTCTATCTTTTATGCAGGATAACATAATATTGGGCCAACCTTCTCCAGTTGCACACCTGTTGCGAAAAAAATTTATCAGTAAAAATTACATTTCGCTAGAATAATTTTACCTAAACAGGAGCATCAAGCCTTGAATAAAATTTCGAAAGTTATTGTGCCTGTTAATATTCTCGCTTGTGTTGTTCTCAATGTTACCAAATACCTAAAATAAATTTAATGTTAGTTTTGAACTTTGCAAAATTGGAATGAGACGTACCTGCATCCCAATAATAGCGTAAATGAAAAAGAGCATGGCTATCAGTAAACAAACGTACGGTAAGGCTTTAAAACTTTGCACGAATGTCCAAAGAAGAATACGAATCGTATATCCTTGCCTTAATAGTTTTATTAAACGTGCAGCTCTGAAGAGCCTCAAAAATCCAACGTTAATTGAATTCTCTTGCTGGAATTAACATTTAAAATAGCTTTTAGTATTAAATTACAAAATGTAGTTTTGTTTCAGACTTGGTTCACTCGAAAGTTCTATTTAATTTGTTGTACTACCCTAATATATCAAAAATTTGAAATCTACTGTGTGTTTAATAATGAAACTGTATTCGATATACTACCTCTCGTATTTTGAAGACAATGAAGAAATTTAATTAACGGGAAGATTCAAAATCGACACCTTTTAAACAAATTTGTTTTTAGTGAGCAAAGTCTGAAAGAGGTTTGAAAAACTAATATGCTTCTAACTGTACTAGCTAATTGTACACCGTTACATTGTTATTCTACCAACTAATTCTTATGTAAAGCCTAATTCTATTGCTTCTACTTCTTATATATTGACGATTATAATGCATCCTGTAAGTTATGTTAAAGGTTTTGTGTTTCTTGTGTATCAAGTTAGTGTGTGTTTCATAAAATGATTTACTTACCAAAATTTTGTTATTTTTCAATTACTTTACTCAGTTTGCGTGCTTCAATAATAATTATTGAAATTATTTATATCTTTGTATCTCACACCATGCATTATCTTAGTTTTTTTATTTGTGCTGACACAGTACAATAAATCATGCTTTATGGATGCGCTTCATCGAGGGCTTACACACTTCATGTTGTTTTAAGCCTAATGGAACGCACCATAATAGTAGGTAGGTGCAAGTGTGACAACGGCAATCAAATACAAAATAATTTACTTAAATTGATAGAAATTGAAACTAACCGATAAGCGTTGAATTTTGTTTTTGAAACACCTTCCAGATTTTTTAATTGTGTCTGGTTTATAAAAATGTAAATTTAATAAAAATATCAAAATTGTATCAAAGGACTGAGAATGCTGTATTGTATTTATATAATGTAAGAAGTATATCTATATATTATGTAATATACAATTATTTTGTAATATACAATATATGTATAATATTATAATACATACCTATTACTATTATTACATTTGTAATATATTTTCTATGTATATTATCTTCAAGTAAGTATATTATTATTATTGTATAATACAATATTTGTATGATTTAGTACATACCATAGTATATCATACAAATACATATATTTTGTATGGTACCTAATGCTATAATTCGACAACATATTCATATAATATGTAATATTATGTCATGTATAATATTATATTATAATATATTATCATACAAATATGCAGATATTAGTAAAACATAATAATATACACATTATAATTATTGATACCATACATATTTAACTACTACTATAAAATAAATAAATTATATTAGTTTGTGAAAACTAATATTAAATTATTATTTAAAAATTAACAAGTTAAATAAACATAATAAAAATAAACTTTATTTTACAAGTTACCAACTTCAAAGTATTACTACATTAAATAATACAATAGAGCTTCTCAGTGCAGTCATTGTATATAAAAATATGTAGACAAAATTCATCTATACTTTTGATTTTCTAACCTGGAACTTTCGACATACACATCTTAGTTTACTGTGAATAACAAGTCTTTCTTATACTTGTTGTTTCTGTTCATCAATATCACTCCTCTGAAGTAAGTTAAGATGTTCATGACGTAAGCGACAGGTTAGAAGATTTCAACTATATATTTCTCAAGTATTTTTTATCTGCGATAGATGGCAATAACGTATTTTTGTTATTTGCTCCTTGACCATACAGTAATACCTACATACTCTGTGATATTAAGTTCTCATCCTTAAGAAATTAATCTTTGCCATCGAATCGGTTATGACCTCATTTAAATTAGAAAAGTCAAAGCCGGCTAATACAAATAATATTAGTACAATATAAGCAATAAAGCTAAAACTTTGTATGCGATTGTGTTTCATGCTAAAATTTGATTGTTAGAATTTTATTGTCCCGGTTAATTTCAAAACTGAAAAATATATAATTTGAATTGCGACAACCAGCAGCGTGGCAAAATTCTTTACTAACCGTTAACCATACAGAAAATCTGGAGATCAAGTTCAGCTTCTCTCCAGCTTTCTAGACATTCGAAAATAATTGAATTGAATTATTTGTGAATACAAATTATGTGTTTCTAGTGTTCACTTGCATGCTCTACTAAAATCTAAAACTAACCTTTTTTTTGTTACAACAGGAAACCTAAAGAACTACCATTTTTAAATTTTAATTACCGTAATGGTTCACGCTAAAGTACACTTATAAGTAACTAAATACACCCAAAGCTTGCGACATCAATAAAGTAACAAATTTTCAAATTAAAATTTGTTACTTTTTAGTTTACTTTGTGCATTTTATTATATACTTACTCTTTCTTTTGTAGTCTTTTCGGCTCTTTCCTTACGTTGAAATAAAAGGAACATTTTATATTGTACAAAAAATAATATAAGTTAAAATAAAATTGTCAATAAGAAGTGTTAAATTGTGTGTGTAGTTTTTTACTGTTATATATTTACTATTAAAACTGACTGAAGATTCAATTTTAGTATTACAAAAAAATTAAATTGATAATTTACAAATTTTGTATCATAAACTGTTATTGATAAATCTGGATCGTAAGTTTGTGCTTCGAGTTTCAATAGATAACAAAATGGATCGTTTGGTCAGGAACGTAAAAAAAGATGACATGATAAATTAAAAATTATATCAAAAACTAATAGATTTGCCATAACCACGAGAATTCGAGTCATTTTCTCTAATGGTTATTTAGTGCGTTAATTCACACAGCATTAACAGATGAGTAATTCTCTCGAGATTTCGTGGTTAAGATTATAGTATTAAAATATTGTACTATTTTTTGTTTTACGCTTTTGTGCGTTATGTATATTAGATATACCTAATCAAGCAGTATAATTTGATTGCATGATCAAGATAGAAATACTAATAGAGAAGTACCATCATTAAGATTCGCCATGCTTCTGAAATACTTATAGATAAAGAAGAAGATGAAAAAGTGGAATTAAATGTCATGCAAGAGTAAAAAATACAATTAATTTTTGAGAATTTTGTTTACAGATTTACAATATCAGTTTATGTTACGTTTGCAAAATTAAAGAAAGTTAATTTTCTAGATATTCTCTTATCGGAACTTACCCCAAATTCAACAACCATGGCATCAACGATACTTCCAACAACAGTAACAAAATCGAAGGTATTCCACGGATCTTTGAAGAAATTCTGTTAAAAATAAAGTAAAATTAGGTCACGCACATAGAATGCACAAAAAATAATTTTTTTTAAATTATTCCAAACATTTAGAAATTCCACTAAACATAATTTTTAAAATTCTAATTAATTTCTAATTTTTAAACAATAATTTCTATTTTGTTTTGACTATTATCGAAAATTTTAAAACATTTTTGGGAAAATAAATCATGGGTTAAAAAAGTAAAACATAATGTTTTTGAAAGTCTAGACATAATTGTAAATTAAAAACACATTTTTATGGATAATAGGATATCGGTTCTCTAACATGCAAACTAATTTGCTTGAAGCAAACGCAACAGATCAAAAATGTCTAACAAGTGATCTGATTACGTGATGTAATAGCAAATTTGCACTAAACTACACCTACTCTATTTGTGTCCAAGTAGCTAAAAAAATTTGATGGTTAATAAAAAATATGGTGCATTAATTTGGTTATGAAAAAAGAAGAAGAAACTATAAGTGATTATCTAATTCGCTAGCAAATTGCAGAATTAGGTTTAAAACTACAAACTATTAAAAAATGAAATGTAGACCTAGTAAAATATACACATATTAGCCAATTACGTAAAATGTGATTTTCAGGTTGTAAAAAGTTAAATATTACCTTAATTCCAAAGGCGATGAGCTTGAGGCCAGTTTCACAAAGAAAGAGGAAAGTAAATAATATGTTCATTGCTGCCAGGAGATCGGAGAGTAAGGGTGGAGACGCGTGATACTACAACAACCTTTTTATGTAGCTACTATGATCCAAGCGAAATGCCTACCTTTTTACCACCTTTCATTACAACATTTTGGAAAAAGTCGGCAGAATGCAGCTTTAGCTACCAGCTGCAGCGTTCACCAATTTCGGTTTTCTAACCGAAGTTAGTTATACAATTAAAAGCATCAATTTAAAATAATTCAAAAATTTTAATAATTTATATTCTGTTTTATGAGAATGTGTGTAGAAAATCGTTATAATTTGTTAATGTTCCAAATAAAAAAAGTGTTTTTAATTGCACAATTATGCATACATGCAATAACTACAACAAACATTTTACATGCACGTGCATCTAAGCAGTGTTTAAGGTTGCTCAAGGAATGCATTCAAAATATACAGAGGAAAATAAAACAAACACATTATTAAGGTATTTGGAATTAAAAATTATAAAATCAAAACTTGTCTTTTTTTTACTTTTATATATTTTTCGGTATTTCAAAAATTTGATATTTAAAACATTGCATTGAGGGTTGGTAAAAACAGTAAAGTTTTAAATTTGATATTACCTACTTCTTGTTGAAAGAAGAATACAAAATTTAGAGATTATATACATAGAAGAATATTTAAATTTGAATGATGAAGATTTTGGAAAATGACATCTCTTGATTACGTAACATATGGCGCCCAACGTGGGGCACCATATATGTTCTATTCTTTCTTTCATTTGTTCGTTCTTTCATTCTATAAATGAATCTTTTGTACTAGATTTCTCAAAGATTTTATTTCTGCTTATGCGTTTGTAAAAATTCTCGAATGTAATTTTCTAGCGATATAAAACATTCTGATGCAAATTTATAGCTTATTGCAATTATTTACAGCTTACAATGCCGTTTCCATCCCGAAATAGGGACATCTGAAGTTTTCATTCAATATTAATCACAGTTATTATCGAAAAAGCAGTAATAACTTTGAGAAATATTAAGAACCACATAGAGGAATTTAAATATACGAAATTCTGATAACAAAACCCGGGTACGATCGCTAGTACAATAATAAAAACAACAAAGATAATACAATACACCATTCTGAACACAAAAACTTATGATAATAAACAAAAAATCAAAATTTCTTAATAGTTGAAGGGTCCACTGGAAGAACGATGAGGGTCACATTTTTAAATAGTCGAGTAAAACGAGGTTTAAAGTTTCACAACTCTTCAAAACACGTAACGTTACATTATGCTGCCTATTTTCAACCGTAGTTTTTAGTGGAATTTCATTGTTTGTTTCCTGTGAGGATTGGTATGTTCATAGCTTATGCTACAAGCTAAGAGATTCCGATAAAATATCGATTTTGAAAAAAATGGAGTCTCATCGTTCTTCCAGTGGACCCTTCAGTTTTGAAAACACCTCTTCTATATCGGCCAAGAAACACTTGGTCCCTTAGGTGTTAATATCGCAATCATTTTTCAAATATTCTTACAGTTGGATAGGTTTAAATACACCACCCTATATATTATAAATCACTAGGGCAAGGATATTAACAATGGACAAACAAAAATATAACAGTTATTCACACTCCCTTGTATATTTCGTTGTATTTATACACTTTTGTATTTATCCTAGCAACGTTTAGTAATACACAACTTTATTGGGCGTTACTAGGATAAATACTATATTGTATAAATACATCGAAATATTGAGTGTGAATACCCTTATAGATTTTATTATGACATGAGAAAAAAGAAAAACAAATTTAAAACTTTACTTATAGGTTATACGTAATTTCAATAAAATATTTTAAATATCATTTGTATTGTTGTTTATATTTACAATATTATAACCATTACTTTTATCAATAATTTTTGGAAAATTCTAATATTTAATTTTGTATATTTAAAAAAAAATTACATTACTCATATTATGGGATTATAATGGTTATTGATTTAAATACTGTAAATATATGGTAAAATGTATATAAATTATATTAACAGTAATTTCACGTTGCTTGCAGGGGATTTGAGTTATTAGACGCTACATAATAGCATATAATATAATAATAATAGCTCAATATGAAAAGTAAATCTTGATTGTGGTTTAGTATATTCTAGTTTGACATTTTGTCGAATAATGTGTTGTACAAGTGCATTATGATATAAAATTCATAAAATCAATTGTGACACGTTTCATGCGGAGCAATTTGTAAATTAAGGAAACTTTTAACTGATAACTACAGAAATTTATAACTATATGTAAAATATATAAAATATATTTATTAAATGTACAACATATTATATGAGATATTATTCGCGTAATTATCAGTTAATTGTGTTCATGTATTATGATAGAAAAATATGAATTAAACAATTATTGTTTAAGTTGAACGGACACTGGGTGTTAGGCTTAGGGTCCAGTGTTCGCTCAGCTTTACAGGTCTAAGAGGTTTATAATTCAATTATTGTAATATTAAAAATGAAACAGACTGATGATGTACTATCTAGTGCAGAAATAATAAAAAAGAAAATAATATATACCAATACTATGTACCAATTGTTTAAAAACGAAAACATAAATATAATTTATATACACTTTTCCAATTTTAGACGATATAATTCAAATTTTGTGTTAGTTATTAAAATTTAAAATTTTTTCTTGTTATTAAAAATTATTACAGTGATCTACGTGATCTTACCCGAACACCATAGGCAAGGATCTTGAGGATGCACTCCAATGTAAACAAGCTGGTGAAGCCCCAGTTGAGGTACTTAAGCATATTGGTGAAGTTTTCATCTTGTTTGTCATACTGCTAACATACAAGTTTGCTATTCTCTCTAAATTATGTTTACACAAACTATGTCTAATACCTAAACGTAATGTCTAACGCTCCACAAAAAAGTGTAAAATAAAATAAGTTGTGGATGTTTGTCACACACCGAATATTAAGTGAACAATTAAACATGCACTCTTCAAAATTTCATTACACATGATTAATACGACAACACAATGTTATAATGAGACATGTTAATATACAAAAATGACATAGTCATTAAACAAAATCACAAGTGCAACCAATGAAACCCAATGATATAATGTCGTTTCTCACAAAAATAATGTTTCATATCAATACATTAAAATAGATGCTGCAAATCTTAATTTAGAAACCACATTTATGATGAACATGCACTTTCCAATGTCGATAATATAGATCATAACGATTTTATAAAAATATCATTGAAGAAACAATAACAAGCACAAAGTAATAGCTAACCTTTTGAAAGAAAATTATAATTTAAAGACGCACATTTTAAGAAAAAGAAAAGCAAGTTAATAAGTTAGAGAAGAAAACTACATTTACTATTTTCGAAATACTCGTTACCAAAATTTTTGAATAATGTTCTGAATTTGTAAGTCAAAATTTTTGTTCAAAAATTCCAATAACGATGCAGCTCTAATTCTAAAACTGAAGTCTGATAGTAAAAATCGCTCAATTCTTATATTTTCATAAAATCTAACATACTATCATCGAATTTGCTTTAACAAGACTGCACCATTTTTTACCAAAAAACACGAAAGGTGCAGTTGAAAGCAAACCAAGCAGCCAACACGACGATTCAAACAAGATGCGATATGTTTGCATGGCAGATAAGTTGTGCATTTGCAGCTAGCATGATTGATCAAGTGTATCGGTTAATTATGTGTATCAGCTGTGTATTTCACTAGTGTAGAGTGCATTGTTGTTAAATAAATTTTATATTAAATTTGGCTGCCGACTTTTTAAAGTAGTCATAATTATTTTGTTTAAAGTGTGTATTATTTTTCGATTTTTCATTTTGTTTTATCTCAAAAAATGGAACAAACATATTACATACCTTCATCATAAGTAGAATTGTATTAAAAACAATTAACATCATAATTAAATATTCAAACGGTGTCGATACTACTAATCTCCATATTCTATACTTAAAACTGTTTCTTTTATTTGGCATATATCGTTCCAATGGTCGGGCTTGTATCGTAAAATCTATACACGATTTCTTGAATAAAAAAATATGGAAATTAGAAACCTTCCAATATTTTGAAATATTTTAGGTGGAAGTATACATTGATCAGAATAAATCGAAAGATTTTTCCGTACGAGTATCAAGTGATATAAAGTGGGCGTTGCAATTAAGCGGGAGGTAAAGTTACTTTATCGCTCCCCCAGAACATATTCGTTGAATTCTGTCCAATATTATTTTCCATTCTTGAAAATTTGAATAAAACTAAAATTACCTGATTTTTATCTATATCACCACTTTGTAGTTCAGCTTCTCCTTGTTCTTGAAACGTAATAATAATTAAAGCTACAAATATATTTACAAAAAAGAATGGAAACACTACGAAATATACAATGTAGAAAATGGACATTTCTATACGATAATTCTGTATAGGACCTTGGTTTTCATATGTTGCATCCATAGAGTTTTGAAGAACTCTGTAAAAAAATAAAGCGTTAGGAAGCAAGCACATTTAACTGTTTTTTTATATCTCACGTTGGCCAACCTTCTCCCGTTTGCACAGCAAATAATGTTAACATAGCCATTGCCACATTATCATAATGAAAGTTTTGAAGGTCCCAGCTGCGAGTTTTGACTCTTGGTACGTCACTGTTAGCGTCAAATACGAAATACTGTCCTCTGGTGAAAGATAAAATAATTTTAAAATTTAAATAATCTTCCAACAAATACTCACCACAATATAATCTCAAAACAGAAAATAGAATATAGAGACTTACCGACATGCAATTTCAGTAAATTTACTAGCATCTGTGCAAAAACGAAACTTTCCATTAAACAGCTGAACAGCAATCACAGCAAATATGAACTGGAAAAGTATGTATACTATAAGAATGTTTATCACATTTTTTAAAGAGTTCACTAAACAGTCAAACACTGCTTTTAATTTGGGCACTCGTTTAATTGTTTTTAAAGGTCTAAGCACCCGTAGCACTCGTAACGATTTAATTGTTGATAAATTATGACTAGTTTTTACACCTTCGGTTTCCCTAAAAGAAAAAAAGAACCGTAAGATTCGTATTTTTATATAGTACGTATTTCTTACATTAAATCGAATCCTATCGAAACCAAAGCACAAATTACGACTATAGCGTCCATAATATTCCAAAACTCTCTTAAATAAGCGCCCGGATGAAGAATAACTCCTAAGTCAATAACTTTAAGTAACATTTCGACAGCAAAAACGCCCGTAAAAGCGTAATCCAACTTGTCGAGGTATATGTTACGTGGCGAATTTTCTACAATTGGATCTTCGGCTGCTAATGCTATCGAACTTAAACATATGACTATCATAATAAAAAAATCGAAATATCGCAAATTAACCACCCAATGTGCACCTCTTCTTATACTAAAAAAAAAAAATCATTTACACGAAAGTATTACAAAATTTCAATCATTCTTACAAATTTGTTGGAGATAACACGAACATACTAGAATATGGCAGCATTGGTTTGGGACCAATTATTTCTTCTTCTTCTTCCGGAGGTTTTTCTTCTTTCTTTCTTCTCATTCTGACAATCGGGCTTGGTGGACAACCGTCTGGTCGTAGGGTTGGAGATCCTATTCGTGAATTCTAAATCTGAAATTTTAATACTTCAACAATATTTACCTTCCATCTTTAATGCTTCCATTTCCTTCTCCAATTCTAAGGCTTGCTTTTCTTTGTTTTCTTCTGCTTGCTCTTCTTCAGCTGCTGTTAACTCTTGAGCATTAGCCAAGTTGTCGACGGCGATAGCCAAGAATACATTAAGAAGCGTGTAGTTACCAAACAACATGAGAACAATGAAATACATAGAATAAATCATGTTTCCTTCTTGCGCCTCGATACCTTTGTACATTACTTCATTCCAATCTTCCCCGGTCAGAATCTAATTTATTTTTGTAAAATTATTATGTAGGTAGTGATTATAGAAATGTTAAAACTTACCTCGAATACGGTAAGCAACGCAATTGAAAAGGTGTTGAAATTTGTTGGAGGAGTTTCGTCTTCAAAATTAAATTGACCACCGAATAACTGCATTCCCAGTAGGGCAAATATTAGAATGAACAAAAAGAGGAGGAACAACAAGGATATGATTGAACGCATAGAATTAAGCAAGGATATGACAAGATTACGTAAGGAGGACCAATATTTAGTAACTTTGAAGATACGTAGAAGTCGGAGTGCACGCAAAACAGACAATCCAAAAGAACCACCTTTAACTGCCGACCATATTACTTCAAATATGGAACCAGATATTACAACACAATCGAAGCGATTAAACGCCGACTCGAAATATATTCGTGGACCAAGAGCGTACATTTTAACAAACATTTCCAACATAAAGAGACCCAGAAAAAAAAATTCGGCATAATCTAAAAATAGTAATATTGGAATAACTCTTAGAAATATAACAAAATTTAATTCTTACAAAGGAAGTCCGAAAGCCATTGGGGTTGACCATGGAACTCGACGGCAACGCATACGGTATTAAAAAAAACCAAAACTATGACAAACCAATAAAACCATTGAGTTTTCACTACATGTCTAATCCAAAATCGGAAGCGTTTCTCTGCTCGCCAAAATCCAGCACATCCTCCTTGGTTTTTAACTCTCGACTTGAAATATGCTGCTCTTCCAAATCCTGTTAACAATACTACTTTCACTATGCAATAAGTTGCTCGCAATTAAATTATTTTTACATGTAAATTTTTGACACATTTGAAATCTGCACATTATAACGTTAGTACTACAAAAGCAAAAACATTTACACCGTGTTTCTCTATCCTACAAGCATTTTTTTTTTGGTAAATTGGAACTGAATTGCACGCAATAAACTGCATTTTTAGTTAAGCAACTATAAGTTAAGTTTAGTAAGTTTTAGTATAGTTGCATATTTCATGGTGAAAAGAATCATGATTATAAAAGAAGATATCAGATGTGCTGTAATAAAAAAGTATGAGGGAAGATCTTTAACTTTAATAAGCATGCCTATGTGATAGATAGTATTCTCATTTGTTAAAAGTTTCTAACACTACCTATAACTGCTACAACTAGAAGGAATTAACTATTCACTACAATAGAAATTATTTTTTCTCATAGCACTATGTAATGATTAAAAGCGGTTCACTAAGAAGAGGTGCTGTATGGTAAAGGAAGAATGTTGTTATCCATTTGTGTTAATAGTGGACTTTTCTAGTTTGAAATTAGAAGAAACGTAAAATTAAAAAAAAAACTATAGGTATGTATGTACATGAGTTGTTAAAAGCATTCCAAAAAATGTTCAGCATTATCACAGAAGAAAAGCTCACTATTACTGGATGAAGATAGAATTATTTTACAAGCTACCCTGTGAAGCTTTAAATACTTTTTATGAATTTAAAATTATTAATGATAGCACTGCTTAAGCATATTATTGATATTTTAAAGAACTAGAGAAGAGTTAGCCAAAATGTTTGTGTGCAACTAAAATGTCAAAATTAATAGTGTCAGTAATAGTGGAAGTCAATTTAATGTTGTTTGCACCTAATGGAAACCAAATTTTCATCACTAAAATACTTTTGTACAGAAATTATTTATACAAATTAAGGCAAAAGTGGTTAAAAAATAGTTTGTGAAATGTGCATGGCTCGATTCGTTCCTTCATTACATAATGCAGTTTTGGGTCGACTTTCAGGTCACATAATACTGAATTGAGAATGAAAATGCTTTATGAACATAGATCCAAAAATGTTGCCTTTAGAAGCTTCAGAAAATAAACTGTTGGCAGCCATACCACCTTCGTTTTCCTTGTTTGGCTATCTCATTATTTGAAATGGTAGATTTGCCAGAACTGTTTGCTATGTAAAGACTAGTCTCCCAGTCTTCCAGTTTTAAATTCTTGTAGCAGCTTAAAAAATTTGTGTCGAGTTCCTCTTCTGTTTTATTTGGTGAAGCTTCCAATGGAAAAGTATTTTGGAATCTATGCTAATTTGATCTTAAATTTAGTTTAACCTTTTCCAATATTACTCAGTGTACGTTTAATCATAATGTAATGGATATTGCCAATTTATTATCTGAAATAGCTATCTGAATCACATTACTTGTGGTTGTGGTAATAGTGAATTATTAATTTTAAAATTCGGCAAGAAGCAACATAATGTACAGATAACTATTTTGTCAAACAATGTATATTGCCTAAGCAGGACAAGAAATTCAAAGATATTTGCATCACAGGTTGTTGATTAAAAGTATAGGGGAAGGATAAAGAACCCGCAATAGCAGCTACAGAAACTGCAATAGTATGTCAGCTATAAAGACTAATTTTTAGTTTACATTGCATTATGTAGTCCAGCAGTCTGCGTACCTTTCAGTTTTTTCTTAGGCTCTGTAAGAAATACTGTGGATTAAAACATGAAATCAATTAGTTATTATTAAAAACATCATTTTATAATTTTTTAAATATTTCTATCAAATTTTGTTAGATAAGTTTCTTTAGTTAAAAAATAAAATTTTATGAACAATTTTGAAAGTGCAATCATGACTGTGCAAGAAAATGATAATATTTCAAATATTTAAAGCTCACCATCATCGGCCATATCCTCCTCTTGTTCTTCTTCTTCCGTGTCGGTACTTTTACTTTTGCCAATTTTCTTCAATTTTTTCTTTTTCGCCGCTCTTCTCCTTGCTTCCATTATGTGCATCTTTTCTTCTTCAGTAGTTCTCTCTTCCGCTAGTATTACTTCCTCTATAAAATTTTATGTTACAAAGTGAACGAAACTAAAATTTTAGAAGCTGATCAAATAACTTCAACAATTAACTACCTGCTTTGCAAATCCACTGGACATAGCCGTTTAGCTCTCTTTCTAATTGTGCCGCTCGTCGCATTTTCAAGAATTCCTGTCTATTTTCAACTTTTTCCCTTTCTTTGGCAAATTCACTAAATACACAAGCAAATTACTGCATTAAGCTCAAGTAGGGACTAGCATAAACAAAAAATAATTAACTTCTAAGTTACAGATTAGCCAACTTTCTTTAGCCTACAATCACCTGCTTGGGTGATCCACGTGAGGTAGCAATTAAGAGACTCATAAAACATATTCTTGAATCTAGCTTTATGAAAATTGGCTTGACGTTCCACCCGTAAACGTTCATTAGAAAACTCTCTAACAATCGATGTTAATATAAATTTAATTAAATGGATTAAGTAGTTTGGCTTACCCGCTTAGAACACCAAGGACTAAATTGAGCATAAAAAATGAACCCAATACAATGAGCGGCACAAAGTACATCCAATTATAGTGGTTGCCTACGGCGTCGTTCATCTACAAGAAATTGGTTTCAAAAGATTGTACACATAATAATATTGGGTAATAATCTTACCCAATACAGAATAGATGTCCAGCCTTCCATAGTGATGCATTGAAACACTGTTAACATCGCTAAGCCTATATTATCAAACGAAGTAATTCCATTGTTGGGTCCCATCCAACGTTCCATGCAAAGAGAATTTCCATCGCGACACCAATTGCTACCCGATTTATCCGCTTCTGACTTATTATCTGAATTGCATGGAAAAGCTTGATCTCCTTCTGTGGCAATTAAATCTACACCACAAAACAATTTATAAACAAAACTCATGTTAATCTACGGTATGATTACCTATGTCATATATGCTATAACATGTTCTATGTAAGGCTCCAGAATAAAATTCCAAACCAATTATAGCAAAGATAACAATTGCAAAAAGTACCAATAAACCAATCTGCAATAATGGTGCCATTGCCTTGATGATGGATTTCAAGACAACTTGCAGACCTAGCGTTTAAATAAAAATTAGATATGTTACATTTTCCGCTATTAATATAATTGCATAGGGCATGTGAGTAATTTAAATTGAACTAGCGATAAATAAGCCTTTTAAATTACCGACAATCTACGTCAAAATATAACTAAGAAGAGATTGTTAATACAAATTTTTATATTGATATTATTGGAATTAAAAGGTTTCCATTATATCTGCAGTTTCATTCTCCAGAAGTGATTTTTTGAACCTTGCAGATCCTTCTCTTTTACAACAAAGATTTGAGGAAAGTTCTTTTTTCAAATAAAACATAAGATAAGTTAAAGATGTATGGTTTAGCACAGGTAGGGGAGAGTAGTCTACAGTGAGACAAGAAATTTTCTGATATATTTTATATAATATGTGATGTTAATGTTAATTAAAGAGCCACACGATAAACCGGTCGTGAGTGGTACCACAGCTAGCTCGCGTATGGATCCACATCCAGTGGCAGAATTTCTTGTCTCACTGTGAACTACTGTCTTAGCAGCAAACTTTGTATGAGACTTATTGTGAAGTTGTGGTCTATAGTCAAAATTTTGATAGGTTAGGGTACGTTGCAAAGAAGAATGGAATACGTAAAAGGGTAATCCCATAATATCAATATAGAAATACATTTAAACCTTGAAAGTAATAAGTTAATTATATGAAGCATGCTTTATAAACTACAATACACTACGTAGCATTATTAGAAGAAGTAACTATAGCTTGACTATCATCTACTTACTAGGGATACCAGAGACTAGCTTGAGAGGTCTTAGTACTCGAATAGCGCGCAATGTGCGCAGGTCCACAGCTTCGATATCCTGAGTGAGCATCGTCAGAAACCTGCAAAATACTAGCCTCTAGTTCTACTCTCATCACACTACGTTTAGATCTAATCTAAATTTCTAAATTTTTACGAATGGATTTGTGTTGTTTGTTTATCAAAAAATAAACGGAACACCTAGTAGATGGAACTATTATGTAAAATATTTGAAGAAAATTAGTGTTGGTCATCTATTTGATAAAACCATTTTTGTTTAAGAAGTCCTTTTTAAAGATTATAATAAAATACAACATACATTTAATGAATTTGGAATTTTGGCGAAAATAATTGATCCTTTTGGGGAAGATGTTGATGATTCTTATGTCGTGTTTTAGTATAAAATTTATTTAATTGGGTAAATGAAATGTTAAATTTAAAACAAAATTATTGTTAAATCAACTATCACCCTTGATAAACAATGCTCGAAAAGTTAAATTTTCTTTAATCACAAAATAAAAGATAAAATGAAAAAAGTAAGAGTAAGTATCTTTGATTTGTGTGTATTGTAATTAAAGAAATCAATAGAAATGCGGAGAATTAAAGATAAAAGCGGTGTTCGAAATAGGAACATCAACATTACGTAATATTACAAACTCTACTCTTACTTTCAGAAAAATCTACTTAAAAATACTATCGAGCAGTGTCTACCTACAAAACATTCATGCACACCCGAGAACACACAAAATTTGATATTGTTTACTTATAGCTGAAATTAAACATTTTACATAATTAACCTATAAACTACACTTAACAAACTAAATTGTTAATAGTAATCAATAATCAATTGCTTTTAAATGCTGGCTTAAAATATCATATAAATATTATAACATTTATGATAATACACAGAAAGTAATTGTATATAATCTGGAAATTGCTCTAAAAACTATTTCATTCAGTCTAAGACTAAATTCTGCTCTACTGCAGGCCGGAACTTCAAAGATAATATTTATATCTATACATGGAGAAGCAGTGGTGCCCTTACTTGGTATCCGAGACACCAACTTGAGAGGCCGTAAAACCCGGAACGATCTCAACATCCGAAGATCAACATCTACGTTTGCTTCCGCAAAAATTGTCATAGACCTAACAAATTCAGATTCTGACAAAATACGACACCTTAATTTATAACTACAAGTCCTGAAATAGTCTTTCTTACATACACACAAGTACAAATTTGTATTTCAGGACATGAAATTTTGCCAAATTAAACTTAAATATCTTACTAAAACAACTTACCCTGTGAGTACAACAAAAAAATCCATTATGTTCCAGATATTTCTAAGATATGAGCCTCTGTGTAAAACAAAACCTAAAGCTAATATCTTCAATGATGCTTCGACGCAGAATATTCCTAAAAAGTATTTTTCTGTTTTTTCCTAAAAAAGATTGGTTTACATAAAAATGATCGCTTCGAAATTTGGTAACTTACTAATCGTAGTGCTAGCATTGTTTTATCTTGGTTGGGCAAGTGCTCTTCGAGCGCTAGCACCACACAGTTGGCTATGATTGTCAAAAGCACTGCATACTCGAACGGAGTAAATTGCGTTAAGGAAAATTCAATACGTTTAATTCAAATATATCTATCATTGTTTTCTTACTCTGCCTTAAAGATCTAAATGTGAAGCAAGTGCTTCTCATGAACAATTGATTAAACTTAGCGATAAACGCAAAATGAATTAACTTATTCTATGAAAATCGGATATAATATAATATTATATAAAGACGCTTTAACTGAAATAGTACAAACTAAATTAGATTAATTATTGTGTTTCGATTTCACTATGTTCCAGTATTTCAATTAATTCGTCTAAACTGGAAAGCAATTCGATGAAAAGGATATGGCCACTCAATGATAAAGCGCGTGATTCTACGGATGATGTTTTCCTCCGATAAGATGAACAGCGAGGTGGGGCCCTGTCCCCCCGCCGTGTTCGCGCCCCCCATCCTATCAGCTGCACCCACCCCCGCTTTCTGTTGCTGCACCGCCTGAGCCGCTGCCTCCTGTGCTGCGGCCAACCTACAATAAAAAAGAAAATTATTATTATTATTTATTTTCTCATAAGATTTATTTGATAAGTTTTTTGCTAAAATGATTTAAACTCTAAGAAAGTGAAGAGTTCATTTTCTGACCCTACCATGAACTGCCATTGATCAAGCATAGTATACTTCTTAGGGAAAAATAATTAATAGTATTTATAGGCCGAGCAGAAATTATCATGAATACTTCAAAGTTAAAATATCAGAAAAAATTCAGTTAAATTTGTTAAAAGAAAAATCAACTTGAATAACAAACAAACAACAATATTGGGTATTATATTTCTTCCATTTCTTCCATAATTAAAGGGTTTTTGTTACCTTTACTTAAACATTTGTATAATTTATTCGTTTACTTCTCGAAAAATACGCAAACATCATTTAAAATTTTACATAATATTCTTTTAAGATTTTTTGGCATCATTTGCTTATGCACAATTTTTCTAAATCAGGACGTAAATCACTACTTGGCACGATATTTTCAGTGATTTCATATTTTGTATGTTCATGCAATTTTATTTATTTTCATGAAATGAGCGAATAATGTCGTCCTTAAATTTAATTTCAATCCTTGGTGAATTATTTATTACATTAGAGTCGGGAATCGCCTGGATACCCGAAGTGCTATTATCATGTATTTTCGACCATTTGATTTTGTGATACTATAAAGCCCATATCGACCAAACTTTTCAGTTCTCTTTTGTGTTTTGAATATAAACTTTTGCTTACACTAATAAGAGGAAATCCCCAACCGTATCCTATCACGGTAAACGTGGCCATCGGCCACGATTAAGACCTCAACAGGCAAAAATGACAAAACTCGATATTTAGTAAAGGAGGAATTAAATTTTATGCTATAATATTTATAACGTTATTTATAAGAAGAGAAGATTTCTATGTCAATCTCGTTAATCCATTCATGCGCGTCACAAGTACTATTAAATATAGCTTTTTAAATCTATTTTCACGAAATAGGTTCAATATCGGGTTTTCTTATTTCCACCTATTGAAGGCTTAATTATGACCTACACGTATAATGGTAATGGATCAAACTATCCTTCTGAAGATATGATCCCAATAAAAAGTTTGTAAAAGGGAAATCACAGTAGATACTGGAACGAATAACAAAGTTTTAGCAAGAAGTAGATTTTTGCTAGGTAGGTTGTTACGAAGTCGTCGACATTAATTAAATTTAAACTACGTGAGTAAATCCTTTCTATAAATGGAAGAAAATCTTAAACAATAAATTTCATGAATAGGGTGATTTTAGTATTGTAAAATTACTATCTCTATCACCCATCCCTGTTACCAATTTTCACACCAACGGTGTCACGAACGATTACATTATGAGAAGAAAATGCGCTGAGTCGTTGTTACTGGGCATAATTAACAGTAATCGGAGGATTTCTCATTGAATTTTTATATATACGAGTATCTATGCCTTTTACTCCTAAAAAAGTGGGAATCATTCATGGCACTGCTCGAATTTCCCTATTATTCACTACTCTGAAACGTTTAACGCCTATCAGTTAAATATCCCATCTACCCAGGGACGTGCCCAGCCAACTTTTTTTTAAGGGGGGAATTTTCCAACTTAATTAATTAAAAATTGCCGAATTTTTGTAATTGTCCTATTGTCGGTTTAGTGGATTTTGCCAACTTAACCAAATTTTGAGTGATTTTGCCAACGTTTTCCCAACTTTCTGAAATATTGGGGGATGCTCCCCCCATCCCCCCTCGGGCAGGTCCCTGCATCTACCTGGTACCATTTTTTAAGTAAACCGAATGACCTACCCACGCTACAAAAACCCTCTGGAGGGAGAAAAAGTTGAACGTTAGAAAAAACAGCACGTCGCTCTACATTTTTTTCTTTAAGATTATCTAAATCAATTATTAATAAAATACGAAGTCATCTGTTAAATTGTGATTGATCTCGGTATACCACGGGAATTGTAAAGTTTCTATTGTTTAGAGAATATTAAGATATTAACCAACTCCACGTGTAAATCTGATCATGATAAAACTTGATACGAAGACACTAGGATTACTTTGCAAAATTGCATAAGTTTCAAGTATGAAGCTTGATAGAAAAACTAAGTTCTATACTTAATTGGCGCCCTCTGGCGGCTTTTGTCAAATTATTGTCCGATGCACATGTTTCGAGCTTAGATAATAATGTCCTTGTAACGCATATCCCTAACATCGGCCTTAATTTGACGTAGAGGTACATGATCAGTAAAAGGCAACATAAAAAAAAATGCCTGTCATATTTACGTTTTTTTGACGAGGAACTTACGTATTTCCGAAGATAGACCACATAATGAATAATTCAGATGTTATGTTAGAAATAAGAGAATTAGAATTAGAATGTAATTGTTAGAATAAGTAATTATTTGCTCGAGATTGATTAGTGATTGTGGGTTGCTTAGTGAGAATTCGAGGGTGAAGATTCAATAAAATTCTCATATGAACAGGATGATCATTGCCAGTAAATAGGAAGGAGCGAGGGAGTAAAGATTTATAATTGAAATTTGACAAAATTTAAGAACCTAAAATTGAATATTTGAATTTTGAAAAGTATAAATTTGTAAGGAAGCTGGAGACACGCAGTTATGAAATTTGATTGAGTGTGCTATCTATGCACGTATGTTCGATCTAATTTGGAATTTTAAAATCAAAAATAATTATTGTATTGTAATCATGAATTGTAATCAATAAATAAATAGAAAGAGGGAATTAATTTAAAAATTAATTTATAGATACCCAAAATAACAGTTCAAAATAATCATTGTTAAAATAATACGTATAAAATATATAACTAGATTTTCCATTGATAATAAATGAAGGAACCAATCTAGATTTTGCCACAGAGCATTACGAACTGACATATCGAGACGTTTTTAGTATTACAACTTGCTTGATCATGTAGTGCTAGTGTCTTAAAAATAACACGATTACTTGCTTAAAATGATTATTAATTATTGGGTAACGTAGGTGAGTGTTGAAATCAGGGTTAGATTATTCGTCATGCAGACCTTTACTGGTGAAGAAAGGGAATAATTGTCTATCGGAAGGTGCTTTCCTTTCCATAAGGAAGATGAGACGATTTAACAACACAAATAATGAAATAAAATGATTATTGCATTTACAAAATATGTATATTGCTTGATTTCATCAAAATTGGTGTCTAATTCAGGTTACCAACTATTATTTCCTGATCATATTTACAAGTCAACATTAATATCTCTTCACTGCTTCAAAATAAAATGTAAAACGCCTTTTCTACTTCATTAAACTTATTTTGAACAGCGACCGAGTCTTTGATTTGAGTTGAACACAAACCTGAGTGAGTCATCTTTATGCTCTCCGGCAAAATAGCGACCGGAACTTAAGTTTGTGTTATTTGCAAAAATAACACTACAGTGTATTGATCGACTTGATCAAAATTGGTGTCTAATTCAGGTTAAAAACTATTATTTCTAATATAACTTTAACGAAAACTTAACTGAACTATTTCCTGATCATATTTACAAGTCAACATTAAAATCTCTTCACTGGTTCAAAATGAAATGCTAAAATATTTTAATAATTTACCCAGATTGTAGGGTATTGATTCGAAAATGACGATTTCACACTTGCATATATGAGTATTCCGATTATTCTCATCATCACAAGCAAAACCACATCATTATTATATTATTTATATTTTAAGATTCTAAAGCAATTCTTTGAAGCATTATGACACAGTAATGCAAAGTTTTTTGCTTAACATTAAAAACACAGTTTTATAAAGCGCATTGAAGAAAATGTAAGAAAGCATGTGATGTAAGCTGGTACACTTTAAAATTAAACATCAACATAATGAAACATTGCTATGGGTTAGCTAAGTATAAAATCTTTGAACAGGAAAAAAATTCTTAAATTGAAAATCCTGAAATTTTTAAAAATCTAGTAGAATCAAATCTCTTACTATAGAATTCTAAAACAGTTTTTACAATATTTAAAAATGCTTTTAACTGTATGACTCTTTGTGTGCATTTGAATGAATGTTAAATAGTAGTTTAATATGCAATTTCACTTATTGAATGAAATTTTTATTGCGTGATTCACGTAACGTTATTATAAAAATGAAATTCCTCTAAAATCAGCTTTCAATAGGAATTAACAAATTGAGTAAAATAATAATACAATGGGGTGTATTAACGATTTTATAAAACAGCAATTGATAATTCCCAGTTAAATTGTTTTGCTAAATACTTATTAAGTTCGTGGGGATTATACTTTACGTAATGCGTTATCATTAAAAATTAAATTAGGGTTTACGTTTAGTGCCTATGTAATTTGCAATTCCTAACCAATTTTGTAATGCATTACATATTTATCTGTCTTTATTTTTTATGGAGGAATAATACTCGTAAGTGCTTTTGCACAAGTTTAATGAACATTAAAAAGTTATAGAGATTGCCATTTTTTGAAATTAATAGACCGTAAATTATTTAAATTGTTGTTATTTTATTTCCAATAAATTTAAATACGAGTAGTCCTGATTCACATTATGAAGCCTAAAAGACGTTAAAATTATGTTACCTACAGGTTAAATTACGAGGGCAATTTTTTAAGTTTAACATTTAAAGGTTTTGATGCTTTTGACTGCTTTTTTGATGCTTTGATTGCTTGTAAAGTTGAGAAACATTTATTATTTAAAATTGAGTCTTATATTTATTAGGGTTTAGACAATGACATGTGCTACCTATTTTTGATTTTAAAATATTTATAATACACTTGTGCATGTGGAACGTAGGGCTAAATATGGTAAACTAGTTTAAATTAATATTAATGTTTATGTACTATCGATTTTTAAGTAAACTGCGATTTACTATATTTCTTTTAGTTAACTGATTTTAATGATCTACCACTGAATATATTATAAGCGAGGGCAGAATAAATTCAATACAGGCAATAATAATTAAGGACCTAATAGCCACTGTAAGCAAATTGACCTTCATACACCATATATAGAAAATGACAATCAAATTTTAGAGATTAATTGAATAAAGTAATTGAGTTATAATAAAAGGATAACCCATTATATGCTATCAAAATATATCATGTAATAAATGAGTGATTTTTGTCCAAGCGGTTTTAGGGCGATGATTTGCTGATAAAATGTTCCTTCCTTACAGCTTAACTACAATTTAACTGTACTAATTTGACATTTTCAATAATGTATCCGTTTATTCTTTTGAACTCACCAATATAATAAAAAGCGAAAGTGGAAGTTATGGAACTGCCAGTATTTCAAAGAAGTAGTGAGAATTGCATGTGAGTTACATTGTAAATAATGACCTTCTTTGAAACAATGAACGCTTTTGAAACATATAAAGAGGTCGACTGGAAGGTAGTGAAAACAGCATCCAAAGATATCATTAAAACAAACGTAAGGACGTCCGAGGGAGTGAAAGCCGCGGATGAGATTAGCGGATTCGAGGTTTTCCACCGAAGAAAACCTGCGACATACAGGGAACGTTTCTACATCCCAAGCAACCTCTCGAGCTTTCTTCTAAGGGAATTTCCCAGGATCATCAGATTTTCTTCTCAAACATTAATCAAAGTTCAAACCCGAAACGTACAAGAATGGATAGACAAATTGGAATCGCTCTATTTTGCGAACTTAACCGCCTGGAATGTATGCAAAAACGATTCAAAAGAAAAAGACGAACACACGATATGGAATCATTAAGCTCAAATATTAAGCTATTTAATGTTGTTATAGCAAAACATAGATAACTGAGAGGCACAACTGCGCTAGGCAATTTTAAAGATGATAAAAAGTAATTCTGATTAAACAGCAACGATTTCAAAGAGATTTTACGTGTAGTCGTTAATAATAAAAGTTGTTTCAAAAGTATTTTATTAAATTAAAATTAATAAATTTTAAAGTTCGTTGGCCTATCTTTTCAGATAAGTTCAAGATTATAATATACTCCAAGTGCGTGACTGGACTGCCATAGGAAATTAAAATGAACTCCTGATTCATCTTGAAACTAATTACTGTTAATTGAACTTTCTCAAAATGTAAAATTTCGGTTAAAAATTATTTTTGTGTTAATAATTTATTCCCAGAAGACACTTCATGGGGAAAACCAGGCTTATTTTTTGATGAAATTTGACGATTTAGGTGTTATAAACAACAGACTTCAATTAACCTGATGTTATATGTGATCGGCACTTTTGAATACATGAATTCCTGGAATATATTGGATTTTAAGTACTACTTCAAAACGAATATTTGACTTGCAATAAAGAAAACCTAGATGAACTTGAAAATTTTCCATTAAAATTAAAAAGTCTCATCTTTCAGGTGCTACATGATAATATAAAATTATTAAGTGATATTCAATATCAAAACATCCAATTAATCAAAAATTATATAAACGATAATCACGAACACACGCAGTCAGTTAGGGGTGATTTAAAAATAGATTCTCATTTCTTTTCCTAGTATGAATTAGATATTATGGGTTACTTAATTGGACTTGTAGATAGTCGGTCAGTTTATATAGCTTTCAAAATCAAAACAGATAGTTTATTTGCACATTAATTTAACAATAATTTAATCTACGACTAATGAAAACTATAATAAGCAAATTTTCCGAGCCTATCACCAGTTATTTGTTAGTAATAGAAAATTTTGATTTTAAAAAATTCTAACCTAAAAATTTGAAAAGTTTGTTGTATTTACCATTTAGTGTCCTTCTATTTTTAATATTGCCCGACGATCACTTTGCAACAGTAAGGTAAATTAACGGTTAATTCAAAAAAATTATGTAAAAACATCAAAAAGGCTTTGATCATTCTTATAAAGCGAAAAGCGACTGACATCAATGCTTTTATCACCATGCAAATGTAAAATTTGACGATAAAATAAAGCAATGTGAAGGAATTACACTGTAGCACATGTCTTGAAAAATATTACACCAAATTATATTACATTTAGATGTATGGACACAGTTATCTGTTAACACCAGTTCACAATTTATCAAAATTAAATTTGTATAAATATTCTCATGATATAGCTAACCAAAACAGTTCATATATACTCTCAGCTATGCGCCAAATGCCCGGACTTTTTACCATCATTCTCTCAATCGGCGCCAGACGACGTCGTCCGGAGCCAATACATAAAATGCGTTGCTGAGTGAAGTACATACTTGGCCTTGCAAGAAAATCGGTCAATGCAATTTTTATTTTAGTTAACACTTAACCCAACTAATCAACATGTTATTTGAAAAGCATAACAGAAAAACTGGGAAGAGGAAGAGACGAAAGAATTATTATAGGAGAGTTGAATAACCCTCGTGAAAGATTTTTCATATATCTGATTGTTTTTCACCAATAGCAAAAATTTATTACAATCATAAATTATTACTTCGGTTCCACTAATCTAGAAATTGTCTACTGGGATTATATTGGTTCAATGTTAAATAGTAATGACAGTATAAAGGAGAAAAAGTAAACCAGGCTTTCTTATTACTTTTTACATAAACTCTCAAATAAATCACTCATGCTTTTGATTCTAATCTGTTGGAAATTTGAAATCGTGCTTGAGATGATGTGCTTTGGGTATAGAACCGGAGGCACACTCGACTTCATTATTCCAAGGTTTAAGAAACTGCATTCTTGATAATTTTCCTCATTACTAATATTATTTTTAACATAATTTTTGGAAAATGTACTTGGGAAACTTTGCATTGTAATGCATCAATCGATTACCTATTCAGAAATTTCTTGGAAGTGTTGCACAATGTTTTGAAACTTTCAAGTCAGATAAAAGCTTACTTCTAATAATAAAAATGTAAGTTGGTTAGATTTTGTCTACAATATTTATTTAGAAGACCAGTGTTAAGCTGGGGCGTAAAACTGTTGGTTACAACACACAGAACATTACGTCAATTAGTTCAAGAGCACAGTTTAACCGTGTAAGATAAACATTAGTTAGCTGTAACCAAATTATTGCCCATAAAATATTTCCTACCTAATGGTAATTACTAAATTTTTGAAACAAATACTTACCATTATTTTATGTACTTTTTTATTTATGAATTCTTTACATAAGAGGAATGTTTAAGTACCTACCTACTTTAATAAAACACCCTTAGTAATAATAGTAGGTAATGGGGTAAATATTGATTTTTATCATTTTACATACTTGGTACTAAGTCGGAAGAATAAAATAGAGTTGCATAATAGGTTTGTCTATTCTAGAAGTCCTACTGCACTAGTTTAATGTTTATTTGAATTCCTGCAGTGAAAATTAAATTAATGGTTTATTTGTTTTGCAAATAATTTTGTCTCTCTAAATAATACAGGCGTAAAGTTACATTTGTAACTTGAAAAATGATAAATTTATTAATTATTATTATTATTATACTATAATCTTCAACAGCCCATTTAAAACTAATCAATACATCCCCACTTCAAACCCAAATCTAACGTAGTTTTGTTTGCTTTGGCAATTAATCTTGATAATATAATAGAGCCATCTTGAAATATAAAAAGACTCCTCGCTTTTATAAAAGTGAAAGAAGTCAATAAATTATATTACTTCTTATTTTCCACATAAAATTAAATATAGCGAGATTCTAAGTGTTTTTCGATCGAATCGTCGAGTTGCACGAAGTAAACGCTAAGTTAATGCACTTTCTAGGTTAGGTACAGCTATTACAATTCTATTTTTATAGATTTCATTTGTTTTTCCTACATGGAAACCATGCCATCCCTTAATTTAAATTGGATTTCAAAGGGGAACTCATGATAATATTATGGGACTTATAATTTGTCACCGATTATAATTTCTATGTCTAATGTAAATAATCTCTTTAGGTAAATTACTTAAAAATTTAAACGTGCACTAAATCTTGTAAAACAAATAAGTGCCATTAATCTACCTACAAAGTTGTCAAATCGATGCGAACAACGTTGTGCTCAAGCTTCTAAATTCTATCTTCAAATTGCTTATTGGAAATTTGTACGATTTCTAAACATCACCAAAATTATTTAGTAATTATTTAGTCGTTACATGAAAAACTACTATGGCATTTCATTTAAATTCCATGTTAATTATTTTATCTATCATGTGTCCAACGATAAACATCGGAATTTTTTTTGCAAGTAGGTATGCTATTTGAAAGCGGATGAAATCGATAATATAAAAAAATTAAATGTATCCTCGAAATACAGGAATTAAAAGTAAACAAACTTTTTTTGTAAACTAAATTTCAACTTCATTTTTACGAAGAATTATCAGTGCTATTCGACAGAAGTAGTAAGGTTAAAACCAAGAATGAAGTTGAATAAGTGGGAAGCACATGGTCTTCATGACGCAACCGTAAAAGTGACGTAGCAGACGCCATACTGACGCATGACGTCGGTTTTGGCGTTTCGGGATCGATATAAAGGAAACTGCAGTGCTTTGGATTAACTAATTGACTGGTATCAGATTGCCTCCTGATAAGTTTCTTTTAGTCAATGGAAGATATTTTAAAAGTTATAGCTAAATGATGATGTCACAGACATGATTTTTTCATACAATATTTTATTTTTTATTAAAATTTGGTCATAACTTGTCACGTAATATTTTATAATATTGACATTCTCGTTCTAAAAGTTTTTTTTTTTTAATTTAAGGGTAAGCTACCCGCTATGCTCCGTAAGAAATACTATGCAGATGGTTTGTTTTAATACCATGACACCTCGCATGACATGCTTTCATGTATTTCTTATATATTTTTTTATTTCATTTAATATAGCAATTACATGGTAAGGTAAAGCAAAGCACTCATTAAATTTTGATTAGAAACTTGATACCAAAAGTGGGTTACATATTATATTATAATACATTTTCTTTCAATTAAAAGTATGTGTATGACTGATTCCTTTATAAAAATATTTCTTTTTCAATAACTAATGGGCATAACAATTTTTTTCTATTATGCACGGTTGCCAATATATTCTAAGGTGACCAGACGTCCCGGATTATGCGGGACATTCAAATCACGATTTTGCAACAGATATGAGTTGGGTCGAAATATACATCATGCCATGCAGGCATATGGAAATAAGAATGAAATTTACACTATAGGTTTGTCGAAAATCAAAAGTATACTGGAAATGGCTTTTGTCTCCAACCAATTATAAAAGTTATTGTTTCTCTCATTTCACAAATACTATAGAAAAATAAATAAACTTACAATTTATTGGGAATATAGTTTCTGTCACATTTTGCAACTTTTCCAATACATTCCAATGCATTACTTTTATTATTGCAATTAAATACATAGTGCGGTGATAACTAACCAAGATGAGGGATTGCGACCATAATCAAAATCAAGGTCAACCCACGTTAGCCAGCAAGGTTTCAAGAGGAAGCGGCGATCACCGCCGCTTTATGATTGAGCAGAGTTAAGAACTAAAGTCGAAAAGTAAAGCCTTTATGTGATGATTGATTCTTTTGAAAAGGGTTCGTCACCGAAGGCATCAATTTTTTTTGCCATGATTCATGTCTCCAAGTTAATAAAGCATCACAAGACGTGAAGGGAATTTAAAAATTGGCCATGTTGGTCAGAAATAACGGGACGGGGAAGGTTGTTAGTTGATCTTCAGCCCTAAAAAGGAAAAGTTTGTGATAAAGAAATCTTGATCATCTTTCGATAAAGAAAGTAGTGAGAAGTCGAGTGAAGTTAATTCAGTCAAGTGGAAAGTGGAATAAAAAAATATTCCGTTCAAACAAAAGGCGAAAGTGGAAGAACGAATCATAGTTAAATTTTGGAAAGTGGTGATAAGTATGGAGAAAACCGAAGGAAGTGTAGTGAAATCTTGTGCGAAATAATTCTGGACGAAGACCAAACCGAGCCATGAATACCAGGTTATACTCCTTGTTATTTATTCTTGTGTTATTTGAATTTCTTTTATATTGAACTATAAAATTGAAAATTTTGGGCAGATTTTGTGTTTAAATAAATAATGAATTTACATTATTATTTGTAATTTTCTGACGAAGATCTTAATGCAAGATCGAAAGCTCAAATATAACATTATAATTATTCCTTAATTCGTAATTTATTAATAATTAAACAAATTTACTTTCACGAATTAATAATAAACCAATTTTAATGAATTTACAATTTAAAAATTTATTATTCAATCACGTGTTATTATTCATAAGATTGATATTATTTTTACCCAGATTCAAAAGGATACGATCTTTTCGTTTCTGCAAATTGGAGAAGTTCATTGATTTGATTGTAGTTGGCGATCGAAAAAGAAATTAAGTAAACGTTGTCTAAGAGCGACAAATAACAACGTTAAGTATGAGGTGTTAGGACCAAAAGATTTTAACATTGCAATAGATGGCGCTATGTCTGAACCGAGGGGTGGGCGATATCGAACGAGAGGCAACGCGAACCGAACAGAATTTCTTAAAGCTTGGCCTTCCAGAGGACATCCACACTGTTGGTGACCGAGGTAGTCATCGAGATCTATCTGATAGGTATCCACCTCACAATCCATCTAACATCTCAGCATGGAACGGGGTACAATAAGCTAGTTTGCTTCAGTGCAGGTGGATTAAATGAGCCACACACGTTGAAACAATAAGAATAAGAAAAGCTTGCACTGGGTCAGTCGTGGCGAACCGATTTCAATGTATTAATTTGTTTCATCTGGTATGCTGCAACCATAGCACCATTTCAGTTTGTCTTGAACTTCTCAGCATGCGATAGTTCCACAGACCAAATGTTGCTATTGCAAATGTTGTTGTAAAGTTGAACATATTTTTAATTTCCTGTCGAAGTGTTGAAGTAGGTAGCTATGTTCGACCATTGATTTTAAATTTAGAACTTTTATTTTCTTGGTTCCAAGATTCATACTTTCGACGGATGGGCGGATGTTTTCATCATAGTATGTTTTGTTTTGAGTATATCAGCCTTATGTTGGACGATTATTTTACAACCAATTTTATTTCTGCTTGATGAAGCTTGATTTCATGCGCAGTTCAAACGTCAAGTTTGTGTTGATGTGGATTCAGACAGGGTTAATTTCATTTCGTTAATATTTGAGATGGACTTTTACCCCAAGTTTCGGGTTTACGTAGTGTACATTAAAGATGTTGCTCTCAGAGTCCACATGGTTATATTTGCGTGCAGTTTGGATGGCTCTATGGAAATTTCGTTTGATATATAAATAAATAGAATCCTGATTTAATCACTGGAAATTATCTGTAACGAAAGACTTTAGTATTTAGCAAATCCATCCGGCTAATTGATGCTGAATTGATTTGAGTGATGGAATTTGCGGCTGTTCATATGTTATTCTGTTATTCAATATCCACAAATATTATTTCTGTATTGTCAAGTAAATACTGGAGGATTTGCTTTGATTAGGTTTGTCCTTTCAAGGTAATTTAATTATTTCTCGTCTCAATTTTAGCTAGTCGTTGCATCATGAGCTTGGGCCTTAACTTCAACCTGGTTCATAGTTTAACTTGTCCTTTATGTTTTGTGCTGGTTTCCAATTTTGGAAATTAATACGCCATCCTCTCTTTTAACTAATGCTATTGACGATTTACTAATAAAGCAACTTCTTCCTTTCTTTTAGACCTTTTAAATTAGTCTGGCTCCATCGATACTTTTCCTCAGTTAGTTACCAGTTAAAAATTCAAAGGTTTTCACGCTCTAAGCTGGAAATAAAAACTGGTCCCCATTAAAATCACCTCAACATTCTTAACATTGTAACATTCCAATTATTAGTTTTTCTCCTTGACATCAGTAAGTTGTTAATATTTTTTAATATCCCGACTACTCTCCCGAATACCGCCTTAAAAGGGTTAATGACCAAGAACATCTGTAAATTTTCCTTATCTATAGATTGCCGTCGCCCATTCTACGATCTATTTTTAATTTATTATAAGTGCAAAAATTTAATTCATCAACAAATTTTCTACTAAATTCGTCATTTTTGGAATGGTATGATAGAATTGCAGACTTCCACTGTCTTTTTTGTGGAAACTGCGTTTTACCGATCGGTGACACCGAGGGATTCCTTTCATCGCAACCCTCTTAGGACAGCCTTATTCTAATATTTTTTATAGTAAAATACAGTAAATATTTTCTTGATTTTTAAGATTGATCGAGGCGTTCACATCCGTAGCGGGGCCGCAACCGTGTCGTAAGAGCCCAATTATAGAGAATTATTTTCACCTTTTCATGCAAATTAAGGCCGCGAACATTAATTAAAAACAATTTAAGCTCAAATAATTTAAAAATAATTTATTTGAAAAACTGTTTTGATTTTATAGAATCTCTTAGTTTATTTTAAAGAGTTTTGCGCAATAGTAACTATTTGAGTGTAAGCTAGATAATTTAGATAAATGCAGTAAGCTCTGTTGATTGAATTTCTGTATCGAGTAACCGAGGGAGAAAGAAAAAAGGCGAAAGAATGAGAAAACGATTTAAAATCACCCTGAATATTGCCGTTCAAGTATGCAGGATTTTCAATGTAGAAAAATAAAAATGCAAGGCTAATAACTAATAATTTAAAGTGGAAAGTGAAACTTGAAAACCTTAGGTTTTGAATCTTCAATTTTCAAAATATGTGTAGGTATTAATATGTACTACCTAATAATATAAAAGATTTTTTAAACGTGGATTTTAATTAATAAAGTTGAGATATCTGTTGTAATTCTCTTTTATTACCTACCTTCACAAATTTTAATCCTGAAGTTTTTAAAATTTTAAAGTTACAATAATGGACAAATTACCGTAATAGGCCAACAATTTAAAAACAAGGCCAGAAGTGTTTCGTATTGTTTCATGAAAATATTCACAATTTCATTATCATATTTTTAATTATCCCAATTGACTACAAATTTGTGTATACGTGTTAAAATTGAAAAACTTGACATTCAAATATCAGGGGTAATTTAAACACGATATAAAAATAGGCGACATAATGCAATCGATAAGCTAATTTTAAACAATGGATTTCTAATATGGTTCTGTGAAAACTTTTAAAAATTACTTGATAGGTAGCTGCTATTTTTTAAATATCACATTTCAAATTTTACTCCATTTTACGCCTTATTCAAGCTAGAAATGCAAATACACTTCCTTAAGAAAACATCCCCAATTATGTGTGAGACAATTTTAAGGAAACTTTTATAAACGCACACATAATATTAAAACGTTTCAAGTTAGGCCTTCAATCTCAACCCAATTTATGTTCAATATTTGTATGTGCTATCAATTCTTGAAACTAAAATATGTTTCACTATCTTTGAGTTATTTCCTTTGGAAATAAAATAAAGCGACTTTATTCAGTCATTTATTTATTTCTAGTTTTATTGAATTTTTTCTAATATTTTTCTACTATTAATTGTCATATAAGCACTTGAGTGGTAGAAATGAAGGCTAGCCGTCCTTCCGTCGCAGATAATACATTTGTCTTATAGTAACTTCATAGACATAGTTACGACAATACCTAAACATAGGTAGGCAAAACTACCCTTATATGCTTCCCACGTCAAGCTAAAGGAAAGAGGACTTGGACGAATTTATAACGATTATTCTGCATGATTTCTGATGTTATGGGTGAGTTAAATTGCATTTTTATAGGTACACATTTCATGTTATATATGGTTTGTCTTCACATTGCAACACCCCTGCATTGCATGTTCGTGTGTGTCTTGTAACTTATTTTGGATTTCAAGGTAGTTTTCCCTCGAATTTTCCTTAGTTAGATGCCGGATAATCTCCAGTGCCATAATGTAGAAAGAATCCACAAACCGCTAGAGCGTGACCCAGCTTTGTCACTGGATAGAGGTATAGTTCTCTAGCTAGTCTATCCACATACATCTCATGGATCAGCGAGGCAGTGGTTCGCTGTTTGAACAAGGTATGATTCAGAACCTTTATTATTTATTAAAAGAACTTTTATTCGGAATAGCCGATAAAGGAGTGGAAGAATTTTCGAAAAGTTTTTAAGTGCGAGGTTAATATTTTAGAAGAAATTGACAATCATAACTTCAGAAACATACCCCTTACTTGGGTATAATTGACACTACAAAAACTTCTTAGTTTTTTCGTTGATTAAATTGAGGAAAGTCTACGTTTTAATGTTTAATGACCATTCCCATTTTCCCCTAGAATGATATAAGAAAATGATAACCACAAGATTTTTTGGATTCGTCATTAATAGGGTAAATTATTTATTAGCTATACGAAATAATTTTATATTATCTTAGGTTGTGCCCAAGAAGTAAGTTAAATTAAATAAATTTTAGTTGAAAATAAATCAACCTGACTTTCTGAATGAAGTTTTCCTTTATACTTGATTGTATTTAATACTATAAGGTACAAATGTGCCGTGAATAAAAACAATTTTTTTTGTACAGTTAGAACACCTCCTACAATTTCACGATCGGTTATCGATAACGTTTAGAAGAGGGTGAACATTTAGAGAAAGTTATAGCAATAAAATGGATAGAAAAAATAAATTTTTTGTTCGAGTTATTTTTAGTTATAAACAAATATTTTTTAAATACTCTTTTAATTTATTGGAGACGAATTAACCACTCGAAGTTAATATGTATGAGAAGGAAATATATTGCTTAATGGTAAATAACGATTTGAGAGATAATTTAATGCTATAGACAATTTGACACTATCAACCCTCGCACATTTCTTTACATCGATTACACCCCGTAATTTAAGTCCGAATTTTATAAATAACCCAGACCACGTAGGCGTGATTATATTAGAAAATTTATCGAAAAATACTAATACGAATTTTCTATGATTTTATATGATTAAATATAGAAATTTAAATTAAAGTTTCGAGTTATTTTATAGTAGAATGGAACGATTATAAAAGAGGATTATTATTCAGGAAAGTCGATTTTGAATTAAAACCAGCTATCCGTGGTTGCGTTTTGGGTTAATGTTCCAAAACTGTCTCTTCCTTCTAAAAAATATCTCCAGCAATCCGGTGGGTATAAATAATATTTACCTTGATAATTATTCAAGTTTTTGTTTAATCTATACACGAAAATATTGTTTAGACTGTACAATCTTATGAATTTTTAATACTTGATATCCCCGAAAAAGTTATCAGGCAGCATTCTTGATAAGTTTTTAATTATAAAAGTTTCAAGTAGTATCACAATATTATACCATTATTATGTATGTTGCCATTCATCCCATTTAATAAAGGTGAGAATTGACCATAAATTGAAGTGATATTACAATATTCATTTGATAACTAGCAACTTGTTCAACCGGGTAAAATAATACATTCCAAAATCGATAGTTTACTAAACTGAAGAGGTAAACTAGGGTTTCGTTATAATAATATAAATAATCATATTTTCTCAAAATTTACTGCTAAACAAATTTGCAGTAAATCAAACAATGTTTTTTTTCTGGAAAGTTAAATTACTTCGGTACTGAAAATTATTTTTTTAAAATGATTAATAAAAACACATAAAATATAACTTACATCTTCTAATCGAAGAATAATAAGGCTGAGTTGTAAAACTATACTGCGTAAATCTCCCCTCTGTTAAAATAATCGAGATCATTAACTTCATATTATAGCTATGTGACAAGAATAAGAACGGATATTGAAGTACCTCAAAGTACTATACTCGAAGTAATGACTAATGTAACCGTTAGAGGCTAGTAAAATTAGGTTTAATAGACCTTACTAAACTCGAAACTGATGATGATGTTGCTTAATACCTAAACATGTGCGAAAATGTTCAAGAAGTAATTATTGTGTAATTCCTTACATTAAAGTTCATCACATGCAGTTCTACATTATATATGGATTATTTCAATAAAAAAACATCGATTCAGATATCGATGGGGAAGTACATGGAAGTAACAAATTTATGGAAAGGTTATCTTTTTTAACACATATTCGATGTACAAAATTAAAGAAAATTTGAAGTTACACTTGAATATAAATGATCCCTAGTGTAATTAAAGAGTAGCTGATTTGTTTTAGGGTTTTACAAAAATTGCAGTCAAGAGGTTAAATGATCTATATGAAGTTCTAGCAGTGTTGGGATAGAAGACTATAAATGGTAAACAAACGACACCGGTGCATTAACAAATTTCCCAGTAGGGTAAAATTGATTTTAGTGCACCTAATGATTATATAAAGTGCAGATGATTTGGAACAGTTAATCGATAAATTTCGTATAATCATCACTTTCTTGGTACTTTTGTTTGGAAATTGTTGCTCCACGATTTTAAGAAACTTTTTCGATGTCGAAGCTACGATACTTTGTTAAATTAATAGACACTGGAAACTTTAATAAATTTACATAACATTTCTTTAATTTTAAACAAGCAGTTTTATGGGGTTTGATGAAATAGGATCACGAATTAATGTACGAGAGTCTACATGCGGCAATAAGAACCATTGAGCTAGTTAATTATGATAGTGTATCTGCATTTGTTATCACTAATTCCCATTTCTTGTAAAATAATAAGTATTTTGGAAACATTTTCTTGTTTTGATTTTTATTAAAAGCTTTTATTCAGGTCACACTTTTGAAGTTTATACTGACAAGATGGCGATTGGACGATTGTGCACTCCACCAAAGCTCACTTATTACTTTTTTATGCAAAAATTTTGTTATTTTATCATTTCTACCTGTACATTATCTTCAGCTGTACCTCTATTTTTTTTAGTTTCGATATCACTTCTCTTATCTCCTCTTCCGTTGGCTCTTCCACTTTTTCATTACTTTTATCATATTCTTTTATAACCATATGTTCTGTGTCCTCTTCGTGACATTCTATTTTATTTAGTAGCTCTTGAAAGTATTCTACCCATCGTTTTGTTACTCCTTCTTTTGATCCAACCAGTGTACCATCGTTACTTTTACAAAACGTGGATGTGCTTTATTGAAAACCTTGTTTTATTCTTTTTATTCCCTGATAGAAATTTCGTATCTCTCTGTTATTATACTTTTCTTCTATCTCGTCTACACCATTTCAAGCTTTAATTCAGAAAGCATCAATTTTAAATCAGATTAACTAGTACTTCCGGCCTCATGGCCACCCTTCTGGTTAACTTCGAGGGACTGTTCGAAGTTCAACTTTAATTCTTCTAGTTAGTTTTGCGATGCTGCTCGGTATTCGACCTTGTACAATACTCTAGATGGGCAATAATAAGGCAGGAAATATTGTTTAATCTGAACTGCAATTGATGTTTTCTGAATTAAAGCTTGAATGGGTTTCTTCAGTTGATGTTCTCTTTTCTTTTGTCTTATTATCCTTTTACACTCTCTCCTCTGCTTTTCATATCTCTGTTTTGTTTTTTCAGTTCGATTAGTAATAAATATTTGCCTTGTTTTTTCTCTTTTATTTAATTCATTTTTGCATTGGTTTTGATTTTTATCAAAAGCGATAAAGTTTACATTTACCGGTATACATGCAATGGTTAGTTCGAGCCAACGTTAGATCGGATCTACGATAGGTTGGTTTTAAGTTTACCGTACCTGCCTATACATGCATTTAATTAGTTCGAACTGAAAACAGAGTTGCCAACAAATCAGTTAACCAGATTGGTCGAACCTAGGTTGAACTGCGTTAATTCTTTTTTCCGCACGTTCTTAGGAATGCAATAAGTAGCTATCAAATGTAGTTATATTATAGTCCACCTTGAAAAATTCTTTTCTGCTTACTTTGTTATTGTCGAACTGATTAAAAAAACATGAATAAAATAATTTTTTCGAGCTTAAAACGAAAAGAGACTGTTTAAAATCGACACAAAAATTAGAAACCTTATGAATAACTACTTTAAAATTTGCAAACAAGTTAAGAAAAATTATAAATATTGACACGCAACCAAAATAATTTTATTTCCATCTATAACTAACAGTTATTGATTATTCATTTCCATAAATTATATAATAATACCGTGTAAATATTTAAGAAAAATAAAGGGGAAATAATGAAAAATGAATGATGGCAGCTTTATTTTTTAGTGTTACAGCAGAAAATGTCTCTCAAATAATAGGAATAATTTAGTGCCCCATTAGCGATAATTAATTTTTAAAAGTTAATTCAAACATATTGTAGGCTATGGCATAGCGAAAATTACTTTACTACAATATAAAATTCTTGCAGCAATTTGAAACCGTTTGCAAACTGTCAGACGCATGCGCAGTTTCTAATTCACGCTATAATTTTAATCTGCGCATGCGTCTGACGGTTTCAAACTCTTCAAACTGGCCGAAGAACCACATATTATATTGTAATACAAGTACTGGTAAATTTGACAAAACCTTAACTAAGCGCTAAAATATTAGAATTTTAACTATAAGTTAAAAACATCGTACAAGAAACATTATATAAAAACACTTTAAAGACATTTTTATCCCTTAGTGACAGATACAACCAGAATTTGGTTTTGCCAACCCCTTGGTGACATTGTGGCCACGCCACTGGTTCAAGAAATATTTTTAATTTATATATTCTAGCGTCTAGCCAGTTGTAGAACCACCACATCATAAGTTGTTTTAATTTTAGTCTTTGAATGGATAACAGGAAAAAATTGGGTGTCTCAACTGGAAGAAATGTAATGTGTTGAAAACTGTGATTTTAGATCTGAATTGCAACTTGATTGTACCCAATGTGCTGCAGTTTAATTGCTATGAAAACCATCGGTTTTCATCTTATTTTGCCGTTAAATGAACATGGTAAAGGAGGTAACTAGGAATTCGTATCAGCCGAAAGTTTTGTTTAAAGGAAAACCATTGATTATAACAAAATTTCTCTTTAAGTAAAAAATATATATACAGGGTGTCCCCGCACTCACTTTACATAACTTAGGTGGTGATAGAGGACACTTTTCTAAGAACAATATTTAACAAAAATTTTTTTCTAAATTCAAACCCTCGAGAGTAATGCCTCTTAAAGCATTTTTTTAAATTTCCACCTTCACGTGGCCATAGCCCCGAAAATATTGATTTTTCAGTAAAAATGGTTTACTACTTTTTTAAAGAGCGTGAAATAATCTATAAACTAGATTCAAATCGTTTATTGTCTAAAATCAACGGCTTTCGAGTTATGAATTAAAGTAAGTTAAAAAATGTCTTAAAATTTGAGCTTTCTTTTTTTTTGTTTTTTTTCAAAACCCTGTATCTTTTAAACTAAACATTTTACAAAAAATCTAACGCCCCATTCCGGATAGGAAATTTAACGGACTACAATTTTTGTTTAGTAAAAATTTTTGAAAAACCAATCCATTTCACAGAAATTCAGAAAATAACAAACAAAGCAGCTACAAAACATAAAATTAAATTCACAAAATTTTAATTTTTTTTTGAAAAATTATTTTATTAATTAATTTTAAATTATTACATTAATAAAGTAATTGTTGAAAATGACCACCCTCATTTTCAATACACAGTCGTGATTGTTTTAAAAGATGTTTGTCGAAAAAAATCGAAAAAAGTCCATTTTTCGACAGTTTTAATCGCAGAAATTCGAATTTTTGACACTTTTCACACTCACCGATTGACCAAAATTGGCTTCGTGATCGACCGGTCAATCCCTCGACCTTGTTGACCACCCCTGCTATAATGGCTCTTAACAATAAAAGAAATTTTATAAATAATACTATAAAGCATATTTTAAAACGAGCACGACTGTGTATTGAAAATGAGGGTGGTAATTTTCAACATTTACTTAAATAATCTAATAGCTTATTAAGTAATTAATAAAATAATTTTTCAAAAAAAATAAAATTTTGTGAATTTAATTTTTTGTTTTGTGGCTGCCTTGTTTATTATTTTCTGATTTTCTGTGAAATGGATTGGTTTCTCAAAAATTTTTACTAGACAAAAGTTGTAGTGCGTTAAATTACCTATCCGGAATGGGGCGTCAGATTTTTTGTAAAATGTTTCGTTTAAAAGATACAGGGTTTTGAAAAAAAACAGAAAAAAAGAAAAGCTCGAATTTTTCGACATTTTTTAACTTACTTTAATTCATAACTTGAAAGCCGTTGATTTTAGACAATAAAAGGTGTAAACCTAGTTTGTAGAATATTTCACGCTATTTAGAAAAGCACTAAAGCATTTTTACTGAAAAATCATTATTTTCAGAGCTATGGCCACGTGAAGGTGGAAATTAAAAAAAATGCTTTAAAGAGGCCTAACTCTCGAGGGTTTGAATTTAGAAAAAAATTTTTGTTAAATATTGTTCTTAGAAAAGTGTCCTCTATCACCACCTAAGTTATGTAAAGTGAGTGCGGGGACACCCTGTATATATATGAAGTCGGACTCCTTTTTCTCACAGCAAGATTTTCATTTGTGTTTGGATAATCAGTAACATTCTGAGTTCTGCCTTGCTCGAAGTAAACAACGCTTCCGGAATATTGGTACAGACCTCATTGTACGATTTCACTCGGTGAACAGTGACAACAGGATGTATACAAGCAAAGAGTCGCTTTTCAACAAATTAATGACAAATCCTTTTACTTGTCCGGAACTGAACTAGGATTCATTGCATTTTTCGCGGAAAACTTGTCTGCTTTTTTTAGAACAATATTGACGTACGTAAGTACGTATATAGTTAATTTCATCTATGGTCGATCTTCAAAAATCAACATTTTTAATTGCTCACCGAAGTAGAGCAATTGGTTAAGCATAAAATTAAAACAAACCCACTGAACTTCGCACAAAATTGAAACTAATAAAAATTTACTCAGTTTTAAAGTTAATCTACGCCGTTTAATTTGGAAAAAGCACAAAGTTACCATCACTGCTTTATTCCGATGAGGGATGAGCACTTATGAAAATACTCCGATACATAAGATGATTTTTGACAATTAAATTAATAAGAATTAAATGGGAAAACAAAGGATTAAAAGGGAAAGTAATTTACTAGTATTTTTTAAAAAGAAATTAACACTCTGATTCCCATTTATTAAATGATCTACTAATTAAATCCTACATAATAATTATTTACGGTTTTCGGGTTTTTGATGCATTTTGACTGAAAGCTTAGCTAATAAAGGTACACTATTTTAATTAAACAAGATACTAGTAAATTTTTTTATCGACTAGCACAGTTATTGTATAAATTTTAGATTACATTTGGTTTTAATATTAACGGTGCGACCGGGGCATCTGAACAAATATTTTAATTTTGAGCTGAATTAAGAACAAGAAGATTGTAAATACAAAAAAATTTAATGTTTACTCCATAAAATGTTCAACATGCTATTATTGTTGAACTATGTTCTTGATATTGTGAGACATTTCCTGATGGTTTCTAGGTGAACGCAATCTTAAGTGTTATAAAAGGCTGTAAGTGGCCTAAAAGCTTCATGTTACGCACTTTTATGTATTTCAAACGTCATAATGTCAACCAGATAATTTTATTTAGTAATTCTAAAAATCATACCAGTTAAGTTGAGCACTAAACATTTCACGGTAAAATTTTCAAAACCAACAAAACATAATTTAATTGTGGGTAACTCTCAGTTGAAATAGATGCAAATTTTTATCTCAAATAAGTGAAATTCCAAATATCAGTTTTCCACTTCCGTTGTTTAATAATTTTTAATTTCTAACAGAATTTTAGTAATTTACTTTACAAGGTAACACTAGACGCTAAGTAAATTTGACTTTAGTAATCGCTTTGGGTCTAATTTTAAATTGGGGACTTGGTAGAGATGTAGAAATATAGTCCAACTATATTTTTTACGATTAAAAAAATGATAATTGATTTATGTAGACGATAAAATAAAGTCCAAGAAGTTCGTTTCGAATGCGACGAACAAAGCAAACAGATATTTGCAGATGTCAGAATCGGCATGTGTGTTACCACAGAACCCACATTTCCCAGAATACTTAAGTATGAGGTAAAGTCTACCTAAAAGTGCTTTTGCATCTAACAGGGCGTACGCCATTCCGGAAGGAGGCTTGGATTCATTACAATTTGCAATGCTTTTCAGCTTTAATTATGGAGAACATGGACATTGGCGCTGTGACTATTTATTAAATTCTAAAATTGATTCAATTAGTTGGTCCTAAATGCATACTTTATCTTTCACGGATTATCATTTGCAACGTGAACATAATTGATATTTGTTTTAATTATTAATTTTAACACCTGGTTTCTAATTGTAGTTTCCTTTTTTTTAATTAACGTTAAAATAATGTTACACCAGAGACCAGGACTTGGTTTTAGAGCTCATAAAATTTTCAAAGGTTTCTATGTAGGTGTACGAGATTAACATGTTTATCTAATCTTGCTTAGAGAGCTGCATCCTCTTCATCTATATGTATAAAATATGCAGATAGACGCTGTAATATAACATACTATGCTGGATGTCATTGCTCTCATACTCATCAATCTAATGCAGTACTTTTTTGAAATTACTATTTTCTAAATTTCTTTTTTTTCTGATTACTCTTGATCTGGAAAGACTAACCTACTATAATCAGTATTTAAGTTGAAGTTTTGCATTATTTATGATATTATGTTGGTTATTCTAATGTATAGCTGAACATTAATTTTAAATTGGTGTAACAGTGAAATGCTCCCTTTCCAATATTTCCTTGCCAATATATTTCGCAATACTTTATCACGAAATTTTTTCTTCATCTTTCTAAACTTTATTACATCAGGTCAATATCATAACATTATAGAACAAAAATATATATCTATTTTCACAGTTTCCAGTAGTTTTTCTTGTCTATTTTCATTACATGTTAAAATTTTATGATGTAGATTTTTTTTTACAATTTAACAATTTTTACGTCAATTCCGGACTACTGAAGCATTTATCCCATTTATAATCTTACATAATGGCAACCATCAAGTGGTCATTTGTTGAGTGAAAAATGCTACCCCATAGGTGGTGTACCACGGTAGTCAAACCTGTGCATTAAGCTAACTAATCCTATTGGACTGATTTGCACTTTTAGCAAGCTTTTAAAATATAGTTAATTTATTATTGATTAAACTGAATTACAATTAACGCTTTCTGAAATACATCTGATCTTTTCTAACTTAAAGTCAGAAAAGGTATAATTTTAAATGTAAGTAAAAGTTATGCTGGATTACGTCCTTTTAATTTTTTCAAAGGATAATGTTGATTTTTGATTAAGTCATGTCTTGGAAAGATTACAAACATAAAGGCGAGTTATTAAATGCAAACATTATGGATTATGGAATAGGATTCCACTACTCCAGACGATTCTAGTTCGTATTACAAATTTAAAAACAATTAATAAAACTTTTAATCGAAAATTAAATATTAGATTTTTGTTTGACAACCTGGCCGGTATATTAGACCGAAAACACCGCTTGCCATTAATTCATAGGTCTTAACAACTGTTATGGTTATTTTGTGATTTTTAATGGATTTTTATTCTTTTACATTATTTTTGATAATCCCATTATTCTGACAATTTAATTGGTAAGGGATTTCAAAACGACATTTAGATTTTAATGGTTAAAAGCAGGAAGGTTAACATTTAATTATGGAAACAAGTTTTCTAAATTTTGATTCTGTATCTCTAGCTCGTGTATCTGATTGATGACATCCATAGCAATTTCAATGGTAAGATATTATTTTTATTTCTTATTTAAAGTTTCTTTTTCAATTCAGGAGAATCTAATTATTTGACTTTTTTTCTCATAAAGCTTCGCAAAATTGTTCTTAAGGGAGAGTGTTTTAAATTATGTTAACCCTCTCATCAGCATTCGTATTAGAAATGTTCCGTGGAGCGCAGCTCGGAGCTGAAGCACATATTTTGATGCCCTGATTAAGTGGATAATAAATTTTTAAATACACATAAATCTGAGCCTTGTAGCTTCTATCGTCATGGTTTTCGTCCTAAGCAATGTGGCTATCAATTTTTGGCTTATAAAAGGAAGATCTTGTTTGACAATTTTGAGAACGTCTGTTCAGATATTCAATGCACCTTCATTGTTTATTTATTAACCTTTTTTATTTTGTGCAGGGGTGAAAGCATTTCTAATCTTCATTTATTTTATTTTTAATTTTAATAATATTCGCTCCTTCTTTCGACTGATTCTTTCGACTTCGTCCTTTAGTTTTTGTTTTATTGAATTACCTGACGACCAAGTTTAAGTCTATGATGTACATAAATGTAGGTTTTAGTTAAATTGTTGCCACAGCGTGCAAAATGTTGCCACACACAATTTGACCTACAATTTAATAAAAAGAAAGATAAGATAGCTCTGCAGTCCATGATGAGCTTTAGCTGATCTATCTCTTCTATGGCTACGATGTGCCTTTAACGGTTTTTAAAGCATTTTTACATACATAGAGGAGCTATTGTTTAATATGAATTATGAACCACAAGAAGAATACACTTCATTTTAAAAAGGTATCCATTGCAGATTATCTTGGTGAATAGAATCTCAGAATAAAGTTCTTACTCATCTAATCAGATATATTAACCTCTAAGCTACAATTGTCCTTACAATTTAACGTTAGCTTCGCACCAAACATAAATATCATTTGAAAGGGCTTTACTAACCAGATTACATCTTAGTGTTTTGCCATAACCTCCCGATTCTGACGATGCTCAAAACACAGTTTTTGCTTCACCCGGGATCAAACTGGGTACCTCTGTAGTCAAAACCACAAGCAATAAAATATGACCGTCTCACAATGCACTACCAAAAATTAGGAGATAGCTCTATTATCCAAAGAAGTTATTTTCCAATTGGCAACTTGATAGTTGAAATAGAAAACAATATTATTCTTCCATTTTTTTACCTTAAAGTCGATAAACCTCACCTTCGTCACCTGACTTTTAATTTACCTATAAATTCTGAATTAGCTAATTGGTAAATATTATTGAATTATATTCCAAAAGCAGCAAAAAGTTTATCTTGATGATCAAAACAAAATGTTGGTTGTAACAGTATTGTTTATAGAATTGTATCGAAGCAATGTATGCATGTAATAATCAATTTTGATGGTACGTTAAACAAGAACATATTAATAATTAATGTTAATTGAGAATTGCAGATATCCTAAGGTCATAGACGTAATAGAGAGAGCAAAATAACATAATTATAATATGGTATGTTACTGCCTCTTCTGGCGTTAAAAGCAGAATTCAGTTTTGGACTTTAGATTAGTGTATTGCACTATACTTAGGGTGGAAGGTGGTAAGTACCATATTATCGTCTTTATACTATCTAATTCATTTTTCATCATTAAAAAAGACACATTTTTTGATATTTGCAATTTGAATTCGAACGAGATAGTTTACTTGAGCTACAAACTGATAAACAGCGATACGATTTCAACCGTGATAATTATGCAGTAGAGTAAGAAGAAATACGCCAGAAATGATAGGATAGCGTGTAAGTAGTGAAATTGATTATAAAAGTTGCTGCATTTTTTATAGAATGCAGTGGCATTTAAGCAGAAGAAAGATAACTCCTGGGCAATGCTCTAATATGAAAAAATCGTTCGATATGAGAACACATAGAAGTGTGAATGATAATAAAAAGTCATAAAAAAATAACAATAAGTCTACTACTAATATTAAATGAATGTAACATAAACATATAAATAAAGCAGTCAATATCTCTTTTATAGCTGCATAATACACAACAAATTGTAAAATTTAAGTTCTTCTGTGCTGGTCAGGACCATTCATATTTATCGATTAGATAAAACTCGGTCCTGAACGCGTTCATTAAGAACGTTCAAGAAATGCATCTCTTTCAGGAAAAGAAATCTTTTCATCGCAGAGTAAAATGCAAAAAATCAATAATTGTTTAAAACTATTAAGAAGAGAAAATTTTGCAAGCTTTACAAAATTGAAAATTCAGACCTCACACGTTGTAGTACCTATTCAGAAAATTTTTAATGATCACTTTCATATTTCCATTTGAAAATTTATACTCGATAAACATCACATGAAGTGGTTGTACTGCAAAGCTTTTGTGATTGGCACAGCGTTTTTTAACTTCATCAAAAAATCAAGCTTCACTGCGCAATATTGAATTATGATAGATGTATAGAAATTAAATTTTAAATTGTAAATAGGTGCTCGTATAAAAAAGATTCATTAATTTTTATCGGTTAAAGCCTTAAAAAATGGTTCAGCGAGGGAACTTTAGGTTCTTGACCCCTTTTCGCCAATGATCTTAATGCGGAAAAGGCATGTGCAAAACGATGTCAAAATGTACATCTCTACAATTTAAAATATTTACAAATACCAATTTTTCAAAGCAAACCATCTTTGGAATGTTTTGCTAAATGAAGTATTTAATGGAAACATAAAATAATAGCAATTTTACTAGATAGAACTTTTTTTTTTCTAATATATGGGTCACGAGAGATCAATGTGAGTTGTGCAGTACCCTATTGTTGGTATTGCAGACTCTAGACTGCCGCTGTTCTGCTATTCTCTTCATCGATTCTTTCAATATTTTTATAACTTGTAAATGATATAAGAAACGTTTATGTAATAATGAAACTAACCTGATTTGTACGAGTGGGCTTACAGCAGCATGCCTCCATTTTGTGTTACTGTGTACGAGTGTGGAACGAGTTGGTCAAGCTGAGGCCGTTCAGAAAGATGCTGATGAGCATCATCCTGTTCGACAACAACACCAATTTTTATTAATTCTACCCAACCTCACCACCACGAAACACAACACCTCATTTTCTAGTATTTTCGTCTTTTACACGACTTGACTTATTTCTGTCCGCACCCGTACTCCCCAAGGATTAAATCCATCCTTTCGGTTTGTTCCGCGTGTTTTCGCGTATTTAAACTTTAACTGCAGACGGATCACTCTTTACGTGGCACGATCCTGCGCTTTCCCTCAAAGATATGTAGGTGAACGGGAGTCCAGCAAAGGGTCCGACGCTGAACTCAACCACGGGGCGCGTCAATTGTAACCTCGTGGTTTTCACTCACCAAAACAAAATTTCCAGTTACACAACTGCTACGAAAGCAAATTTTAATTTCAACCCTAAATATGAGCAAAACGCATGTACAAGCACAAACTAATTGATCGAATATTTAAAAACTATGTATTCCATGATATAGAACACAATCGAGATTTTCCTGCTATCTATCATTCAAAGCTATCAAGTTCATTTTCCATGCGACAAAACAAACAGCATGCAGAGTGATAGTTTGGAAAAGCGGAGAGAGATGGCGTCAAGCTACACTATTTTCACCACGTGGAAAACTCGGAAAGCTTTTAATTTATATAAGTATTTAAATTATTAATTAAAACTTCGTAAACTTTTCAAGCAGGTTATCGATATGTTTAAATAATGAATTTGAAAAGTTACCCTTGCGGTTTAACTAAAAGAATAATTTAGAAACTTTAAAATTGTATATTATAGATAAAATAAAATGTTATCTAATTTAATTATTAAATAAATTTTGAAAATAAGAAGACATTCAAATATTAAATGGAGATAGTATTATTAGATAATTATTTTATTACTATGTTAACTTAATGCTGAGAATATTCAAAAGTATTTTAGTGCAAATATTTAATGCAATTCTGATTTAAAATTATTTTATGTAATCCATTATTATTATTTCTTCTATACTAATCTATTAGATCTATCTTTTATCTTTCTATTATCTTTTCATTTATATCCAATTTTTTAATTCCGATAATTACTTACATAATTTTAAGGAAAAAGTTAGCAGAAACTGGGATTGAACTCAGGACTAACTACCAGAACAGGATAACTCAAAAACTAAGGGCCAAGGACTAAACGTCGAGAAAGTGATAATTTTTTTAATTCCTAGAATCACCAAAAAAATTGGGTTCACGAAACAAGATATATTAATGCAGATACTACGAGTACTAATATAAGTTAACAAGTTAGTAATTAAAATATAAAAAAAGCTGCCAATAACATAGTCTGATTTTAAGAGTGTAGAGGGTGGTCATTGGTCAAGCTTGTGTGACCTTCTAATCTATGATTGAAATGGTTGCTCGGATTTGGGCCTAATACTAATAGAGTAAACACCATAAAACTTTACCAATTATGCGTTTCTCAGATCTAAATTTAAAATATTTTATATTTCATCCTGTATGAAAGATAATACCCCGTATGCGTTAGGAACAAACATAATTTCACTCTGTATTCTTGCCCCAGGTAGTTTAATAGCAATAATTTAAATATGCGTTACGAACAGATGTATAGACAGACGAATTACACAGAAATTGTATTTTACATTCTATAATTATACAGTATTAGCCACAATTTTCAAAATAAGTTTAATGCCGTAAACGGGTTCAGGATTTTTGAACGCGGTTGCTTCGTTTAGACGCAAAACTTTAGGTATAATATTATTATTATTTATTATTAATAATTAATATTTAATATTAAATTGGGGAGGGTAAACTTTCTTATGACTAGTCTCCGTGCTTCGGAAGTCACGTTAAGCCGTTGGTCCCCTGGGTAAGTCAATTGCCACCATTAACATAAAACCCAGGATACAGGCACATCTGAAGGCCAGTCTAGCAAGCTACCTGATGGATGTAAAATATTTATATACTCCGAGTTTCTAACACTGCCAAGGAAACGACGTAGATGTTAGGAAGTAACAGGCCCTAAGGCCTACTAGAAGAGAATTTTATAGAGAGTTGCTTCTATAAAAGAAAGAAGAAGAAGAAGAAATTGGCAAGTTTATGCGGCCTGAAGACCGCACTGGCACTTTAACTATTCGCTATCATTGCAAAATCATTTGGAGATATATAATAAATTTTCGTATCTATCAGGCAGTTTGGCAAGTATAGAGTGCAAGGAGGTGGTGACCAATTGGTTTCTCTAATATTATCTGCGTGTTTGCAAGTCATCGCTTTATCTGGGTAGCATGGAAGGGTAGGGATCCATGTTAAACCCGGTTCTTTTGTACTTGATTGCTTTGGTTACCACAATATATGTATGCTGAGGACACTTCTGTTGTATCGTTTAAGGTTTGGTTCGGATTATGGTTTGGCCATAATAAACTGCATTTGAATTTTATTAAGACTATTTACTGATGTTTATTTATAATGTACAATATCTTGGTAATCTTGACCTTGGTCTGCGGAGAGATTTTAGAGCAGTTGTGAGAGAGTTCAATGCTGAGCTTAAGAAAGATTTCTTGGGATATTAGCCACAGGTTAATTTTAAGTTTCTGGGATTGAGTATTGATAATATACAAAACTGGAGAAGCTTAAACGTGCGTGAAGTTAGCCCCCCTTTTTTTGAAATTGTAATTTTTTGTTGTTGTTCTGGATTGTTCTCAATTTGTTCTTAATGTTCTTAAAAAAATTTTTTGATTTTGCAAAAAAATAACCAAAAAAATCGAGAAAAACACTTTTTGACGCCAGCCCCCCTTTTTTTGAAATTGCAATTTTTTTTAATTGTTCTCGATTGTTCTCAATTTGTTCTTAATGTTCTTGAAAAAATTTTTTAATTTTGCAAAAAAATAACGGCGGAAAGCGTGAAATAAGATTTTGCACTATCTTTGCATGTTATATTTCCATTTATTCAATATGAAATAGCCCAGTCATAGGGAGAAAAAATTGCTCCATCTTGCAAAAGGTATAGGAAAATTTATAATTGGCATGATAATAAGATAAAAGAACTCTATTTGTCTAAGTATTTACATTAAGCGTTATAATTTAAAGTTAGTGCCTATTGCTTCTACAATTTATCTAACATTATATTGATTTATTTACAGTTTGACTTGTTATTTACAGAATGAAGTATTTGCTGGGAAAAATGAGTGTAAAAACCCAGCGCTCTGATCGTACAAAAAATAAAAAAAGGATTCGTGAGGTTGAATTTGTGTTTTAATATTGGTGTAATTTTGTAGTTGTGACGCGGAAAAAGTCGCGAAATTTATTGAATGAACAAATGATGTATTAATTTATGTCTGAGTTTAAAATGCGCATTGCTGCTACTGGTGATTGACGTAATTGACTGTGTTAGCGGATGGCTAGGTGTCTTGAATTTGTAAAATTTAAGAGCTTGATCGTAAATGAGTGTGTGTATTCTGGGTACGTTAGCGAGCTCGTGTAGAGTGTAAATTGGAGTTGAATAGGGTAAACCTGTAATTAGCCGAAGGCACTTGTTTTGTATGATTTGAAGTTGTAGCTTGTTTGAGTCTGATGTGTTGCTCCAGACTGGAGACGCGTATAGCATCAGGGGTAGTATTATGGTTTTGTAAATTTGTAGTTTGATTTTAATATTGAGCTGATTTTTGTGTGTTAGTAGTGGGAAAAGTGCATGAAAAGTTCGGTTGGCCGATGCTTTTTTGTTAGAACAGTGTTGTGTATAGGTGAGTGTTTTATCAAGTGTCATGCCCAGGTACTTAAGCGTGGGAGTGGGCTCTATGACTTTTTGGTTCACTCGAAGAGTTGTTGTGTATGGATCTTTAGTTTTCTTAGAAAAGATCGTGAGTGTGGTTTTGTCTGCATTAATTAGTAGTTTCCATTTATGGTAATATGGTGACAGAATGTCAATATGACGTTGAAGGTATGATATTGATTGGTTGGTGCGTCTGGATGTTGAAATTAATGCAGTGTCATCTGCAAATAGTGCCACTTTGGTGTCTGGGTGTTTGGGGATATCATTTATATAATATGTGAAGAGCTGAGGTGCCAAGACTGATCCCTGGGAGACGCCTGCTGGGATGGGGAGTGAGTTTGACAGAATGTCCTTTACTGAAACTTGAAAAGTACGGTTTTTGAGAAATTGTTGAATGAGTTTGATGAGATATCGGGGGATGTCAAGTTTAATTAATTTATATATCAGTCCGTCGTGCCAGATACTATCGAAAGCTTTTTCGATGTCCAGCGTGACGACTGATGTTGTGCGTTTAATATTGAAATTTGTTGAAATGATGTTAGTAAGCCGAGCTAGTTGTAAAACCGTACTGTGGTTTGCTCGGAAACCAAATTGCTCTTGAATTATTTGACTGTTCTCAAATTCAAATTGCTGAAGGCGGCTGAGAATGGCCTTTTCTAGTATTTTTGAGAATGTGGGGAGTAAGGTGATGGGGCGGTAGCTGGTAGGGATGTTCTTTTGCTTTCCTGGTTTGGGGATTGGAATTACTATTGCATGTTTCCAGGAAAGCGGGAAATATTGATTTTTGAAGCATTGATTGAGTATGTAGTATATTTGAAAGATTGATTTTTTAGGCAAGTGTTTTAATATGATCGATGAAAGTTTATCGTGGCCAGGGGCTTTATTTTTGAATGATTTGATTAATTTTTTGATTTCTTGAGGAGAGAGCAGGTCTTCAAAGGGGGTGGGGTGGGTTTCTTGGTCCAGTTTGCTTACGGCTTGCTGAATCATGTTGTGTGTTTGTGGGTCAGAAAGACCCATTGTATTTGAGTAATTTTGTAAATAAGTGGCAGCTATTGCGTCCGACTTTTCTTTATTTGTGATTTTAGGGCCTTGGGGCGTTTGGAGTGTTGGGATAGTTTTCTCCTCGTGTTTACGTTTTAATGCTGATGCTATACGCCAAAGCTTTTTCGTGTTTTGTGGTGTGATTTTAGCTAACACTTTGTTCCAATTTTCGCTTTTGATGGCGGAAATTTGGGTGTTAATGTCGTTCGTAATCTTTGTAATTTGTGTCTTGATTGGTTGAAAATTGGTGTGTTGGTAGATTTTTCTTAGCTTGTTTTAAGTCTGATTTTTGTATGAAGGTCAACTGGAAGTGTGAGTCTGTTTTTAATTACTGTGTTTTTTGTATTTGCATTGAAATTTTGCATGATGTTTTCGGTGAAGGTTTTTACAGCTTCATCGATATCTTCATTTGTTGTTATGTTTGTATTTAAAGGCGTCTTTGCTGTGTCGATTGCAAATTGTTTCCAATTTGTGGATCGCGCAGGCTTTGGTGGGTAAGTAGGGAGTTGTAAGCTCCCTACTTCTATGTACAAGGGTGAGTGGTCTGATGTTAATTTGCTGAGGGCTTCAATGTGGCGAACAGTGATGTTTTTTGATAACATCAAGTCGATGGTGGATGGTTGTTGTCTATTGTTGTAGCTATGATGTGTGTGGTCTTCTGAGTAAGAAAGTAGTACACCATATGTTTCAACGAAGTCGTTGAGGACAACTCCGTTGGGGTTATTGGCGTGGTTATTCCAGTTGACGTGTGCTGCATTAAAGTCGCCTATGACGACAGTTTTATGCATTGTGTTTAATAGTGCATTTAATTCAGCATCGTCGGAGTGACGCCCCGGCGATACGTAGTAATTGATTACAGTTGTGTCGTTGATTGTGATTGCAAGTGCCTCGGCTAAAATTGTGTTAGTTTGTGTGAATGTGGCGTTTAATATGTTTTTTGCGTAGGTGGTGAGACCTCCGAATTGTGTTTTTGGGCGATTGAATGTTGTGTAGTAAGGTATTTTTGGTGGTGATCTTTTGTTTAATTTAGTTTCTTGAATAATGATGATGTCTGGGTCTAGCTCGCTCGCTAACGCGTGCAGTTCGTTGAATTTGGGGTGTAGGCCATTGGCGTTCCATGATATAATTTTAAGTTTGTGCTGAATTGTGCAATTACTCATCGTATTTAGCAGCAATTTCACTTAGAATTGAAATTTTTGTGAAGGTGTCAGTTACACCTGCTAATTTGGATTTGATTTCTCTCACAATTTGAATTAACTGAGCAACGTTGAACTGCTCGTTGAGCTCCTTGAGCTCTTGAAATAGTGTTTTAATGTCAGATGGATTGGCGTTTTGAGAGGTATGATGCGTGTGGGTCGGTGAGGCCGCTATTGGTGTGAAATTTTGAATTCGAGTCCTTGGTGCTGGAAGCCCAGGGAAATTGTTAGTATTGTTATTTGGCAAAGTTTGAATGCGGGGCGCGTTTGATTGGGCGACTGGCCCCGGGGCTGAGCGTAAGGTTTTTACACTTACTTTTTTTACATACGAAAGGTATGCCTTGCAATCGCGGTAATTGGCAGCATGGTTATCGCCGCAATTGCAGCATCTGACGTTCTGGTCTGGGTTGATGCGGTTGGTCCTGGGGCAGGCTGCGGTGAGATGAGGTTCCAGGCACTTCACGCATCTTGGCTTCAGGTTACAGTTCGTCGAACCGTGTCCGAACTGTTGACACCTGTGACATTGTACTCTTGTGGTGCGGGGTGAGTAATTCTGCCACTTGATAATGACAGGGCCAATAGCTCGGATTTTTCTAAGGGTCTGGAGGTCGGTGATGGCCGGAAAATGAATTAAATATGACGCAGAAGTCTTTCCTGCCTTCGTGCGCATATTTACTATGGAACTGGTCTGGATGTTGTTTATTTTCAGTTTATTTTCGATGTCCTGTGGGATGAGGCAAGGTGAGCCCTTGAGCACCATTTTCTGGGTGCGTCGTTCTGGTGGGGTGAAGGTATAACCTTCAACGCCCCCCTCGACGAACCATGCATTTTTTAGGCGTTGCTGGTCTTCAACGTCAGTTGCATAAACCCAAGTTTGCCCCCTTATAGTTTGGAAGGAGACGGGGTTGCGGGTGATTTTGTTTGTCGATTGGACAAACGATCTTACGTCTTGGACTATGCTTGGAAGCACGATTGGTGGTGGACGAGTTGATTTAGGCTTTGCAGGAGCCGCAGCCTTTGACGCGAACGTAGTTTTTGGATTATTGCGTAAATTTGTTGGCGTTTCTAGATTAGTTGAGTCTTGGTAAGGGTTTGTTGCCACAACGTTGGCCAATAGTCCAAATTTATTGTAGGTTGCGTGGGTTGAAATAGTTTCTACAATATCTTTTGGCATTTCTTGATCCATGATGACTTCGTCATCACGCGTCGGGTTTGGCATGATCGTGAGTAACTCTGGTTTCGTCGCGAAGATCGGGTTCGATCGGGTAATTCGCCGGAGCCCATCCGCTTTTACCGGTTTGATTAATTTTTTGACAGGCTTGAATTCTATGATATGTTTTGTTGATGTAATTTTGGTTATTTTCTTTACAGATTTTAGTTACACAATGTGCTTCGTTGAAATAATTTTTAGATTTCACCCAATTTTGAAAAAAACTGGGTGAAAAACTATTGAGAACTTTTTACTTTAACTGCGTCGCACTACGTGTTCACTGCTCGAGCTCTCGACTCGAACTCCTGACTGACTGCATGGGTCAAAAGTTTGGGGAGGGGGTTAAAAAAGTCTTCAAACAACTTTTTTAAGGGGGGCGGCAAGAATAACGAAAAATTGCGCCGCAGGCAAAAATTTAGATTTTCTAGTTCAATGCTTAGATTTGAAGATAGAAATTATAAAAATATGTTTTTTTTGCCTTTCGGGGAGTAAAGTGATCACTTTACTCCCAGTTTTGCGGGAGCAAAGTGCCACTTTTCTTAGGAGGGGGGGAAAGTAAATTAGCGGGAGGAAAAGTAAATACCACCAACTTAAGTTGGTACTTCATTAATGCCATGTACAGGTCTGGCTTTAGGCTATATGGTTTGGTAATGCTCGCTTATTCTAACAAATATTTGTTTTGAATTTTTTTCTTTCTTTCGGCAAGGCAAAAAATAGTATATTCGCGCTCGGGATTAAAGTGACTTTTCGTCCTTAGGGTAATTTTTCCACTCGGCTGCGCCTCGTGTAAAAAACCTTTACCCTCATGACGAAAAGTAGCACTTTACTCCCTCGATGTATAATATACTATTTTTAACTAATTTTTGTGATTTGAGGGTAGGAAAACTATTTTTTTTTTTAAATAATTGATTACTCGAAAGTCTTGCATAGCCTATTCCAATTGTATGACCTACAAATTTGTAATTGAAATCTTCAATGAAAACTGCAAATGGTATAAAAAATAAGATCATTATTCAAACTCGACGTTAACCTCATCATTTGCTAATCCATTCAAATTTGTATCCCTACTAAACTGAAATATCGCATTTAACAAAAATAATTTTTGCAAATTGCAAATATACCATATTATTTGGTAATTAAAATTTTATTTATTTTGAAAATTACCATACAATTAATTCTTAATTAATTGTAAGTACAGAAAAACAAGGGGGCAGTTATAGAAATCAGCTTCGTAAGTGGGTGACAGATTGCCGATAACCCAAAAATAAAGTTTCTGTGGAAATTCAGTGTTTGTAATCGATATCGCATATCGCCATTAAAAACGAATAATTTTTGGGATTGGGGGGGGGGGCTAATTTGAATTTTGGGGAGGCATGGCCCCCCCCAGCCCCCGCTAGTTGCGCCTATGGGCTATTTCATATTGTACACGTGGAAATATAACAAGCAAAGCTAGTGCAAAATCTTATTTCACGCTTTCCGCGGTTATTTTCTTGCAAAATTAAAAATTTTTTTCAAGAACATTAAGAACAAATTGAGAACAATCAAGAACAATTAAAAAAAGTTCCAATTTCCAAAAAAGGGGGGCCAGCGCGAAATCTTGTTTCGCGTTTTTCGCGGTTAATTTTTTCGCAAAATCAAAAATTTTTTTTAAGAACATTAAGAACAAATTGAGAACAATTGAGAACAATTAAAAAAAGTTGCATTTTCAAAAAAAGGGGGGCCAGCGCGAAATCTTATTTCGCGTTTTTCGCGGTTGTTTTTTGGTAAAATTAAAATTTTTTTTTAAGAACATTAAGAACAAATTGAGAACAACCGAGAACAATTAAAAAAAATTGCAATTTCAAAAAAAGGGGGGCTGGCGTCAAAAAGTGTTTTTCTCGATTTTTTTGGTTATTTTTTTGCAAAATCAAAAATTTTTTTTAAGAACATTAAGAACAAATTGAGAACAATCCAGAACAACAACAAAAAATTACAATTTCAAAAAAAGGGGGGCTAACTTCACGCACGTGAAGCTTAACTCGTTGTATATTTTCGAGGTTCATTGCTCAGATAATAATGGGTTTTAGGTATCTATTGGCTATTCATCAACAAAAGCTAATATTTTATAGTTTTTCCTCATAATTTTTAATGTTCAAGAGAGAAGCTCTTGCAATATTTAATTACTTTATTTTTCAATGTTTTCCAAAATATTTCCCAAAACGTAGTTGTTGGACGTAACTTTTAAACATTTATATTCTATTTAATTTGTTCCATACATTTTATAAGTTTTAAATAAGGATTAGTTTCTTTTAATTATTTTGAGTGTCCAAATAAGGTTTAGATATTTTGAAATGTGGTAATGGTAATTACCATGACGAAGAATAAACCCCCTTCCAATTAATTTTGCCTTAGAAGGAAAAGCACCTTCTTAACCCTTATGTTACCGAATAAAAAAACAACATATATCACCACATAATATAATTAAAAATAAAAATAATAGACATAATTTTTGTGAATTTATGATTTTTAGTGCTTTTTTCGAGATTGTTAGTGTTTTGTAGGTAATATCACTTGCATTATAAAAAATAACTCACATGTTTTCATAAAATCATCCGGTTTTAGGTCAATAATATGCGATTTTCAATAAGGGGTACCCCGACATAATTTTTGCGAATTTATGTTTTTTAGTGCTTTTTTCGAGATTGTTAGTGTTTTGCAGGCATTATCACTTGCATTATAAAAAATAACTCAATTGTTTTCAATAAAATCATCCTTTTTTAGATCAATAATTTGCGATTTTCAATAAGGGGTACCCCGACATAATTTTTGCGAATTTATGTTTTTTAGTGCTTTTTTCGAGATTGTTAGTGTTTTGTAGGCAATATCATTTGCATTATAAAAAATAAATCACTTGTTTTCAATAAAATCATCCGTTTTTAGGTCAATAATATGCGATTTTCAATAAGGGTACCCGGGTACCCCGTTCGGGGTACCCCGAAAAAATTTTTGCTAATTCATGTTTTTTAGTGCTTTTTTCGAGATTGTTAGTGTTTTGTAGGCATTATCACTTGCATTATAAAAAATAAATCACTTTTTTTCAAGAAAATCATCCGTTTTTAGGTCAATAATATGCGATTTTCAATAAGGGGTACCCCGACATAATTTTTGCGAATTTATGTTTTTTAGTGCTTTTTTCGAGATTGTTAGTGTTTTGTTGGCATTATCACTTGCATTATAAAAAACAAATCACTTGTTTTCAATAAAATCATCTGTTTTTAGGTCAATAATATGCGATTTTTAATTAGGGGTACCCGGGTACCCCATTCGGGATTATAGGCATAGTCTGTTATAATCGCGAAAAAAATGCATTTGTAAATATCGAAAAACTTTTAAAATTGCTTTAATTTATTTAGAACTATATTTTATAAGATGTCACAAAGTCTCAATACGCTGTGAAAAATACAAACTGAGATATACACCTGCAAAGTCAAAAAAGTACCCGGGTACCCCTATTCGGTAACATAAGGGTTAAAGAATTCTATTTTATTCATTGTTATTACAAATTTAAACATTTCTTAGCAAATTATCATTAAAACTCAACCAAATCATTATCAAACCTCCACCATCCTCGATGGGAGCAAGAAACATTATCCAAAATTCGTTCCTGGAAATATCATCACAAAACCTTTTCTACAGTATCTATAAGTATTTAACTTTGACTCTTCATTCCAAAGATATAATTTTGTTATTAACTGATTATCTAATCATTGTGTTCGTGAGCTCATTCTCTTCTGTTACTTTGCAATCCTCCGGCCTCACCAATGATTTCTTAAACATTATTCTTCCAAAAAGTTCTGCATCTTGCGATCCTCTGTGACTATATCGGTATTTATAAATTCAAAGATTTACTTTACTCATCTATCATTCATTTTTCCGCATTTGAATGACTTTTCATTTTATGACTTTCTTGCACTGTAACTGATTTTGTAGTACTATTTGATTGATAGAATTGTTATATTTCCAATTGTAATGAGTTTTGGCTCAATAATAATTGAAAATAAATCAAATAATAAATTGCACTACTTAGACCACGCTACTCCAGATAATTTCAATAATAATGACCCCTTTTTCTGTAATAGTTTTAAACTTTCATCTTAAAGATATTTTTAGTATTTGCTCCGCAAAATGGTTACTTTGGAAACGGCTATTTTAGCGGCCTAGTACTTTAAATAATAATTACTATCGGAGTAAAAAGTTCTGACCCCTGAGTTTGAAGTCTTATATTTCAAAAAGTAATTGATGGAATTTTATGCACTAAGAAGAAACAGATAAAGAATTTAATTTTGTATAACATATTAAAATTTCAAAGTTATAAGTTTTATAGTGCCTTTCTGCTATGCAGATACTTAACAAAAGAGGAACAATTTAAGCAATAATTATTATGTACAAAAATAATATCGATTTATAGATATCCACTTTTAACAGAAATTTGATAAAATTCAATTAAAATTTTAATATTGCTAAAAGAGTATACTTTTGTCTATGTACTACATAAATTTTATGTAATTTCAGAAGAAAATACGATAGTTGTAGGTATTTTAAGTTGCAACTTTTTTAAATGAGTGCTAACACTACACTTTTTGAACATTTTTTTAAATAATTTTAAAACGGCGTTAGTTAAAAGTATAAAATTTTAATATGACATTTAGCATTAATCAATTGATATCATATATTTTTTTCAAATTTTTTCACTGCTAAATTTTGATTTTATTTTACTTCAAACAAGTATGCTTCAAACTCAGGGGTCAGAACTTTTTACTCCGATAGTAGTGATAATCAATGAATTGCCGGTATCCATAAAGTCGGATAGTTTCAGAGAATGCAGTTCTTCTCTTCTCCAGGCACCGCAAATGCCAATAAGAAGAGCCACTTTAAGCATTAAATATGTGTCGTCTAGAGCCTCCTTCAAAAAGTTGTTAATTTCCTCTCTTGAAAGGACATTAGATTTTTTAGCTTCATATCCTACGGATTGTCTTTTTAAAAACGCTGTCACTTTTGAATACTTATCAATATTTAAATTTTCTTTCACCAAAAGAGTAGCTTTGAGCATTGAAAATTTGGACCACAAAGACGATGGTTTTAAAGTTTTGGACTTTTCATGAAGATAAGTCAGCATTACATCTTCATTTACGCGGTAATGCCGTTTTCTTTATTCCAGCTTTGAAATATTTCGTATTCCTTCTCGTATTGACTACGAGATTTTTTTGGTAGCAAATCTAGGACAATATTCTTTGCCCTTTCTGTAATTGATGTTGGTATATTTACATCGATATCACTCATTTTTCACAATAGAATTACTTCAAAATTATAATAATTGTAAATAATACGGACTCGGCTAACGCCTCGTCCGGAAACATTACGATTCGTCCGCTAATAAGTAATTATTTTACGGTAGTTAATTTAAATATTAACGTTTTATTTATTTATAATAAATATATTATTTATTTAAATATCGTATATATAATAATTGGAAAACAATTTAAATAACAAAACTAATTAAAAAGTAATTCCCAGTTTGACAACCAAACTTAGAAAAACTATAGGATAGGTAATAACTTTAATAATTTAATAAAACAGAAATCGGCTCCAAAGACTGATATTATGAATTCCAGTGCTATTTGCTTGACTTGACTACCAGAAAATTTGCTAGTCGACTTAGTTATTAGTCATGAGACTTTAGATTGGTCTTGATAACTGACGACGTCATCAATGGGTGGCACACATTGATGTGAACACATTGATTGGATAAGCAACTAAAATTGGTACCAATATTGGTTTGTTTAACTAATCAATGGGTTGATTTATCAATTATTACTTAAGCGTTAACTACTACTTAACTAGAGGTAGTAAAATCAGTCTTTAACCGTTATTTTAGTTGCCATACTAACTAATAAGTTTTTAACTCGTTAAATTAATCTGTATTATAAAATTTTAAAATATTGTCGAATAACATTCCAATGTAACCAATAGGGCCGATTTCATAATACTTTTAACGAACCGTTATAAATAAAAGTGAATTTCTATTGGCTTGTTAGAGTGAACGGACGTTTTCTATTGGTTAACAAGGATTTTAGTTCATTAGTCCATTAAGGTTTTGATTATGAAATCGGCCCTAAGTAAAGTAAATTTAAGTAAAGACCGATGCTGTTCTACCGGTTTATCCGGCATAAAATGATATATATGATCATCGATCATCGTAAATGATAAATAACTGTTTACTTTCCCATTTACGTAGTAAAGTACTGTAAACGAGTAAAAAATCAATTTTGCGAACGGACATTAGAATTTTGATTCAAAGGTATAATTTTGATCGTGAACGATGATTGGAACAACGTCTGGATGGGTGCGTGAACAAATTTCTTCTTTACTAGCCTGTTGTTTGCAAGCCATTCCGCTTTCTTCTTGTTTTCTTTTTAATGCAAAATATGCTCATGCCAAACATGATAATTAAGAAATTCTGTTTGTTTTGTTTCTTAAGGTATTGTTGCCTAGCCGCAGTCGTAACCGTAACATGTTGAATTTTATCGGTTGCTTACTGCAGTCATCCGCAGTGTACGTATGTTGTGGCTGTTGTTATAACTTAGCACTTCGTGAATGATTTAACAGATCACGATTATTCCTGTTTATTGAGTCAAAAACTGATAATCGGTGCGATTCTGATTTGAACATGGCTGTACAACAATATGGTTACGACGAGTTGGTTATCCTAAATTATAATCATGTTCTCAACAAGGTTCCAAAAAATTGCGATTCTATTTAACCTAATTTAAACATCATGGTTATAAGTTATACGTAAGGTTATACGTAACAAAACATGGTTATGATTAGTTCAAAATGTACCGTATTAGTTCACATGTATAGCGCTTTATATCGTTTGACAACCGACTATTTCAAACAGCTGATTAATTTGTTGTGATTAAAAAAGTTTTTGTTGTGCTAAATCGATGCTAAATCAAAGATTAAGTAACAGTTTGTGTTGTTTTTGTGGAATAATGGCCGAAGCTAAACGAATAGGAAGGAAAACTACCCCGGGTCAAATGGAAGTCATTGTTAAATATTTACAAGACAACAAAATTTTTTTAACGGGGAAGTGCCATCCAGCACACCAAAATGAAATAGAGGAGAAGTGGGAAGAGTTATCCGATAAGTTAAATAAAGAATCAGGAGGTGCAAATAAAAGTTCAAAGCAGTGGCGAACTGTAAGTTTTATATTTTAAATTTAGAGGTTTATTTGCGGTAACATAGCTAGTACTAAGTAGGCCCTGTATTTTTGTTATTATAAATTTTCATTTTTAGTTCCTAGCGGAATGGAAATCTAGGGTTCGGAAGAAGGCTCGAATCTATCGAGAAAGTCTAAGCAGAAGAAGATATGCACTAGCGGAGGCACAAGATAGGCTTTTACCTCAAAATGAGCATTTGTCTCAAAATCAGAATTTGCCTCGAAATAGGTTTTAAAATGGTCGCAGAAGTTCAGGTATTTTTCTCACTTTTTCAATTGAATTATTTATTGATGATGTATTACGACCATTTTATTTATTAATTGCTGTTACAGGAAAAGGAAGAAGGGAGCCCCCAACCACAAGTATAATATAAAGGTATAACCATAGGTCTAACAACCACTGAAATGCAGTTGTTATGATAGTCATGAATTATAACCATTATTGTTCAGAAACCACACCCCTCATGGTTATGTCTTGAAGATCAGAATACCAAATACTCCCAAATAACCATATTGTTATAAAATAACCATTTGGTTATCATAACCAGATTGTTATGTCAAATCAGAATCGCACCGAATGAACAATTAATAATTATTTCTGTTAGTACTACATCTACCACAGGTTCACCAAAAACTTCCATATCTCGAATCGGTATTAATTGTTGTTTCATTATTGCTTCTTTGATTTTTCTAAAAGCTACAATATTTTCAGTCAATCCAACCGCACCATCAGAACTGTTTACCATCTTGTTTACCATCTTGTTTATCTCTTTTTAGTTTTATTAACAGTGGATTGTATTATCAATGTGGGTGGAGATTAATGCAGATCCTAATCAAAATTGAAATCTTTGGGCATAAAAACATAATAAAACTAATTTGTTCCTTTTTGATGTTAAGCAGCCTGAATAATATAATATAAGACCATAAGCTCAACGTTTAGCATTTTACTATATTTAAAAAAAAAGTTAAATTTTTATTAATTATGATAATAAGAACTATAAAAATGTTACGGTGTATCATACAATTTCAACAATTACTACGAACAAAAACTTTTCGCTTTTTGTTTCCTAATTAACCGTGCTACAACATCCATACTTTCAATACCATACCAAACTAAAAGTTGGAAGTCAATGATGTAATGTAATGAATAGTTAACATGAATATGTTAACAATAAGAAAAGCTACATTTTGTTATTGAACTCAGCTATACATACTATACCGTATGCCAAAGTTGAAGTTCGCGGATTGGGGTAGAATGAGACAGAATTATAGTTTCCTCTTTAATTGAAAAATAAGCACTGAAAATTGCATTCTTTTATGTTCTAGTCGTTCGGTTGCTCCACTTTTTTATAACAGTTTGAAATATTAAACTTGGTGCTATAATTTAAATTCATCAAAATTTAGAAACTGTTAATAATATCTGAATAAAAAAAGTTACTACTGGAAGTTACCGAGCGCTTTATAAGGCTAAATATAGGTAAGGGATACTTGCCCTTCCCTCTCAATTCAATTTTTTTAATATAATGTAATATTGCTCTTTCTTTAATTTGTGACGGCACCTGATGCATTTGCATTTTAATCACATATATTCGCATGTGTTTGCAACTAATTGCATTTATGCCGATGGTTCGATTTGTCTGGTCGTTTTGGTACAGTTTTATCGGTCAATTCAACCAGAAGTAAATGTGCATTTTAGAAAGATTACTTTTAAAAAAGGTATAGAGAAATTCATCCAAAAGTGTCATAAATGCATTGCCGTTTGAGGAGAATATAAATTTTTCCCCCTATAATATCCTCTTTTTACCCCTATCAGCAAGCTTTAAAATCTCCCCTACTATGTATATCAAAATGCAAAGTATCTTAATCAAGTACATCATCATCCCAGCTAACAAAACCTACAAGTAAATAATAGCTTAAAAAATTCAAAAGAGAAGTGGGATTTTTATCAGCATTTTAATGGAAAAGAATGGCGTAAATCAATCCTTTTGTGCAAAAGTGAATGCATTTTCATACGAGGAACTGTGAGATTATTATCAACAAGAGGTAATAAACCTATCGAGACAAGGTAGATTTAAATGTTCGCTCACATTTTTGTTTCTCGGCTGGATAAATTCCTAACAAAAATCCTAACGTAAAAGCTTTCGATTCAAACTCTACGACGCTTTATGAAACTTTGGTTTTCATTTGGATTTTCGCAAACAATTGAACATCATCTATAATTAATTGGATCTATTTTTTATTCCGTCATTCTGAATAGGATTATGTAATCTAATTAGTTCACTTCCTAAATTAAGCAAGAACTCCAAACACTTAGAGACAATAATAAAAGATTCCACAAAGAACTGAAAATTGTATTACTACTTTACTTTACTTGCAACTACAACAAACTTATAGTAATCCAGTATGTAAAACTTGCCAACTTTTTAGCAAAATTTTCACGCGGCATATATCAGCATGATTGCTACCTTTTATTATGGATAAAATTTTGTTGTTTGGTAGAATTGTATTTTTGATTTCATTATAGGATTCTATCTTACAGATAATTCTTACAAAGGGGGCTTTCGTCTTGTAGTTAATTACAGCTCCTATTAAATTTGTTCTTAAAGAAAACGTTTAACACAATAACAAATAATGATTTACAAACGAACATTTTTGATAGCTTCCCTAGCTCTTTGTATTTTCGCAAAAACAATTATTTTTATGAAAACCTACAACTTTTATATTATGGAAAAAGATCAAGTAGAATATAAAAAGTTTGTCACAATTTCAGTAAACTGCTACAAAATAGTTTTAAACCGCAAAACTGATTCTCAGTGTATTTTAATAACTCCAAAAGAGCAAAAGAAAGTAACTTTTCTTTTATGTAAATTTATATTCTGAATAAAATTGTTTCATAAAATTAAATTTTTTATTGTAACTTAAAATCAGAATTTTATTTTCGCGTGTTCTTTGAAAAACCATAAGTAGCAAGTTATTGAATGTACTACGTAAATTCTTCACTTTATGATTTTCATATTAAAATCCATATTTGCATGCTTTATGTATTTTTAAGGCTTCAAGACCTTTTGTTAACGCATATTTGATTTTTTAGAAAAAAGTATTTTCTTTCAAACTCCACATAACTTTTAATGTTGTTCCATTGCAATCAGTTTATTAAAATGATTTTGTAAATCAATTCGTTTAGTTCCGAATAGTGAAGACTTAAACAGTTTGATGAAGTTTAGGTTAAATATTTGGACTCGGTCGGTTGGACCCGTTTGTACCGGGTGATCGGGCACATATATTTCATTTATTTATTTATTAAAAAATAAATATAACTTTAACATAGCAACTGTTTTCAATCTTACCATGACAATACTTAAAATTTCTATTAACATTGGTCTTGGAAGTAAAATTTAAGTATTTTATACAGATTTTTTGAAAGCTTCTAATCTTAAAATTTAGTTTTAAATTTTTGGTTGCTTCACAAGTTAATGACGTTGTGCTCTTGTTTATATAATTTGTTATGTAGAAACACGACAATAAAAGTTTAAAATGAAATTTATTATCAAATATATACCCAAAGCTTTAAAAATAAGTGTAATATGGCTTCTGAAATCGATAACATAAGAACATCGAATCAACAATGTTGAAAGACTTGAAGGTTCTCTTTCAAATGTTCGACAAGTGGTCATAGTATACGGTACTGCAGTAGTTGTCATCATAGAATAAAAGATTACAATAGAAGGGAAACTTCCATGTTAAAAATGTAGACAGTCTTATACTGTCTTTTCGTTGCGCCCCCTGGGTGTCATGGGTCAACTAAATCAGACTAAACTAAATTATTCTACTATATTCCATTCAATTTAACTATTTTTCACTATTATAATTTATTAATCGTCTTACAATTCCAACTTATAGGATATTCTATGATATATGTTATGTTATTGTTTACTTTTCTAAATAACTATTGAAACAGTGCCATCTTAAGAAAATCCGCCAACTAAAATATCATTAAAATCAGGGTCTAATATTTTCCTATGAAGTTTCTACACCGTGGTTGTCATGAAATTGTAGTACAAAACACTGAATTAGGTTCCTTTGGACTATTACAAGAAGAAATGTGTTATAGTTACTTGCATAAGAATTTTAGTTTAAAATAACTAACACTGAATATCCCATTTTAAAAGTTATATCTACCACATTACAGCACCTAAGTTCTTCACTTGATCCATAAACAAAATCTAGCCCATTATGCTACCTCAGGGTTTCAGCAGCGGTCCATCGTTTCTCCTACTTTTTTAGATAGCCCAAACTTCAAACAAACTCACGGATATCGGAAGCCAGATTGTACTACAATTTCTAGTCGTATTAGGGCAGAAGTTCCCCAACATCAATCCTCTTTTTGAAGTTAGGATTAAGTCCCGCAGGGTGCAGGTGTTTATTTAGTTTACATACAATGTACCATTAGAATTTCACAGTGGAAACTTCTTGCATCGTAACCTTGGCTATTGTTACCAACCTAATTTTATCTAAGTACAGGTAGAGCGTTATTTTAATGGAGCAATAGATGACCTTCTCATAGTTCTACAAACATTTTAAAAGGCCATGTGTGGTTTCTTAGCATGGAAACTATAATAAAACTGTTGTCACTTCCATATTATAATCGACGATGTCTAAGACAATTTAAGTGGGGTTCTTGTTATGGTAGGCATTCTTATACCTTATAGCTTTCGTTTTCTGGAAAACAGAAAAAGTTCAGTCTTGGTGAAGTTAACCGAAAGAGCCTGCCCAATGTACCCAATTCCTTCAAAACTTCTTTCACATGGTGATTTCATTAGCTTATCCATCGGTATAATTTGTTAACGAATTTCGTTCCTGTTGCCCCTAAACGTGGGGAGGCACATACTTCGTTTGGATTCTACATTGAACTATATAATCCAACAGAAATGACAAGAAAATAGGGATCCCCCACCCCACTGTTTTTTTTTTCATACCTTTGTCCAATAAGAATATATTGCATTATTATGACATTGAATTTGTCTGTAGGGTTTCGACGAAAATTCTATTAAAAAGTAAATAATTATTTTATTATGGTTTTAATGACCATAATATTTCGTGAGTTAAGCTTTTACAATACCTAGAGGATAATAAAAGCATTTTATTTACTACACCATTAATTAAAACGAATGATTATTTTTCAGTGTAGTACTACATCTACTATATTTATATAGAAAGTTAATTACGAATTGTATGCACTTCAACATTTATTTTTTTTACATAATTACGTAAGAATGTTACTAAATCTAACGAACAATTTTGAAGCTATGTGCAGTTTAATTTTCCTTTTTGTAGACGAAGCTTCAAGTAGTGAAATTGGCAGGGTTGATTTTAAATTAAATACCGCTCCACAGGAAAAGGATCTTAATGCCCTTAGGGTGACAGTTAAAAATGTGACATCCCTTTTCTTTAATATGGTATTATTTTGGGCTAGGTGTTTTGGAATAATTTCCCTAGTAAAGTGGATTGATAAATGGGAGCAAATATATTATTAAAATTTTAATATTTTTTAGTAATAGTACAATGAATTTTGCTTTATGAGTTCTAAAATTGCAAATCAATAAACATATACATACAAATTTATGAAAGAGTTTAATGATACATGAAGGCTGATGGTTGTTTTACGACGATGAAACCATAACGGACAAACTTTTAGAAAATTCTAAGTTAATGGTACATGATAATGATGGTTGTTTATAATAATTATTTATTAATATAGGCGAAACTAATTGTCATATTTGTATGGATTATTTCTTTAACGTGAGTAGATTTTGTCTTTGTGGTTGGTTATAGGTTCCTGGAGTTAAATAGTATGTGCACAGGAAAATTATCTTGGAACACCCTTGTTTTTCCGATATATGACATATCATTGTGGGAGCTTGAGTTAATAAAACAATTGATTTTGGTAGAAACAGCAACCCAGAAAAATTTTGCAACAATGTTAATTATCATTTTGTAAACGTGTGTTTGAATGACTGCGAATTCATCGCGTTAATGAAAACATATTTTCTGTATGTAGCTTAGGGCTTAGGCGGAGCAGCAATCTGAATAGAGGAACATGTAACACAGTAACGTAGTAGTAAATTTCTAAATAAGAAATATAAATTCAAGTTTTGAAACTTAAAGGCGGACGTAATAAATTTTAGGAACAGTTGGGGGGTACAAAGAAGCACAAAGAGGTTTCGTATTTTATAAGTTGAAATTGAAATCATAAACTTTAATTATTTTTAATACAAAATAACAAAAATTTTCTTAATAAAAAAGATTTAATATATCAAAGAAAATTTTAATATTTTATAACAAAATGAAGCTTATACTAAAGATTTTTGAGAAACAGTTTTCGTTGTAGTAACAAAAAGTTAATAATTTTGAGGAAATATTAAATATAAAATTATAAAATAAATATATAATAATTATTGTATAATGCTATGGTCTGGGTTTTCGTAAACGTACATTCTTACATAATTTGAGTTTATAGTGGAACCTAAATTAAATTGTTTGATGGTCTCTGGTTTGTTTAAAAAATTTCTTGAAAACGATGAAAATATGTCTCCGACCAAAGAGCAATTAAATAAGTAATATTGTAATATAATTAAATAAATAAATGTTACGTTCAATTTCTAAGTGGGGAATTTGAATGATAGTACAAGGAAGAGTAGTTTACGGTTCAACATTTTGAAGGTGAAAAATTTCGTAGAAATTAGACAAAAATAATGGCAGGATAAGCATCGACGTAAAGTAATGCAATTACGTACCTGTTGAAAAGTAAATGGATATGACTAAAGGTTAATTTTACCAATTACTTCAAAATGTTTTGCTAATAATAGTTTTGTCAAAGAAATTTATGCTTTAGACAAGATTTCCCAGCATCTCTGTATTCGTTAAATATTTATTTAAAATTTTATGTCTCGAATATTTGAAAATATTTTATTCCATCATTATTTACAATGTAGCAAACGATTCTTATTTGGATGGGGGACCGCTTAAAGATATTCGATCGCACTAGTCGCAGTTCTCCTACGAAGCTGCAAAGTGGAACATGGCCTAACCTTCCCCTTAATGGAATAGACAATAGAGGATAAACTCCAAATCGCAAAAAGATTCTGAAAGTGGGATCTAATTTCAATAATTAACTCGAGATGTTAAGTCTGTCTCAAGCAGAGAAAAAGAAATATAAACATCCGAGTTCGGTATAACTTTTCATGTTCGCCCAAGACACCCATTTGTCTCACGGTCACCGATTAAGGTATAAAAACGAATACAAAAATAACAACGTCTGTCTTGCATACATATTTGATATTGAAGAGTTTTCAAAACAGAACCTTATGGAACGAACCAAGTTTTAAAAATTTTATGAATATTTTTATTTTTTATCCTACCAGTAAATATTATAGCAGAGAATATTTTAGAATTTATTCAAAGTCTATGTTTAATGGAGGTGGTAATGGTTTGGAGCCGATATTTATTTCCAAATATTTTTATAGTTTTATGATCATTTTGTTTATTAGGAGTCTGCTATGCTTTTTAATGTTTGGCACTAGTTTTAGTGCAATAAAAGAGTTAATGCAAATAAATAAGCTTCCTGACGATTCAAACTTTTTATGATGGGGTGTATTATTGGTACACTAAAATCCATTCATTTCCTCGGATTCAAAGTATCCTTTTCGTAATTTACATATCATAAGAATAATAAAAACAACTACAAGATCAATTATATTAATCGACATGAAAATCAGCGTCAGTAAGAAATAAAAAATAAAGAAATAAAGAAATAAAAAAAATAAAATGTCAGAGCTTCTGATTAAGAGAGGGTAGTAGAAAATGGTTGTCACAGTCCAGTTTTTCTGCAACATGTTTATCTCGGAAATTTCCTGTTTCAAGGATTCGCTGTTTATTGCTTTAAGAACAAACGTTTCCTCATCTGTTTGAAGCAAAATAGAGCTTCTTTCTTTGAAGCGCATATTGAGAAAAATTGTTTTCCGTCCATTTAAGGTTTTACTTATTTTTCGAGTTCGGTTCCATGTTTTTGTGTGTATTTCTATCAACTGCGTTTTATTTCCTTGAGTCTAAGTTAATATTAAATATAATATCGGTTGTATTATTATACTTTTCAAACTTTGAGTAGGTCTAAAAATATCGACTCTTTCTAATTCCTGAAGGGAGAATATAAAGGAACGATTTGAGAATAAATATCCAATCGATTTGAAGTTATTTAGGAAAGGGAAGTATTACCATAGTATAATACTTATAGAATAAGTAGTTTCACTTGTTGTCTTTACCATTATTCTCGGTGACCACGAGTTGAACTCGAGCATTCTCCTGTGCGCAAGTATTGAATGTATTGAATTCAAGGTAAATAATTGTATATAGGTATTTAATTATCTTGTGTTGAATTTAGAATTGATGTAGTTGATATATTTGTGGTGCTACGGCAGAAGACATTAACTTCTGCAATAACACTACATAATATAATCTGAGTAATATAATAGGAGAATGCGCAAGTTCAACTCTTGGTCATAAAATCGGTCAAGTGAACCTATTTATTCTATAAGAATTATACTATGGTATTACTGCAAATATATTATATAAACAAAGGAATAAATAATATAATATTAACTATCTTACGGATGCTACAATGTCATTGTTATAATATCATTGTCATGTCAAATATCTGCCGACAATTTAAAACCACCAGAATTCTTAAGATTTCTATAAAAATATGTTTCATATTTTTCAGGTTATAATTAATTTATTCTAAACAGACAAGATAATATAATTATTATATTTCACATAATTCATAGTAATTTTACGCAACATGAACGTCACATCTTCCAAGGTTTGTTTAAACCTCTAGTATTTTTTCTAAAAGGATTTCTAGATGCAGTCGCAACATGTCGCTTTGACAGACTGCAGTAAACTATGAATGAAATTCGACGAATTTTATTCAACCACGAGACAAGTTGCAGCTGTTTCTAGTAAACCATTCCTTAAGTTATACCATTCCAATTGATTAATTTCCAGTTAAATTTCCAATAAACTACCTAACAGATGTGCCTAACATGTGACGACCTTTTATATGATGAAAAGAAGTGAAACTTTACCTAGATATTGATAAATTGACCATGATTTAATAACAAATATTCAAAAACATACGATAAATTTTAATAGATTCAAAATCAGAAGTCAGAAGTATTTGCTCCATTAGAAAACTAATTTGTATTGATATTTCACATGCTTACTAGAAAAGTAAGCGCATTGAACATTAGTTAAATTTTTTTACTTTTTGAATAATTTTCTTTAAAAACTTAACTCAAAATAGAATGTTTTTAAAGTATTTAATTTAAACCACGTATGGGAAAATCCTTTCCATAATGCTCATTTTATCTACAAGTAATAAATGCATATAAAAATTTAATTACGTTGTGAAAACATCCACACACCTGCTACCAATTGTCGTGGATTTCTAATTGAATGTTTACATAATACTAGGGGGGCTTCGCCCCCCTGGCCGCTAACGCGGCCCAACCCCCCAGGGCCGCTTTGCGGCCCTAATAACTTCAAGTTATAAAACTTATTTCCATACAACATTTTTTATGTTGCTTTCACTTTGAAATTGTATTCCATCCTTCGCTCGACATCTTAATACTGCTACATATAACTGTCCATGACTAAACAAAGGCCTATGGATGTATATACCAACTTTGTTAAAGCTCTGCTAGCATAACAACAGATCCTATTTTAAGTTTTGATTTGTGTACCGGAAAACCAGGGAAATTCAATGAATTTAATTATTCGACTTCATATTCCAACCGAATGTCCTCTTCTGTTTGATCGACCCCTCGATGTTTAGCTATATCTTGACTTAAGTAGGTATGAATCTCGCCCGAACATCATCATTGTGCAGGCTAATATAATTCTGTCGGAGAGATCGGCATTAGAAGCAATTGAATTGCTGTAAATGTCCTGAATTATACGGTACAGGACAACTCGGTACCGGACAACTCGGCACCGGACAACTCGGCACCGGGGAAACTCAGCTCCGGGATAACTTGGCACCAGTTAAAAACTTTTAAAAAATGTATGAGGATCATTATTAAAAGGTAGATCCCGGTCGAGGCTAGGTTAGTGTTAGTGTTAGGAAACGACTTTTTTTTAAAAGAGAAGGTCACCTCGGATTTTTAAGACCATTTCCGTCGCAAAGTCACGTATGATAACTTCGGTAGCGTTTGTTCCGGAAAGTGAATTATAAAAAGATATATAATTTCTTTAATATAATAAATTTTTTATATTTTAATTTTTTTTAAGTTTTTCAACTGGTGCAGAGTCCGTTCCAGAGCCATTTTTGCAGCACTAAACTTTTTAAAAACATCCCCTTAGGGCCTTCCAACTCGGCAAATTGTGCTACTGGGAATGGGGTGAATCTCGCATTTTTTTTCGGTACCGGACCATATTATGTCACACATTCAAATATTCTTTATTAGTAATTAATCTACCTTTTAATGACTTTCTCTTTTAAAAAACAAGTCGTTTCCTAACACTAACCTAGCCCAGACCGGGATCTACCTTTTAATAATGATCCTCATATATTTTTTTTAAGTTTTTCAACTGGTGCCAAGTTAGCCCGGAACTGAGTTATGCCGGTGCCGAGTTTTCCCGGTGCCGAGTTGTCCGGTGCCGCGTCGCCGGTGCCGAATTTTCCTGGTGCCGAGTTGTCCGGTGCCGAGTTGTCCGGTGCCGAGTTTTCCCGGTGCCGAGTTGTCCGTGTCCCTGAATTATATTTGTAGATTTCCAGCTATTCGGTACTTTCAATAATATAATGCTGCTTGGCCAAATTGATGTTGACTTTAAAGTATAATTGACTATCTCCACAGGTGAAGCGTATTTTATAACAGGTAAAACTTGACGAAAGTCACCACCGAAAATAACAAATTTGCTACCAAACGGATTTTTGCATTTACATAAATCTTTCAATCTTTGTGTTTTTGCGTCGCATGGTTTTGTTGCCTTGCTTTTGCTTTTGCTTTTGCTGTTGCTGTTGCTTTTGCTTTTGCTTTTGCTTTTGATTTTGATTTTGCTTTTGCTTTTGCTTTTGCTTTTGATTTTGCTTTTGCTTTGCTTTGCTTTGCTTTGCTTTGCTTTGCTTTGCTTTGCTTTGCTTTGCTTTGCTTTGCTTTGCTTTGCTTTGCTTTGCTTTGCTTTGCTTTGCTTTGCTTTGCTTTGATTCGTCCGTTGATGTGATTATAATGTTGATTTGGTGTCGTCCAATAGCTGTTCTCAGCGTTGCATAAAAACGTTGCATAAAAACGTTGCATATTTTTCTTATCTTTTTATATATATAGAGTAGATATCTACGCCTTTTTACGCCTAAACGAGTGGCAAGCGTTCATGACAGTGCTCGAATTTTCCATATTATTCACTATTCTGGAACGTTTAACGCCTATCAGTTAGATATCCAATCTCCTCAGTCCATAACCCTTCTGCAGGGTGCGGTGAGCCTTTTAACAAAGGCTTTTCATGGCAGATTACACCCCGGTGGTTTGCCATTGCCTGCCGATGGGAGACGGCCTCAATATGATTCTTTCTTCGCCCGGAATAGAACCGGGTTCTCTGTGTTAGCAGTCTATGCGTTTAATCGCTGTGCTAACGACCTTCTCAAGATATCCAATCTAACTGCTACCATTTTTTAAGCAAACTGAATGACGCATTTACGCTACAAAAATCCTCTCGATCGAGAACAACTTGAACGTTGGAACACGCAAGACGTTGTTCTACCTCTGTCTCTTTAAAATTATATTTTTTACAACTGTCAAAAATACGAAGTTATCTGTTTGTATTGTAAGAATTGTAAAGCAAAGTTTCTAATGTTTGGCCATTATTAAGACATTAACCAACTTCATGTGTTAATTGTGATAAAAAAGGAGATAAAATCTCAATTCCAATTCCAAAAATTCCAATGATGTAAGTCATAACTGTGATTACCTGTTATTAATATTAATTGACTAGAATTTTAAGTATTGAATTTGCAATCGATCGATTTTATAGTAAAAGTTAAAATTAATTTATCTTTAAGAGATTGCAGCATTTGCTTTCAATGCTGAGTTTTATGTATTATAACAGAACATGTTCGCTATTGGATTTACTCCAATTGATTAACACTTCATTTAATTATACCGTATTAAATTTATTATCGATTTTTATTTACTACTTTATAAGTCCAGTGCATTGCTGTGTGTTAACCCATCTGTTTCAGATCCAGTTTATCTTATGTAAAGAAAAAGTAAGTAATCACTACACCAAGGAAGCTCTGTTATTCTTTGTTCTACCCTGGGAAACTTATACTCTCCTACTGAGCAGCCGGAGTGTACGTTTTTTACCAAGGGTACCTACGCGTATTATCATATAGAATCAGTTGAATTTTTGCAGACAAGTATTTAAATTCTTCTTCTTCGTTTTCTATACCGAACCGCAACGTCTTAGGCATCATCATTGATTTGCTGTTTCATCTAGCAACTTTTTAAGCAAAAACATCCATTTTGATTTCATCAATTTTTTGACTACGCTCTTACTATTTAGGTTTCATAGAAGTAAGGTCTGTAGTTTTTCTCCCGTGAGGGTGTCTCATTTATTCCAATTTACGATGTTTCATCACAATTAAAAGTCTTATTAATTTTACTGTTTATCATGGTAAGAACTTTCTCATTTGCTATTCAGGTAATCATCTAAGCGTATGCTTTGAGAGTTCACGCTATAACAAAATTTTAGCATCTTCTGAAGAATCAAATTAGTCCGATTCTACCTCGCATAATACGTTATATTATCGTTACGTGATGCATGTTGCATTATTTGGGTACATGTACGTCATGGATTGGATTATTTAATCAAAATTTATTATTTATTATACGTTCAGGCACCATTGGCTATCCAGAGTTTTAATTTTTTGTAACTATCGACAAATTTCTGGCATCTACCATCGCATTTCATCATAAATTCGACCATTTCAATAATGGAAAATCTTGTGGGTAGTAATTTGTAAGGAAAAGTTAGATCATTAAAAAGGAAAAGAAGCAATCAGAGAATTAATTAGCTGGGGACGACGGACATCCCAGTGATCCAAACATAGAAACTCGGAATTTCAATTACAAACGGAATTCAGATTTATGTTATACAGGGTGTCCCCGCACTTACTTTACATAACTTAGGTGGTGATAGAGGACACTTTTCTAAGAACAATATTTAACAAAACTTTTTTTTTTAATTCAAACCCTCGAGAGTTAGGCCTCTTTAAAGCATTTTTTTTAATTTTCACCTTCACGTGGACATAGCCCCGAAAATATTGATTTTTCAGTAAAAGTGGTATAGAGCTTTTTTCAAGAGCGTGAAATAATCTACAAACTAGATTTAAACCTTTTATTGTCTAAAATCAACGGCTCTCGAGTTATGAATTAAAGTAAATTAAAAAATGTCGAAAAATTTGAGCTTTTTATTTTTTTGGCTTTTTTCAAAACCCTGTAACTTTTAAACGTAACATTTTACAAAAAATCTGACGCCCCATTCCCGATAGGAAATTTAACGGACTACAACTTTTGTTTAATAAAAATTTTTGAGAAATCAACCCATTTTACAGAAAATAAGAAAATAATAAACAAGGTAGCTACAAAACAAAAAATTAAATTCGCAAAATTTTTACTTTTTTTGAAATATTATTTTATTAATTAATTTTAAACTATTAAGCCCGTGTCTCACGGTCAATATTTCCATCAATGATTTGATGATAATTTTTATCAAAACCGTTTTGACCATGGGACTGGTCATTTTGATAAAAATTTATAACCTGTCAAACGATGCTTCTATTTTAATGACGTCACATCAATATGTTGACGGAATACGACCGTTTCTATAATTTTGATCATATTGATGAAACAATGGTTTTGATTGGTTGATGTGCTTCGTTTGTGGTCGTTTTCGAACGAACAAGTTTTAACTTTTAACCTAACATTTGATGATCTGTCATTCACAGCAGACTACTTTTATCAAAATATTGATGAAAATTTTGATCGTGTGACTTACCTATAAATTTTGATCAAAACATATTTAATGACGTCAGATCTATCAACATTATCATCAAAATATGGATGGAAATTTTGACCGTGTGACCCGGGCTTTAGATTATTTAAGTAAATGTTGAAAATGACCACCCTCATTTTCAATACACAATCGTGATCGTTTTAAAAGATGTTTATAGTATTATTTATAACACTTCCTTTTCTGTTAAGAGCCACTATACCAGGGGTGGTCAACAAGGTCGAAGGGTCGACCGGTCGATTACGAGGCCAATTTTGGTCGATCGCAGAGTGTGAAAAAGTGTCAAAAAATCGAATTTCTGCGATTAAAAGTGTCGAAAAATCGACTTTTTTCGATATTTTTCGACAAACATCTTTTAAAACGATCACGACTGTGTATTGAAAATGAGGGTGGTCATTTTCAACATTTACTTAAATAATCTAATAGTTTAAAATTAATTAATAAAATAATTTTTCAAAAAAAGTAAAAATTTTACGAATTTAATTTTTAAAATAAACACACGGATGTGATGTGGAAGCACTTTTCCGAGAGGTCGTGAAGACATGTCATTACGACAGTACTAAATATGTTGAGGATAAACCTTCAATCAAGACCCTTCGCGAGGTCAAAATGGCGCAACTTAACCAGTTGCCAAGAATTGTAAAAATTCGAAAATAAGTCAATTATAACCAAACCACAACAACGACAGACATGTTTCGATCTTGTTAGATCTCATCAGTGACGTACAGTTATGGATTTGGTTATAATTGACTTTAAGTTTTTACCTATATAGCATTTTCGTCGTCACGTCATGTCACGTCGTCACGTCACTGATGAGATCTAACAAGATCGAAACATGTCTGTCGTTGTTGTGGTTTGGTTATAATTGACTTATTTTCGAATTTTTACAATTCTTGGCAACTGGTTAAGTTGCGTCATTTTGACCTCGCGAAGGGTCTTGATTGAAGGTTTATCCTCAACATATTTAGTACTGTCGTAATGACATGTCTTCACGACCTCTCGGAAAAGTGCTTCCACATCACATCCGTGTGTTTATTTTATTATATAGACGGGTCGTTTTATACTTATTAGCATTGCGCGAATTGTTGATGTCATTTTTTGGATTATCGGATAATTCAATTAATCTTGTCGGCAAAATGCTATATAGGTAAAAACTTAAAGTCAATTATAACCAAATCCATAACTGTACGTCACTGATGAGATCTAACAAGATCGAAACATGTCTGTCGTTGTGGTTTGGTTATAATTGACTTATTTTCGAATTTAATTTTTTGTTTTGTAGCTACCTTGTTTATTATTTTCTGATTTTCTGTGAAATGGATTGGTTTCTCAAAAATTTTTACTAGACAAAAGTTGTAGTCCGTTAAATTTCCTATCCGGAATGGGGCGTCAGATTTTTTGTAAAATGTTTCGTTTAAAATATACAGGTTATTGAAAAAATCCAAAAAAACGGAAAGCTCAAATTTTTCAACATGTTTTAACTTAATTTAATTCATAACTCGAAAGCCGTTGAGTTTAGACAATAAAATGTTAGAATCTAGTTTGTAAATTATTTCACGCTCTTTAAAAAATCACTAAACCATTTTTACTGAAAAATCAATATTTTCGAGGCTATGGCCACGTGAAGGTGGAAATTAAAAAAAATGCTTTAAAGAGGCCTAACTCTCGAGGGTTTGAATTTAGAAAAAAATTTTTGTTAAATATTGTTCTTAGAAAAGTGTCCTCTATCACCAGCTAAGTTATGTAATGTGAGTGCGGGGACACCCTGTATGAAAGAGTTCTTCCCAATCGTTAAGTAAGGAAGCTTTGCTTTCAAGGCGCTTTTGTCAGACTATAACTGAGATGTAAGGACACATTTTTCAATTTTTTTTCAAAATGGCGGCAAACGCTCATATTATTTCTGTCAAAACCATATTTAAAGGTAATTAGAGCCCAATAATCCAAGTGTGTACCAAAATTTAGCTAATTTACATGCGATCGACTTAATATGTTTTAGTTTTCTGCCGACTAGCCTAAGATAGATTTAAAGGACTTTTCTCACCATTCTTCAATGTTACCATACTATAGTGGTAAAGCAACGAATCGATATGGAATCAGTCAACTGACATTCAATTTTGTAATGCCATTCAATTTAATTAGTTGTTTTATTTCTCAACTCTACGCTTGGTGATCTTGTATTTTCGTCGAACTGGAATCTTTACTATTGTTCTGACTTAAATCTTTGTGTTGCTGCCCCGATGGACTACTTATTAAAAGTTTTTTACACATTGCGACTTTCCGACAGCTAACCCAGCTAAGGTTGGGTGTGGAAAACTTATTGTAATCCAACAACTCAAGATTATAAAGAGATTTCGTCATTTAGACCCAAACATGACATTTATTTATATACAATCTATTTTAAGAATACTTCAGTGACTGATTTTTTCAATTTTATTTGATGTCATTGTTGACTTATAAGGCATCTCATTTTATATCTTTTAAAAATTCTCTTCGTACAGAGATGACACGACGAGATCTAATAAAATCGAAACATGTCTGTATTACTGATGAATTTGAAACAAATATTTATTTATTTTAAGAACAAAGCGAGATGAATTATTTACCTCATAATATTGAACTTTTACATATTAAATGAATTCATTTTTCCGAATTATGTGAAATGGTTTGAATTTAAGCATACAATAAATTACGTTACTTTTGCATGACTGATTTAGTTTCAATTAATAAGAATAAACTTTAGAAAACATTAATAAATAACTTTTTACCTTTACGCCCTTTCACTCTGATATTATCAAATATTTATTAAGAAAATTTATTTCTTCATAATTATAAAAGTTTTATTAAGTAAAAATAATTATACACAAGGTACTAAGATACGGTAATGCCTTTTTATTTAAAAAGTTAATTAAAATTGAGTTACTACTATTTATCAGGAGGGTTCTATCGCGCATCGATGGTACCTGCCATTTCAAATTTAGAAGCTTTGCAAAAATTACTTTAAAAATATCAAACTAATGAATCGATAATAACAAAAGCCACTTTTTTAATAAAAGTTTTCGACATCCCAACTTAATTAATTCTTTAGTATATTAGTTCGACCACATTTTACGAAATTTTATCCTTCAATAATTTATGAAGAATGTTTAGGTTGAATTCTTAACAGTCTAATTAAAGCTCTTAGTAATGGTGTTAATAAGTGAACAACTTTGCTATTCAGGATTTCCCGTCGATTTCATCTTCGATAATAACTTCAAATTACTTTTTATTTTTATTAAAAACCACAGCTTTCCTGTATTCAAAAGCTTCTAAATAGGCTTAATTGGAACGACGCAATTAATTAAATTCCGATAGCTTTATTTACATATGAATTAGGTTGCAAAGATGGAATTCATGTTTGTTATAATAGTAATAAAGGGGAGCTTAATTATCTAAAACTAATGTTTGTAGGTAAGCACTTTTAAGAATAATAATTAAGTAGCTCTATTATTTTTGTAAAATTATTGTGTTCATGTAATTGGGTGGTTATTAAATTCCCTAGGTAATCTTAGTAATTTCATCATTTATACATACATAATATCGCCAAGTTTAAGCCTAGTTTGAATAAGGGCGCATGATTTGTGGTCGGAGGTGGTAACTGCCCTACGACGCCTGGCGTACCGATTTCCCTGTGGGAAGGGAATATCATCGGCAGACACCATGGCCGACGATCCACGGCGTCGGTTCGACATATGCCGTCCAGCAATACTACCCAACATTCTGAAACAATAAAAATTTTTAAATAACATAATAATATCTCATTTACGAATTAATTTACAAATATTACAAACAAAATAGAAGAAAATGCTGTGATTCGTCCTGTATTTACTGTAGTTCCATTTTGTAAATTATGCATCTACTTTAGAAATGCAATTTAAATCACTGGAAATTTTCGAAAAAGTTCAAATCTAATTTATCCTCGACATAATGGATTAAATGCAATTAAACTTGGGCTTTTCACACCAACATTTTTAATTAATTTCTTTGAAGTTGCTTGATGATTGCTTTAGTAATTTTTATATCTTGGAAATGTAAGTAAATTTCACTAAATTAAAATTTTTAACACAAATGGAAAAGATTTCATTACGTCAGACCACAAATAATTTTGTAAAGTTTAATGTAACCTATTATGGTTTTATTTTCTTTAAAAATCGAGACCAGACCTATATTGGGAACTAATTGCAGGGACGAGTTAATAGCTTAACCTGAGTTCAACCCTTAACCTGCAGTCAGTTTCAAATTGTATATTTCAATTGTATCAATTTACTAATTTTGTATTAGTTTAATTGAACTGTAGCCTACAGCTAACTAAATGGCTAATTTCGATAAAATTGTTTAAAGTAAATTTAAGATGGGGATATAAGCGTCTCAGCATTTATTCAAATGTGTTCTATTTTGGAGAAAAATATCATTTAAAGTTAATTCTATTGCAATATTATTAAGATGAGATTGTTATCACTCCCAGAATTTTCTTCATATAAATTCATTGTAGTAATATGAACTTTAAATGTGATTCTTTTCCAATATAGGGCGCACTAAAATAAATGCTGATATACCTATCTCTTTAGTTGAGGTTTAGATTACTCGTATTCGATTAAAAAATTATAATGTAATTACTGTGTAGAACTAAATATAATATTATTTTACCGTGAACACTACATTAAGGAAATACCAGCGCCTATAGCCACTATCGGTGCTTATTTATCCGATTGCACTGTATACACTTCCATTTGTTACTACGTGGAATTGTCGGTACCGATAATCTGAAACTAGCAACTTGCTTCTACTCTGTCCTGACCTTTAACAATGATAAGGATTAGAAAAAAGGCCAGAAAAGGTTGAGTACAAAAAAATTGCTGACTAAATTTTTATTGTACTTTTCAATTTTCATTTTACTAATACTTTTCGTTCCAATTATATTCACATTTATGTTACATATTATTGTAAATATCTTTTAGAATATAAATGGTTTCCTTGAATGTCACTTTTATGGAAGAACGTAATATAATATAAAAAGTGTAGGCCAGTTGAAAAGCACAATAAAGAAACCATCAAAGTGCATGTTTAGTGAGCAAAGCAATGTTGTGCCTTTGAAAATCGGTATACTAAAAGTGAAAATACTAAGAAAAGTAATCCGCCAATCTAAAAAATATTTAGCAATCTAAAAAGTTAGATGGTTTGAAAACTTCTTTGAATTGATATTTAGCATTTTTGACAAAGATATTTCATTTAACAAAAAAGTTCCAGATGCAGTTATTATAAGGAAAATTTGCTCTTACAATAATAATTAAAATAGCAATTATTTTCGGTTTTAGGGTCAACAAAAAATGTTCTACAATTTAACAAGAAATTGTTTTTTCTCTCCAAAATTATGAAAAATCTTGCGTTTTGGCGTGTAACACGCCACTAAATGGAAGCGTGTAATAACGGTTGAATTTTCGACAGAATTGCAAGCTTTTGTAATCGAAATTCTTGTAGTTTCCAGAACTTGTCAAGCTGTCGCTTTCATATTTGCTGCTTTTTAAGCCTTTTCAACTGCCTTTAGCATTGAAATGCATTGTGCTTATTGCGCCTGGAGTTAATTAAAACGAAGATATCAATGAATTATATTATTCGAAAAAATGTTTTTCAAAATATTGCGCGCAAAATTTTTTAAAGAAAAAGAAATTTTAACGTTTTATTTAAATTCTTTGATATACTTATTTATCTGGAGTACTTTCAATTTATAAAGTAGGTATGCTACCAGGGTATAAAGCTCTTTCCGTAATGATGAACTTGTGACTATAGGTTTTTATGTCGTTATAGGATTTTATTTGTATTTAATCTTCAATAAGCTTTTGCATAAATTTTTTTTGTAAATTAGTTATGTTTGAACTTTGGGTTTGTAGTTTACTTTCTCCATCTGATCGTTTAATGCGAAATACATTTTCGTATTAATTAAATAATATTAGATACTTTTATTCAACCTAGAGCGAACAAAGGAAGTATTATATCGCTTGATGTCCGATGCCCTGTTATCTTGCAAGTTAGAACAAGTTCGAATTTAGATGCAGCTAGATATTCTCTTTGTTCTTGTTGTTGTTCTATTGCTATCTCATCTTTATGGTAACATGTAACTTTTGTAGAAAGGGAAATGCGACGAGTTTCCATTTTTGAAGTCAGTCCAGTACCGACCGTCACGTCACATAGTAAGAAAGACGAACTTGGTTCTTTGAATCTTTTCGCTTAATAGCGGAAGTGAGTGAATTATCCAGTCGGAAGACTTAATTGTGAATGTTAGTGTATATGGACCATCATCCTGTATATTTGATAATTTCAAATATAAATATTATCTTGAGTTCAATGTTGTGTTGCTTGATTTTATTGACGACGCATTGGTACCATTTATTATAGTACCGTTTTCTTGTGAAGTATCCTATCGACCCATTTTTAGTCGGAATTCTGGGTACCAATAATTTTTTTAAAGTAAAAATTACCACAGTAAAATATATTATTCTGTATGTAACCATCAGTAGTTGTAGAAAAGCATAATCTAACTATGCATTTAAATTAAAATTATATTCTTGATCACTCATCTTTTACGAAATTTGGGTTAAATCGCAAATTGTTTCAGCTTGTAGCGCAAGTAAAGTATCAAAATCCGTGCATGGGAGAATAAATTTTATAATACCTGTTGAACAAAGAAACATTTGCCATGGTACTGAAATAAATTCGAATATAATTAATTAATAATTATTATTATTAAAATACAGCTGTTTTAGTAATAAATGGTCTTACTGTGCTAGAAAACACTTTATCCCTTACCATTAAGTTGAGTTCACAATATTCATCTGAAATGAACAAGTCATTTGGATTCAGTTAACATGAACGCGAATTGAACCCCCTGACTGATTAAATGAACAACTGACATGAATGGAAGGAGTTGAGACGTTCAATTTGCATTCACATCAATTGGATTCAACTGACTTCATCATTTGAAATTAATAATGTAAATCCAGCTTTTTACTACGTACATTAGAGAAAACTAATTTAAAATATTTTAAAATACAGTATTTTCGACTTAATAAATTTGAACAACAGCAGTTTTTCTTTCAAATGGTGATGAAATATATTGTCGTATTTTTTTTTTGAATGAAGAAGCAGGAAATTTAGTTATAGGAAGGGATTAATTTTTGTATCTTAAAATTTGAATATTTGAATGTTTCGAGCGGCCACTAGGGGTCTCGGCGAAACCGGCAGGGGGCCGGAAGGAAAAGAGGTTCGCGCACCGACCACCAAGTTGGGTGGTTACGAATTTGAGTACTGCCGAAATAGAGTTATAAAAAGTTTTGTTTTTTTTAGAAATAAAGTGATTTAAATAGTATAGTTAGTGTTTAATTCTTTTTAGATTTTCAATTTTACGTCATCTGTCGCAAGAAACGTGGGGCTTGACTGGATAAAAACAAAATTTTATCTAGGAACCGACATTTTGACCCTGAGATATGGATAATTTGAGCAACATGGAACCGAGTAAACGATTAACGGTGGATCAATTTATGAGGGAAATGAACGAACGCTTTGCAGAGATAAAAGAAATGTTCGAAGAATTAAAAAAGTTGGAAAAAGTTAAAGAAGCAAAGGAAGAAATAATTTTGGAAGAAATGTGCCAGACAGGCGTAGTTAGTAATAAAGTCCTTGGATTAAAAGAGGAGATTGAGAAAAAGGAAAACAAAATAAGAGAAAATGATAAGGAAGAAAAAGAAGATGTCACAGGCGACATTATTGAAAAAGTCCTGGAGGAAGAAACTATAAAAGAAAATAAGGTGAAAGTGATCATAGTGAACGAGGGGGTAGAAACTCTGGAAGGAGAAGGATGTCGTGCAGGCGACGTTGTTGTTAAAAAAGCGCTGATTTGTTCCAGAAAACATTTAAGAAGAAGAAAATGGAGAAGCTTACAGGCCAGAAGAAAATTTATTTGGTCAAATAAACAAAATTTCAACAAGGAAATTGGATACGAAATTAAAATAAAAATTACTTCTCCAAAATCAATTTTAGAAGTAGAAGGAGGTCCTAGTCCAGGAGCGTATGATAATTTAGGGAATGATGTGCAGGAGGAAGACGATGGACCGTCCGATGAAGCTATGAGGTTCATCCACGCTGGAAGAATTCTAAAGAGGAAAAATTTAAGAAAGAAGAAAAAAATTCGAGGTCGAAAGAAGATGGCAGTCGTTTTGTTAAAATGGGCATTTCGGCGATGCAGATGGAAGGCCATTGATGTAGTCAACTCCATTAAATTAGCAAGCAGGAATGGAGAAGTTTGAATAAATAAGTAAGAATATTTTGTAAATTTAATAACGACCGCAAACGAAAATGAAAATAGAATAAAGTTAAAAAGGTGTAAATTTGATAAACAATTTTGTAAATGTCATAGACTAAAAATTTAAAATGCAGGCGGTTTATCGCGAGAAAGTTAATCAATTAAAATTAAAGGAACAGTAACGCACCAAATAATCAAAATTATGATTAGCTAACGTAGTAAATTCTGAAAGTTAATAACAATAAGTGAACAATATTCTTTAAAATGAAGTAAGATGGAAATTAAAATTGATCAAATAATTCAAATAAAATTAAAAGTTCTTCGGAGAACAAATAAAATAAAAACGTGGATAATGATAACAATTTATAAATAATCGACATTTTGGGTTTTGTGTTTTTGCAACTAATTAAACAGTTTGATAAGGAAAATTGAAAGTTATATAAAAATTAGTCACTATGAAAAGTAAAGTTTGGATTATAAAGTAGTAACTGTGGAATGTAATATGATTGATGAATTAAATAATTAAGTATTTAGAAAATTTTTAAATGAAACTATCGTTTATAAAGGTAGAAATTGATTAAAGTATAGAGTGGATACGAAATTGTAATTAAAATGATGAATTAAGTCATAGTGAAGAATTAGATTAGATAAGGATTGATTGGAAAATTGAAAAATAGATGAAGTTGCAAGATACGAAGAATAGATGGAAATTATTGGCGAATCCACAACCGGATAATGAAAGGATTGTGAAGAATTACTGAATTTATGCAAGATCGACAGTTTGCTGAAATTGGAGAAAGTTTTTGTCCCTCATCAAAGAGAAATTTGTCAAGATTGAGAAAAATTTGGTGCGATATGATGATTGATTGATTGGATTCTAAGTTAAATCATTTCAGGTTGAATAAGTGCTGTAAATATGATTAGCCTATTTGTTAAATTTTTTATTTAAATTTTAATTTAATTTTGTAAGATTTGCAGGTTGGTTCTTCATTCGAAAGATACGACGTCGTGTACCTTTTGTCATAATCCCTTTTGGATTCTTCAAAAAGTTAGGAAGGATTTAGATGTCGTATTTTTTTTTTGAATGAAGAAGCAGGAAATTTAGTTATAGGAAGGGATTAATTTTTGTATCTTAAAATTTGAATATTTGAATGTTTCGAGCGGCCACTAGGGGTCTCGGCGAAACCGGCAGGGGGCCGGAAGGAAAAGAGGTTCGCGCGCCAACCACCGAGTGAGGTGGTAGTGGTTTTGCTATTTTTGCGGTTTTGCTAATTTTTCGATTTTGAGTGATGTTAAAGCGATAAAGTTTTTTTTTTATAAATAAAGTTGATTGGATATTGTAGTTGGTGCTTTTATTTCTTTTTAGAAGTGTGAAGTATTTTTGGCTGAGCAGCTGGGGGCGAAATTGGTGGCCCGGACCGGTGAATTTATTATTTTGGAATAATTCCGTAGTTGGAATTATCGCTAGGCACAATTTTACGTCAATATATAACGATTCGTTACTATGTATATGCAAGGCTACAATTTCATTACCAACCATTGCGACAGCCAGTGGTACTTTGTTAGCGGGCGGGAGAAGAAAATTCAAAAATGTTTGAATGTAGTAGGTTGATTTATATTTTCTTACACCAATGCGGTTCTGAGGAGGACTACTACGTAGGCTTTTCCATTCCTGTCGGAATATTGCCACTTCTATTGAAGTCTTTACAATCCATTTCTCGAGGTGGATTAATCCTCATTTGCTACTCTTTTTACTACAACTTTTCACCACAGCGTGTGGATGTCCACCGGAATGTCGGGCTAAGAAATTCTGCGAAGTCTGCGACTTGGACCCAGAATTTCCGCTCCGTAACTCAACCAGCGATCACATCACTCCACACCGTGGTCTTGAGGAGGATCTGAGGAGGACAATTCTACGATAATACGTAAATAATACCAAAAGCGGTCACCCATTAATAATGTATTCTCTTTAAAAACGATCCTTTTTCGGGAGAAACAACCAACGCCGTAGAAGAATTGATGAGGAAACTGTCAACAAACAAAATCTATAGATCGAGACCATCATACATCCAATATTATATAACTCATGGAAACAGAAAGGTTTGGGAACTAATATGGAAACTGTCAAACGGCCCAATTCAACTTCGGGAACTGTCAGATATTAACCTAAGGTAGATTTTAAACTTTACACCAGAAGCGAGGAGGTGGCTATTAAGAATTTTTAACCGCTGCAAAACTTCAACAGCATCTGAAAACAGTGGAGACGTGGGAAAATTATTGCGTATCTCAAACCTGGAAGGACTTTCAAGATTCAAGTAGTTGCTGGTTCATTTCATTGCTGTACGATGTATAAATTTTATGAGAGACTGTGCCGAACTGACTAACATCGAAAATTCACGAGCATTCATACGAAATTCAAAAGTATTTCACGAGCGAAGTTTATTTGACCTCCTTCGTCGTAACAGTGAGGATGAATATTACTTAAAAATACTAGCTATTTCGCCAGTTAAGGACGCTAATGGGTTCCAGTATTAGACGAATAGATCCCTGCCAACTATGTTGGAAACTTGAATAAAAGATAATTTGTTAATTAAATTTATAATTAATTATAAATAATTAAAGCATCCAATTTGTCACAATCTCCATGAATGAGACCGAAGGTCGAACAACTATAACGTATACATCTACATATACTGAGTAGGGCAGGAATATAGTGTTGTCAAAATGGTTCTGGAGCGTCTGGAGCCTAGCGGCGGCGCTCTTAACTTTCTGACTTTGGAATGTATTCCTTATCTACCGGTCCTAATACCGCGACATATTGATAAATCTATTCGGAACGGTTGTAATTTGGGAAAAAGGTGACAAGGTGGGAAAACTAGGTTTAGTATTTGAATGACCGTTTCTATTTCTGACCTACCACGATTCAATTTCGGAGTAGCTTCGCCCACAGAAATAATGTTGACTGTAGAATTCAAATTTAATACAGTAATTTCTTAAATAAGCTAGCTCCTTCGGCTCTAATTATTTTATTCACTTATCAACCAAAAGAGGTTTATCAACCTAATCTTCAAAATAATCAATATTAATTCAATTATTAGTAATCAAAATCGCAATTCAGTAATCAGCAGATTGATTATTAATTAAACCTGTGATATTATTTCAATTGTAAAATCCTGGTAATTAAATTTTACTCGATATTAAATTAAGCGCTAATCAATATGATGTCAAAAGTGCGTTAGTTTCTATACAGCTTCTCTACTTACACAACATAGAAAGTTTGTTATTGTAAAGTACATCGTTTAATATTACCAGATTACCACTAATCGAATACAATTGGAATGCAATTGAATTACCTATTTCTTTTGGTAATTGGAAGTACAATAAATTAATTAGTGTTGCTTTGTGTGAGATTACCTAAGAGTGTCGGATTTCAACGAGATGAGCATTCTCCAATCATCAAAGTTCAACAGTTTACTAACCCTTAGTGGTGGTTAAATAGTGCAACTCTATGATGTAAAAAAAAGTCATGGATAAGTTATTTTTGTTGTGGTCATTTTTGATCTTTATAGCGCGGCTGTAAAATAATCTGCTATTGCAGTAGCTTTATACACTTTATTGTCAAATTATAAGTAATTTTTGTTTATTTATTGGATTATTCTCTTGTGGAAGTCACGTTTCAACTGTAATTCATGTCCGGCCTTCAGCTAGCGATTAAAGGGCATCATACGTGTTGTTTAAACAGGTAACCTAATATTACATTATTTTTGAATTGTTCAATTTGAGTTAAATTGAACTTATGTAGTTAGTTTTTCTATACTTTTATACTTTTATACTTTTTAGAAACCAAAAATTTAATTTATTTATCAACTTTATTGCCTTATTACTTAGTTACGAACTGTTTATTGATTGAGGGATTTAGGTTTGGTTGTGGAAGTTTCGCGCTAACATACCAGTGGATTAAATACTTTGACTTAATACTTCGTGGACGTGCTTGGTTTATTTAGCATAGAGAGACTAAAGTTACTTCAGACTATACATAAATCATCAACAAGAAAAATTAGAAAAAATGCATCAGTTACTTGTCCTGCAAATTGTGCTTACTGCCACAGAATTATTATTTGATGAGAAAGTTGTCAACTTATAATTATAAGAATACCATGGTTGGAGAATTTTGTTAAAGATTCTAAGGTGAACTGGGCATACTTCAAGTGATTCACTCAAAATGAATTTTCTGTTTTGACACCGTAAGCAAATTTGATTAAGAAGTTATTTCATAATAATCAAAACAATATAGATAATAATTCTGTTAACGTTTTTGGTATGGAAGGGTACGTGACCTTTAAGGCAAGACGCCACTGTCTAGATGAGAATAAAATCTCACCTCCCCATTATTAAATAATAATTAATAACCCCAAATAAAGGGGCCATAAAATGGAGCTGACATCCGGACGGTTAACTATCATTGACGTGCCCAAATTGTGTTTTCTCTAATAAATTTATTTAAGCTCTAACTTTTCTCTGGCTTATCATGAGTAATATTTACCTCTTTCACGTATTTGTCATATTTTTATGCACAGTTTCCCTACTCACCTGATGAGTTTTTGTACCTTAAGCGCATAAATTATGTTATGTTATGGAAAAACTTTTATTATACCTTTTAAAGCTCTTCTGCACCGTATTCATTATAAGCACTTGTTGAAGTATTCACACTGGAATTGCCTTCAAGGATGTTAATGCATAATCCCTAATTAAAATAATGTAGAATTTAAAATTTCTCTCATAACAATAGAATAAATTTTTTTTTGTACGTATATTATGAAGCTAAAATAATTCAGGTGAAAAGCTGTAATTTAATAAATCCGATTGCGGATTTTAGTTACTATGAATCTGATAATTGCTAGTGTCTCTTGTATAATTTTAATAAATTTTAGTTACGGACAACAAATGCGGATCCTAAGCAGACACCAACAAAATGGTTGATTTTTTGCATAATTCATCTATTCATGTTGGCAGCTGAGCTAAACTTATTTTGGGGGCGGGGGCCAAATATTTAAATTTATATTAAAATTTATATGGAATCCCAATATTTGTAACATATTATTGATTATGCATATTTTCTTAATCTTAAATTCAATATTGGTGCAATGTAGTTTCAATATTGGGGGCCTACATTGACTTTCTATAAAATTATAGTATAGATTTCAATTTTTGTAGCAATATTTTAATTGGACATTGTTCCAATAAATTGTACATATCGATAATATCTGTGAATTCACGAATCATTTTATAAATAACAAAATAATTCAAGTTACGTAAATTGAAGCAGAATATTGCGTGACAAGCATGCAAAAGAGTTTTAAAAAATTACCAAAATTTGAATAATTTCGTGGATAACAACACAAAAGCATGAAAATGTAAAGAAATATTGCTGAAATATTAGAAAAATCTAAACTCATTTTAACTTTTAAATTTATCTGATATCATTTCCTTAATTTTCAAATTAAATAAATCACGATAGAAAATTTTTATTGGAAATAAGAATTATTTAGATGAAAGGGAAATAAGAAAACTGTTGGCAATATAAGGAACATTGGGGAAATAAATTATACATGCCTTGCATGCCTCAAAAAGCAAGCGAAGGGTAAAGTCTATAGCAAAATCTTTGATATGCTAAAATAAGATTTTTCGCAGGGGAAAATAATATCAATTACTTACTTGATTTTTTTTCAAAAACTAATTACGTTTTGTGAGTAAATAATCATTTATAATCCATAATAACTACTAATTTATTTTGAATAAAATTTATTATGCATTATTATACGGTTCGTAATAAAGTATAGTATAAAGATAGCAGTCGAGCACTTGTTGAATATAGTATCTTATTGGACCTGTTGCTTTTAACCTCTGTTGCAGATCTGAACCAACGAAAAGCACGGTACTTAAATTTTATCCTATTCATTACGACAATTAACGCAAACATTTAACTATTAGAAAATTTATAACCTGCAACTATTTGAAGAACAAAAGCAAATACTTCACCCTACTTATACCAATAAAAGATAAAGAATTTTGTCAACTTTTGCTTCTTAATTTTTAATTATTCTTAATTTAACCGAAAAATTCTAAAAAAAAATAAAAAAGTTTTTTTTTCTAATGTAAAAAAAGAATGGACAGTTTGTAAAGCAGTCGATAGATTGCCGCTGACATAATTTATTATCGAAGAAAGCAACTAATGGCTTACTATACCCGGAGGTCTTGAGCTCCATCGATTTAGTTGTGTCAGTTGATTGACGGAACGTATAAGTTTACAAATCAGTTCACTAAAAGCATTCAGTCTGAAATTTTTCCGGTCGCAATTAAATTATTTTTATTATTCATTAATTGTGTCCCAACTCCAATTGTAATTAACTTAGACCACTAACAATAAGATGTTATTTCTTTCGGGATCCATAAAATTACCTAATTATTAGAGTGTCTTTTGAAATAATTCATTAACTGTAGTATAAATTATTGTAATGGTAAAGGTGCTCTAATAACATTGGCATGGTATTGGATTGCTTATCAAAAATATTTCAGCAAAGTAGTATTTCACTTTGCAATTTCTCCGTTATTAGCACGAAGCATAAAAATAATGGAAGTTTGTATCTAACAGACAAATATAAATGAAACACTCGGACGACGGGATATTGAAACAAAATCTTTCATTTTCCTCCAATTGGAAGTCTTTGTTGTTTATATCAAATAATTTACAATTTTTACATTGCTGTATTAAATATAGAGAGAAATAAAAAAAAACTTTTAAACCGCAAGCTAGTTATTTCCATTTTCAGTTGTATTGCCACGAGTGATTTTGGCGCTAATAGTGCGGAAAATCTCATTCCTAAAGCATTTTCTACTACTTTGTAATAGTTAAATTAAAGAAAAACGCTTTGCGTTTGATAGATGGTTGATAGATGAGCGAAGAGCTGTCACCCTGATAACCTTGTCGATCTTATCATCTAAAGATTGATCGTTGAGGAACTAATTTTCTTGTTTTGTGCTTTTCAAAGGCTCTAGCGAAAAGATGCATATTTTGGATTCTATCCAGATTTGAAGAAACTTCAACTGGACATTTGCAGGTATTTTCACGATGTTAATTTGCTAAATTTATTTTTCCAAAGTAATTCCCTAAGTTTTTATGGAGTTGGTGAATCCTATTATTATTTGTTTTGGATAATGATAATTCCTGGGGAATCTTTTTCATAGTTTGGATGGTCCAATCTTGTTGACATCTCCAACACTTTCTTCTCGCCGGCGCCGGTTCAGTTTCCAACTACAGATCTGCAAGCAGTGTTCAGTGTCGCGAATATTCAATCAAGTGTTTTCTTTTGAAAATTATAACAAGTTACAGATTTCATCTTTGAAGCCACACGTTGGGAAAGCGGTTGGAAACGTACGGCTGTCACCATTATTTTGTAAGTTTATACGAGAGCTCGAGGTAAGCAACAATTTTATCTATATTTATCTTTTATCTTATATATCCAACTCGCATGAAGCGACATGTTTATGGGCTTTGTGTTCACTTTTTCTTTATTGTAATCATTCATTGCTACTGTGCATGTTAGCGCAGCCGGATACATTGCAATTTTTGGGGAACTGTGACAACATCTATCAAATTCCGTGTGTCAATAAACGCATTTGATTACTATTTGCGTTTTTTTGAGTTTTTCCAAGCTGCCGATCTTTTTTTTCAGAATCCCACAATCCATGCCTCCACATGAATTGCGAGTTAGTCTATTGCCATCGTGGCAAACAAACTGGAGAGGTCCTCTCCGAATTGTTTCAGACTCTGGTTTCTGTTTGGGTTAACCCTCTCATTAGGGGTTGCGACTCAGAGAGCAGGTTTTGTGACAAAGCTACCCACATATTTTTTTTAAGTCGAATTCAAGCTAATTGTAAATTACCGGTTTTCCATTTTGCGACAACTTATTATGTTTACGCTGAATATTGGAATATTTACGCGATTTGAATTCACTTGGTCAATTTTAATAGTAAAATGTTAGTTTATATCTGCTATTTTAACCTACTTGAGATCGGAACGTTTTCTTAAACTGTCCTTATATTTCTATGTGATTGGGTTTAGACATGTTGATATTTATTAAGGTCATATTATGGATGTATTTGTGTTTGGTGAAAATAACCTTGTGGAATTGTTTTGGAATCCAAATGTATCTATTGTTTACCATAGCATCGATAACTTGGATTTTCGCGGATTATTATTAAAATAATATAATTTGTATTTACAATTCGACCCCCTTCTGTAATAAGGAACCAACCGACATTTCACCTAAAAATTAGTTATTTCCATATTCCAATTCTGGAGTTCCTATTGTATCAATTTCATAAGAAAAACCAAGTTTATAATGGCCCGGTTGGTTCTAGAACCAATTTTGAAATTTAGAAAATTTTGAAAACCACCAAGTCTAATTAGCACATTTATGTGTGAATAAATTAGGAATGGCAAAATATAATTTAATTTAAAAATTATTTGAATTTCTCCAAAGAATGGAGGAATGGAGGAAGAATGGTACCTGCAGCAAGAAGGAAAATAGGAAGGCCACAATAATTAACGGCAGAAGGATAAAAGGCAATGAACTCCCAATGACTACTAACAGAGGGCGACTGCGAGAACCGCAAGGCTTGGCGTGAAGGATGCGAAATACGATTAAATTTATTGTAAATATTCGCTAAATATACGAGTATTATTATATTATATTTAAATTTGAAAAAAATACAAGCATGTAATTTTGAGACAGATTTACAATATTCATTTGAAAACTGTTTTCCTGAATTTATTTGCAACTTGATCTATATTGGTTGGTTCGTTATTGAAAACGGGGGTCCAATGTTTGGTTCAATTGTTGACTTGGTGATGCCTTTCTACTCTGCAAAGGTAAAAAATATGGAAAAAAAGTGAGTAAAATGCTGTTTTCGTTAAAATGAATTCCAATAAATTATTTAAATTTAATCACAAAATTTTCAAGCAATACTAGATGATTATTTAAAATTGTTAACATTCTAAACGGCTTTAACAGCATCGTTAGATCATGCAGATACGCAAAAGTTTATTTTTAATAGGTGTTTCATTTCAAAATTATCTATTTTATGTCTAAATAGCAAACATTACACCCCCATTAAATTTGGAAAGAAACAAAAACTTAGGGAAATCGCCTTTTGCTTGACGAACTAAAGCAGCGTACGGAGTGAACTGAAGGCGAATTCTGTAGCCTACTAGGCCACTAAAGCAAAACTTTCTGGAAATGTTCAAGAGATTGCAAGTTAGCAATTTTTCATTGAGTACTTTCCGACTGCAGTGCTGTACTAAAGCAGTACTTTCTTAAACCAATTTAGAATGGACATTTTTTATTTGCAGTTCACTTTTAGGAAAGCAGAATTACATTTGATAAGAACTAATATGAGATACAATTTCTAAGCCCTGCTGGACGGAGTTCAACAGGAAAGGAGTCAGGCATTAAATTCAGATGAATAGCTAAACACCATTTATGTAAATTGATTAATAATAATAATTTTTTAGACACCACCGGACACCACCCTAATGATGGTAGCTACTCCAACGAATAGTACGAGAGCCACTGACGAATTTTCGGAGTCCAGACCCTAAATAAAAAACCGTAAATGGCAGAGGTTTCCCTTGACGGATAGTGGGGGGAGCAAAGGGGTGAATCTTCAGATGAAAATTCGGTCGGGAACATGGTTAAATAAATGATCAGTTAGATGAAGAACGAGGATGCGATGGTAGAATTGTGTTATTGGTTTTAAGGGGAAAATGGGTGCGAAGAGTTAGGATAGAAAAAGAAAAAACCCAAAGCAATCCTTAGCATGGATGATAATAAAAGATTATTGTGTAGACAATTGGATTCAATAAATGACTTCTGTAAGTTTGTGCAGTTCCACTCTCTTCTAAAAGATTGGAATCAATAAAGAAACAAGTAATTAATCGTTTTTACATAGTTTTAATCTTTTATAGTTACTACAAAGGATGCGTTCCATATAAATTTCAGAGATGATTAAACTTCTTGTTTACAAGTGCTCTTTTGTTAAATGACCAAAGTTTACAACGGTCGTCTGTGGTAAACTCTACAAGCACTCAATAGTTTAAGGGTAACTAGGACGCTTTAGTTTCTACTTCACACTTAAAATTGGTACTAGTGATCCTGACATGTTATTTAGTTGCGTTAATTAATGCACACAACATAGCGTTATTGCATTGTGTAATATTTAACGCAGGTTTAATTATGCCTTACTTGTAAAAACATAATTGTGAGTGGGTAAAATTATAGCGAGAGGAGACAATACATTTTCAAACAACATTTTTTTCAATTTAAACTGTATGAGAAAATGTAAACATAATTTAAGTAGTTCTGACTTTATTAAAGTACGTGTAACACAATAAACTTTAATTGAATGTTACTTTATGTTTCAACATTCCGAAAGTTTGAACGGCACGAAATTTTCCAGTTTCAACAAAATTGTCTTTCAAAGCAAATACTGTAATAGAAAAAATTTAATCATTTTTGAATTATAAATACCAACATAGATCGAACACTATAATTCATCAAATATAATATCTAGACAAACTTGTTTAAGTTTATCAAAGTGATTTTTTTTAAACAAATTTTATTAAACTTGAATCTTTGATCAAGATGTAATTTTCAAACAATTTTGCAATTTCATCGAAAACAAATTATTACAGTAAAACGTGCACTGATCAAACAAATTTGAAATAGTTTCAAGTTTGTAATTCGGCATTAAAGTACCGTCAAGTATTCGGCAAAAGATAGGTTACAACAGTAGGGAAAACTTACAATTTCTCTTTTGTGGCTAATATTTTATTAAATTTTATTTACCCAAACAGAATTTCTAAAAATTGTATGGTAATTTCATAAATTATCTTGTAAATCTATTTTGTATTGTATTGTCATCGATAGTCCGCTCCGTCAGGAAAACGCTTATTCGCGGAAATTGAATTCATCCTTCGGTTCGGACAAAAAAATACAAGCCGGGGTTAATCGTGAAAAGACAAAAAACGAATTCATTTTTTGTAAATAATGCCGCTTCGGTGTTTGAATTTTTCGTTTTTATTCAATTACGAAATTGCGTGCTACTTTTATAATATCATTATCACATCGCAATAATTTGTCTCAATGCATTTTCCAAGATTAACTTACGGATCAACGCTGGTTAAATTAAATTATCTTGTGCTTAAGCAAAACGTATTTTCTGGAAAATTATAATTCTACAGGTTATATTGTTTGACAAACAATTAAAAGTAATTACATCTGGGAAATGTGCATTTTTGTTAACATCAAGCAATGCAATTAAATTAAAAGACTGCCACAGGCAATCTCATCCCTTCTTTAAATACTTAAGTTTGTTATAAACAAACCTGCCACACTTGAGATTTTCTGTGCACGTTTAATTTGTCTTTTATTTATTTAATTTGGGTATAGACAGCTTTTCTAAATACAGGTTTGATGAATTTGCAATTAACAAAAATTTGTAGAAACAACAAATTTGAGATGGAAATTGAAACAAGTGAAAAACAAAAGTTGTTTTAGAATTAACAAGCACCCGAAGCGACTATCAATTAATTAACTCGAAAGATTATGTTTTTGCTTTTAATTGTTTATTTGTAACTTTGTGTTGGTTGGAGTTTTCGTGCAAAAAGAATTACTTTTAATTGTTAAAAATTGTTTTTCGTTTCGCCAAAAAACTACTAAAATTAGGTATATTTTAATTAACTAAACAATTTCGTTATCAGACAAGTGCGGTAATAAACGAGTGAGTGAGATAATAATGACTTTTTAAATAATTTTTACACTTTTCCTTTACTCGCATGCAAAGTAACATTTTCGGCACAGTTTCTAAGGTCAAAAAATTGTGAATTTTTTTGAATAGTTTTCTTTAAAAAAATTATGAAATTACAAACAATTGTGAATTTTTGAGTTGGGCAATGGAACCAGGAAAAACGCTCTCTTGCAAAAATGGCAGAAGAGCGGGGTAGACTTGTAATTGAGTGAATTTTATGACATAGAAAACGGAATTTCTTTTTATTTGAATAATGTACAATATGTAAATTGTTTAATTTAAGTTAATGTAAATAATCGACAAACAAATGCATGGTTTAAAAAAAAAATCGTTACAAGTTGTTTGAATTATTGAGTTAAATTAGGTAGTGTTTGGGGACTGCTCTTTAGTAAAATTGACTAGGAAATTGAGGTACCCATGATAGTAATGAAAATAAAATGTGAAGGGAAAATTTATAAATAATTGACATGCTCGAAGAATGAGTCAAACTGGTAATAAATAAAATGAAAACATGAGAATTTCTTATTTCTCCGATAACATTGGAACGAACAATTTATTCAACTATTTGAAATGTGGTTGCAAATGTAGCTAAAATAGAACATATTTGAAATAAAATTAAAATTTGAATACAAGCAAAGTTTAAATTAGAAAATTAAATTATAAGTAATTAGCAATTATCACAGAAAATTTTTATATTTGTTTTTTTGTTTGTTATTTCTTTTTTTGATGAGAAATGTCAAACCAGAATGAAAAGGATACGGACCTAGTGCAAAGTATCGCCCCATATAAATATGGTCCATAATTGTTTATGTTGATACAAAATTATGAAACTCTTTTGAAAAGATTTAATGTTTTAATTTAAGCTTAATGAATGACCACTTCGGTCTGCTAATGTATTTTAAACTCAGTTAACTAACTCTTCATTTACATGAGAACCAACTTTTGTTAATAACATTTAGATTTCTATTATCAATTCATATGGGATTTAGATGAAGTAGTCGTTTGGTTAATGAAAAAGTGATCGATTACTTTAGAGAGGATATTCGCATTATACAAAATTTTAATATTAATATTTTTGCAATCTCAATTAGATTCAAAGTAGATTATTTTTCATAGAGCATCAGTTTCATATTAAATGATGAATTCTACGTTAGCATTACAAGTCTAAATAAAGTAGCTTTTTTACAGGAAAAAAATAATTAAATATTAAAATTAAGCGCATTCTTACGTTGTGTTTCAATTTATTCCAAACTTGTTATTCTACCAACTATTTTCCTTGATGTTTTAAAAATGTTATGATAATATTATTAACAAAGCTTATATTTTTTAATTAGTGTAAATTGTTGTTTGAGGATAATAAATAGAAACTACTTACAAAATTAAAAAATAAAATAAACAAATTAGGTTACACACATTTATCTAACTTTTTTTAATCAATTTAAATAATCAGCGTAATTAAATTATGTCTTACGAATAATAATTACGTCATAAAAATCATGGTCGATGTACTCTTAATTTTATCTGCAAAAATTAAATGACTTAAATTGAATTTGGGTTGCTGTGGTTACTCATTAACATTTGCTTCCTGTTAAGTGAACTACATAAATTATTCTAAAAGTTATCAAACCCTTATTTTCGATCAAATTATTAAAGAAATTAACCATGATATTAACGAATAAGAAAATTAATTGAACTTGTTTACTTTTAAGTTAAATGTTATTGTTTTTGAGGTAATAATCACCACCATTTCTTCTAAAAGCAATTTTCGACTTATGCCACTTCAATATTCAACCATTTTCTTTGTTTTCACTTAAATTGTATACGGTTTTTTATTTTGCTTTTACTGTTCCCTAAAAACCCATTTCCTTTACTAATCTCTTTTTCTTTTTAAAATGCTGAAGATATGCGATACATAATTTATACATAGTTTTATAACATTCCAAATAGCAGAATTGTATTAGGCTTTCGTGCCCTCGTGAGATATACCTTGGTTATATTGATTTAAATTTCAAATATGCTCCGTTTTTATATTTTCTGGAACTAATAATGTACTTAAAAATAATGTATACAGTGCAACAATGTAATGTAAATAATCCAAACAAATTATAATCAAAAAGTAAGTAAATAACTTTTATTTACGTTGCTTGAACCACATACTAAAAGCATGTTTAAAGGTGGCAAATTTTCAATTTGTTTTTGATAGAAACATGGAAGTGTCATTTTGTGCCGATAAGTGGAATCCTCGAAGACCGAGGTTCTATTTTGTTTACTTTTTCTCTCATTTTTCATCCGCTTACACGTCTTAAATTTAATAAATTGAAAATTTAAAAATGCTTCGCCTTATAAATTTATGCTTTATTTATACTCAATAATTGCTTAATTTTTAATAAATGGTTCTTGTTATCAGTTGCTAGCAATAGCTAAGAAATAATTAAAAGGAATATTATTGCGATGGTTTATTTGAATTTCAAAACCTCATTTAAAATTATATTGAATTTTGTATTATATGTTATGAGACACAGATCAGAACCTCGCTCTCAAGATACGCTTTTAAATTAATAAACTTGTCGCACACTAATCAAATTTTACGCAGCGTTGAATTTTCCAAGTTTCTTAACTGAAAACTACAGATTTTACTACCACAACTTGCGCAATTCACTTCTTCTATAGTATTGTCGTATACCTATATGTAAAGCTCTTTGAGCAATTAAGAAAGGCAATAAATCGGTGTTTACGCTGAAGCACTTTATGTTCTGAGTCTAACATATTTATTTTGAACGAAATATTTCGTTAATTGTTTATATTACATAGCAAAACTAAAACAATCGCCTTGAAATATAAAAATAATATTTCCTGTGAGACCGAAGGCCTAACAACTGTGGCCTTAATAATACTAGAATATTTTGTTTAATAAATAATACTGATAATATAACGTCAGATAACTGACAATCATACCGAGAAACGACCTAAAGGACGGCTACTTTTCTATCACCTCAATTATGCATTAAATATTTATAAAATGCTCTAAAGTGCATGGACATAAAAAGCAGATTTTAAGATTTTCTTTCTCGAAAAGAGGTTATTTTATTTATTTTAAAATTCTTCTATTTAAAAGTATGTCTGTTGAGGTAATAAACAAATTTTTTAATGAAAAATTATGAAAACAAAATACTCTTTATGGCAATCAATATCACTTATCAAGGTCAAACTCCAAATTTTGTTCACTGAAGCTGCATTGAACATTTTAATTTCCTTCTCTATCCTTAGTAGATCACATTTTTTTTAGTTATTACGTTGACATTAAATCTGCAGGTATTAAACCTGATTATCTTTATTATCAGCAAATTTTACAATTGAGGTTTAGCATTCTTGGTAGATTATCGTCGTTTACGTTCAGATTTTTGAAGAATAAATTTGAAGAATTGTTAACTGAACCCAAGAACAGCCAAAGCGCAGGGGGAAAGAAAAAGAAACAAACAGGATTGAAAACAAGAGATTCAAAATTTGGACTGAGTTTGTACTAAAAGACCAGATGTTTAACATTTGATTTTGGCTTAGAAATGTGCATTTCTCGAGATATATTTGGAGGGGAAGACCTGGAAATGCTGGATCAGCAGAGGATCACTTAGAAAATTTTCGTCTGAACCGGGTTGGAAAGGTGTAAAGGTAGGAAGCTTTAAATTTGGAGTAATGCTATAAGGAGCTGACACGTGAGGTTTGTAGATTGGTCTTTGGGATGCAACATTTTTAGTAGTATAGAGACGCTTGTGTGATTTCTGCACCTTTTTATTTGAGAGTATTTTACTGAGCGATGGTGGAAAACCTATCGTCGTATATGGTTGTTTTAATGTTTATTTTAACACCGGGGAGTTTGAGTCTCGGGATATTGTCAATATTGTCATCTTCGATTTAGCTTCCTAATAAAAAAGCACCATGGGTGATTTTTCAATTTTAAAATTTGATAAATTTTTGATTTTGAGACGGGTAGATTTTGAAAAAATTGTGCATTTGTTCTATGTTAATCATTGCTTTTGGCGTGAAGAGGTAGCACCAACACTGCCATTATGATAACAAGGCGTTGAGCTTTCAATTAAAGTTTGAACGGCCAACATACCCGATTTCAGGAAAATTTGCTATTGTATTAATTTTGTGAAAAGTTTGGTGAAAATTTATTTTATAAAGTTTGAAGATTAGTAGCGAAAAATCCGGAAAGAGGAGGATCTTTTTCAAGACGCTGGGGCGGACAGACGTCCATCTTTCGCTTTTCCTGGTGTTTTTCCTAAATGTCCAAGTTTGGACTCAGCTTTCCATATTTTTAACTGGCTAATATTCCCGAGTATCACCCGATTTTGAAGCCTGGAAAACAGGAATAAATTTGAATTTTATTTGAAGTTGAAACGTGGAAAATTTTATTGGAAACCGAGCGAGTTTTTATTTTTGAATATCAGGTCTGAAATATTGAAGATACGTGAATTGTCTGGATAAATTCATTAATTTTCCCTTTTGGCGAGCAAAATATAACGAGTCTACAACGAAATCGGAGTGGATTTAAGTAATTTGGAATCGCATGTGAGTTTGTGGTTATTTTTATGAAGAGAAAATTGACTGCTGTCTTAATAAAATTTGGAACAAGATATTTGGGGAAGAATTTCCAAAATCCAACGATTTGTAAAAAATGTATTATAATTTTTCTGAAATTGCTTTTAACCAGCAGGTTGCATTTGAATTCACAGTACTAGTTAAAGGACACATTAGAAGGAATCTTGGCTATAAAGTGTAATTTATGAGGTGATAATTTTTATTAAATTTATGAATACACGAAATATTAACTCTTATCAATTAAAATTTTTATTTTTGCTATAAGAGTTATTTTTATATGAGAAGCTCATCTATAGCGTTTTCTTTTGTTTGCAAGTAAACAAAAAACGTTTTGTTTCTGAGCTAGCCTTGGCGTATAAAGTTTGTCTGTACTAAAAGCCAATACGTATTTCCACACAAATTTTAGTACATTTAATCATAGCGGTAGTATACGACAATAATATATTCAATTCCTGTGGAAGATTTCAAAATATTAGATGTAATTCTTGGGAAGCGTTGGTATATTCGATCATTTGAGTATATCAAAAATAAGCAAAAATTTTGTAAATAAGCTAAATTATGATAAAAATTTTTAGTATAGTAATAAGAGGACAGGATCTTGCACTGTTGAGAGAACATTTGCAGGCAACAGACTCGTCCTTTGTGGCGAAATATCGATATTGATGATTTGATGAATATTAATTTCAATAGATTTCAATAGCTGATTCTCTATGAAGTTTTTAGAACCATTCGTAATTTTGCTAAAGTGTTGACGAAGATTACAGCAAATATTTTAGAATCATATTATCGGTCTAGGTCAAGAGGACGCGACTGAAACGCCGCGCCGCGACGAAAAGGACGCGAGCGTTAGGACACAGACCCAAAAAGACGTAGGTCCAAAAAGACGCGGGCTATAAAGACGCACACCAAGAAAGACGTTAAAACTTATTTTACATTATTTAATTGTGTGGAATTATTGGATTCAAGTTGGGAAGTGTTCTGTCTTCTCCGTTCCGAACACTCCAAACCATTTTAAGAACGTTATACCTCCCCTAGAGCTGTCCTACTTGGAAAAGTGTGCTACTCGCAAAGGGATGAATCTTTCCTTTTTTCAATCACATGATTACGTAATGTAAAATAATTTTTCTGCGTCTTTATGGCAGCGTCTTTTTGGGTCTGCGGCTTTATGGTCTGCATCCTATGGGTCTACGTCCTTTTGGATCTGCGTCCTTTAGGGTCTACGTCCTAACGCTCGCGTCCTTTGTCCGTTGTCCGGCACCTTCACATTATGCATAAGAAATTGTTTGGAAAAGTTGGTATAAAGACATAGGGAAAAGCCGTTTCTTTTTCTCTATTAAACCAAAACTACTGCCACACTCTATATAAGTGTGAGCAGGTCAGTCATATAAGCAATATAAATAGGTCAGATGTAGAGTTGGTGCCAAAAAAGCAATTGTTTGCTGGTGGTTCATTTTTGCAATGAAGAGGCGTCGGGCTGAATTAAAAATGCGATCTGCATAATCGTGCATAATAGCCTAATTTTACTTTTCATGCACTGGCACGTGTTCCCTCTACATATCTACTACGCAAAAAATTGGATCCACCCGGTCATCTCTTTTAGCACCAACTCTAAAACGATTCCAGGACACTTGATCCATTTATTTACCTCCAAATTAAATCTAGATATCTTCACTTAAATTCTGTTACTAGCTAATAAAATGGCAGTAGAAAGGCGAACAAATAATGTTCTCATATATTTTTACTAAAGACTGGAACGGAAACAAATGGGTCACTTTATATTTTATAATAAATGAAAACGAATTAAATTTTTCAGTACTTAATATTTTTATTGGCAATGTATAATATCAATCTACATAAAAATTACATAAAACAAAATTTTTGTATTAATGGCCATAAAAATTTCGGACCTTTCTTTTTATACCTGCCATAAGGGTTTGTACATCGGCAACGCTTATGGAATCGGCAGCTTTTTTATATTTTTTTTTGAATATATTAACATTTCCTGCCGTACTTTTGGTTTTTTTTAACTTTTTTTTAATTTGTGCCCAATACTTTTCGATCGGGCGTAGTTCAGGGCAATTTGGAGGATTTGCATCCTTAGGTACAAATTTTATTAAATTTGCATTATAAAATTCGATGCTTTTATTACTGTAGTGGCAGGTAGCTAGGTCGGGCCAAAACAATGGTGGAGTGTCATGAGACGCCAAAAAGGGCAGTAAACGTTTTTTAATGCACTCCTTTAAATAAATTTCGGTGTTTATACTGCCCATTGTTATGAAAGATGCGGATTTATGACCGCATGAACAGATGGCCTGCCAAACCAGGTACTTTTTTGGAAATTTAGATATTTTTTTGGTCTTAAATTTGTCGTCAACTTGTCCTCGACCTTTTGAAACATAATATTCCTGTCCTGGAAGCTGCTTGAAATCGGCTTTGCAGTACGTTTCATCGTCCATTACCACACATGAATTTTTGCATAAAAAATTTTCGTACAATTTGCGAGCTCTGGTTTTAGCTGTTAATTCTTGCTGTTCTGATCGATTTGCCACTGTTTGTACTTTAAAACTTCGTAGTCCAGCACGAATTTTTATTCGTTGCACCATAGTGTGCGATGTGCCAACTTTGTCCGCAATATCCCTTAGCGAAATGTTAGGTTTCTGCTTCAATTCCGCGATTACCTTCTTTTCCAGTTTTTTATCCGATGAACCTTTTTTTCGACCGCCACCACTTTTTCTCTCTACACTAGCTTCTTTTTTAAACTTGGCCACAACACGTTGCACCGTTGATCTCGGCAAATTTAATGATTTTGCTAATTGCCGGTGGGATAATTGCGGATTTTCAACGTGTCCGGAAATAATCCTTTTACGGTTGCTCACTTGTACACTTTCCATCTCGTTACTTGTTAAATACTAAAATACGACTGAGTAGGTATACTTTTGAAAACCTATTTGGTACCCCACAGTCATAAAATTTTAGTGGTTTAGTCATAAATTACGGTTTACACCATAAATTTAGGTGACCCATTTGTTTCCGTTCCAGTCTTTACTACCAACTAATAATACTAGTTATCAACTGTTGGAATAATGCTCTTAACTCATTTTTTTAAATAAAAAGTGCGCTTGAAACTGCTCTATCTTAAAATTTTAAAATCGTTATGAATAAAAATGGAAATGTATAACTGGCATTCACAGCATTGCATTTTTTTTCCTACGACGGAGAGCCAGCCCGACGAAGAACCCCCTACCTGGAGGACCTGAGAGACGGCTAGAATAAAGTTCTTACTTCACTCGGATTTGAACCGGGTATTTAGCATTCATAGTCAACTCGCATGACCACTATATTCCGACCGTCTCTTCAGTCATTTAAATTAACAATAATAAACATTTAAACAATTTTGAACTTGATTGTACTGACTGCTTAAAATAAGTTCATTCCATTTATTTTGTTAACAAATGAAGTACTTTGAATTTTTATTATTAATTTGCGTAATTTCACTTATTATTAGCATCACAATAACAAGATATATTAATGTTCATTAAACATTCGTAACATTGTTAACGATGGCCAGCTTTAAGGTATAATTTATTTCAAAAGAAAGGTATTATTAAAACAAACTTTTCTTTAAGTTCGGTCGAAGTTATACTACCCTCGAGAGTCCAAACCAAACGTATTAAGAATACGTAATATATTAACCTTGAGTAAATGGAGTATTATTATCGAATCGTCGCCGTCGTATAAAAGACTCCACGTATTTTATATTTACTTTTACTCAACAAGTTGAAAACTTGCAGAATTCTCTTTACCTGTGAGTTCAGTAAGATGACTTTCCAAGTGTAATACTTACTCTATTGTTTCCTCTGAAAAACTGTTGATAAACAGTCAGCAATATTAGCTACTTCAGTTAAAAACAACCAAAAGTACGAATCGACTTAAATTTAACTTAAAATAACACGGATCTGCCATATTTGTTGCTAATTCTACGATAACATTTTTAATTTGTTAGTTGTGGTAACAAATATGAATTGGTGGTATCAACTGCAGGTAGAAAGAATTTAACTTCATTCGAGTATGGAAAACAAACCTCTCACGTCTTTTTTATTATTATTTGTCTGTCAACCGCTATTTGGTTCCCAAGTATAATTTTAATAAACGAAATTACTATATTAAATTAAGTATTCTGTTTTATTTTGCGCTAAAGGGAAGATTTCATCCAGCGATTCAATCATCGATCGAACAGTTATCAATCTGAACTCGCGGAATTGGCCTGGCCGCGGTTTAACCATCCAACGAGGGCCTGGTGGCAGCTAAGTGATTGTTAAATTAATTCGTCTTCAGGTCACAAAAGAATTAAACAGTTACTAAATAATTATTTGATTATTTAGTTCCAATTCATCATTCAATAAAAAGATGTAAATCAGTGTAAGTGTAAATACAGGCAAAAGCCATAACTTGCTTACCGATTGAATTATAGATTATAATTTTAATACGGTACATTTCCAAGAACAAATTGTTGATTTATATGACATTTTACGGGAAAATTATATTTATCTCCTTTTAAAACTTACCCTTAATATATTTAACCTGGAGTTTACAGATAATTACTTTTTCTTAGATCGGATCGTGTAATGAACTTGGTAGATTTGAATTAAAAAGAAAATTATTTTCTTATATTATTTTAATTTAAAAATTTATCTTTATGCGTGTGACCGCAGAACAGCCTTCCGCTCGCAATATAATATTAATAACAGATTTCTTGTTTTTCTAAAATTTCACCTTGAGACGTTGTTGAAAGTATCCTATTACATAGTACAGTAAAACATCCTTAACTTCCCAATTATTTATCGACATTCGCGATTTTCTATTTGCTATTTAGTTATTAAATTTCCAATTACGTGATTAATATAGTTTTGAAGCTTAGGAAATTTCCTCGATATCACCCTGCGTGCTGATGAATAATTAAGGTAATAAATAATTTTTAAATTATGCCTACGGAATTTGATTTTATTACGATCCAATTTTGCTAATCTTGAATAATTTATTATCATCCCTTGATAATTATTGTCTTATTTGCACGAATTTAGATCAATGATAACCGTTTGATTAAATTTTCCTAATAATCCTTAATTTCCAGTATAAAATTACATACATGATGTGAAATTTACATTTTCCGCTTCCTAAATGGCACTAAAACAGACTTGAAATTGAACGATTCTTGAATACGAAATTTGTCGACTTGGCAAATCAAAAAAAAAAGCGCCCAATCTACAAAAAACTACATTTAATAAATGTTTAAGTATTTCTGGTTAAAAAGCGACCTATGCTAAAAATTGTAGTCTGAATAGTACTTATTGTAAACATCCAATCCACTTTTAGGTCACAACCGTTTTGAAGTTTTTGTTCTTTTTAGTAAAGTGAAACTTTAACATTTTATTAAAAAATCATTTAAAACATGAAATATAATTTTTCACTTTGAATTTTCAAAATTTTGTAAATTGCTTTGTGTACTATGCCTTCAAAAATGTGACTTTCAAATTAATTAATGTATAGGAAGATACATCAATAAGTGTCTAATTGACTTTGTATTTGTTTAGTACAGTTAATTTACTTTGGTTACCTATACCTATATTATCAATTACTTTTGTAGGATCCCTTTGCGAAATACTTTAAAGTTTAGAATATAACTTACCTTTAAAGCATAATTAATTAATTTATTATAACTTCAAAATTAATTGCTTTATTTCACTAGCTTTTACTGAATTTATATTTATACACACGAAGGTATGTTTATATAAAATTCAAGCTACAATACAAATATTCCAGAAAATGTTTGTTTGTTCTTAGGGAGAAACGAGTAGTAAATTTATTTCCGCATTCTATATTAAACTTTAAATAAAATTTCTTTGTAGATGTAAATTTGATTAGCGATGTAGAAAATATTATATACCTAGTAGATACACAGTAATATATTAAAATTTGTTCTTAGAAATCTGCGATGCGTTTCAAAATAAACGTAATTAAAGAGGGAGGATCTAGTAATAAAATTTGAAATTACCGAAATTACTATTATCAAAACTTTTAAATTAGCCTCTTTGCTCTCTCTTCGGGACAGGGTTATTCCTAACGCACCCTGATTGATTCTTGAACTTTTTTCGGTTCATTACTTTTGTATATTATTTATTATAATTTTACGACAGCAACCCTCTGCAATTCTATCATTTTTATTCAATTCAGTCATTCTCACTCAGAATTCAATCGTAGCTCAATTTTTTATTGATTGATTATGTAGTCACCCTGGATTAAAATTCGATTTTAGATAGAAAATTGACTATTTTGATAGATTTTGGAAGTTTTAAACAAATTGCGCCATTTTAAGATGTCTGATCGTGACAGAAACTTTCCACCCTTCTTGATTTTATCAAAGGTTTTATTGAATCACCTAGTGCCCATTTACTTTTCTACAGTTATAGTTATACAATAAACAATATAGTTTATTTTTATTTCTCTTTATTAATAAGTGCATTCTAAATTTTCAAGTAAGTAGTATATAATTTTTAATTAAAAAAAATTTCAAAAGCATTTCATATATTTATTTTTTCTCCTTAAATGTTGTTTAATTATTAAAAGCCATAATTCTATAGAGCAGATGTAAATTAAGTGCCTAAATAATAAATTTTAATTTTGATTAATGCTGCAATTTATTAAATGCTCTATCAAAAATTAATTACATTTTCGGAGACTTGAAAAAACATTTAAAATTTGGTGGTCGCTTCACGAAATGGTTGATACGGTTAGAAAGACAAATCTGCAATGTGATTGATGTTCGCGGTTTAAACCTCAGCACTTTCTATGCTGAAGATATTATGACATGAGATTGGTATCTACGGAGACGAAGGCATCGAACAGGTGGCCGCACGCTTTTAGTATTTGGTTTGGTTGCAGCTATAAATACAGTCGAGCCGGGTCGAGATCGATGAGAGAGGACGCTAGGGAAGTTCAGCTCCAGTCCCCGGAATCGACAAGAACTCAAAGCTTTCACTCCTTCTTCATGTAAACATTTCTACTTCGTACGTATGTACAATTGATGGATGTATCATTATCTAGATTGACTTCATCCTGCGCATATAAACTAACAATAAAACTAAATTATATATTTGCTTTAATACATCCTTATCTCGTATTCGTATCATTGGTTCTCCTTCATCTTACGTGAACTGTTTCCAAAATATATAATTAAAAGATTCGGTTTTACAACTACTCAAGCACTTCTAAACAAAACTTAGTAATAGAAATTGAATTTCTGATAAAAACTTCCGAAAAAACGAAACAATTTGTACTCGAATTTGTATTATGGTTCCAAAAATTATAAATGTGCCATTTCCTAACATCTTCTATCAAAGATTTGGTTTATGATGTATTTTAGCAAAGTGAATTTTAAAATGTAGCTGTTTAAATATTCATCCAAAAACTTCTTGAAAAGTAAAATAAATTCGAAAATATTTGATATGACGTATCGGTGACGTATAGCTATACGTCACTGATGAGATCTAACAAGATCGAAACATGTCTGTCGTTGTTGTATTTTGGTTATAATTTGACTTATTTTCGAATTTATTTTACAATTTCTTAGCAACTAGTTAAGTTGCGCCACTTTGACCTCCCGAAGGGTCTTATTGATTGATGGTTTATCCTCAACATATTTAGTACTGTCGTAATGACATGTCTTCACGACCTCTCGAAAAGTGCTTCCACAACACCTCCGTGTGTTTATTGTACTTCTTGAAAAGTAAATTCTAAAATAGCTTTTAGGATATTGTGATTGTTGTTGAGTACAAAATATTGTAGCTATGTAGACTTAGCTGAATAACACCACAATACAAAAAATTTGAGTTATACCAACTACCAAGACAAATACAAGCAAAGTATATTGAAACAATTCAAAAAGCAGACTTTAGTTAATAGAATCACTTATAACTGAAGAAATATTAAGAGCCAAATGGAGATTTAAGAATAAAGGAAAGGTTATACTATCTACTTTTTATTAAAATTTTGACAATATGAAAATATTAATTTTCATAAAAATGCAGTTTTTTGCTGATAAAGAATCTAAAAATAGGTAAGTTACTTTTTAAATATTCTAAAGATATTCTTTCACCAATCTTTTTAAAACCTCATAATGGTTTTGAAATAAGTCGGAAAACTTTTTATTAACTTCATAAAATTATACATTGCTTCTTTTGTTGCATAATTTATTCTGTCAGTACATTATTCTCGTCATATTTAAAAGATTTTCGTAAATCGGTTAAGCTTTTATTAAAATATTAATTAGTAATTTATAAATTCTAAAGCAAGTAATCGCTCGTGCAAGTTCAACATCCACCTGTTGGGTGCACGGAATAGCTGTTAAATTTCTTTATGTATCTACTATATTGCGTTTTTGAAAATTAGTTTATTCTTTATTATATTAGTTTACTCTTTAAACTATTTAAATTTGTTTTCAAATATTATTGTTTATAATTATTTCTGGAAGAAAGCAATTAGGAAGTTTTGATGTTTTTTCTTCTTCATTGTTTGATTGATTGGTCACAATCCCCGAAGTGCGACCAAAGTACGACAGGAAGCTAAACAAATAAGACTTACGAACTAAACCCTTCAAAAAACATAACCTAACGCCGAAGCTCACTGATTGCTAATCTTCTTGGAGATACCTCAACAAACGTAAGCACAACAAACCATTGAGTGGTTTGTGTGCCATCCAATTTTAGTGTTACTGGTTTTAAATATTTCACACAGTGCATAAATCTAGTGACTACGGTGAACAATAATAATAATGAACAATTTTGTCGTGGGAGGTAACTCAATTACAGATTTAAAGTGCTCGCACACTTAGGCGAAGTGAAGCGACAAGTTTCTTTACGCCTAAGTGTGCGAGCACCTTAAACATTTATTTTTTCAGACAAAAGTTTGTACAAATTTTTCATTAATTTTATAACAGATTGTCTGAAAATATTGTTGCACAATAAAATCATAGCAAGTTCAGCGGCTATCAAAAAAAAATGTATAGCAAAGACATTTTCAATTTATCGATACAATTTTGGTGGTCTAGAGTAATTCTCCTGAGAGATTTGCTTTAGCATGGTCTGTTGAAGTCAAGTTAAGTGGAACCGAAATTTTTCTATAAAAATGAAATAAAAGTAGATGATTTTCAAACGGAGTTATAAGACGCTCGATAGCACTCTTGCCCGTGCGACATACTTGATTAGGCAGTTGACATTTTTGTGGACACAAATAGTTTTTCGGGTGTTATACAAAGCGTCCCAACGATCAATAAAAAATTCTCACGTGGTGATAGAAGACACTTTTATAAGGCAAAAATTCAACTAAACTAATTGTCGAAATTTTAATCCTAAGGAGGTAATCCACACAATACTTCTTATTTCTGTTTTGAAACGTCCATACCATCATAACTAATGATTAAGTATTAATCGTTCAGTGCTTTTTTCAAGAGGCTGAAATGATCTACAAACTAGATTATAAACCTTTGTTGTTTATAACCACCTGTTTTTGAATTCTTCAGCCTAATAAACTTTTTGAAAAACTTTGACTTAAGTTTAGACATAAAAGTTTTGATTTATTAGAGAAATATATTAAGTTTTGTTTTAAAAAGTGTCTGTACCACCATCAATAGATGGTCGATTCGTTAGCATGGTGAAGAAATGCTTTTACTCCCAATGCTGAGTACCCATTTCGACAAGGAACCAAGTGAGAACATAATTTTTGCAAAGGGAAAGTACTTGAAATCCCAGGATTACAAAGCAGTTCAAAAATACCCATCTAAGAAAGAGCATTGTAGTAGTCATTGGGACACCCTGTATATCAGTATTCTTTTTAAATTATTGAGTTTTGTTCCATATGCTGAATACGCTTAAGGCAAATACCTTTATGCTTTGAAATATTGCATCGAGAGTTTTTAACTTGAATATAAAGAGCAGCTTTATGTCCAAAATATTTATTATTAAAAATAAATACTAAATTATTGAAAATTGAAACTAAATGTTTAGATCTAACTAAAATCAATTGACACTTTTCAACACATACGATCCGATCACTAATTTATATTTGATGTAATTAGCAATGTCAAAATGTGTGAATGATCACATCGACAGTCATGTCTAGGTAAATGTAGATATACAAATTATCTATTGTCATGTTATTATTTTACACGCTATGATTAAATAGTCAAGTTAATTTGGTTCTATTAATGGAGACTTAACTAAAAGATCATTGCTAAGCAATAGAAAACGTTCGTTCACTCTAACAAGCCAATAGCAATCCACTTTTATTTTTAACGACTCGTTAGAAGTATTATGAAATCGGCCCTAATTAATTTAAAATGGCTAGTTTTATTAATAACGCTTCTACATTTCATAATCACATACAAATTGTTGTTCACAATAATTATTATTATTATTAACAATTTATTCATGCTCTACTTCATTTTATATCTTTCCAAGAAGTTTTTAAAGCAACGTGTATGTATTTTTATATTTTTTAAGTTCCTGATTTTGTATGTTATATTTCGTAACCAGTTGCAATATTTTACTTTACATAACTGATTGGAAAAAGTAAGACGTTAGGTAACTCGAATAGTGACACATTATTGAATAGTATTAGCTACAAATAAATATGTAGGTACTAAATATTTATAATTTACTATTTAAATTATTATTTGGAAAGATTCTTTAGAATATAATTAATTATTTTCAAAAAGCTTTTATCTGAAACCGTAAGAAAACTCCAAGCGACATTATTTTACATAGTAAGTGCTGCTTTAATTATTTACAATAGGATATAGATATTATATTATTATCAATGGATAACTCGCGATATATCCTGATAAAAGCCCAACTTATTGAATTTCCACTAAATATACGAAAAAACCTGTGTTTATTGCTTTTACATATATTTTGCTTGTATCATTTAATATAAATTAAATGATTTATCATGAGTTATGTTTAAGCAATAATATTACAATGTTTTCGTGTAATTGTTTCAAATTTAAAACAATAATTTGTCGAAATTCGTTGTGTATTGCTAAATTTATAGCATTAAATATTTACACCCAACTAATAAACCAACAACAGCCAGGCCCGTACTTGCCCCAAGTTGTCCAACAGCCTATGGTTTTCTATAATCAAAACTATCCACCACTAATGCAATGTACTGGGACTGCTAAGTCTAGGAAGTTAATGGTCAATCTAGAAATTCAACGAAGAGTCTCCAAACAGACAACATTACAGAATTATTGGTTAAACGCCTCGGCCACAATCGAAATAAGTAATCAATTCGAGAGTCTGTCATAGGAGGAAGATCTGATAAATAACGCAAATCCAATGGAAGAAGCACGACCTCCAAAAACCTCAATCCTCCACCCATATTCATTGATAACGTAAAGAATATGTAATCATTGATGAATTTAATGGACGAGAAAGCTAAGGGCGAATAATAACCAGATACGCTTACAACCTAAGACAGATAAAAGTTACACTACCATAATTGCAGTATTGACCAAGAAAAACTTTCAATTCCACACTTACCAACTAAAAGGTAAAACCACCAACGGAACTCGTCTCATACAGGCCTATCAGCTTGCTCCCAGTATTGCCTAAGGTCTTCGATAAATTACTACTTAGAATATTTATTCAAATTATTGAAGAAATGAAGATAATTCCCAACGATCAATTCGAATTCCGGCAACAGCATTCCTCAATAGAGCAAGTCCATAGAATTGCTGCCAAAATCAGACATGACCTACTGAAAGTCAGGAGATTTAGCTCGGCGGCATTGCTCGATATAACCCAAGCCTTTGATTAGGTGTGGCATACTGGGTTGCTCTTCGAAATCCAATCATGCCTACCGCATACCTACTACGAGGTACTTAGGTCATACCCTTAGTATTAGACAATTCTTCGTGAAATTTGAAGAGGACATTTCACCACTTTTAGCAATCGACTCAGGAGCTCCACAGGGCAGCGTACTTGGCCCTATCTTGTACTTGCTATACACAGCAGACCTGCCAATAACTAGAAATACAATTTATTATAACGACGTTTGCCGACGGCACCACGATCTTAGATTTTGATACGGATCCAACAATATATTGCATCTCCACACCTACAACCTCACCTTAACAAATTTGGGAATTGGATAAAAAAAATGGCGCATCAATGCAAACTATAAAAGTCGGTTAACGAAACTTACAAATAGGAGAGAAAGATGAAGTCAAATACTAAGGCATACATATGAACAGGGGTTTGAAATGGAGAAAATATATCTGGAGAAAGAGACTTAAAACTGGGTCATCCATTTCGAAAGTACTATTGGAAGCTTAATCGTCACTCCGCATTTAACACTTGAAAACAATACCCTTGTATATAAAACAATTATAAAGCCAATCTGGACGTATGGCATACAGCTTAGGGGGCTGCATGTATCTTGAAAATTGCCAAAATTCAACGATTACAATCGAAGATTTTAAGAACCATTACTGACGCTCCATGGTTAGTACCCAATCAAGTAATTCATCCCGACCTTCAAATTCCCATCGTTGAGGAGTACCAGAATATCCAGCATTAGATATCAGGATATCACTATCGAGTTATAGGAACCATCTAAACTCTTCCTTTGAGCTTGCACAGGCAAACTTCTCATATGACATTATTATAAACCAAACTTTTACTTATTGTAACCCTACAGATCGTAAAATATGAAGAAGTCAGTAAAAACAAATTAATGTTTAGTTGCTTATACTACTAGAAAATTTATCACAGCTACGTAAACCCTAAAATTTCAAATCTCAACATTATTCAATTTAACTACAATTCATTCTGACAAGGAGCGCGCAAGCGCTTAAAAGCTTGATAAAAATATAATATAATTTAATTAAAGTAACTAGTAAAATTATTTAAAATATACCAATTAAATAATTGTTCAATAACAATTACGTTTATGAAATGCTCAACAAAAATGTTAATTATACTTATAATTATAGCATTTATGCCTAATGAAAATTTAATATATTTTTATCACATGTTTTCATTTAACAACTTATAGAGAGATATTAATATAAATTAGTTTTTAATGTAACTGATTTTCGAACCTATTCTTGCATTATAAGAAATATTGAGGTACTTCCTATCTAGAGAATTTATTTTAAATTAATTCATGCTAACGCTAAAGTCGCCCAATGCTACGACGCGAATTTCACGACGACATCGCAGGCATTTCTTCCCTTAATTTTTATGTAATTATAATAAACCCTAATACGGAAAAAAAGAAAATAATATAATTTTCAAAATCGTACGCTGTTGAATTATTTAAAGTACAGCAACATGTTTGCGGCGTTAAATTCAAATGTGCGACCATACCTTTATTATAATTAGTTTTACATTAATATGAAAATAATGATAATTTAATTTTTTATCTAATCTAACGTATACAAATGTTTTTTGAACAAAAAATCCGGTTTTTCATACAACTTTTTGAATATAAAAGGCACTTCAGTTTTGTCAAAGTATCAGTTTTCTACTGTCTTAATTACTTACCAAAACAAGTAAAACAAACCGAGAAAAATGTTTCGTTATAGTGCCGTAAGTGTGAAATAATTTTAATTATTTTTTCTTATGTTTTGATATACAATTTAAATCTTAAATTCGGATTTATTAAAAGTTTAATAATGCGTTGATAAATTTGAAGTCAATCATATTTAATAGGTATTATGGTAAAGACGTGCATGAAATATATAATAACAAGATTTAAAAATGTCTAACTATATGGTACAAAATCTCGTTAATCTATTCGTTCACGTAATTTTCCACATTCGATTAAAATAAAACTAATTGTTAATTTTCATAAATCATTTTTCTCGAAATTTACTAACAATAGTAATATTTTAAAAAGTAAAAAAAATTTTTCTATTTTATTACAGCTGTTGATTTTTGGTGTCTTAATGGTAATCGCTATGTGTTATGGTGCTGGTGGAAACAATCATCACGGTGGTGGGGGTCATCATCACAGTGGAGGTGGAAATCATGGGCATAATCATCATGGACATCATTATCGTGCTCATCATGATAATCATCATAGCGGTCATGATAATCATCACAATGGTCATGGAAATCACGGTCATCATGGTCACGGGCATCATTAAAGTCACCTAAATGTTCAACGCGATTAATACAGAATATATTTCTACTTTTATTAGACAAATTCAAAACTAATTAATATTATAGCATACAGTACATTTATAACAAAATGTCTAAAAATAAAGATTTTTTATTGATTGATATTATATTTCGTATATTATGTACAAAATTATTGCATATACCGACTAGTCCATCTCAAACATAAGCACAATGGGTACGCATAAATACTGGAATAAATACGCAACATATGGAAATAGGAAAGTTGCCTCGAGTTGGCAATATCCTATTGTTGTTTGTTTTGGATGATCACCTTGGGAATTCCTTAATCATCTGGATGGTTCAGCGTTGCGTAACATCTCCAACACTATCTCTCACTAGTCTACCAGCTACAGATCTGCAAACGGTGTTTTTGTGTTTGTGAATATCAATAAAGTGTTTTCCTGTGTAAATTGAACAGTTACAGTTTTTCATCTATTAAGCCAGCGTTCTTATGTCGAGTAGAAGGAGACGTTTGTCACCAGCTAAGTTGTAAACTTATGAAAACGTTTTATGTAAGTGAATTAATTCTTTCTTACTCGTCTAACCGATGTGCATTTTTGGGCTTTTGTATTTTAATTACTACTGGTAATACATAGCGGTGTCTTGGTGCTTGTAAATTTAAGTTGGATGCACTTTTTGATTATAACATTGTAATCATTCATTGCCACTGTATGTCTGCTTACCACAGTATGATACAGTGCAATTATTGGAACTGTGATAGAATCTCTCAAGTTTTATGTGTCAATTAAAGCATTGTTTACTATTTGTAAATACCCTTTCCTTTAGAGACCCTCTCATTAGGTGTTGCGATACAGAGGGTAGTTTTTGTTACAGCTTTTGTTTTAGAAAAATTACAATAATTCATTTAAGACTACAAATAATTATAATACGAAACAAAATGATAAACCGATTGGAACCTTAGGATTATACTTTCAAATAGGGACAATCCCAGTCAAACCAAAAGTTCTATGTACTTTACTCTCTTCTGTGAGAGAGTAAAATGAGAAAGGTCATACAAAAAATATCATCTATACTTAATAATAAAAACAGTCCCCTACTAATGTATTCCAGCAAATTGGCTAATTAAATATATTAAATTATAATGAATATTAACATATTTATGATAAATGTTGAGATATTATCTATCTGGAGAAATTGATTCATTGTAATACTACGGCCACACTTGAGGTTGCAGATAAGCACCTAATAATATTTTCTATCTGATCATTTTATTTAATTTTTATCTAAGCAATTCGTGTTTTACATTAACAAAACGCCACCATACGGAATAATTTCAAACTCCATTCTGGACGTATAGTAAGATGCAATCTCCAGTGTGTTTATGGGTATTTGGTTGTTTTATTATGTGTAAATATAGTTGAAATTTAAAAAACACGATGTGTAAGTAAAAGCTTGTAATTTATTGTATTTTAATTATAATTAATTACATTAACGCCACCACACGGAATAATTTCAAAGTTCATTCTGGACCTAATATTGTGGCGCCACCAACGGTAATGTAAAACGCGAATCCTCATTAGCAACTTCATTTCCACATTAATTATTGTGAGTGGCCAACGTTAAACGAGGACATGGCGTACATTAAACAAGTACACGGCGCTAGTGAGAGTGGACTTGTCAGACACGTCAATGAACACAAAGTGGTTAAGGAAAGTATTATTAAAAATGCAATGTTAATGAACTTAGAGACACGATGGACCATGTGGCACCATATGAGGATCTTTCGTTTTATAAGAAATACACCAAGGCGACATATTCACTGCAAAAATGTACGTCCTGGTGGCAGTAGATTGCGAATTTTCATTTTGCAGGTGATTTTTTATAAATCAAATATTTGAAATAGAACTCGGTGGGAAATTAATTCCAGAGTTTATACAATCAGCAAAATTTGAATTCGGTGAGTGTGAAAATAAACCACAAAATACACAAGAAATATAACCACATAATATGGAATTCATTAAAATAAATTTAAAAAATGTTCATTTAGTTTTGTCTCTTATAAATGGAAACCACATCAAATAAACCACCAACTGTAGAAAAATAAAAAAACTATATCGGTCACAAACTTTTGCAAATGTAAGGATTCACATTCCGCTGTTGTCGGGACGTACCTTTAGAGTCGCAACTGCGACCCTAGCCTTAGGGTAATTAATTTTATATTAATATGATAATTTGTTATTCTATCTAAAGTACAATTGTCTTGTTCATAAAAAATATTTTAACAACAATAAAGCCGGTTTTTAATTATAACAGTTTAAATATAAAAGTCAATTCAGTTTTATCAAGTTATTACATTATCAGTTTACTATTATTTTTTTCCTTATTACTTACCAAAAGAAGTAAATCAATTAGTAGAAACAATGTTTCGTTATAGTATCGTAAGTGTGAAGCTTTTTTAGTTATTTTTGCTTGTGTTAAGTAAAAATTGTAAAAAAATTGTAGAGATAAAAATGTTAGTAGAAATTACTATAAAAAAATGATTTTTTCGTCTGGAACCCCATATTTTCTTACACTCGTCGTGAATTGTAAAATTTTTTTTTACATTTACAATTTTTAAAAACTCGCTAGCATCTTAATGGTAATTGGCATGTGTTATGGTGCTGGTGGCAGCAATCATCGGGGTGGCAGTTATCATCATCGCAGTGGTGGCAAGAGTAATAATTATAGATATAATAATTATTATAAGCACAATAATCGTGGTTATCATGATTATCACGGTCGATATAATAGTCCTAGAGGTCATAGTTACTGACATCATCAAAATCACCATAATATTAAAATAATATTTTATTAATAATAGTGAGTGACATTTCTAATTTTATTAGAAAAATTAAAAATTAATGCATAATATATTGCTGTATTTACTTTAAATATCGGGGTAGGCATAATAATTGTATGTTATTGGGTAGTTATTGTCAGGAAAACTTGTAATATTTTTGTTTTTGAGTTAGTCAATAAATGATATTAGAATGTACTACCAAATGAAGACTTATTTTTATTGTGTTAAAAAATAAGAAACCCAAATAAAATAAACAAATTTGATTTGAGATTTTATAATCGCAGGCCACAGTTTCCCATGGTTAAGCGAAGACGAGAAAATAAGTCGAGCTTATAATTACCTTGCTCAAGTAGAATTATAGGTTCAATTATTGTCTCATCTGCCTTTATGTAGCTATAACTGGCTTTGCCCAGTTTAACTGATATCATAAATTCTTGTCTGGTAAACTCGACGGTGCCTGACTTATGGAAAAAATCGATTATTTTGCCAATTCCCAAATCTAGTACTGCCTGCAGCTTTGGCGAGCTGCGGCCAATAAACATTCTTCCAGCTCTATATCCAAAGTACTGGAATATTTTATTCGAAAACAACTTCTCGATCATATTGAACTGAATCACGTGGTACCTAACGCTCAATCAGGTTTTCGTTCAAGATTTAGCACCACAACTGCCTTATTGAAAGTGGCCGGAGATGTCCTTTGCTAATATAGATGCCTCTAAAATAACGCTAATCACGTTTTTGGACTTCAGCAAAGCCTTTGATGTCATTAACCCTGACCTACTTATTGCTAAGCTCAAATATTACGGCCTTAGCGACATGGCTTTAAATCTGCTATATTATTACCTTACAAACTGTACCCAGAGGGTCAAGCTGAATGGTAAGGTATCCGATGAAAGGAAAAACAGACGTGGAGTTTCTCTAGCCTCCTTGGGCCATTATTATTTATAATCTTCACTGCGGATCTTCCGAAAATTTTACCTGATTTCTGCTTCTTCCATATGTATGCCGATGATATACAGATTTACATATCTGGCTCACCATTCGACATAAATCGTATTATCAACGAAATGAACTTTGTCTTGTCATTGATACATCGTTGGTGTATAAAAAATGGGCTACTGCTAAACCCGTCCAAAACTTTTACAATGTGTATGGGCGGTCCTCATCACTGCCAGACAGCAGAGGAAGCTAAACATACCGACGTACATGTTAACGGGTGCGTAGTGAAGTGGTGCACCGAAGTAAAAAACCTTGGAGTGATATGGGATAGATATTTGTCTTTTTCTGCTCATGTCAAGAAGATCGTCAGGACATGTTATTTCAAGCTTAAGACAATTTATAGATACAAGAACTTCCTGTCGTCCGTGGTAAAATGGAGAATTATCGATAGCCTGGTACTATGCCATGTCGATTACTGTATCACTGTATACTATGGAAATCTGACGGACGACCTAAGAAATAAGCTTCAAGTACTGCAAAATGCTTGTCTCCGCTTTGCTTATGACGTCGGGTATAGGGACCATGTTACCCCTCATTATTCTGCCCAAGGAATAATGAAACTGGATACTAGCTTCAAATTCCGATTTGCAGTGCTGATTTTCAAAATATTAAAGTTTGGTCAACCAGGATATCTTAACCCAAGTAACATTTTTCCCCTGCCAGATATCTGCTAGGTCTCTGGCAGAGAAATCTCGCAGGGCCCTGTCTCTGTAATCGGTTTGTAACAGGGCTCTGTCACATAATATGAGACAGAGAAAATGGACCCTGCAAACCCTCTGCAGCAAATTTGTTGCAAATCCTAACAGGGTATCTGTTAGGTACCCTGTCAGAGACTCTGCCAGGGCTCTGTCTGTCCCTGTTACAGAGAAAGACAGAGACAGGTATAAAAAAATATTAAATTTTAATAAAATAAATTTTTCTCACATTTTTTAGAAAAATTAATTTTTATTTTTAATTTATTGCAATCCATTGATTGTGTTATTATATCGCATTTAACTAATTTAACTCTGGGGGTTTCAATTTTATTTACATTTACATGGTTACATTTAATTATATCTATGTATACTAATAAATCTGTAATACGAATAAAAGTACAATACTTTAATTTAAATGAATTGTGAACTTTAAAGTTGATTTTAAATGATATCGTTGGTTGCTTTAAAAAAATCGATTAATGAAAATTCACAATGAAAATTAATTTTCAATAATTCTCTAAAGATATTACTTTTAACAATCTTAACTAATATGAATGAAGAAAGTTTACATCGTTAACAAAATTCTTGATTCTGATTGGCTAAAATTTTAATAAGCATTATTGTGTGTATATCTACCTGTAATAGTTATACTGTTAAAAGTACAATATAGTATTTAAATTTAATGAATTAATGAATTTAATGAAAAAATGGTAAAAAAAGACAATTTTTATGAAGACCACGTGGTATATACGAGCTTTGCAAATTACCTGTGACAGGGACCCTGGCAGGGCTCTGCCACAGAGTTTTTGCAGGGCTTTGCAAATTACCTGTAACAGGGACTCTGGCAGGGCTCTACCACAGATTTCTTGCAGGGCCCTGCAAATTATTTTCAACAGAGACCTACCAGGGCTCTACCAGAGTTAATTTTCAGGGCTCTGCAAATAATCCGTTACAAATACCTGCCAGATATCTGTAAGAGCTCTGTCAAAAAAAACCTGTTATAACCCCCTGGTAGATATTTGCCAGCGCCCTAGCAGAGAAATTTAAATTTCAACAGGGAAAAATGTTACTTGGGAAGGATCTCCTCATCAGAAAGTCGGAAGTACATAACCGATATCTTCGCTCCAATTCGCTTCTGTCGGTTCCACAACACCATGGTTCCAAATTCGAAGGTTCATTCCAATACTTAGCGTCACATATATGTATTTAACAAATATGCTGACATATACTCGGCGTCTCGGAATGTTGAGTCGTTCAAAGCGAGGTTGATGGTCAAACTATATTGAGGGTTTAGGTGAAAAACAGCCTTGCTGACCCTTCACCCTTTTAGGTAATAATATGTACTAAAATGTATTTTATGTATTTTAATATTGCCTAATAAAAATTAAAAAATTAATAAATAAAATATAATTTTGGAAACTGGAATCTTCGATACCAATCGATTCCTGTTATTGCAACTCACTTTTAGCTCATCTGATCGTAACATCTCCGGTAGTAGTCAAAACAACCGACAACGTAGAAACGACCAGATAACTTATTAAATTATTTTTTATAGCGGGTCTGACTAATAAAATTCCTATAATGCTATACAGGTAATTTGAATCTTTCTTTTCAGCTGCATTTATCTAAACATTCCAAAAGAGGAGTATAAATTTCAGACGAATTGGAACGACGAGATTGATAAGGTATCGAACGAGTTGCATAAACAATTCTTATAGATGTTTTGGAATTATGATTTGAATATTATGATCATTTTTTAACAGTTAATTGTTTTGTTATCCAGTTAATCAGATTCGTAGACTTATTTTGCAGTCCACTTGTTAATTTTAGATTATTTTGATTTATATTGTTTCAGGATATCTCTTCAGAGAATTCAAGCTTAACTTCCTTAAGTTGAGTGTGTCGTGATATTGGAGTCACACTTGTTGAGCCAACTTTTATTCTTTACTATTGTTTAGCAAATTATGTAAACCATTCGAACTTCTTGATCTTTATTTTGAAAAACTGCCGGAGAATCGCCTGAGTCACAACTTAGTAAAAACCCGTTAAGGAGTGTTCACAATGAAGTAGGGTCTTGCCTTGCTTCGGTAGAAAGCTGGCAAGCGCCAATTAGATTAAAGTATTTTCTTCTATCCTTTTCTATGATTCAAAAATCGTTCATCTTGATTGGCCCTTGCTTTCTTTTTACCGAAACAAGGCAAGACCCTACTTCATTGTGAACGCTGCTTTAATCGCTAGCGACCCAAACTCTTGGAACTGCCTACGAACCTATGACCAACAGATGGTACATTGAGGTATGTAGATATAATGAGCAACTTATATATTTTACACCCTTAATAAACCGTGGTTAAGAGGGCGCCTTTAAAAAACAGGTTACAACAGATGGCGCGCCCTAAAATATTAATCTTTTCTACTCATCTGTTCAGAAATACAGAATTTTAATAATTTATAAAAGTCATATGAATAAACGATAACTAATTTAGGTAATGAGGAAGTTTGAACTTTCAAAGTTAAATATTTTTAAAAATATTCAATATTTCCAATTATGAATATCTTTTTGGAATATACTTGTAAATATTAAACATTGGAAGTTCAAACTTCCTCATTACCTAAATTAGTTATCGTTTATTTATATGACTTTTATAAATTATTAAAATTCTGTATTTCTGAACAGATGAGTAGAAAAGATTAATATTTTAGGGCGCGCCATCTGTTGTAACCTGTTTTTTAAAGGCGCCCTCTTAAAATAAACCGATTTTAATAATATCTACGTGCTTTAACTGAAATCTATTTTCTGCAAATAATTTCAAATGAACAGTTATAATATAATACTATTTAATTAACAATTTAATACAGTTTTAATAACTATCATCATTAATACTACCGATCAAACGAATATGGGATTTTGTGGATTTAATATAATAGTAATTATAAATAATAATTTATTATTCTATTTGTCAGTAATTTTATTATAAACCTTAAAATTAATTTCAGTATAATTAAACCTTTATAACTAAATTAAATAAAATGTTAAAATTACCTTTATAATGGAGCGCTCTATGCAACCTTAAAATTTTTGTAATTTTATGCAAAGTCGGGTTTACAGCTTACATATTAAATATGCTCTAAAAATCTCACACCACAAAGATACAATAGAATAGTGTTTTTATAAGTAGTTAGGATTTTGAAAATCCAATAATAACTTGAAACCTTAAGCATACCCTTGTTTAATCCAATCAACAACTTTTTCATATTTGTTTTGGTTATTAAAAAGAAATACATACATTTTTGTTATATCTTGATGTGTAAATATGTTTTATATTATATTGATTTTCATTTTTAACGGTGTCTGTAATCCTGTATGTTGATAATAATTTATGGAAATGTTTAATGTTTTTAGTGTAAGCAGGTAATACGGTTACAGTGGAAACTGTTTAAAACACGTGTTTGTTTTTCTTGTAGGTTCACTTTCTTACCATAATTCACTTCACTTCCTTACCATAATTTTCTACTAAAAATACATAGGTTGCGTGAATATAAATTTCCACAATTTTAAGTGCATTTAAACAATAACAGTACATGTTTAAAATGCATTTATCATCAAGGAAAGTCATAAAAATGCTTACCAGTAAAATAACTAGTTGGTTTGCTCCCATTGAGCACGAATGGCGCTCAATTTTATGGAAGTTAACGAACAAATCTACAATCTTCAAAAACGTTTTGTGAATGGAAACTTAAGTGAATTAATCAACCAATGTATAAATCGTATTATGGAATACATACTACATTTTATTTCAATTTTAGAAAATAGCTGAATTTACAAAATAAAAATATTTTCTCGAAAAAAAAACTTAGGCTCTTTTGTTATTTTATTTTAAAAATTGTGGTTTATAAAAATATAGTTAGTATTATAAAAATGTAAAATCGTATCACGAAGTAATGGAGTTAGAAATCTGCAGGATGTCGTCGCAATCCCAAAGCTTGTACTCATAACGAATAAATCCTCTGTGTACGGATTTCAAATCTCATACTAAATATAATTACCTAAGGCTTTAACTAGATTGCAGTCGCTCAGGATATGAAATAGTATTGTGTTACAAGAACTCACCATGAGCTTTTAGTATCTTATTTCCAACTGCTAACAATGGGATGTCATCGACTACTTCATAAAACTGTTTCTATTTTAATTATAACGGTCTAATTATAAAATACCCATTAACTTTTGAATGTGCAAACTGAGAAGCAAGCACTTATAAAAGTCATAATTGAATATGTAAGTAACGTAATTAAAAGTATGTATACTTTAATTATGGCAATAATTACTGCCCTCAGATGCTGCTGGGATATTGACACACTAAAATATAACTATATGTGCTCAAGTTGGTATTATTTAGTAGTTAAACAATTTTTTGGAATTACAAATTTTGTTAAATAAATATTTCCTAAAGCAAAAAATTCTTTAGCAAACAATTCTTTATTAAAAAATTAATAAAGCAGGGTCTCCCACTGTAAGATTTCTTTAATTTTCGTCTGGCAACTGGTAGAATTCGTGTCAGAAATTACTTTCGCATACAATTCAATTTTCATTTTAATATTTAATCAACGCTTTCATTAATTTTTCGAATGTAATTCTGCTATACAATGATTTATTTTGTCGATTTTAAATACTTCATCTTTTGGACCGTTGTCAAGCTTATCATGGTTGAAAACTCTTCAAAAGTATATCAAAGGATGGGATGAGTTTTCTATATTATGGTCAGGTATTGACAATTTTAAAGAGCAGTCGACTTCGTTTTTAGCTATTTTTGAAAATCGTTTTTGAATGACCCTATAATATAATCGGCGCTCCGCTTTCTTTATTATTATTATAAACAATGCCAAAATGCACTTTTGAATTAACAATTAAATTGTTGTAGTTAAATAATTGATTTTAAGGTAAAGAAAATTCAATAATTCCTGATATTATAGAGCTTTTAGAAAGCCGTGAAAATTATCGGACGATTTCTATTGGCCTATTCGCGTTTTAATTACCGTTGGTGGCGCCACTATCACTAACAATATTACGTCCAGAATGAAGTTTGAAATTATTCCGTGTGGTGGCATTTTGTTAATGTAAATTAACAGTTGTAGTTGTATCATACATTTTCTATTCGTTCGTTAAATTTAGCACTTTGATGTTAGAAAATTTATTAAGCTCCTTTAATTCTTCGATTGAAGCGCATATTTTCCCAATGTTTAAATAAAATCCCAAATGAAAATCCTTAAAGTGTAATGGGTAATAAATACCTATAGGTAGGTGGATATTGTCTCGGATATTTCAAAATAGGAGGATAAATTCGAAATAACAGAAGATGAAATTAATGGACAAAAATATTATCCTCGTATGTATTACTTCAAACCAATTTAAATTAACTGTACAGTACAGTGTTTTCTACTTTAACTGAAATTTACGATTTTCATCACGATTAAAATAAATTGCAAAGTTTTCATTTTCCGTTCATGGGTTCAGTGATTTACATCTTCGTAATCTCTAACTTGGATAATCAATTTTACTTAAAATTCAATTCAATTGATAAAATTAAATCAATTGACAGTTCTTGTTTTCTCTTATCATTTCCCTAATTTTCAAACAATTTTTACTACTTTATCTGGTCTAATTTTATGACATTTTTATATAGGTTTATATTGTTAATTTATTTTTTATCATATACCTAAACTAAAACTGATATCCTCAGGGAAATTTTCATTTGTATAGTTACAAAAATGATTCTTTAAATGTATGGGGAAAGTAAAAACGGCAAAAAGGGGTAATATTCTGATGTAGGATAAAAAGTACATAGTTATACAAAGCTTGTCGCTCCATTTGCTAAATTTAAAATCCATAAAATTGAACAGTGAAAACAGAAATATAAAGAAATAATTCCGGTCAATTGCATTCTTATAAATATTGGAAATGTGTTTCATGGATCACTAACCTTCTTGGTGTTAATCTCGTTAGAGGGAAGCCTTAATTTTCATTTATAAATAAAAAGTTAACACAAAAGTTAACTATCATAATTAAGCGAATTCTGAGTTTTACGATCCACTAAAATAAAAAGTTCTATTTTGTCTTTTTTTTACGTTTCTCTAATCGATGGTGACATTGTTGAAGAACAATGTAAAATTAATTTTAGACTAAAAATGATTATTCAACGTTAAATTAAATGTTTCAAGAAGATAATTTTTCACACGTAAAACTACATTGTTGTAATTTAAGTGGCATTTAAATTACCTAAAGACATAAGCTTAGACAAATTTAGTTATATAAAAACACGCACGTAGAAAATTAGCACGAATATCCTTCCAACGCAATTTTTCTTGTCGATTTTATTTTTTTCTTATATTTAAGGAACATAAATCAAAAATATATGTATGATATCCAAATCACGCAAATATAATTTTATTGGAAAATCTTATTATGCAAACTTGAGACAGTGCCAAATACACAAGCTTGACAAGCTCTTACAAAAAGTTACTTTATATGATAGATGCGTTTTAAATCAAAATAGTCACATAGAAGGTAGTAACATAGCTCACAAATTTAATATTAATATATCACAATTATGTCATGTGATATTTATTTACTATATTATGTAAGGTTGTAAGGGTTATTATTTTTTAATGTTGAATCATTTTCGTTCCTACTACGTTCGTTGGTTATTACTTATTAAATATGTAAGAAACAACTTATAAAAGTTTTAGATTGTTAAACGTCAGGAAATTTACTCTTTACTTTTGACTATCATGCAATGCCGCAATGCATCAATAAAATTTTAGTTGTACTTATAGTTTGATTATAATTTAGAATTATATCTGCACTATTATAAATATCTATTTACTTATAACCGTTAACTTACATGAATACGATTATTTAATGCAGTTTCTCTGCAATATTCATATAATTTAGTCTTTGCGGTGTATATTATGTCGTTTTAATATCCCTGATATAGTATTAGATATACCATCAAAGTAAATAATGAATAATGGCGTGTCCTCACATCACCAAAAATTTTTTTTGTGTATGAAGAGTTTACTGAGAGTATAATTACCCCAAACGTTTTACATTAAAACTTGGGGATCTTTAAATACTGATTATGGTTATTATTAAATCAGTCAATTAGAATTGATAATAATTTAAGTGTTCACACCCAATGGTGGTGGGAATTATTTCCTTGATTGCAGAACAGTTTATTTCCACAACAAACGTTGTAACGAGGAAAGTTGATTACATTATATTTTTATTATACATGAAATTACCAATGTCTTTTCTTGCACAATTAATTATTTAGTTGTGTTTTACATATTATCTTGTTCTAGATTTGCTACATAGATTACGAGGAGCAGAGGCATAAAAAAATCAAAATGGTTTGTTTTTAAGTTTTCAGTTGATATTACCTCATATGTGGAGGTTTATGGATCGTTATTCATACTTAAGTATGAACAGTGAACACGTCACGTTACGATTCCGTGAAATCGATTCTAAAGCCCATTTTCTTTTTTAATTATCGAATGTTTTCAGCAGAGACCCTGAATAGTATTGATATATTTACCTCCTTTCTCGTAACCTCACCATCGGTCTCATGCTATTCAACCGGCACTTTAAGGTAGCCGAGAACTTCCCTTAAGAAACTAAATCCGTTTGGCGTCGCTACTGTAGCAGCGATTTCATTTTTCGCAATAAAATTAGGCTTGTGGTAAAAATTTATTATCTTAGCAGCTTAGAAGTTGAAATTACCCATATCATGTAGCAATTCGTTTCTTTAGGGATTACATGAGGTCATTTTTGCCGTAAATACATTTTTACCGCAAATATAACTTAAATTTTTTACCTTGTTTTTATTCTAAACTGATGTTTCAAAAAATTTTAAAAATTTAGTAGTGTAGTAGTATTTTATTATAATTTAGAATAATTTCTTGCGTGGTAGAAATGGAGGAAGAATGTGCCAGTACCGTTGTGTATTTGATTTACTTTTGACAGATAGTAAGCAATGGCTTTATTATAAGAAAAAACTTAATCGTGTTTAATTATTAATCAAATTTTGTAAAAAAAAAAAGTTGAAAAATGCGAGAACGACCGTCCTTTTCCAGGAGAATTAACAAACATTTCAGCATTAATGAGCTTCTAATATTTTCGTTTGAACCTCAACCGTCGCGGACTTATTTGCGAAAACTTTGGGGGGGGGCTGTAGACCTGCTGCTTCCCCCCAAGTGGAATTTTGGGGCAAAATTGGTTGTAACAAAAACTACCCTCTGAATCGCAACCCCTAATGAGAGGTTCGACCCAAACAGAGACCAGAGTCCGTCACAATACGGAGATAACCTCCGATGTTAATAGACTAGCTGCTGATTAAATGTGGAGGCCAGGTCATGGGTTTTTGAAAAAAAAGACCGGTAGCTCGGGAAAATTCACAAAAACGCAAATAGTAAACAAATCCTTTAATAATTGACACACAGAATTTGACAGTGGCTATCACAGTTCCATTAATTGCAATGTAAATTACTTTAAATTACACAGTAGCAATGAAAGATTACGGTGTTATAATCAAAAAGTGCTTCTAGCTTAAATTTGGCAAGCATTAAGACACACAGTAACCGCTGTGGACTTCCAGTAATTAAAATACAAAAGCCAAAAATGTACATCAATCAGACGAGTAAGAATAATTAATTTACTTACATAAAACGCTTTTATAAGTTTACGACTTAGCTGGTGACAAACCTCTACTTCTACTCGACGTACGACAACTGGCTCAAAAAATGGAAATCTGTAACTTGTAAATTTTCACCGGAAAACACTTGATCGACATTTCGCCAACACAAAACACTGCGTGCAGATCTGTAGCGGAAACTGGACCAGTGAGAGATGGTGTTGGAGATGTCAAGAAGATTGGACCATCCGAACAATGAAAAGAATTTCCCATGCGTCATCCAAAACAAACGACAATAGGATTTGATAACTGGAGGAAATCCAAATTGGTTTCATAACTTGTGCACCAAGAACTGAATAGTGACTTACGCATGAAGAGCCTCTCCTGTTCCAGATGTTTATAAACTGAAGCCAGAAACACCACACAACAACGATACCACTGTTTCACACGGTAAGTCGTTAAAAACAGTGTACGTTTGCCATGGTCACACTTGGAAGACTTTCTGACTCAGGTATTCATACGCCAAAACGTTCACGCTATCAACCATCTGCTGCAAAATGCATTGAATTTAACGTTAGCATTTAAATAAAATGCATGGGCCGTATTTAGAAATATTGAAATGAAATGTGAAAGTAAGACCGAGTAACAAAGTGCAAAAATTCATTACATGGTGTCAAACGTTTCAGCATCGTTTGAATACCAAATTTTTTGTTTGAGCCTCAATCGTTGCGGAGTTATTTGCGATATTCTTGGCGGTGAGGGGGGGTGATTTCTATTTTCGTTCTAATTTCGATTTTGTGTGTGTGAAATCGATAGACCTTCATATGAGTTTAAGCTTCCATTCTCATCATTTTATTTTCATTTTCTGTAAAGTTATGAGTATTTCAAATTTCAAGTAATCCGAGCAGGTTTCGTACGCTAATCCTCAATTTTAATTGTATCTGTTTAAATTAAAATTTTGATCTGATTTTTGACCTTACTTGATGGCGTGATTAGTGAATTTTACAAAATGATGTTACAAATTTTGAGTGAACTTGCAGTGGCGTAATAATTTGTGATACTGTCATAAAATAATTATTATGTTTGATAATTTTGATTGCCTAGTTCTTTTAGCGATACTGGATGACTCATTACAATGTTACAGTAATTTTAAATAAAAGCGACCATTAATATTACTATAATTAAATTTTAGTCTTATTTTATAGATTTATAATAAAGTTTACAATTTTTAAGAGCAATTTTGCTCTTAAAAGAGAATTTTAAGGGCATTGAAATCCGAAACTTGATTATAACAACTAAGTAACAAAAAGACTTCCAATATCACTAAATTTGAAAAGTGCTATTAATTTATATAAAGTTAATTTATAAAATAAATATGAAATTCAAAGAAATTATTGTCTTCTTTTATATTAAAGTAAAATGTAAACATTTGCAAACTTTTCATTCAAGAATCTTGTTTTTTAATTGAAAGTACAACATTTAGTTTCCACTTCTTAACATTAAAACTGAAAACAATAAAATTTCATTACAACTCTCTGAAGTTTGTTGGATTTAAATAAAAATGCGACAATTGAACAAGACAAAGTTGCAAGGGAATAATAAAATATAAATTGAGAACAATTTTTATTGGATGACAACTAAAGTACGTATTTTACGTTATAATAATAAAACTTCGAGTACGAATTAACTTTTATTCTACCATATATTGAGACATTTTCTATACACAAAAGAAGCGTCAAATATTATTTAATTTAAATCACAATTTAAGGTATGGATTAGCTACCATATAATTTAATAAATTATTTAACAAAAATAATTTTTTTTTCATACTTCTTTTCCATTACAAGAAGAAAGTATGTTATTTTACATAATATAATATGATTACATTAAATTTTATTTTTATGAATTTGTCAATTTATAAAATTAATTTGATAGCTTCTGAATTGACACATACAATCAATACATGGCTGAAAAAAGTGAAACGTAAGGGTTATTATAATAACTGCTCGAGTTAGAGTTTCTATTCATGAATATTAAAACCAATCAATAAATTACAAAATTCTTAAGTTTACACTAGCTTATCACACCTACCATTATTGTACTATAAAATAAAAAGCTTGTAATGAGTAAATATTCCAACACAAATTATGTACACACATAATAATTATTATATCCATCAATCACAATCGTGGTTAAGTATTTTCAAAAATATGATAAAATTATTTTGTTTATCTACATATCTTTTATTTCTGTTATTATTTGGTTTCTGATGTTTATCTAATAATTTTCTGTTTTATTTTACAATTTTACTGTTAACTTTTCTGGATATATTTTTAAAAATGTAATAAGAACTAACAAACTTTATTATTACTAATGCAGAAATCAAAAATGGAATACAGCGATGTAATAAAATTTTGTTGTGAATATGAGGATGTAAATGTTATGAAAGCAATCATCGAGTCTAAATAAAGTGAGCTGATTGCATGTTATTCGATTTTATGCTATACGCGAGTAGTACTATATATTTTTTTTCTACTCATTCTATTACAATTTAAATTGATTGGGTAGTTAACCGTAATAAAAAATTGAATTAGATGTATAAAAAAATGGAAACAAAAATAGAAAAAATATAAACGTTTAATTTTGGATCATACAAACTTTTCATCTGCTTTTATTAGTTAAAACCTTCTAAGTAACTAAATAATTGATTTTAATTACATTTAATTAACTTAATAATTTTACTTTACAAAGTTTTTAATAAATTGTGAATTAAAAACTTTAAAATTGGGTATAATAAAAACATAATATATAGGTCACATCATATTCCTCACTTACCTGTTTTATTTTTCCTTTCTTTCGTAATCAACAATAATAAAAACAATTTAATAACTAGAATAGTGATTCCAGTGGTTAACGAATAAGAATTTTGCAAATTATACCGGGTGACCGGTCGCCGATGTGAACATAGGAAATTAACATAGAACTTTAAAATAATTTTAGTTGCTTTGTTTGAATTTTATTGCAATTGTTTTGCTTGAAAGCCAATAATTTCCAACAAGTTAAGAATAACTTATGTTTGCGTTCATTGTTAACCAAATTTATTGTAATATGTTAAAGGAACTTGTTGGAAATTATTGGTTTTCAAGCAAAAACATTTGCAATAAAATTCAAACAAGGCAACTAAAGTTATTTTACATTTTATTAATGAGTTTTTAACAGTAGTTAACGAACAAAATATCAAGTATTAGGTATCTTTAGAAGTGGAATAAAAATCTCTTCAAATTGATACTATTTTCATTCGTATCCGTTATAATGGAAAGCAGAAATTAACGAAAAATCAATTTCCCATGTTAGTTTCCTATGTTCACATCGGCGGCCGGTCACCCGGTATATTATATAATTATTTATTTTATTAACTAAGAATTATTAATATATTAAAAAATATATTTTTTGTAGTGTTACATTAATTTATTGTAATAATTTAATATTAAAATTTTTGGTAGTGCTATAGATCTGCACCTACTTAAAATTGCTGCAATACCCCATTACCTGTTTCTAGTTTCCACTAACTTTGAGATTACAATAAATTGCATATTATTAATTTTGCGAACAGGCAACCTTACTACGATAGCTTAATAGTAAACTGTTGACAAACTTTTCCCATTATTTCATACATCCAGTTGTTAAGTTAATGCAAAATTGTTTATTGATTGCATATTGTGCATTACTTTACTATAATCCTTGCCATGCATAGAACTTTGATGTTACGTAATTCGAACATAACAAATCATAGAGGCTGTTTTGCCTAAACTACTAATAGCGGTGCTTATGTACGATGACGTAGAGTTACGGTACAGAAAGAAACGAAGGCGGAGCTAATGTCCAGTAACGAAAACTCGTACAGACGTGTTTATGTTGGTGTCAATTGGTGGAATGGGGTGTCACGTGGTCTCTACTGCGCCAGATTTTGGCTACGCCTTATTTTCTTCCTGTGACGTAACTCTAACACGAAAGTTTCGTTTCAGGGACTGTACTTTAGTTTTTAGCCTAATTCCATTACCTGTTATAGGATGTTAATTTTTGTAGCAAAACATTTTTGACTTTTGCCTGTGAAACATTTTTAAAACTTCAAAGTAAGTTATGTTGTATATTTTCAGAAAGTATAATCTACTTTAGTTGTTTACTGTATAAGTATAAATAAAAAGTAGAAATTTTAGTTAAAAAAGTTGAATTTTGTTACAACTTTGTGAAATTTTTGTTTCAAAAGAGAACTTACTAGAAAACGTGCAATTATTTTATTATTTTATAAAACTGAGTTTAAAAAACTAATTAAAGAGCAGTCACAATCATTACATCAATTTTTTTAATGGTTGAAAAGCAACTACATAGTAAATATTAATTCACGCTAACTTATAAGTTTATCTCTAAATCTCACAAAAATATGTACAATAAAAATCCATAATAGAATATAACAGATATTTGCTCCTGGCAGGAAAATATACAATGACGACATTATGTAATATTTATATATTTTTTTATTATTTTTGTTTTTGATTAAGGATACCTACCCATGTAAAATTAAAATCTGTACATTTTTTATTTCGGCTTAAATTTTACACTTGAAAACGAAGAGTTCACATTTCGTATCTTTTGATACTTTTCAACGATAAGTTCAATAACAAATACAACCTGACATGGGTTTCTATAACAGCCTTACCTTTATTATTTTTCAAAAGCTGATCACGTTAGATTATATTTAAATAAATCCATATCAAACTCAACATTACAAAAAAAAATTTGACAACCTTATTTTTCATGGTATAGGTAGAAAAACTGAGAAAATATTCAGAAAATATTCATATAATTTCTAATTTCTAAAAGTTACAATTAGGTTGAAGAATGTAGAAAAACTATTGCAAATTAAGCTATTAGGGGTGTCTAATTAACCCTACTTATCTACGATAGTTTCAAAACTAAATTATAATCTCGTAATCTTGAGTAAAAATAAAAGATCTCTTCGCAATAGATTTTCTCGCTAACAACTCGCGTTTCTTATCTCAAACTGAGATTATACGATAAAGTCTAATTACAGTAAAAAATAACTATATAATGTTATAATTGCCATTTTTGAATAATCCCGCATGCTAAATAGAAGCATGATCGTAAGCTAAACATTTCTCAAAAACTAAAGTATCGTTCTTAAGCTTGGGTCCTTTTAAGTTTTAAACTTTACGTTTTAATTACTAACTTATAATATTTTGACCTAAAAATTTAAAATCGAACCTCTTACAATTCTAAATTGACGAAAGAGATTCCAATATTTTAAAGTGATCTGTAACCGAATTTGAAACTGATCTAATCAGATCTGTACTGGTGAAGTGAAAATATAAATTAAACTTTCTCTTTTTCCAAACGGCTATGAAACTTTAAACAAGATTCTAATATAGATACGAATGATTAATATGCCAGTATAATTCGAATGAGGTCAACTTTACGTCTAAAATAATGGGTAAGATCAAAACATGTACTTTTATTTGATACTGACTCTGAAGACGACATTGCTTGTTGCTGATATTTTTTGAGATGCATGCTATGTTTAATAACCTATTTCTCCACTGTAATTCTAGAATTATTGAAGTGTTATAATTTGTTATAACAACTTAATCTTATAATAATTAAATCGGTATTGATATGCTTCAACGGTAGCTAATTGTTTATTACTGATGTGCAAAGTACCGAGGTTACATATAACCCGAAACTGTAATTTTTTATTTTTCCGAAATATTATGTAAACTATTACTATAATCTAAAGAATAAAATTAATTTTTAATTCTTCCTGAGCTTCCTCATAATATTTTATTAAATAACTAATTTTATTTATACAAATATGTGTCAGATCTGGTTGCTCGGTCTTCAGTTTCACCAGTATTGATTAGTATTTTATGAAGAAGATCCTTTTCTGTCCGAATATTATAATATTTCTTTATTTGGCAGTTCCGACCTTTTAACGTTTGTAGAATAAAGATATGAAAGTAAAATATTCATCTTAAAAAATTCAAAAAGCTCAAAATATGTGAAACATGTAAATTATTGTGTAATTAACGCTCCCTTGCAAAATTTAAAAAAATCACTTTAATCTATTTAGTGTTTCCATTAGATAAACAATTTAAGCACTTCTAACCAACAACTTATTTGAAAATTAGTTAATTTATCAAACCGTATAAAAAGTAATTTATAAACGGAAGAGTTAAGAAACAAAGTGAGTAAATATTAGTCACCAAAAAACCTTTTTAAGGGAACTTTATATGCACAGCCTAGTTAAAAGTTTAAAAAGGGTTTCAAATGTTTAAATAAAATAATGTAGTGCACTTAATCACGTTTAAAGAATAATATGTAATTTGAGAAATAAAGTTTTTTGGGTCGTGTCTGGTCGTTTCTAATGGATCTGCATTTTAAAATAACCAAAAAATTTTATAAACGTGTTCCAGAATTAAAATTCATAAGATATCACATAGAATATGCACATAATAAAATAAAATTTCAATTAGTCGCCTGACGATGTTACAGTATGACGAAGACGTTTGCAAATATTAATTATTATGTGTTTTATACATAGTATTAAATTGCTATTGAGATTTTTGTACTTATTACAAAAGGTACACACATCAACAACGTTTATAAATTATCAAAACTTTCAATGGAAATCGTTATCATTTAATATTAACTAATTTTTTATGGCCTGAATTGGTTCGTTTTGGTTTGGTGAACATGTGGTTTCAACAAGACGGTGTCACTTGTCATACTCCCAATAACATAAACAATTTATTAGAAGAATGATTCAGTGATTCAATAATTTCAAGAAATGGGTTGGTACATTATCCACCTCATTCGTGCGATTTAATTCAGAAAATGTACACGATTTACAGATCAATATTGAACGAGTAATTGCTGATATATGGACTAATTTGTGAGAGATAGTCTTGAAAAATTGGGTTCAACGAATTGATTCCTGTAAGCGATTCCATGGAGGACATTTGAATGATGTGTTCTTTCATAGCTAATGGTTGCCATTGTACTTTACAATGAAATAAAAATTTCCATAATTTTCAAATAAATAATGTGCTTTATTTACAAAACAAAATGGAGCATCCCTATTGGAACAGAACAATATCTGTTATAACAGATATAACCATCAAATCAAAACTAGTGAAGCTATTTGTTTTGTTGGAAATGACTTGCTGATACTCATAGGCATTTCGTTCATTAATAAATACCCTAAACGCCAAACAAATTATTAACCACCATATCTAATTAACAATTAAGATAAGTACTCTACTAATACCTATTTTTATTTCTATTATAAATTTTCTGGAAAATGATGTTTTTGAAAATTACAATAGCAGTGTTATTGTTATAATTGATAAATATTAACCAAGGTGTAACCCTAACTGATTTCAAAAAGGTTTCAGATTCTATACATTTCAACTGTCAACACACAAAAGAACTTTTCACTACAGGATATTTGATGAGTTCGGGAGATATATTTACATAGTCAGGTTCATTTAAAACTATTCGTTATTTTATATTATTCATAGCCAATGCTTTTACAGGTCATACTCTATTTATTCTAGTTAAATCAATCAAACGCATATGTATGTACATTCTAAGCAACCTCACTTGAAAATCTTATTCAGAAGATACTAAATGGAAAGTTGGAGCATAAAATTTGCATAAACCAGATCGAGAAGATTCGGTGTAATTCATTGAAAGTAGTTAATATAGTCGTAATCATAAGAGTTGAATTATGACTCATTAGTAAACAATTATTTTTGTAAATATAACCAAAAGTTTTCGTTAATTCTCATATTCCAACTGTTGTGGTTGTGAGTATGAATGATGCACTAAGACGTTTCAGTTTTTAACAATCTTGTCAAAGGCATAGGTATTTTATAATGTAAGAAAATAAAATTGTTTGAAACTACTCAGGGTACATCAACTTTATAAATATTAAATAACTTAAACACTTTTGAAACTTTTATGTTGGGAGGAATTTATAACATTGCCTGAATAGCTATAAATTCATTTAGCACGTTCCTAACTCAAGTTTTTTTTTGTAAAAATGTAATATTTAGATACTTGAACGTTTTTCAATAAAAAAGCTTTTAGTTTATAATCTCCATTCCGAACGACTTATAGTAACTTTTTTTAACCTAATCATTTAATTTAGTAGTAATAATAAAACATATTGTCCAATTTAGCATTAATGTAGATAATTTTGATAAAACTTGCTATCTATTCACTAAACTAATATCAAACTATTGATTTATATGTCTGGGGTTTGCGCCCTACCAACAGGTGGTACATCAATAAAGTGCTTTGTCCGACAGCAAAGCGCTATATGATCAACTACATAAATGCAGACAAATAACATAAACAAGTGGTCATAAAAAATAGCTGAATATTTATTTTTTGTCTACAAAGTTTCAAATTATAACATCTAAGAGATATAAACTTTTCTCTATCTAAACCTAAAAGATTGAAAAACGAAATCCGAAAGCTTTCCTTACAGTTTTTTTCTACTTCAACAGATTATCCATCAATTCTTTTCAAATGTGTCAGGGTTATTCTTTTATTGGGAATTTTTTATTTTTAATGATTCATCATTTTATTTGCTTATTAAAATAATTAAATTGAAATTTTGGAAATGATAGATAATAATGTTATTTTGATTATTAATTTTGTAACATGGTTTGAAATGGTAATCAAGTGATGTCTATTCACTATGAATTACACCATTATCTAGTCGTGCATAGTTGGATTACTATCACTGCCAGTGTATTAAAACTTATAGATAATATGGTTTGTGTTGAGGTGTAAATTATATTGACTAATGAATTGAATTTTCTGCATCACTAAATTATCACGATAATTTGAATTGAACTACAATTAAATAATATTTTTGTTAATTATAATTAAATTTTTCTAAATACGGAATTTAAGGTTATTTATTAACAATAATATATTGTTCATCCAATATTATAAATTCATATTTAGTATGATTTATTTCACCATAAATTATAGTAAAGACAATCCCGCCTGAAGATTTATCATGAAATATTTCGTCGCCTGTAAACGAGATTCTACAATAAGCTGGTAATGCTAAAATTTGACTACCTGTAAGAATATTTCTTTGGAACTTGGGAACTGCAACATAGTTCAATATAAAATTAGATTTAAAGAAATAATTATAATTAATTTAAGCTGCAAGGATGGATATAATATGTTACTTATAAGTTATAACATTAGAAGAAGGAATATGAACCGAGGTGAACGCCGAGGTTATTATCTTGACATTTGTTTTTACGTCTCGTCAGGTCGGATTAACATTTTTTTTGTATCTTTTTTCGACTCCAATAATTTTTTAAAAAGAAAGTAACCAACCTCTCACTCTGCTTATTTAGATTATGACAAGGATCGTTAAACTGAGAAAAAATTATTAAATAATCCTTATATATTTACAAATTTTTAATTATGATTTTTAATTTTACACCTTTAATGAATTGCTTAAAAGAAAATCTGACCATCGTGCATAACAATTTCCCGTAAAAATTTTGTGTGAGTATCCAATTATTACTACGAGTATTACATGAAAACCATAATAACGAAATCAATACACATTATTTGGAAAAGATATGAATCTATATGTAAGAAATAGAAAACCTAATTCAGTAAATATGATTGAAAAGCTATGTGGAAAAGTCAAAAACCTACGAATATTTATAAATAAAAAAAAGCTTAACTATCGAGGATCAGGTTATTTATATTGGAATTATTGTATTGTTTGTTATATAAATTATAATTTTATCCCCAACAAGTGCTTCAAAAATCCAAAAATTGAAATTTTTAAAATAAAAACCATAAGATATCAAAATACTGTTGCCACAAACCAAAATTGTACTATGAACAAATGTTTCTTTTTACTTAGCACAACAAAACAGTAAATAATCTCACATTAATTTGTGAAATTTTTTGTGGCTCACAGCAAGAAGCATTTTTGTAATATAATTAATTGACCTGGGTAATTTCCCAAAGAGTGGTTTATTTGAAATAAGTAAGTAAGTAATATTTTATGAAAAATGTTGTTCTGGTTTTTCATCAGATATATTGGAAATACAGCATAAATTTGATAAATTTGTTTATTGTAGATAAAAGGTATTCCAATTCCCATAAAATTAACTTCTTTATTAAAAATAGATTAAATGTTTCATTTATGACAAAAAACCCAACTAATTATAAAACAAGTCTCATTAGCGTTCGTATCCGCTGAGTTAGCATACAAAAAATAGATCACCTACTATCTGTCATCACATATCCCCAATGAATAAAATAAAATGATTAAAAATTTTAGGAGAAAAATTTTGTTTTGAAAAACAGTAAATTTTAGAGTGAGATCTATAGAGAACATATTAATGAACAATACTATTACGTAATTAATTCTGATGTATATGAAACAATGCAAAAAATATTTTGCCGATGACGGCCATACGTACGATGCATAGAAGTGAACGGGTACTTTTTACATAATATGGATCGATATTGCAATATTATAGCATTCCAATGTATGTACCTACATATTATGTAGTTTATAGAAGCAACATTAATATCAATGTTTAAGTTATATAGCAAATTGTTCACATTAATAACTCAGTAATGCATTATTGCAATATGTATCCCTGCAACATAGTAAATAAGTAATATCCACATTTATTGCGACATTATATAGGGTGTTTTTTTAGCTGCATGAGAACTTTCAATAGGGATAACAATTGAATCAAGATTGCTATGGAAACAGTTTTTTGACATTTGTGTTTAGCAAGGTTTGGCATTTGATAATGCATAGATTGACCATTGAACAACGCTACCAAATTATAGAAATATATTTTAAAAATCAAAGCTCTGTTCGCCAAACATATAGAGCCCTTCGCCCATTTTATGTTAGACATTTTCGACCTTCTGAGCAAGCTATTCGTGCGGTGGTAGACAAATTTCGTACCACTTCTTCGTTACGTGATATAAAAACACCAGCAAGACGAAATTATGTGCGTACCGAAGAAGCTATCAGTTCTGTGAGTGAAAGTGTGCAACAGGACCCAAACATTTCAATTCGCCATCGTGCTCAACAACTTGGGCTTTGTCCGTCCACTACATGGAAAATTTTACGGAAAGATCTTCATTTACTACCTTATAAAATCCAGTTGGTTCAAGAACTGAAGTCTGATGATCATCGATTGCGTCGTGAGTTCGCAGATTGGGCTCACAACCAATTGGAAGTGAATCCATTTTTTTACCGTAAAATTTTGTTCAGTGACGAGGCACATTTCTGGTTAAATGGGTATGTGAACAAACAAAATTGCCGTATATGAAGTGAGACCAATCCGGGACATTATCTTGAGACTCCATTGCATCCATTAAAATTGACCGTTTGGTGTGGAATACACGCCAACGGCATCATTGGTCCATATGTCTTTCGAAATGAGGAAGGAGCTACCGTTACGTAGCTCCTTTATATTTATTGAAAGGACAATTTGGTGACAACATTATTTCAAAACGTGGTCCTATCAATTGGCCTCCAAGATCGTGTGATTTGACACCTCCAGATTATTTTCTGTGGGGGTATGTTAAATCCATGGTTTATGCTAACAAACCAACAACTCTAGAAGCATTGGAGGCTAACATTCAGCAAGCCATTTATGAAATAAAGCCAGAAATATTGGAAAAAGTGGTCAAAAATTGGACTGAACGGATGCGCTTCGTAACCATTAGTCGTTGTGGTCACATGCCGGAAGTCATGTTCAAATCATAAATGCCTTTAACTGTACTTTCATAAAAAAATTATAACCAAAACATTCCGTCAGGTTTTTAATGTTTTATTTCATTTTGAAGTTCTCATGCAGCTAAAGAAACACCCTATACCTAATATAAGTATAATTTTAATTTTGTAACTGTCTAATACAACATTAATTATTATTCTTTACTAATAAGTAATAAGTATTCAGATCTGAATTTGACTAATCTACGCACTCAGGTGCCATTATCGAGTAGTTCAATATTTGCAAGATTAGAGCATTAGGTCTTTCGAGATATCTTTTGCTATTTTGTAGATTTCTTCCTTAATATGATTGTAATGATATTATAGGATGTAGAAAAAGATCTGCACATGTTGTAACGAATTTTTGCACTTTGTTACGTGGTACTACTTTCTCTTTTCATTCCAATTTTTCCAAGTACTTCAAGTGTCTATCCGATTCCGGATGTTGACGATCCACCTGGCTAATCCAAGAAGACTTTACTAGGGAAATGTTTATGGGATGATTTCCCGTTGCCTTCCCCATAGTTTACAGATCGATTTTGGACATTTTAGATCACGGCACATATCCGACGCAATCAGGATTAGAACCGCGGTTTGCCGCTCTCTAGTCTATCCGTATTTGATTTACGCCAGACTGCTAGTTCCAAGTACTGCCCTTGCATTTTATTTAAAAGCAATCGTGAAATTAAATGCATTCTGCAGTATATGGTTGATAGGCGAACCTTTCGCGTAGTATATACTTCAGTCGGGGAGTCTTGTAAGCTCAACCATGGCAAACGTACGCTGTGTTTCACAATGATTTTGTTAAGTACCTATATTGCGTAGACAAATATTTTTTTGTACAGCGCAGCTGTTTAATTGTGCCTTCCCGTGTGAAAAAGTGGTATAGTTGTGGTGTGGTGTTTCTGGCTCCTGTTTGTAAACATCTGGAACAGGAGAGGCTCTTCATGCGCAATCTAATACGCAGTTCCATGGTGCGCAAGTTATTGAACCATTTTGGATTTCCTGGAGTTGGTAACATCCTATTGTTGTTTGTTTTGGATGACTCTGGGGAATTCTTTTCGTTATTTGGATAGTCCAATCTTGTTGTCATCTCCAATACCATCTCTCACTGGTTCAGTTTCCAGCTGTAGGTCTGCAAGCAGTATTTTGTGTTCGCGAAAATTTCGATCAAGTGTTTCCTGTGTAAATTAACAAGTTACAGATCTTCATCTTTGAAACCACACGTTAGAAAAGCGGTTGGAGGCGAACCTATCACCATTATATTGTAAGTTTATCTTTTCCAATTCGTATGAACCGACGTGTTTCTGGCCTTTTGTGTTCTTGTTAATTGCACTTCTTAATTGTTAATATCATTGGATACTGTGTCTATGTTTTGCACAGCCACACACATTGCAATTATTGGAACTGTGATAGTCTATCTCAAGTTCAGTGTGTCAATTAAAGGATTTGATTTCTATGTACGTTTTTCTGAGTTTTCCTAAGCACCGGTCTTTTTTTCTGAAACCCATGATCTGTCCTCCACATTTAATCAGGAGCTAGTCTAATGAGAGGGTTAACTAAAACAGAAGCCAGAGTCCGTCACAATTCGGAGATTGAGGATAATACGAAATAGTGGGATTGAAGTTGAGACAATCACAGCTACAAGAAAAATAAGCTGTTTTTGTGTGGTTTAGCGGGACACTTAAGTTTAGATTGCTAGGAAACGGTACAAATGCGGTGGTTAGAAACAATTACGCGATATCTAAGTGTGCTAAAAGCAAAAATTTGAAAATTGTGTACATAAACGGTGAACAGTCGTGGGAGGGGGGCGGTAAGTGACTTCGAGGTTGAGATTCCCATCTGAAACGTCAATTATACACATAAAGAGGCTGAAATTGCTATTAAGATATAAAGTAAACGATGTCAAGTGACAAAACATTCTAAATCGAGTCTTCGAAGGATTTTGTTAACGAGAGAAGTCCGCAACATGTGCAGTGTCGACTATATAATGGATGTCAAGGAAGTCGGCTCTTCACAGAAAAAGAAAAGTAAATCGAGCATGTAGTTGATATAAAGAAGACGGTGTCAGGTAGCGTAAGCCCAGTTGAAGAAGAAATCGATAAAAGCACAAAAATCTTGGAAAGCGAGAAGTTACCTACAGAGAGAAATGTCATCAAAGAAGGAACTAATTGGCATGACAATCAAAAGATGTAGGTTTATTAAAAAGCGATGTTCCGGGACAGTATTTCGAAAAGTGAATAGACAATATTATTATTGTTTTTTTTATGACACAATTTATAATAGCCTTGAAATTATTCAAGGGCGGTTTGATTGATTATTATTATGCGGTGTACAATCCAGTGATAGGTAAGAATCGAGTAAACGATGATAAAGAGGTACATGATTGCAACATCAATTTGAAATTGAGGAATGGATTTGAAACACAAACTACCTTCTGTGACGCAACCCTCCAGTTTATATAGCTATGATCTTGTAAACTGGCCCTCAATTTCATGGAAGAGCAACTTCGAGAATTTTGAAAAGAACGGTAGTTTGGGTAACTGCAATAAAATACTGTGATGGTAAAAATTTATTTAATGACAAGTAATCGAAAATGATTCCCACCGATAATAAACAAGTCTCCAAGCAACGATAACCACTAACGGTTAACTAAAATTGAATGTAAAAGTCAAAATAGCATACCAGTAAGCACAAATTGGAAAGAACAAAAGTATTACTTACATTGAGCTCTGGTAAGTTTACAAACTTTAAGGTGACAAGCGATCCTTTCCAATCGAATGTCCAATTGGCTTGGGAGGTGAATAATGGTGAACTTGTACTAAATTAATGGCTGACACCTGACCAATGTTAAACGCAAACACACAGAAACATTGCTAAGAGCAAGCAGCGAGGGTAGATGCGTAACGATGGAATACGATGTTGAAACGAATGATTGACCAATGTGCAATGGCCTGGTTTAATCTTTAACGAATAATTAATTCTGTTAATTCTGATCAATTATTGATCAGAAGATTTGCTAGGGAAGGTAATCCGATATTCAATCTGGAGGACAACTCACAAAATAAGTGAAGCAATACCCAAGAGATGGGAGAGATAGAAAGATAGAAACGATGAGTATAGCAACAATAGTAGCCATGTTTGCTGAGTTCAAAAATGAAGAACTAAATAAGGATTTGGACAAAAAATTTGATGAGTTGGGTTCAGCTCTTAATGCAAATAGTGATGAGCTGAGAAAACAATTCAAGAGCTCGCTGAGCAAAATCAGGTTCAAATAGGGGAAGAGTCGTTCCAAGATTCCAAGAACTCCTCACAAAATTTAATTGTCAATTAGGGGAAGCTGTTGATAGGAACTTCACCGAGCACTATGACTGTAGGTCGATATGGACCTAGGGTCAGTAATAAAGTCACGAAAATAATAATTAGTTTGTTGACGAGATTGAAAAGAAAAAGGTTTTTTTTTTTAATTAAAATTTGGTTTAATCAAACAGAGGAAACTTGGAATAAATTTGATAGGGATCGTATAAAAGATCAGGAGTTAATTATTTTGAGGTCAAATATTAATAGTTTGTCGCTTACATTTTAATATTACCTTAAGATTTTCTTGTTGATTTCTTGTTGATTTTTATTAAGTTTATAAACACACAAAAATTGTCCTTATTAATTAGAATTTTTATTTTTCTTGCTAAAAGAGTTTTCTTTATGTAGGAGTACCAGACACCCATGGTGCTTAATTTTCGTTTTGAAAGAATACATAAGTAATTTGAAGTCTTCTGAGCTAAGCGGTGGCGACCCAAGTTTGTTACTTGCTACCCGCTGAATTATTTTCCCCATTATATTATTTTGCAATTTTTATTACAGCGGTCGTATAACTAGGACAATATGAAGTGTTAAATTTAAATTTTCGGTTTTTTTCTTTATTATTTTCGGTTATTGCCTTGCAGCTAACGCAGTTGGATGCGAATGCGGGGCACCGGGTTCAGACCTAGGGAGAGTAAAACTTTCTTATAACTAGAGTAACGTTAAACCGGTGGTCATATAAAAAACCAGGATACAGGCACGTCTGAAGGCAAGTCTAGCAAGCTACCTAATGGATGCAAAAGGAAAGGTCGCAGATGTGTAAAAATGTAGAAGTTAAATTACATTATATCCTTTCGTAAATTTTATGTAATCAAAATATAATTATTGGAATTAATGAAATCATAATACTCTTAAGGTATTACAGAATTAATTAGAAAGTTCATTATACGTTCTGCACTACAGAAGCAGTGTGGTGGAAAATGAATAGATGTATTTAAGGTGGACTTACATCGTACGTGTTTATAGTACAAAATGTGACAATACAAAGAAAACAATAATATTAAAAGGAAAGAATTTAATTGGTTTTATAATATAAGAAAATGATAAATTTTAAGTGAATTCAATTAATTTCCTGGAAGGTTTTTGACACACCAATATATTTCATGTCTTAGGTGTATGCGCTACTTTAACTGTGCGAGCCAGATTTTTCTGAGTTTTTAAGCATAAAATAATACATCCAAATTTTATATAGCATAAAAGAATAATGGTTGCTGGAAAGTGATAAATGTCCTTAAGATACATAAAATATGTAAATTAACATTACCACACTATCAATTTACTATTGAAAATCACATAATTTTTAAAATAGTTTTATCCTTGATCTTTATCTTTCAATTTTTAGGTATAGGGTTGATTTTTATTATGCTGGTTGTTTTATTATAATGTACTAAAATCTTTAGGGTTTGTTAGAATTAAATTGTCTCCGCCATAATAATCCTTTGCTATAGTTATTTGAAAGTCCAGAGGGTTGTAAAACCTTAACTCCTGTTTAAATACGGTCCTTGAACTAAACATCAGGTTTAAATTGAAAAATCGCATTTAGGGACTTTTGACGTAGGTATATTATTTTTTTTACTGAAAACAAGAAATTAATGAAATTGTCATTTCCATTACAAAATATTTCATTTTGAATTGTAGTTTGTATTTACATCAAAATCGGAAACCTAAACATTTTTCTTAAAAAAGTATTATCTACTTATTGAAAAGGGATAAATTAATGAAAACCTCGCATACTCAAATTTCTCCAATTCAACCTTAAAATAGTTTTCATTAATCCTATCTTTCAATTTTAGTTTATCATTCCATAGTGCAAGTTTTTTTTATTTATTATAAAATTATTTTCCCCATTTTAGTTAGTAGTTACATTTGCAGCAAAAATTGAACAATGGCTGATTACCAAAACATTTACATAATTTGTATTCCAAAATCCCAATGGAAGCAAATCTATTGGAAGTTTAAGGAAAATAAGGAATCTGGATACGTTATGAAATCAAAACATATTTTTTGCCATTTTTAAAATAAATAATGTTTCAAGTGTAATAAATACCCACAAATGTACATTTATAAAATTCTAGATGAGAATTAATTAAAGAAACACTAATTATGGTAAGCCTAAGCCTAATAATGATGTTGTAATCTCAAAAACAAAAAGCATTCATGCAGTGGTCATTTAATTGTACCCTAGGGTAGAAAATCGTCGTCGCTTCTCTTTAGTATTCAAAGTTAAAATAAAATTTATGTAGTTTATTTTAAAGCGAATATTAAAGAGAGATTCCATCATGAAGTATTAAATAAAATGCATGAAGCCATTACAAAATGAATGCAAATCTGATAACTTTTATTTTTATTTTACAAAATATTATAAAACGCAAACCATCACATCCTCTTTTTCATCAACTTATTTTCATTGGCTTAGATCAAGGAAGGGAATTCAAAGCACTACAAAAATAAATCTCTCCAAATAAAATGAATAAAAATTGTAGTTTATTTTGTAAATTTTTGAGTTTGAAGTTAATTAGTACGTTAAACAGATTAAATTTTTCCTGCAATTTATTAAGAATGTTGAACCTTTTGAAAGAAAATAATATTTTTTGTATTATTTCCTCGAAATATTTGTATGCTATAAAACATTAAATGAAAGCCCGAATAGGTAATCCTTGGAAGTTCGAAGATTTTAACGTACATTTTTATAAAACCTTGGTAATGTATATTTATTATTAAATTTTCTTCTTTTAGGAAATAAACTAAATTTTCAGAGAAATATTTTGAAATTGCGGAATTATATTGGTAAAATATAAACTTATTGTAAGACGAAGGTGAGATAAAAGAAAATAATCTTACTTTAGGTGAGGATAAAAAAGTTTTTCTCTGAAATGTAACAAAGTTTGCAATTTGGTATTTGTATTCCTGTCGAGCAGTAACTTTTACAGTAAAGTAATTTATTAAAGATGTTTCAGAACGAATTCAATTATAAAACTAATAATTTATAATGTGGTGAACGATTTTAAATAATTATAACATGAACAGCACTTTTTTTTTAAATTACATCCATCGTTGATTAGAATAACTACGAGAATTTGGTAATAAATTAGTGAAGAGATGGTGTAATGTTATTAGAAAAATCATTAAATCTTCTTAATTTGTGGCACTAATAAGATAAAAATTTCGAAATTATAAATGATTGCTTCAAAGACATAAATAATATTATTGGAATTGCTATTCGCACAAGTAGAAAACTTACACGGATGCTGTACATTTAGCTAAAGCGCTAATAGCAAATGCTTGCTTTATAGTAGCAATTCTTTTGTTCTTTGTACAAAACAAAGCTCAAAAACAAGGTAAATATAAAAAACTCAATACGTGTAACTAAAAGTAAAGACAAATTGAAATTCACAATAAGTACAAAGTCACTTCATGTATTGGAAGCCTTGGAGAAACTTGAACAAAATTGATTACTTCGATATTTCCAGCGTTTTAAATATGCACAACAAATATTTTGTCACTTACAATTTAATTAAATTCGGAATAGTCTTTATTATAATAACACTTTGATGTAGTAGTACTTAAAGGGAATTATTTGATAGACATAAATAAGTAATTATTCGTCACTAAGAACTTGGGTTGACCAGTCACAGTGACCGCTTTTCCTTTTTTGAGTATTGAAAATAATACCTACACTTAGTCGTTACTGTATTTCCTATTTCTTAATATTGGATAAAATTGTGAGAACTTTAGATCACAAGGTAATAAAAGCAGGTTATCAGTGTACTTTATGGCACCAAACGTAGGGCAATAGGATTAAAAATTGACAATCGCTACTAAAAGTGTAAACTTAAAGTATACGACGACATAACATATCGAATGGGAGTAAAATGTTCTGTAAAGTAATAACTGTGTAGTTTTATTAGTGGATACTAGAAGTGAATTAGTCCTTACGTTATCCGACAAACATAACGTTGAGATCCTAAATAATCGGCGGATACAGTTTCAAGGCATTGGTTCAGAAAAAATAAAGGAACTGTTGCCACTGGGTTGTATATGAGCAGCATATTTTCAGTTGGCTTGACTAAGAACATAACTTCACGTTAGTTTATTCATTGTGTCGTAATAAGTAATTAAATAAGATCATAGTTTAACTTTATTAACACTCTGCGAATCGCTGATTAAGAGATTAACCTTTAAACCATTAATCCTTTCAATAAATTGTTTATATTTTAAGTAAAAGAAAATTCGGTCGGTGGTGAAATATAATAAGATAGAAACATGTACCTGTGTTGTTGTTGGAATTGTTGGTTACAACTTTTTAATTCGATTGACATCTTTAAAATTTTGAGAAAGTCTTCAATAACCTTCACATTGCGCCCGAAGGAGAAATTCAAAGTTCTTATCATGAAAAGTGTAGTGCTATTTGCTTTTCACGCCAATAAATTATAGTTATTTCTTATGATTTACATATTTACTACCCACAATAATTAAATAACGTTTTTAATGAATATAAGTCAAAATTTGATATTGTTTATTATGTGCCTTCGCCTTATCAAATAATACTACTTCGTGTGCAATTCATTTATGTAAATGAGAGAGCAGCATTGATTATTCAGAATGCAAAACAGTGCATTATATCGTCACGTACCTAGTGGATTTTCTTGTATCTTTCATCGCTATCGCAATCTAAACCACGCCATTAATAATTATTTGCTTATTTACTATAAAAATAGAAAACTTTACATATAAATGAAATGCTCAAAATAGTAACTGCTACGTTATGACATAAAACTTTATTTGCATTGTGTCGATCCTGGGGTTTTAAGTCGATCAGTTTCTACAATAAACGTTTGAAAATTTTAAATTAAATTACGAAACCGTAACCCCACCTCATTTAATTTAAAATAATAGAAATTTCAATGTGGCTTGCATAATAAAAATTGAATTTATCTCTTAATTTATGAGAAAGCATGTATAATATTTTCACCTTTATCTCCAAGTGTGGTATCTAAGTAAGGTGTATAAGTGTAATATATGGTTACGAGTGTCCATTTTACGGAAAGAAACCTCAAGTTATACCTTATGAATCTATGAATCTTCAAGTAAGACGACCGACCATAAGAAGTAAGACCAATAAACACGCAAAAGAGTGATTACAGATTTACTGATAACGTTAGTCAATTGAGGGAGAAAACTGCTACTGAAAAATTTCTCAAGTAAACGAACACAAACAAAAATTTATGTTCAACAAAATGAAGTTAGAATGTGGAAAAGAAAAATTGAAAACAATTTTGAAATAATTTTTTCCATTACTTCCTTTTTGAAATTTAAATTTTCATTATAAGGAAATTTGTTGGCATTCTGAAATAAAAATGTGGACAAAAGCTCTGGATGCCTTTATGGGTTTGATTTTTCTTTTAGTTTATTGAATAGAATATTCAAAATAAGATATTGAGCATTGTTGTATATTTTACACGGAAATTTTTAACATAGGAAAGAAGAATTTGTTTTCATCATCAAAAGATACCTACCTACCTTGTTCATCCGACTCAAGTCTTGTTTACTATATATTTGGCGTTTTCTCTAAATTTAATACCTGGTAAGTTTTCAAAACAATTTCACACAATATAATATGAGAATTATTTCGTATAGGAAACTTGAAACCTACTAATATTTAGTTTTTGGAAGAAATTGTAATTTATCACTCGATCTAGAATTGTATAAGATTGTATTCACTTCATGCCTAACAATGAGTTTTCGCTTTCATTGTACTGACATTTCTGATAATTAAACCATCATTTCTGCAAATACTAAAAATAGATTTGCATGGTAGAAAGTAATCAAAATTTTTGACAATTTTCAAAGTTGGAAATTTAAAATTTTTGATTGACTGTTTGAGAATGATAAGCACCCTTATTAATTCACACTATTCGCTTTAATAAAATCGAACGCTTTCACAGTTTGAGGATAGAAATTGCGATGTAGTTCTGAATATTTATTATGTTAGGTAATTGCCACCATATTCTACACGTAAACCTAATCTACAGTATTAATCGTTTACTTGAATCGATTTTATCAGACTGGGGTGAATTAATTGCTACACGAGAGAAACAAAAGTATTTTTCAAAGTCTAGCTAGGGCGTATTTTAATGTGCGTGTTAAAACATTATCGCACTAATTAAGACGACGTTTTTTTGATCTTTACAAAATTAAATATTAACATTAATTTTTTAAATCATAAATCTTGTTAATTACACGTGTAAGTGCTACGAAAACATAATTTTATGAAGTAACAATTTATTCTTTGCCATAAAACATTTTTTTCAATCAAGTTTACATTAATATTTACAAAATATAAAATTATTCTGCGGTTTTATGTTTCACAAAGATAATTCAACGCTGAGACTTTTTAACATGCTAATTCTATTGAAAGAGTATGCTTTTACTCTTTGCATTTCTAAAATATTTTATTTCTTAGTTTTATCGAGTCATAATATCGTAAGCGATCGTAAGGCATTTTTTAACATTTTGTGATGATGTTGAACTTCACAAACTATTCAATAAGGTATGAAGTTGGCGATTGACCACAGTGGAGTGACAACGTGAAAACTATGCGACTGGTAACATAAAAATAAAACAAGATCCATAATTATGAAGTCTATGCTTTCGTCTCTGAGGGATTACCGAGATTTGTTTGTCATCTTAAGCCACAACAGCCACAACGCATAGCATAGCCCAGCACTTATACAGGATATAATTACGTTGGTGTTAATTGGTTCAGCAAGGAATCTGCTAGGATTGCAGACTATCGTTTCTTCCTTTTATAAAGTGTTTAAATAAAGTTAACTTTTACTAATTACATAGTTGGTTCTATACCAACTTATATATAAGAATGTACGTGGAAGTACCTGAGCAGACCTTAACAGTCTAAAATTAAACAAAACAATCGCAATGCAGAGGATAAACTCACCTCAGATCTTTCGGTGCTCACAAAATTTACCTTATGTAGGTAATTATATAGGTTCAATACTAATTGAACCAAGTTCATCCGCCAGATGTGAGACCCACAAGGTTACGATTTGGATACCCAAAACACAAAAGTATAGAGAAAAAAAAACCACTGTACAGCCCTTCGAGATCCACATTGAAAGTTGTAGTAATTTCTATAACGTGGCAGCATAATCCTGGATCAAGTCAACAAAACGGGAAAATCCGCAATCGAGGGCCATGTAGTCAATGTAACCCAGGAGCAACAACAGGAGCCTTTCTCCTAATTTTAGCTCATCTCACATTCACATGTCGCTCTTGCCAAAAATGACAGAAAATAGTCCCCAACGCCACAGCTCTACTCTAAAAAGGAGTAAAAATTCATGATTTTACGTTGCAAGTTATCCATTTATGATGAATCTGTTCCAGATGTATTACTATGTTAGCAAGGAGCTGAAGCATCAAAAGCATAATGGCAGGCTTGTGTGTTGTAACGATTTGATGATGACTAATCGTGTGTTTCGAACCTGGAGTCGTTGGTTTTGATTGAGCACGAGAGGGTTGCGGTAGATTCCGCGAAATCGACTCTGACGCCCTTGTCTTTCTGTCCCGAATGTATAAAGAGGAGTCCGTAAAGCATTTAGGTAACATTTACTTGTTTCGTTTTACCATCCGTCCACGACCCACCTTCGCTAAGCTGAGCCAGCACCTTAATTGGTCGGCACCTTGATCTCGTAATTTTATTGGTAAGCATTAAATGTTCATGTGTAAAAGTCGAACTTTATTTTATGCTTTCTCGTTGGGTGGTTTTTTGTTAATACTTTTATTTGGTTTTGAATTTTTTCGCATTTATTTAAGCTGTGGTAGCTTCTATCTGGTTCTTCCGTAATAGCCCATTTAATATTTCTCGTACAAGATTACTAATAATGAATGTAATATTGTTCAGATATTCTAGCTAAAACTTTCTTGTTCCGCATGGTTGGGACAAGGTTGTGGCCTTTATTAATAGTTAATTTTGGTATTACCAATTATTGTTATAATTCACTCACTAATAGAATGGACAGATTGGGTAACCTGCACTTGGTTGTTCCTGATTTGTTTAATTGAGATTTAAATAATTTCTAACTTATACAAGTAAGAGAATTTGGATTTAGTATTCGATAATATAACATAATGCAGTTATATTATAATCTACATGAATTTGTTGAATTCATTTTGTAAATTAATTATTTTGGTGGAATTATTTTAAGTTAACTTTTTTATGTAGAATGTAACTAACTAAGAGGGCCGACGTTAAGCTTAAAGGAAATTTATTTAAATTTTTCTTCCTCTGTGCTTCTACGAAATGGCAATAGAAATCAGTACACTGATGAATGAAAAACTACACTGATTGGCAAATCGTCTGCTCTATCTCACAAATAACTTCTTGAATCTCATTATTCCATTACAGAATTATTAATATAGACCTGCCATTCACAGGATATAGTCGTCCAATGGCTTAATTTACTGATATTATTTGACATAAAAAAAATGGTTTCCAATGAAGTCATGATTTCGCCATCTGTATGACATGTGACCTCGTACTTCTGGAAACCACATAATCGTCCAGATCCATTTCTGCAATTTTAGCACACAGAAGCTCGTTTGCTTCTGAGATAAATGCACATGCTAAGATGAGAAATATAAAACAACAGTGATATTTCAATTTGATAGGTGAGAAGCATGAAATCACAATACACTGTATTGTGATGATACATCTATTTGAAAGGCACAGATGATACTATGCATAATATAATGAACAGTGACGTAGCAAGTCAAGACCGGGCCCTGGTGCAAGATCCACAGCGGGCCCCCTTCATTATTTTATTATAAAAAAAAATTTAAATAACAATGTTATTGCACAAAAAACATGTAAGTGACAAAAGGCATCGTAGATTTCCCTAAAAAGATTTTCTGGTGGTGCGAGATCTCAATTCCCCCCCACCCCTCCTGACTAATGAAAATTTAGCACTTATGATTTATGAAGCTTCAGACGCAATTCAATTTTGAGGCCCCCCTCTATATAACTCAACCTCCGGTACATGGGGGTGGGGAAAGTAGCGTGTTTTAGCGCCGCAGGCGATTTTTTTGGAAAATACTACGTATTTTTCACCAAATGTTACTATTTAACTAGAAATTCCCCATGAAATTTTGATTTTGCAACTGCGTCATTCGTTGCCTCGTAAATATAGCTATAATATTTACTGAATGAATTACATTATTCAATTTTTTCAAATATTTCTTTATTCTTCTTCAGGGCGCCGGCCCCACGATGCAGACGCTCTACCCTGGGGCCCTCGTTGTGTTCAATTTTTTTTTAAACTTTCATAGATAATTTTTACAAAAATGTCTGTAAATAATAGAAATCAATTTTGTCCGAGTACCGGGCCCCCACGGGGCCCGGGCCCTGGTGCCCGGCACCACTCGCACCACCTGTTGCTACATCACTGATAATGAACCACCTCACCTTTTCTTATTTTTGCTGTTACTACATTAATTAAGTTAATTAACATTTGCAACTTTAATTAATTAAACATTCCGAGTAAACTTCGCAATAGTGTATAAACAACCATTTTTTGTATCAACCTTCCAATAAAGAGAAGTCGAGATAACAGTACAGAATTATTATTCTAAAAACTTTACATGGCAAAACTTTGCCTTATTATTGCGAATACGCATTAAACCAGTGATTTCCAAACTTTGTGTCAATAATAATATGTAGATACAAGATAAATAATGTGAAGATATATGGTAAAAAGGTTGTTGTGAATTGCATTTTTTAAGGCTATGTTATAATTTCAAGAGATAATAAGATTTGTGGAAAACTTTGATCATTAAGATTTAAAATTGTGCTAGAATTCGTAATAACCATCTACTATTAGTTGCTTTATCATGATTTCGACTGTCTACAGTCTTGATACTGGCAAATTCGTAAGCAACTAATTACAATTAATAATTACTATTCCTATGCTTAGTTGTGCTCTACTTACAAAACCATAAGAAATTATATGAAAAATCAATAGTCTCAATAACCTAAGTCTCAATTAGGTTAATCAGGTCCCAAGTCGAATTTTTTCTATAGAGATTTATTTTAGTTTGAATATACAACATTTTCGGCAACATGGTAGTAAAAATAATAGTATAACATTTTCTTTCTCCAAAAAAAAAAGATAATATCTTGTTCCTTTTTGTATTGCTAACGGGCGGCAAAAAACTTTGCAACGGCAGACAAAGTAAAACAGCTTATTTTGTCATAGAAAGTTCTGCTTTTGTTGTACTTTTTTATTGTGATTGTTTTTTTAAATATTGAATTCATAGTAATAATTAAAATGTAAATAATATAAAGCGTAAATAAAATTCCCAATTTTTTTAAGTTTTTTTATCTGACCATTATTGATTTTATTGCTACTATTTTGTATTTTAATTTATCATAATACAATTTTCCATTTTATCGTGCCTTAATTCTTATCACGATTCGACTTAATTTTATTTTGCGACTGCTACCCAAAATTATACTTATTGGTATCAAGATGTAATTTATCTTTTCGTTAGATACTGTTATTATTACCAAATTGTTAGCTTGTTTGATTACCTAAAAATTACACTCCTTCTAGGAAATTGTATAACTAAAAAAATGTAATTAAGAAATTTTTACATTAAAAACGGAAATATGTAAGCACAGCAAAGTCGAAAATTCGTATCGTAATTTGCGATACAAAATTTAACTACTCTGCAAAAATTGATTATAATTTTAGTTAAGATTTAAAATACCACATTATCCATACTTCTAAAGGCTTTTGTTAACAATATTCATCCGAAGCTAAATCATTTACCTTCTCTTTTACGATCATTTCCACTACCCCATTCGCACATCTACCGCGTAAATGAGATTTTCCTATATTCTTGTCTAAACCAGTTGTCTAAACCATCTTGACAAATCTTTTTAGTAAATTACAAAATCTTATTTGCTAAACCACAATTATTTATTTTTCAGTGGTAGATTGCTTTTTTAACAATTTTCTTAAATTAATATATTAAAATTATGTGAAATAAATTCTTGCCCAAAGGCAATGCAAACTCACATAAATTTTTAATTACAATTTTTATTCATTGTGTGTTGGTAAATTGTTGACTGGAGCTTTTAAATGTTGATTTTAAAATACAGCTTATCGTTGTAAATTACATTCGCCATTTTTCATGATTAAAATTTTTGTAATTTTACAAAATTTCTCATCTTTGTGCATATGAAGCCAGTGATCAAAATTTGATGTATCTGCTTAATTGCTAATTTTGATAATCATCGACTGTATTTAGTTTAAAATGTTGCTTTGTGTACTCAAATTTTCCGTTCCCTTTGGGTATTTAATAATTATGTTTGATATAAAAAATTTGAAAACCAAACGTGCCGATTTCTCGTTACGTTGTTTATCATGTTCTTCAGAAGACGTACCAAGTCAGACTCAAATATTGGTTTATTATTTTATAGTAATAAAAAACATCAGTCGATAATTCTGCAACTGTTTTTGTAGCTTGGATAAAAAGCTGCGTTCTTTGTAAGTCAAAGGGTACTATTTTCAGATATAGCAACAACATTTTTACCAGACTACTTTTTGGTTAACATAAAATATTAAAAATCTCATCAATAATGTTCGATTAACCATTAAATAACTTCGAAACTTGGTTTGAAACAAAGGCGGTTTTCTTGCTTTTTGTGTTTGTTGTGTGGGTTTTAATTGTTTAGTGTTAGTTCGTAACCCAATAAAGCTAATTTTATAATTAGTCTGTTTCCTTTTTTGACAGGTTATTATATTCCATGGTTAAATGGTTTAGTTTTTGTGGTTTGGAATGATTTATAATATGTGTCGTTTAAATTTTAAATGATAGATAAATCGTTAAATGGTGGATTATTTCGAAACAATTCGCTATCTTCATTCGGTATTACTTTGACAAATTCTTTTTAAGAAGTACTAGTTTTGGATAAAATACGATAAATTTACAATCCACGTCGCTTATAAAATAATTTGGTATTTATCTTATTAGAATTTTCAAAGGAGTGTACGTTGGTACGTAAATATAAAGTGGTACTATAACTTGAAAATTTATTGCAATCACAATATTTTAAATCGGCCCTCCAAAATTAGTAAAAAATCTCATATTTAATCCAAGTTATGAAAATACTGGCGACCAGAAAAATTAACGACAGAAAATGAAAATTATAATGTTTATAATTAATTTCTAGTACAGGCTAGATTAAAAAATACACAGATGTAATTTTTCATTTTCAGTAAAAGCACAATAAAACTTTTTAAATAAAATAGAGGTTGTAAAATAAACATAAAGCACAAAAGATCATAAACAGTAAATATAACTGAAAGAGGTTTTAGTGCATGTAATGCAATTTTCCCACATATTGCTAGCATTGTACTCTCAATCTCACATATTTTAAAATAGAGTATTTTCAAATGAAACAAATTGATTTTCTACAAAGCTAGAAGTAAGTCGGCATATATTTTGGATTAGGCACTTCCTTTTACTCGCACGTACATATGCACCTTTGCATCTTTAAAGTCCAATTAGCAAAATTATAAATTAATGAAATTCCTCGCTATTTTGATTATATGAAATAATGTATCTCACTAAAATTTAATCAGAAGCATTTATATGTTTTAAGGAAACTTGAATTTCCTAGGAATTAAACTGCTTTTACTCTTAAAAGCTCATCATGTTTGTGTCAAATTAGTAGTATTGCTTTTCACGTTAGCAATGTTAAATGTCTTACATTTAGAACAACACTTTTCAAGTTTTAGCTAAATACTGTAATTTTAACACTTTAAATGCCATGAAGTTCCATGGGATTCGTAAATATATTTCAATAACTAACGGTGATGGAATGTTAATAATTGGTATTACAATACTCTTGAATATGTAATCAATTTTGTAGCTATGTTCTGCAATAAAACTGATCGAAGAAGCGTGCAAAACATAGCAGACCTCTCGTGGAATATAGGGGTGGATGGTGGATGGAACCTGGTTTGTTGTGTGTGAGTTAAGTTTATTGTTTGATAATGACAATCTACAAGTTCCCAGGTTTTTTTTTTTAATTTTTAAAGTGTTTAATTATTACATTTTTAGTAGAACAAAATCTTAGTTAAGTTTTTGTAGAAATTTCTACTAAATATTTATCAGTGTTTCGGCAAGATTATCATTAATTGCAACTATGCTAATTTTAACGAGGAGAAGCACTTAATGTAATGGCTTCTTTGTAATTATTGATTTCTCACTTACTCGTTGGTTTGAGTAATTTTAATTTAACTTCCTATTTTTAAAAAATTAAAAATTAGAGTTTGTAAAGATTTAAATTATGCAGTTGAAGAATTTCATCCAATACAGTAAAAAATTTTGCAGATCTTAGTGACAGCCATTTCCTAAAACAAATTTACTCCAAAAACTTTAAATTGGATTGCAAGCCAAACAGTTGCTTCAAGAATTACTCTCGACTTGAGGTTTTATGAGGTATTGCTTAATACAATATTTTAATTAGTTTGTTCTTTTTTCTTAATTACTTTTTAATTTGATTACACAAAAAAATAATCAACGAAGTCTAATGAACTTTTTCATGGATTCAAAATTAAGCTTGATAATGAAAAATGAAATCGACCCTTACTTTATTGTTAATTTGTAGTATCGGTTTCAAATCTTGTTCCGTCCAAATTGCGACGTTCGTAAATTTATTTAACTTAATTTTTATACAATATTTGATTACAATTTTTCGTAACATTTTGAAAAATGATAAGTTTTGTATTTTCTATGAATTTAATGAGATCATTTCACGGGTAGAATCGTGAATAAGATCGAAACATACCATAAAATTCTTTCTTTGAATTTTGAACTGCTTTCTTGCTATTCTTTCATTGGATGTTAAACCTCAGCACAGTCTTTTTCAAAATTTTTGTATAACGAAATCGAATGTATACGGGCCGTACTTTAAATTTAAATGAAATGAGAAAGTAGTACCACGTAACGAAGTGCAAAAATTCGTTACAAATTGAATATTAACCCTTGTTGATAACAGAAGAGATTATTGTAACTCAAAATATCTCATCTTTTGTATGTTAAAAAGAATTCAAATATGTTTTGTCAATACTTTAAATTTTAAGTTAGAATATCTTGTTGATCTCTGATCAAGCGCTTCATCGGAGAAATTTAGCTTGTTAAAATTTGATAACCAATTAGTGTTGACAAACTTTTATGAATCGCCAACTTAACTTCAAAGGCTTTATGAAACTGGCTATAAGTGAAAATATTATGCATTTTTGGTGATTCCAAATTACCATTATGGTAATTGGTATAGTGTATTTCAAGTGCCCATATATAAACCTCAAAATTGTTCATTTTTGTGGTAACGAAGCAATTTATTGAAAGTACTCTTGAAATATAGGTTGATTGGTTTCACTAATGTAGAAAATGAAGGGCAAATAAAATTTTAAATCATTTTATAGTAATTAATGCAGCTGCAAGTGTCACTCAATCCCAAAACTTGAAACGATTTAACAAATCGATACTTCTTATTAATGCAGAATGCATTAGCTTTAGGTTCGCCGAGTCTTTAGTAATAACGTGGACTAATCCACTGGCGGTTAAAACCAGCGACATGAAACTAACCCTTAACGTTGTTTCCTACACTTACTTACACATAAGCTTTTCAAATCCAACTCGTAACTCCGTTATCGTCAAATATCCTGCAGCGTTTGTTGGAAATGAATTAAATGAAATTATTTTTATTTGCTTTTATTTGTCATACTACTATAAAGTACTACACAATTATTAAAAATATTGTTTAAATCTGACATTGAAACACGTAAAATTAAATTAAAATTACAAATATTTAGTAAATCAAGAATTATATTTACAAGCGACATTGTGCCGCTCGTTAAATTTTGCGTAGGCTGATTACTTTCTTGTTACCTTTTGTGATTTATATGTTATTTATCCTTACTCAAACGACCTTAATACACCACGACGAACTCTGGGTTTATTGTACGTGCAAATTAGAACTCCCGTTGTTTTGTAAAACACGATGTAACAATCTCAATTAACAATACTTACAATTCTACTTGTACAGATGTAATTGTATGGATATTATACAGCTTTCGTTTCCAATCGAAACTTCTGATGATGTTCCAGAACATCATCTTTTTTGGTCATATTATTTTTGCACCATGTTGCTGGAATAGCTGATGTTTGCATCATAATGATCTTCCCTTATGGAAACGTATAATGGCTTCATAATAATTTTTTCACTTAAAGTTTCCAAAATGTTAACATTGATATAAAATTTGATAACTTCTTCTTGGCTCTCGCCGTTTTCTGCTTCACTGACATTAAGATCTACTTGTTTGCGGTTTCCCAAAAATGAATGAAATTGAACAAGAGCACGTACTGTAAATATGTATCAAGGAAAAATGCAATCATTAATTTTTCTTTAATTAAAATATTTCTTAAAATTCTGCATATATCTTTTTAAAAAAATGAATGCTTCCCTCTTTAAAGTTTACTGAAGCGATTTTACTTTTATAAAATGAACAGCATTCGTTAAATTCACACGGAAAAGTTACGACTGCTATAGGCTTTTAAATTATTATTGGAAGCATACAAGTGACTTGCTTATTATGAGAACCAAGAGAAAATAAAAATTAAGTTAAAGTAAAAAATGTAATTTCAGAAGAAGAAATTTTATTGTATTATAAACAAATTGGAAGTTTGTTCATCTGGGAACAAACTTCTGCTTGGTTTAAGAAATTGTATTAAATCTAATATCAATAAATATTTTATTGAAGAAAAATACAATAATCTTTTATTTAGTGTGCACATCAAATTTAAATTTATTGCTTTATGTCAGTATGCATATGGAAGTGGTATAGAGGTGCTTCTAAAATACGCATTGTTAAAGCGAAGTATCTACATATTTGAGCTTAAAAGCTTCATTTGATGCTTTTCAAATTTTAACTCTGCTTAGTGGAATCCTTAACTTCAAAACTTTTGCATTATTATGCTAAAGCAAATAAGTAATTATTTCGGTGAAAATTGAAATTGTATTCGGATTTAGCATTTGCCAATTTGTTATTTAATTTTTTTCGTTCTTTGTTTCGCTTTATTGAGAAAACTAGGATACAGCTATAAATCGAATATTATATTATAAAAAAAGGAGATGATATCAAATAACAAATAAGTTCTAAGAGCTTAGTTCGCAACAGTGCAGCTGAGATTTGAATGCGAGAATCCACATTCGTAGCTCTAGCGCATTATGCCTTACACTTCTGTCTATACAGTCAGGACTTCGTAGTGTCAGATAAATTGAAAAAACTACCAATTCCTATTCTATTTTAGAAGTAAATTCTAAGAGCTTTAAGGTACAATAGAAGTAGCTCTTATAGAACTGTCCTCAAAAATCCTGGTTGACCTTTGATTCCACGTCTTTAAATTCACATCACCAACCGTATAGCCTTAGTACCTTTGACCACTAACTCTTCCAAATAAGCGGTTTTAAATGAGAAGGGTTTCAAAAGCACAGCTCAGGTTGTTCAGTTATAGACTGAAGACTAATCTCTGGATTAGATGTACGATGGATGCTGTTATAACCTGTCAATCTTTGGGTCATCTTATACTTCGGTAAAAGCACAAAAGCAAAACATTATTTTAGGAACCTCTGCCTGGAGCATGGGTGGATGATTTGGGAGAAAAGCCAACTGTTTGCCACCTGTGAATATTTTTTGTAGTTTTTTTTAACTAATTAAGTAATTTATTTTATTTTTAGTACATTTTCTGTTGAAAACAATAATTTGGAACTTTTATCTGTTTTAATGATTCATCCAACTGATGAGCTCCGCCCTAAACTTTTAAGGGATTTGACTTTTTTCGATATACAAGGTTTTATATTATTTTTAAAGGGTTTCATTCTTAGACTTAAATATACTACGTTTCCCAAATTTTAGCTTGCACCGATTTCTTGTAAGCTCTAAGCGTTTTCTCGGCTTCCTTATTTGGACTATTAATTATCAGTAAAAAATTGCTACCGGTAATGTCAGTGGGCAAGTCTCTCTACATTTTTTTAAACCGAATTAAATACTTAATCCGCACCTAAATGTGGGTGTGTTTTTGTACTAAAAGTAGTGAGAAAATCTATCAAATGAAATTCAAAAAACTGCATTTAAGGTCGGTTTATGAACCTTCGTAATTTTAATTATGGATTGGAAATCACAAAAAACTAATTTTTATAAATGCACTGAGATTTTCTAATTATTAAAACTTAACCTCCTAATAGACAGGTTAAGTCAGGTAAAAATGTGTAAAGATCTTGATTTAAATAATCATGCTCTGTTCAGAATTAGTTTTGGTTTACACCCTAATTTAATTCAGTTTCATTATTTTGTTTCAATTATGTTCTAGAATTTTATCTATTTAAATGTACAAAATGAGATTAAAGGAAAACAGCGTCACACAATTATTATGTTCACTTTTTAATTTTGTGTTAAATGTGTTATTCCCCAGTTTAGCTTATTTAAAATTTTTGCTAGTTTTTATTTCGCTTATTTTGTTAAAAGAATTATTTGCCTGAATATTACATTTATTAAATTTTTATTATATTACAATATATCTTAATTTTGACGATTTTGCGAAATACGTACGTAGTATGTTCAAGTTTACAAATCATTTTTATATTCTTGTAAAAAAGACAAAAGAAACTTATCGCTGACAGTCGCTTATTTTCCGTATAAAACTTTGAAAAAAATTAACATTTACCTGGTGCTCAATTCACAGATTTCTGAGCTTTCTGATTTAATGAAATTTTAATAAAATTATATTACAAATTGTAGCAGTATTATATATATATTATATTATAGATAACCTTATCTGCATTGTTAGGTCGCTAAATGATAAATTTAATCAATATGGGGCATAATATAATCAGATGGTTAGAAAATTAACAACATCCAGGTTACATCGTTCGGAAATAAACATTACTTTGAACGAGTTAATTTGTCTTATCAATGAAAACAATAATTTCCACCAATTTAAATTTTCCAAACTTTTGCTTTCATTCATAAACAATTTCCATTCGAAAACAATGTTTGAATTATTTTTCTACGGATTTCCATCTGTCGATCATTTTGGAATCTAAGGATTCGCCTCTGCAACATTTTTTTTATATCTACTGGCAACATATTGTATTATCTTCAACTAATATATATGTAACTTCTTTGCCCTGCTACTTTCGGTCCCTAAAGAACGATTATACTGATATTTCTTTTCCGTCTCGTGTCATGCACATAATTCCCCTCTACATTATTCAACTTTTCTATAAACATTCGTTTCGGTAGAAACTGTTCATATATTATGTAATCTATTTTATATTTTATCATATATTTTTAATGATTTTCTCCTACACGTTCAACATTTTGTACCCACAACCCAATAAGTCTATATTCACTGCTCCAGTGAGTAAATTAACTCTAAATTGGTTTTTGATCCACCCTTTATAAAGTAAAGTTTCAAGATTTGCAACCACAAAGCCGTACCCTGTGGTTCTCCCCACACGAAACTGCGAATGTATAACTTTTCCGTCTCCAATTTTAATTGTTTATCTTTCAAACCCCTCAACCTCAATTTCTTTAGTAATTTATCTAGCTAATTCTCTCAGAAGTTCTCCTTAGATCTGTAAAGATGACTATTCATCTTTCGTTTCTTTCCAAACAAGTCGACCACTAATGAGACTGGAAATTACACCCTAAGCACTTTTCCCCTTTCGGAAACAATATTGATTTTTTGAAAGCAGTTTCTTTTCTATTAATTTTATCGTTTGTTCATTCAAGTAGTACTCTCTTAGAGAAATTAGACTGTATTATTATGTCATGAGTTCGTTGCAATATAATGAAATTTAAGTACAAAGGATAATTGAAATATTTAAAAAAGCACTGCATAAATAATAGAAAATTTACATACTAGTTCGCGTATCTCTCTGCAATCCGTTAAAAAATGATAAATTATAATCTTGTGGTCGTTTATTAAATATTTATATTTTAGTAAAGCTTTTGGTTTTATTTCTATATTTTTCGCCTATCCATTAATAAATTATTATTTTAATTCCTGTTAATTTGGTTACTAAAAATACACTTTCGTATTGAATTTTGCATACTTTATGGAGATTTTACGATAGGATAGAATACTTAAGGAACCAAATTTATTTATATTCAAACACTTGCACATCTACAAAATATTATTTACATTTTACTGAAGTAAAGCAGAATTTGTACTCTTGTATTTCTTATGAAGATATTTCATATTTAAAACCAAGTATTTTTAGGTTTCGGTCACGTGACCTTAAACAAGATTGGCATTAATCTTATGTGTGTGTTGTGCTGGAATTTGCATCAGCCAATCCTGCCTAAGCTCAAATTTATAAAATTGAACTTTGCTTGACATTGAAATCAAAATCTGATATGGCTTGAGATTCTTGATGTATCAAGATGTATAATGTCGCTATTAATAATAATCTGCTTATCTTCAAGGAAGGGGTAGTTCTTTAGCAGTTTAGCAGCAAACAGAAAGCGGCGCCGGCGGGCGGAGTAAAACACAAATTTAGGAAAGTTATCGGGAATATATAAATAAATAGCAAAAATGTCATAAAATTTAATTTTATGGAATATTTGATGATATTGATAACAGTGAAGAAATATTCATATCTCCGGAAGGTTTTTAATGTCGGATTGAGACTAAAAAACCCTAGCAAATCGAAATGGCGTTTGGTCATATGTGTGAACTATTTCTTGTCACGAACAGAAACATTTCTATTTCCGCTTTCACTTGATCAACTGAAAGGAGTGAAAATATAATTTACCTATTATTGGTCGAGAACGGTGACAATTTGTGATTTTTTTATACAAATGGTTAACTTCGTGAAAAATGGACACTTTTGTTTCAATTGATTTTGTAGTTAAAATTGATTTCTTAAAGCAACCTAGATTCGTCGGGTGCTAAAGAAAGAGCTGGTTTGTCTATATTGGCTCTGAAATTTAAAAATAACCATTGATTCGTTTCGTACACAAAATTGCATTTTTAGTTTTTTAACAGGAACTTATTTGCATTCATTCATAACAATTTAACTTTTAAGTGCAGTTTTTAATAGAAGTTTACTAATTGTTATAATTATTTATAACAATTTAAAGCAAAGTGCATAGAAGCCTAGGTCAAACATTGAACTTAAAGCGGAAGTCAAGTTTTTTGACTTGAATAAATCATTTATAATAATTCTTAGAATTAAAAAAACGAAATAATGCTTGGAGAAACTTGTATAAATCTAAAAATTGTAAATAAACCTGTAAATTTAACCAGTAATTATTAGGCGAGTCCACCTAGCGAACTAAAATGGTCAGTCTAACATATTTTCGGGAAATTATTCAAGAACAGACTAATTCACTGAATTTCGTCTGTTTAATTTGAACTTGATCAAATTTGTCGATAGCTTGTGAACTGATCTAAGAATTATTAATCAAAGTAGAATCATGAGAAGTGCAGGTTAACTATAATTAATACTGCAAAATGCACTCCAAGTCTCATGAATGTGATGAAGTGAGGGATCGTTACCTCAATGTTTGCTGCTTCAATAGCAAAAACCTTTCCCCTTAAAAGTAAAAGTAAAAGCAATCGATGCAACCAAATGTAAGTATGCTATTGGGATTGCATATAGGCATATTAACGTTATTTTATAATTCATCGCAGGACTCGGCTCATTATCTTATTATCATGGGTGTGGATAAATCCTAGTATTGCCTAAAATATGTAGTTCTATAAGAATATTACTATAAAACCACATTGCATTTTTTTCTACCTAATTCCACCCAATCTTATTTCGTCAGTGCGAATCTTCCTCCCTCCCGCTGCAGCATAGGTAACTTTTTTGTATTTAGGGTATTTTATCGTCATGGAGATTTTACACGTAATAAACTTGTGATTTAAATTGTGAAAGGTATGTAATCAGACTAGCCACCCTAAACTATTAAGATCGGTATAGGGTGCATAATGAAATCGGAAAAGTGCTGATTATTTTACTTACGCTTACTACGAAAAAAGCCACGTTGGAAAACTCCATTTGAATTGAAATCCAAAACGGCATACTTTTCAGAGAAGTTGATGTATTATTGTTCATTGCGACTTGAGCAACTAAAACTCGCTGATTGGTTCATTGTACCCGTAATTAAATCAACACGCGGACTTGGTAATAAATAATACATACAAATTTGCTTGTTTAAATTTTTCTTGTATATTTAAGAGTTTGCTCTTGCAAAATTTCTTAGTAGTCTACTAGAAATAGGTAATAGATATATCTATATAAAAAATAAAATACAAATTTTGAGTTCTTTTGGCAATATTTTAGGGTAGTTTTTAAATATAATTTCGCAATTAGACACGTAAATATTTGAAATTTAGTATACCATTTTACTTTTGAATAATACAATTAAAATTTTAAACCATGAAGAGTTTCGATACTAATGAACTTAGACCATTAAAAAAAAACGCTCAACCTAATCACCGTCAATTTATTTTTATTTTTAAAAATTAAAGCTTTTAATATTTACTTTATCCTCTATTGAAGTTAAAACCACTAAAGTTCTTGTATAGCAACTAAATAAATTTCCAGAATTGGAGTAAAACGCTCACGAGAGTATAATTTCTAAATGTAAATTGCGTAATTTTGGTGGTTTATTATAATGATCACTTAAAATTATATTTTCAAAAAAACAAAAAATAAAAATGTTGAAGTAAAGTTCTTTTTTTAAAAAAATATAAATTTACACCGGTGTAATTTTCTGCTAGAGCTAGAAGGTAAATTCTATCCTGATATTCTGGATTAATATAAATCTTTTAATTTAAAAAAGCCAGATAAAATTTTGTATTAATATAAGGATTTCAACCGTATTAGTACGAAAAAGCTTGTTAATTAATTGAAAATTTCAAAAAAGTCACAATCTGATGCAAATTAATTATTTTCTCGTTTTCTACTATGAATCGGACAAAAATTGCGTTAAAAATCTTAATTAGTATTGACAAAAGCGCTTAAAAATGTGAAAACTGAAGATATAAACAACTTTTTTCGATTTATTTTAACCTTTCCTGCAGGATTTGTTAAAATTCTCATAATGGATTATCAAGGCACCTACCTACCTAATCGTTTAATTAACTTGCTAACAAATCCTTTGTGATTAATAACATTAGCAGGAAAAATGATTTCTTGTTTTTTTAAATGCTTGCGAATGTGTAAATGAATTATTAAAGATAAGGGGTGACGAATTGTTACGGATTACATTTTGGATAAGTATAGCACAACATAATTTGAGTTGGTTTCCATTGCAAATTTACGCTTTAGCTATTAAAGTATTAATTGTATTTAAATTGTAAAGAGAATTGTCTCTCTTAAGGTACATAAGTATCGCATATTCCTATTCCAAATATATTCAAAGTTATTTAAACAAAAACCGAATTTTGTATCTTCTTGCATAAAATTGTCTGGTGTTAGGTGACATAGTCATTGGGTTTTCATTCTGTTTATTATTTGAATGATTGATGAAAGAGAAAATTGCTTTTGGTAAATTTGTTACGGAAAATTTGTTCGCCACTTAATATCAGTTTAATCAATTACCACTTATGTCGATATTGATTGTGCATGAAAATTCAATTTTGGAAAAGTTTTGGAAGAACATTCAACAGTCAAAAATTAACACTTTTACCTGAAATAATAAAACTAGAGTTGCGAATTTTTCGAAAGCTCATTGCAATTGCCAAACATATTCCATATTTCGCACATTACACTAAAATACCACTACGTATCGTCCTGTAGACACACGGAAGACCTGCCGTTTATCAGCATGTTCGCGATTTCGCGGCCACCAGCCGACTAATCAGCGTCGTTCTCTTGTAGCGTAGATCTACGCGTCGACGTCGAATCTACAATAATTCAAATATATCAAAAGTGTATCTTTTACGGTGACTATTTCATTAATTTTATTATGGTAATGCAAAACCTTCACAAAACATCTAAAACGCAATCTAAAACTTTAATACGTTTTCATTACTGAAGAGTATTCTCTTGGTAGATCTTTTAATTGCATGAAAATGATTTCAACTTTTCAAGCATTCACAATATTTACTCTATCATTTTCAACATTCGTTATGAGCAGCTTAAAATTGAATTTAAGTTGATATTCTGTAGGTTTTTAAAACCTGCTTTTCAGTTTATTATTAAATTGAATCAAAAACACATTTGTATTTTCTTTAAACGGCGGAAAATAAGGAAATTATTGCTTCGTGTACATGGAACTAAATAAATAAAAAAAAAAGTACGGTTAAGAAAGCAAGAAAGTAAAATACCAAATTGGTTTTATTTTATTTGAAAAAAATTCAAGTTTGGATTGTTATTTTAAAGTGCTATGGTGCCATATAAACGACTGAATAGATATAGGGATGATCAGCTGCGGAATTGGGACGATCAACAAGTGCCACAAATAAAAATATTAGAACTGGAAACTATGTGACTGCAAATAGCAACAAGTACATCTTAGAGCATTTACAAATTGAACAAAAATATTACACTCGTAAACAGGAGCGACACTAGAATTATTATCCAAACTAATTAGAAAAAAAAGAGTAAAGTAGTAGAAAATGGAAAATATTATGAGTGAATAAAATTGATGCTTTATTAATGAAATGTTAATATTTATTTTATTTTTTCCGCAGGTTTTTCCATGTTCACATCAGCGCCTTTACAAACGTATCCTTTTGCAAACCAGACCTATACAACCTGAACGAATTAGAAGTACATCATTGGCAATCCTTCGCCAGTCGTAATTATTTGCTAGCTTTCACCGTTTTTGTTATATTGTCACCTAATTCAGGTTTACGATATTTGAACCATGATCATTACGCCAATGTTTTAATTTAAAAATATTTTTTTGCACCCTAACGCCCTAAGTGATGACCTGGTTCATCTATCATTTTGGATCCAATATAGTAGAAATCGTTTGTATCTGATGATTGCATTTTCATTATTTTCACTTCTGCCCAAACAATTTTTGCGATATTTCATAAATTTGCTTGTAGGCTGATGAAATTCTGACCCACCTTATTTTGAATTTTAAATTCAAATTAGTTCAGATAGATCATTTGTACTAGAACCCTGTTTCTACTTACCTATTTGTACCTCTTTATTTACGTTTGTACCTAAACAGTTTTCGACATATTCAGAAAACACTTCAATTATAATGACACGCATGATTGGACTAACGAGATTATCTTTCTTTCTTTCTATCTTTCTTTCCTTCTTAATATTTAAGTTTAAAATAGTTGAAATCGTTTGTACCTGTTTGTATCTTTCTTATTTTCTTTATACTATTTTGGTTTTCAATATTTTCCTAATTTAAAAAGCCCAATATCATAAAGCAGGTAGTTCAAGTTAGGGATCATGATTATAATGTTTTTCGTTCAATAATAAAATTGTTCACCTCTACAAATGATAATCTAAAAGTAAAGTTTGTATAAACAACATCTTAGCTGTTGAAAAGTTAAAAACGTACGCATTGCCAAGAATTGCAGCTAGAAAGGCAAGAAATCAAGTACGAGAACTTCATGAAGCCAACTTTAGAAACTGTGCAACAAGAGGGGCTTTTCGTGCCAAACGCCATCATAGCCGAGAGTCGCTCAATTAAAATCATTGAATTTTATGCGAAATTAATCGTTTCTATAAATTTGCGAGTAAATTTTGAACACTCGAGCTGGATAATTTGAATAGTTCTTGAAGAAAACCGCAGTAGTGGCTTGATGTGATCACTGGTTGGGTTCGGAGCGGAAATTCTGGGTTCGAATCGCGGACAGGCGATCCCGGTCACCGTGTCGTACCGCCTTGTGGAGCCGATACGGCCGGAGAAGCGGGGGACTTAGGTAGACCTACACCTTCGGACCGTGTCCGACTCAGAAGGGAGGACTTCGAACGAGAGGTAACGCGAACCGAACAGAATTTCTTAAAGCTCGGCCTTCCAGACAGCATCCACACTATTGGTGACCGAGGTAGTCATCGAGATCTATCTGATAGGTCAGGTATATAGATGGTTTTCATGCAATGAACGTAAGTTTCAACATCTGCAGTTCGAGTAGATATTTGTAAAGAACCAGTTCAATTATTTACAGTGAATACGAGTACTTGGTATGACTATTTTTATTTATAATTTTTATAGACATTTTAACCTGATGAAAGATAAAAAAAGTGGTAAATTTGAAGTAGTTATAATGTCCTTCTTATGATATTGAATGAAAACTGTACTTTTCATTATAAATTCATTTAAAATTTTTAAATTCAAGTTAAATTTGATCTCCAAACGTGGCTGAAGTTGTACATGAACTCAAACTCTAACTCAGACTACCATAATTGTTACTCGAACTTCTTTTACTACTACTACTACTTTTTCTTTTACTTCGAATCTTTTAAGATCCCCTCCTAAATTTTTGTTTACTTTAATTTAATTTTTTTTACGTTTAAATGAGCCTTTGTGTGCTTATTTCCAAATGAATGCTGAAAAAGGCGGACAATCCAACGCGCAAGGCGTGCCGCAGGATCTTTCATGCTCGTGAGCCAAAGCAAACGATAATGATCGGTAATTACGGTAAACTCTGTAGCTTCAACAGTTGTGCGTAATTATTGAATATGTTAAATTCAAAGTAAATAAATAAACTTTTAAGGCCATCACCTACGACATCAACACTTGGTGATGCTCTTCCAATTAAGCAGCGAAATTATCTTCTTTCTTCTTCTTTCTTTTTCTATGCGAAAAATTCGAGAAATTTTGACTATATTATGTTCATTATTATGATCATTATTCTTTGTTGTGGCTCACGAGCATGAAAAATCTGACGGGATGGCTTGCGCGTTGGAATATCCGCCTCCTTCGGCATTCATTTGAAATAATTAAGCACAGAAAGGGTCAATTAAACGTAAAGACATTAAATTAAATTAAAGTATACAAAAATTTAGGAGGGGATCTTAAAAGATAAGCCCGGAATATACAATTAAGTTCAAGTTAAAGGTTCAAGTGATAATTAAAGTAGTCTGAGTTTGAGTTCATCTATGTACAACTTCAGCCACGTGATCTCCAAGTGTTACATTGAGGTTCAAAATATATCAATTGTTGGTTTACCAATATTGTCTCATTGAAGAAAAAAATATGTAGCAAAACTTTAAGTAAAAATATCGACATATTGAATTTAACATCTAAAGGAGGCTACAATAAATTCACCTTCAAACAGCCAATTTTACAAATGTAAAGTGTCACAACTTACATACCTGCCTACTCCATCAGGATTCGTTTCTCCAATTGCTATGTCAACATAGTTATTTTCAATCCACAACATATGAACCAGGAAAAACCGTGTACGAAATACCGAGATAGGTACATATTTGAATATTTGAAAAAAAACAAAAGGAGAGAGGTCAAATTTTATCTGATAGAAATACTTTATAAAGGGTTAGAAAATTAATTACTAAGGGTTTTATTAAAACCAAGTCAATATCAACTTGTTGAAAAACAGACACGCTTTAAATTTATTAGCCTGCGATGTTAATAAGAGGACACGAATGAGTTACTGAAGATTATTAAGTAAAAGTTAACTTTGGTAATTTTATTCGCACTTTTGCAAACTTAGTATCGCTTCGTTGAACTTCTATGATAGAAATACTTTTACAAGAATATTTGGAAGCATCTTCAAGAAATGTAAGTAATTGAAAAATGTACTTGAAAAATAAGCTCATCCATATAATAAAATCCAAGCAGGTACTCGTTGAAAGATCTTGTCTACGAGTAACTAGTAAATATATGTTGTAAAGTTTATTTTGAAGTAAGTTCATTTTACAATATTGCAGAAAAATGGTCGACAGGTGTATTAGTATTATTAGAATAGTTAAGGCACGAAGTTTAGAAGTTTTAAACTTTTAGATTATTTATATTTATTATTACCTTTTAATATTATTGTTCAGCTGCGCCCGATAATTTTACTGTGTGTTCATTAATGCTATTGTTGGTTTGCTTTTCCATATTTATTCAACTTTGTCTGTCATACTCTGATTTTGTATTTCATTTTTATCTTTTCACTTTTGGTTTATGTTTTTGGAAAGCTCCAGTTAGTCACTTCTGGTCTAACCACCCCATAGTAATCTCCCACAGAATCTAGACTTAGTATCAATTGGGAAGCCCGGAACACAGATAGCTTAGAAGTTGCATTTGTTTGAAAATTAATAATTTAAATTGGTAAAATCAGCATAAGAATTTATTGTTGAAAAGGTTCTCGGACAGAAAATGAATTTTGACATAAATATGAAAATTATGTCTAGTATTTTTTACTTCAGTTACGAAATAATTATAAAATATGATTCCCTCTTTTATATTATGTACAATAATCCTCTTTCATATGCAACAGGTCGTAATAGATTTAATAAATTTTGCAAGCACCATTTTTTGTGAAAGGTTCTTCTAAACAACATTGACGTCATATTTAATTATCGATAATTTACAAATTAAAAAATATCCTATTGGTTCTGGATTAAATAAATATCTAATAATATTACTCTAGAAACTAATACAATCGTGCTGGAAATTGCATGTGGTTGACTCACAATGATTATATTAAATTTTTGTATGCTTAAGAATACCAATTTGAAAACTGACATTTAAAGGCTTGTTAAAAATTCATTTAAAATTAAATTTTAACAACGTGCGTAAAGTTGAGAGTCCCCAGCTTACAAGTACCTACCTCTGTTTGCCAAATATTTTATTTTCGAAACATTTTAAATAATTAATAGAAAAAAGCAACTCATTGTATAACCGACATTTATTTTCCCTTCGATTGTTTAATTTCGAAATATCTTATTGTTTAATTGATTAGTTGTCAATATTATTATTTAAATAGTGACTGAACTTCGGAAAATGCAAGATTCGGATATGTTCAAATTCCAGGGGTTGCCAAATTATTTATAACGTGGTTCGGATTCCACGTTTAGCTACAGATTTCAGTAGGTAACCACAACTGACTTGTAATTCGGTCTAAAAAATAGTTCATCCGTAAATTATAGAAAATTGTGTGTAACTTCTGTTAAAATTTAATTTTAAAAAATTAATGGTTAATTAGTTCAGAAAATTTTTTTAGTTTGCAATATAAAATATTATTTACTAATTTTTGTTTTCTGTAACGCCCAAAGTATTACACCTAATAAGATTTTCTTTAAATCGTTAAAGCGTTAAATCACAGTGTGTATGTGGGATATTTTGCAGTCTGGATAAAGCTCAAGCTCTGGTGCTAAAAATAGATAGAAGTTTTATCTAAAGAAAAGCTTTTCTACAATACATTGTAATAGTGCATTTTTTATAGAATGGAAAAAGTATTTTCTGTTAATTAACAATGTAAGCGCGAAGCTTTTAATGAGGTAAAAATCAATATTTGTAACCAATGAGTAAAACTTTGTATGTTTTAGGTGGTAAAATTTAGTTGTTATATTTGCTTGTTATTTGTCAAAAGTAAAATAGAGACGTCCTATGTAAACACTCCCAAAGATAAGTAACAAGTCCGGTGCTTATTCAACTTTAAAAAAAGTTATGAAAAATTTCATATTTACGTATTTCAATATTTTCACAGAAAAATTAATTTTAAAATAAATATTTTCGATAAAATATTAATAAAGATACGCCATATAGAAAATAATAAAGGTACATAACGGTAAGGGATTTAAGTTGGCGATCAATTTTGGGCTGACATGTGTCACCACAGGAAAATCTTTAAAGGTAAACGTGGGATAGATTTTTTATTTTCACCCACGCCTACCTAAAATGCCTTAATTAAAAATATGGAAATTATCGATTTTTTGACTAATTATAATGTCACTTAAATTTTTACAACGGTTAAAATATATGAAGGGTGATCAGGGTTAGTTTACTCCAGAAGTAAGTTCACATAATCCAATTATTGCAATAATTGTCATTATAATAATTTCTATTTTATGATAAACGTTTAAATGATACTTGTACTGACGCGCATGATGGATTAACGAGTTATTCAATTTTTCCGTTTAAAAGTAATAAGAGAATTTTTAAAAGAATTATTTACTTATTTCATTGTACCTACAACTAATGAGTACAATTCGTCAAAGCTACGCAAACCTACCCTAGAAGTTAGCAAGAAAAAGAAAGTAACTAAAGTATAAATTACCTCTTGACTATATGTATAAGTAATAAAACAGCATAGTATTGCGAAATCAATTACTTCATTTTAAAAAAAATTTATTTATAATTTCTGTTTTATTGCATTTTAGTTTCATAAATTTTAATCTTCTTACTTTGTATTCCACTTAAAATTTATTTTTATTCCAGCTTTTGTAGTAAATTTCTTTTATATTATTAATTTTAATTTACTGGGTGTTTAGTAATGTACGGACGCTGCAGTTTAATAATGCTGCGATGCAATTTACACCAACTATCTTTCTTATTTTTAAATTAAATTTTTTATTTTATTACTTTGTTGATTAATTTTTGATAGGTTCCTTTGTTATTGACGATTTTTTAACAACGTAGTTAATAATAATGAATTTTGTATTACCTTTTTTGAATGCTTACTTTTTCACATCTGCTTCCAGCAATTTTCTTCCAATTCTTAATTCATTTTTCATTTAAAGAAAACTATATCTACCATTTTACAAAATTTTTTATTTTCAATCTGCAAAATTTTATCATCCTAAGTTATCATTCGAGGAAAATTCGTCGAAGTCTCTGGAGAGATGTTAACCGTTGTTTTTTTCCAGGAAAGGATAAAGAAGTTTGGCCGGGATGAGCATGCATAAACCATTTAAGTTGACAGAGGGCCGATCACCAAAAAAGGATTCCACTGCTATTCTCTCGTCATTGTACAGGGTGCACTTCAAAAGCATGTGATTTGGATCGTTAAAATCTGAACTACTAATTCTGTTGGTCAATCTATACGCAAGACATAGTTCGTCCAGAGACTTCTCCAATCGTTTGTGCCATTTTGCAGCAGCTGTGCCATTTTGAAAGAGATGACTCTGGGACGAACTGGTACGTAATTCTATCCTACGGGGAATTATCTCACCTTTCTTACCATACTTGGTCGCTTCTATCGTTGTAGTGAGATCTGAGATGGGTCTTATACCTATATTGGTTCGGGACAATTTCTTACCTTACACCAGAGACGTAGAGCTGCCCATCTTTAGTGATTTCCAGCCATTGATTCTAGAAGTTTCTGGATTAATAGGGAGAATATCTGTTAACACTCTGGCACCTATAGAATATCGAAGTGTAGCACTTTGTCATAGCCCTGCAACAAGCCATAACAAGAAAGAATCCTGTTTTGGATATGTTTGTCGTTTAACCTGTTACTCTAGATCTCACTTTCGTACGCCACGATGGGGACTATTACCTTTTTGATAGAATCAAATGAACCTATATCCCAGCACGCCTTTGCTTTCTTTGCTGCCTTTGCTTTGAGTTCACTAGGGAAGTGGCTTTGTTGCACTGCACATGCTTGCGCATTATGAGCTTATTATCGATGATAACTACAAGGTATTTGTATAGTCAATTGCGAATTTGATCTTTTCTCCATTCAGTTTGACACTCTATTTAGAATAGTTAACCCTTATTGGAATATGACACATGATCTTGGTTTTCGCTTTTGATAGGGCGAGCTTCACTCTTTTGTACTAATCGCTCATTTGGTCTAGCACTTTTGAAGCTTCTTCACAAGCTCCTTCTCCAATGAGTTCGTCACAATTTTCACAATATCATCCGTATAGTCAATCTTTGTCATGCCGTTAATTTTTATTGAAGGATCCATCGAATATCCAGGAGCGCATTGCAAATAATTGTTTCTAGGGGACCGAACCCTGCTTTTGCTTCCTTGGGTGGATTTAAAATAATCTTATATTGCCAAAATTGTCGATTTCTTATTTACAAATCCAAAATGTCTCGAGAAGTGAAACTGGATGTTGTGCTCAAGCGGCCTCGAACTAATAATTATTTAAAAATATAATTTTTGGCAGTTTCCCTGTGCCCATCTGGGTCTTCCAATGTGGATTTTGAATGATTAGTTAAAGGATCAACTGATAGTGTACTTATAATATTTATTCACACTAAAAACAACAATACATTGTTGCACATAATCGACAGAACTGAGTATTGCATATAGGGCACCTTCAACTGTGGGATTTAAATCGTTGCTTCACCGAATTAATGTAGTATAAACATCGAAATATACTACAGTAATTATTCATTAAAAGAGAACACCATGGCACCGTCAATGGTGTATCTTATTCGTTGCATCGTTAAGCGTCATCCACCTGTAGTATTCGGTGCTACCCTTAACACTTGTAAAACCACTAACTTCTTCCGTTCGCTCCTGCTTGCAAGTTAACAACCCCTCTTATATTTAACATAATATATAAATCTCATCTTCTACACCACATTCAATTTTACACCTATTTGTCATAGTTTGGGAAAGTGGGCCTGTTTCAGAGGGACATTTAGGATATTCAGGAATATTGATAACACTGTGGGTCTTTTTACGGAAGGAGTCCTGTATGTTATCGAAGCCCAAAGATTTTTTCGCTTTGGTTTCGTTCACAAGCATAACATATCTAACTCTGCCATGCCTGCAAAGAAAGTCCAAGTCTGACTTCATAGTTTGATAATCCACTAATCATCGCATCATCTGGAAGCAGTTTTTTCAAGAGGAGGTTAATGCAGTTGAATTTGCCAGGGTCGATCTTCGAATTGCAATATATTGACAAGTATTCCGTTGACGCACAAATAAGAGCATGCTTTCATCTAAAGGCAGTACTTTGAGGTTTTGCCCAAAGCGCTGACAGTAGAAACATCTCACGATCTTTATGTAGTCCAGTATCCTATCGCATGCCACCCAACGTTTAATTTTCCATCTTTAATTGCGGCGTCCCTTACAGAGGAATGCAGTTCGCTGGTATTTCGATAGCAACGGAGAATCTTTCTTGAAGTGCATTTATTTATATTGATTTTCGTACCAGATTGATCGTAATCGATGGTCACGTTTCAGCTGGTCGTAGTTTTGCTACCAATTTTGTCTTATCCAATAACGGATGGTGAATCAATTTCTTGATTAAGTCCCTCGGCGATTCGACCAGAATTCTTATTCCAATTTTGAATTACCTTGACAGGTCTCATTTATATTCCAAGTTACTTTCATAGAGATCGAAGTTATTTGATTGTATACGTCCTTGGCCGTGATGGCTGTGTTGCCCTCCTTAAGATATTGTATACTATGACTTTGAAGATCTTCTTCGGTCTTAATTCTGGATTAAGGGCCCTTTATACCTACCATAAAGTTTGGTTTACACTCATAATTGAATTAAATACATCCGTTAATCTGGCAATGTGATGGGTGTAAACCAAATTTTATTAAAAATAGTATAATTTAAATAATTTGTATATTCATGGAAAGTCACTTGCAGGTCACTGGAGTGATAAATTATTATAATAAAAATGAAAATCTTTTTTTTTTAAGTTCTTAATTCTTAATGACTTTCCGTAAAACTAGATTCTTTTTCTAATCATTTACTTCAAACCGCATTAAATTCCATACATTAATAAAAGAGCTATATGGATATTCGTTAAAGGCTAAGGTTAAAAGTTAGGTATACAGCCCTCTTAAAGGTCACCTAGGATTTATTCTTGGGGCGGGCGGTTGAATTTGAAAAGAAGAATGTTTTTCACATGTAGAAACTTATTTTTGTTTAACTTGTTTTTCTTTATCCTAAGAGCGATAGAACCTATACTACAAATACGAATACAATATTCATTAATGCCTGCACTATCCAGGCACTTCAGATGTGCCTGGTAACCCTGATTTCTTATGTCAATGATGGCAATTCATTAATCCAAGAGTACCCAGCTTATACCATGCCCTTCGAAGTATTCGCAATTGCTCGCGTTAGTTGACCGACACAGAAAGTTGTGTAAATTAATTGATGTCATTTGTTGTTTGTTACTATCACCATCACCAGCTTTACACCTTAGCTTGATACAAGCTTCTTAAACATAAAAAGTATATTATATTAAAAAAAATGTATATGGTGCTAGTGTAAAACTGATGACAGTTTGATAGTAACACACACCAAAATTCATGAAGTAGTTGGACCGTGTAATACCAGCATAATGCTTGCTTAAGATAACGTTGACACGTTGATAACTTTGACTGTGACTGTAAATAGCTAAACAACTGAAACATCCTTCAGCAAGATAATTTTAAAATTTAATTTAAAAAAAATACTTGAAAGTGTTTGGTTACATTATGTTTTAGGTGCATTTTTGACTTGTTACATTTATTTTATTTTTCATAAATTTGATCTAATAAAATTTCTTCAATTCAATACAAAAACGTTGCCCAACTGCAAATTGAGAAATTAATTGTTTCGAATTAAATCAAAGCTCAAATAATAGTAACTATTTTATAATAGATCCATCACAGCTCTAAAATCAACCAGAAACGTATAATGTGATCGAGCGTTGTTACTGTTAAGTAGCTTATCAGGCTTCCAACGGCTAATGGCTTAACGAAACATGTAAAAGTTTCTTCTTCCTTCTGTTCAAGAAACAGAACTACTTGATGAATCTGAATTTTTAATTATTTTGTAAATTCCAAATTAACGAACTGAGAGTTACGACATTAATTTTATCAATTAGAATTTGATTACGTTTGTATAGTACAATCTTATTGGAAAACCCTTAATAAGTGTAAGAACATAACCTTTTAGGTTTGTTGTCCTTTCACTGTCCCTAGTTGTCAACAAGGGTTACTCAATATTTATAGCGATGACAAGGGAAAAGTAGTTGACGTGGAAAATTTAATTAGACCTTTTAGAATTCAAAATCACTATCAGCATCAACATTCATGATCGATAATTTTGCACTGTACACTCTCTACTTTGGCTTTCCATAACTTATAACAAAGTTATAAGTATAATTTATGAAAGGCCAGTAGGTAATGCACAATAAATCAAAAGTTTAAAGTAAGATACCTCAATGTAATAGATTTAGGGTAAAAAAAGCTACAAAATGTCATGTTTCAAAATTTAATTTATTTTTTTCTTTAACTTTTTTTTAACATGTTTAGGTTATATTAATAAATTTTTTTATCGGTTTAGTTTGACAAATTTTATCTATGACGTATATCTGAAACTTTACATAGGTATGCCCATAATATTATGTTTGCCCTTTAAGAAGCCAAAGTAATTCGCATGAAATCAATTGATTTTTTCATAATATCAAACAAAGCAAGCCCTATTAATTCATTTGTTATTTTTTCAATTGTTCAATAAAAAAATTATTGTGAATTTATTAACACACAAAATTAGAAATATTTCTACCTCATAATTTCAAAAAAAAAAACATAGTAGGTATTATGTAATCAGAATTAGTTAACGCAATAGCCTACTTTATTTTATACATTTTGTTAAAAAAATGAGTTAACTAATATTTGGTCTCAATATAATTCTTCTTCTTCGTCGTATGTTTCTTGACCATAAATGTCTTCCATGGCAGATTGCTCATGATGGTTTCTCATTGCCATCCGGAGGAGAGACGGTCAGAATGTAGTTCTTTCTTCGCCCGAAGTCAATCCGGATGCTTAAAATTAATCAGTCAATGTTATTAACCATCTCCTCAATATACATAAGTATTAAAATAAGTAAATTATTCTTTTATTGAAATTCTAATTTTCCACACAGAGAAAACAGCTTTAAAAAGAGTAATTTATGATAAATCTACGCTTTCTCAAATTTTAAAAGTTAACTGTGGAGGTTAAAAGTTTACCCTCTATTTTTATTCATGTGGTGAAAGTAAAGATCGTTATGCTTTACATAAAATCTGCTCTTCCATTTTCTGGTGCCTCGAAATATTTTATATTCCGTCGAAATCAATTCACACTTCTCTGAAGTGCCATTATTTTAATAAAAACTACAAACTCATTAAATATTTATAAGACATTTTCAACAACTCATGTCGGTGTTTCAGGTTTCGTAATTTAAATAATTTGTGTAAGTACTCAATTTTTGTAAACATTTTTTGGAATATAAAGTTACATCAATTTAAAATTGCTTTTTAGAAATGCAATTAATTGTAACAAAACACAAAAATCCCTTTGCAAAGTTAAAACTTTTAATTAGACTTATTTACGTAGTCGAGCCTTTAAGTTAGATAAATTACAAGAAATTATAAGCAAATAATAATTCAAAGATAACAATTTTGTTACATTTAAAATAAATATTTCTAAATATTATGCAATAATTTTGTATGGAAACATTTAATATTCATTTTCAGGTAATCTTTAAACAACTAAAGTTGATATATTTTTTTTTCCGAAATTAATTAAAAGAGTTTCTTATTAATTAGAAACAAAATTTTATGTATAAGCAAACAACGGCTAATGCCTTAAGGATAATATGTATACAAAAGTCATTTGAAAGTAAAAGCAGCTTAATTTAAATTTAAAAAATGTAACTTAATGAAATCTTGAAAATTAATTTCATATTTCTTTTAAAGCCATCTGAGAAGGTTTAAAGTTATGTTGGTTATACCGATTTAAGTTATGCGTTTTCGTACTGAAAAGAAAACAAAATTGAAATTGAAATTGATTTAACGCAATTAATTTAACATTTCTTTCGGTGATTTAAAAATAATTTAGCTTTAGCTTTCGGTTAAAATATATATTAAGAGTTTGGGTTTAGGTTGGTTCATATATTATAAAAATTGGGATATTTCAAGGGCCGTATTATTTAAAAATAAAATTTTAAATCAATGAAATATATTGGTCCAGGTCTTTAAATATCGTCTATCTAAAAAATGCAAATAAATAAATGACAAGTTAGTATCTGTGCATGTTTTGGTTAATTTAAATTATTAATTAAAATGTAGCCATAAATAAATAACAAGAAATCGACCCTAGTGACAATTTGGATTTTTGTTTATATAATTGACCAAACTTTTTTTTTAATTAAATTTTAAAGAAATCCCGAATGATAAGTACTGCATGATGTATGTTGTATAAGTAGTGGCCAGTGGCGGATTTCCGAACAGGCGCATGAGGCGCGCGCCTGGGGCCTCATAAATTAATTGGGCCTCAAAATTGCATACAAGAATAAAAAGCGTACGCGTAGAATGCACACTGTAGGATGTAGGAGTAGTGAACATATTTAGAAGGGGGCCTCAAAATTGAATAGCACTTGGGACCTCTCAAGTGGTAAATCCGCCACTGAGTACTGCTATAGTATAAATTAGTTTTTAAAATTTGAAACAAAACAAAACCTACTCTAACCTATAATAATTTTACGGTAAAATCACTGAGAACTGGTTAGGTTTCATGTCTATGTACATAGCCAATTTTGTTTAAGGTGGCCGATTTCTATGGGGATTATCTACTTAACTAAAATTTATGTAACCCCCACTGCATTTCAATAATACTATCGCCAAAGCTACGAAAATTTTACAGGTTGTTGCTCAAGACTTCCTGTGTAACATATTGAAAATTGAGGCGTATAATGTAATTATTACATTGATAATTCAATAAATAAGGCGATGACGCGTATTGCGCATGCGTATGCGAAATCTCATGATTACGCGAAAACTAATACACATAATTGTCTCATATTTCAATATGTTACACGGGAAGCTTTGAGGAACAACCAGTAAAATTTTCCTAGCTTTGGCGATAGTATTATTGAAATGCAGTGGGGGTTACATAAATTCTGGTTAAGTAGATAATCCCCATAGAAATCGGCCACCTTAACTGCAGTTTTATTTGACGGTTCATCTCGTTTAAACTGGAGGCTTTCGAGATGTGGATGTACCGAAGAATGCTCAGAATATCTTGGATTGAGCATGTCACGAACGAAAAGGTTTTACGCCGCATGCACAAAGATCGAGAAGTCCTCACAACTGTCAAACGAAGAAAGGCGGCTTACTTCGGGCATATTTTCAGAAATGAAAAGTATGCTCTTCTCCAGTTGATCATGGAGGCGAAGATAGAGAGCAAACGAGGTCTCAGAAGAAAAAGGCTAAAAAATCTGAGGCAATGGTTCGATATTCATCGGGACGCCGCAACATTAATATACGAATACAACATCATGGCAGGGGTAACCAACTTCCTGTGAGGAGACAGCACTCTAAGAAGAAGAAGAAGAAGTTCTCGTTTAATTTATCTCGATCCTGAAAAGCAAAATTAGAAACCGTTTATAACTGGATCAAAAACCAAAATTATTAGCTCTTCAAATTTGTTTTTCAGTTTATTTGTAGAATGAGACACAAATGCAAAAAACATTTAGACGGCCTTAGCGCCCTTATTTACCTAAAGATTGTTCATTTTCGAGAGACAGAGGAAAGACATGGCAACACTTTATGCTTTATGCGATGTACATTGACACCTGGCCCGGACTGGCTAGGTCGGCTAGTCGGCGATCGCCGAGGGCCCCGAAGTGGCCTCAAAAATAGTAGTTTATACTTGGGGTAAAAGTGAACTTTTTCCAAGTGTTCAAAATAGCGGAAAATGTGCTTTTCAAAAATCTTCTCTCTTGGTAAGGGGGCCCCTCCTCAATGTCTAGCCGAGGGCCCCCAAAGGAGCCAGTCCGGGCCTGATTGACGCGTTATCTTATAGCTCAAATCGTGAAATGGAATAGAAATTTTAAAATAATTTTTCTAATTATATTTTATTTAAAAATTAGAATTTATAACATTTGTTTTAGTGTTTTTATACCGACCAATTCTTACTTTTAGTAGTAGAATAGCAACGAATATTCACCAAAATAGGATTCAAATTACTCATTATCCGACCGCTAAAGAAATGAAAAGATAATTATGTATGTAGTATGTAATAATTTAAAATTAAATACCGGGATTATATTATCTATTGTTGAATTCAGATCTGTAACGAGGATAGAAGCAGTGCCTATGGCAAGCGGTTTAATTTGCGCTACCCCTCCCCAATCCAAAGTCTGTTGTTTTTTAATGTTAAATATTTATTTATACAAATAAAAACAACGTTAAGCGAAAAAATTTTAAATTAAAATTTAAGTGAGATTTTTGTCTTCCTTGCCCTTACAATGAATGACCCTTTCTTAACCTCATCCACGCGGGGGGGGGGATATTGCAAATTAAATATTATTTTTATATTTAATTTTTTTAAAGAAAAAATAAACATTTTTTTTTTGTTTTTTTAAATGTTTAAACATTTTTAATATCATTCATCGTTTTTCTAGAAAAAACTTGGAGCGAGTCATACTCGAGTCTGGTAGTTTAGATATTTATACAAAAATTAAAGGTAATCTGTAAGGTGTAGAGACGGTCATTGCCTTGCAGCTAACGCAGTTGGATGCCCCCTTGATGAAAGGGAGTCAGATGAGCTCCGAAAACAAGCGTACGTTATACAAAACCGTGCTAAGACCGATCCTAACGTATGCTTGCCCTGCTTGGGCGAACGTGTCTAACAAGGGGAAGGCGCGATATTCGGGAAACAGATTTTTTTTATATTAATCGTACTTAAACATCAGTACCCTGACTTTATTTTGTGAAAGTAGTAAATCGCAAAATTCAGCCATTTTCGAGAAAAAGGCGTTTCAAGTAAAAGGTCGATCGAATCCCGACAGAACCAATTTTTTTTTCTTTTGTTTTTAATTTTTTTTTCTTTGTTTTGATACATACTACACTACATACAAAGATAAAATACACATAATTAATTTTAGATATATTTTACTATGCGATAGAGAGATTTTTATGAATATGAACGAAGTATGTTTGAAATTAGCATATTAAAAAAGTTTTGCAGCATAAAATAGAAAAAAAATTAATAACGTGTATTTTATTTTTGAATGTAGTGTAGTATGTACCAAAAAAAAAATTTTAAAAATTAAAAAAAAAGAACTTGCAAAAAATGGATAATAAGAGATTTTTGAACCTGCTCTGGTCGCTTCGTTGTTCTCAATCCTCTGTTCCTAACACCTCGGCCAACTCGGTTATTGCATATTTTGTTATTTTGCAAGATATATAAGTAGCACTTTTTATCTTGTAATATGCTTGTAATATACTGAACTTGACATACTCTTTTTTCGACAATGGCTGAATTTTGCTATTTACTACTTTCACAAAATAAAGTCGGGGTACTGATGTTTAAGTACGATTAATATAAAAAAAAATCTGTTTCCCGAATATCGCGCCTTCCCCTTGTAAGACGCGCTTCCGTCCCTTGCAGGTGTTTCAGAACCGCTGTCTCCGTCTAGTGACGGGGGCTGATAGATACGCCAGACTGACGTCAATCCACGATGACGCAAAGGTAGAATTTTTGAGAGACCACGTAACTCGGTTATCGACAAAATTCTACCAAACGCAGATTCAAAAAAGCCCTTTAACGGCAAACATGACACAGGACAGTGCACCCCGCAAATATGGGCTTCCGTTCCAAACACTCCCTTCATACACTACACCCTGAACACACAGAATTCCGTACTAAAGCTGCCACTATGGGCGAAGTATCCTTGAAAATATGAGTGCACAGGTGAGACCCGTTAGCGTTCCAGCGGCTGCAAAACATCCAGCACTACGACAACTTCTCATATGATTGTATGAATTATATGAATTATACCATTACCCGTCACTCCACTGTTATTTATAACATACCATTCTGTTATTGTTATCCTATTCTATTTTGTTATTTGTTATTGTTATTATTGTTATTATTATTCTTCTTGTTATTGTTATCATTATTCTTTTTGTTACTGTTATTCATTGTCTATCATCTGTTATCGTCATGGCGAATCTGTAAATAGTTCCTAATTTTCAGAAGTTGGTTTTTCAGTTGTTTTCCAACAAACAAATACGAAAACGCATCAAGGTACCACAACATCCTTCAAGATAGAAGGAAGAAAATATATCTAATTATTGTAAAACCTCTTGGAAGGTTATTTAGAAGAAACCCGGGGATATGTTTCGACGAGGGGCCCCAAACCTTGTATTAAAATTAAAATGTAAGACCCAACGGCGCTTTGCGTCGAAAGGTCAAACAAATTTGTATATATTATTAATGAATAAAAGATTTTAAAAGTAAAGTAAGTAGTTGGATGCGAACGCGGGGTACTGGGTTCAAACCCGGGGAGAGTCAAACTTTCTTATGACCAAGTCTCCGTGCTTCGGAGGGCACGTTAAGCCGACGGTCCCCCTGAGTTGACAAATTGCCACCGTTAACAAAAAAACAGGGCTACAGGCACATCTGAATGTTAGCCTAGCAAGCTGCTACCGGATGTAAAACAACTATAGTCCAAAATCGATCTGCGGACTACTCACCAACCCGTCTGGCCAGCGTGGTGAGTTATGGCCACACCAACCTCCATAATATGGAGAGGCTAATGTCCAGCAGTGGATGGAAAACGCTGATAAAGAGAGAGAGAATTAGAATTAGGTGGATTAGAATTATTACTACTCGATACAGGAAGAGTGAGATATTTTTTTTATTTAATAACTTTTGAACCAATTTCAACTTGAAATTCAATTTGAACCAACATCTTTCGGACCACCGCCCACTTTCCTGGGTATAAATTTTTATAACGCCCTCCCATTACTAAAATAGGATTAAAAAAAAAAGCTCATTCATATTTTTTTAGATAAAAATTACCCCACATAACTAAAAAAAGGGCTAAAAAAACAGGTCATTCGTATCTTTTTTTATAAAAATGGTTCTATTTCCACCGCCCCCGACCACACTTGAACACCCCCCCAAATGCTTTAATCCCCACAATCACCCGCCCCCTAAAACTAGAAATTGCCCACACGGGGGAGATATCGCCCACTTTGAGAACCACTGCTTTAGTCGATTTCCCGTAACATAGATTACAATGGTAAATTAGCTATTCTAAGATTATTCCTTTCTATTGCAATGGATAAGAATGTAAATGGTATCAATCGAAACAGCTTTTCATTCCACATTTGAAGATACCCCTACACTTAATATTTGCTCATTAATTATTATTGTTAAAATAGTAGCGAATATACTATTTTTTGCCTTTCCGAAAGCCGAAAGAAAGAAAAAAATTCAAAACAAATATTTGTTACAATAAGCGAGAATTACCAAACCATATCGCCTAAAGCCAGACCTGTACATGGCATTAATGAAGTACCAACTTAAGTTGGTGGTATTTACTTTTCCTCCCGCTAATTTACTTCCCCCCCCCTCCTAAGAAAAGTGGCACTACTTTGCTCCCGCAAAAAAATCATTAATTAAAAATGCCTATAACAAAGTTTACGAATATTTTTTACTAACAGACTTTGAATATAATGAATAAAAAAGCCAGAAACTTCTTTAACGAAGAATTATATTGCCAGGATTAAAGTGAAAATGGAAGCACCACATCGCAAAAGCCAAGATCGGACAATGCCATCGTTGCCAATCTTTCGGGCATGCGCAATGTTACTGTCGCGCAGCTCCACGATGCGTGAAATGTTCGGGTGCCCATTGGACAGCCGAGTGTAAAAAGTCAGAAAGAGTGGATCCGATATGTACGAACTGCGGCGGTAAGCACCCCGCCAACTACTAAGGACGCTGAAGTTTCCCCTATTATACTCTGATGTTTACCCAACTAGTTTACCTCCACATCTATACTTTGTTTACCCAACATAATATGCACTAAGGCTCCTCCCCAAAATGTATTTGAGCCAATTGTAAGCGGGAATTTCAAAATTCGAACAATAATAGAAAAGTTCTATTCTATTTTGTGAGAGAAGCTTAGGTGCATATGTTGGGTAAACAAAGTATAGATGCGGAGGATGACGCCAACATAATGCTCCCCATCCCACTCCATCGACAGACAACCAAGGTTTGATGCCCACCGAACCGATCCAAAAGCGCCTCCAACGCCAGGAGTACGCAAAATCAAAACAGAAGAGAAGAAGACGCCAACAAAAAGGATGAGCCACGAGCGGCCATGTTCGTTCACGACTTACCAACAGGTATGTTAGTAAGTAAAGATCTACGATTATTACATAAAAAGTAAAATTTTAAATGTGGAAACCCCTAATTATTTTTGTGTATTGAATTGAAGGGGAGGCAAATATTATTAAGTGTACAGACGGAAATTGGTAAATCCGACCCTGGGGGGCGCGATGAAAATTATGATTGAAAATTGGGTCGCAAATGCTGAAAGGTTGAAAAACACTGATTTACAGTAAAAGTAAAAAACCAGCTCTCCTCTACCTCGAATAGTTTAAGACTTACCTATAGAGAAACGGCATGATTGGGTGTATTGGTGTTGTTGCTTTTCTATTATTTAGGTACTTGCCGTCCTAGGACATTTACAATTTTGTTCACTAATGGTTCACTTACAGTTTAGGTCATTAAAGAAGAAAACTTTTATTGTTAAGTTGTAAGTTATTGTTGTAATGACCCTGTATATTAATGTTGTAGTAACAAAATAACAATTAAAAAAATGCATATTGCTCTGTATCTTCAATAAAAATTATTTAATCAAAATCCGCATAACCTGAAAGTAATCAAAGCGAACAAACCCCCAATTTGATCCAATTTCACTTTTATAAAAATCTCAAATTTAATTTTCTCTAATCAAAAATTTTATTCTATTATAATTTTTAACTGTACAAAAATTCTTCACAATTTGCATGTTAACTTACTCATACTTCGATAATGATAAAAATTAAAATTTCTACACATAATTTACCAAGCAAAACCCGCCAAATACAATTAAAATCAAATTTACAAAATTTTAGTCACAGCAATGGCGTAACATTCAGAGGTCAAATCGCGCACTTCACAGAATTTTTTAGCTGGGTTTTCCAGTGATCATTCACATGCTGTGGTGAAATCAAAGGTAGTGCAAATGGCCCAATTTAGAGGCCTAAGTGCGTGCGAGCTTATCTTGCTCTCCACAATAAAATTAAGAATGCAAAATATACATATGTATTTTATATTTATATACAATCAAGTCAAAGAGAAAGCAAAAACATTTGGAAAAATAGTGTCCAGGTTTTTCTACCTAGATTTTTATTTTTTGTTTGCTAATTTCTATATGATTAACTTAGATTATACAATCCCAATGAAATAAATTACATATTAAGTAGGTAATTAAAAAAAAGAATTCAATAGGAAATTAATAGAAAGAAAGTAAGCAAGCACCTATATAAAATTAAAAATTCAATCAAGTTATGTCATGAAAGTATTTCGTGAGAAAAAATTAATTGCAGGGTTAGATTATGACTTGAGAAACAGATACATTTTGCCTTTAACTGTTTGCTTAATTGGATTCACTTTTTTCAAAATACCAGTCATAGTATTTATTAGTTGTTCGCGTTTAACTTCATCAGACTTCTTTATCTTGAACTTGGAAATCAATTCAGTTGGAGTAATTGGTTTCCTCATCAAGTATTTCCTCACAGCTTCTTCAGTGATTCCAATTTCACTGTGAGAAATTATGTTAGTGACGGAGAATTGTTACAAGAAAACAACTTACCTAGCAGATAAATAATTTGGCATGGGATCCAACTTGGCCTTTTTGCTGGATGGTCCAGCAAGTGCATCGTTAACAAGTTTTCGCTTATTATCAGTTGGAGTTACTGACCTAGAACTGCCGGCACTAAAGTATATAAATTCAATATATAGAAATATATCCTCAGGTATAAGTAAAACTAAATAAATTATTTTTTTACCTGTTACACATTTTATCAATATCATCTTTCTTTGATTTCTTATCGCCCTTTTTCTCTACTTTCTTCTTTTTGACATCTTCATCTGTACTACTATCAGAACTAAAATCACTATTGGGATCTAAAATAAAACTGTAAGACAATATTAAAACTTTTCAAAAATGTATAGTACCGCTTTTTTCTTTCTTAACTTCTTTTTTATCTTTAGAATTTTTCGATTTCTTTTTCTTCTGATCTTTAGTTTTATCAGTAGACGTTTCTTCATTTTTCTCCTTTTCATCTTCATTGTGACTTTGTTCTTTATCTGATTTATTCTCATCATCATCAGAATCCTCTTCATCTGAGTTTAATATATTTCTAAAAATGTAATGCTAGAAAAGGTAACAATTATGAAAGTTGAGGGTACCTTAAAGCTTTCTCTTCTGCAACACTGGCAATAGCAGCATTTTCTGGTTCACTATCACTACTGTCACTTATATAGTCCAGTTCTCTACCTTCATCATCACCATCATCAGAATCTTCTAATGCTTCAGCATCTGAATCATTCTTTTTCTTCTTCTTCTTTTTCTTATCCATAGCAGCTACTCAAAAACAACAATGAGCAACAAAACCAATAAAAACCAAACTTTTTCTTACCCTTCTTAGTTTTTTTGTTCTTCTTATCTTCCTTTTCTTCTTCATCCTCAGGCTTTTCTAACTCTTCTTCTGATGACTCTCCTTCTGTACTTTCCATCCATTCATCCATTTCAGAAATTTTGAGTTCTTTCGATTTCTTACCTGCACTTTTTTTATTATCTTCTCCTTCATCTAACTCAGCTTCAGCGTCACCTTTCAATCGTTTTCTCAACATAAGAGAAAAGTAATTCAAATGCTTATTACGTTTGCTAAACTCTTGTTCAGCTTCTTCAGATGACAGAGCCTTATAACGTTGAATTGGTTGAAATTTATACCTAATAAAGAATTAATTATATAATTATTTTGGTAATCATATTCAATTCAATTTTTTTTTAATTGTCTTATTGATACCTATAATCACCTATAATCTATAATAGGGGGTGAAGGGGGCAAAACCGGGTACCCCATCTATGAAAAGCAACTTACGCTTTTTTTAAAACAGTTTGAGCGTACCTATATCTACTTATTTATATTATCAGAAAGGCAACAAAAATTCTTTTCAGAATTTCTAATATTTGTATCAAATTAAGTTAAAGTTATTTTATAAGTTATGATTTGGTGTTTTTAAGAGCATTTGAAATACAAAATTTAAATAATCAAATGTTTTTATGAAATTCTTATAAAAATTACATTCTCCGAAGAGGGAATAAGTACCACAATGAGTGCTTGAATAATACCAGTTTTATTTAAATTAAAAATAAACCAACTACTTATAGACATAATTTAAATTCTGATTATAAAAGAAACGATGGTCACAGTCTTGTTGGTTATCACGATCAACTGGGATGTAGGGAATTGAATTCAAATTCAGGGAAAATAAAACTTTCTTATGAGAGCACATAAATCTGGCGATCCTGGACTTGATGAATTCCCATTATAACTCCCTGCGGCAGTCGCGCCTTTTATTTTCCTTAGAGCAGTCGCGCCGCGGTCCTTAGGTCCGCATAATGAGATATCAGTTGTTTTGTGAGATTATGTTGCATATCACACAAAAACTATTAAAATAAAACAAATAATCGTAAAATTATCTATGAAAAATTTCAACTTGCTTCCGACCGGCAGTGAAAATCTAGAGAATATGTACACATAATATGTGTACCAGGGGTCCGAAGAGGATATAAAAATAACTAAAAACCCGTACATGATCAGTCGCGCAAGGGAATGGAGGTTTTTTTCATACTGAAGGTAATTTTCTAGTCGGGTGATGTTGATATCAAATTTTGCCTACCATAGTCAGGAAAGCATACCTAAGCACATCATTCGATATAATGATGACTTATGTAAACAATATCAAATTTTATCAACAGTGCGGACCTCTGTTACTCGACGCGACTGCCGGAGGGTTAACAAAAAAGATCAGGATCACATGTACATTTGTAGGTCAGCCTAGTAAGCCACCTACTGCATGTAAAACAACTGTACGCTTACAGAACCAATAGTGCCAGGTGAACTTGGTATAAAGAAGACTAAAGCAGTCTTCAAAAATATTACAAAAATATTCAAAAAATATTACAGCTCACCATTCAAGTAACGGAAAAGCTTCAATAGCTCCATCTGCTGCATGAGTAAAAACATAATATGCAGCATTTTCACCAACTCCACCTTCACGGATGCCTTTAAACTTTTTCACAGTACTACCACAAGTTTTTAAAATCCATGGTTGATCGTTTGGTTTATACTTTTTCTGAATTATTCCAAGCTTCTTACGCCTTGCTTCTTCACGTGCTTCACGTCCAAATTCAGATCCAGCACCAAACCTACAAATAAACATAAAAATATCTTGTCGTAACTTGAAAAAAATTAAATACTTAGGTTGATCTTCCTCGACCATTTTAAATTCTCTCATGTTATTCTCTCGTTCCATTTTAACTTGATTCCACTGGGTAAAATCCACATCTAAGGTGCCATTGAATCTCATGACATGGTAGTTTTTTTGAGTATTTTTCGGAACACGTATACTGTACTCTTGAATGGCTGGCTACAATTTACAACAAATATAATTTTTTTTCTTTACAAAGAAACCTAAATTTGTACATACGGTTAAAGATGACTGAGAGGAAGAACTTGGTTGTGCACTTAAGGATCCAACAGATCCTAATGTATTTGCAGCCATGGTTCTCGCTAATTAAATTATTAATCACAAATTTTTAGAATAATAATAATTGGGATATCACACTCCTAATTCTTACATTCACTTTCTTGCAACATAGGTAATGTAGGTAATGGTAATGACATAAAGGTTAGTTCGGTTTTATTTCGAATAAAATTCTAACTACTGCTCGAAATGACTACTGAGCGTTTGATCTACTCGTTTAGTTCTAACTTTACGCAGCTATGGAATTCTTATGAAATTATAATAAAAAATTAATAATATTATTATAGTTGCTTTAAAAATTCAATGCTTCTTCACCTACACCACAACCTGCACGCAGAAACATTAGTTCAAAATTTCAAAGCCATCCTTAATTTTTTTATCGCATGTTATTTTTACGAATGTCTCGCGACAGTAATAACCTGGCTGTGACTGTGGCGCCATCTGTTAATGGGATGATCCTGTGGAGATGAATTTTATATTTGATCCTGAATCCAAGCATGCGCATTTGTTTCTGTTTTGTACTTAGAAATAGGAATACCAAATTTAATTTTGACACAAATTTCTGTAATGAACTTAATCCTTTGTAGTTTGGATGACTTTAACATCTGTGATAAGGCCTAAACCTTCAAGTTCTAATTTGAGAGAACTTGAAGAGGCGTATATTAAAAAATGGATGTAAATAAAAACGCTAATGAAGAAAGAAAAAAAAAAGAAAAGAAGAAGAAACATCTGCAATATTGTCACAACATCGCATCAACATTGCATCAGCGACATCGGTTTAACATTAATGCGATGTGGTAGGGATATATTTTAAATATCGTTATAATATTGTATACTAATTTATTTATTGTGATTATCAAACAAACTAAAGGCTAAATTGAATTTTCCCATTAATAATTTCATGTTTAGGTTTAATTTTCTTCAAAATTGAAACTATAACGGCCTCTGCTTGTTTACGTTCGTCGTTATTTAATCTTTTTAACTTAAACTTGGATATTAACTCTACAGATGACATGGGTTTACGTGTTAAATATTTTCGTATAACTTCTTCGGTAATTCCAATTTCACTATAAAGAAAAAGAAATGTAAATTGTAAAAAGTTGCTCGATTTATAGATCGAAAATAAAATATTTGCAGTAATAATTATTATTATAATTATAAAGATTTCATAAAACTTTTGACGAGCCGTTAAAAATAAAAATTGATTTCTATTGGCTTATTAGAGTTAACGGACGTATTCTATTAGTTAATATAGCCTTTTAGCTAAGTGGAAGAGCAATGTCCAGTGAGTATTTGTGTTTTATGTCATTTATTTCCAGGACGTTACAAAAATTTAAATAATTGCTAGCATTGCAGAATTTTTCAACTTTTTTTTATTTAAAAACGCTAAAAGAAATTGATTTACTTATTTGAACTTCGCGTAATTAGAAAACTACGGTTGGAAGGGGGGGGGAAGATTCCCATGTTGTAATTTTCGAATAACATGGTTTTCCAATAAATAAATGAACTTCCTTTTGCGTGTTTACATAAAAAAGTGTTGAAAGATTTTGTAATGCTAGCAATTATTTAAATTTTGTAACGTCCTGGAAATAAATGACATGATGCACAAATATTCACTGTGGTAGCATTGGACATTGTTCTTAACACTTTTATTATTAAATCGGCCCTTATTGCAATGAAATAAATATTTAAAAAAAACTTACGTAATAAATGGCAAATTTCTTACTGAAGATTCCATCTTCAATTTTTTATTAGGTTCACCAATAATTATGGAATCTTGTTTTCGTTTAAGAGAAGAATTTTGAACACTAAAACAATTTTTAAGATATGAAACCTAAAGAAATGGAGTATATTAGGTTACTCACGTTTTACAAAGTTGGGTAATCACTTCCTTTCCTGATTTTTTGCTTATTTTTTTATTGCTTTGTTGTACTTTAGTATTTTCACCAGTGTCGCTATCTGAACTAAAATCACTGCCTTTTTTACTGTTTTCAAGTTTCTGTTCAATATTTTGCTCAGCTTCTTTTTCATTTTCTTCATCTTCCGAGTCATCTTCGTCTGAGTTCAAAATTGTTCTGAAATAAAAAATATTAAGAAAAGGTGATAAAACATAACGCAAATTACGAATACTTAAGCCCCTTTTCTTCTGAAACACTGTGCAAGTTATAATCAGGCTCACTTTCGCTACTACTACTAATGTATTCACATTCTCTGCCTTCCTCATCACCATCATCGGAATCTTCAAGCGCCTCTACATCATCTGATGTGTTGCGTTTCGCTTTCTTCTTATTATTAGCTGTTTTTAATCGAAAAAGTTAAATTAAAAGATAGGTAATGTAATCATAAACGGTCTCACCATTCTTAGTTGTCTTCTTTTTACTTTTTATATCTTCATCTGAATTATCATCATTTTTCGCACCTTCTTCGTCAGATGACTCGTTTGAACTGCTAATCCATTCATCCATTTCGGAAAGTTTAAATTCCGTTGATTTTTTGTTTTTAATTTTATTTTCCTTATTTTCTTCAACTTCGGCATCTTCGGTGTCATTTTTCAACCTATTTTTTACCATAATAGAAAAATAATTCAAGCATTTAGAACGTTTGCTAAATTGTTCTTCAGCTTCTTCAGACGTTAAGGGCTTATACCGTTGGACGGATTGAAAGTTATACCTATTTATGGAAAAGCAAGTTAAGTCAATTTTTTTATGTTCACTAATAATGAATAAAAATTTTATTTTACCATTCTTGTAATGGATACGCTTCAATAGTTCCATTATCACCATGTGTAAAGATATAATAAGCAGCATTCTCTCCTACTCCACCTTCACGATTACCTTTATAATTTTTCGTACTATTACTGTGAGACTTCAAAATCCATGGTTGATTATTAGCCTGATAATTATATTTTCTATTCATCCCAAATTTCATTCGCCTAGCTTCTTCTCGTTGTTTACGTCCAAATTCAGAACCGGCACCAAATTCGGGAATTTCTTTCGTTCCCTCTTTAATAAATTCCTTGCTATTGTTTTCGCGTGTCATTTCAGCTTTCGTCCATTTACTGAAATCTACACCCAAGTTGCCACTGAATTTCATGACATTAAAATTTTTTTCTGCATTTTTGGGAAGATGTACACTATAAGTAGTTATATCGGAAGCCTAAAATTTATTATTATTGAACTTTATCAGATACTTCTTACTGCATCGACGCAACTTACATTTGACATGGATTTGCTGGAAGATGTGGTTGAGCCATTTGCATTGGAAAAAGTAGCAGCCATTGTTCTATAAATATCTTTGGTAAATTATGGTGGTAACGATAAGTACATTTATTAATTATTAAAACTTTAAAAAGACGAAATCAATAGAACATCAACACTGGCGTATGCGCAACAATAACTGACTACAATAATTTATGTTGGCATTACGGGACTTTTAAAACTTTTAATGTTGACAATATTGTTTTATTATTGAATTATTGTTTGTCTAAATTGTCTAGTCTAGAGGAGTGAAACTGGGGATAATCCTCCAGCAATCTGGATTTGATGATGTTTTCAAAGATTTTCCTCATCACGGGCAGAAGCAGAAGGGTCCCCTTCGAGGTTCTTGGAGATGATCCATAGTTTGCCGATTTGCCAGAGTTTAGGGAAATAACATATCCAACACTGTTTGACAACACAATATAGATATTCTTAAGGAAGGATCCCTGTATGTTGTCAAAACCTGGAGCCTTCCTAGTTTGCGTTTCATTGATGAGAATGTCAAGTTCTGCAAGGTCTATGGGTTTTATTATGGATATCCTTCCAATGACTCAAAGTCTGACCTCATGGTTTGGTGGTCTACCGTTGCGTCTGACCTTTTGGAAACATCAGGAAGGAGTTTGTCTATAAGATTATAAGGAAGTGAAGTGTTTGTCACTTGGTGGGAGTCAAAGTTTCTGCACCTGAATCATCAATGAAAGAAGTTAGAACACCCTGCTTCTTGAATTTCCCAGCGGCCAGCTTATAGTTCCCCACGGATTTTATAATGGAGGTCATTTTTTACGAATTTGGTCCAGCTTCTTTCCCTGTCGTTTTTCAGCAATTTCATGAATTTATCTTTGTGGATTTTGTGTTATCGTAGAGACATTGCTTTAAGCTGCGTTGATATGGGTTACTACCCATGTAGAATCACGACCGTGAGTCACGCTTTTCGGGAAAAAACTTACAGGATGAAGATCAAAAATAATCTCAATCGTTTGTACCTGTTTGCCCAAAAATTATTAACAATAGAAAATCAAATAGATTTGTTGAAATTTCAAAATTTAACTGAGGAGGGGGGGAATTGGAGACATGCTCAAACGAGAAAAATGAAATCTCGTTTAGGCTCTACCGTCTGCCACCAATTTTACCCCAAAATTCAAAATAGGAGATAAAATAGAAAAACATGTCTACCCCCACCCCAAAAGATTTCGCGAATAGCACCGCGACGGTGGAGACTCAAACGAAAAAATGGAAGCTTGTTTAGGCTCTAATGGAGCTCTAACGTTTGACGCCAATTCCACACCAAAATTCGACTTGGATGGGGGAGCAATTTGACGTGTCTACTTTCGGGAATGGCGTTAAATTTGTTAGTTGTTGTAGACACATTGCCCCCCTCCAATTAGAATTTTATGGTGAAATTAGTGTCGTTAGAGCCTAAATGAGCATCCATTTTTTCGTTTGAACCTCAACCGTCGGCGTCGCAAAGTTATTCGCGAAATCTTGGGGGGGGGAGTTGTAGACTTGTTTTTCTATTTTTGCTGTTATATTTGAATTTTTCGGTGAAATTTGTGCCAAACGTTAGAGGTGCTCGCTCACTTGGGCCACACCACACGACACGACACCTAGCTACACTTTTGTTGTAGCCTATATTGCTATGGCATGGTGTCTCGAGCTGTCGCGTGGTCTTAATGTCCGGACTTGCATTTGATTCTATGTAAACCATTCGCTTCACGTCGCCTATTGAATCGTCGTGTCGCGTCGCGTGGTCCAAGTGAGTGAGCACCTTAGAGCAGCGGTCGGCAACCGGTGGTCCGTGGCATAATTTTAGTGGTCCGCGAAAAAATTTGATGAGCTCATTTAATGAAATTTTTAATTAAAAAATAAATTGTGTTTAAGCTGCCTTCAGTACCGGATTTGCGAAGAGGCCTCAAACATTGAAAATTAACCAATATAAAATTACAACTGTTTGGCTACATTTAAAGGTTTGCTGATTGTGGGTTTGCTGATGTTCAAGTTGTATTAATTACGAAAATTGAAACTCAGTGGTACAAGAATTGTCAAGATTCATTAGGTAAAAGAGTTAAAATCCAAAGTCCACGAGAAATTTCTAGTTAAATAGCAACATTTGGTGAAAATTTGATGGACCTAATTTTGGGGTTGGGATTGGGAATTAAAACCAGGTTTTAATCTTTTAATGTGCAATATTCCTACATAAAATAGACAGTATTTTCAAAAAAAGTCTCCTGCGGCGCTAATGAACGGGGTTTCTCCCCCCGTGTGCCGGAGGTTGAAAATTATTGCTGTAAGTTGTAGGGGTAATGAAAATATTTAGATGGGGGCCTCAAAAGTTCTAAAGCAGCCACTGGTTATACGTAAAAATTTGTTCTACGCATGTTGCTCGGAGCAAATGTAAGCGTGGGATTCAATAAGTTTAGTTAATTATGACATAGAGTTAAAAAAAGGGTTTTCAAAAAAATTTAGCGATCAAAGTGAACAATTAAAAAGTTAGTGGTCCGCGAAATTTAAATTGCCAATTTAGTGGTCCGCAATACCCAAAAGGTTGCCGACCGCTGCCTTAGAGCTTCGTTACAGTCTGAATGAGCTTCCATTTTCATAATTAATATCATTTTCTACAAAGTTACGGGCATTTCAAATTTTCAAGTCCTCTGACAGTGGCGTAGCTAGATGGACAAGGGCCCCGGTGCATAAAAAAAATCGGCCCCCCCTCCCCCTTTTTCCACATGTTTATATTAGAAATTAAAAAACAACAGCGCAGGGGGCCCCCTGGGCTCCGGTGCACTGCACCGCTTTGCCCTATGGTAGCTACGCCACTATCCTCTGAGCAAGTTTTGTACGATAATCTTGAAGTTTAAATCTATTTGACGAAATTAATATTTGTTTCGATTAAGGGGTAACTTACAGTCAGAGGTGTGAATAATAGACAAATAGACTTCAATATTGAAGAATTTTTTTTAAACTGTTTTGTATAGTGTTTTTTATTAATTTAATGCAGGGGTCGGCAACCTTTTGTTGTACGCGGCCCAAATATTTTACTTTGAGATTAGTGCGGGCCGCACTTCTTGGGAAATCAACTGAAAGAGCGTTTAAAAAAAAAAAAGTGTAAATTCGCTAAAAAGAGCTTTTTTTTTTTTAAAAAAAAAAGGTAATTTATTTTAGAGTCCGCGGGCCGCACCAAGACACTTCGGGAGCCGCATGCTGATTGATTTAATGGATACCACAAAATTCTTACATTGTATTTTAAGTAACGTTTACGAAAATTAAAAAAAATAATAATACCTATATATTATTCTGGACCATAGAGAGAGAAGGTGCAAGACAGAACAACGTGGAGAGGAATAGTGAGGGAAGGTTTGACCCACGTGAAACTGTAAACGACACACCAAGAGAGTGAAATAAGAAGTGAAATCAACGAATTTGTTCGTGACACGTTTGATGTGAAGCATATTGAATACAATATAAACACAATATTCGGCAAATAATTGCTTTCACTAATTAAAAATTAAAAATTTTTTTTTTCACTAATTTAATTAGTGAAAGCAATTATTTGCCGAATATTGTGTTTATATTGAAATAAGAAGTGTAAATATGTAATTAAGTTATACGGGGATTAATCCTCCCCTTTAAGTTGATTTGTAAATCCTAGAAATAGGATAGCAATATTCTTTTGAGAATGTAAAGCTTTAAATAAATAAATTATTCTGCACCAAGTTATCAATTCGATTGTATATTATAGTACCCCTTTTAGAGTAGTCCATTAATTTACTTTTTAAATTTAGGCATCCCCTTCATCCTTGTGAGATTTGATAAGATGTGGTGGGACCCCCCTCATGTGCGGTTTGCCCTATAATATTTAAATAATTAAATTTATTTGATAAGTATGTTCATGTATTTTGCTTCATATAGAGCAGGGGTGTAAAAGTGGCAGCCCGCGGGCCGTATTTATTTGATGTGTAGGCGCAGCTGGTGATATAATGGAAACAATAGTACTTTTCACCACAAGGGCGTAAAACGCCATTTTACACCCGAGGGGGGGGGAGGCAAAGCCGAGACGCAGCGGAGCCCAGCGCAGCGGAGTCGAGGCGGCCGAGCGCCCCCCGAGTGTGTAAAAACGTTTTACCCTCGAGTTGTGTAAAGGGCTTTTCGTTGTTACGGAACTACGCCAGTTTGATTGCCGTTTTAAATTCAAATTTAAAAATTTAAAATTGGTAGTAGTACTTGCGTACCAATCAATTTTGATTGGTGTAAACGGTTGGTATTAACGGCTTTAGTTGTTACGTAGTAGATACTAGATATAATTTATATTATCTACGGTAATTTTTCATTTTTATTTGTAACGTGTACGAGTCAGTTGTGAGGAAAGTTTAGTGAAAATAATCGAGAGAAAAGATGAAAACCATCGAAGAAGAAGCCAAAGAGGCCAAATTGCAATTATTGCCGCAAAAATCGAACCATCAATATATGAAGGAGTATCGAAAGTTTATGGACTATACTTGAAAGTCCAAAATGTGGAGGTGAATGACGTCAACGAGGACACGATGTTGGCGTACATGGCTCACTTGGCAGAATAGTCTTTACACTCAGGGAGTGTAAAGACTCGCCAAAATCAGGGCGTAAAAAGGTACTTTTCGTACCTGAAAACGGGGAGTGAAAGGGTACTTTCGCTCCCAGAATAACGAAAAATATCATTACTAAAAATGAAAGATGGGTCTAAAAAAAGGTCATTCGTTGCGGCCCGAGAAAATTTGGCTTGTCGGAAAATGGTCAGCGGGCGAAATGAGTTTGACACCCCTGATATACAGCATTCTTATCGATGAATTTCAGCTTTACATCGAGCTAAAAAACGATTAACTTCTTGCCAATGTGAAATCCGAAATTCTAAATTTCAAATACTGTAGGTATGTGTTACCACGTGCGAAGGAGAATCTCGATAATTCAATCATGCGCGTCGATGTCGTTGATGTTTTTCTTGAAAATCTCAAAAACTATTTGGGTACAAACGAAAATAATACTTGGACAAACAAACAAGCGCAAACGATCTAGATTCTATATAGACTGTTTTAAATCCGAAAATTCAAAAAAGCATGTCTCCAGCGCCCCACCCCCCGGCGAAATTTTGAAATAACTCGAAAACTATTTGGGTACAAACGAACATCATTTTTGCACAAACAGGTACAAACGATTTTGACTATTTTGGATTCAAAATTCGATATGGGGGGGGGGGGCTGGCGACATGGACCTACGATTCCTATAAGGTAGATAGATTAAAAAATGTAATTTATCTACCTCGATTCCTTCACTATTATATAATTGGAAGGTCAACCAACTTCTTACTATTTAAATTCTTGTTTTTGCCTCACCTTTGTGTTTGTTTGACTTGGGGTAAAATTTAGACTGCTTTGAATGAACAAGAATGCTCACTTTAGTTGCAGAACCGAAAAATATTATAATTCTTCTTCTTTAGGTGCCTATCCGATTCTGGATGTTTGGCGATCCTTCCGGTTAAGCCAAGAAGGCTGTACCAGGGAAATGTTGATGTTAATGGATGGTTTTGCCTTCCCCATAGTCCACAGATTAATTTTGGACTTTGTAGATCATTAACAATATTCTTCTTGGCATATGTTTCTCGGTGGTTTGCCTTTGCCTTATATAATAATAAATACTGATAAAACATTTATTTTGGAATATAAAGCGGCGAGGGGGAAGGAATAAAAGGGATGGAATTTAAAACACTGCTAAATATCGTTTTTATGCCATTGCACCTTAACTAAGGCACCTTTTAAAAAATCTATAATAACCTTGTTCTCTGGTAGTAGATTAATTTCAACTGTGCTGTTGCGTAGACACAAAATACACACACACGATACATTAAACTTCAGTACTAGAATTTGAAAAAAAATTATATTTCAGCAAAATTTAATTCAAAATTTAATATAAATTGGAACAATTTAATAAATATGATACGAATGATCTTACTTTACTTTTAAAAAAATGAATTTCAACCATAAAACGATGGCATGATATTTACAGTCTCTTTAATTATTATAACCAAACATAATTTTTAAAATAAACATTACGTTTATAATTTAAAAATGTATTTACATTTATTAGGAAGTCACTATTAATACATAAGGCCCTGCTGAACATGCTCCAATGAAGGTAATTTTCTAAGATCGCCTCGAGCAGCTAAAGCTGGTTGAGAACTTAACAATCGTTTTGCTACTGCTGCTATATCTTTCTTTGACACTTTTTCTGCAAAATAAGAAAAAAAAATAAGGAATAGAAATATTTCCATTTGTTTATTAAAATATCTCACCTATTTCTGATATAAAATATTCGGGTCGCTTTCGCATACCGGTAGCTAAAACTTGTCTACCTATATCTTCAAAAACTACAGGACGAGATTCTAGATTCATTAATAGCATCGATTGCAATTGGGTTTTGGCACGCTAAATTACACAAAATTAGTATGGTCAAAAATAATAAAAACATATTAGATAAAGTTAAGCAAATTTTAAGAAATTAGCATTAAATGAAGTTTAATTTAATAATTTTTGTGATAAAAATTATGTAGGGGAGAAGTGGGATACTTGAAAATAAAGATTATTATATGCATACCCGCAACTCTTCATTTGACACTGTTCCAGCCATTGCTACCATTTCTTTAACAATAACTTCGGTCATTTCACGCACATAATTTGGAGGTGCACTGGCATGAATGCAAAATAAACCGGTATCAGAGTAAGTATGGTTATAAGCCGTGGCACTGTACATCCAGTGATACCTAAAGTTTAAAATTTCTTACTAAAATATCAGTTTCCACAACAAAAAACAAAACCTGTTTAAAACGTTGGTGTAGAGTCGAGTATACATGCCTTTACCAGGTCCACCGGCACTAAAGGAACCCCCACCTCCCATCATCATATTTAAAACACACATGGGTATGAAATCTTTATCCTGATGAGAGCACCCTTCTAACGCCAACATTATATGTGATAAAACCGGCAAACCTGCTGCCGCAAATTGTGGAATATCACATTCTTCCTAATATAGAAAATTGCAAATGAAAAGAATTTTTTGTACTAAATTAAAACACTGACTTTTGCTAAACCTCCTGTATATTGAGCCACACTGTTATCAACAGAAACAACTTCAGAAATACCTAGGGTATCGTTACTGCTCCATATTGATTCTTCTTTAACAAAATATTTTTCGACAGCTTCGACAAGTTTATCATGCTCCACTCCAACACCTGCAACCACCATTTTTTTAGGCGTATGATGTCTATTTAAATAGGAAAACAATATCGATCGATTTATTGTCTCCATGTTATTTTTAGGACACAATTTAGGTAAGCCTAACGTGTTGTCTCGATAACCAGCCTTAAAAAATAAATTAATTAAATTGGTGATGATTTTAACGCGGTAAATTTAATTTACCGCGTGTATCATGTCCATCAAAAGTGTTTCTTGTTCTGGTCGCATATTCAACATTTCCAATTCAAATCCAATCGACTGACGAGCTGAGTTAACTTCCTCATTAGTAATTTGAGGTCGGAGGACAACCTCACCCAACAATTTGACCACATCATCTAATCCTTTAGTGTAGGCAGAAGTGGCATAAATGAAAGTATCACGTGAACCTTGACTGTCACAAATTCCACCATGTTGCTCCAAGACATTCATCATGATGTCCTTATCTGGATATTTTGTGGTCGACTAAAATGACTGGGTTAATTTCAATTAAATGGATTATAAGAAATTTACATTAAATGCTAATTTTTCTAGAAAATGGGAAACTCCACTAGGGTATGCAACTTCGTACCGCGAACCAGAATCGACAACAACTAAGAAGAATAAAATGTATTTTATCACTAAGAATATGGAGACGATGTTAAGCCTTACCCCCAATAGTACAAAATTCACCAAAACGGTTTTCAGAAGCTACTTTAATACCGTTAGACAAAGTTGTGACTTGTGTCTTTTGATGTTCTTCCTTTAAAGTGGCATAAATGGGTTCGGGTAAATTGGGTACAGGATCAGTCATAGGAGGCATATCGGTCACTTTTTTTGTGGATGGAATATTAACATTTAGTGCATTATCCACACTATAAGTTCTTGAAGAAAATTTAAGTGGTTGACATAACCTAAAAATTATAAATAATAGAAATTTGAATTTAGTTTATTTTTTAGCTTACGTTCGCTTGTAGTTAAAGGTTTGTTTTACTAGATGATTACACATTCTTAAAGCCATTTTTAAATGCGTTTTTTTGAAATCACATTACAATTTTGAGCTCCTTCGAGAATAATTTAGAGATTGGTGCGTCAACTTTTGGAGAGTGCTTGTCAGAGATTTAACCAATAGTGGAGCACTATCATAATGGTCTGTTCACAAGTAACACTATTGTTGAAACCTTAAGAAATAGACAGAACCGGCTTGATTCATTTTCGGAATTTTGTGTTGTAAACACAGACATGGTACCATTACCATTTACTTTAGTAAATCTTTAACTTTTTGTTTATTTTATCTTTACGAAAATTACATATACACTGAAAAAAAAAGATACGCCATATTGATAAACACCATTCATCAAGTGAAATTCATCGTAATGATGATGATAATTATCAATATGATGTACAAAAACTTGGATAAAATAATGAATTTGATTTCATCAATTTATTTTCATCATGGAGATGAAATAATCATCAATGTGCTGTACCAAGTCATAGATGAGGTTTAAAGAATGATGAATGATTCATCAATACAATGAATTTTATTTCATCGGTTGATTTTCATCATCGTGATGAAATATTCATTGACTTTTTTTTCAGTGTATCTACAGTTATAAAACGTGCACTCCACTATCACCAAAGATATTAAAGCAAACCATTTAAAATCAATTGTTCGAGTTTGAACACTTGAAAATGGTTGTATAATATTATTGTTGAACATAAAAGGTCCTTAAAAATGGTGTATACTTTACAGGGAAAAGTAGAAATAATATTTACTTACTGGGTTGAAAATCATTATTGTGCTCGTAGAACTGTTCGAATTTTCAATGAATGCTGCACTGAAAAATTGTAGGCCACCAGACCAGTAGATACGTGATGAAGTATATTACAAAAATATTTTGGGTGAAGTTTTGCAGATGGAAGTACTAGGTCATTTTGCTGAGAATCCTAGCATCTCCATTCGAAAGGTTGCTAAGTCAACAAATGAAAAATATATGGCGACGCGCAACGCCGCGATTCATAGAGACGCTAGTTTGTGCGAGCCACGTTAGACCTCGACTCCTTGGTTTTTTCCTTTTCGTCCGTAGACCGTTATCATGAGATCTAGTGAAGAATGTAGCAGTCCTCTTGGATGGATTGACAGCAATCCTCCATAAGTTCGGTAGTACTCGCTCATCTTCCTCAGGAAAGCAGTGAGTCTACGGATGATGTACATATTCCGGTCTTTTCCTTCTGGTGAATGTGGCCGCGTCGTCGCAGTAGAATGTAACCTGTAAGTACGGATCCACGCGGCGTTCTGAGGTACACAAATTGCTCTAATTTGAACAACTTTGCCCCGCTGGTCTACGATGGAATGGTAGATAGGCCAGCTAGCCAAGAAAGTATGTATGCGCAAAATATGCGTTAGAGAGAGATCGATAAAAGCGAACAAATTTCCTATAGTAGTTATCCCTCTCCTTCAAACGTTCCCAGCAGATAACCTGCATTCAATTTAAAGCCAAATATCTGCAACATTAAATTGCATTATTATACAAAGGCGGAGTCGTATTTAAGAATATTGTGAAATGTAATTCAAGGAGGAAGTAAATACCAAATGCAAAAATTTGTTAAAACTTCTAAATAAGAGATCCACTAAATCCAATTTTTTTTATCGTAGCTGAACGAGCATTTTATCAACCTTTAAAATGATGTTTTGCAAAGTAGGGGTAGCTGCTGGGGAGGAAGTTAAACTTAAAATTTCAATAGTGTTGATTTTGAACGTCCCCCTCGCCATCTAAATCGACGTGTTTTTTCATTTTCTCAAATTTACTCAAAAGCAAAAGTTATTTTGACTGGCTACTTTTTAAATTAACACCCGGTATAATGTTTTAATAACCCATTTATTTTGCTATCCTGTTTTTTATTTCACATTATAGTTTTATTATCGGAAAATTGCTTAAACAATTCTGAGAGCTGTAATAACAAATTAATATCTAAAAGAAATATTTTTATCTTATCGAAGAAATTTAAAAAGTAAAATACTTCAACGCAATGTTGAGGATATTGCAGATTAATTTTTAGCTTTCTTTGATAAGATAAAATTTTTTTTAATTTGAAATTAATCGCAAGAAATTAAAATATTTGAAAGAAATGATTGAGAAATAACATGACAGGAAATGTTGTAAAAAAATATGCAGACTTAACATAGAAATCAAAATTGATACGGAAAATACACCTTGGTTTAATTTTTATTATATTATGGTAGTTTTTATATAGGGAAGTCAAAATTTGAGGAAATATTTCGGTTTCTTAAGCAGCGTTCACAATGAAGTAGGGTTTTGCCTAGCTTCGGTAGAAAGCTGGCAAGCGCCAATTAGATTAAAGTATTTTCTGCTATTCTTTTCTATGATTCAAAAATCGTTCATCTTGATTGGCTCTTGCTTGCTTTCTACCGAATCAAGGCAAGACCCCTACTTTATTGTGAACGCCGCTTTAGAGTGTACCAGTGGTACGAATTTTATTGAAATGATTTAGTTGGAGTATGGTGACGTCATAAAATTATTCGCTTTGGGCGGTTTATTTCAAACAGAAATTCATCCAAAGTTGCTAAAGAATCTACTGGAATCTACTCCTTCGGTTTCTACTTTGAAAGGATGGGCAGATGAATTTAAATTTATTAGTACATCTCTTGAAGTTGATCCACGTGAAAGACGGCTAAAAACTGCAACCATTCAACAAAATTCTTGAGAAGAAGCCTGGATTTAAAAAAAGTCCTTTTGCCTGCCTACAACTGTGATTTAGCAATGGGAAAACTGATGGGCTCGAAGTATGAGTTGTAGGAACATCCATCCTTATTCACCAGTTTTGTTCCCCCCCGACTTCCACATCTTCCCTAATTAAAAAAATTAATGGCTGGAAAAGGTTTTCAATCAAATGAAGAGGTAGTAGCAGCTGTAGATGTACATTTTGCAGATCTTCCAGAAACGCACTTCGGGGATGGAGTCAATAAATTGGAGAAACAATTCACTAATTTTTTGAACTAATGGAGGATTATGTAGAAATACAAAAGTATTTTTTAACTTAAAATCACAGTCCTTCATTGCTAAGCCGAGAAATTTTCAATGCACCCATAATATGTAATATGTAAATCCTTTAGAAGGGAGCTATCCAACGTTTTTGAACAATTAGAATCTCTTTGTATTTGTAAAGAAGAGTAACTTCAGCCTTTCGAACGTATCACCAGAAATTCCAAACAATTTTGCTCACATAGCAACTATGTTTAAGCTTGATATGCATTTTTTTTTATAAGTTTAGCCTATTTTAGCAACTGATTTGCATAAGATTTGCATTTTTTTAGATATCATTCTTAAGGGCACGGGAGCAATTTAAAAGTGGCGGAAGTGAGGTGGGTGAACTAAAAAAAAAGGTACACCCTAGGAACCAAAACCTGTTATGCATATCACTAGAGACCGGATAAATAAGCACGTAATTTTGAAAAAAAAGTGCTTAAAAAAGCACCAAATATTACTAAAAAAAGCACCAACTTGATAAAAAAAAGCACCAACTTGATAAAAAAAAGCACCAACTTGATCAAAAAAAGCATAAAATTTTATTTAAAAAAAGCATACACAATAGCACTTTTTTGTTTTTCAAATTATTCAAAAGCATTTTGCAAGTTTTCAAAATAAATTAGTTAATTTATTGCTGAAAAAGAGCTTATAAATATTGTTCCAAATGTTGCATTGTCAAATTGTGTCTCCCAGGCCCGTAGCCAGGGGGGGCACTTGTGCCCCAGAAATGTTGAAAAGACAAAGAAAAAGAAATGGGAAGGGGAACAACCGGAAATTTTACATTTTAAAATAGTAGTTTACATCACAAGGCCGTAAAAAGAGATTTTACAACCGAGGGGCAGGTTTTCGTAGACTAGGCGAAGCCGAGGCACCCGAACGCACCCGAGGGTGTAAAATCACTTTACGGCCGAGTTGGTGTAAACCGCTTTTTGTTGTGTTTCGGGACTAAGTCATTTTTATTGGTTACCTCGTCTTTTTTCTCCCTAGGACGTAAAAAGACACTTTTAGTACCTCAAATGAATGAATGAAGGAATAACGAAAATGGCTTTTTACAAGTGCCCCCCCCCCCCGAAATGAAATCCTGGCTACGGTCCTGGTGTCTCCTATCATTTAAAATATGTTTAAAAAAATAGTATATTTTACATTTAGCAGTTTAACGGGAATTTAATTGACATAATATCATGAAATTATTAAAATAAGTCCTAAAAAAGCACTAAAATAAGAAATAAGCATAAAAAAAGCAAATAAGCAAAATTTCAAGAAAAAAGCAAAAAAAACATAAAAAAGTATATGTCAAATTACTTCTTTTTATGTAATTCGTGTAGACTTCAAATTTCAACGAGCTGCGTATAAAATTGAACAAAATTAAAAATGCTTAAAATCCGGTCTCTACATATCACAATCCAAAATATCCATTTCCAAGTTATTACTACCTAGATAGAATGAGTAAATTGCACCAGAAAATCAAGTATCTTATCAAATTTTTATAATATAAAGAAAAACTTTAAAAGAAAGAGTTTTGTAGTATTCGATACTTATCTTCAATTTCAAGAGCTTTGTATCCATATCATAACAGCATATAAATACAACGCTTTCATGAAAGACATTCATAGTTAATTTAATATATCATACGCGATGATTAAATCAAATGTTGGTATAATAATTGTATCCACACTAATAATTATTGTAAAGTGTGAGATAGCATGGAAGACTTGTGACGAAACATTTTGTAAATATGTTCGCAAGAGCCCGGAAAACTTTCCACAATACAAATTAGACTTTGATCAAGTAACCGAAGAAACGGATGGAGTATTAATTGGGCTAAAAAGTGAAGATGCCAATTCGAATGTATTACAACTTTCTCTGACGGCTTTAGAAAATGATATGTTCAGGTTAGTGATAAAAGAAGAAAATTCAGATCGATATCGCAATGATGAAATATTACAGACACTTGTCAAGAAGGACTTGACAAGTTTAACTAAAACGGATGACAAAATAGTGCTAGAAAATGGCAATAGTAAAGCGGAAATCCATAAAGATGATGTTAAAATAAAATTTTATAATAATAATCAATTGGTATCTGTTATTAACAATAAAAACCGCTTGGTTTATGAAAAAACAAGAACACCAATTGCATTAGACGTATCATTTCCGGAAGCAACACATGCTTATGGTATACCCCAACATGCAGACCATTTGGTTTTACGACATACCCAAGACGAAGAACCTTACCGTCATTTTAATGTAGACTATGGTAGTTATGATTTGGAATCAACGAAAGCACTTTATGGTACCATTGGTGTTCTTTATGCCCGTGCACCCAAACATACATCGGGTGTTTTTTGGTATAATTCTGCACAAACTTGGACAGATATAGATACATCAGCAGGAAATATAATTGATGCGTTTTTCATGAGCGAAAGTGGAATGATTGAATTGTACATTCTTACAGGTCCAACACTGGCACAATCTGTGAAACAATATGCTCACCTAACCGGTGTTGCTCCGTTGCCCCAATATTTCACATTAGGTTATCATCAAAGTCGTTATAGTTACATGACGAGCGAAATAGTACTGGAAGTAGTTGATGGCTTTGACGAGAGTGATTTACCCTTAGATGTTATGTGGCTCGATATTGATTATACCGATGATCTCAAATATTTCACTTGGCATAAGACAAGATTTCCTAAGCCACTAGAATTGCAAAGCGAACTTAAAAGCAGGCAAAGAAAATTAGTTGCTATAATAGACCCACATTTCAAAGTGGCTTCCGATTACCACGTTTACGAAAACGCTAAAGATAAGTATTTCGTACGAAACTCAGATAATTCTGCAGATTACATTGGAAAATGTTGGCCTGGAGATAGTTCATACTTTGATTTTTTACATACTGACGCTAGAAATTATTACACTTCATTATACGACGATGAGAACTTTAGCGGTGATATTGTACATTTTTGGAACGATATGAACGAACCTTCAGTATTTGAGAATGTTGAAAATGAAAACACAATGGCACCTGACCTAAAACATCTGGAAGGAACCTTAAACCACAAAGACGTTCATAACATTTATGGACTTTTCCAGGTTAAGGGAACTTGGAATGCAATGTTGAATCACCCTTCTAAAGGTCGACCATTTATATTAACAAGGTCACATTTTGCTGGAATTCAACGGTATGCGGCTATTTGGACGGGAGATAATGTAGCTACATGGGAATATTTGAAAATTAGTTTTCCAATGTGTCTAACCGAAGCATTGGCCGGTGTAAGTTTTTGTGGAGCTGATGTAGGCGGTTTTGCACAAAAACCGTCAGAAGAACTCAATCAGAGGTGGTATCAAGCAGGAGCTTGGCTTCCGTTTTACAGAGGTCATTCCAATAACGAGCAAGAAGGACGAGAACCCTACAATAATCCAGAAGCAGTAAAGAACGTTATCCGAACTGCCATCCAGCAGCGTTATTCTCATCTTCCAGTTTGGTATAGTGCTTTCAGACACCACGAACTTACTGGTGAGCCTGTCATACGTCCAATTATTTATGAATATCCAAACGAAGATCAAGCAGCAGCCATAGACGATATCATTCTTCTTGGTAAAGACATTTTAGTAGCACCTGTTTTAGAAGAAGGTGCAACACTCAGAAGTATGTATTTTCCGGGCGGTGTAAATGAAACTTGGTTTCAAATCGAAAGTGAAGAAAGTTATACCAAATTTACTGGAATGGGATTAGTAGACATACCCGTTGACATAAATTCTGTTCCCTTATTTTACAGAGGAGGTAGTATCATAGCAAGAAAAGATACGCCGCGATTAACAAGTGCAGCAATGAAAAACGATAATTACACTCTGTACATATGTTTGAACCAGCAAAGTATGGCACAAGGATCTATCTATGAAGATGATCATACAAGTTTTAGCTACAAAGAAAACAATGAATACATAAATGTTAATATGGCATATTTTACCAATAACACATTCCAATTAAAGATAGCTCATGGAGGTTATGCACCAGGTGGTGTTATCGATAAAGCTGTAATTATTAATCCACCAAAAGAAATTACCAGGGTTGACTATAGCGAAGCAGTTACAGTGGAATACAATAAGCAAAACACAGTTTTAACGCTACAAAATTTGTCAATAAAGTTAAATAAAGAAATTACTATTCAGTTGTTAAAAAAAGCTTCAAAATCTTCTATAATGAAGTTAAGTATTTTCTTATTAATAACAGTTGTAATTAAAGCACTATTGTTTTAAGCATATAACAATTTTTAAGCAGTTATTAAATCTATAAGTATTATCTATGTATTAACACTTAAATAACCGGCATTGGAGTTTTCCCATTTGTTATATTAGAAAATTGTTTATTGTGCACAATGTAAATTATTGCCAGTTGCTTGCATGAACAACAAATTAAACAGTCGGTCATTTAAGTGTTAATAGTGATAATAATAATTAACTAATGCTTTCCAAGCTTTTGGTTAAGTTGTTAGTATGCCATTTTAAATAAAAATAAGAAATTTAATGTAAATAAATAACAAAAAGTACAGCAAACATTTTCAAATACAATAATAGTATATTATACTACAAGGGAGTAAAGTTACTCTTTTCAGTCCCGAGACAATTTTGTACCGAGGCCGTAGGCCGAGGTGCAACAAGCAGTCGAGGGACGAAAAGCAACTTTACTCCCACGTTGTATATACTATTTTTCACAATTGCGATGAAAAATTCTATTTATAATGTAAATATATATAAATAAATAATTTTACTAGAATAACGGATTTTCATTTTTACACCCCGCTGCGGGGTGTAAAATCCATTTTTACGACCTGCACCGGGGTGTAAAAAAATAAAATCATTTTTACGACCTACTGCAGGTCGTAAAATGCATGTTGAATGCAGGTATAAAAAACGCCCCTTTACACCCGCAAATGCGGGGCTAAATTGCACTTTAGAGTATCACAATTGTGAAAAAGCTTTTATTTCTATGGTCATTGATTAAAAGCATAAGAACATCACAAAAACAAATTTTTTTCAACAGATTTGATTAGGCACAATTGTCCATAATTTGAAATACTAAAAGTCACTGAGTCTAGGTCGTCCACATCATACCGATTTTCGAGTGGAACGAATTAGCTAGACAGTTTTCCTAAAACCCCCACGAATGTGCGTTTAAAAGATATTCATTAACTAAACTTCCTTCGAAAGGAACGGTAAATTGCACCACTATTCGCTATGTGCGTGGGTAGAGAGGGGGTATGAAAACCGATCGAAGCGTTCGGAGTGGCCGTAATAGAAACGAAACGGGACTCATTTGTCTATTAATTATTATTATTTATCTATGCCTTATGTGATTAGCATACACACCAATACACCACGAACCTCTTAAACAAAGTTTAAATTTAAATTTCTGTCAAAAATCCTTAATTAAAACAGTTACTATTGCTAAAACAGTCCCAGTTCATTTTATTTTTTGAGCCACCAGAGGGCAGCAGGAGGAATGCACACAGCGAATAAGTAAATACGTAAATCCGATTATTAATTATTCCATCAAATCGAAAGGAGAAACTGAAGCCGAACGATACTAAACAAAATCTTTATTAATTCAAACTGACGATTTATTATTTGTTGCTTAGGGGATGTAAAACGGTACATATCAAGTATATTGAAATTGATTATTAATTAATCACGGAGTTAAATTATGATGTTTTAAAGAGGCCACACACGATCAAACATGAACGTCTTTGAAAATCAAAACTGAAAAACAAGGTTCTTCAATAAAACAAATGTCGATATACTAAATGGGCACCACTCTGGTAATTAATGCGCGTAGGATGGAATACATAAAGGCTTAACCGCAGTGGTGGATTGATGTGATCGCTGGTTGAGTGCAAAGCGAAAATTTTGGGTTTGAATCGCGGATAGGCGGTTCCGGTCACCGTGTCGTACCGCCTTGCAGGGTCGATGTGACCGGGGTGACGGGGGACCTGGGTAGACCTACACCTTAGGGCTCGTGTCCGACTCGAGGGGTGGGCGACATCGAACGGGAGGCAATGCGAACCGAACCGAACAGAATTTCTTAAAGCTCGGCTTTCCGACCGAGGAAGTCATCGAGATCTATCTGATAGGTCTTCACCTCACAATTCATCTAACATTTCAGCATGGATGGGGTACAATAAGCTAACTTGCTTCAGTGCAGATTGATTAAATGAACCACACCCGTTGAGTCAATAAGAATACCTTCAATGCAAACGTGAAACGTACAACCTTGTTACAAGCACCTGTAACAAAATTAAGCCCTACCTTACGGCCAGCAGAACTCACTAAAATTCCAAAATAAGGTCCAAATTCGTATAATGAAATAATATAAAAAATGCTGAACGATAAAAGATTTGAAATGAAAACTACCCTCTGAGCAGCAACCCCTACTGAGAGGGTTGTTCCAAAACAGAAACCAGAGTCCGTCATAATTCGGAGATGACCTCTCCAGTTTGTTTACCCACGAGGTTAATAGGCTAGCTCTCGATTTGTTGGAAGGCTGAGCCGTGGATTTTGAAAAAGAACAGTAGCTTGGGGAAACTCAAAAGAACGCAAATGATAATAGAGTGTTTTAATTATTGATAACAGAATTTGAGAGATGCTATCACAATTTCAAAAATTGTAATTGTAAAATACTGTGCAAAACATACACACAGTAGCAAATGAGAAATTCAGAGTGGCAATCAAGAAATGCACCCACCTTAAATTTAACAAGTACCCCATATAAAATAGTAACCTCTATGGGTTACCCAAAATAGAAACACAAAAGCCAAAATAAAATGTCGACTCACACGAATTGGAAAAATAAAATGCTTACCTCGAGCAACTTAATGGCTGCAGGTACTCGCCTCCAAGAGCCGCAGTGGTGGTTTGATGTGATCGCTGGTTGAGTTCAGAGCGGAAATTCTGGGTTCGAATCGCGGACAGGCGGTCCCGGTCACCGTGTCGTACCACCTTGCAGTGTCGATGCGACTGGGGCTGCGGGGGACCTGGGTAGACCCACGGTAGACCTACACTTTCGGGTGGTGGGGAACGTAGGTGGACCTACACCTTCGGACTCGTGTCTGAACCGAGAGATGGGCGACATTGAACGGGAAGCAACGCGAACCGAACCGAACAGAATTTCTTAAAGTTCGGCCTTCCAGAGGACATCCCCACTGTTGGTGACCGAGGTAGTCATCGAGATCTATCTGATAGGTCTCCACCTCACAATCCATCTAAGATCTCAGCATAGAGCGGGGTACAATAAGCTAATTTTCTTCAGTGCAGGTGGATTAAATGAGCAACACCCGTTGAGACAATACGAATACGAATACTCGCCTCCAATCGCTTTCCAACGTTTCGGCTCAAAAGGTGAAAATCTGGAACACTTGTTAATTCTACCTGGAGACATTTGATCGACTTCCGCTAACACAAAAACACTGCTTGCAGATCTGTTAAGCAGACATGTTAAGCAAACACTGGACCATCCAGATAACAAAGGAATTCCCCAAGTGATCCGTCTTCCAACAGACAACGAAGTTTGTAGGTTAGGATCTGGTTGTTAAAACAGCAACCCAAAAGACGCCGCTAACCGTAGAGAATCGAAAACATTCGTCAGACTTGCGTGCCAAAAACTTCGTAGTAGTTTGCGCCTAAAAGAGTCTCTCTTATCACTTTTGCTCGACTCCAGATGTTCACACAGGAGCTCAAGATCTACTACACAGACAGCCGGACTACTTGTCTTAAACGACTTGGAATGAAAACATAGTGATGTTGGACCAAAAAATATTTGTCCACGCAAACTACCGGCACTAAACAAAGTCATTGTGAAATTGTCTACCAATGGGAGACCAATCGTATTTTAAAATTCCTATACATTTATAAGGCCTTTGGTTTATTTTATGGACAGTTACTATACCTCAAATAATAATGTTCCTAAGATTTTATGAAGGAAACACGATCGTTCCTAATTCATATAATTTCAAATTGTGGTGAAGAGAGAAAGCTACATTAAAATAAAAAGAAAAGATGCATTTTAAAAAGCACTTGTTTGACTAGCGATTTCCAGCTTAATGTAAACTATTACACACAGACAAATTTATTTTCGATGAACTATACCTTAGTAATTATTAATAACTAATATCGTTATTAGCACTAATAATAACATACGATAATTTTAATAAGGTAATAACAATTGTTATTACTTAATTTGTTAATAAGGCAATTTTATTGGAGGTTATGCAACCGATCTTAAGGGGAGGGTACACCTTGCGGGCAAAAATAAAAAATCCAACTTTGTAATTTTTTTCTGAAAAAATGAATGTATTTAGATCAATTTAGGTTTTGACACATTATAGTACAAGTCTTGAAAAACGTTAAAAAACAATTTTCAAGTCAAAATATTACAAAATGGCGCTATGGCAGCTCAACTCCAAAAACACCTCTTAAAATGCGGTGGAAAATCTTTCAATTGTGTCGTTAGACCTACAAGATAAAAAATGAAAAAATTTAGTTTAATATAATATGTTTTTCCAGTCCGCCTCGACCCAGATTGTTTATATTTTAATTTTGTTTTGAGTTATAAAGGTTTGAATTCGAAAAAACTTTTTTCGACCAAAACATAAATTTTTGAAACAAAAATTTAAAAATCAGGGTTGAGGCAGACTGCTGCCACGCCGCCGTTTTGTAATATTTTGACTTGAAATTTTTTTTAAATGTTTTTCAAGACTTGTACATTGAACTTTTTATATTTCCCCCCCCCCCTTAAACCATGAATGCATAAATATAATCATAAAAATAGTCACCTTCGTTCGGTTTTAAAAATACATTTTGATTATCGAATACTGCAACATTGTGTAAATTAAATGAATGCAGTTTTGTAGGTAACTATAAAAAAACCTATAAAATTAAACAAATTATTAGCATGCAAAAATTATTTTTAAAATTCCGCTTGGTAATATACTAATTTAGTTTATTTTCAGAACACAAGATAACAGTTCAAGTGTTTCGAAAGTGTTCGATACTTATCTGAAATTTCAAAATCTTTGTATTTGCACGTATATAAATAACATACATTCATACAAACATCCATAGTTAATGTAATAATATTACGCCATTTACGCGATATTACGCGCGATGGTTAAATTTAATATTGGGATAATAATTTTATCCACACTAATAATTGTAAATTGTGTGGCGGCATGGAGATCTTGTGATGAGACATTTTGTGGAAATGTTCGCAAAAGCCCGGAAAATTTTCCACAATATAAATTAGACTTTGATCAAGTAACCGAAGAAAAGGATGGAGTATTAATTGGGTTAAAAAGTGACGATGAAAATTCAAATTTATTACAACTTTCTGTGACGACTTTGAAAAGTGATATATTTAGGATAGTCATAAAAGAGAAAAATTCAAATCGGTATCGAAATAATGAAATATTACAAACACTTGTTACGAAGGAGTTGACAGGTTTTAATAAAACTGCTGACAAAATTGTGTTAACATCAAATCATTATAGTAGAGCAGAAATTAATAGAGATCCGTTTAAAATAAAATTTTATAGTGGAAATAGATTAGTATCTGTTATTAATGATAAAAACCGCTTGGTTTATGAAAGAACAAGAACACCAATTGCTTTGGACGTATCATTTCCGGAAGCAACTCATGCTTATGGTATACCCGAACATGCAGATCATTTGTCTTTGCGTCATACACACGATGAGGAACCCTACCGTCATTTCAACTTAGATTACGGCAGATACAAAGTCGAATCAACAGAGGCACTTTACGGTGCAATTGGTGTTCTTTATGCCCGTGCACCCAAACATACATCAGGAGTTTTTTGGTATAATTCTGCACAAACTTGGACAGATGTAGATACATCAGAACCAAATAAAACTGACGTATTTTTCATGAGCGAAAGTGGAATGATTGAACTGTACATTCTTACAGGTCCATCACTTGCAGAATCTGTAATTCAATATACTTACCTAACCGGTGTGGCTCCGTTGCCCCAATATTTCGCATTAGGTTATCATCAAAGTCGTTATAGTTACATGACGAGTGAAAGAGTATTGGAAGTAGTGGATGGCTTTGAAGATAATGATTTACCCGTAGATGTTATGTGGCTTGATATTGATTATACCCAAGATATCAAATACTTCACTTGGGACAAGATAAGATTTCCTAGACCACTAGACCTGCAAAACGAACTGAAGAGAAGGCAAAGAAAATTGGTGACAATAATTGATCCACATTTTAAAGTAGATTCCAATTATGACGTTTACGTAAATGCTAAAGAAAAATATTTCGTACGAACACCAGATAACTCTACAGACTATATCGCAAAATGTTGGCCTGGAGATAGTGCCTATATAGATTTTTTACAACCTGCAGCTAGAAATTATTATACTTCTTTGTATAACAATGAAAATTTTACAAGTGAAGTTGTTCATTTTTGGAATGATATGAATGAACCAGCAATATTTGAGGATGATAAAAATGAAAACACAATGTCACATGATGCGAAGCATCTTCTAGGAGAGGTTAATCATAAAGACGTTCATAACATATATGGATTTTTCCAGGTTAAGGGAACTTGGGACGCAATGTTGAATCACCCTTCTAAAGGTCGACCATTTATATTAACAAGGTCACATTTTGCTGGAATTCAACGGTATGCGGCTATGTGGACGGGCGATAATGTTGCTACATGGGAATATTTAAAAATTAGTTTTCCAATGTGTCTAACCGAAGCCTTAGCCGGTGTAAGTTTTTGTGGAGCTGATATAGGGGGTTTCGCGTTTACACCAACACCTGAATTGAATCAGAGATGGTATCAAGCAGGAGCTTGGCTTCCGTTTTATAGGGGTCATTCCGATAACCAGCAAGAAGGACGAGAACCCTATAATAATACAGAGGAAGTAAAGAAAGTTATCCGAACTTCCATGCAGCAGCGCTATTCTCATCTTCCAGTTTGGTATACTGCTTTCAGACACCATGAAGTTTCTGGTGAGCCTGTTATACGTCCAATTATTTATGAATATCCAAATGAAGATCAAGCAGCCGACATTGATGATACTATTCTAATTGGGAAAGATATTTTAGTGGCTCCTGTTTTGGATGAAGGTGTGTCACTTCGAAGTGTTTATCTTCCAGGTGGTGTAAACGAAACTTGGTTTCAGATCGAACAAGACGATAGTTATACGATGTTTACTGGAATGGGATTTGTAGATATACCTGTTAACATAGAAACTGTTCCAGTATTTTATAGAGGGGGTAGTATCATAACAAGAAAAGATACGCCTCGATTAACCACTGAAGCTATGAAAACTGACAATTATACTCTTTACGTATGCTTAAACAAGCAAAATAGGGCACAAGGAAGTCTCTATGAAGATGACCATAAAAGTTTTGAATATAAAGAAAGTGATGCATACTTACAAGTCGACATAATTTATTCCAATTACGTATTATCGCTCAGAGTGGTTCATGATGGTTATACACCAGGAGGATCGATAGATAAAGTTGTGATTATAAATCCCCCCCAAGAAATAAGCAGAGTTATGAATAATGAAGCTATTACCATGAAATACAATGAGAAAAACACAATGTTAATGCTCGAAGGATTATCACTGAAGTTAAACAAAGAATTTAGAATAGAGTTAGCATAAAAATTTCAATATTTGTAATTATTGTTAACACTACTATTTTAAAATAAAAAATCAATGTGTCAAATTTAATGTAAATTTCAATATAATACAGCAGTCACTTATCAACCACAACAGCATTTTTTCTTTCTAAAGTTGCCGATTACGAAGTAATTAGGATTGAAAATTTTGTGTTCATAATTATTTTGATTTTTGAGGAAAATTTTTAGAAGTGGAAATGTGAAGTAGTACCTACTTACAAATCATTGTCAAAATTTTAAGATTGGGTTTATCTTCCTACCCAACAATAAGTTAATTATATTTCAAGGACGAGATAAATGTTATAAATCATGGCAAATTTATGCAAGATAATGCAATGTTATGAAAGAAATAGTTCAATCATAAAAATTAGTTTAGCGTAGTTTAGATTACATCCATATTAATCTCAACAGGACGAAACGTAAATATTACATGTCATTTGAACATAGTATAAAAAAATATTAAAAATAAATGCACCGTTAATCATGATTCAATAGTTTTATTTATTATGATAATTGATAAGATAACAGAATTTATTCCTAAATTTAAAAAAATTATTGAATTAGTATCGGCCCTCGAGATTATTAGATTTAATTATTTCTATTTAATGACAAGGAGATATTTTCATTCAAGTTATGAACTCACATTGAAAATAAAAATTAACGAGGTGATAATAGATATTATCAAAAACACTTTTCCCAATTTCAAGACTGATCATGAGAGACCAAAAATGGATATCAGATAGGATAGAAATAGAAAAACTTAACACAATGTACAAAGCAAATAAAGGAACTGTGAAGAAATATCCTTTTTAAAGTACAGATAAATTTGGCAGCGATCGCGATTCGAACCTATGACCTTTGGATCTATAGTTTCACTCGAGGGGTTAATCACGGGCATAAATTATGTACACCAGACTTCAAACTCCCCGAGACTTCTTCGGACTACCCGAGACTTCCTCAGACTACCCGAGACTTCCTCGGACTACCTGAGACTTCCTGGGACTACCCGAGACTTCCTGGGACTACCCGAGACTTCCTCGGACTACCCAGATTTCCTCGGACTACCTAAGACTTCCCCTAAGTGTGCGCGTGCGCAGCTACTCACGTCGAATGTGTGCATGCGCCATAATCAAGTCAAATAATGTGCGCCGAATGTGTGTAAAAATTAAATTTTTAGTTTTATAAACAGGACCGGATCAAAGTTTGGGACCCAAATCTAAAACTTTATCTAAATCTAAAGCAATGTTCAGTGGTTATGGGGGGACTCAAGTCTAAAGGCCGTGTGACATGTGTATTAACTTTTAAAAAAAGTAAAAAAAATAGTAACAGCCCATTGATTGGTTAAACAATCAACATCGGTTCCAACATTGGTTTGTTACCAAATTAAAAAAAAAATTAGTAGTAATTTAATTTGATATCTTATTAGTTATTATAATTATATTTTATAATTCTTTGTTCTTCTCGGTTCTTCTGATATCGCTAGGGGGGGGGGCGACGCCGCTGAGTCCCTCAGTCCCCCCATTTCGAATTTTGGAAAATTTTTTGTGTCATTCGTTTGTGCATCGTTTGTGCAAACATTCTTTTCGTTTGTGCAATCTCCGTTCGCGAATTATTTAAGAAGCAAGTTTGGGGGGCTGGGGAAATGCCAGCCCCCCCCCCATTTCAATTTTTGCATAAAATTTTATGTTAATCGTTTGTGCATCGTTTGTGTACGTTTGTGCATTCAAAATTTTCGTTTGTGCAAATACCGTTCGCGAAATATTATTTACAATTTAAGTGGGGGGGGGGAATTCCAGCCCCCCCATCACGAATTTTGGGTCAAATTTGGTGTCAGTCGTTTGTGCACGTTTGTGCATTTATTATTTTTGTTTGTGCAAGCACGGTTAGCGAAATATCGTTAATTGAAATTTCTGCGATCAATTCTCCAGCCCCCCACCCCCATTTAGAAATTTTGTCGTTTTTTCAATTGAAGATATATCGCAAACCGTGCTTGCACAAACGAAAATAATAAATGCACAAACGTACACCAACGATGCACAAACGATTGCCACCAATTTTGACCTAAAAAGTATTTGCACAAACGAATGACACAGAAATTGATCAGTAATTCCCCCCCCCCCATTTCGATTTTTGGATTAATTTTTATTTCTTTCGTTTGTGTACCGTTTGCTTACGTTTGGGTAATAATTTTTTTCTTTATGCATTCACCGTTCGCGAATTGTTTAACACATAAATATTTGTAAATCTCCGAGCAACAGTCGCCAAAGTGCCTTAAGTTAGCTAAACTTGAAATTTGGCTGTGACTGTGGCGCCATCTGTGGTGTGGTGATAGAAAATTTGACTTGTCAGTGAGGTTATGCGAAGTTGGGTTATGTATCCAAGCATGCGCATTTGGTTTTGTTTTGTACTTAGGAATATCCGGGAATATCAAATTTAATTTTGACAGATGTCAAATTGCGTCAAAGTACATTTTTTATTATTTAAATTATTTCCTTCTACAATACTAGATCATAAAACGTAATACTACTACCTATTTGTTTAGTAGTTTCAGTGTTAAATTTGGGATTCCAAATGTGCATATAATAATAATAATTTAAAAAAAATCATTTTAAAACTCATACAGGCGAAAAACCGTTGAAGTATGTAATTTACACATATTTAAGAATAAATGTGCACATAAGAGAAGTTTAAAAATTCATTTTAAAAGTCATACATTATAATACTAATATACAACAGTTTTACTTATTTTACCTTAATATTAATAGTAATTAAAAATTGAATAATTTCATTTTGAGGTTATAATCTTATAATATACTAGGGGGGCTTCGCCCCCCTGGCCGCTAACGCGGCCCAACCCCCCAGGGCCGCTTTGCGGCCCTAATAACTTCAAGTTATAAAACTTATTTCCATACAACATTTTTTATGTTGCTTTCACTTTGAATTTGTATTCCATCCTTCGCTCGACATTTTGATACTGCTACATATAACTGTCCATGACTAAACAAAGGCCTATCGATGTATATACCAACTTTGTTAAAGCTCTGCTAGCATAACAACAGATCCTATTTTAAGTTTTGATTTGTGTACCGGAAAACCAGGGAAATTCAATGAATTTAATTATTCGACTTCATATTCCAACCGAATGTCCTCTTCTGTTTGATCGACCCCTCGATGTTTAGCTATATCTTGACTTAAGTAGGTATGAATCTCGCCCGAACATCATCATTGTGGCAGGCTAATATAATTCTGTCGGAGAGATCGGCATTAGAAGCAATTGAATTGCTGTAAATGTCCTGAATTATACGGTACAGGACAACTCGGTACCGGACAACTCGGCACAGACGACTCGGCACCGGGGAAACTCAGCTCCGGGATAACTTGGCACCAGTTAAAAACTTTTAAAAAATGTATGAGGATCATTATTAAAAGGTAGATCCCGGTCGAGGCTAGGTTAGTGTTAGTGTTAGGAAATGACTTTTTTTTAAAAGAGAAGGTCACCTCGGATTTTTAAGACCATTCCGTCGCAAAGTCACGTATGATAACTTCGGTAGCGTTTGTTCCGGAAAGTGAATTATAAAAAGATATTTAATTTCTTTAATATAATAAATTTTTTATATTTTAATTTTTTTTAAAGTTTTTCTACTGGTGCCGAGTCCGCTCCAGAGCCATTTTTGCAGCACTAAACTCCGTAAAAACATCCCCTTAGGGCCTTCCAACTCGGCAAATTGTGCTACTGGGAATGGGGTGAATCTCGCATTTTTTTTCGGTACAGGACCATATTATGCAAGGGGTAAGCCGCTGGTCAAAAACCGTACAAAACTTCCATTTTTGTGGAAGTTCTGTAGAACTTCTACGGATTTCCATGGAATTCAACGAACTTCCAAGAAATTCCATGGAATTCCGTGGACTTTCTTGGGTTTTGAGCCAAATTTCGTCAAATAAAATAAGCCGTGTTGAAAACTAAGACCTTTTAATCTTAATTAATATAGTGATATTTATTTAATTTAGAGGCCCTAGAGTTGTGTAAGTATTTCTACATTTGAAATTTGATAATATTTTTTGGGCTTAATTTTTCTTTTGGTTGGTAGCACTAATTTGAAGAAAAGGTAATCCAGGAATGTATGATCCAGGATTCACCTATAATAGTATTCGTTTAGATAGGAAGTAAAATAAAACAAACGAATAGCATAGATTGCAAAAATATATTTTAAGAGGGGCTTAACAGAGATAGAATGAAACTATATCGCAATCTCTCGCACTCATGATGGCGCAAGATGGGCGAACCAACCCTTGTTGGTGGCGAAGATTTTCCCTAAACCATAAAAAATTTTCAGATTTTCTTTTGGTTTTTGGAATCTACATAAGTTACCATTTGGCGGTAAAGAAAATTGAAGCTATTTCGTTGAATACCTTAAAATATTATAGCGATATATGTAGAAATGACCAATAATTAGGGTGATTTTTATATCGCTATATATTTTAAAGTAGTCAACGAAATAGCTTCAATTTTCTTTACCGCCAAATGGTAACTATGTAGATTCCAAAAACCAAAAGAAAATCTGAAAATTTTTTATGGTTTAGAAAAAATCTTCGCCACCAACAAGGGTTGGTTCGCCCATCTTGCGCCATGAGCGCGAGAGAGTGAGATATAGTTTCATGCTATCTCTATTAGGTCCCTCTTAAGAGCGCTCCGGATCACGTGACTTTCTCTATCTACGTAGGGAACGTTTAATTCGATTATTATATAAAAAAAGTTAATTTTGCTTTTGCTATTTCATTTTTAAATGTATTTTGAATCTTGGATACTCCTTCAAATTTGAAAAAAAAATAATTTATATTTTTTTTATTGAATTTAAATATTATTCGAAATAATATTGAGTATCCACTATTTGTCTCTATAATATATTATTAATAATAGATCAAATTGTTTACATAAAATAATTGCGTTATAGCCTACAGAAGTTCCTTTCGTAATCAAAAGGAAGGCGTTTGATTGGGTTTCGACTGAGAAAGTCACCTGATCCGGAGTGCTCTTAAGGTATATTATTTATAAGTAAAAAATACTTTTACAAAAACAAAAGCAAGTTTATAAACTAAGTAATACTTTTAATTCCTTGGGCTAAATAAAAGCAGCATAAACTAATAGGTACTATATTTAGATCTAAAAAAAAAAAGAAATATTATATATTTATATACCGGGTAACCGGCCACCGATGTGAACATAGGAAAATAACATAGGAAATAGATTTTTTTTAAATTCCTACTTCCCATTATAACGGATTAGAATGAAAAGAGCATCAATTTAAAGAGGTTTATTTTCCGCGTCTAAAGACACCCAATCACTTGATGGTTTGTTCTTTGATCATTGTTAAAAACTCAAAATAAAATGACAAAGTAGCACTTTTAAATAGATATTAGATGCCTTGTTTAATTCATTGCAATTGTGGTATGATTGCAACTATGCAACTATGAGCTGGTATGAGTATAATTGAAACAAACTCCCCTTTAATAATAATGGACTTGTCCAAACTTCCACGGATTTCCACGGACTTCAAAGGACTTCTACGAACTTCTATGGACTTCTAAGGAATTCTTAGGACTTCTATAGAACTTCCTATAACTTCTTGGACTTCTACACCAAACGTACAAAACTTCCACCTGCGGTTCACCCTTGATATTATGTCACACATTCAAATATTCTTTATTAGTAATTAATCTACCTTTTAATGACTTTCTCTTTTAAAAAACAAGTCGTTTCCTAACACTAACCTAGCCTCGACCGGGATCTACCTTTTAATAATGATCCTCATATATTTTTTTTAAGTTTTTCAACTGGTGCCAAGTTAGCCCGGAACTGAGTTTCCCCGGTGCCGAGTTGTTCGTGTCCCTGAATTATATTTGTAGATTTCCAGCTATTCGGTACTTTCAATAATATAATGCTGCTTGGCCAAATTGATGTTGACTTTAAAGTATAATTGACTATCTCCACAGGTGAAGCGTATTTTATAACAGGTAAAACTTGACGAAAGTCACCACCGAAAATAACAAATTTTCCACCAAACGGATTTTTGCATTTACATAAATCTTTCAATCTTTGTGTTTTCGCGTCGCATGGTTTTGTTGCCTTGCTTTTGCTTTTGTTTTTGCTTTTGCTTTTGCTTTGCTTTGCTTTGCTTTGCTTTGCTTTGCTTTGCTTTGCTTTGCTTTGCTTTGCTTTGCTTTGCTTTGCTTTGCTTTGCTTTGCTTTGATTCGTCCGTTGATATGATTATAATGTTGATTTGGTGTCGTCCAATAGCTGTTCTCAGCGTTGCATAATAACGTTGCATAAAAACATTGCACAAAAACGTTGCATAAAAACGTTGCATATTTTTCTTATCTTTTTATATATATAGAGTAGATTGAATAATTGTTTTGTTCACTTTTTACGACTTTTTAATTTAAAATTAAATTAAAGAGAAATAGGGCCGATTTCCTAATACTTTTAACGAGCCGTTAAAATAAAAGTGGATTTCTATTGGCTTGTTAGAGTGAACGGACGTTTTCTATTGGTTAACAAGGATCTTTTAGTTAAGTGGAATTATGAAATCTGCCCTTATTAATATTGAATGTATTTTATTAATTATTTATTTTTGAAGACTTTCCAGAAAACCAACTAATACCTTCAACCGACTGAATAAATTAATGATCATTATTAATAATATACTAGAATATTTTTAACGTAAAGTAATTTAATTTTCGTAGATGTACGTTCATCCAAACTACAAAGGATTAAGTCGGATTAAGTTCATTACATTAATTTGACATATTTCAAAATTAAATTTGGTATTCCTATTTCAAAGTACAAAACAGAAGCAAATGTGCATGCTTGGATTCATCTCTCTCCACAGGATCATCCCATCCCATTAGAAAAAATATTGTTCGATACGCATCGAAAAGTATCTTTTAATTAACTTGTAACGAAAATATCTATTTCCGAACGTTTTCTGTTCTAAATTTTCTACAGACTACTAGGAAATTTTCAGGACTACCTCAGACTTCCCGGGACTACCTGAGACTTCCACGGACTACCCGAGAATTCCCTGGACTACCCAAGACTTCCCCGGACTACCCAAGACTTCCCCGGACTTCCATGATACTGTACACCAGACTACCCGCGTGATTTACCCCTCGGTTTCACTTCCTAACCACTACACCAAACTACCTGTACTCAATTAATTAGATAATAATGCTAATTAGACGAAATTTGAAAGTACATTGCATACAGTCCGTACCACAAAATTTCAAAGTTTCATGGCAGGACTATATTTCAAAATTTATAGTCCAAACTGCAGGTAATCTTTTGAATGTTGAAATTTTGCCAAGTTGCAAATAAAAACAATTAAAAAGATATTCTTGTATTTTTAGGCCTCTAAATATTGAATGGGGATTTTAATAAATTTACCTATAAATTCGTTATTTACTTACCGAATTTTGATTTTTTTAGTTCCAATTTGATTCAGTCAAACTTTTCATTTCATTTTCTTTCCAGAAATAGCAAAGGGCAAAACAGCGTGCTATTATATTCTAATTTAGTTTAGTTTAGTTTAGTTTATTTACGGATAATCCTTTTTACATAATATACTGTACATTACACAAGAAGACACAAATTAAATAAACAAGTAAACATAAATAATAACAATGACATGATAAGGGTAATACAAATTATTTTAGATCCATTGTCCAAAGGATCTTCTTGAACTTGGCCAGCGAAACATTGAATAGATCAAAGTTTGGGTCATCATTAGCACTGTTAACCAGACGAATCATCCTAGCCACTGGACTGTGACTACCATAATTTGTTGCATGCAGTTTGGTTTCGAAAATCCATTTAGATCTTGTAAATCTTGCTGGTTCTCTTCTATATATATATATATAATAGCTATGTATGTATTAATTATACAACAAGCATAATAGAAAAGGACATTTTTCCTAAAAATTGGTGGACGGTAGTACTGGCTGGTACTACTGCCAAGTTATCGTATTGCTATAGTACGACAACCTGACATCGGATTTTTAAAATTTTCTATTGAAATTATGGCAGTTGAGGGTGTACATTTCAAATACATAGTTAAAAATTTGCGAATCATACAAGAATTGGGCCTAAATAGAGCCAATAATCGTAAAAAATAATATTTAAGTATTGTATTGGCTGTTGCCAGAACTTTAACTCCTCCCAGTTTTAAGTTTATATATTGCGATGTTAATGTCTTTTCCACTAACACCGCATATTTATCATAAATTGTCCCTACTAAAATTGTACTGTTCACTTACTTTATTTCTATTGTAATCTAATCACTTCTCGTCATTATCCACAAACGCTGAACTTTTGTTTGTGCTGGATCAGAGGGACAAAATCTTGGTGGTTTTCTTTGAGGTTTCTGCAGAGTGGAGAAACCGACAGTTTAATTTATTGTGGTCGGAGAGTTAAAAATAAAGTAAGTGAACAGTACAATATTTTAGTAGGGACAATTCACGGTAAGTATGCGTTAGTTCAAAAGATTTTTACTTTGGAACCCCAATTGTCACTTTTTACTTCGGAAGCCCAAACGATCAGATCGTCATTTTTCTTAGAATTTAGTTCAGATTAGGATCAGACTTGGGTGTCTATTCCGAATTTCCTTTTAAAATAAAGGAAATGCTTCACATTTTGTTGTTATGATTTTTATTAATTTTATTTCTATAATAAAATAAGCAACAATTTTTGGGGATAAATACACAAAAAGATTACCTTTTGCCGAATTTAGTTGTTATTGAGAAATGTTTTAATTGCCACGGAATTTTTCTTATAAATAATAATTTTCTTAGTATGTAATTAAGCTACTATTCCGTCTAATACGGAATGTATTTTGTTTTAATTGAAATTCAAATTATAATTTACTTAGTAAGTAGGTAAGTATGTATAAACATTTAGTATAATGTATAACAATAACAAAAATCACAAGATGAAATATTTCCAGGAATGTTTTCATTCATCTAATGTTTTCGATAGATATAATAATATCCCAAGGCCACCGATAATTATCTACGCATTAATTCTACAACAGTTTTCGAAAACAAGTAAGTAGGAAACAATATCAAAGGCAATGTGCTTAAGAAATTTGAGGTAAAATTATTAATAGTTGAAAACTGAGTCAAAATTTTTCAATTCTTAGAAATTAATTTCTTCATTAGCTTTATTTACAATTTTCGTTCTCCAATACCTTTGAGAAGATGATTGATAAGTGATAATTTTCCAAGGGTTCTAATCCAACTCGATGACGATTTAGCTTCGTATTATGTATAATTATTGCTTTGTTTCCATGTTCACCCTTCAACTTATTGATTTACATGGTTATAATAAAATTTGTATCTTTCGTTAAATTAATTTTCTTAAATTTACTAAAAATACTATTGAAATAGCAAACCTATAATAATATAATATGATTATATCTGATAATAAACCACAAATTTCAAAATTATCTACTGATAAAAATAGTTATTCCAATATAACATTGAACGGAAGTGTAAAATTAAATTTGTGAAAATTTTCCATATTCCAAAAGTGCTTTTAAATTACACACCTATATTAAATTGCATTTTACCTAAAACGAAAAATATATATAGGATGTAAGTTATTTAAGAAAAGTCAATCAAAATCCTATTTCGAGGAACGCGGTAGGTGTTTTGGCACACCTACGCAAGGGATGATTGACGATTTTTTCGTATTTAAAGTCATTGACCGCAGATGGACAAATAATGACCACCAAAATTCACTTATTGATGGATATAGACGAAAGCTACCGCAAAAATACTGACGTTTGACTTCACAATTGAAAACTACCCTCCCATTTCTGAAATTGATTTTACTCGCTATTTAAATAAAAATAAGAAAATACTAAAAATATTTTATGGAAACAATGTGATCATAAATACATTTCATATTTTTTAATTACAATTTAAAAAAAAGTTACAATCTAATAAAATTACAAAGCTTTAAATATTCTAGATCTTCTAATCCAGCTACCAGAACGTGACGAAGAAGGTGAAGTGTCATCTGAAGAGGAAGCAGCTTGATTTTCAGGTACCGTTAAACTATCACTTCTATTTTGTTTCTTTGCAGAAACACTTTCTTGATTATCTGAATTAATATCCACAGTCAAACTTTGTCGACACAATGTGGATACTGTTGTCATTTTCTTTTTCTCTTTACTTTTCCTCATCCTCACTTTTCTAAACTTCGATGCAATATTTGATAACGAAAGTTTTCCACCTAAAAATCCTTCTTTTTCTTTTTGAACTAACCGCGGCAAAGTTACATAACCGTCTTGATGAAGCGCTGGATCAATATTTCTGTAAGTATATTCATCCACGTGTATCATTCCGGCACTAGCCGATTTTATAAGCGCTCCAGGATAAGCAGAAGAATCGCAACTGGACTCGCTTCCAGCACTAACTATGCTAAACCGATTTATCGCGTTTTGTTTCTTTCTTTCAATAAGAACTGGAGCTGACGTTGTTTCAATCACAGATATTTCAGCCGAGTTAAAAAATTTTTCTTTAGCTTTCTGTATTTGAATGTTTCTCCAGGAAGGCAAAGGAGCATTGCATTCTTCGAACTGTTGCGGAATAAAAACTTTCAACTGCGAATTTTTGATTTCTATATTATCGTTTGTAATTCGAATTGCATTTGCACTTGTCGATCTCAAAATTCCTCTCACTTTTTTCGTTTGACTCGTGTTCGTCATATCCGTTGTAGAAATCGAAGAAATTTCTTTCTTTTCTGTGCTTAAGATGGTTGCGCTTGCAGATTTTTTTACTTCGTTGCCTTTAAAGTTTTGTCTTACTACTTCTAGGTAGCGTTCTCTTTGGGCTTTCACTCTCCGTTCGCTTACAGGAGATCTCCATGCAACTGGCGATGCTGAACCACTACTTCCAGCAGATTTAGTCGACCCATTTCCTTCGTGTTCCGAAATCAACTGATTATATTTTGCCAACATAAGACGAATGCTTGGTGAAATGTCTTTGCTCATTTTTCGCTGCGAAATTGGAGATGACGGTAGAGGTGGTAGTCGAAAAGTTAGTTCTTGGATTGTTGAGGGAAATTCTTCGATTTTTACATTCGCTTCCGATTTAAATTCGTCGTTTGATTCAAGTTTTGTGGGTTCTACTTGAATTATTGGAGCAAATCGTTTCTTTGTGGTCTTAACAAAAATATCGACAGGTTCGTGTTCGGATGTCGCATGATCAGAAAAAGTGGTAGGTTTAGTAGGAATTATAACTTTTTCTAAAGTGGTCGGTTTTGCGTTAAGAGTTTCGTAAGAATTTACAGTTGGTTCTTGGTTTTCATCTAAACTTAAACTTTTATTGTCGTTATAATTTACATCATTATATTCATTTTCATCCGTTACTTGTTTACTATAATAATCTCTCTTTTTGTACCTCGTTCTTTTATTATTTAGTATTTCTTGACGATTTTCTAAGTTATCTTCCGATTCACTGTAGGTAACAATACTTTGACTTTCTTTTGATTCCTTTCCTAAATTTGTGTATCTTTGGGGTGCATTTAAGTCTACAACAAAATTGTAAAAAAAACAAACTAAAAAATATGTTTATATTTTCTCTTACCTGAAGCTGCAAACAAATAGGTTAGGATTCTTTTGTATTCGGAAAATTTGGAAGTTAATTCTGATGTAGTTGCAATTACGTCGGAATATATGCAATCCGTAAAATTGAACGACGATGAAAATTTTTTATTTTGCAAAATTGTTTGTAAATGTTCTGCCTGTAACAGTTAAAATTAAATTATGGCAAAAATGAATAACGAGGATTTTATACCATCTGGAATAAATCTGAAAATATATCTTGTGAAGATTCCAACAGATTATGGAAATGAATTTCGCTGGATATGAATTCTTCTTCAGTTATATCAGAAATATTTTTTGAGTGTAATTCTTGTAATTCAATTAAATTGTCAATAAGTTGATTTGCACGATGTATTTGAGTTTCGTTTATATCCTGGAAAAAAATGCTAATTATAACATAAGAATTACGTACAAAATTCTGTCCATCACGTCGGAACTTTGTAATGTATCTCTGATAGGTTAAGTAATTAATTAATTACCAATCTAAAAATTTAAGTATGGGCTCATCCTAGAAGATCCAGTTTAAAAATCAATGTAAAACTCAGATCACCACAAGGTAGAGGTTCTCTAGATTTATATAAAAATTTGCTAGAACCTTCCTCCTTCATGTAATTTTATAAACGCGACTCTGATTGGTTCGGGGAATTATTTCCGAGAACAACTGATTACTAACCTAAACAAAAGTTTACGAAATAGATGCATGAATTTAATTTGTCACATTCCCGTAACCTGAAATGAGACCAAAGGCCGAGCATGTACATTGATCACGCCTTGTGCCAGTTAGTTTTTAAGAACAGAATTCATCATCAACCTGATGAGATCTATATTGTCGTATCAGGTGCCACTTTTAAGTCACTAACATAAGCCTATAATTACATAATCTATGTGGCTGTCAAATCTTCGGTATCTCTAAAAGTAAATGCAACTATGTTTATAGGCCATTAGGTATTTGGTTCTATTCAGAAGTTGTCAATAATTGAACAAGCCAATCACAGCGACGTATATAAAAATGACACGAAAAAGATGGAGAAACATTCTAGCAAGTTATTATATTGGGTAGCTGGTACAGGAGGCCTTCGGCCGCCTTTAGATATCTAGTGCGTGATTGATATGGTTGCTCGGCCTTCAGCCTCGCTTGCACGGAATCATGTGCTTATTTTGTAAGCCGCATACTTCTTTTAGGTTAGTAAACAACAATAAAAATGATTATTTTACAGAGTAGTGCGTAAAGCCAAGGCCATTGGATGATAATTTTTTGATAATAAAATATTAATAATAATAGAATATTTTTATTCGCAAAGGAATCTCAAAACTTACCTGAAGCCGTATCAAGTCTGGAGTACGTAGCCCTACATCATGTTGAACGATTCCTAAAAATCTTTATAAATATTTACCATTATAATAAAACATGAAACTACCTGAAAAATTTGCAGCTAGAGAACCGCATTCCACATTTTCATCACTTGTAATGCTTTTCAAAAGCGTTAAACTTTCTTCAATTAAGTAAAAACTGTACTGTGAGTTATTGGGACTTGAATTAACTACTTGAACACATGGAGTTATTTGAAAATTATTATCGCTAAAAAGAAAGACTAGAAAAATTTTCTTAAAAGTAAACAAATTATTTACCAAATACTTAACGTTTTTTCACGTTGATAAACGGGAAAATGTTTTTCCTCCAAAAATTCCAATGGTGCAGCAGTTTCCTCGACGACATCTTCAAATTCTACAATCACAGCTTCCGGTTCATCGTTCTGAAATTTATCTAAAGAACTGTAAATATCTTGAGCTGAAGAGTTTTCAGATAACGAAAAACATTGTTTTTCCAATTCTTCAACATCATTTAGTGACAAACTCGACGGATGATGCACCGTTGAAGAACAAGGCTCTATTAAATTGGACACAGCTACGCTCTCTGCCGATTTTGACCTCAACAATCTTAAACTGTTGCTATGTTCCGTTGCTAAAATTGTAAAATTAATTTTGATTTCAAAAGCTTTTAATTTATTCCTTACAACGAATATCGGATTCACATGGATCAACAGTGATGTTTGGAGTAAAACTAGAACTGAGTAACGCAAAAGTAGATTCTTCTGGTTTGATCCCTTGCGCTTTTTCCCATTCGCATAATTTCTGAGTAAATTCCCTAGAAATTCCTTCGAATTTGTAAAATCCAGAAGGTGTGTGTATCAAAATATCTTTCTTATTCCCATTATTTATGACAGTTCGCCGAAGTTTAGCTAACCTTTCTTCCCTTTGAATAAAATTTTGTCTTTCGAGTTCTAAAATTTGTTTTTCTTTTTCAATATTATTTAATTCCTTTTCAAACCATTGCAGTTCCCTTATATCTTGCTCTTTTAACTTTTTACTTTTTGACGTTGAAGGTTGTGGATCATTGTGATCGTGTTTTTGACTGCTTACCGATTTCCATTTAGGCCACTCTCCCAGTTTTTTTTTAGTTTTCGTGACGAGTGTTAAATCATCCTTGGCGTTGTGTTTTTTAAATTTTTCCCACTCATCCAATTTCTTTTTAAATTCTGGAGCCAAATTTTCTTTAAGCATTTGAATACTTTCTCGCGGTTTATTTGATTGCGCTTTGAAACGTGCGTTAATATAATTTTGATTCTTTTCCTCTTTTGTAACTCCATCTGCATTGTTTCCATTCGAATCGGTTACATTGCTAGACATGGAATCTCTCAATTCCGGATATTTTTCGTCAAACTCCTGATAAATTCGGTCTCGCAATTCTTGGTAATTTCTTTCGATTTCGTTTTGAACTTTATACGATTCATCTTCAGTTTTTGTAAAGTGGAATTCTGGAATTGAAAACGATTATGAGTTACTTTCCGAAATTTGTGTAACTAAAAGTTATTTCACCTTTACAATGTCCAAACGATCGATTCGTGATCGATGTATTTTTCGTGTGTACCAGAGTCGGACTTAAGAATGCTTTTTTTACTTTAATCCATTTTGAAACCCTTTTAGGTGTAGATTTCTGTTTGCTTACCTAGTCAAAGTTTTAGTTTCAGCGTTTTAATTAGAGGATAATAAGAAAGAAAAATTACCGTTTCGTCGTCAGTAACTACTCGATTATATTTTGCTACATCTTTAGGTGTTTCAATTTTTGATATGTCCGATTTTAATGAATCTTCCAAAAAACTACTGTTTATACTATGCGAATGGTCTTCACAGTCGCTGACATCAGTTTTAATTTCATCGTGAAAAACGTTATCGAAGGAATGACTTACTTGGTTATTCAATTTTTTTCTCCTTTTGCTACCCGAACTAATTTTAACACTTTCCTTCAATTGTAAAAATAATTATAATTTTGTGGTTATTAATACTCCCATTTAATTTACCTTATAATAAATATCATTGCTGATTGGTTTGTGATATTCTAAAATAAGCAACTACTTAATTAATAATTAACTTTTCGTCATCTTGTGACATCGTCAAGCTAAAAGTTTTTAATAGCATATTTTGTATTTTTAGTTTACGTTTAATCAAATTTCGGAAATTTTAAAAATAAATTAAGTATGTTATAGTGTAAACTAGACGCGCCCATGTTTATGTATCCATTGATTTGTAATTCTTATAGAGCGTCATTAAAATTTTTAAATAAACATCAAACGATTAAGCAAAAGTGTAAATAAATACCAAAGTTACAGAATTATAATGCATAAATAACACGTGAAATTCATACTTGAAATTTTTGTACCTGAATGATGTATATCATCTGCAGATGATGCAGAAGATAATGATCCTGGACTCGAACCTTCGGCAGCACCGGAATCTCCTGTACTTATTGCAGTGTGATCGTCTGAATTGGAAGGTACTCTTAAATATCGAGCTACTTCATAATTCATTGGAACCATAATCCCTAAACCGCTGTCTTGTGATTTAGCTCCGCTAACGCTTGGGGAAGCTTTTTCCCACTTGAATGCTGCCTTCACTTTAGTCCATTTTGAAATTTTCGCAGTTTTGTTTCTATCAGTTAAGGTGGACGACTGTCTCCGATTTTGAATATCATCGGAATCGATGCTAATACCATTTTCATTTAAAGATGAACTACGATCTCGTTGTCTTTTTATGATAGATTGTCTAAAGCGAGTTTTTGCCCACAATTTTTGCTTAGGATCTCTTTTATGTCCGGATAGTATTGTATCTAATATTGTCTCTGCAAAAATGGAATCGTCGTCCAAGTCTGGAAGGTCCTTAAGTGCGGCAGGATTATGAAACTGTTGGTTTAAGTTTCGATAATTTTTGAGGTATTGCAAGTCACAGAGTCGCTTCTGCAATCTAGCATTTTGCTGCCTTAAAGTTAGCATTTGATCCATTAACTTATATAATTTGTCTAAATGATCGAACGCGTGATTAGTGGCAATAACCGGAGCAAAAAGAGGATCTAAATTTGATTTATGTAATACATTTGGAGACGTCTCGCCGGAATCGACACTACCGAAAAAATTGACATTTTTCTCAGTGGGAGTTTTTGGTTGTTGAAAACTTTCTGACATTGGATTTGGAGGTGGTGTTGGTAAACGTGTTTTACTAAATCTTCGCTTAATTCTTCTACGCGGTCTTACTTTAGGTGTGGTATCCTGGTTATGCTCACTCATTTTTACTGTCGTTAAGTTTCACATTTTATGATGAGAAATATTTTGTTTATATATCATAGAAAACTTTTGTGGAACGCCTACACAAACACATATGTTTTAAAAGTTGGATGTAATAATTATTTAACGCATTCATTTTATTATTTAATGAATTGGTATTATAAATATAAAATTGGTGTATAAATCGCGAACTTAAACTGAAACCAAAACACGTTGTAATCCGTCCGACAATTTAGACTGTCCGGGCACTACGACGTCGGGCGTCGAATACAGATTTAGCATTGGCACACGGTACCATCTGAAATTTACATACTTTAAGAATTTCGACGCGCACAGGTCGTTTCCTTTGGATGTTTAATTATTGCAAGTAAGTGCATATGGAGATTCCTGTGAATAAGTTTCAAAATATTTACTTTAGTTTTTATTTTTGGTGTTAGTTTAGCAAAATGGAGTTGTTATGATAATTTTGCGTATTATGTCGATACAAAAATTCTAATTTATTGTTCTATTTTTTTAACGGTTTACATTTATATCGTACGACGTATCGAGAGGAGCTCATGAACAGCGATTAGCGAATTTAGATCAAATTATTTTTAGTAAAAATTGTGTAAAATATTTGCGTGGATTAAAAGTTTAAAAAGTTTGTTGTGTTTGATTATTTTGTGTATTGGTATAACGAATAATGTTAGGAAGCACTCACTGATTGTTTATCCATGTGAATACTAAAGCATTGTGTAATATATTTTATTTTCAGTTTTTGTTCTCACATTTTACATAGATAATTCATTTTTAGAGCTGGTATCTATAAGATTACAAAAGAATGCTATAAAAATTGTAATATTTAAAAATAGATGCTTGGCTTTTAAATAAAATTAATGCACTTCCTCTACTAAAACTTAATAACACAAAATAAACTATTTTTAGTTTCTTACAAAACGGAATGTAACGCATCGTGCATTTACTATTTGATTCTTTAATATCTTTACATTAATTATTTAGTACATGGGTCTCTAAAAATTTAACAATTTTCGTTTAGTAAATTCTATACATATAAGGTAAAAAAAATATAATACAAAAATATATTTATTTATGAAGTCATTTTTCATTGCATAGATTTTTTCCAATTTAAAATTTTTGCCTTTGCATTTTTTGTTATCGGCCCAAACCTACAAACATTAACTATGTTCAACGACTTCTAATTGTTCGACAAGGTTCAAAGACATACCAGGAACTAAAGAAAATTTGCAAATATTTTGGAAGTGATAAAGTTGAACATGGGAACTTAATATTTAACGTTAATTTTGAACGACCAATATTGAAACAGAGGATCAGCATTTACACATTTATGATATACCCCAGGTCTGCTTAGAGCTAATTGGGGAGATATGCACGGACGATAGCCCCTAATTGTAAAATTTTAAGAAATGGGTATGGGAAAATCCGCCTAGCTGTAACAGAGCAACTTAAAAGTCATGTTATTTATTTACATCTAGGAAATTTCGTTTTAATGATATAACCAACCGAAGAAGAGATGGGCGGACCAAATCAATTGAGTGGCGTAACGGACTATAAGTCTATCACGTGATGATGATGATGATGAACCAACTGCTTTATATACTTAATTTCATTACAGTTTTTAAAAGTTTCTCCTATTTTTTTTACATTGTTTTACAACTTTAACTCATTTGTATATAATCCTTTCCAGGGAACCTTGGTGTTATGTCATCTTACACTAATTATTTATTTTGAGTACTACTGGTTAACTTTTACCCCATCATAGGGCAAATTTTGAGGATTTTGTTAAGATTTTGGATATCCAGGTTGGCAAATTATTTTTCATATCAACTGCAAGTGAAGATAGACAATTATTAACATTCGCAAACGAAAAACGTTTACACTTTCGGTGACCTGATTTGTTAATTAGAGTTAAGATACGGAATCACTCAAAAATTGATGAACCAATATTTGTAGGTTAGTTGGTTGGCTAATTCTGGTTGCATTTCCATTTAGTTTATCCATTTCGCTGTCATTAAACTTATTGGACCATTTTAGTCAACTTGCCAATTGATAACCTGCGTGAAAATTCTTCCTAATTTTAATTTTGGTTTGCTCTTCCAATTGAAGTCAATTTTTTAAGGTCAATTTAATAATTGATTTATTTCACTTAGGGCTTAGGGCATTAACATTATTGCTTGCCAGCTTTTTTTGTATTAATGAAGTGAATTTAATTGCATATGTAATTGCTTGATTTGTGTTTGTCGTTTCGTAGTGTTTACCATAATCTTTTTGATAACCGACTGATACTTTCGATCTTCGAAGGGAGCTCTCGTTCCATTGGTCGAGTGAGTGTGTCAAGGTTGATCCATCCCATCCTAACATTTGCATCCAGGCCTTCAGCTGCCCATTTTTATTTGCGGCCTTGGGGTCAAATAATTGTTGTATAATCGACTGTAATTTACTTGGAGAATACGTAAACGAACAATCTTTTACTAACCTTTCTTCAGTTTATAATAAATCACCACCTTTTTTAAACTTGGCGTCCATCGAGCACTTCATTTTTGAGCTATTGATGCAAGATCCTTTGGAGGTAAGACAAACGAGCACAAGACCGTTCGAGTTTAGTACCCACTAATATCCCCCGATCTTGGAGCTTGGTGTGAAAAACACAAAGCGAGCTACTTTTAGATCACCAAGGACCACAGGAAAATTGAAACTATGAAAAACTATAAAGCTCAAACAAAGCTCAAGGCAATGCACAAAGCGCAAATCAACTTATTTCAGTTCGTTCTGTTTTGAAATGAATTGATTTTGCAAAAAAGTTTTATAGAGTAAAGTTGTAGCCCATTAAATTTACTATCTGGAAAGCGGCGTCAATTTCTTGTAAAACTTGGTTTTCAAAGAAAATAAAACTTCGAAACTTAAACATTTTGTTTTACTTAATTTGGTCGTAACTCGAAAGCTGTTGATTTTAGACTGTAAAGGGTTAGAATCTAGTTTGTAGAAAATTACAAGCTCTTAAACGGAAGTAATCTATTTACACTAAAAAAATCAATAATGACGGAACTATGGCCTTTTGAAGATGATAATGAAAAAATTTGTTTTAAATTGAAATATCCCTCATGCGTTTAAATGTAGACTAACAATAATTATCTTATCAAACTGATTTTTGTCACCATCTAAAGCGGCGTTCAAAATGAAGTGGGGTCTTGCCTTGCTTCGGTAACCAGCTGGCAAGCGCCAATTAGATTTAAGTGTTTGCTTCTATCTTTTTCTATGATTAAAAAATCGTTCATTTTGATTGGCTCTTGTTAGCTTTCTACCGAAGCAAAGCAAGACCCCACTCTGTTAAAATAGTGGCGGAACAGTATTTTAGTATTAACAATTAATAGTAAGAAACAGTCTTAATAATTTAAACAAGCGATTGAAGAAATAAATTGATAAAATCAATAAAAAGAGACGGTCATTGCCTTGCAGCTAACGCGATCAAATGCGAATGAGGGGTACCGGGTTCAATCCCTGGGAGAGTCGTAGAATTTTTTATGACTAGTGTCCGTGATTCGGAAGACACGTTAACTTGTTGTTTCCCTGGGTTAGTGAATTGCCACCTTTAACATTAAAAACCAGGATACAAGGCACATCTGAAGGCAAGTCTAGCAAGCTACCAGATGATGTAAAAATATTTATATGCTCAAAGTTTCCAACACTGCCAAGGAAACGACGCAGTTGTTGGAAAAATAACCAGCTTTCGCTTATTAGAATTCTAATAGATTCGGCAATGGATTATCTTAGAATTGCTTCTAGAAAGTGGAAGAAGAATAAAATGGAACACGTTTAATGTGGCACATTTTATAAACTAAAAATAAAATTAAATGATGAATCCCAAGATACTTTGCACTTTCCACTTGAAGAAGTTGATGTCCATTAAGAATAACGCTAGGGCATGTCTCTTTCTGTAGAGTAAACGTCACGTGTTGATATTTAACTTCGTTTGCCCTAATAATTCTCCATTTTCGAAGCCATTTTATAATCTTGTCAAGTGCTTCTTGGAGCTTCTCAGATGCATATGTAGGCACTTCACATGTTGCAAGGATTGCTGTATCATCAGAAAAAGTTGCTGTTATATTATTTGCTGTAATAGGGATGTCTGCAGTATACAGGAGGTATAATACTGGTCCCAGAATACTGCCTTGCGGTACCCCTGACTGTGTTTTGCGTAGTTGGGTTACTTCTTCTTGGTATTTTACCATGAAGTTTCTATCGGTTACGGATGATTTTAGCAGTAGGTATATAGTAGACCCTCGTGCCACACCTTGTCGAACGCTTGGGAAATGTCCAAAAAGTGGCAGAACATTCCAAGGTAGAGTGCCGTTCGCGGAATCCAAACTGAAGATGTGGGATTATTTTGAGTTGATCAAGTTTTGGCTTTAATTTCTTAAAGAGCAGTCTTTTAAAGAGCTTCGACAATATTGGAAGAAGACTTATTGGCCTATACGATGATATCTCTTCTGTTGGTTTTCCTAGTTTGGGGATTAGTATTATTTGACAAACTTTCTATTGTGATGGATAATGGCCAGTCCTTAAGGTAGAGTTAAAAATGTGTAGGAAGTTGATGAGTGCTCCATCTGGTAGTTGTTTAATAACCATGCCAATTATAAGGTCATAACTTGGAGTTTTCTTTGGATTGAGGTTATTTTTAATTTTGATTTCAATTAGTTTTATGGTTTTGATAGGTAGTGCCATTTGGAGCGGTGCTTGAAAAAACATCTTGAATGGTATAAATACTTTTTCCAGGTGGTGAATACCTCAGTTTTTTCTTTATCTGTTCTTGCCCATGATCTGTCAGGTTTTCTAATGGGGGGTATGTTTTCTCGGTGTTTTTTAATTTTTGCCGTTGCTTTCCAAAGCGAATATTCGGTGGCTTCGGTAGGTGTTAATCCTTCAAGGCCGCAGATCTTTTACCACATACATCTGCAGACTTTTACCCCATTTGCGCTTAAGTTAATAAATAAATAAACAGCATAAATGAATTGAATTCAGCCAAACATGTTACTAGGCTACATTTGCTATTGTACCGTAAAAGCAGGAGTATCACAGAAAAACGTGTATTGGGCATTTAAGACCAGAAGTCTGGCGTAAATCACGCCATGAAACATTGTATAAAGAAAAACTTTTAATTTATGTAATAACCTCTATTATGCATAGTATACATTGTGATATCTTTGCGTATATTTAAAATAATTATTACATACTTTACACATAGTTTATTTATTTATGTATTATTCAACCATTGCTTGATCACGTAAATCTGGAATAAAATATCCGAGGACCGCAGCAGCTGAAAATTGTTTGATCATTATGTACACAGAAGTGAGAATTTGCTAACGACTATGAAAATTTTATAATGAATAGGTAACACCGTGTACTAAAATAATTTAAGTATAGCAATAACTTACTTCAAACATCAACTAAATACTACGCACTACACAAAATATTTTTAGAAATTATTTGGAATTATTATTTTAGGGATAAATCTTATTGAATGAATACCACACAACAATTAGAATATTCGAACTACTCATGCTGTAACATTGGATAGACAAATGTGTAATATTTTATTTTTATCGAAATTTCCGGTTAATTTATAGATTCAGTGCAGCATTACTAAATTAGTTAAAGAATGAAATAATCAAATTTTAGGAATAGAAACTATAGAAAAATAAACCGAAGAACGTGATGTCAGATTATTTAAGCTAATAAATATCAAAAGTTATAACATAATCCAGACCGTAGTTATTTACATATACATTTTAATAAATTAAATGAAAGAAAAATAATTTAAAAGTAATATTATGTGTATCTGTGCGTTTGGAATCCTGCATTCTTAAATATTATTCAATGGTTCTCAAACTCAAAAATGATTATTTAGGAAGCAAAAATTGTTTGAGAAACACTCGCACTTACCTAGCAGAAAGGCTCCTATAAATATAAATGAATAGTGACAAGGTGTGTGAAGAAAGGTCTTTACGAAAATCCCTGTAAAGTGGGCAAAAAACTGAGTACCTCCTGCAGCCGTTCCCCTAAAACGTTCCAAAACAGAACATTGTCGTAAGTTGTTGGCAAAGTATAAGTGGACTACCTAACTGCTGTAGGATAAGTTTCTATTATAACCACATTGAGAGCTGATTCCACTAAACTGTATGCAGTCATTAAAATCGATGACGTCAGGAACTGCGTTAAATAGGCGTTGCTGAAGTATCCCAAAAGGAAACTACTCGTTCCACATATGATGCAACCTCCAACTAAAAAATTCAAAATCTATTTAAAAACTATAGCAATATTATAAATTCCACCTACCTATACAGATCTTTCTACCAATTCGGTCAATAAGGAATAAGAGGATGACTTGTCCAAATACAATATTTAAAGCAATCAGAAAGAAATTTCTGTAAAGCGAAATGGGTAGATTAAAATTGTTGCAGGAAACTATGCCTTCGTCTAAGTGTAAAATTGATAATCCAGTAAATGAGCAATTTACGTTTCCACTGTGTTCCAACATCTTGGATAGCCAAATATTTGTTGATAAAATTCTAAAATTTTCTTAAAAGTTGAAATAGAAATAAAATGTTTTTATTTTACCCAAATATAAATAAGACTTTCATAAATATAAGTATAATTGTCATGTACATAAAACGTTCCTTCATCAGGAGTTTCATAGACTTTTTAAATTTATGATATGTTACAATTACTTGCTGTGTGCAATTCGTAGGTTCGAAATCTTCAATTAAACTAAATTCGTCTACACATCCATATAAGTCTTCTTGACGAATCTAAAAAGTATAATGAATATTTAATATTATCGTGAGGATGTGAAATTGTTACCGTGTACGTATCGACATGTCTGGAACTATTAACAGCGTATATTCTTTTGAGAGTGTCCAAAGCTTGGCTGTACCTTCTCCGAAATATTAGATATCTGGGACTCGGCTGTAATAAAGCTGTAGCGCATGAAACCATAATGCTCGATATGCCAGCTAAACCGAACGTTAATCTCCAAGTCGCCATTCTTATATCAAATTTTTGATTGTGAAGGATTGCAGGCGTTAGAAGCCAAGCTACAACTGTAACACATTACTGTTCGAAATGTTATCAAAAAATACTAGAAACTTACGAGCTGATAAAATGTATCCAAAACTCCAAAACAAATCAGGAAATGCTAACCAGGTTCCACGTCGTCCTGTCGGCAAAATTTCCGCTAAATGGATTTTTACGCAGTTTGCGTTAGCTGTTATTCTAAAATATAAGAAGTATCAAATTGTTTTCGAAAAATGTTAATAAATATTTACCCACTGCCTAATAGAAATGCACAGGCGATGATCATTGAGGGTCCATGAGCAAAACCACAAGCAAAGGTTCCAGTAAAGATTAGCATAAGAGTAAATGGTATCATAAATTTACGGCCGCTTATATCGGAAAGACTCGAAAGGAAAAAGCCACCTACTGTTGTACCTGAAAAAATATTAGTAATGTAAGATAGGAATAAGAATCGTATATTTTTCCCACTAGTAGGAGCATGCGATGGGATCAAAGTTCACGATAAAACTAAATAAAGTAAAGTAAACTCAATTGTGATCCTAGCTGCCGCTCTAAGGCCGATAGAAGGTCAAATGATTCAAAGATTTGATGTGACACCCTAAAAGATTTATTTGCTCATCTCAAATTGAAGCTGTCGCTTTGGAGTCCATTAAAGTGCAGCCATCCGCGCCATAACCAAGTTTTCTTATCCCATGGGTTAAGACCATTTTCTTATAGGCAACCATCTAAAGATTAGTTTCCTTTAGGAATGACCTCCTGCACCACGGAAGTCATGTGTTAGGTCATTAGCCTTTTTCTATCTGAACATAACCTTCCGCACCATGAACTGGTCATGGGTTCAGATCGTCGCTTATTTAGGTATTAGGGCAAGTACAATTTGATAGAACTTTTACATTAAAATTCTAGTTGAACTATCAAAGTCTATCAAGGAGTGGTTTCCTTTAGTGCTGCTGACCTATCGTGCCATGATCAAGTCATGGGTTTGTCCTTTAGGTAATCTTCGTTCAAGTTTCAGAAGTTGGTAGTTTAATAGAACTTCTAAATTAAAATACTAGATTAAACCAATAGATCATCGGCCCAAAACTCATACCTAAGCAATTTGAGTGTACTCAGTAGATAGGTACTCACTCTCTTGGAGCAGAGTATTCATTCTAGGTGTTAAGCCTATCTCAGAGTAGGAGTGGTCTCCGGTCTCACATAAGGTTGCTGCTTACTCTTACTCTCCCTGATGACCTTTACTGATAGTGTCAATTTAGGATAATTTGCCATCACTTGAGGATATAGCCCTTTGAGTTTTCGGAAAAGCTCTAGGGATGTATCCCCCTGACCTCTGGCCAAGACGTCATTAAAATGGCGAGGCATTTGGCTATCTTAGGAGGATCTGTGTTACTGACCGAGAAGTTATAGACCCACGTTCTCATGCCAAAGTAGAACAGCTTTCCTCACATAGGGCACTCACACTCTTGGAGCAGGGTCTTATTTCTGTAGAATGGCCTATCAATGCCGCAGAAGTCTCTGGTTACGCACAAGGTGACTGTTGGCTCATACCTACCTCGTTAACCTTTATTGCCAGTGTAGTTAGTGACTATTTTTGGCTAGTAAGGCTAAAAATCAACCTTCCAGTACCGCCACGTACACTTGACTTGCAGATGCAGCACTCGGCAAGAAGTAAGAAAATCAACTACATAAATGGAAATATCAGGGAGAACCTCTCTATTTGGATAATCTTTATTAGGATTTAATGGGCAAAACATTAAACAATAAGCTTAAATTCAACTGTTTTATAATTTTAAATATCTATTCTTAAATTCTGGATCCCAGCTCCACAAGCCTTTCCCCAGATCTTGCTTAGAAGACAGAAGAATTGGAACAAATTATTGTAAAAGGGATTAGAAGAAATAAAATAAAAAAGTGACGTACGCATCCGATTCGTTAGAATAAATGAATAAAGACTGCCAAAAGCCCCCTGTGCCAGCAATCAAATATAATAACTTGCTAGTTAGCTCTTCCTCGTCCTCCTCTTATACTATTTGTAGGCGCGCCTATTATATCTTCGTTCATTTATTACCAAATAAAAAAAGTTTACCAACCTAAAAGTTTTTTGGACCTGCGAAATAACAGACATCCATCTGATTTGTTACAATCCCTCTGAGTGACGCCAAACAACCACATCAATCAAGCACTGAATGATTATGATTAATGTTAATTCCGATTAATTTATAGATTCAGTGCAGCATTACTAAATTAGTTAAAGAATGAAATAATAAAATTTTAGGAATAGAAACTATAGAAAACTTTTTTTAAAAATCCATTTTCTTACTTTTCAGCTTCAGCTACTTGATAGAATCCTTGGTGTGGTATATTCCAGAGTAAATGGTGTAGAAATTGAAATGATTTCGGATATATTGGTCGATCGTATTGATTTTTAAGTCATTTTGAAGGCTTCTTATTCTTCTTTTTTGTCAGCCTTTCACGGTCCACCCCTGGACATAAGCCTCACCCAATCTTCTCTAAACTTCTCTCTCCTTAGCCCTCTGAAACCACTCCCGACCCGCCACTTTCTTGACATCGTCGAGCCATCTCTTCTGGGGTCTACCTCTACTCCTTTTTGTCATTCTTGGTTTCCAATCTATTATTTTTATTGTCCACCTGTTATAGTCCTGCCTCGCCACGTGCCCAGCTTTGAAATTTGAAGGCGAATGTTGGTTATTCGACGTGGAGCATTGCAGGCAGTTCGTATGATTTTATTCTGGATTACTTGCATCTTGTTGATATGGGTCTCAGCAGCGTAACGCCATGCAGTGGATGCATAAGTTAGGGCGGGTCTAATTTTCCTCTTTACGCATCTATGTATGAAATGTTACGTCGGATGTTTTTCTTAATTTGAAAAATAGGACTTCAGTTTTTGTGCGAATTGACTCCAATAAGCCATATAGAGATTCAGGTAACCATCTGATTTGTAGCTTCTTGTAAACAGGCAGTAGCAAAATTTGGATAGCAAGAGGGGGTGAAAAGGAGTTAAAACTTATATAATTTAGGTGACAAAGTAAAAATTAACGAATATACGTTATCGAAAAGAATTTGCTGGGAGGCGCGAAATTACCACGCTGATGGGAAGTGTTCTCCCTAACTTCCTTATGTCAGTGGTGAGCCAGCTGATAATTCGTTTTGATTTTAATTAAAAAAAATGTATTAAAGCTGTGATAATAATTTTATCATTCATATCAATCAATCAAGAGCTTTTCCATTCCTGTCGGAATATTGCCACTTCTATTGAAGTCTTTACAATCCATTTCACGAGGTGGATTAATCCTCTTTTGCTACTCTTTTTACTATAACTTTTCACCACAGCGTGTGGATGTCCCCCGGAAGGCCGGGCTAAGAAATTCTGCGAAGTCCGCAACTTGAACCCAGAATTTCCGCTCCGTAACTCAACCAGCGATCACATCACTCCACACCGAGGTTATGTTATCATTATCATTCATATATTCATACCATTATGAAAGTATATCCAAAAGGTGTAAAAACCCAATTTATCCATTAGAGCCCAATGAAAGAAGCACTGCGTCCATCTGTTCCTAAGTTGTTACTGTTATCATGGAAGAAGTTTGAATTCATTTCTTTGGTCGGAAAACGAAACAGCTATCAATGAAATTGAAGCATTTAAGATTTTCAAAACCTAAGAAGTATTGAGTTCAGAAATCTAATCAAACTAAGCATCGGGATAAGTGTACAACAATAACTTAATAATATCTAGCTCACTGGGTATATCGCCTTTTTTTTCCAATAAACTTGAAATTGGAAGGTCACAAATTTTCATCTAATGAAGAAAAAATAAAGAAAGTTGTAGAAGTTCGTTCGCATAGTAGCATGAAACATTTTTTTAAGAGGTTTTCAGACTGTAGTAGTGAAACAGTAAAATGTCAAACTGACAATTTGACATTTGTCTAACCTGCAATTATTGGTGTGTTATAGTAATTTATGTTCTACTGCTTATAAGATTTGTTGTGGTTTAAGTTCCAAGAGTGAATAAAGTAAACATAGATAATAATAACTAGGACTAAAGTATTTTAATCCATCCCTTAATGTTGTCTTTGAGTTAACTCGGCTTCGCCTCACTCTAATAAACTTTACACTCAATATTACAATTAAACTTTAGTCTATTAATATACTATTAGTTTTAAAATTGTTTTTGTTCCTATAGCAGGCTAAGAATGTATCAATTAACTCTTGTATAATAACTTTTGATCAAAATTGAAAAATTTTATTTAAAAAATGAAAATATTATAATTTATAAAAGTAATATTAATTTGAGAACTTCGCATAATATTATACATGTACCTACAATAAACGCATTGTTGTTGAAAGGAAACTTAAAATGGAACAGGTACCCCTTTTTTTTTTAAATTTGATGTTCTATTATTAAAGTGATAGCATATTAAATGACTTCCGTATATTACATAATAATTATTATTATTTTTGTAAAGATGCCGCCAACTTGTTGGGTTTACTATTCATGAGAATATATTTAATTAAATTTTTGAATATCTACAGGCACCTACAGATTTTCATTATGAAATTTATAAACATTAAATTTTTCGATATTCCGAGATTTTGAAATAGCCAAGAGGAACGGAATACTACGATAATAAGTAACTAAGATAAAATAAAAGTCCTACCTAATAAAAAACATGCATCGATAATGGTTAATGTACGTGAGGAATAAGTCATATCACATAATGCTAAAGGCGTCGCAAATGGAATACACGTCAAAGCAGTGGCTTGAGAAAATGAGCACGCAGAAGCCATTCCTATCATGAAATAATGGTAAAGACCCCATCCTAAAAATATTAAATTTTTATTACAATAACACTACACTTGCCAAAATGCTTTGCAACCTGTTTGCTGTATGGGACGCTCGCAGTTGGAAGAAGGAGTAACATCTGGCGACATCAATAAGATACCATAAGAGTTATGCTCTTGTATAAATTAAAAATAATTAGACACTTATAAAAAACATTTTGTTTAATTTGACATTCGATATCTATTAATAATGAAATTATTTTTGATATTTCAATCTTAACCCAAAAATTTTAACTTAAAATTAGATTTCTTTTATTAAACCCATTTTGGCAATCTAAAATGTCACAGATAATAGAGATTTGTGAACTTTTTTATATTTTTTGTAGTTCTATCGAGTTGCGGTTTTATGTTTTGATTAAAACACTGACAAATGCAGACAATTCATCATTAATGCTGAACATTTTTGCCGAAAGATCACGGATATGCGGTAGGTTATGGCGATTCAGCTCCTACTGATTCGCGTTTTGTAAAGTAATATGCACAGGAAGACACCTTTATTCTAAATTCGATACAAATGCGATTCCTAGCATGGGTCCCTTTATTGTTAAATGCGAACTCACAAGATTTGGCGTATGCAGCCCATACTCGACGGGGTTTGTCGGCTTCTCACACATTGAATAATTGGAACCCCACGGTCAGCAGCTTAAATTATTTCTTTTTCTCTAATTCTAATCACAAATTAATTTCATGTTTTTATTCCCAAAAGTTGGTCCAAATTTTGATCTCATATTTTATTTTTTGAGGGGGTTGATCGTGGGTTGATCCTTGTTTAATTTTAAAAAATGCGATCACACCCCAATTTTAAAATATTAATTAGAAAAATGTAACCTTTTGCAAAGGGGTGGATCACTTAAATGGCTTAGTTTTACTTCAAAGTGTTTTAAATTATATTTTTTTCGTTTACTTATGTCTTTTTTAGGGTTACAGATTAATCAGCTACTTAATTGTTATGAAAATAATTTATTACACGTTTAAAAATTAATTTTTATTGTTTAAGTAAACTGGGATGTCCGATCTAAAAATAAATCAAACTTAAAAATTTTTTATTATAAAAGTTTGAATACAAAAATAACAAAAACAAAGCAAAAGTTTGGTACGTGGATTTCGAACCACAGCATAAATAATTTTGGTTGTAACTGGGAGTGAAACCCTTACGAAATGACAAATTTAATATTTTTTCTTTATTCACACTTATAGACAACAACTAATTTTTGCTTCAAAGTTGGAGCATCATCAATTCCTTCAAAATAAAAAATTTCAGATTGCAAAAATATGCTTTCTGGTTAAAATATTAAAAAGTGGGAGTTTTAATTACTATCCTCTTGAAGACATTAATGATAATAATTGCTAAGTTAATGACGGTAATCTTAAATGATAATATCGAATTCCAGTCGATTTTTAAAAATGGCATAATAATTTTCCTGACATTACCTGTTATGGTATTTTGTAAATGAAAAATCTTAATAACCGATTCCCTTATCGAAACGTCAAATTCGAAATCAACTTCCAGAGTTACAAAGCCGGTTCTTGTTAGTTAGAACATAGGAAAACGTTTTCGATTTTTGATCTGCAAATTATAGTCATTTTATTGGTTGCACTTCAATCCTTTTGCTAATTGATGGCTGCCAACTATGGAGCAATTCAGGGTTCAAAGGTTGGGCGGAGTTCTGCACTATGATATGGGTTTGAAAATACATTCTCTTTTAACTTATCTTTAGTGTTACTTACAAAAGCCTAACACGTGCGTTTTATTTTAAAAAGAAGACAGGTAAAATTTATTGGTTATAGTTTTTTATTTTGCAACAACTATTGTTGAATTTCTTCAAACCGAACAGAACAAATTAATTTCGGCAACGACTTATTTTCGAGAATGACTATCAAAATTGATGGTTCACTTGGTGACAGTTCATTAAGGAGTTAAGACATAATCTGTTATAATTAATTAGGAAGTTAGTTAATAAAAAACGTAAAATCCATTTTTGAGCAGTCAAAATAAACAACTAAATTAAATGTACTAATGGTTATTTGGTAGCTTGAGGTAAAAAACTAACGATGTATTGGGCGTTAGAAAAATAATTAAAGTTGGAGTCAGTCATTACAAAAGAAAATTATAGGTCATCCGAGACCACAGACCAAGATGATTGCTACTACACCAAAAAAAATTCGCATTTTCTAAAATTCTAAAATAAGCATAAGTAATTTAAATTAAAATAAAATTGTTGATGCAAAAAGATTTAAAATTCTATCGGCATATTTCAAAAACGTCGAATATAATTTGAGGGTGCATTTCTTGGCGACAGAAACAAGGCAAATTAACAAATTACCTGTCGGTGCAAAAGCGGTACGTAATACTAATAATAGAAACACACAAATAATATTATGGTTTAGTGGCCAGTCGCCACCCAACCAGAATGAACAAGCAAAACGGACATTCGGACTCTCTCGTGTCCACCATAAAGAAAACCGCCTGCTCCTGTTGACAGCTCTAATCATGTGTACTTAGTACTACTTATCTTCTAGTTAACACGACGAAGGACGCGATGCTCTTCCTGATTTATCCGGAAACACAAATATACAAAATTATAAACACAAGCAGCAGGTAGATAATTATTGAAGAGATACAAAGTTTTCTTTTTGTTTATCGTGCCGCTAATTCTTGTAGACTAAAACTTCAGTTACTAATGAACGATGAGAAATTTTTTTCCTCTAATATTTGTTGAGTAAAAAAGTTTATTGTTTTATAAGGAGAAAAATATCACTTTTTGTGACGAATCTGTATTTTGAGTCCAGCAATTAGCAGATAAACTTGCAAAATTAAATACAATGATTTAAAATTTACTAGTTATTTTAATCTTCCAAGAAGTATGATCGACTAAAAATTTTTCAATTTCAATTGAATATTTTGGGATAACGTCCAAGAAAGAAGAAAAGAAACAAATTTTAAACAAATGACTTGTTTTTGCAAATCTAATCAGCCTTGACATGTTTTTATACATTATTACACAATTTCTACAAAGTAACAGACGCCAATCAACCCCAGACCACCTCGTAAACATGTTTTTGACTTTTAGGCTTATAGTATCATTTCAATACTTTATAATTATACTTATTTCTACTTTATTCCTACTTATAAAACTCCCAAAAACCAAGTAGTTCAAATTTTTTATATCCTTAATGCTTGTTTAAAAATCAATATTCCCAAAAGCCTGAATAAATGCCCTTGTTATCTCCATTAGAAAACCAGACAAATTTTGGTCTATGGTGGACTGCTGAATAAAGAGCAAGCATGAAGGTATAAATTCAACAAAATAAAAGATGGTGTAAAAAGAAGGAACTCTTCAAAAACCACCATAGCCTCCATTAACTAAACATAGGAAGAGAGACCTAAATGCTCCATAGCTTCAGGGATTATCGATACCCTTTTCCGGGGAAGTAAAGTATTTGGAAGTTATTCTAGATGCTAAAGTCACCTGGAAATCTCATATGGATAGAACTTTTGACAAGGTAACGGGAGCCTCTTGGGTTCGTCGCAAACTTTTCGGAAAAACCTGGGAGATAAAACCTAAAGCGAACCATTGTTCATATAAGGCAAAGGGTAACAAAATTGCCCTTCACTGGGTGCCAGGTCATGAGGGAATTGAGGAAAGTGAAATAGCTGAAAAACCAGCTAGATCAGGCTTAAACGCTTCCGATTGGACCAGGACCATTCTGCGGAATATCCAAAGCACACCCAGGGGTGGAAATCCAGAAGTGGGAAGTGGAGAGCAATAAAGCTTCCTGGTACAACACACCAGAACAAAGACAGACCAAGAAATTCTTAGAGTAGTCGTCTGTAGATGCTAAAAATCTTCTTTTTTTATCAACGAACAAAATCAGACTCATTATGGGGCTACTTACTGGAAACTGCTCAGAGAGATACCACCTCACCAATGAGCATATTATTAAGTAAATAAGATTTGAGAGGTCTAAATTATAATCAGAATTTATTTTAAGCATTTTTACAAATTTTACCATGCCAATGGTAACCTTTTTTGGTACGAGGTGTTTCCAATTCTTTTTTTTAGAATTTTGTACTGTTTCTCACTAGCTTTTGGCCTATTGAATATTTCCACTAATGGCAACCTTGTTAATCTGTGAATCTGCGTCGATGAACCACGATTATATTTTATTTTGTCCTCACTTTTCGACAAGCTCTTGGGTCTACTGGATGTAAATCATAACCCTAAAATTTTGTACTCTAAAAATTATAACCTCTTATTGGTAGAAATTCAAAATTCTGATGTCCACTTCGTCGTTCATCTTGCACTGACAATCTTTGTCACCTTCTTCTTTTTCAAATAGATGACCGAAGTCCATCCTTGTCCATTTCACGAAACAGTAAATCAATATTACTTCATTAACCAAACTACAGCCATTCAAACATACAGTTACGTACGTTCTACAATCCAATTTGTTTATCAATTTTTTTGTGCACTACATTTTCCATTCTTAAAATATAATATTTATTTATTTTAAACCAATCCTGATTTGCAACCAACAGCATGCGTTGCGAACAGATCTATCCTTATTAATAAATTATTAAAATTAAAACTACATTCATAAGAATTGTACATGTTAGATATAATAAATAAAGGTAATTTATTCAAAGATTAAAAAATTTCGAAACATATTAAATTCTTATTAATTCATCATCGTAATTTGACTCCCCCGTTAGTAATTTACTGACCCGCTTCTGCTTCTTGAGTCGTTACTAAGGTATTATTACTAAAAATAGGCAAATTTGATTTATTTCAGTATTATGCACAATCCTTTTTATAGCATAACGGACATGATTAAAATAGTTGTGGTTTTTAATACTGCAAATAGTATCATGTTTTTACATCTATTTTATAAAACATAATCGTTGAGGTTTTTGTTTTTTTATCTATTTTTTTGTAATTTGAAAATCGGCTTCTGTGTGAAGGCCGGATATTGAAAAATTGGAAATTTAGGCTTGTTAAAATTAAACTTCATCAATCATTTTGGTTCCTGTATGTACCTGAGAGTTTTTATGAAGCTGAGCTTTTAAATTTTTAAATATTTTACATGTTTAATCAAGTTTTTTTACTATTTATTATAATATATAGCCTTTTCCTACTTCTTCAGTGCATTTCTGTTTCCGTCCAGTAAAATATTAAAACTATTAAAATTTACCGAAAAAAATTAATTTATTTTGTCTGGAGGTAAAGGGTTGAAATAATGAGGTGAAATTTATTATATTTTAAACGAATCATTCATCGATTAAAAAATATTGATTTGTAGGTCAGGTCACGGGTAAAATTCCCAGTTAAGCGAGATAAATTACACCTCAAATTATATTCAATTTTTCTTTTAATTTATCTATTAAGTAAAGCGCAAGTCAATTTTGAAAAAAAAAACGGTTGAATATTCTTATAAAATTATGTTCGACGGAACGAAAATAAAGGTATTCATTTATTGGAGGGTCGGTCCGGAAAAGGGATGTAATAACAACCCTTTATAAACCATATGTGATCCACAAAAAGAAAAGTCATCTCAACATAACTTTGATTAACTAGCAAGTGCCGTACAAAAAGTTTGAAAATTTTACGTCTGTGTTTCTGTTGAGAAAACATTTACAATAATAAAATTATTTAATGACGACAAACTTTCTCGAGTTAATTAACAATTGATTGTTATAGAAAGAAGTCAGATTGACCAAGAAACGCATGCTTAGTGGTGACCCAAATTTAGGGGGTGGCGAGGGTGGCGCACGCCTGCCAACTGTGGGGACCCGCGACTGCTACGGTAGCGCGTGCCCTAGCAGGTGGCCGACATGTGTATCTACTGTCGAGACTAACCCCCACACTTATAAGACTTCGACCCCTTGGTTTTAAGAATTCGACTTTTGCAAAATATAGCAAAATACTGCCACACTTTTGAAAATCCACGCGAGTAACACAATCTGAAAAAAATTATTTATACTCATTAAACAACCACCTTAAAATTTAAAGTTCACCTGTTTTCGACTTTGTTTAAAATTTTTGGAAAAGAAACAAAGGAAATATTTGCGTGTTGTGTGATATCGTGTCTATGTATGATTTGTGGAGCTAATATTAAAATTTAGTAAGTTTCATCAAATCGATTCCATTATAGACATCTAATAAAGGATTATTTTAGCCGAAAGCGTTACCATTAATACATTGGACGAATTTTCGTCTTATTTCGTTATTATGCAAGAAGTGGATATACCTTAAATATGGGGTTTAAGAGAGTGCTTTTAATATTAGGGGTGGCCTGTCAAAGTTACAGCGAGGTGTGAGTTTATAATAGCACGATGACAGCTCATCATCAATACATCATTCAAATAATCACATTTAATTGGATAAAATTCAAAAAATGGTTAATCACTAAATTAAGGAGATAAAGTAATAGGTGAAGCGCATTCCATGTTCAAGTTTGTTCAGAACTTTTTAATTAAGCAAATTTCCAAGAAGAAAAAAATAGACACAAATTATCTGATTGCCCCAACTTTTTTTTAAATAATTTTTTACTTTAGTAAAGCACAACTTTTTTGGTAACCATATAATTCGTAGTGTGCACGCGATTGCCGTCGGTGACGGTTAAAATAACATAAATTAGGCTACAATTTTGCGTCAAGTTTTGGTAATTGCTCTCCCACGCAATTAACTCACTGCACGCTTTTAAATTATTTCTAAAACTCTGTACTTTAAAAAACACCATGTAATAAACTGCATTTTGGTGTATGTATGCGTACAAGTACTTATTACAGTTTTTATGTACCAACGATCCTGTTTACATTGTTTCTCTTAACGCGCCACGTGTCTGATATAAGTATCACGATATCCACCCCTAAATTTGTTTTCAACTTGCGGAGATGTGGATGCTTAAAAAGTAATAACTGTTTTCTTATTATCTTAAACTGTTTGCTATAAATAAGGATCTCTCGCACGCAAAAATTTCGAAGGGAACTTTTAATAGATACATCGCCAAAAGGTTCAATTTTATATAATTTTTATAGTTTTCTCAAGTTTGGTGTTCATACGAGCGTTAAAATCTCTCCTGGAGATGATAATAACGGGTAAATTATACAATTTGATGTGATATTTTTAAAGTTTTAAATCGTTTAAATTAACAAAATTAATTTCATATTATAAAATTATTCCCTAACTTATAACCCCTATTTTATTACCACTCAATTTTTCTATATTTGCACTTCAACAAAAGAACGTGTGCACTGCACAATCCACTTTAAATTTCAGTCTATTTAGAAAGGATGATTTAAATAGATCCAATTAATGCCATGTTTACGCATATCGTAAGTAAACATGTTATTGTTCTTCATCCATTGAATTTAAGTTTTTGCAAACAAACAAATATTATTTCAATATTGGAATCGATTTAGAAATTTGAGCACAATTTTATTATATTATTATTAGCTAGAATTTTTTATTCTTAAGATTTAGATTTATCATTTTGTATAAATACAGAAGAAAAATGAGAGAACAAATATAAATTTTTGATAGAAGATAGTAAATATTTTTGATGAAGGTATCTCAAAATTCGTTTAGTAATTTTGAAACATCATAAATGGCGGTTTGTATTGTTTGCAAATATTGTTTGCATTGTTTGCAGTTGTTCGCAAACTTAGAAGTAATTGTACATGTAATTTAGGATTCCATTTTGACTTTAAAGAATTCTTTAGTACTTCATAATAAAAAAATTCAATATCAGTTTGTCTGTTTGTCTGTTTGCTGTCTATCTGTTGGTTACGGAGTAAGATTTAAATATCTCAGTACTTTAACAAAATAAACGAAGTTTATGACTTACGAAATAGACACATGCATTTGATATGCTACAATCGCTCCGAGTGAGGCCGTAGGCCGAACCACTATTGCTTTTACGGATTGTCTCATTCTCCATAGTGAGCCCAAATTTCAAAAAACCATACAGATGATAATATTATTTGGCAGGTTTATTCGATGTAGTTAAATTTTATTAAGATTTAGGGCGAGGATCACCAAAGTCACTTAGTTTATCCTCCTGCTAAATAGTTGGATATAATTTATTGTTATCGTGTAAGTGGGACTTTGAATAAATTTAAAGTTTAATTTCCAAACGCCATCTGTCATCTGTAGAACTGAAAGTTAGCGTAGAATCTCGTGTAAATTAGAAAATAATTTACTTTGAGCTTACTGTTTTAACTGTTTTGTGAGTGATTTATATTAAATTCGAATTCGAAACAGCTGACAGATGGCGTTTGCAAATTAAGCGTCAAATTTATTCAAAGTCCCACTTCTTCTTCTTGGTCGTTTTGCCCGAATTCGGACGTCGTGACAGCATTCATGATGAGCAATTGCTTATCATTTTTGCGAATACTGCTTTCTTGGGACATAGTACGTATACAGTAGGGGTCCCCCTCCTTTCTGTATAAGAGACGGCCAGAATAAAGTTTTTACCTTATCCGGAATCGAACCGGGCATTTCGTGTCAACAGTCAACGTACTTAACTGTTATGCTCCGACCGCTCTCTAAAAAAGTCCAAACTTACACGATAACAATTATATCTAACTATTTACTTTATTTAATTTAAGACTTTGGTGATCCTCGCCCTTAATTGAAGATGTTTTAATAAGCTTTAACCTCCTGATTACTGGAGGGTATTCTATAGCCCCCTTAACGACCGCAAGAAGGTGAAAGTTAATTCATAAAATAGGAAAAGAAATGTGCTTCCATTATTGAAACAATTATGCGGGGTTCAATTCTCATCTTCAAATGGATTTGTATTATATTCTGGAATTAGGATAGCTATGTAATGTAAACTAAAAAATGTAAAGCTTTAAGAACTAATAATAATAATTCCCTAGCCCCTAAACCCACTGTTCAAATAGGTACTCTACATGTTAATATGTATTGCCTTGTGCATCTTTGGAGCATTAAACGGTAGCAGCAACGAGGAAGGATGCCACCCAATTTTTATATTTGATTTTTTAATTTTTTTTGTTTGATTTTTGAAAAGATAAAAGTTTGAGAATTATATTCTGGATTTTGTTTTATGGCTGAGCTTTTAATGTTGGAATACTCTGCTAATAGATTATTAATTTTCTGAGAAAGGAATTTGTTCTTCTGGAATGGTTAACTCTTGCGGGGAATGTGAACTATAGTTTTTTTAAGTTATATTATTTGATATTAAAATTAACTAATAATTAATAAAAGTGTGATTGGTTAAAATTCAATATACCCGCGATAGATTAAAGACAGAAACTTGGATGTGCGACTAATGGTAGGAAGATAGGAGGTCTTTCCGGCTGCCATTTTTGGAAAGCGGGCGAGATTCTTTTTGTCCGAGATTTAATTGTGAATTTTTGTGTTTCTGCAGTCGGAATTGATTCCAGAAGTATTTGAGTAGATCTTATTTTGCGTATTTCCTGGATGCGGGAAGTGTTCTGGATATTTTCTAAGCAATAATCTGGAAAATTTTGCTAGCATGACCTACAGGGTCAATTTTAATTAGTTATTGTGCAGTTTTGATGGTTTTTGGAAAAATATACGATCATCAGTTATTATTTGGACGGATGAGTGGCTTAATGGGGTCGATGTTTTTGGATGCGTCTGAAAAATCTAAAATAAGAGCAGATTGAAAATTTTGGAGATTAAGATTTTACTTGTCTCATTGATATTTTTGGATTTGGTTGAGGATAGCAGAAGTTGTTAATAGTTTGGATGTCGGTTTGCTTTTCGGAATATCCAAGTTTATTCTGCCGATGATTCTGTTGCACTGGAGTGTCATGTTTTGAAAGACCTCTGTTTATTTTGAGGTAAAATTTAACGATACCGATAAGGAAGATTGCGGGAGTGTTACGTGTGCGGATTTTTAAATTATTAAAATTAAAAAAGATACCGCAAATAATTTAATTTTATTTGATTGTAGAATTTAATTTTGAAATTAATTCCTTCGTGTGTACAAGGAGTAGACAAATTTGTGAAGTTTAATGCCTCCTTATGCAAGCGAGAGGAGGGTTGATTGGAGCTTGTGATAGTTCCAGGTTCCAAAAATCTTATAGAAGAACCTGTTAGTATTTATTGGTAATTGATAATAACACAAAATTTTATCTTTTCTTAAAATTAAATATTTGTTCTTTCTCATCTCGAGTTTCATTGAATTTATAAGGGGTTCGGTTCGGTTCGGGTTCGGTGTGTTCGCTGAACCTGAAGAGAGATGAAAAGAGTCGTAGCTAGCCGTGGCAATTGGATTGTCTATGCTGTTAGTAGCTGGATTTCGAAGCTTCCCCGATTTTTTTATTAGTTTATTTAAATTATAATTAAGGCATCCGGTATAGTACATTATATTTAAAGTAGTTGGGATGTAATAAAAGCAATTATAGTACATACTCCATGTTTATCTTCGAGTCTGAGGGGTTTGAGGGTATGGAATACCGTCCAAGTACAGACGGAGTTACGAGGTTTGGGTATGCTAATAAGCACATATAAAATCTGAATTAGTTTACCATACTTGCGAAGTGGAAAATATACGTTTTGTAATTGAATAATTTAATTTTATTGCTGGATCAGCACCCCACCCCAAATTTGAAAGATGCTCTGCGTATAAATAAATTTTTTTTTTAATTTATGAGGTAACCAGAAGAACAAACAACGAGGATCGCTCGATTTTAAGATTAGAAATATTTAATGGTGAATAACTGTTTTTTTTGGCTTTGAAGTTTTATCCAATCAGTCTATGGATTCCAATCAAACTACCACTATGGTTATCCAAGATGTTAAAAGCTTCAAAAAGCTTACGTCGCCAAAAAAAGGAACTAATCACAGTAAGTCAACTAAACTCGAAATTATCAATGGCCCTCCGCAGTTCTACGCTGGGGAAGTAGGTAACGTAAAAGTATTTGAATAAAAGTATCAGGAAAAACTCATACTGTAATTTTTATTAAAATAATTAATATATGCATAATATTTTTAATGACAGTGCCCCCAAATTTTTTTTAAAAAAGACGTTATCCAATACTATATTTATCTCTTTATGCGGTTGAATTTAATTGGATAATAAAGAAGAAAAAAATATTTTGTTTGTAATGAATGGTTGAAACATGAACGTAATTTTTAAATTGAACTACTGAATGTAAATATTAAGTGTATTCATTGATCGGACAAAAGAGAATGTTTTTACGTTATTTGGTGGCGTTTCTTACAACTAAAATTTTTTTATATAAATTATAATAATTATGTTGATCTCATACAATATCTAAAGGAAAAATCGAGTGGCAGACATAAACGTATCGAACACAATGAAGGATCGCGGTCGGTCGTAATGACTGAGAGATGCATACAAAAGCATTGTTGAAGCATTCTTCAATGGCCCTAATGACCACCTTCGCGACTTCTACTGTTCTTTACCTATTTCTTTCTCTTATGTTATTGACGTCTACCAATATAAACAGTTATTTGCACAAAATAGCTCTTTTTTATAAATGAGATGAGGCTGAAACATACAGACCAAAAAATTGACAACCAGTTTTTAACTTTCAATGTATTGATACATGTAGCTTTTTTTGTGGTTTTAAATTTAGGGTTTGCGTTTCTTGTAATATTTAAATAACAATTGTATTAATTTATTGTTGTAAAAATATTATAATATTTAATTGTTGGTGTGTAAGATAACAAAAGCTTATCGTTCATCTCGATACCGATACATCTCTATTAACATATCCAATATTAGCTTGGAGGTTAAATTTAAACATAGATTTTGTGGTTGTATCTATTTAATTATTACTTTATAAACGGCGCGGCGCGGCGGCACTAGAATTATAATTATAATCCAACAGGTTATGCGTTTTTATTAACAGTTTCAGATTTTACCTCCAAGCAAAATTGCGTAACTTATATGTATTAATTAATAAGTAGCAAATTGTATTTGAATAAAAAATTTAATTTATTCTATACCGTTTATTAATTTATTAAGGTAGTAACACTAAAATTATGGATTCCCCCGTCAGGATACCTAACCATGTGAAGAAAGTGAAACATTATCTGTTCATCATTGTTAAGATACTGCAATGACTTTGGGCGAGTTTGTAATTTCCGTTGTCTATTCTATGAGTAGTATTAATTAAATTAGTTACCAGAAAAAAATGTAACTGTAATAATTCAGAAATAATTATAGATATCTATCTGCGAACTTGTTTGATTTTCTTCTATTTACATCATCATACAAAATTGGGGTGATTATTATCACATGAATTTGTGTTTTATATTTTTTATGTTACTTAATATTATGGGGGAGGTGAACTATATTTTTCCTTCATTAATCGCTTCCGAAACTTGTTGATCTAATCTAAAAGTTTGGACCATACGAGACAATGTTCCAATAAAGTCATCACTCAATCATGGGTCATAAAGTTAACCCAATCGTTTACCTTATAGACTGGTAGAGCTATAAAACTGTAGATAATAAACGCCAATAAAGTCGATCTTGTTGGAGTAGTTTGGTAATTTAAATAAAATAAATTAACTTTTTTGAGCGTACGAGAAACTTTATTTTTGTTCCATGAAGATCCCAATTTACTTTTTATGTATTTTTTGTTTATCTATTTTATAGCTTTAGTGTGAACAGTCTATTACTTTTGGTAAACCATTGATTTTGGAAATTTATAATACATAAAACGCGGTTTGTACCTCTTTAGTAGAGCGGATGCTATAACAATGTTTACTTTAAAAATTATAATTGGTTTTTGGGCTAACCCCAATTAGCTAAATGTAAGTATAGGTCTGAAGCGATATAATGTGAGGGATTAGTTATTGAACCATTATCTGCAATCGGCGCTGTGAGAGGCGCCGTTACCACTTGTTGGATAGCGCCCGATGATAGCACCTTACTATTGTATTTGATCAATTCAATTTTTTTTCTTCCAGCTATGTGCTTAACAGTTTAGGTCAGTAATAAAATTAGAGCTTCTATTAAAGAAAAACGTTATAAATCAAAAATCTATTGAGATGTCATCATAAAAATTACACAGAATTGTTTGAAAATTGCAAAATCATTTAGGTATAATAATATGGTACACATTTTTAGATACAAAATTTGCCAGAAATATAATTGTATCAGATTGTAAAATATAAATTTAATTTTAGCAATTTTAATAAGCAGTTAAGTACTACAAAATTATATCGTTTCGGGATTATTCAAAAATTACATATAATGATGACTTGGAGAAGGCAAGAGTTGCATTGGCTACTACAAAATATTACCAATAAAATTGGAATATATTTTGACTAAGCAGATTTGACACGGCCATTTTAACACCACCGTTTTAACACAAGGATTTCTTAACGTGGAGGCGCTTCGACACAGGATAATATATTGACTCTAGATAATTTTTATTTGAGAATATTTTAAAAATTAACTTATGTATGTAGATACATACAGTTGTTTGCACAAATACAAATAATGAAGCTTCGTCATAAACGGCATTTGTATGAAATAAGACGAAAATTGTGAGTCACATAAGTGTTTGATATCATAAATTTAAATCATAAAATTAAATAATAATAAGCTTAAAATTTTATTTTTAACAATATTTATGACTTTTATGAAATAAGTGGGTCCACGGTCAAATTCATACCAAAAACGGTTTGGGAAATCAAAAAATTTAAGAAACCCTGCTCTAATGAAATGGAAATATAACCTAAAATCAAACTAATTTGTTAAAATTAAAGCATCAGTCAATTTAAAAACTACTTTCATTAAAATTATTATGCACGCTAAGAACTATTATATCTATCTCTTTCTATCTCATACGTTGGGTGTCAGATAATTTTCGACGTAAAAGATTTCTAAAATCACACATTTAAGAATAATTTAATATAGTGTGTCTTTGTTTCACCTATGTTACTACAATTAATTTAAAAAAAAGGTTGTCGTTATTCGTGATTACAACTGTATTGAAGTTTCATAACAGGGAAAAATATTAGAAAGTGAGATATATATTGGGTGTCCCAGTAACACCGTCTATTTTGAATTTAGCTCCATTTTTTAAGTATCGGTCATAGAGTGCTGTTTTGTAATAGGTGTCATTGTGTGAACATGGAGATTTAGTTATGGAGAATTACACGGATGTACAACGCATAGAAATTGTGAAAATCCACTACCAAAATGGTGAAATTTTTCCAGAGACGGTTCGAAAATGTCGTGGATTTTTCAGTCACCATAACGCACCCTCTTGCCCTACAGTGGTCCGATTAATAGAGAAATTTGAGGCGGTTGGGTCAATTCAAACCCAAAAGAAACCTGTCCGTGTTCGTGCAGCTCGGTGTAATGAAAAAATTGCAACAATTAGTGGGAGTGTTGACCAGAATCCTGCCACCTCAATTTTCCATCGTTCTCAGCAACAATTGAGACGTGAGATGATAAGCATAACTTCTTCTGGCCTAAAATTGCTGAAATGTATCTCGAAGATATGTGGTTTCAGCAGGACGGCGCAACCTGCCACACAGCGAACAAAATAATGAAATTGTTACAGGCGAAATTTGAAGGGAGAGTTATTTCGCGCCGCGGCGATGTGAATTGGCCACCAGATCACGCGATTTGACGCTCTTGGATTTCTTTCTTTGGGGATTTTTGAAAGGATAGGTGTATGCCAATAATCCAAGAACAATTTCTGAACTGAAAGACAAGATTCGACGCGCCATTGATGAAATTGAGCCGGAACGCTGCCAAAATGTCATCGAAAATTTCACCAAAAGAACTAACGCGTGCCATCAGACACGAGGCGACCATTTATCAGATATTGTGTTCCATACATAACCTCCATGTCTACACTCTTTATTGCAATAAAAACATTCGGACTTTTCAAATGAACACAGCGTTTTATTCAAATTTCAAAATAGGCGGTGTTACTGGGACACCCTATAGATACCAAATGCCCGAATTTTATGCTATTTTTTTACGTCTCATATTACATTGCAGTGTGTTTTATTACATAATGTTTTAATTTAATTATATAGTTTGATAACTTTTTTAAAGTTACCTAATAATAATTAACAATGACATTGGAGAATTTTTTTAATTAAAACTAAAGCGCTTGACTATTTTAAGAAAGCATTTGATTGGTGTCACCAGTGGTGGAGTGATGTGACCGGTGGTTGAGTTACGGAGCGGAAATTCTGGGTTCAAATCGCGGACCTTACAGAATTTCTTAGCTCGGCTTTCCAGTGGACATCCAAACACTGTTGGTGTTATCTGTACAGGATCTGTTGTATCGACGTCATTACCGTGAATGCGGCTGCGTCATACATGTAAAGATTCTGGAACAGATTAGACAGGGATATCTGGTTGAGAGTGGGAAGAGGTGGGCTAGTATAACCACTAAGCCATGGGCCTTCAAGGCCTGTAGTGCTGATATATAATTTGATTGGTGATTCTGTGGAATTGGATGGAATTGTTACTTTTTTATGTTATTAAGTTTTTAAGGTTTCTCAAGTTGTATTAGAACAAACAATTCCCTATATTAACGCATTTTTTCTACAACAACATGGTCTCCTCAGCTCGATACACTTATTAGTTTAGCGATATTCCAACTGTTTTAAGCCATCAAAAAATATCACTTATGGAATTCCATAAAGTAAGCCTCTGTTTTGGTGATGACGTCCTCATTGGGTGAATCAATTTCCGCAAAGTAATTTCATAGAAAAATTATAGTTGAGAATGCGGTCATTAATGATCTAAATATAGATCCGAGTTTACTTCTTACATATCATCACAACAAAAGTAGGAACAAACAGGTCCGTCTAAATTTTTGTATTTTTTGTATAATTCTTATATTTTAAATTCAAATTTTTTCAAACATTATTTTTTTTAATTTCATATTGTTTAGAAATAAACAGAAATCGCATGGGGTCAAGTCTGGGAAATAAGTTGGATGTGACAACAATTTGAAGTGTTATTTGACCAGATTTTTATATTTTTGTCTCCTTTCTTTCCTTTTCAGACGGAGTCGATTTTTTTATCAATTCAACGTCGAATCGTCCCAATAAATGGACATAGTACTGCCCCGTGATTTTCCTTTCCTCCAAATATTGGGTAAATATTTTACCTCTCAAATCGCATCCCCCCTTTCTATCCAGTAAAACCGCTGTCGCTTGCTTTAGAGCAGATTCGCAGGTTAAAATCTACTGGTTTGACTTTCAACTTAACTTTCAATTAACAATTCAATTCAACTCAAATTTATTATTTTATTATTGACTAGCTATGTATGAATTGATAGCAAATAAATGATTGATTTATTGATTAATATTAATGTCACAGACTATCCAATAAAATATAAGCTTTCTGGTAGCAAGTTAAAAGATTCTAACGCTTTGGCACCTGCATAGCTAATCAAGGTAGCAATTTGTAGTTCTGAACATTTTTTTCAATTCTGTTCAAGTTTCGTAAAAATTATATTGATGTAACCCACAATTTAGGCTTAAATAAAAATATGAAAATATAAAAAATGTAAATAAATAAATATAAAAATAAAATTATGAATTTATGAATTTATTCGATTTGTTTATGGATTTATTCTTATTGATACATTTAAATTGAAAGTATTATCGTTTCAATTCAATTTGACGAATGTCGAGCATTTCAAAACGCATACTTTGAGGTCAGTGCGCTCATTCAAAAAAATTTATTTGCAACAATTTGGAAGCATTCGCTGTAGCGTTTGGCAAAATGTTGGAAAAGTATACACAGGACAAGCAAGTTGTAGTGGAGTCGCTTTAACTTCCTAAACGCCAAAGAGATAATTACATTTTTGCACTAATACTCAAAATTCATGTGCAATTTATGGGCCAGTCATCACATCAACAGTTTTTGTTTAGTTTTAGTAGCAGAGATTTAAATCTCTACATCATAAATTGTTTGGAGAGTGGAGTTACCACTTTTGGAGGTTTATGGAAAGTTGCAGTTAAGTCTATAAAACTTTATATTAACAAGTGAGTTATTGGCGACAAAATTCTAACGTTTAAAAATTATACCATAATTTATTAATACATTTACAATAAATTATGTGTAAATATTCCACGTTAACCTCATGGTCTTGAAATCCATTCAGTTTTATCGTCTTGACCAGTTTTATATCATACAGCATTTGACTGTTTTACCTAAAGAGGACTTTGCAAAAAGTTCCTACAAATTGGTAACGAGCAAACTTTTATCTGCTGTTTCTAAAGACTCAAGTTAAGTCTAAATATTTTATTCAGATGGCAAATTTTGATCCTCCTTTCTTAGACTTTTGTGTACTCGCCATACTTTTGGAAAATTTCAAGGCATAGACCCATTTATAATTGATTTAAGTACTTGAAATCTTCACTAACAGTATTAATTCTCATCATCATCCAGCTATAACATCCATGTCGGATATAAAGCCTCTCCTACGTTTATTTATTTATTACAGTGTAATAGGTAAAGTTTAACATTAGATTAAATTATTTCAGAAAATCGCAATGTTGAAAACACTCCAAAATGAATCAAATCACACTTTTAAAATTGACATAAAAAATATCTACTTAAAATTGAAAGCAACAGAGAGAAAAACAGGAAAATTGAAAAATTCAAAGAAATTATTGCATCTACTAAAAATACATAATAAATTAGCAGATAATAATCAACCAAACTCGAAATTTAACAAAAATGTGAAATTGGAGGTAGGAGCAAAATATGATCAAAAGTATATTGCATTATAAGTTATTGATAATTTTATATCGAAAATTCTATAAAAATGCTGAAATAATGTTTAGTTTGGACATTCCTACTAAATTGAAAGAATACACAAGCATTAGAGAGATACTATTATTTACTCTAAAAGGCACCGCAAGCAATTTCTGCAAAATATTTAAAATTGCAGATCTCCAGGGCAAATAAAAACAATTTTAAAAAATAAAATAAGCCCAATTTTCAAAGTTGCAGATTTAAAATAGTACGATGAAATTAAATGCTTCCTAGATTAAAGACGACATTTTAACTTTCAGTTTCCAACAAATTCATTAATATGGAAAAAATAAGTTCCTCAGTTTCTATAAAATTCCTATATTTGGTATATAGCTACCGAACCACCCTTGATTATTAATGTATTAAAGTTGTACTTCTTCATTTGGCAATAATTTGCGCAGGCTAAATTTTTTCTACAAATTTTTTTGCAGACAGACACTAATTAATTAAGAAGTGGCAATGGTAACACGAACTTAACCTACCTCGACGATCTTCTCAAATTTCACTCGGCTAACCTACTTCTCGTGCTAAAAATGCGATTTGTTTTTACCTTAAAAGAATAAGATGTCCGTTTTGTTTGTTTAATCTACTATAATTTATATCGAAATTAATTTTTTTAAATTTACATATTCCAAAGGATAATTCATTAATAATTAGGATCATTCTAAATTGTTTTAAAATTCTAATTATGGCCCACCCGCTTAGAAGGTTTGTTTATAAAATTTAAAGCTCATTAATTTGTTTGGGTCAAATGGCAAATTAGGAATTTAGGTCGAAATGTAATTTAAATAAAATCAGTAATCGTTTGCATATTTAAGCATTTAAGGGGGTTTTTAATTTTGTTATAATCCTTTCTGAGTTCTTCTGTTTGGGAAGATTCTAGAATTACAGTAAATATTTAAAAAATTGTGGTAAAATTAATAATTTAAATAGAAGTTGACAACAATAATTGAAAAGGATGACTTTTCGAAGGATCAAAGTGTTGAAAATACTTCAGAAAAAAATCAAAAGCTTATTCATCTTTGCTTGAAAAAAATGCCGGTAATGAGGTGTAAAAAATAGTCTAAATTTTATTACAAATTATACCTGATAAATTTATTAGAATACTGCGTGCTGATATGACAACCCCCCTACCCCGAATAAATGTTTAGGGGTTTTTCTATATTTTATTCGCTCCTTTTCATTTGAACATTTTTATCAGAGTTTAAAATTTTTGACAACAAAAACAATATAGGATTTCTATTATTTTAGGGAGGTTTGGTTAAAATGCAAAATTAACCGATAAAATTGTTGAATCTAAATATATAAAAAACAGGTGCATTAAAACGTTGCCATTACTTAAAGTGAGCTAGCGATTTTTAGATATCGATTTGTATATTACGTAAAGCTGAAACTTTGGGATCAGATATTTTAAGAAATGTGTTTCCGCTAATATAAAGTGGCCCGTTTAATTTATTCAAAATAAAAGAAAGCTAAAGTTAAAGAAACCGCAAATCTCGTAAACAAAAATCGAATTAATTATGTCGACGTTAATTACAGTAAAGATTAAATTAAATATAATTAAACATTTTGCTGATTTGTTATACAAAAATAAATAATTCTTGGTGAGAACAGGGGTGATATCGTATGCAGGAGCAGGATACAATGGTTGTGAATTAGTGTAGTTTGTCCACCTGCCCCCACGCACATTGACTATAAATTTAGTTACCTTGATGTTATCTTTATTATTTTTCTGGTCTTTGGTTACTGTTGACAGCTTCACGTATGCAAATTGCATCATTCGTTCATTCATGCCGGATATTTATCAAAAAAATTTAGAGAAGAAGGATCTAACAAGGGAGAAATAAAAAATATCACTTGACGTTTACTAATACGATGTCCAAGTCCAGTTAGCTTAACTATAAAAACTCTAAAGCTGTAAATCTTAAAAGCAGTAGATTATTTCCTAAATAAACGTTTTATAAAAAATGCTATCCTTTTTTAAGTCAACAGTATGGAAAGTAAAAAATTGGTATATTTCCAACGATCACGTTGTGGTTAATCGACATTAAAGTGCATCGGGTAGGTACACCAAATTATTATACAATGTAGCTATCCAAAAGAGTGTTTTTACAGATGCGACAAATAATTCCATTTCCATTTCGAATGGTTTCCGTTCACGTAATGAATATAGTTCATTTTAGTTTTTCTAACGTTCATTGAAAGCACCCAGGACATTTTTAACACAAATATTAAATAAATAAAAAGCACAATCATTGATGTAAGATATAAGTCACCTTGTATCAGATCACCTGCTTTTTTCAATCAATTCATTTAGGTAGTGCAAATTTTATGTCAATCGATGATACAGCAAAGAGTGTTCTACTTACAGCAGGTGCGTACATTACAAGGACTAAAGGGTCTGACCGGTTAAGCATGTTAAAAATGCCTTTTTTGAATTTGATGGTGGGAATTTTTTACAAAGTATGTTATGTAAAAAGACAGTGTTGTGCAAAATTTCAGCTTTCTAATTTAATTCCTGTGGACTTTAGGGGGAAAAAACCACTTTTTTACATTTCTTAATTTTTTTGGTACTAAAAGATATCCGAAAAATTTCAAAAAATTCAGAAAAATCAAAAATCATATAAGAAATATGAAGACAATTTTTTGGAATTCCTTCACTATTAAATTCCACGAAATAAGAATTGATCAAGTTTTAAAAAAATTATTTGACCATGTTAGAATTTTCGTACTATTCTAAAAAAAAATTGACATAATTCTGCTTTAAAATACCTACAATTTAAAAAAAAAATCATCTCGAAATTCCGCCGACAACACCATCAAAAATGCAAAATTCAATTCAAAGTTGTGACGTCGCGTCGCACTACACTGTCGTCGAGTTGACACTGCAAGCTATCAGAATCCTATAATTTATCGCAATTTCTTCAATAACTTCAATTATGCCTGCTTTTCAACGTGGTTTTATGATTTGAAACGGCATCTTGTTATTTCTAGATGATTTCATCGATGACAAAAAAATATCCGCATTAACCGGGCTAATACCGGGTCCTTTAACAGGACACCTCACAAAGTACCTAATAACTTCTTTATTTGCAATTTTTTGGCAGATGGCGTGTATAATAATAGTATTTTATTGATTTAATTGATTCAATAAGGGCCGATTTCATAATACTTTTAACGAGTCGTTAAAAATAAAAGTGGATTGCTATTGGCTTGTTAGAGTGAACGGACGTTTTCTATTGCTTAGCAATGATCTTTTAGTTAAGTCTCCATTAACGTTTTGATTATGAAATCGGCCCTAAAAGATTAAAATTCAAGAAAATTTTTATTTAAACTTAAAACTAACTAAACTTATAAATAAAATTATTTATTTAAGTGAATAATATGTACAATAAAATGAAATTAAAAAGAAAATGTTTTGGGAAAAATAATATCTTACAATTAGCAGGAAACAGTCATTGCATAGATTTTTATAATAATTAAGTAAATTAATAAAATAATAAATTAAATAAAAATACACATTAATCTTCTTCATTGTCACTGTTAATTACTGCATTTACTTCTTCCACACAGCGGCGGAGCAAGAATAGCTAGGGCCCGTAAGCAAATATACAAAACGGGCCTCTAAAAAAAAAGGTCGTAAGTTTTTTACTTGCATACAAAATCTTCTATTTTTGTACGTTCTGTATAGGGCCCCTTATGGTCCCGGGCCCCTAAGCATTGCTTACATTCGCTTACTCATATCACCGCCACTGCTTCCACATCGAAAAGTGCTGTGAGAATCGCGGCTGGTCTTATAATCCTGGATAAATGTCGAGCATTTGCCAAATAATAAATCACTGCTGCGATGTGCGAGCAGCATCCGACAGTGCGTCTACCGTTTGGACATTGGACAATCACAAACATAACGCCGGATTCCTGAAGGACCTTGTGAATTCCGAGTATAATCTATGTAGCATTTATACATATTATGTCTTGCTGTTCATATGTCGTGATCTCACGAGAATCTGAATGATTGAATTCGGTAGAATTTGGTAGCAATCCTTCGATATTATCGATTCTTTTAGATAAATCTTTTAATTTTTTGTTTTTAAAGATATTTGTCTCGATTTTGAGACGAAATAATGATGGGTCTTTTGATGGGTGTTTTGCACAATACAAAGTTTAAAAACCAAAACACAAAAATACACAAAAGATTCAAAACACTTGTAACATAATCAACACAAAGAAAGAGAATGACGTACAACACCAGATGACCACGATAGTGGAAGGGAGGTTTTTCCTTTTTTCGTTCTTTGCTGTGATTATTACTTACTTGTGATTATAATAACAACAATCAGCATTTATTTATAATTTTTTCTTCTTTGATGATATACAACATATTTTTTAATTTAAAATATATTTAATAAAAATATTATGTACTAAAAATTAATTAAATGATTTGTGAAGAGATATTGGATTTCTATGAAGCACAAGAGAACTATAGTTTATTTATAAATCTTGGAAATCAGAAATAATGCAATACACTGAACCTACTATGTTCTTAAAAATAGCAGACAAAATTGAAGTTATTGAAGAAATTGCGATAAATTATAGGATTCTGATAGCTTGCAGTGTCGACTCGACGACAGTGTAGTGCGACGCGACGTCACAACTTTGAATTGAATTTTGCATTTTTGATGGTGTTGTCGGCGGAATTTCGAGATGATTTTTTTTTTAAATTGTAGGTATTTTAAAGCAGAATTATGTCAATTTTTTTTTAGAATAGTACGAAAATTCTAACATGGTCAAATAATTTTTTTAAAACTTGATCAATTCTTATTTCGTGGAATTTAATAGTGAAGGAATTCCAAAAAATTGTCTTCATATTTCTTATATGATTTTTGATTTTTCTGAATTTTTTGAAATTTTTCGGATATCTTTTAGTACCAAAAAAATTAAGAAATGTAAAAAAGTGGTTTTTTCCCCCTAAAGTCCACAGGAATTAAATTAGAAAGCTGAAATTTTGCACAACACTGTCTTTTTACATAACATACTTTGTAAAAAATTCCCACCATCAAATTCAAAAAAGGCATTTTTAACATGCTTAACCGGTCAGACCCTTATACGTAAAATTTCATCTTCATGTTTCGGATTAATTGATCCGTTTTTACCTAACGAAAACCGTGATATTACAATATTTATACAGGGTGAATCAAAAGTACGAAAAAGATCATTGCATTTTTGAATTTTCATGGTATAGTATTCATTGTAACAATGGAGCTCCACCATTCCCAATGCTTATTTCCCAATTTATAGTGATCTCATTGATCGTTGATCTCAATCGCTTGTGCTCAAGTCCCGTGTCTCCATCCATATAACCCATATATTTTTATAATGCCCCCTCCCCCCATTGGTTTTTGATAAAAAAAGAATAGAGGACCAAATAACTTCAACAATCGCGCACTAAAACCTGGAACACTCTGTATAGTGAAAAATAATTCAATTACAGAAGTCTATCGAACGGCTATCGATTCACCCTGTATATCAAAAACAATTTTTTTAATTACAAATTTTTGTGTTTATTAAAGATCTCAAAATAGATCGAGAAAGTTAACCCTTCAATCCTTGAGTGTCGTACCATCTCATGCATGACATTAACCCATTATGATGCACTGTGCGTGTAATCCATCAATTAGCTACCGCTAAGTAATTATTATCTAGTAGGACTAAATTAGAAAAATTAATATTATATTAAAATTAAATTCTATTGTTGATTATACTATAATAAGCAGATTAAAAAATCAAAATTTAGTTAAATTTGAACCTCTTAAAAATTCAGTTGGTTCGGTGGGTTTCTTTTATGTTAACGCGCGCTCCTTATTAAAGATTTAGCTTTCTTTTTGTTAAAAAAGATATTTTTACCTGTAGACGAAGATGACTATTTTGTACAATGATTAAATGACACAAAATGTATATTTAATCAACTTGGTGGTTATGCTATAATTTTATATTGTAGAATTTTATTACAAAAAAATAAATTTTTAGAATCATTTATTTAAAAAATTCCTTTTCGAGGTTAAATCCAAAAACATTCTCCTTGCAGAGTGAGAGAAATTAATAATATTTTAAATTGAAAGCCTTAAATTATTTTTAATTTCTATTATTTGTTTCCAAAAAATTGAAGTAAGTTACAAATTTTTTATAGTAATTTCAAGCTATAGATTAAATTGATGCGATGCTTTTAAACTTTAAAATTGTAACCCTCTGCAGATATATCGGTAGATTGAAAGGATTCGGTAAAAATTTGTAGATTTGCCGACAGCGATAGGGTCTCACGCCTAATTTTCTTCATGACACGGGTTACATTTTAAATTTTAAAATAAAATGACCGTCTCTAATTTTACTTTATACTATTGCATTCTTGAAAATTATTAAGTTCCATTTTATTATAATAATATAAATTTGAAGTGTCTCTGTTGCGTAACGGTAAATCTTTAGAATATCCGAAATTATTGTTTATTATGCGTTTGCTTATTTTATTTTAGGGCAAATATTTCAATTATTTATTATGTATAGCAATAAAAGATTAATTAGATTTAGTTATAAATCAAGGATGACGTTATTTAGCCTTAAGTGCCGCCTCCTCCCGAATAAGTTATAAATTTTGGTGAAAAATTGAAAACAGCCCCGGTGGGCTGGGATTAAAATAGTCTCACTACTTTACGATGTGGGGATTAGTCTTGATTACAGGGCGCTAATTTGCACTTTGTTAAACGGCCCTTTGTTATGAATTATGATCATTTAAGAAATCTTAAATCATCTTAACTTACATTGCTATTTCATAGTATCCAAAATTCGGAGGTCATTATAATCTACCTAATCAACTTGGAAGCAATTCATTGTTTTGGTATTGTTGATTAAGAAACGAAACATTATGGATGAATTTTGTTAATTTTGACCAATGATTATTATACCTACCTGCGGCCGACTAAGCATAAACACTTTGTTTGGATTTAGCCGAAAGTCATTATAGATTATGGTTGTACCTTATTGTTTGTTTATTGTCTCAGAATGAGCCCTTAACAAAGCATAAGTTGAAAGATGAGAAACGACAACTTTGGCTCCTATCCTTCTAATCTTAAGTTAGTGTTAGGTAATCGATAGGTACTCAAAACTTGACACTACATAAACTGTATAAAATACACCTAAACTTCAACAAAGTCGTAAAAATGCCGTACTCTTATTTACGACGGCCTTTTGCACCTTTATTGTCCTACCGGAGACACTTTTCTAATCATAATCGTTGGTCGTTTTGCTAAAGACTACTTCTTCTCCCAGACATTATCTATTTAATTTCGTATAAGTAGATTTAAAAGAGCGCGTGGCAAAACATCACTTCCGTGCAAAACCTTCCGACAGTTGGTAAGCGAGACAATTTTGGCCGGAACTGCAGCAGATTTTGGGATTCAAACTACTTGCGTGTAGGTATAATATGTATTGTGTTTTTATATGGGCGTTATAGTTTGTAAAACCTCAATTGTCCTATTTATTAACTTCTTTCAACAGTTACTAAAGTTGCAAGTTAATAATGTTATCTTTATCAGATAACATTAACTTATGGTGACTCCTTAAAGTTTAGCACTTTTTTGCAAAGCTTTAGATTTTATCTGATTGAAATACGATTATGTTTTCTCAATTTAATTTGGTAGTACCATAAATTCATTTTATTGGTTTTTAAATAATTACATCTTAATAGGAAGTGACGCTTTTTGTCAACAGTTTATGCAAAATTTAATAAACCTTCCGGATGAAGCAAAAGTAAGGTTTCGTGTCTATAGGAAGTTTAAAACTGCACTTCCCATTATATAAATAACTTCGTGTGGAAATTAATTTTAATATAATTAATACTAAATTTTATAATATAATTTCACCATTAAAATAAAAATGTCCGTGATCATTTTATTCGCAAAAATCCTAAAATATCAAACTTGGTATTGAAATCAAATTTTTATAATTTAAAATAAATTTTAAGATTGAAATTATTAATTTCATGTTTATTCTATTGAGACATTTAAAAATTTGTATATTGCATCTGTCTTAACTTTTAACAATTTTAACCCTAAAAATTAATACGTTTGGGTTTTTTCAATCAATCTTTGATTTGATGCCGGATTGCTTTATTTTAAGCGATTAAATAAAGTTTTGGTCAATCAAACAAACTAATATATGTAATTCGTCGTTATGTTCTGACTTAATCAACCCTTAGGTTCTCCAAGGTGGTCCACTACCCCACATTAAAAATTATGACTAATTTTGCTGAGCGATATATGGTCCCGTTAATAAAAAAATGTCTCATTAATTTCATCGCGCCTTTATAATAAAATAATAATAAAAGCTGCCGGAAACTAACGCCTAGCCTTGTAATTTCGTCGTTTTCAAATTGAATTTTGCGGTGATTTCGAATTTAAAAAGCAATATATGGATACTAATTTTGGTTATGTCGTTTTTGTTAAGGGTTGGCACCGGTCGATTACCAAAACAAATATTTTAGAAAACCACTATCCCAATAGGCGTGTCGCATTCTGCACAAACTTTCATTTATTTGCTACCCTTTTGAAACTTCATACATCAATGTCATAGTGAAATTTTCGGAAGGTTTTGTTTTATTTTAATAGGGTAAAATTTCCAAATAATAAAAGGGAGTTCCAAATTTTTTTACGATTTGGCACAGATGACATAGATTTTGTTTTTAATTTAAGAGAACTTAAGAATTTTGGAAACCTTTTAATAGCACAATTGGTTATAGACCACCGACATAGAGTATGTTATAAAGAAACATTTAGTTTGGTCATTGTATATGATGATCTGCTATTGATGTAACTTAATCGAATGTTTGCTGGCAAGTGACTGTGCAGAAAAAAAAGAATAAAACGAAGTTAAACGGTTGTTAATTACGCTGAGATCTTCATCACTCTTAAGTTCGAAAGGTTTACTGTGGAAGGTGTGGCTAAAAATTAGGTTATTTATGTTAAAAAAACGTTTAAGTCCATTGTTACATCAAGAGTCTCGAACAAAAATTAAAGAATCAATTTGGCAAGCTTCTGCTGTAACTAACATTTTTAATTTATGTTCCTTTATTTCGATGAAATAGAAGTGGATGGAAGCATACATACATATCTTAAATTCTCAAAATTTTGGGTTGAAGATTGCAAAAATACTTAAAATCAAATTTGACAGTTCAAAATGATGAACTACTGTGGTTGCATGTATCCTCCTACTAACCGAAAGTTTCTTCTGTTTTTCCGAAATATTAACCGGAGTAGCAATCAGAGGATCAAATCAACCATCTGTTGCCACTCATGTATGAAGCAGCACGCCAACATATAACAGCAGTGCGACTATCGGCCTCCGGAAAATATATAATTCGTTTGGTTTGTTCGTCACTGCCACTTAAGAAGCTTAATCAGTTTTTACGTCAATTTCAAGTGTTTTGACTGCCAATATGAGACATTGTAAACGACGGTTCAATAAGAGTTTAATGAACACGAATTCCTGAATTTTTGTCATTGGACGGTTAGTGGAAACTTCACCGAGAGGTAAGAACACGATGAGGCACAAATCGCATCTACCTGACCGGATCTAAATAATATCAAATGTAACGGGGTTTTATAGCACTCATTTGTTTGACGGTTGACTGCTGGGTTTAAAAAAATGGATATCCTTTGACTCTTTCTCATTCAAGTATCAATTAAGAACTTTTTTAATACAATGAACTTACAAAGAGATCCTCTAACATTCCAGGAAGTTACTATTCTTTCCAAATGGTTCTAAAACGGTTTGAGAGGGTTAACTCTTGGGGTTAACCTAAAAAAATTAATGATTTGAATGAATCGTGAAGCAATTTTGCTATTACTTAAATGTGTACGTATACAAAGTATCGTAATCCATGTGCCTAACGAGAACTTAATTATAAAAATTATAATGTACAAATCATCGTTTCTGTTATTATACATTAATATCATATTAGAGAAATAACTTAATTTTGACCCACGATAAAAAAGAAACTGGTTTAAACCATAAGCAAACAAACTGATGATCATTTGTTACATTATAATTGGAATTAGTGAGTTTTCAGTATCGACAGATTATAATATTGGAACACAAAAGTTTGATCTGATCAAATGGCAAATACCTATGTCAGTATATTGGATGGCCGACAACGACACAATACTCCAAATTATAACCAACCCTCTCTATTAGGGAGCGATAGGAAACAGTTTACAACACACTTAAATAAATATTGACAAAGGAGCCGGACAAAATATGCGATTTGAAAATTGATAATGACACACTGAAGAAAATGTTGGGTCAGATTTTTAAACGAACAATTTTCTGTTTATTTTTACGTACTAACGAACTGTCTGAAACAATTTTATAATAAAAAAATTGACTGTGTTGTGTCGGTAAACATCTTTGTGTTAAAATTAGTGCACGATGGTTGTTTTCTACAATCATATAAATTAGGCATAAAATTTTAACACCGTCATCTAACAAGGTGAATTTCCAAATTTTATTTGTTTATTGGAGATTGGCCGACGTGGGATGGCTGTGGTACTGATAGTTAGGGTGCGGGTTTAAATGAGCAGTATTCTGTTTATTTCGAGTGTTTACATATGTAACACCAGCAGTAACAAAATGCTTAAGCGAAGTGATTTCGAAAAACTGTCAACATCAGTAAGCAAAGCTCGATCGGATCATCAGATTACATCGATACCTTCGCGGAGGTCTGAGGACCCATAGCAGTAGCTGATCGTTTAACATCTTGTGACACATTAATCGGATATTATTGTCCATTACCAAAATATTTAAAACATTTAGTAGCCTAATGTTTTTTCACACAACGATTTTTTTTCTTAATTGGCGCCTATTTAAAAAATTTAGGAATTTTTATTTGTTTTCAATTGACTTGACTTGACCAGTTGTTAATATTTCTAGTCATTTTGCGATATTAAAATACCTTAAATTTGTGTGTTGTAAAAGGATTGAACGTTAAATTATATTTTGAAATATTATCCTCGAAGAACTTGTTTATTATTCTGGTGGTTTCACAGGACACTGATCATGTAAATTTTCATGCTGGGTATCGTGTATATTTAGGTAAGCAAATGGTTCTCACCGTTCTCGTAATTCGTGAGCTAATTGCTGGAAAATGGCCATTTATGATTGGTTAATGTGCTGAAAATTATCAAAACGCCAGTTAACAATTAAAAACGTATTTTTTCGAAACTACTACAATTAAAAAATATCAATTTTTTAGGAGAACGTTGAAACTGCATACTTATTATGTAGATGTCTATATTATTTGGACAAAAATAAGACATTTTTAAGAAAAACTCGACCGTTTTATGCAACAACAATTATTTAAATTAATGTTTTTACAAATGTTACATTTTTTCCACAGATTGAATTGAACAATCTCTGATTCGAGATACACCACGCTACCATTTTGTAATTATTTTACGCTATAAATTTTTTTTTATTCTTTAAATAGGCAGTTAAATATTATAAAAATTTTATAAACCTCAACTGCATTATCGTCATAAAAATTCCATTTGTTTATCCTCCTAAAACCAGGTTTCCCCTTTATAAATACTAAGTCCCACCATGAAGATGTATTAATTGTGTAAAACTGAAGGAATTTGTTACATTTTGAAAAAACAAGTAATTTTAAAAGTGGCTTAAATTGTTTCCGCTTCATTTTGTTTTTACCAATCGGTAATCGTAAAAATTACATAATAACCATGCATATCTTAATATCGACAAACTTGCATTTGTTGACTTTTGAAAAAACGGTCCTCAAATTGCAATGCATAAAAATAAAATTTCAGAATTTATATTCTTGTAAAATAATATAGAATTATTTTTGCACCTATAACAGTTATGACACCCTGTAATTTTCACATAAGCAGAAATGATTAACAGTAGCATAACGCAGATTATTATGACTTTTTTCATATGGTTTACCTCTACAGTAAAAAAATTGAAATCATGCAAGCGATTCAAAGAAAGTAAACGTAAGACTGCTTACGGCGCAACACGTTCAAAAGTGGACTAATTACGACTTAACCAGGTTTAAAATTTGTCCTGATACCCACATTTTAATGCTTTTAAAATATTCTTAAATAATGTGCGGTTAGGACACTGGAGGGAAAATAATTTTACTTTTGTGAATTCAATTTACTATAGTACTGATAACTACCCAAACGAATGTCTTCTGGTAGTTCAATGGACCTTTACATGTACCTACCTACGAAGAAAGGAAACTATAACACTTCAAATTTCTAAAACTAGGTAGTAATTAAGTAAATTAAGGAAATCTTAAATTACTCGAAAATCTTCAGTTCCTATTGTTTTATCCTCTCTCAGCAATCTCCTCGAATCGGACTACAATGTACAATATTTAATTTAAGGCTTGCTTTGAGGGTAGAAAACACTCCTTTTGCCCTAGGGCAGAAAAGTAAACCCCATGGGTACGGGCGGTAAGATAAAGTAATTTGCTTCCTTTTAACAATCCCCATTACAAAATATTAATTTATAATAAATTCTGAAGTTTAGATTAATAGGAGAAACATATTATAGTAACTTCTGCGGGAAAAACCAAAGAAAAAAAATGTATTACTTACTATAATACTCGTACATGAAAGAGGAAATTTTAGTAGGCGAGTTCCGTAACCTGCCGGGGAAAACTTTAAATTGAAGGAGTGAATTGGGGAAGGGGGAGTGTTATTACTCCTTCATGAATCCACGTTTGTGTTCCAGCAATGTTCATTAGCAATTATTTGACCGACCAACATTTGAACACTTCCTAATTATTTACATTTACTTTTTGTATTTTAATTAAATAATAATTAAAATTCTAAAAAAATGTTAAAATAATGAGATGAAAGTCTGCGAAAATCTATGCTTAAAAAATTTAACAGCAAACTAAGCCCAGAATCCTTTTGATAATATGTGGTTGCATTTTCGTGTTTTACATTTACATAATATATGCAATTTTTAGTATGTGAACAATAAAAGACTACCCCACCAAAGACTTTACTAAGATCTTCGTGATGGTTGAGGCTGAAATGATGGCAATTGAAGCTCATTAAAACTCAAATAGTATTCAAATTTTTGACATCAATTTCAACTTGCCCCAAACCCTACCAAGTTTTCGCAAATAACTCACGCCGGTGCCGGTTGAAGTTCAAACAATGATCCTAAAATATTAATCATTTTTATTACACATTTAATTACAATAATACAATTTGAAAGAGGGGGGACCACATGTACATTACCAAAGTTTGCAAGAACCTACTAAATTCTAAAAATAAGGAACGGTTCTTTTATTAAATATTTTTAGTTTTTCAAAAATTACGTATGATTAATAATAATTAATAATAATCATTCGGAAATATTGGGTTTTCAAAAGGTTTAATTTTTTAAAAATTTTACTTAATAATAATTAAATGACCTGCTTTTTTTCAATCTAGGGTAAAATTAAATTAATAAATTAGTACAAATGCGTGTCTTTTCTATTGGCCCCATCAGTGTCACTCTTGGGATTCTTTGTAGGAACTCGTTTGCGGTCCATTATAATTGATAATTTTTTTGGTACATTTGTACGGTTACTATATTCTATAATGATACAGATTTTTTTTAATAATTTAAGTAATTTTACGTAAAACCGAAGCTTTAGTGAGTTCCACTAACTGAAAATTATCGGTAATTTTTCGAGGTAGTTTTATTAAAAATTAAAATTTATATTATTTTGTCCTAATTTTATGCAATTAAAAAGGGTTGCTGTGGTAACCTAATTAGAGATTTCGCGGATTATTAACTATAAAACTTTTTATATTTTGTTTGTTAATTATAGAAGTTTGTAAATTTTAAAATGTTGTGGTACATTGATTATCTTTCTAAAGGGAAAACAATTCTGTCAAACACAAAATTAATTGCTTTTGGAGCAAACATTTTTTATTCCTTTGCTATAATAAAGTCTTCATTTTCACCACCAAAAGTTAAAAAATTATCAATTTTGGCGTAGCCTAGAGTTATTAAAAAAAATCGCAATTTTAATAGTAGTTATCGAAGGGGTTAATTTGTTAAGGGTAGAAGTCACCATGGGTGGTCACACATTTTGGTTTTCTGCATGCAAGACCGCTCCCTTGTGTCAAAATTTTCAGGTGACTGATGAATTATACGAATTTTATTGCTGATTATGATTTTGTGGTTCCGCATTAGAAACTTTGTTTACCTCCGTCCTTTACTTGAGTTTACATTTTTTGAGTTTACAACTCCTTTAATGATACCGTATTAATGTAAAATACCACTTTTAAATTGAAACATTTAATTTTATTTGTTTAATGTAAATAAATAAAACATGAGCAATTTTACTAAACGATTGCATCGTTGAATTTGGACATTAATATGTATGAGTTTAATTTAAAGGGATATCTTTGTTAAAGTTAACTTGAATGAATTTTTATGTAAATAATACATTTATAATAATTATAATGCTATTACTTAACCAGTTATAAAGACATTAAGATTGAAATGGGTTTTAACAAATAATAATAATAATTTTGAAAAAATTATACAATCAAAAGATTTAAAATGTCAAAATATCAAACAGTTTAAGTTTTTTTAAAAAAATTAAGTCAATGAAAAAAATAGAGAACTTTATATGTAGAGTTTGTGTATAATTAAGAAAAGGTGTTAATGATACAGTCCAACGCATTTTCTGTCAATCAAGAAAACAGCCTTTATATATGAAATTATCACATAGAGAAAGTTTATCAAGTTAAACGTTTTTGAAATAAAAAGTAAGCACGTAATTACCAAAGATGCAAAAAAGTATAGTACAAAATCATAGTCATAATAATTATAAGTATTAAGGTGTTGTAATTAATTTTAATTATTTTCATCACTTCCTATGGTATATAATTAAATAATATATCATGATAATATATTAAATACTATCAAATTTTTTTGTATGAATAAAATAATATAGGTAGTACATATTTTTAAACTTTATAGAAGATATTGAGAGACTGATGGGTACATAATATTTTTCTAAGAATAAGGTACATTTGATTTAGGTAAAATGATTCCGTTATATGGGTCAAAATTACAATTAACATTTTAATCTCAACCTATATTATGTTACAATTAGGGTAAAGTTAAGCTTTTTTTTTTTTATTTTGTAACATTTTTTCAGTAGCACGCTTTGATAGTTTTCTAGTAAAATTTTTTGTGTGTGATGTAAATACCGTTAAATTTTGTTTGACACGTATGAAAAATAAGAAGGCATTTTTTTACCTCTATAATTTTGTTAAATTAAAGCAATTTTTAGACTTCTCGCAATAGCAACTTTAATTGAATATATTTTAGATTAAGCCGGAGTCAAATAATTTAGATAAAAGTAAAAGTAAAATAAAGGACAAACTATAGTGTGATAAGCACTCTAACGATGCAGATTATTAATTTAGTTGCTTTGCGAAATAGTCGATATTTTGGAGACGGAACCATGTAGTACAGGAGGGGACCACCGCTAGCGTGCTTGTCGGGGAGACCACGATACTGAACTATGGCGGATACTGGGTATTATGCTTCATAGATATCGCTTCTAAAATATTTTATGAAATGTCAATTAGAAAATTTATTATTCATAATCGTCGCATCAGAATCAGAGTATTCTATCTCCATTTATCTAAATTTTACAATACAGCTGTTTAAAGATTCTCTATTGCATTACTCGCCACTATATAGAATAAAATTGATTCTTGTTTTAACGCGTATTGTAAAATATTTTAGCAATTTTATTATATTAAATTGTAGAGAAATGAACATAGATTAATATGGTATAAATAACTCGATTTCTCAAAAAATTGGAGATAGAATACTCTGATCCTGATGCGACGATATGCCGTTTATCACCTAAGAAATAGTAAATGATGGAAAGTCACTCGAATACGAAAGTTTAATCATATTTTTATGAGTACATCAATCGCCCATAAAATGTAGAATATTATTCTTAGACAAAAACCGATTTTTCTCATCGAAATACCTACGAATTCGTCGAAAAAGTAATTGTGTTCCAACATACGTATTTTGGGGTCAAAAATTTTCAAAGGGGTTAGTTAACCTTCTTTTTTGGTCGATTTTCAATAAAACTATAAATCCCTCTTATTGTGAAATCGTTTACGTAAACTGTAAAAACAATGGAAGAAAAATCGGGTAGTAAGCAGGGGGGGGGGGGCAAATTCTTTCCTATTATAGAGGGGAAACTCTTCTATGAAACTTTTTTAGAAAAAGTAACCTATCTAGGTACTTAATTTTCTTACATTTTTAAAATGATTTTTCCTTTAAACATGAAAACGATACTAATTTTTTAAACAGTCTTTTCTATAAAGAGAAAGAAAATTTGAACGCTATATAGTATATTATGTATACGGATTGGATAGAAGGAGAGCAAGAAAAATATTTTAATGCTTATTTGAAATCAAATTATTTATGATGGCAATACTCGTACATAGTATCAAATAATCGTAAAGAAAAAAAACTGAAAAAATAGTTCATTCCACACTTAAAATTCAATGTTGTATAAATTATTGGTTACAAAATCAAAACAAGGGGTTGTCCAAAAAGGATTCCTCAATATTTTCCGACTTATTAAACCCTCTCCCGCCTTTGTTACACAGTTGGTTATAATCTTTGGACTCTTTCCGATAAAATTTTTTACAAAATATCAAGAAAAATATTCAAACACAATTTTTTAGGAAATCCTATCAGGGTTTTTTATGTGGACGTCACATTTTGTGATACCCCCTAGGTTAGGCATAGACGTCTTTGATGGACGACCCCAAATTAGAATTTTAAATTTACAGAAGAATTTTGTGTGAATAATAATATACAGTTTGGTTGGAGATGAGACGTTTTCATCTAATTTCTTCATAGCAACTGATGTCTTCTTTGTGGAATGATTTATTATGTTAAAGAAGGAAACAATAATTGTGATCTCGTTACCATGACGACAGATTGAGGTACATAATTTTAACACAATTTTTTTTGCATTGCATAAATTGACTCTTGTATGCATTCTACAGAGGGAAATAAATCTCGTCTGGGACACCACCACAATCTATGGTGGTTATAGCCTGTTTCATAAAGCTTTTGATCAGCTGATCAGTCGGTGATCGTCTGTTAAGTGCTCATTTGAGTCTCATAAAGGTTTGTCAACACTTGATCAGCTGTCAAATCTTGATCACCTGAATTTCTAGGATCAAGCGCTTGATCAGAGATCAACATGATATTCTAACCTAAAATTTAAAGTACTGATAAAACATATTTAAATTGTTTTGAACCACAAAAAATGAGATATTTTGATGTAAAATCATGTCATCTGTTATCAACAAGAGTTAATATTACAAAAAAACCACATAATATACAAAAATAATTTAATGTCAACCAAAAGTAAACAAACATGAAGTTAGCGCAAATGTTACTGTTAAGCGGAGAAAGCTTTATGAAACCCGTTGATTTTTACACTCTGATCAACGTGATCGGAGATCAGCTGATCGGTGATCAGGGGCTGCTGATCAAGAGTTTTATGAAACTGGCTATCATACTTCACTGACTAAAACCTCTAGTTTATCGTTATAAAATTAAACCCCGTAAAGATCATAAATTCATAGAATTCATATTTAACGTTTTCTGCCCTTTCGAGACTTGTGGTTCATCATCATCTTGCATCAACTTTATCGTCGTCGTCGTCTGCTTCACCGTATAGGCTCAGGCCTGTTCCGATTCTCAGTCAGCCCATCGCTTTCTTGGACGTCCTATATCTCTCTTTCCTCTTGGGCAGTATTCCATGGCGCGTTTTGGCAGCCGCTGGTCTTCCATCCTTTCCACATGCAGAGAAGATATGTAATTCTTCTCTGATGTCTGCATTTGCCTTCATGTCCAACAATGTACAGCCATTCACTGATCGCAGGAACCTCATTTCTGCTGCCTGTATTCTAGCTTTCTGTTGGGTTGTTGTTATCCAAGTCTCGCTGCCGTAGAGTAAGGTGGGAACCGCCATTACCTTGTAGAACTTCATTTGTGTTTCTCGTCTACATTGCTTTCCTAGCGTTCGTCTAATTGTTCCACACATTCTTTGGAAGGAAGTTACTTTATTTGCGATATCGTTGTCATACTCGTACGATACGTCGCATCCTAAGTACTTGAAATGCGAAACCTGTTCTAGGCAGGTATTATTTATACATATTTTTGACCTAATTGGATCCTTTCCTTTAAAAGCCATTATCTTCGACTTTGTGATAGATATTTCGCAGTTATATTCCCTAGACAAGACATTCAGCAGGTGCATTGCTCTTTGCAAATCATCCTCTGTAGCTGCTATCAGTACTTGGTCATCTGCAAATAATATTGTGTTGACAAATTTAGCCTTCCCAAGCTGTATGCCATGTGGAACCATTGGCTTCCAAGTTTTTATCATATCATCTATGTATAGATTGAACAATATCGGCGACAAACCACACCCTTGTCGAACTCCTTGATTGATACGTATTACTTCTGTATCTTCGTCATTATTTATAATTTGTATAGCAGTGTGTTTGTATAAACTCTTCACGATATCTATTAGGTGTCTTGGGAAACCTCTTCTCTTCAACACTTTCCACAGTTTCTTTCTGTTGACCTTATCGAAAGCTTTTGTATAGTCCACGAAGGCAACATGTGTCTCTAAGTTTTTCTCTCTTCTTTTTTCTATTATTTGTTTAAGCGTAAAGGCAGCGTCCGCACAAGAACGCCCTTTTCTAAACCCATTTTGCTCTTCTTCAAGGAGAGTTTCCGCTATTATTTGTACTCTGCTTGTTATTATTCTTGCGTATAGTTTGTAACCTGCGTTCAGCAAACTTATTCCTCTGTAGTTGTTAGTGTCTGATCTTTCTCCTTTCTTGAACAGTGATACTACCTTGGCTATTCTCCACTCTTGTGGTATTGTCTTGTAGCTCCAGCACATATTAATAAGATGTAATAGTCGGAATTCCAGCAAAGGTCCACCATACTTCAATAGCTCAATGTTCATATTGTCGGTGCCCGCAGCTTTACGATTGCGCAGTACTTTCATTGCATTGTGAAGTTCTTGTATCGTTATATGATCCACCCCATCACATCTGTCAGTTGCGTTGACGTCGTCATGGTTTTCCTCTGTGTTTTGGTCATACCACAGTTTCTTATAATGGTCGATCCAGACATTGGAAGGTATGGTGTTAATTTTAGAAGAGTCCTTTTCATCTTTGTTCAGGTGTTTCATTATTTTGTAAGCGTTTAGCTGTCTTCCGTGAATATCGTCTTCCATATTAGCGATATATCTTCTCCAGCTTTCATCTTGCGCCTCGCGTATTATTGTTTTTGTTTTATTTCTCAATTCTTTATACTGCTCCTCATTCTCTTGTGTTCTATTTTGTAGATATTTCTCATAAGCCTTTTGCTTCCTTCGGATTGCTTCCTTTATGTCTTCATTCCATATCGTCAAACCTCTTTTTTTGTAATTCTTTTTTCTTTTCCCAAGTACTTCACATGCTGCACTGTTTATTGCAATTTTTAGATTTGTCCACTCCTTATCTATATTATATTGGGTGTTCATATTATGTAGGTGCTGTGTTAGTCGTGTTTGATATAGATGCCTGATACTTTCTTCTTGCAAGAGGTATGTCTTGTATGTGTACTCCTCCCTTCTTCTCTCATTTGTCGATTTAGACTTAACCCAAGGTCTAGGTATCATTATTTTGCTTACTACTAGATAGTGATCTGAATGGACATCAGGTCCTCTATATACATGAGTATCTTGTACCAAATTAGCTAACTTTTTATTAACTATTACGTAGTCAATGAGACTTCTTAAACCTCTGGCTGTCCATGTGTATTTATTGACATCTTTTTTCCTGAAGAAAGTGTTTGTTACTTTGAGGTTATTGTATGTAGCGAATTGTCTCAACTCATGGCCGTTATCGTTTATAGTAGGCTCTCCTTGGGTTCCGACAATATTCGGTATAGGCGTTTGCCCTACTCTAGCATTAAGGTCTCCTGCTATTACTATGTAATTATTGCTGTTGACTTGGTTGTATACTCTTTGTAGTGTTTTGTAGAAAGTTTTGGTTTCTTCTTTCTTTCCCTCCTCGGGGGCATACACTCCTATGATTGTTAGGTATCCTCTCGCAGTTCTAAGATCTACTACTAGTATCCTTTCATTTATATTTCTGTAACCGTGAACCATCTTTTTGCATCTACCATTTATCAGCACAGCTACTCCTGCTTTTGCTCGCGTCTCCTGCGGGACTCCGCTCCATATGAGCATGTGTTCGTCTATATCTATCGAGCCTTTAAGTTTCTTTTTGGTTTCCGTTAACACCATCAAATCAATATTTCTTTGTCTCATAGTATCATCCAATTCAATTTGTTTAGCTGTCATCCCTCCTCGAATATTCCAAGTTGCAAAATTCAATGTTTCCGCTATCCATCTCGTCTTATCCTTTTTCTCGCCATGTTCATTACCATTAGATCCGTCCTTTTTTCCGAGGCTGACTGTGAAATTTCGAGTAATTTGGTTTACCGCCAAGTTAGATTACCAGTCTTACGTTGGCTGGATTTTTTATCGACCTTCTCTGGTATAGATCCATCGTGTTTTGCTGGACAGGGCTACCTCTAGTAGGATGTGACTCTTCGCCACGCACGATGGTCTTGAGTAGGGAGAGGCTAAGGGCCTTACGGCGTCTATACTGTCTCGCTTCACCTACTCCTGGGAGTTGCACCCCCTCAGCCCCTTTATAAAAATTTAATTTATTGTAAAATCATAGATCGGCATTTTCTGCGCTTTCATAAAACTTAATCCAGTTGCTGTAGAGCCGCTAGCCGTACAGCAGCTTCTTGTGCCATTTTGTTCCTTTCCTTTGATGAGAGGATTGAATGTATTATTTTATCTATGTACATCCAATCCTCCTGGCTACGATTACTGGGGTCTCCGGGGTTAGTTATCCGGGGTTAGTATCCCCGTGCCCCTATCCCATTTATAGCAACGAAATGCAAATTGTTCATAATTTTAAACATAATTTTTCAGGCATAACTTTTTTACGGATCCGATAATTTAACGTTATTCCATCACTGTTCTAACATTTCTCAATGCTCGCGTTAAAATGATAACAGGTTGAGGTACTTTCGTGATAAAAAAATTAATACATTATCTTAGAAAAATGTCATTATAAATATTATTATATCCTGAAGGGGAGGAATTTCTTATAATATTTTGGGACTGCGTCCATGACATTTTTTGTTGAATATTTTCCATTAATATTTAATTTTTTTAGGGATGATTATCTGTTGCTGTGTAGTCACCAAGTTTACCTAATAATTATAAAATAAGGAACGCTCGTATTTTTATCGCCTAAATATTATTTTTTAAATCTTCTGTTTCATTTCTGGATTGAAATTTATATTTCAACCTTTTCGATAATAACTAATTGTTACATTGGTAATTTTAATCGTTATTATTATGGATGGATTACTTTGGGTTTAACCTATAGCTCTCAATCATTGAATTATTTTTTCTTAAATTTTTTCCTTATCAATTTTAATATCAAAATTATCGGTACAAAAATTAAAATCAACAATATCTAAAAGTTGACAAATTTTATAAACAAAGATCTCTTGAAAGATTGATCAGAAAATATTTTACTACATACAAACCAAAAGAATAAGAATAAGATAACAAAAATATTAATTAACATAAAATTTTTGGTCCGAACCTCGGGATTCGCGGCATTTAATATAATAGTTCGGTTCTGCAGTGAACAATGGCATTCTGGAATGTGAATGTGACTAAGAAAATCGGAAGCTAAAATGTAAAAAAAATGAACTTTGCCAAATTAATGCTAAAATATTTAAATTTTACATATAACTTGATGTACATGATGTACATTTTAAGTATTCTTAAAACATTTTTGAAACTTTGGAATTTGAAACTGATGTATTGATTGATTCTGATACTACAAAATGCACTATTCTTGATTATTGTGATTCATGAGTTGGAAGGTAGTAAATAAAATGAACAACGAAAATACAAATTAAAGAAAAGTTTGAACAAAAATTGCTACTCCTTATAAAGAATTAATACAAACCCATCATCATAACTTCTTGTACCTATATATATGCGCATAGAAACAAAAAGGTACAATATGAATTCCAAGCACTAATTTTTGGATAATTTTTTTCATAGTTATTCCTTGCTTAAAAATTTCCAACCATAATATACTGAAGTATCAGAAAAGATTACTTTTTTAAATTTCTATTCAAAAGGGTAGTTCTATTGGTTTTGATATAGAAAATATACTTCAAAGGTATTCCTATTTCTATAAAATGGTTATTGTTTAACAGTTTTTTTTTGATAAATTATTATAGGATACTGCAACCACAAAATAACATTTAAAAATACACAATACCTTATGTAATTATTCAACATAGGTATAAGTATAAAACACATACCTGTATTTTCCTATACAAACCTCATGCATTTTACCAGTTATTTAATTACACGCTTTTTATCATTAAACTTTCAGTTTATTTACTTAATCCAATTTTGTAATTAATTAGTCGAGTATGCATTAAATAATTTCTTCACAATGTTTATAATTATTTACTTTTTATATGTGATCAATTGTTCCATGAATAATTATAATTTTCATAACTAACGCAATTTGTCAGTTAATTGAACACATTCTTAACATTTCTTTATTATGGTTTCCAGTTTTTATTAGAATTGTTACATATATTTTCGACATGAATTTGCAACAAGAGGTATATAAAAGGTTCGATTTTATTGTAACCATATCACAAGTATTTCACTACTTCTCCATACAACCACATCAACATACAAAATGACTACCACTTCAATGGTAAGTAAATAAAACAAAGGGTGGTAAAGAAATTAAGGGTCTTGTTTTCAGATCATTTTTGCATTCGTTGCACTTGTTATTGCTTCTGTTCTTGGCCATGGCCACCAGGAAGAACATCATGTAAGTATATGATTATGAAAAACTTTAACGTTGAGTGCAGCAGGAAACTTGATAAATTTATCAAGCTTGACACTAACGGTTGCATAAAAGTCAATTTGTTATTCATGGCTTTGTTAATTTTAGGCGCCCGCCCACTATAAATTTGAGTATGCAGTCCACGATCCTCACACAGGTGATAAAAAACAACAATACGAAATCCGCGATGGTCATACTGTCAAAGGAGCATACAGCCTTGCCGAAGCCGATGGCACCTTAAGAGTCGTAGAATATACTGCCGATCCTCACTCTGGATTTAACGCAGTTGTTAAAAAAATTGGTCATGCTCATCACCCACAACATTATCATCAACATCACGGAGGTGCTAACCACGGTCACGGTGGAGCTGGTCATGGAGGTGCCCACAGTCATGTCGGTGTCACTCATTTTGGTTACCAACATTAATTATTGTTAAACTTGTTATAAAAATTGTTAAAATGGACACAAAATAATAAAATTTGAAATTTAGTTTATTTGAATTTTATTGGTCTGAAGCTTTTCAAACTATAACAATGTTGATATAAAAATGGATTTCTTCGTATATTGTTACAATTTCACATCCTCCTTTGCAAACTTCCTCAAGTGCAGATTGTTCTTTGTAGATTACAAGGTACAGGAAACAAGATCCTTTAGAGTTTTCGATTTACCTGATTCTTTTGCTGATGCTAGTGTAATATTTCGGAAACCATTTCAATATCGTTTTTAGAATAAAATTGTATTTCATCCACACGTTTTGTGAAGTGGATTGTATTTGCAACTAAGTTTTTTATAACCAAACAAATTAAACATGGAAATATTTTTTAAACAATTTATTTAAAAAAATAATTATATTACTTTACACATTTTTACATTTTATTCTAATTTTACTTACAGTAATATTTAAACTTAAGATTACTATGTACAAAAAATATTATACATTATTTACAACTTACACAATTAATTACTAATAAAATTATTGGTATTTGTGACTGGCACTAGGATAATGTAAAAATCCTATAAATATATTATGTAACTTTGGAAACAGCATTTACAAACAATATTTTTTTTACATCAGATTGTCGAAAAATAATTATGCGCTACATAAATTATCCACTTTAAGTCAAATTCTCTCTGAAATCTACAGACTAATACAACAACTAACAAAAACTAGCCTTTGGCAATGAAACAATTTAACAATTAAAATAATTTTTAATACTTAACATCTTCACTGGGTCGCTGATCCAATAAGTCGTATAATGCGGAAATGTAGGTTTGAGCCATTTGGAGGGTTTCGTATTTGCTCAATTGTCGATCTTGACCTAGTTGCGGAAGAAACGTCCTCAGCCTGTCAAAAGCTTGATTGAGATTCTGCATTCGGCGACGTTCTCGTGCGTTTGCTGCAAGTCTTCGCTTCTTTAAAACCATAGGAGTCACACGTGTTTTACACCTCGTCGGATCTGGGCTCGAACTTTGATAACCTTCTGATAGACTGTCGTAACTAACAGGAGTAATACAATCACTGCCCCATCCTGCATTTCCAACTTCTGTTGGTGAACTGGCCGATAGCATGTACACGTAACCGAACGATTCCGGGGACTCCATCGAAAAATGCGATTTTATTGCTACTTTAGTAACTGACCTTCCCGACACGAAATTCGGATCAAGTTTGAAGAGTGGACTACCTGTTCTTCCTTATAAATACATCCTGTACCCACCCCTACCCGCTCTATTGTTCACCACTGCAACCACCCCTGCGGCGCGTGCCATTCAACTAATATAAAATATGGGTTGCTTAATTGTTCATCAAAATTAATTTTTTAATTGCAATCGATTGATTTTTATTTTTGTTATTGTTATAACTTATCCGATAATGATAAAACATCAAGGTTGCTGTTTAAATTACAACTCAATGTGAAGAGCGTTATAAAAGCACACTTGATCCTAACAATAGTTTCAGTATTGTCGAATTACCGTTTTATAACCTACTTGTTAAGACTATCTTAATTTTACAGGTTGAAAAGAGATTTACCATTTCAGCACCATAAAAATATTTACAAAGTTTTTTAATATTAGGTAAAATAATAAAATGTTAACGTACAGTTTTTTTGAGAATTAATTGAAAAACTTTTACATGCACAAAAAAGTATTTTTAAAAGTGTCACCCCCTTGAAAAAGTGGAAAAAATGTGAGGGATATTGTTATTGTTATATAATTATTGATTATTGGAAGATTGGTATAGATAAATTGAACAATTTCAACACCAAGGACAAATTAGTATGGAGGAGAACATAAAAACTGCTTTAAATTTTCATTTTTTATTTAAAGAAAAACCTCCAGTTGTTGAATTTTTATTGGCGAACATGGAAATCTTTTTAAATAATTGTAAAAGTTTTCTTTTAGCAATGAAAATCAAAATTCTCATGAGCTTTAACTGAAGGTTATTTCTATAAACAATTAAACGGTTAGCAATTGTTATTAAAAACCATTACAGTTATAAAAACTAATCCTAAAGTTTACATATGATTTGATTTATTTATTTGCGGGATTATCCCTTGGTACAGATAAATTTGGGAGCGATCGGGATTCGAACTATGATCTTTAGGTCTATAGCTCCACTCTCTAACCACTACACTAAAGTACCTGTACATACCCAGGCTATCAATAAAGTGGTTATTTTCATCAATAACCATTATTAACTGTATTGCATTGCAGCAATAGCGTGGTAATTTCATATTCATATGTATTTTTTTCTGAATTTTTTCATTAGTTCCTACCCATTTTTGATTTATTCTTTTAGGAAAGTAACAATAATTATTGAACCTAATTGAAGGTAGCTCTCAGAATCGGCTGGTTTTGAAGCTTTTGCTGTGTTGGATTTTATATGAGACACTTCGAAAAATACTTGTTTTGACTTATAAGATTACCAGAAATGTTTTTTGATTTTAAATTTCTCAAAATATAATATTTTTGGTTCAGTAAATTTTATAGTGGCAAGGTCACTTTTTGTGATGAGTCTAAAATTTGAATCTGAATTAGCACCGACTCACAAAAAGTCGACATGTTCCACATAAAACATGCAATTCTTCCTTCCAACCCTAAATTAGTAAAAATTTGTTAAAATAGCTGAAATAAAATGGAAAGAAAATATGCACATGCAAAATATGAACAGACGAATTATTTTTACAGCCTTAATTACATTCTTTATTTATTTTAGGATGATGAGTTGGGGCAAAGTCTTTGTGAATGATGCGCTGAATGATATACCTAACGCAATATCCAACTCGCAATAAGATAAGGTAAAATAAAGCGTCCATAGATTTCCTGGGATCGTAGTCCATTATCATTTCATCTTGATGGACGTTGATAGAGATATTATGGGCTGCAAACACCCAAAGCAAAAATATCGCTGAGATAGCAAAATAAAAAGCCGTATGTTATGAAATACACAGACACGATGGACCTTCTAGCATGACTCGGATGTGATTATTTGGATTACGGCCTCACAGGATCAGGATTGTTACCATACATGATGGATTTTATATAGGTTTACTCTTTTTGACCATACAGGATTTGCGTAATGGAAACGAAGTGTACACGAAGACACAAAACTAATATGTGTCAATACAAAGGTGTGGTTTGCCTCCAATATTATTTAAGGCGATTTGCAAAAAGCAGTGCATTTCAGCTAATTTATCTTGTCTTTAAAAGGAAAGGATCTTATTGGGTCCAAAATATGCATAAATATCGTTTGCTTGGAATAGATTTCGCATTACAAGTAGAATAGACGAGAAACCAAAGTTATGGCGGTTTCCACCTTGCTCTACAGAAGCGAAACTTGGACGAATAGAAACAAGCGCAAAAAGCTAAATTAAAAGCAGCAGAAATAAAATTTCAAGTAGTTTGTTAAACATGAATAAAAATGAAGATATCAAATAAGAACTGCAGATCTTTTCTGTAACAGACAAGGTTAACGATTAATAAAAGCCAATGGAAGGAGCATGTCCAAAGAATGGATTACTTTCGACTACGAAAAAGATCCATAAATTATGATCTAAGTGCGAAAAAATGATGATCCGGCAAAGCAGACGACGACGGTAACAAAGTAGACGAAACAGATAAGCAGCATCCAATGTTTTTTCTTAGCTCGGATCTAATGCTTTAATGACAATAAGAGAACCGCTTTAACAGAATATGGACATAATTTAGCAATACTAATAAAATTTAGCAACAATTGTGATGACTTGAGAAAGCAGAATACTGTGGACCCGGTTCATTGGCCTGCTAAGCTTTGGTTTTTTCATCATTTGTTTTAAATTCACAATCAAATTCATGATAACCCTGTATTTTCATATAGTTTACCTTCAGATAAAATTTGATATTTGTTGGAATCACACCATCAAAAGTTTGGTGCGAGAAGTAGTGGTAACCAATGAAAAATGACAAAATGGAATAATTTCAAAGCCAATCCATTCTAGATAATGTCCATTTCCAAAGAAAAACTAAAGCTTAGGAATTAAGTTGGTTGAAAATGATGAAATAACCTATATTATGGAAATGAATGTTATATTGAAATCAGATCAAAATATATGGTAAGGTGGGGAGCAACTATTGCGACTACTTGTCGATTTGTCCCAAAATTTTACCGAAGGACGATTAATCCAATGACTGAGAGAATTAACCATGTGGGTTAGTTTTGAGTATTACAAATTTAGCTTTACTCTTGATTTCATACATTTTATATTCAAATTTACATTTATAACAATTTGTATTTTATGGAATACTAAGCAAGTTTGTTATAGGATTATTATTATTGCACATCACTGTTTTCATTTTTTTCAGTTATCTAAATTTGTTTACATCCCAAACCTCTATGTCAAAATTGCTCGTCTCTTCGATTAGCAGTAATTGAGGACGGAATTGTTTTTGTGTCTGGGAAGTTAAAACTGAAATTTAGATTTTAATAATTTATTGCATGTCGTGTTTTATGATGCATCTTGTTAAGTATAGAATTTAGGGTTAGAAAAAAGGTAGCTTGTTAGCCCACGATTATTTGAGTGCAGAATTATGATTTCGTGTGATCAATGTACCTTATTACCAAAGGAAGTAGCGGTTTGAGCATCAAATTAAGTAGCTTTGAAAAACCTCAACAACAAACAATAGATCCTAATCGGGTTTGCGCTTTCACGTCACGGATCTATATAAAATAAAGGTTCCCAAATTAACAAGAATATAAAAAAATCTTCGCACAACGCCGACTCTAATTCTAAATCGGGAAAATTAATATTTTTAAAAATTAAGTATATTACGTGACTAGACAACATTTGAACAGGAAGATCTAGTTTATTTTGGCTACTTGTGTTAACAATAACCATAATTTTTATGGTAACCGTAAAGCTTCTTTCACAAAGACTTGAAATTTTTATGAACGAAATTCCAAATTGTGGTATACATTTTTACCTATATATTTAAATATTTAAAATTGTGTCTAAGAATGTATAGCACTTGCATTATACTTATTATGCGTAAAATATTTTAACTTGGTTTATATAATTTAGAATTTTTGTATTTAGTAAAATCACGCAAGCCCTCGCCCCAAGTTGTTACAGTTTGGAAGAACCGAAACCTATTTGGTTTGAAAAATTATAATTTACGTAGAAACTTAACCGAATGTTAAAATATTTGTATTTTAACTGTAAATCGAATGGGTCGATTGAAATTTCTACATACCTACATAATATCTATTAAATAATATAATTGATTCAATATTTTAATGGTTAAGTTTCTTTGTAGATGCCTCATTTACATAATAGTACAATTACCATCCAATTGCGTGAAAATCTTGTAAGTAAATTTCCGCCTTTGGCTTGCGTTTGCTTATCCCCAAAACCTTTTTAATTTGGTTAAACGAAACATTTGTTTTTGGTGTTATTATTTTTAAAGTGCATACAGGTACTTATTATCTGACATACGCGTAAAGAAGTTTAAAAGTTCTAATTAGTTTAAAATATTTTTTCTGCCTGTTTTATAACGAAAAGTAATCAGGAAATGAAAATTAAAGCGTGAAATGCAGTGCAGGTAAGACAAATTATTGTTACACAATGACATAAACGAAAAATTGTACAATACACGCCAAAGGCCCGTTATTTTAAAAAAATAAGTGATTTTTCGAGGACCACAATGTCCACAATTTCAACGTCATCAAGTTCGTACAAAAAGCTCGAGTTTTTTATATTGGCGGTAGGTTAGACCTGACGACATAGCATCACACCTTACAAGCGTATCACTGTTATTTGATTCCACTTATGAGTTGTTAATCGCTCATCAAGAGTTTTTTTGTTCCTAAAGGGGTAGGTAAATTCTTAAAAAATGTTACTATGATTTTTGAAAAAGTGAAATACATGCATATATGAGGAAGCAAGACAAAGTTCCAGCAATTTTTATATAAAAAAGTGTTCTACTGAACTAGAGCGTGCTATAATTTATTTTTTTGTCTCCAATTATTTCTTGTAAACATCTTCCTTCTTATTAACCAAAAATCCTACACCTCTTCCTAGTTATAATAATATAATGAGCATACATTAAAGATATTGTAATATATAATTGAATTTGAATCACCTTGTCGGATCTTGTTTCTTTATAATTCAAGGATAATTTTTTTGTATTTATTTGCGTGCGTTTCCAAATTTAAGTGGAATATAATTTTTGATCTGTTACAAATACGTGTCAATAATAGCTTTATATTCTTGTAATATATTTTTTATATTACTACTAAATAGTTATAACCTAAATTAAGCTTTTCATAATGTTTTCGTCAAAGCTTGCCAATAATAATTTATGCATATTATTCCAATCAGTATCCTTTCAAGATTATGTCAAGTTTTTTTCGTGTTTGTAATTCATTTCCGGAAACAATTGAAAAATGTAAGTTCAATCTTCTTAAATTGAGTTTTTTGAATGTTTATATTCTAAATATAAATATTTTGTGTTATAAATATACTTTCGTGTTGGGTTTTCTCAACTTTTAACATTTTTAATTAGTACGTGGCTACAATAGAACTGTTCTAATTTTAAATTGTTTTGAATCTCCGTGATTTAGAACTTTAAAAATTATTTTGAGTAAAATAAATCGGTTAAATTAAACTAAAACTTAACACTGCTTTTAAAGTTTTAATTAAAAAGTTGTAAAACTTGAAAGCAGTTTAATTGAAATTAAACTACCAGAAACTATTAAAAGAGCACAAAACAGTAGAGAAGTGAGTTGATCTTATTAAAGTTAAAAAAATTCGCTTTCGTTACTTTCAGCTATATACCAAGGGCAATGATAATCATGCAAAAATTTTGGCTAAATTATCGAAAGTGTGTTGCTTAGTAGCTGCCCGACGCCGTAAGGCGAAGGGCAGTTAATTAAAGCAACACACTTGAGGGAATTATTAGCCAAAATTATAAGAATTTATCATTGACCGAGGTACATTTGGTGAGATAACTTTCTAAAAAAAATAATATAATGTTCAATAATTTAGGAGACGGTCGGAGCATAGTGGTCACGCAAGTTGACTATGGACGCTAAATACCCGGTTCGAATCCGAGTAAAGTAAGAACTTTATTCTGACCGTTCTCCCCTCGGAAAGCAATGGCAACCTACCGAGAGTAATATGCCAAGAGCATCCTTAAATGTTAATGATCTAAAGGGTCCAAAAGTTGATCTGTGGACTATGGGGAAGCGTAATAACCACCCCACCAACATTTAAGGATCACGACGTTTCTGTTAAGAAGCATAACGACTGTATGATGATGAATTTAGAAAATGAATAGAAAATTAATTATATTTCTTCACCACAGCTATTTATTGTCAAATAGAACTAAAGCAACATACTTGAAGGAATCATTAGCTGAAATTATAAAGATTTCTCATTGACCGAGGTACATTGGGTGAGATATTTTTGCCTCTTTCTAATTTTCTATCACTTAAAATATTTGAGATTTCCATTATTGTGGTAGTTAAATTAGCTTTTAAGTTGAATTGAATTCAATTGAGGATATACATTTTTGGGGTCTGAAGATAAATAATGTTAGCCCACAACTAATGCATTGATTTAGAAAAGACACTTACAACTTTCTTATTATACTACAGTGTACTGTACATAAACATAATGTTTGAACTCCTATTCTGGATCTATTTCCTTAGTTTCTTCACTGAAATCATTGATTGATTATCAAATATTTTTGGCATCGTTAGACCAATTTTTCCAAAATTTCCAATATTTGGTTGTTGTGGTAATGATAACTTTGTTTTTCAATTCAATCTCTTTTAAGGCAATGCATAGTAGGACCTAATTTTTCACTTTGTTCTGGCAGGGAGGAGGAAATCTCGTACGAGGCACCGTCACCATCTATGACGGTATTAGTGTCAGACTTGCACTGACGGAATCCTCCTTCTTCCCCTCCTTTGCTATATCAATCTGCCTTTCTGCATTTGCTTTTACAGCTAAAGGGGTATCATCGTGTGGTGTTCCTTCTTTTGGGTCATCTTCGCTTTATGCTTCTTGTGATGGTCAATGGTTGGTTTCGCTGTTGTTAGTTTGTCCTGATTAGCTTAGGCGAACAGCGGCATCTGCTTCGCGTTCTTCTGTATTTTTTTTTCTGCCAGAATTTTATGGATCATTGTTTCTATCAACAACCAGCTTTCGCGGCTCTGCAGCACGATATCAACCACTACTTCGGGTCTCAGTTGCGTGTCCAAACCCAGCTCGGCTTCTATCCGTGGAGATCCATTTAGAGATATTGGGTATGACGCTCTTCGTCCATCGGTCGGTGTTAGCTTTCTGCCACCTGCATTGGTACTCGTCCAGTAAATCCGGAAAGTAGCGTCAATTTCTTTGTAAAACATTTTGTTTAAAAATTACAGGATTAAAATAAAACAAAAATTACACTTCGAATTTTCAACGATATTTTACTTAATGTAAAAATAACTTGAAATCATTTAGTTTTATAGTTTATACCATGGTACAATAAATTACAAGGTATGCTCGATACCTGTTCTTAACTCGTTCAGTTTGTGCCTGATGACAACAATACATGCGTAAGATCATACCTCTTTAGTTATGATATCATGGTTTTATACAATAAAAGATTACAGATCAAGGATGACGACACCTAAGAAAGTTATCTAATCCAAAACTTTTTATATTTTGGATATATTAATTAAAGTAAAGTAAGATTGAAATTAACATATAAAATCAGACTTGTGGGAATTACTTCTACTTACATTTGGAAATACTATTGAGATTCTATCTTTTTTTTTCTTATAGGTTTCTGAACAATTTTTACCTTTATACCAACATGTTTTTTTAAATAATTATTTCAATTTTAACCTTCATAAACCCGTGGTCAAAAACTTACATTAAATACCGAGTGGGGTCCAAATGTACCCCAACATTTTTTTGGCTTATTATTTTTTTAATGTTATAATTAGGGAATATTAAAAATAAAACACATTCTGTTTATAAAAAAATATATTTTTACATAAAAAAGTTATCAGCATTGATAAATGAGTAAACGCATTTTGAGAAAATAATATGAAAAAGCAATTTATTCAAAAATTTTTATACCAATTTAGATATATATTTAAGAAACATAGCTCGAGGGAAATTAAGAAAAAAAAATTATTTTAGAAAATATACTCAAAAATTCATGTCTGGGGTACAGATGTACCCCGCTCGGGTTTATGAAGGTTAAAATGTCATCGAATTTTATCGATGTTTATTGGAGCTTTCATTGTCAGAAATAACATAGAAGATTAACAAATTGCTATTGAATCGTAATCTTAGTATTATTTACCTACAGTTTGAGTATCACTGCTCTAACTTTTGGCAACGTTGCACTCAATTTTAATTAGCTCAGCGCCTTCTATTATTGAAAAGCTAAAGTTACTTTTTGAAAATTTAAATAATATTGACGACATAATTAGCTTCCAATTTTATTCAGTTGGGCTAACTAATTATTTCCAAATTACATAATTGAAAAAAAAAATACTGAATTCAACCTATACAGAAGATGTGACTATAAAACAATCGGTTTACCTGGTTATTATGAAAAATAGAAAATTACTTTGCAATTGTTCATATTTTAGTAATAAATTGTGATAGTTTTATAAATTTTATAATATATAAGTCGCCATAAATTAAAATGTATTGTTATTTTATCAAATTTAATAAATATTAAAATGTTAAGTCTTTACAAATTCTCGTAAATAGTTGTCAGCGACCCCTATGAGACTAATTTGTCATAATATTAGCGGGCGCTTTAAAATCGGTAATTTAATATGGTTTCACCCGGAAACACCAGAGATGAAGCTGATATCACAGAAATTAATTTGTTTTATTTTATCTATTTCACCGATGCGTGGATTCAATAGATGAATTAACAACCAAAGGGGGTTTTCTATCAAAATAAATACTTTTTGTGAACATATTTTTTTATTACAATTATTTGATGTAAATTATATAATATCTCACTCATATACTCACTAGTACATATCGCTATTCCTATCTCAATTAGACCAATCGAACCAAGAATTTATTTCATAAATAAATTAAATTGCAAAAGAAAAAAGTTTACTAGATCCCATTAAAAAAATTAAAAGCGCACAAGAAAATAGTTTACCAAATCCGAAAGATTAAGTGAAAGATAATACAAAACAAGTTAATAGTATAAAAATTTTATTTTCAAAGTTAGTGCCAGTGATTGCGAGATGTAAATAACCATTAACATGTTTCATTTTTTCCGTTGAGTTTGTCATATTTCAAATTTTAATGTATATCTATCCATTTGTTTTTTTTATTTAATTTTGTTTTTTTTTGTAAATAATACTAATCTTGTGTTGATTGGCGTTCAATTTTTTTTCATAGATTTTGTATTGTTGATACTTTTCAGAAATTTAGAGTAAAGTTTTATATTATTTTTTGCGGAAATATAAAAAATGAGAGCTTGCAGCGTATAATTTCTGTGCCACTTTTGCCACCTTTTTCATTTCTGTCACAAAAATTCCAATACTAGTGGGAGTTCCTCACTTGTTTCACATTTTCCCGTAATTAAGGTTAAAAGTGAACCACTGTTCTTTTATATCTATGTATATACTGACTCAGCATTTAAATTTAAAAATTCATACATAATTAACAAGATTGCGTAAAACTACAACCGATAGTGATGCTAAAAAATTTTATTTATCCATTATAATGCCTTAAAAATAGAAAGTATTACATTTTGTTTCATATTTACCCCACAAGCCCACAACCCTATATATTTTACGCTTAAACTTTTCTTGTAATTCTTGGCAGTTTCGTATCCCTTTTCTACAACTTCATTATTTTCAAAAGTCTTATAAATGGAGCTTCCATTGCCAAAGAAATAATCAATGCGGTACAAAATGAAACTACCAGATTTCCACAATAAATTACGAGCTGCAAAATATTTCAATTAATTGTTAATTTTAGCTCTATCACTGTACTTTTTCTTACAGTTATTCCCAGGTGCATATGGAGAGGACCATCCAATTGAAAACTTGTTATGCACATTATCACCGGATGGGCCAAATATGCACAGTATGTTAATCTGCTTACGGGTAGGAAACCTCTAAAACTGAGTACAGAGTTAAATGGACCTCCATAGCCTGTGAAACATGCGATAGTAATCCATCCTATCGATATTGCCCAAGCTGTATGACCTAGTGCAGCCTAAAAATATTAAGGCAAAACATAAATAGTTCATAGTAATACTACGTTTCAAAAACACTTACGTAAAATGCTGATACAGGAAGAATTAAACCTTCCTTTCCTAATCCGTAAACTAAACTGAACAAACACGATATCGATAATATCCAGCATATTATCACAACAACTTTTGGAATAACATCTGTTTTTTTAATTTTAGTTAAGATATACCCTGTAATCATACCAATTAAGTACGGTCCAATTCGAAACCAAGGCTTGTCATAAAGTTCGTTAAATAAAGCAAACGGTTCTTCGATACGTGCAATATAATTATATTGGGTAGCTATCAAGTAAGTTGTTATCCAAGAGCTAATCAAAAATACTACAATTACAGCAACAATTAATTTGAGGCATCGCGAATTTCTAAAATTATAAATGAGTAAAAATTTGCAAAAAATAACACCAATTGATAGAAATATCAATGCTAGAGCAAAAAACTGTGTGTCGTTAGCCATGTACCATGACCATAACATACAAAATTCGTGTTGTGGAAATAGATTATTTATGTAGAGAGCATTTCGCCACCAATATTTAGCACAAGTTATATTATCTATGAGGGCGGGACTAAAGACCGAAACACTGTGAAAATGTTTCATTACCAGTTCGTTTAAGCCCAAAATATATAAGTATGCTGGCGTAAGTCTGATGTATCGATAGAACATCAACAGGAAATATTTCACAACATTCTCTTGAACATCTTTCTTAGCGCTTTTTTCAATATCGGATCGTTTAGGATGATTTCTCAATTCGTGACGTATATATCCAACCGTTACTAAAAGACCACTAAAAAACAGATTAAAATTGTAGGATATGACAATTTTAAAATAATGTAATTATTTACCTAATGAAAAAGAAAGTGTCTACGGAAAATGTTGCATTTGATATTGTTTGATATAGAAAAGATCTCTCGGTTATTGTTTTCAAGGTTTTGTTGTCTGCTATAGGGAAAAGTTTCAAATACGTGTGGGCCAATATAATCCAAGCTATCGAGAAAAATCTTAATCCGTGCAGGCAGTTAATTGAATCGGAAGGTAGCGGATTAGTATTAATGATTTTTATCCCGTTTGTTATGGCAGAGAAACATAATAATAATGTAATCGCAGAATCTGAAATTTTAAATTTAGAAGTGCTCAGTTGGTAATTTTTGTAGAGTTTGTGACTAATCTGGAGATCTGCGTGAAAGGTGTAAACGTGTCCAATAAGGCTACTGGATGGCCAGTTTAGATAATAGGGCTTATTTAGGATCTCTAAATTTGACACAGGCAAAAAAAATTATTGATATTACTTATTTTATTACTTTTAGAATTTTCCTTGTTTCTTGAATGACTTCCTGATAATTCTTTAGTTTTTAAATTTTCGTTGGTGCTGCTTGTACTATTGTTAGAGGTCAACTCAATATCACTTATTTTGGGGCAGCGATTTAATTAATATTCTAGTCCCGATGCAACAGTAACCAATAAAAATATAAACAAACTTATCCCTCTGAAACCAATAAAATACTTGTTAAATTTGACTACCGTGGTAAATTTTGAAAATTACGTAATACCCAAGTATATAAAATTTAAAATCTTCAATCAATGAATAACTTCCTGGGACGGTTCGTACATCTACCACATTTAGCGATTTAGCCTGGGATTGTTCCTGAACCAACAAACGACGTACATCTCCAACGGTACAAGACGTCGGTAAACATTGGCCCAAATGTAATTGTCTTGTCTACAAAAATAGTTTAATTTAATTAAAAATTCACAATACAGTGAAATTTAGGTTATTTCCTCAATCAAGAACTCAATATAATAGCAATTAAAAAGCCATTAATTATTAAGAAACGGTAATGAACTTGACAAATAAATTAATAATATACTACTTTTGCTAATTAATTACTAGAGATGAGATTTTTAGGTCGTTAAAATTCAAAAAAGGTACCTAAAAAGGTCATAAAAAATGCTATTTTAGGTCGTATAAAGTCAAAAAAAGGTACCTAAAAAGGCACTAAAAAAGCTATTTTAGGTTGGTATTTTATAGTTTCGAAACCCACCAATTAGATATTAAAATTTTAATGGCCTTAATTTATTAAATAATTATTTTTTTTAAAATAAAAATAAATTTTTTTTTTCAAATAAAAAATTAATAGAGAAAAATTAAATATAATAAAATATTTTTAGTAAAATTATAGTCCAGAATAACATTTTTTCAATAAATTCACTAGTAATTAAAGAAAATTGTCCAAAAAGTCCAAAAAAGGTCGAAAAAATTAAAAAATGGCAAAAAAGGTAAAAAAGGCAAAAACAAATAGGGCTTACGATGTAGTTTTCCATGAAACGAATTTTGGTACTAATAACATCTAAATAGGAGCTAAAATAAAAAAAGGTAAAAACCTAAAAATCTCATCTCTATTAATTACATAAAGCTAAAACGTGCATAACCTTTTTTAGTATTTTCTTTAAAATTAGGAAGAGCAGGCGGTCCCCTTATGGGGGTCATTCTGAACTCCGCCCATTTCTTATGGGGTTATTTTCATTTCACTTATTATGTAATTCTTTTTAAAAGCTTTTATTTAACTTGGTGTGACCGTTGTCCGTCGTCCGTCCCTTGGACTTTTTCGAGGCCGTTTTTAACCAACTTCCCGAAGTCCTAGAGAGCTGAAATTTGGAACATAGCTTTCACTTGCAGCGAATTTTCATATATTAATTTTGTGCGTAAATAAGCGAAAAATCGGGAAAAAACTGAAATACTAAAGCGCATGCGTGGCTGCGCATTGTACAATTTCACCATACAGGGTGAAAAGTAACATTACTAAATCGGATTCGCATTTTTAAGGACCGCATTCAGGGTGAAATTTTTTGTCTTAATGATGTATACAGGGTGAAGCATCAAACATCAAAAACACATACCAGAGGAATTCTGATAGGATGAAGCAGGAGCTGTATTTGACAAATATGTCTAAAAAATTATTTATTCATTACTTCCAGGATGTAGACACGTTTCCCCCTTTGTAAGTCGAATTTTGGGGTGCAATTGCTATCATACGTTAGAACCTAAAGGAACATTCATTATTGGTTTAGGCTTACATTTTGTAATCGAAACAAAAATTTTATGATCTGACACCAATTTCACCAAAAACTTCAAAAATATAACGAAAAAGAAAACCACATCTACCCCCCCCCCAAGATTTTGCGAATAACTCCGCGACGGTTTAGGCTCAAACGAAAAAATGGAAGCTCAGTTAGACTATAACGATGCTTTAACGTTTGACACCAATTTCACCCCAAAATTCAAATAAAGAGGGAAAATAGAAAAACAAGACCACGACCCCCCCTTCAAATTACCATCAAGAAGTTAATCGTTTGTAGAAGGAGGCAAAGCTGAAGTTCACCGATAAGAATGGAAAATGGAAACTTCCCATAGTCCTAGAGAGCTGAAATTTGGAATATAGCTTTCACTTGCAGCGAATGTTTATATATTAATTTTGTGTCCCAAAATTCCGCGAAATAGGCGATAAATTGGGAAAAAACTGAAAATAATAAAGCGCATGTGTGGCTACGCATTGTACAGATTTACCATACAGGGTGAAAAGTTACATTACTAAATCGCATTCGCATTTTTAAGGACCGCATTCAGGGTGAAATTTTTTGTTTTAATGATATATACAGAGTGAAGCATCAAAAACACATACCAGAGGAATTCTGATAGGATGAAGCAGGAGCTGTATTTGACAAACATGACTAAAAAATTAAAAATAAAAAATTAAATAAAAAATTTAAAAATTTTTAAAAAAAAACCTTTTATTTAAAATTAAAAAAGTGCACTAAAAAATAAAAAATAATTTTAATAAGAATAAACAGAGCTTCTTGGAAACATGAATATAAAAGCGTGGGGCTATCAATTGCTTACTTACCTCTAAATAAATAGCCCCACGCTTTTATATTCATGTTTCCAAGAAGCTCTGTTTATTCTTATTAAAATTATTTTTTATTTTTTAGTGCACTTTTATAATTTTAAATAAAAGGTTTTTTTTAAAAAATTTTTAATTTTTTATTTATTTGTAATGTTATCCTTGTGTATAATAATAATAACTTGTGTTATTATGAAAATTTTGTATAAATTTGTATATGTGGTGACCCCATGGGAAATAAAGACTATTATTATTATTATGATTATAATTGAAACTTACCACAGGTGTTAAATCATCATTAATATTGATGTTTATTTTAGCGACATGAAAAGAAACTTGAAATGGTATCAAATCAATTTTTGAATCTCCAATATTTAATTCCTTACAAAGTGTGCTAGAACCAAGCCAGTAATCATTACCAAAAAAAAATTGACTCGAGTATCGTCCAGACGCGTCGTACACTAAAATTGAGTTAATTTAAAAATGAAATTTGTGTCTGTTGTAGTTAGAAAGGATGATTGATAACTTTTACATGCTATTACAAGTAATTGAAGATAACAAACTTTTAACTGCCCATAGGATGCCATTCTTAAGGTTGCTTAAATAATCCAATAACTCAGAACTACAATTCTTGTTTTCCAATATGACGATACGTTTATTCCAATAGGGAACATGCATGAATAAAAAAATTTAATTAAAACAGTATTTTTTGATTAATCTAATATATTAAATAACAAATCAGCAAGAATAACTTCTATTTATTGTATTTTGTTATAAATAATCGATTTTAAAATTCACTGATAATTTAAAATATATCATGTGACCATGAACGCAACGCCATTGGTTTGACGTCATAAGGTAGACCGATTCCCGCGTATGCAAGCAGTTGGTACGTATTCAAGGTATATTATACGAGTTACTTTGGTACGTAATTCTGTTTTTGATTGTTTTATTAGTTTGTTTGAGTGTTTGTTATTTCGACCATGACTGAAAGTGGTTGTCTGCAAGCTCAGTCTGATAATTTGCCTAAAATAGACGTGTTTAAGATGAGCCATGATTCGGTATCGAGTATAATTTGCCATGTTTTTTTCTACCTATCTAAAATTGAAATAAATATTATATTATACATCAATAAAAATTGGAAGTACGTAATAAATAATGTAATGCATTCATTTTTCAACAAAACGTGAAATAGTTAATTTAATTTTGAAACCAAAACAGCTCATTTGGTGTTTTTATTGTAGTGCTCTTACATTTTAGAACAATACAATACTAACTTATAGCCCGTCTTCTTTTTGGTTTCCATGATAATAACACTAACTAACTTCAACTTTCAAAGCACAAAACTAAACTAACCCAAGATCTAAAATTTAACAAAAAATTACGCGCTAAAATATATTTGTCATGTATTGAATGTCGTTTATTAATATATTATAGAAATAGAAATATTTATAATATGTTTATGTTGGTACAAAATTAATCAAGATTAATCCTTTAATCTTTAATTCTTTCTTGAATTAGTTTCTAAACTAACGTAAGTCGTGCGTAAGTCCCATACTACCAGATCACAGAATACCAGATTACGTCACAAGACACTTAGACCGGTATGCTACATAGCATAACCAAAATGAACAATTTCTGCGCATGACGTCACGCGGCAGAACAAATTCAAGCGGCAGAATAAATTCAAATGAAACAAAATTACTAATGTTTGTTTTAATAATTTTTGAACTTGTACTATTATTTTGTGGTGTTATGTTTATGTATTTGAATTTAAATATTTGTATTGGTAGGTAGTAGGTACTACTGTTTTTATATTTTGATCGATTTTGATATTGTATGACTGCATTACGACAGGCTATATTCTCACGATATTATAAGATCATTCATATAATAAAGGTAATTGTAAACTCGACTAGTAATTATTATTTAAAATTTATTTAAAATTATTATATTAAAATGTCAAATTGTGCTGTGGCCACTTGTAAAAACTATTTCAAAATTACAAAGGATCGTGACATTAAATATTTCCGATTTCCACGTAACGATGATTTAGCAAATCAATGGTCTGTTCTTTGTCGACGAGATGATAAAATAAACATAAAAATGGTAAGTTTAAATATTAAATTTAAAAATGTTCAGCTAAGTTTGAAACAGTATCGTTGCTAGAACTACGCGATTATAAAATTTCATAAGAAAAAGAAGACAAAGAAGTGTGTTTAACACAGGAAATAGTATCGAACATTGTACAAGAACAAATAATTTCCAAAGACAATAATACATGCGAAGTGGACCCAGCTTTTGTACATTTATTTGAAGAGCCTTTATATTTGGACCACAATAATTTGGAGGAAGAAATAATTGAGCAAGAAATGTTATCGCTGGTGGTTAATTTTGAAATCAAAGAAAAAATTCACTTGGATTCTTTGAAGTATATTGCTGGTTACGTGGTGTACAAATTTAAAGAAAAATATAAATTAGGAATACCCACGAAGGAATTAGACCGTAATATGACGGCTGATTGGATACAGAAGATTTCCAGAGGGTCTCTTCTTCATCCTAATGATGGACTATGGGAATTAGCTCAAAAAATGGAGGCACAATTTTACGAATTACACAAGTCTTCCTTGTGTAAGAATAAAAACATTTTTATAGAACTAGCACAAAGAACTTTGTCCAAAATGGAAAACAACTCGGTTCCATATGAAGTAGTTTTATGTCTTATTAGTCGAACTTGGACGTATATTAGACTACGCGAACTAAATCGTAAAATAAGTTTAGAAACTACCAACGAAAATTGAACAAAAAAATGTCAAAGTTCACCAATTTAAAAAAATAAACATTATTTTGTTGTATAATTTGCTTTTAATAAATAAATGATTTTTGTAAGTTGTGCCAGAAGCAAAATAATCGAAAAATGTTTTTATTAGACTAATTTAAAATATTACAATTATTTAAGTAATTAAAGCTTTTTTTGACCTTAAAAAGTCAATTTTTAAACATAGGATGTATTTTTTAAATTTTTTTGTAATCCATGTGACGTCACATAGCGTCAAAATAGTGCGAGAGAGATAGTGCTACCATGCGCAATAGCATACCGGTGGTCACAAGTAAATGGCGCCATGCGCGGTCGTTTCCTAGCATTCAAATTGATAGATTTTTAAATATTTTTTAAATTGTTATCGAAACGAAAATTAATAAATTAAATAGTATTAATCAGTATATTTAGGTATTTTTTATCCAACTACGCTATAAAAAAAATTTATGCATCTTCCCTATTATGGTGATTATACAACTGAGACATCCATTGCATTTCTGGATATCTTTCATTTGCAACTTCCTCTATAATTGAATGTTGTTCAGGAAGCTGAATTCCGTTTGACATGTACGAAAAATCTGATGAATAATTATAAGACCCATATTTGGACGCAGTTGTACCATCACATATAAAAATTAAATTTATTATCACAATTTGAATGCAAACTAATAACTTTTCCATTAATTATTACTATTATATAATTTTATTGATTAGTATTTTATAAAAACTAGTTTACACCACTTTATCTACATTTTTGTGAACAATAAGAAGCAAACCATTTTTCAATTTAGTTTAGATGCCCGGACGGATAAGAAAAATTAATATAATTTTTCTAGATGAGGTACTGCTTTATAACTCAAAGAACGTTTGAAATTTCTCCCGAGCAAGAGAAAGGTGTGGGTCCCCCTCGAAGATTTTTTAGGAGGGTTAGCTTCCTTTTATTTCTGCTTTCGGTTTAACTTTGATTTAGGTGGTGGTTAGTTGGTGTTTTCTAGCCAATTTTCATCATCGTCGTCGATCGCATCCTGGGTAGTCTAAAATTAAAGAGGAGAGGAAAAGCCTATCAGGTTCGTTAGTTTTGTTTTTTCCGCCGGAGGGGAGTGATCGGGATTAGAAGGAGGACGACCCCCGTTAAAAATATTCTTCGGTCTAGGGATATTTGGGGTGGAAAGAGGGTTGTAGTCGCCTAGTTGATTAGGGCATGACAAGATTTCAACGAACAAACCATCAAGTGCTGGGTGTCTTTAGATGCAGAAAATTAACCTCTTTAAATTGATAATCTTTTCATTCTAATTCGTTATAATGGGAAGCAAGAATTTGAAAAAAAAATCAATTTCCCATGTTATTTTCCTATGTTCACATCGGCGGCCGGTCATCCGGTATAAATAAATTCATAAATAAATTTAACATAGGTACTACCATGACAAAAAATACGTAAATGTATACAGTATACGTAATACTATAGTCAATTTTAGTGTTTGGTCTAGACGATTTTTATACGTCTAATATTCAAATTTTAAATATTTATTTAAAATAAATTATAAAACAAATGACAGTCTTTTATTTTCTTGATTTGATATTGTTGGCAATTTTCAATTAATTGTGATTATAAAGTTGTAACTTGAAGTAGTTTTTGAGCCGTTTGGTGGGTTTATCTAACTGTTTTGTAATAGAAAATCAACTACCGGAAAAACTTTCGTGTTTTTGCATTGAATTTTATTAAAAAATTAATTAACCTTCGCATGGTAACATGGTATACTTATGTTTTAGTTAGTTTTAGATGGTACACTGGGGTCATGTGGACCCCAACAATTTAGATAATATTAATTCACTAAATTATGGTTATCAAAGGCCAAAATGACTAAAAACACAATTTCCACTTTAACAAAATAGTTACGTAAATGGTATACTGGTCTTACATATCCTAAGCTCGCTTAAATGGTATACAACTTGAAGGGCATACGGCATACCACAACGAAGAGTACGATATTATGTAAATTGTCGAGAGGGTTATGAAGCTAAATTACAAAGGTTTCGATTTGCCAAAAAAGAAATTAGAACATTTTACAGACTTTTTAAGATGTCGTGGGGTCCCAGGGACCCCCGTATACCATATATGAGAAGGTTAATACTTGAGTGCTTTTAAAAAATATTGAATATTTGGTGGTGGACAAATATTTAACTTTTAGTTAGTGACGTGGGCGTCTCCGACCCAAATTTACCATTTGAAATGTATGTAGGTAAGATTCACATCAATAATAATAATTAAATATTATACTTGCTACTTTTATTTATATTACTTCATGATAATAAAAACCATAATGAATATTTGATGTATAAATCTTAATTTTCTTTGTTATACAATTAATTACTGCCAATACATTTTTTGGTTGTTAGTTATAATTGTTATTAAAATACGGACATCATGCTTAAAGATCGCGTACTTCCTGTTACAGTATATGCATTGCATAACGGAAAAATATTTTGTAAAAATAAAAAATATATTAATTTATTGGTAATATCGCAATTTAAATTTACATGTTTTCTAAAATCATAGGTATATAGATGATAATCAAAATAAACATTTCAACTGTCTTAGAAACACTTGTTTACTTAGAAAGTTAAAAAATAGTTAAAATTACCATTTTATTGTGTAACACAACTTAATGTCGTTTTCACACCGCAATATTATGGAGTTTATTTTAAAATAAGTGTAAGTTTCTCTTGTAATGATAGAACCGAGATAGAACCTACAGCGTCCTTCCGGAAGGACGCAATCGGCACCCTTGAGAACTTTGGTAATCGTGTAATGTGAGTAGTTTACGACCTGCTATAGTTGGAGTGGAATATATTATTTAAATACGTTTAGATTAAGATTCTGCAATTTAGGCCATTTTTAAATCAACCTTCTACGTTATTCTATGGTATAACGAGAAGCAAATTAGTAATGTTTGAACTTGCATAAGGTAGTTTGTAGTTTATATGCCAAAATGGTGCGTGTAGGTGATAAAGTTAATGTAGTCGGTACTATTCTTGATTCTAAATCTGGTAATTTGTGGAGCAAATAAAAATTTGGTGATAATTGGTAGAGTATAATATACCATGGGGATGTCATGGGCCAATATTATTTAAAATTTGGCTAGGCCCTGTGGTTAACAGACAACAGAGCAATGTACAAAAGTACTTCTAGAAGCGGCATCAGCAGGACAAGTCTTTGTACGTTCTATAATGAATGGCAATGCCCACTTTTTGGGCATAGTTTAGTAGTACGCAGGGGCGGATGGGCTATCAAAAAGTTACCGGGAAATTTGAGTCGGCGGCCCAAAAATGCAATCGTCACAGCCCAAAATTGAGCCGTAGACGAAAATTTTTTGAAAGGGGCGGAGTCCCCCTCCCGTTGCGAAAAATAATTTAATACCAGTAACAAAAATTATATTTTTATTAATAACAAACCATAGTGAATACAAAAAAAAATAAAATAAAAGTGAATCTTTCATTAATTTGCTGCTGTTATTGTCGATGTCATTCATCAAGTTTTTTTCTATTTCATCAACTTGAATGACTCTTATTTATTATCTGAAAACGATCTCTCGCAAGCTACTTGCGAAATGGGCAATGAATGTAAAAATTGGTATGCCAAAGTAGGCCCATATAGCCAGACCGAAAATGAAGGTAGGGTAAACGGTGTGTATGGCCGGGCAAATTATGGGCGCGTGAGGGTGGCGGAATTTATTTTAAGCGCCGCAGGCGAAAATTTTTGAAATTTCAAGGTCAACGCGGTTTAAAAAAAATTAGAAAATTTATCAGTTTGGCAGTTATCTAAAGATAGTGTAACATTAAAAAATTGACTTAGGAAGAGTCCTAACATATAAGTCACCAATAGAGAAAGTTTATTAACGCTAATAAACGTTTTGATTGGTTTTAACGTTATAACTTCTCTTAAGTCACATCTGTTTTTGCCAAACCATCCTGTCTCTAATTACGATATAACTATTTATTAGGATATCCATGGGAAAACACAAACAAATAATTATTGATAAATTCTAAAGTTGATATTATATTTCATTATGTTTAGTTAGAAATGGGCCAATGGCCGTCAACGCGGCCGACAGCCGAGCCGTGACAAATTTTTGACCGACGGCGACGCGACGGCCCACGGTCCCACAACCGACGGCCCACGGACCGACGGCCCACGGACCGACGGCCCACCGGGAAATTTCCCGGTATCCCGACGGCCCCATCCGCCCCTGGTAGTACGCCATCGATACGTACAAGGATAATACAACAAACGAATTATTAATTTAGCTTCTTATTACCCAACGAAAACTAGCATAGATGGTCGACAGTACATCGAGACTAACGTTTATTAAATAATTTGTAATTTAATTAAGTTCCGGTACATTTACGAGGTTGCAAATTCAGATTTTGATATCTATTTGTGTAACAATCATTTGCAAGCAGATTGTAAAACTTTTCCAATTATGTGGATATCCAGTTATTGGTTACCTATAGTGTCAAAATTTCCTTTGTGTCAGACAAACACATTGTAAAGCAAAACTTCCGGGTTAAGAAAAAGTATGCAAAATTGCAAGCAAAATTGTAACTCTTTTCTGTTGCATAAACAATTATTTGCATAACTCTTGCAATTATATCAAAATAAAGTTAAAAATAAACAATAAATTATTTGCAGTGTTCGGATCATCCTAGCAGGGTGAAAATTTAATAGAAGATGTATAATAAAATTATAAAAATGTTCTCCAAGGTTTGCATATATCTCGGATTTTTAAAGTTATTGGAAATAAACGTTTTTTGTTAATTTAACAACGTTCCGGGGGGGGGGGGTGAAAAGGTTGCAAAAATCGGTTTTATTACTTTTTTACGTCCTACATTGTTATCTCAAAATTTAAAAACTTGATCTATGTCACTTGGTGCCTTATTGCCAAAGGGGGTCAAATTAATAAAAAGAAAATTTCGGTCCCGGAGAACTGGGAAAACCCACTCGGCGCCGGACAACTGGGCTACGGTCAAGTGGGCGATAAGCAAGCTTTAAACACATTAAATTGTTGATTAAGTAATCACGGCTACATAATAATAAATTAATAGGTAATTTAAACAAGTATTATTTATCATTTAGATTTACTTATTTAAGGAAATATCTTTTGTAGCAGAGCGGAGCGGAGGCGCGTAAGAGTCAATTTTGACAAGACATCCACCTACGACAGAGTTGCAAAAAAAAGCGCGATTCACCCCCTACCCAGTAGCATAATTTTCCGAGTTGGAAGGCGCTAGAACGATGTTTTTAATGAATATAGTATCCACCTACGACAGAGTTGCAAACAAAGCGCGATTCACTCCCTTCCCAGTAGCACAATTTTCCGAGTTCGAAGACACTAGGGGGATGCTTTTAAAGAGTAGTGTTGTCAAAATGGCACTGGAGCGTCGGGAGCGGAGCAAACATTAGGAAACGATTTTGTTTTAATGAAGCGACCGTTAAAACAGAAATCCACCGGTCGAGTTTAGGTTAGTGTTAGGAAACGATTTTTTTTAATGATGGGATCGTAAAAGAGAGATCCACCGGTCGAGCTTAGGTTAGTGTTAGGAAACAATGTTTTTTTAATGAGGGGACTATACTTCATTCGTGTATGCTCGGTTTTTACTTCTAAAGGCTATTATTCTGATTCATAATCCAAACATAATCCAAAATTATAATATTATGCATTAATTTTTTTTTAAAATAAAAAAAAAAAAACAGGGATCCCTCGGGTAGGTTATTGTTATAAAACGACATTTTTTTTCTCAATATCGTAATAACATAAAATTTAGTAATAAGTCCCCTACTAAATAAATCCCATTATCTTCCGTGTAAGCGGGGTGTAAACTGCCCTAATACCATAACAACTTTGGGGCAGTTTACATTCGGGATTAGTGTTGACATTTTTTTTCGGAGGGCAGTTTACATCCGAAAAATTTTACCTGTTTCATGAATTGGGGCAGTTTACATAGACCCGGCCAAATAGCGAGCACATTTCGACGCGAGCACGTTTCGACACCACACCTATCAAAATATAATAATTATTACGATAGGTGTCCATTCATTCATTTTGGTTGGTACCATAAATTTTAAAACTACTCTATAATCTACCATTCAGGACTGGTATTAATTGATTTAACGATGGTGGATCCGAGATTTGCCGTGGTTGAACTAATAAAAAATTTCCACTAGGACTCTCCAACTCGACAAAGTGTGCTACTGGGAAGGGATGGATTTCCCTTTCTTTTTCGGCAAATTTAAGCCAAAAAAACCCTAAACAGTGAAATTTGCTCGATATTAACTTACGTACTTTGTGTCCGGGTGATGTCGAAACGTGAGGTGTCACCCGTTTGCTGCGTCCAAATGTTCGCGTCAAAATGGCCGGGTCACCAATTTTTTAGTATTTCCTTATTAAAAAAAAGATTTAAAATTATAATAATATATTTAAATTAAATATGTTTTATTTTTAATAAATTACGAATTAAGGATATAATATTAACAGTATATTTTAAGCTTTCGATTGAGTTTTTCAATCATCATCAGAAAAGTACAAATAATAAATTGGATAACATGGAAACAGATATACGTTAGGTCTGTTCGTTTGTCTGCTCAGTTCATGAACCGAACATGAACTTCTTGCTCTACCTCCAGAGGAGGAGTAGGTAGGCAGTGCAAGTTAGAACACTATCTAACTTTTGTGGTGGGAGTATTTTGATCTCGATAGATAACCTAAAATGTACGAACAAACTATGAATTTTTACAACATCTATTTAATTTTGTGATTATTATAACAGTTTTGCTTTATTAAAATATTTGCGTACTTAATTGTGAATTTTATTTGTTGATAATCTTTTTAATAGGAAAATAATTTTTATAAATATTTAAAAAAAATTTAATTAAATGATATTTTCTATGAAAACTACTACTGTAAAGTGCATAATAGAAAATATCGATTAAATACATTTTCAGAAAATAGAAAAATAAAGTTAAAAAAGTTGAGTTTCAAATCGACGCGGGAATTCAAATTTTAGGTGAACTGAAAGCGTTCGTTTGTACTTTTAAAAATGCTGCACGAAGTTGAACTGGTGACGTCACAATTTTCGAGTTCAGTGCAAGTTAGTTCATACAAACGAACAAACCTATTGTATTGTCATTTGACCGGTAACTAGATAAAATCCAATAACCGTGAGTTAGGAAAAACCTGGATTGTGTTCCCCCAAAACATCTCTAACATCAGATGTAATAAACCTGAAAGCACTGCCATTGCTAAACACATTCTTATTGACGGGCATGATGCTGATTTTATGAACACAAAAATTATTAAATCGGTTAGCAATTACAAAGATCGTTTGCTACATGAGATGATTTGCATCAAGAAAACCAAGAACACTATGAACCGTCAAACCGATATAGAGGGCTTTAGTACTATATACAGCCACTTGCTTGTATAAAACCTTTTACGTATTGGAGCTAGGTTTTCCTTTTTTGGGGGAACACAATCCAGGTTTTTCCTAACTCACGGTTATTGGATTTTATCTAGTTACCGGTCAAATCACAATACAATAGGTTTGTTTGTTTGTATGAACTAACTTGCTCGGTTCAAGTTAGTGCAATGTACTGTGTTCGTTTGTCTGCTCAGTTCATAACCGAACATGAACTTCTTGCTCGACCTCCATAGGAGGAGTAGGCAGTGCAAGTTAGAACACTATCTAACTTTTGTGGTGGGAGTATTTTGTCTCGAAAGATAACCCAGTTCAAGTTAGTTCATACAAACGAACAAACCTAATGTATATCTGTTTCCATGTTATCCAATTATTATTTGTACTTTTCTGATGATGATTGAAAAACTCCATCGAAAGCTTAAAATATACTATTAATATTATATCCATAATTCATAATTTATTAAAAATAAAACTTATTTAATTTCACGAATTAATAATAAACCAATTTTAAATATTTAAATTAAAGTATACCCTAGCTTGTTTATTAAATGTTTGTTTACATGCTTGTGCTTTCGAAAATATTCTAAATTAAGAACTCAAACAACCTCATTACATAAATTAATGATGGCTTATTTATGACTTCCGTTCATTGAATGAATTATATCTTGGTGAAAAGATTTTCATTCATAAAAGTTGAATTTTCGAGATTCTATTTTTCTATTGTCGACCAGTTGATAACATTCGAATAATGAGCACCTCTTCGCTAAAATTATAAAATTACATTTAAATAGTAATAAAACAGAAGAAAGAAATAAACAAACAAAATCACTCACATAACATTAATCTGGAGTATTTCCTTTTGAAATTTCTAGGTTGGCTATATTGGGCAATACTAATCTCCACATTTTTATTCAGGTTATGTGAATGTCGATAGCTTTGTCCAGTTAATTAATATTTAATTATATGTTTTTACATTTTAAATTTTATTATTATGACTTGGTTGGAGATGTTGCCCAATCTGCCATGGTTTCCATTCATATTTATTACGCCGAAACGCATTCATCTTTAATTATTAGGTGAGAGTGACACTTGTTATACTTTTTAACGTTTCTATATGATTTTTTCTCTCTTGTAGTCCTGAGGATGGTTATTAGTTAATAACGCCGAAACGTCCACCGACAATTTATTTGATTCTTGTGCGTACCAAAATCCTGCGATTCCTGTTTTCATAAAATCACTTAAGTTGAATTAAACAAAACTTCAGTAGAATTTGTAATTGGTATTACTAATTTAATTAAAAAAAGGACCTTGTCTATTTAGATTAGCAAGCGGTGATGTAATGATGTAATAGTGCAATGTAACTTTGCTCTGAAAATCTGACCCATATAATAAAATGTTTCAATTTTCGCGCTAGCTACCCTAGTGCTGCCATCTGGCAACTAATATTTTTATCGTAAAGTTTTACATTTTTGAAGGTCTATGTATTCAGAACTTTTTGCCGTATGAGCGCCATTTGTGTTGTTTAAAAATTCTTGAAAAATAAATTCGTCCAAAAAATTGAATTAAATCATGAACCATATTTGTGTGACTATTTTTTACAACTTTCGACGTGGATTGACTCAACAGCAGTGCATCGATGAACTTAATTCGACTATTGGCGATGAAGCACCATCAAGGACCAGTGTTTATCGCTGATTAAACGAATTCAATCGTGGCCGTAGTTCTCTCAACGACGAATTTCGTGAAGGTCGGCCAAAATCGGTTGATGTTCCCGAAGACATTGATGCTGTGGGTGAACTGATACTGCAAGATCGTCATATGACTTATCGTTAGATTGAGGCATCCCTGGGCATTATGGGGACCAGCTCACATTCAATATTGAATAAACATTTGGTTGTCAAAAAGATTACTTTGCGTTAGATCCCGTATAATTTGACAATCGCTTAAAAAAGGCTCTTGTCAATTGGTCGAAAAAACTGCTCAAAATATACGATTGCGGTGCTTCAAAATGAGTCTATGACATCGCGACAGGTGACGAATGATGGATCTACGCGTATGAGCCCAAAAATAAAAAGCAGTCGACTGTGTGCGTTTTTCAAAATGAGCCATCCAACAAAAGCTGTTCGCGCACGAAACACTTCGAAGCAAGTGGTCGCCTGTTTTTTTTCGGAAAAACTGGACATGGTGCATCCGTACCATTAGTACAACGTAGAACGGTAAATTTTGAATGGTACACAACCATTTATTTGCCAGAAGTCTATTACGTGCTAATTTCACACTACGCCCTTTTCCCTCAATCACGTAATAAAGGTTTTCGACACTTTAGGAAGGCGAATCAGCTAACTCAGGGTTTGATCGGCGTAGATTCTTCACTAACTAAAATTACGGGAAAAAGTGCAATGGCGAAGTGTCACTAATACTATTTACAATGCTCGACTTATAACCCGATGTTAAGGGGTTACTAATGGCGCCACCCTGTTGATTTAATTCCTGCACGCTACTGATTTTAACTGCCTGGATCGGTAAACGGTGCAACAGAGAACACGGTTTTCCCCCCTTATCCACGCGCGGCTGATGTTATGGAATTAATATTTCTTGTATGTAATAAATAAAAATTACTTAGTGAAAATATTGAATGTAAATTGTCAAGGGACGATGGACTATCGGAAATCTATTGAGCCTCACAATATGGAATATCCTGAAAAATAAACCTCGTAACAAAGTTACGTAACGACAATAAAAACAAATGAAAACTGTAAAACAAATACATATAATAAAACTTCAAAATACAGACTTACTTACATTAAATGCCGAAAGCATTTATCGATCTTAATAATAAAAACCTATCAAAATTATTCGAGCTCGATGCAAAGCTAAATTTTTTTAATTCTAATAAAATAATGATCTTGACAATAATAATTTAAATGATTCGAGTAACTATCCGAATTAATCTTTGTACTTTTTATCAAATTAAAATTCAATTAATTCCAATAAAATCCCAAAATTACCATAGACAAAATTAAAGTTAATGACTAAATTTATGACGATTTGGATTACAACCCTATTCTTTAATTTCTGAACTTAAAACAAAGATTTCGTCAGCTACTCGCATCCATATATTTCTAATGAAATATAAGTAACGAAATTAGTACGAAACTTGAATAACATTAGGCAAACTTTATAATAACCTAACAACAAATAACTAAACTTCACACCGATTCTTGAAAATTAAGCGTTTTTGATAATAACAAATTAAAACACTTACTTTTGATTATTACAGGTGTCTTACACAATTGTTCACTCCTTATGGATATTCCTTGACTACAATAGATTTGATAGTTGTCGATCCTCGATTTGATTGATGAAACGGCTCCGCTGCCACAACGATGTTAAACACGGGGTTGAACTTTATGATGGTTTCACAAGAATTATTAATTTAAATGTGTATAGTATGAATGAACTCCCAACTTTATAACTTTATAAAAAAATACGCGCCTCTTCGCACAATAATGTTCATTCTTTTGATTATTTTTACTTAACCAAATTAATCACTACGGTGATTTTACGTCGTTTAAATTATAATATTACGCACGTAATTATGTGGATTCCTAATGAACTTTAGATCAGAATTTTGATGAAACGAAGGACTTAAAAGTATCTGAAATCAAGGTACGCTTTATTTGCACCCCTGGGCTACGTCGATGGTTCAGAAATAAACATTTAATTCACTTTAAACAGTATAATCCCGCCAATTCGCATTAAAATTGCATCGAGAACTAATTTTCTAATTATTCTTGATGACTAAAACTTAATAACTTCGATTCTTCCAGACTCTAAATGTTCGAAATAAATATAATTAACGATCGGCTTTACACACTTTTAAACTATAAAACGTGATAAGTTCACCCGTTTACTAACGAAATTCACTATTTTATCACATAAAATAATGTCTTTATTCACTAATAATTCCTAATATTACTTTTGATCCGACTACCGATAAGATGTTCTTGGTGTATTCGATACTTATAAAATAATTTTTATAAGTACTGACCGTCGAATCTTTAACTATTTTTGACCCGAAAACTTAGGTGTTAAACGTTTTACAAAATGATCTCCCAAGTTAGGTGAATTTAGAAGACTTTACGTCTTACTTGAGCAGAACCACTTTGTCGAGTACTTTAACTATTTTTGACCCGAAAACTTAGATGTTAAACGTTTTACAAAATGATCTCGCGAGTTTGATGTCTTACTTGAACAAAATCACTTTGTCGAGTACTTTACCTATTTTTGACCCGAAAACTTAGATGTTAAACGTTTTACAAAATGATCTCCCCAGTTAGGTGAATTTATAAGACTTTACGTCTTACTTGAGCAGAACCACTTTGTCGAGTGAGTCGATCTGCCTGTTCTCTTCTAATCGTTAACGTTAAGCCACGACCACATAAGAAAGGGACCCACCAATGGTCTTTCTCCGTTCCGTTCGTTCTCACGCAATTCTGGCTTACTCCCACACTCAAAATTAATAAGTTCCTAAAAACGATTAATAGTTTTTGACTAATGCTCATACGTGTTTTGTGGTAACTTTTTAGGCGACTTTGTGGCACCACATTACGTCGGTATACTTTGACGCCGCGATCCCAAAGCTATGTCTACCTATATGACTTAATCCACAGCTGCGTTCTTTGTTATTTTCTTGGGAAAAACAATAAATACCGAGGTCAATACTAACGTAAAATGCCTTTCCGGTACTCTCATAGTTAGCTTGCCGCGTTTTTATTGTTCTCAGCTGCATGTAAGAAAATAGTATTATTTTACTTAAAATAATAATTATAAAGTTTAATTTAAAAGTCCCATAAATTCTACTATTTTATGACTCGATGAACAAATACGTTATTTCTTTTTGACAAATACGAGGTACAATCTCTAAGTTATAGTACAAAATTAATTTAAAAACCTAATATTCCTAACTAATATTGCCTTTAGTCGGCGTATTTAAAAACCACGTCACAAGTCTTCAGAGAAATAAGGAAAACCAACCACCAAAGACGTATCATTCTCAACTATGACAATGTGAGCTCTCACACATCATCGGCTCGAACAAGTGAATTTTTGAATTGATCTTCATGAAGAGCATTTTCAAAACTAATAAAGTCATTTTTGATGAAAAATATTTGTTGTTGTTCTCAAATCCCGAAATATAAAAGGCAACCTACGTACCAATGCAAAATACCATAAGTAAACGTACATCTATGTGGTAGTAATGTAAAGTCTTAGAATCACTTTCTCTATACCAAATGAATTCCTTGTGTTGATTTATAGTAGATATTATTTATAATGCAATAGTTTAAATAAAATTTATTACCTTTTTCCTGTAGATACTTATCATTTCAAGCTTCAGATATTTTAAAATGTACAAACTGCATATTATTACATTATTTATTTGAATGTTTATCTTTTGGTGACATGAAAATTAATTTAGTGGTTTCAAACCTCAATCATAATATCGTCCCCTTAGTACTATAACTAGGTAACTTGAAATTACTCATATTGAGAAAATCCAGTTTAAAGTTTAATAGAATAGCAATTGGCAGGATAGACTTAAGCATCGTTCACATAGAATTAGCGTTGCGCATTGCTTTCGTTGCCTTGCAGAATTTGTTGCTTGATATTTGCTTTCGACCGTATAGCGGTCACATTGAATTAGCGCGGTGCCTTGTTATGTGCACAGACTGCATTGTCCAAATATCCTTAGATCTAACAGTAGCTTACCTGTTATGTTATGAAAAGTAGTACTTATACAATATTTATTTAAAGTCGTCTCGGAATATAATCTTAAAATAATTAATTATACATAATCTTTAGTTTTGCAATAAAATTCGCATTTACTTATTTTGATTTAATTTTGACTACATTAATTTATTCATTTATTGCAATATAAATGCATAAAAATTATTTAATAATTGTGAGATCACTACACATTGTAAATATTAAATTTATATAAATTTTTTAAAAAATAAAATAGTAATTACATTTTTCAAATAATATTACAGGCTATTGTAAACAGCTTTTGGGTTTTATGGTGTACTTTATTGCCATAAATAATCTTTTGGTTGTTAGGGTTGTCCTGGCACTTTTTATAATCCTACTAAATTACCTGCATAAAATACTTTACTTCTTGAAAATTCTTGACAAATTATTTAATTTTAAAATAGACCTATTTTAAATGTTAGAAAATAAATTAGTTAACGTAGCAATAAACTTTAGGGAATCAATAAGAGAAAAAAAGTATACAAAAACAAATAAAATTTTATTTAAATTGAAAATCACCAAATTAAAAATGGCTATTTGTTTGCAATAATTTAAAATTCACCTATTGGAATCTTTTCGGATAATCGGTGCGATTCTGATTTGAACATGGTTATACAACAATATGGTTACGACGAGTTGGTTATCCTAAATTATAATCATGTTCTCAACAAGGTTCCAAAAAATTGCGATTCTATTTAACCTAATTTAAACATCATGGTTATAAGTTATACGTAACAAATCATGGTTATGATTAGTTCAAAATGTACCGTATTAGTTCACATGTATAGCGCTTTATATCGTTTGACAACCAACTATTTCAAACAGCTGATTAATTTGTTGTGATTAAAAAAGTTTTTGTTGTGTTAAATCAAAGATTACGTAACAGTTTGTGTTCTTTTTGTGGAATAATGGCCGAAGCTAAACGAAGAGGAAGGAAAACTACCCCGGGTTAAATAAAGTTAAATAAAGAATCGGGAGCTGCAAATAAAAGTTCAAAGCAGTGGCGAACTGTAAGTTTTATATTATTTTAAATTTAGAAGTTTATTTGCGGTAACATAGCTAGTACTAATGGTGGGTTTATAGAACGAGATAAGGAATAAGCGATAGTGGATAAGAAAGTTGAACCATAGGAATACTGTACTACCGTTTAGACAACGCGATAAGAGCTAAGCGCTAACGGATAAAAGTTGAACTTTTCTCAACTTCTTGTCGCTTATCGCGTTCGTTTGAGAATTAGTTCATTTGAATTAATTTTAACCCGCCTATTTGCTTCATTTCAAATTTATATTTTCTGAACTCGAAATATTTTATATTTCATTCAAATAAATCACATTTTAAAATGGCAAAAGTCATAGTTAATCAAATGACCAGGTTTTAAGGGACTTCTGTTTACGGATTTTTGTAATTTTGTCTCTAATAAACTGCATTATCATTTTTTATACAACAAATTGTGCATTATCATTTTCACGAAAATTTTACTAGGTAAAATAATATACAGAACGACACAATCAAATCTTGACTATGCATAATTTTAATTATGCAATTTGACAAATAGATAGGAAATGTCAAAACAAACTATAAACTCAAGATGTCAAGTACCAAAATAATTTATACTGCTCATGCGTAACATGCGGATTTCTTAACTTCTTATCTCGTTGTATAAACCCGCATCGGCGTTAGTCACTATCGCTTGGCCACTATCCACTATCGCTTATTCCTTATCTCGTTCTATAAACCCACCATAAGTAGGCCCTGTATTTTTGTTATTATAAATTTTCATTTTTAGTTCGTATCGGAATGGAAATCTAGGGTTCGGAAGAAGGCTCGAATCTATCGAGAAAGTCTTAGCAGAAGAAGATGCACTAGCGGAGGCACAAGATAGGCTTTTACCTCAAAATGAGCATTTGTCTCAAAATCAGAATTTGCCTCGAAATAGGTTTCGAAATGGTCGCAGAAGTTCAGGTATTTTTCTCACTTTTTCAATTGAATAATAAAATTTATTGATGATGTATTACGACCATTTTATTTATTAATTGCTGTTACAGGAAAAGGAAGAAGGGAGCCCCCAACCACAAGTAAAACCCAGCTGCAGGCATTCACAGAGCTCTACAGCAAATCTGCCGAGAAGCTAAGTTCAGCTGTCTCGAAGCTCTCGGAGAGTATATCGACATTGACCGATGCAATGAATAATTTTGCCAATGCAGTAATTTTTTATAATTTATTATTAATATTATTACTAATAAATATAACTACTTAAAAAAAATTATTGTGCTTCTTCTATAGAGTTAATTAAAGTTCTCCGTATCATATGTCCTTATGTTAAGAAGTCGTTAGCATAATCTTAAAAAGAAAACAACATCAGTTAAAACCTGCAAATGAAATGGGATCTTGTTTTCCCTATAGGAGTGTAGTTAGAAAATTCCTGCAATTCGGGAATCAATTCCAAGACCGCAACTTTATTGAGACGAAATAACTTTATAAATTTTTCGTTCGCCATTCTAAATGGATCACTGGTATCTCGAATCAATCGGTACTCTAAACGTAGGTTATCTAAAAAAATTTAAAAAAAAAAAAAAAAAAATTAATTATTTAATTTTTCTTACTGATTTTCAACATTTTCATACATGTTTTCAAAATTTAAGTGAAAATTAACACCAAATAACACCAAAACTAACGAATTAACTGCAAAAAAGGTATAACCATAGGTCTAACAACCACTGAAATGCAGTTGTTGTGATAGTCATGAATTATAACCATTATTGTTCAGAAACCACACCCCTCATGGTTATGTCTTGAAGATCAGAATACCAAATACTCCCAAATAACCATATTGTTATAAAATAACCATTTGGTTATCATAACCAGATTGTTATGTCAAATCAGAATCGCACCGAATAAGTACATAACAATTTTGAATTGTTAAAAATCTCGAATCGAATTAAACCAATCCAATCAAACAAATAAAATTTAAAAGGGTTCTTGCTTTGTATCTGAAGTGAAAAAGCTTGACAGAGGCAAACTTCTGCAAAACTTCAAAAGTCAACAGTAATTTTAAACATAAAACCTTTTTTCAGGTAAAATTGTAAAATTTATTATTTCGTATACCTGCCAACATACAATATCAACCATTTGAAGCTTGACAAAGTCTGCAAGACCACGACATCGCAACAGCTAATTTTAAGCATAAAAAAGGATAGAAGAATATGCATCACTCTGATTGGCGCTTGCCATCTTCTACCGAAGCAACGCAAGGCAAATTTTTCATTGTGAACGCCGCTTTAGGTATGATTCTAGTTTACGGTTACAACACCGATCTTCTTCATAACTATTTGGTGTGGACATTAGGGTGGAACGAAAAATGTTTTTTTTTGAATTTATGTATGAATCACTTTTAAAAAGGTGCCTTTTACAATTAAAAAAGAGTGTGCAAAATCTGAAACGGATATTTTATCATCTTCAGGTTCCTCACGGCAGTCAAAGTTTTGGAAAAACGCTGCTTTTATCATGCATATATTTTTCTATATATTTTTACTTTTTAAAGTAAAACTAATGTCAAACTTACCAAAATGTTCCTTTTGTATTTGTAGAACACTATGCAAAAAGTGAAAGCGACATTTTGCCATCCTCAGGTTTTTCAAAAGGCTCCAAATATGCGTTGAAAAGCTGATTTTGACGAAAATGTAAAGAACAAACAATCAAAACAAAAATGTATTCTGCAAACTTACATACATTTAAAATATCAACTAAAACAAAACTCTATAATAATAATATCTTTTTACTTATGTTTAAAATAATCTGATTTCGTTTCAAACGATGGTAACGTAGCTCTGGATTTGATACGGGCTTGAATAAATCCCTCGCGGTTTTCACGGCCACTTACAGCTAGAGATGCTTCCGTTACAAGACGAACGCATCGCTCAACTGCTTGTGTGTGGCATGGAAATTTTGGAAAATCAGGAAAACTTGCTTCTGAAGCGCTAAGTAAACTAATTTCCATGTTTGCAGTCATTGGTGGCTCAGTAACGTTTAAGTCATTCCAAAAAATTAAATCGGCGTAATGAGCTGCATTAAAATTTATTACAGGTACAGAAAATTCGCGTATTCCTGTTGTCTTAGGGCCAGTTCTACGAAGCAGGTTTAAAGTACGAATAAGCTATACTGAGAATAAGTCAGACAGATTGCGTTCTACAATTGTCGTATAACGTTCTTGTTGGTATAAATTTTGGTTATACCGGGTTTAACTTATCCGTCTGAAAATATGGTCGAATATCTGCTCGGATAAGTTATTCTTGTTTTCTATTGGTCAAATCTAATATAAACAATCACTTATTTTAAGGTTAGATTTTTGAGTTTGACAGTTGAATGACAATTTTATTTATTTCAAATGTGAAATTCAATTTATTGTTGCATTGCAAGTGCTACTATAAAGTTATTTTATTAAATAATTACTTTGATTATTTATAATTAATTAATAGAGGTTTGTGAGTGAATAAAATTTTTGTAAAAATTCTTGTTATTGCTTATTGTTATTTATTAAGGTTTTTTTGTCATTTTTATTGTTTTTGGATATTTCATTCTCGACCCATGCTTTTAAAAGTTTAATTCTAACAAGTTACATTTTTATGTAATTTATAAAGTAATTTGTAAAATTTTATAAAATAAAAATTATTACAAAAAATTTGAACTCTTTTTAATATTTAAAACATCTAATAGCAATAACTATTGCTAAAAGTAATTTAAAAAAAAGAGAATTTATTTAATTTTCTGTTTAAACATCTTTTACAACAAAAACTATAACCAATAAATCAAATGAACGCTTCACAACGATGTCAAATAGTTATCCTATGGTCAAATATGTTGCGCAAATGACCTATAATTGGTGCGGAGGAACTAATTCCAGGTATAGTTATACCAACCGTGTACGAGCATTGTAGAACGCAAAAGGTTTTATACCAAGAATAAGGAATAAGTTATACTTCGAATAAGTTATACGGAGAATAACTATTCGGGACTTTATACTTGCTTTGTAGAACCGGCCCTTAGTGAGCCGAGCCTTCAGGATATGTCGAATACGTCGAATACCGAGTTCTCTTATTAATAATATTATTCACCCTGTTATTCAACGTAATGGGTTTTTTGCACATCCTGAAAATATATTGCTTTCCTTACTGACGGACGAAGACCAAAAATACAGAGAACTCGGTATTCGACGTATCCTGAAGGCTCGGCTCACTAAGACAACAGGAATACGCGAATTTTCTGTACCTGTAATAAATTTTAATGCAGCTCATTACGCCGATTTAATTTTTTGGAATGACTTAAACGTTACTGAGCCACCAATGACTGCAAACATGGAAATTAGTTTACTTAGCGCTTCAGAAGCAAGTTTTCCTGATTTTCCAAAATTTCCATGCCACACACAAGCAGTTGAGCGATGCGTTCGTCTTGTAACGGAAGCATCTCTAGCTGTAAGTGGCCGTGAAAACCGCGAGGGATTTATTCAAGCCCGTATCAAATCCAGAGCTACGTTACCATCGTTTGAAACGAAATCAGATTATTTTAAACATAAGTAAAAAGATATTATTATTATAGAGTTTTGTTTTAGTTGATATTTTAAATGTATGTAAGTTTGCAGAATACATTTTTGTGTTGATTGTTTGTTCTTTACATTTTCGTCAAAATCAGCTTTTCAATGCAAATTTGGAGCCTTTTGAGAAACCTGAGGATGGCAAAATGTCGCTTTCACTTTTTGCATAGTGTTCTACAAATACAAAAGGAACATTTCGGTAAGTTTGACATTAGTTTTACTTTAAAAAGTGAAAATATATAGAAAAATATATGCATTGATAAAAGCAACGTTTTTCCAAAACTTTGACTGCCGTGAGGAACCTGAAGATGATAAAATATCCGTTTCAGATTTTGCACACTCGTTTTTAATTGTAAAAGGCACCTTTTTAAAAGTGATTCATACATAGATTCAAAAAAAAACATTTTTCGTTCCACCCTAGTGGACATATGCTCCATGGTGTTCTGAACACGAATCACTAAAAAATTTTGCGCGGAAACTATTTATTTGCCCGTAAAAAAATAATTTCTAAATTTGGATTAAAATGTATCTACATTTTGCAAGTGGATATTTAATATTTAGAAATATAATATTACTTTTTTAGTTGTAGCACTAAATGAAGCGGTTAACATTAGGTGATTACATGTAGCTAACTCAAAACAGCCAAAATTCAAGTTACCTAGTTATAGCACTAAGGGGACGATATTATTTAATACATTGATTATAGTCTGTTTTTTAAGAAACGAGTAAAAAAATTTCTATTCCACGTCGATAACGTGAATGTTAACCAATGAAATTGGTTGAAATTAAATTTCAAGCAAGGTTGAATCCTATTCAAAGTTGAAATTAAATTTCAAGCGATTTCATCGGTTAACATTTACGTTATCCACGTGGAATAGAAATTTTCTACTCGTTTCTTAAAAAAAACAGACTATAGTAGAACTATTGTTTATGGACGAAAAAGTGGAAATTCTTTAGATTTTATTTCCAATCAGTTGTATTTTTTTTATTTAATTTCATAATTCCTATTTTTAGCACATTTTTAACCCTTATGGAGCCATACAAATTTATACCTTAATATATCTGCCATACGTAGTACCCGGGTACTACCATAATTTATAATATTTATATGTAATTCCTGTTGTGCTCACTCTTTAAGCGGATTTTTAATATTCATATAAGCGTTTTTAATGACAATTATCGAGTATTACATTTATGCATAGTGTGATTGTGACTCACGAATATTCTCAAGTAAAGCTCATTAGTCAAGTGTAGATGTTACCTTCTCCATTGCAGTAGTTGATTTTTCAATAACATAATGAATGCTAATCAATAAAGTATTGGTGAATTTTAATAATTTGTTAGTTGGGTAATGTATGATAGCGACGTATAATTTTGTAAACTGTGTACCTACTCAAAAGGAATTTTTTTAAATTATTATTTTAAATATTATTTAAATTAAGTAAATTTCATTTATTTTTTACGTTCCTGCCCCTATAATATTCATCATGATTATTATATAATTAAAATATTTATATTTATATAGCTTTGGTCACACCACTGTAAAGCAAGTGCCAAGATGACCGCAATCCTCAAAAACTTCACGAAACCAACGCAAGGAAGAATCTCATCTAAGATTCTAAGACATCATAAACATCACAGCCCACTATGCCAACCACGACCATGCAAATCCAGATAAAATACTGAAGGCGGCTCCATGGCAGTCATAATCCGTACATGAATGTCTCCCATTCATCAAATAGGATCCACTATTTCACAGAAATCTTCAAACTATCCTGAAAAAAACTAGCATAATGAAATGTCAAATTCTCTATCCACAGCATTACCGTGGATCAATGCCATTTTCGCATTATTCCTTTATTATTATTCCTTTGTGTAGCTCTCGCGAGTGTGAATCGGTTTGATCTAGTTTCGTTAAATCTTACTACATTTACAAATAATTCAATTTCAATCAACCCAATATATTAAATGACGGAGATAAGGGCCTCAGATTTAGTAGTCTATATATTGTCGTCTTCCGTTTTGAGGGTAAAGAGATGTCATAATATTTTAAATGCAACCCCTAAACCCGGTGTGCATGGATAAAATTATAAGAGAGTTTTAGTTTTTCAGTGTTTGGTAATTTGGTAAAAGACAAATAATGTTCGGTATTGTTTTATGAAATAGAGGAACAAAGAGCACCTTTGAAATCCATCAAGTGCTGACTGGGCACAGAGAATTTTGTTGAATCAAAATGTAGACTGCAAGAAGTCAAAATTTGATTTTATGTTTGAATAATTAATGTGTAAAAAGGTGAGGAGATTGCGCCACTGTAAAACTAACAAGAAAGTGAAAGAATGGAAGTGATGGAAAATTAAAGAAACCAGACTACGGACTAAAGTTGTTAAAATTAGGAAATTTTGGATTGAGAAGTTTTTGGAAACTTTTGAATAAGGAGGTTGGCAGGAGAAAATTGAAAAGGGAGAGCCGATTGTGATTTGGTCCGAGTTGGACGTGTTTTTGGTTGCGGCTCGAGAACTGTGCCCAATTTTATTAATTTATTTTCAAAGTGCCTCTCTGTATGATGAAGATTCGGTAAGTCGTTGAATAACGATGTAAATTATATTTGCGTACACGATCAGTATAATAATTATTTCCTCGATGTTCGAAAATTTTCGTGATAAGGACGTGTCACATTTTGAAGCCAATTATTGCGCAATATTTCGTAAATTTTGCGTTTCTCAAAAATTTTTATTAAACAAAAGTTGTAGTCCGTTAAATTGCCTATTCGGAATGGGGCGTCAGATTTTTATAAAATGTTTCGTTGAAAAGATACAGGGTTTTGAAAAAAACACCTCCAAAAAAAAAGAAAGCTAAAATTTTTCGACATTTTTTAACTTACTTTAATTCATAACTCGAAAGCCGTTGATTTTAGACAATAAAAGGTTTAAATCTAGTTTGTAGATTATTTCACGCTCTTTAAAAAAGCACTAATGCATTTTTACTGAAAAATCAATATTTTCGGGGCTATGGCCACGTGAAAGTGGAAATTTAAAAAATGCTTTAAAGAGGCCTAACTCTCGAGGGTTTGAATTTAGAAAAAAATTTTTGTTAAATATTGTTCTTTGAAAAGTTTCCTCTATCACCACTTAAGTTATGTAAAGTGAGTGCGGGGACACCCTGTATATTTAGATAACAAAACTTTATTTAATTACTTACAACGCTCCATATCAAAAAACACAACTATTTAATTATCAAACAAAAACTGAACTGTTTGTCAAATGTCCTCACTTCCCTTGCCAATCAATGTGTGCACACCAATGTTTACACCTATTTTATTAATTAAAGAAAATATTTCTGTATTTCAATTTTTATAAATTAATTTATTAATTAAAAATTTTATAATATTATTTGGATTTCTAATTTTATATTAAAAATGGCTTGTGGTGTGTGTAAAAATTATTGGAAATTGAATTTTTTTTTTTTGAATTTATTTTTTATATGGATTACGTGGATTACGTTTTTGCACCAGTACCAATTTGTATGGATGAAATTACAGTTCTTTATGAAGAATTCGTCTTACAGAACCATCAGACATCAACACCAGTTGCATGTTTGCGCCCAGATCGCCTAGAAGATAAATGGACTGGCACCCCATCCTTCTCAGAATAACAATCGCTTTAGGGTACGCGTTTCAAATAAGATAGTTCTCCTGCCGCACCCTGTATTACTAACTCTATTTCATTAAAAATTTTAGTTAGTGGGTTTCCATTGTATGGCGACGATATGTTTATTTAACAATTTTTAAATTATTTAAATTTGTCGTAGCAAAAGTACTGAATAAGTGCAAAATTTGGTTCAACAAACTGTTTTATTACAAACATGTTATATCTTGTAGTTCCGATATAACATATTCACATTAATTCTACTAATGCCCGTATTAATAGTCGCGGATTGATCCGAGATTCATGATTAATTCTCGATTTGACGTTAACCTTTAAGTACTGCCGTGCAAAGTTCCCATTTAAAATGCATGTAGGAAAGATTCACGGCACACAACTTAAAGGTTAACGTCAAATCGAGAGTTAATCCTGTATATCGGATCAATCCGCGACTATTAATACGGGCATAATTGTTATAACATCAGATAAAAATAATGAAAGATGGAATCTCATCCAGCAATGTTATAGGGTTACCAAAAATTCGAAGGATATTAGAAACGCAAATGAAACAAATAAGTTGTCGGTCGACGTTTCGGTTTTATATACTAAGAACCATCCCCGGGACTGTAAGAGGAAATAAAATTGGTCATACAGAAACGGTATCAAAATAATGCAAAACCTCTCTCTCCCCTAACAACTAAATATGGAAAATGTTTCGGCGTAGCAAAATATAGTAAACGCAAATGAAAAAATTCTGTATAACCAATTTTATTTCCTCTTACAGGATAGTTTTGATGTTTTAGTACTGTGATTTATTATGTGGTACAGTATGAATTAATTGACCTGACATACCTTGTACAGGGTGCGGTAGGGGAACTTACTTATTTGAAACGCGCGCCCTGAAGCGACAATTAATCCGAGAAGGCTGGGGTGGCGTTCATTCGAAAGATTGGAATTTAAAGTTTTCTGTCATGTAGGTTTTGTAACGATCATGCAGTGGACAAGGGAGGAGCGCGCGTTCGCCTTAAAAGCCTACTTTTCAAACTGCTGTTCAATCATCACTACGCAACGTGCATTCCGAAATCATTTCAATATCTCGCCCGCGGGTCGTGTTTCTGATCGGAAATTAATTCTTTTATGGGTGGACAGCTTTAGGAAAATCGGTGCTGTGTAGAAAAAGATCCTGGAGGTTCAAGAACGATCAGGATACCCGAAAACATTGAGCAGGTTAGGCAGTCAATTTTGCGATCTCCTAAGCGATCTGGACGCAAACATGGAACTGCTGTTGATGTCTGATCGTTCTGTCAGACGAATTCTTCATAAATAACTGCAATTTCATCCATATAAATTGGTATTGGTACAAAAACGTAATCCAAGCGATTTTATTTTACGAAAGAAATGTATGCGAAGCCGTTCTTAACAATATGCCTCATGATGCCCTTATGTTCTTCAGCGATGAGTTTCATTTTCATCTTTATCAACTCTCAGCTCAACTGAAGAAAAATATTCAAGCTGTTATCGATAACATACTCGTCATTATAATGGAAAGAGTGGAGATAAGCGTCAAAACTCTCAATGCATTGAACAGAACGGAGGCCACCTTAATGATATAATTTTTAAAACATAGTAAATAAAAACTTTAAAGGTCTCTCTGTGATATGAAAAAATAATTAAACTCTTATCTCCTATACTGTTTGTGTTATTCACTTTTAAAATAAGATAGTTCCCCTGCCGCACCCTGTATAATATTTTACGTTAAAAACTTTTCTTGCAATTCTTGGCAGTTTGTATCCATTTTCTACAACTTCATTATTTTCAAAAGTCTTACAAATGGAGCTTCCATTGCCAAAGAAATAACCAATGCGGTGCAAAATGAAACTACCAGATTTCCACAATAAATTACGAGCTGCAAAATATTTCAATTAATTGTTAATTTTAGCTCTCACTGTACCTTTTCTTACAATTAATCCCTGGTGCATATGGAGAGGACCATCCAATTGAAAACATGTTATGCACATTATCACCGGATGGGCCAAATATGCACAGTATGTTAATCTGCTTAGAGGTAGGAAACCTCTAAAACTGAGTACAGAGTTAAATAGACCTCCATAGCCTGTGAAACATGCGATAGTAATCCATGCTATCGATATTGCCCAAGCTGTATGACCTAGTGCAGCCTGAAAATATTAAGGCTAAACATAAATAGTTCATAGTAATACTACGTTTCAAAAACACTTACGTAAAATGCTGATACAGGAAGAACTAAACCTTCTTTTCCTAATCCGTAAACTAAACTTAACAAACACGAAATCGATAATATCCAGCATATTATCACAACAACTTTTGGAATAACAACTGCTTTTTCAATTTTTGTTAAGAAATACCCTGTTATCATACCAATTAAGTACGGCCCAATTCGTAACCAAGGTTTGTCATAAAGTTCGTTAAATAACGCAAGCGGTTCTTCGATTCGTGCCATATAATTATATTGGGTAGCTATCAAGTAAGTTGTTATCCAAGAGCTAATCAAAAATGCTACAATTGCGGCAACAATTAATTTGAGGCATCGTGAATTTCTAAAATTATAAATGACTAAATAGCTGCTTAAACAATAATTAGAAAAAATTACCTAACACCAATTGCTAAAAATATCAATGCTAGGGCAAAAAACTGTGTGTCGTTAGCCATGTACCATGACCACAACATACAAAATTCGTGTTTCGGAAATAGATTATTTATATAGAGAGCATTTCGCCACCAATATTTAGCACAAGTTATATTATCTATGAAGGCGGGACTGAAGACCGAAACACTATGAAAATGTTTCATCACCAATTCGTTTAAGCCCAAAATATATAAGTATGCTGGGGTAAGCCTTATGTATCGATAGAACATCAAAAAGAAATATTTCACAATATTGTCTTGAACTTCTTTCTTAGTGCTTTTTTCAATATCAGATTGTTTAGGAAGTTTTCTCAATTCGTGACGTAAATATCCAACGGTTACTAAAAGACCACTAAAGGACATGTTAAAATTATAGGATATGACAATATTTATAAATAATGTGATTACCTCATGAAAAAGAAAGTGTCTACGGAAAATGTTGCATTTGGTATTGTTTGATATAGAAAAGATCTCTCGGTTATCGTTTTCAAGGTTGTGTTTTCACCTATAACGAAAACTGCCCAATACGTGTGGGCCAATATAATCCAAGCTATCGAGAAAAATCTTAATCCGTGCAGGCAGTTAACGGAATCAGAAGGTTGCGGATTCGTATTAATGATTTTTATCCCGTTTGTTATGGCAGAGAAGCATAATAATAACTTAATAATTATTGCATAACCTGCAACTATAAATTTAGAAATGCACAGTTGTTAATGGTTTTTTAGAGTTTGTGACTAATCTGGAGATCTGCATAAAAGAAGACTATTGGACGGCCAGTTTATATAAGGTTGGGGAAAAAGTAATCCATTATTTTGGAATTTACTTTAATGCTTTATTTAACACGGTTACCATCCCTTGATTTGAGCCGAAGATACGTCATTTTGTTGGATAATTTGTTGCCATTGTGATGGTAATTTCATTATTCCTCTCTCAGAAAACCCAATGTCCCTATTGGCAAAATACTCGAACAAGCAATTTTCACGGAACTCTTTTGAGGCCAGTTTTACACCACTAAGAGAGTTTGACATGGATTGGAAAAGATGATAATCTCTTGGTACCAGATCTGGACTATAAGGTGGATGCATTAAAACCTCCCATCCGAGCTCTCAGAGTTTCTGGCGAGTCACTATTAACGTGTGTGGCCTGGCGTTGTCATAATGGAAGACGACTCCTCTCTTTTTGGATAATTTTGGTCGCTTATGGTCGATCAATAACTTCAATCGGTCCAATTGTTGGCAGTACAGGTTCGAATTGAGTATTTGGCCCGACCGGAGCATCTCATAAAGGATAATCCCTTACCAATCCCACTAAACACACGGCACAGCTTTTCTGGCCGTCAATCCTGGCTTGGCAACCGTTTGGGCGGCTTTGACGCTTTTCAACCACGATGATTTTTACACATAATTATCGTATGTGACCCATTCTTCATCCCCAGTCACCATCCCAGTCATTAAAATTAGTTCGATTTCTTGACTTTTGGCCAAGGATTCGCAGATGAAAATGCTGTCAATAAAGATTTTTGCGTCAATTCGTGTGGCACCCAAACATCGAGCTTATTTTTGTATCCAACCTACTTCAAATGGTTCACAATGGTTTTGTGGTCGATCTTTACCTCAAGGGCAATGCTTCGACTGATCGCATGCTGGTCTAACTTATCATTTCCATCATTTTATCGACATTTTCGATGGTTAGTCTTTCAGAGCTTGCTGCATCTTTGACTTCGAAATTACCGGAACGGTATTGACTAAACCAAAATTTTATGTGATTGACTGTTACAGTGTCGGGACCTTGAATACAATTCACATTTTCAGCCGCCTCACTTGCGATTTCGTCTTTATCTATGCAAAACTGTAAAATATAGCAAACTTTCCCTCTGTTTACATAGATCTTTGGCGCACTATAATTGGAAACTGGTTTGACCAATTACTAAACAGCCAATTGCTTTTTTTAGTACACATTTCCACCTTTCCAAAAAGTATAGGGATTACCCGATCCGACTAATAGATCAAGAGATATATGCTTCGGCTTACAAGCAAACACACCAAGTCAAAAATGTTACAATTGAGATAATTGAGTTAGAAGTTTTACGGTACTGTACACTCAAATGAACCTTTTAATGTTTGTTATTTATGAAAATGTTTAACATGAAATCTTTTAACTTAATGGATTTTACCAGTCAATAGAACGGAAGAAAATATATAAGATATGTCATTAACTCATAAATGAAAAAAACTGACTGTGTTTTGCTTGTAAGCCGACGGCGACGTATGTCACTAAAGCCATCTAACGACAAAATAATGGATTACTTTTTCCCCAACCTAATATACACTGTTTATTCAAAAAGTTCCAGGACTGATCGCGCACAGACCACACAATACAGGGAAAACTTGTATATTTAATATCAGGCTTCTGCATAAGTAGTCTTCTCGCAAGTAGATACAACCTTTAGAACAAGTGAAAAGGTCCGTCATAGCTTTCTGGAACGCCTCAACTTCAACACTATTCAGCTCCCTTGTCACCGCTTTTTAATCGCCTCGATCGACTCGTACCGCTGCCTCTTCATCTTCAATTTAAGTTTTGAAAACAAAAAATAGTATGGGGAATACAGATCAGGTGAGTACGGGGGTGGTCAATACCATAACCAAAAATTCCTGCACAATTATGGACTTGTGCGTCAGTGAATTATCGTGCAAGAGTATACTGTTCAACAATTCTGGTCTCACACGCCGCATTTGTTTCAACAGTCGATCCAAAACATCTTTGTGTAATGGTCCGGTCACAATGGAACCTTGACGAAGAAATTCTTCAACAGTTTTCATCAGTCCGACATGAATGAGGTCGCTCTGCTCTCTCATCATCTTCTGTCAGATCTCTTCCCTCTTGAACCTCGAAAACCACTCAAACAGTCGTAAACGACTCATTGAATCCTCGCCATACACTTTTTTAATCATTTCGTAAGTTTCTGTGGCCGATTTGCCCAATTTAAAACAAAATGTAATGTTTGTTCTTAGCTCCATTTTTTTCACAATGACAATAGCATGCCAACTAGCTTTATACAAATGAACAGCGACAAGTAGGAACTTGTTAGAAATGAATGAAATTTGGTATGGGTATGGTCTAATATTACTGCTATGTGATGCCGTTTGTCGCGTAGAGATAGCCCACTTGTACTGTCTTACCAACGGTAGTCCTGGAACTTTTTGAATACACCGTGTATTATAATATGGTGCGTGCCCGTATTAATAGTCGCGGATTGATCCGAGATTCAGGATTAACTCTCGATTTGACGTTAACCTTTAAGTAGTGTGCCGTGAATCTTTCCTACATGCATTTTAAATTGGAACTTTGCACGGCAGTACTTAAAGGTTAACGTCAAATTGACGTCTAATCGAGAATTAATCCTGAATCTCGGATTAATCCGCGACTATTAATACGGGCATTTAGGATCCCTAGATTTGACACAGACAAACCAATAAAAATAATACATTGATGTTATTATTTATTACATTTAGAATTTTCTGTGTTTTTTGCACGACTCCCGGATAATTCTTTAATTATTAAATTACCTTTTGTGCTGCTTGTACTATTATTGGAGGTCAACTCAATATCACTTATTTTGGGGCATCGATTTAAGTGATATTCTAGTCCCGATGCAACAATAACCAATAAAAATATAAACAAACTTATCCCTCTGAAACCAATAAAATACTTGTTAAATTTGACTAGCGTGGTAAATTTTGAAAATTACGTAATACCCAATTATATAAAATTTAAAATCTTCAATCAATGAATAACTTCCTGGGGCGGTTCGCACATCTACCACATTTAGCGATTTAGCCTGGTATTGTTCCTGAACCAACAAACGACGTACATCTCCAACGGTACAAGACGTCGGTAAACATTGGCCCAAATGTAATTGTCTTGTCTACAAAAATAGTTTAATTTAATTAAAAATTCACAATACAATGAAATTTAGGTTATTTCCTCAATCAAGAACTCAATATAATAGCAATTAAAATGTCATTTCTTTACATAAATTATTATGAAACAGCAATGAACTTGATAATACATAAATTAATAATATACTACATTTGATAATAATTGATTACATAATGCAAAAACATGCATAACTTTTTTAATATTTTCTTTAAATAAAGCAAGAGCAGGCGGTCTCCTTATGGGGGTCATTCTAAACTCCGCGCTCTCCTTATGGGGTTATTTTCATTTTACTTATTTTGTAATTTCTTTTTTGATTTGTAATATTATTCTTTTGTATAATAATATCTTGCGTTATTATGAAAATTTAATAGGAATTTTGTATGTAGTGACCCCATGAGAAATAAAGACTTTATAATTTATTATTATTAAGTATTATAAATAAAATTTAAACTTACCACAGGTGTTAATTCATCATTAATATTAATTTTTATTTTAGCGACATGAAAAGAAACTTGAAATGGTGGCAAATCAATTTTTGAATCTCCAATATTTAATTCCTTACAAAGTGTGCTAGAACCAAGCCAGTAATCATTACCAAAAAAAAATTGACTCGAGTATCGTCCGGACGCGTCGAACACTGAAATAGAGTTAATTTAAAAAAGAAATTTGTGTCTGTTGTAGTTAGAAAGGATGATTGATAACTTTTACATGCTATTACAAGTAATTGAAGATAACAAACTTTTAACTGCCCATAAGGTGCCATTGTTAAGGTTGTTTAAATAATCCAATAACTCAGAACTACAATTCTTGTTTTCCAATATGACGATACGTTTATTCCAATTATGGTGATTATACAACTGAGATATCCATTGCATTTCTGGATATCTTTCATTCGCTATTTCCTCTATAATTGGATGTTGTTCAGAAAGCGGTTGAATTGGAAACTGAATTCCGTTTGATATGTACGAAAAATCTGATGAATTATAAGACTCATATTTGGACGCTGTTGTACCATCACATAAACAATTTAAATTTATTATCACAATTTGAATGAAAACTAATAACTTTTCCATTGATTTATTATTATATAATTTTATTGAATAGTATTTTATAAAAACTCGTTTACACGACTATATCTACATTTTTGTGAACAATAAGAACCAAACCATTTTTCAATTTATTTTAGATGCCCGGACGCATAAGAAAAACTAGTCAAATTTTGGTAGTTCTAAATTGATATCTATAGCCGATGTGTTCATTGTCAATTTTGATGAGGTACTGCTTTATAACTCAAAGAACATTAGAAGATATAGAAAAGAGCAAGAGAAAGGTGTGGACCCCACCTGCAAAGATTTTTTTGGAGGGTTATCTTCGTTTTGTTGTTGCTATCGGTTTGACTTTGTGTTAGGTGGTGGTTAGTGGGTGTCCTCTAGTCAATTTTCATCATCTTCGTCGATCGCATCCTCGTTGGTCTGAAATTAAAGAGGAGAGGAAGAACCAAATTGGTTCGTTAGTTTAGTTTGTTCCGCCGGATTGGGTAATCGGGATTAGGAGGAGAACGACCCCCGTTTAAAATATTCTTCGGTCTAGGGATATACGTATACAGTATACGTACTGTCGTCGATTTTAGTGTTTGGTCAAGACGGTCTCATGTACGTCTAATATTCCATTAAGAGGGCTGTATACCTAACTTTTAACGAATATCCATATAGCTCTTTTATTAATGTATGGAATTTAATGCGGTTTGAAGTAAACGATTAGAAAAAAAATCTAGTTTCACGGAAAGTCATTAAGAAGTTAAAAAAAAAAAATTTTCATTTTTTATTATAATAATTAATCACTCCAGTGACCTGCAAGTGACTTTCCATGAATATACAAACTATTTAAATTAAAACTATTTTTAAAATATCTATTTATATAAGACAAAACCCTTATATATTTGCTTTTTAAGAAAGTGCATTTAAATCGTAAAATTTGGTTTACACCCATAACATTGCCGGTTTAACGAATTATTTAATTCAATTATGAGTGTAAACCAAACTTTATGTTAGGTATAAAGTCCTCTTAAGTGTTAAGAGGAATCCTTCAAGTTGGAAAACGCATTTTCGTAATAGGGTGGTATTTTGCTTATTACTCAAAAAATTTACACATAAGTATATATTTTTTAAAGGAAGACACTTGGACCAGGCCGTGTTGTTTTTAATTGTTTTATATACTCCCGGGACTTAAATAGCAACTGTAGTCCCTATTAACCAGCAGTCTGGGGTAAATCAAACATGGATAGACTACATAACGGGAAACCGCGGTTCTAATCCTGATTGCGTCGGATATGTAATGTGATCTATAAAGTCCAAAATCGATCTGTAGATAATTGGGAAGGCAACGGGAAACCACCCCATTAACATTTCCCTAGAAAACTCTTCTTGGCTTAGCCAGGAGGATCGCTAACATCCGAAATCGGACGCGCACCTTAGGAAGAGACCTTGCAAAGGGTCATGATTGAAGGTTTATCCTCAACACATTTAGTACTGTCGTAATGACTTGTCTTCACGACCTCTCGGAAAAGTGCTTCCACAACACATCCATGTGTTTATTTTATTTTAGAAGAAGTCCCTATTATCAAAGATTTAAGTGTAACTTAAGTCTCAAAGGATTTAAAATGATAATGCGGGAGTTACGTAATAAAGTGGAATCCCAAGGGACTTAAGTATTGCTATGCAACATGCATATAACGTCAAATTATTATTATTGACATTATATTGACATTGACAAAATACAGAAATAATTTATATCATTTATGTATACACTGCGCAAAGCATAGCATTACAAAATACAAAATCACAGAGAAAAAGGAAAAAGAAAACACAAAAAGAGCAAATTGTGGTCTCAGATGTTGAGGCTCGCCAGGTAGTCGGCGTCCGGCAAAGTGTCACCGAAGAAATCCGCCACATCTCCCGTACTTGAGACTGGGGCACTCCAGCACCAGGTGTTCGATTGTCTGGGAGGCGGCATCGCTGTGGGCGCACCCAGGAGAGTCGGCCGCTCCCCATCTGTATAGTGATTATGAGTATATGCCGCGGCCCGTCCGGATTCTGTTCAGGGTGCACCATAGTCTTCTTGGTAATTCGAAACCCGCTACTAGGACGGTTGGATCAACTATATGTTGGGAATTATAGACAGGATTTTTATCCCACTCCACCATCCATCCCACCGCAATGCTGAAATTAGAATCAGTCAACCCTCTCGCAGCATGTTGCGGAGAATGGCGAGACTTCAGCCTTCTCACTTCCGGAAGCGTCATGTCCGCGTATGCGGGGTGCTGGCTGTTAGACACAATTCTATTGTACTCCCTCTGCAGGGCATGTTGGCGTCTAAGATGCGGAAGGGCGATATGGCTTAAGACGGGCAGCCATTTTACTGGGGTGGATCTTATGGTTCCAGTAACTAACCTTATTGCAGCGTTTAATTGGATGTCTATCTTATGTGTATGTGCGCTATTAGCCATACTGGGGCGCAGTATTCAGCAGTCAAGTGCACCAGCCCAAGGCACGCCACCCTCAGGCAGGAGGCACTCGCCCCCCACGATGTACCCACAAGCTTGTGTAACAAGTTAATTTTGCTGGAAAGCTTTGCTGACGTCTTCGTCGGATGTTGTCTGAACGTGAGTGATCTGTCGAGAAATACTCAGGTATTTTGAGTTCGGGTTGTAGTTCAGTTCTCGTCCCCCCGTACTGACATCAAGCTCCACGTCCGCTAGTCTATTGGCCAAATGGAAGCAGCAAACCTCCATCTTGGTCCAGCTAGGCCGCAGTCTCCACTTGTCGCAATACTCGTTAACAAGCTCGAGGTCGGCACCTAGGTTGGTATCTCATCGGTAACTCCATGGTGTTGATCTGTTCATCTTGTGTCGCCAAAGCGATATCATCTGCGTATATAAATTTACGTGACAAAGTGGCAGGGAGGTCACTAATGTACAAGTTGAACAACAGTGGGGCTAAGACAGAGCCCTGAGGGAGCCCGTTATTCAGTACTCTCCTTCTACTCGATCTATCGCCGATATGGACCTCAAAATATATATTGCTTAGCATGTAATTAATTAATCTTGATATCTTCAGGCATGGGATGATCTTCAGCAGTTTAGATATAATGCTGTGTCTCCAGACCGTGTCGTAAGCCGCGGTCAGGTCTACGAAGGCAACAGAAGTCTTGAGTTTACGTTGGAAACCGCGCTATATGAACGTAGTAAGTGAGAGCACCTGGTCCGTGCAGCTTCTGTTTCTTCTATATCCCGCCTGCTCTGGGAGAATCATGGAATCTATTTTAGAAACGATTCTAACGATTCTGTTGTACAGGAGTCGCTCCAAAAATTTGTAGCTGACGCATAGGAGTGCAATCGATCGGTAACTTTTCGCTAGGTTGGCCGGCTTTCCCAGTTTTAATATCGCAATCGTCTTCGCTCTCTTAAAACTTTAGGGTATGTTTCCCGACGATATGATGTCAGAGTAAAATTTAGAACATTATTATACGTCATTGCAAAAATGGAGTTGTAAATATTATTGCCATAATATTGTTACACACTTCAAAGAAATACTCGTAATTATTTCAGAAACTTTATTAACTCTATTAAAGTTAACACTAAAAAAATACTTCTTATAAACTATTAATATAAATCACTAATTAAAAATCAATTTGACCGTCTCTCAAATCAATCTTACGTCTTTCGTCTTAATTATTCGCGTCTTCAAACTCCACTCCTCTTACCCAACTAAAAACTACACCCCAAAACAATATTGTCCAGTCCGATTCACCCCCGCGCACCTATGACGTCAGAGGCTTTTATTTTGAACTTAACAGTCGGCCTCGCTACCATTGAGGACGTCCTCGTCCTCGCCATCGACGTCGGTTTCATCTTCCTCCACATCATCTTCTTCGGGTAATTGACACCAGTGCTTCAATCGATCACTAGCGTATACACCACGGAAGGGTTTCTGAGTTCTCTCTGCTCCCGGAATGTCTTGAATTGCATATCGATCATTTGGTAGAACCATAATAATTTCATAAGGACCTTTATATTTAGGCATTAATTTTCGGGACTCACCCGTCGCACCTGCATCTCTTCTAATTAATACTAAATCACCTTCTTTATACTGAGTAGGCTTCTTATGGTGTCCATCATACCATTGTTTACTTTTTTCTTGCTGCTTTTCAATATTTCCCAGGGCTTCTACCCTTCTCTCTTCTAAATTTATTTCATCTAACATTTCATTTTGATTTAATGCTAACACTAACCCATTTTGCAATGCGTTTCTTGGTTGAAACCCAAATAATAGTTCGTTAGGAGTCTTCTTTGTTGTTGCATTAGGAAGATCATTAATTGCAAATTGAATTCTTCCTAAATGAGTCGACCAATCTTTACCATCTTCTCGACTGTATGTTGTTGTTAACGCACTTAGTAACGTCTGATTTTGTCTTTCGACTTGTCCGTTAGCCCTTGGAGTGGCAGTAGCATTCTTGATATGTTTAATTTGGTTAACTTCGCAAAACATTTCAAAATCTTTCGAGGTAAATGCTGTTCCTCGATCGGTGATAATTCTACAAGGGGTTCCAAATACCCTAAAAATTTCTTTTAAAATTTGTAAAACTGGTTTAGTTTTAGTCGTCTTGACAGCTTTAATAATCGAATACTTCGTAAAATTATCCTGATATAAAAGGATATAATCATGCCTCTGAGAACTTTTCACAAATGGTCCTAAATGATCCAGATTAACCGTATGAAATGGTATAGGTACGCGCTTGATGTTATGCAATTCTCCTTCTGGTTTGCCTTTGCCCGTCTTGTGATAAGCACATCTTATGCAAGTGGCAATGTAATTTTTAACGCTTTTACGCATTCTTGGAAACCAGAAGTTACGTTTTAGATGTATTAACGTCTTTTCTATACCAAAATGACCCATATCGTCATGACTGGCTTGAACTACTCTCCATCTAATTCCTTTAGGTACTACCCATTTCAATTTACCTTCGACTTTCCTACAAATTCGATTATTTTCTATCTGATAATCTTGATGTATTTGTTTTTCTCCTGCAGTATTCGGCTTAATTTTTAATATTTCAAGTAAATTCTTTCATCTTTTCGTCTTTTAACTGCATGGTCAATAACCAATCAGCCTCGTCAATTCTTAAAGTAAATATCTGCATGTCTACTTCTTCCACTTCGCGACTTAATGCAACAGGATTTCGACTTAAGGCGTCGACATGTCTCATTTTACTTCCGTCTCGATGAATTATTTGAAAATCAAACTCTTGCAATTTTAATAACCATCGTCCTATTCGTGGTGACAGATCCTTTTTCGTCATAATCGTCTTTAACGAATTACAATCGGTGACGACTGTAAATGGTCTTGCTAATAAATAAATTCTAAATCTATCTAAAGTTTCGACGACGGCCAATGCTTCTAACTCAAAGCTATGGTATTTATGTTCTGCATCTGTCGTCTTTCTACTGTAATAATTTACAGCTTTCCATCCTTCTTCTTCTTTTTGCATTAATATACCAGCTAAACCTACAGTACTCGCATCAGTATGAACTTGAATTTCGGCATTCGGTTTATATAACGTAAGCGTTGGACGCTCGGTTAATATCTTCTTTAATTTCGAAAAGGCTTCATCTTGCTCCTTTTCCCACACAAAATCCTTGTCTTTCTTAGTAAGTTCTGTCAATGGTGCGGCGATTATTGAAAAATCTTGCACAAATTTCCGAAAAAACCCGCACAACCCCATAAATTGTCTGATTTCCGTTACATTTTTCGGTTGAGGAAAATGTTCAATGGCTCCCGTCTTTAACATTCCCGGTTTTACTCCATTTTCACTTATTTCAACCCCTAAATATTCTACTTTTCTCACTAAAAATTTACACTTAGATAATTTTAATGTTAATCCTAATTCTTTTAAAATACTAAGTACTCGTCTTAATTTTATTAAACCTTCTTTAATTGTTTTACTAGGTATTAACATATCGTCCATATAATTTAATACTATACCCGGCCCGATTTTTTTTACTATTAATCGCATTAAACGCGTAAAAACACTCGGTGCATTTACTAAACCAAAATGAACACGATTAAATTCATATTGGTCATTCTCTACTACAAATGATGTTAAGTGTTTAGATTCTTCAGCGATGGGAACTTGATAATACCCACTCATAAAGTCTAGAATCGTAAACCAACCGTTACCCGATAACTGGTCTAATTGTTCTTCTAAAATCGGCATCACTACATGTTCTTTTTTAATAATCGCGTTAAGCCGTCTAAAGTCTACACACAAACGCGTCGTCCCGTCTTTCTTAGGTATTAATATCACCGGACTCGTGTACTCGGATGAAGATTCGCGAATTATTCCCGCGTCCCGTAATTCTTTCACCATATTGTTCACTTCATCGCGTTTTGCGTACGGTAGTCTATAAGGGCGATATTTCACTACTTGTTGCGATGTTAAGTCTATTTTCATCTCACATAAGTCTGTAGTACCAATTTCACTTAAGTTTTGTGAAAACACCGCACTGTTTTCATTAACCAGTTCTTTCAATTTCTTTTTATCATTTTCTTCCAGATTATCATCCATTTCAATTTCTTCTAACCTAATTAGTCGCTCGGCCACCTTGATCTTATTAACCCTTTGAATCGTTAATTTACCTTCTTCTTTAATTACTTTAATTCCGGGTTGATCTAAAGCTGACCTTCCTACTATTATGTCATCTTCTTGTGCTTCGTTTGGCACCACATAGACTTCCACTTCTATTTTCGTATCGTCCACTTCGATTAACAGATTTCTACGTCCTACTGGATGGCATCTACCCTCACCAAATCCACGCAGGATCATAGTAGTTGGTAGGTAACTCAATTTCATTCCTTCGGCAATGTCTTCTTTCATCGTGACCACATCGCTACCTAAGTCGATGAAAGCAGATATTTCCCTTCCATCTACGGTCACCATTTTGTGATACTCATCTGCCAATTTGTTTCCTACCAATCTTCGGACGTTTTGAGTTCCATTATCAGGACATTGGGAAGCTTTATGTCCAAAATTGTTACAACGAAAACACTTAAGTCCTAATCGTTTCGACTTACAATCGATCGACTTATGTCCCCGTTCGCCACAGTTATAACATCTATTTCCTGTTTTCTCGTTGTTCGACTTCTTTGGCATTTTCTTTTCTTCATCAATTTTGGATGTCTTCGTCGTATCTTGTTCTTCTGATTTTTTTAGTTTAGTCTTTTTAATTTTATTATAAATTTCAATCTTATCCTTCAGGTCCTTATAAGTTTTGGCACCATACAATACCATATTGGTAACTTGATCTTCGGGTATGCCTGCGATGATGTATTCAATGACTGCTTCTGGTTCTACATCACCTCGGCTTCCGATCTCCTTCATTACCAGAATATATTCTTGTACCGTCTCTTTACTCGTCATTTTACGTTGGGACAACATTCCATGAATTTTAGCACTGTTGATTTGCGTGTCAAATTCTTCAATTAATAGCTGTTTTAGTTGATTCCAGCTTCGAATATTTACCTCCGATTGAATAAATAATTTTGCCAACCCTTTTAATGATTTCCGCGCATAAAGTAATTTGTGTAGCTCACTCAAATTCATTAATGCTGCAGAATCTTCAAATTCGGAAATCCATCTACGAATCGGATAAGTATCTGACCCGTCATACGATTTTATCGAATCCTCGATGTCACGAAATGTTAAAGTAACCGCTCTTCGTGATGTTCGCCTAATACTTGTCCCCGCGTCGCTTATTTCGCTTCTTGCATCATTAATTTCTTCCTCTTCCTCTTCCTCTTCCTCGTCTTCTTCCTCTTCCTCGTCTTCTTCATTATCTGCTTGAACCGAGTTCTTTAATGCTTCCAAATCCATTAAATTTTTACACACCGATATAATTAAATCTTCTTTAGACATATTACTTTCGACACATAAAATATTAGCAATTGAAATCACATCGTTTTCCACAAAATTGTCATTTATATATTTTACTTTAAGTTTATGTTCTTCAGAATTTTCTACAAAAGAAAATCCATTGAATTCCCGTATTGATTTGCGACTTTTTCTATCACCGTCATTTTCAAACACCAATTTATAAAAAGTTTTAATTATTTTAAATTGCGAAGCTTGAATGTTCTCGAACACCCCCGGTATATCTTTTAAAGCTAACATTAGCTCTGTTTGGTACACAAAAAGTGTAGTGCAGGCAGGGCAGCCCAGGGCAGCCAGAATTGCACGAGAACTCGCTAGTGCACATGACTATAACAAACGACTTTAGTGCATGCAGGCGATGCAGGATTGAAACGTCACTCATAAAAGTTGAAATTTTTTTTTTTTTATAAGAACTTTAAATAACCATTAGATTTAAACAAGTGTTCATTGCTAAACCCACGCCACGTGCTAAACCCGAAACCTTTTGTAAAATGTGAAGTTTTTGGTACCTACATACGTTTGAATTATTAAGTGATTAAAAATGATAAAAATGCAATTTTTATGCAATTTGCATAAAAAATTATTTTAAGGACGTTGGTTGTACCCAATTACAGCGAAAATGAATTCAAAACAAATTTTAGAATTTCAAAAAATTTATTTTTATTATTATAATTGATTTTTATAATAATAAATTATAAAAAATTTTTTATTAAGAACAAATCAAGTAAATATGTCGTTTTCAATCGCAAGTTTTATTACCCACCCACAAATTCTACTGCTTGTCAGCTACCTGCACTCGCTACTCTTGCTATTTAGGTGGAGTAAAATGTGCAGTTCCGAGCTGTTCGGAACTACAACAATTTTCGTAACAAACGGTTGTCCACTACCTGCACCGCTTACACCAATTCATGCCAAACGCGATTTAGAAAAAAGTGCAGTTCAGGTTGCACTAGGACTGTGATACCAAACAGAGCTATATTGTTCCAATAACACGTCTAAACTATAAAATTAATGGTCCTTTTCAGTTTTACGAACTAGGTAGGTATATTACGTCACTCGTCTTGCCCTAAATTTTGAAACAAAGACCCTTTCTTACACGGTCACTTTTATGTTTGTAAAATTTAACATCGCCTAATAATTGAAAATTCTTAATATTCAAATATTACTTATCTTTGTTTTCCAACGTCGTTTCCTACAGTTGCTTTCAGCGTCTTTTCAAGCGTCGTAGTAGTCGTCGTTTTTAAACGTCGTTTTACGTCGGCGTCGTCTTGCGTCGGCGTCGTCTTCAATTGTCGTCTTTCGTCGTCTTCAAGCGTCGTTTTATCTTCAGGCGTCGTCGTCGTCGTCTTCTGTTTTCTAATCACAATAACCAACTAGGTACACTGATTTTAGTTTATTATCACACCGCTGCAATTTTTGTTACACACTTCAAAGAAATACTCGTAATTATTTCAGAAACTTTATTAACTCTATTAAAGTTAACACTAAAAAAATACTTCTTATAAACTATTAATATAAATCACTAATTAAAAATCAATTTGACCGTCTCTCAAATCAATCTTACGTCTTTCGTCTTAATTATTCGCGTCTTCAAACTCCACTCCTCTTACCCAACTAAAAACTACACCCCAAAACAATATTGTCCAGTCCGATTCACCCCCGCGCACCTATGACGTCAGAGGCTTTTATTTTGAACTTAACAATATCATGTTTTTTCTTTTTATTTCGACAAATCTCGAATAAAAATCAAAATAATCTTGATTTTTTTTAAAATCATTGATTTTTGATATTTTTGTTAAAATCATGATTTTTTTCAACTCCTGCTTCAGGATAATAAAACCCTTATGAGTATTTGATGTACAAATCTTGATTTTCTTTGTTATACAACTAATTACTGCCAATAAATTTTTTGGTTTGAAAAAATATTTTGTCAAAATAAAAAAAAATATTAAATGTTATTAGAAAATAGTTAAAATTACCATTTTATTGTGTAACACATCTTAATGTCGTTTTTACACATTCTCTTTTAAAATGTCAATGTTCACTTTTTGGGTAAAGTTCAGTTTCAAGCCATCGTTTTGTAAAACTGTTGCAATTATGTGGAGATCTAGTTATTTATTGGTCATAGTGTCACAATTTTCGATTATTCGATTCAAAATAAAAGTAGTATATTATCACACTAAAGTTAACCCTGCAGAGCATACGTGAAGCCTGACAGTCCCACGTTGTTTTATTTTTGTTGTACCTTGTATATTTTTGAAACTAGATTTATGAAACTCAATGTACCTTTCGACCTTAATTTGAAGTGTAAGATTATATAATAAAAACAATGACAAAATTATCACAAGTAGTGTAATAAATTTCGCATCAAACAACGATGAGGCCTGACAAGCCTCACATGTTTACTCGCGTTACTTATTTTATCTGAGTGTGTGTTTCTTTATTTTTATGAATTTAAGTGACCATTTAAATGGTTTTTTTATTAATGTTTTAGAATTAAACAAAGTGCATTATAATTTACTTTATTATTTCAATTTATTAGTTATTGTTTTTCAAGTCTTTTTGAAGGTAAGGAACATCATAAAGATTACTCTAAAAATGTAGTTCTTATTTAATCTTTCGCGATTTTCAGTAATGTGTGAATAAGAAAGGGAAATCGAAAGATTGACAGAAATGTTTGAAGAAGTCCCTGCAGATAATGAGGATTTAGACGATGATGATGACTCAGAGGCTGATTCTGATTGTTTTGAACAAGCATACAAACACAAAATCACGGAAAAAAATAAGCGAAAATATTGCTCTTTTTGTAAGAGGCCCAAAAGTCGCTATTATTGTAAAATATGCGACACATGTATTTGTATGGAGCATTCCAACTTCGTTTGTGACAATTGTGCCGAAAAATTTTAATTTTGAAAATTTAAAGTGCCTTTTTAAAATTTATAGGTAAAATAATGATTTTAGGGTTTACCTTAACTTGAACTTTTCGAGCGTTCTGTAAAATTGAGAACTATAAAATTTAGACCTGCGTTACTATTACCTAAACATCTATAGGTATATCGTGTATCAATTTATTTCTCGGGGGAATGTTTGCCTATTTAGAAGATATTATACAGGTCTATTCTGTAACTTTAGCAACTTGCTAAAAATGAGCAATATTGCTAATTGTTGCTAATAACCATGGTTATGCAATTTTGCTCCAATAGGTATTAAGCAAAATTATTGTTTAGCAATATTGCTCATTTTTAGCAAGTTGCTAAAGTTACAGAATAGACCCGATTGTCAATTTAAGTTTTAATCTCTTAATTTTATGTACTAAATCCGCTTAAATTTACAAAATCTCCTTAAATTATTAAGGAAAATACAGAAGTTATAAAAAACTAAATGAAATTTTTGCAAAGACAAATTGATACGTTAATATTGACAAAATACAAAGAAAGTATTACAATCAGGCATATTATAGTATGTTTCACTATGGTAGACTGCAAAGTATGTCAAACACTAACAGTAACTACTTCCTCAAGGGTATGTTATATTTGTAAAACAAAACCAAACGAGATGAACAATTTCAAAAAATTAGAAGATAAAATTCCTAACGAAGATAATTATAAATTTGGAATTTCACCTTTGCATGCTTGGATTAGAAGCTTCGAGTGTTTACTATACACATTTCTTATAATCTCGAATTAAAAATCTTTTTAAAACTCGACTTGACTTACTCGTCGAGATAGTAAAACAAAGACATGGCACGACAAATAATGATGGAAACACTGCTAGAGAATTTTTTGAAAATGCAGAAAAATGCAGAAAAACATGCTATCGATATTGCCCAAGCTTTACTTGTCAAAGACTGGCGTGATAAATTTTGAAAATTACGTAATACCCAAGTATATAAAATTTAAAATCTTCAATCAATGAATAACTTCCTGGGACGGTTCGTACATCTACCACATTTAGCGATTTAGCCTGGGATTGTTCCTGAACCAACAAACTACTTACATCTCCAACGGTACAAGACGTAGGTAAACATTGGCCCAGGTGTAATTGTCTTGTCTACAAAAATATTCTAATTTAATTAAAAAATCACATTACAATGAAATTCAGGTTTTTTCCCCAATCAAGAACTCAATGTAATACCGTAAAACCACCTAACTTGGAACAGTAGGGTAAGGTGCTCTAAGACTGCGCGGTCTCTAAGACTGCGCACCCCTTATATTTCTGCACGTGTGTCTGTTTTCTTGCTAATTTTAATTTCCACACATCACTGCCAATGCTGTGGTTACCCATAACGATTTTTGTCGTAAAAAAATGGATAATAAACATTTTAGGTAAGTTTTACCATTTTACGCTGTTTTGATCTAATAATTCGACATTCTGGAAATTGTGTACGGTCGTTGTTTTTGTGATTATCGCCTGCATATTGCAATATCATGTTAACAAAACTCTTAACCAAGCGTGGATGATGGTATTATTTTCCAATTTAATTGGAGATGGCTATATTCGTGTCCTTTTTACATTTATGGAGCGGCGTGTAAGACTGCGCGGTGTGGTGGTTTGTAAGACTGCGCGCGTATTCTTACAAATCTCACATTTTAATACTGGTTAATTTTATTCTTTTTACCTAAAGTGAGGTTGATTTTATGGCTAGTTGTGTGACGGAGAGGGAAATCTCTGAAACTGCAATTCACGGCACATTTCAATAATCCATTGCAGACCTGGAATCAACTGATGGTTTTATGGAACCGCCTACTGCTACAATCAAATTGCCGACTGCAAACATTAGTTTGGATATTTCCAACATGCCGGGAACATCTACTGATTGAACCAATTCCCAAAAATTAACTCAAATTGCCTTAACAATTATTTCGCCATTATTAAATGTACCTTTGCAAGATTAATAAACCGGAAGGGTAAGAAATCCGATATTATAACTAGTTCTCCCTACAAATTAGAATTGATAGAAGAAGCGAGGAAGAAGTCGAAGCGCTTGTCAGATACTTCAAAAAGAAATCCAAAAAAAGTCCAAAGAAAAATACAAACAACCTATTGAAAGCAAAGAGTAGTTGGGTTGTCCAGGATGCACAGAACAAAGTAAATGCCAATTACTGAAGATTGGATCGAGTGTAAATTATGCTCTCAGAGGTGGTACAAGAAGTGAACTGCATAATACTAGCATGTGATGTGATCTATGCTTGTAAACTGTATGCGCAGTCTTACAGACCCAATGCGCAGTCTTACAAGACGGGGTCTGTAAGACTGCGCAAATGACTTTTTCTGATTTTTTTGTTTTTATTAATAAAGTATATGTAATAATTACTAATTAAGTTTGTAATAATGTTGTTGAAAGACCAATAAGTTTTAATACAAATTTCTGAGCTTTTAATTGCTTTAGTTTTTTTAATATAGCGGGTCAAACCTTAAGTGCGCAGTCTTAGAGCACTCTACCCTACTCTAACTTGGAACACAACTTCCCTTTTTAATATTTTGCCTCAGTTATTGCAACAGCGATTGTCATCATTAATATTGATTTTTATTTTAGCGACATGAAAAGAAACTTGAAATGGTGGCAAATCAATTTTTGAATCTCCAATATTTAATTCCTTACAAAGTGTGCTAGAACCGAGCCAGTAATCATTACCAAAAAAGAATTGACTCGAGTATCGTCCGGACGCGTCGTACACTAAAATAGAGTTAATTTATAAAAGAAATTTGTGTCAGCTGTAGTTATAAAGGTTGATTGATAACGTTTACATGCTATTACAAGTAATTGAAGATAACAAACTTTTAACTGCCCATAAGGTGCCATTGTTAAGGTTGTTTAAATAATCCAATAACTCAGAACTACAATTTTTGTTTTCCAATATGACAAGACGTTTATTCCAATTATGGTGATTATACAACTGAGACATCCATTGCATTTCTGGATATCTTTCATTCGCAACTTCCTCTATAATTGGATGTTGTTCCGGAAGCGGTTGAATTGGAAACTAAATTCCTTTTGAAATGTACGAAAAATCTGATGAATTATAAAACCCATATTTGGACGCAGTTGTACCATCGCATATAAAATTTAAATATATTATCACAATTTGAATGCAAACTAATAACAATAACTTTTCCATTGATTTATTATTATAATATAATTTTATTGAATAGTATTCTATAAAAACTCATATACACTACTAAATCTACATTTTTGTGAACAATAAGAACCAAACCATTTTTCAATTTAGTTTAGATGTCCGGACGCATAAGAAATATTAGTGAAATTTTGGTAGTTTTAATTAATGTCTATAGCCGATTTGTTCATTGGCAATTTTGAGCAGGTACTGCTTTATAATTCAAAGAACTTTGGTAATTTCCACCGAGCAAGAGATAGGTGTGTACCCCACCTGCAAAGATTTGTTTTAGGGGGGATATCTTCGTTTTGTTTCTGTGTTAGGTGGTGGTTAGTGGGTGTCCTCTAGCCAATTTTCATCATCTTCGTCGATCGCAACCTGGGTGGTCTAAAATTAAAGAGGAGAGGAAGAACCAATTTGGTTCGTTAGTTTTGTTTGTTCCGCCGGATTGGGTGATCGGGATTAGGATATTTTCATAATATCAATTAGATAAGAATGTGGAACAGAATCAAAGGCTTTCTTTTAGTTTCCATAAGCCATATTTAAATTTCGGTGTGTTTTGGTTGCTTGTTTGTTAATTATCTCTCCAATAATTATTTGAACTTTATATCCTCTCGAATGTTTATAATAACCTTTTTGTTCTTCGGTGTGATATCGTTCGTTCGTTAACAGCCTTTTTTTCTGTCCACTGCTGGACACCAGCCTCTCCATATTATGGAGGTTTGGTTTGGCCATAACTCACCACGCTGGCCAGACGGGTTGGTGAGTAGTAGAGCTAGGTTAGCATTCAGATGTGCCTGTAGCCCTGTTTTTTTTGTTAACGGTGGCAATTCGTCAACTCACGGGGACAGCCGGCTTAACGTGCCCTCCGAAGCACGGAGACTTGGTCATAAGAAAGTTTGACTCTCCCCGGGTTTGAACCCGGTACCCCGCATTCACATCCAACTGTGTTAGCTGCAAGGCAATGACCGTCTCTTATATGTGTGATATAAATGATATAAAATATGAAATATTTTTGCTGTGAGTATGGATGTTAAAATTTTATAAATAGTTGGCAAGCAAGTTATTGGTCTGTATTTTGATGTATCAGTAGTAATATTGTTATTTTTCGGAATTAATAATGTTTTACCTTTCGTCAGGAAATTTGGAGTTTGGGAAAAATGTTGGTTTATAAATTTATTGAAGAAAATTGATAGTTTTTCTTGGGCGTTTTCCAGTTATGAGAATTTTTTATGGCTTCCTTAACAATTATTATTTTAATTTCAAGATTATTCATGTTGGGGATATTCTTTAATCTTTTCTTTTCTTCGTTCCACCAAAGAGATTTATTTATTATAAATAGCATTATAATTATTATTCATGTTTATTTTAAACCTCACCTAATGTACATTGTGGAATGAATATAGAATGGGCAATGGGAGATTTAGCTCCAACCACTCTATATTTTATATTATGATGCTTTTTTTTAACAATTCTTAAATAAGCACAGTAAATTTATAGGATTTAAAACAAATTAAATAGTTTATAAGTTTTGAAATTTTCTTATTTTTACGTTATAGTATTTAAAAGTTTTCTCACAATGTGGTAAGTTTCTAAAATGATTGGTTTTTGCATCTCAGGGAATAACTTTGAAGATAAGTCTAAATAATGGGATAGATGGCTTTTTTTGGAAGATACCACACCAGTAGCTGATATACTATCGTTATTATAGAAATTTTGGTTAGACCCCATACACTCATCATTTCACCATCATCAATTTTTTCATTTTCCGTATTTAACACATTTTTTGACAGAGGCAAAGCAATGTCAATGATGACTGCATTTCGGTCTCGTTGGTTTATTATAACAATGTCAGGTCTATTATGACTAATTTCCCTGTCTGTTAATATTAATCTGTCCCAGTATAAAAGGGAGGATTCATTTTCAAGAACAGGTTCAAGAATATAGTCATAATATGGCTTAAAATAATTGTCTAATAAGCCAACTTTCTTTGCAATTCGCTGGTGTAATATCTTGAAAACTTGGTTATATCTTCGGAGGTAGTCAGTAGGAGCCAAGTAAGAGCAACCGTATATTATAATGTGTTCTATTGTTTCGTTGAGGAGGTTACATTTTCTACAGTGATCTGAAACCTCCAGATTCATGATGTTCTTTTTGTAGTTATTGGTTGCAATAACTCCATCTTGAATAGCACACATGAATCCTTATTCAATTTCAAAATGTAACAATTCTCTCTTAAGCCATTCTGCTGACATTATCTCCTTATCAATTCCAATATGGAGTCTAAAATTGTCGGATGTTTACCATGAAGCTCTTTATTTTTCCAATTTATGTCTAAATCACTAAATTTAGACCGCTAAAATGTTTATCAAAGCTAATTATTTCTTGAATTAAAGGAATGTGCAACGAGTAAAAATAACCACGTAAGTAATAATTTTCTTAAAGATTTGCACATAATATTAAATAAATTTCTAGAGACGGTTGGAGCATAGTGTTCGAATAAGTTGACTATGAATGCTAAATGCCAGGTTCGAATCCGGGTGAAGTAAAAACTTTATTCTGGCCGTATCACTGGTCCTCCAGGTGGGGGGTTCTACGTCGGGCTTGCTCCTCGTCTAGGTAAAAAATGTAAAATGCTATCAAACCAAACACCAATTCGCAAGGTTGGTAGTTGGGCTCGGATAACGTTGTAATGCGTTTCAAAAACCGATTATATCACAAAATAAATTATAAGACCTTGTCCTCCTTTCAAAACCAAATTCTATACAAATATAACGACTGAATAATTTAGTACATTCTATTAAGTTTTGAAGTTGATCTTCTGTCGTGGAGTATAATTTTAAGTCGTCCATGTAAAAAGCAAAGCAAATGCGTTATAGCACAATTTTTTCGAAAATTAAGCTTAAATCCTGATGTAGAATCATTCAATAATGTCGAAACTGGATTTACATATAGCCAAACAATACCAAAGTGTACTCGATGAATCTCCTTGAAATATTCCCAGATTGATTTTAATTGATTCCAGTTTGGTTCCATTATTTAAGACAAGTGTATTCCACATCTATATCATTGAAGATAATAATATTATAATTTTGGGGTCAATTTTTTTCTCCATCCTAGCAATGGGCTATCGTTGCAAATGTTTATTTCAAAGAACGTTCGAATTATTTACTTCAATGTTCATTTCTTTGGTCCGTTTAATGCGTCGTCGAATCCCCACAGCGGTCCTCTCATTTTGGTCAGGGATCAAAAGCTGAAGAAGAAGAAGAAGAAAAGCTGTGTGTATTTATTAAACTTGGAATGTGATTCGTCGTTCTCGGTAATGAAGGTTCCAATGGCATAGTGGAACCTTCTGACACTATACCGATTTCTAACGCACGTCGGTATGTTTGCGCTAACATTTCTACTTGCGCCTCTTTCCATGTTATTTCATTATAATGATCATTTAACCAAAATTATAATTTAATATGGTTAAAAAAGGAAATTTTAATGTAAACATTTATTTAGCGTCAAGATTGACTTTGACTATTATTATTATTTTTTTAAAATTGATTTTTCATGTTTTTTTCGTTTATATTCAAAATATTTATGTTCATTTAAGTAAATAAATAAATGTGAGTAATGAAATAAAAAAAAATTAAAGTCATTTCATTACAACATAATTCGATAATATGTGTATGAGTCTCATATTGTAGAGCGGGGTCAATTGAAACACTTTCGACAAAATCACTGCCTGTAACAACAATTTGAAATCTGACTACAAATGGATAATAACATTTTTAAAATTGCTATTTATCACCGCACATTATTATGTACATACATGAAATGTAAACTCGATATATTTAAAACTATCTTATTAAATTATCACGAGTTAAAAGCTTAACAATTTAGATAATATTATATACAGTGTGTTCACGGAAAATGGTAACAGTGAATCATTTTTATATGCTACTAGATACAATTAGTACAGATTTAGTTTTAGATGCTAGATGTGGACTTAACATTTATCCTGCATCGTGGGTTTTCCCTTTCGGGTACCTATTCCATACACCCAAATTGGCAAGTTCAGATATATGCCCCTAGGTGAGGAGGATCAACGACAGACAGGTCGCCGCTGAGGTTCCGTGAGTCATACTTTTTAATCTTTTACCTACTCTCCATTGAGACCTATGCCACTACGATTGGCCTTCCTCTTTTTGGTGGGTGACAGCAAGCTGCCAGGGCTCCCACCACCCGTAGTGGTTTTTATTTTCGAAAGCACGATCTTACAAAAAGATCTAGTTTCAAGCGAGCTACGTTAACTCTTCTTAGGTGACTTTGCCGAGCCCCAAATTCGAGCAATTGCCCTGGACTCCACCAGTTTCCCTTAGGCATCCATTTAAGACTGCTTAAGCACATGGAAGCATCACTATGCGGTTATGTGCCTAAGTCGCCAGTTGTTCTCCCTTTTTAGTAACCTGAAAGTGTTAGTTTCAGATCTTCAGGAGAATTGTTATGCACACCTTAGGTGTGGCATAATCGAGCACCGAAGTGTTCTTTTCCCTTAGTGCCGACTCCTGCAGCATACTCCCTAGACTGTCTTGTCCCACTTTTAACTCGTGCCATTTGGACGAGGCGTGACGAGACTTATTAGTTTGTATGTGTTAGAGTCATGTTGGCTCATTGGGTCGTTGGGTGTTTAATATTTATGTGTCGACTTCAAATTGGTTCTCAGCGCTAGAGCCTGACAGAGTTCCAGTTCCGATTTTTAACAGAGTCTGGCCGATAGGTTTAGGCAGCACTAAAGCCGGATAGAGTTTCAGGATATCTGAATATCTGAGTTAACTAAATCCTGCCGATAGGCTGGGTCAACGCTAGAGCTAGACGGTGTTTCATCTATGACTGAGTTAACTAAGTCTTGCCGATAGGCTGAGCCATTTCGGAGTCTTATCCAGCTTAGTTTCGATTTAGGCTAGACCGCTCTTGACCTAGCAAGATACGTGTAGCTATATTAGCATCCGTAAGCATATGAAATTTATATTTATTTCATAGGCAAGTATGCTCTCTCCATACTCTAGTCATTGCTAACTGTCATTGTTAGGAGTTATATCTAACTCGGATGTCTCCAGGTTAGATTGGCCCAAATTTTCTGCAGGCCCACACTAGATCATTCCAGAGCTTTGGGGTTCCTCACTTAGGTTCCCCTGCTTTTGGATCTATGGTCCTTCAATCTGTTTTGGCCTAAATTTACTTTTGAACTTATAGGGAGGAGGTTGTGGCAATATCGAACTAGTTGGAATAGTGATATTGTGGATGATGTGTGGGGAGAGATTCTGAGTTTTGTGAGGTTTAGATAAGTTTTGAAGCTTTAGAGAGAATGGTTTGTAATTTTAATTTAGATGATTTATTTATGAACGATGTAGGGGAAAGGAGAAGTCACTTTTATTATGAATCGTGATGAATAGATGAGAATGAGACTGTAGGTAGTGGCACAGAAGGTGCTGGGGAACGAGTTCAGTCTATTATGGCATTCCTCCTTTGGAGGCGGGTGACGAAAATTTCGGAAGCGAAATTTTCAAGAGTTTCGTAGCCCTCGCGAGTTGCGAGTAACTCTTCGATTTTTGTGATGTCTAGGTTTTCTCCTAGCTGCTCTCTGGAGTGTCTATAGTTTTCACACTCAAAGAAGACATGTCTCCATGTTTCTACTATGCCGCAAGAGCAATCGGCTGTGTCAGAAATGTTAAACTCGAACAACTTGTAGTTGAAACTACCGTGACCGGTTAGAAGGAAGCTAAGATATGTGCTAGGAGAGAACCAGGGTTTCTCCATAACAAATTGAACATCGGGAATTAGTTCTCGTGTGACTTCTCCTTTTGTGGAGCTAGTCCACCTCTCACTCCATCTTTCTAAGACTCTACTTCTTAGCAGTCTTTTGTACGTCGCTTTGTGGAGCAGTCTTTCTTCGGCTGTAGTTAAGTCTCCTTCTTTAGGGGCTATTTCTTTCTTCCTCTCGTACGTCTCTTTTCTCTCGAGTACTACGAGGTCCCATGGTATTTTTCCTGCTAGCACTTGCATTGCTTCTGTCGATACCGTTCTTGTAAAATTATTTGAGGCCATCAGTGCCGTTCTGTGAGCTCTGTTTATCTTATCTTGCTACTACATACAAAAAAAAGTTTAAATAGTTTTTTATTCAACTGGAAATTTACTATCAGAAACTGATGATGTATATTTTTTTATACTAATAGATAATAGCCGTACGAGCGCAGTTTCGAGTGTGGCGTTTTGGTGTGGCGGCTCGTTGCCATATTGTTCGTGTAGTTTGTGGTGTTGAGAATAAAAAATCGGTGATTTTTAATAGAAATTTTTATCAATTATTATTTCAAATATGTCGGAAAGAGAGGATAACGTTTATAAGGCAAAATTGGCCGAACAGGCAGAGCGTTACGATGAAATGGTGGAGGCAATGAAGAAGGTGGCTAAGCTGGACTTGGAATTGACGGTGAAATTAAACCGGAAGTGAACATCAAAATTTTTTTTCAAATGGCAACATGTCCTTTTTTTAACATTTTCGCAATCTGCAATTTTTTCTTTATAAATAGGTATAACGTTTTCATAAGGTTACATAAGAAAATATTCGAGAAAATTCAAGATTTAAACAGTCAATAATAATTTATTAATTATTTACACACAAGTAGTATGTAGAGTGCTATGAACTTTTTTGGTAACTTTTTTCTATTGGGTCATTTAAAAACAGTTGTTTACACAAATCCGCCATTAAATTTAAAAGATTTCAAAAACAAAAAATTAATTTAGCATGCGATCAAATATCACTAAATCAACAAAAAAAAAGCATCTAATGATGAACTTCTGTGAATATTAGATTCATGTCTTGAACAAAACGGTGGCAATTTTGAAAAATTTATCCGATAAATGACAGTTGTGTTTTCTGTAACGTGATTTTTTGTTTTTCATAGCACTCTACATACGTTTATGTGTAGATAATTAATAAATTATTATTGTTTGTTTAAATCTTGTATTTTCTCGAATATTTTCTTATGTAACCTTATGAAAATTTTATATCTATTTATAAAGAAAAAATTGCAGATTGCGAAAATGTTAAAAAAAAAAGACATGTTGCCATTTGAAAAGAAATTTTTATGTTCACTTCCGGTTGAATTTTAAGTATAAAAAAATATACCTCAGCAGTTTTCGATAGTAAATTTCCAGTTGAATAAGAAACTATTTAAACTTTCTTTTGTATCTAGTAGCATATAAAAATTATTCACTGTTACCATTTTCCGTGAACACACTACTGTATAATATCTATATATACATCAGCACTCAGGCCTTGAAGGCCCATGGCTTAGTGGCTATATTAGCCCACATCTTCTCACTCTCAACCGGATATCTCTCTAATCTGTTTCAGAAACTTTACATGATGACGCAGCCGTATTCACGATAATGACGTCGATACAACAGATCCTGTACAGATAACACCAACAGTGTTCGGATGCCCACTGGAAGGCCGAGCTAAGAAATTCTGTACGGTCCGCTATTTGAACCCAGAATTTCCGCTCCGTAACTCAACCACCGGTCACATCACTCCACCACTGGCGCTTTTAGATAATATTAATTCACTAAATTATTGACATCAAAGGGCAAAATGACTAAAAACAAATTTCCACACAAGATAGTTACATAAATGGTATTCGAGGGTCCCACAGACCCCAAGCTCGTTTAAATAGTATAGAACTTAAAGGGCATACCACAACGAACAGTACCACACTGTGTAAAATGTCGAGAGGGTTATGAAACAATATTAGAACATTTTACAGGCCTTTTAAGATGTCGTTTTAAGATGACACCATGCGAAGGTTAATACTTGGGTACTTTTAAAAAATATTGACTAAAACGAGTTTGCTTAAAGTGGTTTGTTAGATCATGTAATTCATTATTATGTGGTAGACAAATATTTAAACTTGCTACTTTTATTTAGGGTTACTTCACAATAATAAAAACCTTATGAGTATTTGATGTACAAATTTTGATTTTCTTTATTATACAACTAATTATTGCCAATAAATATTTTGGTTGTTAGGTATAATTGTTATTAAAGCTTAAAGATGGCGTACTTCCTGTTTTAGTATACCGGGGGTGACCGGCCGCCGATGTGATCATAGGAAAATAACATGAGAAATTGATTTTTTTAAATTCCTGCTTCCCATTAAAACGGATTAGAAAGAAACAAATTTCAATTTAAAGAGGTTTATTTTCCGTTTATTTTGTTACAAACTCAAAATAAAACGACAAAATAGCCCTTTTAAATAGATATTAGATGCATTGTTTAAAACTAATTTTAAACGCAAGTTTTGACAGTTCAACCATTTAAAGCAGGTCTGATTTTTAAAAATTCGCTTATTTTAATGCTACATTTTTAACATTATTAAAGAACAAAACATCAAGTGTTGGGTGTATTTAAACGCGGAAAATAAAACTCTTTCAATTGATACCTTTTTCATTCCTATCCGTTCTGATGGGAAGCAGGAATTAAAGAAAAATTAATTTCCTATGTTAACTTTCTATGTTCACATCGGCGGCTGGTTACCCGGTATAAGTTTAATAACGGAAAAATATTTTGTGAAGATAAAAAATATATTAATTGTTAGATTAGATTAGATAATTAGATTTTAATAAAATTAAAAATTTCAACTGTCTTAGAAACACTTGTTTACTTAGAAAGATCAAAAATAATTAAAATCACCATTTTATTGCGTAACACATCTTAATGTCGTTTTCACACATTCTCTTTTAAAATGTCAGGGTCCACTTTTTGGGTATAGTTCAGTTTCACGCCATCCTCTCGACGCGTACAATGATAATACAACAAACGTCTTATCAATTTAGCTGCTTATTACCCACCGAAAACAAGCATAGATTTTCGACAGTACGTCGAAAATAAGTTTTATTTAAATAATTATTGGAAATTTAATTAAGTTACATTTACGAGGTTGCAAATTCAGATTTTGACATCTATTTGTGTAACAATAATTTGCAACTAGATTGTAAAACTTTTGTAATTATGTGGAGATCCAGTTATTGGTTATAGTGTCAAATTTTCCGCCGTGTCAGATAAAAAAGCTGTAAAAAAATCTTCCGGGTTAAAAAAAGTTATGCAAAATTGCAAGCAGGATTATGACTCTTCTCTGTTGCATAAACAATTATTTGCATAAGTCTTCCAAATTTTTTCGATAAGATATAATATCAAAATAAAGTTAATAAACAATTATTTGCAGTGTTCAGATCATCATAGCCAGGCCTGATCATAGCAGGGTACAAATTTATTAGAAGATGTATAATAATTTTGTAAAAATATTCTCCAAGGTTTGCATAAATCTCAAATTTTTTTTGTAAAAGTTATTGGAAATAAACGTTTTTTGGTAATACGAGTATAACAATGTTACAGGGGGGTGAAAAGGGTGCTAAAATCGGATTTATTACTTTTTTACATCCTATATTTTTATCAGAAAATTTAAAAATTTTGAAAGTTTTCATACCTTTATTTACTATAAAGCAATTTTACCATTATGGCAATTTTCCTACGTTTTATACACAGTTTTCTTGCAAAAAATCAATATTTGTGCAATAATGACGGGGGAACAGTTCGACGCGGGCACGTTCCGACACCGCCCGTATCAAAATATAAATAAAATATAATTTTATTATTCATTTTGGTTGGTACCACTAATTTTAGAACTTCTATTATAATCTACCATTCAGGACTGGTATCCAATCAGGATGCATTGTCATTGCAAGACAAAAATACTTCGAATGGGTTTTATTTAATTGATTTAACCATGATGGGTCCGAGATTTTCCTTGCTTGTACTAATAAAGAATTTCCCCTAGGACCCCTAAACTCGGCAAAGTATGCTACTAGGAAAGGGATGGATCTCTCTTTTTGTTCGGCACATTTATGCCAAAAGAAACCCTAAACAGTAAAATTTGCTCAATAATAACTTACGTAGTTTTTTCCGGAAAGTGCGGCGTCAAAACGTTCGCGTTAAAAAAAAAAATTTTAAATTATAATATATTTAAATTAAAATATACCCTAGTTTGTTTATTAAATGTTTATTTACATGCTTGTGCTTTAAAAAATATTCTAAATTAAGAACTCAAACAACCTCATTACATAAATTAATGATGGCTTATTTATGTCTTACGTTCATTGAATGCATTATATCTTGGTGAAAATATTTTCATTCACAAAAGTTGAATTTTCAAAAAAGGGCTAGTATATTTAGATTAGCAAACGATGATGTAATTGTGCAATGTAAGTTTGCTCTGAAAATCTAACCCATATAATAAATTTTCAATTTTCGCGCTAGTATTACAATAATTTCATAATTCCAATGCAAAATACCATAAGTAAACGTAGATCTAGGTATTAATAATGTTAAGTTTTATAATCACTTTCACTATACCAAACGAATTCCTCGTGTTGATTTATAGTCGATATTATTTATATTGCAATAGTTTAAATAAAATTTATTATCCTTATCATTTCAAATTTTAGATATATTTTAAAATGTACAAACTGCATATTATTACATTATTTAATTGAATGTTTATCTTTTGCTATTTAATTTATTGGTTTCAAACCTCAATCATTATTATTTTAATACATTGATTAGTAGATACCTATTGTTTATGGACGAAAAGTGGAAATTATTTAGGTTTTATTTCCAATCAGTTGAATTTTTTTTATTTAATTTCATAATTCCTGTTTTTAGCACATTTTTAACCCTTATGGAGCCATACAAATTTACACCTTATACTGTCATACGTGGTACCCGGGTACTACCATAAATATTGAAGTGTGGTAAAGTCAATCAAATGAACTAATTATGTTTTTGATTAAAAGTAAAGTTTGTCGATTTGTGAGACACTTAATTTGGAAGCAATTTTGAGAGACGAAAGCGATTGTTATGTCACTTCTAACACAAAAAACAAAACAAATTTGATCTTCATAAGATTATGGTGTACTTGGTGCGAATTTGTGGTGTTTTCGCCCATGTAAAGTGAACTTTTACCTGAAAGGTAAAAATAGTATTATTTAAATGAGTGGCGGTAAAAAACAGGATACTTACAAATTGTTGCAAATATTTGTTTTGTTAGAGTGGTAGGTTGAAATGGACAGCAGGATTTCTTGGCTTTTTTTCGACGAGAAGGTTGTCTTGTGCCGATTGTCTTTGGGTGCGCTTCGTAAATTGCGAAAGTTTGTCGCCCATTTTGAGAGCTTTTGTAACCACAAAAGCAAATATACCGGCAATAGGAAGTAAACGTGAGTGTTTTTTGAAACGTTTTATTCGTAAAACAACGATTTTACGTGTATTCTCTTGGTCGCGAGCAATTCTCGACCATATTGAAATAATTTCACATTTTGGGGTCGTCATACCTAAAATAACGTAGAGAAGATTAATTTGATGATTTATGAGATACACAAATCAAGCTTACATTACGCATCGAGTTAGATGACCGATATTATTGGTGGTTAAAAATACCACATGTTGAACTTTGAGGTTAATTTGGTTGCCAGATGCTACCGTTCCCGTTTGGTAAAGAAACTGGAAAATTCTGTTTAAACCGGCACTCGAGGTTTAAACACACCACTGGAAAAATTTCACACTTTCACTTCACTGATTTTTGGATGAAAAGGCAGATTTGTATAATCACGGGAGTACGCGCTACCGTATTTCAACACTGGAAGCCATCTTGATATTTGGATTGCCAATCACAGACACACGTTTCGTCGAGTACAGGATGCTTCATGATTTTCGCCAACCATTGAAATATTGTAACGAGTAAGAAATTGAACTTTATTATAAAAACACCATTTTTTGTAAACATTTTATTATCTTTACACTATTCACATTTACTCAGCGTTACATAAAGATATAGCTAACATTTTAAAATTAAATAATACTCTTTATTTAATGCTGACAACATTATTACACAATATTTAATATCGCTCGACATTTGTGTCGATAACATCCAGAATTGCTCCAAAATTGATTTTGAGTTATTTTAATAAATTGCCTTCTAATTTATTGAATTTTTTGATTGACTTTTGCATTGAATTCACAAACTGCAGATTTGTAGCCTCCGTAAGTGCAAACCAGACTTAAGGCTAATCGGGGCTATTTTGTTCGAGTGTTTACATTAGGCGAGGTTTTGCTCCCGGTTTTATCTAGGAAGTCGAATTGAGCTGTAGATCACGACAATATATTGATATGTAATTCCCATTGTACTCACTCTTTAAGCGGATTTTTAAAATTCGTATAAGCGATTTTAATAACAATTATATTTATATCGAGTTACATTTATGCATTATGTGTTTGTGACTCATTTTTGGCAAAATTTTATTAAATTGTAAACAATATTCTCAAGTAACGCTCATCAGTCAAGTGTAGATGTTACCTTCTCCATTGCAGTAGTTGATTTTCCAATAACATAATGAATGCTAATGAATTTAACTATAGTCTGTTTTTTTTAAGAAACGAGTAAAAAATTTCTATTCCACGTGGATAACGTGAATATTAACCAATGAAATTGGTTGAAATTAAATTTCAAGCTAGGTTGAACCCTATTCAAGGTTGAAATTAAATTTCAAGCAATTTCATTGGTTAACATTCAAGTTATCCACGTGCAATAGAAATTTTTTACTCGTTTCTTAAAAAAAACAGACTATAGTAGTGAATTTAATCATAATTTGTTAGCTGGTGCAATTCGTGAAAATAATTATTATTTAGGTAATGTATGATAGCGACGTTTTTGCACACTGTGTATCTACTCAAGGATATTTTTTTTAGAGTATTTAGAGTACATTGCCACCAAGACAATCTCATACAAGATCTTTTAATATCCTTGGCGAATCGGGTAAACCATCAAGTATGGAAAAAAGTAACAATTGAGGAATTGAAAGCATATTTCGTAATATTAATTACTGCAGTGGTTCACCATTTCAATTCTTATCACCCTGAAGAACTATGGGAAAGCCATGCTTTTTCATCAAGAAGAGAAATTGGGAAAAGAACTTTGTTTATCTTCCATTATAAAAAGAAGTGAAGATCCTTTAGTAACGCGCTTTTATTTTACAAAATGTAGTATAAAGAGCAGTCTAGACCTCAAGATTCAACCACCAGTAATTTCACTGCCGCAATCTACATCAACGCAGATATGGGACGTTACTGGTCGCGTTAAAGTAGCAGGATACTGTTATTCATGCCGATTAAATGTACCAAAAAGGCTAAGGAAAACCAGAAAATGCTGCCACAAATGCCAGAATATCCCCTGTTAACATAAAATGCCCTTCATCCTACTTGGACATCTTCTTGTAGCACGTCATTTATCCTCCTTTTATTTAAATTTTAATTTTTAAAATTCAAATTTAGGAATGTGTTGACACTTTAATGTTTTATTAGGAAAAGTTACAAGTGTCATAACCATAACTAAAATATTTCTATTTATATAACCTTACCTTTTACTTTGGCCACACCGCTCTAAACCTTGCTGTAAACCAAATGACAAGATGATCGTACTCCTCGAAAACTTCACGACAACAACACAAAGAAGTATCTCATCTCAGACATCCTAAACATCATAGCCTACTATGACCACCAATGACAACCATCAGGACCTTGCAAATGCAGATAAACTACTGAAGGCAGCACCATGGCAGTCATAATCCCCACATGAATGTCTCTCGTTTATCAAATTAGATCCACTAATTCACAGAAATCTTCAAACTATCTGGAAAAAACTAGCATCATGAAATTCTAAGTTCACTATCCACAGCATTACCATGGACTAATGCCATTTCGCAGAAGCTTTCTGCATTGTGTAGCTCTCGCGAGAGTGAATCGGTTTGATCTGGCTTCGTTAAATCTTACTACATTTACAAATAATTCAATAGCATGGATTCAACCCAATTTATCAAATGGCGTAGATAAGGGCCTCATATTTGGTAGTATTAGGTTGGGGAAAAAATAATCCATTATTTTGGCGTTTACTTTAATGCTTTATTTAAAACGGTTACAAACATTTGATTTGAGCCAAATATGCGTAATTTTCTTCGATAATTTGTTGCCATTGTGATGGTAATTTCATGATCTCTCTCTCATAAAACCCAATGTCCCTATTGGAAAAATACTTGGACAACCAATTTACACAGACCTCTTTTGAGGCCAGTTTTACACCACTAATGCCCGTATTAATAGTCGCGGATTGATCCGAGATTCAGGATTAACTCTCGATTTGACGTTAATCTTTAAGTATTGCCGTGCAAAGTTCCCATCTAAAATGCATGTAGGAAAGATTCACGGAACACTACTTAAAGATTAACGTTCAATCGAGAGTTAATCCTGAATCTCGAATCAATCCACGACTATTAATACGGGCATAAGAGAGTTTGACATGGATTAGAAAAGATGATAGTCTCTTTGTGCCAGGTCCATGCTATAAGGTGGATGCATTAAAACCTCCCATCCGAGCTCTCAGAGTTTCTGGTGAGTCACTATTGACGTGTGTGGCCTGATGTTGTCATAATGGAAGACGACTACTCTCCTTTTAGACAATTCTGGTCGCATATGGTCAATCGCCAGCTTCAACCGGTGCAATTGTAGGCAGTACAGGTTTGAATTGAGTGTTTGGCCCAACGGGAGCAGCTCACAGTGGATAATTCCTTACCAATACCATCAAACATACAGCACAGCATTTCTGGCCGTCAATCCTGACTTGGCAACCGTGTGGGCAGCTTCGCCGCTCTTCAACCACAATCTTTTTCACACAGCATTGTCGTATGTGACCCATTTTTTCTCCCAAGTTACCGTCCGCTTTAAAAATAGTTGAATTTCTTGACGTTTGAGGAAGGATTTGGTTATGAAAATACGATCTTTAAAGTTTTTTTGTGTCAATTCGTGGGACACCCACACATCGAGATTCTTTTTGAATTCAACCTACTTCAAATGGTTCAAAATGGTTTTGGAGTTGATGTTTAGCTCACTCAGATATTTCCATCATTTTATAGACCCTTTCGATGATTGGCTTTCCAGAACTTGCTGCATCCTTGATATCGAAATTATTGGAACGCAATTGACTAAACTAAAAGTTTACGTGATTGACTGTTACAATGTTGGGACCATGAATACTATTCAAATTTTCAGCCGCCTCTCTTCACCACAATTCAACTTACAAGGAGAGACCGCCTACTCTTCATCACCGATTTCGTCCAAATTCACAGTATATGTAGGGCTTGACTAGAAATGGAAGTGACCCAAGTGGAATCACCAGATGGCCAAGCGTTTTTTAGAAAACAACATTTTTGGCGGGTAAAAATACCATAAATTCATTATAGTAATAATAATAAAGACTTTATTTCTTATAAAGTTACAGTTAATAATACTATATCTACATAAAATTCGTAATAATACATAATCTGACCGAAAAAATTCGTATTAGAAATCTTATGTATGTAAACTTATGGTATTTTTACCCGCCAAAAATGTTATTTTCTTAAAAAACGCTTGGCCATCTAGTGTTTCCACTTGGGTCACTTTCATTTCTAGTCAAGCCCTACATATACTGTGAATTTGGACGAAATCGGTGATGACGAGTAGGCGGTCTCTCCTTGTTAGAGTGAATGAGACCACCCGTATCAGCAATTTTGTTTCAAAAACGTTTATTCGTAGAGAGTTGGGTTAAACAGATTTATTATAAAAGCCGTAATAAAGAATGGAATGGTAATATTATTATTTCCGGGAAAGGTCGGCATCCGGGATAGTATGCTCCAGAAACTCCAAAACTCCAGAATTTTAAATAGCACCATAGGTCAAAAGTGGTATTGTTGAAAAGATTTTGCAAAAATAAGTAAGTTATATAGGAATAGTACTTTTCATCACGAGGACGTAAAACGAGATTTTTCGTTCGAGGGGCGCCCGAACGCCCCCGAGGTGAAAAAGAAGTTTTACGGCTGCGTGATGTAAAGCGCTTTTCGTTATTCCGCCATATACGAAAAAAGGTACTTTTCGTACCTGAAATTGTTAAATAAATTATTCATGTCAATATGACGAGGTTATTAATTTGAGGTTATGATACATCACTCATGAAATTTTTATGCTTGGTACATTTCATCCAGTGGAAAGTAGCACAAATTATCGTCATTCCAAAACCAGGAAAAAAGCTGGAAGAAGTAACATCTTACCGACCAATCAGTCTGTTACCAATACTTTCAAAAGTGTTTGAAAAACTTTTGCTCAAACGACTTAAGCCTGTACTAGATAGTAAAAAGTTGATACCAAATCACCAGTTTTTGGTTTTAGAGGTCGACATGTTACGATTCAACAGGTACATAGAATTACCAAAAAAATCAGCAATGACTTAGAAAACAAAAAATACTGCTCTGCTGCTTTCCTCGACATCAGTCAAGCATTTGATAAAGTGTGGCATGAGGGGTTGTTTTACAAGCTAAAGAAAAGTCTTCCATATCACTTCTATCAGATACTTAAATCTTATTTAAGCGATAGACATTTTTTGGTAAAATATCAGGAACAATATACCGATCTTCACCAAATAAACGCAGGAGTACCCCAGGGGAGTGTTTTGGGGCCCATACAATATTTGTTGTACACGGCGGATTTACCAACCTCGAGACTAACAACAACGGCTACGTTTGCTGATGACACAGTGATATTGGCATCACATGTTGATCCTATCCATGCCTCCAAAAATCTTCAGGATCATTTAAATAAAATTCAAAAGTGACTCCGCAAATGGAGAATGAAAGCGCCATGAGGCGAAATCTATCCATCTAATTGTACTTTGCCTTTGTAATTGTACTGATGATGCAAAATATCTGGGTATTCATATGGACAGAAGCCTGACTTGGAAACATATTGTCATAAACTTTTTGACCATTATTTCTCTTTCTACTTAACAATTAACTTTATTCAAAAAATATCTCAATTCGTTTAAAAAAAATTACATCCTCCACATAAACAAAAAAACTAAACTCCCCACTGGATTCTTTTATTTTCCAATTCCACTTTTTTCCACGACAATATCTTTACAAAAAGAAAACAACTAGGAATAAAACTTAGTCAAATGTATTGGTTACTTGGCAAAAATTCTCGATTAACGCTCGAAAATAAAATACTACTGTAAAAATCCATAATAATGCCGATAAGGACAAAATATGGTATCCAACTGTAGGGAATTCCATATTGAATTCAATATTGAATTCAATATCAATATTGAATACATCCAATATTGAAATACTGCAGAGATTTCAAAGCAAAGCTTTGCAAATGATAGTCAACGCTCCGTGGCATGTGCCTAAATTATATTATCCAACAAGATTTTCAGGTATCATCAGTCCATGAGCAGATAAAAAAATCTTTCATGAGTTACCAAATAGAATATTATTACATCCTAACAAACTGGCTAATAAACTGATGGATACTATCGGCGAAGTACGAAGACTTAAAAGACGAAAACTGAAAGTAATAAGAAGACTCAAACCTACTGATCTGCTTAATCGATTCAACTATACTCTGTTTATCCAACAGATGCACCAAGGCTCCTCCCCAAAAATGTAAGCCAATGAGCGCATCAACCAGTTTTTACATAAAAGTTCAAATGATTATATTATGACATTAAAAATTAATTTATAGGTTAGAAAAACTATGACGTTAGTGTTGTAAACGGGAGTTTCAAAATTCGAGCAATAGAAAAATTCTATTCGAATATCCCGCACGTTTATAGGGAGGATCTTCGGTGCACCTGTTGGGTAAACAGAGTATAGTCCAAAATTGTATATATTGTAGGAAAACATTCATTGGAATATTTCGCATGACTTGTATTACATCGCCACATCTACTTATTGTTGTAAACATATTCTAAATATTAATGTCCGCTTGCACCAATTTTAAGACGTAGTTAATTTTAAGTAGGTCATAAGTTTGACAGAAAGAAATCTGACATCAATGTAAAATTCGAATAAAATTTTGACTTTATGCGACTTGTCAACAAATGTCATGTCAATTGACCTAAAATTGTACATGCAATACATGTATCATGTATCTTTGTTATTACTTATTAATTTTATGCTAATAAATATTTTAATATCCGGCACAGTTTACTCCAATATGATGCCTTTTGAAAAATATGTGAATAACTTGACGTCTATTCATAATTAGATTAATCTAATCATATAGAAGAAAGAAATTGCTTATGGAAAATCATTTAAAATTACGGAAACACAATTTGCGGCACAAATAAAGTAAACTGTTACATGTAGACAACAAAAGTTAATTTCTCTCCTATAAATTTAATCTACTGGAAACCTTGGTGATATAAGTTATTGGAAGATCCTGGAGGCGCCAAAATTTCCGACATAGGAAAATAACATGGGAAATTGATTTTTCTTAAATTCCTGCTTCCTGCTGAAAGAGTATCAATATACAGAGGTTTATTTTCCTCGTCTAAAGTCACCCAGCACTTGATGGTTTGTTCTTTGATCATTGTTAAAAACTCAAAATAGCACTTTTAAATAGATATTAGATGCCTTGTTTAAAATTCATTGCAATTGTTTTTGTTTGAAAACTAATTTTAAACGCCGTTCAACCATCCAAAGCAGGTCTGATTTTTAAAAAATCGCTTATTTTAATTCTACATTTTTAACATTATTAAAGAACAAAACATCAAGTGTTGGGTGTCTTTAGACACGGAAAATGATACTCTTTCAATTGATACCTTTTTCATTCTTATCCGTTCTGATGAAAAGCAGGAATTAAAGAAAAATTAATTTCCCATGTTAATTTCTTATGTTCACATCGGCGGCCTGTCACCCGGTATTATGTAGAACAAAAGTTGCCACAATAATTGTTAAAACCGTTTCCAATTTTATTCGAGCTCCATAGGCCAATATGGGAAATCTTCTTTTTAAGCAACCAAATAAACGCTCGATAGCATTTCTAGTACGAATTTGAGATTCATTGTATCTCTGCTCAGCTTAAAGTAGTTAATATTTGATTCATAGGGGTTATACTGTTATTGCTATAAGCAGGGAAAAAAATTATCGTCGTAAATTACTTTGTATAGGTAATAATAGGTCTTTTCCAACCACGAGGAATTTCCAGTAATATTACTACAACGCAAGCGCAATAGATAAAAAGTCATGCGCAGAATACAAAAAGTGTTGCTTTTTATCTATTGCTTCTATTGCTATTATTATCGTTGTAGTAATATTACTGGAAATTCCTCGGGTTGGAAAAGACCTAATATCTACTATTAACACAGCAGTGGAGTGATGTGATCGCTGGTTGAGTTACAGATTCAGACTCCACAGAATTTCTTAGCTCGACCTTCCAGTGGACATCCACACGCTGGCGCTGTGGTGAAAAGTTGTAGTAAAAAGAGTAGCAAAAGAGGAGTAATCCATCTCGTGAAATGGATTGTTAAGACTTCAAAAGAAGTGGCAAAATCTTCCGACAGCAATGGAAAAGCCCTTGATTTGATATATACTATTCTTACACGTCACTTGTATACTTCAGCTCTTCTTCTATTAAAATTAACAAATTTAAAGAAGCCTGTTTCGTGAGTCGAAACCTTTTAAAAAAATTAAAATCGTCCATTTGGTGAAAATAATTGGATCTTGTATAGTGAAATTTTGGAAATCCAAAATCAATTATTTCTAAAATTTCCAAATCCTCTTCAAAAATATCTTCGTTATCAATATCCATTATAATAATAATTACTAAATAACTTTTTATTTTGAAATAGACCTTTATTTCACCTTTATTCAATAATTTCGTGGTTTACAAGTTTATTACGATTTTTAAGCAGTCGATTTTTATGGCTTATTTTAAGTTCTATATACGTCATATTTTGTACTTAAAATTTGTACTCTGTGCAGCGTCACTATTATCAAGTGGCCTTAAGGGCCGTTCAGACGAGGCAAGTTGATAAGTGGTAACTAAATCGTTAAGTTAATTTTAAGTTAAAATTTAGTGGGTGTCCGTCCACACGCATTTAAGTTGTTTAGTGGTAAGTGATAAGTAGGTCGGATACTTTTTATTTTTTATCCACTTTATTTATACCAAAATTATTAATTTGCATTGTATGATGTACAATTTCAGTCATGTCACTTTGTCTGGCTTGCTTATTTTTATAAGCCGAACTTTTAAAATTCCACAAACATTCGTGGAGTACATAATTTTCTACAAATTTTATTGTCGACTCTTCCGTTCATTTCGACATTTTCAAACAAATATCTGTTTAGAATGATTTTAAACTTTAAAAGTTTAAAACGTCAAGTTAAAAGTTTTTTATTAAGTGTTTACACCCGATAATTTTATAAACAGTGTTGACCACGCCTTAGAAGATGCGCGCGCAACTTAACTAAATCGAAAAATAGACTGGATTCTATTTTACTTACCACTTACCAACTAAATTGTTACTTAATCACTTACCACTAAATCAACTGTCCACACGTGGAATTAAGTTAAAATTAAGTTAAAATTAACTAAATCACTTACCAACTTGCCTCGTGTGAACGGCCCTTTAGTAAAGCTGATGAAGAAATATGACATCAATGTAAAACTAAATTTTTGTTCAGTTGAACTAACTTTTGTTTACTTGAACTAGTTTTATTCTCGTAGTTCGTTAGGTCGATAAAATATCTCATTTTTTGACGTATTAACTACAAATAAAATAATATATTTCTACCATACAGTCAATAATGTCAAATCATTTTAAAATACATCTTCGTAATCAATTTAATCTTCAATATTTTCAAGGATTTTCTGTCTTTTTATTTTTAAAGTAGGGGTATATTATGGAATAATTTGGAGGTTATGACGTGAGATAGCCATTTTGTGTTTGTCATTTGTTATTTTAAGTACAAAATCGATTGTTTTTACTGTAAGTACGACTTAAAAATATGGTGCAAGCGGGCATAATTGAAATAAAAACAACAAAAATCAGATTTCTCCATTTCGAATTTTGAAAAATGGAACTGTGGCAACCGGTACTATAATTTAAATTGAAGACTAGTTCACCAACCACACAGTAGAGGTCGCTAGGATCCATCATCCTATGGCACCTACTCATGATACTATAACTTTACAAGATAATCTCAGTTGCTGTACGCATTTGAAACAGGTTGGCGCATGACGTCACTCAGTGACAAAAACTAAACAATTTGCCTTTGTATCTGACTTCTGACATGAATTTTACAGCAATTTATTTAAATTTTCTGGATGTATATATAGGTATTATACATGGGTATAATAATACTAATAAAAAAAAATGATTTTAATTAGTTACAAAAATGTAACTTTTATTATTTATATTCAAGTTATGGTAAAAAATCTATAATTGAAAATATCTACCATGACAAAATTTTGTTTTATAGGTATTTATATATTTTCATTTATAGATTTTTTACCATAACTTGAATATAAATAATAAAAGTTACATTTTTGTAACTAATTTAAAATATTACTACAAGTTAATAAGCCAAATTTTGCATTATTGATATAATATTGATATAAATAAAGTGAAAGTCCATTTGGATCCCGTTAGATGCATCTAATTCGTGGAGGATGGAATTTAACAAACTTTTATGTGTTTATTATATTATCTTTTCGTTTCCACATATTACACATCTCCTTAAGTTGTATATTGAAATATCTTATTTTAAAATACATTTTACACCTAAAGAAAAGGATTTTAGCGTCATTACTGACATCAACAGAGTGGGCAAGACGCCAGATTATATAAGTTTTTTAAGTAATTTTTTTCTAATCTTAAGGAGTCTCCGTTGTAATTATTAAATATTTAATATTAAATTGAGATCTTTACATTCGGTTAAAAAGTCCTCAGTAGGTTTTGTAAACCACCCTCAGATAAATGATTTACAAAAGTAAAAGATCTGTCGTTGTCATCTGGAAGATAACCTAAACATTTCTATTTTCCGTAGTTTAAATGCTACGAATCCTGCCAAGTTTTCCAAACCATCCCAGTTCAGTTCTTCCAAACTCTCAGTTGCAGATCTTTCTTCTTGGTTCATAACATTTGACTTGGGGGGCACTTGTAAAAAGCCTTTTGTAAAATGTAAAATTTTCGGTGGTTCGCAATTAAATTGAATACATTTGGGGGGGGGGGCACGTGCCCTCATCTGGCTACATTACTATGGCTACGGGCCTGATTCAAGACTTCAATGCCCTGCGTTGCAATAATATTTTTGTCATTGATTTGATGTACATTTCTTTTTTTTTTATTTTAAATTAGGGTGTTTACCTTTTGATTTTATTTCCTCTTTATTTTTCCAAGTAAAGAATTTCTCTCGGAATTTAATTTGTAAACCAAACGGTTTTATTATTTCGGCGATATGTGCACGATAGCACATAATTCACTGATTAAATTGCCGTTTGATTTTTTTGTTTCGAATAAGCAGAACGCCCGCTATCATGTTAACAGCAAAAAACCTATAAACGGCTAAGTTGCCGCGTACTTCAGTAATGAGCGACGATTTCGGGCTGAAAAAATTGTAAAGTGTGCTCAAAGTATGAATAAATATGTGGTCAAAAATTCGCAGTTGTATGTTTATTTAGTTCGCCAAAAAAAAATTCCCAAAGAAACAAAAAAAGGGGACACGGACAACTCGGCACCGGCGACTCGGCACCGGACAACTCGGCACCGGACGACTCGGCACCGGACAACTCGGCACCGGGAAAACTCGGCACCGGACAACTCGGCACCGGACAACTCGGCACCGGGAAAATTCGGCACCAGCGACTCGGCACCAGCGACTCGGCACCAGACAACTCGGCACCGGGAAAACTCGGCACCGGCATAACTCGGCACCGGACAACTCGGCACCGGGATAACTTGGCACCAGTTAAAAAACTTTAAAAAAATTAAAATATAAAAAAATTTATGAGGATCATTATTAAAAGGTAGATCCCGGTCGAGGCTAGGTTAGTGTTAGGAAACGACTTTTTTTTAAAGAGAAGGTCATTAAAAGGTAGATTAATTACTACTTAGAAATATTTAAATGTGTGACATAATATGGTCCGGTACCGAAAAAAAAAGCGAGATTCACCCCATTCCCAGTAGCACAATTTGCCGAGTTGGAAGGCCCTAAGGGGATGTTTTTAATGAGTTTAGTGCTGCAAGAATGGCTCTGGAGCGGACTCGGCACCAGTTGAAAAACTTAAAAAAAATTAAAATATAAAAAAAATTATTATATTAAAAAAATTATATAATATCTTTTTGTACATATTAGTCCATTACATAATTATGGGATAAACCGCGCAAATACTCTAACATATTCACTTTCTCATAATCTGTTACTTTATAAAGGATACGGTCATCTGCATCTTCGTAGCGTTTGCGTTTTTGCGGTCCTTCATAACCTGCGACAAAACGCTCGTAATCGGCATCAAATGTCCTTTGTATCTATATTAGATTACTAAGAAATTTGAATAGATGTGGATGTGCGACCCCATATCCCTGTTGCAGCTATTTATGGCAAGGTTTGGCGAAGTTATTCGTTCTATCAGACCCAACCAAATTACGATGATGTACCGATCACACATCGTAGGGAAACATAGGTGGGGCCCTTGCGCCGTTATTTCTTATTCTACCAATATGAGTATTAGTAAACCAACTCATGATTGGTTCTAATTCTGGTGGCAGATAATCTTCGAGAACCTTAAGCGCGTTTTTAATATCATCTTCCGGAACAAACGCTACCGAAGTTATCATACGTGACTTTGCGACGGAAATGGTCTTAAAAATCCGAGGTGCCAAGTCGCCGGTGCCGAGTTATGCCGGTGCCGAGTTTTCCCGGTGCCGAGTTGTCCGGTGCCGAGTTGTCCGGTGCCGAATTGTCCGGTGCCGAGTCGCCGGTGCCGAGTTGCCGGTGCCGAGTTTTCCCGGTGCCGAGTTTTCACGGTGCCGAGTTGTCCGGTGCCGAGTCGCCGGTGCCGAGTTATCCGGTGCCGAGTTGTCCGGTGCCGAGTTGTCCTGTACCGCAAAAAAAGGGCCCTTCACTTGGAATGACTGCTTTAAATAATGATATTTTAAATGTCATTTTATTCATCACAGCACTTTTTTATGAATGATAATCTAAGACAATAGAATAAATCACTTGTGTATATTTTTGTTCAAGCGATTTTCTCGTCGAATCTACCTCGTGAATTGCAAATTTTCTGGAAATTTACTTATAGCTGCGCTAGGTCTAATACTAAACGGTCAAGATTTGTCACTGAGTGACGTATACCACCGCATCACGTGACATTGTGTTGTGCGCGTGGGCTTATCTTGTAAAGTTATAGTATCATGGCACCTACTGTGGTTGGACTGAACATTAGTCATCACAGTCGTCACTGTAGTTATTACGTAGTACCATCACCACATCGTGTTATGTTTTTGTTATGTTGGAATAAATATTTATACGTTCACCTGTCTACTGATTTACGCTCAAAAGAATAGGCCAACACACTTGCCTATAGAACTAACAACCATTGTTTAATCCTGCTATTGAAACATGCCGTTTCCTACTTGGATACGCAACTAGAAACCTGTTGTTTTACTCACTCAATTTATTGCTATAGTACTGAGTGGGCGAAGATAATTTCACCCATTAGTGGGTGCAAAATTAAACAAACGGTATACATCACACGTAGAGAAACCGTTTCGCTCACTTATTTGCGTTTGCACACTAGCCTGACGGCTCGCGTGCAAAACTAGCAAATGACGTGAGCCAAATTGACAGTTTCTCCACTAGTAATGTAATATACTACTATTGATAGTTTTACTGTGATTTGTCATGTGGTACAGTGTGAATTAATAATTGACCCGAAAGACATTGTATAATATATTTTACGTTTAAACTTTTCTTGCAATTCTTGGCAGTTTCGTATCCATTTTCTACAACTTCATTATTTTCAAAAGACTTATAAATGGAGCTTCCATTGCCAAAGATATAACCAATGCGGTGCAAAATGAAACTACTAGATTTCCACAATAAATTACAAACTGCGAAATAGTTCAATTAATTGATAATAATTTTTGCTCTATTATTGTACTTTTTCTTACAGTTAATTCATGGTGTAGATGGTGAGGACCATCCAATTGCAAAACTGTTATGGACATTATCATCGGATGTAATAAATATGCACAGTATGTTAATCTGCTTAGAGGTAGGAAACCTCTAAAACTGAGTATAGAATTAAATAGGCCCCCATAGCCTGTGAAACATGCGATGGTAATCCATGCAATTGATATTGCCCAAGCTGTATGACCTAATGCAGCCTGAAAATATTAAGGCAAAACATAAACAGTTTATTGTAGTACTATTACGTTTCAAAAACACTTACGTAAAATGCTGATACAGGAAGAACTAAACCTTCTTTTCCTAATCCATAAACTAAGCTGAACAAACACGAAATCGATAATATCCAGCATATTATCACAACAACTTTTGGAATAACAACTGTTTTTTCAATTTTTGTTAAGGAATACCCTGTTATCATACCAATTAAGTACGGCCCAATTCGTAACCAAGGTTTGTCATAAAGTTCGTTAAATAACATAAACGGTTCTTCGATTCGGGCCATATAATTATATTGGGTAGCTATCAAGTAAGTTGTTATCCAAGAGCTAATCAAAAATACTACTATTGCGGCAACACTTAATTTAAGGCATCGCGAATTTCTAAAATTATAAATGACTATAAAGCTGCATAAAACAATAATTACAAAAACTACCTTACACCGATTGCTAAAAATATCAATGCTAGAGCAAACACTGTCACCCCTATTCTGTAACTTTTTCGTTATCGTTAACGCTATCGTTAAACCCCAAAATTCGTTAAGTTGTTAAGTTCGTATTCCGTAACTTAAAATTCGTAAGCATATTCCGTCAGGTTTTTAATGTTTTATTTCATTTTGAAGTTCTCATGCAGCTAAAAAAACACCCTATACTATTATTGGAGGTCAACTCAATATCACTTATTTTGGGGCATCGATTTAAGTGATATTCAAGTCCCGATGCAACAATAACCAATAAAAATATAAACAAACTTATCCCTCTGAAACCAATAAAATACTTGTTAAATTTGACTACCGTGGTAAATTTTGCAAATTTCGTAATACCCAAGTATATAAAATTTAAAATCTTCAATCAATGAGTAACTTCCTGGGACGGATCGTACATCTACCACATTTAGCGATTTAGCCTGAGATTGTTCCTGAACCAACAAACGACGTACATCTCCAACGGTACAAGACGTAGGTAAACATTGGCCCAGGTGTAATTGTCTTGTCTACAAAAATAGTCTAATTTAATTAAAAAATCACAATACAATAAAATTCAGGTTATTTTCCCCAATCAAGAACTCAATGTAATAGCAATTAAAATGTTATTTCTTTACATTAATTATTATGAAACAGCATGGAACTTACTAAAGAAATTTGTAATATACTACATTTACTAAATAATTACATAATGCAAAAACGTGCATAACTTTTTTTAATGTTTTCTTTAAATAAAGCAAGAGCAATTTTTTGGCAAAATTTTGGAAATTGGATTTTTATTTTTTTGAATTTGTTATATACTTAGTTTTTGTTTTCGGTTGGTAACTTTTTGAAGATATAAAAAAAAGTTAAAAAGTCATTTTCGAGTAGGTTTTCTTGCTTGGAAAGGACATACTTTTATATAAACGTGCTTAAGTTAAACGCACAGCACTAATTTAATACGTAAAATAATGATTTTAAAAATTATGTTATGAACTTTTATCGAGTTGCTGAAAAGATGTCAAGGTGAAATTTTGTATGCCCACTTCATAACCACATATCTATTTCCCATTAAAATTTCTCCACCACATGCTTGCAATCTTACGAGATATGAACATTTAAAAAATTTCCCTTCTTAAGAAATAGATTATCCCTTAATCATGGTTTAACTCTCTATAATTTTTAGATTATGAGGTGAACAGTTTAACTATTTCTTATTACTGCACGGTGGCGAAAAAACCATCGTTACTTCAGGGTGAATTTTTTATATTTTTTTCAAAGTACACAGTAAACGAGTACGCCGAAAACAAAAACTATATAACAAATTCAAAAAAATAAAAATCCAATTTTGAAAATTTTACCAAAAAATTCTAGTGTGAGGCGGTCCCCTTATGGGGATATTCTGAACTCCGCCCTTTCCTTATGGGGTTATTTTCATTTCACTTATTATGTAATTCTTTTTTGATTTGTAAAATTATTTTCTTGTACAGGGTGTCCCCGCACTCACTTTACATAACTTAGGTGGTGATAGAGGACACTTTTCTAAGAACAATATTTAACAAAAATTTTTTTCTAAATTCAAACCCTCGAGAGTTAGGCCTCTTTAAAGCATTTTTTCTAATTTCCACCTTCACGTGGCCATAGCTCCGAAAATAATGATTTTTCAGTAAAAATGGTTTACTGCTTTTTTAAATAGCGTGAAATAATCTACAAACTAGATTCAGACCTTTTATTGTCTAAAATCAACGGCTTTCGAGTTATGAATTAAAGTAAGTTAAAAAATGTCGAAAAATTTAAGCTTTATTTTTTTTTTGGTTTTTTTCAAAACCCTGTATCTTTTAAACGAAACATTTTACAAAAAATCTGACGCCCCATTCCGGATAGGAAATTTAACGAACTACAACTTTCGTCTAGTAAAAATTTTTGAAAAACCAATCCATTTCACAGAAAATCAGAAAATAACAAACAATGCAGCTACAAAACATAAAATTAAATTCACAAAATTTTTATTTTTTTGGAAAAATTATTTTATTTATTAATTTTAAATTATTACATTATTAAGGTAATTGTTGAAAATGACCACCCTCATTTTCAATACACAGTCGTGATTGTTTTAAAAGATGTTTGTCGAAAAAAGTCGATTTGTCGACACTTTTAATCGCAGAAATTCCAAATTTTGACACTTTTTACACTCACCGATTGACCAAAATTGGCCTCGTGATCGACCGGTCAATCCCTCGACCTTGTTGACCACCCCTGCTATAATGGCTGTTAACAAAAAAGGAAATTTTATAAATAATACTATAAAGCATATTTTAAAACGAGCACGACTGTGTATTGAAAATGAGGGTGGTCATTTTCAACATTTACTTAAATAATCTAATAGTTTAAAATTAATTAATAAAATAATTTTTCAAAAAAAATAAAAATTTTGTGAATTTAATTTTATATTTTGTGGCTGCCTTGTTTATTATTTTCTGATTTTCTGTGAAATGGATTGGTTTCTCAAAAATTTTTACTAGACAAAAGTTGTAGTCCGTTAAATTTCCTATCCGGAATGGGGCGTCAGATTTTTTGTAAAATGTTTCGTTTAAAAGATACAGAGTTTTGAAAAAAACCAAAGAAAAAAAGAAAAGCTCAAATTTTTCGACATTTTTTAACTTACTTTAATTCATAACTCGAAAGGCGTTGATTTTAGACAATAAAAGGTGTAAAGCTAGTTTGTAGATTATTTCACGCTCTTTAAAAAAGCACTACACCATTTTTACCGAAAAATCAATATTTTCGGGGCTATGGCCACGTGAAGGTGGAAATTAAAAAAAATGCTTTAAAGAGGCCTAACTTTCGAGGGTTTGAATTTAGAAAATAAATTTTGTTAAATATTGTTCTTAGAAAAGTGTCCTCTATCACCACCTAAGTTATGTAAAGTGAGTGCGGGGACACCCTGTATATAAATATCTTGTGTTATTATGAAAATTTTGTAAGAATTTTGTAGTAGTATAATATTATGTGGTGACCCCATGGGAAATAAAGACTTTATTATTCTTATTATTATAATTACAACTTACCACAGGTGTTAAATCATCATTAATATTGATTTTTATTTTATCGACATGAAAAGAAACTTGAAATGGTGGCGAATCAATTTTTGAATCTCCAATATTTAATTCCTTACAAAGTGTGCTAGAACCAAGCCAGTAATCATTACCAAAAAAAAATTGACTCGAGTATCGTCCGGACGCATCGTACACTAAAATATAGTTATATATATTTTCAATTTAAAATAGAGTTAATTTAAAAATGATATTTGTGTCTGTTGTAGTTAGAAAGGATGATTGATAACTTTTACATACTATTACAAGTAATTGAAGATAACAAACTTTTAACTGCCCATAAGGTGCCATTGTTAAGGTTGTTTAAATAATCCAATAACTCAGAACTACAATTCTTGTTTTTCAATATGACGATACGTTTATTCCAATTATGGTGATTATACAACTGAGACATCCATTGCATTTCTGCATATCTTTCATTCGCTACTTCCTCTATAATTGGATGTTGTTCCGGAAGTGGTTGAATTGGAAACTGAATTCCGTTTGACATGTACGAAACATCTGATGAATTATAAGGCCCATATTTGGACGCAGTTGTACCATCACATATACAAATTAAATTTATTATCACAATATGAATGCAAATTAATAACTTTTCCATTGATTTATTATTATATAATTTTATTGAATAGTATTTTATAAAAACTCGTTTACACGACTATATCTACATTTTTGTGAACAATAAGAACCGAACCCTTTTTCAATTTAGTTTAGAAGCCCGAACGCATAAGAAAAATTAGTGAAATTTTGGTAGTTATAAATTAATATCTGTAGCCGATTTGTTCGATTGTCAATTTTGATGAGGTACTGCTTTATAACTCAAAGAACATTTGAAGACATAGAAAAGAGCAAGAGAAAGGTGTGGACCCCACCTGCAAAGATTTCTTTAGGAGGGTTATCTTCGATTCGTTTCTGCTTTCGGTTTGACTTTGTGTTAGGTGGTGGTTAGTGGGTGTCATCTAGCCAATTTTCATTATCTTCGTTGATCGTATCCTGGTTGGTCTGATATTAAAGCGGAGAGGAAGAACCAATCTGTTTAATTAGTTTTGTTTGTTCCGCCAGATTGGGTGATTGGGATTAGGATATTTTCATAATATCAATTAGATAAGAATGTGGATGTATAGGAATGTTTAGGAATGTTTTACCTTGCATCAGGAAATGTGGAGTATAGGAAATAGGTTCGTTTATAAATTTATTGAAGAAAGTTGATAGTTTTTCTTGAGCACTAATAAATTTTTTGTAGGAAAAATTTTGAATTTGTTCTGGTCCTGGCGTTTTCCAGTATTTTTGAGTATTTTTTATGGATTCCTTAACATTTATTATTTTGATTTCAAGATTATCCCTGTTGGGGATATTCGTTTCTTTTCTTCGTTCCCCCAAATAGATTTATTTATTATACTATTATAATTATTATTCATGTTTATTTTAAACCTCACATAATATAGGTACATTGTGGAATGAATATAGAATGGGGAATTTAGCTCCAACCTTTCCATATTTTATATTATGTTTTTTTTTAACAATTCTTAAGTAAGCACAGTCCATTTATAGGATTTAAAACAACTGAAATAGTTTATTAGTTTTGGAATTTTCTTATTTTTACATTATAGCATTTAAAAATTTTCTCACAATGTGGCAAGTTTCTAAAATGACTGCTTTTTGCATCTCAGGGAATAATTTTGAAGAAAGATCTAAATGGGACAGATGGGTTTTAAATTTGCAAGATACCACACCCGTAGATGATATACTATCGTTATTATAGAAATTTTGGTTAGACGCCATACACTCACCATTTCCATCGCAAATGCCTCATATTTGCGAATTTTTTCTTTTTCTATATTTAACACATTTTTTGGCTTAAAATAATTGTCAAATAAGTCAACTTTCTTTGCAGTTCGCTGGTGTAATGTCTTGCAAACCTGGTTATGTCTTCGGAGGTAGTAGTCCAGTCAATAGAGAAATGAACTTTGCAAAAATTCTGCACAGCATTGATATTTTTAGGATCGTTCTTCTTCTTCTTCAGGTGCCTATCCGATTTCGGATGTTAGCGATCCTCCTGGCTAAGCCAAGAAGACTTTACTAGGGAAATGTTGATGGGGTGGTTTCCCGTTGCCTTCCCCATAGTCCACAACAGATCGATTTTGGACATTTTAGATCACAGCACATATCCGACGCAATCAGGATTAGAACCGCGGTTTCCCGCTCTGTAGTCTATCCGTGTTTGATTTACGCCAGACTGCTGGTCTAGGATCGTTAAGTAGGCTTATAAAAAGCTTAAATTCAAAAATGAGAATTATGAAACATCGAGCGCTAGCCGCCATCTTAGAAAACGCGTTTCGTATCATATCTCGGAAACGGCTTACTTTAAGATGAAAAACATGGAGACCTTTTTTGTAGATAATTGAATTTCCCACCTTTTTTGTTCGAAACTTTTTTTGATTCAACTTACCGTTTTTCAATTACAGCTCGTTCAATGTCGAAAATCTCTTGTTATCCGCTGTAACTCCCTGGAAAGTCGATTTAACGATGAAACGTCCTGTATTTGCGACATTGAACGAGCTGTAATTGAAAAACGGTAAGTTGAATCAAAAAAAGTTTCGAACAAAAAAGGTGGGAAATTCAATTATCTACAAAAAAGGTCTCCATGTTTTTCATCCTAAAGTAAGCCGTTTCCGAGATATGATACGAAACGCGTTTTCCAAGATGGCGGCTAGCGCTCGATGTTTCATAATTCTCATTTTTGAATTTAAGCTTTTTATAAGCCTACTTAACGATCCTAAAAATATCAATGCTGTGCAGAATTTTTGCAAAGTCACACCTTATAACGAATGTCTCTATTGACTGGACTATAGTCAGTAGGAGCCAAGCACGAGCCACCGGCTATTATGTGTTCTATTGTTTCGTTGAGGACGTTAATTTTTCTACAGTGATCTGAAACCTCCAGATTCATGATGTGCTTTTTGTAGTTATTGGTTGCAATAACTCCATCTTGAATAGCACATATGAATCCTTATTCGGTTTCTAAATGTAACAATCTTCTCTTAAGCCATTATACAGACATCTCCTGATTAATTCCATAATGGAGTTTAAAATTATCGGATGTTTACCATGAAGCACTTTATTTTTCCAATTTATGTCTAAATCACTTTTTTGTTCACAAATAAAATTTCTGCTTTTTAAATTTAGACCGCTAAAATGTTTATCAAAGCTAATTATTTCAATGAGTAAAAATAATCAAGTAAGTAATTATTTTGTTAAAGATTTGCACATATTAAATAAATTTATAAGACCTCGTCCTCCTTTCAAAACCAAATTTCATAAAAATATCACGACTGATTAATTTAGTACATACTATTAAGTTTTGCAGCTGATCTTCTGTCCTAGAGTATAATTTTAAGTCGTCCATGTAAAAAAGCAAATGCGTTTATGGTACAATTGTTTCGAAAATTAACCCTAAAACCTGATGTGAGTCATTCAATAATGTCTAAAGTGGATTTATAATCAAACAAAACCAAAGTGTACTCAATGAATCTCCTTGAAGAATTCCCAGATTGATTTTAATTGATTCCAGTTTGGTTCCATTATTTAAGACAAGTGTATTCCACATCGATATCATTGCAGATAATAATATTATAATTTTGGGGTCAATTTTGTAAATTATTAATAATGTTGATAAGCCAATCGTGCGGAACAGAATCATAAGCCTTTTTATAATCGATATAACACATGTGCAAATTTCTTTTGTTGACTTTTGCTAGCTTTGCAATTATAGTTTCCACGATTACCAATTCTCGACATCCTTGTGAACCTTTAACACAACCTTTTTGTTCCTTACACATAATGTGATTTGTCTTACAGTGGTTTTCAATTTTAGAGGCCAAAATAGATGTAAAGATTTTGTAAATAGTCGGTAAACAAGTAATAGGTTTATAATTTTGTGGTTCTAGGGGATTTCCGTTTTTGTAAAGCATATTATGTAACACCTGCACATAAAAATTCCGGAATAACTGAATCATCATTCAATGCTTCGTTACCCCAAAAAAGTAAAGGTAGGTAAGTAATTATATCATTGGTAATAGGGGTAATAGGTAAGTAATATTATGGTAGTATGCTTTTGGTTTCAAAGAAGATATATCAGATAATATAAAAAATAATAGAAATAGATATTCAAATTAGAAACAGAAAAAGATAGTCATGATGTAAGATGAAAATTTACTTTTCGATTATAGTAATCAGGGCCGTCCCGTCACACGGGTGGCCAAAATTAGGGGCAGCCGAAATTAGTTAATTAAACTCCAGTAACAAATTTTATAAAAGAAAAACAAAATTGCAAAAATAGAAAAGCTTCTGCTGCAAGTTCAAAAGTATTGGCTATTTTTATAAGATTAAGCTAAATAACTATAATTTATATCTTAATTCCTTCTTGAAAATAATAAAACAATGTTTTGAGAGAAAACGAATCGTTTTTGTAATACTTGTAAATTGTTTGGAAATTCACAATAAAATAAAAAATTGCAGGTTAACGATTGGAAGCACTTATTGCCTTTTTATTGAAAAGGCATGAATTTATGTCACAATATTGTTATTTGATCTGAAATTTCCGTATTGGCAAGATCGATGGGGATTTTCGAGATATGATTGGAAATACTGTTTTTAATGTGTTTACTAATTTTCACCTTGGTGATTTTGCCGATGGGGGCTCCTATTTTGACTGGACCATGTCCTGGTTTGATAATTAACTATGACAACAATTTTGTAATCAATATTAAACTGTCTTCGTTTGATCAGAACAGATCGTTAATTTTGCCTACTGGGGAAATCACGTAAAAAATGCATTTTTGTATTTTACGCAGAATATGAATCTTCCAATTGTTGAAATTACGATATGAATGATGACTTGTCGAAAAAAAGTATAGAGAACATTTTGTAGAGAATTGAACAGTCTATAAACTTTGTAATGAACTATTTTTGCAACAACATTTAGCGTTTAAGAGATATTTGCAAAACACTATAATTATTTGACCTTAAATAAAAATTTACATGCAGGTGAGATCGATGGAGACTTTTAACAACTCTTATCAAATCATCTTGTTAAGAATGTTTCTTTTGACTAGACACTAGACTATTGCTGTAAAGTACAATATGAAAATAGCACACATCAATTTTTTTTTACATTTTTACAAAATTTTTTTATTTTTCCATATCAGAAAAAATCTTAATTAGGTATTTTCAATAAAAATTGGAGGTGTTAAGGGACGCACGGCCAAATTAAACGTTGTACACGGACGGAAACACCCCTAGGACGGCCCTCATAGTAATATAAATAATTTAATATAGATAAGGTGTAAAAAGATTAATATTAGTTATAGAATTCTACATAAAAACTAATAGAAACAGAATAAATAAGTACTCGTATATACATTATAAGATTATTAGATGTAGTACATACATACATCTAATTCTATTTTTACAAGGTGAATAAGCTGGAAGTCTCGAAAAATACAGGGTGTTCCAGATCGATTAATCTAAACTGTACCAAATGATAAATCACAGTAAAACTAATAATTTGCTTAGATTTCTCGGTATGATTTATTGTTTTTGTATTTTTTATTTATCTTCCTAATTTTTTAACTTACGACAGAAGTAAAAATATGTTAGTAATCTATTTAAATATATTTACAAAAATATTAATAGTTTTATTATATCTCTAACCATTTCAAACTGGCGAACAATAAAATTGTTTAAATTTCGATTCTTCCATTTTGAATTTTCAAAAATGGAACTAACAACCATGGAGTTTTACTATGATTTATTATGTGGTACAAATTGAATTAATTGACCTGAAACACCTCGTATATATTTTACGTTTAAACTTTTCTTGCAATTCTTGGCAGTTTGTATCCATTTTCTACAACTTCATTATTTTCAAAAGTCTTACAAATGGAGCTTCCATTGCCAAAGAAATAACCAATGCGGTGCAAAATGAAACTACCAGATTTCCACAATAAATTACGAACTGCAAAATAGTTCAATTAATTGTTAATTTTTGCTCTATTACTGTACTTTTTCTTACAGTTAATCCCTGGTGTAGATGGAGAGGACCATCCAATTGAAAACTTGTTATGCACATTATCATCGGATGGGATAAATATGCACAGTATGTTAATCTGCTTACAGGTAGGAAACCTCTAAAACTGAGTATAGAATTAAATGGGCCCCCATAGCCTGTGAAACATGCGATGGTAATCCATGCAATTGATATTGCCCAAGCTGTATGACCTAATGCAGCCTGAAAATATTAAGGTAAAACATAAATAGTTTATAGTATCTACTATTACATTTCAAAAACACTTACGTAAAATGCTGATACAGGAAGAACTAAACCTTCTTTTCCTAGTCCATAAACTAAGCTGAACAAACACGAAATCGATAATATCCAACATATTATCACAACAATTTTTGGAATAACAACTGTTTTTTCAATTTTTGTTAAGAAATACCCTGTTATCATACCAATTAAGTACGGCCCAATTCGTAACCAAGGTTTGTCATAAAGTTCGTTAAATAACGCAAACGGTTCTTCGATTCGTGCCATATAATTATATTGGGTAGCTATCAAGTAAGTTGTTATCCAAGAGCTAATCAAAAATACTACAATTGCGACAACACTTAATTTGAAGCATCGCGAATTTCTAAAATTATAAATGAGTAAAAAGCTGCATAAAATAATAATTAGAAAAAATTACCTAACACCAATTGCTAAAAATATCAATGCTAGGGCAAAAAACTGTGTGTCGTTGGCCATGTACCATGACCACAACATACAAAATTCGTGTTGCGGAAATAGATTATTTATATAGAGAGCATTTCGCCACCAATATTTAGCACAACTTATATTATCTATAATGGCGGGACTGAAGACCGAAACACTGTGAAAATGTTTCATTACCAGTTCGTTTAAGCCCAAAATATATAAGTATGCTGGTGTAAGTCTTATGTATCGATAGAACATCAACAGGAAATATTTCACAACATTGTCTTGAACTTCTTTCTTAGCGCTTTTTTCAATATCGGATTGTTTAGGAAGTTTTCTCAATTCGTGACGTAAATAACCAACCGTTACTAAAAGACCACTAAAGAACAGGTTAAAATTATAGGATATGACAATTTAAAAATAATGTGATTACCTAATGAAAAAGAAAGTGTCTACGGAAAATGTTGCATTTGATATTGTTTGATAAAGAAAAGATCTCTCCGTTACCGTTCTGAAGGTTTTGTTGTCAGCTATAGCGAAAACTTCTAAATACGTGTGGACCAATATAATCCAAGCTATCGAGAAAAATCTTAATCCGTGCAGGCAGTTAATGGAATCGGAAGGTTGCGGATTCGTATTAATGATCTTTATCCCGTTTGTTATGGCAGAGAAACATAACAATAACTTAATTGCATAATCTGAAACTTAAAATTTAAAAGTGATAAGTTATATAGTAGATTGATATTACTTACTACTTTTAGAATTCTCTATGTTCTTTGTATGACTCCCGGATAATTCTTTATTTTTTAAATTTTCTTTTGTGGTGATTTTACTATTGTTGTTGGTCAACTCAATGTCACTTATTTTTGAACATCGATTTAAGTGATATTCTAGTCCCGAGGCAACAATAACCAATAAAAATATAAACAAACTTATCCCTCTGAAACCAAAAAAATACTTGTTAAATTTGGCTACCTTTGTAAATGTTGAAAATTACGTAATACCCAATTATATAAAATTTAAAATCTTCAATCAATGAGTAACTTCCTGGGACGGATCGTACATCTACCACATTTAGCGATTTAGCCTGGGATTGTTCCTGAACCAACAAACGACGTACATCTCCAACGGTACAAGACTTAGGTAAACATTGGCCCAAATTTAATTGTCTTGTCTACAAAAATAGTCTAATTTAATTAAAAAATCACAAAACAATGAAATTGAGGTTATTTCCCGCATAACGAGCTCAATGTAATAGCAATTTAAATGCCATATCTTTTCATTATTTATTATGAAACAGCAATGAACTTGACAAAGAAATTAATAATATACCTACTACATTTGCTAATAATTATATTATGAATTATTATAAATACAATAATTTATAATAATAATACATTTGCTAATTAATTATATAATGCTAAAACGTGCATAAATTTTTTTTAAATTTTTCTCTAAATTATAACTTACCACAGGTGTTAAATCATCATTAATATTGATTCTTATTTTAGCGACATGAAAAGAAACTTCAAATGGTGGCAAATCAATTTTTGAATCTCCAATATTTAATTCCTTACAAAGTGAGCTAGAACCAAGCCAGTAATCATTACCAAAAAAGAATTGACTCGAGTATCGTCCGGACGCGTCGTGCACTAAAATGCACAAATTTAAAAAAAGAAATTTGTGTCTGTTGTAGTTAGAAAGGATGATTAATAACTTTTACATCCAATTACAAATAACTGAAGATAACTAACTTTTAACTGCCCATAAGGTGCCATTGTTAAGGTTGTTCAAATAATTCAGTAACTCAGAGCTACAATTCTTGTTTTCCAATATGACGAGACGTTTATTCCAATTATGGTGATTATACAACTGGGACATCCATTGCATTTCCGGATATCTTTCATTCGCTACTTCCTCTATAATTGGATCTTGCTCAGGAGGAAGTTGAATTGGAAACTGAATTCCGTTTGACAGGTATGATAAATCTGATGAATTATAAGACACATATTTGGACGCAGTTGTACCATCACATATAAAAATTAAATTTATTATCACAATTTGAATGCAAACTAATAACTTTTCCATTGATTATTATTATATAATTTTATTGAATAGTATTTTACAAAAACTCGTTTACACAACTTTCTCTACATTTTTGTGAACAATAAGAACCAAACCATTTTTTAATTTATTTTAGATGCCCGGACGCATAAGAAAAATTAGTGAAATTTTTGTAGTTATAAAGTGATATCTATAGCCGATTTGTTCATTGTCAATTTTGATGAGATACTGCTTTGTAACTCAAAGAACGTTTGAAATTTCTCCCGACCAAGAGAAAGGTGTGGGCCCCACCTGAAAAGAATTCTTATACGTTGGATTTTATTATTATTATTTTATAGTGTGCGATTATCTGAATGCTAAATGTCGAAAGATGGATTTAAAAATTGTTTTGGTGTCAATCACAGCTAAATATAACAATACTTATAAAAAAAATTGACTATAACGAGTTTGCTTACAGTGGTTTGCTAGATCATGAAAGTCATTATTATGTGGTGGACAAATATTTAAACTTTCTACTTTTATTTAGTATTACTTCATGATAATAAAAACCGTATGAGTATTTGATGTACAAATCTTTAATTTTCTTTGTTATACAACTAATTACTGCCAATACATTTTTTGGTTGTTAGTTATAATTGTTACTAAAGTACGTACATTATGCTTAAAGATCGGGTACTTCCTGTTATAGTATGTGCGTTACATAACGGAAAAATATTTTATGAAAATAAAAAATAGATTAATTGTTGGTAATATCGCAATTAAAATTTGCCTGCTTTCTCAAATCATAAGTATATAGATGATAATCAAAATAAAAATTTTAACTGTCTTTAGGAACACTTGTTTAGTTAGAAAGTTAATAAATAATTAAAATTACCATTTTATTGTGTAACACACCGTAATGTCGTTTTCACACCGTAATTAATGATGTAGTTTATTTTAAAATAAGTGCAAGTTTCTTTTAATGTCAATGTCAACTTTTTAGTATTATCTTATTAAAAAAAGAGGAAAGGAATTAAGGAAGCAATATTTAAATTAAAATATACCCTAGCTTGTTTACTAAATGTTTATTTATATGCTTGTGTTTTAGAAAATATTCTAAATTGAGAACTCAAACAACCTCATTACATAAATTAATGATGGCTTATTAATATAACTTCCGTTCCTTGAATGAATTATATCTTGGTGAAAAGATTTTCATTCATAAAAGTTGCATTTTCGAGTTTGTTTCTATTTTTTTTATTGTCGACTAGTTAACGACTTTCAAATTATGAACACTCTTCGCGACAATTCTAAATTTAAATTGAAATAGTAATAAAACAGAAGAAAGAAAATAAAGAAGCAAAATCACTCAAATCGAATTAATCCGAATTTCAGTAGAATTTGTAGTAGGTACTAATTTAATTGAAAAAGGGAGCTTGTATATTTAGATTTGCAAACTGTGATGCAATGTTGTAATAGTGAAATTCTGCTCTAAAAATCTGACCCATATAAGATTTTTCAATTTTTGCGCTAGTACAAAATACCATAAGTAAACGTCGATGTAATAATGTAGTAATGTAAGGTCTTAAAATCACTTTCTCTATACCAAGCGAATTGATTCCTAATCTTTTAATTCAAAGTATTATTTTTTTAAATTATTCACTTCCTCATAAAAAACGAATAAAATCGTGCATTTTTGTATTGGTCTACTACATAGTACATAGGCATTTTCTCACTTTATTCTCGGGTTGCGCAAATTATGCAAGGTAATGTCGAGTAGGTATATGTTTACCAATTACCATACCCAAGTGTAAGGATTATGGTGATAGTGAAACTGGTTTCAAATTTTTATTAAACTTTCAAGCGTATAGTTAAATTAAAATACAATTTAACTAGAATTTTAAATATATAATTTAGCTTAGCACCAAATTGCAAAATTAATATAAAAAATATTTCAATTTTTGTATTGAGATTTGTCAAAAATATTTAGATTTCAACTTTTCAAAATTATACTAGGAAAGTACCTAGTATAATATTGCAATATTATATTTTTTATATTTGCATTCGTTAAATTAATTTGCATGTTATAAAAAATATTCTAAATTTAAAATTTAAAAAGGCAAACAAGTTCCTTGTGTTTATTTATACTAGTAGATATTATAATATTGCAATAGTAGTTATATTGCAATAAATAAAATGTATTATCTTTTCCCTGTACTTATCATTTCAAGTATCAATCATCGTACTGTTTTCCATCAAATGACTGAATGAATTTTTTTAATATTTTCTAATATTTCAAAACAGTGATATTTAATTTTATTTTTAATCAACATGAAAATCTATTTTTATGCTTAATTTATGTTTATGAAGTTTTTTAATCAATTACAATACAAAGCAGATAACTGTACATATTATATTTAACCAATTCTTCTTCTTTTATAATTATTCCATCCACTTGCGGTTATAACCTCTTCAAGTTTTTAATTTAAAGGTTAGGCGTTATCTTCTCACGCTGGCCAAGTACTACGGGTAGGGAGGAGTTTGAGACGGCCACAATAAAGTTCTTACTTCATCCGGATTCGAACGGGGCATATCGAGTCAACAGTCAATGTACTTAACCGTTTTGTTTCGATAGCCTCTCCTAATTAACTCTAATTAAACAATTAATTGAAATATTTTAAACCATTTTAATAATTAAATTAATTAAATTATTAATATATTTTTATAGAGCTTTCAGGCATGGATACTAGGGCGGAGCACAACGTATAGGAGAAAAAATTTAGTTTTGAATTTGAATTGCCCTGGGTGCGCGATAGTTGTCTTTTAATATACCATACACAATCGTAAAATTTTTTTTAAAAATATGAATATCTTCAGGTTCCTTTTTTCATCTAAACATATAAAAAAAAAAAAAATTATTATCAACTTTTCTATGCAGCTCTTCGCTTGATTTCTTTTTAAATAAGCTTCTAATTAAAAGAAAACAACTCAGAATCCGCCACGAGAAGGTGGCTGCATGTCAGATTCCCCCACCCACCCATTTATTTGACTAAAAAGTTACTTGACAAAATCGTTCTTTGTCTCTAGCTTTGGTAGTGCCTTTTGGGAAGAAATTTCTTCAGTTGTAAGGAAACATTGCCTTCCCTTATCGCCATACAAATCTCATATAAGTACTTTTAGTCAGTACTCAAACCGCTAATGTTTACTGCAAGAAATTGAATATTGTGATCAATTTCTTGAAAAGGCACAACTGGCATCGTCTCACATCTACTGAGTTGCTTGCCTATAGGACCAGCAAAGCCCTTTGGATCATTGGTTTTTCCATAAATTTTCAGAATTAAGTGACGAAGAGGAAGTTCGTTCATATGAAATAGGCATATAAACCAATGCAGCGATTTTCCCAAAGACATCTCTAGCCGTTTTACGACACCATTCTTAAAACCTGTGTTAATAACGGTCCCATCACATCCCACAGCTGTAATTTTGTTAAAATTTTCTCCCAAAAAATTTTGGAGAAAGTTAAAAAGATTCGTACTAATATCACTGGCGCTTCCGGATGTCAGATGTCCTAAGTAAACAGAACCCGGTTCTGCAATAACAACTACTATATGCTTTTCAGTAACTTGCTTGGTGTGATAACTGGTTCCTATTTTGACATTTACAAGTGTCTTATCTTTTCTTCCGTCAAAGTAAATTCCATAAATATCATCCTGGTTTTCTTTCATTTCATTAAATAATAGGTTTTGCTTCCATCTTTTTCTTTCTCGTCTAATTTTACTTCTATCAATGATTAATGATGAATCTTCGCCACTAGTAAGACCGAAATCTTTAAGCACTACATTTACAAGAAGCGATGCACTTCTGTCTGAGACTCCACTTCTGTCACAGGCTTCGGCTAAGTTAGGCAAAGCTAATCCTCTTTTGCAAGACATTCTTGAAGACTTTGATGTAGAAGGCTCTGAATGTGAAATAATAGTACCGTCCCCTTCTATTTTTCTTTCTTCGTCGTCGTCTTTTTTTTCTTCTCTATTCTGTTGAACTGTAGTACAAATTGGAGTTATATTTGCGATTTTTTTTCAGTACGTTTTCTGTCTAACTCCTTTCTTTCTAACGACTTTACGATTTTATTTGTATTTTTCACGTCGATACCGCCAATCATCATTTTTCGTTGTGTTCTCTGATCTTGTAGAAATTCTCGTTCTATTATTGGTACTTTAATTTTGCATCTACATAAATCAAAATTGACACATTAGCAAGGACAAATATCAAATAGTCTTAAACTGTGTGATTTGAATACATTCGTTTTTTCCATAGATTTATTTTTCTTTATATTCTAGTAGTTCTCATTATACTCTTATTATTTTTTGGATTATACGTTGGTCAGAAATCATTGGAAGAGAAGCTTTTTGCCAAATTTTTTTAATGTCGACAATAACTTTCTTAGAAATATCTAGTATTACACTTATCACTTTCAGCTTTAAAAAGCTCACGATACCACAAAAACAACTTCATAACGTCAGAATATGTTGGAAAGCCATTGCCACAAAGTTCACTAACTTGGTGTCCCAAATATGTCACAATGACATGTCACTCGGGTTCTAGGCATCATGTAATCTCAAGTTTTCGTTTATACACTAAATCGCACAACATAAAATCGCGTCTAAACACTCAAATAAAATGGAGTGTTTTTTGTTAAAATTTCAAAATTTCAATTTCGAAAAGGAATCTGAAGATATCATCACACATGACTGAAATTCAAACAACCTAAATATGTCTGTAAATCTGATATCTGATCAAATGCATTCAAATATGTAAAGTGGGTCAATTTATTTACACCCAAGTTCATTTTACTAAAAGTTTTTATTTAAATTCTTTCAACTTGAAACCGTACTAATAAGTTGTTTTGTGGCTTGCCAATTTTTTGCCTTTCAATCAATTAGTAGGTACTACTTACAGAAGTATCAAGAAGCTTTAGAATTAAAATTTTGGCAATTACTATATTTTGTAGTAATACATAATAATTTTGAATTGTTAAGAAAATTTAAATTGTTCTAAATGTTAAAAATCCTGGAGAGATTGAATTCCTTCCCGCACGTTTGTGCTAAAAAGAGGACTAGTCTGGGAAATCCCGGACGCCTGGCAACCCTATATTATTTGCTATTCTTATAATTTTTTTAGTTTTTTTAATATTTGATAATATCTGTTTAAATTGGATGTGGCTATTTTTACATACATTATGTTGTGTAATACACAATTAAAAATGTAAAATGTAAAACCCTAACGAGGGTTTGGTGATCCTTTTAACAAAGAGTTTTCATGGCAGATTACACCCCGGTGGTTTGCCATTGCCTGCCGAAGGGATATAGCCGTAATATGATTACTTCGCTCGGAGTCGAACCGAATTCTCTGTATTAGCACATTAGCAGTCAATGCGCTTAATCGCTATGCTAATGACCGTCTCTTATTCATTCTCAATCATTTATACATATTATGTTATGATATTGCTATTTTGAAACGTTTGCGTTGTCAAAATCGATTCTTCCGCGCCCTCCGCTCTGTTAGCTACGCTCCGGACGCTCAGCGCCGTTTTGACTAAGGCTGTACTAATTAAAAATATCCCCAGGCCCGTCCAACTCGACAAAGTATTTGAGTCGTCCAGATGCAAAACCAGACAAAAGTGGTTCAACAGAAGTCAGTCCAAATGACAAAAAACTTTTTTTGCAGCTCTAAATCAAGATATCCTTGAGCTTTTATTTTTGAAAATTTACAAATAAATCACTTTGTCGGTCCCCAAGAGCTTTTTACTCTCAGTCTTTAAAATAATTATATATTATGCTTTAAAATTCGAAGATGTCTGGTTTTGCATCCTTACTTGCAAATATGGCAGGTTTTGCAAACGTATCGACGGCCATATTGAAAATATTGTCATTAGGTAAAAATTATGTCTGGTTTTGCATCCGAACTCGTGGTGTGAGATTTGAATACTTGGCAATTATGACAGGTTTTGCAGCCGAACCAAATATGTCAGCTTTTGCAGCCGAGCTCACCAAAACTTAGCTGGTTTTGCACCCGACTGAACTTTTAATGCTAATTTTAAATGATTTAGGACAGGTTTTGCACCTCAATATCTTAATATTCTCGTAGCTGAAGTCGAGAGGAATTCAGGGATACCAAAAACTCAAAAATAAATTTTTTTGCAGAAGGCTGGTTTTGCATCTGGACGACTCATTTATAAATAGCCACTTTCGTTTAAATTTGATATATTTTTAAATCTTTATCTGCTAATCGTTCAATTCACAGGTAAGAATGTGTAGAAACTTTTTAATATTATAACTCTTGCTGTCCACTGAAATAGTTGTGGATTTTGTTCCAATTTCATTACCATTTTTTTTATTAAAGTTTTATTTCGGTCGATAAAAATACATAGACGAGCGTAGAACGTAATACGATATCTTAAAAGTCAGCAATTGCTTCCATCTCACTTAATTCTCTTCAGACTATCATTATCCAGTACCCAGTAGTTATCCATTAGATAATTAAATATCAAGAAGTGTTTTGAAAAGGTAAAAATATTAATGATAATTAAAATAAATAAATAAATAGAAAAATTACGACATTAGAAACGAACTAAACATTTTCAGCATAAACGACAAACTAAATGAAAACAAACCAAGGTGGAAAGAACATTTAAAATGAATGACTGAAGATAGGCTTCCTGCAAAGATTTACAATTAAAAACCAGCAGGAAAAAGAAGCCTAGGTAGACCGAGGAAGAGATGAGAACCGTAACAAGAATTTAAATGCCTAATACGAAAAGTGCAGAAGAAGAAGAAGACGAAAATAAAGATAAGGAAATTAATGATGAAAGTAGGATAGCATAATGTAAAGAAAGGATTTAGATATAAAAGAGACATAAAAACAGTGAAAATGAAGAAATTATTTAAATATTATCTGCAAAATACAAAAACTTTTTATTTTGATCTTAAATTACCGTATTGCATTCTACGAGTATTAATCAAAATCAGGTATATTTAACAAATGAGTCATAAATTTCGTATAATAATATAAGAATAACTGTCATAAATCTCTTAACTTCTTGTAAATAAAAAATGTCTATGCTTAATAATGTCCAAATTTTTGCAGTTCTTTTTTAAGGAAAAGGGGAACTGGTGTATGTGATGACTGATGAGGCATAAATGTTTATAATTGCTTAAAATTAAAGTAAAGACAATGTAGCATTTCAAATGCTATTATTATATTTTGGGGAAATCTATGCATCACCCTGTGTGTGTTTCAACACGCGCGCAAGCGTTTTGAATTTCGAAAATTTGTCAAGATGTCATTCTTTGCTTATCTTTATGAAAAAGTAAAAGTTTCATTTTTCGTTGTTTTAAAATCCTCAAATTGTTAGTTTATTGAAGTGATCTTTTGTTTTACCTTCTGTGCTACATTTGTGGGTAAGATTACATTATTTTCTATTTCATTATTGACTTTGACAAATTTTAGTTTTTTCGTATACCACGTACATTTTTATGTGACGTCGATTTTTGGTTTCCAATTTTAATTATGGTTTTTTGAGCGGGTGCACATGGTGTGCGATAGCCGATTGTCCATCTGGCTGTTTTATCCACCAACCATATGGTTATTTGTATGGATATGGGCCAGCAGGTTGGTTATCTTGTTTCCACCTTTGATAACCTTCATTCCTGCGTCGAACCATCTGTGGCAGCCATTTTTAACGATGTTGGGATTTCGTTTTTGGGTTCACCATTCCCGTATGAGATCAATGGAGAGGGCAGGACTGATCAACATTCGTTTATCCCCAGCTTCACCGCAATTTTGCGTTTTGATTAAAAAGTGGTGTGATAAGTTTGTCACTTTGGCCGTCTCCTTTGACGATTTATCCGTACTTTTTGGGAAGACGTGCGAGCTCCATTCCAACATTGAGGGATTTTTGTCGCAGCGGTAGCGTGAGCCTATACCACTATTCCATCTCTATTGGTTAGGACAGCACCAACGACGTAGGATGGCTAGAAAACCATTAATTAGTTTTTTTGTGAAGTGCATTTAGGAGATTAGCTTTTCTTAATTATTTTCATCGACATTGAGATGCTATACCGTTCGCAGGTGAATTTATTCTTGTTTAATTGTGCAGTTTTTGTTATTTTTAGCTTTACACCTGAAACTCAGTTTAAACGATGAACCATTAATATTCCAGAGGTTCCAAAAGAATTGAAATGTTGAATCGGACGGATTGAAGTGGAAGGGTAAGTTAGAAAGCAATTGCTGTATTTAATTTTACTTTATGATATCTCTTGCGAATGTGTTATTTGCAGTCAATTTTACCAACGTTTTTATGTCTGCGTTGGGCAATCTCCTGGATGCGCGGATTATTTTTGTGAGTTGTTTTCAGATAGCAACTCATCTGTTTTTTTATTTTTTTATTTGATTGTCTCAGGGTATCCCTTCAGGTTATCCTGGATTTCACTTACTATGTTGTATGTTTTGTGTCTCCTATTGGAGTTCTGGAATCAAATATTGTCAACACCATCTATTATCTCAACTTTGTTTTTTAAATAAAATCAACTCTTCTTTACTTCTGCATTTTATTTAGAGGACTGGCGCCCGAAAGGTTTTCTTCTCTTAGTTAGTTGCCAATTGATCGCCTGAACCACAACGGAAGAACCTACGAGCTGCGTCCGCGACCCATGCTCTGGCACTGGACGGGGGTGTAATCCCTTAGCTGGCCTGTCTACCATTCCATTCGTAGATCAGCGGGGCAAGTGGCCCAAATAAGAGCAATTTGCGTTACAACAAAGTGACGAATACCGTCTTCAGCGTTTGATCAAGTATGTTCTAATTAAAACAAAGAACTAATATTAATTTTCTTACTGTTAACAAGAGGGGTAGGATGTAAACGAATCACAATTTTAACAATCAGCTGTGCCAATTTTTACATTTATATTAGTAGGTACTTTTGTTGGGGCTGACTGAATTGCATAGGAAATGCAAATTGTAAAACCAAACATAGGAGAATTACCGGAGCAGGACTATAGATTATAGATACTCAACACTTGAATTTTAAAATATCATATCTGCTTTGAAAATAAAATTAACATTTAAAAAAAATAAAGTTTACTACTTATAGAAAAATTTGACAGAGCAAAAAATATCCAAAGAAATTGGAAAATATCAAGTGCTGAGTGTAGTAGAACTATCTTCTCTCTTTTTTTTCAAGAGAAAAAAATCTCTTTTGATTGATACCACGTTCATTCTTATTCGTTGCAATGGAAAACAGGAGTTTTAAAATAATTAATTTACCCTGCTAATCTCTTATCTTCGGGTCTAACCTGGGCTACATAGAAAATTATTTTTAATAATTTTTGAAAATATTTTGAATTGAAAAGAAAATGAGGATTGAGTTTGAAACATCTGTTCAACATCTAAAGAGCAGGCCTATTAGTAGGTATCTGCATTAATATTGATGTTATTAAGGAACATAATTAACATGTTAAAATGAGCAATTAGTGGTTATGTTATAATAAAGTAATTAATTATTTATTAAGGAAAATTTATGCTTCAAATGCAAGTAAAGAGAGAAAGCTATTTCACACCAGGTTACTTATTGATGTAAAGAATTCTCAATTGCAGCACATAATTTAGAAAATTTGCGCTGACAAAATCCAAAATCGAGTATTTTCTAAATCTAGAAATTTCTCTAAATTAATTTTCTCTCATAACGAGAGTTACCTATTTTTTTTAGAATTTAATAACCTAAATTCAAACCCGCATCAAGCTAGCGCCGCCACTTTCGAAAAACAAAACAAAAATATTTGGAGAATTTGTGGCTAATTTGTTGCTAATTAGTTGCCGCAATCGCGAATTTGTTGCTCTTACCGTTGGAAAGTTACAGGCATTTGAGTGGTGGCGGCGCTAACTTTATATCAAGCCAGCGTCGCCACCACTCAAAAAGTTACTAAAAATAAAAATTAAGTATATCGGAATTTGTGGCTAATTTGTTGCTAATTAGTTGCCGCAATCACGAATTTGTTGCTCTTACCGTTCGAGAGTTACAGCCATTTGAGTGGTGGCGGTTCTAGATTTATATCAAGCCAGCGTCGCCACCACTCAAAAACTTACTAAAAACAAAAATTAAGTATATGTTAATTTGTGGCTATTTTGTTGCTAATTAGTTGCCGCAATCGCGAATTTGTTGCTTTTACCGTTGGAGAGTTACAGCCATTTGAGTGGTGGCGGCGCCAACTTTATATCAAGCTAACGTCGCCACCACTTAAAAACTTACGAAAAACAAAATATAAGTATATGTTAATTTGTGGCTAATTTGTTGCTAATTAGTTGCTGCAATCTCGAATTTGTTGCTCTTACCCTTCGAGAGCTACAGCCATTTGAGTGGTGGCGGCGCTAGATTTATATCAAGCCATCGTCGCCACCACTCAAAAACTTACGAAAAACAAAAAATAAATATATGTTAATGTGTGGCTAATTTGTTGCTAATTAGTTGCCGCAATCGCGAATTTGTTGCTCATACCGTTCGAGAGTTATATATTATAGATTACTATCCATATCTAGAAGATATATAGTAATCTAATCTAAGGTTAACATTAAGGTATTTACGAAAATTGTACCGTATAATAGAAATTAGAAATAATTTATTAATAAAATTTAATTTGGGTTTATCAAAATTTTGTTTTGAGTATCAGCTCTGGCTTAAAATCAAGTGAAAACCGCCACTATTCAAATGGCTTTAATTTGCGAACGTTAAGAGCAACAAATTCGCGATTGCAGAAACTATAATTAGCAACAAATCAGCTTCAAATTAACATATAGGTACTTATTTTTTGTTTTTCGTAAGTTTTTGAGTGGTGGCGACGCTGAATTGATATAAATCTAGAACCGCCACCACTCAAATGGATGTAACTCTGGAACGGTAAGAGCAACAAATTCGCGATTGCGGCAACTAATTAGCAACAAATTAGCCACAAATTAACATATACTTATTTTTTGTTTTTAGTAAGTTTTTGAGTCGTGGCGACGCTGTCTTGATATAAATCTAGAACCGCCACCACTCAAATGGCTGTAACTCTGGAACGGTAAGAGCAACAAATTCGCGATTGCGGCAACTAATTAGCAACAAATTAGCCACAAATTCCGATATACTTAATTTTTATTTTTAGTAACTTTTTGAGTGGTGGCGACGCTGGCTTGATATAAAGTTAGCGCCGCCACCACTCAAATGGCTGTAACTCTCCAACGGTAAGAGCAACAAATTCGCGATTGCGGCAACTAATTAGCAACAAATTAGCCACAAATTAACATATACTTATTTTTTGTTTTTAGTAAGTTTTTGAGTCGTGGCGACGCTGTCTTGATATAAATCTAGAACCGCCACCACTCAAATGGCTGTAACTCTGGAACGGTAAGAGCAACAAATTCGCGATTGCGGCAACTAATTAGCAACAAATTAGCCACAAATTCCGATATACTTAATTTTTATTTTTAGTAACTTTTTGAGTGGTGGCGACGCTGGCTTGATATAAAGTTAGCGCCGCCACCACTCAAATGGCTGTAACTCTCCAACGGTAAGAGCAACAAATTCGCGATTGCGGCAACTAATTAGCAACAAATTAGCCACAAATTCTCCAAATATTTTTTTTTAGGTTTTTTGAAAGTGGCGGCGCTAGCTTGATGCGGGTTAAATTCAAATCATTTTGTTATGAATAAGGATCCTAATAATTACAAACATGTTTAGATCTTATTGGATTTCCTCAGTGCCACATAGTTGACAATGTCTCGAAATAACTGGTTGATTTTTTCACTTTATCAATAACCATTCCTCAATCATTTTTAAAACATTTTAAAATATTGTTGTGTTAACTATTTAATACATAATTAGATCAGTTGGAATATCATTTGAACTTTCAGTTGCCTTAGTATTCCAATTGGTTAATATGTTCTAAACTCGACAATATTTTAAAATTTGTTATCTCATTTGATCTAAGGTAATGCCGGGTATGATTGACACAAGTTTACCAAAAATTTTTTTTCTTGCGCATTATTATCAATAGAAATCTGCAAACGTGGAATTAGTTAAATGAGTATGTTATGCGTATATATAGAATGTCAATTTCCACATTGAATTTTCATTTCCATTGATACAATTTTTTTTTTTAAATCCGACAAAATGTCAATGTTACCCTCGCGCCTGGTAACATTGACACTCTATGTAAAGAGCTTTAAATATTAATATTTGTCAATGGGGGTGTATCAGTGACCTAAAATACGAAGTAAAAAAACAATTTTTATACAAAATCTTTTAATTTATTGAAGAATATTGAGGATTTTTCCAGTTTTCACACAAATAAAATTAGTTTTGAATACATGCATTCCCCGACGAATGGTTGGTTCTGGGAGAATCCTTACAACGTCTTTAAGCAGAATTGTTGCCTCATCTGCTACATTTGGGTAAACAAAATGTTTTTCCTTCCTTCGTAAAAATGATACTGCTACTTCACGACCTTTTGCAGCGATTTCTGTCACTTTTCCAATGTAATAGTATAATTCATTTTTAGTTGCATGTTGGTTATCTACTTTAAATTTAATAAGAACCCATGAATTTACCAAAATGTTCTTGGGATCGATCTGTACTGGGTCCACCACAGGTCCAAACAGTAAATCATCGTCACTCTCTTCTTTTTCCGAGGATACCTCTAAGTCAGAATCTTTATTTAGTTTTAAACTTACATCACTATCACTACTTTCAACTACTTTCGGCTGCCTCTTTTTTATTTTGGTTTTTGCCGAGGTTTTCGTAATGTGTCAATTTTAACCGTAAAATTTTTTTTCCAACATTTCTTTTAATTACTTCAAATTTAATATAATAACTGAATCACTTTATCAATGTTGCTATAAAACAACTTACCTTGCAAAGAAAACTAATAAATCTTTAAAAATAACTTTTAAAAACGAAGTTTTAGGGACCTTATTTTAACTGTGTTAGCTGATGTTAAAATTTAAAAGTTTACAGAAACTGATACTACAGTAAATACTTAAATATTAGATATTCTCAATATAGGGCACACCATTATCAATTTATTAGAGCATGTACAGTTACATTCAATTTGATAATAAAGGCACTAGGCGGTTTTTTTAAAATTGTGTCAATGTTTGCACGCTGTCAATGTTACCCGGTGTTACCTTTTGTAATTAAAATTATTTTTAATATTTTATTCAAAACACAAATGATTAAAATGTTGAATATCAAAATAACAGTTCTAATATTTCTATAATCATTGTATGACATGGTCATACAACTATGACATAGAATAATGCTTGGTTTAGTAATAACAAGGTAAAAGATTTAAAAAATTTACATATCAAATTATATACTAGCATGAATAAACTTTATTATAGTAAATATATAATACATAAAACAAATTTTTAATAACCTTCCAGTAGTATCAGATATTTTACTGTTAATTTTTAAATTTTTGATAGAAATTCTGTTAAATTTACGGTTCTCGATTTATTGGCATACTTCACATACCTACATTATTATGTACTATCATATAAAATATTGTATGATGGTCCTTATATACTAAAATTCAAATCTGTTCGATATAACAGTCATATTCCAAACTCATGTATCGTATATGATTAATTTATATATATAGAGCAGCAAATCAAAAAATGTACTACTAAATAGACTCGGTTCGGTCCACTCGTCACTGTATATTCAGTTATACATGAAGTGATATTCCAGTTATTAGGTAGTACTTTTGAGCAGAAGTAATCAAGAAATGAAATCTGCAGCTTGGTATGGGAGAAGAGACCTTCAGACCTGCAGAGGGTGAAATTTATAGAAGGTCCAAAAGATTACAATATCGTGGATTGGTTTTTCTATATGCATTCTTTGAACAAAATTGGTATTAGCAAAATTAATCTTGATAAAATTCTCCATAAAACTAAAACATAATTATTGTTTTAATTCCTACTGTTTTTGAGATACAGTTCTCCGTAGAAGCCTAATCTTCAATTTTTTCTCAAAAATTAGTCATTTTTAATTTTCGATGTTGACATTTTTCTATTCACATAACGCAAAAGTAATCTACAGATGAGTTAAATTATGCTCAAAATTAAATCAACTCTTTAGTCAGTTACCTCCAACTAATATGTAACAAAAAATCAAGAAGAGTATAAATAACAGTATTCAATTCAAAACTGGTCAAAAACTCACTTCCAAGTGGGTAAAATGCAAATTCAAACTTTTTTTTAACCCGATTACAGTATAGGGTAAAGCGAGGATAGTTGGACCAGGTCCAAAGACGGACCACTCGTAATATCTCCAAAACTGTTGCGATAATTAATGCTTTGTTCAGCTGTATATATGTAATTGCATCAGTTGCAGGTTATGTATATAAGTAATGCGTAATTAAAGTTCAAAATTTTGAAATATCGTAAAAAATTGTTTTGAGGGACGTGAAAAATTATTTACAAGTTTTTTCTTTGTTGAGTTTTTGTGTGTTCAGGTAAGTTTAACTTGGGAATTTAGGTGTGGCATCACTATGTATGTGTATTAGTGTAAATTATAACCTAAACGCAATAAATCATCACAAACGGTTACGTGGGTATTTGCTGGTTCGTCCATCCTCTCGTTGGAGGAGAGATGGACCAGACCATGTAAGAGGAGAGATGGACCAATGGTTTTTTTTACAGAAAAATGCCTAGCGCATATACAGGGTGTCCCCGCACTCACTTTACATAACTTAGGTGGTGATAGAGGACACTTTTCTAAGAACAATATTTAATAAAAATTTTTTTCTAAATTCAAACCCTCGAGAGTTAGGCCTCTTTAAAGCATTTTTTTTAATTTCCAAAAATAAAAATTTTTTAATTTAATTTTTTGTTTTGTAGCTACCATGTTTATTATTTTCTGATTTTCTGTAAAATGGGTTGGTTTCTCAAAAATTTTTACTAAACAAAAGTTGTAGTCCGTTAAATTTCCTATCCGGAATGGGGCGTCAGATTTTTTGTAAAATCTTTCGTTTAAAAGTTACAGGGTTTTGAAAAAAACCAAAAAAAGAAAAAGGTCAAATTTTTCGACATTTTTTAACTTAATTTAATTCATAACTCGAAAGCCGTTGAGTTTAGACAATAAAATGTTAGAATCTAGTTTGTAGATTATTTCACTCTCTTTAAAAAATCACTAAACCATTTTTACTGAAAAATCAATATTTTCGGGGCTATGGCCACGTGAAGGTGGAAATTAAAAAAAATGCTTTAAAGAGGCCTAACTCTCGAGGGTTTGAATTTAGAAAAAAATTTTTGTTAAATATTGTTCTTAGAAAAGTGTCCTCTATCACCACCTAAGTTATGTAAAGTGAGTGCGGGGACACCCTGTATACGTAAAAAGAATACAATGGCGAGGGGCATTTGGACTTCTGAAATTTAAAAAATTAAAATATGAGCGTCAATGAGGCTGTCAGGTCATTCGGCATTCCTAAACCAACTTTCAAACGTAGACTAGTCACTAGTAATCTATAAAAAACCGATCGTTTGGGCCCGGACAGTATTTTAGGTAAAAATGCAGAGGAAAAGATTTCAACCCACATTTTCAAAGAAGATTTCGAAAAAACTGGAGGTCCATCTCTCCTATACCCAGTGGAGGAGAGATGGGCCAATTTAACTTTCCAGTTTTTTAATTTTTATAGTTTTACGGCATTATTTTTGGTTTATTAAAGTTTACCAAAAGGACAAGCATTGTTTCATGAATATGTACAGTATTAATAACATGCTTTTATTTTAATCAATAAAGAAATTATGGACTGTTTTTTAAAAGGTGGTCCAACTATCCTCGCTTTACCCTAGATATTGTCCTCTACTATTCTCAACTTCTGAATGATAAAATGAATTCAAAGGAGAAGAAATTTTTTCTCAAGGAAAACACCTCCAATCTTCCGGCTAGCTTAAATAAAACTTTTGAAAGAAAACCTCTATTTTCAAATGAAATTTAATTTTTATCAAAAAAAAAGGATGTTAAGTTATTTTTAAATATTTATGACACACAATAGCACCTCGATGGTGATTTTGGATCTTATAACACACCTCATTGATTAACCATAACATCGTTTCATTTAAAGAAAAACCAAAGAAAATCCCCAAAATTAATTTTACAAGTTCACACAGAATGTCACAAATACGGCCCTGTATTTAATCCTGTTAGTTCCGCACTTTGCCGCGGTGCGATTGAATTTTAAAAACATTAACACTTGGAGAAAATTTGTAATTACTTCACAAAATTGTTTTGAGGTCATTAAAGTATTCACAATTCGTGACTGGAATTATTTCGGTATTTTACTTCGAAACAGATAGGTGCAATGTTGAAGCTGTCCACAAATTTGGCTTCGCCTCGAGGAGACAAATATTTTAAAAGTTAAACATTTACCTTATTTGAAGTAGAATTACTTGGTATTGCTTCTCAGCGATGCACAGTGATGAAACATCAACGCTGCCTTTAAGGATGACGTGGAATTATCCAGATGTTTGCAATTTTATCGAGGTCTTCCAGGTTTTCACCGCTGGAAAACAATCTCCAACCCTATAATTCAATGATTCCCTCACAAAATCGTATGCGATTTTCAAAAATTTTAGGACTTAATTTAATTTTTACTACGAGCTCCAAGAAACCTAACTTCTCATGCTCTTGTACTTTTTGAAGAGCCTCGTTCTCCTCCCATTGTCCCCAACACCAAAAATTCTTACCAACTTCACTTCGCGGCGCTTTTTGGAACCATGCATTCAAATATTGGTATTCAAATAACAAGAGTAATAAATAATTTCCAATTACAAAATTACATTTACAAAAGTTTAGATTATTTATGGTTCATCATTCAAAAATCCACTAGACACATTCGTCTGTGTTAATCTGTCGTGCTAATATCTTGCTCCCAATAATAAGAGAATTAAGTAAATTGAACTATTATACAAAACTTTAATATCCCTTTCTTTTTATAATTTTTCTTTTTAAGAAATTTAAAATTAATGTTAAATCCTTCTCAGACCATTTGAACCACGGCAATATATACCATATCTTCCTGTCTTTCTAAAATTGAAATTTGTAATACATAATAATATGTACCTACAGTTTAAATAAAACAGCTTATACTAAATGCAATCAAGATAGTTTGATAAACTTTATCACATGGTTAAGATATTGAAATACTTAATACAAATCACACTAATTATGTTAGAAGTACTGCATTACACGTAACGATACCAGTATGAATTTTCACATATTATTTTCACTTGTTATTTATGGTGTAATCGGTAAGTTAATGTTTTCAAAATTAGGAAAAATTAATTTTTTAACAAGCTACGCAAAGTTTTAACTTTTATACCTTTCATAATAGCAACACCGATTAGCACTACAAATAATAATCAAAAGATTATTGGAGGATTTGATGCATATGCTGGCCAATTTCCTTATCAAGCTGCAATACGATACTCCAAGAATCTATTATATGTATGTGGTGGATCGATTATTAGCAACCAATGGATTTTAACATGTGCCTTATGTTTAGAGTAATAAATTATAATATTATTTACCTATTAAACTCAAAATGAAATTTTTAATTTTACAGATTTCCAATAACTAACAAACTGAAAATCGTAGTGGGTTCGATTTACCTTAATAGTGGAGGAACTACTTATGATGTTCTTATCGCACTAAAACATCCGCAATTTAACCAAAAATTTTATGAAAATGACATTGGTTTAATTCGAGTAAATGGTCAATTTACTTTCAATGATTTTGTACGACCTATTCCGTTATCGAGTGATTCCACGTCAATTGGTTTACCTCTCACAATATCCGGTTGGGGTTTAACTAATATTTCGGCGATAATTCAACCTAATACTTTACAGTATGTTATTATAAAATCTATCCCTCAAGATGAATGCCAAAAATTAGTTAATCTAGGTGGAATTCCTTTGTTTGATACACAATTGTGCACTTATAGTACCAATAGGCAAGGTTTTTGTACAGCTGATAATGGAAGTCCGATAGTGTATAATGGACAACAACATGGCGTGGTATCCCTACATTTGTATTGTCTGTTTTCAGGTAAATTACCTGATGTACATACAAGGGTAGCTTCTTTTCGAAGTTGGATTAAAGATATCACTAATGTATAAAACAAAATTAACGATGTGATTTTGATTTTTTGTTGCTCTTTCAATTTCATCATTTTGATGTCACTTTTCTCTAGATTGCTTCACAAAGCGCTAAATATAAAAGCTATTTTATAACTAAGTATACGTGATTGTAATTAAATTTAATGGAAATAAATTATTTTCTACTTTTGTATGTCTTTTTATACTTCTTCTTCATTAGCTTTTTTTCCGCCCACTGCTGGACATAAGCCTCTCCATATTATGGAGGATCTGGCCATAACTCACCACGCTGGCCAGACGGGTTGGTGAGTAGATCGATTTTGGACTATAGTAGTTGTTTTACATCCGGTAGCAGCTTGCTAGGCTAGCATTCAGATGTGCCTGTAGCCCTGTTTTTTGTTAACGGTGGCAATTCGTCAACTCAGGGGGACCGCCGGCTTAACGTGCCTTCCGAAGCACGGAGACTTGGTCATAAGAAAGTTTGACTTTCCCCGGGTTTGAACCCGGTACCCCGCGTTCGCATTAGCTGCAAGGCAATGACCGTCTCTTTGTCTTATTGTACAGGATGGCCCAATTATATAAAAAATTATTAGTAGTTGTACGTTTAACACTTCATGCCTAAAAAGTTACGTTTGTAAAATTCAATTGAATTTGAATGTTAATGACAGCTGTGGAATATAATAATGAAAATGTTCGACATTTAGCAGACATAACTCAAAAACCCTATAATTATAATCCCAAAATTAAGGTTAAGACAGTTGCAGCTTAGCGATTAGTATATTGATTTTCTAGTACCGAAGGACTCACTCAAGCACGAAAAAATAAAAATCTTTCTTAGCAAATCAGTGGCGATTTTTAGAAGTTTTTAGAAAACAATAGCGCATCTCTCATACGGATTGAAAACCAAACACTTCTAGTCCTAATACCTCAATATATCACTGCCGGTGTAACCGGGAATATTGACCCACGTGAAATTTTACCTACCGGTAAAAATTCCCTAGAGATATTTTACCCCCATTAAAAAAAATAAAGGGGTAAAATTTTCCTAGTGAAATTTCCCTAGTGAAATTTTACCGGGGGGTAAAAATAAATTCAAAATATCAATTCAAAAACATGTCATTTTTCCCTAATATGGGCGGGTTATAGGTTTTGCTTCCTTATTTTCAAAACTACTTTTTAAGCAAATGAGATTTTTGTTTTCTAATTTTATTAACATTTTTATGTTAGAATAGTTTAGTGATTATCCTTATAGTTAAAATTTTAGTAATTTATTATTAACATTTTGAATCCAAACATGTAGAATAATAATATCATTGTACACAGTTTCCCCTATTAATTTTCATAACCTACCCAAGTAACACCAATGTCCGTTTTGTGCCAGTTTAGTATTGATTTATGACGAATATGTACATATTTTTTCATAACTGAAAAATATGTACTAAAATGGTACCTTAGTGGCACATAATTTTTAGTTCATATTTGCACCGTACTATTTATGTACAGTTTTAATGCATATATTTTCATACCGTTTTTTTGAAGCAAATTACTGTATCGAATCAGCAATGAAATTTTATTAACTAAATAATATTTGATTATATGGTATCGTTTCGGTGCTGTAAAAACATTACAATTTTGTTACTATAATTTCATTGTCCAATATGTACAGGTATTTTATTAGTTGGAGGGTACGATATTTACTTCACCGATTTGATGCATATTAGTAGTTACAATTTCAGCATATTAAAATTTATAAATTTATGTTAATTATAAAAATTATTTATGATGTTTAAATTTATATAAATCTTATTAAAACATTAAATATATTTGTAATTTTTTTTTATTAGATACTAATAATTACTAATTATGATATTTGAAGTAATAATAGTTAAAAGAATTGTACGTTTTTCTTATAAATGGAACAAATTTCGGTAACACGATGTGGACGCTTTACCGATTATGATCTAAAATGCATTGAAATTTTATTAAGTAAAAAATATTTGCATATCTTGTACGGATTAGGCACCACGTTTTTATACTAACCGCGGTTTTATTGAATTATTTAAAAGTATATTAATTCATTGATGAATAATACTAATTTTAACTTAAATAATTTGATAATTATGATATTGAAGTAATAATAATTAAAAGATTTTACGTTTTTCTTATAAATGGAACAAATTTTGGTAACACGATGTGGACGCTTTACCGATTATGATCTAAAATGCATTGAAATTTTATTAACTAAAAAATATTTGCATATCTTGTACGGATTAGGCACCACGTTTTTATACTAACCGCGGTTTTATTGAATTATTTAAAAATATATTAATTCATTGACGAATAATACTAATTTTAACTTAAATAATTTGATAATTATGATATTGAAGTAACAATAATTAAAAGATAATAATAATAATAACTTTATTTGGTATAAATAACCATTATAAAATAAAACATTATTATACAACACAATTTACATGTCATTAAATAAAATTGACGCCAACATATTTTTTAATTTTTCTCTTAAAATTAGAAAATTTCATATCCTCCTTAATATCTATAGGCAAACTATTAAACAATTTCAAGCCATTATACAATAGCGTGTTCTGCGCTCTATTATTTCTAAATAAATGCAATCTAAAATCATGCATGTTACGAACAGGGTAACCATGCACATCATTTACATAGTCAATGCCACTACTCAGATAGCCGGGCAGAATCCTAGATCTCACCTTGAATACAAAAATCAAAACATTTGGAACAATACGCTGGTATACACTATGCCACTGCAGAGTCTCCAGCAGCACAAATTTTGAAACAAATCTATTAACCCTAAGTACAATTCTCATACCCCTATTTTGAAGCTTCTGTAATCTATTAAGCATGCCACGATTACCCAAAAACAAGACTGTTGAAGCATACTCAAAATGTGGTCTTATCATCGTATTATAAATCTTAATAGCGCATATCGTAGAAACATTTCGACGCATCCTCGAAAAGAAATGCAATTTTTTTGCAATTTTCCCACAAATGAAATCAAAATTACCCTTAAAATTAAGTTTATCATCTATAATCACACCCAAATATTTAAATTGATCCACAACTTCAATTACCTCACCATCAATCAAAACATCAGCATTTCTGCCAACTCTATCATTTAATATCATACATTTTGTTTTCTTAACATTGAGTTTCAGACTATTCATATGCAACCACTCACTCAGAATCGCCAACTCCTGATTAACAATGACAATGCAATCATCAACATTATCACCAACAACATACATGTGGGCATCATCAACATATATTACAAATTTTGCCTTGGTGATACACCTATTCATATCATTCACATACAACAAGAACAACAATACCCCAAGAATCGTACCCTGAGGAACTCCCAAATTTACATCCACTGCTTCTGATACAACCCCATTTATCACAGTTCTCTGTTTCCTTTTTTCTAAATAAGATATATACCACTTCAATTCATTATTTTTTATAGATTTTTATAGAAAGATTGTACATTTTTCTTATAAATGGAACAAATTTTGGTAACACGATGTGGACGCTTTACCGATTATGATCTAAAATGCATTGAAATTTTATTAACTAAAAATTATTTGCATATCTTGTACGGATTAGGCACCACGTTTTTATACTAACCGCGGTTTTATTGAATTATTTAAAAATATATTAATTCATGGATGAATCAGTGGTGTGATGTACTTTTAAAATAATAACATAACGTAAATACGTAAATACGTTATGTTATTATAGAGTGTTTTTCGCGAAACGGTATCACGTATCATTTTGACAAGCCGCTATTATAACGTGAACGTTATAAAAAAGGTTTTCCTAACCGTTATAGTGCGAAATATGATGTCGTGTAACAAAAACTCATGATGAGTTAACGGCTGTAATTCAATGATTCACAGTGGTGTAATACAAACACCAAATTTGCACTCATAGTTTATAAGACACAGGGACAAGGATGTTACTATTAACACATTTTACCCAGAGATTTTGATGAACTTTAATTTTGGTGAAGTGATAGTTTATTTCCTTTGTGTTGTGTAAGAATCTGGACCTGCAAAGCAAAGTTGTGTATTGGAACTAATTTGAATTCGCCGCTATAAACTGATTTGTGATTAGGAGTCCGTTGGGAATGTTGGAAATTGTGAGGTGGTAGAGAATGATAAGGCGACTTGGACGTCCATCTTTTGTGTGGAACGGGGGTGTAAATTTTCCAAGACGAGTAATTTTTCCTAATTTGGAAAATTTGGATTTTTCTTTGAGAACATTAATGTTATGGTGTGAGTATCACACAGAGAAGCCAATTAATGAATGGAAGTGAATCCCATGGTATTTGGATTGGTAAATTTTGATTGTTCTTATCAAATTTTGGATAAAATTTTGGAGTCCGCCATTTTATTGTGCAACAGTGAGATTTTCGAGTTTATTTGATGAAATGGATGATGATGTTATTCTATTTTGTATAAATAATTAATGGAATGGTTTTTATTCTACAACAACGAATATTGGTGTTGTTAATAAATTTTCGAATTATAAAACGTCGAGTTATCACATTGAGGTTCAATTTCATACCTGTTATCAACAGATGGATTTGGTTACAAAAATTGGATGATAATCTACGATTCGTCAAATTGGAGAAAACCACAATTACAACTAAAACAACATTCAAAACTATGAAAGAAGGCGTCAGTAGCGGTGATAAGATCAAGCTTGATAATGAGTGATCACAAAACTTTTGGTAATATAAAAAAATTTGATATTATTGTTAATAATTAATGTAATTGATTTATTTAAAACTAACATTTGCACACATAAAAGATTGATACAAAAAACAATTAAGGTTTTCAAATTATAAATGAACGTAAATGCGTTGTTTTTTGTAACATCTTAACACATAACACTTTAGTTCCAAAACGGTAAATGTACCGATTTATAAACTGAGCGTAGTAATTTTTTTTTAAGATTCAACAATGAAATTTTTGGTATTTTGGTTAATTCGTCTATTTTATTTTTATTACACGATTTTGGTCAGTATTGAGGTGTTTTATTTTTAAGATTTAGAAGCAAACAAGTCTACAATTTAGGTTTGGCTTATATTTAAAATTAAATTAGAAAGTGCTAGCATTTCTCAATAAATAAGAGTCTCATGTCTCATTTAGCTGTTCGCTGAGTTAGCTGGTTAGGATTGCCATCCACCGTGTGGGTAACCAGAGTAATTTTGTTGATTTTAATTTTCATTTTTTTAAAAACCATTCGGTGGAGGACAATATATGCACCTAAATTTCACTCGTTATAGTTCGCACTATAACGGTTAGGAAAACCTTTATTATAACGTTCACGTTATAATAGCGGCTTGTCAAAATGATACGTGATACCGTTTCGCGAAAAACACTCTATAATAACATAACGTATTTACGTTATAATAACATAACGTATTTACGTTATGTTATTATTTTAAAAGTACATCACACCACTGATTAATACTAATTTTAACTTAAATAATTTGATAATTATGATATTGAAGTAATAATAATTAAAAGATTGTACGTTTTTCTTATAAATGGAACAAATTTTGGTAATACGATGAGGACGCTTTACCGATTATGATCTAAAATGCATTGAAATTTTATTAACTAAAAAATATTTGCATATCTTGTACGGATTAGGCACCTCGTTTTTTTTGTTTGTTGCACAATTGTATAATAATTATAATAATTTCACAATATAACAACATAATTTACCTATTATTAATTTTAATATATTTTTCATGGATTAGTAAATTTTTAACCTATTCCTAAGTAGGTATATTATAATGTTTATTTTACATACATTTTGCGATATTAATGTCTTTTCCACTAACACCTCATATTTATCGTGAATTAATCCTATATTTAATCTCCGACCACAATTATTAACAATCGGCTTCTCCAATCAGCATAAACCTCAAGAAGAACTATTAAGATTTGGTCCTTCTGATCCAGCGTAAACAAAAGTTTATTGTTTGTGGAGAATTACGAGAAGTGATGAGATAACTATATAATTTTATCCTATTATAAATAGCCAAACATTCACTAACTTCGAGAGCTCAACGGTAACTTTTCCATTTTAGATGCCAAACGGTCACTTTTTACTTTTTGGAACTCAAACGGTAACGTTTTACGTTTTACAATCTTCCCCTTTGGGAGCAAAATCGTCACTAAGTTTTATTGTTATCTATTATTGCTTGCTTCTTTTTTTTCGTTCCGCAAGCAACCTCGTCTTTTCTTAATATCACTGCCTCCTATTTTTTATGAAATTCTGTGTTCCAACAACCGTCTCCAGGGATACCTTGGTTATATTACGGACGTAGCACAAGCCAAAAATGTACAATAAGCGGTTGCAAAGGAAGAACTTATCTATAGCTTTGACTAGTCGCTAAAATGTTCATTTTTCCATCATACTCCATAACTTGGACTCTGGCAAATTCCCACCTGCCTACTTTATGTTCCTTGGTAAGCTGAGGTTTACCGACCCTCTTCGGGTAATCGGCAAGAGGGTGGCGTTGTAAAATTTATCGAACACGTCGACTGGTAACTGTAAATCAGCACATATTTGTGAAGACGTCATTGTAGTGAATTATTATAACTTTCTTTATAATTGCACGTTTGTGACGCTCGCTGATGAGCTTCCATTTTACGAAGTTTTGGTTTATTTTGAATAATTATCTTCTTTTTTTACAACATTGTTTATTACCTGTGGTGATATTACCATTTTCTTTGCAATTTGTCGATTTGTATAACCGGAACTTTTAAAAGCATCGATTGAAGCAATTTCTTAGCATTTAAGCGTTTTCCTCGACCCATATTGACTGTAAATGTTAAAATTAACGTTATTATACAAAAATTGTTTATTTGATAATAGCAATGATTTACCTTTAAAGTTTGGTGCTTAAACAATACGGTAATTATAAAACTAAAAACACACTTCCTGATGACAAATGACACTGGTGACTTATGCCTGTTTTCACCAACAATTTATTTAAGAATTTCCTTGTAAAGAATTACGCTAGGATTCCATAAATTTAATTGGTCAAATTTGACGTAGTATTGACATAATAAACTATTATGTCAAATTTGACTAATCAAATTTATGGAATCCTAGCTAAGTAATTCTTTACTAGGAAATTCTTAAATAAAATGTTGGTGAAAACGGGCATAAGAAGGGTAGGGAAAAACATGTAAAATTATGATTCGAAACTAAATCTACTGTTTGTACTTACAAGGCAGGATACAATAAATTTATCGAGTGACTTTATTTTAATTTCCACCACTGGTAGTACTGCATTCTATGAATTACCAGTGAACAATGTTTTCGTTATCAACCTATATATTATGAAATCGTGCAACGTCGCATTCTAACCTGAAAAATTTGACATTACAGTGCGGAGCTGTGTCACAACATTTTAAAGCAAATGTTGCTTAAAATAAATTCTAAGTTTCAAGTTTCACATTTTAGAGAGTTAAGTTACGGAGCTTTAAAATCATGGTACTCAGATTTAGTAAAAAAACCTCCACCATTACCACCATACAAGCATATAGTGCAAATAGGGGATCCAATTCTCAGGACACCAAGCAATCTTATACCAACTGGAATTATATGCTGCAAAGAGATTCAATTCTTAGCTAAACGATTGAAATATGTGGCCAAGAAATACAATTGTGTCGGCTTGTCAGCTCCTCAAATAGGTGTACCCCTTCGAATGATTTTCATGGAATTTGATAAGAGGCATGCGGAAGACTTTACCATTTCAGAATTTGCGAACAGAGAAATGAATTTTTTACGACCAACAGTTAAGTAATATTTCTAAAATTAATCGATCTTATTTAGCTTTTGTTTGTGGTTTAGTGTAGGTCATCTTGAATCCCGAAATAACTGTGGTGGATTATTGTAAAGTCACCCATACAGAAGCATGCGGAAGTGTAAAGGGATTCCTCGCAGACGTACCTCGATTTCGAGAAGTACAGGTTCGAGGTGGATGGAAGTGTAATGTAATAATAAGCAAAATTAATTCGTCAGTGTTACAGGTTTATCGCAGTATGGTGATGAATGTTTTTTTCAATTTTACGGGTGGTTAGCAAGAATTCTCCAGCACGAAATGGACCACTTAAATGGTCACCTTTTTACAGACATTATGGATAGGCGATCACTTACTTGTAGTTGCTGGGATGTTGTGAACGAAAAAAGCGGAAAGGTGGAACTTCCGTTTTACTAATTAATTCTAATTTGTTTATTTCAATTTATTAAATTTAAAATAAAATCATACAATTCAACAAATGTTTATGCCTTTATAAATTTATATACAGAGCGAATTAAAATTATTAGGAAGGTTAATTTTTACAACACAATTGGGGATATTTGAAGGTTTTTATGCACACATGAGAGGATTTTATTATTTGAATGAAAATCCTTTACATTTATAAAAGTTTAATAGACCAACAAAATATACAGTACTCAAAAGAGTAAATAAGAAACTTAACGCTTTAAAAAATTGAACAACTATAGTTACATAAAAATTGTTTATATAACATCTATTTGGATAAATATGCTGGTAAATATTTCCAGTTTACAGTTAAGTACAGAAAAGTATCGTACAATATACACATACAAATTTTAAGCTTCTAAATATTTAAAGCCGAACTTGGTTTTAGGTCACAGCTTCACAAACATTACCTCTACATCCTTAATAAACTTTGTTAATTATTTATATATTTACATTTTTATTATATTTGTAAATAGGCACACAAATTAATTAAAAATTGAGATTAAAAGTTTCCTACAGAAGTAGAATACAATAATATTAATAGGGAATTCACACTTACGGATGGTAAATTTACTTCAAAAGCACTGATTTCAATTTATGGTTGGTTTAAATATAAAATTTCAGTTACTTATTAATTACCCAAGTATTATAAAAATTGATACAATAATGCACTCATTAGATCTTAGGAGGAAATAAAATGTTTTATTTGAAATGCATACTTTTTAGTTGTAGAATCGAATATTCGACTTTTCACTCAAGTGGGGGTTTCATCTCTTGGGGAACACTTGTGCATCGTCTGAAAAATGTTGTAATAGTTCGCGTGGTATAGAGGCCAAAGCTGAGGAGTGAATTCTAAAATTGAATAATTTCTTACAATGAAATAAACTACTTCTAGGTTTTTTTTTTCGAATTTCATTTTAAGGCCCTTCAAAAATATAAATTTTTAGATTTTATACACAAATATTATAAATAAATATTTAAATTGGTTAGTTGTTAATTCGTGATAATAATTTAATTTAAATATTTTAATAATTTTACGAATTAATGTTAAATTTTTATGTATTATTCTGATGAAGGGTGCGAAAGCACTTGAAAGCTCATAAATATAATATTAATTTAATTACATTAATTTGTAAAATTATTAAAACGATTAATCAAATATAATAAAGATTATAGTTGAGAACAGGTCTTTAATAATGTAGATTTTAATTTTTAGATTAATAAAGATTCTGAACTATAATCTTTATTATAATCGTAGAAGGGCAACTAAAAACGTATTAGAAATTTTTTTTTTTAAATTCAAATTTTGGAACATTAATTTTATTGTACGTACACAAATGTTTTTTATTTATTTTTTAACTACATTTTTGTTTCAATAAGCGATAAGAAGTTGGAAATTAAGACCCTTAAAATTGTAGGGCCTTATGAGAACTGCCTTTCTTTCCCCCATTTGATAAAGCCTGCTCAAAAGTACGTTATTTATGTCTATTTCAAAATTTTATAATTCATTTCCATTAAAAAGTTGGTAAATGTGTGTATTATTATATGAGAACAGGTAACCATAATTTAGAAATGTGTAGGGTAAATTTTAAGTGACAATTGTTAATTATAGATCTCGGATGTTCCATGGTTGAAATATTAATGCTCCAATAAATACGAAGGATGACTAGGTACTTAATATTTTTGTCTCCATAATGTACTGTACGGTATTGGATGTTATAATCTGGTATAGGCGGTCTTTAATATGTGATTATTTGATCTCATTCACCAAAGTTTTTAAATTAGTAATGTTTTTAATCCCAATCAATCAGAGGTGCGTTACGAACAGACACAGAACTTATAGTATAGAACCACGCACAGAACTGTTCTTTGGTTCTTTCTTATTATGTCATTTCATTATTTCAAATAAAACAACTTTTATATTTGAAATCAGTATTCCATGTTCTTTAATAATGATATAGCATTGTCTACAGTTTTTATAAGCCGTTTCTATGATATTTACAAAATAGTTAAAATGATCTTATTTTCATCTTTAATAATTAAAATAATAAAAGTTAAAAATCAGAAAACACGTCATATGTAAATCGTAAGTCGACATTGCTATTTTCTTTTTAAATAACTTTAAAAAGTCAAATTACATTGAAATAAATGCAATTTTTATTAGTTGTCCGAGGACACTTGCGAGTCACTGTATACTTGAAAATTCATTTTCAAGCTTTATTTTGATACCTAGAACTGTTTTCAATTTTGAGTATAGGTTCTTATTAAGAATGTAAAAATAGATATTATTTTACCATTTTGCAATATCTTATCCAAACTGTAGGAAACTGATATCAATGAATTAAAGATAATTGAATAGAAAATTCAATTTGTGTTTAAAAATCGATAGAATGTGTAATTTAAAACCGGTTAATTGTTAGTTACCATACAGGACACTGTATAGACAAAAATAATTAATTATGTTTTATTTTTAATAAATTACGAATTAAGGAATAAGGTTATATTTTAAGCTTTCGGTCTAGCATTTAGACCTTCGTCAGAAATTTATTAAAAATAAAACATATTTAATTTCACGAATTAATAATAAACCAATTTTAAAAATAATTAATGCTTTTTTAATCTTTTAAAATTATTTATTATGAACAGCATAATCTTGACTTGAATTTTTAGCATTTTAAGCCAAGAGAGGCGCATCAAAAATTTTTGAATAAAATTGTTTCAATAATAAATTTTTGTAGTAAGTATATTCTATGTAGATGTAAAATTTGTAATAACAGTCAAAGATAATAACAGTCAAAGATTTTTTGGAAAAAATTAAAATTTGAACATATTGAGGGTTTGGTAATGAATAGCTTTGTTTGCCAAGAAATCTTGAATGCGTTTATTATATCCTGGCGCATACGAATTTACGTATGAAATTGACAATAAAGCTTTAATTATGAGATTAAATTTTAATTTAAATGCGCCAGGATGTAACGAGCGCATCTCGGACTTCTCCACAAATTAGCTAGTATTACAAGAATTGTAACTGAAAATTATAGTATATTGAAACTTTGACTGTACCTCAATTCGACTTCCTGAGCTAAACATTTTAAGTATCTGGTATTTAATGGACACAGCAAGAGTTTGGCATTAGTTTCTGCAGTTCGAAGCTCTTTAATTATTGTAGTAACTAAAGGGTGTCCCAAAATTCACAAGGGATTTGAATCTTGCAAATGAACAAAAAAAGAAGACAGTGCAACAGCTGACAATTCAGGGTTATTAAAAATTGAGCGCCACACGAAAAATAACGCGTTTCATTGTTGAGCAATATTTAGAAATAAGGATGGTTTGTCCTAAATTGCAAGATATGGAACCACGACATGTGATTTCAACAAGACGATGCCACATGCCATACAACCCGAGAAACAATTCAATTACTGAGTCATTTCCTAGTCGGGTAATTTCCCGTTTTGGTGATCAGAAGTGGCCGAACAGATCATGCGATTTAACGCCGTTGGATTTTTTGTTTGGGGTTTTTGAAGTCTAAGGTTTATGCCAACAATCCCACAACCATCCATGCCTTGAAGAAGGAAATTGAGGGCTGTATCAACGAAATTCAGCCACATTTATGTAAAACGGTCATGGAAAATTTCAACAAATGAGTGCGGATGTGCCAGCAAATTGGAGGCCATTTACCCGATATGCGAATTTTTAATTATAAACCGGTGTTTTCTTTCAAAATTACTTCTTGCGTGAATTTTAGGTATCCCTTTACATGAAATTATCTTGTATTAGTTTTATTTGACTTGATTTGATAGAGCCCTTAGTGAGCTCATAATCCCATAACAAATAATGATTCCTTCCGCTTTCCGTATCATCTTGTGAGGAAACTGTCTAATATTTTAATTTAAAGTAATAGTTGCACGTATATAATCTGAAAATCAATTATTTGTACGTTAGAGTGAGTCACCTCATTTATTACTGCATTATGTATCTATCTGTTCCGCTCTGAACGGTGTATGAATTATCATAGTTCTTTAAAGGTGTAAGTACCCACTCTAACGTTTATCTGTTTTCATTTCATAGTCAACAAAATTGGATGATTTACTTGATTGCAAAAACGAGATGAGTTTTAACTTTGACGAAGAGTCACAACTGCACTATGTTTTTCCATGAACCCAGCATTGTTTTCAAGTTTTGGTTATAAAACAAGTTAATCAATTTAAAACACAATTTTACACTCCAAAGTTACTCATAACCTATTTTATAAAATGAATTATTTCATAAACAATTACAATTCTTCTCCACATCAGTCCTCCAGTGCCTCACTTGAACTCAGATCTGCACTTCATTTTCATGGCTACTGAACAGCAAAGTTCACAATAATATAAGTAATTTTAATTAGTTAAGAGGGCGCCTTTAAAAAACAGGTTACAACAGATGGCGCGCCCTAAAATATTAATCTTTTCTACTCATCTGTTCAGCAATACAGAATTTTAATAATTTATAAAAGTCATATGAATAAACGATAACTAATTTAGGTAATGAGGAAGTTTGAACTTTCAAAGTTAAATATTTTTAAAAATATTCAATATTTCCAATTATGAATATCTTTTTGGAATATACTTGTAAATATTCAACATTGGAAGTTCAAACTTCCTCATTACCTAAATTAGTTATCGTTTATTCATATGACTTTTATAAATTATTAAAATTCTGTATTGCTGAACAGATGAGTAGAAAAGATTAATATTTTAGGGCGCGCCATCTGTTGTAACCTGTTTTTTAAAGGCGCCCTCTTAAAGTGAACTTCGATGGCTTATTTAAACCCTTTTTGCGTGCAAACTTTAAATCTACAATTTATTTTAATATTTTAATGGTTGCGAATGGAAAGCACTAATAATAAATAATAATTAATGTCACATCATAGAATTAGTTTCTCGTCAGTGCGATTAAGTAACCAACTTACAGAAGTCCACATTAAATAATAAAGTGGCTTTTAAATAATTAATGTTACAAAATTGGCTGTTAGCCATGTTCGTCAAAAAATGGTATTAGCAAAACTGACAACAAAAACCTTTCGAATTTTCAGGATAAATAGAGAGCAGTGACTCGAGACGCCGGAATGAGATGTCAATATTTAAAATTTTTAAAAGTTGTCAATATAAGTTAACTCTTATGGAATGATGTGGTTTGAACTATACTCAGTTCCAATATACCTTGCAAACGTGAAACTGATTGGAAATGTTGTTATTATAAACTTGACATTTTCATCTACTTACTCTTTATTTTGTCTGTCATGTTTTCATCGAATCAGCGTTTCTGCTTGAACTCTTCGAATTTCGCTTGAGTCAGAGAGTTTAATTTGTAATTTATTGAGAATTGAGATAGCTTCAATGTATTGAATGAATCCAGCACAAACATGTAAGCTGAGGATAAATTCTTTTGTTAATAAAAAAATTAGTGTGAATATTTTACAATGATTTTAGACTTAGCCATCACTGTCTGTGCATCACACAAGATCAATGCATTATAGATTGCACTTAAATATTGTGCAATATGTAACGTTATTGATCAACAAAGTTATCAATATAAAATGAATGTTGGCTACGTGCACAGTATGCTTATTTCTGGATTTTTGACTTGGGTCTTAATAAATTTTTAACTTACTTATACTTATCAATGGTTCTTTAACTCCAACGTACACATGTCAGCATGAATATTTCAACAATGGTTAGCCGTCAATATTATATTGATATAACATTTTTCACTAGGACAATTTATTGTTGTACCTACCTGTTAGGTAGTTTTGGAACGATAACATAAAGTATTGAAACTTATGGAAAATTGTTGCTGGTGATAAATTTACCTTCCGTACCCAGTCTGCAATTTAATTTGTCAATGTATAGATAGAAGCGATGCAAGTATTTAGAATTCATTTGACCGACGTTCTCAGTTATCAATAAGTGCCTTTATAAGCAAACTTTACCCAAAAAATTACATTTACATTGGTCCATGTAGCAAACACACATAAATTGCAGTATCTGCAACATTTAATTCATTTTAAAAATATCGGTTTATATTGATAAAAATTTCTGGTTAGAACTTTAAATCCGCACTTTTGATACAGAATGGGTCAAAATATTCTATCGCTTTATCCATTCTGTATAAACATAGTGTGACTACATAATAATACGTACGCTTTACTGTTAATCTAACTAATATAAAAATATATTAACGTTTGTTAATACATCACAACAATTTTTTCGCACATTTCGTCTCATGGCAGGACTCTTAAATACGAATTAAGTACATTTATATACACATAGTTATAAATTTCTTAAATTAAGAGTTTTGCACTATTTTTTTTTTTTTAAATAAAACTCGATGATATACAAAATATTTGAATACATCTAAAAAATGGTTAACCATTTTACATAAAACAATAAAGTTTGAAAAAGGTGTCCTTAAAACGACTCATATAAGATGATCCTTTAGAATTTAGAGCATATACATATTTAATGATCCAAAATAAACGGATTTCTTTAAAAATATATTTTTTTCATGACCCCATATATTAGCCATTCGAATAAGCCATTAGAAAAATATCAGATGACTACATTTTCAACTTACATTCAATGTTATATGATTTATTATAAATGTATAATCATAAAATTGGTATTTTATTACATTTGTAAATGAAATATTAAAGAGCACATTAAGATAATAATGAAATGTATATTTTATGTTTAATTATTACCTACATATAAAAATTAATTAAAAAGCTTTTTAATTAACTATTAAATGGGTTTATTATTTTATTAAATTAGGGAATTTTTTTTGCTTCGTTAGCCAGGAGAAATATTAATTTTTTGCGCGATTTCTACATTGCATTTTTGGGAATAGAATTTCTTTACGTTTGCTAATAGGTTTTGGAAACAATTAGAAAATATTAAAATTTCTAAAAAATCTAACTTTAAAATTTATATTTACAATTTTTACTACCGTTGAGCAAAATTCAGGAAAAGACTCGAATTGTTTGTGATTCCTAAATCTTTGAATGCAATAAAACCATTAAATTTAACTTTTTAAATATATTTTTTTTAAATTGTCATTTAGAATGTGTAGGACACCCTGTATGTTACTGAAATTAAAAGTTTTAAAAAGTAATTTTTTCAAACCGTTTCGTATACTAATTTATTATATCTCTATTATCCTTACCATTATATTTATATTGGTAATTATAGTTTGAAAGAATTTCTTGTGGTTTTCGTATGAAAAATAATCTAATAATTAATATTGAATGTAAAACTCTTAATAAGAAATAATGTAGAAATCTCAGAGATGCCATCACCACCAATATCAACTAAGCACCCCAATATTTTAGCAAGCGCTATTCTTTTAACTATAAAATAGAAAACTTTCTAGAGTAATTTTTTCTAATTATTATTAAAATGTCCGTAAAGTGAATCATTTTAGACTAACTTAGTTAAAAATAAATTAATAAAATTATCACACTTGCAATTATTAGTAACAAATGCATTACATCGTTGAAATGGTATGCCTTCTAATTGCTAATTAGAATTACTAATTATTTAAAATTTATGTGTTATTTCTATTTTATAATTATAAAAATATGTAGTAACCTCACAATACAATTTTATGTAAAAAACGTTAGTTTTAAACACCGCAACGAATCGATGTCAAATTAATCAGTCTTTAATAGGTAGGTACTCTTAAGAATTCTATAATACGGGGTTGGGGGGACGTTACTTGAAACGAAGTAATCATTTTAATTCGGTACCTAATCAATTAAATGTATTTGTCTCAAAGAATCCATAAAATTATGTTTGTTAGAAACACAGCTGCTAATGAATTACGTATGTTGCAGACGGATGAAGCAGCTAAAGCACTCGCTGCTGTTTTCAAACAATCTTCGTGTTCGTGGTAGTCAATTCTTGTAATAGCACAATAATGGTTATGGGCGCAACTGAGATCGCATCCGTGATTGTGATTACCATCATACATGCGAACTGAATTTGCTCTGTAGTATCTGAAACATTGTAAACTTATTTTAGTACACATGTTCAAACTTCAAATTTCAAGATAGATGTAAAGTTTAAGCTTACATGTTGAGAAGATTTACGTCCCATGTTTCAATATTTTACACTTAAAGCTTTGAGAAACAATCCTTGTAATTTTCGTAACTGTAGATTACGTAGATATGATTTAATTCCACTCGATCTTTGCTTTTATAAGGTAACAGAAGAACAAACAACGATTGGAATTAAACAATACGCAATCTACAGTAGCCAAAAAAGCACAGATTGTTACTCAAAGCTGCATGAGGAACATATTGAAATTTGGGAAGCAAAAATCATTATTATAATATTATCCAGATCTTTTTATGAACGTATGCTTAAAATTTTTCTAAATAATAAATAAATTAAATTTAAAAACCTACAATATCTGCAGATTAGGTAATATTATATCATACTCCATGTCATCTTTCAAAATAATTGGCTTATTCCAATAAAATAAATTGAGAAAATAATATTAATATAGAATATTTGAAAAGATCAAAAATTTTCTTATAAAAAATGCTTCAACAAATTTCAATCTAATCATATCTGGTGAATTTTGCTTTTTTAAATTTATGTTCAGCGGTGGTGCTAGTGGCAATAACAACAAAATAGTACTGGGAATTCCTGCAGCTATTTGCTGGTAGATTGCGATTGTAACGTTGCTGGCGGACGATTTAAGTCAATTTATAATTTTGTTGACAAAAATGGATGGTGTTATGAAATATATCGACAAAATAATGTGATTACGGTCTGTGACATGTAAAATACAAAAAAATGTGTTTCTTAACGCGTTGTAGAATCGTTACTAACTTTTGATGTAATTCTGGTTGTGCTATTGACTTCGTAGAGCAGACGAACGAGATTATGTGCATATTGTGCTCTGCGGTTTATTTTCCTTTCGGAGACGTAATGAATTTTTAGAAAACCTCGAGCGAGGTGTCGGCAATCGTGTGAAATAAATTTGGTTGTGTATTTTTCAATGTGGAATTTCCTTTAGAAACTGCTTTTTTCTCGATAAGAGTCATGAAAGAATCAGGTAGATCTTTTTTTGTTGAAATTTCGTTTCCGATGATTTAGTTTTGCATAAAAACTATTTTGATTTTACTAAATCATACTTTTCTTAGAATAGGGTATAATAATATAATGTGTACAAGAATTCTAATTAGTAATTAACTACCTTTCTAAATGTCGAAATTATTGAATTAGCTTTGTAATTTGATAGTGAAAGTAGATAATTTTTATTGAACCTATTGATTACGTTTCTTCCTGTTTTTAAATCTACCGCAGCCAGTTTAAGTTGTTTGGATGATTTATGTTGATGAAAAGTGTTTTTAAATTTTTTTAGGCAGTTATTAGATTAGGCTATAAAATTTTAAGGCCGACATTTAAAATGTTGCGGGCGCCGCTTTAATTTAAACAAAGGTGCGAGAGATCAAAGCCAATCTCAAATATGCACGTTAAAATTTGTGACAAAGAAAATTAATTGAATTAATAAGTGAATCCGTAAGAGAATTAAGTGTCTAAAAAACAAAAAATATGGATATAGAAAAAGAGAGGGAAGAAGGTACAATAAATAATACGCTACTTGCGCACAAAAATTTTTTGTTTAAAATTCAAATAAATGCGAATCTTACGATGTCCTTTGTCATATTATAAAATGTCAATTTATACTCGAGAATAATTAAACAAGAATGGAGAAAAAAGTAAAGTGAAAAAATTTAAATATGGGAAAATTAAAGATATGGGTTTGGGTTTATTGAAGTTTGGTGGAGGGAGTTACAGGTATGAACGATATACCGCCAAATTGGATAAAAGTGAAGAGAATTAGGGAGATAACTGGCACATATTCAAAATTATTCAAAATTCAAAAATATTGCATTTCTATTATATTAGTAACAGGTTTTCGTTTATTTGGTCTTAACCCACCTTAATATTATGCATGTTAAAATGACCTTTATTACAAAAATTTAGTTAAAATCCTTTATTACTATTTCTCTTACTATCCATCTAAACTTAACTTACTTTCTTCTAACATTCAATGTTAGTATAGTATCTCTTACTTGTTACCAACTTCACAAAAACTAAGATAAAGTATGTTTTACACATTCAATAATTAATCTTTTAGCGTCCTGATATTGATCAGGATCAGCTTACGTATAGTTTCTATCTTCGTTGATCAGTATTTCCAGATACTGATCAGGGTCGGCTTTCGTATGATTTTCAATGTTTCTAACACGGCCATCCTGCGATTGTTAAGTCCTCGTAACTATTTTAGGTGAATCTCATGACATCCATTGGTTTTTCTCGTCCATCAACATATTGGTTCTAGTCTCATTCTATTCGTGGAAAACTTTATGTCCCTATTTGATCTAAAACCTGTACAAAACAAAACTAGTTTATACATTCTTCAGTTCAGTTTAAATACAGTTCATACACGCTGATTGTCCGCAAATCGCACAGATTCTGAACGGGGAATTTCGTTTTGCACTACCTCGCTTGCGTGGGGACCTTCCCCCGGCCGTCTTCTCTTCTTCTTCAACATAGTTTAAGCCGTAAGGCTTGTTATTACCAACATCTGCGTCGTTTCCTTGACAGTGTTAGTTCTGTGAGCATATAGAAATTTTACATCCATTAGGTAGTTTCCTAGACTTGCCTTCAGATGATACACGTATCCTGGATTTTATGTTAATGGTGGCAATTCACTAACCCCGGCCGTCAAATTATTAAAATAAATAATAATAAAATTTAAATACAATCCACACAAAAATAAACATTCGTCCAATCCTGACATTTCGTTTCGTACTTCCATAGTGCGGCATTCAATTGGTGGGGTTGTCCCATGTCGTATCATCTGGAAATGCCATTAACAGGTTGTTTTCGAAACTAATCCAATTTCTAACAATCGGCCTCCATCCATCATAAAACGTTCTTGCTGTTCCTTGGAGGGGTTCGCTGGTTTTTAGGATCATAATTTGGTCGTTAATATTTAGGCTCGTTCGGATTGGGTTCACATCTTCCAGCCATTCCTTCATAGAATAATCATTTTGATCCGGATGAAATTGCGTCTGGTAAAGTCTGGTAATTAGTGACGAAATAGAATACGAGTTAGTCATTCTCTAAACAAGGGGATCTAATTTTTGTTTCCAGCATCACATACCAAAGTTAGCTTTAAGAATTTATTCCTCCAATGTATTAAGCCAGTTAGGTGGAGGAATATTTGATTTATGCGGACCTGTTCCATTTGCGGCCTTCATCTTCACGTTATTAATGTATTGTACTTATGTGTTTCCCTTATCGACAAACTGTCGATGGCATTTATGTTTTCTTTGTACAGGTTAACAAACTGATCGGGCCAGGATCCTCAGGAGCATACATGGATTGCTTTTTTTCTTAGGTTATTAAGTATTAGTTTCGTATCGTGTAGATTGGAGTGTACTTTACGAACAAACCAAACCATATTAGGAATTGTTAGTTCCTTATGAAGTCTTGGTTGGCGCCTTTATCATTTTATAGATTAGTTAGTATTTCATTGACCATTTTGTTTTATAACGACGCGACGCTAGAGCAAGTGACGAACATCGACGGCGCTTATTATTTAGACCATATCGTAAAACCGATATACATATAGATATATATATGATACGAGGTAAGAGTCGGCGTCGCTATACACCGTGGATGCTTTAACGGTTGCTGAGCCTTCTTGTCTGTAAAAGGATTGGAGTTGCTTTTATTTGGTATTATATTGTAACAATTTTGGAAGCTTTGTGGAGCACTTTTCTTCAGATCAGTTCCAATTTTGAATTTATTTTTACCTTTAGACTCTTCTTCTTCTTCTTTCTAGAAGTAATTCTCTAGAGAATTCTCTTCTAGTAGGCCAAGGCCTGTTATTTCCCAACACGTGTTAGAAACTTTGAGCATATAAATATTTTACATCCATCAGGTAGCTTGCTAGACTTGCCTTCAGATGTGTCTATATCCTGGTTTTTTATGTTAATGGTAGCAATTCACTAACCCTTTAGACTCTATTTTCCTATAATAACTAGCAGTGTGGCGTTAAGCATAAACTGGTAGGCTAGAGAGCGGAATTTCGCGGTTCTATTCCTAGTCGGGCCACACACACTGCCGGAAAATCGGTACAAGATCTGATATTTGTGTCGACGTCATTACCGTAAACACTGCTGTTTCATACACGGAAGTTCCCAAGACAGATTAAACAGGATAAAGTTGATTTATCATTATTTATTATCTTTAGGGTTTAGTTTCCAGTTTGGTTCTTAATTTATTATAATGTCTTACATTTTCTGTATGTCCCTTATTTTTCATCATGCACTTGCTCTCTCATCACAGACCTGTGAGCCATACTGTAGAATTTGAGATGTTGGAAAACTCCTAATTATAATTCTTACAGCATCTAGGTTATACATAATTACTAATCACATTCTTTCAAATCGACTGATTCAGATTGTTTTTTTTGTTGATAATGTGAAATTTTATGATGAACTTCAATAAATTGCAAGTACTTATCGCTTTGCTGAAAGTTTTGTGTCCATGCCAATTTTTATATTCAATTTGAGATCCTTGAGTAAACAGTACATTTTCTTTTCAATTGTCTAGAAGGTCCATACACTTTTCTTGTAATACTGCAATGCTGTGTAACCAATTTAAAACAAAAATTCTTTCATTGTAGTCATTTTGAATTATTATTCAAAAGGTTGGTTTATATTTGAGAATAGAAGTTACAATAGTTTAGATCTGATAAATATGGGGTATTGGATAACAATTTGTGTAAACTGATGTGTAAACATATAGTGTGAACTGGTGCATTTTGTTCCAACCAGCAAACACGTTTTATAACCCCAACATATAAATTTAAAAGCTTGTGGAACAAAAATTGTGTTAGCTATAAACTTAAAATAAACATACAAACTATGTTATCGTTCACCACAATCAAGAACTAAAAAAGGATGTTGAGAAATTGCACAAAAACTTTGCGATAGCTGATTTTTGATGACATTCAATGCATAAAACGGAACAAAGATATTATACAACTTTAATATGTTCTTCTGGATTTAGGAAGACAAAATAGGTAGATTTACATAAATACTTGGATATAATAAGACCAAAAACAAATCCTTTACACAAATTCTGAAATTGTTTTGATGAGCTCTCTCGCCACTATGTATGTAATCCATGGCAACGACCAATCGAGTGGAATTGTTCGCCAACTTATAACAAGAGATTGTTTATCCAATTATTTTAGACGCAGTTAGCAACTGCAAGTTGATGTTGCATTTTGAGAAACAGGAAATTACGTTTTCAATTTTATCATTGTGGAAACTGCCGCGCCTTGCAAAGCAGCCGCTTCCCAGTGGAATCGATATTTATTCATCGTTAGATTCGACAATGAAAATTATTATAGTTCATGGATCTGACGTAATTGAAAAAATTTGACTAGTAGGAGGAAAACGTTAAGTAGGTAAAAGTTATAAAACTCAAAATAAATTTTACGATTAATCATCTTTTTAAGTTGGTTTTCGAGGTTGAAAAATTTCAGGCATTATTTTACGCTATAGGTAGTCGTAATCTCGTTCCTGGATAGTTTTCGTAATTACAACTTTCAGAATACAAAGTAACTAACATAGGTTAATACTTTGCTCAAAGTTTGTATGTTGCTTACCTAACTTCAAAACATTTTTACTACTATGTAAATCTTTATAATAATTGTGTATTTTAATCATTATTTACTCGAGTTTATATTGGTTACATATATTTAATATAAATTTAGAGCTAAGTAAACGAATATTAAATTTTGAAAATTACTTCAGTAAATTAGATGGAAAATTGTTTGCTTTACATTTTCTTAATATTTCATTTACTTGATTATGAGGCTATAATTGCAAAATTGAAGTGTAACAAAGTGACAACGTCTTAATAACTTACCAAAACAGAAAATAGGTAACAAGCATAATGCAAAATTACCTTGAAAATGTTGGGTTGTCGCTAGGACTATATTGCGTCAGTTTTTCAGCTAAATTATGTAACGAAAGGGGTGTAATGTTAGTAATTCCATAATAAGAGCTAAAATTGTATTCTACGGCCCATTCTGCTTCTCCTTTCTTGTTTGCGTTAGAAAGGTCCAAATAGTATTGGGTGTAATCAAATATCTGCAACATAAAATAATTTAAATTTTAATACAAAATATTGCAACGCGGAAAATTAAAATGAAACGCCATTTTTGGTAAAAAGTTGTTTCTGCTGCAAGCGCATCAAAAAATAGTTATTAGTATTAAAGTAATTATTTATGTTTTATACTAAATATCGATAGAACCATATCAAATTAACTCATAAAAAGTTGTTTAATTGAAATACGAGATTCGTTGCAATTTAACATTATCCAACATTGAACAAGGCGCATTGATGTATTTCATTTTTCAATTTTATTTTTAATTAGAAATATACGAACTATTCTTGCAAACAGTTTAATTAAAACTAATCAATAATATTATACAGTCTCCCTGATCATCTGATCACCCTTTCTTAGCATTGAAAACTAATACAAAGTATACTACGAAGAGCTACATAAAGGATTATGAGTAAAAATTTGGAAATTCAATTTTAATTATATTATGGTTGCTAATATATTTAAGTAAGGAAACAAAAAGTGTTATTAGGAAACATTTAAAAATGATTCTAAAAAGAGCACATTTATTTTCTTCCACAGGAAACTTTGTAATATACAATATTTGACACAACTTCCTAAAAAAAACTATCCAGTCTGGCGCAAATCAAACACGGATCGACTAGAGAACGGGAAACCGCGGTTCTAATCCTGATTACGTCGGATATGTGCTGTGATCTAAAAAGACCAAAATCGATCTGTGGACTATGGGGAAGGCAATAGGAAGCCACCCCATTAACATTTTCCTACTAAAGTTTTCATGGCATAAAGTCCTCTTTTCGAACCAATTTCAGTAGATTCGTACGCAGAATTATTTTTCGAAGAGAGTTTTTAATAACTCGTTATAGAAATAAATGAAAAGTGGATACACGCCGGTAGAATTTTTCGTTCTCGACGCGTAGCAGCAGCAAAGGAGGATCTTCCGGTGATATCCATTCAAGAAAGACGAATTGAGTTTTTTGTCCGTTTTGGTGTTCAAATTTTTGTGATTTCTGGAATTAAAGTTTGATCCTGGAAGACAACTCTGGAGATTTCTGTGCTCTATTATTAATTCTGGACAAAATGAAGCCGGGAAATTTATTGGATAACGAAGTTTTCCGAAATTTCGAGGTCCCAACCACCGCATGGAGTGGTCGGAGCATAGTGGTCACGTGAGTTAACTATGAACGCTAAATATCCGGTTGAAATGAGAGTGAAGTAAGAACTTTATTCTGACAGTTCCCCTTAGAAGGCAATGGTAAGCCACCGAGAGTAATTATGCCAAAAAGAACCGTTAAAGAATGTTAATGATCTAAAATGTCCAAAATTGATCTGTGGGGAACTATGGGGAAGGCAAACCAACACCCCATTAATATTAACATTTCCCCAGGGGAAAAAAAAGGCTGTACCAGTACAGCCGTATTAGCTTAGCCGGGAGGATCGCCAGACATCCGGAGTCGGATAGGCACCCGAAGAAGAAGAAGAAAATTCCAGTGTACAGCGTTCACTTTTATGGATGAAAAATCAGTTAAACTGGAGTGCTACTTATCACGTATTCAACAGCTACTGGACTTCAAAGGAGCGAAACAATTTTCAAATAAAGCAAAGTGAGTTATTACCTTTGATTGCATTAGGATATAGGCGGCGTGTAGGAAAATTTATATGAGGTACCAAAAACAATGTATTAATTTTTGTAGTTGAATTTATTATAAAATAATCCCATTGGGAATGCAAGGCGTAGAAAGACGATTGGTTTATAGTAAATGTTTCCTTGCATAAACGATGGAAATGGTAGATCGAAACGTGTTTCACATTTAAATTAAGACAAATAATTTGTTGGTTGGCGTAGAGATTAAAAGCTAAAAATTGTATTTTCCTACGCCCGATAGTGAAAGTAGGCTTTTCAAGCTGTCAGTTGATGGTTGAAAGTTGGCATTTGCCGCTTGGCGAGCGGCAATGTTTCATTGCCGCTCGCGGAGCGGAAAGTAAATTTGTCTAAAATGAAATACATAAACTGTAAACAAATTATTTATTATGAATAATATTAAACGTTATTGGACAGTTTTGACAATTTTCAAAATGTATTCATTCCCACGATACGATTTGTCCATTTGTCATTTTCGCATTTCAAAAAAAAATCGCCTCGTCTTCGGGTTCAACGGGCGAAGAGCCACATATTTACGGTAAAAGCTTAAATAATCGAGATCTCGTTCTCCGCCAGTTCGACACAATAAATGTACGCTGAACTTCGGTTTTGGTATGGGGATTTTCACTATTACGATTGTTCCCTTGTCTTCTATGTCATCTATTATCATTTTAGTTAGTTCGTCCCGACGACAAGCTCCAGAAATACCAAACACTAAAGCAACCTAAAAATTTCAGAATAATTTATAAAATTTTAACTTATTTATAAATATTATATAATACCTTCAACATCAAGTTTTCGGATATATAAGCAAGCATGACATTTTCTGAATAAGATGATCCAACTTTATTAATTTTGCACCATTTAATGAACAACTCATATTGTCTTTCATACCTTTCTTTAGATTTTTCTGGTAATAAATTTAAAATTACACTCTCCGCGGCTTCTACGATGTGTGGCCGAGTGGAATATATTTCATTGTCATAACTGCTATCCATAGTTTTAATAAATTTTAATATCTTGCAAATTTACGTGTTTACCATTTACACAATATTTATTGATAAAACAAAATGGAACGCAAAATTTCCTTAGAAACGATGTAGCAAGGCTAATATGATAGAAATAAAAATAATTCACTACAGAGATTGAATGTAAATCTTTATCTAGATTTTGATCATTTTGAAAGCGGGCGGAGGAAAAATAGTATGCATTCTTCAAGCGTAAAGTGACTTTTGTGCTCGGAGGCGATTACAGCGCTCGCCTGCGGCTCGCGCTGTAAATTTCGCCTCCGAGCACAAAAGATTCACTTTCCGCTTTTAATATGCAATATACTATTTCCGAAATTAAAGTTTATTTTGGTTATGAAGAGCTTTTGAAATCGATAAGTTACCGTGTGGTGTATTCTTTGCAGAATCCAACGGAAAATACAAGAGTCATAGCTAGCCGGTGCATTAACAGGGTGTATTTTCCAATCGTTCTTTTAAAAAATTCCCCTACCATATTCACTTATTGAAAAGATGATCGGTACAGCACAATATAGGTATTTACATCACATTTAAGTTAAATTCAGACGTCCTGTTTTTCCTATATTAAGATTCCTCGATAATTTAAAACTAATAAGTTTCAGAAAAGCTAAAACATTTGAATAATTTCCGTGGTTTAGTCGGAATTTTCTACATTTTAGAGTTCATTGATATAGTGGCAAATATTTGGTTTCTTTTAACGAGCGGGTTTTGATGCAATTTTATTGTGGTTAATTAGAAATTTGGTAATTAGGTGAATTTAAAATATACTTTTTAGACAGTTGGAGGTCTGCGGAGAATTTCATTGATTTAGTAAAGTGGTAATTCATTAGAAGCTCTTCCTCCTCTTCGTCGTTTATAGAAGTGCATTATTTTGATTGGTTCGCTCATTTAAAATTAACCATAAAAGTTTACCAACGAATCACAAGTTTACGACCAACAAAATATTTGAGGCATCGAAGTTTGCGGGTATCGAATACCCTCCAGGCATAGCCGGTGTTATGGCGTTTAGGTTGACCATTGCTGATAAATTTTTCGTTTACAACTTAATGAAATCAGCTATGGAACACACATTATACTGATCTTCCTGACCGGGGGGGGGTGAGAGTTATTCCATACCCCCCAAGTTGTTCGAATTTAGGGTTTGACTTGGGGGGTTTGTGATTAATCAGATGCGTGCGTCTACTTCGTAGGCCGTAATATTACTTACGGTTAGAATCTTTTTTTTTAATTAGTGGCCTATAAACGATAGGGAGGAAGATAAGCTTCTTATCGTTTTATATCGTTTTATAAGAATAAAAAAACCAACATTATTATTATAGGTGAAGTTTTGTCATATGTGGGGAGTGATAATTCAGTAATAAAAATTGAAATTCCAAATTCCAATTCCAAATTTATAGTTTCCTCCTCAGGGACACCTTCAGGTATGATCACATTCTTCAGAAGTAAGACCGATTGCCGAAAAATCACATCAATAACATACTAGATGGTTAAAGGCTAGCCGAGCCGCACAGCTGAAGTAATATATTATTATAAATATAATATTAGCCAATTAAAAATTTTTTGATCATATACCTACTAGCTTTAATTTATTTTCTGCCATGAACAAAGGAACTTCTGTTGTATGATTTCATTTAATTAACTAAAATCGCAACGAGTACTTAGGTTATCTATCTATACTTTGATTGCTTATTTTTCGGAAGTTAAAGAATTAAAGTAATAAAAAGAGACGGTCGTTGCCTTGCAGCTAACGTAGTTTTGAGTTAAACTTTCTTATGACTAATCTCCATGCTTCGGAAGGCACTTGATGTATGTGGTCCACTGGGTTAGTGAATTGCCACCATTAATATAAAAAACCAGGATACAGGCACATCTGAAGGCAAGTCTAGCAAGCTACCTGATGGATATAAAATATTTATATGCTCACAGTTTCTAACACTGCCAAATAAACGACGTAGATGTTGGAAAATAACAGGCCTTAAGACCTACTAGAAGAGAATTCTCTAGAGAATTACTTCTAGAAAAGGTAGAAGAAGATTTTAGAAACCAATCTAGGTTACTGGAGTGCCTGGGAATGAGCTATTAAGTCAGCAAGTTATTAGCTGGTTACTGTTCGTACATTGTTTTTGTATATTGTAATTTAAGCACGTTGCCTCATCTTTAAGCTCAGTTTTCGTTACGTCTGTGTTTTATTAAATTACCTGGCATCCAACTATTTTTCAACGGTTAGTAGTTGTTAGACAAGTACTGTACTTTATTTTAGAATATTTAATAGTCAGATTACATCTCTGTGGTTTACTAATTGCGATGTGACAGACTAAAGTTTTTATTTAATCTGGAATTCAATAGGGTAGATATTTTAATTTAGTATAGTCAACGCGCACTTAACCACGAAGTTATAGGGTTTCATTTTAATTGCTACACAGAAATAATAATTAAATAATTTCGTCAATATTTGAGTTGATGAAATTCCTTTTTAACTAAGTTTCATAGAGCATATAGTAGCAATCAATTATTGCTGATAAGGGTTGAATAGCCAAGTGCGTTGCCAATATTAAACTTAGTTAACAAGTAACCAAGGAGGTAGAATCAAATTAGAAGTAAATTTTATAATTTAAATTAAGAGAAACTAAACTGTAAATGTTGATTAAACTATCCTATAATTAAATTAAACTCGATAACGTACATGTCATAGTCAGAAGTAAATAATTTAGTAGAAGTCATTAACGATATTATAATTAGTTTCCAAAGGTAAATGTTGAAATATGAATTTTGAATTTTTTTTACCTAATTGAGAAATCGATAAATTAAGAGCCGGAAAATTAAATCTTTCGGTAAATGAAATCAATCACTATTTATGCATTTTAATTACCTTTGGCTGATAAAGCTGCGTTAGAAAAAGGAATATGTCAGTAAATGACTTGAAAAGGTCATAATATGTTTCTTATTTTCAGTTTGTATTCCATTTTAGACAGAAAAAATATTTCTTAATAATAATTAAAAGCTTGAAATTTCTATGAAACTGTAATAAAACGGGTAAACCATTAATAATTCTAAGCTGTGTAGGCTATTTTAAGAGATTTTGGTGTTTTGAGCAATATAAATTTGGCACGACTCCAAAGTTTTAACAAACTGGAACGCCAAAGTCACTCATTCGAAAAATTTTGTGTAGTTATGTTTGATTGTTTATTATAAATCTGATGGAAGTTGCACTATTACTCTTGTTATTTTACAAAATTCATGAAGTAATTCTATTTATGTTACCCAGTAGGACTAAATAAATAATAGGATCTTTTTAAGTTATAAATAATAAAAGTATACATGGAAAGGTTTTACAAATTTATCTTTTTGCATAGTTTAACGCTCTCGAATAATTTGACCAACAATAATAATCTAAAGCTTGAAACGAACGGTTTGTAGTAAAATCCACTAGTAAGTAAACAGATTGAAAAACTATTTTTGTTATTTTACCATTAAACAATAGTTTAACTTGCATTTTGTTTAGTTTATCTCAAAGTTAAACAAACCTACTAACATTGTGCTTTTCAAAAGTACCTTTCATAATTTTTTCAATCAAAAGCTAATTTAAATACGGAAGAGAAATTCATTGCTATACATTTTTTAAACTAAAAGAAGGAAAAAGTTATTTACCTGTCCTGTGTTCTTATCAAACTTGTATAACCTAAGTCCAGGATTATTTGGACCATCCGTTGTTCGCTTTGGCGTTAATGAAGGTGCAAGCATTGCCCATGACACCGCTTGACCTGTAAAATAAAATTAAATATTTAATTTCAGTTTTAGTGTTAAATAATGCAATTTAATTACAAATTGCCAATTTACTCTACGACCAATATGGAATTATTGATGATTATTTTAATTACAACCAGTACATGTAATAATAACTGAGCTTAGTTTAGAAGCAATACCAAAAAAATTCAATTACTTAAATTTGTATCCTTTTAGCATATCTTCTTATTTATTCGATTTTAACCAACATAACAATATTTTGATTGAATTGCTTTCTTTACGTATTGATTGCACGTTATAAATTGAATGAAATAACAACATGATGGCAATGTAATTTTAATATTCCAATTTTATTATAACTTTATTTGGTTATAATAAAATTTTATAATTACGTGGTTAAGTTGTAGACTTTCTAGGGCTGATATTAAATCTTTTCTAATAGATTTTATTTACTGCAAGAATAACTACTGCTTTCTTGTAATAATAAATAATCCGCTGGAGCTGCTTCCTGTAACCGCTGGTTGATATACGAAGCGGAAAGTATTCCATTGTCAAACGGACGTCATTTTTATGTATTTTATTTTTAATTTAATTTACTCTTGATTTATTTCATTTGGGCTACATAGTTCCTTGTTATCTCTCAGTCAATAAGAAGAGTAAAAGAAAATTAATAAATAAGCATTTTTTTTTCATCCAATACTCTTGCAATTATTTATATGCTAAAAATGCCAAAAGAAACCACGTATTGACGTAAATTTATTTTGTTTTGTTGAAATGCCATAAAAGTGACATTTTTTACGGTTCTGCAATTTAATTTTTTAGAAGGTCGTCAATTTTATATACCAATTTATCTTAATTTTTATTTAGTACAAATAACGTATTAAGTACGTAAATAGTAGAAAAGTATTTCTCATTATATATAAATGTTAGATTAATATTTAATTAAGATTTTTCAATTTACACCATCAATGATGGATACAATAAATTAGTACTCCAGAAAGTCATGTTTTCGCATCAACATGACCCTAAATGTTGTGCATTATTAAAACAGAGCCTGAACATAACCGCAAGACGTTTGTAGAAGCCTCTTGGATTACTTCAGCCGCACAGTGGTCCCAAATCTTGAAAAGTTAACTAAATCCTCAAAGAGTCCTTTCAATTACAAAATAAAAATTCCACAAGCAAAATGTTATAAAAAAGTTATTGCATTTCAAGCGAAATTGAGTAAAATTACTTTTTTGAAACAAAAATGTAAATGTGCAACATCTGATGCAACTTTTATGAACTCAAGAATATCCTGGCCATAAGAATTAACAGCATTAACACCGAAAGTGTTGGCAAGAAAAAAAGCTCAAAAATACTGCACATTTAAAAATGAATCTGCATTGAAATGAAAACTTAATCATCTTTGTATCAAGTCATAAAATATGCTGGGAAAATAATTTTGATAATTCGCCCCAAAAGTGGTAAACTTTTGCATGTAACCCAAACGAAATTTGCTTTGTGTTCAGTGCTTTCCAGTTCAGTGTTTGATTTCAGTAAATACGGTAAAAAGTTGAATAAATCTATTTGAATTTCAGTCAGTCTATTTGTTAAACATTGTTAATTGTGAGCACAGATTTATTTTTGGACCGATATTTTTTAGTTTGATTTCGTTTGACCCTCGACGAAATACATAAATATCAATGTTGATAAATGATAAGTCATTTCAATACGCAAGGAAAGTTATTTTCACAGAGAACTTCCTCCTAGTTCTTTCGGCTTTAGTTTGTTATAAGCTGATTTTGACCTTGGGATGTTTTTTTTAAATTTATTGGAGAATAGAATTCTCATTGAAACTTGTTCTAAGTCCTTGATTTATTTTTAAATCCTTATTTAACGTTTTCCTTTTTGTCAACTTTTCGAATGCTTTCCGTATAATTAAACCACTATTCGTAATTTATTTCAACTTGAAAAACTTGATGAAATATTGAATTTGTAGTAGGAATCCTCTTGCCTTTTTAAATAATTTAAATACCTTTCAGAATGATTTGCCGATACAGATTTGGAATTCGAGTGTTAATTGTTCACACAAAAGTTGACAAATTTTAAATAAAAAGTGTTTCAATTTATATTGGGACTTCATAGTTGAATCACGAGCAATAGGATGAATTGAAATGGCTCGAAATGTAATTGTTCAGTTCCTCAATTGTGGCGTACCGCAAATCGAATCGAATTTCATTAAACACACTTTCAGGTCTCGTCATTTGTGTAAAACTTTGTAAAACCTTGCAAAACTTTCCTGAATTTAAATGAGAGCTTCACTAATTCACTTTCATTATTTTGGTTTTGCAAATTTAGACTTGCTTATATTTTATAAAATTTTACTAATTAAATGTCAGTCAAAAATAATAAAATTTATTCCGGTGGTATCGAAGTAGACATAATTATAAAATAATCAAGATTCATTTTTAAAAGTTACAGTGGTGTAATAAAAATGTACCTACATAACTTAAAAAGGACGTATTTTTAAAACATTTTTAATTAACGAAGTTGTAACAAAAATGTATTTTTTTTCTTGGAAAATATTTAAAAAGGTGCAAAATCTTTGATAAGGCTTCTCAAAAACAAACAAAAGCTGAGAAAACGTCGCTTTTTCATTAAATCGTCTTTTCAGTTTGTTTTTAATGCTCGCTTGCAAATCGATTGCTGTGTGAAAAGGTAACGTGTTTTCTTTTCATTTTTTAATTCAGTGCATAACGAATAAAAATATTAAAACATTTTATAACGTGAATTTTGAACGTACCAAACTTCCACTAATAATATCTAGAAATCTTAGATAATATTCCACTATTTTTACAACTTTTTTTTTAGTTATTCACTAAAGTCAATGAAGCAATAGCCCAATTATTGAGATTTTATTTCATATAATATTATCTGTTATAATATTCTGATATATTTAGGTACGTATTATAGTTAAATTTTTACGTACTCCTGTATTTAGTCATCAGAAACAATGTTAAATTAAAATTTAATAAATTACCAAGTTTAGAACACAAATGAAATTTAAATTATTTCATAAGCATTCAACAAGGTTTTGATTTCTTAGGATAATTTTTAATTTGTAAATAAGTTGAGTGTACCTTTAGCCTGGTAGTAGAGTACTAGAACAAGTACTTCTCAAACTGGGGATTTACTTTGAGCACCAGACCAAAAAGATGTTTCTTTTATTATATCATTAATAATTTTCTAGAATCTGGATATTTAAGGAGCTTTGGAAAGTAATTCTCTAAATTTAGAACACCGCGATGTGAAAAAACACAGAGAGATTAGCATCTTGTCTTGCTTCGGTAGAAGCTGACAAAACCAATCAGATTGAAGTATTTTTTTTTCCTTTTATTGTTAAAAACTACTAAAACCTGTGAATGCAGCTTTAAGCTACCGAGCTGACATTGTCAAATGACATGTCAGCAAGAAAGCTGGCAAAAATTGAAAAAGACATCTCAAGCTCTAACTGTAGCAGAACGAAGGTCGCTATTTACATTGGTGTATTGCATGGGCGCAGCTGGGAACTTCATACTTATGATGATATTTCCCAAAAAGAAATTTTGTAATGGTTTAATGAATGGTGTTCACGCTGATGGCATTGGAAAAGTACACCCTTCTGGTTGCTACGAATTTATTCCAACTCATTAATTGCATGCATTGCTTACTCTCGATGAACATTACAGTCACACCAGGAATTGGAAGTGTTAGAGCTTACCCGTGAAAAACACGTTACCATTATAAGTCTTCCATCTCACAAAACCCATAAACTTTAACGTTTAGCTAGAACATTTATAGTTGTACTTAAAATTCACTATAGTGAAGAAATTAGAAGGTTTTCATTGCATCCTGATAGGATTTTTAGACCTCATGAAATTGCTGAGTTATTTGGGTATGCTTATTGGAAATGTGACGGAAATGTGAAGGAGACGGTCATTGCCTTGTAGCTAACGCAGTTGGATGCGAATTCGGGGTACCGGGTTCAAACCCGGGGAGAGTCAAACTTTCTTATGACCAAGTTTCGTGCTTCGGAGGGCACGTTAAGCCGGCGGTCTCCCTGAGTTAACAAATTGCCACCGTTAACAAAAAACAGGGCTACAGGCACATCTGAATGCTAGCCTAGCAAGCTGGCTGCTACCGGATTTAAAACAACTATAGTCCAAAAATCGATCTGCGGACTACTCACCAACCCGTCTGGCCAGCGTGGTGAGTTATGGCCAAAAAAACCTCCATAATATGGAGAGCCTAATGTCTAGCAGTGGTCGGAAAAGGCTGATAAAGAAGAAGAAGAAGAAGATTTGAAATGTACTACAAATGTACGGTCAATGAATTTAGAATAACACGAATATGTCCTTTCAATCACCAAATTTTTACCAGGGAATATTCAGATGTTCCTCAGCCAAAAGAAAGACCTCAAATCCACTAGAAAGACCACATCAACAAAATTACTTACATAAGTTAGTGTTTTTACCATATATTTAATATGGCCATTAGGGTGCCGAATTATCTGAGATTGTTACATCTATGTCCTTTAAAAAAGTTAATAATTGATTGGCAAAAAATGGCAGTTGGCAAAATCACTCAAAATTTGGTCAAGTTGGTAAAAGCCGCTAAACCTATAATAGGAAAAATAGACAATTACAAAGAGTTGGCAATTTTAACTTAATTAAGTTGGCAAATCCCCCCCCCCAAAAAAAAAAGTTGGCTCGGCACGTCCCTGTATGTACATAATTACTGTACAACGTTTTTACCACAATATTTTTCTAAAAGTCTCTAAATGAACCGTTTTCTAATTTTAATAATGGTATTCGCATTTTATATTAACAAAACGCTACCACACGGAATTATTTCAAAGTCCATTCTGGACGTAATATAGTGGCGCCACCAACGGTAATGTAAAGCGCGATATTTAAATCTAGCGAAAACGTTCTCTGGTTTTGTGATGAACTGGAACCAGTGCCAGCGATTGACTCAAATAAAGTTTGTTGTTTGCTTGCATCATTTTTAAATTTTTTCATACTTTCCAAATGAAATTATGTTTCAAATATCAAGTCTTTGCCGACTTTAAGATTTCTGTTATATAAACAAAACCTGTTGTCAACTCAATATTAAATTCAAAGTAAGCAAATTGTAAATTTTAGGTATTTTTTATGTATTTACTGCAATTTTTTTATTAATTTATCGAAAATGTGCTAAAATAAGCACCAAATATGCTTAAAGATAAATCTAAGCATAAAAATGTTAAAATAAGCATATAAGCATAAAAAAAATAGCGCCAAGTGACTTATTTTTTCCAAATTCGTGGACATTTATAACAATAACGCTTCTGCTATCAATATTTATGTATATGTATACTAATGAGGAATCGAATATATTGCAGTATTTTTTAATTAAAATTTTATTTACATTGTTTAGGATGTCCTCTCAGGGTTTTACAAGTTTTAATTTTTTTCATGATTTTTAAGTTATGTATGTCATATAATTCCTTATTTTGGAATCAAAAATATCAACCCCCATGTATTATTATTCTTTACTTTGTTTGAAAAATACAGGAAACTCTGCGATCAACTTTAAATTTAGAAAAATTTTGAAAGATTGGTATCCTGGTATTATTTTCTTCTTCATAAAAGTTAATTAGTATTTACACAAAATTTATTATATTATTCCATATTTTGCTGAATAATGTTTCATAAAGCTTTCCTAAAATGGTTTTTAAATATAGTTTTGAAATATAAGTAAAACTTCAACCTTTAAATTATTTATTCTTAGTAAAAAGCTTCTCGTTTAATTATCTTTAGCTGAGGTAAAAATTCTTGTTCTAAATATAATTTGAATTTCAATGTGTGACGATAAAGCAATGAACCTTTTTCTAAAAGCTTCTGCAATGATCGCTCCCTAAGTTAGTAGTAATCCCCTCAAAAATCATGTGACGGGAGAGGTGTACAATGTCGTAAAATTTACAAAAATTAGCATTGTGAGCTTATTAACAAATTAGAAAGTTTGTGCGTTGTGTAGATCGATCTCCTTAATTAAACTCGTGTGTTAGTATATATATGTATAATTTTTGAGACGGATGCGCAAGATGGATTAACGAGAAAGTATAACCTCAGAACAATTTTTGAGGCTGGTAATTGAAAATGTCTTATGAAGTAATCATTTAAGATACTCCTTTGCCTTAATCATCACTTGATCATTGGTCATCTTCTTCTTCTTCTTCATTAGCGTTTTTATTTACATCCATTTTTGGATATACGCCTCTTCAAGTTCTCTCAATTTAGAACTTGAAGGTTGAGGCCTTACCATATTTATTTGGTCCTATTTTGGGGCCTTGGTCATATTTATTAACAATACTATAGCAACATTATACGTACAGGTAGTTTGGTGTAGTGGTTGGGGAGTTACGCTATAGACCTAAATAGTGCAGGCGCTGAGAGACATTCCGTATGAAAAAACCGCTGACCGCATTCTGATTGAAGATTTAAGTTAAGAAAGACTTAAATAATAAAATTTTGGATTTTGCCGGACGAAATTAGTGCCAAAAAAAATAATAGGTGGCGCTATATGAAATCATCGAAAAACAATAAAAATTGTTGCTTTACTATTTTAGATTTTGATCAAACTTTGTGGAAATGTTCTTTAGGCTTCCAACGACCAAACTCCATAATGATTTAATTTTAGTACGCGCCATTTCCGCTCCACGCAAAATCAAGCAATTGAAAAGGCGTATTTTTGTGCTTTGTTGTTTTAGCTGTAAAAATTTTTCTATTAGAGATATCTACGCGACCAAGGTGGAATTTTAAAGCTGAAAGACGGTGGTTTCTAAAAAAAAATATAAAAATGTTCATAATTTATATACCTGAATCATAACATGGTATTGAAAATACGTGTATTTTATCGATTTCTTATCATTTTCAATTGGCTCCAGTGTCTGCGCTGTTGAATGTAAAGTTTTAACCATTCTCAGATATCAAAGTGCACATATCGTAAGAGAATAGAAAATTAAAATAGTTTGGTTGAATCAACTCGTTATGAAAAAAATTTTTCTTTTGGAATTGTTTGAAATTTTGAAATTTTAAAAGATTGTGTATTTCAGCTTACAATTTGGACGTGTTTGATAAGAGATAAAAATTTGAAAACTACAGTATACATATTTCTTACCCTTAACTGTACAAAATTTCAAAGTCCTTTGAGGGATTTCCTTCTCTCGCGGATGTACAGGCGTTTAAAAAGAAGCAAAAAATATAGCGATTTGTTCATTTATTTTGTGTTTTTTTTTCTTATTTTGGCGTATATTTTTATACTAGCCTGAGTAGTTATCCGCGAATAATTAATTGTGTAAAAATAAGTATTAATAAAGTAACCACGAAGACTTACAAACTAAAAAATTAATTTTACTGATAAAATATTAAGACTTTCTGGATCTTGTTTTGTCCACAAGAAAACTGTTATAGATTTACTTGAAAGTGTAGTAGGTTTGAATGCAAAATAAACAAAAATGATTTTAAATCTAGAACTTATTTAATTCTAGTTAATTTTTTTGACCGGGCACTACGAGAAATTACGTATGCAAAAGCCGTAAACCAAATTTTGCAATCAATGGTCATGGACACACTGTGCACGCCGCACATATTTGAACCTTTTGACCTTGAACTTTTTGAAGTTAAGGGTAAGAACTAAGTATCCTGTAAATCTCAAGATTTTGTCTATTATCAAACACGTCCAAATTGTAACCTGAAATATACAATTTTTTAAAATTTCAAAATTTCCAACAGTTTCAAAAGAAGAAATTTTTTCATAACGAGTTGATTGAACCAAATTATTTTAATTTTCTATTCTCTTACGATATGTGCACTTTGATATCTGAGAATGGTTAAACTTTTACATTCAACAGCGCAGACACTGGAGCCAACTGAAAAACATAAGAAATCGATAAAATACACGTATTTTCAATACTATGTTATGATTCTGGTATAAAAATTGTGAAAATTTTTATATTTTTTTTAGAAACTACCGTCTTTCAGCTTTAAAATACACTTTATTTTATTTTAACAGCTACTACACTTTCAAGTAAATCTATAACAGTTTTCTTGTTGTAGTTAGGACAAAACAAGATCCAGAAAGTCTTAATATTTTATCAGTAAAATTAATTTTTTAGTTTGTAAGTCTTCGTGGTTACTTTATTAATACTTATTTTTAAGTATTAATAATTTTTTTAATTTAGTATAAAAATATACGCCAAAATAAGAAAAAAAACACAGAATAAATGAACAAATCGCTATATTTTTTGCTTCTTTTTAAATCCGCGAGAGAAGGAAATCCCTCAAAGGACTTTGAAGTTTTTTACAGTTAAGGGTAAGAAACATGTATACTACTGTAGGTTTCAAATTTTTATCTCTTATCAAACACGTCCAAAGTGTAACATGAAATATACAATTTTTTTAAATTTCAAACAATTTCAAAAGAAAAATTTTTTTCATAACGAGTTGACTGAACCAAACTATTTTAATTTTCTATTCTCTTACGATATGTGCACTTTGATATCTGAGAATGGTTAAAACTTTACATTCAACAGCGCAGACACTAGAGCCAATTGAAAATCATAAGAAATCGATAAAATACACGTATTTTCAATACCATGTTATGATTCAGGTATATAAATTATGAACATTTTTATATTTTTTTTTAGAAACTACCGTCTTTCAGCTTTAAAATGCCACCTTGGTCGCGTAGATATCTCTAATAGAAAAATTTTTACAGCTAAAACAGCAAAGCACAAAAATACGACTTTTCAATTGCTTGATTTTGCGTGGAGCGGAAATGGCGCGTACTAAAATTAAATCCTTATGGAGTTTGGTCGTTGGAAGCCTAAAGAACATTTCCACAAAGTTTGAGCAAAATCTAAAATAGTAAAGCAACAATTTTTATTGTTTTTCGATGATTTCATATAGCGCCACCTATTATTTTTTTTGGCACTAATTTCGTCCGGCACCATCCAAAATTTTATTATTTAAGTCTTTCTTAACTTAAATCTTCAATCAGAATGCGGTCAGTGGTTTTTTCATCAGCGCCTGCACTAAAAGATTATAAGTTTTTTTTTTTTTATAAGTTACTATGCTGTTTAGTCAGCAAAATGTAGAAAAACTACTGATTTGTTTTTCCGTCTTGGATATTATGGTATTGGTGGGCTTATCCCTTCTTGCAATTTTTGCTTTACCCCTATGGTAGTAAATGATCACGAATTTGAAGTTATTATGTTGTAAAATATTGTATAATGTATATGGTTAGTTTTAAAATGGTTGTAGCCGTAAATAAATAAATATTATAAATTTTCTAAAGTTTTCCTATGTTCTAGATTGTGGAAGGGTGGTACAAGTTTTAGTCATTAACATGCTTTCGCATAAGACGTGTAAACAAAATAAATAACACTAAATGTAAAATTATAAAAACCAGCCATTAAATTTGCAACTTACTTAACAGCTTTCGTTGAAAGTTTCAACTGAAAAACTCGCAAGAAATCACATTTCAGATTTTAATTTAAAATTTAAAAGTTTTATACGTAATATCAATATTACGAAAGTATCAATTTTAAACTTTGTAACATTTTCTCAAGTGCAGAAAGTCTTTATAAATATTGAAAGAGACCAATATTTTTTTAAAATATCTTAAAATTTTAACAAACCATTTTAACGAGGTGATCGAAACTTTCCATCAACTGAAAAATTTAAAGCACGGTAAAACTTAAATCACGTTTTATAAGTAATTTATGTAAATATTCAGTTAACAAGAAAATTGTTCTAACCCGAAAGAAAATTAATTGAAAGTAGCCCTAAAGTTTTTGTGATGAAAATTAAATTTAAAAAAATTATTCTGCAAATTTAAGTAGCAGATACGGAAATTAAAAAAGAAAATTATGATAAATTATGCTGAATTTTTTTAAGTAACCCTAAATTGGTTTGAAGAAGTAGATTATGCAGAGTGGACAAACGAAATATTAGAATATATTTGAAAGATTAATAAATTAGAGGATCAATTAAAAACTTTCCTCGTTAAGTTTTCGAAATACAATCGACAAACAAAAATAAATAACCGTTAGCGAGATAATTCGAGTAGTAAAATTCAATTTAGCATAAAGTTTGAGCAATCTTTGGAGAATATTGGGTAAATGCTTTAATGTTGTGGATGAAATATCAAATTTAATTTGATAGTTATCAAGTAGTAGTTTATAGGGATAGTGCTATTCTATAACCAAAATTCACTTCATTGAGTAGCATAAAGTTTTTACAAAATATTGCTTAAATAATGCATTTCTACTGCTTAACTTAACATTTAAACATAATTTTGTTTAATTTCAATTTGTTATTACGTAGAAGCTTATAATTAAACTTTAAATTATTAGCTAATACAGAACTAAGTTTTGGTAAGGGATTCAGTTAATGTAACTTGAACTTGGAATAGATTTTGGTAATATACTTAGATCTATATCTATATAAGAGATTAAGGTTTTAAGCAACCCTAACTTGTTAAGTGTATAATTTCGGACTCCTTGCGTTGGTTGGTACATGTTGCACCAGCCGGTGTGTTGGTCTAATTGATAATTCAGATAATTTAAGGAGAACGTGATACCTAATAAACAATCGATTAAAACTAAGTTTCGGCAGCAAGCTTTTGTTGCGGTTCTTATAAGGAAAATAAAGACACAAAAATTATGGAAATACAAACCTTCGTTGTAGATAACTCGAAATGAATCTGAATGTAGATGACCAAAAAATTGCCCAACAATAAGGCTCGAGTATTTTCTAACAAGTTCTATGTATCTTCTATTATTGTGATTGGAAAAGGATGCCAGGGGTAATGATCCTCTTTGTCGTTCATCACATCCTGGTGGCATGTGCCCCACTAAATACACCTGCAACAAAAGTAATTATTTTATAAGAGAATTATCAAACAAAGGAATACAATTAATTTTATTGTTGGATGACTGTAGGTTTAAATTATTATTACTTTGATGAAAATGCTTTAGTAAATATAAAATTCCGCAGTAACTGTCGCAAGAGAAATTCGATATGCTTTCATAATATATCGCATTTACCTTTAATATTATAATTTAAGTATTACAATACTCTGTGTCAACAAATTTTGAAAAAAAGCGAATTAATTTAAAAGTTGAAGCTTGAATATTTCAAACATAATTAAAAACCGTTTTAGAGGAGCTTTATAAAAATTTTTTTAGGAAAAAATGAAAATTTAATAAATTTTCTGTAAATGCTAAATAATTTTTATGAAATTCAGTTATTTTGTTCTATTTGGGAATCATCAGTTATATTTAATCAGATTAACGGCAACTTAGTTGTATCACAGATTACTATGTTGTATTATATAATATGTGGTTGTATGTATGCGACTTATTCGAGGGAAGCATTAGCGACTATAACCTAATCTCACATCCGACTTTTGGGTGAGCGTAATAATCAATTATTGTAAAAAAAAGCACCATATAAAATAGTAGACACAAATTTAAACAAAAATAATTACTATGTAGCTGTGTATTTTACTCCATTCAAGTTTGTTAAAATCATTTTACGATATGTTCATGAAGATTAAAAATCAGGTTTCATTTTCTATCATCGCCTGTCACCCTCAATAATTTCTACACGTCCAACCGTCAAACCTTAACCTTTTATATAAATTTCCTTAAATTTCCTCGATATTGATTTTTTGATTTCATGAAGTACGATTTCGTAAATGAGAGAAAATAAGACGACGCAAAATAAAATTGCCCATTAGGGCGTTGCTAAAACGGACAGTACGCTTTAGTACTTCACAAATCATTGCTATATAAACTTAGTTTGATTCCATAATGTACTTTTAAAAGTGAAAAGTAGATAAATCGATGATACTTTTACTACTTTTGGAAAATATGATCACATAATGCTTCTGCATGCTTTTATAAAGATGTCGTAAATTTCAACATTAGAAAGCTCCGTATTAAACTGGTCACAATTGATTTCATTAATTTTGTTATTGCATATTAGTAGGCCTTTTATTTTTATTAAATAGTTTTCCACTAGAAATAGAATAAACAATTATTGAAATTCAGACGTGCTTTGGATATTTGAACTGTTAAAGTTTTCCAAAGTTAACTTTTTGATTAGATTTGTGTAAAAAGTGTTCAATATTATTTCCAAAAGCAGGCTTGATTTCTTGACAATTTCTGATTTTGCTTATTATATTTTTTACACTAATTTAAAAGCAAAATTTACACACTTCACATTTAATTTGAAGGGTAGCAAAAAAATCTCTTTCTCTCAATAGATTTCATTTTTGTATTGAAAACATAAATAGAGTGAAAAATTAAGAAGTGCGAATTTTTTGTTTGAGAATTTTAGAAAGAATTTTTATAAGATATTTGGAGATTTGTCAAATAAAGGTTTGAAAATTTTTAATAAAGGAAATTTTTACAATGTCGCTAGATTGTGGGCGATATACGAAAGATAACCGATTGAACTGGCGAATTGTGAACGAATTATCCGAACATTTTGTGGAAATCAAACCAAAAAAGTTTAATTTATTTTCATTTTTGACCTAGAAAGTTGCTTTTCTTTTGAGGATATTTTTTCGGACCGGAAAATTCGATTTCATCTGGCGTCCCGACCCTGGGGCATTTTGGTGACCATTTATCCAGGGTGATTTCCAAGTTTCGGAGTTGGAGTGAATCGGGAGTGAATGGTCACCTATATAACCTACTGTTGACCCTGGGATTTTATAAAATTCAAAATGAGTAACAGGAAGACAGGTTACAAGGTACCCATAGAGGCACTATCGAGATGGTAAGCGCTGAAACATTTAGTTTGGCGACAATTGTAAAAATTTTAATGGAAATGAAAAACTCGATAAAGGACAATAACAAGAATATAATTAAAAATATGGAAAGCAGATTTGAAGAGACGAATAGAATAGTAAAAGAAGCTTCTGGTTATTAAGATGATAAAATCAGTAAAAATTAAAATAAGGAAGAAGAATTAATAATTAAAATAAGATGGAAAAAGTCAGTTTACTACTGGAAGAAGAATTTTCAGCAAAAAAAGTGGAATCATCGGAGGAAAGCATGGAAAATTTAAATATAAATGGAAAGTGCCATATCGGGGACATTAAGGAAAAAGTTCGAAAATTCAATAGAAGAATCTTAAGAAGGATTAGAGGGGGAAGGCTCCACAATAAGAGAAAATTCTGTTTGACAAGAAACCAGAAAAGTTATAAGAAGATAGAAAATATAATGAAAAGAAAAATCCTTATCCGGTGCTATTTTCCGACGGGGAGGAGATATACTGTTCAAAGAGATGACAAAAAAAGAAAAGGATGACGATGTTGATATTCGTCGTATAAGTTTGTATGATTCTTCGAAACGAAAGAAATTTGTGGATAATGAAAAATGAAAAACAGGACACCAATAAATCTGGGAAGAAAAGGATGGAAGTGGTCAATGGTGGAAAGGCCACTCGAGGCGAAAAATTAAATAATGGGAAGAGAAAGATTTTTTTGTAAATTAATAGACGACGGAGATTCTGATGATTATGAACAGCAAAATAATAGGTTGTAAATTTGATTAACCAATTGGATTATTTAGATAAATTGAATGATTTTTGTAAATTTTTGTTTTGAAATTGGTTCTTCATTCCAAAGATACGACGTCTTGTAGCTTTATCCAAATCCCTTCTGGATTTGTAGAAACCTAGTAAGAATTTGATGTCGTATTCCTTTGGAGATGAAGAAATTTTTTTTAGAGATTATTTATGAAATATTTCTGTAAATGAAAAGTTTAATTTATTTTATTTTACATTGAAGAAAACTCTAAGAAACGCGGATTTTTGTTTATTTTCATTTTGAATCTGGAAAGTTTTTTCAGGGGGAGATATTTTTATATCGAAAAATTACATTTTAATAATATATTCTCGTATTACAACTAAAGGGGGATGACATTATCATTATATAAGAGGCTCATAATTAGAACTTAATTTAAGAATTAACTAAGAATTCGACCAATTTGGAGAAAATCGATTTTGAAAACGATAATTGTTTCTTATGGGGAACTCTGTAAACATTGAGGACCATGGAAAAATGGATTATGCATCCTAAGATCTCTGTTTTTTGAAAAAAACTGAATGGCAAAAATCGGAATGCTCTATGTTTTTTTGTTTTTGAATTATAGACAAATGTTTGATTGTTGGACTTTTCGATAAATGTCGATCTCTCGGTGGTTTTTAAAGTTACCGAATACTTTCTTTTAATGTCCATTGCAAAATTTTATGCTCCATAAATTAGTGTTGGTGAATTGTTCTTGAAATTGCACTGGAAATGAGATATTCACGAAAAGACAAACCTAACCGTTAATTTTTACTTCCATTTGCAAACTTATACGCATTTCTATTACGTTATCTCGGGGCCTATTAGAGATAGAAGAAAATTGTAAACATGAATGCGCATGAATGTTATAGGAAATTTTATCATCTAAAAAATTTGTTGAAACTTCTTTAACTGAATTTGCATGGGAAAGGAGATATTTGGCAAAAACAATTTATAAAACATATTAGAAAATTCATAATCTGCACTAATAAATTGCAATTTTATATTATAAAATATTTTAAAAACTTAACAATATCATCAAAAATTAATATCATTACTCATTAGCGTCGCAGATTAAAATTGAAGTTACCCACTGCAATATTATCAAAAATTAAATATGAAGTTAGGCAAAAAATAACTCGACGGATCAGATATAATATGCTTTTTCAACAAATTAATGAAAAAATGAAAAATCATTATAAGATACATTATGGAGGAGTGGAAAAGTATAATAAAATTAGAACCATTGGGTAAAAAGAAAAATACCAAGAAATTGATAATGCAAGCAGTAATAATTAAAGAATAAGTTAAAGGGAACGAGTAATTTAATTAAAATCAGAGGGATGATGTACCTCAAGAATAAAAATATGAATTTTTAATGTTAAAAGTTAAAAAAGTTGAAAAATGACAAAGTTGAAACTGTTACAATGCAAAAAGATCTATAGAAAATCAAGAGATTGATGCACCTCAAAAATAAAAAGAATAGATTTGAAAAATATTATAATTAAATCACGAACGTCTAAGAAAATTTACAGATAAATATAAGAAGAAAGTAGATAAGTTTAATAGAAATAATGGAAAAAAATGTAAATACAGAAGGCTTCAGATATTTTTTAAAATTTTGGTTTGACTACATTTAAGAATCAAAGAATTAGGTGGATGGATGATTCACTACCCAAATAGAAGAAGAGATTTAAAGAAATTATCCCCCACCTCCTGAATTATGAAGACCAGAACAATGGTTTTGATGTGGAAGAGAATAAGAATGGAAATGCAAGAACAAGAGTGATAAGTAATGAAAACTCAATGATGTGAAATCAAATTATTTGATTATACTCGTATATATATTCTTTTAAATGAATAAATATGCATTTTGATTTTGTTGTAGGACGCTTTTATGATGATTTGAAAACAGTGAAGATTTGAGTTCATATTCGGAATTTTTTTAAATTAATTTTATCACAGTATCAACTTCGGGATTGCATTTAATTTGTAGTGATTTTGAGTAATTTAACAATTATTTGATTGGACGTAGGAAACCGCAGACGAGAAAATTCAATAAATTGAAATAACGAATGGATTGAATTTAATAATAAATGAATGGACCATAATGAAAAAGTGAGGATAATTAATGCTTATTATTTCAAAAGGTGTAAAGATTTGTTTACAAATAGCAAATATGATTTTTATTTAATAATTTATAATAAAATTGAATGAATTTTAGAATTTAAATTAATTAACCCCTGTTAAATAGAAAATATAGGTACAGAATGTAGGTACCTAAATAGTGAATTAAATTTTTATTTTTAAGAATTTTCGGAAATAATTTGAAAATTTTATTTTATTGTGAAAATCTTGAAATTCAGCAGCCACATGCGAATTTGCCAATTTAAGATTTTGAAGGGGGATACACAGAGAAAAATTTTTACTCTCGCATCAATTTGAAGTAAATTTTCCTAAATTTGAAATACATTTTACTTCAATTGATATTATTTTTACTTCAAATTGAAGCGAGCTGGATTTGCACTTCAATTTGAAGTAAAAATTATTTCAAAAAACCAAAAATTTTTCTCTGTGTATGCTGTGTAATTTCCAATATTAAAAATTGATTTGAAAAACTTTGTGCAATTTTCTAACAAGTCGAATTTTGGTTAGACAGTTAAAAGCAAGATTATAAATTATTATTTTGTAATAAAATGAATTACATAAAAAGAAATCTAATCTGAAAAGTGTAGAAATAGAACAACTCGTGCAAAAGTATACTTCATACAGGGTTGGGCATCAATTTACATGTTTAATATGTTATCTAAAATAGAAAGTAATTGCAGCCAGGAATTTCAAAAACTTTTTCAACAAATTCAAAAAAATTTCGTAGTCCATAGTTTATCTGAGAATAATAAAATGAATTAAATGAAAAACTAAAATTGCATTATTAAAATGAACAGCTTTTGCGAGTACACTTGACGATAACCATTCTAAAAGAGGAACTTATGTAAAGAAATTAATGTAAAGCAAGTTTTCTAGTCATTAGGAGCACCTAAGGTTGTGGCTGTGTCATCTAAATTCAACATTAAATCCGCGTTACCTGAAAATCGCATTTGGTTTCATTCACAGCCAAGCCATGGAATGAATAAAATAAGACCATTCTTTATTTCTTTTCTAAGGGATTTTTAACATACATAGGTATAACGCGTGACAGACGTGTGATGGCTTACAAATATATAAAAGATTTTAAAATTATAGAACCTTATTGTAGAATTTCTTTATAAAAGTGTCAATATAACAGGAATTGTAGATTTGATGTGAATACTAATAAAGTTTTATCTGAAAGAAAACAGCATACATTTATTGCTTATTAAAGTGTGTAAGAAAATAGCTTTTATGAAGGCACGTCGTTTGAATTATTTAAATCTTCTGTTGAGCTCATGTATTAAAAGTAAAAATGTTATTTTATTGATGTAATGCAATATGAATGTTAAATAAGCAATTCATTAAATTTTTCATATTTGCCTCTAAATTTCCAACATTTATGTATCTAGTTATATGAATTTTTTTTCAATTCTCAGCATTCTATATAACACAGGGTTGACGTCTATTTTTATGGTAGGTAATCACGATGTCTGTTTTCAATATGCTTACAAAAATTTAATAATTGTCTGAGAGGAATTTTTATAATAATGTAATGTTCATGAATGACTGAAGATAAATTTAGTTAAATTTATTCTGATTGTTAGACATGCTAAATCAGTTTGAAATGTGACTCCTGCTGTAAATTCCTTTAACGTTGATTGGCAGTAACATTGAAATTGTTCTTGGTTACTACAGCTTTAAGATAATACCAAGCTTCGACCTATTTGTTTTACATAAGAAATTTGAAATCAAATATCTTTCAAAACTCGACACGATCAAAACGAAATTTCCGCGACATCACTTTTGTAAAATAGAGCCCACTCCAAAAAGATTTTGAGTATAGCCTTTGATCTGCAAGTGTATTTTGTTTGATATATTACTAAATATATTTAAGCAAATTCCTAACTTTTGTTTGATATTCAATTAATTTAAATTGTCAAAGAAAGTGATTCTTTTAAATTTTAATTAAATTTAAATTTGAAAAACGTTTTTTAACATTATTTGCTTTGCCATAGGTAGTAAATACTACGGACAACCCAAATATCATAATTATAACTTTTGAGCAGAATATTATAGCTTTGGATTTGTCACGATGATATTTTTCAAATCAAGAATTAATTTGTCTTTCTTTACACATGTCACTTTATAAGCGTATAATAAATTTGCCTTGGGCCACAAAAATTTACGTAATAAATTTGAACTCAAAATTTAATATCAACCTGAATCGTGATATTAACGAGATGATCCTTCGCTAGTTGTACTCCACTTTCAGGTAATTATGCTAAAATTAAGTAGTTATACTTGATTTATGTTCAACTACAACTGACAATTACATATTACAATTAACAATTTACAGAGAGCCGGTGTTACATGATAATGTATGTATTTTGTGAACATTATACAGCATTTTTAAGTGAATTGATGTTGCTATTTATTCGGAAAAACTGCTAAACTATGAAATGTGAGTAGCTGACCACAGGGTTAAATTTACTCATAAACATTCATGTTTTCAATAAACGTTTTGTTTGAAAGGAAATTGTAAATTAACTTAGCTCATTCCCGTTTCAGTGCAGTTGAAAACATTCCACCTATATTAGATGCAGCAATAACAACTTCGAGTAATATTAATTTCGATGTTTGACTGGAAGCTCCGCAAGTGATTTGATTCTTGTTTAATTTATGTAATTATGTACAGGTAGTTTGGTATATTGATTAAGGAATTGGTTTATAGATCTAAAGCTCATAGGTTGAAATCAAGTTCGCTCTCAAATTTATTTGTGTGGTGTTTATTAGGATTACACATTAAGCTATGTCGTTTAGTGAGCAAAGTAAAAGCTGCTAACTTGTAAGTCAATCTTGACTTACAAACTGTGGCCTAGTTTAAGGTTTAGTTAATGATTAAGAATGCTTAAATTATCGTCTTAAGTACCAATTTAAGTACCACTTACGAGTCACGAAAGCTCCTACGGCTATAAAGTAAAAAGGTGGGAGTGGGATGCCTACGAATATCAGGAGAACATCGAGGCAATAGTACAAACTTAATCTGCAGAGTTACTGTTTCAATTTTAAACAAATAATGCCAATTTTATCGATAGTTCTTCAGCACCCATACAATTGGCTATTTAAAAGTGCCTGGGGTATTTGATTACCAATTTACACAACTGTTAAATTTATGAGAATGTTTAATTGAATTTGAATTTTAGTTTAGCAATGAACATAATTTATTTATAAAGCAAACAAGTACTTTTGTGTTTAAATTCAAAGAAAAGTAAATCTTAGAGTGGAAGTTCAAAATTGTGGGTTTAAAGTACTCCCCAATGTTTGATATGGTTAACCATGTTCCAAATTTGAATGAAAATTTAATCCAATTTGATTGAAGCGGGAATTTAGGAAAACAGGAAATAGATGGAAAATTTGAAAGTTAGTTTCAATATTACATCGCATATAAAAATATAATTTTAGTTTAACTATATAAATGCTGATATTTACTTTATGAAGGAATTAGCGAAGTTTGTAAGATTTGATTTTATAAGTAGTTTCTCTCACTAATATTAATAACAGTAAACCGTAACTTTATTGTTGTGTACTTCGAAAACTTGCTATCAACAAATAGATCTATTCTGGTCCAACTTAAACCCTGCAGGTATATTATTATTACGTGATGGGGTGAAAGTTATAAAGTTAAAACTTATGCAATAGTTGTTTGGGTATGAAGCATTATTTACTTCAATAATAATTGTTATTTAATATCAAGTTTGCAAAATGTTCAATTTCTTGTCCTTGCACGTATCTCATAATATTATTTAGCAGACATAGATACACTTAAAACGATCTGATAAATTTATGCGTACCTACCTATTCCAATTCGAATGATTTACAAAATGGTCAAATGTTGTTAATTTATCAGGTTTTAGAATAGATTACGCACAATAGTATAAATTAGTTCTTGTTAAATTTAGGTGTAGATAAAGCTATCACGTTAAATATTAGCAATATACAAAGCAGGAAATTTCCTTTATCACTTGACAATAAACTTAATAAAGTATAATACCTACTATGTAAGACTATTAAAACGATAATATCACCAATAACCAAGTTACATTTAATGTAAGCTCATAGAATTTATGTTCGATACGGTAATATTATTTATCCAAAATTAAAAAAGGTATCAAAACTTAAAAGTATCGTATCTGCAACAGATAAGATTTTGTCTTCAAAATTAAACACCTCACTGAAAGAAATAAATGTAGAAGAAGGAATGAGTGTGAATATCAGAACAAATCTGCTGACGAGAAAGCAATTATTACTTCCTAAAATGTCCCTTCAGTTTAGATATTTTGGTGAAGATAAAATAGAAATAGGAGAGTCTCAATTTTCTTCTGCTATATTTTTAAAAATTTGACTCAACGTTACTTTGATTTTAAAGCTCATATCACACAAATTATTGTTGACTGAGAATTCCCCAACAACAACTAAATGAGAAAATTACAAAAAATGGTGAATCAATATTTCGGTAGCGAATACAACAAATTGTAACGAATGTAATAAATTACAAAAGTTTTTAAATGTAAAAATGCAGATAAAATCAGAATTCATCTGCACCCTTAATTTAAAAAGTTTGACCGTAATTAAAAACATTATTTTTTTAATTTAAGTTAAAATATAAATTTGAATTATGATTTCGATGACTTCATTACCTACCTAATTAGAACATTATTATTCGTATTCGTAATGAGTTTCCAACACTGAGTTCACCAGTAATTTTATAAATAGGAAGTAAATAATTTATAAATTTAATTATTTTATTATAACACACAATGAAAAATAATTTGTAACTTGAATTTTATTTGTCAGAAAAATAAGTTGTTGATTACAAAATGCTAACTGACATTCGCTGTTTCAAAGTAGGAGAGCATTATATTGTCACTGCGTGACAAGTTTTAATAAAAAGCAATTTCACATTTTAGCACAAAATATCTCTAATTATTAAAATTTACAATTCCTAAAGCTTATTAAAAGATTTGAATTGCTATACATTATTTTAAATTAAAATAACAAAAAAATATTCATCCTTCAAGAGGTCCTAAAGTATTATAAAATATGATCTGAGTTTTGATTAAATTATTTATGAACCTACATAGGTACAGGAATGTAATTTTGATTTATATTTACGAAACTTATAACTACTTTTGAACATTGTTAATAATATTTAGTATTCACGATACAAACTTTGTTGGATTTGTTATTCTTCCCTTACCCAACGATGTCATTAAAAAGTGTATTATTTGTATCTGTGACCTATCCAAAGTTATAATTGGTAAACTTTTGAAAAATGATGCAAGTAGTACATCATTAAACATTTTTAAAGAAAACTTATAAAGTGTTTTTTAAATCACTTTTTTGTGTTATAAGAAGATAGAAAGCGTTTCTTCATATTATAAAGAAACGCTTTGTGTAAAATGTGGAAGGGTTGATACTTAAGGAGGCTTGATACACAGTCGAAATTGAGTTCAAATTTATTTGTTCCCTGCTAAGTTGTAGGCCCTACTAATCATTATTATAGTATCTGATATCAAATCACACAATAACCACTTCTTTTTTGAGTCTTCACAGTCCATTTCATGAGGTGGATTACCTCTACAACTGCTTTTTTCCTGTTCCTCTAAGTCTAAGATCACAGCAGTGCATTAGTAGTCAGTTCGAAAAGGCACAGAACCGAAGTTTTCCGCTCTTTAGTCTATCGGACGCTACAGTGTCCTTACTTTCAATATACAATGTATAATATGAAAATGCATTATTATGAGATGTTCTGAATAATGAGAATATCTAATTGGGTTTGCCTGTTGAAAATCAACAACATAATAGTAATTTAAAAATACCAGAAACATATTTAAAAATCTTTATTATTATTTTTAAGTCGTATTTAAAAACGACAGTTAAGAATCAGAATCACATAATGCAGAACATTTTTCTGGTTTGTTTGGCAATTTTATTTACAAGGCGTATCATCTTTTCTGACTCAATAAATTAATGTCATGTTTCGAGTCATATAAAAGAAACTTTTTGTAAATTATATTTTTTCTCTCATTGTTAGCTCAGTAAGTTAAAAGGATATAATTAGGGCATTTTGATAATAGCAGTGGTAGTTTTAAAGAAAAGTTGGAATTTTTTATGGTGATATACCATTAGAATTACTTTTTACATTATCCTTCTCAGCATAATTGTAATTAACTTTTTAAACATTTATCATACGCGGAGTAGGACGTTTAGACCCTACCCTTTGTATGCGGTAATCTGAACGCGAAAACTTATGTTAATTCCGATAACGAAATATCCTGTTCAATGAATCTATTGGTTAAAATAAACTTTAATTTTGTTTCATGTTTTACTAACTAAAGTCACAGTAATAATAATTATTACTAGATTGCTCGTTAGATTGTGTAGACAACCTGAACATTCATTTGTACAATGAACAATTTACTAATTGGTAATTTTAGCTACAAGCAATAAGTTACCTATATCTTATTGGTTTTCCAATCTGATTTATACGTAGTAAATCCTGAAACGCTGTTTAAATTAAGAGATTTTGGTTTATTTAACTTTCACTCGTTTTATGTCAAGAAACATTCAATTCCACATGACACGAATTTTTAGCTTTAACACTTGGTTTCGTTTCAATTATGTGAAAGTCAATTTTAGTTTTATTCTGTAATGGTTCCTGCATGAAAAGTGTGTATAATTGTATGGTGTTCCATAGTTACTACTTTTTTACAAAGGGATTCTTTAGGGAAAAAGAGCACTTTTCTTATCCGGATTCACCTCGGCTTTTTTTATGTAACAATTTTATTTATAGCTATAATCTACTTCTAATTTTACGTGCAAAGATTGCATTTTGTGACAAAATTCAAAACTTACGTTCATCACTCAGTTTCTCACTTTATTTCCATCCCCTTAACATAGTTTATTTTTTGGAATCTGAACCCCCCCCCCAGATCTTTGGCATCGAATAGTCTATTTATTGCAGCTATGGTTTGAAGTCGACTCACCATTCCATCTCTGGTAGTCAGGAGGTTAGACGACGTGGGAATCAATAAACCATCTAATTGTTTGGAGATTTGTTGTTGCAATACTGTGGGATTTGTAAACAAAATAAGAAGAGTGACTTGTTTACTTGAACTGAAGGAAGACGGGCGAATGTAACGGTAGTATTAAGGGAAGGATAATCGAATTTAGGTAGACAAGGGTACATACATAAGATTTGTGTATTTGTAACGGTTATGTATTTAACGCTGTATTGTTATGTTTTTGGTGTGTAAATATATATTATTATTATATTATCAGTTGATTATTTAATTAATTCAATTAACTTATAATACAAATTTTATGAAGACTAATGAGAAATAACTCTTGCCTAATAAGTGTGGAGTTTAGTATTTTTCTTTTAGCTTTCCCTGAAACACAATTTGATGAATAATTGATGATGATTATAGTGAAGTATGTGTATAAAAATAAGAGAAATTGTCTACTTTCAATGGCTGTCGAAACTGAAGTAAATGACAAATCTGTCTAAATATTTTAATGTGGCCTAGTGAAAGATGGACCTTGAAAAATATTATATGGGATTTGCAATTGTGATGCCCCTTATTACAGTCAACAAATTGACAAAAAGTGTGCAGTGTTAATAAAATGATTTTTTTCTAATAGTGTTTGAAAAAGTCTTACTTTGTGATATCCAAAAGAGTGTGAAAAAGTATTACTTTTCCGCACTAGTGCGGAAAAGTAATACTGTGTGGGAAAGAGAAAAGAGAAGGGAAACTAGTGCGGAAAAGAAAAAGTTTGACAATGTCGATCGCAACATGGAATTACAGCTCCATAAAGTTGAGCATTGCACCAAATTTAAAAAAACCTGCGATCACTAACCTATTTTCTTTTGTAACTGATCACAATGATCATGATCATTAATATAGTGTGCCAAAGTACGGTTGGTAGTCAATAATACCACGGCTACCAACCGTCAAATTTAAATATTATATATATTTTCATAAAGTATATAAAATTATTTTAAATTAGGTATAAAAAGTATGTTGTTGGTTCTTTTTCAAAAACTATTAGAAAAAATATTGTTCGATACGCGTGGAAAAGTATCTTTTCCGCACTAGTATCGAAAATATCTATTTTGTCAATTTGATTTTGAAAATTATCTTCTGCGAGTCTCTTCAAAAACTACTTTTTTCTATTCAATAAGAAATTTGCTTTTATTATTAAAATATTTAAAACTCTTGAAGCAAAATATTTAATTAGCTAATCTAATATCTGGGTTTGAGCTTAAAGAATAAAACGAAAGTAACGAATAAATTCTGTCTTATATTTTGAATTTTAATCTTATACCCAATTTAAGTGGCCAAATGTAATATTGAAACTTTCATAAATTCTTGGCTAGATGACTCGTAATAGACTAATTGCAATGAGTTATCAAATGTTTTGTCAATAAATTAATAACAATTTTAAAAATGAAAGTTTTAAGTCCTCTTGGCCACCTGTGACATAATTTTCCTATCGTTGGTATATGGTATATCTACATGTTTTTGTTAACTACAACACCAGCTCGGATACACATTGTCCGTTTATTTTACACTCCAACTATATTATTTTATACTGTTTGCCTGAAGGTATAATTAATTGAATAAATAAATACTACTTGATATTTAACGTAGGGTTACCAAACTGACACAATTTTTTAAATTAATTGTTTTCTTTTCAAAACAATTATTGTTTTGCACTATTGCATGTGTTAAATACTCACATTTTTAAATTTCCTTTTGAAAATAATAATTACGTAATAAAAGTAATAAATAAAAATAAAAGTAAAGGTTACTGGTACTGTTCACTTTTTAATAATTTACTGATGTGAGCTCACAACTGCTACATTAAATTATTTACAGATTTAAACATAAATATTCTGAAAACCCGATTTTAGCAGACTCACTGGAAATAAGATCGGAAGTAAACATTTGCGTTACAAAAATGACGGAATCGATAAAAATGGCAAAATATGCATCATCAAAAGAAAAGAAAAGCCAGAGGCGTCCAATCTAGTGATGCGATATTGTGTCAATCCGAAATAAATATGTAAAGTTGATAAAATGTCTTGTAGATGTCACGAATCAGAGAAAGTATTTTTCTGAAAATGAAAAAGTTTGCTAATATTTTAGTTTAATTGCTGTATTGTCTTAATATCTTCACTTATAGCAGTGCTTCCGAAAGTGAGATATCTAGGTCATTATTGAAATAAAATGTCCACCCTCACCCAATTATATTTAAAACGAGTAGGTGAATGGTGATAGTTTGGTAAACACTGATTTAGAGGAAACACTAATTTGAAATATTTTTGAATAATAGAATACAGAAATAAATTATATACTTTATACAAAGCTTTAATAATTAACGCACAATTTTGACAAAATAAGCAGCATACGCTTGGGTAAATTATTTTCCACTGGGAAATTACATAATTCATTTGAGTTGATCGATGGCTTTCGATTTTGATAGATGGTTATAGATGCAGTGATATTGCACAATGCATCAACGTCACCATTTTAACATTTTATTTTTTTGTGCTTTGCTTATTCAATTTTATAGAAGTCATAAAATTGTAGGAATATAATTAAATTAAATTTTATTCTTTGCTAGTTCTTTTAATAATAAGAAATTAAGGAACGTAAACGTGAATTTAAATTTTCAAGAACAAAATTGATTTTCTTAGTGACAAAAATAGCATAAGCCTCACAAATTCCTAAAAACAAATAATATAAAGCCACCATTTCTGCTCTGTACCTCAACCAGCACTCACATTAATCCACTGCTGTGGATAAATTACTTAGGTACATTAAAAAAAAGTATAATAGAACTTGAATAAAGCTATGAAAATATTTCAATTAAACTTTGTTTAAAAAAATTCAATTTAATAATAATATTGCACAATCATTTTTGGAGCATGGGAAATTGAAAAAGTTTATAAATTAATTTATATCTATTTATAAACATTTATTATTAGGATAACCATATTTAGCTAACAAATAACATAAGATTTAGTCACTGCAAAGATAATTAAAACAAAATTCAATTACTTTTAGGATAATTTTTAATGTGATTTTTTAATTAGATTCTAAAAGATGGTTTTGAGTAGGATAATAATAATTGAAAGCAATTAAAATTTAAAGCAGAAAAAAAATTTAAAGTATGTACTATGTATTTATTTGAGATTAAGTATAAAAAATTTAATCATTTTCTATAGGTAAAGGAAGAGCTAAGGAAGTATTATAGAATTTAAATTAAAAATATTCTTTGTTTTAGATGTTTAACAGATTCTGCCAGTATTTTATTCAAAAATTTCATTTTCCAAATATGCTGACAGGCGCTTAGATGAAAAATACAATTGTCTGAAATTTTATATAAATTAAAAAAACTCAGAAGGTAAATTTATTACAGGTGGATATCAAGTTTTCAATTACTTTGTTTTTAAAAAATTGCGTCTACGTGATTACTGAGTTTAATTTTAATTTGTATTGTAAAACAACGCCCTTAAGAAAATCAAATACTTAATAATACACAAGACGAAAGAAAAATACAGAACCAATAATACTAAACCGTTGGGTCCGACAAGGGTGCACTTTATCACCCTCTTCATTTAATATTTACACTAACGATATAGCCAGACAATGGATAGAAAATGCTAACTGGAAAATAAAATTACACTTTCGTTTCTAAATGCCCCAAACAGACAAAGTAAAAAAGTAATTAAATTTACAATTTAGTATGTAAATTAGAATTAAAAATTAGAAGAAATTTTATGTAAAATAATTTAATCTCATAATAAATTTTATTACCTACAAGTATTTTAATTAAAATGTCGGTTTTAAATTGGATTTAAAGGATAATGATATCGCAAAGTTTTTATGATGCAGCTTTCGTCAAGCGATATTTAGTTTGGCTTTTTAAGGCGCTTTGTTTTTGCTGCAATTTCAAATTTCTTATAGTGAAAGGGTGATTAGCACCTTTTTCGCTTGGTTGAAATCCAGTTATCCAGTAATAACAACTCACGCAGCTGTCTTTTGCGGCTCGCCATATTGATCCTACCACTATCCTATTTTCCAAATTATACGAATTTCGTGATTTTTCACAAACCGCGTTAAAAAAATAAAATGAAAAATAAAGTTAAAGACTTCAAGCACAACATGCGAAACCACCAGCACGTTGTAAAAATTTTTAATTCACAGTTTGTAGGTTGCTACTTAATTACACAAAAATGTTTGATGTTTCCAAAATTAGATTTAAATCAGAGATGAAAGAGCAATTGTTACCTTTCATATACACCGAACAAAATTCACCAAAATAAATTTTTATACATGGCCAGTAACGTACATTAAAACTATAAATATCTGTTTTAATCGTATAGGATGAACGGGCGCAGAAGTGTTACTTACTTATTAATTAATCAAACATTAAATATTATGTTAAGTCTCTACGGATAATTATTATTTTATGGATTTAAAAGTCAACTCGCTTGTAGTAAGATGATTCCTCAATCTAGATTTTAACCCGGGCGTGCTGTAGCTGTATATTCGAACATTAAACCAACTGCGCTACCAAGGCAATTAGTGTTGTAACTAATGCTAGGACCGTTAAATCACCCTCCCCTAACAACCATATTAGCTGGAAGTAGGTGTTGTTGATTAGAAAGAAGAAGTTAATCCTGATATTTTGAAATGTTAAACTTTTAGAGCAGAAGTGCTTGATCAAACAATTTAGTGAGATAAAAGGTCTTCTTGCAAATAATTGATCTACATATTATTTTAATATTTTAAAGTAATGTAATGTACATGATTTGAATATTTGAAAAGTCACCTACGTCTCCACATGCATGCTTAATGTCTTCTATTGCCAGCTAATTCGATTGCAGGTGATAAAGTAATATATTTTGATTATTAAAAAACATAAAGTTTTACTAATGGATTTACTGCTCCACAAGACTCGTTTGTAATCAAATCAGAAAATCAATTTGGTAACAACCCCTTTGTTTGGTTAAAGAAACCAATGTTGGTACCGATATTGGAACGATATGGAGGCTTGTAATATACTAGATTTGTAATAGGCGTAAAATGAACGCCAGAGTTACTCGAAGCAAAGCGGAGACTTTCTTCTTATTGGGTTCAATTTAGTGGCCTTTCATTCAGATGCACAAGTCGTATTTGTTTATGAAACTTGAAGTAAACAAATTTACCTCAGAACAGAACTTGATCAACAGTTGCACGTCTCGATGTCACATCTGATGAACATACATGACTGGCTAAGGGGAATTCTCCTTCAGGTATTCTCTTTGCGACTCAATTAGTAATTACGTTTGACAGCTTAGTAAAGAAAAATTATCTATGCGCCAGAATTTCAAAATTAAATTACAAGATACAAGAGCCGTCTTTATTGATCAAAAAATATTTTTGGGAATATTAATAGGTGATTTTGATCAGTATGACCCTAAAAACCAATATAAGACACACACAACATTATAACACAAAGTAAGTGAAATCCAGTATGCCCTGAAGGGACAAACTGAAGCAATGTAAAGCAAAATAGCAAGTGAGTCGACATGTGAAGACGAACTCGCATAAAAATAGACTCACGTATTCAGAAGACTGTCAAACGTAGACATTAAAACATTGTAAATATAAAAAATATATACATTTCTAGATTATAAAGAAACTAAAATAATTCTATTAATGTTATTATTACAATTCAACCTAGCCGTGTCTTACAATACATCCGATTGCTCAATTCAACTCTTTTTCTTTGCCTGGAAAACTTGTGATTAATTACTCAGAAATGTGATTAAAAATAGAAGGATCGCCTATTAAGACAAGAAGAATTATATCACTTGAGAACGATCGTGTTTCATTAATCTTGATAAAATTAATAATTTCAAAATCTCCCGAAAGCGTTGAAATTATTTTTACGTCGTTGGCCCTGCCAACTACCAAATTTATGGAATAAAGAGGCGGACTGGAACCACACATGTGATTTAAACTGAATATCTTGGTGTTAGTAGTAGAAGTAGAAAATTACATCTTAAAAAAGCTTGGTGTGTTGTTTATAAGAGCAGGTAAATGAAGTACATCTGATGGATGTAAAATATTTATATGCTCACAGTTTCTAACACTGCCAAGGAAACGACGCAGATGTTGGAAAATAACAGGCCTTAAGGCCTTCTTCTTCTTCTTCTTCTCAGTCGTATTGCTTCTTGACAGAAGCGTCGTGACCTTTAACAATGCTTGTTAAAGGCTTTCATGGCAGATTACACCCCGGTGGTTTGCCATTGCCTTCCGAGGGGAGAGACGGTCAGAATAAAGTTCTTACTTCACTCGGATTCGAACCGGGTGATTAGCGTTCATAGTCAACTCGCGCGAACGCTATTCTCTGACCGCCTCTATTAAGGCCTACTAGTAGAGAAATCCCTAGAGAATTGCTTCTAGAAAAGGTAGAAGAAGAAGATGTCATTACAAATTGCGTTATATTTATGGAAAACGTGATTATTCTAAATTTGATAAAATACCACTAGAATTTAAAACACGTATGTATCTATGTACAATATCGCATTCGCATTAAATATTGAACGACCTTCTGACCTCTAACAACATCTAAATGATTTGTCATTATTTTGGGTTTTAATAAAATATTAACAATCATGATAATTTAAAATATAGATAAAAGTTTCATAATCAAATTAATATTAAATTTAATTATTTAAAGAATTTAGCAGGCTAGACAGGTAACCTGTAGCCGAGAATGAACAAATTATTTTTGTGATTTATTCCGGTACCGGTTACCGGCTTAGTTCGACTTTGCTTGTAACCACTTGGTCCCTTACATCTCTTTACATTAAATTACACGCGGCCTCAGTCGGAGGAAAACCTGCTTGTACTGTGAACACTTAATTCCGAGAAATACCAGCGCCGACAGTCACTCTTGATGCGTATTTACCTGATTGCACTCTAAGCACTTCCTCTAGTTAATACCGTGGGGTTGTCGTTACAGAATAATCTGAAACTGGCAACCTGCTTCTACTCTGTGTTTACCATTATTTGTCCTATCAAACTATTTCTCTAAAAGTGTAAACCACTCTATGGAATGGATGACGAATTGAGCCTAAAGAAGTCGTTCTGCCTCCCCTAGTCCATACAGAAATTATGACCCCAAATCAATTTTCAGACCACAGAATAAAAATGGATCGCAGGTGATTATAAAATCGTGACGTATGAACACAGGAGATCAAGAAAACAACTGCAAGCACCTAGCATAATTTTATTTAGTTTTAATTAACTTTTAAGTTTTAATTTAATTAATTTAATTTATTAAAAACGCTACGAACGATATATTTATGCCAATTCTCATCTCTATTAGGTGCACATGTCACTGCTCCTTCCCAATAAAAATTTTGGGTGAAATTTGTCTCAAACGTTAGAACCTCGTTAGAACCTAAATGTTAGAACCAAGTGTTGCGGAGTTATTCGCTTAATAGTTGGGGGGGGGGGTGCTTGCTGTAGATATGTTACACCCATGTCGAATTTTTAGATAAAATTGGTGTCAATCGTGTTAGAATTTCGTTACCTACATACGAGTTGGGCAAAAGTTATTACATGTCATTGACAAGTAATCGGTCAGTGGTTTTGGCTCGATGTGAACTTCGTCATCAAATCTCTGGTTATGTAGTACCAACTTGACAAACACTGCGGCTTTTAGTCGCTCGCCTCAAGGAGACTGGTTCAGCACTTTACAGCAGCAGACGTGTCCGGAGAATTTATCGCCAATAGTTTTGAGAAAAGTGATAAGAAATGCTGGGAAACGAGCCCAAATGTGTATTAATTCTGGCAGCGGTCATTTAACCGATTTAATCTTAAAAAATTTAAATAACCATAAACAACAAACAGAAAAACTTCCTTTTATTTACAAACAAGCTTATGCCTTAAGAAATCGAGTGAGGACTTTTGCGCTATATTGTAAATGCTGATTTACGACCCTCATAACCTCAATAATTATAATAATTAATAAACAAAATATGTGACCCATAAATCCATCAAACATAACACCAATTTTAGTTTGTTTTATCTACCTATATCCAGGTTTTACATTTTTGTAGTTCTATAGAGTACAAAATATAGTTTCATTCACACAGGCTTTATTCCTTTTACCCAACTTGAATTTAAAATGTTTTTAATTCTTCACTGGTAAGCTGCATCTCAGAGCAATTGGATTGATTTCCGAAATTGTCGTTAGATTGCCATAAATTTTTGTACCAACTTTTAATGTAATGAAATAATTTGTGGAAGTAAGTTCACATATAGTACACATTGAACGAATGTAAAAGATTTTCCACTCTGTTTTCGATATTTGATCATGCGGAATGTTACATTATTTGAAAGAGTATTAATATCAAAGCAATACGGTATCCAATCCAAAAATTTAATCAACCGAAAATGTCAATTCTTTTGAACGATATTCCCATATTTACGTCACTTTGGTGTGTTTAACTTTTTCATCAAAAATAAAAAACATAAATTTATAGAATTTTATAATATTTTTAGTTTCTTTAAATGGATTTTAAAACTGTTATTTTGGTAAGTATGGCATTTAGTAAAACGCCAAAACAATAAAAATTTGAGAACTATCGTTAGAAGATGCACTTAATGTAAAAGAAAGTAAAGGAATAAAAGGAGGGTGGAAAATTAATGAAGTGTGAAGTGTAGTTTTTGAAGTAGGTAGGAAACATAAAAATTTTCAAGAAGTTGTTTTCAAGTTTGTGTTATAAAATTTTGATATGGAAATGAAAAACGAAAACAAAATTTAGGTGTTATGGAAATTACACTGGTATTTTCAGTAAATATTAGCATAATTCCAGAAGTAAACGTCCTTAGAAAAATATACTTAATTGATTTACAATCTATACGATGGAATTGACTTTGGTAGTTAAGATAAAGTGTTATTGTTACTGTAAACTAAAAATGAATTGACAAAGGCAACAATTATTATTGGTAATAATAACAAAAACTATTTACGTTGAGGTTGATAAATATTAGTTCATTTACCAATATATAAGCTTTCAATTTTAGAAAGTGGAAGCTTTGGAAGCTTAGATAAACTAAGTGAGCTCTTAAAAAAGGAAAAGAGAAATAAAATTGTGAAGCGGTGCGAAGAGAATTGTTTGGGGTGAGAACAATACGACTAAAAGTAACAATAATACTAGAGAACGACAGGAACAAGTAAATATAAGGGTCTTTAAGAATCTTTACAATAATAACATCAAAACAGCATTGACGAAATTGTAACATTAAAAATATCTCTATCACGTTTTATTATTATGTTTGATCTTAAAAGGTAAAATAAAGGTATACAAAATTTTATTGTTCTATTTAAGTTATTACTGTAAGGATTAAAATTTAGCGTTTTATGTAAAATGTCCTACTGGCTTGAAAGAAAGAATAACAAAGATATCTTCTTAAGTGTGGTTTTTAATTTAAAAATACAACCAAAAAGAGAAGCAAAGCCCTTGCAAAGTAGTAAATTTTTTTTGCAGACAATAAGTGGAGAAGCGTTCAACTTGGGAAAGGAAAAAATTAGGACGCGCTGGAATTCCGACGCGTATTTGATCAACGTCTCTTTTGTATGCGAATTCGTAATGTTGCAGTTCTTCACTCAGTTGACGTCTCTCGGTCTGCTGATCCACTAAACGTTTTACCAAATCACAGCCATTATCCGGCATTAACAATGTCTCAATGGCTTTTGAATGTTATTTTCGTTGTGAATCAACTTAAAAGCGCACGACAAACAATTCAAGTAATTTGAGTTTTGTATTTTGAATCGTAATTAGATCTAAAAGATATGTACGCCGAAATAACATTATCGGACACCATACTTTAAGCTTCAAGTGCCGTTGGCAATCGTTTGGTATGCATTGACTTTTTAATGAAAACACCATGAGAAAAAATTAAAGCAAAACGGAATTAACCTCATTATCGATAGATTCCAAATTATACGTTCCCGATGTAGCTAATTGAATATTACGAGAATGTAATTATCGTTAAACAAAGTAAAGTAGAATATTTGGTCGTTCAATATATCCATTTCGAGCAAAAACCAGAAATTTCACTGCAATGTTAATTTTGCATAATTTTATTTACTTTTTTTCTGGGGTTGGTATAACCCAAACAACTTGGCAAAACGAAACTTTTCCGTGAATTGTCCGTCGTTTGTGAAATGTAATGATACCATCAAGTTTATGTTCCGTCAACGTAATTAACACAAAAAACTTAAAAACTCCAACAGCATTTTCTTGTAATATAAATGTCTAAACCTTTTGATAAATTGAGAAAATCGACCATGTAATCAGAATTACAATTCAACGTTTAGAAAATATGGTTGTTTCAGATCTTTTAAATCATCGATATGCCAATATAAATTACGGTTTACTTCATCAAAACTGTTGTGTTCATTCGTGAAACTTCCACGCCCTTCAGCGGATGCGATTATAATTATTATTAAACCCAAAGTCAAAATCGGGTGAAATTCACTTCCTAATGTGGCGAGCTTAAATTCTGCACGTGGTCCTGTGGGACAAAGGTGTTACGTTAGTTGTAAGCGGATTTATGTAGTTAAAGACGGATTTTGGGAGGCAAATTTAAACAGAGAAGGGACCGTTATAATAATATTTTATTATTTTTTTAGTTTGTTTATAAAATTTAGTTTAAATATGGTCAACAATTATTATGGTTTTATTAAAAACAGTAATATTTTAATATTATTTAATCTAAAGGTAACAACACACATAATAAAGCACTATAAAATATTTTTATGAATTAAAAGTTATGTGTTGTGCTTCAACATGGAAACACAAAAAATAAGAAACATAAAGGAAAACGTAAAATGAAATAGGAAAATAATAGTTATTAGAATGTTTAAGGTTGGTATTTTACGACTATAACAACTGTAAAGCAATCAACATTATACATTATCACATCGTTTTCCAATACCGAAGGAACGATAAGCTCATCAACTTTGCTTGTAAAACTGGCAATTTCAGTTTGCAAGACTTTTCAGAATACGTTTGCGTAACTTTTCATTTACAGTATATGATAAGAGCGTCTGGCAGAATAAGTCGATGTTATAATACATTCTAAATTAAATTTTTTATTACATATTCTTTACACCGACATCGACACGGTAAGAAATAAATAAAAAAATTGACACTAACACAAAGAAGCCCTTAAATTCAAAGTAAGATCAAAGTAAGCCGTGTAACCCTGTTTGCTTTTGGGATTGGGATAAGAAGCAGTACGAGGAACCACTTATCGGCTATCTGACTGTTACTAAGCGGCCGTACTCAAACAATACCTTCATTCCGCTTTCCACTTTACAAGAAAAACGCTTCTTTCGTATTAGACCTTTACGTGAACATTATGGCATTTTGGCACGGATTTCAATATCCGCTGTAAGAGCGCAATTCATTTGGCGCACCCGTTTCGCTAAATTATTGTTGAGGACGCCCCAGAATTTTTAATGAAGGTTTTACTTTAATGAATTTACATATTTCAATTAAAGAAAACAAAGAACGGATTTGAGTTTTGAAAATATTATAAACATGTGGGAAAGGTTTTCATAGTTTTTTTTTCTAATAACAAAAAATGTGTTCAGATATAATAGAACGTAATTTGCAATTAAATAATTTACTTACAAATGATACCATTCCAAACTTTGATAGCCACTAAAATCTGTTTCAACTGATAGGGTGTGCTTCTAGAGCTTCGTAAAGCTCATAGCCTGTGCCCCCAAGGCATAAGCGGTGAGTTTTCGCACTAATATCGGATATTGGACACAAAGTGCAGCCATTAGGGTGGCTAGTATGGCCAGAATAGCTAGGAACAAGTTTGCTCTTCATTGCGGGTCAAGCACTCTACGAGTGGCAACTTCAGAATGAGCTAGAATGACCACTTCAGTAACTCATTTCTTGTTGGCTTCTGTAATTTCTAAATGGCAAACAGTTATGTCAGTATAAACCGAGACGAAGGAATTTGTAATATTTGCAATACAAGAGAAAGTCTTTATATTATAATAATTTACATTTTTGGACTTAATTGTATCGAGATTCTGTTTATTTCATTAAAACTATGAATTAACTTTTCAATTTATCATCGTCTCTTTCTAAATCTCGAAAAGCTTTATAATTAATTAAAGCTGCTAATGAAAATTCTTGCTTTGCTTAATTAAAAATTTGCGCGAGGAAAAATATTCTTGATATTTATATTAGCGTCGTTGTGGGCAGTTAAGAAAATGCGGCCAATGTCTGATGAGCATTTGATATTCTGATAAGGATTTCACCATTTACGATCCAATTAAATTGTTTTCAGCCTCGGTGCTCGTTAACCAGCTTGTTATTTGTTTAAATCAGAGAAAACGCCGATGTTTAGTTGATATCATCGCCACCCTAACGAACAATTTAATTTACCGCATTCAAAGACTTTACTTATGATAACTAAAATGTTTGACAATATCGTTTACACTGATGTACGGTTCAAACAGTTTCGGATTTGAAATTTTTTAATTTATTGCTTTCTTTTGTTAAAGCAATTAAAGTTTTTTTTGTATGTACCTACATATCTTATTATTGTATCATGTTACAAAGAATAGTTACATAGTTTTATTAAGATAAAATTTATTTGGGTTTGTATATTTTAAAAATAATATAGATTCAACATGCAACATTTCGTGCAAAAAGGGATGAATTTCGTTGTAAATCAATTGCTTTTCCTTAGTGTTGTAATAAATAGTTTTATATCCAAAGATTTATAAAATGTAAAACCGGCCAGTCGGAATACAAAATTTTGGGATTCAATTTTATCCACATCATTTTGTTGCTATTTTAATATATTAGTAAGCTCATGGTTCAATTACCTAATTAGCTTTAAAATGTACATTTTATATATTATTATACTCGTAGTGGAAAATATTTACAATGCCGTATGTATGTACATTATACATTACAAAATATTATGTATTTTATGACAATAAGGAAAATATATTATATTGTATGTACACTATATTATAGTTTTACTCGATAATAATATTTGAAATTTATAATGCTAAATCAAAAAATAAAAACCTCTATTAAATCATTAAGCACCCAATTTGATGTGGTAGGTTGGGGAGTATACAGAGATTAATCGACAGAATCAGTCAACTTTCAATTGTGGATTATAAATTGTTTGGAATAAAAAATACCAACAAAAGGAAATATAAAATATTTTCTTTCTAAAAATGCACACACAGTTAGATCCTTGAAAATCGCTCTTTAAAAAAAACATAAAAAATATATTAATTCACTAATATCTAAATTTTAAGCAGTCAAAATAAGTTCGTAATAAAATAAGTCCGAGGATAAAAAACTTGACAAGATGAGATAGTTAATTTTTTATTTTATTTTTATTTTGTTAACTTTGGAAAGTATGGCAAAAAATTCAATTATAAACATATAAATTTTATAAACTATTGTAAGAAACTGTTAGAAAAAGTTCTATGGAAATCTCTCCTAGCCAAGTTTTATCTTGCATCTTGGCATGGCTGTGGTTTTTGCCACAACCGACATAAAGCATGTATCGAGATAGTTATTTCTTATCAAGTTTTTTAGTGTAAGCAATAAATAATTTCTTTAAAAACCTGTTTTCCATAATGTAAAGCAATTTTCTAGTTCAAACGGGAAATTTTTTACAACATCAATTTATGATTGGTTCTTTCAAACGCAGCGACACAGGTAAACAAATTCAATTAAAATAAATCGAACTGTAATTATTTTATAAATATACTATAGGTATGGCTTTTTAACTCGCAACATAAATAGTAATGTAAAATTTAAAACATTTTCTGTTACTAAATAATTTGACGACAGCTACATATGAACAGTCAGCTGGTTAATATATAATTGATTTTTATTGTTACTATTAGTGTAGGTATGAAAATGACGTCAATAAAGAAAAGGTAAATAAAATGGTTATACGTCTCTCACTGAGACCACGTGCTTCTCATATGGAAGTATATGGAACGAATATATTTCAATGTTAACCTGCTGAGAGTGGACGTTTGGTCAAGAGTTACCACGTGACACACATTAAATTTAACCACTAAAATAATATTAAATGGTGGTGCATTAGTAATCTCAGCATCCACAGAAGGTTTGTTAAAAAGTGTTAGTAAGCTAAAAAAAAAAAAAAATCATTTTTCCTTCCCCCCCCCCATCCTTAATGACACAAATGATACCGCGAAGTCCATCAAGATATTGATATTGTTTGATATTTTTCACATCAAAACTTATTAAATTAAACTTTTGTATTTGAAAGTAGTACTAAAATTAAAACTACCGAATTTAAATTAAATTTTCTAGAAGTTAATTTCATTTTAATTAAAGTTTTTTAAAAAGCTATTAAGGTGGTACTAAAGACTAAAACCGACTAAACTTCCAATGAATTTTTTTAGAATTATTTTACTGGAACCTTTTTACGTGTACCTTAGATTATTTTATGTAGATTTATATATCTTCAATTATTTTAACGATTATCTCTGATGTACAGTTTATGTTTGATATGCAATTAATCAATTATTACTTCTTGTATTTTAGGTTATCATTTTTTTATTCAAAATATTACATCTCTTTATCTTATCTTATAAATGGATCATTTATTAACTACTTACTTATATTCAAACAAAATTATTATTAACAGATATTATAATGTACAACAAACCCAAACAAATCACCCCAGCAACCCTTCTCGTGCTTATACCTAATATATTGAGAACTTTGAAAATGATAAACACAGCATTAAGTCTAATACATTCCACTTCTATAATTCCTGTCAATTGTCAAAAGTTTAGGGAAAGTATTGGCAATATCCGGGAGGCATTAAAACATTTAAGTTTATAATTATACATACAATGCTTCAAGATCATAATTTTTGACAACTATGTCACTTACATACCTAAAGGAAAGAATAGTTACAATAAGAACAAGAAGCGAACAAAATGGCCGCCGCCTGATTGGTTTTCATTTGGGGGTCCAAATTAGTTAACTAATGAAAACACTGTAAACGGCGGCCATTTTGTTGGTAAACCTGCGCACTGAAGAATGTCACTTTTTTTCCTATAGTAATTATTCTTTGCCTACCTAAAGGTACGAATAGAAAGAAAGCAGGTTATCTGATGACTAGGTAAATAGGTGCTAAATATCTTCATTATAATTAATTACATGATAGCTGGTACGAAAAGGAAGCATTATAAAGCAATTAGAAAGATATACAAGTGCACCACTCGACGTCGGAATATCGGTAACAAGTATTTTGGTGTACTTTTGCATTTATGCATTTATTTTAAGTACGATTTCAAGCAAATTTTTTAACGTTTAATTACGGTTATCTAAAGTATTCACTAAAAATTTTTGAATAAAATGAATACATTTGGTTAAAAAGGCATAATATTGCCTTTTCAATGTTGATACCAATCGCTATTTAAATAAATTAACTGGATAGTATTGGAATTTTCTAATAGCGAATAGCAAACATACTCTATAAATGCATCGGCTAGCTAGGACTCTTCTAATATTCCTTGGATAACTCAGCGAATACACTGAACGACACCCATTTAATTCAATAAATCTCCCGTTAATGATGAAGAAAATTTAATTGTGGAAAAGATAATTTTGTGCTTATTGTCATAAAAGCAACAGATTATTTGCACTTTTATTGAAATTGCAACAAATGCAAGTCCCGATTGACTACTTCTATCGTTTATGAAATGAGATATTTACTATAAACAATCATTTCCTGCTCCTTGCATTCACGAAGGAATTAAATTGAAATAAACAATATTTAACAAAAATCGTTTTTGATTACCATAAAAAATGTATCCTTCTTCGAACGTAGTCTTTTTTACCGACTTCGTCAGTATCCAGTTTCCTAAGTCAGTAGTTGATCCACACTTGATAGAATGCGCCGAAACCAATTGTATAATAAGTATTCTAAATAATTAACGATGAAACTTCTTCTACACTCAGGTAAAAACCAAATGGTAATCGGGTGAGTTTTTTTTTCAAGTTTAGCTAGGACCATCCAGGATTTATACATCTCAAATTTTCGATCATTAGCCCAAAATAACATTCGATGATCATCTAATATTCAAGAATGTGGTAATTTTTTCAATAATCGACCAAAAGTTCGCCATGAGGTTTTGTTTCACAAATCTAAAAATTTGCTTATTAATCAGCTTTATAAACTTACCCTATACAGGAATAACACCGCAGAATCAATTTTTCAATTCCAGAATCAAGTTTGACTCCAGATAATCTCAAATATTCGCAAATTAAAGACGGACAAAAATTCAAAAATCCACCTTCTAAGGGCGAGGATCCTCAAAGTCAGTTAGTTTATCCTCCTGCTAAATCGTTGGATATAATATTGTTATCGTGTAAGTGGGACTTTGAATAAATTTAACGTTTAATTTCCAAACGCCATCTGTCATCTGTTTCGAATTCGAATTTAACATAAATCACTCACAAAACATTGAAAACAGTAAGCTCAAAAGTAAATTATTTTCTAATTTACACGATATATTCTACGCTAACTTTCAGTTCTGCTGCTACAGATGACAGATGGCGTTCGGAAATTAAACGTCTTTATTCAAAGTCCCACTTACACGATAACAATTATATCAAAATATTTAGCAGGAGGATAAACTAACTGACGTTGGTGATCCTCGCTCTAAGATGGTTTCCAAAGGAAAACCTCGCTTCTCATTTTAAAATACATAATTTTACACCTGCACGTTATTATTTACTTCAGGTACAAACAGGAGAAAAACCTACCACAACAATTCCAAAATACTACTTCAATTCCTAGAAATGTCGAGGACGAATTTCCTTTTCAATGTTGAATTATCTGTTATTAGAGCCATACAAGTTACAACGTTCGAAACTAGAATTTTAAAAACTCTCAAGCACCAAAAATGTAAAATATTCTTTTCTTCAAATCAAACATAAAATTAATAAGCTTAAAATTATAGTTGCTTATCTGCTTATCATCGAATACGGAAGACGACAATATTATTGTCGTATATTGTTTGAGATAAAGAAGTTATTATTTGGGGTGGTAACTGTAATTACCAAAAAAATAATTTATTTTGGAAAATAAGACAAGTGAAATATAGTTGAAAGAGTGTTATTTCTTCTAGAGTGAAATTTCAGAGTGAAAAAATTTTAAAACGTTAAAATTTTGCGAAATATAAAACTTACAAACAAATTTATTCCCTAAAAGTATCCAAGGTCGACCGATAACGGCGGTTTAGCCTAGTGAAGAGATAACCGATTGAGCTAGCGGAATAGGAAGCGCGGAATTTATTAATTTTCATTTTGGATCCTGGAAAGCTTTTTTTGGGAACTGCTTGAAGGTCGGAAAATTAGAATTTTTTAAAAATCATTTCTTTATTTTGGTTTATACAAAAAATTAGTTAACTATTCGAATTCACTAAAAAGTGCATAAAAATACTGGTTGGTTTGGATCCCAAAACCTGAATAGGTTACAATTTGCTTCATTTCAATTCGTATATTACGGTAGTAGTGGTTAGGTGTGTTACAGACACATTATAGATCCATACATTACGAATAACAATGGAATATTTATGGGAAAAATTTTCTAAATTAATAAATTGCCTATAAGCCGTCAAGAATTTAAATATTTATGTTGAGGTTCAGTCCGAACAAACAAGAAACCAGGCTTGTAGGTGTGACTCTTTATTCGCAAAAGGAATAAACTTATGGAATGTATAAAAGTGGCTATAAAAAATATTCCACGCACCAGCGCACTACAAATAAAGGGTGGCAATACAGTTTTTAATTTATTATCGATGTTGTCCATTCCAGCTTGTGCAAATTTGAGAATGTGCTTAAAAATTAAGAAAATTTAAGTCGACTATAGACTTATATTGAGAGATTTATACACAGAGACACAACATACAATATTTGGGTTGTTAGTAATTAATAACAATCAAATCTAGAAAATAATACGCAAATGTTTTTATACGTAATAAACGTATAACGTTCGCCGAAGAAGTAATTCCGATTATAAGCTCCTTGCTCACTCAGCCAAATACGAAATATTTGAAATAAGAAAATGGTATATTTTATAACAAAACATCAATTTATTGTATTAATTAAAACCTGAATTAATAATAACATTGTTCTGTTTAACTAGTAGAAGCATTATTTGAGAGAAGCTTTTCTATATTTCTCTACCGGAAAATGTAAAACACGAGGCTCATAAATAAAACAAAAAAATTGAAAGAAAATTTTTTTTAATAATATACTGACTGGTAGAAATTCGTAGAGCCGAGTTAACAGTTTTTCCTTTGTAAAAATTACTAGGCAGGACTTTTGGGAATATAAATTTAAGAAAAAAATCATAATAGGTTGAGAAAATCATATATTTTACCTGCAGTATTTTACAATCTGAGAGTTTGTTTAGATTACAGAGTATCTCGGTTTGTATTCGAAATTAGCCATGAGTGCATTTTGATATCATTTTTAGGGTAAGGAGAAACCAATTACTTCTTTGTATTATTAAAAGATTTATTTGAGAAATACCATCGAACGATTGAAATTCATAGGCTGATCAACTTAAAATTTTTCTTTGTGTTGACGTCGTTCCATGCTTTAGGTGTAGATCCTTGTGTCTTACGGGCTTAGCGTCGGCATTGTCACATAACGTAAAGCCAAATATATATTTAGGACTCACATTTGGTGGGCTTAGATACAGAAACCATCATTCAGCGTTCTCTAGGACGAGACTAGTAATCTCCAAGCACGCAATGGAGCCCTAGCTGCGATGTTGCAATGTAATAATGGGATTGAGACGAAAGAATACGATGTCATAAAAGTTCACTTACTTTGGCAAGTTTTACAAAAATGAGTAAATAAAAACTATTAAATATGTACGTGTATATAAATGTAATTCTGTTTTATATTATTCGTGGTAAATACTTTTTCAAATTTAAGCAAAAGCTTATCGCTTCTCCAATAACCCTCGAAATTTAGTTATAATTTTACTTTATAAAGTAGCCGAATAAGTATCTGTTGGGAATGGATAATTTTGTTGTAATGTCTAAGTTCAAACCGCCGATATTTATTGTGCTGACCCTAGCTATATATTTTCGAAGCGCCCGAGCCGCATTGAAATTCATTGCGAAAATCGTTGTAAAACCTCTTTTTACATAATTATAACAAAAGATTATGGAAGGTTTTCTTTTTAATAGAAATTTAATATGTATGTCAAATATTTTATTCCATAAATATTTATATATTAATGTTTTTATGGTTTGCGGCTGCCCACCGCTCCATATAATATGGTTAAAGTTGAATTTTTCTGTTTAGATACTACAGATCTAGATTCTATAATGGTAATGAATAAACTTTAGTTTACTACCGCAATGACCGATGGTGAGTGATGTCTTGTCTAAGTTGGGGTCAAATGGGAAATGTTTGTATAGATATCCCGGTCGTATAGTTAACCGTAAAAATCTAAAATTTTCACTATTTCCCTTGTGATTTAATAAAGCGATTTCTTCTATTCTTCATAGTTTTATTGAAATACCTGACATCTAAAAGTTTTTCACAATTAGCTACTAGACAAACTGTTACGTATAAAAATTTATGAGGCATCATACTCCGAAGTTGGAAAGGCAGATGATGACTATACCTTATAAACATGTCAATGCAAAATCGAAAAATGTTGTATTTTGATAATTATTATTTTAAAATTTCATACAAAAATGTTCGTGACAACTAAATAATCAAAATATACGACGGAAATTTTATTCCAAATAAAACTGTTTCGTATTTCTTCTAGTTATTTTAGCGTTTCTGTTGTGCACCTTTGAACAGTTTTTTTATCTTGCTTTTAACAATATCAAATAATGCCAGATTTCAATTCAAAAGATTTCTCTGTTGCTGAACGACATTAAATTTATTTCAATTATCAAGTGAGGAATGTTTGATGAGATGCTCCGGTCGGTCCGTTAACGTTAATTTGTACAATTGTTCTACTAACCAAGTGGTTTAATGGCTCATTTGAAATTTGTCGACTAGAATTTAATCTGCTCAGGTTTTTGATTTTTTACTTTTTTAAAGAGAAATGCTTTTTATGTAAACAAATATTTTAAATTAAACAGCGATAGCTGCGTATTATTTCTTTAGGCTGATGCTTTTCATCCGATGAATTGCTAGTTTTATTTATTATCAAAACCGATACGAACGAGGTTTCTGTTACGGTATGAAATTAATCTGCTATAAATTTAAAAAGTTTGCAATATCACTTATCATCGTCACATGAAGTTTTCTGGAAAATACGAATAGGAAGTGTTCAATTTATATACATCAAGTTTATTATGACGCCTTGACATGCTAATTCTCAGACGTTTAGCAAAAACTTGTTGTTTTACACAAGATTGAATTTTTCATAGTAAATTAAACTTTACGATATTTTTGTCTGTTTTTACGCCAAAGTCGTGTGAGATTAATTTATTTTTTAACCGCATGTTAAAATTCAGAAAAGTGTAAGTGAATAATGATTATAGCTGTAGCTGACAGAATTATCTGAAGAATGTTACTTTAAAGAAGACCATTCTAAAAGTATAAAATGGAATAGGTAGATTATAAAACTTAAAAAAATGAGGGGTGCAAAGTAATTGGAGAAGGAGTAATGTCTCGAGTTGAGACATGTACGACACATAAGGCGGTTTTGGTGATGATTAATGCGACGACCGCGACTCTAAAAGACGACCTCGTAATAAAGCTTATGTTTATCTTCAACAGGAGCTGTCATAGAAACGCGTATATTACTCTTTTCGCAGGTTTAAAGCTTAAGTCTTTTCGTTCATTTCATTTATACCCACTTTCCCAAATAGACTAGAGAATATTACTCATTGAACTTGGTAAAATAAGAAATATATGGGCACTTCATCTAAGCCCTTACTAAAACTTAATAGATATTAGAACGTGCAGATTCCGAAATAGGATTAAAATAACTGCCTGATAAAAAAAACACTAAACAGTAAATTTTGTTTTCAACACAGATTTCTGTGTTTAATACTTTAAGCTCAATTTTAATTTGGTATTATTTCCCGTTTTTGTGTTCACTGTTCATTTCAATTTATTATACTATTTTTAAATACGTGGTTTTATCTTAGCATTGAATATTTGAATCATTTCTTTTATTTTTTAATTCATTACCTTTATACTTTGCATGCAACTAACACACTCGTTAAATAAAATTATTATTAGATGTCACAAGTATGATTAGAACTCGCGTTAATGATGTGTGAATTAACTCACAACCTTTAATTATCTTTAGAATACTTTTTTCTTGATTCAAATACTATTGTGTGATGAATTATATTCTTTTTTACTTCTTGATTATTCTTGATTACGAATATAGCACAATAAATAAGGGTAGGTTAGATCAAGTTAAACTTTAGAATTGCAATGTTTGTACCATTATTTCGGCAGCATAGTTTGACAAACTTTAAGTCAATCCAAAGCTACAAGATATTGAACTACAAACCAGACTTAGTTCAAACACGTATTTCCACCTCAAAGATTAAATTATATAGGCAGAATTAGTGTTTATGTCACAGGTTAAATGCTATTTGTCGAAATGTATAAAGCCGCGAAGAGAAATATTCCCCATACATTTGAAATAATTAGAGTAACAAAATATTAACAGATACTATAATATTACGAGAAATATGTTTTATAAATTATATCATTAAGGTAGCCTCCGTTCTGGTCAATGAAAGACCAATAAGACAAAAGCAGATGAAAATGAGCCTCATCGCTGAAGAACATAAGGGCATCATGCGGGATATTGCGCCAAGAACGGCTTCGCATGTATTTTTTCGTGAAAGAAAATCGCGTGAATTACAGTTTTACACCAGTGCCAATTTGTATGGATGCATGCAATTGCAGTTCTTTATGAAGAATCCGTCTCATAAACCATCAGACATCAAAACAGTTGCTTGTTTGCGTGCAAATCACCTAACCTACTCGAAGTTTTCGGGTAACCTGACCGTTGTTGAAGCTCCAGAATTGTTTTTCTGCACATCACCGGTTTTCCTAAAGCTGTCCACCCATAAAATAATGGATTTCTGGTCAGGAATCAGGATCAGGAAAGTGATTCCTTAATGCACGTTGTGTGGCGATGATTGAACTGTCGCTTGAAAAGTACGTCTCTAAGGCGAACGCGCTTTCCTCCCTCGTCCACTGCATGATCGTTATTAAACTTACATGACAGAAAACTTTAAGTTTCGTTCTTTCGAATGAATGCCACCCCACCCTTCTCGGAATAACTGTCGGTTAAGGGCACGCGTTTCTAATAAGGAAGTTATCTCACCCCGTAGTTGATGCACGTTGAAATGCAGATAATAAAAAAGAGAGGTTTTATTCACTTAATTTTCTTTGCTTGCAGAATGCAGACGTTATATTAAAGTTATTTTACGAGCTAAAATTAGCGTTAGGTGTAAGAAATCAACTACTGAGGGGTATTCATCCATACCCCATAGAGCCCTCGGTCATAGTACCACGACTTATTGATATATCTATTTGGAACGGTTTTAATTTAAGAAAATCAATGTTAGAATATACCTGAAGTTGATTTTTGAGACTGAGGGATTGGAGGATATTCCAAACGACCTAAGCATTGACGAAGTTAGGTGGTTTGAATTTGCTATGCACGTGGAAACAAAGAATAATTAGTTGTTTTCGTTGTTGAATTAGCACTTCCCCAATTTGATAGTAGATCCACCTATAATACTCAAAACAAGACAAGCAGCTCTAAATATCAGACGTAGGAATGAAGCCCTTCAAGAAATATTATATTGTAGTGTTTAAAACACCAAAAAGGCGAAGTACCACGGCCACTATTTTGCCGTAGAGCAAAATTTGACTTTTGCTTGGATTGTGGGACAAACTCAATAGAAAAAAAATTGTGGTGTTAATTAATTTAGTGCAAAGGAATAAATACATCAAGTACAAATTTGAGTTTTTACGACAATCTCGTATTTAAGTCGTGAGTGTGGTTGTGTGAGACAGCGCAATCACATTTACTGCAAAAACGCTCTCTAAATTGCCCCGAGAAGCTCTCATTAAGGTTGAAAAAATAAATGCAATATAAAAATGTTTACAATAAATTTACTGACACTTCAAGAAGTTTGCACCGTTTGAGCACTGCTGAAAATATTGCGCTTCTGAATTCCGCTGCTTTCATAAATGTTCACCTGACGATGACGCCTTGAACACATGTGTTTTTGCTCGTGACTAGAAATTTGTAGTTTATTCACCAAATCTGACCAGATATTCGCCCTCGTGTTCGTGTTATTCCTCCACGGATTGCTGATTACGTGTTGCGTGTAAATTTCCAGCTGGTTAAAAGGAATTATCATCCAAAACTGTAAGCCAACCTCAAAGTTGCGATTTTGCTCTAATTTTCCCAATGTTACAAATACGGAGTTTTTCAACTTACTCGTCGTTGTATTGAGCAGCATTAATCGACTTAACAAACCGATGACCAACGATTCATCCAAAGAACAGACTGTGACAATTGCCTCGCTCGTGCACAAAATGGTTCGTTCACACCGAAATTTCAGTGTTCGCGCTGCACGGGACCTCGTTGAATCGCCTAAAAACTACCCCGGACCTCAAACTGTGGATCCAGAAAAATCAAAATTTTAATTTTACTCACAAAGCGAAGCAAGAACCTCCGTTATCCTTCAACGGCGTTGTAGAAAGCCTTCAATTCGGTCGTGCCACCCGCGACAACCAAAATTACACAAAATTCACTCTTATCTTCTAGATTCAACAAAATGTCACCGTACACTCAAATTTCAAGATCCAAAAAGCAGTAAACAAGACAGTGTTAGTGTTGGTGTCTTTGGCAAACCTTTTATACTCAAAATTCGTTCTCAACGTATACGGGTTTCTATTTCCACCCCTACTTGGTTCTCAAATAAATCCCCTGTTCCTTCTATTCATTTGAATCACAACAATATGTATGAGAGTAATTTGATTCCGCAGCTCACCAATTGCGAATTTCAAAATCGCAAGAAGAAGTTTACCTAAAAACAATTAATTGTTTACCACCATTTAATTATTATAAAATACCTTGATGATTTAAGATCGTTTTCTGTGTCAATCTAGTTAAAAATAGAAATTTTCCAAAGAAATTGCTCTCGAATTGCATGCGCTGTGTGGCACGTAGCGCCGTCTTGTTGGAACCAGATGTCGTTGAGATCTATATCTTTCAATTTAGGCCACAAAAATTGTTTACCTCTCGCCGGTGACAGTTATGGCGGAGTCAGCTTAATTCTGGAAGAAGTTCGAGTCAATTTGATGATTTCCCCAACATTAATTAGTATAACCTCAAAATTTAACAGCTGTAGCTTCACTAATATGACTTCTTTACATTGTAAAAGTTTTAATGCCCCCCCCCCCATTGGAAAACCCTATATTTTCAGGGTATCCCGTCAGAACATTTTCATATTAATTTGCATAAGTTTTTATACATTTTTTGGTCATGTACCTGATATTGGATTTCAAACAAGTTTACCCCACCTAACTTTTACTTTTGTTTACTAAATAAAGTCAGCTCTTTTTTTCTTCAGCTCTGTTTACGTTTATGAATTAGGTCATTTTATTATAACAGTATATAATCCTGTGGAAGAACAATATCGAATAAGAACAAATAAAGAACTATATAAAGATCCGGATATAGTACAGGAAATAAAGGCACAACGGCTACGTTGGGCTGGACACGTCCAGAGACAACCCGATAATAGACTGATCAAATTGGCTTGGGAAGGGGCTCCAGGGGGTAAAAGACCAGTGGGACGTCCAAGAACAAGATGGAGAGACAATATCATATCAGATTTGGAAACATTAGGATTGCAATACGATGAAGCACTAAACCTGATGGAAAACAGAGAGGAATGGAGGACAATTGTAAAGTCAGCCAACCCGGGGTTGTAGCGCTACGAAGAGAGAGAGAGAGAGAGAGAGAGAGAGAGTATAAGAGTTGAGGAGCGAGTAAAATAATTGGGTGACACAGAGGGGATCTATTATTATTTTTAGAACATCACATACCCTACTTTCTGAAGCTAGACCGAACAGCTCAGATCTGCGTTAAACACAATGTAAACACCTTTCTAACTTTGTTAGAATTTTAACTCAAGATCAATAATTTGCCAGTTTCCTATTAAAAAGCGGAATCAAGTGGAGTGGGTCGATGGTAATTGGAATCAACTGAAATTTAAATAATTCATGATTGCGTATGAATTCAAATTCAATTCAGTAATCGCGAGGAAGCAAAATATTTATCGTATCATCAACTCTAACAAGATGACAAAACAAATATAAAAAACTCGGATAAGTTGCGTATATAAAAAAGTAATTAAAAAACTTACCGAAGTGGCAGAAAACTTACATTTTGAGGTTAATCGTCTTATCTGTTTAAAAATGAAAAATAAAAAAATACTGTGTTAATAATTTATTACAAGGTGCTAATTAAATCTAAGAGAAAAACTGCCTGAATCTCTGGGTTTCTTAAATTATCTTAACTTTACAACTGAAAATAGAAGAAAATTGATATATTGCATTACGCCAACAAAATTTGGTGATAACAATCTGAGTACCGGCACATTTACATTAAATGCGAAATACACATAAAGTGGAATAAATTTAGCAAATAAATTGAATTTGTAACAAATCAAAAATTCGTTACAAGCTTTCCATTTGTGTACTTCAGTAAATTGCTTGGCGCATCACCAGTTGAATAATACTGTTATATGTGGTTGAGAAACTATTGCCAACGGTTGTGGTTATAGAAGTTTCAGACGGTAATAAGTTTAAGAGAAACACAATGCTTAACTGAATTTTAAGTTGAGGTTCCACCTTAGCTTGTCTAGTGTCAACTGTAGACTTACCACGAAGCTATAAAGGATACCTTTTGTTCCTGTAATTCCACGGATGCACTCAGAAGTACATAAAATTAACATTGTCAAAAATAAGATAGTAAAAACTTATAGAACCAATTTTAGTTGAGACATTTAACGCAAAAAATATGAAACCCTCTATATATTTAAGAAGGTGCTTTGAAAAGATAAATTTACGGTTGACAATAGATGACGTTTCAATCAAGTAACGATTCAAGAAAAGTCGTTATAGAAAGTGGCAACAAGCGTTTTTGTGTTTTGCGAAACCAATTTCTTTTTCGTTCATTCTATTCCGATTTCTTTTTTCGTTTCGACTATTACAATAAATTAAGATTAACCATATTCAATTTTGAAGTTTTTAACAGTGATAAATGCACAAAATGTATGTCGTGTTTGGCTACAATATTTTACATGGTTTGTTTAGAAAATGAACAAAAGATACATGGTAATGTGTAATATTGTAAAATAACATCCGACACGAAGAAGACATTAAAATGGTGCAATAAATGTGGTAAAAATTTAAAGTCAAATGGTGTGAGTGCAGAATTTAAAATCTGGTTGTAATATTGTAGCGTTCAAATAAATATAACGGATAAATTGTGCAAAATGTAAAACTGAAGCACCTTCACATATTTCGTAGGTATCCTTTAATCCTCCAGTATAAAATCAATCTCTAAATGCATGTAATCCTGAATTCTGAAAGGAAAGCACGTGCTCAACTGCACATAAAACCACTTCTGCCACACAAACTAAATCACACAAATATGACCCTTTGGAAAACACATCATTATGATAAATTGTTTCAGTAGCACGTAATTGTATGTAAGTACAATTGGCATCAAATAAAATGTGCTAATACCTTAGACAGAAGCTGAGATTTCTTTTAAAATTGCGTCTTAGTTTATTTTTGTCTGCTTATAACATCACAAAGAGACTCGTTTTCATTTATTCGGTCTCTATTGTTAACATACATACCACGAAGCTTTGAGATCATTAGTAGAGTTTATTGCTGCCTTGAATTCAAACAAAAAACAACCAATTTCATAGCTATATCTTATAAAAAGCATTAAGCACTTTCTGTCGTATTGAGATAATTATATTATTACAATAAATATATATACAATAAAGTAAATTTAAATTTTTCTTTTAGATCATGGGACGCAAACTTTATAAATTGTATTGCAGAATCTAGAGTTTCTCGAGAAAGCTTCTTTTGCTTAAAGGGTATTTTTGTTGAAGAAAATCTAATTTATGAATTATACAATATTGTATAAAGAAACTAATTAAGAACGCGTAATTTAAAAATACACCTAAAAATTGCTGAAGATATAAATTTCGTAGCTTATTTAGTAATTTCTACATGCTTACGTGACATTTTTCTGAAAATTTCATTAAACGGGTGTAACTGATATACAATTACAGATGTTTATATCAAAACAATCTGTTTCAATAAATTTTTTATTTTTCTGCTTTCAGTTTAACTTAATTTTTAAGTGGTAATAAATCGAAAATTGCTAAAAAAGCAATGAAGTTCTGCCGCAAAGTTTGCGATTACGTAACCGAAAAGTAATTCAATTTATTTTAAATTAATCGAGATATAAGTTTAAAGATATTGGAAATGCGAGCTTAATTGTAATCATCGTTGATTAATTATTTGTGCAGGTTCTATTCATAGCGTAATCTGAAAGAATCACGTGATAGTCTAAAGCTATCAATCACAATCAATTTTAAGTCGGTGATTGATTGAGTTTAAGAAGAAGTATGTCGTCATGGATTTGTATTGTTTGACATGTAAATCACCATCTCAATTTACCTACCTTGACTAAATTGAAGATTTTTAATTTTGAAGTACATTACCCGATTTTTGCAGTACTATTTATTGTATTTTTAATCAATATAAAATTACTACCTAATACGTACGTCTATTATAGGTTTCAGTAAATAGATGCACGACTGAGTATTGTAGTTAACTAAACATTGACAAAGCTCATGACGAAATTCGGTCTCGCTGGGCTTAACATCAATGTTGTATTAAAAATCAACGCGGTCAATATTAAACTTCTGGAGCAAGATAACACTGAAATTCAGCTTGCTTGAATAGGTTATTGGATTATGCATTGTATCTCATGATAAATTTTAAAAATTTAATGAAAATTGAAATTACGAATAAACTTCTGCAATTTAGAATGAGATAAATTTGTAAACAGTCACTTTATTAATATATTTTTATATTTTATGCTGTAACTCGAAACCATCAGGAATTTTTAAATTGCTTTTTGCTTATTTGTTTTGCAGGTATAATCATATCTATTTACAATTAAAAGTACAACAAATTTTCATGAAAATTTCTATAAAATTCCAACATTTTTGTTTATCCACTTCATTATACTAAAACTTTCTGTTCAAATGCAATTTCACTATCTATTAAATAAAAATAGATCAAGACAAAATAATGTTGATTGTGATGTGATATGATCGGTTTTGAAATGCATTACAACGTTATCCGAACCCAACTACCAACCTTGCGAATTGGTGTTTGGTTTGTTAGCATTTTTAAATTTTTTTACCTAGACGAGGAGCAAGCCCGACGTAGAACCCCCAACCTGGAGGACCAGAGGGACGGCCAGAATAAAGTTCGTACTTCACTCGGATTCGAAACGAGCATTTAGCGTACATAGTCAACTAATTCGACCACCATGCTCCGACCGTCTCTTGTTGATTGTAATTTTATTAAATTATGAGACGGTCTGAATTCTAAATTCTCGGTTCGGCTCCGTAAGAACTTTATTCTGAGTCTCTCCCGTTGGAAGGCAGTGGCAAACCACATAAGATATTCTGCTAAGAAATATTAAAAATTTAATATTAAAACCCTCATGTTACCGAATAAAAAATCAACATATTCCACCCGGATGGGGTACCCGGGTACCCCGACACAATTTTTGCGAATTTATGTTTTTTAGTGCTTTTTTCGAGATTGTTGGTGTTTTGTAGGTAATATCACTTGCATTATAAAAAAGAAATCACCTGTTTTCAATAAAATCATCCGTTTTAAGGTCAATAATATGCGATTTTCAATAAGGGGTACCCCGACATAATTTTTGCGAATTTATGTTTTTTAGTGCTTTTTTCGAGATTGTTAGTGTTTTGTAGGCATTATCACTTGCATTATTAAAAATAAATCACTTGTTTTCAATAAAATCATCCGTTTTTACGTCAATAATATGCGATTTTCAATAAGGGGTACCCCGACATAATTTTTGCGAATTTATGTTTTTTAGTGCTTTTTTCCAGATTGTTAGTGTTTTGTAGGCATTATCACTTGCATTATAAAAAATTAATCACTTGTTTTTATTAAAATCTTCCGTTTTTAGGTCAATAATTTGCGATTTTCAATAAGGGGTACCCCCCCCTTTCTTTCCTTTCCTTTCGGGGTACCCCGACATAATTTTTGCTAATTTATGTTTTTTAGTGCTTTTTTCGAGATTGTTAGTATTTTGTAGGCATTATCACTTGCATTATAAAAAATAAATCACTTGTTTTCAATAAAATCATCCGTTTTTAGGTCAATAATATGCGATTTTCAATAAGGGGTACCCCGACATAATTTTTGCGAATTTATGTTTTTTAGTGCTTTTTTCGAGATTGTTAGTGTTTTGTAGGCATTATCACTTGCATTATAAAAAATAAATCACTTGTTTTCAATAAAATCATCCGTTTTTAGGTCAATAATATGCGATTTTCAATAAGGGGTACCCCGACATAATTTTTGCGAATTTATGTTTTTTAGTGCTTTTTTCGAGATTGTTAGTGATTTGTAGGCATTATCACTTGCATTATAAAAAATAAATCACTTGTTTTCAATAAAATCATCCGTTTTTAGGTCAATAATATGCGATTTTCAAAAAGGGGTACCCGGGTACCCCATTCGGGACTAGAGGCACAGTCGGTTATAATCGCGAAAAAATTGCATTTATAAAAATCTGAAAACTTTTAAAATCGCTTTATTTTATTTAGAACTATATTTTATAAGATGTCACAAAGACCCAATAGGCTGTGCAAAATACAAAATGAGATATACACCTTCAAAGTCAAAAAAGTACCCGGGTACCCCTATTCGGTAACATGAGGGTTAAAATTATTGGTCGCACGCACACTGGAACAAATTCCCAAATTTGTTGAAATTGCTTATTATGTATTTCTAAATTTTTGTTTGCAGTTGCTAAATTTTCGAAGAAATTTAAAAAAATTTAGCTTAAAGGGCCATATTCTATCTAGTGGGTCTGCTTGCCTGGAAAAGAGATATTTATATTAAACGTGCCATGCGATGTCAACCGAAAAATCGGTTGAATTTGAACTCTTTTTCATTCTTTCATATTTCTTGAGCTTTTTTTCTGTAGCTAGCAGTGCTTCCTCTTCTTCCTCTACTTCTCCTTCAGCTTCATCCTGCTCTGCATGCATATTCTCAATGATTTTATGAAGATCGTCTTCTTCGCGAATATTTGTCTAAAATCGAAATAGCCTGAAATCTACACATCATTCTGTGCACATCCGAGAGCAAGCACAAAAGTTTACTAAATTTATCAAACTGTCATTCTTCCGCTTATAGCATAAAATATGGATGAATCATTTTTCGTTCAGTGTAATGTTATATTTTAAAGCCACAAACTGCCACCTTAATTTCTGTGTACGAAATTTTTGGTTTCTAATTTTCAATTAAGGCTGTCTGTGCGGAGCACAGGTAGCCAAATATCTATTAGGTTAATTTTATCCACAAAATCATATGGTTATTTTTTTATGAATCTCTGTAGTAGGAGTTTGGTTATCTCGTTCTACCTGTGGTAACCTTGACACCTGCGTTGAATGAGCTCTGTGACGGCCATTATATTTTACCGATGTTGGAAAGTTATTTTGGGTTCGGCATTCCCATATGGAATCAATGGAGAGGATGGGACTAATCAACGTTTATTTATCCCCAACTTCACTACAAGTTTGCGCTTTTTTATTATAGAAGGGTGCGACAAGTTCTTCACTTTGGTCGTGACGATTTCTTGGTACCTTTTCTGGGAGGCTGTGTTATCTCCATTACAACATCGAGGGATTCTTCTATTCTACCATCTCTAGTGTTTAGAACAGCACCAAAGGGGTGCGATCGCCAGAAAACCATTAATTATTTTTGTAGCAGCGGATTTAAGAGATTAGTTTACCTCAATAATTCTGTACATCTAATACATTGAGATACTACCGTTCGCAGGTGAATTGATTCTTGTTTAATTACTGCCATGATCGAACATTTTTGGGGTTGACCACCGCACCGTGTCAAGTTAACTTTTGTTAGGCTTCCGCATCTGTCATTGACATTTTCACCACATTTTAGCGTCATAGCTTGAAATTTGTAAAAGTTACCCCGTCTTGAGTAAATCTATCTGATGCATATCTGCGATTTTGGTTTTGGTTTATTTAGTGTACGCCATTCGATCGATTAATATCTGTATTGCGTGTCACACTCATAAACCCACGTCTCGTCACAAGTAGTGATGCGTTCGATGAACGTTGGATCAGATTTAACTTCGCAAATTATGTCTTTCCCGACGTCCGTCAATGCAAAACTATTTTGCGAACTTTTTTGCATGAAATTCAACTCTTTCGACACCATCTTTGCAGCAATACGCCCGAGGACCAAGCCATTAATAAAGTGTCTTGAACGGATCCATAAGCAATGTTCGAATTCTCTGCTAGTGTCTGATGGTCAATTTGAGGTTTTCAGCCAACATTTATTTGATTTCATCAATTTTTTTGTCGCTTTTTGATAATGCTTGCCACTATGTTCATGCCGTTTGTGCTACACATAAACGTTTGTATTCGATAGAGTCATCATGACCGAAAGAGTTCTCAAATATTTCCAAGGTTTCGTTATCATTTTTAACACAAAACTCAATGCAAACTCGAAGGGTATTCCTGCAGGGTATCCTGGACTTTATTTGCTATGTTGTGTGTTTTGTGTGTCTCCTATATACTGCAGTATTGGAATCAAACATAGTCAACTCCACCAACTAACACCACGGTGTGGAGTGATGTGATCGATGGTTGAGTTACGGAGCGGAAATTCTGGGTTCAAGTCGCGGGCTTCGCAGAATTTCTTAGCCCGGCCTTCCGGTGGACATCCACACGCTGTGGTGAAAAGTTGTAGTAAAACGAGTAGCAAATGAGGATTAATCCACTTCGATAAATGGATTGTAACGACACCTTTTACTCGACTTTTGTCCAAATCCAACTCTTTTACTTCGGTGTTTTATGTAGATGACTGGCGTGCGGATATTTGTTTATCTTAAATAGTTTCCAAACGATTGCTCCAATCGAAACGTGAAGAACCCACGAACTAGGTAGGTGCAACCTAAGCTCTGGTACTGGACAGGGGTGTCCTTAGCTGGCCTTGTCTATCATAACATTATAGAGATGCGGGGCAAGTGGTCTAAATTAGAGCAATTTGTGTTACAAGATGGCAATGTTATTTTTTTCACTCCTACTTTGGTTAAATCCCAAACATGGCGTTGTAAGAAAATCTAATTTTGGCACGTCCGCCCCCTTATTTTATAAAATAATATCCACATTTTTAAATGGTGAAAAATGAATTAATACAAAATAACATTAATACACCTAATAAAGTAAAACGAAATATATGATATAAGCAAGAGGCATCAAGAGCACCGTCCAAGGACTACAAGTGGATGATCAAAACTATGAAGAGATGGATAAATTCTGCTACCTAGGTAAATAAATAGGAGTTGAGGTAAAAAGAGAAGGAGAGGTAAAATAATTTGCTTACCACGCAAATAAACATATTGAGAAACCCAAAAATAAGCAAAGGTACCAATATACAAATATATGAAACACTGATGAAACCACTGGTAAGTGATGGACTAGAAATCAGTAGTTTGAGAGCGGAAGATGAAGAGCAACTGCGCATATTTGAACGTCGAATATTCGTTAGAATAGAACGTCGTGAGAGGAATATGGGGCACAGTGGAGACGGAAGCGAATGAATACAGGCGCTTGTTGAATTTTGAAATCTTGAACAAGATTAAGGGCAAGGATATTGTGAAGTTCGTTAAGGCGCAAAGAATTGCATGGATAGGACATGTACTGAGAAGCTCCGAGACAAGAGCGATTAAATTGATGATGGAATGGAGGACAATGGGACGGAGAGGAAGAGGTGTACATATGTGTACATTTCCGAAAACAACACATTGTTTGCTGTAAGGAAAACGATAACCGCAAACCAGGGGATTAATCCACCCCGAGAAAAGTATTTTGAAGGTTCCTTCTTCTTCTTTAGGTACCTATCCGATTTCGGATGTACAGCGATCCCCAGACTTAGCCAAGAAGGCTGTACCAGGGAAATGTTAATGTTAATGGGGTGGTTTGCCTTCCCCTTAGTCCACAGATCAATTTTGGACTTATTTAGATCATTAACATTTTAAGGATTCTTCTTGGCATATTACTCTCGGTGGTTTGCCATTGCCTTCCGAGGGGAGACGGTCAGAATAAAGTTCTTACTTTACTCGGATTCGAACCGGGTATTTAGCGTTCATAGTCAACTCGAGTTGCCACTATGATGCGACCGCCTCCTTTAAGGTTCCTAAGAACGGTTAAAACCCACTTGGGTTGTCGAACCATATATGAATAAAATAATCTCTTTTTCTCAACTACAAATTATCGAGCCTTCGTTTACACCACTCCACGCTTCCCAGTTTAGAAATCGCTAGTCTACGGTATTGTGAAGGCGTTTTCTGTTGGGAAGCCTTAACGTTTTCGACCTCCGTTATAAGCTTATCTTACTCACTTTTTGCAATCACTTTATAATGGTTTTGACTTCCAGCTTGTAACGGGTGACAACTAGAAAATTGCACAAACTTTAAAGGTCAATATCTTTTAAAATACTGAGAAATCAAAGTCGACTATGTAACACAAATTATTACCCTGGATATGCTTTATTGACTTTGCATAGCAACTTTTTTGTTTTAATTTTTATTAGTAATAATAATGGCGTCGAAACAAGAAGTCCTGCGCGAACGCATTGTACGGTTCTATAAATCAAATATTAAATTCGGGAAAAAGTTTACTGTAAGTCATTTTAAAGCGGAATCAATTTCCCAAAGAACAATTTACTATATTTTACAAAACATGAAAGTGAAACGCGAAGGTTGCACCGGCCGTAAAGCTAAAATTATGACCAATAGGAACATTGTAAGCTTGAAAACACTTTTTAACAACAAAGACAATATTAGTCAACGAGATGCCGCCCGAAAATATAATTGCACACAGCAATATGTTTCAAAAGTATTGAAAAGGTGTGAAATCAAAGTAAGGCATAAGCAGAGATCGCCAAAATATACAGAGGAGCAAATTCTAACCGTGAAAAAACAATGCCGTTGGATGACCCGAAATTATCAAGGAAATCATTATGTTTTGGACGATGAAAGTTATTTTGGATTAAGCCGCAGTCAAGTACCTGGAAATGATATTTTTTATACAGACAATATCGCGAATACATCTACCGATGTTAGATATAAATTTAAGGCAAAATTTGAGCCGAAGGTAATGTTATATATTGCAATATCAGAGAAGGGTATTTCAAAGCCTTGGTTCAAGCCAAGTGGGATTGCAATCAATCAAGCAGTGTATCAAAACGAGTGCTTGAAGAAAATTTTAATTCCATTTTTAAAGGCACATCATGGGGATGATAATTATGTATTTTGGCCAGACAAAGCATCGTCCCACTATGCAAAAAAGACATTGGAGTTTCTCCAACTGAATTCGATAAAATTTGTACCCAAACTGCACAATCCCACAAACTTACCACAGTGCCGTCCTATTGAGGATTTTTTTGGAGCTCTAAATGCCGAAGTATATAAAAACAACTGGAAAGCGAAAAATACCAATGAACTCATCAATAAAATCCGATTATGCATTAGAAATTACGACAAATCACGTGTACAGAGGGCATGTGAACGCATCTCGACTTCGTTACGCAGTGTGGCTGATAAGGGTCCATTTGACCAAGTACATTAATATTTTCTAAAAAAGGATATTAGGTGGAATAATTTGAGCCATGATTGAATTGTTTTGAATAAAAACTAAATATTTTGTTAACCATCAAAGTTTGTGCAATTTTCTAGTTGTCACCCGTTATTATTTAATATTTTATTATTGTAATTACCTAGGCGTGGCATTAAATTCTATTCAATTATGATGACATCAACAGTAAATTTGCCAACTAAATAGTTTTGAGACCTAACAGTAGGTCTTAAAACAATTTTTTGTCTGTTTTAGATCAAGTTTGTTTGAATGTGAAATTTTATATTGTATCTTTCGTGAATTTGTATTTATAAGAAAATCACATTTGTGTTTTATGATTTCGAAAAACCATCGTCTAGATCAACATTCTCTTGTATAAATTACTTTTATAGCTTTTAGTTCAAGCAATTCAACAAGAGGACTATTGTTCTACGTTGTTACGCGTAATTTCAACATGTTTCCACATGTTGGAATTCAATGGGAGCTAAGTACTATATTTAGTGTCCTTTTCTATTTGCGCTATTATCATTTTCCACCCTAATCTGCCCTCATTTGTGCACTTTTGAGAACAGGAGTGAATAATCTTGATACGTTTTAAGTTAGTTAAGAACTTACGAAGATGTGATCAATTAGTGTATTTGGTTAGAAAATTATCTAACGATAAAAATGCCTTGTGCGAAAATGAAATCAATTTTGGATTGAAGAGTGGTTTATTGTTGTATTATACGATTATACCGTAAGTTACCTGATGTCTCCTAAGCTTACGCACGGTGATGTGTACGGATGGTCATTTCCGCTTGAGTATGTTAAGATTACTTTGCGATACCGTGAAGGCGATCCTGGCGCCCATTTTCCCCCTTTTATATTTATACCGAACGCGTCCAGTAAAGTCCACAAATATTACCACCTTACCTCCGTCCCCTATCTCATAACACTACCCACAATCATCTCGCTAGCGAACCAGGATATTAAGTTTTGTTACAGGTGGGTAAATGTTGTTTTGTGTAAAAACCCGTAGCAACATTTTATTAGAGTATATTTTTTTATTGTTTTTTGTGTGTTTTTGTATTCTATCATGATTCCCCTTTTAACCACATTTATTTTAAAATACTAATTGCAGTGCAGATATTTATAAATCTCATGAAAAATAATATTGGTTTATTGGTTATATGAAATATTTATACTAACGGTGTAATAATTTGCAATATCTTTTTGTTTAAAGTTGCACTATTTGTACTTCTATTAATGATTATACCGTATTTACAATGCTGCAATAAAGAAAGTTATTATGTAAATTTCTATTTGTCGAAATATTTATGTGACCTACTATAAAAAATAATAATAAAAAATCTAGAGATAATAATAGATAAACATTTTTTCAATATCCAAATTTTGACTGTTATCAGAAAGCTGTCATACTGTTGAGCGTTTACAACGACAGGAACAATTGTGAGATTTATTCAAACTTAAAAAATAAAAGAAATAAAATCTATACAACACTCTTGTAAAACCTTTTATTTACTTGTCCATTTTCGTGTTATGAATGTAAAAATATTGCAGCTTCCATATGCGAGTATCGCCTTTTAAATAAACACACAAGACAAGATAAATAGCAAACAAACGTTAAAAATTAATTAAAAGATAAAATAAAAAACCACAAACGTATATTTAGCAAATATCACGATAGTTAAAATAAATGAGTATTTTGCGTATTCCATTTCCCAATTTTATTATAAGGATATACCATGGCAAATGAGAATTAATGAGTACGTTATCTCGTGAGAGTTTAAATGACCAGTTCATACTTGGTACAACTGTTTTTACCTGTATGGATAACGAACTCATTAAACTCTGCTCCCAAAACACTAATAATTTTACTTGCCTGTTTTATCTGAATTAATGAATAATATCTCGAACTCACATATGTTTTCATACCCACGTATAAATTGCTTTCCTGCAATTACGAGAATGAAAAGATTGTACTCTACCTCTCGTGCTAAGACAAAAATTATGGTCGAAAATTTTCATATTAGGTTTAATTTCAACACAAATTTGAATTTAACATTCAAAACCTATTACCTACCCAGTAAATTCAAAAGATTTACGATAATGTTCGTTTGAAATTAGGATTGTAATATAAAAAATATATAAATTTTATTTGAATTTATCAAAATTATTACACTACTAGTATCTACCTACTATAAAAGGAATCTTAGTTCAGTTTTTTGTTAAAAAATTAACTTAGTTATTCCAAGGTAATTATTTCTATAACAAACAAAAAACTGTACTTTAATTTTAACTACCCAACCAAATTAAAAGTTTAGAAATTTTGAATTTAATTAAAATATAAATGGTGGAGATATTAATTCAAAATTGGTTTGATATTATTAATATTTCTATAATTATTATTGTTATAATAAAAAACACCAGTTCTGTAAATCTGTTCGTAACACACCTTTTTTTTATAATAAAAAGTCAACTATAAGATACAGTAAATACGAATGCGTTTGTATATAATTTTTACAAATTACAAACCTAAAATATTTTATTTTAGTACCAAGTAGAAAGCTTATACTATAACAGCTCTAACAACTATTAGCCTATTAGTTAGGTAATTTTGTAGTAGAAGAAAACTTGTAGCGACTTTGATGTTTGATATTTACTTGAAATTTCATAGTATTCAATGTCTTTCCCTAGTAGTTATCGATTTATGGTACGTTTGCTTAAGTTTATAGAAAGTTTTATCAAGTAAGGTGGTGGTTTCTATAAGCTCCTTTATGTACGCTTATGAAATGTTAAAATAATATAGGTACGCTACTAAAGTTATGCGATTCAAACCATATAATAGTTTTACTCACTTTGTGGTGTTAATTACTATAGTAACGATTGCAAGAAAGTAAGCAGTTATTACAGAAATAAATCACAACAGTTTGTAAAGTTAAACTATTTAAATGGTTTATAAAAAAAACTTTAATTTATACCCTTAACGGTTTACTTACGGTTTCGTTGTGTTGATGGCATTTATCCAATACTTTGTTCAGCCACTTCCATTGCTTATCAGCATCATAGTCGTTTTCTGATCTTCTCATCAAGTTCGTATTAAGCACCACAATTTGTAGTTTTAAAGTTTTTCGTTCGATCATGTAGTATCCACCTAAAGAAGAAAGTTAAAATAAATCAAAAAGTTGTGAGAACACAATTAATTATTAAAATTGTGAAAACCTGAACAAACATAGTTAAAATAAATAAGTATGTCGCCAAAATATGCATAAACATGAAATAATATAAATGACCAAGAATGAATAATAATTATTTCAGAAATAAAAAATTGCGTTTTTCATTTAAAAAGTTCACACTCAATTTAAAGTTATTGCATTTATACCACGAACCGTAACATAAATTCATGAATAATATTAGCTTATTAAATTTTGATTATTATGGGTTTCTGGTTTCATAGTTTGAACATTAATCATAACGAATTATTAGGTTTAATTTTCAAAAGTGCTATATCGTCAAAAAGATTCGCTTTAAAAGCTATTTTTATTAATATTGTGCATTATAATAGTTAATACCATTAAAAGGGTAATAGTTTTGAAAAAAAACGTAAAGTTGGGATTTTTGCTTCTTTAACCTTTGGGTAACTGAGAGTTACGATTAGCAGTAAAAGATTAAACCAATAAATACGAGGGTTCTACACGTAAAGCGTACCGACTTTTGCACTTTGTGAAGAAAGTAAGTAACTTGGTGCATAGTGATTTCCTTGCTTATTTATTTAGTAATTTCACAAGGAGTGCCCCAAAATAGATCCCTTGATAGAATAGCTCCCCCTCTATTTCAGACGGAAAAATCAGTTTTTCATACTTTTTTCAAGAAAGGTTGCTTTTACGACCAAATTATGTTAGTTGCATTTTCAAATAGGAGTCACTCACCTTTCAAAAAGGTTTATCTGACATTTCAGTCAAAGAAGAGATATTTATTGGAAAAACAGTAATATATCATTATATTTAGTGAATTAAGTAATTTTTGTAATAGTACTTAAAATTTACCATCAAGATTCAGATGTTTAGAAAACTTTCGAAAGGGATTTTTAAATTTCTTAAAGTTTTAATGACTTTGGAATCGATGGAAGTTCGAAATACAAAAGTTTGAGTTAAAATAATTTTGATACATTATTGAAAATGTTCGAGCAATGTTAGTATTTTAAAGGTTTTGTCAAAAAATGTTGTGCACATTAATTTTATCTTCGTTATTTATTGTTTCTTCTTTTTATTGCAACTTGCAGTTCTGCGTAGTGCTCGTTAGTATACTAATTCGTATATTCGGGTTTCGATAACAAAAACTAGAAATAAATTTCTTTCTGAGCTTTCTACGTTAGATTTTCCTTTTTCTTGTAGTGCTCATTTACCTTATTTCTTTATTTGGTTTTACTATATTAAGCATTGTGAAAAATTTCCGAAACGAAAATCATAGTAAATCTGAGTAGTTCCTAAATATTAACAAAAATCTAGCCTGGGAAGAGCAAAAATGCTATTGATGAATGCATTTTCTTAACTTCGCATCGTCTTTGTTAAGGTTTACTGCGCATATTATTTAAAAATTGGATAGCTTTGAACCTTCTGACCCTGTGGGATATCCCCGCTCAGACGTCAAACAATGACATGTTAATAAATCTGTTTGAAACGTTTGCGATTTATTAAAATCAATGACAGAATATACCTACACTATGTTGGTCTTTATGACTTGGGGGTTTTGTGGTATAGAATACCTTTCAAGCATAAAAGGAGTTATGGGACTTCAGTTACATAGTTCAGCTCAAATAAAATCTGAGTTAGCACCCCGACTCACGAAGTGGAAAATTTGAAAATAACTTGGACATAATTTTTTGATAAATAAATTTTGTATTAAAACATGAAACTTCCATAGTTAATATTAAAATACCCATTTTTAGGATTAAACATAAATAAAAGCGAAATATATTATGTGTAATAGTTTATTTAGACACATTAACTTATTCCACGTCCGATAACTTATAATTCATTTCAAATAATTGTTATTATAATTTTCAGAAGCTTAAAACTATAAAATATTTTAAATCAATAAATATCAAATATAATAATTTGCTAGAAAGCTCATCCTCATTCTCTTTCGTGTCACCGTGTCTATTATAAGCGCGGTCTTGACTGCTTAGTTCATTTATTACCATTCAGTTTACCAACCTAAAAAGAAGTTTATGACGTAGTAAGAACAGACGCAGACAAGACGGTAGGCCACGATTAGTCCACCACCCTTGAATATAAATTAAACTTAATAACAAAAATATTATTTAACAAACGTAAGCACTACAGCAATAAAACACCCACTTCATCGATTTGAAGTCGTTTTGGAGACTTTCTAACAAATAATCTTAGCAAACTAATCACTGTCAGCCTTCATTTTTGTCATTACCTCTTATCTATCCCTACATACTTAATACAAATCTAAGAGTCCTCACCCACTGGACTGACTTATAAAAAAATCGGGATTGGTTGAAAACACTGTACCTACATGGTATAACCAACCTAAAAAATTATATCGTATCTTCTTAATAACCCTAATAAAGAGTTTACACATAATGGTCAAATTCCCGCTTGTTGAGGTCGAAGACAGAGAACTACATCAATCACGCACTATACTTTGTTTACCCAACATATGCACTTAAGCTCCTCCCAAAAAATAGAATAGAAGTTTTCTATTGCTCGAATTTTGAACCTCCTGCTGTTTACAATTGGTTTAAATACAATTTAGGGAGGAGCCTAGGTGCATATATGCTGGGTAAAGAAACTATAGAGTGCAATTACGTTGACTTCACTAGACGGAGACGAATATTCGTCCGGTCGGGTCCATCCTGGTGTCAATTGGTGGAATTGGGTGTCAAGAATTCTCCCGCCACATCTACTGCACAAAAAGTTAGCTCCGCCTAGTCAAGTCAAAATAGCTTCACCATATATTGTACTGTACTTTTCGAGTTTATTATAAACAGTAACTTTAAGGTGAATTATTCTCAAAACTTAGAAGGGCCAATAATACTACCTTGGGTTGCCACGGCTAGATTATTTTTCTTATTGACTTCTGTAATAACTACATCCAATAACGATGCTTCAAAAATAAAACTCACCGCATTTAAATTAGGCAATTTTAATTGAAAGAATACTTTTTCGCTGGTGTTTTGACGAACAAATGTAAAACAAATCGCTTGTGTTAGATTGCAATTAAGGATTATTGTCAACATAATTTAATTTACACTACCTCCTCGTCTGCAAGCCAACATATTGTTGTGATATTTTGACCAATTTAAGGGTATAAGCAGACAAGTAAGGGAGCAATTTAATTTAATTTAATTTCAAATTCAATAATCAGTTGATACGGCTGATAAGGAAGTGAAATTTGCATCAATTACATGAAAACCACTACTTGTAACAGATTTTACACATAAAACAAAACATTTCTGTATTTATTTGTGAGGTACAAAGTTTGTGACACGCCTTGTGTATGATTTTCATTTGAAAATAGCGCCAAGTAACTGGAATAAAGTAAAGTGTTAATAACAATTCAGTGCGTACGCAATTAACGACGTTGGTGTCGTTACGTTTATTTATTTATTAATATAATTAACGACGTTGACGTTGTGTCAATAGTATCAATTTTGGCTAACAAGAAACAAAATTCCCTATCTTGTCGCCTTATTCTGTCTAATCTTACGGGTGTCCTTGTCACATGACAAGGATTTCCCGATATACCGCTTGGACTACCCGTGATTGTACTCAGATGTTTCCCGCGTGCGACCAACGTTTCCACTAATATACCTGTTCCTTATAAAAATAACCGCGATTGTATCTTGAACAGCATTTCCAGAAGTTTCGAAATTTATATGGGTAACCACAATTACGACTTGCCCAGGTATAAAACTCACACCAACGTGCTCTCGCGATTCTAACCTCAAATTTTCTAGTTTGATGAATTTCACCAACATTTTAGCGACATCCACCAGATTTCTTCGTATAAACGACAATCTTTCATCCGAATAATATCATCTGGGTCCTTCCAATAGCGAATACTTGGGGTTTTTCCAACTTTCCAAATTTTCAGGCTACGATGTAACTTGCAACTTTGGATTCGAACAACTTCCGAATCGTTGCACAAAAATCAGCTCTCCAGGTATCCAGATTACTCTCTAGAGAATAAACTCAACTACTCTTTTTAGGATGAGGCTACTATTTCTGAAAATTCGCACAAAATTGCGCACTGTAACGCCAGGTAAGCTCAATCACATCGTCCTTCCAATGGCTCAGAGCAATTTTTGGATTTTGAATTTTGTTTGTAAATATAAAAATTTTCTGCGACGCCGTTGAGTTGTATAGGTGTGGATTTAGTTTTTGAAAAGAATTGAAATTGTTTATTGAGAAATTAAATTAAAATGGTGAGAAATACGTTAGTGTGTTTTTTTTTAGTCGATATTAATTTGGAAAAAGACGAGGAGAATTGGATATAATTTTAATTACATTGGGTAATATAAAGTTTGCGAATAAAATTTATAGTCAAAGCATAGCAAGGTCATGCGATAAAGCCCATGCGAGAAGATTAGATTTCCAACAGATCTGAGGTGGGGTATGATAAGAAATAATGTGGCCAATTTTTGGAGCATTAAATTTTGGAAGAAGTTGAATTTATTTAATTTTTAAGAAAACCGTTATAAGCGCGGATTTTACAATTTTCGTCAGGCTTCCTGGAATCCGTTTTCAGGGGGAACTTCTTAATGTCGGATTCGAGTCGGATTATATTATATTTCAATATAATCAACCGAGAGATATACACATTAATATTTTAAAATTTTCCAAATGCGAAAGCTACCAATTTAATTTTCCTAATTGTATTTTTACTTCAAAGATATAACGTCAGTTTTTGAACTAGCAGAGAACTTATCAATTAAACAATTGCAGAAATTCAAATTTACTGCAAATATATAATATAACCATCTCAAATGTAAATTGAATTCATATGAAAAGTGGTCAATTGGCAACTTCAAAGATATTTTGATTATATTTAGATAACCGGCTGTCTATTATGTGTCTGTATACATTTAACACTGTATATAACTTTCTGCTTCATACCCAAATTAATTACATTTGCTTTGATAAAGCTATCGAGTTTAAGGATTCGGTCAAATGATCATTTATATGATAAATTCAAGTAATATAAATATGTTCGTTAAGATGAAAATGATTAAAATATACATATCGCAAAAAGCTCATAATAATATTTTAGATCAGCATATTGCACATTTAACATTTAATTTAATAAATTATGTATACAAGAATTACAATTAAAACCAATAAAACTCAACATAATGTACTCCTATTCGATTCCCTATCAATTTTCTTTATTTTTAACTTAGGCCCAAATTATCCGGCCAGCTGTTGCAGTAGCGGTACGCTGTATGCAAATGGTCGCAAGACAATGTTCACTGGAGGGCCGAGTCAAAAATTCCCAATGAAACTGATTATTTAAAAATTAAAATAAAATTAATTTGTGGGCAAGTGTTCCATGAATTTTCAAGTTAAAATTATGGAACCAACATGCTATTTCGGGAATTATGAGAATTCAAAACTGAAAAACAGTAGATATGTAGTAAATATTTTCGAAGGCTCTGGTACTGGTAAAGGAAATTTTATTTATAGTGGTTGGGAGTGGCTAATGTGCAGAAACGAATATTCGTCATTTCGGTTCTAAGTTCGTGTCAATTGGTGGAATGGGAGTCCAGCGTTCTTCCTCCACATTCTCTCTGCCCAAGTCCGAGTTACGTCCCAACCACTATGAATAAAATTACCCCTACGTAGCTTGTCACCTAAACGATTTGTGTTGAATAAATTCTCTCTATTTGATTTGGTTTTCTAGTCATTATTGCAGTAACAACTATTTAATTTCATTGATAGTAATTAGCATAATGTGCAAATGACGGATGTTTCCATCGTGGTGTGTAAGTAAAAGTAACCTTTTAAATAGCATTAACATAATTACCACACGTCTTGGCAAGAAAAGTGAAAATAAATACATATATAAAACTGTAAAGCTTTTAAAGAAAAATTCGTTGGGAAAGTGTTATAGTTGGTAGTAACATGTGTTTGGAATTTGACCAAGATTTTACCGTAAACTGTAATTTATGTATTTAGATCGATCCATTACGTGATGTTGGATATAATGGTGATTTGCTCAGATAAATGCGGGAACAGCAGTACGTGAAGGTTCAGAGATATACCTACATTTTACAAGTAATATCGAAGCCAAGATCGTAATATAAAAAAAGAAAATTTTACGTTCCATTGGCTTATTCATTCACCATACTAACCCCTAGGGTATATCATCTTACAACAAAAATACGAAATGGATCAAACATTGCAAATAATATAAGGGTTAAGGCTGTAGAAAGGAAGAATAAAGGGAATAGCAAATTTTACTGTTACTTATACGTTGAAACAATTTAAATTAAAACGACCAAGTTATCTTATCGCTCATGTTAAACGGAAAATAAATTGTTCCGGCAGTTTTTAATGCTTGAAAATTTAAATAATATTGATATCCGAAACCATTACACGAGTCAAAAATTTATTGCGATATGGATTAAATTAATAAATTATAAAATAATAATATTATATGCATTATCAGAAATTTCAAACATATTTACTAAAGGAACGTGCAAAGAATTGTTAAAATACGAACAAATATTTTAACAACATAATATAAAACCTGATTACATATTATTTATTGTTTAGATTAAACAATAAATAAATTAATTTCTCACAGTAATTAATTATTGTTTTATACTTTAAAAGATTTGAATTTTTATTTTGCATTCATCCCTTATTTGAGTATTATAAAATAACTTTGCTTTTAGAAATGCGGTAATAAAATATTTTTTGTTTTCGCTGAAGGGTAGAGAACTAAAAAGTTTTGGTGCAAGCGTATTTACTTTCGGAATATTAAATTTTAATGTTAACCGGCTACTTTTGATGCTAATTCAACAAAATAAAAACGCCATATAAAAATCGCATTTTCTAAACGCTCAATTAAAAAATTGACTTCATTTGAAACTTAAATTTAGCTGCTCAGTTATAATAAAAATAGTACCTAATATTAGAAAGTAGAGTTTTATGGTTAACTTGTGGGCGGTTAGCTTAGTTAACCGAAAAGCTCTGTACGTATAAAACAAAATGTACATAAAAAGTATGAAGTAATTATTAAGTTACTTTAGATCATTAATTTTCCTAATTAGCAACGTTGATTAATGTAAAAGTATTTTTTGGTAATGTGTAAAATTATACCCTTAAAATTTCCCCAGAGTTATAAAAAACAGATTAATAAAATTACCCTGTTAAGTGTGTTTTGTCATTTATATAATAACATTTTTATATTTTTTTATATGCTCTTTAGGCACAAAAGTCATATTTGATCACAAATGTTAATGAATTCCATTTAATGGTGAAACTATTTACTTTAAATTGTTATTTAATACATTGCTGCGGTCGTTTTGCTATTAATAGAAATGTTGTGTTTAAAATACATTTTTGATTAATGATTCTTTTATAATAATAATGTTTATATAACTTTATAGATACATATTACATTTCGTTTAATTTAAACAAAAACTGGAACCTGGCATGGTATTTAATTAAAATAATTTGTGAGCTTTTGTTATCAAAAGAAAAATTGTAATTAATTTTAGATTGAATTTTTCACTTCGGTAATATAAATTGGTTTTGTAACAAAATCAACACTTGCATAAAATCTCTCTAACATCAGCTGAATATCATAAATCATGTAAAATGTCAATAAATGTAGATTTAGTTTAACTTTTCAAATATGATTTGTTTTTCGATTTAGTAAAGGATTTATAAACAGTTTCCTTAGATTTCTAAACAGTCTGAATTTAACATTTGTTTTGTTGGGCAAAATATTAAACTTTGCTATTTGTTAATAGGAAGGAAAGCAGAAACAAGTCACATCTAGCGATATTCTTGAAGAGCAGCCTATCACAATATTTATGATGTGTCAGTGCTGACTCGAGATGTTCCAAACATCCCCAGGGACAAATATTCCGACAGCCCAACGGTCGCTCTGTAAATTGGGGTTCTAGCTTGCTGACAAGAAAACTGTCTTTTTTCACACATAACAAAATTTTATAAAACAAAACTTCGAGTGTTATTTTGTTAACAAAATCAATAAGAATCAAAATCACTTATAATTTTTCCAAAAGTACTTAATAACAAGATTTGGGCAATTTTGGAACACTGCTTATTAATATTATTTAATGCACAAGGGCAGTGATATTATAAAATCAAATTTTTTTCAAGCGTAATAAAGTTGTATTAATCTGAAAGCTTTTAATGATATGTGATAGAGCAAACAAAATGAAAAAAAAATTTTGGTAATGTCTACCTTAGTTAAAAGCTTTTAGCTTTAATGATGTACTTACTGTTAATGGTTAAATACCATATCTATATCAATTAAATAACACCTAAAGCTTAAATTGTTTTTTATAACTTTCAAGTTAGTTTGGAGGACACGCTAAATCACAATTAGCAGATTAGTGGAAATAAATTGTTAATTCAGTAAAATGTTTTCATCTGTTAATTTCTTCAAATTTGATCGATAATAGAATTTATTTAGCTAAACATCAACTCAACAAAAAACAATATGATACATCATTCGAGATCCTTTCGACAACCAATAAGTAGTAAAATTAAATAATTTAATAATAAAAATGGTGACGCCGAAGAAAGTGATAGAATGCAGAGAACCGACAAAAGTAACATATGTGACACGACCCCAATCTTTAATTTAAGCACCTTTATATAAAATTAACTAGAATGCTTATAGGCCGAACTAAAAGTATTTTTAGGCGGATAATAAATGAGCAACCAATCATTGGTGCGGAAAAGCATTAGGTTCTAATTACTGATAGAAATATTAGATATAAGTTTTTTGGCGATATTCTAATGTTTATTCAATAATATTCAGCAGATTTTGGACGATTTTTTTGCTTCACAATTATTAACTTGAAATCCTGATGCTGCTCAAAATTTTTAAGTGATAAAACAAGAAAACTCTTATTTTAAGCCCTATCGTAACATTCAAGATTGGTAAGCTCATAAGTTACCATTAGTAACAATTTAAAGACACAATGGAAATTTTCTGTTTTTGAATATATTTAAGGGTCTTTTGAACTTTTTTCCGACATTTAATTTAGCGATCATTGTAATATTTAATACTAAAAATATAAAATAATAACTAAAGAGCTTTCAAGTAGGAACTAAGGCATTATAATAACAACTTGAGGAGTTTGTAAATTAAATGTCAAGTTTCTATTAGAAATAAATAATGATATTGAATTGGTTAACAAAATTTCCCAAAAGTCTAAAATGGATCTAGAAAAATATGGTTTTGTAAATGTGTTGGCGTTTAATACTGGTAAGTATTATTAAAAATTCTTAAAAATTGGTCAGTATCCGATGACTTTGATTAACCACACCAAGAAAAAAATATTTAAATTTAAGTGAACATTTCTTGAATTTTTGTTTGGTGAAGAAAATTACTAACAAGATTGATGTTTGTGTCTTATGTTTATTAAGGTTCCAACTTCACCAGTACAATTTTAATTGCAAAAAATTGATTATTTTATGAAATAAGTAATCCACAGTGAATTAAGCCCAGTAATATTTTTGATGCTTTACTTCTCCAGCGATTTCGCCCTTTGCATTTAATAAAAATAAAAATAATCAATGTATAAATTCCCCCTTGGACATTTATTTGTTGCGGTTCCCTGCTTAGTGAACTCCAGTCTCAGCACCTATGGTGATTGTTTAGACTTGGATGCTAAGCAAGAGTCGCGTTAGACTCAAGATGAGTAAACTACACGAATTTTCAAAGCTGACTGAAGTTTATTCACAAAAATATGTCTATTTATATAAAAATTTGTTAAAAAAGTGTAAACAAAACAGAACAAACAGAAAAAGAATTAAACCATAAAAATTCCACCAGCTCCGACATGGTTTTTATGAGATCAGTTGATGAGAGAGGAAGCTGTGCTTTCTTCGGGGTGATTCTTCTTTTACATTGCAACAATTTACACAATAATTTACCTAATATAATTGAAAGTTATTATTTGAATTTTAAATTATTTGCATTCGCAGCATTTTCTTTGTATGCATTTCAGCTCCGTTATTCCTTTAAAGTTTTAAACTATTGAATATGATTCTCTTTAACAATTGCAATTTTAAATTATTTTAACTGGATAAGATTTGATTCTTTGTAACGAATTTTTGCAATTTATTACATGGTTCTACTCTTCATATCATTTCACAATATTTCTAAATACGGGCCATGCATTTATTTAAATGCAATCGTTAAATTCAATGCATTTTGCTTAAGATGGCGATATAGCCCATATTATTGCAATGTTAATTGTGGCGTTTTTAGTGTCAAACGGCAGCGCTTAAGCAGCAAAAACTATTGCACTTACAAAAAAATGATGTATATATAAAATAAAGTAGAAAGATTGATCTACATTGTAAGCTAAATTTAAATGCTCAATTATTTAAATTAACTGATATACGGCATGTTAAAAATTGCAATTTAGAAATCACTTTTATACACACGATTTTTCTATATATTTCGAGCAAAAATCTAAATTCTGATATATACAAAATGTTCTATGGACTGTTATCTTTATTTTAAAACTTCAATTTCAAAATTTAATTACATATTAACGTCTGCTCAAGCGCTCCCGTTTTTGTATGTAAAAATTTAAATTCCTACATATTTCTTCTAATCCTAGTACTAGAAGATAATTTCCTGTAAAAATCGATAATATTAAACCAGAACTTTAGTTCAGATTCCGTAAAAACACTAAAAACGCCCACAATTAACATTGCAATAATATGGGCTAGATCAGGCTAGATCGCCACCTTAAGCAGATGGTGGCGTGAACCGTGAGCGTTTGAATTGATACCAACATTCTCGCGAAGTAAATTTTAGTTACCCAGGTCCCGAATAGCAGGGCGGACCTGTTTTGTTGCAACAGTTTTTCTGAGTGCCCATTTGGAGTGCGTTTAAGCATGTTTTGGTTTAACGACTTGCGTCATCGTACCAGTTTGTTATATAGCAAGTTTTTCCGGCTCTGGCTAATGTTTTTTGGGCTACTGAAAACATCTGGCAGTAAATTGGGTAACTCAATGTGTAATGCGACCTTGCAATTAGGTCATTATATTTTTAAGTTCGGCTTATGGTGAGAGCGTAAGTCATCAAAGAGTTTCCTTGGAATTGGTAAAAATAGGTGTTAAATGTTTAAGTTATTGTTAAGGGTTAACAATACCCCATTTTGGTACTTAACCTAATGGCTAAGTAGAACAAAATTGTATATTTTATATAGTGAATTTTGTGCGGATAATTCGGAAAAAGACGCTTTGTTAACCCGGCCGAAGAAGCGTGGTAAGAGGGTATTTAAGTACAAGATTAGCCAGCCGGTATCGCCCGGGAAACCCAGTGGAAGCCGAGCGGCATTGCTCAATTAGACACCTTTTGTTAGTTTATGGCCATAGTACTGTTAAGGTGGCTCGAGGGTGTAATGGCATTATCGTCTTATATATTTGGAAAACCACGTCTCTCGCTGTGCGTGAGAAAGAATCGTTTGTAGATTTCTTGAAGGGGTGGTTGAATCTATCTTCAGCCAATTAAAATGGTCAACTACCCCGAAGTATAGTTACAGGGAAGGGGTCAGTTGGGGATTTTGAAAGAAATGAGATAGTGGTTTTTTGAACTTGCAAGGAGCAAGTCGAGTTTTGGACTTGCAAGAAGCAAGTTACGTTTTGAACTTGCAAGGAGCAAGTTGCCATTTCGAAACCGACACGTAACGGTCGGCAAATTACCAGAGTGCAGCGTTGTTAACATCAGTATCGAGGAGGTTTGGGATCATCTCACATGCTAACGACAAGTAGATGACAGCCATAACCGTACCATATAAGTAAAACCACGTTTAACCGAATTAAGGCTAATCAAGGGCATAAAAAGTGCAACGTAGTGCGCGCGCGGAAAAGAGCGTAAAAAAGTGATCACACGCGAGTTCAGGACAGGGGTAATGTTAATGATTTTAATTATATTTTGTTGTTTAATTTCTTGGTATATGTAATTTGTTAGTTTAGAATTTATTATTGTATAATTTTTTTAATATACTGATAATTCACTGAATGGTCGACTTTTCATTTCTCGTATTTTGATAATTTTGTAATTTCCACGGCCCTGAGGGTAATTTAAATTTCAAGATCGGGACAATCGAGGTCAATTGTCAGAAATAGAACAAGAGAACCATCTCAAATGTAGCGGATTCTTGCAAACTCGACCATAACGAACGTACGCTGTTTTCCCAACGATTTAGTCGGTGCCTGTATGAAGCAAAAGTATAGTCGTTGTGTAGTGCTTCTGGCTCCTGTTATAAACATCTGGAACAGGAAGGCTCTGCATGCACAAATATATTACGCAGTTTATTTTTGCGCAAGTTGTGGAACCATTTTGAATTTTCTGCAATTGGTAAATCCTATTGTTGTTTGTTTTGGATAACGCCTGGGAAATTCTTTTCATCGTTTGGATGGTCCAATCTTGTTGACATCTCTAACACCATCTCTCACTAGTCCAGTTTTCAACTACAGATCTGCAAGCAGTGTTTAGTATCGCGAATATTGAATTCTTGTAATTGTAAATAATTACTTGTATGTAATTATAACAAGTTACAGATTTCATCTTTAAAGCCACACGATGCGAAATCGGTTGGAGATGAACAGCTGTCACCATTATTTTGTAAGCTTATACGAGAGCTCGAGGTAAGCAATTTTATCTTTTCCAATTCGCATCGACTGATGTGTTTATGGGATTTTGTGTTCAATTACGAGTAACCGTTAGAGATTATTGTGTTTGCTGGGTACTTGTTTATATTTAGTAAGGGGTGCACTTTTTGATTGCAATCTTTCATTGCTACTGTGCATGTTATCGCAGCCATATACCTTGCAAGTGTTGAAACAGTGATACATCTCTCAAGTTCTGTGTTCAATTGAAGCATTTGATTACCTACTATTTGGGGTTTTTGAGTTTTCCCAAGCTACCGGTCTTTTTTTCAGAAACCCATGATCAATGTCTTCGCATAAATAAAGAGCTGCTCTATTACCTATATTATATTGAAAGTTAATCTTTAAGTTTGGTTTCCTAACCACGACTGACTGCAAATAACGAATTAAATTCGATGAATTTGTCACAATACTCGTAATGTACCTACATTTATCGAATTTATTACGTTATAAACATGTGCAAAATATTGATTTTAGATTACATATCTCTTTTCTGGATTGTTAATGCTTCCAGTAAATTGTTTAAGTAATCAAAGACAAATTCAGAGACTTTCAGGGATTTACCTCTAAACACCATTAATAAGATGTAATAAGATCGAAACATGATAGTATATCATTGTTGGAATTTATGGTTTATAACTTTAAGTTGTTAAATTTACTAACAAACGGGTAAATTGTATCCAACTTTATAATATAGAGTAATTAACGCTGGTAATGATCAATACACAGTTAAAACATTTCCTCATTAGACGAAGCAAGGAATTTTGAATCGTTTGCACATATAATCACTTTTTTTCATTAGTGTTACCAATTATTAGGATATAGCGTGAAGCTGTTAAATTGTAAAGTAGTAATCATTTATACACTGATCATCATTCCACTATTTATAAATTTTTAATAATCTAAAATGATCCCATTCGTGTATGCGCTAAGTGAAAATGTCAACTTGAATCTGTTCATCAGCCACTAACAAATTTCCAGCATAGTTTCATGTGGTGAATCGATATGATATTATCGTTTCTGCACGTTTCCCTATTATATTTGCAATTACCGTTAAATTGTATCAAATTAGTATACCTATATTTTTGTAATAAATTACCGAATTAAATTAGAAGTTCGTCAGGTATTGCGCTACCCAAAAGAATTATGTTACAAGCCTTAAAGCCATATGTTTCTTATGCATAAGAAATCGTTTACACTTATGACTTGCTTATTTGCTGGTGTTGTACCTGACCTTGATTTATAATTATTACTTTTTAAGTTTGTATCAATTGAAATTAAAATTAATATAATCCAGTAACGTCATAAATATTTAAAATTATAAATAAACTAATTTTATCAGAGTGGCTTGCAGGTACTACTTTTCTGGCGGAGCATTCAGTTCTTTAAAAGTCTGTATCTCAAAATCTCGAGATCGATTTTAATCATTTAACAAACCTGGGAATCCGTAAAAATGACATTATTTAAAGAAAGCATACAAAGTTTAACGTAATTTTATGTTATCCTTTAAGTCCTGTTTGATTACGAATGAGTGTTAAACACGTGCGTGCTATTTCAAAGTTTACTGTTGATTTTAATTTGCATTTAAATATTATTTTATTACCTCTTTTCACTTCAAAAAACAAATCATAAACATCCCACATTGTGACCTAACTTTGGTTACTTCTATATGAAAAATAATTAAAATATTTCACTTTGATATTATGAAAGTTTTAATGAGTTTTGCATACTGACAAATTTTTATGTCGGAATTACTTTATCAAAATAAAGAATTACTGTGTAATATTTATTTAATAAATTGTAAAGAACCGAAAAGTAAATAAGTCATTAAGATAATAAAATTTAAAAAGCGGGGTTTAATAACTAATTCTGAATTTTATGCAAGAGTGTGCAGAGAATGAGGGAATTATAACATCTGTTGATGGGAGACTTATTATAATTTTTGTGTTTTGATAAGGTTTTAATTTCTGTTTTAATTACTTAAAATTTTAACTGCAAAGTTAAGAAACCATTAGAGGTACAAAAATTGCAAATGCTTGGAGCGGATCGTGATGTTACTACTGTCTAAATGTATTTTGTAAAATTGCAATTTTTATTCAAAATATATTTGAAATATTGTAACCCATTTTAGAGTATATAAGCATAATTTACCAACATGAAACGCAATTTCTCGTTTGAATTATGATAGACTTTTTTTGAAGATACATGCATTCAACATTTTACAAGCAACAGTTATATTTATTCCAAGTCCTCCCTCAGATCATCTCTTTGTTCAATTTAAAAGCGGCGGAACTTTTATGTATGTATATTTTCAAGTAGCGTGTCATATATGCCATTGTACTTTTATATTCATAAAAAAAGTACAATAGATTAAAGCATTTTATATTCGTTTAAAATTGGATGCGAGCAAACACGTTAATATAAAAAACTTGAATTATGGGCTTGCAATTTTATTATTAAATTATTATCAGGCTCTCTGTAGTACAATAACAATGGTGGTTTGTTATACAAACGAAACATTAAATTTTTTCCTAAAAAATCAGCTCGCACGAATATTTTAAAATATATTTCGGGTTAAAATGAACTTGGGCATATATTTAAAGTTGAAATGCGAACGGTGTAGAAAGTGAACCGTTTCGAGTCTAAGAATGTTATTTAACGTAAGGAAATTTACATCTTTATCATGTGAAATGGTACGTAGATTATCTAAATGGATGCAAAATGCTCTAACTAGTAACAAATACATTGAGTTTTTACCATTATAGAGCAATTTTTTACAATAATAGCTGTAAAAGGTTTCCTTTCCTTGCATTTTATATAAAAAAATTATGGTGTGTTGACAAAATGTTAATTTAAGATCCGAGGCGTTTTCGGTTGTAGAAGATAAGAGGAAATAATTAAAAACATTAAAATTTTCCCGTAGTAAACATTTTAATATTTTAGGTATATCATTTCATCTCGTTGGATTTATTACATTCGTCGTAAAATTCTGCATTATAGCTTAACGTTTGGTTATAAATATTGCCTGGGAACGATGCATGTACGTCTCGGAATTGTAACGAGCTTTCACTTTTATTGATGATATAAATTTTATGGTTTATATAAAACGAAATTTAAGTAATTATGAAATTTACGTAATATGATCTTAAAGGTTTTATTAACTAATGATCTAATAGTGACGACCAGATTATCAGCATTCTTTATATTTCCCACAGGAAAAGTATTGTCATCCACCCAAAAATCGAACAGCAAACTTTTGGTATTAAAAGATTCATTGTGATGTCGTGTGAACATTTTTATCATATTATTTAGTTGTATATCCGTCTAACTGTATGTATGATCGTTATTCGTTGTGACAAATTATATTAACCACCCTATATACATCATAAATAATGCTGTGCTACGGTTTTTAGTTTCATTTCATTTCATTTAATGTTTGTGCTTTGGAAAATTACATTTCTTACAAAAGTTAACAACGTATAGGTACATAACACAATACAATATAAACATAAAAATAAAACTACAACATGCACATCAACTTCACACTTAACAAGTGTTAACAAACAAACTCTTCCACAGATGTTTTTTAAATTTTTCGCAGAAAACTGATTCAGATTTTCTGGGAGTTTATTTTACATTTTTATGCAGTTATGGTTCGTGCCATATTGTGAAGCTTTTAGACAATGGTAAGGAACTATAAAGTCACACCTTCTCCTACTATTATTTGAGTGGAAATTCAGATTTTGTTTGAGGTTGGCTTGATTTTCATAAATAAAAAAGCAACAAAAAAAAAAGCTTTGGAAGATTATCAGTAGGTATATTGGTTGCTTTGTGTTAAATCTTATTTTGTGGTAGACACTTATACTTAATTCTTTCATAATCCGTTTCCATTTTTATCTTTAGAAACTAAATACAATATAAATTAAGCAAGCTTATTATAAGATCTTCATTGAAAATTAAATTTACACTATTTCCCGAAAGTCTGGCTAATAAAATTAAAACTAATTTAAATTTACTGTCAAAAATAATAAATTAGACATTGTACCATCAAATGTTGCAATTTTTAAATTAAAATAAATTATTTAAAATATCTATCGTCTATGCTATGTAACCAGGTTTCTCGTATATTGTAATTTACCGTTTTTATCGATACAAAACTTAACTTCATTTTCTAGTCATGTTAAAGTTCCGAATGTAAAATGTCCGATATTTATCTTTCCTAAAGGTTTCGAAATAATATCACACCAAGTATGTTATCTATGTCAAAATTATCTTCAAAATTAAAAGATTATGGCCTCTTCTATCTAGCCGAGAACAATGGAGCTATTGTGCCGCATGTGGTGGTTCCAATGACATCTTCGAGCGAACGCGTATTTTAACACATTTACGTTTTGTAAGTCTTAACCTGCAAAAAGGTCCCTACTCTTATTTCATTTTGCCAGTGCATTTTGGAGACATTTTAGTCGTTACCGTACATTTACCTAATAATGAGAGAGTCACGTGACGTTTCCGTGAAATCGACTCTGGCGCCTTTTTTTAAGTATCGAATATATTCAGTGACTTCCGCAAAGCATCATATTCGCATTTACTTGTTTCGTTTTTAAACAGAAATCATGATAAATAGTATTTTTTGTTAGTTATTGTTAGGTAAGGCTAAAGTTTTGTTACTAAAATGGCATCCGTATACCTGAAAAACTAACTTTGTAGTCGTTTTTATCAATAAATGCAACTCAAAAGTAATTATTACATTGACAATAGGCAATTTGCATTACCGATAATGGTACCAACTGGTACTACCAACATGAATATAGTTGTCTAATAATTCGGTTGTAGAGTGGTATCAAAAAAAGAAGAAGAAAAGGTGGAGCTAACCCGCTTCTCCTATCACCTCAATATCCCTGAATACGGTCCATCCATTCGTCAAAATGCATTTACTGTTAAATGCATTTGACCTTGGAAAGTTTGTGCATTTTTTACGTCACGTGGCCGGCAAGGATGTGGTAGGGAGACGCATAGGTACGCGAGTTTACGCAAGGCTTTTGAAACAAAAGGGTCGGCGGTTGTGCGAGGATTGTTACAACACCTTTAAGTGCGGTTATTTTTGAGTGTTACTGAAGATTTTTAGCACACCGGCTTCGGTATTTTTTTTGCTGTCCTGTGGATCGATTTTGGTTAGCCACAGATGCATTTTACGGTAGCAGCAAAATACATCTGTTTTTTTACGGTGACTTCGCTCACGCAATCAGTCGACGCAGGCCAGCTTTCATTCGTGCCAGCAACTTCACTCGACTTCAGTTCGTTTCTTTGTTGATGTTACAACAACTACAGCCCATAATCCATAAAGTTATCTGTCACTTTTGGGTAAATTTTCGAAGAGGTCCAGTTTCCAGCTGCATTACTATCTGTATCTGCACTTTCTCAATCAACTTACCAGCTGCAAGTACGAGGTCTATGGCAGTGTTTATTAGTGCCGCGTAGAGTCAGGTGCTTCTGTGTAGACCTGTACAAGTGCCAGTCTTACTTCAGCCAAAAACACGTTGATTACGAGTGGAAGTACATGCCACCATCCTTTTGTAAGGTTATTTTGAGCTCAAGGTAAGCCATTTTTATCCATTTCGTAGCACTGACGTGTGGTATTTTCATTTATAGCGGGTGTGCACTTGTATATTTTTTCAACACCTTTTGATTGTCCGAGTAGTGTTCAGTTTTTCTGTGCATGTTTCCACAGTATAATACATTGCAATTGTTGGAGATCGTCAAGCACGTCTTCCATTTCTTGGTTAATTATAGCACTATTTACATGCAATTGTGTTTTTTTACACCCCTGGCTGACTTTGTGAATCGGAAACGTAGACGACCGAGCACATCCTCTGTAACTGCAATGCCTTAGCCTGACTTAGGCTTAAACATCTGGGACAGATACAACTGACGCCCAAGGAGGTAAAAAGCAAACCTCAGGAGCATTCTGTGTTCCTCTAGCGAAATTGAATTCCTGAACAGCTAATTAGTAGAGTCATGAACAAAAGATCAATACTGGTCGCAGTTCTGAAAGGCTCTCGCAGCCAATCGACCCCTAAGTACAATACAATACACCCCTGGCTACCTTATTTTCAGAAACCCATTGACCCGTGCCTCCACAAGAATAAAGGGCTAGTTTGTTACCATCGTGGCAAAATGAACTAGAGAGGTCATTTCCGCATTGTTTCGAACCTGATGCTCTCTGTTTGGGTTAATCCTCCCATTAGGGGTTACGTTACAGAGGGTGGTTTTTGTGACAATGCGTAGAAGCCAAATCTCGTCGAGGCGAGTCTAGGGATTTCCATATAACCATAACCTTACTTTTATTCACATTTCTATTGCAGGTTAAAGATTTACATCCGCATTAATAAAAAACTTAACACAATCTTGTAAGCATGTTTTTGTTAAAGTCCTCTTTAACCATAACCTAACTTTATTTTTGCTTGCATTGCGAATTTTTTTAGGTTAAAATACCAACTTATTACAGTAAACGTGCTAAATTACTCCATAATACTATAAAATAGTTCATTTAAACCTTACTTTGCCGACCCCTGCTTTAAAGTATTTTAAATTTTGAAACAAAAAGTAATAATATGAGAAAAATATGTGGTTGAGCACCGTTTGCCGTTATCGTGTAGAATTAATTAAATGTTGCATAAATAACAAATGGCTATACGTGAACATTTCAACGAAGAAAAGTTATTATTGGGATTGGAATTAATTAAGATTTAATTGCAATTTGATATGCAGAGAGGTGTTAATAGCTGCCGTTGCTGAAATACCAAATCATAAAATGAATAAAAGAAAACAGAATTAATCAAAATTGGGTATGTTAACATAATCCCTTGCCAATCCGCTTCATAATCGTGACGAAAAATTAATAAATAAATTAGGACTTTTGGAAGAAATAATTTATAAAAGGTTTATATTATTTAGTAATATACGGATTCCAATGGGGTCAGGAATAAATATTCGAGTAGCTCTTTATTCTAAATATTTTTCTAAAGCAAAAAAAGAATTTATTTTATACTAATCGGAAATTTCTCTTCCAAAAAATTCCGTTCTGTTGTTATGTTACCAAATTAAAAATATAACAGCGAATAAGGGCGCTATAGCCTTCCAAAATTATTATAAATGTTTAACTAAATGCTAAAATAAACTAAAATTTGAAAAAAAAACTGTTTTATTCCGGTTTTAATCCTTAGAAATGATTTTTGGCTTCGGATTTACCTGGATAAATTATGGAAAATTATGCACATACCGATTTTATTTTTAGAAATAAGTTTTTTGGTATTATTTTGTATAAAATTTTATGAAATCATTAGATATAAGCTTGAGTTAACACAAATATTATGGAAGTTCAAGCATTTTATTAATTTTGGAAGTTTGAAACTTTTTCTCTAGGTCGACCGTAAAGTTTGAAAAAATATTTATGGTAAAAGCTATTAAGTTTTTGGATCATTTATTAAAACAAAATAACTATTTATAAAAGTAGCATAGAACTTTAGCGGTATACAAAGTATTGTATTCGTAAGAAAGCTTTCATAAATAATGAAAATTCTCTGAAAATTATTCGTTTGAATTAGATGCAAGGTTTCGAAAGCTTTGTTTACGATAGGAAATTTTCTCTTTCCATTATTATTATTTAATTAATTATTTTTTGGGGGATTTGGACAATTCAAATAAACTGTACTACTATTTTTTTAAAGTCAACGGTTCGCGTATCTTTATTGTACGCTTTATCAAGACAATAAGTTAATAAAATTAGTTATAAATTCATAAGCGATATAAGCATAATGTGACACTTTACATTGATTGCGTGATGTTACAATAAATAAAACAATTAATAATTCCATAAGTAAAGTACAAACATGAAATTTGGGTAAATAGACGGTTGAAAAAGAGTAAAAGGTAGACTCGAAATAATTTCATGAATTGTTTAAATCCCCAAAAACCTAATTAATTAATTTATATTTAATAATGCATGGACGAAAACAAACAGATAATATTATTATTACTAAATTTATGTTATTTATAGAAAAAGTTTTCGGTGCAATAAGAATAAAAAATAAAATCTTAGACTTGGTTTTCGTATCTTACAGTTTAAAATTTAAATAAAAGTTACTTACCTGATTCAAATGTATTCATAGAATCGGTGGGCAACCATCGACTCCACATTTTGCGAAGTTCTTTACGTGGTGTGGGGTCATCATGTCCCAATGCTGGGAATACAAATTGGGCGCTAAAGGTTTTTCGTAGTAAATCGGTTAGATGTTGTAATATTCTAACTTGCTCACTTTCGTTCATTCTTTTTGTAGCGTGTGACAGTGCATCGCTGAAAAAGGTTAAATTGGGTAAGAGAAATAAAAAATAAGCCGATATAAAATTTACAAGTTAGGTCAAAAATGTTTAGTTTTTATTTTAACTTTTATAGCGTTAAAATCATGTGTTTGAAAACGAAGAGAAGCAAAGCATTTTATTGTGGTATATATCATTATTCTGGAAGTGTTCACATGTTAGAGCCGCTTGCAGCTAGACGTAATGAAATCAAACGTATAGCGTCGCCGTTGGCAGGAATTTTCAGCGTCGCGTAGTTGAAAGACGGTCATCACGTTTCGTGTACTTTCTTAGAGTATAAATGTCACAAAATTGGAATATATCACGTATTTTAAAGTATACACTTCTCTTCAAGACTCCTTCTAATGAAGCTGTATAAGTAATTGCATAAAACAGATGTCAACTTCCAAAGTGAAATGGGAAAGTTTCAAAAAGAAAAAAATAATTTACAAAGTAATTTTACCATACTAAAATTTGCATTTATATTACTTCTTTATTATTATAATACAGTAGATCTTATTTTATAACGACATTGCTCATTAACGTTCAATTTTACACCAGAAGTGACATTAATAAAAGCAACCAAGTAAAATTCATTATGATGGTAGATATCGATTATTGATGCCGCAGCTGTGACCAGAATTTTCTCCCTTAAATGATTCTTCAATAACGGAAATTTTATTCTTCCAGTAATCGCCTAACTTTGAGTGTGATTTAATACAACTCACACTCTAAGCTAAGTTAGAAAACTTTTAAAAAATGTTAGAGCGGGCACAAATCAGCCCATAATATTGTAGAATGTTATGCAATGTAGTTTAAAGTCTACAAAACTTAAGCTTTAAATTTTAAAATCTTTGTAGAACTTGAAAAGCACTTCAACGACATCAAAATCTTTTAAGATATTAATTGAAGGGTAAACATTATAATTTACTTCTTAACAGGTTTTAAGTAAAGCTCTTCTAGTAAGCCGGGATTCAAATTATATAGAGTAAAGCAGCATAAAGGCAGTTAAGAATAATAATTAAAGGCATAATGTTAAATTAATCATACACCACCATAGAAAAATTATTACTTGCCTAAATAATTTGAATAAGTAACCGGGAACAATTTTTTATCGAGATTATTCGCAAAATCTGTCAAATTTGAGTTTTCTTTAAAAGCTGAAAGCTTTATTTTTATTATATTTGAAAAAATGATATTGGGAAAAACTCTGATAGCAAAAGCAGTATGTGTCACAGGAAATGAATTAGATATATCGAATGTACCTTATGTCCCATTTCCATTATTTCCTCTATTCAGAAATGTGCTATTGAAACAAACTTTCGATTGATCACCCGTGAACTGGCAAATAGATTCGCTTTGCATATAAAACTATTGAAATCACATCAGATTCAAAGTGCATACTTAGAAAATATACTAAACAATTTCAGTATTACAAAACTTACATTACTCAGTATAATTAAGTTTGCATCGCTTCAATGCTTACCTTTAATTTATTGTTTTTCCGGTGGAATTATAAGCATTAATTTGATTACTCCGTTATATCGATTTTTAAATCGGTATTATCTTTATTAATATAGCATAAATATAATGCTTTCAATTATTGTACGGTTTGGATGTGCTTACTTAATTTGACGTTGAACAATTTTAACTTTTTGTATCAATAATTAACAATGTAAATGTGCAGGTTAATCGAGATAGGCACTTATTTTTATTAAATAAAATAGAAATGCACTATTGCACCGTGTTAAATATTTATTTTTAATTATCGCCGACTAGTGTAGAGAAAACGAACAAAACGGGACGTAGCGTCACTGTATGATGGACCATGGGAGCGCAATAAAAATCTTGTCGGTTTGACAAAAAAATTTGTCTACTCTTGATAAAATTATTTTACCAAAAATGCAATAAACGAATCTGAATTACTGATTGTGAATAAAATAGTATAAAAACCTGGTGAAAAGCTTCGCTACATCAATTAAGGTAAATTGTGGTGAGATGCCACGGCTGAAGAGACCCCGCTGTAGTCTTAATGTTTCCCTTAACAACGGATAGGACTACTAATTAATTATGTATTTCCTTTGAGAAATTAGCACTCAAGATTATGAGTCACAATATTGCTTTTAAAGTCTGTATTCCAAAGTTCAAATTCGTACGTTGCACTGAAATAAGCATCGAGTCAAAAGGCACCCCACCGGTCTTGCACCAAATCGAATTCAATTATGATTAAGCAGCTTATTTTTTGAAACTAGAGGATGTCAGTATAAAAGTCCTTCCAATGAGATTTTAATTTGTTTTTGATAAAGATAGAGAAACTTCTGATCAAAAAGATTAAAATTATTTAGTATGTAGGTCAACATTGTTATGCCTAGAAAGTTTAATATAATTTTTATGAGAGAGCTCAGAGAAAAACAATTTATTGCCGTATGAATGTATGTAATACTTTGTTATGTGATGAAATAAATTTATTAATCGTTTAATCCTCATGACGAATAAATACTATATGTACACTAACTTCCTAATGTAATTATTCACATTCACCCTGACAAAATATAAGCAATATTCGTTTTCCTTAATATTTAAAAATATTGCAGCAATAAATCCTTTCATAAGGACTATAGTCATTTCTATTGTTTTGGCAAAAATAAAAATTATTTTGTATGTTAACTGCTGATAACTGTTCATTTTTATACCTTCAAATACCATCCGGTTATGTGGCTCTCCTTTGTTTAATACTTTACGATAAAATTCATGTGAAAGGGGTGTTGTTAACTGTTTCATGCCCCCCCCCCGACAAATTATTTCTTTGATATAAAATTATTGCCTAGTATTAATAATTTAGAAAATTCACAATTGGCACTTCGAAATTAATTTAATAGAAAATAAGTAATATTCGAAGGAAATTAAACGAACTATAAAAATCAATATAGTGATTGTAGTAATTAATAATACGCTATGCCACACTCTGTAACAGATTTTTACATTTGTTACATGGATTTTCCTTGAATTGCATTTAACATATTCCTTGTTGCGGCCCTGCATTCTACTGGGTCATAGAAAAATTTTATTGTAAAGTAGTCTGCACAATTTCATTCAATTCTTTCTCCTTATTGTATTGAAATTTCTTTCAGAATCTGTTTAAATGATTACATGCGGCACGCACCATTTCGTCTGATATATCAAGTCACACTTTGGTTAAAACGTTTTTAAATTTTTGCAAATTTATATTTTTTGGATTGTACAATTTGCAAGAATATAAAATCAAATACAAAAGTACAAAGGTTAAGGTTTGGAGAATGGAGATGCTGCAGGCCATTCTTCAACACTAATAAATTCAGGTAAATTATGTTGGCACAACTGCTGGATCATTTTTGCCTTATGGGAGGGTATCAAATCATGTTGGACGTAAAATTTGGTACCACAAAATAAGATTTTAGCATAGTGTAGTAAACAGTCAATTGAAATATTGTTCAATATTATAAGAAGCGTTAATTTTCACATTCTCTTAAATGAATCGCAGTGGAAGCTTGCCTATTGTGGAAACCTGTCCCCAAACCATTAACAACGACTTATTCTGAAATCTCTCGTTGTTATCTGGTTCTTGAAATATCAGAAGCATTTAATCTAAAAAGATAATTTCACAATCACCGTGAAAATGCCTTGCATTTGTTATATCTATTTTCTTTTTGTTTTCGTGAAAGACCATGAATTTTTCTTGTTTCTTATGCCGTTAGAACCAGATCTTTGCTTAAAATTAAATGGGCTGCATCGTACACCATCATCGTCTCATCATCATCGTAAAATTAACATGTGTTCCAGATTTCATATTTTGAAGCCAGTTGTAAAGCGATTGGAAGAGAGCACCTGCCACCATTAAGTTGTAAGCTTATACGAGCTCGAGGTTATTTGGCTTTTGTACTTTACTTTTGGGTAACCGAGTTTGACTGCTACTACTTAACCCTAATAGTGGTCCAAATAATTTGTATGATTAATGTGTGACCAGTAGTGCAGTTGTTTAGCTCGCATATTCACATTTAGAACTCTCAGATTAGTATCCTGATCGAGGAATATATTTTCAGGGTATAAACATACTAAAAGCTGAAGATTAAGTCAATGTCGACTTCTATTACCTTTCCAACGTAAATAGTCGGGGTTACTTTTTGTTATAAACACAATAACAAAACTGTCAACTTTGATATCACTCTAAATCTTCTACTTGGCGGTTTAATTTTATTGCGTATCTTCAAAACAGGCGATGACTGTAATATCAGGGTTTTGTAGATTTTATTTCTTTTTTCACGAAAAGTAATTCCATATGATTTTCTTGCTTTCCAAATTCATTATGACAGCGGATTGGTTCTGCTTTTTAAAAATTTATTGCTGATAATTTTACAGTAGCCCTAAAAATGTTGTTGCATGAGGATATCCATCTCTTTTCTTTAATTTTGTACAAAGTGAATGGTAGCTTTAAATTTTGATTATAAATGAAATCCAAATTTAAGAATAACATTTAAAAATGTTATGTAATAGATGATATAATATTATTAAGGTAGTACGGGTAGTACATAACACCCTCAGGAATGCTTAGTAGTGCGTTCTGAAATTTCTCCGGACGTTACATATTGCCTACCAAAAATCGTTCTAATATTCCAGTTTGCGTACCGGGGTATTTCATTTAAGGGTAGCATTTTAACGATTATTAACATGAAACTTGAACAGGTGTAACTTCCTTGACATTCATACATGCATACCAGTTAACGTTCAAAGTCGTTCTAAAATTCCAACTTTCGCATGCGAACACTACGTCTAATGTCACGGTATGCTCTCTCACAACACAATTTTATTTGAAAATGCACTCCTGTTATAAAACATAAAAACTAAAATATTGCATGCGTGATGATAAACTTTGAGAAAGAGTGCATTTATTCCACAAGTCTCCATTTTTTTTAAAAATTTTGTACCTATCTACTTAGGTGCTTCCAATAAATGATTATTTATATTTTCTTAAATTTTTATCTGCTAAAAATGTTATTAAAATCTGAGTATGAAAAGCATTAAGTACAAGCAATATCGTGTAGGTACTATAATTTAGAACAATGCTGTCTTCATATCTGTCATGATAAAGCGTTTGCAAATGCCCGGGTCTATTACAAGATTCCTAAACACGCGTAATAAGTAGAGGAACGTGCTTACTCTTTATTGTTATATAACTTTGCTATTATTATTATTATTATTACTAGAGTACGGACTTTTAAGCATAAAAAATCGCGAAAATAGCGCTTAAAATAGCACAAAAAATTGACATTATAGGATTGACTCAAATAAAGTTTATTGTTTGCTTGCAGCATTTTAAAATTTTTTCATACTTTCCAAATGAAATGATGTTTTCGTTATTCCAGACGTAAAAGTAACCTTTTCGTCAACAATTTCAGGTACGATAAGTACCTGTTTTCATATACGGCAGAATAACGAAAAGCGCTTTACATTACGCAGCCGTAAAACTTCTTTTTCACCTCGGGGGCGTTCGGGTGCCCCTCGAACGAAAAATCTCGTTTTACGTCCTTGTGATGAAAAGTACTATTCAAATATCAAGTCTTTGCTGACGACAAAATGAGACAGAAGACCCACAATGAGACATTGAGTTTCCTCCACTTGTAACGTGTCTGACTTTTCTGCAAATAGGTTTCCACAGATTTGCATAATTTAGACTTAATTTAGAATTTGCAAAAAAATATGGGAAGCGTTATACTGGCGCCCAACGTACAGCCAAATTTATGTAGAAATTTTTATTAAAAATGTTTCAAAAATCAAGTCTTTGCCGACTTTAAGATTTCTGTTATATAAACAAAACCTGTTGTCAACTAAATATTAAATTCAAAGTACTAACCAAATTGTAAATTTTAGGTATTTTTTATGTATTTACTGCAATTTTTTTATTAACTTATCGAAAATGTGCTAAAATAAGCACTAAGAATGCTTAAAGATAAATCTAAGCATAAAAATGTTAAAATTGTTAAAAAAAAAAAGCATATAAGCATAAAAAAAATAGCGCCAAGTGACTTATTTTTTCCAAATTCGTGGACATTTATAACAATTACGCTTCTGCTATCAATAATATGTATAGCAAATTTGCTAGAAATCCGTACTCTAATTATTACTTTAAAACATAATTCAATAATAATGCACCGTAAAGCTAGCACTGAAATTATATTTTTATTAAATTTTTGATACTTGCATGAACTCACTATTTTGTTTTAAAAATTCTAAAGTATTGATTGACGGTCAGTTTCATTGACATCGTTATCAGATAATTTTCTACAGCCTACAAAAATGTGCATTTCTGATTTTTGTTTCCCTTTGTATAATAGATTAACTGCAGCCGTGATATTAAATTGTTGAATGGAAGTTTCTGTGAGCTTTCATCCATTTGTTTTATTTAATTTAAAAAACTGCAGAGAGTTCTAATGGAGTATTTTTAAATTATTTAACCTGTTTAATTCCATCCTATTTTTATTTACCGTTCTTTTTTTTATTATTTTTGAAATTTAATGTTCGACAATTTTTTAGTTTTTATGCCTATCTAAGTTTCTTCTTTTTTTGTTTTGTTCTGAATTTTAAATATGTATGGATATTTTGGTGAAAACTGATAGATTTCATTACCAGTGCAACCCGATTTTTATTTTCGATGGATGTTTCGCATCTGACAATTATTGGTTTTGCTCACGTCAACCTTTGTTTTGCACTTTTATTAGAAACTACTATGTAAGTTTTAATTGGACATGCGGGTATTTGTTTTGAGGCCACAGTTTCAACATGTGAGTAAAGTCGCCTTCAAATGACAACTCAATTGCTAATTTTATTGTACATTGTCTCAGGTTGTCTCCACATATGTGACTGAATTTTATTTAATTTGTATTGAATACCGGGTATAAAGTCGTTGATTCGTTAATTTTGGTTTACAGTTTTCCATATTTTTATCGATGCTTTCTTAGTATTTCTAACTAAGGAAGCATAAATATAAGCAGAAAAAAGTGAAGGATTTAATTACTGGCTCAGAACGGAGTGAGAATTAGGATTTGAAATATATCAAGCTCTTTTTCAATTATTGCCTTTCGTGAGCCAATAATACAACTTCTCTTTGTTTTATTGAATTATCCGGCGTCCACTAATATCAACACTTATGTTACAGTTTTTAATCATGATGGAAAATTCACGAGAATAAAACAAATCCTGTATCTTTTGATCTAAAGAAGCTTCCTAAAAATTTATTTCCACTTTCACTGAATATCACAATATCATTTTCAAGGTGTAAATGACTTAAATTTCAGTGTCATTAATTTGTTATCCCAGTTTAATTATTTAAAATGGCAGGTTATACTTTTCTAAATTTGCGCATTTTATCTAGAAAATGGTTTGTTTTAAATTTTAAAGCTTATTTTAATAAAGAGTATTTCCCTGTATTACGTGTTATTTTCACACTACGCCCTTTTTCCCTCGATCACGTAATAAAGGTTATGACACTTAAGGAAAGCACTCAACTAACTCAGTGGTTTTCGGCGTAGATTCTTTAATTACTAAAATTACGGGAAAAAGTGTGATGGCATAGCGTCACTGGTTACTATTTACAATGCTCGACTGATAACCCCGATTTTTATGGAGTTACTATTGGCGCCACTCTGTTAAGTTTGATTCCGACCCGCCCCTGATCTTAATTGCTTGGACCGGTAAACGATGTAACAGAGAACACGGTTTATCCCCTTTATCCACGCACGGCCGTTGGTCTGGAATTAATAGTTTTTGTAGGTAATGAATAAAAACTGTTTAGTGAAAAGACTAGATGTAACTTATCAAGGGACGATGGACTATCGTAAATCTATCGAGTCTCACAATATGGAATATCCTGTAAAAGAAATATCGTAACACAGTTACGCAATAAAAACAAATGAAAACTGGAAAACAAATATATAATAATAAGATAACTTCAAAATACACACTTACTTACATTCAATGCCAAAAGCACTGATCAATACTAATAATAAAACCTATCAAAATTATTCGAGCTCGATGCAAAGCTAAGTTTTCTTAATGCTAATAAAATAATGATTCTTAATGATTTGAGTAACTGACTAATTAATCTTTATATCAAAGTAAAATTCCCTTAATTTCAATAAAATCCCCAAATTTACCATAGACAAAATTAGAATTATTAATCAAATTTATGACGATTTGAATTACAACCCTATTCTTTAATTTCTGAACTTAAAACCCAGATTTTGTCAGCTACTCGCATCCATATATTTCTAATGAAATATATGTAATGAAATTAGTACAAAACTTGAATAAAATTAGGCAAACTTTAAATAACCTAACAACAATTAAATAAACTTCACACCGATTCTTGAAAATTATGTGTTTTCTTAAAAATAACAAATATCACTTACTATGGTTGAATACAGGTGTCTTACACAATGATTCACTCGTTGTGGATATTCCTTGACTGCAATAGATTTGATAGTGTCGGTCCTTGATTTGATTGATGAAATGGCTCCTTGGCCCCAAAAGATGTTAAATACGGTGTTTGAACTTTATGATGGTTTTCACACGAATTGTTAATTTAAATGTGTATAATATGAATGAACTCCCAACTTAATAATTTTTATCAGATAAAATAATGTTCATTCGCTTTGGATAAGTTTTACTTGACCAAATTAATCACTATGGTGATTTTTACGTCGTCGAGATTATAATATTACGCACGTAATTTTGTGGATTCCTTATGAACTTTAGGTCAGAATCTTAATAAATCGAAGGACTTAAAAGAATTTGAAATCAAAGATCGCTTTACTTGCACCCCTGGGCCACGACGATGTTTCAAACATAAACATTTAATTCACCTTAAACCGTATAATCCCGCTAATTCGCGTTAAACTTGCATCGAGAACTAATTTTCTAATTATTCTGGATGACTAAAACTTAATAACTTCGATTCTTCCAGACGCTAAATGTTCTTAATAAATATAATTAACGATCGGCTTTATACACTCTTAAAATAAACGTGATAAGTTCAATAGTTTATTAACGAAATTCACTATTTTAACACTCGAAATAATGTCTTTATTCACTAATAATTTCTATTATTACTTTCGATTCGACTACCGATTTAGGTGTTCTTGGTGTATTCAATACTTATAAAATAATTTTTATAAGTACTGACCGTCGAAACTTTAACTATTTTTGACCCGAAAACTTAGATGTTAAACGTTTTACAAAATGATCTCACAAGTTAGGTGGATTTACAAGACTTCACGTCTTACTTGAGCAGAATCACTTTGTCGAGTACTTTAATTGTTTTTGACCCGAAAACTTAGATGTTAAACGTTTTACAAAGTGATCTCCCCAGTTAGGTACGCCTTACTTGAGCAGAACCACTTTGCCGAGTGAGTCGATCTGCCTGTTCCCTTCTACTCGTTAACATAAATTTCCTAATTTTTAGGAAGGGTCCCATCCAATAAGAGGTCTCATTTTGGGTTTCCCTCTTCCTTTTTTTCTAATCACTCCCCCAATTTTTATGATTTCTTAAAACTTATTAATGAGTTTGTGAATAATAGATATACGTGCTTTTTGGTAATTTTAAACGCGACATTATGGCGCGCGGTACTTTTTGGTAAACCGGTCACAAACACTCGTGCCCGTCCCAATGACTTAACCCACAGCCGCTTCTTTGTTCCCTTCTCTGAAAAAGCCATAAAACTCGAGACCGGCTTAACTAAATAATATTAGTTTTCCCAAAACTAGGCCTATAATTGCTTTTTGGATCTCGTTTTATTATTTGCAGCTGTACTTGACTAAAAATATCATTTTACTTTTGACCATGATGTTGACATTTAATTTAGTAATCCCATAAAATCTAGTATTTATTATTTAACGGAAAAATACTCATGTCTCGATGAATAACCACTCTATTTGATAAATACGAGGTACAACTACGAAATTTTTGTACAAACCCGATTTTAAAACATATTATTCTAGATAAAATTGCCTTTAGTCGGCGTATGTAAAAATCACGTCACACCCCCCTTACTTGAAGATTATTTTTCCCAAAATGATCTAAACTGAGAACTCAGCTTTGAATCAAAAGAAAGAAAAAAAAAATAAATTTCGAAAAATGAAAAAAAAAAATTTTGAAAAATTATTTGGAAAATTTTGGAAATTTTCCTCCCTTACTAAGACTTAAAGTAACCAAAATATAATTCGCTCCTTAATCTCTTAAGATCCTTAATTTGAAATTTCTTTTGGTCTAGAATCCTAATAGTCACTCTACTTAAAAAAAAAATTCAACATCTGAATCAATCATTCACTTACACACGAATTTTGTGAGTAGAAGTAAAATTAACTGTTAATACCAATATCCTACTATTCGTTTCATTTCTGGAATATGAAGACAGATAGGAACGAACATCCCCTTTTCTTCTGAACTTCACATTACCCCAACTCTTAAACATGAAATTGGCAGAATAACAAAAAAAATATTCCCTTACGGAACAAATGAAAATTTGAGAAAATCCTTGTTTTCAATTAGACGTCAGCGCTGTCCCTTCCATCCGAGATCAAGAAGCAACAGTGTCTCGCAAACTTCAAACTTGTCCACAACAATCTTCACGCTCTCTCTCTATTCTCGTAATTTGAAATCAAATTATTTGTTATAATTTCCCAAAATCCATAAACACAACTTCCCAACTAAATTTCTCAACCTTAACACTTATTATTCTCAAACCATTATCTAAAATGTTAATAATAATAATTAACCCATTTTTTCTTTCTTTAAACTTATGTAACATTACAGTACAAATCTCTCACTATAATCGACTATGAAAATGAACGATCTTCATTTCCACCCCTATCTCTCAACAATACAGGTAACTTAACCTTTTCCTAATACTGAATAATAAAGGTAATTTAACCTTTTTCCCAAATACTTAATAATAAAGGTAACTTAACCTTTCCCTAATACTTAATAATAAAGGTAACTTAACCTTTCCCTAATACTGAATAATAAAGGTAACTTTAACCTTTTTCCCAATTACTTAATAATAAAGGTAACTTAACCTTTCCCTAATACTTAATAATAAAGGTAACTTAACCTTTCCCTAATACTTAATAATAAAGGTAATTAACCTTTTTCCCAAATACTTAATAATAAAGGTAACTTAACCTTTTTCCCAATACTTAATAATAAAGGTAATCAACCTTCAACTCGACCTATCTACGCTCAACTCTATCCAAATCTATTGTTTTCTTATCATCATTGTCTGTATATTAACCCCCAAAATTTCTCTTTATATCTTATCTTAGTGATATATATATTTATATGAATAATATAATTTATAGCAGAAAAAGCTTAGAAAATATAAAAGCATAGAAAAGTTTGGAAAAAGAAAACTTAGAAACATTAGTACGCATCCTACCTAAGAATAATTACACCATGATGACCTGGCATTGTTAATCAACATAGTTGATTGATGTGAACCAACGATATTATCGCTGGTGATCGGTTAAACAGCCAACTGCCGATCATCAGTTGGGACCACTTCAGGGGACTCTTACCCCGCGCTGTGACCCAAACGATAACGAAATTTCTATCCCGGGCGTTATACCGGATAGAGCTTAACAACTCTACTCTTTTCACAACTGCATACCTCCAAAAGAGACAACCACACTACAAAGTGCTTAACACAAAGGAATGTCTTAAACATTCTTACTTTTGTCATCTGTGCTTCCAAAAACGACAACTACACGCAACAAAGTGTGTAACACAACTGAACAGTCATACCCTTGTCACCTTTGTTTTCAAAAGGAGACAACCCCAACTATAGTTGTTCCCATAGAACCAAGTTCTACTATATTAGCTTCCAATAAGCTTACGAAGGTACAATCATTTAAGAAAAAGTACAACGTTCTAAGAAAAAAGTACGCTCAGAAAATTTATTATGGAGCAAAACCATATATTTGCAGAAAGCATCACAACTACTCTCCACACGGAATATGCAAAAATCCAGAGAATGGATCATCATACCCACACACCACATCGAATACCCAAATAAAGGTAAAGTAACATTTTCAGTAGTTCCTTTTCTCGAACAGTTACGTTCCAAAGAAAAACTAAAAATGGTGATCGGTACTTGCCGCTCGCCGATCTGCGATCGTCTTCACTTTAGGGGACTTCTACCCCGCGCTGTGAAACTAACGGTGGCGAAATTTCGTAACCGGGACACCACACCGGCATCTACAGAAGATTAACTTAATGGAAAATTTCTATAACAAGATATTAACTTATCTTCCAATACCTCAAAATACTTTACCAGGATGGTATTTTAAAATTTGAACTCTCCGGCGTTCAAGATCCTAACTCAACCCATCTTCTAAGACAGTAAAGTCTACATAAACTAGGATTCAACATTATCCTCCTAAATTAACCTAAATTCTTTAGAATTATTACTTCCTTAATAGCAAGATTTTCGTCTCATATGGCGAAAACGCACACCTGGTGAAATAAGAATGGAACTTCCGTTCTCTCCACTATTTTTTTTTTAACTACAGAATACGTCTGCAAAATTTTACGAATGACAGTTTATATGGTCATGCTGAGGACCAAAAGTCTTTTTCAACTCAAGCCCACATCTTAGCATTGAATTAAAACATTGGCAGTTTTTCTGGTCTTGCTGGGGACCAAGGTATCCTCAGTTATTGTATGAACTACAGGACAAACGCTGGCAGTTTTTCTGGTCTTGCTGGGGACCAAGATATCCTCAGTTATTATATGAACTACAGGATAAGCGTTGGCAGTTTTTCTGGTCTTGCTGGGGACCAAGATATCCTCAGTTATTATATGAACTACAGGATAAGCGTTGGCAGTTTTTCTGGTCTTGCTGGGGACCAAGGTATACCCAACCTGAATACGTTACTAACATTGGCAATCATATTTACAAGCCTATCTCTAAGATAACCAAACTAATCCTAAGAAGAATACTAATGATAATAATAAAAAAAACTAACCTAACACATTATCTATTTCTTCCCTAGAAACAGATTTCAAGTCCTTTGCATGCCAAACACCTGATACAATTCCTGATTCATTTTTCAATTCATAAGTAGTGTACGATACTTTCCTATGAATTGTAAAAGGTCCTACAAATTTTGGTGCTAACTTTGCATTAAAGTGTTTCGCTGCATTAGACAATACATAATTACGTCGATATACCGTATCTCCTACTTCAAATTTCTCAGGTCGTTTGCGTAAGTCATACTGACGTTTGGACTTATCATACGCAACTCTTAACCTTTTAACTATATCCCCATACATTTTTGACATTGCTGGTACACGTTGTATCAAATTTTCACGTTCCTTATAAACTATCTCTTCCTTTTCATTATCCTCCCGAGGATGATGATTTCCCTCGAGTATCATTTCTCTACCAAAATTCGCAAAATACGGAGTCATTCCTATCACTTCATGAACAGCTGTACGTGCTGCGCACGCAACTTTAGACAGATATAAATCCCAAGTTTTGTGATTATCTTTAACATATGAAGATAACATAGTTTTTAATACCCTATTTACCCTCTCTACGGGATTCCCCTGGGCATGGTATAGTGCAGTATAAAGAGTTTTGATTCTATAAGACTCCATAAGTCTTTTAAATTCATTACTCCTAAACTGTACTCCATTGTCCGTTATTAAATACTGAGGTGCTCCAAACAAAAGAATAACATGCTCCTCTAATTTCTGAATTACTTGCGAAGCCGTAGCTGACCGCATTGGAAAGAAAAGAGAAAATTTCGTAAAACAATCAACCACAGATAAAATGTAATTAAAACCCCTATTTGAACGTGGTAATGGCCCTACAATATCCACGGATATCATCTGCCATGGTTTCTTTACAACAGGATGTCTAGACATAAACCCCATTGGTTTCTTTTGTTCTGGCTTTTGAGACAGACAAACTGCGCACTTATTAACATACTGTGTTACATCATACTTCATCTTTGGCCAATAATATCGTTGAGCTAATCTCTCAAAGGTTTTAAAAATACCAAAATGACCAGACGTTGGTTCATCATGACATTTTCTCATCAACGACTGTTGATCTTGCTTTAATACAACCTCCTTCCATTCTAAATGATTTTCATTTAATTCGGGATATCTACTACCTATATGTTTAAACAATTTACCGTTCTCTACTCTCCATTCCCTATAAGCTAAAGGATATTTTTCTACCCTTCCTATCATCTTCTTTACCCAACGGTCGCGAATGTCAGGGGAAGGTGGAGCAGATTTTTCGCTCTGAACATCTGATTGTTCAGACGCATCGTTCAACTGTGCTAGAGTGACTTTAATTTCATCGATCTCCGGTACGGTACGAGACAAAGCGTCTGGGACCAAATGTTCTTTTCCCTTCCGATGGACTATATCGAAATCATATTGCTGAAGCCGTACAGCCCATCTCGCGAGTCTTCCACTTGGAGATTCGAGTCTCTGTAACCAGATAAGGCTAAAATGATCTGTAATTACGGTAAAATGAGAGGCTTCCACATATGGCCTTAATTTCTCTACTGCCCATAAAACTGCTAAGCATTCCCTTTCAGTAACTGAATAATTTCGTTCATTGCGCGTTAACGACCTACTTATATAACAGATAACTTTCTCATTCCCCTCAATTTGTTGAGTCAGAACTCCTCCGATACCGAAACCGGATGCGTCAGTCTGAATGGAGAAAGGAACCGAGAAATCGGGACACGACAATATCGGAGCTGTAACTAGACAATTCTTAATTGTAGCGTACGCGACCTCGCATACCTCATCCCAAACAAACTTCACATTCTTCTTCAATAATGATGTCATTGGAGCGATAATAGACGAAAACTGTGGTATAAATCGTCTATACCATGATGCCATGCCAATAATCTGCCGAATTTCTTTAGGATTCCGCGGAACAGGCATGCTCACTATCGCGGCTACTTTATCTGGATCTGCCAATAATCCTTGCGAATTAATTACATATCCTAAATATTTTAATTCTGACTGACAAAACTTACACTTATCTTGACTTAATGATAAACCGGCGTTTTGCAAACGCTTTAATACTTCATTTAAAATTTCGAGGTGTTTCTCGAACGTAGGCGCACAAATTATTACGTCATCCAAATATACAAAAACATACGGCTCTAGATCAGGTCCCAAGACTCGATCTATCAGTCGCTGCCATGTCGCTGGTGCATTGTGCAAACCAAACGGCATTCTTATAAACTGAAAAAGTCCTCGGCCTGGAATAGTAAAGGCCGTATACTGCTTAGAATTTTCCTCTACTGGAATTTGCCAGTAAGCGGATTTAACATCTAAGGATGTTATAAACTGAGCATCCCTTAAACGATCTAAAATAGCAGATACATACGGTAAAGGATAAGCATCCTTTTCTGATACTTGATTTAATTTTCTAAAATCGACGCAAAAACGATAACTCTTATCTTTCTTTTTAACTAATAATATTGGATTTGACCATGCACTATTTGAAGGTTCAATCACTCCTAACTTCAACATCTTATCTAATTCCTTATCTATATGTTCCTGTAATTTCGGGTTTACTGGATAATATCTTTGTTTAATGGGTTCTGAATCTGTCTTAATTATATGTTTTACTAAATCTGTTCTACCGAGTTCTACTTTATTCTGAGCAAAATGCTCATCAACTAATGACGTTAATTGTTGACGTTGTAATGACGACATTGTCAACGTTGACTGCAATGGAACCTTTTTAGTAGTTTCAATTGGAAACGCTTTAGGTGTTCCGAAATGCCATTGATCATTCCTTAAATCAGGAACAAATCCTATTGCTTCCCAAAAATCAACCCCTAAAATCAAACTTTGCTGAATCTCTGGTACCACAATAACATTAATATTAACGATACGCGTCTTTAACTGAATTGGTAGATAAACTGAACCTATACTTTGAACTAAATTACCATTTGCAACGGTACAGTCGGGTGTTGCATCTTTCCTAACATTAAGTTTTACACCACATGATCTTAAAATGGTCCACCCTTCTTCTCCTACTAACGTATGAGTCGCTCCTGAATCTAAAAGTGCTTTTATTTTACAACCCAAAATTTCTACAGTGACATGAGGTCTTGTATCATCACTAGAATGTTCTAATATATAATCTAAAATAACCTTATTTTTAGTAAATTGAATTTTATTGTTCTCAAGTATTTTCCTAACTAAATATGTCGCATTATATTTACTACGGGTGTACATCCTACGACAACCTGATGTTTCCCTTTCTAGTTTTCCGCCTGATCCATTAATGGATTACAACGACTACAATTACGAACAATCACCCCTGGTTCTCCACATTTATAACAATATAGCTGTCTTTGAGGTTCGATACACTTCTTAGCTCGATGTCCCTTGGATCCACAGTTCCAACAAATTACCTTACTCTCAGATTCAGCAGAAACATTACTGATTCTACCTCGTCCTCGACCTCGACCTCGACCTCGACTACTCGAATTGCCTCTACTGTTACTATAACTTCCCATGTCCTTACTATCTGAACTCTGACCTGGACATGAAAATTCACAAACTTTGCGATGGTCATTATTTACATTAAACCTGGGTTTTGATATTGGTTCTCTATGATTGTTTTTACTTGATAAATTCAAATATGCTAAATCGGTTTCTAAATCACTTTTCTTTTTAGAAGGTGGTACATAATTTTCAATAGCAAAGCGTCTTTCCTCAATAACTCTGCCACATTTAATTAACTCATCAAAACTTTCAACATTCTTTAACCCTAACTGACCTTGATAAAATGGATTCAAATTATTCACAATTAATCTCAACTTTCGATCTTCTTCTAAAGGTACAACTAATCTAGCAAACATTGCATTCATAATAGCTACATAAATTGAAATTGACTCATCATGTCCTTGAGACCTACGAGTAATTTCTATCAATAATCTTTCATCATAATTAACCGGTCTAAATTCTTGATTCAATAAATTAACTAACTCTTCCCAAGTATTAACTGTATGTTTAATCGCTCTATACCATATTAATGCATTTCCCGAAAATAAATCTATAGCTTCATTAAAAACTTGAACTTCATTAAGCCCTCTTGCAATCATTAATTCATTAACCCGTTCTAAAAATGCGCTCACCGACAATGAACGATTATCACCCGAAAATTTCAAATCCCACTTAACTACAGGTGTAGATTTCGCAATGATCTTCTTTGAATCATCTTTAATTACAGTAGTACTCACAGGTGTAGTCGGTACAACTGGATTGCTAACCACAAATTGATTTGCTGATGCTAATTTAAAACTATCTGAATTATTCACTGAAATCTGATATTTCATCATTAATTGAGAAAAATCTCCTAACAACTCTGCCTTAATTGATTCCTCGTCTGCATCTGTAGGACACGACCTATTTGCACGATTAATAAAATGTGATAATTTCGTTTCAAAAATTATCCCGGTATCTTTTGCTGGTGAAGTTTCAAAAGCTAACAAAAGTTTATTTAAAATTTCTTTCCCATCTTTTAATGCTTTTTCATCCTCGGCAAACGTATAAGGATAAACAAGAACAGTTCGATATTCTCCTTCCGCTTCCTCTCTTAAAATATCTATAAATGCTTGTCGCAGCTCCCTAGCTAACCCGCTAGTAGAAATTCCTCTTACTGCTAATTCATAAATAACTTCTGGTTTTAAAAGTTTTTCCGGTAACATCATCAACCCCATCTTAATTAATTTAAATCCGAAATTAAAAAAAACAAAACAATACTCACGACACAAAACTTATAATTACTTTAGGTTAGTTGACCTCAAAGTTGTTTTTAAATTCCTATACTTAAAATAACTGACCTACTCATAAAATTATTACCAAAACAAGTAATAAACTACGACCTTGACTTTTACTGACCTATCCAATACTATTAAATGTGTTTGGACCTATTCCAAACTCAAGTTCAAAAACAATTCAAAATCAATATTAAAATGAAATTCAAAATCTATAACGATATTTATAAAATACCAATTTAAACGTAACTCGAGCGTTGCATAGAATTCAAATTGAAAACGCGTCTTTCCGCTCTTAATTGACAAATTTTATCGCAAGCGATAAAATCTGCTCTACCTTAAATTAAACAAACTTAATTCCTATGGCACTTACTAATTAAATTATTAATTTTCAACTCAAAAGCAATAAGACTGGTTCTCTATAACAATGGTTCACACCCCAACCCTTAAAGGTACTTAATATCCAAACTTAAATAATCTCAATAAACTTAATAACCACTCTTTTATTACTATTTCATGAAAATTCTAATCGACTTTAAATAATGCCAAATTTACTTATTACAAACTAACCCAAAATATGTTTACGACCCTAATATCCTACACAAGGCTAAACACGTTCGATACCTAATTTATTAGTTAACAATTAAATTTAATCAAATTTTTGGCCCGCACGTTGGCCACGTCAATTATTCAACTTTGACCCACGTTGGTCGCGCCATTTTATTACGTGTTATTTTCACACTACGCCCTTTTTCCCTCGATCACGTAATAAAGGTTATGACACTTAAGGAAAGCACTCAACTAACTCAGTGGTTTTCGGCGTAGATTCTTTAATTACTAAAATTACGGGAAAAAGTGTGATGGCATAGCGTCACTGGTTACTATTTACAATGCTCGACTGATAACCCCGATTTTTATGGAGTTACTATTGGCGCCACTCTGTTAAGTTTGATTCCGACCCGCCCCTGATCTTAATTGCTTGGACCGGTAAACGATGTAACAGAGAACACGGTTTATCCCCTTTATCCACGCACGGCCGTTGGTCTGGAATTAATAGTTTTTGTAGGTAATGAATAAAAACTGTTTAGTGAAAAGACTAGATGTAACTTATCAAGGGACGATGGACTATCGTAAATCTATCGAGTCTCACAATATGGAATATCCTGTAAAAGAAATATCGTAACACAGTTACGCAATAAAAACAAATGAAAACTGGAAAACAAATATATAATAATAAGATAACTTCAAAATACACACTTACTTACATTCAATGCCAAAAGCACTGATCAATACTAATAATAAAACCTATCAAAATTATTCGAGCTCGATGCAAAGCTAAGTTTTCTTAATGCTAATAAAATAATGATTCTTAATGATTTGAGTAACTGACTAATTAATCTTTATATCAAAGTAAAATTCCCTTAATTTCAATAAAATCCCCAAATTTACCATAGACAAAATTAGAATTATTAATCAAATTTATGACGATTTGAATTACAACCCTATTCTTTAATTTCTGAACTTAAAACCCAGATTTTGTCAGCTACTCGCATCCATATATTTCTAATGAAATATATGTAATGAAATTAGTACAAAACTTGAATAAAATTAGGCAAACTTTAAATAACCTAACAACAATTAAATAAACTTCACACCGATTCTTGAAAATTATGTGTTTTCTTAAAAATAACAAATATCACTTACTATGGTTGAATACAGGTGTCTTACACAATGATTCACTCGTTGTGGATATTCCTTGACTGCAATAGATTTGATAGTGTCGGTCCTTGATTTGATTGATGAAATGGCTCCTTGGCCCCAAAAGATGTTAAATACGGTGTTTGAACTTTATGATGGTTTTCACACGAATTGTTAATTTAAATGTGTATAATATGAATGAACTCCCAACTTAATAATTTTTATCAGATAAAATAATGTTCATTCGCTTTGGATAAGTTTTACTTGACCAAATTAATCACTATGGTGATTTTTACGTCGTCGAGATTATAATATTACGCACGTAATTTTGTGGATTCCTTATGAACTTTAGGTCAGAATCTTAATAAATCGAAGGACTTAAAAGAATTTGAAATCAAAGATCGCTTTACTTGCACCCCTGGGCCACGACGATGTTTCAAACATAAACATTTAATTCACCTTAAACCGTATAATCCCGCTAATTCGCGTTAAACTTGCATCGAGAACTAATTTTCTAATTATTCTGGATGACTAAAACTTAATAACTTCGATTCTTCCAGACGCTAAATGTTCTTAATAAATATAATTAACGATCGGCTTTATACACTCTTAAAATAAACGTGATAAGTTCAATAGTTTATTAACGAAATTCACTATTTTAACACTCGAAATAATGTCTTTATTCACTAATAATTTCTATTATTACTTTCGATTCGACTACCGATTTAGGTGTTCTTGGTGTATTCAATACTTATAAAATAATTTTTATAAGTACTGACCGTCGAAACTTTAACTATTTTTGACCCGAAAACTTAGATGTTAAACGTTTTACAAAATGATCTCACAAGTTAGGTGGATTTACAAGACTTCACGTCTTACTTGAGCAGAATCACTTTGTCGAGTACTTTAATTGTTTTTGACCCGAAAACTTAGATGTTAAACGTTTTACAAAGTGATCTCCCCAGTTAGGTACGCCTTACTTGAGCAGAACCACTTTGCCGAGTGAGTCGATCTGCCTGTTCCCTTCTACTCGTTAACATAAATTTCCTAATTTTTAGGAAGGGTCCCATCCAATAAGAGGTCTCATTTTGGGTTTCCCTCTTCCTTTTTTTCTAATCACTCCCCCAATTTTTATGATTTCTTAAAACTTATTAATGAGTTTGTGAATAATAGATATACGTGCTTTTTGGTAATTTTAAACGCGACATTATGGCGCGCGGTACTTTTTGGTAAACCGGTCACAAACACTCGTGCCCGTCCCAATGACTTAACCCACAGCCGCTTCTTTGTTCCCTTCTCTGAAAAAGCCATAAAACTCGAGACCGGCTTAACTAAATAATATTAGTTTTCCCAAAACTAGGCCTATAATTGCTTTTTGGATCTCGTTTTATTATTTGCAGCTGTACTTGACTAAAAATATCATTTTACTTTTGACCATGATGTTGACATTTAATTTAGTAATCCCATAAAATCTAGTATTTATTATTTAACGGAAAAATACTCATGTCTCGATGAATAACCACTCTATTTGATAAATACGAGGTACAACTACGAAATTTTTGTACAAACCCGATTTTAAAACATATTATTCTAGATAAAATTGCCTTTAGTCGGCGTATGTAAAAATCACGTCACACCTGTTGTGCTTGGCTTTTGTTGGGGAAACGCTAAATAATGAAAAATGAATAGGTAATTCATTCATTGTACATTTTGAGTATAAAGAATTTGACAAAAAATATTTAAAAAAACTGAACAGAGTTTATAATCAAGGAAGAATTAAATTTTTAATTGCAGAGCCATACTGGTATATAAGGTAAGTGCTAAAAAAATTTGCGCTATCTATTTTAAACTGCAAGGATAATATAGACAAGTTGAGTAAGTTTTTGCAGAGCATGCATTATCGTGGATTAAAAACAAATTTAATAAAAATTTAATTTGACGCCTCTCTGTGTGCACCAATTTGTAAAGAACGTATTTCATTACAAACTTAAGCTTGCTAGCAAAGATAATAATGAAATATTCAGCTAGCAGCGGCCTAATTAAATACGGCGTTTTATTGTATTAGTATGTTTTTTAATAAACTCGCTTTATAATTAATAAGGGGAAAGATAAAAGAAAATTGTGTTTTGTAACTCGCTAATTTGCTTTTTTACAATCTACCTACCATACCAAAACGAATGTCGTATCGTTAGCACAAATCCCTTTTAATCACAAGCTTTTCCAACTCGATCGAATTATGCATAAAAACAAAAAACTCGATAAAAAGTGCAACATCAGATTGCACATTATAATTGCAAATCACTTTTTGAGGTGAAGTCAAATTTACTGTTGCACAAATCCACGTGAAGACGAACTAACGTTTGATATTGCCAAATTAATTAATAATTTTCGTGTAGCACGCTAACATTCATTGGTTGTAAGTGCGCCATGAAATCCAATTAAAGTGCAATTTAACCTTTATTACATAACTGCACGTCTTGAATTCTTTAAACTACTCCACTGCTATGTACGGTTATTGCAAATATTAATTTCTTAACGCCAAAGTAGCGCTGCGTGCTTTATAAATATATTTAATGGCTTTCCTTAAACTTAATATTATGTAAATTTTAATAAACAATTATGAAGAGTCAACAAACCAATAGGCAGTAATTTTTCCTAAGGGGATTAAAGTATTAGACACCTCACGACTTGAAGTTCTACTTCATTAAACGCATGTCTTCTTTTAGGGAAAACTGTAAGCAATTTAATACGAGATTGATCTATTTACCACCCACCATTCGCCAAATGTCCAAGTCTAATGCTTTTTGGAAAGTCGATATGATTCTTATAGATCTCAATTGTTTAAATGCTTCCAACACAGTTAATGCTTGAAGAGAATGAATTCATTAAGGAGTTTGTTTGACTAATTTTAAGCACATCGCAGCTTGCCTATCCCGTAAAGGAAATGGGTGATTAGTTAGCCATTATTTTTAGGAGACATGATTTTATTGTTTAATATTATTTTGTAAAAAAAAAAGATACCTACTTTTGGCATACGATAATAGAATTATGTCTACTAGATTGCAAGCTTTAGTAGGGTAATTGACCCCAAACGTTGTCCAATAATAATCAATCGCAGCAAGTTATAGTGTGCAATCGGAAATTTCATTTAATTGGAAGAATGACAAGTTGAACAAAGAGGGGTGGAAGAATCATCTAGAAATTCCACTATAAAGTGCGATTTTAAGTTATTTCGTCCAATCTGGAATGGTGATATGTCTGGAGATATATCGTCTGGATCACTAGAGATAAAAAATGAAGTCAATACGGTAATGGTGTCCGAAAATTTCTGACAAAATTCAATGAACTCAACCAGATTCAAAAGGTAAAAAAATCGTTATTTTCTGATTGGTGAGATTATAGAGCAATAATTCACTATGAACTATTGAAAGGTAAAGAAATAATTAATGCAGATCTGTATTATGAATAACTTCAAGGCTTGCAACAGAAACTTCAAGAATACTACTGTAGTGCATCAACCAAAGGAAGATGATATTTAATGGATGAAAATGTAAAATCACATAATATTATAACACTAAAACTTTTGCCATTGGAATGGTATGGTTCTCCAGCATCCACCATATTCTTTAAACACATTCACTGGAAGAAAATTTAATCATAATAAATAGAATAGCAACACCTCAATACAAAAATTTGTTCAATCGAAAGATGAAAACTTCTGTTGAGATAATATTAACTTTTGTTTTTGAAATAATAATACATCATGAATAATATTGGAGAAATTAAAATACTTCAAAAATGAACTTCTGTCATGTATTGTTTTAAATTAAAAAGCAACTCTGCCTTGGCAGACGAATTCTTACAAGTTTCTGACTCGTATAAACTTCATTAATATTAATTATCTTGCCAGCTGCATCTTGGGTTTCCTTTTCTCTTATGGAATCCATTTTAGTATCTTCCTTAGTCATTTTGTTCTTACCATTCGGTTTACGTATGTAACTAAACCATGAATTTTTGAATTTTGTCCTTTACCCTCGTCTACTTCCATTATGGTTCTATTGGTTTCATTGAGAATCCTATGCAGTATTGTCATGCCGAAGCTTTGTCTTGGGAAGTATATTTCTCACCACATTAGTAAAATCATCTTCCGCCAATTAATAAATTGCAAAATATAGGTTAATGGTTTTCCAATTTTTTTTGCTTTGATTTTGAACAGAGTAGAAGAGAGGTAGCATTCGTTTGAAATTTTAACGACTTTTGTTATTAGATGAATTACAACTTTTATTTGTTAATAATTCCGGTTAGAATTATCTAGTTGTTCAACTAACTTTTGTTTGCCTTGCTAGTTGAAAAGTGTAAGTTTAAAAGTGCAATAACTTAATATCCCTAACTTGTAATTTTTTAGATAAATAATCCATGTTATAAGTACTTTTACTTTCGTTTTAACTGTAAATTCATTGATTTATTATACTTCCTCTTAATTTAATACCATGACCTGTTATTCAGGTCAAGTTCATTTGGCCCTTTGGTTCTGTGAGCATATAATTGTTTTATATCCTGTAGGTAGCTTGCTAGACTGTCTTTCAAATGTGTCTGTAATTCTGGTCATTTTTGTCAATGGTGCAATTCAGCAACCCAAAGAGACCGATATGACTTTACTACCCTGGATTAGAAATCGATACCCTGCATTCGCAGTTCATCGTATTAACTACCAAGCTATGGCCTTCCACATTATTTGATTGACCTGAATTATTTACATACGTGTGATTTACATAATGGTTATATTTTTTATTTTATTTATTTATTTTTTATTTAGACATTTATTGATCAATCGGTCTTGTCCTAACGAATCGACGCGACGGTACCAAATGGCTCCGTCTAAACGTCCTGATCTGTGGATAAAATTAACTGCAACAAAATTTGGAATAAAAGCAATGTTAACCCCATTGCCATAGAAGCCATAATTAGTGCGCTATAGAGGGCAGAAATGATTTCCATGCAGAAGCCCTACGTTGCTCATCAGTACTGCAAATAGGCGAATTAACCAATTCTGCTTTTGATGACAGTAGGTACCATGAATTTAGACCCATTTTTAGACTGCATAGTGCATACTAAGAAAAATTGATAGCATACAGCACACAATTTGTTTCTAATGCTCTAGTTTTGTAAACAACTTCTCATTCTCTACAATATTGGAGGGGGGATCAATTTTTAAATATGTTCGGGGAGAGAAATGGATGGATACGATTCTATCCATTACTCTCTTTTCCAAATTTTAAAAATTTTAATATTTTAGAAGAATTATTTATTTAAATTTAAATAATTACTTTTCTTTGCTAATTTAATATTTATAATTTATAATTATAGCAGCCAACTCGATGCGAATCTTTCAAACGGAATTTAAATTATTCAATAAATTAAATTATTCACGAATCTTTAATTTAAAAAAAGTTAATACTGATTAATTTTTAATGTGTCGAAAGAATTATACAGATGAGAGGTTTCAAATTCATATTGTATTTTAATTTCAAACAAACAAAAATTTTGTACTTTTTATCGGAATATCCAAATATTTAATTTAAAATATATTATCTTCTTCTGCACTTTAAACTCTCAAATTTCTAATATATTTTAAAATCTTAAAAGCTACTTTATATGAATGTTTACCCTTGAAGCCGCCTGAACTTTTACTTTTATGATCTACAAGTTTTAATTTTTGGTTTATTTCAGTAGGAACGTAGAATTCTAGAACTTAATTTTCAGTTTTCCTATTAATTATTTGAAATGCCAATTTTTTGCCTGTTTTTAAACAAGAACGGTCTACTCAAAATATGATCCTAGAAAGATGAGTTTTAGTCAGTTTGGGCATTTTCTAAATAACCAGCTGTAATTAAAAATGTAATAAAAATTAATTAAGATTTAAAAATCGGTGTTCTTTAATTATTAATAAATAAGTAGTCCTTATTTCTAAATTTTATGGAGCATTATTGTGTGGGATTGTGAGATTGAGGCATGTAAGGTCAATTATTATAACAAATAATGTAAAAGATAAAGGACATTTTTTTTGGACGGCCATTCGAGACGTACAACGAGAAATGTTTACCACAGCTTGCCAAGAATTTCTTATTAATTTTTTTTTTACTTTTATAGATACAGAAACTATTGATAATGTAATTGAAGACATATCAAAATCATACTTTGTGCTTTTTGTTTCTGCACTTTTCTTTTTACTCAACCGTTATGGCACTTCTACGAAGCAATATAGAAGTATGTTGAGATTGATTCTTGTGGGGTGAAAAGAGACTTATACAAGTTAAATGCAAGGTGGTATGTGGAATCAACTTAGGAGGGTATTTTTCATTTGCAAGCAGAGTTAGTGGTTTTACGAGTGTTAAGGGGTGAGGTAGGGCCGTCGTTAACGTACATACGAAGATGCTGAGTAGAATAAGCGTGCAGGGGAAGCGAATATTATTCAGGTGAACGAGTTAAATCATATATTGGATGAAGGTGTCTCCATATATGGTTTATGTAATGCTTATAAATATATTTGTTTATGTGTTAAATAATGATGTACATTGTGTGTAAATAAATATTATTGTTAGATATTTTAATTAAATGTTCGTCTTCCAGTAGGAAGAATTCCATTTTCATAATTTGCATGCCTAATAGAACAATAATAAAATGAACGTTGTTTTTGTGGAACGAAATAAGCCCAAAAAATTCATCCGTTCTTATACTACATAAATAATACTAACTATATAAAACATATTCAAGTTATAAGTTGAAAAAACTAACAAACCGACTAAATAAATTCGTATTTAAAATAAATTATTCTGTCGATATTAAATAATTATACCACTAATTTATTGTGAGTGGATTTAGGTAAACTTTATAGTTTAACAAATCACCACCAGATGCGCTGCTGCAGTTGCCGGCAACATGAATAAATTTTTCATCCTGTCGGTACTCGTAAGGGAAGCAGCCGCTTTTTAATTTTTAACAAAAAATACAGATATTATACTAGTTTTTGGATTAAACGTAACCATTTTCTGTAAGGTTTCATTAAATGTTTTTATTGTACGTAGAATGTAATAATAGAAGGGTTGAACAAACACTCTTCTGTTTTCATTAATTCGCAAATGGCATTATATATGTTTCATGATTTTAATAATTAAAATGGTATAATTTGAATTGTAAAAATTTTAATACAATTGTTATAAAACAATGGAATCTCATTTAGAAGATTTTAGTATTACCCAGGTAGTATTTTTAATCAAATTGCTTTTATAAAATCGTTTAATTACAAAAGTTTAATAAATTTGCATTGTAAAAATGAGGAAACAACTTCTATTAATTTTTTATTACCATGTATTTTGATGTTGGTTAATTTATTATTATTGCGATTTTGTGCTAAAAATTCGACATTATCAAAACAATCCTTGGAATTACGATAAAAGCTTTTTTATTTTACAATTACGTGCAGAATTACGGTGTAAGAGCTTAATGCTGTAGTTGAAAACCACCCTACGTGATAAGCTTTAAATAATATATAAACGTAGTATTTATTACAAATATAAAAGTTAAAAGTTGTTTTCCTCCCAGCATTTCTCTTTTAAACAGGAATCGTAAATTTTAATTAAAGTGAAAATAGGTAGAAAATTCGTTATATCAAACACATTGATTGTATTTTAACATGAAGGTATATTATTATACTAATTTTAAATAAATATAACATTTCCAGTTGGTTTAGCGGATTACTAATTGTGCATTCGGGTTAAATTAGGATTATTCGTCGTAATTGGCTAATGCATGCTAATCTAAATGTTTATAATTATAGGCTAAGGAAGAACACTTACTAGAGGGTAGTTGGATAAACTAGCATATATCATTAATAGCAATAAGTATAGGAAGGAAAATTATAATACCAATATCGGTTTAGAAAATTAAATGTTACATTTTTTTTGAGTTCCAAAGTCTGCTACCAAGTTCTGGCATTTTAGTAACAACTAATATTGTTTTATAAATTTTTTTTTGATTTCTATTAAACATATTTCTAAGGAAACCTATTTCTTTTCCTGCGCTGTGGCTTACGCAGCAGTTCAATTTTGTTACCGCTTATGAGGTTTTAATTGAATTTTCTTTTATTTAATGTATACTTCTACAGAATAATAAGTTATTAACTTCTAGGTTGGTTTATAAATAATGGTTTTCTGTTATATGGTATTATTATTTGTCTGATGCGGTTCTTTTTTTTTAAACAATATTCAATAATATTTCGTAATTAAATTGCAAAGACATTTTTTGATGCGAGTTTATTTCTAACTTGAAAATATAACTAATTCATAAGTTTTTTATAAAGATGAATTTCTATTAAATTCAAAAGCTATCAAAGAATAAAATGTTATTGATTGTTGTTTGCACAATAAATGCAAAGCATTTCGTATAGAAATTTGACTTTTCTATTTTGCTTTGGCGGTATTCCATGCAGCCATTTACATAATTCTACTAAAGCAATAATAAAATTATATTTGGAGAAAAATTTTGATTCGTAAAGGCCGAAGAATATTGTACCAGCTATATTGCACAATTTTAAAACTGAAACGTTACATTTCAAAATGAATTTTACCAATACAAAAACAAAATGTTACATCAGTTGCTATTGAGGTCGAGTAGAAAAAAAACAATAGAAAAATTTGTTCGTTAAAATCTATATTATAGATTTTCTAAGTACTCGAGTAAAGTAAGTTTAATTTTTACTGGGTGTTTGCGATAGGAAGAATCTTATTGTTTATTATTATTATTCCTTCGTAAATAAATAATCCAGGAAAGTTTGTTTTCAAAGAAACTATACGACAGAGATAGGTATAACTAAATAAGCTACAGCTTAAAGCTATAAAATAAATTCATTTAAGCTACAGCTACAGGCTGCCTTCTGTGAGATGAATCTAGTAAAACTTCAAGCAGTAAGGTGCAAGTCACTTTGTAAGCCACAACTTCAGTTTAAGAAATACGAATTCGCTCGTTCGTATTGAAGTTATACTAACTTATTGTTGTCATTATAGTAAGTCGGTTACGTTGTAAACTCTCTCTCTCTCATACGAGTACAATACTTTAAGAAGTACTCTATAATGGTCTGACAGGCTGTGGTTGTGAGTTTAATTTTGAACAATTGTTTGACAATTGATATTATTTCCTTTACATCTGTAATTTTATTTTACACCATTTTGTATGTTGTAATTCAAAATCGAGGTTGCTATGCTTAACGGATTGACCTGTATAGTTCATTCTTACGTAACATATTATTACTGAGAAAAATCGATGTTAGCAATCTTCCAATGAAAGATTTCGTTTTTCTGATATATTTAAATTTAAGGATTTTTGCAGCATTTGATCAGGACAAATTCAAGTTTCGGGTTCTCACCCTCAACTATGAAAAGATTTTAAAACTACTTAAAAATCTATAGACTGAGGAATACGAGCCTTGAAAATTTATCATTATTGTGTAGTGTAAAAGTACTTTGTAGAGTTCATATGATTACCATTTCTGAACATGGTGCACTGAAATCAAAAATTTCATGTAAAATGAAGCTTTATTCCAAAATAATTTAGATTATGTTAATTTATTGCAACACTAATAACACAAAAAGCAACAATTCATACTTGATCTATATAATACATAATATGTTACAGTTAAAACCCGAAATTAGTTTTAACATCATTAGTTAATTCTAGTTTTAACTGGTAGAAGTTTAGTTAAAAACTAGAATTAACAGACTGCTGTTAGTAAATTCGCGTTGTAACTGAAATCAACCACAGTTAAAACTAGATTTAAAGTAAAAATTATTTTATTACGCAAAATACTACTTTATACATTATTATTACAATTTACTTATTGCCACATGGTATACTGCTATGACATTTCAAATTACAAATAATTCTTTTATTATCAGGTATTATATTGCTTTGAAGTACAATTTCTTTGCAAAGCAGTAGGCGAACCCTTAACTCCTCTGTATTTATTTGCTGAACGATTTAATGAAGGTAATCTTCATCGTGGATATTTCTAAGAATATCAGATGTTGTTGTGTCAGTTCGATTTTTTTGTTCAATTCCAAACATAGCCTTGTAAATTATCTAATCTTAACGCCTCCTCCTTTATTTCTCAAAATAATACACATATTTTTAAATGTTGAAAAATTTATTAATACAATTCATTAATAAAATAAAAACTTTTATTTTTCCACAAAAAAATTTCCCAGTTTGGATTTTGCTGGTCCACGGTATTATAAAAGGGTTTTTTATTTGGTAACCTGAAATTCTTTTACTTTCAGAGAGACTTTGTTAGCAGATTTTGAAATTTAACGTTCTTTTGGGTATTTGATGACGATTTATTGAATAAAATTTTAGTGTGCAAATTAATACTTTTGATTTTCACCTGGTATAAAGAATTAAATTTATAAATTAAGATTAAATTAAATCTAACTCGAAAAGAAACAAGAATAAAATTCCATAAAATAATGGCGATACCAGTCCTAACATACGGCTGTGAAACATGGGTCCCCTCCAAGAGAGAAGAATCAAAATTACAGGCGGCGGAGATGCAGTTCCTAAGAAGAACCAAAGGATGCACAAGACAAAAAAATCTCAGAATATAGAGAAAATTGGAGAGGACACCTGAATAGAATGAAAAACAAAAGGATACCAAAAAAGATGCTTTCTATAGTCCAAAAGGCAAGAGGGATATTGGACGCCCTAGAAAGCGATGGCGAGACTTGTGAAGTCGGAACAGGCAGCAATGCCTAAACCCAGAAAGGAAGAAGAAGAAGAAAAAGATTAAATTAATATATTATGATAATGGCGATACAATTTTTATATTACAATGTATCGCGTTATATTTTTGCAATCAGTAAGAATTGTTACCCTATGATGGCATCATTCAGTTATTTTCCAGTTGATATATTGTTCTATAGTCTATTTATTTATCGCATGCAGTGGAGAATAACAAATACATGCAGTTTGCACGTGATTTATGGGGAGGAGTTTGTCATTGCGCAGGGACGCATCTATTTTGACCTTGCAAACACCCAATCGCAATTACAGGTGCAATAAACATAATGCAATCACGTGCATGTCACGCGTTGATCACTGTTTACATCCACTGCATGCGATAAATAAATAGACTATAGAACAAGTTCTAGAAGCTTTTAATAATGACGTAGTGTCGGTCAGGAGCGCTTCTTTTCCTCACCCCACTTCATGTAGATTTGATAAACAAATGCATTTTATATAGTTTGTTGGTACATTACAAACCTTCACATTTCAACATGTAATAGGTACTTAAACCAGCAAAGTTAATAAAATATAGTTTAGTTTTTGTGTAATACAGCTTTATCCAGAATATTTTGCCAATTTTCAGTAGTTTCTTGTGCCATCGTAAAAATTCAATCGGCTAATGTATCCGATATAGAAGAGGCGTTTTCGAAATATCAAGATATTTGGATTTTTAATATTAATGTTCAATTAATATTATTCAAAAAAATAGACGGTCGGAGCATAGTGGTCGAATAAGTTGACTATGAACGCTAAATGCCCGGTTCGAATCCGGGCGAAGTAAGAACTTTATTCTGGCCGTCTCTCTGGTCCTCCAGGTTGGGGGTTCTACGTCGGGCTTGCTCCTCGTCTAGGTAAAAAATGTAAAATGCTAACAAACCAAATACCAATTCGCAAAGTTGCAAAGTTGGTAGTTGGGCTCGGATAACGTTGTAAAGCGTTTCAAAACCGATTATATGAGAGATGTTCAATATAATAAACATAATATTATCTCCATACGAAATACCAAAAGTCTGTACAGTTATTAAACTATTTTCGAAGAAGTCTGCTATATTTACAAATAATTTAGTCGACTTTGGTAGTGTAGACTGTCATTCCTTTCAATTAATTATTATAATAAACGGTAGTGTTTCAATTTAAATATTAATTTCTACGGTTACAGTTCTACTTTCAATTTTATTCTATATTTTTCTACTTCTACAATAATTATTTTCTATTTGGTTGATCCTTGAATTGCTATTCACGACATTCCTCGATCCTCGATTATTTGCCTTCAATGGCATTTTATATAGTATTTCGTGCAAATATTGATAATATTTTCGTGAAACACGACCTTGAATTGAATCTCTTGTAGCATTTCAAATGCTATTGTTTTTGCTTGGTGTTATTCCTTAATAAATTTTTATATTTTTTATTAAAAACGTTGGGAAATTTCAATTTCACCTTTAATATCTAATGCCAAGTGAAAATTTATTGACTGGAAATCTATGCATCACTCTGTGTGTATTTCAAATATGCGCAAGCGTTTTGAATTTTCGAAAATTTATCAAATGTCATTCTTCCGCTTATCACCATGAAAGTTAGACGTTTCATTTTTCGTTCTGTGTAATCTTTAGTTTTAGCAGCCACAAATTGTTTGTTATAGTAAAGTGATCTTTATTTTACCTCCAGCTTCATATTTGTGGGTAAGATTACATATTTTCCATATTTAGCGGAAGTGTGATTTTTGATAAATTTTATTTTTCTTATTACCACGTCATTTCTGCCGTCGGTTCCCCAATTCTGATTATGGTTTCTGGAAGCGAAGTGGGAGTGATGCTGATACAATTTGTTAACTTGTAATTAGCGTGATGGAACCCATTCCCATGTGAGGGTGCTCAGCTTTCTTTTCATGGTGGAGTTTAATGGATGTTCCACATCTAGTGCCGTTTTTCAGTCGCCGCTTGAGCTGACCTTGTCCATTCCTACGTCACCCTTTTATCATCAGAGACCTTGTTTGAGTTGATGTTAAAAATTTTTTGAAGTTTTTGGATTATATACCTCCGCATATAAGGTATTTGGAAGTTACTTCCACGTTTTTCCAACATCGGATATCTGTTCTGTCACAGCTGGTGGGAATAACCCCTACGATGAGGGACTGCCAGAAATCCATTTCTTATTTTGTTTTATGACTATGAGCGTATTTTGGAGATTTTATTGTCTCAATAAATTTTATTTACATCGTTATTGAGATGTTACACCATTCGCAGGTGAATTTATCCTTGTTTAATTATGTGCAGTTTTTGTTACACAATTATACCTGAAACTCAGTTTAAACGATGAACCATTAATATATTCCAGAGGTTCCAAAAGAATTGAGATGTTTGGAGGACTGGCGCCTGACTTTATTTTCTTAGTTAGTTTCCAAATGGTCGCCTGAGTTATAACAGAAGAACCCACAAACCGCGTACGCGCGATCCAAGCTGTGGTACCGGAGAGGGTGTAATCTTTCAGCTGGCCTGTCTATCATTCCATCGTAGACCAGAGGAGCAAGTGACCCAATTTAGAGCAATTTGTGTTACACCCCTAATAACCACGACAATAAGCGGATCTATACTATTTCGTCACAACGATTTTCTTAAGTGTCGGTAGTTTTGCGTGGGCGAATATTTCTTTGATCCCGACGTCACTATTTTACATGCCAAGTCGTATAAGACAATAAGTAGTCTAGCTGTGTGAAAACATCTGGTAAGTAATGACAGAGAGGTTAGAGTTCAGTTTTGCTTCGCGTCACCAACAACAGCTCTCACTGGCCAAGCAGCATCAACAGCAGTTTTCAGTGTGTTCGTATTAACGCCAGTCAGGTGCAACAACCTTTTGAAGCCACATGTTGGACAGCGATTGGAAAGAAGCTACTGTCACTTTTTACATATTGTAAACTTACAAGAGCTCTAAGTAAGTACTTTTTGTTCTTTCCAATTCGTGTATCCTGACGTCCTATTTTTGGGTGTTATACTCATTTTTAAAATTGTAAACATTATTAGACGTGGCCACCAGGTATACCTTACATAGATTGACTTCATTAATATATTATTTACAATAAGTAATTTATTTCACATCAATAACTGATGCAGCATGTGAAAGCAATTAAATTTTGTTAAAAATTCTGGAAGCAATATCAAATTATTTCATGAAATATTTCATAATTTAAGATTTTCCAGTTTGTAGATTTGATTAATTAAATGTTTATGTTTTATTTAAAAGTAAATTGTTACTTAAATAAACATAATTTTATTATTTTCATAAAGAGAGGTCGTCGAGAGTAGGCATTATTCAGTTAGAAGAGTTCTTGTTGACCGGTTACTTCCACTTGGCTGAATTTTTAATTCAAGATTCTTTATACCTTTTCATGACTTTTATTAAATTTGGAAATAAATAATGATGGATTTTTTGCTTGTTCTGTACGTTTATTACTAATGAAATATAATATTATTCTAAATGCGTTAGGTTAATAACGTTTTATATAAAATTATGTGAGTAATATTGGTAATATGAAGGGAAAATATATTTTACAGTATACATTTTTTAGTACAAACTTTATTCTGGAAATTTACTTTTGTACAAAAATAACTCACTTTTAGAATTTTAAAAATGTATCAGCTCCATTGTGGAGCTTTGGACCTATAAGCATCATAAATGCGCATTCTATTCATGTTTTATTAATCGATTGATTTTTTTTCCTAGGTGCCATTCTTAACTAATTCATAAAATGTACCCCTATTACATAGCTCATAAATAACTACTATGTTTTTTTTGCAATTTAAAACATTTAATTCAATTTTAAAAATTACAATCGGGCTAAGTGCTTTTTAGTTCCAATATATTACCAGAGAATTACATTGTATGATATTAAATAGTAGCACAATTTTGGTATTACAGTATGGAAACCTGCTATAAAGCTATGTCTTTAAAAGAGAAAACTCTCGTTTAAAAGTTCCAGCTTGATAATAAATTGGTTGGGAGTAGCTCAGTTTCCGTCGTATTTACAACACCCCATGAATTCATGAAACATGTATAAACGAACATAAACGCGGTTGGTTCACTTAGGTTCTTCGTCATTGAAGCAGTAAAATATGGATCTCCTTGCTGTACTGGATAATATCTTAACAAATGGTTTTAGGGTTTAGAAAATTTTACTGCTGTACCGAATTTCTTAACATTATGATTTATGCTGAAACTTACTCTTCTTAATGAAGCTACATCCTTTCATTATTGAGAATTATGCGAACGTGTTAGCTTGCTTTAGGTTATGCGCTAATAACGCTTGCTCTTTAAGATGAAAAAGGCTTATTACTTTGTCTTATGAAAATGTTTTTAAGTAGTTACAAATAATATCTTCTTTGTAATTTTTTGTACAAGATGATTAGCTTCTGTATACATTATAACAAACTTAATTGCTACAATAATAACTACTGATATTGAGAGTAGCAGGGTGTATCACATTTTTATTTTAATGTCAAATAAATAAATTATTTTAATTATTCTTACCCAGTCCAAAGAACAAATTCGACGTTATCACTTGGTCGTGACATCATAGCCCTTGCAGCCGAGTCGATCAGTTCCCATGGGGCGTCGCAGCTGTAATCCCCAAACGGTCCTGGTTTTCGAATAGACTGCCAACATCCTAAGACGAATATATTGATAATTAAAAACAGTTTCTCTCAAATAAAATGGGTATAATAAATATTATAGTAGTAAAAGTTTTGTGAAATAGGACGAGGCGTAGTTAATTGATTGCTCTTGAAGATTTCAAATAATTTTGTTTAAATCATTTTCATTTCATTGTTAGTTTGACGAACTCTAATCATATAATTTCGACTCTTACTTTGGCAAATTACATTTAAAAAAATATATTGTTTTGATTTTTATGAAATACCTTCGTGATTAAATTCTTTTGGTATCAAAATAGTCTGAAAGAATTCTAATTATTCTAATATTTTTTAATCAATACTCCTATACGAAATTTAGATTTTCAAATATTTTTAGGTCATTTTGGGTAATATTGAGTAAATAAAAGAATACATATTACGTTACTTATAATTAGGTATGTTGTTCTAGTTTCACATAATTGTTAATAAATAATAACGAAGGGCTCCGGGGAACCACAAACTCAGACATGCGGAAATTCTCAGTTATGAAACTGAAAAATAAACTACAAAATAATCGAAAATGACAGAACAAAAGTCTCAAAGTGGAAAATGAAAAAGCAGAAGTAAAAGAATATAACCTTAGAAGAAGTAAAAAAGATAAAATACAAGATAGCTTAAGCTACATATTATACTGAGTCAGCGAGATGAAAAAAATCAGATAAAAATATTGTATTATCACATCTAGGTAGGAATAAACCCAGGGGAGAGAAATAAGAAGTGTAAATTTATTGCTGTTAAAGACTCGATAAGAAAACTTTCATTAAGGGTGGTTTGGAAAAAGATAATTTGACTTGATTTGGGCAGTCATGTGATTATACCACCGACTTAGTGACGGTCGACAGAACCCAAATTAGTCGTTTAACTTATTTCGTTGCATTACGAGTAAACGAAGTTTGTAGTTTTAGAAAAGTAATACAAATTTATAAAGAAAAATTATCTTCATTTGAAGGAATTTAATGAAATATTGTAAAGAAAAGCAATATATCCTGGCGAGTCAACCACCGTGAAATAAACAGGCCAAGCAAAGACAATAGCCACTTTATAAATGAAACTAAAAATAAAGAAGTAAAAAAAAAACCACTTTTCCATAAAGTTTATTTTTTGCTAAATCAATAACACGCAACTTCGAAGTATTTTTCACGTTTGACTTGACATATGGCGCCGAACTAAAGTGTAAACTAAGACGAACTGTCCACAAACTTCACAATTTTATTGAAACAATAAAATACCAATAGAATTCACGTTACTTCATGTTACAGATACATTAAACTATAATTTTGATATTTACGTTCAAGATGTTTAATTAAATTTTAAATTGCATTTAAATTCTTGAGTATAATGTACTTCACCTGAGAGAAAATAAAATTGCTTTTATGTTGACATTTTGCAAAAATTATTACCTGCATTACTAAAGCACTTGCAGTATCACATTGTAAATTGTGGCTTTGTTGTATTAATACTTGAACTTTATCAAGTTTATGTATTTTTTGTAATTAAGTAAAATTATGGTAAATAAATTTATGATATTGTAGTTCATATAAGTATGATATAAAATTAGCCAATATCGAATATAATAACTTGCTAGAAACCTCATCCTCTTGATCGTCCGTGTCATTTATAGACGTGCTTGTGATTGGTTCGTTCATTTATTACTCAACAAGAAATTTTAAGGCTTATGAAATAAATACACATTTTATTTTTACAATCCCCATCAAGTGAGGCCAAAGGCCGAATTCAATAAATTGTTATGATGATTTTTCACGATTACTCCATAATTATTTTATATTATGTAGGTATTAGGTTCTTCTCTTAGTTGCTGACTTTATGCACTTTATTCGATAATATAATAAAATAAACACACGGATGTGATGTGGAAGCACTTTTCCGAGAGGTCGTGAAGACATGTCATTACGACAGTATATTTTAAAATACCTTCCAATAATACCTCCAACCACCTGTATCTTAATATTTTAGTATTGTATTTTTTACAAAGGTGCCATCTACCACGTAATTTCGATTCTAATATACTTTTTATTTGTGACTGTTGCATTGGAGATTGTATTAATGTTTAAGATAAATCACAAAGCACGTATCCTGAATTAATTCAAAATAACCAAATTTGTACATTATCTTTTATTATTCATAATGTTTATGGTAAATGGTTTGAAAATTAATGCTAATTTATCAAAAAACAAAAAGTTTAAGCTGAGATTTTACATAGAGATTTTAAAATAAGATTGGCATAGCATGTAACTTTGCTATCCAATTTAAAGGCAAATTTTAAAACGATTAGAGAATAGTAATTAAAAATAATTGAAAAGGCTTTGCGGTTCAACGTTTGTTAGTGTGAAAAATGTGGCTAATTTGGTTTCAAACTCTGCTTAATATCAACTTGTAAATTGAAAACCAGAAACAGTTTCAATAAAATTTAAATTTTGTCTGAAAACAATTAAATTTTGTGGTATTGATGATAAATGATTTTCTGTTAATGAAGGTTCACTTATGTCAGCTAAACCAAATAGGTAGTACAGCAGAACATAATCATAAAATTTGTTTTATAATTATGTACCTACAAGTAGTGACGATAACATACTTAGGCCGGTTGCGATAGAGGATTAATAGGTACAAGTAGGTTAATTAAGAACTCAATGGGAATACATCTGACTAATTTGTAAGCACCAAGTTCATATTGCGTGCTAGATTATGTGGTTGATTCTATTGAATTTACATAAGTTTCATATTAGTCAAACTAATTAGTATTTAAATTTAATATTAGGTACACATAATTATTAGTAGTAAACACTGTTCAAACAACTTGTTTAAATAATTGTTTTCAAAATTACAAATTAAATCTCTTTACAACATAATCAATCTATTCACAATGTCGCACTTAAACAGAAATTTTAAAGTAAAAGCAAAAATATTAAAATTTAACAAGCATGAAATTGAGAGTCCTTGCTTGCCGCGTAATTCTCTTTGTCAAATTGTGACGTTCTGACATATTTTTAAGTACCTACTTAATTAATAATTCTAGCAAATTATTATTTGTCGTTATTGTTAAATTTTAAATAATTTCCAAGTTTGAGAAAATTTTGATAAAAACTGCATGAATGTTTTTCTTTTTCCTTTTCTTTTCTTAAAATTAAAATTCATTTAATTTCTGAATTTTAGTTGAAATTTACAAAAAACGGGCTGATTGGTCAGTAGCTTGTCGGTTACCTTGTGTCTTTGTAAGTGGAAACAAGCCCCCTCGTAATTTTGCTTGAAGTCCCTCAAAAATATAATATGACCGACGCACAGTGTTGTATTGGGTCCCAAAACTTGGCCAAAAACCGTTTTTTTTTAAATAGGTTGCATGCCCTGCATTTTATTTCTCAAAAAGCTAAGTAGTTACGGCAACCAAAATCGAAATCCGCAAAACGCTTGGGCAACACAGTGCGCCACACGAGCTGTCAGAAGTTACTGGTCGCTTAAGTAGTCGTGTAATTTATCGAAAAGCTCAGATGTTATTGTTTTAAAAACTCTTGTGGTTTTATGCACATACAATTTAGTGGTTGTTTTTGTGATGGATTGTTCTAAGCCATGTATGTATTTTAAGTAACACTAGCTTTTGTAATGAATATCCAGCTGATTGTTATCTATATAATCGACAACTTAAGTGTAATTACTTGTTGCATTAATAATTATTTATAATATTTAAAAAGGGTTTTGTTATATTTCTAAACATTTCTCAGAAATGATAACAGTTGTGTAAATATGAGCACTTTGTATAAAACACAGTTATAAAAAAATCAGCCGCCCGAAACCGCCCCCCTTTTTTTAACAATTTTTTTTGTTCGTACCCTCAATTTCTGAAGTAAATTAATGTTATTTAGTTTTTGTTTATTTTTTGGCTTCTTTTAACTTCTGACCCCGTAATAACGAGTATGAGCAGATCTAATTTAAACAAGAAAAAAAAGCCCTTACAATCTGAATTTTTAAAATTATTATCAGAAACTGATGTTACAAATGTTAGAAATTATTGATGATAGCAGTGGTGATGAATAAATGCTTTGATATCTAAATAAGTCTTTGTTTTACTATTTTTTACTCTACAATTCATATAAAACGTAGATATGTAGCTGTTAGGGGTATAAAATATTTTTGGCCAGGTTTTGGGACCCAATACCACACTGTGCGACGCGACGCCCATTACGATAAGTTGCAGACCTCTCAATTTATTTTCGGTTACCAAAAATTATTAATTTTATTCTACTTGACGTAATTTTGAGTTTGAGAAACGTTTTATAAAATTACCTTTAGCTAAAATGCCACAACTGTCATTTTTTGTGAAAACGTTGAATTTCTTTTGAAAAGTTTGTTTTTTTGTTGTGAATGTAGTCAATTCTTGTAATCGTTTGAAACTTCAACATTCTAAAACTTGAATAAATTGCTTTCACCGTCGATCTTTAAAGATTTCTAAATTTTTTTCCGCTGTCAGCAATTCCTTCATGCAAAAATGATTTTAAACATTTACATAAAAGATCTTTCTACTATTTTTTCATTTTGCTGAGTATCAATACATCGTAAAAAATAGTAATAATATAAATAAAAACCAATTTTTTTATACATCCTCTTGTTACCGTTACCGTATATAGAGTGCAAATAATATGACCCAAATTGTCCACGAAATTGGACTAAACTCAAAATTGCCATTTTTTGACTTATCATGTCTCTTCCAAACACCACGGATCGATATGTATAGATTCGAAAGATTACAGGTCAATTTCCTTGTAAATTCCGAGACACTCCTACTATTCAGTTACTTACCCTCTTCAGGTAATTCTTTATACCTCTAACTTCCAGAGTGAAGCTGATCAATTTTACATCTCTCTTAACTTATGATTGTAAGCCCCCTGAGTATACGTAGAGCATAACTTCAATTATAGAGATGTCAATTTCGTAACAGAAGAAGATATTTGGGTGTTTAACTACCCCAAACCCCCTAACTCCAGCTACGTTTGGAGGATATTCCAATTCTATACCCACTAAACCGCCCCTTGGTCTCAAGGACGTCGCTAGTGTATGTTCTGAGATCGATGTTATTATCATAATATAATACTTATAGATTAAGTAGGTTCACTTGGCCGATTTTATGACCAAGAGTTGAACTTGCACATTCTCCTATGCGCACTTTCTAATTTTTATAATTCCAATTCTACATTGTTGCAATTTTTAATTTTAAGTTGGCAGCATACATCAAGATTATATCTGTGGTGTTATGGCAGAAGTTAATATGTGATCTTCTGCAATATCTTCTTCCATAATACCACATATATACCAACTACATCAATTCAATACAAAGTAATTACTAATTAGTACTTACATACTATACAAATATTTACCTTGAATTCGATATATTAAATACTTGCGCATAGGAGAATGCGTGAGTTCAACTCGTGGTCGATAACAATGGTAAAAACAATACTGGTACAGTATTTATTTATTTTATTTTATTTATTTATTTATTAATTTACGGAAAAATCCTTTTTCAACTAATATCAAACATTACAGCATTACAACGATTACAACAACATTACAACATTAGTATTATACTATGGTATCATTATCAATTTATTGTCATCAGTGGCGGCTGTTGAATCTTTTGATTGGGACGGGAACTCAAATCTAATATGAATTGTTGATTTAATATGTTCGTTAGTAGGTAAATTATCAACCTCTATTGTTTATGAATAGAGACAGGATGGTTAGAAAAAAACAGATCGGACTTACGAGAAGCACTAACATAATTCACTAATAGAGAAAGTTTATTAACGCTAATAAACGTTTTAATTGGTAATAAACTATCTCTATTGGTGAGTCATGTTAAGGCTTCTCCTAAGTCAGATCTGTTTTTGCCTAACCATCCTGTCTCTATTTATGAACCACCCTAAATTTTTAGCATTGCTAATCAATAAACTTTTGCGACTCGCACTGCCACTCATTGCCGTCATCATAGATAAGAGTATGTAATTTAATTATATCTTCAACTTGTTTTCAAGTCGTGAAACAGAAAAAAACAGAAGTGCCGCTCTTTTTGGGCGACATTTTGAAAGCTGCAATATAGATTAAGTTATATATTTTGTATTTATTTATTTATTAACTTTTGATACTTATTTGATTTCCTCAAAAACAAAAATCACAAACTATATCACTGTTGGTTAAACTTCTTGATAAGCTCCATTCTTTCGTTTTCTTTCTTTTTAACAACATCGAAAGCTCTATTTTTCCAGTTGCTCTTCTTTAATTTGATAGGTCTGCTGCCAACGTAACGACCATTCATTTCTTTCACAGCCTTTGTAAAATCGGTAGGATCCTTAAAACTGACAAATCCATAACCTCTACTTTTGTTGGTTCTCTTATCTCGAACAACACGTGCTTTCAAAAATGACGGATATTTGTTGAATGCTTTAATTAATACATCATCATTGACGTCATTTCCTAAATCACCGCAAAATAATCGAAAGTCATTTTCACCCCAATCTGCTAGCGTTGCATCTTCCCAAGTTTGGCCACCACTAGTACGCAATAACTTCCTATCTTTTCCTTGATTTTTCTTATTATATGGTTTAGCCGATTGCATGGTTGTACTTGCTTTACCTTGTGAAATAGCTACTTGAGCTAATTGTGGTGGAACAATAACCTTATTCTCTTTAAGCTGTTTTAATTTTTGTTCAACGTCAGTTTTTATATTTGAAATGTTAATATTCTGTCCAGCATTATATTGCTGTGTTCTAATAGCATTTGGTACATTACATGATAAATTTGGTTTCGAGGAAATCGTAGCTGAATAAGATGTACTCGGCGCAACACTATTTTGAATTTGTCTTGGATAAAATATAGGTTTAGCAGCAGCAGAATAACTTTGCACGTTATTTTGAGCTTTCTGGTACAAATGCGGTTTGGGGACCGGACAAGAGTTGGCTATTTTGGCTTCAAACCTTTTCAATTCTTCATCCATTTTATTTAGCTTCCTAGCCATTGTTTCAATAACAGGTTAAAATTTTTAATAGAATTTGGAGTAACTGTATGAAAAGCTTTTGGTGTATTTTGTGCTATTATAAATAGTATAATCTTTAGGTTGGTAACTTTTCAATATATTTTTAAATATTATGTTATTATGAGATTACATAATAAATAAATTAATTATGAACGTTTTCCAATTTTTATCTGGATATACTTTTAGCATAAGTTAATCCATAGCTGATTAGAAGAAATTATGTTAACTATGTAGTTCTAAATTGCTCTATTCAACTCTAAAATTTCCTAAGTATACATCAGTAGCCACAACATTCAAGAATCTGCTATAACGTTGGATTTACATTCTCACTAAAATGGTCGACAAATTGAAGAGAAAATTCAAAAACTAAAGGCCGATTTCACAATCGACCACTTAACTAAAAGGTCCTAGTTAACCAATAGAAAACGTCCGTTAACTCTAAACAATCCAATAGAATCCACTTTTATTTTTAACGACTCGTTAAAAGTTTTATGAAATCGGCCCTAGGAAGATTAGAACAGTAAAAAATTCGTTATGTAAATATCCAATGAAACTTATTTTTGATATCGACAGATATTATTTAGAGATTCTAAAAGAATTTTAATGCCAGCTCGGTACATTGTCTTTGATTGGCTCTCGAGGATATTATTGAACCAAATATTTTCTAATCTTGAGCTGTTGCATAAATTAGCTAACAAACAAGCTGTTGAAATTAGTTTTCTTCCAAATATAATACGTAAGCCACAGTGAGAAGTTCTGTCACAAGGTGATACAAATAACAACCCTATATTCCAATGTTTTACGATTAAGCAATCCCAGTGGGATTAAATTTAAGGATTAACCCAACTATTGCCCTTTTTGTGATTAAAATTCATAGATGAAGTTTACTATTTAATTGTGTTCAGGCTTGTAGTAAATGTAAATATAAGTAAAACCTTTGAGATTAACATTAGAGTATCTACTTTGGTTAATTGTTTGGTTATGTGAAAGACTTGAGAGTTTGCATTAGTAAAATGCGATCGATTTGGATTGACAATGTTTTCATCAGAATTTCACCCATTTCATTTAGTAGCTTTTACTTGAAATTGGAAACGGAACTTGAAGAACATTTAAAATAATTACTATTTTTTATAAAATTAATCTTAAAAACAAAGGCTAATTCCTTAAACTAAGTATCCTTCTTTTGCAGATCATCAATATCTGTTTGTCTACAATTCTAGTTCGTTGATCACTTAATCTTCGACCCAGTAAAATAAATGGATTGGTTAATTTCAAGTTTAAATTGAATATTATACTTTGCGGATTTTATTATTTAGAAATTTTTGGTTTGGTAAACTTTGAAACGCACCTTATTGTTAGTAATTTATATTCAGTTAATCATGAAGTAGAAAATTACTTCTAACTTTTTACAAGTAGTAAAACAAACTTTCACTGTCTAGACTTCTTTATTTGACTCATTAACTATATCCTTGTTGAAAGCTTCTTCATTCGCATAGCAGAATTCAGTTACGTTAGGTCAGGATTGGATTGTTATGCAAATTGTAAAATAATACTCCTACTTTTTATAGTTTTTAACTTGATCAGTTTCGGTTTAACTTACAGTTTATTGTTTACATGTTAGAAATTTTTACCAGATTGTGACATAAAACTTAAATTCAGGTAACGCGAAATTTTATGAGCTCATTTAAGGAAAGCGTAACTTTTAGGCATAAAACGCTTTAGATCTTGAATGAGCGATGCCTTTAACATTAGGGCGGAGCACAACGTATAGGAGAAAAAATTTAGTTTTGAATTTGAATTACCCTGGGTGCGCGATAGTTGTCTTTTGATATACCATACACATCGTAAAAATTTTTTTTAAAAATATGAATATCTTCAGGTTCCTTTTTTCATCTAAAAATATAAAAAGAAAAAAATTAATATCAACTTATCTATGCAGCTCTTAGCTTGATTTCTTTTTAAATAAGCTGCTAATTAAAAGAAAACAACTCAGAATCCGCCTCGAGAAGGTGGCTGCATGTCGGATTACACTCCCCCCCACCCACCCTCGCATTTATTTGACTAAAAAGTTACTTGACAAAATCGTTGTTTGTCTCTAGCTTTGGTAGTGCTTTTCTGGAAAAAATTTTTGCTCGGATGAGTCCATCCCTAGCCTCATTGCCATATACTGACGAGGAAGCTTCTGTTACCATCTTTATATGGCGTTCTACAGCCTGAGTGTGACATGGAAAATTTAAATTTTCAAAGTTTTCCGGAATATTTGCAATCATTTCTATAAGATCTTCTTCAGTGATACTTTTGGTCAATGGTGGCTCTGTTACGTCAGTAGATTGCCAATCAATTATCTCCGTATAACCGTTAGCTTCAAAATTCACTTCTGGCACTTTAAATTGGCTCATTTCAGTTGTGACATTTCTACCTCTACATTTTAAAATTCGACGCAAGGCTAACTCGCGAATATGCTTTCTGTTATCACCAAGCATTACAATCAAAATATTTTCAGGATGAGCGAAAAAAGCATTTCTTTGAATAACTTTATAGATAATGTCTCTAAATTTGGTCGGTAAATAACGCGAGGATTGAATTAAATGAAATAAGTGTTGGGGTGGCATACTAAGCTGATTTGTACTTTATAAGGAACCAGGTGGTAGCATAATACTTTAACTACATACTCCGTTAATAACTTTAAGTCATACGATGGTTCTTGCGTAGCAACATAATATAACCTCAGTATTCTATTAGCTGTGGTTAGCCACCTTGCATGAGACATTTTTCCTGGTTGCTTAGAGGCCAGTTGTAAGGAAACATTGCCTTCCCTTACATACAAATCTCATATAAGTACTTTTGGTCAATACTCAAACCGCTAATGTTTACTGTAGGAAACTCAATATTGTGATCAATTTTTTGAAAAGGCACAACTGGCATCGTCTCACATCTACTGAGTTGCTTGCCTATAGGACTAGCAAAGCCCTTTGGATCATTGGTTTTTCCATCAATTTTCAGAATTAAGTGACGAAGAGGAAGTTCGTTCATATGCAATAGGCATATAAACCAATGCAGCGATTTTCCCAAAGACATCTCTAACTGTTTTACGACACCATTCTTAAAACCTGTGTTAATAACGGTCCCATCACATCCCATAGCTGTAATTTTGTTCAAATTTTCTCCCAAAAAATTTTGGAGAAAGTTAAAAAGATTTGTGCTAATATCACTGCCGCTTCCGGAAGTGGGTGTCAGATGTCCTAAGTAAACAGAACCCGGTTCTGCAACAACTACTATTATAATATGCTCTTCAGTAACTTGCTTGGTGTGATAACTGGTTCCTATTTTGACATTTACAAGTGTTTTATCTTTTCATCCGTCAAAGTAAATTCCATAAATATCATCCTGGTTTTCTTTCATTTCATTAAATAGGTTTTGCCTCCATCTTTTTCTTTCTCGTCTAATTTTACTTCTATCAATGATTAACGATGAACCTTCCGCCACTAGTAAGACCGAAATCTTTAAGCACTGCATTTATAAGAAGCAACGCACTTCTGTCTGAGACTCCACTTCTGTCAAATCACAAATTGGATTTTTTTGGACTTACGACAGTGTTGCTGCCGAGGTGCGAAATATCAAATAGTCTTAAACTGTGTGATTTGAATACATTAGTTTTTTTCATAGATTTATTTTTCTTTATATTCTTGTATTTCTCATTATACTCTTTTATTTTTTGGATTATACGTTGGTCAGAAATCATTGGAAGAGAAGCTTTTTGCCAAATTTTTTTAATGTCGACAATAACTTTCTTAGAAATATCTAGTATTACACTAGGGTCTTTATCACTTTCAGCTTTAAAAAGCTCACGATACCACAAAAACAAGTTCATATAACGTCAGAATATGTTGGAGGGCCATTGCCATAAAGTTCACTTGGTGTCCCAAATATGTCACAATGACATGTCACTCGGGTTCTAGGCATCATGTAATCTCAAGTTTTCGTCTATACACTAAATCGCACAAAATCGCAAAACACAAAATCGCGTCTAAACACTCAAATAAAATGGAGTGTTTTTTTGTTAAAATTTCAAAATTTCAATTTCGAAAAGGAATCTGAAGATATCATCACACATGACTGAAATTTTTTATGGTATATTTTGATCGTAAAATGCAACTATTCCACACCCAGGGTTTCAAAATTTCCAAAAAAAAACAACTATTATTTGTTTAATAAAATGGAGTGTTTTTTGTTAAAATTTCAAAATTTCAATTTCGAAAAGGAACCTGAAGATATCATCACACATGACTGAAATATTTTATGGTATATTATGATCTTAAAAGACAACTATTCCACACCCAGGGTTTAAAAATTTCCCAAAAAAAATTTTACACTCCGCCCTATTTAACATTCCTACATAGAAAAGGTCTTTCGGGATTTCTAATCAGCCGAAAAACGCAAATATTTCAAAAAGTATTTAATTAGGATCAATATATTTCATGTATAACATATTATGCATTGTGGACAAAGAAGGAAATAATAATTAGTAGGGGGTGAATGGGACAAATTTGAGAGGCTTTTGGACTCAGTTGCTTCGAAAGTAACCAAAGTGGTGTTCTATAGTGTTAATACGAACTTGTAAATGTGAAATAAAAATTTAAGCTAAATTGCATTGTATTATATTGAATTTAATTTACAGTTGCAACAGTTAATTCTTGTTCAGTGGCGTCCACAAATTTTATGGCGGTCATTATTAGTCACTTTTTTCAAAACGTCCATGAAGCCAGTTTATTTGCTCCAATGAACGATTAATTTCCAGCAACAGTAGAAAATTTGATTATAGGACTTTTTCTTTGTTTTCGTGCTCTTGAAGGATCTTACTTGCAGTAACCTAATTTAATTCTTGTTTTTGCGTTGTCGAGAATCCTATCAGGCGGCACAAGTGTTTGTATGCTTAGTTACATAAATATATTTATGAATTTTGAAACCAAAAAACTAAAGTGTGAGTGTAATTTACAGGTACAGTCCTTGCCACGAAACAATTGTGTTACGTCATCGCATGTAAATTATCGCCATTAAAAATTAACAATCAATAGTAGTTTTTATGAGGTTAGGATGACGGAAAACCAAACTTTCGTGGCAAAGACTATTGATAGATTTATTTTTATAAATAATTTTAATAAATTTTAAAATAAAGCATATGAGTCATTCCATATGAAATCAACAAATCGGCAAAGCCAGCATATCTTAGATTTTGCTGAAACTTTGTGGAAATATTCTTTAGGGTTCTAAGGACCAGAATCCAAAAGGATTTAATTTTCCCACGCGTCACTTCCGGTCCACACAAAATAAAGCAATTGAAATTGCATGAAAAGTCTTATTTTTTTGCTTTGCGGTTTTAGCTGTAAAATTTTTTCTATTAGAGATGTCTACTCGATCAAGGTGGCATTTTGAAGTAGAAACATGGTAGTTTCTAAAAAAAATAAAAATTTACATAATTTATATATACCTGAAAAATAACATGGTATTGAAAATACATGTATTTTATTGATTTGTTGTGATTTTCAATGGGCTCCAGTGTCTGCGCTGTTGAATATAAAAGTCTAATCATTCTCAGATCTTAAAGTGCTTATATCGTAAGAGAACAAAAATTTAAAATCGACTCGTTCAATCATCCCGTTTTGAAAAAATCTTTGCTTGAAATTTTGAAATTTTGAGAATTTGCATATTTCAGGCTACAATTTGGACGTGTTTAGGAATAGACAAAAATTTGAAATTTACAGGATACTTAGTTCTTACCTTTAACTTCAAAAACCTTCAAAGTCCAGGTTGGTTATTTTCCCTCTCGCGGATATATAGGCGTTAAAAGATAAAGCTTTGCTTGAAATTTTAAAAATTTGCATATTTCAAGCTACAATTTGGACATGTTTGGTAAGAGACAAAAATTTGAAATTTGCAGGATACTTAGTTCTTACCTTTAGCTTCAAAAACCTTCAAAGTCCAGGTTGGTTATTTGCCCTCTCGCGGATATATGGGCGTTTAAAGATAAAGCTTTGCTTGAAATTTTAAAAATTTGCATATTTCAAGCTACAATTTGGACATGTTTGGTAAGAGACAAAAATTTGAAATTTACAAGATACCTAGTTCTTACCTTTAACTTCAAAAACTTTCAAGGTCCTGGTTGGTTATATGTCCTCTCGCGGATCTACAGGCGTTTAAAGAGAAAGCTTTGCTTGAAATTTTAAAAATTTGCATATTTCAGGCTACAATTTGGACGTGTTTGGTAAGAGACAAAAATTTGAAATTTGCAGGATATTCAGTTCTTACCTTTAGCTTCAAAAACTTCAAGGTTCTTTATGGAATTTCCAAAATAAAGAAAAATCATTTCAAATTTATAGTTTATTTTATTTCTTTTTATCACATGGTTTTACAATATTTACAGTTTCAAAATGATCAGAAGCTGAAAACTTTCGTACTCTTAATTGTTTATGACACAGCGGAGTAAAACTGTGGTAGGTTCTAGTATTTTTAAATACGTATGTTTTATTTTTAATTGTATCAATATCACTAAATCTTTTGGACAAAAAAGATTCTGTTGCATCAACATCAGAATTTGATACAAAAAAGAATTCTATGCCAGAAATTTTATTACAACAGAAATCAAACATTTCTCTATGCGTTAGTATATGTTCACCTGCGGTTCGTTGGAGGCTAGCTTTCCTTACAGTGCGCTTAATTTTTATCTCTTACCAGACACGTCCAAATTGTAACCTAAATACAAGCAAATATTTTAAATTTCAAGCAAAGCTTCTTTTGAAACGTCTGTACATCTGCGAGAGGACCAATACCCAAAAAGGACCTTGATGGTTTTTGAAGTTAAAGGTATGAACTAAATATCCTGCAAATTTCAAATTTTTGTCTCTTATCAAACACGTCCAAATTGTAGCCTGAAATATGCAAATTTTTAAAATGTCAAGCAAAACTTTCTCTTTAAACGCCCATATATCCGCGAGAGGGCAAATAACCAACCTGGACTTTGAAGGATTTTGAAGCTAAAGGTAAGAACTAAGTATCCTGCAAATTTCAAATTTTTGTCTCTTACCAAACATGTCCAAATTGTAGCTTGAAATATGCAAATTTTTAAAATTTCAAGCAAAGCTTTATCTTTTAACGCCTATATATCCGCGAGAGGGCAAATAACCAACCTGGACTTTGAAGGTTTTTGAAGTTAAAGGTAAGAACTAAGTATCCTGTTAATTTCAAATTTTTGTCTATTCCTAAACACGTCCAAATTGTAGCCTGAAATATGCAAATTCTCAAAATTTCAAAATTTCAAGCAAAGATTTTTTCAAAACGGGATGATTGAACGAGTCGATTTTAAATTTTTGTTCTCTTACGATATAAGCACTTTAAGATCTGAGAATGATTAAACTTTTATATTCAACAGCGCAGACACTGGAGCCCATTGAATATCACAAAAAATCAATAAAATACATGTATTTTCAATACCAAGTTATTTTTCAGGTATATATAAATTATGTAAATTTTTATTTTTTTTAGAAACTACCATGTTTCTACTTCAATATGCCACCTTGATCGAGTAGACATCTCTAATAGAAAAAATTTTACAGCTAATACCGCAAAGTAAAAGAATAAGACTTTTCATGCAATTTCAATTGCTTTATTTTATGTGGACCGGAAGTGGCGCGTGCGAAAATTAAATCCTTGCGGATTCTGGTCGTTAGAATCCTAAAGAACATTTCCACAAAGTTTAAGCAAAATCTGAAACAGTGCAGCAACAATTTTTTCTTTTTTTCGGTGTTTTCACATGGAATGACTCATATAGGAAAACTAGAAAAAAAAACTCAAAGGCGGTCTTATAGATAACATTAAAACTAAGAGTTTAAATGATGGTTGAATGTAAAATATCGATTAGTTTAAGGCAAAAATCGATTGTCAAGTTTCGCTATTTGAAGTCGATATTTTTTTCACGGTTTTTTTACTTATAGTGCAGGCGCTGAGAGACATTCCGTATGAAAAAACCGCTGACCGCATTTTGATTGAAGATTTAAGTTAAGAAAGACTTAAATAATAAAATTTTGGATGGTGCCGGACGAAATTAGTGCCAAAAAAAATAATAGGTGGCGCTATATGAAATCATCGAAAAACAATAAAAATTGTTGCTTTACTATTTTAGATTTTGCTCAAACTTTGTGGAAATGTTCTTTAGGCTTCCAACGACCAAAATCCATAAGGATTTAATTTTAGTACGCGCCATTTCCGCTCCACGCAAAATCAAACAATTGAAAAGTCGTATTTTTGTGTTTGGCGGTTTTAGCTGTAAAAATTTTTCTATTAGAGATATCTACGCGACCAAGGTGGCAATTTAAAGCTGAAAGACGGTAGTTTCAAAAAAAAAGTATAAAAATGTTCATAATTTATATACCTAAATCATAACATGGTATTGAAAATACGTGTATTTTATCGATTTCTTATGATTTTCAATTGGCTCCAGTGTCTGCGCTGTTGAATGTAAAGTTTTAACCATTCTCATATATCAAAGTGCACATATCGTAAGAGAATAGAAAATTAAAATAGTTTGGTTCAATCAACTCGTTATGACAAAAATTTTTCTTTTGAAATTGTTTGAAATTTTAAAAAATTGAATATTTCAGCTTACAATTTGGACGTGTTTGATAAGAGATAAAAATTTGAAACTTACAGTATACATATTTCTTACCCTTAACTGTAAAAAACTTCAAAGTCCTTTGAGGGATTTCCTCCTCTCGTGGATGTACAGGCGTTTAAAAAGAAGCAAAAAATATAGCGATTTGTTCATTTATTCTGTGTTTTTTTTTCTTATTTTGGCGTATATTTTTATACTAGCCTGAGTAGTTATCCGCGAACAAATTAATTGTGTTAAAAAATAAATATTAATAAAGTAACCACGAAGACTTACAAACTAAAAAATTAATTTTACAGATAAAATATTAAGACTTTCTGGATCTTGTTTTGTCCACAAGAAAACTTTTATAGATTTACTTGAAAGTGTAGTATAGGTTTGCATGCAAATAAACAAAAATGATTTTAAATTTAGAGCTTATTTAATTCTAGTTAATTTTTTTGACCGGGCACTACGAGACATTCCGTATGCAAAAACCGTAAACCAAATTTTGCAATCAATGGTCATGGGCACACTGTGCACGCCGCACATATTTGAACCTTTTGACCTTAAACTTTTTGAAGTTAAGGGTAAGAACTAAGTATCCTGTAAATCTCACGATTTTGTCTCTTATCAAACACGTCCAAATTGTAACAGGAAATATACAATTTTTTAAAATTTCAAAATTTCAAACAGTTTCAAAAGAAGAAATTTTTTCATAACGAGTTGATTGAACCAAATTATTTTAATTTTCTATTCTCTTACGATATGTGCACTTTGATATCTGAGAATGGTTAAACTTTTACATTCAACAGCGCAGACACTGGAGTCAATTGAAAAACATAAGAAATCGATAAAATACACGTATTTTCAATACTATGTTATGATTCAGGTATATAAATTATGAAAATTTTTATATTTATTTTTAGAAACTACCGTCTTTCAGCTTTAAAATACACTTTATTTTATTTTAACAGCTACTACACTTTCAAGTAAATCTATAACAGTTTTCTTGTGGACAAAACAAGATCCAGAAAGTCTTAATATTTTATCAGTAAAATTAATTTTTTAGTTTGTAAGTCTTCGTGGTTACTTTATTAATACTTAATTTTAAGTATTAATAATTTTTTTAATTTAGGATAAAAATATTTTTAATTTAATATAAAAATATACGCCAAAATAAAAAAAAAACACAGAATAAATGAACAAATTGTTATATTTTTTGCTTCTTTTTAAGCGCCTGTACATCCGCGAGAGGAGGAAATCCCTCAAAGGACTTTGAAGTTTTTTACAGTTAAGGGTAAGAAATATGTATACTGTAGTTTTCAAATTGTTATCTCTTATCAAACACGTTCAAATTGTAAGCTGAAATATTCAATTTTTTAAAATTTCAAAATTTCAAACAATTTCAAAAGAAAAATTTTTTTCATAACGAGTTGATTGAACCAAACTATTTTAATTTTCTATTCTCTTACGATATGTGCACTTTGATATCTGAGAATGGTTAAAACTTTACATTCAACAGCGCAGACACTGGAGCCAATTGAAAATCATAAGAAATCGATAAAATACACGTATTTTCAATACCATGTTATGATTCAGGTATATAAATTATGAACATTTTTATATTTCTTTTAGAAACTACCGTCTTTCAGCTTTAAACTGCCACCTTGGTCGCGCAAATATCTCTAATAGAAAAATTTTTACAACTAAAACAGCAAAGCACAAAAATACGACTTTTCAATTGCTTGATTTTGCGTGGAGCGGAAATGGCGCGTACTAAAATTAAATCCTTATGGATTTTGGTCGTTGGAAGCCTAAAGAACATTTCCACAAAGTTTGAGCAAAATCTAAAATAGTAAAGCAACAATTTTTATTGTTTTTCGATGATTTCATATAGCGACACCTATTATTTTTTTTGGTACTAATTTCGTCCGGCACCATCCAAAATTTTATTATTTAAGTCTTTCTTAACTTAAATCTTCAATCAGAATGCCGTCAGCGGTTTTTTCATACGGAATGTCTCTCAGCGCCTGCACTATTACTAAACATTTTATTCCTGTAATTTTGGATTCTTATTGGTGCCAATACGATTTATTAAGGATTCAAATTTAGTGGAACCATCTGTCGACAAGATGTTTGCGAAACTAAAGATGGAATTAACAATTTGATATAAATATAATTTAATCAGAACTTTATGTATAAATGTCTGGTAAACAAATTACTGTAGAGCTTTTAAATTATTACCTAAAATAATGTAGTTCTATAAGAATTCTTGTTTATGACAGGAAATTGTGTTTAATAATTATTGTTTACAAATTTATATCACTCCATATTTAAATTGATTATATTGTACATTTAGGTTTTCGTCCAGTAACTACTTTTCGTATTTTCTACGAAATTATGGATTATATACAGGGTGATAGGTAACAATAATACAGGAACCTAAATGGTCGTTTGACTTGACTGACAATGACAGGGACAAAAATTTATAAACACCTCCGACCTCTTTGTATATCAATGTCTAATAATTTATTCATTCTAATTTAAGTTATATGACCTGATGGCATGAAATACCAATCACTGCAATATGATTATGGTAAATAATAAATAAATTACACACGATTTCTTAGAATCGTGTAATTCATTGTAAAATATTTATTCACTTACTTTATTGGCACCTAAATAGAATTTTTAAGTGGCACTTTTTTGTGGTTTTAAGATCCCAAACTTGCGCTTATTGAGACAACTGATATAAAATTATCTACAAACAATTAACAAGTTATTTCTATAAATAAAAGCTGCAAATATTTTACGTTATTTGATCTCATTGATTACATTCCGCAAAAATCATAGCTAATGGTTCACATTTTTTTCTCATAAATTGTATTACTATATTGTTTTAATTTTGCGGAAAATGTGAAAATCGAATTCCTAACTTCTCCAATTACGACAATTCAAAATGAAAAATGTTTCACGTTCTGCGTGGAAGCTATTTAATTATTTTTATTACATTAATTTATATATAATAAAATTTTATGAATACTTTAAGTTACTGTAACTAGGAATTCTCACGTACATAGTTAAGATTTTTTATTAGTACTGTGCCTCATAAAGTAAGCGCAATTATCCATGTTAAGTATTGTATAAGTATGCAAAGGTGCAAAATTAAATTAATCTGGCTGGAATATTAACCCCATACGACCCCACATAATATATTTTCTAGATAAAATTTGCTGCTTTCAGATAAGTTTGGGTACTATTTGCGCACTATTTATGCTTTACTACAAACCAATATTGTTTTTAACATATAGACAGCAATTTAATTTAAGGGAATAGAGTGCTTTACACAAAATATATGGTGGCTTATTTGCATATTAAACTTTGAGTGTGGTTAAAAAAAAATTAACCATATGAAACAGGTAAAGTAACTAAAGGGAAAAATAAAACAAAATTTATGTAGGCATCATACCCTGATTTAAATGAGTGGTATACCTTCGGAAGCTTTAAATTCATTTAAACAACAAAGTAGTGGTTTGCTGCGATCTTCAGTTGAGCTTTTGAATGGAAATTCAGATTTTCAATCGGTAAAATTGTATGGGTATTCAGAGATTGTAATAATTGATACCTAATTGCATGAATAAAGCGTCCGCCATTAGGAAAGCAAAAAAAGAAGAAACACAAACAAATAAATTATTCGTACGAAATCTTATATTCATCTGTGGAGTTTTATCGGCAATAAGAAAGCACATGAAGGTAATTGAACTAATTTAAAAAATTTAAAAAATTGGATTTTTTTAAAAGTAGACTAGTACGGGCAAGAAAAGTTGAACAGCTTTGATATAACCTAAAAATCAAACATTATGTTCTCATCACGTTGAAAGCTTCCAAATTATTCGCTTAAGTGACTGTAAAATTTTTTATTTTTATTTCAAACGGAAATTAAAAATGATCAAATCGAATTTGGAGCATACATCATATACGTTTGTACTGTATTAGGGCAATTCAATTTCCGGTTAAGTAACTTGGTCAGTTGCGGTATTTGAGTGTGTACCACCGCCACATTTCAGACTTAATCGAGTAAGCCTTATAAACTTATAATTAATGTCCTTAACTATAGGACATGTCTTATTAGAAGTAAACTAAATGGCCAAACAGTTATAACAAGATACTTAAGTATTATTCATGGCTGCATAATTTTCTCGTTTGCCGTGCTTTAAACCAAGAAACTCGAACAAATTTGTTGCGATAATTTCTTCGAACTATGTGTTCACCATAAATATAAATTAATTGAAACTGCGAAGCACCACAAGCAAGAACTATACTATAAATTAATATACTGTATATGCTATTTCAGAATTTGAATTCATCATTCCTTTATAATAGAAAATTGAAATTACGTCTCAACAAAGAACTCTGAATTTCCTATTAAAATTAATTTTAAACCAAACCATCGCACAAGCAAAATATATTTCAAAAACTTAGCGATGTACTGAAACTTTGTAGGATCTTTTTGTGCCATTAACCTATAAAACTTTTATTTTCATGTTATAAAGAACATTTAAGTTTAGCACTTACAAATAGTAAAACGTTTATTTTACTTTAGTTAATGCTGTGAGTAACGTGCAAAGAAATTCTTCGAATATAAAAGTTTGATATTATTTTAAGTATAGCATGGTAAGTAAAGCTTAAAGCTAACGTTTTAGGGTTGTTTCATAGCTTAAAAATTTACCTTATCTCTTTGTGTAATGATTTTGCTTAAATTGAAAAGTAGGACAACAAACTGAAAACTTTTTGAACTTAAACTTGCTATAAAACGATTGACTTTAAGTGCAAGTATTATACAAACTACATACTACCTATGTTCATTTTTGATCTTAAAGAACTTGGAACTTAAACACTCAACAGGCATGATAAACGCTAATAGTTATTTTATAGTTAATAATGTAAGTGGCCGAGTATAAAAAAGTCTTAATTTGTATTATTTGCGTGATCATTAAGCATATTATTTATAGGGCATGTAAATAATAATAATGCTCTAGAATCTAGATGTTCTAAGTACATTAATATTACCATAGATTTGTTTGAAAAATAGTAATATTCTTTTACTATGTAAAATGTTGCTTCCATTTAAATTTAGATAATTTTCTAGAAAATATTCTATACCATGGCCATGAGACTCCAAACTAACGGCCCGCTTCTGAGTAAATGTAGGCGAGAGATGAAACCAGTGCAATCATAATATAGGATTATAAAAGGCCATTCATAAAATTTATAAAAAAAAAGTATTGGGCCTTGCGACTTAGTGGAGGAGTTAGTGTAGCCCTTAGGCTAAAAGGTTTCTCTAACATAAAAATGTGACGCGCATTAGTAGTTTAACGAGATTCCATCCTTTTTAAACTTAAGAATTTTATGCCGAGTAAATTCGTTAACATTATTCAATAATCATGCAAATATTGTAATGCAACTACAATAATTTTTTGTACTTGTTGCACTACACTATGCATTGAGTAGATAACCTTCCTCTTTTATGTGTGATGTGTGTTCCAAGCTTTATTAATTATTACACACATAGAGGAGTCCAAACCTCGAAAAAAGTCTAATATGCTTCAGGTGAAAAAATTTCATAACCCTCGTGCACTATTACCTGACAATAAATTATTATCATACAAAATAAAATGGATATCCAATAAATTATCTAACTGGGATTATTACAATTAATTGAATGATTGTACTGAGATAATGAGGTACTTAATATTTTTATGGTTAGTTTATGACAGTTAAAAATCGATTTCAAAGCGAAGTGACATTTACGATAATTTATTTTGTCTAGACGGGTAGTGATTAACATTCGGCCAATAAAACAACATTTAGTGGTAATATTCAAATTTATTTCAATATTCATAGATATTTGAAACAAAGTGACCATTTTTGTGTACAAGCATTATTCAGATCGTATCTGACAGATAAAAGATGATTTACCTACTAGAAAGTGTTAATGAGATTAGGGATCAATTTTAGACTTGAGAGCTGAAAATTGTATATTGTGCAACCGGGATTAAAGCTTCGGTTGATCACCCCCTAGTTTGCCTATGTATGGGTTTTACCATGTAGCTGATCCATATTTAGTGACCCTAAACATCGAGTACGATTTATAATATAAAGTTTACTTTGTAATCAAAGATTTTTTTTTAGTTATGACAATTACGCATTAATAATAGTCGAAGAAACAATTCTTCATCAATCATCATCATTCCTTGTACAAATTGCTAAGAATTAAACTACTGCTCATTTAGGGGTAAATTGTTTTTAAATATTTTGAATTTATTTTTGAATAAACACAGCACTTCAGATTTTTGAAATATTATCGTCCACTTTCGATAGTAGGTATACATAATATTATAACTATTTTTTTATTGAATAAATTGAGTACCTATAATAGTACAATATTTAAAAACTTTCAATTTAATTAAAAGTGATGATTTATCAATTAAATTCTCGTAAGCTTTTAGCTCATTAATTAAATATCTGATAATAGCTTTAAACATAGTTGAAAGCTCATGAGAATATAGTTGATTTTTATAGTATTTAATTAACCTGAAAATGTTTTAGTTTCATGTTGTAATTAATTTTATAATTTAATGAAGTTGTATGGAAAAAAGTAGGTAACGGAGAGACACTTTTCTGTCTAAGGTTCTAAACTAAAATATCATTCAGCATAATTAGAATTCCTATTTTACAAATGGATTCTACATTCTACCATAATGTACCTTGTTTTCGTTTTCACTAGTCAATTTGATAATTAAATGAAAACTCTGTACTACAGAAATTATTACATTAATTTATATGTGACATGAGTTTCACTGCTACCTTTGGATGGGAACAGTGAGACATTACTAATCACTGGAATAGACAATTCCGATTTTATGTATTTAGTAACTTCCAAACACATTACCGTAACTCCATTATTATAGTTAATAGGTTTTTTCCATAACCCCAAACCCTCCGGTCACAAAGATTAACATAGTTTTTGTTTTGAGTTCTGCCATTGATTTTATTCAATCGTAACTGTTCCAAATATATTGTCATATTTATTTTGGGACGAAGAAGACTTGGAGTTTGTTTGTAATAAATTTAATTTTTCATAATTTGGTAAAATTTGAACATTGTATTCGGAGCCCCTGGTCTAATAGAACAATAGGGGTCAAATAATTTGGATAGAAGCTTATTCGTTTTCTCGGTGGTTTATATTTTTTTGCTGCTAATGGCAATCTTTCTTCGTTCATCCTTTCGAGATGGTCGTTTCATCTCTTGTTGTTCTCTGCGATTTTGGTTGAAGATATTTCGGGTGAAAATTTAAATTTAGTTGATTAAAGTTAAGTGTATATTTCTCAGATGTGGAGTGTTACTATTATGTATTTGTTCACAAACATTTTTCATAAAACATTCTTCTAGTTTAAAACGTTAAAAGATGGAAAAAATTTTTTTGAAGTTTGAATTTTCGCAACGAATATGAGAATTTCGAACTCTGTGAGGCGATCAGTCACCCGGCATACCCACTCTAATTACATCCATCAACCAGAATCACATGATGAATTACTATGATCAACCAACTATTACGTCTAAAACCTGTAAGTTTCTCGTGAATGCACATTCAAGTGCTTCAAGTATTAACGAAAACTACCAAAAACTAATCTTTATTCACGAATTCAGCTTACAGGTGGTCGCTGTTGGTTATTTCAACAAATTAGACCAATTTTACTTAATTACACCTCTAAATAACTAATATTTTCAACAAATTTTCAGCAGAGTGCAAATTTCTGCTCATCAGCTTCTTTTGGCTGCACAGCAACTATTACAGAAATTACTTAGGTTGAAAAAATCAACAATTTTGGCTGCACTATTTGTTCATTTTGCAGTTTTGGTAGATTGCAATAATTTTGAAACCTTCTTGTTAACTTTAAAGTTTCAATTTTTAGGTTTTATGAACAATACAATTTTCTTTCATTAATTAGTTATATTTACTCCTCAACTTTCTTCAACCATTATTGCCACATACCTTTATTATTCAATTAATTAATTAATGTTAGCTATTTTTAATTCTTGAGGACCAAAACGTTCAAATGAGGGTGCCTTTGGGACGTGAAACGTAAGAGGGGGAGACGAGGGGTCATTCTTGCGGTCGAGGGGTCGAAGAGTGACTCTTGGACCATCGGGGGTTGAGAGAAGACGTTTGTTATGTAAAAGAATATTGATATCTGATAATTGTTAATAAATCGAAGTTGAGTTGAAGTGAATTTTATTTGAACCGGAGTTTGTTTCTTGTAATTCGAGTGTTAGCTTTTATTAAGCTAGATCATTTCAAGCCTGCAGCTATACCTTCAACTTAACACCATATCAGTCTTTGTTCTCCAACTAATCACGTGACCAGATAATTGAGAGAAGTAATTTACCACCCCACATCATTAAGATCTTAACCTTTGAAGAGTACGATTAACTTATCTATCTAAACAATCAAACAGCATTTTTGCCCTTCAAATTTATATGCGCATGTCTGAAAATTATTTGGCGCTAATTCGAATTGACATACGATTTTGTAGGTTAAGGTTTTGACGCAACCCCAAACTTGTAGGTTAGAATTAACAAATGACAATCGTAGCCCCCTAGGGTACTACAGATGAACTCAAACTGTTTCAACTTTTTTGGAACACTCAAGAACAAAGAGTCGACCAGCGACTGTCCTTACTTAGGTCTCTATATACTCTGGTCTCGATACATTCCTGTAGCGCTACAACCCAGATGGGTCTTGGCTGACCATTATAATATTAACTTTTTTTTAATATCAAATGGCATTCACTCGATACATGCACTTTTTAATTATAATTCGCTCTATTTAAATGATGATCAACATAATAATTATTATTTGTGTTATTCAAGTTTCAACATAACTTCGTCGAATTTTCGTATTGGTACTTATTATTGCAAGATGAGCTGTCCTTGAAAAATGGTGAAAAATGATGCTGAATTCAACAGATTTTATACTTTAGGCTCGATACCGTTGGTATCTTTGTTGCTTCCAGAGGATTGGTTAATTTATCAATGTATATTTTCTACCAATTATGAGTGCATATAATTTAAGTAACTTTAACTTAATGTATGCGCATAACTTGTTGCCGTTAAATAACCCTATTGGGAATTAATTATGAAAATAATGTCTTGTAATTTCTTAATTTTAAGTTGCATTTGGCAAATCAATTCATTAACGTAAACTTATTTGAAATTATCGATTATTATTGATCAAACATGACATTGATGATTGCTTTGATTTACATTGTTGCTACTGTATCAGTTGGATTTCATTATCTAAATCTATGATCATTTCTTATAATACTATCCTGCTTAATAATTATCTGTTCTTTTATTGCGGCGACAAAGGCCGTATTTTTGTTTATGTGTTAATTTTAGAAAATCAGCCCTTGAGCTGTAAAGGAACAACAAAGGTAATCGAGCTAAAGGAACTTCAATACCCCTTGAGAATCTCATACCCTCCTTCTGAGCTACCGGAGTGTGCGTTTCATCCCCGAGGAAGAACGTATCACTTTTTATTTGTAAGTTCCAAAATTTCTCAGTAAGTTAATAAAATCGTAATCAGGAAAGACCCATGTTAATTATGACAACAATGTTAGATTTTCAGATATTTATTATGATTTGCTCCATACTTCATTAAGATACTGTGTAAAAAATAATATTAGAACCTGTGTACTTGTTATACAAAAAAGTTTCAGTAGTACTACATAAAATATTAAGTTCTCTCATTTTTTTGTTACTAAAATAAAAAGTTGTTAATGACTTGCTCTATAAAATTATTTTTACTAGCATTATTAATAAGTATTTGTAAATACTCATCAAGTAAAGGTCATCTAATCGATTTTCACTAATTGTAGATTTAATCTATGTTTTAATCCTTTGTAAGTTTAAAAGGTTTTTTACTATTACAGGTGGTTGTAGGTAGATATTATTTTAAAAAATGCTTCGTAAATTTCATAATATTTAGTAAACATTTAAAGGTCAAAGATAAAATTATGATAAATCATTACATTATGAGTCGAATGGATATACCATAATATGTAATATATGGCCCACGTATGGATTCTAACTATTTCATTCATATTTGGTTTTCTCATTTTTTAATTTGATGCAATCATTTCAATCTGACAATCGATGCTCCAAATGTAAGTTCGATATGCAGTTTCGATATAAATAAATTATATAATTAATAATATAATAAGTTAGTAATACATTAATTAACGGAAACTAGGAAGAAGCTGGTACTTCCATGAAAACATCCAAGCCGGTGGCGGTGTAAGCAGGTTTTGGCGACCAGCGTGCACTCTGTATGTAGACTAAAGCGGCCTTCACAATGAAGTGGGGTCTTGCCTTGCCTCGGTAGAAAGCTAGCAAGAGCCAATCAAAATGAACGATTTCTTAATCATAGAAAAGGATAGAAGCAAATACTTAACTCTAATTGGCGCTTGCCAGCTTTCTATCGAAGCAAGGCAAGACCCCACCATTGTTAATGCCGTTTTAGAGTCGAAGGTAATTTTTCTACCTTACATCAAGGGGCTTTTCCATTCCTGTCGGAATATTGCCACTTCTATTGAAGTCTTTACAATCCATTTCACGAGGTGAATTAATCCTCTTTTGCTACTCGTTTTACTACAACTTTTTACCACAGCATGTGGATGTCGACCGGATGGCCGGGCTAAGAAATTCTGCGAAGTCCGCGACTTGAACCCAGAATTCTCGCTCCGTAACTCAACCATCGATCACATCACTCCACACCGTGGTCTGTTCTACCTTACAACTTCTGTAAAATGGCTTTCCAAGAGTCGTGCACACCATACTTTTCCTCCTCTACCATAAATGTATTACAACAAAATTATTTAGTATTATTGAAAAAAATCTGAAATATTAGTTATTTCATTTTGAAACGAAGAAACCTACTTAGGTCGGAAGGTAACACTGTGGCAGCATACCTATAAAGGGGCATTTGTATATTCAACAAAAAACTAGAACTAAAAAAAATTAATGTTTTGAATTTATTGTAAGAAGGTGATACAAATCTTAGATAATCGAAAATGCTTTTCCGATTATTACAAAATGTACTCAGTTATATTATTTGTATAAAACTAAAACATATTTTTTAAAAACTGTGTTACTTTGCTTTGAAAACCGTAAAAATACACATTAACCCGACGACTACATGAACACTAGATTCAGTGGTTTTGTATAATTAATAATTAAATTATTTTCCATTGTACGGTTTGCCAATTAACAATATTCATAATTTGAACTACGTACTACTACTTGGAACTACTCGTTAAAGGAAAATAATTACATTTTATGTGTTTTTGAGTCTTCCACTTATCAGTTTGACTAAAGCAATTTCATGTGAGCACATTTATAATAATTTTCTGCTTAACTTAACTGCAAATAACACGGATGAATATCTCAGAATTGTTAGTATATTTAGATAACTTGATACATTTTGCAAATTCATCCAAATTGTAACATAATTGGCACCTAATTTGTTCTGTTAGAGGTTTTAGGGTAGGATGATTGTGAGTAAAAGCTAAATGCAAATTACTTGCTGGGATAAACGGGTAAGCCTTTAACAACGTCCCCGACTGTTAGTTTACTTGATGGACAAAGAATCTTATAAATAATCCAACAATTATATAAAACATGGCAAAGCGATATATAGGTTTCAATGTTTTTGTAAACTTTACCATATAATATATGTAGGATAATATATTGGATAATGTTCCTAAATCTAATTAAAAAATTTATGTCTATATATTGTGTAACTTTTCTAAATTAAATGTCTAATTATATAAATTAATGAGTTTCGCATCCGTGAATTTTTTTAAAAATGATGCTTAAACCTGTAAAAAGCTTGCGCGGGCTAAATTAGTTTAATTAGTGAATACAAAGCAGCTTAGAAATTTGCGTTTTTCTGACATCGTTGCGAAATACTTTGAGGGTTTGTTGTGTCATCAAAATTGCCTTTCAGAGAAAATACATCTCTTGAGAATTACAACTATTTATTCAGCATACAAAAACGGCCAATTTGTATTTTAAATAAGTAAAACTCATGAGATTCCTCACAGTCATTTTATTCATCTAATACGAAATCTTTTAAGATGATGTTTTATTCAATTAAAGGATAACAGTATTTTTTCATCAGGAGTTTTCGTGAAAAATTTAAGTCTTGTCAGGTGTAAATGTGTTTTTTATTTTAACTGATTTAAATTAAATTTGCATATTGCTACATTTTAAAGTAGAAATTTTAAATTCATCTGCACTTATTTACAACATCTTTAAATAAATAATTCATGAAACAAATTAATTTTTATTTTTATATCACTCAAAAATTTTAAAAAAATTGACAAGTAATGAAAAATGTTAAATCTAGCGCAAACAGTGTAAGGAAGATGCCAAGTCATAAATTTTAGCAAATAAGTATAATGTGCTAGGAAAAATGTAAATAAATGCAAAAACATACCCTTTTTCGTATCTCCTCGAAGCGAAAAGTTGGGATCGTAGTGGAAATCCGTAATGTGCCAGAAATAACCTAAAAACAAAATAAGTTTTAATCCAGAAAAGTGGCTGTAAAACTTGCTTGTAACAATGTTTGTTTCCGCTTCCTTTAACAAATCAATTAATTAAATTGATTAAATGAGTATAATGTACTTTTCTATAGCCCTCACTATTGCCTAAAAAATAGATTCCCAAGAACGTATTTTAAAAGAATTGCTTTACAAATCAGGGAATTTAATAGTTTAAGCAACTTTTTTAATAATTTTCAAATTTTAGGTTAAAACTATTAATTATAACTTTCAGAAAATACACAATCGTTTGGTAAATTTTGAACATAAAAAATTATTCACAACCTAGTTTTTATAATAGTATAATTTTGTAATTTAAGATCATGTACAAAATTACAGTATTAATTTCTGTGATATTTGCAATAATGGTGTGGATATTTTTCAAAAGTTCTTCTTGTTCTTTGACTTCTTATATAAATCAATACAATATAATATAAATAAAAATAAAAAATAATAATATAATATAAAATAAAATGTTGAATTATGGCAACTTAGAGGAAAATGTTATATGCGTGTTTAAAATATTATCTAGTAATGATAATGTACAAAATATAATATTGAAAATAATATCAGTATCGCTTCAGTGGCTTTGTTGGATGCTTTGTGCATTTGACACATAGCGAATTGACATTTTTTGTACCCAATATTTCGGATTGTTTAAAAATCGAACACTTCAGTTCAATACTTCACTTTTTTAATTAAACTATGTTATAAATAACAAGTTTTTCTGACAAAAATATAATGTTGAAATTTACTTGGCTAAATATAGGCTTTACCTAGAAGAAACTACAGGAGTTTTGCAAATTGATAATTTAGTACAATTTCATATCCCGAAAAACATACTAAATTTACGATCTTGATGGGCTGCCGTTTTTCTCCGTCTAATTTTTTAGAGTATTTCTTCTTCTATGTTGTCGTATTCCTTTTTGGATGAAGAAGCTGTTAGATTGCATGTCAAAATTTTGTTTAATAATTTTGATACTCTTTTGTAAATTTGAAAGTTTTGTACGACACCACTGGATCGTATAGTTTTTGAAAAATGAAGTGGAGTCGTGAGTTTGTGAGAAAATACATGAAAATGTATTTGTAATCCAAAATACATTTGCTTCGATTATTTGAAATACAAAATACAAGATGCAGTATTTCAAATGCAAGATACGTTACATTTTCCGATTTTCATGTTGTCGAGGTATTTAAAAACAAAAGCCGAACATATGTATTTTAGGTCAACAAGGGTGTATTTATGCAATTTTAAAGATTACATTTAAATTCTCATGATATTAATGGGGTATTTACTATTAGAAAGACAAGAAATAGTTATTTTTTCAACATAAAAAAATTACCAACGAGTTATTTTTCTGTCACGTTGATTAATATCTGTACAAATGTTTGCTATCAAGGTGAATTATTTTAAATTATTATCCACGTTGAATTAAACTAATTATAATTTTTGGTACCTCACGTCTTTCACCATTGCGTCATTTGTATTTCCCGAAATTAAAATTTCAAAAAGGTTTATAATTAGGTGAACTAAATTATGAATCAAATGAACATAAAATGAAAGAAATCCGTCTTAGGTTTCGAGTTATTAATATTTAAATTGGTTAGATGTTAATTCGTGATAATAAAAATTAATTGTTATATTTTAATAATTTTACATTATCCTGACGAAGGGTGCGTGAGTACTTCAAAGCTTATAAATATATATTAATTTAATTCAATTAATGTGTAAAATTATTAAAATTTAACAATTAACTTGAGTTATCAAGATATAGACTTTTCTAAGGTAAGAAGTTTAACCGCTTGTTGACTGGTCTATTAATTCAAAATTAGAACTTTTACTTGCTAAAAATTTGATGTTATATGAGTAACTTAGCTGAGCATGTTTAACAATATTATAAATAAAAAAAATGATGGCGCAGAATTAATTCTACAAATGATTTTAAATTAGTTTTCGTTACAAACACAAGGAATTTTTCGGTTTCTATTAGATTAACTTAATAATCGACTATGAAAACCTAGATTTCTTCATTATCGGTCGTGAACGCAGATGCACTGACTTAATCGAGAAGTGCCTTTTCCATAAGCAATCTCGATTTATCGTGTTAAATTATAATTTGAAAGTTTCAACAGGATCTTTCAGAGAAACTGCGAGGTCCTGAATAACCTATAATTTTAGGTCACCTCCCCCCTTTAAATGTAAAAACTATAGGAGAGAAAATTATACAATGTTAGTTTATGTATGTTTTAATTTCTTTCGTTTTTATTTCAAAATTTATTAGGATGAACGACAGTGAAAATTGAGGTCCTTAAAATTGTCATCTTATTCCCCCTGTGATAAGAAATGGCTTTATTAGAATCGTCTTTTTAATTATTCAATTTGGGTGATTTAGCAAAGTGACTTTCTTTTTGTTCTTTTAAATTTTATTACATTTTCTAGCATCCGTTAATACTTTTGCAGTTACATGTCAGATAAACACCCGAGCGTCTGTCTGTCTGTCTTGATTATTAAAGAAATGCTAAAGTAAAATTAAAAATATGAGTACTCTTTTACTTTATAAATTAAGTGACATTAACAATTTGAAGTAAACAGATCTTGTGAATTTTAATAATAATAAGTGATTCAATTTGATGTGATAAATATTTTGTGATGCATTAGAAAAGTAGAATCTGTCAAGTTTTAAAAAATAAAAGAACTTGACTTCCTTTAGATAGTTGTAAAACAGGTTTCCTGAATCTGGAAAATATAAAATTTAAAATGTGTTACTTCTACATAAATTTACAATTCAGCAAAACTCGCAACTCACTGAAGCGTAAAATATTACTGTTGGTGTGATTTCTTACAATTTTTTTGTTATCGACACGATAAAATAGGTATTGTTAAAACTACAAAAAAACTTGAATTCATCCAAATAGAGTAGTCGTAGATAGAACGATGTAGCTGAAAAGTTTCTATTTTATCATAAAATATTTCGTCAAATACAGAACTTTTTTGTTTTAAAAGAGACTGAAAATTTGTATTCATATCTAATTCGCATAAAAAATAAGGAGGTTGTAAACTCGAATAAAAATTGTCACCAAAATGACTTCACAAAGCCACTATTACATTCGTTACAAATTCCGCACATAAGATGATCTTCTGAATATAAGCGATTTTCAAATAAAATTTGAATGCATCTGCTATATTCTAAAGTAAATTGAAACATTTTCTTTTATTTTAAATTTTTCTCGTTTACATCCATTGTGCATTTATATAGTCACAACAAAAAGAAAAAAAATGATTTCTATAAGTAACAAAAACTTGCATTCTAATTAAATTTCTGTGTTTATAATGCCTCTCGCCTAACGATCAACATTATTCTACAAATATTGACGTTTAATTATAACAGATGTGATTTTTAAGGAAAAAAATATTAATTTAATTGAAATTTATTTACATTTTATATTTTTAAATTTGCTATAGTCTTCTAATTTTAACGATAAAATTGCTGTGATAATTAGATTTCCGCAACGAGTTGCTGCAATTTTAATCTAAAAATTATTTATTACGGTCATCTATTTTATTCGTATTTTTAACGTCCTGAAAAATTATCGATGTTAAATTATAACCAGACATTTTAGGATAACCATGAAAAACGGAATGTTACGACCATAATAAATTTATTTATTACACAATCTGCAATAGTTTTAGCGCTAATTAGAATTTGCGATGTGTGAAATTTGTTTCCAAAAAATACAACATTATACAAAATTAACACTTACGTTATTACGTTAATAAGATTATATGTAATTTTAATGGAGCACAGACGCTGAAGTTTGTAGGGTACTATTCAAACAATACATCAACATCGCAAATTGAACCTTAATCTGTATTCTAGTTAACACCAAGTAAACATTGGCTTCTAATGGTGAAATGCTAAAGTGGCGTCAACATTGAAGTTAATTCTAATTCTGATATTAACCCTTTGTTGATGCGATCCAACTACCAGAAACCGTGTTATTGCGTACTGAAAATTATTCAGCTTACTATGTCAATTTAGCGTAAAAACATAAATGTTTGAAAAGATAAACCTCTTCATGATGATTTTATCGACCACATTTTTCAATCAAAATTGTAAAATTTATATTTTAAAATGTTACAATAACATTTTTTCTTTCCAAACTTTTGTCGAAGAATACGACGTCTGTTTCATTTTAGATCATTAGTGAGTTTTGATGTTTATAGAAAAATTCCACTGGGATTCTAACAAAAGTTTGAGCTCTGCACATAATCAGAGTACAAGCTGAATATTTAGTCTAATTTACTGTAGTTGCATTATTCTAATTCAACAATTTTGCTGAAATAGATTTGATAATTAAATAGCAAGTATTACTATTTCCACTTAAATCACGTGTTGCAAAATTTTTCAGCTGAAACGTTGTCTTAAATCAGGTAGGCCCTTAAGGGATTTCGACCTTTCGTTGCAGCTGGATAATATTATAAAAGTTTCTAAAATAACTTGACTCAAAGGACTTCACACTTTTTCATGCACAAAATAATGAATACAAATAGGTACAGTTTCGTTGATTATAAAAATTATACTTTTCTCATAAAACAATAAATTATTTTAATATTATAGTAATAACCACTTGAAAAGTGACGTTGTTCTTATAGTATTCCCTTGAGAAATCTACATAATATCTATGTATATGCATTATCTAGTTTCATTATCTTCTAAAAGCACGGTATTCTGCAAGGTACAGAGACAATATTAAGTTTTAATCAAGTTTTTTCCACCATAGTTGTATAATATGAGGTAAAATCGTACTGACTTTACAGTAACATCTTCGGGGTCACAACTTCTAGCGAAAATTCCGTAATAATATTTATTTGGTGAAATTCGATTTCAATATTTTCTTTGTTAAACATTTAGTTTAAATTAATAACAACGTTTGATACAAAGCATTCATAATAGTTACTAAATTTTTGATTATAATTGAATAAACTTCCAGGGTTGAAGAAAACGAAGATGTTGCCGTTGTTCGACGGGGAATTAAGAGGTTCAGAATGGCCGATGCCAGAGTTGACTTCAAACACAAGCCGAAATGTTATGCTATTCGAAAGCTAATAATAACATTAATGCAATTTAAAAAGGTATATTATTTAACATGCATCCACTGGAGGAATTGAATAAATTTCGGAACCAAAATTAATTAAGCTAAAATTAATTAGTAATTCACTAACGCAAATTCATTCTATATACACGCTAAAAAGTATTTTATTTTATATAAAACCCTGGGCGAAGCCGGGTATCCAGCTAGTTATTTATATTATATTACTTTTACTGGTTGGTATTTAAATGTATAATTCGTATGTACCTATAATTGTTGAAATGTAATAAATAAATTATAAATATGCCATGGAGCAAATTTGATGTTGAGGAAATTTTCTCTAAAAAATATTAACCCCAGGGTTAGTGGCAATGCCCTTCTGGCTAGTTCGGTAAGTAGAAACTAAACTTGGTTATCAAATTGCTTCCAATTGGAAATTAACTGAGGGTGGTATGAATGAAAAAATTACCATGGGTGTCACATAATCTTCAGCTAGCCCTCAGCATACTAGCAATGCTGCTATAAGTTGCAAAAATGTACATAGATCTGGTTTCAGGTCCCTTCTACGATAACCCCAAACAGCGATCTATTATTACACTACATCAGGATGGTGAAAAATTAAATAATCCTTCCACATCTACTATGCAATTTTCATATGAACTTTACTAATGTTGTAGCCTGGCGTAAGGCATATTTTAGCGTGGAGTGCTTTTGTTTGTTTACCGAGCCCCTGGATCTGTTTGGTGCTCTTCTAAAGGTTGCTTATGTTGACGTGGTTCCTGATTGCCAATTTTTATAAACATTTATCATTTTAATTGTGATACTGATAAATGATACTTATGACTGGTGGTCAACCAAAATGAAGAAAAAGGTTGAGCTTCAATTCGCAAACTTAGCTTCTTAAACTTGTCATAGTTAATTACAATCTTTCTGAAATGGTATAATATTAGAAACTGTATAAACAGCAGGATTTAAACCTTAACAAAAGAATAAAAAATTAATTTGTTTTTTAAATTAGTTGTATGTAAACTTATATAGACTGTAAAGGAAACGAAACTTTTTACTTAAATATTTGAGGTTTTAATATTGAAATTGTATAATATTGAAAACGACGAAATTGAAAGGCCAAATTCCGAAACTTTATATAAAAGATTATAAAATAAAGTTGTACGAGTTACTTAATTAAATAAGAGGTGTAGGTATGATACCTTTTATGACTTGTAATTAAATTTTGTTCAACAAATTATAATTAAAATTTCATATAATATTTAACAGTGTTTATAAAGAGATTTTGGATTTTATTTATTAATATATTTTAAGTATTGATGATGGTACCGTAGTTTAATAAGTAAGTACCTTATGGTTCTTTTCCACAGCATAACTAAGCTGGTATTATAATTATTGTCAGCAAAAGATCAACCATTTCATGCAATATTAAGCAAACTTGTGAGAATATAAAGATATGAATTAAACAATACGAAATTATATTAAAAAAAGAAGCAGATAAGTGATAAAGTAGAACCATAAATATCGAACTATTATTAACCCACAAAAACATATCTCTGATACTGCGATAGGATCAAAATTCAGACGATTGTGTAATTATTTAAGTAACTACTGCCAACAAAAAATATAATTAATATGGATTTCATTTGAATAAATTGTAAAGAACATTTTATTTTGGTTTTGTGAATGATAGAGAAGGAATACTATCATATAAGGTAAGTTGCATTACCTCAAAAGTTGATTCCTACATCGCATGTTCCAATAAACACAATAGCTTTTAGATGTATAAATTGGTACTGACCTACCATGGCATGGGTAGCATTGATAAATTTAATAAAAATATTATCCAGCTAATTTGCCTAATATTCCTGGAAAGGTGGAAAAATTAGAAGCATTAAATGTAAAATAATAAATTATAACCTCAGGTGTAGTACATTAGAAATTTAAATCAATATTTTTCTACCTTGCTTATTTAAACATAAATTTGTTCTACTTTTGCAAATAATATTCTTTGTAAACAACATTATTATTATCATATAATCGTATACTACTTGTAATAAGTAACAAAAACTGTAAAAAGTAAATTTTTATTGGGTTTAATTAAAATGCCTAAACCTGGAAGGAAAATTTAATTGTCTTTTATAGTATCTGCAATGCAAAGAAAGAAAAGTTTAAGTTTCATAATATCGTCGAAATAAAATTGTAATAAACTTAATGAAAGTAAAGCAATAAAAACCAAGAAGAAATTGACTTATGCGGTTCAGGAAATCGCGAAACAAGAAAATGAGCAACGTCGTTAAAGAACATATTGAAATCATAAATTATTATTATATAATTTATAAAATGGGAATTAATAACGGCTGTATTAATATAATCCACGTGATTAATACCCGTAAATAACTGCTTACCCTAGGATAAATTAATTTATAGCTTTATATGCGGGAGTTAAGTGTGTTAATTAATTTACAGTTTGCCATTTACCACAAAGCAGTATTACAAAGTTGATGCTTCTGTAAAAATCTTCAATGGCATAATAATAATCACCGCCACTTTAACCCCAGTTAATTTGAATTTAATATTTAAATATAAACCCTACTAAATTATTAATTAAATACCAAGATGGCAAAGACTCTTTAGTAAGTCTTCCATTTGGGTCTTGGCACTTCCATTGAAACGGATTTTTTTCTGAAACGCAATGTGTCGAATCGGTTTCATTACTTATCGTTTAAATTATTGGATATAACTTGGAGGCACTTTCTGCTTTCTATCCGATTTGACATATTAGAAAAATAAATGGATGTCGAATATTACCAATAGTTTTATTTTCAAAAAAGAACTATGATCGAAGTGTGAAGTATGATCTACTTAAGATTTTGTCTGCTATTAAATAAATGTGAAAATAGATCGAAAGCAATAATTTTGATAAAAGAAACGCCATCAACAAACAACTTTTTTAGTTTCAACGTAATAACTGAAAACGTTTCTTGTGAAAAATTATAGGAAGAAAAAAAATGATAAAGTCCGTTTGTATTAAAGAAACGCATAACCGAACATTAAATTATAAGTAGTTGTTAGATTTAAATTACTATGCGTGGATATACCAGCTAAGTGTTCTGCGATATCTTCTTATATCATTACTTGCAAAGCTAAACAAATATAAACGGAAGTGAAAGCACAAGCTTTGATATGAATCTTAAATAAGGGTGGTTTAATATTAAAGATTGGTTATCGTACCATATGTTCAGTAAAATATAGTTTTCTACTTGGAATTGTTCCAAAAATGAATTTTCATTGAAAACCGTAATTGCCATATATTTTCACAGGGTGCTAGTTATCTGGTGAAATCGTATGAAAGAACAACCACAGTTACTACCTCAACTTTTAATATTGTGCAGAACGGAGTGGAAAATTATTTGCATTTAATAATGAAGCCAAAACGAGATTATCAAGTAATAATTTTAACTCGATAAAGATTAAATGCCATTATTCCAAACGCAAATCTAACTTAATGTTTAAATTAAACGGTTAATATTTACAAGAATTTCATTTGGTTAACCAATTAAGCTTAATATTAACTTAACACGCAATATTGCGTAAACCTGGAAATATTATAGTCGTTATAATACCCAAAAATAAGACAATGAAAATTGTGTCGACAATTTTAATGGATATGCAAAAAGAAATTAACTATGTATATGTTGATTTTACATGCATTCCATAAATAATTACCACCAAGGTTATAACATTACTGCTGTAATAGTTTCATGATAGTTTACAAATTGTTACGTTTAGTTTTATGTATGTATAGCTGGTAACATGGAATCTATTTGTGCAACTAGTTGCACCCTCGGGAAATTTGTCCTTTAGAACATTGTAAGTGACATTGCATACAATACACGTATGGATATGTGTATTGCATCAAGGTAAAAAGAAATCTTGTTAAATTGTAGCAAAGCAAAGAAGTTTACTAGTTACTGGATCAATCGAGCATATAATAAGAAACTATTGTCGAGTATAGGTCAGATCATAGTAGGAGGGCTGTTCGGAAAGTTTCATAAGTTGACATGATTACAAAATATTTTTAGCTTAAACTGCATTTATTTTCTAATGTGATCTTCTTTGAGCGCATTCAACATTTTTCTAATTCAGTTGTGAGTTCTTTAACGAACCGAAGAGGCAGTCTTAGGGGAAGAGTCACAAGAATAGTGAAGTTGGGTAATTACGAGAGTACAGACGAGAGGCGCGTAATGATGCAATGGGTGGTTGTGAACGAATAGGCTGGCCATTGAAGGTGACATGGTACAATACTTAACGAGTAATTAATATAACATATTTCGGTGCTTATGTTATATTAATTATGTGAATCAATGAAGTGAATCCATTGGGTGAAGGTGTCCCCATATGGTTTCCGCATGGTTTCCATATGGTGTTTCGGTATGTAAATAAATATTATTATTATATTATTGTTTGATCATTTAATTAATCGAATTAACTATAAAGTGGGGGCTTGTAGCCGGGATTGTTTAATAACCTCCAATTATTAAACTAGTGTAATATGGTTATTTCTTTATTGAATTCAATAGTGAGAACAATTTTAAAGAACTTTAAGTTACGATGGAGCAATTAACGATTGGTGAATATAGAAAATAGTTAAGGCGCGCTCGAGAAAAAATAACTAATTATACGTGAATTATAACTATTAAAAGGGAAGAAACAGCTGGCGGATGGCGGATTATTAAATTTAAAGGGGGAAAATGAGAGATTGCGTTCGATATAATATGATAAATTAATATAGTGGCCAATGAAATGCTTCCAAGTGCTATTATTAAAAACAATTGTAAGGTTTCTGAGAGTGGGGAATGAAAAATTTTTGGAAGTCGTAGAGCTTGAAAGTGAAACCCACATTTGCAACATCGATTATGTACAGAAAGATTCCAAAATCAGTATTTCACAGAAAATTAAGGTTGAGCATACGAAGGAAACAAAGAAAGCAATGTCAAAATGACAAAAGATTCGAAATGGTGGCTTTAAGGAAGTTTGTTATTGAGGCCAGTGCCAAAGGCAAAAACAATTGTTGTTAAAGAAGTCAGTATTCCAAAGAAAGCAAAAATCGAGCATGGCGTTGAAGAAATTGTAGCAAATAATAGCAAAAGACCGGAAGTCAACGGTTCAAATGACATTGTAAGCTAAGGCAAAAAACATAAATTTTGATGTGTTGATGTCAATCAAGAAATGATTAAAGTTGATAGAAAGACAATTAACGAATATTGGTCATCGGTGCAGGGTAATTTCGACTGCTATTGTATTAAATTTCTTGGAAGAGTAGTTCAGTAACCTACTTCTGGAGTTCTAGTGTATTAAAGGAACTTTTGTAATTGGTGTATTAAGTAGATACTACCATTGGCGTATGGAGACGGTCGAAGCATAGTGGTCACGCAAGTTGACTATGGACGCTAAATACCCGGTTCGAATCCGAGTAAAGTAAGAACTTTATTCTGACCGTTCTCCCCTTGGAAAGCAATGGCAACCTACCGAGAGTAATATGCCAAGAGCATCCTTAAATGTTAATGATTTAAAGGGTCCAAAAGTTGATATGTGGACTATGGGGAAGCGTAATAACCACCCCACCAACATTTAAGGATCACGACGCTTCTGTTAAGAAGCATAACGACTGTATGATGATGACCATTGGCGTAGTGGACTTTTATTTTTTGGCGGTTTATTTTAAATTTTTATATTATTATTTGCAGTTTATGCTAATTATTGTTCCTGAAGTTCTGGCATTTTCCGTTTTATTAATACTCTTATGATTTTTACAGGGTTTTGGGTGTATGCCCTCTCATAATATTTAAAAAGTTTGCGAAACCCAGCGGTACATTATTGTGTAGTTGCATTATACAACAATTCAATAATATAGAGTTACAAATAAACATGAATACGTAGATGAATATTTAATAAATGATAAATTAGAAAATGCTACATTAATCTCTTATTACAGTTTGCATTTCTATTTAAATACGCAAATAAACTACGTTCCAATTAATCCTATATTTTCTTATTTAATTGCTGTAATTCAATTTACCTTTAATAGGTATCTATCGGTGTGTATTTTCGTATGTATGCTCAACAGAACAAAGCAGTGATGGTACGATACATCACATTAATACGAACTTGGTGGGGTTTGCAAACTACTCAACGTAAATTAAATTTAAAACCGTAAGAGGTTAATTTTTAATTACTTTTAATTTTATGTGGATTTACATGGATTAGTTTTAATATTGTGCTTAACTAATTGGTCTATTTCGTGAGCTTTTCAGGCAAATTTAAAATGTGTTTTACCAAACGTCGAATCTAGCGGTAATTTTTAAATTTAATAAATCAAGATGAAGATATCCATTATATCATTCAAGAAACCATGAACATCAGTGTCAATTCTCTGAAGCTCCTGACTCTTCCAATTCTTGTTTTGTATGTCCATGTCTGAGCATCATGTCTCTTGGGACAAAGTATAGAAGCGTCCAAACCAAAGTACCACTTACCAATAACACCTACCTACATTATCGCTCCCGGCAGTACATGTTAGTCTTCCCGATAAACAGGACTTTCTCTATGGAAGTTGTGGAGTGTCACAGGTAGGAACTCAATCCGGTACACTTAAAACTCTTGGCGCTCTAAGCTTTACGTTGAGATTTTCAACTGTCACTTTATAACTTCCTTGCAGTATTTTATTTTTCCCTTTATTATTAGTTGAAATTATTTCAATTTAAATTGAGTTACAATAAACTTTACAATGCTTATAATAACTTTTAATTAAATTTTGTAGTTACTTAATCGCATCAGTGCTATACTTTTAGATTACAAAAATCTTATTAATTAATTCTTGTAATTTATAAATAATTATTAATGTTTGTATGTTTGCGTGTTATAAAGCACTTGGGCACGAACCGTTATGAGAACTTAAACCGAGCTTATATTAACTGCTATTTTCTGTAGTATGGGGACTAAGTTAGAACTATTTGTATTATTAAATTCTATAAAGCTAAAAAACAAATTGAAATCTTTTTGATAAAATTTATAGGGATAAAGTTGGTTTTGGGTTCCATTACCAGTAACTTTATCATAGACAAAAACAGTATCATCCGGCTTAACCGTTTAACATTGTGATAATGCGATGTGTGCTTTTATTGCCTGTTGCAAGCTCAACTAGCATCAGATTACATTGGCTATAAAATGTAAAACTGTGTGTATAAATTTTAACTATAATAAATGCTATTTTCTGCATATGGAAATTTACTAATTAATATCTAAATGAACAGAAGCGATGTTCTCGTAACGGTAACTTTTATTGCCTTTCATTGAATTTAATTGATTTTTCATTGCAAACTTCCTTTGTAATTTGTAATCAAACGTATATACGTATTTATATATTTTTCATTATACTGTACTACGGTTAATATATTGTTTACTTTGCTTAGTTCAATGAATTGTGTATTTTTCATATACATACCTTATTAAAAAATAGCTTTCATTTCATTCACATTCAACAAATATGGAATGATTGACAAACGCATCAAGAGCTAGTAATTTTTATATTAGTTAGTTAAATTAGAAATTCAACTCTTCCTCAGATCTTCAAAATAATTGAGATACAATTTGGAACTAGGAACCCACGTTATCTGGAATGGTTGTTGATGAGATTAGCACTGAAATTAAATAGACTCCTGTTGATGGAAGCAAATCACTGTTTTAGAATTACCTTGTACAAATACCCTGGTTTTGGATAAATCAAAGATTACTGACAGTTTGGGTACCAGAAGAAGGGCGTATTATCTGTATCCACCCATAAGGTAGGTTTTTGAGCAAATTCTAAATAAAACTTATTAATTCGTGTTGGAATCGTTGAGGAAGTAGAAATAAAATGGGATGTCATGAGTGATTTGTCTCAGCGTAATCTTCCACCAACCTCCGATTTCAACCAGAAATTTAGTATCTGGGTTTTTCTCTTTTTATAGCAATGGGGCTGAAATTGGAATTTAAAAGTGGGAGACGCCAAGTATCGAAGTTTTATAATTTCATCTGCACACATGAATGCAAGATTACTGAAAGTTTACAAAAAATGACGTTAGTAGTTTATAATTTTCTCTGTTAATGGGTTCATATATATCATAGAAGCATTCCAGTTATCGGTGTCTCATGGGAAGGTAGTTTTCTGCTTGCGCTTGTAGAAAATTCAAACTATGTAAATCTTAAATATTAAATCTGTAAATGTTAATTAATGTAACAGAGGATAAACGCAGCTGCTAAAGGGACAGATATTTCTAGCAAAGATCGAAGCGGGTAAACCGGATAGAAAACCAGCGTTTACTGTGTATGCAGGAAGCAATGATGCTATTGCAATCAGAACAACAATATAAAAGCTATATCAGTGCAGAAGGAAATCTAGAATAAATCTCAGGTTCCAAAGTAGCCCTTAGACAATCAATAATATTGATTGATACATTTATTATGCATTTGTAACGAATTTTATTCGGTTGCATTAACTCCTTCTCAAATAATTTCTCAAATTTTCTATTACGACCCTTACATTTATTGTATGCAATATTACAGTATTTGGATACTGACCTTGAGAACTTTATTGGTGTTAGGATGCTACGTGATGTGTTGGACGCGGAGGGGCATGCAACGCTTTACTACGACTTGGTATTAAGACCTCGATCTGAGCGGTGGTTTGCATAGTTAAGTTCGCATTTAACATCATTATTAGCGGTTATCGGTGGTTGTCGCTAATAATTGTTAGCTCCACGTGACCAGCAATTTTTTACGGTGCTGCGTATGTAATTTTGGAAGCCTTTCAGTTAGTACCAGTAGTCGTTATTTTCCACATCTGTGTACCGGCGTGCCTAGGGTACGCGCATGCATTCGGCGCAGTCAAAGTTTTCGTGCTCAGCGAGTTCACTCGAGCAGTTGCTCGGGTGTTTGTTTACCAACAAACCAGGATTAACCACGAATTGGTTATTGGTTACCCAAATCAGATTTTATGAAGAGGTTTAATAGCTATTTCCATCTTTCAACACCAGTTCTGTATTTTCTTTTAATCCGAGTGCTGACAGCAGGTCAACAAGTCAATAGCAGTGTTTTTGTGCTATCGCGTAGTGTCAAGTGCATTTGGTATCGGCTGAATAAATGCCAGTATTTACATCAGCGTAAGAACACGTCGGATGCGAGTGATAACCTTCTACCACCTCGTAGATTCCTCGAGAGCTCTCTAGGTAAGCTGCTGCTATTTTTAATTCATCTCGTAGGTCTGACGTGTGTTGTATGTCAGACCATTAATTATTACTGGGCATTTATACTGTTGTATTATTTGTGTTTTTTGATCTTATTGTTAAAGTCAGAATAGCTGCCGTTTTGTGAACGAGCAGAATACGTTGCAGTTGTGTGGGGGCCTAAGCACGTCTCAAATTATTGTTTTGATTTTGTTCAATTATACACTGTTACCTACATTTGTGTTTTTCTATCCCTGGCTACAAATTTTATTTCAGAACCTTCTGACTCCAGCTTTCCGCATGAATTGCGAGCTAGTTTACTTACCATCGTGGCCAACACAAACCGAAGATCAATCTTTGGATTGTAGCGGAAGTAGATCTCTGATTTCGTTAACCCTCTCATTAGGGGTTAAGTTTCAGAGGGTGGTTTGCGTTGCACATTTTTATATAAAATACCGCACTGGTAATTGTTTTTTCGCTGTAATATTATATTGCACAATTATATTGACAAACATATTGACAAATATATTGACCTACTTAATACCTGCTTCATGGAAGCCGTTACATAACATTAAGGGCCGATTTCATAAAACTTTTAACGAGCCGTTAAAAATAAAGGTGGATTTCTATTGGCTTGTTAGAATTAACAAACGTTGTCTATTGATTAACTAGCAACTTTTAGTTATGTGGACATTAACGCTTTTATTTTGAAATCGGTCCTTAGTAACATAATATTTTACAAGAACTATTTACATAATTTTCTTTCATAGTCTCCAGACTACATAAGATATTTTTACATGATGGATTGTATAGACTCAGGTGGGACTTGTCACTCTAGGGGTATGTCTACACCGCAAGTAAATGTTACACGTTAAGATCTTCAACTTTTTCCCCATAAAGAAATAAAAAGTACAGTAAATTTCATAGTGAATTGTAAATAATTTATGGTAAATAAGTTCTCGTGCGAACATTTGATATAATAATTTTGTTAAGATAAGCAGCTCATGTCTACTAATCTAATGTACTGAATAAAACACTTTTTATTATTTACTTTCCGAAATTATTTAGAAAATTGATTTGCTTTAGTTAGATCGAGCAGGAAATCCAAGTTCAAGTGGATTATAGTCGGGTTAACTTCATTCTGGTTTTCATTTTCTAGAATATTCGTTTTACACAAGAGTTGTTGGAGTTAAGAGGAATCCTCCAAGTTGAAAAACACACTGTTGTAATTCGCTGGTTTTTAAGCAAAATAACAGCGGAATTACAAAAGTGTATTTTCCAACTTGGAGGATTCCTCTTAATATTTTTTAATGTCGTCCAATAATATTTGCATTTAATTTTCACGACTGTCGAAGAAGTTTTTTTGACTCACATACATTATGAATGGGTACCATCGATGCCTAAATTGCCTAAATTTGCCTAAATATCTTTACCTACACTCGTATAACATGCAGCTGGTAAAGGAATTAAATCCATGAGATTGTCATATGCGTCGTTCTTTCTCCGATTAGGCTCTAGAGCACTTGGAAACTGACCCATTGTTTTATAGTAAAATTTTGTTCAGCGATGAGGTTCATTTTTGGCTTAACGGGTTTGTTAATATTCAAAATTGCCGCCTATGAAGTGAAACCAATTCACAATAAGAGACACTAAAAACTCCATTACATCGAAAAAAAATGCACCGCTTGGTGCGGTGCTTGAAAAGTGGCCCACAATTGGAAATCCAGAATGCGTCACGTAAATTATCTATTTCAAAAATAATTTCTTTCTATTGTATTAACTTTATATACTAAAGTAATAATTTCTTTTAAGGTAAGATTAAATATAACCTGAACACCTACACTAATATCACACGGTCGCGTTATCTTGCCTTTTCAAGCTTTCTTCATGTATATAGAATTTCCAAGCAACGTTGTTCCCAGTATGGAAATTTACTTTATAATTTTCTTGTTATGGATATTCTTACTTCTAAACTATCTGCAATCCTTCTTGCACATAAGTTTCTGTTCATGTTAATTAACTAATCTAGATCATTTTACGCCTATAGCTATACCTCCAACTTAACACCAGGACGACAATTCTTTGTTCTCGAAATAATCACGTGACCCGTTTAATGAAAAGGAACTATTGCAATCCCGCAGAATTAACATGTGAACATCATAACATATCGGTCGCATTATCTGCTACATGTAGAATAATTTACTACTCACGTCTAAAATTATTTAAAAATACCATTTAATTTATTATCACGAGTTAAGAACTAACCAATCTAAAATTATTTAAGTGCAATTTATGTTAAAAAACAAATATCTTCAAACTTAATTTAACTAAAGTGTCTAGTAAAATACAGGTATAATACTTATGTGCCTCGCTAAATTTAGCTTAAAATGAAAGTCTAAAAATAACTTAATAATGCAATAGATTAAAATTAACTAAAGTTTAACTTAACTTGAACTTTTGATTAATGTTAATAATTAACTTTAACTAGGAGATTTTACCTTCTTAAAATATACAAGTCTTAATATTGAATTTCACTAAACTGAAATTATGATCTACTTTAACTAACTGTTTTCCGTTATGGTTTATGTTTAGTGCAAGATGAGCTCTCCATGAAGCAAATGTCGTATGGCTCGACATTCAACTGTATCTATTCTGGATGGTTCAAAGATCAAATTATCTTAGAAAATAATGCTAAATTGGGCTCGATACCGCTTGTTGCTCCTAAACGGTTGGTTATTTATTTTGTAGTATTTTGAAATCCTGATTGATTTTTAATTTATGATGAAGAAAGGAGGAGAGGATTTTATTTATTTAAAAATTAATGATAATTGTTTTAAAAACAAAAGAGTAACAAAAAGGACAAAAGTGCATGAGTAGGGTAGAGTGGGGGACATTCGGACATGGGGCACCCCCGGACATTCAAAATTTACTAACTTCCCAAAGAAGTAGAAATGAACAATTGTAATGGTTAATAACAGTGATCATTTAAAGTCACTTGTGAAAATTTCGTACTAAATGTTTCAATATTTAGAAAGTTATTAACATAAATTAAAAAATATTCTTTAAATGAAGTATTGCACTAATCATGTCTAAGATTACATACTTTTCCATGAACTAATAGTTCAAGTTTTAAGTGTTGCATGTGAAAGAATACATATCGTATTTGCGCACTATATAACCTAGCTTACATTGGGCCGAATATTGAAAAATAGATAATATGTTATTTCGAGTACGTTTTCAACAGGTGGGGCAGATCCGGAAAATAAACGTGGGGAACTTTCGGACTGGTAAAGTTTCCCACAAAAAAAAGTTTACCACTATTTGGGTCAAGTGATAGAAATTGTCGAACACGGGGACTTTGTAGTCAAATTTTTGAGGAACTCAACGAACCATTTCAATTTCCCTTCATTTGACGACATCTTAACGATTTCTTAGAAAGACATAGTGTCCAAATTGCCTAAACGGACTTCTGTTCCAGGGACTTCACGATCTTCTAGTTTTAAAATGTTCAATGTTAATTTTGATTCCCTGAACATGAAATAAAATGTGTTAACGTTTGATTTTAATGTTATTGCTTGTGTGTCCAAACCTACCCCATGCCTGTCCAAAAGTGCCCCGCCATGGGGCACTTTCGGACAAATGCAACTTTTTTTTAAAACTTATATTACATAAAAACTGTCAACTTTTCAAAAATTTTAACTATGTAATGAGTTGCTAAACATATGAAAGAATCTGTTAAGGTATGTTTAAAATCTTCAAATTTTTAAATGTTGTCATAGGATGAAGTTAGCCAAAAGTGTCCGACCGTGCCCCACTCTACCCTACTTTAGGTTGGGACATCAACTCCACATGGAAAGAATTCTAGATGTTGTTTTAAATTGTTAAATGTGTAATTAGAATTAATATAAGCTTGGGTGGTGTATTTGAATTTTGAATTCAAATTATTCAAAATATTGCCATATTATACCACAATAGCGCGGGGAATGCATTAAAAATTAAAGTTTTGTTGGTACCTGGAGGAAGAAAGGGAAACGGTCTCTTAAAATCTGCTAAGCGGTGTGAACGGTCGCAATGGCAGAGGTGCTAATAAATTTTACAAAATGTTATAAGAAGTGCAATAAATAAGTGCAAAACAGAGTTAATATTACTCTAAAATACGTATTATGATGACTGGAGATTGTTTTCGATTTGAGAAAACAGCAATATTTGGAAATATCCAAGAAAACAGCGAGGCGTCCCTACAAATTTTAAATGGACAAAATTAAATTTGTAATCATCTGGAATGATCCGAACCATCCAAAGTGGAATAGGAAATGACACCAAAGATTCACCTGTTAAAAGGCTAATCAAAGAAGATTAAACATGAATAAGGTAAAAAAAAATTAAAATTTGTTTGACTTTAAAAATTAAAATAAGTGCGTCACATCGACGACGGTCGTGGCTAATGCACATGAGCCAACTTTTTAAATATGTTACAAGAAAACACATGATGTTATCTTTTCACCCAAGCTTAATTTTAAAAACTTTTGTAAATATAATTTTAAGGTATAATTTTTCAATCTTGGAAATTGCATTATCGAGAAAGAAATTTTAATAATTAAATGTGAAATGCAATCTTCAAATGCGTGAGTTATTGATGCATTATAATTTTGTCATATTATCCCAACAAGATGAACCGAATTTGCTACTGGGTTAAATTGATTTATGTAAATATAAAAGTATGAATATTTGTTTTATTAAGAAATTAAATTTGTTTGATGAGTTAAAATTGAAAATTTTTTATTCTGAGCTAGCTGGCATCGAAAATTATCCTCTCTTCTCGTTAACTTTATTAATTATAGGAATTACATTTAAAATACGGAAGCAAGACCACAATGTGTACATTTTCTTACTAATTTTGAGTGCGTATCCAACCAAAGTGAATTGTTTAAAGCATCCTAATGTCAACTTAAGTATAACTTTTACATAACTTATTGCGTAAACAACCCTAATGGAAATTAATTATTGCAATAATATCTTGTTTATTAATTTTAACTACTTAATTTTATAAATTGCCTTTTGTAAAAAGACACATTCATTAACGTAAACTCTTATTTAAGATTATCGATTATTGATAAAACATCACATTGATGATTATATGATTTACTTTGTTGTTACTATATCAGTTGGATATTTCATCTTACTAAATTCATGATTTTTGTTTTCATTATATAATACAAATTAGCTATCTGTTCTTTTATTGCGGCGACGAAGGCCATATTGGAATTTATGTGTTAATTTTATTTTACAGAAGAGCCAACCCTTGAGCTCTAAAGGAACAACAAAAGGTAGGAAAGCTAAGGTAACTTAACTAAGGTAATACCACCCTGAGAATCTCATACTTTACTTCTGAGCTACAGGAGTGTGGATTTCTCTAAGGAATGGATGATGAAGGATAAGTTTTCGTCCATTTAATAATAATTAATTTATTGTTATTTTTGGGTTAGCGGATTAAATAATAATTATAGATTAGGTAAATCTTCAAGGTAGTATCTCTAATTTATTTCAAGCTTCGTCAGTAAATAAACATTTTATTACTTCATATTGGAATTTGTCATTTTTATTTTACTATTAATCCTGTATTTCCTGACGAAGCTGAAAATAAATAAACGAAACGTTGAAGATTGACATATTCAAATTGTTAGTACACTAATCCAAAAATAACAATAAATTAATTTATAAAAAGCATAGAATATTTTCATAATAATATGGGATATTTCCAAATTAGGGCCACCATTTTAATGCGGACCCGAGTGTACTGGGTCGGTATCGGGGCCCGGGTTTGGACACTTTCTTCTAATTTAAATTTAAAAATTATCGAGTTAATTGAAGTTATAATGAAATCAATATTAGAGCTTTCAGTTATTTTTGTATACTTTGTCAGAAATGTAATAATTTCTTATTTTATTATTAAAGTTGTTAAAGGAAGCTTGAAATTGAGTAGCGGTGTTTTTCTATAATATAAACAATCGATCATACGGCTTACCACTTATTATTTTCTTTCTCCTGTATGATTTTGGTGGTACGATTTTATGTGTACCATACTATACCATTATTATGTTATAATCAAGTCAGTTAGCCATCAGGTAAGGTAGTAAGATTCTCGATAATCTAATTATGAGCGTCACTGATTACATTCGAGAACTTAGTTGTTCTAGATACATTCTAGATTATATAAGTATCAAATTTTTATCTCAGTAATAACTGATGTATGTGAAAAAATACTGTAATAACATCGTGATAAAGTGTAATGAATTTTGAATTTAAAACGGTCACCAATATCATTAAAACCATACCATCAATAATTACTAAAAATACCTTGAACAGTTACTGTTAAACTTCTCAACAATTCCATATTTGAGTTTTTCAATTCAATTTCTAGTTTCGCTGATAGACCGGTATAATTCTTACCTGAAACAAGAAAAAGAAAATTAGTTACGCTTAAATTCTATAAAAAGTATTAAGTATAATAATAAAGACATTTTTCATGATAATAAATAATGTAAATATAAAAGTTGTTTATGAAAATTGTTTCGAATTGCTTTTGTTATGAATTTTTAAGTCTAATAATACAAACCCATTAAACCACAAGTAAATAATACTTATTTTCAATAAATTTTTTTTACTGATATCTGATGTAATTTACTTGTACATAAAAAATTAAACGGTATTACGTTATACATTACTAATATGTTGAGAACACTATAATTATAGTTAAAAAATTATATTACGGCATTCCATCGATAATTTATTTACCTTGTACAATCAGCTGTGATTGTCTCACGGGTTAATCAATGTTAGTGCACCCAAACTGCCCATTGCTTTATTGTTAATGTACGTGTATCACGTATGCATGTGGAATTAATATGCAAAATGTACACACACGCAAAAATTAGTTATACCTACTACCAATGTAGTATAATAGTCTAATATAATAATTTTATCTCAACTGTAATTATAACTAAATAATATAACATACACAAAGTCATGTAATATATAATTACTACACAAATGTATGCACTGAATAACAAATTACTAAATAATAAATTATTACCGAGTTTTCTTTTCTAGTTCATATTATTTTTAGTTATAGCTTTAACTAAATCATATCGATGATATTTTTTATTAGCAATTTCAATCGTACCATATCACAGAAGAATTAACTCAAATATTATTTAAAGTACAAAATTATTAGTTACATATTCGAAATTGAAAAATGAATGTCTAAGTTTAAAAATTCATGCAAAAAGGTCAATATGATTAATGTTATAATTTTCTAATATCAATATTTATATCTCATTTAATATAACTTAGTCCAACGAACGCCTTTAATAATATATTTGTTCAAAAAAAAGTAATTTACCATATCATAAATTATTACTAGGTTTATGTAATTTTTACTTTCCTTATTTATATAATAATATAGTATGCATGGAGAAAGTACTGTAATTAAATTTTTTTTTATTTCAGTTATTCAACGGAAATATTTTGTAGTTTACATTACAAAACTTTAAGGGTTTCCGGTTGGAAATACGAAAGGAAGTATAAGGTAACTTTTTAAGAAAACCGCTATGTATTTCCATGGTGTTTTTATAACAGTCGGTTTATATACGTATAAGGAAGCTACAGCCATCCACACTTTTGAAATGAAACTTAACCAAACTTTAAAATAATTTTACTAAGAAAAAAAACCTAAAAGGTAATTATTACTAAATTTTAATTAATTAAAGCCCACATTCCTACGGTAAGAAGTTTGCGAATTCTCTAATAGTCAATTTTTTTATACAGAATATAATATAGGAGTATTATTTAGATAAGATAATATAAAAATGTAACAAAACTAAACTAGGTTAAAAATGCACGTAATAGCTTGGGGCCCAAATTTTAACAAAAGATAAAAACAATGTATTAGACAGGCTACTGGAATCATCTTTATTTATTGGAGCAAAAGGTAAACACAGCTTTGAAGTTAATTCTAGCAGATGACCTGTGTAAAATATACTGAAAAGTAATACATACATACATATATGTAACATCTGCAGAAAACCGCAGTTTAGGGTAGTATTTTAGTTTATTCTTTTATTTTTTGAAACTTGTTTATTGATACGACGACGGAAGTTTTATCGAAGAAGTTGGATACAAGCCAAACTATATAACAAAACCACACGAAAAAGTGTGTAGATAATAAATTGTAATTATCGTTAACCCTAATGTACCTTCTCGTATTCAACACACCGTCAAAATTTAAAAGCCCGTTGTCTATACAAATTTGTGGTTAATTTCTCTCATGTTTGGAAAGAACGCCAATTAAAATAATAATTTATCCAACTTTTTATAAATATGTATGCACTTTCGTTTTATATCCTGTTTAACCAACGACGAGTTAAATTGACTACCTAGGAGGCTAACCAAAATTATAATAAGGACTTGTGGCTTTCAGCTACTAATGTTTAATTGGAGAATTATTTCATCGCTTGTGCCTTTCAAGTGTCATAGTAATAATGGAAATAATACTGTAATAGATGTGGTCGATTACACTAATTAATTATACGACAGTTGGATGTTGGATATAACTTTCTATTCTAACTCATTTCGTTACAGTACTGTTTTTTCAAGCAAGATTTACCAGTACAATAATGATGCACTTTTCGAATTGTTTTATGTAAGACCGCATTCAATTTAATTATGATTGAAGGTCTGATGCCCTTATTATCCTACTAGTTTTATATTAAATAATTATGGATTTTCTATCTAAAATTGCGAGCTTTGTGTTTTTAATAAAATTAAATCTTACTTGCTTTCTATAGCTTTGTATAGTGCGTTTACGCACTATATTCATTAACGGCGTAAACTGCTGAAAACCCAAATTAATTATCATTTACCTTTGCCATTATGTAAGTTATACGTTCAACTAAAGTTCAAACTAGCTTTGCATGTATTAGACTATATAAATAGTCTGAATTCTCTTGTGATTTAAATTATAGAGATTATTAGAAAGGCGAACTATGTATAACACCTCTAAGCTTCATGTAATACCACCAACTGTATGGAATAGAGTGTTTGTAAATTTCAAGCTTAGTCAGGAAAATATTTTATAAAGTTTTTAATCTTGGATTTTATTATCCGGCGTAATAGGAAACCAGTTTTCCACTACCGGAGAAATAAAAGCATACAGATTATCTAATATTTTTATAAATGTTCTGAATTACCTGGTGGTTTACAACATTACTACGAAGCTATTATAACTCTTTCGTTTTTATTATGATGAATTTATAAAAATTTACATATTACACGAAAGAACACAACAAATTACAATCCAGAAGTTTAGTGTGTCATAAGCCCCTGTGCTTGTATTACATAATATATTTACTTTCAGTTTAATTAACCACATAATATACTACACCTGATAAACATTTATAAGTTTATATTAATTTTTCAGTTAAAAACTTTTAACTTAGATAATATACTTAATTTAAATTTCCCTCTTTTAAGGATTATTCAAATGTATAAAATACCGCCAAGAATCCTATGCTTAGAAGGTTACTTAGCTAATTTTGTGGTCTCCTAATAAGTTACCAAACCAGATACAGTTCTGATCATCCTATACCATTATAACTTTGCTATTTTAGTAACATTGTATTAAATATCGAACTTTTAATTTGAACACAATTTATGAATTCTGTAACCTAACTCTAAAATTGGATTATAATATAAATGAAAATTGATAGAACAGTGGCGGAACAAAATTAATTATATATAGAATAGTACCAGATAAATTTTATGTGACCTTGGTTGCAGAACCTATGAGGTGGCAGTATCCTACTATTTTTGAAAATTCACACATTTTGTATACCTAATATAAAATATAATATAAAGAAAAATTTTCAATTTGTAACTTTTTCACATTATTATTTACTGTCAATTTTAACAGTCATTTTTAACTAACAAATTTTATAAACCCCTTTGATGAAAATCGAATATAATATTCGCTAATTTAATTGATTACTGTTACGTACATCTTTTATGCAGATATCTACAAATTATTAAATTAATAATACTCGAATATTCAGTTCATTAATATAAATTGAGTTATCTACCGTAATTTAGTTATGATTATATTTGGATAGTAATTGCGAAACACATAATTTAAGTAAAATATAATATTTAAGAGGATAATGTTTTTAGAATATTTCCAGGACCACTTTTACATAAATATAATACAACTCGAATACAATGTACCCGAAATAATTAATCAATTTATAAACAAAAAACTCACCCAATTATAATAAATTATTAGTGCTGATGTCAGTTACTATGATAGGTCAGATTTTTCGATATAGCCATATAAGGTATTTATTATTTTAAGCAGTCTCTTCATTATTAAAAATTTAAGATTTCCATCAAAATTTTAAAATATGTACCAAAATTCTTATTGGTTTAGATTCGGAAACCCGACCTACCATAAAATAAGGTTCTAAAAAATAATCTGAAAAGGACGATTTAAAAATAATGACACTGTCTGAGTCAGGGAGCTGGTAGCACTTAATATTCAAAGATAATTTTAAGTTCACCTTCAATTTTTGTTCATTTTGCAGTACTTTATTAATCTATCTTGCTCTTATTAAATATTTATTTAAAAATATACTTCCTCTAATCTTTTATTTCCTACAATTTTTTCACTCTTTATTATCTAAAACTTTTCTGTGTTTGAATTTTTTTGTATTAAACGAATCTGCTCAATAATCGCGTTAAGTCTGGTTATTCAGTCCGCCAACAACAATTGCGTTTCAAGTCGATAATAAAGAGAATGTATCGTAAAGGGAAATGAAAATAAACGTCTTGTATTGTATTTGTATTGGACTATCTTTCTTCTGCTTAACAAATAATACATTGTACATTCACAGTAGCCTCTATCTCTGATACATTTGAAGTTGATATAAATTCTATTGCCTTGGTTGACACTACTACGAATTTTGCGAATACGTCGATTTATACTAAACGAAAGTGGTTGTCTCAAATCTGAGATGTAACTGTAACGAGGTAATATTTTTTGTTACGAACATACAAATCTAAATAAAAATTCATGTAACAGGTTAAAGCTTAATCCCTTTCCTTTTTTCAGTCAGGGGATTAACATGATAGCGGTTGTTTTGTTGGTGATTCCCCTAATTTACAAATGCATTTCATTTCGTGTTAGATTTAGTTTCCATTTGCATGTTTTAGTGGAATGTTAACTTCTAATTTTAAAAAATGACCCTTTAATTTTTGAAAATAACTGCCTAGTTGTTACAATAAAACTATTTTGAATAAACAATGTTTAAATTTATTTATGAAATTAATTAGGTCTTTTGCTATTTTCTTTCCTTAAAAATATAACCTAGATTAGAATAGATAAAAATTTATACTTCAGTTCGATTGTTATAATATTAAAATACGAAGTCTATTAAAATATCTATATCTCAGCCAATTATATACAGTCTGATCAATTTTTTAGTAGTATTGTTACGTTAGATTGTTGAGCGTCACCACTTTTGCTACAAAAACAAAAAAATACAAATGTCAGGGCTGTGGAACAACATAAGATAGAAATGCCCCTTTGGCTAGCTCGTAGAGGGCAATAGGCAACGTGATGTGCCAATATCCTACCCTTTATGGTAAATGGATAATACAGGGTGGTAAAATGAGCCCCACATAGCTTTATTGACCACCCGGTATATCACAGCAAAGCATCCACAATGAAAGCTACGAAAATCTGGCGTACTGAAATGAAAGGTAATGAGGAATGGGTATCAGTATCAAAAGCGTATTATCTCGTTTAACTTTAGGTTAGGTTAAAAAAAATTTACAAATCTTGCGCAATAATACCCCGCTGACCCTTTCAAAATATGAATTATAATCATTATTAAAATCGCAAGTAGGTAATTAATAGAACTCTACCTAAACTACACGAAAATATTGGAAAAAATCTGGAAACTGAAGTGGAGGAGATGGAATGGATTAAAAAATTTATGGAAACTATCAGTGCTGACTTAAAGCAGATCAGATTGGCGAATACTGAAGTTAAACAAGAGATGTGAGAGAACACCAAAAGAATCGAAGAACAAATAGAAATTCAAGCTGAAGAGATGAGAATACTAAAGGAAGAATTGATACAAACTGAAGCTGCCTGGAGGCAAGATTAAGAATCAAACAAGAAGAAAATAGGAGAACTTGAGTTGGAGTTACAAGAGAGGCATAAAAGAAGAAATGAATGAACAGGATTGAAGACGGACACAAGCAATAACATCGCCTTTGAGGAAAAAATTGGAAACTTTATAAAGCAGAACCTTGATGTCGAAACAAAAATATTATCAGCTTACCAGATAAGAATCGAAAAAACTGTACTTGAGGTAGCAAAATGGGAGAACAAACTGGACATAATAAAGAATACATCTAAGATAAACCGTTTGCCTGGAGAAAGGATAATATAGATAATAACATGACACATATGGAGAGAAGAATGCAGTCGAAAATAAGAGAAAAAGCGGTTGAATTAAAGAATTCTGGAAAACAAGTAAAGGTGGGATACCAGAGACTGTTATACGAGGGTAACATCCTGAGATGAAATAGAAAAGAGGGATTCTTGTGGGAAATACAAAAAGGCTAACCATGAAAATTACAAAGCAATATAAGACGGACCGGCCGGCGCGGAAACGGAAAATTTAATGTGAAAATGAGGAAAATGATATAATGGGAGAGATTGTTATAGCCACACGTGGAATGTGAGAGGTTTAAATGAGGAAGGAATACTGAGGCAATTACCAAGAAAATTGAAGAGATATAAAATTGATGTAGTAGCGTTGCAGGAAACAAAAGAAAAAAGTAATGAGGTTTTCGATCGAGATGAATATACTTTTTCATGAACGACCAACAAGATTGAAGATTGGGTACTGATTTTGTGGTTAGCAAGAGATTGAGGAAGACGGTCGTAGGTTTTACACTTATACCGAAGAGATCATTGTTAGAATGGAGAGAAAATGTATTGACGGACTTGCGACTTCTGAATGTGACGGATTGAAAGAGAAGACCAAGCATAGAAATGTATAGACAGGTCGTACTATAAAATACAAAATATGACATGCTTGAAGATGGTCCATGATATGGGATGCGAGATTATCATACAGGATTACGAGAAATTAGTCAAGATATCGAATGCAACAACTAGATAGGCAGGAGATCGCCAACTTGGTCGATGTTATTGCCAAGGAGTGATGCAACTCTTTGCAATAACACAAAAAGTACGTCCTCATAAGGAAATGATGAAAGTCCATACGACAAAATTAACGGACAAAAAAAAACCTTGAACGGAACCAAAGTCAAAAACCTTTACTTATCAAAAATGGTTCAAATACCTCAGGTGATCGAGACTCCAATCTTGGTTTGTTAAACCATTAACGTTAAAATGCAGCCACTATCCGATCAGATGGTAAAAAACTTATGATTCTCCCAGCAAAAGTACTCCAAACGAAACCGGTACGGTAACCAGAAGCGATCCAAAACTGCAGTAATTGAAATAAATGTCAGAAACTATGGATTGGACGAAAAATGATCCAAAAAGAAATTCCAAATTCATTGGCCGTCCTCAAAGTGTTACATAATCGTAAAAATGTGGATCGAACAGAAGTGGTGCAACAAAACTTTGAACTTTTCATCAACTGTTATTTTATCAACACTCACACAGGTGATTTTCCACAATGCAATACTTGCAATGCCATATAACGGAAAATCACCAAAATAATTTAAGTTTTTTTATAAATTATTTGAAACACACATTTACAATTTCCTGTTCCCGATTATTTTAACCTTTCTTCTTCTGAGTGCCATATCTTCTTTAGATATAGGCGATCTTTCCTGTTAAGCTAGGAAGACTTTACTGGGGAAATGTTAATGTGATGGTTTCCCTTTGCCTTCCCCATAGTTCACAGATCGATTTTGGTCCTTTTAGATCAAAGCATATATCCGACTCAATCAGGAATAGAATCGCGGTTTCCTGCTCTACAGTCTATCCGTGTTTAATTTCATTTTCCCTTTAACCTTTACGCGGCGATATACTTAAAATTTGTCTTAACAACTGTACTTTTCAAGTTTTAGCCAACAACTCATTATCCGACCCCTATTCCATCGCCGCAGGTATCCCCCAAGAATCCGCATTAGGCCCTAAATATTTTATCTACTAAATATATCAATGACATTCCAAAACACCCAGATACAGAAGTGGCGCTATTTGATGACGACACGAGTTGGTAGGTCTTCAGGATAAAATAACTTCAACGCCATTATAACCACCATATCTAAAATTTTCCAAGTTAATGCATACCTACATATTTGAAGATGTCCTAAAAGCCCACATTTACTTGGTTTACTAAAAATAAAATATTTCACATTTGCTGCACAAAATGTACCTGGGTACCACCTTCAGCCATATAAGGTAAACGATAATAAAACTATTCTAAATTAAATGGTATTCTCAAATAATTTTACGAGTTATAAATTATATTATATTTTTAAGCTTTCAAGTGCTCATATTATTTAAAAATACCATTTAATTTATTATCACAAGTTAACAACTAAAAATTTAAAGTGTTCTATATTAATAATGCCTTAGAATTGATTTTATTAATTTTGTTAAAGAAGTAGAACTTATCAGATAGTATAAAAGTATTTATACGACAGGCTTCTTTCATTTTATACAAATAATTATTTGTTTATTTAAGTAATTAATAATAATTTATTCTATAACAAAGCAAGCATCAAATTTGTAAATTAAATTTTTCAGATCTAAAATTTATCTCTAAGCATAACTTTTTCAATTTCTTAAAATAGTAAATAAAATTTTGTAAATAAATAGTTACTTTAAGATATTAAAAATTTATCATGATTTTACATATTAAATCCCTATGTACTACATAGAATAAATTGTAGGGTAATATTCCTACATGCTCGGTTTTCATAACAAAAAAAATTATTTTAAACAATACAGGTTGTTTTATTGTCGGTTTTTTAAGGAACATAATAAAACTTGTGCGAATCGGAGGACACGAGCTAAAAAATGCAAGGTATATAAAAATAATATAGGTTACAAAAATACCGGATATTTCATTCTAAAAAATAAAATTCTAGAAGAAAGAAGTAAATTAAAAAAACGAATAAATAAATAATAAATGTGATATTTTACTCGTCTAATCAGATTTACACTGATAGTAATAGTGAAAAATAATAACAAAGCATCAATTACCCACAATTTAAAATTTGAAAACCGCTGAAGATTAAATATTTGCCTAAAGTTAAAGGAACATCTTACAACATCCTTAAACTACTTCCAAAGATTTCAAATTTTTTTGGTATTAAATTTGTTTTCCTCGAGTACTTTATTTAACCTATTTTATGTCTGACTGCCATACATGTCAGGTATACGCATCACATAAACCACGAGTTATATTCATTATTACATTTGACTATAATTCACCATTTTTCAAGATGGTAGGAACATATCATTCACATGCACAAATTTTGTACTAATTTTTATTTTATATTAATATTGTATTCTACACTGTTTAGTTGCTTGTTGTGCAGGAAATAATTATAATTTCCCTAAAGTCTTGAAAATGAAAAGCTTAATATTTTTAAGCTGCATTCAACCACTTTCTCCATCTGGCAATAATTGGCTTAGAAGAAAAATATTTCTCTGAATATCTGCATTGTCAAAGGTACTTTTATAAAAATATTTTGGCTGTGTTTAATGAAATTATTTACTAAAATTGTTTCATCGGAACGACGAAATCATGTAAAATACAAAAATTTGAATAAAAGACATTTTAGTTTTCATACTGAAATTATTTACATTATTTTTTCGTTGCCAGGATCTGAATCCGGTATAATAAGCTTAGCAATTCTATCATAACTATTTAAATCTTGAATAAGGCGATAAGTTCCTGTAAGAGCGGGTATTTTTATTTCCAGTTAAACTTATTTGCTAGGAAGCAAAATTTCATTCGACTAAAAGATGTCACATGTTGGATTTATCCGAGAGATAATTAATAGGAAATTAAACTGGAGATAGAAATACCGGGCTTAAGTATATTTGCTACTAACTGAAGAAATTTTTTCTGAAGTATGTCTAATATCATAATATGTCAGTATGTGGCTGTTTCAAAACTGTTACAAACTGGATAGATTGAACAAAGGAATGGTGAAAAATTTGAATAAATTTAGAGCGAAACTACTAACCTATCTAATAATAAAATCAGTCAGAGGGAACTACGACAACAAACTTTAGCTCGATCTCCTGAACATCGCAACCAATGGGAAAAGTAGGTAACTGTTAATTTTTGTTTGTTATTTGTAGGTAAGGAAGGAGAGGTAAGAAGCAAGTTAACAAAGTTGCATTTTAGATTAAATTTAATTTATTACTACTACGTTACTTTCTCATCATAAAGTTTAATTCTTGCTATTTTTATAACACTTTTCCTATATACCTTAAACTTTTGTATTTAGACACAATGGAAACTTTTAATGGTATTGGTAATATTCATTGCGTATTAAATAACTTTTGGTAACTTTATTAATATGATTTGGGTTTTGTAACTTGACTATAGCACAGAGTAAGGATAGCGTCCCAGGAGAGGTGTACATCACACTAGACATGCCACTTATGGTATCACGTGCGACCGCAACTTTGCAAATTCGATAAAGCAAAACTAGACAAAACTCGAACCATGAATACATTTTCCTAGATAAAGTTTGTATAAACCACAATATTATTGCAACTAATTTTGATAAATGCTACATAAAACGTATGTATGTAAACAATAACTTCATAAAAATATTTGGATAATGTACCTGGTATATACTCGTAAGTCCTGAATACATTTAGTATATTTTTAAGCTTTATACAGTGACAGTTACATACAAAAAGTAATTACAACAACTTTACAAATAAGACAGGTATGTAGCACAAATTGCCCTATTTAGTGTAAATTTTCGTGTGAAAGATGATAATAAACGAGCCTCAGCTTTAAGCATGTTTATGACCGTGCGAACAAGAAGATGTAACTTGCAGTTAGATATTAATTAACCCTCACATTTATTTGGGTTAAAATACTATTTTGGCAACAAAGCGTTTGTTACCTTTTAGCATAATTTTAATTTTATACTTTTTAAAATTGTAATTCATAATAGTACAGATATGAAAATATTAATTATCTACTAAAACTCTGCTTTAGAAATTGAAAAATGTTGTTCTTCATATTTTTTGTTTTCTTTACAAATTTAATTTTGAAGTTCTTAAAAGTTACGGTAATTTAAAAAACTATAAAAAAACTTCTACCGCAACTTTGAAAATAATTAAATGTGAAATGTTTATGAATAAGAGAGGTCGTGAATATCATATCATAAACATGGGATTCTATAAAAGAGAACATTAATACAAAGCAGTTCAAAGGGGACTCACCATTCAAAGCATAAGTAGATATGACAAACAATATATAACGATATGTAGCAATAAGGTAGGAAAATATATTTCTTTACAAATAAAAAATATCGATAAAAAAGGTAGATGGAATTTTTTCCATCTTGCAATTCTTCCAAATGTGTTTTCAAAATACTTAATGCATATATTGAAATTATATTAATACAAACATTAATTTTATTGTTTAGTATTTTATTAGTCCCTCTGAGGCTGTAAAATATTCTTTTATTAAAAGTTACTTCAAGATATTTCAGCTTTATTTCGCTATTGCTACTAAAAACACTATATTTGTTAGTTTAGTTGTTGTACATATAGAATTTATAGATATCAATAGTTTTTATTTTTTAAATAAAATAACACATTATTTGATGAGTTGAAAATATTAGAACGAAAGAAATAATACAGGATTTATAAATTGTAATAGTTTGAGTATTTACATTTTTGAAATAAACTTATGTTGTTTAAAAACTGCTTAAAAAGATAAATAACCATCCCGACCATTACCGTCTAGGCTTTAATTGAATTAGCCTTTATTTTTCCACCTCGACCATTACCATTGTGCAGTCTCAGGTTGAACACTGTGATAAAATATTTGTAAGTTTTGAATTGAAAGACAGTCTAGCCCTTAATGCTCTGCTCCTTTTCCATAATTAACATTGAAGTTAAATTGCTGTAAAACTGCAACCCATGGGGTTAAACGTCCACGAGGATCCTTAATATTACCTAACCACAACAAAGATCGATGATCCATTATGACTGAAAAGTGAACACTCCAATATAATTTCTTAAGAAGCTGGTTTTGCTGGACCGATGTCAAAATTAAATTCTTGTAATAGTAATTATTGACAAACATCCTGTATTTTCAACTGTTGCATTCGGAGCTATTTTACACAACAGATTGAGTTCAGCTTCTGTTCGAAGAAAAAGAAGTTTCTTGCAGCTACATTGTATAGTTCCTTGAACTGTTCTCCATTTTTACAATTCTGCAATATCATTAATCATGATATCGTAATTATACACTTCATCCACTCCCAGCTGTTTCTATGGAGCTATCCATCAGCATTTGATACAAATTTTTGTTCTTATCTATACCGCACCTTATTTAATTAAATTTAATACAAATTGGAAATTTTCAAGTTTATTAACTATTAATATTGACATTACCTTATAAATTTTAGAAAATTTCTAATTAAGCAAATAGCAATTAATATATTCCCAACAGAAACATTTTCAGGTTAAATTGCTTAATTCAAATGGGGATAGATTTTCATAACACAGGTGTCCAAAATAAATTTACATAAGCGATTACAGAAAATTATCACAGCCTAGATGACGTAATACCGTGGTGTTTTGATATTCAGTTTGTTGTCTCAATTAATTGTCAAAAACTATCAAGAATTTCATTAAATGAAAGTGAATTTCACGATATTAAATTTAATCTTCAAAAATCGCTTTGATTTGTTGTAAAAATAAATAATTGTCGTTTGCATGAGACAAAAATAAAAGATTAACTTTTTCCAAGTTTTCAAATCGGCAATTAAGTTTTCTTATTTCTTTCTAGATAATTACTTTAAATAAAAAAGTATAATTTGCATATCCTTAGGGGAAAATTAATGAGCCTTTAATACAAGTTTAAAGCAATTTGAGAAAACAATAAAATTCGTCTTTAATTTGTTGTTTTTGACACATTTTTTTTTAGATATTTAAATTAAATTTCAATTTAATTGCAACAAGTAAAATTCATTTAATTATGCCCTTAGCGATAGAATTAATTATATACTAGGCGATTAACTTTAGCTTGCAAGATATCATCAGTTTAATAAGTAAATAAATTAAGGAAATGTAATTTCTACCAAATACAATAAACAGCATACAGTTCATATGGAAATTTTACTGCTGACAGCAGTTTATCTTAGGGGGTTAGTAAAAACATAGTGTGAAATATTCAAACTGGAGGACGTAGGTATGTAGCAAAAACAACACTAAGAAATGTGTTTCATGTAATTATAGTTAGAATGACAAAATAATTGCAACCCTATAGTTAGTTGGGGGAAAGTTTCATATTATGTAATAAATTTATATTTTTAACTCCGCTGTACGCTCAAGTTATAAGTTACAACAAAGAAATTGCATTTTTGACATTGCACATTTGCAGCTATCAAGCAAATGGAAGAATGGAAAATTTCTCCTTGCATTGCAAAGGAAAAATTTATTTGGTTATGTTTTTAGAAATACAACGAAGAAAGTAGAACAAAATAGCGACGTAAGTATTTATTTATAATGATCACTAATGTTACCCATTAGCAAGCTTGTAAAGAAATAAGTCAACGGTAAATGGTTGTGATATCGATATTTTTTGGAAAACCTATTTACAAATTTAAGAAACCTTGAAGTTGTCAATAAAAAATTGCTAAAAATGCAATGTGAGTTTTGTAAAAGATATTATATGTGAAGTACAACCACGATGAACGTGAAAAGCTGACATAAATGTCTCACTGGAATATAAATTTACATCGTTTTTTTATTGATCTTAATATTTGAATATTCCTAGCTCAACTTCAAATATATACAAAAACGGTCACCAAACACTTTATTATGGTATATATTTTTTTCAATTTTGTTACTTCAAATACTCGACCTTCCATTAAATTGCACTAGGAAATTCAACGAAAAAGTTTGTTAAACGAATTTGAAATAATAAAAGGAAATATTTGTTTCGTTTCAAGCACAAAAAACTTACAATGAAGGATATTAGTACAAAAAATTGAAACAATATATTAATTACACAACTGTTGACCTATTTAAAAAAGCAAACCGTAAATGAAACAACAAAAGACTGTGTTTTCCTTCATTTTATCACAACCTCTGTAAGCTTTTGTGTAAAATATACTAAGCACACATACAAAATTTTGAAATATAGTCGAGTATTCCCTTTTACCAATTGTGCTTAAATATGTCAACACCCACTGAGCCAACGGGTGAACATTATTCACCTTGTCACTTTATTCAGCTCACCGGACACATATTTTACCGCTTTGTACTGACACGTTGACGCAGATAAATCGACATAGATTTCAACATCAACGCTATTCCATTTTATATATTTTCCCATCTGTCGAAACCAAACATACACTAACGGTATTTTTATTTCCTGAAAGTCAACAAAATCGCAGAATCTGAGAAATGAAAACATTTAAAAATTCCTGCGGAGACAGATGTTGCTCAGGCGCGGACCGTTTCAGAAGTTTTCCCAAGATAAACTTTAATAAAAACCGACAACAGATCGTTTTTTACTTATTGCACAAAACTTTAGATAGTTTATTGTGTTACTGCTTTGAATGAAGAAAACTTTTCTTGAACACAATGAACTATTTTTATCGATAATTTCATTGGAAATTCGTATTTAATTGTGTGGCATCGGACGGAAATCGTAAAAATGTATTTGTTAGTAGATCATTCCTCTAGTATCGGTAATATTATTTTAGGCATTTACAAATGTTCATGTCATGTTCTATGATAGCAGAATTTGCAATTAATAAAGTCATAATAAGCATTAAATGTATGTGAACAACACTTAAAACGAGGTTTGTATTGTCAGCCCCATGAATTTGAAAAATTCGTATATTAAAATTTAATTGTTCATTGTACATACAGCTTTAACGATTGCATGTCACGTAAGTCAATTATCTGTCACCCTTATCATTATCTGAATTATATGTTTACTGTAGCTTCGAAAGCTTCAATTAAATTTACTATAAATATAGTATTGTGGAAACCATAAAATTTTTAATGCCGTGTTTATCAATAATTTATTTATAAATGTTATTTTAAATCAACCTAGTTTAAAATCAAGGTAAATGTTATCACGATTTCGTATTAACGCTATAAAAATATATTTTCACTGCATTGTGTTGTATTATAACCGAACTAACTCTTGATCCGAAGAAAAGCTGTTAGGATTTCCAGAAAACGTGATTTCTGGTAGGGGAAGAAACTCTAAAAGTTTTTAGTATCCATTACAGACAAATTAAGATATTCAACAAATCAGAGATAAAAATTGTTAAAAAACGCTATAAGAAACACGCAAACGTAGGGTAGCAGCATGTTATCCTTTTCCACTTTGCGGTATACTAAATTGCCTACTGAAAACAATAAACTTTAGGCACGGTGTCACAAAAACTCGCTCACACCATTAGCATAATACATTAAAGAAACACATTTTGGCAAGGATTAGTCATTTAGCACCATGGTGTGTTGCAAAATTTGGTTTTCGATCTGAATTCGAATCCTAATGTACTAGCTGTGAATAGACACAGCAAGCCAAGTGAGGTACCGAAGTGCGATTGAAACTTCTGTATCTACAATTTCTACGTAGAATAGCTACATCACCATCTTTATAGTAACCATATTTGTTGCCGTAGTTAACGAATGTAGGAAGCAGTCAATAAATTGTTAACACCATGTTAAGATTGAAGCAACAGGATGGAAGTGAGATTCAGTCCTGTATCAAAAGTTACACCATGGTTTAGAACTGGCTTAGATGGACGACTTTCAGTCACAATTTTTTTTGCGGTTAACGGTCGGTCGCGTTAGGCAGGTATAAACACTTTTGTATGTTTGCAAGTTTGTAGCTTAGGTGACGAATCATTAATTGCAAAAATTGTTAGTAAAAAATCGCCATTGAAGCAATTTATTGATGATGTAAACTTTTTTATGATATTAAAATTTATAGCTTCTAATGAACTGATTGAACTTAATATTCTACCAAGGAAACAAACAGCTACCATGGAGGTCGCTTCTCAAATTAACCACCTGTCACACTACTATATAAAAATTTGTTATAAAACCACGGGCGAAGCCGGGTATCCCGCTAGTCTTCTATATTATTGAACCAAAATAATCAAATATTATAGGTACAATATTTCAACAGAATTTAATATTTTATACACACATCGTTTACGGATGTTTCTTTCAATCAAACAACTTTGGTTATTTGAAATATTCATTCGCTCTCATTTATTTAACATTAGCTAATGCAAGTTAGGTTGTATAACCCAAAATTAAATAAAATTAACTTTGCTACCGATTTCTACTAATGTAGTAGAAATTTTAGAAAAGGTTTGTTTAAAATTAACCAAATGTTACAAAACAATTTTGAATGATTATATTATTATTATTACAAAGTGAACTTCGTCTTCTTCTCCTCAGCCGTCTTTCGCCCACTGAACTAAAAAAAACTGAAAAATATGAATTAAATTAAATCATCTTTTTTTGAAATAGATCACCATTATATTAAATATGTAGATTGTACTTAGTTATAGTCTTGGTGTCTTGTCTGATACTAGTGTACGAATGCTGATGTCTTTGGTATTTTGCAATCATTCATATGTTGATAAATTCTGTCTTTCAACCATTGTTTGATTTGACCAAGATACGAAACTTCACAATCTTTGTATGAAATTTTATAAATTAACTCTGAATGAAAACTATTTCTTCAAAACAACTTCAACATTATCAACTGCTTTTCTTTTTTCTTTAGACTATATTTCTTTTTCTTGATGTTTCATTATCCTCGCTGCTGTTGTGATAAACCATTTAGGATAACCATTTTCTATTCATGGGGTTTACATTCTTTTATTACTTTTAATAGCAAAAGAATGATGGCTAATACTTGCAACTCTTGACATTACTCCAATCACCATAGCTTTTTAAATGTTTATTATATTGATAACAATGGTACCTAACTAATGTACGCGGTAAATATGGTTTAATGTCCAAATTTCTTATGCTTCTACTAAAAAAGTATCGCTTTATTCACTTGGTTTTCCATCATAAATTTAATATTGTTATGGTATGTTGTATTAAACTTAACTAAAACATAACTTTCTCGAACTTCTGGAACTGCCGTAATATCACTTGCATAAATATAAAACAATTGTAACAGGAAATCAATCGTCCTTGGTACCTTTTTACTAACATTTCTATAACTAGTCCTGCTAGTGCTGGATTCGCTGGGTTTCCCATTCCCAAACCATCTAATTGAGTATATAAGTTATGTTAAATTGGAAGTAACTAGTCGTAAAACAAAACAGGTTCTTGAATTTTGTTAAGTAGTAATTCGGTGTAACAACTAATGAACCTCCTGTTTTCTTTTAAATTTAGCATAACTAAGTATAACCCTCGGGATATCGGGAATAAGGATACAACATCTAAAGATAACAAAATATATATTAATGATTTGGTATATTGAAGTCATTAAACTAACTAAAATTTAAAAAAGGGGCAGCGGAAAGAGGAAACATGTAATTCAGAAATAACCCATTTAAAATTTAATTACCAACACTTATTTGTTTTTATCCAACCTCGAATTTAGAAAAATGTTTATTCAATACAAAAACGAAAATTCAAAAATAATTAATTCTTCATTAAAAACAGCTTAAGTTAGTTAAAAAGGACTACCTAAATAAAGTTGGAATGTATAATATGAATTCATAACTTTTTAACATAAGTTAAAAACAACTTAATTACGTAATTAAAATTTTAAATTAGAAAATACAGCGAAAACATTTAAGAGAAGTATTTAAGACCTCCTGAGGTAGGTATTAAAACTATAATATATTTTTAGTACTCCTTACAGAATAATTTGAAAACAGTAGAGGTAATTTACATTGTTTAAAATATTTGAAAACATCAGTAATTTATATTTATAAAGTTTTTGAATATAAATTATGCTATGCCTAAATAGTAAAAATTCGATTTTCCAATTTTCTCTGGAAATGCTTTAGTTTTCAAATATACGACGTAATAAAAATTCAAATGACTCCAATAAAACCAATAAATTCAAAAAATATTCATAAACGCTCCGGGAGAAATTTTGCGAGCAATAAAGGAGTTGTCTAAATTGTCCTGATAATGGTTTAAGTCCAGTGAAAGTGAAAGTTTCGCGGCCGATGGGAAATTACACGTGTCAAACTTGATAAAGTATCAAACCGAGTTGAACGTGACCCCACGTGCAGAGGATTTGTTACTCCGAAAGCCCTATGAAATGTATCAACTGATAATTGTCCTACGAGTGTACATTTGTCGTTATAAATAAAGCCATAATAATAATTTATTCTATTGGAAACCTATTACCATTATTAAGGCAAGACATGAATAGAGAATTACTGTTTAATCCATAATATCGCACATTGAGCTTTCCACCTACCACTTACTCTGCGAATTCCGATTAAGAAAAAATTCTATTGTTACGATGCACTTTTTCAACGCTCGCTGTATTGTTTTCTATCTTTTATAATTTTCTCTTTAAAAACCCATTTTGCAAGTAATGTACAGCGCAATTTCAGTAATAACAGTTATTATTTGAACAATGGCTGAATCTTGAAATATTGGTGGTTTATTAATGATTGCTCGGTGGAAGAACAATAAAGCAAAAAAATCAATGTTGGATAACAGGCGTAAATTTTTCACCCAAGTGCATTTGTAATACCGACTGAAGAAATTGTTTCGACAAAGAGCTCAGCTAAGAAGTGATGAGTTCACGTTTTTCCAATATGTCAAAGAACGAGATCGAAAAGTGACTACATAGATGACACGGAGGTCGTTTTAGCAATTTTTCGTATAAGCTAAATGTTAATAAAAGTGGAGAAACATGTTGTGAATTTATGTTTTCTATAAAACTGTGACGTTTCAAATTTTTTATAACTGAAAAAAAAGTAAGAAGGATATTTAAAAAAAATATGCAAAACAGTAATATAATTTTACTTAAACATGCAAATTAAAACATAATATTATTGAAAGAACTCTGAATTTTCACATTTAATTCAGTTAAAAATAAATGAGTTTGTTTTGCTTATTTAAGAAATTATAATATAAAATTTAGACAGACGTGTAATTTAAGTTACGTTTTATTTATCAAAATGAATAATTCTTGTAGATTTTAAAAACGCAGGAGAATATTTTTTAATTTATTATGTAGATTACTCTTTGTGCCGAAAGTACCGAATTAATGGTAAACGGAAAGTAAGTACGATAATTTTTTAATAAGTTTCGTTTGCATTAATTCATCACTTTATTTTTTATAATAAGCTATAATACAAATTGAAACTGTTCAAAAATTTATTACAGGTATGACTGTCGTTTGCTAAATCTTTGAGCCCTGGCATCTATTTTATAGTATTCATTTCAAAAATAAGGATACAGTTCTAAACTAATCAATAATTGATTCATAAAAAATGTAGACCAAAAATCTGCTAAAGAATTCTAGTCTGCTTTGAATGATAAATCATTCATACATTCTGGGAAACTGAAAAATTAGAAAATCGAATGGAGATGTCACCGTAACCAAATATTTGTGCTGTTACAGTACCCACGAATGCAAGGTATCGGGTATAATACAAGAAAATGTGTGAAGTTGGTATTTGGTAGAAGTTCTCTCTGTCACTGCGAATAAAAACTTAAAATAAGAATTAAATATTAAGCGAGGGCAGATAAGGCAAACGCGTACATATTCGTTCACAAAAGTCAGAAAACATAAAAAATTTACCAATATATATTATTCAGACACATTTGCTTTGAACACATCTCAAATTAGAGATTTATTTAGAGAATTATTTTCATGCGAATTCAACTGTTTGATAAATATGCAATTACCACCACAGGATGTAAGTTACATTAAATGTAAGTCAATAAGAAAAACTGCAATAAAATAGAGTTAGCAGTGTAACTTTTCACAAGACCAGACTTGAAAATACAGCAAACATTTGTACAAATGTTTTGTTAATGTAAAAATTTAAAATTGGTACCCAAGTCAAGAGTTCAATCAAATACGACCTAGTAAAGACAAAATGCTTTAAGTGTATCTCCTTAAATTACTTTTCTTGTAGCTTTCAATTTCATTTGTTCCGCTTAATAATGTTATTCAAATTTTTATACAGTATTTCAAGAGGTTAATTTATTATCCACGATACTAACGTTACGATAATACCTGAATAAAACTGAAACCGATCATTCGTTAAGGTTAATTGAGATTTATGTTCTAGATTCTGTGTTCCAGTCATTTCGAATATGAGGACACTCTAATGATGTCTAATCTGTGCATTTTAGTTTGTAATTAGTGTAAGTAATTTGTGATTTTTCAATGCCATTTATGATTAATTGTATGCCCCAGTTTAAAACAGTTTTATTAGTGTATCCATTGTATCCATAATTAAAAATACCCAATCTCATAACAGTCACTGCGCTCTCGACGCTGAATATAAAGGCTGCTGCCCTTAACGTTAGAGATAATTAGTTGCTAAGAGTTTCAAGAATAAAACTAGAAAAGAATTGTTTACCTTGGAAAATTAAGTAGATGATACAAAACTCTATGCATGTCATTAAATTTTCTTGAACTTATGCAGGAAACAAAGTTTTCAATTACTAAATAAAATTGTAGCAGGAAACTAAAAGTTTACAGATAATAATTAAATCAATGTTTTATTTCGAAAAAGAATTAAATCAGTTTTTGTATAAATTATAGGTTTACAAATTTGTTTTCTTTGAGTTGGGCATGCAAATGCTATCGATTCAAATCGTTTGTACAAGATATGTACTACAATAATTTTACTTTTGGCGTTTCACTTGTTGCCAGGACATTTTAATAAAAGCGCTTTGCTATATCGAGCAATTAAAACTTTCCGTTCTACGAACAAACGAAACTTTCCAATTCAAGTTTAAAATTTTCGTAATTAAATTTTATTTACGCATTAAAAATTAATATCACTTGTAGATATGATATTATGATATCACGAATTGTAATAAATTAAATTGCATAAACTGACATATGTTTTTGTGTGTAATTCTCAACACGAACATTTTTAATTTATTCATTTGTTAACCTGATGACTAAAATTTAATTAAGTGTAGGTAAAGTAACTACTATACATTAATTAAATGTCTCATTAATAACAATTATTTTTTCTGTGGTGACAAACTACTATCCGGTTTAATTTAAGCTCCCCTGCCATGAATTACACAGAAAAAACCTTTTAAAATTTTATTTTACAGAAATTTTGTTCCCTTTACCACTGTAAGTCAAATAAAAATTTGTTAGATTCTATTTAATGTATAACTCAATTAGGAGTCCAAGTGCTATACTTACCCTTTAGTTCGTGTAATTAAAACTGAGTTGCTTTACAACTAAAAAATAATTCAAATCCTTGAATTTAACTGATAGATGGCGTCGTGAAGATTATAAAAATTTGTTGTCAGTATCACTTAATTTTTGTAATAGACGCTCTTAAGCTATTAATTTAAATAAGCAACAAAACAACAATTAGCATAAGAACAACAGCAAATTTGCATTTAATCAAGAAGATTTCCATGATTACAGCTTAAACGTCTTAACAAAAAGAGAATATTAATCTTAAGGTAGACAAATAGCCCATTAAATCACGTATTTGAAACGTTGATAACAAAGTAGGACTTATAAAAGGTTTTACGATATACATGATCTTAACTTTATCCTTTTAAGCTAATATTGTTTTATAATCAAAATTAATTGAAGCTTACCATGTGACGTTCCATAGTAAATGGTGTAATATAAGAAATAATTTCACCTGCTTTATAATATCTTCGGTGACATCGATCTGCTTTCTACTTCTACTAGCGTTATTGCAATTGCGAAATTGTGGAGAGAAATTGGGGAGTGATTCTATTCCCAAGGTAATAAAAGTAACAGTTAATCCACCCTACCGGTAATTTACTTTCTCTCTCTTCCTACATCAATAGTGCTTCTAAATCTAACAGTTACACTTTCACAATATTCTGGGTAAGTGCAAAAATATGTAAAATTTAATTTAATAATAAGACACTTCATTTAAGAGAGTATAATTTCACAGAAAGAAGTAGCTATCGTTTCTTGTTTGAGAGATTTTAGTTATGTATTCTAAATTGGCTTACTTTGACAAACATAATTTTAATTTTGTAGAGTGTCACGAATTTATTTTAACATTAAATTTTGAGAATTTTTGTTTGCGACCTGCACAAAGTTATATTCTATTTCCTATTTTCCAGGAGTTTTAAGTGTCACAAACAGCTCTCGCAATTTCAAAGATTTTAACAGTTTAGTTTGTTGCAGGTTTCCTAAAATTCGAATTTTTTTTTACAATCACATATTTATATTTAGGAAAGTTTTCAAAATCGTTCATACAATTTATATGATACTTGGAACGTTAATAAAATATGCGATGCATTACGAGTAATTGTTTCAAAAATTTTATACCAAATGGGAAATATTTGAATGGTGTTTTCCCAGTAGGAAATTTTATATTTGGACTCCATTACCAATCAAAATGTGAGCGACAGTAAACGAAATAATTAAATACGAAATGTTAAAAATGTAACAAATATTCCATTTATTTACATTTACACATCACTGAAACCAAGGTTTAAGGAGGACTAAATTATTTCGAATGAATAAAACTGAAAGCTGATAAAAGAAAAATGTGACAGCCAATTATTATTGTAAAATCTAAGAAAATGTGAAAATATATCAAATAAAATTCTAAACCAGGAAAATCAATATTTTAAAAGTGTGTACAAATTTATTTTTTTGCAATTAGATAAATAATTATTGTAGGTACCACTTTAAAATTGTACAATAATTCATTACACGGCTCTACGATTTAAGAATGTGATTACAAGCACGGTCCAAAACAAAGTTTTGCAAACCTTGAAGTAAATCGAGTTTGGTAGACACTTGGGAAATGCAATTTAAAATTTATAAAATAAAGCAAATTATAATATTTTATCACATCTAAAAAAATCTTAAAATTGAGTTAATTTCCAACAAGAATTTGGAAATAATGCAAGGTTCAAGTATTTAATTTGAATTTTATTATCTGGTTGATTGCTTTATCCAATAAGACAAGTAGTGTTGGCATTTCTTGGCGAATCTATACATCTCGATTAAGAATGGTTTAATCAACAAAGTTAAGCTATTTTCAAGGATGCTCTCGAGCACCGGAAACGAGAAACCATTTATACTGTTCTTATTTGAGTTGAGAATATAGAAAGCAAATCGAACTACTTTATACGGTTAAGCATAGTTGACCATTCGTGCTAACAATCGATCGTCCTCTGTCTTATGCAGGATTTCCAATCATTTGTACACGTTAGGATCACACTCATTTGAGACAATACAGAGGGATATTTTGGATCTTGTAAACGTGTTAATATTATCATTTGATTTCAAAACAATGCTTTTGAAAAAAAACATATCCATTTATTTTCAAAAGAAAATTCTTGAAATCAAAAGTACAAATCGATAGATTTAAAAGTTTATCCAGATTAGAAGGCGAGCTGCAATAATAGATGAGGTACATGGTAAAGATAACATTGATGAAATGGCTCTTTGGGAGATAAAACTTGAAAGCTGCCATTTGGAACGAAAGCTGTGTGCCACTTTTTACTTCCACTTCCGGATTATTTTACACTTTTTGAAAAGTATAAATTTTTATAAACCCATATTTAATTAAAGTTTGCATTTTTTTCATTGTAATAATTTATTACAATTTAGCAATTTTCTGGAAAACCGTTATATTACTACTCTGCTGGAAACTGACAAAACAGTTTTTGTTTCGTTACTAGTAGTTTCTGTATTGGACATCTTTTGTTATGCATTTAATGTGGCATAAGGTCCACATTGGAACTGTTATAATTGTACAATTCATAATTATAATGATTTCAATCTCTTTATTTCTTAACAAAGTATTCCCATATCAAAATTAGCTTCAAAAATGATCAGTTTCATTTAAACACATTGAAATGAAGCATATGTAACTCTAATTTGTGTCTGTTTCTAACTATAACTCTTTATTAAGTAAAATATTAAAAGTAGTTAACTAAATAAAAAAAAACGCCGTGTAACAACCGCCTAAGTAAAATTTATAAATGGAAAAGATATCTTAGATGTGATATATTGAAGGGATCTAGTAATTATTGATAAACGAAAACTGGTTCGACTAAGTTCTAATGAAATAATGTGATTTGGGGTTTCTCCTGTCTTGCTTCGACTTGTAATTTGAGACGGTGGCTAATTAAAGGAATGAACTAACCTTAAGTAATTAAAATTTTTCATTATTCTTTTGAAAACTTCCGTAGCGTCATACTTACAAGTTGTCATATTATCGGTAGTTTATTAGGCAATAATATACCTTTCTTTTCAGTGATGGGTTAAAAGTTTATAAAGAAAAATTTACAGTGAAAAAAATTCTACAATGATTTCTAAATAGAATTTCCAACACAACAATATAATAATATCAGTATGTGACAAATATAATCCGTCTTTATCCCATCTTACATTCCCTTCTAAAGACTTGACCTAGTAAACCTAACATTCTAGTTTAATGATTTCGCAAAATTGGTTATAGATTAACTGCTTCGGAGTGTTTAAAATTTCAAATATAGGCAGAATGACAGATTTTAAATTATTTAAACAATTTTTTATCAGTTGTATCTTCAACTTTTATTTTTTTAGGATTCGATACGAAATATCGCAAGAAACAATATCATCTAACTGAGACTTCGACAAAGATTCCATCATGATACAGTTTATACTGAAAATTAAGTAGTAATACTATTTCAGTTGGTAAATTAAAATTTTTGTATTCAAACAAAAGATTCCTTTAGCATTTACATTAATTTATTACTTCTGCTACTTTTGTTGTAAATTGTTTAAATAAGTTCATCATATTTACTACAAGCAGCAATTCAAAAAGACTTAAGGTACGATCCAATATAATAATTTGACGAAAAGCTCTTTCTTTCTTCTTGTTATTTATAGAAACTCTTTTATTTATAAAATTTATAGAAATTGTTATTTATGTATTTAAGAAAATTACGACGTAGCTACTAAATAGATGCATATCAATTTATTTTGGTACAATTTCCCGGTAAGGCCGCAGAAACAACAGCTTATGGCCTTTACGTATGGTCACATTCTTAGACTACCCTAATACTTATCTGTAGCGGTTACTATTGCGCATGTCTAAACTGTTTAACTTTTATTCTAATAAACTTTGTTTACGTTCCTTAGTGCGGTCTTGAGCTGTCCGTAAAGCGCAAGCCTACCAGCATAGAATAACCTACCAGTCATAATCAAACTTGTTTACATTCAGAAATTTTGACAGTACAAAATTTGTAGTCAAATTATTAATTTCCTAAATAATTGCAAAATTTTTATTGGTATACATTTCAAATAATTAATTTTTCTTTTAAGTGATTATATTTATAGGCTATTTTGGGAGACGATCGTCATTTAAAATTCTTTGTTGTATTGTAATTAAAGGTTAAAATTGAGTGGCTTAAAAGGATTTTACTAATAAAAGAAATATTATGCAATCATTTACATACTATTATATTTTAGATACATATTACATAATTATATTTTAATAGAATAAAAGTTCAACAGTTTAGACATGCGCAATAGTAACCGCTACAGATAAGTATTAGGGTAGTCTCACATTCTTTCGGAGTGAGGTAAATTGGTACTGCGTACCACTTATTTTGGCATTTCTGTCTGTTGCAGTTATCTCAAATTTTTATTTTAAAAGCTTTCATTTCATTTTGAACTTTATGTGATTAAGGTTAATCTACTGCTATTTATTATTCTATTGGTAAACATTTCACTTTTACTTACTTTTTTGAAATTTTTGTCGTTTATAACCATTTTTGATCATTTTGTTCTAGTTAGATACGACTGAAGATCGACAAAAATCATAAACCAACGTTGTATCGTATTACTTTCTAAATTGGTTAGTTGGTAACTCGTGATAATAAATTAATTGTTATTTTTAAATAATTTTACGAATTATTTTTAAGCTATCACGTAATTGAATACTCTTCGTCAAAGAGTAAAATGTAAAAATGCATAATTGCATTAAATTACATAAGAAATTATATATTTCTGACGAAGAGTACGCAGGTACTTGAAAGCTTAAAAATATATTATAATTTATTTTAATTATAACTAGCAAATTATTTAAAAATTCCCTTTAATTTATGAAGTTTCTATATTCTACAATAATTTTACTATACTTTTCAACTTTTTTTTAAAAAACACCGCAATTTTTGAACCCCCTTTTTCAAATGTTTTATATTATCAAATAATTTCTGTTTCTATCCTATCACAAAAGGTTAAACAAATTTTTTAAAGTGTTTCTAAATAAACTTTCTTGTATGTTGTTCTTTTACTTTACGGTTAAAGTTCTAAAATTTTAATGTTTAGTTAAGTTTTTGTTTTTATATTCCTATGTAGTAAACTAAATGACAAAACATGCACGATGTTTTACTTATGAGACCGTGGGTCTCCGAGACGAATTGAGTTTTCACAAATAAAATCTGAATTAGCTCCTCCACTCAAGAGGTGAAATATATAGTTTTTTCTTAGCACCTCTGAAATTTGCATTTATTACGTGGTTCTACTTATCCATTTCATTTCATGATATTCCTCATTCGAGCCGTGCATTTTGTTGTGCTATAAGAAGGCATTTGGTTTGCATTTGAATGCACGTTGCCTGCTGGCTGAACTTGGCGTAGGAATATCAGTCTTCCAACTGCGACAATTGCGGCCGTAGTGCCGATAGTTTGCTTGGACAAATATGTTTTGGTCCAACGTCACTATTTTTTCGTTCCAAGTCATTTAAGACAAGTAGTCCGGCTGTTGTGTGGTGTTTTTAGCTCCTGTGTAAACATCTGGAGATCAGAGAGACTCTCTTATGCGCAAACTACTATCAGTTTTTGATTGACAATTGTTGTTTTGGATGACAATTGGAAATTAACTCGTATTGGAGTTTACTACCAACATTCATTCCATCTCTCTCGGCCCAGCAAGCCAACTTTAGATCTTCAGCAGTAGTGTTCGTGTTGCAAAATGTCTGTCAAGTGTTTCCTGTGAAGAATTTACAGGTGATCGAGATTTTCACCCTTTAGAGCCAAACGTCGTATTTCAAAGTGGAAGGAAGTACCTGTCACAATTAAATTGTAAACTTACCAAGTGCTTGCGTAAGTAAATATTATTCTGCCCCATTCATTTGATCAAAGTGTTTTTTGATGTTATTTGTTGGTAACCCATAGAGGCTACGATTTTGTCTTGTGTGCTGGTTAACTTTAGGTGGGTGCACTTTTTGATAATGACATTTAGTTATACACTTAAAACTCTCTAAATCGACCTCTCTTCAATTCGAAATATTCTCTAAATCGAATTATTTATTTGGCACGTCCAACTAAATAGGGTTTTGTGTGTAAAAATTATTCTCTAAATCGAATTTTTCAATTCGAACTCCCTTTAAATCAAATTCAATGTTAGGCATTTGATCACAATTTGCAAGTAATTCGCCACTCTATAAATCGAATTTCATTTTAATGATTGTGACTCAGCGTATGGATGTAGGCTGTAAGCATTTCTTTTACGTAAAACCCACGGCATATATCTGATACGTCAGGACGCTGACACAATCAGAACATAAGTGTTTTTTTTATAGTTTATATACATTTTTTATTATTTTTCCTATTTTGATTCTTACTCTCTAACTCGAACTCCCCCTAATTCGAACAAATTTTAATACATTATGAGAATTCGATTTAGAGAGTTTTGACTGTATATGATTTGTTACTGTATTAGGTTTTGCACAGTCATTGGCATTACAATTATTGGACTTGTGAAAACTCCTCTCAAATTCTTTTCGTTTTTCATGTTCATTAATGATTGCACAATTTATTGTAATATTAATTTATTGTATATTTATGTGGCATTTTCCGTCCAACTATGTCAAAAATGTTCGTTTGCAACATCTACAAATATTTTATTGCGTTGTTTCTGTGAGTTATTAAAACAATTTTACAAAGAACTTTTTAAAATTTTATTTAAACTCATTCTTATTAAACTTTTAATGAAGTTTTGCATACATTTTTATAGTAGTATATAGGGTGTTTTTTTTTAGCTGCATGAGAACTTTCAATAGGGATAACAATTGAGTGAAAGTGTGCAACAGAACACAAACATTTCAATTCGCCATCGTGCTCAACAACTTGGGCTTTGTCCGTCCACTACATGGAATATTTTACGGAAAGATCTTCATTTACTACCTTATAAAATCCAGTTGGTTCTAGAACTGAAGCCTGATGATCATCGATTGCGTCGTGAGTTCGCAGATTGGGCTCACAACCAATTGGAAGTGGATCCATTTTTTTACCGTAAAATTTTGTTCAGTGACGAGGCACATTTCTGGTTAAATGGGTATGTGAACAAACAAAATTGCCGTATATGGAGTGAGACCAATCCGGGACATTATCTTGAGACTCCATTGCATCCATTAAAATTGACTGTTTGGTGTGGAATACACGCCAACGGCATCATTGGTCCATATATCTTTCGAAATGAGGAAGGAGCTACCGTTACGGTGAATGGTGTGAGATATCGACACATGCTCAATACATTTTTGGTTCCAAAACTTCAAGAGCTAAACATTGACAACTTATGGTTCCAACAGGATGGTGCTACGTGCCACACAGCCAACGAAACCATCAATTTATTGAAAGGACAATTTGGTGACAACATTATTTCAAAACATGGTCCTATCAATTGGCCTCCAAGATCGTGTGATTTGACACCTCCAGATTATTTTCTGTGGGGGTATGTTAAATCCATGGTTTATGCTAACAAACCAACAACTCTAGAAGCATTGGAGGCTAATATTCAGCAAACCATTTATGAAATAAAGCCAGAAATATTGGAAAAAGTGGTCAAAAATTGGACTGAACGGATGCGCTTCGTAACCATTAGTCGTGGTGGTCACATGCCGGAAGTCATGTTCAAATCATAAATGCCTTTAACTGTACTTTGATAAAAACAATTATAACCAAAACATTCCGTCAGGTTTTTAATGTTTTATTTCATTTTGAAGTTCTCATGCAGCTAAAAAACACCCTATATATAGGTAACTACATTACCATTGCATTAGAAACCAACATGCTGTTGCCAGTTGATTTATAAACTATGTTTGACGTCACTGCCGCCAAAACCCCGCTTTCAAATAAAAGCTTTTAAAAAAGTGTTTTTGAGAGAATTAAAGTTCTTATTGGCATTTTACACTACGTGTAGTAGATGGCGCTGTACTACAGCAATATGGTGTAGCTGGTAGCTGGGTAGTAGCTCATACAATAAAACATACGCGTGATAGGTTAAATATGTAGTTTATATTATATTGTATTTTGTGGTTTTTACATTGGTGATGATGATTTTAAATCAATTTAGTTTAAATTAGTTAATTAATAAATAACTAAATAAATAAGAGCTACTGTCCAGGTTAGTTACCATTAAAGACACTACGTGGCGCTTCAGCAAGTGTAAAATGCCAATAGATGTTTGGTATGCTGTTTTTAGCAATAGCCAAACTTTAAGAAAAATATACTGTATCCAATACCTGCAAGTAAAATAACTTTTACATTGACATTTTTCAAGCAACCAAAGTGGACTTTTATTCACTAGTGAGCCAAAATGAAGTTTTCGCTCACTAATGAATAAAATGAGTAAAATCGCAGTATTTTATTAAAACTCAAGCAAAAGTCTAGAGTGTCAAATTGATTACTGTCACAAGCAAGCAATATAATTATGTAATTTAAAATTTTTTATTTTGAAATTTTCATTTTACTTGCAGGTTTTGGATAAAATGTTGTATGCCACTCTTGAGTAAAGATATTTTTACTCACTATAGTCCCATAAATGACTATAAAAATTCATGCAACAACCCTATTGCAGGTAATACCGTTTTCCTATAGTCAACTGATAGAATAATGTAAGATATGCTCAATTTTTTCACATTTTAGTAAACCTTTGGTTATCCATTTATTAGATAAGTTGAGTGAGAATGATAAGGTAATCACTCACTAATTTTCCGCCAATAGATAGGCTGAACTAACTTAGTGTTGAACCATTTAAATAATTTTCCTAAGTCAGATCGAGGTTTAAGCCGTGATTCGGTTCATATCTGACAGATGTCGCTAGTGAAACTTCTTCAATAATTAGCAATTTAGTAAATAAATTAAATTAAAAGACTCTTTCGGTGCAGATGGATTTGGTATAACTCAGTCAGTAAACTGGATCGGCTCATTTTTTTAATTATATAGTATAACCTCTCTTCCCTAACAAAGACAAACTTTTCCGTCGGTTTCATTTCATTAACTGAATTTGAACTTTATTTATCTATTTTCTGTCGTGATGGTGGAATAACTGAATCTGGAAGCGCTTTTTGACACAAGCGGTTAACTAAAGCAAATAATAGACAACTTCTTTGACTATTTTAACTCTTCCAAATATTTAAAATTATTGTTTCATTGGCCTATAAATGCATCTACAATTTTTTTTTTAATTCTTATATAAAAAAGGTACATAATTATTATAAATTATTTTAACTAAATTGAAATTAGACTGAAAGAAAAAGTTATGAATGTTTGATTTTGTATTCTTGGAAAACTGTCAGTAATCTTGTTTCGTTTAGTTTTATGTTATTATCAGCAAGAGACCACTGCAAAAAATAATCAAGTGCACCTGCGATAAGTGTAGGAATAATGGGGTACACTCGGTACACTGTTTCATAAAGTAATTTTTTATTGGAAAATGTTATTCTATGATATCCCTAACGAAAAAACTGTTCTACAACCTGTAAGAAGTCAGTTTTTCTATTCCTAATGCGTTAATTGTAACTATTATTAATTTTCTCATTTAAAAGTTTTTAACATAATATAAAAGCAAGTAAAAACATATAGAAGTTTTTGTTTTGTTAGTCATAATGTGTTAATGAAACAGTTATTGATAAGTTTTGGATTAGACTATAAATGGCCTTAATGCTTTCTTTGAAAATATTCTATAATATTTCGATACAATGAAATTTATCTTTTACAGCTGTAAGTAATACACAAATCCTTTGAAGGATTTTTAAATTGCTACAGGATATCTTATTCTAAACAATCGTCGGCGCCGGTGGGCATCTGCCTACCTTGCAGTTAAACTACATCCAACTTTGAACTTTGAATGTTCTCTACAACGAATGAGTTTACGTTATTCAGATTTGAGGATAACAAAAAAGTATTTTTCAGATACAGTTTTACAATAAATACTTATTTCTTTTATAATATTTAAACCCTTATATTTAAGTGGATATTGTGTAATACAAAATATGGTACAATAATAATCATCCATTTAAAAAAATACTTTTAATCTTTGCATTTTTACAGGTTATGTAGGTACTATTGCCTACATTTAAAACTACCTCGAAAATCTTGGAATAAGAGATAAAACATTGTAAATGGGAACCAGTTAGTAGAGCCAAGGAATTTAAAAAATGACCACCAGGGTCAAGGTGCAAGCGAAAGGGAAATTTACTTCTTCCTTATACAAGACCTTTTTAACAAAAGTTTCGGAAAGACCGCATTTTAACGTAGACAAAATTGTATCCTACAGCCGTGCAAGCAACAAACTAAAACTACTACTTCTAATGCTGTTACTTCATACTTAGCTATAGCCCTTGTTAAATATATTTATTGTGAAAAAAAAATAATTACTTGTGAATATACCATTTTTGAGAAAGTTCTACTTCAAAAGCAAACAGTTTTGCATTGATTTTTGCTATATTTATTTTTTTGTTGCCGAAAAATTTTTAATGAACACTTTTTAGACAATAACTCTTCCTCTTAATAATATAGTTAAAATAAATGAGAAAAGAAGTTATTGGAACTGTTCTTATTTTACTAATAATTGTTTAAGTTACTATTTTATCGCAGTAATAATTATGCTAATGGTAAAATACAGATAGCCATTAAATTTAAATGACAAACTAAAAGCACATCGTGAAATATGAGCGCTTAGCCAAAATTAAGCTTACAAAATTGCTGCTGCCAAGTTAAAACTAAATAATTGTTTCGGCTAGAAACTTTTGATTTGTATAGTTAATCCGAAAATTGACGATGGTTAGTTAACTACCACGCATTAGTTTAAAAGACATCTTGAATTATAAAATGAAAAATATGGCTAAAATATTAGAAAGACAATTAATTAATTTTAGACTGACTAATTATCATTTTATTTTGAAAGCGATAAAGTTACAGTACTAATTTTCTTCTCAATTTTCACATAACTGTAATTAATGTTTTACTCACGTCAAGACGTCAAAATGATGGAAGAAAGTGGAACAAAATAATATAATAGAAACACTAAAGAAGCTATTGGACCATGCGGGTAAAGGAAAGGATAACAATATTATCTCTTTTGGGAGCAAATTTGACAAAGTAGTCTCCAGTTAAAAGAAGTATAACTTAATTTATTTAAAAATCGAATTGACGCCCAAGTTTAACCACATGCTATTCCAATTTTCAATTTAATCATTTTATCTGCTAGCAGTATTGATCTGATCCTTTTTTCTGTTAAAATCAACTACAAGAGTATGATATTTTAAGTTTTAGGTATATGCGAATTAATAGTTTTCTACTAGTATTACCAAATTTAAAATTCAATTTAGAAACTTTTTAAATTATTGAGACAATTTAATAAGCACCTTTCGTCAAATTTTTATTATTTTGCTGATACAAACATTGGTTATGAAAAGGGTTATTCCAGATCTTGAAAATTCAATTAGAATCTACGGTATTTGAATTAGTTAAAAACACAAAATTATTAATTAACAGATGTTTCTATACAAAGTGGTGTAAAATAATTTACAATTTATCTTTAAACAAAAGCTTTTGTTTGAAAATTTCTATACTTTTAAACAATACACAAGCATTAATTTCACTTTTATTTCTTGAAGTATCGTTACTAATTCTAAGCTATTAAATGTTAATAATTGCTTACAAAATTCTAAATTAATCATATTGAAATGTAAAGTTATAAAGATAGATTACTTCGTAACAATTCAGGCAGAAATCAGATAAGTTTTGAAGTGGGGTGAGAAATGATTAAAATTGGTAATATTAAAAACTGTGTCATAAGTAATGCAAATGCAATATTAAAGTAAACAGAATGGTAACCATAATCTTTCAAAATCCGTCTCACGAGTCCAATTGTAAGTGATTTACCGCACGACTTGGAATTTTCCAGACTTCTAAAATTGGGAAATGTGGCTGTGGTTAAAAGTGAAGTTCGAAGTATACCGGCAGAAGTGGTTTAAATTTTTTAGAATTTCCAAATGAAATGCTGCTCGTAAAATGTGAAAAATATTTGAAAATTTTATTACTTCAACTTATTACTATTTAAGACGAATTAAAAGGTTTAATGTAGCAAGAACCGTAACTTTAATTTTTAAACCCTTATTGATCTCGGATTAAAAAGCAATCATCGACCTTTTAATCTGTGAAGCAATTCGATGATCTTCAGTAGTGCAAATTTTCATTTAAATTATAATAATTGTGAAAAAGGAGCAACATATAATTTAATGGTTTATATTATAAGCACATCCTTTTTATGAACTTCTTTTTCCAGCTTTAAACTTTATAATTTAATTACTTCAACAATTTTCTTAAATTATAAAGTTTTAGTTTCCTAAATTAAATTTTTTAATTAAAAAAAAAATTAAAATTTTGTAAGTTGTTTGTAACTCTTAGGTAATGATAGCGTTCACCATATTTTTGCATACTTTAACTACCTCTTAACCCAAAATACCTTCTAAAATTGATCACATTCTTTTCCAAAATGCAGGTTCAGTATTTTAACCTTACAACTTCTATGGTTCTGGGGCACGGTACTTTAAACCGTCACGTCTTAGGAAACGAGATATCACTTAAATGTAAGCAAAATTGATGATTTGTAAGTTAGAATTTTCATTTATTTAAGTTATTGATCCAGCACACTTCAGAAGTGTATGCAATTTGTGTAGTAATTTAAAAGTTTTTAATTACTTCTTGCGAATTAAATCTATTAAACGTATTAGAACTAAAATATGAAGCACTAAAAGTTAAGCTGGGATAAAATAATTTTTAATGAATTCCATATGAAAGTTACATGAAACCAAAATTCTAAAATATGTAAAACAAAATTTAAAGACATGAGAATATTTAGTTAATTAAATTTCCATTTCAAAAACTTGTTGAACTTGTAAAGCGATTGAGTGTTTAGTTTAATTAGAGTAAGTTTGTGTTGGCTGACACTGGCGTTAATCTCATAACGCACGTATACATCCATCGATTAAACGTATAGGGGTGTCCTAGTAGTGTTTGTCTTTTGGTGCACGAAATAGTACCCCTGTGGGTCATTTGAAACCGCTCTTGGCAACTCTCTCCATTACCTGCGTTGTTACTTTTTCTTTGTACATAAAGGTAAACGAAGTACTCTGCACCGTTCGCAACGGATAATTAACTTAGGTAAGTAATTGCAGCAATTACCTTTAAAATGCTGAAATTTTAATTTCCTAATTGCTTATATTACAAGCAAGAGAAACCAACACAATTCATTTTCTATTCTTGTTCTACATCTCCTTTGGATTTATTATTTCGTCAAATCTGTACGTTCTCTTAATCTAAGATTAAACGATTCATGTAGAAGGGTAATAAGATCGACGTCTCAATTTCAAACTTTCGGTTCAATTTGTCTTGTATTATACTTGTTACAGAAAACTTCCATTCCAATTCAAATCGATAGACTTAAATAAATGTTAAATAATTTAAAATAAAAGCACATTAAGCAAATGACAATTTATTGAAAAAAATTAAGCTATAGATTACTTGCTTTTTTTTAAATAAGGGTTAAGTTCACATTCAACTTTCCATGTCAATAATGTCAAAATCAATATTCGAAGCACTGAAATTGTATGTACATAAGATACTCTATTTGTTCGTCTATTTGTTATTGGATTGCAGTTACATTTGAGTTGTAATTCATTCAATGAGAAATTACGTTCAGGTTAACCTCAATCTGTTGTAATGCCAGAAACCTGGGTTTTGATAAAATAAATAAAGGTTTTTCTTACCGCAAAATGTAATAGATTTGCATGCAGTGTTCATAAACTGAAAACTTTCCAAACAAAGCAAAGAAATAAATTTATTAAAAATTGCACATACAATACAACATTTGAGAAAATATGATCTATTGCCAGGGAACATTGGTGTTACGGCATCGTATATAATATGAGCTTCCATGACTGATTGAATTCGATGATGTAACACCAACATTTTCTAGCAAGGACTGTTAAGTCGAAGTATTTTAATATATTGACTCAGCTTTAGAAAAAATGATATCTCCAAATAGTATCACATTTTATCGTCCATATTACTATACTTATTTTACTTTGGTTGGCATGAATGACTTTTTTTATATAATTATTATGTTTTTTTCTGATATAGATAGAAATAATGTAAAATAAAACAAATATAATATATTTGTTTTATATGAAGATTGTAATTTGGTTAGTGTAAAAATATAGATAGTTGGTGATAGTCGTAATCATACATAATAGCTTTTCTTAGGAGTTAGTCAGACATATATTTTAGCTATCATTAGGATTAAAAATTTGATCCTTTCACTGCGATACGAATTTTTAAATGACAATTTGTTCATTTAATAAATGATTTTATAGTTTGTTTTGTTTTCTCTTAGATTTTCTTTTTCAGTTTTTAAGATAACAGTTTCGATACGTTAGTTATTTAGAATAGGATTTATACTATAATTTGTACATAAATTGGAAAGATATTCGATTTGGGGGGGGGGGCAGCAACATGCACCTCAGATAAATTCATTTTTTAAGTAACGAAATGCGCTAGAATTATGCAAAGTATTGTAAAGTAATGCTTCTTCAAATGTTCCTCCGTAGTTCTATAGTCAGGTAACATTTTACCCACAATAATAACTCGCTATCTACACATTCGTGCAGTTTTTCGACAGCCTATCCTATAAACAAATGGAATCTCGTTAATCCATTCATGCGCGTCCGTCAGTACCGAAAGCCATCGCCATCGGTTTCAATATCGATTTGTGGAAAAACTATAACGGTGTTAGCTTTTATACTTGGGTGCTAGCTGGTGCTAGCTATAAGGATTCGGTAGCTAGCTTTTGGAGAAAAAATATTAACTGAGGGGGGCCAACTTAACGTTAAGTTGCCCCCCCCCCGGTTTCAGTTGCGGTTTGTGGAAAAACTATAACGGTGTTAGCTTTTATACTTGGGTGCTAGCTGGTGCTAGCTATAAGGATTCGGGAGCTAGCTTTTGGAGAAAAAATAATAACTGGGGGGAGGCTAGCGTTAAGTTGGCCCCCTCCGGTTTCAATATCGATTTGTGGAAAAACTATAATGGTGCTAGCTTTCATACTTGGGTGCTAGCTGGTGCTAGCTATAAGGATTCGGGAGCTAGCTTTTGGAGAAAAAATATTAACTGGGGGGGGGCCAACTTAACGGACCCCATTTTATAACACATTGTAAATCGGTCTCAAAATAAAAAAGGACAGTAATGGCAAACACAGAAGACGAAAGAATTGTGGGAGTAGACGATCGAATAATACAACAAGTTAACAGGTACAAAGTGCTAAAGGTGAAGACATCTGACCAGATTAAGAAAATCAAAAGTAGATAAAATTCCCGAAACACAAAAACCAATGAAAAGAGCCATGATCGGAATATCATTACCATTGAAGGTTACCACTAATGCGTTGGACGATAATATATGGCGAGTATTTTGCAATGAAAATACAAGAAACAGAGTAAGTGTTAGGCTACTTTGTTAGTTACGTTAAGATCCCTCGTTTAAAATTTACTATTTTGAAACGAATACTACTCTCTGAGCAGCAATCCCTAATGAGAGGGTTGTCCCAAAACAGAGACCAGAGTCCGTCCCAATCTGGAGCGAACCTCTCCACATTAGAGCTTGTTTAACCACGATATTAATATACTAGCCCTCGATTTTTGCAGAGGCTGAGCCATGAATTCTGAAATAAAAGGGTAGCTTAGGGGGAACTCAAAAAACGCAAATGATAATAAAGTGCTAAAATAATAAATTAAACATAAAAATTGAGAGATGCTATCATCATTCCAATAATTGCAATGTAAATGATTGTGCAAAACAACGCAAATAGTAGAAATGAATAATTAAGTGTTACAATTAAAAAGTGCACCCACCATAAGTTAACAAGCATCCCAAAACAAAACAGTAACCTCTATGGCAGTGATTCTCAACCTTTTTTGTTGCGGCACACTTTTAAAGTTAACCAAGCTAAATACGTGTTTGCAAACTCATCCCGAGCTTTTCCATATTATGCTGCCAACAAAACCGTCCCTCAATTAGAATTTACCACTACGGTCAGTTTCGATTTTGTATCACACGAATACAAATTATTGTTGGAAGAACAGTTACGGAAGTCTAGTGGAAAGTTCTTGTCGTCAGATAGGATTTTATTTTGTTACAGGCACTTCTTCGTTTTGTAATGACGTTGGAAACTGTCACCTCAACAAGGTTGTAAGTTTCACGTTCGTGTTGATGGTAAGACGTTGTGGTATTTTCTGGTATAAGCACTTCGCACACCCCTTCTTTATTCCATCATACGCGCAATAACCACCCGAGATGCGTCCATTTATTCCGACATTTTAGTATTGAAGAGCCGTTTTAAGATCTATGTTTCCTTATTTTAAATAATTGACCCACCCCTTCGCGAGTCAGCGGCCGGCAACCTAATATCTATTGGTCAAGTGAACGATCGACATGAAAAATTCGTAATATGAGATGGAAATCGTTTGAATAGGCCTATAATAATAATCAAAGTTTAGTGACTTAAAGTTAAACCAAGAAGTGCAATAGAGATGGTGTGGTCATATAGTTTGGATAGGCGTGGGAGAATCTAGTAAGAAATTCAGATTATAAGTTTGCAATTTCTTGAGCGTTCTAGTGGACTAACCTTTATCTATCTATCATGTAGCGCTACAACCCTAATGGGTCTTGGCTGACAATTTTAATATTAATTTTTTAATATCAAATGGCATTCACAGCATTGCATTCTTCGCCCGATGAAGAACCTCTATCTTGGAGGACCAGAGAGACGGCCAGAATAAAGTTCTTACTTCACTTTCTTACTTCACTCGGATTCGAACCGGGTATTTAGGGTTCATAGTCAACTCGCATGACCACTATGTTCCGACCGCCTCTAACCTTTGCCGATGTGTATTTATCTTTTTGTTTTAGAAACTTTGAGAGCAATGCCCATTGAGGAATATGCTTGAGGGAACCCAGATGAGTGAAGTGACGAGAGTCGTTATTCATAACAAAACATTAATTTATTATTTGGAGGGTTCAGAAGCCAATCAGTGTAAGTCAAATTTTTATTAAACATGACTTACCTATTGATACCTATCAAAAACTTTTGTGATTTTAATTCAATTTCAATTAAAGTTACTGTGTTTAAGTATTTGTTTCCAATAAAAAGTTTGTATATTAAACCGATATAAGAAGTAGTTTTTTTCATGTGCTACAATTTGAAAATATCCAATTATCTCATTTAACTTGGTTAATGACTTACACTGATTGGCTTCAGAACCCTCCATTTAAGCGTTCAGTCAATTTAGCTGTTAATTTAAAGATATTTATTAAATTAGTCAATAATATGTTAAAAAAAAAATTTAAAAATTAATTTAAATATGTATAATAATATTGGCAAACATGATGTCAATCAAACATTCGTAATAGTATTATTAACTCTGGAGGCCGAAGGACCATCAAAAATGTTATATTTGTAAGTCAACAATAACTACTAAAGTTGGGTGTATTTTAAATATTAACATATTAAATGTATATCTACCTCTTTTATCGACTATCTTTAATTTCTATTTTAGTTTTTGTAACTAAATTACAATTTTTATAAAACTATCTGCATTTCTATCTATCAAAATACTATATTATTATATATAAATAGTAATTTTGTATGATACATAGGTATATATTGTAATTATATGTTACATTGCACATAGGGATTAAGTTGCCAGAAATAATACCTGAATTATTATAAAATATTTAAAATACTATATAGAAAGGGTAAAATTTATAAGGGCTCTTCTACAGAGTCTCTCCTCTTCTAAAATATGAACACATAAAAATTCTTAACCAGGTTTGTAACGGTAAAGCATATATCTATAACAATTAAAATTTATTATTGTTGCTCCCCATGTATAATATCCGAAGCTATATTCCACTAGCGGTAGGTTCTACTTATAACTACTTCCGTAAAGGAGCAGCTGTAGTATCCTCTCAATTTTGTTTGGTTAAGTTTTAATATCAGTAATAATATTATGTTACCTAGATTCGGATATTTGCAAAGAATTACTAAGTAGCTTAGAGGAATTTATTTCCAACAGCGTAGTCATTTTTAAGAACGTTTTCAATGTTGGAAATATAATTTCATATACTTTTCGATTCATTGCAATGTTGGTATGTCATAATAATTATAGCTTTCTTTTTAAATCAATCATTTTTATCATAATATAATATGTAACCATAATAACCATAATTCATATATTATTCATCAATACGTAGAAATGCTATAACACATAAAAAGCTCTTGCTCGTTACACCTAATAATTTTAGTTATTAATTCAGCTGTTGGAAAACTTCAATTTATCACATAATTGTGACACATATTATATTAAATGTCTACAATGATTTTACTTCTGGTGGAAAACTAAGAACTTACTTTGTTGAATAAAATATTAAGTAGTAAATGTTAGAATAAATTCTTGCAACGTGTTTCCAACAGAGTATTTACCACAAAACCATAAGCATACCTTCACAACAAAACTATTTTGAAATCTGATGTGCCATTGCATAATATAAACTTTACAAGCACACCGAAATTTTACGACCTGACATTATGCATTTAGCAACGGCTTTGTGTTACATACAATAACAATAATTAGAGGATGTTCTGCACAGCAACATTGATAATTAAATAGGTTATAGAATTTTCAATCTACAATTTTACCGGTTTCCTACAGTTTTAAAATTTCGTTTCAAAGCTGTAGTTTAACGTGGAGTGCAGACCAGGGAATATACGATTTTTGCACTGTTCATTCTCAACCAACAAAGCATTTGAAGGTCAAGAGGTAGGCAACCATAAACTAAAACACCATAATTTCTACAAGAAGGTGTCTGCATCTTTTACCGAAAGCGGAGAAGGACAAGAAATGGTGAAAATCTATTTGACATCAACGAGTAGTAGGTATCTATGTTATAAATTAACATAAAAATAATTTTTTATTTAACGCTTTACAAAGACTTCATGTTTACACAAGTTCCCTAGTGCTGGTAAGTCCCGGAACATAATTATTTTCATGCAATTAAATATCCAATTTATTTATAATGCAAAAATATAAAAGTTACAATTAAAAATGTTAAATCCTGGCAAACATAATAAATGAATGCGACGTACAATTATTAAGTCATGAAATTGAAAATCGATCTCATCATGCAACAAATTTGTTCTATCGTTATTTATAAGCCAATTTGTAAACAGCAGGCATCAGTGAATTTATTACGTTCAATTTAAGATTTAATAATCTATAAAAATATATGGAAAGTTATAACTTTTACTAACAAATATTGGAAAACCATTTAAGTATAAAATGATGTGACGATAATATATTGTTCGCTTTTAATGTATCCGTTGCGAAAATTGACACTAACGCCTTAATACAAAAGAAAAGTTAGATGTCAAATAATTTAGTTTGACATTAATGTTTATTATTTGAACGCTGAAATCTACGGCGCAATTAAAAAAGTCGAAGTGTAGATAACTAATATAGAGATTGTGTCGTTTATAAAATGTATTGTTCATTATAACGTTACGGCAAATGCTGTAATGCCACTTTACGGCAGTGTTCTGGGAAATAAACTTAACGGTTCGTAAGAGACGCCTTTATGGAGCATTCGATTTTATTGAGGAAGCAAATCTTAACTAACACGTTTAAGTCCACATAAACCACCAGTTTTTTTAAATACCGGCATTATAAATCTAATCATGTAAATCAAATAGCCGGCTGAGTATTTCGCCAATAATGAAAAATTCCGATCCGTATACTGTTTAAGTTTTTCTATTTTTTATTCCTACACTATTACGTTTATTATTATAGTCATGCATATGTATGAAAATTAAAAAAGAAATACCCAGCTTTGCACGCAAAAACTGTTAAGCCTTGTAATTTGACCTACAATGGTTATTGAAATTAGCAGCACAATATTTAAATTTTCTTTACGATATTAAATGTTTAGGGTTTTTGAACATTATAATTCGACTATTCTAATTTCTGAAACCAAGATAAATTGGTTATATCCTTGACTCCCTTATTTGCATAAAAAACAGTTCATATTCAGACTGAAAGCTTTATTATTTCAAAAACATTATTTTATATTTCTTGTCCTAAATAGACCACATAAAATGTATCCCTCCATATTAAATTCACAAAAATAAATTTTGTTAATTATTTTTTTGTATTATAATATTTCAGCAAGCTTTTGAACAGAAAATTTAGTAACTATTTTGCAGTGGTCATGATATCATGATTTTACGCTCCCGAAAGCATGAGATGCGGGTATAGCAAATAACACAGTTTATTTTAAATTTATATAAGTTCAAGTCCCATTTCTAAGTTAATTTATTTGTTTTTGGTAGTTTTGTTACGAAAAGTTATAGCTAATTAACTTTGTTTTATACTGGACTATCAAAAAATCCAAATATTAGCAATAAAATTTAATAAACCAGTAATAATATTAATAAGACCCAAATCTGTAATAAATTTATACTTCATTAGGCAGAATTTTTTTACTTTTCGTCGAAGACATATTAAGTTCTTGTCGCTACTCAATATTGCACCGTACAAAAACATAAAAAAAACCTTGTTACGATAATATTCGACATCATCTTCATTCGAGTAATTCCAGATAGTTAGGGTCAGGTAGCTACAAATTAGCTTACAGTTTTATTATTATGTTACCGGGTTACGAGCATCGTTTCGAGCATGCAATAGCTGTTGAGATCAATAACAAGAAGATGCGTGCACGGAAGAACTTTTAATAATTAAATAATATTATAATCAATGCACAAAAGTTGTTTCAGCCACATACATATTGTCATGTTGCGTTTTAGCTATCCATAAAAGAGCATAATTATGAAAGATTTTGCTAAAACTGTTAAATTACAATTATTTTCAGGATAAATTGTTCATTTTTGTATTTCAGTTTGGTTATTGTATGCAAGAGAATCCTGGCAACACTTCAGTTAATTATTAAACAAGACATTTGTGTCTTTAAATGAATTTGAAGAGCCAAGAGCCAAGTGTAATAGTATAAAGGTAAATTCAGAGTAAAAGCAGGTTGCCGGTTTCAGATTATCGGTACCAAAAATCCCACCTAGTAACAAATGTGAGTGCTGGTATTTATCGGAATTAAGTGTTTACAGTGCAAACAGTTTTTTTAGGCGCCGACTATTTCTTGGCGACAGATTACCTGCCTAGCCTTTTACAAGTGTTAAATAATCAAATTTTAATATAATCATAAATTTGTATTCAATATTTTGACCTTTCAATATTTAGTGCGAATTTGATATAAATTCTAGTGGTATTTTATCAAATTTGGAATAATCACGTTTTCCATAAATAAATAATCAAATTTAATATTTCATTTTGAAACTTTATAATATATAATATGTATAAATAAATATATTATATCTACTCCTTAAATAATCATAATTTTGTATTCAATATTTAGTGCGAATTTTATATACATTCTAATAGTGGTATTTTATCAAATTTGGAATAATCACGTTTTCCATAAATATTACGCAATTTACAATGACATGGGTTCAAACCCATCAGTAAAATCACATTTCAGCTACGGTGCTTAAATAAAAACAGAATGTTTGAATTTCAATTACCTGCGAGATTTTTTATTACCAATTTAAGAGCAACAAGTCTGAAATTGTTTTACAATATATTGCCTTCTAAGTATTTTAAGTAAAAATTATTGATTTCATATTTTCCACTTTTAAATTGTAGATTTACTTCATTTATTGACTCGCTTAATATACTTTAGTCATGTGCTCAATTTTAAATAAATATGAAAACCGTGTACACTTTAAGTACCTAAAGTAATTTACTTCCGGATTTTTAAAAAAAGTAATACAGAAAAATAACAAATTGTAAATTCAAAAGAGCAACTTGGTACTTTATGCACGTTAACTATAAAACAGAGATGCACGTGTAATTAATGAGTCAAGGGCAAAATGAGCTTCTGATGAATTAAAATTCAAGCATTGAATTAACGCAGTTTTGTTTGTTAGAATATTTCTATTGAAGGAAAAGCAAAGATTGCAATTTTTAATAACACCAAGTTGGTAATAAGATATAAAAAGTGAAAATTAATTTAGACTGGTAAACAAACAATAAATTAGTGAAACTGTAAACCTAGTAGAGTAACGAACCATGTAAATAACAACACATTGGAGCAACAACGAAAAACACATTTTGATACTACAAAAACCAAAACTTTGAGTATTCTTTTACGTTCGTGTTCCCAAATTGGCTTTTAGAAGCCAAAAATAGTACGAATAATACCAAATGAAAATATGCACTCAATACATTTTCCAATTCACAACAAGGTATCATTCTGGATCATTGTAAATTGCATCCTTTCGATGAACGTAATGGACGACTAATGTAATAAAGTGAACCAAATTTCAAGCGCATTTACAATTGGACCCCCTTCTGCAATAAGGCACCAACTGACATTTTACCTTAACGTGATTTAGGCCCATATTATAAATGTTGAGTTCGTACTTCATCATTTTCATACAAAAAATCCAAGTTTTCAATAACGCTGTTGGTTTTAGAACCAATTCAAAAATTCTGAACATTTCGTAAACTACCAAGTATAATAAATTAGCAAAAGAGAATCATGTAGTTTTTTATGTGTGAATTATCAATGGAGAAACATAATTTGATTTGAAAAATATTTAAACATGGGAAAAACTACAAAAATTTAATTTTGAGACCAATTTACAATATTCATTTGAAAACAGTTTTTGTCGTTTTACGCCCAACTTGATCTATGTCACTTGGTGCCTTATTGCAAAAGGCGGTCCAATTGAAGTTAAGAAATTTACCTTGTTCGATTATTCTCATAGAGTCCTACTATTCTTTTAAAAGGACGGCAGAATTAAACTCTCGCCATATTAACCTGATTTGTATAGGGTGTTCTTTTAGCTGCATGAGAACTTTCAATAGGGATAACAATTGAATCAAGATTGCTATGGAAACAGTTTTTTGACATTTGTGTTTAGCAAGGTTTGGCATTTGATAATGCATAGATTGACCATTGAACAACGCTACCAAATTGGGCTCACAACCAATTGGAAGTGGATCCATTTTTTTACCGTAAAATTTTGTTCAGTGACAAGGCACATTTCTGGTTAAATCGGTATGTGAACAAACAAAATTGCCGTATATGGAGTGAGACCAATCCGGGACATTATCTTGAGACTCCATTGCATCCATTAAAATTGACTGTTTGGTGTGGAATACACGCCAACGGCATCATTGGTCCATATGTCTTTCGAAATGAGGAAGGAGCTACCGTTACGGTGAATGGTGTGAGATATCGACACATGCTCAATACATTTTTGTTTCCAAAACTTCAAGAGCTAAACATTGACAACTTATGGTTCCAACAGGATGGTGCTACGTGCCACACAGCCAACGAAACCATCAATTTATTGAAAGGACAATTTGGTGACAACATTATTTCAAAACGTGGTCCTATCAATTGGCCTCTAAGATCGTGTGATTTGACACCTCCAGATTATTTTCTGTGGGGGTATGTTAAATCCATGGTTTATGCTAACAAACCAACAACTCTAGAAGCATTGGAGGCTAATATTCAGCAAGCCATTTATGAAATAAAGCCAGAAATATTGGAAAAAGTGGTCAAAAATTGGACTGAACGGATGCGCTTCGTAACCATTAGTCGTGGTGGTCACATGCCGGAAGTCATGTTCAAATCATAAATGCCTTTAACTGTACTTTCATAAAAAAATTATAACCAAAACATTCCGTCAGGTTTTTAATGTTTTATTTCATTTTGAAGTTCTCATGCAGCTAAAAAAACACCCCATATAACTACAATTATTATTATTAACGTTATACTTGGAAGTATTGAGAATCTTGTAGTAACATTCGTTCGTTAAAAATTTTGAATTTTATTATATTTTGTACGTTAGTTTTATAACTATTTACTATTTAGTTTTAGTTTAATTTTTGATTTGTGAAGATACGAAAGCTAGAATTTAAAATAAATAATATTAAATATGTGATCGTATCTTCACTAAAGATCTTGATATGATAAAAGAAACTATACACTTGCATTTGCGTACAGTTAATAGTCTTACAGGTTAATTCAATTAATAAAAATTTGATATTAATTGTTACCTTAATTTGGGAATATTATTTCAAGTATTGAACCAGAATTATTTTACATAATTTTGAGTCAAATCCATGCACTTAATGACTGAACTAGTTTTTGAAAACAAAAGAGTTTTTAGATTTCACCCGAATTCACAAATTGACTTTCAAAAATTTTAATGCTTCATTAATGTTTTATATATGTTATAATATTTCATTTTAATGTTTCATTAAAATTTATAAAATATTAAAAAAAATATTATAAAAAGGATAAATAGAGTACATAATTACACACATAAACTTCTTTTCTGTTTATTTTTGTAATATTTTAATCACTCTATGGAGACCTAATCCAAGAGACTCGCATGTTAAAGCAACTGATCCAAATTTAATGGATTATTGATTTCAAATAATTAGCAAACAAGTAAATTTTGTGTTTGTGTGAGAATGTTGATACAAAGTATAATCACGATGAATCAAGAATTGCGATATTATATACGTGTACAAGAGAAAGTCTACGCTTCGCTCCGACTTCAATTCAAATAATTCCGTAGGTAGAATTTAATTAAACAATATTTGTTTCTTTAAATTAAATTTGAGACATATTACCTATACGTTTATTGTATTTCTTGTGTAACACAAAATCCAATAAACTATTTTCAGTTTTCTACATCTGCTTTAACCGAAGTTTAACTCACGACAATAACAAAAAGGTTAAAACTATAATTTTTAGAAAAACAACGTTTTAGATTTAACGGAAAACTTTTAATTTATTACTTTTACGAAAAACGAATCCCTTATAAATAACACTGGCAAAGACATAAAGACATGTGACTAAATGTTAATGGCTATTTTGGTCGTACTAAAAACCTACCCTCGTGAACAAACAAATACTCCATAAAATTGTAAAAAATACATATTTTAATGCTTTTCTACAAAAAGGTAAGGTACTATAAAAACGTCGTGTTATTCATGTCTTATACTCATATTTATGACACTTTTGTTATAGTTGTTAGCAAAGTCACGCCAAGTGGGGTATAAAAAATATACAACATCTGAGCGGCAGGGACATTGATGTTAGATGGAATTTGATGTTATTACTTGAAGTGTGATTATTTTGTAGAACCATACATCTTTGTATAGAATTTAAAACATTAGCCTACAATGAGATACTGTTGACGAAATTTTCGCCGAACTTGGTGTTTGTGGCAACTTCATAATCAAAATTATATTGGGGTAAGTCAATGGTTTCCAACAGTACATTAACATTCGTTACAGCATCATCAGTCAAGTAAATTTGTTTACATAATTAGTTTAGTTAACAACCACTTATTTCGGTTAAGGGGAGGAATAGTACCCTATGAGATTCCAACTCTGCAACTGTGGTGCGAAAGGTATAAAGTTTATTTTAAGATTAAAGGGCAAAATTGACACACTTGTAACTAAGTCAATGTTTATTGCTAAAATATACGTTAGAATTACGTACAAAACTCACTTTTAAAGTTGCTCTCGACAGAAAGTTGATAACAGTGAGAAAAAACTAATGGTAGATTATAACTGTAAGATTTTTAGGTGCAATCGTCATACAGGGTGTAGTGAAAGTAAAGAAACGCGAATGAGAGGGTATTTACGGTGAGAAAGATTCTTACAACGACTGTACTGATGTTGCACTTAGTGTGAAACTACACGGGCGTTATTTCCGTCGCATATTTATCGTCGCGTTTTCTCCGCTCGATCTGGAGCAACTACACGAGGCGATATTAATACACCGGGTACAGTTCGCGAAGAAACTTTTGTTAATGGTGTTTGTTAAAAGTGAATACCACTAATAAATTTTTCCGTGTCAAACATTTGTATAGACTGTACAATCGCTGGCGTTTTACGCTTCAGTGTAGTTTGCCAGATTCAAACACTGTGTTTGCGTTCTCAGAAAAACGCCGGCGAGTCTCGACGGGACGGAAACAACGCTCTCGATAGCGTACAACTCGCTCACGCCGACGGAAGAGCGTTTTCAACGTTGGAAATGACGCTCGTGTAGTTTACTGCATTTAAACGTGGGGTTTTTGTTAATGGTGTTAGTTGAAAATGAATACCACTGTGATCGGTTGTGTTTCTGCACTAGCAATTTATATGATTTTAAAGAAAAAAATAAAACGTCGCCGGTGGTGGGTTCATCCATTGTTAAGCAATAGGTTGTCAATGGGATATTTTCATCTAAAATTTAGCGATCATAGAAAATATCCAGGAAAGTTTTTCTCGTATTATCGAATGTCTGTAAAGACTTTTGACGAACTACTTGTCCATTTACATGAATCTTTACAAAAAAATGACACACACATGAGACAGTCGATTCAACCAGCGGAAAGATTGGTTATTACTTTGAGGTAAGTGTACTGTTTTATTTATTTTTAACTTAAGTTTATTAATTAGTATACAAATATCGAAAAAAATTAAATAGGGTATACATTTAATAAAGAGTCTTCGTAGCTACTCTCTTGAGAATCCATAATATCGTGCTGCCAATCACTCAAAGTAGAAATATTAGACGAAGGTCCTGAACATGCCGTTAACATGGACTGAGGGAGTCCGTTGGGCTTTCTTGATGTATATGTTGCCTTCTTGAAGATGTCGATACTGTAGTTGGCTGAAGAGATTGATGCCTAGCAGATACGGAATTGTATTTTATGGCTTGCATAATCTGCATTCTGCAATCTATCAAAGCATCTTCAGGAACGCGATCCATCAAGGGCAACAATGACATCAAGAAAGCTTTATTTCCAAATTTATCCCTAGTTATTTCGTCTCTCTGAAGAGCCACGCTCTCTGTTAACACTTTTGTAATTTTACTAATGTCTTTCCTATCGGCAGAATCCAAGTTGGCATTGGTTCTTCTGCGGTTAGATCCCCCTGAGCCCGAAGAGGGTGTTTTTGAAGTACCTGGTTGCAAATTTTCTTCCGCTACGCCTGCAGTTGCGTCCACGGCTACGCCTAATTTGTTATCTTCATCTACAGTACTTTCGGTAATATTAGAAACCGTATTTCTATTTTCGATGAAAGAATTCAAAAATAGAAGATTGTCGAAATACATGTATTTTCTTTTCTTTGTAGCAGCATGCCCACTTTTAGTATATTTAATCGCTCGAATTTCTTTTCGAAATTGATCTCTTAACGATTTCCATTTCGTTTGCAGGTTTTTCCCTAGAAACAAATTTGAATGGGTCAAAATAATATAATCTAGTAGTAGGTACTAGGAAGCAATAACAAAATTTTTTTTTTTGTAGATATTTGGCAACTGGATCAGATTTTGCGTATTTGGAATATGTATTTCAAGTATCAAAAAGCACCATCAGGCTTATAATTAGAGAAACATGTATAGTTATATGGAAAATTTTACAGCCTTTAGAAATGCCATTCCCCACAAAAGAAAAATGGCTAGAAATAGCGGATCAATTTGAACGGAACAGTAATTTTCCACAATGCTTAGGAGCAATCGACGGCAAGCATATCCGGATAATTTCTCCCCCGAACACAGGCACGGAATACTTTAATTACAAAAAGTTCTTTTCAATTGTTCTACTGGCGATTGCTGATGCTGATTATTGCTTTACAGCAATAGATGTGGGATCGTATGGGCGAAAAGCAGATAGTAATGTATTTAAAAGTTCCAATTTTGGAAAATTACTAGTAGAAAAGCAGCTTAATTTGCCTGAAAACAAGCCACTTCCACATACTTTGGAGCCATCATAACCTTATGCTAATGTATTTGTGGCTGATAAAGCATTTGCTCTGCATGAAAATTTATTACGTCCATATGCTAGAAAAAATTTAACAATTCCCGAAAAAGTATTTAATTCCGGTTAAACCCGAGCCAGGAGGTTTGTGGAATGTGTTTTTGGTATTCTGAGTAATAAATGGAGAGTATTTCATACAAGTATACTTGTTAATGAAGATTTTGCTGTAGATATCTATAATAAAAGCTGCAGGTGTATTGAATAATTTCGTAAGAAGAAGAGATGGTATTGACAGCAATAACACACATTTCTAAATCCAATGGAAAATATTGCAGCTATAGGTACAGGGGGTCGTCAAGACGCTGGTAATGCCGTTAGAGATGAATTCAAGAAATATTTTTTGTTAGTGAAAACGGGGAAATAGCGTGGCAATATAATAAAATTTAAAATAAATTTATTCTTATATTATTCCTGTTATCTTAAATAATAAAATAAGTTTACCTCTTTTATTTTTTTCGTCTGCTTCCAGTTCACCCCAATCTTCATAAGTGGCAACAGCTACTTCTTCCCATAATTTTAATTTTATGTCTCTGTTGCTGTACTCTCTTAATTTCATATTGTACAGCGCTGGACGTTTCTCAATTTCACTAATCAACAATTCAGTGTCAAACATTTTTACGGACTGTACAATCGCTGGCGTTTACGCTTCAATGTAGCTTGCCACAGATTAAAACACTGTGTTTGCATTCTCATAAAAACGCCGGCAAGTCTAGACGGGACGGAAACAACGCTCTCGACAGCGTACAACTCGCTCACGCCGACGCACACTGGTAGAAATAATGCACAATCTAGGTGTGCAAAAGTCAAAATATAAATTGTAATTAATTACATAATTTTTAACTTTTTCTACTAACCAAATGAACTAATGTTCGGAGAGACAATAATATAAAAAGTCTAGGTTTTCTAGACAAGGTGTAATGCAATAAAAAAACAAATGAGATGAGGAAGACACAATTTATTTATAGCGTAGTCTAATAGTTGTTCTACAGGTATATATTTATTTTTCATAATTTTTGTCGCATAATGCTATCAGTTTAGTATTAGTATTTTTGATATAAAGTTGGAGTAGATGGTTATATAAAAATATAAATTTTTTAAAACTTGAATTGAATAAAAACTATATTTATCCACGCATATCCAGGCTGATCACTTGCTGATAGAATCATTACTGATTTAGTATTACGGCAGAGCAAAAATTAACAGCAAATATCTGCAAATAAATATAATATTTCATAATTTACATAATAGAACTTGCATAGAATTTACATTGTAATGTATAATAGAACATAATAGTTCATTAAGACTTTTGCACACCTAGATTATGCATTTCTACCAGTGTGCGACGGACGAGCGTTTTCAACGTTGGAAATTACGCTCGTGTAGTTTACTGCATTTAAACGTGGGGTTTGCGATCCGGCGGAGAATACGCGACGGAAATAGCGCTCGTCTAGTTTGGCTCTTAGATAAGGTTACCAGACGTCCCGATTTGGTCGGAAGAGTCCTTTCTTTTACACTGCTGTCCCGATTTTTTTTAACCTAAGTCGGGACGCAAAATGTCCCGATTTGGGACCAAATGTTTGGTAGCGAAAGTAGCTTCTCCTCGAAGGTACGTGTAATAATTTTTTTTTCAAAGGGGGATAGGGGTCCCCAATAAAGGCATTTTCCCCCCGTGACCATTGCATTTTTGGCCTACTGACGGAGCACCGACCATAAATTTTGATAGCCCATTCGCCCCTGCCGTGTGGCTGTGCGATAATACCATATAATACGATAATACAACTTTTCTTAAACCGCGTTGACCTTGAAATTAAAAAAATTTTCCCCTGCGGCGCTTTAAAAAAATTCCACGAACCCATCTCGCATCCGCAACACTAAAATTTCCCCGGCCATAAAAACCGTTTTCCCTACCTTTATTTTTTATCTGACTACGGGTCCGGTCAATGTCCCGATTTCATGATTATAAAATATGGTAACCTTACTCTTAGAGTAAGGGGATATATAATTTGGAGATTTAAATCTTAAATATACAGTTTAGTACAAAACTAAGAACATTTTGGACTTAGAAAATATTCTAGTTCCCCCCTACCTCTATTATAATCACGAACTAGAATCACGAAAGTCAATCAAATATGGTTTTATTTTCAAAAACACCTTTTTAATTCTTAATTAGAGGGTAAATGTTAATAAATTAGACACTATTTTTTAGGTAAGGTTAAAAATAAAAATCTCTGGGGTTTTTTATTAAACAAATTAGAAGCTTTTTTACTGCTATGTAATAATTTATTTATTCAGTAACATGTAAATTATTCATCTTCATTTAACAGTATTTAACAGACATATTTCAACAGTTCACACAAATTATACCATATTAAGAAATCTTATAAATGTATACAACCCTGATCAAAAAATTTCTGAAAACTCCGATGTTTCCTTATTAAATATTGATACGGTTTATTTTCTCAGTGAATCATTTCTAAATCATTATAAAGGTAACGCGAACGATTTATTCGTTCGTTTTCGAGTGAAAATTTAGATTTATAATTTTCCGCTTCTAAAACAGATGTTAGAACAAATTCAATCAGTTAATAATAAATTTAGTATCATAATAGTGCAAATAAAAGAATATTTGATAAGATCGGCATTTTGGGAAACGATAACCTTCCATTTCTGCTATAATTTTTATTTTTGGAAGGCTTCATATAATTGAACATGACGTGATAATGCTTCAATCATAATCAATAATAATTCAATTGTTAAAAATTTACCCAATTTATTGAAGAGTTGTTCTCTTTAAATTAGGATGTATTCATCCATGCTAGACAGGCGTAAGATAATATATCTTCCAAACTACTGGATTTGTATATCGGCAGTGTATGTTTAGCATTTAGCTTTGATTTCCTATTAATCTGATAAAGTTTTCATAGGGCGTTGCATTTTCTTTGCACGTTAGTTGAATTCTGACCTGGTTACAACATGTTGACAATTCTGGACTGTTCCTTAAAATCTCGTTTGTACTTCTTCATTACGCTGTAATGGATTGCAAGTTCTTTCCATTAAATTTGAAAATTTTTAGTGATTTTAATCTAAGTTACCAAAAATTCGTTTTTAATTTACTGAAATCACTGCAAATTTAAGGAGGTACATTCTTTATTTTCCTTCAGTTTTAATGAAATATAATAATAATAATCATTCATTTTATCCGTCACGCCATGGGCGGAGCACATGTAATATATTTGGAATTCAATTATTATTTTATTTCGTTTTTACTTGAATTTTTGCACTTAAAGCATTTAACAGTGTTAATTCTCCCCTTCATGCGCAAGGTCTTTGCTTTAAAATTTTGTTTACGATTTGTAAGTGCCAGTGAAGAGCTATTTTTACCTTAGGAGAACAAACTTATTTAGTCATAACCACCCCCTCCCAGTGCAGCACAACGAGCAACTGATCTGTATAGCAGTTTATCGCGGAAATAATTAATTGTGTTTGTTTTTTAGTGTGGGTTCTTTAGCCAAACCTTTTTATATCCAGGAATTATAGCCATATTGCTGATTTTCAAAACTTTATTCGTTGACTGTGGATCTATAATGCCACATTCGACAGTACCTACTGTGCTATGATATGTTTAAGGTTACTACTTACAATAAATTATTGATTTTAGTTTATAATTAAAAATATAGTACCTAGGCAGGTAAAGGTAGCAATTTTAACTTTTAAAAGCTTTAATGTTAAATTTCAGTTAACTTTGGTAGAAAAGTGTGCAAGAAAGTTAAATAATTATAAAAGGTTGAAAAAGTGTTGACACGCAAGTTGAAGTGGAAACTTCACAACTTTAAAATGATTTATTACCTTTCAAATCAAGAAAAAGGTGTGACAAGTGCATATAGAGGAAAAATAAAGGTATAATAGAAAATTACGCTAATCGTATATTGTATATTTAAAAGCAGCCAGCAAGGTATTTTGTGTAAATTAATTAATTTTTGCAAATAATGGATACTTATAAAATACAAAATTAATCTGTTTTATTGTTTTCACAGTTGACGAGCAATTAATTATTATAAACAAATTTATACACACATTTACCAACTTTTTGGAAAATGGACTATCAATTTTGTTTATTTTTAGTTTACCTTCTATCGAACTGGAATGAAATTTCATTCGTTTTGGTAATTTCATACTAAAAACTGTTTAAAAAGTTAAATTGGAAATGAACATAATTACATTAAGGGATAATTGATTGATAAAAAACATGCGATTTGTTGTTATAAATACTGCCAAATAAAAAAATTAACTAATCTTAAGAACAAACATTAAAGCTGTGTAAAGATGAAAGCTTGTTAGTTTGTTTGATTGATTAGAAAAATTTGGCAAAGAACTGAAAAAATGGAAGGTATTAAGAAAATATTTTATTAATTTAGTAAGTAACGTTTTAACGCACTTAAAACACTTCATGTTAAATTAATGAAAGTTTTACTTCATTTTCTAATCACGCAACGTCCTCGCTGTGGTTTTTTGGATTATGATTTTTGATCGTACCATTCTGTACCCATACATAGAGTAAGATACAAATAAAATCCATTTTCATAATTATGTTTACATTCAACTGCTCAAATATTCCTTTGTTAAAATTAATATTCTTCTAAGTAATAAAAATCGACAAAGCAACAATAGCCCAATATAACAAAAGTATCTAACCCAATTTAAGTTATCACATGAACCCTGCGGTAGAAAATTGGGTTAAAAATTTTTTAACGTATTATATTCAGATGAAATTCTAACAATTCCTAGAATTTCAATTAAATAAGTTAATTTTGGGTGTTGCTGTAATTTAATTTTTTGTATTATTAAATACTTCAGACTCAGATCTGCTGCAATCTACATTCTACACGTTCCGGCTCAATAGATTGACCTTGTATAATATGTGTGCGTGTATCTTATCAAATAATCGACACGGATTCTGTACGTCTATCCATCATTCTGTACTATACAGACAGAAATTAGAACTACCTTTTGAAAATGCACTAAAAACATGCACAACCTTTAAGAATGTATGATACGCTATAATTAATCTTTCAAATAATTGACGTTAAGTAAACATATTTGAATCAATTTTCTTCTTCATATCTATGCATAAATCTAAGATATTAAAAAAATCGCGATTTCGTACAGGAAACTACAAATTACGTATCCTATCAAAAATATTTTTAAATATCTTTATAATTTATCAATATGTGCACACTCGAGAATAAATAGGTTAAATTCAAGCTTGAATTGATTTGAAGTTTGCTACTTCTATGCTCTATGGGATTAAACCTCTGTAGTGCAGACACGTCGTTTTAAGAGTCCCTATAGGTAGAAGTCCGATAAATTGAAATAGAGTTTACTTTGATTTATTCCGCTATTGTTATAATTAAAGGTAGCCGTATACATTTTATCGTCGAAACGCTATCGAGGTCTAATGAAAATATTGAATAGTTAAAATCAATAATTTTAAAGAGATTTATAATTCATTTAGAACGTGGGAAATTCGTCCTGTTTTTTTACCAATAAAATAAAAAAATAAGCAGTAAAACTCGATAATATGTAATATACTGCCTGTTATTCTTGAACGATACAAGCAATAATTAAAATTTGTTATATAAATTTTATCATGCTACCGTAACCACTCATTTTCTAATTTATTGACATCTACCCTTATTTTCTTTCATACCTAGTTGAAATTGAATCACCTAAGTAACACAAGAACCTGAAAAATCGGTTCAGAGTGATCCAGTTTAGGTACTTGAAGGAAAACCTATTTTAGACGACTATGTCTACCACACAGGTCATTTTTGGCATTGATAGCAATTAAGGCCTATTCAAAATTTTGGGAGTCTGTGGGTCTAGCACTATAGAGTATAATGAATTATTAAAACATGTGCTTTCCTTGCATGTTTACGGCAGTTGCTCAGTTAATTCTGATTCGACAGTTAGAAATCGGGCAATTTAGTCGACATTCATAGCAGAAAAGTGAGTTAAATTGGAATTTATGTACTTATCATGATCGCATTAGTGTTTAGAACTTAGTAAAGATTAAAATCCACCAAGATAAAACTCTAGCTAACCGCCTACGAACATCAATTTGGCCACTGAGGAAGTGGCACAAAATTTGAGCATTTGTTGCTACAGTGCTACGTTTTAACAACGATAAATAGACGTGTTCTTTCACCGTGTGATAATATAAAAATTACATAATAAACCATGTGTCCATTTATTATGGTTATTATGCATAAAATTAGATCTTTCGGTTATATATCTTATTTATTATCTGTGAAAGTAAGGAAAATTTATTTTAACAACCTATCAAAACCGCTAACAATATCGACTAATAATACATTCATAATTTTATATAAATGTGTAATTATAGGCGATATAATACCTAAAATGTAATATCCTTTCATATAGATTTAATATTAACCGCCTTAGTCGGATATTAAACAGTCTGTTAGAACTAAAGCTTTCCTCTCGCAGATAATTATCTATCACGTTTGTGTACCAAGTGTAGTTCCGTTTTATAGCACCGAAATGCGATATCAATTTAAACTTATTCAAATAGATCTAAGAGAAATCATAAATGCGGAAAAGCAAACTATCGATAACTACCAAACTTAGTTAATGACAATTTGTAATTAATATCGTTACTTATTTAATAACAAATATATCATAATTGAATAGCAGACAATGAAATTTAAAGGAACCGGTATTGTATTTCGTGCTTTCATTATTTACTTTATAATTATTCTTTCTTTGTCTATGTGGCGGTAAAACATCGCAACTGCACTAAAATATACTTGGGTAAGTAAATAGCCATACCAGCACAGGTATTATTTACCTAATCCTTACGCGAAGTCACGAAATAGCAAAATTAACTAAAAACATTGAAACAACATAAACGAAACAGAAAGATAAATAATGGTTTAAACATAATAATATATTTACTTCCACAATCAGTCATTTTGGGTTATTTTCATTAGAAAATTTTCACTTCACATAGATAAGGAATTTAATACAATATGGAGTCGAGCAATTTTTGTGCAACTCTTGAGAGAGCAAAGAACCTGCAGTGTTTTTAAAAATTTCACGTGCAAAATGCTAACCAAAATGTATTAAAAAAATTCAGGTTTTACAACAATGGGACGTAAATGACATGCCGTGGCGAATTCATAAATTGAAGGATCTGTTAGTGGTGAAAATAACCCATGGGATTGAGATAGATCCGTTCTATGCGATATTAGGGTTCCCGAGTGGGCACATAGGAACAATAGCGTTCCGTGAGTGTTTATCCGCATATCCTCTGTAACAAAGTTGACGCTGTTTATTATGCCGCCGTCCTTTGAGAATTTGATGGGTACACCTTTTGTATTTAACTAACCCACTTCGATATGCAAATTATAAAGTTTGTATTTAACTAATTTACTTTTCAAACACGAAATCATAGTTATTAAACTAGTCACGTTGTATAATTGCACATCAACACTGGAGATTACGTAAATGGAAAACTAAATTAGTCATACTAACTTATAGAATTAAATTTTAACGCCAACGGAAACTATGAAAAAGTTCCTGTCGTTAGGAATTATAATATGTAACAAGCATCAATTTTTAATTACTCCTCAAGCAAATCCGACTAATAGTGAAACAAAACATAGCGAATTTATGATTAAAAATTTAATCAGTTTGATGTATCTTTGAAGCAGGTGTTAAGCATATTTGATGTACTTTCGAGACGTCTAAGGCCTCAGGTGCTACACTATTGATAGTAATAGATGTGTAGGTAGGAAATGTTACTATATTAGGAAGTAATTCCCCGGACAAGGTGCAAGGTTCTCTATAATGAGTGATGAGAGGGAAAACCTAATTTTGGGTTAATCATTGAAAACTTGAAATTACTCTACTGACATAATAATTAAGGTAATTGCTAACGAAGGTAACAAAAATGAACTATTTAATTTTTAATATTTCTAAACCACCAATTTAAAGTAAATTACTACTGAATTACCATTTGTCATATTATAAACGAACTTCTTGGTTTTTGAATATTACAATCAACGAAAGTTGGAAAGGCGTTTAGGTTTATCTAATTGTAAGAACTTTACAGTAACTTTTCAAATGTTGCCAAAGTTTAAATATTGAAATATGTCTAATTGATCAAACTTCTATTAAAAGCAATTTCAAAATTTTAGGAATTCAATATCCAATTTAAAATTATATAATACATCATGCAAATTTCTGTTTTATTCATTGGGGTTGTTTAGTAAACTTCAAATAAATTTTTAATTTTACTCTGAAAGATAATATTGAAACCCTGTTGACCTATTTATTTTAAATAGTACCAATTGGAAAATTTTAGATGCGATTAAGAACGGAAATAACCCGGATATTGGATCCGTTACGTCCGTAGTGTTCGTAAAGCTTAGGGTTACTATAAAGGACAACATAAGGGTATAAAATGTTAACCTTTCGCTCAGAATCTTAAATTGACCGCTTATATTATCGTGACCTTTATTAGAACATCTTATTCATATTTATAACTCTTACATATACGACATTTAAAAAAACTAAAAAAAAACTTTGCAATAAGGGCACCTTCACTTATTATTTAAATTTATTTTAATTTAAACTGCTGTCAATGTTAATTTTAAAATTTTGATCACAGAAACAGTTAACATTTTCAATTAAAGCTTTCAAATTATAATATAAAATTGCTACACTAACTTTATTAATTGATTAAATAGGTATAATTAATTAATATATTCCGTTTACTACCATTAAAAGTGCAAAATTCAGAATACGAAATTTAATTAATACCTTGAGAAGCACTAAATTAATTTCTGTGGTTTCAAAATTTAATTTATATAGAAAACTTAATATTTGACTTCATCGATCAAGAGAAGTTTTTATTAGTTGTAACTATATTATATTTATCTACATGAAATAAATAATATCGAATTTCTGATTGATAAGAATTAATTTCTAACTACATTATGAATCAAGATTAAAATTGTACGTTGATTAGGTGAACAGTTGAAAGCTTATTATTTTATTTATATTCCAATATAATTATTATTCTGATAACATAATAAATAAAAATCTGCGCCGCAGGTAGATGACCGTTCTTAATGAGTAATCGATTTTTTTGTAGCTTTGCGTTACGTTTGAAATACGAATCGATAAAACAGGAATATTCCCGGTGGAACCTGCGAGAATTGAAATAACAAATCGTACTTAAATTTGTTTGTCACTTGAATTTTGATTGCATGTTTTACTTTGGATTGTGAGACCACTGATATTCAAACTAAACAAACAGTGATCATTTGCGAGTTGTAAGGTCATTTATGAATGTCACACTTTACCTAGCTTAACTGTTTATTTCTGTTTGTGCAATCGAGATGTTGTAATGAGACTTAAGTATTTCAGAAGTAATTACATCCAATTAAATGTGTAATTAAGTAATAGATTTATTGAATAAGTAGTAGGATTTGAGTTGAAAGTGAAGCAAGTTAGTTTAATTATATAAATATAAGCTTGAAGAAAAAAAACAAGATGAAAGTTAGGGTAAAGTATTAACTGTTGAGAAAAATTAAGAAAGTTAAATTGGAAAGAAAAATAGAATAGTAGGTGAGATAATTAAATTAATTAAGCTGGTTAAAAGGAAAAATTGAATAATTATAAATTCACTTTGAATGTAAACTTAACAAAGATAAATGGCAAAATCGCTTTGAAAGGTTGTTCAAGCAAATCGAGAATGTACATACAAAATTTTAAATGGTTCTTTTTGAAATAGCATAATTAAAAATTTTAAAATTAAAATAATTTCTACAAACATTATTAAATTAAAATATAGTTACAAAGTAAATTTCAGAAGCAAACATAATTAAATTATAAATGTAGCGCAAAACTGGATTATCCAAATTCGATTAAATTACGAAATTTTTAATTATTAAAAATTAACCTAAGTAGAGATGATAAAGAGATGAATTTTTTCGAGCACTATAGATGTTTGGATGATATTGACAGTTCCGATATCACTAATTTTATCAACTGCGCTTCATTTAAATGCCAAAGACGAATGTTTTTGGTACACCAATTTTCAAACCTTTATCTACTAAAACAAAGTTACTGTATTATAGTAATTCTTGTTGTCTTTTACTTTTAAATCGTGGTTCATTTTGTAATTTACTAATAATAATTATTATTGTGCTTATTTCATTTTCACAATTATTTCGAGTTCTTACTTTTCTATACTTTTGGTAGTAATGCTACTGTATATGACGAACTTTACTGTTCACGTTTGATTGTTTAAGGAAGGGGCAGCCAACCCAAATGATCTTGCGGGCCACTTTGAAAATGCATGATAACTCCGCGGGTCACATGTAAAATTACATATCCCCATATTAGATTTAGATACACTATCATAGGCGCAAAAGTTTGGGGGGGCTAAAAAAATGTCTTCAAACAATTGTTGTAAGGGTGGTGAGTAAAAACAGCGAAAATTTGCGCCGCAGGCAAAAACATTTAGATTTTCAAGGTCAACTGAGCTTAGATTTGAAGTTAGAAATTATAAAAAGATGTATTTGTACTAATTTTTGTGATTTTAGGGGCAGAAAACAATTTTTTGCAAAATAATTAGCTTCTGGAAAACCTGACCTTCGACGCTAACCTCATCGTTTGCTAATGAATTCAAGTTTCTTTCCCCACTAAACTGAAGTATCATAATAACAGAAACAATTTTTGCAAATATAATTCGGTAATTAAAATTTGTTAATATTTATTTATTTTCAAAAATTACCACACTATTAATTCAAAAATCAGTTTTAAGCATAGAAAAATAAGGAGGCTGTTCTTAACAATTCTGACAGATTGCCAACTCAAAAACAAAATTTTTGTTAAAATTCAGTGTTTACTAAGAAGGTAAGGGTTGCGAATATTAAATTAATCGATTCTTCATAATATTGCCATTAAAAACTAATAATTTTTGGAATATTTTGGGGGGGACTAATTTGAATTTTGGGGAACTTAGCCCCCCAACCCCCCTGTAGTTGCGCCTATGTACACTATAGACATTTTTTTAAGTGAAAAATTGAATCATAATGAGTTATTATTATATTATAAAATATAATCATACTATTTTTATATATTATAATTTATATAGCCGAAAAATATTCAAGGCGGGCCGCGGGTTGGCCACCCCTGGTATAAGGTTACCTTTTCAGGTCTTATTTCCTTGCAGTTTACTTTTATTTAGTTTTTTTTCAAATTAATTATTGCTGTCTTCCGCTGCTGTTAGTCTCATCTTTAGTCACTCTGCTGGTGAAACTCTGCATTTTACTGTTTGATAATTTAGTTATCATGTAGCATCAAAGCATTATCGGCTCCTTTCGTATGATCAGTCCTAAATGTAGGATAAAAGTGGGAAATTCCGTTTCTTTTCCGTGTCTTTCCGAACCGTTAACATCAAGTTTTGTCATCCTGATCCTTTCTTTTATATTTCGTTTCACAACACTATGGCAACCCTTGATACTCAATATTGAGTTATTTTCGGCGGACCTTGATAATCTCCCTTATACCATAACTTTTTACGTTTGCCTGACTGGTAGGAGTTTTATTAAGCTCTCATAAATGTGAAGATGAAGCTATTCATAATATGCCTATTATAGAACGGTGTCCAAAAGGGCAACGCTGGCACTGGCCGCCTTGCCACCAGGTGACCTTCAAACCGGAGAGAGGATGAAAGTTACTCCTGATGGAGATGCCGGGAGTCTGAAGTTGGTCTATAGACGAGGCGACTCACACCAAACATCGACATATGGGTCTCTAGAAGTCACGGTGAAGTTAACTACCATTAATCCCAGGTGTTAATAGGTCATGGAAGTTTTAACGCCTATCTTCATCGTGTGGGCAAACGTACGGCTCCCAATTGGGACTACTGTAGAGGTAAATTTTCGTTAGTGGTTGGCACGTGACTTGGGCTTGCGCGGAAAATGTGGAGGGAGCACCCGTGACACCTCTAGTTCTACCAATTGACACAAGCATAGAACCAAACTAACGAATAATATTCGTTTTTGCACATTAGCCTCTCTCAACCACTAACGAAAAACTTTACTCTACTGCTGACGACTCTGTTCATTCCATTGTTTTAGATGGGATATATAAGGTAGTCGAGTCATCACAAAGTTAAGCACCTAACCCTGGACGACCTAGTAGTCACAATGCTACACTGCCGTGGGGGATTGGATATAGGTAGATTGAAAACATTTTATATTTAATCGTCTCAAAGAATAGAGGTACGGGAGGGCACCGGAAGCTGCTGCACGACTTATGGTTCCCGTTTTAAGAAGTTAGTAAATTTATTCCCCCTTAATTGCGAAGGAAATGTTTGACGGCTGCGGGGGAGGGGAGGAGGAAGAGTCCAAATGAGGAAATGTAAATGTCGATAGGGCTGTCGTGTGAATTGAATTTGAAATATATAAAATATATCCGTTAGTCAGATGCATACATTATTTTGGTGTTCACTTCATGACGGTTTCACATTTTTATTTACCAATATTGCCTTCTTTCCACGATTTGTATCTCCTGATCGGTTACTTCTTTGTTAACAATGTCAGTTAATGCGCCAGGTTCGGGCCCTTTGCTATTATTAGGGGCAATTTCTTCGGAACCATGCTCGACTTTTACTTTTCTGTGAAATGATACCGATCTCTTTGGCACCCCGTATATAATCGACACTGCAGATTATGTAGGAGTTCTTCTCGTCTTCCTATAAAAAATCGACATTGCAAGCGTGGGTTTCAATTTCAATCAGAATAACCTCATAATTGTTTAAAATCACCACATTTCCAGGTCTCTCTGTGCACTCGATCTTTGAATGTCCGTGTAATCCACATTATAGCTATTAAGGCAACTAGTGTTTTATAGACTGTTTAAAAATCGATGTCGTAGTTTAAATCCGAACGACCGTAGGGAGTGAGGATTTAATAGGCAAAGATTTTTAATCTATAAAACACGCGTTGTCTTCAATATTTTTTCTAACACTAACAGACAAATTAGAATTTTAACTTATTTTATATCCTATAAAGTACGTTGCCATTGACAACGTTAGAAAAAAAAAGATAATATTCTTGCTGTAACTTCGCCGTAACCACGATAATTCGCAATCCACTAGAACTTTTTCACGTCTTAATAGTTCTAATTCTTGTCCATTAATCGTTAACTTCTTCATAGTAACTTAAGTTTTCCTATAATCATTATCACTATTTAATCAAATAAATAAATTTTATTACAGGACACCAGTTTGACCATTTGACTGTTATTTCAATTATTTTTTACGAGCCCCCACTTTCTAGGTGTTAATTGATTGGATTAAAGTAATCAACTTAGAATGTACTTATTAATATGTATTTACAAATGCAATACATAACACCGTCACTCATAGGATTTACCTCGTTAATTTGAATTAATAAAATATACACATCGCAACATATTCTATTAATTACTCGCTATAAGCTTTGACCATATCACCCTCGATGGCCGACCTTTATTCGTTCCTTTATCTAACTCGAACTACCCTTAACACCTCGATCGTTGGGACTCCTGTTGCATTCGTTGAAGTTAACAATTCCCTGCTTTCAACTTATTTAGCTAATACGACCTATTCGCGTTTTACATTACCGTTGGTGGTGACTTTGAAATAATTCCGTGTGGTGGCGTTAATGTAATTACAATTAAAATGCAATAAATTACAAGCTTTTACTTAACTTCTCATCATATTTTTTAATTTTAAACTATATTTACAGAAAATAAAACACTAAATACCCGTAAATACACTGATGGAGATTACATTTTGCTATACGTCCAGAATTGAGTTTGAACTTATTCCGTGTGGTGGCGTTTTGTTAATGTAAAAAACGAATTACTAATATATTTATACTCACTTTCATTCTACACTGTCCACTATTATTTGTTAATAAACAATAATTGTAATTCATCATTATTTCGAGGTTACAAGAAACTTTAAAATTGATACTTATTCGATTATTAAATAATATAGAATTAAATTTTCCTGCGAGTAAGTAATAATTTAGAAACTTATAATGTTATATTCAAAATTTTTAATTTTATGGTAATTAATTTATATGAATGTAGCTGAAAAAGTGTAATATAAGCTGCTTCATCATGTAAAATATTGTTTTATAAAACATGTTTTAATATTAAAACTGTTCGTAATTATTAACAAAGTATGTAAACTAAATACCCACCGAAAGTAAATCCTTAGTAATGTAATAAATTTTCATACTTTTAATAAAGTTTAGTAGGAATTAAGCTGTTGGAAATCCAGGCGGGTAATTATTATTTAGCAAGACGAAGTTCAAAAATTCGAAGCTTGGGGCTTCATTATATTCGCAATATATAAGATAACATTCACCCTTGAAGCTGATCCAATATTTCCAACACGTAGAATTTTTTAAATTTATTTAAAAAATAGACTATAATAATTCTTCACCAACGTTATTGGAAGTTTGAATGGCTTATATTGTGCGCATCCGTTTTCGACAATAAAAATTTTTTACGATTTTCCCAGGATCAATAGCATATATTTTCATATTATTGCTTATATAATTAAATTTTAACAGAAAGTTAAACAAACAGTAAAAAGCATTTTCTTTTCCAAAATAGTTTTATATAACACATTTTTTTTACTATTGTTTATTTTAATCTAAGGCATTAATAAAACAAACCTGAATTGACAGAAAGTTGTTAATACAACATAAAAATGACATATAACAAGAACTTGACTAAGAGTTTGTTGCATGCCCTCATAAAAACGTCAATTTTGTTTCTCCACTATTCTACTAACGTATATTGTGTAAAAAGTATATTGTGGTTGACATTTTGTCAATACTTATTGTAACATTTTCAAAATTACATAATGAGGAAATCTATAACTATATTAAATGTATGCAACTAATCAACTGCAAACAAATACCGGTTAAAAAAGCTTTTTAAGCTCACAAGGCGTAATAATTGCTTTTGAACTCGAAACGGTATCGAGGAAACTATTTGTATGTTCAAGTTGGCATTTAATTTAATTTTGACAATATCAAAATAATAACTCCAACTATACAAAAACTGTTAACGTGTTCGTTCCTAAATATACTTTCATGCTTCAACAAAACCTAAAATAACACGCAAATCCTAACTTATGTAAAATTTCTAGTGGAATATATTAAAATAATATGCGTGCGTAATAATAATTCACGTCTGTTATACTAATTTATATTAACTTAATTGAAATTATTATGTAACAATAGAGCCACTGATATATTGCTCAATTGTTTATCAAAAATATTACAGGACAATAAATTTTTATTATACAAAATTAAAATATTAAAAGAATATTTTAAAACTTTCGCTTTTAGGTCGAAAAGCATTGGAATGCAAATATTAAAGTTGTTTAAATTCTAACTCAATTTTACAGAATAATATTGTAATTTTGGTATAATATATTGATTTCAAAGAATTATAATTAAGCAAATATATCTAAATCTGTATAAATATAAGCGAACGCTTCCTATGGATTTCCAAACAGAAAAGCATTATTTTCCTGTCGAAATTAACTAACTTGAAACCTTGATTGATTCGAGTTTTGGATTTGGGCCGAGGTAGGACGACCAACTGCACGCGATATGTAACTCCTGACCCAAATTAACCACTTAATAAACTTCAAGATTGACACAAATTGGATTACTCTTCTATAAACTACCAAAAGCTGCTTGATGCTCTGCTAATTCCGACAGGTTTCAAATAAATTACAATAGAGATAAATTGCAAGCTCTATTTAGTTGAATCAAACTTAATTAATAAAAACTATTTTTTAGCTATTATCGAAAATTACCATTTTCTACTTGGAAAGTAAAAAAAAATGAAAGAAAACTATTTCTGCATCATTTATCGTTTAAATGTATACACACGAAACATTTAGAAGAAACAAATCAAACGTCAGACAAAACTCAAGTATTTATAACCTACACGAAGTGCACTATAAATTTCATCTTACCTCGACACATGAGTTTTAGGTCAGAATAACACAGTCGAGCAAGAAAATCTAAGCCATATTTTACTGAATAACTTTACAACATGGCCTAAAATCCAGATTTTATTTGTCACTGTATCTTTTGATATCCCTACAATCCTTTTTGTTTAAATTTATATAGAGAACATTTTGGAAGAAAATTTTTACTTAATAAATGAATTTCAATTTCGTAGATTTATAATATTCAAGTAGATACTTATAATATTAGCATCCGTTATTTGTTGTACTTGATAAGAGAGATGTAAAGAAAATGTAATTAAGTAACTTGAAAGTTTACGAGACAGGAATAATCCATCCTTAACAAGGGAGTAAGAAATATTGAAGGAGTATGCAAATATATTATTTAGGGATTGATTTTTTGATATTCTAGGATTAATACTGCACTACAAAACGGGAGGAAGCTGCCCAATGAGGTGAACTTCACCTATGAAATTTTAAGAACAAAAGTCATTCGTATAAGGTTTTCATTATGTTATTTCATTACTCGCAGGTTTAAATTACTTTTAAGCATAAACTGAGATGGTCGGAGCATAGTGGTCATAAGTTGACTATGAATGGTAAATGCGCGGTTCGAATCCTGGTGAAATAAGAACTTTATTCGGGCCGTTTCTTTGGTCGTCCAGGTTGGGGGTTCTACGTCGGGCTGGCTCCTCGTCGTAGGTAAAACATGTAAATTGCTTACAAAAACTCAAATTGGTGTTTGAGAACTGGGAAGCCGCTGATTGCAGTATAAACCGAATATATTGTAATGTAATTATCCGACCACAAACTTTTTAATACATATTTTTCGAAAATATTAATGTGGGCCGTTAAGTTTGTTAAACTTCATCGATCAGATTAACTCCACACGTAACCCAAACCACCTCAGTCGTTCGTATTAGGGTGGCAGATGATAAGAAATTATCGCTTACCCAGTTATTTATAAAAATTTTAATGTAACTTTTATAAAATCGTAAAGCCTAATCGGCTGTTCAAAATGTACGTCGCACCACAGCTGCAAAATCGGTATCGTTTGTACCGCGAACACCTTGTAAAACTTGCCAACTTTTCCAACTTCCTTCAAATTTAATCAATTGCGGAATTGTTTTATAATTCTTCCTTCTTAGCAATTTTCTAAATAGAAATAAAACACACTTTTCTCACTACTATCGCTGTTAGTCATTAAACAAAACTCTCATTTTTACAATTAATTATGCTCAGCGCAATATTAAGTCTTCATAACCGCTCGGCTAGCCGGTGTGCGAGCGAGTCCTTCTACCTTGCAGGCGCCCTGCCGGCTTACTTGCCAACCTAAACGGCCGCAAAACCCACAGAATTCAAAATTTTATCAAAATCAACTTTTCTTCATAAATCAAAATTTCTATGCTCCTTATTCAAACAGAACACCACAGCTTTTGCCAACCCAAGCTTTTGATAAATCCAGACGGGATTTGTCCAGGACTGGATTTTGAAAAAGTTTCAGGTCGTGGTGTCTTTTGAATAAGGAACCAAATTCTCCATCTAGATCAAAATCTATAACATTTCAAATAAACTACCAAAATATTCAAAATTTGCTGCAATATTTAATTAATTCAAAAATACTGTACAAATCATGAATGCCATCATCACCAACGCAATCACAAACAAACACGACCAAATAGAGCTCCTTTTCTGTTCTGCGTTTCTGTTTCCTTATATTTACTCCAATTCTTACTCGCTGTAAGTTGGAATTGATTAGGATGAGCAGCTTAAACCGCTTACAAGCGGCCTAACTCCAGATCTTATGTACGAAAATGTAAATAGCCATCTACAAAGATCAGGTAATTGGATTAATCTGTTTCGGTATCTGTTGATTTAGAGATATAATTACTTAATAATTTGTGTTACAGCTGTACAGGGTGGCTCAAATTCGCTTCATCTTATGGGGATATAGAAAGAACTATAGGAGATATCGAAAAATGGATGGCGCATCCTCGATCTCTTTTTTTGAGAAAAGTTCAATGGCGAAAACCGGAATTCGCTATTTTTTTTTGTTTTCGAGTTATAGCCAAAAGTTCGATTATTGGGCTTTTCGATAAATGTCGATATCTCGGTTGTTTTTGAAGTTGCCAAAAAAGTGTTGACACTTTCTTCAGACAATTTTTTAAGGGCAACAAGAAAGGCTGAATAGATTTTAAACATTTAAGTGAGTTTCCGAGTTATAATACAAAGTTGTGTTTTTTTAAATGGAAACCATAGTTGAATATGACATTTTTAAATATCATTTTTTATCCTCTTTTCAATGATATATAACAAGTGGAGTCCATCATTTCAAATAATTCCCATTTTATTAAAAAATGCAATAGAAATAAGAAAAAAACAAAAAATTAATAACATTATTTTTAGTAAATAACAATTTTAAACACGACAGCAACTAAACAAAAGTTTCCCACTGTAAAACAATTGGTGACGATGTTTTAGATGTCAATAAAGATTTGGTAGTGTTTCGTTTTGACAAAATTATAATATTGAAAATAAGGGACTTCAGTTTGAATACTTACTTCAAATTTTGTATTTATTGAACTGCTAACTACGAATAATTTACCGGAGAAACATGCAGAAAATGAAGTTTTATGCGAATTTGTACAAATGAGCAAACGAAAAAATGGCGAAGTCGTGGAAATTTATATCGAATACATTCAAAGTCTAAAAAGCCAAATCAATACGTTGGAAGCAATGGTGAACGATAAAATCATGATTATTGATTTAATTAATGGAAATAGGCAACCAGTTGTACAAGTAGATGACAAATTCAGTGTGTCGCATGCCTTAACCGCTCCAAACAAGGTAAACCCTCATAACCTAAAAATAGAAGCAAAGAAACGTGAACTTAATTCTGGTAATCACGATACTGGTAAAAAAGAAAACGATTCAAAAAGTGTAAAAGCTGAAATAGAAGCAAAGAAAGGTGAATTTAATTCTGGTGATCACGATACTGGTAAAAAGCAAAACGATTCAAAAAGTGTAAAAGCTGCAAACAATAATAACACACGTGGAAAGAAAAACGAAATTGCAACAAAAGAACAGGTACAAAACGGTATTCAAGATGCTATAAATAATTCAATTTTAGGAAAAATAATAAACCTAAACAAGGACGATGAGTTCAAAACGGTGAGCTATAAGAAATGGAGGAAGCCGAGACCAGCGCCTTCAGTGGGAAAAAACACCGATGAAAGAGCTTTGGAGTTTGCAGGTGCAGAAAAACCCAAATTGTGGTTATTCCTCACACGGATTAAGCAACACGTTACAGACGAACAAGTTAGAAACTACGTCACAAATAAACTTGACGGAGCAGAAGCTAGAGTGGATCGCATAAATACAAAGGGAAACCATAAATCATTTATAGTGGGTGTTGACATAGCCAACAAAGAAAAAGTGTACGAAGAGAATTTCTGGCCAGTAGGTATACGATTCTCTCGATTTAACTTCCAAAGAGGTGGACATTTTTTAAAGAAAGCCGAAGAAGAAAACACCATGAAGTAAACAACATAACAAAAATCCAAAAAACTACCCAAGAAACCGAAAACAACAAAAATTATGTACTAAGAAACTCGACAACAAACGCAAAAAATAATGTAGGCAAAATAAAATTATTGCACCTCAATGTACAATGTCTTACCAATAAACTTTCAGCACTGGAACACATCCTACATGAAGAAAATATTGATATAGCTTGCATAAATGAACATTGGCTTAATTCGGATAACATAAACATGTATAATATTACAAACTACAAGTTGATAACCCACTTTACAAGAAAAAAACATTCACACGGAGGGGTAGGAATATTTGCAAATGACAAATTGACATGCACACCTCTTCATTGTATTGCGGACAAATCAATTGAAATCGATGGCGAATTTTCAGCTTGCTACATCAAAGAAATTAACACGACCATAATAACAACCTATCGATCGCCCTCGGGCAATTTCAATAATTTTTTACAACTTCTCGAAGATAGTATAAAGGAGGTAAATAAACTATATAATCCATCAACCAAGTTAGTGGTAACGGGTGACTTTAATGTTAACTTCAATGAAAACTCAAGCGAACAATTAAACATAATAGCTCTCATGAAATCATTCAATCTCGAAAAGAATATAAACAAGCCAACGCGTAGTGCATCTTTAAAATGCATTGACAATATTTTCACTAATTTCGGTTGCTTGCCAGATTTTATCGATGCAAATATATCTGATCATGAAGCAATCTGCATAGAATGGAAAAATGATAAACCTAAAAAGAAAGATACATTAGAAAGAAGAAAGTTTTCCATCAAGCGAATAGATAAATTTAAACAATCTATACAAAATATGGACTGGACACCAATTTATAATGAAAGCGATGCAAACATGAAATTCCAAAGGTTTAATGAAATTGTACAAGAACAAGCTGAATCTGCATTTCCAATAAGAACTTTTAAAACCAAGAACAAAAAAATCAAACTCACAACTGAACTCCTGAAGCTGAATAAGCAAGTCAAAACCTTGCACTCACAATATAAAAGTGGTCATGCAGAGGTCAAAACATACTACAACAGTATGAGAAAATTATTTATTGAAAAACTAAATGAACACAGAAAACAAGTAAAGGCACAACAAATCCACGAATCTGATAACAAAGCGAAAACAACATGGACGATCATCAATAAAGAACTGGGCAGGAAAAATGTCGTACCCAACAATAATACTCTCACAGCAAACAACTTCGGAACATATTTCGCTAGCATAGCTCAAAACTCAATCGCTCAAAATCCGCAGACAACAGAAAACCACATAAAATACCTAAACTCTGCCATACCAAGTACTGTAAATTCAATGTTTTTGCAACCCACAACAGAAATCGAAATAAGCAATATAATCAAGAAACTTAAAAACACAGCTACGTTTGATATCTACAACATAAACACAAAAATTATAAAATTAATTACAAATGAAATATCGATAATACTCTGTCATATTATTAATGAATGTATGAGCAAAGGCATCTTTCCGGACACCCTGAAAGTATCAAAAGTAATTCCGATACATAAGAAAGGAGACGAAAGTGAGACAAACAACTATCGGCCCATATCTATATTACCAATCTTTTCCAAGGTATTTGAAAAAATTCTTTATAGTCGCCTAGTCAATTTTTTACAAAAAAATGCATCTTTTACGAAGGAGCAATTTGGTTATCAAAAAGGGAAAAACACCATCGATGCAGTACTACGGCTGACATCAATCGTCTACAAAATGCTGGAAGGTGGACTAAAGTGCCAAGCTATCTTCTATGATTTGGCAAAGGCTTTTGATATGATGAATCACAATATATTCTTGGACAAAGTTCAACACTATGGATTCAGAGGGAAGGCATTTGAAATAATCAAGTCATACCTCCGAAATCGTAAACAGGTAGTATTTTGGAATGGACAGCTAGGACAAAAGTGGGAAGTCAACTGTGGTGTACCGCAAGGAAGCATCTTGGGCCCCTTCTTCTTTGTTCTGTACATTAACGATCTGTCACATAATGTAAAATGTGACACCACCTTATATGTAGACGATACGGCCCTAGTCATGGAAGAGAATGACCAAGCAAATGATCGACAAAAGGAAGTCACGGATTGGTTTGAGACTAACAAACTCATGCTAAATGTGGACAAGACTCAAAAGGTTAAATTCACTGCATCTAGGAGAATTGACCAAAAGGATAAGACTGCAGTAAAATACTTGGGAATTATAATGGACACTTTGTTAACTTGGCATGATCATGTGGCTATATTAATAAACTCCTTAAGCAAAAATATTTATGCTATAAGGAGAATTAGAGAAGCAGTTGGAAAAGATGCTGCTAAAGCGGTCTACTATTCAATGTTTCATGCTAGAATGGTGTACGGACTCTTGGTCTGGGGTAATGCAACACAATTAAAGAAAGTGTTCCTACTACAAAAAAGAGCTATACGTGCACTAGAGGGAGTATCGTCAACAACACACTGTAGGCCAATCTTCCGGAGTTTGCGCATTCCAACGATCTCATCTGCCTATGTTTATGCTAGTGCAGTAAGAGTGAGGACCGATCGTACAATTTTGGAAAATACTGCAACACACCATCATCAAACCAGAAAAAGAAACGAGATACGAATTGAGAGAAGCCGACTGAAGTGCTCTGATGGCATAAATCTTCAAGTCAGAATTTTCAACTCGTTGCCTGAACAAATCAGAAATTTTCCCCTTGCAAGGTTCAAAAGGGTAATAAAAGAACAACTGACCGAATGCGCGCTATACGATGTGGAAGAATTCTTCCAGGCCGAGTTGAGATGAAAACCAGCAACTGCTGATCTCCACCAGTTAGGATTACTGAAAATTTTTGTTGTTGTTGTATTAAACTAATACTATTTTTTGTAGCCTAATAAAGATTATTATTATTATTATTATTATTATTACACATTATCTACTTTTCATTTCATCGATGATTGGTGATAGTAATGTTTCTTCATAGACATGTTTGAAGTTGACAAATGTGTTTCAAATATGACAAGAAATCGATATAGCGGAATAATATTATTTATTTCCAGGTAAAATAATGTAGTAAGTCATACCAGTAAGTATTTGAGAAGATTAAAAATAATTACTTCCACCTTGGTATAAATTACAGAAGTGATAGAAATTATAAAATAATCTGAGCTTGCATCTAACAAAAATACTGGTTCTGTACGTATTTTGTTGGGTTTGCATAATTAGACAATTTGCTTTGTTGCTAAATTTGCTTTAAACCTTATTTATCCAAACACACATGCAAACAGTCTGGCATTTGGATTTTGCCATTAATCCTTGCCAACAGATTTCACCCTAAGCATCAGCTCTTGCGCCTCGCCACATATTAATCAGCTTCACATTTACCAAAGTAAATAATTCATTTGACTGTATATGTTATGCACCTTAATTAAGAGAAATAGATATTAAAATTGTATTAATTAATACCCACATGTGCCTAAGTAATAACTAAACTGGAAATGTATTACTGTATATTTGTCATTCTAAAAAATGTTTTTTAATTATATTTTATGAACAAACACATCAGGCGGTTGTTAACTTCTTATAATTTATTACAGGTACTGAAAAGCTCCTGCAATATCTTTAGGGATTATGATGCACCGGGGAAAAACAGAATAATGAAAATTTATACTGAAGTACCATTAAACATACTAAAAATGTTGTTTTGCAACACGTAAAGTAGGCTTACAAAAAAAAACCTTTATTAAAACTACCCTACATGATGAAAAACCTCTATTTTTGCTTTAAATTTTCGTATTATTAAGAGCTGGTCTGCGGAAAAACAAAAATTTTTCTTTGAAGCATTTAAGTTGTAATTCCATTTTAAAACTTTTAACATTTTACTTTAATAAGTTACTTTATTTTTTAACCTAACAACATACTATGGTGTACTTCATGAATAAATTACTAATATAAAGTTTCACTTTTAAATTGTACTCACATTTCTCAAAATCTTGACTACCAACATAAAAAAGATATTACAAAAAGTACATATACTAAAATGCATAATTAAATATAAACCATTCTGCTTTACTACTTGTATCTATCATGAGTATTATATTCGAATTTGTGAAAAAGAAACATTTAAGCGGTGCTAGGCTTGCTAAAAATAAAATCTACTAAAAATTGTAATCAGATATCTCCCCTTGTTATATCCAACAGGAAGCTTTCCTTAAATTAAAATTTACATTTCTGAAACCTTGTCTTAATAATTAAGATTGCACGACTTTTATCATGTACGTGCATTTTAAGAGAGAATATAAGATTTATTCCTTAATAATTAGATCAATTTTTTACTAGCCATGTTGCGTCATCCGTATCCAAAATATAAAAACGAACATCTCTACAACCCTCAAGTATCTTATAATTGCTATTTGATGATGGCAGCATAATAATCCTGTACGAAAATTCTTAGTATCGTCATTAAAATTCACATTGTTATTTAATAACTTGGTACATACGACCCCAAATTTAATAAAATCGAAAAAAAATTAATTACGCTTTCCTTTTCTTAATTTACAAAATTATACTTTCATTTTTAACAATAAAAAATAAGCTCCGATGGCAAAGTAAAATACGAATGCTTTGAGAACCCAAATCACTTATAAGTCAGTTGATTATCAAATTGTGACAAAGTAAAATACTTTAGTAAGTTGGAAGCTTTTGATACTGCGGAAAATGTGCCGCATCTAACTTAAATGCTTCACACGTCTTTCATTTTCAATTTTATATTAAGGATAATTTGTTGGTCGTACAAGCTTGAATTTAAATTATATGTTAATAAACTAATAACATTTTATAGGATTTTAGAATTTTTTACAGCATACGTGACATAAAATATGTAGACTAATATTTTTGAATTATGAAAGTTTATTTTCCAACTTTTATTAGTATTTACAATCTGTTTTGTACAACATTAAGTAAATTTTATGCTCATGATTTGGTAAGTTTCGCGTGAATGCACTGATTCACCCTTATAAAATTATTTACGCTCACACAAGTGTACGGTGATAAAGTAATAAAATAATGCAACAAATTTTAAATAATTAATAATTATTAAACCAAATTTGAATTATTTTTAAATGTGCGGCAACTCCAGATGTTAAGGTTGAGCAGCCTTTATTTCCAGCTGTTGAAAGCGAGAAGCCGTGAATTCTTTAGGGTTTGGTTATAATCCGAGCAATTTTCTTTCGAGTTAAGGGTTGCTTAGCGAGATCGCAACCCAAATAAACATATGAACTTTAATTTACGTGATACTGCTATTCAGTCGAGAGCTTCCGCGAACCTACCCCTTTTCGAAACAGGCTCAGTGATACAACTTCTCAAAATTACACTATGATAAATATTAAAAAATATATTGGTAACTACTATAAAATTAATTTTCTAAAGAATGATGTAATAATGTACTTCAACACTGCACTGCAATTGCTTGATTCGAAGAGATACCTTCTACTATGTGTATACCGCATTGTTTGCCGTTATCCCCTAATCAAGCCACTAACCTTCAAGCAAACTGCTTGCAGTATAATAAAGCCCTAAGGGTTGTCGTGAAAAATAAAATCTCTTTCAAATAAAACGCCGAAATAATGGTTGCTGATATGAATTGCCAAAATAGCATCACTAAGCCAATCTAAACAATAAACAATAATTGCCATTCAGCTCATTTCACCCAACTAAAAAACGACAATTCGGGTTGAAGGATTAGTTTAGTTTAGTATTTCAATGGCAAAGTTTGAAGTATTTAATGTCAGTTTTCACTACTTATCCTTCAAGTGTTAAGTGTTCCATAACTCGGTAAGTCCCAGTTATTCCTTTGCACCTCTTACTAAATACCTAAATTTCAAACTAAAACATTAACCTCTTAAACTGTTCCTTCTTAAGGGATCGATTTTTACTTGAATTTCTTATTTATTGTAGGATTAATGGTACTAAAGTTTGGAGGTTTTACCTGTTAAGGACTATTTAAAAATAATACTTAATCGGTTGTTAGAGGGCGTGGTGAATTATAATAACCGAATCAACCCGGTTAGTATTATGTGGCATATCCTTAATTTTCTATTCTTCGTTAGTTTTCAGTAAACCACGAGCCGAAATCTTTTTTATTGTTTACTACAGTCAATTCCCCGGTACATTTTCAAATAATTGAAGAAACATAACCATAACAGAGGCCTCAGATCTTCTAGATTCCTCAATCAGGTGTTTGTCTAACAGCCAATTATAAAAGCAAGAAGTTGTTGCTTTATTAAGTAACCAATAAAATAAGAGCGGAAAATGCACTTTATTTACTACAATTCTCCAAACTCAGTTCCCTATATTATTTAACTTTCTTCGTCAAAATTGTGGGCAAAGTGCAGGTAAAAATAAAAGAGCTGGCTTCATTGGATTGCATTCCATTGATATGCAGCTAATATGCGATCAAATGCGAATGCGAGATATCGGGTTCAAATCCGAGGAAGGGTCAAACTTTCTTAGGGCTAGCCTCCGTGCTTCGGAAGGCACCTTAAGCCGGTGGTCCTCCTGGGTTAATGAATTGCCATTATTAACATCAAAAACCAGGGTACAGGCACATCTGAAGGCTAACCGAACAAATTACCTAATGGATGTAAAATATTTATATATGCTCATAATACTAACACTGCCAAGAAAACGACGCAAATGTTAGGAAATAACAGGCTTTAAAGCCTAAACTAGAAGAGAATTCTCTAGAGAATTACTTCTACACCATTTCAACCTTTAATTTAGAAAGCATCAATTACAGTTCAGATTAGCCAATATTTCCTGCCTCACTACTGCCCATCTAGAGAGTTGTACGAGGTCGAATACCGACTAGCATCGCAATGCTAGCCAGAAGAGTTTAAGTTGAACTTCGAACGATCTCTCAGAGTTAATCAGAAGGGTAACCATAAGGCCGGAAGAACTAGTTTACAATTGATGCTTTCTGAATTAAAACTTGAAATGGTTAGAAAAAGAAGAAGATTAATGAACGTGAAGGTTATTATATGAATTGTTCGTTTGGGTTGTTTCAAACAACGGTGATGGTATGATGACCAGATTCAAGTACAGGGGACTGCAACCTTATAATGAAAGCTAGTCATAATGAAAGGGGGTAATACTTTTAAATATAGCAAATTTGCATCTTCACAGAAACACCAAATTCAGATGAAACACAGAGCAACTTCCAAAATCGATGAGAATCAATTATTTATTAAAGTCCACAATCGAAATTAATTGTGCAATGAAGAACTTAAATTTGGTGCTTATAACTAAACATGTAAACCATCTACAGTTGTTTTTATTATAGCACAAATATTCCGAAAGATTATACAACAAAAGGTGATGAAGATTGCGCACTTCAAACATCACTGGAAAAAGACGGAACTCGAAGAAAATCGAAAAATTACTACTAACAATATTTGACATAATTGTAAATAATAATAAATTATGTGATCAAGTAATATCACATATCTGGCTCTTCTAGTTAGAAGAAGACCAACCCTTAAAGAAGAGATTAATCTTATCGCAGCATTCAAAAATACAGAACTTGTCATTCGCATACCAATTCCTCGTAGAAAATTACTCAATAACCATACCGAATAATAAGAATTATTTTTAATATACAGGGTGGTGTAAAACTTCTTCTTTAGGTGCCTATTCGATTTCGGATGTACGGCGATCCCCCCAACTTAGCCAAGAAGGCTGTACCAGGGAAATGTTAATGTTAATGGGGTGGTGATTTGCCTTCCCCTTAGTCCACAAATCAATTTTGGATTTATTTAGATCATTAAAATTTTAAGGATTCTTCTTGGCATATTACTCTCGGTGGTTTGCCATTGCCTTCCCAGGGGAGACTGTCAGAATAAAGTTCTTACTTCACTCGGATTCGAACTGGGTATTTAGCGTTCATAGTCAACTCGCGTTACCGCTAAGCTCCGACCGCCTCATAAGTGTAAAACTAGAAAAACAATTACTTGAATCGAATTACCTATTAGATCTACAGATTAACGTGGAATCCAAACCACAGTATATATTATAAATTTTTTATCTAATAGGATCCTTGTAATTCTATTTTATTAGCCGATTTTTAAAGTTGAACTGTACAGTGCTTTGAAAACAAATCGATTTGTTTTCCTAACAGTGATACTTAAGCGGGTAGCTTAGTTTGGCATGAGGGTTGGAACTTTTCTTGAGGTTTACATTATTGAATCAGCTGTTATCAAATTTAGAAAGGAAACTAAATAATCTGGTAAGTTATTTGACACACATATTTAACGATGGACTACTTTTATTTATGTTTTTAACCTCGAAACTTTCAAAACTAATTTTGGATTGATTAGTTAAATTTTGGGTTACTACAAAAACTACTGACGAAGTTATTTAGTTTAATAAAGATATTAAGTGACAATAAATGACCCCTGAAACTTTAGTCAACTTTGAAAATTATGGTATTGAAGTGAAAAAATATTTTCCTCTATAGAAGATATTCTTTGAATTCGTACAGTATCAGCAGTATGGTAAAATAAAACTGTTTTTTTTATGAGCAAAATCTTTTATTATTTTGTAATTCAAATAGTAGGTAAATATTTTGGTTTAAAATAGTAATCAATTTATGCGATTATCATCGTCGTACGTAGTACGACCACTGTCGTATTTTTCTATTTGAATTCTTCAATAGAAATCATTGCAATACTGAACGGAAATCATATGGCATCTGACTATTATTATTTACTAATACAAACTTTATTTGCATAAAAATTAGTTTTATTTTGGTTTTCAGCTTTTGTAATAAAGAATATAATATCTCAACTTTCTATCGCAATTTCCATCACGTTTCCATCAGTAAAATTTTCAACCTTCTAATGAAATTAAATAATTGAGTTACGTATTTGAATTCTTTGTGTCACAGTTCTTAAAAGAAATTTTTGGATGCAAACTTTTTAAGCCTTGAGTTATTATTGATTACTGCAATTTATTATAAATTAAATCAATTTTAAAATTCTTATATTTATAGACACAATATCAGTATGCTCTCCAATGAAGGGAATGTTATATAATATATTTATGTCTATAATAATAATGTATTCATTCCAGGATATGTTTCCCACAAGATTTAAATCTATAAGAATGCACAACGCCTAAATCGAGCAACTTTTGTAAAGAGTCCGCTCCTATGTGCGAAAAACGAGATGAAGCTACTCCTTTAGCTACTCCATTAGCTATAAAAGCATCATAATTTTCTTCGTGATAATAGTAATAAAGAATAGTAAACTTTTCTGTATTTCACGACTTCAAAGTACACAGAATCTTATGAATTTGTAACAAAGTTTTACAATTTATTTGAAGTTTTCGATGTAGCTTAATAAAATTAATTTCCTTTCGTAAATTTCAATACTTCAAAATTGAACGTCACCCTTTTATTGTTGTAATATTCGCAATTTCTAAATTAAAGAAATTTTTAATTTCACTTTTGAGACTGCTAATTAATTTTAGATTGCAAATAAAACAGTAGCTATTATTTAATTCAATTTTAATTTCCCAAACAACTTCAGACCTGAAATACCCAAATCTTATTATTGAAATTAGAAATTGTTTATGCACCCTCTATATAAAAAATTCCCAAAGGTGTTCAACAACCGTCTCTATTTAAACCTTACTGCAACAGTAGCGGATCGTTTACTAACTCAAAATAAATTGGTTTACTTTAAATTAATATACACTTTATAGAAAATCAAAATTTAAACGGTTGAATTATTAAAAATTATAAGAGATTTCATCGTGGTTTAGGTTTCCTCAATAAATCAATAAAAATGCAATTATTTCAAATCACTGAAAAGATTATTTGGTTTTATCATTTCTTTATTATTTTATGAGACATCAACCGATATAATCTAGAATTTTTGAGCGTCAAGATTACCACTGTAAGGACGAATTATGGCTTAATATATAAAGTAACGTTCAATATTTTCTCTTAATTAAGTTTGTCAAGTAATCGTTGTCTTTCAGTTAAACTTTGCTGTCTTATTTATCAAAAATTGTAACAATGGAAAACCTTCTTTATTAAATTTAATAAATAATAAGGACAAACATAATAAATTTCTGCAGCTTTAAAAGTACTTAAGTTGTAATATTTTGAAGTTCCTTGATACATTTTTGACAAAGGAAACTGTAGATTTAGTCTTTTTAGTATTTTTTTTGTTCAAAAGTTAATTTTTTAAAACTTTGTCAATTATAAAAAATGAAAATAATATAAACTGACACAAAAGGTAATCAACGTTCTCTCTGACGAATTATTTTCTTCGTTACAGTTATTTCCTGTTACGAATAATAAAAAAATTTGTTTGTCAGAAATTATTACAGAAAATCTATAAAAATGTTAGCTACCAATTATATTCTTTCATTATGTATAATGATCACAAGATGTACTACAAAGAAAACTGTAAATATTTAATATAAGGATTGTTATCGATAAATTTTATTCAAATTTTGTATAAGGGGGAAAAAATAAACATATTGGTAATAATTATGCAGTCAGCAGGAAATGAAATTAGTTGAAACAAGGTTTTTTAAAAATTCCTTTGTTGAATGTGACGTTGATTTAAAAACGATTTATAACTGCAAAGGATTTTATGGATGTTATCAATTTATGTTTATTAAATTATTGAATCCTTTGCATGGCATTACCATTGCATTGTATTTTATATTATTACGTTTTCACCATTTTGATTTTATGAGAGCATCATTTTATAACATATACTGTATAATTTTAGTTTTTATTTTTTCTGTATGAAAACCAGAAAAGTATTTTTAGTTAAATTACGTACAATTTGTTCATAATAGACAAATTATTATTATATTATAGTAATTTATGATTTTTATTATAGTTATAAATACAATAGGTACAAGAAAAAACTACATAATTTTATTTTAAATAAACAAAGTAGTATAAAATCGTTAAATATTATAAATTACAGAAATTGATTCTAATTTTACCTGAAGATTTGCCTCTGGGAAATACTCAACCCATATAGTGAATTTTTATTGCAACTAATTACCTAAATGAAATTTGTACAAACTTTTACATCAATCTGTACGTTTGAGAACTTCAGTTGATAATAATTTGACATGTGATTTTTCTTCAAGTTTCAGTTTTCTTATGTTTGAGTTGGACAGTAAAATTCGTTGATTTAGGTTTCTTATCATTGCGATTTGAGTGACCCCGTGAAATTTTTATGAAATTATATTTAATTATTTCTAGAAGTGCTTTCAGTCGAATGATATCTTTCAAATTCTACTCGCCCTCTCTGGGGCGACGATACAAACTCCATTATGTTGGAGTTTAGTCAAATTACCATCACCATTGATTGAAACATTGATTGATGTATGGATATCATCTGTTGAATTTGCAGTTAGTCCATCTTATATTCTCCGATAACCTCATTATCTCGCAAACCACAAATTTGAATGAAAAATTTTAGAGGTAACATTAAAAAGTAAGCCTTTGCGAAATTAAGCCTGCAAACCGTTAAAAATGTAATTTTCAGAAGAAAAATTCATCCAATCTTGTTTGCAGTAATGTATTAAAGTATATCTTGTGTTTTTACAATAATTAATAAAAGTCCCATTAACTTTTCCACGCTTTCCGACACTTTCTGGATGGATTTGTTACACAATAAATCCACCTAAACGCAATGCCGATCTCCTTGAACACAAGACGGCTTAGGGACCACTAGAGCGTCCACGGTAAAGAATGACATCGACGTTTACTTCGTAGCAAAATTCGCCAGCAAACAAATTCAGTGGTAGGTCATGGGTACTTTAGGATATATGGTCTAAATGGTAAGCGCCGTGATATTTGTCACTCGCTCTAGCGTCGCCGAAATAAACAAACAAAATAAAACAAAATGGCCCATGATGAATAATAATTAATCCTAAACTATAACTGGTGAAAAAGACGTCAACCGAGGCTTACACGGAGATATACTGGACTGGCCATACTTTAGCCTACGGTTCTCAGTGTGCCGCAGCGCATTCTCCAATCCACCCTATACACAACTAACAACTAGTAACTTAAAAAAAGATACTGCTCCAAATATGCTACTGAGTCCTGTCCTGTCTAGCTTTACGAACCTATACAAAATAATCACAAAGAACCGACAAGTTACCGGCAAATAAAACCTAGAAGTATAATAAACGACAATATAATCAGTGAAATAACAAAAAGTACCTTTTTTTAACATATACAGGGTGTTCCAAAACTTAAAGTTATCCCTTGGAGGACTGATAGGCCAGCTCATTACTGACCATAATATCAAAATAAAGGGTAAGGGGTTCCTAAATCCAACTTCGGTACCTATCTATGTGATATTGGAAACGAATTACACGTCCCTGTAACAACAAGATCGACCAGATCCATGTTGTGATAGTTTTCGTAGAACAAATGACATTTCATGCAAAGCTGCGGGTATCTTATTAAGCAAAGGATAAGGAACTTATGTCTTGTATTGTATAAAAGCTATTTTATGCACTAACAGGACTTACACTAGCATAATCTCAGTAAAATAAAATTGAATACATTATATCAATAAATGTTTAAGAACCTTATGAATTATGTCAGTTTGACATTAATTATTATTATTATTATTATAAGATGGGGTCTTTATGTCTTAAGTATTTATGTCTTAACTCCCTCGGGATTTGAAATTATTCAAATATATTGAGATTTGCAAATACATTTTAATATACAAATAGGCCATTAATTTTTATATCATACGTAGTAAATGACCATCTCTCTTCGGAAAATGCTGACAAACCACCAAATGAATATACAAAAACAACTCTTCTCGAAATGAAGTGTTTTTACATTTCCGTGGTTCTGATTCCACGTAATTCATTTATATAGTTACAACATAGGCGTAGCAGAAAATTGCTTCTAGAGAGAGGTACAATAATTGAAGAAGGAATTGTAAAAGGCAATCTTACCAGATGAGGCAAATAGCCACTAACCCATCAAATCTAATTAAATGTCCCTTTCCAACCGAATACCAAAATGCTTTTTTTTCTCAAAGAAAATTACAAAATGAACATACCAATTGTTTGTATTCTAAGAAAAAAAACAGTAAAATAAAAATTACTAGGTAAAGAAGTCATTAAAGTGCTGAAATTCATTTTTGATGCAATATAGAGGTCGTAAAAGTGTTTAAGATTATTTGTCTGTTAATGATTTCATAGTTGTCTAACTTAGGTTATAAGTTTTCTCGAGTCGAGGACTCATTTCAAATTTATAGCAGATTCATAAACAAACAACTTTAAGAAACTCTGAATCCATCACTTCAACTATAAAATGTAAGCATAAAATGAGTTATTAACTATAATTTTATTATTTACTCTAGAAAATAAGAAGAACGAACTTTACCGAAGTATTTTATGTACTTCTTATTGTGATGCCTTTGCTTCTTACATAGGCAGGAGAGGTAGAACGATTAAGTTGGTACAAAGGTTACTGACGGTAGAGAATGGAATGATATTATTGTAAAATAAAATAGTGATTAGATTAAAATTGAGTTGGTAAATGAGTTTATGTAATTTTGGAAGGTGGAGAAAATAAAATTTGATGGTTTGAAGTGTTAATTGGGTGTAAAATTGAAACACCGGGTGATAGGAGTAATTGCATAATATTTGGTCATTTTGAACGAAATTGGGACGGTAATGAAAGTAATCGAAATTGATTTTAGGGACAGGATAATAAAACGAAGTAAACAAATTAAAATCAATTGCATATTTTCAAAAATAAAATAATTTAGCAGAAAGGGATACATTTCATTAAAAAAAGTTTGAAATGAAAACAAATTGACACTTTCATAAATATAATTCCGATAGAAAAAATAATGTTCTAATTGACTGGAGAAAAAATTTTTAATATAATATTCGGTTGTATTTTGTTTTAATTTGAGCATTAAATGTGTACATTTATGTTTTGATACTACAAGGAATTCCAGCTGCGAAACTGCTAAAATGCTGTTTTAGTGGATTTCTGGATATTAAGTTAAAATTTGGTAAAAATTTACCACATTAGCCACATCAGCACTTATTTGTGACGAAGTTCAAGGATAAGTCGACCTTTTTAGTTTAGTTTAATTTTATGATTTAAAAGATGCATGTTTGCGTGACATAGCGTGGTTACAATTTGTAGGTATTCTCTATCATTCATTGGTGTTTTTTTAAAACAAAAAAGTGTAGCTGTTTTCTTATGGTTTAATTTCAATGGTTATATCAACTATCTTAGAAGTTTAGTTTAAAGTAATACACCTTGTACACCGCCGCCTCTTCCACGAACACCAACACCTCCCCCAAATAGCAATTTATTACAAACTTTGTAGTGCATCTTATCAGAGGAAAATTTAACGCATCGGAGCTAAAGCTTCATAATGAAGTGGGGTCTTGCCTTGCTTCCATAGAAAGCTGGCAAACGCCAATTAGATTAAAATATTTTCTTCTATCATTTTCTATGGTTAAAAAATTGTTAATCTTTATTGACTCTTGCAAGCAAGGCAAGACCCCATTTCATTGTGAACTCCGCTTAACATCAGACTTCGTATAATGTGGTGTTGAGCCTACATAAGAACTAGGATACGCTTGCGACCCAAATGCCGCGACATCAACTCCACAATCGGGTTGCAGATAAAAAAATTTGCATGTAATAATGAAAGTGACAATAATTTCGCTTTGTCGTATCGAAGAAATTCCGTAGAGCACTTTCAAATTCGATTTCTGTTGCGAGTTCCCAACTTAGCTAAACCTAACCCAAGGAATCATGGCCGGGCGGAGCTAAGGTACAGAAAAATATATTAATTATTTCGACTTTATGTTTATATCAATTGGTGGAATTGGGTGTCATCTATTGCGCAAGATTTTGGCTCCGCCCGGCCATGATTCCTTGGGTTAGCTTTACATACATTGAAATGTATGTAATTAGATAGTTCGGATATTTAAATTGCTTTTTTGTTTACCCAATCATTTCATGTAGATGGAACCTTTTGATTGATTCCTTCGGGGGAACCCAATTATATTTACAATATTTGAAACGAATTGCAAGGGTTTCTCAGCTCGGTCGAACTTTGATTGATAAATTTGGATGACGCAGTGTTGAAATTAGTACACCAGATGATGAAAAGAATGTTTGTAGATGAAGCAGTGTTTAGTTTAAATAATTGGCAATTAATGCATCCGTTATCTTCCACTCAGGAATCAACTCAGAACCTAATATGAAAGTAAGTCATCGAAGCAGTGATGCACACTTTTGAGCAGTTTGCAAGAAATTACTTAAGCCAAAAAATTTTCATTTTCAAATTTTCCATTTATTTATCAAGATTGTTCTTGATTACATTATCGTACTAGTGCAACTACTTGTGTTATTAGCTAAGAGTACTGCAAAAAAAAAAAGAAAAAATATTTGAATGTATTATTCTAATTTATACAATTTTTATATTGATATTGATTTTGCAAATAACTCTATTAGGAATATTAAAGTGTAAATATACGTATCAACAAAGTTCGAAGTAATGAAATACACTTTCAAATTTATTAAAATGAAATATTTCGCTTAGGTGTTCTATTCTATTTACAAGAGGATTTATGTTCCAGAAATTATGGGAGAGATATTGGAGAAGTGAAAACTTTGTAAAAATCATTATTTAAAAATAACGGTAAGTTACTTCTTTGCCTTATTTTAAATATTAGGAAAATATTACTTGAACAAAAATTTTATTAAAATCTTTTTATGCACAGAATTTAATCTTATTTAAGTTTTACTTTTAAAATACTTTTCTTTTATAAAAATATTATCCCGAATAAGCCATAAGATTCTTAAATCCAAAGTTTTTCCTTTTTGTAAATTAGTGAACGTAATTTTGTTTAATTGCATAAAAGTATAATAATTTAATTTGATCAACGAAAAGCAGTAAAATTTCTTATTTAACGAACTGTAAGCAATAAATTTATATTAATATTTAATTACTATTTCCTTTATAGCAGCTGCAATAAAACAGCTTTAGCTTATGGGTTACTTTTTGATGTAAAACATCTTCTAATTTATATTGTTTATTGATTGATAAGAAATCCGAAGAGAAATTATTGAATTTCTTGCTGAACAATTCAGAAGCACCGAATTAGCTAGAAATGTTTTTTTTATTTTATTTTTGAATTTGCGATAATAGTAATAATTTGCTTGTAATATTCCATTTAATTATTTCTGCTTGTTTTAAACTAGACCAATATTTACAATAAAAAATATATTATGATCAATATTTGTACAAACGAATTTCGGGTTTTAACCCGAGATAGCAAAAGGTAAGTATAAAATATAAAATTTTTAAATCAGATCTTCTTTCTATTAATAAATTGAGACAACTGAGCTTAGTGCTATTGATTATTATAGAAGCATTTCAATAATATAATTACTAGTAATGAAAAGGCAGGTCATATAATATATCAATTCGTAGTGATTAATTTAAACAAAAAAATTGCAGTAAAGAATATTGCATCATCATAATTCTCATTAAGTTCATTTCAAGTAACAAAGTTTGTAATATATTATCTTCTAAACGGATTTATTCTTTAAACATTATATTTCTTTACCTTAAAGTTTTACGAGTGCTATCTCAACAAGCTTTACAGTTTTCTTCAATATTTTGAGTACAATTTTCTATTACAATAATTATCATGGAAATATTAGTTCCCATAAAATTATTTATCGTAAAAATTGCCAAAAGCCCTTAAATTTAATAATGAAAACCTGTCAAAAGTTAAATTCAAAAATTAAGTTTAAAATGACGTCAACTTTCTCAACTGTCGTCAATGAATTTCCATTATGTTTGACGGCATCTCTGCATATCATTTTTATGCATTTAATTTGACGTATACAGTTTTACTTGAGATGGTAAAGACTTCATAAAAGGAAGCATAGCAAAAATTGCTATTGTAAACAGCATCATAAAAGTTGAAAGAGCTCAATTGCGATTGTTTGAAATTCAAATGCTTTCTCTACACTGCGTCAAAAACTTTGCGATTATCGTCTCATATACTATGAGAAACACATATAAAAATATTGTTTTTCTCGATAGAGCCTTTACACAGAGAATGTTTCTCTTTACATTATTTATTTCTTTATAAAGTTACTGCTCGGATCAAATTTGTTATGCTTTAAATATGGCGATGCAATTGCTGGTAGGGAGTTTATCCATAGACTCAATAAATATTTGCTGTTCTTTGATATTCCACTATAAATATGCATTATTAAATTGATAAAATTTTAAATGTTCTTATTTTTTAGTTACTTTATAGAATATGATTTTCAAAAGCTTTCTGTTAAATATTTCGAGTATACACCGCAAACTCTCGTACCTTTTCTGGTTTTGATACAAAAGGCAATTACAAAGTTTTTAACTGTCGTAAAACTGATTGTCAGCTTATGAAGAAGCGGATCTTTACTTAGGATAGCGCATATTTGATAGAATAATATTTATTTTACACCATGGACCTTGTTACTTGTAACGTGATAAGCATGATGGAACAATAATATCTGTTAACAAAGTGAAGAAATAAAATATATTTGAGGACAATTTTTCAACAAAAATGATGATTACATACATTTCCCCAAAATTTGTATAAAAAGTGATAAAATAAACATACATTTTTATTATGTAAATAGAAATTCAGTTAGGTACTTCATCACATTAAATCAAAATTAAGAAACTTTTTAATATTTCATATAAAAATCCGATGCTATGTAAATGTAACAGCATTAACGTTACTTCTTGATTCAAATATAACTAAATAAATTGGTCGACTAATCTTTATTTAATGCTTTTAAAAAATTTCCACCGCTTGCCTTCCTTTGACTCTTCTGGAGTTAAATACAAATAAGTAAATGTATGTACTATGTACTTGTATAAATTCCTCGTTGTAACCGTAGAATATGCTTAAAAAATAATTCATTTTATGATTGAATATTTTATGTTATGTTTTCGCAAATAATTCTATTTGTTAAATTGAATAATTTTGTAAATTTACAATTCTCATATTGATTTCTCTTGGAGATATAATTAAATTATGGTTTAGATTTAGTTGAACAGTTTGAGTTAAAATTATTAAATTAAACAGGAAATTGAATTAAAACATCAAACTTTTAAAATAAGTTAATGAAAACTATCTGGAGAGTAAAATGATCCTACCGCAGGGTTAAATCCTTTCCGTAAATAGAAATATAATAATAATAATAGAACATTATTCAGTTAGCATCGTACGTGTGTAGAAGGCTTTAGACATAATGCCAAGATGGAGCTTTAGAAAAGTGCCTGAATTTTTGTTTGACCATCACAGTAAAATAAAATTTTGCAAACGTTGTACTTTATCTATTCGTAGTGAATTTATAAAGCTGATTCTCACGTTTTCGCCGATGACGAAAAGCCTTACCTTTCAGAAATTTGCTTTTCGTTTTTTAAAGTTTCAAGTTTATATTCTTTTAATCAGAGCGTCAATTCCCCTTTCAGGTTTAGTTAAAAAATTTTGCATGATAAAAGTTGAAATCACATCCAAAAGAAATTTTTGGAAATTGTTAACAATCAATCAAAAGAATACAAAAACAATTTATGGCTTGTCCAAATCACCATTTAATTATTATATTTTTGCAAAGGTAATCGTGTGTTATAAATAAAAATTTACACAAGAAAATGTATTTTACAAAAGGATAACACTTTAGAACATAAATAAAGCGCAATAATTTTGCACGAGAGAATGAACACCTTTTTAAAAATGAAACAAGAACTCCCATGCAAAAGATAAATAATTTTATAATAACGAATCACAAACCACAAAAAATCGCATACAATAAAATATCTGGCATACAAAATACAAAGGTTTGTTTAAAAAATAAAATTTATTACTTTTGCAAAAATTGCGTTCTTTCTTAAATTTTTAAGTGCTGCTAAACCAAGAAGGATAAAATTGCTGATCAAATTACGTGCTGAAAATAAATCAATTAAAGTAAATTTTTACAAAAATTAGCACTGTTGCGAAATTTTAATTAGTGAATCATTAATTTTAATTATTAATTTGACGTTTTCTTGTGTTTCAATTTTGGTAATTCAACGTCTTGGAGAGGAAGGAGTTGTAATAATTAAAATGGGTATATTTTAGGACAGCAATAATGAAGTTTTATTTATGAAGTATTTTAAAATTTAAATTTCTGTTAATTTTTACACTACCTCATTTTTTTTGTACAAATTTCAAATCTCGTTTTTTTAATCCGGTTCACAAAATAAGCAATAACTAAGCCGCATCCCAACAACCAACCCGAGTGCAATACTGAGATTACATTCTGTACTTGGCAAAGCAAATGTTTGACTAGGTATTGAAAATATTGAATATTTGCATTATCAACAAATTTTAAGCACGTAATTGATACTATTATTTTTGTTTTGAAAACCCGACAAAGTAGTACTTTTTATGATTTTAGTAATACATTTGCTAAAATTAATTATTCACCCTTAATATTTTACGTCTCTCAATATTTCACGTGGAAAAAAATCACAAAACTCAAAACGGAGCTGCTACATTTTTCATTTTATTTTACTTACCTATTTTCTCGTACGCAGCTTTTGTTGTTGCCACGACAACCCAAATGGCAAAAAACTGTAACACCCACATTCTTTTTATATTTAATAAAAAGTTAAGTAGTGTCCTTTTTGTAAAATAAATTTATAAGCACAAGATACTGTAATGGTAGTGAATAACAATCCATAATGCGGGTAGCTTTTGTCTGTAACACTAATGACCACATCTACTTTAATTACTGACCCAAAAATTATTCACTTTTTGCTAGTAACTTGAGATTTTACAGCAAAATGTCATTGCTTTTTAAGCGAAACTTTATTGAAAAATTAACGCAAATCTTTAAATGCCAAAGTAAAATGATTGAATTTTAAATGGGGGTTATTAAACATCCAGTTAAAAAAGTGAAAGAAAAACACACATTTCCAAAGTAACCGTTTGGTTTAAAAAAAACATTATAAATTATTACAACTTTTACTGCTGTCGCAACTTTGTTTTTAAGTCAAAGAAGAGTTTTGACTAATACGATAAGTTTTAATTTATTTACGTCAAAAGAGTCAAGAGCATAAAGGAAGTCACTACTGAGGAATATACTTCGATAAGTTTTCCTTCAATTATAATTTACATTGTTTTTGTTTACACAGTTGTGAAACTTCATAAACTCGTGAAAGATATTATTTAAAACGGTGATCGTCGAGTCCGGGCAGAGTTCCGGGTTCTACTGAATTCAATTCCGGGAGTCGTACTGGAAACCGTTGCAAGCTATGCGCTTGTGCTATACAATGTGTTGTTTTCCGTATGATTTATATACATTTTCTTAATTGTAGTTGGGAATCAATTCGAGTAAAATCATTTTCCAGCTAAAGTTTATACTAAATTGTAGTTAGGTAGATAGATAATTAAAATCGCAAAAATTAAATTTATATCCATCGCCGATTTCAGTAAAAAGATACTACCGAATTACAACAGCAGGTATACAAAAAATTTGAATAAGCTAAATAAATTAGAATCTGAAAATCCAATAATTCATCATAAAGTGTCGATACGTTGTTATGATAACGAAGTAAATGATATTGAAATTTTATAATTCCAAATATGTACACTAACTTTTAAACAGTTGTTTGTTTATTATTTTTTTTTAATTAATTTTGTGTGTCCATTTGTTACTTTTAATGTAATTATCTTCTATCATGTTGATTATTTGGTATATATAATATTGAATTATTTTCTTTTGGTGGCTTTTAAAAGCCACTGTCTCGATATTAAAACTATTGCAAAGGCTGGATGCTTCCGATTAGGATTAAATCCAAAAAGAATATTACATCCGATTCTTTCCAATTTTTCTAAGGAAAGTAAAATTTACAAAATTTGCATTAAAGTTGTGCAAACGAAGTTATTCATATTTAACTTTATCGTCATAAACTATGTAGACTCCCAAAAGCTATTTTCTAACGTCCGACGTTATGAAAATTTAACAAGTAATAATAAAGTAACATAGCGAGTGGTTCAAACATTCAGGGAAATATAATCTGGTTCAACAATTTCTTTTCTTCCATTTTTATAAAATTTTACGTTTATTCCGATGCTCTCAATCTGATTAAAATTGAAACGCTGGAAGTTAGCGTTCTAACGTTTCCCAATCCCATGGTGCTATGAAAAAGTTTAGGATAAATTGATAATTCTAACAATGTTACCCGGAGATTACTAAAATTCGTGTCCTTTTAACGCAGAATCAAACTGAACAAGTCCCGTCGGTGTGCAAGACTAAAGGCCGATGTGCTTAGATTAAACAAACTCGCACTCAGAAATAATCAAGTTTTACCAAAAAGGTCTCCTGACCAAAGCTGAAGGTGTATGATGTATATAAAAAAATAATTACTGTTAGCAAATAACCAAATCCTCGCCAATCCTTGATTATAAGATAGAACATCGCATCGTTGCAAATAATAATTTTATACTGCTAAAAGTTACAGTTGTTTTCCTTTATTTACAATGTTTTTCAACGAAGTAATTAATTTTTACTAAAAAATGACTTTTCTACAAAAGCACTATTTTAGATACGTAAAATCAAACTAATTTTGTAAAATTAAATAGTACTTAAATTTGCGGTGTTTAATCATCACAATTTATTCTTCAATCTCAACACTGTTGCTTCTTTAGGCTATAGAGCCCCTTTAATATACAATATCCTTACTAGTTTAGAAATTGGATGATAGTGATGGATTTCAAATGACTATCTCTATTATTATTCAACGTTTCGAGTATTTTTACTCTAATATAATATATCATATAAAAAATATATTGCTGTGTTGCATTTGGAGTCCCAGAATAGGGGAGCAAACAAAAATTTAGCATTTTTCTGGATTTCAAAATTTTTATATAATTTTGGATGATAGAAATGGTATCTATACATTTATAAAAATTATTTGAGTACCACTAATACAATTTTAGTTCATCTGCATGAGGCCAAGTATTTAAACTATCCAATCCGTTGAAGTTGAAATAAAAAACGGTAAAAATTATAATTTATTGGTATATCACGGTTAGGAATGAATCAAATAATCAATTTATTGTTTACATAGAGAAAACTATAATTAAAAGTAAAAAAAATATAATATGCACTAAACATTTTGGTATTGATACAACAAACGGCAAAGTAGATGAATATGTGGACGTTGGAAAGCTATAAAATTTAAAGTGACACACCGCATTTGGATATTATAAAGTCATTCTAACATTCAAAAGTAATAACACAATTGCATAGGTGTAATTTCTCAAATAAACTCGCACCGTTTATTTGAGAAATTACACCTATCCACCACAAATCGTATGGATGTGTAGTTTCCCAAATAAACGATTCAATTATTATTAGTGACTGGGAGGACAAAAGGATATTAAATAATTAAAAATTGACTAATATTTAAAATGAAAATGAATACGAAACTCCGAAGATAACTGCAAAAATAGACACCCAAATCTTATAATTCTTCAAAATTAATATAAAGTTGGGGAAAAAGTAATCCATTATTTTGTCGTTAGATGGCTTTATTATACATATCTGGTGATCTATTCGTCGGATCGGGTAATCCCTATGCTTTTTGGAAAGGTGGGTTTGTGTACTAAAAAAACTTGGCAGTTTTGTGATTGGTCAAACCAGTTTCAAGTTATAGTCCGGCAAAAATCTATGTAAACAAAGAGAAAATTCGATACATTTTACAGTTTTGCATCGATAAGACGGCATCGCAAGTTAGGCGGTTGAAAATGTGAATAATACAAACACATGTAATTTTGTTTTCGTCAATTCTGCTCCTATAATATCGATATTAAAGATACAGAAAGCTCTGGAAGGTCAATCGTCGAAAACGTCGATAAAATGATGGAGATGATAAAGTTAGACCGGCATGCGAGTAGTCGTAGCATTGTCCTTAAGCAAAAATCGACCAGAAAACCATTTTGAATCATTTGAAGAAATTTGCATTCAAAAATAAGGTTTGGGTGCCACACGAGTTGACACAAAAAAACCTTAATGCACCGTATTTCCATCGCGAATTCTTGGCCAAACGTTAAAAAAATGCACATGGTGACTGCGGATGAAAAAATGGATCACATACCACAAAAAGATCGTCGTCGAAAACGCCCAAACGGTGGTCAAACCAGAATTGACTGCCAATAAGTTAATGCTGTGTGTTTGGTGGGATTGGAAAGGAATCATCCACTACGAGCTGCTCAGATTCAATTAGAACTTCTACTGCCAAAAATTGTACCAGTTGAAGCTGGCGATTTACCCAAAGCGACCAGAATTGGCCAAAAGGAGAGCAGTCGTCTTCCATCAGGACAACGCTAGGTCACATACGTCAATAATGACTTGCCAGAAACTCAGGTAGCTCGGATGGGAGGTTTTAATACATCCACCTTATAGTCCAGACCTAGCACCAAGGAACTATCATCTTTTACTGTCCATGTCAAACGCTCAAAAGTGGTGTAAAACTGGCCTTAAGAGAGGCCTGTGAAGATTGGTTGTCCGAGTATTTTGCCAAGGGGTTTTATGAGAGAGGAATCATGAAATTACCATCACAATGGTAACAAATAATTGAACCAAACGGCACATATTTGGCTCAAATTGAATGATTGTAACCATGTTAAATAAAGCATTAAACTAAACGCCAAAATAATGGATTTCTTTTTCCCCAACCTCACAATAATTAAAATACATACAGAGAAGCCTGTAAGTCCAAACCGTTTAGGAATCGAAAACACATTCTGTTTTAAACATGTTTCAATTTAAGCAGGCTTTTACATTGCTTTTGTAAATCTTAAACTACGAAACATTTCCTTGGTAGACAAGATTCTATCAGCTTAGCAGGTGTCAGGCTTACACAAATTTAGTTCAATACAATTTAGAAAATTATTGTGCAATACTTAAATTTTTTTCATAAAGTTTCAATAATTTATCTCTGCCACGTGCGAATTTCTGAATAACCTCACAATATTCTAGAAACTTGACGTAAAATTTGGTAATCAAGATTGAATTGAAATATGACCCGTATGATTATATTATTATTTGTTCAAATTTTATTTAAATTGTAAAATTTTTAAGATTGGCTTCCAATTTATCATCGATTTGCATCCATATTTACAAATTTATTATTTAGGTTAGAAATCTGCGAGGTAACACTGAGCGGTCAAATTAATTTGAAGTTACCTTGTGTTGTCGCACCCTTTCTCTTCTTCTTCAGTCTATCCTAGTCCATTCCTGGACCATAGGCATCTCCAGTAATGGAGGTATTGGCCATAACTCACTAAGCTGGCCAGGCGAATTGGTGAGTAGTCCTCAAATCGATTTTTGGACTACAGTTGTTTTACATCCAGTAGCAGTTTGCTAGGCGGCTAACCTTCAGATGTAACAAAACTTTCGGTGCGTTTAGAATGCGTGGAGTGCTTTAGATCACCGCAGGTTGCAACTGAAACAGACATGCACATCTAGATCACTACCAAGTAAATAAAATACTGCAGTTAATTTGTAGGTATGCGTATAATTGTGATAAAATCAATTGTTGTACCAAACTGGTATAATTGCACAGTCAATGTACGCAAACACTTTCCTATTGACTAATTGTTTTATTTGAATCATTTGGCCAATCGCAAAAGTTATCATAAAAGTACGATAAATTGTAACAAAAACTATCCTCTGAATCGCAACACCTAATGAGAGGCGGTAGACCCAAACAGAAGCCAGAGTCCGTCAAAATGCGGAGATAACCTCTCCAGTTTGTTTGCCACGATGTTAATAGACTAACTCTTTATTCGTGCGAAGGCATGGGTAGTGGATTTCTGAAAAAAGACCGGTAGCGTAGGAAAACTAAAAAAGAACGCAATGAGTAATCAAATGCTACAAGATATGCTATCACAGTTGCAATAATTGTAAGGTGTTTGGTTGTGGGAAACAGACACAGTAGCCAATGATATCAACAATCAAAAAGTGCACACACTCTAAATATAAACAAGTACCCAATAAAACTAGTAACCGCTAACGGTTACTCAAAATTGAATACAAAAGCCAAAACAACACTTCACTTCACACGAATTAGATAAGTTAAAATTGCTTAAAAATTCCAAAATAAGTCAATTATAACCAAACCACAACAACGGCAGACATGTTTCGATCTTGTTAGATCTCATCAGTGACGTACAGTTATGGATTTGGTTATAATTGACTTTAAGTTTTTACCTATATAGCATTTTGTCGACAAGATTAATTGAATTATCCGATAATCCAAAAAATGACATCAACAATTCGCGCAATGCTAATAGGTATAAAACGACCCGTTTATATAATAAAATAAACACACGGATGTGATGTGGAAGCACTTTTCCGAGAAGTCGTGAAGACATGTCATTACGACAGTACTAAATATGTTGAGGATAAACCTTCAATCAAGACCCTTCGCGAGGTCAAAATGGCGCAACTTAACCAGTTGCCAAGAATTGTAAAAATTCGAAAATAAGTCAATTATAACCAAACCACAACAACGACAGACATGTTTCGATCTTGTTAGATCTCATCAGTGACGTACAGTTATGGATTTGGTTATAATTGACTTTAAGTTTTTACCTATATAGCATTTTGTCTAAATACCCCTTCCCCATTTAAACAGGGAAGCAGCACACACGCCACAGCCCGTGCGGACTCTGTTCAGTCTGCACCATGTATTCCGTGGCAGGGCGAAACCAGGTGGCGTCTGTTCGGTGTGGAGAATGTCGCGGATCTCAGGAGGCGCTTCAGCTTGCCATTCTCGTTCCCATTCCTGGTCCAGGCTGAAGTTGTTAGCGAGCAATCGTTCAGCGGTCTGAATGGGCGGCTTTCTGGAGCGCAGTCTGTGGCCCAGTTGTGCGATGTCTTCATGGAAATAGGGGTGCAAAGTTAACTCGCCTCCACGTGGTGCACCCTGGGTAACGCTAAAGAGTTAACAAATACGGCGGGCATACTATTCCCATCTTTATCCTGCCCCAAAGTACATTATCGAAAGAAACAAGAATGAAAAGAAAATTCCACAGCAATTTAAATTCACCAGAAAAACCTGGTCATATTTCATCTATTTTGTTGACCTTGCTTATTCATGTGTCGCAATTCTTCAAACAATTATTCATGTTTCAGCAGGTGTGATGCATTTTAACCCTATGGTTATGTTCAAAACTTTGATTCAAAATCAAGGTTTCTGTATGGGTCAAAGAAGACGATAGAACTCTTTAAGCTTTTATTCCTCTAACTTAAATTTCAGAAGTGATGAGATTGGTTTAAGCAATTACCCATGTTCTCCATTATTGGCGATGTCTCCATATCTTTTTCAGTAAGTTGTGCAATTCCTGATGGTCTTTAACTCTTTAGGACTCTTTTATCACATTTTAGGTTTGAGCTCGCCTTACCATACATAACATTCCTAGCAAACGAAGTAGCCTAAAGCCACTAACATGATTTGTACTGCATAAGGTGAATATGTTGTAAGTCGTGAAAAAAATTATCAACAATTCCGCAATGGAGAATTTCCAAATTAAATTATCCACATGATCAAGAAGCTTTTCCCCTATATCTGGTGGAACTGGAAGGATTGATGCGATTTACTGTAAAGCGGAACCACAAAAATAAACGTTTTCAATCACAATGCAAAGGGTTGGAGGAGCTCATCTTCACTTTGGTTTAGAAACTTCTTCTGCACACGCCTTAATTGAAAATATGGGCCCTAATATTACCACTTCTTCTGGACAATGAACCTCAGAACTATACAATTTAGATCATAGAAGTATCATCAGAACATTTGCAAGCTGGTCAATAAATGTCTAGTTAAGTTTTTTCTGATTTATTTTTTTAAATAAAAGTCAAGGTTATTTGTTAAAAGAATATAAGAATTGAGTACCCTACCTACCCACCTAATATATTACAAAGGTTTAAACTTGTGCATGCATTACAGATTATTTTGACTTAATGATAACCATATAAATGTTAAATATTTTATACGAATTCCAGAAATTTAATTCCACAAAAGTATTTTTAAAAAATTACAAGTGTTGCCACAATAAAGTAATACTACATAACTTCAAGATTTTTATATTTTAGCATAAATTTACCCTAAGAGATACTGAGATACTAAATATAAATACTCCCGTCAAATTAATACATCCTGTTAGAAAATATATTAATGTCTACTAGAATACTTACCAAAGTTACTTTTTTGAATAATTTAATATAGCAACTTAAATTATTAATTTAAATATTCATGTAAAGTTTCCATAAACTATTTTGTAAACGTAGAGAGAATACGTAAGACTGTATTGTGCTATAACGAAGCCGAGCAGCTTCAAAAGGTACTGGTGGAAGTAACTATGTGGGCTTGTAAATTTTAGTTATTATTACAAAATAAGTTTAAGTTTAAAAAAGAAGAATAATATAGTTGATTATATTTATAAATCAAATTACGCCAAATGGTCCATTTCCTTAGTGTGTAATCATGTCTTCCGTGCTCAGAGATTATTACCCTCGGCTTACTTTCTTAGCTGCAATATTCCTGTTTTTCAGTGGTGCTTATCGAGCTTCCACTTTATTGTCTAGTTTTTATAGACTTGTAGCAAAAGTAAAAGAGATTCTTTTTTTCTTGGTAAAATTTATCAATGTTTTTTCTGCATCGGTTATTTCAATACACTATGCTCATATACAAAAACTTTTACGGTTGTCGAGTGTATTTTTATTCCCATATAGTTTTATTTTCTGTTCCAAATTATGTTTTATGTAACAATAATTTAAAAGGACTTTAGGGGTTATAACGTTATAATTGTATATTTATTTTTAATTTGAAATTCTTGTACGTTATATAATTAACTTTTATATGGTGTCTCGAAATTACTTTTTCATTCTAACGTTTATGCCAGATAAAAATTTTCACTTTTAAATGGAAACGAAAAGATTAAAACAAATACAGAGTGTCGTAGGAGAAAGATAAGCTTGGTCGTTAGGACTATAATTGCTTAGATTTCAAGTAAATCATGTTTCGCATTTTTGTAAATGCCAGTCTTAATTTATTACTGTGAATTGCCAAAATGTTTCATTATATTATATTAGTTCTCTAATATTATAATAAAACTTATTTCCTTAGCTCGTCATGTATCGTGCAAGAGAATAATTGCAGTAGAATTAATTCCTCCAAACAGAGTTTTAATCTATTAGGTACCAAAATGTAAGGAACATTGACTGTTGCAAAGTGAGTCTGAGGGGAGAGTAACAAGTACTTTCCAAGTCAAAACCAAACAAAAATTATTGTGAGTTTATCTGTTTCAAATAAAGCAGAAGTAATTTGGAGATATTAAAAGTGATACCACTATAGATATTTGACATGAAAACTGGATACAATTGTGGTAAGTAAATTTGTGCATTAGTGAGGAATTTATGTTACATTAATTTTGCACTAACTTGGTACACTAACTGGGTGGTAACACCCTCATTGTGCATTTAGCTAAAATAATAAGAGTCTCATTGCATTGAAATCTTCGATTGAGCTGGTAAAATTACAAAATTAGTGAAATCTTATTTTTCCTCAGTTTTATTTTAAATGGTTATTTTTTTTTTATCAGTATGTCATTCGCCTTATGTTGAGAATATCGAAAAGTATAAATTAGGAATGAAAATGTAAAGGAGAACTGAAGTTGATGAAAATTAACAAAATAAAAGTCATGAGCCCTCTAAACTTTTCAACGTAAACAAATTACGTTCATTATAATATACACAGGATAATATATAATAAGTAATAGGTATAGACAATAAGTTTTGTAATGATAATTCATTAGTATTCAGGCTGCCTTGTATGAATGTACGTACATAGTATATTTTGTATAATATTCGGTTCATTAAGACACATACATTATTATGTAGATGTACATTTTCCAGAAACTTTTCACGCTCTCAGTCAAACTGTTTCTTTTCATCATTTTAAATTAATTTTTTAATTCTATGTAGGTCCATAATAATATACTTACTTGTAAATACAGAACAATCAAAACCATTTTATAGAATTTCACATTAGTAGTAAACCTTTATTTACGGCCTAAAGCAACAGTAGGATTTTGTTCCAATTCTTAAAATCTTAAAATCGTAGAATTTTAAAAGCTTGAACAACTTCTACCTAGTATCTACTATTTCAGAGTACTCACTAATTAAATACAAAATCTACCAAGGTATCACTACCACTACAAAATCAAGCAAGGTATCGTTTCCAATAGGTCATGTAAATATCAGATCACTGTTAAATAGTTTCGATGATTTTAGTGCTGTCGTTACTACTAATAAGTAATAACTTTCAAATCATATCGGTTACCGAGAGCTGGCTTAAGCAAGATTTCCCTTCGGATTTGGTGTCCATACCTGGGTACACTTTATTTAGAAAAGATAGGCCTAGCAGGGGTGGTGGCGTCTGCTGCTATGTCCATGATTCTATAAGAAGTAAAATTATTAATACAGATGTTGTAAATAATGGGCTTATAGAACAGCTCTGGCTGTCAATGGTGATAGATGGTAAATCGTTTGCGGTCGGCACTTTGTTTCGTCCCCCTCAAGCCTCTATCAGCTCTCTCCAGGATCTCGAATTAGTGCTATCTAAACTCTACGTCGAATATGATCAGGTTATAATTCTAGGTGACCTCAATGTGGATTTGCTCAATAATAATTGTAGACTAGCCGATACCTTCAAATCTACTCTTGAATCCTTCAACATGATTCAAGTAATAGATCAAGCAACCAGAATTACCGACCATTCAGCTACATTAATTGATGTGATTTGCTTGAACGACAATTTACCTTTCTCCGGTAGCAATACTATGGACGTGTCGGACATCACTGACCATAAACTCATTTACTGCTATCTCGACTTGTCTCCCAAGAAACCGCAAGACAGCCATATATGGTGCAGGAATTTTCGTAACATTAACCAGGACGTCTTTTGGGAAGACGCCAGTAAAATAAATTGGCTTCGTAGCGTTGACGAAGCTAACATCAACAACAAACTCCAATGCATCTCATCTGATATTTTATCGCTTTTTGACACTCATGCTCCTATGCACAAGCTCAAGATTGGAATCACCAAGCCAGGCTGGCTTACGGAAACTGTACAATCTATGATCAAACTTAGAGAACAAGCATTCAAAAAGTATACCAAAACTAAGAAAATTAATCATTTTACATACTACAAAGTACTTCGTAATCTAGTGTCCCAGGCCATTAAAAATGAAAAAAAAAGCCTATTTCAAATACGAAGTTGAAGCATGTAACAAGAACCCCAAGAAATTGTGGAATTTTTTTGATCGTAGTAATGTCCATCGCAAACCCAGGAATAAAGCAAATTTGGATGATGTGGATCTGAATGTATTAAATAAGTTTTTTGTGAATGTGGCTCCTGACACGAATGTGGGCCAAATGACCATCAACTCTTTTACTACAAACAAACATCCGCTTATCACCAACGAACTGGCCTTCCACTGTGTTTCTATGAACGAAGTTGCTAAAATCATATGCAAAATGAAGTCGACCGCTACTGGCGTGGACAACATCAATTCCAAAATGCTAAAGATGGTTCTTCCTTACTGCCTCGATAGTATAACTGACCTAATCAATTCATGTCTGATTAACTCAATTGTTCCTGATGTGTGGAAAAAGTCGCGAATACTTCCCCTACCCGAAGTGCCCAATGCCAGCAAGTTTGATAAACTACGTCCTATCAACATTTTGCCATCCCTTTCCAAAGTACTAGAAAACGTTATGTATCAACAACTTCTTGAACATGTAACAGCGAATAAAGTAATTCCAGAACACCAATCATGTTTCCGAAAAATGCATAGCACTGCCACGGCTCTGTTAAAAATAACCAACGATATATGCACTAATATTGATTGCTCGATGGTAACTGTTCTCTCTTTACTAGACTTTAGTAAGGCATTCGACGTTATTAACCATAAACTACTAATCGCTAAGCTATCCTATTATGGGTGTAGCGCCCCAGCTCTGAACCTCCTCACCAATTACTTGTCGGAGAGAACTCAACGTGTGAAATGGAACAACCAGTACTCTGAGGAACTTACGTGTAACAAAGGTGTACCGCAAGGAAGCCTGCTCGGTCCGTTGCTGTTTTCAATTTTCACAGCTGATCTCTCAGCGGTTCTTTCTCAGGACTGTAATTTCCACATGTATGTATGCTGACGATACTCAAATATATGTATCTGACTATCCAAATCGCATTAATAGTATTATCGAAACACTCAACCTCAATCTGGAGTCTGTTCTTAAATGGTCGATACGGAACGGACTAGTTCTGAACCCCATCAAAACTCAATGCATCTGCTTTGGTAGTCCTAACAGACTAAAAGTAGCAATGGACACTAAATGTACCGAAGTTAAACTCAATGGGAGCGATGTGAACTTCTTCTCGAAAGTGAAGAATCTGACGTTAAGTGGAACCTTGCAGTTACGCTAGTTCTGTGCCACATAGATTACTGTAGCACGGTCTACTATGGTCTCCTCACGGAACAACTAAAGAATAGGTTACAAGTAATCCAAAATGCATGCCTGCGATTTGCCTTCGACATTGACTACAGGGAGCACGTTACACCCTTCTACAAGAGACTGGGAATATTAAAGATGGAAGCACGGGCTGAATTGCAGTTTGCCATGCAACTGTTCTCAATCCACAAGACCACTCGGCCTAACTATCTGAATACCCTCATTACAAGAAGAGGAGCTTGCCACAACCGGGATTTAAGAAATAACTGGAATTTGTCTGTGGCACTCCACAGAACAACTAAATTTGAAGGGTCGTTCCAACACATGGCGTACGTCATCTTTAACAAGCATTTGGACTTGTTCTTAAAATGCAAAACAAAAGCCGCTTTCAAAGCGAAGGTAGTGGAATGTCTTTTGAACAGATGATTCCGCTCCAATACCCTGGGTACTTGTTGAAAACCAGCTCTGCTGAACCTTTGTACCTTTTTTATTATGTTTTATTATGTATTGCATGTATGACTTAATTTAATAAACCATATTATTATTATTATTATAAATACAAAGTTTTCAAGAACATAAAATATACCAGTGGTTTAATATAAATTTAATCAGCGTTTAAAATTCAATCAATATTAATTTAATAATAATTATTTTAATCAGCGCAATTTTAATTTTAATATCTTGCAATAAATTGTGAACGTGTAATACCTGCTTTATATGTAGCATCTATGCCGACATTAAGCATTATTACTTCCTTATAATAATTAACAATACGTTTTAACAATAACTTAATTACCTTGTTCAGGAGGATCAATATTTTGCAATTCTAAAGTTTAGCTGAAATCGCAAAGTATTTAAAATGTTGTTATTTTAAGTGAGTTAATTAAATTTAAGACCACTTAAAAACTACATTACTAACAATTACTACTGTATAACCTACTTTTATCATTGAGTAATAATTTAATTTAAACTGCTATCTTACTTAATTGCAAAGTTAATGTTAATTTAATTAAGATTAATATTGTCTTGAACAATAAACAACTTAATATTGCTTTCAGTTTACTTAAGACTAAAATTATTACACACTAAACAAGTTGTACCTACATACACCTTCATGAAATATTTAAACGAATTATTTAACCTCCCTCCTGGAGGATATAAAACATTATTTTCCCGAGGCATGTTCCTTTTTGATCTATTTTTTTTATAAAGTTCACTTAGCACAACTACAATTTCTATTATTGCATCATTGAATTTTTAAAAATTTTCACAAACTTTTTTAACTTTTTTAAATTACGGTCTTAAATAATAAAAATAAATATGTTTTAATAAAAATAACAAAAGCTTTTTACGTACTTTGCAATTCAAATGCAGTTTATTCTTGAATGCACTCTAAATGTACCGAATAGTATGGTAAAAATACAGTTTAATATTTTCAAATTGGTTACCCGCACGATTCAAGCTGAATAAAAATTTTTAAAATATTCCGAATGAGAAATCATAACATTGAAGAATAAATGCATATAGGGTGGCTTTTTTAATTTTGGTTTTACTTGTAAAACACCTAATATTGCGTTAAGAGTCTGTATTTTATGTCTTGTTCTGACTAAATTTATTAGTTAGAAGCTTTACAAGGGAGAAGCCCAAGAATCTGATTTATTGATGATATTTCACAAGTCCTTGGTACCCTTGTCGTTATATTAGTGAGAATTATTAAAATTTAACCTGCATACCATAAAAGATACAAATATTTTATGAAAAGAGAAGTATTAGAGTTGGCGATACTCAAAATGAACCGTAAAACTTTCATTTAATTACAAAGTTCTTTAGTAAAAAGATAAATATTAATGTACATTGTATCCTACGACTTTACAGTTATAAAATAATATAACGTACCATCGAACATTTTCTATAAGATAATCTAAATTATTTTTTGTTATAAGCTTTGTATGTTGTTGCTAAAATATTGTGTAAATTTGTTTTTTATTTAATTTAGGTAATATACTGTCGTGTTCTACAGCTCAGTAACGCCCCTACTTATGGTCAGCGGTGAAACCTCGCTTAATGCGGTCCACTTCAACAAAATAGTCCCAGCTAGCTTTACGTCGGTTCACAAAAATTAAAGCCACAGTATCTGCAGGTTATGGGTATCGGCTAGATTAAAGCAAATCAATGAGCACAATAAATCTTAAATCAATTTATTCAAATGACCCAAAAATAAAATTGAAGCAATTTTGGACGCCCCTGACACAATCGTCAAGCGATACTCAAACAGGTGTTTAGATGTGTAGAAACATCCAATAAACCGTATCATTTATGTACAATTACTCAGCTATACTTTTATTGGATGTTCCATAAATGTGAAATGTGTGACATTAATAAAGAAAATTTGTAACAATGGTGTTTTTATAAATAATGTTCAATCTCTTACTCATACAAATTTCGTAGCTGATGCTTATTACGAAGCACTCTGTACATCAGACCGTACTCTGCATTCACTTGTGAAGTTGACATTCAGTTGGTAAAAACGGTAGCGAAACAACATCTGCGTCGATCCAGAAACTTCTTCGTTTATCCAAACAAACAGTAAAGTGAATGTGTAAAAATCGTCCAGTGTAGTATTCAAAACTTCGAATGTCGGTTTAAACAAATTTCTCCAACTTCTTAATTAAATCGGAACCATTAACATCTGGCCGGACATCCGTAACCTCCAAATTCTACATGTGATTCTTATAAACCACCAAAATCAGCGAATATCTACTTGTTCGGTACGTACAATTAAATTTGATTTGTGTAATCGCACAAATCATCAAAATTAAACTTATAAAAGTAATTTCAGATGCGAAATCATCCAAAAAGCAAAATGACGTCAATAGAGTTCAATATTGCTTGCGCCCACAAAAATGCACGCAAATGTTGGTTCATGAAAATAATACGTTTCAAAATGACTCACGCTTATCTCCTATCACTGGGATGATGGTTTTTGTGACTACAAAAACTCTCACAAATGGTCTTCTTGGGTAAAATTGCGAGGTAATCTTCGCAACCCCACGAAAAGCACCGTCTACATCAATGGTCGGCGTAAGACCAAGGCCTCGCCGCAAATTGGCTTCACAGTTCAAATTACCATCCTAACAACAATAAAATTTCAAACAAAATTTTGTAAGTATGCACCACTTTTGCCGCGATAGATTTAAATTATCACTTATCACATTTTAGTTAACACTACAAATTCGCAAGAAATATAACAGTCTTTAAGAAAAATCAAGTTTGTATTGTTTTGTGTGTTGGAAGTAACAATACAATCGCTTTCGTCATCTCAAAAATTGCTTCAAAATAAAATGTCTGCAAACGACAAAATTTAAATTTAACCAAATTCATTATTTGCCCATTTGATTGACTTTTTCACACTTCAATACGTAATAGCAAAAAATTTATACATGAAAACTAAGGCTTTTCACACCTAATCCATCTGTACGATGGATCTGCGTAGTACACAATGGAGGTGTACATAGTTTTTATGTATATTTACCGCTCGCAAGAATCTATGTTTATTTTAAATTTTTTTATTCAATTTAAACAATATTTTTTTACTAATATAAATTGAAAGTAAACTCTTGATTTTTTTTACACGCCCCGAGCCATTCCTTCTTTTTGTTTATAATTTTAAATATAATTTTTGATTCTTTCTCCCACAAAGGTACTAAATAAATATCTTTTATTATTTTTAATTATTTCTTGATTATATATCCTATATATCCGGTTTATACCGCAATACGCAGCATCCCGGTTCTCAAACGCCAAATTGGCTTTTGGATTTTGTTTGCAGTTTACATCTTTTACCTACGACGAGGAGCAAGCCCGACGTAGAACCCCCAACCTGGAGGACCAAAGAAGCGGCCAGAATAAAGTTCTTACTTCACCCGGATTCGAACCGGGTATTTAGCGTTCATAGTCAACTCGCGTGACCACTATGCTCCGACCGCCTCAATTATATATCCTCCGTTTAATTAAAATATTTTAGAAATATTTAGAAATAGTAGGATCCAGGTCAATTTCAATAAAAAAAACTTTTACTTTAAAATCTTTTTATCTCGTATTGCACCCTTTACATTGTCATCAATATAAAATATAGCTTTCCCAGCGTTAGGAATTATTCTTTTATTTCTATAATAGTTCAATTAAAATTTCATATATTTTGACGTCATCATAAAATAGTAGTTGTTTCATCTCTAAATACTTTCTTGTGAGACAATGAGCCAGAACTAGCATAGTTTATCTACTATCTCTCTATTAATTTGCAAATGTTTAGACATTTAACGTTAAAATACTTAAAACTCATGATTAGAATATCGGCTATCAAATTATATTATAACGATGCGTAAAACTCTGCTGTAAAACAGAAACTTTTAATTATTATAAATGATTAAATCGCACCAACATTTAAAACGATAATATTATATTATGGTGTAATTTTCTTTGATGTGATTTATTTCTCACAGAACGCAGTTCTCTATAGACAACTTTAGTGGTTAATGTCAAGATGAGGTAAGTCACTGGAATGCCCTAAATGTCCCATATGGTATATAGTTAAACGATTTCATACAATGAGATTTACAAGTGACACCGATGAATAACACAATTAAAAACTTATTTTATGAATATCTAAATAAAATTTAACAACATCCAAACGAGCTGGAAAATAAGTTGCTAGAACGATCTACGAGTAGAAATTACCAGAAGGCAAATACTTGATAAAACTTACGATTTAGTGAAGCGATTTAAATGAACTTTAATTAGTAATTTCAATTCCCTTCGTTTTAAACGTTAAAAGAATTTTGACTTGATATAAATTTAGGATAATCTATGGAATATTTTCATTGTTATTATTGTTAAACGATATTAAACAGATTACAAACTTAATAAAAATCCAAACTGTAGCCGATGGTAAAAATTGCAAAACTTTAATTAAGTTAATTTTTAATGCAAATCTTTGCATATTTTATTAGATTAAAACTATTAGCAATAGCATGGCAAAATATCCAAGAAAAGCTTTCAATTTTTCTTTTAGTTTTTATCCTTATCATAAACAACATCTGTGGTTTCAAAGCCATTTTCCTGTCTTTACAATTAATATAAAACTTTTAACTTTATTCCTTCCAGAAGTGTAAAGCAATAAATAAAATAAAATCAATAATACAAATCTACACTTTTAAACTTTAGTCAGAATCTCTATGTATTATTTCTGCATTTTTATGAACTGAAAAGTCAAAACTGATAAAAAATATTTTGTAAAATTAACGTCAACGTTCTCGCTTTACGATGACAGGTAAAAATATAATATTAGTTTTAGCATTTTTCGTCGTCGTAACTTCAATTTAGAAGTTGTCAATCTTGACAAAATATTTGCATGAGTAAAACATAATTTCAGCCAGTGAATTTCTTTTTTTTTTCAAATTGGAACTTATAGAGTTGATTGTTGTAGATGACTCTGTAATATAAGATTAATTAAAAGTTTTGACAACAAAAGTTTCAAAAAGAAATGTTGCATATAAATAAATGTTAAACTTATAATACCTGGGTGCGTGTGTATGGGGGGGGGGAGGTATTTATAGCTTGGTTTGTAAAGAAGTTCAGAATGCGATTTATAATTTCATCGTATGATTTTTAAGCTTTCATGGTTAATTAAATAAAATAAGTAATGCCTTTTATAACCAACTAAAGAACTTCAAATTTAGAATATCGTTAATCTATTATGCGCGTCAGTATCACTTATCTATTTTACAAGCATAAAAACTATGTCTCGTCCTGTATGTCTTTTTAACTTTTCTGAATAATTTTTCTACAAAAAATATGTAACTAATTTAATAAATTTTAAGTTTAATCCCATTGTGAGATGTTGTTTAATTTTCTATATTATCAATTCATAAACAAAATACTCCTTAGTACTCTTGAAGTTCAAAATGAATTATTATTAGTCTCGTAGCGTAGATCTAATTTAATTTTAATCTAAAATTGTTTTGGTTGAATGCACTTTTTAATAAATGAAATAGAGAAGAAATAATAATTATTTTAGAGTAGTTTTTAATATAAATTTACCTATCTTATTTAATACAAAAAAGATAATCATTTAGTTGAAAAATTAATAAATTATATAACGAATGGACTAGACTTTGAATTAATATAATTAGCCAAATTTCTTTGCCACAGTTTTGTACAAAAATGTTTCAGAAAATTTTAAAAAAACATACCTAACAAAATCAGCTAAATAAAAATGGTCCCGCCGATTTCACATGGAATTCTCATGAGCAGTCAGTTATAATGATTATGAAGCTCTAATCACATTTTTAATTAATAAATAAATTGACCTGATAATTTTTAAATTATTATTTATTTCAAAAGTTATATATTTCAAATACATTACGTTTGAATAAAATTTCCAAAAAAAAGCTACAGCATAAAATTATTTATACGTTTGTTTAAATTCGTCAACATAACAGACTGTGCACACATACTTGTTGATAGCTTAAATGGTTTTGTCAACATTTTAAATATGTAGTTAATATAATGAAAGGGGTGGTTTATAAATAAAACAGTAAAAATAAAAAGGAAATATGTTTAGCAAATCTGAAAGTTTTCTGCACAATACTGAAGCAATGTTACTTATTCCATTATATTATGCATAAACGCTATATGAATATAAGACGCCAATACATCGCATTCGAACCCCATGGATGGAGTAATGTAGCGTTTCCACTGGATCACGATTCCGTCTAATCATAAAGAAATAAGTTTTTGTTAAAAATAATACAATGGAAGCTAGAAACCTGAAGTACAGTAACTTTTAATAAAAATGTTTGTTACTTTGATTTCAAAGTGCAATTCTTATATAAATAATTGAGTACGTTAGAAACAAACGTTGTAATTTCAATGAAAAGTAAAAAATTCATTATACTGTTATGGAAACACATTCCATTAGAGAAATAATAGCTTTACAGCGCAATTTCACAAAATTTCATGTTCCGTATTCATTTATAAACTTGTGCGTAGAATAGTTGACAATAATTATATGTTATTTGCTTACGTTACTTTGGCGCATTCAGTAGAGTTTATTCTATTATTAAATAACAATACGATATAATGCTTTACGTACAGGGCGAAGTATTCGTGGCTTGGCTGAAAATGTAATCCGTGGGCCCTATTGTTAATCGAATCAGTGTGGCGTTGATTGCCAAGCGCACTCGTCTCGTGTAAATAGCAAGCCGCAAACTCGCTTTGAATTCAAATTCAATTAGCAAATAGGCGAAAATACTTTAAAAGTGCCTCCATACAAAAGGATTTAAATTTTTAGTTTTCATTATAAAATTTTAGCTAAAAATGTTAAGAGCAAGTTTTAATCAATTCATACATGAACAATGAAATCCTGATTGTCATAATGGGCTTAAAAAGAATTATTAATTAAAAGTGTAACGAACGCTTATGGCAAAATAGTATTAGGTATCATAAAAAGCAAAATATAGTATTTTATATTTACAGCTTACAATAGGTAAATATGACAGGATATTCGCAATAAACTACTAAAATCTTCTTTGTTGACAGGATGATTATACGGTTGTGCTTTTTATGCCTTCATCGGGCGGATTTCATTATTTTGCTTTTCATTTATAAAACACATATTCACAACTATAACTTTTCCTGTATTATATTTATATTGCAATATCGTATAAAAAAATTTTTAATAAACGTAAAAGAAAATCTTTCCTTTCGCAATCATGCTAAAAGCATTAATCACTTTAAAGCAGGCCAACTTTTCAATTAACTTACTGGAAAACTATTTAAGAAAATGGTAACACAATGTTTTTCTTTCTTTGCTCTGCCACGAGATAAAAGATAGACTTGTAAATTGATTTAGAGTGATTTAATGGTTAGAAGTGTACAATTCCACATTGTTACATTTTAGAACGTTTGTAGAAATAATAATCATTAAATACTTATTGTATTAGCAGATTAGCACATCTTGTCGGTTTTCTTTAGAATTATTTATTTCAAAATTATTTAAAATAATATTGTGATATTGCTTTCCTAATAACTCGAAAATTGTGAAATCTTTCGGAACCAAATTTATTATAAGAGAAGAACAAGCAACATTTTGTTTCAAAATTACAAGAAGATAATTTATAAAATCATTTAAACAGTATCATACAGCTCATTGATTTTTGATAATCATGTAATAATATCAGCTTTTCGATAGGTCGTTCGTTCCTATTCCAAAACACAGGAAACGAAAACGAAAGAGACAGATAACTTGTAAAGTAAAAATTTTGATAGACATCCAGAAAAGTTAGCCATCGAAAACTAATACATTTATGGAATATTAGACTTACTAAACCAAGGCAACGCCGGCCGGCGAGGAAATAGGAAATAAGAAGAGTACAAATATATTTTAAGGATATCTTTAAAATTTCCAAGAATTTTCCAATATTTTACTTTTACTATGCACTTATTTGTTTATTAATTAAGCATCTGATGAAAGTTAAAAACATAGCTTATGAAGAATTTTATGTCCGTTAAGACAGGTTTTACTGAATTACATTAGTTTAAGTTCATTAATATTGACCTAGTTACTACAAATTGCATTGTCATACTTTCGTCATTTGTAAATTTATATAATTATCGATATTATTGATTATGAATAAGATTCCTATTTGATTTATAAGTTAAAATAAAATTTCATTTACTAATTGTGTACTTTATAATATTGACTGCTTTAAATAGTTTTAATTAAGCAAAATTAATTCCTTTTTAAAGTTTGAATGTTAAATTTCAAATAAGTAAAATCGATCCTTTTAACAAACTAATCATTTTCCAAATTATAGGAAGTAAGTTAGACATAAAATTGTTCTGAATGACTGCAAATAAATATAATTTATTTTAAAAATTTGTTATTATCGTTATCAAATTGCTATCAATTCAGTTTCTAAATAGCTACGGATATTAGATATGAGAATGAGCTAATTTCTAAATTTTCGAGAACTTTACACATCCAAAACTTCATAGAAAATTTAACCAAACTGATGGGAATCTCACTGAAAATATCTATCACTAATAATTGGAGCTTACTAAAGCTCAAACGAATATCTTAAAAATATAACGTGAAATTGTTACCATTATGGAAACATTCATATTGCTGATCTTAGATTGTTTCCTTTCCAATTTTTGTAAATAGCTTATTTAGCTTATTTGTTGTAATATAATGATCTGAACTTTATTTAAGTCTGACAAAATATAATGAAGGTTAAGTATTACAGCATTTAATTTGCTCGAAGTTTTCCACAATTTTAAATATTCATATCTTGGTAGAAAATGAAACTAAAATTATGAGACTAGAATCTCATTGAAGCTCAAACGAAGCTCTATAATATGCAAGAAAATTTAACAATAATTCATTTTATTTTTATCATTTAATAATAGAACTTTCTCAACTTACCATAATTATCAAAAGAATTAATGAAATTTTCTTCATCAGCCTTTTTTTTTTTTTTTTTTTCCGCCCACTGCTGGACATAAGCCTCTCCATATTATGGAGGATCTGGCCATAACTCACCACGCTGGCCAGACGGGTTGGTGAGTAGTCCGCAGATCGATTTTGGACTATAGTTGTTTTACATCCGGTGTAGCAGCTTACTAGGCTAGCATTCAGATGTGCCTGTGGCCCTGTTTTTTGTTAACGGTGGCAATTCGTCAACTCAGGGGGACCGCCGGCTTAACGTGCCCTCCGAAGCACGGAGACTTGGTCATAAGAAAGTTTGACTCTCCCCGGGTTTGAACCCAGTACCCCGCGTTCGCATCCAACTGCGTTATCTGCAAGGCAATGACCGTCTCAATGAAATTTATGTATAACAAAATTTGTTATATTTGCATTTAATACAAGTAACATGTAACTCTACGTAGGTCAAAACTTGAACTGGCAATACCAGTTATTTAAAAAAAAACAAGTTAAGGAACTTAACGAGTGCATAATGAAACATTTATAATTCTCGCTATTGTAGCGGAAAAGGATAAACATAATAAAAATAAAAATAATAAAAAAATTTAATCCTAACAAAAGTTAGTTATCTAAATATAAGGGATCAATTTTATTGATGTAGTTGTTCGATCTTCCACCTTAATCATGGGGATTGTGACAATACGCGAATGCCTTAATTATTCACCCTGTAGTCTTGTGGAAATGATATGGGTATTTACATATTTCTAGGTTCAACATGATTATTATTTATGGTGTAACATTTTAAATGTCAGTTTTATCCTATCGTAAGCTAACCAAGTTTTTCTGGGTTTGGTGGAAGCACATAATATTATCATTTAACAACATTTGAAATACTAATTAACTAACATGTTAATTTTTTATATTTAAATTTACGCATTATAAGCGATTGTAAATTTAGTCACATGATGTTATATTAAGTTATTTCTATCTTTTATTGATTTGAAACAAGTCATTTTTGAAATAAAAAGCTTGTACGTTGAATTGATTCTAGAACGATGCTTCTAATCGTACTTGTATTTTAATGCTGTCATTATTGTCACTTAATTTCGATCACAACAAACTTTATTGTTTGTCGAAGTGACCTATTATTGCAATATTGCTTGTGGTAGGTATACCTAGATACCACGCAAGAAAATTCCCTATAGGAAGCATGAGCTAAGTTTAAATCTTATTTACTAGGACAGTCACGATTATCTTTCAATTTGTCAAGTTTGAGTACGTGACACACGAGGACGATATTTAATGGCAAAAATAAAATATTGTATTATTTATGTAGTACCAAAAATCAATTTTGTATTAACTACTATCTAGTAATTTTAGCAAATATTCTAAAAGCGTTGGTCTATTATTTAAACCATGTCTATACTTATAATATATTATTCAAGCATCAGTGCCATTATTGTATAAATAATTATTAATGCTAATACTAGAGCAGTACCAAGACTAGAAAATGCACTTACATTTTGATTTACTAAATGAAAAATTAATGTTTGTATTGGACGAAAACATGGAATACCTAAAATAATATGCTTTCTAATTGTTCCAAAAATATATTACAAGACACGTAGTTATTTTAAGATAAAATAAAGTAAAAAGTGTAATTATTTACGTAGCAGCCAAATATCGCGTAATGTAATCAACGCATAGACGTATAATTATAAAGTTACATGCACATCAAACGATAATCTGCCATTAACTTGATAACATGCTGTCATGTACGAGTAGTATATCACATGGCTGATCGCTATTTTCAGCCTAGGTAATCTCTTGCATGCAACATATTGAATAATATAAAATGCAGACTTGCGTGATTAAACTAACACAGCTATATTGCTACTTTTAATATCTATCGTTAAACAAATCCTATCTCGATTAGCGGGATTTAATTTTAAGGCAAATCGACAGAATTATGGGAATCTTAATGATGCAAGTTTAATAACATACAAAAGGACTTACAGTTGCTAACTAAAAGGATAATAGCCGATTAGCAATTGACCATTAAATGGACTAACTACTAATCGAACATTAATCTTTAAGGATGATAGACTGGTTTTAGAGTAATTGCTCATGTAAACTTTATTGGAGCATTTATAACTCTTGCTTAATCAAGTTTATTGATATTTAGATAATTGCTGGTATGGAGCATTAAGAACCACCTAAGGCTCTGAGAATTTAACAAATTTAGATTAAGTATTATTCAGTATTAATTAGATATTATAATCTTTATTATTATAATCATTATTCGTTATAATCTTCGGGCGGTAACACATTTCCCACACTCTGTGGTCTATTTTTCTTTAGGTTCGTAATAATTGGATGAGCCAATCAAAGGTCGATTACAGAGAGTTTAGCAGATATACTACCGCTCATAAGTATTTTGCCACCCTAAAAGTACGCTTCATTTTAAAGAAACCAAAAGAAAACTCAACCGCATTGTTTAAACTATTAATTATGTGAAATTATATACGATTAAAAAATTACAACTTCTAAAACTAAACTTTTGCTTCATTTTACGCTCTCCTTTATTTTTAATTTTAATCTAGGTATAAATTTGCTTTTGGCTATACCCTGATGAAATTTTTCCCCATTCTTGATTAAGTATGTTCTAAAAATGAATTTTTGAAGTAGAAGAAACTTTTTCCACGTGTCTATCCAAATGGTTCCATAATCACTCAATAGGATCGAGATATAGTAATGATCATTTAAAAGATCACCTCTATATAATCATTTTTTTTTCATAATGCTATTGATTTTAATCCTCCACCGAAATAACTCCGAACAACTCCACCAAGCTTTTTTCAGGAGATATCCAATGAATATGTTTCTTAGCACAGTTAGAATTGAAAGTGATGCCATCTATTCACTACAATTTCTTGTAGCTGTTCTCAAAAATTATGTCCCATGAGAGGGATGGTATGCATTTTGGCCATTTTTAATCAAAATTCAAATATATTTCAGCCTGCCTCTACATGCATTATTAGCTGCTCTATAGGAGGGTCATGTTGATTCTGCGGATATTTATATTACTCCACCTCAAGACGGCGAAGAAACTTATCCTGCAATGCTGAGGTTATTTTATACCATACTTCATAATCATAACCTGCTGCGCTCTCAAATAATAATGATCTAGCTTCAAGATTGTAGATGAAATCGTTGAGAAGCAGTCATAAATGAAACTGAAAAATTCCTCACTCTAAGTTAGCAACCCCTGGATTAAATCTAGTGGATTAAATGCTGCGGATATCAAGGCAATCATCAACAAATTCGGCCACAAAACGCTGATCTTCAAGATCTACAATTTACATGTTAAATGCGCCAAACAGAGAGGCAGATTGGTGTTCCTTCTGAAGTGCAGATCCAGAAGACTAATTCCAAAATTTATCAAAAATTCGACGAATAATGTCCTCAAATCTGTCATTTTAAAGAAGAATTTCCAACATGATGTGTCAATGTTATTTAGTAATTTTCATTCTAAATTGTTAAACTTGTCCATAAGTGATGCTGTGTCCAATGTGTCGAGGTTGCGTTTGGCTGCCCGTGAGGTAAGAGACACCCTTTTTCAATTTATTGTCGACCCTGTTTTTAGAGATGAACTTCTCCTACTTTTTAGTCGTATTGAACAGGAGGCTTTGGACTTTAGGAAACCCAATCTCCATAAGAAGTTTTTAGCATTGCTTGGTCACAGGAATGGTCCTTTAAGAACGGTCCTGGTACGAAACAGTGCTAATACTTCGGAACTACATTCCTCTTCTTCTATTTTGGCCGCTCCAGATAGGAAATCATGGTTTATCAATTTTTGCGATATAACTTTCCCCGATCATATCGCTGAATTTTTATCTTTGGGCCCCACCTTTGGTGTGAACCCCGCTAATCCTTCTTCATATATTACTAACGTCATTGCTGATTTTGATTACGTCATTTCCAATAGTTCTCTTGATGATAAAACGGCCAGTGGCTTTCGAGCACGTGCTTGTAATGTCATCCAAAACCACCTTAATAGTTCAAAATATTTTTCAAAAACACATGATTTCCAACCTGAACTGGCTACTACTTCTAGATTGACGGCTGCTTTTCTAAGAAATCATAGAGACAATATAGTTGTTACTAGGGCTGATAAGGGTAATACTACTGTTGTCATAAATAAGTTGGAATATGTTGAGAAACTTGAACAACTTTTTTCTGATCGCGATACGTATGACCTGGTCAAGAAATGCCCCGTGGTTGCCTTACAAAAGAGTGCCAACGAGATTTTTTCTGATCTCGTTAAAATCGGTCATATGAGCAAATATCAATCCTGGTATTGGAAGAAAGAAGTCGGTGTTCCACCCAGAGCTTATGGGTTGCCTAAGATTCATAAAGACGGTCGACCCCTCAGACCTATTATTTCTGATCTTAATGGTCCTCTCCGCCCTCTTTCAAAATTTATTTGCTCCGTATCTCAAGATTTTTCATAAAGACAACATATATGATGTCAAAAACGCGTTTCAACTTATGGATATACTTTCTAATTATTCCCTTCAAGAAAATGACATCTTGGTCTCTCTAGATGTGTCATCTCTATTCACTAATGTTCCCGTGAAATTGGTTATCGACTATATTGATAATCAAATCCTTGATCTACAAGATGGTTTGGACATTCCTGGTGATATCTTAATGAGAGCTTTAAGACTCATCACGGCCCAAAACTTTTTTGTAGCTAATGGGAAAACTTATTTACAAAAGAAGGGGGTTCCTATGGGTGGAAGCATATCTGTAGATCTTGCCAACATCTGTATGAATGTCCTTCTTGATGACCGTGTTGTGTCCTTTAATAAGATACACAACAACGGTATTAGGTTGATCAAAAAATATGTCGATGACCTTTTTCTCGTAATCAATGGTGAATGCGTTTCCTTTTTGCTTGATCATTTCAATGACTTCCATGTGGATCTTCAGTTCACTATGGAAATTGAAGTGAACAACTCCTTACCTTTTTTGGATTTACTCGTCATTAGGGACCCTAGTGGCATACTTATCACTGATTGGTATCACAAGGGCACGTATTCAGGACGACTTTTAAATTATTTTTCAAGTCATCCTAAATACCAAATCCTTAATGTCGGACGTAATTTCATCCGTAAAGTCCTTACCACGTCACATCCCTCCTTCCACTCCAAAAATATCCTAAAGATATCCCACATCCTCTCTTGCAATAGTTTTCCCAAAACCGTTATTAATTCCCTCCTTAAGTCTGCCCTTACCCACAAGAACGATAATATTGAAAGTATATCCAAAAGCTCTGAATGTAATACATTTTTCAGCCTCACTTATATTAGAGGTCTTACGGAGCAATTAACTGCTATATTGAAATCTACCCCAGGGATTAAATTAGGGTTAAGTTGTCCCAACAAAAACTCTAGGTTTTTCTCTAAGACCAAAGATCCAGTCTCTGGGGACCACCATAGTGGTCTTGTTTACAAAATTCCGTGTCTGGATTGCGATGCTGTATATGTTGGTGAGAGAGGCAGGAAATTATGTGTCCGAATAAAAGAGCACGCGAGGGATTTAAAGAACGCCCGTATCCTTGGATTTGCTGATGGTGAGGGGGAGGATAAGGGTAGTAATAATAAAAAAACTTACGGCTCTATGCAGACACATGGTTGATCGGAGTCATAACATCGACTATGACGGCATTGGTATTCTAGACCGGGAAAGAATAGACAAGAAGAGGAAAATTAAGGAGGCAATTCATATTTATTCTCAGAGGTCGTCGATAAATGATAAAAGGGATGTCGAATACTTTGACGGTGGCTATAAGCGTATCCTGGATATGTTGAGCGCAACTTAAGTTTTTGGCCTTTTGATTGATTACGGACCTGGAGTTTTCCTGTTATTAACCAACGTTTTTGTTGCCACGTGGTGTTTTTTAAATTTTGGATTTTGAATTAAATTACTTTAGATTGGTTTTATTTTTCATTTTTATAATTTCTTTAATTTTTATGTTTTCGTTCATTTCTTCTTTATGTTAACTTAATTTAATTTGTTCTGTATTTTGCATTTTACAGTTTCTTTTATTTTGTATATTATTTGTTTTCTTTCATTTCTTGTCCTTTTTTTATGTTAATTTAATTTAAATTGTTGTATTTAGCCTTGAAAATGGGTAATTAAAGAACCCGAAACGTCGCGCGTCGGACAATATATTTGTTTCATTTATGACCGCTTCTCAACGATTTCATCTACAATTATAATGAAAGGTCAACTAACTTCTTACAACTTAGCTTCAACATCTTACGTCGTCTAGGAATTCTCGACTTCTGAAACGGAGCTAGAATATTATTCCAATGACCAGGATGAGTTCAATCCACGATTGTCTGTGGAGGCACTTCATGCAATACCTTCGTCATCTTGTATGCAAGACTCAAGTGATGATGATCTTCCACTGTCAACATTCATACAACCACAGCATTCTTTGCAAAATCAGTCTGGGAAAAAGCAGAAAATAAACCCACCGGCGAAGAAACAGAAAGCAAATTATAACAATAGAAAAAAAATAATAAAAAACTGCCGAAAAGAAAGATGAACTGAAATGGGAAGAAGTGGAGCCTAATTTTGCTCTAACCACAGATTGCGTATTTTTGTTCACTTTTTTTTTACGAAAAAATTTTGCAGCACATCATTGAGCAGAGAAATATTTATGCATTGGGTAAAACTGCAAATATGCCATTGAATCTCACATGAGGAGTTTCTTTTTTGATGGTTTGTTGCTTTCTGGATATGGAAAATATATCAACAAGAGAATGTATTATTGGGCGCGAGAAGATGGCTTGCCAAATATTTTGTGTGATAGCATGCGACTGAATCGTTTTGAATTCATTTTGCGAAACCTTCACCTGGATGATAATGCTAGAATCAATAGAGATGACCGACTTTATAATATGAGACCCCTGATTTCCAGCCTAATAAATGAAAATTTTATACTATGGTACAATGATTCCATACTATGGGAAGCATTGTGGGTCTACATCCAAAGAGTTGTTTTTAGAAATTTTCACAGTATGTAAACGAGGTTTGTAATTCGCTAATGGGTTAAAATCACCTCTCCTGGATCGATTTGCATACAAGGTAAGTTTCGACTGGCATATAATATACTAAAAGCCAGATGTTGATCCACCTGTATTAATCTGTCCGACAACCTAATAGGTCCAAGTTTTTACCAACTTAAAGCCACCTCCCTCTGAGATCGAGTTACACACCAAGTAAGTTTCGACTGGCTAATTGTATATTATAAAAAGCCAAGACGCTGATTCACTTGTATTTATCTGTGCGACAATTTAAATTAATTTAAATTTATTAATTTAATTAATTAATAATTTTTTTATATATTATAATAAATAATTTTTTTTTTTAATTAATTAATAATTAATTAATAATTTAATTTAATTTAAATTAATTTAAATTGAAAATATATCAATATATTTTGTGTATTATTAACTCTTAAGAATATTTAATTTTCATTTTCATTTACCTTAACTTGAATAAAAAATAATAAAAGTTACAATTTAGTAACTATAATTAAATTAATTTAATTCATCTCCGTTAATCCGATAATCCAACACTATAAAGCGATGATTTTAGAAGTTGACACCCGACGTGCTCTGATTGGTCTTTGTTTAAAATCTGTCCGACAACTTAATTGGTCAAACTTTACCTCCTTTGATCCGATTATCATCCATTCAGAAAATTAAATATTCGACTTATATTTTCAATCAATGTATTAAAAAATTATCATCATCATTATTATTTTTGAACGTGATAACGTTTCAACGCGAACAATTAAAATTGTCATATTTTTAATGAAGCCTGTTAAAAGAGAGATCCACTGGTTGAGCTTAAATTAATGTTAGGAAACGATATATTTTCAATTAATGTAGCTAAAGAGGAGATCCACCCCCCGCCCCGGCTAGCTACCCATCCGTGGAGGAGCTTTCCAAATAGTTATAAAAGTAAATTACTAAATTCAGGAGAATGAGCGAATTCTTACTTTACGTTTTTCTCCAAACACCGCGCAGTTAAATTATGATAATATGATAAGTTATGAAATGATAGCCCTATGAAATACCCGGAAATACCTAATACGTCGTTCTTTTACCTTGGCCTAGCGAAGATCCTATTCACCTAACAAAAATCGTTTAATAATTGTGTATTTCAATGCTATATTTTAACCAAGATTTACTTAAGGGGAGGTTCTCATGAAACTACCAGAAGATAAGGTGATTTTCTTCAATTGTTTTTCATGGAAGGAAGTAAATAAGCAACTTAAAATTTTTGACACTTATTTATTGAATTATTACTACTACAAAAAAAAAATTTTTTTAAAGAAAAATGACGTCACGGGAAATGTCTAGAAGTGTTGTAAAATGACCGTCTCTAAAAAAGGTGCCTTCACTGCAGCCACTCTAGCACTCGTAAAAATTATTTGAAATCAAAAAACAAAATAGTTTTATAAACTATATAATATTTATTGGGGGATGAACTACAATCATCAAAAAAAGTCGAAAATTAAAAAAATGGCGGACATATGCAAACTTTCGATACCGGTTTTTCACTAGTTTTTCGCACTTTAAAGTGGTATAAAACAAACAAATCACCGAACATTACCTTCATTGTAGTTCATCCCCCAATAAATTTAATGATCTTCAAATTAAGAAAAAAAAAGTGAATCTAGTCAGTAGTTTTTGAGTTATCGTGGCTGCAAATGTAAAAAATGTAATTGTTCAGGAAACGCAAAAAAGTATTAATGTATCGTATGTATGTATTAATGGATCGACTTATTATGCCATAACTTTTTTATGAAATTTATTTCAGTCAAACGGTTTGGGGAATATATTCTACATATAATAAGCTATCAAAAAATGATATAAACAAAAAATCGATTTTTGGATCTAGTTTCATGAGAACCTCCCCTTAAACGGTAAATTATTAGAATTTTATTTGGAATAATCATGAAAATTTTACATGAACCCCAACATTTAAAAACGCAGGCCTGACTATGGCCTTTACATATAATCACATTTTTGATAAGTTAGACTGAAAGCTGAACAAACACATCTACAAAGCAACTACATAGTAAAAAAGTAATCGTCATAAAAACGAAAGATCAAATTTAAAATGTAAATTATGAATATTGAGTGAACTATGTCAATAGTTATAAATAAATATGTGTGCGATATATTATTTAGTCGGCTTTGAAACGCATTATAACATTATCGGAGCCCAACTACCAACCATCGAATTGGCATTTGGTTTATTAGCATTTTACACTTTTTACTTACGACGAGGAGCAAGCCCGACGTAGAACCCCAACTTGGAGGACCAGAGATACCATAAATAAATATGTATTTTCTACAATGTTTTTCTCTGTTTAATTAAAAGCTTTATTGGGATAATTTAAAACTTTTTTGCTTTATGTTAATAGTTTTTAGTTTATCGTATTTGAATTAGGTTATTACCTGACAAATGATACAAAACAAAACGTCGATATGACACTCATCCTTAACAGAAGATGTAGTTTGCCAGCTATACTCGCCAAGAAGGTAGATGGTAGATGCTACGGAAATGGGGTAAACGATGTACTCGTAAATAAACACAACAAGAATAATGACGACGAGCAGATATTCAGAGCAGTTCCTGGACGGAACAAGTTACCTACCATTATGCTTTTGCTACTCTCCAAAATTTGGATCTCCTCACCAGTTCTCACAAACATTAATTCTCGACCAGTAGGCCGAGAGAAAAACACAAGAAAACAAATAAAAAGTATAATGTAATAATATTGAAATAATACAACTTAAACACTCGCGAATTATGGCTTCCTCCTTAAACGTTAAAATTCCTAAATGAAATTCTTTGGCCAAAGGTGTCAAAATTGCCTTAAAAGGACTTAAAATTATTAGCAATGATTCTTCTTTCTTCTTCAGCCCATCCTAGTCCACTCCTGGACCATAGGCCTCTCCAGTAATGGAGGTTTTTGCCATAACTCACCACGCTGGCGCTGGCTAGACGGGTTGTTGAGTAGTCCGCATATCGATTTTTGGACTATAGTTGTTTTACATCCAGTAGCAGCCTGCTAGGCTAACCTTCAGATGTGCCTATAGCCCTGTTTTTTGTTAACGGTGGCAATTCGTCAACTTAGGGGGACAGCTGGCTTAACGTGCCCTCCGAAGCACGGAGACTGGGTTATAAGAAAGTTTGACTCTCCCCAGGTTTGAACCCGGTACCCTGCATTCGCATCCAACTGCGTTAGCTGCAAGGCAATGACCGTCTCTTAGCAATGATTGATAACGATTAATTAGGTTAATCTGCAACCAAGTTAAATTTGAATTATTAATTTTGACTGATGTGAATCGATAATATTAATTTACATTCAATAAATTAAATTAGAGGCAAAAAATATTTAAAATGGTGAAAAACACAATTTCCATTTAAAAATATCTAGAAGTGATCGTTTACAATATGAAATTTATTAATTAACTATTTCAAACTCTTCTGCATTTAACCATCACATTCATATTATTCTAACCTTGATTTCCCAAATTTAAAAATTTTTAATATAAACTTTTTTAAAACCTATTTTTGTCACCATGCCAATTTTCAATATCTGCGTAGAAGTTTCCGTAAAGTCTGCTGCTTGCAAAAATAATACAAAATAAAAATTCCACATGTGCAAGTATCAATCAGTCAATTTACTCACTTACTTCAGCTATACAAACGGGAGCTACTTGGAATATTGCTGCAAATCACTAATTCAAGTTTTGAACGCTCGGAAAAGCGAAAAATTTCCAAATTCTTTACTGAGTGTCCACAATAGCTTCCACATTCTATGTCTATTGGTACACAAAAGCTTCCAATCACTTCATGTTTTCATGGTTGGCAATTTTAAGTTTGCGGTCACAAGAATTTCTTGTTTGGCTAAAATTTTACATTATTTGATAATTGATCAAATTTTGACATTCTTTTGTTTACATTTCTTTCTTGTAGTACCATGGCACTGGCGTAACTACCAGGGGTTCTGGGTGTGCGAAAACACGGGCCCATGGAATCACAGACTCACGCTCCAGAGAAAAGAAATATTTTCAGGCAAAAGCATTCAAGGATAGAATGAAACAAAATCGTTACATGTTCCTGGAATATTTATTTAATTTAAATAATATTTATATCAGGCCATCTTATACATGAATGTAGGTAAGTACAGAGGGGGCCAGATTGCATAATGCACATGGGCCCACAGAAACATAGTTACGCCACTGTACTGTGGCACTTATTTACACACGATACGATTATACAATTCTATACAAGGTCCCTAATTGAATCAAGCTGCCTACCGATATTTTGATTTTATTGCCTTGAGCATATTCGCTGTAATAATAAATTGGACGTGAGTAATTCTATACTTATTATGAATACAAACAAGTTACGCTTTTAGGTAACTCCAGAAAATTGTTTATTTTTAAAATATAAACTGAATTTTAAGGTTCAAAATAAAAAATTCAACATTTCCTATTTGGTGTATCTATGGAATTTATGTATGAAAAACAACATAGTTCATAATGACCACCACGGCTCTTTTCAAAGGTCTGCATCCGAGCATTATAATTTTCATTAACTTCTTGCATAATTTTCATTAACTTCTTCTTCTGTTTGGGGTTATAATAAACAAAGGAAGTCATTTTTGTATTAAACACCTATGAAATATTGTAATTCAAAATATCTCATTTTAATCAAGTTTCCTTAAGATTTTCTCATGTGAAGTTTTGGTCACTTTTGTGAAATGTGCTATATTCGATGTAATCAAAAATTTATATCGGTAGTTATACTTTTCTACTTCAATGAAAATCTGACGTAATAATTTTCATTTAATAATGTTAAATAAAATTATCTATTGAATAATATACAAGAATGTGGTGTCCCATTTTGTTTTGAGTAAATAATAAATTGATTATAACCTTTTACTATATTATAAATAAGATGAAAGTCGTATAAAAAACGTTCCACCAAATTTTTTTTAGTTTTGAATCTAGCGATATAAGTTGGAAAATAAAAATTGCCGAAAGAAATAGCGTTAGATACGAACATCAATTTGCTAGATTGCTTGTCACAATGCTAACATTGTAGAACTTCCTATCTTTGAGTTTTACAAAAACCACAATACAATAGCAGCTTTAGTCAAAATAATTTAAAAAATTTTACTGGAAACCTTATGATTACAGGAAATATTTTATAAACACATCAAAGTGTTTTAGAAAATTGTCGTATTTTTTTACTTTATTGTGCTATTATGTTTCTGAGTGCTATTAACTTAAACTATATGTACCTAAATGTAAGATAATATTTAAAATTAATAAATTATTTACAAATATTGATTTGAGGTTGATACTTTTATAAAAAATGTATTACCTAATAAATTTATGATCTTTTAATATGTAATTAGGTTTTAATGCTGAATATTAGCTGAAACACCTGTCAATAAATTTAAATTAAAACATTTTCGAACAGCGAATAAATTTAAATTTAAAATGCTGTAAGTAAAAATATTGAGTAGAAAAAATAGAATAAAAAAAGATTCTCAATTCAGAAGCTTTCGTTTTGAATTTTACGTTAGGAACAATATAAAGATGATAAATACTATTGTCAAGTAGCAAAAGCTTTCCAGTTTCCATTTCGCTATATAAGCTTCAAGACAAATATAACTTCAAAATAGAAGTGCCTCGTGTTTGCAATATGATAATATATTAAATAAGTTTTATTTATGGTTTGTTATTAAATCCATAATTCACTTTCTAGTAAAAAAACATCATGTTTATGTCGATTGTCTTTGATATTACTACATTCTTATATTAACTTTTTTTATAAATAAAAATTTATAACTCTAATTTAAAAGAAAACAAACAATATATTCGCAAATTAAAGCAATTTATTCCTAACCGCACGTCACAATCAATTTATATAACGTTCCATAAAATTTCCAATTTTCCTGTCTTGACGTCAAGTAGCTACTATTGTATGAACGTGATTTTTAATGAAGTAGTACATGTTTTCTTATTTTGTAACTGTTTGGCTTAACGCCTCAAGAAACTTAATATCTGAACAATGAGCAGAATACTGGATATTGTCGATTTAGTTTCCAATTCAGACAACTGGATCTTATCGTATTCATAGTACATTCATTGTTAGAAAGTCGTACTACGTGCTCTATTATACCCCAAAAGTTATTGGAAATGATTGAATTTGTCCCTTTCAAATAAAAAAACTTTAAAAGGCGATGCGACTAATGCCTTAATACTGTTATACGACAAACTTAAACTAATTTACAGTTAACTCAAAAACATCCTACAGATAATAATTATTCACAATTATACGTAATTTTATTGTAATAAAGTAATGTACATAATATATATTTTTAAATAATTCTTGTACTATTTTATAATATAAAGTATAAAATTACAAAACAGACATACAGAATGAGAAGCTCTCGTTCTTTTCCCTCACTGATACAAAAACCTCTCTCCATTCTCTATTGTATTCAATTCCAAAGGAATAGCTAAAATCTATTTATATTAATTTATTGATATACTTTGTAAATTAAAATCAGATATTACGCTGATAACTTCATACATTAATATTATTATACCACTCAGAATATTGCATTTTTAATCACATGGGTCGCATTGACTAATCCGCGCAAACTTTAACTGTCAATGTCACTCAAACCGATAATAACCCTAGGGCGATTTGTTAACATTGAGCTGATAATAACCCTGTCCATTGGCGCAACTAGGGTCAAAAGTTTGGGGGGGCTAAAAAAATATTTTCAAACAATTTTTTTAAGGAGGGGGTAAAAAATACGAAAAATTGGGATATTTTGGGGGGGCTAATTTGAACTTTGGGGGGGCTTAGCCCCCCCCTAGTTGCGCCTATGACCCTGTCAATTAAAATTCAATAGTTACCCATGAAACAAATTTTGTACTGTCAAACATACCTAAAATAACAAAATAGGCGTAGGTTTTAAGGTTAAGGGTTTACGGCGTTGGGCAGTTACTAAGCAATACACTTTCGTAAATTATTAACTAAACTAAACCGAACTCTTTCGTCTGAAAGTTTTTGTCCGAGTTAAATTTTTAAAGATCAATTACTTCAAAACTTTTCAAATCTACACATTTTTCTTTATTTTAATAATTTGATTTTAAATAGCCAAAACTCAAGTAAGCAAAATGGAAGAAATAGCGAAAGAGACGACTACGCTCGCTTGGTCCTATTAAACTGAGTTCCTCGGTGCGCACCTTTTATTTTGCAAAACAGTTTAAAAACAGTTTGGTTTAAATTTGACAAATATCTGCTAATCTAGAAAAGTTTTAAAAGTTCAGTTGATGTTAAATAAAAAATCTGATGAGATTGTTCTTATATTCTACATTTTTATCTGATGACAGAGCTAATATTTCAGTTTTATTCGACATATTTTTGGAATACTAAATAACTAATATAAAAGCTCTTTAAAATTCAAGCCTTGTTATTTAAGTATCCATATTAAAAATTATTGCTCCCACGATACAATATAATATACAATATTTTACCATACTTTAGCACCTTTTGCGGCAAATACGCATGGTGATGCTTTAGGGAATATAACACATCAAAAGTGAGAAAATTGTAGATATTATACATTAAGAGAAAATATATTAAATTGCGTATAATAAGTAATAACTTTGCAATTTATTTTCAAAGTATTTATTTAATATTTATTAGGGTAGCGAAAGCAATTCATATACAGGGCATTTCAAAACTCAATACTAGTAGGCTTGGTCGGTGCAGGGGCTAACTATTTGTACCTATTACTTTAAAAAATATAGAGTTAGTTGATTGATTGACTAGTTTTTAAAATTGAGCAACATTTGTGATTTTCGCTCTATTGTGATCTATTGGCGCTTTGGATGATACTACTAATAATAAATTATGGGTTTAAATAAATTATTCTTAGGTTGACAATATGTTTATTTTATTTTTAAGTTAACATTAGAATATCACTTTAAATAAGCATTAGACAATAATTTTTATGTAATTCAAAACTAGATTTTCCTAATTTATATAAACCCAAGAATGAATCGACATTTTAATATTATTTATAATGTCTTATAACACTGCAATAAATTTTATTCATAGTTTTTCTGTAACAATTAACTTGGAATCCTTTAGAAAGTTTGAAAATGAGCCATTCATTACTGGACGTGAGTGGGAATTTAAAGTCTTCTCAGATTAACAGAGAAATTTATATCCCAACTACTTAATAAAAATATTGTACAAAAATAAAATAAATCTCTATTACTAATGATTGCGAATAAAATAAAAAAACTATAGTACATCTTTGGGCTATAGATAACCTGGACGCTTCGTATCTCGGTAATCAATTAGCCTAAGATGTAATAAACTGCTTTTCACCTCAGTATGTAATATACTATTATTTTTCTAAAATTGGAAGCAAATAGCAAATTGCTTTGTTCAATTTGGGTTATGCAACCCAATTATACTAACTGATGTTATAGTGAAGAAATCGGAGACAATTATTATTTTAAACAACCAAAATTGTTCCATTAGAATAAATTAATATCAATAAATAATATGTTTATAAATGAAAATATACTTTTAAGATATTGTATTTTCCATTAAATAACGGGCGCTCATATTGATCATAGTAATCAATATTATCAATTATTATATCAATAGCGGGACACACCCGAAAACTAATTTATAACTAATTATGTACAAAAAACATTAGTATAACGTAAAGGAAATATGATTAGGAAAACATTATCACAAACGAATCATAGTTAGAATAATTTATAAGGCCTTAATATAAAAAAAAAAAAAAAAAAAATTTAAGATGGCGCCGGGAACTATGGCTGATGATGAATTATCAAGTTAATAATTTATTACATTTTACATTGAAAGAAATATGTAAGTAATTATTATAACGTGTCATACCGATACATCAGGTGACCAATCAGAATATACTTGACCTATGTGGGGAATTTGAGTATAAATAGAGAAACGGTGCAACTGTGATCATCAATCATCAGTCGCTAATCATTCGCATGCAGAAGACATCAGAGACGCTGCAACTAAGCCGAGAAGGCCGACCTGGCACTCCACTAGGAAGCGCCGTTTCATCGAGGTACTCGACACAATGCAAGTCAATACTTATCACAATGCATGTATGTTTTGTTTTAATTAATTTAGATTGATGCGAATTATCTTTAATATTATCAATTCATCGTTAGGAACATGATAATTAATAAATTATTAATATTTTCACGAATTCATAAACTTAACAATTTAATTATAACTAACCCTCTAGATTAGATGTTAAGTTTGTAAATTATAATTTAATTAAATGTTATTGTTACCAAATCTAGGTTTATTTGAAGCAAGTATAACCCCAGGTAGATCGTCTTAAAAGCATACAAAAGAAAATTATTGAATGTAGACATATTCCGTTCTGGATTATTAAGTTTGGAAGCCGCGAAGTCGGGTCGAAATGTCGTAAACGACTAAAAAATATCTTTTCGTTATTCCGGACGTAAAAGTAACCTTTTCGTCAACAATTTCAGGTACGATAAGTACCTGTTTTGGTATATGGCAGAATAACGAAAAGCGCTTTACATTACGCAGCCGTAAAACTTCTTTTTCACCTCGGGGGCGTTCGGGTGCCTGGGATCCGCTAACGCTACGCCTCGGCACCCACCCGCACCCTTCGAACGAAAAATCTCGTTTTACGCCCTTGTGATGAAAAGTACTATAGTTCACAATTGTGCTATGAAGTAATCTGATTTTATGGTTTTAACAGATTTCGGGTGACTAATGTTTCATGTCCCCACTCAATTGACACTAAATATTAAAAGTTGATGATAGGAAAATTTGGGTTACTTGCCCGCTAAAGTTCGTAAGGATGACAGAATGGTTGGGTCGCGCGCTAAACGGCGTAATTGTAACTTTCAACTTTTAAGTCGAAGTAAATAAGTAACACAAAGTGTCAGATTAATACGTACGGGGTTTTCCTTCTAATATAAAAAATTATAAAATTCGTCGTCGAGCGAAGTCGGTTTTGAATTTATCGCAATTTTACCAAATTGATATTGCAGTCAATTCAGAATAATTCTGATTATTAATAAGTCAATTATTGTTGTTAATTTTATTAATAGCGGAAGCCAGGCGAGACAGCATCCTCTGCTACGCTCTGCTCCTCTTTCAATAAGCAGAGTGGTGCATATACCGGAAACTCCACCTTGTTGTTTAATTGAGCTTTTATATACAATTTGTAGACGGCGCATGCATCTGTCTTATTCCTACAAGGTTTGATTCGTTGGTAATGATTTAATCGTCCACCACTCGACCAGTTTGCGTACCGAACTAGCTTAAGAACTATATCGCACTCTCTTGCACTCGTGATTCAAGATAGGTGAACCAACATTTGTTGGTGGCGAAGATTTTTCCTAAATCATAAAAAGATAATGTACCTAATTTATGCCAAACTAAGAGCCAGCGTCAAAATTAGATGGGCAAACTTGAGATTCCAAAGTGGCACTATCAAACATTTAATATTAGGTATACTAAAAAGTTTCGGGCCTATTAGACAATAAATGACATTAAAGTCGATTATCACTTATAATATTATATTAAGTGCATTTTTGATTATCAGTAACAATTTGACTACGTTGCCACGAAAACTTTGTTGTCAAATTGTGAAATTGTGGAACAAAACCGTCATGTAAGCACTGTAGAGATCGCCAAGAGTCTAAACATCAATCGCCAAACAGTTACAAACCATTCAAAATTTTGATTTTGAGTTTTGAAAAGTATTTTTACAAAAAGGCATATTGTGTTATATATCATCGGAAAGGGCATTAAAAACTGAGTAAAATGACATCACGCCCACCTCTGTAGCTTAATCAGGAGAGCTGCTATAATGATTAGAAAATATTCCGGCAGTCAATTTTTGAAAATTTTACATAGCGATATTTTGGAAACCGTTTGAGATATTTAAATAAAAATTTTCATTTTTGCTAGTCTCAGTACACTCTATCGATATACCAAATTTTATCGAAATCTGAGATGGTGACCAAGAAAAGTGTGTTGATTTCACATGGAATGACCCCAACGCCAGACCACACGTATCCTTGGTGACCCGAGAAAAACTGGAAGAGCTTCGCTGGGAAGTTTTGATGCATCCACCGTATAGCCCGGACCTTGCACCATCAGACTATCATTTGTTTCGGTCTCTCCAGAATTCCCTCAATGGTGTAACATTGGCTTCAAAAGAAGGCTGTGAAATTCACTTGGCTAAGTTTTTCACCGATAAACCAAAGAAGTTTTACAGTGATGGAATAATGGTTTTGCCCGAAAAGTGGCAAAAGGTTACAGAACAAAATGGAGCATATTTAGTTTAAATAAAGAATTTCAAAACATAAACATTTTGGTGTTTGAAAAACTATCTAATTAGGCCCGAAACTTTTTAGCATACCTAATATATTATTGCCCAAGTCATGAATAATGCAAAAAAATTTAAACAGTAAATAATATCAAGTTAAATTTTAAAATAGTTTAAATCGCTTGAATTCTTGTTGAAATTATAAAACTTACGCAATTTATGGGGTGAACTTGAACTTGGCAAAGTAAACTGTCATAAAACCTTGTGTTTCATATTAACTAAATTTTTTTAATAAATATTAAATTTAATTTCAATAAACAAATTAATTAATTTAGATAGATATAAATTTTATTTTAAAATATTATATAAGATTTTTGGAATATTATCGAGAACTTATTATAGAGAATTTTTGCAAAATTTTATTTTGTGAAAGTACCCTATTAGAAATAAACTTGGGGAGGTAATAATACCAAATTTACTTTTGTTGTATAAACACCAAATATATTCTGAGGATCAAACTAAAAAATTTATATCCGTACTAGAAATTGAACATAAAATTACATTAAACTGAAAAAGGAAAAGAAATATGTCCCTTATGTAGAAAAATACTAATAAACTTCCATATAAAGCAAATGCAATGAACTTTTTCTAAAATTTAAAACTGATTTCACAACTTGTTGGATATAATTTTTAGATAAAATATTGTTTCTCAAACATTTTTGTTAAATAAAGTATAAAACTTCGAGGAAACTGTACGAATTTTACCGATAAGTACGCAGCAATTTTGCATTAGGGGTTTATGTAATAATAGATTTTATAAGTTGCAAAAGACAAACAATCAACTACATTATTAAACTTTAATCTAATAAAAATTGAAGAATAACCTGAATAACCTGAAATTTTACTTTTTAAAAGTTTATTGCGGTAAAAAGCAGTTCATATGCTGTAAATACAAAGAAGTTTAAGGTATAAAAATGTAAGCTTACTTTGTTTCATGAAGAGTATCATAATGTATCCTTTTTGTAGTTGTATAAAATTTTGATATTAAATTGAAAAATTTTAAAGTTGAGAGTAAGTTAACTTACTTGGTTGCAAACTCAAATATAAGAGGATAAAGCTATCACATGTCATACTGTCATACAAGGATCATAAGAGGAGAGTTGCAGTCTCTACTTCTAGTCGGTTTTATAGCTTACATAAAGTTTCCACTTTGTTCTTTGACACGTATTTTAGAAGATATTTTATATGTGAAAGGTTATATATTCTGTCGCCCAATCCTATTCAAATATTTTTTAAATATCTGTTTTATTTCTATTTCATAACCTTTTTGTAACAATCTGTAAAATCTATATGTAAACCTTAAACTTTTAACGTTTAAATTTTTTTATGTAAAGTTATAAATAAATCCATTAAACTAGAAAAAGTAAAAGCATTCTCCACCCCATCTAAATTCTATTACAAATTGGAGAACACAAAAAATGAACTGATCTACTGTTACATGTAAGTTTCAAACTTTCTGAACACGTCCGTTTCATTTAGTTTCCTTCTGTCTCGACTTGTTTTGTTTAAGTTATTTGATTAACTAAAAGTTTTCTATTACACACTTTAAATTTTTCTACAAAGCAATAATTACCAAAGTTGGGGGATTATGTTACAAGAGAAATTATTATGAGAAACGGAGGTACCAATAAAAGTAATATTGAATTTGTAACTTTTCTCGGTGTGAGATATTGGATATGGAGTGGTAAAAAATATTAGGACGCATCGGCTCGATCTATACGACTACAAGCGTGATAAAAATATTCCTATTCCCAAAATGTCTTTAACTAAAGCATTCAACTTCATTTTGGAGTCGCTTTTTATTGTAGACACGCATGAGGCGTAGAGCCTACAAATAAGCTCACACACACAAACTACCTATGGGAAAATTTTACAGTCTATTTACTTACTATAAAAGAGATAAATTATTACATTAAATAGTAGGTATAATGTTTTTACAAGTTGGTAGGAAGTTGATTGATTATTACTTTGTTTTCTTTATTTTTCAACTACTTTTCTAATTTTATTAATGCTAACACAGCGACGGAAAACATAAGAAACAAGAAAGAAATAAAATAGTCAATATTAATTCAACTAATTATGTTGTACGGTACATATTGATCACAAAATTTTACTTCGTGAATCAAAATTTTTATTTTGCTTTGAAGTATGTTTTCTGTTGTTTTCGAGTAATTCTCAACCACCTCATACCGAGTGGAACAATGTCCCTTGTTGTTAACTTTCTTATATGAATCGCGAACTTCGCAGAATTTCTTAACTCGGCCTTCTGGTGGACATCCACACGCTGTGGTGAAAAGTTGTAGTAAAAAGATTAGCAAAAGAAGATTAATCCACCTCGTGAAATGGATGGTAAAGACTTCAATAGAAGTGGCAATATTCCGACAGGAATGGAAAAGCCCTTGATTGAATAACTAATCTAACCTAATGAAATTTCTTGTATATAAATATATGCCATATATTCGCTTGTTACGTATAATGGGACAAGCTTTAGCTTACGGAGCCCTTTGGAAAAGTCCATATCAAAAGGCAAGACCTCTAAAGGCAACAAGAAGCAGAAGAAAACTAGGAAGATGTCGTATATTGACGGATACGTCAGAGAAACACTAGGTCGAGATGCAACAAGCGGTTCGAAACTCGAAAAACATCCAAAGCAAATGTTGCTCGAAACGTTTTCCGTTATCGGAAGCAATGAGGCCGTGGATTCTGAAATAAAAAGTAGTTTGATAGAACTCTGATAAAACGCGGGATATGGCTAATTGCTCAATTAGCAAAAATAATTAAGAAATATAGTCACAATTCCAATAATTGCAATGTAATATGACTGAGCAAAATAATGCACACACTGCAAACGAAAATACGGTGTCACAGTCAAAACGTGGTCCCACCTCAAATCAACAAGTTCTTACTCACAGTAACCTCTAAGGGTTCCCCAAAAATGAAATACAAAAACCAATATGGCACGTCTGTCTACACTAATTGGAAAAGATAAACATGTACTTACTTGAGCTCTTATAAGTTTACAACTTAACTGAGGTTGTGTGGACGTGTGGCTTTGCAAGTGAAAAACTGAAAACCTCAACCTCAACAGGCAACATTTGACTGCCGAATACAGAACTCTGCTCTTAGATGTTGACCTGCTAGACCGTGAGAGCAGTATTAACCCCCAGATGGTAGAAAACTTCAAGGTATAGAACTTGGTATAACCAAAAAACGGAAGCTCGTGGTTATGTTGTTGTTGAAATATTCAACACCCAGACAAGTCGCTAAACGAGTGAAGTCTAATTTTCTCATATAGCTTGCGCACCAAAAAATTGCCTAGTAGTTTGAACATAAAGAATAGTCCTGTCTCTGCTAGTCAGATATTTCCAGAAACCAAAAATAACACCTATCGACGATAGGACTATTTGCCTAAACGACTTGGCACGTTTAATGCTCATGTCGGAACCGAAAAACAAATTACTCAACGCAAAACGGTACCTTTAGACAATAATTGCCGAAACAAAAAAATCAGCTGCTCGTCGCAATGTTTCTCTTGGTACTGAATATTCTTACGCCACTTCAACCAGCACATCCGTGCACCAAATTGCATGCATTCAATGTATGCATCTAGATTAATATTGTAAAATGCGCATGCTATGCCAATAAAAATGCAGGGTCGGATAGAGGAATATACTGAAATGCAATTTAAAGAGGAACCAAACAACAAATGCAAAAATTTGTTACAATATTAAAGTAATTCACATCTTGCCAGTGGTAGCCATTCTCAGTTTTACACAGACATATGCTTTTTCTGGCATAATTATCTTATGACCTTTAGCAAAATTTCAGCTGTTATGGTACGGATTTTATAGCGAATATTAGTTTTCAGAAGGGGATGGTCCCTGACTTATTAAAGTCCTTATTGTTTCAAATGCAACATATTGAGGTGTTTTTCCAGGCTTAGGATGAGGATAATTTGGGCTATTTTCCATTGGGCTGGAAAGGCGTTTAGTCGAAGTATAGCGTTGAATTCGCGTTGAATATATAAGTAATGGTTATTATAATAATAATGAATATATAATAATGGTTATTCCTTACATTTTACAGATCAATCAGTTTGCTGCCGATATTATAATAAGGTACTTGAAAGACTGCTGCCATATTGAATTCAACCCATACTAACTGAAAGAAAAATAATACCCCGTCACCAGATTGGATTCAGAAAGTAGTTTGCTAAACTAGAACAAGTACTTCGAATAGTAGACGTTATTTCCCAGAGCTTGGTGGAGGAACGGTATTGCTCCGCTGCATTTATAAATATTTCCCATGCATTTGACAAGGTCTGCCACGATGAGTTGCTAGTGAAGATTAGAAGAGCACTACCAAAATTCTATCTGCTTTTTAAGTATTATCATGAAGAGAGATTTATACAGAATTCTATTCCTTAAGCCTGAAACAGAACGAACTCGAAACCAAACGCGACGTAACGACCGTAAAAAGTTGACTGTATGTGGTTGCAATACGTTCGAACAGAATGAACGCGCTCAACGCTACACCAACGCCAACGTCGAGCAAACTTAACGCGAACGACGATAAAAAATCTAACCTAACTTCACCCTAATCTCAGTTCTCGCGTCGTACGTTGTACCCAGGGGTGGGCAAAATACATGAAAATATGTATTTGAAATACAAATTACAAAATACATTCGTTTTGGGTATTTGAAATTCAAAATACAAAATACATTTGTTTCGAGTATTTGAAATACAAAATACAAGATACTGTATTTCAAATACAAGTTACAGTATTTCAAATACAAAATACATTACATTTTCAAATTTCATGTTTTCCAGGTATTTACAAACAAAGGCCTTCTTTATTAAATATAATATGTATTTAAAATACATTATATTGAAGGATTTAATTATATTTCTTAAATATAACAAAAATTTATTTGAAAAATTTTCTGGCAGATTTGCACGTGTTTTAATATGCCTCTGCGCAGGTCTGTTTTTTTAAGTATGTTGGTAAATCGATTTATATTCAGAATTTAATTAATAATGATGTCTTTTATTGGTTGGAAAGAATGAAAGAAAAATTTCATTGGTTTTATAATGCGCATCTTTTGAAATCATTCAAATTATGGTCGAAGCGAGATTTCATTTATAGCACTTAAATTCTTTAAAATTTTAATTAATTGTGCGTTTTTGATATAAAATCGCTAATTAACATAATCAAAATGTTAACCAGTTATCAAAACAAAATTAAATTAATTATCGATTTTAAAGTATTTTGTACAGTATTTTTTAAATTGTATTTGAAATCAAAAATACAAAATACATTTGTTTTGAGTATTTGAAATACAAAATACAAATACATTGAAAATATGTATTTGAAATACAAATTACAAAATACAAAATGTATTTCAAATACGTATTTCAAATACATGTATTTGAGATACTGCCCAGCCCTGGTTGTACCACACGTTTTACGTTCCTTTGTTAGATTTTGTTGTTTGTTATAATTATTATAATGGAATGTGTATTGGATGAATATTCAAAAGTTAACAAAAGTTATATTAACAAAAGTTTACAGATGAAATTTGCAGGTTAGGTTTTCGACGTCGCGTCGCGCTATTCTGTGCATATCGTTTTCGAAAGCGTAACGTCAGCGTTGACGGTCGCTGACGTCGCGTTGGTTTCGCGTTCATTCTGTTTCAAGCTTTAAAATCTGGAGTAACTTTCGCTGACGATACCGTAATTATTGCTTTGCATGTGAACGCAACGTTTGCATCTTATGACTCACAAGAACACTTGAACGACATTCAAAATTGGCCGAAAACATGGAGAATCAGGGCGAACAAATCAAAGTCGGTATATACAACTTTCACGATGCGGAAAGGAAACTGTCCCCCCGTAACACTAAATAATAGGGAATTGACACAGTCAGAAGTGGTAAAGTATCTTGGTTTACATTTAGACAGACGTTTAACATACAAAAACCATATTTGGGCAAAACGGAAGCAACTCGGCCTCAAATGCAGATATATGTTGTGGCTACTGGGGTGCAAATCAGGACTTAAACTAGAGAACACAATCCTGCTTTACAAAATCAGTATAAAGCCCATCTAGACATACAGATCCAATTGTGAGGAATGGCCAGTAATTCCAATCTCAAGATCATATAAAATTCCAGTCGAAAACGCTTCGAACCATTGTGAATGCTCCGTGGTACATTCCAATGGTACAATATGAAAATAGTTAAAGAAGAAGTTCAAGTATACAGCGAAAGCTAACAGCCAAATAAAGAAATGCTTGTACATTGATCCCAATGCTCATTTAAACAGTGAAAACCAGCTGCAATAAAACAAAAAATCAATTTATGGTTTTCCAAATTTTCCCATGCAGTATAAAATTTAACAAATAAAAACGACGAAGTAGCTACATAATATATAAAAATAAAGGGATCTTATTATACTGAAAATTTCAAGCAAGCAGCAATTGAAGATTAATGATTTTATTCGATTAAATATGAATAATGGTAGACTATTCCAAAGTCGTATGAATTATATACTCGTAGGTTAGTAAAAGACTGTCTTTTTAAAATAACTGACCTGGACACAAAGGTATAAACTAACTACAAATGTGTGACTCAAATATAACCGATTTTCAGTTCCAGTTAAATGAACCGTGATGAACAGAAAATAAATTTTCAAGGAAAATAATTTTAAATAGATTTTCTAAAAATTATTATCCACTATCCACAATTTTTCGCCACGGATGAATAAGTTATAACTTAACTTTTTTAATCAAAGTAAAACAAAATAGTCAATAAGAAACGATATCCCCTTTTTATGTAGTTTATGTTATTAGAGTATTAACATTGATTTCAAAATTTTTAAGGGATTATGTAGGTACAGGATGTTAGTTTGTTGAATAAGTTCAAATTTATTTACTAGTCCTAATTTGGTGTAAATAGATATCGCATAAGCTTTCCTCATGAATGTATTGAATTATTTGCTATTATAATTTTCATAAAATCCGAAATTTACTTGAAAATGAGCTTTCGATTGCTTCGATTGCTTTAACTTAGCTAAAAGCTAAAAATAGCGATCAGCTTACTATTTTAAGCAAGTTAGACATTTGAAATTTTCCGTAAATGTTCCTCGTTAACTTTACATCGTTTCTTCGTTATATAATTTAGGATGCCGTTAGCAGTTTTTGAAATTCAATCGTACTTCTCGATTTTCTAGATATAACTCCCAATTATGGCTTGCATAAGTTATTGTCAGGACCTCCCTGAGAAACTGTATTTGAAAGAACATGCATCGGATATCAGTATAAAAAAATATAAATAAAAATACTTAGAAAGACAGCATAAAAATTCTCATGTATCGGACCCCAGGGTCTAAACCTGAAAATAATTAATATAAAATTGTTTGGAAAGCAACCAATAGGTATGAATTTTAAGATAGTTGAAAAGTTTTCATAAAGTAAATAAAAGAGTTGACGCAAATGTAGTAATAGAATTGGAAGTGTAAGTTAAACTGAAGGAAATTGGACGTGTTATAATTATTAATCATAAGAAGGCGAAGGAAATAAAGTTAATGGGAAGGTTGAAAGTTAAAAATGTGCGAAATTTCGACTTTAAAGGAATAATAATATAATTGAATTTGTTCCATTTTTAAAATAAAAAATTAATTAATTTATATTTAAAAATGGACGATAAAATACTTGGTAGTCATAAAAATAATAAATTATTTAAAATTATTTTATAAATTATTGTAAAACAATAAAATATCATAATAGAGAAGTGAAATTTCAATATTATGGTTATATTTCATAACATAATTAAATTACCGGAGGTAAGTAAACAAACACCATTATGAATACAAATTGATTTAGCTTTATGAAAATAAATTAAAATATTGCATTTAATAAAAATATTTACTACATGAAACAAATTGTTTAAACAGTAAAGCTTGTAACAAAGCATGCACAACAAACTTCTATTTATTCTATTCTGGGCTTTGCCGTTTACTTTTATCATTTGCATTATGTTGAAACTCGTTTCATGAATTCCTTGGGGCTGTTTTAAACTTTTGCAAAGCATTCCTAGCTTTAGAAATATCTGCAATGCAGCAATGGTAATTGTAAATAAATAGTGTAATTATGTCTGTGCATTAGATGAAAGTTATTGGTTTGAAATTATAGCAAAAGTGCGCTCAAAAATGTAAATAGCATCAATAAACGCTGCAAGTTTCCGTTCGATCTTCAAGTTTCCATCAGCATTCAGAACGTTTTTCATACAACGTTGCCTTATTTTAGCGAAATGAAGACAATGCAGATTATTTTAATTTATTATTTATTTATCCTACACAGCTTAACATCCAGGTCCTTAAAATTAATTACTTCAGGTAATTTTAGTGCTTTGAAAGCTTTTTATACCCGCCACGATGCTAGGCTACAAGATGTACCAGGTATAGTTACAAATTTCAATCGAACCAAAAAATTTAAAGAAGAAAGCCTGAAAACTAAATGTATAGAAAGGTTAAGATTAAATAGGTAAGAAAAGTTTTATGTCCGGAATAAATAATTAATAATGTTTTTGTTTTTTCTTCCAATGTTATTTAAACAACCTGTACGATTGTGGCTTGTTGCATGTGTATTACTGTTTCAGAAATGGTGAATAATTCTTAGAAAAAGAAATAATGCAAAAAATGGGATTTAAATTAATGTTTATAAAATTGTACTCCTAAAAATAACTGTTCTTCTCCTCCACTTTTATACAGGAGGTAGAAGAAACAATTCTTAGTTCTCTCGTCTATTAGATTGTGATAAGATAAGATCAGGCTTCAGACAGATGGTGCAACTTAGATTACTTTTAGCATACAGGGTGTGACGTCATTTTGCAATCATATAAAATTATTGTTAATAATTAAATTTATTACGCAATTGACGCTAAGCGGAAAACTGACATACGGAATGTATTTAATTTTTTTATGTTGTTATTCATAAAATAATACAAGAGTAATAATTTTTAAGTTTGCAAAATAAGACAGCCTTATTGGATTTATTGAAAACTTGGATTTATTCTTATAATCCTCAATCGAAACCAGTGTCATTTAAAGAGTAGTCCAGCACCAAAGATATTTAAAGTTGTACTATCTGCTGGAAAGTTATGGCAATACATTTTTAAGATTCTGAGGGAATTCTTTTAATTGACTATAAAAATAAAAGGACCACCACTAAAAGTAAATTGTTCACTTTACTGTCCAGCTTTGGCATCAAGTGATTTTTACCTATTACCATTTGAAAAGAAGAACTTCGTAGAAGTCATTTCGGCAGCGATGAATTCCTCCGTAAAGCAGTAACGAGTATTTTACAAGCAAAAGTAAAAATTATTTTTTAATGCATTGATCTTCGAGGAAATTATATTGAAAAACAAAATTTTAAAACAGAAACTACTTACGTTTCTTTCTGCCCCATTCCGCGAACTTAAAGATCTCCCTTGACTGTAGATGTATTTTTTTACGTAATGACGATTTAGAATCTGATTCAAGATACCACAATTTTACAACCTTTGATCGAGGATTATTAATTTCTATACATATACACAATGCTTCACAAATTTGAAAATTATCTACGGAGTTTTTAAGTTCCACCTGATGGAATGTCGAAAACAAATAGTTCCAACAAAATTCCAAAGTAATTATAAATCCGTATAAAATGCCATCACAAGAACTCGCTTTAATGCGCGCCTCATCTTTTAATGAAGTTAACGTTTTAATATTATCTGCTCGCAAGTTTGAAAAGCGTGTCATTATTTTACAAGCACGTGGTGAATAAACGAAATGCATTAATGACTTACATCTCTAGTACTTGACAGTATTTTCTATTTTTTTACATCGTAAATATTGTTACTGTATTACTATTCGAACAGTTTCAACTATAGATTATTTTATATTTATGCAAATTAGGGATTGGAAATTGTTGCCTTAATTTAATTCGCTAGTGACTTCTTCTTGAGATTTTATAGCAATAAATGCGTCCAAAAATGGTCCAAAAAGGAAACTTGCTCTGTGCTTTTCACACCAAGCTGCAAGAATGTGGAATAATATGTTCGTGAGTTTGATACTCGTACAGGTTTCTATTTGCTCGTTTGCCTTACCTGCAAAGGACTTCGTATTAACAGCTGGAAAATGAAGTACTTGACGGACGCCAGACTTAAATTAAATACGCAGTAGGATAAACTATAAAAAAATTAATTGACTCGAAGATCACTAACATAAATGGTAGCTGAATGCTTGAATGAAAACGGTAAAATTGGGTTACCATTATATGGGCTACTGCCAAACCAGTCGCGGCAGCCAATTCAATAAAATTACTTTGATTTGGTGTACTATGTTCAATAAAGGAATAATAATTGTAGAAAAATATTGAAACCTACAATTTTATTAGCAATTGAAAGAGAAAGAAACTTAATTATAACCAAGGAGAATGAGAGAGTAAAGGTGAAATCGTTTCTTAGTGAACACCCCCGTTGTTATCTTAAATGAATTATACAAACAAAATTTAATTAATTCTAACACGATTGAAAAATCACCCGATATCTCTATCGGTGTGAGTTTTCTTCGTGATGACTCCTTTACAAACTCTTCTGATATCGTTGGTTGTTTTACGGTAACCGATTTTTTGTACTAAATTTTGGAAGAAGCTGTCTCCTTAGCTATAAACATGCTTCTTTGGAAACTATCCAAGGTGGACTATTCGTACCTTGCACTCAGTTTGCAGAGTAATCCTTTAGGTTCGATGTTAACTAGTATATTATTAAACATGCTTTCCTAATCACTATGTAAATTGCACTTTTACTGTAGTAGAATTTAAACACACTCAGATTTTACACATAATAGAAATAGCTGACATGATTACAGCAGTCATTCCAGAAGAGAATCCTGTAGAGTTAGTTAAAGTTAACCTACTTTTGCAAGAAATGCTTCATTTCTCAAATTATTGGCGTTGGTCAATTTTAGATTAGTTTACAAACTAATTTAGAGATTTATCAAAAGTTTAATCAAGGAGGTTAGTTATAAGTACAACGACTATCTTCCGTTTATATTTCGAGTTAGGTTTTTATCAAAAGTATTGAATACTATCTATTTATATGTCATGAAGAATTGTAGTTGTTAACCATTCATATCAAAAATCACTTTCGATTTTTCCATTTGGTATCATCTTGACCGATAATAAATATGTCATCTATTTTTAAGTGAAAACAACAACTGAAAAGTTTCTTGTTCACTATAGAAAATAATTTTACCTAGCTTGATCAAGGACTATCCCAATTTCTTTTTCTTCTATTAGACGAATCCAATAACTGACATTCGTTAAGCTTCAAGTTTTGGGTCTACATTTGATTCAATTCCATCACATTTTATAAATGTATTTTTTTCATTTTCTAGGGTAGTATATTCTTAATATGACTATTTGTCACCAGTGTCCGGTTGCCCCAGGATGCCAAAATGTTCCGTTTTTTGGTTGGCAACTTGAAATGACCTGCTTTAGGAAAGATAGTGACACAGTTTAGTTTGATAAGATAGTTTGCCTTCGGTTATGTTAATTAATGTTTATTAATATAACAGAGGGCAAACAAACCTGGTAACAACAGATTTTTCAATGCAAATATCCAAGCAGGTAAGCCGGTTTCAGCAACCAGCGTTTACTCTGTACGTAGCCTTAAGGGGACTAGGCAACGGTTAATGATTCTCTCGTTTATCTTAATTTTAACATAGAAACATAGAAGTGTATCTGTATACACTTCTGTAATTTTAACCAATGTTTATTGATATATAAATGATAAAAAAATTTGCGCTATGGAGGTCATATAAGCTTACAAAAAGGCGGCACAGTCTGCGGCGTATTTACACGTTTTTCTTCCATTTTTACCGACTATCGTACTTAAAAATAATTTTTTTTCGGTTCTGTAACTGGTCTTTCTTTTCGTAAGATACATAATTTCCCGCGAAACCTAAAATCAGAACGATTGAACCGGAAGTATTCAACTCGTAGACGAAAAACCTCGATTTTTTAGATAAAAATACGATTCTTTTGTAACTGGACAAAAAAATCGTGACTTTTTAATTTTTTCTGGAAAATCTCGAATTTTTATGAATTGTTTCGGAGGTTTCGCGGGAAATTACGTATCTTACGAAAAGAAAGACCAGTTACAGAACAGAAAAAAAATTATTTTTAAGTACGATAGTCGGTAAAAATGGAAGAAAAACGTGTAAATACGCCGCAGACTGTGCCGCCTTTTTGAAAGCTTATATGACCTCCATAGCGCAATTTTTTTTATCATTTATATATCAATAAACATTGGTTAAAATTACAGAAGTGTATCTGTTTCCTTTCTATGTTAAAATTAAGATAAACAAGAGCGCCGAATTCAATCATTAACCGTTGCCTAGTCCCCTTAAGTGTCTAATAATAATTAACTGGACTTTACCTTTCATTAGATCTAGTATGTCCATTTGAATTCTAAGTAGTACAAAAAGTACGGGAGTCATCCTCCAGAGCTTGACTTACTGCGCCATAAACCATGGGTTAAAGTCTTTAACCTGTGAGAACATCCCAGTTCCTGCTAGAGCGTAACCTTCCATTGCATTAACTAGTCGTGAGTTAAACGTGATTGAATGACAATATTAATTTTATAGTTGAATAATTTATTGAAACAAATTTTAAATAGAATTTTGGCATCTTAACCGGCAATGCGCTACAGGCTACACAACTCTTCCCAAATTTAACCTTCAATTTAAGTTTGATATTTGATTTCTTTTCCTTCTCTTTTCACTAACGCCGCCCCACTTTCATATTTTACACCAACTTGAAAGCGCAATTGTGGGCTTTGCCCTCTCGCTTCTAAAGGTAATTTGTAACTCTTAACTGCTCACACCTTACTCTTGGTGAGATAAAACACGACTGCCTCTTCACCTTCTTCTTCGAAGGATAACCAGCAACCTCCGTATTGCTATATAAATCCTTGTTAAAGTTCTCGCAAGGAATCGTGGCCGGGCGGAGCTCAAAAATTGCGCAGTTGATGACATGTGACACCCAATTCCACCATTGACACGAACATAAAGTCGAATGGACTAATTTTCGTTTTTACACATTAGCTCTGCCCGGCCACGATTCCTTACGAGAATTTTAATTCTTGTCCAATTGCCTACTTTTCATTTAAATTAAAAACAAAATTTTATATATTATAACTATTTTTAACTTTATTTTTGTTTCTGACCTTCACCCACATCTTGCCATTCTTTGATTTCTGGAAACATGCTATTCGTTGCAATGAAAGCATGTCCTCGATGACGACCCCTTTTCAAAAGGACATCTCCTCACATAAAAGCTTCTTCTCTTGTTGTTTTGAGCTTTTCTAAATCACATGTTAATTATGAAGCCTTTATTCGATTTGTGCTTCCTCTCTCAGCCATTGCATATGTGACAGGCTGACCTATGTTTTGATGGTGGTCTCAGACCCCTCGGATTGGTCAGTTATCACCGCTATTATACTGTCGTGTGCTTTTTGATGCAATAAAAGGGTAGCAAATAGGATGAAGCATGCCACTAAAAAGTATCAGTTATTTTAAAAGATACATTTTTGAAAAATTTTGCTGAATTTTCTGTTAAGGTTGAGTTTTCAAGGTTTGAATTATTTACCAACAAATTATTTGTCTTTATATAGAGGAAATGTATCCTTATTCTACCCAATTGGATGATTAACCATTCTGGGAACGTTAACTATAATTTTTTTGTAAACTTTGGGAGAGTGGCCACAACATGGTTTCAGTTTGTTTGATAATTGGAAAGCTTGGATATTTTTGAAGTGATTGTCGCTAATTTTGATGAAGGATAATAACTTTGGATAATTGCTGAATGATCCGAATGACGTTTAAAAAACTACGCTTGCAATTAGTTTTGAAGGTTAAGATTCCACTTACCTCGTTATCAATTTTAATTTGGCTGGATATAACAGGAGTTCCTTCTTGGATTTGCGAATGGTATTAGGATTGGTGCAAATTGGATGTACCTAAGTTTATTTTGAGTAGCGGATTGATGGAACTCGAGCGTCGTATCTGGTCCAACTTCTGGTTTTGAAGGTTATCGTATTCTATCGTTCAAGAAGATTACAGCGGTGATACGTGTGAAGTTACGCCTAAGGAAATTTTATAGAGGTGCCAAACCTTTTTGAGATTTTATTTTTCCAGAATTCCTTCGTGTATGTCATTGAATAAATGTCCCCTTGTATTATCGACAGGAGAGTTGATCGGGATTTGTAGTTATTCCAGAATCCAAATAAATTAAAATAATTTGTTGGTTTGATTTAAAATTTATAAAGGCACGGAAAATTGTGTTTTCCAAAAGGAAAACTGATTATTTATCTGGATTTTTCTTTATTTTTGAATATTGACAAAGCGACCCTCGGCGTGTTCCCAGAACTCGAAGAGAACAGTAAGAGTGTAGCTAGTCGGAGCACAGGATTGTCTATGCCGGTAGTCACTTTATTGTGAAGCTTCCCGATTTTTTTATAAATTAATTAAAAATATATGAAATCATATGATATAATATGGATGATGGTACGCTCGTTTTAAGTAATTGCATTGGGACGAATTATATAATTTATTTAACGGATATAGTTAAAGGATCGTCCAGCATTTATGTGATGTGATATTTAATTTATATTAATTTGGGTTATGTAACAGTATAAAACAGTACAAGTGAAGAAACTATAAGCTCGTAAACATATGAGCCCCTTTCCAAATACGGTAGCTCCTCGCGTGTAAAAACCTGGCACATGCGTGAACGAATTCTTAACTTCACGAGTGCTGGATACCGTTTTGTTTAATCCTGCTATTGAAACGTCAATAACAAATTTTAAATTTTATAAAGATAAATAAAAAATTTTAAATTAATGTTACTAAGGTTTAGAAAGGAAGACAGCATTTAGGTTGCGTTGCTATGGTTTGGAATGGATGAGAGAATTTTTCACTCACATGTGGGCGAAAATAATTTTCGCTCACTCGTTGTCATATAAATAATTTGAGTGAGTAAAACAAAAGATTTCTAGTTGCGTATGCAAGTAAGTAACTGCATGTTTAACCCTCCGTTAGGCGCGTGATTTACGCTTGTAGACCAGCCCTGTTTCAGAACTAATAAAACCAATAATTTACCACTTTAAAAGTTCAAAAACTGCTTATCCGAAAGATTGACTAATTTTTGTCAGCTACTCAAAGATGCAACCGATATAATTCGAACTGTTACGAGATATAGCGGTTTAAGGCAGACTTAAAAAAGCATGGTCGACAATCATAGACCACGCGGCCACTGAAGGGTTAAATAGCAGGAAAAAATTTATTAACAAGGTTATTAATCTTTTTCGAATTACGAAACAAAAATTTAATAAAATACTAGTTTCCAAAAAGGTACAAAAAAAGGGTAACAAGCAGTTCAGGTAAAATTGAAGATTAAACATTGATGTATTCGATAGAAACGATGTGTTACAATATACAAGAATTTTATTAACCTGAATTTTTTTATTGTGTAGGAAGTAAGTAGATTGTGTGCGAAGAAAAATATTTGTATATTCTGTTATTCTCGCACGTCTGAATTTGTAAACAAAAGATTTTTTTATAACAAAATCAAATCGAGATATAACTCTCTATAGTTTATACAATTGGATGCTGGGCGAAGATTTAAATTTCGTTTCGTATTCTACTCTGCCAGGGAGAATATTTGGCATAGGCGGTTATTATTCTTGGTCAGATTTATTGACCGTTCATAGTCAGGCTTTATTCACATACGAGAGAATTTTGCATTCTACGAATATTTATTTGTAGTAAAATTCTTTGATGACATAGTAGAAGAGGTTTCGATATCCCGCTATTTCTAGCTAAAATGAGACTTTTGAACCCCTGCAGTTATGTTCCACAACGCTGGCGCAATAAAGTCACATCGCGGTATATTGGAATATTAGAATATATTATAACTCATATATTTGAAAGCTCACAGGAACCTCTAATGAATTTACTCAGAATTCTGTTTTATACGTGCACATTCTTTTATAAAATTCAAATAGCGTTATGAAATAATATATTGACGGCCCTTTTTATAAACAGATTTTAATAAACAACAAATGCGATTACACAATCGCTTTTCATAAAAATGTAAATTTTTACGTAAACATCATTATGCTTATCAACGTTAAATCTCATTGTGTGTAATCAAAAACTTATCAGTTGTCAAGCTTCATTTTATATTATGTAATTGTTAGGAATTAATAATTAAAATTCGGAAAACCCGATTGTGTAATAAATAAAAGTTTCACTGTTTGGGAATTCTAAATTGAGCATCGTCTAGCGACCGGCCAGCCGTTCAGGAATTGTATACAAAATCGCTGAAAACGATAAAATAAGAATACTCCTGTAGGCCTAAACAAATAAATGCGCGTGTTTATTTTAAAAATTATTAAAATTTCAAGTAAAACATTAAACAAGAGGAATATTTTAATTTAATTAACATCGTTTTGTCTCGTAAATTTCAGACAGCAAATACATAAGTAAATTTGAAGAAAACGCAAGCTGAATACAAATTGCAATTTTAATTAGTAATTCTAAACTACAATCAACAACATTTTCTTGTCATTATGTTCGCTAAATTAAGAATCGGAAGCTTCCTTATAAATTACAGCAAGCATATTTTATGCCACATTTTTAAAACGATTTATTTGTTACCTTATGAAGAACTTGATCGAATTTTGATAGCAAAGTTATGGGAAAATTTCACAAGTTTTAAAATGTGCAAGAATACGTGCTGAATTTTGATTTTCAAGTTTGTATTGAATAGAATTTTAATTTAATAAAAACGAATAGCTGGCACCGGTATTCAATTGCCAGTTATCTTTTATTGATGACAACTGATTAAACACTTTCAACTTTGTTAGTAATATTATTTATTGTAGTGTGCAAATAAACAATTTCGATAACCCGAATGCGGAATCTGCATAAGCCAAGAATCACCAAGTGTGGAGTATAATTGCAAATTTATGTCTGGGGAAGTTGAGAACGACAAACCACTTTGGCGATAGCAACCGCTCCGACTTCCTAGCTGTCTAAGTTAGACATTACACCTCCTTAACTTGGTAACTTTCTTGCTCCACCTAAAGTATTTCCAAAGCCAACAATAATACGGGCAGCTCCCGACAGTTATAGTAATTAGTCTTGTCTTATTCCAAAATAACAAATTGGAAATTCTCCCAAGTTACCTGTATTTACAATTATTCTTACTAGTAATTCCTACATACTACATAATAATATAAATTTTATATATTTTGTTTGCATTTCTGGAGATCTTCTACAATTTTACTGTACTTTTCGTGTACCATGTAGTGCAGTATAATTTTTAAAAGCTTTTATTGACTACTATGTATATTTGTACATTATAATATTTGTCCATTATTGAACCTCTTCGAGTCCCTTTTCAACCATTTTCCCACATCATAGAGATTTTTAATTTGCTATACAGCTTCCACTAGTGCAACATTTTATTATTTCAATTTTGTAATTGTTGAAAATTAATATTAAAAACCACAAACAAACTTATAATAAACGATATACAATACAAACTGACATTAAAAACTTTCATAAAAATAAAATATATAGAAATTATAATAAATTTTCCTCTAACAATTTGAATTATTTTTAAAAATAGGGGCATTAATATATTAACTAGCTCAGCGGATTCAAGTGAAGCTCTGATTGTAAGGACCTACTCAAAATAAAACATTTATGTATGTTCAAAATTAACAAATGTAAATTTTAATGTATTAAAATCGAATCGACTTTATCAATAATAATAATAAATCTACACGTTGAAAAACAGAAAATATAAACTTGGTCCAATACCATAGAATAATGACACACATGAAAAGATACCTACGGAATTAATAATTACAAATTGACTGCCTTTCCTTTTGCTTCGTCAGGTCAAAAGTAATATAAAATCTTGTGAATATAAATTTCCATTTCCAAATATTCATTGTAATTAACCTTCGCATGGCATACTTATATTTTAGTTACTTAGATGGCATACTGGGGTCCTGTGGACCCCAACGGTAAAAGGGATTAAATCAATAGAGAAAATAAAATTTTAAGACTGATTTTTGTAAGAAACACTAAACTAGTGTATTTGTCACTGAAAAGTATAAATAATCCTCCTAAAAAAGAAAAACTTTTAATTATATTCGACATTTAGTAAAATATGGCAAATTTCATCAATCAAAAGCAACCTTTTAGTATATAATTTATTTACACAAAAATGAAAAAGAATTTAACAAAAAAATTATTTTATACTATAAACTAGACATATGGTTCTATAAAATAAAAAAAAAATCATCATAATGTTATCACAAAAGTCTTATATGACATTTTTAAAATTGCGATTTATTCAATGTAATCATCGCACTGCGCACCTATGTAAATGAAATATAAACTCTTATATTTTGAAATATCTTATTAATTAATTATCTGAAGTTAAAAACTTAACAATTTAGGTAATATTAATTCACTAAATTATGGTTATCAAAGGCCAAAATGATTAAAAAAAATATTTCCATATTAACAAAATAGTTACGTAAATGGCATACTGGGGTCCCACGGAACCCAAGCTCGCTTAAATCATATAAAACTTTAAGGGCATACCACAACTAACAGTAGCATAGTGTGTAAAATGTCGAGAGGGTTATGATGCTAAATTACAAAGGTGTCGATTTGCCAAAAAAAAATATTAGAACATTCTACAGGCTTTTTAAGATGTCGTGGGGTCCCAGGGACCCCAGTATGCCATGCGAAGGTTAAATGAACGCGGCCATTCGTTGTTTACCATATCTAGTGAACGCTTTCCTTTGACATTAAATTAAGTTACTCGACCTTCCGAACTGCAAATGTTTAAATGCACTTTCGCTTGCATCAGAATCACGTAATTGAATTAAACCAAATCGCTGTAGCTCCAAAATCTTCCTATATTCGTGCATAAAATGTAATTTTACCATAAAATTATTTCTCCATAAAATTTTTCTTTATTTTTTTAATATTCTTCAGAAGCAACGTATTCAAAACGAATTATTACCGTATTAAATTTTATATCGAACATGCAAGGTTATAATTAAACTAACTGCGTTCAGTGAAGTACTCCAACTTATAGACGTGGAAAAGAGTGATACCCTGTTGAAATTCTACAACCGCATTTACAACACAGGACATATACCCAGAGAATGGTTAAAATCCACATTTATTTATTACACTACCTAAAAAAGTGAATGCAAGACGTTGCAGTGATTACAGACTGATTAGTCTTCTTATGAGCCATGCGCTAAAATCTTTTTTAAAAATAATACACTTGCGCCTGTGGAGAAAAATTGAAGAAACAATGGGGGGGATACACAATTCGGATTTAGAAGTGGATTAGGAACAAGAGAAGCCCTGTTTTCTATTCAGGTCCTGGCACAGAAATGTCTTGATCAACAGCGACCGTTGTATAATACCTGCTTTATTGACTATGAAAACGCTTTTGACAATGTAAGACACGACGTACTCATTCATTTGTTGCAGAGAATAGGTATTGACGACAAGGACATAACTGTCATACAGAACCTATATTGGTATCAGTCGGCTCAGCTGAAGTTAGGAGATGTTACAACAGAAGACGTTAACATCCAGAAGGGAGTCCGTCAGGGCTGTGTTCTCTCGCCCCTTCTTTTTAACTTATACTCGGAGACTATTTTTCAGGAAGAACTCGAGGAAGCACAACACGGAATAAAAGTAAACGGCAGATTAATTAACAACATACGACATGCGGACGACACCCTCATCCTTGCCGATAGCCCTGAAAGTTTGCAAACACTAATCAACAAAATAAATGAAGTCAGCAATGCATACGGCCTCAGTATAAACAAGCAAAAGACAAATATAATGATTAGAGCACGGATTTTAGGACGTAATAAATGTTAAAAAAGGCACAATTTTAGGCTATAAAAATCATTGAAATAGGCGCAATAATTAAGAATTTAGGGGTTTTTAGGCAATATATATTTTTCATTACAGGAACTTACAAACATAATATTTAAAAAAATTAGTTAAAAATTTTTTAATTACCATAATATAGAGCTATATGGATGAAAAATACTTACAAATTTTTATGTAAGCTTTTTGCCCTCTTAAATAGATGGTGTTATTAATTTTCTCCTCTATTTGCAAATGGCGCTTCTATTTGGGGGGGGTTACTATGTTTTTTACGTTAACAAATAAATTTACGTTTTTTTTGAGTTTTTGAAAAATTTACATCCTTCCCCCCCCCCCTATCAGACCTGAAGAACCTGTGCCATTTTTTGTGTATTGTGTTTAGAGGGTACCTATCTAACTTAAAGCCATTCAGGATTTCTGAAATCTGTCGCCACCTCTTGGACTAAAGTAACTTCCACAGTTTTATTAAGGTTTTATTAATACGCGTGGATATACGAAGCGCTGACTCAACGACCACTGTCAGTTCTCTCTATGTTGACTTCACCGAGAAACAAATTTTAAAAAACATAAAAAACTATTTTTGTTTAACTTTTAGTAACATAAATGGGATAAATCATTGTTTTAGGCTTTTTAGGCATTAAAAATCTATTTTAGGTCAGTAACATCGAAAATAGGCATTTAGGCAAATAAAAGTAGGGTTCAAAATTTTCAAAATCGTTTGAACGGCATTTCTATCTTTATAATTTTGAATTGCCTAAATAAAGGACAAAAAGGCAAATTGCCTAGAATCCGTGCTCTAATAATGATCAATGAACAACATTGATATTACTGTCGGGGGTGAGCGACTGGATAGGGTAGACAAGATCAGATATTTGTGATGTTGGCTACACGAGAATTGGAATCCCGATGACGAGATCAAAACGAGAATCGAAATGGCACGCAACTCCTTTTTTAGAATGAAAACCTTGTTACGTGGCCGGGAACTGGATTTGAAAACCCGATGGCGGATCGCAAAGTGCTATGTTCTCTACCAATACTTTTCTATGGAGTCGAGTCAATGTGGATGTACCGGAGAATGCTTAAAATATCTTGGGTTGAGCATGTTACAAACGAGGAGGTTTTGCGTCGTATGTGTAGAGACCGAGAGGTCCTGACCGCCATTAAGAAGAGAAAGGCGGCTTACTTCGGGCATATCTTTCGAAATGAAAAATATTGTTTTCTCCAACTGATCATGCAGGGAAAGATAGAGGGGAAAAGGGGGCTTGGAAGGAAGAGGCAGTCCTGGCTTAAGAACCTGAGGCAATGGTTTGGTATTCCGGATGCCGCAACACTGATATGAATCGCAAAAGACAGAGACGAGTACCAGCGTCATGGTAGCCAACCTCCTATGAGGAGACGGCACCCTAAGAAGAAGAAGAATTGCGTTCAGAATTTCAGGTTTCAATTTTCAGGTGAATTTCAATTTTCAGGTAAAAATTTGAAATTCCATAGTTCAGCCAATTCGGAGAAAATTAATTTTGATGAAAAATTGCAGGTAATTTTACATTGCATACATCGCGATTAATATTTTATAACGTAACATAAATTAATAATATGCATTACAATTATGCAACCCGGGTTGTTCCCATAAGAAATAAATTGTTAAACGTGGCATAAAGCAAATGAAAATACAGTAATAATACGAATTTGTTCTTCCAAATCGATTTTCTACAAATTGCCTGATTTATGGAATTTTAAATTTTTACCTGATGTATAACTAATTTATGACCAAAAGGTATTGTAAAAATGGTGCAAATTGATAAGTGACTGTGTTGGCACTCCCGTTGTAAGTGAAATATGTGTTCAATATTGTATGTCACTTTTATATTAAATTAATAAATTACCTAGGATATATTTTTTTTAAATCGACCAATTAGGGCTATTTCCCAATTTTTCTCAGTTGTAACGCTTTGAAACAGCAAGATCAGTTGAGTTAGGGAGGGAGGTAATTTTCTCAGTTAAAACTCAGTTCGGCACGGCACAGCATTTCCATCACAACGGTAAAAAGAACACCCATTTATCTGAGTAACTGAGTATCTCAATACAATCTCACTTAAAATAGTTAAAAAGAATACAGCTATTAATGCTGTGTCTCACTCAATCACCATTACAATGATATGATGTATCATTAGATATTTTAATTGATCCTAACGACAATAACTTACTAATTCAACAGATTAACATGAACAAATTATTGCAATTTAATGAACTTCCAAATAATGTTAATTTCCAAAAATGATGCTAAATTCAATATGATTATTTTAGGCTCGATACCGTTTGTATCATCATAATCATCCCATATGATAGGACGCCACTGCTTATCCGTAACATCTAAACTACTCGAATAATATTATATCTATGATCCGTCAGCTGTCAAATTAAATCATAATAATTTTGAATGTAAGAATTTTAAAAAGACGAAAATGTCTCTCCTGAGGTCTGTGATAACTGCTACAAGAGTAATACAAAATCGTTCTCTTTCTCTTACAGCTGTACAACAACGTAAGATTTAAATTATTATGAGGGTTAATGTATTATATAACACCAATATCGAACATTTCAGATTGGAATAGAGATTATTTACCTGGTAAGTTTCCTACTACTTCAGCTGAACGTGCTGCAGCAGCTAAAAAATACGAATTGACCCCCGACGATTATGAACCGTATCCAAACGATGGAACCGGCTATGGCGACTATCCTAAACTTCCCTGGATTTCGGGGGATGCCAAAGATAATTTTTATCCTTGGGATGATCCATCAATAAAAAGAAACTTTGGTCAAACCGTAAGTTTATATTTACGTTTTAGTAAAATAAAATAATTGTTTTCAAAATAGATGCATGCCATGGAACAAGTTATAAGTGAAGATCGAGCTAACGTAAGTGCAAAGCTTAGGTATTCTGTAAGAGTCCAAGTTCTTCAACTGTTGGGAGTGTTGGGCTTTTGTTTGACCTTGTTTATATATTTTGAAGACAAAAAGCCCTTCATACCGGTTGCTGCCAAACAATATCCAATCAGTGGTGACAAACATTTTACATTTGAAATCGAATCACCAGAAGACGCCAAGAAGAAGAAGTAGTAATAGTACCTATATAAAAGATTATATTTTATTTAAGTAAAATTGTAATATCACCATGATCCAACAAAATAGTTAAATAAAGTTACATGACTTTACTTCTTCTTTATGTTGTGGCGACCCTGTGCAATTAATTTTGATTGTGTGCACATACCCCACAAAATGTCATCTTTTATAACCATACTAAAAAACGATGTTATGGAAGTATTGCCCGCAGGACTGGCCTGCTCAGTTTCCAGATCTTCCCACTCCACCTCATAAGAATGGTCATCTAAAGCTTTAGCAGCAGTTGACCAGCTGAACCTCAACAATTATGGAAAACCAATCACAGGATCACTTTGTTGTGCTAAATATTTCTTAATCACTCGATAATCACTTCCAAGCTCAGTTTGTGGAGTGGTCATGGCTTCGGGAAACTTCCAAACCTGCAAGGTGTGATCTCTGGTCACTATCGCACAAATACTAGCGGCAGATGCAATTGGATCCTATTGTTCAAATTATGTAACCTTTACTTAAGTTATCTGCATATCTCATTGCCGTTAATTAACCCTAAATGGGAATTAATTATGAAAATAATGTGTCTTTGTTATTAATTTCTATTTCTCTCCGCCATACAGTGGTCCAATTAATAGAGCAATTTGAGGCGGATTCAAACCCAGAAGAAACCTGTCCGTGGCCTCGTTCGTGCAGCTCGGTGTAATGAAATCATTGCAACAGTTAGTGAGAGTGTTAACCAGAATCGTTCTCAGCAATTGATACTTTTACGAAGCAGGTTACAGCGAATTTTGACTAACGATATGCATTTGCATGCTTACAAGATTCGGTTTACACTGCATTTGAATACAGTAGACCTTGCGTAGCGCCAAACGTTCGCAGAATGGATCTTACAGTAAACAACAATTGAATGCTTAATTTTCGAAGAAAATAATCTTCTCCGATGAGCCGCACTTTGACCTTGATGGCTATGTAATCAAACAGAATTGCCTCATTTGGGGAGCTGAGAATCCCAGACTGATCCTTTAACGTCCCATGCATCCACCACGAGCCACTGTTTAGTGTGCATTTTGGGCTGGCGGAGTGATTGGACCATTATTCTTCGAGAATGCGACTAGCTATGCGATCACCGTCAACGGCGTTCGTTACCATGAGATGACACACAACTTCTTCTGGCCTTAAATTGCTGAAATGGATCCCGAAAACATGTGATTTCAGCAGGACTACGTAACCTGCCACACAGTGAATGAAGCAATGCGGAATTCTTGAAGACGAAATTTGAATGGAGAGTTATCTCGCGCCACTGCGATGTGAATTAGCCACCAAGATCATGCGATTTGACGACATTGGATTTCTTTTTTTGTGGATTTTTGAAAGCAAATGTGTTTGCCAATAATACAAAAAGACACGAGGGGGCCATTTATTGGATATTGTGTTTCATACATAACCTCCATGTCTACACTCTTTATTTAAATAAAAACATTAGAACTTTTCAAATTAACACTGATGCGTCTTTTTCAAATTTCAAAATAGGTAGTTATAAATTGGGACACCCGTTAGTACAATGAATTCATTTACTTTAATTTCGCCTTTTCTTCCTACAACTTTCAATTATTTTTCTCCTACATCTGTCTTCAAATAATTGGTTCTAAAGTATTAATACTAAAAATGTTTTAAGAAATTAAAAAACATATTTACTTTCTCCTTCTGATCTAAATTTAATTTTTTAATTTTCCTTTCCTGACTCTCTACGTATACTTCTTATAGCAAATATAAATTAAATTCATAAACAAAGTTCATATTTAAGCGTTCAAAATATAACCCTTTGTGATAGGTACAAATAAAGGAGAAGTATTTTTTCCTTGTATTTTTTTGGTAATTAAATTTCGTACAAATAAAAAATACATTCCCTAAACGCATTTAAAGTCGCATATTTGGACTTACATGAAGCATAAATTTGCTCAAATTTGAACCACTTTCCACGATGGCGATAGGGAGGGATGAAAATAGGGAGGAAAACAGCATGGATGCTTCTCATGGTTTCTTTCATATTGTAATTCTGGAAATAATAATTATCCTAAGGATAATGTTTCAAGTGAAAACTCCCTACTGAATTATCATCTACTATCAGAAAAAAATGAAATAATAAAAACAAAAAATATTAAACTTCTTGACATCAAATTGAAAAGCGCGAGGTTTTCATTCTGGATGAAAAATTAATTGCCCTAGGCTTCTTGTTAATTTTTTGTTTTCAATAAACTGTCGAACAAAAGTTTCTGCATTATAATTGTTGATAAAATATAAAATAACATGCAGTTTAAATAGAACGTTCCGATATATCAGAAGTTTGTACAACTTGCTGACCAACTTGCGTGTTAACTGTTTTCGTGTCAAACTGATATATTTCCAAATAAAAACAAACAGTAATTACAGATTTTAACGAGCAGACATTTTGTTGTGTTTATACTTTCATTATAAAGCGCTTCTAGTTTGATAAATGGATTTAAGAACACCCACTGAGTGGAAAATTTAAAAATTAAATTTTTGACATATCCCGAACTCTTTGGATCCACTTATCGACTTAAAATCTGCATTCGGTAGAGCATAGCTTACTTCCGGTGAGACGACTGAAAGGAAACAATTGCGAGAGAACGATACGTGATACCGCTGCGTGAGCTTTCTGAAAGCTACCGGAATTCTACACCATTCTTCGATATGCTCGCTTCCAGTACCTATACCAAAACGGTTATGTATATCTCGTATGTCTAGAAAGAGTCATGGTTAGAATTCTCAACTATTTTAGACAATATGTAAAATACTTTACTTTTTGTTAAAATGACATGCCGTTCTATAATATTTCTTCCGTTTACAACATCCTTAATACGAAACATCAGCAGTTTGAAACGTAAAAATAGCAACCAAGGAAAACAGCAATAAAGAAGATAAATTAGTATAATCAATGTTCTCCTACATTTTTCACCATTCTTATCTCAATTTTTATGTGTCTCATATTTTTAACGTCATAATTACGAAAGGAATTTATTATTCTTTGTCACTGGTGAGTTTACCATTTTAGTTACAAAAACCTATAAAATGGGATTTTGTTAACTCGTGATGTAATTTTTTTTTAAACCGCGTATATATTAAATTTTTGTAGAAAGCGAATCAAACGTGTAATTTTTAACGTAATAAAAGTTGAGCCACTCTTCCACAAAAATTGAATACCATACCTGTGGTTTAAAATTTTATTTTATAGGTTTATGTTTACTTAAAAGATTTTATCATTTTTCCAATATACCGAGGGAAGTAATAAAATAAAGTAAATTTAATAATAAACTTTTGTCATATAAAACAATTTCTATATTCATAACAAGATAAAAGCTATGTGATAACATTAAAACGCGAATTAAAGCTTTTAAGTTATATTATTATATTTAAAACTGCAATATAAATTATGTCTTTAAAAAAATATATTATATTGTTCAAAAACAATAAAATCTACAGATATTGGATTAAAATCGGATTAAAAGCTCAAATGCATTATGTTCATGTTAAAAATATTGGTTAATTCTATTCGGTTCTTTTTCATTGATGAGACGATAATAATATTATGTTGCTATTTTGGAACAAAGGAACATAGTATGGATGCAGTGGAAATAATAATTCGAGAGCAGTCGAGGGCACAATTTTTTTAAAAGATATTAAAATATACTCAATTTCTTAAGGCTGTGATCATATTATTATAGTGTGGGAAAATTCTAACTAATTGATATCTTAAAGTGACTATTTATTAAAGTTTGTCAGGTGTAAGACACAATATCTCATAATATGTGGCTGCCTCGAGTAGTTCGCACTCCTTTGATACAATTTCTCATCACTTTCTCGCAGACACTACTTAGTCACGCAGTAGGTTTGCAATTGCTTTACGATACAGTCCTTTAGCTATTCCGTCATACCATAATATCATAATATCCTGTTGAGTTTTTATAGTTTAGCTACCTGTTGGTTATACAGTAGAACCTGTCAAATCCGACACTATGTTGTACATCATTTTGCAGATTTTTTTGGTGTAATTCAAGAGAAGTAGGGAGGGGAATATTGCTTCATCTTACTTCTACTATCTGTTTTACTGATATGATTTAACTTCACATCGAGAATAGCATAATTACATTGTTTTCATATTATATTAAATATTTATATCAATCGTTAATTTGTTATACCAATACTACTTAGATTAATAATGATAGAAGAGCATAAAGTTGATAAAATAGTTGTAAGAAAAATTCCTAAATAGAAAAATTAAGAGGTTAGAAAATATTTTTAATGAAATATTGATTGTGGTTTTTGTGCAAAGTTGCATCCTTCTGTTGAAACCATATGTTTTACGCTTCCAGTTCTTCCATTTCACGATTAAACATTTTTCTAAGTTTTCAAAATAAGCAGTACTATCAAAGAACAACTTTTTTCGTAGCGCAATGTGATACATATTGTTATTTATTAAGATTGTAATATTTCTTTGATTCAATAAAAAAAATTGAATTACGAATGTAAGAAAAACCTTCCGTTGTTATTCCTAGTATATCTAAAAAAAATAAAGGTAAATGCAGTTATTCAATTATTTAGAAATGCCGTTGGGACGTATTTAAGATTGTTTTTCTTAAAATATAAAGCTGTTTCGGTTTAAAAGCATTTTGGCTTAGAATATTGATTTTTTTTGTTGAAGAAATACAAAAGTGAAGGTGGTCACCGAAACTCGACAAATACTGTTATCGTAGAGTAAATTTTATAATCTACTATAAGCACCTAAAATTGAATTTATAAAATTTACGCTAAATTATGAAATTTTAAGTAGAAAATTTTAAATAACATTTAATAATTAAATTTACTTGGCTGTTATACGCCGGAAATTTACTTGAACGTTTTATAACTTCAAAATATGCCTCGATTACTCAATTAAGGGAGTTTGTTTAAATTTTAACATTAAGATATAATGTAAAGGAATGGCGTAAAGTTACTTTAATTGAATTTCAAATAAAAGTTTCGCTGTTAATTAATAATTATTATAATAATTAAAGCCCAAAGTATTTCAAAGGAGACTGAATGGCATAGAGATGAAATATTTCTAAACTTCATACAATTTTTACCTCCTAACCTTTCATAAATCTTAAGAAACAAAAAAGCAAAATTTAGTAGAACAGAAAAATAAGGTTGGATTGTAAAGAGAAAGTCTAGCCATTGCGCAACTGCGAACCAATTGGGATCGTGCTTTCTACATAATTTAAAAAGACATTCCAAATTTTTTACTTCAAATACAGGTGAATAAATTATCATAATATACAATTTCTATATTATAGAAGTAAAAATTCATATAAAAATAATACAAAAAATTAGGTAAATAAATGGTCGAGCGATTAGAGTATAAACTTCATGTGTCAAAATTCATAGGTTTCACTCCCTTGGAATATCTATTGTAACATTTTTATTCGCCATATGTCTACCTGCTGCTCCCAACGCGTCGATTGAATAGTTTCAAAATTTTGATTGCATAATTCAAGGATAACAATTTTTGTCAAATGTACAATTTTACAAACGTACTGGTAAATTTCAAGTCTAATGTAAAATCTTACAGATCAAAAATCAATTTTATAATAAAATAACATTTATTAAAGTACTTCACTGTTTTAATTATGTCGATAGATGTTCCGTGCATGTGTGAAGGTTTTATAGTTCAATGCAACCGTCCGTACACCACTGTTTATTTTAAATTTTTAAGTCACCTGATTTATTGTGAATTTTTGCTGATAATAAATAAATTCACTGCTGAAAAGTTTATAAGCGATGTTGTAATCGTCGAATCGGTATATTTCGATATTTTCAAATGTCGGAAAATCACAAAATAACACTCAAAATTGCAGAAAATTGCTTACAGTTCTGCATAAACAGCTTCATCGTTCGTGGATCCAAGAAAATGTCATGCACAAAATCACTTTTTCCCATATTTTCAATTTTATGGAGGAATTCGCTGGAGGGCTCCAACAATACGTCTGAATTTGTCAATCACAGATCTAAAACTCCTATCAACGCGCCTCTTGAAAACTGGACGTAAATCAACTCAATTTAATTATTTTGCTATCGGTTAGTAATTTGAATTTTCAAACATCATTTGAATTCAGCTGATTAAATTTTATGGTTTGTAACCCCACTATGTTTACATTTTTATTATTAATAATTACTAATAAATTTTACTTTTATGTTTTAAAAGTTCACTCCTGATTTTATAATTATGGCAATCAATAACTCCAGAAACGCACTTCAAGGATGGATTCCATAAATTGGAAAAACGATGCACTAATGCAAAATTTTTTTATTATAAAATACATTCTTTCATTGCTAGGCCTAAAACTTTTCACTTTTCCCTCAAAAAGAACATTAATTTCCTGATATTTCTTGTCGACCATAAAAGCACTTCTATTTCTTTTAAAATTTTTTTGTTTCTAAACAGAATTTTTGGTGTAAAGTACTGCTTGAATTTAAATCGTATTGGTTAACCCTACCCATCACCAGGTCAAGTTCACCCCATAATTACCAAAATATTGCAATATTTTTGTAATTTTCACATTGATTCAAGTAATTTGTACTATTTCAAAATTTCTTGATGTTTACCATTCAAGCTTATTGTATTATCACGACCTAAGAAATAATATTTCCAAATTTTGATAGTGTTTTGTATCAACTCAAGTTCGATCATTTTACTTTTACGATTGTTTCCTGTTTGAGACAAAAAATGATATTTTATATTAGCCTTCAGAAATAAAATGTATGTATTATTCATTTATAATACAGCAATAATAATTTAAAACCTCTAAGAAACAGAAATACGCTATGAAAGAAAACTTACACAAATAACTTACTTTTTTCATCTTTTCAATCAAGTTCACCCTATCGTATCGGTCAGCGTCCCCCCATTATACGGTACTTATAGAATGTCTTCTAGGTTATTAGGTAGCTCAGCAAAAAGTCGTGCTCCCTGGTAGTTTTGGCAATCTGTTAAAATGTTTTATTTGGTTATTTAATGAAATAAATTATTCTCAGAGTATGAATTCTAATACAAAAAATTAATATTCAACTTTTATTTTCAAATTAAGTTATAAGGGTTTAGGTACCTACCTTCATAAATAATCCTAAAGTGAGAGTTTTTAGCATCATTTAGGTTATAAGAGTCATTTAATAAAATTTTTATTATCTGCAATTAATAATTAAAACTATAACTAAAAGCCATAACAATCTAAACAACTAAATAAGTGGTCGATATTTACCCTTAAAGTTTTAACAAACTTTAAATGGGGAAAACCACGACGTAAATTATATCAGTAGGTAGTTATAATCAAGAGTTCTATTAATTTACTTGATTAAACTATACAAAGCCTACTATTCAAGTTTTACTAACGCTTAAGTTGCTTGGTAACCTTTAAGCGTAAAAGTAAGCAGTGTTGCTGCTTATAATCTAAAATTGATTATACTAAATTAAGAATTTAACTGGAAACGATAAATTGTTCAAAAAAATGTTGACTGAAGCCAAAAAAATTTTCATTTTCACAATTTTTAAATTTTTTTAGCGAAATGATTTCTTTAGTAAGATTTAACTGTTATGAAAAATGATAAATTATATAAAACTTTGTAAATTGCGACATTTTATAAAATTTCAATTGAAATTATATCAGGTTTTAATTAGTTTTTCAGCTTTTATAACTTTTTGCAAATGGGGGTGATTTCATACTAAAATCCCTCACCTCATTGACTATTCACAAAAAAAAACGTTTAAAATAAAATTTATGGAAAGTTTTAGAATTAATTCTAAATTATTATCGCATAAATATTCATAATTATAAATTACTAAATTCTGTCAATCATTAAATCCGCTCCGGAAATAGGACAATGACCAAGGCTGATCGAAGATAATATTATAATATGAAGTGTAGGCTTCTGGTAATTGGAACTTGCAAGTTTAGCAGTTGGTAATAAATATGATACTCGTATTAGAAATATGATTGCAATACATTAATTAAATAAAATATATCCACGCAAAATTAATAATGTAAATTAAAACACTTGTAAGAGTCAATTACCAAGAAGGAAATTAATCAGCACAATATGCAAAACTTGTATTTAATCTGTGGGGCAGAGAAATTAAATTGTGAGAACAAATAGTATTGATATTTTGGTTTATGTGTGATTACCAGCCCAATTTGGGTATTATTTCAGCGAAATACGCTCAAAAATTCTACCTATTAGGGAGAATATTCATATAGAGGATAAGCGTGCAATTTATATCTTCTTTAGATATCCAAAAATTCATCATCTTCGTGCCGGGTCTTTGTGTCGGGTCTTTGTGGTGGTTCCTTGTACCGAATCTTTATGACGTATACCTTGTTTTCTTGCTCTGGGCAGTGCCCGAAGTCTGCTCACAATTGGGTAGACTACAAGTTAGAACGCGTGTAGAAATCCACGCACCCAAGACCGTACCTTTGAATGTAAGCTCAACTCAAGAGTTTGTGACGTCCGTTAATATTGTTCTTTTACCGTAAGTTAGTGGTTTTGCTTCTTCGGCAGTAAAAATTTCCAGCAAAATTGGAAGATTATTTGTTTTATTCATTGCTATTTTTTTGTGAAATAAAAATTATTGAAATTATAAAAATAAGTAAATTCTTGTGTTTCTGGCGCTGTAGAGTTTCGACCACAAATCTCTACCATTTCGTAATCTGGGTAGAGAGATCGCGCGGTGCTGAGGGGTAGTCAAGATTAAGTGACACCCAAGGCAAATTTTAATCTACTTCACTAGCAATTTTACACCCAGAAGAAATTAGGTGGCCAATTTTGGGATCTCTGTGATGGAGCTAGCCATGAGAGGCATTGCCATCTCCCCGAGATTAGTAGTTGTGTTAAATTTGCCCAGCAAATAATTTTAACCATGGCAAACTACGTCGTCATAACTTTTAGAATGAAGAACATTTCTAAGTCTGCTTATTTCCAATATTTTAAGTTCTATTCATGTCCCATTTACCTACTATATTATTATCTCTTTTCCTGGAACTTTTTTCTATCTTATTCTGGAAGATTAAATGTTCTCCTCTCCTTCCAATATTTTCGATATGCAAATTTACGCATAACAATTTTACTTTTCTTCGGTTTTTTCTTGCAAATTGGTCTTAAAAAATGCATTTTGTGAGTTGTCACTTCTCGTTCTAAAGTGATGTCACATATATTGTTCAAATCCTTCACCAATTTTATTCTAAATTATTTTTTTTGTAATTGACAATCCCTTGCAATATAGCAATATAAAAATTTTGTAGATAGGATTTTAACATTTTGTCTTAGAAGGCTTCCGTAACTCTTCAAAAATACTAAAATTTTAGGCACAGAGAAATTTTCTGAAACATATCTGCATATAGAAATCAACATTAGTTTATTAGAATATTTCCTTTTACGAGATACTAGACGCATCAGATCTTCTTTTATAGACTTTTTTAGATAACTATAGCACAGAAATGATTGATTTTTTTAGTAACAATAAATTATAAAAAGTTATATACAAATTTTCTTACTATACTATGGGAGATTATGCATATTATGCATTTTGATTTCTATATGTAGTTTTTCTTGCAACTGTTACATAAATTTCTAAAATTACAGTCTGAATTTAAATTTACTTCTATTTGTAGCACAGCACACCTAAGAGACTTAAGTTTCTTTTTTAATTAGACGCGTCTCGTAAACATAATTAGGGAGGGCTTGGGAGGTATAGCCTCCCTTAGCAGTATTTTCAATGATGGAAAATAAATATTCTTACAGTGACATTATAAACAAAGATATTATTTTCCGCTATTTTCGTACATTTTACAATAAAGAAATAAAAATAATGATATTATCACAATTAATTTGGACTGTATTTGAACTAATTTAAATTTTCGGAATGTTATTCCTCGCCCAGGTTGTATTTGCTTAATTGGAGATTGTAGCAATAAAAAACAACTTTATGTAACAAATCATATAATTAACAATATTTACTTAAGCATACAATTTATAAATTAAAACTTATCACATTAATTTATTAATAAACGTGTTCCCTAACGATAGGTTGATAATATTAAACAAAAATAGTATTATTATAAACTAGAACATAAACTAAAAACTCAACCGAATTTATCAGTTGTGCATTGTGATAAATATTGACTTATACTCTATAAACCACCTCGATGAAGCGACGCTTCCTAGTGGAGTGCCAACAGAAATCAAATTCAATTTTTAAGTTCTTGATCGAAACTCTAAAACATCTGGATACAAGGACAAAGGAACTTCTTGACCTTTACCTTACGATCTTTTTTAAGATTTACTTGCGTTTTACTGTCCATCTAACAAACTCCTCTAACTCTATCTATTGTAGCTTTTTGAAATAGGCTTATTTTTTCAAAATTAGAGTTTTGAAAAGCATTTTTAGACAATAACAATGAAGGACCTAATTGAGCATATGGTGATCGTTTAGATGAAATTTTAACCTTTGTAGTAATTTTCAACCTGACTTTTAACAATTTTAATGAAAATCATGGCATTGGTAGAATTTCATTGGTATAACAATGTTGGCCCAAGAACTAAATTTACAAGCACCCACTCCGACATCCATTGCACAAAATCTATAATAATGCTGATGATGAACAGATCACACTGTATGTTGAATGACCTGCTCGCAGAATTGATATGTACTCGATAATTTTTTAATTTATACGAATCTGGGTCGAATCTGATCCTTTATTGGTTTCTCTGATGGCATTTTTCAGAAAACCGTGTCTACAATGTAAACAATCGCGATTACATTATCATCAAATGTTTTCATTCCAGTTTAAAAATGTGAACTATTTTTATTTATTTTCTAGTCAATCCAATTAGTCCAATATTGAAATAGAGTTCGCATAAAATATTTGCATTGTATTTTGTCATTTTAATCGATAGTATCAGTATCTATTAGCAGTAGAAGCATTGAAAATAATTGGAAATATTATTTTTCTGATTAACTGGGCAAGCAAAACATAGAAAAAGAATATGAATTACATTTGTTTAAAAATGAAAAGCTATGCTTTCATGGAAAATATTTTTCATTATTATCAAATTACATTATTTCTCTACAAGAAAATTGTTATGTAGGTACTACATAAACAATCTTGAGATGGAAACTTATTAATCATTTGTACTTCTAGATGTAATGTAAGACTATACATACTTTGCCATCATTTTCTATTCGAGAATTTAAATTTATTCCTAAGCTGCTTAATATAGAATATTAATACGTAACGCTTCCTTTAAATTTAATATCAGGTATTTAATATCAGAGGATCAAACGTCGTTTAAGTATTAAGTGGGGAAACAATAGTTAAGGAGAATAAGCCGCGGTTATGCATTATTGGAATTTCAAAATGGTTATGTATTTATAGTTATAAACTACCAGGTGATACCTATTATACAGACGTATGCAAATTATTGAACTGAATTTAACATATAAATGAAATTTTTGCATCTCTACGGTTGGTTACTGAAAAATGAACGTTCCAGATTTTCCTTGTAATCTATTTTTTTGTAAAACTCCTTTGTCCTAGTAATTTTGCCACCTAGAATGTTACTGTTGTCAAATTTAGCTGATTGTTATCGGATTACATTTGAATTACAATGTAATCTCCTGTTGATGTTAATTATTGTAAAACAATTCTTGATACAAGTAATGAGGTGTCAGAAGTTCAATCGCTTTTATCCCGCTTACATACACCGATCTTTTACTTTTTAACACGAATACGCATTGGAAACGACATACAAAATGAAAAATAAATATTTCATGACTTTGGGTAGATAATTTAGCGATGTAGGAAGTCCTGAAATTTTTACAATATTGGATTCAGGCATTAACTCGTCAATTATGTGGCCAATAATTTTTTATCCAAAAGAAAATACAAAAATATATTACAAGCAGAATTTTAAAATTCACAAAAGTATAAATTTTGTTTGATAAATTTTATTGGCAGGGCAATTTTTTAAATAAGCCAAAGTATTAGACGTTATAGATGTGTTGTAGAAAACTAAGTGCAAATTCTGATCGAAGCACTGAATTATTTCAAAGGTTGTCGTGTTGGAAAGGATCAAATCGTCACCGTAATAGGAAACTCCATGTTTATAAATTGCTAGCTGCCACTTTAGAATGCGGATTTGAAATTTTTTTCTTTGACAACAAAAATCATCTTTAAATTTTAATGTAACTTTCTGTGTAATTGCAGTTTTATTAGTTTCTTTGTTAAAGTTTTATTTTAGAAATTTTAAAACCGCAATGCTTAGAATTGCACTCTAATTTTGTAAATAGGATTAAAATTTATATTCTTTTAATATCACATTTTTGTACGAGAGAATCTTTGTCTAGCGGTAAACTTCCTAGCACCCCTTTAGTTTGAACTCCTTGAATTTTCAGCATTGAAGAAGTTGCAGTGTGCATGTTCAGAGGAAACTGAGCTAAGAAACTTCAAGAAGTTAAATTCTAACTTATAATTTACGTTAAAAAAGTCGACAATGCTCGTACATTTAATTTATTTAATATTATATTGGATCGATTACGGGAACGCTGCTCTAGTTCTTTATTTATTCAATAAAATGCAATTATGAATTTTAAGTTATCGATTTTGAATATTCATAACTTTGTAGAAAATTAAACCAAAATTATGCGAATGGAAGCTCATTAAACTTCAATGAAGCTCTATTGATATATTAAAGAAAATCGGAAAGTTAGCTTTTCGGTTTTTTATTTCGGATCAGACAAATAAATTTTATGACACCCTGTATTTGTTTTCATCACGGATATTTTCAAGGTCCCCGCCCAGCTTTATTCAATTTATTGGTGCCATTACTTTTTAATCGCCTACACGGTGAACGTAACCACGTCTGTACCTATAACAAGGTTGATCCATTCCATTGGATTAACTTCCGGATGATAATTAGTGTTATACCGCATCTTCTGAACCTGATCTTTGGCCTTAAAGTCTTTAAAATAATTTGGGGCTAAATTGTGTACAATTATTTCACATGATAATTTTCATAAAATAAATTTTAAGGTTTTCCGATCCAAAAATTTTCTTTATCTTCAGTCATTTAAACACAAAATTACAAAATAATAGAGGTTTGTTGATTTAAATGTTAAGAAACCCATTAGAGTACGGCAAGGGGATTAAATGAAATTCCCGCTAGAGATACTAAAATGGATACTGGATAGATGACAAAATTTTAAGAACGGATTGGAAATGACACTTTGGTCGTTTATCAGACAGCGCTCTCGAAGGAACAGTGGGAAAAATAAAAAGCGCTACCATAGCAATGCTTTCACTGAGATATTTCATCGACAAGATAATGACAATCTTTTTCCTTCCTCGATCAAAACTAAAACAAAATTTGCCACATCAACTATTACTTATTAAATAATATTAAGCAATTAAGTTATAGTTATAATAGGGTATGAAATTTACGTATAAATTAATTTAAACCTTAAAATGAACCAATAATTAAATAGAGAAACTACCGTTAAACGCAGGTTAGAGCTTAAGCAAATTTCAATGTGTATGTATGTAGGTGTACGTATGGGAAAGTTGGTAGCATTAATTATTCCAAAACGGTTCCCCAGGTGCACGTATCCGCAGCTTTGCCTAATCGTCCATGCGTCTTGATCACTCGTTTCCCCAATGCCACACACATACTTCCATATAGCGTTACCAATATCTTTTCATGTGAGCCAATCTCTCTACTGGGATGCTTTAAATAGTGGAAACACCGCGGTATATTTAAATTGAAATATATCTGCTTTATATCTCGAAATAATAATCTACCATATCGTATCTCTAACGTTAAAGCTAAACTCGACTTCCTTTCTAGTTTTATAGACACACTAATCTTCAAAGAAAATTATAATGTGTAGTAAATTCGTACATTCAAAACAAAATATATTCAGCAATTTGATATTATGGGTTAATATTATAGGTAGACTCTGTTATGAATATCTTTCATTTCAAAGTTTCCACTTTAAAATAATTTTGTATAAAAAAATAATTATTGTAACAGCTTTTCTAATCGCTTGTTGTAAATATGCAAACTAAAGATTTAGCTAGAGAGCCAGTAGACGGCCGACTTACGGTATTTTAACAAAGCTGAAATTTTCTCTATTTACGCTCTTATATGTGCCATTCATGAAATGGATACGCATTAGTCCGACCGGTGGTTCCTATAGCGTCAATCAGCCAAAAATTGGACTTTACTGTACGTTATATTAACAATCTTACCGTTCGGTCAGTAATTAGCTCCGTAGCATAGTGTGAAGAGCGTGTACCTACGGATACGGCGATCCCGGTTCTAATCCGGCGTCCTGCATTTTTTTTTTCAAATATTTTTTTTTAACAATTAATTTATTATCTAAATTATGTAATTGTATTTTAAAATTTTTCAAGAAAAGATATTATATTACATCTCTTTGTTTTAATCAATGATTATATGTACATAGCTAGAGAGCCAGTAGCTTTGTTAAAATACCGTAAGTCTGCCGTCCACTGCCTCTTAAACCACAAATTGGTAGACTGCGAATTTCCCGATTTACACTGTATAATCATTGATTAAAACAAAGAGATGTAATATAATATCTTTTCTTGAAAAATTTTAAAATACAATTACATAATTTAGATAATAAATTAATTGTTAAAAAAAAATATTTGAAAAAAAAAATGCAGGACGCCAGATTAGAACCGGGATCGCCGTATCCGTAGGCACACGCTCTTCACACTATGCTACGGAGCTAATTACTAACCGAACGGTGAGATTGTTAATATAACGTACAGTAAAGTCCAATTTTTGGCTGATTGACGCTATAGGAACCACCGGTCGGACTAATGCGTATCCATTTCATGAATGGCACATATAAGAGCGTAAATAGAGAAAGTTTCAGCTTTGTTAAAATACCGTAAGTCGGCCGTCTACTGGCTCTCTAGCTAATTCTATTGTATTTGTAAGAAAAGATAAAATATTGTACACTGCTCTTTAGCCAGGTTATCATTTCGTTTTTGTTGTTTCTGTTTTGAAGAGATGTAAATAATTTCACACTTATTTGTTATATTGCTATCGAGAACATTCTTGGTTTTAAAATTACATTCAACAAATGAAAACTGGTAAGATCTTTTTGATTCATATTTGGCGCCAATATAGAAGGCACCACTTCCACGCCAGATTTACCACCCTCCTCGCCAACTTTTACAAACCCTTGCTCTGGGAGGGTTGTTGCTACCTGACCGCAATGCAGGCCGCTTCTAGTTCTTGTTTAATAAACATCTTGTAAATTTAAAAAAGTGTTTTAATTGCAACGAAGAACTTTTTGCCTTTTAAAATATTGTTTAAGAGGCGTCTTTAACAGCGCCAGCTTACAACTGATCGCTGGAAGACCACATCAAACAAACGAACAAACATTTTGGTCCTTCTCGAGCCGGATTGTTCGAAGATTTTTCAACCACGTTGGGTACCACAGCGACGAACACGTTTAAGGTATTTATCCTTCCATATCTTCACAATCCTTTTATTTATAATTGATTCGATTTGATATTGTTACAATTGTTATTGCTTATGTGTTTTTGTGTAATATTTTTACCGTCTACCACGTGAGACAACTATACCGTTTTGCGTATTTAAAATTTGCTCCACCACGTGAGTCGAACGCACCGTTTTTGGTTTTTGTGCATTTTTAAAAAATTTACACCACGAGACACATAAAATTACGGTCGTACTCAATTTACAAATATTTACCTTTTACATATTTTTTATAATTTTACCTGTACTTTACCACGTGCGACAAATTTACCGTTCTTTCTATACTTTCAAATTTGCTCCACCACGCTACAAGAAGTCACCTCTTTGTGAAATTCAAAGGATTATCTAACACGCGAATAGCAATTTACTAATCACGTTTAAATTTACAACTCTACTCTGATAATTTTGTATCGCGATTTTATAATGACAAAGGTCCAAATTAAGATGCTTTTGGCAGAAGCCAATTCACTAATAAATCGATTAGGCCGTTTCGAAACCTTTTTAAAATCAGTAGAAAATGACTCCAACGTCACAAACGTTACCATAAAAAGGCTAGAGTTGAGGTTGGAGCAATTTTCGCCTATAAATAAATCATTTTCGGATGTCATGACGCAATTAGACTCTCATTCTGTCCACGACGAGACATTAATGTCAGTTGAAGATTTCGATGACCAATATATTGAATTAAAAATCACCGCGTCATTAATTCGGTGCAATTTTCTAAAAAAGTTGTTATCGCAGTTGTTACTAAACAACTCAAAAATAACAACTGCAAATAACGATCTTCTTAGCAACTATAAATATTTTGCAATTTCGTAATACAAAATTGAGCAACGTCGTTATAAACAGTATTTTATAACAATCGTTGTTATATCTGAATAGAGTAGTACGTCGGTTCTTAAATTTATATAAATTATAAACTTCAAACACAAAGGTCACTTATAATTTATTTTCTTATTAACCTAGAAATAATTTGTTCATGTTGTGTTGTACGTTTCTGTATCAGTTTTTCGAGTTGAAATTATTTTGAAATAAATTAATAAGTTGAATTAGTGACCATGAATAAATTACCAAAAGCAATAATTTAGCAAGAACCATAACTTTATTGGCAAAATCCAATAAGTAGATAAATATTGTATGAATTACATAATGATATAAAAGTTTCTTTGTATTATAAAGTGATCCTTAATCTCCGGGCAATTAGTAAAATATTTCCATTATATGCATTTTCATCATCCTCTTCTTCGATTTCATGATGTTCATCATCTTCTAGAAGCCATCCATTTAATTCACCAGAAAAATATTTTGTTCTTAAAAATTGCTGTAAGAGACGGTCGGAGCATAATGGTCACGCGAGTTGACTATGAACGCTAAATGCCCGGTTCGAATCCGGGTGAAGTAAGAACTTTATTCTGGCCTCTGGCCGTCTCTCTGGTCCTCCAGGTTGGGTGGTCGGGTTGATGGGCCAGCTCCTCGTCACGTGTAAAGAAAACAAAAAAAGCTCATGGACCATGACCAAGTCTCGCAAGAGAGTTGGCAAATGGAAACGGATAAGCAGTTAAACTGTAGCTTGATGTGTTGTGAGGTGTTTAATTATCTTGCAATGCAAAAAGCAGTCCTAGATAGTTACATAAAATTGCTGTATGTTACTCATTTGCCAGATAGCAGAATCATGTGTTGATCCTGGGTACCTAACATTTATTGCAGTAATTTTTAAATCTGTATCACAAATCTGTTACAAGTACAACACAAAGAAAAGTATAAATTATAACTAGTAATTTGAAAAATGAAATACATTCTTACAATTAACACATTGATACTGGTGTACCCTTTTCTGTTATAATATAACTGCAAGATACAGTTCATGTTCAATAGGAGGACTTACACGGGTACCATCAATACATCCAATTTCGTTTGGAAAACCAAACTTGTTGAAAAACCTATAGATATAGTTTTTCCTTTTTCAGACTGACAACAAAAAGAATTTAATATTAAATGTACTATGTACCTTTCCTGAGTCCTTCTGATTTCTTCCTGAGTAGTTGGAAATTTTATTTTATTTGCTGAGAAATGTTGTAGTAATTGCGTTAGTGATTAATTCTATTATGTTGTACACGTCGATTGACTGCAAGGAATATTAAAGTCTTCCCCAACTACTCCTTGATACGATCCATATCCATAAAAATTTAGAGTAAGTAATACCTAACAAAAATTATGTTTAAAAGTGACTTATCTACCTATATATAAGCAAAGAAATTTGTATACTTTCAAGTGATCGTGAATAAACGTCGATATAGATGGTCTCGGTAAGATCGGATCTAATTGCCGAAAAAGGGAAAAGCAAGTTCTCTGCTTAATCTGAATATTTTCTTAAATCGTATTTCAGGAATTTCAAAAGGATTACTATAATCCCTCAAAAAAAAATACAATAATTACCTTTGTTCTTGCTCTTCAATAATATTTAAAACATGTCCATACAATAAAATATAGTGAAAAGCTATCGTTGTTCCGTAAAACATCACAATTTAGTAGTTGCTATGATAGCGATAAAAAATAACAACGAGTCGTTAAGTTTAACAACTTTGAATTTTAGAAAATACCAAATTCAGTCATAACAACTAACCCTTCACGTAACAACTTAATTCAGTTGTTATTAATAACAACTTTCCTTAGAAAATTGCACCGAATAGCATCAAATTCTCAAACAATAACCGTGACCTGGGGTCCAACGTAAAATTGCCGCAAATAAAGCTGCCAACCTTTTCGGGCAACTATGCGGACTTCAAGGGTTACTTTGACTCTTTCGTGGCATTAGTTCACAACAACAACAATCTGTCGTCTATTGAGAAATTTATATATCTTAAATCAAGCTTGGATCATTCTGCTCAACGTTTAGTGAGCGACATTCAAATGTCTAATGAGAATTACGAAATAGCTCTAAATATATTGCGCGAAAGGTATGATAATCCCAAGCTCATCATACAGAGCCACATTAAGGCAATTTTTGACATGAAACCGCTTCCCAAAGACTCATCATCGCAGATTCACAAACTATATGATGAGCTGGCAAAGCACATAAGGTCGTTGGACAATTTGAAAGTGCCAGTGAGTCACTGTAACGCGTTCATTTCACATATTTTAATGTCTAAACTTGATTATCAAACTAGAACGGAATTCAGTAAACTCAATCCTCGAGAAATTCCTTACCTCGCTGACATTGAGGCATTTCTTAAAGAAAAGTCTCAATTGGTCGAGGAGTTACATGACAATCTAGTTAATTCGGTCAAATCAAACAAATTTAAGGATCAACGCTCTAACAATGCTCCAAAACTAGCATTAGTCACTGCTAGACAAACCGTGTCATGTTCAATGTGCAGCGAAAGCCACGCGATCACAAATTGCCCAACATTTTTAGCATACTCCGTTAAAGAGAGATTTGATGCTATCGCGCGCCTAAATAAATGCAAAAATTGTTTAGGCCACCCTAGTAACTCAAAATGCAACTCGCGCTATACGTGCAAAAACTGCCATAAACGGCATCATTCCTTATTGCATTTCGAACAAGCTTCGAGAGTCGAAACGCCACAATCAAATATCGGTGAATCTGCTTCCGGTCCCTCTTCTACTGCTCAAGCACAGGTTTCTTTAACATGCTACGGTAACTCTAGTCAAGTGCTCCTTTCTACAGCGTGCGTGAAAGTTAAAGATTCCAAGGGAAAATGGATTTCTGCAAGGGCCATTTTAGACACCGGTAGCATGAACTGCTTCATTACTGAGTCGCTATTTAAAATTCTCAATCTTAAGCACGAGCGCGTGAACATCGTGATAAGTGGCATAAATGATGCGTCAAACCAACAAGTAAATTCTGCAGTCAAAGTTCACATTTCATCGATGACTAATAATTATAGAGATCAAATTTCCTGCTTAGTAATTCCAAAAATAACTTCAAATCTTCCATCTGTATCATTCAATAGAAACTGCTTGAATATTCCAAAAAATTTAGAATTAGCCGACAATTGCTTTAACAAATCCGCTCCCATCGACCTACTTTTAGGAGTGTCTATTTTCTACGATTTACTATCCATTGGTCAAATATCACTAGGGTAAAATAAACCCACGTTACAAAAAACGTTGCTAGGCTGGATAATATCTGGCAACGTAATCACGCAGAATTCTAGTCATACAACCATTATTCCAAATATTTCCATTTCAAATTTGGCTATTTCAAATAAACAATTAAACCTTAACCTTAACAAATTCTGGCAAATTGAAGAAATATATCCCAAGAACAGGCTATCACTCTTGTCCAAAGAAGAGCGCTTTTGTGAAAAGCATTTTGAAAATACTATAGCGCGCAATGCATCTGGGAGATTTTCGGTTAGTATTCCATTTAATTCACGGCTAGCCAATCTAGGAGATTCGAGATCTCATGCGGTAGATCGATTTCTAAAACTAGAAAGGCGATTGCTAAAAAATCCCGAGTTAAGGTCGAACTATTCATTATTCATTCACGAATATATTTCGTTAGGACACATGTCCAAAATTAATATTTCAAGTAATCAACGTCAAAATAACAACTATGTGATAAAGGCTATGAGTTCAGAAATACCATCATCAAGCCTACCTCGTTTTTATTTACCAAATCATGCCGTACTTAAAACAAACTCATTAACGACTAAACTCCGCGTAGTGTTTGATGGTAGCGCAAAATCAAGCTCCGGAGTATCAATAAACGATACTCAGTTAGTAGGTCCCGTAGTCCAAAACGACTTATTCTTCATCTTATTAGGCTTTCGGCAATATAGCGTTGCCCTAACCGGTGACAATGCGAAAATGTATCGACAAATTGAAATCAATCCTAATGAGAGGAAACTTCAATGTATTCTATGGAGAGACTCTACGGACGATCCCATAGATACATACGAATTAAATACCGTTACTTATGGTACTGCCTCCGCTAGCTATTTAGCGACCAGATGTTTGAAACACTTGGCTGAATTAAATGCCGAATTATTTCCGAAGGCATCCAAACTTTTAAGTTCAAAATTTTACGTTGATGACATGCTCTTTTCACTACCGAGTTCCGACGAGGTACAGCAGATCAAAGCTGAAATATCAAACATTTTAGCATCAGCTGGTTTTCCAATTAGAAAATTTTTGTCCAATTATCCTGACATCCTAAGGAGCGACAATCGTGATGATTCTTATCACACAATTCCTCTAGGTGAACGGGAGAGTGTAAAGACTCTTGGGGTATCTTGGAATGCCATTTCAGACACATTGCAATTTGAAATCAAATCGAGCGAAAATTCAGAAACTATTACTAAAAGATCCGTGCTTTCAATAACATCGCAGTTATTCGATCCTTTAGGCTTACTTGCTCCAATTACCATAAGAGCAAAAATATTAATTCAGAGGCTATGGGAAGCTAACTTAGATTGGGATGAAAGCTTACCTCAAAACCTCCATTCAGAATGGGAAGCCTTTAAGTCGGAACTTCCATTACTGTCCGCATTAAAGATACCAAGATGCGTTGTTCCGGTAAATTCTTGCTCAGTTCAAATTCATGGCTTTGCTGACAGCAGTTCCATCGCTTATGGAGCTTGCGTGTACGTTAGGTTATAAACCTCTTTAGAGCAAATTAGTACGCGTTTGCTATGCGCCAAATCTCGTGTAGCTCCGCTCAAAGGAGCCACAATACCGAGGCTTGAATTATCAGCTGCCGTCCTCTTATCGGAACTCATTCAAATGGTCCAAACCGTATTTGACGGATGTGATTTAAAAACATTTTTATGGACCGACTCAACGATAGTGTTAAATTGGATAAATTCTGCCCCAAATAAGTATAAAGTTTTCGTGGCCAACCGAATTGCTACAATTCAAGAACTATCAAATCCGCGTGATTGGTATCATGTCCGATCGCAGAATAACCCTGCCGATTTGGTATCTCGCGGTATCAGCACTCAGAATGTTATCACAAATAAACTTTGGTGGAATGGTCCAAGCTTTTTAAATAAATCTCAAGCTGAGTGGCCCAAGACATTGTTGAACTCAAATTTGGAGACTACCGAAAAAATAAAGTTTAGCTGTTTATTATCATCATGAACATGTCCCGCGATATGTTTATTTAACTCTGTAGCATCCGATATAGATTTCTCAAAATTCGACATCATTGTAAGGTTCTCTACGTTAACGAGGTTACTACGAGTAACTGCGTGGTTACTTAGGTTCAAACGCAACTGTAAAACTTCCGAATCAATGAGAAACGCGGGTCCACTCACTGTGGAAGAATTGGAAGACTCTTTGCAAATTCTAATTAAAATCTGTCAAAGTCAATTCTTTAACCAAGAAATTAAATCGTTGCAGCATCATCAATGCATACAAGGCAAATCAAACATCGTGTCGTTAAATCCATTCTTAGATGAAAACGGCATTCTTCGCGTGGGAGGTAGATTAAACAATTCTGATTACTCTTACAACAAAAAGTTTCCAATACTATTACCGAAACAGCATCACTTGACTCATTTGATCTTTTGTGATTTTCATTTAAAATTGCAACATTGCGGCGCCCTGCAACTTCTGTATTGTATTCGGGAAAATTACTGGCCTTTTTCTGGGAAAAATACCGCCAAAAAAATTGTCCGACAGTGTATAAAATGTTTTAGGGCTAATCCATCGTCATACAATCCACTTATGGGCAATTTACCGGCTAAACGTCTCAAAGCCGAGGCACCCGTTTTCTATAACACCGGTCTTGATTACGCCGAACCCATTCTAATACGCGATCGGAATACGCGAAACTCGCGAACTATTAAAAGTTACATTTGCCTATTTATATGTCTAACTACCAAAGCTGTTCATTTAGAATTGGTCACCGACTTAACGACTGAAACGTTCTTATCCGCCTTAAAACGATTTATCAATAGAAGAGGCCTGCCTTATTCGCTGTCGAGTGATAATGCCAAAAATTTTGTAGGTGCTAATAATTATTTGAGAGAGTTGTATGATTTTTTACGTACCAATCAGGATTCTATACATGACTACTTAGCTATTAGAGGTATAAAGTGGGAATTCATAATTCCACGCAATCCCCACGAAGGTGGTATGTGGGAAAGTAATATTAAATCAACTAAGGCACATTTAAAAAGGGTATTAGGCAATACATGTTTAACATACGAGCAATTTTCAACGGTATTAACACAAATCGAATCAGTTTTAAATTCTCGTCCCCTATTACCAATATCCTCTGATCCTAATGATTTCGATCCGCTCACCCCTGGCCATTTTATTATTGGAAGACCCTTAAGTACCTTCGCTGAAAAGGATCTAACGAATTTGAAAGAAAATCGGCTCTCAAAGTATCAGCGGACCCAACAAATCACGCAACACTTCTGGAAACGTTGGAGCTGCGAAGTGGTCCCCAACCTGCAAAGAAGAACAAAATGGTATGCCCACTTGCCAAATCTCATTCAAGTGAATACGTTGGTGTTAGTGAAGGAAGACAATTTACCACCATTATCTTGGGTGTTTGGACGCGTCATTTCTGTACATGTCGGTAATGACAATGTGATCCGATCTGCGTCTGTGCGAGTAAAAAACGGTTGGGTGATTAAACGGTCTGTGACAAAACTATGCGCGCTACCAGTGTAATGTTTGTGCTGTCCATTTTCCAGCGCTACAAAAAACTCCCCAAGTGAATTATTTAATAAATTGAACGCTTTCCAACCATAGTGAAACCTTGTCAGCACCTTGAGTGCAATAATGTTATTAGACATTTTCTTATAATTAACTTGTATATATATTTCGTTTGTAATGCCTTTTGTGATCATCTTATTAATTTGTACATATATTTTTAATTATTGTTTGTAATCCTTGACGATAATTTGTGTATATTTTTTTTGTGCATACTTGTAATCTATGTTACTTTGCATCTGCTGTTGATGCTATTGTTAGCGTTTATTTTGTTTCTTTTCTTTTAATTTTTTTGAAATCTATCGTATTTCAAGGCCGGTGGTAATGGTAATATCTTTTTGATTCATATTTGGCGCCAATATAGAAGGCACCACTTCCACGCCAGATTTACCACCCTCAGCGCCAACTTTTACAAACCCTTGCTCTGGGAGGGTTGTTGCTATCTGACCGCAATGCAGGCCGCTTCTAGTTCTTGTTTAATAAACATCTTGTAAATTTAAAAAAGTGTTTTAATTGCAACGAAGAACTTTTTGCCTCTTAAAATATTGTTTAAGAGGCGTCTTTAACAGCGCCAGCTTACAACTGATCGCTGGAAGACCACATCAAACAAACGAACAAACAAAAACATTGTAGAAAAAATGGAGGTAACAAATTATTAGATTCATCTTATTTGACGTTATTGTTTTTCTACTTTTATTAAAAGCTTTTTTGCCTTAGATATCTCTCGATATTATATTGTGTTGTTGAGCAGTTGAGCACTTGTCTTAATTTGTTTAATAATTTACTAACTGTAAGTCGAAATCTGTTGAGTTTAATACAAGATTTTATAAGTTAAGATTTGTATTTTCAATCTTGCAAATTGGGGTCTCGTCCGAGATTTTGGAACAATATTAAATAATTATTAACTACTATTTATTTCTTTGAAGACAAGACTAAATTTAGGGGGTAGAATTCTGAATAAGTGTTTAATTTTAATTAAATTAATCGAAGTGGTTTTGTTGTGCAAATAGGTGTTAAGGGTGTTGTCAAATAAAACTTAATAGTAGAGGGAGGGAGGGGAAGTTTTAGGGCCTGAAAAATTACCTTTTTAATGATACTCAACATCAACTGTGTTGATTTTGGGATATACCGAAAGTTAAAACAAATTTTACTAAAGTTAAAAGTCTTTGCATTTCAACATCAAATTAAATTGTAATTGTGGCGTATTGCCACAAATATTCGTGACTTTATTTACGCACTTAACAGTACCTACATAACGTACTAATATATTTTTTATGATTAACAAATAAAAAAAGGTTAACGATTATCGCAGTGTATTAGTTTACTTGCTAAAAATGCAGAATTAAGTTTGAGAATATAAAAGAACTATAAATTTCAATTAAATTTATCACACTTTGTAAAATTTATTTAGGTTTTACGATTATAGTCAAGTCATAATAACTAATCTTACTCGCATGATGTGAGGTTAGTGCAAATATAAAAGTTTAACAGCTACCGTTTTTTAGCAATAAAAAGTAGCTGAGAAAACATAATGCACCCAGTCGACATAATTGGAAATAAATAAAATAAAAGTTGTTCATCAGAAAAATTACAAAATGAAACGTAAAATTACCAGAAGTTGTAAGTTATTTGCGTTTCCTTTCTTAAAAATTGCGTTGCACCCAAATGATGTAGTAAACTTGAGCTGTAAAGAACTATTACACCTAAGAACGTAATCGCATCTTTATAATTTCATCATTTGTATGGCTTGGTACAAAATATAAGAGAAGTCATAAAAAAAAACAATAAAAGTTGTACTTTGTGTATACAATATACTTAAATATAAAGCAGCATTGCAAAGATAACATTTTGTATAAGAAAGTGAGGGAGAAATATAACAACAGCAAAAAATAAATTCTTTAAATCTAGAAATAACTCACTTTCCTCTTTGTTAAGTAACCATCGAGCACGAATAAGATTTAATAGTTGAAATAATTTTATTTATCGACATATCCTGTAAGCTGACGGTGAACGACGCACCATTAAAGTGATTAATTTTGAACTATCCGTAATGTCGCACGGTTTATTTAGTTAGAGACTAACCTGATAAATGAAATAACCATCGTTCTAGTATGCAATTAGTTCTATTCGACAATGGCTCTTCAATAGAAATTTACATACATCATACATTTACACACATTCAGCAATATATTCTGCTTATTTTATCTATACATCTTGGGATATTAACCATTATTCATTCATATATATAGGTAGGTATATGTTAAATTAATATTTGTATACCTATTACATACAAAATTTCTATTCCCAACCCTTAATTATAATTATATTCTTTAAAATATGTATAACACGACCATCTGCATTATGAAATATGTGGATGATTTTTAATTAAATTTGATAATTTATACTTAAAACCTATCAAATAATTTATTGTTTAATTTTCCAACAGATATGATTGTCACTTGTAATTTACTGTACAGTTTATTTATTGTCAGTAAAAATTAATACCAAAATGTTGACAAAGCAGGTCAATGCAATTTAAGTAGTATTAAAGGATAAACAAAAAAATATGTAAATTTTACCTTTTACGCTGTATCACAATTTCTAATTTTTATTTAATGTTTTAGTGATAATTTATTGACGGTACATACAGTAATGCATTGCGGTTAGACATGTACTACATGTCATGTATTAAATAATGTTAACTGCCTTTAAATATTTGTGCATAATAGTAACCGTAATGGAAAATTCTATTTTATAGAAGTTTGAGTGCGGGAAAAATAGTTAATATTATATAGCAGCATAATAATAAGCCTTTACTAAAATTTTCATCATAATATTATGTGGAACAATTTCTAACGAAATGCAGATACCATTCAATTTTCACACTTTGAAAATCACCCTAATTGCAATGGAATTTTGTTCAACGATTTCCCATTGATTTAGTTACAGATTGAATTCTATCTATTACATTCCAAAGTTTAAATATATTATTTTAAATTTTCCTGCACCTGAACGCACCTGAGTTGTAATGGGGAAGTGTGTATAAAAGAAGCAGCGCGTGCATTGTGATAGCCGCGTACCGAAGAAACCTGAGGAAAAGAGCCAGTCGCTCTGGCACCCACTTGGAAGTGGTGGAGGTAGCTCCAGCCAGCGGATCACAAGACAGGCAATGAAATTACAATTCAATTAAATACTATCACAATGCACCGCTGGTAAAGTATGCTTGGTAAATAAGGCATATCTTAATTTATAATCTTGTTAGGGAATACGTTTATTAATCAATTTGGTATGTTTTAGTTTGAAATTTGTGCAATTCGTGTCTTCTTCTTCTTCATCAGCCTTTTTTGCGCCCACTGCTGGACAATAAGCCTTTCCATATTATGGATGATCTGGCCATAACTCACCACGCTGGCCAGACGGGTTGGTGAGTCGCAGATCGATTTTGGACTATAGTAGTTGTTTTACATCCGGTAACAGCTTACTAGGTTAACATTCAGATGTGCCTGTAGCCCTGTTTTTTGTTAACGGTGGCAATTCGTCAACTCAGAGGGACCGCTGGCTTAACGTGCCCTCCGAAGCACGGAGACTTGGTAATAAGAAAGTTTGACTCTCCCCGATTTTGAACCCGGTACCCCGCATTCGCATCCAACTGCGTTAGCTGCAAGGCAATAACCGTAAATATTGTTAATTATATTATTTATCACAAGTCGGCCTTATACTAAATAAGCTATACTACCCTCAACTAAGCAAACCCGGCTTGAAGGAGGAATAAAATCCTATTGTTTAAGGTTCCATTAAAATTCAACTTTTCTATAATCTATCCGATTCTGGATTACAATTCTTTCAGGTTGCCCAGAAAATTCAGAGATATTATTAAATATTGTGATGAGGAAAAAGATGGAAATACAAGAGCTTCAGGTTTCAATATTGTATCTCATTTAATTCGAATAAATCGATAAATTAACTTTGCAAACAATACTCGCGATTACAGATATAAAAGTCATGTAAACGCTCCCACGTCGTTTGCTACCTCAACAAACCAAAGCTAGAAGTACGATTGTGGAGTTTATTATTACACGACGCGACGGCGACGTGATAATTTTTTTGTCGATGAAAATTTTACTCATTATATGGTTTGTCTTGATTTGCCACCCCCTAATTTATATTCTTCTTGTGGAATATTTTAGAAACCAGAGGCACCTGAAAATTGTGTTGTTTATTTGAATTGTATCAGCAGCTAAGTTATATTCTCTTTATCTTGCAACACAATTTGCTATAATTCGCATCACTCCTGCAGTTCTACAATATCATGGTAGACAGGCCAAGTAAGGGATTACACCCTCGTTCAGTACCAAAGTTTGGATCACGTGTACGGTATTTGTGGGTTAAAAATTCCAAGTGAAAGTAATCCCATTTGAAATGCTACAATCTTCAGCACCTAATCACAAATTTGGATTGAAATCGGCTCCCCATAAGATTACTGGTAGTTCAGGCACTTGAGACAGCTCAAGCTCCATGATGAGAGAGGGTCCAAAATGTGTTGAAGTCTAAAAATTTATTGAATTAAAAATTATTTGCAATGTATGTGATATGACTAATAAATTAGTGAGTGACATCTCTCTTATGATGTTTGAAATTAGAACCCTGTAGAGGAATAACTAGGAATGCATGGATAATAGTCTTTTCAGTCTTGAGAGTGTGTATCAGGTTACATTGCAGACCCAGAGGTAATAGAAAGGGTATACATGGTTGAAATGGTGAAAATAATAAAAAGAATGATGTCTTGAATGGACAAAGAAAGTAAAAGATTTGATGAAGTTATCAAAAGATTAGAAAAAATTATAAGAGATCATAATTTTGAAGAAGAAAACATGAGGAATTGTAAAATAAATTGGCAAACAATGAAAGAAAGAAAATTAAATTGGAATAAAATAACGAACAAATTACAAACAAAATTTTTACAACAAGAAGAAATAGAGGTTCAGAAAAAACTAATTCGAATCATTTACAAAACCATATAAAGGGAAGCTAATCTTTATAAAAAAAAACTACAATATTACAAAACAACAAAAACAAACAGAATAACTGCGAAGAAGAATTCCCATGTGAAGATCAATGAAGAAATAACTTTAGCGATGGATTATTAAGAGAAAGGACGGGTTGAGAAACATAAATGGATTTGGTACAGGGAAGATGCAATGTCCATTTGATTGAAAGTACGATTGAGCTAACAATCCACAAGATATCAAAAAATACAAGAGTTTGATTTATTATTTGGAAATTTTTATTTTGAAAATTGAAATATTTGGATTTTTCTACTTTGGTATAATGATAGCACTTTTGCAATTAGGACATACGAAAGACTATAAGTTCGATAATAATCTTACCTAATGTGCAATATCAATAGACCATCCTCCTTAATAATTGTTTAGTCATCAACATTTTTTAAGTGCTTATTTTAGTTCCTTGTTCTAACTTTTCTTAAGATTATATACTAGAAACTTTAATTTTTTAATTTTTTTTAATTTTTATAATTTTTAATGCGTTTTTATTATACACAAACTCTTTATTTATTTTTATTTTTAAATAAAATCGATATTTACGAAATGTTTTTTCTAAATTAAGTTCTAAATAGTTTCACAACTTTTAAAAATTATATAATTTGAAATGTCACTTGAACTTGTACATTACTAACTATTTTAAACTTTTAAGTAATCTTCAAAACAAATTTCTAGTTAGGTTAGATCTGATAATCTTGCTGACCACTAAACAAATCCTTACCTTAAAATTATTCGATTTAGAAATACTCTATTTCAATATTCGCACACAGTAAAAGCATAATGGAGTCTAGCTGCGACTTCTTGCAACCATATAATGTTATTAGGGATTTTGGGATAAGAAAATAAAAGAAATTTGAATCATTACTTTAAACTTTTATTTGTTTTTTGTTTTATCGTTGTTTTCATTAGTACCTAAAATATTTCTATTTCTAGTTTTTGTAAGGTTTAATTTTCAAATTAAACTTGTTGATGGAATTTAATAAAGAAAAGCTATTGTTGAAATTATAGTAATAGTTTTCGTATTTTCATTAATTTCAAAAGTAATACTGTAAATTTAAATATTTTAGTTCAGTTTGTTTTATAAATTTAAATAATTAAACTAACAACAACATTACAGTGAGGTACCCACCAATGGAGATCCCAATTTATTTGGTGATTCTAGGAGCTAAAATATATTGTCGTGTTTCGTTGGTCTAGACTTCCCAAACCCTTAAATCGGACACTTGGGATAGTCGATCTCCTCCGAAACAAATGACGTTTTTAAGTTCCCGGAACGCTTTATAGTCGATAACACTTATCGAGACCACATCTCTACAGTTAGTGAATTCAAAAATATCGATTAAAAGGTCTTTATACTCAAATAATAAAAATGATGATGAGAGCAATTACGGAAAACTTTGACACAAACGTCAAGTGATAAATAATATTGTGTGTTATGTGCGGTTTCAAGTAAAGCGTATTATTTACTTCAAAAATGTTAGCTATACGTTTACTCGACACTGTTATCGTGTTAATTTGTGTAACAATAATAATAATTGTAAATTTTTGTTATCAAATTAAATGTTCAGAAACTTACGAGGTTTATTTATTTTGTCGCACTCGGTACTTGTATTAGATTTAAGTAGTCGTCGTGTGCGCATAATCCATACGGTATTTTCACAGTAGCAAAATGTAGTGGCAGTTGTGACACCTGATGAACCAATTTCTTGTTTTTCCAATCGAATCAAACGAAGTTTCGAACGGAATACTTTCAGTGCTGTGTTAAATTATCCTCCAATGTCAGTTACAGCGAATTTACAAATTTTCAAGTAAACAGATGTCCTCCTCACATCCCAAGTAGCATTTTGATGCTAAATTGCAGCAATTTGCTAGCAATTTGACCACATATTATGTGGTCAAGCTAACCTCAAATTTTGACGATGTGCGAATAAAATCGACGAAAATATCAATCATTCAATTTCAAATATAACGTAAATTGATTCTGTGATAAACAACGATCATCAGAATAACACTTTTGTAATGAATTTTGTCAAGATACCAAATTCTTGTAAAAATATGATTTTTACAAATTACGCAGTTCAAAATACTCGCGAACACTTTTAATAACTCGCAGATACGCTTTTGAGGTACTCAAAAGCTCTCAAACTAACATTTACCGGGATTTTACAAGAAATTTTGTAAAATAGACCGCTCGCTGGCGAGACTCGCAAGATCTCTTCTAAATTGGCTTGCCCGTTCTGAGTTACGTGAAACTCAACGTACCAACATTGTTTAAACAAATTTATAACAAAACGTAAGTTTCCGCTCCTTCGCGCCATTTATTTGAATTACAACTTTTCTTGTATTGTTCCAGATAATTCAACTTACACTACTTTTTTAATTTCACCGACACAACAAAATATTAAAATCAAATAAGATGTATCAAAAGAATGTGTTGAAAGTAACATAATACCACATTTGATTCTTTAAATTGCTCCCATTTTGTGTCTTATAATTGACAAGTTTAAATTTATTACAAAAATCATTCCTGGACCTCAAATCTGACTTTTGGATATAACAATATGCTAAACCTATGGTAAAACCAGCCTATTTCAAAAATTCATAACTCAAAAACTAAGAGCCATTGGACTAAACGCCGAGAAATTAATAATTATTTTAACTCATAGAATCACCAAAAAAATTGGGATCCAGATTGTTGGGTACTGTAGTGTCCCCTTGTAAGATTGCAATATCTAGAAAAGTACAGCTTTACATTGTAATTGTACAAGTGAATAGCCATCCAAAATATAATTTAGTAAATATAATTAAAATTCAATCGTTCAAAGATTATTTGAAAAACGCGTTTTCTCGAGCAGCAAAGGTAGTTTTATTTTTTTTAATTTTCTTAATATATTTTCATAATTACATAAAATATGTCAAAGGTTTTTAGAGATTTTTCAATCGCTGTTTCTAAGAAAAATGAAAATAGGAATATAGTTTCTGTAAAAATATTAGATAATTCGAGAAGAGATGGATCCGGAGGATAGATCAGTCTGTGCTTAGTTTCTATTGTTTTCATAAATATTATTAACATTAACCCATTATGTAATTCGAGTGAATCTACATTATCTCCTAAATACTAATGTATAAAGTTTTTGTAAAACTTTATTATAGAGCACACGATATCATTTATGTATATTTTGGCTGATTATTTTTTTATCGCAAATAATTACTTGTAATAGAAATTATAATATAACCCAAAAGAAATACCATTTCCTATCATCTCTCATCATCTCTCTTTCACACTGAGAAGTCTGGATTTTGGATCACATTCTTGCTTAGAAGAATCTAGGTTACTATTCAAAGTTATTTATTTGATGCAGGAATATCTACCGTACATTATTAATTTAAAACATACATAATAATCATTAATCACGAATCATAAAGTATAATTCAGTGGTTAAGATTTGAAAGATTAGTTTGAGGTCATTCATTCACGTGTAATAGGCATCAATGAAACCACTAACAGATTTTATATTTCCAATATTGCGTTATTAATTAAGCTTAGACTAAAAATTAGCGACGAAAAATGATTATCTGGAACTAAAGTCTCTGCTGACGAAAGATACCAAAAAATAAGTTTGTAAAAAAATGTAATAAATTTTTGAATTTGTTATTTACTTCCTCGTTACTTTTCATAATATTCCTCGATCTGACTTTGAATTTTTATTTGCTTTAATGTGCATTTTATGCATGCATTTCGTGGAAACGCAAATTATTTTATGGTTTTACTGTACTGCGATTAATTTTGAACCTATAGTATTGAAAACAAGACCTATGTCATCAAGGGAACAATGAGATGAACAAGGATATATCTTCCCTTAAATGCGCACCTAAATTCATTAACGAGATACACGCCAAAAAATGTGTTTTTATTGAACAGATGCAAATAATTGTATCAGCATCAGCAATAATAATAAATTATTATAATAAATCACGAGGACTATACAAAATTTCAAGACAATACATTATTTTTAACTTGGTAATTTTTTTATAACATTGTATGATATTATTCTGATTCACCCCGTATAACACTAAAATTGATATAATCAAATCTTAGATTATAGTAAATTTTCCAAGGTAAATTCTTATGTAAAACAAACATTTTATAAAAGCACGCATATAAATTAAAAATTTTATCTTACTTTTCAAAATGCATAATATATTTCATAAAAGTTGGATTTTATTATTTGATATAGGTACATAGACGTAAACTAAGACATAAAATATTACATTATGTAAAGTAGCGTAAGTACGACTCGTTACTGTAGGAAATGTGTAATTGGAAGAATGGAAGTATTTGATATTTTCTCTTTGATGGGAGATGGTTAAATAAACTTTTGTTCAAAGCGAAAAATAAATTTCATAATGACTAAACAACCAACTTACGTGTAAGTAATGCAAACGCTAAAGGGGAAATAAGAGTATATAGATAGTAGTTGGAGAAAAGTACTGAAAGAAAGTTGATCCTTTATTTTACTTTTATGAAAATTTATTTTGTTAACTTGGAAAACAAAAACTACAAAATAGCTTCAGCTTTTGCTTCAATTCCTGTTGTTTCTCATTAAAAGGTCACCTTAAGGTATTTTATTTAAAGTATGTAACTGAAAGAGTTTATTATCGGAAAAATATCTCAAAAGAAGACATGGCCGCAAAACAACGCCGTCAATTTCCTTGGAATTTTCCGCAGATTCATATTCCTCTAAGAAGGAACATAATTCAAATCTTGAAGTATATTAAATACCTCATCCTGTTGCAAGGTGGAAGAGTATTAGCAATACTCATTTCTCATTATGAGTCTCACTACCCCGTAGTTCTATTTTTAATTACCTTGTTTTAATAAAATAAAATTAAATCAATGCGGTTTATTAAAAAATTCAGAGAAAGGTAAATATATTTCAATTATAACCGAAAGGTCATATATTTTATAATTTCTGTGTCTAAAATAATTTTTAACAAATAAAACCACCCATAAATAAACAATAAGTAAGATACACAGCACATAAAAATAAAAATTATTATTTATGGGCCCGGAGGTCATTACTAATTTTTTTTATAAAACATTTTCTGACTTGGTGGTGTGGATTGGAATAACTTCTTGTAATAAGTAATAGAATTATTAATTTATTTAAACTTTTAATCTACAATAAAGTTTTAAAATGGAGAAAAAGCTTAACCCGTTTTCAGTTGTGTAAATGTTTGGAAAGCAAAACTTATAAAAGCTTTCTATACATTGCATTACTTTAAGTAAACATCCAATTGAAAATTCACCTGTGGAGTTTTGATCGATAGTGGTAGGTACTCTCAAAAATGTGAAGTAGAATGCCAGAGATTGGTTTTAAAAATAATCCATCTATCACTATCGTTATTAATAAAATTCTTGTCGGTCAGCACATTATTAGTTTTCGATTTTTTAATTGGATGTAAAAAATCGATAATAACGTTGAGAAATTCTTTGCACGCTCATAATTGCGATGGTATTCAAGGCTGGATAATTAACGAAAAATACGACAACCGAATTCAAGTTCCAGGAATGCGTCCCTTAAGATCCATATCAGGTTTCAAGAAAGAAACAAATTAATTGTCGTTAGGTTAAACGAGAAAATTACCAAATATAGAAATAAATGGCCACGAAAGACATCGAATGCCTCCGTAATGTTCTTCCACATGCTGATAGAGCTAAAATTTAAAATTAAAGAGTCGAACAGTCCCAATCTCATAGGTATTAAAAGTAATTAACTTAGCATATAATTTTTCATATTTTTTTATTTATTGTAATTTACATTAGCTAATGAACCATACCTAAAATAGTAATAAATAAAATATAAGATATTGATAAAACTTCCTCGTGTGATACAATTTACGAATCACCCAATTAGTTAATTACCTTTTTGTACTTTATCAAAGAGCGCAATATAATCAATACTTCACTCATAATTTTTGCTCTAATAATAATTTATCAAAGCTTTGTAAAATGTTTGTTAATATTTTCTTATATTGTAAAATACCTACCTAATTACTTATTTAAAAATAAAAATTACATAATAAAAGGACACGTTCTATTATTATCAAGTGATATGAAATATCAAAGGAACAAAGGGACAAAAATATGTAAAGGGTTTATATAAAATAAGCTATTATTATAAAATAATAAAAATAATAATAGCCTATCATATTTGAAAATCGTGGTGGTGGAGAAGAGTGCCTTAGTTATTGGTCACGTTTGGCTCATTCTCCACACGAACTCTCTTCTTTCAAGCGTGTTATTTCTAAGACATCTTTGTATTCAGTACGGTTTATACCTTCAGGTCTGTCATTTTGTACAGTATTATTATTGTCTTATTTATTATTCCGTTCTCATTTCCAACATAAAAGCTCATTTCTAATTAAATTCTAAATATTTTGACTTTGATTTATGAAAACATATTTGTTTTCCAAAAAGAATTTCATATTTTAAAACTACCGAAAATTTCCTCGTCATTTTATACTACACTAAATATCTTAAAATTTGCATTCTTAATGAATTATTATCGCAATATACAGTTAAGATTGCAGATTTGTCTACATCATTACGAAGTATACTCAACAACAAAGTGATAATAATTTCGTGTTTATTCTCAAAATGTTTCTCTCAAAATCATAATGAATGTCAACAATTTTCAAACAACAATAAAATTTATGTGTAAATAAAACTATATTAGAGTTAATTTTCATTTAATACACAGGGTAATTTTAAATTGTCAAAAGGAAATCGATAGACTCGTGTTTTTGAGTATTTTGTATAATACACCGTAAAATTGTTGAAGAATTAAATTACCTTTTGCAGTGAACTTTGCATAAATATGACAATGGCAATAACTTCCAGAAGTAATTTTGAACTACTCCCGGAGAAAACTTATGCAACTCCATGTCATCATCTCTTAATGCACTTCTATAATATAATGGCTCCCTTTAGGTTAAATACCAAACTAGCTAAAGTTATAACCGCAAATGCCACAAATAATGACAAATAGTTTAAAGCGCAACAGCAAACTTTGAGAAGCTAGAAAATATCTCAACTTATATTTATGATTAAAAAAGTTTGTAATTTTTTACAAAGTACCTAGTACAATACATTGTACTTTACTAGCACAATTTTATATGATGTTATCATAAATGTTCACAATGATGCAAACGCCCCATAAAACTTAAAATATTATTTCAAATTATATTACTACACGTAATAACCGTCTCCTAGTGAGACTACTCAAAGATTTAGCAATAACTCAATTTTCTAACTTATTACCCAAGTAAATTTCTACTACTACTTCAGTGCAGATAAACTTCTGACCACTTCAACTATGCAAACATAAACTTACCAGTAATATGTCTACTGCACGAAAGTGTTAATTGTTCCTCTCATCTGTCTACTTCCAAGTATGTACTTCTAATTTGGCTGTACTTATATGCGAGGCAGATGAAAGGTTTAGGACTTGCTGTAATTTATGGCTTCGAAATGAAAAATTAATTTAAATGTTAAACCACAAGTATTTTTATTGCAAATTTAGTGTTCTCTTAATTGCATTCATTATTCCACTACAGTAGTTATCCTTGTACAGAAGAGTATTAATGCAGTTTTGTATAATATTGTAAGTAACTTTATTGCAAATTTACATTGGTATTGTACTTGCTTTTGAATCACATACTTATTGGATGGAGAAAGATTTCAATAATATAAAAAATAAAAACTAACAAAACAATAATTATATAAGTAAATAATCGACGATGCTCTCACTAGAACTCCAGAGATATCCATTAATTTAACATTTTATGTATACCTACTACTTCTATTATTTCCGGCAGCAGCGGCGGCGCTAGGCGGTGAGCCAGGTAAGCACCACATAGTGGTGCCAAATGTTTGAGAACCAAAATGAGGGCGAAAAAACTGACTCTAATATCAATATTAATAACATTGTTAATCCCAAAATATTGACCTTTGAATTTTCGAAAATTTATCTAATGTCATTATTCCGCTTATCAGGAGATATAGGGAACATTTATGGGTTAGATTACATATTTTTTATAACATTGTAACATTGTCAACCCCATCTTTCACTAAACTTTGTTTTTTTGACTAAAATCAACTCTTCTTTACTTCTGCATTTTATTTAGAGAACCCTAATTCGTTTTACCTTAGTTAGTTGCTAAAGGATCGCCTGCGTCACAACAGAAAAACTCACAAACCGCGTACACGCGATACAAGCTGTGGTACTGGACGGGGGGTCTAATCCCTTAGCCGACCTATCTACCATTCCATTGTAGACCAGCGGAGGAAGTAGCCCAAATTAGAGCAATTTGTTTACATGGGACAGTACTTTAAAACTTTTATTGACGTTCAATGGACTTACGGATGTACGTTAATGGACAACATGTGGACGTCCATTGGATTAATTTGTGCTACTTGAGTAAAGCCTTCCCTAGTAGCACACGACGTCCTGCAGCGTCCTATGGATGTCCGTTAAAGATCCATTTTAGGTTCGTACATCCATGGACTAGAAGTGGATCTTTAGTGAACGTCCATATGACGCTGCAAAACGGTGCGTGCTACTATGGTTTGATGCAATTTGACATAGAGATTTTTGGGCTGGCCATTTTTCTTTATTTTATGCAGTATCGAGACGTAATGCATAATTCTTCTTTCATCCATCTTCAAAAGTCTATGTTGCTTGATCGTTAGAGTTATTATGTTCTATGTACCCTAAATTTGTCGCGAAACGTATTACAGCTTTCTGAATCTTTTGCAATTTGTATTTATTTTCCTTTGTTCTGCAAGATCGTATATATAGTCACCATAATTCAAGTGGCACAATACCAATGATTCCAATAGAAGAAGCTTCACATCCAGCGGTAGAACATCTTTGAAAGAATTCAGTTGTCTTAATGCGCAATATGCTCTTCTAGCTATTAGTGAGAGTTCGTTGAATTTTAAAGTTTTGTCCATCAAAACTCCCAGATTTCTTACTACTTCTGCCCTCTGTAGAGTGATATCCTACAACTTCAGGGTCATAGTCAGGAAGAAGATCTCTTTAGAGACACACAACCATCATTACAATGGACCAACACACACAAATGACAAAGTGTAATTAGTCAAGATAAACCAGATTTCACCAACAAAATACGCATGAAATGCGAAAGAAGTCCAAAACACCGACCTACAAAAACCTCATTGCATTATCAGCTGATTTCGACTTTAGCCAAACGGCATAGTCTCATCAGATGCACCCTGGTTTTGCGGTACAATGCAAACGAGCATCAATCACATAAATCCTTAACGTTAAAAGTTGGAAAGGTACCCCGGTCATCTGACGCCACCTGTCGTAGTGTGTGTGGACGCATACTGATCCCAAAGCAAAGAGCAGGTATCAAACGACTACCAAAACTGCCTACAAAGGATCTGGTGTAAAAGCGATAATAAATCTCGCGTCTAATACATGTTCAGGAAGAAGATCTCTTTAGAGACACACAAGCATCATTACAATGGACCATTCCATATCAGGGTCATAGCTTCGTCATTATCCAATTGTAATGTGTCTTTGCTGGATTAATTAACAAGGAATTTTTCTTTGTCCACTTCTCAATTTTCAACAACTCTTCTTGTATCAGACACCTGACTGCGCCAATGGTAGCACGTCGTTCTTATTCGACTTATTATTCTTATTCGTTCTTACGAGTCGGTCATTGCCTTGCAGCTAACGCAGTTGGATGCGAACGCGGGGTACCGGGTTCAAACCCGGGGAGAGTCAAACTTTCTTATGACCAAGTCTCCGTGCATCGGAGGGCACATTAAGGCGGCGGTCCCCCTGAGTTAACGAATTGCCACCGTTAACAAAAAAACAGGGCTACAGACACATCTGAATGCTAGCTTAGCAAGCTACTACCGGATGTAAAACAACTATAGTCCAAAATCGATCTGCGGATTACTCACCAACCCGTCTGGCCAGCGCGGTGAGTTATGGCCAGATCCTCCATAATATGGAGAGGCTTATGTCCAGCAGTGGGCGGAAAAAAGGCTGATGAAGAAGAAGTTCTTATTCAAGAATTCGGTCAACTGCCCATGCAATACTGATTCGTTGGTTATCTTGAGTAGAATTGAAGAGATCGATATCAGCCTCAAATAATTTGAACACCAACTTATGATAAATTTATACCTATTTACACAATAATAAAGTGGAATTTCATTTGACAATAGAGGGGTACGTAGTAAGTGTTGGTAATAGTAATAAGTTAGAAGACTCAGCCGTGATGCTGACTACAACAGGTCCCAACAAACAGTAACAGTAACTGCGGAGTGTGTGTCCACAAAAACCATACTATATACCGCAAACGGGCGAATTGGCTATTTTCTAATATAAAACTCACTTTATTTATATTTAATTAAATTTAAATTAAAAACGACCACAAAGCAGCCCTTGACTGATGCACTGAATGAAAATGTCTATTACATTGCACAAGGAACATTAGCGTGGTTATGCGTCCTCCTTTTTGTCGTCCACGCCTTCTTCGGCATCTACATCTTCATCGTCTTCATCTTCTCCTTCTAACTCGTCGTCTTCACCGTCGGCAATATCGTCGTCCTCGTCATCTTCCTCATCATCTTCCTCGTCATCTTCCTCGTCGTCATCAACATCTTTCTCTCCCTCGTCAATCTCTTCACTTTTCTTTTCTTCCTTCCTCGTTTTTTTAACGTCGTCCGTTTTATCCTCCTCTGCTCTTTTATCAGTGTCGATCTTGTCGACTGCAACTTTGCTTACTTCTTTGGAACTCATTTTAATATTATGTATATTCATATTATGTCAAATCACTTTGTCATTATGTACACAAAAACTTGACGTACTGAATTGCCACAAGGTAACTAATAAGCACTGATTTCGTTAAAATACGATATACATCAATTAGGTATTGCTAGTTAGAATTATAATATAATTATTTTCATGTTTTCAGTATTATATTGGTTTTCAAAACCTTAATAAAACAATAATTTTTGTTTATAATGTATCAAAATCCTTGGCTATCAGTCAACAAAGTTAATACTTGACTTATGTCATTTATATGTCATTTGCTTGCCAGACGTACCTTCATCATTACTACTGATTTCTGCATAATACAATTCAATCAAAACAGTAGCTGTGCAATTTATAAAAATTCAAATTATCGTAACAACATAATCCATGTTTCCCTTTCGGAACAAATATAATAGATAGAGTATGTGGGGGGGGGGTCTCCCTGACAAATAATCTGAGAGCTGTTAGGAAATCTAAACCTAAAACCTTAATTTAATATCTGAAATTCAACTCCATCAAGAACTAGACCATAAGAATTTGTAATAGTACACGCATTATACCGCAAGGGTGAAAATTATTCCTTTCTCATTAAATTGTGAGATGAATGTGTCATATTCAAATGTAACTTCAATTTAAAATGTTATTATTGGCAGCTTGGTAATGATGAAGTTTTTACAATATTGCATGCGTGACCTAAATGTCAATATTATATTGGTAATACATTTAACTTACAATTCGATAAATTATGTTGTTCATGGACCATCAGCTATGCATAATGAAATGGTCAAAATCTCGTCAACCTGTTAAAATTGACTAATGAACAAATACTAAAGCATTTTGAATAATTCATAAGTATGGATTTTACGTTATTATAATTTACAAACCAAGATTGGACATTGTTGAATTTGATCGACAGTGTCTATTTTATTAAGCAAATTGCATTAAATTTTGTTTTGAGCTGTATGAAACATAATTATTTAAATATATTAGTTATTGAACGAATAATAGCCAATTTCAAATAAATTGAAAATACTGGCAAGTGATTCATAACAAAATTGACCACAATTATTTACAATAATATTATTTGTGCACTTTTAGCACTATCCAGTTCTTACTTTACTGCTAGGAATAAACCAAAAAAATTAGCAACATAATAAAATATGTTATCCAAGATTAACATCAAAAATAAAAGTTTTACACAAATATTATTAATATAATTAGGTAAATATTTTAATTAAATAACATTACTTTAAAAAAATTATATGCATTGTAGGTACTACAATATTATCAGCAAGACGTGCATAGTTTTTAGAAGTAAACCAATTACTATGCAAAACTTGTATTGTACAGCAATTCCTTTATCTATATTTTATTTCTTTTTCAGGTAAAATATATATAAATATTCCTTAATAAAGAGATTGTTTCAAAAGATTACTATTATTTTCTGAATTATTACGATAACCATCTAACTCCACTAATTGTTTGCATGAAACTGCGGTTTTGCCAGATTCCCCCAAGTTTTTGATAATATTGTATTTTTTTTGAACGGCCATCTAATTAGAATAAGAGCATACATATTGCGATAATAACTAACCAAAAGTGGGGTCTGCGACCACAATAAAAAAATAGGTCATCCTGCGCACATCTGCAAGGCTGAGAGGGCGCCAATCTCATAAAGGCTTTAGGAAAGTTCAAAATAAATATAGAAAAAAAGCTTTTATGTGATGATGTGGCAGTTTGAAATGGATTCGTCAACGAGGACATGCTTTCATTGCAATGAATAGCATGTGATCAAATATCCTCGAAATGATATAAAAAATTATAACTAACTTTTTCTTTTCCTTTGTAAATATAAGTAAGGATCAAAATTGCTAATGCTAAACCCGAAAAAAATTATATGCAGATAATAATACACTCTTTGTTTATTTTTAGTGCGCACCTTCCATTTACGGAAGAGGCGCCCGAAAGTAATAGTCGGTAGAACCCTCTCCCTGAATCTGAAGTTAAAAAATTGACATTATACGACCCCAATTCTCTTCCGTAGATAGTTGGAACCACCTACGCCATCAGATAGGTCATGGAGTCAGTGGTAAAAATTTAAAAAGAAAAAATCATTAAGATAAAAATTTAAATAAACTAGCATTAAAATACGTAGTACATGTTGTAATAATTACGATCCAGTTGCTATCGCATCTACATATTATTTAGGTAAATTTCTTGCTTTTACATTACATTTACATTCTTTAATAAAATGGTATAACTATACGTTATAATACCTAGATATTTTGCGTAAAGCAAATATTTGTGTAAGATGTTTCCTGTAAAAATTATCTAAATAAGAGGACCATATTAAATTGTTGAAAATTGCATATTTAATATCCTTTATGCTAAGCAATTTTTTGCTCGGTTGCATTTTAAGAAGGAGCTCCGGACGCTGGTCAAGCGGAAACTCGCAATCTCAGACGGTTATCCCATTATTTATCTGCCACACCTCTACACCAGACAGTTTTCTGAACCCCAACCTAATTTATGCACAATTTTGAGAGTTTTAGAATACCGGACGAGAATTTTAACACAATCGAGGATTAAGCACTAAATTCTCTCGTATATATAGGTAAATAAAAGGAGTTGACTAAAACGAAAATTTACGTAAACAATTGGCCATTGTATGGTTGCTTTTGAAATGCGAAGCTTTGATACGGCACCTTAAATAGCTAAAAGCTTCTCCCGGGAAGTAAAACATAAACCGGCAGTGCATCCAGTGTAATATAAGGCTCTCTTGCGAGTAAATATATGGCGTGTTTTACTAATACGTATTTATTATCCTATATGATAAATCTATAACATTAACTAAACTCTGATTTAGTGACAAAATATATTTCTCTGGGGTATTTTTTCGGATTCCTCAAAATCCGTTAACCTACAAACTTAAAACAAAAAAGAAAAGAAAAGTTCCTTTAAAACAATACAAATTCTTACGTTACATTAAGTAAATAGTCCTTATTACACAAAATTGCTCTATTATCCAAAGTGAAGAACCAAATCGGAAAGCTAATTTGAGTTTAAGGAGACACACTTTTAGGTAGTAAACGAGTAAAAGGCGTTATCCTACTTTAAGTTGATGCTTTTGCATTGTTGTAACTACAAATCAAGATTTTTTTATGATTAGAATGATTTATAAATATAATTTATTTTGCCCTTACACACACAAACTATAAGTTACGCAGTTTAGAAGATATAAAATATTGTAGCAGTCTAAAAAGTAAAATCGATTTTGGTATATTTTATATGTAGATTTATTACAGTAGTACAATACACAAAGACGTGGTGATTTATAGCAAACGAGAAACAAAAACTTCAAGTTCTTTATTACCTGTTAATTAATAACAAAATTAAATTGTTAAAAGAATAAATCAACTTTCTTAAGCCGCCGTCAATGTAAGTAATTGCACTTGCAATTAACTACAAGTAATAACAAAACATTCTCTGTAAAATTATTTTCTTGCTTTTTTTCTTAATTACAATATAATTAATCAAATTAATGTAACACAATTCACCTAAAAAATATAAAATACTCCAAGGACTTGGAGGATATTAATTATTTAAGACTATTAATTATTGGTAAAATGAAAAGCAACTATGGGATGCAATATTAATTTTTTAATTTCACAATTACTTTTTTAATTATAAAATAATTGTATTATTAAATTAATTAATAATTAGCTGTAATTGCTTTTTCAATAATGAAAAAATTTAATACTTCTGAGGTCGATGTTATTGTGTTGATTGCCAATTGTACTTATTTTGCACATTGGACAGCAGATAACCTGATTGATAACTTTTCCAAAAATTAATTATTTCAGGAACATAATCTAAGAGCAGGTAATTTTCTTTTAAAATACGCTGCGGTTGTAATGATGCGTAGAGATAATAATGTGCCATTTTCTATTCCACTTTACTAAACGTAAAACCATTTTCATGTTTCAACATTTGTTAAGGGTAATTTAACTTTAGAACACTTAATAAATATTATGTAAGTATAAAATTTTCCATAAAGACGCAACAAGTTAGAAAAAACAATTTACTGAAAGTGTCTTCGCCAAGCTGAAATTAAATAAACATTTCTTCTATCAATTGTGCGTGAAAATGCTTTTAGAAATTACAGACAATAATAATTATAATAAATTATCGGTTGAAAATATTTTCAAAATGGAAAGTAAATAATTTTTTGATTTTAAGATTCAGAAAGGAGAAAGTGTTCTTGTTGAGAACTTACGACTATAGAAAATGGAAAATCTTTGTCAGGCATCACAAACTTTTAAATTAATTGTTAACTTCACGAAATAGTAAGTGCTACTAAAATATTAAAATTTAATTTCTACAATTAAGAATTTAGATGAATCCATTAAAGTAATTAAAATTACAGTATTGATCAATTATTATTGTAAGTTTAATAGTAAATTACAAAACCATCAAAATTAGTGCAAGCTAATTAAAGATTCAACAAATTTTCCAGTTGAAACTCTCAATTATTCCAATATAGAAACCATAATTTAAAAATTCAATTTAAAAGTACCTACTACGGATTTTATTTCAAGAGAAAATGTATGGTTATTTGTAGATTTAATTAACAGATAAAACGATATTGTATTTTTATTTTTCGATAGCGTTTATTGCTAACGCCAGCCAAGATTTTAATACAACCATGTTTTAACCCCCATTAAGATAAAACTTTGTGAATTTTCTATATCCTTCCATTTTAACGAATAAAAGTTGAAATAATTTATTTTTCTTTCACTTTACAACTTGACTAAACTCTGTTAAGTTCCTATAATATTTGTCTATCTTGTTTTACCGTTTAGTTAATCACCAATGATGACCAAGTATGTTTTGTAGATACCAAACAGTATAAATTAAACGTTCGACCTTATGTTAACCAAATTTTGCTAACAACTAAAGATAAACAGTTTTGGCTATGTAAATCTTATTTATAATCTTACCTCACATACTTCGTTTTCTCCTGATATCTAGTGACGTGGAACATTGTTTAAGCTTAAGTTTACAGCTCATTTAAAGGGAAATTTATACTAATTGAAATCTGACAGTATTAAATTGCCCAATATCGCTTTGCGTTAACTTTATGTTAAAATAAATTGATATCGCACATCTTATTTCACATAGCTGACGTACATGTTAACAAATGGATTTTCCAAATTTCAACCCACACAAAATAGCTCATGTGGCAACTAACACACTTAATTTTAATTATGCGATTGATACAGGTCTAAGTCACTAAATATTTGAAATCTTGACAAATCACAAATAAAATTTATGTTGTATGTTTCAATTACAAAAATAGCCAATTTGTTCTCTTCTCCTTTATAATTTTTTAATATGTGATTAATTTCAGCTATATTCAGTCCTCGACGAACATATAGTATTATTACTTATTTATTTTATTTCATTAATAAATAATAGGTCTTTCATTAACAGCACACTTTTTTAAATTTAAATAAACCAAAAATTATCAGGTATAAATGTAATTTTTTTTATTTGAAAGATAATTCAATGGTATTAATGATGAAGTATAATATCATTCAAATGTCCTCCACATGAGCGTTTGCGTGAATGAAATTTTTGAACTCAATTTTCCATGACTTTTCTGCATAAATCAACCCGTATATTATTATTACTGGTACAAATTATGTTGTTCTCTAGGTCATTAATGTTCGTGGTTTGTTAGCATAAACTAATGATCAATAAACGTATAAATATTATATTAAATCACAAGATTATGATGGCTAGTTCACAGGATCATTTTTACAAATAATTTGTTTACTAAATTTTCTTTCGATAAGTCAATTATTGCATTAATAGTGTGACATGTGGCATCATCCTGTTGAAATTACATCTTCTCTAAGCTAATCTTATCCAATTGATAATTCGTACCATCAATGATAAGGGGGTCGAACTGTATAAAAAAGTCAGGGAAAATTTGGTTCAACGAATCCAAAACCTAACATATTACATTGCTAAACATTATAGATAATGACTGAAATTTAACATTTAAAATACAAACAAACAATAAGTTATCTGTGACTTATGTTGAGTGGATTTATTCGTTTCAAACACTTCAAAACGTCTTTGTTGGTTAACAGGTTTACTGTAAGAGAGTTGGGACACCAATAGTAGCATCTATGACTACCTAAATATAACCAAATGCTATAAATGTCAAATGTTTGGCCACACGACCAAATTTTGCAACCGGGCACCAGCCTGTGATCACTGTGCGAGTAACGAGCACGACTCTAAAAACTGCCTGGTACCTAGCGAAAATATTCAATGCGGCAACTTCCTCAGAGTAAAATTGCATCCAAAAACCACAGTACCAATTCGAGTACTAGCTGCCCAATTAACCAACAGAAACTAATGGACTGCGTCTCCAGTGTAGAAACCCTAAATGTTGAAAATCAAGCTTACTCTTATTAAATTAATCAACTCCCTTCAGGCGCAAACTTATTCTATCCAAATGCCGTTCTTCTATTCTTTTCTCCGGAAAAACTCAGCCAACATTAAAATATAAAGTCTATACAAGTTCAGAAGTGTTCCTTCAGGGGGGGGGGTATCAACGCGAGTGTTAACTACCTACAATGCTCTATGCAGGACTAAATGCGCGTTAATATCTTCCAAAAATAAAGCAATAATAATTTAAGTTCGAAAGTGATCTCCTAGAAGGGGCAATGGTACGAGAGTGTAACTATAGAGTTAAAGGAAACAGATACCTGGGTGCATCTGATAATAGTAAATTCTACAATAAATAATATAATCTAATAATAAAGCAGCTGTAAATAAATAATCTTAATCTAATTAAACAAACTGATCAAATCTTGTAAACAGCAAACTGACAGAGAGCATGCATTGAACAGGGACCTTCTTAATATAATAGCTGCAAGTAAAATAGACAAAAAGCATTCGCGGAGCGGGACTCCCGAGTGTTGCTCGGAGCACGGTCTTTGTCTAAATATAAATCTACCAACTAAATAAAGTACGCATTCCAAAATACATGAACTATAACAAACCCTCACAAATTCATATTGGATAAGCAAGAACTAGCAGAAAGCAAATGGCATAGTAATCAACAAAATTTAACAAAATTCACATAGGAAAGGGAGAGGAGTTTATTATGGCAATTATTCTAAATAGCATATTATTTAAATAAAATTGAAATAGGCAACAAACTTTGTAGCAACAATGGGTATAAAAATAATTATATCTACCAAATTTTAAGAACAAAAAAAGGAATTAAAATGTAAATGCTTAATCTACATATATCTGTTTGTAAAATATACTGGATTCCCGATTTGGACCATTTCAATGCAAGCTTAACAAATAAACGCCCCAAGGGGATTGTTTTTTTGGCTTCCATTCCCGAACGCATTATAACCGTCTGTTTTAGTTTTCAGAATCCATTTCATGAGGTGAATTGCTCATCTAAAACCACAATTTTTCTACTAAGTTCAGAACACATCAGTGCAGCTGATACGATCAAATACTTATATGTCACAGACCTCCCCCTCGCCGCCTAAATCGAATTTTGAGCTAAATTAGCGAAAATTTGTTCAGATTTGTTTGAGCCTCAATGAACTTCTATGATTTTTGCTTGAACTTCAACCATCCTTCATCTCCATCTTTTCGATGGATGGACAACTTTGCATACTTCCGTCATCGTTTACTGGGGGGGGGGGCACGTTACGTGCATGAAGTAACCCAGGAAGCAATGACATAATAAACACGGATACGCCACGGCTAGCCATCGTATCACCAATGCCTTCTTATCGCAGGTGACCTCGAAAACTTTTCCGAATATTTCGCAATTTTATTTCAAAACCTTTTAAACCAAATTCCAATTAATTTTCTGTCCACTTTGATGCTAAAATAAAACACCAATTTAGTTAACCAAATTATTTTTATTTTAATCTAAATGCAAGTTAAAACCATGACCAAAACTTCGCTCTTGTCAAATAATACATGCTCCCCACTCGGGGGGGGGGGAGCGCAAGTCTCCTTCCAAACATCCGCCGTTCTGTCGGATCAAAAAGAGAGCCACTGCTGCCGCGAGGACTCAAAATTTCACAAACCAATACCTCCTCTCAATCAGCAAATTGGTTGCTTCCTCACTGGAAAATAACATGACAATATTATGTAGTCACTTATGGTCGACCTGACCTTTTCATAACGTTTACCTGTAATGCTCAACAGCACGAAATTAAAGATCAGTTACTACCTGGACTGTAGGATGTGAAAACATATTCACAGGAATTACCTTATAGCCAGAGTCTTGGTTAAATTCCTCTAATAACGTCAGATTCTCCAATTTAATTCATGCGTTTACAGTTTCCAGTGAAGATAATTCTTACCATGTCGATCAACAAACCGCAGAGACAAACTTTGCAAGTTGTTCGGTTGCAATTCCAAGAGGATTGTTTTGTTCTTGGTCAACTGTATGTAGAATGTTCAAGAGTAGGAGCACCTAATAAACTGTTTTTACATTCACCTTTTGGAAAAATAACCAATGTGGTTTATACAAAGGTTTTGGCGTGAATTAAGTATTTTTGTTAATAATACTGTAACACGATAATAGTAACACGACTTACTAAATAGTCTTTGTTGAGGAATGAAGAATTCCAAAAGATAATAATCGTGAGTTCAAAAAATACCTAATAATTTCTTTTGAAGGATCGATCTCAAGTTGGGTAATCTAGACGAATAATCTAGACGATTATTATTATGAAGCAAAGGACATCTATAAAAACAACAGACATACGTGTCTTTCGAGGTGCCGAATGTGGATCTGACCACTTTTTACTCTGAGAATTGTTGCTCTTTCCCTGCCTGCCTTCGGGGATTCCCAAATAGCAAGCCAAAATGACCAATCAAACCGAACATACAATATAGATGCATTGACAGAGGAATCAACATCATTTCTTTGTGAACTTAGCTTATTACAAAGACAATAAAGCTTGCGTGGAAGAACAACAAACGATAAATATAAAATGTTAAAAAATTGCCTTCAGGAAGCCGCTTACGTATGAAGCACTGGGAAAAAATAATCAAACATATAAGAAGGACAAATCGAACTGGCCCACGGAAAACATAGAAAAAATCATTGCAGAAAAGATTAAAGTGTACCATAAGTGACTAAATAGAAAAATGACCCCCGAAGATAGAAAGAGATATGCAAGAATACTTGCCGATGTAAAGAGAGAGGTAATTAAAGCAAAAGATACTATGTGGTTTAACACTTGCGAGAGAGTGGATAGCTTGATGGTGGGAACCAAAAGTAGAATGGCCTGGAGGATAATAATATCGAATACAAAGAGAAACATGAATGACATAACAGTTCTGTCTCTCATAAGAATTGACGAATGGGAGAAACACTTCCAGAAATTGCTGCTAGAAGAAAGAGATGAATTTAAAATAGAGGTAATTGAGAAAGAGATATTAGAAGACGATGCAGAATAAGTAGATGATGTTACTGTAGAAGAAATTGACGAAACCTTAAGACACATGAAAAGCAATAAAGCCCGGGTCCTGGAGGCATCTCGATTGAATTGGTAAGGTGTAGCGCAAGTCAGACTAAGGAATTGATGGCAGACATGTATGCGCAGAGGCGCCGCGTCCTATTGTTCACAGTGTGCAAAACACACGGGCAGCCAAAATTAGAGGCGGCCAAAATCCCAAAAATAGGGGTTCAGAAAAGGTCATTTACTTTGCGGCAGGGAATAAGTAGTAGAAATTTTATGAAATTATATTAAAAAACTGAAAAAAATCGGCTACAAGGTCGGCCAAATTAAACTTTACACACGGGCGGAAGTACCCCTAGCGGCGGCCCTGTGTATGCGGACTGCATAAAAAGAGCAAGAGCGGTAACAGACGAATAGAAACATTCCTACATAACCCCAATTTTTAAGAAAGGCGACAGGAAGAAATTGAATAACTACTGAGGAATCAGTTTGACCAGTTCTATCGGGAGGCTGTATGGACGCATACTAATAACAAGTATTGAAAAAGAGTGAAGCGACATTGGGGTACAGAGCGGATTCAGAACGGGTAGGTCATGCATGGATAGCATCTTCTGCTTGAGGAAATTAATCGAAAATCACTACGCTAGAAACTATTAAACTCATTTGGTATTTATCGATATGAAAAAGGCGTATGACAGTGTACCGCAGAGTAAGATGTTCCAAGTACTGGAAGCACTAGTATTAAGAGAAAGTACATAAACGCAGTCACAGAACTATACAATAACACGACCCCAAGTAGCATTTTGATGCTGAATTGCAGCAATTTGCTAGCAATTTGCAATTAAAAATTGCTATAGGCGCTGCCGCAGCCAACTAAATTGCTGCACAATTGCAGCAAAATTGCTAATTTGGCCCCATTATTTTTGAGCAAGCAGCTAGCAACTTTGCTCGCTGACAGCGCGCAAATTGCAAGCAAGTATTTGGTAGAAACTTGCAAGCAATTTAGGTATGCAATATTGCTGCAACATATCTGGCTGATATTTTGCAATATTGCTGCAAAATTGTTGGCTGATATTTTGCAATATTGCTTTTATAATTTTACAAAATATTGCTGGTTTTTTTTTTAATGAAAAGAAATTTTGTGGGCGAATAAAAAATTATTAATTAAATTTAAAAATATATTTTTATTTTTTTATTCAGATATTAATTTGTTAGAATTTATTTTTAATTAACATTTCATTATTATTAACATTTTATTATTTAATATCTCAAATTATACCGAGAATTATACCTACCTTTTTATTTTATTAATTAATTTTATTAATCTATTTTTAAATTATACCTACATTTTTTTCCCTACACGATGAATAATCCTGGAAATATAGTATTTGTAAAAATCACATAGATTAAATAATTTTTAAATTAAATTTACTCTTACCTAAATGCTGAGGTGAGATTCGAACCTAGGACCTACCCCTTGGATGTATACGCATATCAGACGCTTAATCGATTCGACCACGCAGGCTTACGTTAAATTAAGTTTAAATTGAAGACTTTATATTTTAACTTTACTTAATTTTAAATTTACTCTTGCTTTAGCAATAGAAACTGTTTTAATTAAGGATTTTTGAGGGAAATTTAAATTTCTTCTTAATCTTTTTAAATACATGTTAGCAAATGGCTGATCGGCTAATCAATGTTAGGAAAACACTTTAGTATAGGTAAATGGAATTAAAGAATTCTTACATACACAAATACAAACAGATATTCCGACGGTCCATCCACCAACACGTGACAATGATAATATGAATTGTTTGCATGTTATTTCAGCTTGCAATTTACTATAACAATTTTTAGGCGCTATTTACAAGCAATTTGCTAGCAATATTTTTGGCGCAATTTGCTAGCAATTTTTAGGCGCTATTTGCAAGCAATTTGCTAGCAATATTTAGGCGCAAAATGCTAACAATTTTTAGGCGCTATTTGCAAGCAAATTGCTAGCAATATTTTTGGCACAATTTGCTAGCAATTTTTAGGCGCTATTTGCAAGCAATTTGCTAGCAATATTTAGGCGCAATATGCTAGCAATTTTTAGGCGCTATTTGCAAGTAATTTGTTAGCAATATTTTTGGCGCAATTTGTTAGCAAATTTTTAGGCGCTATTTGCAAGCAATTTGCTAGCAATATTTAGGCGCAATATGCTAGCAATTTTTATGCGCTATTTGCAAGCAATTTGCTAGCAATATTTTTGGCGCAATTTGCTAGCAATTTTTAGGCGCTATTTGCAAGCAATTTGCTAGCAATATTTTTGGCGCAACTTGCTAGCAATTTTTAGGCGCTATTTGCTAGCAATTTGCTAGCAATATTTTTGGAGCAATTTGCTAGCAATTTTTAGGCGCTATTTGCAAGCAGTTTGCTAGCAATTTTGAAGCGTAATTTGCAAGCAATTTTTAAGCGCTATTTGCTAGCAACTTGCAAGCTATTTATGCACCGCTGTAGCAATTTTGCATATTGCGCCAAAATAGGCAGCAATTTGCAAGCAATATTGCAGCAATTGAAAATTGGTAGTCAAAAATGCTACTTGGGAGAGGCAGTAAACATAAATAATAAAATCTCTGAAAGTCTCCAAACCACAAAAGGCCTGCAGGCCTGCTGCAGGGATCTTGCATATCACCTACCCTTTTGCTCTGAGACTGAGACAATGGATTAGGAAGATGTGTAAATATGGGTATACTATACTATCCTGTTTTCAGACGACCAGGTAGTCATAGATGGAGATGAGGAAGACGCAGCATACATGGCACACAAGCTAAAAGAGAAATATCAATCCTGGGGCTTACAGATAAATATATTATAAAAGACTGATTATCTTGCAGTAGGTAAATGAGAATCTAAAAGTAAACGGAGATGAAATAAGGGGCTACCAGAAGTTTAAGTACCTCGGATAGGTTTTTACCAAAACCCCAAACTGCGTGAAAGATATTAAGAGTAGAATAAATCAGGGACGGAGAGCCATACAAGAACTAAATAGTGTATGGTGCAGTAAAGGAAACCGGAATACCGCAAAGAACAAGATATTTCATTGTCATATGACAATAGTTGGGGGTATTGCTTTGTATAATTCAGAGTGATAAATATCCTAAAGCTACAAGCGCTGGAAATGGATGCTCTCAGACGTAACTTTAGAATATCAAGGCTGCAGCATATCCCAAATACTACTATAAGTGAGAATAGTAAATATATAGTTGACCTTTATTAGATAAATAATTGAATTTATAAGGGAGAAAATAAAGGTCGATAGCGACATCATATATCGAAACGAGGAGAAAAGGCTGATATGGTATTTCCACCTAAATCGTATGGAGGAGGAGAGGTGGCCGAGAATAGTACGGGAATGGACTCCTGCAGGAAGACAAAGAAGAGGACGACCCCAAAGGACGTGGGCGAGGTGAAAAGACATCCATGACAGGAGAAAACATTAGTTGCGAGAAACGGCGCACGTTTGAAGCTGAGTATAAAGGTTAGCGGCTAACTATCCTAACGTCTCATGAGGCAAAGATAAACATACCTAATACAAGTATCTGCTATATTAACGACCACCCTGTAAATATTGATGCCCGACTGAACTTTATTACAAGAACCAGAGGTTGATTGTGAATACCGTCTTAATCTTGTAATTGCCCTGTCAATTAATGTTATTAATGATCGCATTCTAAAAACTACTTATTTGAAATATTTTAATTGTTTTAATTGGGTCTTCTTCCATTCGAGTCCGACTAATACTTAAAATTGGCTACGCAGTATCTTTAACCATCACGGTCATTAAAACATACATCACAGGAACGTTCATATGCAAATTAAAATACTAATACATACATAGGTAGTATACATACATATCCACCATATTTAAATGACAATAGATGAAGCATATTTCAAACTAAAAATATCGATATTTCCATCAATTTTCATAAAAATGTCAAAGATAAAACTTGGTTTCAATTTCATTAACAAAATTTCTATTTTTCGTTTATTTATTATCTCGAAAAAAAAAATTTTTAGAAAGCATAGATGGAAATTTATGTTGCATAAGTGTTTAGTTTTAGTTTCACATTTCCTTTAATAGAATTTATGGTTACCATAAATCTCGACAATACTAAATAAATTGTTGAACAAAACTTGCATGTGACAGTACTATTAGACCAACAAAACCAAAATCTGAAAAACACAGATCAAAAAGCCAATGTAATAAAATGAACCACACCTTCTTACGCTCCTCTGTGTTCTATAGTATTATAAATCTTAGAAAAAAAGCTTCGTAAAATATTTTTCCAACCCTTTATAAAACTATAAACATGCGTGTAAATAATAATTATTTCCTAAAGGTGTATAATGGATAAATTATTTAAATTATTGTAAATATTTAGGTTGCAAATTTTCCGAACACTCGAACAAATAATTCAATTTATAAATCATTTCGGTTTAAATTGAAAATTACACTTGTAGGTGTACTCGTTTGCATTATTTGAAAACCAATAAAATTCATGAATTTTTAGTACTTGTTGCCCAGAAAATCCAATGTAATATTTTCTAAACCTAAAATAATTAAAAGTGGGTTATGTAGCTATGGTAACCGCCCTTCTTAATTACTTTGCCTCCCTAATAATGACATTTCATTTGTCTTAGCACTCCATGCTTTTAAGACAGTAAAAATTATAATATTACAAGTCCCTTCCATTGTAGGGTAAGTTGACATTAACATTTCTCTTTAGATAAGTAGAACAACGCAATTTAAACCGAATTACTTCATTATTGCCGCAATTTTTTTGCAGTTGTACGTTATTATTATTTGAAATATTGTAAAGGATCTAAGCTAAATTTAAACTTTTTGAATTTAAAATTTTTATTTTTGTTAATTATATCATTCTTGAATTCTTATCTTTCTTTCATAATTTATTCTGAAATGAAAATACAAGGCTATACTGCTTCAGTAGTTCCGCAAAAACTTGAGGTTCCGGGAAACTTCCTTTAATAACAAACAGCAAACTTCTTAAATTATTGAAATATTATTTAAAGAATTACTGATATACCGAGTGAGGCCGAGGGCCGAACTACTTATAACCTACATGTATTGTCGTATTCCCATGAGTGATGCAGAATACCGAAAAATCTCTGCAATCGAGCATAGAATATTTGGAATCCGCTAAGGCTACTTTCTTATATTTATTATAGAATTTATCTTTCTAAATTTTGTTTGTAAGTAAATGTAATTGCTTATATTATTTTGGCCTATTTGTATGTATACTGGAAACAGTTATTTGAAAGATCTCAGTAGATCATTTTACTTGAAACTATTCAAATGCGATGAAACAAATTAATCGGAACTTGTGCAATAGCAGTTTACTAATATCGGGGTTTGATTGATATTTTGAGCTCCATCTAAGAAATAATGCTTATGTATTTCGGCAGTTTCAAATATCAAATTACTCAATCTTAGCAGTTAAAATGAAATTTCGATAATTGGGTAATTGAAAGTAATATATTATTAACAATATGCATTATAATAATTATAGTAATATAAATATAATTTAACAATATTATAATGAAACTGGTAATTTGTAATTGATTTGAATAATATAGGTACAGCGTTTTTGAAAAATACAATTTCGTGTACAATTTAAAATAATAAATTGCGTTAGGCAAAGCTTGTCATAAACCACGTCGTCGCCATTACCCGCGCAAACACAAACATTCACATTTTAATGATACAAAATTACGAACAAATACCAGGTGGGCCATTTAAAGCCCACCCCATTTTATTTCCTCTACTTACCACGAAATGTTTTTTAAGGTTCAAATTTGTTTTATTTAAATTTTATTACATTTTATCCAATGTAACATTTCAACCACAAGGTGTAAAACTTATAATTTATCATTTTATTGTTGATAAGAGTTGATAATATAATATAGGGTAATATAAGGGTTTATATTGTTGAAGTTCAGTAATACATTAAATGTATGTCTTTTGAACATTTTTCACGAGTTTTCGGAAAGATGAACCACATTTAAGTTGGTTAGTATTTTATATCGGAGGGTAGGTGTTTCGGGGTTTTGATTGTCGAGCAGTGAAACGTTACACATGTACGAGTAAGTATTATCCTGACGGCTGTAAAGAACACTTCAGAAAAGATAAAGGGACCCTAATTGTATAATCAATTGTTCAGATCTATCAGGACTGACCTGGTTAATCTTTTTTCCTAGATGCTCCTGACCATTCTGCTGTGACATTTTGACAATTTTTTATTAATTACCGTGCTATGGAACTTATCTACTGTGCCGGGGAATCCTAGTTTAATTGCTTTTCTACTTTCATAATGTAAGACAGCTTTTAATTTTTCGTTATAAGTTTCAACTTGAACACCGAAAGTTTGATTTTATAAAAGATTTCATTGGAATCGTGTGAACAATCATTTTAAATTTTGAATAATTTTTCGTACAATTTTGTCTAGCTCTTCTTTTGTAACTAAAAAGTTCCCGAAAATATTTTATGGCTTTTGTCAAGTTTATAGATATTACTGATCTTTAGTCCAAAGAATGACGCTCCGCTCCGCTTTGCAGCGCTCCAGAGCCATTTTGGCAACACTAAACTCATTAAAAACATCCCCCTGGTGGTGATCCAACTCGGCAAATTGTGCTATCAGCAAGGGGTGAATCTCGCTTTTTTTTGCTGCTTTAAGCCAGAAATACGTTGAAAATGTGAATTTCCCCGTGTTTTTTTTAGTAAAAAATAGCTCTAAAAAGTGAAATTATGTCGACTTTAACTGTAAAACGGAAAATGAAAACTCAATCTTGATTATTTGCATACCTCTGTAGTAAATTAAATACCTTCTTGCATTAATGGAATTAAAAAATATTGCTTAGTGACCATCGGTGCAGTCCACAGATGTACCCTAACCGTATCCGGTGCAATCCACATGTCTAATTAGGGACCCTTTGACCATCGGTGCAGTCTACAAGTGCCCGGTTTTACGTAGCCGGAAGTACAGTAATGTGGAGGAAATTGTCCAGCAGTTTTTATCGGAAAACACAACTGTTATTTATTGGGGGATAGTGCTAATGAAAAATGTGTGTTTTGGAAGGAGGTTACTTACGACTGGAGTACTCAAGAGATATAGATTAGGTTTAGATTTCCGCTGCTAATTAGGTACTTCTTCTTCTTCATCAGCCTTTTTCCGCCCACTGCTGGACATAAGCCTCTCCATATTAAGGAGGATCTGGCCATAACTCACCACGCTGGCCAGACGGGTTGGTGAGTAGTCCGCAGATCGATTTTGGACTATAGTTGTTTTACATCCGGTGTAGCAGCTTACTAGGCTAGCATTCAGATGTGCCTGTAGCCCTGTTTTTTGTTAACGGTGGCAATTCGTCAACTCAGGGGGACCGCCGGCTTAACGTGCCCTCCGAAGCACGGAGACTTGGTCATAAGAAAGTTTGACTCTCCCCGGGTTTGAACCCGGTACCCTGCGTTCGCATCCAACTGCGTTAGCTGCAAGGCAATGACCGTCTCTAATTATAATAATTCTCTCTAATAATTAGGTACAGGTCATATCAATTTTATATGAAATAATTTAGAATTTCATTCATATAAAATTCTTCGACTGAAGTTAGCAAACACTATAATTGGCTATAGAAGATATTGTTTAAGTTGAATCAAAAAATTCAAAATAAACAGCGATTCTTACGACTGACAATACACGAAAACTAAGTACACCTCCACTGTGCATGCTTTCGACAATATTGTCGCACCTACTCCATCTATCTGACGATGGATAATTTTCACACACATAAGCCAAACGTCCCAAAACCAACGAATGAAATGCAGGAACAATCGAAATATTGGACCACTAGCCTCATTGCATTATCAACCAACTGATTTCCACTTTATCCTTACGGCAGAGACTCATCAGATGCACCCTGGCTTTGTGATACCAATGCAAAAAACTACCATCCACATAATAATCATAACGTTAGAAGTTGGGAAGGCATACATATGGTTGCTTAGCCTTGATATGTGGAATGTGTGCAAATTTCGCTATACAAAGACCAATATTTGCTCCAAAATAAATTCGCCATAATTGCCAAAATCGTACACAGTGAAGGTGTACTTAGTTTTCATGTATAATTAGCTACATTTCCACGATTTTCTATTTTTCGAGAATTTACAGTTCAAATATAGTTCAATTATTCTAGTTGATCCAGATCTAATAGAGATATTCAGGTCTATTCTGTAACTTTAGCAACTTGCTAAAAATGAGCAATATTGCTAATTATTGCTAATAACCATGGTTATGCAATTTTGCTCCAATAGGTATTAAGCAAAATTATTATTTAGCAATATTGCTCATTTTTAGCAAGTTGCTAAAGTTACAGAATAGACCCAATAATTTGAATTAATTACCATTATAGTCATAAAAACTATAGGGGGCTTAAAACTTCAAATTTAATAATAGACTGACATAAGCTGTGCGAAAGTAATAAAAAATATATGATACCACAACATATTTTTAACTTTTCATTTTACTAACAATGAGCATACTATAGAAAGAATGTACTTATAGTACTTGCACAACGACCCATTAGTGCACTTACGTGACGGTAAACGATTATTGGTACAAGTGCTCGTTATGCCAGCAATGTTATCAGAGTCCAAATTTTCACGTTATTGACAAACATCGATTTATGCCAGAATATATTTTCTAAAATAAAAACTAAATGAATATACATACTTATTTTTTCTTTTAAATACATTTGGCATTAATAATTGTTGAAAATTGTTCTTCTCATTATAGAATAAATTTTAGAACACATTTCGAAGTTGTGGTTTAATTTTAGGAAAATGATTTCGACAAGATCTGAAAAGATTATGCAGTTGGTTGCAAAAGGAATAGTAACGATGAATCTTATGAGTGATCATACACAATAACAATCACAAGAACGTTTAAAATTTTATAGTTGTGCAACAGCAACTACATACTACATCATAACAAATATGCAAACTAGGAAGTGATGAAGCAAAAATTAATCAAATCGTACATTTTCTGAAAAACATTTTCATAAAGTTCCTCAAATGAAAATTTAAGGTTGACTTTATAAATTCACATACTTTGATTTAAGATTTACTTGTTTCGATGATGTTTTCAAATTTATGACAAGTGAATTCATTGTTAGCGTTAAAATTATACAGCTATTATAAAAACCACTTTGTTTAACAAATTAAAACGACCAAACTTATGCAAATGTGACCCGGCTGTCGCAAACTTATGGTTACTAAGAGCAACTATCCATCAGTAATCTAAATAAATTAAGTGGTGCACTAATTGATTAATTTTATTCTAAATAACATTAATTTTGATGACTTCTACAGTTTCACAAAGTTAGTGAGCATGGATTATTGCAGCAGTAAATGTGCTTTGTGAGATTGTTCAGTGTAACATTCAATATGATCTGCGTATTTAATTATTTTGAAGCACCCGATTTTTAAAGCGTAAACACTAAATTTTTATACAAAATTAAGAGTCTCAAGTATATCGACCAGACGTAGTTAAATCTTATAACAAAATAAGAATATGCAAATTTTCCACTGATTACCATCCTCAATATATTTTTTAATCGTAAAATTGGGATAGTGGAATTTGTAGAAGATAATATATTCAATCTTCAAGGCCACTCGTAACGGTGAACTTCTGCATCCGGTTGCTGTCTTTTGAGGTTTATTAATATGTGTTTATAATAATAATAATTTTCTAATAAAATCTCTAGTTTTTTAATATAAAATTTCAATCCAACAAACAAGCGTAGCTTAATACTAAAATCATGACTGGTTGGATTACTATCAATGGAATAGATTATGCATAGTGCAATTTGGATTACCTAAGAAAAATTAGTGTGGACCTCACATGAACTACATACCATCAGCATCCGCCACTAAGATTACGTAGATAATATTTACTATGTAATCAATTTCATCTACATATTCGAGTAGATTGAAGCGCCGTAGGCGATTAAGCTTTGTTAACTTTATGTGCACTTTTTTAGCTAAGTTTTGTTTGCATTTCGGATCACTGAAACATAAATAATCAAATTATAACACAATACACCTAAGGAAATCTTGAATTTACATTAACGTTATCCTTTAGCTTTTTTTTCTTAGCTAATTCGATTATGGCACAAAGTTTAACTCCCATTTACTACACCAAACTACTAGTACATTATTAAGTTAAGTATGAAAAAACAAAATCCACTGTAATATTTAATTAATAATAATATAAAATTTTTATTATTAAATAAATAGCTATATTGTTTTGTAGTTTGCAACTTACATATTGTACAATGTAGTTGGAAATTTAGGTAAATGTTGAAACTTAGAATATCTTCAGCAATTGTAAGTCTGCATTACTTGAAATTGTGGAGAAAACTCTCAGCTGCGAAGTTTTGTACCTTCTATTTGATTCTAAATGCTTTGAATGTACGATGTAAGAGTATGAAACCGCTATAAATTTCAGTATTATGTTTATTTGCAGTTTCACACATTTCAGAACTAAATTTGAAATTTTGGTTTTATTCTTGTCGTCTTGTCATCCTTAAAAGCTGATTATACACCCACCAGTATTATTACATCATGAAATAATCATTTGATAGTTAGTAGTAAAAACTAACTTTAATTAAATTTACAATTTTTTTATTCAATCTACTTAACGTCACGATGCTTTATTGTAAGACCTACATTCAAATTGAAAATTAAATCAGCTTTCATAATTACATTGCGTTTTAATATACGTTTATTATTTTATGTTTTAAATAGCTTTTTTGATAAGCACAAAAGAAAAATTACATTATGAAAGCCTTTAGAAGGCGGTAACCGCATTATGTTTTGATTTTCATTTTCACCTCCAACTTTTTATACTTGATGAATTTGAACATAGAACTACAATCTGCTTTCAATTTCATTCATTATTCTCAAGTTTTTCCGTTCTTTTTGGTCTTATTTGTGCAATTAAAATCCAAAGTGCGGATATATTTCCAAACATAAGCTTCAAATTTACTTCAGTTAAATGGAGGGTTTTCCACGAAAGGATTACTTTTTTTTTGTTATTTTAAAGCTTTTTAAAATTCTAAAGCAAAATTACTGTGTAAAATTTTGAATTCTCAATTTATTCATTCACTCATTTTTCATAAAAATCTTTAACCATAATAATAGTGAAAAGTAAAGTTCCGGATCGTCAAATACCAAAGTACTCGAATGAAATAAAATTTTCCATTTCTCCAACAGCTGACGTTCAAGCAAGTCGTTTACACTCGACTTATTAAAATTTTTTATAGTTTACCTTTATTCAACTTTTATGTCGTCTTAAAACGGTTATAAATTAAATTTGAAAAAAAATTAATTTTGTGTGAAATGCTTCTATAATCGGTATTTTACAAATATATCGTGGTTTTAGATGTATCCGCAATGGTTTAGCAAGATTACATGAACCATTAAATCTTGTTCATCGTAAAATTAAATTATCTCCGATTCCTAGCTGTCAAATGAACAAGCCATATTTTATGTTTCCTTAGTTTTATTATGCATTAAGTTTGCTATTACAATTTAGCAATTTTAAATTTTCTAATCGTTTCGGTTTTAATTAAAACAGCACATCTGTCACTTCATATATTACCAAGAAAATTGGAGAAACTTTTTAAACATGATACACATCAAAGAATAATTCAAAAGTGCTTTATAGCTTTGTAAATATTTTTTTGAAACCGCAATTGCTTTTATATGCTGTTATCCTTCTCATTTCACAACCGGTGAGCTTGATTAAATATTTTGTTTGTTTTCAACTTGTCGGAAGAATTTATAAAGGGAAACTATTGTTTGCTATTTAAATAAATGACAACATTTGGAAAATTGGGTATGCGACAGAAACTTAGCCTCAATCAAACCCATGTACATTAGAATCTTGCTACAGCATGATGTAATAGTTTTTTTAGATAGATGAAGATCAGACAGTTTGAAAATTGCTATTTACATTACCTCTTGTCCATAAAAATAAAAAACAGTCTGCGCTTAAACCATTTAAATCTTTAATTGTCGGAATATTTTAATTTCCTTCGAGGTTGGATGTTCAACTTTTGATATTTAATAATTTACGAATATTTTCATTAATAATCTTATTTTTCAACGATTTTATAATCACTTATTACGATAACCTTTCTTGCATTAATTGGTTATTTAAAAAAAAAATTTGTGAGCAACTTTCCTATCTTTGATTTTATATCTTGAACAAAATTCAAGTAAAAATTGATAATAAATTATATAATGGTGCCATATTGCACTACGTATTGGAATGAGAGCATATTATATTATGTAATTTTGCTGTCTTCATGATATATTTCAAAAACGGAAGCCATACATTTTTTTACTTTATTTTGATGATCAACAATAAAATAATGGCGTGTTTAGTCCTTATCGAAAATTAATTATAACTTTAAAAACCAAAATCCTTAATAGATTACAAAGTTGTTTCAGTCTTATTCATAATTTTATCTCGGGCGTTGGTATCGTCAGATTTATGCTGGCTAAAATGAAAAGAAAATACCAAAACTCATAAATTTTGACGATTCCAAACAATAAACTAATCTAACGGTGCTTGTTGAAAATGTATTTTAAAATTAATATTTAAAATTATTTCACCTTTATGTTCAACCAAGTCATTTTTCAGAAGGAAGTAATCTTTTAACATAATTTTATTATTGTTGCATTCCTGCAATAATTTACTCAATTCATAAATCAAAATTTACTTTTTGGAAATTGTTATCATTGTAAATTTAAATTTAAAACTTTTTCGAAACTTACAAATTCTTTACCTAGAGATTCGCCGACACATCGCGGCAGTTAAAATTCAAATGGGGCTAAATTGACATGCACTTGCACTTATAGATTCTCGTTGAAGTGTCTCTTGAACCGTCAATTTTCCACAACATTTATCTTTTAGATTTCTCCTTTTTCCATGTAAATATTACTGATATCATGTTAGAGTTGTTCATTCTGCTTTTGTTTAAATTACTCAGAGTTTAACTTACTTTTACTAAATATATTATTATTTACTTACAACAAAATTGTGAGATGTTGGTTATTACTTTACTTATTATCACTCCAAAAATTTGGAAAAGGGTATATATTTTTTAAAATAATATACCCTTGGTACTTGGACGCTATTTTCCAGGTTTTGATTTTTTAAAATGGAAAAAAAATTAACTTTCCCCAGTGCTAAGAGTTGAGCGTTGGTTGGTTCACGAGAAGATATTCAATTTTCTAATTTTTCTAATTTTCCTTGACTTTAATTAAATAAGGCTGATGTTCTACAGAATGACATCTAGTATATCTGATAAACTTCAAAGAAATATAAGTAATGTACAAAGGAATGTAACTCAATTCAAGAAATATCTTTGAAAGTGAAATTTTAGACTGGAATCCTTACGATTACTGCTGTAGTAGAGTCACAGTTACTTGAACTTTTGTCTCAAATTGGGTAATTTTCATCATACCTAAAAATTCGAATACTCCAGTTACATTTTATTAACACTCAACTTTCGTTAGATTTTATCACATTAAAATTTAATTCAGATTTTAATTACTAGGTATAATAAAGTATATGAATGTTCATTGAAGATCATCATTTTAATATAATAAACTAAAAATACATCATATATGTGTAAAAATTTTATAGCCACCATATTTTTCTAAAAAAAATACATTAAAAATAATATTTCTGCAATATGACCAATGCTAGGGACCTTTACACTTCCAAAAATGATCTAGGATGAAACGCCAAAATTACGAATCAGGATAATAAGGCTACAGAAAATGATCGAGCACACATTTACAAAAAAAAGATTTCTTAATTTATTACATAAAATTCTTCAATGAGAATTCAGATAGGTACTTTTGATAATGAAATGCTCATTATCGGATAACTCACAAGCAAAACTATCTAAGACAGTATTGTCCAGGCGCACAGAAAGAAAACTATATAACCGACCAGGTTGGACCATAATTCTAATCAGGTTGTCATCTAGTTCCTGAATGTTCTGATTGAAAGGGTGGGGGATGTTATTTTCGAATTGAATGATTGAAGTGATAAGTGTCATGGATCTGATTTTTCAAACCGATTTGGACTTCAAACTCCTTCCTTTTGGGAACAGTTGTGAGGAGGTACAAACTGATTCCTTGACATTTACGGTTGCCTATCCTCCATGTGTGCTTGGGGGCGTTCATCATGATTTAAAGCTTATTAAAGTACATTGTGAGTAAATTTTATGGCTGTAAGTTTACAATATTTGTGTGACTGACCTGGGTTCTTGATGTCCTAACGATATATCGTGCCTAGAGCAGCTCTGATGTAAGAATTATATTGTACTCTACCTGAAAAAAAAAAATTATGATTATTATTAATAAACCTAAATGGTCGGGGAAGTATCAAATAACAAGGACTACCGGTAAAGACAATCCAGTGCTCCGACTAGCAACGACTTTTATGCACAGTAAATACTTCAGGTTCAGCGAATAAAACAAATTTTAAACAATAAAACTCTTTGTGTAAAAGAACTTTACTTTTTGGGAATGAAAATTTATGTGCTGATAAACTTTAAACAAAAATTATCAACAAATTATTTAATTCAAATTGAAATCTGGAACTATTACACGCTCCGATACGTTCCGATACGATCCGGTACAAGGAGACATTTATCTTCAAAAATCGTGTCTACTCCTTGCACAAACGAAGGAATTAAATTTCAAAATAAATTTGATTCTAAAAAAATAAATTGTTTTTGGTACCTTTTTAAATATTTCTATATGTGTAAATGTACTCGTAACACCACTACAATCTTCTTTATCGGTAAAAATCTAACCTCCAAGACAGAAGTCGATCCAGAGCTGCTAACGGTACTCTCCAGTGCGATAAAGTATAATCAACCAAATTAACTTCTGTGCGCCAAAAGATTTAATTGTAACAATTGTAAAAATTCCAAAAAAATACTTTTTTTACCTGCCGGCAAAAGCCAATTAAAAAAGAACAGGTAATTATGATCCTAACAACTAAATTGTTAATCTTCGTTTCCTTAATGTATCTAAACTCATCCACACAATAACAACTCAAATTTGATGATCCATCATCTTCAATAAATGCTTATCTACCGCTCCAAGATATCACAATTGTACAAATAATCGACCAAATTTTCCATAAATCGTATTATCAAAATTCTCAAAATAACGCTCAAAAATTGCTTCACTAATTTCCCATATCCAGGAATAACGCAATTAATCACTTAAATACTTCCGAAATCAATCCTGACTCCAGAAAACTCAAAAAATCAGCCTGTCGGCTTTTCCAATTGGTTTGCCGAAAAAAAAAACTTTATCTTGGTATCACTCGCCGAAGATCAAAATTTTCACACCCTTGTCTGGGTTTTGCAGGTAAATTAAATCCGCATAATTTCGCACTTTTAATCAATTAATTGATTTTCAGGTACAACAAAAATGAAAAACCTACCAAGACAATTAAAAAATAATATAATTTAATTTCCCAGAAGGGTTAATCATTCAATTAATTTAGAAGAGGACAATTCTCCTCTTTATCAAACCAACAATCGGTTGCAGAAGCTTCCCAACATTGGAAACTCAGCTTGAAACAAAATTTAGTACCAAATAGTCAAAAATTATGTTTTCGTTCAAAAATAAAATAATATAAAATAACTGGAACTCGGTTGCATTCTTCGACATATTTACTACTGTCCTTTGTTGCAACAATAATACGACAATATATTTCTTGATTTTTAAAAATAAAACTATTTTAATTTTGTTTATTTCCATTTATTATATCAATATAATCATCATTTCTCAATATCAGTATGTTTCTTTTTCGATTTAATTTAATTTTAATTTGATTAAATCTAATCAAAGTTTAGTGTTTACCTACTAAGATTATGGTAATGGCAGATGATTGAAGTTTAAAGATTAAACTAATGTTTATCTTTAAAAGCCTATAAACTTTATAGAAAATTTAATTAAAGTGATGGTAATAGAAGCTTATTGTAGCTCAAACAATCCCTATTTATCACATCATATTAATGGGAATGAAAATGGAAAAATCAATTCTTAACCCATCCTAAAAGTTTTCGCGAATAACTCCGCGACGGTTGACGTCGACGAAGCACTCTGCGGGTCAATGTTATATTGAACCATAACCAAGAGCATTTTAATAGAGCTGCAATTTTGGGAAGCAGGATAAAATCACACAATATATCGATGCACAATGTTGAGATTCCATGTGGTAATCCAGAAAAATAAAGAAATTTTAGAAATTAGATCAGTTTTGTAATAGTTCATGCTTTGCTGCAAGCTAAATACTTTTACATTGTTCCGAGGTAGACGAAACTTGAAGTCAAAGTAGTTGATTGTCGAAACAGGAAGTATGCTGACTTTGGGTGAAGTAAAATTTAACTAGAAGGAAGTTTATGTAACCTCTAAAACCAATTCTTAATTTAATTTCTTAGGCAATAAAAAAAATAAATTTAAGAACTACTTAACCCACTTTCTTGGTGCAGAATTTTGTGCATAAATTTAATGGTTATTTGATAGTTTACGATAGTATTCAATAATTCTCAACATGAAGTCGTAATCCATAAACTTAGTTTCAAGTACTTCCCGAGTAAATAGTGCACACTAAGCTTATTAGCACGACGTTCGTTGAAGTAATGAGTTTACGAAATAAAATTTTCATGTAGGTGCATGAAACGTAGAAATCGTGTACCTAGTAGTTTTGGTTGAATTTGTTTTACCGTATCCTAGAATACCAAACTATTTGAGATACTTGTTTATTATATTGCAAATATTTACTTGCAAATTTAATTGTAAATCCCATGTTGATATTCTATACATAGTACCAGTAACTTTCCGGAAATTTCAGCATTGAGAAATATTCTGGAGTATATTCATGTATGTAGTACGGTATAACATAGTCAGATAATATTTCTCCATCTTAAATTTAATGGTGCCTATACATTTGAGATACAGAGTAGGATAATAACGTTAAAAGCAAAAAAGTTTAAAAAGTTAATGTAATAGTCATTATAACAAAGACTTAAACAAATTAAAATCTGTTTAAAATTTTTAATTGGCAATTAATTTATTCAAATAGGTTAAGCCTTAAAGCTGCGACACTTTTAGCATCCGGTTTGAGGGTCAATTGGTTTTAATTTCTTGCACTTCCTGAGCTTTATTAAATTAAAGTGATAACTTAGAGTTTAACAAGATAAAGAAGATCCAACAGAAGCGTACATGATTTTCCAAGTTGTATTTCTAAAATCCTAAATCTTATAATAAGAGTACAAGAACTTTTGGTTCCATACAAAATTTAATCAAAAGTCGTCAAATTAGAAGTGTTTCATTAACATTCTCTAAACTTATTAGCTACCAACTGAATCGTAACCTAAAATCATTGTAAACTGTGGGTATAAATGGCTAAAGCTGAAAACTTTACTGAACTTAATTATAAGTTGTCGATCAATTAATACCGTAACTTACTAGTAGAAAACAAAGCTTAATACGTAAATTACTTAAATGTATTATGTACAATTTATTTATTATCAAAGTAGAAACGTTTTCAAAATTTAGTTTCTAACTTCCCGAATTAACCTAATTTATCAAAAATAATGACACCGCCCCCTTTTTACTGTAATATGACTTCTTTGTCATAATGTAACATATTGGTAAATTATGTATAAACTTTTAGTCAACTTTCACGGAAAATAATTCTTTCTCTACCTTAAAGCAAGTCTCAGCAGAAGTTCAAGATGCAAAACAAATAATTTTCAAATATAGTTTTTCGAAAGTTACAAAATAAGATAAACGACTGCTAAAGGAAAAATTTTATGATCACCATTACTAAAGTGCACATTATTGAAATGCAGATATCACTTAAAAACGGGCATTCTGTTCGCAAAGTTTTATATTATAAAGGTGTAGAATTTGAATTGCATAGTTTTATAAATGCAAAATTTTTTAAAGAAAAACAGCCATGTGTCTTTAAAACGCTAACAGCAAAGTGAACACGTAATATTTCAGAAGCGTTGGGTACAAAGCAAATTATCATATCCGGCGTATAATGTGTTCTTTTGCATTTTACCTTGGAAAATTTTGCTTGAATTAATCCCTGGATCCTATGTATAATGGTCGAGTGGTGCGAAGCCATAAGAAATGATTATTCAGTAAGGGAGATCTGTATTTTAATGCAAATGTATGTGCATACGTCCCATCTCAAAAGGAAGTGGTGTATGGCTTGCCATTGTAACGACATTAAAATGTAATAAATTTTAAAGTAAACATAAAAAGTTTTGTTTTAATAAAATTAATACGTCATGCGAAACCTTTGATTTAGCATATTGCATGATGACTTGTAATAGAATTTCGAAACGTAAGTAATTCTACCCTATAGTTTTAATCCGAATTTTTATTTATGTTTTCCTAGATAAGGCATAATTAAAACAATATTAAAAATGTTATCAAAAATACGAATAAATTAATGTGAAGTAAACAGCCTGTTGCTGTTGTTATTATTATCAATGCGCAGTGAGGTTGTAGATAACCGTCCCAGCCATTAAACATTAAAGCAGGGGAAATCAAATAGTTTCCTTTTTACGACACAAAAGAAAAACTACAGCGAGAAACATGCCAAAACAACATTGCAACGCTTGTAAAGCAACATGGTTGCTCGAAGAATAGCTTGAAAGACGACAAATTTATTGTATTTCCTTTCGATTGAATAAAATAGAAAGTCGTAATTCAATCTTAATTACGATTTTTAAAATTAACATAAAATGAAGCTGTTATTTTAAAAGCTAACGCGAGAAACGAATTCTATCACGTAATTTATATGAACTATAATTTGCACGGAAACCGTGTTTTCCTGCCATAGAAATAAGCGGAGTTGAGATTTTAATCCTCTTTTTTACGTGTATTTTCTAATTAACTTTGCAGCCAAGCTTGAAACTCCACCTCCATTATCTTTGTCGGTATTTTAATTACTAACTATTCCAAAAACAGCCAATAATATTCTTTCTGCTTTTTAATCGTGTTTACTACCATAATCGCCATTCTTTCATTATCTTTTAAATTTTAACACCCTCCAAATTTAATAAGGATAAGAAAAATAATCTAATTATTGGTTTTGCATTAACCAATATTATCTTGACGTACTTCGATCATCTAATGAATTATTAATTCAGGTTATTATGAAAAATCCGTGTTATTTGTTTTTATAGTATAATGGTCTAATTTGAGTGTGGCAATATATAAAATCACGGAGATCATAACTGTTTTATTGATTTACATATTGACATGTACAAGCACTCCTAAACTAATTGCAATTGAACAGGCAGACACTCTATCAACGTTTATAGTGCATTTTCAGATAGGTAGATAATTACAAAAATATTGAATTCTTTATAACCAAAGACTATACAAAGGTCACATTCACATCTACATTGTAACAAATTAATATTCGAATAATTTAGTGCAAAATTTCAAATAAAATACTACCAATAATTCAATTAATAAGATATTATCGATTATGTAAGTTACGTTTAGTGGCTTCCACCAATATTCCACGAGTCGGTCGTTTAGCCAAAGGTAAACAGAATGATAAATTCTTGTTCTCTAATAATGCAAATCGACTTGTCGTTGTACACATGTGCTAGTAAACTATTTAGATTTTCTATCGACCAAATTCACTTAGAAAACAAAATTACTAGATGCAGATTATAGTAATTATATTTTTATTTTCCAGGCGGCTCAGACAGAAGGAATATTAAATCGTATAACATTTGAAGTGTAATGTGCTGCAGGTTAGGAACTTAATTACATATATACTTGTGCAGTAAACCTAAATGTGGTATGCATTAACTAAATAGATGACACTCAATGCTGTTGAGCTAGTAGCTAAATCCCGAAGCACTAGAATTTGAAGAGGGTAAAAGAACTATCTTCCAGGTAGCACTGGAAGACCTATTATTCCTACAATTGACATGAGAGAACAAATACTTGCTATCTGACGACATGGATGAATTGGAATCAATACTTCATCAAGACAAATTTGGACTGAAGATGAACTTTGAAAGAACAAAATTACCCAAACAAGACTAAAAGGATTTACCTATGCAGCATTTGATAAGCTGGGATACATTTTAAGAAACTCCAGTTTACCGATAAACTAGAAATATATGTAATTGTGGCCACTTATAACATAGAGATAATTTACTTTCAAAAACCAAATAGAAAACCATCTCGGGAAAAAAAGTATATTGAGGTTTCTATGAGAAACAAAAAACGCATTGTAGTTAATTAGAATAATTATTATTACTAAATGATCTACATCAAACACAGAACATCGATAAATCATTTACACATAATAGATAAAAATGCGAAATTCATATGGGACAACGTCACCCATAGGATTTATCTTATTTATTCGAATTAATAAAATTCAACATCGAAATATTATGTTTTACTAATTACTCGTTACAAGATTCGACCATGGCACTTTCAATGGTCTATTTTATTCGTTCGTTCAACACCACTTTATCGTTATGCGTTTAATATCCGTACACTCTTCGCTACCTGAACTCCACCCTCTACCTTGAAGACTACTTCTTCTTGTGCTTATAAATTAACAACCCCTTGTAACAAATTTTTGCTTTGTTATATTGTTCTCCTTTTCATATCGTTTCACAATATCCCTGAGTACGGCCCATTGCCTTGTATGCATTTTTAAATGCATTTAGCATTGACCTTGCAATTTTTGAACGCGATGTGGCTTGCTGTCGGACGCGGTTGAGTCGTATCAGTTGGGTTTGAGATATTGAATGGTACGTTCGACCTACGTGTGCTGAGTTTTAAAGTGCCTTTTAGTGCCGAATTACTGGTGCTTTATCCATTATTTTAAATTGGCCAGCTCCTGTTTCTATTGAGCATTACTATAAGCCATTCGCTGTAGCGTCACAGTTTTTTCTACTGTGGAAGTATACCACCTGTGGATTTTACAAAATTCACCATTATCAGCATATTGCACGATTTCTCCCCGCACGCAAAGTTTTGCGCAAGCCAGTTCTTGTTTATCTTTTTGACAAGTATCGAGTTGTGATGTTTGTTTTGGTCTCCTTACAACATCAAACCAATCGATTGCCATCCTGGATTCTCCAACTGTAACGAAGTTTCGTTCGATCAGCATTTCACCTGCTCTCAATACACCATCATCTAATCCAAGCCGTGTTTATCTGTGCGCGTAGTTCTATCAAGTGCTACTGTTTTAGATAGTTCAACAAGATCCAGGTTCACCTGAATAGCACCCGTTGGTCTCAATTGGAAGTGCCTGTCATCTTTGATATTGTAAGCTTAGCGAGATATCGAGGTAAGCATTTCTATTTTTCCATATCGAAAGCATCAACGTGTGTGTGCTTTGTTTTCAAATTGTACAACCTTAGTGTTGTTATCTTGTTTGGTACTTGTTTATATTTACGACGGAGCTCTTTGTGAATGAACCGCTCATTATTTCATTTGCTACTGTGCAGTTTTACCACAGTAATTTATACATTGCAATTGTTTGGAACTGTAAGAGCATCTCAGATTCTGTTATCATTGAATTAAAGCACATTTACCATCATAGGTGTTTTATTGTTTTTTTCACCCTTAGCTACCTATTATTTACAGAACCCCGATCCGGCCACCGCCCAAATAAAGAGCTGGTCTAAATTTCCATCGTGGCAAAACAAACTGGAGAGTTTCTCTTCGGATTGTTGCAGACTCTGGCTTTTGGTGTACTAACCCTCTCATTAGGGGTTGCAATCCAGAGGGCAGTTTTTGTTTCACCCTCTTACATTTAACATGTACAAATCTCGTTTTCTACGGGACGGGTGGAAAAGACTACAAGAGTCCAACGTCTGGGGATGGATACATGTATTTTAAAAATCACTCTAAAGACATTTCGACACCCCCAAGGAACAAAGCCGTAACTCGAGTTACGTCATATTTGAGTTATGACTACCACTGTAATCCTTAGAAAAATACCTTACTTTTGGTAAAAAAATTTTTACTCTACGATCAATAATTCCAGAGATAATCAGTGGAACAAAGCTGTATCTCAAAGTTTTTTTCTAATTGAACAGTAACAAAGCCGGTATTCGAGTTACGATTCTTGCCAATTTAGCGTTTCTGATCATGTTGAGCGGTAAAATAGACGTAACTTGAGTTACGTCGATGTTCTTCTGAAAATAATTGAGGTTGGAACCTCATTCTAGCTAATGGGTGAATTTGGTATGTTGTGCCAGACCAATGAGATCAATCTATGAGATACGTCTTTATTCTCTTGAATTATTTGATTTAACGTTAGGACGTAACTCGAAAAATTTGTAGATCTAGACTAAATTTAGCTAAATAAAGCTTACGATAAGAAATCCGACTAGAAATTACATAATATAATCCCATTTAAAACAATTATATTACAGTTTTAAATTAAATCCTTGCGAATTTTTTTAACATTTTGAAAATTTCAAATGGCGCTTCTGAAAATATCAGTTACGGCTTTGTTCCTTGGGGGTGTCTATTTTAATTGTCGATATTTAATAGGAAACTCTGGACTATTTAATAATGCCGTTAAAAATATGATTAAATAATTTGAAATTCGGTCGTGATAAGGCAATACCCTATTTTATGGTTATTTTCAATCAATAATTGTAACATTAATTTGCTCAAAGCTATGCCCATTTCTTCATGCTCCACCTGATCGTCGCAGATCACTAGTTAGAGGACAAATCCCCCTTCGGTACCAAAGGTGGGTCAAATACAGATTGCACAATCTTATCTCACTCACTCTGTCTATGCAAGCTTAATAACCACATATAATTAAAATAAGGGGTTGTAGAAGCAAACCCTATTTGAACGCAGGGAAGTTTGACCGCGAGGACGTTTAAACGCGAGAAATTGCATCCTCCCGCGACTTAGAACCAACGCACTTTATTAAGATAAAATTAGAGGCCGTCCATTGATTACCATTAATACCAACCGATACCAACGCAACCACTTCCCATCTCGGATTCGATGATTGATTTTTAATATTATAAATCAAAAAAAGACCCAAAAAGTCAAAAAGCAAAAATTCGCATCCAGCTGAAAATTGGCATAAACCTTAAATGCACTATTACAAACAAAATATCAAAAGTCCCCACCGATCCCACGTCTGCTAAAAAAGTTATTCAAGGTCAACGGTCAACAATATCGGATTTTTACATTTTTCTCGTAAATGATAAGTGTTATCGTAAAAATAGGTTAGACAAAAATTATAGATCATGAAATTCTCTACAAAAATTATTCTTATACTTTTTTTCGTACGAATCGTTATTCATCAGATATCACGATTCAAAAGTTGGGAAGTTTTATTAGACAGTGTCCTATTGATTGAAAAAATGGTAATATTGGTAATAATTAAGTGATTTTCGAAATCGCGATATATCCGGAATAGCGATTCGTACGAAAATAAGTATAAGAGTAATTTTTGTAGAGAATTTCATGATCTACAATTTTTGTCTAACCTATTTTTACGATAACACTTATCATTTACGAGCAAAATGCAAAAAATCGATATTGATGACTTTTGACCTTGAATAACGTTTTTAGCAGATGTGGGATCGGTGGGGACTTTTGATATTTTGTTTGTAATAGTGCATTTAAGGTTTATGCCAATTTTCAGCTGGATGCGAATTATTGCAAACTTTGCACTTTTTTTTGTCTATTTTGACTGGACTAATTACGTAATTGCGTGATTGAACAAAAGGAGAGATTCATCCCCTTCCAGTAGCACACTTTGCCGAGTTGGACGGCCCTAGGGGATATTTTTAACTGGTATAACTGACTCTCCCCTCCGGTCCCCTCCGCTCCGAGCCGTTGTGACATCGCAACCACTTCCCATCTCGGATCCAATAATTGATATAAATGTGGTAGTTTCAGGATCATCTTCGAATAAACGCGGATTTTAACATGTTTTACAAGTCTTAACCTGCAAGAAAAACTCCTACTCCTATTTTATTCTGTTGCTGCATATTGGAGGCATTTTAGTTCGTTATTACCGACGCATGATTTGAGTTGTCGATTTAAGAATACTTCTCAAGACTAGAAGCAATGAGTTAGCTTTGAAGATATTATATTATGTGATGCCGGACGATTACCGCCTGGTTTACTTCAATTACGATTTTGGTGAATTTATAATATTATACTGAAGTGTTTTATTCTCTTACCCAATTTTTATTTTAAAATTTTTTAATACTTTTCTTAATTAAATTTTTAATCGGCCCGAGAATGCACTCCTGGCGACTATCGCACTACGCTCTATAAAATTTTTGCATTTAATTTTCCAAGCTTTATTCCAACTTTGAATCCAAATTTAATTTATTTTTCTCAATTCGTCGCTATAAAAAGACAACACACGTTCTAACTTCACTTAACTTTTATTTATCAAAATTAACTATTTCTACAATCTTAATCTCATATAAAAATCAAAGAACGACCATCCATGCTTGGACGGCGTACGCAAGTCTCCTTCCTCTCATCCCGCGCTCTGTCGACCTCACAGAGAGCCACATCCGCCGCGAAATTCAAATTAAAAACCTTTAAATTAAACTTTTTACAACCATCAAATTTTTTAAAACAATTTTGTTTGTTCCTTATCCAAATTTAACACGACTTCAATCGTGCAGATTAATTATGAATCTCTCTACCATTTTGTAAATAATATTGTTAAGTGTAATTATTTACACTTTTAGTAAAATTAATAATTATATTTAGTATTCACTTTATCTGTTAGTGCCATATCGTCCTGTATCGCATCCCGTTATATCGAGTTGGACGACTTATTGTCGGATTATCCAACATGTACTAATAATTTGTTGTGAAGTAATATTCATTAGCATTTGCTAATCTTCTCCCGAAATGAGTTACGGTCCCTATAATTCTCATTATAACGTTACTATCATATCAACACAAGTAGAGATTACGTCAAGCCATGTAGCCTTTACCAGCCTATGTTGCAATTATACTCTTCGCTCCTGCTCTCGATGTACGAACGAACATGGATGAAACTATGTAAGTACAATCATTTATTTGTTAAGTGTCGCCTTGCATTTGTGCGAAATTACCAATATAACAATTACGCTACCTTATATTTAACTTTGGTTTAATATCTTACCTTTACAGGTCAGCTTGATGACTGTAGATTTTAACGTTTGGACAAGGTCATTGTCCCTTTAAATTTTTGTTTAGATTAATGTAATTTTAAGTATAGTTGCGGTTGATCAATCATTCACGTTAAGGACAGTATTGTTATTGCAGGACATGTGGTCCTGGCGATCATATTTTTGTAATATGGAAACTATCTACATTATATTATTTTATTATATCGAAGCTACCGATGTCTTTTCTTGAGCAACTATGTGTTTAGTTGTATACTCTGTATGTTTTTGTTCTAGATGTAATACTACAATTGCAAGGAACTAAAGGATCTAAAGCATAATGGTAGGCTTGTGTGTTGTTTGTTTTTGATGACTCATCGTGTGGTGGGAATATTGAATCGTGTGAACATCACACATGATGTTTCCGTGAAATCTACTCAAGCGCCCTTTTATTAAGTACTCAACGTTTCTAGTGACGTACGCAAAGCTTTATATTCGCATTTACTTGTTTCATTTATACCATCTATCCAGGACCCCCCCCCCTCGGAAGAGACTTGACAAATAGTCAAGGACAAGCAGTTAAATTGTAGCTTGATGTGTTGTAATATATTTACATACCTTGCAATGCAAGAATCAGTCCGAAATATATATAAATATGTCTTAAAAACTCCGTACATTTTGTAACTTTTATGTATAACTCTTGAATCGGTTATTTATGTTAAACATCATTTATATTATGTACAAAGCAATAAATAATATCAAATAACAGCCATATTAGCAATAATATATCCTCTCTAACCATAAAAACATTTCACAAATCGTAAGATTTGATTACATAATATTATTTGGTAATAATAATAATCTATTAATGTTTTAATAGTATTATTTCTTCACTAGTGTTAAAAAATATAAGTCGTTCCCTAACCCGAAATGACTATGAAAAGTGACATTTTTAAATTAAAATTACAAATAGTTCTTTTATTTATTGAACTATAGTTACATTTATGAAACTTTACTAATTTCCGAAGGGTTGAATTGTTGTTAAATTTTGTACATCATTTTGATGTAACATAAGCATAACATTCAAAATTTATTTTGCAAAAAGTTTTATCCGATAATTTAATATAATGTAATTTGAGAATCTGTCAATTCAATTGTAGCAACCCCTCTAGTATTAATTGAAAATGATACTTGGGAAAACTTACATATTATCAGGACGACATAATATTATGTGCATGATCATTTATCAGGAAAAATATAAGATAACTTGTTGAACAAGGATTCAAGACAAAACAAACAGGACAAAAGGATTTTGAAAAGGAGTTTTAAAGAAAACGAGACACTAGTGACTAAAAAGTTACGTTTGATGCAACCTAAAGAAAAATAAATGCATAACTGAAAATAAAAATAATAAAATCTAATAAAAGAGAAGTGAAAAACTTGAGAAAAATCTAAAGAAATCACCAAGAAAAAACTGCAACGACGCCATGCATTTGTAAGTAATCTCATTTAATAGATTATACACTGCACTTGGTGATGCGAGTACATTTCAAATAATACTCTGAAAGAAGCATTATAAAAGAGTAATAAATTATAGAAAAGTACTAAACATATTTTAAAACACTTCTTAAATTTATTGTAACTGTACGAAAACCTTTCAGTTTCCATTAATTGAATTGTACAATTTCACAAATAAAATTTTCAACTAAACGAAAAATTCGAAGGTGTTTAAAATTTTAAACGGAAAACAAAAATTCTTATTTGAATTTCAATATTCTACAAAAAACAATTACTTCAGGAGCAATGAAGCAAAATTTCAAAGCAGGTATTTAAGTAAGTCTGTATAAAATAATCGGGTGAAAATCTAATTTTCTTGCTCATGTTTAAAACTATTAAGCGTAGATGTTTTTAATGCATGAGCTTTGCGTTATAATTAAAAACGTGTAGGCAATTTTGAACGACTGACGCTCGAGCCTCATTTTTGGATGATTGCTCTTAGCATCATTGAACCCCCACAATGTGAAAGGCGTCGTTACTAACACTCAATGAATATTTTATCACCGTTTACCTGACTAAACCAAACTTTATACGCTACTTATGTATTATAAACCCGCATTTTCAGTGATACTGTTTTTATACAAAAATCTTTTGTGTAACATCAAAACAAGTTTCAATAATAATTATGCCTTGTTATGTAGTACGAATTTAGTTAAATACATATTTGTCAATGGAATAATTTATATAGCACAATCCGGTGATTGAATACGAGTGATCTATTATTTGCGTGTAGCTAATATAATGTTTAAAATTATGGAATCTAAAATTATACAATTTAATTAATGAATAAATTTATACCAATACCTATGGATAAATAAATAATTTTAAAAAATTTCTGATTTTCAAGTTTACGTATATCTTCCTCTCTTTTGATTCTAACAAGGAAAATTTGGAACAGTTTTATTAAATCGGCGAATAAAATCGTTAACTTTTATTACAAGGAATTCGAGTTGCTTAAGCATGAAATTCATTCTCCATGTGTCCCAGTTCTTCCTTAAATAACCCTATAAAATACTTTTCTTTAAACCATAATTCTCGCCAATACTGTATGAGATTGGTGCCATGTAAAAATTATCATTATTATTTTTACGAATAAGTATGTTATTTTACTTGCAAAGTAAGTAAATAAATTTTGAGCTACTGCATCATAAATATAAAAAAAGTTTAGATATAACCACTTTTGGGTATTTTTTCACTATCGTCGTGTGGCTTTCGCAAAGCAATAAACTTCCAACTTGAAAATTAAAGCATCGATTTTACGAGCCAAATTAAATTCAACTCATTCTTGCTAATAGAATGCAGTCATTAATGCAAGAAACCTCATTGCTAATTTAACAATGCTGTACAGAAGTCCTTTTAAAATGATTTGACAAGGGTAAAAATAAATTAAATATCCGTGAACGTCTTTGATCTCTTAATATATGCTCTCGGTAGCTTTATTGGTTTCAAGCTTTACGCAAACGGAAGACTAATTTACTAAGTCAAGTAGAATGCAAAGTAGCTTTTATGTTTTAGAGGTGTGGAGATATTAACACGAATGAGAAAAAAGGAAAATGGTATTTTGTAAACTTTTATTAATAATACGCTTCAGCAAGTACAATAAGGTGTTCGACAGGATGCCCTCTCGTTTTATTAGCTTTTTAAAAAATTGACAAAGACGCTGAACGTTTTAATATTCGGTAACTTTAATCAAAGTAAAAAATGCTGGACTATCCTTTATTTGTTGAAATTGAAAAGACTTTCGCCTGAACGGTTTCGTTCAAGTTATAAAGAAAATGGCGACATAGCGTAGTATTTAGCGCAGACATCTATACAATATGAGGCCATTTACATGCAGACCCAGAACTTAAAGCTTGTCATCACTTAGTATCAATCATGTTTTAGGTGATTGATCGAGACGTGGTTTTTAAATATAAGTAATAATCTTAATGCCAATAACATCAAATAAAAGGGGAAGCTCTGACATTATGTTTAATGACAGTTTAAGCTTAACAGAATACATAAAATCCGTTTTAGTAGCAAGGCGTGAGCTTTTCATTAATGAAGTTGTTAAAAATTTTAAGATCCTAATGAAGCGTATAAATTTTTTTAAATATTTTTGCAAAAATGATCAAACACGAATATAGTACTGTAAAAAAGAAAAAATAATTGGAATAGCTTGCTGTAGCAATTCATTAAAATTATTATTTCTCGTAAGCAAGATAATCAACGTTAAAAAGGGTTTTATTTGGCAGGCGTATACAAGTAATCATTAAGTTATCTTAACCACTTCACCGCAAATATTAAATTGAAAAAAAAATTTGTTTCAATTACTGTCTTTTCCTTGTTCATTTCATTAAATTTTCTTCGCTTTTATGAGAATATTAATTGTAGTTCAATGATTATTCATAAAACTTATCGCCATTAATTTCATTATTTTTTTGTCATTTTTGTGAACTGAGTCTAAATTTTTAGATCTTATTGCATGCTTTCTCACCATTTAAATCATATTCTCTCAAAGTAAAAAAAAATGTATATCGCTATTATAAATCAACTCATCATAATATTCCCGGTCGGTCATCATTTCAGTCCTTTATTGAGTACTTTCAACAATATATTCATGATTTCTCACCTTAATTACGAATTAAATACAACTAAAAATAAAAGAATTACACATAAATTAAATATGGATTTAATCACCTTAGACACTTCACAATCCTCGCATAAATGGGAATAACCTTAATACTCGATTAAAAATAGCATGGAATTCCGACAGATTCGCATAAATGTTACAGATAATTATTGAGGAATAACATTATTTGAATTTAAACTCAACTGTGCAGAAAATATCTCAGATAAAAATCTTTTATAAGCTGCAGCATTTTTTACGATTTAAAGAGTTTACGGTAATTCAAATATATCAATACCTATTTATCCAATCAACGTGGGTCTAAAATAAATTGGTTCACATAAAATTTTGTAGGAAAATATTGACATGTATAGTACACCAAAAATGAACCTCAATATTGTTGAGTCAAGTTGTTGGCAGGGATAGCCTGAAATCCAACTACACTAATCGAGGAATTTTTTAAAATAACATCACTTATCAAAATATTCGTTCAACCTCACCCCAAATAGGAGAAAATTAACCAACAGGTATTTCTATTTTTAGTTTTAGCATTTCAAATATTTTCTTCTTCTTAAACTTAGTTTAAACCTTAAGACATGTTATTTCCAACATCTGTGCCGTTTATTTCGCAGTGTTAGTTTCATAAGCATATAAATTATTGTGGTGTTCTAAATCCAACTGCAAAGCTACACTCGGAAACTGAGATAGTTGTGAAGTTTAGAGCACGCACAGGTTAAGTTCCGACTGCTTTTTGGTCGGTGAGAAAATTTGAGACTACTTATTTCTATAGATTCTAAATTACAATTTAGGAAATTCGGGATATTTTCTCTTTAATAGATTTGAACACAAAATGTGAAAAATTCAATCTTGTTATGTGGACTACAAATAGTCCTAAAGCCTTATGTGTAGGTTTGTGTGATTGTATCAAACCACCATTACATTTAGTATCAATTTTGCTAAATGGAGCTTGGATAAAATCTATGATTTTGTGTGGCACAATCAATAATTGTACAAAAATAACAATGCAATAATAAAAGAGTTTTGACGAACCAGTAAGTTGTTTGTTTGAGAACCGCTGTGTTGCAAGTCCCTCCTTCGGAAGTCGGTTCAGTAGGATCACATCTGCAACCCTCATTGACCAAGCGCTCGTGTGTATTCAAAGCCCTCGTGGTTGTTGGCTTCTTTAAATTTTACTCTTTAGTGAACCCGTGGAATCGCAGTTGTCCACGAATAATATAAGTGCTTCTGGTGTGAAATAGTGCAATCGAATATCAGGATATAACAGCTAGTCTTTTGTACATAACCTCAACTCCTTGTGTCCTTTATTTATGATAATTTTCGCAATTCTAGGGCTAATTCAGCGTTTTTACCGTTGTATTAACTAATACAAACGAGATTCGATACTGGATTACCACAATTTTCATCAAAGAAACGCAAATTTGTGTGGTTTTTGCACACGTGCCTCGATGGCGTCGCTTTGAAAAATTAACACAATCGTCCTACCTTGATTAGAAATTCGGATTTCCCGAATCAGGAAATTCACTATTCAATCGCTCGAAAAGGCTCTCTGGACTGGAAACTTCGTTCCAGAGAATACAAAACTCGAAATTCGCAAAGTAAAGTAAGTAAAAAGTAAAAGTAAGTAAAGTAAAGTGGTAGTACTTGCTTGCAAAACGTCAACGAACGGAAAGCCCCAATCTTCTTTCTTAACCTCTTATCATCAAAAATCGAAAAATTCTTTTTTGAAAAATTCTTTTTTGATTTTCCTTTTCTTTTTGTTATAACTTTTTATTGATAATAAATAATAAAAAATAATATCTTGAATCTGGTAGAAAATAGGACCGATGCTTCTCCGAGGCTACTATTACCTTTCAAATGCTAAAGTAAATATGTGAAGCCCATATTTGTTGCTTCTGTCAACCACGAAAGCCGCTCTATTTATGGAACAAAAAATATCGTAGCGACTTTTTCTTTCACTACTTACTAAACTTTTCCCAAGATCAAGCAAACAACATGGTACTACTTTATGACATGGAAACCATTCGTAATCAATACGGAATAACTTCCTCACGCAGTGGTTTTCCCAACTCTATAGGAAATGTGCCGATAGATATCTTTCACAACTCGAAAAAATCTCACGAAGGTGCTGAACGTACAGAGATGCTAAATTCTCAACAAGGATATGTGTTTAATGCAATCACTGCGATAAAAAATGGGGGGGGGGTAAAGAAATGGACCTGATTACTGGTGAGATTAAACCCCAGTACTTCCACCTCGATGGTCATGGGAGATCAGGTAAAACTCTTCTAGGTATACACCACACTGATATTGGTTCTTCGTGGAAGAGGTCATATTGTGCTAGGGTTTGCTCCTACAGAAATCGCTGCGACTTTGTTGAAAAAAGAAAGAACCGTTTATAGTGGATTCAAACGGTTCAACTGCTAGAAACATCTTTTCTTCTATTAATTTCAATTCTCCTTAAGCTGAAATTCTTCGTCAGACATCTATAATTTAGCATCGATAAAATTACTATGTTGTAGCATATCAAATGGTGTTGTTTTTGCTTGGCATTTTCCCTTAATACATTTTTATAATTATTATCAACGCTTGAGGATTTCATTTTTATTTTACATCTTACGCTAAGAAAAGATATAGTTGGCTTGAAATGTACGCATCCTCCTGTACATGAACGAACACAAGCGCTATATTTTCATAGTTTAAGTTCATCTTCAGTTTGTTCGTATGAAAAATGGAGAAACACTTTTTCTTTTGTGTATAATGTTTTATTTTTGAACCCAAAACCTCGAGATCTTATGAAGTGATTTATTTTCCATCATGAATAGAGGTTTGACTTTGATACTTTTTCATTTTTACTTGCGTCCACGTTTCGAGCGTTCTGGAAAATGTTGATAAATTCATCTTTGTTGGAAATTGTGCAACTGTTTGCAGTAGTTTTGGATATTGGAAATTTAGAACAAGTTGATTTTATTCCATGCAATCAACAAGAGAAATTGATGAGTCTTCACTAAATAATATTACAAAATATTCCAACTTCCTTTTTGCGCAATAAACATTCAAAGGTACGCTAAGTGATCAGTGATAAGCTCCCAGATAAGTGCAATGCACAATTGCGTTTACAGTGGTGTAGCTTTTTTTATACAAATTTTTATCATTATTTCGACTTACACAGACATGCAAGTGGTCAGGGTGTGGATTTTGATAACGCATTTAAATTTACCTTGTAAATTTGTGACAGTGGCATTAAATTGATTTTGTTGATCAAGAATTCAACACAATATTAAGAGTTTTGCAATACATTTTGATATTAAATTTGAATAAATTTTCGAGTATTATTTTGATTTTGAAAGGTGGTCTAATTTTTTTTTTATTAAGATTTTGATAGATTTACTGAGCTACCTGGCACGTAAAAGTGGACTCTACTATTTGGGAACAAGGATTTTCCCCATAATTATTATTTTTTTTTATAAGCCCTTAGTAAAGTACAATATAATACAAAACCATGTACTATGTTTTGTAGTAAGTAAGAGGCAAAGTTTACCTAAATTGAGATTTAATTTCAATCAAAGTTTTTCCTAAATTGAATGTTAATGCGTTACTAATAATATAGCATGTAGCAAAACACTTATGCTAAACAAATACACATTTTAGAACTTATATGGAAAATAAACTATTTCCGTTTTACTCCGAGCGTCTGTTTAACACAAGCAAATATCTTAATCCAAGTTAAGTGGTGATTAACTACATTGAGTTACGCCGGAGACGGAAACTGCCAGGTGAATGTATATTTAGGTCTTCACCGAGCCTTACGGCAACTGCTTTAGAATTGAATTTAATATCAAGAACTTAAGAACAACCTGAACGCCGTTTAAGTGTAACTTGACTTAATTGAATGCCACCATGTGCATTGTATATTTGTTGCTTCCTTTGTTATATATTTTGTAGCAAACGGTTTGCAGAAACCATAAACTACTCATTTGCATAAGATTTTATACTAACATGAAGTAAGTTCGCGAATCCAATAATCTAAAGCATGCAATCTAAAGGGGACAAAAGAACAAATTAAAGCCGAATGACTTAAAAATGATAGTACTGTTCCATTTGTCACAAACAAATTGTTGTAAATTATTTTCTCAGATCTCAATCTAATGTGGTTAAATATTCAATAATAATATGAAATTTTAAAAGTTTCGAGTTAATTTAATACAATAAAATCAATTATATTCATTAAAATAATAAGAGTAAAAAGTTATTTATTATTTAAAAATTTATAATTTAAATATTCAAATGTATTTTTAAGTTTACCTTTTGTAACCTTAGAGAACTTCACTGTAAATTACAAAAAAGTTTTCTGTTTTTGGAAATATGTTCCAGTAGAAATTAAAAATGGAAAGTTTGTGCTTAAAAGGAAAATTTAGTTTGAATAAATTTAAAAAAATTGGTTTACCGTTAGAAACTAGACTAACTTGATTTACTCGTGAACTTTTTAAAGTAAGTTAAAATTGTGAAAATTTAGAAACCTGTTAGGAGTAACACAGTCAAATTCGCATAAAATTACAATTTTTAAATAATTTTCAACAAAATGCACTTAAGATATTCTATCATAACTTCACACAATAATTGATTATGACTTAGATTTTGCGCTAATAAAATTATTTTTAAAATACACATCAAAATCTGTTACGGTTAATTGTTGAATAGAATAAGTCAATATTAATTTCTTTTTTACAATACGTGAAAATTAATTTAACATGAATCATTAAAATTTTATATTAATTTCCTCTTTAAAAATATTTATACATACAAAAATTTCTTGCTCAATTAAATTTTATTATTATTAATTTAAATTTAAAATTAGAAAAACACCCACATCCTAAGATCTTTTATATTTCTTCCAACCATTGAAATTTTGTAAGGCAAATATTTAAATGGAATTTATGTTTTGTTTTGAGAGCAAAGTATTTTCAATACAAAAATTTAGCAGTTTGTTTGCTAATAACTGTCATGCTTCTAAAACGTAAAATAATATGCGCGTGTTTGTAATATGGTGGTACAAGTCTTGAATATGAATACAATATATTTAAATTACGTATGAAACACGTATCTCTTAGGACTCATCACGTTTCGCCCGTGTTTCAATATTCTGTCTACGACATCCGTGAGTCGAGCGCCCTTACCATCGTAAAACATATTATCCTATAGGGTCATTTTGCTTTGTCGTATAGGTAGAACAGCTACCTAATAAGCATTTGAAAATGAAAATACCGAGTTATATATGTTCAAGGATTAAACGTCATGACATTTGTACGATGGAGGGTAGGCACTAAGCCTAAATTGCAGCTTTTAAATTCTCATTAAGTTATTGCTTGTAGAATGAGTATAATAAAAGCACAACTTAACTTTATAATATTGCTATAATAAAATTTATTACTTTATCAACCATGACGGTTTTGGAAGCCTTACATGAAATTATTGTTTCCAAATTTCCAAGAATAAAGAATATCAGTTTAGGAAGAAAGTACCTATTTCTAACATGTAATACATGAAGAATGATTCGCAAACAGAAGATCCAAAAATTGATAAGATAAGTTCATGCAAATTAACCTTGACCTTTGATGAAGAGCGTCCAGATTCAGAATTTAAGGATAAATCAACAAGAACTCTGGACAATAAATTGTACTACCTTTAGTTGTAGCTGTTCAAAATTCTGTTACTCTTGAAGCGATTCCACTTGAATAATGAATTCGAGGAACTCATCTGAGGGCTAGGACAACTCGAGACAATCGACTCGTTGAGGCCAATTCACCGTGGACCAATCTCCCGGGGTGAGGTCCCCAGAAATACAAATAATGTATCTAATGACTAATTACTTAACCTAATAAGTTACTATATGAATAATATAGGGTGACATATTCCAATCGAACAGTGCAACGGAATTATACTTACCAAATGCATTAAACGCCAAACACGCTAACCTTACGGTCATTCACTTATCTACATTCAAACTTCTATAATATTAGCCAATTATTATAAAATATTGATAAATACATTTGTGGTGGTAAATTTCAAACTTATTTTAACCACGCCACTTATTAGGTTCGTCTAGGAAGTAAGTGATAGATTTTAATAAAAGTTGACATGAAAAGTATTTAACTACTATTCTCCACCTACGACTAATGTTTTATTTCAGGAAATATAAATCTAGTAGAAACTTTGGTTTAATTTTGTCATGAAAGAGAATTAAAGGTAGATATTGCGTGTTAGTGATAAATACAAAAATATAAATGAAATGAGAAAATATAATTTTTTTGCATAATATGACATTATGTCTTCCAAGGCATTATATTTCCTGAAATGTTACCAACACTAAATTACGTCGTTATTTTTGTGAGTTAAGTAATTAAAATTTTAAATGAAAATGTTTGATGAAATAGTAATTAAAGTGAAATTTCCATTAATCAATAAAGAAGCTATTGGTCTACCACTTTAATAATATATGCCACAAACTGCTCAAAAGAACATGCATAATGAATATTAATCGTATCTCAAGTATAGTAACTATTTTTGTTTCGTAAACCGGAGACACTTTCAAAATAATCAGTTAAGTTAGTTCTTCTTAATACGATATGATCAAATTCAATAATTTGAAATTAATTAGCACTTAGTATAATAACAGAAATTAGCAACATGAAGCTCGACGTGAAGTGATTAGTAGTAAATTTAACGTGGTGAAAATGGAACAATTGTGGCCTGGTATAGAATCTCATGGAACTTCACTAAATGTATTGAACGAATATGATAATCTCCTTGACTCCATCTGCTTAAAAATACGCTTATTAATATTGAAAGGTTGCCTTCTATATCGAATGCTGAAATTTCTAAATTAACCACAGATGTTCGATTCCATACATATCATAAGCCTTTCTCAATATTATGCTATACTAAAATTATTTTTTTCAATATAATATTTTTGCGTACAAAAAACTCATTTTGAGATTATGAGTTTGCAAGAGACTCACAACCCCAAAAATTTACTTTAATATTATATTTAGAACAAGGAATGTGAACCATCAAATAAATAAGACAAAATGTTATGTCATTTAATCCACGTACTATGTGCTGTAATATTGTCTTTATGGGTAAACTACCTCAATTCGGATCCAAACAGATCAGATCATTTGTTCACAAAAATAACATACTATTGTTGTTATGGACATGGCTACAGCACTTCCGATCAGATCAGATCCGAACAGAACAAATGATCGTAAAATCATGACGATAGATTAAATAATTGAGAAGAAGAATGGAAACTTGGAAACCTGGAATGGAATGGAATTGTTAAAATGTGAACCAGGCTCATTTATTCTTTCGCTTAATTATTCTTTTAGATTGCAGCTTGCATATTTTATATTGAACATAATTATCTAATGATATAAGTAGGTACCTAATTTAAAAAAAATGAAAATAAAATTCCTTTTATCCAATTATGGAGTCTACCAGTTATACTGCAAAAATCATCTTGAAAGTAATAGGAGAAATATTATTATTTAGAATTGCAGAAGATAAAATCGCAAAATATTCCAATGAAGGCATTAAATCCAATTTTGTTATAGTAAGAGATTGGACACGAGGTATATCATGAAAGTATCCAAGTATTACAAAGATATGGAAATAGTATTAACTTTACGTTACTGGAAACATTACTATATATCGAATAGTTATAAAAATACAATAAGAACCATTTAATATTCAAAGCTAACTTTCATTGCATTTTAAGTCACTACTCTGCAGTTTGATATAGTAAGTCATGGTTGGTGAATTTCATATCTACACACGTATTGATAGCGTTTCTCATATATTTTTAGTTAAACTCGTAACTATAACGCTTTCTTGTTACATAGTAAAATTTATAGTTACTTTAAGAGTCCGTTTTATGAGCTTTACAGCTGGAATCTAAGATAATTATGTGTTGTACAATTTTAGAATTTAACGTATGAGTAAATTTGTTACAATGTAGGATTTTAATTGTAATCCTTTTACTAAATGTTTAGAATAGTCTTGAAGTTGGTTTAACCAGCTGAAACTAGTCCATCCTGGAGCAAAATTATTTAACCCGGCACTGGAAGAGTTAATGTCAAATTCCGTTTATTAATTATCGAAATTGTTTATAAATATAGATATTGTACTCTGCTGATCGCTTTAATGGTAATTTCAAAATTGTATTGGGGTATTTTCTCAAGTAATTAGCAACGACACACTAATCTACTCCGGCCAGCTTTAATGACTCTAGAATCTTGCTGAAAATACATCTTGTAGACGCAATAAAAACTCTTAATAAACTGTAACCAACTTAGTATTAGAATAGATCATTTTTTATGCTTACCAAACTTAATAAAAATCAATAACTCACTTTTTGTAATAGGTGTACAAATTAATAATGCGGTTTTTTTGTGTTTATTTTTGCTTTATTTGAAGTACAAAGTGAATGAACTCAATAATCAAAATATTGGCCATCATTAGATATGACTTTTTCCCATATTTCTGACAATTGATGGATTCCTTCCCAATACCACTGCTCGGTTTTTGAGGCTAACCATCCATCAAGCCAATTCTTAACTTCTTCGTAGGAATTGAAGTGCTGTTCCGAAAGTCCGTGCTGCATCGATCGGAACAAGTAGTAATCTGATGGAGGCAGGTCTGGCGAATACAACGCGTGGGGTAACACGTCCCATTTAATGTTTTCCAAGTACGTTTCAACCTGATTAGCAACATACGGCCGAGCATTGTCATGGAGCAAAATTACTTTATGTGTTCTTTCAACCCATTCATGGTCGTTATTGCTTCAATACTTGGTTCAATTTGATTAGTTGTTGTCGGTAGCGATCACCAGTAACTGTTTCACCTGGTTTTAGCAGATCATAATACACAGCTCCTTTCTGATCCCACCAAATGCACAGCAATGGTGATAAACGTTTTCAGCTCTCCTAAAATCGTTGTGAAATTGACCAGAGTTGATGTATACATAGGTCAATAGCGACATATTTTCAACCCTTTCAGGAATTCCCGTGTATTTAAAACAATCGGTAAGTCGTTCGGGCATCCTAACCTCAAATTCAAGTATACTCATTACTAGAATGTAAATCATGTGTTTCATTTACAGTCGTCCAACTTTCTTGACCTCAAAAATGGAACAAACTCGTGCACAAGAACTAAATGTCCATCCAGAACTCAAAAAGACGTGGTATTTTTCACGATGCTCTAAAATTCACAATTATTCCCATAAAATCACGTTTGCTGAGATCCTGCATTCAGGACTGCTACTCAGCACCACAATATCACAAATCTACCTTCTAGGACCAACTCATCCCTAAAAATTTCAGAACACAGGAAAAATCAAAAACGCACAAAATGCAAAACGTCTGCTTCCCAAGATATCCTCACAACAGGAAGTTGTTAAATCTCGGAACCATCCGTAGACGGGCTTTCTACGTAGTTCAATAATAAAAGCACAAAAGCAAGACACTTTTCTAAAGATAAAATTTATGTCAAATGAACCGGTTTTAACTATAAAGTTTCCTCAGCATTTTTTGTTCCATTTGTACCTCTCTTGGTTGACATTTACATGGATAAATATGAAAATCAATTGAAACTGAAGCAGACATGTTCAATGGAGGAATTAAGTTGTTGAAGAAATATTATGTTGATGATATCATTTGCATTTGGGATGGCAATAAAAATAGTCAACAAAATTTCTACTATTCCCAAACACAAGAAATCGGAATATCCGGTTCACAATAGAAGTTCAGGATGATCGGAGTGTCTTGAATTATTTGGATTTGTCTATCAAATTGACAGAAGTTACATTCAATTTTTTGGCTAATTCTTTAGAGCTCTTTAGAACTTTAGAGATTGGAAACAGTGCCAGGTGACGGATGAGCGAGGAAAAGAGGAAATTGAGACAATAAAAGTTATTACGCGGAATAAAGAGTGCTAACACATTAAAAGAATCAACACAAAATCAAGAAGGAGAAGAAGGGTGGAATATTTTCAGTAATTTGCAACGCATGCGATCTAAAATATGTTGGCCAACCACTAAAGTGATTTAGAATTACTACCTCACAAAAACATAGGAAAGAAGATGGATCTACTCTGGAACTTCTTGAAATTAGAGGAATACAAAAGGATCGTTCTAACATCAACTGCCTTAATCAACAAGAGAACCTGAGATACGTGCCATTTTTTAAATTTTGTAGAGAGATTACAATGGTTAAGTTTTAGAAATGTGGATGCGTTATCGGTGCTGATGATGATTGGCATTTGATTTCAACTTCAAATCAATTTGATTAACTGATCGATGATATTCGTGCACTTTTAAAACTTATACGCATTTTTATCTTGTTTCGTACCTATGTGAAATAGAAGAAAATTGTAAACACAAAAGTTGTTGGAAATTGTATGCTCTACAAAATTTGTTAACAGTACTTTAATCTAGTTGGCATTGCAAAGCTGATATAATATAGGAAAACTCAATTTTGCTGTTTTTTCGGCTGGTTTTCTCAAGATGGCTGTATGGAAAACTTGGATTTATTATTAGGAGACAAATTTTTAAAACATATTAAAAAATTTAAACTACCAGGATAATTACTAATTAACTAATTAACTCCATCTGTGCGACATCAAAAGGCCAGATTTTATATTATTGACTGTAACACAAGTTTACAAATTCGGCTCAACTTTTGGACCAGAGCAGATGAGAACGATTTTTAACGTTATTTGATGCCCTGAACTCAGATCTTTAAACCGTGTTTCAAGATTGGTTCTAGTTTTCGAGTTCTCCATTAATTAAAGCGGGGGTACACCTTGCCGGCAAAACTAAGAAGTCCAACTTTGTGAATTTTTTCTGAGAAAATGAATGTATTTAAATCAATTTGGGTTTTTACACATTATTGTACAAGTCTTGAAAAACATTTAACAATTTTTTCAAGTCAAAATATTACAAAATGGCCGCGGGGGGCAGCTGAACTCCAAAAAGCAATTCTTAAAATGAGGTGGAAGATATCACAATGGTGGCGTTAGACCTACAACATTGGAAATAAAAAAATTTAGTTTAATTATGTTTATCCAGTCCGCCTCGATTCAGATTTTTTATATTTTAATTTTTTTTTAAGTTATACAGGTTCAAAGTCAAAAAACAATTTTTCGACCACAACCTCGTCACTTAAACGGTCATAAAAAATTTTTGAGACAAAAATTTAAAAATCTGGATCGAGGCGGACTGTAAAAACATATTGTCGTGATGCACAGCTCAATCAAACCCTCCAGTAAAATAACAGAGAATAAAATCTTGCTTAATGTGTACACTCGAACAAAAGAGCCCCGGCTAGTCTTACGTTGGTTCACAAATCTGAGGCCACAATATCTGCAGGTTGCGGAATTCAGCGATAGTAAGTCAATCAAAGAGTGTAAAAAGTCAAAAGGTAATTTATTTGAATTATTGAGAAATAACGCTGGAGCAATTTTAGACGGTATTGACACAAATGTCAAAAAAGATGTAAAATTATGTACTTGTGTACGCAGTATGAAATGGATGGTATTATTTAAGTTCAAATAATATGCTATACCTCCATTTAACACTGTGAAAATGTTTAAAGTGTAATAAATCGACAAATTATCAAAAATGTTTACAAATATAAAGTTCTGTATCTTACTCATTAAGTTTTTGATTTGCACGAGTTTTGAAGCACCCTGTACCTCGTATGAACCACGATGAAACGATAGGCAACAGCACTGCAGTATGGCTTCCCGTTTGGTTGAAATAGTAACAGTTGGCTCCCGTTTTCATCCAAATATTCTTTTCTTTGCAAGAAACCAGTGAAATCAATGCGTGAATTCTTCTCGTGTGATATTTAAATCTCGAATCTCGATTTAAACAAAGTTGTTCGGTTTTTGTGTCGAACAGAAAAACGTGGACATGTGATGCGTAAATTTAACCTCCAAATTTTTTTATGGTAAAAATCATCTAACTTTTCAATCATCAAAGTCGGTATGTAAAATAAACCTTGATTTATACAACGTAGAAATCATGAAATAATTATTCTTCAGGATATTTTAGACGCGATGGCATCCAAAACGCAAATTTTAATAATGGAATCGAAAAAATGCTCGATTTGCAAAAATGTGTAAAAACGTCGTTTTTACAGAGTAAAATTTTCAACAAACTCACGTTTACTATTTATCGCCGATATATTAGCTTTTGTGGCTACAAAAGCTTGCAGAAAGGTCTTCTTTTGGAAAATCGCGAAAATGTCCGCAACTTACAAACGTCTCTCTGGACAATCGGCACAAGACAAGACCCTCGCCGTAAAATTGGCTTCAAAGTTCAAAATACCACAATAATAACATAAAATTCAGCAACAATATCGTAAGTATCCGCCACATTCTTTGCCACCACAGATTTAAATATCACTTTTCACTTTCAGAATAAAATCACATTCTACATGAGTTAAACCACCATAAATTCTCATCAAGTTACAAATGGAAAATCAAAATTGTATGTTTCATGTGTCATAGGTTACAAAATATCTCTTTCGTCTCATAAAATTGCATCCAGCTTAAATGTCTTTAAAATCGACACAACTAATTTTAGGCAAATTCTAACTGGCTAAATTGACTGACTTTTTGCACACTTCAATATATTAAACTAAATTTTTTTATTTTCGATGTTGTAAGTCTAACGACACCATTGGGATATTTTCCACCGCATTTTAAGAGGTGCTTTTTGGAGTTCAGCTGCCACGCAGCCATTTTGTAATATTTTGACTTGAAAAAATTGTTAAATGTTGTTCAAGACTTGTACAATAATATGTCGAAACCCAAATTGATCTAAATATGTTTATTTTCTCAGAAAAAATTCACAAAGTTGGACTACTTAGTTTTGCCCGCGCCTTAATAGATTAATTTATAATTTCTATTAATTAATTAATATGTGTAAAATTACTACAAGATTGGAGCTCGAATGTCTCTCAAGATACATTTTCTGTATTCACATCTTGATTTTTTCCCACAAAACTTGGGCGACACGAGCGACGAGCAAGGAGAGCGGCTACATCAAGATATAGCGAAAATCGAAAGCAGATACCTAGGATTTTGGGACGAAGGCATGATGAGTGACTACTGTTGGACCCTATTGAAACAGATCCCAAGCAGTATAAAAGACTCAGTTCAACCTCTGTTCATTTCTGAATTATACTTTTTAATTCAATAAATGGTCGTTAATGGTCAAAAATAGTAAAATATTGAATTTATTGAATATTTCGAAAACTAGAACCAATTTCAAAAAACGGGCTGCTGATTTGGATTCAGCCCCCAAGTTTACCTTATAATCAGCTTTTGGTTGCTCAGGTCCAAAACCGTGTAAACTTGTGTAATTAACGCCTGTTTCCTGCCATATTCCTATTATAATTTGGTCAAAAATTACTTAAAATTGCAAAATTTAACAGAGCACCCTAAATATAGCTGGCACACTGGCACTCAGCTGACCACAAAAAGCAAAGAATCTTTCATTTCATTATTGAGGTGGGCACGTTAAACTATTTTCTCCTCACTATTCTAATTTGAACGTAGTAAGTTTTTCACGCTTTTCAAACTTCCACCAGAATTTTTTATTTTATCAGGGTAACGCATTCCTTATTTAAAAATTTACAAGAATCGATCACCCGTTTAGTGACTGTAACCTATGTTTTTTTTTTTTTTAGTTGTTTTCTCAACTATCTAGTATCTCTTAGTATTTGACTTTTCTGGACCTTGTTGCTCAAATTTGCAAATTTGTCTCGAGCTCTCATAATGTCAAATCTCAACTTATTTGTGAGATAAAATTAAAATTGAGTAGATTCAAAATCCCTAGGTATATTAATAAATTTCAACTAAAAGTTGCTTTTATAGAGATTATACTCTCTCGAGTATATTTAAGTAAATAATAGTGATTATAGGTATAGAAAGAGGAAGTTGAAATGAGCAAAATTATAATGATTAAAGCTTCAAACTATTATGTTGTTCAAACTACAAATTAAGATAATAATATATACAAGATACAACTTGAGCATTATAATGTAACTTGACAAAGCGATTCCAAATTACCAAAATATTATAACCGTTAATTTGCAAAAGCATAATGTTAAAAAATAATATTGTGATTTTTGAATAAATCTATAATAGTAATTTATCTGTAATGAAACCAAATACATAAAGGTTAACTCATCCAGTACCCATGAATCTATTAATTTTGGTATGTTGGGGTAGGATGGCAAATATTGAACCAGGTGCTTTATGTACAACATAATATATCTTTTCTCCCAACCACTATATTATCAAATTTCTTATAACTAAATATTAATTTTTAACTTATTTTCACATGATTCATATTATGAAAACAGTAGATAATATAAATAATTAATACTTCAACTTTATACGTATAAAATTCTTAATTTAAATACTCTTAAGTTAACCAAAAATGTAATGTAGGTACTAGATATTTATTATTAAATTAAATTTTAAATTTACCTATAGAAATACATTTTTGTTTAGCGGAAAATATATGAAAAACTCGAAACACATCAAGGAACATGAAATCAGCAGAGTTGCTATTTATTAAACGGCAAAAGTTATGACGTACGGATTACTCTATCTGTGCAAATTATGACTTATGAGAAAAGGGACGAGAAATATGTTTTTCTAGTAAAAAGAAGAAGTATAAACAGACCTATTCAACATACAAAAACCATCTTGCTATATGAAAGAAAATATGATGCCGGTATTTTCCAAAATAAAAATTTCAAAGAGTTATTACAAAAAATTAAGAAAACAAATTTCATGCTGCATGAAATAAATAAATAAATTTGTTCGGCTATGAAAATTTGATCTAACTCGATTATTTTAATTGACAGTTACTTTTAGCGTTCAATTAGGTAATTAGATTAGTTTAGTTATGGATACACAACCAACAATGTAATAACAACTTTATGAAGCTTTTTTTTTAATTTAATTTGTTGCATACATAATAGGAATAATATTGCATTTGTGATTCAATGTAGAAAATCGTATAAATATTAATTTAAAAATTGTTTGGTTAATTAATCTGTCGTTCAGTTTGAAACTCAAAACGCTAATATTTTGTAATTCCTAACAGTATTTTCAGACATGTGAAATGTTTAATTAATATTTTACAAAATTTGGTTGCTATAATGTAAATTAATAAATGACTACTATGGCTTAATTATTACAAAATTTATTTTGTTCAAATATTATCACTGGAATATAAATAAGTTATTAACAAAGAGTAAAGTATTTTCGGCCGGAGTCAATTAATCTACAATAATTATTCAATTTGTATCATAATATGGTAAATTTAATTTGTGAATATAAGCTATACATTTTTTATTTAATTATATGGTTAGAAGCAAGAGTGTTTTAATTAACCAAAATGTATATAAACAAAATTTAATTTTATCGACAAAGCCTCATAAGTAACTGCGTTATTAAAAAATTGTAACCGACATTTACTTCATAAATACCATAACAAAGTTAAACAAAAAAATTTAATGAAATATTTAAGCAAAAAATATTACCTTAATGCTTTTAAACGAAATAGTTCAAATCCATTAATTTGTACGCCGTGCATGCAGTTTTCAGTAAAAACTGAGCGAAAATGTAATTATAGCTGACAGTAGCCAGAACCAAGGGATTTCTGTAATTCAATGTCCGGCCAATAAAAGGGGAAATTTCCCTGGCGACAAGATCGACTCTTTTTCTCTCCTATAGTTTTTTTTTGTTAATATTTTGACATTCATGTGTAACCCACATGAGAGTAACGCGTAACGAGGAAATCATGTAACTAAATTGTTTGTACCTCTTTTTACCATTCACATGTTAATACTAATGGTTGTTAAAAACTCCCCAGTTTTGTTTGGGGTAACAAAATTCACTCTCGTTTCAAATTATTATTTTCATCAAAATTAATTTATTGTTTATTATTAACACACACAATAAATAAGTTTGGATACATTATTCCGCATTTATTTTTAACTAAGTTAATTTGCATTTTAACGACTTCTATGTATCACTGGAGAATAATAAAAGGAAGTGGATTTATACGAAAGGGGAAAATCTCGCTGATTTACTTCGAAAACTCTTCCGTTATATTAAATCCAATTCTACCGAACCGTTTTTTGCACGATAAGATTATAATAACAAAGAACGCGAAACCGCTATTGAATTTCAAACTCATTTCTTTCCTAAATTATTAACACTGCAACACTTACAATAAACATTTAATACATTTTTTGATATTTTTACTACCAAATTGAAATATCACAAAAAATGGAAGTATAGGAAGGAAAGATATTGCATTATAGGAAAATGGATTTCCAATTCTGATTGTAGTATTAAAATTGAATCTGTATTATGTTTTATTATGTAGAATAGACAAAAATTAATTTAATTAATTAATTAATGTGCAATAACACGTGACAATACTAAAACTTGGCTTCCTATTGCGTACTTCAGGAAATGAAAAACTATTTTATTTTAAATTGAACCTCTTCACATTGAAGTCCTCTAAAAGCTTATCAAGTAAATATAGGTTATATGATATGGTCTATAATTTTTGTATGAAGTTTCAAACCAATCAAGAAATAGGTAATCGTACCAGATTACGACTGTCTGTAACCACATTGCAACAATTCCAAATATTCACCAAGCTACCACATTACAAGACTTTAATCTTTCCACTTACAGACATTTGTTGTAGCGACAAAGTGAGCTCAACTATTATAGTTACCTCCGGTCTTAAATGGCCACTAGCCTTTACTCTCACAACGAGATCCAGAATTTTGTGAACTCTTGACTCAAATATTTTTCATTTACTTTGTTTCGTAAATAAATTTATTAATCATCTACATCGTTACAATGCTTATCACATACCATCCACTTATCCTTCTTACTTGATGGAGCCTCCTACATGAGGCGAATATAACGCTAAACACCCAATGTGGGGATCCAGGCTAACAACAACTAAAGCGACATTCACAATGAAATGGGGTCTTACCTTGCTTTGGTAGAAAACTGGCAAGCGCCAATTAGATTAAAGTATTTTCTTTTTTCCATTTCCATTTCTAACAACCTTTATTGTTCAACAAACGAACCAACTAGGAAACTTTTCGAAAAAAACTTTGAAAAGACAATTTAATCGCCCTATAAATAACACTGATGAATGAAAAATGAATGAGAAGTAGATGGCAGCAAGCATAATATTCAGAAGATTAAACAAAACTTAATAAAGTTACTAAAGTTACAGAGACGGTCATTGCCTTGCAGCTAACGATGTTGGATGCAAATGCAGGGTACCAGGTTCAAACCTGAGTAGAGTCAAGCTTTCTTATGCCCAAGTCTCCGTGTTTCGGAGGGCACATTAAGCCGGCGGTCCCTCTGAGTTAACGAATTGCCACTGTTAACAAAAGTTAGCTAGAAGCACATCTGAATGCAGGTCTAGCAAGCTACCTCATAATGTAAAAATATTTATATGCTCAGAGTTTCTATCACTGCCGAGGCGCGACGCAGTTGTTGAGAAAATAACAGGCTTTAGCCTACTAGAAGAGGATTCTCTTAGAATTACTTCTAGAAAGTGGAAGAAGAAGATATACCTATGCATTTCTCTGCACTAAAGTGTATGAATTTTAATCGATTCGTATGCAGACCTAGGGATTACACTTATTATTTAAAATGATTATTTAAGTACCTTCTAAAATTATTTGTTAGTCGTTTCATTTAATACAGTAATTAAATATTACTAAATAAATTTGTATAAAACATCATTTATTTCAGCCCTACTTGTAAGTTAACTTCTATAAGACAAAAACTAACTAAAAAGTTCGACAGGCGGCTTTTATAAAAAAATTGTACTTACATTTCTTAAAAATTTTACAAATGATTAGATTATTCATACCTTTTAATAAATGTCCTGGAAAAAATTATCCCGACAATGATTTTGTTAACATATTGTTATTAAACCAATTACAAAAAACTTCGTTGTAAAAATTTACTAGCTAGAAGCTTTATCATGTTTTTGCCTGCAGGTTGCCATATAAATTAACAGAACCCTTACTTAATTTATATTTAAGGAAAAAAATGCTAGAATTATTCTTTCTTTTAGTATTTCATGAGAGTCATTCCATGTGAAAACACCGAAAAAAAGAAAAAATTGTTGCTGCACTGTTTCAGATTTTGCTTAAACTTTGTGGAAATATTCTTTAGGTCTTCCGGTCCACACAAAATAAAACAATTGAAATTGCATGAAAAGTCTTATTTTTTTACTTTGCGGTATTAGCTGTAAAATTTTTTCTATTAGAGATGTCTACTCGATCAAGGTGGCATATTGAAGTAGAAACATGGTAGTTTCTAAAAAAAATAAAAATTTACATAATTTATATATACCTGAAAAATAACATGGTATTGAAAATACATGTATTTTATTGATTTTTTGTAATTTTCAATGGGCTCCAGTGTCTGCGCTGTTGAATATAAAAGTTTAATCATTCTCAGATCTTAAAGTGATTATATCGTAAGAGAACAAAAATTTAAAATCGACTCTTTCAATCATCCCGTTTTGAAAAAATCTTTGCTTGAAATTTTGAGAATTTGCATATTTCAGGCTACAATTTGGACGTGTTTAGGAATAGACAAAAATTTGAAATTTACAGGATACTTAGTACTTACCTTTAGCTTCAAAAACTTCAAGGTTCTTTTTGGGATTATGCAAATATTTTGCAAATATTATTATACTCGTATTTATATATTTTGGGGAAATATGCAAATTTTTAAAATTTCAAGCAAAGCTTTCTCTTTAAACGCCTATATATCCGCGAGAGGGCAAATAACCACCCTGGATTTTGAAGCTAAAGGTAAGAACTAAGTATCCTGCAAATTTCAAATTTTTGTCTCTTACCAAACATGTTCAAATTGTAGCTTGAAATATGCAAATTTTTAAAATTTCAAGCAAAGCTTTATCTTTAAACGCCTATATATCCGCGAGAGGACCAATACCCAAAAAGGACCTTGATGGTTTTTGAAGTTAAAGGTAAGAACTAAATATCCTGAAAATTTCAAATTTTTGTCTCATCAAACACGTCCAAATTGTAGACTGAAATATGCAAATTTTTAAAATTTCAAGCAAAGCTTTCTCTTTAAACGCCTGTACATCCGCGAGAAGACAAATAACAAACCAGAACCTTGAAGGTTTTTGAAGTTAAAGGTAAGAACTAAGTATCCTGCAAATTTCAAATTTTTGTCTCTTACCAAACATGTCCAAATTGTAGCTTGAAATATGCAAATTTTTAAAATTTCAAGCAAAGCTTACTCTTTAAACGCCTATATATCCGCGAGAGGGCAAATAACCAACCTGGATTTTGAAGCTAAAGGTAAGAACTAAGTATCCTGCAAATTTCAAATTTTTGTCTCTTACCAAACATGTTCAAATTGTAGCTTGAAATATGCAAATTTTTAAAATTTCAAGCAAAGCTTTATCTTTAAACGCCTATATATCCGCGAGAGGGCAAATAACCAACCTGGACTTTGAAGGTTTTTGAAGCTAAAGGTAAGAACTAAGTATGCTGCAAATTTCAAATTTTTGTCTCTTACCAAACATGTCCAAATTGTAGCTTGAAATATGCAAATTTTTAAAATTTCAAGCAAAGCTTTCTCTTTAAACGCCTATATATCCGCGAGAGGGCAAATAACCAACCTGGACTTTGAAGGTTTTTGAAGTTAAAGGTAAGAACTAAGTATCCTGTAAATTTCAAATTTTTGTCTATTCCTAAACACGTCCAAATTGTAGCCTGAAATATGCAAATTCTCAAAATTTCAAAATTTCAAGCAAAGATTTTTTCAAAACGGGATGATTGAACGAGTCGATTTTAAATTTTTGTTCTCTTAGGATATAAGCACTTTAAGATCTGAGAATGATTAAACTTTTATATACAACAGCGCAGACACTGGAGCCCATTGAAAATCACAAAAAATCAATAAAATACATGTATTTTCAATATAATGTTATTTTTCAGGTATATATAAATTATGTAAATTTTTATTTTTTTTTAGAAACTACCATGTTTCTACTTCAAAATGCCACCTTGATCGAGTAGACATCTCTAATAGAAAAAATTTTACAGCTAAAACCGCAAAGCAAAAAAATAAGACTTTTCATGCAATTTCAATTGCTTTATTTTGTGTGGACCGGAAGTGACGCGTGCGAAAACTAAATCCTTGTGGATTCCGGTCCTTAGAACCCTAAAGAATATTTCCACAAAGTTTCAGCAAAATCTAAGATATGCTGGCTTTGCTGATTTGTTGATTTCATATGGAATGAAATACAAAATAACTTAGTCGCTTAATTATAACTTTGAGTAATTGTCTATTGAAATGTTAACAGATTTGTCAACTGTTTTTTTTGGCATTTTAAATTTTATTTTTTCATATTTTCTATTGCAAACGTTTGACGTTACCTCATTTTGAAGTTGGTGTTCGTAACTGACATTTTATATCTTTGTAATTAATCAGGTTCAATCAATTCAATAGTTTTAACTTTGGAATGAGGATTTTCCTTGCTAAAAAATCACAAACTATTAATTTTTTATAACAACTTTTTGTACTACCATTTGTACTCGTAGTTTACTAGTAAGTGATAAGTATAAAATTTTGATCTCCAGTAAAAATTTTTAGACAATTTTTGTAGAAAAGATTAAAAGTATAGAAATTTTCTATTATTTAACATATTATCGTATTCTTTTTTGACATAATCAACAGTAGCAAATACATAAAGCGATGCTGCTAAAATTTTAAGTTATTTTCTATCTTTAATTTAAAAAAAAAAGATAATTTTTCTTATCAAAGGAGGATCTTCCGATGGTATCCATTTTGGAAGGACGACGTGCGATTTTTCGTCCGTTTTTAGTTTGTTATAATATTATTTAGATTTCCAGAATCAAATTTGATTCTTGATGTTATTCCTGCATACGGCAAGGTATTGAGTTTATTTACGAGCGATGTTTTTTTGAAAATTTTAATATTACGACCACATGATGAAAATTTGGTCAGCCATTGGCGAATTGCTACATTTTTGGATTGTTAGATGATCATCAGTTATTATTTGGATGGATGATCAGCAATTATAAGTTGTTATTTCTGGATGATCCTAGATAAATTTTCTTCCGTCGTATTGCTTCTTGACAGAAGCGTCGTGACCTTTAACAATGCTTGTTAAAGGCGTTCATGGCAGATTATACCCCGGTCGTTTGCCATTGCCTTCCGAGGGGAGAGACGGTCAGAATAAAGTTCTTACTTCACTCGGATTCGAACCGGGTGATTAGCGTTCATAGTTAACTCGCGTGAACGCTATGCCTCGACCGCCTCTATAAATAATAGATAAAGATAAATTTGGAGAATTAAAATTTTGGAATGAAAAATTGAAGGTTAGAATAATCGGACTTACCTAATCATTAGTTTTATTTTTCTCTGAAGGTTAAAAAAGTTTCTTCTTTGGTTGTTTGAAAATACTAGGATTAATTAGTTTTCACGTTACCTGTTTGACGATTATACCTGAAGTTACCTTTCGTGATTTAATTATCTGACATTACGGAAATAATTATTAATGAATTTTTATTCTAAAAACGATGTAAAATCGATTTATGAACAAACTTCTGCAAACCTGTAATCTTGGAACATTTTGGTATATTTTTGGAAAAATACCATCTTCTATTATTATTAATCATACGAATCTCAACTATTCCATCCTAATCTTCTTTCGTATCTTTACCAAATTTGTGTTACACGATGTAAGTATTTTTGTAACTTTTATCGCTTCTTTTATGAGCTTTTGTTAAATTATTGAAATTTAATCATTTTTTATGGAAAAAAAATTAATTGTAAAAGAGTGATTTTCCAAAAATTCAATAATATGTTATCGATCTTTTTATTGGAATTAATGCTTAATTATTTGCAATAATTTTTATTGGTTAACCAATTGAATGCGTCAAGACAATATGGGTATTAAATTTTATAGTTCAAATTTAAGTTTTACGAAGTGTCATTCCGTAATAATATAGTAATTTATTTTGTGGCTTCTCTTAATCTTAATTAATTAAGGATATTATCTCTTATTAAATAATTTTAAATATTAAGTTTAGGTCAGAGTACATCACTGATCACGTACTCATAACTACTTTTTGAAGGTAATAATTTTTAATTGTTGTTTTAAAATTAAATTTTATTTTTATTCATACTCTAGTAAAATTAATTATTTTATGTTATTTTATTTATATGTAGGTTTAATTAATAATTAATTTTTGTAAATTAATAATAAAACATAATAACACAATATAATAAAAAAAAGGTCGAGAATTGCTAATCGGCGACACAAATTACAAAGCTAGCAAAACACAACAAAAGAAATTTGCACATGTGCTATTATATCGAGTATAAAAAGGTTTATGATTCTGTTCCTCACGATTAGCTTATCGATATTATTAATAATTTACAAAATTGACCCCAAAATTATAGATTATTATCTTCAATGATGTCGATGTAGAATACACTCTTGTCTTAAGTAATGGAACCAAACTGGAATCAATTAAAATCAATCTGAGAATTTTTCAAAGAGATTCATTGAGTGCATTTTGATTTTGTTTACCATAACGCATTTACTTTACATGGACGACTTAATGCTTGGACATATACTCCAGGACAGTAGATCAGCTTCAAAACTTAATAGAATGTACTAAATTATTCAGTCGTGATATTTGTATGGAATTTGGTTTTGACAAATGTGCAAAAATCAACATAACATCGGGTACTCCAATCGCAAATTCAGATATTTTGAATGAAATTCCTCAATTGCTACCGAATAAATTTTATAAATATTTAGGAATGCAGCAATATTTTGTTTTAAATCATACATTTCTTAAAAACGAATTTAAACAAAAATATATCAGAAAACAATAAATTTTACTCAAGTCAAAATTAAAGACAATTTTAGACTCCATTGGAATTAATAAGGAGATGTCAGTATAATGGCTAAGAGAGGATTGTTACATTTAGAAACCTAAGGATTCATGTGTGCTATTCAAGATGGAGTTATTGCAACCATAACTAAAAAAAAATACATAATGAATCTGGACGTTTCAGATCACTGTAGAAAATGTTACGTCCTCAACGAAACAATGGAACACATAACAGCCGGTTGCTCGTACTTGACTCCTACTGACTACTTCCGAAGGTTTTATTCAATTCTTATTTTAATTAAGTGTATATTATGCCATTCTGTCTGTCGAAGGAAAGAATGTAACTTACTTTCACCCCTTAATTGTCTCATAGGTAGCCGGTTATGGAACTTTCACCCCTTAGTAATTAAAGGTAGGTCTTTTGCCACAGTTTCAAACACGAAAACATTTATAATATAGTTACTTCTTTTTGGGAAAAGTTCTTCTCTCAGTGGATACCCACTACAATAGATTATAATAAACAATTAGCGAAATTAGAAAGGATCAGGTTCAAGTGTTTGCTAATGTTGCATAATTTGGTTGTATAAATGCAATGTTTATTATTTAAACAATGTTCCGTTTCACTTAAAAGGATCAAGAGCTTATAACAAGGACGGGAGATTTAAAATTCAATATTGAACATTGCAAATCTTATTTTGAATGACTACTGGAAATAATTGGTAAACAAACTTGAAATTAGTAATTAAAATATAATAGACTAGACATTAATTTGCTAGTTTCCAAAAACGTATCTTGCATAGCCAAATAAATCATAATTTATAATGCATTTTCCTTTTCAAGGATTCCTATACGAAATGTGTATCATTGATTTGATACTGTGATTGTATCACATCAAGTATGGATAATCATACATAATAACAAGTAGGTAGCACATAAGCGATTTTTTGCAAAAGTTTTCAATTACTGTAGATACGAGTACTTGTACATAAAACACTTAATGGCAACATATAAAGTTTACATTATAACGAGTTTTTCAATGTTTTGAATTGGAACTTTGAAATTATATCATGTTACTTGTCTTTTTCAACTCCTTGGGGATCAACTTTCAGACACGACAAAGACTTTGTTAAAAAAGTAAATTTGAAGATACTATTCTTTCCCAAATTAACCGCAAGATTGCTTTTTAAGGGAAATTTTTACAGCGTCATCGATCTTCTAAGGTGCACAATACCTAAAAGAAGATTTTCGTTATTTTGCTTACTAATCTATTAAACGATATTTAAGTGCATTTGAGTGGGTGGTTCTAAAAACTAAAATGAAACGGGTGGAAGCAATTTCAGAGCTAGGTGATTTCAATTTAAAATGAAAAGCTGTTAATGTGAGATTGGAGAGCATAAAAAGTACAAATGCATCATGCCATGAAAGAGGCTGCTGCAGCACAAGTTCGAAGTAGAAAATTTCGAGATTAGGTTCTTTGTGTTCACTTGGTTGTATTAAAATTTGAAATATTTCAGAATTGCATGCAATACCAACCAAGAGATTTTTGCAGTCTATTATTCCATTTAACTAATTTGTAATCATTTTCCTCATTGTTATGTATAAAAACGTGGTGAAATGTTTCCAGTTGATGCAAAACAACATAATTGTGTTAATTTTCCAGTTTGTAGTTTTATAATTAAATCGAAAAAGCCTGTTAATCTTTGTTAAACTTTTTCAAATGGTGGTATAAAACGCTATTCAAATTTTTAAAAAGCTTTTTATTAAAAAAACTGAGATTTAATGTTGATGCTGGTGCCATAGAATTACTCTCGGGAAGTAAAAATAGTAAATAATGGAGGTAAAGTTGTAAAAGTTGTAAATATGTAGTAAGTGTATTAAAAGTTTGCATCATTAATTCACATTTAAGTAAATTAGGTGAATTTACATAAAAATTTTATAAAATTGTACTTGATTATGAAATGCGAGACATAGTTTTAATATAAGACGTTTTGGTAGTTTTTAAAGTGTTATCGTCAGCAGTAACGAGAACTTCATTATGTATCGTGTCTTTTAAATGTCAACCAAGGTTCGTTTGTAAATTACGTTTATTACAACTAAGTGCGTGCTCCGGGCCCTTGATAAGACTTATCTTTTGCGAGCCACATCAAGTAATTACATTGTTTCGGATAAAATTAACTTATCCGAAACGAGTGTATAAAGACTTCGTTACTTCTTTACTTCCTACATAAGTGTTTAATTCTAAAATACGTTTATTTTAAATTTCACTAGGGAACCTTACCTTATTTAACCCACTTTATTATATTACAGGTGTTAAATAAATTTTATACATTTTGCACTTAAGTGAATTGAAATGTAAACATTTAACACAATGTTTGCAATAAAAACAATTCCTTATAACAACATTAAATTTGCGTATGGAACATTTCAAACATTTACACGATGTATAAATTTAATAAACTTTATTCTAACGAACGCAATTGACCTATACAAGTCATATATTTAATTGTACAAATTGTATTATTCAGTTGAGAAACTCAGAAAAGCAAACGTTATAATTACAATTACATGAATTTCCCTCAAGAAATTTTACCAGCTTTTCCAAACAATACAGTTGGCGTTTGTTCTCCAGATAGACTCCACTTTTATTAATATGAATTAGTGTCTTGGGAGATGAAGAAAATTTAGCATTCATTTCAAAAGTTTAAACTTATTTGCGTATAAAATTATACGTTACAATAATAAAATTTTTAATTCCAGTTGCCTTACCTACCTTTAATTGGCTTTAATTAAATTAACCACCATCAGTATCACCATACCATGATTGATTACTCTTGGCTAAAATATTATCATAATAAGATTAACTAACCAATTTATCTGTCATTGAATAAAGGATGATGTTCTACAACCATGTGTAACTGCTATTAAAATTAGTGGATGACACTAATAAAACGGTTAATGTTGGGTACTTAAATCAGAATGTTCAGCATTCCATGTTTTAGAAACAAAGCAAATATCGACGGGTATTATATAACCTAATGGGTAGTTGATATTCTATCAGTTCGCGTAATCCAAATTGTAATGACAATTATTGATTTTTCCAATCGCGATTCCAACTTAATTACTCTTCTCTGCAGCCATAAAAAGCCACATACGTACATATCGTCAAAATTGAAAAAATAAAATGCACGTTAGTTAACCTAATCGTTTATTTAGATAAGAAGTACATCGATCAACACATTTTAATTATAAATAAATTAGGTATTTGCTTTGTACCCAAAACAATTTTCAATTCAGTTTTTTAACCACTCTTCTTCTGCGTTATCCTGAAAGTTAAAAAAGTTTTACGCAAACACTAATCTACTTGTTTATTCTGTTTACCTCTTCCACCTCATCAGTCGATCTTTTTCCGAGTGACGATGAAGCCTCGCTTTTCTAAAAAAAAAACATAATTAATCTGTTAAATAATTTACAATATTACAAAAATAATGTGTTGGTGTGTCGTTCACTTTTTATACATCCGAAAGTGTATAAGCGCATTGAAATCCATTAAACCATTAGGTTAATTTTAGTAGTTACAAAAAAATTATAACAAATGCACACATCGCAAATTTATTACCACTTACTAAAATTATTACTAACAGTTACAGCAATAATAATCGTTTAAGTACAATCATTTCAATTACCCCACCGAAACAATCATTCTGTATTGCATTGTAAGATCAACTTTAATACTGCACTTTCCCACACAAAAATAATTTATTGCATTGTTAATTGTAACGGTGTGTTTACAAAATTTTTAGATTGGAAACGTGATTTGGTTTATGAATTTAACAATTTATACGACAATTAAAAAGATTAATTAAATTTATCTCGTTTACTATCAGAATTTAATATTTCAAATTAAAAATTTACTTACCCCCCACGCTAATGGCGCCGATGCTAGAGATTGTGGATTGTTCAAAAATTGTTGGTATCCCTGCATTGGAAGCTGTTGACTTGATCCCCAACTTGATCCCCAACTTGATCCAGCAGAAGGCCCTTGACTTGGTATTTGGCTTAAAAGTTGCTCCATTCCTTGTTGGCCTTGCATTGTAGGACTTCCTTGGAAATAGTTTGTTGATCCACCCATTGATTGGGATCCTAACCAAGGATTTTGATTTTGTTGTTGCTGAGATTCGGCGTAGTTATTTTGTAATGAATTAAGAGGTATGCCTGGTACAGAATTGCTGTTGCTATCAAATTGAGAAAATAGACCTTGTTGACTACCTGCATCTGGGGCAGAAGGTGCACTCAATAAATGATTATAGTTCATTGATGGATCAGGATTATAGTTGTAATTCACTTGAGGTTGTGCATTTAAATTAATGTTGCTACCATATATAGAAGGTCCACTTGAGCCCCATTGGCTTCCAAAAGGAGATTGAGGGGATGGATTAAAGTCATTTTGACTGGAGGATGATGACCACTGAGAGCCTCCACTTGGTAGTGGATTTAAACCAAATTGTGAGTTGTCGTTATTTTGAAATCCAAACTGAGGACCTGAATTCCACTGTGCATTATTAGGTAGACCTAAAGTAGCCATATTATTATTACTACTAGATTGGGAATTCCACTGTCCATTATTAGGTAGACCTAAAGTAGCCATATTATTATTACTACTAGATTGGGAATTCCATGGTGCACTATTGGGTAGATCTAAAGTAGCCAAATTATTATTACTACTAGATTGGGAATTCCACTGTCCATTATTAGGTAGACCTAAAGTAGCCATATTATTATTACTGCTAGATTGGGAAGGCAAATTCCATTGAGAAGAGGCAGAAGGTTGCTGAATTTGACTCCACGGAGTAATAGAATTCCATCGGGTGGTTTCTTGAAGTTGAGGTGCAAGACCCGATGGAGCTGTTAATCCGAACTGACTATTTACATTAAAAGGAGATGGCAAACCAGCAAAGAGAGTTCCTGCTCCAAGTGATGCTCCAAGTCCTCCAAGTGTTGTCTTGAATGTTTTGAAGGTTTTCACCGGCGATCCAAACATCCTTCTAGTAATCATAATTGAAGAACCACCTCCTGGAAGAGCTTCATGTTTCCTAATTTCGTTGAAAGTTCCATCTCTTCCTTGCCCTTGAAGAACTACTTCGTTTCCATTTGCCTAAAAAATAAATTAAAAATTATGTTAGTCGATCTATCACTTTTCATTATTATATTCCAACTTTTAAAAATTTAAAAATAAGTAATAACCATACCTGAATTATTAAAATTATAGCAATGGCCAAAATAGTTTTCATGTGCACCATCGTAGCTCTCAGTTCTTAATGAGTCGATTCTCAATCAAAATTCGTTTAAAAAGGTTATATGAGTTTTACACCTACATGAGATTTGCAATATTAAAACTAATCGCACACTTTTTGTTTTAGTCAATCAAAGCGTTAGTTAACCAATAATTTCCTAATTAAAATTTACGGTAAAATTGAACCTTAACTATAATTACTATTTTATAAAATATAGCACGAATATTTATTATTAATTATATCGAAATAAGTCTATTTTATTTAGTAACTTTTTTAAGTGAAATGTTCACTTAGCTAGAAAATCTTTAACTGCAGTATTTAAATTCTGCAATTAGTATCTTTGGGGGATTCAATTAAAAAGCAAATTTTCTCTCAAACCAAGTAGGAAGGAAGACTATAATGTAAAAATTTAATTTTTATGCATCCAACAGTAGCATTAAAAATGTTGTAAAAATTATATTGTGAAAATATTCAATGGAATACTTGTGAAACATCCATTTCTGTTTTCGACAGTTAATTTCCCTTTCTCAAATTGTGCAGAATAAATAATAATTTGGGTGTTTAATCGATAAACATTTATTTTTAACTTCCCTCTTCATAATTAAACAAACACAGATACCTACATTTTTGTCCGACATTTAATGAAATTAACTATAATCAATAAACTAAATGACAAAATCGGGAATATTTTTCACAAATAAACAACAATTTGCACTATTTTTCTTAAAAATCAGTGTTTTACTATTATTAACTAGAAATTTTAAAGATTTCTCTCCCTCGAGGAGATATTAAAACGAAGCAATAATTAATAATATTAGAATATAATATTAGCTTTCTGCTTTAAAATTAAAATTTTAAATTTTCAGTTGGTACATTGCCTTCGGTCGTCTTGATCAAGAAACTTTTCCTTCTTCTTCAACTTAGTTTAGGCCTGTTATTTCCAACAACTGTGTGGCAGTGTTGTATGTGTTTCCTTGGCAGTGTTGGTTCTGTGAGCCTATAAATGTTTTACATCCATTAGGTAGCTTGCTAGGCTGGCCTTCAGATGTTGAAGGTTGAACCCGATACTTCGCAGTCGCAGTTTATTGCGTTAGCTGCAAGACAATGACCGTCCTCTTTATTAATTCATGCTAAAACTGTTTCATTTTGTACTAACAACTCACTTTAATCAGAAATACAGTTTTCAATATAAAAAACGGTTGGGGTAGGTAACCGAACTGATGTGTCTGATGGTGGCGAGCAAAATTAAAATTCAAATGTATGCAGGTAAAGCATAATAAATTATACTGTTTTTGTTGGTAGAATAACTTTTATGTCCAGTCAAAAGTAAAGGAACTTGTGAATTTTTTTACTGAAGTATTTGACTAGCAGCTAACTGTGGAATAATAGCAAACGCCAGGAATTTTGTTCGCAGTTTTACTATAAAATAAGAAAATGAAACAATTAACGTCCACAATACCAACTATTAGTTTTAAATTAGAGCATATCAGATGGTGCAAAATAAATTAACCATTGTGTATTTTAAAATTTCACGTGTAAAATACACTGTAAGTTTCTAAATTATGCCTGACTAATGATGATTTAGTATAAAGCTCAAAGATGTGTAATATCACTTTCACATTAATTTCCACCCTCCCCTTTTTATCATTAATAATTTTCGTTAAGAAGAAGAGCTTTTTCGATTTCCATTTTCCTCGTTAGATTCGGATGAACCGCCACCTATCCTAAGTACGCATCTGTATATAGAGTTCAATTATTCCTTAGTAACTAGGCGGAGCTAATATGTAGAAACGAATATTCGTCAGGTCGGGTCTATGTTGGTGTCAATTGGTGGAATTCGGTACCACGCGTTTTTCCTCTATGTCTACTGCGCTGCAAATTTTTCTCCGCCTAGTCACTAAGGAAAAATTTCACAAAAATTTCAAATAATGAAACATAAGAGGGTGTTCAAAAATTTTAACATTTCAAGAACTTATATATATTTCGGAAAGACCACGGTGTTGAGTGATGTGATCGCTGGTTGAGTTACGGAGCGGAAATTCTGGGTTCTTTTTTTTTTCTTCTTTCAATTTCTTCGCCCGGCCTTCCGGTGGACATCCACACGCTGTGGTGAAAAGTTGTAGTAGAAAGAGTAGCAAGAGAGGATTAATCCACCTCGTGAAATGGATTGTAAAGACTTCAATAGAAGTGGCAATATTCCGACAGGAATGGAAAAGCCCTTGATTGATATATTTCGGACTTCTTTTAATACATTGCAAGATAAGTAAAATATCACACCACACCAAGCTACAGTTTAACAACTGCTTATCCGTTCCCATTCGCTAAGTCGCATTCGAGATATGGTCATGGTTCATAAGCTTTTTGTGTTTTCTTTACAGGTGCTAGGGAGCTGGCCCATCGCACCGAACCCCAACCTAGAAGACCAGAGACAGGTCTAGAATAAAGTTCTTACTTCACTCGTATTTGAACCGGGCATTGAGCGTTCATAGTCAACTTTCTTCGACTACTATGCTCCGACAGTCTCTAAGATATTATAATTATTACTTTGGTTATTACGGTTTGATCTATTTCCTTTGTGTTTTTACTAATTAATGTGGGATTTAATTTTCTTAAATTAGTATTATATTTTAATAAATTACGAATTAAGGTAATAAAATTAATATTGTATTTGAGCTTTCAACTGCATTAATGATCTATTTAGATCATTAATGACCGCATTCTCAACTATAATATTTCTTATTATTTTAATGGATGGTCAACTAAAACGTTTAAAGATTTTTATTTTTGTATATTTCTTATATTTTAAATTCAAATTTTTTAAACATTATTTTTATTAATTGTATTATTTAATTCGTAATTTATTAAAATATGATACTAATAATTGATTTTCACGGATGAATAATAAAATTAATCAATTTTAATTTCCTTAAATAATAATTTGGTTATGCCCCAGGAATTAAAAATGACCAATATTTTTCTTGCAGTAACCGATTGGAGTTAAAAAAAAACTTGGTGGGCGCCAGCCACCCGCATAGATTTATACTTAATTAAATATCATTTTCTTTGGTATGGTAGTCATTTACTTTACAAACAATATAAATCATTCGATTTTCCATGGAACAACAATCACGATAACAGTCACTTTAAATCATCAAAACATTTTGTAGTTGATTGTATTTTCTTTATGAAAATAATTGTCTCCAAAATTATAGAAAAACTAAAACATTTGAAGCAGATGAAAATATTTTTACGAACTTCTACCGTTAGGTGTAATGTAACCCATGAAGAAGGATTATAAAGATCCAATTATTTCCATAATTTCTCTCTCCAGTAAAGCGTAACATGTTAAATAAGCAATATTATGCTTTGTATAGGATGTAATAAAATTAATTTACTATATCATTTGCTTTGTCATTTTCATGACTTAATGGTGGCAGAAAAGTGTTACTTTTGATGCCTAGTCTGGTAAGAAAATTTTCTTGTCTAAAAGTTGTTTTTATTTAGAACATCGTTTATTGATCTGGGGGTCGCCAACATGTACAGATAAGGAAGGTTGCTAAACTTGGGTCACCAAACTCCAGAAGGTCGCAAGGAATTCCAGGGTCTTCACAAAGGATAAAAATAACATTTTATTGACTTTTTAAGGGTTAAGAAGCAAAAATAGGTCATTCCTATTCCTGAGAGGGTTGCGAGCTTTTTCCTTTCTTGTTTTTAGCTCTTTTAGCAACACAAAAACGGTTAAGAAACGATGACTTAGAAAATAAAGAAATTCTTTCATGGTGGTTTGTTTAATCATGTTAATCTGGTAAAAACCTATAAAATTAAAATATTATTTTCTTCAATATGCGAAGCAGGAAATCGAGTTATAATCCTGGTTGAGTCGGATTATTCCTGTTATCTCATGTCAAAGTTCGATTATGATGTACTTAGGATATGAGGAAGACAATTTGAAACCACCTCCTTAATTACATTTCATAAGTAAATCATCTTGTCTTCGAAAAAGTTTATCGCATACGCAATATGCATTGTGTTTGGCACGCGAAGAAAAGAATTTAAAAAGTTTTAAGATTTTGATCAACGACATTCATTGCACGAAAATGTTTATGCAAAATAAATATTCAATTTTAAATAATTCTAAGCTAACAAATTTAATTAATCTTAAATAAGAAGACTGCTATTATAGGTAATTATTAGAGCACGGATTCTAGGCAATTTGCCTTTTTGTCCTTTATTTAGGCAATTCAAAATTATAAATACAGAAATGCCGTTCAAACGATTTTGAAAATTTTGAACCCTACTTTTATTTGCCTAAATGCCTATTTTTGATGTTACTGACCTAAAATGGATTTTTAATGCCTAAAAAGCCTAAACCAATGATTTATCCCGTTTACATTACTAAAAGACAGAAATAGATAGAAAACTGGCAGTGGTCGTTGAGTCAGCGCTTCGTATCCACGCGTATTAATAAAACTGTGGAAATTACTTTAGCCCAAGAGGTGGCGACAGATTTCAGAAATCCTGAATGGCTTTAAGTCAGATAGGTACCCTCTAAATACAAAACCGTAAATGGCAGAGGTTCTCCAGGTCTGATGGGGGGGGGGGGGTGAATTTTCCAAACACTTAAAAAAAATCGTAAATTTATTTGGTAACTTAAAAAAAATAGTAACCTCCCAAATTAGTAGCACCATATGCAAATAGAGGAGAAAATTAATAACACCATCTATTTAGGACGGAAGAAAGCTTACATAAAAATTTGTATAGTATTTTTATTTTCCATCCTTATAGGTCTTAATTCTTAATCGTTATTAAAAATTTTTTAACTAATTTTTTTAAATATTATGTTTATAAGTTTCTGTAATGAAAAACACATATTGCCTAAAAACCCCGAAATTCTTAATTATTGCGCCTATTTCAATGATTTTTATAGCTTAAAATTGTGCCTTTTTTAACATTTTTTACGTCCTAAAATCCGTGCTCTAGTAATTATGTACTGTGTACATACATGGGTCTATCAAGATTGTAATGCTATTCTGGAAATATAATATACACCGTCATTTTTAAGCAGAAAATCGATTCACGTTTTAATAGTTGAACATATGAAATTAAAGTTTTATTTACTTCATTTGTACCTATTATCAATATTATGCTTTTCATTCTTTTATTGTATTTTGTAATTGTATTACAAAAGGTAAATATTTTAATATTTATAATCAAAAAAAGAAGGAAATTGAATCAAAAGAGTACAGCGCATAAATTGGAGGCGCAACGTTTTATGCAAGGATACATAATATAATTTTGCAAACTAACGTTTACCAGATTAACCAATGGCGATTATCTATTATCAAAAGTCTTTCTGTTTTTCTTTATCAGCCTTTTCCGCCCACTGCTGGACATAAGCCTCTCCATATTATGAAGGTTATTTTGGCCATAACTCACATCGCTGGCCAGACGGGTTGGTGAGTAATCCGCAGATCGATTTTGGACTATAGTTGTTTTACATCCGGTAGCAGCTTGCTAGGCTAGCATTCAGATGTGCCTGTGGCCCTGTTTTTTTTGTTAACGGTGACGACAATTTGTCAACTCAGGGGGACCGCCGGCTTAACGTGCCCTCCAAAGGGATTTGGATTTGGGATCCAAACGGATTATTAAAAGTATTCCATTAAAATAACGAATTCGAGGATCCTATTGTACTAAACCAAATGGAACAATATTCGAAGAACATCCTGAGTGCCCAAGATGTCGAGATTGAATGGAAACAAGTCCATGGGACTGATAAAAATCTAGAAAAATGTGAAAAGGAGAACTACAAGACATTAAAAAAAAATAAACAAAAGAATCAATGTAGATTATTTGAAAAGAAAGAACCGCAAAGAATAGAAAATAAAGAAAATCTGTTGCAATAACAAAAAGAAAATGAGATGGAAGTAAAGAGAGAAGAAATGGGCTTTAGAGAATTTGCCGAAAATTGTTTAGGAAAATTAAAGAAGAGTACCCACATATTATGAAAATTTAGGGGAATGGATTAGCGTCATTTGAAAGGGTAGTATAAATTTTATTTTAGTTCAAACCAGATTACCTGTAGATTTCATCTAAATATGATTGAGAGGAAAAGAGATTTTCTAATTTTAAAATTATATAATTTTTATTTTTCTAATTAATTGACATGTTATGAGAGAAGAGATAATTTTAAATAAAGCGGCTGTATCAGAGGAAATTTGTAAATGATCAAAGCTTTATTCTACAGTAAAGTTTAATTAGGCTTTTAAAAAGTTTTTGGGGTAATGCTATGATTAAAAATTTTACCATAATTACATTTTTAATTTTTTGCATTTGGCGGGATTTGATATTGATTAATCGCGAGTGTCAAAAAATTGTTTTTAATAATTTGCAGCGCAGGTAAGGCAAATTACGAGGATATGGTAAAAACTCTTTTTTATTATAGTTTTGGATTTTAAAAATTTGATTTTGGTAAGAGAACGGTTGCCGATATCGTACAGTCCATCTAAAGGTACTCCTGGTCCAATAAAGGCGGAATTATTATTATTTATGATAGTATAAAAGGAATAATATTGATGCCATCCTCTTTGAAACCTCTACTCTTTACCCCCTCATCGCTATAAGTTTGTCTGAAACAAAAACTGCCCTCTGGATTGCAACCCCTAATGAGAGGGTTAGTACACCAAAAGCCAGAGTCTGCAACAATCCGGAGAGAACCTCTCCAGTTTGTTTTGCCACGATGGAAATTTAGACCAGCTCTTTATTTGGGCGGTGGCTGGATCGGGGTTCTGTAAATAATAGGTAGCTAAGGGTGAAAAAACAATAAAACACCTATGATGGTAAATGTGCTTTAATTCAATGATAACAGAATCTGAGATGCTCTTACAGTTCCAAACAATTGCAATGTATAAATTACTGTGGTAAAACTGCACAGTAGCAAATGAAATAATGAGCGGTTCATTCACAAAGAGCTCCGTCGTAAATATAAACAAGTACCAAACAAGATAACAACACTAAGGTTGTACAATTTGAAAACAAAGCACACACACGTTGATGCTTTCGATATGGAAAAATAAAAATGCTTACCTCGATATCTCGCTAAGCTTACAATATCAAAGATGACAGGCACTTCCAATCGAGACCAACGGGTGCTATTCAGGTGAAGCTGGATCTTGTTGAACTATCTAAAAACAGTAGCACTTGATAGAACTACGCGCACAGATAAACACGGCTTGGATTAGATGATGATGTATTGAGAGCAGGTGAAATGCTGATCGAACGAAACTTCGTTACAGTTGGAGAATCCAAGATGGCAATCGATCGGTTTGATGTTGTAAGGAGACCAAAACAAACATCACAACTCGATACTTGTCAAAAAGATAAACAAGAACTGGCTTGCGCAAAACCTTGCGTGCGGGGAGAAATCGTGCAATATGCTGATAATGGTGAATTTTGTAAAATCCACAGGTGGTATACTTCCACAGTAGAAAAAACTGTGACGCTACAGCGAATGGCTTAAAGTAATGCTCAATAGAAATAGGAGCTGGCCAATTTAAAATAATGGATAAAGCACCAGTAATTCGGCACTAAAAGGCACTTTAAAACTCCGCACACGAAGGTCGAACGTACACATTCAATATCTCAAACCCAACTGATACGACTCAACCGCGTCCGACAGCAAGCCACATTGCGTTCAAAAATTGCAAGGTCAATGCTAAATGCATTTAAAAATGCATACAAGGCAATGGGCCGTACTCAGGGATATTGTGAAACGATATGAAAAGGAGAACAATATAACAAAGCAAAAATTTGTTACATGTCCTCTCTTCTTCTTTCCGATAAAATAAAAATTTTCTAATGCATATTTCTTTGTCCATTCTTTTCTCGCTGAATCTCTGAAGAAGCTGTCTTCTCTTGATTTCCTGTGCTATATTACTTTCTGCTTCTTCTGTAGCTTCTTCACAAATTAACAGATATAATTTTTTATTGTGTAATTATTATTGCGATGTATCAGAGTCTATAATAAACAGCTAGGCAATCAGTGGTGTGATGTACTTTTAAAATAATAACATAACGTAAACACGTTATGTTATTATATAGTGTTTTTCGCGAAACGGTATCACGTATCATTTTGACAAGCCGCTATTATTATAACGTGAACGTTATAATAAAGGTTTTCCTAACCATTATTGTGCGAAATATAACGGGCGTAATTTAGGTGCACTTATATTTCGCACTATAACGATTAGTTCACGTTATAATAATAGCGGCTTGTCAAAATGATACGTGATACCGTTTCGCGAAAAACACTATATAATAACATAACGTGTTTACGTTATGTTATTATTTTAAAAGTACATCACACCACTGAATGTGTGTCAACAAAATTTCGAATTGGTTCAACTTTTCACCAACCTAAAAATCACCTCCACACTGGGATCGAGTAGCACATCAATTAAAATTTGTAACACTAGAGTAATATGCCAAGAAGGATCCTTAAAATGTTAATGATCTAAAAAAGTTCAAAATTGATCTGTGAACAATGGGAAAGGCAAACCACCACCCAACATTAACATTTCCCTAGTACAGCCTCCTTGGCTAAGCCGGGAGGATTGCCGGACATCCGGAATCGGATAGCCACCTAAAGATGAATAACACTAAAACCCGTCCTTGGACGGGCTTTTCACCCACAGTACCTACCTAATGTAATAAAAAAAATTTCCAATATAATACATGCAAAAATCGTTGCTTCTGCTGACGAAAGAGTCCAATTTTTATATATTGTAATTTAGATAGTTAGGCAATGTTAATAACTTGAAATGAAAATATTAATTACTAATCTACATTGATTCAACATAACTGAGTGTACTACCTATTATAGCTGCTGATTTGAAAGAAAAAGGAATTGAACTGGAATTAAGAAATATCCGTATATGTAGTACCAGTAAACCCCGCTTTCAGAAAAAAAATCTAAAAAATTAATTCAAGTTATCAATGTTATAATAGCAATAAGTGTAATATAAAATATGTTAACTTGAAATTATTCTTCAGTTAATGTAATGAATTTCTAATATAGTATTAACATGATTCATCTCTATATTGTTTTAAATTAAAGATACAGATTCAATATTATGTTTACATTTATATTTCCTTCTGGCCGTCACATTAGACTTTTGTATAAAAATAAGTTAACTTCATTTTACGATACATTTAAGTTTTGTTTATCATATATTATAATAAATTTGTTGCTTTTTGCCAAATTACTACCATAAAATGAACTTTTAACATTAAAAATTATATATTATTTAAATCGTTTGATAAAAATTACATTTTTCAGATAAAAATGAAGTATAGTATCGGCCCTTCTAAAAAAATAAACCTTATGGAGCTTCTGATTTAAATCAAATTCAAATAAAGTTTTAGTTCAGTAAAAAACGAAAATTAATAGATTAATAAAATATTTAACAATTTATTTCCAGAAGTATAAAAACCTGATATTTAATTGATTTATATCTGTTATAATATAATCAAAATATAATATTTTTCGAAAATACCTGCAAGTTTATTGGAAAAAATAAGCCCTGAGTAGCCAATAGAAAGTCTGCAGTTTTTAAACTGCAATCTATTCTTGAGTTATACATTTTTGAAAATGGATAGGTTTTACCATAGGATTAGCATTATATGGGAGTTGTAACGCGCAGGTCCTGAGTTGTATCCCAGTACCGGCGAACTTTTTGTTTGAAAATTATATAATTTATTATCAGAATTAAAAAATTAACGACCTACAAATTACCATTCCAAATTTTTAATCATTAGACCACCGCGATTTCTTGTAATAATAGCCAATAGTAATAGCAGTTAACCTATACTATGGTATTTTTTTACTATGGTATTTTCAAAAATTCGTAACTCAAAACCTAAGTAGATACTAATCGACTAAAAGTCGAAAAAGTGATAATATTGTTTTAGCTACTAGAATCGCCAAAAAAATTGGGATCTAGATTAGCGACATACTCACTGTAATGTCCTCTTGTGCGATTCCAACTCAAAAGCTTAGGTTCGTTGTTCAACTCAATTGTCTCTGCATCTAACTTTGTATAAAATGTAAAAAGTTTAGAAATATATTATCATTAAAATTTTTAAATAACATATTTGATTAATACATAAATTAGCAAAGGGATTCGATCGGTTCCTTTTAACTAAACATACGTACATAGCAAAAGCTTAAATGTAGCAAAAACCCTTTTGAAATTCGGTATACATAGAGGACCCATAATTACTGCTCACAAAAGCTGGATTGGTTTAATAGTTTTTGGCGCCCTACTAAGAATAATTAATAATTCTATAAGTGCTATTTGATTAAACGTTGGTAGATAGTTATAATGTAGATATAACATCTGCAAATATATTTACTTCTATTATTATACCATTAAACCAGTATTATAGTAATTGATCGATTTTCTGGTGAACATTTCGTACATTTGCATGTCCGCGTGAAGTCATCTTAATTAATTTATTGAGTCTCGAAAGAAAATTTGTGTTCAGTAAATGTTTTTGCTGTTCCTTTCCATACACTCCTCAACTGTAATAAATTTAGAATCGCAATAAAAATCTCAAATAAAAAATAATGTAATTACTAAAGGGCTAACAAATATATGCTTTATAATAATTATTTCAGTATTTTAAAACAACCAAAATTACATTAAATCATTTTTGGAATTAAAATGCACAAAGCTGATACTACATTGAAAGTAAAAACGGATTCGTCAGACTGCGACATCATCAGGCAGGTAATAATATTTTATATGGCCTGATTCTACTAATCAGCAGGATTTATCAATTCGCGAATGAAAAAGAACATAACAACTTGCGGGTTAGCCTAAATGACCCCGAAAGGGGGCAACCAATAACTACTAAGAAACTTGATACTTGATACAATCACGGATGTTTATGGAGAGCCCCTCCAATGGACAAAGGAAAAAGGAAGTCATTCAGCTGAGCAGAGCACGGCTAAGGCAGATAGTAGGACTGTTTACCGGACACTGCTATCTAAATAGGCACATCAACATAATGGACGTCGTAGAAGATTCTGCATGTCGGCTATGCGGGGAAGAGGAGGAAACTCCACACCACATACTATGTATGCACAATACTAGCTCCAAAAAGGCTAAAACATCTTGACTGTCTCTATCCGACTCTCGGAAAGTTAAATCAAGTTGCCATAGGTCAAATCTTCTACTTTATAGAGGATACGAAACTATTGGAGTAAAATATGGAACGTGGGGTACAATAATAAGCCAGGAGCTTCAGGCAAGTAGGTCGAAAGAAATACAACGCATTCAGAAATTATAATAATAATTATGAAACAATAAAAGTAATTTGGAAGACTAAACACAGCAATAAAAGGACAACTATTTATGATACAGTTATAATATACAATTAAGCAAAAAGTAACAGTATAATACAAATTTAATTGCACTCTAATTCTATTGAAATTTTTCATAATTCTTTCACGGAGTATGAAAATTACACTAGCAATTACAATTGAAAAATATTTAGAAAAACGTTAAACTCAAATTGTAGAGTGGCATTATCATTTTAATTGTCAATTATGGCATAGCAAATAAGATTAAGCAATATAATACACCTTCAAATGATAGATACAGTAGAAAGAAAATATTTGAAAAATCGAAGTATTTAAGTACCTCAAATAGAAATTAGGTCGTTCAGCATTTATAATGCCTTAATTAACATTATAACAATAAACATAAACTGTAAGCAATAATATCATAATCACACTTTAATCAAAATATTTAGTCCGAATTGTTTCAATATCAATTGGACTTTTTCGATAATTGCAATTAATAACCACGCATACATCAGAAAATTACAAATGTTATTATATTAATAAAAGAAACCGTAGGTTTTTAATACCACCATGTAGGAGATCGAACTATTATTACAAGGACTAATATCATTAGATTCTTGATAAGTATAAATAAATATTATCGATTTGCGTCGTATCCCACAAAATACCGAAATAATTAGCTAAATCAAAATTAGACAATAAAATAGTTATGTATTTAGATTGGTTAATTATTAATTCGTAAATTATTAAAATACCCTTACTAAAATAATTATGTATTTCAATAATTTGTTTACAAATGCGATGAATTGCCATTCAATTGAAAAATGATTTAAAAAATTTGTTACTCCAATAAAACTTAATTTTTTGTCATAATAGCGTTTGTTGTAACAAAACAGATTAATTTGTTTTGTCACACTATAACTTGAAAACTTTAATTAACTTCATATTCTATCTTTGTGTTGTGATAACAAAACAATTAACTTACTGTAATACGAATAATACTTTTATCGAATGTCAGGTAAATTAACTTTTAAATTTTGGTCTTGGGCAAATATTGATTGCAATTTTTATGAAATAAATTACTCATTGTATGTAAATTACATCGTTTTGGTTTTTGCTAAATGCAATAATTTGAATAATTTCACACACAAATTAATGTTATTTATATTAATCTATTGTTTACTTAATTTTAATTAAAATGGTGTTTATCCGTAACAATGAATTAGTATTTCTTAAAAAATTACTTCAACAAATTATTGTTTATTTAATATTGATTTATTGATCTAAACGTCGTAAGTGGCGAGATTTATAGTAACTTTTGCTATGTATTGAAAACTAATTTAACCCCAATTATTATAATAGCATTTCTCGAAAGAGGAAGGTTATTAATTAATAATAACCAAAAGTATGTAATAACTAATAAATCAAATGCGGGGAACACATTTTAATTTATTGGTTTCTAAAGTTTCAGTCCTGCAAATAGGTAAAGTAATTGTGCCTTTCTTGATAGAGGCATGAATTTTGATACACTTGCAGATCACACATTGCTGACTTGACCATTTTTGGCTTTAAGGCAATTTTAAATTTCTTAAAGCAAAATTGACCACCATTTTAAAAATAGTATACTAAGCACAATTTTCACATAACTAACAAACGATTAATTTTTATTCAAAAAAACTGATGATGATGGAGGCTACACCACAAATATAAAATTCTTGAATTTTTTTTAATAAATTTAATAAGGTACGTGGTCAATGCATAATAATTTATGCACTACTTATTATTATATGCGTCATTTGAAATTGAAATAATTTTAAAGTATTGAAATGCGAGATATCAATCAGATGCGTGTAAGCATCTAATCCACGCTTCTGATTTTTATACTGCATGAACAGCGTGACTAATAGTTTTTACGCCAAATACGTTTCTTTTGCTCAAAAATATATTGCCGTTAATTTTACAGGATATAAAATTTTAACGAAATTATTCAATAATCCATTCGTCATTTTTAATTAAGGCTGCAATATAAAATCGAACAACTAAAAATGTTTATCGGTGTATAGTCTAAAACTATGCTAAAATTAATGCTAACATTATTAAAGACACAATTATTTTATCACCTATCTGCAATACTAAAAATTGAAGAACTGATTGTACGCTACGTGCCAGGATCTGCTAAGCTTACAGCTTAGCTTATTATAATATGGTTATACAGCAATCTAAATCACATCAATCAATCATTCAATCAACAATCAACAAACTCTATATTTAAATTAATATTTACAAACAGTTTGCCCCTGAACCGACAAAGCCGATGCAAAGGCAATTAATTTATTTAGCAAAAATTATTTTTGCTGCTCTTGCGGTGGCGTATCAGCAACATGGGATGGCGGGTGTTGATCCAGATTCCTCCCACGTGAAATACTCCCTGGAAAACGAATACAAAAACCAGGCTACATTATTTAAATCACGTCAAGTTTGCCCAAAATTTGTTGCCGTTAATGTTATCGAGTACAGTGGAATCGCGGTAACGTGAACATTCCATAACGTGAATACCTAGTTTGATAATATCTTAGGTATTCCAAAACATAAACAAACAAATGTGAAAAAAAATGTAAAATTGTTTAATAATATCATACGCGATTCTAGGAACAACATGTCCCGACATCACTATTTTACGTGCCAAGTCGTTCAGACAAATAGTCCTGCTGGCAATTGGTGTTATTTATGGCTTCTGGAAACATCTGGCAAGCTAAAATTATTACTCTTTATGCGCGAACCACTACCTGTCTTGGTGCGCAAGTTTTACGATAATATCCGACTTCATTTGTTCACAACAACAAAATTCCGTTCTTTTTTAGTAACGCCAAGTTCGCCACGTTGGATTTTTCTACCATCTGAGATCAGTATTGCTACGAACTACATCATCGGCTATCTGAAAGGTTCGAGCAATATCTTAGAACAGTATTCACTGTATTCGTGACAACATGGGTCAAGTGTCACCCGTTAATTTGCGACAAGATCTCCAATATTTACCTTCAAAGCCACACGTCAACTTTCGATTTGAAAGGAGCGTCTGTCACCGTAAGTGTGTAAACTTACTAGATCTCCACGTAAGTAATATTTTATCTTTTCCAATTCGTGCATACTGATATGTATTTTAGCTTTTATATTTCATTCTTGGATAATCAATAGAAGTTAATGTGAGGGTGATCTTGTTTATTTACGGTGGGAACACTCATGTGACACCACATATTTATTTATACTGTGTGTATTATTTTGCACGGTCATATTACATTGCAATTATATTGGAACTGTGAATGCTCTCAATTATTTTTGTCAATTAAAGCAATGCAGTCAAAACTCTCTAAATCGACCTCTCTTTAATTTGAAATATTCGCTAAATCGAATTATTTATTTGGCACGTTCAACTAACTTAAAATCCAATTCTTACTCTCTAACTCGAACTCCCCCTAATTCGAACAAATTTTAATACATTATGAGAATTCGATTTAGAGAGTTTTAACTGTATTACCTTCACTTGTGTTTTATTGTAGTTTCTCAAACTAATTTTCTTTCAGGATTCACGACCTCGCTTCTGCAACGAATCGTGGGCTAGTTTACAACATCATGGCTACAAAAACTGGAGAGGTTCTCTCCGGATTTCTACAGAATCTGGTCTTTGTTTTGGTGAACCCTCTCATTAGGAGTTGTGTCACAGAGGGCTATGTTTCAAAATTTGTGAATTACCAAGAATTATGTATAAAAGAATTTGACTGCGTTACTCACCTACACTGAATGTGGCTGACTGGGAACGTTACTGGGAATTTTTAGATCAAATTCACGAACCATTAAATTGAGAAAATGGCTTTAATGATTGGCGTCATATTTATCGGTGTATCCGTTTGCACGACCGACGCTTCCTATGATCACCTTTCTACTTGCCAGATATATAACAAATGGATAAGCGAAAACCTTTGACATAGACTTGGGCAAAAGGAAGATATTTGAGACCAGTTATTGGGTTAAGTGCTTGAAAGAGTCATCAACGTTATATTGACTTTGGCTGATAATAATGTATTCTTCAGAGGAGACAGTGAATCATTATATTAATAGTATCCTGACAATTTATGATTCTGTTTTAAAAGAGCTCTTGTCAAATTAACGTTGACAAGTTTGAAAGCAACCGAGCAAAAATTTGGATGTAAAAATAAGATGGAATATAAAAATCTTGAGCATCACAAAAGTTGCATCCAATACACTGCAGAGTAAAAACTTAAACGAAGAGCGTCAAAACTTTTGGAAACTGCTAAGAGAGATATTGTAAAGGTTAGGGGAAGACCCGAGGAAATTGTAAATGAAGCAGCTGATTTAGCTCGTGGTTGGAGAATTGATTCAAGTTTAAAAAGTCACAGAATCCGCAAAGTGAGAAAACGATTTGATGAGTTGACATGTAACCAACGACTCTCTCTCCAGTCGCATCCTCATGACTAAAGCACGGATCTTAGGACTTAAAAAATGTTAAAAAAGGCACAATTTTAAGCTATAAAAATCATTGAAATAGGCACAATAATTAAGAATTTAGGCAATATATTATATTTTTTGCAATTGAAAGGTTAGGTCCTAAAAAGACGAGGGTTTCCCAGGTGTTGAACCGAGCCGGGTCGTCTTGAACGCGGAAAGTACAGTAAAGTAGGCAACACATCAAGCGCAATAATAACAGAGAGAAACCAACCACGAACGCATAAAGGTGAGAAGCCAATAACAGTAGAACAGTAGGAAAATTGGATACAATGAGTAAAGAAAGCCAACGGACCATACCTTCCAGCTACGAAAGTGACGGTTCGACAACAGATGAAAATAACAGGAAAAGGAGGAACGATTACGATATTTTTAAGATGAGTAAGAAGTTACACAGATCACCAACGCAAAAACCAAGTACTGTAAGCAATGGAGATGAAAGAGACCAAAAGAACAAAGAAGAAGCAAGATCACCGAAAGGAAATAAGTCTCAAATGGAAAGTTCAAGAATCGAAGATAAATTAGACCGACTTACAGATATGATGTCAAAATTCTTGGTAGATATGCAGGCGAACATCGAGGCAATCAAATAGGAAGTTGGCGAGTTAAAAAAAGAAGTTGCAGATGTCAAAATCAGTAAGAAAGGAAGTAGAAAAACTGGAATTGAGAAATATGGAACTAGAGTGCCAAATAGAAAGGATCGAAAGAGAGAGAATAAGAAACAACTTGATTATGACCGGAATTACGATGGATGAAAATGAACCGGAAAAGCTGAGATTGGCAGTGAATAATTTTATCAGAGAAAAAATAGAAAAAATTAAGAATACATATAAAATAGGTAATAAACGATGCGTGATTGAATTAAATAAGTGGGAAGATAAGATGAAGATATTGAAAAATAAATCCAAGTTGGCGGGAAGCGATGTTTATATCGATAGTGATCTTACGAATATGGAAAAACGCATAATGAAAGAAATCAGAACAAGAGCCAAAGTTGAACGAGAGAAAGGAATAAGGGTGAAAGTAGGTCATTTAAAACTCACCATACCTGGAATCTTAATAACCTGGGATCAGCAGAAACGAAGATTGGTAGAAGAAAGAACTGAGTCTTCGAAACTGCTACTAAAAAACTAGGAAGACATACAGGACGGCTGATACAGGAGACGGAACGGCGAGAAAATGTATTAACAAATGTGAAACCAAATAAAGAGAAGCATATAATGAAAGCAAAACAAAGGAAAAAAAGAGAAGCTAAGATATGGAGAGTTGGTACATGGAACGTCAGAACGATGCTAAAGAAAGGCAAAATGTACGAGACAACAAGAGAACTTGGGAAATACAGAGTCAACATAGCAGCGGTACAAGAAATAAGATAGGGGGGTAATGGGGAAGTAAATGCGGGTAAATACGTGTTCTTATATTCCGGAGAAGAAAAACAAGGAACAAACGGGGTAGGATATTTCGTAAGAAACGACCTGAGAAGAAACATATTACAATTTAAACCGATTAATGGCAGAATTGCATATTTGAGAGTAAAATCAAACCCGGTAAATGTAAGTTTAATAGTTACATACGCACCAACAGAAGATAAAGGTAATGATGAAAAGGAACATTTTTATTATGAGCTGGAAAGAATGGCTGAAGCAGTACCTAGAAGTGATATAGTAATAATATTGGGAGACTTTAACGCCCAAATAGGGAAAGAAGAATACCTTAGTGAGGTAGCCGGCAAATTTACGATACATGAAAACACCAACGATAACGGACAAAGAATGTGTAATATGGCAACAGTACTGAATATGTTTATAAGTAGCACGAAATTTAATCACAGACCAATACACAAAATAACATGGAAGAGACCGGGAGTAAATAATGATGAAGAAGGAAGCCAGATAGACCATGTCTGCATATCGAGGAAAGGAACAACATCAACAAACAAACAGAATAATAGAGAACATTGAAAAAGAACAGGACATAGACAAAGAATGGGGAAACATTAAGATGGCGATGCAGACGGGTGCAGAGAGAACAGTGGGATTTAGGAAGCAAACTACACAAGAAATGGTTTGATAAAGAATGTGAAGATTTGGCAGATAATAAAAGAACAGCAAGATTAACATGGATGAGAACAAAAAGAGAAGTGGACAGAACTATATATAAAGAAAGAATGAAAGAGACAAACAAGATGTATAAGAAGCAGAAAAACAAATGGCTGAACGAAATCATGAATGAGATAGACGAAGACTGTAAAAATGATAACGTTAAGAAATTCTATATTGGATATAGAACAACAAACAAGTAAACGCAAGGTAAACACTAGAACAATGAAAGATGAGAACGGGCGAAGCCGTGACAATGAAGAAGAAATAAAAGAAATATGGAAGAGACACTTCCAGAAGCTGTTAAACCAATTAGATGACGAAAACACGGAGGAAGAAACGGAAGAACAAACAGATGAAACAACAGTGCCAGAACCAACACTATGCGAGATAAAAGCAATATTGAAAAAGATAAAAAGTGGGAAGGCACCGGGAAGAGATGAAATATGCGGTGAGATGTTAAAGAATGCAAGGAATACAACGAAGAATGTACGAGATGATACTTGAGATTTGGAGAAAAGAGAAAATGCCGAGAGAGTGGAAGTCTGGAAGGATAGTGCCGATCCACAAAAAGGGAGATAAAGAAGAGTGCAGAAATTATAGAGGAATAACTTTATTACAGGTGGCATACAAAATCCTATCGACAATCATAAATGACAGAGTAAAAATTGAAATTAAGAACAAAGTCGGTGAATACCAACACGGTTTTAGAGAAGAACGATCAACGATATACGCTTTACATGTAATGAAACAAATAAACGAAAAAGCGTACGAGCATGATATAGAGCTACACCTGTTATTGTCGACTTTCAACAAACGTTTGATTGGGTTAAACGCAAAAAGTTGTTTTAAGTGTTGGTAGAATTAGATATACCAGAGAAATTGAGACGACTGATAAAGATGACGATGAAGGAATCGAGAGCAACAGTGAAGATTATGGGATAGGCGAATCTGATGAATTTCCAATCAATGGAGGAGTGAGACAGGGTGATGCTCTGTCTGCGGCTATGTTTAACTTGGTGCTTGAGAGCATTATTAGAAAATTAGGAAGCAGAGCATCAATTGTAACGAAAGAGTGGCAACTAATAGCATATGCCGATCATATAGTGATTATAGCCAGATCCAAACAGAAAATGGCCCAAATTTTCAAGGAAATGGAAGAACAAGCGACAGAGATGGGATTGAAGATCAATGAAGACAAGACCAGGTATATGAACTTCTACAGAAGCGAAGGCAATCGACAAAATGAGTTTAAGATAGGAAAATATACGTTTGAAAAAGGCGCATGTCGCTGCCCCCCCCCCAAATCGAATTTTTGGGTGAATTTGGTGTCAATCGTTAGAGCTTCGTTAGAGCCTAAATGAGCTTCCATTTTTTTCGTTTGAGCCTCAACCGTCGCTAAGATATTCGCGAAAAAGTTTAGGGGGGGGCACAGACACGTTGGCCCCCCCCCCAAAGTCGAATTTTGGGGTGAAAATGGTGTCAAACGTTAGAGCTTCGTTAGAGCCTAAATGAGCTTCCAATTTTTTCGTTTGAGCCTCAACCGTCGCGGAGTTATTCGCGAAACAGTTGGGGGGGGGCAACAGGCATGATTTGCTATTTTCGTTATTTTTACGATTTTTTGGATGAAATTGGTATCAAACGTTAGAGCTTCGTTAGAGCCTAAATGAGCTTCCATTTCCAACATCCTAATTTCATTTTACTAAAAAGTTACGGGCATTTCAAATTTTCGATTCCTCCGAGCAAGTTGCGTCCGATAATCCTCAAATTTTATTTTATTTTACCAGATTAAAACCTTTGTTTAGATTAAAAAAATTAATCCTCCTTGCCATTATAATCTTCATAATAAATAAAAATGGAAAAATTAATTTTACAACATTTTTCACACTTTTATGTTTCAATTCTGTTTCCCACTAATGTAAAGTGTACACGCCCTTTTCTCGTTCTCGTTCACGTTTTCTCGTTAATTTTACGCTCTAACGTCTGACCCCAATTTCACCAAAAACTTCAAAAATATAACGAAAATAGAAAAACACGTCTACCACCCCCAATATTTCGCGAATATTGGGGGAAATTCACCCCTAAATTCGATTTGAGGGGGGCAGCGAGATGCACCTGTTTAAAAAGGTTAAAAAATTCAAGTACCTAGGACTCCAGTTAAACAAAACCAACAATAGAACAACGGAGATACATGAGAGAATACAAGCAGGTTGGAGAGCTCATCATGTAAACAAGAAAATGCTAAAAAGCAAAAGCATATCCTTGAGAACTAAGATAAGAATATATAAAACATTATGTGAGAACGGTAGTATCATATGCCTCAGAAACAATAAATTTGACAATGTGAGAAGAAGAAAGACTGAGGGCATTCGAGAGAAAACTGATGAGAGAGATAATGGGTCTGAAGAGGATTGGGGAAGGTGATTACATACAAAGAACGAATAATGAAGTAATGGAGGTTATGGGTGATGAAAACATCGTGAAATACATGAAGGCTCAGAGAATCCGATGGCTAGGACACATCACAAGAAAAGAACCACAAAGTGTTTTAAGACAGATAACAGACTGGAGACCGAATGAGACAAGACCTAGAGGGAGAGCAAGAAGTAGATGGATGGACAAAGTGATAAGTGATCTTGAAGCTATGGGAATAACGAGATGGAAAACGAAATGTGAAGACAGAATGGAGTGGAGAAGAATAGTGAAAGAGGCAAAAACACACGTGAGACTTTGAAAAACGAAGAAGAGAACAAGAGGAGTAATTCACCTCAAGAAATGAATTGTAAAGACTTTTATAAAGTAGGAATATTCCTAAAGGAATGTATACCTGATTATAAAATAAATAATATATTTTTTGCTACGAGTACAAAAACTTACAAATTTAATATTTAATAAAATTACTAACAATAAGTTTCAATAAAGATATTAGCCTCAGTGCTCAGTGGTAGAGTGATGTGACCGCTTGGTTGAGTTTGCAGAGCGGAAATTCTGGGTTCAAATCGCGGACCGTACAGAATTTCTTAGCTTGGCCTTCCAGTGGACATCTAAACGCTGTTGGTGTTATCTGTAAGAGACTGTCGTTAGCATAGCGATTAAGCGCATAGACTGCTAACACAGTGAACCCGGTTCTACTCCGGGCGAAGTATAAATCATATTGTGGCCGTCTCCCCTCGACAGGCAATGGCAAACCACCGGGGTGTAATCTGCCATGAAAAGCCTTTGTTAAAAGGCTCACCACACCCTGTAGAAGGGTTATGGACCCAAATCAACTTCTTGACCGATCGACGCATGTTGCTCGGACCAAATGTAGGCGACAGATTCAACAAGTTTAATAATTATGAACTAGGTTTTAAAGAAAGTCATGAAATCAGAAAATTATGAACCAAATTGCACGCACGAGCTAAATAATAGGCGTCGCGCCAGTCATCTTCAGGAGTGATCGACCGGGCGGCGCATGTTGTTCGGAACAAATATAGGATTCATCAAGGTGAATAATTATGAAATTTAAAAACGTTTCGTAAAATATTAGAAAAAAATTATTATGTTTAAAAAAACAAATTGCCCGCCGGCACAAGCCGTCTTGTTACTCCATTGTACGTAGAATAGATATTATGTCATTCAAAAATGGAGAGAGGTTTAAAAAATGGTCATTTGTGCGGCCCGCGAAAATTTTGCTTGTCAGGAAATGGCCCACGACTGGAATGAGTTTGACTCCCCTGCTGTAGGTTGTAGGGGCAGCGAAAATATTTAGTAAAAAGCCTCAAAATTGAATTGTGCTTGAGGCCCCTCAAGTGCTAAATCCGCCACTGACTGAAAAAATTAAACTAATTTCTTTTTTACTTTTGATAACATATGGACATGATAAATTATTCGTTTAGGCTGTTTAGGCACTAAAAATCTATTTTAGGTCAGTAACATCGAAAATAGGCATTTAGGCAAATTTAACTAGGGTTCAAAATTTTCAAAATCGTTTGAAAGGAATATCTGTATTTATAATTTTGAATTTCCTAAATAAAGGACAAAAAGACAAATTACCTAGAATCCGTGCTCTACTTATGACTGAGGAATCGTGATCCCATTAATATTAAATTTTTAACATTAAAAAGGATTCTCTTGGCATGTTATCCTCGGTGCTTTGCCATTGCCTTCCGGGGGGGGGTCAAAATAAAGTTCTTACTTCACTCGGGTTTGAACGGTTATTTATCGTCCATAGTCAACTCGCGTAACCACTATGCTCCTACCCCGACCGCCTCTTGACCAATAAACAATAATTTCGACGCATTTATAAAGATCACATCAATGCAGATATTTTGATTGTAGACTTCGCGAAATTAGTTATTTGGGATCAAATGATGTCGAATTCATTCAAAGAACTTTGATTTACTTTTATCCCTTTTCTAACGATTCCGATATCAGTAGCAACTTCAGAGAGATCATTTTCAATCTAAAAATCTTCTTCTTCTTCTTCTTCTTCAACGTAGTTTAAGCCTTAGGCTTGTTATTTCCAACATCTGCGTCATGACGACGACCCGACCGCGACGTAGTCCCGTCAGCCCCGTAGCAAAACAGAAAATGAAGGTAGGGCAAACAGTTTGTATGCGCAAATTTTAGCGCCATGGGTGCGAGGCGGGTTTGTGGAATCTTTCCAAGCGCCGCAGGCGAAAATTTTAAATTTGAATTACACTGATTGCTTGCCATTACTCTATCTTATACTTCAGTAATACCCGAGGAACTCGAATAGTATGAATGAGCGAATTCAATGTTATCATCTATGCCAGAGTTGGATGTAAAGAAACTGGTAATTTTTTGAACTTTGCTTTTTTTTGTTCCTCTTCAAATTTCTGTTTACGAAGCAACTCACCAGAACTATACTTTATTTACGATATAAACAATTATTTGGTTTTTTACTCCATTCTTTGATATAAGAAATATATTACCCTGCATTCGGGCAAAAGCTACTTTCGCTACTACACATTTCTTTTTTTCTTTCTTTCGAGCTTCCAGTCGCTTCCAAACGCTTTGGCTCCTCTCTTTCAGTCGCTACAAACGCTACACACATTGTGGTGGGGAGACAAAGTGTTTGGAAGCGACTGGAAGCTCGAAACAAGGAAAAAAAGAAATGCTTGGTAGCGAAAGTAGCTTCTCCCCAAACGCAGGGATAATATAAGACCTTTATAAGACCATGGTATAATAATTAAATTACAATCCACATTACCAACCATAGATTTGATTTAAGTTTTGAGATTTTCAGCGAGAAAATTTCAAAAATGTATACTGTAAAGCTAGGTTTACCATAAATTTTTTGAGCCAAACACGAACATCACCCAATACCTATGGGGGTCGGTGGGGGGGGGGGAGACACGTGTACTAATTTTTTTTTTTAATTTGTAACAGTCCATTGTTCAATCGTTTATAATATCTTATATCAATCATTCAATTGTTCACCCAATCAATGGGTGTTACTAAATTTTTTTTAAATTAAAAAAAAAAAAATTAGTAGGTACACGTGCGTTAAATCATTTTCAAATTATGTGTTTGAAAATGTATTAATTTTTTTTAACTATACCTATATAAAATATTTCTTTACCTGTAAAATTAATCCCTAATCCTCGAAAGTTTTACAAAATTTTAAAAAGGTAATCTTGAAGTAGGTACTTATAATTTCAATAACTGTACATTTTAATATTTTACATGTACATTTTAATTTTAACATAATAAAGAATAATCACAAAGTACCTGTTAACAATTATTAACAAAGGTACAACCACGCTACAAAACCCATCTTAACTATAATGGTTTTAAATTTTTCAAGTTCGTAATTTTGAATTTCTCCAATTTTATTATTTTTTACTTATAATTTTTTTCGGTAGCTTCGGGCCCTTTGGGCCCCTAAGACTGACGGGCCGTGTACATTCGCACACCGCGCACCCCGGTAGTTACGCCACTGGATGGGCCAGCTCCTCATCACCGGTAGAGAAAACTACAACGCTTTGAACCATGACGAAGCCTCGCAAGAGACTTGGGAAATGGGAACGGATAAACAGGTACTAGCTGTAGCCCGATGTGTTGTGAGGTGTTTATTTACCTTGCAATGCAAAAAGCAGTCCAAGATATATAAAAAATGAAGGGGGTCCGCTTCTAATTACTTCCTTGTTTGTACTTGTAAGCATTTTCTCGTTGCTCCAGAAACTATTGCATTTTGAACCGTTTCATAGCTTTCGTCACTTCTTCAAGAAGGAGCTTTCCACACAGATGTCATTTGAGATCATATCGTCAGATAGTATCATCTATCTCAGCTGTTCCGTTATTTTGATTTCCAACGTCGATGAATTTATCAAAAAAATTTCTTTCAAGTCCCTGCGATTAGCGAACTGTCTACATACTTATCGTAAGAATCTGAGTTATTGACTTGACGCCCACTTTAATTTCTGAATATTTAAAAAAAATTAATTTGACCTGCACCTCTGTCGCATTCATCTATATACTCAAATCATTTTTGCTCAAGTTCTCGCTTTTTTGTTTTCGTAGTCTTCATTTTCTTGGATTACCCTCTCTTGATAATCCTCCTGAATTGTAGCTTGAGCTGTAGTTGTTGCTTCCCGATCCTGTTTTATATCTTTAAAGCTTTTTCTGATGCTAGAGCCCACTTTTGATACCACGCTGATACTTTCATTTTGGACATTTTTTTCATTTTGTCCGTTACATGGCATGTACGTTTTGCTATTGAAACACTTCCAATCATTCCTCACTACTATTCATATTGTAAATAAAAATTATAATTTAAAAGAAATAATAATTAATATAGGTATTATGTATTATTTACAAAAAATGTATTTAATCGATTACTATTGTGACCAATCAATGTAAACAATTATTAACTCTCAATGTTAATATGTAACAGAATTTATTAATTTACAATTTAATAGTTTGTTTCGATTCCATCAAATTAAGAATCATCGTCTGGACTCTGGAGCATGCAAAAGTTTCATACAGTATGAAATCTGTGAAGCAGTGTAATCAACACAACATTTGAAATTTCATTTTCATATAAATTTAATTATAATAAATTAACATTCTGCTAGTTGAAGGACATAAACATAGTGACAGTTTAAATAACGAAGATTTGCTGTAACAGTTGGCGCATAGTTGTAACAAATTTCAAATTCCTGTTTCTCAACATGTTGCATAAAGCTATAAAGATTGAATTTGAAATTAAAAATTTTTCGACCAGCTTGGCTCCTGAAATGCGAGTATTACAGTCTGACAAGCAATATGTTACTTTATTATTTTGTTGCAAAGTACCAAATTATTTCGTTTTAAGGACATTATTATCATTACTTCACTTTATTCACATACATAAGTAAAATGTCGCAAAGGATTACCCTATAATAGCTGAAACGAGATACGTGATCTGTTTGAGTAATAGACTTGTCTTCGTTTTAGATTAACGGAACTTTTCTTTTGGTCGTATTTGGATCGGATTGGTAATTTAACGCCGTCTGTTGACTAGGGTCGGGTAAAGTTCGGATAATCGATTACGATACACGCATTTTTAATATATTTTGCACCGATTTACTAATTCAAGATGAAATAATGGCTCACTATAAAACCAAATAGTGCATTGTAATATATGATTATTTTATTTAGGTACTTTTTGTACTATGGAAATATTTCACGATCAGTAAAATTAACTATAACCGCGTTAATTCAAAATTACGGAATAATGTTGGTTAATTTAGTGTGTTGAATGTGGGCAGATAATGTAACTGTATAAAAAACATATTTAAATTCCGGTAATGATTTAAGTTTTGCCCTGTTTTGCATGTAATTGATTAGCGAGCATTTTCCTCATTAAAAAGTTTGAGACAAATAAATTACGTTAACTAAAAAACATATTTTCCGAATAAGAACAAAATTATTCCATCGCGATAACAACTTTTAGCATTTGTGTTATCTCTATAAATTCAAGGTGATTTTTCAAAAGTGCAATAATATATGCAAAGTTCAAAAGTTCTACTTTAAAATATCCTTGTAGCGTCAGCACAAAACAATGTTGTAGGAAATTGGGCAGCGAGAAGCAATGTGTTGAGAGCTCTCTTACGGATGTCGTCGTAAAGATCGAAGTTAAGTCCTGGGGCAGTTTCACATATCAGTTTGAGTGTGATTGTCATTTCTTTTCCGGTTGGATAAAATTCGAAGAACATTTCTGAACTTTGCAAAAGACAAACTCTTCTCAGAGTTGACATCCACAATCCCAACATAACTTTTCTGCGCTTCCTTTGTTCAACTTATTGTTTATTTTTGTCTCTGGATTTAAAAACACTTTAATACATTACTTGCAATATATTACAACAAATTTTACATCTCTGAATTTATTATTCTTAATATGTGTGTATCCTACACTCGTACAGACGGAAGGCTGCTAATACTTTATTACATCAGAATTACTGAAAACTCTTTTCAGATTTTTATGTTAATTGTATGGTATGTATATCTAGTTAAATAATGGCACTCGGAAAGCTATAAAAACTAGATCAAAGTATGAGAAATTATCCAAGCTCGCTTTAATTTCTATACATAATACAAACGTAATTGCAGTCGTGCAATTAACAGATACATCACCGAACATAAATAAATGCAAGAAACCACAAAGAACAAATTTATAACTATAAATTATACTTTATAACTTTAACTGCAAACGCTATAAATATAGCGTTTGCAGTTAAGCAGTACTCACAAAAATTAAATTAAAAACGTTTCTTTGTCAAAAAGAGAAAATTACCTCTTCAAATGCGTAACGGATAAATGTGATACAATACATTATCAGAAAAAACAGCAAGTCCAAGAAACTGCAAATAGCATTCGTAGATCACGTAGCTAGTGTAGTGTGAAACTTAAAGGACAGTTTTCAATCCAGTAATTGCATTCAGACATCGCAATTTATATCAATTGACAAAAAAGAAGACAAATAAGGCCACCTCAAATATTTTGAACCTCGAAATTTTTTATTGATACATCATCTTATTGGATTGACAACTCAAAGCAAAATTTTCTACGTCACTAACAAGAAAATATGAAAGAGTTTTTCCAAAAAATATTTTTATTTGTTGACGTACACGAACATTTTACGTTCGCTTTAACATAGGCAAAATGTGAAAGGTTATTGACTAATTTTAAATTTTTGATTAAATTTGTTTTTAATCATAAATTGTATGTCCGACAGTTAAAGAATATTTCATTATATATTTTGCAATTTTCCGGAGTTGAAATTTATTACCGACTGCGACTTTCAACTGTTACAGTTAAACTATTGATTGCTTGGATATGCAATTTCAAAAGTTTTAAATTAAAAATATTTAATCAAATTTTGGTGTCGAATTAAATTTTCTTATTGATGCTGCCTATCAAGTAGTACATAAACGATACAAAGTATTCTTAATCTGTAAAATGGCTAAGCTGCCTGGATTTCCTATAAAGTACGAAGTGTTATTGTAACACTACCGCTATCAGAAGTTTAGTAACAATAACAAGAGAATGCTCTATAAAAACATTTGTGTTTTGATAAGTTTAAGAAAATATGTAACCTTTTATTACAAAGAAAACAAGCAAATAACAACAAAGAAAATCGATATAAAATCGGAAAATCTGCAAATAATAATAATAATAGTAATGGAATTTATATTAAACTCAAATAGAAGCAGCGATAAAGCAAAATAAAGTGAGGTATTCAAAAGTTCTTCTTCTATCTATAAACACATCCAAATATTGTACCTATTATTTTTTTAATTTTGTTACGCTGTTCCCCTTTAACTTAATTTTAAGATGATAAACAATTGAAGCTTAAGTTACATAAAATAACAACTTAAATTGATGCGTAAACCAGAACTAATTTAGAACAGAAAATGAGTAGGTATTGAAATCAAGGTTTGTAGACATTATTGTCTAACTTACCAGCTTATTAATAGACGGGTGCTACACGCTCAGTTTGGCATCAGTTCAGTCCATGAATGTGGTCAAACTTACGTCAAACTTACGTCAAACTGATCGTTATATGAGTTGACTGACACACCAGACTGACAGATTATTAAATATTTTAATAATTTTTATCAGTCCAAGGTTATAGACTGAACTGATGCCAAACTGAGCGTGTAGCACCCGTCATAGAGTCGGCTTTATTAATTAAATATTTTAGTTGATTATTTTATTTACGGTTCCTTAACCTATATGGATTTGACCCAATAACTTTAACAGTCTCCTAAATAGACAATCGAGAACTACCGATAATCTAGCTGCTTCCACGTAATTAGTGATCCAGATTACCAAAGTAAATGTAATCATGTGACGGGTTTGAGTCAAGCTTTAATATAAATCAATTCTTCAGTATCAAAAATTTTCAAAACCTAACCAACTTTAGTTTTTGTTTAGAAATGCTGAGCTCGCTACATTGGTAATTACTTTATATCTGAATGGATTGCAATTGCCACTTTGCTACTTCATCAACAGCTGCTCACTCGACGGTTCCAGCATATCTCAACGAAGTGTTTGTGCAGTCAGGAGTCAGATACTTCTGTTTATTTGGAACAAGTTTAACATATTGTCATCTTTTGAAACCGCACGTCAAAAGCGATTGGAAGAAATTACTGTCACCTTTTATTGTATACACTTACTAGAGCTCTAAGTAAGTACTATTTTATTTTTCTAATAAACATATTTTATCTGGCTTTTGCATTCAATTTTTGACAACCGTGGTAGTTATAATTTTATTGGATGGAGGCTTCTTTCATATTGTTGAGACACCATTTGACTACCTTATGCCTCATTACCGTGTGTATTGTTTTGCACATGTCAATATACAAATTAGCTACCGAATGAAACTTTTTATGAGCTTAACCATGAAAATGTTCGCTACAAATCAAATCCGTTACAAAAATGTAACGTGGAACCATGGAGGTGGATCAAAATCAATATTTGCTACAATAATTTATTACTATCTTGAAAGTGAGATCATTATAAACTTTAATTTGTCAAGTTTATTATTATCTTGAAAGTAGGAACTTTAAGTTATGAAATTCAGATATTGAAGATATAAACTTGTAATTACCAAATTAATTAATATCTAGAAGACTATGAAAATGATGAAACTAAGACTTTCTACTGGTAAACTTCAAATTACCGAATTAATTATTTTCCTAAAAATATTAATTTGAAGTTATGAAATTGATATATCTTGTAATTGGGTTACTCCATGTCAAATCAAACGAATAAATGCGTTTTTAAGCTGAACTTCACGAATTTTAATAAAAATTCACAGGATCTATGGGCCACAAGACTTCAAAAAACGGTAAAAAGGCAAGAAACCCCTTTATTTGAGTAAATGCGTCTCCGTGAGGGGACTTTCAAGATCGTTGATTCCGAAGTTAGTGTCCAAACTTTAAAATTCAAAATGGCAGATTCAATTTCGGCGGATTCGGTGGCAGATTTAAAGATCGGCGGTTAAAAATGCAAAATGCATTCAGATTTTCCTGAAGATCCGTACACAGTAGTTTTTGGAATATCTACTTCCAAATCTGATATCTCTTTTTCTTCTCTTCTTCATTAGCCCTTTTCCGCCCACTGCTGGACGTAAGCCTCTCCATATTAAGGAGGATTTGGCCATAACTCACCACGCTGACCAGACGGGTTGGTGAGTAGTCCGCAGATCGATTTTGGACTATAGTTGTTTTACATCCGTTAGCAGCTTGCTAGCCTATTCAGATGTACCTGTAGACCTGTTTTTTTGTTAACGGTGGCAATTCGTCAACTCAGGGGGACCGTCGGCTTAACGTGCCCTCCGAAGCACGGAGACTTGGTCATAAGAAAGTTTGACTCTCTCCGGGTTTGAACCCGGTACCCCGCATTAGCATCCAACTGCGTTAGCTGCAAGGCAATTACCGTCTCAATCTGATATCAATAAATGATAAATATCGCGATTGCAATATAGCGGTCAAAATTTAAAATTTTTATTGTATTTACCTGAAAATCGGTAGGTACTCACCCAAGTAACATTTTTCCCTGGTGAAATTTAAATGTCTCTGCTAGGGCCCTAGCAAATATCTGCCAGGGGGTTATAACAGGGTTTTTTTGACAGAGCTCTTACAGATACCTGGCAGGTATTTGTAACGGATTATTTGCAGAGCCCTGAAAATTAACTCTGGTAGAGCCCTGGTAGGTCTCTGTTGAAAATAATTTGCAGGGCCCTGCAAGAAATCTGTGGCAGAGCCCTGGCAGAGTCCCTGTTACAGGTAATTTGCAAGGCCCTGCAAAAACTCTGCGGCAGAGCCCTGCCAGAGTCTCTGTTATAGGAAATTTGCAAAGCTCGTATATACCACGTGGTCTTCATAAAAATTGTTTTTTTTTACCATTTTTCAATTACTTTTAATTTTAACAATTCATTAAATTTAAATACTATATTGTACTTTTAATAGTAGATACCTACTACAGGTAGATATAAACACAATGCTTATTAAAATTTTAGCAAATCAGAATCAAGAATTTTGTTAACGATGTAAGCTTTCTTCATTCATATTGGTTAAGATTGTTAAAAGGAATATATCTTCAGAGATTTATTGAAAATTAATTAATCGATTTTTTCAAAGCAACCAACGATATGACAGAAACTTTGTCAGGGTTACAGAGACAGAGAGAGACAGTTACATTGACAGTTACCTTTTATGAGTTACAGGTATAAAAAAATTCGTAAAGCGCCTCGTAATTTTGAGCCAAAAATTTAGGTCTAGTTACTATGTAACGAAGTAGGATAGCGCTATAATAAATATTGTTATGAGAGAAAGAGATAAAATAGTTTTAGTTCAGGTCATTTAGAATATTCTAGAATATTAGAAATACAAAATACAAAGGCTAATCCGCTTCGATTTTAAACGTCATTTATGTGCAATTTATAAATTTTAACAGTTTATTTATCCAATCTAAAGAAATCATAATTAAACCACGATCTAGAATTAAACAACAAAACTTTTGTTATATTATTATTATCATTTACTGATTGTGATTCACTATTACTGATTCGTTTTGATCAATATTATTTATCAAAAATTAAATTTCTCATATATACCGCACTCACAATTATTCTAGAAATTTTAAGTTAAAATTAAAGTTAAAACTTATTTGCCGATGGTAACCCATACTTACAAAACAAAATATATCGGCCCTAAATATTAATAAAATAAATTTTTGTCGCATTCTTTAATAATGTTAATTTTTATTTTTAACTTCTTGCAATCCATACTGATTGTGTAATTATGTAATTGAACTAATTTAACTCTGGGGCTTTCAATTTTATTACTACATCTATATTTGCAGTTACAATTACGAATTATTGTATCATATTTTAAATTGCGATGTTTTACATCGATATAATTTCCATTTTATTAAAAAAGGTAAGTAAAATACGTTGATTTCTCAGCGGTTCACTCATTATTATACACAAAAGTGTGACCATCATATTACCAGTAATTTCAAAATAATTTATAAGTAGGGTCCGTAGGTAAATGGTAAGAACGAGAGGCTACGAAGCAGTCATGGATGTAGGTACAGGTTCGAATCTGGATTGTAACAAAAATTTTTAAATTTAAATATTATTTTCAGGATAGGTAACAACATCGACAGAATGGAATTCAACCAATAATACAGAATACCAAGCATTAGAATATATTAATAGTTAATAGATATAATTAAATTGTAACCATGTAAATAAAATTGAAACCCCTAGAGTTAAATTAGTTCGATGCGATGTAATAACACAATCAATGGATTGCAAGAATCTAAAAATAAAAATTAATTTTTCTAAAAAAATGTGACATAAATTTATTTTATTAAAATTTAATACTTTTTTATACCTGTCTCTGTCTGTCTCTGTAACAGGGACAGACAGAGCCCTGCCAGAGTCTCTGTGACAGAGACTCTGGCAGAGTGCCTGACAGAGCTCTTGCAGAGTCTCTGACAGGGTACCTAACAGATACCCTGTTAGGATTTGCGACAAATTTTCTGCAGAGGGTTTTGCAGGGTCCATTTTCTCTGTCTCATATTATGTGACAGAGCCCTGTTACAATCCGATTACAGAGACAGGGCCCTGCGAAATTTCTCTGCTAGAGCCCTAGCAGATATCTAGCAGGGGGAAAATGTTACTTGGGCATGAGCTTCTGGATTGGCTAATTCCAAATTCATGAAAATCAAAAATTCATGATTATGAAAGGCGAATTTTTAGATTATTTTTTAATTATTTTTGTCCCCCCTTTCGTAAATATAAACTATGTAATAGTAAAAAAGAGAAAAAATACCCTATCCCCCATCCGCTACTCGTGATGGTGAGTCTTACGTCATTCTTTTTCTTTGTACGGAGGGGCTAAAGAAACTTAAGCGCCCCCCTCCCGCCCAGGAGTCATTGGACCTGTTAATTTAATACGTTAAAACTTATAAACCACCCCTCCTAAGGCACCTTAACATTTGAAAATAGCATTTTAAAAATTTTCCTATATAGAAGATAAGTGGTGAATTTATAAATCGCCCCTAAAGAACCATAAATATTAAAAATAACATTTTCAAATTTTTTTCAAATTCAAAATTCAAATTGTTAACAGAAGATAAGTAGTGAACTTATAAATCCCTCCTAAGGGTACATTTGAAAATAATTCTCTCAAATTTTTACCTGTTTGCAACGAAATTCCAGATCGCCTAAGCAATTGGAATTCCCCCACACCCAGATATCCTGATAAATTTGCGTGTGGTAGGCCCTGATGGAACAACTACCTCTCTGGTAGTTAGGAGGCAAGGTGAAGATACGATTTGCCACTTCTCAAGGTAAATAAAATTAGGTTGTAAACCAATCGTTACGTTATTAATCTCTGACACAATATTCACACACAAACGAGCATCCGTCGAATATCTTGACTAACAAGGTCAAATAGCATAGAAGGTACGTGGAGGTACCCAATCTGACCTTAACGGTCTAAATGAACCAAAAACACAATCGCTATAGGTACAGAGGATAAAATAACTCACCTAAGATCTTTCGGTGCTTACAAAATTCTACCTTATACAGTTTTCTCTGTACGCGATTGATGGTGTAGAAGTGTAGATGAAAACCCAAAAGTACTCCACTGTCCTTGTCTGCCAGTCCCAAACGCAAATAATCTTCTGGTATACAGGTCGCTTATCAGGAAATTTATAAAGGTTAACTGATGACCCCCAAGGTCATTCGCTAGGTGTGAAAATCCAAAAGCAAAGATACGGAATTGGAAAAAAAACAATGTACTCCCTTCGAGGTCCACGTAGCAATTGTAAGATTTAGATCTAGAGTGATACGGAATTAGGGCTAGAAATGTTGGTAAAAGTACTTACAGCTACTGCACCGAAGAAAAACAATAAAACGGAAAAATCCGCAATAGAGCGTCGCGTCGTCAGTATGGCCCAGGAGCAAGGATACATTTATCCCAAATATAACGGTATTCCCTAAACGTAACCGAACAAACGATCATTCCGTCTCCTGACGATCGCTCTTTTCCAAAACTGACTGAACCCCTGATAACAACACCACCAGAGGCGCGCGAAACAAACGTCAAATGACGATTTTACGTTACATCATGTTAACGACAGGGAACACATTTAAAAAAAAATTTTCTAATAGCAAATATTTTGATAAATCACAGCTGAATTCCTCGAAAGCGACATCGAAATGGAGGCGGATCTAGAGAAAGACATTGCCCTTGCAGAGCCCGAACTGGATAGAAATTTTTTAAATATTCTTGGAGATGTCACCACTCCAAGTATTTCAACCGGTCCGCCTCTACACAGAGATTTAGCGATCAAATGGAACCCTTTTTCTAAATCTGGCCTAACGGAAGAAGAAAGGGCAAATATAATTCAAAAATATCCCATAACGACCAACCTCCCAAGTTCGGAAGCTCCAAGGCTGAACCTTGATGTGCACAAAGCCGTAGCCCCCACAGAAATGTGCAAGGATTCTTTATTGTGTCAACAGAACCAAATAGAAGTCAGTTTATCTGTAATCGAACAACTCCTTTCGACAATTTTGAAGGAAGGGGGTGGGGGCAACCAGGAATATATCCATTTGTTGGATAGACGCTGGTCGCATCCTGATTGAGACCCACGAATCCTTGACTCAATCCAGGAAATAACTCGTCATCCTCGATCTCAACAAATATCTAAAGGATATGTTCAATGATGTCCCGGCAGATGACCTACTATTTGGCAAAGACATTGGCGAAAGGATCAAGGCGTCTAGGAATCTTGATAGGTCATGTAAAATTGCCTAAAAAGGTGGTCTCCTCAACAAGACAATTAAGCTACTGTTCGCATTAGGTTTTTTTTGATATTTTCTTACAATTGTTTATGTATGAACTTATATGATTAGAAAATGTATTGTGTAGTTATTGTGTAGAGCATCTTTTTCATATTTTATACTTTTAAATTTGTGGCTCCTAGCACTAAGAAATGGATACTACATAATATAGTATATTTACTTCGTAAGAAACAAAAGTTATCAAGATCGAACTTCACTTAAGGTAAGTTCGTTTGATCTATTTTAAAATAATTTTTTTAAAGTTAAAGTGTTAATGCCTTTGCCTTGATAAATGACAAAATTTTAAATAATTATTTCATTATGTGGTTAGCGATATTTTATTATTTGAGTTCGACGATATTATGATGATATTAAAAAATTAAAAGTAGTTGATTTTTTTTCTTGAAAACAAAATCAAGTGATAAACAAGTGTTTTTTCTTATAGATTGAAATTTTGAAGAGAAAATTATTGAAAAGTTAAAATTTGCGAAGAATAAGATTTGCAAGTGAAATTATTTGGTAAAGGAATTGAACGAGCTATATCGTTGGCTTGAAAAATAGGAGATAGTTAGACTCAGCTAGCAGGATATGGGTGAATAAATCCGACGAATTTTAATTATTTAGAAATTAATTTTTGGTTTCAAAAGTTTTGGGTTGGAATATTAGATTACAATATACACAACTAAATTTCAATATTTAGTAATTATTTTTGCTAAAATATCTAATTATGTTTCATAATTTAATTCAAATTTAACCAACCTGAATAAGTTTTGGAAACGGTTACTTTAAATCATAATGACCTACTACACCATTATTTTATAAAATGATTTTAAAATAAATGGTGTTAAATTGTTTTTTAAGAAATATCTTCAATAAGGCATTAAGAGAAGAAACTTTTAAATGTTGCAGTAGTAAAATGTGACCATCATCATTAATTATTTAAATAGTTCAAAGGAATTTTCACTTAAATTAGATTTTATCGATTTTCTTTATTTATCTAATAACGGCTATAAAAACAGTTTAAATTTTTTTTAAATTTGAATTTAGAGCTTCGTTTATCCACACACAAAGATTATAGTAAAAAGTTTTCATTTCATTCCAACAAAAACGCATTTTCGATATTTCGTACGAACAAATATCATTCATTTTAGAAATAAAGTAAACTTTTTTGTTTCAAAATGTAAATTTATTTTATTTAATTTTGGATAGAAGAATTCGACTTGTTCGGTTTTTTAAAACGGATTATAATTTAAAAATACTTTTTATAAATTTATGCGTTGCCTGTATGTAAATTGATACAGAAAATTTGATGTTATTGTGTCAAATAGGCAATTTTATCTAACAGTAATGGTTTCTATATTAGGAAAATTGAATATTTTGTTTACAAATACGTGTACATCCACATTTATTTTCTACAAAACTTTTTTTCGAAACTAAATGTTCTGCATTATGGAGCACTGGCAAAATTTGCTGTTTAATTTAATTGACAGGAAATAAAACAAGTAATTTTTGGGAAAAAAAACATGTAAGCCGAATTGCGACAAGGAAATTTAATTCGGCGTGATAAAACACGATACTATAATTAAATTGTTTCATCAACATCCAGAAGATGCCACAACGTAGTTCCATTATTTAAATTTGGTAGCTTTAACTACTATTAAAAATTCAAACCATTACAACAAATGATCCTTAAAAATAATGATACGAAGTAAGATTTAGATTAATGCTAACAAGATTTTAATGTTTGGTATTAAGTAAATGTACCTACCTACATTGAAAATTATTGTGATTTGAAACTGAACCATGTATAAGTATTGCTACACCTTTTAGTACTTGAACTTTCATTCATTCACAGTGTACAGCAATTATAAGATTTTTAATTTGAAACACTAAACTAAAAATCGTAATTCCTTGTGAAATAAACACATTTACTGCGTGCTTTAATCTATTACTATTTAACTACTGAAATGTGGGTTGCTATTAATCAACGTTGTTTTGAAAATTTGCTAAACAGCGTCTGCTAATATTATTAACCGGCTACTATTATTATTATTAACAGTAGTATAAAGATTTCAAAATCTATTTGGAAAATTCGGAAAATTCATCAGAGTAACTGGTAATTATACACAACCACCCTTGTACTTGTACACTATTGGATACAATGATTGATGCAGCTGAATTTGTTCAATATAATACGTAATTTAAATTGTACGTGTGATACTAAAATGTCGACTAAATTATTATAAGAAATTGTGAAGTTAATATTAAACTAAACAAATTATTATATATTATTATATCACTACAAACTGTGGCACAGCTTTATCGCCCTTAAAACCGTATTTGTTGGTTTTGTCCTTGCAATAATTGTATCTCTTGAAACCCTGACCTCCAAAAGATTAATGTAGTCTTACGCATTCTCTTAAACTAACAATTTTATTGGGAACCTACCAGCTTTAATGAACACTTTGGTACAAGCACTGAATTTACTTCTGGCATATAACTGACACTACTTTCCGTGCTTCGTGTGCAATTTATAAGGATCATCCTGTTTTTGGTATACCTAATTATCAACAGTGGATCTACCTAGAAAGTAATGAAGCTAGAGCTACAAGTTCTCGATACAACAGGCTTCCTATTACACAGACGAACAGAGCTTTAAAATTGTGCAAAAGTTCAATGTCGTTTTTTTGTAGCAAAATTATATATAATATTTAAATTTAATTTCAAGCCCCTAAGTCGATGCGATGCGTTTACTGCTTTACAGTAAACCTTTCCTTTACATCAGAAATTTTTTCTAAAACCACTGCTTTACAATTCTTGCCATAGTTTACTACTTATTAGAATTTTTTTTCTTTACTTTAACAGAAACTTTGCGCCGTCGCGCCGCATCGCGTCGCTACCGTATCGGCATATGGCAAATGCTTACTGAATCCATGAACAGAATAAAAAAATACTTGAAATTTAAAAAGTTGTTAAGAATGATTAATACCTTTTTGAACTAAATTCTGTCAAAGAACTCTTGTAAAGGAGAATGACACATATTCGATTAATCCCAATAAAGTTATCGGCGAGTATTTGTAATTTCCCTTAGGGCACCGGTGCTGGTGTGACTTTACAACAAAGAATTAAAAATCACTGCAATATTCAATTAGTAATTTACTTTTCTGGAAATTTTTTGAAAACAAATGAACAATAATTATTACTATTATATTAAGTACAATTTTTCAATTATAGCCCCCTAAAATGGACGACCCAGCCAAATTTCATAGTAAATTTATGATTTTCTATCTGAAAATTATTTTTAAATTGAAATCCCATGTATGAAAGTTGCGATCACGTCACAGCATAGTTGAAAATTACAGTAGCAATTTACGCTGTGATATTTCCCATCACAATTCAGTACATCACTTGCAATCGTCATGAACGTGTCAAACTTTCAGGACATTGTGAAACTTTTTGAATGCAACGATTTGCAAACCAGAATTTCTGAGCTGACAAATATCCCCCAAGGCCATGCAACTCCTTACCCGGGTTATTTATAAACCAAATCTCTTCTAGGGATGATTCAGATTATTTAGACGAGGTAAGTTGATTTGTATTTTCTGATACAGAATAGTGATAGGGTGGTAATAATCGGTAGAAACGCTTCAATACATTTTATTTTGAGCTTTCACTATTCTGATGCGGTAAATCCTACGATTTGCAAAGTTGTATTGGTTAAAAGGAGGATTTTACAGAGTTATTCTGTAATCCATTCGTATGATCTGATTTTATACAAATTTAATAATTGCATTAAATTGTAATTACCTTTACAGAAATACCCTGTTGATATCAAATATTTTTGGAATTATTACCTATAGGTAAATGATCAATCAGTTATTTTCAGAGGTTTCCGACTATGTGACACTGAGTGGATATAATAAGATCGAAACAGGTACGTTTTTGTTGTAATGCCAGGTTACAACTGATTTAAACTTAAATAAGAAATATCTGTGTTATTTAAAAGTATTTTATAAACAATGAAATACTTGTACAAGGGTCATACAAGAGAAAAGGAGAGATTTTATACTTTGTGAACGATACGGGATCTCAGTTGCTATAACTCCCACTGATCGTGTGGTGCAGGTAAATGATGCTGCACCAAGTCATCTGAATGTCTTCAGTGAATGGCTTACTCGTAGGTAAGCCCATATGTATTGTGGTGTTGTTTTTTTTTTCAAACGAGTTAGGGACTCAGGTGTTAACATCATATTCAAAAGGGATGTAAAAAGGATACCCTTATACGTTGTATGAAAAAATTGAGGAGATAGTTTATATACGACCAACCCATTAAATATCCGAGTTGGTTTGAAACTTAATTTTGTCAATTCAACTCCTTTTGCGATACTGTGATTACTTTTTCGCAAAAATCGAAATTAAAGTCACCTTCTATACTGCGTGAGGCTAAGGCACCAGTAATGAGGATTTCTAATGAATTTCGTCAGCATAACCTAAAGATTTTGAGGGGAGCAATTAAAAGCACCCCTGCTCCTACCTAGTGGTGTAAGATGGTCCTCTTCAATAGACCATTTCACGAAGTAAAACCCTGTGGCGCATGTGTGACGTGTTTAAAATGATGTTTAAATTTGAGCTCTAATACTAGAGCGAATAGTGCCAATAATTTGTACAATTTTAACTCGATTTTTCTACTGTTAAGGGTGGAATTTTTGTTTTTAAAATTTAAATGGGACCACCGTCGAACTGTACCCTATCCAATAAAAAAAAAGAATCATCAAAATTGAACTACTCTGTAAAAATTATAACACAATATCTAAGCACGTTTTTACACGTAAAAGCATAGGGAAAGTAGCAAAAGTAGTAAGTTGGTCCGAACATCTAGCTGTCTTATTCTATTTCTCGCGTCATTCTGCTCTACAACGCAAGCGCTGTAGTTTGCGTGAAATGGTCTATTACCGAGTTGGTTTGAAAATTAATTTTGTCAATTTAACACCATTTTTCGATACTGTGATTAATCTTACACAAAAATCGAAAAGAAGGTCACCTTCTATTTTAGCAATTAGGATTTCTAATGAATTCACCTGCAGGATTAAAGATTTCCCACTGACCTTCCCTGTTCCTATACGCCAGCTCTTTGTTTACTTTTGATTCGACCAATGATATTAGACATTTCTTTGCTTATAAGCTATCAAATGCAAATTTTAGTTTTAGAGCAGTTCTAAAAGCCTTACAAAACACCATCAAAAATTAGAATTCCTATATATTGCGATGTGATATCTCTAACGACACCATATCGCATACTTACCGACTTTAACACAACTTTTATGTGATTTCCGATTATATTTTCTGCAACCATAACCAGAATAGCGTCCCCACGCTCGGCAACAACCTTGAAAAGGATAACCAAGATTTGTGCTTCTGATCCAATGCAAACAAATACAATTTTGTGGATAACGACACGTGACCAGATACGATTTAAAAATTTATTTAGCTCAATAATTTATTTAACAATAGTCTTACCAGAGGCAAATGATGAAATGCCACTTTAATTCCGAAAATTTTACAAAAATCATCAATTTTAACAATAAAAGAGATTAAATTGTTATTTTTCTAAGTGAGCCCTTCTCATTTCCTTCCTTTGTTAGGTGGCCTCCCTTCTAGTAGCGAGATCTCCTCTTTTCTTATTTTACTCCCACTATTAGGTGCAATCTTTTTCTCCCAGTTTTATGTTGCCAGAGGAAAAATTACACTTTCCGAAAATGGAGAAAAAAGTGGCCATTTATCTACCATCAGAAATATGAAATAGTTTTTTATTTGTACTAATATTAAATTATCTAAGACTCTGAAATCCTAGGAAATTTTCAGATCTGGTAAAATGTGCGAAAGCTTTATTAGGTTTTTAAAATTTAACCCGGTGTGTCGGGATTACAGTTTTTATTTCGATTCGTCAGACCAAGTGCGTAATAGAGAACTTTCTTACACCGAACATTAACAATAATAAATTTATTTAGAAATTTTACCCAATTCCAATAGTCAGTGGGACTGACTACACGTCCGGTCAGGCCACAAAGAGTTAAAATAAAATGATCAACTTAACACATCCTTTAGATTTACGTACTCCACATTAAAATGATAATATTTATAAAACGAAAATTTGAGGGTAGGAAAACCAAACTAGAATAGGATGAGAGATAAAATAAAAACATAAAATGGAAGGGGGACACAACTAACAAGGGAAAACTATAGTGAGGTACCCACCAATCGGGATCCCAATTTTTTTGTTATTCTATGAATTAAAAAAATTATCACTTTCTCGGCGTTTAGTCCAGTGGCTCTTAGTTTTTGAGTTATAAATTTTTTAAATGGACTGATTTTACCAAAGATTAGCCACATTATCATTATTAAATGTGTTAGTAATACCTTTAACAGACTGAAAATTAATCTTCAATAACTTTTTCGTAAATTGTAAATCCGCAATTAATTTAATTTATTAAGGGCCTATTTCATAATCAAAACGTTAATGGACACTTAACTAAAAGATCCTTGTTAACCAATAGAAAACGTCCGTTCACTCTAACAATCCAATAGAATTCCACTTTTATTTTTAACGGCTCGTTAAAAGTATTATGAAATCGGCCCTAAATGGCGTAAATGATACTTAAGTAAATCATACAACAAGTGGTGATTTGAGTATTTTAATTATATGTATCAGATTCGTGGAATTCTGACTGAAAGGATCGTTAATAGTCATTAACGTTTCAGTGTGTCACAGGTATAACAACAGTTCCAGTTCTTCTTCTTCTTCTTCTTCTTCTTCTTCTATTGGAAGATCTTCAGTTCAACCCTTAATATCCTCATAAGGATAGTAAGAGATTTAACCTTAAAGTATTAACAAAACAACAATTATTTATCAAAAATATGACAAATTCATGTTGACGCATTCGTTTCCGCACCACCTAATAAGAGGTAGAATGCAAAGCGCGTTTTTTTTACATGGTCTCCCCAATAGGCCTAATCCATGTTGATTGTTTTTTACAGAAACAAATCGATAACTGGATTGTTTTTTCTTTTTTAAGAAACAAAAAACCCCAAAAAACAAAACTGTTTGTTTTTTACAGAAACCCAACAAAAACTGAGGCTTGTTTTTTGTTTTTTAGGAAACAAAAAAATCCAATAAAAAAACAAAACTATACAAGAAATATACCACATTTAGCTGAAGTCGGCGATCGTGAACGATCAACACCGACGACGAGCCGCATATGGATATTTCTACTTAGTACTCTGGATCGTCCTCTTCTTCCTAGGCGTCGTCAACAAAATCAAGGATTCGTTGCATATCGTCCCCATACATAGGATCAGATGACATCCATTGTACCATGGCAGAAAATGTGCCCTGGCCCAGTCCCCACTCAACTCCAGGAATTGAGGCGCCATCTACTGACTCTGAAACTGAAGAAGTTTCATCGTCGAGTTTAACGACGCGAGTTGTGGGTCCATCCAATGTATCGCTGAATAGAATGTCTTGAAAGACACTTCTACAAAGCGGACAAGTGTTGTGTTCCTCTGCCCATTGGTCCAAGCACGAACCGCAGAACGCATGTGTGCAAGAATTGGGTCTTGAGACTTCGCAGATAATCTCATCTTCCATGCAAATGCTGCATCCTTCCATTATGACAAATTGGCTGTAGTAGTAAAGCGATAAAGATAAAGAGATTAAAACACGTCTGAATTTGGCGGTGACTAGAAGATAATAATGAGGTTTCCTCGACCATGTTACAGAGGTTAACTTTTCGATGGGCTTATGGGTAATTAATTCAAAAATTTTTAAGTGGTTGGGGTAGAATTATTAAACTTATTGGATCGTTACTTTATTACCAACCTAAAAAGTTTAGCTGTCAGATCCGAGGTGAGATTATTTGACGTAATCATAACCCTGATGGCCACAAGAACGTACCTGAACAAGTTATAACATTTTAGAAAGGACTTTTTAAGTGATTTTTAAATTTAAGTAAGACGTTAAGACGTTAAAACGTTAAGTAAGAAAACTTAACTTTAAAATTAAATTAAATTTAAAATTTATCAAATTTAACACTCTCTGGAATATAACGCGGAGGAGGAGTAACAGTGAATACGCTTACGAGATTATAAAATTACAAATTTATTGTTGAGTATAATATTGTCACACAAAATAATTAAATGCAGATTCTAAACGTAATTAATTGAATAATCAAGACGGGAACTGTCAATGACCAAGTCAAGTCGGATGTAGTTAGACGCTAAAGAAAATAAAATGATTTACTAAGAGATATACGGATTAATAAGTAAGTTTTCATATTTTTTATAATATTATATCAATAATGAAATAGTATATGACATAACAAGCTTGGAAAGTGACACATTTCGCATGAGTGTGTAAGTTTTGCATGAGGCGCAGCCAAGTGCAGAAATCACACGAATGCATGAAAGGCACTTTTCTGCGAGTTATGTACACTATTTTTCCTACGACCGCGACCATAAAAAAATAAATCCATTTTTATGTCGTTTTCACGAATTAATTTGATTTTAGAAAACAAGAGCAAAATATTATTTATTAAGTGTAGTTAACGTCAAAATTTCAAAGCAGCCTACTAAATTCAAGTTAACTGTGCGTTATAATAACGCACAGTCATAACGCACGGGTTGATGATATTGACGACTTTCGTGCCTACTTAATTATGTGCAATGTGCTACTTTCTTATGGGGTCGTAGGAAAATTACTTTTTTCTAATGTTGTCAATGGCAACGTACTTTATAGAATTATAATGTAACGTTGTCAATGACAACGTACTTTATAGGATATAAAATAAGTTAAAATTCTAATTTTTCTGTTAGTGTTAGAAAAAATATTGAAGACAACGCGTGTTTTATAGATTAAAAATCTTTGCCTATTAAATCCTCACTCCCTACGGTCGTTCGGATTTAAACTACGATATCGATTTTTAAACAGTCTATAAAACACTAGTTGCCTTAATAGCTATAAATCAATAGTTTTTTAAATATAAAATTAAACGACAACCTTTCTTGCATTAATAAACATGAGCTACGGTCGTACGTGATTTTTGCGTTACAAACAGACAGTCAGACGCTCACATAATTATATTATGCTTCTATAAATCAGAATCATGCTAAGATTACTCTTTTCTCTTTTCTTTTCAACTAATCATAACAGAAAACAGACCAGATGAAGGCACTGGAAGTACGATCCTTCCCCAAAATTATAAACCTACGGTTTTTAAAATGGAGAATTATTGTCCATTATAATTGTCCATTATATGTCCATAACTTTCGGTTTCTGACGCTAACAGAATTTCTCCGTTCATATAATATTATCAACCTAAAACTATAGCTCCAGTGCGGTCTTGAGGCCGCACAACCTGGATCACAACACAATAAAGCGGATTACTATTACCAGAGTATATATAATTCTACTAGTAGAGACACTCTCTAAAATCCCATTCATAAATGTGTTCCAACAATTTTTACTCTAAGATTAGTTCATCTGAAGTACCCTAGAGGGCACACTACTTGTTTGTGAATTTTAATCCAGTGGCTTTCAACCTGTTTCAAGTATTTCGCGGAATATATTTAAATTGTGGGGTATGTACACACAATTAAAACTGGTAGAAAATCGTTTATTCAACAAAATTAATTCAATGGTTGACAACTGTCAAAAAAATTCCAGATCATCTTTATCAAGTATGTGAAAGTATTCAAAATTTCTAAAAAATAATAATAATTAAATCATTGCACAGAGTCGCCACACTACTCCCCCTCCAGTGACGAAGTCGCGATAAACCAATCTGGACGTTTGATGTGGCGTCCTGTTCGTGACGTGGTTGGTTGCGGTTCTTGGAAGGTGACCTTCTTGGTGGTCGGTGGCTTGCATATTGTATCTTCCTTTGTTTGTGGTTCAACTGACCTGCTCATATCCTCCATGAAAGCTGCCTTTAATCTGTTGACCGACACTTCTTGTTTTTTCCCTTTTATTTCAATTATGAAAGTGACCTCTTTACGCTGTAGTACCTTGTATGGTCCGTCATAAGGGGGTGTTAAGGGTGGAGTGACGGCGTCGATGCGCAGGAAAACGTATTCGCAATTTTTTAATTCTTTTTGCACAAATACTGGTCTCCTTGTTGCGTGGTTAGATGTTGGTGTTGGTTTTACGTTTTCCAAAGCTTCCTTTAGTTGCGTCACAAATTCGCTGGGTGATGTGCCGTTGGACTTTTCGAAAAATTCACCGGGTAATCTTAACGTGGTACCATAAACTAGTTCTGCCGGAGTGGCACCAATATCTTCTTTCAGTACGGAACGATAGCCTAATAAAATAGTTGGTATTAAATCAACCCAGTTGCTGGATCGATGGCATTTTATCGATGATTTTATTGACCGATGGAGACGTTCGATCAAACCGTTTGCTTGTGGATGTTACGCGGTGCTTCGTAGGTGTTTGATTCCCATAATTTTTGTTAATTCATTAAACAACGTTGACTCAAATTGTCTTCCTCTATCCGTTGTGATGCGATGTGGTACTCCAAATCTTGAGATCCAACCGGAAATTAGAGCTCTTGCGACTGTTTCGGCGGTGATATCTTGAATTGGAATGATCTCTGGCCAACGTGTGAATCTATCTATACAGGTTAAACAATATTTATAATTTATAAATTTGCAAAGGACCAACTAAATCAATGTTAATGTGGCTGAATCTATCCCCTGGAACTAAAAATGTTGAAAGCGCTGGTTTGTTGTGACGTTGTACTTTTGATCTTTGGCAGGAGAGGCAGGTTTGGGCCATTTTTCTACAATCCTGACGAATTGATGGCCAGACAAATCTATCTGTTATTAATTTGATTGTAGACTTGACGTCGGGGTGTGAAAGATTGTGGATTGCATTAAAAACTGTTTTCCGTATTGCCTTGGTAATAAAGGGTCTGATCTTTCCGGTTGACGTGTCGCAGTATATTTGCGCGTTGACGTTGGGAAAAGTGCATAACTTTAACTCTAATGATATCTTCGCATCGTCGGATGCAGCTAGGAATTCGTAATCAATAGTGTGTGTTGGACTGCTTATTGATTCAATTCTTGATAACATATCTGCAACGACATTTTCTGAACCTGGAACATGTCGAATATCGGTGGTGAATTGGCTGATATAGTCCATTTGGCGTAATTGACGAGGTGATGCTTGATCGGGCTTCTTACTAAACATGAAAATCAATGGTTTGTGATCACTGTAAATCGTAAACTGTCTTGCTTCGAGAGATGATCGGAAGTGTTTGATGGCTTGGTAAATAGCTAGTAGCTCTCTATCGTAGGTGCTATAACGTTTTTGTGTGTCAGTTAAACGTTTCCAGTAGAATCCTAGTGGTTGACATTTTCCGTCAATTACCTGTTGTATTACTGCTCCTATGGATGTATCAGATGCATCGACGTATACACATAACTGGGAGTCCGCAGATGGATGGGCTAACATGACGGCGTTGGATAGTTCTTGTTTACATTTTTCGAAAGCAGCTACGGCTTCATCGTTCCATTTGATTTCGGATTTATCGTTTTTTTTGTTTCCATTGATCAGCTTTTGCAGAATAACCTGGGAGATGACTGCATGGGGTATACAACGTCTGTAGAAATTTAAGGACGCGATAAACCTTCGAAGTTCTTGAGCGACTTTGGTTTGAGGGATATTTATAAGTGAATCGACTTTCTCTGGTGAGGGTCGAATACCATGCTTGTTAATGATGTGTCCCAGAAAGATAATTTCGGTTTTGAAAAACTCACACTTGCTTATGATAATTTTGAGACCATGGTTGCGAAAACGTTCGAAAACAGTACGGAGGTGTTTCGAGTGTTCTTCTTGAGTCTTGGATGCAATTACAATGTCATCAATGTATTTGAAAACAAACGGTAAACCTATTAACACTTGATCGATAAACCTTTGGAATGTTTGACCAGCATTGCGTAACCCGAATGTCATCACTAAGAATTCGAAGAGTCCAAATGGTGTGATAATGGCGGTTTTGGGAATGTCTTCTTCGTGTACCGGAATTTGATGGTATGCTTTCGTCAGATCGATTTTTGAAAATACTTCAGAGTTCTTCTTCTTCTTCTTCTTTCTAGAAGTAATTCTCTAGAGAATTCTCTTCTAGTAGGCCAAGGCCTGTTATTTTCCAACACATGCGTCGTTTCCTTGGCAGTGTTAGAAACTTTGAGCATATAAATATTTTACATCCATCAGGTAGCTTGCTAGACTTGCCTTCAGATGTGCCTGTATCCTGGTTTTTTATGTTAATGGTAGCAATTCACTAACCCAGGGGACCACCGGCTTAACGTGCCTTCCGAAGCACGGAGACTAGTCATAAGAAAGTTTGACTCTACCCAGGTTTGAACCCGGTGCCCCATATTCACATCCAACTGCGTTAGCTGCAAGGCAATGACCGTCTCTGAGAGTTGAACATATTAATGGTTGCGTCTTGGATGTGTGGGACGGGGTATCGATCGGGAACTGTTATAGCGTTTAAACGACGATAGTCACCACATGGACGCCATTCGCCATTCTTTTTCGGAACCAGATGCAGTGGGCTAGCCCAAGGCGAATTGGAGGGACGACAGATGCCTTGCTGTACCATGAACTCAAATTCCCTTTTTGCGATTTCGTATTTCTGTGGAGGCAAACGCCGTGCTTTTGCGAAAACGGGTGGTCCTTGAGTTTCGATGTGGTGAAATGTGTTTGTTTTTTCAGATACTTTGTTGAAATGGGTGGACTGAGTGAGATCCACAAATTCACGTAGAAGTTGCTCGCATTCGGAACCATTTGGGACTGACGTGATGTTTACGTCAGCGTTTGTGACCACTTCGATTTGACCCGAAACTTTTAACTGAGTTTGCTTATCGATCAGCTTCTTGTTACTTAAGTCAACTAGCAGTTAAAATTTGTCCAAGAAATCGGCGCCTATGATTGGTTTTGTTACATCCGCAATGATAAATGGCCATGCGAATAAACGACGTAAGCCAAGGTTGATAGTTAATAACCTCTGTCCAAATGTCGGAATTGGTGTACCGTTTGCGGCATATAATTTCACATTGGTAGAGAGATTTTTTTTGTCGGAAGTAGTTGGAGGGATAATTGAGAGATCTGATCCGGTATCCACTAAAAACTTCATATTTAACGATTTTTCTGTTATAAACAACCTACTTGAAATTTTGGACAACACCTCATCGGTTGCTGGAGATGGGTGTTGCTCGACTAGTTTTTTTGGTTCTTTACGTTTTCTTTACACCAATCGGTACATTTTTTTGCTTGATCACCAAAACGATAGTGGTACCAACAAGTGTCGTGTTTTCTGTTGGTGGATCCATCTCTACTTTGTGATTCGTTGCGGTTTCGTGATTGAGAACGACTTCGATCAGAATTTGCTTTATCGAATCTTGATACGAGAGCTTCCACTTGCTTAGAAAGCGCCATGACTTGCTTCGACAAATTGTCATGATGGGTACTTATATTCGGTGGTGCTGTTGTTGCGAAAACGGATGTTTGAAACGTTGTCATCTCTGAAATTTTATCTGCGGTTTCCGCCTCTTCTTTGAGCTTATGTTCAGTGAACTGATTATCGCCCTTGTTGTTTCAGGTAACTTAGACAACCATAGCGACTCTACAACGTCTTCGTTCATGGATGCTCCCGCCAAGTCCTTCATCTTCCATAGCAAAGTGGATGGTTTGCTGTCACCTAAATCGATACCTTGTAGAAGCCTTCTTAGTTTCTTCTTCTGTGATTCGGCATACTCATTTGTTAGTTGTTTCTTCAATGCTTCGTATTTTTGGTTTGGAGGTGGGTTTCGTAATATGTCGGCCACAACTTCAAGGTATTGCGGGTCTAACGATGCTATCACTATATCGAACTTAGTGTTGTCCGCCTTGATTCCATTATTGCGAAATTGTGCTTCAATTTGGTAGAACCACAAATCCGGCTTCGTCGGATGAAACGGAGGAACCTTCGTTGATATTTTACAAGCCTCGTATTGCACCGGGTCTTGTGGTGATGATTTATGCGTTGGTAGGGGCTGCTGCTGGGCCTTTAAATCAGTGACTTGCTGAAGTAGTTCTTGAATTTTTCGCTCCATATCCGCCGTCGTTGATGGTTGATTTTCGTAATCGGCAATCGCATCTTCGTTGTTTACCATTTTGAGTTGATTTGTAATATTGATTTCTACGGTTCTACGCAACGGTATTTTAACGTTCTTGTTGTGGGGTCACCAGTGTGGGGTATGTACACACAATTAAAACTGGTAGAAAATCGTTTATTCAACAAAATTAATTCAATGGTTGACAACTGTCAAAAAAATTCCAGATCATCTTTATCAAGTATGTGAAAGTATTCAAAATTTCTAAAAAATAATAATAATTAAATCATTGCACAGAGTCGCCACAAAATAATCGTAAAATTATTGAATAAAATTGATTATTTTAATGTAAAAATGTTTTTTTTGTTTTGTAAATAATATGTTAATAATAAATATTTTGACTAATAACATAATTGACAAAACGTCAAATGCCAAATACCATGGTAACCAAATACAACTGACGTGAAATCGACTGCGACATCTGTGAACTCATATGTGAACTAATCTTAGACTTCAGAAATCTGGAACACTAAAAATGCTCGAGTTTCCCTACTAGTAGATTATATGTACTCTGCTATTACCAACCTCTGTTTGTAGGTTAACACCCTACTATCAAGAAGCTATTATTATTTGAAGATATCAATTGTTTTATGAATGCCATACATCGAAGCCTTTTATATAGATTAGGTGCTTTATTTCCTTCTTTACAGATCCAAAAATGTGCTCTTTTGTGTTTGCAATACCTCCAAGATTCGTTGTCACACCTTCATTTCGGAAAGAGTAAAATAACTATCTCCTTCTTCCTCAAAGGACCAAATACACCAAGTAACAAATTTATTTCCTTCGTTTTGTGGAAGGCAAAGACTTTTTCGACCTTTCGGTTCGAAAACTCAAATTGAACTCCTTGTTTATGTTTTCACTTTTTTTACATCCTGTTGATGTTTTTTAAACATGCTTACTGTTTTTCTTATATTTATTCATCCAAATGGTCAACGTTCTTTCACACCTCGTCATCCTTAGTTTCTTGGAACCATGCTGTCTGTTGCAATGAACGTATGTCCTTGATGACAACCCTTTCAAAAGAACCAATCATCATAAAAGGCTTTACTTTTCTAGATTAGTATAAGCGGTGTTAAATTATGTTTTTTCTATAATGCCTTTACATAATCTCAATGCAATTTATACTGTGATCATACGAATTTGTTCTTCAAAATCGATATTTTCTCCAAATTGGCTTAATTTGGCAACTTTAAATTTTCACCTGATTCTGCTAATATACTCCTAATATACTCGTATTCTCCTGATACTCCTAATAATGACCAAACCGTATAATAAAAATTGTGCAAATCAGTGATGGCGTGCCCCTTGTAAGATAACGACTTGTCTATATTATATAAAAAGAAAAAGAATAGGTATGTCTTTCTCGTGTAAATAAAAATTATAATAGTTACGATGAGAAATCGGTTGCTCAGGTACTTAAAGTTAAACGAAGGTAAGTTAGTATTCTTCTTACGATTACTTCAGTTTTTTATGCGTTAATCGTTCCCACAATATTGCCATAGTGAGTATAAAATAAATACTCGTAACTCCTTGTAACAATCATACAAACTAAATCGTGAAATAAAATTTTTTATGTCTTCTATAACGAGAAAGCTACGTTCAAAATATGAAATGGACACGATTAAATCGACTTACAAGAAATTTGATATTTGTTTCACATACAAATAGCCGCAGGTGCACTACTTGTTCAATATTGTTTTGATTTCGTTGGTACTTTTTTCAAGGTATGTAAATTTAATGCTCAATGTTTAGACAGAAATTAAATTATCGTATAATTTCATTCATTTTCTAATTAAGAAAATAGCTAAGTAAAGGTTTCGCCCATTGCATGCTGTAATAATTTCCATAATTTGAATGATATTTTGTACAATATTCTCAACTGCGTTATGTTGGTTTGAAATGGTTAAAAGGATATTGTTTCAATAACAATATGTATAGCCAATACATTAGTTTCCTTGTGTTCCACTAAGTCACAAAGTTGTTTCCGGCATGGGTCAGCTTAGCTCGAGGGATTGTATTCAATCTCGAAACGTACCACAAGGGTTTACAGAATTATATTAGTCGGCCATCGAGCAGCCTATCCAATAATAATAAGCTACATTAATCATGGTTTGCTTCACAATATGATCAGATTCTGTATAGTAGCACAACAAACTCCAGCTTATTTCCTATTTAATTTCTTTCAACATATTTATCTTTTCATTTTTCCTTTTATAATTATACAAATATAAGAAAATGTCTTTGAATTCTTGCAATTTCGTATTCTAGTAATGTATCATTTTTTCATCTCGAAGGAAAGGTGAACCATTTTTTTAATTCTTCGCACTTAACTGAGTTATTCTGACATTATACATGTAAATATCTTTTTTATTATAAGGTAAAATTCTTTTGAAGCTTTTCATTCCAAGTACATCCACTGTAACGTCTGAATCGCTTTAGGCTTGTAAAAGAAAATTGCAAAAGTGCTGCTACAGGTAACGGCAGAAATTCAAAAATTTAAAATTAAATATGTGACGAATGTACTTCTTTTGAATAATAATGTAGTACTTCTGTTAATAAAAACATATTTCGCTTTTTGGAAAATTCAAGTAAAACCTAACAATGATTTGTACAAATAAATGTTATAAATGGGAAAATTGTTATTGTATGCTTGTCGGGCTGTATGAAGTTGATAAATGTGGATGTCCACTTTTATCAACAAGAAAATTACCCAGACATTAAGAAAGTTTTGAATAACTTCCCAAGTGAAGATAAATTGTGGTCGCTTTTATTTAATTTTAGTTATTATGCTTCCGTAGAAAATCATGCGCATGAAAATATTACAACATTCTTAAAGTTGAAGAAGCGAAAATCCTTCTTTGGTTCTTTGTGTAGTAAACAAAAATGTTAAACTGACGAAAATGAACGTCATTAAGAAAAATGATTTTTGGAAATATTCAAATAAGAATATTACGAAACTTAGGAAACATAACAATCCACAAATATTTTTTGAATTTTCAAGATAACTTAATCTCAAACACAAAAGTTTAGAAATTATTGAACTGAAACTTCAAAACATTAAAAACCCATGCTCACTTTAACATTTTAAACTTCAACGGAAAATCAAATAAAACTGCAATAAATCGCACATATTACATACATTATGTACATATCTCTTTAAAACAAATTTATTTAAGTATAAATAATTTATATGTTTATATGTAAATGTGTGCCATTATTTGTGTTGGTTTTGGTTTCGACTCATCCATCAAATAACAAGCAGTCCTTTCAGAATGCTAAACAATTATTTGTGTGCAGTATTATTCAATTCATTAATTTTAGTTGTTCAATACTATGAACCTAATTTCAAAAATTAAAAAAAAAATAGAAACTATCTATAGATAAAATTGTCCTAGTCAAATATTGCAAAATTTGCAGAGAAAAAACTGAATGTAGTGATATAGCTTTATCTGCAGTAAGTTCCAGTTATCTTAAGATGCTGAGTTTGGAGGTTTAAACAGTTTTTCTTAGAGACGAGAAAGGGTATGGGATTTTTTAAGCGTTTCATGTAGAACGAGATATGGACATGTTGGTAGTAAGTCGTAGTAAAGGTAAATAAGTTGAAAGGGGGGGGGGATTGCTTACTTGAACAGAAGGAAGACGTCGAGTAAGGAAATAGGAGGATACAGATGTAAGACGCGTACGATGCAATGTTGGTGGAACGAATAAGATTAACCATTGACGCTGCCATGGTCGAATCTTGTAACGAATAATTAATGTAGTGTATTTCGATGTTTATACTACATCAATTCGGTGAATCAACGAGGTAAATCCTACGGGTAATGGTGCCCATTTGGATTTCGCATTTGTTAACCATTACTAAACCATTAAGTGTAATGATACACTATCAGCTACAGGTCCAAATGCAAACTGATGAATCATAATGAATTGCATGACTATGGTGTTATAAACTATAGAACCAAAAGAAAACTATCAAGAAAATATATCATAATTTTAAACTACCTAAAAGTTTAAACACTTTTAAAATAAAATATAAAGCTATGATCATGTAAAATATAGGTACTGAAAGTATAATTTATTCACAAACGTTTACGTTATACAATAACTCCGGCAAGTGACTACCCCTATACTTTCAATGTATTTTACATTGTGATAACTTCATATTTTAGTTTTAAAAGTGTTTAGTACATTTTCAGTTACTCTAAAAACTATAATAAATGTTTACTATCAAGTTGCACTACATCAACCACACTATTTATAGATTAAAACCATCAAGGTTATAGTAGATTGAAAATGAAGCGAGAATTTTTAATGACTTGAAATCTTTAATATAAAATGATTTAATGAAAAATAAATAAAATTCTAGCTAAGTTATATTTAAATATGATGGTGAAAACTATTTTGATATACCTAATGAGAATAAAAATTTCATCTGGATAATATTTAGAACAATTATATTAAATATCTGTGGTAAAAAGCTTTTCCATTTTTGGATTCTTTCTAAAATTACATAGTTTCTTCTGATCATATCGTCGGGTATTTCTCATCTAGTAAAGCAAACGTTTGCTTTACTTGAAAAATAATTAGTTTTGATGGATACATAACGTTTCATTTAAAGTAATTGGAATTTAAATTGTTTAAACATTCTACGTATTTCAGATGTACACAAACGACTTAATTTCCTTCTGTCAAAATTCTGAATCAATTTCAAAGACAAACAAAAAAAATTAATTAAAAAAATTTATTATTAATATGTACCGACTTAAACAAGCTCACGATTTTCATTTCAAAAATAAAATTTTCTCTAATATAAGAATATGATGTGTACTTTATTACATAGAATAAAATAAATTAATAGGTTACGTAACATTTTTACACTTGCAAAAAATTTAAATATTAAACAAATATAAAAATAAATTTACTACAAAAGTAGCAAATAATATCTGTTTGCATATTATGCAAACTTAGTTTAATACATTTATTATAATTATAATAAAAAAAATATCACAGTTAGGCGCTTGAAACTATGTTAGATGTACTATCCGAGCTAGAGGCTTGTGGCCCCCATTTATCCGTCGGACGCAGCCATTCCATTCCGTGCTGAAAGGAAAAAGTGTGTTAAGAAAAAGTATAACTAAATTGTTTTTATAACTTACAAATTCTTTTTTGAAGTAAGTGGTAAGAGCAAAAACTGGCATAGGTGCAAGAGTAGCCAAACCTATCAAAATGCCTATTATATCAGCATATACAGGAAATTCGTAGTCTTCGTAAGAAGCTGATTGGAATATTATCATTTGAAACGCAAACACCCCCTAAAATTAATTAAAATTTAATTAATATAACCTAAATATACTTTTGGTTAAAGTAAACTCACTAATAAAGCAGCAGGCGTGATAATAACCCAGCATGTCCACCAGTACCAATGCCAAAATTTTCCTAGAACCATGTTCATACTTCCCATGTCAGCAATAATTCTGTTGCATCCGTATGCCCACGATACGGATACTACTTCAGCTAATCCTATTAATAGAATTGCCCACGACGCTGTATTCCATTCCAATAAAGTGAAGAGATACACGCCACCAGAAAAGCACATCGGTAAGGCCAAAATAAAGCAAGAAAAGCATATGCCAAGTGTGACCTTAGCATGATGATTTCTCATATATGGCCATTTGTCAAGAATACTTGTGCTTACTGCTTCTATTCCAGCAAATTGACTTCCTAATCCAAGAATGAATAACATTAAAAAGAATAGAACTGCCCAAAGTTGCGGAAGAGGGATCCTCAACAAAGCCTCTGGATACGCAACAAACGCTAATCCAGGACCATCTGTTGCCACATCTGCTACTGGTACATCCAATTGTTTAGCCAAAAATCCTAACATTCCAAATATTGCAAATCCAGCGTAGACAGATGTAAAAAGATTTGCGGCAGTAACAATCAGTACATCATTAAAGCAATTATTTTTAAAATCACTGTAAGAAGCTAACGTCACGAGTGATCCACAACTAATTCCAAACGAGTAGAAAGTTTGAGAGGCTGCATTTCCCCAAACTTGAGTTTCTAATAAATCTTCCCAACGTGGGTTAATATACAATATAATTCCATCCACTGCACCGTCTAATGTACAACCTCTTATTACTAAAGCTGTCAAAATAACATAGGGAAATAATGCTGTGAAGTAAACAGCTTTTCCCGAAGTTTTTACTCCTCTGACTACGCATAAATAACAAATTATCCATGATACCAAGAGGCATACTACTAATTGCCACCTTAGCTCTCCAAAGCTATCCCACTTTGCGTCATTTATTCCTAATACGTAATCATTAAAATATTCTTCAGAAGCCAATTTTCTGTTAATTAATTTACTGATATGCACTTCAGTACCATTAGCATGTAAACAATATGTTCTATTTACATTGCTTTCGAAACCATTCGTTTGGCATATTTGTAGTACAGAAGTGCAAGTATAATTATAAAAAGTGTGGAGAGGCCCGCAATTTTCATCCTCTATTGCACTGTAGCAACCTAAATCGTAATTTGGTTAATGAACTTTTTTTAAATTTGAATTATTTTTATAATACTAACCCATAGTGTTGAAGGAGTTATTACATGATCCCCATCCCAAGTTGCTGTCAAAAGATGCTACAAAATAGAAAACAGTCCAAGCTATTATCACCATGTAATAAATTGTGACCATAACGATAACTGCTACAGTACAATAACCAAGACCACTAAATATAGGAGCTATTCGAGAAAAAGCTTCATCAGGTCCCAAACCTGAATATTGGCCAACTACTAATTCTAACAAAAATATCGGCATGCCCATCGCAAAAACCATTATTATATATGCAAAGAGAAACGCACCTGAAATTAGAATAAAATAAATTAATTTTGTAGTTCCAACTTGTACAAAATACGCAAACAAATTTAGGTATTTTGAACTACGTCCATCTCAATATAAATAATTTAATATTTAGAGTTATAAAATGAATACATTTTGAATGTATCCAATTTTGTTAGAATAGAATTTGTAACATCATCAAATGAAACTCGATTATTTTTATATACTCGTACTCGAATATTAGCAATATTCAAAAAATTTAAAAGTACAAAAATATAAATTGGAAACCAACCTCCTCCGTTTTTATAACACAGATAAGGAAATCGCCAGACATTCCCAATACCAACAGCATACCCCAAACATGATAGGACAAATTCGATTGGTTTACTCCACGTTGCTCTTATTGGTACACTATCCACACTTTCAGATTTTGCTAATGAAACCTGAAATTATAAAAACAATTATTTCAGAATATAATCATGATTAAAAAATTATGATAGGTACATAATTATTGTCAATTACATATAATTTTGCGCTTTCACTCAAATTATTGCTAAATAAACGTCACGATTGATTTTTCCAAATTGTAAAAAACCAACTGGTCAGTTGTAAGACACCGTAGCCAGCAGTTTTTGAAAAAGAGATGAGTAAAAAGATTAATGTTTTATTATAATTATGAGTAACTGACGTGTCTAAATGTTTTGAACTTAAAATTGTGGGTTCCAGGTACAAAACTTAAGTGTTTGTGTATTTTTGAGATGTGGATTGAAGGACAATTATAAAGGAAACGATATTTTTACAAGACAAAGTAAATCTCAAGTTTCGAACTTGTGGCTCCACGTTCAGTAACCCAACTTTACTTTCCGATTCGAGGACTTTCAAACGATACAAATTTTTCTAACTCTATTTTTTCAACGACTGGCTATGGTTCAAATGGTTGAATTCAGTTATTATTAACCCATAGGAAAAAATAATTTATTTACTTTTATATTCGCTTATACCTTTAAAAATTGAAAATAATTGATATAATCAAACTTCAGTTAGGTATTTATATTTCTTTTCTTAATTATTGACTTTTGAGTAAATAAAAATAATAAAATTATTAATGCAGCTACGAATAGATAACTTATCTTGATTAATTTAGTTATTTATAATTATCCAACTTGAAAACGTCCCAAGTTGCTTTAAATTAGTACTAAAATTTATTATTTATTACATTGTTTTAATATTCAGAATTGCACAAATTTTTCCACTACTATCCAGTCGTTTTGCCATGTACCTACATATTTAGTACATCCACCACATCTAAGATGTAGTCTCTCTGAAGATATTTGGTATTTTATGGTTTCGACTTTATAATAACACTGAATAGTACAAAAGTTCTCCACATAGAACCTGATAGAAGGTCAAAAATGTACTCATCAACCTGTTTAGCAAAATATGGCGAGTTATTGCTAAAGCCCTGCAAAGTGCAAAATTTTTATAAGCCTCTAAGATAACAATGATTGATAGTTTGAAGTTTGGTATGCAGATAATAAAATTTCGATTATGATAACAGTCGCGTATTGATGTTGAGTTAAAAACTACGAGTCGCAAGTTATTCAAAGAGGACTCCGTTTTTACTACTTTTTTACATGGCGCCAGAATTAAACAGTAAGAATGAAAATAATAAAGAAAGAATAGTAATGCTTATGGAATTCAAGAATTGGCAACAAAAATTTTATTGACTGATTGAAGCAATAAAATCACTTCATCTATTCACTAGTAGGTGTTTATTTGTACCTATAAAAATGGAAATTGATTCAAACTTAACAAAGAAAATACCAATTGTAGTTACAAACAGCTACTTTCTTGCAAAACACTTTACGTAGTAATTCAATATTATGCAGACAAAAGATTACGATTTATTATTCTTCTTTTACTATTTTAGAACTTATTACTATATTATTTGTTAAATTTTATCATGGTTGTTTACTAAGAAATATTAGTATAAAAAGCAAACTTGGATTTTAAATAAAATGCTGCTTAAAAGTAATATTAGTAGGCTAGAAGATTTTCTCCCAGTAAATTTTAATATACCTCTAACCCTTGGTTAGATATACGCATTTCTATATTTGAATAGTACCTATGTATCCCATTTTCTTGAAAAGCCAACTGCCTTCGGCAATTTATTCCTAAATACTAGAAAAGGAATATTCTTATAACGTAGTATTCTCGGCGTTTACAAAATTTAACTAAAGTCGATTTCCCGTTTGGTGATAATAAATCAATGAATGCTAAGTATTTAATAAAAAATATAAGCTTGGAAACTATTATAAGTATTATCTACTTCAAATTAAAAAAATATATTTTGTAAAAAGTTTTGATAAGATCTAAATTAATGCTTGATTACATTGTTACAATTTTTATTTGTATAGCAAATTAATGTTTTCGTTTATTTTTTACCCTATTTTTGAACAAGTAATTTTTTCACTATTTTAAAACTGAGTTCAAGGAAATACGAGCGTTTATTGTGGTTGTTCAAAGAAATACTGAATTGTATAATTTTTTACTTTAGACCTGTCTGAGGAATCTGGCAATAAATTTAAATAAGAAAAATCAGACACGCGACTATGTGGACCTACCATGATGTAGGTGCTGATATGGACATCTTGGAGAAATTATGTAATTTCGCGTGTTTACAAACAATTAAAACTGGATAGTTCCTGATAGATCTGAGCAACCGCAACGAGGAAACCAATATTGGTTCACGTTATCTGCAAGAGTTCTATCCATTAGTTTATTGATCTTATTTTAAGATAAGTGAATTTGTATGTTTTTGTTATTATTATATTTTTATTTTAAGGAGTTTGAATAAAGGATATTGCTAATAATTAAGTCAGTAATTGACAGCAATTTGCAATGATATTATGGCACCATTCATTGCAATGTTTAGCTAATCCTGATAGTAATGGAAGCGAAGCTCAAAAAACGTGAAGAACCGCAGAAAAGAATATCAATTCGAGAACTACAAATTACAACCGAATGTAATTAGTGTTAATTTTTAGTGAAAATTATGGCACCTTAATCATTTTTCTTTTTATTTTCGTTCGCTAATTTCTAAAGCCAACACCGACGAAGAACCCCCTACTGAGCAAAGCGGCAAGTAATTCACGATTACTTCCTCTTCTACTTCGTTTCTTAGAAGTAAAACTAAAACATTTTATTTTAGAGAATTTCAGAGTAAACCCTTAATTAATGATTAAAGTGGTTAAAAAACCAACGTCACTTACAATGAATTAGATGTGATACGCGATTAGCAACCTTTGCCTATTTTAATTGAGATATATAGGTATTAGATAGACATAATGTACCTATTTAGAGAAATTCCTAGATTATATAAAGTGTATTAAACTCAATATATTTAATTCGTCATCGTTCTCCTCCGTCTATTACTTTATTATAATATACACAGTCTACCATAAGTATAAATTTAACAAAAAACTTAACTGAATGTTAAAATATTAGGATTTTAACTTTAAGCATTTTAACAGTTAAGTTTTTTGTTAAATTTATATTTTACAAACACATACTAATATCACACCTATATATTCTTGAAATATTCTTGAAATTTCCTTGAAATTTCTTTTTAAGATTTATTTCTCTACCATAAGTAAATTAAAAAATTATTTTTTAGGTTTTTAATGATAATTTTCATATTTTTTGACAATTTTTTTTAATGATTTTAACATTTAATTACTCATTACTGTTTTATTAATTGATTAGAAGTATAAAAAAATAAAAGTTTTGTTTTAACATAAGAAAAAATTAATAAAATTGAATTACATTAAGAAAAAATACAGTACAAAAGTAAGTTAAAAATTATTTATTATCCACAATGGACACCTTTTCTTTCCGAAATGAATGCTCTTCTTCTTCATCAGCCTTTTTCCGCCCACTGCTGGACATAAGCCTCTCCATATTATGGAGGATCTGGCCATAACTCACCACGCTGGCCAGGCGGGTTGGTGAGTAGTCCGCAGATCGATTTTGGACTATAGTTGTTTTACATCCGGTGTAGCAGCTTACTAGGCTAGCATTCAGATGTGCCTGTAGCCCTGTTTTTTGTCAACGGTGGCAATTCGTCAACTCAGGGAGACCGCCGGCTTAACGTGCCCTCCGAAGCACGGAGACTTGGTCATAAGAAAGTTTGACTCTCCCCGGGTTTGAACCCGGTACCCCGCCTTCGCATCCAACTGCGTTAGCTGCAAGGCAATGACCGTCTCTCAGATAGTAAAGACTACAAGTTTTCAATGGGTGAAAGATCGGGACTCTGCAGGGACCAAGCTAAAACATTTATACTTGTATTATTTAAATAATTTATAACCATTTTGGCCTTATGTATTGGAGAATTATCTTGTTGCAGTATACATTTTTCCCAAATTAACCTCTTTCCTTCAGGTGTTATTACATCTTTTAAGAGTTTTAAGTATACTACAGCGGTAACTTTTCCTTAAAAAATTACTATTTTTCTAACGGCAGATGAGGACATACATTCCCAAACCATAACACCTTTGTTAAATGACTTTAAGGTAGGTTTTGTACACTTAAAAGACAAAACTGCAGTTGTTTTTCACCGAGGGGTAAATTACTACAAAAATCTGTTGTACACCAAGGCAAAATCCAGATTATAATCTATAAAATCTTCACTAAAAATCGCATAGATTTTACAATCCAGTAGAAATCTTACCAATCCTTGTTTCAATCTATATAATTTCTACAATCTTTATAAAAGCAGTAAAATCCCGCACAATCTTAATAGAAATCTGTAAAATCTCAGAAAATTTTTTAAAATCTTCGAAACAATTCCAATAATCTTCGCATTGTTATCAGGCAAAATCCAGATTATAATCTATAAAATCTTGTTAAATCTTTTGACAATCTCAAAAATCTGTAAAATCTAAGTGCAATCTTTAGGGACTGCAATCTATTGTACAGTTTAAACCGTAGTGAATTACCCCTCGTCTTTCGCCACACGTACATTCTCTCATGGCTATATTTTAATCGAATCGGAGCTTCATTGGTCCATAAGATCTAATCCCAAAAATCTTTTGACTTTAAAACATGTTCTGTTCTTGTTTAAGTACGGTATATTTCGTGGAACTCGACCTTTCTTTTTATCTGCATAAAGTAGACGTCGTATTATTTGAGTAGATACCTTAATTAGGGACTCTAATTCAAGTTTAGCACAAATTTTTGGAGCAGATAAATTTGGATCAGTATTGGAAATTGCCTGAATTTTATTATCTTGCCTTTTCGTGGTAATTTTTGGCCGGCCCTGGCGCTTTATCGGTGCTACTCTACCTTCCATTCGAAAAACATGAATTACATACTTGAAAAATTGAAGTGGTAGATTTCCCTAATAATTCAGCAATTTTTTTGCATATTTTCTTTTGAACATACAACTTGATGATTAATTGCCGTTCTTCTGTAGTCAAATGTTTGAATTTCCCCATTTTACGAAAATTCCTATTAAAATAATTCAATTTGAAGGAAAAATAGCAAAGTTGTAAGTTTGTCTGTAAGTAATTTACTTATAGTAGACTGTTATGTATTAGGTACATCATCATACATTATATTATAGTAAGTTGGTGAAAATGCACGTCAGGTTATTTTTGTTCTAAGCAGTTCCAATCTCATCGTAAATATTATGAATTCAAATGAAACTATCGGTGAATTAAAATTATTAGTATGATAGAAAAATTTTAAGTTAAATTTTGACCTGAATGAGAATATTTTTCCTTATGCCTAGTACATAATTTTCAAAAATAGCCTAAACTGAAATGTTCTAATAATTTCATTTTAAGTGTTATACTCTCGACAAACTGAAATAATGATCATTAACCTTTTGTTAAATTGACTATTTTAAAATATGTTAAATGATATTTAAATTAAATGAAATATTTAAATCCGATTCGTAAAATTCAATCTGAATGGATCCTTCACAATTTTTAACTTGGCAAAGTGTCGATGGTATAAGTTTAAATTATAAACATGCCAGAAAATAATATTATTGAATTTGAAAGCAAAGGAAATAATTAGTAAAAAACGAAGGGAGTTAATGGAAATTAGAAAACTATAGCTATGACATGTTTCGATCTTTTAACTTCTGCGATTATTCTAACTACATAATAAAAAATGTTAGAAAGTTATCCAATATACTAATTAATTTTACGTGCAAGAAGAAAACAATAACCAACAAAATTCAATTTAATATATTGTTACTTTAAAGGATATTAATTATTATACTACTTGCCTTTAAATATGATTTAATCTTTTTTTCTAAATTATTACACATAAACAGCAGGGAATTATATGCTTTTATCGTGACAGCAAGAAAATTTCTGTTGAAAAGTACCTAACATACACCCATTAATTATGCGGTAAGAACAAATTATAACGTAAAGCGTAAGAATTTAATCTATAATATTATTAAACTGTAACTAATACAAAGGTAAGAGTAATATGGTACCAATAATTTATTTAATTCAAGTATTAACAATATTACTAGACCAATCTCGTGTGCTACAATAAACTAATAAGTGGTTTTACGATAATTACATACTTTAGTACAAAATTTCTTTTTCAGTAAGCAATAACATAATATGATAGATAATTATTGTAAACAATGGTAACAGTTTGTATACAAATTACTAAAATAATTGATGTAACGAGACAAATAGGGTATCTGTTAAAAATCAATAAGCAAGTAATATGTTAAATTCAAAGAAAGCCATCCGTAAGAATTAAGTCGCAAAAATTGCTAATAAACATAATAAACCGATTTATTTATTTATTTTATAAAAGAATTAATTATACTATTCAGTTGTCCAATAATTATTTAATAAATCATATCTCTGTGGGGCATCCCCCACAATAATAAGTAATTTTCACTTGCTTTTCGTATGTACAATATCATGAATAGTCATCTGAACAAACTTTTGCATGAACATAGAAATCAAAATTACGGTTGTCAAGGAAACAATAAAACATTACAAAACTGTTTTGAGCTCTAACCATTGCGGGCTCATTATCTTCTGAAAAAGGAAAAGCTTTGTGAAAATTCGATGAGTTATGAAGTTATGATGTATAGAGTATTCGATGAGTATAGCACCAATCGAGAAATACAATTATGCCCAAATAGCAATAATTGTGATGTCAAACTTCTTGAAAATCTGCGATAGTCTCAAAGATTAAATATTAGAAAAAGTTTCGACATTTTAATAATGTATTTCCCGAGTTGATACAAAACAATTCTGATACCTTTTATCTCAGGACGATTATAACCAATTACTATTTAAAACATAAAGTTTTAATTAATGTTTAATAAAATTAATAATTTTACCAGGCTACGGATTATTTAAACCAAAATTATTGACCTTCAAAGTATCAAAGTTGTAGTATTTTGTTTAAATTCAGCTATTGCTATTCTAAAGACACAAAAATAGTGAGGATATTTTAAAGAAGCGAATAATATTTACATGAACAGAAATCTGCTCAAATCTGTAAATCACGGGGTGTAATCCGATTTAGCTGTCAAAGCAAATAGATCCAGGTTCAAAATAATTAAAAAAATAAGCATGCAGACAAAGTATATTAAAATCACTTAGCAACAAGTTCAATTACTTTTTTGTTTACACAATTTCAAGTATTTTTAACCAGACATACTTCTTATGGAAGTGCATTGATAAGTAAACAATCATTTTTATTATTATTATAAGTTAAATTGAATTTTTTGATTTATTACGAATTTTTCCTGCTTAATTTGTGTAAGCGCCTCGTATTCAAGAATTTGCAATTCACATGTGTGGTTATCAACTAAACTAAAATTCAATTGGTTTATAAAATTGCAAACGAAACGTTTTCGTTATAACAATAACATCTGTTTAGTCACCTCACGATTACTCATGATGTTATTGTATCTATAACGAGAACGTTTGTGTATAATATACTTTCAGTATATTTTACATTTGTGATAACTTTATATTTTTAGAACCTTTAGTTCTTAACTCGTGATAATAAATCAATTGGTATATTCTAAACAATTTTACCTAATACATAATAAAGATTATGTATTATTCTGACGAAAGGCGCACAAGTGCCTGAAAGCTCAATAAAAATATATTAATAATTTAATTAATTTAAGAATTGTTTAAAATATATCAATTAATTTATATTTTTAGCTTTTAGTTTGTATAAAAAATTATGATATGTTTACAGATCACTAAAATTAAAGTTGAAATGAAGCAGTGATGGAATTCTGTATACAGCATAACACACAATTTTCATCAAAATTTTTACCGTAAACATTTTATTTTGCTCCTGGATAAAGTAAACTTTTCACTCAAAGTATTAAAATTACTTATTGAAATGTAATATTTAAAGGATTCTGTATTTCATCAAAATGCATCAAGATAAGATAATTATTGATAATGTGAGGTTAACAATGTTTTTCAATTTGTTCCTTTGTTTACCAATAAATTTTTAACAAAAAGTTAAATGGTAAAGGTAAAAATAGGCCAATCGGTGATAGCGGTTTACGCAGGGTGATTTCTATGCATTACAGAAATTCGGAGATCAGTATCATCAAAGTAATTATAAAACAAAAATTATATATAGTAATATGTTTTAGTTTACTAATCATTTTCTAAAAATATAATAATATAATGCAAAACATTTGAAGTAAGTAATTCAAATACAAACCACGTGTAGGTTACGTCACCGTTTTTCCGAAATAATTTTCAAACTTTTCTGCATTGTAACAGGGTAAGTACATTATAAAACTTTTGTTTCAAATTTATTATAATATTTTTGTGTATTAAATTTGTTAAATTTTTCTATTAAGTGCAATAATTTTGAAATGTTCTATAGATTACAAATAATTATGTTATTTGTAATAAAAAAAAATATTTTAAAATTCTACGTTATTTCCAATTATATGTACCTAATATATTTTTGTGACTGTGCAAATATTATTAAACATTATATAGATATCAAATGTCTCTTATACTTACATTGTCCTTTCCCATTTTGAGCTCTAGGTTGATGAAAGAACTTACACCAAGCAACTAACGTCCATACAATACCCACGAAATGACTGAGAATTGTTCTGATTGAAATATTATATACCTAAACATAATTAAAGATAAGCGCAGATACCGGTTGATATACTCAAAATCAGAATCACTTCGAAGTATAATGACGTATAAATAATAATAATTTAGTAATATATTCAAATTCTCTGAAAACCACTTTGTTTGTTTTCTTATTTAAGAAGTGGATATTATATATTTCAGAGACGTGCAATTTTTTGAAGAAGGTCTCAAGAGTGTGGAACTTTAAAAAATATGATCTCTATCTAACTTCCTCCTTATCAATCTCTCAAAAAAACATTACTTAAAATAAAAGCAAACGAAGTAATTATTTAAATAAAAAAATTGCAGATTAACAAAGTGTTTAAGTTAATTGAGGTGTAGACAATAAGCTACGGCGACAACATAGGTTCAATTGGCTCTGATAAATATTTATTACAGTATTTATTACAGTTTACTAGTGGTATAAGTACTACTTAAAAATAATCACACTTACCTTTAGCATTATGCACTACAAATGTTTTTGCATTAGCGACAAGAAACTGTAGAATTTTTTAAGCATTAGATGTAAAACAAAATATTATGTACGTGCACATGATGGTGGTAGCTTTGCTTCAGCGGAGGGAAGACGGGCGAACCAAAGAGGTAGTCGAATTTTAGGTAGACGATGATACAGGTGACAATGCAATAGGGTGCTTTCTGAACGAATAAGTTGACCGTACGATGACCGGCAACTTAACGAATAATTAATAGAACATAAACATCATGTTTTATTAATTGGTGTAACGATTTAAATCCGATGGATTGAAGGTGACTTCGAAAGATTTAAGTATTTGTAATTGCTTTGTGTGCTAACCATGTATTATTGTTCTTTTCTTGTGTAAATGAATATTATTATTACATTAATAAATTGATCTCTCAATTAATTACATCATTAGTTATTTAATTAACTAAAACACTTAATATCCGTTCTAATAATTGTAGATTTTAAAAACGTCTGCAAACATACTTTTGACAAGGTCCGCGACGTAGACAAAAAACAGATTTGGTCCAGAATCCAGTATAAGGAATTACCTCGAACATCATAGTTTTCAAGTTTCAACCGTAGTCTTCGTGTGGTATGGGAACCCGATCAAAAGTCTTCTCAAAGTATGGGTAGGTGACATTTAGTCACCAGACATCAGATCCATCAGCAAATTTGAAAGCACTGATTTTCCCGTAACGAAACCATGCTAGCAATTTGGAGTCACACAGTAGTTGATCAACAGAAATTCTGTATGCTGTTTAGACACAATTTTTGGCATGCACTTACAGATGATGGAAGTAAGGTTGATCGATCTGTAATTCCTCTGTTTTTTAACAAAGTTTTTCATGGCAGATTACACCCCGGTAGTTTGCCATTGCCTGCCGAGGGGTTGTTCCCTCATGTTATGTTTTACAAGACAATGTTTGAACATAAATTTGTCAGTTTTTCTATACACGATTGTGAAACATAGGTAAATTAATTTAGGTTCAGTTTAAGATAAGTTTTATATTAAAAAAAACACATCACTCTAATGACTGGATTCGATTTATAAAAATTAAAAATAGAAAATATAAAATTGTAGAAAAACTTGAAGACACGAGAAAGGAAATTAAAGGAAGATTTGCAAGTTTTGAACTGTAATATATTCGTTAAATTTCGTACATCTACAGACCACCACAAACCACCACATTTCAAACACCTTGGAAATTAAAAACTTCTTCGTCACCGTTTGATTACTGTAGGTTATTGATACCAACGTCATTCGATTATAATTATGTACTATGCTTTAATTTCAGTTTCAAAAAGATTTCTTGATGGAATCCTCTAAAGAATATGTCAAAACCCAATCAATTTCTAAAAAAAATAAAATAACATAAACTTTTGTTATTAAAGGATGGGGCACAGTAAAGAGCGATTTTGAAACTTCTGTAGAAAAAATTCAATCCATTTTTCAAAATTGTAATTTTATCATCTTATATTACATAAATAAAAGCATTCAAGAAAATTATGTAAATATAACTAAGTTTTAAAAATAACTCCAGTAAGATGACGATGACTCACGTAATCGTAAGTAATTTATATTTAGTAATAATTTATAACGTAACTTTTTCAAATTTTTGTTTATAGGCTAAGAATAACGTTTACTAAATAAATAACAAATAATAATAATAAATAAATAAATAAATTTAGCCCTGTACAATCATCGGCTGGAATAGGAAAGTTTAGTGACTTTGGGCTTAGCATTCTGAATTCCAAGCTGGTCCCATTCGTGTATCCAGCATTCAATTTTCCGATGAGGATGGGGAAGTATAAGAAGGGCGATTGGAAGAAAATTTGTGATTTTCCAAAATTCGTCATAGAAACAACACTTCCCTGCGTATCTACGCGCAGGGAAATTGAATTATACTGACTAGTCCGGTAATGTCAGTAATTGATTTTTTCAATGTGTTTTGACACATTTACAAACTTGATTTTTGCTAATTTTAAAAATGTTGTTCAAGTTTTGACACATTGACAAACTTGATTTTTGCTCATTTTAAAACTGTTGTTCAATTAGTGTTTTAAAATTTCGATTTTTTACGATTTTTGAAAAAATTTAATACAAAATACGTCAGGAAAATATCTCACTTTACTCGGAGCTCTAAAATACTCGGCACAAAGTGCCTCGTATTTCAACATTGCTCCTCGTCAGTAATATATCATTTTCCTGACTTTCATGTAAATAACTATTACTTGCTTCAGGAAGCGGCTAACGAATATATCCATAGCCCATGGAAGCAAAATTTAATTCGAATTTCAATAGCTGCGGAGCTATCGGATATGGCAATAATAGACACCGCCTTCAAACTATGACGACTATGATTGACATCCCCTGTACTGATAGTAAACGAAATGGTCAAAATGGAGCTAAAGGATACGGTATCTCGGAGAGCTGACAGACCCACCCAGCGGCTCATCGAATACTACATGAGCGAAATCAATGGACGAACCCTTTGCGATCACAATAAGTGACACTGCTAATATTTGGACCAAGGCAAGGGCCGTCTCAAAGAGACAAAATATTGATTGGACCATGCCAAGAGATAAACCCATTTAACCGTGGGTACCAAATGTATTGTCATATTAATTTTGATGAAAAAAGAAACGGTGCCAAATTGATGAAAAATGCCCGGGAAAATGTAAAATTAATTAGATGATAATAATTTGGAAGAGATGATTTTAATTGAATAGGTTTCAGTGTTGTTTAAATTTTTTTTTGTTTTCTAATGCAAGAAGGCTCCGTCAACAGACTGTTTGAGTTTAATAAACGAAATTTGTCGTTTCTTGCGGTTGGAACGTTTCACCTTTCTAGGAAAGTTTCAATAAGATTTTCAAATATTGTTTATGTTTGGTTTTTATAATTTAAAATAATTAGTGAGGTGCGAGTGGTAAAATTTAAAATGTACTGCGTCAGCGATAAGTGGAAATTTTGGTTTTACAAGTTGGATACGAGGAAATGAGGTCTTCCGCTATCGACCATTTTGAGAAACGGACTGGAGAATTTTCCGTCCGAGTTTTCCGTCCGAGAATTGTGAAATTTGAGTTTCTGGGGCCACGATCGGTTCAGGAACTGTTATAATTAGTTAATCTGCGTTATTGCTGATTGATGGAAGTATACAATTGGTTAAAAGTGGAAAAATTGAGAGATTTGAAATTAACACATGGTCCAACTTGGTCATATTATTGTAACTAATAGAACGTTTTGGATATTGGATGTTAGTGGATGAATCTGGATGAATCTGGAAAGACGTAATTTGGAAAGATCATATTTTTGAGAAATGTTTGCATGAGCGTGGTGATTTTACTCGAGTTTTACCAATAGAAACAATTAAAAGGTACCGAATTAATAAACATTTTTTTTTGTAATTAAATTTGAATTTTGTTCCTTCGTCTATGCAAGGGGTAGTGAATTTATGAACTTTAAATGTCCACTTGTATGGATGAGAGAATTGGTGGATCGAGTACTGTAAACTAAAAGTTCCAACCATATAAATAGTCTGTTGATGTTGATAATAATGCAAATCAAACTAAATAAATTTTATCTTTTCCAAATAAAACTTAATTTATTATAACATTGAATTTGATTAAAATTTAGAAGGCGTTTTTCCACAGTTGTGCTACGTTCTTTTTTTTATAGGGATAGGAATATTTGAGCTAGCTGGAGCACAGGGATATATTTATCGGAGGAGCTTCTTCAATTTTTTTTTACAATTTTGTAAGGCTTCCGATATATGACAGTATATACCCAAATGAGAAAACGTGTGTTGGCTACATTGCGAGTTGTTCAGGATAATGAACATATCATTACTATACTAACCGGACTGAAGAACCAAGGAAAAACTTTATTAAACTTCAATCAAGATCAGTGGAGTGGTCATTTCTGACGCCATGCAGAGACGCGATAATGCTACAGTAGAGAGGATTAAAACTGCCACAATGGGGAAAGGTTTTATGATTCTATCCGAAAATCAACAAATAGTGGAAGGAAGCAGCCTAAGACCGGACCTTGGCCTAGAAAAGGTTGGAAAATTTACTATAATGGATATCACCGTTCCATTGGAAAATGGTCAAGAAGCGTTCTAAAAAGTCAGAGATGACAAAACAACAAAATATGAACTATAATAAAGTTGCTTCAAGAGACACGTGGAGAAGGGATGGTGGAAGCTGTGGTGGTAGGTGCGCTCGGAGCATAGAATAAACATAATAATAACTTTGTAAGAAAATTAGAGACTCAAGAGGTTATTGTGTCAGCGACACAATACGTTGATCCCGTGATATATAATATACGGAACACATTACAGGAGTTAGACAATTCGGGACAGCAGCTAGTCTCTTATAAGGAAGAACCGAATAACCTATATCAAAAAAATCATTCATTTCTCTTGTTTGTTTTAAATAGTTAAATATTTGAATTATATAGCATGTAAAACTATCTCTGATTCTAAAGGGTCAAAAAAGTTGAAACTTTGCAATTTATTAGTAAACTTTATTCTAGCCTATAAACAAACATTTTAAAAAATCTACCGAAAAGTGGTTTCACGCTGGAACTACCTTAAAAAACAGATTACATACATAAGTCATCGCATCCTACTGGAGTTATTTTTAAAACTTAGTTATATTTACTTAATTTTCTTGAATGCTGTTTTATGTTATTAAATTTTAACATCATATGCTATGCTGATGACGCAGTACTGATAGCTGACAATGAAGACGACCTGCAAAGGCTGTTACACCAATTTAACATCGTTGCAAAGCGATTTACCATGGAAATCTCTGCAGCTAAAACCAAGACTATGGTAATATCAAAGATTCCATCCCGCTGTAAACTGGAATTGGAAGGTGTAATGATCGAACAAGTCATGAGATTTACATACTTGGGAACCGAAATAACTGCATCTAGGGACCTAACAGATATATGCGTCAGGAATGTAAAGTCAGGTTATACAAAATTATAGCGAGACCCATTTTAACTTACGCGGGTGAGACAAGAGCCGATACAAAAAGAACAAAACAAAAGGTGAGATCAACAGAGATGAAGATATTACGAAAATTGCTTGGGATAAAATGGTCAGACAGGCAGACAAACAAAAGCGTTAGAGACAGGACTAACGTACAAGACGTCGTGAAGTGGATGAAAACCAGAAGACGAGAATGGAATGAGCATGTTAGCAGAATGGGTGAAGAAAAAATAACACGGGCTTCCAGAGATGGACGACCTCCAGGCAAAAGACTTCCGGGTCGACCACCCAAACGATGGGCCCAAAGCTGGTTTCTCTCTTCGACAGAAGATAGTCCGGAGGTCAAGGCAAACAGGAGATATCCTAGCCTAAAAGAAGAAGAAGAATAAATAGTAAAAACACAATTTCGAAAAATAGATGGTATTCCTTTTTACAGCCTTTTCAAAATCGCTCTTGTATTTCCTTCCAACAGGAATTTGTTGGATGAGAATAATTTTTTTTTTCAATTATAATAACATTACTAAGTTTGGTAAGATCAATTACGAATTTTCCAAGCATTATTCTTTTCTTCGTTATATTGATTGATTATTTTAATTATTTATTATTGTTATATAGGGTGTTTTTTTAGCTGCATGAGAACTTTCAATAGGGATAATAATTGAATCAAGATTGCTATGGAAACAGTTTTTTGACATTTGTGTTTAGCAAGGTTTGGCATTTGATAATGCATAGATTGACCATTGAACAACGCTACCAAATTCGCTTCCAACCAATTGGAAGTGGATCCATTTTTTTACCGTAAAATTTTGTTCAGTGACGAGGCGCATTTCTGGTTAAATGGGTATGTGAACAAACAAAATTTCCGTATATGGAGTGAGACCAATTCGGGACATTATCTTGAGACTCCATTGCATCCATTAAAATTGACTGTTTGGTGTGGAATACACGCCAACGGCATCATTGGTCCATAAGTCTTTCGAAATGAGGAAGGAGCTACCGTTACGGTGAATGGTGTGAGATATCGACACATGCTCAATACATTTTTGTTTCCAAAACTTCAAGAGCTAAACATTGACAACTTATGGTTCCAACAGGATGGTGCTACGTGCCACACAGCCAACGAAACCATCAATTTTTGAAAGGACAATTTGGTGACAACATTATTTCAAAACGTGGTCCTATCAATTGGCCTCCAAGATCGTGTGATTTGACACCTCCAGATTATTTTCTGTGGGGATATGTTAAATCCATGGTTTATGCTAACAAACCAACAACTCTAGAAGCATTGGAGGCTAATATTCAGCAAGCCATTTATGAAATAAAGCCAGAAATATTGGAAAAAGTGGTCAAAAATTGGACTGAACGGATGCGCTTCGTAACCATTAGTCGTGGTAGTCACATGCCGGAAGTCATGTTCAAATCATAAATGCCTTTAACTGTACTTTCATAAAAAAATTATAACCAAAACATTCCGTCAGGTTTTTAATGTTTTATTTCATTTTGAAGTTCTCATGCAGCTAAAAAAAACACCCTATATTATATTATTTATTTAAAGCAATATGGTGATCATTCATTAACCAATTTAAGAAATTTAATATAATAACTAATAAAATAGAATTAAATAAATTGACTTTCATCGTACCGAAGTTGCTCGGATGATTTAAATACCCGTAACTTCATAGAAAATAAAATTAAAATGATGGAAATTAAAGCTCATTCAGGCTCTAACGAAGCTCTAACGTTTAAGACTAATTTCACCAAAAATTTCAAAATGGGTGTGAAAATAGAAAAACATTTCTACAAACTCTTCCCAAAGATTTTCGCGAATAATTCTGCGACAGTTGAGGTTCAAACGAAAAAAATGGAAGCTCATTTAAGCTCTAACGAGGCTCTAAGATGTGACACAAATTTTGTGACGTGGTTTTTAAATACGCCGACTAAAGGCAATATTAGTTAGGAATATTAGGTTTTTAAATTAATTTTGTACTAAAACTTAGAGATTGTACCTCGTATTTGTCAAAAAGAAATAACGTATTTGTTCATCGAGTCATAAAATAGTAGAATTTATGGGACTTTTTAAATTAAACTTCATAATTATTACTTTAAGTAAAATAATACTATTTTCTTACATGCAGCTGAGAACAATAAAAAACGCGGCAAGCTAACTATGAGAGTACCGGAAAGGCATTTTACGTTAGTATTGACCTCGGTATTTATTGTTTTTCCCAAGAAAATAACAAAGAACGCAGCTGTGGATTAAGTCATATAGGTAGACATAGCTTTGGGATCGCGGCGTCAAAGTATACCGACGTAATGTGGTGCCACAAAGTCGCCTAAAAAGTTACCACAAAACACGTATGAGCATTAGTCAAAAACTATTAATCGTTTTTAGGAACTTATTAATTTTAAGTGTGGGAGTAAGCCAGAATTGCGTGAGAACGAACGGAACGGAGAAAGACCATTGGTGGGTCCCTTTCTTATGTGGTCGTGGCTTAACGTTAACAATTGGGGATAAGACAGGCAGACAAATCACTCGCTGATTGCCAAGTGTAGAATCAACACCTAGTGATTGTACAGGGTGATCATTAAACAAATAACATCTAAGTTTTCGAGTCAAAAATAGTTAAAGATTCGACGGTCAGTACTTATAAAAATTATTTTATAAGTATCGAATACACCAAGAACATCTTATCGGTAGTCGAATTAAAAGTAATATTAGGAATTATTAGTGAATAAAGACATTATTTTATGTGTTAAAATAGTGAATTTCGTTAGTAAACGGGTGAACTTATCACGTTTTATAGTTTAAAAGTGTGTAAAGCCGATCGTTAATTATATTTATTTCGAACATTTAGAGTCTGGAAGAATCGAAGTTATTAAGTTTTTAGTCATCAAGAATAATTAGAAAATTAGTTCTCGATGCAATTTTAACGCGAATTGGCGGGATTATACTGTTTAAGGTGAATTAAATGTTTATTTCTGAAACATCGACGTGGCCCAGGGGTGCAAATAAAGCGTACCTTGATTTCAGATACTTTTAAGTCCTTCGTTTCATCAAAATTCTGATCTAAAGTTCATTAGGAATCCACATAATTACGTGCGTAATATTATAATTTAAACGACGTAAAATCACCGTAGTGATTAATTTGGTTAAGTAAAAATAATCAAAAGAATGAACATTATTGTGCGAAGAGGCGCGTATTTTTTTATAAAGTTATAAAGTTGGGAGTTCATTCATACTATACACATTTAAATTAATAATTCTTGTGAAACCATCATAAAGTTCAACACCGTGTTTAACATCTTTGTGGCCAAGGAGCCGTTTCATCAATCAAATCAAGGATCGACAACTATCAAATCTATTGTAGTCAAGGAATATCAATAAGGAGTGAACAATTGTGTAAGACACCTGTAATCATCAATAGTAAGTGTTTTAATTTGTTATTATCAAAAACGCATAATTTTCAAGAATCGGTGTGAAGTTTATTTATTTGTTGTTAGGTTATTATAAAGTTTGCATAATTTTATTCAAGTTTTATACTAATTTCTTTACGTATATTTCATTAGAAATATATGGATGCGAGTAGCTGACGAAATCTTTTCTTTAAGTTCAGAAATTAAAGAATAGGGTTGTAATCCAAATCGTCATAAATTTAGTTATTAACTCTAGTTTTGCCTATGGTAAATTTGGGATTTTATTGAAATTAATTGAATTTTAATTTGATAAATGAGAAGCATTGATAACATAAATTATATCAATATTCACAAGTACAAAGATTAATTCGGTCAGTTACTCAAATCATTTAAATTATTATTGTCAAGATCATTATTTTATTAGAATTAAGAAAATTTAGCTTTGCATCGAGCTCGAATAATTTTGATAGGTTTTATTATTAAGATCGATAAATGCTTTCGGCATTTAATGTAAGTAAGCCTGTATTTTGAAGTTTTATTATATGTATTTGTTTTACAGTTTTCATTTGTTTTTATTGTCGTTACGTAACTGTGTTACGAGGTTTATTTTTCAGGATATTCCATATTGTGAGGCTCAATAGATTTCCGATAGTCCATCGTCCCTTGACAATTTACATTCAATATTTTCACTAAGTAATTTTTATTTATTGCATACAAGAAATATTAATTCAATAACATCAACCGCGCGTGGATAAGAGGAGATAAACCGTGTTCTCTGTTGCACCGTTTACCGATCCAGGCAGTTAAAATCAGTAGCGTGCCGGAATTAATTAAACAGGGTGGCGCCATTCGTAACCCCTTAACATCGGGTTATCAGTCGAGCATTGTAAATAGTATTAGTGACACTGCGCCATAACACTTTTTCCCGTAATTTTAGTTAGTGAAGAATCTACGCCGATCAAACCCTGAGTTAACTGATTCGCCTTCCTAAAGTGTCGAAACCTTTATTACGTGATTGAGGGAAAAGGGCGTAGTGTGAAATTAGCACGTAATAATTTCACTAACCCCGCATAATAATTCACACGTTAGCTCGAGCTTAACGTTAGAGCGATCTAAGCAAGCTTGGTTTTAAAGCCGTACGGGTTTATACATGCATTTAGTTAGTTCGAACTGAAAGCAGTGTTCCCGTTCAATCAGTTAACCTAATTTTTCCAACCACGGTTAAACTGCACGTAGTTCGAGCTAAGATTCAATTTTAAGATCGCCCGAACCCCCTAGCGCACGTTTTTGACCCGGTCTAACTCATCAGATCAAACTATACCCTTAGGTCGGGTTAGCCTTGATTTACCTAAGTGTATACAACATGAAAGGACTAACAGGCTCGAGCTGAGTTAGAACGGCCTAACCAATGCTTGTATAGGTACCGATAACTGTTACACCCACACTGTTTATTACTTCATATTTTTATACCCCAGCTAAATTAGGGTGCTATAAAATAAAATCTTAAATAAATTTTTATTTCGCTTCTTATCAAATTAGTGGAGTTAAATCCAATTTAATAAATGTAGCAAGATAGCAAACATGGAAGATTAAAATTTATTGTAGTTATCGCTAATAAACATTTAAAAAGTATTTTATTTGTAGACTTGATAGCTTTTTAAAACAATATAAGTAGGTACATTGACTTTTATTGCATTACATAACATTGAAATTTTTCAAAATAAAACTAACAAACTTCACAAAATAAAAAATATTGATTAAAATTATGTTCAATTTTTGAGGTTGTTGGGTGCATCAAATTTATAAATATATAGAGATACATCTCGACTTTGTTGCTCCAACTTTTCCAAACTATTGGGGCATTCTTTCAATTATTTATTTTAAACAGAACATATTATTATTATTTATAGTATCCATTTCGATAGACACGAAGGGAAGTTTACATATTCAATTTAAATTTCTTTTAAAAATATTTATAACAAAAATACCAAAGGGAGAAAAACACTTTTATATGCAGACAACGAAGTTACTTTAGACAAATGATAAACTTTAGAGCATGTTAAATGATTTGAATGCTATAAGTTAAGAAATGGATTTAAAAATAAATTCGAAAACACATAAATGTCGCTGTGTGAAAAATAAAATAAATGAACTGAAAATCTTAGAATGGATTCAGGGAAATAGATAATAGAAAAGTTATTTTAAATCGTGTTTAAAATACTAATTTATTCTATGATTAATTAGCATTCAAATATCCCAGTAAATATTTATATGGAAAGCGAGAAACCTTACCTGAGCTTTAAATGCTGCTTTGATTCAAATACATCACACAACAAATTACGTTGCTAGTTTGAAGCGTTTCCAAGTATTCTATTAGTGGTGGTAATCCATTGGAATTCCAAATAATTCCAGTCACATATTACTGACACGATAAAATGCATCTCATGATATAATACCACTTTATCAAATTGTTTACTGTTGTTACATCAAATGTTTGATACAAATCAAATAGGTATTTGTTCCTTTCCGCCTTTGTGTTCGGATTTTGAATCCACAACACCTCTCCGGAATGCACTATATTTTCCATAAGCATAACTATTGAGTAAAATTGATTCAAACTTATTTTAAAATTTAAATCATACTAGTACAAGAAAATTAAATAAAAATTAATGGTTGTCCCTCACGGAGTCCTTACATTGGCAACCTAATTGGGATTAAAATTATTCCAGGACTGAATCTCTCGGGATTGCACAGGACTACATTTAAGCAGCTTAATTTGCCTCTCTAGAGAAAATTAATTATATAAAATAAAATAAAATTCAAATTAAACAAATGACCGTTCATTTCTGAATAATTATTGCGAAGTATACTTTTTCTATCTTCTTTAAACCTTGCAACAATCAAGTAATAGAAACGCTTTTCTGCAATAAACTTCCCCCTTCTTCTTGAAAATCACCGTAAGCTAGAACTAGCTGAATGCATGCACTATTTTTATATTTATCCATCCATCTATCTGTTTGTAACGTGAAAACTAAAGAGAATTTTATAATGAATAAAACCAATCGTGTAGTTTTATGACTACAAAACTAACTGCTTATTATTATTTTTTATTAGTTCGTAACGTAATTGACATGGCTATGAATCGAAAAATTTCGGTTCCAAACTTGGTCGAGCTGACTATTCGTGCACTACTGTGATTTTAGCAGTACTACTGGACAAAGTGGTTGTAGAAGAATAATCCACCTCATGAAATGGATTATAAAGACTTCAAAAAGAAGTGGTTATATTCCCTCAGGAATGGAAGCCTGTGATAGAATTGACATGATTAATGAATCTTGCAATAAAACTTCAAAACTTTTTTAAATTTCAATTATTTTTTTCTTATATTAAACACAAAAGAAATTACTGAATCATCAGCTTAACCTCTATTTTTAACTAACAAATCTACTGAAACTTCTCTCTTAGTGGGAGGTGTTAATAATTTTTACCACTTCACTATTAATTTTATTTTTCTGCTGCATTTCCTAATTATGTACAATTTTATGATCTACTTAATTGCGATTAATTCGAATCCAATCAGTTAATTTATTTTTATTTCAAATAGTGTTATAAATCAATTAGATTTTATTTTACAATAATTGAATGCTAATCTTGTGTAATTAATCGTAACAGCTGTAGCCTTCGTTGTTTCGTTTTAATATTTGCTGTTAATTTTTCTAAATTACTTTTTCTGACTTTTCACAATAATTACAAATGTGTCATCTGTAATAATTTGTCTTCTTACTAGATGGATTCGAATTCCACCGACTATAGTTATAAAAATCGCTGACCCCCTTACATAAATAATTATTCAATTTATTTTATTTATTCAATTTTTTACATCAACTCAAAATACAAAAAATTCAATTCGACGACTGCGAAAAATGGAAATTAAGAAGTCAGTTCTTCTACATGCATGCACAGCTTCCTCTAATGAGCAGGATCCCAGCGGGACCAACAAAATTATACTTATACTCATTGATAACCAAAATTTTTTTATAACAGTTTCAAAAATTATATTTTCTTTCGCCCCACCTTTCTAGGAGACAAAACATATCACGACAATGTACTACCCGGGGAGCCCCAGGTGCACAGTGGCGGATTTCCGAACAGGTGCATGAGGCGCGCGCCTGGAGCCTCAAAATTCAGCTTTTTTGGACCACGCCGGAATTGTGCATACCAGAATAAAAAGCGTACGCGTAGAATTCACACCGTAGGATGTAGGGGCAGTGAAAATATTAAAAGGGGGCCTCAAAATTGAATTGCGCTTGGGGCCTCTCATGTGATAAATTTGCCACTGCAGGTTCAGCTACTTGGCAATTGTAGAATCTAATGAAACTACCATCAATCATAGCTCCAAAGAAAAAGTATGAAAGTGTTAAATCACAAGATTTTGTAGCCAATTTACTGGACCATTTTTTGAGGTAAATTATTCACCAAATCTTTCCTTTCCTCCTCTTACCTTTCCTTCCAAATAAATAAAGAATTCTATAATTCAAAAATGAATGACCACGTCTCTCTAATTGGTATAATTGGCCACAAAGAGCATCGTTACTGTCACTCAAAGTTTTAATACTTTTAAACTTTGGAGTTGGCTTGAAACGTGTATCAGTGGCTAGGAAGCTATCAACCGTAATTAGACGTTCGCACTTGGCACACTTCTGCTGTAATCTACCATACTATCTAATCTAATGTGTCAATTACATTTCTCCAGCAAAATTATTTTGACGTTGTCAAATTGAAGATGCAGGGAAAATAAAGTGCAATAATAAATTACGTCACAGTTCAATTTCGACCTGATGAATTTGAAGATTACCTTATTTGGAATAAATTTAACTTTTAAGTCATACTTATGTATTTATTTAAGGTATGAATTCGATGGTTTTAATCATAATTTCATATGATTGTCAAACTTATTTGGCATTCTTAGTTTGTCTAGGACTGAGGTCCATTGCTACATTGCTACTTTGGGTGAAATTTCAAATTATTCAGGTAGTTGATATTGTGCTTAGGAAGGACATCCTCAGATTATTGAGGAAATTCACACAAGTGAATAGTTTAACGTGGAATTCAAACCGAAACACAATTAAATTGAATAAAGCTAAATGAATTCTGGATATTCCTACTCCACTCATGAACTGCCTCTGGATGAGAGATTTGGGATCTAAGGGTCCCGGCTTCGAATTCCACCAAATATAAAAATGTATCTGACCTGTGCTTTGAACTCCACGTTACTGTAAGTTCCTTTAGAGTTGAGATTAAAACCAGCAAATTTACTGATCTTTAACAATTCAAGAAATTCAAAAAATTGATATGTTATAAAGGTAACGAATAAAAAAACCTACATAATATTATGTAACTAATCATACACGCGGTTTTCTTAACGGAATAAGCAACTACGTAATGTTAAATATTAACCCTAAAACTTAGCTAAAATTTCTAAGACTAAATCATCTTCAATACCACTCTCCACACCATAAATAATATTATAAAATTTAAGTGCTTGCTTGCATGCTAGCTATTATTTTTGATATTTTATATTTACGTTTGTATGCAAAGTGGTAACCCTTCTTAAGGATAAATTAGCACAAAAGCAGCACCCTGGACAAACACGTAAAACTCTTACAAAAGCTTAAATCAATTAGTAAATATTTTGGAAGCTAAGGAGTAATTTAATTGTGTTTGAGATATTGTTTCAATAAAATATTATATTACACCAACTTGTGTGTGTACAATGTACAGAATTTATTTGTAAATACATCCCTCAAACTCAACTGAATTAAACCAGTTGATAGAAACAAATTTCAAAACTCTCTAAAATTTACTTTCATCAAATATTGAAGTGAAAATTAATTAAATGGAGGAAATACTATGTGGTGAAAATTATTATTAATAATATTATAAATATTTATTAAAAATTGGCGTATTTGAGCCTTAATTTCATAACAGCTCCCACTTATTCCAATAATTAGTATTATTTTCGTAGTGTAAATATTTTGGTATAGCAAACCTCCATAAAAACTGGATTGTAAATTACAAAATCGAACTATATTGTACAATTTATTATCACGACATTGTAACAAAGCAACATAATCCAAAAATCCTCTCAATTTGTAAAATAAAGGATATCAGGAAGATCGGAAAGACGTTATCTGATTGTAGCATTCAGTTGCAATTTTTAAGAGTAACAATTAATTAATTGTCTTATTTTTTCAATATATCTTTTAGTTGTGTAGTCTCTCTTTTAAGACCTTAGGATTTAGTTTTTGTAGTACTTTGTAAATTTTTTTGAATTGTTGATCCTGTAATAAAAAAACATACGATTTTTTCATAAATATTTAAACATATTATTTGTGTTCATATACTAATTTTTATGTAAAAATTGCTTACAAATAACATTTTTAGTACTATATCGATGAATATTTATGAAATAACATTAATATTAATTTATTAAAATATATGCTTGCATATAATGTACCTGTTTATCTGTAGGTCTATACTCTAACAATTTAAAATTTATTCCCTCATATAAAGGCACTGATCGTAGAATACTGACATAATTTCATTTATTATAGTCAGGTCCGGCCCTAGTTATTAATTAAACTTGGCGCAGATGTTTTTTGAGCCACTCTTCATCCATCTTACTCATCAAAAATTAATCTTTTAAAATATATTCAAGATTGAATTTTTAATTTACTTTTATTTAACTAATCACTTTTTACAATAAAATTTAGTTTGCTATATCACAGATTGCACTACTTACACATACAACAGCACACAACACAGCTCTAAAATACGATTTCAAAAAAGAACAGAAAATATATTTTTATACATTGTTTTACGTAGAAATATGTTAAAAACGTCTTCAAACTTTTGTCTTCTTGTAAGGTAGCTATTACTGAATCTAAAATTAAAAAATGTGGTAAGTTAATTTATAAAAAATGTTTGTATAATAAAGGTCTTACTGAAAAATGTCGTAAGTCATTCGGTTCGTAGAAATCCTCTTCGTTAACTAACATTTGTCGATTTCCATATCGTACCCTTTAATAAAATAAAGTATTAACTTTTAAGAAATCAGAAAACTTTCATTAAATTTATTAACCTTTTGTGTATCGGGGCACTAAAGTTCAACTTTTTAGTACCATGTGGATAAAACCATTAGTACTCAGATACACATTAAAAATTTACATTACTAATAATAAAGTTATAGTAGCTAAGTCAAAAATATCATAGTTAAACTTCTAGATATTTAAGAAAAATTAATAATAATTAATGGAAAATAGAATTTAGTAATTAATTATTATTTTATTGCTGTTTATTGTTATTGAATAATAATATGGTAGGTTGTTTACAATTTTACTTAGTTCCAATTTATTCAGTATAACATCAATTAGAACAAGTTGGGTGGCATAACATCATATAAAAGGAATTAAACTTTATTGCTGATTTCGTCTTACTTTGCTAGCTGATAGAAAAAATTATAAATATTTCCAACACACAGATAATAATTTCTTGCTTATTATGAGAAAAGTTTGAGAACCGCTTAACTGGAGAGTATATCAAATAATTGTTATTGAATTCTTCATTAAATTCACCTTTTTTAATTATTTATTAACACTAATCAGGTTGGTTAGGTACATAAGCTAAAGAAAATAATCGAATTGAGTCAGTACAAATATTTACAAGTAATTTAGAAAAATTTCAATTAGTCGTAATATCGGTGATTTAAATTGATCCATCAATAGCATTTGGTTTAAAACAAAATTAAAACACAAATCCATATAATGTCCTCTGATACATCGCGTCGTTCTATAATTTGCTTTTTGAGTGTACTTTATATGACTAAAAGAATAAAGCTTTAATCAAAAATATTTTACGTGAAAAATTTTATTTAAATTAATCCAAATTTTTAAATCAAAACAAAGGATTATCAAACAACTTTTTTCTTACAAAGTTTAATAAGTTTCTACTAACTAGTAATAGTCATAAAAAAAAGGTAAAGAGTCTCTTGAGAATATTATTGGTTGTAGTACCTACACATATTATATTATTATGTACGTTAAAAGTTCAAATGAAATAATTATTTTTTAGAGTAAACAGGATTATTACAAAGGCCAAAAGTCAAGTTTTCTGCATGGTGCTATTGATTACTTTGTTTTGCAAAAACCTTATTATGATGTGATTTCAGGATTTGGAAAATTTCCATGGAAAGATTTGGAAAAATTTATTCAAAAAATACCAAAATTGGTATAAAACTTTCAACCTTACCAGAGAACTGTATGTTTCTACTAAGTGAAAAGCATCTTCTTCTTCAACGTAGTTTAAGCCTTAAGGCTTGTTATTACCAACATCTGCGTCGTTCCCTTGGCAGTGTTAGTTCTATGAGCATATGCAAATTTTACATCTATTAGGTAGCTTGCTAGACTTGCCTTCAGATGTGCCATGATCCTGGTTTTTTTGTTAATGGTGGCAATTCACTAACCCAGGGGACCACCGGCTTAACGTGCCTTCCGAAGTACGGATACTAGTCATAAGAAAGTTTGACTCTCCCCAGGTTTGAACCCGATACCCCGCATTCGCATCCAACTGAGTTAGCTGCAAGGCAATGACCGTCGTGAAAAGCATGTTCTAATGAATCTGAGCAAGAACAACCCATGGCTACACAAATAACTGTTTGGAGTTGAATGTTCTCAAATCACACAGCTATCTCGAGGTGACGATAACCAGTAGTCTCACGTGGAGTAGTCATAATTATAAGCAAAATATGCAGTAAAACCAAAATCAAAAATTTAGAGCCATGAACTCTTCAATATGGTATATCTTTTCACCCTCAATATGGACAATCTTGGTTAAGAATTGATCAAACAAACTTGCCTACATTCGTAATTATTAATTATTATGTATTTTAATTCCATTTGGATTATTTTATATAATTGATTGATTTACGTACTAATTTGATAAATCAACAAGAAAACTCAAACCAAAATAGTATTATTATTCGAGAGACAGTGACCTTATTCGACAAAAGTTTTTGTTGCTGTAAATATCAAACTCGGCGTATGTGAAAATGATAACGTTCTAAATAAATAGGAATTTATTATCAATATTTACTAATTAATAAGATCAAAGTTGCCCTTAAAAATTTTTAAAATGTACTATCACCTACTTGCTAGTCTATCAGGATATGTTAGCAATTTGTCTAGCCTGGATACCAACAATTTTTTATTGATATTGACTTATAAATATAAAGAAAATAATTTAAAAATGCCGAAAAACATTTTAACACTATGCAAGTCAAAGTTACGCTTATGATTCCCAAGCGGAAGAGATCTTGTTCAAAGGTTTTGCGAATTCGTCTACCATTTCATGCTCAATCTCGATTCACTTCCCAAACCTAAGATAAAGAAAATTTTGTATGTCAGCTTCCTGGTGTCTTTCCACAAGAATAATTGGTTGCTCTTGTAGCGCATACGATTTGCAAATATTTTGGGACATACATTATTAATTTTCTATATAATTTTCCATCAGTTATTAACAAAATTAATTTAAAAATATTATAGTCGAAGAATATGTTAGTATAATAACCTAAAAACTGCAATAAAGTATTATTATTAAAACCATTAAAATTTCCGAAGATTGGATTCTTTTAGCAACAAGATAAGAGTTGATAGTTGATAATAAACCAATAACATTTTTAATTATAAAACATCTCGGTCTCATGTACCCGATAATAACATTAAAGCCAACGAGCAGGTTTTATGCTTTTCTGAACATTTAATTATTTATGTTGCATTCTTTACTGCCAGTGGATCCACAGCACGAGAGCCCTTGTCACATTCATTGCTGTACTTCTGCATCGCCTTTCATTACTTCTACTACTCCAATAATTATTATGATTGGTTTTATATTGTGGGCAATAATGTAATAATTACAACTAGAAGCCAAATACAGTGTAGACGTTTTAAAGACTTCTGAGTTCCCAAACTATTTTTTTCATTACAACAAATACTCTACTTTATCCCTATAAACCTTTATCTCTTACGGTATGGTGTTGGAAGCAGTAAAGGATATCAATTTCCTTCAGTTCATTCTATCTATTCTATTCACAAAGATCATTGATTTCGTGCACTTTATGATGTTATTAAGTCATTGAATCAATGACGCAAACCGAAATTACTTCAAATGCATCACAGTAGAAATTTAAGCAAATTCGGAAGTACAAGTGAATCATTTTATTACCCTAGAAAGTTTGAAATGTTTAAACTTTAAATGCAATTAATGCATGCAGTTTACGAAATACTGTCTTTTAGGAATAACCGTATCGGAAACTTTCTCGTTTTTAATCTACTTAAATAGCACAAAAAGTTCATCATCCTAAATTATATATTTTTTTAATTGTTTATCCAATTAACTGTATTAAGCACGTTGTAAATATTAAAGTAACATGATAATTTCATTTTTGGTATTTAAGTATTTTATCTATTGTAAACAAATGAAATTAAATGACCTAATATTGAATAGTTACGACAGGGAAATTAACACCTATTAGATGATAGATAATAAAACAATTTCAAAAAGATGAATCATCATGAAATGATGTACCTCTGTCCAGTAATACTTGGTATATTATATTATTAATTATTCTCATACGGAAGTTATGTTCGAGTTCAAAAGTTTTCTATCGTTTTATCGTGGCATTAACACAATTGTAAGAACTTGGAGACAAGTTGTATACAATCTTGACTACAATTGTATTGCACTGAAGAAACAACAATGTAAAGTAAATAATGTCAGTACATGACATGTAACTTTCCACTTGTGTAAGATCTAAGAGATATATTTAAAATTTAGCGAAATAATGCAATACACTCAAAATAAAATAGACTAGAACAGAATTTTTCAAAATTTTTTAACCCAATATTCTATAAAAATGGAGCAAGAAATAACCAGAGATAGAGAAAATGTCGAAAGTGTTAGAAAGTTTAATGAAGAGTGTCAATAATGAAAGTATGGCAGAAATATGTTTTCAGGATAAGACCTTGGTGACTGCAATGGACATACAGAAAAATTGAACTACATAGTATTTTCTGGACAAGATTGAGGTGTATTTCTGTTTATAAACTTTTAAAGCTAAGAGATCTAGTTATTTTATGAATCAACAACTATGAAATGAAATAAATACTGCATTGATAATAATTTGTTGGGATTAATTAATTAATCTATCGTTGAATTATTGGAATAGCTTATTGGAATTGTTTTTTTGAAGAGGTTGGAAGCGCGTATTAATGAGAAAATGGTAGACTTGTAGTTTTCTTGTATGGGAGGTATGTTGTGTCTACTACCTCGTTAGTCCACCTTGCGCGTCAATAAAGTAAATTTTTCATGAATATCTCGAAAACATGTGCACTTTTTCTCTATCTCCTCTTTGCTCAAGTTTTTGGGAGTGTTAACCGATAAAAAAACCATAAGAAGCTATTAAAGAAAGTCTATTTTTGGGGGTCTTAATCGGTTCTATCTTATAATGAACATCAAAAATGACCCACGAAAAAATACATGTGATTGTATTAAAACCGGAACCGGAACGTTAATTATTATTATAATCCTTGGGAAAACATTTCAAGTTGAACAAAAACTACGGGAGCATAATAACAGATAATTTAATGTTTTTGTAGTCGAATAATTTTTTGTATAGTTAAAAAACAACAAAAACATCTTTTTTGCATATACTATGTATCAACAAAAAAGTGGAATGAATTTGTATAACAAGTTTTAAAATGTGATCCTTCTAATAAATAGCTTCAAATTGCAAAATAAGGAAATAAATCTCGATAAAAAGCGTCAAAACAGACTTAAAAAAATTGCATAAATATTTATATTACGTTCTATAAAAATAATAGTGTGATTCAAAGGTCAAGAAATTAAATGTTTTTTACTTCCTAGTTTTCTACAATATGTTTTGAAAATACCACCATATTTTTAGGGTACGTTTTGGAACACACTAAAAAAAGAAATTACTCACTCAATATATCTCCTCCAGCTGAATAATCCGACATATCCTAGTATAACAATCAGGACAAGAACAATCGTTAAAATTGCTGCTATTTCGCCATGTACCAAAGGCATTCTTGAACCATAAGATGGTGTAGATGGTAGAAATTTTGTTCTGTTCGCAAATAAGTAATCCTCTGTCTTATCACCATTTTGAATCGGTTCCGTGTCCCAATTTGGATCACTTACGTTACTTTGTAACTTATTGCTCTCGGTAATAATTTCAGAAACGTCCACATGTTCTAAACGCGATATGGTAGGTGTTTGTCCTCCATGAAGAAGGTCATCAACTTCCGAGTCGTTAATTGTTTGCGAGGCCAAGACCCTTAAAATTGTCGTATTGTGCACAAAAGGATATTGCGATTCATTTTTTGGAAACTCTATAGGAACATTATTCAAGAGCGCAGGATTTTCCGAAGTAGCCAGCACTGAAACAAATATTTTAGACTCTTCTACACAAATAAAATATAATGTGGTAATAGCACTAAATTGGACTGGCTTTTGTGATAACATTAGATTTAATTTAGGTTTATCAGATATACTGGACTGCGGTGTTATAATAACTATAATAATATTTATAAACTAGTGGAAAACTTACCCCATAAATTTGAAAATGCTAGAAAGTATCCAAATGTTATTATAGCTAAATTTTGTAACATATTTATAAAACAAAGACGTGTAAAATTGTGATCATATGCTTTAATACTCCGCTTATCACACAATAGATAACAGACCCACTTAATTTGAGATTTTATTTAATGTGCATAAAACCACTGTAATAATTGTAAACACACTGTTATTATAATTAAAGCGTAGTCATTGTTAGCTGTGTTATATCTGCAATTTTTAATTAAAAGTTGCAAAAAATAGTTTCGTTGGGTACCCACTCTTAAGGTGATCACGGACTACTAAACAACTGCTCATATATTTTACAATCGTAATGACTCGCTTGGTCATTATTACAATATTCAAGACGTAGGTACATAGCAAGATTCTTGTTAAATTAAAAATAAATTATTATTAATAAATATTATCGAGAATAAGAAAATATAAACAATACTGATAGTAACTTCGTCTACAAGTCGGCAAAATTGTATACACCAAAAAAAATTGGCACAATATATGCAATCGTTTTAAATTCAACGTTATTGTAAGTCAACTTTCTCTAGGGTCATTAAAACAACGTCAGTTATAAAATACAAGATGAGATGACTTTAAAGGAAATCTTACAAAGAACAAAATATAAGTTTGATATAACCTACTATTTAATAGTCTTTCTCCAGATAAAGATTTCTTTGTGATTTTTTTTTTTTGTAATACACAAAGCCCAGATAATTGAATCTTCAGGTTTAGTAAGATTATATTAAATTGTTAGCACAATCTCACATACCTTTACCTTTGTCCCTGTTAATGACTAATAGAATTTCGATGTTTCTGAACAATTTTTTACTCATAGTTGCTGGACGGTTCGATAGTTTGGTGAGAACTCATTAAAGCAAATTTTTGAATTAAAATTTAACTTTGACATGATTGATAAAAAAGTATAACCGCTGGGGTAGATATACATTGCTAATATATTCTGATTACAAATAATTTGTTTGCTTAGATTTATTTATCTAAAAATTTAATAAAAGTACGTTTTATATTCTGGTATTCGAATTTTGTGTTAGGAAAAGAGAATAAAAAGCCAGGGTTAGTAAAAATAAAAGAAAATTTGAATTTGTTATAGTTTGAAAGAGTTATTTAAAGAGTGTGTAATTACTTTGAGTTTTAATATGATTGGTGTGAGTTTATCCCGAAAGTTCAAGTATGATCTCTCTGATTGCGGCACTCAGATTGGGTATGTAATCAATAATCATATTGGTGAGTTCGTTAACTTCTATATAAATAGAGTTCGAAAATAGCTTAAATTTTAATTTAGTGAGCTTGTCTTAGATTAGTTTTGTGATAGATTGGAAGTTGTTAAGTGCTGTGATAAATTTGTGAGTTTGTAAGTAGTGTAAATAAAGTAAACGTTTACCTAGGTGGTTAATGTAGAAATTTTGAGTGATTGCATGGTTGATGTTGAAATTAAAGTTGCTGAACGCTGGGTTTTGATACTAACCTTTCCAATATATTTAATAATAGACTAGTTGAGTGACAGCCTCCCCAGCTGCAGCATTTGATATTATCATAGGTTCAAGTTTTTGAGCATTTTTCAGTGGTGTGAGCTTCCATTCATTTTACAAACCGGGATTGAAGGAAATAGTTCGATAAACCATGCCCATATTGTCAAAAATTATGGCATTGTATCCTCGTACGAAGCTTGCTAAATTGTTAGAAATGAACCAGTGCTGATCCTACATTTTGATTGAGTAATTACATTTTGATGCCAACAGGGAAGTTGAGCAGAAAGGAAACAGAATTTTTTTCATGTGTAGTTTGAAGTTTGTGGGACAAGAGCTCTTCTTTGATCATGGCACATATCAGGTATACAGTAACCCATTGAGGACGACCTTAATTATTGTCCTATCTTCTTGTGGCGTGAAGGTGTACCCTGGTACACCTCCAGCTAGTAAATGATGTTTGAGTTATGGTAATCTTGAAGATTACTTGCGTAAACCCATATTTCGATCATATTTCCAATTACTTGTCTAATAATGATTGGTAGCGGCTTGAAGTTGATTTTCTTGGGATTGTAGATCTTCGAAATATAAACTGACCTACATTGTTGATTAATTACGTCTTGCATTGGTACCGTCTGAACTGGTGCATCGGCTAGTAAGCAGAATCGGTTATGAGTTTCGTTGATCATAACCTCTGAATGAAATCAGAGGTTAGATAATTAGCTAATATGAACTAAATGGATTTATAAACACGATTTCCTGTAATCAACGCAAAATTCAATGTATAACTAAGCAGATGTACTACTACCTATGTCGCCCATGTTGTTCAATTACAGCGCCATCTATATGTAGTGTAAAATAACAATACGCCACGCAACAAAGAGTGGTACCATAAAAATTATCCCAAAACATGGAAAGGCAAATAACAGAAATTAACACATAAACACAATGGTAGCTACCAAATCAAATAAGTATCCTAGTAATAATATTGTAACAATCAGTAAAAAATCAAGTTACTTGAAATATCAATTTATTTTAACTTGAAAAGTTAAAATCATTTATGAAAAAAACGACCAGCCGCCTGTATCAATGCATTTTAATTCAGATGAAAGTTGAAAGACTTGCAAGTTAGCAAACTTTTTCTTGAATTTTATGTCAAAAAAGACCATAATTTTAGTAGTAAACAGAATTGATCCATTTTGGTTAATCAATTTTTTGGTCGATGAAATGTTAAAATGCATTAAATTTAAATGTTTATGAATTTGATTTAATTTAATGTTTCAAAGTATACAACAGGATGATAAAAAATTAGATGTTTCTTTGTATTCAGTGTGAGAAAGGAAGTCAATTTAATTAAAGCCAGAATTTATTGCTTTATCGTCAGAAAAATCCTCCAGGATGCTACAGTTAATGCACCTGTTTACGAGCTAGAGACAATGTTAGCAAATTAGATGTCCATTTTTCCAATGGAAACCTAGAGAAACACAAAAACCAAATGAGAGCCATTTTTCAGTTAGTCATCAGCAGTTAGTTGGTTAGTTGGAGTCTCTTGTCGCTGAGACGGGAGACAGGAGCGACGAGGTTTGCGGTTGTAAGCGTTTAGGGGTGTATTAGCATCCTTCTTCCTTAGGTGCCTATCCGATTTCGGATGTACGGCGATCCCCCCGATTTAGCCAAGAAGGCTGTACCAGGGAAATGTTAATGGGGTGGTGGTTTGCCTTCCCCTTAGTCTACAGATCAATTTTGGACTTATTTAGATCATTAACATTTTAAGGATTATTCTTGGCATATTACTCTCGGTGGTTTGCCATTGCCTTCCGAGGGGAGACGGTCAGAATAAAGTTCTTACTTCACTCGGATTCGAACCGGGTATTTAGCGTTCATAGTCAACTCGCGTGACCGCTAAGCTCCGACCGTCTCCTCCGCATCCTTATCAATAATTATTTCAATTATTTCATTAATTTTGGTCTCTATTGGATTGAATTGGACAAATAGTGTACAAACAAACAGTTTTATGAAGTACCTAGACAACAAACAAAGGTAAAAATGTATTTATTAAATGGACTTGGTTCAATTAGTACAATAATTGCACAGGACACCTTGCATCTGATATTTAAGCCGGGTGTATTCAAGTTTCTAAGAAATTTTGGTAAGATTAGATCAGTAGCTATCAGAAAAAGATGCATCGTATTAATTAGCAGATCAATATTACGAGGCAAAGGGGTCCGAAAGTGGCAACGTAAACAAATCAAATAGAAGACTACCTCAACAACTATTGAAGATCACTTCAATTCAACCGATCCATCCTCAAAATTGGAGAACAAAATATTACAAAACTTACGAGAACGATTCTACAACTTTACAAGTAAACTTTTCAGGGGTTAAAAGGAACTTAAGTAAGGGTGCCGATCATTAGAATATTAATTAAGGTGCAATTAGATCTGACACTTATTGCACGAATTTTATGTCGGACAGTAAAAGACAGTAAGAGTAAGACTCGGAAAATAAGAAGCAGTAAGAGAGACAGAATTTCTGTCCGGCATAAAGTTCATGCAATAAGTGTCAGATCTAAACGTACCTTTATATTTACAATCAGCACAATAAATATTATTAACATTTTTTATGTTTTAAATCAACGACCATTAGGTATGTGGTCGTTGAAATCTGCAGCGTGGTTTTAATATTATTGTGTTATCGTTAAATATTAATCATACCCTTGATAAATTAATTTGATGCAAAAGTATAATAAATCATATCACCAAGCCAAAAGAAGATAATAAAATTATTGTCGCTATGTTTGTGTCTTACTTCCATGCAGTCAATGTATAATTTCAATTAGTAGAGCAAGCATTGTCACATAAAATATTAATAATATTCTCGAGTTTGTACTTCTGTTACGATTGTATTGTATAATAGTCTAACTTTAAAATTTTAAGAAAATATTTTCAAAAATTTGAAGAACGGAAAATTGAGAAATTCAAAATGTAGGTCGTATATTATAATCTTCCTCTTCTGCAATCGACCTTTTAATACCTACTAAAAAAATAAGGCAAATAAGACAACATTGCATGCCTGCATATTTTACAATTAAACTAACAAAATTGCTGGCTTTAGCTTATAAACTTTTGTGCTTTCAAAATTTTTGGTAATATCATTATAACAAAAATTAATTCCAAAAATTTACCTATCGTTCATTACTAACATTTCAACTATGCCGATGATTAACAAATAATTACCTTTTTGCTTTATGTATTATATTTAGATTATATTATTATTATCGACTTTTAACGACTAAATTATTTCTCAAAACACCCTTGTAACTCAAATTTACTGTGTTTAACAAAAATATAAAATTTTGAAAATTTAAATTAAATATTTTACATTATTTATTAGTACCTACTTACATTTTAAAAATTCTATTTAAAATGGATAAACTAGGATTGTAGATTGTTATAGTATTCTAAAAATGGGTACCCAAAATAAAAAATTATTTTTAACTTTCAATTTCTAGTTTTACTTCATTACTAGTTATTGTTTAAGCTATATTCAATTTTTGAAAATTTAATATTTTATAGCATAAAACCTAAATTTCAAGAAAAAACGTACAAGTACTTACAAGGGGACACCACAGTCAGTGTATCGGCAATCAAAATCCCAATTTTTTTGGTGATTCTAGAAACCAAAAAATTATCACTTTCTCGGAGTTGAGTCCAAAATTCCACTTAGTTTTTGAGTTATGAATTTTTTAAATTGACGTGGTTGTTTAACCACAAGTTAAACTGTTATTCGCTGGGTGCGAAGTGCATAGTGGGGGTATTAAAAAACGACGCCAGCGTCTGCTGCGGACAAATTGTGTAAAAAACGTGGTCAGATGGCACGCACCCATTGGCTGGGTGCGTAAACGACGCCAGCGTCCGCTGCGGACAAATTGTGCAAAAAAAACGTGGCCAGATGTCACGCACCCAGCGAATTGCAATAGCAATGCATAGCTCTAAGTTCGATCCTCATATTAGGCAACTATTTTTTCTGAAGATTATATAATTTATTATCTGAATTAATATATTATTTCAAAATTTTTATTTACTTTTTAACTTACTAATTACCATTCTCTCTACCTCTAGACTACTACTGTTTCTTGTAATAACAGCCAAATAGCAGTTCTGCCTATTTTCAAAAATTCATAACTTAAAAACTGAGGAACATTGGACTAAACGCCGAGGAAGTAATAAATATTTTGGCTCCTAGAATCACAAAAAAATGGGATTATATTGCCGATGTACTGACTGTGACTCTAACCCTTGTTAGAGAAAATAATTATTTTATATTTTTCTAAGTTTTCCCTACATAGTTAATTTTACACAGGTACGATTTTCAAAGAGCAAAGTAATTAAAACAGTTCAAATTTGTTTGTTTTTGAGATATTAATAAAAAATATTTGATAATATTTAACCTAAACTAATCAGAACAAACTTTCAAACTCTCAACTGTCTATTACAGAATTAATTATAAATAGTTATACAATATTGATTTATTATAAGTTAATTATAATATTTTATACCTTCTACAATATTCTAGTAAAAATTGTACGAAACCGTTTGCCCTATTAAAAAAACTACAACTTTTGTATTTTTAGGTTTTCGTAAGAGTGCCAATTATACAACTTCAGTTTTGCACCAGGCAGGAAGTTGGTCTAGAAAGGTGGGTGCCGAGCTTGTTGGTAGAAATTCTAGGTTCGAATCCTACTCGGAACGATTTTCTTTCTGTCCTAGTGGTTCGGACTCCACTTTAAAAACTGTCGTTCCCGTTGAGCGGTGCTTATGCACTGCTCAGAAAAATATAGTAATATATCAAATTGACTTTCCTGTTATTGGGTTCGCCTGTTGGAATTTTAACTGATTATTATTATTACCTATAAAAGTCTATGGATTTTTCATCATTCAGTGTCTTCTTATAGTAATCTCATTAGTACCTAATGTACTTACAAAATTATAATAATGAGCAAGAAACACTGGTCAGCACGGTAAGAAATCCCTTCGCCATAGAGAAGAAGGCTAATCGACCAGGAGTGGATGGAATGGACATCTAACAACTTTTTATACAAATAATAATTATACAAGTGATTATTTATAGTTTCTTGCAAAGGAAATTGCACGAGCAATTTTATGTTAATGCGATTGTATGACACACTAACAACGATTACACATCTAAAACCTATAAAAACAATCGATGACTGCATACCTAAACTTTCAAACCACAATATTTTATGATCACAGCGCAGTGGTTTATATTTATATTATAGGTTACTAAGTTACTATGTAATTTGGAAACGATTATTTTGGTCATGGTGCATTTTATGTATTGCTTCACCATGCAGTAGTATCTACTTATCACAAAATTAGTGATTCAAATTTTAGCTGACTGCCGGATCGAGGTAACTTTTCAAAACTGTATGCAAAAGAAATAAGCAAAATGAACTATTGTAATTTGACTAAAAGTATAACTGTACAGGGTGGCTCAAATTCGCTTCTTCTTATGGGGAAATCGGTAACTATAGGAGATATCGAAAAATTGATTAATTTTTTGTTTTTTTCTTATTTTTATTGCATTTTTTAATAAAATGGGAATTATTTGAAATGATGGACACCACATGTTATATTATATCATTGAAAAGAGGATAAAAAATGATATTTAAAAATGTCATATTCAACTATGGTTTCCATTTAAAAAAACACAACTTTGTATTATAACTCGGAAACTCACTTAAATATTTAAAATCTATTCAGCCTATTTTGTTTCCCTTAAAAAAGTGTCTTAAGAAAGTGTCAACACTTTTTTAGCAACTTCAAAAACAACCGAGATATCGACATTTATCGAAAAGTCCAATTATCGAACTTTTGGCTATAACTCGAAAACAAAAAAAGATAGCGAATTCCGGTTTCCGCCATTGAGCTTTTCTCAAAAAAAGAGATCGATGATGCGCCATCAATTTTTCGATATCTCCTATAGTTACCGATGTCCCCATAAGAAGCGAATTTGAGCCACCCTGTACTATTATACGAGTATCACGCATATACATTTATTTTAGTACTTGTTAACTTTTAAATTTGTTCATAAATCTGATGTTATAAACGAAGCTTCGTAATTTTCAACATTTTATATACCTCGTAACATTTTAAATTACTGTTTACACTTTTACTACCTAGAAACTCAGATTTTAAAAATTCAAAATGCACTACGAGATAATAAATTAATAATGGATAGTAGAAGGTAAATGGTAGAAAGAAGAGACAGTGACAACATACAACTGCGTTTTGGTTACATCCGGATCGAGCCTGGAGCCAGAGGAGGCCACGTACTCCCCATTCCAAAATAAAACCAATGGATTTTCAAAAAGATAAATTTCTGAAAAAATATTTGTATCTCCTTAAAAACGAATAAAAAGTGTTTTTCCTATTCTATTCTATTCAATTATTTATTTCTATTTTTGTTTCTATTATGATAATGCAACAAAAAACCTACAACTAGAATTAAAGTAATTTAAATATTTCTTTGATTTTAGAAAAAGGAAAAGAAGAAATGGATTGATAAAATATAATAAAATTAATATAAAAGTAGGTTAGGTTATTAATAGGAACAAAAAACATTGGAGTAAATTAATTACGAAATTTTCTTAACAAATAAAAGGTTGGCACGGGTAAACCCCAGTTGAGTGTACCTTTGTGGCATGGAGCCTTATTATAAAGTTAAAATCATAAAATACCAAATATTTTTTGTTAGATTATTTAGAATAATTTTCAAACAAAATCTTTTACGTTTTACCTTTCCGAAAAGGTAGTCTTTAGTTACCCTTAGTTCAGGGCCGCCGCGCCCTATTGTTCACAGTGTGCAAAACACACGGGCGGGCAAAATTATAGGCGGCCAAAATCCCAAAAATAGGGGTTAAGAAAAGGTCATTTACTTTAAGTAGTAGAAATTTTGGAAATTGTATTAAAACACCGAAAAAATCGGCTACAATGGCGGCCAAATTAAACTTTGCACACGGGCGGAAGTACTCCTAGCGGCGGTCCTGCTTTAGTGATTAGCATTTTGGTATAATTTTTGGCATATTCACAGATATTTACACTTTTAAGTGCCTTTGTGATGTATTTTCACAGCATTGTAGTTGTTGCTATTGACCCCATCGAAATTTTTAACTTATAAACAAACATAAAAAGTAAGATTTCTAACAAAATAATTTATTAACCTTTGCTGATGATAATTTAATGCATTTATTGAAAAAGTAAAAGAAAAGAAATTGTCAATGGAAACCTATTTTCTTTTTCTCTATATTATGCTTTATAATCCGACGATCTGATCACAAATCGACCAATCCGTCTTTATCAATGTTCTTCAGGAGTATGGACGTCTCAAACATCATCGTCAAAAGCAGATTATTAAAGATAAATTTCTAACCCAAATAATCATTGTAATCGTAATTATTTTGCATACACTTATCTTGTAAACTCCGTACCTAATGTAAATAATAATTAAAAGCTTCCATAATGTAACAAAAATATTTTATTAATAATACCGCCATAAAGAAACAATCTTTTGCTTTGTTTACATAATTAAAACGGCACAAATACAGGTCTTAGCTTGAGATGTCTTCTGGCTTGATGCTGAGGAAAGGAGGAAAGAATGCAAGATGGTAGTTTATGAGAAATCAGCGTATCCTTCAAATACAGCTGAATATGGGAAATGATACGTATCTTATACTCCAAATTTTCAGAAAAGCACACCAAAAGATACGGAAGTAGGTGCGATGTAAATGAATAAGTCAATTGTCTTGGTACTACGAAAACCTTTGAAAATCAAGAACTTTGGTATCATCAAAATGGTCTTCTTCTTTAATATTTTTTGAGATCAATGATCTGTTTAACTTTGTCGAAGCTCATCTGTTTTCTTGAGAGATAGATTGCCAGCTATCTCTCCATCTTTTTGGTGGCCTTCCCGGTGGACGACGTCCTCTTGGTTTTCCTTCGAGAGCGATGCGTGGTAGTCGGTTATTATCCATTCTTTTAACATGCTCGTGCCAGTATCGTCTACGCTGTCTTCCCCATCTGACGACATCTTCCACTCCACACATCTCTCTTATGTCAGTATTTCACACTCTGTCCATACGAGACTTGCCCGCCATCGATCAAAATGGTAAACGTAGAAAAACCCTCAAGGTATTGTTTGAGGGTCCAAGAATTTTCAATTAAAATTCGTGATGATTATTTGATATGATGCTAAAAACTTGGAACGATTAGGTATATCCTTCAAAAGTGAAGATAAGATCCCCTCAGCATGCACTCCAGAAGAAGTCAAGTCATATTTATTCCTCAGTCAAAGCCTGGCGGTAAACAACATTCCACGTTTTCCCGTTGTTTGTAAACACGTATAAATTTTTGCCATTTCCTAACTGACCATGACTAAATCAGTCCGATTTGAAATCAATCCCAGCACAGGCCTTGTGCTTTGTTTATAGACATTGCAAAATCAAGTCGTATGGGGAATTGTAGCCTTTTGAATTCGAACGGTGTATCGGATGGTACCAAAGGTATCCTGGGAATGAAGACATCTTCTCCTTTAGAGAAGCCAGTTAAAATACTTGCTTCTATAATTAATATTACTTCTCAAGGACTTGATACAAAGTCATAAGGTTATTTAAATTATATCCCCACCACATCGCATTACTATTAAACCGATGTCGCAGAGGCAATGTTAATCCAATGTTGTGACGACATTGCAGATGTTAAAGCAACATTGACGCAATGTTTTATAGTAATGTTGTATTAACATTGAAAAATCTGATATCGCCAATATCAATTTAATGTTACATATCCAGTGGGTGAGGAGTTTCTGACATTTTTGCAGTGTATTGTTTGCATAATGAAGAACATTCTGGCGAAGTTTGAACTTAATCTTCCTCTTAGTTATCTAGATAAATAGTGTCAAAGTTACTGTTTCGTGACACATTATTACATTTCGTTAATGCACGAGACTGGTTTTACATTGATTTAAACGTCATTATCTCTGCAATCAAAAATGTTAGCATTACCAATAATCGCCAAAATATTTATGAAAGTCTTATAAATAAGTGTACCAAATTTCAAAATAGTCTTCCTATTAGTTTCTGAGAAAATTCAATTATTATTCGAAAAAAATGATACAAAAGTAGAGTGAATTTTTTCCTTAGTGATTGGCAAGTGACTTGGGCTTGCGCGGCAAATGTGAATGGAGAACACATGAGACATGACTCCTAATTCCACCAATTGACACAAACGTAGAACTGAAATGACGAATATTCGTGTCTACACATTAGGCACTCCCAAACACTAATGAAAAAATTTACTCTATAAATCACGAGATTTACTCTCTCACTCACATTACTATCTCGAGCATGAGAGAAGTGAGAAAAGCACGCGCGATACAATTAAAAATTATTTGTTATTTTAAGTTTTAATTAAATCAATAACTAATAGGGTATAAGATATATTTTATAAAAACTCTTTAAAAGAATAAAATTTAGAATTGGTTTATTATTAATTCGTGAAATTAAATATGTTTTATTATTAATAAATTACGAATTAAAGAATAATATTAAAAGTTATATTTAAGCTTTCGGTCTTGCATTAAGACCTTCGTCAGAAATTACAAGACCGAAAGCTTAAATATAACTTTTAATATTATTCCTTAATTATTCGTAATTTATTAAGAATAAAAGTTAGAACTAAATTATTAAAAATTATGTATTTTTAACAAAAAACACATATTTCCATTTAATTATACCTAATTATTAAAATTTTGCTTATTAGAAGTTGGCAATTTTTGTTTTATCCTGCTTTATCCATTCTATTTAGCATACGACACTATCACAGCTTACTCCCACTCCTCTTCTTAACAACCTTAATAAATAATAAGTCAAAATAGTAATTTGGTTTTCACAAATAAATTGCAATACAAAAAACCAAATTTGTTCGAAAAAAAAACTTTGTCAGGTGTGGGGTTCGAACCCACGCTCACAATTGTGAACCAGAGCTTAAATCTGGCGCCTTAGACCGCTCGGCCAACCTGACTATATGAAATAATTCCGGTTAGGTAGATAATCTGTATAATATTATTAAATTGTTAATAACAATGATTATAATTAATTTAAATATAGTTTTTATACCACTGCACCAAGAATAAATTATTTAATTTAATTAGATAAAATTGAATGTCAACTTTGGTATTTACAATTTTCTTCTATCTTTACCTACTAACAAAAGGACATTACAGTGAGTACGTCGCCAATCGAATTTCCAATTTTTTTGGTGATTCTAGTAGCTAAAAGAATTATCACTTTTTCAGCTTTTAGTCGATTGGCCCTTAGTTTTTGAGTTATGAATTTTTGAAAATAGCATATTGGGTTAACTGCTATTAATTACATAGCTATTATTACAAGAAACCGTGGTGGTCTAGCGGTTAAGAATTTGGAATGATAATTCGTAGGTCGTTAATTTTTTAATTCCGATAATAAATTATATAATTTTCAAAAAGAAAATCGCCGTAACTGGGATTAGAACTTAGGACCTACGCGTTACAACTCCCATAATATAATGCTAAACCTATGGTAAACCCTGCCCATTTTCAAAAATTCGTAACTGAAGAACTAATGCAATCGACTAAAAGCCGAAGAAGTGATAATTTTTTTAGCTACTGAATCACCAAAAAAATTGGGATCTCGATTGGCGACATACTCACTGTAGTCAGGCCTGACTGTAGTGTCCCCTTGTAAGTAAAGTGAAATCACTTTGACTTGACTAAGCAGAGCTAATGCTTTAGAATATATTATAGTTCTTATTTTGTATTATTATAATTAACTGGCTGATATAGGCGGAATGCGACCGATGGGCTATAAATCATGGTTGTTCCCTTGGGGGGATTAGGACCATACATAAATTTTTGTAATTTATTGTAATGCCCTGTATCAGGAGTAATCAAGCAATTGAAGCTTGTTGGATTGGTCCCGATTTTCTAATGGATAAGTGAGGACTCTGCTTTATTATACAGTCCACGATACAGTCTATGTATAATTTTTAATTTAGTAGAGCAATCAATTGGTAATCATCCAAATTACAAAATATAGTTTCAAAACTTAGGTCTCTCCCCACTCAAGGTTTTTATTATTTTTACAGTTGCACAATATCCCAATTTAAATAAGTTTCAGAAATCAGGTAAGCTTCACTTTATTAATTTAATAAGCCAACATAATAAACTAATCAAATAAAATAACAGATGCGTGTACAGCAAAAACAACAATAAATTCAAATACGATTCAGTATAAAATACTTGTGAACAATGTTATATAAAAGTTTTATTCCTAATTTATAAAATACAAATTCACTTTTGTATCACATTTATTTTTAATTAGCGTAAATCTAATACTTCTAAAGCTGCATGTTCGTCTACCTTCACGTGCTCTGCATTCTGAAACAATTAAAAATTTAAATTGATCAAAATTACCAAGTTTTGCTTTTACCATAAATAATGGTGGTTCAGTTGGATGTGGATGGAATCCTGATTTTTTACAACTAGCAACGTAGTGTAAGCCATAATTTGGTGTTAGAACGAAGAAACCAGTCCTGGAAGATAATTTACTGTTTTAATTTGTCCAGCATTGATTACATTTTTCTTGCGAACAAAATAATTTGCCGACCGCTGATGTAAACCATTAATTAGTCAGGTATTACATGCAGCACATATCTGTTTTCATTACAGAAGCATAAAAAAAAACTAATAACATTTTTAAAAAACTTTTAAATCAAAAGATCTAATGGGTAAGAAATAAATATTTGAATTTTTCTTAACAGAAAACTCGGATAAAAAATGTATTGTTTTCTGTTTATGTACAAATATACCGCCCCTATATATTCATCATTGATTTCATTTCTCAAATACTAATAGAATGCTAAACTTACTGCTCATATTTGGGCGCACAAACAATTGCAATAGCTTCTGGCATTAAAAGTTGATACGGGCAGTGGGTGTGCAAATCCACACTAGATAAAAATGCAGTTTGTGTTGGATGCGTCTAAAAAAAAACTTTTATCATATTTTTCGTTTCATCACCACTACCACCTACATGAATCCATCCGATTGTTATTAAGTTGTGTTGATCTTGGAACTCAAAAATTTCTTCTTCATTCATGGTAATACACGAATCTGACGTTCCTTTTTGTTTTGGCAAAATTACATGAGTAATTATAAGGTGATTCCTTTCCTAAAACAAAATTTAGTATGGTAAACTCAAAAATTATATGAACTTACCAATTTTCCTGCAAGAATTCCACAAGTTTCAATATTATTGAAAGTGCTTCTCTGGGCAAGATTAAGGAAATGAGTCATCACTTTAGAAGGTATCACAACAGTTCTCAATCCAGACTTTATACTTGTATCTGAAGTTGAAGTAGATGGTTTTTTAGCACGATCGATGTCTGGTATTACGGTTGACCTGCACAGAAATTACAATCAATAATGAGAAAACATTGTCAATATGAGCTTAAAAATGTGTTTCTTTGAAAACATTGGGACATGGATATATGTATTGAGAAAATAGAGAAAGCAACAACAAAATATTACAAAATCTTTAATTCCCACTGCTAAACCACCAACAAATTTTTTAACAAAAGCAGCCAACTTCCTTTTGCTTTTGGGGGGGGGGGTCACAATCACGTATTATGAAAGCAACGTGTACGAACGAAAACTATGAATATAGCAAAAAGAATATCATTGTTGATATTGACGGTAGTAAATTGATAGCATGAAAGAAAAGATCATAAGTTTTTCATTTTATTTTTGGGCTTTTTAAGGTTTTGATGGAGTAATTTTTAGGAGCTCTAATTTATATCAGATGTTACCCTACCCCAAGGGAATTTACACAGTAAAATTCATCCCCCAGAGGTTTACCCTTCTCTTCTGCTGACGTAAGCATGACGGGACCCACATGAATATCGTAAATTTTTGAAAATAACCGAACTTCGAAGTTCTGTATCTGGTAAGGAACCTCCAAAATATATGACTCTTGGTAATAAGGTAATTTATTAGGTGCATGTTCCCACCTCACCTCTATTTCAAATTCAAAATAGACTGGAAAGTGTGACGTCATCAATGGGTAAAAACTTAAAAAATGGGTGTAGAAACTTCATAGGAAAATATTAAGACCCTAATTTTAATGGTATTTTAGTTGACAGATTTTCTTAATATGGCGCTGTTTCAATAGTTATTTAGAAATGTAAACAATAACATAACATAATATTATATCATAGAATATCGTATAAGTTGGAATTGTAAGACGATTAATAAATTATAATAGTGAAAAATAGTTAAATTAAATGGAAATATAGTGGAATAATTTAGTTTAGTCTGATTTAGTTGACCCAGAAACTGGAGGAGTCCAAAGCAACTCGCGTTGCTTGAATTTGGGGCTCAGCAAAGTCACCTATGAAGAGTTAACGTAGCTCGCATGAAACTAGATCTTCTTGTAAGATCGTGCTTTCGAAAATAAAAATCACTGCGGGTGGTGGGAGCCCTGGCAGCTTGCTGTCACCCACCAAAAAGAGGATGGACCATCGTAGTGTCATAGGTCTCAAAGGAGAGTAGGTAAAAGATTAAAAAGTGTACCTCACGGGACCTCAGGGGCGACCTGTCTGTCGTTGATCCTCCCCACCTAGGGGCATATATCTGAACCTGCCAATTCGGGTATATGGAATAGGTACCCGAAAGGGGAAACTCAAGATGCAGGATAAATGTTAAGTCCACAACTAGCATCTAAAACTAAATCTCTACTAACTGTACCTAAATAGTTTGAAAGATATTTCAAAAATAACGTGGGGGGAGATAGAGACATGCTAATTTGAAATTTTGGATTTAAAATATATATCTCGTATGTGCTTTTTTGTTTGTATTCAGTTTTCAAGATACTCAAAAAAGTTGATTAATGAGGTTCTCAGTATCTCAGTAACCCATCCCATACAGGATGAAGGGCTTGCTTTTAATAATGTATAGAGGGTGAAACATGAAATTTCAAAAACATTTACCTTGGGGATGCATGTAGGATGAAATTGTGTTAGTTACTCACGCATACAAGACAAAAATTACCAATTAAAACGTAAAATAAATTTAAAACAGCTTTTTGTTCGAAAAGAGAAGAACATAAATAATACAAAAAATATGATCATATGGGATACTCGGCAAGAAACATGAGATTATCTCAAATAGTCTAATATTAATTTTTTGTACACACAAATTAAATTTTTCATTAATATTTTTCTTGAATATCTCAAAAGTCGTTTGGATACAAACTTTAATAAAAAATGCACAAACAGACACAAACGATTTAGACTATTTTGGATTCAGAATTCAAAATGGGGAGACATGCACCTAATATATTACCTTATACAAATATAATTATAACTTCTATCATAATATTTAAATTGGTAAGTTTAAAAACTTATTATTTCAATTTTATTATTGTTAAATCGATTCGATATTTTAAAATTTATGTTATTAAGGGGTTTCACTCTACAGAACTATTTTTGACATGAGATAATAAGCACTGGAACAAAATATAATATTCAATAAATCTGTATTTTCTAGAAGAAATCAAATTTAAAATCGTGAAATATCAAGTTATGTGGTATTAACCCTTTGAGACCCAAATTAAGAAAAAACGAATGTAGTTCACAAACAAAAACGAGAATTATGGGATAAAATCATAAAAACAATTTTGAAGTGAAAAAGATTACATTTTTAAAAAGGTGTTCAAGAGAATTTAATGCCTCTAAAGTCCCTTAACAAGATAATCTGGATAATGTTCAATTCTAAAAACATTGTTGGTCCCACTTTTTATTTATATCATCCCCAGTTTTAAAACAGCTAAATAAAATTTTTGAAAAACTTGTACCAGTGTTCCTTTACAAGCAAAAAATATCCAAACTGGTCAATATAAAATAACCCCAATAAAATTTACATTACCCTCGTGGAGCAGCAGGATATTCAGATGAAGCAACCGATGGTACTGGCTCATTAGGATCAGGATAATTTATTTTGTCTAAATCAGTGATAGGCTGCATTATAGTAGATGAAGGTATCCAACTGTCATTTTCACTTGGTTTAGGAAGAAGAGCAATATGTTTGGCACGCTCCAGCAGTTCAGCTTCTCGACGCAATCGTTCACGTTCTTGTTTTTCCCGTTGCTTCTAAAATTTGCAAGCACATAAAATCAAACATTACAATTAAAAACATACTCACAATTTCGGTGACATAACGATTATATTCTTTGGTAAATTGGTCTAATAAGTGTGCCTTTAATTTCTCGGCTTTAGGTAAAACTTCCCGCAATTTTGCTTGATTTATAGTTTTCTCTGTTGCAGGAACTGTATTATAATCAGGATGTTTTCTAATTTTTTCTAGGAATAAAGTCATAAACTTTAAATACAACACATAGGCGTTCTCGTAACTGCCTTCCTCATAGTAAACATTAGCCATTCGAACCATCTCGAGACCAGACCGGTAATACCTTTAAATATTTTTAGTAAGGGATAGTTGAATAAAACGTATTGTTTACCTTCTTGGTGGTACGCTGGGATCCACTTCAACCGTACTGCTATAATTATTAAGTGCTTTTAACCTCTCTTGAGGTTCCAAAATTCCCATGTTTTCTGGACTATATTCATTCATTAGTGTTATATTAAATTTAAAATTACTACTATTAAATAGAAGCAATTTTATTATTTGGTTATTACATATTACAGCTTTCAGTTCTGACGAGTTCGATAATTGTGAGAGTGACACTTGATGACATGAGTCATAAACATCTGTCAAAATTTCTGTATTTTCCTACAACAACTAAAGCGGTCCATGGACGGAGAAGCATGCAGTGCCAATATTCTTATGTAGAAGTGTAGTTTATTATTAGCAAATGTACATTTTTTATAATAATAATTGAAGGGGTTAGAATACAAAGGGTATAAGTAACATTTGCATTTTTTTTGAAGATAGTAAAGTTTAAATATTATTTTTTACAGAAACCAACAATTTAAATGTTGAATAATGATAAATTGTTATGTTTAGAATTTTACCAACCTAAAATTTATTTAGCGCAAAAATATGTAAAACGTGCATGTTTTGATAGTGTAGTATGTGATACAAAATGGAAAATATTAATGCTGAAGAAATTTATGACAAAAGTCTCAACTTTCAGCTTAGAGATATGGCAGCTAGTAGGGACAGTATAAATACGACTTCGAATTCAACCTCCAAAAAAAGAAAGACAACAAATTTGGTAAATGGTGACAAGAAAAAAAAAGAGGACCCCTTACAATACGCCAAATCAGAAAATTTTCAACAGATAAGTAATCGAAACGTTGCATACCATTCATTCTTAGATGGTCAGAATAATATTGATTCGCTAACAGAAAATAAATTACATGGTGAAGTTTCGAGGATCGTTACATTCCCACCAAATTTCAAATCGCCTGTGACCACTAATTTAAATAACAATCAAGTTTTAGACAATTCTACTCTTGGTACTGAGACAGCATGTTCGCAACGAGAGCAACCAATAACCTCATCAGTTATTACAATAGAGTTACCGGAGTTACCTTATACGCCAATTCAATTAGTAAGTCAGCAACACATCAACAGTGTTACGTTTATAATAAATCAAAATGACGAATTACAATTAATACCAATTACTGAATTTTTTCGCGCATCAAGATTCTCTTTAAATAAGGTCCCATCATATACCCCAGTAATATCGGATTATAGTAAATATGATAAGTTTGGCTTACCACTAAATCGCTTTATTCCGCATCACGACTCTTTTACGTTTCTACTAAATCCAAATAACGAATTACATTTAGTATCAATTGGTGATTTTATTATCACAAAAAATCCAAAGATAATTTATACTTTAGAAGGACCCATTGAACTAAGAAATTGCAATATGATAGTAATGTGCAAATATCTTTTTACTTCTTTGCTAAGATTTCCAACGCAAAGCAAATACAACGCTACACAAATGCAAAAATGTATTCAAGAATTGATTGATGGCCGAATATCCCTTCAAGCGTTTTTCAATCATTTGAGAGAATTTTTGAACGTTCAAGCTCTAAGTAATATAATAAGTTTTTTGGGATACTGTATACCAGATATTCAACATGCATTAACAGAAGGAAAAATGTCCATAGCAGGAATAAATCCTCCACCAAGAAGTGGCATTCATACAACTGTTTCAGTTCCACCTGGTGGCTTGCCCGTGCAAGAAAATAATATTATCACACCAGCAAGCGATATCCATCAACTGGCAATTCAAAAGGTCAAATCATTAAGACCCCATATCATTTCCAACGTACGCTTACAATCACCTGTTTCAAACAAGAATAAAAATAAAGAAGAAGTGGCTCCAAATATAAGTTACCGGGATATCAATGATGTTGTAGCTATGGGAGGTGTTAATTTAGCAGAAGAAAATCAAGAATTGTTGAATACAAACTGTTATATGGGTATGCCAGAAAGATCATGTGAAGAAATATATTTGTTAAATATGCAATATTTGCTAAAAAGACTTTTATCTGTTTTACCGACCCAGAGTATAAAAAGATTTCATGCCAAAGTTCCCGATGTTATATCTCACGCACTTGAAGAAAGATTAAAAAATTGGATAGAAGACTTGGCAATATTATCAGAGGAAAGGTTATCAAATATTGCCCAACAAAAAATGACAAATGAAGAGAAATTCTTGGTAGAATTCAATATTGGTCAAGATGATTTACAATCGGAAGAAGTTTCTATATCCAGAACATCTTCGAGGTTAAATGACAATTTAAATTTTGATCCAAGTCAAGCAAGTTATGGTGGCGAAAGTTGTTATTCACGGCTAGATTTATATTTAAGAGGGCATATCAAAACAGCCGAGTTGGAAGATCTCGTAGTTATACTGAAGCGAGATAAAGAATATTGTACAAGTAGGCCGTTTATTCGGGCCATGTTAATTAAGTTGATGTTATGATGATTACATTCCTATCTTGTAAAATAATAACAATCATTCAGAAAAGTCCAATAGAAGAATTACTAATAAAAAATTTAATATTTTAAGCAATCGTTGCTGTTTTGCTTAAGTAACCAATGGCAGTTCTTCAAGTGTATGATTACGGAACACTAACGTTCCGTGGCAAGGACTTTCTTTATGAATTATGTTATATTGTAAATTATCATCTTTTAGACGATTTCAAATAATAGAAGGTTATCAATTCAAATTCAATTTATTTAACATTTAGATCATAAAATATAAGAAAAGCTTCTTGCTCTACTGCGTATAAAAGCTTAAAATAAAGCTTGGTCTTTCGAAAAAATTTAGTTTTACTTTATGCTGGCGGTGGTTGTTAAAGTCTTTGACAGCCGCCGGCTAACAAAGTAAATCACGAAGACATTCAAACTTTAACCTCTTATTTTGTTAGTAAATTGAAAATTTAAAATTTAATTACAAAATGTTTCTTATGCAAATAATGTTAGAAGAATAAAAATATATCTAGATTATTATGCAAAAATCAAATTGATATAAAAAATTCAGTTTTTCAAGTTAGGAGGCAAGGTGCAGGTCAACTGTCCCCTTTTTCCGAAAATATCAAACCCATACACAAACTACAACATTTATTTATTCATATTTTTTACCTCATATTTAAAGGTTCGAAAATGAAGAGAAGATACCCGCATGTATATAGGGTAATTCCGGGATAGATGGCCATACGGAAGAGATGGCCATAGTCAGTAGTTTTTAGAAATACCAATAGATTGCGATACCAGACCAATTTTTGTATTCAGTTATGATGGAATGTTACCTTAAATTGTTGCAACTTGATAAAATTCTGTTTAAAGATAATGAAATTGCAATCGGCTAAAAAAATTTAGTGAATATTTTTAGTTAATTTTCAGACATTGCGTTGTAATTATAAGTGGTGTATGTTTTTTAAACAACAGCTTTGCAGAGGTCAATATTTGAATAATTGTGAGAACTTTTCACCTAAAATTCTAAATTAACAACATTTTTTAAACTATAATAATTAATTTAAACATCTCTCTCATAAAATCGGGAGAGATGGCCATACTCATAATTTCGTAATTTTTATTCGTAATTTTTTTTAATTATAATTTTATTTAATTTTTAATTTTATTTAAATAATATTATTATTATTATTTATTATAACTTTCGTTATTTTATTATTTGTTACTAAGACTAGCACCAAGCAAAACAAAAACTAGATTGGATTCGTTGTAATCGGTGTCATTTCTGGTTTCATGAAACTTGTACCACATATTCCAATTTATATCAGAGGCGTGGTAAGTTAAATTGGATAGGAAACAGTAAAAAGAGTTGAAATTATTGGTTTAAGTTAACATGGCCATCTCTCCGGCACACTTTGGGAGAGATGGCCAAAAGTACTTTTTTTTAATTTTTTGGTACTTCTATGAAGTAAGTTTTGTTAAATTTATCAATAGTTATAAGTTGTTAAATGTTTAAAGTTCCCATTAAAAAAAAGAAAACATCATTTTGTCTGTTCATGATTGTTTTATTCGCCAAAATAAAAACTATGGCCAACTATCCCGGACTTACCCTAGTATGTAATAGTGAGTTCATGCAAGGAAAGTATTGCAACGTAAACGAAAGTAGCACGTGCAGACTTCTGATTCGTCTGAACTTTTATTATTAACCCATTAAGACCGGAATTAAATTTTTCCAAAATATCTTTATCTAAAAGATAACAGTTTCAACTATTATTTTTCTACAAATGCAAATGATGCATTTTTTTCTTGTTGCCATATGGCAACAAGAGTCCTTCGTGGGTTAATTTTATCTTCATGAAAATTACTTAAATTTAATATTATTTCATATTTAGCAAACATTATATTGTATATTATGATTCACCATACTTTTTCAAACGACCGTGAATAGGTTTTTACTTTCTGAATAGCTACAGTGTTTGTTTTCAAATGACAATAGCTTGTAATGATCGTAAAAAATAATTATGATATCGTTGTTTGTTTATACTGAGCTAGAAAAGTTTGGAACAAAGTTAAAAAATTTTAGAAAGGGTTTTACAGAAAATCCTTCTATCATATCAACCTTATTGTTTAAAATGTCACTGTTTTCAGTCAATGCGCTAAATAATTATATCAAAAAGAATTATTTAGGTAAAACATAAAGCCATTTTGGTACCGGCTTAAAATAGTTTTATATTTTAATTAAATTTTTTTAACCATTTAAAGATAATTATTATTAAAAGCATAGTCTTGTTTTCTATTTTTAGCATTTTAAGACACACGAGGCGCCTTAACATTTTTTAATCGTCTCTATTTTCTGAATTATGACATCATCAGTATTTTTCTTTAAATGATATAGCAACCTTTATTTTGCTTGACGAGTTTAAATACAGCACATTTTTGAGTACGAAAATGTTAAAAATATATCAACTTAAATAGGATAACTTTTTAATTTTTGAATATTGGCAAAATTATTCAAATCAACGACTTCAGTAATGAAAACAAGACTTCTGAACAAATTTATCTGCATAAAATATACCAAAGTAAATAATATAAAGACAAAGACAAAATTCTCAGATGCCCTCCGTCAAAATAAAGATTCGTTACAAAATGTAACACTTTTGCTCCTTATAAAATAATATTATACTGTTTTATAAGAAAATCACATTTGTTGCTCTATTCGAGTATTCTGTCTGTTTTTGTATATTATACACGTGTTGTTCAAGATTTATTCAAGCAATTACTGAAGATGATTTATTATGACAACCAGGCCCGGACTTGCTCCTTTGAGGGCCTTCGGCTAGAGACTAAGTGGGGAGATTTTTGAAAATTACATTTTGCGCTATTTTGTCATTTAGAAAATATATAAAAAACACAAATTACTTTTATCCCAAGCATAGGCGCAACTTACTAGTCTCAAAAGTTTGGGGGAGCTAAAACAAAGCCTTCAAACAATTTTTCTTGAAGGGGGTTAAAAATAGCGAAAAATTGCACCGTAGACAAAATTTTTAGATTTTCAAGGTCAACAGCGCGCTTAGATTTGAAGTTATAAATTATGAAAAGTTGTTTTTGTACTAATTTTCTAAGGGCAAAAAACTAATTTCTTGAAAAATAATAAGCTTCTCGAAAACCTGCAAATTGTATAAAAAATCAGATCATTTTATTCAAACTCAACTCTAACGTCATCATTTGCTAATCAATTCAAGTTTCTAGCCCCACTAACCAGCCCACTATGCAGACCAGCAGTCTGATGTAAATCAAACACGAATAGACTACAGAGCGGGAAAACGCGATACTAATCCTGATTACGTCGGATATGTGCTGTGATCTAAAAAGTCCAAAATCGATCTGTGGACTATGGGGAAGGCAAAGGGAAACCACCCCATTAACTGGCTTGGCCAGGAAGATCGCCTACGTCTAAAGAAGATATGGCACTAAGAAGAAGATCCCCACTAAACTGAAGTATCATAATATGTAACAAAAACAATTTTTGCAAATATAGCATATATGGTAATTAAAATTTGTTAATCTTAATTTATGTTGAAAATTAACATACAATTAACTAAAAGATCAGTTTTAAGCACAGAAAAGTAAGGGGGCAGTTATAGAAACCAACTTCGTAAGTGAGTGACAGATTGATAACCCAAAAATAAAATTTCTGTGGAAATACAGTCTTTACTAACCCTGCGTTCGGTTAGAAGCTACTTTCGCTACCAAACGTTACCAAGCATTTCTTTTTTTCCTTCTTTTCTAGCTTCCAGTCGCTTCCAAACGCTTTGGCTCCCCACTTAAATTTTTGTAGCGTTTGTAGCGACTGAAATGGGCGGAGCCAAAGCATTTGGAAGCGACTGGATGCTCGAAAGAATGAAAAAAGGAAATGTTTGGTAGCGAAAGTAGCTTCTAACCGAACGCTTACTTAGAAGGTTCTAAGTCCATGCTAAGAAGGTAATCATAAAAATATATCATATCGCCATTAAAAACTAATAATTTTTGGGATATTTTGGAGGGGGGGGGGGCTAATTTGAATTTTGCTAGCTCCTAGTTGCGCCTATGACCACAAATACAAACCACTGCTTCTTTGGCCCCTTTGGGTCTGGAGCCCTCGGCGATCGCCGACTAGCCGACCTATAGCCGGTCCGGGCCTAATGACGACTTTCAATATTATTCTTAACTGAAAACGACTCTATTCGCTTGATATTGATACCAAGTAATGATAGTGGCTTGAGTGAATAAATATTAATTTGTAGAAGAATTGTGATAGCTTTAATATTTGTGTGCAATTCTGTGATGTCTAGGGATAAAGGAGCTAGGTTTTTGATTAAATTAGGGCTAGCATGAGTTAACTCCCCCTCTAAAAGTTAAAGTTTAAATATTAATTTATGGAAAAGATGTAACTGTGTCTCATTCGAATGCAACGGCACTAGGGTTTGAAGTAAAAATATTAATATGAGTGGGCCAAGTTAACAGACCCGTGATATTGTTAATCACTTGAAAGCCATGCATGATTATGTCATCATTCATAACTTGTAGATTTTGAATTCTGTGTTGAGTTTTGAAACCATTAGTTTTTAGGTGTCCCCCGTAGAAAATAGTCACATAGATTGCAATCACAAGAGCATGGAAGCCATGTAATTGGTCCTATACCTAGTCAATTACAAGGTATATATTTTAATGGAGTCGGTAGCTCGAACTTAATGTTAGAGCGATCTAAGCAAGTTCGGTTATAAATTTTCCGCATTTTGTTAGTTCCCAAACTATCAGTTAATTTGATTGGTCGAACCGAAGTTAAATTGCGCGTAGTTCGAGCTAAATCGTCTACTACATTAAATTTTAAGGTAGCCCCATGGGTAGCCCTAACCTCCTAGCCTACGTTTTTAGCTCGGTCTAACTCGGATTGATCTAAACCGTTAGGCCGGTTTAACCTTGGCTTACCAGAGTCAGTGGTGAGTGGTTTTGTTATTACAGCTACATAATAATTATTGTAATATTTATGTGATAATATCAAATTATTTCATTATCATCACATTATTATTTTATAATGTAATCATTAGAACATATATGTAAGGATTATAATGCACCGCAAAAGTGTCGCGATCAATTTCATCGAATAAAATTAATTAAATATACCATAATTTTGTGCCCTATTTAAGAATTTTATGGTTTAATTATTTTTGTTCAGACAGTGCTGGAGTTTATGTCAACCTAACATCCCCACAATTTTTTTAAATTAAATATATAGTTCCATAATTTGCAGTTTAACGATAAATCTATTGCGGATAATAGTTATGCTAAGTTTAAGTTAACTTAGAACCCACCTTGAAAACAGTATAGAACATAAACAGTATAGACTGGTTGCAGGTATTGAATCGTAACAGTGACGTAGCTAATGTGCAGAAACGATAATTGGTCCGGTCCGTTTACAGAACAGCATTCATTGCAGGTTCATTGCGGGAACCCAAGAACCTGGAAACTATTTATTAGCCATGCCTGATGGTATCTATGTTTACTTTTTAAAGTTGGTATAGTACGTATAATATTGTTCCGGCTCATTTATTAAACTTTTTGTATTAAAAATTATTTATTATATATTATATCTAAAATTACTATGAAACCCAAATAACAAAAATATAATATTAAACACCAAACCGTTGTAAAAACATATAAAATGTTTATCATAAAATTGAAAACCTTGGTGTACTATAATCATCAGAGGATATTTCACGGTTGAAGTATTTTCTCTATTACTTCCAACCGACAAGTCATACAACCGCCACGATCGCTGATGTTATAATGAAGCTTGCGAGTTTTATAGTTTTGATTTTTGTGGTAACGTTTAATTTTTAAATACTTCAATTAATATTGAACATTTTATAAATTACAAGTTATTGCAAATCTTACATTCGTTAGTAAAATTTATCATTTCAGAAAATATACATTATCGAGGGATTTCGTTTAGTAATAAAAAAAATTGAGCAATGTGATCCAAATGAAGATTATGATTTCAAAATGAATATGGTTCCAACTCAAGAAGCTGGCCGCCAATTTCTAAGTGGAAATGTATCCTATAAAACTCCACTAAGTAATGACGTTGCGGTGAGTTTTTATTTTCTATATTGCCAAAAATAATAAATTTAATGTGACGAGAATTTCAAAATATTATACACTTACTTTATTTTTCACCCTACACTTTATTGTTTTCAAAATCTGTTTCATAGAGATATGTAGATAAAATTTTCATATTATAATTTGCAAAATCTCATTGAAGCACTTAAATGATATTTTGTTATTATTATTTACGGATTAACCAATTTACATAAATACATATTATATTACATTTATTTTAAATAGAGATTTTAAAATGAATAATATTATAATATTATAAAATAAATTTGATCATATTTTAAACAATCTTAAATTTAAATATCTTGCTTATTTTTCGAATAACTTTAAACAACTTTCATAAAGCCAGCACGTTATTGATTTATTATAATTTATTATTACAATAATTACATTACAACATTTAAAAATTTATTTATAAAAAGTGCTTTATACTTATATGTACTTACTCAAATAATTTAGTAATATTATTAGGTCCTAGAAATTACAACGTTAGACAAATGAACTTCCGTAGAGCTTTATAAAAAAAATGAAAGCTTTTCCCTATTGTAGTACGGCACTTTTATCGACGCTTATCATCCACGACGCTTAATGTACTTTTTGTTGTCATGCTAGCCTGGTATTGGAAAATCCATGAGTGAGAAAAGCTCTTACGAAGCTTTCGTTGATAGCACCTGTTGATTCTGTTTCTCCCTTACTACCTAGAGCAGTAGAAATTCCCTTGTACCCATATTTATGATAGAAAATGTTACTTGATTATTCCGTTTATTATTTAACCACAACGCTGAAAATTTTACGTTATACTTCAAGGATTTTTTTCGATCATCCATGCCCCACCTCTCTATAGTAATTTTTCTAAATCCGCCATTAAATGAATCTTGAATCGATTTTGAATGTTGAAAAATCAAATTAATAATCTTAATTTTTAGTTAAATGTTATTGTAAAAATGGCTCTCAATAAGAAATACCATAAAATAATAAATTTTGGCGAAAGGCATGGCTGCAACGGAATGCATAAATATTTAGGAGAATTTGTGTATGATTTGGAACGATCAACTGGATTACCTCCTGGAAATTGTCCAATACCAAAAGTAATACAAACTCAAATTTAATGAATTTTATTATTTTAATGTTATTGAATGTAGGGAACATATCACCTGCCAAAACACGAAGTAAATACAAATAAAATCTCCTTGCAAAGCTTTCCCCTGGGGGATTTACAGTTTGTTACGAGTTTTGCAAAACAAGGCAAAGTAATGGGTTGCACGATTTTTGAAGTGGATAATGTATAATGTAAAAATATGCATATTAAATAATAGCAGAACATTGTTATAAAATAAAATATATTATAAAACGATTAATTTTTTATATTACATACATTGCCAAAAACTAAAAAATTTATTATATTCATACTATTCAGTCATAAAAGATTATTTCCCGTCCACAAACATCTTGTATGGGACGGGTATTAATATCCATCGGACCTTCATTGCAACACATTTTCCGAAATTTATTCAACTGATGATTAAAAAGTAAAATTAAATGTAATTACTAGAAGTTCTGATGTAAATATTTACCTGACAATGCGAAACTGCTAAAGGTTCCGATTGGACTATCCATAAGACTCCTTCCGAGCAGGGTGGAAAACTCAATGAACCTTGATACATGTAATATTTAGAAGTAAACGTCGGGATAAGGCTTGAAAGTGGAATTGGATCAATATCATAGTAGTCGTACGGAGCCCTAATTTGATTTATGCAATTCGTTATAGATCTTAAATACGGATTGTCTGTTCGTCCAGCCTATAACGAAAAAATGTTTAAATTGGTAATGAGCAAATTTTGATCTATACTACCGTGTATAAGTAGCTTATTATTAATAATGCATTTTGATCTACTGCTTCAACTAAATTGGTGTATGGCTTATCCATTTTAATAAAAGTAGCTTGTAATTCCATAGAATACCGATGACAATTAATAGTATGTTCGGATCCCTCTTCATCATTTGGTCCCCATCGAAAACGAATGTTCAAAAATTGGTATTCGCATGGAAGACATCCACCACATATTTTTGGACATTTATGATCACACCAGCAAGCGTAAAGAGTTACTAAAAAGTTTTACAATAATTAAAAAGGAACCATGATTCTTTTTTGAACTACCTGTATGACCATCATTGTATACTCGCATTGCTTGTGGACAATCACAATACTCCGGTGAAAATGCCAGTGCTGGAATAGTTTCTGAACATATCACAATAGCATTGCCTGATGAAATATTAATTGGAGATTGGTTTCTTCCTCGACTTGCAGGAAATATTTCTTTCCAAGATGCTGGTCCTAAAATGACAGCGTTTAGTTTGCTATTAATAATTATAAAAGCAAATAACTGCCTCCAATATTGGTGTAAGTGTAATTGCAGAAACCACCACTTTTTCCAAATAACATATCGAGGTTGATTATATTCATTACATACAGACATGCAACGACTACGACGAATAAAACAACTATTAGCAACGGTGATGCCATTACATCCTCCATTATAAAATATATTTGTGTGCTCCTTTGAACCGCATATACACTTAAAATTTGATCAGTTATATTAATTTGATGTTTGCTGTCTAATATAACATTTTTGTATTTATTGTTTAGGTTTTTGTTTCTAGGTTACTTGAATAATTGCTGTAAAAAAACTTATAATTTTTTTTCAAGATTGGAATTTTAAGTTGGTAATAATTGAATAAGATCGGAGGTTGGAATTAAATTGATGGCAATTCGATTTTCGAGAAAATCCTAAGAGCCATTAAATTTCATTTCAATCAGATTGCAAATTAGATTATAATCAGAAACCACACCTAAATGGTTACTATAATAATACCTAAAAATTGTGGATGGCAATTTAATAGACAAAAATATCATGAAGTCAAGTGAAAATCAAAATTTGTTAAATTCAATTAACTAATAAATCTTTTTACAATTTAGGAAGTGGAAGATCAAATTTCAAGGCAATGGTTACAATTTCCTTAACATCAAGGATCTACAGCTTCAAGTGAAATCTGAATCACAGCACAAATAATTTTGTGACAATATAAGAAATTGAATCTATGACTCTACGGTCAGATGCACAACTCCATGCACTACAGCAGTGATAGAAAATCTTTCATTCAAAGGAAGGCATAAAAACTTAATTCTCATGTATCACACAATCTTGGCGCTACGAGTTTTATTACTACAATAAAATATACTACTATATTGCGACCCGAGTCGTAGATTGTACCTGGATCTATCTAGTTTATTGAATAACTTTTCGCATGTGTTACATACAACATATTTCCTGCAACGATCATAGACTCTATCTGGATTCTGGATTTGTTTTGTAGGTTAAGGTAAACTCACATGCACTTGGGCCTCTAAATCGGACCTATTTTACTACCTCTGGTTTTGAGCTCCACCACGATCCTGTCACTCCTCAAATCATTCCAACTGAAGTTTCACACCACGGATCTTCTCACTGAAGTCAACGCCGGCGAGTAACAAAATACATGCTCAACTGTTTCCTTTTCTTCATTACATTCACGATATATAGGATCATTTGAATGTTCCATCGTGTGAAGGTGTTTATTTAATCTGCAATTCCATTCAAAATCCCTACAATTATCCGCAGATTGATTATGAATAGCTTTAGATAGTATTTTGCATCTCTTCACGAAGGTGCATCACGTATTTCAACTCTTGCATGATTACTTGCAGTTACTAGTACACACCTGCTAGTGTGCAGTTCTAGGATATAGTATTTGAGTTGGTCATATCTGGAGTATTATGCATCTTGCACCTGGTCCCCTATCAATAACGCCCATATTAAAATATTGAAATCAGTACAACATAAATATTTTAAATTTTTACGATTTTAAATTAATGGGCTGTAGTTCAGGCTTTTCCGACGAACTTTGAGATGTTTGTGATATTTTGTTCCTGAACCGACAGATTCATAAAACTATAAATTGCACGGCTCTCGGGTCGCAGATCAACTTAAGAGTCCCTACAAAACCATTTTTATCCCTGATAAAACTTTTCGATTTAGATGCATCTAAATCACTTAACAATTAGCTGCATCTTCCCCATGGACTGCAAGATCCGCTATGGTCTTAGATTGAGGGATCACAACAGACAGATCGCACTGGGATCCAAACGTCATTATAATCATGGAAGCTTTTTCACTACTTTCCCAAGAACCACACGCCACTAAGAGTCTAACCTCTAAGGTGGGCAAGGACAAGTAAGCATACGCAACAATTGACGCCGGGGCTCCCACCCCCCGTAGTAGGTTTTGCTTTTGAAAGCGCGACCTCCATGTAACCAAATGTTTCAAGGATGATTCGTAAACTCCCTTAGAGATTTACTTGCCATCTCACGTTAAAGCCGTTGCCACTTAGGTGTCCATTTAATAATTGGTTTCCTCCAGGACTGACCTCCTGCGTCATGAAATCCATGAATTAAGGTCATTAGCCCATCACAGTTTCCATCTGGACAAAAACCTTCAGCGCCATGAGCTGGTCATGGGTTAAGATCATCGCCCTTTTCCTGCACCATGAAATCCATGGACTCAATCCCAGTTCGCATCTGTACACAAGCCTTCGCGCCGTGAGCTGGTCATGGGATTAAGATCATCGTCCTATTGAGTTGTTTCGGGGATTGACCTCCTGCACAATGAACAGATCATGGGTTAAGATCTTATGCCTTTTGGGTTATCCTAGTTTCTCTCAGGAAGTCAACCCTCTTGCCCGCCTCATGCGGTGTTTTCAAATACATCATTTTGCTAAATTAATCGTTTTAGGAGGTTTTACAATCGAATTTGTAAGGAATATGTTAGCGGTTCTTAACACTACAGACGAGGAATAGCTAGAAGCATTTTTTAAATAATGAAAAATATCAAAATTACATTCATTTGAATTTCAACTTTGCCTCAGAGACGACCACGGCACCACTTAAAGGTTAAATTATTAAGTAAATTCAATTATTGAAAGTTAAAATTATTATAAATGTTTTCATTGTTGCCAATAAATAAGATTCTTTTTAACAATAATCAGAAATAAAGTACATGATTCAAATTAAAAAAATAATAATGTTTTAATTTTAAACACTAATATTCAAAATAATATTATAGATAAAAATAGATAACATATACAATTAGCACTTCACAGTAATTTCTTAAAAAGACTTTATTTCCTATACTTTTCTTATATGGAGATTTTTGATTGATCTCCTCAATATTCTTGAGGAGCCACAGGTAGGTTTTACTTAAATTTTGTTTAAGCATTTCTGATCCAACTAAATCTTTCATTCTTTTGTTATATTTATTTAACCAATCCAACTAAAAAATATTGACAATTACTCATTTACAACTCAATGTTAATCTTACGTGTTCTTTATTCAAAAGCTCAAAGTTTATCAATTTGGCATTATAAGGCACCAATGTAATATCTTCGAATCCAAAATATACATTACAAGGTTTATTGTATTTTAAATCATTTCTTACCACGACTTTCACTATATTTTCAAGTCTAACACCAAATTTATTTTTTAGGTAAATTCCTGGTTCTATAAAATAGTTTAATGGTTAAAATTACATTTTAAATGTTTAGTTGTGTTACCAATGCTTAGAAAATATCCAGGCTTTAACAATATATTGGCTCTATTGTTATAAGATACTATTATAGGTGCTACAAAATCATTCGTTGTACATTAAGTATTATCATAAAAAAACAAAGATTTAATTGTAACCTTCATGAATGTTCAGGAAAGCTCCAATGCCATGCCCCGTACCATGACCATAATCGTATCCAACTTTCCATAACGCAGATCTTGCTAAAACATCCATTTTATCGCAAGACAAGTCATCGGGAAAATTTAAACTAGATAATTGAATGCAACCCATTAATACCCTTGTGTATGTTTCCTTGTGTTCGACTGTAGGGGTTCCCAAATGTACCGTACGTGTAACATCAGTTGTACCATCTAAAAGTCCCTGTCATTCTGTTATAAAACATATTATCTAACGAATTCACCATAATATTGTCCTCCAGAATCAAGAACCATGGTGCTATTATTATACAAAAATCTGGAAGTAAAATTATTTGCAACATAATGTGGTAATGCCCCATGTGGTCCAAAACCTGCAATTGTGGGAAAACTAACCCCAACAAAATACTTTTGTTTCGATCGGAATTTTTCTAAAACTTTTGCAACCCGTAATTCATTCCATGATTTCCGTTTTGAGTTATACTAAAAATATAGAATGTTAGAATGCTTTTGAAATGATGTCAAAATTTATTTACATTCTCCTCCAAATATTGTAGAAATTGACACAAAGCAACAGAATCTCTTATGTGAGCAGCTTCCATACCCAAAATTTCTATTTGATTTTTTTGAGCTTTCAGTGCAATAATAGGTGATTGTTTGAAAAGACGTTTTTCTTCTGGTACTAAATCATAAATTGCTTTGCTTGCACCTTTATTATAAGTTAATGTCGAACACACCAGTACGGTTTTCCAATTTTGTGATATATTTGCAAAATTATCCCAAATGCTTTCGTACGGTAAAATACTACAAATGTCTGTACTAGAAAGGACGACATCGAAGAGGTGGTAAACTTACGTCAAAAATATGGGTTCAATTTTCGCAAAATGTGAAGTGATGTTGTTTTTAGCTTTGTACATATCTACATACAATATAGTGATATTCAAGCTAATTTATACGTACGCATACAATAATTTTGAATTTGGGATATCTTCACCCCTAATATTTAAAACCCAAGCAACTTCATCTAAAGCCGTAACAATCATTGCATCATCTGTTAATAATCTTAGCTCCTTCCGGACCAATTCTACTTTTGTCAGCGCATTCATTCCTAGATAGTTTCGGAACTTAAATATAAATTTTTTTAATAAGTACTCTAGAAGTTACCAGTAAACGCATCACCAAGAACGTAACCTTTCGACTTATTTTTATTTAGAGTACTGTTGTGAGTAAACCATATTTGGTCCACTAAATTTTTGGTGCTCTTGACCAATTCAAAATTTTTATTTTCTGATTTTAAGCTCAATTCAAAATGAAGCCAGTCTTCAGCTGAAACTAATTTTGGATCTGCCATTATTTTCAAACCGTTAGGAAAATGTCTTCCTAGCCAAGATGACTGTTTAGGAACGCTGGGAAGTCCTTCTTTCATTAATTCCCAGTTACAGTCTAATTCTTCGTCGGCTTGAAGGTGATATCGTCCATCCGTCCAAAGAGCTGCTTTATTAACCGTAACAATTGCATGTCCACTACTACCGCTAAAGCCAGAAACGTATTGAAGTCTTTTATTGTAAGCTGAAATGTATTCGCTCTAAAACAATTTTGGCATATAGTTTTTCTGTTTTTGGATACATTGTGGGGTTCTACTTGGTGTTCATCGCTGGTGATTATATAAAAAGCATCTACGTTATGTATATTAATTTGATTTCTTAGATTAGCTAGCCGTACTGTTGTGTTTATTCTATTTGGGGGTTGTGGATTGGGAGACTCTGAGAGGCATTTTAAACGCTTATTTGTTAGATTTGCACTATACACTAAAATTTTCTATAGTTTATGTTCTAAAACTTGTAGCCTTTAATTTGATAGCTTTACCACATACTGCAAGTAGAAACAAGAATAATTGGATGTACATTTTTCCTAGGCTGGAAAAATTAGGCTTATTTCAGAAATAATATTAAAATAATTTTGCTGTCATGATAAAATTAATATTTGACATCAATTTCAAGCAGTAGAGTTGCTTAGCACCCATCAACAGGGTTCAATGTTTGTACAATGCTACATTCGGTGTCTTCTCAAACTAAAGCTGGGTTGACATGGGATGTGAGCCACGGCCGAGAGCCACGTTTTTATAAAATACGCACCTTGTAAACTGCTGTTTCATGAAATACGAATCGTAATTTCTTGCCACAAACTGATAAAACTGCGTTCGTGGAGAGATCAAACGTGTTTAAAAACAGTTTACACGATTTTAAGTTTAAGTTTACGCGGAAAGTATTTTACTAAAACGTGGCTCACGGGCGTGGCTCACATCCCATGTCAACCCAGCTTTAGTTTCGGTGTAAAACATTACACTGAAATGGGTTCTGTATTCTTTAGAAGCCATTGCTAAGTACAACTTACTCCAAAATTAATAGATAAATAAGTCTCGTTTTGTTTCTATTACGGCTTCTCCAAACGCTTTGATCGGTTTTCGTATCCCCTCTCCACCCACGCACATAGCGAATAGCCCATCTCGCAAGTCTTCCACTCGGAGATTATAAACGATGCAACCATATGAGGCTATAGTGATCCGTAATTACGGTAAACCGCGAAGCTTCTACATAAGGTCTTCACTTTTCGACTGCCCAAAGGACAGCATAACATTCTCTTTCAGTTACTGAATAATTCCGTTCATTTCGCGTCAGGGATCTACTAATATAACAAATGACTTTCTCATCACCATTAATTTGCTGACTCAGAACTCCTCCAATTCCGAAACCATAGGCAAATCTGTTTGAATAGAAAAAGAAACGGTGAAATCGGGGCAGCAGTACGCGGTTTCAGACACTTCGTCTCATATTAATCTTGCATTTTTCTTCAGCAAAGCTAACAAAGGAACAATAATAGATGAAAACTGTAGTTCTGCGGAGGAGCCATTATGCGCACAATCGAAGAAACTTTATCAGAATATGCTAACCAACCTTTCGAATTGAGAACATATCTAGATATTTTAGTTCTGACTGACAAAAATGACATTTGTCCTGGCAATGCCAAACCAGCGTTCTGTAAATGCTGTAAGACTTCTCTTAATACTTATTCAAGATGTTTTTCAAAAGTAGGCGCGCAAATGATCACGTCATCTAAATTCATGAAAACGAATGGCTCTAAATCGGGTCCTAAAACTTGATCAATAAGACGTTGCCATGTCGCTGGTGCATTATGAAGACCAAACGGCATTCGAGTAAACTGATAAAGACTGCGTCCAGGGATGGTAAAATCCGTATATTGTTTTGAATTTTCTTCAACTGAAATTTGCCAGTAAACTGACTTAACATCCAAGGAATTAATGAACTCAATATCGCGTAAACGATCTAAATTGGCCGATACAGTCGGTAATCGATAAGCATCCTTCACCCATACTTGATTAAGTTTTCTGAAATCAACGCAAGAACGATAACTTGTGTCTTTCTTTCGAACTAATAAGATTGGATTAGACCATGCACTTTTAGATGGTTCAATTACTCCTAACTTCAACATCTTATCTAATTCTTTGTCAATGTGTTCCTATAAATTTGGATTAACCGGATAATATCTTTGTTTATTGGGTGCTGAAGTTGTCTTAATTACATGCTGAACTGAATCAGTTCTACCAAGATCTACCTTATATTGTTTAAAATGTTCGTCAACCAAAATTGTTAACTGCTGACGTTGTTGATGCAAGCAAAATAAAATTAGATATAACAAAAATCAAAAATACTTAAAATTATACCTACTTCAAAATTACAACCACAATGGTTGAGACTTTAATAACCCGGACTAAAGTTGCAATTTAAGTCCCGGGAGTGTATAAATTCAATTATTGAATGACAAAATTATTATATATGTTTTCATTATTGCAAATAAATAAGATTCATTTTAACAATTAGAAATAAAGTTCGTGATTCAAATTTAAAAAAATAATAATGTTTTAATTTTAAACAAAAATATTTAAAATAAAATTATAGATAAAAATAGATAACATATTAGCACTTCAAAGTAATTTCTTAAAACAACTTTATTTCCTATACTTTTCTTATTTGGAGATTTTTGGTTGATCTCGTCAATATTCTTTAGGAGCCAAAAGTAGGTTTTACTTAAATTTTGTTTAAGCATTTCTGATCCAACTAAATGTATCATTCTTGTGTTATATTTATTTAACCAATCCAACTAAAAAATAGTGACAATTACACGTTTACAACTCCATGTTAATCTTACGTGTTCTTTATCCAAAAGCTCAAAGTTTATCAATTTGGCATTATAAGGCACCAATGTAATATCTTCGAATCCCAAATATACAATACCAGGTTCATTGTATTTTAAATCCTTTTTTACCACGACTTTTACTATATTTTCAAGTCTAACACCAAAATTATCTTTTAGATAAATTCCTGGTTCTATAAAATAGTTTAATGGTTAAAATTACATTTTAAATGTTTAGTTGTGTTACCAATGCTTAGAAAATATCCAGGCTTTAATAATATATTGGCTGTCATCTTATAATAGACTCTTGTGGGTGCTACAAAATCATTCGTTGTACGTTGCGTATTATCATAAAAAGCCAAAATTTAATTGTAACCTTCATGAACGTTCAGAGAAGCTCCAATACCATGCCCCGTTCCATGACCGTAATCGGATCCAACTTTCCATAACGCGGATCTTGCTAAAACATCCATCTTTGCACCGGACAAGCCATCGGGAAAAGTTAAACTAGATAATTGAATGCAACCCATTAATACTCTTGTGTATGCATCCTTGTGTTCGACTGTAGGAGTTCCCAAATGTAAAGTGCGAGTAACATCAGTTGTACCATCTAAAAATTTCCTATAATTCTGTCCTAACACATATCTAACAAATTTACCATAATATTGACCTCCAGAATCAAGAACCAACGTGCTATTATTATACAAAACACTGGAAGTAAAATTATTTGCAACATAATGTGGTAAGGCCCCATGTGGTCCAGAACCAGCAATTGTGGAAAAACTAACCCCAACAAAATACTTTTGTTTTGATCTGAATTTTTCTAAAACTTTTGCAACCCGTAATTCATTCCATGATTTCCGTTCTGAGTTATACTAAAAATATAGAATGTTAGAATACCAATTAAAAATGCTTTCAAAATTTACATTCTCATCCAAATATTGTAAAAATTGACACAAAGCAACAGAATCTCTTATGTGAGCAGCTTCCATACCCAAAATTTCTACTTGATTTTTTTGAGCTTTCAGTGCAATAATAGGTGATGGTTTGAAAAGACGTTTTTCTTCTGGTACTAAATCATAAATTGCTTTGCTTGCACCTTTATTATAAGTTAATGCCGAACCCACCAAAACCGTTTTCCAATTTTGTGATATATTTGCAAAATTATTCCAAATGCTTTCGTACGGTGAAATCCTACAAATGTGTGTACTAGAAAGGAAGACATTGAAGAGGTGGTAAACTTACGTCAAAAATTTGGGTTCAAATTTCGCAAAATGTGAAGTTATGTTGTTTTTAGCTTTGGACAAATCTACATACAATATAGTGATATTCAAGCTAATTATTACGTACGCATACAAAAACTTTGAATTTGGGATATCTTCACCCCTAATATTTAAAACCCAAGCAACGTCATCTAAAGCCGTAACAATCATTGCATCAGCTGTTAATAATCTCAACTCTTTCCGGACCAATTGTACTTTTGCCAGCGCATTCATTCCTAGATAGTTTCGGAACTTTAATGTAAATTTTTTTAATAAGTAGTATCTACTTTAAAAGTTACCAGTAAACGCATCAGCAAGAACGTAACCACTTGAATTATTTTTATTTAGAGTATTGCTGCGAGTATTCCATATTTGGTCCACTAAATTTTTGGTGCTCTTGACCAATTCAAAATTTTTATTTTCTGATTTTAAGCTCAATTCAAAATCAAGCCACTCTTCAGCTGAAACTAATTTTGGGTCTGCCATTATTTTCAAACCGTTAGGAAAATATTTTCTTAGCCAAGATGACTGGCTAGGAACGCTTGAAAGTCCATCTTTCATTAATTCCCAGTTACAGTCTAATTCGTCGTCTGCTTGAAGGTGATACCGTCCATCCGTCCAAAGAGCTGCTTTTTTAACCGTAACAATTGCACTTCCATTACTACCGCTAAAACCAGAAATGTATTGAAGTCTTTTATTGTAAGCTGAAATGAATTCACTCTAAAACAATTTTAGCATATAGTTTTCTTGTTTGTGGATACATGTGGGGTTTTACTTGGTGTTCATCGCCGATGATTATGTAAAGCGCATCTACTTTGTGGATATTAATTTGATTTCTTAGATTAGCTAGCCGTACTGTTGTGTTTATTCTATTTGGGGGTTGTGGAGTGGAAGGCTTTGAAGGACATTTTAAACGCTTATTTGTTAGATTTGCACTAGACACTAAAATTTTCTATTGTATATGCTCTAAAAATTATAGTTTTTAATTTGATAGCTTTACCACATATTGCAAGTAGAAACAACAATTGGATGTACATTTTTGTAGGCTGAGAAAATCAGGCTTATTTCAGAAATAATATTAAAATAATTTTGCTGTTTTCTAGCAATAATAAATTTATTTCATATTTATGACACATGACAAAATAAACATTTGACATCGATTTCAAGCAGTAGAATTGCTTAGCATCAATAAGCAGGGTTTTATGTTTGTACAATGTTACATTCATTGTCTTCTGAAACTTAGTTTATGCGTATTCCGTATAACGTGGCGTAAGGTGACGATCTGCGATGCTGATTGGTTCACCATCAAAGACGATCTCCGGTTAGCCAATCAGAGTTGTGAATCATATCGTTGCGCATCTTACGAGTTCCACATAAACTAAACTTAATTAGCAGATATTGCACAAAAAAAACTCCAAAGTGAAAATTAACAATGAATCAAATGCTCGAATAGGACAAAAATTTTAATTTTGGACAAAATTACACAGAAATGGGTTCTGTATTCTTTAAAAGCCATTGGTAAGTACCACTTAAATTTTGATTTAGTAGCTCTGATCCCACAAAATTTCTAATCCTTTCATTATATTTATTCAACCAACGTATCTAAAAATGGAAGGGTGATGGATTATCACTACTTTCATTACAAAATTAATATTTACGTGATATTTATCTAGTAGATCCAAATCAATCAAATTTTTAGCATAAGGAACCAATGTTACATCTTCGAAACCTAAATATCGTTTGCTGTTCTTGTTATGATATTTTAAATCTTTTTTGACAATAACCTTGACAATATTTTCAAGGCGAACTCCAAAATGATCTTTAAGATAAAATCCAGGTTCTATAAGAAAAATTTAATTTTATGGAAACGCAAGAATTTTAATAGTTTACCTATAGTAAAAAAATATCCAGGTTGTAATGAAGTTTCTCTATTAGCTGCATAAAATATACTTATAGGGGATTCGTGTACATTTAAAGACGCACCAACCCCATGCCCTGTTCCATGATTGTAATCATATCCCATTTCCCAAAGCGCAGCTCTTGTTAACACATCCATAGTATCTAGAGGTAACTGATCTGGAAAAATTAAGCGAGATAATTGAATACAACCCATTAATACCCTCGTGTATGATTCTTTATGTTCATCTGTAGGAGTTCCTAAATGTATTGTACGGGTAGTATCGATTGTTCCATCTAAAAAACCCACTATGATTTTAATTTCTATAACAAATATCTTACCTACCATAATATTGCCCTCCAGAATCAATCACTAAGGTGCTATTATCGTATAACAAACTTGAAGTAAAATTATTTGGTATATAATGCGGCAATGCTCCATGTGGTCCAAAACCTGCAATTGTAGGAAAACTAAGACCAATAAATAATTTTTGTCTCGATCTAAACTGATACAGAACTTCTGCAACGCGAAATTCATCCCATGATTCCTTTTCTACGGTATACTGAAAGAATAAATTGATATGATCATGAAATCCGTAATTAATATTTGCTTTTACTTGCTCTTCCAAATAGTGAAAAAATTGACACATAGCTACAGCATCTCTGACTTGAGCAGCTTCCATACCTAAAGTTTCTACAGAATTTTTGACAGCTTTTATATCAATTATAGGTGATGTTACATAAAGACGCTTTTTTTCTGGAACTAAATCAAAAACCATTTTACTTGCACCTTGATTATAACTTTCTGCTGCTGGAACAAGAACTTGCTTCCAACCAGCAGATATATTTTTATAATTTGTCCAAATTTCTTGATAAGGTGCAATTCTAAAAACCATGTAATATTGAATTTCGAAGTGTTGACATAATAAACTCACGTTAAAAGGTTTGGATAATGTGTTGAAAAATATGAAGATATGTTTTTCACTTTATACAATTCTGTATACAAAATTACATCTTCCATGCTAATTATTAAATATGCTTCCAATAGTTTAGAATATGGAACGTCCCCACCTCGAACATTTAGAATCCAAGCAATTTCATCCAAAGTAGTAATAATAATCGCATCAACTTGTAACGATTTGAGTTTCTCTCTAACCCTATTAACTTTATCTGGTGCACTTTCTCCTACAAACATATAATTTTGACCGTGATGTAAAGTTGTGAAAAAGATGCTTACCAGTAAATAATTCACTTACAACATATCCGTTTAATTCATTTACATTATAAGTGTCATTGTGATTTACCCAAATTTGGTCTACTATATTTTGGGTTCCCTTTACTAGAGTAAAATTTTCGTTTAAATCTTGTAATTCAATTTCCATCGACATCCAGTCATCAGCAGAAGTTAATTTAGCATCCGCCCAAATACTTGCCCCATTTGGAAATTCTTTATCTAACCATTTTGGCATAGTGAGATAGTCGGAATATTCTGGCTGCATTAATTTCCAGTTACAATCCAATTCTTCGTCGGCTTGAAGGTGATACCTGCCATCCGTCCAAAACACTGCTTTGTGAAGAGTTACAATTGCTTCCCCATTACTCCCACTAAATCCAGAAATGTACTGAAGTCTTTTGTTGTAATCAGAAACAAATTCGCTCTAAAAGTAATAGTGTTAAGAATTGCGTTTTTGTTCAAAGTTATTGGCGAAAATATACTTGATGTTCGTCAGTTGATGTCACATAAATTCCGTCTATGGGAGTTTGGTTATTTTCAGAATTATAGATTTTTATTTGGTTTCTTAAGCTAAGTAAAATGTTTTCGGTATTAATTCGACTTGGAGGTGACGACAGCAGAATTGTATCATTTTGGGAACAAAATAACCTGTCATTTTTTGATGAGTTGGTTACAAAAATGTGAGCTATAATTTCCAGAATATATTATATTAGGATTTAAATGATTAATAAAAATTTTAAATTACCAAATAGAACAACAAAAATTTGTAACGTCGTGGTCATTTTGCACTAAAACTTCATTTATATACTTGAAGAATTTCAACTAAACTAACGCTATTTTATCAATAACGGATTTCAACAGACATTGTGGTAGCACTGATACCATAATTTGTCATTGAATGTGGTAATAACATAAAAATACAATTTCTTTAACTAAATGTTGATTTTTTATCATTAATTGGTATGATAACAAATCAATTTTACGTAATTAACCCAATGCTACGTTTTTTTATGTTATTTGCAACGTTAATTTCAAAAAAATATAAAATTTTATTAATTTTTGCATATAGTTTGCTATCTACGTACATTATAACCAAATTCAAGATTTGTAACAGTAAATACTTGGGATAGCTAAATTATTTAAATTTATAAATACTGGTTTATAAAAATTAGTTAGGTAGAATAATTTTAGAATGGCAATCTTATAATTTTTTGGTTTTGTGTTGCAAGTTATTTGTACTGAACAAGATTTAATTATTGAACTCGTTTGGAATGGCGATGGCAGGTGTGGCAATTTTTATATATGGAGTGATTCAATAAACAAAACCGTTTAAATTTTATGAAATAAAAGTAGACGGAGAGCTAACGACGGATATCAAGTTTTTCCCGATCGGATAACAGGGTGGAAAAAGGGTAAATGTTTCAAAAATTGATATAAAGTTGAATGATTCATTACAATATAATAAACCTGATTTTCAAAGTTCACTTATAATGCTAAATAATTGGAGATATTCTCAAATAGGGAGATTGTAGATTCTTCCAGTTTATAAAATTGTTAGATAAACTCTGTCGGTAATGAGTGAGACTCTTGTGTATTGTGAAAATGTTTGCTCATTATAGATTTCAGAATGAATAATAAAATCCCCTGTTTCCTACAAAAGAATAATTTTTATTTTAATCTTCCAGAATAAATAATAATTACTTGCATTTACATTTATTGAAAGCACAGCTGACGCTTTCAAATTCGTATGATTGGAAAATAGTGCAGCCTTTCCGAATGTTATACTGGACAATCTCACAAAGCACATTTACAACTGAAATTATCAAGCTCGCTAACCTTGTGAAACTGTACAAATCAAAACTAATATTATTGTACAAAATAAAATTTATCAAATAGTACGCCACTGATTTTTGATCACTGAGGGATGTTTCCTCTACGTGTATTTAATTCTCCCATGCTGAGTAGCTACCATTTGCTCTGCTATTATTGATGAATAACGTTTTTGAATTGTTTTAACAGTTTGTGAAAATTTAATTAGTAAACAAATTTCCGTGACGAATAAGCTGGAAATTAACCGCTAATAGATAAATTGTGATAATCTTCTTATCCAAGTAATATTTTGTAAAGTTAACCTCTTCTATTACATGTGGCGTGTAATTTGTTATGGCAAAAAAATGTGTTGAATTTTCCATCACCAGAATCGTCGAAAATTGGCGTTTAAATTGCAGAAAATTTATACAAACCTGCATTGATGTCTCTATCCCTTATGGATCGGACAATAATCAACATAAAATTACTTTCTGCCCAAACTTCGCAGGATGGGATTCCGCGATGCGTCCTACTAGTCCAACAGCAGGCCACCAAGAGCAATCAGCTAGCCGCTCTCGAACTGAACATAAATGAAATTAATTTGTTTTTATCTCCAGGTTGGTAATTTGAATAATTTGTTGCAAAATATTGGGTCGTTCCGTTAAATCGTTTTAAACGTCAGGTGAAAATTTAAAATGACATAATTCAGCCAATTTAAATATGAATTATGATTCACACCATAATAATAATAATACAGTTGCAGTTTCAGATAGATATATCAATATTGATCGGAAGGGTTGAAGATAACGGAGTGTCCCCCGGGTCTGCATGCTAAGAGTTGAACATCTACATCTCCGATATTGTTATCGTGCTTGTTGCCTAAAGCATAAATTAGTGAGTCTGGATTCAGGGAAAGATAGTGGTTGGAAGGCAAAATATTTACCTTACAAGTTACCAAGTAAGATGAAGTGACTCCTGCAATTCATCACCAGTATGTGTTTTATATTGACATAACATCTTTGTACATCCAGGGTTACTTATAACATAAATGATTGTCAATTCGTGTTTAATTAAAGTAAAATATGCCAAAATTCAAGGTCGCGGAGACATAAAACGTCAAATTTTCGTTTCTGCAAGACGAAGAAATGTGGTCTGAATGATCTAAGCTCAATGGAATGTTATAAAGTAGATTAGTTTGTTGTAAAATTTGTAAATTTAGAAAAGGATAAAATCGGCGATAAATATTGTCGTGATGCACAGCTCAATTACACCCCCAATTATAGTCGGCGGTGAAATCTCGCTTAATGTGGTCCACTCCAACAAAATAGGTCCGGCTTGCTTTTTGTCGGTTTACAAATTTGAGGCCACAATATCTGCAGGCCGCGGAATTCAACGATAGTAAGTCAATCAATAGGCACAATAAATCATAATTGGAAAAACCCTTTCTTGGTTAAATTTCCTTTTAAATTTTCAAAATTCCGGATTTGCTTCCGTTTTAAAATTATTTTATAAATTTGCTATAAATTTCACCTTATTTTAATTTGTGGTTTATTTTAAAAAATGTTCTTGTGCGCTGATTTAAATTTTTGTGCTAATTATTAAATTATTTAATTTTAATTGTTTTAACTATTCATGATTTAAATTTCTTCTCCTTGGTGACGATTCGCGTTTAAATATCAAATTTACAAGTCCTTAATTTCTATTATTTACACTTTTCCTTTTTCATAGCAGTCGTCGTTAAATTTTCAATTTCCCATACTTCTTTATTTATTGGGGTGGGTCGTCTTCATCGGTGGCTTTCCATCTCGATCTGCGATACCCCCACTTCTCCAAAGAAGCCTCCTGCTGCATCCTAACCACTTCCATTTTCCTCACTCAAATACTTCCAAAAATTTTCTTAATTTTCTTAAAAATGTTTCCAATTTGGAAGAACCATCTTGCTTTGCTGGCTGGAATGACATCTTCATCCGCAACAACCTTTTCCAATTTATTACTTCCTCCTGAACTTGGAGCACTTTCCACTTCTTCATTCAATTTACTCGAATTAACTTTTATTTTTATTTCACTAAATTTTTGTTGTTTATTTTGCCAACGAAATCTTCTTTTGTTTTTCAATTTTCTCCATTTTCTTCCCCTTACTTGTCGTCTCGAATAAACTAGGACTTTTTTAACAGTGGCGCCTACACCACATTCTTCAATTTTCATTTCTTCTGGAGTTTCTACCCCCTCGCTTGATAAAACTTCTACCAGGGCTTCTTTTAAATTTTTATCTTCTTTGATGACTTCCTTTAATTTTATTTCTTCCTTTTCTTTTCTTTTTTGAGCCTCTTTATTTTTTTGTCGAGCTTCCTTATTATCATTTAGGATACTATCCAATTTCTTTTCTATTTTGTCTAATTTATCACATTGCGTCAACATGCTTGTCATCATGGCCAAAAGTCCATCCATAGTTGCCATCTTAATAAACCCTATGCTAATCTCCTAAATTGATTATAAAAAATCCCACAATTGTGCAGAAATAAAATTCTAAACTGCGGCCAAACTACCGCACTAATACCAAACTGATTTTAATGAGCCTTAATGTGACTCTTTCAATACTTCCGAACGTCGTATACGTCATAATAATAAAAAAATTTCTGCGGCCAAAGGACCGCACTAATGCCAAATTTCCTCACAACCCCTAATCTGATCTCCTGAACGCCTAATTGATCTATCGCGCCCCCAATCTACTTATAAATCTGCCCCACGTTCGTGTGCCAAAAATTCTTGTTTTTGGTACCATACAAAGTTTTACCACCCCTAACTGATCTATAGTGCCCCTAATTTACTTATAAATCTTCCCTTAAGTTGGGCGCCAAAAAATATTGTTGTCGTGATGCACAGCTCAATTACACCCCCAATTATAGTCGGCTGTGAAATCTCGCTTAATGTGGTCCACTCCAACAAAATAGGTCCGGCTTGCTTTTTGTCGGTTTACAAATTTGAGGCCACAATATCTGCAGGCCGCGGAATTCAACCATAGTAAGTCAATCAATAGGCACAATAAATCATAAGGTAATTTATTCAAATGACTCAAAAGCAAATATGAAGCAATTTTGGACGTCCTTGACACAATCGCCAAGCGATATTCAATAGGTGTGTAAATGTGTAGAAACATCCAATAAATAGTATCATTTATGTACAACACTTTAGCTATACTTTTATTAGATGTTCCATAAATGTGAAATAATGTAACATCAATAAAGAAAATTTACAACAATGGTGTTTTTATAAAATAATGTTCAATTTCTTACTCATTAAAATTTTGTAGTTGATACTTATTACGAAGCACCCAGTACATCAGACCGTACGCCGTTGTTCAGCATTCACTTGACAAGATGACGTCCAGTTGGTAAAAACGGTAGCGAATTAACATCTGTGTTGATCCAGAAACCTTTTCATTTATACAAATAAACAGTGAAGTGAATGTGTGGAAATCCTCCAGTGTAGTGTTCAAACCTCGAATGTCGGTTTAAACAAATCTTTCCAACTTCTTAACCAAATCGGAACCAAAAAACATCTGGCATGAAAATTAACCTCCAAATTCCACATGTGGTTTTTTTATAAACCACCAAAATTAACGAACATCTATCTAATTCGGTGCGTACAATGAAATTGATTTGTGTAATTCTACAAATCATTGAAATTAATCTTCTGAACGTAATTTCAGATACGAAATTATCCAAAAGCAAAATGGCATCAATAGAGTCGAGAATTGCTTGCGCCCACAAAGTGTACGTAAAAACGTTGATTTACGAAATAAAACGTTAAAAAAAACTCACGTTTATCTCCTATCGCTGGTATAATGGTATTTGTGGCTACAAAAACTCTCAAAAATAGTCTTCTTGGGTAAAATTGCGAGGTAATTTTTGCGACACCATGAAACGCACTCATGAACGGTCGTCTTCATCAACGGTCGGCGCAAGACAACCTTTCGCCGTCAAATTGGCTTCATAGTTCAAAATACCACAATTATAAAATAAAATTCAGCAACAATTCCGTAAGTATCCGCTTCATTCTTTACCGCCACAGATTTAAATATCACTTTCACTTTCAGATAAAAATCACATTCTACATGAGTTAAAACACCATAAATAATCAAGAAATATAGCAGTTCTTTATGAAATATCAAATCTGTATTGTTTTATGTGTTGGAAGTAACAAAACAATCGCTTCCGTCATCTCAAAATTGCTTCAAATTGAATGTTCACAAATCGACAAAACTTAAATTTAACCAAAATCAGAATTTGCTCATTTGATCGACTTTTTCACACTTCAATATGTAAATGACATAGTGATTTCAGGGTTTTGGTGTCTACGGTGAGAATAACAATTTTTGAATGGAGAAAGTAATGTAAAAACAAATTAAACAACGCCGTGGACGTGATTCAAAACAATTTAGTGATTAAAAGAGCTCAACATTGAAGCACAATGAATGGTGTTTTAAATCTTCATCAAATTTTATCCAGTTTGGTGATTAAAATAATTATCTAAGGCAGCGCGCAAGTAAAATTTGGGAAAGCTAAAAATCAAGTTGCTGTTTTTATGGAAAGCTATACAAGAAGCCACAAAAAAACAAGAAGAGATTTTTACCTATCAGTATTTTACAGTATTTTGTGTTAATATTTTTAAATAAACCAAGCTACTTTGTTTGACTTTTTGGCACATAATATGATTTTATTTACACTAATGCACGGTGGCTACAGTACGATAAAGAAGGCACCACTTGTGGTAAAGAAAAGTTTCCGTTGACATAAAAATAAAGGTGAGGCAATACGACACTTTGGGTTCATGTGCAGTTGTACTTCTTTTACGTGGGGTTTATATATTTTTTAACAATAACCAGTATGTTGTCTTTGTCGGTTAGGTTTACCAATTCATAATTTTTCTTCTCAATATAAAGCATGATAGCAATAGAAGGGTGGTAAGAGGGAGACAAATATATCATTACATTAATTTGGTGTAGCATTTCATTACAATATATTTTTGGATTCCTACGGTGTGTACTGTGTACTAGACATCTTACACTTTTTCCCTGACTGTGCCGGTTGCGTATTCAAAATGTGTCACCAACTCCAGGAGTAGCCGATTTTTATAACTCATTTCCATACCATACTTACCTTTTGGTAAGTAAAATATCCTCCAATAGATGGTAAGTCACGGGATTCAAACCCATGGATATTGGCATGAGATGATAACATGCTGGCCTATCGGCCATTCACCCACCGAAGTTATACAATCTTGGGTCATTCCATGTGAAATCAACACACTTTTTAGGGTGACCATCTCAGATTTTGATAAAATTTAGTATATCGATAGAGTGTATGGAGGCTAACAAAAATACAAATTTTTATTTCAATATCTCAAACGGTTTCCAAAATATCGCTATGTAAAATTTTCAAAAATTGGCTGCCGGAATATTTTCTAATCATTATAGCAGCTCTCCTAATTAAGTTACAGGGGTGGGCGTGGTGTCATTTTACTCAGTTTTTAATGCCCATTCCGATGATATATAGGACAAGATGATTTCTTATAAACATCCTTTTCAAAACTCAAAATCAAAATTTTGAATTTGATTTTCTCAAAAAGTGCATCTTCAAAATTTTTCAAAAAATTCCTGGGAGTAGTCTGTACTTATGGTAAGTGACTGCCAAAATTTAAAAGTGGGACGGTAATGGCTTCATAGTTAAAATAATTTTTAAATACAAGATGGTTTTGAAAGAACGATAGACAAAGATAAAAAGTCCAACTTTGTGAATTTTTTCTGAGAATATGAAATTATTTAGATGAATTTGGGTTTTGACATATTATTATACAAGTGTGTTGATTTCACATGGAATGACCCTCTTTAAATGTATGCAATCAACTTTGTCGATTAAATTTCTTCTTCTTCTTCTTCAACATAGTTTAAGCCGTAAGGCTTATTACTACCAACATCTACGTCGTTTCCTTGGCAGTTTTAGTTCTGTGAGCATATATACAATTTTTACATCCATTAGGTAGCTTGCTAGACTTGCCTTCAGATGCCTTCAATTTATCAATAACAATTTTTTTTACTAGTTTTCATTAACTTTAGTTAAATTTATTTTGATTTATACCCCTTGATCGTTAATTCGAAGATCATTTCAAACTTTTTTCGTGTTATAGATTATGAAAAATCGTGCAATTTGCAAAAGTCAAGGCAACAGAAACCGGATAAATTCAATGATGAGCATCACACCAAGGTTTAATATCCGAAACGTTCATATTATCTTTTTAATCTTGCTTTGTCACACGCAAACTGTTACTAAATCTATGTAGGTAGCATTCTATTTTTTTATAGTTTTTATTATCACATAATAATATTATAATAATTACTAATTTGTACACTCATATTATTTCATCATAGGATTTTTTTCCATTTCCGGAAGCTATTTTAAATACAATTTACTAAATAATTATCTAGAAGCTACAGTAGCGGTCCGTATTTTGTTGTACTATTCTGTTTATATAATGTACAATTGCTTCTGGAGATAAGCAAATGAGATTAGCAAAAATATTTAGTATTCTTAGATTAGGCTATTTCTCAAGAGTATGTAGGATATCAGACACGAATCTATGAGAGGCGAGGTAAGCGTAGAAATTGCATAATCATAAATTTATACTTGGAAATTTTGTTGGTTATAGTCTTTTAAGCTTAAATGAACATCTCATGCACACGGTTAACTGATCATCGGGGCCGTCGCGCCCTATTTTTGAGAGTGTGCAAAACACACTGGCGGCCAAAATTGGAAACGGCCAAGATCCCAAAACTATGGGTTAAAAAAACGTCATTCTATTAGGGAATAAGTAGTAGAAATTTAGGAAACTGTATTAAAAAAACCTAAGAAGTCGTCTACAAGGGCGGCTAAATTAAATTTTACACACGGGCGGAAGTACCCCGAAAGTTACTGGGAAATGTGTAATTAATCTTTCCGTATGGTCCAGTTAACCTAACCATTAGGTTTTATTGCACTGATTACCTAGCAGTGTGTGTGTAGCGCGACTAAGAATAGAACCACGGAATTCTGTCTCTAGCCTGTCGGTATAATATTATAATGCTTAAACCAGCTACATTGCTGGTTAACCATCAGGTTAAGTGGACCATTTTGCACTATTTGTTTTATCTCGAATACGACATGTTTAAATTGCTCATATAACCAAGTTATCTACAGAAAAGTAGTTACTTTTCATAGTCAACTCAACTCAAAAGTTAACATAATCACATTATTTTTTTAGTATTTTATTTATAAAAAACAATGAGTATATAACATAAAAAAATATATAGAAATCACAACTATACATCAAAACTAAGTACATTGGTTGACTTGTGCATCAAAGATGTGTTAAAATTTATTTAAAAGTACATAGATACATATTATTATGTATTGGACTTATTTTACTAAACTTTTAGATTACATTTCGTGATTCTGTGTATATTTGATCCTTGAAATATTTTATAAAATTAGAAATTAAAAAAAAGAAAATTGATAAAAACGATTAAATTGATTGTTTATGTTGCTGCTTGAAAATAATTTAAATATAGCCAGGTTTTTTGCAATGGATGTCGATACTTTGTGAAGCACGCGGGACTACTAAAATAAATAATACAAACGAGTTTTGGATGTAAAAATTGGAATAACATCGAATATGAACACGGTAGCTTTCTAATAAAGTATGCAAATAAATATTTTGCTAAGAATTACATTCACCACCAGAATATATACTGATTTGCTGGAGGTTGTACTGGCATGACCATAATCTGGAATGTGCTTTGTATTGTCCATCATCCAAAAGAACGCATCCATTGAATTTTGCCGCTTCAATTCTGCTCCGATGTACTTTCTAACTCGAGCATTGTACCTGTTTAACCACCGCCGCTAAAATGTTCGAAATAATATAAAAAATCATCATTAATGTAGTATAGGATACTCTAAATTTCAGTGAAAATCGTTAAAAACAATACCTACATGTTGAACAGATAGTAATTCAAGTTTCATCAGTTTTCTACAAAAAGGCACAAGAGTGACATCCTTAAATCCAAGGTAATATTTGCCATAATAATGATTTAAATGAGGTTTCTTGACTACTTCCAAAACATTTTCAAGTCGTACACCAAATTTATCTTCGCGGTATATTCCAGGACCTGCAAAATAATGCTTAACAGAGAAAAAATATGTGTTTTCAAATACTAACCACAAGTAAAAAAATACCCAGGTTTAAAGACCTCTGTAATTTTGCTATCGTGATCAATTTTAATTGGGGCTAAAATTTATACCACATTACAATAAGTTTTGAAATGTAACAAAAACTCACATTCTTGAACACCAAGGAATGCTCCTATACCATGACCTGTAGGATACGGATAATCTTCCCCAACATCCCATATTGGAGACCGTGCGAAAATATCCACATTTGATATTGATAAATAATCTGGAATGATTAATGAAGACAATTGTATCAGACCGATGAGTACCCTTGTATAACTATCTTTCTGAAAATCGGTTGGATCTCCCAAGTGTATAGTTCGTGAAACATCCGTGGTTCCATCTGCCAAAACTGATTAATACAGGTTTTTATTAATTTTTTTTACTTACCGGAATATTGTCCACCAGAATGAATAACAATTGTGCTGTTGTCAAAAATTTCTTTAGAAGTACCAGTAGACGGTTCGTAATCAGGGTAAGCACCATGAGATCCAAAAGCTACCACAGTTGGGAAGCTGTTGTTAAGTGCCGAATCTTGTTCCATTCGAAATTTATCAATCTCTGAAGCAGCCTTTAATTCGTGCCAAGTATCTTTCTTTTCAAACTAAAGTAAATCAATTAAACTAAATAATCATGATAGGGAAAAAACATTTTACCCGAACTTCGAAATATTCCATAAATTTACACATGACCGCTCCATCTCTTATGTGAGCTTGACGCATACCATTTATTTCGATTGCATTTTTCACTGCTTTCATATGAATTATAGGAGATGGAAGCGACACTCTCTGTTTAGGACTAACCAAATCGTATACAGCTTTACTCACCCCTGGACTATAAACGCATAAGGATGGAATCAAAATATTTTTCCATATTTGTAAATTGTTTGGTAGATCTTTCCAAAACTGATCGTAATCTTTTATCCTAAATTGTTTAGTTTAGAATGTGTTTTGCTATCTTTTAATATGTACTCACTCGACAGTATATTTTGTAATTCCAGGATATTTGGCATTAAAAACTATGGTGACATTATCTTTAACTTTACTTTGGTGAACGTAAAAAAATATTTGCAAGTCGCTTAATAATACATAACTTTTAACAAAACGTGTATATGGAATATCTCTTCCTCGGACGTTTAGCAACCAAGCAATTTCATCTAGTGCAGTAACAACCATTGCCGATACGTTCAGTTCCTTAAGTTTTTGTCTCAATTCATCGACCTTTTCCGTCCAAGGTTTTCCTACACAAATTAATTTTTGAATAAATACATAACTTGAAATCTTTTCTTACCGGTATAAATTTCGTCCACTGTAAATGCTTCCTTCTCTTGTTCAGTCTCATTATGATTTTTCCATATTTGGTCGATTAAATTAAACTCAGTTTGAACTAAAATAAGATTTTTGCTTTGATTTCGCAGGTCCATTTCCAGAGTATTCCATTCATCCGCGGATAGTAATTTCGGATCGGCTCCTATTCTAGCACCGTTCGGAAATTTTAATTTTAGCCATTCGGCCATAGTAGGAACTAAAGGGTTTCCTTCTCGCATTAATAACCAATTGCAATCTAATTGATCGTTTGCTTGGAAATGATATCTTTCTTCCGCCCATAAAGCTGCATTCTCCATCGTAATAATTGCATCACCTTTCACACCGCTAAATCCAGAAATGTATTCCCGCCGTTTGTCGTAGTTTGATACAAAACGTGACTAAATTATGTATTAGTCCAATTAAAATTTAAAAAGGATATTTTATAGAATACTCACTTGATGTTCGTCGTGGGATGTAACCAAAACTGCTTGTAATGTTTGGGCATTGCGAAGTAATGAAGGGGTGCTCATAAATTCGCGGAGATCTTTTAATCTCGCGGTTGTGTCGACTCGGCCTACAGGCGGTTTTATAAGGGCAAATGAAGTGCAAGCTTTTCTAAATTCTCCGGATGCTATGCGGCCTTCATACTCGGTTAGATTCCTCTCTGATTTTGCAGCAACTGGAACAAAAGTTATATTATATTTTTGGAGTAGTACAAGATTTTAAATTTTTAGGTAATACTTATTCATTCGATTCGAATGTATAACAATCAAGTGGAACATTCAAAATATATCATCTAAATAACTAAAATAGTTGTTAAATGTCACTTCGCGAAGATGGTTCTTGAGGATTGTTAAACAGAATGATATTTATCTGGTTATTATCAATATTATTGCGAGTCGTATTACAAGAGGGTATTTTACTACTAACCAATTTAACCATATTAGGAAGAGCCACTGCATTAAGTTTACCCTTATCGGCTTCTGCTTCCCTGGCAACCCGCTGACGTCAGCCCTATTGTTTAGACTCCCACGCATCTTAACCCTTTTATATAACCTGCCCTAAGATGCAGCGTCCACATCAATAAAAATTTTGTTTGTGGCACATTTAGATTAAACAGGTCAGTAAAAACTTGGGCCAAATCAAAAGATTTATCTTTAAAATTAGTTCTTTAATTTATGTATTCCTGATATGTTTAAGACGTTGGATTTTCTTAAAAAAGTTTTTCTACTTATTTCAACTTCTTAAGATTTCAGTTTGTTCATTTCTTTGCATGTTTCTCACTATGAGCTGCGGATTTTATGATGTTTGGTCTAAGAAATAAAGATTGTGAACGGCATTGATCCTTGGAAGCTTATGAGAAATTAATGATCTTTCCTTTTCCACCCCGTGAAAAACGCCAAAAATGTGGTCTTAACTGTTCTTCTGAGATTAATTGTACAACTTATAAGAAATAATTGACATGTTCCACTTCATTACTTATATTCTTATATTGTTTTATGGAAATAGCCCTCATCAGAATTGGATGCAGTAAGTACTACCTCAGAAATTGCGGAAAGATAGAAGGGATAAACAACAAATAAAACTATTTGGTACTAATAATTATTATGATTATAACCCCTAATGTTTTTTCATCTTCTTAGTATTATGTCAACCTGCTAAGTTATGACGTCATTTTGTAGCACCTCTCGTTCAATCTGTCTGCGATTCTTGGTATTCAGTGTTCCTAGTTTAGGGTTTCTATTCACCCAATTCTTCAGGTTGAAAACAACCCTTTTGTCCTTCTGCTACCCTACTGATGTGTTGACGTCACTTTCCATTATAGCCGCCCCCGCTTTTAACTCTTTACTCGTAGTTATACTGCCACACATGTGAAGATGTTCATATGTGGCCCAAATAATTTACTTTTTCTATAAAACATAAAAAAATACTTTTATCACTTCATGTTTGTTTACTTTAAAGTCTTCTTGGAAGCATGTTTTCCTGGTTTGTTGTTGACGTCAGTTTTAGCCTGGAATGCCCCTTCGAGCAAATGACCGTGTCTGTTTAGTTCGATGAACTTACGCTTAGTTCAAACACTGCGTCTGTTTATCAACAAATATCCACCACCACAAGCATATTATGCTCCCCTAATATAAGGGTGACATTGTATCATTGCTTCCCAGGGCCACGTTCCCTTCAAGAGCGCTTCAAGGTAAAATTTTAACGAACGCGAAAACTGTATCTTTATAAATTTAATTATCATTCATTTTACCATACCATTATAATCATAGAGTAATATTGATAAAAATAATGATGTAAAAAAAAATTTTTTAGTGAAAAAAATTCATTAAAATTATTTTTATATTTTTTCAACATTTTCTTACAAATCCAAATCACACTTAAAATAATAAAGTACCTACTTATAATATTAACTTTTGTTTAAAATTTTCAAAAAAATTCGATAATAAATTTATTATAAATTATTATGTAAACGTTTTTCAAATTTTTATTTTATCAAATAATAACAAAACTTATCCTCGACATCATATCAATCAACAATAAAGAAAAAATTTTACTGACGGAGATATATTGTTGGAAGATCAATGTGGAAAAAATTTTTACCTGCTCTTTTTATATTAAAACTTGAAACGAAAACATTCAAGGAATTTTGATATAAATCGTGTTGAACAGACCTAATGACCTAAAGCGTGGGAATCGTTCCAGAATAATGTAAAATTGTAAGCAGGAACTCAGAGATTTAGAGAGATTGCGCCCACCAAGAAGAAACATCCCTCGACAAAAAATGCAGTTATGTCTTCGGAGGCCCCTACAGGATGTAATGCAAGGATTGTCGTGCAACAGGATAACATAAAAACTGTTAAGTCTTCAGTAAATCTACAATAAAAAAAAGTAACCCTTTAAATGCAACGTCATTATTTTGATTATCAGTTATTACATTCCAATTAATTACCGTTAAATCCTTTCTAACAAATTAATGTTTAAACAATAAAATTGTTAGCTTGAACTGTAGATGTAGAACTTGAATAGATGAAATTTTAGCTGCAAAGCGGAACCTTTATAAAAAATTTTAATTATTATTCTCTTCAGTAACAACAAAATTTCGTTCTCATGGGGCGTGGCATTTCACAATGTCGCATAGTAGCAGGGTAGCATGTAACAGTTAGGGTAAGTTAAAATAAATTTGACGGTCTTATTGATAATCATTACTTGGCAAGGGGAAGTATTTCGACCGACCTTCCTATATTAACAATGTATCAAGCGCAATGTATTTCCTTTAAAAATTTCGCCAAGTACAGCCAACTACTACGAATCTATGTGAAAATTATCGAAAATCATTTGAGATATTGGCACAAATCATTATATCGAAAAAGTTCCAGCATTTATTCAGTTGAAAATATTGGAAAGGAACAGGACGATAGCAGATAGGATAGGGTGACATTTTAGGGCCATCATGGGTATCGGAAATCGTTGCCGAAAAGGCGTTGTAAACGCGCAAACGTCGTTTACAAAGAGAGTAGATTGATTTGGCCAAGACCTCTGAAAATATTGGAAAATAAGCAGGACAGCATAATCCATCAGTAGAAATAAATTTTTGAGTTTTGAGTAATCCTAAAAATATTATTACAACGTATCGAGAACTGAAAATAATTTTTTTTCTTACAACTTTATGTTAAATATATTTTATGGTAAATGAACACTTAAGAAGAGGCTAAAGAAAGAAATCGAAAAACTGATAGAAGAACAATTTTAAATTTTAAAATTTATTCATTTTATAACAATATTTTAATAAGTTTTAAACTTTTTTTTTTTTACAAAAATTAGCCCAAATTTTTTCCAAAATATGTTTTCATTTTGTTTATAATTAACGCGATTAGGTTATTGATTTTAAAAATAAGCAGGATACTTTGTAGTATACTACTTACGTATACTTAACTAATAACTAATTATTGAATAAGGAAAATCCAAAACGTGAAAATGTTTCAGGAAGGTTGACTCCAGCTTATGCAACAGGTGGAGAAAATAGAAAGCTTTCAGGCCTTTCAGAAACTTTCCCGTAAACGGCGTCGCCGATAACAGGCGGACATAAGAGCCGAAAGCGTCGGTGGCGTCGGGGTGAGAAATTTCAAGCTTTACAATGCGAACGAACGGGTGTTGATCTACCCATAGGAGATTATGTAAAGCCGCATGGGGTTAGCGTAGTGTAGGCGTGGGAGCTTTGCAGCGGATTCTAATCGTAGGATAGCATACAGAAGAGGGTGTAAAAAATCTATAGGTTTAGGTAAACTAAAATTATATTAACTATCATTTACCACCTTATCAGTTCACTGGATGATAATTTGTTATTTAAAGTTAAAAGCAACACCTACCCATCATTTAAATTAGGTAATAGATTGTAACTTACCTATACCCTATACAAGAAGTTCAAAAGTTTTCTTTAAATGAAATTATGTTAATATTATTTAAATCAAGGTAATCAAGATTTTAAAACAGATCGTAATATTCAATTATTATAAATTTTAACCAAAATTTAACTAAATGATAAAATCATAATTTAGAAAAAATTGTACCCAAAATACAATTTTAATAAGTGAAGACAGAAAGCTGAAGACTGGAAATACTTTTGAAAAACATAATATAGGGTGTTTTTTTAGCTGCATGAGAACTTTCAATAGGGATAACAATTGAACCAAGATTGCTATGGAAACAGTTTTTTGACATTTGTGTTTAGCAAGGTTTGGCATTTGATAATGCATAGATTGACCATTGAACAACGCTACCAAATTGGGCTCACAATCAATTGGAAGTGGATCCATTTTTTTACCGTAAAATTTTGTTCAGTGACGAGGCACATTTCTGGTTAAATGGGTATGTGAACAAACAAAATTGCCGTATATGGAGTGAGACCAATCCTGGACATTATCTTGAGACTCCACTGCATCCATTAAAATTGACTGTTTGGTGTGGAATACACGCCTACGGCATCATTGGTCCATATGACAAAAAAATTGAAAAGTTAGACAAAAATTGCAAAAGTTTTTATATTTTGGGACAACATTGTAACAGGTAAAAAAATTATTAATCCGATTTTTGCACCCTTTTTTGGTCCCCGGAACATTGTTAAATTGTTAAAAGAAGAGTGTACATTTGCAATAAATCTATGAAAACAATTCCGAAATTTATGCAAATCTTGGAGAACATTTTAATAATTATTAGACATCTTCTATAAAGTTTTCACCTTGCTACAATGACCGGAACACTGCAAATAGTTGTGATTATTATTTGCATACAGGGTTATATTACGGAATGATTTCCATGACTTTTGCAATTTTTTTCGATAGGAAACACCAAAAAAAAAAAATTAATAAGCTACTGTTTGCAATGTTCCGGTCATTGTAGCAGGGTGCAAACTTTTTTAAAGATGTGTTTTAATTATTAAAATGTTCTCCAAGGTTTGCATAAATTTCGAAATTACATTTTTTGTTAATTTAACAATGTTCGGGCACCAAAAAAGGGTGCAAAAATCGGATTTATTATTTTTTTACCTCCTTCAATGTTGTCTCAAAATTTGAAAATTTTTGCAATTTTACATACCTTTTTTGCTACAATTACTGGCCTACATTATAGCCGAGCGCTAAGTTAGTTGACTGAGGTGCGAAGCGCCGAAGTCAACTGTAAGCGCGATGCTGGAATGAAGCTTGACACCGAAGTATGATAACAATTTTATTCACAATCAGTTTGTAAATAGTAATTAAATCTCATCAAATTTCATATTATTTAATTTTTAAAAATAAAATTTTTTGTTAGTTCCTTTTCTTGCCAACCAACACTGCGACATTGTAGGTCGGGAAGTGGTCGACCTGAGGTTTGGAAGTAAAACGAAATAGCTTTCTGATTGGTTAGCAAGTGAAAGTGAAAGCAAATACCAATTTGGTAGCATGGTATTATTGCATACTTTTTTCCACATATTTTCGTTACATTAGCGAAATCACTATTAAAATCATTTTATTCTTCTTAACAAAACAAAAATCCCTCGGCGAAGAAAGCTTTCTGCAATAGAAGGTGAGTAATTTTTTGAGTTTATGCAGAAATTTGTATCAAAACATGGTGATAAAAATTTGTTATTCACTTTTTTTTTGCGCCTCGCTGCATTATTGAAGAGATCACGTAGAGATCACGCTGCCCCGAGGGGTAGCCAGTAGGGCTGGGCCAGGCCCGTAGCCAGGAATGCGCACTTGGGGGCACGTCCCCCCCCCCGAAATGTTGAAAAGAAAAAGAAAATTTTAAAGTAAAAAATTTAAAAGTAAAAGATTTGAGTTTCGAAAATAAAATAGGTACGTTCTATGTGCAATGTAAGCATTGTAAAATAAAAATATTACAATGTCATCACTATTTTGTCGACAATTAGGCGACTTTCTTATTATTATGCAGATATGCATTTATTTAAATATGGGTACCTATATTTTATATTATAATCACGTACAAGTGATAAGAAGTGACTGGTAGAGATCATCAAGATATTAGATATTTGATTCCCAACATTAACAACTACTGTTAACTTTCGCGGTTCACGTTATTGAATGTAATATTTTTCGTTACCGAGTAGCTATAGAAAAAATTGTTATATAAAATCAAATCAAAAACGTAGTGATTATTGTAGTGAAAATTCTAAAAAAAAGGAAAAAAATTTAACAAGGTGTGTGTGAAATGAGTGGAAAAAAGAGATGGTACTTTGTTATCTTTTTTTACTAAAACCCCAGTGGCGGACTAAGGCCTAGACCAGCGTTTCTTAAACTGTGTTCCGCGGAACCCTGGGGTTCCGCGGAGATGACTTAAGGGTTCCGCGAAACTTAAGTGCTTTTTATTTTGATGAGGTCGTAAAAATCATCAACTTCATAAAATCGCGGCCTCTAAATAATCGTTTATTCAAAATCCTATGTCTGAAGACATGGGAAGTGTACAAACTTCTCTTCTTTTACATACTGAGGTCAGGTGGTTATCTCGAGGAAAGATACTAACTCGTATGATTGAGTTAAGGGACGAGGTGCGTGCCTTTTTTGGAACACAATTTCGAATTTAAAGATGGATTTCTTGATAAAATTTGGCTAATTAAAATTGCCTATTTACGCGATATTTTTACAAAGATATTTTTCTTCTTCAAGTGCCTATCCGTTCTGGATGTTGGCTATCATCCTGGCTATTATAACTTTATTGACTGCAGTGCGGAAAAGCTCCGTCGTCGTCATCGAAAACCACGTTCTCAAATTCTTGAGACGCTTTCTTCTTCCTTCTATTTTACCTTGTAATATGCACTGCAGAAGATGGTATCTATTCTCGTTTCTCATAATGTGTCCAAATACTGCAACTTTCTCATCTTGACCGTGCTCACTACTTCCGTCTGTTTCGCCATTCTTCTAAGTATCTCTGCATTAGTCACGTGTTCCACCCACGAAACCCTCAAGACTCTGAAGTACATCCACATTTCGAAAGCCTGTAATCTCTTCGTCGTTGCTTCCGTTAATGTCCAAGACTCGACTCCATAAAACAGCACAGAAAAAACGTAACAGCGTATCATTTTTATTTTAGTTTCCATTTATATTGCGACAAAGATCAATGAGTTTAATTTCACCGTTCAAGACAAACAAGTAAATGTATTTACTGCTCACGAAAAAATTCTTGCTTTGAAGAAAAAGATAGAATTTTGGAAAATTTGTATGCGCTCCAAGTTTGACTGCTTTCCAACAATAAAATGCTTTTCAGAACAGGAAGGGGTTGAAATCTTAGAGTTGAAATAGAAGATATATTCATTGAGAAATTATTCACCACCTTACTGGATTGAGTGAAGCATTTAATCTATATTTTCCAAACGAACAGCAGGTTAAATATCAAAATGAATTGTGGATTGAAAACCCATTTATTGTCAATGCACGACCTTCAACCATGTCAGCAAAAGAATATGAAACTTTTATTGAAATGACATCTGATTCCGTCTGATTCATCATTGCAAGAGAAGTTTAAATCAATGCCATTAGTGGAATTTTGGTGCAGTTCAAAAGATGAATATCCTCAATTGTCACAAAAGGCCGTTTTGCCATGTGTGAAACGGGGTTCTCCGCTTATGTATCGACAAAACGAAATACCGCAACAGGCTTGATGCCGAACCTGACATGAGAATTCAACTTTCATCAATAAAGCCTAATATTAAGTATATCTGTAATTAATTTCAGTTATTGCGTCCATATTTAATAATTATTTTCTTGCTTTTTTTCTTTTCCTTTATTTGCGGGGTTAAGGAAGAGGAAACACAACCCTCGAAACGTTATCTTAATTAAAAAATATACAGAGTTTAATATTATTGTCCACCAACCCCAAAAATAAAAGAAAAGAAAAAAAGCAAGAAAATAATTATATCTGTAATAATAAAAAGCAATTTCAGTCATCTCATTAAAATTTAAAAGTTCTGTTTGTCTGTTATTTTAAGAACTTTTGGTTAATTCTGAAAATATTTTTTTCAAAATAGGGATTCCACAATAAAAGAGGACATTAAAAAAGGTTCCACGGATAAAAAACTTTAAGAAACGCTGGCCTAGACCATCTAGGCACGTGCCTAGGGCCCGTAATTTTTGGGGCCTGAAAATTAGGTTTTTAATTTATTTTTGAGTTGGCAATCACCCATTTAGTTGATTTCTTAAGAAATGTTAAGAACTGCCCCTTCCCAAGTAACACCAATGTCCGTTTTATGCCAGTTTAGTATTGATTTATGACGAATATGTACATATTTTTTCATAACTGAAAAATATGTACTAAAATGGTACCTTAGTGGCACATAATTTTTAGTTCATATTTGCACCGTACTATTTATGTACAGTTTTAATGCATATATTTTCATACCGTTTTTTTGAAGCAAATTACTGTATCGAATCAGCAATGAAATTTTATTAACTAAATAATATTTGATTATATGGTATCGTTTCGGTGCTGTAAAAACATTACAATTTTGTTACTATAATTTCATTGTCCAATATGTACAGGTATTTTATTAGTTGGAGGGTACGATATTTACTTCACCGATTTGATGCATATTAGTAGTTACAATTTCAGCATATTATAATTTATAAATTTATTTTAATTATAAAAATTATTTATGATGTTTAAATTTATATAAATCTTATTAAAACATTAAATATATTTGTAATTTTTTTTTATTAGATACTAATAATTACTAATTATGATATTTGAAGTAATAATAGTTAAAAGAATTGTACGTTTTTCTTATAAATGGAACAAATTTCGGTAACACAATGTGGATGCTTTACCGATTATGATCTAAAATGCATTGAAATTTTATTAACTAAAAAATATTTGCATATCTTATACGGATTAGGCGCCTCGCTTTTATACTTACCGCGTTTTTACTGAATTATTTAAAAATATATTAATTCATTGATGAATAATACTAATTATAACTTAAATAATTGATAATTATGATATTAAAGCAAAAATAATTAAAAGATTGTACGTTTTTCTTATAAATTGAACAAATTTCGGTAACACGATGTGGACGCTTTACCGATTATGATCTAAAATGCATTGAAATTTTATTAACTAACAAATATTTGCATATCTTGTACGGATTAGGCACCACGTTTTTATACTAACCGCGGTTTTATTGAATTATTTAAAAATATATTAATTCATTGATGAATAATACTAATTTTAACTTAAAAGATTGTATGTTTTTCTTATAAATGGAACAAATTTTGGTAACACGATGTGGACGCTTTACCGATTATGATCTAAAATGCATTGAAATTTTATTAACTAAAAAATATTTGCATATCTTGTACGGATTAGGCACCACGTTTTTATACTAACCGCGGTTTTATTAAATTATTTAAAAATATATTAATTCATTGATGAATAATACTAATTTTAACTTAAATAATTTGATAATTATGATATTGAAGTAATAATAATTAAAAGATTGTACGTTTTTCTTATAAATGGAACAAATTTCGGTAACACGATGTTTAACTAACTAAACTAAACTAAAAAATATTTGCATATCTTGTACGGATTAGGCACCACGTTTTTATACTAACCGCGGTTTTATTGAATTATTTAAAAATATATTAATTCATTGATGAATAATACTAATATAATATTTATGACACACGTGTTTTTCCATTTTCTGCATTTCGTAACAATTTTTTTTTAAATTCATATAGGTACTAATAATTTTCATATGTTTAAACTAAAAATATTTTATTTATTTTAATTTAATAATGATATTTTAAACTACGAAATTAAAAAATTTAAAATTGTCAAAACATTGCATTATATAAAATGTATAGTAGTAACCTCTAGGTAGGTCTGAAGGTTAACTCGACGCATACGACGCTGACACAATCAAGGTAACCTAGGTTCAAACCCCACCTCGGCTGGATTTTTCTAGTAAGTACATAAGTATAATTTAACTATATTTTTCAGATACACTGGGGCGCATGGCAAACAAATGGATTAATTTTATTAATAATATTAATAATAATATTAATATTAATATTAATATTAATTTATAATTATTAATATTAATATTAATTAACATAATCATAAATAATAAAAATCATAAATTAATAATTATTAACATAATCATTATGTTAAATAAATTGGCTGTAAAAAGTATATCGTATCTAAATAAAAAATTACAGAAATCAAATTTTTTTTTATTCTTAAAAATTTTTAAAAGTAATAATAAAATATCAATACATAATCTGTACATAAACGATGCACCAACACAGTAACAGAAAAATCAATGCCGAAACGTTACGAAAATGTATGTAACCTATATGTACATAAGCGATGCATAAATTTTAGTAATGACAAAATGGGCAAAAAGTCACAATATCGTCACAATATCGTCACGAAAAAATATGTACAGAATATGTACATAAAATCAATGCCGTTACGTTACGAAATCGTTACGAAAATTTATGTAACCTATATGAACATAAACGATACATTCATTTTAGTTATGACAAAATGGGCAAAAAGTCACAATATCGTCACGAAAAAATATGTACCGAATATGTACATTTTTGACGGTTTTGTGTTACTTGGGTTTATTTTTCTATGCTTAAAACTGATTTTTGAAGTAATAGTGTGGTAATTTTTGAAAATAAATAAATATTAACAAATTTTAATTACTACCGAATAATATGCTATATTATGTGCAAAAATTATTTTTGTTATGATATTTCAGTTTAGTGGGGAAAGAAATTTGAATTGATTAGCAAACGATAAGGTTAGCGTCGAAGGCCAGGCTTCCGAGAAGCTTATAATTTTTCAAACAATAGTTTTCTGCCCCTGAAATCCCACAAATTAGTACGAAAGCATCTTTTTATAATTTATAACTTCAAATCTAAGCTCTGTTGACCTTGAAAATCTAAATTTTTCGCGCAATTTTTCGTTATTTTTACCCCCCCTTAAAAAAATTTTTAAACATTTTTTATCCCCCCCCCAAAACTTTTTACCCTAGCAAGTGCCCCCTCCGAAATGAAATCCTGGCTACGGGCCTGGGCTGGGCGATTGTTAAATTTAACATTCGAAAATCGATTGTGTAAAAACAATCGATTAATCAAACAATCAATAATCGATTATTTGAAAACAATCGAACAATCGATTATTTGAAAACAATCGAACAATTGATTATTTTTTACAGCTAAAATATGCTAAAAGAAAAAATAAAAAAGCTCATTCATACTTTTTTACATAAAAGTAGCCTCACATTACTACAAAATGCCTAAAAAAAAAGGTTGTTCGTTCTTTATAATCGATTATTTCAAGAAATATTAATCGATTAATCGAAAACAATCGAATAATCGAACAATCGATTAATCGAAAATAATTGATTAATAGAAAATAATCGATTAATAGAAAATAATCGAACAATCGATTATTTAAAAAATTTTAATCGATCATCGATTAATCGATTTTTTAATCGATTAATCGAAATTAATTCCCAGCCCTAGTAGCCAGATGCGAATACCATAAATGCACATTGCTGATTAAATATCTATTATTAATAAATAATGTAATCGAATACTAACGAAGCAGGAATCCACACAACTATTCAATAATTTACACCATGATTTCAATCCAAAGGTCGACGCTGGCGCTGGTCAGCTGGCGCATAAAACCAACTTTCACTGTGATCGCACCTTAAAATTACTGTAATACTCTTCTGATCGAGGTGTTCAGGCGAACTTTTCAACTATTTCCGTATTGTTGTCTTTTATATTAAAATTACCCTTTCCTGGATACACTGCTTTTGTTTCCTCCCAGTTGATCTTTGGTTTAATTTTTTGTAATTCCATATTCGTCGAAATCGATGACGATCATAACCTGGTGGTTAGCATCACGTTCAACTGTTAATGGAGGAAACTGAGTCTCCGTGCTTCAGAGGGAACGTAAAGCTGCCGATCTCCCTGGGTTCTTCAATTGCGACCATTAACCAAATAGGCCAAGATCATAGGCAAATCTGCCGACCAGCCTAGCAAGCCACCTTCCGAATGTATAACAATTATAACACTACTCATAGAACTAAGTGCCGTTGACGTGGTTGGTAATAACAGCACACGGCTAGACAAGCTTTTATAGTAAAGACATGGTCAAGAAGTGCAATGTTAAACAGTTTTGGAGATCATGCTATCTCCCTGTCTTATACGTCCCCTTAGTACTACAAATAGAGGTAACTCGAAATTAGATTATTTTGAGTTTTTTTTCACTAGTTTTGATCGCACTTTTTAGTGCAACAACATAAATTTTATTTTGTTTAAAAAGCATAAACATCATTAGCAGAACATTTTTATTACATTTTCAATTATTTTTGTTTACTTTTTGAGTTTTAAAATCTATTTCTGAAATACTATAGCTAATTTCAAGTTACCTAGTTGTAGTACTACTAACAAGAGGCCGAAATTCTTGACAGTTTTACTTTTTCTGTATATTGGTAAGTTTTGAAGTTGCTGTTGACATCAGAGCAATGTTTTCTATTCATTTGCAGGGAGAGGAGAGCAGTACAGAGTAGCTAAGGGAAATTTTCTTTAAAATCGAACTATAACGTTAGCAATACTAAAAGATAGCAATACTAAAATTATAATCAAAAAAATATTTCGAAATTTTTGCCCATGGACATGACAAAAGGGGCTTACGTTTTCTTGCAACTCTTCATCTTCATAGTCTGTTTATGAGCTTACCTCTGTAATATTTTCCTTTTCCTTGCTTTCTTATTTTTGGTTGTCTTTCTGAGAGACAATTTCCTTTTTATACTCTGCAATTTTTTTGGTGTTTTACAGAATCAAGCTCAGTTTTGTATGACGACTGTCCAAATCACCATTTTCACACACACGACGGTTTCTGGTAATTTTTCGTTTAACACGTGCAATTACTATTACGTCCGTATAGGGGTCACAGCAAATAGCGAAGAGCAGCTTAGAAAAAAGTAAAAGCTGCTAGAGTTTATTGGTAGAATAGGTGGATTTGAACTTGAAATCACAATTCTTATTTTTAGATGGCCATCATTTGACATAGTAATTTTTCGGTTTTCTAATGCTATGATTGTTAAAAAAAAACGGATATGTTCATAATTGGGTGAAATTCTCAGAGAGACTTAGCCCCCTTTGAAAATTATCAGAGGAAGTTTGAGTCCCGGTACCCACTATTCTTTCTCGAAGCCACTATTCGTATACTAGCCATTATTTTTTAAAATATTAAAAATTCATTGTCGGTGTTTTTTCAAAATAAAGCAATTTTTGATATTTAAAGTAATTATTTTAAAAATACTACAAGTTATCGGATATGAATTAAATTAATGTAAGTATATTTTCATTATTACATTTTCTTATAAGCACTGCAAAAAGAAATACAAGAAAATTATAAAACTGAAAATAAAAAATTGAATTAAAAGTGAACCCAGTAGTATAAAATAGAAATAATGCTACTTCTGTAATTCACAGAGTTATCTTATGTTAGCCCTAACTAGTAAATCAACAAGTGCTAAGAAAACCTTCGAACAAGCTTTTCCCATATAAGGCGTTTCCAATATCAGGCTATCATAACACAGGAAAATATTTCTATAGCGTCGCGTCGCCGTCGCTGTGATAAAACATCAGCCTTACACTGATTTTCCATTTTCAATTTTCCGAAATTAATAATTTGTTAAAATTACCTTGCCATTTAGGATTTACACGTAAGAAAATTTTTACTTGCGGAGATAATCCAATTGTGAATATCTAAAGTAAAAGAAAATTATATTTATTTCATAATTTGAAACGCATTCCCACTGATGATTTCAAATTTATTGCATTTCCTCCACGTCACCGACGGCGTCGCGTCGTGATTTCATGTGTGTAGCGGGCAGCAGACACTTTGTCTGCAAAGTAAACCAACTTGATTTTATCATAAAATGTTATAAAATTTAATTTAACATATTATTGCATATTATTATGATTTAATGAGAAAATGATGACATTTATGGTTTATCTTTAACTGTAGTTCGTCAAAATGCAGATTCTCACAAAAAGTGACATAATTTATTCTTTATAAAACAACAGACTATTTTTTGTTAAAAGATTTGTTGTTTAAGTTGCATAACTGCTCTATTTTAAGGAGATACGATAGATACATAACGAATATTTATTCTAAATTTTGTAGAATGATAATACTAATTCAAAGAGCACTCGGGGATATTGCATGGTTAAACGTGGAATCCGAACCACAACACAAAATAACTTGAAAACAGCCAAGGTCCTCTACACAGAAATTTTATACAAGAAATGGTCAATAAAATTTATTGACTTGATATGACAATGATCAATGACAATGATAACATTTTTATATCTGAACTATAAATCTTTACAGACAGATGAATAATTCGAATAATATTAAAAAACGGCGTAAGAAATCTAAATCGCAATTCTGTTATTTATTTAAAATTATCAATTTAAAAATAAATCTGTTTTAGGTAATTGAAGCTTTTCTAATACTTCATTGTACAATATGAACTGGGATGTTGCGCGAATCTAAATTATCACGACGCGACGTTTAGAAGCTTTCCCAGTAGAGCTTCTAAATCAACAAGTAGGGAAAATAAAACCCTAACTGGAGCTTTCCCAAATATGGCGTTTTCATTATCAGGCAAACATGACGTAACAAACGATGGCGAAAGCGTCGCGACGCTATATGAGATAAGCATATCGTTTTATTATGCCTTTTAATAAAAACGCAATTTTCCATTCAATAAATTTTTCCCTTACCACATTAATTCGTATTCGCTTAAAAATACAGAAGGCAATAAATAAATGAATTTGATAACAAAAAATTTTCAATTTTAATTAAAAAATTATTTTATTTTAAACTAATTTGACGATTCGAATAAAAATTGAAGAAGAAGTGGAAAACTTTTTTCTTTCATTAACTTTTCGTTGCGAAGAATTACAAAGAAATTATAGCATTTCAAAAAGTACGGAACCTTATTAGGAAATTAATGAATAAAATTCAATTGGTGTCTCGATACGTCATTTTATTTTATTAATTTTTCTATGTGCACTCATGCGTGAATTTATTGGAAAATAATTCCACATGACTACCAGGGCAGCAGCAGTGAGAATGGGTAAACTCATACGTAACATCAAAGTCTCTTCAGTGTCTTCTCTTTCAACACTATTTCCTTTTGCTCTATCAAGCGTGATAAATGCAAAACTCCCAACCCCACACATACGTTTTTAGTGGGTACTAAAAATATGCTTATTTCATATTTTCTCAATTGCCCACTAAATACGTTCCAGCTATTATTATCTTAATTAAATTTCCAAATGATTTTCAAAAAACCATGTAAACGGAATGAAATTTAAAATTATAAAGAAAACAATTGAAAAACCATTCAGTGGTAAAGACTTTTCACATTTAAACCTTATAGGTAAATTTCACCAATTGGAAGAAATCTAAAAATCGTTTTGTAAAATATCAGTGTGAGCGCGCGTGGGAGTGTTTAAGAAACAACGTCGCACTTTCATCAGGAAAGCAAACCTTGGAAGAGATACCGAAAGCAGGCATTTCTTCATAGGAGGTAGTTGCTTGTATTAGCAGTACAAGAATTGAACTATCCGAAAACTAGGAGTGTGGAATAGAATAAAAATGAAAATGACCGATACCTGGGTTATCATTCAAACGGTAATATATGGAAACTTCACTCACACGCATTGACCTGCCATCACCGATGACTGACAGACATTGCCAGATTCTGTCGGCCCGCATAACAGAGTACCAGAATAACGAAGACATATTCGTTCGGTTTGAGTAAAACTCCGTTTCTAAATACATAAATATAATTTATGCAAAAATTATCGGAAATTAAGCAAGAATCTTAACAAAGAAACAGAAGCTTCAAGAGTATCTTATGCCTGCACCTTAGCAGAGAATTTCAAATATTTCGTTTCAAGTAAAGGGGTAAGAAGATACTGAATTCTAAGTAACAGAAGAGCATGACCTCGAAGAAGGTATTGAAATTCCAGAACACTGAAGATGTATGCTACCGAAGGAGAGAAAAAGAAACCTACCCGTTGTCGATGTCTGTCTAGCCAAGGCAGGTAGCAAGATTTTTTAAGACCTCGGAAGAGTATTTGGCACGTGACGCGTGCTTGGTTCGAACTTAGTAGCAGACCTGCAGAACCAGAAGAAGGTTGTTACGCATAAGTGCGTTTCACAAATATACTGGGGCGGATTGCCCTATGGAGCTTTAATAAATTAAAAATAGAGCAGGAAATCTCCATAAATATTTTAGTATTATTTTTTTAATTCTTAATTGAATCAAAGTTAATTTTTTCACTTTGCAGGTACTCAAAAATAATAACATCAATTACATAGTACATTGCATGTAATGTCCACGTTTGTTAAAATTTGAGTGATAAATTTACAATGTACCTAGCAAACAAGGTGTGTTGCAATATTGTCTAAAAGTAAAATCTAGGTTAACTCTACACCCATTTTGCCGCTCCTTTTTAATATACGTGCAATGCAGTAGGTACGGTTTTTAAAAATCACACACCGAAATCCCCTAACTTCTGGAGATTAAAATTAAACATTAATATGCGATTTGACTTATTTTTAACTTATTAGCTTAACTTATAAAGCAATTAAAATAAACAAATTTTAGTGCAGTACAGATTTTAGTGCAGTAAAAACTTTTAGATTAAATTGTTGTGTTCAACTCACAATATTTACAGATGATATTGTTCCTAAATAAAATTTTTTCATGTAGTATAATATAATCTTGAATAAGCAATGAATTATTAATAAAACATCAAACATTAAATTTTTGAATTGGCACCCCTTTTGATTTAAAAAATCACTTCTTTGCGGGCGTGCTTTCTTGCCATCTTCCTTCACAAGACGTTACAACAAAGATTTCCTGCACCTTAGAAAAGTAATGTCAAACTATCGAAATGTAATAGGGCAAATAATACCTGATGAGAGATAACAGCCTCTATATTTGCTGCAATTTGTAGCAGTAAAATTTAATTAATCATGAAAGCTATTTGGCTACTAAATAACGTGCTGTTCTTTTATTATTGGTAATTAATTAATCATTTTTACGAGATGGGTTGTGTTGACTTACACTGCTTGTCTAATTTTTGCTGATCGATGTTTACGTTTGTAGCTGTTGATTCTCGAATAATATAGTGAGCCTCGAAATTAGTTTTATATAATAAAGGAAAATTTGGGAGAAAGAGACTATCCTACAATATAATTTTATTTAATCAACTTCAAACCATGAGATGAAAGCAGAATAATTTAAAAATTAATTCTCGTTAATTATCTACTGTCTTATTAAAAAGTGAAATATAATACATTTAATTGTGTTATTTGTTCATGAGAGAATTTTTTAATTTTGTAGGTTTATTTAGAGATAGTGACCTAATTGCATAAAACAGACAATTTGATGTAGTGTGATATATTTATTCATATAGTAGGTAGGTACCAACTTAATTTCTGATTATGCAAAGTTTGAAAATATGGACTATGTGTTACATACAGTTTTTCTTATTTAATGAGTAAAATAAATTCTGTATGGGATAGAGCCCGTTTTAAAACTTGAACCAGAAGGTAACATAAAAGTGTAATTCATATGCTTAATTTATTATATAATTTTCTAATTATGTTTATGTATGTTACTACATAACGTACTAACATACGACGCAGAAGAAGAAGAAATACGGCGTAGAAGAAGATATTATATCATTCAAAAAATACAACATTTAGACGTAGTAATTAGGTACCATTACTATTATTTATACAGATTTATACAGTTTCTTTATTTAAATTTTGCGTAAAATGTAAAATTAAACTTACAAAAATAAAGTAAGCAATATATTGCTTTCCACATCTCTCGATGTAAACATAATACGAACACACATTAAAATTTAAAAGCGATTTAAAAATTTTACAACTTAAATAAATATACAAACTTTGACCTATTTTGACGTGCAATTAACTTTTTTTTTTAATTAATTAAGTTTGAATCTTAAAGACGATTTACTATTCATATAGAAAACAATTTGAATACATGGGCTGAGATACTTTAAAAAAATGGAACTGCTTATCCTTTGAATATATTGTTTACTATTATTATTAATAATATTCGCGAAGTTTACGCTCTCATTTAAGTAATAATTTTTCCAACTTATGTGAACACAAAAATTATTTAAAGTTAATTATATACCTTAAATGAAATTTTTTATTATTAACGAATCGCAAAAATGAAACGGGAATCTAGTTAATCTATTCATGCACGTCATTATTCCTACGGTCCATATAAAGTAACATAATGGTCCTAGTAGCAAAAGAATTCTATTATACACCTCTGTTAACTTATTTAGACTACAATAATTTATTATACCTATAATTATTATATCTCGACGTGGTAAGCGCTGAGAGAAAAATTTTGGCGCTTGGTTAAATAAGTACGAGTAATAGCAGTTTTCTCAACCTTGCTATAATTGAAAATGTTGTAGGTACACATACAAAAAATACTCCCATATAACTATCTGAATTTGATTTATATACTAAACGGAATCATGAATGCATTTGTAAACGCTTGATCAATTTTTATTTAATATTCAAACGCATCAGCCACTTATCTATGGGTATTATTTACAATAATGGGATTGCCTACATTCAAATAGCAACCACAATTAACTACCTCATTTAGGTCCAGAAATAGTTAAGTTCCATAGACAATGAACAACCAAATAATTTGCGGAAAAATTCAATTTGATAGAAATTTATATAAAAATAAACGAGTTACAAAAATTTTGTAGAAATTATTTCTAATGTGCTATATTTGGCACAAGTTGACAAATATCAAACTGATGCAAAATTAAGTTTAGCAAAATACCCGCCCACGGTGATCAAGAAATGATTAGAGCCAATAAAAAATTATTTTCTATCTACAGAGGAAAAGCAAAATACGAATAATTTCAATCTACCAGTTTGACTGATTCTGTTACATTTAGCCAACATAATAAAATATTTAAAAAATTTTTCCAACTAATTTAGACAGTACGAAAGGTATCATTTTAAAACTGTTTTTATTTCTGTATCATCAGATCACGAACTCCTTTCTAGTATTTGGACTTAAAGTTAACTGACTTTCAGCATAATTAGGGAAAGGTAGCAAATAAAGGCTACACATTTTATTATTAGATACTATCTGATATAATTTCACATTCATTAAAAACAAATAAATTCATTATTTCGTAAATAGCGAGAAAGTGCATTATTGTGTCAGTTTGAAAGTTCCAAATATGGGCTACCACAAAAATGTGTGATAAATATTTGGTTACCAGATATATTGGTCGTGATAAGTGGAAAGTAAATAATTCAGCTACCTAATACTTGCAAAAATCACACACATAATCATCTTTTTCGACCCCAGTGCACTCGTTATTAGTAGTGATGTGACGAGTCGAATACTTTTTAAACTCGAGTAACTCGAATTCGAAATATTTTCAACTCGAGTTAATACTCGAGTAATTTTACTCGGCTGCGCGCGCACTTTGTATCATTAATAATTAAAATAACGTTAAAAATTATTAAATTTTAATCATTTAATCTTTTTTATGAGTTGCGACTTGTGAGTTTTTGAAAAGGCAAATCAGTTAGTAAAAAACTAATAATAATTTTGCATTGCTTTGATGCGTTCGTCTCGTTTATAAAATATTATTTGTGCTTGTGCAGTTTGCGTGCGCATTTAAAACTCCCCAACTCGAGTTGCACAAAAAAACTACTCGAGTTATTCCAATACAGACCTTACTCGAGTTTTAACCCGAGTAATACTCGAGTCGTCACATCACTAGTTATTAGCCTACAAATTGCATATAAGTCCGCCTTCTAATTACACACTATTTATTTAAAACCGTATTCACATACATCACAACATCCTAAAAAATTTTGATTTAGGTACAATTTTCCAGAAGAATTGTTTTCCATTTTTCAATCGATTCCATATCGATTGATTTACTAAAATTATATGTAATTTCTAATAATAATATTTAGGCTTGTTAACCAATGTTAAAGAAAAATTGTTAGTTTCTGGTCAATTTTGTATATTTTCAAAATATCAATTCGATATATTTTTTCGCGAGAATGGCAGTTAAAATTTTATAAATAGTTGGAAAGCAATTTGGAATTTCGGAAAACGGTTCGTTTATTAATTTATTTATTTAAGTAAGTTGATAGCTTTTCGTGGGCACATTTTTGAATTTGCTCTTGTCTTGGCATTTTCCAGTTATGAGTAGTTTTTATGGCTTCCTCGGGCTTCTTTAACATTTATTATCTTAATTTCAAGATTATCCATGTGAGCAATATTCTTTAATCTTTTACTCGTAGTTTCTTCGTTCCACCAAATAAATTTTTCGTCATAATTTTTAGGATGTTCCCATATATTCGACCAAAATTCAGTATCTAACCTCTTTAATTTTAGGAAGTCCTTCATAATGTTATTAATATAATAATAATAATAATAATCTTTATTAGGCTACAAAAAATAGTAGTAGTTTAATACAACAACAACAAAATTTTCAGTAATCCTAACTGGTGGAGATCAGCAGTTGCTGGTTTTCATCTCAACTCGGCCTGGAAGAATTCTTCCACATCGTATAGCGCGCATTCGGTCAGTTGTTCTTTTATTACCCTTTTGAACCTTGCAAGGGGAAAATTTCTGATTTGTTCAGGCAACGAGTTGAAAATTCTGACTTGAAGATTTATGCCATCAGAGCACTTCAGTCGGCTTCTCTCAATTCGTATCTCGTTTCTTTTTCTGGTTTGATGATGGTGTGTTGCAGTGTTTTCCAAAATTGTACGATCGGTCCTCACTCTTACTGCACTAGCATAAACATAGGCAGATGAGATCGTTGGAATGCGCAAACTCCGGAAGATTGGCCTACAGTGTGTTGTTGACGATACTCCCTCTAGTGCACGTATAGCTCTTTTTTGTAGTAGGAACACTTTCTTTAATTGTGTTGCATTACCCCAGACCAAGAGTCCGTACACCATTCTAGCATGAAACATTGAATAGTAGACCGCTTTAGCAGCATCTTTTCCAACTGCTTCTCTAATTCTCCTTATAGCATAAATATTTTTGCTTAAGGAGTTTATTAATATAGCCACATGATCATGCCAAGTTAACAAAGTGTCCATTATAATTCCCAAGTATTTTACTGCAGTCTTATCCTTTTGGTCAATTCTCCTAGATGCAGTGAATTTAACCTTTTGAGTCTTGTCCACATTTAGCATGAGTTTGTTAGTCTCAAACCAATCCGTGACTTCCTTTTGTCGATCATTTGCTTGGTCATTCTCTTCCATGACTAGGGCCGTATCGTCTACATATAAGGTGGTGTCACATTTTACATTATGTGACAGATCGTTAATGTACAGAACAAAGAAGAAGGGGCCCAAGATGCTTCCTTGCGGTACACCACAGTTGACTTCCCACTTTTGTCCTAGCTGTCCATTCCAAAATACTACCTGTTTACGATTTCGGAGGTATAACTTGATTATTTCAAATGCCTTCCCTCTGAATCCATAGTGTTGAACTTTGTCCAAGAATATATTGTGATTCATCATATCAAAAGCCTTTGCCAAATCATAGAAGATAGCTTGGCACTTTAGTCCACCTTCCAGCATTTTGTAGACGATTGATGTCAGCCGTAGTACTGCGTCGATGGTGTTTTTCCCTTTTTGATAACCAAATTGCTCCTTCGTAAAAGATGCATTTTTTTGTAAAAAATTTACTAGGCGACTATAAAGAATTTTTTCAATTACCTTAGAAAAGATTGGTAATATAGATATGGGCCGATAGTTGTTTTTAATAATATGACAGAGTATTATCGATATTTCATTTGTAATTAATTTTATAATTTTTGTGTTTATGTTGTAGATATCAAACGTAGCTGTGTTTTTAAGTTTCTTGATTATATTGCTTATTTCGATTTCTGTTGTGGGTTGCAAAAACATTGAATTTACAGTACTTGGTATGGCAGAGTTTAGGTATTTTATGTGGTTTTCTGTTGTCTGCGGATTTTGAGCGATTGAGTTTTGAGCTATGCTAGCGAAATATGTTCCGAAGTTGTTTGCTGTGAGAGTATTATTGTTGGGTACGACATTTTTCCTGCCCAGTTCTTTATTGATGATCGTCCATGTTGTTTTCGCTTTGTTATCAGATTCGTGGATTTGTTGTGCCTTTACTTGTTTTCTGTGTTCATTTAGTTTTTCAATAAATAATTTTCTCATACTGTTGTAGTATGTTTTGACCTCTGCATGACCACTTTTATATTGTGAGTGCAAGGTTTTGACTTGCTTATTCAGCTTCAGGAGTTCAGTTGTGAGTTTGATTTTTTTGTTCTTGGTTTTAAAAGTTCTTATTGGAAATGCAGATTCAGCTTGTTCTTGTACAATTTCATTAAACCTTTGGAATTTCATGTTTGCATCGCTTTCATTATAAATTGGTGTCCAGTCCATATTTTGTATAGATTGTTTAAATTTATCTATTCGCTTGATGGAAAACTTTCTTCTTTCTAATGTATCTTTCTTTTTAGGTTTATCATTTTTCCATTCTATGCAGATTGCTTCATGATCAGATATATTTGCATCGATAAAATCTGGCAAGCAACCGAAATTAGTGAAAATATTGAATATATCTATAAAATATATTATTATTATTATTTAAAAACATTTTTATTGTTTAACGACAATTTAGAACCAGAAAATATTTATAAAGATAAAATATAAAAATACTTAAATTAAATTACCTACTTAAAATTGGTTTATTATTAATTCGTGAAATTAAATATGTTTTATTTTTAATAAATAACGAATTAAGGAATAATATTAAAAGTTATATTTACATTATTTGTAAATATTTTTTATAACATTTATCTAGCCTTTATCCTCGACATCTAAATTTTGGGTGTGAGATTATTTAACAATCAAACAGATAATTGCAAAAATTAATATTAAGTTATCAATGCAATTTATCCAATGTAATAAAACAACAATATTAAAATATTTTTATATTTTATGCGTCTAAATTAAAATGCATTTAATATTAAGTAGGTATTTAAAAAAACTTAAATATTTATAAAAATATTTTTGATATTATCCTACTATCTAAAAAATAATCCGGTAAGTTTGGTATATAAGACCAAGTTTGTTATAAATAAAGGCAATAATGAGAATTGTTCAAAAATTCCTTCTTTGCTCTACAAAATGGTTTTGAAAAAATTATCTAGCTATGTAAGTACACAATTATATTATAACGAAGAGAAAATTTTTAACTATATGAATCAATTTATTTTATTGTAGGCATGCTCACAGCAAATTAATCAACAACAAACTAAATTTTCTAAAAATTTGGCATTAACAATTCAAGAAACTGCGCTGAAAGCATCATCATCTTTGGACTCCATAAATGTTGCAAATTCATTAGACAAGCAAACCTTACTTTCAGAAACCAATTACTTCACAAGCGATTTAAACGGGAGAATTTTTAATTTGCAGAACTTTGCTGTAGGTCAATGTTCTGCAGTGGTTTTTTCAATATAAATTTTTCATTTATTCCAATTGCAGTTGAAATTGGATGACGGTTCTAGTACCAAGAAGCAATTGTTACAAATAATTGAAAGAATGGTCGAAACTTCATATGGTGTTCAACATTCGTTCAATATCGACCCTGACTTGTTAAAAGTTAAATTAAAAGCCAGCGTTGAACAAGTTAGTGGAGAATCCAACGATATGTTAAAAGTTCTGTTGGAAGAAAACAATCCTGGTAAAACTTTTGTTTCCTAATTATCCAAAGGGTTATGATTTTGTTTTAAATAGATTACAAGCAGAAACTGTTAGATGTTCTCAACGACATGCTATCTGTTACTGACAAAATCAAAATTCGTAATCAAATAAGGAATGAACGTTCCGAAGTACTGGAAAAACTCTTAGATGAAGCGTTTGAGGGTGTCTGGAAGGGGTTAGATAGCTTTAATCTGGACGACCAGGTAATTCTACAACATGTCGTGCACTACACCCGCCATGGCGTACAACATATGCAGAGAGTTGTCCACTATCTTCACGCCAATGTATGTGTGTTAAATTTTGAAGATTTTTTGAAATGTTTTTTTAAATTAAATAGGGAAACCATTACGACAGAAGCACTCACCTATTGTTTGACGGTGCTGGTAATGAAATGCACAATCTCTTGGCTAGTTTACAGCAAACGTTTCAGACAACCAACAGTGTTAAGGAAATGAAGAATACCATTCGTACGAAAGTACATGCAGGATGTGGTGCCATGAGAAATTTGGCAACTTTACGTGATTCTGAAGACAAAAATGGTATGTCACCTGACACTTTTTATATTATTTATTTTACTGTTTGTAAACGTTTGTTTATTTAAGGATCAAATACCCTGCGAGAAACTGTGGATGCTGTAATAACTGACACTCTTGCTAATACTTATCAATTGGCAAGGGGACTGGAAAACTCTGGAATACTGGATTAAAAATTGAAATATCTATGTATATACTTAATACCTAGTAATTTTCACGTAGTATGGGTTTTAGCTTTAGCACTGTAGAAATATTATTATTGAAAATAAATCATTCAAGTTTAATAAATAAGAATTAAAAAAGTTTGAAACTATTATTTTTCATCTCGTTGCAACACAAACCGTTCCAAGTGTGTAGCACTACCTCGGTGATCCACCTGTTCGTGTGCGGCATAGGTTTCTCTCTCAGTAAAGGAACTGAGTCGAAGCGTTTTCCAGATAACTTTTCGACTCAATCAGAAATAAATTCGTTAATTTGAATCGTCTAGATCTGCCCATAATACTTGCACTTATCTCAGCCAGAATTGGTTAACATCGAATTAACTACACATTATGCATCAGTCAACTATTACTTGACTGTAGAGTGTAGACTAAACTGTAGATTCCAAATTTTTGTTCCATTTGGATGTTGCAATTCAATGTAATGTAAACCCAATCTGTATTAAATTCAATTTTGATACAATAGCGCCTTAATAGTTGAGCACAATATTGCAATTCTATAGTATTGATACAATATTGATTATCTATATTGGGGCAATTAGAATTATTTAAAATTATTTTCTGAATATTGATACAATATCAAAGTCCAAAAAAAAATTATTGAAGTTAAAAACCTACAAATTAAAAAAACCCATAAGCGGCGTTCACGGTGAGGTTGGTGTCTTACCTTGCTTAGGAATATAGAAGCTATCAGATTTAAGTAATTTTTAACCATAGAAAAGGATAAAAAAAAATTTTTCAATCTGATTGTGCTTGCGAAGCTTTTATCCAAGCAAGGTAATACAAGAATTTCTATGTGAAGACGCTTTATAAACGTCAAAAAGTTTCGTCGTCCGTCGGCACGGGGTCTACCATGTAAATTTTCTGGACCGGTAGACGGCAAAAATATAATGTACCTACTAAAAACAAAACTAATAGAAACTTATGGTGCAACGATGTCTACTACTATAGGTTAAAATATAGTAGTTTTCATCACAAGGACGTAAAACGCCATTTTACGACCGAGGAGCGAAATTTGTGACCCAAGGCGGAGCGTTAGCGGAGCCGCGGGGAACAACCGCTCTCGAGGTCGTAAAAGCGTTTTACGGCCGCGCAGGTGAAAACTGGTTTTCGTTATGACGGAACTACGTCATCAAATTTTTTTATTTTGAAAAATTTGATAAAATTTTCTAAGTCCAAAATTCATTGAGACCTACAATGAACTTTCTTACATTTTTCGCAGGGTGTAAAATATGAAAAAGTACCTACTATGAACTTTTCCACTTTTTTAGAGGGGAGAAAAACAGACAAAAGTACCTGCCGGTAACTTATTTTGTGTTTACACAGGGTCAAAAAAAATTGTAACAATTTTTTCGTAGGACGTAAAATCGCTCTTTTCGTACCTGAAAACAGGGATGAAAAGTCTACTTTCCCGACCTGAATAACGAAAAATAGTTTTTATTCGATTTTAATGTGTTTATCAACCACTTCTTATGTTATTAAAATTTGCTCTAGATACATTTATCTTTTTAACATTAATTTACACATTTTATAAAAATTAGTAAGATTACGTAAGCAAAATATAATATGTCAGTGTTTGGAACATCAATCATGGTTCTTGTCAGTATGAAGATTATAATCGATGAATCCTAGCTGGGTCAAATGTTTTAACAGCGTAAAATTGCATTTAATTAATAATTTCATAGTTAGTTGACGAATTTAGGTTCTCTTTCTCTTTGTTCAAAATGCATTTCATGCATGAAATGAAAAATATCTTAAAATTTTAGTTCTTCTTCGTCAATATTTGCGTTTTTCAGCCCCCCCCCCCCATTTTGAAGGAATTTTTTTCCTTCTCATTACGTGTAAAAGATAATCTAAAAGCACATTTTCAATATAGTAATTTCTAGGTATCTTATGTAATAATAAATTATAAATTAATTATAAAATTAATTATAAAATAATAAATTAATTAATTAAATTATGTAATAATAGTAATAACAGTAGTTAAAATGCAACGATTTTAGCGTTTCATGATAGAATTTATAAAAAAATCTGTGTTCCTTTCAAATATCGCCCAATTAACTTGACACGGTTTGAAGTAGCTATTAATACAGTTTACACTTGAACCCTAACTTACTAATCAAAGTGCAATTCAAATTAACTCGAGTTCGATGGCACAATTTTCAGTGAAGTGCATTTTAAAACGTCAAAAATAGTAAGTATTATGATTCATATGGATATTTATAATCGGGGTTCGTAACAATTTTGGCCCACCGTTTCGTTAAGAAATTGATGCGTAACGAAGTAATTTCGGAGGTAATATAATATTTTATGAAACGTGAAATTTTACAATAGCAGTGTTCAGGAAGTTCCAATAATACACATGATTTACTATGTGATAAGTTTTTGTGTAAGTTTGAAGGGAGCAAACATCATTTTTCGTCTTTCGTGAACAATTGAAGAAAAAATCGGTGTGGGTGATCTTGTTATCAAACTTTTGCACGAGTGTGAAAATTTCTCGTGATAAAATTTTTCCAATGTAGGTGAAATTTGATCATTTTTGATGTAGGTGTAAGCTCAGTTTATATTGTGACTGTACAAACATCATAATGCAAAACGTATTAAAATGCAAACATTTTAGCAAGTTGCGTCTACCTTGTCATGATATCATCAACAGTACAATGGATAATTTTCGAAGACCCTTCAATATTATCGATTTTACATTAAAAGACGACGAATATAAAAGAACTTTGCCAAGTTTTTAAGGTGTAGGTAAATGACCGACAATGCCAGGATGAAATGGTAAAATCTAAGCACAATAGGAATGCTTGCTGCTTTATTAGATTATTACACACTTCAAAAAACGGTAACAATGCATATTGTGTAATAAAATGTAAAACAAGTTGATAATATGCCAAAGAGTTAAAAACGTAAACCACAATTTTAGATCATTTATTCAGGATCAAGGTTGATACAAAAAAATTTTTGATACACACTAAAATGTGAATCACCGAGTTAGAATATCTGCTCCAATTAATACGTAGAATCAATCCAAGTAAGGAATAAAATTTAGGTAGTGCGCTTTCATTATAAAATATATTTTCAAAATTTATTCAAAAATTAAAAACGCAAAACTTACCATTTATAATGAAATAATGTAAAAGCAGGAAAAAGCACTTTCGTAACATTTTTACGTACCGAACGTTTTGTTAGTTTTCGAAAAAAATTAGTTTCGCAAATTTCGAATCTGACCTGAAAGCGTCGCGTCGTCTTTAAATATTCGCGGTTAGAAGTCAAATATCTCGACGCGACGTCGACTTCGTGTACGATCAGACGCGCACGCACTGCCTCACGTGCGAGCTTTTCATTTAAAAAGCTCCGAGTTTATTATTGTTTAACCCTTCACTGCATCGTGATGTTTATAAACAACATAAATTTAAATCACCTGTAAAAATTTAAACTTTTGGATTTATTTGAACTTTTTTCTTTAAACAATGCCACGATATATCTGAGATTCTTGCTATCACGTGCAAAAGGTATAAATTTCAAAAGATAAGCAGATTTCAGCAGATTACTCTTTCGAAGTCGTGAATCTGATGTGATTGCTTGTTACTGCATATTTCGCTCCGTATTCATTTATTAATTATTTTCGTTTTAAATTGTTTTTTTTATTGTTGTGAAGTGATATTTAGTTTAGAAAGGTATTGTTTAACAAATTTATTTAATTTATTTGTAAATTAGTGCAAAAGAAAATTTTTTATAGCAAATAACATAATTAGAAAAAAACATCATTTTATTCGATAAAAAATATTCCTTGCAAGAAATATTTTTTTTAATATTTTTCCATATATCAGGAAACCACAATAAACAAAATATATTTTTTTTAAGGCAAAAAAAAATGTCATGCAGTGAAGGGTTAAAATTACGTATTCTAAAATTTTGTACGAAATTAGAAGGTTTACTGACTTGTAGGTTATGGTTTTAAAATTAAATTTGTAGTTTAAAAAAAGCGCGGAAATAGTTGAACATTTTTACTTTTATAATGGATATTATATTTTTGTTAGTTTTCATTGAATCTGATCTTGCTACAAAAGTTATTTGTATTTTGTATTATAATATTTCAGAGTTATAATTAAATTTTATGCGTGATTATGAAATAATAATAATTATCATTTTCATCCTAGTGAGAATTAAAAGAAAATGAAGCTGATGTCTTAAATTTCCATTAACTGGTACAAATTTAAAACGGTTATTTTCAAAATATAAAACGCCGAATATTAAGTTACTTATTTAATAAGTTTTAAAATAAGTTTGTTTTAATTTAGAAAGATTTTCCAACTATAAAATAAAACAAATATATATAAAGTCAAACTTAAATTACTATCTGATTCATAACATAACTCTGGGGGGGGGGGTCAACGATCCAATGATGAAAATTTTAAATTCTGCCAAAAGAAACTTTGGCAGCCTTGACACTAAAAAGTGAATGAGGGTTTAATTCCTTTATTACAGGTCTTTATGGTACGGGTAAGTTAATTAAGTCGAATTAAATAAAGATAAAATAGGATTATAATATATTTAATCTAATAGAAGGCGTAGGTGATTCTGTCATACAAATATGAAAACAGGAAGTATGTTAAAAATATATTTTTCAGTCAATTTATCAAAATTATTTAAAAAATTTCCTTAATTATCGCCACAAAAAGCAATTCAAAAATTTTTCAATATTAAAAGCACTGTCTAATGCTGTGCTGGATATTTTAAAGAATTGTTAGTTTCCACCAATTTTAAAGTTGAAATTAAGATTCCAATATTTGTTGATCAAGTTGCTTAAATCGTACTTACACTAGATCATCAAAAGTTTTTCACAAAACAGAAATTTGAAATGGTGGATTAACTTAAATAATGGAAAGATAGAAAATATTAGCTGCCCCACGGCTACCCATTTAATTTTTCCTTGTTTTTGACACATAATCATCCTTTTCGGCCTCAGCACACTCGTTATGGGCCCACAAATTGTACATCAGACACTTGATCCATATTTCACCATGACTATCCTCTGCAAAAGGTGCATCCCAAAAACATGAAAGTTACGTCAACTGTGTCTTGCGGAGTCTAGGAATCAGGAAACTCATTATAATCGCTGTCATCATCTGAAGGCACAAAATCTTTCTCGGACTTGGACTATTTGTGGGTTATTGTGCCCCCCCCCAAGTAGCATTTTGAAGCTAAATTGCAATAAATTACTGCAATATTGCTGAAAATTGCAAACTTGGGGCCCTGCTTTCCTTTTCTTGTTCCCTTACCTTTTTCTGGTCATGTTTTCTTACTTTTAACCTTGCTGAGAAATATTTTAAATGAAATTTTTCGTCGATATTATTCATTTCATCCCCAATGCAATGCAGTCATTGGTGTTGTCTGATTCGATAGCTCTAGAATCCTGGCTACTATTTATCAATTATTATTTATCACCCGTGTCAAGTTTACATCATCTCGAAAGGTGGTGGAAATCTGATAAAAGACATTTTCTGCCTTCATCTCGTGAATCTTCGCCTTCAGGTCGTCCATTTCGTACATCCAGCCTCTCCGCATTTGCACGTCCTCCTTAAAGGAGGTGCTTTCCTCATGAAGGGCACTAACATTCTTTATCTCTGCTTCAAGAGCCCCGATTGTTGCCTCTTGGGCCTCCAATTTTTCTTGCAGGTAGGAGAGCATTGCGTTATGCTTATCCACGACATTTCTAACCTACTTCTGACCAAGGCCGATGCTGTAACATTCAAGTCCGACAACTTTCTCGCTGGTCACTCTTTGTCGAGAGATTGGATCAAATCATCATCTTAAAATTATATAGCCAAAACAATATCTGGAGAAATTGTAGAAAATTTGAAAATAAATCCCTCAGTTGTGACAAAATTCAAATTTGCACTTGTTCGTTACTTTTATTTGTGCTTAAATTTTTACTTGTGTTTGTGACTGTGTTTCTAATAATTTATTATTATGCTACAATTTACATATTTTTCTATTTTTTCCATGCCTCCCCCTGGTTTTCATATCCCTCGAATTTTCAATTATTTCTAGTCCTACCCTGTCACAAAGATATAAATAAAATGTCTTTAAAGTATTTTAGAATAAAATTTCTATTTATATATTCTGCACTTACAGTTAAAATTTTATTGTTTTAACGGTTAGTTAAGTTCTATCAAATTTACAATTCATAAAACTAATTTTTGTTCAACATAAAACCTGTTATTTTTTCCTCCAAACTCAAAAATTAATTAAATTATTAAAAGCGACAAAATAATGTTTTATTTGACATTTAAAGATTTGAATTTTAAGAAACCCAAATCACCATCTTTTACGAAAAAAAAAAAAAACAGTTTTTCTGGGACACACAAAGTCAAATTTTGGTCAATTGTCAAATTGAGAGAACTGCGAAGAAGATCTTTAGACCATTACTTTCCTATGTGTGGTAAAATGAAATCAAATATAAAACAAGTCATAACAATCAATAATTTGAAAATGAAAATACGAAATTTTTGTATAATTTATTGATAATAATAATAATCAAACCCTTCAAAATCATGTACATAATACATTAATTTATACATTAGCACGAACTGGTACAGATCTTTGGAGAGCAGCAGCTAAACGATTTCCCAAGTCAGGATCAACTTGGGAAAAGTTACTAATAGCTCGCTGTTGAATAGTGTCGTTTGCAAACTTAATGGTACTTGCAAGATTATTTATTAACCGCGTTCTTTCGCCTGCAGTCAATACTTCCTTATAGAACTTTCTTGGCTGTGTATAATTATCGTCATCTCCGGTATCGTATTTTCCAGATTCACCGTCTATATGATATCTTGGTGCCAACTTTGCAGCTTCTTTCGATGGTACAGGACCTTTAAAACTATTTGGGTGATAATTTGGAGCGCCGTCCTGATTATCAAGAACACCTTTTCCATCTCTGGTATAATTACATACTTTATTATGTGGCGAATTCACTGGAAGTTGTAAATAATTGGTTCCTAGTCGATAACGTTGTGTATCGACATACGAAAATAAACGTCCTTGCAGCATTCTGTCTGGTGAAGCTCCAATACCGGGAACAAAGCGAGCTGGATCAAAAGCCAACTGTTCTACTTCGGCAAAATAATTGCTAGGGTTTTTATTTAACACAATTTGTCCTACTTCAATTAACGGAAAATCTTCTTTATACCAAACCTTGGTAACATCAAACGGGTCAAAACGGTATGTATTGGCTTGTTCCACTGTCATTATTTGTACATAAAATTTCCAAGAGGGAAAATTTCCTGAAGCAATGCTATTATATAGATCTCTCAAAGCATAATCAGGATCTGACCCAGCTAACTTTTGAGCTAGTGCTACATCTAAGTTAGCCACACCTTGATTTGTATGAAAATGGAATTTGCAGTAAGAAAGTACACCTTGAGCATTTATGAAAGAATAAGTATTCGATCCAAATCCATGCATTTTTCTATATCCGTCTGGAATTCCTCGATCAGAAAAGAAATACAGTACTTGATGCGTTGATTCTGGTCTTAAAGTTAAAAAATCCCAATAAGCATCCCAATTCCTTATATTGGTGACTGGGTTTCGTTTCTGAGAATGTATAAAACTTGGAAATAAAATTGCATCGCGTATGAAGAATACAGGCGTATTATTTCCAGTTAAATCCCAAATACCATCTTCGGTATAAAATTTAATTGCAAATCCACGAGGATCGCGAACTGTGTCGGCGCTTCCCAATTCTCCAGCAACTTGTGAAAAACGCATAGCGATTGGTGTCTTTTTCCCAATTGTTTGAAAGACTTTAGCGGCAGTGTATCTCGTTATATCCTGAGTTACTTCTAAATATCCAAATGCACCTGCACCCTTCGCATGTACAACTCTTTCTGGAATTCTTTCTCTATCAAAGTGGCCCAATTCGTCTATAAAGTATCTGTCTTCTAAGAGCATTACTCCATGAGGACCTGCTGTTAAACTGGCATCCTGGTAATCGACTGGTTCTCCTGAAGTTAAGGTAGTATAACAATCGGAATTCTAAAATTCATGAAGTGAACTGATAAATCAAATTACATTAGATTGAAAAATCAAACTTACTGTATGGCTTGCGCCGTAATCGTTAAGTTGATTATCAGCTGGTGCTCGAGAATTGCTATCTTTTCCGTCAGTACTCATTTTATTAATCAGGTACAACTTGTGTTAAAGCTGTTCTCGGTCAATTTACTAATCCAAAACGGTGCAATTATTATGTTTATATATGCATATAATAGCAAAGATAATGCAAATGGAGGAAGTGGTTAAAAGTTTGTTGTTATTATTAATATACTCGTAATAGAACTGCTATTTTATTAAAACCTGCATTAACAATTCTCAGTATTGAATAAAAATCAAAACGAAGATATTTTAACAAATTATTTCAAGTTTTGCCAATTGTAACGATTCTTTATTTAGTTTTTTCTTTTTCAAAATTTCTGATTTTTTGATATCGTTAACCTGCATAACAGAGAAACCACAAAAATAATTAAACCGCAATAAACTGTTATTTTGCTAAAGATATTTACTTACGTTGGTTTTGATTAGATTAGATTTGTTTTTTTGCAATAGAAAAATAAAATTTTATTAGAAGATTCTGTGATTTTTTTCCATAACCATATTATCTTCCAATACAGTTTTGGCATTCATTAATTACGTTGAGTTGGAAGACCATTGAAAGCCTTAGGTGGAGGAATCCAAACAGCCAGGCCAGTACTGAGGTCAATAGTTGAACCGCGGAGTAACTGAAAGCCATTTTCTAGACACTTTTTTCTCTGATGATTCATAAAACACCCTTAAAGATTTACGCAATGTCATGTTCAAGCTGTCCTTTTGGAGTCCACCAAGTCTCGACCTTCCTCGCCATGGCAAGTCACCTTGTGATGGAGTTAAAGCCGGAATCCATTAGGTGCCCATTAAGTAAGTTTATTCCAGGATGGACCTCCTGCACCATGGAGACCATGGGTTTAGGTCATTAATCGCTTGCAGTTATCCCAGTTTATTTTCTGGTTCAAACCTGTATACACCATGAGTAACTCGTGCGTGAAGGTCATCACCCTTTCTAGATTCTAGTGTAAGTTACCTTCTGTGCCTCTTGCGACCGTCGCCATCAAGAAAACACAGAAGATTTACACCTCTTTTAGGTCACTAGAAGATAATTCCACGGTCTCACACAAGGCCGCTGCTATATTTTACCCGCCTTGATGACCTAGCTTTGATGGAATTATAAACAACTAGTTAACATCAGGGGGGGGCGGTTTCCCTTAGTGCTGACCTTTCGCGCCATCATTGATTAAGATCGTTACCATTTAGGTTACCCTTCAGGACTGACTTCCTGCTCCATGGAAGCCATGCGTTCAGGTCTTAAGTCCATTCTATGTAGTTCCCATCCGGCAACGTTCTTCAAGGTTCTAAGTAGTACAGCCTGCGCAGTCAGGTGCCTTACGATTGGTAAACAAGGAAGACAGATTCTATACCCCACGTTCTTCATCCTTCCTGATAAGCATGCACCCTGCTTTCACAGGGTAGCCGTTCTTATTCAGCTTGCACCATAGCCGCATGTTCTGGGTGCCTATACCTAATTCCAATACTAATACTGGACATACGTGCATCGTGTACAAACCTTGTCATTACGTGCAATTTGCTTTAATGTGTATCACTAAATTACCAGAGATACCACGTGGAAGTTTGCAAGTAGTTTTCTTGGGACAAGACTCAAGTAGATAAAGTAGGCGCAAGGGCACTCAGGGCCGGCAGCCTGATTTGTGATCAGTCGTCATCTTGGGTGGGTACACCAAGCTACATCTCGTCTTTCGACAGGACACACATCTCCGGCAGTTGTGGACAAACGAGTATTTTCACACAAAAATGGATAGTTTTGCATTTGCCCAATTCTTTTTTAATATAAGTGAAGTAATTATTTTTCTGATAGGCTTCAAAAGATTTGTATCCCTATTACTTTCCCTGTTTAATATTATCACATTTTTAAGACATTTTAAAAAACAATCTTTTATTCTGAAAATTTTAATAAACAAAAATATCAGTGTATGATAAAGTCACTATGTTGATTAGCAAAAATTTACTATTTTCTGAAAACTTCATAGTGCTTATTAACGAAAATGTTCGTTGGATTTACAAATCTGTTCTTTGTATTAACGAAATTTTCCGTTGTATTTATGATACACTGTTTTTATACAATTTTATCACGTTTTAAAATTAAATGCAGTGATTTCTAGTCAATGAAACTAAATTCGTGGTTGTTATTATGAATACTATTTTGTCAATGTATTTCCTTTGCGGTTACATGACAAGTGAGATGTAAAAAATAATAGTAGTAGTATGTAGTATGTACAGGGTGCGGCAGGGGAACTATCTTATTTTAAAAATGAATAACACAAACAGTATAGGAGATAGGAGTTTGATTATTTTTTAATATCACAGAGAGACCTTTAAAGTTTTTATTTACTACGTTTTAAAAATTATATCATTAAGGTGGCCTCCGTTCTGGTCAATGCATTGAGATAGTCGAGTTTTGACGCTTCTCTCCACTCTTTCCATTATCTTGACGGGTATGTTATTGATAACAGCTTGAATATTCTTCTTCAGTTGAGCTGAGAGTTGAAATAGATGAAAATGAAACTCATCGCTGAAGAACACAAGGGCATCATGAGGCATATTGTTAAGAACGACTTCGCATACATTTTTTTCGTAAAAGAAATTCGCTTGAATTACGATTTTGTACCAATACCAATTTATATGGATGAAATTGCAGTTATTTATGAAGAATTCGTCTGACAGAACGATCAGACATCAACAGCAGTTCCATGTTTGCGTTCACATCGCCTAGGACAGTGATGGCGAACCTATGGCACGCGTGCCATTGATGGCACGCGACACAATATTTTGGGCACGCCACCGATAAAAAAATACACTATTAAATATTATATTTAATTATCTGATGGCACGTCTATGGCCTCATTAAACATTTATTTAGAAAAAATGGCACGTTGATACATAAAGGTTCGCCACCCCTGGCCTAGGAGATCGCAAAATTGACTGCCTAACCTGCTCAATGTTTTCGGGTATCCTGATCGTTCTTGAACCTCCAGGATCTTTTTCTGCACAGCACCGGTTTTCCTAAAGCTGTCCACCCATAAAAGAATTGATTTCCGATCAGAAACACGCCCGCGGGCGCGATATTGAAATGATTTCGGAATGCACGTTGCGTAGTGATGATTGAACAGCAGTTTGAAAAGTAGGCTTCTCAGGCGAACGCGCGCTCCTCCCTTGTCCACTGCATGATCGTTACAAATCCTACATGACAGAAAACTTTAAGTTCCGATCTTTCGAATGAACGCCACCCCAGCCATCTCGGATTAATTGTCGCTTCAGGGCGCGCGTTTCAAATAAGTATAAGTTCCCCTGCCGCACCCTGTATTAGCAATCAGCTAACCGAGTACGAGATCACCAAATACGATAATTATATTTACTTCATTATCTGTGAGATTCAACAGCAATAAAATATACGCAGAAGAGATCAAATCTTCAGTTGAAATAGTTCGTGCAAAAAGAGCACATTTTTCGTCCTCTAATCACTACTATTTTTCACATATAATATAACAAAACTTCCCCGAGTCCTTACGTCCAAAGATTTTTTATTTGCAATACCTACTGTCGGGGATTTAGGGGGCTTGCTCAATAGTTGCAAGAAGGGAATTACATATTAATATTATTAACATAATAATCATTTTATTTATTTATAAATTCTCAGCTTGACTACAATCGTACTATTAATCAAATATTTCATCAATTTTTACATTAATTTATACATTAGTGTGCTATGGAATGACTTTCTGCAGAACTGTAGCCAAACGACGTCCTAGCTCTGGATCCACTTGTGAAAAATTACCGATTGCTCGTTCTTGAATAGCATTGTTCGCAAGCTTAAGGGTTCTGGCTATATTATTTATTGCCAGTGTTTTTTCCTCTGCATTCAACACTTCTCTATAGAATTTTCTTGCCTGTGTGAAATCATCTGCATCTCTAATATCATATCTTCCAGCTTCACCATTTACATGAAATCTAGATGTTAATCTTTCTACGCGTTTGCAAGGAACAGGACCTGAGAAACTATTTGGATGATAATTTGGAGCACCATCTTGATTATCAACAATAGCTGCCCCATCTCTGTTATAATTACATATTTTAAACGGGGTATTAACTGGAAGCTGTAAATAATTCGCTCCTAGTCGATAAAGTTGTGTATCGACATAGGCAAATAAACGTCCTAGCAATAATCTATCCGGAGAAGCTCCAATACCGGGAATAAAGCGAGCTGGGTCAAAAGAAATCTGTTCTACTTCGGCAAAGTAATTGGTAGGATTTCTATTTAACACAATCTGTCCTACTTCAATTAAGGGAAAATCTTCCTTGTACCAAACTTTAGTAACATCAAACGGGTCAAATTTGTATGTACTGGATTGTTCCACTGTCATTACTTGAACACAAAATTTCCACGACGGAAAATTTCCAGAAGCAATGCTGTTATATAAATCTCTAACAGCGTAATCAGGATCTGACCCTGCTAATTCTTCAGCTACATCTGGAGCTAGGTTAGCAATTCCTTGATTTGTCAGTAAATGAAATTTGCAATAAGTAAGTACACCTTGTGAATTTACAAAAGAAAACGTGTTGGTCCCAAATCCATCCATTTTTCTAAAACCATCAGGACTTCCTCGCCCAGAATTGAGAAACAATGTGCGTTGTATTGATTCTGGCCTTAAAGTTAAAAAATCCCAAAAACTATCCCAATTCACTAAATGGGTTATAGGATTTCGCTTTTGAGTATGAATGAAACTTGGAAATAAAATTGGATCGCGTATAGAAAACATAGGCGTATTGAGTCCAACTAAATCCCAAGTACCATCATCCGTATAAAATTTAATTGCAAATCCGCGGGGTTCAAGAATTGTATCGGCGCTTCCATTGTTTCTATTAACTGTGGAAAATCGAACGGCGATTGGTGTTTTTCTTCCAATTGTTTGAAATACTTTAGCAGCAGAATATCTTGAGATATCGTGAGTTACTTCCAGATATCCAAATGCACCTGCACCCTTAGCATGAACAACTCTTTCAGGAATTCGTTCCCGATCAAAGTGAGACAATTCGTTTATAAAGTATCTATCTTGTAACAGCATTACTCCACGAGGACCGGCTGTTAAACTAGCATTTTGGTAATCAACTGGCTCTCCAGAACTTAAAGTTGTGTAACAATCAGAACTCTAAAAATTAAGTAATACATTTCATTGTTTGAAAGATTTAATCTGTGATTTAACTTACTTTATGCGTGCTGGCATAATCTACAAGTTGATTATCAGCTGGTGGACGAGAACTGGTGTCAATTTTTCTTCTGGATGCTATTTCAGTATCATCATTATCGATGGAGCTACTTAATTGATTGGAAGACATAATTGATTAATTCACAATATTATTTGTACATTCTTATATTAGCATTTCGTGCGATAAATAACACACATTTAGGAAGTGGTCAAAATTTTGTTTTTATTGTTAAAATTGTTTGTTTTTGTTCCAATGAACTTTACGTTGTTTTTTTTAAGAATGGACTCAAATTTGGTCATCCATTTAATTACTTTATATGAATAATTATGATCATAAAAAAGAAATTTTTTCAAGAATAGAGTGTGATTTTTAGTATGTGTTATGTGAAATATAAATTAAACAAAAACTTAACTAAACGTTAAAATATTAAATTTTAACTGTAAGTAAAGAACAACCTACAAGAAAATTTTCGCTTCGAATATTTTGACGTAACTAAATGCGGAAAGTTTGAAAAACACATAATAGTATTGACTAAAACTTTTTTGTATTGGCTTAAGGCCTAATTCCACTCTAGGATTTTGGAAAACATCGAATATAGTATATTGAGTTTAAACAATACTTTAGTTTAGGATCATAAAAGCAATATCCAGGTGGTCCTATAACGGAAAAATTTTGTTGAAAGGATAAATTCTCAATTTTGTCGCAGCCTGTGATTACATTTTTATATTACTTTGTACTTTGCTCTTAAAACTTTAAACGCGTTTTTCTAGAAACCACATTTACATACTTGTAGGACAGATTACTTCAACACCGTGGTTTGGATCGATTTTAAATTTTGACATTAGCTTCACGATTACATTGTCTATAGAAGTACGTAGCCGTTTCTTGATTGAATGTAAACTTTTTATTTATAAACAATTTACTGCTTATTTTTTTAGCCAAAAATCGATTAACTTTTTCAAAACTGCACCATTCCTACAGAATTTGTTTAAAAAAGTACCCTAAGTACTTCTATAATAAATTAATAGTAATATTAGATTTTAAAATTTTTTAGTTTTAGTTCCAGATCTGGATACTTTACGAGAAACCCTTAGAGAAACCAGTCATCCCGTGAAGGAGTTTTAAAAGGGCGATTTCGTAGATTATCTCTGTCGTCACCATTTTGCATCAAAATGGTTATATAAATTATTTTTTTCATATTTCAATATGTGTTCAATAAACTCCCTGAAAAGAAACCCTATTCTTTTTTCCATATTCCCAAAGTAAATCATCAAAATCAGGCCTTTTTTTCGGCCGCTAAGTGGTGTTACCCCTTAAAAGATTTTAAGGTCAAAGCGAAAGCTTTAACTTCAAACTCCTCATAAACCTTATTTTGAACCTAATTTCCAGAATTGAGGGTAGTTTCAGACCTCTGTGGTAATCACATTTTTGATATGTTTTTCTTGATTCTTAACCATGAACTCCCTTAAGTAAACGTAGAGAAAAACCACCCCCTTAATTTGATGCTCAAAATTTCCTATTGCTTGGACTCTACTAATAGAATGAATATAGAAATAATCCTTCGTGTAGGGCACACCTTTGGTGTCCTAAGAATGATTGCAATGGTCATTTCTCTAAAAAAACTTTAAACGTTATAGTCGATCAGTAAAATTTCTTTTCTAAAAAATTTTATTTGAGAGGTCGTTAACCTGAACAACTGCAACCATAAAAATAAATAAACCACACGATAATTATTGTTATTTCTTGAAAGATAATATATTTGTATTTATTAGCAAAGGGAAACTGTCTTGAGAGTCATTCCATATGAAATCAACAAATCGGCAAAGCCAGCATATCTTAGATTTTGCTGAAACTTTGTGGAAATATTCTTTAGGGTTCTAACGACCAGAATCCAGAAGGTTTTAATTTTCGCACGCACCACTTCCGGTCCACACAAAATAAAGCAATTGAAATTGCATGAAAAGTCTTATTTTTTTGCTTTGCGGTTTTAGCTGTAAAATTTTTTATGTTAGAGATGTCTACTCGATCAAGGTGGCATTTTGAAGTAGAAACATGGTAGTTTCTAAAAAAAAATAAAAATTTACATAATTTATATATACCTGAAAAATAACATGGTACTGAAATTACATGTATTTTATTGATTTTTTGTGATTTTCAATGGACTCCAGTGTCTGCGCTGTTGAATATAAAAGTTTATCATTCTCAGATATTAAAGTGCATATATTGTAAGAGAACAAAAATTTAAAATCGACTCGTTCCATCATCCCGTTTTGAAAAAATCTTTGCTTCAAATTTTGAAATTTTGAGAATTTGCATATTTCAGGCTACAATTTGGACGTGTTTAGGAATAGACAAAAATTTGAAATTTACAGGATACTTAGTTCTTACCTTTAACTTCAAAAACCTTCAAAGTCCAGGTTGGTTATTTGCCCTCTCGCGGATATACAGGCGTTTAAAGATAAAGCTTTGCTTGAAATTTTAAAAATTTGCATATTTCAAGCTACAATTTGGACGTGTTTGGTAAGAGACAAAAATTTGAAATTTGCAGGATACGTAGTTCTTACCTTTAACTTCAAAAACCTTAAAGGTCCTGGTTGGTTATTTGTCCTCTCGCGGATGTACAGTCGTTTAAAGAGAAAGCTTTGCTTGAAATTTAAAATATTTGCTTGTTTTTAGGTTACAATTTGGACGTGTCTGGTAAGAGATAAAAATTTGAAATTTACAGGATATTTAGTTCTTACCTTTAGCTTCGAAAAACTTTAAGGTCCTTTTTGGGTATTTGTCCTCTCACAGATATACTAGTGTTTAAAGAGATGCAAAAAATATAGCGATTTGTTTCTTATTGCATTTAAGTTTTAAGTGTTTTAATAAAATATATACCTACTATAATATAAATATATATTAATATGAATATAATCCATATATTTATATAGGGTTATAATAATTATCTTTAAAAAAATATCTTTTATAGTACTTGAGCATATTCTTGGAATGTATCCATGTTAGGTGTCAAATAACTGAAGGGTTTTATGTTGTTCTATTGTTTTTGTTACAAAATAGTAGGCTTTGCGCACATTTCTATTGCTAGTGTTTTGTTTTAATTTTTAATCATGCTATTTTGCATATAATTATTTAGTTCGTTATTTTGTTTGTGAATTGATGTCCATGTGCTGTGCTCAGTGAAAAAAGAGAACAAAAACAATGAAGTGCTCGATTGGCTTGTTGTTAGAACCAGGACTTTGAAGGTTTTTGAATTTAAAGTTAAAGGTAAGAACTAAGTATCTTGTAAATTTCAAATTTTTTTCTCTTACCAAACACGTCCAAATTGTTGCCTGAAATATTCAAATTTTTAAAATTTCAAGCAAAGCTTTCTCTTTAAACGACTGTACATCCGCGAGAGGACAAATAACCAACCAGGACATTTAAGGTTTTTGAAGTTAAAGGTAAGAACTAAGTATCCTGCAAATTTCAAATTTTTGTCTCTTACCAAACACGTCCAAATTGTAGCCTGAAATATGCAAATTTTTAAAATTTCAAGCAAAGCTTTCTCTTTAAACGCCTGTACATCCGCGAGAGGACAAATAACCAACCAGGACCTTTAAGGTTTTTGAAGTTAAAGGTAAGAACTAAGTATCCTGCAAATTTCAAATTTTTGTCTCTTACCAAACACGTCCAAATTGTAGCCTGAAATATGCAAATTTTTAAAATTTCAAGCAAAGCTTTCTCTTTAAACGCCTGTATATCCGCGAGAGGACAAATAACCAACCTGGACTTTGAAGGTTTTTGAAGTTAAAGGTAAGAAGTAAGTATCCTGTAAATTTCAAATTTTTATCTCTTACCAGACACGTCCAAATTGTAACCTAAAAACAAGCAAATATTTTAAATTTCAAGCAAAGCTTTCTCTTTAAACGCCTGTACATCCGCGAGAGGACAAATAACCAACCAGGACCTTTAAGGTTTTTGAAGTTAAAGGTAAGAACTAAGTATCCTGCAAATTTCAAATTTTTGTCTCTTACCAAACACGTCCAAATTGTAGCCTGAAATATGCAAATTTTTAAAATTTCAAGCAAAGCTTTATCTTTAAACGCCTGTATATCCGCGAGAGGACAAATAACCAACCTGGACTTTGAAGGTTTTTGAAGTTAAAGGTAAGAAGTAAGTATCCTGTAAATTTCAAATTTTTATCTCTTACCAGACACGTCCAAATTGTAACCTAAAAACAAGCAAATATTTTAAATTTCAAGCAAAGCTTTCTCTTTAAACGACTGTACATCCGCGAGAGGACAAATAACCAACCAGGACCTTTAAGGTTTTTGAAGTTAAAGGTAACAACTAAGTATCCTGCAAATTTCAAATTTTTGTCTCTTACCAAACACGTCCAAATTGTAGCCTGAAATATGCAAATTTTTAAAATTTCAAACAAAGCTTTATCTTTAAACGCCTGTATATCCGCGAGAGGGCAAATAACCAACCTGGACTTTGAAGGTTTTTGAAGTTAAAGGTAAGAACTAAGTATCCTGTAAATTTCAAATTTTTGTCTATTCCTAAACACGTCCAAATTGTAGCCTGAAATATGCAAATTCTCAAAATTTCAAAATTTGAAGCAAAGATTTTTTCAAAACGGGATGATGGAACGAGTCGATTTTAAATTTTTGTTCTCTTACGATATATGCACTTTAATATCTGAGAATGATAAACTTTTATATTCAACAGCGCAGACACTGGAGTCCATTGAAAATCACAAAAAATCAATAAAATACATGTATTTTCAGTACCATGTTATTTTTCAGGTATATATAAATTATGTAAATTTTTATTTTTTTTAGAAACTACCATGTTTCTACTTCAAAATGCCACCTTGATCGAGTAGACATCTCTAATAGAAAAAATTTTACAGCTAAAACCGCAAAGCAAAAAAATAAGACTTTTCATGCAATTTCAATTGCTTTATTTTGTGTGGACCGGAAGTGGCGCGTGCGAAAATTAAATCCTTGCGGATTCTGGTCGTTAGAATCCTAAAGAACATTTCCACAAAGTTTAAGCAAAATCTGAAACAGTGCAGCAACAATTTTTTCTGTTTTTCGGTGTTTTCACATGGAATGACTCTTGAGATAACCATAAACCGTAATGAAAATTTTTTTCTCTGCTATTTTAAAATTTGACATGATTCACTGTGAATTACATTCATTTTACATATTGTTATCATATTAATTTTTATAGAATCTATGTGAAACAACTAAATTGCTTTTCTTTTAAAGTTTAGAGAATATTTTTAGTATTGCAACCTCATTAACTGTCAGAAATTATTTGGTTCAGAATGCGTGTTTTTCGTGTCTAAATAAAACTTAAGTAATTATGCGAGTTGTTCCAATTCAATTGTATAATTTATATAGAATTGATTTGTTTAATTATTAATATAATTTATATATAGAATTGAATACCAGAACGCGATCTGAACTACGTCAAACATCCAGAAAGCGAATTTCGTGTTGTGGTCGCTTTTAAAACCATCACACTGCATTCAGGACTATTAAAACTTACCAAACCACAAAATTTGTGTTATAGATGCCTACAAAATATCATCTTTAAACGTGCAATTTCTGAGATCTTGATATTGTTATTTAACTGTGGGCTTTAAACATTTTTTAATAATTTGGCACCTATAAAGTGCAAAGGGCACATATCCTTGCCCAAGAAATATCCACAATCGATTAGGTTTACCGAAGGATTTCCAGTGTTCTAAGCTTACGCTGTATACAGGGTGTCCCCGCACTCACTTTACATAACTTAGGTGGTAATAGAGGATACTTTTCTAAGAACAATATTTAACAAAAATTTTTTTCTAAATTCAAACCCTCGAGAGCTAGGCCTATTTAAAGCATTTTTTTTAATTTCCACCTTCACGTGGCCATAGCGCCGAAAATATTGATTTTGTGGTAAAAATGGTTTAGTGATTTTTTAAAGAGCGTGAAATAATCTACAAACTAGATTTAACCCTTTTATTATCTAAAATCAACGACTTTTGAGTTATGCATTAAAGTAAGTTAAAAAATGTCGAAAAATTTGAGCTTTCTTTTTTTTTGGTTTTTTTTCAAAACCCTGTATCTTTTAAACGAAAGATTTTACAAAAAATCTGACGCCCCATTCCGGATAGGAAATTTAACGGACTACAACTTTGGTCTAGTAAAATTTTTTGAAAAACCAATCCATTTCACAGAAAATTAGAAAATAACAAACAAGGCAGCTACAAAACATAAAATTTAATTCACAAAATTTTTATTTTTTTTGAAAAATTATTTTATTAATTAATTTTAAATTATTACATTAATAAAGTAATTGTTGAAAATGACTATCCTCATTTTCAATACACAGTTGTGATTGTTTTAAAAGATGTTTGTCGAAACAAATCGAAAAAAGGCGATTTTTCGACACTTTTAATCGCAGAAATTCGAATTTTTTACACTTTTCACATTCACGGATTGACCAAAATTGGCCTCGTGTTCGACCGGTCAATCCCTCGACCTTGTTGACCACCCCTGCTATAATGGGTTTTAAAAAAAAAGGAAATTTTATAAATAATACTATAAAGCAAATTTTAAAACGAGCACGACTGTGTATTAAAAATGAGGGTGGTCATTTTCAACATTTACTTAAATAATCTAATAGTTTAAAATTAATTAATAAAATAATTTTTCAAAAAAAATAAAAATTTTGTGAATTAAATTTTATATTTTGTAGCTGTCTCGTTTGTTATTTTCTGATTTTCTGTGAAATGGAGAGGTTTCTCAAAAATTTTTACTAGACAAAAGTTGTAGTCCGTTAAATTTCCTATCCAGAATGGGGCGTCAGATTTTTTGTAAAATGTTTCGTTTAAAAGATACAGGGTCTTGAAAAAAAACAGAAAAAAAGAAAGCTCAAATTTGTCGACATTTTTTAACTTACTTTAATTCATAACTCGAAAGCCGTTGATTTTAGATAAGAAAAGGTTTGAACCTAGTTTGTAGATTATTTCACGCTCTTTAAAAAATCACTAAACCATTTTTACTGAAAAATCAATACTTTCGGGGCTATGGCCACGTGAAGGTGGAAATTAAAAAAAATGCTTTAAAGAGGCCTAACTTTCGAGGGTTTAAATTTAGAAAAAAATTTTTGTTAAGAATTGTTCTTAGAAAAGTGTCCTCTATTACCACCTAAGTTATGTAAAGTGAGTGCGGGGACACCCTGTATATTAAATTTGGAATCATTGTCCAAGCTAAATCAAGTCAGTTTTTCTTCATTGTCTTTGTCAATATCCAGCGAGGGTAACGAGGGATTACGCTCATATTTTTTTAATCTACGCCGCAGAGTTACTAAAGACAACAAAACAGATTGCTATCCTACTGCAGAATATTTTACAACGCTTATAAGTTGGTGGAATCGTTAAGTATGAAAACAAGAAAAATGCAAATCTATCGCACACCAAGTCAATATATTTTAGCATAACAGAAACTACATATACATAGATATGTTACAATTTACAATACTTTATTGATCTGTTTTTAGACTACAAAATTGCATCAAGTTCTTTTTGAAGTACAAAACTCCATAGTAAGGGACACTTATTTAATTAGTTTAAACGTTAGTGCAATGGTACAGTTTTCTGTAGAGCTGCACCTAAACGACTTCCCATCTCTGGATCCACTTGCGTAAAATTAGTAATGGCTCTCTGTTGAATAGTATCATTTGCGAACCTAATTGTACTTGCAAGATTATTTATTAACCTGGTCCTCTCTTCTGCATTCAACACTTCCCTATAGAAGATTCCTGGTTGAGTGAAATTATCTCCATCTCTAGTATCATATTTTTTAGCGACGCCATTTATATGGTATTTTGCTCTTAACTCTGCTGCACCTTTAGCCGGCAAAGAACCTCCAAAACTATTTGGATGATAATTTGGAGCACCGTCCTGATTGTCAATAATACCTGCTCCATCTCTGGTATAATTACATACTTTAAACGGGGAATTAACTGGAAGCTGTAAATGATTCTTTCCTAAGCGATAAAATTGTGTATCAACATAGGAAAATAATCTTCCTTGCAATATTCTATCCGGAGACCCTCCAATACCGGGAACAAAGCGAGATGGAGAAAAAGCCAGCTGTTCGATTTCGGCAAAATGATTGGTAGGATTTCTATTTAACACAATTTTTCCCACTTCAATTAACGGGAAATCTTTTTTATACCAAACCTTTGTTACATCAAATGGGTCGTATCGGTATGTATTAGCTTGTTCTACCGTCATTACTTGCACATAAAATGTCCACGACGGATAATTCCCAGAAGCAATGTTATTATATAAATCTCTTCCGGCGTAATCGGGGTCTGACCCTGCTAGCTCTTCAGCTAAATCTGGATCTAAGTTAGCTATACCTTGATCTGAGAGGAAATGAAATTTGCAATAAGTAAGTATACCTTCAGCATTTACGAAAGAGAATGTATTCGACCCAAATCCATGCATTTTCCTATGACCATCAGGAATTCCTCGATCAGAATAATTGAACATTACTTGATGTGTCGTTTCTGGCCTTAAAGTTAAAAAATCCCAATCAGCATTCCAATCTTTTACATGCGTTACGGGATTTTTCTTTCGAGATCGACTAAAGCTAGGGAATAAAATTGGATCGTTTATCCAAAATATAGGGGTATTGTTTCCTGTTACATCCCAAGTACCATCATCCGTATAAAATTTAATTGCAAATCCGCGGGTATCACGAACTGTATCAGCGCTTCCCAGATTTCCTATAGTTTGTGAAAATCGAATTGCGACTGGTGTTTTTTTGCCAATTGTTTGAAAAACTTTAGCGGCAGAGTATCTTGTTATATCATGAGTTACCTCCAGATATCCAAATGCACCTGCACCCTTAGCATGGACAACTCTTTCGGGAATTCTTTCCCGATCAAAGTGGCCCAATTCATCTAAAAAGAATGTATCTTCTAATAGCACCACTCCATGGGGACCCGCTGTTAAGCTCGCATTCTGGTAATCCACTGGTTCTCCAGAAGTTAAAGTTGTGTTACATTCAGAATCCTGAAACTAATAAAAATTAAGTAGTAACTTTCGTGTTTGAAATATTAACTTAGGTACATCATGAGTGATGGAATAATCTATAAGTTGATTATCGACTGGTGCACGAGAACTGTTGTCACTTATTCTTCTGGGAGATATTCTGGGAACACCATAATTATTGATGAAGCTACTTAACCGACTGGAAGACATCGTAGACTAATTTTCAATGGTACTTGCACAGTTTTATATTTGGAAATTATGCTATCGGTATCACACATTGAGGAAGTGGTGAATAGTTTATTTTTATTAGCAGTCCCAAAATAGGACCTCTACTATCTCTGCTTCCAAATAAGTGTGCGAAATTGTTTGTTTTTCTTCAAAAATTAAAAATGCGACAGAAAACAAACTCTTATGATGTGTGTACCTACTAAATTTGTTATTTACTAACTTTTATATCCGGTGCCAAGGTTTGGGTAACTCGGAACCTTAAGTATGTCAATCATTATCCCAAAATATAATTAAAATTTAAAAATTATTGTTTAATTGAACATAATAAAAACATTTGTAATATTTTTGAGCTTTTAGTTGCAGTTACAACTGTTATCAGAAAATATAATAATAATTTTTTTAATTCTATTTCTGATGTTCTGCGCATATTTTTTTATTAAATTTCTATGTCAAAAAATTGAAAATTTCAGTATCTAACAAGGTGGAACTTGAATGACCATAGTTCTTAGGCTTTTATGAGTTATAATGTGATCAATAAATTAGCAAATCCAAACTAATAATTAATTATCCAGATTACCTGATCAGGTAACTAAATTATAATATTAATTGTGATATTTTAAATAATTTTACGAATTTAATATATTAAATGAATCGGTTATTGCTTAAACAACCTAAATCACTTTTTATAGATGTTCAGGAAACGAAAAAAACGTTTCACTCTCAGAAACAAAGAATAACTCAAATTTTTATTAATTCAAATTTTTAATTGTTTATTTGTATACAGAATCGAATAAATCATATTTTATTAGAACTTAAATATCATATCAAAAAACCGTTTTGAAAATTTTGACTTAAGGTGTTTCTGCAACAAACGTAAAACTTCAATCCTTCAATGCAAATAGTACATTATTGAGGAGAATACGTCTTTATTTTGCGGTGGTAGACTTCTCTTTTCGCTTTTTTGTTTTGTTGTAGTTGATAATATCTTCATAAAATGGTTTATTTTCTTTATCAACCCACTGTAGTATGGTTTTAAGGTGTGTACAAATTCAGAAACCTTAACATAACCCGGTTTTGTAGATACATGTACGAAATGGTGGAATTTTGAGATGGACAATGATACCCGTGCAACTCTAGACGACTTCTCTCTTTCCACGGAAAGCGTTTCTTTTTTGAAGTAGACTGGTTCCCAATTAAGAAGAAAAAAAGTCAGCGAGTTAGGTTGTTTAAGCACTAAACCGAAAATTTCCAGTATCATTTTCTGTCATAAAGGCAATAAAGGATTACCTTTTTAAGTTCTTTAAGCACCAAACGATGCGGAACTGTCGAAAATATGTTTTCCATGTGTTAACTCAATTTGGCCAAAAAGTGACTTAGGTTGTTTCTGCAATAACTGATTCAAATATATTTTTTTATTAAAAATATAAATAAAAATATTTTAATAGAAAATAACTAATTCGAAATTAGTAAAAAAAAGTAAAGAGTGATTTTCAATTTCTAATCTTTTAGATCAAATAGAAGTAAGTTTTACTTCTTGTTTATGATTTTATTTTTAAGTTCGTTAACCTGAATAACTAAAACAACAAAAATAAATAAACCACAATATAATAGTTATTATTTTTAAAAATATCGACTTGTATTTACTAACAAGGCGGAACTGTCATAGGATAACCATAATCCTTGATAAAAATTTATCTGCAATATCTTCCAGAAGTTTAAATGATTTGTTAGGAATTGTATTTGGAGGGTTGCATGTAAAAAATCCCTAAATGATAGGAAAGTTTTTTGTTTATAGCTTGATAAGAGGAAAATGTTAAATTTTGTAACAATAAAAATTAAAGAGACGGTCGGAGCATAATAGTCACGCGAGTTGACTATGAACGCTATATGCCCGGTTCGAATCCGGGTGAAGTAAGAACTTTATTCTGGCCGTCTCTCTGGTCCTCCAGGTTGGGGGTCGGGTTGATGGGCCAGCTCCTCATCACCTGTAAAGAAAACAAAAAAGCTCATAAAACCATGACCAAGTCTCGCAAGGGACTTGGCAAATGGGAACGGATACGCAGTTAAACTGTAGCTTGATGTGTTGTGAGGTGTTTACTTACCTTGCAATGCAAAAAAGCAGTCCTAATAGATATATATAAAAATTAAATATAATTATTTTAAGAGCTAGGAGGCCCTAGAAACTTATTATGTACCTACTTACGGACTTCTTGATAGAAAAATGTTATATATTGCACTCTACTAATTGCCCTAATGGTAATTTCAAAATTGTGTAGGGGAATCATTCTCAAGCAATTAGCAAAGACACACTTAGTTGCTCCGGTCAGCCTTCTGGACTCTAAAATTTTGTTAAACTGTAACTGTAAACTAACATTTGATTTTCAACAGGTGTGGCGTTTGAAATTCAACTAATCAACAAAATAATTAAATATGAATGCAACACTTGTCAATTTATTAGACGAATGTAATTTGTTCGAGATTATATTATTTGATAAGGATTATAATTTGATAGAAATTAAATTTTGTAGCTTCCAAAATTTCTAATTTTTCGAGATCGTTAACCTTCATAACACAGAAACCACAAAAATAATTAAACCGCAATAAACTGTTATTTTGCTAAAGATGTTTATTTACTTTGTTTTTGATTAGATTAGATTTCTTTCTTGCAATAGAAAATTACAATTTTATTAGAATATTCTATATTGTTTTTTTCATGACCATAATATTAGTATCTTTCAATATAGCTTTAGTATTCATTAATTACGTTAGGGTAAATCTAGAGGATCATACCCCTTTAGTCTATTCATCTATTCTAAAAGCTAACGAAAAGATCACATACATGTCAATAATAAGACGGATTTTGAATCGTTTTTATAGCAACAGTTTATAATATCCATGTATTGCCAAATGTGAGTTGCCATACTTCCGAATATCGCAAAAGCATTTTTTTTCAAAAAGTATGGCACTATTAGTTCTGTTTTAATCTGTGATCAATAGCAGGGCCATTCAGGGTTACTTAACCAACATTATATTCTTATAATATGGAATTTCGTACCTATAGCACACGATAACTGATTTATGTTCGTATTAAATAGTCGCGGATTGATCCAAGATTCAGGATTGAACCTCGGTTAGACCGTAATCGGGTAACGAGAGAGATAGATAGAGAGAGAGGGTTAATTCTGAATCTCGGATCAATCCGCGACTATTAATACGAACATAAATGTTTCGATTTTTACAAAATTCATAAAAGTGCCAATATCTCGAAAACTAACGATATTTTAATAAGGGTATATTTCGATATTCTGGTCAGTCATATGAGCTGGCATATCATCCCTCCAGGGGATGACGTTCAGGTTTGGGACAACCTGTATATCCTGCATCCTTGACAAACCAGGTACCTATTCTACCACTGGGTTGCAAGACCCTTAAAAGCCGTAGGTGCAGGGATTCCGACAGACAGGCCACTACTGAGGTCCATAGTTGGACCGTGGAGTAACTCAAACCCCTATTCTATACACGTTTTTCATTACTTTTTAGAACCACACGCCACTACGAGACCAAACTCTAAGGTGGTCAGGGTCAAGCAAACATACGAAAGAATTAACGCATACGCAAGGGCTCCCACCCCCAAAGTAGTTTAAAGTTATTGAAAACGTAAACCTCTTGGGTTCAAATATTTCAAGGATGATTCGTAAAACACCCTAAGAGATTTACTTGCAATTTCATGTTCAAGCTGTCGCTTTGGGGTCCTGAAGTCCATAGATTTCTTTATTTGCAATACCTACTTTCGGGGCTTTAGGAGACCTGCTTAATAGTTGCAAGAAGGGAATTATACATTAATATTATAAACATAATAATCATTTTATTTATTTATAAATTTTCAGCTTGAATACAATCGTACGTTTAATAAAATATTTCATCAATTTTTACATTAATTTATTCATTAGTGTGCTATGGAATGACTTTCTGCAGAACTGTAGCCAAACGACGTCCTAGCTCTGGATCCACTTGTGAAAAATTACCGATAGCTCTTTCTTGAAGAGCACTGCTCGCAAGCTTAAGGGTACTGGCAATATTATTTTTTGCCAGTGTTCTTTCCTGTGCATTCAATACTTCTCTATAGAATTTTCTTGCCTGTGTGAAATCATCTGCATCTCTAATATCATATTTTCCAGCTTCACCATTTATGTGAAATCTAGATGTTAATCTTTCTGCGCGCTTACAAGGTACAGGACCTGAGAAACTATTTGGATGATAATTTGGAGCACCGTCTTGATTATCAACAGTACTTGCCCCATCTCTGGCATAATTACATACTTTAAACGAAGAATTAACTGGAAGCTGTAAATAATTCACTCCTAGTCGATAAAGTTGGGTATCGGAATAGGCAAATAAACGTCCTTGCAATAATCTATCCGGAAAACCTCCAATACCAGGAATAAAACGAGATGGGTCAAAAGAAAGCTGTTCTACTTGGGCAAAGTAATTGGTAGGATTGCTATTTAACACAATCTGTCCTACTTCAATTAACGGAAAATCTTTCTTGTACCAAACTTTAGTAACATCAAACGGGTCAAATTTGTATGTACTGGATTGTTCCACTGTCATTACTTGAACACAAAATTTCCACGACGGATAATTTCCAGAAGCAATGCTGTTATATATCTATACGTGACTGACGGAGGATCCTACGCCCGGTACGTACTACAGGCCTCCTGACTCCCGGGCTTTATATTAATGCTACGGTCAAAACTTTTAAGTATATAGGCAACTTATCATGATGGTATATAAGGCAAACGAAGAGGGGTAAAATTTTGTATGATACATTACAAAAACTATGTAACAGATTCTATGAATCCCTTCACATACAACAACCTTATCAAGCCCAATTGTATATAGTGTATATATTTTACGGGTTTGCGAATCCCACCAGTGATGCCACTTTTCTTAATGGCATTACCAGTATTAAGTTACATAATGACTCACATCCTCACATCGCGTCTGATTATCATTTACTATATTACGAGTTGTAAAGTTGCTGTTGTATAAATACGACTTTTCATAGGTTGTAATAACGATTGGCGCGAATTTAAACTTTTAGTAAAATAATCGGTGATTATTCTGATAACATTTTTTGTAGTTTTTATTAATTACCTAAAGTATAAAATGTCATAAGAACATCTGCTTGCTTAAATATAAATATCATGGTACCTGTTAATCAGTGGCGGTACTGCTAAAATTTTAACATAAGTTTCTTTCGTTATTAAAAGACTTGGTCGGTGCAGGGGCAAACTGTTTGTAAAACTGTTTGTAAATATTAATTTAAATATAGAGTTTGTTGATTGATTGAAACAAAAACTTTATTATACAAATTTATTTGGAGATTCCAAATTCCTATTTGTACATGGCTTTATAAAATAAATCAATTTCTTTTAATGAGTTTGTAAATTCAAACCCTCGAGAGTTAGGCCTATTTAAAGTATTTTTTTAATTTCCATCTTCACATGACCATAGCTCCGAAAATATTGATTTTTCAGTAAAAATGATTTAATGTTTTTTTAAAGAGCGTAAAATAATCTACAAACTAGATTCGAAACCTTTTATTGCCTTGTATCTTTTAAACGAAACATTTTACAAAAAATCTGACACCCCATTACGGATAGGAAATTTAACGGACTACAACTTTGTCTAGTAAATATTTTTGAGAAACCAATCCATTTCAAAGAAAATCAGAAAATAATAAACAAGGCAGCTACAAAACAAAAAATTAAATTTACAAAATTTTAAAATTTCTTTTTTTGTTGAGAGTCACTATAGCAGGGGTGGTCACCAAGGTCGACCGATCGATCACGAGGCCAATTTTGCTCGATCGCTGAGTGTAAAAAAGTGTCAAAACATCGAATTTCTGCGATTAAGCTGCGACTTTTATCGACGTTTTTTCGACAAACATCTTTTAAAACGATCACGACTGATGAGTATAGAAAATGAGGGTGGTAAATTTCAACATTTACTTAAATAATGTAATAGTTTAAAATTAATTAATAAAATAATTTTTCAATAAAAATTCAAATTTTGGGAATTTAATTTCTTGTTTTGTAGCTGCCTTGTATATTATTTTCTAATTTTCTGTGAAATGGATTGGTTTCTCAAAAAGTTTTACTAGACAAAAGTTGTAATCCGTTAAATTTCCTATCAGGAATGGGGCGTCAGATTTTTTGTACAATGTTTCGTTTAAAAGATACAAGTTTTTGATAAAAACAAAAAAACAAAAAGGTCGAATTTTCCAACAGTTTTTAGAGTGGTCACAAAGGAAGATGAGAAGGTGGAGCTAATGCGTATAAACCAAATGTCGTCGAGGCGAGTCCATGTTTTGAAAGTAGGGATGTCCTCATAACCATAATCTTACTTTTATTCACATTTCTATTGCAGGTTAAAATGTAAGTAAGTGTTTATGTATGTAATTGAAATTGAACATACTTTTTACTACGCCACTGACAAACTCCTCCTACATATCTACTGCGTCAGATTTTGTCTACGCCTTCTCATCTTCATTTGTGACCACTCTAACTTACTTTAATTCATAACTCGAAAGCTGTTGATTTTAGAAATTAAATAAAGCAATATTTAAGACAGGCTTGTAAACCTTTCTTAACCATAACCTAGCTTTTTTTTGCTTGGTTTTCATAGCAAAAAAAGCTAGGTTATGGTTAAGAAGGGTTTGTAAACCTCTCTTAAATATTGATTCATTTTTATGAATACCTCTGTAGAGGTTTAAATCTAGTTTGTAGATTATTTCACGATCTTTAAAAAAGTACTAAACAATTTTTACTGAAAAATCAATATTTTCGGGGCTATTGCCATGTGAAGATGAAAATTTAGAAAAAATGCTTTAAAGAGACCTAACTCTCGAGGGTTTGAAAAGTATTTTAGAAAAGTGTCCTCTTTCATCACCCAGGGACGTGCCCAAGATGGGAGATGGGGGGGGGAACTTCCCCCCCACAATATTTTAGAAAGTTGGAAAAAAGTTGGCAAAATCACTCAAAATTTGGTCAAGTTGGCAAAAGCCGCTAAACCGACAATACGAAAAATAGATAAATACAAGAAGTTGGCAATTTTGAATTAATTAAGTTGGCAAATTCCCTCCTCAAGAAAGTTAGCTGGGCACGTCCTTGTCATCACCTAAGTTAAGTAAAGTGTATCCGCGGACACCCTGTATAGATCCCTGACTTCAGAAAACGCCAAATAAAGAAGAAATAAAGAAGTGGTCAAATCGGGCGATCTTTCTGAGCACTGAAAATCTCCAAAAGGAGACATTAGGCGACCTAAAAACGAGTTTTATTGCAGCTAATTGATGAATTGGGACTGGGGACACGTGGCTCGAACAGGACGGTGCAACCGCACACATAACTTGTGCGACAATGGACATTTTGAAGGATGCGTTTTCGGGTCACCTAAATGTCTCGTTTTAGCGATTTGCAGGGACCGGCAAGATCGCCCGATTTGACCACTCCAGACTTCTTTCTTTGCGATTTCTTGAAGTCACAGGTCGAAAATAAACGAGTATTTCTTCCGTATCGACGAATAAAAATTATTTTTAAATAATTATTATTAACAATTTAGTCAAATTTGGCGACTACCTTTGCCGTATTATTAACGTTCCAGAATGAATATCCAGGCTAGATATGCCTATCCCGTTTACATTACCCCGTACCGCGCGGTTTGCGAATTTTACCAATGGGTCTAGTCTAGAACATGGACACGATTTTTACACAAAAATTTGATTTGGGTTGAGCAGCGACATGTGTAAATTGGGGCTGTGTAATTACAAGCGTAATTTAGTATGTATTGGCAGTTTTTTTAGGTTCATAAATTTTGTATTAACATATCGAACAAATTTTGTGCCGGGTAGTCACACCATTGTTACAAAATGAAGAGCACACGAAGGGGGGGGGGGTTGTACATTACATTATTTTACATTCATAGTTAGTAAATTTTTGAAAATCCTCTTCGTCGCCTTTGTATAGAAATTAAAACGAGTGACGTGTTTTGTAAAGATATAAAATTTCAATGACAAATCAGAAAAAAATACTTAAGAAATAGAGATTATTGTGTTGGAAATTCCTGGAAAGTGATAATAATAAGCGGCTTTTTGATCACATTATCCGGTGGTTTTTGTATGTAATAGTACTTTTCATCACAAGGACGTAAAACGCGATTTTTCGTTCGAGGGGAGCGGGGGTTACGAGGCGGAGCGTAGCGCAGCCGAGGAACCCGACCGCTTCCGAGGTGAAAAAGTAGTTTTACGGCTCCGCGTGGTGAGAAGAACTTTTCGTTAGCCGTCAATGTGCGTAATATTTGTAGGAGGAACAATAAAGCGCCGCGCGACATTAAAAAAAGCTGCCGTGTTAGTGTTTGCTAAGGAACACGTGCAGCAATTTGTCTCGACGCGACGGCGCAATATAAGTAACTATTATTATGCTAGCCAAATTATGTTACACTATCACGTTCTAAATATTGCATATAGAAAGTAGTATAGAGGGACGTGACTCTATGCTTCTTTCCGTTTCTCTGTAAATATTGTAAATAGAAAGTATTATAGAGGGACGTGTCTCTATAATACTTTCCTTTTGTACATATTTTGTACTTATTTTGTACATAATACAGTAGAAACTTATGCTTTTATACCATTTTTATTGGTTTTTTCCTGCAAATATCGACGAAAACATACTCTTTTCGTACCTCAAAACGTACACGAAAAGTGCTCAAATACGTCCGCGGTAACGAAAACTAATTAAAGCGGCCGGTTCCCAATCAAAATGATCACAATAATAACCGACTGATAACATTATCCGTGATCACATTAAGCGGATTCTACTGTAATTATAATTTATTTTTTACCAAAATATAACTTCACCATCTATCAGATCGTACTAATAATTAATTTTTAGTAAAATTGGACCATGGTCGTTTTGTTCCTATGCATCTACTCCTTAAATAGTTGCTGTTAATAACTAATTAGCAAAAGAAATTTTTCAAGTCCAGTTTATTAAATCAAAGTGGTGGCAGTTTTTAACCAACTAATGTATTTTTAAAACATTTGATGATTTAAATTAAATTTGAAAATACCCACATCGTATTAAAGTGGTTTCCCCGTTCGCGTGCTGCTCGGAGTTCTCGAAAGTTTCTAGAACCCACATCAGTTTATTTTATTAGCGTTCTTTCAAATGAAATTAGGAAATTATAGATTTTTCTTATTTAATAAGATATTCAAATCAGCAATTATAATTTGGGTTTCGTGTTTGCATGAAAAAATTAAAATTGTAAAATTTGCTGTTATGTGTCACATGGCAAAGCAAAGATACCCACCAGTTTATTTCAAAAGTATAACGTTTGCTAATTATTTATCAGCTTAGCATGCTAGTTATACTGACCTACCGCATCTCCGTTTTTTCATGGTCATTTTAAAACTTCATTAGATTTTAATATTTCTATTAAATTAAAAGCTTTTTTTTATGTTGACATCACATTTGTGACAATCAAAATAAGTGGTCGTCTTAGATGCTCAAATAAGGAAAAGAGTTTGATATTAGCCCATTTTCGCAAACATGTTCGAAAAAAACGGTTCCTAAAAAACACGAGTACTTCTAAATAACTTCTTGCTAACTACAGCGATATTTTTGTCAATAAGGATTGGGTACGTATAGAAAAAATAAGTACAATACATTCAGGGATAACTAAATTAATTTAATATTAAAGCTAACCCAAGGAATCATGGCTGGGCGGAGTCAATATCTTACGCAGTAAGATTTAACGTTAAACGTTAGCTTTAAAATTCTTTTAAGTAGGTATTTATTAACAAAATTTATTTTAATAATTTTAAGAAACAAACTTTTTCTAACTTTTTTTAAATAAATTGTTTCGTTTAAATAGCCTCTGCGTTATTCACTGCTTGAAGTTAAAAGTAGAGTAATCTTTGTGCGTATTACATATTATAATGCTCGTAGAAGTTATTATTAGAATTACATGAATGTCCTTGCAAGATATCACTGTGTGCGTTGTTGTCAAGTTTAGGGCTTCAGGAGGACCGTAGTACAAGTTGGGCGTGATAATATCGGTTCTACATATATAGGATATACAGCTTGTATATATATTTGTACATTTTTATATTAGCAATTCATGCGATAGATAACACATATTTAGGAAGTGGTTAAGATTTTGTTTTTATTGTTAACAAAAATTGTTTGGTTTTGTTCCATAATTAAAATATTGAGAAGCAATGATCTTTACGCTGTTTTTGGTTTTCTATTTAATTACTTTATATGACGTAACTAAATACGGAAAATTAGAAAAACGCATACCTAATGGTATTAAGAGCAAAAACTAATGTATCCATTGCGAACGTGTACGCACCAACAGAAGAAAGCGAGAGGTCCAAAAAAGATAAATTTTACGAAATGCTTGAGCGGTGTGCGATTGGGTGCCCAAACAGGATATAATACTAATTAGGAGACTTCAATGCACCACTTGAGAGGGAGAATTATGTAAGTTCGATGGGGGGGGGGGGGATACATACGGTACAAGAGATAACAAATAATGATAATGGTAATAGATTGTGTGGTCTAGCAGAGCCAACCAACATGGTGATAAGCAGTTACTAAATTTAAGCACCAGACGTTACATAAAAAAACTTGCGTATGGACAGGAGGAGGTAACAATGTCGGAAATCAAATAGATCACGTACTGATTGCTAAAAGAAGAGATAATGTGATAACTGATAACGGATGTGAAGTCATACAGAGGAGCGAACACGGACATGGATCACTACCTGGTAATAGCAAAGATAAAAATAAATGTACCGGGGCTCTAGCGATGCTTCTTCATAGTTGCAAGAAGGGAATTATACATTAATATTATTAACATAATAGTAATCATTTTATTTATTTTTTAATTCTCAGCTTGAATACAATCGTACGATTAATCAAATATTTCATCAATTTTTACATTAATCTATACATTAGTGTGCAATGGAATGGCTTTCTGCAGTACTGTAGCCAAACGACTTCCGAGTTCTGGATCCACTTGTGAAAAATTACCGATTGCTCGTTCTTGAATAGCATTGTTCGTAAGCTTAAGGGTTTTGGCTATATTATTTATTACCAGTGTTCTTTCCTCTGCCTTCAACACTTCTCGATAGAACTTTCTTGCCTGTGTGAAATCATCTGCATCTCTAATATCATATTTTCCAGCTTCGCCATTTATGTGGAATCTAGATGTTAATCTTTCTGCGCGCTCGCTAGGTACAGGACCCGCGAAACTATTTGGATGATAATTTGGAGCTCCGTCTTGATTATCAAGAGCAACTGCTCCATCTCTGCTATAATTACATACTCTAAACGGAGAATTAACAGGAAGCTGTAAATAATTCACTCCTAGTCGATAAAGTTGCGTATCGCCATAGGAAAATAAACGTCCTTGCAATAATCTATCTGGAGAAGCTCCAATACCAGGAATAAAGCTAGCTGTGTTAAAAGCAAGCTGTTCTACTTCGGCAAAGTAATTGGTAGGATTTCTGTTTAACACAATCTTCCCTACTTCAATTAACGGAAAATCTTTCTTGTACCAAACTTTAGTAACATCAAACGGGTCAAATTTGTATGTATTGGATTGTTCCACTGTCATTACTTGAACACAAAATTTCCACGACGGATAATTTCCAGAAGCAATGCTGTTATATAAATCTCTAACAGAGTAATCAGGATCTGACCCTGCTAATTCTTCAGCTACCTCTGGAGCTAGGTTAGCAATGCCTTGATTTGTCAGAAAATGAAATTTGCAATAAGTAAGTACACCTTGTGAATTTACAAAAGAAAACGTGTTGACCCCAAATCCATCCATTTTTCTATGACCATCAGGAATTCCTCGAGCAGAATGGAGAAGCAATGTGCGATGTGTTGATTCTGGCCTTAAAGTTAAAAAATCCCAAAAACTATCCCAATTCAATAAATGGGTTACAGGATTTCGCTTTTGAGCATGAACGAAACTTGGAAATAAAATTGGATCGCGAATAGAAAACATAGGCGTATTCGCTCCAGCTAAATCCCAAGTACCATCCTCCGTATAAAATTTAATTGCAAATCCGCGAGCTTCAAAAAGTGTATCCGCGCTTCCATTGTTTCCCATAACTTGGGAAAATCGAACGGCGATTGGTGTTTTTCTTCCAATTATTTGAAATATTTTAGCAGCAGAGTATCTTGAGATATCGTGAGTTACCTCCAGATACCCAAATGCACCTGCTCCCTTAGCATGAACAACTCTTTCAGGAATTCTTTCCCGATCAAAATGAATCAATTCGCTTATAAAATATCCATCTTGTAACAGCATTACTCCACGAGGACCGGCTGTTAAACTAGCATTTTGGTAATCAATTGGTGCTCCAGAATTTAAAGTTGTATAACAATCAGAACTCTAAAAATTAAGTAATAAATTTTATTGTTTGAAAGATTTAACCTATGATTTAACTTACTTTATGAGTTCTAGCATAATCTACAAGTTGATTATCAGCTGGTGGACGAGAACTGGTGTCAATTTTTCTTCTGGATGCTAATTCAGTATCATCATTATCGATGAAACTACTTAATTGATGGGAAGACATAATTGACTAATTCACAATATTATTTGTACATTTTTATATTAGCAATTCATGCGATAGATAACACATATTTAGGAAGTGGTCAAAATTTTGTTTTTATTGTTAAAATTGTTTGTTTTTGTTCCATAATTAAAATGCAGTACAGCAATTTTGCTTTACTTTACTTTTTTTTATCAAAAATGGTTTCAATGATAAAAGAAATTACAACCATAATAATTCATTCATTTATTTATCATCTTAAAATTGCAATCATATAGTTAATTAATAATAATCAAAGCTTTCATAATCATTAACGTTAATTTAAATTTTAGTTTGAACTGGTACGGTTTGTCGCAGAGCTGCATCTAAACGACTTCCCATCTCTGGATCCACTTGAGTAAAATTGGCAATAGCTCGTTGTTGAATAGTGTCGTTTACAAGCTTTAAAGTATTTGCAAGATTATTTATTAGCCGGGTTCTTTCTCCTGCATTCAACACTTCTCTGTAGAAGATTCCTGGCTGTGTGAAATTATCCCCATCTTTCGAATCATATTTTCCAACATCGCCATTTACGTGGAATCTTGCTGTTAACTTTTCGGCGCGTTTGGAAGGTATAGGACCTCCAAAACTATTTGGATGATAATTCGGAGCACCTCCCTGATTATCAAGAGTAGCTGTTCCATCTCTAGAATAGCCACATACTTTAAAAGGAGAATTAACTGGAAGTTGTAAATAATTGTTTCCTAGTCGATAACGTTGTGTATCCACATACGAAAATAAACGTCCTTGCAACATTCTGTCTGGTGAATCTCCTATACCGGGAACAAAGCGACCTGGATCAAATGCCAGCTGTTCGATTTCGGCAAAATAATTGTTAGGATTTCTATTTAACACAAGTCTTCCAACTTGAATTAAAGGAAAATCTTTTTTATACCAAACCTTAGTAACATCAAATGGGTCGAATTGGTAAGTATTAGCTTGGTCCACTGTCATTATTTGAACATACATTGTCCACTTCGGAAAATTACCGGCAGCTATGCTATTATAAAGATCTCTCACAGCATAATCGGGATCTGATCCCGCTAACTCTTCAGCTAAATCTGGATCTAAATTAGCTATACCTTGATTGGTAAGGAAATGAAATTTACAATAAGTAAGTACACCTTGTGCATTTATGAAAGAAAATGTATTGGTCCCAAACCCATGCATTTTTCTAAAACCATCTGGAATTCCTCGATCAGAATAATTAAACATTGTTTGATGCGCCGATTCTTGCCTTAAAGTTAAAAAATCCCAATCAGCATTCCAATCTTTTACATGCGTTACGGGATTTCTTTTTCGAGTATGAATAAAACTAGGAAATAAAATTGGATCACGAATATAAAATATAGGCGTATTGTTTCCTGTTAAATCCCAAATACCATCATCCGTATAAAATTTAATTGCAAATCCACGGGGATCACGAACTGTGTCGGCGCTTCCCAGTTCTCCGGCAACTTGTGAAAAACGCATAGCGATTGGTGTCTTTTTTCCAATTGTTTCAAAAACTTTAGCGGCAGAATATGCTGTTATATCGTGAGTTATTTCCAAATATCCAAATGCACCTCCACCCTTAGCATGCACAACTCTTTCAGGAATTCTTTCTCGATCGAAGTGACCAATTTCGTCTAAAAAGTATCTATCTTTTAATAGCATTATTCCATGAGGACCCGTTGTTAAAATCGCATTTTGGTTATCAACTGGTTCTCCAGAAGTTGAAGTTGTGTTACAATCAGAACTCTGAAATAAACAAAACTGAAGGAGTACATTTCACTTTTTGATAAAATTAACTTACATCATGAGTGTTGGTGTAATCTACAAGTTGATTATCAGCTGGTGTACGAGAACTGGTGGTGTCGGATTTCTTTTTGGAAGAAATTCTGGTAACACCATTATTGATTAAATTACTTAACCGATTGGAAGGCATTGTGAACTAATGCGGAATAATAATACCGTGTGCAATTTTATAGTGCAAGTAATGAGGAAGATAATGCACTTTCAGGAAGCGGTAAAAACTGTATAATCACGCAATAATTGTTATTTTCTTTAAAATATCTGTATTTACTGACAAGAGGAAACCATCAAGGATACCATTAAAGAGCGATAAAATTTTTTTTCTATTTCTTTCAACTATTCATAATGACATGATCGCGAATTCCATTTAAGTTTTACAAAACTACAGAGAAAATGTACCAAGTCTCGAGTTTTGATATTGAATTAATTTTGAACTTGGAAAACACTAGCAAACTAACGCAGCCAGGTTATCAAACTTTTTTAAAAACCAAATTCTTCCTACTACTACAGTCCAGGTGTATTATCAGATTATCACTTTCTTGAAATTCTCATTTTTAACTAAATATTTAACCACTTTACTAGTAGTTTGGTGTAGTACATGGCAGGTTTTACTTCGGCCACTAGGTTCCTATTTTCACCTTCAGCTGTTGACGTACTATCTGGACTCTCGTTAAGATTTCACGTTAGTTGCCAAACTGTTCATTCATACTAAAATAAAAGTTGCAATGGTCTAAAACGGTTTATAAAAAGCAAATATCCAGTTCTGGGTTACCTGTGAGAACTTATTTTTAATCATAGGCATAATATGTATGGTAGCTCATCAAGTATTGAAAATAGAAGAGCTAATGAAAGCAAAGCTAAGAGCATGGTTAGAGCAGAAGATGTAAGAAAAATTCGATACGAGATTACATGATCTTCCTAATAATGAAGAACTGAAGGCCAAGTACGAAGAAAAGAAGTCTTCTAAAAACTGACCAAAAGTCAATAAGATACAAAGCATTTAATTTGTAATACCTTCCAATATCCCAATAAACCAACTTGATGAACTTGAAAAAGGTGTTGAGAAACCCTCGTGCATGTTAATGATATAGTAGCATCCAGATTTGTTGAAAGGAGCGAGTTCGTGTTTGTCTGAAATTATTAAGAATGAGCAATATCTGTCAGTGATTCGATTTCTATTTTTGGATAGGAAAACATGTGTGGAAATCAAATTAAACTTGCATGCTGTCTTGAGAACCGTACACCTTCGATTATTATGATTAGATATTGCTTTAACGAATTCGGATGAGGCAGAAGATCCGTTTTGATGAAGAGCGCCCAGGCCGTCTAATTGAGGTGACTACTGAGGATATTGTCAGCAAAATCTATGAAATCGTGTTATCAGATCTACGAATAAAGATCAGAGAGATTGCTGACATTATAAACATCACAATAGAACACTTACAAAATATGCTATATAAACAATTAGGTATATGAGAATGCTATTGGCGAAATGACTGCCGCGTTTGCTAACAATGGAACAAAAGCGGAGTTGCTGAAGTGCAATCTGAAAGAGTTTGTGCGACTTTTCGTGACATTTGATTCGGTGTAGCTTCCCTCTCCAGGGAGTCCGCTTTTTCATTTCCCTTTATGCCTGCATGTGCCGGAACGCACCTCAGTGTTATGCTGTTGTGTCGTGCCAGCACCGCCAGTGCACTAACGCATTGCTTCACACCTTTGGAATGTATTTCTACTCCTTACAAAGCCCTCAGTGTTGCTTGACTGTCGGACATGATACAGATTCGCTTATTTGCACATGCCCTCTTTATCATCTCCTCTGCACAGAGTTCTACTTCCACTAACTCCCGCTCCAGTACTAACATCCGTTGTGGATCCATCTGTATACCAGATAGTGTCAAATCGAGCACCCAGCTCCTGTTTAGTGCCTACCTCTCCCCTCTCACGTATTACAAACCCTAAAAGACTTTTGGAAGTCCCTTACAGTTTGAATGCATTCTTAGCATGTTAATACTCCTAATGGAGTTAAAGATTATGTTACGATGTCCCTCTCTTGGAGTTTTCAACCCCTGATCATTTATAGTTAGTCTGTAGGCCGTCAGTTGAGCTTCCACTTCCACCACTAAATGTAGTGGGTGCAGTCACAAAAGCGCCTCCATGTGTAACGTCGGATGTTGGACGCTAAATCTATTGCTACCTGAAAAACGACACTCAGGACTTTGTAGCAATTTAAGATGTAAATGCCTTCTTGGCTAGCTCTGAGTACGCAAGAGGCAAAGTGATGTGCCAATCTCCTTCCTTGGTGGTAATTGGATGATACAGGGGGCGCCGAAAGGTTATGCTTCAGAAAGCAATGCGATAACTGATGGTAAATGAGCGCCACGTAGTTTGATGAACCACCCTGTATATCACGGCAAAGTACTCCCTGTAAAAAACTACGAAAAGCTGGAGTACTGGAATAGGGGAAGGTATAGGAGATTGAGTAAATCACCTCCAGTAACAAAAGCGTATTATCTCGTTTTGATCTAGATAATATAATGATCAACATTAAATTACAAAAACCTTGCGTAATGATATTGAGCTTACCCTTAAAAAATATGTAAGTTAAATAGTACAAGTACACGTAATAAGTTATAAATAGAGTACGGATTTCTAGCAAATTTGCTATACATAAATATTGATAGCAGAAGCGTAATTGTTATAAATGTCCACGAATTTGGAAAAAATAAGTCACTTGGAGCTATTTTTTTATGCTTATATGCTTATTTTAACATTTTTATGCTTAGATTTATCTTTAAGCATTTTTAGTGCTTATTTTAGCACATTTTCGATAAATTAATTAAAAAATTGCAGTAAATACATAAAAAAATACCTAAAATTTACAATTTGCTTACTTTGAATTTAATATTTAGTTGACAACAGGTTTTGTTTATAAGAACATAAATCTTAAAGTCGGCAAAGTCTTGATATTTGTTATAATAGGAGATAAACAGCGAAAAGAAATTTAACATAATGCAACATCTTAAAACATCATTTCATTTGGAAAGTATGAAAAAATTTAAAAATGATGCAAGCAAACAACAAACTTTATTTGAGTCAATCGCTGGTTCCAGTTCATCACAAGACCAGAAAACGTTTTCGCTAGATTTAAATATCGTGTTTAGCCACCGTTGGTGGCGCCACTATATTACGTCCAGAATGGACTTTGAAATAATTCCGTGTGGTGGCGTTTTGTTAATGTAAAACGCGAATACCATTATTAAAATTAGAAAACGGTTCATTTAGAGACTTTTTAGAAAAATATTGTGGTAAAAACGTTTTTACATTAATTATGTACATACAGGGACGTGCCCAGTCAATTTGGGGAGGGGAAATTTGTCAAATTAATTAATTCAAAATTATCAAAACTCTTTGTAATTGTCCATTTTTCCTATTATAGGTTTAGCTGCTTTTGCCAACTTGACCAAATTTTGAGTAATTTTTGCCAACTTTTTCCAAATTTCTTAAATTATTTGGGGGGGGGGAGGCTCCCCCCGTAGACACGTCCCTGTGTACATATTTTATTGTGTTACTTTTCAAATAAATTTTATTTCAAAAAATTATTTTAATGCTTATATTAGTAGAGACAGGATAGTTAGACAAAATGCCTTTTTTTTAAAATTGAAATATTTCAGGCAGACCCAATTTAAAATCCGTTTCAGAGCATGTACTATTCAAAAATTCATTTTTTGTTTTGCCTTTTTGGGGAGTTCCAGTCTTTTTTGCCTTTTTCACCTATTTTGCGGTTGTTTTTGCCTTTTTTGTGCTTTTTGAACCAAAATATTTCTCTTTTTTCAGAATCCTTTAGAAATATATGTTCTTTATTTGAAACGTTAATAAAATGCCCCTACATAATAATAGTTTTTTAGCAATCAAATTTTTTATATTATGAAGTACTTACGTTTTTGCAACAAATCATAATTTATTGTTAAAAAAGACAAAATATTTACACAAAATAAAATGTTATGCTTAAAATTAAAGCATAATTATAATTTTAATCATCTTATTGAGGTCCAAAATCGAAAATTTTCAAAAAAAAAAAAATTCAACTGAAGTTAAAATCTTAATTACAATGAAACTTAGTAAATGTATGTGGCTGGTCAGTCAGCAAACATTGCATTTGCTGCTTTTGGTGCAAAAAGGTAAGTACTACAGTAGATCTTACCTTTTTGCACTAAACGGATATTTGATATAGTAAAAAATTTGATAAAACTTGAAAGCACAATTTTTATTTTTGCACCAATCGATCGGGCTACCTCAAAACTATAAGAAAACATGTATATCTCAATTTTGGCAAAAATGTCAGTACTTACGTTTTTGCAACAAACCATTCAATTATAAAAATTTTAAATTTATAAATTCAAATTCTACTAAGCGGTAGAATCCGATTCTTGAAATAATTCGGTTATGCTAGACGTAATTAGTAAAACAAAACCTCTTCTCCATTCGATTATGAAGCGCGCGTTATCAAATTACGATTCGGCGACGTTGTGCGGCGGTTTATGCTTACTTAACGAATTCCAAACTGACTTGGATGTTATTGTTAGCTTTCCGGTGAAGCAGAGAATCGACACTAGGGAAAAAATTTAAAGCAAAATTAATATAATGTTTTAGAAAAAAATCCATCGTATAAAATTATACAGGAAATATCTAAAATACATCAAGGAATTTCGAATGCCGATATTGATTTAGAGCTAACTCCAGATCAGATAAGTTTATTGAAATTTGCCCCTATCACGTCTTGCGATGTGGAGAGATCGTTCTCCACATTCAAACAAATTTTGAGTGATAGGAGAACAAATTTAAGCTGCTGTAGATAATATCGAAAACTTCTGGTAACAAGTTGGTACAAAAATAAAGAGAATTAATTTGAATTTGTATGATTTTTGTTGAAAAAACGGTTTTGCCTTTTTTGTACCTTTTTGCCTTTTATTTTGCCTTTTTTGCTTGTTTTTAATGCCTTTTTGCCTGCCTTTTTTGAGGTTTTAGTTTGCCTAACCATCCTGTCTCTACTTATTAGTTATTATATTTAAGTTTAATGCATATTTTTATGCATATATAATGGCAATTTTTTGTGCTATTTTAAGCGCTCTTTTCACGATTTTTTATGCTTAAAAGTCCGTACTGTAGTTATAAAAATAACTGATGTTTTGTTGTTACCTGGTATACGTATACTGGGCGTACAATAGGATATACACGCCTCTGTGTTAAGTTCACAGGTGATAATTGAACACACAAATAAAATTAGGTAGTAAGGGAACGGCCCAAAATATTCCGCACAGTAAAAATAAAATGTACAGATATTAAAAAAATATATATACAAAAATAGGCTTATCTTGGCGGTGTCTTCTGATCCAAGGTGTTGAGGTGGGGGGTGCAAGGTGACTAGCACGATCAAGAGTTTGGCAGGTGGTCGCCAACTTGGTAGATGGTGATACCAAGGGAGTGATGATAGTCCAAACAAACGTAAAACGGTGCGGACAAAAGAACTCGTAATAAGAACTTGGGATGATAAAAACTCCGTACAAAAACCCTAAAGGAAACAAAGTCAAATAACCTTACAACTCAAAGCATAATAAGAATACTACCTCAGATGGTCGAGGGTTGCTATTAAAGCTTGAACAGCCACTATTCGACGGGATGGTCCAAAGAAACTTGAGACGGGTTGAATCCTTCAAGAATGAAATAGGATTCTCTTGGAAAAATTACTTCAAAGAAGTCGGTACCCCGGAGCAATCCGAATCAAAGGCGGTTGAAAGAAAGCCCAAAAATATGGATAGGACGAAATATGTCCAAAAATGCTTCCAAAATCCGCTCACCGTCCTCAGAAAGTTTTACAAAAACGTAAAAATGTCGAACAAATAAAAATGGCGTTTTAACTTTTAACTTGTTAACGACTAAAAAAATACAATCTTATCAATGCCTTTGTATCAGCTGGCTTTTCAAAAATATGCAAAATGATACTTGAAATGCCGTATAGCGACAAATCAACAAAGTATTGAAAGATATCTATAAATATTCGAAACTAAATTTGAATGTAAGGAAATTTAACTTGATTAAATTTTGAACCGTAACACATGGCTGCGGTTGATGTAGTTAATATTTCCCCCGTTATTCCCAAACAGGCAAGGATTTGTAGCTTGTTTAATTTGGTAATACTATCCTTTTATTTGGCTTTATGCCCCCAGATAAGGGATGCCATTATGTAACCATTTCACAACTTTGGTGTAAATCCAAAGAACCATTTTAGGCTTTAGTCCCCACATGTTTCCAATCATTCTTCTACAGGCCCACAGGGCCCTAGTCGCCTTGATCGTTGTATTTTTTATGTTTTTAGTGAAAGTCAATCTGCTGTCTAAGGTTAGACCCAAGTATATTACATAAACTGGGTATATTCACATCGCACAGATTCCTGCGTTTTGTAAAGGCTACCACAGCGGTCCTATAGGGATTGACCAACAATCCGTCCTTAGTACACTACCTATCGACGGTTCTTAGGGCTTGCTACATCAGTGAGGATCCAACCTCCCAAAATTTCGCGCCGACAGAGATTGTGATATCATTTGCATATGCTTGCATAACCCTCGCGCAGCCATAACCTCCACGGTCGTTAGGCCCAGTGCAGCACTTTTTCTTCTTCTTCTCAAAGTGATACTTATCCACGAATGGACTCTCTCCATGTCTTTGAAGAGAGGTCTCTCCCAGGGGAACTTCTTGGCCCTAGAGAGCCCTTTCCATCCTTAGAGTTAACTCGTGAAAGCTTAATTCACATGATTTTCCTGATTGGAACGCATACTGGTGTCGGTGCAGTGGCATTGCTGTCAAAACATCGTCCCTTATCAATCCTATGCGATTTATACATTTATAATGCCTATAAATCAGTTTATAGGCAAGTGTGTTGGCCTATTCTTTTGAGTATAAATCAGTAGACAGGTGAACGGTTAACGTATAAATTTATTTCACTTTAACTATAACAATATAACACTTGTGGTGATGGTACTACGTAATAACTACAGTGACGACTGTGATGACTAATGTTCAGTCCAACCACAGTAGGTGCCTTAGGATGATGGATCCTAGCGACCTCTACTGTGTGGTTGGTGAACTAGTCTTCAATTTAAATTACAGTACCGGTCGCCACAAGTTTCTCCAAGGTTTTAAGGAGAAATGGCATTACATTTTTTGGACGGAAAATTTTTCATCGTATAGATGCACGCTCAGGTTTAGATATAATAAATACCACTTTAACCTTTGGTCAGCTAGTTGGCACATATTTAAAGGCAGTACTGGCTCTATAATAGTGCACAGTGGGAGGATTAGTTCCTCTTTCCTTTGTGCAGTAAGGCAGGAAAAATCCGGTTGGGTCCCTGAGACTTGTATGGTTTGAAAATTAAAACATTTCATCGCCCATAGAAGTTTTGATATATTATTAAGTAGTTTATTTCGGAGGTGAATTAGGTGAACGGGCTCTAAGCCGAGAGAGAGGCCCTAAGTTCGATCCCCATCCAGCCACAAAATTTATTCGACTCCTGCTTATGCTGGCAGACTTATTTCGACTTATGCTGGCAGCTAAGAAGTGAAAAAACCGCGGCTCTATTCCTAGTCGTGCCACATACACTGCTGGGAAAAGGTAGTATAATGGGCCCTATATAGACGCCTAAGTGCATACGAGCTTATCTTGCCCTCCACGATAAAATCCAATAGTTTATTTGCAACTAAGCACTCGCCTCTGACACCCCAATTACTCGGATTAACTGAGTGCATCTGGTCCATTGCATAAACTTGTGTTGGTGTATACCTTGATTTTTTGTTGCAGTAGATGTGGGGGGGGTGAAACGCATGACATCCAGTTCCACCAACATAGAACCAAACCGACGCATATTCGTTTCTGCACAATAGGGGCGCCTAATCACTATGGAAAAATCAAGGTCTACTACCAGGAACGTTTGTCTGGAACAATGGCTTCACAGTTTCCTCACCATTGGTTGTAAACTCACCATTGAGATTTTGTAGATCCACTCTTGCCTAGGAAGACTTGATCACATGTGAAAAAGGGAGAAATCTTTACTTAATTTTATTTCAAACTAATTTTTACTCTCTTTGTAGTTATTTTCCACTTTACCCTCCTCGCCACTATAATTATTATTTTCTGTTGTGTAGAATTTAAATATGAAATTGGTTTCATACCCAAATAATGCATCGTGTTATTAAGATAAAATCAAGTTTCGGAGCTGGGGATCAAATATTCCACATAATATAAGAGAAATACAGTAAAAAATGTTTGTTTGATTGAACCAAATTTAGTTGATTGAAACAAAAAAATCTGTTAAAGAGTGTTTGATGACCGTAATAAAAAAATTTTTTTTAAGTTTTTAGTTGTCTAAAGAAAAATTGTTTTTGATTAAAATAAATTTAAATATTTAACGTAATTTTTGTTTAAAGTAATTAGCATTTTTTAAAAATAAAGATTACTTTGTTTAATAATGTAAATAAATTTTTAAGATTAATTCTTTTTTAAGTAATGAATTCAGTTGAAAAAAATTATTCAAACAAAATTGTTTATTCAATTTAAACAAAACGTTTTTACTGTGGAGGCTTGATCGTTGGACATTTCTTGACATTCTTCAATCTATTAATGTCTTCTTAATAAGCTAAATAAGAAATAGGGATCAAGTATACCACATCTTGTCAATACACATATAAAACAGGAAGAATAATTTTATTTTGTTACCCCCTCCGAGCAGGCCAAACCACTATTGCTGCAAAAGTTCAGCTGGTGGCCACCTGGGCCAGCTAATTCTAAATAAAGAACATAAATTATAGGTAAACAATTTATTTAGCAACAATTAAGTTAATCATTAATTAAACTATTACAAAATTTAAGACTCAAAATAACTTAAAATAATTTATTTATTTATCCATCAGGTACATGTAAAAATATTATTACTTGTATCTGATACATTTATCATTTAATGAATTTGGTCTTGTAAATGCACAAATAATAATAATAATCATTTGATTCAAAAATTAAACGCTATAATTAAGTAGATAAAAAAATGGACCAAAGTGTTTACTTAATTACACAAACTAATAATAAGGTAGAGGTACGTTCAAAATTTGAAGAATAATATAGCTAGAAATATCAAATTGACTTAGTTTTCAATTTACATTTTTTTATTAGTAGGTACATTAAAAAATATACAAATTAACCTTTATTACAAACAAAAAACAATAACATATTACAGAATAGTTAAGTCTACTAATTTTTAAAATACCACATCCCCTTGTGTTTTCTAAACTCTTGCATGGTAGGAACTGCATCAAACAGTTATATTTATTTTAATTAAAACTATTTATAAAATGTACAAATATGATATTTTATACAAATAATCTGTCACTTTTGTTTAATAAAATTTGATGTAATTAATTTAATACTTCTGTGGTTTGAATAAATTTAGGGAGAAATTTCACATGAACATACTGGCAAGACCAAATTTGTTTAATCTACAAATTTAGTAGTAACAGTCATTAAATTGACTCAATTACATAATAACTATTTATTTACACCTATGAACTGACGTCACAGATCACAGCACACACTTTTTACACAAACTTACATACACAGGTCATCAATATATCAAGTCTCTCAATCAATATATTATATTTCAATAAATAATTTTCTATTGGAAGTATCTACTATCAGTCTGGCAAAAGCACTAACTAAAGTCAATCCACTCAATTATGGATTATACAGTTGCTTCCCGGTAGAAAGGATTTATGCTCTTGATTGGGAATGGATGTGCTTCAGTGTTGAACACCCAATCGTCCAGGGAAAACAGGCTATCATCAGAGAATAACAGGTACAAGTACTGCAAAAAACAATTCATTTTAGAAATTAATATTTCAATGTGCATTAACTACTTATACTTTTAAAGTTTCTGCTAAAAAGAAGCTCTGTTGAACGTCATCTTGCACAGGATCATCAGAATATACATTCTTTAATCCTGTATAACCTCCATTCACCCTACAGTATTTTTCCAATGCCTAAAAATTGAGATCATTGCAGATTTACTTATTTGCAAACTTCTATAAGGTTTGCGTATCTGACGCTTTAATTTATTATAATCAAACGTGTAACTCACCTGCACGGCTTCCCATCCCCAATCTCTGTACTTCTGATCCTTTGTTAACCTATACATGTAGAAATACGATTCTATAACTTCTGGTCTGAGAATATAGTATTTCTCAGAACTCTTCAAAGCTCTTGCTTCAGCTCCTTCATTAAACCTGAACGATTCGGGACCTAACTTAGTGTCAGATCTGTCATAAGATTCGTGACAAGTACGAGTTATTTCTCTAGCAACTTCCATGTACCTATCCGACAACTCATTTTTCAAACTCTTTGATGCTAAAGCTAATAAACCACCTAAAATCGAAAAATATTTTAAGTTTTTTCTTTATAATCATTCATTAAAATTGAAATACCTGAAAAACATCCAAGATGATCCATTTTGTGTTCCAGTCTATCGAATTTTAATTCTGCAAAGTAAGTAAGACCTCCTGGAGACGTATGAAGCATGTGCTGCATGATGGCCTGCATTGCATCATCAAACATTTGACGTGATTCGTTGTCTTCCTTATTGGATTGGACCCATGCTTTTAGTAAATATTCATAGAAGCTATCTCCTAACGCACCCATTGACATGTGATCTAATAAAAACCGTTCATCAAGCTTGAATTGCAGAGAAAAAATGAAATACTTACGTTGGCCCCATTTACCAGTTTTAGGATTCAAATAATTTGGATACAATCCTTTAGGCTTATCAAGTCCTCTAATAAATTGTCTAATATTATCCACCTTACTGCGATAAACATTGTTACCAGTAACGTCACTAAGATACGCAAATTCAAGATGTAAGGTACCAAATTCTGATAATATACTGGAACCACCACTAGCCCAACCGTAATTTTTGCTAGACTAAAAGATAAATTAATTATTATGAACGAGTTAAACGCTGAAAAACATACCCCAGTTTTGAAATTAACTAAAGCGTTAGGAATGCCCGTAGGAGTTTGAAATGCTGGTAAAAGTTTATCCGCAATTTCTTGCGCTTTATCGCGAAACAAAATATCACCTGTTAAAGCGTAACACGCCAATAATCCACCAACAAATCTGATGTTGACTTCAAACACGGACACGTCCGACGTCTTTAAAAGAAAATTGTTTTAGAAAATGACAAATTTTAATTAAATTTTGTAATTTACCAATGAATCGATACTGAGTTCGTTTGCGACCCATTCTCTTCCTTGATTAAATTCTTCCGTCAAACCCATTATGTACAATGTGTCAAGACCATCTAAAATTGTAGCTCCTACGTTCATGGTACCGAAGATGCTAGCGGTGTGGGCACGTTTGGATAGTGGACGTAACTCGTTTTTACCCCAAGCGTATTGCACGTAATTATCCCAAGCATGCTTCATCATCTGAAACAAATAAAAAAGTTAAATAAAAGTTCCTGTAAAAACATTAAATGAGCAAAAATTTAAAAAATTTTAGCAATTAATCTAATGGTATTTGAGCGTATGTGAAAACTTTATTGTTTACTTTGTAAACCTCCGACATCCTATAAAAGTTTTCTAAGTTAGATGACATTAATTGCATCAAATGGTGAGTGAAAATTGTTGCTACCCACAAACTATCAGCTACTACCTACTATTAAAGTCCCGGCATTTACTTACTATGTAAACGCAATGAAATAAATTGAGAAAGTACAAGCAAAAGGTACAAGTTTAGAAAATCGATAGCGACTGAACAACAAAAAATAGGAAATTTAAATTGAAAGTAAGCAGAAAACGTAAAAATTCAAAAACTTTGAATGAAGCTGCTTTAGTTTTTTCTGCATTATTATGATGAGAAAAACAGCAAAAGCTGAAGGTATGTCATTATTCCCAAGTTCATTAAGCACGAAAGATTCGAAACTAGGTCGACCGCCCAGGAAGTCAAGTCTAGCTGCATGACTAGCCTGACCGCCAAAAGTGTTACCTTGATAATTCAAATATAAAAAAATCAAAACAAAAATAGAAAATATTTTTTACAATAGAGGTGCAAAATATAGCTTCTGCCCGAATACGTCGTCGACTATTTTGCAAGAATGAAAAAAAGACTATATCCATTACTACTTCATTAGATAGTTACAAAATTTATTAAAAGATTAATGGGTTTCGTAGAAGTCGCTTAAAATTTAATACAGGCTTAAATTTAATCCACCAACTGGCGTTTTACATTACCTATATATGGCGCTGTTATTCAACAACATGGACGGCATAGGTAGTATAACTGCTAAGTTAAACAGTGCATTTTATGTTGTTTACATTGGAAATCCAACTTTTAAATCAATATGGTTCGTATCAGTTAATTATATACTATGATTTGTTCATATTTAACGATAACTATACCCCGAATACTACTTTATTTAGTTATCATTAAGGCCACTACGTGGGGCGCTCCACATAATGTAAAACGCCAATAGAAAAGTCTATTTGCACTAATAAACTTGAATTTAAAAAAGATCCGAAGCCTACAGCACCATGTAGCACAGCATCACCATAACGATACATGCAGTCGTACTGTCAAAATAGCGTGAAAATAAAGTTATAAAATTGTAATCAATAATAATTAATATTCATTATCAAATTTGCGATTTTAATACGTTTTTAATTTTAATAAAATTTTGTTCAAATTTATTATGATTATGACACATCTGGGTCCTTCGACAGTATAGCATGCATAGCAGTATCCAGTGAAACGTTATCTTGAAGTTATACCAAAATACTTTGGTTATATTTAGTTCTATTTGGTTCAGATTTGGTTATAACTTTGGTTATAAAATGATAATATATTAATTATGCATACAGGGCGTTAAGAAAAGAAGGCACATCTGGTATATAGAACAACATAGAACTCGTGAAAATACACCAAAAATTTTAGAGTTAAAACTAATTTAATTATTCTTAAAAAATATATTTTTAAAATTATTTAATTTTTTTCTTAACCAATTCGCTAATTGGTTATATCCTTAATTCAAAAACTAACATTTATAAAAATAACTAATCGAAAAAAGGAAAATTCTCAATTCTCGATTGTTTAAATTAGAACAGGAATTCTTTGAATTAATTAATAAAATCACAATCACTCCCAATTAAAATTTTTATATTATTAGAATTAGAATATTTGAATGATTAAATGGAACTTGTAACGAATTTTTGCAATTTGTTATATGGTACTACTTTTCATATCATTTAACAATATTTCAAAATACGGCCCTTGCATTTATTTTAATGCGATCGTTGATTGCAATGCATTTTGCAGCAGATGGCTAATAGCGTGAACGTTCTCGCGTAGTAAATACTTGAGTCTGGGAGTCTTGCAAGCTAGACCAGAGCGAACGTACGCTGTTTTCACGACGAGTTAGTTTAGTGGCTGATAGTGCGTGGACAAGTATTTTTGGTCCATCGCAACTATTCATTGGTGGGCTATCATACGAAGCAGTAGTATAGTGTCATGTGCTCCTGTTTGTAAACATCTGGAACAAGAGAAGCTCTTCATGAGCAAATTTATTACACAGTTTCTTTGTGCGCAAGTTGAGGAACCATTTTGAGTAACCGTAGAGGTTACTGGTTTTATTGGGTACTTGTTTGTATTTAGTATGGGGTGAACGTTTTGATTGTTAATATCATTTCTGTGTGTCTGTTTACCACAGTAATATAACATTGCAATTGTTGGAACTGTGATAGCATCTCTCAAGTTCTGTGTGTGTGTCAATTAAAGCATTTGATTTCTATTTGTGTTTTTTTGAGTTTTCGCAAGCTACTACCGGTGTTTTTTCAGAAACCCATTACCCATGCCTTCGCATGAATAAGGAGTTAGTCTATTAACATCGTGGCAAAGAAACTGGAGAGGTCCTCTCCGGATTGTGATGGAAGCTGGTTTCTGTTTGGGTTAACCCTCTCATTGGGGGTTGCGCCTCAGAGGGTAGTTTTTGTGACAAACTCCATTGGTGTACTACCAATCAGAAGTGCAACAGAGCGTTACGGACAGATAGACAGACAGAGTTTTCTACGACATTCTGTTTCATTATTAGTATGTATATTTTAATATAATTAAATACTATTTTATTGTTAAGTTATGTTTAAAAAAAGCAATTGATTTTTGCATTGTCATCGGATAATTACAACTGTGCCAAATTATACAGCGATTGCTTATCTAAAAAGTACTTGAAAATCTATTGCAAAACAAATCTACGTACAATCTCTAACAATTTTTACATGACTACATATTTTATAGCTAGGTATATAAGTAGAGCAGGGATTACAATAATGGAATTGCATGTTTTTTTAAAGCTATGAATTGTACAAAATAGAGTTCAAACGCCAAATTTTATAGGGCATATAAATGCATATTTGACACGTTGCTGCATATTTGTGGAAATTGTTGATATACGGGCATATATTTAAAATTGAACCTACATAATATTTGCAAACTGTGGGCTAAACAATTTTTAATACACGGCATTAAACAATTAAAAATTGTATCGCATAATATTTTTCATGAGTCAAACCTGGCTAAACATAGAAAACCTCAACTTAGGCTGAGTACACAGTAAAAGCAGGTTTCTAATCCGGTTTACCCGCTTCGATCTATGCATCTGTCCGGTTGCCACCTTCGTTTGCTTTCGTTTACATTAATTACTAACATTGAAAAGAGATGAGCTGGTAATCCGGTGCCGGTAAACCTGCTTTCACTGTAAAAGCAGTCAACGCAGTGAAAGTTGGTTTCGGATTCGGTTTATCCGCTTTGATCATTGCATTAAAAATGTCTACAAATCCGATCCCAAATTTATCACTAAACGTGTGATTATACTAGTTGGGATTTCTTCAAATTCAAATTCTAGAACGATTATTTCAAAAATTATATATTTTTTAATTTTAATAAGTTCATAATGGAAATGACGCACATGAATTAATGAAAGAGATTCATATTAAGTCAGATATCTATTTAAACGTAAAAAGGGTAAAATAATGCTGAAACTTTGTAAAAAAAAAAACACTAAATATTAAACCAGCAAAAATTATGAAAAATAATTATTAAAGGGGGTAATAAATAAAAAGTTCAAATATTCTAACACTATGTAAATATATTAATATTATACCTACGAATATAGCAAAAATAAATTCTAAGTAAAATTTTTGAAGAATTTAAATTTTTTTTCCTGTAAAGCGACTTTTTCTATTATAATTTCCCTACTCCACAATTTGAGTATTAGATTTCTATTTTTCAGTTCTAACTGAATAAGATGTAACTTTCATATTATTCCTCTAAAAATCTAGGGTGATCAAAGTATCCTCGTTGTTCGTATTATCTTTAACGAATACAGATTTATTTATTTTTTTTAAGTACACAATTTTTAATTTCAAATTTTCAAAATAGTAGGTACTTACTATCGGAGTAAAAAGTTCTGACCCCTGAGTTTGGAGTCTTATATTTCAAAAAGTAATTGATGGAATTTTATGCACTAAGAAGATACAGATAAAGAATTTAATTTTGTATAACATATTAAAATTTCAAAGTTATAGGTTTTATAGTGCCTTTCTGTTATGCAGATACTTAACAAAAGAGGCATAATTTAAGCAACAATTATTATGTACAAAGATAATATCGATTTATAGAAATCCACTTTTAACAGAAATTTGACAAAATTCAAATAAAATTTTTTTATTGCTAAAAGAGTATACTTTTGTCTAGGTACTACATAAATTTTATGTAATTTCAGAAGAAATTATGATAGTTGGAGGTATTTAAAGTTGCAACTTTTCGAAATGAGTGCTAACACTACACTTTTTGAACATTTTTTAAAATAATTTTAAAACGGCGTTAGTTAGAAGTATAAAATTTTAATATGACATTTAGCACTAATCAATTGATATCATATATTTTTTTCAAATTTTTTCACTGCTAAATTTTGATTTTATTTGACTTCAAACAAGTATGCTTCAACTCAGGGGTCAGAACTTTTTACTCCGATAGTAGGTACATAAGTTGAGATCGTAACGATATTTGTCCTGTAATTTCTTTAATTATTAATTAAAAAAAAATTTAATTAAGAAGTAAAATTCAAAATCAAATTAAAACATAATAATATTATAGTGAAAGCAATAAACCATTGCTGAAAACTCATAAAAAAAGATTTCATATTTATAAGTGATGATTTCATTCAATTATAAATTTTACTTCTATTATTAATTTCACAAGTTAAAAATTGATATATTTTTCAATACAAATTTAAATATAAATGTTCCAGATAATGATTGTATGTGTATTATAGATTTTCTATTTTTAGATAAAAAGAAAACATCAACAAGTTTATCCAAAAAGATGTTTTCAAAAAAAAATATTATAATATACAGGGTGTTATGATATTAGAAATCCTATGCTTTTGGCAAATAACTCAAAAAAAATTTGTTAGAATGTTTTTTCTTTACACCCTTGTAATTAAAACCAACAATAATTATTATGATGGTAAAAAAATGTAATCTAAATGCTACTCTGTGTTCAAAACACCTTTTTTGAATAATATATTTTCGGATTATGAAGGTAACAAATAATATAATAAGTCGGTGTAAATAATAATTTATACAATAATTTTCTCACATTAGGAATTATCATAAAATTTTTCTTTCAATTTAAAATTTTCATACAATGGACTATTTTAATGTGAAATACCTCTTTTATGTGACCTCTTCGATCCACAAGAGTATCGTTAGATACATTCATTTGGTAAAATATAATGTCATAATCCACATTACCATCCACGTTTCCAATTTCGGTGGTGGAATTAATATCATTATTCGGTACGGTTCCTGGATGTTTTGTAATATAAACACCGGTCCAAGCAACAACAATAATAGCCGACAATATACCCGAAGCACCAGCCTTAGACATTTTCACAAATATATATTGCACAATTCTTTATAATTTTCAAACGGACAACACAGTGGTACCTAACAAAAAGAAACACACGTGAGAAAGCTCTGCACACTTATGAGTTTACGACCCATCACTGAATTAATTATAGAAATATTTTAGTTTACATAAATTACCAATACGTATCATTGAATTTATAATAAATAGATGATAAGAACATCAGGCGAGTTTTGTTTATTCGATGTATATTTTAACTAAACTATAGAATACCATCAATAATAACATTTTAAATTCGATATCAGTTCTAATTATAAGTATCAATGCAAATTATTGAGCAAATGAATGATTGATGACGTTGTGGCATACAATTTCATAATATTAGAAAATTTAAATCCGAACAATGGGATTTAAAAATATAATAATTAATTCACCCTTAACATGATTATAATTTCTCTTTTCTTTCCAAAACCGTCGCATCTTTCTAACGTTCATTTTTAAATAAAAGTGCGTCCCAGAAGAATAAATATTGGAAAATTTTTTTTATAATACAATAATGATGTTGGAAATTAGATAACAAGGGAGTTCAAAAACATTTACTTAGAAGTGTTGATACGTAAGCAAATACACTTGGACCGGACTTTTGACGAAGTTCCGTGTTAGATTTCTTATCCATAAAAATACATTAAGTCTGGTACTTTTTTTTTTTTTAGCGAGATATCATGTTTAAAATGACTTCTAGGAAATAGAAAAGTATGAAAAATCTATAAGAGTACTGCATAGTAGATATAATGTTTTTTTCTCAAAAAAAAAACAATGTTGAAAATTGCAATATTCTTAAGCTTCTCGGCGACTGGAAACCAACTAAAAAGGAAAGCGAATGTTAACTTCTCATTGAGACATTGCAATATTATCTCAGTTTATTACCACGCTTACGGAGGTATAATTATTGCAAGCCTCGTTGTGAAAAAAAAACAGTAGCAGGCAATATTCTTCATCAGTAAATTGACGTCGTCATAAAACACAAAACCTTAAATCAATTCTAAAGTAAAAGTCTAATTTTGTGAAAGACATCATAAATATAAAACTAAATGATCTAATTAAAGGAGTTTGCTATTTCATTGTGTTAATTAAACGTCTCGGCCTTGTCCAACAAATGCACTAAAAAGTATTGAACATAAAATGCAATTTGAATGTTTTTATACGACGAACAAAATTTATGTTCGTTTTTATTTCAGTTCAAATTAAATTATTTTAGCGGAATTTTTCCAATTTTATAAGTAGAAATGGTCGAAAGTTACAAAATGCAGGAATAAAGCAAAAGTTTTGAGATAAAAATAGGAAACATTGAGACACGTTATTTGAAAATAATCAAATAAAACAGAAATAGATTAAATATTGAGGAAAATCGATACTAAAAGGAAAAGATTCCTGGTTAACTTTTATCGTTAGGGTTCAACTTGCTATTATAGTTTTGTAACTTTTTGGTTATAATATTCGACGAATTAATATAATCAAAAATATAAGCAATTCCAAGATAGTAAACTAAAGTTAGCAAGCTTAATCACCGAAAGTAACTGAATTTTATTTTATTATCCTTTGGATAAACTGTCGACCCATGCATGCATGGTTATTTGGGAATGATTTATTATTATTAATACTTTTTCGATATTTACTTAATTAGCTATGGTCTTTGTGACAAACCGTTTGCAAAACTGTTAATTACGAATTCGTGTTCTAATTTTAATCTGCTCATGCTGACGATTTCAAACTCTGCAAACTGGCTGAAAAGGCACAATAGCTATTATAATATCTATAATTAATAAAAATTAGAAAAAATATTTTATCCAATACCTGCAAGTAAAATAACTTTTACATTGACATTTTCAAGCAACCAAAGTGGACTTTTATTCACTAGTGAGCGAAAGTGAATTTTTCGCTCACTAATGAATAAAATGAGTAAGGTAAAATCGCAGTAATTTATTAAAACTCAACCAAAAGTCTAGAGTGTCAAATTAACTACTGTCAACTTCTACTACTTGCAGCAAAGCAAGCAATATAATAATTATGTCGAATTATGTAATTTAAAATTTTTGATTTTGAAATTTTCATTTTACTTGCAGGTTTTGGATAAAATGTTGTATGCCACTCTTGAGTAAAGATATTTTAAACCACTTACGGAGGATAGGCGGAACTCGGCGTTGCCTCGTGTGCTAAATTTTCCGTTTGTGGATAAAAATTATCTTTACTCACTAGTCCCATAAATTACTATTATTTTACACTCTTTTAGATATCCTTATTAGATATCGAAGAATTTATTATTATTAATTTATGTACGCAACCAAAAATTTAAAAAATTAATACCATCTAATTTTTTGAGATAAATCCTTATTCATCACAGACATATTTACCCTAATCATGACTATTTATATAGGGTGTTTTTTTAGCTGCATGAGAACTTCAAAATGAAATAAAACATTAAAAACCTGACGGAATGTTTTGGTTATAATTTTTTTATGAAAGTACAGTTAAAGGCAATTATGATTTGAACATGACTTCCGGCATGTGACCACCACGACTAATGGTTACGAAGCGCATCCGTTCAGTCCAATTTTTCACCACTTTTTCCAATATTTCTGGCTTTATTTCATAAATGGCTTGCTGAATAGTAGCCTCCAATGCTTCTAGAGTTGTTGGTTTGTTAGTATAAACCATGGATTTAACATACCCCCACAGAAAATAATCTGGAGGTGTCAAATCACACGATCTTGGAGGCCAATTGATAGGACCACGTTTTGAAATAATGTTGTCACCAAATTGTCCTTTCAATAAATTGATGGTTTCGTTGGCTGTGTGGCACGTAGCACCATCCTGTTGGAACCATAAGTTGTCAATGTTTAGCTCTTGAAATTTTGGAAACAAAAATGTATTGAGCATGTATCGATATCTCACACCATTCACCGTAACGGTAGCTTTTTCCTCATTTCGAAAGACATATGGACCAATGATGCCGTTGGCGTGTATTCCACACCTAACAGTCAATTTTAATGGATGCAATGGAGTCTCAAGATAATGTCCCGGATTGGTCTCACTTCATATACGGCAATTTTGTTTGTTCACATACCCATTTAACCAAAAATGTGCCTCGTCACTGAACAAAATTTTACGGTAAAAAAATGGATCCACTTCCAATTGGTTGTGAGCCCAATTTGGTAGCGTTGTTCAATGGTCAATCTATGCAATATCAAATGCCAAACCTTGCTAAACACAAATGTCAAAAAACTGTTTCCATAGCAATCTTGGTTCAATTGTTATCCCTATTGAAAGTTCTCATGCAGCTAAAAAAACACCCTATATTATGTACAAATTAAAAGCGTACTTAAAATTTAAAAAAAATAAAAGGTTACCGTTCAGTCGATCTAAATTTAAACATTAAATTGTAATAATAGTAAGAAGCTTTGATTAAAACGACGACTGTACGACGATCACGACGGTACGTGTGCTCGACGTAAATACTTACAACAGGATTTGGAAAGGAGTGAGGGTGCCGCAGTTGACCGTACGTAGTGGAACAGTTAACATCAAATTAACTAAACTAACTGAGATATATTTTTGGTAAGTTGAACTGTCTCAGAATTTTCGATTTTCTAAGATTTATAATTTGTCAAGCCTATATATTTATAAACTTAGGTAAACGATGAAATGAAATATACTGGGGTTGGGCGGAGCCAATCTTATAGTATTAGCGAATACCATTTCCACATACTTTTTTTTGTTAAATTTAGGTCATTATTTGAATGTCCCATACATTTTTTCTTTCTACTTGCTATTTACACCCTCAACTACCATAATTTCGGTTGCAGCTCTCCCCAAATAAACCAACCAATAAAAAAAAATTAAAAAACTGGTTTAAGGACTCATTTAAATTTTTCCTGCACTCACACATTTACTAGACAACAAAGTACAATAATATTGATAACAATGTTATCAAATTGTTACTGATATAAAAAATTGATTCAATATAAAGAGTGCAAAGAGAGTATCTTGATAATTTATTGTGTAGTCAAATTACTTCATAATTTGTGTTTTTATTAATACGTTCCCATGGAAACTGTTCTGTGACCAATTAAACTCACTTTCAATTAAAATTACGTTCAGTCGTGCTCTTATGATTGCTGTTCTACAAACTACTTTGTGCCTATGTGGCACTCAAATTGATGGTTTTCAACTTAACATTAGTTGTTAATGTGGGGTGAAAAAACATACGAATATAATGTTATTAATAAGTCGCAGTAGGTAGGTTAATGTAAGAAACTGAAGAAGGGGTTTGTTGATCTGAACTGAAGGAAGATCGATGTCTGCAAGGGTAGTTGATTTTTAGGTGGACGACGATACAGATGAAAACGAGTGACGATGCAATGGGGTGGTTACTGAACGAATGAGCTGACCCTTGAAGATGATACGGCAACATAACGAATAATTAATAAAACATATAAAGTTTTTATGTTTTATTAATTATTATAAAACATATAAAGTTTTTATGTTTTATTAATTGGTGTAACGAGTTAAATTCGATGGATGAAGGTAACTCGAATAAGCTGACCGTTGAAGATGATACAGCAACTTAACGAATAATTAATAAAACATATAAAGGTTTTATAACGGTAATGGCTAATAAAACATATAAAGTTTGTATGTTTTATTAATTGGTGTAACGAGTTAAATTCGATGGATGAAGGTGACCCAGGAAGATTTGATTAATTGTAACGATTATATGTGTTGACGATGTATTGTTGTGTTTTTATAGTGTGTAAATAAATATTATTATTACAATAACCATTTTAATTAATCAATTAAACTGTATACTAATAATTCTACCTATTAATTCAATTCAATTTACGTTTTTCTGCAAAATTTTAATTCAATCTGCCAGGTACCAAAATTTCGCTGTTTTACGTTTGAGAGATAAGCATTGTATTTCAACTGACACGAAATTAAACATCGAGCCCAAATTATCCATCAAGGTTTCCACCCATTTTGTGGAATACTTGAGAGAACGAGGAAACCTACAAGATTTTCTTATCTGTACAGATACAGTACGTTTTTACAACAACTGCGATCCATTTTTTCGACGTGTGAGGAATTCATTTGAAGGAAATTTCCATAGCCAATTTTGCTCTTTATTGCTGTGGTGTGATGGATTCGAATTACTTTTCTCATTTACATTTCCATGTCCTTTTTGGAAGCTGGGATCTCTTGATCTTTGATACCGAGGGAGATCTTTACCATCGTAACCAGGTTTAAGCTCGTCTCACCATTACATCTCTGGTGGTCGACAAGAATTTTCCGAAGGACCTTGACGAATTGAGACGACATGACAGGTCGAACAGATTGCAGCAGAAGAGTACAATTCAAAAAGCTTTTACGGCGGTGCAAAAAAAAAGAAAGGAAAAACAGGGTGTATAAGTAAAATATGCAAAAAAAATTTTAACTCTCTCAGAATCACCTTACTCGTACTAATATCTTTCATCCTTAGATTAAATTGATTTTGGTTTAATTATGTTTATATCAAAATAAACATACGTGTTCGACGATGAGAATAAACCATTATTCGAATTCAATTTTAATGTAATTGCCAATTTGTCTCGTTAATGGCGGTTGTTATTTATGAATTACTATTATTAGTTATTAATAACACATCGAAATGAATATAAATTACGTAAAATTTCAAGCTGAACGAACTTGAATTTGTAGCTGCAACGAGTACGCAATAAATATGAATATTCTTGTCTTTGTTAAATGCAAATACACAACAGGGGATGCAATGTGCTTGCATAATTTACAATCTATCAGCAAGACACGGGTCTTTCGTCGAATTTATTGGCAAATAATGTTGCCAGGATGCATGTAGTAAACCCCTGTACTCATGTTATAACCCTGGCACGAAAACTCGTGCACGCCAGAACTTAAAATTATTCTGAGGAACTTATAATTACTTTGCAAAGTACAATCAAAACCTTAGAGAATTAATTAAAGTGCATAGAACAAACTTTTAACACATTCATAAAAATTTGCTTCAGCTAATTAAAAGTTGAAAGAATGAGATTATAACTTCCTATCACTTAAACTCAGAAAGTCGGATTTTTTTTCAATATTAATAATCTTTAATCAAAAATATTGATTTGGGTATCATTCTAATTTCCCTTGTCAATTAATGTTTCCAAGTGGAGGTATAAAGCTTTTCTTTACTAAATTATTAAAAAGTAATTTTCCACTCAGCAGATGAATGAACTTTATCGCCATCTTACAACAGTGTAAAAAATTAATTAGAGACAAATTGAAAGAAAAGCGGAAATTTTTATATCTGTTCTACCGACTTGGTATGAAAAGTGGAGCAAATAGTGGGATGCGAAAATCTAATTAGTCCGATGAAGCTATCAACTAACTTCACGTCATTTTGATAAGTTTTAATTAAGTTAATTTGTTGACACGTAATACTATTTTAGATTGCCCTAAAAAATATTGCGGCAACGAAAAACAATAAAAAATTGCATTAAAATTTAACAACCAAAGTGCAATGTGAAGGTATTTCAACTGAACATAAAATTTCAATCCAAATCATAATTTTATTACATTTAAATGGGAATAATGTAATTTTTTATTGTTGTATGTGGTGGTTTTGCCATCATAAAATTTTTTTTGAAAACCCTTGAGAACCAAATGCATAATACAGGTCAGGTATTTAGATTTGTAACTTTTATAATATATGCAACCTGCACGAAGGTATTTGTGCATCTGCCCGAGAAAATTTATATGGGAATTATTCAAGATTGCCAAGTAACAAATATTTATTATAGTTGATACAACAAATGCTAAAATATGTACATAATATGAATAAAAAATTATGTTATAATGCCTTATTATTCGTTACGTGACACCAAAGTAAATTAAAATTTTGAGTTTATCCATTAGTCGCCACGTTAGTCACATATCGGTAAATTCGCGGATTATGGAACTGCAACTAAGTTGAGAATTTTGATTATCAAAACGAACACGTCCAATTAATACAATTCTGTCATTTTAGCTGGAGGTGTTTCGTGTTAGAAAATCTGTTAAATTTTAAATATATACTGCATTCGTTAAAATTGAAAAGTTTGAAGGAGAATTTCGTGTAAATCTTATAATGATTTTCTGAAAGCTATTCCAGATAAAACTTTGTAGATTTAATTAAGATTTTGGTTCATGAGGGTTACAGAGAATGTCATTTAAACTAATTCTACCGATCCACAAGATTCGAACCCAACTTCAATTTAACATTAACTATGTCGGAGTTTAATTAATCGTTAGATAATTTAATTTTCTATTGCAAATATTTCAACTGTCGATGTTCTTATCTCAAGGATCGCTATAATTAGTTTGTCAATTAAGAAAGTATTCGAAAAGTTCGATAATAAAATCGCACCGTATCTAGCTGAAATTGCAGAAGCGGTGTAACGGAATTACAATCGCACAAAAACATCAAATGGGAAACTTTAGAGATCTCTTTTGAACTATGTTTGCGGTTCAAACACAATGACCGCGGAATGCGAACAATGATCTTTTCTACGTTCCTTTTGTTTAAACTTAACCGATTATTTGTAACCTTCCTAAATATTCCTTCCTTCCTGCACTTGGGTACAAAAGTCTACATCAGATAATTATCGCTCTTCTGTTCCGCCATATATGTATGTCTGCAGTATGAGTTGCCCATATACATACAACATAGCAACATGTGTTTCAGTAATTTTAATAGTATATGTGGTCATAATTAGGCACTTAACTGTAAACGATTACATAATAGTTAACTGATAACACAGCTTGTAAAGCAACATTATTGTAATTATGATTAAAAATTCTTGTGGGACTCCTTTGTAATGCTCTCACAGTTTCCCACAAGTTCAACTTAAAAACGAACTCGAATTGCTAATATTGATTATATGCAACATAAAATATTTCTATAATTAATTTCTTTTAATTAGTAAAATAATCCATTCATACTTTGAATGGTTGGTCGCAGTAAAATTGATGGTATTAATTAATTACACTCAAAAATGTTAAATTCAACGAGAAATGTAAAATGTAACAACGAAAATCGATTAATGCACAAAAATCACAATAATAAAGTATTTAATATCGGATTACACTATGCTGCCCATGAAATGCATAAAACCGGATGCATCTCGATGGTACCGTACGTAAAAGATAACTAACAGAATGATCGCCAAGCTTAACCGAAAGCTCAAGAGCCATACCACCTTGCCCATATCTCACATCTTATAAGTTCGACGGCTCGAAAAAAGTTCTTGTTTTAATTTAATAGAATTCAATTTTATTGAATATACTTTCATAATTGAATAAAACAAACAAAACAATGCTGATGTAAAATCAATAAATTTTTTAATACATTATTATTTCATGTTTCAATATCGTTTATCGGTATTGTTTCCATTTTATTATTAAAACTTACCTATTTTTGAATCATTTATTTTCCATCTAGTAACAAATTGTTTATTAAGTGACGATAACAAGAAAAAAGTTATTTTATAATATTATTTACTTTCATTTAAGAAATTAGAAGTGACAAGGTTGTTATGTTGCCCAAATTATACAGATTGGCCTTTTAGTCGCTGTTTACTATAATTTATTAGATTGCATACCATAATTGCTTAACATTGACGAACCGCATGCTAATCTTAATTCAATAAATTGGGAACCCGCTAGACACGATGCGCATGAATGGATTAAGGAGGTTCCATTTAAGTATTTTTCAAGTCAGAGTGTCCGAACATGGCTCTAAAAAGCTATGGCAACTCAATCTGTAATTCACAGAATAGGAGAAACAGTTTGTATTTGTTGTAAGGGCTAACAATAGGGTTAAAAATAAAGATCCGAAAAGTATTGCTTCAAAATGTCTGGTTGCAGCATTAGTTTTTAATATTTACTAAATAATTGCATCAGTAATCAGCTAATCAGTAATAGAACAATACAAGAATCAACTTTAATTTTCATAGATAGCCGTGTCCCTGAAGCTATTGGCTATAGAAGAATTAATTCATAGTCCCGAAATTGTGAATCGTCCTATATACAGCAATAATCAACCCTACATGTTGAACCGAGCTTTAAATTTCAAGTTTATCTTTCCAACAAATTCAAAAGTCAAACAGTTACCGTACATCACAATAAACTCGCTAACAAAAGAAATAATGTCCAAAACACAAAAAGGAGACATTAAATATCACTCAATCGAGCAAATTCGCTAGAAAAAAATACTGATAGGGTCGTAAAGCGACTACGAAAAACAATCCTCAAATTTGTATCACAATAGCAGCTCGGTTAAATTTATCGACTAAAATGACCGGTATATAATTATGGGTGCAATAAAATACTTTTTATTTAAAGCTGCATTTTGATTTGTGTAAATGTAAAAATTAACAAAACATTTCGCGTTTTGTTTGGCTGAATAATTACCATCCCAAATAATATAATTTTGAGATATTATGAGTAATTAATATTGTTATAATGTACGTTCGTATTAAAATGCAGATTTGTATCAGTTGAATAGCGGCATTAATTAGCCAATCTCGTGATTGTAATCTTTTTTATTCCTTGTCTATTGAACGATCGTTGTTTTTTACTGTTACATGTATAACTAATACAAATTATCTCAATTTAAAATCACAACCTAACCAAATTTTTTCGTCGTTTTATATCTTGTATATTATTTTTATATACCCGCAGTTATTACTGAAAATCATTTCGATCAAATCACTTTGTAATTAAGCGATTACTGCTAATGAGGTGAGTTTAGTGGTATGCAAGTATGTTGCATGCAAAACCGCTATTATTTTGAGATTTATGCCACGTATGCAGTTGCACACGAATTCTTCATTGGATTTAAATATAAATTATTATCTCGAAAATGTTGTAATTACCTTCAGGCAACAAATTACTACGTTTAATTTTGCAGTTATTGGTTAAAGCAACAATTAAATTAAACGAACACTGTGTTTTAACTAGTTTGAAAAACACTTCCTTTTAGGCATCCCTAATTCATATCCGCATCATTAAAATTCATTTTACTCTGTTGTGGGTCTCTTTTTCATAGTAGGCAATAATTGTACTTCTTTTATGGCACATTGAACTTCGAATTATTGAAGTTCCACTGTAGATACATCGTCTGTCGGTATGATTTATTGTGTTTTTCACGCACAAGATTCTTATTCATTATCATGCCATATTGCAGTCCATTTTACAAAATGACAGTTTTATAAAGCTTGCTGTTTATACAGGTAACTGCAGTAAATTTACCTTAATGTGTTGTAACTAAGAAGAAATTACGACGAGTGACAATGTAATGAATTTTTTAGTAAGTTTGTATTTTTATCCGACATTTCATTACTTATGACATTCTTAATTTTTGCAATTTTTATCACGTAAAAAGGATTATTCTTTGAAAAGAATTACAAAATTGATAAAAACGAAAGATAAGGGTGCAAATTTCAAGCGCAGGGTAGAGTACTAAGGTGGTCTGTGCAAAGTAATTAAGAGGTAACTGACGCAATAATGTTTCTGAATATATTAAATTTAAAAAATTAAATAAAAATATCGAATTTTCAATTAGATCATTTAATTTTTAAACTTACCAAAAAAGGAACATTCTGTGTTATGAAATATTGAAATAGATAAGATAATTTCAATGAAATTTTAATATCCATTATATTTATAAATGACCCGCGCGTGTCCTCAGAACATCCGATATAATAAGAAATTTCGATAACCTCTAAAAATTTATGTTAGAAATACAAATAAAGTGAAAGATTAGCAACTAACTAATAGATTAACAAAAACATTAAGTTTCTAGCTTCTAAATGTTTTAAATTTAGATGATATGCAAATTAATTATAATGGAAATGAAGTTCAAATTAATCTGTATGTTAAAGACAACTTTTAATTGAAAATTTAGTAGATAACGCCAAAATACGGCTAACTACTAATCTAATTAATTAATACTAATAGTAAACTTTACACATAGTTAAATATTTCACTTTCATAATTATGAAATAAAATATAAAATTGCCTGCTTATAGAATTTTTTCCAGATACACCAGGGTCTTCGTTTGAGTCGCCGTCGTCGTTGTGATTTGCGTTGAATCAAAAATATATAATACTAAACATCTGATTTGTAAAGATAGATGGGTTATCCTCCACCCCATTAATTCTGATAATGATAATGTGATAATCACAGTTTTCTTGTTTAAGGAACAGCTCATGTGGAACAGCAAAACAAAAATGTTAACTGCAATTTCAATCTGCAGCAATTTTGAATAAATAGAAAACAATTCTAAATTAATAAACAGTTTTGTATGTGGGAATCAAAATCAGACCAGGAAAGGACTCGAAAGTTATTGAAAACAGAAATCCAAACAGTATACTGCTTCATAACGTAAATGGAAAATTATTGTTTACCTCACAAGCACATGCACTTCAAATTTAATTAAAAGCTATCAACACGTACGTACTCGTACGTAAACACAGTTATTGTTAAGTTTTTTTTTAAATATTTTGTATAAATTATTAGCAAAGTGAATTTTATGAATTTTTATAACAAGAAGGCAGAAGGTAAAATTTAAAATTTAATAAGGCAATGAAATAACTACACAACAGGTCAAACAAAGGTTTTTGATTACTTTTTACAGTAAAAATTTAATACAGAGCATACATACTTTTTGCAGGTTATTGTCATAGAATAAACATGAAAATATGAGAGAAAACTGTCCGTAATGCATTTTCGTACATTTGATTGGTTGATTTTACCATTTATGTTTAAGTAATGAAGTATAGACTTAATTATTTAACCCATCATTCCACTAAAAAATATTAAATTCATAAAAATTAATTTTTAAGATCTTTTTTGTACATTTTAATCGTTTTCAAATCAGTTGAGTACTTGGAATACACTACAATAGTTTTCAATCTAAGCCATTAATCACAATTTGGTTATTCCATTAACAATAAAATCATTTCAGCTATTATTATACAAAACAAACTTCAATATTTCTGACATAATAACTTTATATGGCGAAATAAAGCCCAAAATATGTTATGTTATGAAAAACATTCGACCATTTATACAGTCATTTTTTCTAACATCAAAAATAATGTTTAGGGTGTGACACAATAAAAAAGCAAGTTTACAAGTGAAATTGTCATATTATTAGTACAATAAATACGTGAAAGTTAACCAGGGCTCGTTATTTTGTATTTGAATCGTATAATCCTTAAAATAATAATGATTTTAATCATTTCAATGCAAAATTATAGCTCGTATGGATATAGGTGTAGAAACTGACGTGTTGGTTGCGAAATGGTCAACATTTTAATTTATTTTTCACAATGAAAAAAATGGGTCAACAACTAACCAAGACATTTTTAAAAATTTTCGCTAGTCCTGGAACTACACACAACTTTTTAACATTATTTGAAACAACAGAAAAATAGTATTCAAAAATATGACGTGACCTGATACTAAAAATACTAGAAAAATAATAACGAATTACCTTGATGTGAATCAAAAACGGAATTGGGTATACAACAAAACTAACATACAAGGGAACTCATTCGTTTCGTTGTGGTCAAGGAGGAAAATTTTAAAAATAAAGTACTCAAAAACCATACGACCGATTTCATTGTTTCGGCAAGCATAGATACAATTTATTATTCTGCACCTTATTCTTCATTTTAGTGCATTGTTTCATGAAAATCAGATAATGTTAAAGGACCAAAACCCTGGTACAAGTGGAAGAAGATATGTGAGAGCTTCAGCAATAAAGAGTTACGTCCAGAAAAATCCCATTTTCACATTTATAAATTAATTACTGTCACAATGATTAAGCTTGCTGATGACAGAATTATCATGACATCTGAACTACGTAGACTTTAAGTTTTCAACTAAATTAAAACTTATTTGAAGGGGAAATGGCTCGGTTTGTGAAACAGAGCCCTTTTTATCGTGATGCCATACCTACATCCCTACGATTGCATCACATAAGTCTACAAGCAACAAACGAACCACATTAGTCTTGGATGAGATATTAACCCTGCAACGCTGGCGACACTTTGTTATACCTATATATAATCGCGCTTACAAATTAATCAAGTTCAGCTTGTTATACACTGACAGACAAAACAAAGTTACGTTTATTATGGAACGTTATATGTGCCTAATCCACAAAATTGATTTTACAATGCTCGTGTTACGTATTAGACATTCACAGATTAAATAATTCAATTTGAATTTGTTTCCATTCCTGATTCCGCTATGGACGTCGAAAAATTGGATTTAAGAATTTTATTTGTGGAAATCACTACCCTGAAAACTTGAGACGAAGAACACTGAAGAAAAAAACAATAATTGACATTTTAAAAGATTATTTTATTTTACCATTTCACATTTGTAAAATGTGCATGAAGTAATCCATGCATGATCCACCAAAATGTTGCTACATTACCAAACACTTTATATTTTTACACACCTGCAAATTTACTTCTTCATTTTAGTCCAAAATTTAACAATTAGGTACAAGAAATAAATAATTTAAATACATTTTTTTAAAGTTAGTTTTTCACATTCCGTATCAAAATTAAGAGTGGTTAATTTTATTTGCCATTTCCATATTTTTGAATTAATTAACCCGAAACGATTAAAAGAATTACCAAAACAATTAAATACCAAAGATAAAAATAAGCAATAAACTGAAAATTTTAAAATCTGAAGTTTAGGTAAACTAATCGTGATCCAAAAAAATGTTTGCACAATACCAAATACTTTTATTTCTAAAATCAGACACTTCTAAATTTACACGAATTTTTCCAATAGGTAATTGCTGGACAGGGAAACTATCAAAATTAAGTTTATAATCCTTAAGGTAGTACATTCCCTAAAACAATTCCGAAAGATTAATTTGTTCAAGTAAAATCAAAAAATTTCCTGACTTTAGCAATTGGGCATTTTTTAGGTGGACAATTAGCCTTTCTTGCAACATCATACCAGAATTCTCCAAAATATACATTTAATGCATGGCAGGTATCATCTTCTTTAATAGCACCTAATTTTATACTGTGCCCTGCTGCCAAATAGAAACCTCCAATTTTAACCTAAAATATGCTAGCTCAAATTTTGCTGATAATACTTTTAAAAAGACACTTACGCCAATTTTTTTCCCTATAGGAGCTGGAATGGTAATGTTGACATCCAATAGTTGGTAATTCTCTGAATCAGTTTTAAGAACTAAATCAAATTTCATAGGGTACTTTGCATTAGGGGAGCACAACACAACTTTCTCGACAATAATTTTAGAATCTATATTACTAAGCTAAAATTTTTTAAATTATCAAAAAATATTATTAGAAAAATAGACACTTACTAAGGCTAAGACTATAGGTAGCAGCAATAACAAAAATTTATTCATAGCGGATGTATTTAGGTTAAAAACTAACAAACTAATATTTTGAATTGACAATACAACTTAATTTATATCAAAAGGATTAGCTTTTTTAATTATTATAATTAGTTAGTAGGTAATAGTTGTATATGGTTGGGGAAACTATCCATAGACCAATTAGATTTTGCTGTGATATACATAATATAAATGAAATTAATAATGACAAATCCGCAAGCACACCGACAATTAATCTCAACTATTAATAATTGTCAAGGCAAAAGAAATTAAACCTTATTACTTTTCCAAACCTGCAAAACTTCTTAATTTTAGTGCAAAATTTAATAATTACAAGAAGGAAATAATTTAAATTCTTCGATAAAATTGATCGTAACACTTTTCCTGCAGAGCATGATATACTAGAAATCAAAATTTGTTGATATTTCGAAGATACATTTTCAATATCGGCAAATATTTGCTCGAGCTATGTAATTTATTACAAAAAAACTATTCAAGTAATTTTTTTTGTAATAAATTACATAGCGCGAGCAAAAAATTTTGGCCGATATTGAAGAGGTATCTTCGAAATATAAACAAATTTTAATTTCTAATTTTAAATTCATTTTATTAAGTTAAGTCTTCATCCATTCCCATATCACATATTTGGTATAAAAATTAAAAGTGGTCAATAATTTTAATTACCCCGTTTCTATATTTTGAATGAATTCATCAGCAATGATTGCAAAAATTACCTGAACAATTAAATACGAGTACAAAAGACAAAAACAAGCAATATTTTAAAGATACAATTTTATTGTAGCATTACACTTTCCTAAAATTTTAAATTCCAAAAATTTAGGTAAGCTAATCGTGATCCACAAAAATGTTTGCACACCACCAAATACTTTTATTTCTAAAGTCAGACACTTCTATATTCACACGGATTTTTCCAAAAGGTAATTGCAACGGTAAACCATCAAAATTAAGTTTATAATCCTTAAGGTAGTAAATTCCCTAAAACAATACAGAAAGATTAATTTGTCCAAGTAAAATTTAAATTTTCCTGACTTTAGGAATTGGGCATTTTTTAGGTGGACAATTAGCCTTTCTTGCAATGTCATACCAGAATTCTCCAAAATATACATTTAATGCACGGCAGGTATTATCCTCCTTAATGGCACCTAATTTGAGACTGTGCCCTGCAGCTATGTAAAAACCTCCAATTTTAACCTAAAATATCCTTCAAATATTGCTGATAATAATATTTTGAAAAGACACTTACGCCAATTTTTGCTCCTACAGGAGCTGGAATAGTAATGTTGGCATCCATTACTTGGTAATTCTCTGAATCAGTTTTAAAAAGTAAATCAAATTTCATGGGATAGTTTGCATTAGGTGAGCACAATTCCACTTTCTCGACAATAAATTTAGCATCTATGCTCAACTAGAATTCTGATAATTATCGAAAAATGTTGAGAAAAATAAAATACTCACTAATGCTACTGTGGGTACTAGAAACCAGAAGAACTTATTCATAGCTGACGCGTTTGCATTGAAAACTATAATATACTAATATGTTAAAATTACTTTTCCACTCATCACATTATTATCATCCAATCGAACTGTCTCGTAAAAAAATTTGTTTAATATCGACAAAATTCGTTTGTCAATTTTTTCACACTCTCTGAACCAATAAAAACTGGAAACATTTTCAGCGACTCCACTCACCAAATTATCATCCAATGAAAATCCCTCATATAGAAAAAAATTTGTATTGTGTCAATAATACAACTGAATTAAATCAAAAACATTGTTTTTTTATGATATCATTATTGATGCGGTAGTTAATAGTTTTATTATAATTATTATTTGATGGAAATTTTAATTAATGGATGGGCAACTATCCGTGACTTATGAGTTTTTACTGTGATATTATTTCCTATTGTATAATAACGATAATAGTTTACGACAAAAATAAGTTGATTTTTGCAAAATAAAGCAAGCTATTTTACTTCGTCTGCCGCCCGAAGAATTAAAAAAAAATTAGATATCCAAAATCTTGTAAATCCTTACAACGGGGTGTATAATTTAAAAATTCAATAATGTTTTATGAAAGTTTCCAAAACCATGCAGTTATTTATGATGGGGGGGGGGGTAAAAATTTCAAAAATCGTCCTTACGTAATAATCTAATGATATTGGATCTCCCTTACTAGAAATTGCAATTCTACCTTCGACAAAGTGAATTTTGTTTTCAAGATTGATAAAACTTGAATATTATAATTTAGTCAATTTTCACTGGCTAGAAGGCTTAGCCTACTCTAAAAAGATTAAACAAAAACTTAAAAATTGTGCTCCCCAAATCGTTACCATTTCACATTAATTTTGTCCCATTTTACACACCTTAAGGTCCCCCTGGCACTCGAGGCTAATTATGCCATTTTGCGTTATGTAGTTATAATTTTTCACTTTACCACCTACGCATCGGCATCGCCAATAAATAATAAGGCCATAAAATGTTATTTTCTATTCATGATTTAATTGCAAAAATTTATACATAGTATTTATGTAGCAGTAAAACCTCACGTCAGATAATATACAATGTACTGTCAGCAATGAAAGGTATTTTTGAAAATGAGCCCTTACAGCGGCCAAAGGACGTTAACAATTTTTTTTTACTATAAAACTGCTTAAAGATTTCTTGCTTTTCTTTTAATCTATCTATATCCAGTCGAATAACAAAATTTGGATTGCTTTATAATAAACAAATCAATGAGCTGAAATTACTTAAGTGGTAGATAAGCTATTATCAATTAAAATTCGAGGCCGCAGACCGAGCTAAGGTTGTCGTTTTACTTATCTGTATGTAGGTATACATTAATAATTATAGTACATTGGTTAGTTTTTTATTCGTGAAAATAAATTAATAAGGATATATTTTAATAATTTACGAATAAACGAAATTAAATTAATATTGTTATATGAAAGCTTTAAATATACAATATTAATTTAATTTCCTTTATTCGTAAATTATTAAAATATTCTTATTAAATTAATAATTATATTATATTTTATCGAACTTCAATACCACTTGCAAATAATAATTCGCGGTTTTCAATCAATTTTATTTGGTATTAATTGTACAAAAGTGGGAATAACGCGCATAAGTGGATTAACGAGATTTTGTAAAATCAAATCTATTGTAGTTCTAATCATGGTCTGCATAATGATAATAATGAATCAAATCGGTAACCGGAGACGGTCATTGCCTTGCAGCTAACGCAGTTGGATGCGAATGCGGAGTACCGGGTTCAAACCTGGGGAGAGTCAAACTTTCTTATGGCCAAGTCTCCGTGTTTCGGAGGGCACTTAAGCCGGCGGTCCCCCTAAGTTGACGAATTGCCACCGTGAACAAAAAACAGGGCTATAGGCACATCTAAAGGTTAGCCTAGCAAGGTGCTACTGGATGTAAAACAACTATAGTCCAAAAATCAATATGCGGACTACTCACCAACCCGTCTGGCCAGCGTGGTGAGTTATGGCCAAAACCTCCATTACTGGAGAAGCCTATGGTCCAGAAGTGGACTAGGGTAGGCTGAAGAAGAAATCGGTGGGGTGAAGTTCCTCCTTGTACAATTCTAACATAACATCAAATTGTTAATAGGATGGGTATAACATTTTATGATTTAGTATTTCTTTTCTAATAGTCACTAACAATAAAGATAAAAATAAAATAATATACCTATTTAACGAGAAAATTTTATTCTGTCACAACCCTTTACAAAATTATAATAATTAAGTAAATTAATCATGGCCCACAAAAACGTTACCACAATACCAAACACTGTTATTTCTAAAATCGGACACTTCGACATTTACATGAAATTTTCCAATAGGTAATTGAAACGGTAATCGATCAAAATTAAGTTTATAATCTCTAAGGTAGTAAATTCCCTAAAACAATTAATAGAGGATGATGAATATGTCAGGTTAATATGAGAATCTTTCTTACTTTTGCAATCGGGCATTTTTTGGGTGAACAATGTGCCGATCTTGCACTTCAAACCAAAATTCTCCAAAATATTTAGCTAAAGCACGGCAAGTATTATCCTCTCTAAAGCCACCTAATTTTATACTATGTCCTGCTGCGATAAAAAAACCTTCCATGTCAATCTAAAATAATAGCATCTCGAATATTTTGTTGCAACTTTTAAAAAATCCACTTACACCAATTTTTTCTCCCACGGGAGCTGGAATCGTAATGTTTGCGTTCAGTATTTGGTACTTCCCAGATCTATTTTAATATCTAAATCAAATTTCATGGGATAGTTTACTTTAGGTGAACAGAACTCTACTTTTTCGATAATAAATTTAGAATCTATGCTAAGCTGAAATTTTGAAAATTACCAAATAAAATATAAGAAAAATAAGTACTTACTACGGTTAAAGCTATGATGGTTACCATTAAGGGCAAGTATTTATTCATAGCCATATTAGCTACTGTGTTTGCGTTGAAAAATTCATTAGTATTTTAAAATGATTATTCTATACAAGTCAAATTAGCATCCAATCAAAATTCGTCAACAAGTTAACGGAGTGTTAACGGAGCCTACGCATGGACCAATGAGATTTTACTGATGTGATATTTATTATAAATTAATAAATAGAAATCCACGACTATACAGAGAAAAAATGTAATACAGAAGTCGTGATGATTTGACTCAATCATCAAAGGATAATTGGGATTCGTATAATTTAAGAATATTTAGTGTCATGCAGCAGTAACAGAATGCAATTTATTATAATGGAAGTAGTAGTACAACATAAGTCATAATAATACATCAAGATAACGAGAGATGATTTATCAAAGACAGACTCTACTATAACATGCAAATATTTTATAGAGTAACTTTATTGAAATGATAATTGAACACTCAAAATATAAACCTGGTTAGATATTATTATATCACCGGCCTTGAAGTTGATCACATTCAAAAATAGTTTGAAATAATTTTGTTAGCTTTATGGATGGCAGGCTATGGAAGACTTTAGGGATGGATATCATTCTTTTAGTTTTCCTTAATCCCACAGTTCATTTTACGAATAAAATTTTCTCTTTCACAACACGCTCGTTCATTACTGACGTGTCATTTAAATAACCAAATGTCAAGAAAGAAATTTGAATTTAAAATTACTTATTTTGTAAAGGCTATAATGAAAACCCAATACGTACAATATTGATTACATTGTCAAACTATAAATACGTTTTCAAGACGGAATTACTTAAAAAACAGTTGAGAAAATTAAATTTTCACAACTTTATAAAAGAGGCACGTTGCATCACTACAGAATAACGTCACGTTGGTCCCAGTATTTACAAAATAAAAACGAGGAAAAAAAATCAACTTATAGTAGAATGAAAAAAATAAGAAAACATTTTTTCTTGGAGTATAAATCAGAATTACAAATTTTATTTTGTTCATACACTAATATTATCATTTCCCTTTAATAATCCTTAAATAGTATCTACACAAGATCAAATTTTAATGATCGAGCTGAAGGGCTGATCTGAAAAACCATTATTATTATTTGTAAAAAATATGCATAATTTAGCAGCATCTTTTGCCTTCCTTTGTTCAATATAATAGAATGCATAAAATATTTTCTTGCTGCTTTTACATAGAAAGCGAAATTCTTAAATCTGTTTGTTTCAAACGCATATAATTATCAAACCATTGAGTGAGCAAACTGCATAAAATGTTCTATTCCTAATTTACTTTGAAGAAATTACTATAGAAAATCGATCATTTAATAACAAATATTATTTTTGACTTCTTCATATTGATGGATTCCATCCACAACAACAAAAATTATTTAGTCTGGTTACTAGGTCATTAGACTCTTGGGAAATCGAAGCTTGCTTAAAATTCAAATTTTCGTCGAACGCCAACAGGCGCACCGCGTAATTTTAGTTCCAAATATTTACTCGCATTTCTTGGTGAAAGAAATGTATAAAACATCAATCGTTCGAAAATACCAGAAAACTTAAGCCATTAATAAGAAATTGGTGTAATGAGTCAATATTTCGCAAATCCCTTGATAATTAATTGAAGCAAAACTTAAAATGTAATTTGATGTTTGAACTATCACGAAAATGTATCAGTCTGATGAAACTTCTACGAACAAATTTTGTAAATTGGTAGTATAAATTTTTAATAATGGTCCACTCGTCAGGAGTCAAAAAAGGTTACTCAGATTAAACTAGGAAACCGGAAACTTCTTGAGATTTTCATATTATGAGCAACATCTTGCTTGATCACTTTCGGGGTGCAAAACAGGTTATATTATTGTTTCGAAAATATTCCCTAATTTAAGGTTAGAAATAATATACCACTCCAGAAAATTTCAATTAAAACAAATAAATGTTCGCGATTCCGATTTGTTTAATTCCGTTGTTGTTTCAATTTTGTATATTATATTAGTTTTGTAGTATTTAATGGAAACCCCTTTTTCCCATCAACCAGCTGTGGATACTCGAACCAAATATTATGTTTTGTTCAAATTTACTTCCATTTTTAATTCAAATTTTCCTTTTCTAAGCAACAAGCGTAATTAAATTAATGTTCTCACCCACTCTTGTAATTTTCTTCGGCTTCAAATTTAATGTTACTCATTTTTTCTATTCTTTTGTAAAAAATATTCAGCTTATAATCAAATCATCGAAATTGAATTTTTTACTTTTAAGGTAATCAATTGGGCGACATAAAAATGTTTCTATTATTTTCCCATTAAAATCTTGTACTTTACATAAAAATCTGTACACTTGCTAAACTGTAGTTTCCCATTTATGGAATTGTAAAATTTACTTATAATGACCAAAGTATTGGAAACCATTCTTATATTCGTTAACAAAATATTTTCTACTTGAGTAAGCTGCGAATATAAAAATAATAACAGGATTTTCGACGTAACGTTGTATAAAATGCAGTGAAGTGAATTATTTTAAAAAGCATTTTGCGGCACCTTGACTGAAAAGTCGAAGCTTTCATTAGATGCCATAAAATTGAGTTATATGACGAATAATTTGCACTTTGGTTAATGACAACTTATATTAATCGCATGTTGCAAAGATGCCATAAAGTTTTAACGTGCTCAAATTGTCGATGTTATTATTATTATTAATAAGTTTTACGTCTATTTTTTTCTCCTTTAAAGAAATTTGCACGTTTTAAATTGATCGAAAAATACTACAAATAAGATATAAGCCAAACCAATTTAAACATTGATGCATGACATAAAATTTACAATAGGTCTGTTCGTCCAGCAGTTTGCAATCAGTTTGTGATCAAAACACGTATACATTATTCGTTAGGTCGACCTAACGTATGTATTATACATACGCTTTTTACACGTGTATATACACATTTTATCACAAACTGATCGCAAACTGGCTGCACGAGCAACTCTAATGTCTGTTCAAAACTCCCATCAATCAAAGTTGCAATTTTGGATAGCCAAATTTTAGATCGAGATTTCTTAATAATAATACAATGCAATAAACAATATGGAAATTGAAGAAGACGAATTATCTATTAGTGACGCACTATCGGAAACGCAATAGACCGTAAATTACTGGTCTTAACAAATCATACTATTTTAAAATTAAAATCAGGGCTCATCGGTAGCATAATATGCAAGAAAATCTAAAGAAAAGTAATTTTTTTAAATGTTTCCTTAAATTTTGATTTGTTAAAGGTTTATTCTAGAAAATGCCCTTTTTAAACCATGTTAACGAAAATAATAAATAAAAACTAGTAAGTTATCACGAAATCTAAAAACAGGAAATGTAAAACCACGAAAAACATCATTAAATTACTATCATGGTGGGTAATCCAAATTTTATTATACAAGATTTAGGTGTTGTTCATTAATGGTGTATGGTAAATTTAAAACATTCAAGCTGTGTAAAAGAAAACAATTAAGAGTTTTAATTACAATTTTAAATAATTATTAATTCTTTGTCTAAATATATAGTGACGTAATTTTATGCACATTTAATTTTGAGATCATATAATGTCCATGAAATTGCCAAGAAGTTATTTACAAAATGAAGGAAGTGGTGTATTCGAATTTTGAGATCAAAACACTGATAAAAACAAAGTAATAAGCTAGATTTGGATTCATGGACATGAATGCTTGTCCAGACTGTCTAAAACTCACGCTACGCCACTGGAATTTACACCATATTTTTGTGGCATGCAGATTATTTTTTGTATTGGTTAAAAACAGTTGACAGCTGGCTTTAGTACAAAAGAAAATTTAAACACTTTCCAAATTGAGTTTAGTTTAAATGATTATAAAATTCACCTGTAATTATCTGAAAAATTTCAAATAAGTCAGAAGATGGAATTTAACAAAATAAAATTTTCTAAAAAAGCAAAGACAATCTTGCGGATTATTTCCGAATGAAAGACACGCCAGGAGTCATAGCAGGAGATTGTCCAACCCAGCTGGATGAATTTCGCGTGTTCCAATCAAGGTGACAACCACCGTTCAGCTCTAATTGCCTTCCGTAAATTGCGACTCGTTAGAAAAGAAATTGCTGTGCACGATAAACCCATTAATTGTACGAGTCTTTTAAGATGTGGTATGTAACACACATATTAATAACAGTAAAGCTTAAAGAGAATCTAAAAAATGATTTTTCCACAGAGTTTCCTTTTTTTTTCTTGTTCAATTACCTTGTCATGAAGTATTTTTCAACTTGCTTTCAAACGCACCTATTCAAGATTTCGTTTTTGGAAGTTTGTAGTATTGTGATATGCGAGCGGCACACAAAGTCTTTTTCTGTCGCTCATGGTAGACCAAGTATCAGTGTCTTATTTATTTATTTCTTACTTTTCTCTTAGTTTACTTCTACTTTTCAACTCTCAGGAAGTAAAAGTGTGACCTTACACATCACTACCTATGTGTCAGCAGCATGCACCGTGTTTTGATGAATCATCTCGTTTCTGTTGGTACCTTTATACGCTTTAATTTATAATTCAACAATTTTTGGTTGCTTTTTGTACAAATTTGCTTTGGGTATTAGTATTAGTAAAATGGAGGATATTGGAACTTTGAAACTGCTATTTGAAATTTACATTCAACTATTTCAATTACTAAATAAAACATCGGAAATTACATTACTTTACGTAAAATATTCATACTATGTTTGCATTTTAAAAATACCTATGGTATAATTTTCGTCGGTCAACATTGAAAACGCGAATAGGTACCGAACATAAAAGTATAAATATAACGCGGTACATTTAAAGTAAACTAATTAAAATTCACTCTAAAAATACAACAAAATTAAAAGTAGAAATCGTAACGAGAGCGTAACGAAACATCGGCGTGTAAAATTGACACCTGACAAATTAAAAAACTTTTAGAGCTTTTACTCTAAAATTTGCAGTAAACAAAAAAAAATTAACACAAAAATTAATTATAGCAGAACATAAACCTGATTAAGCTTTAGAAGCTTTTACTGAAATTCATTTTCGAGTTGGGTGATATTTTATAGAGGTATAATATGGTAAGACATGTTAAAAAAGTCGTTAAATTAAATATTTTCAAAATTTTCATGCTGCTAATTGATGGGCTTGTAAATATCATTAAAAAATTATTACTCAAGTCAATGTCCAATTACTTTGATATTAATCTTCGGCTTTTCGTCCAAGTTAATTTATGATCGATCTTAATAATGCCGGTAATTAAGCTGTTATGTTAAATAATTTCAAAACCAAAAATTTTGCTATTCACTGTAGACTTTTGAATTTAAATTTATCATCGATCTTATTTTTTCTAAAAATAAAATTAAATTTCAAGATTTATTAAAAAAAAAAAGTTAAACAGCATTGAGCTGTCAATGCTCTTGTCTTCGTAGTCTCGCCAAGACCTCCGTGGTTTCTTGATCTTTAACCATTGTTTTAGGCTGGTTTTAAATTTAATTTTAAGAAGTGCTTGCTTGTTTAACCAAAGATTTTACCTTACCTAAAATTAATTTTAGTCTCGCAAGAAGACACTTAAAATATTTTAGGTTGCGGTACATTAGAACTCCAATTCTTACTTTAAGCTTCAAAGTAATTATTCTCCTTCATTCCATCAAACACAGTATTTTCATATTTCAAGTAAAAAACAATATTTTATATTTTCGGCTTTATACAAAATTCCCCGTTCGCCCGAAGACATGGTTAATCTCTTTTTAAATTTTCAAGCTGGATTTATTTCTAAAGGATAGGCTGATTCAAAATATTTTTAAACTTAAAATTTGTTTTGATAAAAATATTTGTGTGTGGAATATTATTTTAATACTTCATTCGGTAAGAATTTACTCAAGCTACAATCTATCCCACTCTTCCTCTTGTGCAGTAAAGATAATTTACTAATAATATCTGAATTATGTTTGATACAATTATATTCAACCCACTTTCCGCAGAACGAATTTCCTTTAATTTAGACAACTTCTTGAGTTACATACAATAATGCAAAACACAAAAGCCGTCCTAAATTTAGGGCTAAATTTATCTAAAGAAATAATAATTGTTTAAATAAGTGCCAATGCTCTAGCCCTATCAAAGATAATATTATAAAGGGAATAAAATTAAATTACAACATAAAACAACCTTAGTTCAATTAGTTGCTTCCTTTAATGATAAGGCATTTATAATTACATAAACGCTAAATTAATTTTATCTCCATTTACTACATTACATTTTAATTGTAATATACAATGCACAGAAGATGTGAACTGACATTTAATTAGTCTACTATGCAAGGGTAGTAAAGTGATAATAAGGGTATCGGGTGTTGCATTACTTGCTTATTGAGCGACCGCTCACGACCGCGAAATTTGCTGTCATTTGGGTAAATCTTTCCAATAGTGTAAGAACTCAGCAGGTTTATCTGTTGAGAACCATTTAATATGGGGTGTCAAATTTGACACGAACGATACTGATAATATTATTGTTCAAAAATTGAACAATTAAACGGTGAAAACTTTTCAAGGGCACTTTAATACTAATTACTAGAGTCCGGATTTGTAGCTATTATGCTTTTTCTGAAAATTCGAAGCAGCTGAAAATTTTTAGAAAAATTTTGTGTTTTAACTGAAAATAAGTCATTTGGTACCAAGTTTTATATGCTTTTTTTGCTTTTTTTTGGCTTTTTGTGCTTTTCGTGCTTTTTTTTGACTTTTTGTGCTTTTCGTGCTTTTTTATACTTCATTAATGCTTATTTTACAAAATATTTCAAAGTTTCATCTTTTAAATGCATCTTTCTCTTTTAAAATGCAAAAAATTTTAAAAATGTTGCTTATGAATTAGAAAATTCGGATAGCAAATCTATAAAAGATTGCCAAAATGTATTAAAGAATCCAGAACTTAAAGCAAATTTAGCGTTTATTAAATGCCACTGTAACTTTGTTACTGATGTTATAAAATCTATCGAAAAGCATCAAACACGATAACATGAAAAAGAAATTTAAAGATGTGTTAGAGAAAAATGAAGGATTAAAAATCTTAAATAATATAGCTAAAACAATAGCTGGAGAAACTATTGAAGATTTTGAAATGGAACCCCACTTGTAGCAAAATTCAAATTTGCACCTATTACTAGTGTAGATGTCGAAAGAAGTTTTTCTGCCTACAAATATTAAATTAATAAGTACTTTTGTTTATGCTTTTTTTAAATAAAATTTGTGCTTTTTTTGACAAAGTTGATGCTTTTTTTAGTATTATTTGGTGCTTTTTTAAGCACTTTTTTTCTCATTTTTTATGCTTTTTTATCCGGACTCTACTAATTACTAAGTTTCTATGGTCTTAATTAAGAAACTTGACATCAGAAGTGGTCAAACATAGACAATAATGTAGCAGTAATTATAAATTTACTATTCCCGGATCTTATGTTATTAGAAATTCATGAAATTTGAAGTGTTTACACAAACCTTTCATTTCGGACTTGATAAAGTAAATAATTTATATAAAACAAAATTGATGAGTTAACAAGAAAGGACTTCGTCGAACGAATATGTGTATAATTCGTAAATTATAGATTTACTATTCTCGTATCTTATGTTATTAGAAATTTATGAAATTTCAAGTGTTTGCACAAACCTTTTCTTTCGGGCAGAACAAGGCAAATAATTTATAGAACTGAAAATTGATGACAAGATAAGGACTTTAACAAACAAATATGTTTATAATTGGCTGTTCGTCAAATTAATATTCGTTTATCAATATTATAATTTATTACAAAAACATCTGAATATGGCTGAACAAAATTGCCTGTCGTCGTGTAGGTACAAACAATCGGAAAACTAAAAATCGGGTTTGAAATAAAAAAGTATATAAAACCTACCTAATTAAAATTTTATTTATTCTTAAAAAAAGATAACACCTGTAGAGTAACATTTGGATTTAAAAACCGCTGTTGGTTTGATATAATAATTAAACAAACACGTGAAGACCTACCACCCTTCGTGTGAAAACCGGTTAACAGTGACAGTTTATATGAAGAATTTTCGTTGTAAACAAGGTGCCCACTCAAAAAAGTGTGTTAAATCCTCCTACCCGCACATTTTTCAATAGCTGTCTTATTTTCAAAATTGATGGAATTTTAATTGCATTGTAATAATAAATTAATCGTGCGATTTGATTTAAGTTGACAATATCTAAAAGCCTGAAATATTAAAAGTAAATCGCTTCATAATTAAGTTACGTGTCCAATTTTGAAATACCTATGTAATTCGCAGCTTGTAAATTACATATTCAATTATTAAATCCCTAAATAACGTAATTAAGAATTTATCACAATGTAAAAGTGCTTCGCTGTTATCAAAATGTAGTGGGTAAACGAAAATTTAAAATTTCAAGCTCATAAAATTTATATAATATAAATTATTGCTCCGAATTCTCTTGATATGAATTAATGAGCTTCATCTGCAGAATTTATAAATGCGTAAAGATTAACTGTGAAATAGGTTTTGCATAATTAAGTGCTCTTATTCGTGGATTAAATTAAGTTGTGTGTTACGCCTTTGTTTCCATTCTTTTATTTAATACCGCGTTTGTCAAAGAAAAACCCTTCATTGTACTAAATACAAACTTTGTTAGCCTTTTTCAGTATTTGTTTAACTACAAAAGTTAGTGTATTTTTAAGTTTAAGTAAATACTATTTATATTTTTAAGTTGAATAGTTAAATAAACTCAAATGGATGTAACAAGTAACAACAAAATAGTAATCAGCCTGACGAACCGAATGAATGCAAAGAGTGTGATGTAGTTAAAAACTTACTCCAAACCATTATGAATCTGAACGGCTATCAAAAATTAAATTGATTGCTAGTTTATTTTGCACTACTCGGTATATATACGATAGTTCGATTTTGGTGGTAATTTGGCCGAGAAAACATGAATATGACGAATTATATTAATTACATGGACAGTGGAAAATGACGTGCGAAATAATGCGCGTCATGCCCACTGAGAATAACAGCGTGGTTAGGTCATTCAGATTTGCGACAATTAATTTGGATTAGGCTGGGTCTGAATTGCAGCCCGATAATATCTAGTACCTAGGGCAGTGATTCTCAACCTTTTTTTTGTTGCGGCACACTTTTAACGATTTCAAAATTTGGCGGCACACAAAGAAAAAGAAAAGTTTAAAAATTATTTACTTACCTATAACACACTGCGTAAAATAGTTTATGATAGTAATTTTAAATGTACGAAATAAAATAATTTTAAATCATATTATTTAATAATATTAACATAATTATATATCTAAAATTTCGCGGCACACTTTTTAGAATTTCGCGGCACACAAAAGTGCCGCGGCACAGTGGTTGAGAATCACTGACCTAGGGGCTCATTCAAAGCATTTCCAATTTCAGCTAGATTGACTGACTTCCCTCATTCTTTTGCTAATCCAAAGGAACCCAAAGGAAAAATATCGTGGGCTAACCTATCAATCTTTTTTTTTTTGAAAAAAAGAGAACACAGATTATTGAAGTGGTGAACCCAGAGTTCTGTCAAACTGACAGGACGAAATCAGAAGGAAAATTGAATCCGACCTATGCGATTATTTAATACTTTATTTTTTATTTATCTCAACCATTTGCGAAAAACTTGTGACAAAATTCAATTGTACGCCAAAATAATGTATTGTGCGCCACTTGAATTAACCCGCAAAATAAAAATTTTTTCGCTTAGTTAACCATTGGCCCCTTTGGTAAAACAAAGCCACAAAAAAAGTAAAATTTTAAATGATAAAAACAGAATTTAAAAATCTCTTGCCAATACAATTGGTAGAATAACAGGATTATGAAAACTAATTTAAGTGGATTTAAATTGATTCAAAATCACTAACCGCCGTATTCATAAAAATAAATCAATATTTAAGAGAGGCTTGTAAACCCTTCTTAACCATAACCTAGCTTTTTTTGCTAGTAAAAGCATTTTTTGCTAGTAAAAGCATAGGGAAAAAAGCTAGGTTATGGTTAAGAAGAGTTTACAAGCCTCTCTTAAATATTGATTTATTTTTATGAATACTTTTTTTGCTTTTTTTGCTAGTAAAAGCATTTTTTGCTAGTAAAAGCATAGGGAAAAAAGCTAGGTTATGGTTAAGAAGAGTTTACAAGCCTCTCTTAAATATTGATTTATTTTTATGAATACGGCGGTAAATATCTAACCATTACGATTTTTACGGTTTATGTAGAAATTCGAAACATTTTCTTGAATATATTTTTGAATTAATCTTCATATAATCGACTATTAATGATCGGTGCTCCGGTTCGAGCTTCGAGTAAAAAATCTACTGCTCTAGCTTCGGACTCCTCTCTAGAACCCAGATTTGAAGCAAATAAAGAAATTTTAAAATCATTCAATAATGAATTTAATAAAAATTGATAAGAATTAAACACAATAAACACACGGAGGTGTTGTGGAAGCACTTTTCGAGAGGTCGTGAAGACATGTCATTACGACAGTACTAAATATGTTGAGGATAAACCATCAATCAATAAGACCCTTCGCGAGGTCAAAGTGGCGCAACTTAACTAGTTGCTAAGAAATTGTAAAATAAATTCGAAAATAAGTCAAATTATACCCAAAATACAACAACGACAGACATGTTTCGATCTTGTTAGATCTCATCAGTGACGTATAGCTGTGAATTTGGTTATAATTCACACAGACAGACAGAAATTATTCCGTTTTATTCCAGTTAGCATTGCGCGAATTATTAATTTTATTTTTTGGATAACTCCGATCTATCGGATTATCCATTTAATTTAATTTATAAAATGCTATATAAGGGAAAAAACATAAAGTCAAATTATAACCAAATTCACAGCTATACGTCACTGATGAGATCTAACAAGATCGAAACATGTCTGTCGTTTTTGTATTTTGGGTATAATTGGACTTATTTTCGAATTTATAAGAATTAAAATTATTTTTCAAAAAATTTTCTACAATCCTGTAGAATCTCACTAAATTTCATAATAACACTAGAACTACTATTTAGAAAATTACTTCCATTACTTGACAAGTCCTTTTTTAGCAGTTTATGAGCTCAATATTAAATATTCATTATTTGCTTTAAACGTGGAAACTAGAGAAGAATGCAGGATCGGAAAAATTCCTTCCCACGCGGGACGGGTGCCAATGAAGTGCCGCAGCCAGTATCGGTCCCGCGTCTGATTTATAAATTTATGCAGTACACATTTAGGTTTTAAATTTGTTTTTAAATCCATGACGGGACATAATAAAAAGAAGGAATCGCATTCTTTTCTACTATAAGATGGAGAATAATCTCGTTAATCCATCCTGCGCGTCAGTACAATTGATTTTCATCACGATTTTCTCTTAAAGGACATGGAATACAAAATTATTTTTTATTTAATTAGTACAAATTCAACATTAAAGATAAACTGTATTCGCTTATTTAAAAAAAATTGTTTTGATCCTGATAGCTTCATGTTAACCACTTCAACCCCACAGTAATTATTGTGGGTTGTCAACATTAAACAAGGATGTGAAATATACATTAATTACAACTAGTCATCTACCGAAGATATATGGTTTTTTTATGGTTTTAACTTCCATTCGTAATACCTCCAATAATTGAGTTTTCGTGTACGATGTTTCTAGGTAGGTAAAGATAACCCAAAGAATCATGGCCGGGCGGAGCTAATGTACAGAAACGAAAATTAGTTTGTTCGACTTTATGTTGGTATCAATTGGTGGAATTGGGTGTCACGTATCATCTACTGGGCAGGATTTTGGTTCCACCCGGCCACGATTCCTTGGGTTAGCTTTAACCATAGTAAAAGAAATATACAGTATGGACAGTCGATCATTTTTGCCGTTCCAAATTTTTATACGCATGTCTGAAAATAGTTTGAGTATGTATAGGTGTTCACAGATGTCGCAGTCGGCCGCACGACACGATCGAACAATTATTCACGAAACGTCAAACTTATAGGTTAGAATATGGTTAGAATTCATAAACAACAAACGGTAGCCCCCTAGGGTACTACAGATGAACTCAAACTATTTCAGATTTTTTGGAACACTCAAGAACAAAGGGCCGACCAGCGACTGCCCATACTGTATTAGCGTTTTACATTAACAAAACGCCACCATACGGAATAATTTCGAAGTTCATGTTGAACGTATATAGTAAACAATATTTTGCTTTGTTTACATCATGAACTTGTTTACATTTACATTGACGCCACCACACGGAATAATTTATAAGTCCATTTGAACGTATGGTTGGCAGCGCCACCAACGGTAATGTAAAACGCGAATATTCTTTAACCTAACCTAAAGGCTAACCGGGTTAACCTATATCCGCCTATATCTCAATTATTGGTGGTATTGCGAACGAAAGTAAAAGCCTATCTTAAGGGGTTAAGTTAGATACAAGTTAATGCATGTATTATTTATACAATAATAATATTATTTGTTTTTTAATTTTGTTGATCGACTCTTTTGTATAGTAGTCTTAACTTTAATTTGTTACTGCTATCTGAGGATTAAAGGCATTAACAAAAATTTAAAACACAACAGCATCATCTCGTTTTATCATATTTTTTTATCATTCGTTAAGCCTTAAGTTATTTGAAATATTTAAAATGCAGTGTATTGAGAAGATAATCCGATTAGTATCTGTAGAATTATAACGATGAATTCTTGAATAATTTGCCCTATTTTCGAATTTTTACGATATTTTATTTTTAATTTCAAGTAAACCATTAAATAAATAATTAATAATAATCAATAAACAATTGTCTACGTCTAGCCTTCAACTTCATCCATCCATTGAATCCAGAATGCGTTTGCCCTAACCACTGATTTACTGTAAGCTCTCTAAAAATTTAAATACTATTTTTTAACAAATGCTGCACTTTGTTACTTAATGATTTTGGTGTACCTATGATCCCCTATTGATGTTCCAAGTTGAAAGAAAATCTATGACCCGTAAGAAGTAGTTAGTGAGTACAAATTAATAACAGTAGGAAGAGAACTATTTTTTCAGTTTAAATGTACCATCCTTCTAATTAAACAAAACTATCATTTGAATATCGTGGTTACTGAAGCCAAAACCGTTTTGTTTGTTATGTTCGCATTCAATGTGATTATATAGTGATAAATGAATATTTACCTGCAATTTCAATGGCACCTCATTATTTGATGGGAGAATTTGTAATAAGATAGGCAGACTGACATTTATGACACAAAATCAAATTACGAATTTATTTGGTCGAGTACTTAGGATTGATCGACTGTGAATCTTCTGGTGCGTCAATGTTTACCACCCACACGTACTGTAAATCGCATAATTGACATACAAGTACATTTGTACTATAATTTAGTGTAGGTGACTTAATAATTTAATGCACACCCTTATTTGCTATTCAACAATTTATACTTCCACTCGAAATTTACTGTGCAAATAGAATGCAACAAATTAAAATTATTGTGGGTGTCTGTCATAATTTTTACAACCTTTATTTAACAAAGTTTTCCGAGTTGAAGGTGGAAAATAATATAATATAATATCAAATTGAGCTTTATAAAATTAAATTTAGTATTTATACAAAATATACGTTTGATGTTGGAGATGACCTACTAAAGTTTTTCCCAAAATGTAAAAAGGGAACAAAACAATATGCTATAAAAGAATTAAAATAAAATAATTGGTATGTCAAAGGAAGCTAAAAAAAAATAGTATCACAATCCATATTCATACTTCATCAACATTGAATTACTTTTCCACTTTATGTGCAGTAAATTTATACGACACTGAAACGATGTTGTTATTCTTGCTTGATTTATGCAAAGTAATTCGCCTAACGTGAATGTTCCTATATCAAGTCATCATTTTGATCTATGAATTAATGCAAATTCAATTACAAATTCAAATTATTTAAACAGGGTACCGTTTGAGTCACACTAATAAGTTACTTAAGAATTCCTCAACTGTTTACAAAGATTTAAGACCAATTTAAATATGATGCCCACCTAAAAATAAAAATTTATCGACACACCTACTACATAATAAAATTTTTGTTGCTCCTAACTTTTGTTATTCAAAAAAAATTATACACCACTATGATTCTAATTATTCTAACAAATGAATTAAACAGTTATGAAATATCCATACATAGGTAGGTCCATTTATATTAAAAAGCCATATTGGTAATTTGAAATCAATAAAATAAAGCATCGGAAATGAAACACTGAACGATACGAACATAAATCAAAAGAAGCTCGGTCTGATAGCACCCAGTTACGTCCGGTGTATCTTCTGATTAATATTGTAGTAAGTCCAACGAAGGATAACAACAAATAATACGAAACGAAACAGAAGAACTTGTCCACCCACCTTAAATATTTTGACAAAATGTGCTTTGTTACTGTCCAAGTGACATCTGAATTACAATGAACTCGTGTTTTACATGCACATCTACAATATTGAACCAAATATAGCTTACGAAATGACATATTGCCGCTTTCATCTTTTAGATATTCAAACATTTATTTCTGTTCAAACAGAAATTGGACCATTCATCTTGAACTATTTTGTCTATTGATAAATATGAGACTTTCCTATACAGTTTTCACATCAAGATTGAGCTTTTACAGAAGAAGTAAAAAATTGTTGTATGTACAATAATTGAAAATTCGAAATAGTAAATAACAGAAAATGGAATAAACCACACTTCTTAGAAAATGTTAACAAAGCCTTTGTAGAACATTATTTAAGATAAATTATAATGCACTATTCGTGTAAGTTCATCCATACACGGATTTCAGTCATGAAAACTTCCCAACAAACAAACTTCATAAGTTGATAAAGTGAATAAAATTTGCCTGACATTCCAACTTTTGTTAAACATTTTTCATATTTTTTTTGGGAAGTTGTATACGTCGATTATAAAACACACAATCTGATAACGAATAATATTTTCTTAATTTGTTAATTCCTGCATTGTGTTATGGTTCGATTAAGAAAATCATTGAAAAGGAATGGTTTATAGTTAAAAAAAAAAGAAGAAACCTTGAATAGTAAAATTCTTCTATTACGTTTTCATAATATAATTTATTGTGACTCATGTTCATGGTCAACAATATAGTGTTTTTATTATTAGTTTTTTTTTTATTAATAATAATTATTAGTACTAAACCACGATTTCAATGAGTGCAGATCTTGGAAAATTGTGTTTGTACTTTGATAAAAATGTTCTTGAAAACTGTGATTTTGGTAGTATAATCTCAAGATCTTTCTGAAAAATATAGAATCCACTTCAAGATGTAAAATGGTCGACTACAAAAATACGACATTAGATTAAGGACAGCCGCGTTTAAAGTCATGTGACCGAAAGACAAAAATTCTTTATTTTGATTATGCAATATTTTCAATAAGGATGAAGGAGTATAACAAATATTATTGTATTAGTTTGGATTTACAATGGATTTGTAATGGGTTTGCCAAAACATTAATAAAATTTATGATCTGGAGAATCCACGATCCCATGCGATCACAAGTAGTGTCAAATGGTACACTGTCAATATGAACGAAATATTGCTTATGCTTACAGTTGTTGCGAATCGAAACTTACGAGTTGATGTGTATAATTTACAGTAATAAAAATATAAATGTTTGCATAAAATCAGAGGGGAATTACAAGTACCATGTTATGCATAAAAAAAAATTTGAGCACTCGTGAAGTTCTCAACAAATTATCTGCCCCATTAAAACGTATGCTGTCTAATAATTTAAGTTCAACCCCAAACTAAGATAATCCTCACTCTTGAAGAAATTATATTAGTTACTGTCATCTACCCTAATGTTGTTGTCAACATCAAATCAGTATAATATTATAAACCTAGTGTTAAATTTATCAGCAGCAGTCGTAACTTAACATCATCAGAACTTCTGTATCGTAGTAGACAAATTACTATTACAAATTCATCTAATAAATTATTAAACCATTTTTATATTTTTAAATACACAGAATGTAATTGGATGGATTAGTCAAACTTTATAAGAGTGTCCGTTCATCATTGATAGAATAATAAAAAATTTTTAATTTTTCGATTGCTTCTCGCGAAGGGTCTTGATTGAAGGTTCATCCTCAACACATTTAGTACTGTCGTAATGACATACTTCACGACCTCTCGGAAAAGTGCTTCCACATCACATCCGTGTGTTTATTTTATCTCTTAGTTTTATAAACCAAGAACAAATTATCTATTCGTTAGCTATGAAATAGCGATGGCATTTCCAAATTGGAGAAAGCTTTTTCCGATACCATGATCGGCAATCACAATAATTGGAAATGAAGACTAAACATTTGTCGTATGAAGGGTAATAGAAATTTCGACTAAATGTTTGGAATGATAAATAAGTATGGAGTACCACTCGCTGCAGTAAAACTCTCCATACGCTACTTTGTGAAAAATGCAGCATTGTTCATCGCGCCTTTTCAGGAGTAAGAAACATAAAACATATTTTAAAATTTAAACTTTTATAACTTGCGGAAAGTATTATTTATATTCTGGTTAAAGGTGAAATAAAACCAAGAAGCTAAAACACCACTTCGATAGAACAAAAAAGTTAATTCACTAAAAGTTCTGAAAATTTACACCCAGAAAACCAAATCACATTTTTTTTTGTACAACTTATAATAATATAGAGAAAATCCTATTATTATAAATTTTAAGGTTTAGGTAAAATTCATTACGGAATAAAATTCATTAGCAACAAGATAATCACTCTCTCCATTATTAGATTATTAGGGCTATAAAAAATAATTAGGCAAACAATAGTAATATCAGAGTCAAGTAAGGAAAGTGTAAGAAAACGAAAACTTGGAACAATAAAAGAAGCTTAAACAAGAAAATTACATTAATAATTAAAGCAACATCGGCTAGAATAAAATCTGGCATCGGAAAACAAAGCCCCTTTCATTAATAAATTTGCGAGCTGCTGGCGTACCCACGAATTTAAAACGTATTATCCTAACCGTCTTGTTTTAGGCCCTAGTTTGTTAAACAAAAGCTAACGGACATAATTTATCTTAATTAAAAGATATAGAGCTTGTAGTATTTGTAGATTTACGTTTGTACGCACGAAATATGTAGCGCGTATTTACTATGCGTAAAAAAACTAACCTCACATTAATTAATCACAAAACATCAAAATCAATTTGTTTAGTGCCACCCTGTCTTATTTGTATTCAACGCATTTTGAATTCATGAATTAAGAAGATTAAGCCACATTGAATGCAAAGTACTTACGATTTCATAACTCAAGTGTTCAAGACGGAAAAAAACCTCACCTGAAACAAAAGAGCGTCATTAATATTACAGAATAAGGAAAAAATATGTAAAAACCTAGTTTATTGTTACATTGTAAAGTTTATAATAGTATAAAAAAAACATTGTTCGTTCTAAGTTTAGTAATCCTTACGAATTTAACAAAAGAACAAAACCCAAGAAATGACGATTTTAATGTCGAGAGGGAAGTCCAGTGTGCTACTAAACACATTCCGCCACTGTTTAACTTGATCGATATTTGCATACTTAAACTAATAAGCAGACCACGACCATCCCTCATAGTCGGTGTCATTGATAAATCATCGATAGTTATCTGGACGATCTTTCCGGTTCGGTTAAGTTATACCATTACGATAAATAGCATTTTATTAATATAGCATGTTGCTCCATAAAACTTCTAAAACTACATCTAGCATCATTATCTTTTTATGTTTGGGTTAAAATAAGCGTGAGCTTATGGACATTCCCTAATAAGTAATGTAATTAAATAATATGTTTTCCTCTTAGAATTGACCTGCATGATTCCACTTGAAAAGGATATTGGTCCTATAGGAAATTATGGAAACTTTTGTATTGCATTAAGGATCCATAAATTTTAGAAACACAAAATTAATGCTCGATAAATTTTTTACAGATTTTTTGACATAGAAAACGAATTTAATAAGGAAATTATTTCATAGTAATCGAACCAAAATTAAGAGTAGTGTAAACTATTCACATTATCTCCTGCATATTATCTTGCTTACTATAAATTATTATGGATTTTCCTTTTTCCGTAACCATGAAGTAGAAGTACCCCAACTCAAATAATCGAGACTAATTTATTTATTTATAAAGTAGATTAAATGGAAATTTAATTAGATGTAGTATTTTCTATTTCAATTATTTGAAAACAGCCTCATTTTAGCAATTTTTATGTTATACATTAACAGCTTTAAATATAAAAATTTAGAATCTCGTTAATCAAGTATGCGCATCAGTGCAATTCATGTTTTGCTCATTATTTTCTAATAAATAATAATTAAAAAATTTGTGCTACAAATTAGTACAACGGCAGTACTAAATTTTTGAATACCATTGAATATTAGCCTCCTTCTATGCTAGTAAATCTTCAGCGCTGAGGTTGAAATGGTGTAGGGTCCAAACTAGCAATTTTACCTTGGAAGTCTAGCGTTCTAGCACCAATCTAACAGAACATTTTCATTTATGTTTGTTTACACCCAATATTTTCTATGACTACTCGTTAATGTGCACTTGGGAAGTCAAAATTTGTTATCTTAACGTCCACCGCCTACATCTTATCAGTTATCACTAGTAGGTGATTGAATATAAAAAAATATAATATTATGTATCATATTCATAAGATAAGTCTACAGTCGACAAAATACCAGGTAGGTTGGTAGGCAGTGATAAAAGTATACTAATATGAATTATTTTAAATGAATTACAAGTTATCGGACAAGAAATAAATCGAAAAGCTACACAAAATATGTAATAGTTATATACAAACATTTAAAATAATTTATATTATAATTTTCACAGGTTAAAAACTACAAAATATGTATAATATTTTAATTCAATCAAATTAATGTATATTATATTACATTAAGTCAAAAACCAGAGTGGCGCCCTAATTACTATCGACATTTCGGTATTAATTGTAAGATTGATAGAACCGTGTACCATCTTCGTTCCTTTGTTTTTCATCACATGGACCCCACCCTTCTCGACCCAGCTGCCCGCACAGTTTTGTTTACGGGCCAAGGGAACGATCGGCGCGAAAGACCCATGACAAATTATTTAAAGTTCGATTTTAATGCTAAAAAAAGTAAAATATACGTGGAGCCATACTATTCAACGTAGTAGCGGTAAACCACGCAGCTCCCTGGGTAATCTTATTGCGGTAAATTAATGCACACGGTGGTTGACGTGTAAAGCTGTGATCACAATGAAGTTAGGGTCTTCAAAAGCCAATCAACATGAACAAATTTTAATCGTAGAAAAGGATAGAAGAAAATACTTTAATTGGTTCTTGCCAGTTTTTACCTAAGCAAGGCAAGACAAGAACCTCGATGTAAACGCCGCTTTAAAGTTATTTACATGAACAATAGGAATCTCGTAAATTCATTTATGCGCGTCAGACAGATCGATCGTTAATGTGACTCGCTGGCTTCTAAGAGTTTTAAATTTCAACTTTTATAGTGTCCGGTTTGTACAGGTTTCACTACATTTTTATTTTGATTTAAAATGGTAGTACGTCGAAAAATAACCAATTAAAATTTTATCATTAAGTTTTGCTTAAAATCATTAAATTATGCTTATAATTTGCAATAATATTTACGTATTGAATATTGAAATAATAATGATCACAAGTAGTACATAAGGAACCTGTTCCTTAATTGCTTACATAATGAGGTGATACAACTATGTATGTTATGTTACATCTTCAAATTAGAATTTTATAATGAAAATCCCGATTTCCCAAAATATTTGGGATAAACCACAAGATACACTTTCAAAATCGTTTGTTTTTATTGTCATCAACGTGCACTCGTGATAGACCTAAATTTTGATCATTTAAGTATTCGAAAATATTTACTTAGGTACCTATTCGTATTCTAACGAATTCTATATACGAGGATAAATTCATCTTTCAAGTAGACAACTTCATTCAATTTATTATAAAAATAAAACTGATGCATGTTACGTACTTTAAAATGCGAAAAAAAAAATTTATAAGCTGGAAATGTTAAGAAAATCAAAAATAGCTAATAAGAAAATCAAGTAAATTTCCACGCAAACATAATAATACTACATATTTTTGGAAAAATTCGAAACGACCAGATTTGTTTTTAATTACATATACTTATTTCGCGTCCAAGTTCCCTTTTGTTACAATTTCGATCAGATAATTAATAACAATAAACCTTATCCAGACATCTTTCCGCTATTATTATTGAAGTAATGGAACCATATTTAATAGAGGGTTTAATTTTAATTTTCATTTAGTTTTCCATATTTATTCGAAGTGCTCGCAAGTATGGTGAAATATCTTTCACCTAGACTCTTGGTATTATCCATTTTTTATGTAAGTGGTTTAAAATTACTAAACCTTTTCCTAATTTTGATTGTTTAAGTTATGTGCAACTACTAAATTTGTCATCGATAAAGTGGAATTATGTTCACTTACGGCAAAGTATCCCATGAAATTTGACATACTTTTTAAAACTGATTCGGAAGGATATCAAAGGGTTGATGTTAATATTACGATTCCAGACCCCGTTGGAGACAAAATTGGAGTAAACTCGTTAAATACTAAATATTGTTTTCATCCAGTACAGTCATTTTAGATCAAAATTGGATTCTTTTATGTCGCCAAAGGACGCAGTTTGAGGATCGGTTCCGCGAAGGAAGACAATACGTGTAAGGCTTTAAATAAATATTTTGGAGAATTTTGGTATGATGTGGCAAGAACAGCTAAATTAGAACCCAAACATTGTCCAATTGCTAAGGTATGTTAAATATAAATTTTTAACATTCGTCTTGAGTAATCAGTCTTATTTTAGGGAAAGTATTATCTCTCAAATTATCGACTTAATTTTGATGCTTTACCCGTACAATCGATACCATTTGGGATTGTTCGCGTGGATATCGAAGTTAGCGATTTCAGAAACAAAAGCGTTTGGTATTGTGCAAAAATTAGTGTTAATCACATTTAACTTAATTATTGTGAATTACTTAATTTTTCTTCATGTTATGTAATGCATTATAGAAGATTAAAAAATGTTTTCCTTCATTTTCCTTAATTAGCATCATATCTCTTGACATCTGCGCAAAATTTTTGTTATCGATAAGACGTTATTTCTTATTATTACCGTTATTAATTTCATTTTATTTTTGCGAGGGTAGGTTCGAAATGAAATGGATAAACTGAAGATACTTATCTGACCCTCTAATAGCCCTAAGTCGAAATTTAATTTATTTATAAAGCAATAAAGGCATTATTAACATGTTTTTTGTTTATTGTGTTCACAACTTCAAAGTCGGTGATACCATCAAGGTGAACAAGTCAAAATTTTATATTGCACTTTATCTCTGCAGACTCATTTTTCGTAATTTTACACTTAAACTTTTAGAAGATAATAAAATTTGACGTTTAATAAACAAACAAAGTGTTAAATTATATAATTAGCGTAATAAAATTAACGTGCATAAAATACAATGCGTGAAATTGAATTAACCGTCAAACAGTGCTTAATTTGAATTATTGCATATTAATTTTACCTGTTTTCAAGTTCAAATTTTCACTTTGTTAATTGGATATTCAAAATATATGTTAACGACTTCATTTAAATGTAAGATCGTTATCAAAATAAATTTAATTAAAATTAGAAAGGCGTCTAAATTGCACCGAATTTTCTTTTGAATCTCGAGAAAAAAAGCTATATACATTTAAACCCAGCTTATTAAAAGCTTTACAAAACACGAAAATCGAATTTAATTTTCATAAAGCTTGAAAATTGCATTTTGCACGCAAATTACGCACATTAATTTTTATTTCTTTCTACAATGGGAAGAAAGGTACAGAAAAATGTAAGTAAATTTAATTTTTTTAAACAGAATCCCGCATCCAGCGCTTATGATGTAAAATAATTCTAACAAAGCGACACAAGTACAGTCCTTGCCAGGAAAATTTAACATTGCGTCACAAGCATCTGAATGCAACACCAACAAGCGGTTATTTAAATTTAAAGTAGTAAAATTGTTAATCATTTAAATTTATCAGACAAACATTTCACATTCACCTCAAATATGATAACAAATATATCAATAATTATGTTAGAATATTGACAAGAAATAACGGTTGATTATTTAGAAAATGTCTGAAAATGCAATTAGTGCGACGATTCGGGGAAATAAAACAATATCGAATCTCAGTTTACGTGGTGGTATAGATTACAAACACTACAATGGCATTAAAATGTAAAAAAAAACTGAAGAAAATGCCAGCCATTTTTCATAAAATGGATATGGCGTTCAGGAAATATTAGTTTTTCGTACAAAAGATTTAAAAATGAACAGTTTTTTATACATGAAGCACATAATTTCGTAAATTTACGTTCGGAGAGATTTTTAGAACAAAATGGATTTTCCTTTTTAGGCCATAAAAATAGCAATTTTTTCCTCTTATTTCTAGCGTCTATTCAGCAAATTTACAGTTCTCCCAATCTTTACTTTCCTTCCTCCGAATTGTACTCCAACGTTAGTTACAACCTGTGTCTACTGCAACCCCACATACTTAAACTTACTGAAACTGCAACCCCTCGAGAACAGCCAACATTTCGGAACACTTTTTTACAATACTATTGTTAAATATGTAAATTTATTATAATTACATTCAACTTTTTTTTTACAAAATGTAGAAGTGCACAATTATTAATCGTCTTGACTCTTCAGATTGGATGCGAATAATTTGTTAACGTCTCGTTCACTTTATCACAATCAGAACCACGGTGCACTCATAAGAGCAAGAGATTGTATGATTGTGATTATTAATAATTATCGTTTTAAAAATTGCAAATTTTATCGATGCACGCGATAAGTGTTCCGGGAAGGATAATGTAAATCGTTTTTAAGATCGTGCCGAGAGTTATGACTGAAACGATTGCATTGAGCGCCCTAGGTATCGATATTTATCATCCCATATTAGTTTGGACAATTTTTCAGTATGGCAATATTAACAACGAGGGCTTAATTATATTAAAAAATAATTATAAAAATAAAATCTATTGATCTTAATTTAACATCAAGACGAACCTTTATGATTTTCAGATTTTCTTTTTATTAAGTCTCGTTAAAGCTTACCAACTAGCAAAAAAAGAATGCATTGTAAGTAGCATAATAAAAAAAAAGAACAATATTATAAAGATTATCTGCTGAAATCTAACTTGGAAAGCCATTATTATCGTAAATAATAAAATTTTAAATCCTTTCATTTGAACACCGTTTATAAATTTTTGAATCATTCTTTCTTCTAAATTCCGAGCAGAAAAACTTTATCGGCAAAAATTATCACGTTTATAAACGTGATAAGCTGCTTTTCATTTCCAATCTTTCTTCGGCTTAAGAACGGAATACATTTTGCTGAAAAACTTAGTGAGAGTACGGAGCTAAAATACTACTCTCCTCGAAACTGTATTAATCTAAAGGATTGGACAAGTTATTGCAAAAACTGATGGATGTTGACAGTATCCATCATCTTTGCCATACCATCACAATAACATCATTTTTTATTAACGGTTCGCTTAATTATTATCGAGTTGAAGTCAACATGATACTACGTTCTAACAAAAAATATAAAAATTGTCAAACAGAAAATTTTTTAACATGGAAAATAAACAATTATTGATAAATCATATTATTTAAATAAGGAAAGAGTAAAATGAAATTAGCCTCGGTAACGATAGAATGAAAAATACGGGACAGAAATACAAATTATTCAATTAATTATATTTCGTTTTGATGTTCTCGAATTACTATTTTAGATAAGCACATTTTTTCTGAACTAGCTTCACGTTATTCCAAAAAACAATAGCCCCTCTATCCTCATATGCCATGACTCACCATTGTTCCAGTTAGATCTCATTGCAATTTTTTCGTGAACTAGTACGGAAGTGTTAAAATTTGTGATATTATTGTGCTGTGTATTTTTACAACATGAAAAAATCACGTGCAGATAAGAAACGAAAACTGAAAACTTTATTAAAGGATTTATTAACATCAAGTAAGTAAGTTTTATTTTAATTTTATAAATTTTTTAGATCCTCATCTATCCAACATCGCAAAAACGACCAAATGTGCAATAATTTTATTATACCTATGTATAATAAAATTTTAAATTTAGTACTTATGTATCTAAATTTTTTGCAAATATTGAAATTTCGTCCCATAGGACTTAATTTTAAAATTAAATGTTCCTAATGGAATATTTTACAAACATATCACAATATTATAATGAAATTTACCTGTTAACACTTAATGTGTAAAGGGTAATATTTCTAATTTGAAATTTTATCTCATGGATTTTAATTTCAAAAATTTGTATTATGTACTATATGTACATGTACAAACAACAGTTTTTCTTATGAAAAACCCTGTTGCTATGTGATTTCTTGGTCGCAACAAAGAACTGATGTCATCATAGTTAAAAAATACTGACTTACAATAGTCGTAAAATTTATTTTTTAATATGGTAATAAAATTTTAGGCGATTCAGAAAATTCCATTGACACCGATTCTAATGATGATAGTGAAATGAATTGTCCACTTGCATCATTGGCATCACAACAACATTCGCAAGATACGTTGTCTTCTAACGGGTTGTTGGCTTTATTGGAGAAAAAACCTTTAATTGAAAACACTGGACCGGAGGTGCATACGGATATTATTAATATCTTATCTACTTTCCTTGTAAAAGGACTAGATTGTGATGCAAGACAAACAGCTTTAAATACATATCAGCTATTGAAGGATGGTTCGGCGTTAAAACCGCCAGAAATCAATCCTGAAATTAAAGTTTGTTTAACAAATGTGGTTTTACGACAGGATGGTTATTTGTGTAAAATTCAGTATCAATTAGCAGTGGTTCTGAGTACTTTAGCCATACCTTTCCATAATCAATATGAACTTATGAAGGTAAATCCCACAAAAGAAAATCAAGAACAACTGGAAAAATTGGGAGACCCGCTAAAATTAATAGCGGATGTCTTTTATTCAATAACATGTCATCGCAGACATCTTATTATACCATTACTGGATAGTTCAATAAAGGAAATGTTAGAAAATTGTCCAGTGGATTGTTTTTTGTTCGGACAGAAATTTTCAGAGCAATTAAAAAACTCCAAGGAGGCAAAAAGGTTTGGTGCCTCCCTTAAAAAGAAAACTAATTTTTCAAAAAACTTTGCTTCTACTTCCAATTCAATGAATGTAGTACAATCAAACAACAAATTGGCAGTTAGACAAGTACCTAATGCTTCGTCAATAAGGAAGACAAAGCCTTTTTTAGACTCCCGCCGTCCACCATCAACTGTACCTTACAGAAAGGAGGGGGAGGGAAGCAGGGTACGAAAGAGACAACAATCCAGACAGTATCATCATTAATTCAGGTACCACAATATTATGCTGGTCGTTTATCAAAGTATTTAGATAAATGGTTAGAAATTACAAATGATAAAATTTTAATAAATTGGCTTTCAGGTTATAAGTTACCTTTTTTAAGAAAGCCAAAACAATTACATATTTGTAATACTAATCTGAATCAATTTAATATGATAAATTTACATAACAGTTTGAATAAACTTATTACTATAGGAGCAATTTCAAAAATTCGCTCGCAAAAGGGACAGTTTATTTCTCCCTTTTTTCTAGTACCTAAACCAGATGGGTCTTTTAGATTCATTTTGAATTTAAAAAGTTTAAATCGTTTCTTAAATCCTCCTCATTTTAAAATGGAGGATTATAGAACGGTATTACAATTCATATACTGCAATTGTTTTTTTACAACTTTAGATTTAAATGCATATTTTTTAATTCCCATACATAAAACATATAGAAAATATCTAATGTTTAAATTTATAATTACATTTTATGCATTTAATTGTCTTCCATTTGGTCTTTCTACAGCACCATATATTTTTACTAAAATTTTAAGGCCAGTTTTAAGATTTCTCAGAAAGAAAGGGATTATTTGTATAGCATACTTAGATGACTTAATTATTATTAGTAAAAACAGAGAAAAGGCATATAATGAATGTCAATTTACTATTAATTTTCTAGAATCTTTAGGTTTTATTATTAATGATAAAAAAAGTTCAACAACACCATCACAAAAATGTAAATATTTGGGGTTTATATTTGACTCTTGTCAATTATTAATATCTATACCGGAAGAAAAAAATACATTAATTTTACAATCTATTTCAAAATTGTTAAATAGAAAAAGAACATCAATACAGAAATTAGCACAATTAGTAGGAAAACTTGTAGCTGTTTGCCCAGCAGTACAATATGGTTGGGTTTACTTAAAAATACTAGAAAGACAAAAATTTCTAGCATTACGACATAATGATCAAAATTACAGAAGTATAATGGATATTACAGATGATATGAAAAATGATCTACAATGGTGGTATAGATCTTTATCTAAAAATAAAGGTAATCAAATAGTAACAAATAGAGAATTTATTCTTGAAATTTTTTCGGATTCTTCAACCACTGGTTGGGGAGCTTTTTGCAATCAACAATCTACTCATGGTTTTTGGCATACATCCGAAAAATCACAACATATTAATTATTTAGAATTGCTAGCAGCTTTTAATGCAATAAAATCATTTGCAGGTAACCTATATAATTGCTCCATACTTATTAGAATTGATAATACTACAGCTATTTCATGTATTAAACATATGGGCAGTGTCAGATTTAAAAAATTAAATTCAATTACAAGAAATTTTTGGCAATGGTGTGAAGCTCGTAATATTTTTGTGGTAGCTTCTTATATTAATACTAAAGAAAATATTTTAGCAGATCGAGAATCACGAATAACTAACATTGAAACAGAATATGAATTAAATGATTTTGTTTTTTACCAAATTTGCTGCCAATTTGGTACACCTACCATAGATCTTTTTGCAACAAAATTAAATACAAAATGTAAACGTTATAGTTCTTGGAAACCAGACCCAGATGCTTTGCTTATAGATGCATTTACTTTTTCCTGGAAAGGAGAATTTTTTTATGCTTTTCCACCATTTTGTCTCATAGCAAAATGTTTACAAAAAATTATTAAAGAAAAGGCAAAGGGAATTATGGTGATACCATGTTGGGACACTCAACCATGGTATTCTGTTTTTCAAAGATTATTGTTAAATAAATCAGTATTATTTCAACCAAGTAAAAAGTTACTTTCCTCACCTTTCAGGCAGGAACATCCGCTTTGGAAACAACTTACCCTGGAGGTTGGAATTTTATCAGGAACTCTTTTATCAATCGAGGATTCCCATCAATAGGTCTTCAACATATTAAAGAATCAATTTCGCCAAAAACATTAATTCAGTACAACACGTACCTTAAAAAATGGTGGAAATTTTGTTTTAATCAGTCAACAAATCCATATGATTATTCATTAAACAAATTTATAGAATTTTTAACAGAACAATTTAATTCTGGTGGTTCTTTTTCAACTTTAAATTCACAGCATTCGGCACTATCATTAGTTTTTTCAATAGAAAATAAAGATAAAATTTTTTGAAACGTTTTTTAAAAGGTATTTATAAACAAAATCCCCCTAAGCCAAAATATCAAACTACATGGGATCCATCTTCTGTTTTAACATATTTAACTAAAATTTATCCATCAATAGATGTAACAATTGAAAAACTAACAATCAAACTAGTGACTTTATTAGCATTAGTTACTGGACATAGAATTCAAACTTTATCAAAAATACGTTTAACAAACATTATTCGTTTTGAGGATAGATTAGAAATTAAAATTCCAGATATTATTAAAACTTCTAGTTATAAAAATTTTCAACCACTGTTGATTATCCCTTATTTCAGAGAAAATCCTAAATTATGTTTGGCCTCTGTAATTGATGATTATCAAAAGATTACACAAAAAGTTAGACCCGATGGGACTGATTTTTTAATATTAACTTATAAAAAACCTATTCATCCAGCAACCTCACAACGTATCAGTAAATGGATAAAGATTGCACTAGCAGAAAGCGGAATTGATCTTTCAAAATTCTCTAGCTACAGTACAAGACATGCTGCTACTTTTGCAGCTTACAGAGCTGGTGTGTCAATAGAAACTATAAGAAAGGCTGCTGGATGGACAGAAAAAAGTAAAACTTTTAATAATTTTTATAATCGTCCATTATGTTTGGATTCTACTACCTTTGCAAAAGGAGTGTTAAATGTTTCAAAAATATAAATGTTGAGAAACATATTTTATATGTTCTTTTGTTCTTTTAACATTTTGTTTTATATTTTTAAACATATATCTCTATATAGTTTATTTTTTAATATTTAATTGTATTTTCCTTAAAAATAAAAAATTGTAATAAATCTAGATCGTTCAACTTTAAACATCATCTAAAATAGTAATTCGAGAACATCAAAACGAAATATAATTAAAAGATCAATTGACTTACCTTAAGGAAAATTGATCGGAATTATATGAGTTTTGATGTTCGAAGAATTACAATCCCACCCTGAACCCTACCCTAACAGATCTAGATTTTACTCAACTAAAATTGCAATGAGATCTAACTGGAACAATGGTGAGTCATGGCATATGAGGATAGAGGGGCTATTGTTTTTTGGAATAACGTGAAGCTAGTTCAGAAAAAATGTGCTTATCTAAAATAGTAATTCTTCGAACATCAAAACTCATATAATTCCGATCAATTTTCCTTAAGGTAAGTCAATTGATCTTTTAATAATGTCCAATCCTAATTAAATCGTTTTTGGCTTAGCATCGTGGTTTGCGGAGTATATTGGAAGCGTAGCTCGCTTGACCTCCGTCATTTAGCGATTATTGTGACTTGGCGTTGGAAATTATAAATTAAGCGTTGCGGTAACATCGAGTTCCGGCGCGGCGTGACGTATTAAACGAAATTAATGGGGTTTTATTTTTGATTAGAATTTTAGATGTGGAAGGGAAGAGTTCCAATTACTTAAAAGAACAAAATTTGGAAGACTATCCGTAACATTTGTCGAATAGCAGAATAATCTTTTAATGAATCCTCTAATATGGTTTTATACATTGAATCATCATATTCAACTTTATTTGGTAAAAGAAGAAGAAAAATACTGTTACCATGTTAAATTTCATTAGTGTGGGGAACTTATGCCAAATATCATGGCATTTCAAACTGGTCATGATGGATAAAGATTGTTTTTCCTTTGCTGTCATGCCTTCCCAATTACTATCAGTTCTGGCATGATATACCAAGCATTAACATGTCATTGCCTTGCAGCTAACGCAGTTGGATGCGAACGCGGTGTACCGGGTTCAAACCCGGGGAGAGTCAAATTTTCTTATGACCAAGTCTCCGTGCTTCGGAGGCACGTTAAGCCGGCGGTCCCCCTGAGTTGACGAATTGCCACCGTTAACAAAAAACAGGGCTACAGGCATATCTGAATGCTAGCCTAGCAAGCTGCTACCGGATGTAAAACAACTATAGTCCAAAATCGATCTGCGGACTACTCACCAACCCGTCTGGCCAGCGTGGTGAGTTATGGCCAGATCCTCCATAATATGGAGAGGCTTATGTCCAGCAGTGGGCGGAAAAAAGGCTGATGAAGAAGAAGAAGAACATGTGTTTACAACTTTAGAGTTATTAGTTGGTTTGACCCTTATCATGGCTGATAAGCAAGTTTATTCTTAAGCGTTTTTTTTTGTTTTCTAATTTTTGAACTCGTAATTTTTAAACTTTGAACTTTAGACCTTCTTCTCATCTAGTAGATGGTTATACCATACCCTACTATGTTAGCTAAATTCGGATTACTAGGGGAGCATCAACGAGGGGTCACCCATTCAAGTGCGAAGTGCTAGTACATTGCATGATGCCTATGATTTGACGACAATCGGTTATTTGCTTAACAATTCACTATAAATATAATTTATTATATTATGCTATCGATTAATAATTATTTGCTATTAATTAATAATTATTATATACCTACTGATTTAATAATATGAATTAGTTTTAAAACCAGATGAGGCTAATTCTATATTTCCTCCAGTGAATAAATTATGTTCCAAACCTTCAATTACAAAAAATGAAAATTAAATTCAAATTAATAAAATTTAAAAATGCAGCATCAAATTGGACAATTTCGGATGGTATACACAAGGAAAATGTTAAAAGCTCAAATGACTGGAAGAAAGTTTCGCAACAATGCGCAGTGGCGTAATGAAACAGCAAAATTAAAAGTAAAAGCAAATTAGTAAAAAATTTGCTTTTAGTCCTTTTTCTCTAAACAATTATTTTATGATTATTACGACAAACATTCAACAAATAAATGAGAGGTTTCGATCCACATTATTATTTATTTTTGGAAAAGGTTGTTTGCCATGTTTATGAAATTTATTTGGGTCAACATTAAATCGTCAACTGCAGGACCAATAACATTCAATTGTTTGTAATAAGTACAATAGTTATTATTTGTAATTGAACACAATAACCATTATAATTTGAAATACTACTTCAATAAACGAAAACGTAACTTTATTCTTCAAAATGAATATTTTATTTTCCTAAAAAACAATACAAACAAGTTAACTAAAGTTTGCAAGCACGAAATGTAGTAGCACATAGTCTACTTCGTAAAAGAAAATTTTTTATTTTATGAACATGTTAGCTGCCGTGTAATATAGCTGGAGTCTCAACTAATCAACTTATTGTGTTTATGGTTGTGTAGCTTAATCAAAACACATTTGAAATGGCAACATTCAGATATACAGGAACAAACGACTAAGGGTGCGTTCCACTTAAAGCCCACGACGACCGCGGCATGGTGCCATGGTTCTTTGATTGGACTAAAATTCGAACGAGGTTATTTCATTGGACTGACGATCGACCGTGGTCTTTAAGTGGAACGCACCCTAAACGGTTATGTTATTAACAATAGTTTGACGTGTTATCTCAACCACGGCACAGATAATTTGGGAGCTGTCTGGAATCGAACCTGTAACGCAACTCTCCATGAATTAAAATATATTACCGTGTACAGTTAGTGTGTGCAGCTAAAGCACAGTTAGTCAAAAATGTGATATCACATAGTTATACGCTTTTCTCGGTAAATTCCACGCAAAGTCTTTTCATGATTATCTACATTATTAACCACTTTAACAGAATTAAGTAAGTATAAATAATGAATTAGGATCGAAAGAGATTAAAATTTATAATTAATGCCAACATGCCCAAGTACTACAGTGTTAGACCCTTTTTTGTGTGGGTGGTCTTTGTTTCAGTGTCCACTGTTGTTACAAACCGTGACGAAAACTTGTGTCTGAACATAATTTGCAAACCGTGCAAGGCCCAAGTTGATATGTAACAACGGCATTCTCAAATTGTACAAGAGGCATTGTTACACTTTTTCAAAGCGCGAGTATTCGCTACAAAAATAAATAAAAGCTCGATACCATTTCATTATTTACTTTTCAAGCTGCTTTATATTTCAAGTATTACTTGCAGCAACTCAAAGCTCCGTGCTTTCAAAAAACTTGAAATGCATCTTACGATAATTTTGTAAACAAAATTGTCACATATTTATGTGCATATTTAAAAATTTAAAAAAGCAGTTTTTCAGAAAAATCCTTCAATGCGAAATGAAAACAAGTTTTATTTTTGATTGGCACATAAAGAAAAAAAATCGTACAATAAAACGGCACACGTTGTGGATACGATAACTCGTTGAAATTTATGGAGCGAATTTCATGTACATTTCCACTCCTTTTTATACGGATTAGTTGTAGCGAATTTGAACCGTGTCGGCGTTCTATAAATTTAGACTCGATTATTCTCTTTACTTGCTAAAAAGGCGCATTTTTCTTATTTTTTCTACACAAAAGAGTGTAATAACAACAAAACGTAAGGAAGAAGAAGAATGCGTGAATAACAAATTTGTCTTAGCAGATATAAACATTATTGATTACACTATTCCTCAAGGTAATAAAATACCACAAATCACCAAGAAAATGAAAGAACAATCGCGTTGCTGTACATCAAGAAAATAGTGGGTTTAACACTCCATTGTTAAGGAAGCGATTACTTTTTAAATTTTAAGCATTATTTTTAACAATAGATACAAACACCTAATAAGTAATTAATAACTAATAAGATGTAACGAGCGGGGTGAAGTGATAAGTTGGTTGAAATGAGAAATGTGCGTTCTAATGCCCCGATAGGATACTTTCAAGTTGCAAGCGATATTAAAATGCTTGTTTATAATAATAATAAAAAATTTTTTGGAATTTGGTCACGTAACATTAAAAGCTCTTATCATAGAGTGGGTGCTAGCAACGGCTCAAGTCTACTTCATTTTTCATAACGAATAGTTTAATTATATAGCAATACCTAGACCTAGGCCATCGGTAGATACCATTAAAAAAACAGAAATTTGGCAGTGCACAATGACGGAATTAAATTAAGGCATCAATAGGTTCTCAATGTTCAAATATAACTTATTTTGTTTTTAACTGAATTATTAAAATTCAGTAAACACGATGAAAACTAAATTTTAAATATTACTTTTCGAACTGTGTAAATCAGTAAAAGTAATATGTGAGTATTGTATTGGCTGTACAAGTTTAACTTCGCTCGCCCCAAAGTTTATAAGAATTGGAATATTTAAGCCAATGGAACTCGTAAACCGGGATAGTTAAGTAATTGGATCTGCGTGGTATGATTTTAGGTTAAAATTAGGTTCAAGCCTCGCTCTAAGTATTTACGCTGGAGCACGTACCATCAACAGAATGCAACAATCGTGCGTATTTTACGTGAAAAATCGAAACTTTACAATCGATTATTTACTAAGTTAATCGATATTAGACGTTCGTTTATATCTTAAACGCTACATGTAAATGCTAAACAATCAGATCCCGTTGAGTTTTTTTTACATAACTATAATATTTTCTGGACCTGTTTAACATGCTCAAACCTACCGTGGCAATACCGGTGCGGTACCATCGGCGACAGCAAACATCAAAAGACAACTATTTTCCCACGGTCCATAAAGTTTTCACACGCTTAACCGTCCTATTGACTACTACTAACATCGCTTTTATGCGAGCAGACTTTAGATTTTTTTTTCTTAAATTAGAAAATAATATGGACATATAAACGCAAACTAAAAATACTGCAGTTCGAATCAATTTATTGTAAAGATCTAAAATTTCCTGTTTCAAAGGAAGCTCGTTCTCAATTTTCTCCGCCTAAAAAACGATTAATTGATATCATTGAAGATAATGAAGATATAAGTGATTTTAACAACAAAAGAAAACCACGTCTCCTTTCAAGAGCTGATACACAGGGAGGTAACTTTCCCCGATAAGAGATAGAGAAATTGGAAGGGTTGTGGCTAATGCACAGTAACAAGAATTGATTCGGTACGTTTACACGACAGCAGTGCCACTCCACCTCTACTGCGCAATAATTAGCTACAACAACAAAGTTTCAAAATATATACAAGGAAAAAAATATATAAAAGTGGGTAATCTTCTCTTCTTCTCGATAACGAAACGTTACCCAAATCCACTAAGCGAAAACCCGAGCGACTCAGCGTATAAACGCGACGCTAATCACTGAAAAAAAATCTCAAGTTTTTCTCAAGAATTATTATTCAAACTGTCCAGGCAGCTGCAGCTCCAAACGCTGAGCGTTTAGTTAAGTGGACTAGTGCAGAGGTCACCGCATCCACTTATATTTCGGATACTAATAACTAAAATTTTTAGAATATTGTCGAGTTAACTTGAACACAATTAAAACAATTGGATTTATTATTGTGTTCGCGTTAACTCGACAATATTCAAATAAAATCGTTAGTGGCTTAATTTACCAGATTTCAGCTCATATTTCCAGATATGTCCAGGTTGATAAAAGACGTAAGTTTGTTTTAATTGTCAAATGTATAACATGTGCTCTGGTGAAATGTTCTAATTTTCCAAAGGTTGCAGAATAATTGAATAGCTTATTTGCATAACCACACAACTCCATAAAATGTAGTTTTGAGATAATCAAAAAAAAACTGTTTAACTTCTTTATATTTGCTATTCACAAACTTTTTATCGATAGAGGTTAAGGAGTAGCATTATGTTAGTAACTTTATTAAAAAATGAAGTTGCTATACGCATTACCTTTTTTTAAATAAATAAAATATTCATTGGATTTGTGTGGTTTTGCAAATAAATGGATATTTCACGTGTCCACTACCACTTTGCTATGGGCCGGAGATGTGTAATTTTTGTACAGAACATGGCTTTTGCTATACAGAATCGTTTCCTATATGTAACTCAATTTACACCAAAAGTGGATATGTGTGGTTTTGCAAATAAGCTATTCAATTTTTCTATCAATGGTAAAAAGAAGAAAACAAATCGGGTGGGTACAATAACCGATTTAATAATGGGGTTAAACTTTCCATGAATTGAATATTTAACGAGAGATGCTTCATTAAAAGAAAAAATGTTCTTGTCAAAAAAGCAAATAAATATATTAAATGAAATGACAAGTGCATCTTATTTATTATTGATGCACAATATCCGACAAATTCTTAGCTATTATTGCATTCGATTAGTTTGTGAAGTAGTTGAAAACAAAAACCAACACGAAGATGATTTATGTGCGCTAATTTCTATTACCTAGACATTATTATGATTGATAGGCATTTTCAAAATTGATCATGTTGATCGAACGAAGATTATAAATCCGCATCGCGTAAATAATTGATACGTAGTATTTTTTCTATTTGCCAAAATTTCGGGGCCTTTTATTTTATTATTTGATGGATCCGAATTGACGATCAAATAAAAAAACCTATTAACTTCTGATACAAGAAAAATTGAAATAATTTTAATTACTGGAAAATTCTCACCGAAGACAAAGTAATCAAAACGAGTTTGTAACTGAATTTATGTTTATGAGAAATTTACAAGTAATTTAATAAGTATTAAATTTCTGTAGTGTTACAGCCTTGCGGTTAAGCCGTGAACTTGCTGAACGGTCGCGGTATTTTATGCAATTTAAACCTTGACAGAATATAAAAAATGTAAATGTTATGTTAACACAATTTTAATTATCTTTTTGTAGCACCAATAACATACTTGCACGTTTTATTTATTTATTTTTCTTTCTTCTTGATTTAAAATTGTCCTACTTCGAGGTAAATGATATTAAAAGTGAACGAATGTTACTTTTAGCTTTTTGAAACGTAGAAATCAAAATCAAATAAATCATCGACTTTTTTTGAAAAATAGCAGTAAATCATAATTTATGCTTCAGTTATCTGTCGTCTTTGCTGTTTCATCTTATCGCGTTCAAGGCTATATTTGAAAATTCTCTTTGATAATACTTCGCATGAAAGGCATTTTCGTGTTCAACGTTCAAATTCACCTATCGCAAAAAATTGCTAAAATTATACTACGTCAAACAAAAGTGAAATTTCAAAAAGAAAAAAACTACCAGATAGTCAGCTTCAAATAAATTTACATCTCGTCTTATTAAAAGTTAAAGAAGTTTCATAAAATGTATTTATGAAAAGCACATTACAAAAATTCAATTTTAAATTAAAAGTTCGTCGAGTAGAAAAATGTACACAAATAAAAACAAAATAATTTTATTAAAAGCGGAAGAGTCGCTTCTGTATCAAAATACAGAGTATGAATAGCGACTTGAAATTTCTGCTCATCCACCAGAAAATTTGTCGTTCGACTACAAACTTTTAATAAAATTAATGAAGAACGTAATTACTATAATTAAACTTGACTAAAACACAAAACAAACATCTTCCTAGTCGTTTATTGAGAAAATGTTCGTTTACGGCCAATATCCAAGCTCTTTTGCTATAATTAGCAATTATTATTGTTTTAGACAACAGCAACTCGATATTTTCTGTATCAAGTGAAAATAACTCAAACGGTGTACTATTCGTTTTATTTAACAAAACTTGGAAAGAAGAAAATTGGTATGTGACGAATTTACGAAATGGTTCAGGTGAAAACAATAAAATTAGAAAATAAAAATCCTGTGGTAAAGAAATATTTTCTAACAAAAGTGACAATAACAGCGTGTAAATATGGAATGGAAAGGTCAATATTGCTCGTTGGGTCACTCTTTTAAGCTTAAGGCCGGCCCCAGACGATGCGCCTATTCGGTAACCCACAATTAAATAACTACTTATATATTTTATATTTTTTTAATTTAGCCTGCAATGGAACAACTAGGGGTTGGTCAGCAGTTACACCCAACTCGATTTAAGGATTGTAAAAGTATCCCTAAGGCGCGCATAGTTTGGAAGCACCATAAAAGTTGGCTCTGCGTTTACAGAATATTATCTTACAATATTGTGAGAGAATAATTTTGAAACTTTGTTTTACGTTCCTGGTTAGAGTAACATTTGGTGCCAACATAATTAAAATAATTAATTAGACGGGGCACGCGCCAGCAAAAATTCCACATACGCAAAGCAAACCATTATAATGTTATAAGGTAAAACACCCAGCACTTGAACACCGCAAGAATTGGAACTAGCACTTGAACAGATTTTTGAAATTGTATTAATGCAAAAACGGAATATTCATAATAAGTAATATCCGTATTTTATAATTACTAGATGATTTAGCAATTGATTTCTATAAGTTTTTTTAAATTATAAATCGAAATAATTATATTTTTGTAACTTGAAAGTTGCAATGTGGAATAGCCGATAAGCATGCTACTTTTGCCATTGTAAGTTACTACACCGTAAACCGCGCAAACACAGTTTTTAGGTTATGAACTTGAACTCGAAAAAACTAACATAAAATGATCACGTTTGTCTATTACGTTTGTCATACATAAATAAATCAATGTTGCCAAATATATCTTTAGAATATCGATTGAATTTTTGTTTGATTTTGACTGATTTTTACTATTTTCACACGTGTTCAAGTACAACCACCACCGGAGTGTTCAATTACGACTGCGATTCAAAGAGATTGTTCAATTACTGCTGCATTTGAAGTATATTTTAAAAACCTTGTAAAAATATGATAATTTTATTAATTATTCCTTTTTTCTTTGCTATTATATGCAAAACTATGTATATTTTCATAAATAACATATTTTAATCAAATTAATCGAATTTTATTTGCTTAAATTAGAGTGAAATAGGTTTTACTTTCAAAACTGTTCAACTAGTGGGTGTTTTACCTTAGTACGATTTATTCTTATACATTTTACTATTCTGCAGATCCTAAATTAAACTAACCTAATTAATAATAGTGGAACACTGTTTACGCACGTTGTTAATAATATTAGTACAGCATTTCTATGTCTTTTGACTAATTTTAACTCGAGTAAAATACTAAAGCTTGAAATATCGCCTGTGGCCTTCTAAACGTAAATAGGTAATTAATTAAATTTTACATAACTGGAATGCATAAAATTTCACAAAGCAATCGATTCATTTTGATTTCGCTGAATTTGATTGGTGCAAGGGTGGAAGCTGCTCCATATTTTTTTGCATTATTTATCGCATAGTTACAAAGAGTGTTGTTAAATATTATAATGGTAATGCTAATGGATAAGATAAATTGTAACTTAGTAGTTACATTATCATATAAAATAACAAACCACCAAGTTTTTTCTTTGAGAAAGCACAGGATATTCAAAAGTTTCCCACATAACAATAAATTTCGCTTGAATTTTTAACAACCTTCACAACTCTTGAAAATTTACGTAAGCTAATATTATTTCAAAGTAAACTAAGGTCAAGAATCTGATACCTTGATTTATTTATAAATAACAAGTTACCACTAAAATTCACTTGTGAAACAGATGTTTGTAATAAGAATTAACTGCAAACATCGTAATTTGCAAATAAAAAATCTTCAAAAAACTATTCTAAATATAAATTTCATAAACACCGGTGAAAATATCCGCAAGCCAAAAATACACAGTAAGCATCTAAATTTGAGATTATAAACGATCTCATTCATCTCGAACGATATAAAAATGAGAAAATTAACCCAATGTTATTAGATTGTATAAACTGATTAAGTCATTTGCAAAGAAAATGGAAATTACGATCAAAGTATAAAACGCCTTTAGTGTGATTCGGTAAAGAGGTACTTAAATCGAAAGAGCCTTTTACAAAAGCGAGTATCGTCGAGATATGTGACACATCCAAGCAAATACTTGGCATACGTATGCGTCCTCAGACTTGTTTCATATCTGATGAATTGTCAGAACTTATAAGAGTTTAGAACTTAAAGCTTCAGTATTTTGTGATAAAAAGCGTTTAACCACATGTTTCTTTCATATTAACTGAGAAAACAAATTCACGCACGATATTTCAAAGGTGGTTTCTTTTTAAAAAATATCGTCTGAAGAATTGATCGTTTTCTTTATGGAAGTATTTATAGCCTTCAAAATATCATCTAATATAGTAATATATAAAAATAGAAATAAAAAAGAATATCAATGGTAGTTTTAAAAAAAATTTGCAATCGATAAATCAATATCTAACTACCATCAACTTGGTGTACTAACAAGTTTTGGAGTAACTAACAAGTTTCAAGTAAATTGCAATATGGGGTTACGAAGTTGGAAACTGAAGTTTTATCAGTATTACTATCAAGATTCAAAAATCTTACCTATTCTTTTTAAAAATAAGTCTTATTATGGTATTTAAAAGCGAGTGGTTAACTGTATACAATTTATAAATATTCAATAATGCGAAGTGTACGCACTTTATTCCCGAGTTCCATTAAATCATAGTTTTCATTTGTTACATTAAAAAATATTTATATGAAATAGACATAAAAGCAAAAAGAAATGCAAAATCGAAAGGCAACTTTACTAAATAGGATTATCTAAGAACTTTTTAATCCGATAATGGAGAAGCCACAACTAAATAAACGTATTAAATTACAAATTAAAGTTTACGGATAAACTACTGGGAGCTAATGTTAAATTTTAACAACAGGATGGTTTACAATATTGTTTAAACAAAAGAAATACAATTTTTCTAAAATTATTTAACATTTTTGTCCAGATTTATAAAGTTAAAGTTGGGGCCGGTTGGGGCTAACCCGATGATTATATTATATTATTACACTACTTAGGGCAATAATGGAAAATAAATGGCACGCTGAAGAATTCAATGTGCCTATCTATGAGTTCGATCCTCATATTAGGCAACTATTTTTTGAAAATTATGTAATTTTCTTATCTGAATTAATAATATTTTAAAATTTTTATTTATTTTTAACCTACGAATTACCATTCCATTACTGTACCTCTAGACTACCACGGTTTCTTGCTTTCTTGTAATAACAACCAATAATAATAGCAGTTATGTCTATTTTCAAAAATTCATAACTTAAAAAATAAGAGAATTTTAAACTAATCGCCGAGAGAGTGATAATTAATTTGGCTCCTAGATTCACCAAAAAAATTGGGATCTCGATTGCCGATATACTGACTGTGATGTGCCCTTGTCAGTATAAATGGATAAACATAGAATTCAATAGAATAAATAATTTTGACCCACTAAATTATAAAATACGGTTTGCTTTTTGTAGGTACTTGAATTAGTTAAAATATAACAAGATTACAATAAAGTAGATATTTCATTTTTGAAAATTAATGAATTATTAACTTAAAAGGTTTGCCTCTCGTATAAAAGCGTAACCTAAAAAGTAAATGAAGAAAAAGACCTGCTCTTATATTTAAAGTATTTATACTATGTAACAAGAACACAATAAATTAGATATTTCATTTTTGAAAATTAATGGATTCTTAAATTGAAACAAAATGAATGCCTCAAGTAGAATTCCTTAACTCCTACTTGAGTGATTGGACTTTTAAGATAAAACGTAAATCGGCGTTTCCGCTATAAAATACAGTGCAACACCGATGATTCGCATCTAGGGTACCAGTTTGCAAAATACGGTTGCACTTTTACGATTTAAAATAATCGTTATCTTTGTTGACCAGACTTTTTAGAAATCTTTTGTCTGTGACAGAAAAGAGCAATAACAAAGTTTTGAATAAAATTCGAACGGGTTATCGAGGCTACACTGTTCAAATTGGTATTTAATTGAAACAAAATTACATTTGAAGTCATGTATTTAATTTGTAAATCAAAGAGAACCTGAGGAACCCACCTGGTATTATAATAAAATCCTTATTCGTTTCAATATTGAATTTTCGCGTAAAATTAACATTTGAATATGAAAATTCTTCCTATTGGCAGAGTTTATATTAACTTGAGAAGGAAAAATACCTTACAAAAATTGATGTCAGTCGAATTTTGATATTTTGTCTTTATTTGAAGGAAGTAAAATCGAATTTTAGAAAGAACAATAAATACCATTGAAAACACTAAAATGTACATTTCAGTTCAACTGAAGTACCTACTGATCGAATTTCACCTTCCTGATTTCAAATAAGATTTTCTAGATCAATGTATTTACCTCAAAGCGATCAGAAATACAATTTCTTACAATTCAAGTCACAGACTTGAAGTTTAAAAAAATTCTTTCCACCTACCCGTATTTATCTACCTTTTGTTCAATGTTGAAAATTTACACTTACATCGATTCGATGAAGGATAACGATCTACAAACAGAATAGGTGTTACGTGTATATAAGAGAAAATTTTAGGGTATATAAGGTTATATACAGGTTTCCATGACCTGCAGTAGTGGATAAATAACTCTTTTCTACAAAGAGAAATTCTTGTTAAATTGGAAAATAAATTTTCAAAGCACTTCAAAGCATTCTGGTCCATTAGTAAAAACGAAAAGAAAAACACTTGCACGATTCACATCCTAAACAAAACTTTCTAGTCGATTTCAGGTGTCGCACACACTGTCTGAATTAAGTAACATATTTTATTTTTATTATCCTCTTGGCCCTTTTATTTCACCACAAAATAAATTTACTACTTATATTAAAACGGAAGTAAAATATGAATTCCTGCGAAACTCGACAAAACCACGTTCTCCGTTTTGCTTCTTCTCAATGTGACAAAATATTTACTTGAAAGTTTCTTCGCAGTTCATCTTCCAAAAAATATTTTCGCTTAATCCATTCTAAAAAGCTTAAAAAGTAAGTAGAAGACAAAACTGGAAAAGACAACAGCTTTGTTCTTTAAAAAAAATCATTTAGCGTTCTAACTTTTAAATCAACTTCGAATAGATTAGGTTAAAAAGCTTTCAAAATAATCACTTCGTATAATATGCAAATTCTGATTAAAACTGAAATTTTACCAATCGAAAGTACACTTGCACGTGACGTTTTTAATTGTCAGCTCATTTAAATTAATAAACCATAACTTTGGTTATTGAACCCAATTTCTTAAGAGTTCAATAGTTTCTAAATGTATTGACTCTTGAAAATAAAAATAGAAATTTTATTATTTATCATACACCCAAATTAGAACGTCTTCCTTATAACTTACAAATAGCTGACAATTTCTACGTACCTATAGCACTCGAGGTGTTCTAGTTTCTTAACGAAGATTAATTTATCTAAAAATATCATAATTCCAAGTTTTTTAAATGAATGAATAGCTGAAATGTTAAATATAGTTCGAGAGAGATCATTTAATTCCTTTATTAGCACATAATATTCTTGGGGACAGTGGTGTCCTGTAAATATTTTATTCGGGTTTCCAAGGTTTGTTCAATTATTTTTTAAAACCAGCAAAACTGTATTTTACTGTTTGTAGCAATTTGATGGCTAGTTTGTTTTGAACAATCCGATATATTTATGCTAGTTTGAGAGGTGCATGTCGCTGGCCCCCCCCAAATCGAATTTTGGGGTGAATTTGGTGTCAATCGTTAGAGCTTCGTTAGAGCCTAAATGAGCTTCCATTTTTTTCGTTTGAGCCTCAACCGTCGCGAGGATATTCGCGAAAAAGTTTGGGGGGGGCTGTAGACACGTTGGCCCCCCCCAAGTCGAATTTGGGGATGAAAATGGTGTCAAACGTTAGAGCTTCGTTAGAGCCTAAATGAGCTTCCATTTTTTTCGTTTGAGCCTCAACCGTCGCGGAGTTATTCGCGAAATAGTTGGGGGGGGCCACAGACACGTTGGCCCCCCCCAAGTCGAATTTGGGGGTGAAAATGGTGTCAAACGTTAGAGCTTCGTTAGAGCCTAAATGAGCTTCCATTTTTTTCGTTTGAGCCTCAACCGTCGCGGAGTTATTCGCGAAATAGTTGGGGGGGGCCACAGACATGATTTGCTATTTTCGTTATTTTTACGAATTTTTGGATGAAATTGGTGTCAAACGTTAGAGCTTCGTTAGAGCCTAAATGAGCTTCCATTTCCAACATCCTAATTTCATTTTCTAAAAAGTTACGGGCATTTCAAATTTTCGATTGCTCCGAGCAAGTTGCGTCCGATAATCCTCAAATTTTATTTTACCAGATTAAATCTTTTGTTTAGATTAAAAAAATTAATCCTCCTTGCCATTATAATCTTCATAATAAATAAAAATGGAAAAATTAATTTTACAAAATTTTTCATACTTTTATGTTTCAATTCTGTTTCCCACTAATGTAAAGTGTGCACGCCCTTTTTTCATATAATAATGTAAGTTAAATTGCAAGAATTTGTAAAAACTGCACACGTTTCTGAAAAACTAAAAGGGCCGAATACGGTATAATAACATTTTTATATCTTTTTCATTACTTACAGGACGTAGACACGTTTTAAGTCGAATTTTGGGGTGAAATCAGTATCAAAAGTTACAACCTAAATGAGCTTTCATTGTTGGTTTAGGATTACTTTTTGTAATCGAAACAAAAATTTTACGCTCTAACGTCTGACACCAATTTCACCAAAAACTTCAAAAATATAACGAAAATAGAAAAACACGTCTACTCCCCCCCCCCAAAAAAAGATTTAGCGAATAACTGCGTGACGGTTAAGGCTCAAACGAAAAAATGGAAGCTCAGTTAGATTATAACGATGCTTTAACGTTTGACACCAATTTCACCCCAAAATTCAAATAAAGAGGGAAAATAGGAAAACAAGACTACGACCCCTCCCTCCACAAACAGAAAAGATTACGAGCAAGGAATTAATCGTTTGTGGAAGGAGGCAAAGCTGAAGGTCACCGATAAGATTGCTCTATGTGAAGCAAAATACACCAACATATCAAATTATTGATTAGTAATTAATTAATTTAAATTATAAGGTAAATCTCATGCGAGGGGGAGGGTGGCTCCACCACATTTTATCAAATCTCACCAAGGGGGGGAGGATGTCCAAATCAAAAAGAAATACCACAAGTAATTAATTAACGACCCCAGTTAGGGGGCTAACGTTAGGTTCTAACGATGCTTTAACGTCTGACACCAATTTCACCAAAAACTTCAAAAATATAACGAAAATAGAAAAACACGTCTACTCCCCCCCCCCCAAAAAAAAAAGATTTAGCGAATAACTTCGTGACGGTTAAGGCTCAAACGAAAAAATGGAAGCTCAGTAGTTAGACTATAACGATGCTTTAACGTTTGACACCAATTTCACCCCAAAATTCAAATAAATAGGGAAAATAAGAAAACAAGACTACGACACCTCCCCCCACAAAAACAAAAAGATTACCAGCAAGAAGTTAATCGTTTGTGGAAGGAGACAAAGCTGAAGTTCACCGATAAGAATGCTCAGAATGCTTTATAATCTATATGAAGCAAAATACACAACATAATATCAAATTTTGGTAAAAGTTACCTAAAATATACTGTAACAATTTTATGTTATGCATTAAATAAAAACACTATGCAATAGTTCAAAAAAATTCTTGAAAATGTCTATTTTTTTTCATAATTGAAACAAAATAATAATCTAATCAAACAGATTTAAACTTGAAGATTATCGTACGGAACTTGCTCGGATGACTTGAAAATTTAAAATTCCCGTAACTTTGTAGAAAATATAATTAAAATTATGAAAATAGAAACTCATTCAGGTTTTAAATAAGCTCTGACGTTTGACACGAATTTTACCAAAAATTTCATTAAAGAGCGAAAAAGAAAAACAAGTCTACTATTCCCCCCCCCCCAAAAAAAAAAAGATTTCGCGAATAACTTTGCGATGGTTCAGGCTCAAACGAACAAATAGAAGCTCATTTATGCTCTCATGAGGCTCTAAACTTTGACACCAATTTCACCTCAAAATTCGAGTTGGAGGAGGAGCAATGAGTCTACGCAACTAATAAAATTAACCCCATACCGGAAAGTAGACATGTTGCCCCCCTCCAAGTCAAATTTTGGGGTGAAATTAGTGTCAAACGTGAGAGAGTCGTTAGAGTCTAACTGAGCTTCCATTTTTCGTTTGTGCCTCAACCGTCGCGGAGTTATTCGCGAAATCCTGGAGGGGAGGGTAGACATGTTTTTCTATTTTCGTTATATTTTTGAAGTTCTTGGTGAAATTGGTGTCAGACGTTAGAGCGTAAAATTTTTGTTTCGATTACAAAAAGTAATCCTAAACCAATAATGAAAGCTCATTTAGGTTGTAACTTTTGATACTGATTTCACCCCAAAATTCGACTTAAAACGTGTCTACGTCCTGTAAGTAATGAAAAAGATATAAAAATGTTATTATACCGTATTCGGCCCTTTTAGTTTTTCAGAAACGTGTGCAGTTTTTACAAATTCTTGCAATTTAACTTACATTATTATATGAAAAAAGGGCGTGCACACTTTACATTAGTGGGAAACAGAATTGAAACATAAAAGTATGAAAAATTTTGTAAAATTAATTTTTCCATTTTTATTTATTATGAAGATTATAATGGCAAGGAGGATTAATTTTTTTAATCTAAACAAAAGATTTAATCTGGTAAAATAAAATAAAATTTGAGGATTATCGGACGCAACTTGCTCGGAGCAATCGAAAATTTGAAATGCCCGTAACTTTTTAGAAAATGAAATTAGGATGTTGGAAATGGAAGCTCATTTAGGCTCTAACGAAGCTCTAACGTTTGACACCAATTTCATCCAAAAATTCGTAAAAATAACGAAAATAGCAAATCATGTCTGTGGCCCCCCCCAACTGTTTCGCGAATAACTCCGCGACGGTTGAGGCTCAAACGAAAAAAATGGAAGCTCATTTAGGCTCTAACGAAGCTCTAACGTTTGACACCATTTTCACCCCCAAATTCGACTTGGGGGGGGCCAACGTGTCTGTGGCCCCCCCCCAACTATTTCGCGAATAACTCCGCGACGGTTGAGGCTCAAACGAAAAAAATGGAAGCTCATTTAGGCTCTAACGAAGCTCTAACGTTTGACACCATTTTCATCCCCAAATTCGACTTGGGGGGGGCCAACGTGTCTACAGCCCCCCCCAAACTTTTTCGCGAATATCCTCGCGACGGTTGAGGCTCAAACGAAAAAAATGGAAGCTCATTTAGGCTCTAACGAAGCTCTAACGATTGACACCAAATTCACCCCAAAATTCGATTTGGGGGGGGCCAGCGACATGCACCTTAGTTTGAGAAGCGAAGGTTGGCAGTCGCTTCTGTCTAAATTTTGTTAACCTGTTGTGTATTTTATCGAAGTTATTAAACTTGTCATTTCACTTGCAGGTAAGACACTTTTTCTGCATCATTATGGTTTTCACCGATGATCTCGTTAACTTTTTGTACGTTTATTCATTTACAGTACACCACTGGTTGTAGGGCAAAAAGAGAACTGTATAATTGATACAACCTTGCAATATACGTAATCATAATAGTAGTTAAAACGTTTAATCGATGCAAATATAGTATATTTAAAATAATTACTAGTAATAAACAAGCAAAAAGCAATTCACTTATAATATTACTACAGTTTCCTATTAATTAAGAAAAAGGTAACTTGGCATGTAATAATTTTATGGAGTTCAGATTCAACCCGAACGACAATTTTGTTAAAGTTCGATAAATGGATTGCAATCCGGAATTACAAACAAATGATCAAAATAAATTTGAAGTTAGGTCGCCTATCAAGAAAATGGAGCAATACAATTTCGATAATTTTTTGGACGGGAGCTTAGACGGAAGTCCCTCACAAAGTTGAACGGAAGCGGCTTTATGACAACAAATACTTTAAGAGTTTTTATAAAACCCGAGTAAAAACATATTTTTTACATTAAAACTGAAATTAATGTTTGAACATAAAACATCTGCTCGCGTAAAACCACTTGAGCTTTCTACAATTATTAATCTCTTAAAATAATTTCCAGTTTTAATATCATCCGCAACATTAAAAATGAAAAAAAAATCTTACGAGATAAATTTTAAACTAAAAAAAAAGTAAATCTTTTGGTGAAACGTAGAACTCAATTGGAAATCGCAAATGCAATTTAGTGGCATCGAGGAACACCATCCAAGCTGTAAATAAGGATAAGAGAGTTACGTTAATTAATTAGGCCATTGCTCAACCCTACGATCCAAAAATCTCTTTGGATCAAGCGCAATTAGTTGAACATGATATTCAATTATAATCTAGAAACACCATATTACATTAATAATAATAATAATCATTATGAAATATACCAATTTAAACCAGCTTGATTAAAACACAAATCTTTAATAACGAAGTATTAGTAGTACCTACAAAATTTAACCGAAACTGAAGACTCCGATATCCGTTTTCACCCTCGTTATTAGCTTGACAAAAACTAAGGGTGGTTTAAATTAATATATTTTGTTATAAGTCAAATTTATTAAATGTTGCTACAAATCTCTATTTAATTTTAAATTAATAGTGACCACTTAGACATAATAATTATTGTAATAAATCCAATAACTTTTCCTTTTCTTTAATTTTTTAAAATTAAAAGGATTTTTTATTCTCATTCCAACATTTTCATTTTATTCTTATAATATCGAAATTGGTCCAAATGATGTTGGCTTTGGTTTAAATTAAAACTCATCTATTGAGCATTTATGGCTAAATGAACAACATGAAAATGTGGTTGTATGATTTAATTTCCAATTTACTCATTTAAAGGCTTTCAATTTAGTTACCGTCATTGTTAGGTTTAGCCAATTTAAATTTTATAATATATTCAAATTAAAGGGGTAACCTGAAATCAATTAAATTGCAATTTAATTATATATCACCTGATTACCTATCGTTAGGTTGAATTCTAAAGAACCATTTTAGAAGAAATAATTGCCAATAACGCTAATACAATTTTTGTCACTGACATTTCACCAAATTTTATCAATTTCTTTCTAGTTTCAGCAACTGCAAATTGCCACTCGTTTATGCACATTTCAAAATGTATTGAATTTCTGGTAGTCAAACATTGGGGTTAATGCCCAATAATTATGATTTACAGGCCATCCAAAACACAATAATTTTAAATGCACATTATAAAAGTTATAAATAATTTTTAGCAATTGTGGCGAATAATAAATATAACAACTTGTAGGTATCTCCCAGCAAATTTAATCACTTATTTATGGACCATTAAACTGTTAAAACCTTTATGTATTTACATAACTACATAAACATTATTTAGCGAAATTCATTCATGTTGTCAAAGTAATTGAGCAATTATGGTAAATTGGACAATGTTTCCTCATCGATTATTTCCAATTAAAATATGAATTCAAACTTATCGACACTTTTCTTTATAATATCAAAGATTCTTCATAAACCTAAATCAATCTAATATAAATAAGTAAAAAAAAATTCAAAATATTATTATTAATCAGCTCGAAGGAAATTTACTTTCTATTTTATTATCATTTCGTGATCAAGTATTTTGAGTGAATCAATAAATGTAGCTAATGACTATTGAGAAAGGCACAAAGTATAACCAAAGTTATGGAGCCAGAATACGTAAAATTTGTTGCAGGTAACTTATCATTCTAGCAGTGTGTGTGTATTTGGGAGTTGTGTGGCGAGAGCGATAAAATAGTATTGTTTATATTCGTGGATGCTGCATTACAAATTTTGTATTCATTTTTATAATTATTATTTCTTTTGTAGTAGGTAAATTATTAGACGCGAGTTTGAATCACGGGTGGATTTATTGGAGTTGCAGAAGATATTGGTCTGTTTCATGCTTTCATGTTGTTGTTTCGGGAATAAATTATGCATCTGATGGTACGTTTATCCTGGATTTGACTTCCTGTTTGGTTGCATTAAACGAGGAATATTTGTGTAACTGTTACAAATATGGATAATACATCGCTTTGCTACTTCACCATCTGCTCATTTAATTACACTACAAATTAATTTCAACTAAAGTTGCATTTTTTGGAAGGAAATGAGAAAATTGAAAAACGATTAGAATAACACTAGAAAATTGTGGTTAAGGAAAAGGTGTGTTTTCTTTCCGAGTTAGGTAGATAGCATAAATAATTTCCCCTCGTACCCTTATTTGATTAGCAAGATCAACAAACACTCATGGTTTAAAATTATAAAGAAATCGATAATATTTGTATCAATTTTTCGTGTTATCTAAAATTTGACAGTGTAAATTGAATCATCGATTATCAAATTGGATTATGCTCATAAGTTCCTGCAATAATATAAATCTACTCGTAGATACTGCTGTTCTTACGATTAGATTTACATTTCCTGTTCATTCCATAGCAACACGTTTATGTGGATTGCTAATCAACAATACATTTTTGTTGACAGCCTTAAATGATCAATTTAACCAAATAAATATTGACAATTACCTATTATACGTTTACAATTTCCATTGTTCTTTAATAGATTTCTCTTAAAAGCTCTTAGCAAAAAAGTGTTCAAATATTTAGAAATCGTTCTATCAATTTAAAACTTTGAAGAAGGCTAACGCAAAATCCCAAAGAAAGCACATCAACCGCCAATATAAAAAGTCCAAACATTTAAATAGAAAATCGGGAGCCTATAAAAAAAGTAATACTAAAGACAAACTTAGAAAAACCTGCCCAGTAGGTAAATACTTCGTTAATTCATTTGAAAACTCGCAGTTAACTTTTCAAACAAGTTTATTTGGTGTTTGAAAATTTAAAACTTTCAAAATCACTTTGACGTAAATACAAGTAGGTACGTAGAAAATCTTTTCAAATGCCAAGATAAATTTGCCTTACAAGTATGGAGAGGGTACTCGATAAGAAAATGAAAAACTTTAGGGTACTCATAATTTTAAAAGTTAGGTTTTTATAAAATACTTTTAAATGGTTAGATGATTAACTATTAATCCCATAATAATGCTTCTTAATTAATTTTCTCCATTTTAAAGCAATTAGTAATCAGAAATGTTCAAATTAGAGCAGCTAACTGCGTCGCAGGATAAAATACTTAAGAATTGCGTATAAAAAGTTTTACTTTGTGAGTAAAGTACATGATGTTGTATAAAACGAAAGAAAATTTAAAATTTTCTTAGCTTCTATCCGAAATTACTTCTGTTGGTTGGAGGAGCTATTATTTTTTCCAAAACGCTGACGTTAAAACCGGGCAATAACAATTGAATTAATACATTTTCTTTTTATACAGAGTGTTCACTATGTATTATTTTAATTTATTTTGATTGTTACAATTTGAGGAAGTAATTGGTCTGGGAAAGTTATTCAAAAGAAAGACGTTAATCTAATGACCTTCACGGGGTCATAAAAAAAATAATGTCGTTTAACCATCCATATTTTCTTTATGTAATATAGATCTACCTAAGTATTTTGGTCTATGACAATTTTTCCATTTCTATTCGTTTCATAATTGAACCGAAAATTATAGGTTACAATAACCGATAAATCAGTTTAATTCCTTTGTTAACACGCTATCAGAAAAATTTGAGAATATTCAGTTATTGAAGGTAAAATACGCAAGGGTATATTAAGAACCTTTCAAATAATGTATACGCCCAAAATCATTAAAGTTAAATAAGTACGCAACCGTCAAAATGAGCTTCATCACAGCAAAAAACTTACTAATGTTTTTTTTATAGTTTATTGAAAAATTCCCATGTAGTCGGGGTATCTATACGAATGGTAAACTTGAAAGCACAATAAAATATTTATCACCTAAAATCCAATATGTCGTCGGTCTTCCTAATCTCCAACATCACCCGTTAAACTTCAAATAAGGAAATTTATATGCGATCAATCAAACTTGAAATAAGACAAACGGATGTCTTTAATAATGAAAGAAGTTGAAATATTCAAACATTTATTCTAAGCTTCTCGTAAAAAATTCACACATCTTCGTGTAACTCGCGTTCTGAAAGAATTGGTTATTTTGTGACCTAACTAAATCATCAAATATTTTTTATTGCAATTTTAATTATTCCTTCGTTATTGGTACAATGCCTTCACCACCCTCCAAATAATTGCAAGCGTGTGACACTGCAATTGAGCGTCGCCATAAAATATTAAGTTGCAACTCCTTTCAATAAAATATCGTCGTCTATTATCAAAATAGGCAGTGTAGATGGGCCACTTCGTCTTCAGTTTAAATTAGTGCGTCGCTGGCGGGATTCCACAACTTGCTTCATCTGTGATAAATCTAAAAATTGCTGTGCAATGAAAGGACCGGAGCTGAATTAGAGATTTTAACATTCGCATTATATTAGTGGTGGTACCTTAATATTTTGTATGAGTTAACAATTTATAGATACCTAATAATCGCGCTTTCTATAATATATGGTAGGTAAGGCTACGTACAGAGTGCAGGCTGGTCGCCGAAACCTGCTTACCGGCTTGGATGTTTTCATAGTATTAATTATATTATATTAATTAATGCAATCGAGGACAAACAAAGCTGGCATTTCAATGAAAACATCCAAGCCAGTAAGCAGGTTTCGACCAGCGTGCACTCTGTAAGTAGCCTAACACTGAAATCACTCCAGTTAACAAGTTTTCGCCTTGTTAATTCGCTACATATTTTCCTTAGAAAATGATTACTGTTCATTATAGTGTTGTTACAAATATTGGAATGCCAATCACCATCACTCATACGCTGACAATAACATGCAATAAGGGCCACACTTTTATAATCTTTAATATTCCTTAGCCAATAGAGTTACACATAATGCGATTTTCTGCTATCCGGTTATAATTTATTAGTGGTAAAGTGGGGTGAGCGATGATTATAATTACCTCAGCCACCTACTCGAACATAATTCTGTACAAATCATTTCAGAGTTGGAACAACAAAAAATATAAATGATTATAAAATATTTTGAAACAAACATATTTAACCATCATATTTACCTATATCGTAGAAAAGTCAACCCAAATTTTTAAGCTGCCAATGATGTGATGGCAGCTAATCAGCCTCGACACCTTTGTAGAAAATGAAAGTAGTGATATAAATATTTTTTTTGTAAGGCAGATCATCGGGTTGTAAATTGTTAAAAGGTAAATTCGAATATTCACACAGTGTTCTCTGTTTGGAATTTCAGAATTTTTGTGTGTACAAACATACTATGTTCGGGATTTTATGGAATGCGTGGCTAATATGTAGTACATAACAGCAAAAAAATTTAATTTCAAAATAAAAATTATTAAGCATAATATAAACAGTAACAAAGTAACAATTTATTACAAACGCTAATTTATAAACACAAGAATTAAAATAATGCCGGTATTTCGAAGAAATTTGATAAAAATATATTGCAGTTTCCAGGACAATTCAAATAGAGACAGTTCAAGAAAGACACTGCGTTTTATAGTATTATGTCAAGTTTCATTATAAGTTTAAGTGCATGGGAATTTAGGGGAGCGTATCACGCCAACACTAATCCCAATGATAAATCAAACAAACATTGATATTCTTCATTTCAAGATACTGGAATTGTGGAAAAGCGTAAATCGACAAAAGGTTAGAAAACTTTTTGACCTAGACTTAAAAAAAAGGACTTGATATAAGTCTTCTAGAAATTAAACCAACACCCAGCACACTTTTGTAAAAATTCAGTAAATATCGTCAAATCCTGTTTAGGAATTGCAGTTTCAAACAAAATGTTGATTTGTTGCTATTTTTAAAGAAAATAAAGACAAGGACGACCTAAATTAGTTCAAAGAAAGGCTAATTAGTAATTGCAATTGGATAACTAACGCATGATTTGGAGCATTTTAAAATCTTCAAATTGTGTAAGAACCCAGCGTACATACTACATCTCACTTTCATCATTGTGGCAAGAGCCAATTTCTAAATCTCCGTTGGTACCTTCAAATCATGGCGCAAACCTAATCTCAATATCATTTTTAACTCTCAAGCAGTGGCGTATCGAACCTTTCGAGGGAACCATGAAATATCATTGTATAAAGAATAATCTTGCTTGGAGCCCTAGAAAGGCAATAATGAGGGAAGGGGTTATGCCCCTTGTACCCCTTCACTGAGCGCCCAATTTTAAGAACATTTTAAAATGAACACGGTGAGGGTAAATCACTGTAGAATTTTGTTATAGCTGTTATGTGGAACATTTCTGGAACTTTGGGCTTTCCTGTAGATTTGTTTCAAATTTTTCTTTTTCTCTTTTTCTTCAAATCCGAATACTTTTCGAAAGCTTAATTTTGGCTATCATGACAGGATATAAGTAGTGCCACTTAAGATTTTGACCTTAAGAATGGAATAAGACAAATTACACTCTTATCTGCTCTCTCTACTTAAATCGATTGACTTGTTTGTTAGGAATATTATAATTATAGCATCTCCTTGGCTTTTGGAAATATTTAAGGGGAACGGATTGGATTTTGTTACTAGTACATTTCAATTTTAAATATTATTTTTCTTCACGTTATTCGTTCACGGCGAAGTTTAAGATAAGAAAATCCTATTCATTATGGTTTTAACATAGCGTCGTCCGCACCCTTAAACAATTACAAGGGTATAGTAATAAACTTTACTATCATTTTTGTATAGAAAGGCCGAACCATACAAATCCCGTTAGTTCAGAAAGTGCATTTTAAACGATCCCTTGCTTGTAGCATTTAGTAGTGTGAAGACGTTTTTGGTTATTAAATTATTGTTGTTGTTAATTTGTAATATTTATTGTTAAATTTATTGTGATAAAAATGGGAAGTGAATGTAGAAGACAAAAAAGTAAAAAAAGCAAAAGTTTGCTGATGCGACGAATTCGAAGGTAAGATACATAATTTTAGTGGCAAATCTTACTTGTTAACCTGTTCAGTTTTTTAAAATATATTATAATTACATTTAATTATTTTCTTAATTATTGATTGTTAATGTTATTTTAGAAATAAAATTGCTCAAAAAAATGAAAACAAATGTGCAAATTTACATACCACAAATTGTGCGGATAGTCCAAAATTACTACAAGATCTCGTAATTGCATCAGGTAATTACTAATTGTATAATATATTTAATCATTATTACTATTATGTTACCTACTGAATTTAGATTTATTTGATTCATTATGCCCTTTGGCATACATTTTGCTGCAAAAGAATTGAACTTTGACAATTGTTTTTTTATATTTATATAATTTAATATTACTTACTGATATAGGTTCAAGCATTCATTCGGACCAAGGAAACCGTCAATCAAATAAAAATTTGAGCGAAGTTTCTGAAAAAAGTAGTACCACTGAGAATAATCAAAATCCAAACCGAAAAAGAAAGAGAACAAAATCTGTGGCTAAAAGGTAAATAAAAGTGTTGCATGGTATTTTAAATTGACCAAAGGTTCAGCTGAGGAATATTTCGTTTCAATTATTGTAGTACTAATTAATAAATTGTCATTATTATTGTTATGATTCAAAACAAAATAAAAATGGGTGGCGTAATATTAATTTTTAATTTCAGTTCACAAGAAAGTGAAGATTACAAGGAAGGGCGTAGAATAATTGAGCCAGCTTATTTTTTGCAACAAGTTTTAGAGTTTCCACACCATGAGCTTTTCTCTTGCAAAAATAATTTTGTTACAATTAAGAAAGAAACACGAAATGGATTACTTTCAACATTTCATCTCCATTGTCAAATGTGTAATGTGACACATTTAGTGGACAGTGAAAATACAGCTTCTAAAAAACTAAACGTAAATGGTGCCGCTGTTTTAGGAGCTATAAGTGTGGGATTGGGCGAAAGCCAGTTAGAAGAATTTGTAACATGTTTAAATATCACCCCGATGTCCCACAGCAAATACAACCTGGTACAAAGCGATTTAGCTGATGACGTTGATGAGGCAGCATGGTCTTCTATGCTTGAAGCAGGACGTGAAGAGGCTGAACTAGCAATACAAAATAAGGAAGTTGATTCCAATGGAGTTCCCCTCATTACAGTTATTGCAGATGGTGCATGGTCGAAAAGATCATATGGGACAAACTACGATGCACATTCCGGAGTTGCCTGCATTGTGGGTTACAGGACAAAAAAGATTTTGTATTTAGGAGTAAAAAATAAATATTGCTCGTTATGCAATATTCATAAAGGAAAACCACACACTTGCTATAAAAACTGGACCGGCCCATCCACTGCAATGGAAACAAATATTATTTTAGACGGATTTAGAAATAGCGTTGACATGCATGGAATAATATATAAGTATTTGGTAGGTGATGGTGACAGCAGCGTATATAAAAAAATTGTAGAACTTCGCCCATATGCTAGTTTATTAGTAGAAAAAATTGAGTGCAAAAATCATCTATATAGAAATTTTTGTAATAAACTTAAGATTTTGGTTACTAAACGATTTAGCTCCGAAGGAAAAATAGTGCCTCCAGTTTTAAGGCAACAACTAAAAAGTAAAATTTTACGCCTCAGAAATGGCATCGACAGTGCAGTGAGGTATTATTGTACAAGCGAGCTAACGACTCAATTAAAAATAGAAAAGCTAAAAAAGGATATAGATAACTCGATCTGTCATATTTTTAATCAACATGATAACTGTGCTGAATATTTTTGCAATAAAGATACTGCAGATGATGGTATTAAAGTTCTTGCAGAAATGCGAGAATGCGGCTTACTAGAAGACATAGCGAGTTGCACAAATAGGTTAAAATTTCATGCCGCAAGTTTAATTCGAAACATGAATAACAATTATGCCGAACAATACAATTCCATATTAGCGAAATTTACAGGAGGTAAGAGAATAAATGTTTGCAACCGAAGAGGCTACAATATGAGATGTAATGCGGCACTGGTGTCTTATAATGCAAAAGGAAAATATCATAGTGTCATCCACAATCAAATAACCGGACAAAATCCTGGTCGTAATACTCAAAGATATATAGAAAATCTAATAAAAAAAAATAAAAAAGCTGTTGAAAGAAAACGAATATTTTTAGAAAAAAATGCAGGTTCAAAAAAAAATTTCAACGAGCCAGATCAAGACTACGGACCTACAGCAGAAAAAATTTTAGAGATTGACGGCGAAGAATATGCTATAATGAAAACGAAATTTTTAAAAAATCTAGATATAAGTCAAGAAGATAAAATAAAGATTTTTGATTTAACGTCAGAACAAAACAAATGTCAAAAATGGTACGAGGAAAGAAGAAAAAGACTTACAGCATCAAATTTTGGAAGCATTTGTAAAATGAAACCCATAACGAATAAAGACAAACGAGCAAAAAGCATAATAAATCCAACTTTCAAAGGCAATAAATATACGGAATACGGAATCGCTAATGAACCCAAGGCAATTGATGCTTTGAGTATAGAACTAAAGAAAAAAATTATACGACCAGGATTAGTTATATGCGAAAAATACCCTTTCTTAGCCGCGTCTCCCGATGGTTTCATAGACGACGATACCATAGTGGAAATAAAATGTCCCTATAAGGCGCAACATGTTTCGCCACAAGAAGCAGTAAACTCAAAATTTATTCAATTTGCAACAATAGTGGATAATTTGTTAAGTTTGAAAAAACGACACGATTACTATTACCAAATACAAGGACAATTGTTTATAACAAACCGAAAAGTGTGTTACTTTTGTATTTGGACCCCTAAAGGCTGCATATATCAAAAAATTATGAGAGATGAAAATTTATGGCAAGATATGGTAAAAAACCTGGAAGTTTTTTACATGAACCATTATTTACCTTTATTAATAAATGAAGATTTGAAAGATATGGGAAAAATATAAAAATAAGTGTTTTATTATAACTTTCAATGTACAGGGTATATCGAAAAATAGATGGCGCATGCTTGATCTCTTTTTTTGAGAAAATCACAATAGCGAAAACCGGAATTCGCTATCTTTTTTTTTGGTTTCGAAGTATGGCCAAAAATTCGATTTTCTCATAAGAAGAGATCGAGGATGCGCCATCTATTTTTCGATATCTCATATAGTTACTGATTTCCTCATAAGAATAATCGAATTTTAGCCACCCTGTACATAATAAATATGTAAAAATAAAGGATAGTCTGTTAATTCGTATTTAATTTGTAAAAGTTTTTACTATGTGTTTTTACTATGTGTAATCTATGTGTTTTTTTAATTGAAAATTCAAGAACTTGATGGGACACCCTGTATAACATTGTTTTTGCAGCTATTAATTATTAATAAATTTATTATTACAAAGTTTCCTCTTTTACTTTTTAAATAAATAAATATACCAAATTTCCAACTCTCTAAATAAAATAAGATTTTATATCCTTGAACGTTTAACAGGTAAAATACCTAATACATTTTCAATTTTCAACAATTCAATAATAATAATTAAGCAGCGGAATTATATGCACTAAAGATTCAATTAAGATATGCGGCATATATGCAGGTTAAAAATTAGGCTATAATTAAAATATTATTACATCATTATTAAATGATATATTAAAATATTATAATCATTATAATCATTGTTATATCGGCATAATATGCCGTATACCTCCTTCTAGTTATTATAATTTCGTAGAAATTGAAATCATAGTTGTAAGACAAAGTCATGAAGTTGGCCGTTTTATTTCACGACACTTCACGAACCTCTACTACGCTGTACTCGTGTTAAGAAAGGATAGAATATAGAAGCACCAAAAATTTTACAAAAATGTAGGCTTACTTTGAACAATTTTAAAAATAAACGGTTTCACTTTTTTAATATTTTCTTTTTCAGTTTTATCATTAAAGCATGTAGGTATGCAGTTACCTGATTTTAATTTATGTTAATAAGTATTTGGGATGCTTATTTGCTGATGGAAAAAAGTTGCAATTTACGACAATTAGACCTATGTTTTATAATATTAACATTCATATTTTTTCAAAATTAACCAGGTGCCGACAATCTCTATAGTTTTATGCGTTGATTCGTCAAAACTGCTTGCCAAAATATTGATTGGTTCTCTTGTAATTTTGTTCAAAAAATGCCTCTAAAACTGCTGTTATTTTCTGATAATCCGTTCCTCTTAAGGTACCTACCTAGGCGGTTTTCAAATAAACATTCAATATTACTTCGAGAAAAATACTCAAAAAGAATTGTTTAATGAAAAAATTAAAATATCCCACACAGTTTAACTTCACTTTTGTTCCAATATGGAACAAATTCAATATAACTGATTATTATTTTAGAGTTACAAGCTCCGAGGTTACAAGTTCAAATTCTGACTGCTCCCAAATTATTTATGCCGTGGTTAGCATTACACGTTAAATAATTGATGTTAGTGTAGCCGGTAAAGCTGTGAACCTGTTATTTATGAGTTTATACTAAATTACATGTCGGAATATTGCTACATTTTGATAGATTCCAAATGTGTAATGAAGACACTATTCAGAGCTTATGTTGATTGCAGTATACGCTGTATAGTTACCTACAATGGTAATGTTAATTCAATGCGTCGTTGTTACATGATGCAGTGCCGAGAGATTGGAGATTGTGATATTTACATTTAGACGTTGTTATGGACCGATCACGGATTGAAGTTGTATTGTTTCGAAAAATGTTTTAAAAGTGTTGCGATTGTTTGCTTTGTTGCAAAAAGGATTTATCCGTAAATAAATGTATTAAATTATATGTATGTAAATGATTGTAGGTTTGTTAAGTGACGATTCATTTGAATTTAAAAGTTCTCTTGAAAAATAATTATTTTATATTATGGAGTAATGTTCACATCGAATGCGTTCTTTGAAATATTAAAAATTAGTAAATTTCTTCCGAAGTATCTCACTTTTTGTAACCCTCCCCTCAAGATAAATCTAGCAGGTTAAAATCGAAAATTTACTTTAAATTAAAGTACTTCTTCAAACAATAGTAGTAAAAATCGTGTGTAAAACACGTAGGAAAAGTATCTATTTTCGTAAGAGAGTTGTTTTTAATTCACACCCTACCCATTTGCAGCTGTAATTCGGAAAGTGTCATGTATAATTCAGATTAGCTAGTATTTCCAGCCTCAACCGCTATTTTAGGTAGATCTGTGAAGCTTCTCGGCGTTTCATAGAATTAGCCCGATTGGCGTCTGTAAAGTCGGAAGTATTAGCTAATCTGAATTACACTTAACGCTTTCTGAATTACAGCTACAAGAAGAACTCGTTATACAAAATAGCTAACGTATTGCCTATTTTACTCATATTACTGAGATGTTAATTACGTTAGTTGGGGCATTTTAGCATGATATAATAATATCGGCACTGTTTTGTGAAAGGGCGAATTAACCAATTGGCAAACTTTACAGAAGAAACGTTTATGACTATTAATTGTGTGAGTTATCTATTAGATGTTGATATTAAAATCTATAAAATAAAAGAAAAATGTACCTATATGCATTTTCGTAACATTTCCTCGCCGTAAAACAGCGACTAAGTATGTATGATATTGATAATTTCTTCCATAATAAAAATTGAAAAAAGTTTTCTCTTCGAGTATAATAATTTTCACTTGACTTGGGAAAAACTATTGAACTCCGTTACCGCTAGAGTACCAATAATATTGATTGATTATGATAAATTTAATCACTCACATTTTTTTCAATCTAGAACCACAGTCGTAATGACCTTTCTGTCTTGAAAATTGATACGAATTGATTTAAAGATTTAAACATAATAGGAAATGTAGAATTGTTTTTAGAATAGGTAACCGAATACCTTGAAAATCAAATTACAATTTAGATACATAAATTAACTTCCGCGTGTTTATAATTTGCAATGTGAAAATTGGTATAAATGGTTTTCATGTGCAATGAAAATTGGCGTTCTGTAAAACCAATTTTAAGTTTTACACAAAATAGAAACTAGAATGCATCCGGTGAATTGATTCCCTATAATTTCAATTTTTGTTTATATTTTAATAATATGTTGTGTATGTTAAATAAAGAAAAACCTTTTTACTTTTTACCGGCAAATTTATTTCAGCGGTAAACCACATAAAAATTTAAGGGGAACGAAACAAATTGACCGGATTTGTAATAAACGAGTTGGCAAAGGAATGTCTTCGCCGAAACCCGTTATATTTTATTATTAGAGGATATTTAAGGTAAGTATACTTTATTTATTTACGCAACGAGAGAGATAGAGCGTATTTGATTTTAAATAAACGAAGTACCCCAATCCTTACGGGGTAACGAACACGTAGATACAAATCTTCCGAGTTTTAGTAATTATAATTACATTTATTTATTTTTGAGCAAAATAAACGAAACATTGGTGAATTAACAGGTTAACTGCCACGGCTTATATAATAATGTACCATATATGGTACACGTGGCAGTTAACCTGTTAAGAAAATTCCATTTCGCCGCCAATGTACTCGCTGCAAAATCTGCTCACTGCAGATTGTGATGTATTAATAAAGGAAAACTCCAACAGTATCCTACTATGGTGATCGTTCTTAAAGGGTGCGTTCCACTTAAAGCCCACAACGACCACGGTCGACCGTCATTCCAATCAAATAATCGCGTTCGATCTTTAGTCCAATCAAAGAACCGCTGGACCATGCCGCGGTCGTCGTGGGCTTTAAGTGGAACGCATTCAAAGTAAATCCAACAAAAATCGACGATAAGCTGGTAATATTTACCATTTACCAGATAAGATTTTAATATCTTTATATAAATATAATTTATTTTGCGTGCACTACAAAATTAAGTTACGCCGCAACTGTCACTGATTACATTACTTCACTGATGCGGATAAATATTAATTGTAGTAAGAAGAAACAAAGCATCTTGAAAACATCAATATAAAAGCGTGGGGCTATTGTTTATTTATAGGTAGGTAAGCAGGTGCGCTGTGGGTGTACGAAATTCGTAGCCCCACGCTTTTATATTGATGTTTTCAAGATACCTTGTTCTTATTAAAATTAATTTTTACTTTTTAGTGCACCTTTTAAATTTTAAATAGAAGGTTTTTCTTAAAAAATTTGTATTTAAACTAATAATTCTTCATGTATTTTTGTTTTAGATGTTTGATACTTCACTCTGTATACATCATTAACACAAAAAAGTTCCACCTGAATGCGGTCCCTAAAATGTGATTTAGAAATTTTACTTTTCACCCTATGTGGTGGAACTGATTAACGCGCAGCAACGCATGAGCTTTATTATTTTCAATATTTTCTGGATTTTTCGTTTACTTTTCAAAATTTTAGTGTGTACCAAATTTTAGCTCTCTAAGACGTGTGTCGAGTGGTTGATTAAAAATGGCTTCCAAAAAGTCCACCTACACGGACGACGTGCTCAATGCAAGCTTTTAGAAATAGAATGATGCAAAAAGGATTACAGAACGTGAGCCTATTAACATTTCACACGAAAGAAAATAGCTAATGTCGTTTGTCGTAACCCTGGGATCGACGAGTGTCTCGCGAGTCGCGACAGTAATAAGCAATAACCTAGCTGTGACTGTGGCGCCATCTGTGGTGCGGTGATGTAACTCTGAGAAAATTTGACTTGGCAGTGAGTTTATGCGAAGTTGAGTTATGTAGACTTGCATGCACAAGGAGATGAATTTTAGATTATAATTTATCAATCTACGGTAAGTTTCAACAGAAATCCGTTAGAGGGCGCGACGAACTCTAATAACCGGATCACTTTGATTGGGTATTCGTACGCCACCGTACGTAAACAAAGTAAAAGTGTCATTTTCTGCATTATTTTTATTACATGTTACATTCTAGACGTTTTAACTAAATTTAATTCATTCTTGAGGCTTGAAGAAAAAATAATACTCCTATATTTTATTCGGAACACGAATTGCGTACTTTGATCGTTTTATCAATACAAAACGCGTTCTGGATGGTTTTTTCACTTGATGAGCGATTTCAATATTTGTGTCCTAACACACACTACTTTTCATACATTTTATATTCTGCTCCCTCCTTTATGTTGCTTGCAGTACATCTGTGATCCTTCCCCCCCCCCCAACCTCCTTGCCAGTCTCCTTCTATTACAATTTTAGTGTATGATTAAGAGGACTATAAAACTAAATCTTTTACAAGTATTGTATCCGTCTGATGATTTACTTGGGAAATATAATAGCCTACTTTATCGGTATAAACTACTACGAACAACTATGGCCAGGCCCGGGCTGGCTCCTATAGGGGCCCTAGGCTAGACAATGAGAGGCCCCGTTCCAAGAGGGGAAATTTTTAAAAAACACATTTTCCGTTATTTTGAACACTTGGAAAAATCCACTTTTACCCCAAGTATAAACTACTTTTTTGAGGCCACTTCGGGGCTCCCTTGGGTCCAGAGCCCTCGGCGATCGCCGACCTAGCCAGTCCGGGCCTGACTATAACTTAAATAAATACTACACGTGTTATCTATCGAGTGGTTTTCAGTTCATCGTCCATAAGCTAGCTCAACAAGGTTATCGCTGTGGTGTTCGTGATTATAACCGATGCAGATTCCCTAGCAATTACTGGATAGCAGAGAATATGCCGACTACAATACATTCAGCGGTTGTCTACGAATAATCAAAACTCGTAGAACTGTACGCTGTATGCTGTATGAATAAATTACGCCTATGAATATTCCTGGACAGTTCGTTTGTTAAATTTATAATTTGCCGTAATTATGTAAAACCTTATCTCTAAGTTATTTAGCAAACTTTGATACTTTGTACGGTAAAATTCCAATTTATTTTCATTATATTCAAACTAAATTTCAGAAACTTGATCAACCAACCTTAAAAGTTTCAAGATTTCGGATAAGTATGAATAGAAGCCTCACAATGAAGACTTAGTTACCCACTGTAATAATTATTTTCGATTTCACCACCTGTAATTTTGTAGTATTTCATACTTTATTACTTCTACCTCGTTATTGCAGTTGAAGTACTACAATAGCAAAAAATATGTCGGTTTTGTATTCGCTTATGATGAGATGAGTTAAACGGCATTCCAGGTAGATAAATGAAAAAATCTGAAGGTGCATAATAGCAAAAGTCATTGCGGACGTGGTTTTAATTTTTTACCAAGGGCAACTTTTTAACAAAACACGAAACTAATTCTCCAAACGTTTCCGTTTCCAAAAAATTCAATTATTTTTGTAAAACAAAAGGTCCAGAAATCGTTCCCGCGTGTAATTTGAAACCGCAATTATAATGAACCACCAAAATTCGCATTTAAAAGAATAAAAATGTGTTTGACAAAAATCGTACAATTTTTATTATAAATTTGTATTAAATTGTATATTACCGAAAAATATGCAACCATGTGAATCTCCGTGCTCATCATCATTTGATATTCGTTTAAATATACATAACAGTTTGTTGTTATTAAAGTAAATAAATTACGTAACTGTGGGGTCTGTTACTCAGCACTCCTTCATTTGACCATTCCAATCGCGGAAAGTTTTCGAAACAAAATTTAGGTGGAAATACCAAAATTTAAAAGTCGACGTGGTTGCAGCCACCGAAGGAGACACAGGGCCGTCGTGTCACAGACACCGTAGCAGAAATGCACTCGAAGGAATGTATTAATATAATCAAAATATATGTACCTAATCTTTATGTAAATAACCATTACGTGTATTATAAAAACTAATAAATCGCACGACTTACCTCTTTAACTTTATCGCGCCTCTCTCTTACATCGGGATCCTCGTCTTCACCTCCCGTGGTTTTTGGATAATGTTCACTATAAGCTGGAGGTACAGTAACGATATTTCCAGCTGCAATTACTGCGTTTCCTTCCACATTCCTTCTAACCACGGACTCATCTATAGAGTTACTTTTCCTACCCTTACCACCTTTGGGGGTTGTTGAGGACGTCTTCTTGTGCAGACCCATATCGGGTCTCTCGAGGACCTTCAGCTGATCGTCCTGTTCAATTTTAGCTTTAAGTTTAGCTCTATCATCGATGACGTGGGGATCGAGACCATCATCGTCGTGTCTTAACAACTTAGCAGTGTCTTTCTCGTCCTCCAAGTGTGGAGGTGGAGGAATTAACAATTCTGGACCAGCTCTCTTTATCTTATCGTACACTTTGTATACACTATCCGCGGTACTTTTCGAACCTTTAAATTCGGGAAGAAAAAAGAATGTACCAAAACACACTAACCCAAATGTTAAAAAAACTAAAATAATAACATATTTTTCGCGAGGTCTAAACGACTTTCTAGAAAACGGCACGGGCACACCATTCACAAATCTTTGGTAAGATGGTAAAACACCAGTAGCAGTCATTTTTAAGAAATATAAACTGTTTTTAGTCGGAAGAACGTGACCAACACCAACACGCTTACGCCATTAACGTCATACTGACAGTGATAAGAGAGAATTCTGTTTTGGTACCATCAACAACTTTTTCAATATGTCGAACCTATGCTGCCATCTAAGTAATGTAAATGCAACAATCAGCAGATTTCGTTCAACAGTCGATAATTTTAAATTTCTGGGAAGAAAATGTTAAAAATTGGAATCAGGATTCCAAATTATGATTATAACTTTTAATTATTGTGATACATTCATTTAAATAAAGGTAATTGCATATTTTGCACTTGTAAACCCGTTTTTTCTTCCAGCTTTTATATTTATTGAGCTTGATTAATTTTATTATAATGGGTTTGAATATTCGTCCAAAATACGTTATAATTTCCAATTTAAACTTGAAATTTGTTAGTTTGACTGGTTTGACAGTTGCGGATGTTGCAAAGAGACGAATACTAACAAATTCATGTTCATAGGCGGCGCGCTTCTATTTTTTTCAAAGGAGCAGTTTGAACTTTAAGTTTTTATAATTCAATTTAGAAGTGAGTCAATGTCCCTATGAGGACTTTGAATTTTATTTAAATAAAAATCAACACAACATAAGATTAATAGTATAAGTAGATTTACTTTTAAATTATAAAATTATTTGAAAAAATACAGTAGGTATATTATCGATAATAATAATCGTCAGATAGGAGGATAAATGTGGAAATAGAAGATTGAAAAGAATCGAAGAAAACAGGTTAAATGAAGTAATCATATCTAGAAAGAATGACAGCTGAACTGAAAAAATAATGTTGAAAGGCCTGCGTCCAAGTGTTCTCTTTTAAAAAATATATACTTTTGTGCAATTTTTTTGAGTAATAAGGAAAATATCAGTGAATTATGAAAGTGTTTTAGAATCGTAAAGTTTGGTTTACACTCATAATTGAATTAGATACAACCAGTAATCCGGCAATTTTATGGGTGTAACCAAACTTTACGGTTCTAAAGGATTCCTTAAGAGTTACAGAATAACCTCCTTAAGATTGGTTTATTATTAATTCGTGAAAATAAATATGTTTTATTATTAATAAACTAGCTGGAAAGCCCGTCCACGGACGGGTGGCTAGTCAGTGGAGCTGTTCTTTATCGGTTTTTAACGGTCTTAATTTAAAAAAAATATCATTTCCTAACGCTAACCTGAGCTCGATTCCTAATACTGACAATTTTAATTGTTCGTGTTCAAACGTCCTCACTTTAAAGAATAAAGATAATTTTAAATTTATAAAAATAATTTGAAAAACAATACCTGATTGGTGTGCTACTCGATCCCAGGGGGAGATGATGAAGTTGGTACTACCAACGACCAATCAGAATGCGTTGTGTGTCCTAAAAATTGGCACGCTGCTTTTTTGAAAAATTTTGAAACACAAAACCTGATTGGTGTGCCACTCGATCCCAGGGGGAGATGATTAAGTTGGTACTACCAACGACCAATCAGAATGCCTTGTGTGTCGCAAAAAATTGACACGCTGGCGGCGGCGGAGGAGCGGGTCTTTTATATGTTTGATTGATTATACCATGAGTCCTCCACATTTAAATCTGAACATTATCCTCGTATCGTTCAAGGTGCTCGGCGGTTTCGACTGGATCTTCTTGGATGTTCTGCTGTTTGAGTTTCGGTTGCTTCTATTGACGAATCTGCAACGGATGTATCTACTTGTCGTTCTACTTCTTGTGTTGGCTTTGACCCTGTAGTAACTGATACTTGTTCCTCCACTCTTCTAGTAACTTCGTCACATTCCCTTGTAATAGCATTTCTTACTTCATCCATTCCTTCACCTGAGCTGTCACTGCCAATCTTCCTACGCATTTGATCTATATGTCATCTCCTCTTTCCTGACTTTGTCATTATTACGTATAATATAGGCCCAGTTATATCTGTAACTTCTCCCGCCATCCTAAGAACATCAAATGTTCTAACTGTATCTCTTATTTCCCGGTTTTCTTTTATAATTGCATCTGGATTGTTACGATGTACCTGACAATTTTCGTATCTTGCCACTGCTTCCGTAATGGTTCCGGAACTGTTTTCGTTACGTAACGCACCTTTTTGCTGTTCATTTCATGCTCTGTATGCTCTAGTTTTGACTTTTGAAGCAAATGGGATCGTAGAGGATAAGAGGAAGAAAGCAGTTCTATTATCGTCAATCGGAGCGGAAGCATACGACATCGTTCGATATCGATATACGATATCGCTCACATTCTTTTGTGCCATTTCTGCAGCTGCAGCCAGACTGTAAGTTCTCTTAAACGTTAATCCACTTTCTGTTAATAATTTAATTTGTACTTGTTCGTTAATTACCCCGCATACCAGTCGATCACATATCATATTATCCAGTTCGGCTAATTACAGTGTTCACTTAACTTCTTCAAATCCGCCACAAAACTAGCAATGGGCTCACCCACCTTCTGTTTGCGCTGGTTGAAAACGAACATCTGTACTATTTCATTCGGTTTCGGATTAAAGTTTCCATCCAATTTCTGTAAAATAACTTCGAATGCCAGATCCTTGGGAATTTTTGGTCTTACCAACGATCCACGATGTCGTATGCTTTCGCTCCGATTGACAATAATAGAACTGCTTTCTTCCTCTTATCCTCTACGATCCCATTTGCTTCAAAATAGAATTCAGCACGTTCTTTGTACGATACCCAACACGTTTTGACATCAAATTTATCTAACGATCCTATGTTCCCACTTGCCATCGTACTCCGTTATCAGTTACTTCAGTTTTCTAATATTTTCCTCCGTCGCCAGTTGTTAAGTTCGCTTTTCAATACTTTATTTCAGGTATCAGGTATCATACTTTGGCTTTTTTGGAGAAGTTATGGGTCCGGCCCAATTGTCTCCTTTATCTGTGTGAAAATGACAGTGATTTATTAAAAAATGAAATTTTGATTTTTAATTGAAAGCGGCATTGAGCCTCGTCATTTTTATGGTGCTGTGAATATGCATTCCGCCGTGAGGCGACGGAAGCGCAGCTCTGATTTTTATTCGCCTGGATTTGTACCTGCCTGCACTCATTCGCCCTCGACACGCCATTTATTTTGCTTTATCCATCAACGCTCACTGCATTTACAATAACTATGCAGTGAGGAACATAAATACATATCAATAAACAGTTTACAGCATAAGTAATAATAAGCCTGCAGTATTAACATTAAATAAGAATAAGACCTCATAAATCGTATAAACTATAGAACTGATCGTAAATTTACAGTTAGAACTTGAAAATAAAACATTGGTTACAAAAAATAATTTTTATCGTTTATATTGATGATCTTATTTCTATACCACCGGGTACAGATTTGTGTTCTTGCTTTCTTGATCTTGCATATCTGCTGCGGGAACGAATTATTGGGTGATTACTTGTTTGCATAACGGTTTGGCTTTGAACGACCAGTAGCATTTTGGGGGGGGGACACAATTGGTTTGGAGATCCTGGGTGAATTTAGATTCTCCATCGATTTTGGTCTTCTTCTTCATCGTCGTCGCCGTCGTTTACTGGTGACCTGGTTCTTTGATCAGTTGCATTTGGGTGCACAGGCCTGGATCGAGGAGGGTAGAAATCTACAAAAATTTCCCCAGCTTGCTCGGGCTCAAACACGGGGGGGGGATGATTAGGGTTTATAGGTAGGCGACCACCCAGCAGAATGACTTTTGGTCTCGGGGTGTTTGGAGTGTCCAGCGGGTCATATCGACCCAGCTGCCTGATTAGTGGGTTAGCGGAGAGGGCGCTGCTGTTATACAGGCCCTCTGTCAGGTTTGTATGATTTTGTCCAGAGTTTGGCTCCAGTGGCTGCGCGAATCTGTCGATTTGACACAATCCACGGAGCCTGGACCGCCTGACGAAGATTTTTATTGTGTAGCGAGTACAGCTCGCCCATGCGGGAATGGCTTGCGAACGCCCAAGCCGGGGCCGCGTATGTTATTATCGGCTGAATTACGGTCTGATAAACGCGAAGTTTATTCTTTGGCGAGAGCTTGCTATGGCTACCCAAGAGAGGATACAGGGCACCTTTTATCCCTTTCGCTTGTGTTTTGCAATAGTTAACATGTTTACTCCAGCATAGTAAGGGGTCCAACATGACTCCCAAATATTTGGCAGACGTGCACCAGGGAATCGTTTCCCCGAACATCGTGAGTTTGTGTCTCTGTGGCTGTTTATATGCTTTGCTGAATAACATTGCCGTACTTTTGGTAGGGTTTACCTTAAGCACTTTATTTCCAAATTACAATTGTTTATATTGTGGTGGTATTTTGACCAATTAAAAGTGACAGCGAGCAGATAAGAGAGTAATTTTATTTAATTTAATTTTTAATTCAGTAGTCAGTCGATACGACTAATAACAAAAAATAAGATTTGCATCAAAAACAAAAACCATCCCATGTAACGATTAATTACACATGAGACACAATTTGAGTTTATTTGTGAGATACAGAAATTTTGTAACACCCTGTGAGTACTTTTTAAATTTGATAACAGCCGCGGTTTTCTATAAAACATAAGGTTAAAGTGTTAATATCAGTTTGGTGCGCGAGCAATTAACAACGTTGTGTTGCCTGCTAGAAAGACCATTTTTAGTTACCAGCAACAAGATCCCCACCACAAAAGCAAATTTTGAATTTTGGAAAAGGAACAAGAAACACGGCAGTTCCCCGGTGAAACTCAAAGAGGGAACACGCGAGTTCCCAGGTGAAGCTCAAGTAGAGAGCGCGTGGAAGTCTCCACGAGAAGAAGGAACTCAATTGCGGTTCTTTGGTACAAAAACCAAGGCATTAATTTACTTAATTAAACGGAAGTAAATAAATTTACGAAATTCGAATATTTGATGAAAGTTGTGTATTGCGTACGTAATTGGATATTCGTGAGTTGAATATCTGAAATAAAAACGGATTACAGAAATTTGTACAATCTGTAAAAACTACAGGTTATGTTCACACGTGGTGGACAGGTTAAAATTGATAAATTAATTGATTGCTTACCGAAGTGTAACTAAAACACGAAGATTATTTAACCAACAGTTTTTAAAAAGTCGGTTAACGAAAATTAAAGGATTGAAGCAGCACTTTTAATCACCGAATTTGGAACACTTTCGCTGGTAGCTGTGAAGACATCGATGGCTTCCGACAGAATGGGCAACCTGATGTTTACCAACTGTTTTATGGGAACACACCAGATCAAGTAAAAAGTAACAAGGTACAAGATTTGTTTTATTTTTAATTAATCTAAATTATGAATCAATGAATTGTGTTGATTTTAGATTAATTAAAGGACTTTATTGATTTTAATGATTATAATTTGTTCACATGATTACACCAAATAATGAAATATCCAAATTTAGCTCCTAAATACAAGGATTTAAATGTAATTTGGATGCTTTAATTATTGCACAAAAATAACACATTGGTTTTAGACAAAATTGTTGTCCAAGTTAATTTGATGCAAATTTTTATTGATTCTTTATGCCACTTAATAAATTATGTCTACAACAAATTGCCCTCTTATTTCGTCTACTGAATCCACTGACTCTGAGGAAGAGAAAAACTCTACTCCGATAAAACGTTAGCTTTGAGGGTCTTTCTTTTTTTGGGGTGGTTATTCTTAAAGTAAGAATAATCATAACAATATATAGAACAATAACAGTTGGTAGTAGAATTACCAACTTGAACATCTAAATACACAACAGGCGTGTAAATACAACGTGTAAGGTGTAACACCTAACACTAATATAGTTAGCTTAAAGTAAATTAATTTTACTTACTTAAATTAAGTAAGTTAATTTCAAAGCACAGCTTACACCACAACAAGTTTATTAAATATTTAAACTAGAGATAAACTTATCAGAGCTTTATAATATCGGCCTATGCTAGGGCTGTTGCAAAACAAAACAAAAATATAAGGGGAGAACTGGTCAGCAATTATAATACTATAATTTTAACTTATTCATGGGTCATTCCATGTGAAATCAACACACTTTTCTTGGTCACCATCTCAGATTTCGATAAAATTTGGTATATCGATAGAGCGTACTGAAACTAGCAAAATTACAAATTTTTATTTAAATATCTCAAACGGTTTCCAAAATATCGCTATGTAAAATTTTCAAAAATTGACTTCCGGAATATTTTCTAATCATTATAGCAGCTCTCTTAATTAAGCTACAGAGGTGGGCGTGGTGTCATTTTACTCAGTTTTTAATGCCCTTTCCGATGATATATAACACAATATGCTTTATTATAAAAATCCTTTTCAAAACCCAAAATCAAAATTTTGAATTTGATTTTCTCAAAAAGTAAATCTTCAAAAATTTTTAAAAAATTCCTGAGAATAGCCTGTACTTATGGTAAGTGACTGCCAAAATTTAAAAGTGGGACGGTAATGGCTTCATAGTTAAAATAATTTTTAAGTACAAGATGGTTTTGAAAGAACGATAGACTTTTATTATAGTTAAGTAAAGTACCGCAGAAATTGTATGTCAAAAATGAAATTTACAATATTTTATAAAAAATATATGTTAATTTTACGGAAATGAGTCTCTCCAAATAATTTGGTGCATTAAATGAGGGGGAGGGGCACATCTTGCCGGCAAAATTGAAAAGTCCTACTTTGATAATTTTTTCTGAGAAAATGAAATTATTTAGATCAATTTGGGTTTTGACACATTATTATACAAGTCTTGAAAAACATTTAAAAAATTTTTCAAATCAAAATATTACAAAATGGCGGCGTGGCAGCTGAACTCCAAAAACACTGTTTAAAATGCGGTTGAAAATCTCCCAATGGTGTGTCGTTAGACCTACAACATAAGAAATAAAAAAATTTTGTTTAATATAATATGTTTTTCCAATCTGCCTCTACCCCAATTTTTAAATTCTTGTCTCAAAAATTTTTTATTACCGTTTAAGTCACGATTTTTGGTCGAAAAAGCTTTTCTCGACTTTGAACCTTTACAACTCAAAAAAAAATTAAAATATAAAAATTCTGGGTCCATGCGGACTGGAAAAACATATTATATTAAACTAAATGTATTTATTTCTTATGTTGTAGGTCTAACGACACCATTGGGAGATTTTCCACAGCATTTTAAGAGGTAATTTTGGAGTTCAGTTGCCACGCCGTCATTTTGTAATATTTTGATTTGAAAAATTTTTAAATGTTTTTCAAGACTTGTATGATAATGTGTCAAAACCCAAATTGATGTAAATGGATTCATTTTTTCAGAAAAAATTCGTAACTTTGAACTTTTTATTTTTACCGGCAAGGTGTGCCCCCCCCCCTCATTTAATGCACCAAATTATTTGGCAAGACTCATTTCCGTAAAATTAACATATATTTTTTATAAAATATTGTAAATTTCATTTTTGACAAACAATTTCTGCGGTACTTTACTTACTATAATATAAAGTCTATCGTTCTTTCAAAACCATCTTGTACTTAAAAATTATTTTAACTATGAAGCCATTACCGTCCCACTTTTAAATTTTGGTAGTCACTTACCATAAGTACAGACTATTCTCAGGAATTTTTTAAAATTTTTTGAAGATTTACTTTTTGAGAAAATCAAATTCAAAATTTTGATTTTGAGTTTTGAAAAGGATTTTTATAATAAAGCATATTGTGTTATATATCATCGGAAAGGGCATTAAAAACTGAGTAAAATGACACCACGCCCAACTCTGTAGCTTAATTAGGAGAGCTGCTATAATGAATAGAAAATATTCCGGCAGTCAATTTTTGAAAATTTTACATAGCGATATTTTGGAAACCGTTTGAGATATTTAAATAAAAATTTGTATTTTTGCTAGTCTTAGTACACTCTATCGATATACCAAATTTTATCGAAATCTGAGATGGTGACCAAGAAAAGTGTGTTGATTTCACATGGAATGACCCTCATGTAAAATAAAAACACCATGAGTGTGGTGTGAACTGCTCACACAAGCAAACGACTTTTTAATAAAAATAAGACTTTTAATAAATTTAAAGAATAAATTTCTGTTCATAAATAACTGGAAAAAATCAACATCTTAATTATGGGATTTGAACTCATAAAACGTAGTTTATAACCTACAATCCTTTTCATGTGCATTTAAGCAGAAACTTTTAAATCAAATTAACCTGCCAACTTAGAAACAAATGCATTAACAAATAACTACATAAAATAAAATGTTTTCGTTGGATACCTTATCAATTCTTTCCCAATATCTTGATCCAAAATTTTTTAACTTAACACAAGTGGCTAAAATATAAATTAATCCAATTTAACCTTTTGGCAAAATCGACAAAACGATAATTTAAAATGATCGTACGAGATTCAAGCCATACAACATATTATTATGAATTCTGAAATTTTTACCTAGATATATTGGAAAATTTAGCATCTGTTCAGTTTCCAGAAAAAAATCGATGACGCTATAATGCAACGTAAACCCAATTTTTCCAGTTTTCGAAAAATATTAAAAACTCTTCCCACACTAGAAAAATACACACTTTCGGGAAAATAACTCAGTTGAAAAACGCAAGATTAAGTCAAAAATTTTGGACATTTAGAAAACACAAGAGAAACGTAATAACGTCTGTCCTCGTTGCCGTTTCGCATTCCATCCTCCATCCTCCCTTTTTCTTCCGGACGTCTCCCGCCAATTTTCAAAACTAAAAATCTCCAAAATTCCTCCCACTTTCGAATAAACACTTAATTTTTCAATAACTTTAAAATTTTATTTCTACTAAAAATTTTCTAATTGTCAACACAACTTTTTTAATTGTCCTAGTTTTTACAAAATAGTAGAATGAAGGTTTCCTTTCTACCAGGGGGTGTTGGATGTTCAAATTTTTCTGAAAGCACAAACGCCTTGTATAATTATCGAAGATGTTGCTGTGGCTCTTTCACTCACAAGAACCAACTTATGATAAAAAAAATAGTAAAAATTTATCGTTTTAAAAAAATTGTAGCTACTATTTTTTAATAATTTTAATATTTAAAATTTAACAAAGGCAGATTATTTATTGGCAGATTACACCCCGGTGGTTTGCCATTGCCTGCCGAGGGGAGACGGCCATAATATAATATGATTCTTACTTCGCCCGGAGTCGAACCGGGTTCTATATATTAGCAGTATATGCGCTTAATCGCTGTGCTAAAGACCGTCTCTCACAACGAAGACAACAATATTTGTATAATATTATACTTTTCGCACAGATTCCACCTGTTCGGCATCAATTCTAAAAAAATATTAAAATCCAAAATGAAAATCAAGATTATAGTTGAAATTGAGAAAAAATGCCTTTCCATCTAAATAGGTTAACGGTAAATTTGGGAATTGCTCTTCTATTCAAAATAAATTAATGGTAAATTTGGGAATTATACTTCTTTGTCTATATTAGTATTTTCAAATATTAGATTTAAATCATTCATAAAAATTGAATTTCACTGGCGAAATCGTGAATTATATCAAAGCCTGAAGTTTTGTGTTTACTCACACTTCACTCACTTTTGTTACACTTCGAATTCTAGGTCGATTGTGTAGATCAAAGTACGATGTTTGCAGTGTAGATTATAGTTACGATTCAAAATGTTTTCCAGTTATCTCAAATCATATTAAATGCATTTAAATGATAAAAATAAATGGTGTTCCAATTTTGGGTAACTGGACCACCATAAAATATATAAAAATGCAGCCATTTCAAAAATACATTTCTATTTGACAATTTTATAAAGGAATTAGTTTTAGAATGTTAGGAAGTAAATAAGGCTAAGGAAATTGGAGTATCTGGCTAAGGATTGTTTTATTAATTTTTCAAATTACTTTTACATGTTTTTTTAATTTTAGTTTATAAATGAATGATTAATTACATTTATTTATCTGTTGTGTAATTCAGCTCACTTTATATTTCGGAATTTGTACTCTATAGATAATAATAATTGACCATCTGAAAAGCTGGAATCTTGTCTACCACAGACATTTTTCGTGGTCCCAAATTTATTGAAAGGATTTAAGAAATTATGTAGTTAACAGGTGGAGCAAAACTACAAGTTAGTTTTTGAGATACAACCCTTGATAGAACTCCATTTATCCAAAATTTACCCATACATGAGTAGACTAGATTCAATTTGAAGTCAATTGACCTTAAGAAATACATGACCTCTATTTTACTTCCTTGGTGACCCTAATACCTATACACTTTATGCCGGGAATAATTTTGACTGGATGAGAACTCCTGAGGTACTATGCATGCATGTCGTCGTTACTACACTACTAAAAGGTCTGGACTGTGATTACTGCTAAGTGTTCCTCTTTTGTAAAAAGTTCCAGCTTGGGCAGATCAAGGTATGACTTTTATGAATAGTTGAGCAACCAGTTTACTTGAAATTTCTTCTTGTTTTGCATTTACTTATACCTCTTATCATTGCTTATACCAAGGTCCGTATATGGAAGTTGATGAATGACGGATCATCTTAATAGGAATTATTATTTTCTTTTATTAAGTGGAAAATTGCATTGATCATTTCATGAACTGAACAACACAGAAATGACCAAATGGTAAAAAAACGAAAATGATGTACTCCATGGTTCAATTTCACGAAATTCACTTACCTATCCATGAGGGTTTGTAATAATGCAAAATTTAAAGAAATAAATCAACACAATATACTAAAAGTGAATTTATTTTTTAATTATAAAAATTTAAAAATAATTTAAATTTATTTATACATTAATAAAAGCTCTATATAACAAACATCTTATAAAAATGTTGAGATCTTACAAAAATACACAGTATTAAAATTTTACAAAAAAATTTACATCTAATTTGAACATTATTTTATATCACAATTCTTTGTAAAAAATATTTCATTCTAAAACTAACTTTTGGGCTTAAACCTAGACATATAAAATTCACAATCTGTGCAGTACAAAGTTGCGGAAACTACGTATTTTTTTCTGCACAAATTACACTTTATTTTGTTCATATTTGCACTCTTATTATTATTATTCATGTTAGGATTCACAATAATTGGCGTAACTACGGCTTTAGGAGTAGGAGATTCCGCTCCTCCTTTTGTACCGGGTTCGAAACTAACAGTCTTTTTTTGTAAAGGCACTTTTGGAGGCAATGCGTGTTGATAAGGGGAAAGTTGATAGGGGACTGATTGTTGCCTTAGATTGGGGTCTTCTATTCGTGGACGTTGGCTTTCTCCTCCAATTGTTTGATTTGGGATTGGTACACTTTGATATGGCGGGTAGTGTGGTATAGGTTGGTAGGGAGAGTTATTTTGATGCATATTTGGCACTCTTTGATAAACGGGATATGCACCATTTGGAGGATTACATTGTTGATTATCACAGTTTGGAACTCTCTGATAAACAGGAGCGTTTGATTGGCTGTTGTAATTGTCGTGACATACAGGAGCAGGTATTCTCTGATAAGGAGAATACTGTTGAACTGGAGGTTGATAATACTGCTGTTGAGTGTTTGGCAATGGACGCATTTGATGAGAATACATGGAATTTTGGATTTGTTGATTTTGTAATGGAGGAGGCGGATGCTGATAAACGGATTGATTTATGTGTTGTTGGGGCAAAGGAGCTTGGTACTGTGGGTTTGGGGGATATCCTTGATGATAAGGTTGAGGAACTGGCGAACTTCTTACTTGTTGAGGATTAACATTATAGTTATGCCTGGGCAAGTGAGAATATTGTTCCCTTTGATATTGATAATCTGGCTGCTGTGGTTGTTGCTGATGATGGGGATACTGGGGAGGTTTGTTAGAAATAATATGCGGTGAAGTAGGTTGTTGTAAGTATTGCGGTTTAATTGGCTCACAAGGCGACATATATTGCTGATTTGGAATGCCCATTTGCGGATTATTACCATATGATTGAGGTAATTCTACATCTTTTTCAACCAAATTGTTATAGTGTGCCACGTTAGGAACATTAAGAGAAGGAGAAAGCAAATTTTCCACGGAGTTTCTTCTAACATATCCATTTTCCTGATTACTGTAGACGACCCTATTATCCACTGGTCTAACTTGTGGCACATCTTGAGCTGGAAGTATCTGATGTTGCATTTTAATTTCGTTTTGTTGCATCAAAACTCCTGGTTTCTCGGAAGTTTCAGATTCATCATCAGATTTTGTAAATGCCGTACGCAAAACCCGTTCCAAAATTGGATTGGGTATGTACGCATCATCTTCCTGCTCATCAGCTGTGGCCACTAAAATGACTTGATCACAAAAGGAAACGCTTTTCTTTTTCATGGGTTTATTCCGTTTGCCGATCTCGTCACTACCGCCACAGTTTAATGTATTATGAACTGCAGCACTAAGTTTTTCTACTTCATCGATTTCGGCGGCTATTTGATTGGCTGTTATGGCATCTTTATCATCACGCTTTTTTAAGGATAATACACCTGTATTTATTGGACTTTCACATTTATTTCTAAAGCTTTGTGAAAATTGTGGTGGGAAATGTTGTTCTTGCTGCACAGTAGTGGCCAATTTGAGGTGATTAGCTTGAACAGCATTTGTATTATTTGTAGGAACTTGACTGCTTTCAAATTTGGACGCCAAATCTTTAACCGTAGAAATTTTTGAGTTTTCATTTTTCATGGAATCAGCGGAATACATACGTGCTAATTCACTTGGAGTATATCTTTGAGTATTAACTACATCCACACCTACACTAGGAGCAGCATCATTAGTCTTTTTCATTTTAAGAGCTTCTTGTTTTGCTTGTAGTTCCTTCAACCATGTATCTCCAGAAGATTTTATTTCTGGTAAATATTTTAATTGATGATCGTGAGACAATATTTCTAACCGCTTATTTTGCAATTGTGCCAGTAAACCTTCTGGAGGTGGAGGCGGAGGAGTTCTTGTTCTCGTTTCAGCAGGTAAATGTTCATCCAAAGCTGAAAGGTCTAATGGCGGAGGTGGTGCAGGAAATTCAGCACTTCCTTGTCGAGAATGAATAATGGAACCAGCTGGACTTGGATATGGAGGTAAATCCATATTTTGCTTTACAAAACGAGGTAAGCAATCAACTTCATCAATTCCACTATCCACTTGGTTACATACTGGTTTAATCAAACTTTGATTTAACTTTAAGGGACTTTGTTCTTGATGTACGTCGGCATGAGTTACCACCATGTTTTGCTGAGCCATATTTCGTTTGTAAGAATCATAAATGTTATGATTTCCGTCATAATTTGGATGTAGGTATTGTACATTTTGATCAATATGATTTTGATAATACTGAATTTCATTTGAAGAGCTATACATCGTCGAATCTATCTTGATTTCCATATTTTCTTCTCCTTTATTATTTGTCAGTTGGGATGTTGTTCGAATTGGAGGAGGAGGCGGAACTTTGACGGGAGTCAAAACCTTACCAGCACTACAGTGGAAACTTTTTCTCATAAGGCGGCTACGTTCTAAATTAGGATTGGCACAATTTCCAGTGAATTCTAAATGACCTTCTGATAAATAACCACTCATGGCACTAATCTTTTCACCACCTTTTATCCCCACACTACTGTCATCCACGGATAATACACGTTTCTCCTTATCGATTATTGGCTGCTTTGTTTCTGGATTACCCTCAGTTAAATCAGGCATACTTCTATTTTTACGACGGATCAAACCTCCCATTAAAAGTTTCCTTCTAATTTTATGCTGCTTTTTACCAGACTTATCCTTTTCTTTTCGATCTTCTTCCTCTTTGGGTTTTTCCTTTTTCAGTGTATCTTTTGCATTTGAAAATAAGTTACCAGGTGCGATGGAAAAATCGCGAAAAATTTTATTTCTATCTTCACTACGCGATCGTTTTTCTTTTACTTTTGAATCGTCTTTGCCTCGAACTCGTGATAATAAACTGCGCGATTCTCTTTCTACCGGTTTATCACGCATAATGTAGTCCTCATCGTCGTCAATATTGATGGAACTCGATTTACTCTTTAGGAAACCTTTCTTTTTTGGCAAAGTTGCGTAAATTTCGATATTTTTTGTTTGGGCAGCCGGTTTTTCTTGTGCGGGCATTACTAACAATTCTTTGCTATTTTGGCGAGAATGTTGACCTTTCTCTCGTGAACTTTGTCTAGAATGCCGTCCACTTCCACTGCTGCCTTCACGCGTGTGTCGAATTTCAGGATGAAGATCATTTGAAGTCGGCGTTTGTGTTTGCGTTATACGCCTGTGTAAACTTCTTGCTCTCATAATACACGTATTGTGCTTCATTCGTGCAAGAGTGAGTGTTTGCGGATTATTATATGGCGCATTCATGGCTGCTCTAGCTTTCGTAGCCGCTGCGTTGCATAATGCAAGAGCTAAGACTAAATCATGTTCGTCTTCCATTTGTCGTGATTTATTTAATAATTCGTCGGCTTCGTCGCACAGGACGTCACAACTAACAGAAAATTGTTGTGTAGCTTGATTTCCATAGTCTTCCGGAATTTTTGCAAGGTGTCCTTGTTTCATAAGGTGTTGAACAGTTGCCATAGCGGAGCTATCGTTTGATGATATTGAATAGGAATCATAACCAGCATCAAACACACCACTACTTCCACTCAACGAGTCGGTTTTTCCGCGAGTAGGACTTCCAGGTATACTTCCGCCGTTAGTGTGAGGAAGCTTACCCAATAAGTACGAGTATGGATTTTCCATTGTTGTGGATGATGAAGAAGACGCACTGTTACGATCACCACTCCAATTTCCGGAATCTCTTCGTCGAGGTATATTTAAATGTTCTGGCACACAAATACCTTCTAAACCAGATGATGAACCATTACTGAGGGTTCGATGTATTTGATTTTTGGAGTTTTGTTGAGCACACATTAAATTTTCTACCTTTCTTCTAGTGATGTATTCCGGTTCTTTCGTAATTTCTCCGTCTACTACGTCTATATCGCGTACACTCTTACTTCCGTATAAATTATCTTGAATTACCGACAAATTTTGATATTCGTTATTGGCACATGATAATGGCTGCTTTTGAACGAAGCTACCTTCCGGATTTGGAGTAATCGCGCGTCGCGTATTACCAACGTTAGGTTTCTCGGGACTTGGAGTTATCGATCGCCGTAACAACGATTGGGAAGGTGTCTTCAAAACTTTTCCATTATAAAATGGAGTCGACTGTTTTGGTGCATTTTCGGTGTTTACTGGCGTACCATTAGGAACAGCATATAGAAGTAATAAAGGCTGATATCGCCCTCTACGACATTTTTCTACAACTTGTTCCCATTTTGGACCAACTTCTCGAACTGTAGCGTCGTCAAAATAAATCCAAACACGTAGTTTTGAGTGAAAGAAAAATGTGGAATAATGTTTTCCGTAATAGGTTACCACCCCGACTAAAGTGTGTAGGGTTGAGTTTCCCCAACGGTTATCAACCACACTGTAAAATACATCTGCTAGTCGAAGAGTTGTACCAATTGTACCAAAAACGTCCATAATGTGTTCTAAAGTTGGTCGTTCGGAATCCCAAACTACCCCAACGGAGACTATTTCGGGTCGATTCATCAGCGACCGACGAATTTGAATTTTGCTCCCACAAGAACTCTATAAAAATAAAAAGATGTTGTAGAATAACATGGCGATTTGAACAACTGAAATTACTTACGGGACAATCTCTGATGTCTCCCATTCCACCTGCTTTTCGCAAAAGTTGACCGAATGGATCTAAATTTGTTTGAAAAGTATTGGCAGAGGTTTGGCGAGCTTGTGAAGTTAGGGCTGATGCAGAAACGTAATGTACCATCTGTGTAATTAAAAAAGTGTTAGAATAGGTCGAAAAAGGAATAATGATGGTCGTACCTGAGTGAATGGTAGGGGTTCCGAAGTTGCACCGCAAGCTCCACATACGCTTTGTTCTACCAGAGTCATCGCAAACTTTTGATGTGGGATGCAATGTTTCGCATTGCACATATCCTCGGCTTCTCCATGAGCTATGTGCATGTGGATTCGCAGAAGCATGTTTTCGAAACATTCAGCTGCGTCGTCCATGAAACCCAGTTGGAAACGCTGCTGATCGTAAAAACTTTCGGCCAGTGCTCGTCGGAGAGCATCTGGAGGTAAGGCAGTCTCATTAGAAAATTGCAATTGGGAAAACAATTCCTGTAAAGGAAGAAGGAAATAATTTTAGGTATGTCTCGATAACTAAATTAATTTACATTTTTATTCTAATTTGAAAAATTTAGTAATTGCTTGAATAAATAACCATTAGTTAAGCAATTTTACATTATCTTCAGTTATAAGTTCAACGCCGACATACATTTGGATGGATTTATGTATAAGCGAAGCATGTCGGTGGTTAGCAAAGTAGGCTACGCTTAACGGTACCCAAGTATAATACAAAAAGTGAATTTTAAGAGAAGATAATTGCGTGAATGTTTTTTAAATCATTTTTCTTTTAATATCATACACCGTAACTTACTCAATTAATTAATTTAAAAATTGAACTGATGTGAGGTATGCTGTGGTTACCGTCATCGATTGAATATTTATCGATATATTTAGAATATGCCTGCATTATGTCACCTCTTAGCCTTCAGCTCTTAACCTTCTACTATAAGAACAAAGAATTTTGCAATTCTGCGAACTCTTTCAGTAATCTCGAAGAGCCTATCGGCCACAGGAAATACCTACCTTTGTGAATCAGCCCCGTAAATATTTAACGATTCCAAGAAATTTCATGAGATGCATGGGCAGTTTATGGTTAGTTAAATCGTGACTTTTGGTTAAAAATTTTACACAAATCTATCAAACCGAAGCTTGGTTCACGTTTCAAATTTTAAGTCGTTAATTTGTTATTTTCAAACGTTAAAAAATTGTATTTATACCTATTGATAAATCATTAAGCTGATTAACTTGAGCAGTGATTTTAATTCGGGTCACGATCGTAACGTTCTCTTTTAACAACGCAGCAAAAAAATATGAGTTCATTCTAATTGATTTAGATATCACACAATCGTGTTGCATAAATCTTGGAAGGCTTAATAAACATGTAATCGCTTTCAGAATAATGAGAAAAACTGGAACAATTACTTAGTCATTACCGATTCGAGTTATCTAGCCAGTTTTCTCCATCACTTTATTTAAAATTTTAACGTTGAATTGATATTCTAAGATCAATTAAAACAAAATCAGAATAATGGCTAGACATCCCAAAAAGGGATACATAGGTACTCGTGTCTTGTATATTTCTCAATAAGCACATGGGATGCATATTGCGATGAATATAACGACATTTCAATGTAACGTGAAAAACACGTTAATAAACCGTATATGTGATTACTGGATTATAATAATCGTTCATATTGTACTGATTCTAAAATGCAGATATTGAAAGGCAAGTTTTCGAAAATATAATGGCGAGGATTCGAGTAACTTCTTAAAATTGTCATCATTAAAAGTTCAAAGATTATCCCCGTTACGTGCAACCTACTTCTTCTCCATCAATTGCATACTCATCTTTAAGGAAATAATAAATAGCCTGAAGTAAAAAGACAAGTTCTGTTAGTAGGTTTTAATTCTCAGATGCAATGGTAATATGCTACAGGCCATTTTAAAAATTCGTAATAAGTCATACGTATTCTAGGGCACATCAGTTCATTTTCGGATTAACAACCTGTTTGCTAAAGATTTTAATAACGTTTTCTCTTGACTTAATTTTATTTTAAATTTGTTTAAAGAAGTCTATTAAGAAAAATTATGAAATATTCATCAAGCAAATGAATAAAATTGATTATATAATGTAAGTTTGGATTAACTCAAATTTGCGTATAGCGACATTTCCACCAAGATTAAATCTGAAAATATATTTAAATAAATCGTGATTAAAAAATGTAAATTAGTTGGGACTGTAAAATATGTAAAAAATAATAATCGAAAATCGAGTCCCGTTCAGGTGCGAATGCGTAGTCTTATCAGGTTAGGGTGCGTGCAATCGAAAGTTTGATTTCGATTCCGAAAATCTTTTTAAATTCAATTAATTTTTCTGCCGGTACCTAAAATTACGAATGGATAAAATTAAGGTAAGTGGAAATTAAATAATGAATTGTTAATTAAAAGTACAGTTCGTTTGGTTTAATTAAAACGAAAATATCGATTTCAACTTTATGAAGAAGATAGCATCAAACACTTGGTTGAACTTGGATGACACGAAGGAAGTTTAAATTTAAAGGTACATCAACATGACGTAAACTATTAAGGTCTTTGTACATTTCATGCCATTGTCAGTAATTTTAATGTCGTTAAATTTTAAACCAAAACACGGAGACGACACGCAAAATTCACATTGACTGGAGACAAGTAACAAAGACGGCACTTGAAACCGCTATGGCGCCAAATTTATCCAAAACTTACTTTAAGTTTCTTCTTTGTCTCTGCATCCAAAATGGTAACATTTTCGTTTTCTATTTCACTATTTTTACATAATTCAACGTTATCCTTATTCACTAACACTGTATCCTTATTATCCTGGACCACTGGTGGTTTTTTATACCTGAATTTGTTAATCATGATGGCACCAAACACAACTTCTTATATTTAAAGCGAGGTAACTTGGTGTTTCCATGCCACCTTTCACTATAGCTCCGCGAGAACTGACTTTCAATAGACAAGTCAAGGCACCTGAACGTGGGGGCTTTGCAAAACAACAGGTAAACTACTTCCTACGAACCCATAAGTTTAAATGCAGGTAAACGTAATACAAACGGTAACACATAATATTTCTTATACGTTTACGTTAAAATATTTTTAAGGATTTCTTTTTAACTTAAAATCGACTCTTCTGCTTTTCTTTTTTTTAATTTTTGTTATCGGAATTTACATACTTGATTCGACTTTGAGGGCCCAACTATTTATTATAGAATTAGATTTTCCTCACATTTATGAAAATCTGCACTGCACTACAAGGCGTCCAGTTTACCGCATTGTAAAAACCACAATCAATACTGTTCAAGTGTGACAAACCACAAGATTTATTTTAATTAGTTAATTCTGATTTAAAAGAAAATCATCCAAATGTAAAAGAAGTTCATTCGACTTTAGAAGAACTATATTACCATTGGCTTTCAATTTGTGCCTTTATGGCTGAAATGGTAGCGTGAGATTTTGCACTTAGCTTTGTAAGTCAATAAAAATTCATATTTTTATTTTCAACGGAAGTTCGTGGCAATAATGGATAACCATCTTGACACTGCTTCAAATTACATGTATTTTTTTTAACTTTTACATAAATAAGAACTATTAGCTGTGGGATGAATCATAATCGTTAAAAAATCATTTTATTGTAATTTCCTGACTTCTTTTCTCTGTAAAAAAGCGGAGGTCAGAACAATTTATTCTATTATTGGTCGCTCTACTGTTCAGCTATTGATCACACCAAACCACTGATGTGACTGTATTTAATGGCCCAACATAAAATCTTAGTGATTATAGAACAACCAATAAAATTTTATATCTTGTAATAGTATTACATTACGTAACTATTGATTTGTTTATGAAAAGAAATCTCTATTAAATGATTCATTAAAATGTTAAACTTTCGAACCTGATGGATTGGGTGGTAATATAGGAGATCTATTAAATCATAAAATTTTTGGATGAATAATCAAATTATGAAATAAACCTTTTCGAAATCCAAATCCATGTTGTTGTGAATCATGCAATGCTGGAAAAATGGAAAAGTCTTATCGATTACCGAAGTAATTTTTAAACTTTCTCACAAAAAAAAAGTTAAACTACGTAAAATACAATAATAAAACAAAGGAAGTGTCATTCAACTTGAAAACTTTGTAGGAAGATCAAAATCTGGCGTCATTAGTCAAGTCAAATGGTTTTCAAGCCGTTTAAGCGGTGCATTTTAAGTGAGTCACAGTTCTTCTTCTGTTACCTAATAAACCCTAATTGAGAACTACTAAATGCACTAATTCTTGTCATAATCATAATTGGTTGAACGATTTCAATACTCCGTTTTTTTTCTTTTTAATAAATTAACACGATGAGTGCTCATCGCACTATCTTCATCGTTGGATAAAAAAGTAGTTGATGGGAATTTACAGTTCATGGGAATTAACTTGAGAACAATTGAACAAAATTTGAATATTTTAAATTTGTTTCCCTAAATAATTGTTATAATAATTTGTTATATAAATATCCAAAGAAATATTCATATTATTATGTAATATTCGGTTGAAGCTATATTGAATCATAATTTCATTGGATGATGATTTTTGTTTGTCCAATTTGATTAGGTATTGAGATCTTTCCAAGACTGCTGATTACTGTAATATGCAAAATTCAAAGACCAAGATTTCAATAATTTTAGAAGTTACTTAAAATTTAAATTATGTCTCTTTACTAAAGATGATGTAACTTTAGCCTTGCCATTTACTTTATTAACAACATACTTAGCAAAGCAGAAGATATTATAGCAAGTAAAAAATGTATACATAATGATAAATGATGGTTTAATTAACATTTGGACTTACTTTATTTTGTTTAATGCATCAGAAATTGTGACTTTTTCGAGAAGTTATAAATTATAATTACTTCTTCTCGTAACTTTTAAATCGTTTTATAACAAAATGACTGGAGGATACAGTTTGGATGAGATAAGTTTCCTCTAATTTAAAACGAATACATTATACTATCTGGAGGGGGTGCTATCTTAACCAACTTTTAAAATCTGAATTGTTTATTTACAACAAGAATTATAAATGCATTATTTTCAAGTTCTCTTTTAATTGGAGAGGGGTAGGAATAAACCAGCCCTTGGTACGCCACCATTATTGTGTTTTCCATGCACAAAAGAAGGTTTGATTACCATACCAATCAAGAAATGTAATGTTAAGTGTGAAGGTCCAGTTAAAAAAAGTAAACATTGATATAAATAATATTAAAAATCAGAAAGAATTTGATCAAACGCCTAGTCACAGTAAAATATGGAGCATTCCAATCCAAATCGACCTGGCTTACTCCTGGTTGTGCCCCTCACCAGTTTTGATTTTTGGTATGTTTCAAAGTGACATCAAAACTTACCTAGTATAGGTAGGCTATAGGTAACAATTTGCAGAATTGTTTGAAAATTAGCCGTATGTTGACCAAAAGTATTATTTTCATACTGATGACCGTTATCGGTCATTCGGTCATCGGTAGTCGGTTTGATAGTACAGGTAGTTTGGTGTAGTGGTTTGGGAGTGGAGCTATAGATCTAAAGTTCATAGGTTCGAACCCCGATCGCTCCCAAATTTATCTGTGCCGTAAGAAGGATATTTCCGTAAATAAATAAATCATTGTCACTTGTATAATACGTTAAGAATAGGTTTTTATCAGAATTTACTGTGTAATTTTTAAAAACTCGATAATGGCCACCATCAGTTTCAAATTAATACTTTTGCCTATAAGGCTAGACTAAATGTCAAAAACTTTTGAAAATTCGTAAGGGTCATATTTTTGCGTTACTATAAAATATATTTGCTTGGCCGATTCGGCGTGGGCTTCATATTACCTAGAAGGGTGAAATAATTACGAAGATAGTAACCTAGTTCAAAATATCAACAATACCAAAAATTTAATACAAAATATATCAAAATAGGCTAAAACGAATATCCAAGACATCATGTTAAAATAATAAAACAGAAATAATGCAGGTATTGATGTAATGGAAGCTTTCTGATTCTCCAAAGCTAAAAAATTTCGTATTCTATTTTATTTGACAATTATTTGACATTTAAATAATTATTAAGTGTGAGAAAAACAAAAGTATAACAATTTATGACAAAAATAAGTTTGATTTATTTTGTCTGTCGCTACGAGTGACAGATAAAGTCTTTTGTAACCGCTCAGGTAAGATATTGCGACGCAGAAGGAAAAATAATAAAATAAAAAACAAATTAGTAAGGATATTTTAATAATTTACGAATTAAGGAAATTAAATTAATATTGTATATTTTAAGTTTTCAAATGCGAGATGCATTCTTCATCAGAAATTAATTCGTAAATTATTAAAAGGCTGCCTTATTAAAATATCCTTATTAATTTATTTTCACGAATTAAAAACTAAACAATTTAAAATCACTAAAACAAATTAAATTTAATTTCTCTCTCACTTAGTTCTTCTTTTAATAATCACGTAATAATGTTTACCAGCAATTAAACCAATTTTGCAATAACTGCACACTAATTATTGGTATTTTCCACACCTGTTGACATTCCACACAGATTGAAGAGTTCTGAGTTCTTTTTTAATTACTCACCAATCATTACAATTTTTCTTCCAATTGCTTTTTTTGCAAGTATTTGCATGATTGAATAATTACAAAAATATATATAGAAACGTACATAAATAAAGTTGAAACTTAAAAAATTTTTAAAGTCGGTGAATCGTTCAACAACTTTTTAAATCTTATCAGTTGTTGATAAAACTATTAAAACTTAATTACACGATTTTGCATACGGAGAAAAGATTGCTAAATAAACAACAGGAATTAATTAAATTTTGCATGTTAGCCTGAAAATTAATTAATAACCGATTACTTCGTTCCTCAAAACGTTATTAAAAAGTGGATTGGCAATTTAACGTGACTGCATAATCAATTATTTCACAGTTACGTAATTTGCAGTGTAAGATCAACAATTTGATGAAAAATAAATATAATAATAACTAATAAGTTTGAAATTCAAAAACTCCAAGTTCTAGAAGTCGTTTAACCCTGCCTAAATAGTTTAAAAAGTCGTTTAAAATAATTTTATCTTGTCAGACGATCGGTGGGTGTATAAATATAGAGTGACACTAATTTATAGATATTTTATTCTGTAAGTAATAAATACAGTCCATTTGAGGTACCTTTACGTCGATTTCCTTTTAAAGTTGATACTTCCTGTAACGTACAAATTTTCTTAAACGCCTTAAAAGCATCTCTTGAAATACCCGGATGTTGACTTATAGATTAAATCAGAATTTAAATAAAAATGTTCAAATAATCCGCAAAAAAGTGAAGTTTGTTAGGTACTACAAAAATGTAGAACAAATTATTTTATAAATCATGTTACAATAAATACAGTACGAAATTATCGTTTCCTGTTTTTCATTGTTTGGTAAAATTATTATTGTGCCCCAATAAACTTCCTACTGCAAATTTTCAATTAAACGGAATTACACCACATACCTCAAATTTGTTTGGTGATCAATTATTTACGTTATGAATGTTTAAACATACATAAAAAAATATTATATTATACAAATTTAATTATGTGGTTTTTTAGGGGGGATATAAGTCATCATATTATTTTGAGTGCATGGAAGCAAAAATTTCAATTAAAAATAAACAGGATCATATTTTTTTGGAGTTTGCGATAACAAATCCGACATTATAATATATTATAATTTGCATCTTTAATTTCATAATGATTTTATGAACGATATTTTCCAAATTAAGAAATGAAAATGAGTCACTTTTATTTTTTATAGATCCCACTACATCCTATAAACAAATACGACTCTTCTACCTTACCCAAATTTAGAAATTTCCACTTAAGAATCGTTAAAGAGTAAGAGTTTTCCAAATTAGAAAATTTTGGCTCTATAATTTATTACAAAAATAACTAAACATGCGTGTTGAAAATAAATTTTGAACCTAAACACGCACCTACAACTTGATAATATAAAAACTAAAAAGGTCAACGTTTCGTTTCGTCATTTTGCTTTCTAATTGGAATACATTTTTTATTATATTAGTTCGAATAACATATCGAAGAGGTAGGTTCCTTGGTGGTCTACTCGCTTAATTAAATTGTAAAATAAGTTTTCTTGGTGCCCTTGACCGCTGCTCGTGCCGCACTCTACATCAAGAAAAATTATGGCTCTATTAACACTACCTCTGCAGAAAAATTGCCAATTAAACATTTATCTAAGCATCCCAAATATTTTAATGTACATGGTGGTCCACTTTAGATGAATTTTTATGAAAACACGTAGTTAGAAATAAACTTCTAGGACAGTGATTCTCAACCACTGTGCCGCGGCACTTTTGTGTGCCGCGAAATTCTAAAAAGTGTGCCGCGAAATTATTATATAATATTATTAAATATATTATGAAAAATATTAAATAATATGATTTAAAATTATTTTATTTCGTACATTTAAAATTACTATCATAAACTATTTTACGCAGTGTGTTATAGGTAAGTAAATAATTTTTAAACTTTTCTTTTTCTTTGTGTGCCGCCAAATTTTGAAATCGTTAAAAGTGTGCCGCAACAAAAAAAAGGTTGAGAATCACTGTTCTAGGATAATAAATTATTCTAGATGCGGTAAAATGAAAAATTCGACTTTTTTTAGAATGGAAAAGTAAAACTGTTCTTAGCAACGAATGGAAAAGTAAACAGGCCATGGCAGAGAGGTAAAAGTAATTTATAATTTTGGAATTTAAATTGATTGAACGAAAATGCAGTGCAGACTCTCTTGAAAATCTCAAAATAGGGCTGTAAAGTATGACTTTCCACCTTTGAAATGTAAGGTACTAATTTTAGCAATTGTACAGAAAGTAGTACTTTACAGCACAGTTTTTAGAGTAAAAACCGTCACTTTTATGCCGCAGGAGAGTAGGGTATCCTCCATCGAAGACGGAGGAAAATGAATTATCCGAGCAACGTATTGATGTAGAATTCTTGATGATAACGCCGCTGCACTGCTCCAAAGCAAATAAGTTGCAGTTTAAACTAAATCGAAGGGGATCTCAAATATAAATCATACAAAAAAAATAGCAAACTTTGTGCTTGTGGTCTCTGGTAGTAATGCAACCACAACAAAATGTGACGTATAATAAAACTGAAAATTGATATACCCAGTGGCGAAACTACCGGTGTTCCATGTGTTCCATGGAACACTGCCTGGAAGTTGTGGAATAACAGTGATAAAAGATGCTAAAATGTATAAATTCAAGAAAATAACGTTTCAAGAGCAACTTGTGAAACTTGAAAATCTGTAAACAGCATAAAACTCCAAAAAATGATACAAATGGCGCTGTAATAACTAAACAAATTTAAATTGAAATACAAATTGAATAAACGGTGGGTTCATAGTTCCTAGGAAAAAAGTTCCCTGTCAAAATTTTGATAGAATAGCACAATAATTATTGGGCTTTGATCTTCTTCAGGTGCCTATCCGATTTCGGATGTTAGTGATCCTCCTGGCTAAACCAAGAAGACTTTACTAGGGAAATGTTAATGGGGTGGTTTCCCGTTGCCTTCCCCAGGGCTTTGATCAATATAGAAAATTAGATACTGGCATAATTATTATTACTGTTGCATCCTCCATAATTCATAACGAATCATTATCTTGCTAACCTCTCAAAAATCAAACTTCCCAAGTCCTCGAGTATATTATCTACTGAGAATTAACAAAATTCACTAAAATAATACGAAAATTTGGTCACACAGTCAGTGGTGTACTGTAAATATTTCACTAGGTTCACAGTTTCTTCTCAATTTTAAATCTAATAAATGCACATTATATTCTATTGGCAATGAACTATTATGTTATTTGATGAAGCAAATTAGTAATTATCTGATAAATGCAAACCGTATTCATTTATTTGGTAATTAATTCTAATAGGATTAATAATTATATTATTAAAATAATAAATTGAAATATTCCAAAATAAAGATGGATAATGTCAAACAATACAATAAAACATCTCACAAAGATATCAAAAATTATAGTAGTTTGTTATTTAACAATAACTAACTAATAAGTTGGTATTGGGCGTATACACGATAATAAGTGTAACGAAAACCCACAAACCCATTTTTCTTGCATTATTTCTTTAAAATTATGTTTTTAAATGACTCTTAATCGAGTATATCTTTAAAGTAACATTACTAACTCAATATCGCTAAAAGCATTTTGTAAATAAATTGCTATTAGTTATTTAATCACTGGTTAGGTGCAATAATTTCAAATTAAAGTGGTCAATTAAAATCAAATTTATTTTCAAAATTTAAAGCAATAAATTTATAATTAAAGCAAAAAATACAATAACGTGAAATATGAAATGTGGAAGTTAAGTCAAGGATTCGCAATATTTACACATTTGTGAATTTTAAATTGAAGAATAAATAAAGGAATGTACTTCTGACTGAGCAAAATGTTTTGTGTAGGAAAATTATTAGAGCATGCAATGAATTTAAAAATAATTTCCGAAAAGAAACTAAACACGAAGTTGTTTTTCTGTAAACATTAATACTTCCATTCTGTAATCAACACAACTTTGGTGGTGCCGTTGTTTGACATCAAAATGACCAAGTTGAATTTGAATAGAATCAAAGTAATATTATTCGATTGTGTTAAACACCAACACGTATAAATAATACAAGTTATGTTTTTTTTTATCATTGTTAATATGTGTGGAACGATTTCGAATATGTAATACGTGAATTTTAAAATTGCTTTAGGTGATATTTATCCCTGACCACGTTCGTAAAATACGTGTAGATTACATAATTTCTAGTTGTTGTTTCTAATATTTACTTATTACGATGTTCAACATAGCCTCCAATGAACATGTTTGGAATCCAATTTTTGCAATTTACATGCTTAAGAAGTCAATGCATCGTAAATAAATGTTTAATATAGAAAATAATGCGCGCCCAGCAACCAGCATAAATTTTGCTTTCAAATCAAGTTTGTTCAGTTAAAAAACTACGTTCGATTCGCGTTTGATTGCTTGTGGACCAACAATCTAATGCTTGTGACCTCAAGTTCCACATTTATACAGTTGAATGCTATGTTTAGATGGTCCATCCATTTAAAGTCCACTTTTGCACGTGTATAATAATAATACCTATAAGTTGCATCTACAGGCAACTTTTTATGGATAGTTTAGGTACCGTAACGTGTATCGATAGCCAATCTTGATGGAAGAAAAAGTTAATTACAATCTCAAAATTACATTTTTTTTATTTGGTTCGTGTTTTACAATTTCTATGGTTCATTTCACTTTTTGCATGCTGGAGTTCGTGTAAAATTGGGGTTGGTTACTTAATCAAGCATTGAAATCTCCGATTGCGCTAAAGGAGGACACTGTTTTTTGCATAAATAACCAATTTGGAGTAACCCAGAAAATAGCAAACTAATCGCCTATTGTAGTAGATTATATTTATAATGAGGAAATAAGTAATAACTTACCTTGAGAGCACAAAAGATGCAAGATTCTGCCATGCATGCATGTCCCGAAAGATCTCGAAAACTTCGTCTGAAGATATCCAGATGCCATAACACCTGCAAAGAACGTTTACATTAAACAAATGCTACGTATTGTATGAATTTAAAGGGTTGAATCAAATACATATTCATTACGCACGTGCCGCTATAGTATGTTACAGGTTGATTTACTCTGGGAAGTTACACTTTATACGCCTTCTGATTCCGCTAAACGAAATAATTTGCACTCGTATTTACCATTCATAAAAAAATTTGCACTACATCTTTCCCTCAATGAAGTGCGTTATTAATGAAAGTGTGTTTGATTCATTACGATAATTATTCCGGATGTTATTGAATAGTCAATGAATACAATAAAATTTCTGCTTTATTCTAATAATTATGTTAAAATTTTAAAAAACCTGTTGACTACTATTATGTATGGGTGTATGTTTAAAAAATTACAATAGACTATTTTATATGAACATTTTTAGGAGTTATAGTTACAATTATATTGTCATTACCATTATCGGAAGGAAGAAAGGATGATAAAACTATCAGTTGATCTATTTTGTATAATGCACAGGTACCTACAACCGAAAACATTGGAAAACAGTATTGTATTTGATCAAAAGCAAAACTTTTTTGGTACAAATTCTTCCAATAAGCACATATAAATTAAAAACACGTGTAAAATTTACCACAAAAATTTCTAGACTACAACCAATGCTATAACAATCCACAAGGAGTCAATGCTCACTGGATGGTCAGGTTAAGAAATTCTGTGAAGTCCACGATTCGAACCCAGAATTTCCGCTCCGTAACCCAACCAACGATTACATCAAGCCATTGCTGTGGTTAATATATCACGTTAAAACAACGTTAAATAAACGTTGCATAAATAACAAAGTTCTAAAAGTGTATGGATTCAACAAATACACGTGTAGAACACGTTGAAAAACCGTGTTTGTGTGTGCTTTAAATAGGAAAATTTAATAAGGTAAACTTGTGCTTAAGGATGCCATTACGACTCTGCTATAGCAAGGTAAAAACTAAAAATTCTATTGAATCTATTGAAATACATTACTTTCCTATACCTGTTGGTATGTTACCTGGAGGTTATAAATGCTATCTTCTATCTTGTCTTGTTTTTTAATCAATTTTAGCTAAGTGAGTTTTTGGCGGGACCCTTGGGGCCATAGTATCTCACATTAAAAATTCCTAAACTAGCTAACCTAGCTATGGTATGCTAGTAAAAAAAGAGCATAGACTTATTTTTTCAAAACTTGTTTCATTATGTGTGGCATATTAAAAAAAAATTGCAATCTAATAAATTTAAAGATGTTTGTTATCAATGTTTATTTGATATGATTCACTATTTATTGACATATCAGGTAATATAGGTATGTCTTATATACTACATAATGCAATGATTATGTTACACAGACAAGTTGCAATAAATAAGTTTGTTAATCGCTTTTAGGTTTTAATTACATGCAATATTCAATATTAATAAATATTATAAATGCATTCACGATTAATAACCACATATTTTAACTTTGAATATGTATGTGCTTATTAAATAAACCACAACTTATTCATAATAATATCTTAAGATGCTGAACCGAAGGTTACTAAAACATATTGTTATCCTTGAGGTTACTTTTAATTTACGTTATGTAAGTACACATATTAACAACAATCGAATTATTAAAAAATTGACCAGCAAAAAATTAATAATTTCAGACAAGCAAGTCTCCTAAAAGCAATTTCCATAATAAATTAAGAAACAAGACGCGTCTGAGTCGGTTAACCTGGCTGGAAAACATCGATGAAATTTTAAATCGAAAACAATTTTTACCTTAGAAACTTGTAGAATAGCTTTTCCGGCACGAGTTTTTCCTTTAGTCATGATAAATCCTTCGGTAAATCACTTACACACACATGTTTGACCACTTTTTTGATAAAAATTTTGTATATTTTGCCATTTAAATCTGGTTATGTACACAGTTGCTTCGATAGCGAGTTACCTGTACAGGTGAGTGCTAGAAGCGCTGCGGAGGACGGGAAGTAAACCGCGGCCATTGCTTCAACAAAAGATCGAGGGGGGTGGGAACCGAAACCAAGCGTAACCAAGAGAACGAGGAACCATCGAGAGACGGGCAACTTACATATTGTTATTAGGCAAAAGTGTCTTGAGTTAACAATAGGAACAATGCTAATTTAATTCTTTTTAATTAGTAAGGCACAAATTTAATTGAGAAAATTTATTGCCATCTAGCCAATTTATAATTATGATCATCCAGGTGGTAAGGTTAAATTAGACAGGTGCCCTTTGTGACTCATTTGTTTTTTAGTATAGTAGATCAGTATTGACCATATGTTCGATAGTTCGTTTTCAGAAATATGGTCAACAGAATCATCGTAATCGTAAAATTATCAAAACAAACCTACTTCAATAGCGGGAAAAGTAAAATCAAAATGGCTTCCAAACTTGCTGGAGATCGTGAATGGCTTCAGGCGGTGCAGGTTTTCAAATTGGTGTTGTAAGCTTACAAACTTATAGTAGTATTGTGCTACACAATTTAGAATATTAAAGCAAGTAAATATAATTTCAAGGGCATCGAAGAAAATTTAAAACGTATAGGGTTCATAAACTTTGAAAATTGTAATTATTCGAACGCTAATTATCATCGCGTTTGGAAAAGGAAATAATGCTCCTGGGAACAAAATCTTTTGTACTTTTTTGCAGTCGTAAATTTTGTGTTTGAATTTAGATCTGAAATTTAAAATTTTGATAGTTTAAATTTACATACAGAATTAGGAAGATACATTGAAGAAAATGCGTAATTATATACAACATTTTAGTTCCAATTAATATGTAATTAATTAAAGTTGAATTTAAGTATATTTTAAGTGTAAGTAAAGGCATTTTAAAGAGATAAATAGAAAGTAAAAATGGAATCCAAAATAAATACGAATTCAGTTTTAGTCTGTTACATAATCATTGAACGATAAAGTAACATTCACGTGATTGATTATGAACTGCAATTCAATTAGGAAAAGAGAACCATTGGAGCGAAAGCACACCTGAGGAGTAAGGCTTATAATATGGCCTTTGTGGTAATGCAAAATTTAACGAGTGAATATGTAGATAAACAAAGAAAGATGGTTCGACAAAATGAAGAAAGTGACCGGATACGAATGCTTCAGAAGGGTAGAAAATGGAGCAGTTTGAAGTGAAACTGTCAAAGAGGAACGCCACCTTTAATTCGGGTAAACATCAACACAAGTAGCATTTTGAGCTGATAAACAACAATTAGAAATGCTTCTTCAAAAGTTCTACGTGGTTTACTGCACGACACAACCAACGTCAAAAATTCAAAAAATTCAAAATCTCTTTGGAACCCAAAAATATTCTCAATAGACTTCTGAGTTTTTGCAATATTTTATTTAAAAATCACGTTCATAAATAGACAAACGATTAGTAACTGCAAAAATTGCATATTTAATAACAAAATTTATTTTGTTTTAGTTTCGAGTTATTGTAACTTTTCTTTTTTGTGCATGGGTGATCTTCCTAAAGGGATTCAAAGAATCAAGACTTCACCCTAGGTTAAAAATCTGTAGCGCGTAACAGCTACATCCATTATTATATTCAAAGTTATACAACAAAGAATAGATTTGACAGAAATTTGATAATTACCCACTTTTTGATAAATTATAAACATTAAAACTTCATTTCGTTTTTGTTTTAAACCCAAACATGCACACTGAAAATCTAGTAAATATAACACTTCAATTTACATTTGTACATCTTTTTTTAATTCTTTCTATACAAGTAATTACGTTTACCAAAGTCTTGATGTGCGTTTGGGTTACCTTTCAGGAAATTGCGAAACATTTCGTTAAAACAACGCAAATCGAATCATATATTTCTATAAGATCCCATAGTAATTATTAATACTTAATGTTCTGTATGATCATTGCTTGACAAAATATTGTTCAAAATGGTAACTAATCAATAGAAAATATAAAAAGTGAAGAAATGAGTGTGAAACGTAGGGATTTGGAGGATCTGTTTTACAACCAACGAAGGTATAATTTTGATCGTTAACGATTTTTGGAATAATGTCTGGATGTGTGTGTTTTGCACACTAATTTGAACAAAAAGTGTAAAGAACTGATTAGTTTTTGGTTGAAATCTCTCCGCTGAAACTTCTTTTATTAGCGTTTTATTGATTTTTAATGACGCGCATAAATGGATTTAATGATTCCTTTCATCTTTCCCAGTGTATAATGAAAACATTGCGCACCGATGGAATGACAATAAGGGCTGGAGGGAGAATTAAAAAATTTAAGTTGCTACTTTGTCCCTTTACTTTTACCTTTTCAAATGAGAAAGTCACATCAGATTTTTTAAATTTTATAGTTCAAGTATATCTATTTACAAACAACTATAAATCAATTCTACTTAAAAAATGTTAAGAAGATAATAAATAATGAAAAAAGTACACTTTATAAAGAGTAGGTTGGTAAAAATTCATCAGCTTTTGGCGTTATTAATATTATGTGTTTTGTATTGGTATTATATAATTGCAGTTAATTAAATACAAATTTAACCGGCAAATGTTGGTATTAAATGTGTCACAAATTGATTTTATTATTTTTGTTAAATTGTAACGGATGTTAAATTGTATAATACCAAACCAAGTTTATTTAATAATACGATAAAACGTAAATCGAATCAGATCAAATTTTCAGTTTTATATATTTTTATTGCACAGTAAATCGAAACGACACAAAGCGAGATCCTGATGTACCATTACTATATTATACCATGTTATCGAATTTCGCAGCCAATGTCATAGAGTTTTTTTATCTAGTCAAAAATAAAAATACATTTACCAAAATACTCATAAATTGCTTGCGAATCATTTTCAACTAATAAAACATAACAATAACAAAGAAAACAATAATTAATACAGGGTTGTATTGAGGAGGTAGAATTCATTACTAAATGGGCTGCATATACGAAGATTGAGTGAGTGCTATAACATGAAAAGACCACTTAAAATGTCGTGAAAACCATTTAAAATGTGTTTGCGCAAGAATAAAGGTGAAACGGGGAAAAAAAGAAGACTAGAATGGAAGTAAATGCAGGGAGGAACAGAAACTGCCACAAGTCAGCCAAACTGCCTCAGGACTAGGTGGGCTAGATACAGAGCGGAAAGAAAAGAAATGAAAAAGAAAGAAAATTTAAAAATAGAATGAAAAAAAATGAAAGAAAGAAGCAAACAAAAAGAGGAGAAAGGGAGATGGACAACAAGGATTTTGTATCCTTGTAACAAGGAATACCAAAACCACATTCCAGAATTCTATGAACTGGATCATCAAAAACTGAATTATATTTGGGAATTTTCCCATTTGCATAAGGGGCCGATCTATCATTCGGACGATAACTTTTTCAATAGGTGGCGCAGTTACCTAGATTTAGTATTTAATAATTATAAATGATGTCTTTCATTTGTTGGAAAGAATGAAAGAAAAACTTCATTGGTTTTAAAAAGCGCAGTTTTTCAAAATCATTTAAATTGTAGTCGAAACAAAACTTTAGTTACAGCACTTACAATACTTGAAATATTAAAAATTGCTGTTAACTGTGATACGATATTTTTTGAATTTTAATTATATGTGCGTTTTTGATATAAAATCGCGAATTAATTTAATCAAAATGTTAATCCGCTATCAAAACTGATTAAAAATTATATCATGACCTTTGGAAAATACTCCTCTTTCCGTTAAATAAAAAAATCATCGCTGTATCTATAACCAATTTTGAGCTGTTAATGAAGTTTAGAACAGTCCTTAAAATCGCACTCTTAAGAAATTTCCCGAACTCGCCATGTCCTCTGAGTAGTTGCGCTATTTTGAAAGAATTGGGTACAGATTGAAAGGGATGGACTTCAAGAAAAAATTATTGGTAGCTAGAGGTAATTTTATTCATAGTGGTTGGGAGTGGCTAATGTGCAGAAACGAATATTCGTCATTTCGGTTCTATGTTTGAGTCAATTGGTGGAATTGGATGTCAAGGGTTCTCCCTGCACATTTGCCGCGCAAGCCCAAGTCACATGCCAACCACTATGAATAAAATGACCTATAGTCAATGTTATCATATTGGTAAGAATCCTATCCTTCTTGTCCGATATGGGTAATTCTATCCACAAGGGCCGAATTTAACATATTATAAATTAACAGGAATTCCCTTCTTCAGTGATTATAATAAAATTAAATAGAGAACGGACTAGATGGATAGATGGTCTCTATTTAGTTTTACTATACAGTACAGCTAATTTGGTGTAGTGGTTAGGCAGTGAAGCTATAGATCTAAAGGTCATAGGTTCGAATCCCGATCGCTTCCAAATTTATCTGTGCCGTAAAAAGGATTTAAAAGGTTAGGCTTAGGCTGACGGCGGCTGCAGTTTTGCTTATCACTCTGCAGCATGTTTTGGATGTTTATAACAACGTGGGACACGTGTTTTGTTTTGTTATTCTTATGTAAAAGTTACATGTTTGCTTTGCAATAAACGATAAAACAGAAACACATTGCTCAGGTAAAAGTAAGTTGCATGAAGTGTTTATTGTAATAATTCAGTTTGCATTGTATTATAGTCATCATAGAATACATTTTTGTAATTTTTTTATGTTTTCATTTGCTAATCCGAATATTCAATAATCTGAACACAGTCTTTACAATAATTAGTTCAGTTAGTTTGATGTGGTGGTGGACTTGGGTCCTGCGTTCGAATTCCACCTCAAGCCTAAATGTATGTGTGTTGTGGTTCGGACTCCACGTTAGATCATTATAACATTGCTAACAGTACTTATAGGAATGGACCCACAATTCTAAACTCTTTTGTTGAATAAAATAATAAATATAAAAATATGTTTCGACATAATAATATGGACTCCCGAATTAAATTAAATGTTATAAAATTTGCATTTTCAAATTTACAAAACTTGATTACGGTAAAATTATTAAAACAACTTAGTTTGCATATCTATAATTAAAATTATAATTTTAGCAAGTTTTTCAACAGTAAAAAAACTTTGTTTTGTTTGGGTAAAATAAAAACATACAAATTTAATTTTTGTTTCTTCAATTCTTCATATTAATAATATACTAAAATTATTCATTTTCAGTTAAGAAGACCATTTAAAACAAATTTGTTTTCTAACACTAATTACCGAATCCAATTATGGAAATTGGTAACTGGTTCAAATTATTAGGTGAAATGGAATGTGAAGAATTTACTACAACGCTGATGTGATTAATGTCACAAATATTGGATACGCTAGCGTTTTACTATATTATCTTCGAAACAACTTGCATCAAATTTGTAGCCCAGGTGGATACAGACCTGAGAATAGGTACCAAAAGCTACCTTCTTCACCTTATTTACCTGTTGGATTGGACTCTTCTAAGATAACGTGCTCAATGTTGCCGTTACTACTCTGGCACACTCCTGATTTTTAAATTTAAAACAGGTTTTCAAATCTTGATTTCTCTTGGCGCACAACACACTTTAATCGAACCTATTATTTGATGGAAAAGAAATATTGACTTTTAGTACTGCGGGTACTATCATATTCAGAGTTGTAAACTATCCCGCAGTTTGAATATATTAAAAGGAAAAATTGAAGATTGTAGAAGAAATAGTAGGTACAACCAACAATTTACCAATTAACTGTCCTTTTACAACCATCCCCTTAATTTTAATTTTTTGAGCGGAAATGAAATTTATTTAAGCGGAAGTAGTATAATATAATAACGAATATTAATTTTAAAATCACCTTATGCATCTTGGATTGGAACGTCTTGATTTCGTTTCAATTATGGAAGAAAGAATGAGAATTGCGGATTGTATACTTATTCAATAGATAAGAACCATCCAATAATATTTGAATCGACTGTGAGAAAGTTTTAGTTTCCATTATTCGTTCTTTCCAAATCTTGGTAACAAAAGCGTTTGCAGGTAACTTTTGCACAAAAGATGCAGCAAAACACACAGTTTGTTCGAAGTTACCACGATTTGCATGATATCGCGATTATAAGCTAACGGTTTATGTAAGTAGATATCTTTATTTTTCATTTTCATCCAAGCAAAATAAGGTAAAGTAATGGTTACAGTAGTGCACACAATTTTTTCTAGGTAGGTTTAGAAAGGATATTGCAATGCGAACGGAAATAAGTGCAAATCTGTATAATTCGTGTTTTTCTTCGACACTTCCTTTATTATTGTTTAAATCGAACAATTTGATAATTGCTTTATTAACAACGTGTAAAAGTGAAAGTCCAACACCATATGGGTTTGGCATTTAAAGTCCTTGTATTAATTACGTCATGTATTTGAATCTGTCAAACCTTCATATTTTTTTTCCTATCTTAACAATAGTGCAAATTATACATTTAAAATGCAATTCACTCAGAGAATTATTCAAAATTAACATTCAAATAATTTATTGAACAATAAGAACGTGTCACTGTAAAAAAAATAATTAAGTAAAGTAAATTATAATTATTTACTCTTGTCGAAGGCTAAATTGATATTTAGTGCTGAAAACAATATTTAATTTATATTTTTCGAATTGAAATGGGAGTTTACTACAAACGTAAACCATACACATAGTAATGATCCTTCGTGGATGCTGAACTGAGGTTACATCTCGAAGACTTCTTTGGTGTTAAAGGTCATATTTTTACTAACAGTAAACGAATTCAAATATTAACGCACGTGTGATTTATGGTTTCTTTCACGTTTGGATTAAATGTTGGAAAATAATTACACAACTTCAGTAAAAATTCAGGGTACAATAAACTAAAGGATTAGATTTACGATGAGTAATATAGTAATATTAAAAAAAGTTTAACCATGGAATTAGTCGAGCATAAAATAGGAAGGTACACCCACCACAACTACCGTAAAAAATACAAAATTTATTAGTAGACTTCTGTATATGGAGTGGGTGTTTAGACAAAGGTGGAAAAATTGTTTTTTTTTTTAACTATTGTTTAAAGTTATCATCGGATCACGTTAAACAATCTTATCAATTACATTATTGGTATTGTCAGTATTGTATATATTAAACCATTAAACCATCCATTATACAAAAAGCCTGCAAAAATATAAAATACAGTAACTCTTGCCGTTTATATAGGCAGCACACTTGACAGAGTTCAACAACTGGAAATACTTCTTTCTGGTTTGTGTAGAGCTAAATAATGCTCGATCGACTTATTTTTGCAGATTATGCCCAAGGTAAAAAGAAGAATGGACTTGAATATCCTATAGAAGCAGATGATAGATTCCAAAAATATTAGTTTCCCATAAGTTCTGCTTCTGATCGGTTGAAAGATTTATATCTCTATTGTTATATTACTAATTACGTTGGAAGACCCTTCTGCATTGTAATTATTAAAAATAAATTACACCAATTTTAAAGAGCTCATCAAGATTTATTTGCTTCGCCTTAAAGTTTTAAGCATCGGTGTTCTACCATCAGCTAAATCATAAAGATTGTAACAAGTCTTCTACAATTTACATGATAATCACTCAAGCAAACAACAGGTACATTTACGGGTCAATGGAAGAAATAATAATAGCTCCAGCAGACAGGAACTTTGTGCGGGAAAGTTTGTTACTTCCGTTTTAGGTTTTTAACTCACAATTTACATAAGCCAAAAAAGTTGGTGAAGTTCTATCTTCGGATGTTGAGGGGAACGAACGAAAGTTAGAAGCTTGCACTTGTTATGTAATATTTAAAGGATTACAATGTATAATAATCGAGTGCGCCATTTTATACTACAAAGTTATACAAAATATAAGTTTATATATGATTAATATTATAATTTAAGAAAATATAGATGTAAAAGAATAAGATTAGTAGAAACTTTGTGGGAAAGTGCATCAAAGCGTATCGGTTTGTCCATGTGAACTAGCGCCTCCTGGGAACTTCCCTTACATGATTACTGAAATAAATATAAATAAAACAATGCTACACTACTTAATACACATCTCTTGATAAATTAATTTATAAATTATGCATCTTCTTTTTAGAATAATTAAAACACTGTGGTCAATGAAATGTTATGGAAATTATATCATAGTTTTTTTAATATGCGTAACACGGTTACAATTAATTAATTAATGACAACGATAATAAACACAGTAATTAACTAACGCATTTGAGAATATACAACAGTGAATTTAAATCTGAGACGTTCTTCTAGACACAATAATTGGACAAGTAGAGTACATATGGTGATATTAACCAACTGTGACTATCGTCGTAATAGGTACTCATTGTTCACCTGTCTTATTCTTTACTTAATTTACAAATGAGTCATCGTAACGTTTTCGTCTTCCGATTTGACGACAATGTTTTAATTATGCGATTTACTTGACTTAATTTCATTACTAAGCAGTTTTTGAGTGGTTGTACATAGCTCGTTGACAAAGATTTCTTATTTTCAAGTTATTCTTACAAATATACCACACTTTCTTCTTCTGCTTGATCTTCTCACGAGATGCAACCATTATCATCTCTTTTTATCAAATTATTTTCATTTTTAAACCCCAACATGTCATTTTCTGACCCACGATCATAATTATATACCCATTAGTTCAGAAGCCACTCTGGTCTATCTTCACAGCCTTCAACGCATTCAAAAATGTATAATTCATTTATTTCCAAATGAAAGAAACGCCTAATCGAAGTTTTTCAAAAGACAGTTAATTTCGAAATATATTGTAGCCAAACTTTAACAATACAAGCAATTAAAGGAATAAATCACCCAAATTAACATGCAAATTATTTGCTTGTCAAACTGATTTAACCTTTTCTTTGTTCTACAATTAGGTACTGTAATATCTTTTTAATAGTTTTTATTTTCAGTTTTAGACAACTGAACTGGTGAGATTTTCTACACCACATAAATTTGCTTCCAGAGAAGCTGTAACTACTTTTTCCATATTTATTAAATAATTACTGATTTGAGCAACAAAAAATTTTTAACTACTGTAAAGTGATAACCCTGTGATTATTCTTTGAGAGTCTGAGCCGATTCCACTTATCTATCATTAGTGGGTTTTTTGTTTTCCAAGGGAAGGTATAATCACAGCATTGTGTTATATTTTATTTTGTAATTATGAAATAAATAATACACATTGATAGTTTTAAATTTTACTATAAAAATACAGTCACATATCCATTTTCATATTTTTTCATTTAAAAACAAATAAAATTTCTATTTCCAATCTTTTATTCCTTAAAATAATCCATAATAATAAACTTCAATTTGTCTCGAGTTCTTGTTTATCCGCATTCCAGATACCCTCATGTAATTTCTTTATATACTTTTACAAAATGTATAAAATAGGTGTAATTACTGATAATGATAGCCATGCATCTCGGTTACTTAACACTCCAACTTGGAATCTGAATCATTTACATTTTTAACGTTGATCAAGCATCACAATATTATCGATTAATTTATTTATTCAAGCAAATCTCCAGATGGATAATTTTAATTTTATATTAAACCAGTTTTATGATGGATGGCAGTAATTAATAGTAACTTCATAAAGGTTTTATCTATTCCAATTGGAGTTTTTCTATTTTCGCTGTAGATGTAGCCTTTATCAATTTTGTCATCTGTATTTTAATTTCTAGCTGCACTTAAAGATAATTGCTACACAGTAAAAAGTTTTTAGTTAAATTAACTAAAAATTTTAGTTCCAGGAGGTCTACTACGAATTTGAAGTAAAATTAGTCAAGTTTTTATCAAATTAACGAATCGTATAAAACTACAAATCAACTAACTTTATTTTGTAAATATTTCGAAGAGTAGATGTAGAATTTGCAAATCAATGTTGCTGGAATCGAGATTTTGTGAATTTAATTATTACAATTTTTGTATGTAGATGTTACAGTAGTAAGAGTTATATTAATACAAAATATTTGTATAGTTTAGAAAGTTCCTCGGTTAATTTAATACTAAAACAGTGTCGATTTAATAAATAATTTTTGTAACTTGCACCAAATATTTTTATTATAGTGAATAATCTTCTTGGCGAATGCAACACTATACTAGTGTTGGTTTAACACACATTTTTTTGTAACTTTAAAAAAATATTTTTGCTTATGCAACATTCATTTAGTGCTCATTATAACATATGAAGTGATTGCAGTTTTAATAAAATTTATTAGTTGAAATATAAACTTCCAATGCAGTTTTAGTATATATTAAATAACTAAAATTGCAAAATAAAAATGTCAGTTGAACACAAAACTATATTAAATTTGATAAATCTAGAGTTAGAATTAACAATATTAAATTGTTTCTGAAAAAAATTTTAGTACAACGATGCGATCGACACGAACAAATTTTTTAAATCCCATTTTATAAATATAATATATTATGTCTATAAGATAGGATAAATAAAATTTATATAAATAGTATGTTGATGTGTTAAATGCACAATATTGTTATAATATTCCTTGCACCTGGAAAGTAAAAGATGAGGTGATACAATAAAGATATAGTTAAAAGGTTAAAACTTTATTAAATTTGAATTTAAAAAATTAATCATAATAAAAAATAATCATATAATAATAAAAAATAATCAAAATAATAAAAAAACTACATTTAAAAAACTTAATGGCAAAAAGTTGACAACAACAAAAATTATACATGTAATTTTTTTCCATCAATTTCATTCTCTATTTTTGTTCTAATCTCTCGCATTCTACTAGTAGTGTAGTTGATATCAATTTTGTAAAAGTAAGCCTGGACAAATTGAAAAAAAAATTTCAACTGCTCATCGTATTTTAAATCAAAAACATAATGGCACTTGAATAAACAATCAAAAGCTATTATGATGTTACCTCGCGGCGATGGAACTATTTTATCATCAAAGATGATGAAATAGGAAGTGATAACGCTTTTTCTTGTTCCAACGGCCAAAATGAAAGGCTGCTTTGATTTTCTATTTTCTAAAATTGTTTGCAATGGTGTCTGATGATGTTGAAACAATATTAATTTTTCCACTGCGGCTCGACTACTAATTTTCTTTTCTTTTTTCGACGACGTAGGAAGAAGAAGGTGTAATAAAATTATCAATAATTTTGTATCCGAGTCCCACTCTGTAAAAACAATGAAAACTATATTACCATGATGTGTTTACTGGGTACTTCCAAGCTAAAAGTTTTAGCGATGATTCCTTTTTTTATAGTATAAATTTAACTAGTTACCTATGTAACACCCTGTATAAACATATTATTATATTTCCATCATAACATCATTTTTTCAATACTTTGTTAATTTGTAACAGATTTTTTTTCTTTATGATTTATGACCATAAATTATAATTATGATTATAAAAAATTTGGATTATTAAATAAGTTGATAGATTGAGGTAAATGAAAATATTATTGATGATAAAAGAATTCTTACCATCACTAATATCTTCTTCTGTTCTTTCGTCACATTGAATCAATGTAGAATCGGGGTTTTTAACCGAAATCCGATACATCTTCCGAAGAATTTCTCCATAAATGTTGGAAAAGTTATTTTTGAAAGTATCCACCGCAGCAGGAAACATTAATTTAAATTCTAAGTCAATCTGAAAAAAAGATTTAAATACGTATAAATAAATAAGTATGATCAACTATACCAATCCATCGGTATCCAAAAATCGTGGAAAATCCTTCAATACATTTTTCCTGTTGTTGTTTCGGACATGAAACGTAGTTTCGGTTTTTTCAAAAATGATCTCTCGCTGCTCACTTGTAGCAAACTTTAACAAAATTATGTCGGCGTCGTAGTTTTTATCATTTACTTCCAAGTTAGTGGAGGTTGAGGGTCCAGGGGAACTACTATTGTTTACAGTTGTTCTTGCCAAATTACGAATTCTTGTCGAAATCCATCCTTTTTTTGTGTGAGGATCATAAAATGCTTCCTGAAATAAAAATAGTACAGCCTAATATTGCGCATTTTAACTATAATAATATCAACGTACAAATCCTCCCTCTGATAGGGGATCTTTCAGTTTTGGAAATAAGTAGACTATACATTTAGCATAGGCTAGTTTTGTTTCGTGTGATGGTAGAAGATCCGTGGGCATATATTGGAACATATGTTCTACCACAATATTCACCAATCGTTTTCTATTTGTATCGTCTAATGTTTTATGTTCCTTGTAAAACGATATAATTTCTTTTCCCCCTGAATGGGATAGTAAATAATTTTTTAAAACCTGTAATTAATACAATAAATCATGATTATTAAAAAATGTTAACTACTAGCTATATAATACCTCATTAGTAATTTCGAAAAAATTTGTATAAGAAGTTTTTAATTTCTTCTTTTTGGGGCACATTTCGAAGTCTTCGGAATCAAAATTTAACCATGAGTTATTAGAATCAACTGATAGACAATGCATGGTTTCCGTACTGCAACTATTGATACCACCAGTATATGCTTTGGAAAATACCGAAAACGGAGTATCACATGTTTTGTTACTACTAGATGTTACCGGTAAAATTTCTGTAATTAATTATACTTTAATAAATGATACTAAGTACATGCACATGAAAGTTAAAGCAACAAACCTAAGATTTCTTTTTCAGATATTTTCAAGACTTGGATAATAACTCCAACTTGTGAAATATTTAAAAACAAAGGCAAGAAGTCCGATTTAATCACTGCTCCCACCTCATCGGTAAACTTGATATCTTCACCAATTAAATGAGGAAATGTCTTACATGCTAAAAAATTTAAAATGAAGTAGTAGGTACATATTTAAATATTTTAATCAAGAACAAACCCTGTAACTTTAAAATTTCGTAGTAATCGTGACCAGATTCTAATGTAATCCATTCCATTTCTTCATTACATCGTAATCTGATATAATATTCTCTCGAAACAGGAGGATCCTTAATACAAATTCATTACATGTGTTTAGTAATTTTATAAAAATGAAAATTTTGCTTTCGTGAAAATAATTTATTATTAATAATTATTAATTTATTGCAAAAACTTAAAAAAATGAGAAGTAGGTACTAGTTATTCTTGGCTAGAGAATTTGCATGCATTTTATAATCTAGACGCCTGCAACATACCCACCACCTACACATCGAGATAACAAAAATGTCGTTTTATAGATTACGTAATACAATGGTAATACACTCTTCGATGACAGGAATACGACCGTAAGTGCAACCCGAATGTGAACATTTTTCTTATACAAATTCGGAAAGCTGAGGGTTATACATATATTACATTTAAAAAAACAATCGGAGGAATATTCATAACTTTGGCCACAAATCGAATTTGCAGTTAGAAACTTTACCCGTTGCAAGTGACCAGGGGAAAGCCCCTACATTCTATTGACGGTATAATAGAATCAGTTACATGTATTCTTATGGGTAAATTTTCTAACTTCAAATTCGATTTGTGACCAAACTTATGAACGATCCTTTAAATTTGTTTTTAGTGCACTATATCAACCTTCAGTTTTCCGAATTTGTATAGGAAAAATTAAAATCCGGGCCGCACTTAATGGACTCTAACCGTATAATAGGTACTAAAAAATAATATGTTGCTATGAACGGAAATGAAATAATTTTATTAGGGCAGATTGGGGTAAATTAAAAGTACCTATTTATATTATGTGATATATATACTTACCATAATGATGATTAAGGGTTGAAAACCAATAATTGCACAACACTTTAAAAAATTCACTCCTTACCAAGGATGTACTAACTAACGTAAGTTTAGAATCAACTGATGAACGAATAATAAGAAAATGTGCGTTTGTAGCTGCAAGCTTTCAATGGTTGCAGGAACTTGTTGCAAGTCGCAAATTTTGTCTATTAGCGCACTTTGTCATCTTGCATAGAAGGTGTATTAAACTGACAAATTAGTTTGTTTATAATGTGATATTGAATGTAAATTTAAAAAAAAATAAAGTTGAAAATTTACATTTGATGTTTGTTAAATTTTACAAACTTTAATTTATTAATCTAGATTTTTATATTGGTTAAATATACATCGGAATACTTTTAATATCAACTATTAAAACAACTTCAACTAATACTTCAATAATGCTAATTCCTATGTATTTAATTTTACAAGTAATTATGTTAAATTTACTTCTGGCGTTTTTAACACTTTGAACATTTTTTGTAAGTGCTAAGTTTACTAATAATATTACTTAAATTTGGTTCTAATTAATTTACAACTTCAGTTTTAGTAATATTAACAATATATTTCTTACTGTGTAAGGATGTTGTGCCAATAAAATTCTGGTTATAGTTATAAAACCCACATGCGAAGAAGTACTTTTTTGATGAGTATAGTCATCGATTATAATAATTAAAAATCCCTTGTAAAGCATAAGTTTGTTCTTGACTATATTGGATTTAAATAGTTCGACCAATTTTGGTTATAAACTCAAATCAAAATCTAAATATAATACATGTACGTTAGTTACCTTTCCTGGCAAATTAGATCTGCAATGTAATTAAACAAATAAGGTGTATAGTTTTCTTGATAATTGCTGATTAAAAATTAATTAAACACCAAGAAGTTCTGTGAGAATTTGTTCCTTATTGTTTAGCATGTGTAGTATAATATTATACAATCTTCATCATGATTAGCGGCGCGTAAACCACTTAATTGTTAATAGAATTAAAGTAAAATATTAAAAACCATAGACTGGGTTACCAGGCTACAACTGTGAGAAGTGTTTTAAATTTCATTCATAATAATATTATAAAAATTCTCTTTGCAATTTAAATCACTGCTGTAACGTGTTCATCCCTTTTTCGAAAATGAAACGATGACAAACCGACAAGAATGAGAAAGTACTCGTACTTTAGATTTTTGTAGTGCGTCTGTGACTCAACCGCTAAATTACACATTTAATATTTGAAAGTTCTTAGTAAATATGTGAGATATTTAAATAACCAGTTATTTAGGTATGTACAAAACAATAAGATATTATGATTGTGAGGTCAGCAAAATAACGAGGGCATGCGTTCAAAATGCAAAAATACCGGCCATGCAACAAGTCAACATGCAAGGTTAAAAAACTAACATAAGAAAAAGAAAGGTTTTTCGACTTTATGTTAAAAGGGGATTGTTAAATAAAGAACCCCTAGAAATAAAAGTCTACCTGTTTTATTATTTCATGTTCATATACCATGACGATGGTGCATTTAATTAGAGCAGGTGCAGGTGCATCCAAAACTCCATCGGACTGGTTTTCATTTCATTTTTTAAAATGAATATCTAAAATTTTAATTTAGAACAGGTAGCTTTATCATGTTAAAAAAAACTTCTACACATATAATTTAGAAGAAACTACATTTATTTTTTATAAAAATACTACAATTACTGTAAAAATCGCAGCATGATTTATGTTATAGGAAACAAATTCAGGTTTTTCAATAAAATTTGGAATAGATGCTTTCGATTACTGTGTTTGGTTAAAAAACTTGAGATCTTGAGAAAAGTACGACGGATACAGATTTCGTGTGAATCAACAAATCCTAACTGTCCTAATATGTCCTTTGCAATTTAAGAAGTTTTGAATCAATTATAAAATATTATCTCATAATATGAAATGCTATTTTAGATTTGTAGTATGATTTTATTTATTTTATGTATGGTCCTATATGGACTCATTGAACCTTTTTAAAAATTTTAAATCTGTCAACACGCGTAATATTTACTAGTCGTTAAGTATCCACTTATTTTTCTATTTTAAAATTAAACGATTAACTGACGAATAAAAGTCCTTTACCTCCAATTACTTAAAAGTGCTTCGTCAACTAAAAAGTTCGAAGTTTTGATGAATTACAAATAATTCTGAACTAGTAAGTAAGTAGGTATACCAACAATTCTATAAAGATGTGAAAATATTTATTTTAAAACAAAATAAAAGGAGACTGCCTAATTTAACTAATTATTATTTTACTCCTGAAATTTAAAACGTGGTATTTTATTTGAGATATAAATGAAACAAAAATTAAATAGCTATTTAGGCTACGAGGAAGGGAAAGTGGTATTTTCTGCCGATGATGAAAAATCATACTTTTCCACGAGTAGCGTACAAGATTTTTTCTACTAATGTTGGAATAGGGACAAATAAATTTAACTTTAAAATAGCATTTTTAAACTTTATGACTAAATAAGTTTATTTTTGAATAAGTAACTAAAAATATTTAGCAAACACTGTAAATTCTTTGAATTATTAACGGAGAATATAGTCAGTTGATTTTACATCGTTGAAGCGTTTGGACGTTTTTAAGCATTATGTTACTAGGATTTTCAACAACATTAAATTACTGGGAAGATATACTTCTTCTACATTTAATACAGGTATAATCAACAGTGCTACCTTCTTCTTCTGAGTCGAAGAAGAAGAAGTTAGGCATTTAGTTAGGCAGCGTAAAGATAGCATATAATCGCAAATAATAAGACAATTTTAGAAAATGTGTCCTTTTTAAAAGAAAAACTTATTTTTGTGGTTTTACAGTTTACAACAAGAAATTAAAATTGTAAGGGTAGTTCATAAGATATTACATAAAAGGTTTAGGAGGGGGGTGTTGAAGTTTCAGTACATTTATGTTCTTGGTATTGTTTTGCTTGCAGAATAAGTAAGTTATGGAACTCTCCTTCAGCTCTCTCTGTAAACCACCTAATTTGTCTAGTAAAATGTCCTTTTTAGGATCAGTAGTTTAATGTACTATTTTTATGCATTTTAAATCACTTTATCTACGTTTTAAATTTTCAACATCTTTTCCACACTTTAAATATTTGTATAAAGTTGCGTACTTTTGTTTTGCACCTTTGTGCCTGCTTGAATTTGAAATTTTTGGTTTTAGAAGATAATTATTACCCAGTAAAATTTCATCAAGTGCAGTCAAGTTATTATTAATTTTTTGTTATATTTTAAAAATTACAAGATCCAACTCACCTTCGTGGAGAGAGATTCAAGCTTTAGACTTCTTTTCAATGCCATTGAAGTAAGAAAATTTATTTTTATCAATTCTATTTGGTTCATTTAATTAACATAGCCACAAGATGACTACATTTTTAACATCTACTCTCATTTTAAGGTAAACGGTCGTCATAGGAATCTACGTTTGCTGCGAAAGACGCCGAATTAACTAACAACGGGACCCTATAGCTGATGAATAGCTAATTTTGGCAATAAATGGCATCAAGTTAATTTTACTGCATTATTTAAAAATTTCTACAGTGTCCCTAGGCTTATTTTGTTAATAAAGAGATAATATTAGTTTTTTCTTACAAAAGTTTCTTACATATTATGGCCCGCACAACATTTTTGAATTTGAAGCTTGCCCGTTGTAAAAAAAAGTTGCCTCCGCCCTAATTTAGATAGATAATAGAAATTTTTAGTTGCAATAACGAAACCCTTATCTCTTTACTTTGATTTAAAGAAAATTTGTCAAAATTAATGGTTCATCATTATCATTTCCTTAGGTTTTCCTTGCAAGCTTAAATATTCTGCTGAATTATCTATAATTTGCGTATTGTATTGCTAATCATGAAGGCGTTATTATCATGCATTTAATGTTCATCATTGTACTCCTACACATCTTGTTAGTTCAAAATACTTAGGGTGCTTTGCACCGATCTTAATTAGCACATTGTTAGCTAATTTATGTAAACTAACAATGTATTCATGTTGTTGTAATTGTTATAAGCTTTATCATAAATTAAATTTTAACTCATTTTCGACCTCTAAGATTACAGGTATATTAACTTTCGGTTAACGTGTAGGAAAAATCAATTATATTTGTAGCCAGAGCCGTAACTATAGGGTGGAGACGGTGGCGCCGCAGGCTACGGGAGCACAGATTTGATGCACAAAATAAGCTAAGGGCTTAACTATCCTAGAAAATAAAAACACTTAAAAATTAGGTAAAATTAAGTATTATCAAATGTAGTTTGTGTTCTTGAAAGTCTTTCCCTGACCTGGAGGGTACCTTTAAAAGTAACTAAGCGGAAAACCGGGGGGTCTGGGGGTATGGAATACCCTCCAGTCTTAAGTAAGAAAAAGAGGAGTGTGTACGAAAAAGGGCGACCGGATTTAAAAAGTTTCCCCTCGTAGATATGGTAGAGGAATAAAAATATTTTGCAAATCGTTGAAAATTGGCCCTATACAATTATCAAAAAAGTGTATCAAGAAATGTTTCATTTTAATGCTATCTGTCAAATCCTCTGACATTTGACTGTCAGGATTTGTCAAATGTCAATTCCCGTTGAGTTTTTTAAATAATTATGTTATGTTTGGTGTCCCTTTTTCGTACTCGAACCGAAAAAGAGTTTTCTCAAGAACTAAATTTGCGTCTTTATTAATTTTGAAAAGTCATCTCATACTTCCTTATGCTGGGGAGTATTCCATACCCCTCCTCAGACTTTCAGCTATTGCTGGAGTATTTAGGATATGTGCGTACCCGATTATTACGAAAGTGAAATTGCCTTTTGAAGGTTGACCGGAAGTGCAAAAAATAGTGTATATCACACATTACTATTTTAGTACCGATATTACCCTTGACTTAGTTTCCATAAAATAAAATTTACACTTGAGATTAAAAGGTGAATTTTAAAACTTGGTTATATAATATAGATAATATTATTAATTATTATATAAACGCATATAATAGTTGTTATTTCCCACAAATCTTAACTGAAGTGTCTTAAAGGTTACTAGTGTATTATTAATTAGATTAAATTATCTAATTTATTGGTTATAGAAAACCTTGGCATTTATTTTTTTAAACCAAAATATGTATTAAAGGTGAAGTTCATTCAAATACTAATAGAATATAATTTTGTTTACTTATTGTACTTTCAAGATTTACACTTATATGCCTTACCTTATGATTAATTAAAATGACGATGTGGATAAAAAAGTTACGATTAGAACTTTCCACTTTCTCAATTATTATTTTGGTGCAAATTTCGGATTCGTTACTTTTATAACCACGACAAGAAAATTGCTTCTACTCATGATCTTTCTTCTTGCTTTACACTTAAGTAATGTGCAATTAGATAAATCTTCATTAATTTACAGTTAGGTACTTCTCACATGTGCAGTTACTTTATCTATCCAACTAATAATAGGCACGTTATTAGTACACGAAATGATTGTGAAAGGTAGCTGTCTGTCATACAAATACATAATTGGATTAAATAAAAATTGCCATACAAGGTTTCATTCATAAAGCTTTTTTTAAATTGCAAACAAATCATATTCAAATAAGATTAATATTATATTCCATCAATAGGTAGTCCGATAGGATATCAGCATTGATTTGAAAAAAGAACTTTAACTTTCGATTAAACGTTTCCAAGAACTGATGCAGATATAGACGATTGCTTCCTTTGTAAAAACCATCATTATATTTAAGCTAACTCATCCAAAATGTGCATTCGTGCAGTAAATTATCTGCATACAAAAAAAGCCATTATAATAACCAAATAATCCGAAACACTGTAGGATCTAAGGTTAAAAACGCATGAGCACGTGCTATCTAATATCAAAAGAATCATCGGTAATATTACAAATTACATCGACTTCTTTTAAATCTCCAACCTGGCGCTGAGGATTTTAAACCGTGTTTTCTTGATTTTCTAAAAAAGTGACGGTTACAAAGTTCTTGCTTGATCAATCATACGATTCATAGGATATCCTCATTATGATAAGGCAGACGTTGAACAATTATCTTATACCCTTTTTTCGGTAAATTTGATTATACGTAGAAAGATTTTGGCAAGTTTTTATAACGTCGACTTATTTGATCAAGAGTCAAGTCGGTAACACGTAATTAACATACATGTTGTAATCGACAGGAAATTACAATAATTGTATGATCAGGAAACTCAAAAAATCGTCCAAATTGGTTATTGTTGCATGTTTAACTTTTCCGGAATAAATTAATAATAAACATTTTTTTTGCTCTACACTAAACTTATTGTTTGTTAATAAGTCTTTAAACAAAGCAGTACTCGGTTCAACAATTAGACACGTGCTAATTTTAACATACAAAATTTAAATTTTGTATGAATTAAGGATTTTGCATGACGAGGTCGACAATGTTTAAGTAGAAAGTTGAACAAATAAATTATACGTAAGATAAAAGTGTAATTTTTTAAGTCTCGTTAACAAGACATTTAATTACAATGCAGCGCTCTTTTAATAAATTACGGCAGTTTTTTTACTTTTTATAAAAAAATTAAAGTTTATGAGACGAAACAAATAATTATTACGTTTTAATGTGACACAACAACACAGATGTACCTTGAAGATGAAAACTAATGTGACACAATTTTTCTAACGTGGCTTTTTTAGTTAATTAGAGAAAGACAGATTAGAAAGTTAAATTGAGAATGGCTGGTGTGATGGTGTGAGTTACTTTAATTATTTCTGATTTACGGCGATTTTTTCTAAAGAAAAGGCTTTGTGATTAATTAGTTCAGTACGGTTTCTTTTATTTCATTATTAACTAAAATAAGATTTACTGGGAAAAAATACATCATGCAGTTCAACCTTCAATGCATCACAGAGAAATCATCAAAATGTTGAAGAAAATGTCTTTTACAGTAAAGAAAGAAAAGTGACCTCTTCGCATTCAATTTATGGTTTATTTTGAAAAGTAACACAAAATAAATGGATGTCGTGAAAAGGACAATGGTTGAATTGAGAGAACGGTTATTCTCCAGAAGTGATGATAAGATGATCAAAAATGATAGTCATTTATCACATGAGGGAATCTGAACCAAGGCACACATAATTAAGTAGAAATTGGAAAGAACGAAAAACTGTAAATACTTGGTAACTTATGAACAAATAAAAAATTAAATAAATTATCATTATTTCTAACAACATTTCCATTATTTACGAGTTATTTATTTCTGGTTTTTATCAAAGAAAACTCTGCCTACAGGATTTAAATCCAAATTGAAATTTCGACATAAACCTTTTACTAAATTGTCGAAAAAGTTGCGTAGGCGAATTTTTATTTATTTTGTAGTTCTTGTACAGATTAAAAATTTCCTGTAAAAATACCAGTTTAAAATTCTAGTTAGCTAATGCAAATTATGTAGGTATAACCATTTTGACCAGATTGAATAACAATGTTTTACGGTTTATAGAAGTGCGAAATTCAAATTTAGCGCTGGTTAAATAAGTTACAAAAATTTAAAATTTAGCTTTATGTATTTCGGTTAATTGTTAAAACATTCACAATGACTTACGTAATTCATTGTGATACAAATTTAACCTTTAAGATTATTTAATAAAATTATGAATAGACGCAAGATAAATGGTAAACAATTACTCTAATACACAAATATGGTGCAAACTTGTAGGTGGACAATAAATTACGCTGTTGTAAGTCTCCACATAAAAAATTGTATCCATATCATGCAATGTGTAATACATAGGCGCCTATACAAAAGTGACACTTACAATAAAATTAATCATAACCCCGAGTTATGAAATGTTACAGAATTTATAGTGCATTGTCAAGTAATCAGTTTAGATTTTATTGTATTCATACATAGTAATATATAAGAGATAGCAGCTGCTGAGAAAGGAGCTCGTTTATAACTAGTAGATACTTTACTACAACAATTTTTGCGAAAATATTTCTATTATCTTCTTCTTCTCAGTCATTGTTCGCTTTACGAACGTCGTAGTATATTGTCTCTTATTTTCACAATCATTGGTTAATGTGGTATCAGAACCACGGAAACAGTAATACATTTCATTTCGAGGAAGACTTTCATGGTAGATTACACATAAATAGTTTGCTATTGCCCATCGAAGGAAAACGATCTGATTAAAGTTCTTACTTTGTCCGGGATCGAATCTGGTACTTCGGTATTATTAGTATCACAATCACAATTTATACCTTTTTGCAAGAATAGTGACATAACTAAAAACAAATTGTTTTCTTTGTCCGGGCTTTATTTTTTTTTTATGTTGCACAGGAAAGATTTTTTTGTGTTATGTCACTATTCTCGCAGATGAGCAATATGTACGTTTATGCTATCCAGAAATCCAAAACATAAGTAGGTACTTAAGAATTCATTAATTTAAGGTTAACTGTTTAGAATTTTAAATCTTTAGGAATTCAAAATTTTAACGCCTTGATATTATATTAAATTTTCTGCCATAACAGATTAAAAATTTTGACGCAAATTTTTCAGCTCCGTGGTAAGCAGTGTGAATTGTGATGAATGGATAGGCAAGTTACTCAGAGAGTCTCGAGGATTCAATGTAGCTAATAAGATTAATAGATTCAACATATCTGGCAAAATCTCAAAAGTGAAAATTGAAACGTTTCTCAAATCAGTCAAAAGCTGTAATTAATAGCATTTCTAAAATTTATCGCTCTACATTTTTATTACATTATAAATGCCCGCAGTATTTCATTTGAATTTGTAACAGTTGCGCCATTTAATTTAAAAAATAATGACAAATAAAAAGTTGGTCATTAAATCTATTACCAAGATCAAATTGTCAACAAACTTGATAATGAAAATTCTCGTTTGTAAATAATTAATTTATGGTGTCCATTTCGACTTCAACATTTTCAGAAAGAAAGATCTGTTTAGATTGAGTCAAAACGGGATTTTAAAAGCATCACGTGATTGTTTATTGTATTACAGTTGCGATTGTGTGTAAGCAACTTCAAGAAAAACTAATTAACGTCTTTGGAGGTTCATTGGGAATTGTATGCTAAATTAATTTTAAAATATTGATTACTTCCTGATAACTGATAATAAAAGCAGATTAATGTTTGCGAGGTCATCAATTTGACCAAGTCAAAATTGATTAAAGGTATTATGTGCTATTACTATACCCAGAAAAGCAATCATAAATTTGTAACATCAGAGGTTGACAAGTTATTTAATTTACTTGCAAGAAATTTTAAGCTCTTACCTGAACAGCACTATTCAAAAAGCAATTGTTTTGTCCTGGTGCATTTAACAAGCCTTTGGTTACGGTACATATCATCGAATCTCTCGAAGGTGACATCGCTGATATACGAGCATGGGCCTGCACACTAACAGACGCCATTTCGCTCAAGAGGTTGACTTATCTTCTCTACATGATATCTGTAACAAAATGAAAATTCTTATTGTTATCATCCATTATATAAAGTAATTAATTTTGGTTTTTTTGGTTTATGACTTAAGTCAAGGTAAGGTAAAAACAAGATGAACATCAATTTGGGGGTTAGGTTCCTGTATATTTTTATTGGAAGACGACGCGACATTGTAAAATAAACGTCTCACCTGCACTTACCTGCAAATAATAAGACATTTGCAACTGAGGCCATCCTTATGACTTAAATTAAGGTAAGGTAAAAGTAATATGAACATCAATTTGGGGGTTAGGTTCCTGTAAATTTTTATTGGAAGACGATGCGACATTGTAAAATAAAACGTCTTACCTGTACTTATCTGTAAATAAGGAAAAATTTGAAACTGAGGTCATAATCCTAACATTTTCAAAAATACCATTTAATAAAGTCGAAATGTTTCCTTTTACCTGTGTTTGTTATTCGATATTTTCTTAGATACAAGAAATCTATTATATGGTGACTCAATTTCTTGGCTTGTGCCAAATGTCAAATTAGTGCTGTTGTATGATTACACAATAAAATCATTTTTGAACAATGCCTCATTAGTTCAGAAAATTATGTGTGTATAACAATGAAACTATCGGTGCTTGATAAGTTAGTACAATCAAATGAATAACAAATCACCTTAGAAAGTATGAACGTACTTCTGGTAAATAAAACAATGATTCCAAGGTGCAGAAGCTGAAAATGGTTTTATGCTAAATAATCACCTGGGTTTTAATGTTTTTTAATCACATTTTTTTGGTATCAGTGGCGGCCCTCTTTGGGGAACTAAATAATATGTATGGTGCTCCGTATTTTGTGTTCAAATGTAGTTCAAATGATCCAACCTGCCTTGGAAATGATAAGATAAAAGTTGACCTTTGTAGAACCCCTATTACCTACATTGAAAGGCTGAAGCGTCACTTTTAGATTCTAGATAGATCCGCCACTGTTTGGCATACATTGATGTGACAATGCTTGCCCGAGTTCTTCGAGCATGAGAAAAGTTAATATGTTTTGATTAACAATAATTAAACAGGAAAAAGACATTAAGTCATTTTCTCTAAACACTATAATGAAAAAGAAAAAAGTTTATAACTGCAGTTTTTAAAGCATGAAGAACAAAATTGTTATCGAAAGGAAAAAATGGATGGTAAGCCCCTGTCCAATTCTTGGTTAATGCATAATGGCATAACTAAAGAATGTTATTAAAACCTTCGTTACAAGAAAACTATAAAAATCGCAGTATACTATTCATAGTCAAGGTTGGATTCATTCAATGATAGTTTGTAAACGCTACCTGATTTCTAATTAAATATCACCACTAAATATTATTATCAACACGATAAAAAAAAGACTGAAGCATTATTAATTTGTTATGCTTTGCAATGCATACAAAAGCAAAACTCGTGACAAAATTTGCAAATATTTAAAGAAAATTTAAATGGTAATAAACAAAGTTCAAATTAATTAACATTTTTTGGACTACAAAAATATTTAGAGTAGTCGGAAAAAAAGTCGATAGAATGTTGAACAAGGTGATCCATTTTAAGCTGCCAGCTATAACGTGAAGCGCAAGTTCAACGAGTCAATTTAAATATTTTTATGAGACAAACGTGGCTGTAAAATACAATTTTGAATATTTGCAAATATTTATGGGAGAATATTTTGAAAACAGATTAACTTTTATTGTCATCGTAAATCACCGTTAAATCCTTTGCATATTTTATAATCTGGATTTTGGGCTTATTTAGTGAGCACATTTGCTGCAGCAAAATTTCGATTTTGTGAGACAAACAATTAAATCGCCATTACTGTACGTGCTTCAATAATGGAGGTGTAATCTAAGTCCATTACTTTTTCCTGGTGCAGGTGTGCCTCAGGTTGTCTTCAAAAGCGAACAAAAAGTAAGCTATAAAATTGTAAAGCTTGGTTTTTGTATACCTGCCTTTTAAATAGATGTAGTATGTTATGTGTAAGACATACGAGATGATAAAATAGCTCAACTTCTATTTGAAATATTCCTACATGTTTTTAAGCTTGCGGTCTACTTAATACCACATTTTTTATCACCACCTAATTGAAGCTCCAATTGAGAGAAATTACATGTTTGCAGTTCACAATATTATCCATTTCTAACGTCTGGAGCTTTTATACAAGCAGCTATATAATTCAAAGAAACGATGTTAATTTTTATTATTAATAAATAACAGTAGAAATTCTACGAATTGTTATAATGCTTAATTTTATTGCATTGACTTTCGTTACAAATAATTAAAAGGCTAATGCTGCACTTATCATAGCAATATAACTCCAATTAGCATTATGTAAAGGAGATTTTCCATTAAAAAATGTTTTTGTAATCGAAAACTGGTAAGTTTGTAATTTCATTTTGCCAGTGCACATCTGACGATATCAGTTCTATACGTAAAATCGTGTATAAGATCAAAACATGTATTTTTGTAAATGTTATGTTTTTTTACTGTTTTTCATCATCTGTCTCTAATTCTGAATAAGCTTTTTATGATGCATGCTTCCAAATTATGTTGCTTGATTACACAAATTTAAAAATTGTCTGTCTAATGTTATACCAATTTCAGATTGCACGAGACAGGAGAGAAGCTATTACATGCGTAAAGGTATCAAATATATCAAATGAACGGAAGAAAATTAAAAATAGATGATCTGCAGTTTATAAATTAATGTTGGCTTGCAATAATAAACATTTAAAAGAAAGTAGAATAATGTAGCAGCTAATTTTAACTAATTGACTGGAGTAGTCTTGCCGATTAAAATGTACATCGGAGTAGCTTTTAGTTTATGTACCATTTGATTTTATTGAAACACATTACCGGGTTCAATGGTTCAAGATATTTCAATCGACAAATCCGCTAAAAAGATTTACATCGTTGGAAAAGCATTACCCCCCCAAAAAAACTAAAAGTTACTGCTTTTTTACACATATTTTTACAACATCAAGAATGTTGAATATTTTAATAAATAAAGCGTGAACCTAAAATTTAACACCCATATCGTAACATAAACAATTAATTTAGTTTTGAGTAAAAGCCTGAAGATATTTCCCAAGTCAAAACATTTATCTTTCAACAAAATTGCCCCGAGTGTGAACATTATGGAATTTAATGGCGTAAAAAATAATTTCAAGGTAGTTCGACCACTTGTAAGAGCTTTATAATATAAGTAAATCTAATTTTTTGAAATTACATTACTAATTTTTAAATTTTTAAAATTGATGATAGATTAATGAGAACCCCTTAATTTTCCATATCAAATTTAGGATTTAATTTACGGTTGATTAAAGGAAAAATAAATTGGGGCTATAACAACTATAATTTTGGTAAAAAAAATTTCAATTCTCCGAAAATAATTTTCACCTATTATCGCGTTATTATATAAAATTTTAGATAGTTGCATGATCAAAATAGCAAAAGGAGAAGGTATCAAATTTATAATTAATTTATCATTTTTACATTATCATGCTTTAATCAAAATGTTTGCTATTAATTTTAACAACCTTCAAATTAATTGTAATCAAGTAAAAAAATTTTTGGCATGCTTACACCAGAAGGTTAACAAACTTTGGCCATTAGTTAACAGTTTCAAATTTAATTACAAGAAAAAATCGTAAAACGGCTACTATAGCAACTTTTATTGCTGCAAAATTGCTATCAAATTGTTTTCCAAAACAAAAAGGTCAAATATTTTTAAGGTGTCCTTAATTAACTCAATTCCCTGTTGCATTACAACATTTTAAATGTCTCAATGTAAAAATTTGCAACTTTCACTAGATCCCTGTATGTTACAAAATTGTTACATTTTTCTCAAATTTAAATAATTTATTATACAAATTAAAAGAAAGTGCAGTAAAAATTGTAGCGATTTCTCTTTCAAAATTTTTTATGACAAATTTTGAATATGTAATTTTAATAAATCACCCACATACCTATTGGATTTCTATCAGTCATGACGAATCATGAAATATTTAATTCTTATCAGGGAGTAGGTATCATTTTTGATTGGCACACCACTTAAAAACTTTAATTATTAAATTTAAACCTTCAAAGATCTCTAAAATAACGCACTAGGGTCCTCTATTGAAAATAATAATAAATATCCTTGTAGCATTTCAAATGCTATTATTTATATTTTGGCGGAAATCTATGCATCACCCTGTGTGTGTTTCAAACACGCGCAATCGTATTAAATTTCGAAAATTTATCAAAATTTCATTCTTCGCTTATCTTTATGAAAAGTGCAAGTTTCATTTTACGTTTGTGCAATTTTATGTTTTAAACGCCACAAATTGTTAGTTTATTGAAGTGATCTTTTTTATTTTACCTTCTGTGCTACATTTGTGGGTAAGATTGCATTATTTTCTATCATGAGCGGAAGTTTGACTTTGATAAATTTTAGCTTTTTTTTTTCGTACTACCACGTCAATTTTCTGTGACGTCAATTTTTGGTTTCCAATTTTAATTATGGTTTTTTGAGCGGGTGCACATGGTGATCAGTAGCCCGATTGTCCACCTGTCTGTTTTTATCCACCAACCATATGGTTATTTGTATGGATATGGGCCAGCAGTTTGGTTATCTTGTTTCCACCTGTGATGACCTTGATTCCTGTGTCGAACCATCTGTGGCAGCCATTTTTGACGATGTTGGGATTTCGTTTTTGGGTTCACCATTCCCGTATGAGATCAATGGAGAGGGCAGGACTGATCAACATTCATTTATCCCCAGCTTCACCGCAGTTTTGCGTTTTTGATTAAGAGGTGGTGTGATAAGTTTGTCACTTTGGCCGTCTCCTTTGACGATTTATCCGTACTTTTTGGGAAGACGTGCGAGCTCCATTCCAACATTGTGGGATTTCTTGTCGCAGCGGTAGCGTGAGCCTATACCACTATTCCATCTCTAGTGGTTGGGACAGCACCAACGACGTAGGATGGCTGGAAAACCATTAATTAGTTTTTTTGTGGAACCGCATTTAGGAGATTTGCTTGCCTAAATTATTTACATCGACATTAAGATGCTATACCGTTCGCAGGTGAATTGATTCTTGTTTAATTGTGCAGTTTTTGTTATTTTTAGCTTTACACCTAAAACTCAGTTTAAACGATGAACCATTAATATTCCAGAGGTTCCAAAAGAATTGAGATGTTGAATCGGACGGATTGAGGTGGAAGGGTAAGTTAGAAAGCAATTGCTGTATTTAATTTTACTTGATGATATCTCTTGCGAATGTGTTAATTGCAGTCAATTTTACCAACGTTTTATGTCTGCGTTGGGCAATCTCCTGGATGCGCGGATTATTTTTGTGAGTTGTCTTCATATGGCAACTCATCTGTATTTTATTTTTTTGATTTTATTGTCCCAAGGTATCCCCTCAGGGTATCTTGGATTTCACTTGCTTTGTTATGTGTTTTGTGTCTCCTATTGGAGTTTTGGAATCAGATATTGTCAACCCCATCTTTATCTATACTTTGTTCTTTAAATAAAATCAACTCTTATTTACTTCCGTATTTTATTTAGAGGACTGGCGCCCGAAAGGTTTTTTTTTTTTCTTAGTTAGTTGCCAATTGATCGCCTGAGCCAACGGAAGAACCTACGAACCGCGTCCGCGCGACCCATGCTCTGGCACTGGACGGGGGTGTAATCCCTTAGCTGGCCTGTCTACCATTCCATTCGTAGATCAGCGGGGCAAGTGGCCCAAATTAGAGCAATTTGCGTTACATCCTTTTCTGCATCTGCTCGAAGAAAATTTACGTTCGATACATAGTACAATGCACAAATTTAAATGTGAGAAATAAAAGTATTGGTGATATTTGTTCAACGGTGCCCTAGTAAACATTGCAATTATGTTAAATTAATAATGTGAAATTTTAACTTGCTTTTATTAAATAATAATTTCAACCTTGCAATATTGGAATAATTACAATTTTCCAAATATAAGAAAAAGCAACAAAAAAATAATTACAGCATTTAATGAGTTATGATTTGGGTCATTTATATTTTTTAATTTTAGCTTTTACCACTCTATTGTTCAGAAAATATTGTTATTTTATTACAAAATTATGAATGATTTGTATTGTTAGTATGTGATTCAATATTAGGGTGCCTGCTTTATTGCCCCACTAAGTAAGAATAAAGTTTTTAAAATAAATTCAATTTTATTTCTTCGAACCAGCCAAAATTAATTACGGTCCACTTAAATAACCAACATAGTCTACTTTAAATATTTTTAAAGTAGATAATAATTTTATTAAATCTTAATTAGATAGAGATTGCATCAATCATCAAGGCGGATACCATTTTGGAGACGAATCGTCATTTTTGACGGGAACTTCATTGTTCCTAATAGTTACTGTATAAAAATCATAATTAATCTAAACGTAAAACTTTATCAACGATTAAAAAATGGTAAAATCATAAAGCAAAAGATTTTCATTGTTGAATCAAAAACATTTTTATTTTAATTACCATCATTAATCATTATCTATCAGTAATTTTTCACGTCACTGTACATTGTCCTGGTAATTTGGTGTAATGGTATAATTGTGATACTGATAAATTTGAATCGAATCCCGTCCGAGTCCAAATTTATTTGTCCCGTGGTTCGAATTTCACGTTAATCTATAGGATCTCAATTATCATATTATGCTAGTATGGGTCTGAAAGTCAGGGTTTGAATTTAGATCCAAAATAAATTTCAACATGTGATCATCAACGGTGAATTGGCTACCCCTAATATAAACGATCGGTGTAATGTATTTTATTTCTAATTTCAGGGTATTTCGAGCTTAACCTCCTTGTAACCATCAAAAGCTAACTAAAGTTGGAAGTATGTTTTTCAAAAATTGAAAATAAAGACAAAGTAAACACTAAAACGTTTCCATTAAGACTCATACTAGTAACGAATACACAAATATCTATAAAACTAATTGTCCCGGTAGCGCAGTTGGTTTAATGGGAATATTCACATCATCACACTGAAGAAGTCTTAAATGAATTTTTGTTGATATTGCAATATTCATCAGCAGGCCGAACAAAATATCTATTATCGAAAAAAATAAGGATTTTTTTCTCTCACCTCATACAATCAATAGTTCCCATGTTTCTTGGTGAGGAAACTTTAAACGTATATACTAACTCTTTTTTATGAAATCCAAGATAAGATAGATTGAATGTACTATAGTTCCGCTAAAATTTGCATTTGTATTATTGTTATGTCTACTTGTATACATAGTTAAAAAGGATGTATGTACTTTGATGTAGTATAAAATGGGATCTATCGAAAGGATCTTGAAGTAACAGCTATATTTAACAGTAATGAATACCAGATCAAGGTTTATAAATTATCTATCAGTAGAAGAAAAGCAATAATAAAGTGAAGAGGAAAATAATAAAAGAAAGAGGAAATTTGTATACCCATTAGGACTAATTAGGAATTCCACCTAAATGCTTGTAGGTCCCATCAAGAAATCAGAGTAAGCAAACATAACTAAAAGCATTGATCAACGCTAAAAGCACTAAAAGTAAGAATAACCTAATTTTTGCATTGGGGATAATCATGTTATAATCCAGAGACGATCGGAGCATAGTGGTCAAGCGAGTTGATTATGAACGCTAAATACCCGGTTCGAATCCGAGTGAAGTAAGAACTTCATTCTGGCCGTCTCTCTGGTCCTCCAGGTTGGGGGTTCTCCGTCGGGCTGGCTCCCCGTCGTAGGTAAAAAATGCAATGCCATTCAAGACCAATTAGGGTTACACATCTTTGCAGTTTTATTACTATTATTTAATATATTTATTTCACAAAATTAGTGAAGTTACAAAAACTGCTTTGTTTCAATAATTACCTTTAATTCATACAACGATGATATAAATAAAGGTAATTTGAGAGTATCGCTAGAATGCTATATTTAACAATTAATTGGTTGGAAGACACAGTTTTCAAACTCTATAAAAACATTGAAAGTTTACTATTTATTATACCAAACAATTAATAGATTTTAGGGATAGTAAAGTGGACGAACTAAATTTACTTGCATTATACGATTTGAAGTAGTACCTATTAAAAAGGAACCCCGTTGGGGTCCTTCAGACCCCAGTGTGTTTCGTGAAGAGTAAATTAATTTGAATTTTAATTTATGATAGTCACAGTCTCGCAGTACCTAATCTAATAAGTTGTAAATTATGAACCAATCATCGATTTTTGTTAATCTGCAAGGTCTTAATTTGTAACAAATTTTATTTGGCTGTAGGAGTGATTGTATAATCATTATAGTATGTTTGTGGGGGGGGGGCTTTTATGACATAATTTTTGGTTATTTATAAACAAAACAAAGTTAACAGTGATTGCATTACTCCTAAAATTATCGACATACTTCTTAAATTATCACGCTAACTAGATCCATTCGGAATGGTCGCAATTTTGGTTGCAGTTACAATAAAAAGGTAATAAAACGATTAGATCGAGCCCATTAACTATAATAAAATAGAAAATTGGTAAGGAAATCGAAACATCTGCCATTTGTTAATATTTTTTCTCACAGTTTAAAAATGTAAATTATTTTAAATATATTGTTAGACCTAATTCTGTTATGATTAATTTGTATCTGAAGTTGATTATAAAATATTTAATATACTATCAATTAAGAAAAATAAACAACATTCACGTAACACATGAGTTTGTTAAAAGTAACACACAAGTTCAAACCGTTATTTAACTATAAACTTGACAGACAATTTAATTGAAAAAAAGTACCATGTAAGGAAGACCGTATTTATAGAACATGAAATAAAAATAATATCAAATCAAATTAATATCAAGTTTCATTTATTTGTTTACAAATTGTTTGCATAGTTTTGCGTGGTATTTGTTTTGAAGGTTCCACATATTTTGGCAAAAGGATTACAATGTCAAGGAATAGATATTCATTATGTGTCAATTGGATAGGTCTAAAAAAATTATACTGTATTAAAAATCTAATTGTCTTGTCAGACCTACATTTTATCCAATATGTAACGCAACAGCAGCACTATGTAATTTGAAAAATTATGTACAAGAGGAAGATAATTAATTTTATTCTATTGGTATGCGGTTGTCTCACCTCGAGCTTCGTATGATTTACCTCAGGCAAAATTGTGTGTGCACGCCTACTATTTTTTGTAAATTTGCCAGCCCACACTTCTTTGGAAGCATTAATTTAACATGCTTGGTTGCAAATTTATAAATTTGTTTCATACCTTTAAATTCCTAACCAGTACTGTCTAGAAGAGTTAAACATAGTAAAATTACTATTCCATGCGTAAATAAACATAAATTTAAAATAACACAAAAATATCTGTTGAATTTTAAACAGGAATTTTTAAAATTTCAATTTAGTAGTTAGCAATACCACAAGATTCTTCTCTTTGGCACGTATTTGGAAAGAGAAAAGAGACGTTCCAATAAATATTAATAAGTGTTGTCAAATATATCTCAGGTAAGTATCTTATATATAGGTATTTCAAACATTTATGGTTCTATAATCAAGGCCAAATAGGTTTAACAATATGCAAATTAAAAATTTTACCTTAGTTCATGGAAAAAGCTATCATAAAATTTGAAATAACTTCTACGGTTTATTTTGGGCTTTCTTCTCGTTTTCAGAAAAATGCAGTAATTGAAAAGTGCACTTATTTTAAATATGCAGCAATTAAGAGATTAAGATATCAATAAATATTTCAACATTCTTAAACCGATGTGAACATCACGGTTAAACAATTTAGTTATCACGTTATCAGCATTTTTTCATATTATCCAGAAGCAAAATGATAAAAAGAAGTATTCGAATATTTAAATTAAACCGATAAAGTTGAAGAACATGAAAGAGAAATAAACAAAAAAAGTCAATATAGGTACATTGATTTCATTTCATTGATGAAATAAAAGAAATTTATTTGGTTTCGCGCGAAAATTTTACTTCTTAAATCAACAAAGAAAGAGCAATTCTTCTAAGTTATTAGGATGTCAATGATAATCCTTAGTTTGGATAAGATTATTAGATGTAAAAGCAATATTAACACCTGGATTGTTCAAACAGAGATTTACCTTCCTTTGTAATTAGTTCAAATAGTCATATACAAGGCGAAACAAAAGTAATTATCATTGAAAAAAGTTCAAATCAAGTTTTCCAAATAGCCAAGTCACTTGGAAAAGTTAATTCCATAAAATAATTGGGATGATAATAATAATAAGAACTATTTTGAATTAAAATAGAGAAACGCACTTACTTAAACCGTTGTGAGAATGAGAAGTAATGAGTAAGGTAATCCTTCAATTGTGAATTAGAATAGTCACTAAATTAATCCAAAATTATTTTGAAACTACACACACGAGCAAAATAAGTTCGGTTTAAAAAAACGTAAAAATGTAAACAAGCGCCGAGAAAATATAAGAACAGCCGAGTTCCTACAAGAACCACCAAGACTTGGACTATGCTAGAAGATGCCGGTTGGTATCACTCCCACCGCGTCCGTCGTCCCCTTCAAGCCACAGGTAAACGCACACTTCACAAACTTGTTGCGTGTGTTTGTTGTGACTTGTGATAAAAACCACTGTTTCAAATTTTAATTTTCTTACATATTTTAATAATCATTAGAATTATCTACCTGTTACAAATTTTATTACCTATAATTGAGTTAAATTTTTTAGTAATTTAATTATTGTAGAGTAGAACACTTTCCGTCGTAATACTTAATCGGAATAGATTTATTCAATTTTAATATTCTAATACAAAAAAAACTTGCCAATATTACCGGTATAATGGTAAAGTAGAACGGAAATTATAGATATCGATATACATTTTATTTCTACTTTTTCTTAGCTCTTCCTATTTCACACGAGACTTTTAAATGCAATTATCATGGAAAGTAAAGTAGTTTTGTAATTAAAATTTTCAAGTTGCAATGCAAGAATGAATAAATGTAATTGATCGTATCGACCGGTTTTGGATGCACTATCATTGATTGGCTACAAAATATCAAAGGAAACTATAAGGAAAACATCTCAACCTCTTTGGCAATAATCAATAACTATTAAAAATTATAATAAAAATGACAATAAAAACTTAATCGAAGTGGCTCGTAAAAAATATAAAGTAGTAACTCTCACTATATCTAATGTTCATAAAAGTAGCCGACAAAAACTAATAAAAGCATTAAATTTTACTTAAATTGTGAAATAATCAATAAAATATCAAACGTTGGTTGGTGGGAAAAAATAAAATAAGCTTTTCTTATCAAGATACTTTCTTAATTTTTGAAATAGAAAAGGAACAGTAAAATATTATTATAACTCAGAATATAACAAATTTACTAGAGATATTCCAAAGATACGGATGAGACTTCTTTAATAAACCGATGATGGAAAAACACCTGCGAAATTCTAAAAATATAGCAGCTGCAAAATCCAGTTCCTTGCAATTTGCAAATTTAATAGACAAAAATCTAACTAGGTAGTACATAATTTTACAATGCAGGGTAAAAATATTAATTGGGGAATGATGCAGCTTGAGGACTCTTGGAGGGTTAAGCAAATGGAATTACATGGATTTTGTGTGTTGATTGACCATAATGGTACTATTGGGGTTGGTAGTGGATACAAATCCATTGAATTGAATTATAAATAAAATAGAAAAGTGCATTTTCGATTATAAAATCGACGAGCCAAATTAAAAGCATTTTAATAGTAGTAGAAAAGTAGGCCAATAATTGGTCCTTGATTTTTATGGAGTTTTGCTCCTTTGCTACTATAACTTGACCCTGCGATTGCGTGATTTATCTCCACAGAAGAAAGAGCATTTGTCATAAGTTGCATTCAGAAGGAATATAATTTTTTTTCATTTCTCTTACTAAACTACAAATTTATATAATTTTAAATTTTGTTTTGTTGTCGGAAGGAAAACTGTAAAATTATATTTATAATATTTAATGAAAGCATTAGACTTCCTTAGAAGTATAACTATGGTATTATTATTTATGAGAAACAATGTTCATTGAAGAATTAAATAATGTTGTTCATCTGTGAGGAAGTCTTTATTTCCTTGTCTCTTATATGAATCTTTTCGGAGATAGTACGATAACTGGACCCACGGTTACACGATAACACAACCACACAAATTTTTTTTTTGTTTCAATTATAATTCTTACAATCTGTCTATACAATAAACAATAAGTAATTGGAATGACAATATTAGGTCGCGTAGAAAATTTTCCACTGAAAATTTTCTTTTAATAACAATTTTTTGGTTTGGGTGTTATAAATTTATTTCATTGGGCAAATCGATAGCTAGATCAGCTATCTTGAAGCGCTTCAATCGTCTTATTTCGTGTGTGTTGTCCAGTACTGCGTTGGCTAGTTCATTGGGATGGTTTTCCAATCTGTTTTTGTAGTTTGTATAATAATTCTTGTGGATTTCGTCCCGAATGGAATTCAGACACAAATTTTTTATTGAAATTTTGGTAGTTGAGGCTGTAAATTACAAATACAAACATAAAAACATATGAGCCCACAAGGATCTGCATGGTATGTTTTTATTAGGTTATAATTCCGCTATAACTAGTATAATTAACAAAATGTAATTTTAAAAAAATGTATGGTTTGATGTTGTCAGTTTGAAAAGTTTTTGGTAACTACGATATGTCCCACCGCTTAATAAACCATGATGTCAACAGACCGTCAAAGGACCGTCAACAGAATGAGGTGCGTTACGCAGAATCCGGTGTTTCTTATCTGAAAATTCGAAACTTTATAATCAATTATTTCCTAAATTAATCCTTTATGGCATTTTAATGCTGTCCATCAGATCTCGTCGCATTTTTGTAAACAAAACTATAATAATATTTTCTGGGTCTAGTTATTGTACTCAAGACAATGCATTATTATGACGTGTTATGACTTTTTATAATAATAATAAATTATTGCCAATTAGTTAAAGCCTAAGTACATAAAATTTAATTAGTCGTTTGTTTCCTTTTTATTCTTTTATAAATTAATCACGCTATTATAAATTTTTATTTTCTTTTGTGGGTATTGACAGTTAAATATACAATTGGTTTCTTACCCATGCAAATAATAAGTAATAACTTGTGTTATTAGGATGAGATCACATCTCCCACGGCTGGGAATCAAATATTCTACATAAAAGGGAGACTTAATCCTTAGGCGTTCCATGATATTCCTTCTTCTATCAATGTTTATTATTATTGCCACACTATAAATTATTAGTATAGTAATTAGATAAGTATTAAGTATATGCGGGCTGTAATTGTTATAAAACTTGCTATTTTATATTTGCCCTTTTTCTCAATAAGCAAAATAAGAAAATAATCAGGTGTTCCACTTCTCGATTCCAACGGATAGTTGCCTTTAACTGGACAAATATATAGGCCACTTACAGAACAAACTGAAGGCAAGCTTTATAGCCCAATAGTCCAGAAATACAACTTATTGAGCGTGGTGCGTACCATATTTTACTCCAAGCGAAATTATATTTAAAAAAATAATTTCTCTAAAACAGGGGTCGGCAACCTTTTGTTGAAAGAGGGCCAAATATTTTACGTGGGGAAAAGTGCGGGTCGCACTTCTTGGCCAATCCACTGAAAAGGTCATTTGGTTTAGTGTTCACAGCTCACACCAAGACCTTTTGTCGGGTTGCCGACCCCTGCTCTAAAACCATAGCAGAAATTAGCAACGTTATTTTTTATTTAAAGTATAATGAGGTGAGAAAATGAGGGTGAATTAGAAATTAATGGAGTATGATTATTTTCGCAATTGTTAGAGAAAGCATTTTATTTGTTTCTATTCATAAAGGAGAAGAAAATGTCCGTCAATTTGCGTGAATCGGCGGAAACTTCCCCATATCCTTGAGAACTTAAATTTAATACACATCAGCTTTTACTCGTAAGACATTATATTAATTACATATTAATTAAATTCATTTTTTTCATATTGCTCTAAATTACATGAAAACTACAAAAATCCATATAAAATTACACGCCGATACTTTACATTAGAAACGTTGCAAAACCCATAATAAATACGAAGAAATTATATATTTTTAAAAATTTTCTACAAGAAATTCCGCAACAGCATATTATTTTTATGTATCTTCAAAAATTTAATTGCATTCAAAATTAAAATTCATGCAAATTTTAACTATATTTAGTGGTAATCCGTGACTTTGGATGTCTTCCATGCCTAAACTATCTATGAAGATAATTATCAGGTGTAAGAATTTATTTCCTGATTTCTTTAACGAAAAAAAAAAGGTTTTGAGTAGTTTGTGTTCGATTTATTTATGTATGGAAATATACTTTTTACGGTACAGATAAATTTGGGAGCGATCGAGAATCGAACCTATAACCTTTACATCTATAGCTCTCCTCCCTAACAACTACACCAAACTACCTGCACTAAAAACTAAAAATGTTTTATTCAAAGTATTTTCCATCGCTAATTGCACAATTTCCCTGTACTATACCTGGAAATTTGTGGATGCCACGCCAGATAAACTGTTCGTCCTTTAAAGAAAACCATTCAGATACCCAATTTTCCATTTTCTCCGCTGTTCTGTTCTGTTCACTCTTTAAGTGTGTGTCCCATTGCTGAAAACAAATGGTAAATAAAAGGAGCCTAGTCTGGAGAATAAGGCGGGTAGGGTAACAAATCCCAGCCAAGAAATTTCAATAAATCCTGGTCAGGTTTTGCTTTGTGTGACGGTGCGTTATCATGGAGTAAAATTACCGTGCCGTATCTTCTAGCCTATTCTGGTCGTTTTTCGATCAAAACATTGTTCAAATTGATCATTATTTGTTGTCGGTAGCGATAAGCATTTACGTTTCATCAGGTTTTACAGGTTGTGGTCATGGTACAGCACACCTTTCTGATCCTACCAAATACAGAGCATTCTCTTCTCTTCATCACCCATCACAATGCGATGCAAAAAGACTTCCTTTCGTGCCATTAAGGCAACATTTCCTTGGTCGTTTTTTGATTTTCCATTTGTCTTTTAGTCAATTCATATGGCAGCAATTTTTTTGACTTTTGAATCCTTCCCATAGCATGTAAACATCTAGAAATTGTTAAATAGCATTTAATGTTTATGCCATTTTTTTACTCAAATTATCATTATCTTCGCCCAATAACCCTTCAAATTCGGTGTCTTCAAACTTTTTCGGTTGTCCTTATTCCTTTTTGCTCCTTGCCTCACATCAAAACCACTAATTTTAAAGCGTTTGAATTGAACCAGTCTTCACAAGTTATTTTTGATGGAGCATTATTCACCATAAGCTTTTTCAAGCAATTGGAATTTCATCAGATATTTTATAGCATTGAATTTTTTAACAATTTATTTTAAAATAATGTTGAAATATTTAATTTTTAATATTTTTTTATTCGAATCAAAATATCTCATAGTAAAAGTGCCCATGCCCATCCACAATGACCGTAAGCATAAGCGTAAAAGGTAAAAGCTAACTTTCAAATATGTCAACTTTCTGATATTTTTTATTAGGTATATGATTCAGGTATAGGTATGCTTATTTATTAAGGTGAATATTGAGAATTTCGTTGGCGCTCGATATTTGCATGTTCCACAGATGAATATCAGCTAATGTTTTGATTGTGTCAAAATTGACTCTTCCGCGCCTCCGCTCCGCTCTAGCCTATGCGTATGCATGAGTCAGATATAACGGAAATAATTACGGTCATTGTAAATGGACACTAATTATAAGAAAATAATGTAAAATTGTAATTAAGAATGAAATTTAATTTAATTTTTAAACTATTTTCTTGCATCACACCACTCATTTAAAAGTAATAATAAATAAGTAATAAGTAAAAGTAGCAAGTAAAAATGAAAAGCACTGTAAACGGAGGCCATTTTATTAACTGCACACTGAAAATCAATTACTGAAAAATACTGCAACCTTTTCCGTTTTGACTTTTCCAGTAACTTATTTTGGCTGGAGGGAGGTTAAAATCTCAACAAAAAATCTTACAAGTAAGCACAAAAATTATGATCAAAAAAAGCGTTGGAAGCGCACATAGCTAATTAAATTACAAACGCAGTCTCATTACAAATTAGGCAATTGAGGAAGATTTCAAATTTTATAGATAAAAAATATTGATTTCTTTATAGTTGTGTTACGGAACGTTGGATAGAAAATTGTGTTTGCTGAAATGCAGGAGCCGCAGTATTTTCATCCCAATTTTAATTAAAAAACTTCACAATATTTTTAAAGTTAAATAACTAAAGGGAAAGGCGAACATTTCTTATCACTGATTTATTATTGTTGATCATAATTATTCGTTTTTCAAAATCGTTTTTCTCCAAATTTGCTGAATATGGTCATTTTAAATTTTCCACCCGATGCCGAGATGGTTAATCGCGTGTAAAATTCTCTTTTTTTTCACTATCTTTCGTTTAGTGATTTAGCTTCAGCCTTCAGCTACCAATCTTATTGTTTCTGTTTCACTTCTTCTCATTATATGGCTCTTCAATCTTTAGTTTTCAATGCATTTATGCTCATGTTCTTTGTCCATTATTGCCATCAGTTCTTCATCACTCGTTTTTCTCTCATTTCATTTTCATTTAGCTTTATTAAACTTACAATCTTCTTGATGACTTTTCCTTTAAATATCAATTTTTTTTTATTTGTTCCTATACTTCCATTGATTTGAACTTAAATATGAACGAAAAAAGAAGTTCGTCTTAAATATGGAAATAATTGTTTCTTTTTCTGTAAATTGGACCTTCCTAAAGTAATTTTGTATTCTCAGAAAAATTTGAACTGGATGTTTCCAAAAATGATATATTTTTTATGCTAATGCTAACATTGCTTACAAGGTTTCATTTGGTTAAAGACACTTTCAAAATTTGAAGGTGTTCTATTTAAAAAATCGAGTTATGGAATGTCCAAGGTTTTAATTTTTTTAATCTTATTTTATAACAGACACCCCGTATACAGTGAAACTACATAGTTTTTACCCTATGACAAATTTTCGTAATGAACGTCAAACCAAAATTTGAAAGCGGAGGCTCTTTTGTAAATTGAATTCTTTGCGAAGAAGTAGAAAATCTCTCATGAAAATGCATCGATTTCTCTCAAAACTATTTTTTGAATTTGAACATCTTCAGTACAAAATATAAATGATTAACATCGGATTACATGCATCACAAAATAGTTTTCAAAAATTAAAATTTAAATTAGAAAAACATTTCTTGGAAAAGTGGTACAGAAAAGGTAATGTATCAAATTAGAATAATGATAAAATTTCAAGAATAATTATTTAACGTACCTTTTAAAAATTTTATATATAGAAAACATTTTCAAATCTGTCATGCATCATCACTTACGGTGATGAATTGTAAAAAAGAATTAATCTTGTGGTTATTAAAGCTTATAGTTAATTAATCTTGAAGCTCAAAATGTTAAGGTTATTATTTTTTTAAAATTTGAATAAACTTCTTTTTGTTGTTCTGGTTGTTTTTGCTTGTCTAAGCTTTGTCATCTGAATTAATAATATAACCACTAGGTAGGTACTTATTTTTTCCATTAGTAAAAATTACAAATTTAATGTTTTGATAACCAGAAAAATACTTGACAACTTCTTTGTTTGTACATCACGTTTTCGTTTTAGTCACGACTGCTAAACTAGATTAGAAATTGGCTAGTCATGAAGTAGACTAACAATATACCATTTTTTAAACCCACGTCTTACAGGAAATCAGTAAGTACCAGTTTTACTGATGTTGATTTGCAATTTAGTCCATTAAAAATTGAAAGGATCCGGGAAGAACGGAATTCCTAGTATTGTTCCAGAAGACTTTTGCAAAATCATTTTACTCTTTGTAAAGATACTACATTTTGAGCTCATAAAATGGAAGAGAAAACTACTAATTTAGTCATTTACATACCGATGATAATTCTTCCGGTTTGGTATCTTCATAAAAATGAGTTTATATTTATCACAGCTTAACCACAGTTCTTATTATTTTAAATATTGTAATTAATTATGATAATTGATACCTCTTTGAAGTATTATTAAATTTGAGCAAACATGGAATATATAAAAAAAATGTGAGATGTAATGATGATAGATACACAGGAAGTCTTAAAAGAATTAATACAAACTGCTTATTTAAAAAATTATTAAGTATAGTAAAACAACGTGTGTAATTTTTCCATACGGTTATCTTCCAGGTACCCTGAGTTTTTCAGATTTATAAAATTCTGTACAAACATAAAAATCAAAAGCAAGGCGTCCTCTCCATGATTGGAGAACAACCATATCAATCACGCACTAGAATAAAATGTGAAGGGTTTTCCAAAGGTACCTTTAGGATGCTTTTAAGATATATGGTTACATTTAACAGCTGTCATCTAGAATCATTACAATTTTAGTCATGGAGTAATTGAAAATTACAAAAGTGTTCAATAATCTCACATTACCAACAAACCACAAACTATCCACGAGCTCAAAGATGAGATTCTGCACGCTATTCGTGAGATAATAAAATAATTATTGTAATAATATGTAATTGGTCGTGGTTCTTTAGAGTAAAATATTTTTTGACGGCGCCTGATGATGGCGCCCTAAAAAATTACTTATGAATTAACATAATTTTCAAATATTTTGCAAAACTCTTGGGAATGAAATGCGTCTCGGCGCTCGAATGTACTTTTCGGAAATCAAAATTTTTCAGAAAAATTATTAGGAAGATTAATGATTTGAGAAGAGAGTGTGTTCGAGTATTTTATTAGTTATACTGGATGAGTAAATTATTTAAAAATTTGTAAACGTTATCTTTTGAACAAAGACTTTACAGTGTTTTATAGTTTAAGTTCAACTTGAACATTCAAACAAAGAATGGCAAATAAACTGCCTTTGTTGTATAATTTTTATTTTCTCTTCAGCACACGACTAACCGGTTTGTGTTAGTCTATGGATTAAAATTAAAAATTGTAAAGAGCAGAAATAAATAATGAAAGTTATTACCAGGTTATAGCCAATGTAACATTAGTAACAAAGATATTTGAACATTATTACGTAGTTCTACAAGTATAACAATAACAAAAAGTATGCTTTTCATTGAACTCGAATGCACTGTAGTTTGAAAAACTCAAAAATTGTAGATCAGTAACTTTATTGCGCATCCTTTTTCTTTAGGTTTCTATAGGATTTTTCTATGGAAGAGGGGAAAACTTATTTATACATAAACTAAAAAAATATGCAATAAAAAGATATTAATAAAAATTTACTTTTAAAAATATGTATATCTCTACTTTGTGTTTTGAATAATGAAAACCTGAATTCTTTTGAAAATTTATTATCAACTGCAACCCTCTTAACTCGATTAAATTGCAGTTTCTTGAACCACAACATCAGTAGTGGTTTATTAATTTTACATGATATCGTGGGTCGATTCAAGAACTTCTAGTATACAAATTAGGGTAGCGTAATTTAAATGTTAAGAAAAAATGACAAACAGTGATTTGTGCAGGCGAAAAAAGAATAAGTACATAATTTACATGTATCTACTGAATAATTAGGCTCTGAGCATCCAATTTAAACACCAAAAACATTCCAAAAAGATTTGTTTTCCTTTCTCTTTTTTTTTTGTTCCTGTTATAGGATGGATGAAGAAAAAAACTGTATAATATTTCAAAACTTCAATGATTTCCTACTGATATAGTTGGAAACAGCGTAAGATAGAAGAACGAAAAAAAAGCTATTATAATATTTCAAAATGGAAAACTAAATGGTTGGGGTGTATGAGGGTTCTAAGGTAGCATCTTTCGGTCACACCAAGTGTCAAGGACAGGAGTTGGATATTGGTAACTGGTCCTCATAGAGTACCTAGCTCTCACTTATGGCTCCACGTGCCACACCCTGGGCAACTGCATTGATCTGCAGGCTAAGTGAGGGTAACCAGATATGGCAAACCGTAGCGACTGATCTCAGAATGGGCGGCTAAATATCAAAGCAAGGAAGGAACCGGAGCCCCATCAATGCTAATAATTGCCCCTAGTATATCATCATGGCGATTTCACAAATGGATAATGTTTTTCCGAGCGATCCGACTGGCGATCGGCGCCATTTAGGGTCCGGGCCTAAAGGTGAGAAATTGGCGACCGGTCACGCGAAGGTTGGAACCAGGCCTCATGTGGAAAATATGCGACTGGTTATTAACAATAACATAAGTTCGAAGCCCTTACGAATAATTGCAATTTGGAATGTCCGTAATCTGTACCAGGCTGGAAAGGTGAGAAACGCATCAAAAGAGATGAAAACACTTGGTATCGATGTCCTGGGGATGAGCGAGGTAAGATGGCCAGGCAGCGGAAAATACGTCAACGAAGAGATAACAATGTAGTACTATTCTTAGTGCAGTTTGTTGAACTCAGAAATGAGATAGCAGACCTGAGAAAATTAATAAATAGAGATTGTAATGCAGGTCCCTCGAGTATGGAGGATGTAATCGAGGAGTTGAGAGAGCGTGATTTAAGATCGTCAAATGTAATATTGTATGGAGTTAGCGAGCTCGACTCTGTTTCCTCCCGAGATAGGATAGTGCACGATAAAGCCAGTGCTTCGAAGATTTTTGCTGATGTTTCTCGGGATGATGTGGCAACATCGAATATTAAGGTATACCGTCTAGGAAGGGTATCAAGGGATGGACCCAGACCACCGAAGGTGATTTTGGATAATTCAGCTGATGCAAGGCGCATTCTTGCTTCCTCTCATAGGTTACCTCGGGGGAGTGGCGTGTCGATTGGATCGGATAGGACTGTGACTGAGAGAAAGTATTTGACCGAGTTGCGAGGACAATTGAAATCGAGAATAGATAGTGGTGAGAGCGATTTGACCATAAAATATAGTTTCGGGCGGCCTAAGATAGTGAAGTCGGGACAATCAAAAAACGATGTGAAAGACGGAGTCAAGTTTTAGTGTATTATCAAAATGTTAATAGACTTAGAAGTAAGCTTGATTTGTTGAGAACCGAAATGTCGCTTGTTGATTTTGATATTGTGTGTTTTAGTGAAACGTCTTTGACTCCTGATTATTGTGATGCTGAACTGGGTATGCATCGTTATAGTGTTTATCGTGCCGATAGGTCGGATTTAAGTAGCATGAAACTTTCCGGTGGTGGTGTATTAATAGGTATTGACTCTAAGTATTCATCTCGAGCTATCGAGTCCTGTAATCGGGTCGAACAACAGTTTGTGTTGATGAAAATTGACGATGTGGAGCTGGTGGTTGGTTGCGTGTATATTCCCCCAAGATCGAGTGCTGAGGTTTATGAATTACATTGTCGTGAGGTTGAGCGCATTCGTTCTCTTTTTCCTGCAGCAAGGTTTATGATATGTGGAGATTATAATCTTCCGAATTTGTATTGTGATTCTGGATGTCGTGGTGATGGAATTCTTGATGAGGAATCGAGATGTTTGGTGGATTTGTTGGAGTTTTTGAGTCTGGATCAAATTAACAGAGTTTTGAATGGTAATGGAAGAGTGCTCGATCTTGTTCTTACCGATGTTGCTAGTGCGACTGTAGCCCCATGCGAGGAGAGCGTTTTGCCTGTTGATGATCATCATCCTGTATTAATGGTGTCATTGTTGTTGCGGAGTGGAGGAAGCATCGATTCGATTGAGACAAGATTATTCAACTTTAAGAGGGGAGATTATGTTGCGATGTCAGAATATTTGGATGGTCTTGATTGGTGTGTATTGCAAGATTTGGATATAGAAGCTGGAATCCGGTATTTGTATGAGAATTTATATTGTGCTATGCAATTATTTATACCTGTAACTGTGTTTTCTGGGGGTAATTCTTTCCCAAGGTATTTTAGCGGAGAATTAAAGAATCTAATTAGAGAAAAGAGAAGGGCCCACAGATCCTTTAAGGAGTCCAACTTGTACAGCGATTATCTGAGGTTTTCTGATTTGAGAAAGAGGTGCAAGGCACTTGCTCGAGAATGTTATCAGTCATATATTGCGTCTGTAGAGGATTCTATACCTGTTGATGTGGGAGGTTTTTGGGATTACATAAATGCAAACAGATCTTCTGGGGGTATTCCTGGATCTATGTTTCTGGGCAACTTAAGTGCTGACTCGCCTGATCAGGTGTTGCAGTTATTCGCAAGTTATTTTTCTGATACTTATGGGGATGGGACTGTGTTTTCAAGAGATTTTAGATATGAAAAAACAACGAATCTGAGTCATTGCCATGTATCTGTTGAGGATATTTTGGGAAAGATGAAAAATATTAAAACTAGAAGGGGTCCTGGTCCGGATAATATTCATCCAATTTTGATAAAGTCATGTATGCATTCCCTTAGTCTTCCATTGTTTATTTTATTTAACAAGTCACTGTCGGTTGGTGTTCTGCCGGGGGTTTGGAAGCAGTCGTTTGTGATTCCAATTTTTAAGAAGGGTGATAGGTCTGATGTGTCGAATTATCGTCCCATTTCAATTCAGTCTGTTATACCTAAGATATTTGAGAGCTTGGTACTCGATGCTATCTCATCTGATCTTTTGAATCTGGTTCAATCATGGGAAGGTCCCCTTTAACAAATCTGATGTTGTATGAGGACTACATTTTTAGGTGTTTTGAGAACGGTTATCAGGTAGATTCCATTTATACGGATTTCAGTAAGGCATTTGACAGAATTAATCACTCTGTCCTGTTTTCTAAGCTTGAGGCCCTGGGTGTGCATGGTTCATTGTTGTGTTGGCTTGTGAGCTATATATCTGGTAGAATCCAGTTTGTCAGGATCAGAATGCAATTATCCCAACCAATAGAGGTGACTTCTGGAGTACCCCAAGGGTCACATTTGGGCCCATTGCTTTTTATTCTGTTTATCAATGATATTGGCAAGGCTCTGGGGTTGGGTGTTTCTTATTTGATTTTTGCTGATGATTTGAAAATATTTTCTTTGATAAGATCCAATGAGGATTCTATTAGGATTCAGAATGCTTTGAGTGCGCTTTCGAAGTGGTGCACCTATAATCAACTTTTTCTGAATATTAGCAAGTGCTGTGTGATGAGATTTTATCGGGTCGAGTCGCCGGTCTTGTTCGGCTACACATTGGAGGGTGCGGTTCTTGGGACGGTCGACAGAGTGTGTGATTTGGGGGTATTTTTTGATGCTAAATTGACCTTTAAATATCAAGTGGAGCATGTGTCGGCCAAAGCAATGAGAATGTTAGGCTTTATTAATAGAAATACTCGGAACTTTAAGAGCATTAATACCTTAAAGATATTGTATATGTCATTGGTTAGATCGCTGTTGGAGTATGCTTCTCCTATCTGATCTCCTTTTTATGCGGTTGATTCTGATCTTATTGAGAGAGTTCAGAGTAAGTTTTTGTATTTGGTCGCATATAGACTCCATTTGGAGCGAGATGTATGCGTCAAGGAGTTTATGCGAGATCTGTTGTGTTTGTCAACCCTGCACGATCGAAGGGTTATTGCCGACTTGACCTGTCTTTATAATATTGTAAATGGCAACTATGATTGTTCGGAACTTCTACATAGGATCAATTTTCGGGTTCCCCGGTATGGGGTTAGACATATTTCCATGTTTTCTATTGACTTTGCTTCTGCAAATTACAGCTACAACACTCCCTTAAATAGAATCCAAAGATTGGGCAATGCTCATTTGAGCGGGGTAGATCTTGACTTGTTTAATTCCTCCTTGCGCGGTTTTAAGAGATTTTTGGGCCGGAGATTGGATGGTGACCGCTAAATTTCGGGCCAATATTTGTTATATTGCGGATTGATGATTTAGCCCTGGTATTATGGCTTTTTTTTTTTTTTCGTAAAGATAGTTAACTTGTATTATGTGTGTATATAATATAGTAAATTGTATTTGTGATTGTAGTACTCTGTTATGAAAATTGTAAAAGGGTAATTGCCCGTATTTAATAATAAATATAAAAATATAAATATAAAAAAAAATATTCTGGGAGTCCTGAAGAAGATAGAAACCATCGTCACGGAGTAGCGATCCTCGTGTCAAATAGAATAGCGAGTTGTGTCCAGGGTTTTGTGGCTATGTCTGAGCGATGTACACTACTACAACTTAAGGGAAACCCCATAAATATCAATATAATGCAAGGATATGCACCTACGCTTAATAAAAGCGACATAGTGATCAAGGAATTCTATCAATAAATAGATCAGCGCAAAAAAAACAGTAAACAAGCGAGATATAAACATATTAATGGGTGATTTTAATACTGAAATTGGCCAGGGAGGATTTGAGAAAATTGTTGGAAAACATGGTTTGGGGGACAGAAATAAAAGAGGAGACAGATTGGTGGAATTCTGCCAAGAAAATGATTTCGTTATCACCAACAAGTGGTTCCAATTACCACCTAGAGACGTCTATATACACCTGCAAATCTTCTCCAGACAAACCCAATCATAGAAATCAAATAGATTTTATTATGATTAACAACCGATTCCGAAATGCGGTTAAAAAATAGAAGATTGAGTATACTAAAAGATGAGCTGAGAAAAGCACTCAAACAGGTAAAAAAATGGTAAAGCAGCAGGTCCAGATGGAATAAGCGTGGAACTTATTAAAATGATAGGTCAACACTGGAAAAGATATACTACAACACTGGAAAAATACCAAAAGAGTGGCTTCGATCTACGTTTATCATCTTATCAAAAAAATCTAATGCAAAAAGATGTAATGATTATAGACTTTGTAGTCTAATGAGCCATGTGCTTTAAAGCTTTTTATTAAAATTCTACACAATCGTTTATGGACAAAAATCGAAGAAAATATCGGTGAAATCCAATTCGATTTAGAAATGGAGTGGGAACGCGAGAAGCACTGGTTTGCTATATGGGTCCTTGTTCAGAAATATTTGGACCAAAAGAAACCAGTCCATATTTGTTTTATAGATCACGAGAAAGCTTTTGATAAATAAGTAAAGTACGATATCCTCATGACACTCTTTTAGACAAAGAGGAATTGATAGTAAAGACTTACGAATTATCGAAAACTTCTACTGGAACCAGACGGCTCATTTAAAAATAGGCAGGCATCAAAATACAAAAGGGTGTGAGACATGGCTGCATTATGTTCCCATTACTGTTTAACCTCTGCTAACATATTTTTAAAAATGCTTTGGACGACATGGAGAAGGGTATTGAAATAAATGGGAAATGGATCAACAACATACGGTATGCAGACGACACAATCATTTTGTCCGACAACCCGACTGATCTTTAGTTTCTCCTGAATAAAGTAAATAAAATCAGTAACGATAAGAGAAAGATCATGGTCATCAGTAAGGCTATAACACAGAACATTCCAATATACATAAACAATAGCCAAATAGAGAGAGTTGCAAATTTTCGATACCTGGGATGTCTGTTAAATGAAAATTGGGATCCTGATAAGGAAATCCGACAGAGAATTGAAATGGCCCGAGATGCTTTCCAGAAGATGAAACAACTTATATGCAATTGCGATATATCACTGGAGAAGCGTCGGCGTACAGTAAGATGCTATTATGTAATACCAGTTTTGTTATGTTATATGGGGTAAAGGGATGGACACTGAAGGTGTCATCAGTCAACAAACTTGAGGATTTCGAAATGTGGCTCTACCGCAGGATGTTGAGAAACTCGTGGATGGGCAGGGTTTCGAACAAAGAAGTGCTTCATAGAATGAACAAAGACCGGGAGCTTTACACAGTGATCAAAATGAGAAATGCGAAATACTTCAGTCACATATTCAGAGGCGAAAAATACGCTCTACTACAGTTGATAATGGAGGGCAAGATCGAAGGTAAGAGAGCGTTTCTCGTGGCTAAAAATCTTGCAACAATGGTTCGATATCCGTGAAGCCGAAAAGCTAATACGCATGGTACAGAACAGGGAAGAGTTTGAAGTGATGATCGCCAACCTCTGTTAAGATATGGCACCATAAGAATATATCTTATTAGGACTGCTTTTTTGCATTGCAAGGTAAGTAAACGCCTCACAACACATCAAGCTACAGTTTAACTGCTTATCCGTTCCCATTTGCCAAGTCTCCTTGCTAGACTTGGTCATGGTTCCATGAGCTTTTTTGTTTTCTTTACAGGTGATGAGGAGCTGGCCCATCAACCCGACCCCCAACCTGGAGGACCAGAGAAACGGCCAGAATAAAGTTCTTACTTCACCCGGATTCGAACCGGGCATTTAGCGTTCATAGTCAACTCGCGTGACTACTATGCTCCGACCGTCTCTTAACGTAGAAGAAGAAAAACACCATAAGAAGAAAAACTAAAATCCATTTCTGATGAGTCTTCCGCATTTTGAAATAATAGCCTGTTTTTTATTCTTCTATCTTAAGCTATTTCCAACTACATCAGTAGGAAATGTATCTACTTTGCATTGAAGTATTCATTGAAAATAGCAAAAACTGTTAAGGTATAAATTAAAAATATATTTCATTAATTTACAGTGCAACAACAAATTAAGACACATCGCGCCATAACATCAAAATAGCAAATTCTGCGAAAAATGTATGTGGCAGCAGAAAATAACTCCAACTTAATGACTTGCAAAAAATTGCAAACGCCTTCGGATACTACTAAAAATCCACTTAAAAAATAATTTCAAGTAATAAGTTTGTAATAATAGATGTAGGTGCGTGGATAATTGCTAAATTAGAAATGCTTCCAATAACTTAATAAAATCTAAAATATATTTGAATTTTATTTAATGATTCATTTAAATAGTAGAATTGATTATGAAAATATTCAATATTGAATAGATTTAGTAGAGGTAATTTTATTCATAGTGGTTGGCACGTGACTTTGGCTTGCGCGGCAAATGTGGAGGGAGAACGCTTGACACCCAATTCCACCAATTGACACAAACATAGAACCGAAATGACGAATATTCGTTTCTGGACATTAGCCACTCCCAACCACTATGAATAAAATTACCTCTACCATTTAATCCAAGTTAAAATTAATTTATATCGAGGGGAAATTATAATAATAAAATTAAATTATGGGATATTTTATGTGCAGTCCACTGACAAAAATGCGATTTGTCAAGGAGACACACAGAATGTTGTACAAACTGAATCAACTACCAATGAGAAATTAACCAAACTATTTTGGATAGGACAGTTACACAATTTGAAAAATAAGGATCTGTTAAATTTCTAGATGGAACATCAAAATTTCATGTAAAGTTTGGGGCCCCTCTTTGTTCAGGATATAAAAAAACTTTCTGCTAATTTAAAAAGCACAGAAATTTTAGAGATCTAACTTCAGCAGACATAAAACCGTCGGTCCCCTTAACAATAAAAACTAATCAAAACATAAATTAAAAAAATATATAATTCAATTTATTCCATACCTTCTGTATAATACATAATACGTAACAAAAATTAATAACACGAAAAAACTTCATTGTCTAAGGAAGCTTTGATGTAAAACTGAATGCAATTTTTTCGCCTTTCTTGCTCCAAACCCTGCACACTCTGATAGTTGATACTCGGAAGCACGAATAATACCTTCTAACGTTTTAAACCTCGTTATTAGTGTAAGTGCATCCGTTTTATTTATGGGTTTAATAGATGTTAGAGCTTGAACCAACTAAAAACTTTATTGTAAAAAAATTAAAAAGAAATTTAAGAACTCACCTGTAAATGGGGTGAAGTCTCACTCTTTTCCATAATTTTGTCGGCTGGTTTATTCTCATAAATCTTATACGTCTCCAATATCCGGCCGGCTTCTTCAGAGCTCCAAGCCAATATTAAAGTTAAATCCGCTAGAATACAAATTCGAGTTAAATTTTTTAACAAATGATGAGGTTCTTTAATGTCCACCTAAAACGATTGCAAAAATTGTAGTGGTACCGAACAAAGTTGTTAAAGTAAAATCAAACCTCCACTAATAAGACTCTTAATTCGTACATTTTCTCTAACAGCTTCAATCTGTTGTGTATATAATCTGGATTTAAATTGTGATAACGTAGAGATAAAAACAAAGCGCACACTGTCTTTCCCATTTGGTAATCTGGAACAATGTCTGCAAACTCCCATGTAATGTTTCTAACAGATTTTAATAGAGGATTTCCTTTTTGTTTAGGATTCACCAAAAGACTATGTTGTGAGGGGCCTTTAGAAGTGGTAGAAGCTTCTTTTGAGGTACCTAAATTAGAAAAAACAACAATAATTTTTTACGTTATATTATTAAGTCGGTGTAAAGAACCTTGGACATTTAAACCAGAAGATCCCGAGGAATCAGAAACAAACTCTTCATCGAAAGCAGATTTTAATATAGAATCGTTTAGTTCGTCCATTTCAAAACATAACAACAAACTAACCTAAAAATACTAAAGGCGAATTCACATTTTATACTTTGGATAAAGGAAGGAATAGGGAGGAAATCAAGGAATAATAAATTGTAAGCTCCAGTAAGGTCAATGATTCAAACTCAATTTCTTTGCCCTGTGCCTGTATATTTATTAATTATTGTAGTACTAAATTATTGTAATTCGCCTTTAACATTTAACGTTTTGACAACACTGTCAAAATAGTTAACCCAACTTATTAATGTCAACGACTTCGGAATAATCATTAGAATAATCATCAAATAAAGGCTCAAAAATGTCTTATATTATACATCCTGATGTGGTTAAATATGGCTGTACTTGTGGGTTATTAAAACCGATTTCAAAATTGTATTTCTGTCGCCACTGTTTGGAGTTACGTTGCGGATTTTGCATTTGTCATGAGGTGATTTTCTATAATAACTTGTACTTAAAGATTTTGGTTCATTTAATTGTTTGTTAGGTGGATTCCCATTTTTGTGGTAAGTGTGCTGAAAATCTGCCGTCTTCAGAAGCGCGATTGAAAAAGAATAGGTGTGGCAATTGTTACGATTGTCCAGGCTGTCATCAACAGTTAACCACTCGGGCTGCAACTGTAGCACCTAAAAATCCAGAAGATCCGAAGGCTACACCACGTAAGGTGTTCTATTTGTTGTGCTTATTATGTCGTTGGAGCACTAGGGATGTGGGAATACCTGATCAAGCAGCAGGTAAGTTTCTTGAAATGTGACCTCCTTTCCTATTATGATATTGTTTAAGTTAGTGGAGGTTGGCCAGAACGAGAAAATGTATATGCTAACCGTTTGCAAGAGATACAAGATATGTACAAAGGGATGGTTTTGTTAGATAAACAACAAAAAATAGAGAAGGAAAAAAAGAAACAACGTAGATACATGAGTTTTACTGTAAGTCTTTTAAACGATATCAGCATTTTGTTATTATAATTTTTGTTATTATAGGACCGAACTGGAATAACTGCATCAATGTTACGTAAACGTGTTGGATTGCGAGATGTGTCTCATCCACTTTTAAATATGAAAGCTAAGGAACTTGAAAGTTCTGTAGCTAAAGAAGATATTGAAATTCTTCCTGAGGATTTATTCACTAAAGAAGTCAATCTATGTGAAGGTAAGCTCCCAAATAGGTACATATATTATTTTCTTAGGAATATTTTGTAGTAAAACTTTAAATACCATTTCTAGATGCACTTTCTCACAATAGGGAAGATGCATAAATTTTTTTTATAGCGTAGTTGGATAAAAAACACCTAAATATACTGATTAATACTATTTAATTTATTAATTTTCGTTTCGATAACAATTTAAAAAATATTTAAAAATCTATCAATTTGAATGCTAGGAAACGACCGCGCATGGCGCCATTTACTTGTGACGTAATCTGGTATTCTGTGATCTGGTAGTATGGGACTTACGCACGACTTACGTTAGTTTAGAAACTAATTCAAGAAAGAATTAAAGATTAAAGGATTAATCTTGATTAATTTTGTACCAACATAAACATATTATAAATATTTCTATTTCTATAATATATTAATAAACGACATTCAATACATGACAAATATATTTTAGCGCGTAATTTTTTGTTAAATTTTAGATCTTGGGTTAGTTTAGTTTTGTGCTTTGAAAGTTGAAGTTAGTTAGTGTTATTATCATGGAAACCAAAAAGAAGACGGGCTATAAGTTAGTATTGTATTGTTCTAAAATGTAAGAGCACTACAATAAAAACACCAAATGAGCTGTTTTGGTTTCAAAATTAAATTAACTATTTCACGTTTTGTTGAAAAATGAATGCATTACATTATTTATTACGTACTTCCAATTTTTATTGATGTATAATATAATATTTATTTCAATTTTAGATAGGTAGAAAAAGACATGGCAAATTATACTCGATACCGAATCATGGCTCATCTTAAACACGTCTATTTTAGGCAAATTATCAGACTGAGCTTGCAGACAACCACTTTCAGTCATGGTCGAAATAACAAACACTCAAACAAACTAATAAAACAATCAAAAACAGAATTACGTACCAAAGTAACTCGTATAATATACCTTGAATACGTACCAACTGCTTGCATACGCGGGAATCGGTCTACCTTATGACGTCAAACCAATGGCGTTGCGTTCATGGTCACATGATATATTTTAAATTATCAGTGAATTTTAAAATCGATTATTTATAACAAAATACAATAAATAGAAGTTATTCTTGCTGATTTGTTATTTAATATATTAGATTAATCAAAAAATACTGTTTTAATTAAATTTTTTTATTCATGCATGTTCCCTATTCAATTAAAAACTAAGTTTAGGTAGAAACTTAAATTTTATATAATAAAATTCAATCAATTTTATTAACCTTACTATCAGAATTAATAATTCTGACCCCTGAGTTTAAAGTCTTTTAATTAACATTGAGTAAAAAAGGTAACTAAAAAGCCTGAACATTAATAGAAATTTTTTTACAGTTACAACTATCGAGCAACGTTTGGTACAGCCTGAATGGCAACCAATGACCATTGATAAGTTGTTTCCAATTCATAAACAACTTTCAGTTAAAAGATCACAGCGATGTAGAAACTGTGAACACAATGTCAGTAAACCTGAATTTAATCCTGTGTCAATAAAATTCAAGATTCAATTGTTTGCTTAGTGAGTTTTGTAGCTTTTCGTATGCTTCCATATTATAATGCAATTTTAGCTATTATGTTCCAGAAATACGTATTGTAACTGTGGAACCTTTGAGAGCTGGTAGAACTTCTGAATTACTTCTCAAATTTTCAAATCCTACTCAACATCAAACTACCATTACTTTACTGTCTCTGGTTGTAGATCAAACTTCTGAGACTGTAGACGAAACTGGAGATGAATCAATCGAGGAAGTTCCATCTGAGGTTTTTGTTGGTTTGTACTGTGCAAGAATGCATAATTTGATTAAAATTACATTTTAGAAATCTCAACTGTCTACTACAAGTGGAAGCCAACCGAATAGTTTGTTGCAAACTTCTTTGTCAAAACAACCATTTACAGTTGTAAAATCTCGACCTATATCCATAGAGGCAACTGCTGATGTTGCTATTCCCACCAGCACTTTTATTTTACCACCACGCGATGATGCAGCTGAATATGATGATTCTGGTGACACTCATAACATACAGGATGATACAAAGTAAGTTACACATTTAAATAAGTTTGGTTCTAAAAACTGAAAGTACATGGTTGATACAGGTATGTTTATCAAAAAATTTCAAATAGTAAACCAATAACAACATGTTAATCATTACAACATTAACGTACAATCCCTAGGGAGAGCCTTAACCCCATGGGATATATTAATTGGTGCCTTAGGGGTTGCCACGGCGGTTAACGAGTTAAAAAATAGTAATCATTTTGTAAGTTCTTCTAAGTAGATGCTTTCTTATTTACGCATATGGCGGCGGCTGGTAATCCAATATAGATCCACGTAGGCATATCCTAACACAAACAATTCTGGGGATTGGGGCAGCGATTTCCAAAATGGGAGGCGCGGACTGGTGCAAAGGGAGACACGAAATTTTGTTGTTGAAAAAGAGTTTTTATTTTATTAATATTGTAAAAATGTATTTTTTACCGTTTAAAAATGGGGATGTAGTCACATCTAACATAAAATTTGGAAACCACTGTGCTAAATGATCTGATCATTTTTGAGAGGGTAAAGCGACCAAAAAATAAGGTGATTTTCTTGAATTTTTTTTCATGGAAGGAAGTAAATAAGCAACTTAAGGTTTTTGACACTTATTTATTGATTTTTAAAGTACAAAAAATAATTTTTTTTTAAGAATAATAACGTCATGGGAAATCTTTATACGTGTTGTAACGTGGCCGTCTTAACGAAAGGTCGGAGAAGGACTTTTGGGCGTCGGCCGTTTGGACACCAGGACATTTGGGCGTCAAACTTTAGCAATTTTAATTAAGAAAATGCACAATATTGACTTGTAATAATCCAGCCTCGAATTTAAATCCTCCTGAAGAAACCGCGTTCCCAGGATATAATTGAGACTCTAAAAAAATAATCCGCGCTTTCGTCTTCAATAATTAAAATTAAGTTAAACTGCTTGTTTTAACTTTTCAAAATGGCCGGATTATCGCAGTCTTCCCTTTATAGCTCAGTGGTTCCACTATCTCTTGAAATATGTCGCCCTTATCTGCGACCTTGCAAATTTGTCTTTTTAAAACCAAATTTTAATTTTTACTTTTCCAATATTCTACGTTCAATTACTCCAACTCTTGAATGCTAAAAGATCACTAAATACCACTGTTTCTCAATTTTACTCTTATTTATTCAAAAAACTCAATACAAAATTTCCGCTTTGCGGGCACCGAAATCAAAAACCAACCCGCGCCTCCGTAGGTAAGCGGCGAGTGACCACGTATCATCTACTTATCATTTCGACCTCGACGAGCTCACGTCGTCGCAGAAACTTCAAAATTTTATAAAATTTGTACACATTTTTAATTTTAAAAATTGGATTTCCATTATTACATCGACCGGCTACTTTATTACAAAAAAAACATGACAATATAGATAATAATGGTAGTAATAATAAAACCTACAATAATTGAGTGGTTCAGTGCCAGAGTTGCCAAACCAACAGTTAGAAAAATATGAGTTAAGGTGGCCGATTTCTATGGGGATTATCTACTTAACCAGAATTTATGTAACCCCCACTGCATTTCAATAATACTATCGCCAAAGCTACGAAAATTTTACAGGTTGTTCCTCAAAGCTTCCCGTGTAACATATTGAAATATGAGACAATTATGTGTATTATTTTTCGCGTAATCATGAGATTTCGCATACGCATGCGCAATACGCGTCATCGCGTTATTTATTGAATTATCAATGTAATAATTATCTTATACGCCTCATATTTCAATATGTTACACAGGAAGCCTTGAGCAACAACCTGTAAAATTTTCGTAGCTTTGGCGATAGTATTATTGAAATGCAGTGGGGGTTACATAAATTTTAGTTAAGTAGATAATCCCCATAGAAATCGGCCACCTTAAGGCGAAGCATCACCACGTTGGTGTAAAACCTTCTTTAAAAAGATTCGTTAAACATGTTTTTCAAGAAATGTTTATATATTTTTGGAATTTTATAAATTCAGCTTCGTAGCTCAATAGAATAATTGTTTCTTGATACTGTCAACTTTTGGTAATTCTATTTAGTAATACGTATATTAAAGAAATCTCGAAATTCAATATTCAGAATTTTCAAAAAAAGGAATGTCAAATTTCTTTTCAAATGTAGTAATAAAGACAATTATTGTAATACTTTAGTTTACAGAAACGATTATTCTATTGAGCTACGAAGCTGAATTTTTAAAATTCCAAAAATATCTAAATATTTCTTGAAAAACATGTTTAACAAATCTTTTTAAAGAACGTTTTACACCAATATTTAGTCACGTGGTGATGCTTCGCCTTAAGAGCGCGCTGCAAATTTTGATGCAAGAACATTTTTCGACAGATGGCGTGCCCTAAAATATTAATCTTTTATAGTTATCTTTTCACCAAAACAGAATTCTAATAATTTATAAAAGTTATATGAATAAACGATAACTAAGCTAGGCAATAAGGAAGTTTGAGCTTTCAAAGATAAATATTTTTAAATATATTCAATATTTTCACATGTGCATATTTTTTTGGAATATACTTGTAAATATTCAACATTGAAAGCTCAAACTTCCTTATTGCCTAGCTTAGTTATCGTTTATTCATATGACTTTTATAAATTATTAGAATTCTGTTTTGGTGAAAAGATAACTATAAAAGATTAATATTTTAGGGTACGCCATCTGTTGAAACATGTTTTTGCATCAAAATTTGCAGCGCGCTCTTAATGAGATTCAAAATGCGAGTAGAATTTAAAAATTATGACTTGTATATAGCAAGGTGCCCCCCCCCCCGGCCGCCATTTTCAATCCTAAATTATGTCACTCGGAGTGGTCACGCGAGTTGACTATGAACTCTAAATACCCGGTTCGAATCAAGTAAGAACTTCATTCTGGTCGTCTCTCTGGTCCTCCAGTTGGGGGTTCTTCGTCGGTCTGGCTCCCCGTCGTAGGTAAAAAATGCAATGCCATGAAAGCCCTTTGATATTACAATTTAATATTATAATGGACAGCCAAGACCCATTAGAGTTGTAGCGCTGCACGATAGAAATTATGTCACTCTCTTCAGCTTATTTTGTGTCTGTTTGTGCAATTATTATTTACGTGTGTGCCTAAGCAATTTTCGAGATATTCAAGAAGAACTTCAACAACATCGACGCACATGCTTGGATTAACGACATTCTCCGTAACACGCTCTATTTTTTTGAAATTTCAAGCTTCATGCTGAATACATCATTAAATACAAAAACTTCATCCTGTATGCATTACTGAGAATCTCGTTAATCCAATCATGCTCGAAGGTATCGTTGATGCTTTTCTTAAATATCTTATCAAAAACTGTTTGGGTACAAATGAAAACAAGAAGCACAAACGATCTTAGACTACTTTGAATTCAAAATTAGAAAGGGAGGGGGACAAACCTGTGATATAGCAGATGTTACAATTTGAATGAACACAATTTCTTCGGAATAGTCGGTCACCACTTTGCTTGACTTTACTTAAAATTAAAAAATACACGTATAAAGATTTGCACAAATGAAGTAGACTATTTTGGATTTATAATTTAAAATTGTGAGGGGGAAGGATGCTAGGGGCATGCCCCTAGCAATTTACTATTTACGCAATAAATTTAAATTTCTTGCGAATTTCCGATTTAAAAGAAATGATATTCGGTGTATCTTTTTTAACAATGTTAAAAACCTAACTTTTTTATGGTACATTTTAAAAATAAATCTGAAATCTATGTATTGCGGTTTTCCTAATTTATAACTGACAAAGTGACCTACACAGAATTAAAAATATCTAAATTTCTTGAGTTATTGAATATGAAATAGAAGGGGCCTGGCGCGGCGTAAGCCCGTGGATTCGAGGTTCAGCCCTTTCCCCCTTCCGTCGTATCTGGAGTTTTTCGGTGGTACTCAAGACTGAAATCGTGTTTTCAATATTATTGATTTTGTTTATTATGCAATAACTTGATAATAACTCGCGCCAGGCAGAAAAGTGCTTTTATTTTAAGGACTGTTTCAAAACTTCATTTACAGCTCAAAATTGTTTATAGATACAGCAATGAGTATTTTTAACGGAAAGAGGAGAATTTTCTGAAGGTCATGATATAATTTTTAATCGGTTTTGATAACGAATTAATATTTTGATTATGTTAATTAGCGATTTTATATCAAAAACACACAATTAATTCTTCTTCTTCTTATTTTAGGACTATACGTCCTGTATTTCCCAACATGGTACTTAGTTCTGTCGTTCCTGGGATATCGATGTCTTTTAGTAGTCGGTCCTCCGCCATTCTAATCACATGATCTCTCCATTGTCTTCTCCTACCCCTTGTCTATATCTTACTATATCATCTATCTCACATTCATCTCTTATTTCTTTGCTTCTCTTTCTATCGAATAATGTATAGCCAGCTATTGCGCGTAGACTCTTCATCTCCACTGTTCTCATAAGTTGTTTTGTCTTCGTTGTCTCCGCGCTGTATGTCATAATGGGTCTTACGCATGTCTTGTATATTCTGACTTTGCTCCCCTTGCTCATATATTTGTTCCGCCATATAATATCTCTCAGAAATCCTGAATGACTGACGCTTTTTGAGTTTGAGATTTTACCTCGTTGTATAAATTGCGATTGGCCGTTATGTTTGCGCCCAAGTAGTTAAAATGTATGACTTGTTCGATGATTTTATCGTTCGCCATTAATTTGCATCTTACAGCAGCGGTCGGCAACCTTTTAGGTATTGCGGACCACTAAATTAGCAATTCAAATTTCGCGGATCACTAACTTTTTAATTGTTCACTTTTATCACTAAATATTTTTGAATAACCTTTTTTTAACTCTATGTCATAATTAACCAAACTTATTCAATCCCACACTTACATTTACTCCGAGCAACATGCGAGGAATATATTTTTTACATATAAAACCAGTTGTTGTTTTAGAACTTTTGAGACCCTCTTCTAAATATTTTCACTACCTCTGTAACCTACAGGAGTGATTTTCAACTTTCGGCACATGGAGGGGGTAAGGTCTCGCTCATTAGCGCCGCAGGCGACTTTTCTTTTTGAAAATACTATCTATTTTATGTAGGAATATTACATTAAAACCTGGTTTTAATTCCCAATCTATATAATTATATACTTGTCATAAAATTAGGTCCATCAAATTTTCACCAAATGCTGCTATTTAACTAGAAATTCCCCGTGAACTTTTGAAGGTCGGTTCTTTTTGATTTTTAACTCTTTTACCTAATGAACCTTCACAATTCTTGTACCAATGAGCTTCAATTTTGATAATTAATACAATCTGAACATCAGCAAACCTTTAAATATAGCCAAGCAGTTGTAATTTTATATTGGTTAATTTTCAATTTTATTTCCCAATGTCTCACTTTTTTAATAATTAAAATAAAATATTTTTATTTATTTTGAGAGCTGAATTTTGAGGCGTCTTCGAAAATCCGCCATTGTAGACAGCTAAAAACAATTTATTTTTTAATTAAAAATTTTATTAAATGAGCTCAGCAAATTTAAATAATGTCTGAATTTTTTCGTGGACCACTGAAATTATGCCACGGACCACTGGTTACCGACCGCTGTCTTACAGGATCTCTAGCGATTTTGTTTTTTCGTTGGAGATTTTCATATTAAATTCTTCAGCTGTTTGTTCGAAACAATTAATTAAAATTTAAAACATCATGACACAGTTAAAATAGAAGTCTTTAATATTTTGCATGTTTAATTTTCAAGTATTGTAAAAGAAGTTTTGTTTCGACCATAATTAGAATGATTTCAATAGCCTTTTGAGAAACCAATGAAAATTTACTCTTTCCAACCAATGAAAGACGTCATTTTTATAATAATTGAAACTGTAAATCTAGGTAAAAATCAGCATTTTTAGTTAGGAAATAATTAAAAAATTCAATTTTAATGAAGGGTGTAATTACATCCAAAAGCTCAAATTGATTTAGATATTTTTATTAATTAAATTTAAAATTTTGTACATCAACCCTGTCCGTTTTAGTTACAAGAAAATGAATGTGTGGCAACTGTGTACTATTGAGACCAATTTCGTTTAGTAAAGCTTAAAATGAATTAACAATTTCTAAATTTTTAGGCTCGTTATTTGGAGAAAATCTAATAAAGCAATAATAAAATTGCATGTTACACCACAGGCAGACTTGAAAATTGGAGATGATGTCGTAATTAGTTTTATAATACAGCATATTTACGTCAATACCATTACAACAGTGGATAACAAGGAACCCCAGCAGTGCGAACATCGAGTCAAGGTGTTTTTAACATTAGGGAAACTTGTTGGATCTGAATAATTTTTCAAAACATCTTTTTAAGAAATAAAATACTTTCATTGCAATTCATTAAAATAAGATTATGCCACGAATTAATAAAACTATCCCTAGTTGTAAAATAGGGGCGTAAATATTCTGATAAGCTTTTGTAATATTTAATTTATTGATTTACTAAAATAAAGGTAACAAAACATAACTTTTATTGGATTGTTTTTATTTTAAAACTTACAATATGACAAAAAAAACTCATAAGTTTACAATCTGCGACCACGTCGACCTCCCTTCCTGCGAGTAGAATCTGATGGAATTGGAGTAACATCTTCAATACGACCAATTTTCATGTTTGAACGAGCCAAAGCACGGAGCGCACTTTGAGCACCTGGACCTGGAGTTTTAGTTTTGTTTCCACCAGTAGCTCTCAATTTAATGTGTAACGCGGTGATACCCAAAGATTTGCACTTTTCGGCAACATCCTAAAATTTGTCGGTTATAGAAAATGTACCATGAAGAAATCATCCAAACTTACTTGAGCAGCCAACATAGCGGCGTATGGTGAAGCTTCATCTCTGTCGGCTTTAACTTTCATGCCACCGGTTACACGAGAAATTGTTTCACGTCCAGACAAATCCGTAACATGAACGAAAGTGTCATTGAAACTGGCGAAGATGTGAGCAACACCAAAAACTACCTCTCCTTCACGTACTTGTGGGCCAAGTGATACTTGAACTTCTTCTTTTTGGGTTTTTCCCTTACGAGGAGCCATTATGTCCTAAAAAAGAATTTTAATGTTACAATAATTTTAGGTTAACATTTAAACACGAAATTTTATCCAAAAACATCGTGAATTAACTTTACTCAAAAATTTTTTACTTACAAATATTTAACGTAATATTAAATGATAAATCTAAATTTGAGATTATTTTTGATCTAAAATAACCACGTGTTTGAAAAAATTATAAGATAACTTACCTTTTAATATTCAATACTGCGTGAACTGCACGACAAAGAAAGATTTGGTTGCCAACTGTTGTATAGTTGATAGTTGCTCATAGGTGGCGCTGAAACCAATAATCATAAAAGTAACTAAATTTAAATTTATTTAAAAGTACGAATGGGAAAATACCTAATTTTGAACAATTTAAAAAAAAATTATTATAAAATTTAAGTTTTAAATACTTAAATTGCATCTGGTAATTTTTAATCGTGCGTCAGATTACTCCTTCATGAAATTATTAGAACTCAGCTCTTGCAGGTCCGTAATATAAATTTTGTAGGGGGAAAGTATAAATCTTCAAATCAGCACAATTTTAACGTCTTCAAACCCTGCATTTTAAGTTACGAGATTTAAGAGAAATTTAAGTTAAGTCATGGGATGACTTCAAGTAAATTGTCATAAAGAAGAAAGCTAAATCGCACATTAAAAAACTCAGAAGATGAAATTCAAAAACTTTTCCATACATTTTCCATTCCATAAATTTTGTCAGGAGAGACTTGAACTTTTTCAGAGGAGGCTGAGCCTCCCCTTTGATCATCTATTACTAGATAGGACATGCCGTATACCCATGACGTATACCCATGACGTATACCTGAGACGGTTTGTTGTGATGCACAAAATATTGTGGTGGGGTTTGTTTTCCTTTTGGTTAGCCCCTACAACGGCTGCAACTAAATATACACGTTGATAATATTTTTATTGTAAATTGTAAATTTTTACTCAAAAAAAAGTCACAAACATGACTGCCATCACAGATAAATAATAAATAATAATAGTACTGCTACTCTTTAATCTGTGAGTGCCATCATATTTAAATTTGAAATGAATTAATTCTTAAATAAATTATAGTGTTTACAATTGAATAATACTATTGCTGCAGTTACGAAAATTTTACAGGTTGTTGCTCAATGCTTCCTGTGTAGCATATTGAAATATGAGGCGTAGAAGATAATTATTAAATTGATAATTAACTAAATAAAGCGATGACGCGTATTGCGCATGCATATGCGAAATCTCATGATTACGCGAAAACTTATACACATAATTGTCTCATATTTCAATTTGTTGCACGGGAAGCTTTGAGGAACAACCTATAAAATTTTGTTGTTACATAAATTTTAGTTAAGTAGATAATCCCTAAAGAAATCGGCCACCTTAATAAATATCTATAAAGTTTGTAATTTATTAATTTTTATTTAAATATTAATAAAATCTTTATTTTTTTTGTTAAATTACTTGTTAAGCTGGTTGAAAAGGATTGAAATGTCATGTTGCACTGGAGGGTATGCAACCTGCGATACACTATAAAAGGAAAACAAACTTTGTTGCTTTTTCTTTGCATCACAACAAATGGGTCTATGTCCTAGCTAACCTAAATATATATGATCTAAGAGCCTCCCCTAGCTACGGCCCGACCGTGGCAGAAGCACCTGCATTGCTCTATTCTCTATTGCACTCCGGAGCAAATCACCTACGGTGCTTTATTATTCATCTATCCAAGTTAGGCTCAATGCCATAACGGGTCAGAGATTCCCAATTAAATTTTCCAAAGTCGTGTGTCAAATTCAGATGAAGAAGATAAGCGAGCTTAGCTTTCATATAGGGATCTAGGTGCTCCTGAAATGAAATGGGTGAAAATTTTACGACGCATTTTTCAGCTATTTTCGAAAAAATGGGTATTAGATTGTTGTAAATCTTCACTATGATTGGTTAGATACAGTTAAAAGTAGATAATCTGAATCAGAGCGATAATTACGAAAATTGATTACGCGTTCTTTTGGCATTTCAGGTCACAACCTGCACTACAGTAAAAATGAGCCAAATCGGTGATTTGGAGATCTCCTTGTAAGTGTAGTACTTTTTCCCATAATTCAAATGAGCCGTGAAGATATTATGAATATTAATTTATGGGCCTTCTAACCCAAATTGTTAAAATCCTGGTAGTTACGCCACTGTGTTTTTTTGCATGTTTGAATTTTTCCATCGAGTTTTACCACAAAATAAAAGAAATGAAAACACTTTCTCGATAATGAGCGAGAAAAAAAGATAAAAATTAGAAATTGAAATAATTTGCCTGCAAGTTTCTTGACCTAAAATTAAGCAAGTACGGCCCTGGTGAATCGAACATCGAACCACAGCGAACTGTCAAAAGTTATTTTGGTTAGTTGTAATCTTTTGCATTAAAATATTAAAGAGACGCGTCTTTAATATAAATTACGGTGCCACGCTCTTAAATAATACCATTAAATTAGATTGTTTGATTAATAATAAAATTTAAAAATGCGGGTCAATAATGTGAATACAGAAATCTATATAATTGATGTGTTTACATTGTGTGGCGTCATCTAAAGCGGTCAGTTAATCATAATATGGGTGGTGTCATCTAGCGTCGATAATTAAACTATCCGCGAGTGAAATTTTTCTGATTCGCGCAAGGCCCAGTGCTTTACCATCAGCTCGCCATATTTGTTGTTGTCGTTGATGGGGGAGGCCGCGACACGGGTGGATATCTTCTTTTGTTTTTGAATTTGTCATTAAATAGGTTAATGTCAGTGTTGGTGGTGAATTAAAATGTGTCGATAATAATTTGTTTGATATGTGGAAGTAGAGTTGAAATAGTTTTGTGTCAAAAAAAGTTTAGTAATTTAAGGGGGTGAAGATATCCATAGAGGCGAGTGACCCCAGGGGCTGTGGGTCAAGGTAGGGTTTTATTGCCCGACGTCTTTTCTTTGTTTGAAAGTGGCGGGTGCTGGGAACCTATCTGGGGGCGACGGGGGTGGCGATGTCGTGGCCGCAATGCTGGATTGGGAGGAAGGTGACCGATATAGTTTTGAGGACTCCGATCGTTTCGAGGAAGACTCCTTATGCAGCTGGAGTTCGGAACCGGAAAGCGTTTGCAACAACTGGAGAGGTTGGAAGAGACCACCACCAGGATCGGCTTCTTATCCCTATGGGGCTAATAAAAAATCGCCAGATGGTAAGTTGACTTGTTACAAAAGTCTTTGTTTTCAATTTGTCTTTGTTTCTAATGCAATTAAACTTTTTTATTTTGCTGTTATTCCTCTGTGTGCGAGGTATTTCTATTTTTATATTTTCTAGTGGTTTTACATTATTATAGTACTCGAAAACTTTCATTGTCTAAAGTAGTTTTTTGTGTTACAATTAATTTATTGTAATTTTTGTTAATTAATTAATGTTGGATAATATGTAAATTAGGACCCTGTTTGAAAATTGTAGTGTTTTTTATTTGCACAAATTTTGCTTTGTATAGAAATATGCACATTAAAATGTTATTTTCAAAAGTCTTTTCATGGTAGGTTAGAGGGTAATAAAAACAAAGAAATTGTTTATTTCTACCGTTTATAGTCATACAATTTTGACAGTTTGTTAGATACATACATAAATAATAAATTAATACTTATCTCGAGTTTTTGCAGAAGTCAACGACCTTAAAAGTCGGATTTGTTAAATATAATATTTAAGTTTACCTAACATTAGCTGTATTTTTTGTTTATGTAGGTAGTCATTGTGTTTGACAGTAATTTTTGGATAAATACCTTTCGAAAATTGATATTCGGTACTACTATTTCATTTAGATAATCAATTATTAGTATTTTGATAAGACAAAGCGCTAAAATTAAGTTACATTATGGAAGGGTTGATTCCTTAGCGGGCTCGAAAGTTATTTCCAGTGCGATATTTTCAAAACAAGTCTGCTGGACAAACCGCCGCAGGAGATTCATCGGAAAAATTGAAAATCTAAACGTTACTATATAGGGGGTGTAACTACTGGTAATCTAACTGCTTTGGCAGGAGTGTTTTTAAGTTTTCAGCTACCTATTTATCTTGAGGGTCGGTCATCATTGTCTTCTGTCTCTTAAGTTAAGACTACGTCTTGTCATTACCAGCTGTCTCACAGTGGCGGCTAGCACTTCTTTAATGTGGGGTTTTATTTTTCAAGAAATATAAAGTATTTTTTTCTAATAGTGTTTGAAAAAGTCTTACTTTGTGATATCCAAAAGAGTGTGGAAAAGTAAAACTGTGTGGGAAAGAGAAAAGAGAAGGGAAACTAGTGCGGAAAAGAGAAAGTTCGACAATGTCGATCGCAACATGGAATAACAGCTCCATAAAGTTGAGCTTTGCACCAAATTTAAAAAAAACCTGCGATCACTAACCTATTTTCTTTTGTAACTGATCACAATGATCATGATCATTAATATAGTGTACCAAAGTACGGTTGGTAGTCAATAATACCACGGCTACCGTCCGTCAAATTTAAATATTATATATCATAAAGTGCGATCACTTTATGAATAAGTGCGATTTAAAATAAAATTATTTTAAATTAGGTATAAAAAGTATGTTGTTGGTTCTTTTTCAAACACTATTAGAAAAAATATTGTTCGATACGCGTGGAAAAGTATCTTTTTCTAATTTGTATCGAAAATATCTATTTCCTTTTCGCCTCAAAACAAGCGAACCACAGTCTCACCTAGGGTTGCCACCCGTACTTTATAATAAAGTATTGTACGTTATTTTAGGTAATTGTACTCTATACTTTATGAGAAGAATAAAGTACACGAAAATACTTTATTTCGCATGATTTGATTTCTTAGGGATTTTGTATCTTTTCGTTAAACGAAATTTTTCTAATAGTGCTGAATCGATGTCGCAGACTCGCAGATGTCGCAAAATGTCCCGCTTTTTAGAAAATATCTGCATTTCCCCGGTATTTTTGTCAAAAATTCCAAATTACCTTATTATTTTTTAGTTTTACTAAAAAAAAAAAAAGGTTGACCACACCCCCTTTAAAAAAAATTTCCGCCTGCGGCGAGCTTTTTTTTTTGGTCCCGCTTTGTCTCAATGACAATGTGGTCACTTTATACATGCTTTATACTAATTTGATACAAACTGCAAAAAGCAATAAAAAATATGTTTTTAAACATAATAATAAAGAAAAATAAATTGTACTTTATTTTGATACTATGTACTTTTTTTTTCTTACCTATAATAACCAATGTACTTTAACTACAAAAAAAAAAGGTGGCAACCCTAGTCTCACCCCACGGACAGCCACCTGTTAAGATGCACTTGTTACTTATTGACTGGTCTCAGATGTGCTTGTGACCCTGTTTTTATATAGTGGCGGCAGTCATTCAACACAGTGGACCGGCGGCTTTACGTGTCCTCCGAAGTACGGAGATGGCAATAAAAAGTTAAAGTTTCCTCCGATTCGAACAGAGTACCTTAAAATTAGTAGTTGATCGCGCTAACTGCAAGACAAATAACTGTCTCTTATCTTATCAATGTTCATTTGAGTTTCAATAATTCTACGTATACTATTTCACCATAATCTATTATTGCAAATACTGTATTTGCTTATTGTTTTCGAGATAACGGAAAAATGCATTATATGATTTTGAATAGATAAATTTATTATTGGTGGTTCGCCAATATTTTTTTGTCTTTTAGTTTTCCATGAAAAAGAAGTACAAAATCCAACACCAATATTAGCATTTGAAAATATGTGAACTATTTTAACCATCCAGTTGTAAAAACGGAAGAATCTGCAAAGTAAAATGATTATTAGTTAGTAAACGATTGTAACACCATTAACCACTCTCATCAAAGATAATGTTGTAAGCTGGATTATCCTTTATCTTGATTGCCAATTATAGAAAATATCTTTCTCTTCTGTACTTTTTAAGTGTTTCTATCCGTTACATGATTAATCCACCGTTTTTTTGGCTTATAAATATTATGTTTTCTTATTGGAAGAGTTAGTTGGTAGTCTCATTTTGGATGTCTGTATGGTTTTTTATTCTGTCGAACAAACTCCGTGACAGATCTTACAAATATCATTTCCGCATGTCGAATTCGACTTTCGATTTCCTTTGTTAATATCAATGTCTCGCTTCCATAAGTAACTCGAGATTTGGATGTTATTTCAGCATATGGGCGCAAACAAGTGCAACATTGGTACATTTATGGGGATTTAAGCTTCCATTCCCCTTCCAGAGACACCAGTGTACCTGTTAATTTAGTATAAAATCTAAAAGCACCATAATAGAAAGCAAAATTTGTGCTTCCCCTTCATTAAGCCCCCCCCCCGGCCAGCACAAATAATGTATGTTATTTATTTAAATCTCATCATGCGGATGAGATTTATGTGCATACTCTTGACAGAGACACAGAGTAAAGTTTGGGTTGTAAAGTAAGTAAGTAAAGAACGGTCTATGTGCAAGATAATTCAAGATTTCATTGATAAAGGATGGCAACTAAATAGTGACATACTTAGAGAAATAGAAGAACTGTACGTAATTGGTAGACAATTTAAATTAGCTAACAAGGGGAGGGCCAACTTTGGTCGTCACAGATCTGCACTACTATTATACCTTTTCAACTCAATTAGAACGTCACGTGATGAAAATTTAACGACCCAGAATTCAGAAAATTTTGAGAAAATAATTTTGAAAAAGCAATGTAAAATTAAAAGTTTTATTAGTAGTTTAAACGTACCGAAGTATTATTCCCTTCCTAAAACATCAGTCGACACTTGACATAATGTTCGAGCTCGACATAACTTCCTCGAAGGGAATAGTACTTCGATACGTTTGAACTACTAAAAATTTTAAATTTACATTACTTTTTCAAAATTATTTTCTCAAAATTTTCTGAATTCTGGGTCGTTAAATTTTCATCAAGTGACGTTCTAATTGGGTTGAAAAGGTATAAAGGTACTGATGCTGATCTGTGACGACCAAAGTTGGCCCTCCCCTTGTAAGTGTTAGATTATTAAAATATTGTGTATAAATGACAGATATTCAAGCAATAGTACAACAGAAATAAGGAGAATTTTTTACTTTGCATTTTATAAAGCTGATTTTCATACGCAATTAAAAATTATTCTGCGCTAACTTGGTAATTCGCGAAACTTAAGTTTAAGATTCATTGTTTAAGTCCATTGTCATCGACTCGCAATAATAATATATTCCCCTGTCCCTATTAGGAATTTTTTGAATGTCTTCTCAATGAAATTACCACCCTATGTTCGAAGAGGGAGAATCCTATGTTTTGATTCCACATAATCTAATTAATTTTGTTTTTTTAATTTGTGCCTGCACATCGTATAATTTTAATTTAATACAATATTGCATGCATGTGCGGTTATTAGCCGAATTACTGATTTTAGACTTGAACGTTTGATTTATCTAGTCTTGATTTTTGTAAAAAAAAAAAAAAAATTAGAAACTGAACTAAATATTTTCAAAATGCTCCTTGGAGATCTAAAGAAATTGGGATTTCTGAATAAGTACATTTCTTTCTTTTAATTTTGAAGAATGTCTAGGATGATAAATACATTCTACTCCATATTTACCTTCGATTCAGAAAACATCAATATTGTAAATCATATTAATAAAATCATCCTTATACTTACAAGCCAACCTTTCTCCTCACAGATCTGCACCAAAATTTGTATACGATTACAACCCAATTAGAACGCCAACTTGATGAAAGTGTAAAGACCCCAAACTCAGAAATTTTGGAGAAAATCGATTTTGAAAATCCAATAAATTTGTATTATAAGTTAGGTCTAATGCGAATTGCATCCAAGATTATCTGATGTAAAAATGTATGTGCATTTTACAGCTGACTGTCATTACAAGTTTTTTTAATTTCTGAACGATTTCAAAGAAGAAATTAGATGGAAGGAACTTCTCATATCAGAATTCACTGCAAACTGTGGATTTATAAAGTATCACATTAATGAAACTTTCATTCCCAGCCTTACTTTAAACGGTCAAAAGGAATCAATCCCTTGATTTGGGGTAAATATTTAAGTAGATTAAGAAATAAATTTATAAATGGTTGATTGTATCATTTAACCAAAGCATAAAAAGTGACACTCTTCAGCATTTTTCAGTGCGCATGTTTACCAATAAAATGGCCACCATTTTCAGTGTTTTCATGGGTCAACTATTTTGGTCTGCCAATGAAAACAAAGCAAACTGCGGCCATTTTCTTGGTGAACATGCGTACTAAAATTTGCTGTAGAGTGTCTCTTTTTGTTTTTTTGTAAATATTCTTAGATTTAACGCTGTTGAAGAAGATTAACTAAAGGTTAAATACATAACGCTTAAAATAAATGGTTATACATAATTATATTGCTCAATTTCTTAAATGTTAAATGATGCAATAACATCATGACAGTATGCAATAAAATTTTATTAACCATGAGGCGGCGCCGGCGTGAGGAGTTTGATATACCAAGATTTTAAACATAAACGAGTCAATCATTTTCCAATTTCTGAATCTATGTTTCTGTATTCAGTTACTATTGAATTTTTCGGTACCAAGCCAGACTCAAATAGAAACGGCATCCAATTTATTGTATTTGGCCAGATTTTTATGAATTATTGCAAGCTCGAAATCCGCAGTTACTATACTTAGCTGGAAATTAAATATTTTTCCCTGGCAAATTTTAACCAATCTTTGTAATCAATGTTATGTTCAAAAAAAGGGCTGAGGGGTGCAAACGGGGGTAATGTTTGCAACTTAATATTTTGAGAGTTGTAATTTATTATCTTCCATTTGACATTACTGTTGCTTGGCTGTTGCACATTTTCTGAGGTCAGCAAGACAATTTCTGTGAAGAAGTGGTACCAAATTGATTTTCAAAAAATACTAATTTTTAACCGAGTTTTTCAGAAAAAATTTGAGGATCAGGAAATCGATTATGGTAAATGAAACTGTTAAAGTTCAACCTAATCTACCGGCACTTAGGAGGAGGGGGGAGCCATTTGCTCCCGCTATCTTGCCAATGACGCTCCCAATCTAAGTTCTTATAGACAAGAAGTACTAGAAAAATAGAGAGACTATCCCCAATATCAGGTGGCCCAATCAAGTACAAAATGTTCTATGGATCTATGTACATAGATAAAAACGTCTTATCTGGTTTAGTGAATTCTATGAACTCCTAAAATTTATATAAATAATCTAACATCTTACAAAACTAATCATAACCGAACCTAACAACATTAGCTACTTATGCACAGGGTCTTCTCCTTAAAAATAAATCATACAGATACCCATGGAAATAATAATTCGACACTATCAAATTAATATAATAACTAATGAAATAATAACGTAATACTAATAACCTAAGCTACTCAGGTGCAGATTAAAACCACCCCACAGAAATCAAAATATAAAGCCTTTAGCCCTCAGGGTCAGATTACAAGATATGACCATGGGATGAATTTACATACCTCGAAACCTATACATTAACAATTTTGATCATTTTGGCCACATTATCATACATATAAGTCAGGGTTGCACTTATCGTTATTAACTGCCAGATGTGGTCAGGGCTGTAATCAGTGTCATTTGGTTTTCCGGCTTCTAATATAATTAGAAAGAATTAGAAATTTTTTTACGTACATCTGTGCATGACTACTTGTGTTTCCAGAAATGCATATTTGTGTATTTTTATAATAAATTATTCATATCTTTTATAGCACCTATAAAAAGTAATATTAGTTCTTATCTTGATATTGATCTGCTATTATGTTAATTCTTTTATTTATAAATTGGAATATTTAATTGGAATAATTCCGTTTATGCAATAAAAACAATATAATTATGGAATACCCCGTTTTAGACTTTTATACGTAGTACAGCAAGAGCCCTTATGATTTGGTTCCAGGTCCATTCGTCCGCATAATTCCAATTCCTAGCCAATTGACTTCTTAAACGTTTTGTTTTCCTCGATAGTAGTTGATTTAGTGATCCAATGATCACATTAATACGTATAGAAGTCTAGGAACTGTGGTCATCTGACTTCCACCTTGATTTAAGTATTTTCCATAATTTATATATCGTAACACGCGATCCGTCTTTGTAGTTTTGTATAGTCGATATATTAAAGATGCGTTTTGCAGTTAAATTGATTATTTGTTTTACGCTAAACACATCTGTATTATTATGATCTATTAATTAGAGAGATTATTATTAGATAATGTTGCGAATATTCCAATAATATGAGTCTTTTCTTTTGTTATGTATTCTAAATTATGAATCAAGAATTAACTCCTGACTTATTTTTGAGACAAATGCCCACAAATGGAATCTACTGCGTAACGTGGATTCCGAACCACGTCAAAAGTAATTTGGGAGTACACGGAGATAACTGTGCAATGACATTATGTATGCAACACCATGAAATAGTTTTATATTTCTACTAATCTTCCAATGCTATCATGAATTAGGGTAGTTTTTTTACAATTGGAAACAATACTGCCATAGTACTTTTTACCACCGTTCGAACTCGCAAAGAGAGGAATGCTAAAAATAGATAACAAAAGAAAGTTAAAAAGGTAAGACTGCTCACAGAAATAATTAACCTGGACAATCTTGGGCCGATCTGTTGTCGTTAATCGTAAATAAATTGTTTTTTGGAACATTGTACCTAATCCATTGTCATCTTTTGTTTTCATGTCTTCACTTCAGAGAAGAGCTCATACCTCTACCCCTATCCCATTTTCGATTTCTTTTGTTGTTAATATAATTTATTAATTTTATATTTAGATACGCGCTTATTTGCTTTGTTATCCTCACGTTTTATCAGAATTAAGAATTGGAGTTGTAATTAAGGTTTACAAGATTGAAATCGGTTTCAACATACTTTTAATAAATAATACATAACATACGACCATATAATAAATGGAAATGTATATTTTGTCTCTCTCTCTATATCCAAATATTTTAACATCAAAGAAATCTTGATTTTGAATTTATGAAATAGGACTACATTGCGACATATTCCAAAATGTTATATTTAACTTGATAAAAAAAAACACTTTAAACATTTATATGATATGACTTTTTTCAAAAACTATTGGAAAAGTGTTATGGAGTCTTTGAAGTTTACAACTGTCTTGTTATTATTCTAAAATTCTAGATTATTTCTTCCGTTGAAGGGAATCGTGAGAACAAAACAATTGTAAATTCTAGTTTTACTTCTAAAGAACCGTACAAAGACTTTGCATACAAATAAAAAGGCATTTGTTTTGATTTATCATCTTCACGTTTACACGATACTGATGGGGAACAAATCTCGATTCAACCATCAGTAGTCAGAAAATTGTTTGAAAGAAAATTTCAACATTGCAGTCTCGTGACTGATGGTTGAAATATTATGTCGATAATATTATAAAGATAAATGAAAATTATTAATAATTGTTTTAATCAATAACAAATAATAAATGTTATATTTATTTGTCTTCTACTCCATGCCACTTCTACCGTATCTGAAACAGAATCTACAGCACAAAAATACTCTGTTTATATTTCCATAATTATTGATGTTTTTAACACTTATTGGATTGTTTGTAAGTTGACGTTAACGATTGTCTTATACTGGTATAAATAGAAAATATTGACAGTAAAATTTCAGTGTTTTACTTTTTAATTAAAAAATTCTATAATATGAATTAATGACATTGTGATATACTATATTATGCATACTGATAATAAAGCATTCAGCTAAGTCATTTATACTTTATAAATATGCCTTCATTTGCATAATTGCAATTGATTTCGGTCGTACGTGACATTTCCATTACCAACAGACAGACGGATGGATAAATATAAAGATAAACAAATCTAAAATTGCATTAGTTAGCAGTTCCACTCGCTGTCCACCTCTACGTCTATATTATGTTTACACTTTTAGATTTGAGTTTTTTTGTGGTAATTGAAAGGGTGGTTGTTGAAGCAGTGAAAAAAGTTGTGCTTCTTATTTCTCCTCATAGAAGAAATTTTTCGGTTGAAGGGCCTCATTGAGAATTTCATTATATGAACGTGCCACCAAATAAAATATGTATGATTTTTCGATAGACTCAATTTGTTACATAAAAATATAGAAAATTATATTCAAGCAATATCAAAAACCCTAAGTCCTAAGTGATTGTATTAATATAGCAAAAATTAATTAGATTAATGCAATTTTTAATATCTTTCATAATTTCCTCAATGTCAGTTGTAAATTATTTAGCATTCAGATTCTTAAAAATGCATAATGTTCATCGGTAATCTCTTAATATTCTTAATGTCAATTTATTTCCTGTGTTACGATTCGATTCGAAATTCAAATGACTGCCATTGTTACCACCTGTCAATTTGACCTTCAAATCTGAATACTATACTACCACTGTCCTAAATTAATTAATTATATTCCGCCACTGTTCTGTCAGCTGTTATTTATCTAAAGAACTTTAATGTTGTTCCGTCACTGTTCTGTCAACGCTCATGTTACCATGACGTCAGTTTGAGCTATAGTCTGTTTGTTTTAAGAAACGAGTAAAAAATTTCTATTCCACGTGGATAACGTGAATGTTAACCAATGAAATTGGTTGAAATTAAATTTCAAGCAAGGTTGAACCCTATTCAAGGTTGAAATTAAATTTCAACCAATTTCATTGGTTAACATTCAAGTTATCCACGTGGAATAGAAAATTTTTACTCGTTTCTTTAAAAAAACAGACTATAGAAATACTTCTAATCTTTTCATATTTTTTAAAATTCGATATTTATTCCAACCTATATGTTGCAAACTATGGTGCATTTGTGTGATTAGCAACAGCCCTTTTTGCCTGAACACTATAATATAACATAAAATTTGAAAATATAGATCTGTCCCTGATGCATTAAAATTAAAAACAAAACCGTAATAAACCTCTCCTCCACAGTAACGCTGTTCTGAAAGATTTGCAAAGAACACTAAAATTGTCACCGCGGTTCCGAGTTTGATGTAGATTTTTAATAACCAGTGAAGTGGTTTCATTAAGCCAAGATAGTTGAACTTTATTCTCAAGATTTTTTTTGCTCATCTTTATTTACAACTCCGTGGTATTCTTGTTTATTTTTATGATACAAATTTTTCATATTTTCCCCACATAATCAGCATCAGTTTAATAAACAAGAGTTTCGATTATCCGGTTTAATTTAAAATCTGCTTTATTAAAGTAACAAAAAGTGGAACACGAATTAAAAATACATAATTTATAAATATAACTAGTAATAAATACCTACACAGTGTATGTAGTTTAAAGGCAAAAATCGATAGCTACGTATACCTGACAAAATGTTCCGGGCTTGGTAATTTGTTATATTTTCAATTATGTCACTCTAGTTTGTACTTTTCTTGTTTATTAAAATCGTTGACGTGTGCCGTAATTACACAATTTTAATAAATCTCTTTAAGTGAAATGTATTTGCTTTCGAGACCTACTTTACGCCAATTGAAGAGGATTTAGAAAGTCATTTGTCATAGGAGAAAGCAGTTCTAGTCATGTCGTATACTTTCTTGATTTAGGCTTACAAGGTTTTTTTTAAATTATTTTTAGTGATTGTTTCCCAAGTGTTCGGAGGACGATGTTTTGTTATGATGCTGGCTGCATTGGAGGCCATTAGCCTCTCGCCTCTGGGCTCGTCTGCCCGCACTATGACCGCTAATACGCACTCTTTCCTATCTACTTAATCTGGTGTTCTGAAAAATTGATAAAGCCCAACTTTTTTTGACACGATTACAGTTGTGACGAAGATTTTTTTTATCTAATATTTAGCCCCAAGATGAAAACAAACATCGATTGGCACTTTTATTTAATTCGATATAGTTACAAGTAGAGAAATACAATTTTGGAAAATTTTTCATTTCTCGATATTTCCTCGACTTTTTACCATGTATTATTCACACGGCTTGCTTAATTGTAGATGCGAAATGGTAGAAATTTTACTATTGATTTTCTTTTTTGCTTTGGTGCTTTTTATTTAAAATTTGAGGTCGTGTCTGCTTAATTAATTCTTTCTTTTTGTTATTTATAGCAAAGTATATGCAAAATGTTAGTAATGAATGACTGTTTTGAATCAAGGTAGATAAAAGTTTGGAACAAAAATAACTTCATTATCAAGTTCCTGTTGTAACTAAAATAACACCTAACTATATTATATTTACCAGTACTACAAATATAAACTATTTCATAATATTTCGGAATCGAAAAACTATTTTGCTTAGCTTATTTCTCATGTTCCAAATTTTTGTAACATTGCAATAGGGGAATTTGTTATTTTATTCCGTTTCAATTTCAACGAGGAACAAAGAGCATAAGTAATTCAAATTGAAAAAAGTTTACAAATTTTGTTTAGAGCAAGGATCACAAAATTCAAATATTATATTCGGGCTTATGGACATTTTCATAATGGTGAGAGGGCTGCAGATATAAATTCAAGAATTATTTGTTTATTTAACATTGTATTTATTACATAACGGTGTTGAAATATCGATTGTACCACATTTTAGGAATACTCATCCAAAATCCATTTATTTAGGAGTTAAATGAATATCTGAAATTTCAAAATTAGTAATTTCTCATCAGGAAGCAGGAACCACAAAATAAAACAATGTCACATTTTATCACTTCAGAATTAAACAATATTGTGACAATATTATGAATTTATTTTAGTGCAGAAAAGGGCCAATACAAACTCCCAAATAAGTATTTGGATCTAGATTGGTTGAATTTTTAAGTAGAACACTAAAATTAAATTCTTAGAAAAAGTTATTATTTGGATAGGAGTGATGCTACATGAATGGATTAACGAATTGCCGCTGGTTTTTGCAAGAAATGTTGTTTTATTTTATGTTATCTTTATTCGGAAGCATACCGCACATAGGGGCTGCAGAAAACGCAGACAAAAACATAAAATGAGGACTTAAACGCTTGTTCATTTTTCATATTTTCAAATATTTTCTGGTTCTACCTTGTCACTAAGGGATAAAAATGTTTTTAGAGTGATTTTAAATAAAATTTTCTTGTGTTCTTTACTTACAGTTAAACTTCTAACATTTTAGCGCTTAGTTAAGTTTTCGTTAAATATCACACCTATTCTTGAAATTTCTTTTTTAAGAGATATATTCTAACTTGTTCAAATTAAGAAATTTTTTAAAATCTAGAAGTAGACTAATTTCATCAGAAATATGCTAATTAACCAAGAAACACCCTGGAAACTTTCATATTACCTTATGTCGAATAGGTAGGTATGTCGGTTGCGAGATTCTATTTTCTTGAAATTATCCAATTTAATTAAAAAAATTAACAGTAGGTACACAGAAACTTCTTACCTGTACCACACTTCTGTGTAGGTACTTGTCGGTACTACTACATTCGTTATTAAATGATACGGTGTAATTTAATCCAGTAATTTTACTTTGTTACCCTAAATAATTAAATTTCTTTTGTAACGTAAAATAATTAGTAAAACAATTCCGCTACCCTGTCAGAATGCCTAGGAATTTGGTAACAAGTCTACAACATCATCTCACATTTTAGGCGACACGCACACCAGATTAAATTAAAGCAATAATTTATCGACATTTTTTCTCCTAGTAGGTACATGCATATTTTATACGTACACAGTTCTTTAAAATATTCACGTCAATATGAAATCGATCAGTAATCTTACAATCACATTTTCATACTCAGCTGTTGTTGAATAGATTTGCACAAAACAAACGTTTCAATATGCGTTTCCGGCGAATTTCCTCGTTCTAGCTTATATTGGACAATATTTTTTCGTAAACATCTGCGCCTATAAATTACCCTCCTGGTTCTTCTAATTAATTTAAAAAAAAACGCCAGATATTAAAAACTGATAATCCTCCTGCCATTTTTCTTATCAAGTTTATTACAGCCCGGTAGTTTTCAAGGTACGTAAATTGAAAAATAATCGATCAATATTTGGATAGCATTATTTTTCATTGTAATGGGAAAGCAAGATAGTACTTCGTTTACAAGGTTATCAATTCTTAGTAGGGCACCAACAAAATAATGTGTCTGTTTTATCAAAACAATTTTTTTAGTGGCTACGTGTATAATTTTAACTCAATAAATGATAGACTTAAATAACATCGATAAGGTTAAAATTGCATTTATTTAAATCGTGATGAAAGTTTAATGACGTAATATTCCAGTTGGAATGATATAGAACCACGGTTTAAATATTAATAACATTATGTAGTTTTGAACTTACCAAGTCAACTGATAACATTATATTGTATCCGTGCGGAAACTAGAATTTGACAATCTCAATTAATTGCATTGTGGCGGTTCAAATTTTATTCAAAACGCTCACCACAAAGAGAATAATAATATTGAAATGTTCCATAAAAGTAATAATTAAAGTACTAATAGAAACGGAATAGCTTTTATATTATTATTTTTATTTGCTGACTGACCTTCAGTTTTATAGAAAAACACTAATAATTAACCTTTTCTCTTAATTGAGCGGATAGTCTTCACTTTAAAAGTGATTTATAGACCAATAGAGAAATGTTTAAAATTCTTTCTAAATCCGGAACCGTTTCTGGTCTCTGATGAAGCTTTTTTGCGCATAATGCATATAGATAATAATTTCTTCTGGTACTTGGCTCATATTGCGAAAATGCAACGATTTTCTGCTTTTCCAAAAAGTACAAAAATTGGAGGAAGTGGAGGTATATCCCTTCAAGGGCGGATCCAGGGGGGGGCATGGGGGCATAAACTGCCAATGAAACGACCCAATTCCAGTGGTTTCCAAGGGAATTTCCTTCCACGATGTTTATTCCCAGTTTCTTCGTCTGGTTTCCAACCATTGAAAAAGACGACTTCGTGTTTGGATGCAAGAGATTTCCCTAACTTCAAATTTAAGTGTATCCTTTCAAGACAATTTTCAAATTTTTAGAAGGTTCTATGCTACGTTGAATTTCTGTATTCAAATTATCAATTGGCATACAATATTGATCAGCATTAACAATTTTATTTGTTTCAGCAGTTCATAGAATACAATGCCCTTGCGGTTCCATCAACAACACAGCATACCCATTATTTGATGAACACCTGTTTTAGAATTTTCCCACGGTAAAATAAGCTGCTTTTTATTACCACATTTTTGTAATCATAACTTTCATCTCCAATAACCAAGCAGTCCAAAAATAACTCTTTTCAGACGATAAAGATTTGAAGCGCATTATGTAAAGTATTTAATCAAATAATCCATTACATTTTCTTCATTGAATTCGTGTGGCATCAAAATAGTTTTAAGTTTTGACACAAAGCAACCCTTTTAATTATCATATAAAGCAGTGATCTGATAATATAATCCAAGTTTAATACTGCCGCCATTAACTTTCAATATGTGAGGGCCATAGTTGTTCAGCCTGACAGAGGGGGATGGTTATCGTAGTAACCTAATTAAGATTTATCGAAGTACTTCTTCTTCTCGAATATTTTAACTGGACGTTCTTATGTTGCTTGCCGATTATTGACATGAGATAAAGAAACTCCAGTACTATGAGTCCGAGTTTATTGTGGTGTTTCACACTGGATACGATTTCCAAGACTTTTGATTTATATATTTCCAATATTGTATTGCTTTCATATTTCCTACAAATTAAAATCTTATCTAATTTTTCTGGATTACTTACTATGTATGCTCGTTATATTTTTCGTAGTTTTCTCGTACAAAACTCATAGATTTGTCATGGTTGCATATGATATCAAAAGCAATCATATTGTATGGTATTAATAACGTAGAAAATAGTAGGCACTTGTTTAGTACCTTTTTTTTCGGGACAACGCAACGTGAAAATCTATTAGCTCATAAAAAATAATATTCTCAATTGGAGAGCTAATCAGATGTACTTTTGAAGGCGAATTCGATTTGTAGACTCGCAACAGACACGTTTTTATTTTATTTTTAACTATCACGTTTTCTTTTCACAAGTCAACCCGTATCTATCAAGAAGGATTCATGCCCACTTCTTGTATCCTTGACGATCTTTTATTTATTACTTTTACTGAACGGGTTTGCCGCTTCTCTATTGTTTCAAACTTCACCTGCGTTCTTTGAAAAGATATTAACACTTCTTGTATCCATACCCGAGGTGTTAAAATGTGTACCTATAACCTGAATAATCTTATCAACTTAATAGTTAGTCATAGTTGAAATATGTTAAAATGATCGAGTACAATTAAGTATTTCGAAAGAATTAATCACAATTTTTTTCTAAATCTTCTTCTCGGCCGTTTTTGTCCACTGCTGTGCTGTGGTTGTTGGTCATAACTCCCTATAATTGCACACTATCGTCCGATCCGATGGGGATAGGTTACCAGATGCAAAAATAAGAGCGTGTTGTTAGTACTTACGACTGAGGAACCGTGATCCTTCTCTCACTTTCTAAATATTTTGACTATAATATAGAATAGATGATGATCTATTATTTAACGTGGGTTCTAAACCACGGGAAGCCTAATATACATATTTCATGTCGCGAAGGATTCTTCTAGTCGATTATCTCTGTTAAAAACTCGATACTTGGAATGAAAACCTCATTTAGACTTTTTTTAGGAAGTATCCATCGAGCACTTAAACTCATCTAACAAGCATATTTGTCTTTCTAAATATTCCAGGGATGTTTTGTATAAACTTGTTGAAATTTGTCACACATATAATATGGTCTACGTTTCTTCAATATTCTTCATCTTCTACCTTTTCTAGAAGCAATGCTCTTCTAGTAGGCCATAAGGCCTGTTATTTTGCAACATCTGCGTCGTTTCCTTAGTAGTGTTAGAAACTGTGAGCATATAAATATTTTACATCCATCAGGTAGTTTGCTAGACTTGCCTTCAGATGTGTCTGTATCTTGTTTTTTTATGTTAATGGTGGCAATTCACTAACCAAGTCGTTTTCTTCTTCTTCTTCAATATTGAAGATCAATATTGATTCCAAGATATTCGTAATTCACAGTACTGGAGTTCTCTTTGTTTTAGAGATTCGTTTGATTGATTGAAATGCCGACATCAAAAAGTATGTGAACCACGAATATAGCAGTCTTGTTTTGCTGTAATTAATTAAAGTTTATTAATTAAATTCAACAAAATTACAAAACTATTTATGGCTTCAGTTCTGATTGAGCAAATAAAAAAAATTAAAATTTTTCACTTAATTGACTTCACATCTACTTTCATTAAGTCGACATCATGATGAAGGCTGTTCTGTATAATGTGAGCAGAATCACCAATTCGATAAGGTTGTTATTATTCTTGTTATTTTTATATTTAAAAATAAAAGTTTTAACCAAACACTTCTACAAATTTCATACTTCATCAAATGAATGATCTATGCCTATGTTATTTTAGTATTGCTTGGTTGTAATTTTTAAGTCGTAGCGAAAGTAAGGGTTTAAATTATGATGATCTGGTATCAATCATCAAATTTGGTATGAATATACTTAAGTATGATTAGATTTGCACGTTTGTTAAATGCTTCAAATCAGTTTAAAGCTTTTCTAGATACTATATATTTTGAACTGTGCCGTAGCTCTTGGATGTACCTGGCTAAAAGCTCCGCGAGAAAAATAGTACATGCAAATTATTATGTTTAATCTCAACAGATGTCTATCTGTTTATAATTTTGTAGGAAATGAAAGTTTGAACATAAAGGTTCCCGACAGTATATAAATTTATCTTCAATAGTTTAGACGGTGTCGGTGTTAGTCAGTGATAGCTATTCAAGAGTTAAAATCTGCTACTTTGAACGTTTTTGAACTGAAAAATATTTGCTCTTGCGAACTTTTTTGTACAAAATTTTACTCCCTACGAAATTGTCTACAGTATATAATTTTTTTCGTATTTGTTACGGTTTTCGCAGTGTTTATTACTTGTTGGAAGCATATTTATTAAATTTTAGCACTCAAACGACGCGACGTCGAGTTGATTAAAAAAGGACAATAAGAAGTCCACGCAGAGTAACTATTTAATAACAAAAACATAGTAATTATAATTGAAATGAAAGCAGTAGAAATGAGAACATACGGATGGTAAAGAATTCTCGATCCGATGTTCAGGGCGAGGAACGTAAGAATTTTATTGGGCTCAAAGCATGCAACAAAGTAAATATTAAACGTGGTCCGTAATTAAAAAAAAAAGACACCACCTTACTACTCGAGATGGGTCCACAAATCAGCTCCCTTACGATAATAAATCTTAATGTAAATTTGTTTTTGTTTATCTCGGCTTTCTAAAATTGCTTTTATTATTAAATTTGAAAACTATTTCCTTCGTCGTTTTGAGATTTAAAAATTTGTTTTAGGAAAACAATCAACAGTTGTTAAGTTTTATCGATTGGCACTCGATAAAACGTTAATAAAAAGAAAACATTTAAAAATTCATAAGGTATAATATTACGAATTCTCACATCGCCGAAAGGTTAAGAATAATTCAAACTTTGCAAATGACGTTTTCAATTTTCCAGGTCAGCAAGAAAAATCTTAATTTTCCTTCAATATTCAAGTTTCAATGAACAAATTTAATAATTACATTTTTTAACACCCTGTATAACAAAGAGATGGGTAAATCATATTAAAATTATGTAGTTGAGAGATTTCTTTTACAAAGTTTAATTTTCTCAACTTTTTTCATTTTTCTTTTGCTTAACTTTTCTCATATTTTTTGATATTAGAGACAATTTTGTGTTAAGTTTGCATAAAGGAGTTGCATGTTTTCGACATTGTAATTTATTTATTTGTGTTTATTTTACAAACTTTTTGTTTTATTGGTTAGTGATAAAATTCAATATTTGAATTGCTTAGATTTCATAAAAGAATCATAATTTTCTTTATGACGTGTAGAAAAGGGAAATCGATATTAACATCGTGTCCCCGTCGATTTCGTTATTTTAGTCTTCTTTCGGAAAATTTTATTTTTTTCGTTACACTTAATCAAAATAAATGTATTATTTTAATTTCGGTTAATTGGATATCGCAGCTGGTTTTCATTACGATCCGTAAAAGGGTATCATGTTGGATTAGACTTATTAGAGCAACGCGAATTCTTAAGGTGGCACCGTAAGCTAAAAGGCCAAAATTTGTATTATGCTTTGTGATTTAGTGCGAATTTATAATTTTAGAAAGCCAAAAACAAACGATATTTATCTACTATATTTATCTAATGGAAATTTTAATAATCAGAAAATTCAAATTCCCCTTTGGCAAACAAATTTACTATTTGCAAATTTTGTTGCGTCGCTGCACCGTGGGGATACTTCAAGTTCAGCAACTCAAAACAACCTGTTTGTCTTTTGTTTTGTATATATGTGATGTTACATGATTAATCGATTATTTAGGAACAGCAGTCTCAAACTGGACTGCACCCGGGTCACATAATCATTTTCCCAATGAAAAGTGCCGAATTCATTTTTGGCGATTAACAGTAGAAACTTGATGAAAATTTCTGAAAAATCTGGGTAGGAAATATAATTTTTCATTCATTTTAATAATTAATCTGAAAGCCTGTGAATTTAATTTTTTATTCTTCCCGAATAGAAATTTACGTAATCTGGAAAATCAACAAAGCAGGAAATAAGCTATAATTCAATTCAGAAAGATTTTCATTTCGTGATCATCAATACTTTTATTTCTTTCCGTAACGCAAGATTTGGCATTTGAGAACTTACGAGGCTGGTCGAATTTTATGTGCAATATAAAATCAATTTGCGGATGGCACGAAATGCATACTAAAGGACCTCAATTTTGAGACCTCTGCGTTGGATGAAGCGTCGAATAAAATTTTTTAAATTGCAGCTTACGTTATTATTTTGTTGTTCATATTGCGGCAAAAATAACTGTTTGCGTGACTAATGCGCTTTGTATTCAGCTAAAAAATAATTCTTTGTTCCAAGCTATCACCGAATGGGTCCGACTGCATTTATTTGGTTGTCTCCTTTGTTTCTATGGGGGTTTAATTTATGTTGCAGTGTATAACGAAATCCACTCGATCCCTGTTCACCTTCAATGCAAGGTAGACGTGATTCTTCTGGTTATTTTATTTTTTACCGCTTTCTTCGTCTGCATTGCCCAGGGCGACTGGAAACTGCTCTTGCTGCAAATCCGCTGCTCCAAGAAGTTACTGGCCTCTACTGCATCAGCTGTTGTGTGTTTATTGTAAATTTTATTTCTTTGCTCCTTATATTGCTTCACATAATGGTAGATACAAGGGAGGATATTTCTTTATTGCCATATATTTTCGTTTACACAACTGTTGCATAATAATAGCATGTGTGTGTTTGTTTCTTAACAATAATTGCAAAACTTAGTATGCATTTAGGTTATACAATTTTTGCAATTATTAAAGAAATTTAATTTCGATGCTCGATGCATTGGATACGTTGGCTGTGTTATTGACTCAAGTATTTTTGCATACACATTCATTGCACATACATAAAACCAACATAGTCGTGATAGCTATATTGAGCTTGCTTACATTTCAATGGCAGAATATGTAATTTCTTTGTTTCTAATAATCCTTGCGTAAAAATTGTTCGTTGGAATTTTATTAACATAAGCACTTTATGTATTATTTCAATTTTAGTAATCATTAACGTTTCTTTCTATGCAAAGTAGTAGGTATTTTACGTTACCTAACGATAATTATTGACTTTTAATGTAATTGTGGAAGGTCGTTTTTCTGTAACGATATTCTAATGAACAAAAATTCTAAATGTGAGTTATTGGAAATAACAAGGAAATTACTTTTTTCCATTGTCTGAAAAAATGTTTAATCAGGCAACCATTTTTACAGCTAAAACCTTAATAAATCTGGAAAATTAGTTGCAACAAGAAAAAGCTGAAGCAAGCAACGCCATAAATTGTGATGATATTATAGGCGTTTTGCTTATTTAATGAAGGATGACCAACGGGAATGGTCGTGAAACTTCATTATTCATCAATTTACCTACTCACGAATTTAATAAGTTTTAATCTGCAATTACAATTAATCATGGAATTAAAATTTGCCGTATAAATTTGAGTCATCTTATGATTCAAATCCTTCATAAATTCAGGTAGACGATGACTATGGATTCGCCGTATTAAAAATTGAAGCAACCAATACTTTATTATTACATTGGGATTTACTGCAAAAACAAACGCGTAAATTCACTTTGGAAACTTCTTTGCTTACTCGGTCCAAAGAGTGCAAAATTTGTTCAATTCTTCGGTCCAAATAAATATGTTTGTCTCGAGAGGTTTAAAACTTATGGAAATCATTTAAAATGTAACACAGGATCCTAAATGATAGCAAAAGTTGCAGAGGGGAGTTACGTATTTTTATACGAGCTTTTATATGAATACAGCCAGTTATTTTTTTCTAGAAGTCTAAAACGATTCTGCTGTTTTCATCTTAAACGCCCCTATAGATTTAACACACAACCTTTGTCGCTAATCCATTAAAAATTAGATTTGAATTTCTGTTAAACCGAAAAAATACCTTAATCATTATTGATCTTCTTTCAAAGTGATGTATTGACTTACTTGAGAATCTTAACGCTATCAATTGTGTAAAAAAATATAACCTCGAGTTGATTTACTTTTCTATTGGTATTTTTACAAATGAATTTCCTTTATTATGAAAGTTCACATGTACCTAAATACCTTTGCTTAAGGTTTCCTTAGCAACGGAAAGCTTGGAAAATGAAGATGAGCTAAAATTTAAGTATGTAGACAGTAATAATTAATGCATTCAGAAGAGCATTTACGAATTTTACCTCCGCTAAACGTTACAATCTTTTAAATTAAATAATACCACGTCCTCTACTTTTTTCTCATTTATGCAGTTTAGCAAAGCGCAAAAGAAAAATTACTCTTGTGTTTAATAGGACAAACTGAAAACTCACAAAACAGTTTTCTTGTGTGATGTTAATTTGTAGGTTAATTTGTGCTAAATAAAATAATATTTCTTGTGCATTAAAAAGTAACATAAAACCGCCAAATCTTGAGAGAAATGAACTTAATGAGGGAAGAAAAAGAGAAGGAAGAAAACGAGAAAATTATACTTTATATTCGCAAGACGCTTTTAAGCAGTTAAAATTCGCACGTTACAACACAAATAAGAATAGCTAAGATTAAACATCTCAAGATTTGTGGGGGTAAATCACTGGAAGAGATTTATAATATTTAATTAATTAAATAGTACCGAAGTCGAACCTTTATATGAAATATGTGACGTCACATTCGCTGCATGTCGATTTAATTTCATCATTTTTTGTTTCCAAAAAGAAACATCGACGAAAACATTAAATAATCGAAAAACTCCGTTATAGCTGCCAGATTATCGAGTGATAGATTAATAATCAATAATGTGTAAATAATTTTTACACATGTTGGTATACAAATTTGTTATTAATTGACAAATTTTTACTTCAAAATAGAATCCAATATTATTTGAAAAATAATCTTTTGCACGTTTTCAACAATTATAACTTCTTCTTCAACTTACTTAGTTTAAGCCTTAAAAGGTACATTTTCAAGCCGAATATAACTTTTTGACCACATTAGAAACTTTTGCTTACAAATCCTATATCACTTCCAGTGATTTCCTTCTAACGCCACTGATAATAATTATTTAATAAGATCAAAACATGTAGTAATATGGAAGGCGAAATAAAGATTTGAAAATAAGGCAGCATATAAGAAACACATTGAAAAGCAAACAAACAAAACGATAGGAGTAGAGAAATCGCCTGTGTAGTCGTCTGATTTAACCCTCTAAAACTTACAGAAAGAATTTTAACAGTTTAACCGTGACGTGGGTCTTGGGTCATGTAAACTCCCGCAGTGATTTTTTAACGTTAAGATTGCAGATAATTCCAAAAGCTTCTCCCATTAAAAAAAAAGAGTTTTCGTTCAATAATACTTGAACCGAACGAATACTCTCTGTGGGAGGGAGTCTCAAGTCAAGTATAGACTGAAAAAACAATATCGAATTAACTTTTTGTTCAATTTTTTTCGATTAGTTACCTTTGTTATTTTATTATGCCTTAATTTCAGTTTTATGTTTCCGTTAATTTTTGTTTATATCTACAGTAAATGTTTTGATCCATTGTTTATTCTCATTTCCTTTACTGTTTCAATAAAAAAGTGATTTAACCGTCATTACTTTTGTTGGAAAAATTATTACTCCATTGCTTGTCAGATACCTAATTGTTTGGTAAAATATTATTTTTTGATATATTAATGATGGGTTGAATTATTTAACGCAACAGTTAGCAACTTAAATAATTTTTAAAATACCTACCCGTTAAAACTTTTTACCACTAGAATGATTTTTTCGTAATTACTATTTTGGACAACTTTTGAGTTTTGAATTATTAATTTACTAATGCATAATTAATTTGCTTTTAAATTTTAAACTACGCTTATTGAAATGTAAATTGTGCTGGTACCAGCGTTCCTCTATTGGAATTTGTGAAGGAGTTGTGGTGAAATTAATTAAGGGTGCCATATGATCATCAACGGTGCAGTTTACTTTTGGGAACGGATCCAAATAATGTAGGAGTACAAAAGTTTGAAAATCAGCAGCTGCAAAAATTACCTTAGACATGCATTATACAAGGTAGCATCAGGAATACCAGCAGTTGTAATGTACCTAATATTATATTATGTTAATTACATATCGGAAGAAAGGGTTGGAAAGTAGTAAATTGCAGGCAAATAAAACCATAATAATTATGGTCGTTACAGTTGGTTTTTCATTTTATTTTTTATTCATAAAACAGCTTTCTCATCATTTGAACCTACGTATGTCAAAAATATTTTGAAGTTTTCTCGTATAATCAAATTTACCTCTGAATGCATTGATTTGCAAATTTGAATATATAGGAATTTCTTTTATTTAGGAATTAGTAGAAATTTAATTATAAAATATTCGAAAGGTTTTCTTCTCCCCTTATGGTTGAAAGCGGTAGTTTCTGCATGAGGGTTGCTAATATGTGAAGGGTGTGTGATTAATATATTGGTTATCGCTGATGTTTTGTATTGTTGTATTTTTATTCACTAAATTTTGCTTTGTCTTAAATACGTAATATACTCGTACATGCATGCACAAGGAAAAATTTTTTTTTTATATCGTGTTCAATTAAGAAGTCATAGATTTTAATTCACATTTTAACAAGGTCATGTAACGGATCTTTTTATTATTATTATTGCAAAAACTGCTATGCGTATTTTGGGTTATTATTTTGATTTAGATTTTCCAATTTCAAATTTTTTTGTGATGGAAACTGAACATTATACTCGGTATTGATTTTCTTGGAGTATTAATATTTCAGGTATTTCAGAGGTTGATAACTTTAAGCCATATTAATCTATTTAACGTAACCTTGCTTCTAATGCATTTTTCATTAGGCATTTAACACGGTGTCTTATTTTAAAACCTTTTATCATCATTTTCCATACTTAAATTTCAACGGAAGCGTTTAACGGGTTGTAACTAATTTAGTCTAATTTTACAATATGTAGTATCTTTTATGAGTTACGAATGAGAAATATAACAGTAAATATAATGGTTTGATGGCAAAGGTTTGACTAGGCAAATTTTACAGTTTTTCGAAACGCCGAAGGTTTCGATCATCTAATTTTGTATAGTAATTGATGCTGCATCATGTGCTTGTCTATTAATTAGCAATTACATCCACATACCATGCAGTAACGTTGACGAACCCTTTTCGCTTCTTGTATAATTATTTCCGATTTTAACATACTATTAATTATTCAGCCATTAACATTGTTACTAACTACGAGTGCATGTCTTCGTTAAATCGATTACTGTCAGCACAATACACCGTTTCAATTCACAATATAATACATGCATGCCGCCTAATCAAGTTTCTCGACTTGCGAAACAAGACTCCTAATTAATAGTCCAATTTTCTCTCTTTGTAGAAAAGTCGGTAGATGTGCTTTCATTACTGGAGCTATCAGCAAGATGTGTTGCATCTCATATTCCTTTCGAATTGGTGGAACGCGTGTTTCCACCAATGCCAGAGGAATTGCAATTAAGAATTGCATTTTGGAGTTTTCCGGACAACGAAGAAGACATACGACTTTATTCTTGTCTGGCAAATGGATCGGCGGACGAATTTGCTCGTGGAGAAAGCTTATATCGATCTCATAGTGTCAAAGATCCTTTACAAATAGGTGAGTTTTAATTTAAATTTTAGTCACGCACCGAACCAAAATAATTTCGTTAGTCATTGATTGCTAAGGATACAAATTTGAACTGACCATAGATCTATTTGCAACGCATTAGCATGCAATGTTACTAAATTTATTTTCTGGATTAATTCTAATTTAGTTCGTTAGTAAGTTAGATCATTGGTTTATTATTACATTAGCATGGACGATGGATGAGATTTCAAGAATGCACTATTTGCACCTTTTATTCGTGGATGCTGTGTTTTGTAAATAAGCCAGGTATACAAAAATGCTTTTCATTTTGTAAACTCGTTTACCGAAAGTCTTGACTTTTTGGGGTGGCAATACAGCGGGAGTCAATATTTTGTTTATTTTCAGGATTCCATTTGTCTGCCAGCGTGCACCAGTCACCGCGGGGTATCCACAACGTAGCCGTGACCTTCGACCGTCGTCGCATCTCGTCCTGTAATTGCACCTGCAACTCCACCGCCTACTGGTGTTCGCACGTCGTCGCCGTCTGCCTTACGCGGATTCATTGGGTCAGTCACCTTAATATTGGTTATATTATTATTTATTCTTAGCTTTCCGTCGTCGTCTTTTTTTTCCCTAATACGAAAAGCAAAACAATAACATCTTCCAAAACCTTACGCAATTTTTCATTTTTAGTCACATCTTGTAACGTTAAGAGCTCCGGTATCAGAATCTTTGGCACGTTTACAGCGAGATCAGCTTCAAAAGTTTGCTCAATATTTAATCAGCGAGTTACCTCAACAAATTTTACCGACTGCTCAAAGAATTCTCGACGAACTGTTGAGTTGTCATTCAAATGATATCAATAATTTATCAGGAGCGCCTGATCCAACAGCTGGAGCATCTCTAAGCGAGCAAACATCGTGGTGTTTAGATGAAAAAGCTTTGCATGATAACATCAAAAAAATTCTGATCAAATTTTGTGTACCCGCACCGATAGTCTTCAGGTTTTAAATTTTCTCCGAGGTTTTTATGTTTTAACTAAATCGTCATCATTTTAGCGATGTTAATTATTTGAGTACAACTGCACCTCCAGCTGCTGCAGAATGGACCTCTTTGTTACGACCGCTAAGAGGAAGAGAACCAGAAGGAATGTGGAATTTGTTGAGCATAGTGCGGGAGATGTTTAAGAGGAACGATCGAAATGCGATTCCGTTATTAGAAATAATAACAGAGGAGTGTTTGGCTTGCGAACAGGTGCTTAATGTTTTGAATTCAAGTTTGCATGCCTTCATATTTTAATTACTTTTAGATTTTGGTATGGTGGTTTAATACTAAAGTTGCACTTTTGAATGGCGGTTCCGGTCATGGCGGAAGTGGCGGTGGTAAACACAATAATGTAAATAGCAACAGTCACGCATCCCAACATGCATGTTCTTCATTATGTGACGAAATTGTGATTCTTTGGAGATTGGCTGCTTTAAATCCAGCTTTAGCTCCGCAAGAACGCGATATGTTACATAATCAGTTTTCAACTTGGCACATGAAAATAATGGAAAAGGTTAGCAAGAGTAGACTGGGTTCGTCCAATCAATCCAATTTAAATAAGAACGGTGCATTTAAATTGGATTTAGAAGTTTTTACTGGATTTAAACCGGCAATTGAGGCTTGTTATTTGGATTGGGACGATTATCCAATGCCTGGAATTACTTTTACACATGATGCAAACCCAATGTATCATTGTCCTTTCGCTGGATTTCGACATGGAAGCGATAATCGTTCCGAAATTGTTGCTCAAGTAAATTCGAGTCAGGCTGTATTAAATAATGAACATCCTCATGTCAGCAACCACCATTTACACGGCCATCATCATCAGCATCATCATCCTGCTCATCACGGTCCTCGATGTAGAATCACAAGATTTCATATCACTGTAATGGGTGTTAATCCCCTAGAATACATCGCACAACCGCAACTCGAGTATTCCAGAGATGGAACGAGATCGAGCATCAGCAGTGAGGGATTTTGTGACGACGATGTTAGCATAATAAAAGAAAACAGAAGATTAATGCCTGTAGCGTTTAAATCACTGGATTCTGATTCTCAAGAAGGCGGTGGTAGCGATTCTTCTAGCAACAGTAGCAGTGCAGAATTAACGGCCCCATCGAATCGACAATCGGCGAGTAGCGACGAATGCGATTTAAATAAAAAAGCCGTGCAAGATAATAACGCAAATTTACAATCGACTTCAAAGAAATCTGATTTAGAATGGCCAATTCATGGCGAAACTTCGTCCACTAGAAGACCTTCCAAAGGTGATTCATCATCATCATTATCATCAAATTCAGATTCTCCTCCATCCGCTGACGATTACAACGTTTATTTCTTCAATGCAAAAGATCCGTCAACTTCTGGAAACGATGCTAATAAAGATCCATCCAAACCATGTGGTGGCGAAGACGTGGATAACAAAACATCGGTGTTCGCCAATATTAAACCCGCCGACGATCCTTGGGATGTCTTGTTCGCTCGAGCTGAAGGATTACACGCTCATGGTCACAATAGGGAAACCTGCATGCTGGGAGTAAAATTAGCCGAAGAACTACTAGCAAATCCACCCAACCTTATGATAGAAATACCGGCGCTTCCAAAACGAAAAGGTAAAAAGCAGCAAGTTAATCCCGCCTCCCACCAACTTAGCTGCTTGGCGTCTGCTACTCTTGCTAAATGCGCATTTCTGTGCAGCGTTTTAGCAGAAAATCAAGAATATTTTCATTTGGCGTTTAAAGTAGGAATGTTTGGCCTGGAAATGGCAAGGCCCCCGGCAAGCACTAAACCATTAGAGGTGAAACTCGCTAATCAGGAGTCTGATCTCGTGAATCTCTTAAAAAAGATACCACTGAGCCGTAAGGAATTAAAAATTCTTAGAGAAAAAGCGGAACAACTTAAAGAAGGAACTTTAAAATCTAGAGGAGAAGCGTTGTTACCGATTATGTTGGCTAGTTTTGTGTTTGATGCTTTGGTGATGCCGAACGTGGTGGGACGAGATCGCGGCAAAGTTTTTATGGTTAGGTTGCCATCAGACGAAGTGCTTGGGTTTGAAGCTGCCGTAGCCGCTTTAGGTCTAAAAGCTAACGTCTCGGAAGCAGATCACCCTCTTTTGTGTGAAGGTACTCGAAGGCAAAGGGGAGATCTTGCAATTAGTTTATTGGTGTTTTATAAAGATGATACTTGGAAAGTGGCACGAATTATGGATCGATTGTTGGATAGAGAAATTCACTTGCTGCTTAAATCTCCGATAGTCAGTTCTTATTATTCCAATAATCCACCCATCAAAGGTTTTTCGATGTTTAAGCGAGATGAAGCTGAAAAAATGAATTCTCCATTAGTCTTTATGCCACCTTCTGAGATGCTGCCTTGTGATATGAGTAAGTTTTAGCAAATTATTCTTTGAAATTGTGCTGAGAAATGTTTTTTAGATCCAAGTAGTCGACCTCACAGCACAACAAGCGCGGAAATTGAATCGGGTATGTCAAATGTAACGTTGGGACCTTCGTCATCGGTAGTGCCATCTCAGGGTTCATCTTCTCAGACAACAACCAGGACAAAGGAGTTTCGATATAAAAAGAGAGCATATCCATCCATTCCTAACCAGCCATCTGAGGCAGGAGCACATTTTATGTTTGAATTGGCAAAGACAGTTTTAGTCAAAGCTGGTGGAAATAGTAGTACGTCGTTATTTACTCAACCGTCTACTAGCCAAAACCATCATGGTCCTAATCGGGCATTACATATATGCGCCTTCCAATTGGGACTTTATGCTTTAGGATTGCATAATTGTGTTAGTCCAAATTGGTTGAGTAGGACTTACTCTTCCCATGTGTCATGGATCACAGGTAAGAAAGTTTAAATTTATAAATTGTTTTGGTATTTTTGAAGCCATAATTGACTTTTTTTCATCAATTTTGTGATGAACTAGATTTTAAAACCTTCAAAACTTTCGTTATTTTTTTAAATTTTATTATTATAAATCGGGTACAATCTGGGACACTTTATTTTTCTGGGACAGCGTTCCAGAAACTGGAACCTGTCCCTGCCATTCCCATACGGTTGGTCTCTAGTCATATCTAAAATTATAAAAATTAAAGTAACATTCACTTCTAAACAAAAATGGCTACCTTATAACAAAATTGAACAAAATGCATGAAGTAAGAAAATTCACAATAAATATTATTAATTAATACTCCAACAGTTTTATATAAATAATTATAGTATTTGGTGATATCTTTTAGGTCAAGCCATGGAAATTGGAGTTTCGGCGATTTCATTTCTTATTGAAACATGGGAGGGTCATTTAACGCCTCCAGAAGCTGCAAGTATAGCAGATCGTGCATCAAGAGGATGCGATCCCAATTTAGTACGCTCTGCAGCCGAATTGGCTCTTTCGTGTTTACCATATTCACATGCTCTTAATCCGAATGAGATACAAAGAGCTATATTGCAATGCAAAGAACAAAGTGATGCAATGTTGGAGCATGCATGTCATACAGTAGAATCGGCAGCCAAAGGAGGTGGTGTATACCCTGAAGTTCTCTTTCAAGTTGCCAAATATTGGTACGAATTGTATGTCAGACATACGCCTCCGGGAGAGTTATTAGTTATAGAAAACGATGTGGTTTCACAAGATCCTTTGACTGATCCTTTAATTGGACTTGTGGATCCGAATTCTGGAGTGGATCATCAACCGCAAGGACCTCCAGGAATGCCACCACCAAATCAAGGATCGGTTATGAGTAATAATGGACCTGTTGTTGTTACAACAGCTCCACCACCACATTTTCAACATCCTTCGAACATCACAACTTTAGCCCCATTAGGGATGACGGTGCCGTATGCCGTGTCACCGTATAGTTTTGCAGTTCAAGGTATTCATCCTCATCGGCAAATAAGTTATGGGGGCCCTATACACCCCCATGCTGTACAGTTACATCAGCCATCTCCACCTCATATGCAAATGTACTTGCCGCCCCCACAATTTCAATACCCACCTCATACCAATAACCAACAGTTCCCCACCGGACAACAACCCCCGTATCCCAACATGACACCTCCACAGCAAGGCGGTTATCCCGTTCAGTCAAATGCCCCTTCTCAATATCAGCTTCCTCCACCAGTCCAAGCAACTTATGCTGCAAATCAGGCTTCATCCTACACCAATATGTCGCCCAACGCCGCCACTCAAATGCAATCAAACATTCAATATTACGGAACAGCCGTAACAATTGCCCAACCAACAAATCTTCGCCCAGGTCCGGTACCTTCTGGTCACTTATTTCCCATCGCAATTGCTACAAATGTGCCTGGTAATAACGGACCGCAAGCAATCTCTGCAAGACCTCCACCTCACAGACAACAATCTCACGAATTCAGTCAAGCACAGCTTAGATATCTTTTAGCAGCTTATCGTGTAGGAATGTTGGCATTAGAAACTTTGGCAAGAAGAGTACACGATGATCGCCCCCAAGCAAAATATGCTCGTAATCCTCCATATGGAGAAGATGTCAAATGGCTGTTACGCATCTCAAAACATTTAGGTAAGCAGCTTAATTTCACTTTGTTTTGTATTTGTAGTGAGAACATTTTTGTTACAGGTAGCCAATATCTTCACCAATTTTGCGTATGCGTCGTTGGTTCTATAGTGAGTCCGTTTGTGTTGCATGATGTGGCAATCGAAGCTGCTCAATTTCTTGCTCGCAATAATCCTGCTTTAGTTATGCAACATTTGCGAGCAAATCTAGGATCACTGGTTGCAAAATGTCAGCAGATGTATATTCAGTGTATGCATCAGAAATTGTACCATCTGACGCCGGCAGATTATGAAGACTTTGTTAGTATTGTATGTACGGCGAGGGCCGCATTTCATATAACGCCTGAAGGTAGTGGTCAGTTTAAGGAGTGGTTGCAGTCGATTAGAAGGTGAGTCTTAATGTACTTAAGTTTGTATGACGACATTGAATAAGGAACAGGGAGAATGTTGAATAAGTTGAAGGGTGTTCTTGTTTCTAGGGTTGTGTAATTATACTAATTAATGATACTTTTTTGTTGTAGGTCGAAATCGTGTAAGAAAGATTTATGGACGCAAATAAATACCGCTCTACAGGCAAACAGCAAATGACAAAGGTCAGTTGTAGGTGGTCAGTGTAGTACAAGTTTTCACAGAGTTTCTCAAGATCAAGTGGAGGAATCCGATTTGCAGTTACCTTCTGAAGGTTATCAGATTTCCGTACCGCCGCCAAACGTTTGTCCATACCCAATATTTATTAATACAGGTCTTCCAGCTACAGTTGCTGTTGTAAATTCGGAACAATTAGATAGGAATTTGAATTACGCAGGACAGTTTTCGGTTCAACAGGAACACAATTTTGAGGTGCGTGTTACAGCTAGCATAAATGTAGATGCTAGGATTTATTCCCACATCAACGAACAACAACATTTCGAACAACACAATAGTTGAGTCGTGCAAGTAGCACACATTTTAAATTAATTTCATTCTGTTAATTTGTCTGTAAAGTATATAGCTCACGCAAGCCCAAGTTGGCAAGCTCAGGTTTCAATCATCTGCCTTTTTATTATACTCAAAATATTTATAGCAATTAGTAGTTAATTTATCCACAAACTTGTTGTTTTATTAAGTATCTAAAAGTAGGTACTACGTACGTTTGTGTAGGTGGTCTTTCAAGCGTGCGCATGTTTCGAATGCTCGATTTCATAAAACATCACATCACATTTTTAAATCAATTATTATTCGTCGTTTCGATGCATATATTCGTTCATTTGTTGGTATTTATTCCATATTAAGTTTTTAAATTTAATTTAAAAATTGATTTAGTATGTTTAAGTCACTTGATGCGCAGGTGCAAGTAAAACATTCAATTCAAATGTATATTTTCTGTACGTAAAATGTAAATTTTAAATAAATACAGCGTGGATTATTAGTAATTACGAATACTGTTTTGCCTTTCGAGTACAAATAGAAAAAAGAGGTGACTAATTAGAAGAAAACTTATTCGAGTGGCTTAAAACGTAGTTATCGTTTTCTATTCTCCATTTTTATTCAAACTCATTGTTTAGTAGTTTTTGTGATCATCACGAAAGCATCAGTGTACATGTATTTTTGACAGATGTATTTGTAAAATATATAATATTAACTACTTTTCTTACAGTAATTTAATGTTCGTAGAATTAAGTGTACATTAAAAATGGCCCCCAACCGAAAAGTGATCTCAATCGACTCATTTTTGTTTACAATCATGAATCGAATTAAGTTTAGTTATACAAAAATTTACATTTGGGATATTAAATCTGTGCCTTGGATAACAAAGTAAACTTTTCATTTTCATTCTGCCGACTTGCTTTCGAACATATTTTAAATAACTAAACTTAATTTGTCCAATTGTCCCGATGGTCTCGTTTTTTTATAATTTAATTTTTTAAGTAGCATTTTTTGTTAAATAATTTTTTCATATACATTTTTAGCATGTTTTTTTAGTTAAGTAGCATAATAATAAATTAAAAATATTTCGATTTGTGCGAAATGTGGTTTACATTAAATTTTTGGTTGTAAGAAAAGTTTTTGTTATTATTTCTAATGAGTCAAACTCAAACTAATCATGTTCTAAACATGATTACAAATTTGTTTTTATATCTAAAGGTTTTATTTTATCTAAAGAACGTTGTGTGTAAATCACATTTCAATTAGGTGTAAAGATACGAGAGAATAAGGGCTGATTTGTAAAATATATAAAAAATGAACATTACAGTTAGCTAACAATTAAACGTTTAATTTCAATTTTTTTTTTTATTTTTTAAACCATTCTTTCACTAACAATTTTATATTTTATTTTTATTAAAAAATGGTGAAATTTTTTGATAATTGGAAAGCAAATGCTAAATTTTAAAACAAGCAATTTTTAGCCCAGACTTTCCAACAAAAACAAATTTTGATATGGATCACATGGTAAATAATCGAAAAATGGGGTGAAAATTACTAATAAGTAAGAAAAACAATTTTTTTTAAATATAAAATTCTATCTTGCAGTGCTAGATTAGGGAGACCCAGACTTGCCTAGGTAATCAAACAAAGTAGGGCAAACCTGAAGCTTTCTCGAGCCCTGTCCTGTTTACAAAGAGATTAATAATTACTATATAACATTGATAGAAGCTTGTAAGAACCAATAAAATGAATTATCTCCTGTGTATCGATCTTCCTTTGTAGATTACACTTCTGTGGTTTGCCATTGCTCCATAATATGGTATACATTATGCATTGTATAATTATAATATCTATAGTATATTGTAACATTATTAGGCATACTATAGTGACTAGATTTGTGCGGCCTGAAGGCCACACTTAAAACTTTTTTTTAAATTTGTAATAAATGAATTAATCAATGGAAGGTGGGTTGCAGAGATCAGACTGAGTTTTACTTTTAGACTGATGAGTTCTGAAAGTCAATGATTGGTTCTTGCCATCAATGCAATAGTACAACTAATCTCGATGTAAATAATACTGACATTCCTTATTTTAAATAAATATTGATCTACATACAGGATGCTCTGATTTAATGGGCTCAAAATGGATGTTTTGACGATCATAGGAGAGACAGATGCATTTAAATGGGACTAACTTTTAGTAATAAAATATGAGTACCTAATCTCAATTAGTGATTTATTTGAAATTTAATAAATTATTTTTACTACAGTTCTCCCCCCCCCCCAGCTGATTCCTATAACAAATTATTGTAAAAAATTTATCCTAGTTAACCTTATCAGATCATCCTGTATGTAAAATTTACAATAAAATTATTAAATAATTAAAGGGCTTTTGTTAGAACGTGATAAGCCACACATATCCTAACATTCAGTTAACCATCAAATCATAACCAGCCACACTAAAAATATTTCAAAGAGATCATCTTATTGCATCACATAATATTATTATTACATCTTCAACTTTCAATTATTGTTGATTTCTTAAAATTTTACTTTGGTGGCTTATCATGTTTAAATAATAAGCCCTTAAATTATTCTCTTTTAAAGAAAACAAAACACTTTTTTGCTTTAGGTTTTAGTAGTGAAAATAATTCTATGGTTAGGGTCGCCAATAATGTAAATTCGGCACTACAAGTGTGGATGAATATTTTAAAGTCACGTTTATTGGTTATTATAATATAACTCTTTGATTTATTAAAATTTAATAAATGAAGTAAACGCTTAGATCATAATATTATAATATATTACATAATAATATGATCTAAGAGTAAACGTAGTTTTGAAGATTTAGTTGTTTCAACTAAATTTTTAAATTTAGTGTAGTGTTGATTTTGTTAAAAAAATTTATTTTCACTAATACTACATAATATTTTACCCAAACATTTTGTCATTGTTGTTTATACATCCTGTGACAAAGTTGTTGAAAACATTATATCAAAATATATTTCAGTTAAAAATATGCATGTAGAGGAACGGCATTTTTAGCCAAATTGTAAATCATGAGGATTGTAAAAGATTACAACAACAATGAATGGAGCTACCAAAATTGTGACAATTTTAACAATTTTTTCTTGCTGATCTTTGAGTGAAGATGATCGCCGTCCTCAGTGCATACATTGGGCTTGTTTGGATTTAGTAACATAATAAAAAAAATCTTCTTGAATAAAGATATTAAAAAAATATATTAAGAGTGAAAAGGAAAAGCTTTTTCTTGGACTGATGAGATCCACAAAATTTTGATTTTTTATACAGTTGATACCAGTATAAAAATTAATTAGAATAGAACTTTGCACTCCTAGTGAATTTTGTTTGCTGGTATTGTTCTTCTATCTCCATATTTCATTTAATTTCAAGTTGACCAGGTTAGCAAATTCAAGTTGACAAATTTGCTTGGCGCTGGTGTGCCAGAGCTGGAACGCCGATGTAGCGGCTTCATATAGGCGCCAATATGAACCCGGCGCCTGTGTTCTTTGCACACCCTGCACATGGCTAGTTATGCCACTGTAAATACATTTTTGTTGAGGATGTGATATAACATTCAACTGTTGATTCAATTGGTAAAAAGTTTTTTAAAACAAATTACCGAAAAAGTATACTACCTTGACAAATTAAAAAAAAAAATGTTCAAGTCAAATGAGCGTAAGAACGTTCATGAAAATTGAGATTGTAAGTTAAAGGCCAAATATAATTTTCCAACATTTGGGGGTAGAGTTGACAGTCCACCATAACAAAACCTGCACAATTCATTGAAGATAAAAATATAAATATCTGCATGAATTTGGAGTTTTTTTAGTAGGGGAAATAATGGGTACGGCAAAAACCATAGTTCATAGATTTGGCGCTGGCGCTAGTCGATGTGGGTCATAAAATGTATCCGTTTCTATGCATAAAATGCCATTCCATTCGAGATTATTGGTGTTCAAAATAACCAATTTTTACAACCCTCTACAGAAGTTCCACCTGATTCGATGAAATGATTAAAAAATTAAAAGAAATAAGTAAAATGGAAGTGATAGCAGTTCACCAATGATGATGTAAGTTTCTAGCAGATTATACCACTCTCTATTTGAATATTTACTATAATTTTCTACAATTTTGTCTCAGGAATATAAATGCATGAATATTATAAATAGTAGAATTAGAAAAAAGAAAAATTACTTGTATCAAATAAAAATTATGTATTATATTTAAAGTCCAATCTAAATGTAAAAAATACAATCAAAGCTTTGGAGCAACTAAATTTTTAAATCGTACTGTTCTAAAATTCCTTCTCGATTTGGAGGTAACAAACGAAAAAATTATTATGCCCGGTTTCATAAAGCGTTAGTAGATACTAACTGACGATTTCTATTGGTTAGTTGGAATGGTCGGCTCCAAAGCTTTGAAAACAAAGATAAAATCGATGAAATCGATATATTCCAGTAAAGCCCTTTAAAATCTAATAAAATATTCTCTACTAAAATATGAATAATACATTTTAGTTTAATTTTTCTGTGGTAATTTGATGAAATTTGAAATATAAACGACGAGGTTGACTGTAATATATCATCTTGAAATATATTTTATTTCCATCTTTGAAAACACTTTGTAAATAATAAATAAGCTATTTTTAAAAAAATATTTGAGGCAAATTATATTTTGCTTTTAAAATTATGTTGTGTAAAATTTTGAATGGAATCCTAATCAATGTCTTTTGTTTTCTATGTAACCCAATAGATGATACCACGCGAGATGTCTTAATGGCAACAATTTTTGTTAGACTAACATATCAATAAAATAAATTCAGAGTTTTTGATGTAAGGTTTTATGTAAAAGTTGATATTATTCATGACATAATATTAAAAGTTTAATAGTGCCTGAATCAACATAGCATCGCCATCGTTTTTGTACTTTGTCGTTGTATTATGTCGTCTACGTATTGAATGTATGTGTATACCTAGTGATAGTTATGTTAATAGAACCTATTAATAAAGAAAATTAAATATTAACTCTGTTCTATTTTAAATACTTATTTACTGAGTGCTAGGTATATTACAGAATTAGCACAATTTATTATAACATTGTGTCACGAGAAGGTTTAAGAAGTATAAGCACAATCCCATATGTATCACTTTAGCAATTTAATACAGACATAATATATATTATATATATATAATATAATCTATTTACATACATAATTATTATATTATTAAAGCGAATTGACTATTTATTATTAAACATTGTATCATAATAATAATATGTTTAAAAAGACATTGATTGTACATTTATAACATATTTTTACACAATCCTTTATCAAAATTTGTATAAAAATTCATACAATAGGAAAATGTTTTTATTTATGAAATACTTTATAAAATTATATTACATCTATCTCGGTAATAATAATAGGCAAATTAAGGTACTTTCAAGTAATAACAATTGTATAGCTACATTGATGTAATTATTTTATTTGTGCAAGTAAATTATAATAAAAATTTAAATTTAATTTCTTTTTTAATTATTCCAATTGAGACAATAATCAGGAAATAAAGGTATTTCTAAAAATTATTTTATGCAGCTCCTGTCTGATTTTCGTACTCGGAAAATTGTGCTCTATCCAAATCGGTGAAGAAAAATAAAAGTTATCATTAAAAAAAATACAATAAAAGTTAAAAATTTTATTTTATTTAGTTGACTTTGTGCGTATGATGGCATAGGATATTATTATGTGCCTGCATATCGTTGGCCTAAGATGTAAATGTTGTAAGTCCGATAATGGTAAATTTGCAGGAGACAAAAACTTCATAAATTGTTTATTTTGAAACGAAAGTACTACTTAAAATTGAAATAAGCAGGTAGTATTATCATAGCTACAAGTTACAATACTAACAAATATTTGGGTTGATTAATTATTATATAATTATTTTTAAAGGACTTGTACTACATTTTATTACTTCTTTGTATACAGGAATGGGACTTACTACAATTTCTTTAGCAATATGCTACGTAAAACAAGATTTTATTCTGAGCGGTTTCTAAATGAAATCAATGATATAATGAAATACAACAAATACAAATTTTATGTTAATTTGTAAAGAATGGAACCATCTGGTAAGTATTTTTATTGCTCTTCTATCCAGGGACGTGCCCAGGCAACTTTTTTGAGGAGGGAATTTGCCAACTTGACCAAATTTTGAGTGATTTTGCCAACTTTTTTCCAACTTTCTGAAATATTAGGGGGGGAGGCTCCCCCATCCCCCCGTGAGCACGTTCCTGCTTCTATCAGTTATTACAACTGGGTCCCCAGCTTTCCCCCTTGGTCTTAGGTGTTAAATAATTTAAAGTACTGAAATCTTTGAAAAATATATAGTAATCTAAATATTTTACAATATGTGACCTGGTCTATGAAAAGGGAGCTTACGTGCGAAATCAAGTTATCCAGAAAACAACAGTTAAAGAAAACAATGTTGCATCAGTTTCGCGTTAGTTGTTCCCGTTTATCTGCGTTGTCTGATAATTCCACAAATTATGACCTTCTGGTTTTCATCATCTGAAAGAGCGTCTCATACTCTATCAAAATCGGCAAAAAAGTGGAAAATTATCAAATAAGTTATCGAGAAAACAGCAGTTAAAGGTAACAACTCGTTGCATCAATTTTGCATTAGGTGTTCCCGTTTATCTGCGTTGCCTGGTAATTCCACAAATTATGACTTTCTGGTTTTCACCATCTGAAAGAGCGTCTCATACTCTATCCGAACCGGCAAAAAAATGGAAAATAATTTTTTGACACCTAAACCCCCTTTTCATAGACCAGGTCACATATAATAATCCTAATAATCAGCAGGAATATTTATATTAACATTCCGGTATTGTCTTTCAATGTTTGAGTGCATAGAATCTGCCTCCATTTGAGTATGGCCCTTTTCTAAATATTTATGTTCGATTGTTATATGGGGTGGGTGGCCAAAACAAGAGTGAATTAAGTCCACTTTTGGAAGACACAGTCTTCTTCTGTGAATTTAGAGCACTGTAACTTATCTCCATTAGCACGAACTAACAAGGACAATTTACATTTACGTTACTTCTTGCTTCCCATTTTTTTAGCGTAGGTAGAGCAGGCGCAAAGAAAGATGAGAGGGTGGAGCTAATGCGTAGAAACCAAAACTCGTACAATCGTGTTTATGTTGGTGTCAATTGGTGGAATTGGTTGTCACGCGATGTCTACTGCGCCGGATTTTGTCTAAGCCCTCTCATATTACTTTGTGCTCGCTCTACTCCAATTTATTTCCTACTTTTTTCTCCTTATTTTATTATTTTTTTTCCAATTATGAGGATTAACAAATTGTTTTTTTTGTCGTTTTCGTTATTTGGGTTTTAAATCAGGACCATGAACATATTTTAACAGTATTTCATAATCGAACTTGTCGAATCCCTCGCCTACAGTTCCTCCGAGCAATGTACTTCTATATGTTCATGATATTCGGAACAGAGCCGTAGCCAGGCTCAGCCGCCCCTGGCAAAATTTATGGAATTGTAATGTTTTTGATTTTCGTCTTCTGAGTTTATTTATGTGCGAAGTAGCTTTCTTTTTTATGACAATTTACTTGGAGCCACCCGAAAAATTTCGCGAGCCTCCCCTAAAATCGTATCCTGGCTACGGCTCTGATTCGGAATCATTTGTATCTTCCATTTCTTCTGGTTTATTTTCTGATGCACTTTGATGACTCTTAACGTAGCATCAATTTGCACAGCTTCTAATCCTATAGCAGTTGTGTATTGTTCTCAGTTATTACTCTATGGTTATTCCTAAATAATTATTATCGTTTCGGTATTGAACAATATTATGTTGACCCATCAACGTCAATAATATTAGATAAAATAGTTTCATTGAATAAATAAATATCTGTTACTTCAGAAATATAAAAAATTAAGAAATTTTTAGTTTCTGAGTTGTCGATAATATTTTCAATACTGCCATATCTATTTTCTGTAATTATTATTACTTTTAGTAGATACTATTACTAGTAACAGCCTCACAAAACATTTTTGCTTTTGTATTTATCATGATTCTGATTAATTTCAATTTGAATTGCCAAACGCAAGATTTTTGTTGTTTTACTAGAACAACTCGGAGCCATTACATTGAAATTAAATACTGAATATAAACAGCTGCTGCTAGTATTGATTTAAGATTTACAAGACATTCAGCATTTAAAGTGTAAAAAATTGTTTTAACATTAAAAATATCTATATTATTAAATAATATAATGAAAATTACTGCTATCTATCTATCGTGCAGTGCTACCCCTGAAGTGGGCCTTGGCTGACCATCATAATATTAACTTTTAATATCAAATGGTTTTCATGGCATTGTATTTTTTACCTACGACGGGGAGCCAGCCCGACGAAGAACCCCCAACCTGGAGGACCAGAGAGACGGCCAGAATAAAGTTCTTACTTCACTCGGATTCGAACCGGGTATTTAGCGTTTATAGTCAACTCGCGTGACTACTATGCTCCGACCGTCTCTTTTAAAATTAAAATTGTGAAAATAAAATGAAAATTATTTGTTGCAGAAAATTAACTAACTCCAACGCTAAGAGAATAAAAGCATTCGTAAGGAAATAGAAAATGTAACTCCAACTAAAATTTCAATTCGTTTTAAATACTGAATTTGAATTAAAACTAGATTATTCCTGGCTGATATCACATGAAATATAATAACAAATTAATATGTAATAAGTAGTACTTACATAATCTTATATGGTATTCCAAGGGCGGATCCAGGTGCCCCCCCCCGACGGTATTTTTTTATGTATATTTTTATATTTTTGTGTGATATGATAACAGTTATTGTTGACTTTTTTGCCCGTCCGTCCCTTGTTCCCCCCCCCCAGAAAAAAATCCTGGATACGCCTTTGTGGTATTCTATAATAATTTACTACTTTTCTGGACTTATTACATTATTTAAACAGATGGGTATTTTAATTCTCTATTTTCACCCAAAAGTGGACTTACGATATTTACATCTTAAGCTGAACATATAATTAATCTGAATTTTATCGTTGACACATTAACGATTTGTTTTTCTTATCGAATCATTTATTGCATTGTTTAAAATTTTAAATTTGTAAACAAAAATTTAAAATTAAAACTTAATAAATAACGAAGTATTTATTATATTTATCGATTTATATACGCAACCAGAGAGATTTAGTAAGATAAATAGTTAGGGGTGCCATTATAGACATTTTTCTCTTAATTGATGTAAGTACATAATAGATTAGAGACTGTGATACCAGAAAGTAAAAATTCAAATGGAAGCAGAGAATTTCATAGTTCTTCTTTTATGAAAAATTCTTCTAGTTTGCAACTTTTGTTTTTCCTTTGGCTGCTTTACTATTAATAGATAAGGAGCCATTAATTTAAAACATCTGATAAGATTAGTAAGAAATGGTAAGTTTCATTTATCTCCTACTGCTCATATTTAGAGATAATAATGTGTTTTTATTAAAAATGAAATTATGTAAATGAATTTAGTGTGTTATTATGTTATTAGATACTTTCCTAATTTATTTAGGTACTCATGCACTCAACAATTGGATAAGCTTTATTAAACATTACTTTATACTATAATTTTGTATAATTAACAGAAGTGTTGTTTGTATTATGTTTAATTAGCGATATCAGGTCTGAATAGTTAGTATAAATTTTTAGAAAAAAAAAAAAAAAAAAAATTAGGACTGTTGTGGTTTTAAATTTAAGGGACTATTTAGTTGAACTGAAGTATTCAAAGAATATACCCAAATTTTATAATATCGTATACCCACTCGATCAAAACTCCCACACCCAAATTGGAACTTTCCACATTTAAGCCAATTAATCAAGAAAAGCATAAAAATAATTAGCATAATATTCTCATCTGCATTTTTTAATATAGGGTGTTTTTTTAGCTGCATGAGAAATTCAAAATAAAATAAAACATTAAAAACCTGACGGAATGTTTTGGTTATAATTTTTTTATGAAAGTACAGTTAAAGGCATTTATGATTTGAACATGACTTCCGGCATGTGACCACCACGACTAATGGTTACTAAGCGCATCCGTTCAGTCCAATTTTTGACAACTTTTTCCAATATTTCTGGCTTTATTTCATAAATGGCTTGCTGAATATTAGCCTCCAATGCTTCTCGAGTTGTTGGTTTGTTAGCATAAACCATGGATTTAACATACCCCCACAGAAAATAATCTGGAGGTGTCAAATCACACGATCTTGGAGGCCAATTGATAGGACCACGTTTTGAAATAATGTTGTCACCAAATTGTCCTTTCAATAAATTGATGGTTTCGTTGGCTGTGTGGCACGTAGCACCATCCTGTTGGAACCATAAGTTGTCAATGTTTAGCTCTTGAAGTTTTGGAAACAAAAATGTATTGAGCATGTGTCGATATCTCACACCATTCACCGTAACGGTAGCTCCTTCCTCATTTCGAAAGACATATGGACCAATGATGCCGTTGGCGTGTATTCCACACCAAACAGTCAATTTTAATGGATGCAATGGAGTCTCAAGATAATGTCCCGGATTGGTCTCACTCCATATACGGCAATTTTGTTTGTTCACATACCCATTTAACCAGAAATGTGCCTCGTCACTGAACAAAATTTTACGGTAAAAAAATGGATCCACTTCCAATTGGTTGTGAGCCCAATCTGAGAACTCACGACGCAATCGATGATCATCAGGCTTCAGTTCTTGAACCAACTGGATTTTATAAGGTAGTAAATGAAGATCTTTCCGTGAAATTTTCCATGTAGTGGACGGACAAAGCCCAAGTTGTTGAGCACGATGGCGAATTGAAATGTTTGGGTCCTGTTGCACACTTTCACTCACAGAACTGATAGCTTCTTCGGTACGCACATAATTTCGTCTTGCTGGTGTTTTTATATCACGCAACGAAGAAGTGGTACGAAATTTGTCTAACACCGCACGAATAGCTTGCTCAGAAGGTCGAAAATGTCTAACATAAAATGGGCGAAGGGCTCTATATGTTTGGCGAACAGAGCTTTGATTTTTAAAATATATTTCTATAATTTGGTAGCGTTGTTCAATGGTCAATCTATGCATTATCAAATGCCAAACCTTGCTAAACACAAATGTCAAAAAACTATTTCCATAGCAATCTTGATTCAATTGTTATCCCTATTGAAAGTTCTCATGCAGCTAAAAAAACACCCTATATAAGTGCAATTTATAATTATTTATAAAATACTGCTTTAATATTTTTGACGAGAGGAAAGTTTTCTTATCAAATTTATAAAATCATTGAAGAAACGGTCATTGCCTTGTAGCTAACGCAATCACTTGCGAAAGCGAGGTACAGGGTTCAAAAAAGGTCAAACTTTTTTATGACTATATTATAGTCTTCGTACTTCGGAAGGCACTTAAGCCGTCGGTCCTCCTGGGTTAATGAATTGCCATCATTAATATACAAACTAGGGTATAGGCGCATCTGAAGGCCAGCTCAGCAAGCTACCTAATGGATGTAAAATATTTATGTGGTCATGGAACTAACACTGCCAAGGAAATAACAATATTACAATTTTCAGACTGCTTTGAAAAAAGTTTTCGATAGTTTTGCTGATAAAACCCGTAATCCCTGTTTTTACTGTACCTTGGTGGTTGGTGCATAAATAACTACTATTACTAGAAATCAAGGTGCCACTATAATTTATAAATTAATTTTTATAACTTCACAAATTGATTTCTTAGATAGAATATACTATGTGCATATAAATAAGTGGTACTTAAACTTATAGGTGCTTACTAATCAGACGATTTGAAAATTTGAACAAAGTAATAAATAGTATTAATACAAATAAGTTATGTTACCTGCAAAAAAATTGATAATACTACTATTATTTATTATACCATGTACGAGTACTTGAGTATATTATATTCAATATCTTCATCGTAATTGTTTATCTGAAAAAAATAATAATTATAAGTTTTATAAATATACAATAAGTAAATAATCATACATATTATTTACCTAACGATCTGCTTTGTTCTCGATCTTGGCGGAAAGTTCCTTTGTAATAAATTAATTCACATTTTTTTATGCGAGAACGAAAACGCAAAATAACGTCTATTTTAATAAAAAAATATTTAATAGTATAGATACCTAGTAATAATGTTTTATGCCATTTAATTTTCTAAGAAATTATTCTGGAAATCTACTATAAAATAGCAAATATTTTTTACCAACACTTCTTCAACAATTAACTTTTGTTTTAAATTTTATTGTACTACTAATATTTGAACTCATTCAAAGGTCATCGATTAAAAAGTATATTGTATTATTACATACATTATAATAATAATGTATAACTTGAACTAATATCTTATGGCTTTGTTCTGTTAAATTTCTAAGCAGTTTCAAAAAAAATCGCAGTGCTAAATAGGCATGTTTTCAAAAGAGTATGTAGGTACAGTGGCAAATCCGAGCAACTTTTTGGATTGCTTTAGTCATAAATAAATTATTGTCTATGATGTAATTAGATTACATTATTGTATCCAACAGTGATTGGTTTATATTTTGCATTTTTTAAGGACTTAGCACAATTTGCAATTAAAAAATGCAAAATACAAGCTAATCACTGTTAGATATAATAGCTTTGTTCAACGGCAACAGTCCTGAATGCGTTTTGGAGTCCTGCGCGAGCGGATTTATAATTTTTATAATCTAATTTGAGCTTTAACGACAATTTTATTATAAATCCGCACACGCAGTATAATAGAGCGTATTCGGGATTGCTACCGCGAACAAATCTAATATTTACATGTTAGAATATGCGAGGATTACTAAACCCAACTAAACCCTATAACCTAAGCAGGGACGTGCCCAGCCAACTTTTTTTTTGGGAGGGGGGAGGATTTGCCAACTTAATTAATTCAAAATTGCCAACTCTTTGTAATTGTCTATTTTTCCTATTATTATAAGTTTAGCGGCTTTTGCCAACTTGACCAAATTTGGAGTGATTTTGCCAACTTTTTTCCAAATGGGGGATTCCATCCCAGACCCCCCGGTTTTTCTATTGTTTACTTTTAAAAGTATCCTCTAGGCAAAGGAAAATTTTTTCCAGACACATAAACTATATAATATTTAATTTTATCTGATTTTTTAAGCGTTTTTCTATTTTCTAAGGTAAGCCGCATAGTTTTTCTTGCATCTCAAATCTGTGCGCCCGTGACATGCGCCACTTTTGTCACGCTTCCCCGTAAAGATTACAAATTAATTTAGAAATTGTAAAATATTGCTCCCCTTGGCTATTCAAGTCTCACGATATTCAGAGTAGAAACCCTTTAGGGAAACACAGATGCAAGAACCATATAATATGCAATATATTGAAGTATTCTAATCCCAACGTATAATTTTCAATAATAAATATTTCCAAAATAATCATATGTTTTCCAAAAATTAATTTGTCGGGCTATGTACTTTCATGTGCCACAAGCTAGCCCACAGTCTAATCGATTTATTGATCGACCTTGCACACTTCCAATAATTAGTTCGCAATAATTCAAATTACTTTCATATAATGTTTTAAAATTCTTTTCATCAAAAAAATACTCTAATTAGGAGAAATAAGGCACCCATTTCTTTTACTAATTCTATTTATTTTTCTCAAAAATGTTATAATTTCAATTTTCAAACATTTTTATACAGCATTCAAAACTTTTACGAGCACCCGAGTTGGGGAGTCGTACTCCAGTCTCTCTTCTTCACCCAAAAACAGAGTCGTCACTCAAATTTCCAAATATCAAAAATCAAAATTTTTACAATAATCCCAAACGACTACTTCTTCATTACAAAAAAATAAGACAATAGTAAGTCTCAAGTTATTTTCTCTTCTTGGTTATATTTGAATAACTTCTTATTCTTATTGCTTCTTGACAGAAGCGTCGTGACCTTTAACTTGTTAAAGGCTTTCATGGCAGATTACACCTCGGTGGTTTGCCATTGCCTTCCGAGGGGAGAGACGGTCAGAATAAAGTTCTTACTTCACTCGGATTCGAACCGGATGATTAGCGTTCATAGTCAACTCGCATGAACGCTATGCTCCGACCGCCTCCCTTTTGAATAACAGGGGAGTAAAATATTTTTATTGTAATTTATGGGAATATTATAACTTCAGTACTTAAATGTTCTAATATTAATGTTAAACATCAGTGATAGCAGTAAATCACAAAAAATGTATCATTTTCATCCAATGTTGCAGTTATAAACCCCATGACATTTCTGATGATTCTTTTTAGAAATTGGTAATGATAACAAGAAATTAATGCAGCTTCGATTTTGTTCACATAATAAATGTAGCTAAACATAAAAAAATTTAGAAAGTAAATTTTTTATTTTCCACTAAATATCAATTTCTGAGATTCTATTGGTTATTTATATCATCATCTCCTTTACGAAACCAACAATAGTTCAAAAATTAGCCGTTTCATGTCACTACCCTATCTTTAAATTTGCGCACCCCGTACAAAAATTTCGTTTATAATCTATGAGTATTTTAGGTAGTCAAATTGACTTTAGAATGCAATAGTTATTTTAAATTGAACTCATGATAAATGGTTATAATTAATTTTTTCAGTGCAGGTGAGAATTACCATCAGCGGTTCTTAAAATCTCTGTAAGTACATCATTATATTATTGACTTATGAAAATTAAAAAATAATTTTTATTGAATACTTTACCAAAGAAAATTAATTTGATGATAACAACAATTATTTTAATAGCTTTAGGAATGATAACCCAATAGAAACAATTTTTATGATTAGGCATAACTTTTAGTTTCTCTTTACGATCATCATTTTGTGACGTAATTTTTCGAATGATTATAAGTAACGTTTATAAACGAGCTTCTACATTATAGTAAAAATTATCGAACAAGTAAGTTGTGACATTGTATATCTATTAATTTTACTTGCAAAATTTTTTGATAAAAAAGTATATTACAATGGAAATGCTTCCTAAAGAAAAAACTATCGCGCTTCGTCAAAAATATATTGGGTAAGTAAAAAAACAAGCTTATTACATATTCTTACTTAAATTTTTTGTTTAAATATCTTTAGGTCACCTTGCCAATTATTTTTTGCCCAAAATCCACTCAAAATTGTGAAAGCCAAGGATCAATACATGTACGATGAAAGAGGAGTCGCTTATTTAGATTGCATTAATAATGTGGCACATGGTAAATATGAATAAGTATTACCTACATATACATAGTTTTTGCATACTGAAACCACAGAAAAAAATACGAATTTTGTCCTTTTCTCTCTCCAATTTCTATTATTAAACACTTTTATAAATAAACCAAACGAAACCAACGCAATACAATTAATTGCTTAGTGTACTATTTTGTTTATAGATTTCAATTAAATTACAAACAATAAAATAGATTGAAATCAATATATCGAATGCCAATTATCATGGCGAATATAATAATAGAGAAGGCGAAGGTAAACAGGAACGGTATAACAAATTATTTACATTTTACTTTGTATGAATTTATTCATAAAAAGAGCGCGTGTCCATATTAAACCAAGTTACAAAGTTAGAATTAAATATTTAACTAATTTAATAAGCTGTTTCACAACTTTTGCTTATTTTACTATATTTTTTTTAATAAATTATATTTACATAAATAGAATGATAAGAGTAATCTGCAATTACGAATATGTCACTGATAATGTTTTAAGGATTTAGCAAATTCATAATTAAAATTAATTTTTTTCAGAGAAAGACTTCAGGGGCGGCTTTCGAGCCTGTTCCGAAGGATTTTAATTACATTCCCATTTACTAAAAATTTATTATTTCAGTTGGTCATTGCCATCCCGATGTTGTAAAAGCTGGAGTTGACCAAATGGGTCTCTTGAGCACAAATAACCGCTTCCTGCATGATAATATTGGGACTTATGCTGAAAAGTTGGTTAATACTATGCCCGAAGAATTATCAGTTTGCTTTTTTGTAAACTCAGGTTCAGAAGCGAACGATTTAGCATTGCGCTTAGCCCAGATACATACAGGAAACAAGGATGTTATCGCCTTAGAACAGTAAGTAGAATAATTTATTTCATGTTTAAGTATATTAATGAATAATTTATTAACGATTAATAAATCAGTCATTTAGATAACTAGCTTATCCATGTAAAATTATATCAACCTACTTCAATAATATATGTAAATAAATACAAAAAAGAAAATACCTTAATGAACCACCGATAAGGGAATGAATGCATTTCGCCATTATTGTAAAAGCAAGTTAATGTATTTAGTTAAGCACATTATCAAAACATTAATTTAAATTACACAACTTAAAAATTTGATTAGATGAAAGTATACGAAGCATAATAAAATAAAAAATACATATTCGATAAACTCGCTGTTATAATATTATGATGTATTTTTCAATTGATTACACATTATTTTTTTACCAAATTACCTTGAAATACTTTTTTGTAATTTTAATTTTGCCAAGGACATTCACTAACACATTTCTTTTTATTTTTGTATTGCAGTTATTGAATTAATAAGGATTTAAAGGAATTCACATGGAACTAACTAGCGGGCTAGGTCCAAGCCTAGTCAGTCTACCATAGCAAGAATTAATAAACATCATTTACCTTTTCAGTGCGAGTGTCTTCTTAGATATTCATCCACTTCATTCCATGAAAATATATTATAATGCGTCTTGCTAACCTTTTTGCAATCATGATCACCATTTTTTCTTTGTGGGATTGGTTTTATTGCATTTGTGTGTATAAGCTAGCATTCCTATTGTTTTAGTGCGTACCACGGTCATTTGACTTCTTTGATTGACATTTCTCATTACAAATTTGGCCTTCCAGGTGGAATTGGCAAAAAAGATCACGTTCATGTTGTAAGTATCGAGGATTTCCTGAATAGAAAGCAAACAAGCTGACACTTTTTTCACAGGCTCCCATTCCTGATTCGTATAGAGGAAAATATCGCGATACGAAATACAGCCCTGAAGAATTGGGCACCTTATATGCCGATGATGTAAAACAAATATGCGATTCGGTACAGAAAGAAGGAAAAGGCGTTTGCGCTTACATAGCAGAAAGTCTTGTAAGTTGTGGAGGGCAAATTATGTTACCTCCTGGTTATCTCAAAAATGTATACAAGTATGTGCGAGCTGCTGGAGGCGTTTGCATAGCTGATGAAGTGCAAGTTGGTTTTGGACGTGTTGGAAAGCATTGGTGGGCGTTCCAACTGCAAGGTAGTGATGCGGTTCCAGACATTGTTACTGTCGGAAAACCAATGGGAAATGGACATCCAGTTGCTGCTGTTGTAACAACGAAAGCAATTGCGGAAAGTTTTAAGAAAACTGGCGTCGGATACTTTAACACGGTAAGTAAATTATTATGCATCAGTTGGGTCTTCGACGTTTTGATGCCACCGTTTCAATGTCGTTGTTTAGCCACAGGAACGATTCAACTTGGTGATTTAGCGTGGGGTAGTTGGTTGAAAAGCTAAAGTTCGAGTGGCGATTTACCCAATATTTGTATGGGGTTTTGTAAAGTCCCACAATCTTGACCCAATTTAAGATGGGGCTTATTATTTTTATAATCCTGGTTCTAACTACGATCTAGAAAACAAGTGTTTATTAGATCGTGGTTGTAACCTCCCCTAACGTCGAGGGATTTATTAGGCAATAGGATTATAAAGCTAGACGGCCAAATGTCATGTCCATATAAAATTCAAGAAAATTGTGCTTACATAATTATTTTTATATTTTGTAATTTATTGTACGCTAGTTGCGTATCTCTGATAAGCTTACGCAGTGTCATCTTTATGGGCACTTAACACCTAGTTAATGCTCAATGTGGCTGACAGGGTGGCGCCACTTGAGCACACTTGTCCTGATGGATCTTGTGGAGCACCGATTAATTTAACTCATATTTTATATCTTTTGATTGATAACGTTTAGTATGATGTTAGGGAGTTCGGGGTACGATTTAAGCCACACCCCTCATACGATTCACAACCTATCTCGAGGGTTGATTGACTCCCTCTCCTGTCCGGTCTGTGGCCATGGGGTCGGTTTTTTCCGACCTAACGTGTCACTTTTGAGTCCTCCGTCAAAGAGGATAACTTCAGGGGTGGGGGGAGGGTAATAGTGAGTGACACGTTCTGAAGTGTATCTTTCAAGAGGGGGGGGGGCTGACGACCTACCCGATCTGGCTGTGATTCGTTTTAATGTTTGGCATTGCATGCCGTTTTTCTTAGTGTAGCAAGAAACTGCAAATTTTAAAAACCGGTTCGGCAAAGAATCGTTTTACTGGTAAAAAAAACCGGTTTCTTTTGGTAAAAAGCTATTTTATCGTACCCGCAGAAACCGTTCGGTTTCTATCGGTAAATATTTCCAGTTTGACGCATGCGCAGTTTCAAATTTACGTTATTATTTTAATCTGCGCATGCGTAAAGACCGGCATTAACTCACAGTTTCTCTATTCGGAGCAATCTACGCCGGGATCGGTTGAGGAGCATTGCTGTCCCCCCCCCCTTTACGTCGGTCGGTTTGTTCGTTTTACTTTGTTCCGTTGCCTTACAGGCTGTACTCCAAATTGGCGTTATTCGCCAGTTGTTGGCCCTCGCTAGTTGGATGTTAGTCATCCGTATCATTTGCGCACCCATTGCCTGCCCAATAGCTTTGCTGTGCGCGGTTTTGGTTTTCTTTAATCGATTTTTGTTGCGTAGCCCGTGCCGTTCATGGTTTACAGCAGGGGTCGGCAACCTTTTGTTGAACGGGGGCCAAATATTTTACTTTGAGATTAGCGTGGGCCGCACTTGGAAAATCCACTGAAGAGTTTTTTTAAAAAAAAGGACATTCATTTTAGAGTTCGCGGGCCGCACTAAGACCCTTCGGGGACCGCATGCGGCCCGCGGGTTGCCGACCCCTGTTTTACAGCAAAGCCCTCGCCCCGTTAACCTTATCGCTTACAGTGGTATTGATTGTTTGTTTGGATTTATTTTTTTGAAATTCAAATTTTTTGAAAAAAAATGTTGACAAAAATTTGAATTTCAAAAAAATAAAAACACGACCTGCGTCCAAGTGTCCTCTTTTAAAAAATATATACTTTTGTGCAATTTCTTTGAGTAATAAGCAAAATATCAGTGAATTACGAAAGTGTATTTTCCAACTCTGAGGATTCCTCTTATAGTACAGGAGGCAGCGCCAGCGTAGCAAATGACAAGTTCATTTAACCCCTCACAATTTTTGTATTAAATGATAGTTTGAATGTATCTATTAATCAAAACCGGCGTCAGCTGTTTCTATCTTGCTGGAATTGGCTAGGACGAAATTGCAAACATGTCGAAAAAAAATTTATTTTACTCTTCTTGAAAATTTGTAATCTTTAGTTTAAATAATATTAAACAAAAAAATAATCGTCAGCTGCACGTAAAATGATGGATTATACGTCAGCTACCCCTATAAACCTGAAATAAAAGTGGTGGTGAAAAATCATTTGATCCCTTACCAAATTTGTACAGCGTATTTACTATGTTATTGAAATGATAAAAACAATAAGCAGCTGAGATTACAATAATGGAAAGACCGAAAAATGAAAGGAGAGAAATGCTTCCTAATTTGCGTATTCGAGATACAAATATGAATAAAATTAATTTTATCAATAATAATTAATTAATTTTTGAAATCAGAGTGCCTTATTGCATCTATGGAGTGAACATACGTAGATTTGTTATTTCGAAGAGCATATTTACAGCCCCATCTTTCAGGGTAATAGCGACTTAAAGCACTTGGTTAATATTAAAATTGGCCGATAGAGCAGCGTTATTTGAGCTATCTTCTTCTTTAGGTGCCTATCCGATTTCGGATGTACGGCGATCCCCCCGACTTAGCCAAGAAGGCTGTACCAGGGAAATGTTAATGGGGTTGTGGTTTGCCTTCCCCTTAGTCCACAGATCAATTTTGGACTTATTTAGATCATTAACATTTTAAGGATTCTTCTTGGCATATTACTCTCGGTGGTTTGCCATTGCCTTCCGAGGGGAGACGGTCAGAATAAAGTTCTTACTTCACTCGGATTCGAACCGGGTATTTAGCGTTCATAGTCAACTCGCGTGACCGCCTCTTATTTGAGCTATATTGCATACAAATTTTTGAATAGTTTTTGCGAAGTTTAATTTTAGAGAAATAAGAGGGGTGTTTGATTTGTGACTATCGGACGTATTTGGGGGGAGGTTAAAAGATTGTGCTCAACTGTGATAATGGGGGAGGGAAGTCAAAAATTTTTTTTAATGATTTAAAAATTGGTTCTGCTGTATTAAGGGAGTTTACATATTATGCTTGTCTAATTAGAGCTGAATTGGCTCACTACGACCTACCCTATCCCTTAATTTCGAGTCAAAACTAAATTCTTTCCATTTTTTTTTATAAAACCCAATTACTTTCGCCGCCTTATCATAAAAGCGTTAAAACTGATGATTTTTTCTTTTTTTAGTATGGAGGTAATCCAGTGTCATGTGCTATCGCAAACGCAGTAATCGATGTGGTTGTAAAAGAAAATTTGGCCAAACATGCTTTAGAAGTGGGAGATTACTTATTAAAATCCTTACAAGATTTACAAAAAAAGCATAAAGTGATTGGTGACGTAAGAGGCCGAGGATTGTTTGTTGGAATAGATTTGGTAACGAGTAGAGAAACTAGAGCCCCAGCTACAGAAGTTACCAATTATGTGGTATCTCGAATGAAAGATGAACACATCTTATTGACCATCGATGGACCACACTGCAACGTCATAAAAATGAAACCTCCAATGGTATTTTCTAAGAAGAATGCCGATCTGGTTGTTGAAGTACTAGATCGAGTTTTACTTGAAGTGGAGGAAAGAAACACGGTTATACAAAAACCTGATGTTATAAGCATTGAGTGTGAAGCAAAAGAAAAAATGAAGTCGATTTAAATGATTTATTTATAATCATGCAGTTTATGGTATCCTAAAATACATACCATTAAACATGAACAACTTAATTGCTATAGTTAACTATTTAAAGTTTACTTAAAACACTTATATAATATATTTTCTATGAAAATGTTCCTTTTGTACATTTATGTGTAAATTTTGAAATAAAGCAACAAAACGAGAATTTTTCTAACTATTATTTTATGTACAAAGACTAAATTTAATAAAAACAAGTTAATACACATACATAAAATATTATCATTAAAACAGCGGTTTTTTCTATTTTAAAGTAAAACATGAGACGATATGAACAACAATTTAAAAACGATTCACTAAAAGTTAGATGAATAATACAAAACTTAGTGAGCATTTTCATTTGTTTTCAACATTTAAACAAATGTAAATAAAAAAATACAAAATTAATTCGATTTATACGTGATTTTTCACCAATTAATGGAAGTATCAGTCCTAATATTTGATTACTGGAGTAGAGCCAACAAATTGCACAAATATATCATTAATTTAGCAGCCCAGATTTACCGATTCAATTAAAAGTAAAATAGATATTATATAAACATAATAAAGTTCTTCGAGGTATCTAAGCTAAATTTTGCAACATTCTGTATGTAACTCTTTCAAAATATAAAATAAATAAAAATCACAAATACCGTTAAGTTTCTTCAGTCAACACTTAAACTTTAATTGTTGCAACCGATTTATTCGAGGCTGTCGATTGGAACTCCACGCATTTTTGTATAAGTGACACCGTCACTCTCGATTATATCTTGAGGAAAATCGTCACTCACGCTAGGGTAACCCACGTTAAAAGCTATTTCTTCCACTGCCGATGCCATTTGACTACTTAAAATTTCGCTGCTAGCTTCTTCGGCTATAACCTCTGCAATCACTTCGTCGGGTAATTGTAAAGATTCGACTAGTTTCATGGCGTCAAAATCAGCATCAATGCTGTCGTCATAAAGACCTTTAACGCTCCCAGAATCGTCTTCTTCTTGACTACTGCTCTGACTAGACTGATCCACTTTATCATCGCATTCGTCCACATCCGTCTGATTGTCTATTTTATCATCGCTATTCTCCGACAACACACTCGGTCTTCTTTTGGCAGTAATACTTTTTAATATATCGTTTTCGTCCATAAACGGAACGTCGGTACTAGAAGACGCTTCCTGCACATTATCTTCTTTTTGTGCGATCACAGGTTTATTTTTCTTCCTATGAACTTGCCGCCGGTGAATCTCCCGCCGGTGTTTCTTCAAATCCAATCTTTTATCAAAGGTTATACCGCACGGCGAACATCTGTGCTTCTTCATTCCACTTAACCTTTTTAAAATATCGCCCACGCTATTGGCCAGTCCCTCTATGGTTGTGCTTTCGTCGCCCTTCTTGTGATTCGATTGCTTTTTTAACGTTTGGACCTGCTGAACGTGCGCAAGACTCTTTTTATGAAGCTTTAAATCCCGGCGTTCTTTAAAAGATTTGTCACATGGATCGCATCGAATTAATTGATTCTTCGACGCGTGTGAGAATTCTCCGGAATTGTTCGAAGCCGTATCATTGTCACGTTCACCTTCCAAAGCATTATTGGAATGTACACGATAGTGGCACGACATTGTAAAATTTTCGTTGCAAACTTTGCAATCAAAACCATTCTCCACATAAAACTCTTTAGCGTGCTGGAACATGTCCGTATGCTTTTCGAACACACCGGAACAGATCAAACAGACCCCGTTTTTCGAGTAGGGTTCCCATTCGACATTGTTAACGATCGCGACATGTACACGTCGAAAATGCACGTACAACGACGACGTTTGCGTGAATCCACGTACCGGTTCACAAAAGTAACACTTATACGGGCGATCCCCGGTGTGAACGTTGTTGTGATCGCGCAGTTGATTATATTGTTTGAACTTCCTCGAACAGGTGGTGCAGTGATATTTGTAAAGCGGACCTTCCTGTTCGTCGCTGCTGTCAGCTGCAGGCGGCGGCGACGACGATGTTGGTGGTGGTGGCGGCGGCGCCTTCTTTTTACGAGCCGATTCACCTTCCGGTTCCGATGTCTTCTTTCGTTTCAAACTATCCGGGGTACTTGCACTTTCACTGACTACTTTTGCCTTCTTAACCGGTTCGGTCGTTTCAACCAAATCTAACGTTTTTCTTTTAATCACGCGCTTCTCCTTGACGGGTGGTTCTTCGTTTGAAACGTTTTCGTTGTCATTCTCTTTTGGTTTAAATGAGTTAGAGCGTCGGGTTGATACGACTGCTGATGAGTCGGCAAGAGGAACCGGAGATGAGGGTTTCGATGGGGTGCTTTTGTAGAATATGTCGGGATGTTTGGTGCTGCAATGTCTTGCATAGTGGGCTTTAAGTTTGAACTGGCGCCCACAACATTCCAACATTTCCATAGATTCGTTTCTGGAAGTATCATTTTCATCACATGCTTTGGTGACTTCGCTTTCTTCATTAGCTGATTGCGTTTCAAGACCTTCTGATTGCTCTCCATGATGCTTTCTCATATGATTGAGGAGATGATATTTACGTTGAAACATTCGGAAGCAAAATGTACATTTCATGAGAGGCTTTTCAGCACTGCTTGTAGTTGGATTCGGTGTGGTCTCCGAGGTCGACGCTGCTTCCTCTGCGACGATCGCTGGCGTAACCGGTGTTGGGGCTTCAGTTTTGGGAGTTTCCGCTAACGGTTTTTTGGGAGTTTCCGCTAACGGTTTTTCGTCAGATTTCCGAGCTTTTTCAATTCGCCTTTTGTTGTGCTCATAGATGTGGCTGTCGTACACATTCTCAGATATCATGGCACCACAAAAATCACATTGAAGTTTCGGCATCCTGTCAGTACTTTTTCTCTTAAAGTTACTTTCACTTGATTTCAGAAATTTAGCCTCAACATCAAATATATTCCTGGGCGGTGCGGAAGTTTCTGAAGCTTCATCATTAAAATTCGACACACTTTCTGTTATATCTACCACACTAACACCGTCACTTGCTTCGGTTACGCTGTCCGACAATGCGCTGGAATTACTAGTGCCAGCGCTACCATAGATAAGTTCATAAGCTTCCGGATGCATGCGATGTTGATGTGACTTCAAAAATCTTAATCTTGCAAATCTGCGATCGCAAACATTACATATATAAGAATTACTCTGTGTATCATCTTCAACTGCCACTTCTACCTTTTTTTCAACAATGGCAGCAGGAGGAGGCGGCATTACACACTTGTGCCTGCTATACCAAAATTCACTCTTGAATAACCTGGTGCATGTCTTACAAACCGTATTCCTGGTTTGATGTACTTGCAAATTGTGCAATCTCATAAACCTATCCTTTGGGAAGCTCTTATCACAGATGTAACATATAAAATTGTCAATTCTATCATTATCATATAGAAAACTATATGGAACATGAATATGCATGTGAATAGCTAAATATTCCTTTGCCAGAACCTGCTTGTCACAAATGTTACACTTAAAAGGTGTTTCATCTCTTTTGTATACTTTTATTCTTTCTCCATCAGTTACTTCACTTTCACTAATTCTTTCTTCTTGTTCTTCAACTACTTTTGGCGGAATGGTTCTGGGAACATGAACGAATTTACAATGTTGTAACAATTGTAACTTGTTACGACACAATTTGTGACAGATGAAACACTTAATATAGTTTATGTACTTATACCAATAAGGCTTTACATATTTAGGTTCAACTACATCCATTTCTTTATGTACTATTTCAGGAGCATCCAACTGCAAATCAAACAATTCAGTGCTAATTTCGTTTTCAAGAATTGGAGGCTCCACGTCCATTTTAGCCTCAACTTCATTTTCAGGATTTAACTGCACCTGAGATAATACCAAGTCAGTTTCACTCTGAAGAATAGGTGGATTTAAATGCATCTTGGGCACTTCATTTACAACTTGGTTTACATTTTCAAGTGTTGGCATATCTTGCTTCATTTCAATTTCAGGCGACTCTTCACATATATTTTCTTTGCCAGGAGGTGGCATATCTGGTTCTTGAGAAGATTTCTCTTGCACTACTTCCATTTCAGGCGATTCTTCTGGAATATCTTCAGTTTCGGACAATTCTCTCTGTTTATTTACTTTTTCAGTGGTTGCAATATTTTGCTTTTTGGGCGACTCATTGATCACTTCTGCTTCCATTTCTAACGGTTTTTTCTCATTGTTTACTTTCAAAACAGTTGGAATATCTTCTTTTCCATTATTGGTTTTTAAATTTTCTGCCGGTTCAGTTAGTTTATTTATTCTTTCTGGCCTTGTAGACGAATCCTTTTGAATCTCAGGTTTAGAATGAACTTCAACCGTTTCAAGCGTTGCTTGATCTTGTTTTTTGAATAGCTCCTTTTTAACCTTAGGAGATTCCTTCCGCTTATTATCATTTTCAGTGGTTGGCCTATCTTGTTTTTCAGAGGACTCATTTCGAACAGTGTTAACTTCAACTTCCAAGGATTCTTTCAGTTTATTTCCCTTTTCAACACTTGATTTATCTTGATTTCTCAGAGATTTTTCACCTTTAATTTTAGGCGATTCATTTAGTTTATTTCTCCTTTCAGGAGTCGACTTCTGTTTTTTAAAGGTTTCCTTTTCAATGTTAATATTTACTTCAGCAGATTCTTTCAATTCATTTCCCTTTTCAGGAGTCGATTTATCGTGCTTTTCAACGTCAGTTCGCACTTCATCCGAATCTTTCAGTTTAATTTCTTTTTCAGGGGTTTGTTTATGTTGAACTTCTGTTCTCTTTTCAGCGTCAGTTTGCACTTCATCTGATTTCTTCAGTTTAATTTCCTTTTCAAGGGCCGGTTTATCTTGTTTTTTGGACGATTCCTGTTGAACTTCTGTTCTCATTTCAGCAGATTCTTTCAGTTTATTTCGCTTATCAAGTCTATCTTGGGTTTTAGATGATTCCTTTCTAACTTCCGTTTTCACTTCTGCCACCTCTTTCAACTTATTTCCCTTTTCTTGTTTTTTAGGTGATTCAGATGTTTCTCTTATTTTATTTCCCTTTTCGGGAGTTGATTTACCCTGCTTTTTAGTCAATTCCTTCTGAACTTCATTTGATTCTTTCACTCTATTTCCCTTTTCAGGGGTTGTTTTGGTTTTATCTTGTTTTTTAGGTGATTCTTTTTGAACTTTGTTCTTCTCAGTTTGGACATTTCCTTTTGTTTTAGGTGATTCTTTCAATTTATTTGTAATTATTTGCGCATCTCCATGTTTTTTAGGTGATAATTTGTCAATTTTTTCAATAATAATTTGATTTTTAGATACTTCTTTATCAATTTCAATTAAAGTTGACGTGGCTGGTTTAGGCGATTCTTTTTGAATTTTATCATTTGCCTTTTTTGATATTTCTTTCGTTGTTTTATCTTCCTTAACAAGGGAAATCACAGTTAATTTGGATAATTCTTTTCGAACATTTTCGGAAATTGAAATCTCCAACTGAGGTTTCTGTGAATCTTTCTGAACTTCTTCCTTCTGAATTTTACTTTCAAGGTTCAAATTCGTGATAGACAACTCTTTATTCATTAATAATTTCTCTTTAATTGTTGATGTATTTGCTTGCTTACTAGGCAACACAACAAATTGAATTTCAGCTAATTTATTTACCTTTTCTTCAATTTGCTTCTTAGATAATAACTCTTCAACTTGAATAACGGAATTGGACAAAATTTTCCCAACTTTTTGATTTTCGACAACTGAATTTTTAGGTAGAATCATAACAAATGGAGATTTTGACAATTCTTTTTCTTCTTTATTCTTCATTTCGTTTGTTTTGTTTGTTATAGTTTTGATAACTTTACCTTCATAATCGTCTTGAAGTAACTGATTAATTTCAGATTCATTGATTTCAATATCTATGCTCTCATCTTCACTGTCAGAAATATTAAAAGCATTATCTTCAAGTATGAAATCTTCATCATCATCTTCATAGGAAGGTCTGCATTTCTTGCTCTCATCTAATTTATCGTCCACCACTTTTGATACAACCAATAACGCATCCTTTTCAATAAAATCATCCTTATCCACATCCTTTTCAAGTTCAATATTTGATTCCTTATTTTCTTGCAATTTATCATTTAAATCTTCAACAATTTCAGATTGTGCTTCAATTAATGGATCATGTAATTCCTCTGCAGGTATTTCCATTTCGACTTCTGGAGTGTTAATTTCGCTATGTTCTTCAACAATTTTCTCCGGTGGTACTTGACTTTCTTCCACATTTGGTATTACAGGTTTAGAATGATCATCATCTATGTGTTGCCTCAGGTTGATTTCGTTAACAAATTCTTGATCACAATCAGTACACTTCCATAGCTGCTTTTCAGGATGACTTTCAATTTCATGAAGATTCAACTTGTACCTCGTATCGAAAGTTGTGGAACAATGTTGGCAAGAAACTTCAGTGTCCAGTGAATCAAAATAGTAGGAATTGGCTTCTTTATTCAGTTCTTCCAAGTTATAACGTTTAGAAAGCTTGGCAATTTTTGAATAACAGGATAAAGACTTTGGTGTAATATAATTTTCCTTAAGGTATTCAATTTCATCACAAGCTCTTTTGATAATCATATCTAATTTGTTTACATTTTTTCCTTCAGGAATGCTATCTACTTTGGTTGCACTTCTATTTTCAGATTTCAGAATGGATATTTCGCTACCAATCTTATATTTTTTTCTTATATGTAAAGAAGCAGTTATTTTCTTCCTAGCAACTTGTTGTCTTTTTATATCAGGAACTTTTATATCTTTGATCGCGTCTTGAATAGACTTTGTTTGAGGAGCTGGTTTTACTTCCACCGGCTTTTCTTGAATTAATGGCTTAATTTCAATTGGCTTTGATTCGATTACTGGTTTAGCCTCAATTGGCTTTATGTCACTTGGTTTCACTTCAGCAGACTTATCTTCTACTTTAGAAGGAGGAAGAGATTCGATAGGAGTTTTTATAACTTGATCTATGATGGGATCTTTTAGAAAGTCTTTTCGGGGCGGTGGTTTGCTGGCATCGTATAAGTGATGTTCTGTTATGTCGATACTTGTGTCTGCTTGTAAAAAATTAATATTTTGGCAACCAGAATAACCATTCTTATTGTTGTTGGGCTGGCGAGTTTCGTTAAGTGTTACGTGAAATTGTGCGCTACCAGGACCCACACCAAACGGTCTGCGATACTTATAATTATAATTTTGGAATCTTTGTTCTGTGAACTGACACATCTTCTTAAATTCGTACCCCGTACGAAGTGCAATAAAACAAGAAGTGCACATTACTGTTCCACTGCCATCCAGTTTCTGAAAAAGAAACAAAAAACTTTACTGTTGAGTATAAATTGTAAAAATAAAGATTAATTAAATAAATTACCAATGTCGAGGTCTTGATTTTATTAAAATTCTAAAGTACACAGTGAGATCAGGTGCTATTTTCACTTGTCTACCAATAATAATTACGAATCATCATTTTCAACTAGATTATGTTTCTCATGAATAATTTTAATAAAATCAAAGACTTTTATGGTTCTATGGTTGTAATACAACCTATGATACCCCAGTTCAATAGTGTAATCAGCTACTAGGGTAGTAGTAGTAAACCATATAGTTATTGGACATATCTCTCCTATTTCTTGTTATTTCTTCACCAAATTTATATTATAATTATAATATACGATCTGACAAGGAAAACATTTATCATAAACTTTTATAAAAAAATATCTCATCAATGATGATGAACAATTTCAAATTATGTCATAAAATTACCAATATTTAAGAACATAGAATTTATCCCAAAGCTACAATAAAGGGTTAAAATTAAAAAAGTTACTTATTTTAAATGCGTTATATTACAAGGGAACTCAATAACTAAACGTATTAAAAATATCGATGCAACATTTTTTTTTGATTGACATTTTTCCAAATAGAATGTAGGTATAATGAATTTTCCACATTTCTGATAGTTATTGAGTTACCATAAAGGATCATTACAATTGAGGAGTTAGGTGGAAAAAGGGCACTTCTGTGAAAACATCATTTTGAGATAGGGAGCTTTGAAGATTTAGTTTAGAAAACCTATTAAGCAAAGATTTTGTGAACAATATTGAATAGGATAATGGGAATCTACCATTAGTGCGTTAGGTTCTTATTTTAATAGGGCGACATGTGGCTTGGAAATAATGGCACTTTTCGAGAAGTGCCCCTTTTCCACCTAACTCCTCAATTATTTATACAAGGGAGTCTCGATATCTCAATCCTCAACTGTAGCTCTGGGATTGATTCTAGACGAATATTAGTAAGAATCTTTCTTTGAGAGGTATGCTAAGTTTACATTAGTCAGTTCACATGATCATTTCAATTAAATTCATTTAACATGAAAGGAAATATTGGTTTACACACTCAATTGACTTACTCAATCATGCCATTTGATTGAAAATGGTGCAAGTGGCAATACGTAACGCTATTCTTAAATCCGTTAAAATGTTTAACTTCGCGGTAATTCAGTTCACATGATCCTATGACATGAATGCCGAAGTTTAAATGTTCAATTTAGGATGAAATTCGATCCATTCAATTGACATGAATATATGAAGTTATATTACTAATGTAAGCCCAAGCAGTATGGTAGCCATAGTCACGGCTAGAAAACCGTACCTTAATCCACAATATGTCTAGTTTATGCAAAAACTTTTGCTCAATTTTCATTCATTAATAGAGCTGAGATTTTAGGTACTAAAAATGTTTAAAAAAGGTAACTAAAAAAGTGCTTAAAATGTTGATTTTAGGTAAGATAAAGTTTATTTAAGGCGATTTTAGGTAAAAAAAGTTTAGCTTTAGGTAAGAAAAACTATAGATCAAGAAAGTTCATTTTCGGTAAGAGCACTTAAACGTTAAGAAAAAATTTTTTTGGTTAGGTAAACAAGTTCTATGAAAGCATTATTTTTATTAATCGTAATTCTTTATTAATTAACAGGTAAAGTGATGTTTTCCCTTAAAAAGATTTTGAATATTGACATTAAAGTTTCATATCCGGGATTTCTACTTGTAACTGTCTTCTTCTTCTTCTAGTGCCATATCTTCTTTAGACGTAGGCGATCTTCCTGGCTAAGCCAGGAAGACTTTACTAGGGAAATGTTAATGGGGTGGTTTCCCGTTGCCTTCCCCATAGTCCACAGATCGATTTTGGACTTTTTAGATCACAGCACATATCCGACGCAATCAGGATTAGAACCGCGGTTTCCCGCTGTGTAGTCTATCCGTGTTTGATTTACGCCAGACTGCTGGTCGTGTATATGTCAAAAGTCTTGTAACTGTAACTTTTTTAAATTTGTTTTCACTGTCAACCCCCACAACCCCCCCACAAGTTTCCAAATGAATTTTTGCTTTATTAAAAATGGACAAAGATTCGGTTAAGGAAAGTCCTACTGTTTTGAGTTTTGTAATGCTTCATGCAAAATATTAAAATTTAAATTTAAAATAATATTTTTATAGACACAGCTGCATTAGGATCAAATTCCATGACAAAAAGTTTAAAAAGGGAGTTAAAATGTTAAAAAAGGTGCTATAAACAAAAAAATTCAAAAAAAGGTAAAAACGAGTTAGGCCCATATTAAAGGAAATTTTTTGAAACGGATTTTACCTTAAATTGATTTTCATTACTGATCAATATCCCTTATTAAAAGGTAAAAAAACTAAAATCTCAGCTCTATATGAACATAATACAAACTATCATCATTTCTCTCAAGTTTCATAATATTAATATTACCTACATTAATCTAAAGTAGCGTGGTCCAAGTCAGGGGTGTCAAACTGGCGGCCCGCCACGTACATTTCTGCGGCCCGAATAAACTTCGGTGACTATTTGTATTACAATAACAAAAATTTATTTATAGGAATATTGTATATTTTACGATAAATATATCGTTCAAAACTGGAGATGAGTTAACAAAAGTCATCAGTGCGGCCCGCGGAAATTTTGTTTGTCAGAAAATGGCCCGCGGCGAGAATGAGTTTGACACCCCTGGTCTAAGTAGTGCAACTTGATAGTAAACATATCATAATTTTTTAGATAATAATTTATATACAGTAGAAGCTCGATTCTGTGAACACAAAAATCCAAAGGCATGTTCAAACTAACGCAGTTGTTCACACTACCGGGGGTGTAGAAAAACTAGTGTTTTACATATATTTAAGACATATTTATTTCTTATAAAACGTATATACGTTGTGTATGTGTAATGTTGCAAAATTCATGAAAAAAACATTGTTATTTTGCTTTGCTTTTGTTTTTAGTTTCATTTAAAATTACCACCTTGTATTTTGTCGACAATTAGGCGACTTTCTTATTATTATGCAGATATGCATTTCTTTCATTTAAACACGGGTACCTTTATTTTATATTTAATCACGTACAAGTGATAAGAAGTGGCTGGTAGACTTCAAGATATTTAATACACAACATTAAATACTGTTAATTTTCGCTGTTCACATTATAGAATGTAATAATGTTCACGTTACCGAGTAGCTATAGAAAAAATTGGGCGTTCACAGGACCGAGATGTTCATAAATTCGAATGTTCACGTTATCGAGCTTCTACTGTATCATAAATATACTGAATATACTGAAAGTATATTTACATCTGTGCTAATTTTATATTTTTAGTGTGTCTAAAAAATTATGATATGCTTATTACCTATATTTATAAAAATTATAATTATTATAAATACATTATACTTTTTAAATAAAGAATTAGTTTTTCCTTTTCGTAATGGAGAGGGGGAGTGACAAAATAGCTGAAACGATAGAGGAAACCATGGTAGCCCGAACCCCGAAAAGGTTGGGTATTATTACTGTTCTAATGAATTACTTTTTCGTGTTTGTATAAACAGATGATGTTTCAAGATTGGTGGAATCTAGAGATCATTTACACCTTGAACCATATTTTCATTCATTGAACCATATGCAGTATTCCGCTTGTAAATTATGGTGACCATATGTCCTCTTTTTTAGGAACGATGTCCCATGTACTTTCTGACAAGGTGCAGTAGAGTGAATTTTTTCCCTAGTGACTAGGAGTCAAAATCTTGCTCAGAAGATGTGGAGGGAGAACGTGTGACACCCAATTCCACCAATTGACACGAACATAGACCCAAAATGACGAATATTCGTTTCTACGCATTACCTCATCCTAGTCACTATGGAAAAAACATACTCTGCGTTAAAATGTACTCTTTTTTCTAAATTCTATACAATAAATTAAATTGAATAAGTAAAATTTAAATTTGACGGGACAAATAAATTATTGTATTAGTGGTAGTAAGCACAAAATATCAAGCATATCACGACAGCATAATATATCAAATGATTATTTTCCAATATTAATAAATACTGGAGTTTTGAAAAAACGCACTAGCTCTTCCCACATTAGAAGCTTCCAAAATTGACTAAGGCAATTTTAAGTTCCGAGTAATATGATTGGAACAAACCAAAGCCTGAAGAAGAAGTAGTTAGTAGAAGTACTGTGACTTCTAAATTAAAAATATATGTAAGTTATTTGAAATAATCTTATAGGCAAATACGTATCCAAGGGGGGTGCCCCCAATATTTTAGGAAGTTGAAAAAAATTTGGTCAAATTGGCAAATTCCCCCTGAAAAACGTTGATTGGGCACGTCCCTACTTATAGGTACTATACTGGAAATATCTTAGGAATCTCGTTAATCGATTCATGCGCATCAGTACTCTTGTACCTTTATATTTTTTCCTAAAAATATTGTTTGCCACCATCCTATAGGAAGATCATGCAAAATAACAGAAATCTCGTTGGGTCGGTGAAATTAAAATTGAAAGATTTGTGAAAGTGTTGGCGAATGCTGTAATTTATTTTTCACAATTGCGATACTCTAAAATGCAATTTAGCCCCGCATTTGCGGGTGTAAAGGGGCATTTTTTATACCTGCATTTAACATGCATTTTACGACCTGCAGTAGGTCGTAAAAATGATTTTATTTTTTTACACCCCGGTGCAGGTCGTAAAAATGGATTTTACACCCCGCAGCGGGGTGTAAAAATTAAAATCCGTTATTCTAGTAAAATTATTTATTTCTATATTATTTACATTAGAAATAGAATTTTTCATCGCAATTGTGAAAAATAGTATATACAACGTGGGAGTAAAGTTGCTTTTCGTCCCTCGACTGCTTGTTGCACCTCGGCCTACGGCCTCGGTACAAAATTGTCTCGGGACTGAAAAGAGTAACTTTACTCCCTTGTAGTATAATATACTATTGCAAGTACTGGGTTTGTTTAATTTTTATTACGAATTGAAATGTCAACTTTTGATAAAAACATCAACTTGGCACCTTAAATTTTATTAAATACTTATTAATTTTTTAAAATGTTATTTAAAAGTATTCGTGAAGTGCTGGCTGTAAAGTGTAAACTATTTAAAGATACTCATTTTATTAAAAAATTTAAGAAAAGCTCAAAGTAACCCATTGTTAAGTGGGTGCTGGCTTAGTTAACATTATTTCTAGAGTGGGAAGTTAAAACAGTACAAGTCAAAAAAAGTAACTTTTCAGGAGAGCATAAAAACTGTATAACTTTTTTCATAAAAATTTTAAAATTTTCAAAAAATTAATTATAGATATTTAAGGGTGCAACTATTAACAAATGAATAAAAAAAATTTATAAATGCACTATTAAAGTAATTACATGACTTGTACTCTTTGGACCAATACAGTTAAAACTGACTTGTACTATAATGTAATGAGTAATGACCATAACAAATGTACATAAAGTATAAATAAATTTATTGTGAATTATTACAAATTACGTATCACCAATAAAAATAAGTTATTATTTATAAATTAATTATAATTTTAAAAATTGTTAAAATTACTATTAAATAAATTTTTTTTTTGAAAAATTAAATTTCTTCAAATTCTTCAATATCAGGATGTGTCATTTCCGTTACAACAATTTTTTTTGTTCTTCCCTACTGTACGAACTAACTGAAACCAGTCGTAAGATGTTAAATTGGGTATTCCAACTTCTTTTTCTGTTTTTCGATTTGACCATGATCCGCATCACATTCCATGTGGCTATGTCCACTAATCAGAAAATTTTGCTCAACATATTGTAAAGTAGACTTATTTTGCATCAAACACATTTGATTTTCATATTCAAAGTGTCACATTTGTGATAAGTATCAACTTGTGGCTTTTTAAAACTGATATTCAATTTGTGGAAATTGACTTGTACTGTTTTAACTTCCCACTCTAGTACTAATACAACTCAATAAACTGCTTATTATTGGGTGGAATAAAAGTACAAGTCAACATGTACTGTTTTTCTCGCGCACGATTTGAGCGTTTTATTTTGTACTTTTAAGATCAATGGATTTTTAAGCATGTTATAACAGGTTTTGACTTGTACTTTTTTTACCACATATAAATATTAACCTGACAATTCCAAATATGCACTTAACACAATTTTGAAAAAAATTGACTTGTACTGTTTTAACTTCCCACTCTAGATTTCATCTCGTTAATTCATTTATGCGCGTCGGTACTTTTGTATTTGTACTCCTTTTTCATAGAAAAATTAGTAGTGATGGGAACTATCAAACTTTTTTGACTATCGATAGTTAAGTAGTTACTAATTATTTTTCGTTACTAGGCTGTAAAGTAACGAAAAAAACGTTTCCTCCGCGGCAGTAAAACGCCATTTTCACATTCGTTCAATTAGTAACTAAAAATTCATTCGATAGTTTCTAGTAACTAAAAAGTATTCAACTATCGATTGTTGATATAAAGACTAACTATCGAATAATTCGATAGTTTTTATTCGATAGTCCCATCACTAAAAATTTTGGTCACCATCCTTATAATGACATTTAAAGCTGGGGACTGACTTGTAACTGAACGTTTGAGCATTCGATAGTCAGAGCAGTATAAACTATATATAAACAAACGCGAAGGAGCGAGAGCGGACTATGTTACATTACAACGTTCAGTTACAAGTCAGTCCCCAGCTTAAGGAATCAAATGATTGGTTTAATATAGGCGGAATTTTGGAAGTTTCATAAAGTAATGAAATGGTTCCAGTTTTAAAAGATTACGAGCAAATATATTTACTATGATTTACCATAGAGTGGTGTCAAATAAAGAAAAGGTGGAACTAATGCGCAGAAACCAAAACTCGTACAATCGTGTTTATGTTGGTGTCAATTAGGTGTCACGCGATCTCTACTGCGCCGCATTTTGGCTTCACCTTTTCTTCTTTATTTGATACCACTCTACCACCTTTATACGAAAAATAATATTGTACGTTATTTTAGGATAGGAACAAATCGGCAGAGTTTTTGTGTGTTGAAATGATAGCATTTACGAATATACTCGTATAAAAAAATATGTAAGATGATTTCCGTGGTTGTTACAAAAGATCAGTATGTCAACCACATCCAAATTATAACATACGGAATTAATGCAGAGTCCGAATTACAACATACATTTTATTATACTAACATTTTATTGACCCAGATTTTCATAACACTAACAACTCTGATTATAATAAATATTAATATTTGAGGTTTTGTTTTGACTATGGGACAAAAAGTCAATTCCAATTACTGAGGGTCCAGATTATTGAAACTCTCCTGTATGTGGTCATGATATGGGAAGAACAATGAGATATTTAGAACAAAAGAAAGATAAGATTGATACATAATATACAACAACTTAGAATAGAAATAAAGAAGAAGAAAGTAACATTTTATGTATTACTTCAACATTTATGATATTTAAATTATTTCATATTAAAGCTGGGTTAACATGGGATGTGAGCCACGGCCGTGGGCCACGTAATAGTAAAATACTTTCCGCGTAAACTTAAACTTAAAACCGTGTAAACTGTTTTTAAACACGTTTGATCTCACCACGAACGCATTTTTATCAGTTTTTGGCAAAAAAATTACGATTCGTATTTCATGAAACAGCACTTTACAAGGTGCGTATTTTATGAAAACGTGGCTCACGGCCGTGGCTCACATCCCATGTCAACCCAGCTTTATATTCGTAATATATATTTACTATGTAAATTTAAATATTGTCAATGTTTTTCGATTGTAAAGGCCCCTTCAGACGATCAATATATATTGTCAATACTGTCAATCAATATTGACACAGTGCATTTGATTCAGACGATAAATATTGATTGACCCTCACACGTTCAATAATATTGACAATATCAATATATTAACAATAATATTGATCGTCTGAAGGGGCCTTAAAACAAGCCAGTTTGCATAGTTCCCCTATATTTCCAAAAATATTTTGACATTTTCATGGTTAAAATTCTTCCGGATTTTCGAAACTTTCTAAAGAACAATAAAGGGTTTCCCAATAGGGATGATTTATGTTTTTAAAACGTCATGGCAGTCGTATTTAAAATGGTAAAAATGTCACTAGTTGTCGTTTGTGTTTGGTATAGTTTGATGGCAAAATACACGCTTCAACAACGTTTGGTTATTATCCAAAAACTTCATAAAAATAATCGTTCTTTTGTTCAAACTCAACGTGATATTCATAAAGATTATGGATTTTTGACTTTGGTCTATGCCAAAACTAACCTCGAACTATTAGAAACGCTTTGAAATTGAACATCAAATGCTGCATTAATGAAATTACACCTGATTTATTGCAAAAAAAATCACCGAAAATTGGGTTCATCGAATTCGATCCTGCAAACGAAGCCGAGGTGGACATTTTATTGATATGTTATTTAAAACATAATTGCCATAAGTTGTATCTACTTTAAAATAAAAAAAGTTTTTCTTTTATCTCAAATATTTTGAATTTTATTTAATTAAAAAAAAAACACATCGTCCTTATTGGGAAAACCGTTTTTATAGGGTATTACAAGTGAAAATTGATTATTTTGTGCTTGGAGGAGTCAAGCCAATCCAAAACACCAAGTTTTTACAAATAGACAAATTGCTTTTATTAGTTAGAATACCATCGTTCAATTTCGAACTGACACCGCTTGAAAAGCCTACTTTTGTAATGTGCAGAGAAAAAATATCAAATGTATTTTGACTAAATAACATACTTACCAATAAGTATTACAATAGTAAATGAAAAAGACAATAAAATTTTATTGTCCATTATTGAACACTCAGCCTCTTTCTCTTATAGAAAGATTGGTTTGGACCACACTCTACCAAATTAGCCAGGAGAGCAGTGACGTGCGGTGTATCTGTCAATACGCGGTCACCCATCCAAGTACTTGCAAATATGTCTGATGTCGTGATCTGACGAAAACGAGCATTTGCATTGTGTTACGTCCTCGTTCTTCGATATTACAAAATAAAAGAATAAAAAAAAACTTTTTGTTAATATTAAAATGAAAAAAAAAAGGTGTACTCTTTTGGTAATAGCTTTTTATTGATTATAGACACTGATGGGATATGTCGATGTTTGCAAAAATAAGATCATGTACCTAAAAGTTAAATTTGTAAAATATTCTGATTAAAAATGATTATTTATTAATCTATGAGACAGTAAATCCTGTTTTAATAAGAATGTTAATAATGGAATTTGATTAGAATTTTAAGTATATTACAAGAATTATTTATTTTAAATATCGTAGACTTGTGATATGGAATTCTTTTAGATAAAGAAACAAAACGCATTTTTCTTTATTTTAAAAGTAAAGTATTTCCAATGCATATTCTAAATTTTTAAATGTAGAAATAAATTTTTTTTTAAATTAAAATCTAAATTTATCTGACAGTTGGAAAATTCAATGTCCAAAAAGATATGAGCGAAAGATGAAAATTGAATGTAACAACAACTGTGGCATATCTCTTTGCAGTGATCACAGCTTAAATGTCATAATTATTGTATCTGCATGAACAATTTTAAGTGCAATATACCTACAAATTTTTGTATAATATATTATCTAGTAATAAATTATAATCGGAAATTTTCTTCTTTAGATTTTGATGGATTTACATTCCTTGAGGTCGCACGAGTTGAACGAGACCAAACATCAACAAATGGAGGGGGGTTAGAACGACAGTGAAATAAGTCATAATTACTTAATTGCTCGGTAGGTAATTAATGTTTGGCAAAAGTAGCTATAAAAACATCTGCTTTGCCTTTTTGTTTTCAAATTAGGCCTTAAGCCTAAACCAATAGAAAAGTCCGTTAACTATAAGATGTCAATAGCAATCCTAGGGCTTTATTCATAAAACTTTTGTCGAGCCGTTAAAAATAAAAGTGAATTTCTATTGGCTTGTTAGAGTTAACGTAGATACGTTTTCTATTAGTTAACTAGGACCTTTTAAATAAGTGGACATTAACGCCTTCATTATGAAATCAGTCCTAAGATAGAGAAAAATATATGATTTTGATGAAAAAAAAGTAATTGAAAAAAAATAACATTGGTACCTACTGATATTCTAATTTAGATACACACGACATCCGGTGTAACGTAAATGAAATAAATACGGGCAACTATCGGTTTATGAACGTGGATTTGCGAACATTGAAATCAATACTTTTAAAAATATATTTATTACAATAATAATAATTATTAGAGAAAATTATTATTAAAATCTAATGTTCTTTGTAAACAAAACTAATCGATAGAAATTCAGGAATGCAAGATATACACGTCATCAAACGAAAGTCGTTCGTGAACCGAAGGTTACCGAATTGAGAAAACTTATTTTTTATTTCTAGAATTTTGTTGGCAAATAAGATAAAATTTATTTTAGAATGATAGATTTGTGTAAAATTTCTTATGCATAGGGTAAAATTATGAAATATAAACAAATATCAGAAAGTTTCTGCGACTAACAGTTTTAGACATCCGGTGTTATACATAAACAAAACGGCATCTAAAACACAAACAAAGTGAAAAGGTTGAACTCCAATCCAAATTATCTTCAGATAACAAGTTCCATTAATTTAAATATTGAAGAAATATATAAAAATAATAAAATTGCTGCAGCAATTCAAAATTATCAGTTGCTACAAGAAAAATTTTGAGTTTTGAATCAAATATTCAATTGAAAAATAATAATAATATACTTAGCGATATTTTTATGGATGGCTCTGTATATTATACAATATTCGTTTGGAATAAATGTAATTTTATTTTGCATTATATTTTTATATTGTTAATTGACATTAAATAATAATTTTCTATGTATTATTTCATATCTTGAAAGCATTTGATATGATTTATTGAAGGCAGTAGCGGTGGTGACGTCAGAAAAAGCAACGCGATAATCAATTTAGTAGCAAAGCTTGTTCCACCTATTAAATAATAATAATGGAAATTGAAAATAGTACTATTTTTGAGGCACCCTATACAATATGTTATTATTGTATTATAATCTAAAAGTATCTATGGGTATTGAAATTTCCCCTAATTATGATAATATTACGCGATCTTTGCAAATATCTTTCAGTATTAAAATAATGCAGAACTTTGTATTTTAGTAATTATTCAATAACTAAAATTATATTATAATTTATATTGTAATATGTACTATGTTTATAACGGTAGTATAATTCGGGACGATTACGAATTAGAACACATATTAGAATTATAGTTTAGAATAATAAAAAAAATGATTAATTATGTATTAAGTATACGTTTAATATATATTTTTCAATATAACCATTTTTGCGCAGTTGCACGTTATGTAATAATATATTGTTTTATATTTTTTAACTAAATTTTCTTACAGTTGAGCAATATATTGCATAATATATAAATAATAACGTATTGTATTTTCAAAGTTATCTTAGGAAAACAACTATAATAATGCCTATTTAGGCATATCTAAGCAGTGCAGTTTCACGTGACTTTCCGAGGTCAAAAACCTCTGTTCCCAAGTTATTACCGCTCAACGCGAGAGAACATCTAAATTTTTTTTAAACATTGATTTTGGGTTTACCAGCATTATCGTTGTTTACAAATTGTTCTTATTACAAAAATATAATATAGTTGTAATAAGTAGGGCAAAACTTGGAATGTAAATTACAGTAATATTCTTTTGCTTTTCCGTAATTACAACAACTATTACCTATTATACCTCTATGTTGATTTACACGTAGAATTGTATGAACATGATACATAAAATATATACACGTTATATATAGTAGTTGTAGACCATAGTTATAAATATTACAAAACGTCTGGCCAAGGTCATGGATCTTATTGATAATATATTTCAGGTTTGCAACTGTAATATTAAATATTTCTTTGCATTTTAATATTGAAACTGTTCCAATGCAGAAAATAAAAGTTTTCTTTAAATATTTTTAGTTCTTTAACGAAATATAGGGTAGCAGAAAACAATTTAACTATTCCAAAAAAATAATATTTTCACAAATATAATTGCATATAGAGTAATCAAATGAAAAAAATCTTGCATGTCAAAAAATTAGGGAAATTGAATTCCATTTAGAAAGCTTCGTTTACCCACAAGAGAATGTGGTCGTGCGGCAGGCTAGTCATCAACATGGCGACCTACCGTTCTATTATTGACAAGTATGCAAGCAATTACATATTATCTTCTTCCGTTCTTGTTTGGAAAAATCAAACATTTTTAATGTCTATTTGGAATATAAAATTTAAAGTATTTTCATTCTTTTTTCGTAAAGCAAAAATTAGAATTGGGATATTGCGAAAAAAATGCAAATGCAATGTTTTAAAATAATGCAATATTTTCGAAAAGTTGTGATAACAATCAGAAAGGTATAGCGTTTTGGAAAAACGAGCATAATCTGTTTATAGACGAAGCGAGGCGTTTAGTTGGTGCTGTACAAAGTCATCAAAATGGCTGCCGGCCTATTCCATTATCGACGATAAAAATATTCAGGAATTTTTCGATTTGAAACATGAAATGATGAGAAAAAATTAAGAAAATTTTTTAAAAAATGAATCGTGATATTTAATTGGTTTCATTTAAATGATTGTCTTTTATATTGGTATTATGTAACAATTGCTAAACTATGTAATTTGAATTACATTTTCAAAAAAATATTAGAAAAATGTCTGGCTTTCCCTGGCAAAAAGAATAAATAATGAAAAATTCAGTGAAACATTTTTTATATGCAAAACCACAATTCATGTTAGAGAAAATATCATGTAATAGCAATATACATTTTTTAAATTTTTAAAATATATATGTAAAAATACTGTTGATAATATATTTGGTTGGAAAGGTCACCATACATGAACATATACTAACTCTTGAAATATTAAACCATATCATTTGGTTATTGACTGATATAAATTAGTAATGTTCGATAATGTTAATCGATACCGATACAAATTTTATAATATCAATTCCAATCAATGTATTACTTCTGTTACATCGATGAATAAAATTTTAAAAAGTATCGATGTACTCTTCGATATCAACGAATACAATAATTTAACTATACGAAAGAAAGTCTCGTAACCAAATCATAAGCAAAAGAATATATGAAACTGCAAACAAATTAACAACAGTAATAACGTCGAAGAAGGAAGTAGAAAATACATTCAAAAACATTGACATAATATGAAAGGAACACAATTAACATACAATCCCCACAAAAAAGATATACAAATTAACCTAAAAAATATTTAAAATTTAACGAAACTTCATATACAAATTCTATTAACAATAATAAATTATTACCATTTCGGGGACTAATGTTAAAAGCTGCTCTTTTAGGTTAGGCGAATTTGACTCCCAAAGTGGATCGCCTGCATCGAGACTAACAAACTTAAAATCACCTCTTGACATTTGCAAACATGTTCGACACATCCTCGGTCGATGATACATTTTGATTAATAAATAAATTCACTTTCACATTTGACGATACAACATTAAAAAATAATAACATTAAATTGTTTTTGTTGTATAGAATGCCTTCACTCGAACACAAATGCCACTAAGCTGCTACGGCAGCGTTCGGTGCCGTTCGATAGTTCTCATGACATGAGCTAAAATTTTAAGGGCGGGAGATTCAAGTTGCCGGTGGTTGTATTATGAATCAATACGAGCATACCATATTATACAACGACTATTTATTATATTGCAAAACTATATTTTAATTCAATTTGTAAAATGAGGTTTCATTTACAATGTAATTTAAATATTACTTGCAATATTTTAACACAACAAAAAATAATTTAAATGTTTGTATCTCGATATATTTGTTGATATGTTAAATTGAGTATTGTAGTTATATAATATAATAACATAATATATTAATTTTTATGTAAAGTGCTTTTTTATAAAAACTAATCGATGTTAATTTTTTATTTTAGAGATTACGAAAAATGATAGTTTTAGTTTTTTAAACAGAAAATTCAAATATTCTTAATGTATTATAACTGCGTATTAGATGGTTCTTAGGAAAATATTACCGTTAATACTTATTTTTAAATTTGGACAAAAGAGTGTGTGTTGGAGAAAAAAAAATATTGCGTTTTCTTTCCTGTACTTGCGTATTCCACATTTTGTATTGATTTTTGTCGACTCTCAGTTATTGGACCAGTACTCTACAAAGTTCTTAATCTATCTCGGAAAAAATCTGAAAAACAGAATTTTTGTTTTGCTTTGTATGGCAGGCATACTTTTCTTAGGCAAAACCAATAGAAAAGCGTTTCGCACTAAAATAATAATAATGCTATGTAATTGCCATATTTTTTTACTCTTCTATTGTTGCTATTTTAATATCTAAATTCATTTTGGTTTCAAAAATAATAAAAATATGTAAATATGGAACATTTGGGAAACCTATCTAAATTTTATTATATGGGGAAGGTATAATAGAACAGCGGCTATTGCGTAAGGGTGTATTGATTAATTTCTTTTGAAACACAACATTTATTTGCGCTCGATTATTGAAAAAAGATTAAACTGAACATATAAATACTACAAAATAATGCTATGTTATTAAATATCAATTATTAAGTAAAATATGTGCTATATTATATTTCTTAATAGCATTATTGTGGCACAGGGAACAAGCGCCGTTACAATTATATAGGTCAACGTAGACATAGTAAATTTTATCATTTATTGTCCAAAATCTGGACCATTTTATAGTTTGTAGCTCAACACGACTATTAAGTAATATATATTTTTTAATTTCAAAACAAATTCTAAAGTTTATTTTCTCTGAAGAATTAAAATAGTTTGAAGTCAAACATTACAATTGGAGTTCCTTAAGGTTTACATTTAGGATCTATGTTGTATTTGTCAATAATGAAGATCTATTATTTGCTATATGCATTTTAAGAATTTAATATAGACAAATTATATACTGCCTAATAATTTATTATTTTTTATATTGTAATTTGGAAAAAATAAAGCTTTCTAATATTATAAAATTTTAGTTCTACTAAGCAAATCTGTTTGTATTCCTGGGGTTAGGAATATGTGTAATACCAAACTTTCAAACATTGTACTACACGATTATTGATCGATCCCTCTCTTTGGCAAATTTAAATAGCCTCTCACAAAGAGCAATTTCATTATTAATTTGTGCTCCAATATGAATTTTAAGACGGCAATCTGCATATCAATTTAGGTGCAAGCCTACCGAATCTTTTCAATTGATTTATTATTCCACGCATCTGTATAAATGTAGAGCAAAAAGTTAATTCTACATTTGGAATGGGATTACCATAATAATTGCAATATGCAGTACCATAAGAACACAATTGCTTTTTTACAGTATAAGTACTTAAATATGGCAGACAAAATAGTCAAATGAAGATTATTGTATTCCTAAAAGAAAAATTGCTTTGCTCATCCTTTTCAATTTCATTCGGGTCGTGCGAAAGAAGACGAAGTTTAGAATTTATCAATGTGCATTAACATAATTCTTGTCTCTAAGGTTTTTTTTTTGAAATAAATATCTATATATTTCAAACATAATCAATATTATATAAATATTGTATTATGGACAACAAATAATATCACGAAATTTTTCTTTTTATTCATTCCTAAAATTTACATAATATGTTGAAAGCTTGAACCGAGTTGGAAAACAAAATGAAACAGAAGATGGAAACTATTTCTTTTATATGTGATGTTCTGAAGACCTTCAAATATTAATTTCTCGTTACTATATTCAATATTTAATATTGTATTTACATAAGCGGAATATTTACATTATCTTTGAGTTTTTGTTTCACACAGTAAAAACAATATATTTTAGTAATATACATACAATAAAATTATGGTATTATAATAGGTACCATATTTAAAAAATAAGATATACTTTGATCATATTTATATATTTAGACATTACAAGATATTATGTAATTGGAATAAAATACTCGTTAAAACAATTAAATTATATTATAATTACCTATACTTTGTGCTATATAATATTATGTACATTAATAACTATTTCAATAGATATCCACATATGGTTGAGTTATTTTGAAAAATTAATGTTATTATACATAATCGTGATAATTGTGCTATTTCAAAAAATACATAAATAAATATAAAAAACATGAAAATATATAGAAGATATCTTTCGAAAGTAAAGCGAGCGTAGAACCGTTTTGAAAGGATAGGCGGAAAAGTTGTTAGCAGAACACAGAGAGGACACCCTTATGTTGATAACTTCCAAATTTATATTAAAAGCATAAGTAATACATTTTTATAGAAATCAAAAGCATAAAGCATCATTGTATTTTTGAAAAAATAAAATTTTAAATAATCAAACATCCATTACAAATAGCACGTAGAAGAAGCAGACGAGAAAAAATGTTGCTATGTTATTGTTATCATATCTTGAAATTCAATGTTTATGTGATAGATAATTTAGTTTATATTATCGAAACAAAAATTTTATCGCGAAGACGATAATATATGAACTCATTGTTGTGGTATGCAAGAGAAAAATTGTAGCATACCGCAGATAATACAATCGACAAATTCTGCAATTCAAAATAGTATCTATTACAAACGTTTTTCAAAATACTACAGATATAAAATTGGATTTAATAATTTATTCCAGAAATTCAACAAAACTAATAATTTTGGTTTCAAAACAAAATCATAAGTAATTATTTCTTATTACGATTTTCAAATCGTATTTAAATTCGGAAAATATAATATAATTTTACTCCTGGTATAGAATTTTCGATATAAAAATGTGCGTCCACGAAGAAATCTATTTGAGAATATGTAGTTGAAAGTATCCGCTAGGGAGCTCCACCAATCAAGGCGTACTCTGTATTGGGCAACGTATGCGATTCTGTTTGGCCCGTATCAACAGAGAGAAAATGGATAAGTGTGGTATCACTGAAACTAGTGAACAACCCCGAAGGAAGTTATAGGTTACCCTGAAACGGTGATTTATTTAATTTTAATTAGCAAAATCACACAACAAATTATTCCCCTAGTTATACACACCGTATCGTTAATCAAGAGCAATGTAGTTAAAATTAGTTGCTTTTATAATTTCTGCATATTAATGAGAACAATTAATGCAGTATTATAGAACTCCATGCATCATCATTATAATTTGTCGAGCGCAAAATAGTATTTTAATAATATAAATTTTTATTTAACAAGATAAATATGATTATTAATGAATTGGTGTGATTTGATTAAGGATTTTGAAAATACCCCAACAGATTGAAATACGCCGAACAAATTGATTAATTTAAAACTATTTAATCAACGTCCTTCATCAGCTTCACCTACTTCATTTTTTGTACTACATTATTTAACAACCCAGATGTCACTGCTTACGTTTGACAAATGCTTTACCAAATATTATAATATCCTAATTTTACTATCACCAAATGTACAAATTAATATTTATAATAATAATTGGTTTGGTAATCCAATATTTCGTTTAACAAATTAAATAAATAACACTGGCAAGTAATTTTTAACGTTTTTCCTGTTTACAAACTTGAAGATGAATGAAGTTATATATTTTTCGTTTATTTTGATTAATGTAATAATGAAAAAGTGGTTACTCCGAAATGGTTAAAAAATTGACAAAAGATAATTTATGATGACTATAGATAGAAGTGTTTCCAACTGTGACTTATGCTTTTGATGGCAAGCAACTTTAAGGTCAATGTTTTGGAGTATCTTTCATTACAAGTTTGATAGATTACGTCTCTTGAGATAAGTGGAGTTTTAGAAGTGACGCCAAATGCACTGTCCATTCCTTTGGCCGATATTAATCTCATAAAGTGGTTCAACTGTAAAGAACAGAAAGAAAAACCATTAGGATACATTGTTGCTCGTAATTTACGTAAATGTAAATTCATTGACCATATAAAGTACACTCGATTCATGATTGTTTCAAGAATAAACCTAAAAAAATGTTCAAATAAAATAGAACTTTTTCTGTAGCTATGTATTTTACAGAAGCAGCAGAGGTTCTTAAATTATTTATTCGCAATAAATTTATACTTTAAAAACATAATTTAAACATAGGTAGTCTGGTACTCGTACTATATATTTGTGTAGGTAAACAATATTATAGTCTCGCCAATGTCTTCGGACAACTAATATAAATTTTATTAATTTCAATATAATTTGACTTTTTGAAGTTATTTAAAAAGAAAATAGCTATACCAACTTACCATTTTATAAAATATCTATTAGGAGGGTCACCGGTAACACAAAAAAGTTTGAAAAAATTTAGAATTATTAACAGAATTAACAAGGGCTTAATCATTCGTCGAGACGGTCGTTAGCATAGCGATTAAAAGCATAGACTGCTAACACAGAGAACCCGGTTCGACTCCGGGCGAAGTAAGAATCATATTGCGGCCGTCTCCCCTCGGCAGGCAATGGCAAACCACCGGGGTGTAATTTGCCATGAAAAGCCTTTGTCAAAAGGCTCACCACACCCTGCAGAAGGGTTATGGACTGAGGAGAAGAAAAGAAGTTGCAATTCTATGTAAATTATAACTGCAAAAGTAATCGGATAAGTTACAATATTATTGTATTATATGTTAACGCTTCTTAGAATTCCGCATCAATCTCAAAATGCACTTGCAGCACCTTGCAAATACCAAAGATAACATTAATGCTTAGTTTTAATATTGAAATTTAATATTTAGCACAATGGAGCTTAAAAACACCAAATGCGCAAGTTTTGATTTAAGACAATTAGCAATATTTCAGTATCGAAAGCTACATCACATCAGGAAATTTGGAAGTTGCTCAATATGGACAATAACACTGCGGCACAGATTATTATGCATTTTAAGGAAGAAGATCGAATCGATTTCAAAGAGAAAAGTAACCCATCACGTAAATTAACTTATACACTTGAGAACTATGTTTTAATAAAAGTTCAGAAAGACCACATCCTGATGTGGTTTAAAGCCAATAAATAGCTTAATATTAAAAAATTACGTGGTACGGTTAAGCATTGACTTCGAAATGTCCTTGTATGAGGATGTTTTTCAGCTAAGGGGGTGGGCAATTTAGTTGTGTTCGATAGCATAATGGACCGTTTTAAATATTTACAGTTACTCAAAAAAAAAAAAGATTACAAATTGCTGCTCAAATGTGAATTCAAAACCCTTTTAAATATTACGAGAATAATGATCCCATGCAAAAATCTCGTTTAGTGCAAGAATTTCTTTTGTATAAATGCCCCAAAGTGAACATCCACCCCCCTCAGTCACCCGACATTAATCCAATAGAAAATCTATGTGATGAATTAAATCGTGAGGTATGAACTACCCCTATAAATAATAAACAAGAATTGATTCGACGTTTACAAGAGGAATGGGTTCTTATAAACGAAAAATATTTAAAAAAAATCATTTATAAAATGCCCAATCGACGAAGAAAAGTAATAGAATAAAACTGATACCCCATCAAATATTAAATAATGACATATTTTCTCAGTTTCCCTAGTCTAAAGTACTAGTTCATTTAGTGTCCGAGGGCTTTTGCAGTTTAAATTTCAACAGAATTGAACTATAGAATGATTAAAGATTAAACCCTTGTTAATTCTGTTTGTGATTACATTTTTTCAAACTTTTTGTGTTACCGGTGACCTTAATAGATATTTTATAAAATGGTAAGTTGATATACACAGTGTATTCAAAAAGTTCCAGGACTGATCGCGCACAGACCACACAATACAGAGAAAACATGTATATTTAATATCAGGCTTCTGCATAGTCTTCTCGCAAGTAGATACAACCTTTAGAACAAGTGAAAAGGTCCGTCATAATAGCTTTCTGGAACGCCTCAACTTCAACACTATTCAGCTCCCTTGTCACCGCCTTTTAATCGTCTCGATCGACTCGTACCGCTGCCTCTTCATCTTCAATTTAAGTTAAAAAAAATAGTATGGGGAGTACAGATCAGGTGAGTACGGGGGGTGGTCAATACCACAACCAAAAATTCCTGTACAATTATGGATTTATGCGTCAGTGCATTATCGTGCAAGAGTCTAAATTTTAGACTGTCCAACAATTTTGGTCTCACACGCTGCATTTGTTTCAACAGTCGATCCAAAACAACTTTGTAGAATGGTCCGGTCACAATGCAACCTTGACGAAGAAATTCTTCAACAGTTTTCATCAGTCCGACACGAATGAGGTCACTCTCATCATCTTCTGTCGGATCTCTTCTCTCTTGAACCTCGAAAACCATTCAAACACTCGTGAACGACTCATTACATCCTCGCCATACACTTTTTTAATCATTTCGTAAGTTTCTGTGGCCGATTTGCCCAATTTAAAACAAAATGTAATGTTTGTTCTTTGTTCCATTTTTTTTACAATGACAATAGCATGCCAACTCGCTTTATACATAGGCCAGTCAATGGGTATTTCTCGCGGGAAAAAAATGTAACAGTATTGAAAATTGGCAAAGATGTACAATTTGACCTCCTAATCAACATACTAAAAGTCACCATTCCCATTGGTTCTGCTTTCGCCGCCATCTTGTTTCAAAGGTACGCGAAAGTGTTTTTCTGCAAATATCTGGTTTCCTTCAAGTCGGATCGTTAATTTACCTATTATGAATAATGTTCACTGTAAAATTCTCTACAAAAACATACCTTAAATTTTTGTCGTAAGTCTACTGGTTTCATCGTGGCGGCCGTTAGAATTCTGTTCGAATCCGGTTCGAATAGTAAAAATAGTTCAACCTTTTGCGAAATTGGGTTTATTTCTTCAAGATCCAGTTTCCAGTATCTTTACGTTTTTCAATCCCAATTCGCTAGGTTTATGAAATACTTGCAGAGGAACACGACGCTGGCTGATGGAATTTCACATATTCTTTTGATTTTTCCGATTTGGGTAACGGCAGTATATGGTGTTACAGACTGTAGACCGCCCATTGCATGGAATGTATTCAAGCCATCCAAAGTGCATATGTTCACATCTGCATTATCAAATATAAACTGCGAAAAGTGATCTGGTAGAACGGTTGTTTCTGGTTCACACATGATGGTTGAAACTTGGAACAGCGTTGCTTCGTTGTAATTACTGCAGAAGCCCATTGCGAAAAGCACATTTAGTAGATTTTTGGACCCATATTTCTTGTTCAAAAAAGCTGCAAGCCCAATCTGCAGTGGTGATAAAAAAGAACGTGGCCTCGTGGCTGATATTACTGCATGGGCGATGGACGTACATTTTTTATCCCATACTTATCCGAAGACGAGAGCTTACTCTTCGTGACGATTTCTATCAGTAGAACTTTCAAACTCTCGGGGATTACGATTTCAACGTCTTCTAAAAACTGATCAGGCGCGGGATAATAATCCATTTCATAGGGCTTCGATCGAATGTCCTCTCTAATAATTGCTCTTGCTCGTCCAGTTTCTGATTTCCATACCATGAACGCAATAATAATTTATGTCCAGTATCGCGCCAGCACATCACCGTAGCTTTGTTGGCAGTTTGAGAAAATATTATATTATCATCACCGTACTTTTTGATTAATTTTGCTTTCACAGTTTTCGGATCGGGCATATATCCTGTAATATTCTTCATCAATTCATCAAGCGAAAATTGGCATTCGTCCCGATTGTGTTCAAGGAAGTTGTAAATCTCTTCCATACTCGCAGCAATATCTTCAACCTCGTGTCGACCTCTTTTTGTAGTTGATCGAACCGGTGAAAAAAATTTGGTCATGCATCGATGATGGTACTTAGCTTCCACAGCAACCAAATCGTTAATATTTAGCACGCGAAGGGCAACTTCATGACCCCACTTGTCCTGTCGATTTTCCGCAACTTCCAAAATATTTTATCTCAATGGAAGGCTACGGACATAAAAATTAACTCGTCGTCTACTAACAGCTTTTTTCTTTTCCCTTTCTGCAAAATCGGCAGGAATTTCTTCCGCACAAAACAGACATTTCTGAGCAAAATCAAAAGACGGGTTGGATCTTCGGCATCTGGAGGTTTGGATCTCCTCGTTTTCATCTTTCATCCGTTGCTTGATTGCAGCACTTATACAGGTGCTCGATGTGTACGTTTTGCGATACCCTACATGAACGGTTACAGAGTTTAAATCTTGAAATTAATCAAATTTGCCATCCTTTCGTTTCAAGCTACATTCTTTTTTTTAACCTCACCAGACCTTTTTCTTTCACGACCACGGTTTCACCTTCAGCTAACAATTCCTCACAAATCAAACACACTTCGCCCGCCATACTTAATTCGGATTTTAATTGATAATTCGTAGTAGGACAGAAAATATTCAACGCGTCACCATGATTAATAAATAATAAATGATGGATTTGTAGTCGCATTGCGCGAAATTTCCATGTTAACCGAATTCTAACGGCCGCGACGATGGAACCAGTGGACTTACGACAAAAATTGAAGGTATGTTTTTGTAGAGAATTTTACAGCGAACATTATTCATAATAGGTAAATTAACGATCCGACTTGAAGGAAACCAGATATTTGCGGAAAAACACTTTCGCGTACCTTTGAAACAAGATGGCGGCGAAAGCAGAACCAATAGGAATGGTGACTTTTAGTATGTTGATTAGGAGGTCAAATTGTACATCTTTGCCAATTTTCAATACTGTTACATTTTTTTCTGGCAAACCCTGAATTTTTATACCTATTGACTGGCCTAAAATGAACAGCGACGAGTCAGAACTTGTTGGAAATGAATGAAACTTGGTATGGGTATGGTCAAATACTTTACTTTACAATACGGGAAACTCTTGCAAATTCTATTGTTATTTTCGGCGACATTTTTAAGGGTGCCACCTATTGGCTTAAGAGGTATACTAACGAAACTGTCGAGATTTGGTGGGTGATAATTAGTAATTTACTATATTTTTCCAAAAATCGTCATAGAAACAACACTTCCCTGCGTATCTACGCGCAGGGAAATTGAATTATAATGACTAGTCCGGTAATGTCAGTAATTGATTTTTTCAATGTGTTTTGACACATTGACAAACTTGATTTTTGTTAATTTTAAAAATGTTATTAAAGTTTTGACACATTGACAAACTTGATTTTTGCTCATTTTAAAAATGTTGTTCAATTAAGTGTTTTAAAATTTCGATTTTTTACGATTTTCGGAAAAATTTAATACAAAATACGTCAGGAAAATATCTCACTTTACTCGGAGCTCTAAAATACTCGGCACGAAGTGCCTCGTATTTCAACATTGCTCCTCGTCAGTAATATATCATTTTCCTGACTTTCATGTAAATAACTATTACAGTACGATTTCAACAGTATTGGTTATAATTAGAGTTTTTATTTAAATTATTATTTAAACAAAGCCCTATACCCTTAATAAATCAACATAACCTTCGTCAAGTAGCGTTAATTCACGGTTCCAGCCGCTAGTGGCGCTGCGATTTTGTGTCGCCGAAAATGTGCATGAGTTTCCCGTATTGTAAAGTAAAGTATTTGGTATGGTCTAATGTTACTGCTACTGACTGCTACATGATGCAGTTTGTCGCGCAGAGATAGCGCCACTTTTACTGTCTTACTGACGGTAGTCCTGGAACTTTTTGAACACGTAGCTATTTTTTAAAAGCTTTTATTTAACTTGGTGTGACCGTTGTCCGTCGTCCGTCCCTTGGACTTTTTCGAGGCCGTTTTTAACCAACTTCCCGAAGTCCTAGAGAGCTGAAATTTGGAACATAGCTTTCACTTGCAGCGAATTTTCATATATTAATTTTGTGTCCCAAAATTCCGCGAAATAAGCGAAAAATCGGGAAAGAACTGAAAATAATAAAGCGCATGCGTGGCTGCGCATTGTACAATTTCACCATACAGGGTGAAAAGTAACATTACTAAATCGGATTCGCATTTTTAAGGACCGCATTCAGGGTGAAATTTTTTGTTTTAATGATGTATACAGGGTGAAGCATCAAACATCAAAAACACATACCAGAGGAATTCTGATAGGATGAAGCGGGAGCTGTATTTGACAAATATGACTAAAAAATTATTTATTCATTACTTACAGGACGTAGACACGTTTCCCCCTCTGTAAGTCGAATTTTGGGGTGTAATTGCTATCATACGTTAGAACCTAAAGGAACATTCATTATTGGTTTAGGATTACATTTTGTAATCGAAACAAAAATTTTACGATCTGACACCAATTTCACCAAAAACTTCAAAAATATAACAAAAATAGAAAAACACATCTACCCCCCCCCAGATTTCGCGAATAACTCCGCGACGGTTGAGGCTCAAACAAAAAAATGGTAGCTCAGTTAGACTCTAACTAATAGAAAAACAAGACCACGACCCCCCCTCAAATTACCAGCAAGAAGTTAATCGTTTGTAGAAGGAGGCAAAGCTGAAGTTCACCGATAAGAATGGAAAATGGAAACTTCCCCAAGTCCTAGAGAGCTGAAATTTGGAATATAGCTTTCACTTGCAGCGAATGCTTATACAGGGTGTTCCCGCACTCACTTTACATAACTTAGGTGGTGATAGAGAGGACACTTTTCTAAGAACAATATTTAACAACAATTTTTTTCTAAATTCAAACCTTCGAGAGTTAGGCCTCTTTAAAGCATTTTTATTAATTTCCACCTTCACGTGGCCATAACCTCAAAAATATTGATTTTTCAGTAAAAATGGTTTAATACTTTTTTAAAGAGCGTGAAATAATCTACAAACTAGATTTAAACCTTTTATTGTCTAAAATCAGCGGATTTCGAGTTATGAATTAAAGTAAGTTAAAAAATGTCGAAAAATTTGTTCTTTCTTTTTTTTTTTGGTTTTTTTCAAAACCCTGTATCTTTTAAACGAAACATTTTACAAAAAATCTGACGCCCCATTCCTAATAGGAAATTTAACGGACTACAACTTTCGTCTAGTAAAAATGTTTGAGAAACCAATCCATTTCACAGAAATTCAACAAATAATAAACAAGGCAGCTACAAAACAAAAAATTAATTCACTAAATTTTTAATTTTTTTTGAATAATTATTTTATTAATTAATTTTAAACTATTACATTATTTAAGTTAATGTTGAAAATGACCACCCTCATTTTCAATACACAGTCGTCATCGTTTTAAAAGATGTTTTATGGTATTATTTATAAAATTTCCTCTTTTGTTAAGAACCACTATAACAGGGGTGGTCAAAAAGGTCGAGGGATCGACCGGTAGATCACGAGGCCAATTTTGGTCCGTCGGTAAGTGTGAAAAACTGTCAAAAAATCGAATTTCTGCGATTAAAAGTGTCGAAAAATCAAGTTTTTTCGATTTTTTCTCGACAAACCTCTTAAAACAATCACGACTGTGTATTGAAAATGAGGGTGGTCATTTTCAACATTAACTTAAATAATGTAATAGTTTAAAATTAATTAATAATATAATTTTTCAAAAAAAATGAAAAATTTAGTGAATTAATTTTTTGTTTTGTAGCTGCCTTGTTTATTATTTTCTAATTTTCTGTGAAATGGATTGGTTTGTCAAAAATTTTTACTAGACGAAAGTTGTAGTCCGTTAAATTTCCTATCCGGAATGGGGCGTCAGATTTTTTGTAAAATGTTCCGTTTAAAAGATACAGGGTTTTGAAAAAAAAAACAAAAAAAAGAAAGCTCAAATTTTTCGACATTTTTTAACTTACTTTTAATTACTTTAATTCATAACTCGAAAGCCGTTGATTTTAGACAATAAAAGGTTTGAATCTAGTTTGTAGATTATGTCATGCTCTTTAAAAGAGTACTAAACCATTTTTACTGAAAAATCAAAATTTTCGGAGTTATGGCCACGTGAAGGTGAAAATTAAAAAAAAATGCTTTAAAGAGGCCTAACTCTCGAGGGTTTGAATTTAGAAAAAAATTTTTGTTAAATATTGTTCTTAGAAAAGTGTCCTTTATCACCACCTAAATTATGTAAAGTGAGTGCGGGGACACCCTGTATATTAATTTTGTGTCCCAAAATTCCGCGAAATAAGCGATAAATCGGGAAAAAACTAAAAATAATAAATCGCATGCGTGGCTGCGCATTGTACAGTTTTACCATACAGGGTGAAAAGTTACATTACTAAATCGCATTCGCATTTTTAAGGACCGCATTCAGGGTGAAAGTTTTTGTTTTAATGATGTATACAGAGTGAAGCATCAAACATGCTATGCATGCAATCAGACAGAACCCGCACTGTAAGGGACTTCCAAAAACCTTTTAGAGTAGAAATACCTAAGAGGGAAGAGGTAAGCACCAAGCAGGAGCTGGGGGCTCGATTTGACACCATCTAAGAGGTAACATACAAGCAGACTTCTTGGCAAAGAAAGCTGCAAGAAAGCATCTAGTAGGTCCGGAACCAACATGCGGGTTAGCTTATCTGACCGCAAAGGGGGTAATTAAGGAACTACTACGTAACAAACACCTTGAATACTGGCGGGGCCTCCAGGGACTCAGGCAGTCCCGGATGTTCATGGAGGGCCCCTCCAGTGGACAAAGGAAAAAGGAAATCCTCCAGCTGAGTAGAGTGCGGCTGAGAAAGATAGTAGGACTGTTTACCGGACACTGCTGTCTTAACAAACACCTGAACGCAATAGGTGTTGTTGAAGATCCTACATGTAGATTATGCGGGATGGAGGAGGAAACTCCGCACCACATACTGTGTGTATGCACAATTCTAGCCCCTAAAAGGCTACAACATTTTGATTGTCTATATCCGACTCTCGGTGAGATAAATCAGGTTCCCATAGGTCGAATCCTCAATTTTATAGAGGATACAGAACTATTGGAGTAAAACACGGAACGCGGGGTACAATAAGCCAGGAGCTTCAGTGCAAGTGGTTCGAAAGAAACACACCCGTTCAGCAATAATAATAATAATAAACATCAAAAACACATACCAGAGGAATTCTGATAGGATGAAGCAGGAGCTGTATTTGACAAACATGACTAAAAAATTAAAAATTAAATAAAAAATTAAAAATTTTTAAAAAAAACCTTTTATTTAAAATTAAAAAAGTGCACTAAAAAATAAAAAATAATTTTAATAAGAATAAACAGAGCTTCTTGGAAACATCAATATAAAAGCGTGGGGCTATCAATTGCTTACTTACCTCTAATCTAAATAAATAGCCCCACGCTTTTATATTGATGTTTCCAAGAAGCTCTGTTTATTCTTATTAAAATTATTTTTTATTTTTTAGTGCACTTTTTTAATTTTAAATAAAAGGTTTTTTTTTTAAATTTTTAATTTTTAAATTAACTTCCAAAAGTCAAATTATATTGTAATTAATGCAATTTTTATTACTTTTCAGAAGACAATTTTGCGAGTGACTGTATGTACCTAACAATTCATTCTAATAAATTATGCCAATACAGTTTTGAAACAATATATTATTATAATAGTGATTGAGGTAAGAGGATTTATATTAGCCCCATATAAAAATGCTTTATGAGTCATAAGTAGAGATGAGATTTTTAGGTTTTTACCTTTTTTTTATTTTAGCTCCTATTTAGATGTTATTAGTACCAAAATTCGTTTAATGGAAAACTACATAATATAAGCCCTATTTGTTTTTGCCTTTTTTACCTTTTTTGCCATTTTTTAATTTTTTCGACCTTTTTTGGACTTTTTGGACAATTTTCTTTAATTACTAGTGAATTTATTGAAAAAATGTTATTCTGGACTATAATTTTACTAAAAATATTTTATTATATTTAATTTTTCTCTATTAATTTTTTATTTGAAAAAAAAATTTATTTTTATTAAAAAAATAATAATTATTTAATAAATTAACCCTACACTGCTCGATTTTTTATTTCTACTCAAAAAAAATATGCCAGATGTGTTTTAAGTCATAGAATGATGGAAAAATATTTAAAAAAATATTAGACGGCCCCTTTGTCTGTTTTTTTTTTTGAAATTTTGTTAATTTAATGGCAATTAATTTAAGGCAATTTAATTGCCTTACCTAGCATAAAAACACACAGAACCGCAAAATAACTTATAAAAAACTATTTTAAAGAGTTTAAAAACTCAAACATACAATTTTATTATATTTTATTTAAGAAAAAACACTTTATAACGATAAGACTAAATATGCACAAACATACACTCGCGCCATAAATTGATAGCAACCAACTAAATTTGTTGATTATGGTTATAATTCTGATGCCAGTCTAATTATGTTAACATTATAATATAGCTGGTACCTTACAGATACGATAAACACCGATTTTAGCATACTATTATTTGACCATTATATTTAATGCATCGATTTCTAATATGTCTCATATATGATACATTGAGCAGTGTAGGGTTAAGGCCATTAAAATTTTAATATCTAATTGGTGGGTTTCGAAACTATAAAATACCAACCTAAAATAGCTTTTTTATTGCCTTTTTAGGTACCTTTTTTTGACTTTATGCGACCTAAAATAGCATTTTTAGGACCTATTTAGGTACCTTTTTTTGAATTTTAACGACCTAAAAATCTCATCTCTAGTCATAAGTTTCTACGGGGGGTACCAAAATAAGATCTTACGCCACTTGAAATTCTTGTTAGGGCCGCCATTGACTTTTTAGTGCATAAGACTTTATAGGCATCAGTTTTAGGTATGTTGAAATATTATATATTTAATGTTATTTCTTATCACAGAAATCAGTTGAATCAGAAAAGTTTCAAAACCTGTCATATAGATAATAAAAAAAAATACAAATCAAAGAACATTATTTATTGGTTACGTAGTTCGAGGATTACCTTACAAAAATTTGCGTACATGTGTTATACAATTCACGACGGCACTGGAATGTTCTCCTTCCATATCTACTGAACACGAAATTGGGTAACCGCCCAGTCATCACAAAGTGACGCCACTATACAATTACATTATTGTTAATACGGCAATGTAATAAAGTTGATCGTATAAATACAATTTTCAGTTGCGGAACTGTTCAATTGCTTGAGCAAATATATATTTATATGAGACAACCTTATAATTATGATCGTATCCACCTAATATATCTGGAGAAGCGCCCAAAAATCCATATTGTGTGTCAATAAAAAGTCCGCAAGGTTTCAGTACCATTCCTGTATCTTTTGAAAATTTCCGAATAGCGACTATTTAATTTCTTTTGCCATATTCTGCTATTATAGGGGTAGAATCACGATCTAGTTAACAAGGTCTGTGGCTCCCGACCTCGAAAATTCAAAAATTTTACTTAGAAAACAAAGGTTTTAAAATAGTTTTAACTATAATAGAGCACTTGGTGTACTAAGCTGCCTCCTTTTAATGACGCTTCCAAAGTGTGATGGCGTCAACCTTTTCTTTCTAAACGATAGATGTGAAGAATTTTTAAATTGACCAATGGTTTTGTCGGCAATCATATCTTGTTCATCAGCTGAGATCTGCAATGGTTAAAAATGTAATAATGGCTATAATTGAAATTAATAAGAACCTGTAGCATTTCCATTAAATTCTTAACTTCTTCTTCCAATTATTGTTCTGAACTCATTTAAATAACAGCAATATCTGGACCATAATCCTTACATTTTTCTGCCGATGATAAGTTACTAGTTTTGCTCTCTTTCTTGTTGAATATCCATATATTTTAAGAATTTTTTTTCTGAGCTTACCTCAAAATATTTCCTCCATGGTTTGGAATGTCATATTTGTCCCTTATTATCACGAAGTCCAGTTAAATAAGACCTTATGTGGAAACCATCGTATAAACATAGCGTGTATGACTTTCTGTGTATTTCTCACCAAATCATCGATTCTTATGTTGGTAAGAAGCAGACCCGGACTGGCGCCTTTGGGGGTCCTTGGCTAGAGACTGAGGAGGGGCCCCCTTACCAAGAGGACAGATTCTTGAAAATCACATTTTCCACTATTTTGACGCTTGGAAGGCATAAAAAAAGTATAAACCACTTTATTGAAGCCTCCTCGGGGCCCCCTTGGGTCGGGGGCCCTCGGCGATCGCCTAGCTAGCCAGACCGGGCCTGGTGAGGAGCTTCCTCATTGATACAGGAAAACCTTTTTGCGTGTTCTTTTTGATATTGTGTAAATACTTGCTGAAATTTTTAACAGCATTATTTGTGCCCTGACTCAATCTTAATGACCTAAAAAGGATTTGCTTACTTAGACAGTATTATAATATTATAGTAATAAAATAAATCATACTTCCATGCCATACGTAACTTTCTCTCTAATTTTAGCATATTCAGTAGAATCACCATCTGCTATAAACGTTGTATAATATTGTAAATTGTGCAATTTGGATACTATTATTAGATTCTTCCACAATAATATCAGGTTCCATTGAAGATGATACACCATTCCAATTTTTGAAACACGTGTGTGCAGGAATATCATTGCCTTTATTCTCTGCTCTAGCGCATATAAATAGAACAGAATTTATTTTTGACTCCTAAAAAGAAACTTGTTTTCATAGGTATTCCATTTGTAGATGAAAACACTAATCAGACCCATTCTTTGTTCACGAATCTAGTCAAGAAGGCCTGACGTACATTTTTGCGAATGAGAACTTTGTAACTCGCCTGTTTTTTTAAAGAAAATAGTCTGCACGTACGGATTTATAATAAAATTGTTATTAAAGCTCAAATTAGATGATAAAAATTATAAATCCGCACGCGCAGGACTCCAAAACGCATTCAGGACTGTTACCGCGAACAAAGCTAAATATTGCCACAATTGAAATACACTCACGTTTATAGTTCATCATTTTCTACTGATGACCCTCTTTGTAAAGATAGTTTTTTTTATCCGATTCCACAAACGGTTCTTCCAATTTATTTTCCAATATTTCTAACACATCCCTTCTTTTTATTGTACTTGCATTTCGACGTGCTAATGAAAGGCCATTACACTTTACTTTTTACCAATGCCACCGCCACGCTAAGTAGAATATCAACTGCCTTTTGTTGCCTTTTGTAACAAAATCCTCAAGCATCGTATTTGATCGTATGCAAGTATGCAACTGTATTCCAGAAATACCAACTTTAGATCGAACATCTAAAGTTGTGTTTATACTATACCTACCCTGCGTTCGGTTAGAAGCTACTTTCGCTACCAAACGCTACCAAACATTTCTTGTTTTCCTTCTTTCGAATTCGAACTTCCAGTCGATTCCAAACGCTTTGGCTCAGCTCCTTTCAGTCGCTAAAAACGCTACAAAAATTTAGGTGGGGAGCCAAAGCGTTTGGAAGCAACTGGAAGCGCGAAAGAAGGAAAAAAAGAAATGTTTGGTAGCGTTTGGTAGCGAAAATACCTTCTCCCCGAACTCAGGATAAGAAACATAATACATATATCGATCTTTTTTGAAGTATAATCGCTATAAAAAATTATTTTTGGATTAATTCGAATAATTGATCAAAATGAATGGAAATTTATTGTTTTGATCGTACACTTTCTGAGAAAATTTCAGTTGTATCATATATAATAATTTAAAATTGAAACGTAAATTTCTTTGCCGGTAATTAAAATACAACTACTGCAATTAAATTTTGATGAACATTCCATTTTATGTAATTGTTTTAATAATAATTATGCATTGAAAGCTATTTAAAAGTTAAATTGAGAATATAATTTAATTAAATATAAAAGTAAAATAATTTAAATTTAAATTGCAGTGTAATTGGAGATAAATTAGGACTCTATTGTTGTAACTTAATCATATCTTCAGCTGGAAAGAAAACTTTATGAACTGTCAGGTGATCACAGTAATTTTTCATATCTATTTGTTTTAATTCAGGTAAAATTTTCAAATTAATAGTACAAAAAATTGTACCTGATGTAAAAAAATTGTAAAAACAAATGTCGAGAAACTTCAGATAATGTAAGAAAGGTCTTTATGAAAGGGTAATTACAAAAGAACCGACTCAAAAGAGTAATAGTAGCTATTATATAACGACAACTGAATAAGGATAAGTTGTGAGGAAAAGTTACGAGCTTTTCACTGTGTGAAATCACAGAAGAAATTTTTACTACATTAATGAAATAATATTATTAGAATAATAGTTCTGCTGTAGGTCTTTTTCTTTGCACTATATAAATAATATCGTTATAGAATACATTATTATTTTATTCCAAATTTTCTGTCTATATATTTATTTTTCAGTAGATATTATTTTTGTAACGCTCAGTCTTCCAAGAGTAACGACTGATGTTTAATGTGAATTACCATAAAATGCTGACATGTTACACGAATTCAGTTTTTTTCGAACTGTTATAAATTACATACTTTTTTGTACTTAAAAGCAAAACATTGATGCATACCATGTTACTTGAGATTATTCAAATATCAAATTTGATACTGCTTCTGAGTTTGGTAAACTCTTGCTTTGTTGATTAGGACACTAAGGACTAGGTATCTATTAATTATTACAATAATAATTTTAATTTCTAAGAATTTCAATAAAAATCATCCGATATTCATTGCTTGAGCCACACATAATAATGTAGATGGCCTGCGGACCTGTTCCACTGTTGAGTTAAAGCTTGGAATTTGAGTGAAAATGATAATTTGAAAACTGTTCTCATTTTACTAAAAACTTGATCTACTATGTTACAAGTAACCGAGGTTCTTTAATGCAGGAGTCCATCTGTAATTTTTAGCGGCTTTATCATAAATAATGAAAGAGTGGGATACTTGATCATTTAGGGAAACTTGATTACTAGCTTTAATTTGAAATTACTACATATATTTATTTACATATGGTTTATCTCAACACAAAAATCACATTTGTCATTATTGTCTTGAAATATATAACAAGAAAGTAAGTGCACTGTTATTTATCTTTTCTCTTACCAAATCTGAGGTTTGGATAGTAGTAAATTCCAGCATTTTTATACACGATAAGCATTAATTTTTATTAAAAGCATATCGTACTTTATTTTGAGATAGCTTATGCAATTCCTTAAATTCTTTCCAATTACAGAGAAACCATGCCTCAGATTATTTTTCATCAAAACTAATTTTTTTTCAGCCCCCCCCCCATAAACTATTTCAACTGTAATGGGCACTCCCTTTATAGATTCAAATTTCCCATAACTTTATAATATACAATTTTTAATCAACTTTTGTTTCGAATATTGCAGTGCATAGTTCTGATCCAGTGCTATGCCTGTCTTTATAACCGTGTCAACGACGGGATTTTGCGTTCATCATAAATAATAATATATAATGCAAACCTCACTCGTAAAACAATGATTTATGTCAAATTTTTATTATTAATTTACCCTATATGTGATTTAAAGTCAGATTAAGGCATTAATGTCATTTGCGTAAATGCGGTCGCATATTCAGTTAGGATAAACATAGAAATACTGCGGTCGGTGATGCTGGTTACACGATAAATGCTGAATGCAACCTCTGGCCTATAATACAACCTACTATGTGTTCGAGACAATTCTGACTTTAAACCAATCGTTATAGATTTTACTTACTAACAAGTAAAATTTATGACATCATTACTCATAATTAGCTTCCTACATTTCCTACATTTGTTGCAATATGGTTAGTAAATTTTCTTTTTTAGTTTTGCCAAGTTGAAATTGCAGATTAGCTGCATTATTGTACTTGTGCAGTGATTTACGAGGAAGACTTGCAAATTTAATGTATTACGTATTATGAGTTTAGTTAAATTATTATTGCAGATTATTAAATGATAAAAGTTTTCATCTATATAAAATTAAATATAAAAAGTAAACAAATTTATTAAAATTTTAACATCGTAATAACATCAAAGGACTTTTGTTTTATAAAATAACATTTTAATTAGATACGGTTATCTATATGAAAATTTTTTAGGCACAATGCATTATTGCTATTATTTTAATTAATTAGTTTTTAATAAAATTATATTCAAAGGAAAAATTTATTATTAGGTCGTAAACATTTGTTTCGTTAAAATTTATTAATAATTTTAACATTTTGGATCTATATTGTCTTGGTGCCTTATATAAAAGTTGAGTAAAATATTTTCACACACGAAGACGACAATTAATTTAATAATGTAAAAATCTATAACGCATGCACTAAGGAATAATTTTTGGACACGAGATGAAGATAAATTACCTTGATTTACGCGATCCGAATCTTAATCAAGCTTTAATCTGATATAAGGACGAAAAACGCTATTTTTTTATGTCACACACGTACGCATTTTTACAGATACTTTAAAACTAATTAAATAATGTGTGATTAAGAACTAAAATAATTGTATATAAAAAGAATTATAAAGGTAAGATTGATGACATCGTTAGAGTAAAAAAGATTTGATATAAATAATTCAAGTGATAATTTTCTTATATGTTTAAGAGCTTATAAGTTTGTTTTAGTTGTTATGTAAGTCCATAAATTATAACTTAATTAAGAGTAAGATGCAAATTATAATTAAAATTGTGGTATAACAAATGCTTCTCGAGAGATTGGACATAAATGTTAAATGACATGTTGTAAACAAGATGAGAAAACGTAAAGTATGATAGGGCTATTTTGGTAAAAAGTTATGTAAATTTTATTTTTTGTGTGGACTTTCTAAACGCTTTCTGGTTGTATGATAATGACCATTAGATGGTGGCACATGGCCATGTTTGAATTTTATATGCAGAAGTAATACTGGAAGGCCTAACAACTGGAGTCCTGATAGAGCAATTTTTAAAAACCTATCATTTCTAATTCTCTTTTTTTTAAATAAACATTGTGTTAATATTATTATGATATACATTTTTTCCTTTAATTATATTAGAAATTTGAAACCTAACAGAGTCAAAGGTAATTGTTACTCAGATCTCAATCTCATTTTGCCGCTCGGTTATAAGCCGCAATTTACCTCCCCCATATTTTATATATTAAATATAAAATGTTAAGAGGGCACACTACGCAGTTACTGGAAAACGTTCTTTAAAATGCATGTTTTTTATTATTTCATTGGATGTTGTAGTACATTGTGAGTTTGTCTGAATATTATGGATGTTTATAAGTAAAATTAGCCCTGAAACTAAACCATTCTCCATATTTCATAAAGAAAATGTCACACTATAATTTAACTGGTGATCGTAAAAATAATTGTCTGCCTACTTTCGGTTAGAAGCCAAAGCTACAAATCCACTTCCAAAGTTAAACATAACCAATATATTATTTTCCAACTGATGTATCGTATCAAAAGTCTCAACTTGGAATTAAATAATTTAAAGTTCAATCATTTTCAAAATATAATCAAATATTTAACAAAATTAAATTTTATAAAATATAGAATGTCGGTTATAATGATCTACCAACAGATAGATACTACATAAATAAATACACGTTGAGATTACTCTCTCATCCAGTGCTGTCTTTAGGCATGGGGCCGAGGGGCCCGGGCCCAGGGCCCCGGATTCTTAGGGGCCCCGTTCTATACAATTTGTATACATATTGTATATTATACTTAAATAAATATTGAATAAGGACCTACCTATCTACTGAGTTACATACTTAATTTCTTAAAGGGCCCCCTCATTACCGGTAATCGGTAAAATGGTCTAAATCAAAATAGTCTACGGTAAATTGGTCTAGGTAAAAAGGTCTATGGAAAAAAAGTCTACGGGTAAAAAAGTCTAGGTAAAATGGTCTAGGTAAAAAAGTCTAGGTAAAATAGTCTAGGTAAAAGAGTCTATATTTCCAATTTTGGAATCCATTTTGTTGTCAAAATGGCTCGGGAGCGGAGTGGAGGCTAGGTCATTTTTATTTGTAACGTTGTGGTGTAAGGTTGAAAGTGAAGGTTGTGTGGCAAGTAAAACTATTGCGGAAGCCGCCAGCGAGGCGAAAAGTATTTTTCACAATTGCGATACTCTAAAGTGGAATTTAGCCCCGCATTTGCGGGTGTAAAGGGGCGTTTTTTATACCTGCATTCAACATGCATTTTACGACCTGCAGTAGGTCGTAAAAATGATTTTATTTTTTTACACCCCGGTGCAGGTCGTAAAAATGGATTTTACACCCCGCAGCGGGGTGTAAAAATGAAAATCCGTTATTCTAGTAAAATTATTTATTTCTATATATTTACATTAGAAATAGAATTTTTCATCGCAATTGTGAAAAATAGTATATACAACGTGGGAGTAAAGTTGCTTTTCGTCCCTCGACTGCTTGTTGCACCTCGGCCTACGGCCTCGGTACAAAATTGTCTCGGGACTGAAAAGAGTAACTTTACTCCCTTGTAGTATAATATACTATTATTACCTTCAAAGTCGACGAAGATTTTTTTATTTAACCCCCCCCCCCTCTTTACTCCCTAGGACGTAAAAAGGCACTTTTTGTACCTCAAATGAGGCCGTAAACCACTCACTTTACGGCCGGAACAACGAAAATGTGATTTACAAAAAATTTTAGATTCTGCAACCAATGAGTAACTACTGGTAAAATGGATGTGATACAGAGTGGATGATAAAACAAAAAATTCGAAAGATTTACTGTCACCAACCACACACTATAGGCCCGTAGCCAGGGGGGACACGTCCCCCCTCGAAATGTTGAAAGACAAAGAAAAATGAAGAGGAATAACCGAAAATTTTATATTTTACAAAAGGCTTTTTACAAATGCCCCCCCCCGAAATAAAATCCTGGCTACGGGCCTGACACACTATGTGAAAAAGTTAACAAATGGTTGTATTGATGATACTGATAGAGAGCGGATTTATATGCACAACAGAACGGGTCTTGAGGTAACACCCCGGCGATAAACAATTTGGTAAGAAAAATTTGTTTCCAATAGAAAACGTTTATTAGCGCTAATAAAATTTTCATAACTAATTATTTATCTCTCCGGGGTATTACCTCAAGACCGGTCTGTTGTTGCATATAATTCCCTGCTCTACTGATGATGGCTCTGTTTATGAGATAATCCATAATAATTTTTAATAATATTAATTTTTTGTTTTAAACTTGTAGACATTAGGTTTGTTCGTTTGTATGAACTAACTTGCTCGGTTCAAGTTAGTGCAATGTACTGTGTTCGTTTGGCTGCTCAGTTCATAACCGAATATGAACTTCTTGCTCGACCTCTATAGGAGGAGTAGGCAGTGCAAGTTAGAACACTATCTAACTTTTCTGGTGGGAGTATTTTGTCTCGAAAGATTACCCAGTTCAAGTTAGTTCATACAAACGAACAAACCTATATATTTTCCCAAGTGCGGATCCACGCCGGGGGGGGACCTTTGGATGGAAATATAGACTTTTTACCTAGACCATTTTACCTAGACTGACCTAGACCATTTTACTTAGACTTTTTTACCTAGACTTTTTTACTAGTAGACTTTTTTCCGTAGACCTTTTTACCTAGACCAATTTACCGTAGACTATTTTTCCTTAGACTATTTTACCTACAATCCTCATTACCTTGGGCCCGGGGCCCCGATCATATAAAAGACGGCGCTGCTCTCATCTGAAGACAGTAGTCAAATGTATGTACACGTACCTACTCTTAATGGGTGACCGCTGCTTCGGCCTGATCTATCTTTTCATAGAATTGGCCTTTTCATGCCAATCTGTATCATCAATCATTTTGCTTGAATTTCGTTTGAATTTCAAACGCATGTTATCCCCCCCCCCCCCATTTATATAATTCCTTCAATCCTGCACGATGGTTTAATGTAACTTTCATTTGATAGGAAGTATAGGTAGGTATGAAGTGGATGAATTAAACAAATAATAAAAGGTTTAGTAAAATGTGATCTCTTAGGTGGTAAAATAATTAGCGAAGACCTGGTGTGCATAATCACAATCTATTTATAAGTTATTACGGGTGTATTGTCTTAAATACGTCATCCTGTATTTCAACTACCCATAAAGTTAGTAGTATATTCAATTCACACCCCTTTGAAAGTGATATGAAATGCTTATTTAATGCTTTACTTAAATTCTGATCTTCCTTTGATGTCCGATCGTTGGATGTCAATTAATTATTTATATTTAAAATAGCGTCTTCAAATTCCCCTCCTAAGGGATCCAAACATTTAAATATTTCGGGATTCTCAGTTTGACTTTAATTTACGTTTTTAATTTGAATTTTTAATTAATTTGTCATTATAATAATTTAATTAGTTATTATTTTTCAATTTAATGATTAATTTTGCTTTTATGATGCATTGTTTCACGCCACTGCAATCTTGTTGAAATTATCACGAAAGTTTACGTGCTAAATTAAAAATTGAATTAATGTTTTAATCATAATTATTTGATGATTTCTAGGTCACATAATTATAATAATTATTATCTTTCGTCGAGCTCAATAAATTGTTGAATGGTGAACCATGCCACATAAAGAAAAGTCGAAATGTACAAAAATTTATTTTTAAATAAAGGACATTATAGAACAAGAAAACGTTCAGGACCGCCAAAAATATTGTCTACCCAAGATAAAGGAATAATACAAAGAGTTTCTTTAAAATCAACATGTTTGTTGTGTCAAATTTGAAGTCAGCTTCAATTAAATATATCAAGTGAAACGACCAGAAAAGCTGTAAATCATAGTTCAAGCTAAAACGATCATGGCTCTGACTCTGACTGAACTGACACTGTCAGTAGCATACAAAGAGAAGCGAATGGAATTTGGATGTACAACACTGTCCCGAGATTGGAAAAAGTTGGTATATACCATTTATTTCTGTCAACGTAGTATTTTAACTCGAGGATAGTTTCTTGGGATCATATTCAGCAATGAGAAAAAATTCATTCCGGATGGTCCAGATGGCTATAATTTGTAATAGCATGATCTACGAATAGAATCATGGTATTTATCCAGAAGAAATTTTGGTAGCGGTAGTTGCATGGTTTGGGGTGGATTTTGTGCCAAAGGCAAAGTAGCTTTAGCCTTTATTCATAAAAGTGAATTGCGAATCGTGTACTGCACTATTGGACAATAATTTGCTTCCATTTATCCTGCGGAGTACGCAATCAAAGTACATTTTTCAGCAGTAAATGCAACCATACCCATAAGTTGCTAAACAAAAGATTGGTTATATTAAAAGAGATTTCTTGTTTTAGACTGGCCATTGAAATGTTCAGATTACAGCTCAATTAGAAACATCATAATGGGGTATACTTGAACGCCGTATATATGCAAATAACAGGCAGTTTGCAGACGTAAAGAAACCTTGCAAAACAATTTTAAATTGTTTAACAAATTTTTGAATTTGTTACTTGGTTCCACCTTAAAATGTAATTTTACAATATTCCTCGGTCTGGCCCTGCATTTTTATTTGCCTTCATATACATTTTATGCAAATGTTGATAACTTGGCGTGAACGCAATGTTGACTTTAGCCTGAGAATAGCTATGACGACAAGTGAACCAACATTATTTCGTCACAACGAGTTTCTTAATTACCTATAGTTTTGCGTTGGCGAATATTTTTTGATCCCTATGTCATTATTTTTAGTGCCAAGTCGTGTAAGACAAGTAGTCTAGCTGTCGTGTAGTGTTTTTGGCTCCTGAAAACATCTGGTGAGCAAAGATAGAGAGGCTCTTTTATGCGCGAGCTCTACGCAGTTTTGATTTGATGCGCAAATCTTACAATCATTTCCGATCTCTCACGGTCAACACTCTTTGGTGTTGTTGTTATTGACACACCAGAAGATATTAACATACCAACTTCGTTCTCCGTTGGAAATTACGGATCACTTGGGGAATTTTTCATTATCTGGATGGTCTAGTTTTGCTTCGCGTCACCAACAACAGCTCTCTCACTGGTCTAGCAGTATCATCAACAGTGTGTTTAGTGTGTTTGTATAACAACGGTCAAATGTTGCCTGTTAATTTGGACAGTTTCACCATTCTTTCCATCTTCTAAGCCGCACGTCAATATTCCATTGGAAAGAAGCGTTTGTCACAAACAAGTTTGTAAACTTATTAGAGCTCCACGTAAGTAATATTTTATCTTCCCCAATTCGTGTATATACCGACGTGTCATTTCGGCACTAAGATTCATTTTTGGGTAACCATTACAGGTTATTGTCAAAGTGAACTTGTTTATTATCAGTGGGAATACTTTGTAACCCCGCATATTTAATCACTACTTAACTAAAATTTATTAAAATTTTTTATTAAACTTATTGCTTTTGAAAATTTCTTAATAACAGAAGTATTTCTTAAATGCAGTTTTAATTTTGAGACAGATAAAAATATATTTATAATTAAAAGGTTTATTGCTAGAACATGATAATAAGCGGTACATTTTTCAAAACTATAAGTTGAATATCAAACCATATCAAGGAATAGTATAAGAAGCCCCCTAAAAATATTGTCGTGTTAATTTTGGATAAGGAACAAACAAAATTGTTTGTTGTACAAAAATTTAACTTGAAAAATTTTAATTTTAATTTCGTGGCAGCTGTGGTTCTTTGTGAGGCTGACATAGCGCGGGATGTTGAGGAGAGACTTGCGTACGCCGTCCAAGCGTGAACGATGGTCTTTGATTTTGCAGAAAAGTTGTAAGCGAGAAATTTGATACATTTGGTATTAAAGAAGTTGAAATAGTTTAGATGGGTAGAAAATAAAAGTTGTATAAAGTGAACGTGATTTTTTTAAATCACTTCTGAAGCAACGACTTAGCGGATTATTACAGAAATTAATAATAAAATTTGGAAAGTTTTACATTTGAGCAGTTTTGCAAGGTCGATGATAGCAAGCGATAATAAATTTCCGATTAATAATTAGTTTTAATTAATACGAATAAGTATAAATTTGAGAGATAAATTCGACGACCAGAATAAAATTAACTGGGAGTATAAAATTTGGATATATTTTTTGTCACACTTCAATATATTATACATTTTTTCATAAATGATACTAGTAGTTAATAAATAATCTTCTTGCATTATCAGATATTATATTTGTTTATTAAAGATTAGAGCGAAATAAACGACAGTAAAATGACGACCACACAAGCTTGCTACAGTATAAATATATGAACATCTAAACTTTTTAGCCCTAAGCTGAGCTGAGCTGCACCAACGGTGCTTCACACCGCTGGAACAATGCAGCTCCTAAATCATGAGAAAGGCTCGATGCCGTCAAACAATTAAATTCCCAACAGCTATATTACACATAGATGAAGGAGAAAAGCGGGCTAAGCCCGCATCTTCTCCGAAAAAGCTATTCCGATACTACTACTACTTTTTAGCCCGTGGGTCTCACTGACACCTCCACTAAGTCCCGCGGTTAGCTCATCATACCAACATAATGGACCCCCCTTTTTCTATTTTCCTCTTTTAATTTTTGTGATTATGGTTTCTTAGCAGTGGCGTAACAAGACGGCTTAGCGCCGGCGCGGCGTGCAATTTGGTTCATATTTTTCTGACTTCATAGCGACTAATCGTTTTTTAAAACCTCCTTCCTTACTTCTCGGTCCTTTTACCCTAAAGAAGGTTTGGTGAACCTTTTAATTTGGGGACGATTTATGTACTTTATATGTTTCGTACTAGGTCCTTTTTTTACCCTAAGACAGGGTTTCTCATGGCAGATTACACCCCGGTGGTTTGCCATTGCCTGCCGAGGGAGAGACGGCCAGAATAAAGTTCTTACTTTACTCGGATTCGAACCGGGTATTTAGCGTTCATAGTCAACTCGCGTGACCGCTAAGCTCCAACCGCGCTCTTGCATTAAAAATGCCTCTTGTTTTAAAACCTAATAATTTATAATTTTGAATTTTCCCCGAAAATTTTTTTTAATGACCTTGTTTTTAACCCTATTTTATAATTGAATTTATGTGATCCCTCGCCTACATTTGCTCCAAGCAACAAGTGTCGATTGGTGGATCACTCCTAATAGATGCTGGCGCGGAGCCTATTTATCACCGTCGACTATGTGCATGCACTTCCTCTTAAACAAAGATGGACTGCTATTCCTTACAGTTGTGAATCCAAAAAAGTGAAGCATGTTCTGTTCTCGCCGTCATTTGTGGTGCAGTTCTAGGAAATTTCAAATATTTATTGGTTTAGTTGGTACTAAAATTAATGTATTTCACATTTCAAACGTAAGGTAACCTCATTCTTTGTTATGAGCAGTTTAAATTTAAATTGCCATCCAAAATCATAAATTAACTATTGACTATAATAACACACTTTTTTTACATTGAATAGCAGTCCATTTTATTTTAAAAACTTCAAAGACCATATTATGATAACGAATTTCGCCGATTACTAATTGGGATTTAGAAGAGAAGTTAGAAGTTAAAAGTTAAATATGTTCTAGGTACTCAATCACCCATGTAGCTCTCAGAAATGTTGGTAGTTTTGTCTAGTAATTGATTATATAATTTTCGTAAAATTTATGTATTTGTAAAAGTTTGTAAACTCATGCTGTGTAATGAAATATTCCGTAAATAAATAAAAATAAAAGAAATAAAAAGTAAGTAAGTAAAAAGTCTTGATTTTATTGCACTATTTTTAGAAATAGTAAACATACATAATATATGAACTATTAAACTATTCCTACGCTATGAATTTATAAGAAAATTGTTTTAAATTATTCTATAGATTTTGTTAAAAACTTAAGTCATTAATTTTTCGCAATTTCAGATACTATGTGGCTTATTTCGTTTTTACAATAAGCCTTACAATTTTCAAATTTGCAAATAAAAAGACTGCAAGTTAATTTAATTTTATATTTTTATCCATAAGAAATCTTGACAAATAAAAGTAAATTAGTCATATTGGATTTTCTAACTTTAATATAATATTAATAATAACACATTTTAGTATGTGCGATGACTACTATTTGAAATAAATAAATAAGTAAATAAAATACATAGAATTGGCTACTTTTCTGTTAATGTTTTTTAAAGGGTAACAATTTAGGTTTATATTCTTTAAATAAATATAAAAGGTAGCTAGCTTTATGAACTGAAAGTCCTTATTGACCTACAAAGGTTCAAATTGCTAAAAAAGTTTACGAAGCGTGCTTTTAGGAGCCATTACAATCATTTTCGTTATAGTAAAAGTTAGAACCCTAAAAATTTCAAGTGAAATTTTATTTTTGAAAGTCATGCTTTTGATAATTATGAAATTTGTTCATGGCGGAGCGCTATTATTGACATTAATTGATGTTACAAAAGCTCATACATTCTCAAATAATTACGTGAACATGTCTCAAATATTGACGTGATAAATATATTCAACCCATGTAGATTAATGACTACGGTCGTTTATATCGGAACGTATTAACACTGAGATACATCAATAATGTACATCACATATTCATATCATTCAATGTTCTTTTCATCTTGCAATTTGTTTTTGTTTATGAAAAATGACAATGTCCAAGGGAAGATTAAATGCTTTGTATATCCATTTGAAATGACTGCACTGTTTGCATATGTAATCACCACTAGGGAAATGAAACCATCCAGAAGTAAATGAGCGGTTAGCATTCATTTTGCGAAAATCTATTTAATACTGTCATAAAAGGTAGCTATTTCCGCATGCGACAGTAATAAAATGTCTTGAAATTGAAAATTTCAGAAACCTAAAAGCTTTTTAGAGTGAAATATGAATTTTCGCGTTAATCACAAAATCCCCCACACTACTCACCCGTTTCAAATTAAAAAAATGGTTATAATGCATTAATAACAATTTTTTAAACTTTTTAATGGAACTTTATTTATTACTAGTACTGTAATTAAAATTACTCGTAATAATTATTGCAAAATCCTTACTAATCCTCATCCACAAGCGATACAAGCCTATCATCATTTACACCTACAATAAATTCATTTAGATTTTTTCTTTTTTTCTTAAATTAGTATACATTCATGGCGCCGTCAGCAAATAAAATGAAAAGTGAGATTCTCTCAAAAATCGACTAACGATTTTCACTATTTTATGTGAAGTATCCTTTATAGCTTGTCGCAGCAGGATTTTCTAAATTTTTTTTCGACAAACCTTCTTCACATGAGGGTTGGAAACTTTTGAAAATGACCCCAATAGCTCCGATTTAAATTTTTTACAAAGTTATTTGAAGAGTCTTTTATATCAGGCATTTGCATAAAGGATGAAATGCAAGTTGGAAGTGACCAACGAAACGAACGATTTTATTAAAATTTTTATGTCCGGTGCTAATACCACTATCATTAATTTTTTAGTTAAAGTAGTTAAAAGCATCCTGTTGTATGCTAAAAATAAACAAACAAAAAATAAACGAAAAGCATAAATATTTTGTTCAATTATTTAATTTGAAGGAAATCTTTGACGTGTTGATGACCGCAGAAAAGCTTCCAATATATTATTAACTTCCAATGTGAGTTCAAGTCGAACTTTTTTATATTGTATGGAACATCTCGACTCTCCACTAAAGATTAAAGTGTATTATCAAGTTATGGTATTTTATGCCTTAACGGCTGGATTATTTAATTGAAATGAAAAGCCCATGGGGTTTAAAATATTTATTGCAAGATATTATGTTTTTTTAATAATTGCTAAACTAAAAGTTAACTAAAGTTAATGTCACGTTGTGGTTTAATTATTCTTAATCGAATTTGTTTGAAAATTTAATATTATAAAAGCAAAATCTTAAGAATCTTTTTATTTCTAATTTAAATCCAAGTTGCATAATTAACATTTTAGGTATCTACTATTTATCTGTTGCACCTAAATGAATAATTTATTTTCCATTGTATTCTATTTAAAATCGTAATGAGCTTTGTTTTGTGAATGGTAGTAGATGAGCAGTTAGCAAATTAATGAAGCATGAGAAAAGGTAATTAGTAATTACAGAGATAAGTGAAATCTCGTTATCCTCACCATGCGCGTCGTCATTTGAAATTATAAAAAATATTTTTAACTCAAATTAATTAACCTACGGCTCAATATAGAGCATAATTCAGTACAATAATATTCATTTTTAAATTTAAAATAAAATAAAAGACTAATTTTATACATAATAAATTTTCACTCCACGGTTTTCTGTCATGACTAGAGACAGGATAGTTAGGCAAAATGCCTTTTTTTAAAAATTGAAATATTTCAGGCAGACCCAATTTAAAATCCGTTTCAGAGCATGTACTATTCAAAACTTCATTTTTTGTTTTGCCTTTTTTGCCTTTTTGGGGGGGTTTCCAGTCTTTTTTGCCTTTTTCACCTATTTTGCGGTTGTTTTTGCCTTTTTTGTGCTTTTTGAACCAAAATATTTATTTTTTGATTTTTTAAAATTTATTTCTTAATTTTATTTAAAAATTTCTAAATGTTATATTTAATTATAAAAATTTTTATTTTTAAATTCAAATTCTACTAATCGGTAGAATCCGATTCTTGAAATAATCCGGTTATGCTAGACGTAATTAGTAAAACAAAACCTCAAAACCCGTAATGCTTATTTAACGAATTCCAAACTGACTGAGATGTTATTGTTATATTAGCTTGCCAGTGAAGCAGAGAATCGACAATAGGGAAAAAATTTAATGAAAAATTAATATAATGTTTTAGAAAAAAATCCATCGTATAAAATTATACAGGAAATTTCTAAAATACATCAAGGAATTTCGAATGACGATATTGATTTAGAGCTAACTCCAGATCAGATAAGTTCATTGAAATTTGCCCCAGCACGTCTTGCGATGTGGAGAGATCGTTCTCCACATTCAAACAAATTTTGAGTGACCGGAGAACAAATTTAAGCTTCTGTAGATAATATCGAAAAATTTCTGGTAACCAGTTGGTACAAAAATAAAGAGAATTAATTTGAATTTGTATGATTTTTGTTGAAAAAACGTTTTTGCCTTTTTTGTACCTTTTTGCCTTTTATTTTGCCTTTTTTGCTTGTTGTTAATGCCTTCTTGCCTGCCTTTTTTGAGGTTTTATTTTGCCTAACTATCCTGTCTCTAGTCATGACTCATGGCAATCAGAAAAGAAGCAGATAGGTATATAAATAAAGAATTGATAAATAAAAGTCATTAAGATTTTAAAGGACATTTCCTTGTTCCAGGTGCATGTCGCCAGCCCCCCCCAAATCGAATTTTGGGATGAAATTTGTGTCAAACGTTTGAGCATCGTTTGAGCATCAATGAGCTTCCAATATTTTCGTTTGAGCCTCAACCGTCGCGGAATTATTCGCGAAAACTTTTGGGGGGGGCTGGAGACATGCTGCCCCCCCCCCAAGTGGAATTTCGGGGTGAAAATGGTGTCAAACGTTTGAGCATCGTTTGAGCATCAATGAGCTTCCAAAGTTTTCGTTTCAGCCTCAACCGTCGCGGAGTTATTCGTGAAATTCTTGGGGGGGGGGGCTGGAGACATGCTGCCCCCCCCCAAGTGGAATTTTGGGGTGAAATTGGTGTCAAACGTTTGAGCATCGTTTGAGCATCAATGAGCTTCCAAATTTTTCGTTTGAGCCTCAACCGTCGCGGAGTTATTCGCGAAACACTTGGGGGGGGCTGGAGACATGTTTTTCCATTTTCGTTCCTATTTAGAATTTTTCTGTGAAATTGATGTCTATCGATAGAGATTCGTTTGAGCTTGAATGAGCTTCCATTCCCATCATTTTATTTTCATTTTCTGAAAAGTTAAGAGTATTTCAAATTTCGAGTACTCCGAGCAAGTTCCGTTCAATAACCCTCAATTTTAAATCTATTTTATAAGATTAAAATTTTCGATCCGATTAAGAAAACTAATCCTGCTTAATCTGTTAAGTGATCACTAGATTGATGGAATAATATTGAAGTTGAAATTTTCGAAAAGAATCTGTTTAATAGAATATCTTTGGTGTTTATCAATAAAACTTGGTGCAAAATGTTGGCTTTTAGAGTTGGGAAAAGTCTATGTAACGCAGAAAAACTCATTAAATGTTTAAGCAATGTAATAATTGTTTAAAATAATTTAAGAATTTTAAAAACGGCATAGACTAAATAGGTTAAAACGGTATTTTCAATATTCTGAAAGTGTATGTTTATACACGTACATAGACGGGGCTGACGCCCCCTAAATCGAATTGTTCAGAAAAATTTGTGTCAAATGTTTGAGCATCAATGAGATTCCAATAATTTTGTTTAAGCTTCAACCGTCGCGTCGTAGGTTTATATGCAAAAACTTTTGGGAAGGGGGGGGGCTATAGACATGTTTAACTTAATCCCACCCAAATAGAATTTTTGGGTGAAATTGGTGTCTAACATTTGAATATAGTTTGAGCCACAAGAACTTCCAAATTTTTCGTTTGATCCCCAATCGTCAAGGTATTATTGGCGAAATACTTGGAGGGACTGTAGACATGCTGCCCCCCCCCAAGTGGAAAGTTTTCGTGAACTTGTAGCCAAACGTTTGAGAATCGTTTGCGCCCCAATGAGTTTATACATTTTTCGATGCCCATACTTTTTACACCAATTTCACATAAAGATTCGACTTGTGCATGCTCCCCCCTCCCAAACCTATTTTGCCAATAACTCCGTAACGGTTGCTGCTCAAACGACAAAATTTGGTTTTGATCCACAGTTTTGTTCTAGGACATTAAAAAATTTTAATTTAATTTTATTATTTTGTTATTTCGTTATAGGTAGTACCTGTTCCTTATAAATTACATTTTTGTGGTACAATTAATTTTTACAGATTTATTCCATAAAAATAATGAAGGTAATTATTTACAAATTTAAGTAGGATTAGCTTTATAATCGGTTCAAAATTTTAATTTAAAGAGAAAAAAATTAAAATTAAGGATTAACGTACGAAACTAGCTCGGAGGACTCGAAATTTTAAATACTCTTCATTTTGCAGAAAATGAAATTAAAATGATGAGAATGGAAGCTCATTTAAGCTCAAACAAATCTCTATCGATAGACATTGATTTCACAAAAAACCTTTGAAATATGAACGAAAATAGAAAAACATGTTTACAGCTCATTGATGCTCAAACTATACTTAAATATTTGACATAAATTTTAACAAAAAAGTTCACTTGGAGGCATAGATGCTTGGAGGAGATAAAATAAAACGTGTCAATAGCCCCCCCCCCCCAATTCTTTTGCACATTAACCTGCGACGGTTGACGCTCAAATAAAAATATTGAAAATTCAATGATGCTAAAATGATTTTCTACAAATTTTTCTGAAAAATTCGATTTAGGAGGCGTCAGCGACATGTTTCTTTTTCTTTTTAAATTCTTAAATTATTTTAAACAATTATTACATTGCTTAAACATTTAATGAGTTTTTCTGCGTTACATAGACTTTTCCCAACTCTAAAAGCCAACATTTTGCACCAAGTTTTATTGATAAACACCAAAGATATTCTATTAAACAGATTCTTTTCGAAAATTTCAACTTCAATATTATTCCATCAATCTAGTGATCACTTAACAGATTAAGCAGGATTAGTTTTCTTAATCGGATCGAAAATTTTAATCTTATAAAATAGATTTAAAATTGAGGGTTATTGAACGGAACTTGCTCGGAGTACTCGAAATTTGAAATACTCTTAACTTTTCAGAAAATGAAAATAAAATGATGGGAATGGAAGCTCATTCAAGCTCAAACGAATCTCTATCGATAGACATCAATTTCACAGAAAAATTCTAAATAGGAACGAAAATGGAAAAACATGTCTCCAGCCCCCCCCAAGTGTTTCGCGAATAACTCCGCGACGGTTGAGGCTCAAACGAAAAATTTGGAAGCTCATTGATGCTCAAACGATGCTCAAACGTTTGACACCAATTTCACCCCAAAATTCCACTTGGGGGGGGGCAGCATGTGTCCAGCCCCCCCCCCCCAAGAATTTCACGAATAACTCCGCGACGGTTGAGGCTGAAACGAAAACTTTGGAAGCTCATTGATGCTCAAACGATGCTCAAACGTTTGACACCATTTTCACCCCGAAATTCCACTTGGGGGGGGGGCCAGCATGTCTCCAGCCCCCCCCAAAAGTTTTCGCGAATAATTCCGCGACGGTTGAGGCTCAAACGAAAATATTGGAAGCTCATTGATGCTCAAACGATGCTCAAACGTTTGACACAAATTTCATCCCAAAATTCGATTTGGGGGGGGGGGCTGGCGACATGCACCTCCTTGTTCCTTGCACTTAGTCAAAGCTTACTTTTACTTCATTATTAAAAATTTACTAATAAGTGGATTTCAATAAAACAAAATTTTAATGTTCTGTATTAAAATTTAAAAATTCCCTAGCTACACAAAAATGACAATATCGTTATTGAAATTTAATAAACAATTTATCTTCTTCCATTAGGTCCAATCAACGTGTGCACGATTATGGACGCGTTTTGCATTAAAACAATATTATAATATTTTTTAGTAGTACCAATAATGAACATTTGGCTGATATTTTTCATTGATTTATTTTGCTTTATGTGTTTGTAGTTATTTCAAAATCATTTCATTAGAATTATTCTATAGTGGTAAGGAATTGCGGAAAACAATTGTACTAGTTTTATAATATGTTTATTCATTAAAGTTCCAACTCGGTAAATCTGGCCACATAGAAGGATTATTGTAAATACTGCAAGTTACTACTATTTATTCAATTATTTTTATACTAATTTTTGTTGTGCTTGTTTTGTGTATTCTTAAGGCACTAAAACACTGTGCGCGAGCGGTATGAGGGTGTATTTTTAATAATTTTTTTCGAGCCAACGATGAATGGTTTTTTATTTATAGATACTAATATTCATTATTATACATATAGAAGACACTACACAAATTATTTGATTTGAATCTTCAGAATAGTTTACGGTGTACACCTCTTCCAAATAACACTCTGCTGCTTAGTGGTTGACAGCAATTAAGCCATACGGTTCATCCGAAAAATACCAAAAAAATATATTTATAAACTAGACATACAGGTTTATAGCCTCACGTAGCGGAATTTCGATATCTAGAAAACAAAAAAAATGGCGGACCAGAGAATTTTATTTCCCATATTTACAGAAAATTTTCATCTTTTATGAAAAAAAAGAAATAGAAGGGGGCCCTTTATCAAAAAATCCCTACGTGGTGCAATAGAGACTTGATTTGCGAACATTTCATTTTTTGGTACATGCAAATCGGATTAATAGTTTTTTAAATATGTTGTCAACCAGGTTGAAAAATGTAGTTTCGATAAAAACGCGTTCAAAGTTTTGCTGCAGGATAATTCAACATACATAGCATTTCACATAAAATGCTGTATCTCCGTCAATTTTACGAATTTCTTTACAAAATTTGGTGAGAGCATTCTTAACAAATGCATCTTTAAGAAAATGAAAAAGAAACAAATAAAATTTATTTTTATTTTTACAGTGTTTTAGTGCCTTAACTTAAATTCACCTCTACTACGCTCTGAAGAGTTTTTCATTTTTGCTTTTATCTTTAAGAGGGCTGTATACCTAACTTTTAACGAATATCCATATAGCTCTTTTATTAATGTATGGAATTTAATGCGGTTTGAAGTAAACGTATTTTTTATTATAATAATTAATCACTCCAGTGACTTGCAAGTGACTTTCCATGAATATACAAACTATTTAAATTAAAACTATTTTTAAAATATCTATGTATATAAGACAAAACCCTTATATATTTGCTTTTTAAGAAAGTGCATTTAAATCGTAAAATTTGGTTTACACCCATAACATTGCCGGTTTAACGAATTATTTAATTCAATTATGAGTGTAAACCAAACTTTATGTTAGGTATAAAGTCCTCTTAACTAGTCCAGGTAAACAACTTAATATACAGTTTTCTATTGCAAAACTGAAAAACAGTTAATTAACTTGGCAAGTAGTATATTTGATTAAACAAATTTATAGACAAAGATGTAAGCACTCAAAAATATGTTAAAAATTGAACATATTAAAACATGACAAAAAATTAGGTCTGAAAGCTATTTAATTGGTAATTTTACGGACGATACCACCATATCGAATAGAGTTTATATCCTATGTAATAATACCACACCTACTAGGTAAGTACAATAATAAAATATTATGTATACTCTGTATTTCACTTATGGAAAGAGATAAATTAACATAAACGTTCAAAATAATATCAAACCCTGGTTTACGGCGGAAGTTAAGGAACTTTCAGAGGAAAAATGGAACATCTGGCACATAATAGTCAATAGTGAATGATCTTGGGAAGAGCATTGTAAATATGTCGAAATAAGAAACAGAGTTAATTGAAAAATAAAAGAAATAAAGAAAGACTTCTGCATATAATTCGCAAAAGACATGGAGGACGATCTATATGGTGCACAAATGAAAGTTTGAAGCCATAAAGAAGCCCTTTAATGATTACATACAAACGAAGAAAATCATATTCGCAACATGGGAAGGAATTTTAAAGAACTGTAGAGTGTGAAAGTAAATGAAGAATTAAAACAGGAAACAGAAAATATAAAACACCTCAACGCCAAAACCATAGAATGTAAAGAAGTTCTTGATGACATGAGACAATTGAAAAACAGGAAAGCTCCTGGCGTGGACAACATCCCAAACGAACTTTTAAATATGGTGGCACCAGGCTATCTGAAGCATTAACCTTGCTGTTTAACGTAATCCTTCAATCACAAACCATAACAGAAAAATGGCATAACAGCATTACCATACAAGTTGCTACAGAGGACGGTTTTTATATACATTAAAATTTGCGCTGCTCCTGGATTTGACTGGGGCTTTTGATAGCTTTCAATTAAAAGACGTGGTACACATACTGTACAAAGAAAGGCCCCTTCCGGTAATGTACATTAAAATGCAAGCCTAATGCCTGCAATACAAGATTGCATTAAATAAAACGCAGGGCAGCATTTAGGAATATTGTAAAATGCAATTCAAGGAGGAACTATAAATAACAAATGCAAAAATTTTGTTATACTAGAATATGCAAATTTTATCCACAAACTAGGGTAAAAGTGACATTTACTTTGAAAGTTTTGTTGTGACAACACCTTGTTTATTTTTTGCAAAAGTATTTGAAAATTTTTAAAATCCTTTGGGAAATAAGTGTCGTTGGTCACAGAAAATCAGGAGAAAGGTTTTACTGAGATTGTGGAAAGAATGATTTAAAAACCGTTGTATAAAGAAAATTTGGACTTATTTTTTACTGTTACGATAATTAACAAAATGGTGAACTATATGGCTACAATTCCATAATAAAAATTTTGTTTTAGCGCCAGTTTTACTATAATACTATCAACGAAAGAATCAAATATTGAAAGATATTTGTTGTTATACGAACGCTTTTTATTACTGCAAATATATAGGTATCACCGGTGGAATATATTATACTACTACGAGTATACTACAAGGAATATTAGTTTATATTTCACAATCGAAATTTCAATTTAACAAAAAATATTTTCTTGAATTTTAAGATTGGCTCTATAAATAAAAACCTGTATATAACTATGGCGAAACCATTTAAAAGGCATTTAAATTTTGAATTGAAAATTTATTCTCTAAAATACGTAAATCATAAAGGGGAAGCTTAGTTAGACTAATTTTTGTTACAAATATGCACGACAAGTGATGCGTACATCAGTCAATATAAATATGCTTCATTTAAAGGAGTAAAAAGAATGGAGTTAACAAATTGACATAGAGGGACTAAAATTCGATGAAAGCGTCAACGGTAGCTCGAGGTGCTAGGGCGTCGTCGTCGTTAAGGCAGAATAAACGTGTTCTGGTGTCTACTATCTCCAGCATCGCGGTGTCTGAGTTGATGGGACAAATTGGACGCAGTCACTCGAAACGAATGTGTGGTGAGATCCCGAATGTCTCTCGAGAGCTCCTGGATTCGAGAATCTGCCAGGTAAACATGTCCTACGAAACATATTTTAAATTATTAATCAACTTTTAGTTTAACTGTAAGTTTGCGTTATATCTTTATCAAATATTGATGGTATTATAGCTATAAGTTCATAAACAAAGAAAGGCAGGACAATTTTTTTTCCATTATTTATTTAGAATGGAAGTAATGAAGCTAAGTGGGAATAAGGTAAAAAAATTATCTTGTCATGGTCATGTACCTACCCTGTAACTTATTTAATTATAAGGCTTCCCGAAACGTGTTTGTTTTGTGAAGAGTTTGTAATAATTTTATTATTTTATACCTTCCTAACAGAAATAAAGTGTACTAATTTAGGATCTTTTAAAAGGATCGGAGGTTGGTTTACCGCAGATCAATTACATATTCACAGCCAAATTAGCTTTTAGACGTTAATTTAGCTTTATATTCTTTGTTTGTGTCTATTGAAAATTGTCAACTATAAGTTAACGTAAAATATAAACCCTTTCGTGTTAATGTAACACCATAAACGTAAAATTGAGGAAATTCTAATTCCTTGTAATGATGGTACTTATCAGTTACGAAAGTATAAATTTGAATTTGCGGTTTGCAAAATATTATTATTGGTCATAAAATAAATGTATCAAGATTTAGTTACTATTGAGAGAGAATGAGAATTGAGAAGGAACTATCAACTCAACGAAATGTCTATCTTTCCAAACAACATTCGGTAAAGTACACGTTGAAGAACAAAATAATTGTGATATCTTAAAAGCGATACACAAGTTTACCAAGTTGTGATATCAGAAGCGACACAACAATCTTTGAAGTAAAATGATTGGCAAGTCAAGAGATTGCAGTGTCACTAACCACGCTCATCTAAACTTTGTAAAGCTGTGGAACTTTTCCCTTTCATACATTTTTTATGAACCGAACATTGTAATTTTCATACACTTTTGTCTGTAGCAGTAATAAAATCTTTAAGAAGTATAATAGGAATGTCAAGAGTTGTGAAACTATAAATTGCGGCCAATAAACCTTAAAGGTAAAAAACAAATCGGAAAATGTACTAAATTTTGCCGCATTTTATTGTTATACAACACCAACGCGAAATGTTATTTCTCTAACTGGTGGGTAAAGCTCGAATGTAACAAATAAATTGCAACATGCACTTAATGTAAGTGCTTTAACTACCTTATGTAATGTTAAAATTGCTATTATCATGTGATTTGAGCTTCAAGGAAAAGGTACCAAAGATATAAAACAATCTTCTAAATATATCTTACCAACTCAACCTTAAAATTTATTTATATCGAATTTTTCTTTTCAGATATGTAGATTATTTTATAAAATATACTTTTGCTGTATCTTTTCCCACAAGCATTTTCCTTTTTATACTCTGTTTATATTATTTATGTAAGTACTCGTAGGTGGTGAGAGTAACCACATTTAAATCACTTACAAACAAACTGTTCTGTAAAACATTTAACAAGAATATGTTAACATTTATATACAGGAAAAATAAGAGAATGGGTAAATAACAGTTATTTAGGAGAAACAGGGGCTAGTTGGTTGTTTATTATAGTATTTTATAGTTTGCAATTTTTTGATGTCGAAATGACAGGTATTATTCAGAAGAAGCACACGGACCTTCTGCCATCGCCAATACTCCAAGTCTGTTCTAGTTTGGGGGGGTATTTATGTTACCGGTAAAACACTTAGTTTTCGTGAAAGGAGTTAAAATCAATAAAGATATCTACCGTCAGGATACTTGAGAGGTTATAGTATTTCTGCGAGCCCAATAGCACTTTGGTGACCAATATTGGACCTTTCAACAAGATTCTGCGCCTGCCGATAACGCAAAAACTACGCAAGAGTAATGTCGTATCAATTTTACTGATTTCATTAGTTCCGCTGAATGGCTCTCGTATTTACCGGATTTCAATCCAATGGAACATACCATAATATGGTCAATTTTAGAGGGCAGGGCCTATGCAAAATCCCACAAAAGTTTTAAATCACTAGAAATTCAAAGCCATTAGAGACGAGAACAGCTCTGCATGCGTAAGCGATTTTTGGATTTAAGGATTTCTTTTACTACTTTTTCGAAATTGTGATTAAAATATGGAAATACAATTCTGAATAGGTATTGAAATTTTTTCGAATTCACATCTGCAGTTGCTTTTCCAACGATTTAGCACCAAAATTCTGGATTTGTTGTGGAGGGCAAGATAACCTCACATGCACTTAGGCCTCCAAATCGGGCCCATTGTACTACCTCCCGTTTTTCAGCTTCACCCTGATCCTGTCGCTTCCCAAGCCATTCCAGCTGCAGAATAAACTCCAGGATTTTGGCAGGTGGAGTGTTACTGATTCTGGCCATGACAGGCCAGATGTCCCCCAAACATAGATCATCTCATTGAAGTAAATGCCGAATAGTAGTAAAGTACATGTTTTCTCTTCTTCATTGCATCTACGACAAATCTGCAATTTATTTAATTTTAGGTTAGGAATATCTTGTATTTCCCGTTAAGCAATTGATTGTAGAAATTTTTCGGCTGACAAACCTTTATGAAACGCAAATGTGCATTTAACAACCTCTCAGCGACTTTCATGAAACTGGCTAACAGGCTATTAATTACATAAGATTTCAACATTATTTAGATGAGTATTTGTTAAACGATGCTATGGCATATCTCTAAAAGTGAATAATTGTTAGCAGTTTGTTAGTCAGGTATAACGTTATTTTGGAATAGTTTGTAGATCTCGTTTGTAAGATTTTTATTCTAGCCTGTATAATACCCACCAACATAATATTATAAAGGTACATAATGAATTTAGTTGTTAACTAAAGATACAGCTTTACAACGACGTCGAGTACAACTTGGGATGGAGCTGTCTCTCGGGATAAGTTGTGTTATTCGGCGTGGTGGTGCAAAGTTAATTATATTGTGCCTTTCAGCGTAACTAAATAATATAATGCAATAAACATTATTAGGAATAGAGACAAAGTCTTTGTTAGACTCTTGTTGTTTCTATTCGCCAATATAAGACGTAATCAGTTGTCTTCAGTAAGCTGAGAAATTCGTGACGTAAGTCTCAGGTTAGAAGATTATAACTATAAATTAAAATATAATAAGACAGTAGATTGAATTAAAATTTTAAATCTTCCTTGTGACTAATATACCATCAATAATAGAATGGAAAACACAAAAATATGAGTCATTACAACTAACCTAGACTGTAAATCACTTCATTTTAGACAACTTAATTTACATTTACTTGTTAGCAGTTTTATCATAGTTCGACTTATAATGAGGACCAAATATAATATCCAGTTTATTGAAATAGACACAATAAAAATACCAGTTGTAGCAATTTATATTTATTTATTTCGATGGTACAAAAATAGGGGAAAATAACAGCCAATTTAGTAATCAAACTATTGACTTTATTATAAGTTAAGAACTATATAATATTGGTAATTATGCATTGTCTATTACAGAAATTTAATAGTAAACCAAAATATCAGTTTAATTGCTACTAAAATATATATTTTTTCGTCTTTGGACTTCTCATCGCCAGCTCCATAATACTATTATCTAGTCCTCAAGTAGTATAAAGCACTAAAATAAAAAAGAGTTACCTATATTTATAAAGCAAAAGTAGAGTAAAAGGTTGAGAGATGGAGCGGATTTGAAATAGCAAATTAAAAAGGGTTTAATCCCCTCCCAATAAATTAGATTTGAAAACATTGAAAAATGTGACGATATTCCACTGGGAATGAAAAGCCGAAGAAGAAGAGTAAAAGGTGGGGGTGACAATGTCTTCCTTATTTCTCCGATTTTACAGTAGCGAAAATATTGAAACTTTGTATATTCTATTAAGTTAGTAATAAGTTTAACTTGGCAAAGTTAAAAAAAATTGAAAAATTTTACAGCAAATAATTAAAAATTGTATATAACTATTAATATTCAGACACTGGGGGCTTTGTTGGTTGTTTACTGACCGGGGGATTTGGGGGGTATGGACTATGGAATACCTTCCAAGCATACACGCAGTTTTGGTTTTCCAAGGAGACATTGAACCTGAATTGGCACCTCTAATCGTGAGGTGACAAAACCGTAAAAGACAGAGTTTTTCCCAGCCGGATAACGGGGGGGGGGATGAATTTTCCAAAGACTCAAAACTTCTGCAGATTTCCAAAGATAATATGAGGTTATTAATTAGAAAAATTATAGTTGATTTTTAATTATTTTAATGGATGGTCAACTAATACGTTTGAAGATTTTTTGTATTTTTTGTATAATTCTTATATTTTAAAATTCAAATTTTTTTTTCAAACATTATTTTTATTTATTTTTATAATATGAGGTGTACGTGTAACGAAAGAAAATGCTACCCAAATTATATATAATGATCTTTTCCCGTCACTAATTTTCTCCCCCATTTGCAGATGGAGCTACCGATTGGGGGTTAATATTTTTAAATATCGTCAATTTATTTGTTAATTTAAAAAATTAGTAACTAACTACTATAACATATGCAAATAGGGGAGAAAATTAATGACACCATCTATTTAGGAAGGAAAAAAGCTTATATAAAGATTTGCATAGAATTTTCCAATTTTACAGCTTAACCCATCAAGGACTCGTGTTGCCATATGGCAACAAGATTTTCATTTGTAGAAAAATAATACGTTTAAACTGCTATATGTAACGGTTAAAACTGTTATATTTTGGCGTATTTTGGTAAATTTATTGCCGTCCTTGATGGGTTAACAGTGTTATTCATAAGAAACTTAAAACAATCTTGTAAGCCTGGTTTAGTTAAATTGCTCATTAAACCATAACCTAACTTTTTTTGCTTGCATTTCGAATTTTTTAGGTTAAATTACCAACTTATTACAGTAAACGCTCTAATCTACCTATAAAATAGGTCGCATTTAAACCTTACTTTGAACTATTTTATAGGGAGTTTAGCGCGTTTACTGTAATAAGTTGCTATTTTAACCTAAAAATATTCAAAATGCAAGCAAAAAAAAGTTAAGTTATGGTTTAAAGAGCATTTTAACTAAAACACTGTTTTAAGTTTTTTATGAATAACACCGTATAATATCTTTATTAAATCTTTTAGTAATTTTTTTAAATACTATTACATTTTTATAAGTTTTTGCAACAAAAAATATTGTTATTTGACAATAAATTGTCTACATTCTTAATTATCGCGCCTATTTCAATGATTTTTATAGCCTAAAATTGTGCCATCTTTAACATTTTTTTTACGAATAATCATTCCAAAGATAGCTTAATGTGGGTTTCGGCTAATACCTGAATAAATATACCTGTTTTTATAAATGAGGTAAATTACAACTTATAATGAAATACGTCACAAAATTGCAGAAATAAAAAATAATATAATATACATCTTTAATTTCGAAACGAATAAAAATGAATCAGTGTATTTTTAACTTTGGGCATTTTGCATTTGTGGAGGTCTTAGTTTCGTCGTTTGTATGCGGACAAAGTCCGAAGACGTAATACATTTAAGGTTTTGATCGAAACAAGACGACCAAACCTAGGATTGGTTAAAAATACAGACAATACTTGATTGGTATTAATTAGTAAACGATGGTATTTGGCATAGATATTTTAACATCCTAAAAGTCGTTTTAGCAGCCAACTTGAAAAGATAGCACCCAAAGTTAGTTTTTCTCTCATATTTCGGTAACAGTTTATCCTGTCAAGATAGCGATGAATATAAGAAAAAAAGGCAATTAAATTTTCTACAAGAAAGTTATAAAAAATATTTCAGCATTTCTATTAGTGTTGGTTGTATTTCAACACTGAATTGAAGTTAGTTTCGAAGTAATATATTTATAATGATAACTTCTGTGCAGTGCTACAATTAACTACCAATTTAAATAAGTAAGTTAGTAATACGAAAGTTGATGAAATTATCGAATAACATTTTTGAAATGTATTATTTACAAAAAAATTTCGGTTGTTGTATTAGAGGGCAAGATAAACTCGTATGCACTTTGGCCTCTAAATCGGGACCAATCTTACTGCACCCCCGATTTCACCACAGCGTGTGTATGATGTTCACCGGGACCGAGCTAAGAAATTCTGTCAAGTCCTCGATTTGAACCCAGAATTTCCGCTCTGTAACTCAAGCAGCGATCACATCGTACCACTGCTGCGGCTTAATACATTTCTTTGAATGGCTCTCATCATGAGCGTTTCTCAATAACAATATCTGACAAAGTTTTTGACAAAAATTTATTTTTGTCCACGAATTTTGGACTAACTGGAAAGCCTATGGATTATAGGTGCATATAAGTATTTTGCGATTTTTGAAACATTAAAAACATACATGTGGTCCAAAAATAATATTCTAATTTGTAGTGAAGCTTTCTAAGAATGTTAAATGTTTTGAAACTTTGATAGGTAAGTACAAATTTCAGCATGTGACTCCAAGGTCCGAAGCATCTACAAAAGTTAGTGTCAGTCGTATATAACATTCTACTAAAACATGGGCATCCGTATGTATGTCTCACTTAATTTGCATTGAAAAAGACGTCTGTTAGATGAGAAACTAACAAGAAAATCATAATACTGAAAGACTTTAACCAATGACATCTTTCGATCTTATTCAAAAATTTACCGGTAAAACTAATCTCATCAGATCCGTACCGTCAAAATGAAAATATAAATTGAACCTTCGTTTTGACAGTGCGGATTACCTTTATATTATAACATTAATTAAATTAATATTTTGTCGGTGTAAAATCGTAAATAAGATCGTAGTGTCATTGGTGAAGGGTTTTCTTCTGAGTTTTATAAATTTTCTTGCGAATTTTTAGGGATTAAAATTTTCAAAATATGTTAAGTTTAATAAAAAATAATATAAATTACTCTAAATCGAAACAAGAGGGTGCTAAGGTGTTGGAAAAAATCAGAGTTTCTATTAGCAAAAAAGTATTTAATATCCACTCCATTTTCAATTTATATTAATTTCTAGATTATATTAGGAATTTTCAATTTATTACTATAATTTAAATAAAAGTAATTTTAAATTTTGAGTTTGAATTTATATTCAAATATAGCACGTATTAGAGGCAGTAAAATGAGAGAAACTGGTTAGTAACTTAATAAAACAAAACAGTGGGGTTGCGGTTTAACTGTTTAATAATCAACAAATTGTTATTCATAGGTACTTATAAAGCATATAAAGCGTATCTGTTGTGTAAACCAAGTAATTACATGAATTACATCGTACTCCCCCGTGAGTATAGCTAATAAAGCTTGTATCTAATATAACCTCCCTATGTTAATCCTAGCCAAACGTAAAGCGAACGAAGGTGAAACTTCTACCATAAACCCTCAGGATAAGCAATAATACCTTTAAGACGGTGTCAACCCCCTTAAATTATTCTAAATTTAATTCGAATCAAAATTTCAAATTTCCTATTCCTAAATCGAACTTCCATTAAAGAAAATCGTGCGAGCCTAACATAATAATTCAATTATTTATCAAACTTTGTACGAATGCACTTACGAAATGCATACCAGAAGACATTAACCAAAACGTCGTAAATCAAATTAAACTTCGTCTTTAACAAATATGTCATATCAAGATTCCAATTTGCATATAATTTCCATATTATATTCAAAATTTACGTTAATAAAATTACGGTGACGTATATACAAAATATTAATCAAATTTACTGTGATAAAAATTATATTGGAAGTTTGATATAACTAGATTAACTTTTGAAGTGTTGTCGAATAAATTTGAATCACCAGAAATTGTCACTCCATATAAAATTTTACGTTTGACCTTGAACGAATTCTTATCGATGGATGTTATACGAAAAGAGGTGGGCAATCTTTCGCACCAAGATAATCTGTTATATGAGAGAACTGCCTGGACATCTGATAATAGCGTTGGGCGTCGCGACGCCGAATTCCGATATGAAGCGAAATTACTCGAGGTGATTTGGCGCAAGCTCTAATGACGCTTTCCGACGCTGGTATCAACGAAAAGTTTTAGTTCCTTCAGTATTTATCTACGTGGATACGATATTGCGAGGTCGTCTCCGACACTAATGTAGTGCACAAAACGATCGCTTACCAACTTGACAGCGCACTTGTAAACATCAACACAATGTTAATAATTTAAAGCCACGTGCTTTTGCGATAATAAGCTTCTTATTTAATAATGTATTTTTACAACACGAAAAATTTATATTATATTTTAACATGTGCTTGAAGCATGTGAACAGTCGAATATGCTTCTCCGGCTGTCAAAATGTGTTTTATATTAGCGGTAAACTTTTTTTAACTTTTTAATTATAAACTGTGCAAATGCTCGACACTCTCTTATGTGCTGTTCCAATCAAAAATTCACTTTCGCTTCTTATTTGGAGGACAAGTAGGTAAGTTACAAATTTAGTCCATGTAAGCTTTATAAAATAAATTAAATGCTAATTTTTGGGAATAAATTAGGTGATTCCAATCTGGGAGCAAATTTAATTCTCAACAAGTCGAGACAATTGGATATTCGATGGTATTGAAGCTTAACTAAATAGAAAAACTTTGTAGTCTTAAGATTGTTTTCGTGTTGGTAATAAATCCTGGGGGTGTTGTAGAACTGTCTATGTAGCTTTTTTGTGGTTTTATATTGCAAATAACTCAAAGTTAGTCTAGCGCTGTTTCAAAATAAATAGTGCTAAGAAATTGCATTTTGAAGATACGCTCATTTTCATTATGTCTTTTAAGTAACGCTAAGTTGTTTCAACGTGTACACATATTATGTACATATTAATAGAAAATTTAAGTGGCAAATTAATTATACGTAATTGCATCGACATTGTCTGTGTAAAATTGCAGGTGGAAACAGAAAAGCGGAATTCTAAAGCAATTGTAAATGCTGAGTAGTTATACTTTGATGTTACAATGAGGCTTCATTCGATTATCATTTTTTTTACGAAAATTGTTTTTCTTTGTCTATGGTGCAATTTTAAAAAGGAAAAGTGTTTTTTAAAAACTGATGTATTTTATAAATGATGAGATGGAAAGCTAATATCTAATATCCATAATATATCAGACGTATAGTTCATTCCAAATGATAAGAACCTGTCACATGGCGTGCCAGACGATTTGAGGTGGATGATTGGTCCATTGCCCTGTTCTGCAGTTCTATCGACTTTATTTGCGCATCAATGCTCACGTGACAGTTTCTTCAGTAGTCTAAAAAAATTACTCGTAATAGTGACTGTTTTTATCGATTTTTGCAAAATCACACTTTACTCAATCCATATCTGAAAATTTATTATTGGCGTCATTTAGTTTGATATTTATTAAAAGATGGTAATTATGATCACATACTAATTGGATTCAAAATGGGCACCAAATGCTATTTAATGATCGGACATTCATTTTAGTGAAATACTGCTGAGTTCGTAATAGCGAATTCCCTGTATCGATTTCATAACCACTTGCTTTCATAGGTGTATAAGGTGTAATAAATTGGATCCAATCTATTATTATCACAGAAAATTTACACGATACATTCGTTCCAAACTTATACATACCTTTGAATAAATAAAAGTGTCTATTATTATATAACCAAAACAATGCTAAGACCTTGAGATTGTTATCAATTTTCTCATATTAATTTTTAACTGGGTTATTTATTCATATTTTAAATTATTTCACATTAATTATAATACCAAATTGCTGATTACGACAGCGAGCAATTTTTAAAAATAAGATTTTTGAGAGTTCAATGTTAAGTGGTATTTTCGTAATGGAATTGTGTCGCATTCACTACGATTGATGAATTCTGTTAAACATTTAAACTTGAAAATATTTAACGAAAAATAAAAGGTTTTGCGCACAATTCGCTCAGAGCTATTAACTTAACCCTGAGGTTTTGATACCATCTATAATATAAACGTGTTACTGGAAAATCATTGCTAATACGATTTCTTAGCTGTTGTAGTTTCTGATGCCCAAGAGCAGATAAACAGGATTTAGCACGGAAAATGTTTCTGGAAACTTCTTCCTATACGTTATAATATGGAACACTATGTAAATTTTTGAAAGTGTGATAAGACATTAAAGAATTATTATATTAATTGGAATTTTATTTTACCAGAAAAATATGAATTAAAATGCTACTTTTTTACCGTCACGTTTTTATATTAAAATTGATAATGCGAAAGCAAAAATGTTGATTAAAATGTAAACCACGCTTGTGGTGGATTAGATTCTTCAAAGAAACTCTAAAATATTCGATGATTACAGTCCTTTGGTGGTTTTAAAAGCTTAGTAATAAAAATATAGAAAAATAAAATTCAGTCAGAGATAAAAGGGGTACATTCATGTAGTTTTATTTATTGCATCATGTTGATTTTATTATGAATTGCATTTTGTATTATTAATAGTTAATAAATTTATCGCCAACATAAAATTCAATTTTGGTACAATATACTAACTAAAATGAATAAATTTGTTCATTCATCATTATGAATGAAAATTTGAAACATTAAATTATTTCTCGAACTAATCATTTCATTACGTTCTTGAATATTTTAAAACTATTTAATTTTTACACGACATGAATTCTGATAAAAGCTTTTACCCCATATCTTGTGACTGGTTTTTATTAGCTTTATTGTGATATGAAACAAAACAATTCAAACATAACGAAATATCTTCTGCTGTCTCAATCCTTTGCTCCATTTTTTTCTGTTGACGAATATCGTGAATTTTTCTATACAGAGTTGAAGGGGAAATAACTGTAGAAAATATAAGGCAACAACTAATTTAGTTAAATTAATGGATAATATTTAAATCACCAATAGAAATAGTTAAAAGAGGGAAGCAATTCTTGAAATTCTAAAACACGTAAAAGGACAGAGCACAAATAAAATAACGGAAAACAATGGTGCGTCCAAAAATCCCTACAGTCATAATCCCGACAGTGAATATCTCGACAAAGACAAATAAGCAAGGCTAATCCCAACAAAACCATAATGTCGGCTGCAGAAAATGTCGACAAGACAAAATTTGAAACCCAAAAAATTTGGTTAGCTCCGAAATTTCTTCCATCTGCATGAGACAATGTGATTGCTTTGGTTGTTCTTCTTTGGCAAGAAGTTCTAGTAGATTTGATTGGTTGAAAATGATTATGTTTATAGAAAAATCAGACAAACTTTTTGCAAAAGTTTGACACTCCGAGCACAGCCACTGCTTCCGTCAGTTTTGTGATCTGTGCATTACTCTCTAAAATTACGCATAGCTCGTACATAACAGAAATAAATTTCAAAGAAGAATTTTTGCAGACGTTCTATTTATCCTTTTGTAACAGGATAGGACTAGAAATATTTGAAAAACATAATAAAAAAAATGAAAAACGTGAAAATCTTTAGACAAATATACAAAATATAGTATTCGCTATGTGTGTGGGTGGAGAGGGGATACGAAAACCGATGGAAACGTTTGGAGTGGCCATAATAGAAACGAAACAGGACCAATTTATCTATTAATTATTATTATTTATCTATGCCTTATGTGATTAGCATACACACCAATACACTACGGACCTCTTAAAGAAAGTTTAAATTTAAATTTCTCTCAAAAATCCTTAATTAAAACAGTTGATATTGCTAAAACAGTCCCAATTCATTTTCTTTATTGAGCCACCAGAGAGCAGCAAGAGGGATGCCCAGAAAAAATGTCGTGATAAATATCATATAACATTATTCTATGGTTATCTGTAATCGTCAGTCGCATATAATAATCATATTAAAAGAGGGTGTAATGGCTTTTATGCATTAGTAAAAGTATTTAGGAAAGAGCAGTCGCGGGTGGACAACAAAGTGGTAGAGTGAGGGGAGACTTAGGCCCAAAAATCAAAATTAGTCCCCTAAAATTATTTGTCTGAAGTAAAACAATGTTACTTACACCCATTGTTATTAAATAAATGAAACTGAGGTTATGGTAGTTAAGGTTAGGTTAAAAAAACGGTTAGGTTTTATACAATTTTTTTTTATGTTGTTAATGAGATTTAAAAACAAATTGTGCTACTGGGAAGGAGCGAATCTCGCTTTTTTTGTAACTCTGGCAGGGGTAGTTGTGTTGCCAAAAATGGCTCTGGAGCATGCAAAGCGGAGCGCACTTTAACATCGATTATTGGCCAAACTAATCGATATAGTACGACATTCATCCTCACCTTAATCGCTTCATTTATATTTTTTCTATCTAAATCCGTCCAGTTTTCTTTAATAAATTTAATATTCTTGAGGCTCAGTTACTTACCTGCTCCCTCAAGGGGTTGTGGGAATTTGTTTCCAAGGGAGTCTACTTACTTATATACGTTGGATACTTTAAAGATGCCTGCAGTGAGGATGGCATTTTGGAGGACTTCGGCTGTGGTGCTGCGAATTAAATAGGTAATTATTTGATCTTTTCTTAAAACATTTGATGAGGGCCGAATATGTCCTGTTGGTCTTGTATAAACTTTATTAAATTTGCATTGTATTGTATTTGTATAATTTGTCAATGGATGAAAAACAGCTTAAAAGTCGGTAGCTTTGTGGAAGATAACTGCAGGGTTCCCCACTCGTCACCAGGTAAAATCAGCGAATTTTCAAGGAAATTATTGATATTTAAGCGAAAGTCAGAAGAATTAAAACTTTGAGCCAGAGAAAGTGTTGAAATTTAAAAAAAAAATTGCATTTACTTTTGCATGTAAGAATTTTGTTTAGTCGACCAAAATTTGGTTTTCTGAATTTACTGAAATTTAAATAGTCAGGGAAAATTTTCAATTTTTATTATGTGAAACCTGGAAAAGTCTGGAATATTGTTTGAAAAATTCAGTGAGAACCTGTATTTACTTGGGTGATAATGACATTTTGCCATCAGGTCTAGGAACTCATCTGGTCTGGATATTATCAATGATTTGACAATCATGGCTATTTTCGTCATTATAGCTGGTGCGATCCGAGTGGGATCAATGATTTGTTGATCAAACAGTTGCTTTTTCGACCTATATTACTATCTGAGTTTGAGTTGAATTGACGTTTTAAATTTTTAGCGAAGGCTTTGGTTTTCTCCTCATCACTTTTTGTCAGGGAGCCATCCATTGTTTGAATATTTTTAACCAATATTCAAACGTCTGGTTCGTTGAAGAAAAGCTATTCCAGTTTGTCCGTAACAGTCGATCGCGTAACTACCAGTGTGCGCGGTGTTCGAATGAACACGACCCCTAAAATTTTAGGGGCCCAAGGCAAAGTAACGTAAAAAATTCTTAAGTAAGGGCAAAAAGCGCCTGTGTAAGCCTGAATCGGACAACTGGGCGCTTCCCAACTCAGCACCTGACGACTCGCCAACGGGAATCCACCTGTCGAGCTTAGGTTAATGTTAGAAAACGAATTTTTAAATGAGGGGACTGTTAAAAGAGAGCTCCGCCGGTGCCGAGCTTTCCTGATGCTGAGTTGTCCCGAGTCGGGCGGAGTCGAGTGGTGCAGTATCGAGTAGGTCAGTGCCGAGTTGTTGCGTGTACCTTCCTTTTGCTGGGGGGTTCCCCGATTTCACGCCCATTTCAGGAGAATAAATTTGTTTTGCTTTAACAATGTATTAATTGAATGTTTAAAAAAAATCTTTTATTTTAATGTGGTGGAAGGGAGGGGGGAAGTACAAATTTAACCGCTCGCCACGGGTACGTTTTATTTTAAATATTTATTTATACTACAATTAAAAATATTGTTAAACTAAAACAAATGTATTTCCCTGAAATGAAGGACAGCACAAGGAAGTAACGATAAAAATATCTTTTTCTATAGGTGTCTTGGTTGTAAGACTGAGCAATGAGCATAACGAAGATATTGCAAAAAATAGGTTTTTTTTAAATTTAAAAAAAATTAACAGTCAGAAAAACAATTTTATTTGAATTTTAAACTATACCATACAAATGTGGAACCACTTTATTCTTCTCAAAATCATTTCAATTTTTGTTATGCTTCCCAAGCATGTCAAGTATTTACTTCGCAGTTAAGTTTAGATAAATGTTAATAGCTGCCATGTTAAATAAAAGCTTAGAGAAATGAATTCCGTTTTGAGGCATTCTTGACGAACCATTGAAAACCAGTAAATTTAACTTGACGAATAAACTTTCCGTGTCTGCACTTTAAATTTTGAGTTGCTTTAATATTTTAAAATTCCGATGATGATACAAAAAGAAATTAATTAAAAGAATACAAAAATACGACATTCTCATAATTTTAAATTAAAAGACTTACTACGAATTTAGGAGAAAGCGTAGTATTAATTGGAAAGATGAAAACAAAACATTCAATAATTCTAACTAAATTAGATCTAAAAATAATTTTTGTGATGGTAATTTAGAAAATTGCTATAAATTTAAAATGCATAACGAGTTGCTAATATGTAAGTATTATAATGACTTGAAAAGTATCAATTACGAGGTTTATACCCTTTAATAAATTATACTAAAATTATTAAAACACAACTGGCCTAAGTGAGAATCACAATTATTCGCTTCCTTATAGCAAAATTTGCTTTTATGTGTTTGATGATAAAATCTAAATGAGTAGTTTAAGGGTCTCACGCAGGCTCCTCAAACTCACGCATTGCATTAATAAACCTCGTATACTTTGAATACGAGAATATGGTGCCCTAAGGAACTTTTCAAATGAATTACAGGGGTTGCTGGAGCGAAACGTTTCTTCCCACAATGACACTAAAGGATTGCATACTCCAAGTAAACTATCACATAAGAAGTAGCAATACTCTTACCATCTACCGGAATAAATCATGCAACAATAAAAAAATTTATAAAAAATAATCGATAATTTGATTTAACGTCAACTTTGAAAAATGAACGTGTAAAATATAAATAAATTGTGGAAACTCTTTTGTGCGTAAGCAAATACACAACACAAAATTGGTAATAAAAACTTCTCATAACTGCGATTAACATGATTAATGATTTCAATGCCATATGGATTATGGGTTACAATTTGTTTAACTTACATTTAGCATCTTTTTTGTAGAATTACGTTTGTCATCTTTATCAAAGTCTTTTGGGGTTTCCACGCTATAATTCTCTGACAAGAGTTTAGATTTATGAACATCAATTTTTGGATAGGCACAGAACTTAAATTAAAGTAGTACTTACTATAACTATGTAATAATGCAACCCAATATAATTTTACGATGAAGAAAAATAATTGTCTTCCAAGTTTTACTGTTATTCTTATTTTGTTATTGCATAAGAATTATTAGAGAAAAACTTATGATCAGAATAAAAATTGTTTTATTGTAGGTAGGCGATAGAATACCACATGCATTTGTGTTATCGATGATTGGTTAATATTTTATTTTATGAAAACATATTAGTTGTGTTCAACGTACAAAGCAAAGTAATGCTGCCTCTACACGTCGCCGAACATTTAATGCTCGTGGGTCCACATAAAAGGACGTGGTAATTAAAATCGTTAACTGCCATAATATAAACACATTTCAAAAATAAACCTTAGCTTAGCGTAGTGACCCGTGTCCACCTTCCTTTAAGCTATTTCAATGATTCTCTAAGGAAAAAGGAGAGATGAAATCTTTGCGTCGAAAAGCAAAATAGTTAAATATTTGAATTGATACAAATTTATAATATATTTTTTAAATAAAGTGAACAACAACAGAGATTACTCTTTAAATATACAATGTGGAAATTTGCTTTCTCCATGTAATTATATGAAGCTTCGTAACTTCTTTACTTTTCATTTTAAGTATTTTCAAAACGAAAAATAATTTGTTCAGAATTTTAAACTCTATACAATCGTTTGTTTGACATTTTCTGATAAAGCGAATAATAACAAAGAAAGCACCGCCCTTTTTAAATTAATGTATAGCAAAATGCCATTTTTATTGCATTATAATATAAAGCTTCGTAACTTTCTTACTTTTCAGTGTATTTCAAAAAGAAAAAAAGTTTTATATGGAATTTTACTATTAATAAAGTTAAACTTTTGACATTTTTTGAAAAAAGAATATAGTAACAAAATGTATTTCTCTTTGAACTATTGGAGTAAGTTTGATTTCTCTAACTTGTTTTTTCCAAGTTTCGTAGTGGATTAGGATTTAGATTACGGGCCTCTCCGGCTTTTAGTAATTATTAATATTTTTCGGCGTATTACTTTTCGATGGTTAAAATGATAAGAATCTTTATGTGAAAGCCGCTAGGCTTCGGAATTGATGGTGGGAATATTTGCTTTGCAAACTGATAACGGTAGTGGGTTAGAGAATCTCGATAATCTATACTGTGCGTCACTTGAAACAATTAATGCAATTCCCGATACATTTTTGCCGTACTAACGGTTGCATAAGTTGCAAGTTAATTTTTCACTAGACTGTCTCCATTTTCACTTGCTTAATTTTGTTGCGGAGGATACTTAATTAGGAAATCGCATTTTGTGCTAGTTAATCTGGTGTAGTTGGCAGGAAATTTGTTAGCCAAATTACAGGAATAATTTGAGACATATGCAATCATAATTGGATAATTACATTTTTGAGATTTCTCTTTGTTTAATATTTTATAGTATGAGGAATGTCACTCAAATTTTAATTATTAAAATTTACGTTTCTCATAAAGTTTGTGTAAGATTACGCTTGAGTTCTTACATGGTAGCTATTGTATTTGAATTTCATTACATTATAATGTGGTAAAGTTATGTTTCTAACAAATAGGTTTGTTTAAATTTTGAGTAAATATTGGTAAGTAAAGTAGGTACCTACCTTGGATTCCAAATAACGAGTGTCCTAAGATAACTTTGTTGTGGTCTCTGTTGTGTCTGTTTGAATTTCTTCAGCGGTGTTTACTCAATATTGACGTTTAATTACAACGCTCATATTATAGTACTACCAATATATCGGTAGATAGGTTGTTGTATTCGTAATGGTAGTAATTTTTTAACGCAGGGATACCGAAGACTTTACGTGCCCTCTGGAGCACGGAGCCGGTCAAAGAAGGTCATAGATTCCTGCTTCCTATGTTAATCTCCTATGTTCGAGTCTAAGGGGGCCACCCAGTATTTAAATAATTGCTTATTATGTAATTTTATCTACTACAACATGAAATTGATATATTTCTACCGTATTTCTGTGAAAATAAATAAAATTATTAAATTTGAATAATTTAGCAGTACAACTTGTTAAAGAATCAGTAAAAATTAAAGCATTGTCATTAACATTTCAGATAAAATTTTTTTTATTGTAAAGTGTAAAAATACTTCCGGCATGAAATAAAATAAAACAAAATTAATGTTCAGTTACTACCTCATTTAGTAAAATAAAGTTAATTAGGACCTTAAAGTTTTACCTACCCAAACAAATACAATACAAATTTAATTTTCATTAAGCAATACCCAACACAGTTTTAAACTAAGTTTAAATACATCGCAGCAAAATTTAATTTCATTCTTTTGTGTAGCGAGGATTTCAATTAATTTTTTTTACAAAATAACAAAAAATGAAACTTGGTATAACTTTACACATCTAATTAATTATTAAAAATTTGTTTCATAACAAATCATTTCAATGCTATTGCACAATTTGAGGAATAGCAAATTAGTATTTGTTGAAATTCAAATAAATTTGAAATATTATATTTAAAGATATCTGAAATTTATTTATTGCAATGTGGTGTCCAAGAACTGGATTTCATTTTGTACATTCATTCGTGAGGATAATGTAAAATACGGTATAATATGTATAATACTAATACAACGTCCTATGGTTAAGGTAAAATTAATTTATTATATTTACTTTCTAATTTGAAACATACGGTACTTTAATTAATGGATCCCATTTACAAAATATTAGGAAAAAAGAAGTAAATTATAATTTATTATATTTGCTTATTATAAAAATGTTATAATAAAGAATGGGAGGCATGTACAAACTCGATTAGAACAAGCATTAAATTGAAAAAACCTATATATTGATATAATTCAATCTAAGTTCAATATTTGATAAATGTTTACAAACAAAATCTGGAGTGCTTCCAGCTATAAGATGGAGGTTGGCTGGAAAGTGTGTACTTGAGTGTCGTAGAGATATTTAATGATTTTCGGCCAAGATTTGACTTAAACAAAAACCCGATCAAGTGTGCAGAAACGGAACGCATGCCTGGCGTCTTTGTACCGTTAAAAATCCCTTGAAGTTTCCTTCCGATAGGCACAGGATATTGAAAGTGCTTCCGGGCTTCAACTCTGCAAATACTCGTTCATTTTGTTCGCCCTACGTGGATTGCACTGATTGCTGGATCTTCCCAGTTTGCTTGCTTATTCGTTTTACTATTGTTGTTGGTCTTTTGCCGTCAACCCCTGTCCGACGAATTGTAATTTAATTTACTGATTGGAAAACTTGTTTGTGCTTTCGAATTTTGATTCACTAATAAAATGAATTAAACTGGTAGCAGCAATCAAGCATTATTAGTTTTTTTAGTAAAAATTGCTTGTTTTTAAATTTAAGGAAATAGTCTACGTTATTTGACTACTTGAAATTTTAAGGGAATTTAGGATTAATGAAATAATATGCCTATTTCAAATTTCAATTTAGATTTAATTGGTCTCTACTTCTTCTTTTACAAACAACTTGGCAAATAACTGTTACTTGATATAATCCTATTTTCTTAATCAAAATTATAAGAATTTCAACTGGAGCTTAATTGATGTACACATTAAAAAGATTTTGTAGAAAATTACTTATCCATTAAGTAAAAGTTATTAAATGAAAAATATTAATATTTGAAAACAAACTATGCTTTACACAGCTATTGGCTTTCAGAATATTATAAAATACTCGGAATCCGATGGGAATTTCAACGGATATCTAATATCCTGTAAACTGAAAGCTTAATTTCGACTCAAAATATAAACTGAATGATGTACCTTTTTTTACTTTATTTTTTTTTTTAATTTTGCTTTTTAATTGAATTGGCTCTTATTAAGAGAACTCCATCAAATTTTACGGAATTTTATATACTACATGCATGTCAATTAACATAAAAATAACAAAGTAAAAAGCATTTGAATCGGTGAAAAACTCATATTTTCTGTGTAATATGGTATGCTTTCGTGCTATTTTGTTCAACAACTACAACTGTGTGTATCCTAAATGGAGTGTGTCATAATTCAGTGCAAACTTTTTTCTTTTATTTTTATAAAAATGTAAAATTGATGAATACAGAAACAAGTACAATATTTTTTATATTTATCTATTAGCCATACTATATTTTAAAATAACATATCAAGCTACACTATATAATATTATGTTTATACAGTAGAGAGTCGATAATCCGAACCAATAGACAGTAAAATCGTAAATAAAAGTCGTTGAGTACGGTCTTAGCCTGCCGATTAGAACGTGGAATTGCAATTCTGTAGTTACCAGAATTTGATTTTTAGTAGGTAGTACCTGTTAATAAATAAGATGAGTAATTATCTTCCCCTACGTTTGGAAACTAGAATACCAAAAAATTATTTACTCAGCTTATCACATTAATTATTTTGAAGATATGTACCTATTCAAAATTACTTGTAACTTGTAAATTGTTAGTTTAATAAATAATTATTATATAACAGAGCCCTGGTATTATGTAAATAAAATAGTGAGTTCGACGAAAGGATAAGATATGGTAACATACTGATCAATACTATGCAATAAAAGTTGTACAGATTGGAAGTGATTTTGAATTTCAAATTCCTTCTATTTCTTATTTACGGATGAACCATTTTAAAACATAAAGAATTTACATTACAAAATAAATTAGAACATGTTTATGAAACTTAATAAAACAACGAAAATGCTGAACGAAAACTCTTGTAATATTTATTTATAAAAACAATAATATTCTTCAACCTTAGAAGCGCACAATTTATTAGCAAATCAAAATTATGTTCCGGAGTGTTGAATTTTGATATCATTTCTCATAAATTTTATAGAAAACATTTCTACTTACATCTTTTCGAGAGGTGTAATATTTAATAAATTAATAGCACTGCTTTAATTATTGTTTTCGTTACAAAATAAAAACAGTTTTTAACGACTCTGATGGCAAAGTAAAATTATAATGAATTATTTTAATGGTGTTATAATTTTCATTAAAAAATATATTTTATAACCTAAATAACTTCCAATTTATACTTCTGACTTTATACTTTCTCACTAAATCCAAAAAGTTTTATATTTCTGATGAAAAAAATCTTCACTCTGTGGAAATGTTTATTCGCAAATACTCGTATTAAAATTGGAATTAACCGATAAGGTTTTTTAGCTAAAAATATACAATTACATTGTCAAGAAATGTTTTCAATTTTTTTTATTATAAAATTTTGAAATTTAACGTTTCTTTAAAACGATAATAAAATATTGTATTGTTTGAATATTGTTGAATTAAATCGTGGGGAAAAACCTCTTCAGCAATTAGTAAAGACAAACTTCTTCACCACGGCTAGCTCAAAAGACTCGGTACTAAATTAAAGCAGCCGGATGCGTGAATCGTTCACACTTTTTTTAAATCTTTAATTATACCTATATCTTATAGCTTAATGATCATATATGACCATTCAGACAACACTGTTATCTTTCGGAACCATCATATCGACCTTATTATGTACCTATTCATGAAACTGATATACCTAGTGCTAATGTATAATTAATGTTTATTAATTTATATGTAGATAATGTTATTATTATTATGGGTATTTGTTACAAACAATTTTGTGTTGTTTAGACTAGGGAATATAGTTTGCATACAGATTCGACCGGACCAAGGAAGATAATTCAGAAGTTTCTATAAAGTTTAATAATTTATAGATAGCAAGTAGACTCAACTACGTGTAATGTACCTACTACACCTAGCGGGTTTCCTTGGGCTTTGAAGTATTCCAAAAGCATTGTTCATTTATTATGATAACACCTAGTTTAGTGATATGACTTTCATTTTAAGTTAACACTATACACATACCGGTTAGTCAGGCTACATAATAGCTAAATTATTAATTAACAAACTAAACACGGAATAAACTATAGTTAGAATTTTAATAAACATTGCATGTTTTAATTTGTTGATAAAGTTAGTTGTTCCTTGGAAAATGCAAAACTCTCGGTATATTGCTTATAATTATTGTACCCAACACCATTTGTCCAATTATCTTAACTTTTCTAGTGTTTTCATGAAATCTATTCACAGGTGGAAATGAATTAGCGCGCACCCTGTAAAGTACAAAAACCTAATTTATGTCCTTCTGTTGCAAAGACTGCAGTGCTTGTGCTTCTGTAATTTACCTTGTGTGATATTAAAATAAAAAAGTAATGTATGCACACAATTTCCCTTTGTAACATCTTTATTATATTAAAAAAAAAATTTCAAATGAACAATAGCGTGTGGCGTGGTACAATTAATGAACTGTTGAAATTGTAGGTTAAGTATACACCTGGGCAGGCTACCTTCTTTTAATGATAGACAAATAAAAGGAAACATGAAAAACTCCGTTTTGTAATGAAAAAGAAAAATTATTTTCCATAAAACATTATTCATTTTTTATTATTCAATTTTGCTTTTCTAACAGCCAACCGGCAGCCGAGATCATGGAAATCGATCCTATGGTGATTATTGTATATGATCTATGTTATGTAATCATAAAGTATAATATTAGACGAAGGGTATTTCATTCATAATCAACCTAAAAATGTTTAAGTGCGGCCAAGGGCCGCACAGTCGTCAAAGTCTAGTGAAACTGTAATTTTCAAATGCATTAAATAGAGTGGCCGGTAATAACAATTTTTAAAAAGCACGCAAAAAAGAAACCATACGGTTTAAAATAGACAATATTTTTATATTGTAGTTTATATTAAAAATTCCTAAAATAAATTTTTTAAATTTATTTGGGTATTTAAAAAAGTAGGTAAACTAAGGCTTACTCTATGAATAGTCCACATTTGAACATTTTTGTATTTTCCTTCAGTTCCAACTATTGGATTTAAGGTGACTAACTTAATTTGGTCCTTCAATTTAATTTGAAATGTTGTATTCAAATTTTGACCTATTTAGGATCACAAAGAACAAATTTTTATTGTGTACTATCACATCCATAATCCTGGTTCTAAAAGTGTAAATTAAAAATATAACAGTATGCTAAGCTACCATTATAATTTTTAATGGAACGTAATTGTTTCATTCCACATACCGTTTAAATTTTTAATGAATTCTTTTTATCTTGACTTATGTTTTCTTTCGTGACATTTTGAAAAATTATATTATGTAAATAAATTTTGTAAACGTATGTTTTTTTTGGTTCTCAAATTTTAACATACAACCCTCGACTTTCACAAATTATGAAATACAAAATTTTGTTTTGATTGATACGAATATTTTTTTATAATATTATTAATTGTTATAAGTAGTAGGTACATAACATAATATTGTTAATTTTATTATTTTATTTTGATCTCAATAAAATGTAATCTACTTATATTTTATGGATATAATACAGTACAATCTATCGATTTTATTTTCCACAAAATTTCCAACTTCAATTTACTACTTATTGACCATTTCTTGAAATATTCGTTGGAATTTGTTTTTTCATGTTTCATATTCGATGTTTTCCTATATTAAAATGTTAAATTTATGTACAAAATTTATATAGTACATTTTTTATCAAAGAATAACTTTGGAATATAAAACCAATAAAATAAAAAACATTAGTTTGTTAAATTTAAATTATAAGTACCTTTAACATCATGAACTAAAATGTCACAAAACAAACAAAAGTAACAAAATTGAGTTCGATAAATCTGGTCAAATAAAATTTGAACAGAGATGGGTTTATCAAGTAAATATTTGAAAATCATAGACATTAAAAAAATTACCTTACAAAGGTTAAAATCAAAATAATCGTAGCTGTAAGTTTGTATTGATGAAAAATCTTTTCAAATGAAGAGTACAAAAGTGACGAAAAAATTACGTTATTATAACGTATTTATATGGTAACGAATATCTTGTCGAAATAACATACTAATAACGTTTATAGCTGGTTAATTGACTACAATTTACAAAAAACCTCAATTTGTCAATTGCGATTTTACGTAATTTACAACTACGAGTATTACACAATTCGGAATTACTGCAGGCTATTTCATGTGGATTTTTACTTTATGTTCAATGTGATTGGATAAATCAGATAGTGTAAACTTATCGAAATTTTAAATTCAACAATGAAGTCGCACAAATTTTATCTATGTAGTTCGACCCCAACTTGAAGACGATTCGTTCAATTAACTGTTGCATTGCTTTATGTTCTTTCAATTACTGATCTGATAAAATATATGGTTTTTAGGTTCGTTCATCTTTATAGTTATAGCTTTTTTAGTACTTTTTTAAGACATATTTGCTATTTTTTAAAATAATAAAATAAATTTATATTGGATGGCTGCTAAGCTGCTATTATTATAAAATTTTTATCAAATTTGTCTTTGGTAAAGAGAATAAAATAAAGTGAATTTAGAAAAAAATATTTTACACTCATTAATTTATTTCCAATTTATACGGGAGCGATAAATACATGGAACACCAAATGAAGTTAAAAAAATTGCCGTAGTTGAGAATTATCTGCAGTAATAAATCAACATGAATTCAAATACAACTGAGGATTTAAAAATAAACAATTTTAAAGTAAAATTGCAAAATAAACATAAATCTAATAAAAGATAAACTATAAAACAGAAAAGCAATTTTGTTTACAATTTTCATACACAGCAATCATCGGCACGTCTGAATTTATATATTTTCAGTGTTGAAAAGATTTTTAAATTCCGTGTTTTTGGTAAATCACAATTACGAATGAAATAAAATTTATTTTTAAATACAAAATATTTAATCTAAATAGAATATCATCATCGACTGCTGAATTGTCCCTCTAGGGTTATCCTAATTTTGTAATAAATTAATTTAAGATCAGTGTAGATTTTTTGTATGAAATTTTCTGAAAAGAAATTTTCAATCAAATTTATTAGGCGTAGTAGTAAAAACATAAATTTCTTTGTTCAGTGTTATATTGAGTAATTCGAGTTTTTTTTTCATGTACTTTAAGAATATTACAAAAATTTAAATAATCTTGGGTTTCCGTCAATGTTGAAAAATCTCTTTATGTAAACACGCATGAAGAAATTGATTTCTTTATTTGAATATCGCGTAAAATGAAAACTAAAATGTTAGGGGATTCCCAATCACTAATTTTGATCTTGAGCGATATTCAATTTATTTGGTATGTGCTTGCAAAAATAGTTATTTTAGGATTTCAAATTTTTTGTTTTATTTTCGAAAACATTATTTAATTTTTTGTAGTACTAGTAAAACAAAATGAAACCGTAAAGTTTGAATTAGAAAATACCCCATTACACTAAGTAAATTTTCGATGCTCTATCTTTGTACTTTCTGTACGATACAAAGCAAATCTAACTTTGTATTACCATTCACTTAAATAAAAGTTGTAAAAGCAGGAACAATGAACTGTTTTAGATTTTGTGTTTTAAAATCGCAATTCCCTTCTATTCTTCCGTTTTATGCTCATTTCTAGTTTTATCATTACAAAGTTTATTTTATACAAACAAAAATTTTAATTTCTTTTTAAAACTTAATCAATTTATTACTATAATGCAGAAATTTTGAATTATATAATAAGGTTAGGAAATTTCTGTACGGTTTTCTAAATGTAATTTATCTCGTCCTTTATAATATATCGAGGGCTTTTAATCTGGATATTTTAAATCCGAAATTTTCAACATATTCTGTAATATAAGCATCTTAAATATTAAATTAGCTCTAAACGTACATAAAATTTTGAAGGAATATTATAAAATATAATATTAAAGATGTTTTCTTATAATATTGTAAAAGAAATTTAATTATAAAAGTACCCTATTTGAAAATATCGAGATAACTTTTCTTTACTTTAAAAAATTTAATATAAAAATATTAAATGGATAATATTCGCTTTACTTATAGTAAAAGGAAAAATTTCTATTTTGTATTTTATTGACTGTAAAAATGAAATCAAGGGACACAATAAGACAAGATTTTGACAGCCGGCATGTGAAGAGCAAATTTCTACATGAATGGTGAGTATATTAAAATTTAAGGTAACTGACAAGATTTATCATTCATATAGAAATTGAATTTGAAAATAAGCAAATATACCGCGAATTCATCTAGAAACTACTACAGAACAGATTTGCTAAATTAAGGGGAAGAAAAATTTAATTTTACTTATTACTTTTAAAATTAAACTTTCAATTTAAAATTTCTTGACCAAGCTACATTTTAAGTTGGAAACTCACGAATAGCTTAAAGAACAATGGAGTACATAATTGAGTAAATGCTAATATATTTTTTTTTAAAGTATTATTAACTTTTTATTTTGCGAAAGGTACTGCACTTCTAAAGTGTGATTTTAGTCATAATGGATCACTATTCTTTGATATGGCTAAGTAACTTTAACAATCCTAGTTAACATCTTACACGATGGGCCTAGGACGAGCTTTACAACCATGACGATTCTATTTCGACCTTCAATTTCAAATTTATTTTTTAATGGGAGTCAAAACTGCACCATTTCCTTAATATTTCAATCTTCAAATCGATTCTATTCTAGACTTTCAAGATTATTTTGATTTTAAAGTAAACAATAGTAGGGATACCAAATCTTATGGTAAACCAGCTATGATATAGAATTAATTACTATCTCAAAACAATCAGGAAACCATTTCAGTCAAGACGAGGACCGATGATAAAAAAAATCATTCAATGGAAGTAAAGGAAGCATAGTAAAACCGCAAAGACATGACAAGACGATATATAAAGGAGACAGTGGATAGAGGGTTGGTTGCAAGCAGATTAAAATAGAGACAGAATGGTAAAAATTGGGAGGGGCTCTCGTCTAGGAGTTGACAAATACAAACTAAGTAAGAGCAAAAATAAATACAATTTAGATTTTATATGACTTTGACATCTTTTGACAGCCCTACATTCTTACATTTCCTCTTTACATAATTTTTTAACACACTAACTCAGTATACTGAGTAAATTTAATATTAAAGTTAAATTCTGTTTGAAAGTAAGTGAGTAATTTAAATTAGAACTGGAACATAACATACTTGTTAGGAGATTTCTGACGTTCCAAACAATAATCTGAATAGAGCAAGAGCTTACAATTTGTCATAAAGTCATAAATATTTTTACTTGCGTTTCATGATTTAACCCTTACATTATTAAACCTTTACTAGTGAATTTATACAAATTAGAACTCTAATTAGACTAAATTCAAAATCCTATCTACCTCTTGACAAGCCGACAGCAAACCACACAATTCTACAAACAACTTCCGAGATTAAAATTGTAATTACTAAATATATCTAATTAAATATAATTTATCATAACCTTGCGTTTGCAGACATCGAATAAAAAAATAAGTGCAAAATTCTGTTCTTTAGAAAATAAGATTTTATAATTTCACCCCTAAATTTACTTTTTATATAATTTCTGAAACATTAATTTCACTTAGAGAGTAAATTGTACCTGTTATTTTGAACGATTCATAAATTCTAGACTAAAACGCACAACACAATATTTTATCATTCCCTACTTCTCTTTTTATTAAATTTGTGCTTTTAAAGTAATTTAAAATGTCCTTCCTAACTGAAAAAACTAGGCATGATTTGTCAAGTTACTTTATTATCTTGCAAAAATGTAAATGCAAAATTGTTCTAGAAACACTAAAATATTTATGTTACGTCACAACAACTGAAAATATAAATCTATTTTTAAAAAACATAGAATAAGATAAATTGTAGAAATTTTACGAAAAAAGTTCTAGTTAAATTTTTAAAAGGAAAACATTTTCAAAAATTAATGTATTTTGTGATTACGTTTGCGAATTTGTGTCACACAGACGATTTCGTGCATTTACATTAATTTTTAACAGTGACCTTCACGAAGGTATTTGACCAACTTTTGTATAAGAAGATACCAACTTCATGTAATAAAATATTTACAAAAATTATTTATAAACTAAATTATTTAACATTTTATGAGACACACAGTTAAAGCGATGTCTGTTTAATTAGTTTAATTGCTTATGATGTAATTCCTGTTGCAAAAGTAATTTTTGTTATAAGTAATTTGTTTGTTTTTCGGTAGTTTATCTGCATATCGAATATTTCGTTTGCCTACCTCGGCTTTGAAAATTGTTATTTATAGGTGAAAAAACTTTTATTATTCCAAATTTACATTGTTTTAACCAAGTTTTTGAATTTAAAAGGTAAATATAGTCAAGTTTTTACTTTTAAATCTTTGTAAATGTTAATTTTGAAACAGTTGAAAACTTAATTTCTTTGCTATTCTAATAATTTTGAAAAGTTTTCAACTTTGCTATGGAAGAGTTGAAAATGAATGTACCTAATTGTTATTTTTTGGTTTTTGTTTACAATTTTAAAAGTTACTTATTAAATCATAAATTTAAGAAGCTTTTTTTTTTAAATTTGGTACATTTGTTACTTTTTAATTAAAAGTTTCATAAGGAATTATATTTGTTACTTTATAAGCTTTTATTGGGGTAAATATTGTAGGTAGGTACAAAAGGAGTTAGAATTTTTATCAGATGAGTTTGTTTCTATACAAAATTTTGTTCTCTCAGTAAGACGTAATTCAAGATTGTAAATATGGAAAAATAGTCAAAACAAAGCTGACGTAATCTTGTCAAATATTGTTTATCTAATTTCAAATTAAGATTTACAGTTGATAAAATATTATCTGATTACAAAGTATGATTCCCTTTATGAATATGATACGAGTGTTCTAAATTTTTTTTCAAATATTGTGATGTAATAATTAATTGTCATTTAATTACTTCAATAGATTCTTTCTTATGTAATTTATAACAAAAATTATTTAAATTGTTAATTTTTAAATCCTGATAATGAAAAATAAAATATTTTAAAATATATACGGAGTTAACAAATAATAGTTAAATTATTTAATATATTTTCATGTAAGCTTTCAAACGTGAACATATTCTTCGTCAGAAATAAAATCTAGTATTTTTCTTCTTGTTGATCAATCGCACACTAATTACGTGAGGCGTCGTAGTTCCTACAATGAAAAAAACTGTGGTTAAAAGTTGTAAAATTTGGGTCTATATTCAAAAGTAATAGTTGAACATGTATCCTATGAGAACATGTCATTTTGAATTGTTCTTGTACCTCTAATATTGAAAGTAACCATTAAATTGATAAAGTACTATGTGCAACATAATTTCGGCATCTTATCCATTTGCCATCACACAAAACTTTTTCACCGATTTTAAATTTTGATAATAAAATACTTACGACATTGTTACATAATTTATTAAGCGCTAATGTTTATTGACATAAGAAAGAAAAGGTGTAACGTGGCAGGTCCCCAAAGAAAGAAGTTTTATTTTATAATTTGTACTGGAGTAGCTATATTATACTCATGAAAAAAGAACAAAATAATTTTTAAAACCTTTCCAAACACTGATGTAATTGTATTTGCGAAATTTACATTAACACAAAATTATATTCCATTCATCGCAGAAGCTTTTATCTAATTAGAAAAAAATATATAATGCTGTAGTAAAGGAAATATAGAGAGAAAGTATGTAAATTTGTTTTTAAAGTTAGAAGTAATAACCGTTTTATAAAAAGTCTGAAACTCGAATATTCCTTGTGCAAAATTTAACATATTTCCTTTGGAAACATGGGCAACGCTTTTTATACAAATATATGCGAAATAAACGATACAAAAAATTGAAATGGATGCAGTTGTTTTTTCTTTTTGGTCAATTTCCGGATATTAAAAGTTGAATCTATAACTCATTCTGCTAAGCCAATTTCTATAGCAACGGAGGAAGCAAAAAGTCCGGAAAATGAATTCGGAACGAACACACTTGTACAGTAAAATATCGGTCGAATACCTATAATTTAAAAGTATAATTTAATCGACAAAGTTCCGATCTGATAAAAGCAGGTGTGTTAAAATGTATTGAAAGCGATTGTGAAACTACGGTAGGGTGCTCGTATATATATATGCGTGAAACCAAAACTAAAACCGGATAAAATATGTAGAGCTTACGTAACCTAACATTTTTCTAACACAATTATTAAATTTAAGCTTCACGTTAAAAATTATAGTTTTATTTTCATTTTATTTATAGTAACCATAAAAATAAATGTAAAAACTTAGAAAGCTCTTAAAATATATAAATATAGGATATAAAATATAAGAATTACCAGCGCTGTATTATAAAGTTTTAAAGCAATAAATAATTTTCAATTTATCTTCAGAGTTTAATGAATTATTGTTAAAATTTTTCGGAATAAAAATTTATTGCTGTGTTCGACAATATGAACATACATTATGGATATATTGTGGTAAATATGAAATAAAATGGATGATAATAAAAAAGAAGTTGCTTGGGAAAAATAAGATTTGTTTCGGATAATAATTATAAAAAAGTAATAAACTGATAAAGTAAATTCTGAAGACTCTTGAGGAAGACGAACGAATTTTCCTCTCAAATATTAAAACATAATATAAATTGTAATAGTAATATTACCGTTAATTAAAATTGATTTTCTAAATGCAGTTTGTAAAATAAAATCAAATTATAATGTACATTACAATATACAGCAACATAGTTACATGGAGATATATCAGTATTAAAGAAAGAAACCGATTGAAGCAAAGATTGCTTAGTTTGAACTAAACCAGATAAGCTCGATTGTAGACACAAAGAATGGCGATTCTGCTCTTATCAATTTCATCTCTTGTAGCTTTAAATTTAAAAACCTTTAAAACGAATTGCTGTTATTAAAACCAGATAGATTTGGATATCAAATATCCTGAATTTCATTTTAAGCAGATATATTATGTACCTACTATATAAATATCTTTTATGCATGTTTTCATAACATATTATTATCTCCAAAGGGGAACTGTAATCGTTTTTACTATGTTTTTAATGTGAGCGATTTCACAAATTTTCTTCAAAATTTGATTATTTTCAAAATAAAAACTAATAACTATTGGAGGACAACACGCTAAACTGGCCCAGAAGATATTAAATTTTTTAATAAAAAAATTCAACGGAATTTATAGTTAACATTAAATGAAGCGTTTAAGGTGAGGACGAATGATAGATATCAATTAGTTTAGCCAAAAACAGATTTTAAAGTTTTAAAATTTAGTCAATCCGGAATTCCTGTAAAAATGTGCGTCTCTGACTAAATAAATAATATAAACCAACTCTAACCTAAGCTCTATATCGAGATGATTAAAAAATAAGTGGTAATTCAATTAAAAATAACGTTTTCATTCGATGCTGTTGCTACAACTAGCGAACTTGCAATGTTATACCCCTACTTTCCATTTTGTTTCAAGAACTTTTTCGTCTCAAAAGAATATCGCATTAGAATTAAAATAAAATACGTATACTCAACACAGCAAGTTGAGCGCTGTACTAGAATGTCGGTAACAGCAGGTAACAGTATCCGTAAAAATTCCAGCAAGAACACAGGACAACAACATTCAATTTATAACTACAATAGGACGTAAAAATTAAAAACATAAAGTTTAGACGCCGTATTCATAAAAATAAATCAATATTTAAGAGAGGCTTGTAAACCCGCCTTAACCATAACCTAGCTTGTGCTTTTTTTGCTAGTAAAAGCATAGGGAAAAAAGCTAGGTTATGGTTAAGAAGGGTTTACAAGCCTCTCGTAAATATTGATTTATTTTTATGAATACGGCGGTAGATGTACAGCAACTTGTGATTTTCCATCGTGGAAAAGGGAAATCTTACATCGAAATAAAAAAATTACTTAGTAATTTAAGCAAAAGTACAGTAGGTGAAAAATGAAGATCGCATTGAAAGGAAGCTACAAAGTAGCCGTTCTCCAAAATTAAAAGCCGAAGTTTTGTAAGACATGGGAAAGAATGTTCATGAACAAACTATTCGAAGGATTCTAAAGAAATTAAGTTAACAAAAGGAAACGAATAAAATTAACAAAAGAAGTTAAAAACAAAGATGAGAAATGTTGGTATATATAATGTAATTTTTGCCGATGAAAATAAATAAATGTATGTATATTTGGATCTGATTGTCGTATTTTGGTATGGCGTAGACCATAATCAAATTCATTCCAGGCGGGGCCTATTTCCTGACAAGAAAAATTTTCGCGGGCCGCACAAATGGCCCTCTCTCCTTTTTGATTGACATGTCCATTCTACAGTGGCGTAACAAGACAGCTTAGAGCTGGTGCTCAATTTGTTTTTTTTAAACATAATAATTTTTTTCCATTTTTTCGAAAAATTTTTAAATTTCATAATAAACCTTGTTGAATCCTATATTTTCTCCAAACAACATGCGCCGCCCGGTCGATCGCGCCCAAAGGTGACTGGCGCGACGCATATTTAGCTCGTGCGTGAAATTTGGTTAATAATTTTCTGATTTTAAGACTTTTTTAAAACCTAGTTCAATAATTATTAAACTTGTTGAATCTCTCGCCTACATTTGGTCCGAGAAACATGCGTCGATCGGTCGAGAAATTGATTCGGGCCGCAAAAATATACGCAGCGGGGGTATAATGAGATAATGATATCTTCAATAAGATCGAAATTTGCGTAGAAATGTAAGCTTTAAAATCGATTTTTGACCAAACTAATCGATATTTTGGATTATTCCTAACCTTAAACGCTTTATTTTAATTTTATACCGGGTGACCGGCCGCCGATGTAAACATAGGAAATTGATTTTTCTTTAATTTCTACTTCCCATCAGAACGGATAAGAATGAAAATGGTTTCAATTTGAACATATTTGTATTCCGCTTCTAAAGATACCTAACACTTAAGGTCCTTGTCCTTTAATTTCTGTTAAAAACTCACTAATCAAATGCAAAATAGCGGATTTAAAAGTTTTTTAGTTCCTGTGTTGGAATATTATTGCAATTGTTTTTGCTTGAAAACCAATACTTTCCAATAAGAGATTGCAATAAATTTGGTTAAAAATGAACGCAAACTTCATTTTAGTGAAGTTTATTGGTTTTCAAGCAAAAACAATAATTGCAATAAAGTTCAAACAATGTAACTAAATTTTTTTTAAATGCGTTATTTTACATTTTATTATAGTGAGTTTTTAACAGTAATTAAAGAACAAAATACCAAGTGTTAGGTATCTTTAGAAGCGGAATAAAAATCTCTTCAAATCGATACCCTTTTCCAAAAATAAAATCAATTTCCCAAGTTAATTTCCTATGTTCACATCGGCGGCCAGTCACCCGGTATATCAAATCCCGGTAAGTTTTTTTTTAATAACTACGTTAACTTTTCGGTGTCCCTTTTTCGTATTCAAACCGAAAATTTTTACAGCATATATTTAAAAATTGTATAACTATTTATGGGTTTTCCATACCCCCCAGACCCCGGGGTCTTAGAACCAAAACATTTTAATACATATACCTACCTATTTGGAACGGTTTCTATGTAATAAAATCAAATTGCAGAAAATACATTGTGTTGGTCTTTGCAACCGGATAGTTTGGGGGGTATGAAATCCCCTCCAAGAATACTCGGAGTTTGGCTTTGTTAGGGATATGTAAAATCTGAACTTTAGAACCTCCAATTGTGAGGTGAGAAATATCGGTTTTGTATTCAAATTAACAGTGCACCTATTGTCACATTACATTATTCACTAAAGAAATGGCAATTAATAATGGAATCAATCTTGAAATTTCAATTTACAAAGAAAAAAACGGCCACTCTTTTAATATTTTGCTAGGAAGCTCCTCATCCGAGATTAAATTGAAAAATTGTTATAATTGAAAATTGTATAACTATTAATATTTTCTTGACCGGGGCGTTTGGGGGGTATGGAATACCCTCCAAGTATACACGCAGTTTGGGTTTTCCAAGGACACGTAGTATCTGAATTGGCACCTCTAATTGCGAGGTGAGAAATATCGGTTTTGTATTCGAATTAACAGTGTACATAATACAGCAAAGAGTCTTCATCAAAAAAATATGGTAGGTCCTCATTAGGTTTGTTCCAACCAGCCGAGAATCCATACCATGTACGGTTACTCTCCTACGCAATTGATTTAAAGGACCTTTTTTCAACTATTGCGCATGATTTTTATTCATTGTACATGAGCGTGACCGTACATTGTACGGTTTCTCGGCTGCATAAAGTACTATAGAGCAGTAGTGTCAAATTTATTCAAGTCGCGGGCCGTTTCTTGACAAGCAAAATTTCCGCGGACCGCACAAATGACTTTTGCTACCACATCTTCATTTTTGAACGATATATCTATCCTAAAATATACAATATGCATAGAAATATAATATATTATATTTTTATTGTACATATACAATTTTTTTTCTTCTTCTCCGTCGTATTGCTTCTTGACAGAAACGTCGTGACCTTTAACAATGCTTGTTAAAGGCGTTCATGGCAGATTACACCCCGGTGGCTTGCCATTGCCTTCCGAGGGGAGAGACGGTCAGAATAAAGTTCTTACTTCGGATTCGAACCGGATGATTATCGTTCATAGTCAACTCGCGTGAACGATATGCTCCGACCGCCGACATACACTGTGTATTCAAAAAGTTCCAGGACTGATCGCGTACAGACCACACAATACAAGGAAAACATGTATATTTATATCAGGCTTCTGCATAGTCTTCTCGCAAGTAGATACAACCTTTAGAACAAGTGAAAAGGTCCGTCATAGCTTTCTGGAACGCCTCAACTTCAACACTATTCAGCTCCCTTGTCACCGCCTTTTAATCGCCTCGATCGACTCGTACCGCTGCCTCTTCATCTTCAATTTAAGTTTTGAAAACAAAAAATAGTATGGGGAGTACAGATCAGGTGAGTACGGGGGGTGGTCAATACCAGAAACAAAAATTCCTGCACAATTATGGACTTGTGCGTCAGTGCATTATCGTGCAAGAGTCTAAATTTTAGACTGTCCAACAATTCAACAATTCTGGTCTCACACGCCGCATTTGTTTCAACAGTCGATCCAAAACATCTTTGTAGAATGGTCCGGTCACAATGGAACCTTGACGAAGAAATTCTTCAACAGTTTTCATCAGTCCGACACGAATGAGGTCGCTCTGCTCTCTCATCATCTTCTGTCGGATCTCTTCCCTCTTGAACCTCGAAAACCACTCAAACACTCGTAAATGACTCATTTAATCCTCATTGAATCCTTTCTTCTTTGCTCCATTTTTTTCACAATGACAATAGCATGCCAACTCGCTTTATACCAATGAACAGCGACAAGTCAGAACTTGTTAGAAATGAATGAAACTTGGTATGGGTATGGTCTAATGTTACTGCTACGTGATGCCGTTTGTCGCGCAGAGATAGCGCAACTTCTACTGTCTTATCGACGGTAGTCCTGGAACTTTTTGAATACACCGTGTATACAATTAATCACCTTTAATTATTGAGAACAATTAAGTTTGTTCGGGCCACAAAAATATACGTGGGCGGGCCAAGGGCGGATCCAGGATTTCTTTCTGGGGGGGGGGCACAAAGGGGCGGACGGGCAAAAAAGTCAACAATAACTGTTATCATATCACACAAAAATATAAAAATATGCATAAAAATATACCGTCTGGGGGGGGGGCACGTGCCCCCGTGCCCCCCCCCGGATCCGCTACTGGGGCGGGCCGCCGAGTTTGACACCCCTGGCGTAACCCACAATAATATGCTAAATCCACAATATTTACGTGGTACAATTAAACACGGTTTGGGTGATCTTTTTGTATGGGGCTGCTTTTCGGCTAAAACAGTAGGAAATTTAGTATTTAATTATGGATTAATTGATAGCTTTAATTATTTAAACAATTTAACTAATGATTTGTTACAGCCAGTAAAATTGGAATTAAAGATATTTTTAAGTTTTATCAGGACAATGATCTAAAACAAAAATCTTGTTTGATACAAGAATACTTGCTATAAATAAGTGTCCAAAAATTTTACAACCTCCTCCCCAATCCCCAGATTTAAATCGCATAAAAAATCTATGTGATGAATCTGAAATGCAGAATATTAAAAAAAATTATTTCTAATACGTCTAATTGATTGCAAGTAATTAAATAATCAGTGATTATTGATTAACTATGTCATATTATCCTCTCTGAAACCAAATACTGAATATTGACAATATGGAAAACTTATGCAAATTCACGGTGACAGTGATTCACATCAACGCCTCTACCGGCTTGAGCCTTTCTTTGTACACGAGAAGGTTATATTAATTACTCTAATTTACTCTAACTTTAACCAATCAGCACGGCCAAAATGGGCTTTTTAACCATAGTTATAAGGATTATGTCGGTTGTCCTCTGATATACAATTCAATCCAAGAAGTGGCGCTATTACAATGTCGTCGAAATTATGCATGTAATTTGGATGAGTCTCCAGTATTGTCAATATTAAAGTATTTGGTTTCAGAAATGATACGATATAGTTAATCACTGATTAGTTAATTCAGATCAACTATACACCAATAGAAAACTAGCGAGTAGTTAGCGCTACTGGTCATTTTCCATTAGTTTATAATATTATAATTTATTGATCTGGATTAACTATAAATCATAATCATCTCTGAAACCGATCACACATGACAATCGAACACGAAATTAAACTAACAAATTATTAGATAAAATTCAAACGAGCATCTAATTCTAAATTCAGATGATTATGACGTTCTCTTGGCAAAGTTTGCAGGAGTAAGTAAATAAGGAAGTAAAAAATAAATAAAAATGTAATGATGAAAATCGGCTGTGGAATCGATTGTTTTATACAATTTTTGCACATAATACGGCTTAAATTGTTGATTCCCCTTGTTAATATCCTAGTCACGTATTAGTAATGATGCTAGTTCTATTGCAATTTCAAAAATTACCTCATTGACTTGATCGGTAGTGCAATTGGATTGTTAGTCTGGTTTATTAAAGCCCACTGTAAGCTTCTTCTTTGCTTTAGCATTTTGTGTATGATATTAAATCGGCTTATAGGGATATCAAATGCAATTTCTCTTTCGCGTTTGTAATGAGGAAAGTTTAATTGTTATGTACCAGCATTAAGTTGTAATTGAAAATGTTAAATACTTGAGTACTCTTGTACATTTATTTTGTAACAGCAAAATTTTAGTTTTATTGGCAACTATTTCAAAGTTTTAAACGAGTTCAAATAGGAGATTTAATCAAGAGAAAATCGTAAAACAAAAGTTAACTTTGCAACTATTTAACTATTTAATTTTTAGATTAATTTAAATTTTTAATTCAACTCAACTCAACTATATGTGAGCTTTCCCAAAGCTCTTTGATGCACAAAGCTACCATAACTTGGTTAATTTGTCATGCAATATAATAAACTTTAAGGTCAATTTACAAACTTAGCTAACTCAATTTATGAGAGTTCTGCAACATGTCGAATTAATCCCGAAATGCTTTTTGGGTTGAAAAAATGGAAGTTAGAAAAAAGTTATTATAGAAATAGGACCATTTTGATTTTAAAAGTTTTGATTGCAGAGAACGGGCGGTAAAGTTACGCTTCATAACTTGGGTTAGATTTTAGATTATCTTAAACGATTAGTTGTTCGGCATCATAAACTAAATTCTAAATTTTGCGGCTTTGTAACATTGTTATTTTACGAGAAATTTCAGCACTATGTCGAGCTTGAAAATTTAATGAATTGCACTTTCTTATGTGCCTTTTAAGGTAGAAAATAGTAAACGACGGTGTCGGTTTTCGTAAATCCTTTTCAGTTTAAAGTAGCAAGAAGAAGGAAAACGGTATCCATTACATCTCCAGTGACACCATACGTGTATAGAATTTTCAAAATTTTCAACTTATTTAATATAAACATTTTGTATTCAAATTTATGCAGCTTTAGCTTTAAAGGATCAATTTTTAATTTTATTGTTTGAACTGGCTAGGAAAATTTTTGATCCCAAGGAGGAAGGATTTTATTGGTTAAACGCGGTCTTGTTCATTTAATAATTTAAGGTTGCATTATTTTCTCTACAGTATTTAGTTTGACGAATTTATAGTCGGTATGACGGAAATGTTTAAGCAATGCGGAGTAGTTAATTTTTGTTTGTTTGTTGCAGAATCCCTACTAAACGAAGATGTTTTCTAAACATCATGATCAAAACTGGATAAGTTAAAATTACAAATTGTGGCTTCTCACATCATTAGGTAAGCAATGTTTTAGGAAAGTACAAATGTGGAACCCGATACTTTGATTTAACATTAAAAAGTGCAGCCAAAGTGGTTCCAAAACTGTTTTTGATCTTCTCGATGTATACTTGAATTCAATTTAATTCTAAGTTACAAATAATGACAAAGAAACTCAATTTTAATCTCGCAATAAATTATTGATGCAGGTGGTTGAATTGAAAAGAAAAACATTGAAATTTATACTGAAAGTTGTAACAGCTGTAATATTTTAAAAAGCATTATCATGATTTTTGCCACAAGTTATACTCTATTTAAACAACGGTGAAATGATTTCTACAAAAATTTAATTATTTATAATTTGATGAGTAACAGATTTGCAAACAAAGGAATTAGTAACTTAGTTTCAAGTTTAATTAATTTCAAAAGTTTGGAAAGAAAAACTTAATGCTTTAATTAAGATTTCGAATCAAGCTAAAAATTTATTCTTCTGACAATAAAAAGTTGTTGTGTTCCCAGTTAGAAAACGTAAAGGCAATAATTGCATAAAATTGTTCAACCCGACAGCATTTATTGAATGAACATGTTGAGTGTTACTTGCTCAGCTTTGTTAATCGACAAAATTGTTAAACCCAAATTGGAACAGACGTAAAATTAATTATTCTAGCTGTTGTAATGTTAGATAAATTGAAGTTACAAATGGATGAATCTACAGATAATTCTTGTCGTTTTATAAATTTTCACTTAAAATTCATCAGTGTCAATTATAGCAGCTGTGTGGGTTTTAACAGAGAAGTGACCGAAAAAACTGGAATTATTAAACATGGTAAATGTATTGAGATTTTGATAGCGAGCTTTTCGGAGTACATACTTACGCCTACCTACACATTCAAGATTATGAAATTTACATGAAGCAATCAGGAAAGGTAGAACACAAGCTCATTACGTTTAATTCACTAATCAATTTCCAATGTGTTGCTAAAACATAATTTGTACGTGCGGTTTGTTAAATGTTAAAATATTCTATAGAAATGTGATCAAAACATTACGAAAATTATTCTGCGCCACAAAACCTTCGAATAAATTTTTTATTTCTTCTATTTTATTCGTAATGGAATAACTAAATTAAGACTATTTGGAACATTCTATAATTCACATGAACCTCAAGAAGTGAAATTGTAAAATGTAGGCATAAAATTTTAATTGGTTTAATAATACCTACTAATTTAATTCTTTCTAATTAACTAATTATTTTGTAATCAGATTTCTGAGTTAATTTAGTAGATTTAATTGGTAGTCTTATTTTTTGCTAATTAATTTTATTGCGTATTTTACTAATAACTTAATAATTTGAAAAAAGATTGAATATCATACCAAATTAGATGGCAATCAATAAAAAGATTTAAACTAGTTGATTGGCTAAAGAAAAAATATCTTAACATTTTCTTTTGATATAAGGTCAGAAAATCGTTTAAAATTAGTTTTTTAGTCTTTCGTTCCTTTCACCGTTTAATCTTAAGCTCTATGTTATAGACGTCGAGCCTGATAGTCCAATTTTTAATAAGGCCACCAGATCTTGGACGTCTCATGTCTCATCTTCATTTTGGAATATACTCCATACTACTTTTTGGTAGTCTCTGATCCTCTATTTCTAGTTCAATAAAAAAGTTGATAATTATCTAATTAATTTAATACAATAAAAATCAATTATATTTTGTGTTTTCAGCTAATATGCATAGCTATCGTCAGTATCACTCAATCAAACATGATCTCGCTTAAAAAATTCTCTCATACTTGACTTTCTCCGTTACTAACAGACAGACGCATATAAGTAGGATTTTATATTAATTCAACTAATATAAAAACGAAAATGAATTGATACAGAAACTTTTGAAAGTTTATTTTACCTAAAACGTACTAAAGCAAATGCAATTCAAACTCCTGGGTAGCAACATTTAAATAATATAGTTCAGCTACTATTACCCAGATGGCTCTTCAATTGTCCATTTTTAATGTTACGATAGCAAACCAATTTAAATTTTTATTTTAGTTTAATTCCTCTAACATTAATTTCAATACAGCAGCCTAATCAATTAGGTAATAAATTTAAAATGACAAGCCCACACGTAAAATTGTCAACAAATGAATAAAGTGAAAGCCAAAATAATTATTGAAAACACGCAACAAAGCACCCTGCCCACGCAAATGTTTACAAACAGATTCCATTCGCGATGAAAAATAATGGAAAAACCAATCAGCAGTGTTGTCAAGGCGGCACTCGGCGCCAAGATTTTGAGGCAAAATCTTGAAACTGATTAGATTTTAATAGAAAATCGGTTCACAGAAACTTTAGAGTGGGAGTGACGCGCATTAACGGATTAAAGAGACTATCTTGCTTTAATTGTTTTATTTTTTGTAATTCAGGGTCGTGATGGGTATACTGCGTATGCCGAATCGTAGGTGCGGCCAAAAACATAACGTATACAATATTAAGTAAATAATAATCTGAGTTATGAAGTGGTTAATAGATAACAACATACAAATAATTATCCTAAAACAGTGGGAGAGACAGAGAGAGGGTGGAGTTTATAGATTTCTTTATTTCAACACGATCAACAGCGACATATTTGGATCAACAGTGGAACTAAATTTTAGTTACTTGTGTTGCCTATTTATTTTTTAATTTTATAATATTTAATTATAAAGTCGCAACCCCATGCGCCACCACACGAGCAAAAAAGAACGCCAGCTTTAAAAATTATAGTCTTAAATGAGGAGGTTTTATTTCTTTATTAATCGAATGGAAAATAGGAAAATCTTTAAATCAATGTTTATTTTGATAATTGGTTGAAATCGGTTTAGTAGTTTCAGAGCAATTAAATTTAAATCAGTTGATGTAGCTTGAAAAGCTACAAAATAGCACATGGAACAGGTTAAATATAACTTTTTGTTCAGATGGGCAATTATATTTCTCTTTTATACAGGCGTTTATAATTATATAATAAAAAAAAGTTTTTATGTTATTGTTTTTTGACTGACGTTTTGCCAATTAGGCAGACTTAAGTAAAATATAGAATCCATCTTAAATTCACGTATATTAAATCCAGTCAGTGCAGGGCCAAACTAAGAAATTCTGTAAAGTTACATCAACCAGGTAAAAATTAAAAAAATTAATAGTAATAATTTTAGAATTTCTATAATTATTATAAGTAATTTTTTGTGCAAGAAAACGGTCAGACATCTTTTTTATATATCCTGCTTTTTTATATCCTTTGTAAAGCTAATTACAGCATCGCAAAAACAAGATTTATATCAAAATTGAAAAAAGTGGGGTTGAAATGGACGGTTTTCAATGCGTTTATTAGAAATTGTTTCAGAAAAATCACCACACACACAAATATACCCTGACATCATTTCAAACCTTGATACATTTTGAGTATAGTCTAAGAGCTATTATGGTTTTCATCCCAGATTTCAGGATAGATAGATATAGATATAATCCCATAACTATAAAACCGAAAATGACAGAGATTTTGCTGGTCGGACAAGGGAGTAATTAATGTTTTAAAGTTGTAAAAATTCGCGTGGGGACAAGGCGATGGTGATAACTGATAAGTTATCATTAAGGGTTCACGCACGTGGTGGTTAATCTTTAGATAGAAGGCGTGATTAAAAAATATCTTTTTACCAAAAATGTAGATAATTTCGCTAATCGGCCAGTACAGAGCGAATTGCTAAGTTGTGCCAGAATGGCTGCATTAAGATTAATTTTATGAAATTAATATAAGTTTACTCCAGAAATAGCGGATCTGGATAATTGGGTCACCAATTAAGTGGGGTAGCCAAATCTTATTTGAGCAAAATCTTAAAGAACATAAATCAAATTAACTTAATATGTGGAATTTCGTTTATTAGGACCAATACTGCTTAATTGAACCCAACGTTCTAATCCCAATGTGTTCCAACCAATGTAGCAGAATCTATTTTATATAATTATGCACTATTCATTTTTACCTTTATTTTATTACGTACCTTTCCTACTTCGTAAAAATAGGAAAGTATTTTTCATTACATGATTAAAATCCAAAGAGTATTCGTTCTGAGAGCAATAACAATAAATAAATAAGTAAATTTTTTTATTGAATTCAAAAAATGATGGACAAGATTATTATTATTGTATTATGTTTATTAAGATTTGAAAATGCAATTATTAATAGTAAGAATTCGACTTTTGATGATTTTTCTACTTTAAAAGGCCCAGAACACAGAAATCCTCAAGAGATCTCCATAATCATAGTTCACACTATAGACAGATTCAATATAGATTAGAATATCTACAATATAGATTGGAGGCACACTATAAAAAAGCTTTAGAGATACCTAAAAAAATTTTTTTTTGGAAATCGGTTGATTATTGCCGATTCTTGCTTATAATTTTGGTATATTCAAAGATAGGATGGTGATTTTGGTGCCCTTGCCTAGGTTTTGAGAGTCTGAAAATACACAGAAGTAGTTATAAAATACAAAAGATTTTTTGAATTTTTAATTCGAGGTTTTAATATGCCAAATATTTGAATTTAGAAATAGAAAAATAGACAATAAAATAAAAAACTAGAAATTTTTTCAGATTTCTGGGAAAATTTGTGATAGTTTTTTATTTAACTTACCTGGTTTTACTTTTTGGCCTGATTTGATGATTTTTTCTTTGACTCCAATGTAAATCGGATGGAAAAAAATGTTAATTAAACAGATATATAAATATTCATAAAAAATCAAATCATTTTATAGTTCTTTCCTACAAATTTAAATTTTAAATTGAGGATCTCAAGATCTAAGGTCTTGCTTTACTTCGATCGAGTTTTATTGGCTTTAACATCTGAAGAAAAGGAATGTATGACGATCCCCACAACGTTCATAATATCTATTGAGTATTTGCGATGTTTTCTTGAGTTTTATTTTGCGACAATCGCAAGATTGGTTAGACTGGAAAAATTTTAGTTGCTGCTAAATTTTATTTTTAGAAATCCCCAACATGTCTTCTATGTAGTATCCAAGTTGTGCCAGCCAGTCAGAGTCAAAAGGCCCTTGCTTTATATGCTTTGATTATCAGTTTGTTAATTAACCCATCTTACGATAATTTAATTATGTTGTAACGTTTTAACAACTTTCTGATTGAATACCGTGGCAATTAAGTATAAAAATAATGAAATATCGAATATTTAATTAATCGTGACAACATACCCTTATAATTTCATTATTGCTTCACAAATAATTCAATGGCCACTATGAATTTGCTTCTTTGGATCACTTGATGTTTTGTGTGAAATTTCTTCCGAGTTTGAAACTAAAAACGGAAACAAATTTGAAAATATTTGTGGAGAATTGTTTTTGGCATTCGTCAATATTTTAATAACATCAAAGTTGAAAAACATTTCAAGAATAATTGGTATTTTAATTTACTTATTTTTCTTGGAGTTTTCTTGTTGTAAACAATTTTAATTATAAAACCAAATCAGTATACTTCATTTTAAATTATTTGAGTTGGATTTATTATTTTTTTACAACATAATTCTTAAGGCCGTGTTAAGCGCCGTTCACAATGAAAAATTTGCCTTGCCTTGCTTTGGTAGAAGATGGCAAGCGCCAATCAGAGTGATGTATAGTCTTCTGTCCTTTTTTATGTTTAAAATTACCGTTTGCCTAGCCGCGGTCTCGCAGACTTTGTTAAGGTTTGAAAGCAACAACCAATCAAATTAAAGTGTTTTAAATGTACATGGTCAAATTTAGTAGACAACATATAATTTTGAAATGAGCTCCAGTATTAAGATTATACTGTTTTAAACTGATTTGATAATTGAAAAGTACCTATTATATGTTTTTATGCAAAAAAGCACCCCAAAACTTAAATTGCAGAATGATTTTAATAGCTCTAAATGATTTTATTTTTAAGATTACTAAATTAAATTACAAAATAATGGTACTTATTGACAGATAAATTTACTACTACAATTTTTTAAATTATTTTGGTTAGATATTGGATGTTGGTTAAGTACATGAAATAAAAATATTTACAATTTTACCTGAAAAAGGACTTTCAAGCCTCGGCTTTGTCTTCTATCCTTTTTTAATATCTTTTTCCTCCTCTCTTTTTAAGTTCTTGTCCTTGACCATGTCAAGCTATTTACTTCGAAGACGTAGCAAGAACCAATAAAATGTAAAAGCTTTGCATGGCTTTAAATTTTATTGGTTCATCACGGTGAAGTTATAACGAATGAAATTGAAGAATTTCATTTTAAACAGAGCGCATTTTGTAGAAGTTTAAATAATATAATAATTGATAATCAGCCTGTTAGCTAATTATGTTTTAAATTGTGGTTAGATTCCAATAGGTGAATTTTAAATTATTGCAAACAAATAGCCATTTTTTAATTAGATGATTTTCAATTTAGATAAAATATTATTTGTTTTTGTATACATTTTTTCTCTTATTGATTCACTAACATTTAAAATAGATCTATTTAAATTATATTATAATATTCTTTGTAGAAATTTTTTCAACACATTTGTAGGTACAAAACTTTTAAAATTATTCCTAGCAACCCTATTCAGGACCAAAAGATTTATGGCAATAAAATAGACCATAAAACCTAACAGTATTTAGAATAGTGTGTAATGTTTGAAAAATGTAATTACTGTAATTACTAAAAATTTATATAAATTTAATATTTACCATTATTGAATAATTTTTATGCATTTATATTGCAATAAATGAATAAATTAATGTAGTCAAAATTAAATCTGAAAATTAAATCGAAATAAGTAAATGTGAATTTTATTGCAAGAGACGGTCGGAGTATAGTGGTCACGCGACCTGACTATAAACGCTAAATACCCGGTTCGAATCCGAGTGAAGTAAGAACTTTATTCTGGCCGTCTTTCTGGTCCTCCAGGTTGAGGGTTCTACGTCGGGCTTGCTCCTCGTCTAGGTAAAAAATGTAAAATGCTAACAAACCAAATACCAATTCGTAAGGTTGGTAGTTGGACTCGGATAACGTTGTAATGCGTTTCAAAACCGATTATATGATGATGAATTTTATTGCAAAACTAAAGATTATGTATATTAATTATTTTAAGATTATATTCGGAGATGACTTTAAATAAATATTGTATAACTACTTTTCATAACATAACAGGTAAACTACTGTTAGATCTAAGGATTTGGATAATGAAGTCTGTGCATATAACAAGGCACCGCGCTAATTCATTGTGACCGCTATACGGTCGAAAGCAAATATCAAGCAACAAATTCTGCAAGGCAACGAAAGCAAGGCGCCGCACTAATTCTATGTGAACGCTGCTTTAGACTTTTACTAATTTTGGTAACAAATTTGGCACATGTAAAGCAAACAAAGTTGTTAACATATTTGTGTTGTCAAAACATTAAAGCAATGTTGGTTGCTTAACTAATCAATGGGTTAATTTGTCAACTATTAGTTAAGTGTTAACTATCACTAACTAAAGGTGGTAAAACCAGCCCTTATGATACCCATTATATTACTTTTGTATAGTAACAAATTTGTTACAAGTGTCACAAGGCCGTTGCGCTTTATATTTTATTATTTTTTAATTGACTCTTGAAAGCAAACATTGTTTTTCATAGGAAACTCGTGGTCTTTTCCTGCTTTGTAAACAGGGTATATTCCCCCTAATTAATCTTTACTTTCCGAATCCCTTCTGGCGTTAGGTAAGAAAAGTATTGCAGTTTTAATTATTAAGTCGACTTATGGTTAATTTAAGGCTATAGTCGTGAATTACCTCTGAAATTTGATTTTGCAAATTTAAAAAATTTATATCTTATAATACTCAACAAGGTATATAAATAAATATGACAGTTTTCTAATGAATATCAAAAATTCATTATAGGAATAATTAAAAACCGCTAAAAAAAAGAAGAAAAAAATGTAAGTGATATAGAACTATAAGAATTACCATTATAAAGGGTTTTCTATTTCAGAAAATAACAATTCTGAAATCATTTTTATAATATTGACTGAAGTTTAACCCTTTACAGAAGGGGAGCAAGGTAAGCTATTGTCTTTTGCTCCAAATAAAGCAATTAAAAGTTTGTGCCGATTTTCCTTAATTAATGCATCGTTAAATGTGATAAATATTAATTAAAGTAGGTCGATAGTGTTCTAATGTTAATATTGTAAATTTTTTGAGTACACGTAGTAAATTTAATTTTCTAGATAAAGCATAAAGCACTTTCTTTGATGAATTTAACATTTAGCTAACCCAGCAATCTCTTAATGGGTTCTATCGTACAATCTTCTATCGAAATTAAAAAGCATTAAAATTTTGTCAATGCAAAACAAGAAATCCTGGCTAGAATTTTCTATATTACACCACGAATACAAATACATTTAAAATTCCTTACTGATGGTTTAGATTTACAAATTTAATTATTTTCTCATTAATCTTAATTATTTCAGTAATTTGTACATATAAGTTTAAATTTGTAGGAATTCTGTTTAAATGTTGACATTTTTATGGAAATAAATTTAATATTCTGGCTTTTTTCTCGAAGCAAATTTATGTAAACTACCCAGTTGCGTGTTCGTGTTTGTCAAAGGAAAACAGAGAACACTATGTACAGCGGTGGAACATAAAAAAATGCCGTTTCGCAAGCTTACAGCAAGCGTTGCGTGATCAAAAATAAATCAAGCTCAATTTACACCTACGTAAAATTAATTAGCACAAAGTTATTATAATATAATATTATAACTTTCACAATATCAAATTTATATGAGTAATTTTCATATTTCTAACTATGTACAAACACAACTTTTTAGTGAAAATCGGAAGACAATTTTCAATTTATATGTTGTTTTATATTTATGAGTTTAGTTTGACGGTTTCTTAATTTAGGAAATATTTTTGGGATTTTTTGTGGCAATCAATTTTCTTGATATAAATGTTGCAATTTTCTTGATATAATTTGAAAAATTGCTTTATCTCATATTGGGTCACATGATATTAAATTGCAGATATTTGTGTGGAATATTAATGCTATTAGTGTAGTAAGAGATAAATTCTAACGTTTGTGAATTATTCCACCACAAAAATTGTGTTCTCTAGTACAATAATGGCATTCCAAGGATTCAGCCAACGCACTCCTTAGGTTTTGTTATTAAATAATAACAAACCAAGTATGTATTACATATCTTGGAAAAGCTTTCGCATAGTTTCCCAGTTCTCCAGCGACATTAACATACGAGTTTGGAATCTTGCAAATAGAAATTGTCTTAGTATTTAAGAGGTTCCTTTTCTTAATGAATCACGTAATAAAACCTTTTTTTTTATATTTTCTACCAGCTTGCTGTTATTTTAAAAATTCCATTCATTTATGGAAACGCGTTACGAGAACATCGTTTTTAAAATTGATGTTGCTATTTATACACGAATCGGAAAGTTATCCATTGTAGTCCACAATTTGATATACATAAAATAATATTGCGTTTGACAGTTTCAATTTCCGTTTAGAAATTTCAAAATACGTGCATGGATTATTGACCTTTGTGGTTTTGCTTTGATTATTTATTGTTACATAATCTAGAAAAATCGATCTCTTTGTTAACGAAGTAATTTAATTATTTCACATTGAATGAACTCTTCAAAAGAGAAACATAACCAAAATGTTGTAATATTTTACTTGTAGTGTAGTACTAGAAAATAGTAAAGAAAAATACTAAAATCGCCTGCACAAAACAAAAAGTTGATGCTTTTGAGAACAACTTTTTTAGCCGTGATATCATTAGCATGTTTTTTGAACTGCGGTCTCACTATTCAAAGCACCATTAAATAGAAGATTTGTTTCTTTTTATGTGGCTGTAAAAGTTTATATGCTAGATGAAACTTTTTTGTAAAATGTGAGGGTGAAGCTTTTTGCGGCAACTTTTTTATTGAACGTCTTTTCTTACAATTTTAATTAAGTAACGGAATATAATATTTATATTTTTAAGTCGTTAAACGTCCTTTCATTCCTTTTCATTTTTTAATCAACATGGTAGTTACTATACAAACAAATATACTTAAATCCTGCTGCGTTGAAGTGTTATTTTCACCATGAAAAAATATATTACACTCAAAAACAATCCTGGCATATTTGTAAATGTAAACTTAAAAGGCATAATATGAAAATTGCTAACCACTTATCGAAACAAAATATGTTTGAAAAGTACGATTCTTTTACTATTCTGGAAAGATAAACAAATCATTTTTAACGTTCTTTTTAAGTGTCATTCAAATTTTGTTTGTTTGTTTGTTTTTATTAAAAATTATAATTTTTATCAATTTACAGAAAAAAAAAAACAAATACTACATTTAAGCAGTAAAAGAAAGAAATGCGTTTATTATACACAAAGCATTTTACTGTGACAACTATACAATGTACGGTTTTCCTTATGCTTTATTGTAGCGGGAAATTATGCAAACCTTTCAAGGGTTTTATAGTCTCTACCGTAATGCCCGACTTACTTGTTCTGGCTCTTAATAGCAAAAAAAAAATTAGTTTCTCTTTTATTAAAGAAAATATTAGATATATGCTGTTCAATAACCTAAATATCGTAAAGCTGGCAGGAATTTATAATAAGCTATGGGAAGCTTTAAAATTTATAACTGTTTCGAGCTTTTTCAATTTTAAAACGTAAAAAGTAATAACTATTGGCGTTAAGTTTCGGTTTTCATTTCATTTAACTCCAGCCGTACCTTTAAACTTGAGTTATTAAAAGAAACTTCTAAAGCAAATGGAAAACTGAACTTTACATTGTTTTAAGTATACAAATTTTGTTATTGCAAAGTATAAATTTGCTTATACAAAAACTTTCGGGTTATATTTATCTTTGTACAATTGATAAAATAAAATATTAGGTGTACGGAAAGTTTTCCTCTATGTACTTGTGCACACCATTTTTAATCAACTGAATAGTGTGTCTGAGGAAGAATACAACTTTTCTCTTTACGTTCTAACATGGCTATAAAACTCGTTCTAAAAGCATAAAAATTTATGTTTTGTCATTATTCTTACAATATAGAAAGTTTTTCTATCTTTAGTTTTATGTACGAGGGTTGGTCGGAACTTATCACGAAAAGCAAAGTTAAACATAGTGTTTATTCACCACGTTTCAGTTACTTTGACAAAAAATATTTTATTTTGCTGATTTACAAATTATTTGGGTAACTTGCAAGATACTGTACCTACCAACTAACTGAAACGATGGTGCATACCATCCCCACAATTTTATCATAGAAATCCATTACCCATCTATCCAAAAACATAAAACATTAAATTATATGAAGGTACCGGGTTCCTCATCTGGGTGAAGTCCATACATTTTTTTTCTTCTTTAGCGATATCAGATTTAATACAATTTTCAAATCGTATGATCAATCGATGATTCAGGTTTGGTGTATAAAAAATTCTCTTTGATAGAAAATCTACAATAATAAAAATAGTTACTTTAGAAATCGATGCCTGTACTTAAATTTTCGACATAAAGATCTCTTATACATTTCCTTTCATCACACTCAATTTTTCAAACGATCCTTTTCTTATCAAATGTCAAACATATCTCACTGGCTGTTCCTAACAGGGATATCTTTAAACCTTCTTTAAGATACGTATTTGGTTATTTATACGAATTGACAATTTTGTGGTTTTAGAAGTTAAACGTTTCTACAATTTTGAATTAATTTGTTATTGCATATAATATATTTTTTAATTTAATTTTCTGTATTTAATAAGTGGTCTTATTTTGAAAGTGATTCTGGATTTTTGAATTTGCCCCAGTTTTTTTAATCGGGTCACGGAAGTTCAAAGCGCCATGTTTGTAAGGACTAAATTCTATGCGATGTTGCTTAATATTTCAACAATTACTTAGGACCAGCGTGCACTCTGTACGTAGACTTATAACATAAGACACAGATGCACAGTTCTGATCGACGCGATCCTGACAGACAAAATAATTGAATCGGTCAATACAGAAACCGAATATGTCTATTTTGTAAGTTTTGAATAAATCCCGTAAAACTGTCGTTGAATTACTAATCGTTTAGATATTAAAATTACTTTTCCTTAGGCGGTCATTATCTTGCAGCTAATGCGATCAACTGTGAATGTGAGGTAGAGGGTTCATATCCGGGGAACGGTAAAACTTTCTTAAGACTTAGTCTCTATGCTTCGGTTGGCACGTTAAGACGGCGGTCCTTCTGGGTTAGTGAATTGCCATCATTAACATAAAAAAACAGGATACAGGCACATCTGCAGGCAAGCCCAGCAAGCTACCTACCAGATGTAAAGCAATTATAAGCTCATAGTACTCACAGTGCCAAGGAAACGAAGCAGATGTTGGGAAATAACAGGTCTTAGGCCCAAACTAGGAGAGAATTCTCTAGTGAATTGCTTTTGGGAAAGGTAGAAGAAGAAGACTTTTCTTTGGTGTAGACATACTTTATTCCTACATACGAGTAGATCACTAGAGGTACCTCAAATTAACAAGATGAATGCCTGAATCAAAGCCAGTCGAAAATGGACATATTTCCAAAAGGTTGGAATACGGGATACGATTAAAGCACGGATTTAATCCGCTAGCAACATAAATAACCAACAGAATGGTTCTTCTCTCTTAATACCAGTGGCTCGCTAGCTATGCAGTGAAGATAGGGCGTGGGCCAAATGACCATTGATACTGAAATAAGAGAGGGATGGGTGTACTCGAGAACGGAATAATGGAGTATAGAGGGCGTCACCAGCTGTAACATTCCGTAACTCACCTTTACCTTCGATTTTATTAGCTGGGAATATGTCGAAGGCCACAAGCCGCACGGTTTGGAATCTTAATAACTAATACACAAGAATAAAATAGGTGAAATGAATAAAGCAATATAATATAATGTTAAATAAAACAAAAGCTAACCAGATTATACCAACCGTGTTGAAGTCAGACTATATAGTTTCGCTTTGATCGACTGGTAAAGCTCTTCAACGTATGGCCGACTGCAATCTCTGCCGAGGGGAGACGGCCACAATATGATTCTAACTTCGTCCAGAGTCGAACCGGGTTCTCTGTGTTAGCAGTCTATGCGTTTTATCTCTCAATCTTAAGTCTCAATCGTCTAACGGCTCTAACGACTGCAATCACCCGAATTAGTAGAATCCAAGTACGACCGAGGTAAAAGAAGATTGGAACCGAAAAATATCTAACTATTTGAACAATAACTTAGGTTACTAAATTATAATCTAATAAACAATTAAAATTAAACATAATACAATCATGAATAATTAATTACCTGGTGGTGGATGGTAGGCAACCCAAATTACGTAAGGTCGTAAGATCACCTACATTATCACTAGTACGAACCGACTTAACCAGAATGAACAAAATTTCAACGGATGGGAACCCACTATGCAGAATGCGAGATAAAATGTAGGTTGTAAACCCAGATAAAAAAATTATAAAGTTAAATAATAAATAATGTAGAAAGAGTTTGATTCGGGTATAAACAATGCGAATTAATTTCTCACCAATATTTTGGTAATTAAATCAAAACTGGTTTTTACACAAAATTATGAACAAAACATAAAATTGATGGAACAAAAATTGGAAGTTTTACAATTTGGGTAATACTGCTAATTGCATGTTTTCTCTATAGAAGGTGCTACGTAGTCGATACGTAGTTAACATGCTGCATTTAAGTAAATTTAAAGCCCAAATTTACCTCGCAGATTAATACATTTTATCAAATGGGTTAATAACAATTTAAATTTTTTATTCAACGGACTTGTAATAGATAACTAACATTGAAATGTTACAATCATTTCCATTTTCAGAAATGTTATTGTGTAATTTTTTAATTAATGCTAAATCAGTACGTATTATACGCCTACATAGATCAACATTAAATTTCCAATAATTTTGTTATAATTATTAAATTAATACAAGTTGTTCGGCTCTTTAGTGAATTGAATTTTTTGCCCTTTGTAATATTCAGAAGTATCTTTTTAAATTTTTTAAATTTTTAATTTAATTTTAATTTAATTAAAAAAATAATAATACTTTTTAACCTGATGAATATCCAAGCCATTTAGTTTGAACTTTACTATCTGGTTACATTGTCCACTGTTACCTTTTTTGATTGCGATTGGCAGATTGACTTGTCTCTCATCCCAACTGATAACAATATTTCATTATCGTGGATGAAAAAAAAAGTGAAAATATGGATACATTCCAATATAATATGAGGCTCACATTATATCGGTTAGGTAGAAAATTATTTTGGTTTCAATTTGCCTATGATAGAGGAACCTTTAATCCAAAGTTGCTTTAGACACTACGAATAACTATTTTAGATGACCAACGTTGCTGATTAGATACTGAAAATTTCATTTTCAATTATTATGTTTTCCATTGCATCGATAACCATTTTATGAACAATTGGCATTCAATGTGGTCCTAACATCGTTTCACCCTATTTCTAAAAATTATTAAAAAGTTTACAACACAATACTAGCATATTCTAAGGCGTTCTACAATTTTTATGGTACGATACGACCCTCCAAAATAATGAACGTAAAAGAAAACCTAGAAATACTGCGCTTGCAAAACTTGAAAGTCATTCTATATATTTCTCGCATAAATAAAACGTATTTGCACATTAATCAATGTCTAAATATAAACATATTTTTATTCCAACACTCATTCAGAATATAATTTGTTACGAAAACATTTTCTTTAAAGTTAAATATTTTTGGTAATCAAAACAACTGCGTCCCATGTTAAGAAAATTTCATCTTGCCTCACTCAAACTCAAGTAACTAAGTATTATCTACTAGAATTCGTTTCGTTTAAAAGCTCAAAATTTGGAATACCACTTGCTTAATGTCAGATACCAAACTGGGTGGAATAATCATATATTATTTGAAATGGACCTGAGAGAATATTGACGTGGGTGATGCGAGGGTTTCCCGCACCTCTTATACAACATGTAGATTAATAATAAATTAGTGCAGGCATTAACATCATTAGATGTATCGAACAATGAAATTGTATTATACCTTATGAAGCTAATTTAATTTTAATTGGTTTTAAAAAAACATTTTATCAAATTATTAAATTACATTTTGTACTTACTTAATATAAAAGTTAATCAACTATCAGACAATAAATTTTTGATTTTAGCTACCTATATAATAGGATCTATAGTATTATTTTATAAATTTTATATAAACTTCAGCGGTCGACAGTTTTACTATTTATATGGTTATTGAGCTCCAGAGATCACAATAAGCCGCCTAAAAGATCTAAACGACATCAATAGAATTTTTGATTTAAATGGAAATATAATATTTCCTTTACCTTCATTTTTCTTGAACTATTTAAATAGGTTTTTCGAGCGATTCGTTTTCCGTACCTGCAATTATTGTATGATGTAGTACAACCACCGATACTTAAACTTTTTGGTTTCAATATAAAATTTGCATTTCAAGTAAACGAGAATAATACTTTTTGTAATTTAAATTAGTTGTGTAGTAGAATTCAATGTTAAAATGGCTATATAAATAATGAAAGTACAGTAAAGGTAAATGTGACATCTGACAGTTGAATCCACAAAAGCTCCTGCTGTAGGGAAGAATGCTAGAAGCTTAAAGTACGTGGTTAGAATTTTTAGCTTTCGCTATTTTATCAGATTCAAAAACGGTTACAAAAGTTTTCAGAGGAATTAAGGTAAATCTTATAAATCAAAAATGAAACACAATTTTCTCGTTATATAATTAGCCATAAATATTTTAGCTAATATTAAACAATTAAGTTTTAGGTATTTGAATAGGAACAAAATTTATTTTGATAGAATAAAGTCATTAGTTGATTAAGAATTGTAAACAAAGTTTACGTTTTAGCTGTTGAGCCAAGTTGGAAGCGTACATTTGAACTTGGATCGGAAAATCGTTTCCAAGTTGAATATTACAGCACCTGCAACACTGTCGTTTCACCACAACCAACTACATCTCACATTTCATTCTGTATAATTTATTATCTAATTTAGCCTCGGCTTTTTAATTCCTGTTTTCCACTTTAGTTTAGTACAATTTGTTTGTAAATGGAAATTTTCGTTAAGCTCAAGGAGTGTATTGTGAAAACGAGATCATTTGCATACCTATACATGAAATTGATCTCACTTTTGCTCATAGTTAAACTATTATTTCAGGAGGGGACCACTTCTAAACAAAGAACTTCCTATGACGGAACGTCTATGTGAAACACCTTATAGGTAGGCTTAATTTAAAACTTTTTAATCTCTAAAATTTAAAAATAAATTTATAGCTTAGCAGAATAGCATAGTGGGAAACGTAAGCGACTGCGCCAGCAGTCGTGAGTTCGAATTCCACAAGGTTCTGTTGGGTGGATTAAAATGATAATGAACATAAACCTAAGAAATTAATTTGCCATAGTTGAAAAAGTTGTCTTTTACTAATAAATTATGCAATTAAAAATTAAATTTTGTTAAAAAGTTTTTGAAATGTTAACCTTTTAGAAAGGGATTTAATTCGTATGAAGTCGGCGGTTTTCAATTCCAGGGCATCGTATCTTTTTTTAGATGTTTCTGTGATTGTTTCTTTAGAGAACGACTTAAAAATAAAGTTTGTCTCTCCTTTAGTCCTACCTACCTATGTGATTTATCGACATGTCTTAACAAACTCAATGCCTTTTATAAGGATCTAGAACAAATTTAGTATCCGCCAAAGAGAAATTATTGCTTTTATTAAAAAACTGGATAATGTGAAAATAAAGAGATTAATTTATAGTCCTTTCCACAACTTAAATCAATTTCTCTCTATCAGAGGTTCCTATAAACATACTAAAAGTTCCGTAATGTATGACAAAATCAGTACAATATTTCAAGAAAGTTAATAACTCTTTGCAGAAATTTTTTACAATTTTCTGATTTTGATATTGATATTATCCAAACTATCATGCATAGTCAAGTGCGGATCTATACCTCGTCGTATATGATCCGTTTCATATTTTTGCTTTCCAAGGGATTCCCTAACATTTTACCAAAAACAAAATCATTACATTCGTAATTATTTGTTCTTTGCACACGTCCTAGTTTAAGATTATTTGTTTGTTTGAAAACAAAAACTTTTTCTTTAATTTTCTACTCTTTATTGAAACGATTGTTTTGCACAATTGTAACTTGATAATAAATCGATTATAAATTGATGTAAATAAACATTGTTGACCAAACCTTTTCTGTGTTAACTACCCCAATGCTATTAGTTTCTTTAGTCATTCAAACTTTTAAACCAGGGTAGTGAGACTGGTACCCGCCAAAGAAAGTTACAGTTAATTTCCAAGTCTAGAAATTCTTCATTTGTTTTTCTGGGTTACTGTAAAATTTGTTATTTTTGTAATGCGAACCAGCTCAATTTTAAATTGTAGGTTACTCAATTGAGAGTAAGGGTTGAAAAACTTTCTCTCTTTACAGGTACACCCTTTTGAATCCGTCATTCTGTTTAACCCATGTTAGGCGTCATTTTGACGTGATAAGGGTGTTTTTGTACATCATACTTTGCATACATTATTATTTGTTTTAATATTTTCCAAGTTTTTTAATTGCGAATTTTCAACATTCTTGTTTTTTAATCGTATTTTTATATTTTCATAACATCTAAACGGGAATTAAATTTTTTTTCTATTTTCTTTATTCTATTAAAAACATTTGAGTCGCATTTTGAAGTGCTTCTTTCAAATATTTTTCTACAGTTAAATTATATTCCCTCTATGTATGTATTACTTTTTATAAATATTTTCACAACTTTGTGGAATTATTGTTACATTTGCATTATATTTTTTGTAATTTTAAAAATTTTATTCGTAAACTTTAATTAAAATAGCATGACAAAAAGTCATATAAATTATTCATTGACAATTTGCGTTTAGAAAATGATTGCAAATAAAAAATTTATACCTATTTGTATTATGTTTGCCATTTTCGATTTCTTGATATTACGTCAGTATTCTCTATAGCCGAACCAGTGCTTACACCAAGCCACTGTTGTAGTTGATAAATATAATTTACTTTTCATAGAATTTTTATACGTCTTCAATTTTTTTTACACACATTTCACGTTCCAATTTTTATTAGCAACCAATATTGACCGAAGAATAATAATTTTCTTTTATTTTCAGCTCAATATTATACTCATATAATACAATAATTCTATAATAAGAAGAAAACCAACAACTTTTATCGTTAAATTTTATGAAACAATAAAAATCTACCAAACATTAATTAATTTTCAAAAACAACAAACAGTACAAAATAATTAATTAATTAAATTCAGATGTCGTAAGAAGATTTCTACACTTTTCAAGAAACTTTGTAATATCCGTCTAAATTAAAATTTTTGCAATGGAAATAACAAAAGTGGATTAAACAAAATATTTCGTATTACATTCGAAATTTATTAAAAAAAGAATTTTTAAACAGAGTGAGTGGTATTTAGTACGCAAATTCACAAGAATTACTAAATAATGAAAAATAATTTCATTTTAAAATAATTTGTTTGTAAACCTGCAGTTAAAATCTAATTGTTTCAACATTTCACTTTAAGTTATTCGTACGGAAATTATTTAACTAATTAAATAGTTGGATACTTCTGGAGCGAAAATATATGGTTTGGAAGCAGCTAAACTTGGTACAAAGTACCACCTGAAGCGTTAGCTAGCATTACTTTCGTGGGAACAAAAGACTGTCTGAGGTCAATTAAGGGTCAGCCTAGACTCGCAATTATATTGTCAATTTAATTGACAATATTGTATTCAACGCTAGGAGGCTAAATAATTTTATTTTTATTTTTTATTTAAATCCTCAGACGTAAAAGCAATCCAAATGACATATAATAAGCTTTAAATTTAACATATTGAAAGTAGTGACATGTAGAGTGTTGTTCCAGTCATGTAACATCTTTATTTATCAAAATTATAACAATTAGTTAAAATGATTGAATCTATTGGGTAGGCATCGACGCATACTATCTAGCTACCTTACCATACCGTCTACTTCACTGACGTTTTCGGTAAGGTAGATAAAAGTTGTCTTTTCAAAAATTAAAAATTTTGTTCAATTTATTGATCCCGAATATTTCATTAAATTACATAAAGCGTCCTTTGTCGTGTTCCCTAAAACCGCATAGAGCAGAAGAGTCATTAGCTAGTCGAAGCACAGGATTGGCTCACCTGGTAGTTCGTTCATTGTAAAAACTTCCCCGATTTTTTTTATTTGTTGATAAATTATAATTAAGGCTTCCGAAAGAGTACAATATACTTAAATAAATAATATAAAATCAATAACCACAGAAGTGCAGTGTGGCGATGTTTAATATAATCTAAACAAAATAAAGGAACAAAACTTTCAGTAATTGGGTCAGCTTGGTGGAAATCCAATTACCTATTATGATTTTGAAAAGTGGATTCTGCCAACTATAAATATATGTCAACTGCATTTCTATTTCCAGAGGGAAATTGTAAAATAATTCCCAGTATAAAGTTGAAACTACGAGAGCAAAATTTCCACCAAAGAATTATTTCTGAAAATTCAGGATACTCCTCGTCAAAGTCAAAGAACAGTTATTAATTACGTGGCTATTGATACCTTACAAAAGTAAGCGTTACATAGGTTATAGATTTTAGGGCTGGGAAACCGCCTCCTCTATATTTAATTAAGTCAATAAAAGTTTAGTGAAGTAGAAGTTGAGTGAGTTGCTGGAGTACATTTTTGAAAACCTGCTGAAAGTCTGCAAATAGAATTTAATTTAATTTCCACAGTACCTAAACCAGACCAAACTGTATAGTATATCTTGTGATATGTAACTTGAACACCATCTAAAATTTTAATTGAAAATTGAAAACGTATCAGCAATAATCATAAAGTTTGTCTTCCGTATGAACAGTTGGCTTCTCACCTTGTCTTTTATTTCATTTTGGAAGATAAAATCTTGTTTAAATTCAAAAATATTTTATTACGATTAGAAATGTTTTTAGGGCAATGTTTCAAATCCAGGAAATTAAAGAATCGAAAGTAGATTATGTTTTGGGTTATAATTGCAATTATTTAAATTGAACGAAAGGAATCATTTTTATTATTGTAACTTATTACAACTTAAGCTTCTGCAATCAATTTTGCGCGTTACGAGCTAGCAGATTCTTGGATTTTATATTATTATATTTTTAAATATGTAAATAATTTTCTTTTTAATTTAATAGAACTGCTAGTTATTACAAAATTGCTGAATTGTTCTTCCTTAATACAAAAATGTATAAAGGAAACTATTTAATTTTGTATAAAAGTTTCTTGCCAAAAAGAAATCAGAAATGCTCTCTAAGCGTGTAATTAGGTAATCCGTAAAAGTTTCTCCAGTCAAAAATTATTCAATAAGTAGTTTTTCGGATAAAGTTTGTAAAATATAGTGAAAGCTTTTAATAAGTTTTCATAAGTACTTAAAAAAAGTTTTCTTAAATTGTAAAACTTGTTAAAGTTGAAAACATCGATTATCGGTTACGTCGCTATTTTAAGATTTATATAAGAAATATTTCATCCTTGCTTCCCAGATCTATTATAAAGTAAGGGTATTTCTTACCAGTTCAAGATTGGTGTTAAAAAGATTGATAAATCGCATATCGAAGTGACTGAACCAATACGAAAAGCTTGCATAACAAAATGAGATTGTGGATAGAGAGGGTTCGACAATTGAAGGGACCCATTTAAGAGATGACAGTAAAGAAGTAAGATTTGATGGAATAACCTCAACAACATACTTTTCATTTTAATAATGTAACTTCGATACCATTACCCCCAATGTTTGTGTGTTTGTAAAATGATAATTTTGGTTACAATTAAATTTGATACTTGCAAATTCAGGAAATGTTCCAATAATTCCAAAGCGTGGACATGGTGGACTCGCATATAAATTAATGGCTGCGGTTGAACAATCGCAATTCATTAACTGTCAGTGTCGATAGTGTCGGTTTTGTTGAATGGAATAATTGAAATTTTTCCTCTAAAATCATTCAGCTAATCAACAGTCACTTATACTCATTTACATTTAGAATAAATAAATTCTATTTTCCTCTTTACGATTTCGTTTTTAAAAACAAACCATTTGGTTGCTTGTCTAAAAATTACAGGTTTATTAAGTAGAATGTCAATTTTAGAGCTGGAACTGACATTACTGAAAATTTTCAAATTGCTGACGTTGATCCTGTCACGGTGCTGTGGACATCAGTAAATTGAACGAGATGTCAATTAAACTTTCGAGCCTGTTTGATTAAAGTTTCAAATTAAAATTGTGTATGTGGCGGCGCTACAGTTTTACGTTTCTTTTATTTCATCATAAAGTGAACGATAATTTAAATTTTTTTCTGTAATTGACTTTATAATAACCACGATAAAAAGCATTATTTTAAAATTAAATATTAAGCTATTTAAATATAAAATGAGATTTAAATTTTATTTCATACCGAATTTTTTGCGGTCTAATAAGGACAATTGCTATTTACAGCTACAATTGCGAAATATTACCTTATATGTTATCAGATAAGATGATAAATAATTTTCTTTGAGGCGAAAGCTTCTTCATATCGTTCATTCAAAAATGTTATATTACTATAATAATAATGTGATGGTTATCAATCTTTAGTGATTGTTTTTATTGTAAACTGAATTCTTTAGCCCAGAAAAGATGGCATTAATTGCTAAACATCTTCTGCAGATTTGAGTAGATCAAATTAATTTCCTAGTTTTTATTGCCTTGAAGCGATTAACGTTTTATAAAATAAAGGCAGATAAATAAAAAATTCATAGTGTATTTGATGTATATTGTATATTGTATATTGTTTGATGTAAAATTATTCAATTTTACCAATAAATAAGCTCATGTTGCTATATTTTCTATCTGATATTATATAATAATGGAAATATTACAATAGATTAAATATTTAGATATATTATTCCCAGTAGCTGGTAAATTAATATAGATAAAGAAGTAAGCAAATAAATAGTTTACATTTATGTAAGTTTTCTTCTATAGAAATGGAAACTTTAAATCACCCTATTTGAAAAATATATCACTATGTCATTGCTGGACTGCACAAAGGTAAAACGACAAACTACATTTTTACAATAGCCAGCTGGTTGCTTTGAAATGTTCAAAGAATTATTATCACAAAAGTACTGAGTGATTTTTATAGCTAAATCATGTGATAATATAAATACCTGTGGAATGTAAAAAATTGCAAACACAAAGGAAGCAATATTTGATATCTCCATTAGTATTATAACAATTTAAAATTTTAATATTAAAGGAATTTATTTATCCATACAGAACACTAAAAAAGATAACCAATATATTATATTGTCGTGTTTCAGAATAAGCAAGAGAGTGGGAGGTAAAGATATTAATAGTTGCGATAATCTGAATTTTCCCGTATTGTGGTTCATAGTTGCAAAATTAAACTATAATTTTAATTTTTCACCTTTTCAATTCCAGAACTATTCCATAAAGAACTAAATTTATAACAAAACATAATTATTTTTTAACAGCTGTTAGAATTTGTGTGAAATAAGAATTGAGATGTTTATAAATTTCTATTTTTTATGTAAATTCCGATAATTTCGTGCTGTTTTGCATGCTTTTGAATTTAACTGATCCCGAATTGACTTCTTTTGATGTGACAATTCATCTACCTCTTCGCAAATATATGACATTTGCATAACGGATTCGATAATTTTATTTATTATTAACGTGCATCAATTTCGATAAGTTTTCATTTTGATGCTTTTTAAATTGTATGACCAGTTTACTTGTACTAACCTAAGAAAGGGATGTGTACAAAGAAAATCACCAAACTTGAATTAATAATTCCAATTTTTTATGACTTGATATACAAACCCTTGTATATAAGTTTAATTTAATTAAATTAAAATACTACAATTTTTTTCTTCTTCAAAAATCCCAGTTATCGATCGCTATAACAGTTCTGCGTGACAGGTGGAGACAACTCACAGGTCCTCGCACAATCGCTTTTCTTGATTGAATTTGTATGGCTATAAACTGAAACTTTATTAAGTTAATCAAGAGTTTCGAACCAAAACTAAAAGCCTTCCTCAACAGTATTAGCAAAGTTTTCCAAAAGAAAATCTTAAGGTACCAAAATATTTGAGCCATTTAATTTTCAATTCTCATAAAAAAATCTACGGCACGCGAAATATAAGTTTACATTTCCTTCATCAACGTACAGGGAAATTCAATAAGGACGTGACAAGTTTTCTTACTTAGAAGAATACTGAGTTTTAAATAAGCTATATCGTAGATATTAACTTTCTGAAATAACATGAATCTCAAAGAAAAGAAAATAATAAATCAAGAGAAAATAATAAAATTAAAAGTCTTAACGAATTACATGTTTTGATCTTATTCAGGATTTGAAAAATGAAAATGTCTGATCAGATTTTTATGGTAGTAAAATAAAAATATAAATCATATCACTTTCTCGCAATTAGAAACTAATTATGTCATAATTTTGTACTAATTTAGTGTTCAATCATTAAAAATTGGTATTTTTAATATTAAACATGAAAATTTCATTGCTTATACAAAATTGCATTTATTAATAATGTTCAACGTATTTTCAAATTTATTTCAGATAATTGTTAATTTTAATAGGAATTATATTTTTGTTTGTAACTGTGTTTTCTATTTTTAATCAATATCAACAACAATTCAGATTGATATTCATTAATAATATAAAAATATTACGTATTTATAATTCATTCGCACCGTAGTATTGATGATGATAACAAAATGCAGAATATTGAAATTTATTTATAATTAGTAGGGCAGTGCTTTCAGATTTTTTATTGTTAAACTTTCTTTGTTTAACTTATTGATTCTCTTGTACAGATTTTTATAATATAGAAAAGATTTTTAATAAAGATCAGTAAGATTTGGAAACTTATGTCGTCCACTTCTCACCTCGGCGGAAGCTCTTCTAGTAATTTTCTCCTAGAGAGCTTCAACTACGGATAATTTTCCACCAGGGAAATTATTTATTTATGGAATTTTGTGCTATAGTATAAAATCACGAATTGGGTAATAAATCAAGCATCCGTTACATTACCATAAAATCTGATGAGAACAACACATGACTTTCACATTGACTACGTTCCACTATATTGTTCATAATTTGAAAAACAAATCTGACATAGTATAGGGTGTTTTTTTAGCTGCATGAGAACTTCAAAATGAAATAAAACATTAAAAACGTGACGGAATGTTTTGGTTATAATTTTTTTTATGAAAGTACAGTTAAAGGCATTTATGATTTGAACATGACTTCCGGCATGTGACCACCACGACTAATGGTTACGAAGCGAATCCGTTCAGTCCAATTTTTAACCACTTTTTCCAATATTTCTGGCTTTATTTCATAAATGGCTTGCTGAATATTAGCCTCCAATGCTTCTAGAGTTGTTGGTTTGTTAGCATAAACCATGGATTTAACATACCCCCACAGAAAATAATCTGGAGGTGTCAAATCACACGATCTTGGAGGCCAATTGATAGGACCACGTTTTGAAATAATGTTGTCACCAAATTGTCCTTTAAATAAATTGATGGTTTCGTTGGCTGTGTGGCACGTAGCACCATCCTGTTGGAACCATAAGTTGTCAATGTTTAGCTCTTGAAGTTTTGGAAACAAAAATGTATTGAGCATGTGTCGATATCTCACACCATTCACCGTAACGGTAGCTCCTTCCTCATTTCGAAAGACATATGGACCAATGATGCCGTTGGCGCGTATTCCACACCAAACAGTCAATTTTAATGGATGCAATGGAGTCTCAAGATAATGTCCCGGATTGGTCTCACTCCATATACGGCAATTTTGTTTGTTCACATACCCATTTAACCAGAAATGTGCCTCGTCACTGAACAAAATTTTACGGTAAAAAAATGGATCCACTTCCAATTGGTTGTGAGCCCAATTTGGTAGCGTTGTGCAATGGTCAATCTATGCATTATCAAATGCCAAACCTTGCTAAACACAAATGTCAAAAAACTGTTTCCATAGCAATCTTGGTTCAATTGTTATCCCTATTGAAAGTTCTCATGCAGCTAAAAAAACACCCTATATTTACTAAAAACCGTTAAAAGGGAAAGAATTATTTATAAAATAAATTCTGAAATTTAATAATTATGCATTTTGTTACGTTATTAATGTGCATAATATTTAATTTTCTCTTTTAATAGATTATACGATATACTTTCTATAATTGCACTTAAAAAAACCATCCTTTTTTGGGAAACTTCCATTACGGACACACCATTACACAAATCCAGACATTATTATTTAGTAACTTGTCAGAAATGATTTCTAGGATTTCTGATTTGCTTGGTAAATAGGAAAAGTAAACAGCAACATGCCATAAATTTCTGCTAATTTTGTACTTTTCAAAAATACTATTCATATTATTTATAATGAATGTAAAGGAGACGGTCGGAGCATAACTGTCAAGCGAGTTGACTAGGAACGAATACTCGGTTCGGCTTCGGATGAAGTAAGAACTTTATTCTGGCCATCTCTCTGGTCCTCCAGGTTGGGGGTGTTACGTCAGGCTTGCTCCTTGTAAAATGTAAAATGCTAACAAACCAAACGCCAATTTGACGAGGTTGTTCGCAAGTGCAAGTCTTTCAAAACAGACTATATATTATATAAATAGTAAAATATGCAAATTGGACTTCTTCAAATTTTTATATTTTCCGAAGGTATTTTGCCAAATTACTTATAAATTTTCTATCAAAATACCACCTCTTTCTCATAATTGCATTAGACTATCTCGAATGATACTGAATTATTCAATTCACACTCCACTAAAATTTATAAACTCTCAAAATCATTCAAATAATAGGCAACTCCTCAAAAATTAAATAATTTCTAGATCATCATAGCTTCCGACTGTAAGGGTGTCTGTGTTTTTCTCTCCGTTGCGTCCGCTATATCACTTCCTTCCATTTCAATGATTCGATTGTACCATTCAATCTGAAGTTTTTGTCACTCTCATCCAAATATTACTTCTTCTGACCTAAATATAAATATTCAACATGTTCCTTACTTTTACTTTTGCTTGTAGTCAAATTTTAATTTATTAAACTAAAAACCAAATTTCCTATAATGTTGCAAAGACATTTTAAACTCTTGTTTTTGTTATTGTTCTTATTAAATTTTCTTGTTTTTCAAAATTCTATCCAAATACTTCCTATTAATTACATGATGCAATCTTGAAATTAACTTCCAATGCTATTTCAGACATGCAAATTAACTTATCATAAGACGAAGATTCCTCAATCCATGGGTAGAACTTTTGTAGATAATGTAAAATGAACATTCTCGTTGTGATAGCTAATATATACTGAAAAATGTTCATTTCTAATTATTGGATTAGCATAATTTAACACAAAATAGCCCCTACCCTAAATCAAATCATGGCCGGCTATTCCCATTTGGCCAATCGGCCTTCCTCTTGGTCATTCGGCAACTAACTTAGAATATATTGTTTTTTTCCAGTCCATAAAAAAGTTGCTTACTATTTTTAAATTGTTTGTATTCATAGGCCAAAAGATTATGTAACTTTTTCAATAAAACTTACATAAAATTTAGTGTTTCCATGAATAACAAAATATTTGACTTATCATCATTAAACATATAACTGAAGTAGGCTGGTTTCGAATCTTGAAGGAAGAATTCTATAATAAAATATTTCTATCATTTCTACTCGAGGTCTTGCGACTTTTATCACCCCAAACGATGACATTGTTATTAGTGTCAGTTTATTAGACGCTTAAGAGTAACTTAAAGAAAAGCTACGTAGTAAAATTCAAACTGAATAAATTTTAAAATTATTACGAAGTGTCTTATCTGCAGATATAATACCTTTAAAAATTTGCATACAAGAAACGTGAGTTTGAATATTCCGCAAAGTTATAGTGTTGAATATATTTAATGAAAGACAATAAATGCATGTTTGTTTAATCGCCTTGTGCAATATTCCAAAGCGCTGGGTGCTTTTTTGAAGATTACTGCCAGCAGCATATTATTTCCGTAATTGTTATGGATGTCAATTTTTTGCATTTTATTACGCCGTCAAAGGCAAAATATATATTTTCAAACCTCGACGCTTGGAATTTTGCAATGGCAAGTTTATTTCCCTGAGGACAGAAAAATATCAATCCTACTTGCATTGCAGACTCGACACTTTTGTTATACTGGCGCATAGTTAGGTTACAAATTGTTATATTATAGCAGATGATGATGGTATGATCGATTTATTTTGTCGGTATTGTTAATATGTAATGTTTCAATATTTATTGAATTATTCGGATTAATTAATTATTAATTATTTTCATTAATACTTCTCATTGATATAGCTGTTATTATATTAAAAAATTAATTTTCTAATTATGTTCTTGTCGTTTTGTTCCAGGAAACGTCGTTTAGGAATGGTTCGATTATTGGGAATGCGTTTATTGACACGACTCCTACTACTGATATGTTCACTTAGTCTAATCAGCCTCTTATTTTTAAGCCGTTGTGGTCTTAACAATTTAGAACCCGAAACTGAAGAACAGGATACTCAGGCCGCTTTACAAGGTAAGCGATTTATCGAATGAGAAATTTTAAACTGAAATTTGCATTCCAAATTGGCAGTTATTTAAGCTCAAAGTGTAGAAAGTGGTTTTACAAATCCATGTAAATTTACATTTTCCTAAAAACAGTTATAGCAGGAATCAAAATAACCCCAGTCATGACATGCAAAAACGATAATCGTAGGTAGTTGAAATAACAAACTTCAGTAACAATAAAAAGATCATTTCCAATATTGTAAGGGCTGCCTGTTGTGCAAGTAAAAACAGAAGAAATCTAGAAAAAAGAAGCGAGAAAACTTCTCAAGTTACATGTTCAGGAGCACTACTACATTGAACACGTTTTGACGGTCTTGTTGTGGCATCAGTACGTTTACAGATTGTAAAAGATAAAGTTTGAAATTAGAGACTGGTTGGAAAAAGCTTTACATCTTCTTTGTCACCAATAATACTTTGTTAAATTAAACTTTTTTGCAAATAAACTTTTTGGATCAATTCCTTATTATAAGCAACTTTCGCGAAGTTTATATTATATATAGAACTTTATTTCTTGCAATATACAATAAATTTAAACTTTAAACATGCAATCCTCGAAATTAAAATTAATTTTCATAAAATAAACGTATTTTATTCATTATTGATACACACAAGACATTTTTCTTCGTAAATACATTCATTTCTCTCGTGCTGAAATAGAATCCATATTTCCATTAAGATTTGCAAGAATTCATAAGTTAGATGGCGAATTTCGCACCCATTCGCATTTATCTAGACTTAGTATTCAAATATTTCAATATAACTGTCAAGAGGATCATCAATCACTAAACCAAGGACCTCCTGATAGTCTAAACTACTTCTCAGATGGCAGAATACAATCAATCCTGTAAGTCAGCTCGTTTCAATTAATGTCGTACATTGGAAAATTTAAACTTACGTTTTAAAATTAATTTGCCTTATAATTACATTTTCAATATATTAATTAAAGCAATTTATTAGAAATTCAATATGTTGCCTTCGAGAACAATAATTATTTAATACAAAAATAATAACAATTATTAAGTTAATGTATAGGAAGGCATGCTTGGTAAATTTTCATTTCAAATAAAGAATACGATACAATCACTGTTGCGTCATGCAACGATAAAAGCTCTCCTAATTTAATTTTTTGGGTTCAGAAATTTTGCGTGGTAAATAATTTATTAATTCGTGAAAAAATGTAAAGCAAAGAAAGTGCTTTTGTATAAATTGTGATATCATTCAAAAATGATAGATTTTTTTCCTGAAAATTTATTGCAGGAAACTCATTATAGAATTTCGAAATTAATATATATTTCTAACACCATATTATACGTTATCATATGTACATATATATAAGAAAATTTAAAACTAATTAAAAGCTACAAAAAAAAAGTTTCCGAAATCAAATGTAAATTGTCATCCATCCATCCATCATAAATGCGATTGTAATAAATGTATTAATGGCCGACACCGAAGTTCAGTTTATGGCGGTTTATGGTTAGGTACATAAAATCACTGAATATGGGTTCCCAAAGGAACTTACATATAGGTATGTATGTACATGTTCTATACAATATACTCACGTGCAGCTTAACTGGATCCATTCTCTTGTAACGGTTCAATAATGTTCTATAGCAATCGTTGATTTGCTACATGCAGGAATTTTATACAAAACTATGAAAGGTTTTCGGCCCATAAGTTTACATTTTGTAGTCTGGCAGTTGAACAATTTTTGTGAATTTTTGTTGAAGTTGCCGAACAGCCCTATATTATAAAAATTATTTGTATACTAATTGAGAGTTAGCTATGTTCTTCAGTTTAGACATCCTTGAATTTTCGTTAGAAATAATATCTAAATATAAAATAATAGATTCTTCTAGGCTAAAAAAAATATTTATTTCATTCCTTGCGAAAAAGCCTACTTCTAGCATTAGGAAAATAAGATTTTCGCACTCGGTGCGAAAAATACAGTAGTACTTTTTATAGGAAGTGCAAACATTTCAATTTAGAATGATCATAATTATCCCCTCTTGGAAACTTCTTGGAATGGAGTCATACAAAATTTTGTATGCAATACGTATGAAAATGCATGAATGATGATTTTCCCCTACTTTCTTCACAATTTGAATATTTCACGTGGACAAATAACTATTTTGTCCAACCCCGCTTAATAAATTGCCTGCCACTATAGCAATTTTGAATAAGGGAAGTTACCATTTATACATAGCTGTTATCGTAAAATTAATGTTGCTAAGCAACTAGTGAGTTCTACTTTATATTATATAGCTAATGGTGTACATAAATGATAAATAAAAGCACAGATAATCAGTAGATTTTTAATGAACATAAAACAGTACATTAGTGCTTATCGTTACGATAAAATAATATGATAGTAGTAGTTGACTACTAAATAAATATATTCCATGAAATCAATCAATAGTCGGCTATCCAATATCTTATTTTAAGTATTGTAAAACTACAAAGGGCTTTCTTCACATTAAGAGGGCTGAAATTTATCTTACATGCTCTTTTCGGAAAAATTTCTTCGCCATATTGACTAAATTGGATATTGAATCTTTATATGTTTCAACTACGTTGGATAACTTTCCCACGACGTTCCGATGGCATTTGAGACTTATGAGATCTCCTACATAATAATTGACTAATACCAAAATGACAGGTTGTACTGCACAATTTTACTTCCAATAATTCAGGAGGATCTTGCTATGACTGATATGGAACATAAGTATTCAGAAATATTTTTAAAACGTATAAGATATACCCAGAGAAAATGCCTGAAAACAGGAAGGTTTCAAATCCAACACACCCAATGACAAACGTGGATACGCTCTGATTACATGGAAGACTACACCTAAATTAAAGAAACGCTACTCGGAGGAAGAGTTCAGGGCTTCACTTTCATCCCTAATGGTAAATAACTATCAAAATGGGAATGAAGAGGTCTTCTTATATCCTCAAGAGCTCCATTAAAGAAGAGCTCACAAGCCACTTCAAAGTAAAAACATTATTAGTTGCTCAACTGAGGAACAAATTTCAAGACAAAACTGGATTCTCCTTCAGCTAATTTGCTCCAGAACTCACCCTCCCATATATATTCCGCAAGAAGCATTGGAGTTTTGATGGACAGATGGGAGGAGTTTTCGTCTTAAAGATACAAAAGTTCAAAGCTATTGATGTCAGAATTTCGGATATGGATCGACTAGTTTAGTTTAATAGGCAACCAAGATGCACCAAGTACCTTGATTCGCATCACTCGAGGGGCTGCCCTCGAAAAGAATGAGCCGTTGAAGTACGCTGGCTCTTGCAATTATAAAGACCTTCACGCAGCAAATCACGAAAAGTCTCCCACATACATAAACTACTTAGGGATAAAAATCAATTATTATCCAGCACCAACCCATATTAAACACATCCCTTCAGGTTCAACATAAAAATTAATCAAATCATACTAGCAATCAAAGATATTTTTCCTTATTACCCTTCAGGCCACTTCAACAAGCTTTAGTTTATGTACACCAGGATTTTACTACCAAACATTATTTTCATATCGTATAAGTGGCAACATATACATACCCTCATAACAACGTTCAAAATCCTTCCGTGTCCATCTTTCCAGTTCTGACCATTTTCCTATTCAAATCCAAGTAGGCTCCCAGAATATCCCTTACGAACCGCCCAATACAAAGCGATCACAAACTGGAATAAATTTGAAACTGATGTAAATTGACCTACTATATCGTAAATTACGAAATAAATCATAACATACAAACTCGATACAAACTAACCAAGATATTGACAATGAGGTGATAAAATTTGCAAATGAAATCACCAAAATTTATTCGGACAAGACAAAACTATTCAAAAACAATCCCAATGATTCCAACGTCCCACCGACAAAAGTCCACTTAAAAACCAGTCAACACCAACAATGGTAAAACAAACGCAATAGCTTATGTTTATGTAGATAAACCCACCCAACTATATAGTGCAATTCTCAAATTCATGTCTGAAAACCCAATATTTTCCTAACATTGTCAGGAAATCAGGAAAATTGAAAAAACTCCTTCCCATATTGTCCAAAATCCTAGACAAAATTATCCTTACCAGAATAAAAAACATAGAAAGATTGAAACACATCATTATTAATCAGGGTCCGACTAGCTCATTTGGGGCCCTCGGCTAGAAACTGAAGAGGGGCCCCCTTACCAAGAGGGGAGATTTTTGAAAATTACTTGGAAGGTATATAAAAATACAAACCACTTTTCTGAGGCCTCTTCGGGGCCTCCTTGGGTTGGGGCCCTCGGCGATCGCTGACTAGCTGAACTAGCGAGTCCGGGCCTGTTATTAATTATTTCAACAAAAATACATCTTCCTCCGTGCCTCTTCTATATACGGACAAAGCGTTGATACAATCTGGCATTCTCCATACACTTCATCAAAATTAGAGCCAGTCTCTCAAAAAACAGATCTAATCAAGGAAAGGTGAAAAACTTTATCTGATTAATTCATTATTCCAGTCGGAGTCTCTCAGGCCTCCATCCTATCCCCGACGCTATTCAATTACTACATTAACGACACATTTACCTACGATTTTACAAGACTTGCACTAAAAGATTACCCTAACCACATTTTCACAAAAATATGATAAGTAGAGACCGGATTTTAAGCATTTTTCATTTTGTTCAATTTTATAAGCAGCTCTTTGAAATTTGAAATCTACACGAATTTTTTTTTGCTTTTTTCTTGAAATTTTGCTTATTTGCTTTTTTTATGCTTATTTCTTATTTTAGTGCTTGTTTAGGACTTATTTTAATAATTTCATGATATTATGTCAATTAAATTCCCATTAAACTGCTAAATGTAAAATATACTATTTTTTTTAAACATATTTTAAATGATAGGAGACACCAGGACCGTAGCCAGGATTTCATTTCGGGGGGGGGGCACTTGTAAAAAGCCATTTTCGTTATTCCGGCCTTAAAGTGAGCGGTTTACGGCCTCATTTGAAGTACGAAAAGTGCCTTTTTACGTCCTAGGGAGAAAAAAGACGAGGTAACCAATAAAAATGACCTAGTCCCGACACAACAAAAAGCGGTTTACACTAACTCGGCCGTAAAGTGATTTTACACCCTTGGGTGCCTCGGCTTCGCCTAGTCTACGAAAACCTGCCCCTCGGTTGTAAAATCTCTTTTTACGGCCTTGTGATGTAAACTACTATTTTAAAATGTAAAATTTCCGGTTGTTTCCTTTTCTTTTTCTTTTCAACATTTCTGGGGCCCAAGTGCCCCCCCTGGCTACGGGCCTGGGAGACACAATTTGACAATGCAACATTTGGAACAATATTTATAAGCTCTTTTTCAGCAATAAATTAACTAATTTTTTTTGAAAACTAGCAAAATGCTTTTGAATAATTTGAAAAATAAAAAAGTGCTATTGTGTATGCTTTTTTTAAATAAAAGTTTATGCTTTTTTTATCAAGTTGGTGCTTTTTTTAGTTTTATTTAGTGCTTTTTTTAGTATTATTTGGTGCTTTTTTAAGCACTTTTTGTTTCAAAATTACATGTTTAATTATCCGGTCTCTAATGATAAGATATAGATATAGCTAAAAAAGTAAAAGATATGGTGGGATCAGAGCAGAGTGCTTCAAAATATTTATTAGCAGATTGTATAAGTTATAAGAACTCTGCAAGTTTTCTAAAAAGCAAATTTAATTAATAACTAAGTAATTTGAAAGTAAAGTTAATAATAAGCTGTTGAATTTGTAAATGAGCTGGTAAATTAAGCTAGTTTAGAAAATGTGAAAAGAAAATTTTATTATCATGGAAAAGTGTTGAAATTAGAAGCAAGAATAACAAAAATTTTGTTTTTAAAAATATCAGAATCAAAGTGAAATAATTGAAAATTAAATTACACGCTTTTCGAACACTGAAGTGCGATTCTTCACATTTTTGTACGACGATATTTTATACTCCCTAATTACATAATATTGAAATCGAATAATCCGACCTTAACAAATTTCCCCGAAAACGGTTTCCAGGAAGCCTAATGAAAATTTTATAAAATCCGCGCTTATAACGGTTTTTTCTAACAGAATAAATTAAATTTTTTTCAAAATTAATGTCCCAAAAGTTGTCGGATTATTTTGTATCACATCCCAGCTGAAATCAGGTGGAAAATCTAATCTTCTCTCACGAAATGATGATGAAAAAATCAAATAATCCGAATCTTGCCTTTATTCATAGTGCAATCTCGGTCACCAAACTTTAATTGCGAGCCGCCAGAAATCCGCGCTTATAACATTTTCCAATCAAAATAAAAATTTTCCAAAAAAATACGCATTCAAAATAAACTTCGAATCGTGAAATTATTCAATTATCACAACACCACAGTTAGCTCAATCAATGCTTCGACTATAAAATTAAGAAAAACACACCAACGTATTTCTTACTACTATTATTTTATAGCCTAATCAAAATTCAACTCTTTTCAAAAAACTTTATTCACAAAATTAAATTCACGACTGTCCCCGTTGGGGATTCTTGCGCAAGCTCTTCATCTATCTACATTTTTCCTTAGCAACAAATACGACCCAGTGGCGTCGCATAAACTTTCAATTTTACAAGATTTTTAAAATCAAAACTCCTGCATTTCCAAATTAAATTCTAAACAAAAACTTCTTGATCCCAGATAATAGAAAGTATTCGTATGACGACTATTTATTTATTTTTTTTTGGAAAAAAAATTACAATATGAAAAGTTTGTGATAAAACGAAGAGCTTAAAGTCGGTCATACGTGACTTCATAAAACTAAACCAGCAGGTTTATAAATAGGCAGACTTGCGTATCATAAAAGCTCAATAGCTTAGTTGTACCTTTTAGACCGCCTTAGACCAAAGACTACATTTAGACTTCAATTGCAAGAATCTCTATAGATTGATATTTGATGCATTTTATTTTTCGGGTATAATCCGATTTTCGAACCCAAAATTTTCAAACAACCATTCATTTTAAGTCACATCTTATGTAAAAACACCAGAATCGTTGGTTAATAAAAACTAGCTTAATTTACCAGCTCATTTACAAATTCAACAGCTTATTATTAACTTTACTTTCAAATTACTTAGTTATTAATTAAATTTGCTTTTTAGAAAACTTGCAGAGTTCTTATAACTTATACAATCTGCTAATAAATATTTTGAAGCACTCTGCTCTGATCCCACCATATCTTTTACTTTTTTAGCTATATCTATATCTTATCATTAGAGACCGGATAATTAAACATTATTTAGAATTATCCTGTAGGACAACATGTAAAGTACTACAACACAGTCTGTGTCTGTACAAAGTTGGAAAACCCTAACAACAAGAAAACATTGTAGAATTCAGTGGGTAATGAACCAAAGGTGCAATTTTCAAAGATAAACAGCCTCAATCTATTACTGCTTCACAAAAGTTGACAAAATTCTAACTCAACAAAGGAGCGATGCAATGCAACCATTTCCACTGCATAACTTAACACTTCAGCTGGATACTTTATAAATACGGAGAAAATTGAAGTAAAATAGTGTTTGCTATGCAGTAATGGGTTATTTTAAGTAACTCCTTTGTGAAATTTCAAAACTTTACTCTTAGCAATAGTAAAATTCGTAATGCATGATGAATAAATAAAATAAATTGGTAAATAATTAAAGATTAACTTCTAATGATTTAAAGAAATTACTACACAGTTTTCTTTTAATTTAAATTTTTAAAATAGAATGATCTAAATTGTAAGCTACATTAAAATAGAAAAACCGTAAATAAAATTTGAGGGTAATCCCCAACTATTTCTATAACAATAACATAAGCGAACCAATATAAGAATAGTAAATTTAGAAATCCAACTAATAACAACATTAAATTATTTAAAATCCTTAAAACTGCAGTATTTTTGTTTTTATGTTATATTCAATTTCAAACATGTTTGAACAAACATACTTTTGTATTTAATTTATATAATTTCAGTTGTTCGTGAAATTATGAGAGGGTGCCGAAGGAAAAAATAACACTTTTTTATTGTCAATAATTGAATTTATTTAAAGTTCAATATCAGTAATTATTCGCTCACTTCTTACACACAACTAACTACTTCAAAACTACAATCTGTTCATAACACGAAAAGAAATATGAATCGGAATAGGAGACTTCCTCTAGAAAGAAGGTTCAATGTATTTTACTTTATATAACATTTATTAAAAACCAAATCAAACAACAGATTAAACTAAGCAGAAAATAGCAAATTATTATCAATAATAATAAATGTAAAACTGTTTCTTACTTATTGAAAGTTGAAAAATGATTGGGCCCATTAATAAATCATTGATAAATGTTTCTGTGAGAAAAAGGAAACCATTTGGCATACCTTAGATGCTGGTAATGTTGGAATTTCTCTAAAAAATTAACACAACCATGTACCCATATTTGATGTACAATTCCAAGATAAATAATCAGTTTTTCTAACTGGGAAATCTTGTAACAGTTTCTATTCTATATGTTACTATTCATAACATTCAGATGTAAAATTAAAGCAAAGTTCAAGTCTCCCTAAAGATCAAGTATCCCAAGTTTTCCTTAATACTTCCATAATCGGATTCTTTATCTAAATATTAAGCACTCCGATGCTAATCGACGAGTTGTGGGTGTAGCTAACAAAAAATCTTTGCTATTTATAAAAACGAAATAAAACCAACAAAAAAGTGTTAATGGGATGTAGCTGAAATACCTTTAAATAAACATATCAAAAAAACTTTATTTCCACGTAAATTAGCAGCTTGGCTATTAATGAAGTGTAAAAACACTTAATTAATACATTGAACATTACGTCGTCCGTCGTTCGCTCCGAATATACTTCCCTGGTAATCATTTAATTAAATAAATTGAAAATTGAGTTGTATCTCTACTTAAAATTTTTGAAAATATAAAATTTAATATGGTAACTAATAATACTGTAGTTTGAAAAAAATTGCTTATTAAATAATAATATCTGCTTTCATCATGTTAAAATTTTAATTATGTATGTTCTATTTTAATTTGATAATAAAGTGAGCGCAGTATTCAAATGCTGATGGTAGCGAAAATTTTCGAAAGTTGTCAGGCTTTTATTATGGTCTAAGTATTTCTAGTTCAATAATTTTACGGTAATGGAAAAATAAATTGAATTCAAAATTTTTATAGGTTTCCTTTTTGATAAAAATTACCTCCAATCTTCTTGAAACGACACTTTGTTATTTTTTGTCATATTTGAATATGCGATAATATATCAAACGAAATGTAATTTGTTGCGGTTCTAAGTATCAATTCCATTCGAAATAATTCTGTTATCGTAAAATGTAAATTTTATTTGGTTAAATTAATGAAGTACTACTACCAAACATTTCCCGCATGATAATATTTTTTAATTTAAACTAAATTACAGTTAAAATAGATGTCATGTTTGCATACAAATGGCACTAATCAAACAGGAGTAAATCGAATAGTATCGAGTTCCATTAGCTTCACATGTTACCTACCGTATGGTTAAAGCTATCGATAATCAAAATTAGTAAGTCCTTAATTGATAAATTTTATTAGCAGTGTACCAGTTCGTTTTTATATGTTTAAAAGTTTAAATAATCACCGTACCATTTAGAACTGTCTCATGATAAAAGTTAAACGAAAGAGGATTATCAACGTCAAAAAATAAACTTATTTAAATTCCTTAACCAAATTATAACTTAAAAAGTTCTTTGTTTCTTTTTTTCAAATTAAACATTTCTGAAAGCTAAACACAGTTTATTTCTAATTTAACTTTAATTTTAAAATTCAATGCTTTTTTAAATTTTCGCAAGTTTATCGTTCTAGATTCTGAAGCGCTATTAATTAAAACAGCTCAGTACAATTTCGAAGGGTTAAGCGCAGTCAAATTATTTTCATATCTCGTATTCGTGCTTCAGATACTTCACCATTTTTTTGTACTTTACAAGCTTTCAAGTATTTAATTCTACCGCTTCCTCGACATGATGAGTATATGTTAAGAAACTTAAAAGGCATAGGTTAATAAGTTCTTCATTTGCATGTAGTTTATAGATCTTCAACTTGCGATATTATAATGTTCTCGGTTTCGGTACTGTAACTCTGAAATCAAAGGGTTTGATAAGTATTTTAAAATAATTATATACCAGGAATTTGTCACATACAATGCAAACCAGCCGAAAGTATTAAGTCGTAGCTAATTAAATTAATACAACCATTCAGTTTCGAAAAGTATATTTAATATAATTGAATCACCTACGGAGCTGTAAAATCGTTGCCTTCTTGGATGTAAATGATCGAAGCTCTTCAAATGCACTCGTACAAAAATCAAATTTTGCAAAAATTCAACTTGGCGTCGTAAATTGTAAGATATTCATTTGGGTTTCAAAGTCATTTTCTTCGAAGTCATTTACTCCACTAAACTCAAATATTCGAAAACGACGTTTCACATCACCATCTCTACCGTTTACCTTGCAAAAAGAATATCCGAGAAAAAATTTACCTTCGAGTTTTAAAATTCATAGCAGAGGCGACAGATTGAAGTTAACACGACTTAAATGCATACGTACTCGTACATTGGCATCTACCGCCTTGTCTCACTTGATAAATTTGCATTGCACGAATTTTAAAAATGGGGTTTAAAAGGTAGTCACAAAATGAACGATGGATAACCGGCCATGACTTGACGAACTTGAACTCCACACAAAATCATTCTATCAACCAAATAATAAAATAATGGTGTGTAAAAATTAAAACCATAATTTTAAAGGAAGGAAAATGAAAGCTAAACATTATCCTGATAAAGTAGCATAAAGGAGCAACAATTTATTTTCAAGATTCAATACAACAAATTTGCACTTGCAGCCTTTAACATACCATAACTGACACCAAAAATTAGCATTATCTATTACACGATTATTTGTGAAGGAATAATTTGCAAAAAATTGTATTTCTTTCAATAGTACCAACATCAATGTGAAACTAGGGCACACAGGGTAGTAAAAATAAATGAACAACTTTAACGTAAATGTGAAATTCCAGAAAAGATGGCAGTTTTTCTAAATAACTATAGTAATATCTTCGATGGTTTTCTTACACAAACCCAAAATAGTTTCAGTGCGGCCTTCAGGTCGCACAACCGGATTAATATGCTTAATAATAAAAATTTTATATACAGTAGTGATCAAAACAATTATAAAGCCCCACGTACTGATAGCTAAAATAAGTTGTAATGAGCAAAACAATTTAAGGTCTGGTTTGCTATGTCGTCGGAGAACCTAAAGAAAACTCTCTCAGGGAAGACTGGATTCCAAACTCAAATCAAAGACTCGGTGGTTCAAAATTAATTTAATAAATCTCTCAAATAATGTGTTGAAAATATTTCCGTTTGGGACGACAATTTCGTCTTTTTAACCTTTTGTGTAAAATTGTACGATAGCTACGAATCGCAATTCATTTACTATACAACCAAAAGCTGAATTGCGCTTTGCAACTTTCATGTATTACAAATGTGTAGCATAAATAATTATAAATTTTCACAATAAAATATTTTGCAAAATTATGACTAACCGTCTTGGATGTTTTGCTCCTTGTGCGCTGGCGCCAGATGTAGCTTCTTTAGAACGTCCACGAATAATGCTAGTAGCAGGTGTGATGTCCGCTCGTGATTAAAGTTGAAATTTTCCAACGAATTTCATCGAAATTTGCTTAATTGTGGTGTGCGATCTTGCTCGTATTATTTACTACGCGTTTGGTACTAATTTAAATCGCAAATTCACCAATCTTGTTGCAATCGGCCCGCTCTTATCAACCGGCCAACTTTTCTAAAATTCTCTGCTTATTGCGGTCTTGAAACCAAATCTAAGTGCTTCCGGTACAGGGATGTCGTCGTTCATTCACTTAAAAAACACCTGAGATCATGCACTTTCCGATCCCAAGATAAAACAAATTTTCACTTCCTCTCGAACAACGAAAATCACATCCGCTTTATAAAGCAGGCGTTTCGAGAGTCCATTTTGTTCGGAGATGCCATCCTCAAAAACTCAAAGTTTCCAAAATTGTTGCAAATTTTGTAAATCCGCAGGCAACGTTTTGGCGCCAAATTCAAACTCCGCTGCAGTAATTCTTCTTCTGCAGGTTCACAAAAAATACGCCACTGTATGCGTACACAAATCATTCAAGATGTAAATAAACAAAATAGTGTCAATGCAGTGTTTTTAATAACAATTTTGGCTCTTTATCAACAGAATTTTTAATCAACGCATACGAGTATTTTTTTGTACCCATTTGTGATTTTTACGTACAACCCCGAGTCTTCACGTCGTTTGGAACACCACGATACATATAATATTGTGCCGTGGTTTGGATTCCATGTTAGACTGTAGGACTATTAATAATATTGTTCATCGTGTTTATATAATTTATAAGACTACCCCTTCAACTCTTTTAGGGTTGAATAATAACTTTATGAAAAATTATTGCCATGGGACTTTGGTGATATAATATTATCTTATCACATATTATGTTAATCTTATTTTTTAGGTTAGATTAGCTTCCATATAAACTCTGTTTTGCTTAACCTTCGGCGCGTGTGATTATTTCTACTGTGTAATTTTTCAACGAGCAGTTGAATGCTTTTAAATAATTATTAGTTACACTATAGCATATACTTTATTCTAAGAGTTTTTAAGTACTGGGTGTATTTAAGAATATACCATTTAGGGTACGTTCCACTTAAAACGCACGACGACCGCTGCGTGGTCCCGTTGTTCCTTGATTGGACTAAAAATCGAACGCAGTTATTTGATTGGACTGACGATCGAGCGTGGTCGTCGTGGGATTTAAGTGGAACGCACCCTATCAATTTTTGAAATCCGATGGCTGCTTTTCGAGTAAAAGCGTTACAAAAACAAATCAGTACAAAAAGGAACACAAGTAGCTGAAATCGGCATTAAATCCTTGCCTCATTTGCAGTATTCCTTGAAAGCACTTATGATTGATTTTATTGCAGAAGGAGTGAAATAATTGCAATTTTCTTTTATAACAGTACTTTAACTTTACTTGGGAAATAACGAAGGGTTACAAAAATTGAAGAACTAGTACCTACGATATAAAATTAATTTTATAATATCTGTTTTTTTCTGGTAAATTATTATGAATTATAATAATTATTGGAAATAAATTTATTAAATCTTCTTCGAATGTCCTATCAATTGGGCACCAAAAATATATTCTTTGTTATGCAAATTAATTTCAATTTCATTTATAATTTAGTTTTTGGATGCTTTATTATAATAATTGCATAATTTTGTTTTTGGATTGCAATGTTTGCATGTTTTTATTAAAATTCCTACTTTGACGTTCAAGGCAAGGAAAGAATCTAGACCCACTTGAATTTTCTACTCATGTCAGTTGCTCATTTTAATAATTAGTCAGATTATCCGAATTTTAATTTTAATATTTATTCATTGAAATTAATTTCACTTCTCTATTTAGGAAGTCAAGAACCAGATTATTAGTATTGCAATCGCGATAAAACAAATTTTTGAGTTGACTTTTTTTCCCAAGGTCAACTTTCAAAATGATGTTGTTTTTAATTGCTTTTGTATTTTTAATTATGTTTCGATTAAAAATATAAAAATTTTGTATAATCTTGTTTAGATGATAACATCCTAGTAGGGGAAAACCGGGATGATTCGTACACTTTTAACACTAAGTCATGTAAAAGAAAAACTAATAGCTATTTCAAAATAATTTTAATGCTGCTGAATTACCTACACATCTGGCTTTAATAATAGCGTAGTTCAGTATTGATATAAAGTAACATGGAAAAGCTATGATGAATTTCCCAAAAAATGGAAATCGTACGAAGGCACCCCACACGCGGGGTAGATTCGTACATAGAGTGGGGTACATTCGTACATAGTGGAACATAGTAAGAACTTTTTCTTAAACTTATGTCAGTCTCATCTTCACTATCAGTCTCTACAGTTTTCTTCTGTTTCTTTGGTTTGGTTTTTTTATTTGTGTCTAATAGAAAATTTAACGCGCGTTTAAACTCTTAAGTTTTTTGTTTTCTCTCTTGCTCTTGTTTCTTCATTTCTTTTGCTATTTCTTTTTCTATCAGTCTATTTTTTCGGGAGTATATGTATATATCCTTGATTTTCCTGGAAGTTTTCCTTTCTTCATCTTTTTAGGTGCATTCCTATCCACTTTACGTAGTACGAATCCACCCCATTCGAACTGTACGAAGGCACCCCAACCAAAACAATCAACAAATAAATTCAAAATAAAAAAAACGGTTAAGGTTATAGGCCAGAAATAAATTTTAATCTAAGGGATTTTTACTTGTTGTCTTGTTGAATATTTTTAACTTGTGGAATCTACCAAACTCTTCCAGATTTCAGACTTATCTGGCAGTGTAGGAGAGCCTTAAATCAACATTTTGTAACCGGACCTGCTAGGTTTTTCTGTGGCATGTTTTCATATAGATTTTGTTCTTGCTATTGTAGAAATATTCAATTATTGCACAAATTTCGAGTATACTTTTGAAATAATTCAAATATATTTAAGATAATTCACGAGAGTGTTAAATATTTTAGAAATGCCTCAAATTATTTATATACTTTATACGACTTTCACCCCAATAGATATAAATTTATTATTTATTGGTCTTTGTTGTTACATATTCCGTTATTTATTTTACAATGTAAAATTTCTTTAAGCGAAGTTATTTATATTTATTTTACAAAATTTATTATATTTTAAAATATTTGTTGCGTTTTGGGTTTGAACTTCACACGAGTAAACTATAAACCGTAAAACTCTGCGACTTTCCTTGAATATTCATAATCTTAAAACTTATTTTCTTTTGTTTAAAAGGATTTAGAAAAAGCGATAATTTTACAATAGAACTCCATTATAAATTTTGTCGTGTGAAACTTGAACATTTCCACTGTTTACGTAACAAAGTGGTATAAAATGTAGTCTGTTGTCGTGATTTACTTTCCTTTAGTTGAAAAATGAAATTTATAAAATGTAAGTTATTTAAAAGAGGAAACTTGCTTGAGTATCATCAACAAACAATAAACCCTTGGCGAAATTTATTAATTATCACTTAAAATAAGCGAATAAATTGTTAGAAGTTAACCTTTCCCAGCTTACGAAAACTTACTAAAACTTTTTGTTTCGAAATTTGAAAAATTGCTTTAACTGTTCAATTAACTGTTTATCGATCGCGTATAATTTTTGTTAATGATGCCAAATTTTTGCGTATAACAAACAATTTAATTTATGATTAATTTTGTTTAAGCAGAAACATATTAATTAATTACTCATTTAATGCAAAGATTGATGAATATGAAATTTCGGAAGTAACATTTACTGGGGGTTAAAAATGTTACTCGAATTCATTCATTATTCCTAATATTTAAATTACCAATTTAATCCAATTGCGATATTGGAATAAAAAATATCTGCGTAAATTTTGAAACCGCCATAGTCTATTTGAGTAAATGGACTTGATAGCACATTGATTGCTAAAGCTTTTGTGACTGGAATTGGTTATATGGTTGTGGGGATTCGATCTACGGTAAAAGTTTGAGCTTAATTTAACGGACGGCTTAGTATAATGGCGTATTTTGGCGAATGAGTCGTGCTTGTGTTAACCACAAACTAAACATACATTAAGGTATCGGTAAAACTAATAGCTGATTAAGCCCTACAAACAACGTTTTTGCAATTACTGTATAAAATAGCACCTATGGAGAAGGCACTTTACTTCAATAACGAAAGCAATCTAATCACGTTATTTAGGTTGTGATTATTATGTAGTAGGTGAAATATTTTTCTTTGGATGAAGCTCAAGCACCTAATGGACTTTACAAACCAAATTAAATGAAGACGAATTTTGCTCCATTTTTTAATAGTCCATATTCAAACTTATTATTTAAGTTAAAACTTATCGTAAAAGTTTGCATCTATAACAGTGCCAGAGTTTTATCAACGTCATGAGAGAAGTGCAAACTGCAAACTTACTGTTTGCAGTTTGAAATTAATCTAACTGAACGAGATAGTATTTGCTTTAAATAAATCGTTTGTTATTTTACCTTTTAGCAAGTTTAAAGTACCAATGCATGTTGTAGAATGTAAACTTACTATTTGACAATAAACTTAATATTGTTCATCAGAAATTCGCATCATCTCGAAAGGTAAACATAAAAGCTAATTAAGCAGCAAAAATTAAGATTACAGTTCGGGAAGCTTAAAGAGTCAATTATATTTTAGCAAGATATCTAATCGAAGTTTTAACTGGTAACTGCTATATTTTATACTAAAAATACAAGAATAGAACTGACTACAAATTTAATTGAAAAATCAGTCGCTTCTTTTAGATACTCAAAATCTTATAGATTGGTTTGAAACGTTTTTAAGTAATAAATATTTTTATTTAACAGCAAATTAAAATATTAAGGTTATTTTCACGTTTTTTTTTTAAATGTGTTGAGTTCATATGGTTCATAATATTACACAAATTTTTTAAATAAAATTTAGAAAATAATTAAGAAAAATTATAGTTGAGAATGCGGTCATTAATGATCTAAATATAGATCCGAGTTTACTTCTTACATATCATCACACAAAAATAGGAACAAACAGGTCAATAGGAACAAACCTGTTTGTTCCTATTTTTGTGTGATGATATGTAAGAAGTAAACTCGGATCTATATTTAGATCATTAATGACCGCATTCTCAACTATAATTTTTCTTAATTATTTTAATGGAACGGTCAACTAAAACGTTTTTGTAGATTTTTGTATTTTTTATTTTTAAATTCAAATTTTTTCAAACATTATTTTTTTCAAAATTTAGAAATGTTATTTTTTTAAAGCTTTTGACAGATTAAATTAAATTTGATTTTTAAATATTACACTATTGGTGTAGGTTGTAGAGGAGGCTTGGAAGATGCAATTATCGTTAGAATTCTTGTGTATTAATAAATTTGGTTTAAAACCAAGAACTCAATTTTTATATAGGTAGGTAATAGTTACTTTATTATTACATTTATATAGTTTTTATGGGATTTTCCGGCTATTGCTCTAGTAAAGAATAAAATACAAAAATAAAATTGAAAAATTGAGGTAAAATATGTGCCGCCTATGGCATAATATGTAAAAACCAGGAATATAAAGTTTAATAAGTTCACTATTATTTGATATTTGAATGTAACAGAAAAATACAACCCTTATTAATTTAATGATTATAATAGAATATTACAAGAAAGTCAATCAAATATAATATTCGAAATTTTATTCAAATCAAATTTGAATACAAGTGGATTTAGTACGTTCCTATTTGTAAATCATAAAATAATATTAAATAAAGTGGACTATTTAACTAAAACGTAAAAATAAATAAATAAATAAATAGCATGCAAATTTTGCATGTTTGTATGTAGTTTAAAACTTACAATTAAATTAATTTATTTAACGTTTCAGTTAAGTTCTTTTTGCAAAAAGGAATAAATTGTTATTGTGGTCACATAAATATTATGTCAAATTTGCAATGATTAATATCAAACAAAACGTAGAAACTGAAATTCTGTACTAAACTAAACAATACAAATTAAATTTACGAATTCTACAAAAAGCTGATTTAAATGTTAAAATAATACAAAATTAATTCACACTTATAATATTAAATTAAAGGTCACCAATATAGTGGAAACCTTCATCAAGTGAAGTAAATAAGAATGTGTTAAGGCCCACAAAGATGCCAATCGAATTACATCATTTTCTTCGAACTACAAAAAATCGTATGATTTCACCAATACCAACCACTTTTATTTTTCGGGTTTAAGCAAACCCGTAGTCAGATTGATGCATCTTAGGCAATTCAGTCAGTTTACATTCCCATGAAGGAAAACCTGGCAATCCACTTTAAATCATCCGATCACCTCACCTGCAGATGCCTTATTTCCCTCTTCCGTCTCCGAGGTTACCAATATTATATCTCTCGATTTCCTGTCGATTGATTGCACCAGCTTTATTTCAAATATGCTGTTTGTCCTATCAGATCACTTATAGTGTTTCATTCGCACACGTAGAAAGAAGTACTTTTATATATTAATGAGTTTGTCTCCAAGACGTTAGCGGAAGGTCCCACCTTCATTGCATGTCCTCACAATGGCATGACCAATACCCCATTGGTCATGGGATACCATGAAACCACCCCGGTTTTAGCATCTTGAAAACCTAATGAGAAAATTAGAATTATTAACATTATACAGTAAGTGAAAAACAATATATTATTATGTACATTCTACATTATGCACATGCTGCCCAGTTCATGGAACTCTCAAAACCAGGCAGTGCCCCCCCCCCCGCGGGTAGAAAGAGACAGGATCGATCCGGGTGTATACTACGTCTGTGAGCCCTGTGACCTAATGGGTTATTTCCTAAACTCATAAATTAGCATGTTCGAAGTATCACTCGTGGTTTTAAAATTACAGTACAACTGAATTCTAGAAACTTAGTTTATTACACAGCTTAATGATTACGGTTTGCACTCGAATGTGTACTTGAAGAATGCTTCTTAGAGAGCGCAACAAATGAACATATACAAAAGGCTGAATAGATATAATAAAGTTATAAATTACATGCACATGTTGACATTTCTGAAAACTAGGAACACTTGCAAAACGTAAGGTTTCGAATTTTGAAAGCATACGAGTACTTAGAAATTATAAAAAAGAAACAACAAGAAATGAACATAACATGGCTTTCAAATCCCAACAAACTAAGTATGATTTAAACCAAGCTATAAAATAAGTGTTCAAAATTACTTTGTTTTCTATTTTTACTAAAATTTTGAAAAATAATTGAAAATATTGATAGGAAGAAAAATAGAGTACGTTGTACGGGAGGAAAATCATTTTGAAGTACACTCAAAACTCAATAACTTGAGCTGTGAAAATAATTCTCCGCCTTGTAATATAAAGTATTATTATAATTAACTGATTCGTGGTATAACTTGATAGTAAACATCTTAACATAATCATTAATAAATTTAGATTAACTAAACAGGTACTAAAGCACTTTTACAACTAAAATAATATATTATGGTTATCATAATGGAAACGATGTATCTTAGTTTAGTCACCTGATGATGTTATTATAATAATGAAAACTTTTGTGAATAAATTAAACTTTTAGTATAGTTTACATTGTGATAACTATATATTTTAGTTCTAAAAGTGTTTTGGTGCATTTTTAGTTAGTCAAAAATTATGACATGCTTAAAATATTACTGGTTCTATTTAACATAATATTATATTCTTTTCTTACTATATGTCACTGACATTTCTGTTTGGCATCTGTCTCTTCATAGTTTCTTTGTCACATTGTCGACGATATTCTAAATCAATGTCCACATTTGAACGTCATATTGCTACCTAAATCACATAAGCTCATTATGCAACATTAACGAGATTTTGAAAATAAGTCGTATAAACTTCTTGCATTTTAGATTTCACTGAATAATTTATTGGTATCTACCTACATTTTAAAAATGTATTTGTAATCATAATCATATCAGACGAAATATTAAAAATTATTATTAATTTTAGAGAAAATTGAAACAAAATTAAGATTTTTGAAGGCATTTTTATATTTAATAGTTTGGTTTAAAATAATTCTTTCGGTATTAACATTTCACCTGTAACTCGGAAGGAGTTTCTTACTATCAGCACAACATCGTCTGTGCATCTCAGAGATGATTCGGTTTTTGTCCTTTCACCGTTGGTATAAACTTTTTAAGATTCATGATAGGCTTGAAACTATGCCAATTAAAACATTAACAATAATGAATAAACAAATACAAAAATGAACAAAGATAAAAATATAGAAGACGCTGATAAGACCCGTAGTAACATATGAAATGGAGGTAATGTGTTTAATGAAGATAGAAGAAGAGAAGCTGCGAGTTTTGATAGAAAAATAATGAGGAAAATTATTGGAATAGTTAAGGTCAGTAACGAATAATGTAGAAGAAGAACAAATGAAGAAATAGAAATTACAAAAAAAAGAACCATTGTGAAACATATCAAGGTAGTGAGATTGAGTTGATATGGACAAGTACTGAGAGCGCAGGAAAATGATGCAATTAAGTGTGTAATGAAGTGGGGACCGAGCGTGCAGAGACCAAAAGGAAGACCAAAAATGAAATGGGAAGAAGGGTCCACAAATTACCTAAGATTGATGGGGATCAGAAACTGGAATGAAAAGCACTGGATAGGTAACAATGGAGAAGGGTTGTGGAAGAGACAAAGACACACAGAAGTTTGTAAACAGCATATCAAGAAGCTAAAAGAATAATAAAAATAGCGACTAATTCGTTACATCCTAGAAATCGGATTGAAGAACATCCAAAGACGTGGCGATATTACGTCAGCAATGGAGTGCCGTTGTATTGTATATTGTATAACTTAACATCTTAATCCCCCGGATTCTCCGATTGCAATATACGACATTTATTTGATAGATTGTCATCTTCTGAAAAAAAAACAAATTATCCGAGCATTTTCAAAAATTTTGAATATTTTTATTTTGAAAAATTGTATAAGAAGAGATTAAAGAATTTTGTTTAATTTCAATTCTTGTAACAAGAATTGATCAGCATGACAAGTAAAAAAGACATCCCTGTCTTCAGAATTTTGGGTAATCAACCATAAAATAATATGAAAACTTTGTAAGTTTGCATTTTCCTTAAATATTTGTGGCGTTATCTGAAATTTTCAATTTTTGAATTACGAAGTTTGGGAACATGCTTCAATATTACTAAAAATGCTGGTAAAACTCGAGCTTTTGTGTTCTTGCCAAAATGGTATCACAAGAATACTCTCTCGCAAGATGGCTTCAGAGCGGAGCATTCACGAAATGTAGGGGTCCAAGTGAATTTTGGTGAAAGTTCAAAAATTGTACAAATCTAATGCGGTTTTGATTAATAAATCATCGCATTAGTGTCCTCGAGTGTTCGAGATTGAGAGAGTGATGAGAGATGAGAGAGATCAAGCGGGAAAAGTTGTTGAAAAACCGTTTAATATCCAACCCCTGGAATCGAAGCGTGGAAGAAAATTGATGTTCCAAAAGTTGTGATCATCTGGTAGTTTCCGAATCATCCGACCGTAAATTGATGATATGATGCCAATTTACCTCTTAGCCAATGCAAGTAATTTTCCTGAAATCAAAGTAAAAACGAAGATTTAAATTTTAAGGTTATAAAATTAAAAGTGGTGAAGATAAAACTAAATTTCACGCACCTAACGCGAAATAAATTTCAATTAACAATTACCAAATTGTTTAATAATGTTTAGATGGCTTTAAAATGCAATTTAAATAAAGTTTGTAGAACAATTATTTTAACACTGTGATGTTGTAGTAACAAGTTAGTGCTATGCGGATTGCAGATCCAGCATTTTTGTACGTTAGAAGCGTATTTTCGCGAGGATCTCGGTTAGTACCGCTCGGTTACTTTTGGTCAACTTTGCTTAGTCCCCCACCACAATTTCTAATTTAACATAACCTCAAATCCTCGTCTTTAGAACGTTTAGAACTTGTTTAGAACCACTTCCAACTTTAAAATTTAAATTGTGGCCCACATTTGTACTAGCAAAGCAACCGCAAAAAATAACCACTGATTTTGAGCGGTCGCCTTTGGTTAACTTTGGTTGGGTAACTTTTTAACCAAAAACTACCTCCCCTCTAACCGTTCGTCGCGAAAATGACACCGGTTAGTTTTGGTCACTTTTGGTTAACTTTTATGCCTCGCGAAAATACGCCTTAAGGCCTGTTTACATTATAAAATTTCGCTTAAAATTTCACTTAAAATTTTCGTTAAAATTTCTTTAAAATTCCTTAAAATTTGTAGATTTGCAGATTTGTGTTTATACCTTAAAATTAACCTTAAAATCATTTTACGGAAATATTTGTTACACTTTAAAAAATAAATTGCACTCTTAATAAAAATTGGTTATTTTATAACATAATGTAGTATATTTATTTAAGAATTGACATAAAATAGTTATTTTATTATCTATATTCTATATTATACTTGATCAATTTCAACAATAATATAAAATATTAGAATACATAATTAAAATAGGTTAGTTATTTATATCATAATAATAACAGTGTACCTAGTACCAACGGAAAGCAGTGATACCACCTGACATCACCAAACACTCCATAAAACTCACTATATTTTACGTAAAACTTTTAAGGAAATAGGTGCCGTCCTAAGGTAAAACACCCAGCACTTGAACACCGCAAGAAATGGAACTAGTACTTGAACAGATTTTTGAAATTGTATTAATGCAAAAACCGAATATTCATAATAAGTAATATCCGTATTTTATAATTACTTGATGATTTAGCAATTGATTTCTATAAGTTTTTTTAAATTATAAATCGAAATAATTATATTTTTGTTAACTTGAAAGTTGGCATGTGGAATAGCCGATAAGCATGCTACTTTTGCCATCGAAAGTTACTACACCGTAAATCGCGCAAACACAGTTTTTAGGTTATGAACTTGAACTCGAAAAAACTAACATAAAATGATCACGTTTGTCCATTACGTTTGTCATACATAAATAAATCAATGTTGCCAAATGTATCTTTAGAATATCGATTGGATTTTTGTTTGATTTTGACTGATTTTTACTATTTTCACACGTGTTCAAGTACAACCACCACCGGAGTGTTCAATTAAGGCTGCGATTCAAAATAGATTGTTCAATTACAGCTGCATTTGAAGTATATTTTAAAAACCTTGTAAAAATATGATAATTTTATTAATTATTCCTTTTTTCTTTGCTATTATATGCAAAACTATCTATATTTTTATAAATAACATATTTTAATCAAATTAATCGAATTTTATTTGCTTAAATTAGAGTGAAATAGGTTTTACTTTCAAAACTGTTCAACTAGTGGGTGTTTTACCTTATTACGATTGTCTCGCGACAGTAATAACCTGGCTGTGACTGTGGCGCCATCTGTGGATGGGATGATCCTGTGGAAAGGAATTTTATTTGAAAGCATGCGCATTTGTTTCTGTTTTGTACTTAGAAATAGGATTACCAAATTTAATTATGACAGATGTCAATTTTCTGTAATGAACTTACTACATGAAATTACATTACTTTACGTTAACAATATTCTAGTATGTTATTTACTCTACTTCTACTACTATTTAAGTTATTGAATAAATTATTTAAAAATATAATGATCATTAATTAAAACGTGTTAAAAAACACATTCAATATTAATAATTATCTTAAATTCAATATATAACCTTAAAATGAAATTATTCAATGTTTAATTACTATATTAATATTAAGGTAAAATAAGTAAAACCATTGCCTAAAACCATAGGAGGCAATGGTAAAACTGTTGTATATGAGTATTATAATGTATGAGTTTTTAAATTCTCTTATGTGCACATTTATTTTTAAATAATATGTGCAAATTATATATTTCAACGGTTTTTCGCCTGTATGAGTTTTAAAATGATTTTTTTTTAAATTATTATTATGTGCACATTTGTAATCACAAATTTCACACTGAAATAAAATAAACAAATAGTAGATAGTATTACTGTTTATGGTCTATTATTGTACAAGGAAAAAATTTAAATAATAAAAAATGTACTTTAACGAAATTTTACATCTGTCAAAATTAAATTTGGTATTCCTAAGCATTTCCTAAGTACACAGCAACACCAAATGTGCATGCTTGGATACATAAAACAACTTCTCATAACCTCACTGTGAAGAGTCAAATTTTCTGAGAGTTACATCACCGCACCACAGATGGCGCCACAGTCACAGCCAGGTTATTACTGTCGCGAGACAATCGTGTCCTATTCCTTAAAATTCGTTAAAATTTCTCTTAAAAGTTCTTTTAAGGAAAATTTTAACGAAAATTTTAAGGTGTAAACAGTGAAATTTTTGTCTTATAAAAATTTTAAGCGAAATTTTATAATGTAAACAGGCTTTTAAGTGTACAGTTTTCCAGTGCCGTACTTAAATATTTAGCGATGAGTAATAATAATTGTGTTGATTGAAAATTGTAATAATAAAACCCAAAATTATTACCAATTGTAAATTTGCAAATAAAATAAAATTTTATCCTTATTATAGTGTTTTAGATCTATCACCACGACTTTGAGCCAACCAATTTTACAAATTATTTTATAATCTGGTGGTAGAGGACAATATTTATTTAAAATATTTTGCAATTTAATAAAATTGAACAACTGTGGTGGTCCTTCTAGACTGGGGGGGGGGGTATGAAATACACCCCAATTTCAAACACAGTTTGGGTTTGCTAAGCACACATAAAATTTGAATTAACACCCCCATTCACGAGGTGGGATTTATAAGATTTGTATTCAAATAGTCATTCTTATTACTAAATTAGAGTAGCTTTGTCTATAATAATAGTACTGACTGCAAAATTTAAACCTAATATAATTAGTTGCTAGAAAGATCTTCCTTTTTCGTGTTATTCATAAGTGCATCTCTAATTGATTCATTCAATTATTACATGCAAAAAGTATACTCGAAGGTGCAGTAACTATATCAATCACGTACTTCTCCTGTAACAACTAACCAATATCTAAAAGACCATATTATTCGTAGGCGCGACTCTGATTTGTTGATTTATTACCAATTAAAAAATGAAAGTACATCACCTATAAATAGATGTATGCATCCGATTTGTCATACTTCCATTATGATGCCGAAGGCCAGACAACCACATCAATGAAGCACTAGTATATAAATGTTCAAAGGCCGCCTGAATTCACCTGTGCCTATTGTGTAATTACTGCCATAGGGTATGCATAGGGTAAAAAAATAGGGTAATGGATTATCGAAATAATTATTATTAACAAAATTAATTGATATGCTAGATAGTCGATGAGGTTCGAAATCCACTTAACGTAACGTAGGCTAAATTAGAATTAAAAAAAGGTTCAACGTTGTTGAATTTACTGTATTCCTTTACATTCAGCTAATACTTAGGTAACTTAGCGTATAGCACATGGAATTGTTCATCAAACTTAAACCGAACAAACTTCGTACCTTAAGTACACTTATCGGAAAGCTTCCCAAAATAGGAGAGCGCTATGTTATTCCCTTTTTAGTTTTATTCCTACATTGGAAGGAGATTAATTTGGGTGTCTTAAATACGTGACGTAAACTAAACTTAAGAATTGCCTACAGAACTTTTATAACATTCAATCAAAGTTTTTTTTATCAAATTCTCTCCCAACCCTCCTTTATAACATTCACGATTAAAATTCTAATCATATAAGGTAACAACACTTTTAATCGACTTTAAAGCCAATTTTAATTCAAAACTGCATTAATTCCACCTATTTTTACGGTAGGTTTACATTATTACACAAGTTTTATTTTTATTTTGTTTAAATAATATTGTACATAAACTTACCTGGAGCCAAGTATTGTCAAGCTATAAGCGTACAGCATTTAAAGACTCGTTTGCATAATGTAGGCGCTTAAAATAGGCTTTGTTTCGTGCTAATTACAAGGGTAGCGTCTTAGAGCTGAATGAGCTTGATAAGGTAATCAACGCTGATTGGATAGAAGTTGGCAGAACAAAGCTGAAACTACTGAAAAACCGTGAAGTAAACATGAAACTGGAGGTGACATGAATTACTCACAAGTTTCCTTTAGTTTTGCATTCTATACAATATTTAGGTGCTTACTGCTTATTGAAATAATTCGGTTTAAAAATTGTATTCCTTGCAGGAAAACGTGTGCGTCACTTATTTCAACAATTAATTTGTTAATCTAAAATTAGTTTTAAGCGACGAAAGATATTTTTGTTGTTATTTGGGGTAATTTTGCGTTACATGCTAATTACCTTTGTTAATTTAAATGTTTCATGAATGAACAGCAAGATTTGCATAAAATAATCTCATAAAATATTGCAAGTTTGTTTTTGAAAACTATGAATTTTATAAAAGCGAGTTTATAGTTTTTTATTTGGAAAGCATAACAATAAAGTTCTGAAGGGTTGGTGCTTTGCATTTACTTTAAATTTTGCTAAAAGGCATGAAACGCTGTTTAGTTCTTAATACTTTTTGTTTTATTGTAGTTTTCTTCTTTCATGTAAACATTGTGAGTAGCAAATCTATTTTATCGTTTCTGAATCATGCCTGCAGGGAATTTTTCTTAAGCATGAATTTATTGCGAAACGTTTAAACTTTGTATTATCAAAATGTCAAGGTTTGTCATTTTAAGAAATTAGTTCCATTACTGAAACGTTACACGTTTACTTATTTTTAAATATTTAAGAAAAGTCAGACAATATAAATCGCTTCGGATTAAGGGCCGGAACAAAATGAAAGCTTTATATTTAATTTATCAAAGAAGAGCGACTGTTAAAATAAGGTAATCCGATTAAGCTAACAGTGAAATGTTGGACACGTAAAAGCCATTATAGCTAGTAAATGAAAATAAAACGATTAAAGGTACATTTTTTAAACTACACAAGTTCGAATACCAAAATATTGATTGTTAATATCTTGAAATAGCAAAGTATACGAAGTAAAATGTAGTAGAATTAAGCATTCCTTATCGAACGGTAGTAACGGAAATACTTGAAAGAGTTTAAAATATTTTTCAAGATTAAAGAGATCCATCCAAAACATCCAAAAACTTTTGACGGGTAGAATATATTATATCACGCCGACGAACATAAAATAAAATAAATATGCTCCGACTACGTATAAGTGAAGTGCTAAGGTTAATAAATTATAAACTTCTTGCATTTTCAAAAGCGTTTCGTTAATTTTCAGTGACGTCGAACTTTTATTTATTGTATAACTAATTGGATGGGTATAAATAATGCGAGAGGTAGCATTATTAAAAAAGAAGCAAAACCATACAACACAATAGAATAACTAAGCCAGTAAGTCATTATGTTCAATAACCAATCAGTTTCAGTTATCGATGTTTAGAATTGTTCCATGTTCCTGCATTGCAGTTGTGAAACTGCAGCGACGTCGCGCCGTACCAGGAAGTATGCAATCTCCAATTGTTTGATTGTGTCCGTTTTCAACATTTAGCACCCCTTTGTCACAGCATGTGTCACTTCTTATCTTCAGATAATAGCCCACTAATTCACGTTATCTTGAAGTACCTGGTAATTTAGAATTAAATAGTGTCGGAAAAGGGGTTCCTGCATCCGAATGTAATTTTAAATATTACTTAAAATCTTGTTGAAATTAAAATTGTCGTCTAATTTTAGATTTCTTAATTAAGTATAGAAATTTATTTCAATCGATAACAAACAATTCACAATTAACGAGCTTTATTGTTTTCAGGTTCAACAGCTACACAGCAAGAGTCAAACCAGCAAGAAAGCGGACAAGGATATCAACAGCTTCTCCAGCAAAGGGAAGAAGAGAACAGGCAGGAGGTGGAACGACTTACTACAGAAATACGAGCGCTTAAACTTCAGCTTTTGCAATTTACCAGTAAGTATACTTCCTTCTTAAGCCTTTTACGTCTCCAGAAATAAAAACGTTTTAATCTTAAAATCGCTTAAAACTTGAAAGGTGTCTGTTGTATTCTATACTTTTAATACAGTTAGCAATTTTTTGCTCATTTAAATTAACAAGCAATAATGCGTTACAAAATTACGTGACACATAAAATTTTTATTTGCTCTTATTATTTTATATTGCGTTTGATTTAGAACTCCATGTGTTCTTATAACAATTCTAGTGGAAAGATAAGTCATTTCTGACAAATAAACTTTATTGATATATCAAAATTTATTAGCTTGTTATTAGACCTATGTATGTATTAGTAATTTTATTTTATAAATAACAAACTAAATTAGATACTGTATTTTTAATTACTTTATAAACATGAAACAAATTTAAAGTGTAAATATTATGAGAAATGAAAGGCAAGCGCACGGCAGATCAAGTTTAATCTTGAAGTTATTGGGATCTATAATACTTTTAACCAGTTCCAGCCCACATTAATTGTGGGTGGTAAACGTTAAACAATTATGCGACATACACATTAATTACACATAGAGTACATTAAACAATGACACGGGGAACGTGGGAGTAAAATCATTATTTTATTTTTATTATTTATATTTCATTATTTCGAGTTTTAATAAAATACTAACATTATAATATTATAATAATTTAAGGTATTACATTATGTACATTATATTATAAGACAGTGACAATTAAAGTTTCAAAATCAAGAAGTAAATTTAATTATTTAACGATTCTAGCAGGTAATCTGCTCGTTCAGAATGAATAAAGTATTCTTGTGAATTTGCATGTTCTGGTAAAACATACACAGGCCGATACCGGAATGCCGGTGCTGAGAAAGAAACGGTTTTCACTCTGAACACTTCATGTCGTTAAGTACCAGCGCCTAGAGGCACTCTCGGCGCTTATTTATGTGATTGTACTGCGCACACCTCCATTTGTTACTACGTGGTATTGTCGGAACCGATAATCTGAAACCAGCAGCCTGACTCAACTCTGTGTCTACCTTTACAGGGTGAAGTATGGAGGAGGGCGTTTTAGATAATACCAACGTTGTTGAATTGATTATAATATTTCGACAACTGTGTCCTATATTCTAATTCATTGTATCGAGATAAATTACGTATAAAGAAATTGTCACAGTCTTTAAGTGTGACAGCTTAAACTATGAATTGATAAGCTATCGGTAGACCACATAATGAAGCGGGGGATCCGATGGGGGTAGTAGGCCATTTTTAAACAATGTATTGATAATTTTGCTCAGCCATTTAGTTTTTTTTTACATTTTAATGTTATCTAGCATCTAGCTGGTTTAGAAAAATGTTGTAAGGTACAAAATTGGAAATCGTTAAAAACTGTAGAGAAAACCACTTTTAATTTTCTAAATTTTGTAATATTTCTTTTCCCTGGAGATGATTTTACGCAAAAAAATTATGAAATAGTTTTGATGTTCTGATGTTTATTTTTGAAAATACAATGTTAAACTATTTTATAGCAAATCTTCATACTTCAATTTGGAAAGCCGTAAAATGTGGTTTAAATGCTTCTTTTGATATTGCTTGAACATATTTGAATTTGTTAGAATTAGGTAGTAGGAATTGCCATAATTTATTAGACAGTCCTTGCCAGAGAACTTTGGTGTTCGTTCGTTCGTTATCAGCCTTTTTCCGTCCACTGCTGGACATTAGCCTCTCCATATTATGGAGGTTTGGTTTGGCCATAACCCACCACGCTGGCCAGACGGGTTGGTGAGTAGTCCGCAGATCGATTTTGGACTATAGTTGTTTTACATCCGGTAGCAGCTTGCTAGGCTAGCATTCAGATGTGCCTGTAGCCCTGTTTTTGTTAACGGTGGCAATTTGTCAACTCAGGGGGACCGCCGGCTTAACGTGCCCTCCGAAGCACGGAGACTTGGTCATAAGAAAGTTTGACTCTCCCCGGGTTTGAACCCGGTACCCCGCATTCACATCCAACTGTGTTAGCTGCAAGGCAATGACCGTCTCTTTGGTGTTATGCCATCCTAATCCCACCAATTACAGAAACTGTTTTGGTTACATAACCGGCGGTGCTTATGTACGATTATGCGTGAGATATGAATGAAAATCTAATTCAATATTTTTTTTTCATTTTCATAAATACCGGGTGACCGGCCGCCGATGTGAACTTAGGAAATTAATATGGGAAATTGATTTTTCCTTAATTTCTACTTCCCATCAAAACGGATAAAAATGAAGATTGTATCAATTTAAAGAGATTTTTATTCCGCTTCTAGAGATACCTAACACTTGATATTTTGTTCTTTAATTACTGTTAAAAACTCACCAATAAAATATAAATTAGCCCATTTAAAACAATTTTAGTTGCCTTATTTGAATTCTATTGCAATTGTTTATATTTGAAAACCAATAATTTTCAACAAGTTAAAAATAACTTGTGGCTGCGTTCATTTTTGCTCAAATTTATTGTAATAATACAGTAATTTGTTGGAAATTTCAAACAAAGCAACTAAAAAATTTTTAAATACGCTATTTTACATTTTATTAGTGAGTTATTAAAAAAAATTAAAGAACAAAATATCAAGTGTTATGTATCTTTAGAAGCGGAATAAAAATCTCTTTCATTTGATACCATTTTCATTCTTATCCGTTATGATGGGAAGCAAATACTGTAATTTGTTTTGTAAATACTATGAAATTTTAATAAATACAGTGAACTTTTCTCCTTGATTAAAATTCATTGATTCAATGAAAATTTTCATTGCATTTAGGATAGTTTTTGATTTAGTTTACATAACCAAGGTCGTTAAAGGCTGCTGAATTTCTTTAAATTCAATTGAAAATTGAGAGCTATTGAATTGCCATGATGTAAAGTATAAAAACAGCATAACAGAATGGTGGTCCAAATGGTGTGCAGCTACCACAATTCTATATTGTCGACCCCATGTTGAATTAATTTTACATGAACGCCATTTTAAAATCTAAACTCATTCGTGGAAGAGCTAAAACGAATTATGTAAACCCAGAGGACCCATTACCAATTTATCTAAACTGCAACGATTGACTTTGTATCAAATTATTGTTAAAATTGAAGTGCCAAGAAACTCAAAGGAGTTTTACTTACCAGGGAAACCTATATCTGACCAGTCACCAATTTGGAAAATGCAAGTAAATAAAAAATAAGGAAATCGAAAGAGGTATTCTTCATTTGCGAATGCTGCTTTCTTGGGACAAGGTACGTTCAGATACCTATAATTCAGAAGATGATCCTATCTTAGAAGAAAAGTTGCATTTAAAGTTAATTTTATTTGTACATGTGGACAAAATTGTGGGAGTGACAATGCGGTTACGCAACCAATTTGTAACACTGCAATAAAATTAACTTTAAATGAAATATTTGTCAAAATGGGACGCATTGGAATAAATACTGAGGCTGAATTCATACAAAAATTCTTCTTTTTGACATATTTCTAATATTCTTATTTCATCGACACTATACAGTAAAGTTTCGTTTAACATACTTAATCGTCCCAAACTGACAAAGTCATTTGACGTTGCTTTCCTTGGAAGTTGTTCTGCTTACTTCTTCCGTCTGATACCCGCCTGAGATATGTACAGTTTCAGTAATGTAAAAAGTAACTTTGTTCTGCTTTCACCACCATATAGCTTCATATAAAATCTATCTCAATAAGTCACTGGTATAAGTCATATTAAGGTGGGATCCTTTAGGTCAAATCCTTTTGTAACCTACAAAATTAAAGAATACTTTTTAGTGACATTTTCAAATATTGAATTTTTGGTCAAGTTCAACAACTAAGACCACTGGAAAATTTGAAATCATAAAATACGACAGTTCTCATATCCTTTATTTGGAACGAAACAGATGACATTACATAATAAGGTTTCGGTATCCACCTACAATTGCTTAGCAAATACCCAAGTGAAAAAAGTTTAAGCTTCAATTTTATTTGGGTAAAATTTAGGTTATAATAATAATAGCAACCACGGATTATATAGACAACAAAAGCTACTAATACAAAAGTTTATTTAATATTTGTAAATTTGAAACAAGATATCATATTATCAGTAAAACAAGGCTACTGAGCATACATAATAGCATTTTTTGCATAACGATTTCCCTAGCTACATAGATGTTTAAACTAAAATTACAACGAGGTGGAAAACTAATTGCTATGTAATATGCAAGAAGAGAGGCGGTCACGCAAGTTGACTATGAACGCTAAATATCCGCCCGGTTCGAATCCGAGTCAAGTAAGAACTGTATATTGTATAATGACCGTCTCCTCTCGGAAGGTAATGGCAAACCACCGAGGGTAAAATATGCCAAGAAAATCCTTTACTGTTAAAAATTTAATACTAATGAGGTCACGATTCCTCAGTCACGAGGATGCGACTGGATAGAGGGATACAAGGAGAATCAATTAATTTAGTATAATCTTTTTTCAAGCTAAACCTTTTTTCAATCCAGAATTGTTTTCAATAACCTGCAGTGCTTATAAATTTTTTGAACTAAAAGTGTAACTTTTCGCTTACTTTATTTTTAGTCGTTGAAGTCAAATTAAGATGCAATCATAAAACAAATTAAAAGCCCCCGTTGTTACTTATCCAGGAACAAAGAGATTTTATGTAAGTTAGGAGAAGCATTATTCCATGCAATATTTACGAAGGTTTAATTTTAATGGCGGTCACGTTTGTGTTATCGCTATAATGAAATTGTTTTACAATTTGAATGCCAGAATTTTATAGCTAAATCTACCATCACCTCATCCATAATTAATGTATAAATAATGGCGCATTTAGAATGATTGTGTAACTTGTTGGAAAACATTTATTTTTTAAAGGTAATAAATTCAGTTTTCTTTTTCAACAGAGGAATAATTTTTTTACGAGTAAACATCGAAGATATTTGGGACTTATTTAAGGGTTATAAAACAAATATAAAAGAAATGTAACGTGGTACCATTTGGTTGACTATTTTCGTTGCAAATTAAAGCAAATAAAATGAAATCGGAACCAATTTATAAGAGCATCCTGAAGGAAAGAAATTTATGTTATTCCGGTAACGTGGCGGTTTTTGTTCAGATTTCTTTTTCTTAAACAAAGCTATTTTACTACATTTTCAGCAGTTTGGGATTGCTTTAATTGCATAGCTATTTGTTCTATGTACTCTAGAGATTTTTTGAACTTGTGTTACAATCTCCATTAATAAGAAAAAAACGCAGTAACGTATTTAAACGATTGCTCTACTCGACTAATGATCATTCCTTGTGGTTTTTTAAATTTAAAGGACCACGATAAATTTAATTAAAATTAATTATTCTCAAATGAATATTAAAAGATTTTTTCTCAAGTTTTGCAGCGAGGTTCTCAAAGACCCTTACTGAACTGGCACGACGAGAAAGTTAATTTACAGTTAGTGATTTGACCTAAATCCGTGTTAAAAAATGTTTTCTAAGTTTGTAATCAAAGACAAATCGGTTTCAGTAAAAGCCCAGTTCACAAAGAATGAAACCCTTAATACTGCTAGTAGAGTAAGGAAATTATAACATAAAAGAACTTTAATGAATCGGACACAAAAGGACACGATAATGCCAAGTTAATGAAAGCCATTAGAAATAGCAGATCTAAGTGGTACGAGACGAAGCAGAGAGACTAAAGCCCTACGAAAACTTTAATTAAAATCTTCAGATTTCCGCTTATCATCATCATTCACTGTATTTTGTTAAATATTTAAGCCTTATTTAAGAATTCCAGTAGGTATATTAATCTGGAATTAACAAAAAAGTTAATAGAAACTAGAAATGCATGCATTTCCATGCAGTTTAATTTCAAAATGCACTCTTTTTAAATATCATTTTTATTATTCTTATTTTTTAATATAGAGCAGACATGTAAATAGAACGGATTTGCGCTGAAATTCTATAATAGTATAAGCTTTAATTTTATTTTTCGTTTTTCTTTCAATTATTTGTACGAAACTATATATTAATTAGAGGCATGTTTAATTAATGGCGAATTTACACATTGAAAACTATGTTTACCAAATAAAAGAGATTTAATTAAAAACGTTGTCTCTTTTTATCGCTCTTTGCACATTAATTATTTATAATTATTTCCATAAATATTTCCTTTGAATATTCACAGCACCATTTAAGAAACAATAAGATTTTTGAATTACATTTCTTTTATTATTTCTTAAATTGTCTTGAAATATAAAAAGATCAAAATCTTAAATAAAATTTGCATATTTTGAGGTAAATGAACGAAAACTTTTTAAAATTACTTTGTGTGATGTTGTGTTTAATTAAAAGATCATGAAATATTACACTGGTAGAGAAACAATAAAATTCGGGACAAACTTAAAAGTAAGAAAATACGAAGTAAAGGTGGAAAATAGAAATTGCCAAACTGGCAGATAAATCGTAAAAAGTTAAAATGTGTGCGACAAATTTTTGATGTATGTGAGTATTTTTGGATATTTTTCACTACTAACTGGGTACCTAACAATATTACGAGAAATTGCAGTGATATATTTAGTTGGCAAATTTTCAGCTATCGACAGTGCTTTGTTAACTTTGTTTCTCTTTGTAACTCTACAGAAAGGTTATTGATGATTAAGCTATTGTAAGTCAAAATTTTATTTTATTACAGAGTAAACAATATAGATTTTATTTCCATAATAATAAAGTGGAGCTAAAACTCATTAATCATGATTAGTTACTTACAGTTTACAGAAGTACGATGTTATCAAGAAAAGGTTTTCCTCTAAGGAACTTGGGGTAGGTACCTACAATAAGTTTTAGCAACCAATTCAGCATTTAAAGTCGACATTATTGAAGATTATGGTGATAGTAAAGTTGGAACCGGCACAATAATCAATTACACCGATTAGATCTTAATGAACATGTATTGAATTCTTTATTGAATGTAATTCAATGTTTTATTACTTTCAATATAACTTTCCGTGCAGTTCTGTTGATAGCTAAAGAAATCGATGCACATAAAGGAAGTGTTAACGGCAAAATTACGTGATAAGTAAATTGCTTCGTGTCGACGTTCTAGTTTTGTAAGGTTCTTTCTCTCAAATTTACATATTACTTAAGAAATGGTCATTTTTAAAAGGAATTTAAAATGTTTATTTTAAAATTATCGTAGAATCAAAGCAGGAACTCAAATTACCTACCCTACTATGGCATTCAGTATGCAAGTTAGGGTCGTGAAATCTCAGATGCAGGGTTGCTTATTTTAGAAGTATTTTTAGCCAATATAGTAGAAGATGTAAATATTGAAATATGGAAATATTATAGAGAAGGCGTAGATATAAGATCGGATTGAGCAACAGTTATGATTTTGAAGCAAATAAGGAGAACCAAATATACATAGGTACCTACTATACTAAGAGTACAGGAGTACAGGAAGGAGTACAAGATCAGTTGAAAATTTAACTAAAATGTCCATGTAAAGTAATTTAAGTGCTAATGGACTAAATAACACAATATTGTGGTAAAATAAAAACATTTAAATTTGCCTTTGAGATACACTTGAAACGAATGAATATACTCGAAACGACATTTATAAAAGAAAAGTTACATTATAAGGTTAAGTTATCCTTTTATTTCAATTATACCCTTTTCGTTGAACGTTTCTCAAACGATACTTGAAACTAAATCGACTCCTCAAGATTTCTAACCGAACGATGAGCTTGAACGATTTATTGCACAACACTGTACAAATAGACGGATTTCGATGAAGACAATCTTCCACTCTACGAAAATCCATGCAATTTATATCGGAAATTAAAGAGTCAAGTGATTATTTTGATTAATCTATTAAATGTTTTCGTACCATACTTCAGTTGGTAAGTAAAGTTGAAATTGACAATCTAAAATTGAGAGTGGTGTGGGTTCAAAATATTGAAAATAAAATATTTAATCAGAAAAGATTACAATAATAATAATAATAATAATAAATCATACTAACTAAAACTGAAATAAATAATAAAATAAGAATTTTTATGACCAACGAAGAAAAGTCCGTTAAAGAAGATGAGGACTTAGAAAAAATTGATAAAAACATATCCGCTGGGTGCTATATATAGCTTACAAAAATAAAATTAACGAGGATTTCTGAAGAGGAAACATGAAAAAAAACTGAAGGAAATTCGTGAACGATATTTGAGAGCCAAATAAAATAGAAACAAGATTAGAACAGGATCGTCGATGAATAAGAAAAATGAAATATGTTGTGATTCCTGATTACACAAATTACGGCATACTTGACAAGTAAATTAAAGGAAGTGTTAGCATCAAACAATGAAGTTAAGACGAATAATGCATTTTGTAACACAAATTGCTCGAATTTGGGCCGCTTGCTCCGCTGGCTGATCTACGATGGAATGGTAGACAGGCCAGCTAAGGGATTACACCCCCGTCCAGTGCTAGAGCTTGGGTTGCGCGGACGCGGTTTATAGGTTTTTCTGTTGTGACTCAGGAGATCGTTTGGCAACCAACTAAGGAAAAAATTCAAAGAACACAGTCGAGTTCAAAGATAGGGTTGACAATGTTTTATTCATAAACTCCAATCGGAGACACAAAACACACAAGAAATCAAGTAAAATCCAGGATACCCTGGGACAATCAAATAAAAAATGAATAAAAAACTAATTTGCGCATCTAGGGGATTACTCAACGCAGATATAAAAACGTTGGTAAAAATTGACGGCAAGTAACACAATCGCAAGTGATATCATTAAATAAAATTAAATACAGTAATTCTCTTTCAATTTACCCTTCCACCTCAATCCGTTCGATTCAACATTTCAATTCTTTCGGAACCTCTGCAATATTAATGGTTCATCGTTTAAACTGAATTTCAGGTGTAAAGCTAAAAATAACAAAAACTGCACACAATTAAACAAGAATCAATTCACCTGCGAACGGCAAACGTCGCGTCGTCGATGTAAAATATTGAGAAAAAGCTAATATCCTAAATGCGCTTCCACAAAAAAACTAATTAATGGTTTTCCAGCCATCCCACGCCGTTTTTGCTGTTCTAACCACTAGAGATGGAATAATGGTATAGGCTCATGCTACCGCTGCGACAGAAAAATCCGTCGATATTGGAGTGGAGTTCGCATGTCTTCCCAACACGTATGGGTAAATTGTCAAGGGAGAAGGTCAAACCTATCTCACCACTTCTTAAAAAGACGCAAAACTGCGACGAAGATAGGGGATAAATGAACGTTGATCAGTCCTGCCCTCTCCATTGATTCCATACGGGAATGTTGAACCCAAAAACAAATTTCCAACATCGGTAAAAACGGCCGCCACAGCTGGGTCGATGAAGGTCACAGCAGGTGAAACAAGATAACCAAACTGCTGGCCCAGATCCATAAAAATAAGTATGCTTGGTGGATAACATAACCAGATGGGTAGTTGGTTATCACACACCTGTGCACCGCTCAGTAATCCACAACTGAAATTGGGAACCAAAAATTGACGTCACAGAAAATTAGACGTGGTAGTAAACAAGAGCTAAAATTTAGCAATATCAAACTTCCGTTCTAGATGGAAAATATGTAATGCTTACCCACAAATGTAAAACTGAAGGTAAAATAAAAGATCACTTCAATATAACAAATAATTTGTGGCTTTTGAAACATAAAACATTACACGAACGAAAATGAAACTTCCACCTTTCATGAAGATAAGCGGAAGAATGACATTTGATAAATTTTGAAAAATTCAAAACGCTTGTGTGTGTTTGAAACACTCATAGGGTGGTGCATAGATTTCCAGTCAATAGATTTTCACTTGGCATTAGATAAAAGGTGAAATTGAAATTTTCCAACGTTGTTAATAAATATAAAAATTTATTAAGGAATAATAAAAAAAAAACAATAGCATTTGAAATGCTACAATTTTTAGGGACTAATTAAAACTGAACAAATTTTTTAAAATTCAGACGAAACGGAGATGAAAAAGACTGTTGAGTTGAAATTAAGGAAGAAGAATATAAAAAATGACTTGACTAAAAACAACCAATTAGTGGAATTACCTAAAAAAAGCAAATATTTGTTGGTATTCATAAGTAGTCAGGAGTTAATAACGTTCATATTAATTTAAGGGAGCGAATTGTGCTCTAAACAGTAGAAATAAAAATATTGGAAGGCAGGTTGATTAAATTAGGGACCTGGATAGATTGTATTATTATTTTAGGTGTTAACAAGTGCGACAGATCTACAACAACATAAAGTAAAGACAAATATGTCGAAAAGTAATTGACTTACAACAATTGTTAAATTGGAGCCGAAAACAGGATATTCTGTTCAAAAACTTCATGTTGCCAACCATAGAAGGGTTTCGCGTCTTTTTGTGAATCAATTATTATCGATTGCGATGAGTTAACCTGTAGAGCTTTTATAAATCAGCAACAATTGAGCTGATAAATTCGAGTAATTTTGGGAACACAGATGTGGGAAATTTTATACTCATAAAATTTTGGATATTCGAAAAACGCAATAAATTAATTAAAACCCTTTCATGATTGATGTTATTTTATAATACGATGGTAATTTAGTCATTTGGAAAAGATTTCAATCTGAGAATATTTCAAGAGTAACAAGAACTGACGAAAAAGTTGATGATTTTTAAGTTACGTTTTATCCACCGAGATAAAAGAATTTTGCACCTGGACTTAATGGTTCCAAAAATGAATGCAAAGGAATTGATTGGTTTGGTACACTTTTTGATAGTTTTTATCAAAGGCGAGACAAATCATAACTTGCAGTGCGAAAGTTGAGTGACCTACATAATAACATGAAGGAGGCATCATTCCTGGTAGTAGTGGCGGTAGTAAGGTATGAACTTTCATTTTAGAAAATTGGATTTCTTATTTAATGCGATTGTATCAAAAGAATGCAAAGAATTTGAAATATATCATCGCATTTATGTCATGTTTTTTTAATCATCAGCTCTAGATGATAATAACAACTGCTTTATTTGAATTCAACATAGAAAATTAACGAAGCAATGCACAAGAGTCTTTATGTAAAATTGAGAACCGCTGAACTAGTTAACAATAATAATGTTTCTATATTTCTTTTCACTTTGTTCTTGTATTTGAAAAATAATTGAAGTTCAGAAAATTTACTTTTTAACAATATACCTACTAATTATATGAGATTTCTTAAAAGTATGGAATAAACAATGAATCAGATTTACACCAGAATAATATTGAAATATCTGCATCAAAAAAACTTTCACTAGCCAAACTTCGGTAACCACAAAACGATAAGTTAAAAGAATAAAAGGGATAAAAGAAGAAGCAAGAAATGATATTTTCAACAAAAATTCCAAGTAAATCCATAAATCAATAATTAAATACCTGCAAAACTCAAAGAACTGAGAAAGTTTCCTGTACGAATAATTTAAATTTTAAAGAACACCAAAGAACATCTGCGAAAAATTTTTATTTCTGGAAATTCAAATAGAATTAACTTTTTATGGAACAACTTACGTGTTAGCAATAAATTTTCTTAAAATTACGCAACCTATCCGAATTTATGTATTTCTATTGAAAATTTATTCGAAAATAGAATTATTTTATTTGAAATTAATTCAAGTTGAAATATAAATAGAAAAAAAAGGTACTAATAAAACCTAGTGCAAATTTAAATAAATTGAATTACTTTTAGAAGATTCTATTTTGTATAACTTGAAGTTTCAAATTTCATCTAGCATTGCTTTTACATTTTTATTCAAGTACGTGCACTTTTGAAATCAGATATATTTTCACAGACGTTAAAGAAAACTAAATTACCTACTGCGAATATACATTACGAAAAACTAACTGTATTTTATTATTAATGTAAGGGTAATTGAAAAATGTACCTTGATTGCTTTTATAGCTGTCTTTCCCTACTTTAACTTTCTAAATTAAAAAATTCTAGTTGACATTACTCGGATATACAAAAGCTAAAAATGTTATTCAAGTTTAATCTATTATACAAATATTGCAATAAAAAGTGGAAAATAGTTGTTTTTCAATAATTATTCTGACACTTAATTTAAAATATAAAATTTTAAAGTTTTAAATAAATATTTATTAATAGGAGGAAAGGCAAAAGTAAACATAAGAAAAGAAGGATATGGATGATATACGTAATTAGAAAAAGCCAATGAAAAAAAAATTGCGGATGAGTGTCAAAAACTTTCACATGTAGTACATAAGTAAGTGTAGTTTCACATAAGGGAAGCTGGAAATTGTATTGATATATTATATTCACTTGCACAAAAATTAACGGCGGTAACCAGAAGCAGGCAACCTGATTTCTTTCTATTAGTACCCAAACATTATTTTCTAATTTTTGGTATAGCATGGGTACCGCAAGGTGATTAAAAGTTTATATTTTGTAACACTTAAATTTAATAACAAGGAGAGAGAAGAAAATGTTGAATGTATAAAAGAAAAGGGAGAAGTTTAATTAATAAAAAGTTGATGAAGCTGGAACATGCAATTTTAACCATATTTTGCGAAGAAGTCATTGAACGATCTCAACAAAGCAGGCAAAAAGATGTCAATTTCTGGTCTGGATGTTGATGAAGCTAAAAATTACATTTGTTCATTGAAGTTATTTGTAAAAAGTTTTCAAGTGTGAAGAAAAATCCAAAGATTTGAGTAACGAGATCGAAGAAAATTATTATGAGTTAAATAAACGAATAAGGATAAGAATATTCTCGGATGGTGAATAGGGGTGAGATTTACTTTAAGGTACAGGAAAGTTTTGTATTGAGGTAGTAAACATATTCATTCGATTCCTTAGTTAACGAACTCTGTCAGCAAGAAAATATGTATAAGGAAATAAGTAGAAAGGTTTAAATTTCTCCTAGATATAGGAGAAGAAATTACTTCAGAGAAGTTCACAAAGATCGCATTATTAAGTTCCTTATTTATTTTTACTGTAATGATATTATTAACTATAAGCAGGATAAATGAACGAATTAAAGAACATCTCAAAATGTACGTGCAACCGTTTTAATAATTTTTAAAAAACGAAAATTACTAAAGAAAAATTAATTATTACGTAAATTAAAAATTACGTTCACGTACGAATATAACCTAATGATTTTCGTAAAAATAGCGAATTCAGTTTCTAATTAAATATTTAATAAACATCGTTGATAATGCCATCACGAATATCTCCATTGTAGACACAATTTTCCCCAAAGAATTATAAAAAAAATATATAAATGGTCATATCCGTGTCCAGATTAGAACAAATTCAAAAATTAGCAACAAATATACAATTTAAAATTCTTAATAGATTACAATATTGTTTCAACTTTATATCCGATTCAATTCCTATCACTTTCATGAGAAGGAAAGGCAGTCTTAAAGGATAAATATTAGAACTTGCCAATTTTAATCTATTCCTGATGCTTTCAACGATGTCAAAGTATAAATATTGATTTTCGAACAGTGTAGTGCTACCTGACAATTTCAGTGTACCTACCTGCTTAAGGGGGGGGGGTATTAAAATTCTATTTATTTTTATTTTTTTAACGGAATGCATAACATCTCAAGAACATTGTGTCAAAATTTCAAGTCGATCGGAGTAAAATTGACGACGTTATGAGTATTGTTATACCTGAATACCATATCTTTTATAAGTTTTTATCAAAACTTCAAAGCGATTTTCCCACAACTCAGGTTTTCAAAGTCGGTGACCCTCATAACTTCAAAACTACTGCACCGATCCTTTTGAAATTTTGAACACTATTTCTGTACATAATTTACAAGGTAACGCTGGAGAGTTTTTTTTTTAATTTGTTAATATTTTTTATTTTACAACAACAAATTAGCCAATTGTATTCGCAAAAATCGCGTTTTTCCCTTTAAAGTGTTCCCAAAAAGTGAAAAATTTAAATTTCGAAAAACCCTCCCAGGATTACCTGGGGAAATCGATTATCTAACGAAAGAACTTTGATTTTTTGATTTCCGATGATCCAGCACCGAGTTATGAGGGACACCGCAATTCTACTTTTTTCCGAGACGCTTCCGAATAATTGCTGCCATGCCGTATTTTTAATATTTCTTCATGAAAATATTACACAATATTCTTCGAATGTTATACTTTAATGTACCATTGGTTTTAATAAATAGATTTTAACTGTTTCTTTAAAAAAAATTCACAAAAATGTGCCTTTTTTTGCACGAATTAACCCTACCCCCCCCCCCTTAAAGAATGCTGAGTTAAAAGGAATTTTTTTTAAGTAAATTTTAATATAAGAAACTGCAAAAGAAATTTTCAAAAAAGAATTTTGTTAAATTAATATAAAAAAATAATAATATACTCATTCCCATTATAGCCACGATATTCTGCGTAGTAATCAGAACTTTATTTAAGGATGAAGGAGGCAAAATGTGAATAATAAAAGGACAGCGGCAGGAAAAGTAAAAAGAAGCAATAGATTAATTTCGGAGGGGTGGGGGCTCACTATTCGATGTCCTTTTTTAGGCCTTCCAAGAGTTGGCAACCCTAGTGGGAATCATTACCATACTTGAAGATCTTACGAATTTATTTAGTCTTTGGCTTCATGTGAGGTCCATATTAGTTCAGCATTCGGCCATCTGCTAGGGTAGAAATCGTCGCCATTATATAAAGGAAATATTTGTTCTGATTTTCTCTTTACATAAGAGACTCAAAACAATAACCAAATAATTTAATGTGGAGAATATTAAAATATAAAAAAGGGGTAAAATAATAGTAAAAAATGGAAGATACAGGGGTTGTTGCAGAATGGATATGTTGCAGGGCGTTGGCATAATTATAAGGAATATATAATTCGTTCTTTACTTTTCCTAAAAATAAAACTAATTACTATGGAGTTTCACAAACATAAAATGAATGACTGGCTTTTATAGCTTCATACTTAAACTTAAACGTGATTCTTATCACGTTTACTACCCATAAAAATGATAAGGATTTTAGCTGGTAGATTGAGTACCCACTGAACTAATGGTAGTCACCAATGCCCCAGTTTCTGATATGTATTAAATTTACTAGCTCACAACATTATTAGTCATATGCGGCTCTGTGATGAGGCATAATGAAAATAAACAACATTTTTATTGTACTAATAGTCATACATTTCGGTTATACACGACTTCTTATGTTACTAACAGACAGACAGGCAGAACTAATTTCCAGAAACGAATATTCGTCCGTTCGGTTCTATGTTGGTGTCAATTGGTGGAATTGGGTGTCACGCGTTCTCCTTCCACACCTACGGCCCGACAGTTTGGCTCCTCCTAGTCAGTAAGGAAAAATCAAGGTCTACTTCCGTGCAATGCACAAATAACCTTTACAAATCATATTATCAAAATTCACACTATTAGGATAATATCTGAAGTTATCTTAACATATCGACTTTGGTTAAGAAAATATATTTAGAATTACATTTTCTATAATATAATAAATTAAACGGCCATATCGATAGTCTTTCTATCTTGGGATTAATAAACTTTTCATCCAAGCTTCGTATTGTGAGAAATTCTCCTCTATTTTCTATTGATTTTCACAAGATAACAAATTATGGTACGAAGTAGTACTAACCGGTGTCGAAATTTGCAGTTTAGCCAACCTGCATGTTGTTAAATTCTTTAGTACCTCAATCAGGGATTTAAACAGAAATTAAAAGAAAATTGGATCTTTAGTAGCTTTTTTCTGTACCCCCTTAGGGAACTTAGACCTTTTTATTCCAGTTTGATGTATTTTGAGTGGTTTATATCGAAGTAAAAGTTCCTATTGTAGCTAAGTTTACTTAAGTTTTAGTTACCAACTGAAACAAAGTAAGTACATAGTCCAAAATTTTTTTTGCTATGAACCGAAGCCTACTACCGATAGATTTGTACATCATCAGCGAATATTGATAATACTAACGATGAAGCTTCCAACAATAAACAAACGAAAATCGTTTTCTTTGTTATACTTCGGTATTGGTTCTGTTGTGAACACACAAAAGCGTTGCGAGTGTTCATTGTTGCTGTGTTAGGAATTAATATTTATGGGATGTGTGATTTTTTCGAGGGAGTACTACGATATGAAGAAGTCACTTAATAATATTATTATAATAATAATGGTAGTTATAATAAGTTGTGCAACGTCTCGAATTTTATTGAGTTCATCTTCAAGACTAATTGCATTATAAACAATGAAGCTATAGTAAATTATTGCAATTTCTTAAAGAAATAATTCTCCAAAACGTTGATGATGAGATGAAGGTGAAGGGTATGAGAGTTAATAATTTTTTATCACGTTCACTGCCACCAAGTATGACTCATGGCAGCGACGTGATAAATTTGTAATTCAAAGAGAATAATTTGTTCGTTTGCCTGTAAGTCCAAACTTCTGTTCCTTTTCAGTTAAACCGCTTTTCTTTTATCATTTTGAACTACATCATGATTAAAATTACAGGAATTAAGTGAAGTTTTACAGAAAAATATGTATTATTTTCCATTGTGTAAACTAAAACTTTGTTATTATTTTTGTTTCTTATTTCGTACTTTATAGAAAATTCAATTAGTGTAAGAGACACGTCCTTAAATAATCCAATGGTGGAAAGGATTTAGCGTACCTACTGGTCAAGGATTTTGATTAAATAAAATTGTAAGTTTCTTTTAGGAATGCGACAAAGAATGTCAGTAATTTTTGATGCGATGTCAGAATTAGGGATTTCCAATTTGCGGTTATTAAAACTCATTTCCTATAAGGAAAACAAGAATTTTCAATCATAAATACTTTCGTGAAACATACTTAATTTTCTAAAATGAGTAAATTTAAAACATTTTGTGGCGGTATTAGCTCAAGTTACTTAAATACACATAAAACTGTAATTAAGATGATGAAATGAAAAACTAAAGATTAAAGAACTTAAAAGCGCTGAAGACTAATAAGCATCGCATAGTAAAGTCTTGATTAATTTTGTGAGCAATTTTCCGCGAAGCTATCTCAATAAATTTTAAATCTCAAGTATTAAACACACTTTTGTACTATTTTTCATTATAGAAAGTACACAGTTTCATTTCTTAATGTAATGTTGTAATATACAACAGCGGGTAAAATAAAATATTTCTTTTTAGTATATTTAGCAATATTAGCTTACTTACAATAATACCTAAGTTTTGCGACAATAACTTACAAAGTAGTTTAGAAAATCAAGACAAACACGACGTACTTAATTAAATTGAACAAATGAAACATGAATACATACAGGAACTGTAATTAAGAGGCTACATACATACGTAAGAACCGGGCAAACTAATGCAACAGCGAGCTTTTGCATAGATAAAACTTGGAGATTTAGTAGGCTTTTATACAAATTAACAACCTCGTCTTGAGCAACACTATACATACAAACTTGCATTTGTATTATTTTACAAGACATTCTCCAAATTTATATGAGAAGTCAACATATTTCACGCAGTATATTTATATTCTCTTCTAAATTAAAATCCTTTACGTTATCCGTTCAACCGAGAAAACTATTAAAAGAAAATTTTGTAGGAGTGAAAATTTATATAATTTTTATCGTTTTGTAAAAAAGGACAATTGAATTCTAGAAGGTTTCGTATGAACAAGTTAAACGATATCAAAAAAGAAATTCTTTTGATACAATTTCGTATCTGTTGTAAAACTTTCTGTATCCATAAAAATTTAGTATCTCATATACGTACCTATATGAAAAATATATTTAACTTCGACAAGAAAGAGAAATAAAATAAAACTAGTTACATAAAGAGATTGTAAAAATTTAAATCCACAGATTTTTTTAAATTGAGATTTCAGCATGTCAAAGTTACACTTTTTTTACGTTAGAAGCTAAGAGAATTTTTTACTTTCAGTTATTAGATTCGTCTGAAAATTAATAGGATTCTTGAACAACGCCGGGAAGTTTCCACTAAAAAGTTGTGTATCCTTTTGGAACTGCTATCACTTATCACCATCTATATTTCATATTATGAATTATTTTAAAATAAATTGCAAGTTAGTGTTAATGTAATAAATTAATGCTTGTAATGTTTCGTCAAGCATCAGTGGTGGCGTGATGTGACCGCTGGTTGAGTTACAGAGCGGAAATTCTGGGTTCAAATCGCGGACCGTACAGAATTTCTTAGCTCGGCCTTCCAGTGGACATCCAAACACTGTTGGTGTTATCTGTACAGGATATGATACTTGTATCGACGTCATTACCTTTTAGTTATATTAATCTAAAATGACTGTTCAATTCAATCCTGTATTACAACTTACAATTTTTGATAAAAATAATTTTTTCAGTTGTCGAAATGTTTTGGAAAATTATTTTAAAGTATAGAAAGTATAGTAAATATGATCAGTTATAATATCATGTGAGATTTTGAATAATAATTCGGTTATTTTAACGAAAACTTAATAACAATGTTCTTATGGGGGACTTGCGATTTGCGATCCTAAATACATTTTTTAAACTTCCATCACAAAGACTGTATAGTATAATATGGCGTTCACCTCAAGATAATAGACCGGGATATATTATGGTAAAAAACCAAAAATAGATTATAATATATTTATCAATGAAAGGTTCAGAAATAGCGGTTGTATCTGCTAAAACATAGCCGGGGGCTGACGTATCATCAGATATAAGTAGGTACCTTAATAGATGACAAATATCTAAGAATCATCATGAACCTGTACTGTACGAGTAGATGGAGAGCAACGGAAGAAATTACCATTCAGCGAGGAATCAGACAGGGTTCTATCCTCTCACCTTTGTTGTTCAATCTGTATTCGGAAGAAATATTCCAAGAGGCTTTGGAGGGTCTGCAAGATTGAATACTAGTTTACCGAGAATGTCGAAATAATATCAGATTATGCGGTAGTTTTTGCGAATAGCTTGCATAGTCTACAAGAACTAATGAATAGAGTAGCAGAGGCAAGCGAAAGAGATGGAAAACAAAATATATGGTCATCAGTAAAGACGTGGTACCTCAAGGACGACTTACTATCAACAACAAACAGATAGAGAGGGTAAATAAATTCACATACCTAGGAACTACATTTGGAGAGAAATGGGACCATATAATGGAAATTAGATGTTGTATTGAGTGAGCTAGGGGAGAATTTATGAGGTTGTCAAGCCTTTTCAAGCATCACGATCTTAAAGTGTCAATGAAGATGAGAGTGGTTCGGTGCTACAGTTGTTTCCACGAATAATGAAGCTTCGTCATAAACGGCATTTGTATGAAATAAGACGAAAATTGTGAGTCACATAAGTGATTGATATAATAAATTTAAATCATAAAATTTTATAATTAATAAGCTTAAAATTATATTTTTAACAATATTTATGACTTTCATTAAATAAGTGGGTCCACGGTCAAATTCATATCAAAAAAGGTTTGGGAAATCAAAAAATTCAAGAAACCCTGCGCTAATGAAATGGAAATATAACCTAAAAACAAACTAATTTGTTAAAATTATCGCATCAGTCACTATAATTAAAACCTACTTTCATTAAAATTATTATGCACGCTAAGAACTATTGTGTCTATCTCTTTCTATCTCATACGTTGGGTGTCAGATAATTTTCGACGTATAAGATTTCTAAAATCAGACATTTAAGAATAATTTAATATAGTGTGTCTTTGTTTCACCTATGTTACTACAATTAATTTAAAAAAAAGGTTGCTACGGTTGTAAATTCACCTACCGAGTTTGGTCCTTCCAAAATTTTGAATCATGTTTAATTGTACAGAAAACTTCCTTGCAACCTCTATTGTTATCGATTAGAGGTCAGTACAGGTACGATTTTTGGTATTCTTGAACTAAGTCACCTGACGTAAGTGAAGGGAGAGAGGAGAATTGATAAGAATTTTTGTGGTTGCACGATTTTTAACAACAAATTTTTCAAGAAGGTTTTTTTTTACACAGACGTTTGGTGTTTGTGAAATTTTTATCGAACGGTTTTGTTCGAACCAATTATTTTGGGATTATATTTCACACCACCTTTGGATGATTCTGCCCATATTTATCGGCTCTTTGAAGCAAGTTTTCGTATTGGGAGTGTCTTTGGCTTCATACTGAAGGAGTGAAACGTTTCTAGTGTAATTTACCGGATGAAAAGTGTACGCACATTCTTTTCTCATTTCTTTTATTACCCTCGAACACCTGAAGGTAAATTTTACATGTTTTCTTTTTTTTTTTGGTGAGGTTATTTGATGATAATTTTCTTCCGTGTAGGGTGTCAGTTTATTATTGGTATTATTTCGTTGGCCCGTTTTTGATTTCCATAACGCCTCGCCAGCTTACCGATGTTGTATGTTGTTGTTTGGACTGTCTACAGTTACCAGAAGGTCCACACCTGTAATTGTATCGTTGGAGTGACGGCCTCACTCTACTATCACCTTGATCTGGCTGAGATTTCTACAGCTACCTTTTGTTTGACGGCTACGACCAATAGCGTGTACAACCATTCCCTATCAGCCCCAATCAATCCACACAACGACCGGGTCACCGTGGGACTACACCTGAACGAGCGAATCTGTAGTAACTGTTTAATTATTTTTTATATATTTATGAACTATACTCATACCTGCGAGCTTATATTGGGTCACTCCCTTGCCACCCCTTTGTATATTTTATTTCAGAATTATTTGTTTGAACAACTGTGGTTATTGCCCAGTGACGTGTGTACTAACTGTGCGCCTGGTATAGCTATACGGGGTACAAAAGTGACGACAGTCATCTTTATTACTTATTTGTGCAATTTTATAGCTGTTTACGATTTTGATATTGGTAAGGGCAAGCCCACTATTTCGACGCGGTACTGTACTTTTTGTGTTAAATATAATTTGAATTTTAGCGAGGCTTTACTCTCCGCCACTCAAAGAGATTCGCCAGATTCTCCCTCCTTTATTCTTGTACGCCCAATTTTCGTAGTTTACAGCGGCTACAATAGCGACTATTTACAGGGTGTCAAACTACGTGGCGCTCAAAATCACATCCTTGGCAGCCTTGCGTATAAAAGCACCACTACCGGCACTTACCCCTATAACGTACACCTACCATCTAGAGAAAAGTTTGGCGATCTCCTAATACATCTTTTCGTGCCCTATCTAGCTAGCCAAAGGGGCATAACATCTTTATTTTACCATACTACCAGTCGCCCTGAGGTAGACTGGAGGTGCAATCTGCATCGACTTGCCGCAAGGTCAAAGCGTGGCAAGGTCGGTACTTAATTCAGATGGTTGTGACGTAAGCTTCATTATTCGTGATTACAACTGTATGTGTTATATGGGGAGGAAACGTATACCCTAGCTGAAGCATCTAGCAAAAAGTTGGTGACTTTTTAGATGTGGATCTATACACGCAATTAAGAATATCTCGGGTTAAACATGCTCGAACAGAGAGGTTTTACACCGCATGGATAAAGAAACGGAGATCCTTAAGCCGATAAAGATCTTAAAATTGGAGTATTTGGAGGTCCATGGCGGCATAGGATATCGTGGCTTCAAAATCTCCAGAACATGGTTTGGTACCTCAAAAACTGGGTAGCTAGATGGTCGCCCACATTCGATAACAGTTCGGCACCAAAAGAACAAGAAGAATAATAACAAGAGCATCCAGCTCTTTTGGAAGCAATTTTGAGTAGAAATATTCGGATTATGGCACGATCTCACTGAGCTATCTATATTAACTGAAATTAAAAACCGGAAAAAGCATACTTTATTTTATTGTATTGGTCATACATAAGTGCGATACCACAATTATAATAATTTTACAAAACATCTAATATGGAAATTTCCTGTTTTAAATTAATTTTACTATATTATTATTAATGTTAATATCAGAACTTATAAAAAAAAAGGATAACAATAATTGCAATAAAAAATCTGAATGTTATGATATAATGTAAACCTATTATACATCCACCAAACTATAGAACTTAAAGATAACTCACAATAATTGATATGATTGTTCAAACTTCGGCCTCACCAAGGGGATATTAAAATAAAGCTGTAAATCAATTATATTATAAGATTAGAAAATAGAATTTCTGTAAGTTTTGAATACATTACGGATCTTCATTAGGTCTATAGGATCCGAGCAGCGGTCGTCTGAACACCCACAAGTTTTAGGTTTAAACCTCGACCAGGGCTATTAAATAAAAGAAAAATAAATGAAATTTGCTAAATAAATTTAAAATCATAACCTACCTTAATAAGAATTCAACAAAATTTAAAAACCAAAATTGATATGACTTTATTTCGAGTTTTTCTTAAAATAAAGTTTCTAAATATACACAAAAATGTTGCATATTTTCAATTCTTTTTGGGTTAAAATTCTACACCAAAGTTGTACGATAAAATATCTAAATTGAATTATTGTGAACCTGCACAAAATTGTTGACCCAAACATTTACTGCTTTTGCCACATTATTAATTGTAGACCATTCAGATCTAAATTTTCTAAGTGGAAATTGTCTGACTATTTTCTGTTTTCCGAATTTTAGTGATCTTTTTGATTTAAATATTCACGCATTTTAAGTATACTATTCTTTTTGAGGAACTATCTAAAATCATTTTATTGCAATCGATTTGTTTTATTATCCATTTTGATGAAACTGAAATTTATGTTATCATAATTTAATGGAATCTTAAATTTTTAAGACTTTACAATTCCAATCTATAAGTTTATACACACAAAAATTATATTAAATTGTAATTTTTCAAAAGCTAAAATTTATTTTCAATATTCGTGTAGCAACTAATTAACTTTACCTATAATATTAGATAACAAATCACCACGAAAGTAAAATCACATCACATTATTATTAATAAAAAATATTAGTTGAATAAAAAAAGTAAAGTTTTCACTTCAACAAAGTTCTCTAAATAAGGTCAAATATTGAACTAAATTTTTACCAGCAGAGGGAATACGTAAACTAAAAAATTCCTATTGATTTTATCCTTTATAATAAAAATTTATCATGAAAAAGTTAAACAAAATATACTTTCAAATTTATTTTATTGTCCAATGACCACCTGTAATTAATTTACAAGGCACTTAATATTATGTAAATTTCCTTTTCCTTAATTTTTATATTGCTGTTGTTAAGGTCTGAATTTAATAAGTTGAAATAATTAAATTATTGTTTAAAAAATTTTAGTGACCCTGTTATGGAATGCTAGAATGTGTGTAACGCGTGGTTATTTACAAAACATTCCATTATGAAATATGTCACAATAATTTTATCAATTTTACACCAAATCGGTCTAAAGTATCAGGTCGACTAAGCCAAACTGCAGAGGCGGTAGAGGCATAGTGGTCACGCGAGTTGACTATGAACGCTAAATACCAGGTTCGAATCTGCACGACGCCGACGTGAGGATGACCAGCTTCTGGGGCAAAAAAGTAGAGTTAGTAAGGGAGATCAAATAACTGGGTCTAACTTTAGATGGAAAAACGTGGGGACTAACACAAAAAATGGCTCTTTGGGTTTACATTAAAGTTGTGATACCCATTTGGTATACAGATGGATCCAAAATGGATGTAAGTACTGGAGCGCGAGTTAGTGGAAATAGAACAGGCAGAAATTATAGACATAATGGTCTGTGCAGTGGATATGCTAATGATCGTCTATGTTAAAATGCGAATCTGCATTATGTCCAATAACCAAGCAGCACTTAAGAATTTGGAATGGAGGAGGCTGATAAAGATAGTAGGACTGCTTACCTGACACTGCAGCCTAATCAGATACCTCTATAAAGACTTATATTAGGGGTCGTTCAAGATCCTACATGTAGATATTAGGAGGAAGATGAAACTCTGCACCATATACTATGTATATTTTATGTCCTGCACTAGTCTCAAACTACCGGGGAGATAACTTAAGCTTTCATCGGCCACGTCATCAACTTTGTTGAGGATACGGGACTGATGGAGTAAACTCGGAACGCGGAGCACAACAAGCCTAGAACTTTACTGCAAGTGAGTTTAAAAATCAGAACCAGTTCAATAACAATAATAAGCGCCATTTTGGGAAAAGGAACATGTACCTGACATTGGAACAGTCGACAAATGTGGAAAAATGAGAATTCTTATACTAAATCTTTGTATTACATATTATGAGCTAAGAAGAGCTTCCAAAGATTTCTGGCAATAATTACCCCATCCTCTCCTACCTGGTTGTGAAAGAATATTAATAATTAGCTATGTCATATTTTCTAACTTCATAAAATCCACATGTAGCTTGGTGTGATGGAGTCTGAATGAAAAAGTCCCACATTGGAATCCCGCCCGGCTTTAAATATATTTGTGCCGTGGTTTGCATTCTACGTGCAGCTGTAGGCCCTAGTTTATATTTAGTTATATGACTTTTAATTCGGTTTTAAGAGGTAAAAATCGAAAGCAAAATTTTGGTATCGAAAAGCTTTAGTACAGAAACTTGGTTATAAAACGTACGTTAGTAGGTATATTTAAATTTCTAAAAATATGCCATTACAGCTTTAATTATTTATAATATAAGGGCTACCAATTAAAGCATAATTTCTTTAAATAGCAATAAAAAAGAAAAGTAAAGGCAAATAAATTAAATGTTTAAATTAACTCAACATTTCAACCTCTTTTTGCATAATATTAACGTTTATAGCCTTCATCAGTTTTCAGGTTATTAGCATGCACATCAGATACACAGTTGTGGTACCTAGCGTGTTTGTATTTAAAATTCCTTTTTGGTTTTGTAATTACTTACTATTTCAGAATATTTCCTAAAAAAAATTCTATTTTATTTTAAGGATTTTCGAATTAATGAACCGTTAAGTGTAACAATTTGGACGTGATGTGATCTTCCACCACCTAAAACTTGGAAATTAATTTTATGAAAATGAAGTTATTTAAAGTAACTTATGCAGAATAACGTTTTAGTTCAAACATTTCTTGTAAATGACTCTAGTTTTGCAAGTCTTCGCTGCAAACGACCCATTGAAAATTTATAGGTAATAATCGAACCAACTTACACAGAGAAAGCAAAAGTTATCGTTTATCGAAATGAGACATTTAATTCGAAAACTTATGACCAGCTATGAAAACCGTGGTAATTAAAACACGTTTTGGTCCGTGTTGTAGGAAATTTAGTTATATTTAGAAAATGCCATTTTAACAAGATCACGTGTACAAGCAGCTTTTATACGGCTTTGTTTAATTAAATTTTTCATATAGCTAAACGAACCGTACGGTCACGTACCGAATAAGCTTTGCAAATTAATAATTTCGTTATTATTTTGATGATAGTGTAATAAAAGAATTTAAAATTGTATTAATAAGTGTGTAATAGTATTAATGAAGAAGTTCCTCAAACTATTAGATGGAATGTGAAACACGACCGGTACAATACTTGTACCAAATGGTACCACACAAAATTAGTCGAAGAATGTGGTTAAAATTTGAAATAAACAAGTAATTTTTCTTAGTTTAAGTTTATTTAGTCTTGTCAAGATAATTACGTAAAATATTGTTGCAGGCAATGCTCGACTCCAGCAAGAGACTCCAACCCTTAACATCAACGTAAATTCTAATACGTCAGCATCTCCGCTTGTACCGCCGCTCACGAATACTGAATGTGCCAATTATATACGTAAGCAAGTAATGTCAGCAGAAGTTTTCCGAGGAGTTCCACTAAACAATGAATACGAATTAATTTCTTTCAATCATTTCACATTCAGTCGGGTTTATCCCATAGATTTAGGTTTAGGTAAACGAGTTGTAGAAAAACCAATAGGTTTTAAGCGGAAAGATCTGTTAGATGCGCTCATGAAAGCAGTAGAAGCGCTAAATAAGAACATGACGCTAAGTTCTTCCGACAACGGATCCCGAAGGAACGTTAAATACACCCTTGACGACTTTTTCGAAGGATTATATAGGACTGAACCTACTACAGGAACACAGTACGAATTGTATTTTAGGACTAAAAGTTTAAATAAAAGCAATGCAAACCATCATTCTCACGGTAGTGGTTTTACTAAAGTAGTGTTAATGAGACCATTTGCTCCTTTGCAAACAATAAACACCCAAACGTTAGCCCCACCGCGAGAGAAAGAATTAATCCATATAATTCTTCCTTTGTCGGGACGAACAACTACGTTTCAAAGCTTTATGGACAAATTTGTAAAAATTGCTTTAAAAAATGACAGACGAGTGCATTTAACTGTAGTTTATTTTGGTGAAGAAGGCTTATCGGAAGCACGAACAATAATGTCGCGTGTGCTTATGACAAAAAATAGTGGTGGAAATGCTAACAACTTACGATTATTAGCACTTAACGAAACTTTCTCGAGAGGCAAAGGATTACGCGTCGGTGCCGAGCGAGCGTGGGGTCCTGACAGTAATTCTGAGTCTAAGGACGTGCTCCTGTTTATGTGCGATGTAGATGTAGTTTTTAGTGCGCGTTTCTTGGATCGTTGTCGTTGGAATACTTCACATGGAAAGAAAGTATACTATCCCGTGGTATTCAGCCTCTACAATCCTCATGTGGTATACACACTTCAAGGACGAGAAGTTCCACCTGAAACAGATCAATTGGTAATATCTAGGGACACAGGATTTTGGAGAGACTTTGGATATGGCATGACATGTCAATATAGGTAAAAAGCTTTATACTACATTTTATTCTTTTATTAATTTAATTTCAACATTCAACTTAATTATTTCCATTTCAACATGAATTAATTCACCAAGATGTAATTAGCTCGTGAAATGCATTTGTCGTGTAAACATAAAGAACTTTTTATTAATTTATATCTTAACGTAATATTTTATATTTAATTTAAGTTATATATTTTAATGTTTGTGTATCTCTGCAGAGATAATTTAAAAAATTTATATTCTTGAACCGTCGCATATTAAAAGTAATTGTTAATTTAAATTAATGTTGCTTTTTAACTTAACATTTTTCTTTTTACTTTTAGAAATTTATTTTGAAAGCAAAATTTTTATATTTCTTCAAACTAGTATTTTATTTTTAAAAAATATTTTTTTCGAGAATGTCGAGAGTTAACTTTATTTACTTTAAAAAAACCTTTTACTACATCAAAGAAATTTAAATATTTTGTGAAAACTGTCACTTAACAAAAGGTTGTTGGAAAATTTGGAAGCTCATAGTAAGAACACTCAATCCGTTTTCATTTTTGACCGATTTAACTTTAAAATAAAAAATATATCAGCTGAAATCTATTAAATTATGAAATTGTTTAACAAAATGTTTGTATTGTATTCGGTTTTCTCTACGGTAGAATACTACAATTTCGGTAGATTTACTAGATAGAATCATGATTCTGAAACTAAAATAAAAAAATTTGATGTAATTTCAACAAATTAGGTTGTCAGAGTGAATCCAATGAAGCACCCTCGTAAAATTTAATATTACATTAGTTTTTACTAACAACCTAATAAATATTACGTACGAAACTCTAATAAGTTCTGATCTCTAAACTCCAATTTTATATAATTGATAGGTAACGGAACAGTGGCGGAATAACATTAAATTGTTTAAGGTAGTATAGCGGAATAGTATTACTTGTAATGCATACATGCAAAGTTGGTTGCAGAAACATGAGGGGTTACCCTTAATTTAATCCAAATAAACTTTGGGTCCTATAATATACAAGACAGATCAACTAAATGAGCAGTCAATGATACAACGATAGCAAATGTAAGGGAATTCTGAGATAATAATATGTCATATATCTTTGTGAATTTAATCTTGACAAATCATTTATACACTTCAGATCATCATCATAATTTAATTTAATCCACAGCAGTGGAGTAATGTGATCGCTGGTTGAGTTTCAAAATTCTGGTTTCAAATTGCGGACCTCACTGAATTTTTTAGCTGAGCCTTCAGTAGACATCCACACATTGGCGCTGTGATGAATTTGGAGGTAGTACAAAGGGCCCGATTCAGTGGCCCAAGTGCGTGCGAGTTTATCTTCTTCTTTCTTCTTCATCAGCCCTTTTTCCGCCCACTGCTGGACATAAGCCTCTCCATATTATGGAGGATCTGGCCATAACTCACCACGCTGGCCAGACGGGTTGGTGAGTAGTCCGCAGATCGATTTTGGACTATAGTTGTTTTACATCCGGTAGCAGCTTGCTAGGCTAGCATTCAGATGTGCCTGTAGCCCTGTTTTTTTGTTAATGGTGGCAATTCGTCAACTCAGGGAGACCGCCGGCTTAACGTGCCCTCCGAAGCACGGAGACTTGGTCATAAGAAAGTTGGACTCTCCCCGGGTTTGAACCCGTTACCCCAAGTTCGCATCCAACTGCGTTAGCTGTAAGGCAATGACCGTCTCTTTTTTTTATCTTGTTAGAGTTTATCTTGTCCTCATTTTATAAAAATCCAAAATTGGATCATAATTTGTGCGGTGTTTCAATCAAAACATTTTAGAATGCAAATTTATAAAAAGATTTACAAAAATCATCAATATTTCAATTTAATTAATTTGCATCTCGTAGGGATGTTCTTACAAATTACCTTTTGAAAAATTAATTCTGATTGCGGTTCTATTATTTTTATTTAACATTTTCAATTGGCTGGGATTATTTATGTCAAAGTGATTCTTCCAATCAAAACCAATCTAATACTTTTACTCTTGAGAAGAGCAAAAATGTTTCCTGTGCTTTTTAAGGATCAAAGTTACGACTACTGAGGTTGCGTGCATTTCCCATCTTGGAACTCAAATAGCTAGCGATTCAATTTCTCCATTGCACAAGATTTCTTATTCGAAAGTCATGTGATGACATCGAACAGGGTGAGTTTGTCCAACCAATCTATTTCCATCGGACTGAAAAATTCTTGAAAACTGAAAAACTTTCAATATGACAAAATATTCAACCGGGGGGGGGGGGGGGATTAGATTTCTATTTACTTTCCCATTTATGTAGTTAAGGAAAGTATTGCAATCGAGTCAAAAGCCAACTTGGTGTAGGCGCATTCGAATTTCGATCCAAAGGTATCATTTTAATCGTGAACGATTTTTGGAACAATGCTGAACTTGGAACCAATTGACTTGAAATTTCACAAACTAGTTTGAAGAAATGGCCTAAAGAACTGATCGCATTTTGGTTGAAATTTTTATTTTCATTTCTTTGATTTTTAATGACGCGCATGAATTGGATAACGAAATTCCCTTCGCTTTGAAGGTTTTTTTATAAGTATCTCATTCGAAATTCAAGTGGATAAAATATGTCTTAACGTGATTGCTCATCTTAAAGTGCTAGAAAATCGTTTAACAGTGGATCAATGAAAGCGAAGCATGTCACGTAACTACTAACTGATACAGAGGGGGGGGGAGTTAAATAATGCATATTTGTTACTATTTATTTTAATTTTTTTAAATAGGAAACTTATGTGTTGCGTCACTTCAGATTTTTAGCTTAAATGATTAATTTCGGATGAATCTTTGCATATTTCTATGCGGAAAGAAGTGAACCAAGGATATTTCTTAATCCTGTGTGTCATTCAATCAGAATGATATATTTTTTAACCATAGAAAATGATTGAAGAAAATACTATAGAATCTACTTGCTTTTTGCAAGCTTCCATCTAAGCAAGGCAAGACAAGAACTTTGATGTGAAAACTGATTTATATTTTAGACACTAAAAACCTTTAGAGTAGAATCTAAGGTTTTTAGTATTTAAAAACTTTCTTGAGTTGACATAAATTTCAATTAACAAGTTGAACCTTGAACTGATATTGTAATTTTTAAATTATAGCAAAATATGTACGTCTAGATCTGTCTATAAAGCTTCAATTCAGCAATTTCAGTGCGGCCTTCAGGCCGCACAGACTGGGTCATCTAGTTTTCAAATAAATGTTTAAATAGACGAATGTGGAAATACATAACTCAATAATCTTAACGTTGCTCAACTCTAAAACTAAAAAAAAGCTTTTATTCAAATCAAGAAAAATTTACTAAGAAGTAAAACGGTTATTTCTTCTATAGTATATAGTGCGCTTGAGTTGACGATTTGCTACCGTTTACAAAAAAAACAGGGCTACAGGCACATCTGACGGCTAGCCTAGCAAGCTGCTACCGGATGTAAACCAACTATAGTCCAAAATTGATTTGCGGACTACACTCACTAACTTGTCTGGTCAGCGTGGTGATTTATGGCGAAAAACTTCCCTTAATGGGAGAGGCTTATGTCCAGCAATGGGTGGAAAAAAAGGGCTGAGAAGAAGTGCGCCAAATGTTGCTTCGATATACAAAAATGAAAGTGTGCTGGCGACGCGTAAGCCAAATTAAAGCGTCATTCGAAAATACTATAAATATTTTACCTACGAGTTGCACCCAATAGTTTTTCTACAACTAAAAGTTAGATAATCAAAATTCGACATTGTTATATTTGACAGATAGACTTTAATAAAGGTACATCTACTGTATATGCTAGAGAATATATTACAAAATACGGATCCAATTATTAGACCCTGGGGTGCTCTCAAATAATAGATCACTTCTATTATATTACTATAATATAATAAATTGTAAATTGGTTTTGGAATTTAAAAAAAGGTCTGACGGAGAGATACGATTCGAAAGACCTGAACTGCTTTATTCTGTCATTCGGTACTTTTTTTTCAATTTATTTAATAAATCGTCATGTCAGACAAACATAGATAAATGTTTTGCAAAAAAGCTAGCTTTTTACTACCATTCTTTGCCCAATCTCTATTTTTAATTAGAAATGATGGATGCTTTAACTATTTTATTGCTCTCCAGAGTGAACCGTGAGAGAGATCCGTGACTTCAGTTGAAGTTAAATTTTGCGAGTAATAGTGTTGGGTATTTTAGCGTTTGTTGTTTGCTAAATAGCTGTTGTTATCAGCTAAACTGTATTAAATTACGAAATTGTTTAACAAAAAACAAGAAGCTTATGTGTTATGTTGAACAAGTGGAACAAGCATTTCGGCAGATTTACGAAAAAGAAATATGGAAACTATTATTTGTAACTTTGGTTTATTTTCTATTGAGAATTCTAAACAGAAAACCTACTGATATGTAGGTTAAAGCTATTCTGTTCGTTTTATTGTGCAGCTAAATTTGTTTTTAAATTTTGGCGTTTCGATATATTGTGCTATCAAGAACTTGAATTTAAATTTTTTGCAAGAACCGGCTGATTATTTTTTAAGAACCTTGTAAATAGCCTTTTGGTAGAGAAAAACGAAAACATATCACATAAAAATTGCAGAAATTCTATGGTAGATATACACAACATTATTGCTTCAAGTACGGTTGGTACCTTGAAAGCTGCCTGCATCTGGAATGCATTGTGTAGCTTAGTATGTGCATGTTTACAAGCAAGACACGTAGAGCGTTTATCTATCAAACGTCTTGCTTTTATAGGTACATAAAAGCGTTGGCAGAATAATAAGTAAAATATAATCGAAACAGCACCTAATTGCTTTTCACAAATTGTTCCAGAATTAAATTAATAAACAAATTCTTGAAATTTAATTGTTTTAATAATAAAACAAGGGTAATAAAATTTACATCTTCCATTCAATGCATCAGGTTTAAATGGATCTCGAATTATATAGTTCAGAACTTTACAGTAGTTTTGAAATTAATACAATTTTAATGACTTTTTTGCATTTATCACTTTTTAGTAAAATGCTTACATGTTATGATAATTACTTTACAGAGCAATAATTCCTCAATTCAATATCAATTATATCAATTATATATATCAATATCAATTATTGATATTGATTTTGTAATCCATCTTCAATAATACTGATCATAAAAAGAACACACATAGGTGCAACTAGGGTCAAAAGTTTGGGGGGGCTAAAAAAATTTTTTCAAACAATATTTTTAAGGAGGAGGAGGAAATAACGAAAAATTGGGATATTTTGGGGGGGCTAACTTGAATTTTGGGGGCTTAGCCCCCCCCCACCTAGTTGCGCCTATGAGAACACATATTGAGTGGAGCCAAGCGATCGGAATTTAAGTACAAGATAGCACATAATATTATAAATTAAAATTAACCTTAATGATTGATCATCCCGTCGTTACAATATTATCTACATGGGATAAATGATCCCATCCATTCAAATAATTGGAACATAAACCTCAACATAATAATATGCATCCGTAATGATGTACCTATCAGAGATTGTGCAAGCCTCCATTATGAGAGCCATTTTTTGCCAAGCATAGATATTTACACCTGCAAATGGAAGTTAAAATTGTTGAATTTCCTTTTTTCAAAATTAGCAATTTAGTATTCTAAATATTTTTTGCCAATACGCTAAACGAAAGTTGCATAGAAGATTTATCCTTTGAAGTCAAAATATTTAAACTCGCTCGATTCCTGCTCGAGTTTCTGAAACTCTGAAAATTATGCTTTCAGAATATAATTTCTGTAAATTATTAATCTTTTCTTATTTTTTTTCTATTTATTCAAGAACAAATCGACCGTTTTGGTTAATATTGTTTGGTTAGCTAATGTTGTAACCTAATGTCTATAAGTTCAACTTGAACAATATTTTGGAAATAAATTTTTTAAACAACTGTTTTATATTTATATTATTATTAATGGTCTTCTATGCAGACGTAATTTGAATTACAAAAATAAATTATTTAAACTTCGGATTCGCTAGCCAGACATTGCTCATTATTATAAGTGACTTTGGTAGTATAATTTCAGTAAGTTTAATGTATTATGATGTAGAATGAAGTATGTATGGATGTCACATTATCGCTGCATGCGGTAAATAGATTCGACACAGTTCAATTGTTATCAAGGAAATTAACCTTTGTCTATAATCATCATGATTAATGAGATCCAATAGGGTAATTTATTGAATTGCTGAAAATAGCATTTAGGATAGAAAATTCCCACACACCTAATTTTTTGTATGTTATTCATCCTCATCAAAGACAATATAGATAGAGGAATTACCTAGCTAGTACTAAAACTTAAACAAATGTTCTACTCCACCTAGTGGTCAGGGTTACCACTACGTTACATAGCACACCTCTCATTGGTTTATCTATAAAACCTAAAAAAAGTTCAGGAACCAATCAGAGATGAATTATTGTTACGTAGTGATTACCCTGCCTCCAAGTGGGCACAGAAGAGACATTTGTCGAATTATAAGTTCTCTAAATATTTGAGACATGTTTTAGTACCTGATCGTCCCTTTATATTGTACTCTACTAATCGCTCTCTCTGTACTAAATAAAATCGATAATAGGGGAATATTCAGAAGCGATCAGCAAGGACAATCTATAACTGTTCCAGCTAGCTATGACTTTTAATTCTGTGAATATCTCTGCGAATATGGTTAAGGACGCCTTTTAACTCTAATAAAACTCTTGTTAATTACTAAAGAAAAATTTAATTGTGGAGAAGAAAATTTTAGTGCTCATTAACCTTGATAAACACTTCAACAGATTAATTTTAGTATTCTTGAAATCTGGAATGATTGCAAACTCCGATTGACGCCTTCTCTTGACATTTATTATAACAATCGTTTTTCTACTCCTTGCATTAACAACGGAAGCAAATTTAAATAAAAATTCATTTAGAAAATAATAGTGTATTATACACCGAGGCAGTAAAGTGCCACTTTTCGTCATGATGGTAAAGGTTTTACTTTTCCTCCCGCTCCAAAGAAAAGTGGCACTTTGCTCCCGCAAAACTGGGAGTAAAAGTGACCACTTTAAGGAAAGGCAAAAAAAAACGTTTTTGATACCTTAAAATATTCCCTGGTGCACCACCTATATATTCAATGCGACAAGAACGTGATATTCTTTATCGGCTACGTCACTATCCAATCTCCCAACTTTAGTAGCTGATCCACACGTGATACAGCGCTTTCTAGAACCACTGTTTCCAATATGAATAAAAGTGAACTCAGTGCGCAGAAACAAATTGCATCATATTCCAAAATAAAATAAAGAAGGTTCTTCCGCTCTAAAGGCAAAAAATAATAGTGTGAGTTACGATTATAACCTCACTCAATAGAATAATGTGGGTCCAAAATTTTACGTTTTTAAATTAATTCATCCAGGATTTATACAGCTGTAATTTATGATCACTCACCAAAATAATAATCAATGATCATTTTTTAATACTCAAAATTGTGGTAATTTTCAATGATCGACAAAAATTTCACCAGGTGTGGGCGTAATTTCACAAATTCTCAAAAATTGCTTTTAAATAAACTTTATAAGTTCCAGTCTACAGGAATCACTCTTTTTCTTCCAGAATCAACTGTGATTCCAGAAAATCTCAAACATTCACAAAAATCAACACAGACGATAATTTCGCACGTCCGCTTCCAAGATAATTCCACCGGAAAACCTATCTTCTTTCTTACCACCCACTCGTCGAAAACGAAAAATTCTTTTTCTTATCATCAGTCGCGGGTAAATTGAAAAATTCTTAATGCTAAAATTTCACTCACTAATTACTTTAGGTACGAAACAGGTGAAAAACCTATCAATTCTAACAATTGATAAAAAAACTAACAATTCAAAGATTTTGATTATTTAACTTCCCAGAAGCGTCAACCAATCAAATTTTGTGAAGAAGACAATTCTCTTCTTCTCAATTAAATAATCTGTTGATGGAGCCTCAACAATTTTGAGACTCTAATTAAAATAATACTTAAGAACAACAAAAGTAAAATTTTCTTTTAATTTCCCAATTCTTCAAATAAAAAGATTAAAATTTCAGAGACATCGCTCAGGATATCTGCCAATGTTTATCACAGAAAACGGTAGACGGCAATATATTGTCGTCTTCCAATTTCTCGATGCAACGAAGAATTTGTTATTTTGAATTTGAAATAAAATATTATGTATGCCGGTGCAGCTTCAAATATTAAAGAAAGTTAATTAACTGAGTGCTAGAATAAGCAAATTGAACGTAGTTCGATGAAATCACTCTCAGCGATCAACCTAGAGTTGAAAGTTATGAGTTAATCCTTATTCCTTTTGTGGAAAATCCTCGTCCAAACTTCACAAAAATTTGGTATTTGTACGACGCAGAAAATTTTTGAGTGTCGAAAATTACGTAATCTTTATGCTTAGATAACAATTTTAGATTGATATAAAAGAGTTAAATTAAAATTGATTAGAAAGTTCTAGAGTTTTGGGGTTCACGATATAAAATTTACCTTATATTTGACATCAATTGTAAATTTGAATTAACTGCAACGTGTGGGATATAATAAGATTGATTCCAATACACAAATTAATTATTGGATACGGGCGAATTACCGAGAATCGACGTAAATGGTGCATATGGGATATCCAACCAATTGCAAAATCATAAATGAAAACAACGGCGTAGTATATAATATATTTTATATTTAGACTTTAGATTTAAAATTTAATATAAAATTTAACCTGACAAATTTCACGAAAAGGAGAAAATTTTAAACAAATAATTTAGAAAATGGCTTTTCGTGGGATTTGTAATTTCTCGATTTTTAGTAAAATTTGTTTTTTTTTGGGGGACATTTCAAAGAAGTAGAGGACTTTGTCAAAATTTTTAGATGAGGATATTAATTTATATTATAATACAGTATGTATACGCAATTGTTATTGTGACGAGTTTGCGTTGTAAACATCAAACCTTTCGCGCCCTATGCTCGGTTCCGCGCGCTACGGGCCGATTTGACTAACGCTGTACTAATTTAAAATATCCCCTAGGCTCGTCCAACTCGGCAAAGTATGTATAAATTGCAACTTTCTTTAATTTCTGTATTAAAATTATAATAAATGTTTTATTTCAAATAATCCAATGTAATACAACAAAAGTAAGAGACTTTATGCGTTCGCATTTGCTGGGTTAGTTTAAAAATTAATGGGGCATCTACGTGTGCTATTCACAACACCTTTGTTTGGAAAATAATTTAATTTTTATAAAAATAATTTTTAAAAATTTTACAAATTATGATGAGGCAAATTGTTAGAGAATAAGATAGTATTTTTTCTTTGTCCTCGGACATTCTCAAATATTCAAATAAATAAAGAATCGCGTAATATGTAGAAATTATCCTTAAGTTTCACTCATTTCTTTGTATTTCCAGTTGACTATAAATAATCATTTATTATTTGAGAAAATTTACGGAAATTAAATTTCCTTTATCGGCAAGTAATTATGCACACTATGGTGGTTTTGACTTTTAAAAACATTGTGTTTTTAGACCCATATTATTATACTTAGTTGTTAATGAAATAGTACCATCTCTTCCAAAAAATTAATTTTTAAAGAATTAGTTGTAAGTTCTTCATATAATTAATTTTTGAAAAATTAAATAAACACTTGAAACTTGATCGGTTGAATGGAATAGCTTGATGGGGGAAGTAGTCTGCTTTAGACTGACAGTATTTATTTTTTGTTCCGTTTAATTAACTTTTAATGTCTAAAATCTAAAACAATTTATCTTGGTAATTCTATAATGGTTTAATGATTTATTTTCTATTTTCTTACAGTGATTGCAATTTTTCTGTATTTCAAGCTCAAAAAACTAAAGTTTAAAATGTTTGTACAATAAAATAATAATTCTCAAGCTAATATCAAGATTAGGTGGGTACGATAAATATTAAATAAATACATAAACGAATTTGTATAGTCCTTTAATTAAAAAAAAAAAATAATTTATCGACATGCTATCTCTATAAATGTTAGTGATTTTCCAAATGCAAAGTAAATATTTGAACATTCTATTGAATATGTCGATAAATCGAAAAACGTAAAAGTTAAGTAACCAGAACTACGTATAGTTTAATCTTCATAATTTTATTTACATTTCCAACCTTTCAATTTACTTCTGAAATTTTCACAAAATCATGTTTTTGTATAGAAAAATTTAGTTACTATAATAATTATTATAATTTTCAATTATGGAAATCAAGTACCTATAGGTATAGCCGAACAAGCATGTAAAACAGTTTCATTGCACGAAATTGTGCTTGTTATAAAATCAATGAAGTTTCAGCCCTATGCACTAACTTATTATTGAAGTTCAGACGTCAGAAAGGCATATATATCGGGTGGCCCACCAGAAAACAAAACAAGCTTGATTTTGAACATTGAATATCATTTGTTTGAAAAATGCTCGGATAAGTGGACTTGACTTGAAAGGGGTACTAGGTAAAATGGCCTATTGGCTATTTATGTGCAGACATTTAAAGAAAAGTAATATAATTTTAATTATATTAATATTAGATAGATAGTTAGATAGATAGATATCTACTATTAAATTAAAAATTTTAACTTTTTAATACCCGAAAAGAAACAAAAAAAAAGTGCGATGGCCGGGAATCGAACCCGGATCAACTGCTTGGAAGGCAACTATGCTGACCATTACACCACCATCGCAACTTGAAAATTTTGATTTATTTATCTTATAATAACTGATTTTGAATTTTGAATTTGTAATTTAAAAGCAAAAATAAAGTTACACAATACTTTCATATAGACACTAAAGGATGATGTGTGACATTTTTTTCTACACAATTTAGTACTAAATGGTAACTAACCAATAGAAAACAGATTATATTAGTATCCAATAGACGTTTTCTAGTAGTTAATTACCATTTAGTACCAAATTTTTTACAAAATATGTCAAGTGTCACATTCTTTTTGGTACGGTAGATTCCAGGTCAATAACCAGGTTTTTCCTTCGAGGGGAGAGCGCTAAGGGTTTCCTAAACAGTTTTAATAAACCTTTCTTGGAAATAAAATAATGAAAAAAGCGCCGTAGGCAGTATTTTTGAATTATTCAAGATCAAATGGTGTAAAATAAATAGAACTTCGAGATAAAAAAAAAATTTTTTGGAAAAAATTGGTTTTGTTAATCAAATACAACAATTTGTTTTCTTGAAGAATTGTAGACATTTTTTTGCAAATTTTGCAAAAAAAAAGTAAATTAAAATTTTGTGTGTAATAGTTTTATCAGACCTCAAGGCATTTATTCAGAGGTCAGTATACCTCTGGGTATGCAATCTTATATATATATATTATCAAACCAATTACAGTAAAATCTGTCAAGTTCGACACAGACGGGATGCATTTCCTGTCGGAATATAAATACAAAGTGTCCGTATTGACAGGCAACCAGGGATTATAATAAATAATCAAACATGTAATTTATTCATAGTCTGTAAGTCTCATGTTATTAAAAAATTATTTAAAAAAAATAAAGCTTGAAACAAAACATATTCGCAAATTGATGAGTAAATTATTCAAAAATTGAAGTTACGTGAATGAAACTTTTAAACATTACCTACATAATACAATTTTAAAATTTTCATCAAATTAATTTTGTGAAGTAAGTAATATAGTAGATATTTAAAAGAAAATTCATTTCTCAAATTAAGTTTTTGTTGAAAAGCAAGGTACGTAACTCGATCGTTGCTATTGCAGCGCGATAAGAAATTATATATGCAGATGCACCTGCTCATGAGATGAAGTAAGCTTCTGCCCACTTCTGTCGTATTTACAGTGAATTTATGAGAAGTGTCGGATTAGACAGTGTCGAGCTTGACAGGTTCTACTGTACTAGAATATACTTTTATACGTATAGCAGGTACCATATAATTTAATGTTAGGTATATTCTGAAGCCTTGAAGATAACCTAATAAAGTTGCACCGTCACCTAGCAAATTACATTGTTTCACTGACTGATCAATCAATATAATTACACAATGTAACATAGAAGGATAAAAAGCTTTAAATTACTTCGTTAATTTCCAAGTACAACTACTACAATTTACATGAAGTTTTTATAAAGCAATAATTAATTTATTATGAAGTAAAAAAAAATTGGAAAGGTTTATTTTTATTACAAAATTTAAATAAAACTTTTTAAATACCTATGTCAATTTAAACAATTAAAAATATGTCAATTTCAAAAAAAAATATTTAGGGGGATATCATGAGAACCGGGCCCACGAAGTTAAACATTTTAAAAAGACAGGATGATGGCAAGTCCAGAAAGCAATAAATTACAAAACAAAATTTTAATTCAATGATATAAGAATTGGTTACAGCCCCCATTCCTTATTTGACGACACACTCGCAGAAGTTTATAAATATTACCTTAGCAGCTCGCATTTTAAATGCAGTACCTCGCTAGCTATCGTAATGAATGTGGCATCCTTTTCGATATGACAAAAAGGTCCTTTTTATTCATAGTTCAAACTGAGTTTCAAGTAAAATCCTCAAAACGTCTTCTGCTTCTTTAATTGCTTTGAGATATTTCGATCTGTTGTATCAACATCTGTGTCAAGTTTCCTAGATATTATTGGTTCTATTTATTTACCGTGCAGCGCTAGAACCCTGATAGGGCTTGGCTGACCATTATAATATTAACTTTTAATATCAAAATGGTTTTCATGACATTGCATTTTTTACCTATGACAAAGAACTCCAACCTGGAGGACCAGAGAGACCACCAGAATAAAGTTCTTACTTCACTCGAATTCGAACAGGGTATTTAGCGTTAATAGTTCTTTAGTATTTTAATATTTTGCTCCCACCATCTCTGGTTCTATTGATCAACTATTGGTTCTGTGAGCTTATAATTGCTTTACATCCGATAGATAGCTTACTAGGCTAGTCTTCTGATGTGCCTGTAACCCTAGTTTTATGTTATTGATGTCAATACATTAATCCAGAGGGACCGCAGGCTTAACGTGTCCTCCGAAGTACGGAGACTAGTCATAAGAAAATTTGACCCTTCCCCAGATTTGTTAGCTGCACAGCAATGACCATTAGCTAAAAACTGCACATAATTAAACAAGAATCAATTCACCTGCGAGCGGTAGCATCTCATTATCAATGTAAATTATTGAAGTAAACTATTTTCCTAAATACGCGACTACAAAAATAGTTATTGGTGTTCTGGTCGTTCCATGTCGCCAAAGCTACCTTCTACTGCTCTGACAAAGCAATGCCGCAATGTTGAAACGTGGAGCTGTACCCCCAAGAAAAGGTACGGAAAAAAAAGGTACTTTCCAACTTCAAATTCGACAACGTCATAGCTGATAATGTAGTAACAAACAAGTTTTGAAATTTAGAGTTTAAAATTATTCACGGATTTTGATACACAAAAATTGCATCGTATCCAAGCACTAGACCTCAGTGAAACCCAAGAAACTAAACTCTATAATTACCATAAACTTAAACAACTTTCAAATATCTACTGACAAAATTGCTTTTTAGGTGTTCAAACAATGAACGCATCTCTATTTAAATTTTATTACAAACTCAAATTTTATGAGCTAATTTGAACTACGATAATATATAACGACCTATTACATAGTATATCATATTATGTTTGTAGGTAGATAAAATAAATTGTATAATCGCATAAATGGCTACCCCTTTTTCTCTTTTTTATTGTTGTCTGGTATGTCGCTTTTAAATTAGTTTACGTTTGGTAAAGAAATTGATCAATTGCAAATGCGTTGCAGACAGACAAATAGATATACTTACGCGGGAAAGAAATCTTTTAGACCCATACCATTTTTGTGGTTACCCATCACAATACGAAGCAGGAATGTTAAATTAAATCATGTTCATCTCTTATGTTCGGATATAAGGTGGGGGCCATCCGGTATGTAATATTAGCAGTTATACTTAAAAACCAAAATTCGATAATCATATTTAGCTCTTGGTTGACTAATTTTAATTAAAATCGAATTATTATAATTACTGTGACGTGGAGGATATAATTTTGAATTAATTAACTAATTCAATTACATGTTGAAACAGCCACAGAAGTCTCATTACAGATTCTAATGTTAGAACACAAGCTTAATCTCGAAATATTACACTTAATTAGTGATAGTTACAACATTTTATGGTTTAACTTATGTTATTACAACATTCTAGTTCCGTCTACCTACTTGATGGAAATTTATGAAAAACAATATCGGTTAAGCAATTAAATCTCGTCAATTGGTTGCATTTGCAGTATAATAAAAAATGTACTGTATTTTATTTAAAAACAAGCATTTCAGCATATTAGGTGCACCTAATAAGAATATAAATAATAAAAATAGTTAATTATTTATGAGACGGTCGTTAGCATAGTGATTAAGCGCATAGACTGCTAATACAGAGAACCCGGTTCGACTCTGGGTGAAGTAAGAATCATATTATGGCCGTCTCCCCTCGGCAGGCAATGGCAAACCACCGGGGTGTAATCTGCCATGAAAAGTCTTTGTTAAAAGGCTCCACCCTGCAGAAGGGTAATGGACTGAAGAGATTTAAGCATTATTAGAGTTATTTTTGATCGACATTGCAAGTTGAGAAACCGAAGTCTGATGGTTTTTTTTCTTCTTAATATTGTTTAATTTTTGCTCTCGTGCTTACGGGTCGTGTTGTACAGAACACACGGAACACCGGTAGTTTTGTCATTTAACTTTATATATTTTAAGTATTTACATTAAGAAATGAATATATTATACCATTTAATTGGACGTTCCGCAAGGAAATACACCAGGACCTATTTTGTATTTTATTATTTTAACAGATTCAAATCACACAATATTTTTTACTTTCCTATCCCAAATATTACTCGGTATAAATATCTCAGGATTTTTAAATGAAATAAAATTAATAATAACTTAACTTAATGATGATTGTCATGAAATAAATGAAGAACAAAATTAAAAGAATTTTCTTGGTACTACAAGAAATATAATAACGTGTACACATAAATAATAATAAAGTCTCAATCTTGTGCTTTATTTATTATGATTTATTATAGTTGAAATTAAGTTATACTTTGTTGCAATATTTCTTATTTTATTTTAGATCTGACTTCTTACGCGTCCGAGGGTTTGACGAGGAAATCGTTGGATGGGGTGGAGAAGACGTTATGCTGTACCGCAAATACGTGCGCAGTCATATGAAGGTGATTCGCGCCACTGATCCTGGCATCTTTCACATCTGGCACCCTAAGGTCAGTTATTTATCCTATGGTCGCTTACGAGATGTTACCTGACAAATTTAGTAACCACGTCTGGAATATTCGATGAGCTTCATCTCTCATCCGACACAATATCAAATTTATTCTTTCTGATTTATTTTAAACAATTTTTCGGTCATAACTCACGACTTTTATATAATATCTTATCGGGGAAGTTATTAGAAATTTTTGATAAAATGCTTATTTTGCTCCACAGAATAACAATCAATTTGAAATTAATTCGACGAAATCTTAAGAAGCTATTTAAAATATTCAGAATGAAGAACCTACGGAAATGTTGTTTTCGCATTCGAACAACGTTAATAAAGATAAATAACCGAAAATTACTAACCACTAATGACCCAAAGCTTATTACAGTTTCATATAAAAAGCAATAATAAAAATCAATTTCTTATATTCATTTGAAGCATTCGAACAAAACACAAAAGAAAAATAAGAAATGATAACGTTCCACGCTTCTTGATTGCTTCTTAGCGTGGTATAAAGTAATTTCATCCGCTTTTGCCTATTGTCATTTATAAGATTTTTTCAGAAATATTTTCTAATAATACTAATGCATTGTTTTTATTAAAGGTTTGTTCTGGAGGTCCTGGAGGACAAAAGCTCACTGCCGACCAATATAGAGCGTGCATTCGATCGAGAGCTCTCAACGAAGCTTCGCATGCACAGTTAGGTTTTCTTGCGTTTCGTGACGATATCGCAGCGAATAGTAGTCCAGCTAAATATCCTCCCGCTCCAGGTGCCCCTCTGCATTTTCAAAAGAAAAAATCATCATCTACCTGAGGTCACGTGAACAAGATGGAGTTTTAGTGAATTCAAATTAGGATTTATATCAAAGGTGCAGGTGCTATACTAATAACAAGACAATTTCTTTTTTATGTGATAAACCTAAAGCCGAAGTATTTTAAACTTTTAACGTTATATTTTAAGCTTTAGTTTATTTAAATTTTTATGTAGGTTGTTGTAAGACTGTCCATCACATCGAATATCTCAGTCAGGAAAACATTAATACAGTAGAAGAGAACAAATTACAGATTTCGACTTTTATTTTTAATCCTTTTCCTGAACTTAATCCTTTAAAAAATTACTAATAAAGAAACCATTTCCGAAAGTGCTACAGATAATTTTAAAAACTGGAAGAATAAATATTACGTTACAGTAATGCGTGATCAGAACGAAAGCTTCCGGCCCAGAATGAAACAAGACTCCTTATCCAACAGATTTGATTGCAAAAAACTTTTATTGTTTTCTCACTTAAAAGTTCTTTAGTTGATAAAAGTTTCGGAACAAAAATTATATATAAGGCGATAATTTTTGAAATAATGAAACTGATCGTGTACTGTGTGTTTCAAGAAAAATTATTCTAAAAGTTCCAGTACTTTACAATCCCATTCCAAATGTTTAAAATTTATCTTATTTCATTTCGGAAATAATTTTTTTTTAATATGTAACTTTTTAAGTCGCGATATAAGTAATAATTACAATTATAAATTTTCTTACAAAAAATGAATATATTTATTAACTATTCCGAAAAAACTTATAAACTTTAGCTGAAGGTCATAAATTAAGTTTGATTTTTATTGTGTTAAGTTATCGCGAAACAATGTAGAATTATATTGAAATTAAAAAATAACCAAATATCTTCAATAAGTTTTCAATAATTTAATATGATAGCTATCGTTATTTTATTTAATAATACAAATTTTTAAATTTTATTTAATATTAATTTCACGAGTTAAAAAGTTATATATTTTACAAATTAATATTTTAAGAACATTTTTAATTGGCAATTTAAAATTGCAATAACGTTTTTCTTTTTTAATATTCATCCCTATGAAATGATTACTTTTCTTGTGAAATATTTAATGTAATATCTTGACTTGAATATTAAAATACCGATTTTATCAAAGTAATATTTTCTGTATGCTGTAAAGTTCAAAAATAATAACGTAGAAAGTGAATTCTTGTTAAGCAAATAAATTGGAAAAGTATTTGCACTTTCATGAAATTATAAAGCTAAAATGTTTAATGATCTTTATGGAACGAAAAAGCGTAGTACAATAAATTTAAAATAGTAGTATGTAAATTGTATAAATAAGAACTTATATTTTCAAAAAAGAACAGAAGGAAAATTGGAAAATGTTTTTTTAATTCAGGTAGCGTAAAATTACGATCAAGAGAAACAGGAAAAATTGTGTATTTTTGTAAATTTTAAAATTTCTTTGAATAATTCGTTCCAACGTAGGTACATCGAGATAATGCAAATTTAAACACAATTTTCCAAAAGATCCCGCAATTTCCCATATGATAAAAAAATTTTATTTATTTTATATATGAAATAATTCAAATAGAGGAAGTATTCTGATTAAATCGGAGATTTAGTGAATGAAAACGACGCAAATTGAAATCAGAATCTAATTAATTAAGTCAACTGATTTTATATTTATATTGAAATTCAGTATAATAATTTTATTCAAAATAATAATATTTTACAAGAATATAATTCTCTGAAATCTTGAGACAAGAAAATAATCATTCCCATTCCCCACAGCAAAAACTTTGCTCAAACTAGCTCAGGAAGCTAGTCTTTACATCCCATCATCGAGAGCAATGATATGGTGGGTTTTTCTTCACTGGAGGTCATCTGATTACTAACTGCAGAAAAGTGGCCATCGGTGGGCGTCAAACAATGTAATGAAATACAAAAAGACAAAAAAAATAGTCGCCTTATTAAACCACCAAATCGAAATAGTGGAAAATCGGGGAAGAGGCGACAGCTTTCTAAAATCAGGTACATAACAAAAATGCCAAACAAAATATGAATAAATTAAATCATTTTGAAGGACCATTTTGATAATATAGAAATGATCAAATAGATTATCCTGAGGGGATACAATAAAAAAAGGTTTGTACCTTTATTTATATGACCTTTAGATCTATTAGCTCCTCTCCCTAACCACTACACTCTACCTGGGCAAACAAATGTTTAAAAATATAATAGCAAATCAATATTTCAAAAATGTCTCAAGTAAGTAGTTAAATTAAAAGATTTTTCACCAAACAAACCAATCTCATAATAGATAATTCCAAAAATTTTACCTGATACTATACAGCATCTACCGGTTGAGTTTGAAAATTTAATCGATACCTTCTTCCCACATTCGAAAACTTGGTGCTCAAATGAATCTCATCCACTGCTTGATATCAGATTCAGATATCAGACAGATAGAGAAACCTGCTTGCAGCTGCCCTATTCCTAAAAAAAGGGTTTCAAATAAGGAAAAACCAGAAGGATCAAACATTTTACATTAATTTTACTTCGAAAATTTGGTTTTATGATAAATTATTTTTTTTTTCTACATTATTTTAACGTTATGAGGTTATTAGCACTTTATAATTTACATTTTTAATGTTTATATTTAATTTGTTGAATATTTTTTATTTGCTGTAAGATTTTTGGTTTGGATTTTTACGTTTTACTCCAAACCATTTTATGGGTAACTTTTTTAAATAGTTCATTTATAAATCGCATTAAAAATTCAGGATTCTATGGGTGCAGATGTGAAAGTTATTAACCGTCCACCTTTCTTTCAAAATCTTTTGAGGACGTCACTGGACACGTTCGGTGAAACTCCCAATAAAGGGGGGATAGGGCGCCAGAATCTAACACACGGTAACGTAACGTGACCTTAACCCACTCAGATGGAAATGCCGATTCTAACACTACCGTGTGAAAGTTCAACACAAAGAACCAAACTTGCGGAGCGTTTAGAATTTCTTTGGGTGCCTTAGATCACCGCAGGTTGCATTGAAACAGACATGCACATCTAAATCACTACCAAGTTAATAAAGTAACGGGTGGACCATAAGTCTCTTAACATTTGAGAAGCCCACTGCTTCCGCGCGGGTGGGGATATCGGGGTGGGGAAGGTATCAAACGCGAGATCGGCTAATAGGAATTTAGTACCATGGCATCATTCACCCGAACTTAACGTGAGCTTTACGTTCGCGAGTACTATCGAAACAACGATTCTGCGACCAAAGCTAGACTGGAATGACACTAAATTGAAGCACCAAAAGCCACCACTTACCGAAAGTTATTGTACGTGCGGCATTATCAGCAAGAGAAATCATTGGTCCATATTTTTATGAAGATCAGAGAAGCCGTCCTCTTACTGTCAACACAGAGCGATACATTGCGATGTTAAAGAAGTTTCTTGCACAAGCGTTACAGAACTTCTCAGGCTACAATCAACCCTAATAGCACATAATGTAACGACAGGAGTTTTGCAAGCTTATATTTGACTTGGCAAGGCCAAATCACTCCTCCAATGACTCTAATAGCGGCAGTTCGTGAAATTTTTGACCAAAAACTGATATCCAAAAGAGGTGACATTAATTGGCCATCCCGCAGTCCGAATTTGTCCCCAATAGACTTTTTCATTTGAGGATACCTTAAAAGTAAAGTTTACATCAGCAACCCAGAGACTTATAGAAAAATTAAAAGGAAAGATATGCAACGAAATGTAAAACATTTCAATTTTCAATCAAAAAACGAAACCCTCATTTGTCCACTTGAAAATACGATAAACAGTTCATGATTAATTCTGCTTGTTTATTTTTAATGGCCGGTGAATGACGTCATGGAAATTTTACAGGCTAAATTCCTATTAGCCGCTCTCGCGTTTGATACCCACCCCGATACCCCCTCCCGTTCGGAAACAGCGGGCTTCTCGAATGTTAAGAGACTTATTTGACTTGTTTGTCCACCCTGTACTTCAATTAATTTGTAGGTGTTTGTATAATTGTGACAGATAATCAATTGTTGTACACCACTGTTATATTTGTACTGTCAACTTGCGCAAACACTTATTGGCTAATTTTACTTCTTGTTTTATTTGGCCAAATGCAAAAGTTATCTTAAAAATAACTATAACCAAATGAACAATAACGAAATTCAGCAACCATCCTTGATTGCAAAGCCAGGTTGTTAAGAGCACCAGAAGAACGTAAAACGGCCAATAACCATAAAGGTCGGCTCGATGGTCCAGCAAGCTTTACAACCAAATAATGTAGTATAAATGTGATTTCATTCAGTAACCTCTTTGGTATCTATAAACAATGATCGATCTGACTTAAAAAATAAAAACAATAAAATGTTATGTAATATAAAATATCCTAATTTATGTTGGTAGCCTCATCAGCACGTCTACGAATAATAATTTACCGTCTCAACAGTGTCGTCACAAGTGAATGATCCGTAGTAGTTTTTCTTCCGAATTTTGGTTAACATAGGTAAGCGTAAAAAGATAATGACACGGAATGACTCTTTCCAGGAATTTCATTACACATTGTATCGATTAATTAAAGACATTCACAATTATTCGCACCCAAAACTCCGACTCGACAAGGGTCGATAAGATACTTCACGAGAAAAAGGCACTATAAAATGGTACCAATATGTCATCAATAATATGAAACAACAAACTTCCTGATCGAACTACGTCACGAAACAGACGGTACTTTGAAATTGACGATAATATTTAACAGCACTAACATTCCCAGGTAAACATCCAAACAAGATAATTCACTCACTTCCGCTATACAGCGAAGAAATTCAAAAGAATCAAGGGCGGCTGTCTGACTGAACGACCCTAACTTGACTGACTTAACATAAAATTGCACGAAATAAAGTTCTTCCTACCATCAAAAGCGCCACAGTTAAGGTAGGTCGGGAAAAAATAACGAGATAATTAGACGAGAATAAAAAATATTTTAATATATGAAATCTTCACCGGCGGTGTCATGGCCCTATAACCTTTACATCGAAAACAAACACTTAGCTAGTCGCATTTTGATATTTGCGACAAGTTGCAAAGAACAAGACGTCCTTTGTTCTCTCTTGTAGCGAAAAAGACGATAAAATTATAATTTATTCCTAAAGCCACAATGCCTCGGCTAGAAGGTAAGAACTATACTCGAATACGTTATAAAATGATTTTGATATAGTAATTGAAGGGTTTAGGATATAATACTCAAATACAACAAATTTATTATTTCTTTTTTATTATGTCTAAGCTTATTAAAGATTAAATACAAATAAAAATCCTAGTCTCAATCATACCCAATTAAGAGTACCCACTTATCTCGACGTCTTTCATTGGGTCTTCCAAGAGTTGGAAACTCCAGCTGCATGATACTTGATATAAATTTGGTACTAAACGGAAACTGAACAACAGATAACTAAAAATTTTAAAATTAAAGTTTAGAGAAAATGAAACTTTTAGGTTATAAATACAAAACCTGGTTGATCATGAAGAGCTTTGAAATTTAGATTTATCACATCAAAAATATCAAAATCAAAATATCAAATTACAGTTATCTACGTTTATTCTACTAAAGGCTAATGAAATCAAATTCAAAAAGATTTTGAAAATGATATCGATCATCAATTCCTCTGCAAAACCAATTCAAATTACGTAAGAAGAAAATAAAATTAAAAATCCTTTTTTTAAGTATTCCGACTGTTTTCCTTGTACCATAAAAATTACATCAGCGATTTTGTTCGCAATCGTTCGATATTATCGATTCCTTTCGATAATTCTTTTAATTTTTGTTTTTTTTATAATATGTTCATCTCGATCTCGAGACGAAAAGATCATGTTTCTGATGAGTGTTTTGGCATTCTAAAAAGGTCAGAAAACACAAAACAACGAAAAATAACACGAAAGATTTCAAAGCGCTTGTGACTAAATTAACACAAAGAAAGAGAATGGCTTACATATACCGAGAACAACATGATAGCGCCAGTGGCGTAGAGGTTTTTTCGTTTACCTTTAAATTTGTGATTATTAAAATTTGAAAGAGACAGTAGTTGTTTACTATTTATTGAGCGAGGAACAAAAATAATAGATCTACGACAGTCGAAATTTTTTATGAAAAGGCAGATCTAAATGGTAGACAAACATAACAGAAAAATACTGTAAGAGTGGAGTTTCGTTGTTAAATCCAGTGGGTAAATTTAATACGAAAAGCGAATCGTTTTTTTAAATTTTACTCTTACTTATCTATCACCGATCTCACATACGTGTGTGATTTCAGTTTTCTAAGAAACAAAACATTTTCCTTTGATCGGAGAAATCCTATACTCGTAGGCTGCTTTCGATATTAAGGGCGAACAACCTTTATTTCCAGCTTTTAATCGTGGTTTTGCTAGACTCTTTATTCAGGAGCATATCTATAAAGAATTTCGGGAACCAGGTAATTAAATTAAGCTAAGAAGAAATGGATGAGTTTCATTATTAAATAATCGACAGTAATATTTGAAGAATGCTGTTTGACTTCCAAAATCAGGGGTTAACAAATAATATAAAGTGTCAATAACAAGTTGAACTGGAAAATTCGGTCATTGTCTGGTAAAAAATTGGCAAGTGGGAAAACTTTTGATAACCTTTTGTTCACAAGCCATTCTGAAAAACAGTTGAACAGTTGTCTGTATCAAATTAGGTTATGGTTGGTTTTAGTGTAATTTATTACTTCGTGCCGTCGTCTGTTTGGAAATGCTAAATACAAAATAGACGCCCATTTAATTTCAGTAATAGGTAAATAGGACTCGCGGAATTGAAATGTATCAAAGCTGAATGTAGCATACATTGCAAAATTTTAGTTGTGTACTTCATCAAGAATTTATGCATCACTAATTTGTAAATTTGATTCAAAATATATATACTCTTTAGAATTCATGTAAATGCTTAAGGAATACTGAAAATTAAGACGATGTAAGATTAGAATGTTCAGGGAAGATTATTTTTGAAATAAATTAAACTTACTTCAGTTTGTATACCTCGAATCATTCTTTCGTAAAATATGGAAGTACGTTTTGGATGAAAATTGCTCATTGCATCTGCAACCGCAGTTATCAATACAACTATGAAATTGCTTCTTTCATTTATAAAAGTCAGATGGAAGAGTATTAAATTTAACAGTTCTACAGTTCAGTTGATTTGATTGGCTGGCGCGAAGCGTCAGGACTTTGTCCCTTGTCTTCTTTATCTGATGTATTTGATCTTAAGGATTTTAATTTGGTGAGGAAAAGGTAAGTTATTGATGATTAAAATCATCAGGCGTCAGTTGTGATCAGAATGTGTTCGCGTTTGCTTGAATTGTTTATTTTATACGGAATTTGTCGCACTAATTGTTTGATTTGTTAATGTTTTTATCGGGAGATTTTAGTCACTTTGCAATTGTTTGATTGTCATTGGATTTGCAGATTTTATTTCGTTGCACTCACTATTTAAGTTGTTGATGTTTTTATCGGGAGGTTTTTGTCACTTAGTGTTTATTTGATTGTTTTTGGATTTGTAGATTCTATTTCGTTGCACTCACTAGAGGTTATTGTTTATTTGAATTACACTGGGTTAATTGAGTTGATTGGCTTGGATTGCTGTGTTAAATTCATTTATTCTTGCAGGATTGATTTGGGTCTTCTATGTTTTTTGTAGAAGTTGTTGTCGTATTTGCCTAATTGATTTATTAGTGGGTTTTCATTTACGGAGCAATTGTCATAGAATCTTATTGTTTGTTTTTTGATATGTTCTTTTATGGTGTCAATTTCAGAGTCTTCGTGTAGTCTGATGTTTGTGACGAAGTAGGGGGCATTCCAGGCTGCCCTCAGGCATTTATTTTGGATAACTTGGAGCATGTACATGTTTGTTTTGGAAGCATAACCCCATACTGTGGAGGCATATGTCATTGTTGGTCGTATTACTGTTTTATACAGACGGAGTTTGTTTTCTGGTGACATTTTGCTGGTTCTACTGATAAGTGGGAATAGTTGGTACATCAGTCCTTTCGCCTTGTTTCTGATTTCGGTGATATGTGTTTTCCACGTTAGGGTGGTGTCTAAAGTGACTCCTAAATATTTGGCCGTTGTAGTCCATGGAATTTTTTGCTCGTACATCCATAGGTCTGCTTTCGGTTTTTTGAGTCGTTTGGTGAAGAGAATTGCAAGGCTTTTGCTTGGGTTTATTTTTAATCTCCATTTGGAGAACCATTTTTGAGCTTCGTTTAGGATTTCTTGTAGTAAGGCTGTGGCGACGTCAGGAGACCAGGATGTGGCGTAAAGACCAGTGTCGTCAGCGTAGAAGGCATTTTGTGTTCTATTGTCGATAGGTTTGGGGAAATCGCCCATAAATATTTTAAATAAGTCCGCGGAAAGTACTGAGCCTTGTGGTACTCCTGCAGTGATGTTTCTTGCTGTTGACCTTGTGCCTTCGATCTTTATGCAGAAGATCCTATCAAGTAGATAGGATCTTATCATTTTAATGGTTGCTAATTTGAAGCCTGTTATTATCATTTTGTATAGGAGTCCGTAGTGCCACACGGTGTCGAACGCTTTGGCAATATCCAGAAACGTCGCTGCGGTGTATTGGTGCTTAGCGAATCCTAGTGTGATAGCCTCGACGAGGCGGAGTATTTGATGGACTGTGCTGTGTCCTGGACGGAAACCAAATTGTTCGTCCTGTGTGACTTTTAGGGCTTCAATTTCTTGTCGGAGTCTACTAAGAATGATTGATTCTAGTATTTTTCCTAGGCAGGGAAGCAGGCTGATTGGACGATAGCTTTTGGCGAGGTGGCTATTTTGTCCGGCCTTGTGAATGACTATTACATCAGCCCGCTTCCAAGCTGTTGGAAAGTGCTGGAGTCTGAGGCTGGCGTTAATTATGCATAATAATGCAACTCTTGCTTTTTTCGGCATTTCTTTTATGGCGCGGTTGGAGATGCCATCAGGTCCTGGAGCTCGTTTTTTCTTTATTAGTTTGATTCTGGCATTGATTTCTTCCATGGTGGATGGTTCAAGAATGGTGTTGTCTTGTCTTTGCAGGTGTTCATTGACTGTGTTGGTTACCATGTCCACATGTGTCTCGTCCAGATGTTCTTGGGAGGTGGTGCATTGTTGTTCTAGGCTATCCGCACAGGTTTCGGCCTTTTCCAAATCGCTTCGTGCAAAGGTTCCATCCGGTTTCTTTAGAGCTGGCATGTTATTTTTGTTTTTGTTTTTCAGTGCCTTGACTAATTTCCAGGCCGATGGATTTTCAAAAGCAAGTTCTTCTATTTTTTTGGTCCATTGTTCGTCGTGGTAAGCTTTGACTTCGTGTGTTACTAATTCTTTTAGTTGATTGTAGTTTGCTTTGTCTGCTGGGTTTAGGGTGTGTTGCGCTTTCTTTCTTGCTTTCCTCTTTTCTTTTATTAGATCGTGTAGTCTGGGTGGAAGGCGGTCTCTTAAGTCCTCTTTTGGTACAGCATTTGTGGCGAACTGGATGGCTGTTTGAATTCTTCTTTGGAAGTAGTTGACGTAGTTTTCTAGTTCATCTAAGTTGTTGATGATTGGAATATTGCCGATGGTCGATTCTAGTTTGTCGTGGTATACGGGCCATGCAATTTTTGAGGTTGTTTCCGGATCATTATTGTGATTGATGTTACCTAAATATAGTAACACCGGATAATGATCGGAAGTGAGGTCGAATAGCGTAGTTAATCTATGCTGCATGGTGATGTTTTTAAATAACATGACGTCGATGTATGTGGGCATTCCAAGGTATGAGTAGTGGGTCGGTTGTGCGGGTACATCGATTGCCATGTCTAGATTTTCGGTGATTTCTACGAGTTTGTTCCCATTCTTATTGTCTTTACTACAGTTCCATAAAGGGTGCTTAGAATTAAGATCCCCTGCGATGATGGTACCGTTAGTTGTGTCGACGATTGCTGCAAAATCATCTTGCTCGAGTTGTCTTCTTGGTGGGCTGTAGACTGCAGTGAAGTTAATCCATCCGTCGTTGAGCGTGTGGATGGCTACAGTTGTTGCCTCAAGTTTTTGAAGTGGGTCGTGGATGACATCGTAGTGTTCGATGGTTGATTTAACATAAATTGCGGTGCCTCCGCCTGTATTTCCAATTCTATCATTGCGATAGAGTGTATAATTGATTAATTTTGGGTTATGAGCCTTTTTTAGATGTGTTTCATTCACCATTATTATGTCTAAATCATGACGGTAGGCAAAATCTAGTAGGAGGTATTTTTTCTCATGTAGTCCGTTTGCATTCCAATATGCAGCCTGAATGGAGGCCGGCTTCCTTCTTGGATTAATGGTCGCGGCCGCCCCTTTCGGTGGCGTTGGCGAGCTGGTGTTCTTGTAAGGCGGAGACAAGATCTTGATTGGAGTAGTTTGGTGTTAGTTTCTTTAATAGAGCGTCGATTAGGTCGTCGGTTTTTTGACTTGGTATTGTTTGGTGATGGGATCTTCTTTGGCTTTGTTGGTTTTGATTGGCTTGACGGTGAAAGTACCTGCTGTTTTGGAATTTTGGCTGAGGGAATTTTGGACATCCTCGATAGTTGGCGGTGTGACTTCCTTCGCAGTTAGCACAAGTTGGGTTGACGCCTTTTTCTTTTTTGCACTCGGCTGTGAGGTGGTTTTGTCCACATTTGACACATCTGGCTGGGAGCCGACAACATCTTTGGGCATGTCCAAATTGCTGGCATCGGTGGCATCGGTGGCATTGGCTGATATAGTTGCTTGGCCGTGGGGTTTCGATGTAGACGTCGAATGTCAATAAGTGTTCCATTTCGAAAATGGATTTTGCCTGGTGTCTGTTGTGTAGTGACACTAGAAACAGTGGCATGGGACGACGTTCTCTTCCTCTTTTCATTTGAAAAACTGAAAGTGGGGCATAATTTAGATTAATTAGCTCATCTGCAATTGATGAGCAAGTGGTGGCGCCGGGTAGTCCTCTAATTACGACTTTTAGTGGTTTGTCCTTTTGCAGCAAGTATGAATGGGTTGGAAGTTCCAATTCTATGAAGAGTTTGTCAAGTTTTCTGAAATCGGATTCGGAGTCGGCAATTATTGATATATTGTCGTTAATTGATTTGACTGAGTATAGTTTGATTCCTGCAGTTATTATTTTCTCTTCTATTGGATCCCATTCAGGTTGAGAGTGTAGTACGATAGGTGGAATTCGTATTTTCTTGATGGTAGGCGTGGTTTGTGACTGTGGATCGGGTAAGTCAGTTGGATTCTCGGTGGGTGGAGCCTGTGATTCCAAAGTGGGTGGAGCCTGTGTCTTCAATATGGGAGGAGGCTGTGAGTCCAAATTGGTGTCAATTTCGGATGACGTGTTGATGATGTCATCCTTAGGAATGTCTGCGGTGCAGTTTGCGAGGTCAAGGTCAGAGACAATTTGACTACGTGAAGGTGTTGGATTGATTCTGCTCGGGCTGTCTCTTTCTTCCGTTACTTCGGCCAGTTTGGAGAAGCGGTTACTTGTAGAGATGGCTGGAGTAGATTTTTCTGTGGATTTGCTTCTAGTAATACGTGAGGTTGTGGGTATAGTTTTGATTGTGGTTTTTGTCGTAGTTTTCTTCTTCTGTGGTTTCTGAGTCGTGACTTCTTTCTTAGTTTGACTGCAGACCTGTTCTGGGGTAGTTTGAAAGAAAGCTTCGTCACCTTGGTCGTGGATAGCTTCTATGGCTTTAAGAAACTTATTTTTCTCCTGAAGTAAGTCGAGGGCGTCACTTGCTTGCTTTTGCATGCGGGAGACTTGCTTTCTGAGTTCAGCAATTTCTTGTCGAAAGGCTGTGAGTTCGGTAGGTGACATTGGTTTGGGACGAATTGGGACAGGTTTGATAGGCATGGTGCAGTAGAATTAATAAATTCCACTTACCCGACAAAGAAATTTTGAGCGTCGTTAAAGAGGCGGTTGGTTGGAAGTATATTCCCGCCAAAAACTGGTACGTCACTGTGTTTCCACAGTGATATTACTTGTTTTATAGCCGCAACTTAAAACAACACTCTCGAGAACTTTAATCGGGTTCGTTTACTGCACTAGATGAGAACTGGGTTTAACTTTGGGAGGACACGTGTGCACTCTTACACTGATCAAACGCGACTGTTAACAGTTCTAATTTCGAAAATCTAAATCAAATCATTTTACGTTCAGTTACCCTAAATTTAAGTTAAAGTAATTGGTTAATAAGTTAACGTAACCATCAGGACGCATGATAGACCAGCGAAGTAGGCGGCACGTACGCTTGATAGCTGCTTAAGTTGAACTTAAATAAAAATTAGTGTCTTCAAAACCAGTTAACTTTCAGCTCAGATATAATAAAGCATAAAGCAAATGTGTGCTACAACCCAATTTGGAATAATAATTTTCGCTAAGAAAATAAAATTATAAATAAATTTTCCTACTGCTTAAAATTAGCTAATTAATTTTTGTATTCGCAGTAATAAACTTAAACTTAATATAAAATTTTATTAACCTCTGAAAGACGAATAAAATACACCAAAATGTATCAAAGATTTCAACTCGACTTGCATATCACGTAAATTCAAAAATAAAAGTTAAAAAAAGCATTTTGTTGAATTTCAAATAAAGTTAGTGGAAAATTTACTGAAAGGCACTTAAGTTATTTATGTAAAGTATTGATGAATAGTGGTATTTTCATTATGATTTTCTGAAACAAACTTTAATATTCGATTAATTATTCTGACATAGAACACTAATATCAATATCAAATTTCTTCTAGCAACAAAACACTGTTTATTAATATTAAATACGTTTTCAAATTTATCTTTTCCTAAATAAGACACAAAAGACTCTCGAGTAAAATATAATAAAAAATTTAAGTACTTACATAAGTTTAAATCATGTCTAATAAAATGGTAACTTATCTACTTTTCTCATGCAATTTGTATACAACATTTATGCGCATTACGTATTACCATATTACAGTTATTTATTGCTTAAAACTTTTCGTGGTAAATTATGCTTAGAAAAATATTGAAAATTTGTTTTTGGTAAGTAATAGTTTCATGTAGGTAAATAAAAGAAAATATAGCAAACCGCCTCACTTACGCTACCTACAGGTGAAAACTGGTAACAAATAAGTAAGTTAAAATCTTGAAAAAGAAATAAGCAAATTTTCTTAACAAAAATTTCTAATTATTTAAAAATTATAATATTTATTATAATTAATAACATCATGGCGATGATTTTTATCAATCATATTGAACCTTAAATTATCGTATAAGCCCCAAAACCTGAATGTTAAGTGTGCCCAACATAGGATCAGGTTGTGGGATCAGGATTGCTTTTTAGTTAAAGCCCACATCACACATTGTAATCTTGAAGTTTATTGTACAAAGGTAGGGTCAGACAATATCGTAGTGTTTACTATACTAAACTCGTTCATTCTTTCCTATGAGATTGCAGAATTCGTGTATCACTGACACTGTCTTAGCAATATCAAACTATTTACTCTCCAGGTAGGAAAAACTTCATTTTTTTTGAAAGTTTTTAAAATTTTCTTTAATTTATACATAATAAAGAATTATTTCACAATGAACCAATCAGTGAGCTTCAATTGATTAACTCGTAATTAAGGCATTATTAATTTAAATCTATTGATTTATACATTATAGGAAGGTAAGAGACTTCACTTAAATACTCACACATTCGAGTGAAGTGGAATTTCAAACAACGATGACCTGCACGTATTTACAATTTCCTTGAGTGAAACCGAAGATCAAACAACTACAGCTTCCGCTTATAGACGAATTTCCTTAATTAAAGCAGAATATTGAACAAATATCGCAATTTCTCATATTATAGTAATCAAATACAAAATTATGTTATTTATGGTATTTTATACTGTCGCTACAAACTCGAGTGTTTTAATTTTTAAAAGATTTCTAAACTGTGACAAAAGTTTCTCAAAATAATTCTAAAAGTATAAAAAGCTGATAACTGATTAGATGGGTATTTATATTAGTATTGGTAATTCCCAAGTGAAGAAAGCTTTCCATCAGTCTTAGTAAGTTCTTTTAGGTGAAAAAGTTTCCTCTTGGTAACAAAAATGTGAGAACTCTTATATTTTCAACCATTAGGATTTTATTGCAATATTTTAATTATTCGAAGGTAGAGTTAAATTTTTCCTTATTGACTAGGGGGAACTAATGTGCAGAAACGAATATTTGTAAAGTCGTGTCTATGTTTGTGTCAATTGGTGAAATTTGGTGTCACGCGTTCTTCCTCCGCATCTACTGAGTAGTAATTTGGCTCCGCCTAATCACTAAGGAAGATTTTCACTCTAACTGTTCCATACTGTAGAAAATTATGAGTTAGAGTAATCACCGAGAAACAGGGACTTCCAACTTTTCACAAATGCATTGTTAAATTTAATTCATTCGTATGTAAGTACCACTATATTGAAATAATTTGTGTGTGATTTTTGTACACTATTTATATTAAAATAAATTGTTCTTGTCTCTTTCAATACCATGCAACATGCTATACTCGTGTAGAGCATATTAATCAAACCATAATTATTCCTATTCGATAATCGAGATGATAAATTGCAGGAGATTTAAAATGTCGCAATGCCATGCATAAAAAACAAATTTATAATTTATAATTGATATTTGTTATTTTTATTCTTTGCTGATTTGTTATGTACAAATTTTGTTGTACTGTAATATATTTGTCCTGTTATTAATGGCTTACCTATTGAAAATAAAGATTATTTCAATTTATTATTTATTGGTAGTATTAATATTATATTATTCATATTGCTCTATTACTTTGATTGATTTTGTATCGATAGCTAACGCTTTATACGCACTAATGTTGCACTATTGCAATAACACTTGCATGAAAGCCTTATCAGCTTATCACAAGGATTCAATATTAAAAAAAAAAATTAAAGGTATCTCAACTAACTAATTATAGGATGAAGATGATACGGTGAAGCGCTTCTAACAAAATTTCAATTTCAGCAGCCAAAAAGTCATTCTCTTTTTCGATCACATCTAATTTAGATTGAAGAAAATTTAATTGGCGCTCTCGGATTTTACGTAATAATTTTTTTTAATCATTATATGAAACAAAGAAAGCCGGACTTGTAATTAATGAAAACCAAACAAAATATATGGAAAGTTATAGAGGAGGAAGTGAAGAAGCGACGAAACTGCGAATAAATGACTTTTAGTTTGAGGAAGTAAACTGGTTAGGATACCTATACCTAGGAGTACAAATTAATAATAACAACGAATGAGAGTAAATCGTGATAGATAGAAAAATGCTTGGAGCATATTACTGATTACAGTATCTAACCACAAAATATTGAAAGATAAAGTTAAAACAGACAATAGGAATTAAAATATGTAAGACCCTAATATCTAAGATTATTGGATAGAAGGGAATTAGTGAAGACGGATGGAAAGTAATAACAAACAAAGGAGGTAGAAATGCAACTGATGTGAAGAGACATAGTAAGATAAGTAAAAGCGATGCGAAATGGACACCAGACACTGATAAACAGGTAAAAGATGGTGAGGAGGAAGCTCTGACTGACCTAAAGAAGATGAAGGTGGAAAACTGGAGAGAGATCTGCTAATACAGGATAACATGAAGAAAGGTCATAGAGGAAGATAAAGAGAACAGAAGATTATAGAAACCAAGGAAGGCAGAACTTTAAAGTAAGTAAAGGAGACTGATCCACCTCGGAAAAGGGAACTAGAAACATCAAACGATATGACGATATTCCGAAAGGAATTTAGTGCCGAAGAAGAAGAATCATTTCACTAGTTTTTTATTAACTCAAAGAAATCGATGGATTTAATGGATTTTAAGAGATGAGCAGATTGAAGGAGTTTCAGGAGTTCAATGTGTTAGAGGTTTAAGGGGATTATTCATATTCAGAATTTTTAATGGTATATTGTCAGAGCCTCTCGGTTTTTGGCAGTATTCTTCATATAATATGTATTTCTTCAAATTTCAGAATTGTTTGATCTTCTGGATATTCCTAACCTATTCAACCTCATCGGTAAAAAAAAATACCCCCCAAACATACGGGGATTTTCATTAACCCACAATGTGTCCATATGTGGTGCCCATCAGCACACTATTTATATTTTATATTTATATTCTTTGTTATACGTTTCCAGTATAATGTAAGCTTTTTTTGCGTTTTGAAAGGAGTAGGAAATCTCTAACGAGACACCGCCACAATCTATGCCTGACTCCACAGTGCACGCTGGTTTTCGATTCGGTCGCTAGCTTCTTTTATCCTCGGTCGCTAGCTTCTTTTATCCTCGGTTACATTAATTAACACTGGAGGGAGATGAGTAGGTAAAAAAGGTTAGAAGAAGCCTTTATGTGAGGAGGTGTCCTGTTGAAAAGGGGTCGTCATCGTGGACATGTTTTCATTGCGACGAACAGCATGTTGAGGATTTTACCTCAATATCAGATTTCATAGAGCAAACCAAAATAAGTAATAACACCAGGTTCCATCAGAATCTTAGGATCTGTGAACCAACTGCCATTAGGACAGTCAGTTCATTTAAACGAGTGTTTGGAGCGATAGCTCAACCTTTTTGTATATACCTACGATATATCTAGATGTGCAATAAAATTTCATTTTTGTTAGTTCTGATAAAAAATTTGCTGTTTTATTTCTTGGCTAACTGGCGCCCAAAATTACATCATAATTTTAGATATTGTCTGTTGCATGTACTAGAGCAGATTGCAGTGACTTTTAAATCGTCAGTATCCCCAACCATTTTAAATGACCCACGAAACGCACAAGTGCGACCCGCGCTCTCTGAACTGTGGACCAAATATCCGAAGTTGACTTCTTTCAGTAACATCGAAGGAACAAGAGGCAGGTATAGTCCATCAGGCAAAGAACGAGGCTACAATCCAACTATAGTAAATTCTAGTTCTAACAAATCTATTTAGTTAATTCTAGTTTTAACTGGTATAAGTTTAGTTAAAACTAGAAGTAACTCACTGATGTCAGTGTCACTGAAATCAATCATAATAAAAACTAGATAACTCTAGATTTAAACTAAAAGCAGACGTAATTAGATAGAAATTATTTTAATAAGTAAATACTTTATAAATTATTATTACAATCGACGTTTTTGCCACATGATATGCTGTGGGGTGAAAAGGGATATGAATATATTAGTAATAAGTTGAGGTAGGTTTGCTTCAACGAACGGACGACGGGCAAACCAAAGAGGCAGTGTTTAAGGGTGAGATCTGCAGGATGGTCGATTTTTAGGTAGACGACGACACAAATGTAAACAGGGTGACGATACAATGGGGTTGTTGCTGAACGAATAAGTTGACCGTACGATGACCGGCAACTTAACGAATAATTAATTAACAGAACATAAACGGTGTTTATGTTGTATTAATTATTGGTGTAACGATTTAAATTATATGGAGTGATGGTGGCCCATATGAATTTTGCATTATGTAACGACTAGGTGTTAAACGACGCATTATGTATTGTATTTTAATGTAAATAAATATTATAAGTACATTATCAGTAGTTGGTCAATCATTTAATTAATCCAATTAAATATAATACTGTAATGACATTTCTAATTGTAAAGAATCCTTTTTTTAAACAGAGGTATTGCTTAGAATTGCTTAGGAGACAGTCGGAGCATAGTGGTCACGCAAATTGACTATATATGGACGGCGCTAAATACCCGGTTCGAATCCGAGTAAAGTAAGAACTTTATTCTGACCGTTCTCCCCTCGGAAAGCAATGACAACCTACCGAGAGTAATATGCCAAGAGCATCCTTAAATGTCAATTATCTAAAGGGTCCAAAAGTTGATCTGTGGACTATGGGGAAGCGTAATAACCACTACACCAACATTTAAGGATCACGACGCTTTTGTTAAGAAGCATAACAACTGTATGATGATGATTGCTTAGAAGTACTTAATTCAGCCAATCTTGAAAAAATCGATTTTCTTATAAAATATTATTCGGATGTATACTAAAATTAACTGAAATTTTCGTTCTTCAAATACGATTTTCTCCAAATTGACTGAATTAAGGATTTTTAAGTATTCACCTGATGTACTACTAATTATGACCAACCATTCTTGTTCTTCTTATATTAGGACTTTCCATATAATTAAGCACAAATCATTCTTGTAAGATTCCTGGAAATGAGAAGTTTCCCATAGAGGAATAATTTAATTGAAAGCGAATATATTAATATTTTAAAATGTTCATTTTCTTACCGCCGATATCAATTATTAGTCGATTCGCGTAGTATGGTTGGCCTATATTCTAGGCGTTTTGACATCACACTAATGGAGTCAAATAAGCAAAGTGGGGAAATACAGAGTCCCAATTAAATTTGATTTTTAAAATAAAATGCCAGAGCAATTATAGATTTGGTCCCGTCATTTCAGTATTGCAGCAGATAAATAAATGCAGAAGTTTAATTCATTTTCAAATACACAGAACTCAAATTATAATATTATTATAAGCACTTAGAATTTGAATCACTACTTCGAGCGTAAAATCTGTAGTCGCGTCTTATAGTGTTTTACATTGATTATTATTATTATTATTATTTTGTTATTTATTATTACTTATGTTTTTTAAATTTTCAATTATCAAACTTACAAAAATGTTATTAGTGCAACATTTTAAAAACCCACAGTAGCTTAAACGAAATTATTTGGGTTAGTAACGTATTAGTTAAACAAAGATTGATTATAAAAGTTCAAACAAAAGTAAAATTTGCCTTATTTGCTTAATCATTATTTAATATTATAATATTGAAATTTATTAGATTTGAAAAATAATCTTGCATGGATTCAAATAAGTATATTTGTAAAAAAATCTCTGATACTATAAATTAAACCAAAATTCGTAAGTGAATGAAAAGAAAATAGGAAAATTTTTAATTAAAACTTTATTTCAACTAAAATTTTTAACCATAATTCAAAATTACGGTGTCGGTGTCGTCTACTTTTTATTAAATTTTACACTTTGATGAAACAAAGCGCTTAGCCAGCACTGTTCTTTATTGCGGCCTGAAGAATGAGCCTGATAAAGTTTGAACTTATTTTATTCCACAGCGGCTTCGTTAAAAAAAACGATTTTTCGCGCTCCAACGAATTTATTTTATATCTGGTTCGTAGTGTGAGCTTTTGATGTCGGCTTATTGAACCGTTGTAGAACACAAGATAACAAGCGATCTAGCAAAAATTCTTTTTTTGATGGTTACTTTAAAGCGCGATATTGATTGAGTAATCAATAACGCAACTAAAAATTTACCAATGGCCGTGTTTTATTATTAGCACTCGAAAAGTTTTCGTCTCAATATTTTTGTATTTTCTATGTTAAGATTATAAACAAGGTACACACATGTAGTATTCCGGTTTACTAGCATTACATGCACAGATAACAACTTGGAAAGCTTTTGTAATATAAACTTCCATAGCTACAACATGCAGAATATAATCAAAGCTAGAATGTTATTTACCTCTCTTGAATGTAGATATAAGCATTGAGATTTGATATGCTTGAGATTGATATAAGAAGCCAATATACATTTTTATTTAAAACTTGAAGTGATTCTTTTCACATAAAATGTAAATAAAAAAATTAGTGCCTTTCCCTCCAGATTAACAATTTGAGAGCTGGAAAATCGAAGAACATTTAATTTAAAATTTTTTGTTTAGGTTACTGATATTCAGATTTAGAGTAGATGTTGTTAGATGATCTACACTCCGATGCCCATCACGGGTTTCGTCGTCAGCTTGTCATCCCTTTCCCTTGTCCTGCTTCACGTATTTATTGAAAAGCTTGCTTGTACTTCCTTATCCCATTGATTCTGCAGATTATCCCTACTTGATATTATAATACATATTATTTTGCATATCAGACACATATTAATATAGTACCTATGTATACCACCGATTTGCTCTAAAAAATAACATAATAATTGTTTTAAAAAAGCTTTCAAAATTTTTAGGTCTTCGCAATCATTATTGTAAATAATTTTACACTCTGAAACACATGCTGATAAATTTAATAAAAAATATTGTACCTACCCTTTTTTTTTAGTTCTTTACTCTACTTTTATAAAAATGGATTTACGGTTACTTTATGAACTGAAAGTTAAAGTAATCACCAAATGAAAAAGTTCAGAGAATTAATTAAGTTTTATTGAACAAGAAGTAATTAAATCTTGATGAAATTTTCAAGCGTATAATAAAAATCTTATGATTCAACAAGCTAATTTGAAAAAAGGTATTAGTCGCACAACGTAGGAATATACTGGAATAATGTCTGGGCAAATTTTTCCAACTTCTTTGGTTTTATTAACAAAAATTTTCAAGTGATACTTTTAGAAAGAGTAAAGTTTTTCCACAATTTATTCAACAACTTGAGATCGAAGTAATTATTTTTATTTTTTATAATTCTGTCATTTACATTTTATTGAAAAAGTTAGCAATGGCATTGGAAAGCGTTTCAACTTGAAACTTCTTAATCTGCTTTTATTTCAGTTTTTTTGTAATTTTACAGGAGAAATTATTATAAGAAGATTTTCCGTATTACGAATAATAAAAGCATTGGTGACAAATTTTTGATTTTTATATTTTGAATCTTTGCAGTGTTTTATTTACAGCAATTTTAAGAACTATTTTGTAATTTTACTATTGTATTATTATTTATGATTTAAATTTATTATTCTTAATCTGAACGCTAAAGTGATCTATGTATACATGGATAGATACTGATTTATCATATTCATGTGTGTTTAAAATTAACAAATGAACATTTGATAATTTTAACCATGCAATATAATTCAAATAATGAATTATATTTTTCTTTATAATTATGCCAATTATTTCAATAATATTAACAAAATAGTACTAATTTAAGATTCATTCACATTTGTAATTCAATTTGCAACATAGTAATTTAATAATGATAACATAAATGCAGACTAATGTATGAGTATAAGTAGGGCAGACAATGAACTTGAAATGTATAATCTTAACATATGAAGGGTCCACTGGAAGAACGATGAGACTCCATTTTTTTCAAAATCGATATTTTATCGGAATCTCTTAGTTTGTAACATAAGCTATGAACATACCAATCCTCACAGAAAACAAACAATGAAATTCCACTAAAAACTGCGGTTGAAAATAGGCAGCATAATGTAACGTTACGTGTTTTGAAGAGTTGTGAAACTTTAAACCTCGTTTTACTCGACTATTTTAAAATGTGACCCTCATCGTTCTTCCAGTGGACCCTTCATATAATTTTGACTCAAACTTGCAATTAATAATAAGTATCTAATAATTTTTACAATTCAAATAACAACTTGCAGTAAGTAAATTATGTAAATGGTTATATTATAATGATTCATCTAGAAAAGAATAACTGAGGTGACTCAGCTAATGTAGGTCACATCTAAACTCGTAAAAACTTGTAGATTAAGCACTCAATGAATTTTCTGCAACTTAGCAGTAATGTTAATGATTTTGTAAATATTCTTTCTTTGTTAAAACCTGTATATATACTAATAGTGTGTTAATAAACTTTAGTCAGATTTGAAAGCTTGTAGTGATAATTTCTGGCTCCATCGCGACGACTTCTGTTTAGACCAAAGTCTACCACACCCTGCAATCTGAGACTGGATTACACTAAGCAGAAGGGCGTCCACCACCATAAATTATCACCAGGTCGGGGTAATTTATTCAATGTGATTTATGCACAGAAATTATGATGATGGTGAAATGTTTCTGTCTATTGAACGGTTGAGCTCATATATTCCATGTAGTTCGAGATTCAAATCTGAAATTTTTTAATGCTTGATTCACTTGATAGAACATGAAATTAAAGCATACTTCAGTCAAAATAAATATTGAAATAGTTTTGATATTTTAATTAACTCCATTAGTTTGATTAAGAAATGAATTCACTTACCTGGATGACCATAAATGTTCTTGATTGTAAATTCTTACAATAGAGATGGCACACAATAGATGGTACTAGAATCAAAAGGTACTCGAAGAAACATCAACAGCATCGAAGACATGAAGGTCAAGAATGTAGGCAACTTATTATCATAGTATCCACATATGGTAATCTACAACAAGATACCTGTAAAGAGATGACAGCTGGTGCAAGTGGCATCACGCTAAAAATCTTGGAACGGAGTCTAAAGCGCACCCTATCCCATTGCACATCGATATTCAGAAGATATTCTTCCGATATATGAAGAGTTATCGAAATATGAGTTACTGACAAGATGTTAAGGCGACCACGGGTAGAATGCAAACGAAAGTTCAATTCATCCGTTTGGAGGTTAGTTCCAAAGCACCTACATATTCTAACCTCAAAGTAGTCGAGGTTACAGCATTTCTGGATTTTGCTCTAATTCAATGAAAGAAATTCAGCACATCTAACGTTGATGAATGAGATGAAGCAACGAAGGTTCTAGTTGGCTCGTGGAGCTTCAATTACAAATGCACAACAAATGGATGAGCGGCACGTGAACCAATAAAATAGACGCAGCACTTTGGAGACCATGGAAGCTCGGAAAGCTCTAAAAGAGCACTACATGGTGCTAGATTTGCTGATTGAGCGATAAACAGTGTATATCATAACTTTCTCATTAGATAAAGTATCTTTTTTATTGCAAGAACCTACAATAAATGGTAAAAAATTATTTGTTATTTAAACATTCCTTAAAACATGCAATTTTAAACTTGTTGGTTAATGTTTAGTTCATGTTCTTAGAAATTATGTTGCTATGTAAACAATTCAAAGCTATTCAGGAAACAATTTTGGAAAAAATAATAGAAAGAGGAAAAGTGGCCGCCAAAAAGCCACAATTCCATCAGATGCATAAAAGACCAGGTTGGCTTGGCACCACGTGCACCAATGCAGCCACAGAGGAATGGGTAAAGGACCAGGAGGCCAAAATTAAACCATGGGATGCCGCCACACTGAAGATCGTGTCAGAGGATGAAATACAGAGATATTTGTGGTATACATAGCAAGTAGTCAAGATTACCCGGACGAAAACATCCTGGGTCTCATAGAAGCTCAAAACGAGGACCTCAATACCTCAAGATCATACGTAACTTTAGAGATAACTCTCTCAATATATTGTCGTGTTTCAAATGGTCCTGACTTCCCAGATCCTAAATCGGACGCTTGGGATAGTCGACATCCACCGAAACAAAGTGACAATTTTGAGTTCCCGGAAGCTTTATCGTCGAGAACACTATCGAGACCACAGCTCTACAGTTAGTCGGTCCAGTGAATTTAATTGAACGGTCGTGGAAGTCAATAAAAATGGTTATTGCACCAATAAAACAGTAAAAGAGGTCGGATAAATCAAAAAGTAATTTATTTGCTTGAATAAAATTAAAAACGAGAGCAATTTCGGATGTTGCTGACACAAACGTCAAGTGATTATTAATTTTGTGTATTATGTACAGCCCCAAGTAAAGCGTATCATTTACTTTTAACCTATCAGCTATACGTTTACTTGATGCTGTTATGGTGTTAATTAGTGTTGCAATTATGAAAATATTACAAATTTTGTTATTATAATAAAAGTTCACAAACTTACGTAGTTCAATTATTTGATTGCACCCGGTAATCGAATGAAATTTTAACTGTTGATGCATGCGCATGACCCAATATGACTTCTCCAGTGGTAAGCTTCCTGTCTTAGCAGATGGTCCACGTATAACTAATTTCTTGTATTTTCAACAAATTTAAACGAAATCTCGAACGGATAATTTCTAGTGCTGTGTTATATAATCCACAAGTGTCAGTTAGAACGAATTTCCAACTTTTCCAAAGAAACAGATGCCTGCACACGTGTGGTCCAAACTAACCTCAAATTTCCACAATGTGCGAATAAAATCAAGGAAATTTTCAATCATCCAGTTCCAAATATAACCTAATCTGCTTCTGTGATTTACAACGATCACCAGAAATAACAGTTTGCAATAATTTTTACGTCGTAGTACGTAAATTAAATGTGGCGTCGATACGGTCGACAATCGCTCGAAAAATACTGAAATTGTTGTAAAAATTATGATTTTTACAACCTACGCAGTTTAAAACACACGCAAACACTTTTAACAACTCGTAAATTCACTTCTGAATGGATCAGAAGCCCTCAAAACTAAAATTTGTCGAAATTTTACAATAATTTTGTAAAATCGACCACTCTCTGTTGAGACCTGCGAGAGTCTGCTTAAAAACGGCTCGCCCGTTCTCAGCGAAGTAAAATCACCTCCCAACACTCCATAAAAATTTTTATAACCAAAGCAAATTTTCCGCTTTATTGGCGCTATTCATTCGAATTTAAAATTTTCTTGTTCTTGCAAATAAATCAGTTATTGCTCGTACAAGCATCACCATCAGTACACCAAACATTGACAATCAAACAAACGTGTAAATGAAGGTGTTGAAAGTAACAAGATATCACTTTTTCATCCTAAAAATTGCTTTCAAATTTTGACTTTCAATTGACAGGTTTGAATTTATAACAAAATCATACCAGGACCTCAAAAACTGACTTTTGGATACAACAATATACACAGTCAGCTGAATGCCTAAAAAAGCTGAACTATAGGATTGATGACAGAAAAGAGCAAAAAGGAAAATTTCCAAACAACTACATGTGCAAGGTACCTCAACATATAAAGCACCAAGCACAAGAACATCTGGCGATTCTGCTAGGGGAGGGGGCATCAGGAGGGCTCCGTTGCACGCCCTAAGGTGCCTAATATCGGTGTCACATTGAGTTCGCGTGACTGCTTCGTTTAATTGTTACTAACCAAGAAAGTTTACCAGCTTAGAATGGTTTCCAATCTACGATATTATAGACGCATATATCGACATTTTTCGATATTCCAATTCACAGTGACCAAAAATAGCAGTACTTATGTATAATAATTGTAGCTCCACAATTTTTTTCACCCTTTGATGGTTATCCTATACCATTTTTTATGAATTTTCTAACTTCTACGTGAACTATTCCTATATTCCTAACCTCTTTGTGGCCATCTATGATCGATAACCCGTACCTTCTTTTAACTTCTGATTTACATCCATATCAGTCGTTTACCTATATGAAATAATGTAGTTATAAAAGTTGGAGCCTTATTTCAAATAAATTTAATTTTGTCCCAAACTCTACAATTTATCAAATCTTTACTTTCATTACAGTAAATTACAATACAATAAATTGCTATATCCTTTCTGCAGTATTTTATTTAGCTGACATCCAGGTTAATACCATTTTAGTAGGACTATAGAAAGATGTTTAAAGGACAAAGTGAAACGAATGGACCCCCCGACTAGAATGTTTTTAGTGATACCCCAGATCACGCATAGACCATTTCACGCAAACTACAGCGCTTGAGGACTGAAGAGACGGTCATTGCCTTTCAGCTAACGCAGTAGGATGCGAATGTGGGGCACCGGGTTGAAACCTGGGGAGAGTCAAACTTTCTTATGACCAAGTCTCTGTGCTTCGGATGGCACGTTAAGCCGGCGGTACCCCTAAGTTGACGAATTGCAACCGTTAACAAAAAAACAGAGCTATAGGCACATCTGAAGGTTAGCCTAGCAAGCTGCTACTGGATGTAAAACAACTATAGTCCAAAAATCAATATGCGGACTACTCACCAACCCGTCTGGCCAGCGTGGTGAGTTCTGGCCAAAACCTCCATTACTGGACAGGCCTATGGTTCAGGAGTAGACTAGGGTAGGATGAAGAAGAAGACTGCGCTTGCTTGGGAGAGCTGCGGGGAGCTGAATTTAGATGGTTCGAAGATTCCTCGAACCAAGCTACTACTTTCCCTATGCTTTTACGTTAAAACGCGAGCTTAGATATTGTGTTATAATTTTTACAGAGTAGTTCGATTTTGATGATTCTTTTTTTTTATTGGATAGGGTACAGCTCGACGGTGGTCCCATTAAATTAGAAAAAAAAATTCCTCCCTAAACGGTAGAAAAATTGAGTTAAAATTGTACAAATTATTGGCACTATTCGCTCTAACATTAGAGCAGCTCAAATTTAAAGCTTACTTTAAAAATCGTCACCAGATTTGACACATGCGCCACAGAGTTTTCTTAAATGAAATGGTCTATTGATGGTGTGCATACAGAGTTAGATTGTCAACATCCATCAGGTGGATTATCGAGGCACCGACGTACATTTGTCACAGTTTACGTTATACCATGTCTTCATCTTTTATTGTACTCGAAATGCCAGTTTATTTTAAATTATAATAGTTTGTAATTATTAGCATGAACAACATTAATTATATAATTCAGCTTGGATGTAACCCATGTCGTCCATTTTTGCCTTTCCATAGTTATTTCGGAGGCCCAATTGCAAACAACGGATAAGGCTGGTGTCACACTATCAAATTCAGGTAAAATTTTCATCAAAATAGTTGTATCAAAGTTGTAGTATGTGACGTCATATTTTGTCTGTTCAGTTGGTTTGCAGCCAGCGCTGTCACACCATCAAATACTCGTCAAATTCTGCTCAAACTCGTCGTATGCAATCAAAGTAATGACGTCCGTCGGCGAGTATAAGAATTTGATTGCCATGCGATTCTCATACACACGTTATTATATTTATCCTGTAAAATGCGAATTTAGCAGTAAAACTTTATTTGCAATGTCTTTTGTTTGATTGTTTCTTTAAGCCTGAAACAGAATGAACGCGAAACCAACGCGACGTCAGCGACCGTCAACGCTGACGTTACGCTTTCGAAAACAATATGCACAGAATAGCGCGACGCGACGTCGAAAACCTAACCTGCAAATTTCATCTGTAAACTTTTGTTAATATAACTTTTGTTAACTTTTGAATATTCATCCAATACACCTTCCATTATAATAATTATAACAAACAACAAAATCTAACAAAGGAACGTAAAACGCGTGGTACAACGTACGACGCGAGAACTGAGGTTAGGGTGAAGTTAGGTTAGATTTTTTATCGTCGTTCGCGTTAAGTTTGCTCGACGGCGACGTTGGCGTTGATGTAGCGTTGAGCGCGTTCATTCTGTTCGAACGTATTGCAACCACATACATTCAACTTTTTACGGTCGTTACGTCGCGTTTGGTTTCGCGTTAATTCTGTTTCAGGCTTTAATGATATTAAATTTTCTGAAAATAAATTTATAATTTATTTTCCTAATAATTAGAATTTTATTGAACGCTCCTGATGAAAATTTTGATGATGAGTGAAATGTCGATGAATTTGTGAAGTACTTCAAATTGTGAAGAACTTTATTTTTGCAGCTCTCTGTATAATTTGATTTTTGTTTCTAATATTTCAGGATATCCGCGGTCAGGAAAATTATTTCCAAATTATGGAATCAAACATGTCAACCTAGTTTTTCATACCTTAGTTTCCTTTTTTGTAACACACCTCTTCATTACTTCTGACTTTTACTTAAGGCTTTTATTTTTACGAAGGCTTACGAGGCACATAACCTCTCGAGATTGGTTATAAAGGCTGGTAGGATATCTAGGAAGTGACGCAAATATGAAACTAAATAAAGAAATAAAATAAACTCCACAAGAATTAATGGTTTAAAAGGTAGTAATAATTTGTAATATTCTGTATATTAGCTAAATAATGGAAGCACTTTACCAATCGGGTCCTAAAAAGGTGTAGGTATCATGGTAAATCCTGCATTGTCGAATTAACCCCTCATACTTCAGCTCTCTACTGCAGCTAATTACTAATGTTTTTTAAGGGGTCATTAAATGACAAGAAATTTTCTTCTTGAATATTTTAGTTTTGTTTAGAACATTAAAACATTTCTAATAAATACATTAAATTTTGTCTGCAGTAATTTAAAATGTATACCTAGTAATTATTTGTGTTCGAGTGGTAGCTGCAGCGCGCTGCAGCGTCAATTAGGTATTTTTTGATGAAAGATTTGCGCTGTAAGTTCATATAATCTAGGATAATGACAGGAAAACCTTGAACTACATCGCTGGTTTTGTATGACGATGAATAGACGACAGGACAAACACTTCATTTACATAAAATTTATTCAGTAGAATGAACGCTTGACATTTTCAGTTGATATGGTGTTCAGGGGATGATTGAATAGTGACAAATATTTTACTTCAAAATGCATAATAAACTTTCATTAGTATTCACAGTGTTACTGTTAATTAAAATATAAAGTTACAAAATAGTTTGTTTTTCATATAGATAATTAAAGTAATTTCCAGCTTCATCACGAGATAAGAAATTCAAATATTAATTTATTTGAAGAGTCAACTTTTGCACTTCACCCTTTTACACGTACTTATATTTTCGTAAATATTAAAATTTCTTTTATCTTTGTTTCAGAAAGCTTCAATAAAAATTATCAGTACATAAGTAAATGGTTTGGTTGCAATGAAAATAAATCTTGAAAAGTAACATAAAACTTGCAGTCTGGAAATGCTTAAACATAAACGTTAAAACTGACAACAGTCATGTATAAAATAGCTAAAACATAACTTAATGAAAGTTTTAGTCACAGTTTACAATGGCAAATTGTTTTTACATTAGTAATTTACTTTCAGCTATACAAAACTATGCTCTATAACAATAAATTAAATTGTGGTGGAAAAGTTTTAACGTAAAGTCTCACTATAGATAAATTAGGGGTTCGCATAATAAATTGGAGTTTTTGTGAAGTCGTTTAATTTTAAATAAAATTAAAAGCATTAATTTAAACATGGCTTTTGTTTAGTTGTCCTTTATTGCCCAAGGAAAAGAAATCCAACTTATGTATTTTTTTAATTATTTACAAAATTATCGTATGTAACTAAAATATTATTACCGTAACTATCATTTTAACTGTGAGTTTTATACGTAAAAATGATTTCAGAAACATCTCTGAAATATGAAAAATTAAATTCAATTGCTTTATTTTACTGTTGTAACCCGTAACTACTACTAGTTCACTGAATAACATGATAATTTGGGTCCTGAGGACCCGATAGTAGTAGTTACGGGTTAATTATTATTATAGTGTAAAATGCCAAAGTGGGAACTGAATTTTGATACGAAGTTCCGAGGAAGTGTTTTTGAAAATATGTCAAATTTTGTAATGTTTTGGAATAATTAAAAATATTCTCGGGGAAGCCTGAAACCCTTAGAGAACGCGTCCCCAGGTGGTGGATAGGGGAATGCCTCCTAGATATAGGTGGTAAGAGGGAAATGAAATACTTCTCGCGGACCAACAGGCAAGTAACGTCTGCCTCATAATGAGCGGCTACAAACAGCGTCTGTTCCCATATTGGGCGACTGATACAAACCTGGCAGAAGGTATAAAACGCACTCACCAAGACGCATGGCCAGCGTGGTGTTTTATGGCTTACTCTCCCCAAATTTATATTATGAAGAGAAAGAAAAGATTTAAAAGGCCCTCAGTGCCCAGCGGTCTGGATCCAGCTGATCACGGCAGTCATCGGAATAGGAGAAAGACGGAGGGTGCTAAGAATCCCTGGGTTAGGACAGACTGCCATACGTTGACGACCAATAAAAAATATGGAAAACCTGCACAAAGGACAAGATTATATATCGCAACATACAATGTACGAACCCTCGCATCGGATAATAAATTAGAAGAACTAGAAATGGAACTAAAGAGAATCAAGTGGGACATCCTGGGCATGAGCGAAACCAGAAGAAAGGGAGAAGGATGCAGAAATCTTAAAACAAGAGATATCCTGTATTACAGAGGAAATGAAGAGACACATACAAACGGTGTTGGATTTATCATCAGCAAAAAATTAAAAAGTAACGTTACCCATTTCAAAGGAATATCGGATAGAATGGCATACATTAACCTAAAATACTTAAATAAAATCAACCTAAAAATAATACAAGTATACTTCCCGACCTCCAGCCATGACGACGAAGCAGTTGAAAAAATGTATGAAGAACTGACCATAGGGATCGAAGAAAACCCTGCAAAGTATACGATAGTAATGGGAGACTTTAACGCCAAATTAGGTCCCAGACAAGAAACAACAGAAGATAATATTGGTGATTATGGTATTGGAGTTAGAAACGAGAGGGGAGACATGCTGATGGAATATTTAGAACAAAATAACCTGTATGCCATGAATACGTTTTTCAAAAAGAAAATCAGAAGAAAGTGGACGTGGAGAAGTCCAAATGGACAAACAAAAAATGAAATAGACTATATCCTATCAACACATAAATATATAGTACAAGACATATAAGAGTACTGAATAAGATCACGAATGGCAGCGATCACAAAATGGTACGCGCAAAAATATACATAAATGAGAAATGGGAACGACAAAAGATGATTAAAGGTTCTACGTGTCGAATAAGCCCCGAAGACCTAATGCTGCATAAAGAGGAATCTTCTTTAGGTGCCTATCCGATTTCGGATGTACGGCGATCCCCCCGACTTAGCCAAGAAGGCTGTACCAGGGAAATGTTAATGTTAATGGGGTGGTGGTATACCTTCCCCTTAGTCCACAGATCAATTTTGGACTTATTTAGATCCTTAACATTTTAAGGATTTTTCTTGGCATATTACTCTCGGTGGTTTGCCATTGCCTTCCGAGGGGAGACAGACGGTCAGAATAAAGTTCTTACTTTACTCGGATTCGAACCGGGTATTTACCGTTCATAGTCAACTCGCGTGACCGCTAAGCTCCGACCGCCTCAATAAAGAGGAATACCAAATAGAATTGGAAAAACAACTAAACAGCAGAAAAGTTAAAGGGTGTCAAGACAACATATTATCACTAAACGATAAAGCAGAGAAGATCACTGAATTTAACTCGGTCTATTAAGTTAATAACGGACAAAAATAAAAAATCACATCACAAGAAAATATCCAAAGACACTGAAAATCTAATGGAAAAAAGAAATAAAATGAAATCAAGAGAAGATGATAATCTAATAGAACTGGCTGAACTTAATAAGGTCATAAGGAGAGAAATTATAAATGATATCCGAACATACAATACAAAGACAATAGAAGAATTAATAAACCAAAAAGAGGCCCTAAAGTCATAAGGAAGAAATTGTCACTTGGAAGAAGAGAGATTATAAAGATAAGAAACAACAATGGTGATCTAATAACTGATCGAATGAAAATTGCCGAGGAAGTAGAAAACTACTACCAACAATTGTATAGCAGCAAAGCAAACCCGAGCCCAGTCAAACAACAACAATACGACAGACTAAAGGTGATAATGTAGGATCAGAGGAAATGCCCGATATCACAATAGAAGAAATAGAAAACGCACTAAAAGTCTAAAAAATCACAAAACACCAGGAAGCGATGGAATCATTGCAGAAATGCTAAAAGAGGGTGGACAGATGGCAATGATGGAACTAATGGAGTTATATAATGCTTGCTTGAATGAACAGACTATTCCGACATCATGGCAAGAGGCAGAAGTGGTGTTGCTCCATAAAAAAGGTGATATATCTGACCTAAATAACTACCGGCCAATAAGCTTGCTGTCACAATTATACAAACTGTTCACCAGAATAATTAGTAATAGAATAAATTCAAAAATAGACTTTTACCAGCCAAGAGAGCAGGCCGGATTTCGAAGTGGATATAGTACATGTGATCATCTCCAGACCCTACGCTTGCTGCTAGAAAAGAGTAATGAGTATAACATGCCTATATACCTAGCATTTGTTGATTACGAAAAGGCTTTTGACTCAGTGGAGATATGGGCAATAATGAGATCTTTGAAAACTTGCAGAATAGATAACAGGTATTCCACCCTACTTAAAAACATATATGGAAATGCAAAAATGAAAATAAAAATAAATATACCAACAAAAAGTATAGCCATTAGAAGAGGAATAAGACAAGGAGATACAATTTCGCCAAAGCTCTTCATAACAGCGATGGAAGATGTTTTCAAAGACCTAGATTGGCAGGATAAAGGAATATGTATAGACGGGGAATACCTTAACCACCTAAGATTCGCAGATGATATTATTTTAATAAGCGGAAGCGAAGAGGAACTCCAAATAATGCTAGACGACCTCCAAAGGGTATCCAAACTGGTAAGATTACAAATAAACAAATCAAAAACAAAGATTATGTCGAATGTGAACGACCCCGACGAGATTCGCATTATGCTTGACGGCAACACCCTAGAGGTTGTGCAGGAATTTGTGTATTTGGGACAGCTTATAACAACTAATAAAGACAATATTACACCAGAGATAACCAGAAGAACCAAACTGGGATGGAGAGCATTTGGAGGATTAAAATACATCTTAACATCCAAAATACCAATGTCACTTAGAAGACGCGTATATGATCAGTGCATACTTCCTGTTCTAACATATGGCTCCGAAACCTGGAGTTTAACAAAATCCAATGCGAAGAAACTAAGAGTCACACAGAGAGCGATGGAAAGGCAAATGCTGGGTATAACCCTAAGAGATCATATGAGAAATGACTGGATAAGACAGCAGACAGGGCTAAAGGATGTGGTTGAAAAGGCAGCACAGTTGAAGTGGAATTGGGCAGGACACATGGCCAGAGTGAGAGATGACAGGTGGACGAGGAAGATGCTGCAGTGGAGACCGAGAGAGGGAAAAAGGAGCACAGGACGCCCAAAAACAAGATGGAGGGATGAGATAAAGAAAACAGCAGGTATCGGATGGTTGAACGTGGCAGAAGATAGAGAGAGATGGAAAAATATGGGGAAGGCCTTTATCCAGCAGTGGAAAGAAACAGGCTATTAGTGATAGTGATAGTGAATTAAAAATAAAATTCATTGAAGAAAAATTTGGTGTTATTTATTTTTTAGCCTTGAGGTATTGAAAATTTAAAATTTATTGAAATGTGCAAGGTCGTGGCCATAACAGCGCCGGCGCAGCGAGATATTAGCACGATAATCCTACTGAGCACATTGAACGTTAGATATTTTCATTAAAAGTTTATTTTTGAAGAATCTGTTATATTATTTAATTTGGATAACGGTAGAGGGAAGTTTTTATGTCAATATGCAAGGTAGGTGTTTTTTATTGTAAATTGTGAGTTCCACGCATCGAACTAATGTAATTGTAATTGTATTTTTTATATAAATCAGTTTCGTCATCTGCTTTGAGAGTTCACTCAAACAATTTGAAAAACTTCCACTGAATACTAATCTAATAAACCGTTTTGTAATAGCCGTAAACCTAATAATAATAATAATTATTCAATTTACTTTTTCATTTTTTGGCCGTGATTAAAAGATTTACATTTTGATCCTAGGTAATTCAAATACATGATGATTTTGTTGTAGGCTCAGAAGTTTTCTATCCAGAATCGAACTTTGATCTACATTTCACCTAATATGGCGCCGTCAGCTTTGAATCCTGTTGGTCGATTTGAGAGGCCTTATCATTTGAAGATAAGGCATGGTAGACTCCTCAACGTTATAACATCCATTGAGCATTTGAGGGCAATTATAGGTTATAGGTCATCATTTCGGCCTAGACATAAGGATACTTCATGGGGTAAATATAGATATTAGTTGAAATTTCCATGCTACCGTTTCTTCCTTCTATATTATCCCTAAGAAAACATTCCATCGAAGTGTAACCCAAAACATAGACAGTTAAATTATATACTGCCAGTTACCTGACATAAAAAAACTAAAATTAAATGACAACAGTGTTTTTTTGGATCACTTCTGTCGATATTATGTGCATGCTGGACCTGCATCTTCTTCATTTGCGGTAGTATCTTCTTTTTCGTGAATATCTAACAAATTAGCATCATAGTCAGTACACACTGTGTTATCTTCAAAAGTGAATAAATCTTTATCAGGTTCAAAATTCTCATCTCTGGCAGGAGCTTTGTAGTCCATATCCATAATATCAATTCCATAATCAGTTTCAATAGTCCAATCGTTACCATTTAAGCGCCTTGAATAGCAAGCTTTTTCAATCAATTTCCCTTATGTTATCCCATAATTTCGTTTCCAATCACTTGCAATTAATAGTTGTTTGATTAAAATATCGATATCTTCACTTATTATAATGATAAAGCGCACTTTCCAACTGCAAAAATTTGACACTGCAAACCAGCTAACCTGACACTTTCGTTGTAAAGATCCGTTGATTCCATCTTGTTGCTTTGAATATTGTGTTTAGCCTTAGGTATCTCTCGAACAGTTTGTATTTTGTTTGCCTTTCCTGCTCCTATCATTACTTTAGCTCCATCCAAATTTTTCTTCCTCTTGTTCAAGATTTATTTCTCTTATTGTATATTCTTTGGTCACTCGATACTGATTTATAGTATGACAGAATGCTTAAGTTATTCTAATTTTTAAACAGGAACATAAAATCGGATTATTCGTTGAAATCATAAGTTTGGAAATAAGTTTATTATATGGCATCTACTGTTGAATTCGAAATGGATTGTGTTAGTACAAATACAAGAGAGGTTTCGCAACGTCCAACTACTAGTAGTTGCATTGATCATTGTGATGATAATGGATTATCATCAAAATCTTTCGATTTATTGAAGTATTTGAATGCCGGAAGTCTCGACAAGGTACTTTTAGTGCGCAAAAAAGAATGTGATTATCAAAACGAAATGTTTGCAATGAAAATTGTGCATAAAAAAATGATTATTGACAACCCTCAAATACTGAAATCCGCTATGTCAGAAAGCAGTGTTTTGAGATCAGTTAATCATCCTTTTATCCGGAACGGAGAAAGAGAGGACGGCCTAGGAGAAGCTGGAGGGACGATATAGATGGGGCGATGAATTCCAGAAATATAGATGTAGCGTTATGTCAGGATAGAAACAGTTGGAAGCTGGGAACGGAGAGGCGGCGCCAGCCGTAGAAATCCGTATATATAGATATATATAATCATTCTTTTATTATTAATTTATTTTATTCCTTTCACAGTGCAGCTAAGCTTTACTACATAATGGAGTACATAAGTGGGGGGAATTTGGAGCAACTTATCTGCAAGAAAGGTGCACTAACTGAAGGGTTAGCTGCATTTTATCTACAGGAGTTGCTATTGGCAATCGAGTATTGACACAATCATGATGTTATTCATCGGGACATCAAACCGTCAAATGTACTAATAGACGTAAACGGTCACATAAAGTTAACGGATTTCGGTCTGTGCAAAGCAAATGCATCCAACACGAGCCGAACCTCTTCCATGTGCGGATCCGTTTCCTATATGGCACCGGAAATATTAGAAGAGAAACAATACGGCAAGGAAGTGGACTGGTGGTCACTAGGCGTAACATTTTATGAAATGTTAATGTACGACCGGCCATTTCCAGACACCAGAAACCCTGTGGAATTAATTGAAATGATGAGAACTTCAGAATACGAAGCACCGGACCATGTATCCGATGAAGCGCAAAGTGTGGTACATGGTTTCTTAAAATTCAAACCCGAAGATAGGCTGTGGTATAACGGAGGTTCCGAAATTAAATCACATGATTATTTTGGTGAGGAAAGTTCTAAGAAAAAATTATAACATTCCAAACCCGCGATTGGATTCGGAACCCTTCTTGATACAGAATACCGATAGCGATCCGTTTAAAGGATTTAGTTACGTAAATCCAGAAGTGTTGAGAGAATAATAGGTAATAATAAATAAATAAAAAATTAAAATTAAATTGATTTTTTCTATTGTTGATAATTATATTTACCTTTCCCTCCATACTAATTACTTTTACCAGCATACATGCTTTTATCTGTGTCAATTTTTGGACTGGAGCATTTAAGAAGCAATTATAGATCATTGCGGTCTCAACATAAGGATACTTCATGAGGTAAATATAGATATTTGTTGAAATTTTCATTATACATCTTCTTCCTTAAATCTCATCGCTAAGAAAACATTCCACCAAAGCTTATCCAAAGTATAGACAGTTAAATTATAAGCTTAGTTCCAACAACGATTATTTCCAGTAATATTACTACAACGCAAGCGCAATAGATAAAAAGTCATGCGCAGAAGACAAAAAGTGTTGCTTTTTATCTATTGCGCTTGCTTTGTAGTAATATTACTGGAAATTCCTCGTTGTTGGAACTGACCTATATTCTGCCAGTTGCCTGACAGAAAGAATATGGACCTTGAATTCCTTTTGGGGTACTTAAAACTGCTTGTAAGTTAAAACTAAATTACCACAGTGTCTCTGTTTTTTTGGATTACTTCCGTCGATATAATGTGCATCCTGCACCTGCATCTACGTTAGTTGCGGTAGTATATTCTTTTTCCTGAATATCTAACCAATTAGGATCATAGTTGGTACACATTGTGTCATCTTCAAAAGCGAATAAATCTTTATCAGGTACTAAATTGTCAGTTATGTTGGGGGCTTCATAGTCCATTTCCATAATAATATCATTTCCAAAATTAGTTTCTATAGTCCAATCGTCGCCATTATTTAAGCCTTGAATAGTCAGCTCGGCAATCATTTTCCCCTGTGTTAAGGCCCCTTCAGACGATCAATATATATTGTGAATTAAATATTGTCAATACTGTTAATAAATATTGACACAGTGCATTTGACTCAGACGATAAATATTGATTGACCCTCACACGTTCAATAATATTGACAATATCAATATATTGACAATATATTGACAATATATTGACAATAATATTGATCGTCTGAAGGGGCCTTTAACCTACTCACTTGGTTTCTAATCGTTAAAGTTCGTAATCACTCGCAATTAATTGTTGTTTGATTGTAGGGTAAGGTGCTCTAAGACTGCGCGGTCTCTAAGACTGCGCACCCCTTATATTTCGGCATGGGTGTTTGTTTTCTTGCTAATTTTAATTCCCACACATCACTGCCAATAGCGTGGTTACCCTTAACGATTTTTGTCGTAAAAAAATGGGTAATAAACATTTTAGGTAAGTTTTACCATTTTACGCTGTTTTGATCTAATAATTCGACATTTTGGAAATTGTGTACGGTCGTTGTTTTTGTGATTATCGCCTGAATATTGCAATATCATGTAAACAAAACTCTTAACCAAGCGTGGATGATGGTATTATTTTCCAATTTAATTGGAGATGGCTATATTCATGTCCTTTTTAAATTTATGGAGTGGCGTGTAAGACTGCGCGGTGTGGTGGTTTGTAAGACTGCGCGCGTACTTTTACAAATCTCACATGTAATGCTGGTTAATTTTATTCTTTTTACCTAAAGTGAGGTTGATTTTATGGCCAGTCGTGTGACGGAGAGGGAAATCTCTGAAACTGCAATTCACAGCACAAAAAATAAGTCCAAATAAAAATAAAAAAAAAACTATTGGAAGCAAAGAGTAGTTGGGTTGTCCAGGATGCATAGAACAAAGTAAATGCCAATAACTGAAGATTGGATCGAGTGTACATCATGCTCTCAGTGGTGGCAGAAGAAGTGAACTGCATAATACTAGCATGTGATGTGATATATGCTTGTAAACTGAATGCGCAGTCTTGCAGACCCAAGTGCGCAGTCTTACATGACGGGGTCTGTAAGACTGCGCAAATGACTTTTTCTGATTTTTTTGTTTTTATTAATAAAGTATATGTAATAATTACTAATTAAGTTTGTAATAATGTTGTTGAAAGACCAATAAGTTTTAATACAAATTTCTGAGTTTTTAATTGCTTTAGTTTTTTTAATATACCGGGTCAAACCTTAAGTGCGCAGTCTTAGAGCACTCGACCCTAATATTGATAATTTCACTTATTATTGTGATAAAATACTTGCCAACTGCAAAAATTCGACACCGCACACCAGCTAACCTGACACTTTCCTTATAAAGATTTGTTGTTTTTACCTTGTTTCTTTGAATTTTGTGTTTAGCCTAGGTCTCTAACAGTTTATATTTTCTTTGCCTTTCCTGATCCTATCATTACTTAGTTCCATTCAATTTTTTTTCTTCTTTTTCAAGATTAAATTTCATTATCGCTTAATCTCTTGTTTACTAAGTCGATTAACCGCTTAACTGATTAACCGATTAACAGTATAAAGGTTTAGAAATTATATTAAAATTTAAGTAATATTTTTTAAATGTCATCTACTGTACAATTAGTAATGGATTCCGCTAGTAAAAATTTAAGAGAGCCTTTACAATGCCCAACTAGTAGTTGCATTGATGATTGTGATGATAATGGATTATCATCAAAATCTTTCGATTTATTGAAGTTTTTGGATGCCGGAAGTTTCGGCAAGGTACTTTTAGTGCGCAAAAAAGAAGGTAACAATCAAAACAAAATGTTTGCCATGAAGATTGTTAATAAAAGGATGATTATTGGCAATCCTCAAACACTGAAATCCGCTATGTCGGAAAGCAGTGTTTTGAGGTCAGTTAATCATCCCTTTATCATTAATTTATTTTATTCCTTCCACAGTACAGCTAAGCTTTATTACATAATGGAATACATAAGTGGAGGGAATTTGGAGCAACTTATCTGCAAGAAAGGTGCACTAACTGAAGGGTTAGCTGCATTTTATCTGCAGGAGTTGGTATTAGCGATTGAGTATTTACATACTCATGACGTTATTCATCGCGACGTCAAACCGTCAAATGTTCTAATAGATGTAAACGGTCACATAAAATTAACGGATTTCGGTTTATGTAAACCAAATATATCCAGCACGTGCCGAACCTCTTCCATGTGCGGAACCGTTTTCTATATGGCTCCAGAAGTATTAGAGGGGAAGGAGTACGGCAAAGAAGTGGACTGGTGGTCACTAGGCGTAACTTTTTATGAAATGCTAATGTACGACCGGCCATTTCCAGACACCAGAAACCATTTAGAATTAGTTGAATTGATGAGAGCTTCAGAATACGAAGCACCGGACCATGTATCAGACGAAGCCCAAAGTGTGGTACATGGTTTCTTAAAATTCAAACCTGAAGATAGGCTGGGGTATAACGGAGCTTCCGAAATTAAATCACATGATTATTTTCTTGATACATGCTGGAAAATAGTTTTGGAATGCTCCGAGTCTCCACCTCAATTTAAGAGGAAAGTTGTAAGGAAGAAGTATAACCTTCCTAATCCACGATTGGATTCGGAAGTCTTTTTGATACCGAATACCGATAGCGATCCGTTTAAAGGTTTTAGCTACGTAAATCCGGAAGTGTTGAGAGAATAGAAGTCGTCGTCGTCGTCTGCTTCACGGTATAGGCTCAGGCCTGTTCCGATTCTCAGTCAGCCCATCGCTTTCTTGGACGTCCTATATCTCTCTTTCCTCTTGGGCAGTATTCCATGGCGCGTTTTGGCATCCGCTGGTCTTCCATCCTTTCCACATGCTCTCTCCATTGACGTTTGTAGTCCATCACTCTCTCTTCTATAGAGAAGATCTGCAATTCTTCTCTGATGTCTGCATTTGCCTTGCATTTGAATAGAAGTAACCTAGTAATAAATAAATAAAAAAATTAAATTCCATTTTTCTTTCAATTTGATAGTATCTAATTATTATTATTTACCTTTCACTCTTACCAGCAAAAAATTAACTATAGACTAGTGTCTTGGAGTTCTGTAGATGGCTGCAAGTATATTGTTTTTAATAAAAAATAATAAATCCCAAACTAAAAGAAAGAGTTGTATCTGTGTTGATTTAATATTTGTTTCTCTAACAATCTCATAATTTACTGTAAAGATATTGGTCAAACAAATGCTTTGTTTATATTAAACAAATATTTGTTTCTCTCTATTCAAAACTACCATTTCTTTACACCAAATAAAATTTGTTTATTATTAACAAACCTTTCTCTCAGTGTACATACCTACATTGTTAAAATTTGAACGTTTTTCCTTCTGCACTTGCTATCTGTTTATTAAATTAATATTGATAATGTATTTTATTATTTTGATTATTTTTGATTATACGTTTATTATTATACCTACCTAACCGTGTTATTATTTGTTACATAATAGGGTATGAATTCTACATAAGCAAATTAAATTGTTTGAAATTTTGTATGGTCTATATTGGTTTTCTAATAACCTCGTAAACATGATAGCAAAATGGTTTTTGTTACATACTGCATTTGAAACTTCGGTTATTGTCAAGTATTGGGTAAAAATTTTACAACAGCAATGAAATTTGGATGTGTATTGAGTCATCAACTTTATTATTTGATATCATAATAATTTATAATAAACAAAACCGCTATTTTAACACACCAAGGCTACTTTTTGTTCGACATTGTTTTGTTAAATTATTGAATATACATTAGGGCTCATAATAATAATTACCCGATCATAAAATTTAAAGTTATTAAATTGAATTTACTATCTTAATTTATTATTAACGTAGTAAGTACTTCGGATTAAAAACTAAATAAAGACAGAAAATTTGTTTCAAACTCGACGTTAATTTTTAAGGGTATATTACAAATTTAAAAAGTACGATGAAGGTTAATTTAATATTTGGCGCTTGTAATATGAACATTCGCTCATTTCATCCCACACTGGTCAAGTGGGGATTGGGAAGATTTAGAGACGGCCAGAATAAAGTTCTTACTTCATTAGGATTCGAACCGGGCATTTCGAGTCAGCAGTCAACGTACACTTAACCGTTATACTCTGACCGCCTCTTCGAAGGTTTAACCATCAAGTTAAAACTTGAAGAGGGTTATATCCAAAATTGGATAGAATAACTAAAAAAGAATATGAACATTGTCAAGAAAAAAAAGCAGTTATTGTTTTGGATATGTATTGAGCTCTAGAAGACCTATCACATAAATCGGAGCAGGGCATTTTGACACGAACGTTTTGACACCGACGTTTTGACACCGTCGTTTTGACGCCGCACGTTTCGACGCCACACGGACAAAAAGTACATACAGTTAACGTCGAGCAAATTTCACTGTTTAGGGGTATTTTTGGCTTACATTTTCTGAAAAAAAAAAAATAAATCCATCCCTTTCCCAGTAGAACACTTTGCCAAGTTGGACGACCCTAGGGGGGATGTTTTTAATAAGTATAGTGTTGTCTGGCCGTCTCTCCCTCGGCAGGCAATGGCAAACCACCGGGGTGTAATCTGCCATGAGAAACCTTGTCTTAGGGTAAAAAAAAAGGACCTAGTACGAAACATATAAAGTACATAAATCGTCCCCAAATTAAAAGGTTCACCAAACCCTCCTTAGGGTAAAAGGACCGAGAAAGAAAGAAGTGTTGTCAAAATGACTCTGGAGCGTAGCGAGCTCACCTGATTCATGGTGTCAAACCATGATCACGTCATGAGTAATATCCAACCATATGAACTTAGTGGATAGGGTGGATATGCAATGTCGCGTGATGAAAGTGAACTATAAACATAAGAATGTTATGTCTGTCTTTCTGTATTTAGGACTTCTGCTTGATTATTCGTTCATTAATAATCCAAAAAAATTGTATGCGCTTCAAATTAGTAGCATACCAATCGAGTTCTAGTATAAGTAAGTGTTTTAATTGCCAATAATAATAAAAAAATTTGATTTGGTGCTCTATTGAACTAGGACATCGATAAAGTCAATCGCTTTGAACTAATTATTTAAATATGTTCACCTCAAATCCCATGACGCCTTAGCTATTATTCCAAAATATGCCACTGATAACCACGTGAATGACAAATCGAACTTTAGTGACCAACGCACTATAAATTTTTGTTAAATTGCGAAATTGCATAAAAATTTCAAAGTTCCTATGACAAAATTTAGGATATGAGTATAATATCAAATTGAATAGGCAACACACAATATTCGTTTATTTAAAACAATTACATAATATTTTAGTAGCATTGAATGATTAATTTTTCTGGAAACATAATTTTATTGTAGTTGGTTATTTGAAATATTAATTCGTTCTAATTTATTTTTAATTATGCAATTTGGGTTGCATAATTAAAAATCGTACAAAAACTGAACTTTACTGCCGACTTGTAAGAAAGAAGTTGCTTTTTTAGATTCGATCATGAAAATGCTTGGAGATATTATAATTTATGAACGATGATTATATTAAATCTTAATAAAAAAAAGGTGAAATTGTTATTATTATTATTATTATTAAATATTTTACATAAATAAAATGAACTTTTTCATTATTTTAAAAACGTAATATAGTGGAAGAATGCAAACATTTAAATTTTAATCTATGTTATGGAATTGGTATCTATAGTTAAAACATTGCAATAATTTACCTATTTAATGGAAAATACGGAAATGAAAGAAAATTCATAAAATATTGCAACTTTTTTTTTAGCAACAAAGTAGGTTAATTAATTTATTGGCGGTGTACCTATATAATCTGATAAAGCACATGCTAGCAAAAACATTTCCTTCTGTAATAGAAAAATAAATTATTGTATAATGAAAAATGTAATGAATAAATACAGAAGCTGGAATTTGTACACAAAATATTTATTATATTTTCCGTTATACGAAAAGTAGAGCAATAGGAATTATATTATTCGTGTATTATGACAAAAGCGTTTTGAGTAAACATGACGATTTTATTTCTAATATCCTGTTCTACATTTTTATCAAAACGGAAGTACACAAAATATTATGTTATTTTATCTAAATTGACATCAAATAAAACCGGTAATAATGATCATCAATCATACATTTATTAATTCGCTGTCTTTCAAACGGAATTTGTAAAAGAAAATCGGTGCAAATATCGCTGGATTCATGAAATTGAAAAAAATGAAATTTCCACCGAAATAACAAATTGATTAATTTCGTGCAACTACAAAAACAATTAACCTTCTTTTTCCAACCTTGTGAAAAAATATTTACCCAAACAACGTGAGAAAAAAATAAAATAGAATTTTTAAGCGATCGCTTTACATTACAATCTGTAAAACTTACAATTTATTCTAAAATGTGTAATAATTAAGGTTACAATGTTTCACCCAGATTTTTAAAGCAGATAACGTTAAATGTTAGAATAGCGTGAGCAAATTTCGACACAAGGATGAAAATGTAAACAAAGTTTAGATCTAATTTAAATTAAAATTGCAACCGAACGCGTGAGAACAAACGCACAATGTTTTTGTAAGAAAAACAATTTTATTCGAAAGTTTTTAAGTAATCGAATAAATTAAAATTCTTTACAAAATTTACTTATTAAGGGATAATTTTATCAAATTAGTGATGCAATTTTATTCAACTTTTTGTTTCTAATTTGCAATTAAATGCCAAATAATGAGGCCGCTTCATTTGAACAATGTGTGCCTGCAAATGGCAGTTAGAAATACCGGAAACAAATCCAAAACCGTAACGTGTCCGGTCCGGGCCTTCGTTCATTAAGCTGAAAAATCTCTGCTGCCAAATATCTGATATCAAGCATTTCCTAGGTTATCAAGTCTACTGTACTCGAGAGAGAACTGAACTAATTTTACAAGCGTTTTAACAAAAACAAAGTCAGAAGCAATCAACGATTTATTACTAAATAAAACAAAACATTTACAAATTCCGCTTTGCTTAATGGCTGAGTGTATGTTTAGCTTTTTTCTTCCTGCGGGAGTTAAAATAATAATACATAACGGCAACACCAATAATAATAATAATAATTATTTGATGGAAACGATAAATGTTTCCTCTAAACATTAATTCAAAGCGAGATTATTGAGTGAGTAATTAATATCTAATATCTCAATAAGTGGAGTCGCAATTACATTAGCAATAACCGCAATGTACTTGTGGGTATGAATTTACCCATAGAGGGTGGCTTAAGTTCAATGTTTATGCAGACTACTAACTTGTACTAAAACTTGCATAATATTATTTCGTCTTACTTCGATTCATTCATAAAAATACTTCCTCTATTCAGATATGTAAAACGCAGGTTTTTGATTGTAATCGTAATCACGATGCTAACTGCTTGCCAAAATATTGAATTTGAACAACCCACTAAAATCTGATATTAGAAGAGCATATCTTTGATGTATCACATACATGCAGACATCAAGTTAAACAGGCAATTTGGAAGTTTACGTACACACAAGTGTTTGTAAACTGAAACCCTAACGTTACTTTAGTAAAGCATTAGAATATGCATAATCTCTTAAACAACGATCGTGTTAGTTTACACAGTTTGATAGTTGATTTTGGGCAACCGACTTACCTAATTGCTAATAGTAAAATTTACGGATAAGTTTGCCAAACATTAATAACCTGCTCCTTCAATTATTTTGGAGATGAAACATGGATGTAAGATGTAAAGAGCATAACCATCAAGTAGAAATTTAATTGTGACCTGATAATGATTGTGAATCATTCAGCCTTATAATTATCTTCAGTCAACAACAGTTACTCAACGATAACAATACCTTAATTAAGTAAATACTACTATAATTAACTATCAGTTTAGTAAGGGAGTTGTATCGTTATTAACTCGAATAGTATAGAAATCACTGTTGACGAGTTCACAATAACCCTTTATTGGTCCAATTTGAAAATTTTCACGACTTTTACTGGTTTTTGGATTTAAGAATTGTATTGTCTGGAATAGTTATATTTTGATGCTCAAATAGCTAGAATTTACATGCCTTGTTATAATTCCATATTTATCTGATTTAATCAGATACAAGAAAGCTAATTGTGTCTCACAAGGATACAGTAAAATACTTGGATCGGCAATAAATCACTTTAGATTTCGAATATTTCATATGCCTATTCATGTAATTAATAATAAATTAAAAAATAAATCCTATCTAATCTGTGGGCAGATTAAAATCTGATGATGGCAAAAGAGCAGGAAACGCGTACCTTAAATTGCCATTATCATAAAAGTTCTGGTTGACTTCTACTAAAAGGATTTGGTTTAAATTATTCCGATTTTTTATTGAATTAAATGTTAACTAATTGTTTTGTAAGATGCAGCTTCTACGGTAATTTCAAAGTGCTAAAAAAATTTATGAAGTATAAAGAAGCTGTTAAAATATTTTCCGAGCAGTTGAATTTTCATGCATATTCATGTATTCGTGTTAATGTAAAAGCGCTGCAAAAACTATAACAACGTCTTAAAGCTTACGCTGCACACTGCAGTCTGTAATGTGAAAATAGGGTTCATAAAATTATTCTTGCAAGTAGTTTGTAGAATATCAAATTCACTTACTACCACAAAAATGTACATTATAAAATTTTTCAATCAAATTTTCTAAAAATGTGCATGGCAAACGTTTCGTTATTACTTTTATGATAGTTTTGAAGAATATAAAAGTTTATTATATTACTACATATTAAAAACTTTAAAATAAAATTATGTAGCTTTTAGGTTTAAGCACACTTGTACCACGCGACGCGACGCGACATAAAAATGTCTCGAGAGAGAGAGAGACAGCTACATTGAGGTGTACAAGCTATCTCTCTCTCTCTCTCGAGACAATTTTATGTCGCGTAGCGTCGCGTGGTACAAGTGTGCTTAAACCTTTACTCAACCCTCGAAAATCCCACTCGCAAGCTCGCAATTTGCGAGTGAAAATTAGGTCTTTGCGAGTTTTATAAGATTTATGACCCCAGTGGCGCCATTGGCAAATGGTACTTCAGTGCTCCTGGCAAGCGGCATGTTGGCGGTCATAAGCGCAAGTGGGCTGTCGCGGATTTGTAGGTAGGTAGGTGGGACCCCCCCCCCCTTTTTATTTATTTTTGCGAGTGGATATTTGTATATGCGAGTCGATTTCGACTAGAAATTTCGAGGGTTGGCTTTACTATGAGGATGATTTATGATAACGGAGAAGTTAACAAAGCTTTTTGACGAAATAAATAGTTGGTTTTCAATAGTTGAAAAAAGAAAACTTTCACCTAAAACCACATGAAAGATTAAGCGGCGCGCGGCGTTCATTGCTTCGTTAAAAACTGGCAATTTTTTTAAGAGTTATAGCTGGATTATTGGTTGATTCACAGTCTCATCTCTTATGTCATTTTATTGCTATGACAGATTGTACCTTTCAAAACGCCATTGATATTTAAACGATTTCGGGCTAGCGTTATATTTCTTTCGTGTGGAAAACATGTCGAATTTCAAACCAAATAAGGGGCATTTACAGCACATACTGATTTTCGAAGCAGTACCAAATAATCAATTTGTACTAAAAAATAATAACTTTTGCAGCATAACAACGCCCCATGACACACAACGAAAGCGGTCAGAGCCACTATTTCTGCATTGTTTTTATCGATGTCTCATGCACTTTCATGAAACACTTCAACAATTACGGAGATATCGAAAAATAGCTTGATGACTGCAAACAATGTACGGTTTTCTGGGAAGACATCATAAATCACCTGAGAGATGGGAAAAATGTGTGACCAGCGTTGTCGCATACTTTTAAGAATTCTTTTTCTTCTTCTTCAGGTGCCTATCCGATTTCGGATGTTAGCGATCTTCCTGGCTAAGCCAAGATGACTTTACTAGGGAAATGTTAATAGGGTGGTTTCCCGTTGCCTTCCCCATAGTCCACAGATCGATTTTGGTCTTTTTAGATCACAGCACATATCTGACGCAATCAGGATTAGAACCGCGGTTTCCCGCTCTGTAATCTATCCGTGTTTGATTTACGCCAGACTGCTAGTCGTTTTAAGAATTAATACATAAAATTAATAATTATATTAATCACCACACCTGGTATGTAGATGAACTGTTAAAAGATTTTTTCCTACGCCCGATAGTGAAAGTAGGCTTTTCAAGCTGTCAGTTGATGGTTGAAAGTTGGCATTTGCCGCTCGCCGAGCGGAAAGTAAATTTGTCTAAAATGAAATACATAAACAGTAAAAATATGATTTATTATGAATAATATTAAACGTTATGTATTCATTCCCACGATACGATTTGTCCATTTGTCATTTTCGCATTTCAAAAAAAATCGCCTCGTCTTCGAGTTCAACTGGCGAAGAGCCACATATTTACGTTAAAAGCTTAAATAATCGAGACCTCGTTCTCCGCCCATTCGACACAATAAATGTACGCTGAACTTCGGTTTTGGTAAGGAGATTTTCACTATTAGGATTGTTCCCTTGTCTTCTATGTCATCTATTGTCATTTTAGTTAGTTCGTCCCGACGACAAGCTCCAGAAATACCAAACACTAAAGCAACCTAAAAATTTCAGAATAATTTATAAAATTTTATCTTATTTACAAATAATATTATATAATACCTTCAACATCAAGTTTTCGGATATAAGCAAGCATGACATTTTCTGAATAAGATGATCCAACTTTATTCATTTTGCACCATTTAATGAACAAGTCATAATATTCTCTTTCATACCTTTTTTTTAGATTTTTCTGGTAATAAATTTAAAATTGCACTCTCCGCAGCTTCTACGATGTGTGGCCGAGTGGAATCTATTTCATTTTCATAACTGCTATCCATAGTTTTAATATATTTTAATATCTTGCAAATTTACGTGTTTACTAATTTACACAATATTTATTGATAAAACAAAATGGAACGCAAAATTTCCTTAGAAACGATGTAGCAAGGCTAATATGATAGATATAAAAATAATTCACTACAGAGATTGAATGTAAATCTTTATCTAGGTTTTGATCATTTTGAAAGCGGGCGGAGGAAAAATAGTATGCATTCTTCAAGCGTAAAGTGGCTTTTGTGCTCGGAGGCGATTACAGCGCTTGCCTGCGGCTCGCGCTGTAAATTTCGCCTCCGAGCACAAAAGATTCACTTTCCGCTTTTAATATGCAATATACTATAGTGTCGAGCTTCTGATTGAATTTTCCAAGGTTACTGAGTGGCCATCAAGTTTTTTCAATTACTAGGGTTATGGATTTCCTTTTCTTGTTAAATATGAGAACTACTTGAACTACTGGTGCGAAATACCTACGTGTGAACGATGTAAACTACTGTCGACTATATGAACTAACACGTATCCTCCTATGGCTTGCCTTACGGGTTGTCAACCCAAGAGGCGTAGTTACCAACTATTTTTTTCAATTTCAAAAAAATCAAAAGCAAATCAAATAAATTTAAAAAAAACCGGTTTTCTTTATTTAAAAACCGGTTTTCGAATGTGACAAATTTACAGTAAAAAACCGGTTTTGAAAAACCGTCAAACCCTAATGGAGTTCTTATATGTATGAAGAAGAAAAACAGTACAATTCGTATCAAGAGTTCAAAGTTCAATTAAAAAACATTTGAAAATAATTAAACCAGAAATTTTGAAGAAATTGGCCAATTGTATGAAGGCAAGAGTCTTAAAAATGTTAAATGTTAAATATTAGAGGAAATAATATTCAGTAGTATTATATAATTTTTGACAAATAACAAAATATTGTGAGAGTGGGGTTAATCCATTTTCATGCACGTTCTTGCGTATATTTTTTCTAACTTTTGCTGTAATTAACTTTTATCATGATTTAAGTTAAAAAAAATGTTTGTGTTTCATAAGGAATCATTTGCTGCAAAAAATAAAATTATGTTTTTGTTTGCGTTATTCTTCCATTTTTTCATACTTTCATATTTTTCATATTTCATTTACTGTATCTTTCAGAGTATCTTGTCTACAATAATTCAGAAAGGTTTTCTTAAAAATAAGTTCGTTTTTTCATAATTATCAAGTATTTAATGATATCTAGGTCCTTTCAGAGAAAATAGGAGGACCAAAGCAACTAATGCTTTGAGGCCCCCCGACTCCTATAAAATAAAAAATTATGGGGAAGAAAACATAAAATGTTAGATTTTTCGGTGTTTGACCTGTATAGTTTTGTTCTATCTTACCTTTTTTATTTAAATTTTTATTGCGGTAAGTGACAATGAGTTGAAAATTGAGGCCTTCCACATTGTGCGAACTAAAGCAAACCCCCCCCCCCCCGATGATATTTAGTATTTGTGTGAGAATATTCCAGTATGGATTTCTGAACCTACAACTTTAAGGTCTGTAGCTTCACTTCCTAACCACTACATCAAACTACTTGTAAAGCCCAAGTATAGCCAAAAGCCTAATTTTGACTTTGACTTTGAATTATATCAAATAATTGTTTAGAAAGTATACAAGAAAGCAGGCTAACTATAAATTCCAATTAATCTTAATGAATGACAGCAGTTTAGTAGCAGTTCTACGATTTATCGTAGTATTTACCTCCCCAAGACTATCTCTATAATAAAATATGTTGAGGTTATGTCGAAATCGGTCGAAATAATGATTAAAATTATTTGTATGGGGTAAGTTCATGTATATTTTCTTTCACATGTATCTAAAGAGGTAAATTAAACAATAAACTGTATAAATATAATTATTGCAGTAATTAAGACAATCCGTATATCAACCAGTCGGATAAATTCCTAGAGCATACCCGCTCTATTCGCGTTTTACATTAACAAAACGCCACCACACGGAATAATTTCGAAGTTCATTTAGAACGTCTTTTGCTTTGTTTACATAATGAATTTGTTTACATTTACATTAACGCCACCACACGGAATAATTTATAAAATCCATTTAAAACGTATGGTTTGCAGCGCCACCAACGGTAATGTAAAACGCGAATAACCATACATTGCATTGGTAGAAATCAAGGCATTGTGTAAAAATAATTCATCTAAATCCAGCTCTTGAAATTTGAACAATCTTCAAAACACAATTAATTTTCGCAGTTTTTACTTAAAAAACATTTCTCTGTAACCTTGTGGACGATTTAGACAAACAAATATAATTTAGTTTTATTGAGGTCCTGCGAGCCAAATTCGATATATTCGTTCTCGAACACAATTTTACAACTTTGGACCCAAATATTTAAAAAAAACAACAAGGTTTGGTTAAAATAGTGTACATTAATAATAGAATTATGAATATATAAATAACGGTATTTCAGCTCTGCATGTTTTACATGCTGAGTTATTGCAAAATATTTTTATATATTATTATTATTATGTATTACCACTCATTATGTCCTCAGATTGTATCTGACGATTCTCCTATTTCATTATTTCATTCGTTTTCAGTTACATTTTTTCTCTATATACAAAATACTAAAAAAAAAAAAATGTTTTTCATACTTATTTCGTTTTAAAATTTATAGTTATTGAAAGTGTTAATTTGAGAATAAGAATACTGATATTTATCGAAGTTGATCAAATTTACACAATAAATTCCTGGATAAAATCTTTAAGACCATTTAGCACTGTTTTAAGTAGCATATTCAAATCAAGATAAAATAAAAATTTTTTTTTTTTAATTTGATTGTAACACTATTTTAATTACCCCCATAGTTATATTTTAGGAAGCACATGACATCAAATAGAACTTTTTTTGAATAAAACAAGGCGATTCATTTTTTTGGTGGAATTTTTCTTTTAAATGTCTTCTTAATCTTCACCTCTACAACCATATTATGGTAAAACGGATGTAAGTTTGGTACTTCGTTTTATGATGAGTGTTATATTTATCATTTGATAGATCTTTATTTTTATTTGTAAATTTTTTGAGATTCGTAAAATAATCCTCTTTTATTTTTTTTCTTTATCTCGGATGTTTAGTGTTCAAAAATATTTTTATTGAATACCTTAATTGCCAATTTTAATGTTACAAATTGACATATTTAGAACATCACAATACACCGTTATAATTTATTTATAGTGTAGCTAATCACATTAGGAAGCGTAAGCCATTGCAAAAAATTATAATCTTTTTTTAATGATCGAAATATTTGTTGACATTTATGAGTATATGTAAATCTCGGTAAATCTACATTTTAAGTAAATTATTATTTGACAAACAAAAGGGGATAATTAAATCAATTAGTAGTTAATAATTCCTTTCAAGCAGTAATTCGTTATAAATATAAAACTTCAAATGGGATATTATAAATCTGGAAATATTTAGGTTTATCTTTATATTGTTTCAATCCCATGTTTCATGTTATCGGTCTAGTAATTTGTTTGTCTGCTTATTTGCATGCAATTGCATTTTATTTTGATATTTTATAGCAGTTTTAAATTTCTCTATGGACTGGTGAGCTTAAAGTAAATCAAAAAATCAAATCACTGGCTTCCAATCCTAACGGAATATAACCCCTTCTTTTTTGAAGTCTTCACGATTTATTTCATGATGTGGATTATTCCTCTACAACCACTTTTTTTCAATTGGCAAGAGCTAATCAAATTGAAGTATTTTTTTCTTAAATCTGAATCAGATTAAGAAATTGGCAAGCTTCTAGCCAGCTTCTACCTAAATAAGGCAAGGCGCTTATCTCTATATTAAAAACGGTGCATTAGTAGTCAGCTGGACCACGCATAGAACTGAGGCTTAAATTAAATTATTTGGAGTATATTATAGTTCCAAATACTTTTTTTGAGAAATTCTTCTCTTCTGATTGTAAATGTAATCTTATTACACACAGACTCTTGTATCAAATTTTAACGAAGGCCTGACTATGTCTAAAAATGTTAAAATTAAAAAAAACATTCCTCTAACTCACGATTTCCTCAACCAATTTCAACTCACCAAGGAAAAAGACCTAAAGGTAAATGCACCAAGGTGCCAAATTCGTAACGAGTTGTAAAAATTTGTAAGATATTATATTAAATAATTATTTAATATTAATTGTGGTTGTGACACCTGACCTCCTTCACAAGGCAATTAAAAAATTTTGTTTTGCAAATTGTTGATTAAAAGGTGGTGTAGAATGGAGCTTCGGTGTGTTAAGTGAAATTTTGATTGAGAATTAAGGATGTAAAAAGGAGGATATTGTTTGTGTTAGTTGGATATATTTATGATATCCTGGGTTAAAGGGGGTTAATTAATATTAATTTAAGATTATTCTCAAATAATAGCTGTTGATCTAATGATACTTTACCTGAATACATTGACCGATTTTTATATAAATCAGGAAGTGCGTTATCTTAGGTTATCCTTACATAACTAACATTAGCTGATTTTTTATGTGGATTAACGAAGCAAATCCGCTACGCATGGTATCATAATAATTACAATTCCCACCAATTTTCCAATCAATTTTGACAATTATTTGAGTAATAGAATAATAAACTTGTTAACAATTTGATTTTGCCAAATATTACAACGAAATAATGTAGGTAACTATGATAATGAAATGCTAATTAACTAAGCTACTGTTTCCTACATCAAAATACCTATAAAGATGTTATTAAAATTTATAGTAATAAACATTGTCCTTCGTTAGTCAGTGCTACACGACTAATTCCAAAAAATATCATAATTATAGCAACTCGTTTATTACTTATTTTGTAAAATGCGAATTTCCTTATTTATTACGGCGTAGACTTCTTGTGAAATAATGTTGTGCATGAAAACTTAAACTACATCATTTTAAAAGTATCTATCTGGGAAGAAAATGTATAACACAAGAAAATGAATAATGAATTAAAATTTGATCTGATTAACAATTATTTACTAATTGATAAAAATATATTATAAAATTTTTTTTATGATTGCTGGAAGTAGGATTCTGGATTTGTTGTGGAAGCTAAGTTCAACTCACACATTTAGGATTTAGGCCTCTGAATGGGGCCCATTGTACTATTTCCGGGTTTCCAGCTCTACCCCAATCCTGTCACTACTCAAGCCATCCCAGCTGTAGGATGAACTGTAGGATTTTAGCAGGCGGATCGAGTGTCACTGATTTTGGCCATGTAGGGCCAGAAGTCCTCCAACAAAAACGATAGAAAACTTTTTAATATAAGTAAAAATGGAATTAAATATATTATCACAACCTAGGAGATACTAGTATACAAAATCTTGATAAAAAAAGAAAAATAAGTTAAAATAAGTATGGTCATTTGTTACAATTTTATGATTTACAAATTCGTGTTAGCAGATCGACTAAATTACATATTTCCACTAAATGTTTATTATTATTACCAAGGGCAGCTAACATTATAAAGTAAAATTTAATTAAAATTAATTTAAATTGAAAACTTATGATACGGACTTAACAGTAAATTATACTAAAATTAATTTAAATGAAAAATTCATAGGGAAGTACATTATTATATTAAAATGTAGGAAGTGACTAAGATCAGTAATTCCCAGACATACATACATTATGGAGGTTCATGGACTTTTATTATTTTATTTACCAAAACCATCAGTTTTTGATAAAAGATAAAACTAATTATTGTATTCGTTTCGGACTGGTGAGGTACCGGACCATGTTCATTAGGTATTTGTAAATTCTGATATTCCAAACATTAATGGTTTATTAATAATTATTATCAGTAAAAAATAGGGAAATACCATATGGAATACCATCCGTAAAGCATATTTGTATAAGTTTCCAAAAGTGATTTCCTTTTCCTTGAAGATTATGCCCCTCAAATGGTTAACAAATCAAAACGGGACAAAGGATGAGAATCGGTAGATGGTAAAGTTGGGGGGTCGGAATAATACGACGGAATGAGACGGTCGTTAGCATAGCGATTAAACGCATAGACCGCTAAAACAGAGAACCCGGTTCGACTCCGGGCGAAGTAAGAATCATATTGTGGCCGTCTCCCCTCGGGAGGTAATGACAAACCACTGGGGTGTAATCTGCCATGATTAGCCTTTGTTAAAAGGCTCACCACACCCCGCAGAAAGGTTATGGCATTGATTAATAGAGCCATATAGATCCGCAAGTATATGAGAACTTTTGTGCCATAATTTGTCCCGAAAGGTAGATGGCGTTGGTGGTTTTTTGTCCCGAGATTCGTTCGAGATTTTAACGTAACTTTTATTCAATAGTAATATGCTATTTTTTTAAATTTGTCCAACGTTGCCAAATACTTGACAACTTAAAGCGTGGTTATATTGAAATGTGTTTGTTTGAGCCTTTGAGCAAATTTTACATTCATACAAAAATTTAAAGGAAGATACTCGTAATTTTTACGGTGTCTATTATTTAAGTAACCAAGCGGTATTTCATTTATTAATCCAGACTTTTTTTTTATAAAATATCTACTTTTAATAGTTTATAATTATGAATTTAATTATAAAAAATAAAACTACCAATAAAATAATAATTTTATGTTTTGACTTTTGTCATATGGATCCGAATAACGTAATGTAGAATTTGGCATTTGTTTTATTCAATTAATAAAATAAATAAAACAATAGTTATTTACATGAAAGTCAGGAAAATGATATATTACTGACGAGGAGCAATATTGAAATACGAGGCACTTTGTGCCGAGTATTTTAGAGCTCCGAGTAAAGTGAGATATTTTCCTGACGTATTTTGTATTAAATTTTTCCAAAAATCGTAAAAAATCGAAATTTTAAAACACTAATGAAAAACATTTTTAAAATGAGCAAAAATCAAGTTTGTCAATGTGTCAAAACTTGAACAACATTTTTAAAATTGGCAAAAATCAAGTTTGTCAATGTGTCAAAACACATTGAAAAAATCAATTACTGACATTACCGGACTAGTCAGTATAATTCAATTTCCCTGCGCGTAGATACGCAGGGAAGTGTTGTTTCTATGACGATTTTTGGAAAACTCAATTACAAAAGTATACAACTAAATGTTCAGTAATGAAATTTAAAACATCCCATAATAGCTATTTACGATATAAGCATCGTAACGTATCATATTACGATACGAGATGGGAAAATTGACCAACGAGCCCGAAGGGTGAGTTGGTCAAACCCATCGAGTATCGTAGTATGACGTTACGATGCGAATATTGTACAATATGCTTTATCTACTATCATTTAATAATGAATTATATTCTAAAATTTTGCGTCTTTTTAAATTTGACGTAAAAGAAATTAAAATGATCAAATAGGTATTTAGTTTGGTATCCATAGAAAAATTTTTATTTACTTATACTTGTTTTGTATAATATTTACTTCGCTAAAATGGCGGACAGTGATAGTAATAATATTCCTTCAGATGTGGAAATTCTTGCAAACGCAGCACTTTCTACCATAATACCGAAGAAATCCAAGCTAAAGTATGAATTGGAATACGCACGATTTCAAAAATGGTGCGAATTAAAAAAGGTAGGAGATGCTCTCTCTGTAAAAATTTTGCTTGCCTACTTTTCTGAAAAAGCGGAAAAGTACAAGTCCTCTACATTGTGGACACACTACTCTATGCTCAGAACAACAATTGCCTTAAAACGGAAAGTGGATATAAGCAAATATACAGAATTAATTGCATTTTTAAAACGGAATGGAGATGGATATAAGCCTAAAAAATCCAATATATTTTCAAAGGACAAAATACATAAATTTTTGCAAGAAGCCAATGACGATCGATATTTAATGATAAAGGTAATAGATACTAATATTATTTTAATTTATCTAAGAATAACTTATTCGTATTGTACTTAGGTTTCTTTAATTATTGGTGTTTTCGGAGCTTGCCGTAGAGAAGAACTGTGTAATTTAAAAGTAACCGATATCGAAGATAATAAAACTTTTATTAAAATTACTTTGCCGAATACAAAAACCAAAGTTATAAGACAATTTGTAATTACTAAAGGAAATATTATTGGATGTGACTGTCTAGATATTTTTAAAAAATATTTTCAACTTCGTCCAAAAGTTATAAATCACGAACGCTTTTTCATATATTATAAAAATGGTAAATGCACATCGCAGCCCGTAGGTATAAATACCTTTGGACGCATACCAAAAGAAATTGCTACTTTTCTTGGTTTATCCAATCTGCAAGACTACACTGGTCACTGCTTTAGAAGATCATCAGCAACCTTACTGGCGGATGCCGGTGCTGATATGGACACATTAAAGCGACACGGCGGTTGGAAGTCGTCCAGCGTTGCCGAAGGTTATGTAGAATCTTCCATTGAAAACAAAAAGAAAATTGCAACTAAAATTATGGGAGTAAATGAAAATATTGTTAATGTTCAAAATTCTTCTGCCAATATTAGTTGCGTTGATTCAACTTCTGCTGGAATTAATATTTCAAATTGCAAAAAATGTATAATCAATGTTTATAATAAATAATAATGGTATTCCATTATGGATAAAAAATAAGTTTCTTCTTTAAATGCATTATAATTTCGTCTTAATTTACCCGTGTGGTAAAGTGTTACTTTACCACACTAGTGCGGTAAAGTAGGCTATTACGATTTTTCAAGAAATGTCATAAAGTTTGACATTATTAAATGATAGTAGATAAAAAATTTTAATTTCATTTTATTATTTTGTTATAGGTAGTACCTATTCTTTATAAATTACATTTTTGTGGTAAAATTAATTTTTACAGATTTATTCCAAATTAAAATTAAGGATTAACGTACGAAACTAGCTCGGAGGATTCGAAATTTTAAATACTCTTCATTTTGCAGAAAATGAAATTAAAATTACGAGAATGGAAGCTCATTTAAGCTCAAACAAATATCTATCGATATACATTGATTTCACAAAATAAGTTTGAAATATGAATGAAAATAGAAAAACATGTCTACAGTACCCCCCCCCCAAGAGCTTCGCGAATAACTCCGAGATGGATGAGGCTCAAAAAAACAATTTGAAAGCTCATTGATGCTCAAACTATACTTAAATGTTTGACATAAATTTCAACAAAAAAGTTCACTTGGAGGAGATAAAATAAACGTGTCTACGCCCCCCCCTCCAATTCATTCGCACATTAACCTGCGACGGTTGACGCTCAAATAAAAATATTGAAAATTCAAATATGCTAAAATGTTTTTCTAACAAATTTTTCTGAAACATTCAATTCGATTTAGGAGCCGTCAGCTACATGTTTCTTTTTCTTTTTAAATTCTTAAATTATTTTAAACAATTATTACATTGCTTAAACATTTAATGCGTTTTTCTGCGTTACATAAACTTTTCCCAACTCTTCTAGTCTTAAAAGCCAACATTTTTCACCAAGTTTTATTGATAAACACCAAAGATATTCTATAAAAACAGATTCTTTTTGAAAATTTCAACTTCAATATTTTTCCATCAATCTAGTGATCACTTAACAGATTAAGCAGGATTAAGTTTTCTTAATCTGATCGAAAATTTTAATCTTATAAAATAGATTTAAAATTGATGCCCGGTTTCAGCAACATTAACTTTAACCTGTGTTAGTTAATCCATGTTAAAGTTAATCCGTTGCTAAATTTTAAATGGGTTGCAGCAACGTTATCCAATGTAAAATTAGTTAATCTCCGGTTATGTGCAATAGGGTTCTGGTGGTAATCCTGAAACGACAACCACGCCTATAAAAGTAGTTAATAGTACTTACAGTAGTCCAAATTTATCATTAAGTGAGGTTTAGTGCATTTCATATTAAATTTTTTATTATAACAAAATGGAACAAGAACTATTAAAAACGACCAAAAACCAAAGAAAATCGACAAAAGAAAACGGAACAAAAATTATAGTGACCTAGAGAGGGAACAAGTGTTGCGTCTGGCAAAAAGGTATATATAACTAATTTATTTACATTTAGTACCGCTAACTAAATACAATACGTATTATCGAAATACAAATTATTAATTAATCATTTTATTTTTAGTCACCGTCATGTGATCGAAAACAAGCGTACGGACGGTGTTACTACTATCGAAAAAAAAAACTCATGGGTGGCAATATCAAAGCAGTACAATTCATCTGCTTCGACCGGAGCTAGAAGCGGGGAACAGCTAAAGATGTTGTACAGTAATTGAAGATTGAAGCTACTCGAAGCGAGGAACAGGATATTCTTGCACAGGAGGCTGAAACTCCTGTGCCTTCTCAAGTCACTCGACGTTGTCCACGAAGAAGGGTTCGCACCACACAAGCAGAAAATAGTAGGAGCAAACTGTCAAACAAACAGCTGAAGCGTAGGGTTCTTATCAACAAATTGAAGGAATCCGAACTAGCTATAGTATGTCGACAGAAGCAATTATGAGTTTTAAATGCAAAATTACGATTGTATAATAATAATAATAATTAATAAATGAATTCATTATACAATCATATATACTTGGGGTACCTACTTATAAAACAATATAAATTTTAGAACATTTTTTATTTATAAAACTTCTTTGTTGTCGTTAATGTAAAAAAAAAAACACAAAAATAAAAAAAGGCGAGAGTGACCTCCTTCGACAGGAGGATTCTCCCAAAAAACACTATAAAATTTTTGTTTTGTTTGATGATATCTTCTTGGGTCGTCAAGCTGGTTTCCTGGAACCTGGTTTGGCCAATAAGTGCAATCGTAGGGGAGGTTGGAAGTTGTGGTCTAGAAGAAATGTAGTTAGTAAGGATTTAGTCATGTAATGAAGATACTTAGGTTCGTAGGTCGAAATCGCCTAATATTATAAAAATCCATTTTAATATTAGCAATTTCATCAGATCGAGGCATGTAAATAACGTCTGGTGATAAACCAGCTATCCGTTCAGAAACTTTCTTGATCACCCTGCATGTAGTGCTTTTACTAACGTTGACATGGTCACCCAAAAGCTGCTGGAAGGACCCCGTTGCATAAAATCTCAACGTTAGTAGAAGTTGGAGTATCCCGGACAGAGATTTGCTCCGATTTGTTTCAGGCTCCATGTTGCCTAATCGGTTCATTAGGTCGATCACACTTTCTTTGCGAAACCTTGTTTATTTGCAAAATAAAATAAATAATATGTAATTCATAATTAATATAAAAAGATTATAATTTACCTATAACGCAGTTTAAATTCCCTGTCACCGTACAATGTAAAAGGGTCTCTTCTACCAGGAATAATACGCATTTCCTCATCATCACTACTTGTCGATAAATCAGATAAATCAGAAAAAGAAAAATCGGATAAATCAGACATTTTAAACACTTTTTTCAAAAAAAAATCAAAAAAATTTATAAAAAATGTAAGCTATGTCACTTTAATCACAGGTCAACGAGCAATTAAATATTTTGGGTATTTAACATGTGTTAAGCATAAACTAACGTTGCTGAAACCCAAAAGTGGCAAAAACCCCAGATTTAATCTAGTGTTAAACTAACCCTAGTTAAACTTAACCCTTGTTAAAAATTATGTTGCTGCAACCCAAATCGGACTTAACCTAGGATTAAATATTTAACATAAGATTAAATTTCTAATTTAGCGTTGCTGAAACCGGGCATGAGGGTTATTGAACGGAACTTGCTCGGAGTACTCGAAATTTGAAATACTCGTAACTTTGCAGAAAATGAAAATAAAATGATGGGAATGGAAGCTCATTCAAGCTCAAACGAATCTCTATCGATAGACATCAATTTCACTGAAAAATTTGAAATAGGAACGAAAATAGAAAACCATGTCTCCAGCCCCCCCCAAGTGTTTCGCGAATAACTCCGCGACGGTTAAGGCTCAAACGAAAATATTGGAAGCTCATTGATGCTCAAACGATGCTCAAACGTTTGACACCATTTTCACCCCGAAATTCCACTTGGGGGGGGGCCAGCATGTCTCCAGCCCCCCCCCCCCCAAGAATTTCGCGAATAACTCCTCGACGGTTGAGGCTCAAACGAAAAGTTTGGATGCTCATTGATGCTCAAACGATGTTCAAACGTTTGACACCATTTTCACCCCGAAATTCCACTTGGGGGGGGCCAGCATGTCTCCAGCCCCCCCCAAAAGTTTTCGCGAATAACTCCGCGACGGTTGAGGCTCAAACGAAAATATTGGAAGCTCATTGATGCTCAAACGATGCTCAAACGTTTGACACAAATTTCATCCCAAAATTCGATTTGGGGGGGGCTGGCGACATGCACCTAAATGTTAGACACCAATTTCACCCAAAAATTCTATTTGGGTGGGATAAAGTTAAACATGTGTACAGCCCCCCCCCCTTTTCCCCAAAGTTTTCGAATATTAACCTACGACGGTTGAAGCTTAAACAAAATTATTGGAATCTCATTGATGCTCAAACATTTGACACAAATTGTTCTGAACAATTCGATTTAGGGGGCGTTAGCCCCGTCTATGTACCTGTATAACCATAAACTTTCAGAATATTGAAAGTTGCGCTTGATTTCGGGCTTCGAAAAATTTGTTAGGCCCTTTTTAAAATTTTTTTGAAATTCTTAAATTATTTTAAACAATTATTACATTGCTTAAACATTTAATGAATTTTTCTGCGTTACATAGACTTTTCCCAACTCTTCCAGTCCTAAAAGCCAACATTTTGCACCAAGTTTTATTGATAAACACCAAAGATATTCTATTAAACAGATTCTTTTCGAAAATTTCAACTTCAATATTATTCCATCAATCTAGTGATCACTCAACAGATTAAGCAGGATTAAATTTTCTTAATCGGATCAAAAGTTTTAATCTTATAAAATAGATTTAAAATTGAGGGTTATTGAACGGAACTTGCTCGGAGTACTCGAAATTTGAAATACTCGTAACTTTGCAGAAAATGAAAATAAAATGATGGGAATGGAAGCTCATTCAAGCTCAAACGAATCTCTGTCGATAGACATCAATTTCACAGAAAAATTCGAAATAGGAAGGAAAATAGAAAAACATGTCTCCAGCCCCCCCGCAAGTGTTTCACGAATAACTCCGCGACGGTTGAGGCACGAAAAATTTGGAAGCTCATTGATGCTCAAACGTTTGACACCAATTTCACCCCAAAATTCCACTTGGGGGGCCAGCATGTCTCCCCCTCCCAAGAATTTCGCGAATAACTCCGCGACGGTTGAGGCTCAAACGAAAAGTTTGGAAGCTCATTGATGCTCAAACGATGCTCAAACGTTTGACACCATTTTTACCCCGAAATTCCACTTGGGGGGGGGCCAGCATGTCTCCAGCAACCCCCCAAAGTTTTCGCGAATAACTCCGCGACGGTTGAGGCTCAAACGAAAATATTGGAAGCTCATTGATGCTCAAACGATGCTCAAACGTTTGACACAAATTTCATCCCAAAATTCGATTTGGCGGGGGCTGGCGACAAGGACCTCTTATTCTTGTTGTTTTTTTTATCATCCGTCGAGTAGCCTTTTCAAAAAAAAAAAAAAGGATAAGCTTCAGTTGTCTTCAGGTAAAGAATCTAATGGTATGCTTAAGGGTTTTCATTCAAGAAATGGTTGCGACAATAATTTAACAAGTCAACATGCAAGTAGTATCAAATATTATCTTGTTAGCCCCACTGCGATTAATACTGCCGAATTTATTGACAATATTAATAAGATAGCAACTAACAACTTCAACTAACAATTTTTTAAATTAAATTTATTTGTTAGCACAATAATTACTTAAATAATTTGATAAATAAAAATACAAGAGGGTACCCTACAGGGTTTTTCAAATGGTTGCGAAAATCTGACAACACTGTAAAATTTTTGAACGACGAGATACATTTAAATTATTTTGAGAGAATGAGTGGTTCCTATTTTTGCCGCAATTTTACATCAAGCGGTATGCGACAAGGCGTTGATAAGGGCTACTTTAGTTTGAAAAAGGAGAAGGGGAAGAAAATAAAGAAGCACACATTTTAACATGGGCATTGCGGATCTTGTTAAACTCCTTCAATCAATGGTTATGGACTGAGGAGGAATAATAATAATCTTTTTATATTATCATCATTATAAAATTATAATCCTAATAATAAGCGCCTATATCTTCTATCAATTAACAATGTCTGTAAACAATTGGGATTGGTTTGTGGGGCATCACAATAATTAAGTTGACGAAAAATAAAACAGATTGAAAACAGTTGTCATATAATAATTAAAAAGATTACAATGTTATTGATATTAAAAAAGGTTAATAAATAAACATAAGTGACGATTCTATTATTTAATAATAGGGAACGCAACTTCCCTATATTGGTGACCCTCGACTAAACGAAAAACGCAACCAAAAAAGGCATTTTTTACTTTTCGGTAGAAATCGATTTCCCAGATTGTGCGGCCTGTAGGCCGCACTGAATCTATTTTTAAGTTGCTGATGAAACAATAAAAGGTGAGTGTATGGCTCATGTGCTAACTTTTGTAGCGGGACATCTTTCATTGACAAAATGTGCATCTACTGTGCATGTACCTCTAGTGCATGTACATGTGCATGTACCTCTAGTACATTATAGATGGCCAATATCAGTGATTCCCACATTAATTTGGTTTCAAAACCCTTATTCGATTTTCCAAACATTTCTGCCTACCTTATCTTCTGCGCACTCTCGCAAATTTTCTACTATAGGACCCTGTGCATAAAATATGAAGAAATTAATGTAAAACCGAGCTGTTTGTGCGAGGGGATACGATGCAGAATCCAACATAAAGGAAAAATCTTAAAAAATCGTCTTGTTCAGCTTAATTTTATACTATTTTATATTTAATTTTATCACATTTTTAAGTGATCTTTCTATTTTCTAATAGGAAATTTGACGGCTCTACGAAAATATTGTAAGAATTTTGAAGTTTAAATTCTTATTAACTTTTCAAATAATCTTATGTATTATTAAAAGACTCATAAATTCTTATATTTAAAAAATTTTATTTATAATTAATTTCACCAACTTATGTATTTCTTATTTATAGTTGTGTAATAAGTTTATTTCCAAGATTTGCCTTAAACAAATTTGAAGAGGAGAGGAAACGAAAAATATATGAAAGCATCAATCTTAGCATAAATAACATCCCCACACTCCATGCTGTAAGGTAAACAGGATCAACTATAATAATAGGGATGAAATTTTCTAGTTAAAATTTGTTGACAAACAATTTACTTATGTGTAAACTTGATACCTCCTAATCTTCTGAAAATAAATAATTCTAACGTAGTTATATAATTTCTTGGATCATCATTGATTTAGCACGTACCAGAAAAACTAACTTTGAGAATTTATTTAACTTGTAAATTGAGTGACATTACAGGCAATTTATATAAACCACCACTGCGTAGTCATGAAGATCATTTCGAACAAGCAAGTTTTGTTCGAAATTTTACTAAAACTGATTCACTTACTTGTATTTGAATAAATAAAAGTAAAATTATCCTTAGATTTTTTCATACACTTTCTGCAGTAGCGAAATACATAAATAAAGGAAAAAGAATTTGTCATTATACTCGTCACGGTGGTGATTTACCGATCACAAGTTATTGTAGAGGTGGCTGAAACGTAAATTATGGCCTATGTACCTAAAGTTTCGTCATATCCTTCCGGGATACAAAAACAAAGACTTGCGGCAAAAACACGGTTTACCGAACAACCATATCCTGACTTTAATATACATGTTCAAGAAATAAAAAAACGCAATCAATCGTAATAGCAATAATGACCAATTCTTGCATTATTAACAAAAAAATGTTACAAAAACGTAAATTTGTACGTTAACTGTCACGTTTAAGGATGTTACGTTATAATATGCTTTTTGGTTTAAATTTGTTGTCCATCTGTTTTATTACATTGCTAATTAGATATGGTAGACTTATTCGTGCTAGCTACTTTTTCGTGCAGTAAGTATAATAAGAAGCTGTCTAAATATTTGCATCATCGTTAAGAAAGCAAGTAACAATGCAAACAATTTACATTTTTCAATTAAAACGCCTCAACCTTGACAATATTAAACTACATTCTTGAGCTTTCTTCTATAGGTAAACAATAAACGCATTATACTTTTACTCACGAATTGTTTTTTTAATGCATCTTTTTTTTACCAAAAGTGTTTTTTAAATGCTTATACTAGTTACAATTAAGATGTTAATAAGTGATAAAGTATTTAATATTGGTATTTAAACTTTTATAATGTCAGTATAATTAAAGCTTCAGCTAACAAGACGCTTTAAATTCCACAACTCTTTTCTTAATTTACCCAACTCAACTACACAATGGAAAACAATAATTCTTTTGTAAATTAATTAAATAAATCGGGTACCCCGTCTGTACTTGATACATAATAATTATTATTATTATGTCATTACATCTACAGTCTCCGCTACGCTACTAAGCTGGGAAATTATATAAATATATAGTGTACATACTATAAGTACATACGTTTTGACTTCTAGGGTTTTCCTTCTGCAACTATGTGTAACTTACAACTAAACAAATAATAATATGTCTTTATAATTTACATTTAGGCCTATTTGTAATACATTATGCCTACGGGACCCGAACGCTTAAATTAAATGAAAACTTTGCCTACTGAACAATATGCGTATGAGAAACGTCTAAATGATAGGGAAACTTTACCTAGAGAAAATGCAAAAAAGTATATCAACAGTCAACTACAAGTACGGTCAACTCATTCAGCAACCACCCCAGTGCATCGTCATCCGGTTTATATTTGTATCCTCATCTACCTAAAACTCGACTACCCTCTTCGGTTCCTCCGCTGGGGAAATGTCCATATCTCTCTCGACCCTACAACTCACCAGTCATCTAAATTTGTTTAGACCCTTAAACAAGCATCTAACACAATAAAACCCCTAAAACTAAAATAATACAAATCAATCGCTTAAAAATTTTGCATCGTTAAATCATACTAAATACACCAAATAACAAATATTCGTTTATTTCATTATAATAGGCCACCCATACAGTAGCAGTCGAAATTACCCTGCACAGATGACCATAATATTCGTTAATTGTCTTTTTAGCAACTTCAATATTTTCTTTGTGTTATTTGATCTCACCACAAATAAAATCCTCGAAAATTCACTAACCATCTCCCGTACCACACCATGTCTATAAATTTTCTCTTTAACCTGTTTACCTAATCCATCCTGCAACAGATTTTCCTTTATATTGATATCGCAATCAAGTACTCTATCGTCATTGTTTATCCGATTCTCAAATAGAGGTGGATCATATAACAATTCACCGCCACTAAAGGTTATCTTAAACTATATAAAATAGTCTATCGAATCATCTTTTAATAATTTTTCTAACCATTAAAAATTGCACCTCCAAGAAATAATAGTTGTTTATCTATTTCTCGAAATAACTCTTTTTAACCCTATCACTCAAACGCTTCGAAATTTTGTTTTTCGGTTCGTCTTCGTCACCCGCATGTAAAACACTTATATTTAATTCCTTTACTTTAAAATTGGACAAACGACGCCTCTTTTCCAAAGTTAGCATTCCTTCCTCAATTACTTCTTCGCCTTTGCTAACAAAGTCGCTTGAGACGTCGATTTCCGGTTATTTGGTGGGTAAATTTCTTCAATGACATACCCGAATTCTTTGGCACTCCGAGGGATACCTGCAAAACAAATGATTTTACCTTCAACTCTGACTTCACTAACAAAATTCCTCGAAGCTTCTATTTTGAGCTTTTTTTGTAATTTGATACCGCTTTCTTTGTATCCTCCGTATGTCCGACATTTGATTTTCACGTAGTACTGATTTCGGATTTAATGTCATTTCCTACCCCCCAACTGTTTACCGTTAACTTCGGTGGTCTCTTATCTATCTCGTATGGAACGCAATCTCTCAACTTCTCTCCTTAACCATAATAATTCGCGAACCGCTAGAATATTTCTTCTTTTTTCTCACTAGTCGTTAATTTCTCCATCGTAACTTAAAGTTCTTTAAAAATTGTTCTTACGTTTTAATTAACTAGATAAATATTACAATGAATAGTTAATCATTTGTTGATGTTTTTATCCCGGACGAGCCCCCACTTTATAGTTTAACTTCGATTGATTAAATTATCAACTGTTAAATGTACTTTAATATAACAGTAATATGTCTAGGGTGGCCCTTTCCTTTTTGATTTGAGTTGTGATTAGTCGGTCTTTATTACTAACTCAAAGAAAGTTTACGTGTCTCTGATTGACAAGTGTGACAGAAACGGAGAACAGGAGCATAAAAGAAGATAAAAATGGTTGGTAAATTCAGTTCCCCATCAAACTGGTAATGGTATGTGCTAGGGACCCCGTATAAAGATAACAAGATACAAATGTAGTAAAGAAAAAGCGAATGAAAACAACATGAATTAAATAAGAAGGAAAATTGGCAATGATTGGAATGCAGAAGAAATTCCGTATTGGCTTTCCCGGTTCCAACAATACGTTTGAATGGGAAGAAAATCTCACACTATCACCTAGCAGGGCCTGCTGGTATATTTTTGAAAATTTTCTCTAAAAATAAAGTTAAATGAGATTGGATTATTCGTACTATCTATGTATAATGATTACAAAAACTTTGCAAAATGCAAATAATATTTTGTTGTACAGAAGAGTTGCAAAATTAAGCACTAAAACTCACAATATAGTAAATTATTAATGTATTCTAAAGTCATTATTACAGCTTTGAATTAATTGCTAGTTTAATAATTTAATTAAACAACAATAATTACATATTACAAATTATACTGATGTATTATCTTATTTTAAATCAGTCCGAACGATTATTTCAATATTTAATTAGGATACTGTGAATGCAGTTTAATAATTTTGAATTTTGAAGAAAAATAATGAAGTTTTTGTATTTCCAAAGTGTTTTTTGATACTTTAAGTTAAAACCGAAGCAATAAACATTATAGCAAATTAAATATTGTTGACTTTTTATTATTAATAAAATGAAAATCCACTTAGAAACTTTCCTCTTTTAAAAGTAAACAATAAATCTAAAATTATGGCGGCCTGTAATTTGTCAAGTAATTGACATATTTTATGTTCAATTTACATGGTCTAACAATTTGTTATATTAAGTTTAAACAGTATAATTTTATATTATCCAATTATTTATGGTAGACATCTTCACCAATTTAAAAAAGTGTTTTTATAAACATTGCATGCTACAAATTAATCCAGTTTCTCAAATCTAATTTAAAAAAGAAACTTACTTGTTTAATACATCCAGAATTATATTTTTCTTTTTTATATTTTCAGAAAATTTATCGAATAGAAACTTGGTTTATTTATTGGACAAATAAAGAATTCTTATTTTTTTGTTATTGATTATTTTGTGAAGCAAGACGAAATTATTATTTGCAATTAAAATAGCGGTTGCGAGGGCGTGAATCGATTAAATTGAAATCAAACCCAGGAATAAGCTACAATAAATTTAAGCTTGTTAATATAAAAACTTAAAGTAATCCAATCACATCATAGCATCATTCCACCTTAAGTGTAAGATTAAAAGTTACCACACTGAAAAAGTTTTGAAAATTAATTAATTAAGACATACCTAAGTAGAAGAAAGGTTTTTTACTTCGCGGTTACGTAAACAGGAATTCATAATAATTAAAGATACTTCATAAGTACTTCATTAATTTAAAAGTAAATGTGTAGTTTACACTTTCTTTATCGGCGATAAAATGGTGGAGATGAAATAACGACGACGAATAGGCAGCGTACAATAGTTATAGACCGTGAAATCGGAATCAATCCCAAATTCAATCAAATTTGTTTGCAGAAACTTGTGAAATTTCTATCTATAATTCGCTTTTTAAAACGTCCGGAGGCTTTGTCCGATACTTAGTTTCCAACTGAGGATTGTTTTCGTAGAAAATTTGTTTTTTATGAGAAAAATCGGTGACCCATTCATGTCTAAATTTTGAATTTTACATTGATCTAATTTGAACGAAATTGTAATATTTTTGTTTAATTTAAGAATAATGAATCCTCTAGTAGCTGGCTTAATTTCTTTCATACAGCATTTAACAAGAATAAATTTCTATTTAAAAGCAATAGTTAGATTATATTGTAACTTGCTTGAGTCACCAAACAACAGGTCGTTGGCAAAACACAATGGCATTTGCATACCTTGTGGTACCATAACTTTTTGTGTTCTAGTATTTAAGAAAGCTTGAGTTCTACTCTTAACAGTAGACAACATTTTCTCATCCACTATAATTTTTGAGACAAGCCTTTAGTTACAACTATTTTAAAGGTCTCCACACACGGTCATGCTTTGTTTCATGCCGAGCATATCAGTTAAATAATTGTATCAAAACTGATAGTAAGTAGGACAATCATGATATAAATTACGCTCGCCAAGCCAGATATGATAACTCGAGTATTTAAGGTGGTGAAAAATAAATGTACAATTTTAAATAAATATTGAACGTGTGGAAAAATGCGAAACGTTTATAATGTATAGAATGGAATTGTTTTAATTAGGAAACGAGATAGAAATGTAGTCATTATTATTAATGTTTTGCTTTATCAGCAAATATTTTAAATATCGAAAATGAAAAAAAATTACGAGATACAGCGAAAGAAATGGATTAGTGCATCTGGGTTTTATTAAAATTTTAATAAAACCAAAAATAATATTGGGTATTAATGTTGTAACTTCCAAGTCTGGTCACAATTCGACAAAATTATTTACAAAAATGTATCAAGCTATAATTTTGGATTCGTTGCAAATTAGCTAACATGATTAACATGGCAAGATAAGCCGATGGTCGCACGTAAAGAATGCCTAATTTAATTTCGAGGTCATGGTGAAAAATTTCATATTTTTTAAACAAAAATTAATATTTTTATTAATTGAATAGGAACAAAAGTAATCGGCTTAATCTTAATGTCTTTCTTTAGCTCTTGATAATTTTTGTAAAAATAAAGTCTCCATAAGTTTTATGATAAATTATCACTTCAAGATTTACTAACACTCAACTGCTCTCAAAATCAAAACCAAGATAATACTAAAATTATTGATTGTTGTGCCAAAATAATATGTACTTTTGCATATTTATGATAGATCTTCGTTTTTGAACGTCCAGGGAATGGCATAAATTGGTGGTAGATTTCAAAGGATTTCTATAGGAAATATGAAAAATCTAGGTTTAAAATAAAGCATTCAAAGCTTACCTTGGGTCATTGGTATGGCATTATTTTTATCAAATAACTCTTCTGATTTATGTTTCTATTAAAATTTATGTTAGCGTTGAAATTGGAAAATTATTATAACTATACTATAGACGAGATATCTAGGAAAGCTCTATAGGTATTGAAAAAGCTCTTCTACTTCTTGGCCTATACTCAACTTTCTTTGTTTTCGTAAAAAAATGCATTACAAACAGAAAGTTAATTCTATTAACTATGACAAAGTAAAATTAAATTTTATAAAATAATAATAAAAATATGAAAAAATTCCTCCCACCGATGGCAAGGTTACAGAGTGTGAAGCTTGCGGCGATACGCTGTATAAAACTGAGACAAAGGTGATGAACACATCCACTTGTTTACTATCCATTTTTAAACCACAGAGTATCACGCATATCATTAAAAAGTGAATTGTGTAAATAAATTCAGTGCTTTAAAAAAGTGACAGTTTTACCCATGAACCTCATTGCAGACGCTTGCTCTTCTAATTAATTATGGAGAAAACAAAAGTGAGTATACCTTTAATTTTTTAAATCTTTTCTGCATATTAATGTTTTTTTTAACTAGTATAATAATATTAATTAAAAATATTAAAATTAACAGTTTAACGGTTTTTTATTAAAATTTTGAATGGCTGTGTGAATTTATTATAAATACCAGTACTTCTTAAGATTAAGTGTAAAATTATATAACTTGAATGATTCAAAATAATGCAAAAAAGTAATAATTGTGTATTTATTTTAACCTTTTTGTTTAAATTATTAAAAATAAAAATTTACATTTCATAGAAGTACTTGAGGCATTAATTAATATTGTTTGTTTTTTTTAATTTTTATGCTGGTTATTAGCGAGTATTTACCGTCCAACGAACAATAATTGTAGTGTTACTGATATAAATAGCTTAAAGCAAAATAATTGGGTTGTTAGTTCTGAAACTGAAAATATGGCATTATTACTTTTACACGGTAATCAACTTACTATTTTTGCTAAAACAAATGTTTATTTTTAATTTAAAATTTCCTTTTTTAAAGTAATAAAATAAAAAATCTGATGTGGCCATTCACATGTCTATAGCATACTTTTGGTTATTTATAATATAAAATAATATATCGTATTTGAATAATTTTATGTTATTCATAAAGTCCGATTTGTTATGTATATAATAGATACCTAGATATTACAAAAAATTCCACCGCAAACATTATTTGAAAATGGTAAGTTTCAAAGAATTTAAATTTTCCAAAATCAGAATTTTTGTCGTACAGGTTCATAATACTATAAATTTTATTAAAGAATTGGATTCTTAATACCTACCAATAAAAAAGGCTAAATTAACTGCAAATTAACATGGAATCGGAACCATAGCACAAATAATTCGGAAGTAGCTTAAATTCGAACTCGGCTAGGGCTATGGGGTCCACAGTGTAATTCTTTTACAGCTACACCAAATTATGTGTACATACATCAGATTATTAATTTGTTACACACAAGAATAAACATTTCGAGATAGAAAAATGTAACAATTTGGCTCTTCCAAAAAATTTTCTTATTATAATGAAGTGCAAAAATCATAAAAATATTTAATGTGTTTAGTTTAGCCTGCCAAATTTTAATTAAAAGTTATAAATGTAGAAGGGAAAAACTTATGCGATTTGAAGCTCATAAACTTGAGTTTACGATAATTTGATTTTATTTCTGTTTTTAAAATATCCTGGGTATGCGTTTTAACATTGACTTAAAACCGAGCTTAAAACAAAGCATAGGTATGCCTAATCAGTTTGTGTTTAAATTTTTTAAAAATCGGCTGCTGTTTATTATTTTTTTTAACTACCTCGTGTACGCCATAATTCACAGAGTGAATTATTTTTTTATTTTATATCTTTATTTTAAAAAATTAAAAAGAAAATTCTCAAGGGAAATTCAATGGTCCTTCCAGTGCACTGCTACAAAGAAATTAACGTTTTTTAGTATGTGCATTTTCCGTAATCTGACACCGACACATTATTTAGATAATAATTATTTTATTCTTGCATGATCTTAACAACTCTAAATTCTTCGTTAATATAATAACGAGATGTTTTCTCTTAAAACGCAAAACTTATTTAATTTAAAAGTTATGTAGCAGACAAAGATTCCTGGAGGCATTTTGAAAAATAAAAAATATAAACTTATAGAAATTATAGAAAGATCTCGAGAACTCTTAGTTGCTCCAAGGTAAATTCGACTTGGTTTAAAAACAAAGTAAATTTGTTGAAGTGCTTTTCTATTTTCGAAATGCATTTTATAAAGTTGTCAGTTTTAATAAATATAGAGCATTTAAGAGTAGCGAATGTTGGGAAGGTAATGAATGATATGGAAATTCATTGAAAACTTGCACCAAGCCCTTTTCTAAATTGTACACATACATAATTCAACAAAACGCACAAAAAAAATCAATGAAATTGGAACTAAATTACTCCTAATTTGAGTAAAGACTGTGGGAAAAATAAATTAAAACGTGCAAATTTTACTACTGTGCAAAATTTTTTTGTCAACTTAATGTTAACGAACCCAACTAAATAACTATCAATTGAATCTTCATGGTCCGATTATGCTATAAATTACCCAAAAGAAATTCCATTTATTTAATTAATTATTTATTTCCGATTTTACATACTACATATTTTTTAAAAGCAAAATGCTTTGTCACATTTAAACCTTTAATAGAACCATTTCCAAATTAGAAAATAGCATTTAAATATTGTAATAGTTTTGTTTAACCTTGTACATTTCATCAACAAAAAGTATTCCTATTTGTCAGTTTTCATTAAATTGTCTCATTAATCAAAAATTTAAGTATTCAAAGGATTATTGTTTTTGTGAATAATAAAACAGTATGAAGTTCAAACAAAAGCATCCCTTAATTACGAACCTTGATACAAAAATATATATTTTCAAATTAAAATGTTAGCGCAAACTGAAATATACATACAAATAGAACAAACAAATTTTTAGAAATTTGCCCTTCGTGTTGATCATCAGCACGCGTTAACAAAGCCATTCAAATTATTCCAAATAGTTTTTTATAAAACAAAACCATAATTATCCTTCGTACTATATTTACAAAACATTGAATATTATTACTATTCATACAATGTAGATTTAAATCATAATAATAATAATTATTGTCAGATTTTTTTATCTCAATTATATAAATGTAGTGCAATCAATATATTTATTTAATTAAAATTTTTATTTCAGATATTGAATACGAATGTTTGCAAGATCTCTTTCTGTTTGTTACTCTTGGCAATTGCAGAAACAAATAGTGCCACGATAAAAGACATTTTAAAATTAAATTCGCCTGATAGTAGTAGAGTTCAAAGAGATGCCCAATATTATAATCGATACGGATCCCAAACGGATGGGCAAGCAGCTCTAACCCGGCCTTTAAAACCTGAAGAATCTCCTGAAGCTAGAGAAAATGAAAAAGATCTTCCCGTAGAGAAGCGATGCACTCGTTGTGATTATAACAACAGAGATTACAAATATCCTTATGAGTCACGAGCACCTTATGATGATAGATACGATGATCGATATTCCAGGGACAGATATCGCGATGATAAGTATGAGAGACCAAGGTATTATGATGATTACGACAGAAGGTTATATGAAAGCGATAGGAAATATGATCCTGATCGTAGATATGATGATCGGGATCGGTACGATACCAGGTACGATAGAGATCGTTATGACAGAAGGTATGAGGTCGATGATAGATACAATAGAGATCGATACGATAAAGATGATAGGACTAGGTACTACGACAGAAATTATGACCGATATGATAGGGGTTACAGGCCATGGGACGAAACTACCAGGGGTACATCGGGATTTGATAGCACCGGAAGAGGATACTATTTTGCAGTGGGACGGCCAGACTACGGTACTTCAGGATCAGGATCAGGATATGCAAGTAATTGGCAATATGGTGGAGGAAGACGAGATACTTACAACCGGGACAGTGATAGAAACTGGAGAGACCAAGGGTAAGAAATATCTTTTAGTTTTTGTAGTTTCTCAAAGTTACGTCAAATATTTACAGTAGTTAGCTTTTCAAATATTCATAAAATTATTTTGAAACAAAATAAATATTAAAATTCAAGTGTTAGAAAGAAACACTTTTATAAAAATTGAAATTAAGACCTGAATAATCAGGCCATTGTGAGGAGATAAATTCAATAAATGTAAAGCTCTATGTATCTAAATAGCCCTACAGCGCACGCAAATAAACGATGTTTATATTATATTGAACAGTAATATAAATCGCCCTAACTACCATTGAAATCTTAAAGAGGCTACAACATCAAGAGACCGCAATAATTGAAGTTGGTTACTAAATAAAAATGTGGATAAATATTTTTATACACTCTCGGGACTTAAATTGCAATTTTAGTCTCAATTGTCAAAGTCTTAAGTGTAATTTAAAATGATAATGAAGCGGAATCTATAGGAACTCAAGTAAAACAAAAAAAACGTGTTGCTATTATGTCAACTGGCATTTTATAATGTAAATAAACGTCAAATTGACATTATTTATACAATTTAGGGGGTTAATATTGGTACACAGCTTCCATTTGTATTTTTTACAATTTTTGCACTGCGACGCGACGTTTCGATTTTAAATTACCTGTACCGAACTTTGCTAGGTGTGTATAAAATTTATTACTTAATTATTTTATTAATTATTTATTACTCCCTCGCGTAATAATTTGCCATCGGCTAGCTCAGAATTAATATTGCATTTTAGTCATGATAAATTATTAAAAAACAAAAATATTTTAGAGATCCAATATTTCCCCTAAACGTTTGACATTGACAGGAATTATAGAAATGTCATGAATTGTAAAAACGACATGCGAATGTCAAAACTCGAGGGACAATATTGATAATAATATAACCTTAAACTAAAATGTTGTAATTATAAATTCTTGAAAAATGAATCCCAATCACACTTTTCAACTTTGTAAAACTTTAACAAGATTATAGATATAAAATTGACTGGTATATATATTTTGTTCTACAAATTATTATTAAATTTTTTGATTTAATGTTTATAGTATAAGCCAAGCTCCGTCCACTCTCTAGAACGAGAGACTATAAACTATAAAACTTTTGCTTATTTTAGTAAATAAAGAACAAAAACTAATTCTAACCTAAGCTGGAGACCGCAATTCTTGAATAAAGGTGAAAAATCAAGTAAAAATAATATTATTATTCAAATAACTGAACTTCGGTTGGTGTAATCCCTGTAAGGCGCCTAAATTATACACCAATGACAGAATGGTGTCAATAAGAACTAAAACTTTTTTCTCGAACCTTAAATTTTATCTTAAAAAAAAATAGTTTATTTGGTGAATAAAAACTTTATTTTACTTTATTATTATTTTTATTAAAAAGGTTGATTCATCTCTGAACCCATCGTAAATTTTAATATTAAATTTTGTCTTTTCTCGACTAATGCTATTCCAAGTTCTTCCTTCTTTTTATGGAAATGTTGTTTGAATTTCACTCTTCAGTTCTCACAGTAACAGCCCCACCAATATTTCACCAAGCTTCAGCCAACATTGGTGCAATATTGATTTCCTATGTTGCACTCATATTGGATAACAATATTGCACCAATATTTGCTGAATATCGGCAGACAATATTGGTTATGACTTATGAATATTGGTGCAATATTGCACCAACCTCCAGCCAACATTGGTGCAATATTGATTTCCTATGTTGCACTCATAGTGGAAGATAATACTGCAACAATATTGACTGAATATCGATAGACAATATTGGTTATCATATTTTGGCACAATATTGCACCAAGCTTAAGCCAATATTGGTGCTATATTGATTTTATATATTGCCCCAATATCGGGAAACAATATTGGACCAATATTGGCTAAATATTGTCAGACAATATTGGTGCAATATTGCACCAAGCTCCAGCCAATATTGGACCAATATTGGCTGAATCTTGCAATATTACGTCAACATTGTGTGCTACATGGGCCTAATCAAGCCCATCATATAAACATCTCAAATTTTCACCATTTAGCTTTTATTTTAACATTTAATTTAAAATTAGTTTTATACTTATAAATTTTCACAATATATTTATTTGTAGCTTCTAGTGCAGGGATCACAAAAGTAACTGTTTCGCGTGCCGGTAACAGTGTCAAACTGGATTAAACTCCTAAGGTGTTTGCTAGGTAAAGTGTTGTCTATTTCACATAGTTTATAAAAAAAAAATGTACTTAAAAGTAGAACAATTTCTGTCTAGATTGTCTACAAGTACAAATTGTGTGAAAATGTAGTACAATTCGTGTTAAAAATAATACAGTTGCGCTAGAAACGACTAAAATGGTACTGAAAAGAATACCATTATTGTACTAAATTTTCACATAATTTGTACTTGTAGGTAATCTAGACACAAATTATTGTTCTACTTTAAAGTACAAGTTTTCTACTGTGTTGAAGACGTTCAAAGTTATCCAAATATTTTTAAAATAATAGGTCCGATATGCACCAGACAGGGAATTCCACGAATTAACTGTTAATGCCAATGAATTTGAAATAACGAATTTTTTCAGACAATTTTGACACATAAAAGGAATTAAATCACTAAGTAGTTTCATAATAATCAAAATAATAAAGTTCAGAAAGTATACAATTCAAATCAAACAATAAGCCATATTGTTTAAGTAGAAGTATTCTTTGCCTATTATTTTTCCAAAAATTCTTGCATAATATCTTATTTACTAAAATGGTAACCATGGTAACAGTGGAACATAAATAACACACAGCTGAATGTACCACAAAAGAAGTTTAAGTTATCAAATCTTCGAGTTCTTGAATTCTGGAAATTTGAGTTATCCAAGTTCGATTTATGGTAGGCTGACTGTCAGGATTTCTGGATTTCTGGATTCGGGATTTTATTTAGGCAATAAGAAGAAAAGTATTCACGCCCTTGTGTATCTAAATCCTAACACAGCATTTAGAAGATTTAAATTAGATCAGAGAATACAAAAATTCTTATCTGTGCTCAACTTTTACTACAATATTTTCACCAAAATTTTTGTTCATCTGTATAACTCACAAAAATTAACTCTTGATTCGACTCTACCTCTTAAGGCCACAGAAAACATCATAGAAAATGTATGGTTATTTTGGGGAAAAGTACAAAACCCTATATGAAAAATGACTTGGGTTTTCCAATCCGTCCAGTTGCAGGATTTTTAAAAGAACCAAAATCAAAATATCGACAGTTTTTCCATTCCTATCGGAACATTGCCACTTCTATTGAAGTATTTACAATCCATTTCACGAGGTGGATTAATCCTCTTTTGCTACTCGTTTTACTACAATCTTTCACCACAGCGTGTAGATATCCACCGGAAGGCCGGGCTAAGAAATTCTGCGAAGTCCGCGACCTGAACCCAGAATTTCCGCTCCGTAACTCGACCAGCGATCACATCACTCCACACCGTGGTCTATAACCAAAATAAAACTAAAACAAATTTTGAGATTTTTCTCATTTTCATTTTCCCATTGATGGCGGTAAATTGTACTAACTTAATTATTGTATTACCATGTAAGAAAGGATGACTCTAAAGCTCGATTTTATTGAAATGGTAAGGTTAATTTAATCTGATTTCCATAAATATTAAAGCAAAACTTGAAATTAACCTAAAACCAATGTGGCTACACTAAGATACCACAAATATGCATAACCAAAAAATATTGTTTCTTTTTGAGTATTTCTTTGTACCTAATAGTTTAAATATTTAGATAGGAAATATATTTTAATTGGAGTTATGCAAATGCAGTATTGGAAAACTTAATGGCGATGTACTCGTTTATCGAAATATTATTATTTGGGAAAGTCGGGTAAGAGGGTTACAAACTTGGGCAAGAACAATGTTCTAAAGATTATAAAGTTAGGGAATTGTATTATCGAGTTTATAAACTTGGTGATTTAGCAGTGCCGTAATGTAAAACAGTTTAGATCCATAAGTGGTCAGTTTTAACCGGGCTATGCCATTATATTCGAGCGAAATACCATAAATTATACCCCATTTGGCCGATCATAAAAGTTTAATGCGACTAACAGAATAATTTGGCTCATTATGCTTACTTACCTTAAGCTGGAAGCTTTCATTCCGACCACAGTTTTATTCTAGAAACTTTATTGCTCGATGCGAAGTGTCGCAAATTCTGCTTACAATTCTATTATCAAATATTTCTTTATAAAAGCAGATAGTGAGTGAACTTTTGACCTAGATAAATACCGCAGTATGATTGATTTCTTTGTCATAAATTCGTTTTGCTTGTTTTATTCATATCTGAATTTAAACAACGTTCGTCTCTTCTTATTCGCAACGTTGAACTAGGAAAGTTAAAACTGTTTTAGAGGAGAATTTGTAGAAGAGTACCGAAACGCTTTACAGTTTACAAACTATTTCTAAATTACTAAACCACTTAACAAGTAATAAGTGTAAAACTTATAATTAAACAAAGCCTTATTTCATCAGCTCTTTCCAAGCGATATTTCAAAATAGCATTTTTAACATCCTACTAAATTGACGTTGCAACTTAATTAAATTTACATACTATTATTTAATCATTCTTTAGTACGAGATGAATTTTTTTAAGTCTTCTACGGTATAATTACAAATTAATTTTGCTTAACTAGATTTTCGCAAATTTAAAGCAGCAATTATAAATTAAATGTAACAAACTCAGAAAAGCCATTCCTTAATACGCAGCCACACGAAGCTTTATTGGTGATATATTGTTGGTGGTCGAAACCACGGAACCCTGAGCTTTATTTTGTATTATAAAGTTCAATTAGTGCTGCCGTGATAGAAAAATGTGTAATATTTGACAAACCTTGTTTAAAAATTTTATACTGGAATTTATGGATTTTTCGACAAAGTTTGCTTTGATAACGGTTGATGCATAAAAATTTAATCGATCCTTAAATTGTTTGCTTGAATAGCATCTTTTTATCGAATAATACTTTTCCTTTTATGAAATTTGTTTACGACAAACAATAACAATCTAATAAATACATAAAAATAAACTTTGCAGTTTTCAAAATATTAAATTGTTTAACAGATTTTCATTTCGCAGAAATTAAAACCGAAAATCGGCTCAGAAGCCACAGCATTTTTAAACCAAATTAAACGGTTGAAAGAACTAAAAGCAAAAGAAAATTACACACGTAAAAGATGTTTTGTATACTTTTCTTATATAAAAATTAATGTTGAAGAAGTTTTAGCGACTTGACAGTTTTAGCTCTCGCATTACAATTTGGACAATTGGGAATTAATTTTATATTGTTATACCGTTTGTTTTCCATTTACTATCGTTGTGCTTTACATTCTCTAACAAGATAACCAACCTGTGGTCTACCCTACTTTAAAGCAGATCGATTCTTAATCAGGATTTAAGTTAACTATTTTTTGCGCGTCACAATTTATTCATTTAAGCTCAGGCTGGGTTAACTGTGCTGTTACTAATAAAGCCGTTAAGTGCACTATGTAGCACATACTGTACATAATGCAATTCGTTAGTTTAAAAGGAACCAAGAATAATAATATCTTTTACCATTACATTTTCTGAAAGTAGTAAATATTCCAAATATTCCAAAATATTCAAAATATGCAAATGGGTATTAGATTTCGGTCTAACCATATTTACGGTATTTTTTGTACATTTTTTTGACAGAATTTGTTAATAATTATTATTAATATGAATTCATCGTTCGATAAGCAAATACATAGTTCAATGGTTGTTTGTATAGAAATAATTCGTAATAGTGATTCGATAGATAAAAAGCAGCTTAGCAAAGCATTGAATCTGTGTTGATTAACCAAAATGATTCTTTACGTACATTGATATGAAACAAAATATTATTATTGAGAAGATAATAAATCCAACTTAAAACATCCGTACATGGAGAATAAATACACTTCACATGTCTTGTTTCACTCCAGAGTTAATAAATACCTATAGAAATTAATGGAGGAAAAATTAAAAGTAAATTTCACAAATTATTTTCTATAGTTGCATTAGCCTCCATGAAGCGGTAGTTAATAATAATAATAATCAGTTTAATTTGCAAAAGACGACCCAATAGCAGGAAATGTTATGTTTATTATAATGTTATGAATATCCAACATAAAAGACGTGTAGCTCATATAATATGCTATGTATGTAGTATGTAGAATAAACCCTCTTTTATTTATTTTTTGATGCAAGTACTCACAAATAGGATCTACTACTTAACATATCTTTCGAACTAAAGCACAAGTAATTTTGGTGTAGACGGGGTGTGAACTTGTGACCTTTGGATTAGGAGTCTAACTGCCTGCTCGTCGGCCAAACTACTTATACAAGAATTGATAATTTCCTAGTTGAAATATCAAGCTTGCAATTTGAAGTGTCAATTAAAATGGCTATTAAATGACCTCAGGTGTTACACTAATTTCACTTAATTAACCAAATCAAATATTCTCTATTAGGAAATTCGAGTAAAATAATAGTTCTATTCAATACGTCCGTCAGTCGAAATGCAGATTGCGTCTTTTAGTAGTTGTTTACAAATTCTAAAAAAATTATATAATCAAAAAACTAATATAAAAATTGGAAAGAAAAAAATTACAAATAAAAAGAATAATATGATATAATTAAAATCGATAAATTGCATTAAAAAAGTTTCCAAAATTGTTTTGCATTGCCTAACTCAAGGATGACATTAGTTCAGGAGCTGCAAGATGATAGGAAATTAATGCAGAAAGGAAACTCATACAGAAAGAGAAACAGAATATAAATGAACGTTTTTGTAAAATAACCAAATTAATAGTTTATGATTTACAGAGAAACCTTAAAAATAAACATCCCACCATAATAATTACCTCCAAAATTTATTATACCATACCACCTTGATTCAATGACAAATTTAAAGGTCGCACTCAACACTGACATGTTATTAAATTTAATCTGTTTAGGAGGAATATAATTTTATTGTCGAAAAATAATGCAGAAGGTTTCGGAGTTAAAATTAACCGAAGAGTGACTTAGAAATCAACAACAGTAAAACTAAAGTCATGTGAGGGAAAGTTGAGTTGTCGATCTCGTCAGATACCTTGGAGCATTTCCCACAAGAGTGATGGTGGATGCTCGGGATAAATTAGGAAGTGTTGTGAGACGGGTAAATAAACAACTGAGAGTCGGATCTATGTATACACCAAGAAAATCAGAATTATAGGGTGGCATGTAGGGCACCAGGTTCAGAGAAATACAACCAAAACATTGGACGATTTAAACATTGAAGATGAAAACTAACATTTGGAATGTCACAAGCTCTTTAATCTCTTTAAACTTAAAATTCTTAATTGGTGGTAATTTGTTATTTATTTCACAAAAATTAAATGTATTAAAATTTTGTTTTAAAGAATAAATAATGTAAGTATCTACCTACCACTAAAATTATACGTATAATTAAATGTGTTTGTAATTTAGACATATTTGATTAATTTGAACTAATAGGATTGAAATACTATCAAAATCTGAACTATGTGTCTTATTTTCAAATTAACATGTGAATTTGTAAGTAGGGTATCCACAATTTGGCAATACAACATTTGGGTCTAATTTATATCTCAGATTTTGGGACATCACTAAGCAGAATAACTAATTCAATGAACCGGAATTTAAAGTTAGATTAGCCCTTTAATAAGTTGGTATTATTTTTATTTGCATTATTAATTAATTCTTTATTATAAAGGATGGTTAGGTATTGAGGTTAAAGAGACATCCTGCTACTCAATAAAAATTTAGAACTTTTTAAAACATTAGCTGCAAAATTTTATCAATTAAATAATATTATAATCTATTAATTATTATTTATATGTGTTACAACAATAATTAATCGATATATTAAATTAATACCAATAGTAATACAACAGAACCTGTACAGGTAGTTTGGTGTGGCGATTAAGGAATGGAGCTATAGATCTAAAGACCATAGCTTCAAATCCCAAACGCTCCCAAATTTATCTGTGCTGATTGTGAAAATGATAGTCAAAATAATATGGGTCGTTTTGGTAATTAAGGAGAGGTACAGAATACACTCACCCCAAAACGAATATTTTTATGGAAAATAACCAAGATAAAATCCTCTAGCCCCATTAGCTACTGCACTGATTTTAATATTTATTTTCATTTAATTTTACACATTTTTCTATGTGAGGCGATGTGAGGGTATATGCTCAAGGAGTATTGTAAAAATGTGAGGTTATATTATATTTGCCAAGTAATTTCTTAAAACGTAATTTCGATGTACCTACTTGCATTACAGTTTAAATTGTCATAATCTATTTCTTTTTTTTAAAATTATTATTACCAAGTTAAAGATCACATGGCAATGTAATAAAACAGGAAGAGGCAGTCTTTTCAATGTACTAACTATGATTGTACCTGGTACATATAATTGTACAAAATTATGATGACGTCATACAATCATGAAAATAAAATTTTATTACCACTTAGAGGAACGTTTACAATTTTAATCGAATTTTGAACCCCTCACGCTAAGTCTTGCGGTTCTGCCAGTCGCCTCCTTGCTTTTTGGAAATCCTTCTACCCTGTCAATTTTGATGTTCCTTTTTTTCTTCTTGCTGCAGGTACCCATTCCCATATTCTCTTTGGCCATCTGTAGTCCTCCATTTCTTAGAGGTGACTGTACCACATCAGTCATTTCTTACCAATGGTGTCTATTATTGTTCCATTTACCCCCATTGTCTTACGTATTTCCACATTTCTTATGTGCTCCAGGTTAGATACACAACACGAGCGTCTCCAGTAGTAGATTTCCTGAGCTTTTGAACAGCCTACATTTCTTTTTATCAACTCCCACACTTCTGCTCCGTATTTATTGATTTATATTTCAACTAGCTGTTGCCCGCGACTTCGTCCGCGTGGAATTCACTTTTTGGCGCGCAAACCTTTTTCCTTCCGTCTCTATACTCTATTCTCTACTCCATCGGTCTCTCTCTCCTGGTATGTTGTCCACAGTTTCTCCATGCAGTCCTGTCCTGCACGCTCTCTTTCCACTCATCCACCTCTACAGCTCCCAAATCGTACCTCGCTTGTTACTCCTGGCTTCAACATTACTCTGGCACTCCATCCTCCAACTCCCATCAGTTGCCATTTCCGGCTACCTCCACCTCTCGTACTCTTTGTATCTTCCTCATTTTCCCTTCTTCTTTCCATTCCGTTTGACGTTTCATTTCTCTCTCTCTCTACTCACGCTAGAAACGACAACCCAAATCAACTGTTCGGAGGTTCTCGTTCAATCTTAACCAATCTCACACTTTTATTTTTTAATTTCTAAAAGTTTATTCTATTCCTTTCTAAAGAAAATTCCATGCTTTTGAACAGTAGACCCACCGGTTTATGCTGTGCTTTCCAAACTTGAAGGACGTCGACAGTGGGAATCTCGTTAATCCATTCGCACGCGTCACCACTAATTAGATAATAGTTGATAAGTCCCATATTGATGTATATTTTTTATCCTAAAGAAAATTCCATGCTTCTAGACAGTATATCCGCATTTAGGCTGTGCTTTGGAAACTTGAGGGACGTCGACAGTGGGAATCTCATTCATGCGCGTCACCACTAATTAGATAATAGGTGATAAATCCCTTTTGGATAGGATTTTCATAAAATCCTTTCTTAGTGCTCGCCTACATGATAACAGGAACCTCTGTGCAAAATTTCATCGCTAAGGACCCAGTAGTTTGGGCTGTGCGTTGATATATCAGTCAGTCAATCAGTCAGTCAGTTTATTATTTTTATATAATATATAGATAAATAGGTAATAATAGTTTAATACTAAAACGATAGTATTTATACGATTTGCACTTCTTTATACCCCCCCCCCCCCCATCACTCCAGCAGGTTTAACTTTAAATTAAACATTTAGAGATATTACATAAAACTAAAGGAAATTAAGATACAAATTAATTAAAACTGAGGGAACTGCATTAAATGAATAATACAAATTGTAAAATAATGGCTTACTCTAATTGTTTTGATCTTCTTAGACCTCATCAGGCAAGCTTGATCAAGAAACTCAATAAATAAAGAGCAATTCAAAAATAAAAATCAAAAAAATTAATAAAAATATACCACAAGCTACTGTGGGTCCGGTAGCTAAGAGTAAAGTAAAGAATTTGAGATGTGATGACAAATTTGCTACCCAAAAACACGTTAAAGAATCAGTGTTTAACATTCAGAATGCAATAAAGGTAGGGACGTGCCCAAGTCGTGGGATGGCGGAGCCTCTCCCCCAATATTTTAGGAATTTGGAAAAAAGTTGGCAAAATCACTCAAAATTTGGTCAAGCTGGCAAAAGCCGCTAAACCGACAATAGTTAAAATAAACAATTACAAAAATTTGGCAATTTTAAATTATTTAAGTTAGCATATTCCCCCCTCAAAAAAGTTGGTTAGGCACGTCCCTACTGCATAAAGTGGGGCATCTTGGGACAATGAATAGTAAGAATTAAAAAATAACAATTGCAACTTACGACTAAAAATATTTACCCACAGGAGATTTCAGCAAGTCAAAATAAGTATAGCAATTTTAACTCAACTTCTTCTTCTTCAACATACAAACATCTGCGTCGTTTCCTTGGCAGTGTTAGTTCTGTGAGTATTATACATATTTTACATCCATTAGGTAGCTTGCTAGACTTGCCTTCAGATGTGCTATGTATCCTGGTTTTCTTATGTTAATGGTGGCAATTCACTAACCCAGGGGACCACCGGCTTAACGTGCCTTCCGAAGCACGGAGACTAGTCATAATAAAGTTTGATTCTCCCCAGGTTTGATCCCGGTGCCCCGCATTCGCATCCAACTGCGTTAGCTGCAAGGCAATGACCGTCTCAACTTGTCCTATTTCTATCTGAAAAATCCGTGACCCAGCGCTTAAAATTATGTTCATGATAAAGCTAAAAATACAAGAACCACAAAATCAAGTTAACAATATTTTACCTGCGAACGATTAAATTCCATTAACTTAGATAAAACTTTGGCAATTAAAATCAAACAAATGATCTAAAAGCGCCATAACAAGAATAATTATTGATAGTTTGTTTACTTCCACACCACCTGGGGAGTCGAATTCAAAGCATAGCTTTGACAAACACAACAAGAAAAGATTTTTTTTCAAAAAGAGACCAAATTGCTGTTACTATAACATTCAATCTTTGGGCCTCGAATTAAAAATAATATGACAGCTGCTGATAACATTGTAGCATAAAAACGAATCAGAAATTTGATAGATAGAAGTTTATTTGAAAAGCTACGTCGACTCATGGGCTGACCACACCTCAAGTATTATTAATTATTAACAATAATAATTATTTACAATTAACAATATTATTTTTGTATTATATTAAATTTTATCTTGAACTTCGTACTGGACGTTTACAAATGACTAAGAATCAGTACAATTGTTATACTTTTCCATCAATAATTCAACAAAATTGTATAATTAACAACTAGCACCACATAGTGTAGAAATATAATGCATTTAATACAGATAGGTAATAAATTATAGTTTTTTATGTATCAAGGGACTAATATTCATCTCTTCGTCATGATGTACATATTGTTTTTCCACTAAAGAATTAAACTTTTGTTCTTAAGTTTACCTCTAAATTAAGGTATATTCAAATTTTAACATCTACGTTAACAATTTTAAAATTATTACAAGTGAAAAAACAAAGTCGAACTGCTATTATAGGCAACAAATATAAATTATTGGATAAAATATTTAGATATAATATTTTAACAAAATTTAATAATAATTTTAAACATAACATAAATTGTAACGAAATAATTTAGGTTTATTGAATATTAATTGACCCTATTTATTGTAAAATTAGTTAGTGCGAGTTGGGTTGCATAACCTAAAGTTATACAAAAACCACGAACTTTAGTGCCGATTTCAGATAATAATATATTATGCTGTTTTCGATTTAATACAAACTTTCCAATAACTCCCACGTGTCCAATTAACTGCATGGTTTACTCCACTATCCCAGAATTATTATATTCTCTAAAATAATTTTGTAACGACGCGACGGCGACGTTATAAGTTAATTATTATTATGTTCGTGTTTAATTTAATTTTACTATAATTTTTTAGTATAATTGTTAATTTGTTAATAATTATTCCAACAATTTTAGAATTATGTTAGTTACGTTGTGTTGCAATGAAATATGACAACATTACACCATAAAAATTTCCATATTTTGGAAATAACACATTACGTAGCAATAAATCGAATAGGTATTTTTTGCTGTTATGTAGAATTTTCATGCAGATAAAATGCAAAATTTTGAAATGACCATGAATACTTACCAATATTATTGTCCAAAGTTCAAATTTTTATATTATTTTGATCTGAAGCCAACCATTTTGTTTACGGTTAATTAAACATTGAAAATTCTACATTTTTGTCTATAAGTAATACCTAATTACTAACTGTTAAAATAAGTCAATTTATTTAGATTAAAATCCATAATCTTTAATTTAAAAATAAAAAATTGTCATCATATTTCTAGATTATCCGATCGTAACTTTACGATTACGTGCTACACTTTAAATATAAAATGGTTCAGAGAACTGCAGCTTAAAGGCCATTACTGATGTCAGTTAACATTGCATATGTATGAAATGAAAATTTAAAATTTTATTATCTTTATGATTAATAGAGCAGTAATTAAATGAAACGATACGATTGTAAATTCAAAACCAAAAGTGTAGTAGCAAAGAATAAAATAAATTCCATTATAAGGGATTGCTGTAATCGATAATATCAAGAGAAAAAGAAACTTTCAAAGCTCTTGATGCTGTCACTTGTGATTTGATAGCAAGAGAAAAGAAATTACTCATTAGTAAGAAATTCATTTTATTAGTTGCTTTTTGAAAAGCAGGTTCTTGAATTACATATTTTCCTCACAAACAATAATTTGAAATTAATTATTTTAAGAAAGATGAAAAATTGCAAATTTGAAGGTTAAAAAAGTGTTAGGGTTTTATTTGAAATTAACCATTAATTTAGATCTCTCGTTGCTCTGACAGCTTTTCAAGCAGTTCATATCGGCCCCGAGACCCGTCCGATCCTTGGTACAGCAGAGGAACGAGTTACCTCTACGGCCGACCGTCGTCATCTACCACAACCCAACTTCCTAGTCCTTCGGGGGACACCACCGTGACAACTAATTCACAACTCCAGGATAACACATCGTCGGGTTAATTTGGAGTGAGTGCGAAATAACTTAAGCTTTATTTTATTATGACATTTTTAGGGCTAAGCTATTGACGTGAAAGGAGAGGATTCAAAATTTTTGGTTTTGTTACAAACGACGAATTAATTATCCTCATTTTATTTGTTTGTTCAATATTCAATAAATTAAAGGTTTACAAAGTTTTTACATTTGAAAAGTTAGCTATTCCGTTTTTAATTTTTCTTTTCCCTCGGAATGAAAGTGCTGATTTAACAATGTGCTGTGAATAAAAAAAGTTTTTCGTTCAATACTTTTTCTGATTTTCATTAGCAAACACAAATGGTACAGTAGAAGGAAATATCGTAACGCAAAAAATCATAATAAAAACTTTTCAATCTTTAAGATGCCGCTCACGACACTGAATTAGGAATGACGTTTCTTTCGAAAGCCTCATTCTTATGCTTATCTTTCAGTCAGGATTTCGGCTGATGTAAGATTGTCGCTCACATAGATTTTTGATGCTTTTAGTGCAAATTAAAAATTAATTAGATGTTAAATTTTTATATTCGGTTTCATTTATAAAGTGCGTTTGTTATATTATCCTTTGCGATTTTCCGGAACATTCAATATTTATTTATCGACAGGAGCAAATTTTCGGTTTATTATTAATTTTCCTGAAGCTTCGATAAGCCAAGTTTTATTAGAAATTTGTTTAATTTTGCAATATATTTTGATATAAGTAGCGTAGGTAGGTGAAATCAAACATCGGAAATTGTTTTAGGGTTTCTTGAAAAACTTTTAAATAAAATTTCACGGCATCAATTTTCCTTCCATGTTATATACTTCATATTTTTTATAAGATGTTTTATATAAAAAAGCATAATATAATCATAAAATGTATCACCAAAGCGGCATGGGGTGCTACACTACGTTTCGCGTTTTTAAAATCCAAACTACGGGGTTCTTCCATATTTCGTTGATCGTGTCTCGACACCAATGTGTGCCAAGGACTTTGTAAACAAAAGAATTTGCACGCAAATGGACTTTTATTATTTCTACACAATTTGTTCTCGAGAAGTGTCTTTCTTAATCGCGATTACATTAAGAAGGAGTGCTATTCCCGGCAATGAAAATTTACCAGATCAATATAGATAAGTTTATGTTGAATGAGATAAAGCACTTTTTCAAAATTTATTAAGCTCCGCGCAGCATATCAAATTTTTATATCTGCATTTATTTAACTTCAAAATGTTTTATTTAAATGCGCCATTATTTCTTATCAAAAATTAAACAATAAGAATACGTAAATAAATTAAACCTTTTAGTTTTTATGTAGCAAATAAATCTTAAACAAAAAATAAATCTTAAAAGCTTTCATTTAACTTTTAATGTGCTCGTTTACCCTTTAGCCAAAAAGCCCAATGACAATTTGTACAATGTATCTTAAACATAGAAGTTGTGACAGTTTTAATTAAATTAAGTAAATTTTACGTGACACTGACAGTAACGATTAAAACAGTGAAATGCTTTAAATATACAAAGGTAAAATGTTCGAGTATATTTTTGACAGTTTGAAATTCTAAAATATTCAACATTTGCAAATAATTTAACATCAAATATTTATGTGTAAAATTTAGTACAGTTTTTCGAATTATAAATTTAAAATGATGTAACTTTTATAACTAGGCTACAAATTCACCTACGTTATTTTTATTTTATTTGGAAGCAGTGCCGAATTTAGCTTTCTTTTAAGGCTTGTAGCCAAATACGTTAGAGGCTACTTTTTGTAACAATATAAAATAAACAAGAGACATCGACCTAGATGTAACACTGATAAAATTAAAATGAAGCCCGGGTCTCCATTGGCCTGAAGCTTAAACTTCGACTTCCAGGTATAGTTTTCAAAAACTATCAAAATTAGTACATCTGACAAAGGAAAGGGAAAATATTATGTCGAATATTACATCCCATTAAATTATTACACCACTTCCACATCTTGAAAGTGGTGGATGAATTTATATAAATGGGACGTTTAACAACAACAAAGAAAGGTGCACAATGCACTTAAGATAGCAGGAACAACAAAGATGGGCTGGATAGTCCTTTGATGAAGTAAACAACTTTCTAAAATCCTACACATAAACTTCACTAAAGTACATAATATGTGCCTACGGATGTTTAATTTGTGTAGGCTTTCTGTTTTACCCTACGTAGTCCAGTCATTCTACGAAAAAGTATCATAACGATTCTAACAGGAAAGAAAAAATGGGGTCGTGTAGAAGAAATAATTCCAAGGGTTGCTAGCTGGTGTATCACATAACTTATAAAATTAAATTAATGCAGTCGAAAAATGGTTTTCTGCAATTTTTTTCTAAAATGCTCTTCTTCTACTCCACAAATGCAATGGTTTTACCAAATAAGGAATAATTTAATGCGAAAACAAAAAAAAAGCTAATTCTGAAAATAAATAACCAATCTTTATTGTGCTTGTGGCATTCAATAGGATTTTTCATTATCTATAACTTTCTCCTTTAACTTTTTTTGTAGGATGCTTTGGTTTTTCTTAAATCGCAAAAAGATGCCTGTCGAATTTTTTTAATTATTTAGGTGTAATACACCAGCTAGAGCGATGCAAGAAACGCTGCTATCTTCTTTGGAATTTTTTCTTCTGCACGAACTTTTTTTTTGTTGCCCGGTAGAATCGTTATCGATTTGATCATTGTGTCGTTCGTATAACACAAGCAAATTTTGGATTGAGCAGGATTCGAATGTTGGATATTTTGATTCATAATCCGATTCACTGTCATAATACCAAACTATATTTGAAATTATAGAGTTGAAATAAGATAATGCTATGTCAATCGTCTAATGATAAAATCCAACAAGAAGCTGAATAGAATGAGATAATAAATAATGGAGAAAGCTTTAGCCTAGCAGTGGAATGATGATCATGATAATAAATTATACTGATTTCTCGAAAAATTCTTCATTCCATCTTAATTATCTTCTTCCCACATTTTCACACAACCAGCAGTGTGGTATTAAGCATAATGCTGGCGGACTAAGAAGTGGAAAACCGCGGTTCTATTACTAGTCGTGCCACATACATTGCTGAGAAATCGGAGGTAGTGGACTCCACAATAAAATTTAATAGAATGGTATCTTGTAAACGTTTTAGTTTTTCACTTTAATCGGTTTTATGCTTCAAGTGGCCAGGTGGCAACTTTTTATCCGCTAGGATGTCTAGATCATAGAAGATACTTTTTCGTATTTTTACACCACCACAAAGCACCATTAAAATTTCCCGCACCTGGTACCAAGTTGCTCTGGCATTAGTCATGCAATACAATATGGGTATTATTTTCCAACTTTTCCACCTAACCTAAAGTCAATCTAATATCATAATCAGCTTAATCTGTTACTAATAAGATTATTTATTTTGAAAAAAGAATTTTTATTACTATGATCTCCATGACTGTAAGTCCTTCAGTATCACCTGGGGGCTTGCTCAGAGAGAGCCAGTAACTTACTATAATTTAAATTTATCGAGTAAATTAAATTAATCAAAACTATGCTGTCCATCGGGCATGGAGAAATAAAAACTCAGTAACATATGCATGTGTTATTTTTTGCATGTTAAGTTTAAAAATGGACGGTTTACTATTATAAAATTTCATATTTTAGCTTTACCAGAGTTACATTAAAAAATAATCTGACCATTACACAGCTTTCCCATATGAAGGTCAATTACGTGTTAAAATCAATTTATATATTTTTATCATCAAAACTTAATATTATGAACGAAATTGCAATTTTCTTTAAGATACAGCAATATTTACAGTTGATCGCCCTCTTAACGCAATTTTTCTCTAAAGTGTAAGCAAAGTTTATGTGTTTGAAGCTCAAATTGCACAAAAATAATAATATTTCCATATTTGCTGCAGTAAATATCATATAAAATTATAGAAAAAAACAAAAACTGCAAATAATATTAGTAAAAACAAAACGCCACTTTTATTTTACTAAAAATGTGATATTTGCAGTAAATTTTAAGAAGAAATTTTTTTTAAATTATGTGGCCATCACATAACTTTGCTCTTGCAAGGGTGGATTCAATTACTCGTTAAAATCAATTTAAGTGTTTGTTCTTTTTATCAGAACTTAATATGAGCAAAATTGCAATTTTCTTTGAGATACAGCAATTTTTACAGTCGGTCGCCTTTTCAACTTATTATTTTATATTTTTCCAAAGTTTAAGCACAATTTACGAGTTTGGCGTCCAAATTGCACAGGTTATATTTTCGTGCTTGCCTCAAAGACCCTTAACTTGCTTTTCTTCATCGAAATCCTTAATTGCGACGACTTGCTTAAAATTTCACGAAAATTCTTTAAATATACCACTCGAAATAACATGAAAGTTGTTGACTGAATTTATAAAAAGTCAAATATAATAAGCTGCGTTTGTACGGTTATAAGGAGTTTAGATTTTAATGCTTTTTCCGATATTTGTGAAATTTTCAATCAATTTTTAACATTTTAGTCCGGCTTTGCAAATTGTTAAAAAATACTTTTGGATCATATTGCATATGATATTGGATTCAACCTCTCACATAAACCCTATAACAGAGACAAGCTTAATTATTATAAAAATGTTATTGGTGGCTTTTCTTATTCAGGTATTTTGATTAAATTATTTTTGCACATATGTGCACTAAAAAAAATTTGTGCGTAATACATACTTGTTATGTAGTATAATATGATAAGTACTTACCAATCTGGTGGCAATCTAGTTTTTGTAACTACATTTAAATAGTTAAAGGGCTAAACTAGTTCTATACACCTTGAGAATTTACCACCTTTGCCCAACGCTGTGATGTGGTCTTTTCAATAAATTGAAAGCATTTCGATGATTTTTCATAAATTATTACTACAGTTCCATAAATGTTTGGTAGTGAGACGTACCACTAAATAAAATGAAGATTTATTTTTATTCAAAAAGCAAATTACATCGTAGATCTTTTAACTATCCTTGCAAAAAATAATAAACTGAAGTTACGAAATATAAATCACGATCGCAACTTACACCGTAAAGAAACCTAAACATGAGACATTGAGACAAATTTATATATCTAAAAGCAGAGAGATTGTAAGTCACAATTCAACATATAAAGACAAAATTTCAAGTTATTTACCAATATCAAAATTTGTAGCTTTATTTGTGTATGTATGGTTTATTGCATTTATTTTATATTTCTTATTTTTGTTTCAGTTCGTTGTACAAAGGAAATAACACTTCAAAAGATATTCAACAAACTCAATCACGGCCACTTCAAATAATTTAGTGTATTATTACGTAATTTATTAAGACAAATCTAATTATGTATCAAGAAATGAATAATCAATTTTATAAGTACTTTTTAATTGTATTAGAAGTTTATAGATAATAAATTTAATATTTAGTAATTATTTTTGTTACAATAGAATCTCACGTCTCTGCTGTAAAATTATAATTAAATCTACAAACTGCGTAATTTTGTTAATCGCCTGTCTACTATAAATGCTAAATCAAATTACCTAACAATGTTTGTACTAAAATTTCAAAAACATTTTTCTGAACGAATAAAAAGAAGCTTAATTTGGCAACTGCTAAAAATATCAATTTATTATTGATATAGTTGAGAATAAAATTGACAAAAGCAATTCTAACTGTCTTGGAGGGCTATTATCTTTGAATTAGTTGTTCAGCAGCCTTTGTTAATCAGTCTTTTAGGCATTCCTGTTAACTGGGAGGTACTGGCTCAATAAACCGATTATCACCGCCCCACTTACCGAGCCAACTTGAGGTTTTCCGATAAATCTTATACAATTTGGTTTCTCTAACAGATTTAGTATCTATACCACAAATCGGAAATGAATAAAGCTTACACCGTTCTTACATCCTTCTCCTAAAAGTTAATATTAGTAATCTGATTTATGACAGAATTTTATTTTTATACTTTTTATGAAAAAAATTTATTTTATTATTTGGAAACACTGCTTTATGTACATAAAAAAGGTTGTAAAATAGCAGGAATAATGTAAGACGTCATGAATTTCCTCAGCAACTAAACTAACTTTAAATCTCATTTCAATTAAAAATTAACCAGTGAATGATGCTTCCTCAGTAGTTTGCGAAGCTTTAATAATTAACTTCCGGCACTTGTATGTTGATCAGTCGTCTGAAAATATCCAGCAATATCAGAACTTTTTCAATTTGTTCAAATACCACATTTTGATTTTAAAAGATAATTCTTTTTTTTACTATTTTACTTTTACTTTTTACTATGATTTTGATAGAACATTTTGACTCCATTCTCTGCTATTACTCAGGAAGGTCTTAGCAAAATTGCATCTACCAAATTGTCCAGCTTCTTCTATATGTGCACTTTGCAGCATGTCAGAGTCAACTGTTGCAATAGTAGTTTAATTTGCTTCTTTTTTAGCACACTTTATGTAAAATATATTATATTTTATATTATGCTTTTGACAGTTTTATTAAAAATGCGTAAACGCTCCATGTCAATCTAGCGTCATATACACTACATAATTTAGCCACTAATTTCAAAAATGTTTAAACATTTCAACAAGTGTCTAGAAACAATTAATTTTTGTTAGTATCTAATTTTATTTATTTTAAATTGAAACTCTTTGTGGAATCGCGTCAAATCCACACTGCTCCTAAAATTATTAACAAAAGCTTTACTATTACAACACAAAATGAAAAAATTAAAAAATACTAGCTTTAATTTACTCAAAGGAAACTCAGATTTATAACTAAACTGTTTAGTTTAATGAAAAACTTTTAACATCAAATCTCATTGATGTTCAAGTGAAAAGCTTTGTATTCTTGTATTGATTATTTAGCAACAGAATAGTTGGTTTATTCAAATCTAAGCATAATGTTTTTGTAAATTTTACTTTTTGCAGTTTTTACATCCACTTCAGAACAACTCCTCCGTATTTGTATTACTGTCTTCCATGTGTATATTCAGGCAGTAGAGCTTTTTAAAGGAAGGAACAGTTACAAGCAATATGCAATATAATAAATACGTTTAAATGAACCTCATATTATATTTGCTTATCCTTCACTTTCATTGATATTGTATCGTATGGTAACAATTGATACCATTTACATCCATTATCCATTGTAATGAGAATCATTAGATTAGATCATAGATTACCAGGTTAACAATTTTCTTATACCGTTAATTAGAATGCTTACCATTGCAGCAGAGGGCTGCAGGATGGCTCCTAGTTAAAGTAGAATAATCCGACCATAAAGTTTCCACACAAAAATTAATGTTTAAATTAGTTTAACATTATTTTCCAAAATTAAATTCAAATGGCCGGATTATCCACTATCACAGCCCAGCTAGTCCAATCGTCAAAACCAACTTATCTCAGAGCGGTTATCGCACGACCTTGTACGTCGTGTAAGGCGACGTTCACAATGAACTGGGGTCTTGCCTTGCTTCGATAGAAAGCTAGCAAGAACCAATCAAAATGAACAATTTTTTAATCATAGAAAAAGACAGAAGAAAATATTTTAATCTAATTGGCGCTTGCCAGCTTTCTACCAAAGCAAGGCAAGACCCCACTTCATTGTGAACGACGCTTAAGATTTTCCTTTGGCGTCGAATCTATCGCCAAAATGAACACGACCTCGTGACTTGATAAGTCACACGAATGTCTCTTATCCCAAAATTCTCGACCCCCACCTTGGTTATTACCCCAGGGGCGTCTCATACATTTTCAAATTTTGCAAAATATTTATTACAAAAAATAAAATTTACAATAAAGTTAATAAAATCCAAATGTTGTTCATCTCAAATAATGCGACATCGATCCTCCCTAGTTTCGATAAATCCAAAAAGGATTTGGAGAAAGATACCTGACTTTATATCTTTGGAATGAAGAACAAACTTTAAAAAGATTAAAAATTATACAAATCATCCAAATATTCAATCAGGTTAAAAAATTTACAAAACAAAATTTATGTCCAAAACAATTTATAAAACATGAACGCAATCATAAAAAATTAATGATAAAAATCATCTTGTACCAATTTTTCACAAATATCGACTTTTAAAATTCCATAAATTCTTAATTTTTCTTTTCTTATCTTCCAAGTTTTCATTTTCATGTTGTGGACGTACAATAATTTTGATTTTTCTTGTTTTTATAGCAATTCCTTTTCTCATCCAATCTTCAGACTGAGTTTTATTTACTTCAAATTTTCACTATTAAAAATTATATTTTCCAAATTACATCATCATTAAATTACATAAATTTTAATACTTCAATAATAATTGATTGAATTGAAATAAACCAATTTCAATTTTTATAGTGACCAATGCTTCCTATAAAATCAAATTTCTTATCAAATAAATGCATTCAATAATTGCTTAAACACAATTTCAAAATCTTATTAATTTGTTATTCTCACGAAATGTTTTAATTTCCTTAAATTATTTTATAAAATCTAAATTTTACTTTGCGTCAGTTTCAAAGAATATTTTATCATTTTGTTATTGACATTTTAGAACCATTGAATTTTAGTTAAATATAATTTATCGTGCGTTATTTTAATTTTTCTTCTTCTTTAGGTGCCTATCTAATTCCGGATGTTGTCGATCCTCCTGGCTAAGCCAAGAAGGCTATACCAGGCAAATGTTAATTGGGTGCCTTCCCCATAGTCTACAGATCAATTTTGAACTTTTTAGATCATTAACATTTAAGGATTGTTCTTGGCATATTACACTCGGTGGTTTGCCATTGCCTTCCGAGGGGAGACGGTCAGAATAAAGTTCTTACTTCACTCCGACCGCCTCTTTTTTTTTTAATTTTAATTGGTGTTATCTATTGGTTATTGTTGCCTGATTATGTTTTATTAGTTGATATCCGGCATTCAATTTAATTTCAATTTTTCATTCCAATCGTTTCCATTTTCCTTCGCTGTTGACGTACGATCGTAATATTATTAATAATTTTCCCCATTTCTTCGTTCTTTAGCGGAAATCGGATACTTGAGTCGCCCTTCCATCGTGTACGCCTATATTGCTAATTCAACACAATGGCCTCGCTTGTCCCGTGATCCTCTTTTTCCAAGTCTTCTTAAACCTATATATTTTTTCATCTTCTTAATTTTCTTCCCATTTTCATTCTAATTAAAACCCATTTTCTTTCTTCCCTCTTCTCACTTCAATAAACCATAATCTTCACCCCCCCCCCATATTGTTGGATGGGATACCTCCTTGCTGTGGGAATCGCATCGGAGGATTGACTTCTAATTTAATTATCCTTTTTTCAAACATTTTATTTTCTTGAATTTTTCTAAATTTTATTCTGCTTCCCTGTTGAAGTTTCTGCCATCTGATCTTTCTCACCTTCCTTCTTGAGAACATCCGGACTTGTTTAGTAGTGTCGCCTGTATGACACTTTCCTTCTTCTATGTTAACCTCGATGACTTCCTCTTTTGGCGCATATTCTATGGCTTCTTATATTATATTTACTTCTTTTGATTCTTCTATTTCAAGGACTTTATTAACAGTTTCGTCTCTGCGACACATTCCTTTCAAGGTAGTTACGATTCCTACTGCCTGTTCAGTCATTATTCGCTGGTTAGCAATTAATTTACTCATCTTCATCTCAAATTTATCAAATATTTCTTCCGAGCTTATTATTGTGTCCGTTTTGTCTCTTTTTTCATCACATTCTTTATCAGACTCTATATTATTTTCTTTATTGTCCTTTTATTTTTTTCGAACCATTTTCTATTTTCCTTTTTAAATAATCAAATTGCTGTCTTACGAACATCGTAAATTCCACCACTGTAATTTTAAAGATGATTTCGATGGCAACAAATAAAATAAAATTCTGTTAACTTAAAAGGGAGGCGATCGGAGCATAGTGGTCACGAGAGTTAACTTCTTCTTCTTCTTCCTAGTGCTATAGGCGATCTTGACTAGGGAAATGTTAATGGCGTGGTTTCCCTTTGCCTTCCCCATAGTCCACAGATCGATTTTGGACTTAAACCAAGAGGACAATAATACCAAGAGAAACTTGTTAAAAAAATATTTTAAACTTAAAGGAAGCCACTGCTTGAGCTTATTTGCTCCGAAGTGCAATGGAGCAAAGCACTGCAGGTGCTTTGGCCTGTGAAAATATATGTAGTTCTGCATAAAAAACCTAAAAAACCAAAGATTTTTATAGTGTTTTCCTAAAAAAAAAAACACTACAAAAATCAAAGTATTACAAGTTTTTCTTGAAGGACCGAATCATGAGTAACAATTGGAAAATGTCTGAAGGACATAGTACCTATCTGATAGGTGCTCCTTGCTTGAGTTCCTTAATGTCTGCTATAATCGAGCATGTCCTTTTCGAAATACGGACATTGGTGTAGAAAGGTCTTGGGGGTCCTTTCGTTACAGCTTGCTAAAGTTCTAGTATTTATCGAATTGTTTCTTCTTCTTATTAAATTCCGTTTGAATTTGTTTATGAGTCTTAAGGACAATTCACAATCACTGAAATTCGACTTGCTGCATAGTTACTTATTCCGATAGTATCCACATCAGTCTAAACTAATTAAGAAGAATTATGATTGTATGTGTTTAAAGTAGGTTATTTTAAAGATATTAATAAAAAGAATTATCTAAATTAAAAAGAACCTTTTATACAGTTCTTGTCATTGATACTAAAGAGTAACAAATTGTAAATTAGAACCTTTTAACTTATCTGTTAAAAAAATCGCAGAACTTTTATTTTAATGAAATGCGGTATTTCAAATTCAATACATAATAATATGTTATATATCGGGTCTGACTTTGATAAATGAAGGAAACTGAAATGCGAACTGATGCACAGTACTTTTCGTCGGTAGTTACTCATAAAAACGACAAGAATTTTTCATTTTAGAACGTGTAGCTCATGATTCTTTCATAATATCCTGAGAAAAGATCGCGTTATATTGCTTTAACATGATCTAAATGGGGCTAATGGGGCGCACGATAAGATTATTTTCAGGGTATTACAAAATGTGCCCTGCATACTCGATAGAATAACATCACAGTGACCACATCAACCGTCCAAGTACAAGCTTTTTCATGTGCGTTACAAGGATGCTCATTTGCTGAAATCTCATTAAAACTGCGTAATCTCTATAATCGTTAGCCTAGTTAGCAGTAAAGCTTAAATAAATTAAAACAGATGTTACAAAATCATTGCAAAAACTTAATAAATTCAGTACAGAGAAAACTTTTATTTTTTTTGCTATATTAAAGTTGATCCAGTATTAAAACGTTACAGTATATTAAAAAAGAAATCGCACGAACTAGTGTGGCATTAGAATGTGATTGGAATGTCAAAAACAGAAATAGATGTATCTAAAATGACGAGAAATACTTATTTGGTAAACCAAACACACATCGCTTTGACACTTTTTAACGTTGCATTTTACTAGATATCTAACCCGAGCGAAATTTAAACCTGCGAGTTTTCATCGAGAAAATATTATTGCACTAAACGAAAACAAACAAATTTACTACTCCTAGTTAGACTAAAGTAAACAACAAGTGTGAAGGATCCCACCGTATCTTCAATCCATTCCGCTCTAATTAAACTTCTGTCTGATGCAGAACAATTTCTCTAATTAAGCATCTTGGACCCTCAGAAGCAACTTAATTACTTTAGAAAATGCTAAAAGTAACAAAATTTTTGTTAAAATTATTTTAATAAGATGTTCCCTTTTAATATACGATCTCACTTGGTTGCATGTGCTGCTACCCTTTCAATCCTATACTTCTAATTAGATATCCATTCCATATTCTTGTTCTTAAAATGGGAAATTTGGAAACGCAAAATAATTCAAAGATTTCATTTTCTGCATGCATATCTTACAACAGACACATTCAATGTGGTGTAATTATCGAATTGATTCAATTTAAATTGTCAAATAAATATGTGGGTACGCAAATTATGGATAAAAGCAGACATGTTATAGTAATAACACGACATGGTGACAATGGGTTATATTTATTGCAACCGCGATAATAAAATAGAGTCTGTTTTACCACTTCCAGCTAGAAATGAGTTGAATGAAAGCTGCAATAAACTGAAACTGACAGTAAACTTGTCGACTGGTAAGCTTTATTTGAAACTCTAATCATCAGAATAGTAGCCTCTATTTTCTCTATTATTTTGTATTTTCAATGCTTTGTTACTTAATTTATTGCTAAAGCTTGTGGTGGTGATATCAAGTTTTATGGAGTAATTTTTTATCAGATAATGCGAGAAGAAAATACGAGTCCAACAAAAATAATACAATGAACCTACAAGCAACTCAAGTTCTTTTGTTAACAATAATTTTAGAGGTGCTTATTAATTTATTATGGTTCTAACCTTAAATTTATTATGATTTCCTAAAACTAATTTATTACTGACTGGAACTGTAGGAAACTTTCAATAATATGTAAATATTAGTGCAAATTTACTAGATAATATAATTTCACAGTCAAATTTTGGGTAGGAACGAATTAATCTTTCTTAACTACAATAACGTGCACCGGTTTTTTAACAACATTAAATAATTTAATCCTAAAGTCCCATTAATTAAATTGTTTTTTGGTATAGTAAGATTCAAGAAGTAATTCAGCGTTAATAATAGTTTACTATTGCAATAAAATTAAAAACGTCCAGTCCATGTGGTAAATGGAAAAGCCAAACTGGTCCTTTTGCCTTTCTAGCAAACTTAACATTTAAATAGCCTGCAGCACGTGCAACCCCTATTTACTTAATGTCTCGTAAATTTTAGGTTCAAGCAGATGTAGCTACTAATTATATTTGATTTTTTCGTATATTTTGTTTATATTACTAACTTATATTTACTAAAAATGTAAATTTTTACTTTTGGAATTTCTGGCTTTATTAAGCACAATTTTGGTTTTATCAATGCTTATGGTTTATCGTCTGTTTAGTCAACACCTGAGATCTATTCCTCTAAAACAATTGGAGAATATTTATAGCTTAAATGTGACCGTTAACCAGGAATTTACCTTTCGGTTATAGATATTCGTGTCCCAAATCTGTAACAAGATTATTTATACAGTAGTATTTAATTTGTGTTCTCTTTGAAAATAATTTTTATTGTATTATGCAGCCTAATTGGGACAGCAAGTAGAGTCGATCGTATCTAAAATTCTTTCGTCTAATTGTGACTTTGGTACACATTGGTATGTACGGAACAGTGTATACAGTGCAACGGCCACTCTGGGATTCGAGTTCCTGCTAATTATAATACTTTGAATTTATTAAGTTTACGTTAATCGTCACATTAACAAACAAAGATAATCCTATATCAAACCATTCAGAGCTCCTCGACCACTATTGTGCCAATAATGGCAGGTTGGTTGCTTTCTGTTTCTCACATCAAGCTCTGAGGACGTGGGATATTCGTGGGTTTACACTCGTTTGCCTAATCTCCAAAGAAGATTGTATTAATATCTGGAAAAACATATTTACAACTTATTCTGTTACAAATTTGCTTATAAATCTGCCATAATATTATGTACAAAGCACACCTAAAAATAAATTACTTGTTTTTTGTAAATAAAGTTTAAAAAAATATTGAATAATAGAACCAAAGTACAAAAGCGTAATATCAGACCAAACTGAAGAAAAAGCGTACGGCTACATTCCATTCAAAATTAATTAAATATTTAAGAAATTATATTAAAATGTTAGCCAAAATTATTAACCAAAATGTAGAACTTTACATCGACGTATGCACACACAAAAGCTGTAAAATTACAACACCAAAAAAAGCTATTGTAATGAATCGAAATTGGGTGTTAAAATTAATGACAAAAGCCGCAAATAACAATTTACTCTGCAAAATTGCGTAACAAAATAACTATAAATTTATCACTTCAATATGCAAACATTTTAATTTTACGTTATAAAATATTAATAATCTGTTCGTTTCATCACACAAGGGCGGAAACATCTATAAAATATATACCAGCTAGATGTGCACCAAATTATACCGCTGTACCTTTTACAGAAAATTATATTATGTATCATTTACTCAAACTCTTATTCTCAAAAAATTCTTACCAAATATCAGATGTTTCGTAGGGTGCACCGTTTCAGAGATATGGAATTGTGAAATACCATTGAGGTGCACCGCTTGCACGATCGTTTTTGAATTTTAAAATAGAAATGACAAGAAAAGAAAATCTACGGAAGCAAATCAGAATTACTTACAATAATTTTTAATACATCAATAATAATCTGTGATGGGAAGTATAAGTGTATTAAGATTCCAGAACAACATCGTGGGGTTGTTTTTTGTCTTAGCTGTTATCTGTTATTTTTGGGATAGAGTTACCTTTTGTGCTGCAAGAGCTACATGATACCCTTGTGACAACATCAATAAAGTTCTAAGTTGGCCTACCACCTGCCATATCTATTTATTCTATTCAGAACTTGAGCCATTTTACCATCTTGCACCCCTTTGTCAACATCAAACCAGAAGACATCGCACAGTTAGATAGAACCATCTATATTTTCATATTGTTGCGAATTTTGTAATTTCTACGCGTGATATTTTGAGCTGTTCCCTTTACCGGGAACCGGTCATTTTAACGCAAACGTTTTGACGCCACACGGACAGTTAACATCGAGCAAATTTCACTGTTTAGAGGTATTTTTGGCTTAAAGCCAAGAAAAAAGAGAGATCCATCCGCTTCCCAGTAGCACACTTTGGCGAGTTGGATAGCCCTAGGTAATATTTTCAATTAGTACAGCGTTAGTCAAAACTGCAGAGATTTGATGACTACTCTGCAACCAAAACAAATAGCCCAAACAGCCTCCATAGTTACTCCGATGGAGACGAGCAAAAGCTCCAATGCGGAGGCTAAAAGCTCAAAAGAGCAGTAAGCTAATGGAGGCAGGCCAAATGGCTTCCTTGCAAAAGCATATATTCCTGCAAATTAATTTGCAGTACTATCAAGGTGTCATTGGAAATGTATGCCGCCACCTCCACCGCTGGCGCTGAAAGGATACAATAGCTCTCATTCAAGGGCCAAGTAAGAGCCATAGTAAGAGGTTTTACAAAATTAAATGATACCATTTTCACAGATAACACGAACAAGATTAGAACATGTATATAATATCTAATCTCTATATCTAATAATATGCAGGACAACCGTCCACCGCAGCTCAGCGACTGTGACCTCACAGTTGTCCGGCTCAGCTGTAATTATAGTAATGGCCAACAAAATGTAATTGTGGCGTCAATATACCTCCCAATAGATTTGCCTGAACTGCCACCTTCTCAGAGGTTGGCGGACCTTGTGGAATATTTCGAGCAAAAAAAAGAATACATCATAATTAGTTGCGACTCCAATTCCCATCATCGCATGGGGAAGCGGGGACTGCAACAGTCGAGGTAATCTCTATTAGAGTATTTAATTAGTATTACAAATCTAGAAATTCTTAACTTCGGGAATTACATTACTTTTATGTATCACTCCAACGCAACTCCGTAATAGATGTCACTCTTACGTCAGGAAGCATTTCAAATGATATATATGACTGGCATATGTCCTACGAACTGACAATGTCGGATTATAGATGGATCTACTTCAAACTTGAAGCTATAATAAAAGTGAAACCCAGACAATACAGGAATGCTAGAAGGGTTGACCTGGTGAACTTTTTAGACCACATCTTCTCATCTCTGGAGGCCTACATGTCGGGGGAATCTTCACAAATGAATACCTAACAACCACTGAAGGGATTGAACTGTATTATAATGCAAACTCCTTCACAAAAGCTTATGAGCTGTCCTATCTACAGGAGACGACTGGACTGCGGGTTCACGTAACAACTTGGTGGTACAAAGAGTTCGATCAGCTGAGAAAAGTGACCAGAAAGTTCTACAACAATGTGCAAAATTCTAAAAGTGGCACTGACTGGGCAGTATTTAGGATGCAGCAGTCGGAGTACAAGAGAATGATAAGTCAAAAACAACGAAAGTCATGGAGAGTCTTCTGAGGTGGTGTGGAATTAACCACTGCTGCAGCGAGATTAAAAAAGATCTTGTCAAAAGATCCGCACCGGCAGCGAGGCAGTCTGCGTTGAGAAGATGGCTCTTACACAGAGAGGCCCTCTATGAGGCAGCCGAAATCCTGCATACGTTTTTAACATCGATTATGAAACTCGCGTTTTAATATACTAATATAAAACTCAGCCAAACGTTTTTCATAATTTGTAATTGATTATTTTGGCATATTGCTTCGAAACAGGTAGGTGGAATGTTTTCATTTTTAATTAAATTTATTTAACCTTAAAGTGTTTGTTCCTTTTTTACCTTATATTCAGGAAAACTACTTCATAATGGCTTTGTAAAGTTGAAAAACGATATAACAACATTATCTTATGGTAGAATGGTCTCGAATTTTCCAGATAATCGCAATTTTCACCATAGAAACTTTTTATCAAGGAACGCTCGCTTCTTGGACAATTTTGAAGACGTTTTCTCAGCATTTCAACAATTGAAAACAATCTTGACCATTCGATGCTGAATTAAACACTAATGCGATTATCTTTTCATCAAAGAGCATCCGATTTGCACAAAATTTGGACTCAAAACAAAATTTTTTTTTTGAGCCCTTGTACCACCTTAAAGCAAAGCCAAATGGCTGGATGGCCAGAGATGCCGCTTTTCACGCTCGTAGTTTTACTGTACGAAGCGGCTAGCTCATAGTTTTTAGTCAGCGGAGATAATGGGCTACTCTTGATCTTAACGAGTATCGTGGGTACACATGTAAATGGTTCTTCTCCAATAGGAATAACTCGATGGGCGCCAACAATAAAGAAAAACTGCTCTTGGTTTGAAACAGCGTATATTTATTGTAAAATGCAAATAAAAAGTATGAATACACATACGTCAAAAAGAATAAAATGAGCCACACTTAAAAGACTTAAAAATATTACAAAATTCTTGTTCACTACTAACATTAAATTGAGAATAATTTACATAAATATTTACACATAGTTTGAAATTTTCTTGGTTAACGTTATTATAAAAGGTTCTTGGAAGCATAGCCAAGATTCAAAGCTGTTAACAATCTTTTAAAATACAAAATGTATAATCGGTCAATATGTTAGTCACAAAAGCGATAGCATTCGCATTGACGAAGGAATAGATAGCAGTTAGTTATTGAGGCAACAAAAGTAGAATACAGGTTTTCTATAGCAAGCAATTCTTTGATTACTAACGGTTATGATGTTAAAATTATGTAAGACGTAGTTGCTCCTTAGATCGCCAAAAGTGCACCTTTGATTATCGGTCCAGCATACATATTGTTGATAGCTACTAAAACAAGAATTACACATTATATAGAAAACTATAGTACACGAATGTTGATAACTAAAAATTCTACTGCTCTAGTACAAACTGAATCTTTCATCGATGGTTGTCGATTCGGCTAAGTATTGAAATTGATTGGCACACATCGGATTCTTTCAAAAGGACTTTGTTCATTCTTGATTAATATGGTTGTCGATCCCATTAGCGGATTGTCACCAAAAAATGGACCATGGAACACAACTGTTCGTTTTTCAGCTCTTAAGGTTGACCTTCCAAAATGGCGTACAGCCAGCGTCCTCAGGACAAAATCGTAAAATTCCAAAATCGTGGGTTTAAAAAATTACCTCACGGGAAACAACATTTGCCCTTACTCGGGAAATTGTGACGTACGTTGTGAAATACAGTTTCACTCGTTAACTCACTTATTTCGTCGAAAATTGTGATTTTTATTTTTCACTTTAAAATTTAACGTGGGCTAGTACATGGCGTGGTATTCAACCTTTGTACATGCGCTCTGCGCAAAGGCGCGTTAAAACCTCGAGCACTCTCATTGGCCCTTGGTGTTTACACCAGAAAACCTCAAACTGTTTTAAAAAATATAACTATCACTAAAAAATAAAAATGTTTCAAAATCTAAAACGAAACTAATAAAAAAACCAGACGAGAAGAGCCATGTAACAAATGGATTGTTACACCCTAACTAACGCATCTGCTCCGCTCTGAAGCCATCTTGGGAGAGAGAGAGTTCTCTTAGTACTATTCTGGAAAATACAAAAGCTCAAAAAGTCCTTAATATACAAAATTGTTACTGAAATTCAAATACGTTGTAAGTACATCCTTTCAACTAACATTTTTTTTAATTTTTAGATAACGCATCAAATTTTACAAATAAAAATTTACAAGGTTCTATTATATTATTTTATGGTTGATCACCCAAAATTCTGAAGAAACAGATGTCCTTTTCCCCTATCGTGCTGATAAAAAATTATTAAGTATTGAAATTAACAAATAATCCAAGTAAAATTGTATCCATTTTAATAAAATTTTTAAAAATAAACTAATTTCAAAATTTTAGGATTTTCTCGAGCACATTATAAATTATTTAAGGCAATTTTGAACCATAAAATATATTATTGCCATGCTTCGTAGAGAGCTTCGTATTATCAATTTACCATCAAGGATCAAGGTAAATAAGGATTTGGCACATCACTGCATCTCTTCCCTTCTATGAGTTAGGCAAATGGCACTTCCATCCTCTGTTGCTACACACCCCTGAGCTTGGTGTTTTCTGGTAACAAAAATATTGATGCCCAATAACCTAACTACGAAAATTTTGGCGCCCAACGTTAAAGCAGTACAAAAAGCTGTGGTTTTTGTTTCGTTTTGCTAATACAGTTAAGCTTTGATTGCCTTACTGGTTTGTCTCTTCTTTTTTTGTAATTTATGTTTTTAGAGCAAACCTAATTTTTATAAATTCTTCTTCTTCTTCATCTTAGTTTAAGCGTTAAGGCTTGTTATTACCAACATCTCTGCGTCGTTTCCTTGGCAGTGTTGGTTCTGTGAGCATATAAATATTTTACATCCATCAGGTAGCTTGCTAGACTTGCCGTCAGATGTGCCATGTATCCTGGTTTTTATGTTAATGGTGGCAATTCACTAACCCAGGGGACCACCGGCTTAACGTGCCTTCCGAAGCACGGAGACTAGTCATAAGAAAGTTTGACTTTCCCCAGGTTTGAACCCTGTGCCCCGCATTTGCATCCAACTGCGTTAGCTGCAAGGCAATGACCGTCTCTTTTTTTATAAATTAACCTTGGTAATCTTGATAGTTTCTATACTTATCGTTATTATTCATTTAATCGTTAATGAACATAAGTAAGGAACCCAAAGCCGAATTACATATTTTATCTGCTAAACTCGACAGATTAGGTGGGGCGATTCAGGAGTTCAACTGGCCTAATAAAGATAACGAGAAAGTACCACTGTGGAATTTAATTGATTTTGGGGATGCTCTCGCAGAGCCCAATTCTTCAGTTAGTACTCCTAGATTAGATAGAGCTTGCAAGTTATCATCCAATATTGATCGCGGACGGTTTACGAGCTGACTCCAATTGAATATTTATAACAAAAACTACCTAAATCACCGAAAATGATTTCTTGCATTAGACCATCTTTAATGAAAAATTGAAAAATTTGTTTTGTATTACGAAGTAATTTACAATTTATTGATAATAGATCCGAGGAATGACCAAACACTCATATAATTTGTACCACTATAAAAGGAACATTTGAAATAAAACTTCCAATTGGAAGTTTTTCAGATATAGAAATTTGTTAATCTACTATCAACAATCTGTTACTCAACGTTTAATAAAAATTAGTCATCTATACGTAATCTTGACATTATTTTGTTACTTCCATGTTTTAGAGCTTCTTTTAATTTTTCGAAACAATTCTTTTGAACCATAATAATATTGTTTATTTACACAATTTTTATTTCGTTCGTTTCGTGGTTTATATTAAATTTTGAACTACAATTTTTACAAGATGACGCAATGCAAATTGAATACAACATAATACAATTAATAAATATATTTCATAACAGATGAGCCAGCACAAAAAATCTTTTTTTGCGACTTTTAATCTAGTACTTCGCGAAATTGAAAAAATATTACAATACAAACTGAATGCGACAAATTATTATTTATTACAAAAAAAATTTGATTTTTAGAAAGAAAGAAGGTAGACTAACTTCATGCACTTGCTTCTTATCGTTTCATATCAAATAATTGCAGTCTTCTTCTACATCAGCCTTTTTTCCGCCCACTGCTAGACATAAGCCTCTCCATATTATGGAGGATCTGGCCATAACTCACCACGCTGGCCAGACGGGTTGGTGAGTATTAGTCCGCAGATCGATTTTGGACTATAGTTATTTTACATCCGGTAGCAGCTTACTAGGCTAGCATTCAGATGTACCTGTAGCCCTGTTTTTTGTTAACGGTGGCAATTCGTCAACTCAAGGGGACCACCGGTTTAACGTGCCCTCCGAAGCACGGAGACTTGGTCATAAGAAAGTTTGACTCTCCACGGGTTCGAACCCGGTACCCAGCGTTCGCATCCAACTGCGTTAGGTGCAAGTTAATTACCTTCTCATTTAATTATATTATAGGTAATTGCAGTACCTACCTTTAATTAAATTTAGAAATATTTTTCTATCGAATAGCTCAGCTTCGACCGAGTAGATCAACTAAATTAACAATATACCTACCGATGTACTATAAAAGTTGCATTAGTAGATAATATGAAGACGTACTTGTACAGCTTAACCTGTATACTTGTACTTTTATGAAATAGGGCCTTGGTGTGGTACCTCAAACCCTCTGCTTCAATATTAAAACGTACAAATTGGAACAAAAGTTTTAATGAACATTTTGTATACGAATAGTCTATTGAAAAGGAATAATACAACAAGCATACGTTTTAATAATTTAACTTCAATAATTGAAAGTGAAAACGTGTATTTCAAATGAGAGGCGTTAATGAAATATTACACATTTGTATATAATGTATGTATGTCGAAAATCCAGACTAGATAAAACAGTACATGAACCTCACAATAATTCACCTAGTTAAATTATATTGTCCCTACATACTGTGAATGTTGCAGTACAATAAACTGTATAACATAAACGAAATGCTAATAATTTAACAAAATTAGATATTATTACATTTACTACCTTTGACTAATATCGAAATGAAGAAGTCGAAAGGTTAAACTTAATTTAGTGCTTAAAATTATTCACTTATATTCTGCTACACTTCCAGAGCAATTATGGTTTGTATAGTTCCTACAATGCCAAAATTTAATTAACAAACTTTCTTAGACATGATTTACAATAATTATTAAATTCGTTTTATGTGTAACTGCAATAATTATAAATTATTAGCAGCACCCAAATGCCAACTTTTTTATTAGACAAAAATTAAATGTTACCAAAATATTAGAGTTTAGTTTATTATGTACGACATTCATGATTATTCACTGCGAAATGTGAATAATTTCCGACCAAATTAATTTGCAGATAACAAAACCGACAATATGTTAATATCTTAAGGTTTAAAGTCACACAGTGATTTGTCATTGTCCTGTAGAGGTGCAATTTTATCAAATTTAAGAGAACTTGTACCATAATAGCAGGATAGCTTTTTGTTATTCTTTTTTTGTAATTTGTGTGACATTTCAAAAATATTGTAGAAGCAAATGAATAATTTCGAATTGAATTAATATATTAATAATAATAATGATACATATTGGATAGTTTTCACCTTATTAATTTACTTCGAAAGTCAACATCAAAAGCGAATAGGCAAAGCTTAAAAAATTTCTAGATCTTGTTTTGAGGTGCTAAATTCATATTTTAATTTTAGCTATTTGAAACAGGAACCATTCTGTTATAATATGTAATCCAGGTTTTCAATGATGATCAGTTTATCCAGTAATCTATGTAATTAATTAAATAAGGGGTTTGTGGATTAATTTTTTAATGTGCATATTTTATTAACCGAAACGTATTTCACCGTAAAAAAAAATAATTAACACTCTCATTTATGTCTTATCCAGTTTAGTCTTGAACATTTGCAACAGTGATTAAAATGATAATAACACTTTTTAGTATCCTTAACGATCTTACTTATTCTGGTTTATTATAATTAAGAACAGAATTATGCGTAAAAGTTTAAAAGATTTTATAATGCAAATATTTTTACTTAATAACCAGCTAGCTTAATGCTAATACGAATAAAATAAGATACATTAAATTTAAGGAAAAATATAACAGTATCTAGTGTACGGAAACAAATGAATAATAATAACAAAATTTCAGCCAGGCTATATACATAGTCGTGCCATAAGTTCTGTCACAACAATATAAGATCAGGTTTCTCCCTTTTTAAAGCGTGGGCGTAGCCAAAATTTCTATTTTTAGGTTCACCACTTATTAGTAAATAAACTTACAATAATTGATATTTTGTAATAATCAAGTAAACATGGATTGGGGTGTAAATAAAATAGAATTGTAATGATAGAGTTGAATAGCTGTGGTAAATCAGAGTGTGAAATTTTCAAATTAATAAAACCGCTAAAAATGTCACAAAAATTTGTGTATCGAGCTAAAGAGCGATATATCCAATTATTAACAGTGATTTTAGACCATAAACGCGGAGGTTTACGAATTTTAAGAGCCCTTTCAGTAGTCAAATTAGTTTAAGAAAAAATTCTTAAAAATCCTTAAAAAAAACAGAAAATGATGGCTCAGAGAAGTTGAAATTTTAAAAAGAAGTATGTTTTGCGTATTAAAGATGACCTGACACTTGGGGCATATCTTTTTATAACAGAACAAGGACTTGCCGATGCTTTATAAAAAATTACAAGGGTGAGATCAAAATAGCGTTTGCTGAAGCACGCTAATGACGATCATCGCAGAAATTTGTTTACAGATGAAAAAATCTTTACTTTATGAGAAATATTTAAGAAACAAAATGTTCGTATGTATGGTCCGAGTTCGTAAGAAGCTTTTAAAAAAATTTCGAGGGTGCAAAGGGTTCACTACCCTGCTTTAGTGACGTTGTGGTGAGAATCATCGTATGACGGTGTAACTCACCTTCATTATTTGTGAAAAAATGGTTAGAACACCTGCCATTGTGTACCAAAAGATGTTAAATGATGTTGTTACACCTCGCAACAAAAGCTTATTCCAAAATAAAAAATATATTTTCTAGCAAAATTCACAAAACGCGGTCATACGTTTGAAATTACCTGGTCAGGTAGTTAAAACCCAATTTACCTGTGTTTATTGCGGCAGAAGATAGGCCATTTGGAAGAACAGACTTAAATTCTTTGGATTTAAATTATGGTCAGAATTGAAGGCATGCCTTGGGGTAGGCCACATAAAAATATTGAGCTCCTTAAGCGAGATTTGGTGAAAGCAGTAGCTTCCATTCCCATTTAAGTCAAGCGTGCCATAACTGATGGTTACTCGCGACCTTTAAAGCCATATGTAAGAATTTAGCGTGTCCATTTTAAATAAATCATATACCAAATTAATCGTTATAATCTTAGCAATAAAATGGTATTAGAAAAATTGATTTTTTTTATATTTAAATACCATAAATAATCGTATAACCATGTGACAGAATTTATGGCACGACTATGTAGTTCTTTTTCCATTAGGAAAACATTTTTTCAAAATCTTTCAGTATCTGTTATAAAAATAAATTCTTCAGCCAGCCCCACCTTAAGCTTTGTTCTCTGTTTCTGATTTCTGTAAAATTTGAAGTAATATTATCTAATTAATAACAGATTACTATTCCTCATTACAACTTGATGATTTTTCTATTGCGTTCAATTTACTCGATTATACCTTTTACAAAAGTTGCACCGATATGATATTCAAGTATGCACATTAAAGCTATAAATTGGATTTTTATTGCAGTTCTGTTCCATATTTTTGATATTTACTACAATACTTTTTGTTATGGAATTAAAATGTTTCATTTGAAAAAATTTGCTGTTTGTGGGGGAGGTGAATTTAGTTTAGGAAAAAGTGGAATCGATTAGGTTATCGGACAGATTAAAACAGGTAGATCAGCCACCATTCTGGTTTTACCTATATAGCTTGGAAGGCCCATCAACGGACATCCATTTTGACTTTCTCAAAAAGAAAAACAAAAGTTTTTTGAGAGTCTTCTTTTTTAATGTTCTTTTTTAAATGTTAATTTTCAAAATCGTTAATACTCGTATATGCAACCCGAATAGCACACTTGCATTGATTATTATTTTAAAGGGTTTATTCTTTTATTCACAACCAGTTAGTAATCGAGATATTCTTGACTTTTAAAAAGATGGGAAACAGTTTATTATTTACTTTCACTTGCCAACCAATCAGAAAGCTATTTTGTTTTACTTTCAAACCTTCGCGCCTCAGTCAACTAATTTAGCCCTCGGCTGTAATACATCCGTGGCTGTAATGAAGCATTTTCCACCTTGGCAAATAATATATTATTCGTGATGAAGGTAGGAGTTTGCTGTGGTAAGATTCAACCCCATATCAGAATACTCACACTAAGTTTAAATATAATAGAAGCAGACTAGACCACATTAATCAGTTCCTGAGTGGATTTTGCAGAGTTATTTAGAGTTAACCTACTCTTGCAAAATTTTTTGTTTCAATTCCTCCAAAAATGTTTTCGGCAGGTTTATATAATGTTCATAGTGCTGACGAATTCCTATTAAAAATATCAAATATTATTGGCTGATGTACACACATCTTCCTTCAGAAGCCGATTGTCAAGAATATTTGAAAGGAACCCGTATGAAACGGTGACGAAGCGTACAGTGGGAATCGGCCTTTATTTATTAATTACCGTGCTTAATTCGTGTCATATTTAATTGCTCTTTTTAGAGTATTTAAACAATGCAAATTGTAACAAAATAATTTAGCATACACATACGAGTGCATATCTAAATTTCAAAATATTTGCTAATTTCACAATGGAACAAACATTTGAATAATTTTGTATTGTTTGATTTATCAAATATATTAATTTACCATACATAACATTATGCAAGTTTATCAATAGTAAGCACAATTTAATTACAGATCTAAATCAACATTTGTCCAATAATTTCTGCTGTATTGTTTACTATCAAATACACGTGTTCTCTTCCTGTCAAGTTATAGCAAGTTAATATATTGGCATCTTACATATAACTCTATTATTAAAATTTCCCTTTGATAACTATTACGTAAGACGTGAGAAATTGTAAACACAATCTTCAAATTACCACACGACTAATTACCAATAATTTTCTCTTATGGCTGTGTTGTTCTTCCTTCATCCGGAATGGAATTGAGTCAACTTGGTCTTCTTTTACTCAATATAATAAAATAATAATTTTTAAATTGACTAAAAGTTACTGTAATACTGATAATATCTCAATGGGATGATGACGACCACTTAATTTAAAAATTTCGATTTTATTGTAAAGTATAAGCAATCCAATCACAATAAATATTTTCACTATGTGACAGTTGTTCTATAATCGCGACGCAATACCAATGTAATGCGTTAACACATTGCAAAAAAGGGATTTTAAAAAGTCATTTCTATCAAAAGCTCTAAAATAAAAAAAGCTATTATAGATACATTTGTTGAATTTCTTTTTAGTTAAACACCACATGGGGCGTAGTTATTTTGGTTTCCTTATTCTATACGCATGGAGAAATTATCCTTGTGCGAGCATTGTTCAAATTACATCCCCCTTAAGTATTATAATACCTTTTATTTTCGTGGAAAGTTATTCTTCTTCCGAATAATAGCCAATTATTGTAAAAGTCACCTTTACTTTAGCGTTTAGAAGTAAAATTTGGAAAATATTTTCCAATTTCCTACGAAAGACGAGTAAAAGAAAATGAACTGTTATTGTATTGAAATAATTTATTAGTATGTTTATAAAATATGTTTAAGTTTCATTTCACAATTTAATGTTATAACTGCGTGGAAAGTTTCATAACCCTGGATTAAATATCATTGCGCTTTATATTTGCTTATCAACAGCAGCCCGACTATAAGCCATGGGAATCATGCAAATACCTAAAATTAATTGACGATTAAAGTTAAATCCAGCTTTAAAATTTTCATCAAAAATAAGTACAATGCATTAAGACATAAAATTTAACAAAATTGTTACAAATTTAACATATTTAAAATTTTGTAATGCAATTTAGAAGTAGGGATCTTGAATTTGAAATCCAGACGTTATTCGTATTTTAACAATAACTTGATAGATTTCGTATACTTTTTTCATTCAGCATTGAGACCAACAAAAACTAATTTATTTTTACATTAAACGTTTATCAAATGTGCAATCATTCAGACTAACAAAATTTCGACTATATTTCATCGCGAATATAGATGTAATTTATTTGAAATTTTAAAATAGCGAAACCATTTTTACATTAAGTACGTCTGAATGACGCTCAAGTAAAAAAATTTTAGATTGTCTCTTAATAAATTGCGTTTAAGCACTTGAACTAAAAACATTTTTAATTTAATCCTTATAAAAAGTGAAAAGAAAAAGTTTCTATTTGTTTTCGATCGAGTTTTAGTTTGTTTAAATTAAATTTTTAAGTCCAAGCAACGTTTGTTCCGAAGTATCAACTTGTTTAACCAATCAAGAATTCCTCATGTTCGGAAATTGAACATGCGAGTTATCTGAGAGGTGAGAACTTCAAGTAAATAAGAAGCTTTTAAAATAAATTTAGGAAGGGGATTTTTTTATTGCGGTACCGGTTTCAGAATAGCTGTAAAGACAGTAATCCTTCAGCTTTTGAAAAGGATTTCATTTCGTAGTTTTGTTTCGGCTTAAAGCTTCTCGTATTACTTTTCTATATTATTTCTAATAAAAAATTGAAAATATTGCGTCATAATTTACATTCAAATGAAGATAACGATTTTCGATTATTGAATGCAATTAACTTCACAATTGAAACCAGCTATGTCGGATAAATAAATGCAACGTGAAATAATAATTCAATAACAAATTAAAAATTAAAATCCTTGTTAAAGGTAGTCAAGAAAGCTAGTACCAAGTTGTAACAGTACCATAAAATATACCAAGACAAATAACAACATTTTTGTAAATATTTTCGAAACTTGATGATGATACATGCGATGATTTGCATGTTATTCTTTCCACCAACTCACATAGGCATAAGTTCGAAAATTCTTGAACAAAATGCGACATTAAAAAGTGAGGAATTATTCGAATATTTATCCAAAAATGTTATAATGAAATATAATTTTCCGGTATACCCACAATATTTAGTTCAAGGGTTTGTAAATTACGGTCCTATAAATTTTGTAGTAAATATTGTTAGTAGTCAATTTTATTTTATAATACTTTTTGGTGCCATTTATCTATAGTTACTACAGTAAATTTATCAAAGTAAAATATATGGAGCATTCATAAAACTTACAAGTAAAACTTAAAAAAAAAAGTATACCGAAAAGTATTCAGAAAATAATATATGAGCGTTTCTAAATTTTGAAAATTTCAACTGTAATTTATTTTTAGCAGCTGCTGGAAGATCAAGGAGAAGGACGATAATCTAGACCACACCAATTAAAAAAATTTCTAATGAAATTATGGTAGTTGAGGGTGTAAATAGCAAGTGTAAAACGAAAATGTTATGGATAATTCAAAATTGGGACTAAAAAAGACCGAAGACAGAAAAGATAATATGCGAGTACATCATATTCAATAAAAACATGAGTAATAATTATCACACTTTTAGTTAATCTCTGCAATGATTATGAATGAAAACATATTATCATAATTTTTTAGACAATTTAAAATTGTATTAGACACTTTTAGAACTAAAAATATAAAGTTGGCGCAGATGTAAATATACTGACAGTATAAATTATTCACAATCGATTTCGTTACACAGTAACATCGTCAGGTGACAGATTATGAATGTGTCAAAATTATCCCTGTAGCCCACGCAATTCCCTAATAGAGAACTTTGAAAATCGGGATATTTATAAATTGCAATCTCTGAGACATTTCTCTTTATTAAAATTATCAATATGGCAAACTCATAACCTAAATCGGGATAATTAAGCCAACGGAACTCCTAAACTGTGATATTAGTTTGATGTTAACACAATCACAATCACACACGTTTCCAAGCCTTGTTGTAATAAGTATTTACGTCGAGCGTACGTACCGTCAATAGAATGCAGGAAAGCAGCCAATCAGACGTAAAAATTGAACTTATCAATTATGGTAATTGAGATGGCTCTAGGTGGAGGGATTACAACAGATAGGCCGCACTGAGATCCATAGTTGAGTATCAGCAACTCCGTATAGCACTAAATTTCCTTTCTGGGCGCTTTTTAACTACTTTCCAGAACCACACACACTATGAATCTAACCTATAAGTTGGGTAGGGTTAATAAATAATAATATTTTTTATTTCGAATCTCAACCTCCGTTGGATCCAATTACTATGGGTTAAAGCTGGTGCCCCTTAGGTGTCCATTTATTGGTTTTCTTCCTATACGGCTGACCTCCTGCACCACGGAAGCCATGAGTTAAGGTAATTGGCCCTTTAGGTCATACCAATTCCCATCTGAGCAAAACCTTTCCCAAAAAAGATCGTCGCTCTTTTAGGTACAATCGTGGGTACAGTTTGATAAAACTTCTAGATTATAATTCTAGTTGAACCATTAAAAAGAGTGGCTTCCCTTAGTGCTGATCTTCCGCGTTATATTTAGGTTATGAATTAAGATCGTTGTCTTTTAGGTCACCTTGGTTTCCTTTAGGCTTTAGGGTTACAATCTAGGGTTATAGTATAAGGTCGTTGTCCTTTACATAGTCGTTCAAAGGTTGCTTTCCTTAAGGCTGCCTTCCTGCACCATGAACAGGTTATAGATTAAGGTCTATTGCTCTTTGGGTGACCTTATTTACCCTCCGAGGATCAACCTCCCTTCATACCTTATACGCCCGTCGCTACTAACGTCAATATAATGACAAGGCACTTGGGAGCTTTTAGGAATCCCTAGATTACATATCGTACTGAAACCTATCGCCCGTATCTGTTTACCCATCGAGTTCCACCCACGAGAGAATCTCCCTCGGATTGATCTAGCCAGGAACCTTACAATGGTCACTAATCAAGTTCCTCCCATGAAAGATTTCGCCTTCAGGTTACTCTAGCCAGGAGTTTTACGATGGTCACCAGGTAGGGACGGCATGCGGCAGACCCCAGCACGATCTCCTACCTTGCACAAAATCGGACCTAAAGGTTTTAAACCAAATTATTTAGGAGTGACTGAGATTCCAACTCACGAACATTAAACCGCATTTAAGATACTTTGTCCAGCCCTAGAAACTTCAAATATAAACCAAATCGTTTTCGCTAATAATAATAAATGACAAGCTTCATTTTATACATACTTTTCATTTTTGGATTCTAGGAATAAATTATTATGATTAATGTCCGACTGATCAAAACAAAAAAGGTTCGATAAAATTGATCGTAACACTTTTTATGCAGAGCATGATGAATTAAAAATCAAATATTTTCTTGATATTGCGAAGATGCTTCTTCTATATCGGCTAATGTTTGCTCATTTATTGAAATACGACAATATTGTTTCGAAGGAATAATGAAGTGGTTAATCCCTTCGAAACAATATTGTCGTATTTCAATTAATACATAAGCTTGAGCAAATATTAGCCGATATAGAAGAAGTATCCTTGCAATATCAAGAAAATTTTTGATTTTCTAAACAAAAAATGTAAATACTATATTAAAATATTGGTGAAAAATATTTGAAAGTATTATCAAATAATCAATAAAGAAGAAGAAACGGTTGATGGGCCAGCTCCTCATCACCTGTAAAGAAAACAAAAAAGCTCATGGAACCATGACCAAGTCTCGCAAGAAACTTGGCAAATGGGAACGGATAAGCTGTTAAACAGTAGCTTGATGTGTTGTGAGGTGTTTACTTACCTTGCAATACAAAAAAGCAGTCCTAGATACTATACATTATACTACATAAAGCAGAAACTCTTCAGTATTTGTAAGGCATAAAATGTATTAGATTCTCTTCCGTTGCAGAAAAAAGCTAGCTATTGGGAACACTATTAGACTAATGTTGTACCACCAAATTTCGAAAAATTTGCACTACTGCCTCGATGGTCCAACAGGTGAACGAATGGACAGGTTAGCTAGGGATCAAATTCCCTTCAGTCATATGAGCCGGATCTCACTGATGTCGTTTGTGAATTCTTACAGCGGATGAGGCTTATCTCAAATGAATCTACTTCCGTCAACTGAAAGAAAAGATGCTCTGGGCGCCAGTCTATCTAAATAAAACGCAAAGGAAGAAGTGTGAATTTTGCTTTATTCAATAGACGTGAAAGCAAATCAGTAGATTGTTGTTAAACGTATTCTACACAAAACGATACACAGAGTTGTACAACATTAATTGACCTCGACTGTTACAAATAAGCGTAGATAGCTGAAAGCAATAATAAAAAAATTTAAAATTACTGTGGTGCCTCACAACTGACTGAAGGTCGCTAATTAAAATATTAGCAAAAATAAATTTCTTAAATTTTAAACAATCGCTTAAAATGTTACTTACAATTTATTTTATATATCATATACAGGGTGTCCCCGCACTCACTTTACATAACTTAGGTGGTGATAGAGGACACTTTTCTAAGAACAATATTTAACAAAAATTTTTTTCTAAATTCAAACCCTCGAGAGCCAGGCCTATTTAAAGCATTTTTTTTAATTTCCACCTTCACGTGGCCATAGCGCCGAAAATATTGATTTTGTGGTAAAAATAGTTTAGTACTTTTTTAAAGAGCGTGAAATAATCTACAAACTAGATTTAACCCTTTTATTATCTAAAATCAACGGCTTTTGAGTTATGCATTAAAGTAAGTTAAAAAATGTCGAAAAATTTGAGCTTTCTTTTTTTTTGGTTTTTTTCAAAACCCTGTATCTTTTAAATGAAAGATTTTACAAAAAATCTGACGCCCCATTCCGGATAGGAAATTTAACGGACTACAACTTTGGTCTAGTAAAATTTTTTGAAAAACCAATCCATTTCACAGAAAATCAGAAAATAACAAACAAGGCAGCTACAAAACATAAAATTTAATTCACAAAATTTTTATTTTTTTTGAAAAATTATTTTATTAATTAATTTTAAATTATTACATTAATAAAGTAATTGTTGAAAATGACCATCCTCATTTTCAATACACAGTTGTGATTGTTTTAAAAGATGTTTGTCGAAACAAATCGAAAAAAGGCGATTTTTCGACACTTTTAATCGCAGAAATTCGAATTTTTGACACTTTTCACATTCACGGATTGACCAAAATTGGCCTCGTGATCGACCGGTCAATCCCTCGACCTTGTTGACCACCCCTGCTATAATGGATTTTTAAAAAAAAGGAAATTTTATAAATAATACTATAAAGCATATTTTAAAACGAGCACGACTGTGTATTAAAAATGAGGGTGGTCATTTTCAACATTTACTTAAATAATCTAATAGTTTAAAATTAATTAATAAAATAATTTTTCAAAAAAAATAAAAATTTTGTGAATTAAATTTTATGTTTTGTAGCTGTCTCGTTTGTTATTTTCTGATTTTCTGTGAAATGGAGAGGTTTCTCAAAAATTTTTACTAGACAAAAGTTGTAGTCCGTTAAATTTCCTATCCGGAATGGGGCGTCAGATTTTTTGTAAAATGTTTCGTTTAAAAGATACAGGGTCTTGAAAAAAACCAGAAAAAAAGAAAGCTCAAATTTTTCGACATTTTTTAACTTACTTTAATTCATAACCCGAAAGCCGTTGATTTTAGACAAGAAAAGGTTTGAATCTAGTTTGTAGATTATTTCACGCTCTTTAAAAAATCACTAAACCATTTTTACTGAAAAATCAATACTTTCGGGGCTATGGCCACGTGAAGGTGGAAATTAAAAAAAATGCTTTAAAGAGGCCTAACTTTCGAGGGTTTGAATTTAGAAAAAAATTTTTGTTAAAAATTGTTCTTATAAAAGTGTCCTCCATCACCACCTAAGTTATGTAAAGTGAGTGCGGGGACACCCTGTATATTATGCAAAGCACTTAAAATGAAAAAAAACAACTTACCCGGTACTGTTTTCTTAATTACTACTAAATTACGCCATTTAATATTAAAATTCAAATTATTTGCTCTATGAAATTAAAATTGTTTTTAATAGGTATGTAAAATGTGCAATTTATTAAATGCTACAATATGCTATTAAGGTTGCATACGCTCTATATTGAAGTATGTTTGATAATAATATAGATATACGCTGGATATAGTACGCCAACCTTACTACGATAACTGTTTCATTATTTAGCGGCTATACAAAAGCACTGAGGCATATGGCCACTAAAAACCGAAACAATTAGCGTAGTATTATGGTTGGTCGATATTCTAGTCATTTTGACGTTACACTAACGATTATCGACACAGACCATCGAAAAGAAATGGTCAAATAGGGCTTCTACTCATCCGGAATCGAACCGGGTACTCGGATTTAGTACCCAGCGCACTTGGCCGCCAATCTAAAGTCTCCTCGTTGCTTTTGTACAATTTATAATTTAAATTTACTTTTAGAAGAAAGAAACAAGTTATTATGATTTATTTAAATCCTTTTAATAAATCTGAATTTTTCACGCGCACGATGCGATGACCTCATAAATCAAGGGAGCTCAAAATTCAGCTCTCAATATTGAATAAATTCAATATGAACATAACCAACTTTTTTAATACAGCCAAGCAGGTGTAATTTTATATTGGTTAATTTTCCATGTTATTTACCTATGTCTCATTTTCTTTGGACCACCGGTATAATGCATACTAGAGCAAAAACGTGTGCGTAGAAGCACACTCTAGGTTGTAGGGGTAGTGAAAATATTTTGAGAAGGGCCTCAAAATTGAATTGCGCCTGGGGCCTCTCAAGTGCTAAATCCGTCACTGTATATTATGGTACCAATAATAATAAACTTGAAAATGATTGGGAAACCTGAACTATGATGAATTAAATTTTAATTGATACTATGTACTATATTATAGAGAAGATAGAAAAGTCTTAAAAAGAACGACGCAATAGTGGAACAATTGAATAATCAACCAAATTTTGATATGTTTCGCATTTACTTGCAGTTCCTGTATAAGAGGGTAGTTTCTTAATTTATTTTTATCGTACTTACATATTATAAGTTTGGTATTTTCCACTGAAAATTCTACTTCAGTTTACCATAATAAAATTTGATTATTTATAAAGAACCTTCGAAAGCGCGATTTAGCATAATATCAAACCTTCCGAATTCCGATAAAAATTTATACTTAAATCAAATTAATATTGTGGAACGATAACTACAAGCAATATCTGACTACTCCAGGTGTAAAGTGTGAATACAGTCATATTATTTTAGTTAATTATAGGAATTTGTTTGCATTTTATAATTAATAACGTTTTGATTGATTTCATGCCATTTATAGAAAATTAAAACAAAACTTTTAAAAGAATTATTATTAAAAGCTCATTAATCATAATATTGCTAAAAAAATATAGAAATGAATTTCTAAAGGTAGGCACAGAAAATCAATATATAATTTCCAGTGGTAAAGTTTGTTTTTTTACAAATAACGTATCTTACGCACGTGTCAAATCGACAGCTGTATAAAGATCAAAAGAAGGTTAATCAGAAGAATAAGAAAGAGGGGTCCGTGCTTATAAGTCTTTGATAGTAAACGGCCCTGCTTAAATGCCAGACAGCTGCAAGTTTGAGTACTGAAAAGAACCAATTCTTCATACTTGTGTTCCGTACTGGAGGTAAAATTTCTTTGCTCTGATTTTCAGCATGAAAAGATAAATTACTGCGTCCTACCTTTAAAAGATCATGAAACCTTTTGAAAATTAACTCCTTTTAATTATCCTTTGACTAAAAGTAAAACTTAACTTTAGAATTTATTTAATTTGTTCATACAAATAATTCTACTATTAATTAAATAAAAACGTAATTAGAAATTAAATTTAAAAATTATAATATGCAAATCTACGAAGATTAGAATTCTGTTTGCCGCGATTGTTAGGAAGTCTATGTAGCACATGGATGGATGTGTGTTTATGCACAGGAGAGATTCGTATATACTGGAGGCTGATTTATCCCAAGGGAAAATAACTGAGTAAACCAGTTTCTCAGGTGAATTTCTGTTGGGATATAGCAAACACAAACATAAATTTAAAGGTCCGTTGATGTTACGCAACCTTTTAAAATTACAATAAGAATGCTATCTATAGCTTAAAGAAAACGTTAACGGATACTATCTCATTATTGAAACTAAAATTTAAACAGTTTAACATTTTTTTTCTGAAACAATTTAGGTAAAATGTTTTGAATAATTTATAGAAAAAGCTACCAAAAGGTAAAATTAATGTTAACTATCAGTTAACTTTTCAAATAACCTTTTTGTGATAGCTTGGACTGTTCCTTTTCAGAAAATTTCATAATTTAATAGCCCACATGTAAAAAAATACTGAAATATCATATTCTTATCGAAAATAACATTATTTATGTAATCCTAAAGATTATACAAAAAATTTTAAAATGTGACACAATATGAGATATTTTTGTAGAGACAATTTTTGTCTACTTTAAAAGTGTTTTGTCTGTACATTTGTGATGTTATTAATGGAGTGTCTCAAGGTAATCATTGGGGAGTACTTTGCCTTAAACTTTTGATAAATAACTTTTGCATGCTCATGCTCTCAAGGAATAATGTACAAGTATTTAAAACTGTTATTGAGACTGACATTTAGAAGTGACTTCTTCAAACTTTGCATTCTTGCGTTTTAAAAATAAACTCAAATAATTGCATTCTATCCATAAACATTTTTCACTCTAAATTGCCTGCATTGCCTCGATGAAAGATATATTTTTTTAGTCTCGAATTTATAATAATTCAAAACTCAAACTAAGCTCAGTTAATTAAGCTACCTAGTGCTATAGAAGATATTGTCTAGGCTAGGATACGAAATAAATGAGTTTTCACATAGTAGGTTGAAAAGCTAACCAATTTGCTTGTGTCGAATTGTAGAGGTTTGGCTTTCACTGTGAATCGTAGGATAGCAAAATTTTTATTTTCAGCAAGCTAATTTTTCTCATTTATTTTAGGGAATTTGATGCACCCTGGTGATATATAGGGTGTTTTTTTAGCTGCATGAGAACTTCAAAATGAAATAAAACATTAAAAACCTGACGGAATGTTTTGGTTATAATTTTTTTATGAAAGTACAGTTAAAGGCATTTATGATTTGAACATGACTTCCGGCATGTGACCACCACGACTAATGGTTACGAAGCGCATCCGTTCAGTCCAATTTTTGACCACTTTTTCCAATATTTCTGGCTTTATTTCATAAATGGCTTGCTGAATATTAGCCTCCAATGCTTCTAGAGTTGTTGGTTTGTTAGCATAAACCATGGATTTAACATACCCCCCCAGAAAATAATCTGGAGGTGTCAAATTACACGATCTTGGAGGCCAATTGATAGGGCCACGTTTTGAAATAATGTTGTCACCAAATTGTCCTTTCAATAAATTGATGGTTTCGTTGGCTGTGTGGCACGTAGCACCATCCTGTTGGAACCATAAGTTGTCAATGTTTAGCTCTTGAAGTTTTGGAAAGAAAAATGTATTGAGCATGTGTCGATATCTCACACCATTCACCGTAACGGTAGCTCCTTCCTCATTTCGAAAGACATATGGACCAATGATGCCGTTGGCGTGTATTCCACACCAAACAGTCAATTTTAATGGATGCAATGGAGTCTCAAGATAATGTCCCGAATTGGTCTCACTCCATATACGGCAATTTTGTTTGTTCACATACCCATTTAACCAGAAATGTGCCTCGTCACTGAACAAAATTTTACGGTAAAAAAATGGATCCACTTCCAATTGGTTGTGAGCCCAATTTGGTAGCGTTGTTCAATGGTCAATCTATGCATTATCAAATGCCAAACCTTGCTAAACACAAATGTCAAAAAACTGTTTCCATAGCAATCTTGGTTCAATTGTTATCCCTATTGAAAGTTCTCATGCAGCTAAAAAAACACCCTATACTTAGGGCACTCTGTTTCCAATCCAGGGAGACTCAAATTTGTAGGGTAACTAAAAAAAACTAAGATTTGATGATTTGAATAAACTAAAAATATACTGAGAACCGCTTAAATAGCTGGATATTTTACTTAGCTTTCACTATCGGGACAATTGAATGCAACCTTCTATTAGAAATGCTGCAGCGATAACATAATAACTTTATTTTCAAATTATTAGGCAAATTCAGGTTCACAGGTTTTGCTTTTTATCTGGTATTAACGACTTTGGATGTCTTCCACGCCTAAACTGTTAAGGACAAGACTTTACTATCAAGGAAGTTCTTGTAAAAATTTAAATTCATTTTAAATTCGTTTTCAAGTACTTTTTTTAAATTATTAATGGTAAATAATATGTATTATCGAACTTCTTTATAGAAAGTTTAATTCCAAGAAAATTTTAACACCCTGTACCTCGGTATAAACTATAAAGTCTTGTTAGACTCACGATTAGAACTTTTCCTGCTTGAATACGTCAAATCTTAATGTAAATATTGGGGAAAACACTACATCATAATATAATTTTTTTAGTATTATTCAAAATTCGTTATAATATATTTTATGCTACTGAAGCTTGAAGAGTCCTGAAACCCACGTGCTTTGATCGAAAAGCAATTAATAAAGTAAGTGGGAGTATCAGCTCATTTGCATACTTACAATTTTTTTTTTTCAACAAAAATGTACCTATTATATTTAGTTAACAAACAATTTTTGCAATATAAATTTTTTTATCGTGTGTAGCAGATAAACTTGCACAAATTCTATTAAAAAGTTCGATAATAAAACTGAGGCATGAATACAAGGTAACGAACCGTAGATTCAAGTGATTGAATCCTAAAACAGAACTTTTTTATGGTACGGAATAGAAAAACGTAAAGGAGAAAACACTCAAATAACTACGACTTCTTTACATTACACTGAAACGTGAGGTTATATGTATATATTCTTGTAAAATACAATAAACGATAGAGAAAACTTTCGTGGCTAACATTTTTTACTTTAATTCAAAAATCTTCTAATACCAGAGCTTATAATACTACCATTTTTTTTGGTAAACTTTATAACGTTAATTAAAAGTTAATTAAGTAATATGAAATATGCTTTTAATCTTGGTTATTTGTTTACTGTTGTCATTTTCATTCACAATACTTTACATGCTAATAAGTGTTTACATAGAGGGTGCTTTAAAATGATTGATTAAGCTTGTTCAAAGCAGATCTTGTTACTTTAAATCTTTTTTAATATTAATTTTACTTAAAATTTAAATATATTATAAAAAATCTATTCATATTTTACTTTAAAAAAATTTCAAAGCAAATTTCAGCAAACAAAAAATTAATAATAAAATTTACGAACACAAATTTCGTTATTAGTTTAGGATTTTTTTATTCATTGTGATCAAAAGATGAAAAAATCTTCTTACTTCACATTTATTATTTTCATTAACAGAAGATGCCTGAACACGAATCTAATTATTTGTTTGATAAAAGCATCTTGATCAGTTAGTTATAACCTCACTCTTATGAATGTTCCAGGTTATGGCAAAATAATAATTAATTTCTATTCTGTTTTTCATCCATCCAATAAAATAATAATACTCTTGAAAACCTTAAATAAATTTTAAAGAAAACAACTGATGAATTTCTTTTCACCTAATTTTGAATCTCCCATGGGAAATTTTAATTTGAATTTCTCATGTTCATGAAATGAGGATAGTAAGCCGCTAGATTCTGCCTTCTCGTCCAATAATAATTTATAACAATGCAATTCAGGAAAGTTTTTAGATGGCTCTTGCTTTGCTTTTTTCAATTTAATCTGCAATATTAAACTGCATTAATCATAAAACTTATATAAGAATGATCAGCAATCATGAAATATTAATGGAGGAATTCAATTAATAAATCAAAAACGAATTCTAAACTAAATTGAACGGAGTTGAAAAGTTTATTAAAAATTGAAAAATGAAAAACTAGCACATGAAGCAAAATTTCACGTCGTAGATATGTGGACAAATATTTATAACATACAAGAAAACTAAGAAATAAAACCTTAGGTATAATAGAAGAGCTTTGTCAGCAAGTATCGATTGAATTATTTACTGTAACAAAAGTACATTTTATAGTACACTATCTTACAAGTTATCTGTTCCTTGTAGTATCTTACAGCCGCTTTCATACTTCCAGAAAATAACCCTACTAAAAATTTAATATTGGTTTTTGTTAGAAAGGTGTGAGAAAATTGCATTGCTGGTTATGCAAAGGTATGGATGTTTTGAGGGTCAACACAACTAAAGGTTCTGGTTGCATGTTCTGTTGAACGTGGGAACTTTAGTACGAAGGGTGTTCATTCAGGTGGTTGCTTTGAGAGAAGACCCTTCCAAAGGAGTGTGAGAATTTATTTTCGTATCTCGAAGATTGGCAAAATTTACATACGATTTAAAATGTATTATCACGAATATGTGCTCACCTGCGTATTTAATAAATCGATAAACTTTTAATAAAAGCCAAATATTGAGAAAAGCAGCAATAATGAAAAAAGTTATATTAATTTTGAAAATGATATACCTACACTTACCCAGTGGTAAAAATAAATTGATTTAAAAACTTTGACCATTAGAACAATTCTTATTGACGATTAATCACTCCAGACTTTTACTTTACTGTTACTGAACAAATAAAAATAATTAATGAAATTAATGAAACTTTAAGCAACTTTTCAATAGCCTTTATGTTATTTCTAAAAAAAAAATTCTTTTGAAATTAATTATCGAAGTATACCAGCATTTATGAAACGGGATTTACGGTAGTTTATTAGGGTGGAACCTAGCCATAACACAAATCTTAATAACAAATATGTAATTAGGAAATAAAGCCCTAATTAACAGTAAATTTCTAACCAGCATATTATTATTGATAACGCGTGTCCACCATAGCCTAGTCCGTGTGATTTTTAAAATACAAAAGAATGTTAGGCAAAAAGCTACGGGTAGTTTATTATTCAATTATGTAAGTCGATATGGTTCGTAAAATTCGGAAAGAGATTATGCTTAATCAGTATAGATAATTATTTTAATCATGGCTTCATTTTTAAAATTAAGTCGGAGTTTATCGCTCGTTTACTTACCTTAAAGTCCGATTTTAATAAATTCAGTGATAAAAAAAGTTTAACTGTAGATAAATTTATCAAAGAAACAAAAAAATTATCATTTTTATTTATGGGTTTCATAATTGTTTCTAATAATTAATTTTTTTAAGTGTTCCAAAATTTGGAAATTTTCCATTTTAATAAGACAACTTTTGTATTTATCAAATCCAGATTGCATTGTAAATTAAAATACAAAAGGATTCGGCGACATATGTTCCCAGGAAAGCATATGGGAAACTGCAAAAGCGGCATTTAAATGTAACCTGTTCACAAACCATGTCAATTTAAAGAAAGAAGACAGCTACTGGGATTTAAAAAGGTAAGTCAATAAGACACGGGGTTGTTTTGTTCTATTATTTAGCAAACCGGTAGTCTTTAAATCTGGAATGGTGGGAGAAAGGTAAATGAATAACTTACGTCCCTTCATGGATTAGGAAGGGTCGTCAAATCATATATAAACGCTCGCCTTTTTTCAAAAGCCATTCCAACAGTAATCGTCGTATGGTTGTGAAGAGTTCGCAATTGGAGCGCCTTTATGGTGGCTCCAATTTTTGTTAAGTTTTCCTATTTCAACGTTGACGCTATCTCAAGAATAAATATATCCAATATTGTTTGTGTTACACTATTACATCCGGACCAACAAATAAGGTAATTTATTTTGATATTTCTAAACTTTTTTAGTTTAAGGCGGTTTAAGGTAAAATATTTGAAAATTTTTCCATAAAAATTTCATCAAGTAATTTTTTGCGTATTAAATCCATCTGAGGAGATTTGATTTAACAAGCAATTACTAGTTAATTTAATTTCAAATTACTGAGCTCATATAAAAAAACCCAATAAGTTGTACTTGTGCAATATTTCAAATTTAAAGTTTGAAACTTCAATTCGATCCAGCAATTCCACTTAAAGTTTTATTTTCCAGTAAATGTTATTTGAAAAATTGTCCAAAAACTTGTGCAACAATTTTTAATTACAAATTTTATTACAGATTCGAAAATTGAAACGTCGCCTCTAAAATATCATATTTTGTCACGTCTGTCTACATCATTGGTTTGGAATGAAAATTAAAAGAGCATTTGTCAACAAACGACATGATGGATAGGAAAGCCACAGCGTCAATATTTTATTAAGTTTCTGGTTGATGCAGATATATTTTATGACAGAGTAAGAAATGTTTCAGTTACTAAATCTTACGTTTGTTAAGTTTCTGTTAAGTTTAATCAAAATTACCGATTCAAATCACCGTAGTACTATCGTTTCATCCTTTCCAATTCATCATCCCATATTGTTTTTGAAGTTAAGTTTCTGTTAAGTTTGAGAAATTATTATCGACGACTTCTGTTTCTGTTAAGTTTACGTTAACAAATTGTTAAAATTCGGGATGTTCAAGTTACACGAAATGGTTAAGTTTAACTGTTAAGTTTTTGTTTTAACCGAATTGTTAAGTTTTATTGTTTTTCTTCTCAAACACAACAAGATCTGTTTCCGTTAAAAATCTGTTCAGTTAAATAATGGTTATGTTTTCTGTTAAGTTTCCGGTTAATTTCCAGTTGAGTTTTTGTTAAGTTTTTTTGTTTTGTTTTAACAATTATTGCATGCTATTTTTTCAAAACCTTAAATTTTTCTTTTGTTCTTATTCGTTTTTTTATTTTCTTTAATTAATAAATTATATTATAATAATATATCTTTTTTAAAAGAAATACTTGAAAATATGTTTGGAAAAAATTATTACGTTTGTCATTCAGATCTGCTGTATATTATAATCTACTTTTAGGCAGAATTTCAATAATTATGATTATAGTAGATCAAAATTTAAACGTTATTTTGGATCAAATTCAAATTATTATAAAATAGGACGTAACAAAAAAAAATATATATTATAATATAATTTTTATTTTTCGACTATTCTTTTTTTATTTTTTTTAAACCTTTATTATTTTAGTTTTGTTTTATTTTTATTTATCATTTTATTTTATTTTCAAAAATCACATTTTATCAAATCAAATTATAATACAAGCAAATACAAGCAATTATAACCAATTTTCAATCTTTCATTTGCTTTATTCATATTTTAATTTATACTTTTTGTTTGTTTATGCACAATCTATTATTATTATTGTTTTTAATTTGTTCATTGTGTTGTTACTTTCTGTTACTGTTACGTTTTTTGTTATTTTTTGAACATCTTAAAATAACGCTACCGATTCATCCCCGTCCACATCAATAACATCAGTCTTATTTATCAAGTTTTCACAATTTTTGTTTTTTAAGGAAAATTCAAAATTATAACATCATCACTTCTTTTCAAAATTGAATCACCCAAACATTGTTATTATTGTATCTGAATTGTTAAGTTTCTGTTAAGTTTTAAAAATCAAAATTCACCCATTTCGACTATTTTTCAAAAAAAATCCAGATAAACCGTCGAACTGCTTTCATTTAAATGCAGTTTTCTGACTGTTAAGCTTTTGTTTATTTGTTTTACAAAAAAAAATCTATAAAAATAATCATGGATTTAGTACCAACTTAGTAGTAATTTTTTATTATTAACAATTTTTGGTTTTTATTTTTTATATTTCAAAAATGAAAATTTGTATAATACCTCATTTTTAATTTTAATTACGAAATAAAATCGTAATTTTGTTTGTAATTTATATTATTGTGTGTTTTATGTAGATTTAGAAACTTTTTGTGTCATTAATAATAGGTTTTGTAAGCTTTTATAATTTTAATATCTTGCAGACGAGGGTTGAGATAAAATATTAATACACCTGCAAGTTATTATGTTAAGTTAAATTAGAATTAGTATAAGTTTTTTATAATTGGTTTACCGTGTGCCTTAACTTCGTAATAATTTTCGTGTGCGCTTTTTGCTACTACTCGTTAGTTTAAGAAAACACAAGTTTCAATTTTTGTTAGCTTTTTCTACTTCGAACAAAGAAGACGATGTTCAAAGATTAAAACTTTTCTTCGTTCGTAGTAACTACAAAGGTTGAAATTTAACGTTTTTACCTTTTGTTGTGACCAAAATTGGTTTAGAAACAATGTTTGAAAAAAAAAGTAAATACTAAAAATTGTTAAGTTTATAAAATACTTCAGGGGACTCTACACTTGAATTTCAGTACAATGCTAATAATAATAGTGTAAAATACATTGTTTAATGTTTAAAACCAAAACATAATACAGATTACATTAATTTAACAGTACCACTTAATTATTATAATTTATAACAAATATTTTTTTCTTATGTGGAGTAAAATAATAATACAAATTGTTGTCGTTATATTGTTATTATTGTTAAGTTTGTAGTATATTGTTGAATTTAAGTTTTGTTATTTTTTTGTAAATATTGTAAATACTTTGTAAATAGAATATTGTGGTGTGCTTTGCAAAAAAATAAATATTTATACTGAATTAAGTTTTCTATTAGTTATTTATGGTAATATGCACAGTACAAATACTTCCATTCCAAAGTTGTTATCTAATAGTTAGTGTGCAAGTTTAACAACAATAATAAAATAAATTTGAAAATTTTATTCGAAAAGACAAGGTTAAACCAAAAATATTTCTTTGAAAAGGTCAACAAGTGCAGTACTAAAAGTTTCCTCATTGATTAGATAAATCTGAAAAAATTATTTAGCCGTTGCGGTTATGTTACAAACTTACAAAATTAACCACAACCACTAAAATTTAATTTTCAAGTAAAAGTTTAATCTCCTATATACATTCATTAGTATGTAGCACTTAATTATTCAAACATGATCTGAATGATGTTAACAATGTGAACTATGTGCAAGTAGTATCTGGTTGTTCATTTAATATAGTACACATACGAGTAGTACATTTTACCTACTACTATACAGACATCCTACGAATTCATCACAATTTAATTAATCACATTGTACAAAGTCTCTTTATTTTTCTCAGAGCATAAGACTTAAATGTATTGTGGAATAGTGTTAGATGTACTTAATCATAAGTATTGCATTGTTTAATATATTAGGCTTTTGGGCAAGTGAGTACAGTAAATTTAGTGCTTCTAATTCATCATGTTGACATAACATGTTAAAGCTAAAATAGAATCTTAGCATTCCGTAGATCTATATCAAGAAAATGTACACTTATTTATAAAATCAACAACATATAAATCGGAATCGTTACAATTTTAGTTAAATAAAAACTTAATATTATATTTAAAAATAAAGCAATGTCAAAAAGTAATCCTTTCGTCCTGATTATACCGAATGGAAATTACAATTTTCATTTGCAATTAAGAAAAGCGGAAATTAAAAGTTCCAGGAGATATGGAAAAAATAATGCAAAAAGGTTAAGATGTAATGGATAATATTAAATGAGTTAAATAGACTCAAAATCATATAATAATCAAGTTTCTTCTCGATCGCACAAAATTTCATTAGTGGCTATTTTAGTTATCACTAACTTATAAAAGTGTAGTTTAATTTAATGTCGTTCAAAAATGCACAGATGAAAAGCTTTAGCACACAATCGATAAAGGTGAGTTGCGACCCATAAGCCACTACATTTTGCGATGGGTGAGTCCCAGCTGGAGGCGCTTTAACCAGATATGTTTGACCCAGGTTAGTCGCCGATCTAGATGGAATCCTAGGAAATATTTTACTGTTTCTTGTACTGGAAGGATATCATCATACAATACTACGCTTGTGCAGGTTCCCGTTGTAAGGGTAAACGTGGTATGCACCGACTTTTTGGTGTTGGCTTTTATACACCATTTCTTGAGCCAATCTCCTATCTTATTTGTGTGGACTTGTAGAATTTAGGATACACGAATTGGGTTTGATCTGATTCCAATATGATCGTATCGTCCGCAAGCGTGGCTGTTTCAGTGTTTTCAGTCTCCGGCAAATCTGCAGTAAACAGGAGATAGAGAATGGGTCCAAGGACGCTACCTTGAGGTACTCCGGATCGGATGGGCTCCAAGGCTGAATAAGCTTCACCAACTTTGACAAGAAAATACCTGTTCGATAGATACGATATCAAAAGGCTACTGTAAGATACCCTGTCAAACGCCTGCGACATGTCTACAAAAGCAACTGAGCAGTACCTCTTACTTAATTCTAGGTCAGTTCTGATCTTTTTTATAACTCGATGCACCTGCTCCACCGTTCCGTGTCCTTCTCTAAATCCAAATTGGTGGTCTGGGATTAAATTCCTGTCTTCTAGGATATGCTTCAGTCTTTTTAGAAACAGTTTTTCAAAAATTTTGGATAGGATGGGTAGTAGACTTATAGGTCTGTAAGAAGACGTTTCAGCCGAATCCTTTCCCGGTTTATGGAACATGATCACTTGCTCCACCTTCCACTGAGATGGGAAATGGCCTTATCTAAAGATTGCGTCGAATATGATTCTAAGTAATTATTTGAAACCATTTTCTGGTAGGTTCTGTAGAATCTTTACAGTTATTAGATCATACCAGATGCTTTCTTTGGTTTTGTTTGTTTGAAGATTACATTTTTTATTTAATTCATTTTGAATTTTTTTATTTGTGGGTCCATTATTTGGTTTGGTACTGCGAATAGCTGTTATGTGGACTAATCTTCTTCAAGTGAAAATGTTTCCCTTGGTGAAGGTTGAAATACCTTTACTAAGTGTTTTCCCAATAAACTTCGGTTTTCCTAGTCAATTCCACGTTGCTTTTTCTAATTGGTTGATAAGGCACGCGTGAATTTTCATAAGGAGTAGTATATTGATTCAGTAGCTGAGAGGTTTTCAAGGAAATTCTTGATGCACTTACTTTTGTGGTCATTTAGCAATTTTTTGAGCTATTTCGTGACTTCATTTAATTTTGTTTTATCGATTGCAGAGTGGGATAGGTGCCAAAATTTTCGTAATCTTCTCTTATGTGCTATTTTCTTTTATACCTAGGGGGAAAAATCCTAGTTTATCAGTATGAGTGTTCCACTGTTTTGTCTATTTCTTTTGCTGTGTGTAATCAGATGTTGAGGTCTATGTTACAAGAGAGGTCATTTTTGAATTTTTCTTGATTTGCATATTTGTTGCATAATATAATGTAAGTGGTTTATTAACTTTGAAGATACAGGCATTAAAGGTGACTAGGAGAGGATTATGGTCAGATAATAGATCTAAGCATGTGTGTCTACTTTTAGGTAATTGTGGGAGACTAGTGATGCAAAAATCGAGTATGCCAGGAATGGACCACCTCTTCTTCTACTTTTAGGTATGAGTAATTGTGGGTAATTTAAAAATAAATATACGTAACAGGTTATATTTTTAATGTTCACATGTGAATGCCAAATAAACTGTAGCGTTTTTTGTTTGTTAAAAACACACCCTTTAAGTGCCACGGTAGCTTTTTCGTCGGTAAGCATAAAGTAGACTATCCCAGTTAGCAGATTCCTGTGGTGAACATTTGTAAAACCAGCCCGGTCGGAATTTCTTATCGCTTGCACCGCGATTACCATACAAAATTTTAAATTTTTCCAACTTCCTTCAAATTCAATCAATTTTAGAAACGTTCTATAATTCCTCCTTAGCAATATTCTAAAAAGAAATCAAACACTTTTCTCCACTACTACTTCTTGTTTATTTAGTTATAAAACTTTCATTTTACAAACAATTTCACTCAGCTCAAAATTTCACAACCGCTCGCCTTCACGAAGTCTTCATGGCCTTCAAAACCCACAAAACCCACAAAATTCAAAAACTTTACAAAATCAAACTTTTCTTTTCAAATCAAACCTTCCAAACAACTTTGTTTGTTCCATACTCAAAGTGAACACAACAACACACTCTTTAAGTTGACGAAAATAATATATTGTCATTGTTGTTTCTTCATTAATAAATTAGAAATTTGTTCGAGCATTTCCTAAAAGTTTGAATATTGTTTATTTTAAAAATTTTATAAAGAAGGATAAATACCCATGTAGCACACAATGTTGGCTCAATATTGGTCCAATATTGAAAATATATATTGGGCCAATATCGAGATGTGAACATTTTCCAATATTGGTACAATATTGGCTTCCAATATTGGCGCAATATTTATTTCCAATATTGCGCCAATATTGAGATGTGAACATTTTCCAATATTGGTGCAATATTTATTTCCAATATTGCATTTTAGAAAAAAATTGCAGAAAACCATTTTTCGACTGCATTAATTTAATTTTATAAGTTATATGATACACCAGCTAGCAACCCTTGGAATTATTTCTTCTACACGACCCCATTTTTTCTTTCCTGTTAGAATCGTTATGATACTTTTTCGTAGAATGACTGGACTACGTAGGGTAAAACAGAAAGCCTACACAAATTAAACATCCGTAGGAACATATTATGTACTTTAGTGAAATTTATGTGTAGGATTTTAGAAAGTTGTTTACTTCATCAAAGGACTATCCAGCCCAATGTTATCAAAGTATTTTAATTAATTTCAACTCTTCATAGGAAGAGCTTTATCAGCTGGACAGGCTAGGAAATTCATCTTGATGGTCTTCAGAATTTTGGGTGGTAAACGAAAACTGTGTAAACTTTTTATCTGTTAAATAATAGTAGGTAATTTATTTAAAAATTTTAAATTTTGAATTATCAAAGTGGCGAACATGTTTAAAAAAATTTACCAACAATTTTCAATATTTTAAGGACTTTTTGAGTTTTTGTGTTTGCCAGAATGGTACGACAAGAACGCTCTCTCCCAATATGGCTTCAGAGCGAAGCAAATGCGAAAGTTAAGGCTCCAAGTAAATTTTATTGTCAAGTCCGAAATATTGTGCAAATAAAATGCGGTTTTGTTAATAAATAATCATATTAGTATCCTCAAGTGTTCGAGATTGTTTTCCAAGCAGTATAAAGTAGAAAATTAATTTTTCTTTAAATTTAATTTATAATTAAAATTATTTCCTTTTCAACGAATTTGTTTATTGTTAATTTTATGTCTGGGAGCTATATCTGAGATACAATATAATTCTGTAGAGGAATTTGAAACATTAGCTATATAATTAATGCAAATGTCAGCAGGTATGTCGTCATTTTCTTCAACGCTGAATTTGAGGCCCCCTTAATTTATTACTTAATTTATTACTACAGTAAAGATGAATTTAAACCTATAGTTTAAGAAATACGTTAAATATTATATTACCCTTTGACTTTCTAACACAAAGTTAAAGATAGGTGGAATCTCGTCAATCCATTCATGCGTATCAATTGAAATAACCTAATTTAAAAAAGATTCTTAACCTAATTTTCAAAATAAATTTTTTTAAATTGCAGTACAAAATAGCACATGTCGGGGATAATTCAGTATAATTTTTATCTTCCAAGTTATCAAAAATCACTTGACTTCACGAAATGATTTTTGGTTCAGAAATTTTTAATTTTTTTGAATTAAAATACATTTAATTTTCGTTTTCGCTGACAATGGTAAAAAAATTTAATTTTTTTATTTACTTGTGCATTTCTTACTATCCTTTTAATTAAATATGTGATATATAATGTTTTATTTATAAAAGTTTATACTAGTCAATGCGTAAGAAATTTGTTTGTGTAATATTATGCACATTATTTTGTTCGTGTACTATGCAGATTTTTGTAAAACTACATTTTTAAATAATTCCACAGGATAACTCAAAAAATAATCAATACATTCTATTCATCTTGAACTCACTCGATTCATAATTAAATTATATTGGCGGTTTTGCTACAAGAATATTGATAGTCCAGTCAAATAAGCAGAAAAAAGGGGCAAACCTCGGAATGAAAGATAATAAGCTGAAATTTTGCACAAGTCTTTGTTTTGACATTATAAACGTTGGCTCAAAAATCTCAATAAATCTCGCGCCGGCGTATTGAGATATTAAAGGTCAAAGGTCACGAAAATCAGTTTTTTGCAGATATCTTGTTTCCTTTGCTCTAAATGACATTTTGAGTTATTACAAAAGTTGTAGAGCATAAAATTCTCTACAAATTTGGTCTGAAATAATATTTTATACAATTAACCATTATTGAGATAGAGCGCAATAAGTGAGAAGCGCTTAGCTGTATATGTGACAGAGCGCTAGGTCAGCTGCGGAAACCAATACATAGTACGGTTTATGTGGTTAATTATTTACTAAAAATATTATAATTATGAAAAACCTTAGTTATTTACTAATTAATAAATAATATTTATATAGTATATTATTCATAAATAAAACATCATTTTAATTACGGACGACACGGCTTTAAAAGCTTAAATTAGTGCGACGTATAATGTAAATGGCAAAGACGTATTATGCGTCATTTTAACTGAGAAAAAATCATAAGTACCAACTATGAGAGAACCAATGACTACATAAGACAAGAAGATCATTTTTAAAAAAAATTTTTGGTATATAAGTTTGAATTCTCATTTTGAATATTTATTTAAATCGTGCTCAATTTGAATTTTTTACCATCATAAAGCAATTCTAAGACACTACCAATCAAATACTTATATTTTTATATAAAAGTAACTAAATAGTATATAAAGTGAAGGATAATTTAAAGTGACTAAAAGACTAAAAGTGGAACCAAAAAACTTTTATAATTTTTTAAAAATATGTAAAATAATTTTATAAATTTATTAATTAAGTAATCATAAATGCTTAGACTTCATACATGTTACGAATAATTTTTTTTTTTTATTATTTTATACATATTGTAGATAGAATCAAGTTTAAGATAGAATTTTTTTTTTAACTTTTTACTCCCCCGGTTTTCTTGTCGCTTGTTTGGAAGACTCGGGTCAGTCTTCGTGCAGAGGGGGGAAATGTCGTGAATAATTTCAACATCCAAAATTATTACCAAATTAAAAATAAGATTAAAGTCGTAATGGGTTGAAATTATTCACATGAAACATTGAACCCCAGGTTGGTTGAACTTTCATCGGCTTCCGTGGGAAGTTCAATCAACTACAGTGCAATTTATAAATTGCAATAATGCAATTAAAAGCAAACAAACCGTGGCGTGACCGGATCCACGTAAGCAAAATATACCCGGGCTCACCGATCAGGCGATTAGAAAATCAGGTGGGAGTCGAACACATAAATATATCGAATCGATTGATGAGGGATAGTTATCGGCAGTGAGAGTGCTAGCGAGTGCCCGTATCGTGGTGTCAAAGGTCGGTTCGTTAGCAGGCTGACTAGAGATCGCTATCCTTCCATCCAGTCGTCATTCAAAATAAGATGATGATCTTATTTATGTAAGTAATTTTTACATATATTTGTAAACTGAAACATATTAGGGAAATTAGGAAATAAATGTATGAAAAGAATAAACCGATTGTTATTTGACTAAGTGAGAAAGCTACCCCCCACAACAACCAACATGGAACAGTTTTGGTAATTAGGTACCAAGTATTAGGGCCCTAGGACACAACGGCCTTAAATACGACACTTTTATTAATAATATTTAGTTAATTTCTATTAACAATAAGACATGAAAATGAAATAGTTTAAATGCATTTCAATTACATCTTTATCTATGATATTTATATTTAAGTATTATATTATATCTATTATTATTGGAACGAGACGATGTGTTAGGAAAACTAGTAAAAGATCGCATACTTTTTGAACATGACTTGATAACTGCAGAAGCAAAATACCACACTACTTGCTATTCCAATTTTTTAAATCGAGTACCGTCTGCAGATAGAAAGCATCGCCAAGATGATCAAGTCATAGAAGCAATGAAGGAGAGTTTTTGTTATATAGAGAATAACGAAGATTCACAATTCACATTAAAAGAGCTTAAAGATATCCCTACGGCGTATGTACCAAATGATAAGACAATCATTTCTAAATTTAGAGAAAAATATTTAACTGATATAATAATCAGTGGTGTGATGTACTTTTAAAATAATAACATAACGTAAATACGTTATGTTATTCTATAGTGTTTTTCGCGAAACGGTCTCACGTATCATTTTAACAAGCCGCTATTATTATAACGTGAACGTTATAATAAAGGTTTTCCTAACCGTTATAGTGCGAAATATAACGGGTGAAATTTAGGTGCATTTATATTTCGCACTATAACGGTTAGGAAAACCTTTATTATAACGTTCACGTTATAATAATAGCGGCTTGTTAAAATGATACGTGAGACCGTTTCGCGAAAAACACTATAGAATAACATAACGTATTTACGCTATGTTATTATTTTAAAAGTGCATCACACCACTGATTCAGTGGTTGGATCATTCACCATTATATCTATTCGCGATACACAGGTTAATATAGTATCAAAAGCTTGGTACGAGAATAAAAAAAGTACTCCCGAAGAAGAACGGTTACGGGTAGTAGAAGCTGCTGCAGCGATTATTAGAGAAGATATTCGATTATCTATAGTTGAGGTTGAGACCAAGTCTTATTCACCTCCAAGTAAAATGCTGGACGATATACTAAATGAAGAAATATCAGAAACTTTATTACATTTTCTAAAAGAAGTTCTCATTGAGAAATTACAAGCTGTTAAAATCGCTACAAAACAAGCCAGAGATGATGCTGATGTTCTTATCGTCGAAACTGCCATTGCAGAATCTGAACATCAAAAGACTGACGTCATCATAGGAGAAGATATTGACCTGCTAGTTATTTTAATAGGGCGTACTCAATCACACCATCAAGAAATTTTCTTGAAAAAAATTGGCAGGGGGAATGTGAAGACACAAATGTATTCCTCCTAAAAGCTTCGACAAACATCCTCGGTCTAAAACACATATTTTATTTTTGCACGCCTTCAGTGGATGTGACACAACATCTTCGCTTTTTTAATAAGGAAAACTGTCAATTAATTATTAAAATGTTCGAGAAACATTCTTATATGGATCAATCTGCTCAAGTATTTCAGCAAGAAAGCTGCCCTCCAGAAACATTGTTTGAAAATGGAGTACGCGTCTTTTTAGCAATGTATAATGCTCCACAATCAGGACACAGTATTGACGATTTTCGATATACGCAATTTATCAAATCAACAAGACTCAAAAAAGCGGTGCAGTTATCATCTCTTCCACCTACAAAGTGCAGCAGCTCGACAGCATATCAATCGTGTCTACTACCAGATCCAAACTTGGTTAGGGAATGATTTACGGGATGGGTATTGGAAAATGAAACCCTGTAACCGACACCCACATTATTACCACCAGCACCAGATGAACTGCTCACTACAATATTTTGCAATTGCAAGAAGGGCTGTGGTTCGGGTTACGGATGTAGAAAAGTTGGGTTGCAATGCTCCTCAGTTTGTAGTCACTGTAATGGACAAGCATTCTTCAACGCTTCATCGCATCCAAACGATCTTGATGAAGAGAGTGTACCTGACGTACTTGAATATTTAGAGCCAAATATAACGGATAACGAGGAAGATGATGACAATGATTGGAAATTCAAGTTGAGAGACAAGAAGAAGAAGACGATGACGAACAAGAGGATTATTAATATAATAATAAGAAAAAGATTCTCCTCACATTTAAACTTGTATTGTAACAGATTTACTATTATTGCTGATGATAAATAAAATTATTATTAAAATAATTAAACGAAAGCCTTATTTTTGAATAATAATATATAAATTGTGACGTGATTTTTACATACGCCGACTAAAGGCAATTTTAGTCTAGAATAATATGTTTTTAAATCGGGTTTGTACAAAAATTTCGTAGTTGTACCTCGTATTTATCAAATAGAGTGGTTATTCATCGAGACATGAGTATTTTTCCGTTAAATAATAAATACTAGATTTTATGGGATTACTAAATTAAATGTCAACATCATGGTCAAAAGTAAAATGATATTTTTAGTCAAGTACAGCTGCAAATAATAAAACGAGACCCAAAAAGCAATTATAGTACAGGAAAGGCCTAGTTTTGGGAAAACTAATATTATTTAGTTAAGCCGGTCTCGAGTTTTATGGCTTTTTCAGAGAAGAGAACAAAGAAGCGGCTGTGAGTTAAGTCATCGGGTCGGGCACGAGTGCGTGTGAACGATTTACCAAAAAGTACCGCGCGTCACAATGTCGCGTTTAAAATTACCAAAAAGCACGTATATCTATTATTCACAAACTCATTAATAGGTTTTAAGAAATCATAAAAATTGGGGGAGTGATTAGAAAAAAAGGAAGAGGGAAATCCAAAATGAGATCTCTCATTGGATGGGACTCTTCCTAAAAATTAGGAAATTTATGTTAACGAGTAGAAGGGAACAGGCAGATCGACTCACTCGGCAAAGTGGTTCTGCTCAAGTAAGACGTACCTAATTTGGGAGATCACTTTGTAAAACGTTTAACATCTAAGTTTTCGGGTCAAAAATAGTTAAAGTACTCGGCAAAGTGATTCTGCTCAAGTAAGACGTGAAGTCTTATAAATCCATCTAACTTGTGAGATCATTTTGTAAAACAAATAACATCTTGTTTTCGGGTCGCAATCGCAAAGTTTAAGTTAAAGATTCGACGGTCAGTACTTATAAAAATTATTTTATAAGTATTGAATACACCAAGAACACCTAAATCGGTAGTCGAATCAAAAGTAATATTAGGAATTGTTAGTGAATAAAGACATTATTTTAAGAGTTAAAGTAGTGAAGTTCGTTAATAAACGAGTGAACTTATCACGTTTTATTTTAAGAGTGTATAAAGCCGATCGTTAATTATATTTATTAAGAACATTTAGCGTCTGGAAGAATCGAAGTTATTAAGTTTTAGTCATCCAGAATAATTAGAAAATTAGTTCTCGATGCAATTTTAGCGCGAATTAGCGGGATTATACTGTTTAAGGTGAATTAAATGTTTATGTTTGAAACATCGACGTGGCCCAGGGGTGCAAGTAAAGCGTACCTTGATTTCAGATACTTTTAAGTCCTTCGGTTTATCAAAATTCTGACCTAAAGTTCATAAGAAATCCACATAATTACGTGCGTAATATTATAATTTCAACGACGTGAAATCACCGTAGTGATTAATTGGGTTAAGCAAAAATAATCCAAAAAGAATGAACATTATTGTGCGAAGAGGCGTATTTTATCTGATAAAAATTATTAAGTTGGGAGTTCATTCATATTATACACATTTAAATTAATAATTCGTGTGAAACCATCATAGAGTTCAAACACCGTATTTAACATCTTTTGTGGCCAAGGAGCCGTTTCATCAATCAAATCAAGGATCGACACTATCAAATCTATTGCAGTTCAGGAATATCAACAACGAGTGAATCATTGTGTAAGACGCCAATCATCAATAGTAAGTGTTAATTTGTTATTATTAAAAACGCATAATTTTCAAGAATCGGTGTGAAGTTTATTTAATTGTTGTTAGGTTATTTAAAGTTTGCCTAAGTTTATTCAAGTTTTGTACTAATTTCGTTACATATATTTCATTAGAAATATATGGATGCGAGTAGCTGACGAAATCTTTGCTTTTAAATTCAGAAATTAAAGAATAGGGTTGTAATCCAAATCGTCATAAATTTAATTATTAACTCTAGTTTTGCCTATGGTACATTTGGGATTTTTTATTGAAATTAATGGAATTTTAATTTGATATAAAGATTAATCAGTCAGTTACTCAAATCATTAAAATTATTATTGTCAAAATCATTATTTTATTAGCATTAAGAACCTTTAGCTTTGCATCGAGCTCGAATAATTTTGATAGGTTTTATTATTAGGATCGATCAATGTTTTTGGCATTGAATGTAAGTAAGTTTGTATTTTGAAATTATCTTATTATTATATATTTGTTTTACAGTTTTTCATTTGTTTTTGTTGCGTAACTGTGTTACGAGATTTATTTTACAGGATATTCCATATTGTGAGACTCAATAGATTTACGATAGTTCATCGTCCCTTGATAAGTTATTTCGAATCTTTTCGCTAAACAATTTTTATTCATTACCTACAAAAACTATTAATTCCATACCATCAGCCGTGCGTGGATAAAGGGGATAAACCGTGTTCTCTGTTACATCGTTTACCGATCCAGGCAATTAAGATCAGGAGCGGGCCGGAATTAAAATTAACAGAGTGGCGCCATTAGTAACCCCACAACATCGGGTTTATCAGTCGAGCATTGTAAATAGTAACCAGCGACATTACGCCATAACACTTTTTTCCCGTAATTTTAGTAAATAAAGAATCTACGCCGAAAACCACTGAGTTAGTTGAGTGCTTTCCTAAAGTGTCATAACCTTTATTACGTGATCGAGGGAAAAAGGGCGTAGTGTGAAATTGGCACGTAATAAAATATTATTAATTAGTAAATAATTAAGGTTTTTCATAATTATAATATTTTTAGAAAATAATTAACTACATAAACCGTACTATGTATTGGTTTCCGCAGCTGACCTAGCGCGCTGCCACATATACAGCTAAGCGCTTCCCACTTATTGCGCTCTATCTCAATAACGGTTAATTGTATAAAATATTGTTTAAGACCAAAGTTGTAGAGTATTTTATGCTCTACAACTTTTGTAATAACTCAAAATGTCATTTAGAGCAAAAGAAACAAGATATCTGCAAAAAACTGATTTTCGTGACCTTTGACCTTTAATATCTCAATACGCCGGCGCGAGATTTATTGAGATTTTTGAGCCAACGTTTATAATGTCAAATCAAAGACTTGTGCAAAATTTCAGCTTATTATCTTTCATTCCGAGGTTAAATGCTTATTTGACTGGACTATGATAACTTTGTTGTAGTTTTATATTATGTAGGTATGGATGTACAGGGTGGTTCAATTTCAATATGCTTCTTATGGGGACATCGGTAACTATAGGAAAAAATATCGAAAAATGGATGGCGCATCCTCGATCGCATTTTTGAGAAAAAACTCAATAGCGAAAACCGAAATTCTCTATCTTTTTTTGTTTTTGGGTTATAGCCAAAAATTAAATTATTGCAATTTTCGATAAATAATGGATATCTCAAATGTTTTTGAAGTTGCCAAAACGGTGTTAACACTTTCTTGAGACACTTTTTTAAGGGCGACAAAATAGACTAAAGAGATTTTAAATATCTAAAGTTGTGTTTTTTTAAATAGAAACCATAGTTGAATATGACATTTTCAAATAGCGTTTTTATCCTCTTTTCAATGATTATATAACATGTGGGGTCCATCATTTGAAATTATTCCCAGTTTTTTTAAACAGCTGGACTACTTGTCTTACACGATCAAGCACGAAAAATAGTGACGTCGGGACCAAATAAATATTTGTCCGCCCTAAACTACCAGTAATTATGAAAATCGTTGTGACGAAATATTGTAATTTAGGAGACTAAGTTTAATGTTGCGTTCATGCCAGCATTATCAACATTTGTACGAAAGGCATGCAATATGCAATAAAAGATTGAAAGTAAATAAAAATGCAGTGCCGGATGGAGGAATATTGTGAAATTACAATATAATGAGGAACTTATTAACAAACACAAAAATGTGTTACAATTGGATGCTTTCGAATGATCTGTGAGGTCATTATATCAGGGTGCCGATGCCGGGAGCATTCATCGTGATTTCTTGATTCCTTACATATTTTATCTTTGAAAAAACGTAGTTTAACATTGATTTATGTATTATATGGAATCTTATACCACCTTCCATTTTATGTCTACAGTTGGTTGCTAGACAATTACGTAAGTGAAACAAATTACGTAATTTCGGTTCTCAAGACTAGATCAACCTTTATATTCCAGATTTCTTCGGGATTGGGTGAAACAAGAGAAAGTTGTCAATGCTAATGAATATTTTTGGTATCCTCAAAATTTTATAAAAAGATTTCCTTGAAATGTTTTATGATGGATATCCTAGCATAAATGCAGTGCAAGTAGGTATACTACATTCATATTTGCATTTATATTATACTGACTTTCCAGGCCCTTATAATAACATAGATAGCAAGATAATATAGTTAATTATAATATGTATTATGCATTTACATGGTAATAGTAGCTGACTTGTTGTACTTTTGTTGTTAATATATTGATCTCTAGTTCCATTTTTGATATTATGAACATAATACACTGCTACATTCTGTGTTTTGTTTTATTTTGGTCTTTTTGTCTTTTTGCAGTTAAAGGGGTTCTATACTGTCTTCAAAATGAAAGTCTATAATATTAGCCCAGGGCTATAGCGGTCCACATACATAGTCACTTTGAGCTTTATGCCGGTTTTGCAAGTCAGTTTATTGATTTTAAAACTAATCATATGTGGGGATACTCGTACACTGAAAAAAAAAAGGTACGCCATATTGATGAACACCATTCATCAAGTTAAATTCATCGTAATGATGATGATAATTATCAATATGATGTACAAAAACTTAGATAAAATAATGAATTTGATTTCATCAATTTATTTTCATCATGGAGATGAAATAATCATCAATGTGCTGTACCAAGTCATCGATGAGGTTTAAACAATGATGAATGATTCATCAATACAATGAATTTTATTTCATCGGTTTATTTTCATCATCGTGATGAAATATTCATTGACTGTTTTTTTCAGTGTAGCTTACTAATCCAACATGTTACTGAAATTTATTTGATATTGTTATTTCTGGTTAAGCCAAAACCGGCCAAATCCAGAATGAATGAAGTAACAGTTACCTTGTTACGGTTTCCTTCCACACCAAATCTAAATTCCTTCCAAGTATACTATTCATACGACCATGTCACAAATACTTCATTTTCAGATACTGTCATTGCCTTGCGAATGCGAGGTACCGGGTTCAAATCCGGGGGTCAAACTTTCTTATAAGTAGTCTCCGTATTTCCGTAGGCACGTGAAACCGGTGGTCCTCCTGGGTTAATGAATTGCCATCATTAACATAAAAAAAAACAACTAGCACATCTGAAGGCCAGCACAGCAGGCTAATTAATGGATATAAAATATTTATATGCTCATAGAACTAACACTGCCAAGAAAATGATGCAGATGTTGGAAATAATAGTTTTAAAAGAAGAAGAAATACTTTACGTCCGCTTCACTGCGTTAGGTGGCTATTCTGTATCCCTAGTGGATAGAGTATATCCTAATATAACTTATTCATAGGTAGTATAAATTAAGTCCAAATTAAAGACAGTAGCTGTGCCTAACTAAACATAAACAAAGACTTACATATTTAAACATCTGACAGGTTTCGTATATTGAACCAATCGATCCAAAGTTCATCATCCTATCCTTATACCAATCTACCTTTATTATTACTGAATCTGTCACTTTATCGTGTTAATCACGACAACTGTTATTCTAATTAATTTGGTATAAATTCTCTTCCTTACAGAAATCTTACAATAATTGTAAAATTATATAAGCAAAAGTAAAACCAATTTCACTGTCAAGACAAGTTACAAATTGCTTACAATTATGTCTATTTCCTAATATTGCAAGATTTAGAGCTAATCGTGACATAATGCATCGTCAGCTATACTCTGCAGCATAGTGATGATTTGAAACAATACAATTTCAAACCTTAAATGTAGATACGATTGTCTATAACTCAATGGACAGTAGGTACAATAAATTATATTAAAAGTTTCCATTAGTAGTTGTACTACGAGAAAATCGAAAAGCAATTTTCTTTGAAGATTTAAGTGTTTTGTTGTAATAGATTTTATGGTGATGGTAGCAAATAATTTAAAAAGGGATTTTTCACCTCCGCACCACCTACTGGAAGTAAATTCTAGTTTATGAAAAAGGAATTCGATATAATGTTTCTAGACAAAATCTGTTATTTTGAATTGAAATTCACATTTAATTAATGAAATATTACAACTTTTAGCTGTCACTGCAAATGTTGTAAAACACTTGCTATTCAGATGAAATAACTTAAAGTAAGTTTCTGTGTATTTACATAATACAGCCAAGCAGCTCGAAAGGTTAACGATGTTTTAATAAATGTAAAATGTAAAGTGGAAAATATTACTAAGTACTAAAATTCGTAAAAGTTCAAAGTTTCTTTATGATTAGAAGACTTATGGAAATGTCAATGTGAAGCAGATGTGTCTAATATTAAAAAGATAATGGAGTTTAATTTTCTAAAATCTTTTTGAGCTAAAAATTTAAAATGCATAAGTCACCCTGTCTTCACACATATGTGATGATGCTCGCTGTGCTCGTCCTTGCGCAGCAAACATTCATTAAGAGTTCGAGACGAAACAATAAGTTTAGCATTTAATTCCGCATTTAGTTAGGTATGTTTTCAGATTAGGATTCCACTATAATTAACAAATTGCAATTTAAAGTAACGTTTTTAGTTTGATGTTGTCGGTTGCATAAGTAATCGTTAACTGCGGTTAACTGCGATAAATCTTGCTGTAAGAATTTACGTCGAGCGCACGTACCGTTAATAGAATGAAGCAACCAGGAGGGTTTTACCTAAAAAATTGAAACTGTACAATCGAATATTTCCTAAATGAATCGATATAAAATAATCGATAATCCTGAATTTTCGGTGCGAACTATCGACTTGAAGGTATACGTCGAGAAAGATGCCATTATTGGTTTCTGATTTGTTGAGAAGGACAATGACGAGTGAAGGAGAGTCTGTCGCGTATGCTGCTATAATTTTGTAATTTATTTTGAATTGTTTTAAATAAGTCATAATTTGGGACTACTATTCGTCGTTTTAGAAAACAAACGAGGGAATCCTTAACTATTTTTATGGTAATTGGCTATAATACTTCCCTGATCTGGAATTATCGTCGTAAAAGTAGTTAATTGGAGATTCAGATTTTTTCGATAACATGCAATTTTAATTTAAGCATTACTTCGTTGGAATTTTATAGATCTTTTAGAGTTCTCATATATGTCTTCGTATCTGGTCGTTACACTTTATATAGTTTAGATAAAAATTACGCCAAGAAGTGCCGTTTTACAACTACATAGGTACTCTGTTGCTGATTTCAAGAATATAGCTCTAATAAAAGGGTTTAACGATATGAAAGTGCACAAAATTCTTCTGAAATCTAATATTGGGAAACAATTTTCTAGACAGTTTAATGCCCAAGTCATTTAAAAATTTATATCTTAGCTTTGTCGAAAGATTCTGAAAGATATAGGAAGCACTAAAGAATTTCAGACGAGATCGAATTCAAAATTTATGGGAATGCGCTCATCAACGGACATTCCTCTAACTAGTAGTTCCAGAAATCTGCCATTATAACACCAAAATAAAACTGGTTCCTACTATCAAAACGTTAGATAACACAGATGCCGCTAGTAAACACAAACCTGAAATACTGTTGAAAATGTGGGATTTTCAATTTTCCAAAACAAAAAAACTAATAATTTAAGGATAAAAAATACGAAAAACTTAAAATTTGTTAATAAATTAATAGAAATGGTTTTCTATTATATTTAAAAACAAAAATTTTGTATCATCACTATAAATTGGTTCAAAAAGAATTAACCACTGATAAAAAATAATTCAAATAAGGAAAAATTAAAAATATAACTGTCAAAAACTTTGCGTTCAAAATAGGATAAACAAATCCACGTGAGTAAGTTTATTGATTGAAACAAGGGCGCATGGTCTGAACATGGCTTCGCAATGTTGGTTCATTTAAGAATAAGTTTTTTCTTTTGAATTCACGTATTTTTCTTATCAGTTCCTTGTTAATATTTGACACTTTTGGAATAGTGAAAACAAAAACAATTTAAATTTTTCTAAATACGGTTATTTACTTGTCAGTTTATTTCTAATTGATAATAACTGTTAAGTTTGATGTATTGCAATAATTTGTGTCACAGCTTGCGCATTGCCTTTAAAAAATTGGCAAACACGCACTTCTAATTCTGAAAACACAGAATTATGTAATGGTGAGTTAGAGACACAAAAATAATAAAAAGTAAATTATAACTTCTTAATATTTTCGCACATTATTCTTTTCAAATATCGAATCATGGTACACATGCACGTTTCATTTCCATAAAATAGAGGCTATTTAGATTTTGATTTAAGATGGTAGAAAGGGAAAAGTTAAGTACTGAAATTTGTTCATTTTAATCGAAAAAATTTTTCTGTGGATAACTAGTAATAATCAATAAGCGCTAACAATTTTGGCACGGTTCCAAATTCTTTTGAAAGTTCCATTTATTGTTATGACATAAAAGCAGCAATTAAAATTTTATCAACTGGATAATTTAAATTCCTTAGCAAAATTAGGGTTGCTATAAAAATATTACGTATATGTATTAAATTATTTCTATTTAAATGAAATGAGTTTTGTTAGATACGCGAAAAATTTCAATGAAATTAAAGTTATATATTGGGTCAAGGCTTTGGTTTATTTTCTCTAGTAGTACTCAACTTGACAATTACTATCATCTCTCTAAATAGAATACGGAACTTTACATAATATTCAAGCCAATGTCAAGAACTTTTGAACTAATTTTAAAATTGTTTAAATATGCAAACTCTAATCTTTTTCAAACGACATATTATAAAAGAGTAAAAATCATATTTAACCTTTTACTTTTTAAGGATTTTCATTGCTCTAAAAGACTGAACTTTAAATAAATATTTAAAAGTTGACGATCTAAACGAAATCAAAATTTAAATTATTTAACAAAATGATATATAGTTTCAAAATTTTTTACTGGAGCACAAGAACGATTTTATACGTACAGGGTGTCCCAATCATGAATAAAAAAATCTCTTAGGTACTACTAATAGAAAACACTTTCTCAAAAAAAATTGCAAAAACGACCTAGAAATTATTTACAAACTATATACATAGACTATAATCCTTATTATATAGAATCAACGGTTTTCGAGTTATACGTTAAATTAAGCAAATAAATGTTTTGAAAAATATTTCATATTGTAGGTAAATCTATTTAATTAGGAAATTTGGGTATGAATATAACTTGAAAATTGTTGATTTTAGACAATGAAGGATTTAGTATAATTTGTAGATAATTTCGGGTTCTTTCAAAAATTACTGAACTATAGTCTGTTTTTTTAAGAACCCGATAAAAAATTTCTACTTCACGTGGACAACGTGAATGTTAACCAATGAAATTGGTTGAAATTAAATTTCAAGCAAGGTTGAACCCTATTCAAGGTTGAAATTAAATTTCAAGCAATTTCATTGGTTAAAATTCACGTTATCCACGTGGAATAGAAATTTTCTATCGGATTCTTAGAAAAAACAGACTATAAGAGGTATTTTTTTAAGCGCGTCCGAATTTTGAATTTAAGTAAAACAAATAAAAATTGAGAAATTACCATAAAGGTTTCATTTAAAAGCTAACTCTCGAATTACAAGAACAAACTCAGGTTCAAATAAAATTCACTTCAACTTAACTTCGATTTATTAACAATTATCAGATATCAATATTAGTTTACATAATCAACGTCTTCTCTCAACCCCCAACGGTCCAAGAGTCCCTCTTCGACCCCTCGACCGCAAGAATGACCCCTCGTCTTCCCCTCTTACGTCTCACGTCCCAAAGACACCCTCTTTCGAACGTTTTGGTCCTCAAGAATTAAAAATAGCTAACAGCTCGACCATCCTGCAAAGCGATACGTCCTCGGATCGTCAAGGTATCCTTTGCTCCTGGTATGACCTATTCTCGAGAATCCTAAAATCAAACATAATTATGACCAACCTTAGCCTTTTTACTTCTCCTTCCGGTTGTCAGACTATCCTTAATAGAACCTTCCAGTTCTGTATAAGATCTCTCGATCCTTTAAACATAATACTTTGGCGACCTAAAACATTAAAATAAATCAGACCGTCGTCTGAGCCGTTCTATAGTCCCGTCGAACTATCAACAGCGATTAGATACACTAATCCTTCATAAAAAACTATTCTAGTTAGTTATGGTGCTTCAAAACGAGTAGGCACTCGTCCAATTTATTCTTAGGTCTTCTTCAATAGTACAGATGCAATTAGACTTTCTAATTCTTCGTAAATAACCACACAGGTTAAACGGTTCAACTAATCAGATAAACTGATTCCACGTCAACCACACAGGTTAATACGTACAAACTAATCAGGCCCATGCACTGATTTTCCGTAATTGATCTCACAGATTAAACGGGCTTACGCATCAGATTCATGATTTGCCGTAATTAATCACACCGATCAAACGGACCAACTAATCGGACACACCGATTCCACGTTAATCACACCGATTAAGACGTACCAACGCCAATCTCACAGATTAACGTGTCAACTAATCAGATACACTGATTTTCCGTAATTGATCTCACAGATTAAACGGGCTTACGCATCAGATTCATGATTTGCCGTAATTAATCACACCGATCAAACGGATCAACTAATCGGACACACCGATTCCACGTTAATCACACCGATTAAGACGTACCAACGCCAATCTCACAGATTAACGTGTCAACTAATCAGATACACTGATTTTCCGTAATTGATCTCACAGATTAAACGGGCTTACGCATCAGATTCATGATTTGCCGTAATTAATCACACCGATCAAACGGACCAACTAATCGAACGTAAAGTATCACTTTACAAAGATGCAACGTCGAACGATCGGTATTTAGTCATTTAGCATAATAACATTAAAATAAAGGGCATTTCTGACCTGATTCCAATGGAATGTCATCCCTATGTGTGACCAATTTTAAAGTTGTTGCAACGTCGATCAATTTTTTCTTCTTTTCTTGTAATTTGCATTCGAAACTTGAATATTTCGTTCCCAAAAGCTCGTACTGTATATTTTGATGTAAACAATTCGTTGATCCCATAAAAGGAACACCAGCTTGATCACTTATTTTACCGACACCGTATTTCAATAAATATGTCCGTACACACAAGATTGTCCGTTTTAATAATAATTATGGTGCACACAGAAATTATTTCTTTGTGCATTTCACTCGGCACGCGTATTCTGATCTCACTTCTGAACTAAAAGCTAACTCTCGAATTACAAGAACAAACTCAGGTTCAAATAAAATTCACTTCAACTTAACTTCGATTTATTAACAATTATCAGATATCAATATTAGTTTACATAATCAACGTCTTCTCTCAACCCCCGACGGTCCAAGAGTCCCTCTTCGACCCCTCGACCGCAAGAATGACCCCTCGTCTTCCCCTCTTACGTCTCACGTCCCAAAGACACCCTCTTTCGAACGTTTTGGTCCTCAAGAATTAAAAATAGCTAACACATTCTAGAGATAATTTTTTATCATTTAATATTTACATTAATTTTGGGTATAAAGCAGTCCAGCAGTGTCAAATCACAAGAGCTTGGTGTCCAATTAATAGGTACATTGCTCGAAATAAAATTTTCGCCAAATTATTCTTTCAATAAATCCATTATTTCGTTCACCGTATGGCACGGCACGTGTTGCCGTCCTGTTGAAACCACAATTCTTCAACATTAATGTCTCGAAAGAGACGGTCATTGCCTTGCAGCTAACGCAGTTAGATGTGAATGCGGGGTACCGGGTTCAAACCCGGGGAGAGTCAAACTTTCTTATGACCAAGTCTCCATGCTTCGCAGGGCACGTTAAGCCGGCGGTCCCCCTAAGTTGACGAATTGCCACCGTTAACAAAAAAACAGGGCTACAGGCACATCTGAATGCTAGCCTAGCAAGCTGCTACAGGATGTAAAACAACTATAGTCCAAAATCGATCTGCGGACTACTCACCAACCCGTCTGGCCAGCGTGGTAAGTTATGGCAAAAAAACCTACATAATATGGAGAGGCTTATGTCCAGCAGTGGGCGGAAAAGGCTGATAAAGAAAATGTCTCGAAGCTTTGGAAAAAAAAGGTCGCGGATCATTGACTGTTACATGTTGTCCTGCCGCATATTTTAAAGAAATATGCCCATTTTAAGGTAGTAGGTAGCGCAAAAGTTATCACCCTACCAGGATGCTCTCGTTTTTGTAAATCGCTGGCTTATAGAGTTACAGGGTTCTATGTTACAATTTTGGTCAAATTGAGTTATTTGCGTAATAAAGTCCTAAGAGTGCTAATTTACCACCTGAATTTAATCCCAGATTTCTATGTCCATATTAAGATTGTCAATTTTAGGGTTTAGCATAGCCCCTCTCTATGTTAAACCCTAAAATAAAGAATCTTTGAAGCTCATTTCCCAGCATTTTAGTTTTTGTAACATAGAACCCTGTAAGTCTAAGACAGCGAAATGGCTTTTTATGTTATCGCGACTTCGACATTTGTAAGTAATAAAAAGCAGGATACACATAATGAAACCATGGATCGCTATACTCCTCAAAAAACACAGAATAATTATGTCTCTCGTTTGGAGATTTGCACTGCCACACAAGGTCGCCCGATTTGACCGTTCCAGGTTATTTTCTTTAGGGTTTTTTTCGAAGTCACGAGTCTAGACGAACAAGCTACTGACCTTGGAGGCCCTAAAGGTGAACATCTGATAAGAAGTGGAATATTTTAAGAAAAGCCAAAGAAAATGTAGTGAAACGAACCCAACTCTGGGTAGCTGCCACTTAACCGATATTAGCTTTTAACTATTATTATATAAACAAAGTTACTGTCTTAAGACCACGGTGTGGAGTGATGTGATCCCAGCGATGAGTTACGGAGCGGAAATTCTGGGTTCAAGTCGTGGACTTCGCAGAATATCTTAGCCCGGCCTTCCGGTGGACATCCACACGCTGTGGTGAAAAGTTGTAGTAAAACGAGTAGCAAAAGAGGATTAATCCACCTCGTGAAATTAACTAGACGTTAAAATATTAGATTTTAACTGTAAGTAAAGAACAACATACAAGAAAATTTTATTTAAAAACCTAAGAAAACATTTTCTAATCTTTTTGTGACAAGGTACAAACCGAGAGTATTAGAAAAAAAATGAGAAAACTGAAACTACGGGAGTTGGGTCAAAAACAACGTGGTGTTTATTATAAAAGTTGAAAAATATAGTAAAATTAATGAAGATATGGCGAAGTCAATTTGTTACATCGATGTTTCGTGATTCTGTCGCTCGTCAGACAAACCTCACTAGCCAGATTGAAAGAAAATATTTAAAATTAATCGAAAAATTAAAAAACAATTTTTAAAAAAGGGGGTAAAAAATGCAAAAAAAAAACAAACTTACCAACGGAATAAAAAATATAACTGGATTCACCTACACACTTGAAAGAAAAAAAGGTTAGAAAATGTTTTCTTATTGTTTTTAAAATAAAATAAAATACCGCTCCAAAAATATCAAAAATTCGCCAATGGTTACCCAAATTTTACCATAAGGTCTCCATCAAAATTCTCAAAAATATCGCTCGAAAAATAAACTTAATAACTTCCCGTATGCAGGAATAACGCACATAATAACTTGATTACTTTCTGATTCAAATTTGACTTCAGAGAACTCGACAACGGACAAAACTTCGTACGTCCTTCCTTCCAAAATGAAGACCGGAAGGGAACCTCGTTTCTTGGTCCCACTCAGCGAAAACGAAAAATTCTACCCTTATCAAGTAGCTTCGCGAGTAAATAATCAAATTTGCACAATTTTTACACTTTAAGTAATAATTAAGAGGAAAAATCTCATCCAAAAATAAAAAAAATAGTTTTATTTAGGTAAAGGTAAATTTATTCATTGTGGTAAGGAGTGGCTATAATGTGCAGAAACGAATATTCGTTATTTCGTTTATTGTCAATTGGTGGAATGGGGTGTCAAGCTTTCTCCGTCCGCATTTTCCGCGCAAGCCCCAGTTACGTGCCAATCACTATGAATAAAATTACCTCTACCATATAGCCGAAAAACCTAATATAGCAATTCCAATAAAATTTTTAAATTTTAAATTTCCAGAAGGGTCAGTCATCCAATTATCTGAAAGAGGACCAATAAAACCTTACCTTATAAAAGGACCTTATAAAAATTAAACAATCTGTTGTTAGAGCTTCTCAACATTGAAAACTCGACTTAAAGCAAAACTTAACCAGAAAAATTAAAAATTTTCTCTTCCTTTTAAAATCAAAGAGAGAAAATGACTCAATTTTTTAGTAGAATTCTTAAACATATTCGCATAATATATCAAATGGAATATGACAAAATATTATGGTAAATACCAAACCATAGCATTCAGAACCACCATCTTCACAAGTGATAATACTTTATACCACTTTATACTTACGAAGCATTGAGGAAATATATCGAAATGAAGGTTTATTTTGACGTCGGGCTTGCTCCTCGTCTAGGTAAAAAATGTAAAATGCTAACAAACCAAATACCAATTCGCAAGGTTGGTAGTTGGGCTCGGATAACGTTGTAATGCGTTTCAAAACCGATTATATGAGAATGAGAGAGGTTTATTTTGTTCCTATTTGTTCTATTTGTTCAAAATATGTAAGTCAAAGTTTTGACGACGGCGACGCGACGGTCATAGACTGTTGGTTAGCACGATAAACTGGAAATGCAGGGAATCTAGTTCAAATCTAGGGAAAGTAGAACTTGCTTATGACCGTCTTCGGTCGTCGGTCCCCCTGGGTTGATGAATTGGCATCATTGATAAAAAAAACAGGCACATTTGTAGGCCAGCCTAGCAAGCTACCTACCCGATGTAAAATAATTTTATTCTCACAAAACCATACAGTACCAAATTTACTAGACAAGGATTGTAATAACATGACATAGTTCTTTTAGAAGAGAATCAAGTTAAATATGAAATTAATGTAAAGGAAAATGATTTTAGCACTCTTTGCACGCGAATTTCGTAAAACATTTAGCTTTATTGATTGTTATTAGAAGGCCATAAAATCTTATGTTTCATTAATGTTGCACTCGCAAGGTATTTTACCTTGACTGACAGATAGTGGACTGCAACTATACTATTTTCACTCAAATTCAGAAAGCGTCAATTGTAATTGAGATCAGTCTGTACTTTCGGCCTCATGGTCGCCATCCTGGTTAAGTGTGCAGAGCCACTCGGCTTTAACCCATCTGTGTAGCTCTGCAAAGCTGCTCTACAAAACTTAAATTTGGAAGCAAGGTAGAAATAATTTGAAAAGCAACTTTGAAAATTTGAAGCTTATTAACTCGCTGTACTAGAATGATAGTAAGATAACTTAAAATTTCCGAAAATAAGATACATTGAAATTATGTATCTCTGAGGGGTCCTCTGCCGGGTAAAAGAGTCAGATAACGTAAATTCCAAATAGAAACTATGCTTAAAACGATGTCTCACTGTTTGAATTTTGAAATTTATTACAGTTTCACTTTTTTTTTCAATTTAATCATAGAGTTCTTTCGAAAATAGATAGCAAACTCATCACAGAATTACATACAAATTGAGGTAAATATTTGGAAACTTCTGAGATTCGACCTATGACTCGACGCACGGTGCGAAAATCAACTAATTACTTATAAATAATGTTATCGACAGGTTATCAAACTGTCAAATGCATTTTAAAAAATATAAAATTTTTATAATACCGTGTAGGCATATAATTTGAAATTATTCGGAGAATTATCTGGTTGGTTTTAAACAAAAATTTAAATACGTTTTAGCAAAATCACGCCATAGGCTGAATGCCTACCCATCAAGCGAAAATCTATTGCTCTTCGCTACAGGGATTAAATTTAAACTGAAGTTTATTTTTCATTGTGCAATCCCTTTGTATTTCCATTTATACAAAATCATCTTATATATTGAATTTTAAAAGTTTGATCTTTTTAATTTGTTTCAAAGTTAATATTGTCTCGAACAACACCATTTAAATTAAAATAAAATAAGGGAATCGGAACGATTTTAAAAGGATTATCATTTTACGTTTTCCGCCTTAGGAAACTTCATTAGTATTCATTAATTTTCAATGGAATATAAATATTAATGTCACGATTAATTTTTCAAATTAATTTACCATTTAATGCAGACTAATGTAAATTACACTCTTTGACATCTTTTAAGTTTTACATTATACCTATTATTATTGAGATTGTGCTAAACCTCGGATGGTATTTTAATTTTTGGAGTTTCACGGATAGTCAGCTTATTACAAATTTCCAATTTAAAATTTTAATTTAAAAAAACCCTTTGACAAATTTGCTACAATTAGGACAGTTTTTTATTCGTGCAATAAAACAATTTATCTAAACTTTACTTGCATATGCGATAAATTTTATTTTTAACAAAAAAAATAACTAAAAAGTTTTTAAAAACCTAACAGTGTTGTTCAATTTGCACAAAATAGCTTTATGTAATAAAAACTTTTTTAACGTTAACTTTTGTTATATTGTTTTGTAGCTCGTGTGAGCATGTAAATTTTAAAAACCTGCGTTTAACTTTTCTAAAAGTTTTTAAGAATTTCTTTACAAAAGTGTTATTCTTACACGTCTCCGCGCATCTCTCATCATCTTTTTCTTAATTTCTCGATGGTCTCCTGCTGCTTATTATGAAAACCACAGAAAAGTTTATTGGAATTTAAACAGCATTTCAAGGTTGTTCTATATCATTTACAATTTTGATTTATTAAAAGTGTTACAAACGTTAAAATAAAATTAAAATTTGCTTCTGCCAACTTTAACTAGAAACGATGAGCTAAGTGACAAACATAAGGAAAATTCGACATTTTTCAATATAGTGAATTGTAAACAAAATTAATCAAAGTAAAGCGTCTGTTGCTTTTCACCCTATACCTTACAAATCTAACAGATGGTTTGTTTAATTAACAAATTTCAGAATAAATTTTGTAAATTTCCTTGCCTCAATTCATTAGTGTCGTTAAGAGGGAATAACAGTTGTTTTCAATTTATTGTTGAGTAAAAGGAAAAGGAAGAAAAATCTTTAAATTTTTGTTTTGTATCATTAATATTTAAAATTATTCTTGCAATATTTGTTTGGGCAAGCATACCACGTTAAATCATTTATTCTTATTAAATATAACGAGTGCCTTTTTTTGATTCTAATTTTCATATTTCATTCTCTTTAAATTCGTGTAATTGAATATTATTCACTTTAAACGGAAATCAATTAATTATAAATTTATTTATCTTTTTCAAATCTAAAAGATGTTTCTACACAAATATCTAGAAAACGTTCTATTATGAGAATAGAAAAGAAAGCGGACATTTGTCGAATAATAATAATAGTAATAATAATATAAGAATATAAATATGGGTTCAAATTATTTAGGAGTGATTATAGGGCCCTAAGTTAGGTGCTATGAAAGTGAAATACAACTTAAGCTAAAGTTGAACCTCTGCCTTGATGGTTCATAAATGTTATGGTAGACAGACTAGCTGTCATCATCTACCTTTTTATAACTAATGAACAATTTCTTACTAACAAAATAAGAATAAAAAATTACGAGTTGTGCTTTATACCATTTGACCTAATAACCCACACTAAATTTATTATATTTGTGTTACTTCCACGACCTCTATATTTAGGCAATAGTTTAACAGTGTTGTTGTTTCGTTAACATTTTTAAATTTAATGTTGAAGAACCGGCGCAGGTTATTTAAATTTGAAATGTAATATTACAAGCTGTTTAACATAAGAAAAAAAAATAGCCTTATCAATTATTTTAGCAAATTGTAAAATGTAATCTTTGATTTTCACCAGGTGTTCCCATTTGCAGGTGTGGTAATTTATCATTTATATGATTTAGTAATTGGATTACTTTGAAATTTCTTGACCTGTGTCGTAAATCTATTATTACATTAATCTTTGCAACTAATATAAATAATCAATTCAAATACATGTTCAGCATTTTTCTACTTTTTAACGTTTTAATTAGTAAAAGACTGAAGGCAAAGGCACCAATGACGGTTTTAGTTTTATTGACAATATAAATTCCAATTCAAAGTGATTAAAAGTCAATGAATACAATGCTCTTTATCTTGGCAACCAAGTAATAAAACATTATCACGTTAGAAGTTAGATCAACAGCAAATGTAATAATCGAAATTTACCTGACATGAATAGGGAAGCCTATCTCTTTATATTACAGTCAAAATACACATAAAATATTAACACACTAGAATAAATATAACTTGTCTTCGATGAACACTTCATGTTGCAATAAAGGGTTTTATTGTTACCGCTAAGCTTTGGGTTCTACAGCGTAAAGTAATTAACGCAAAGATCTTTGGGTTTCCAACTTTGTAGAATCAATTTTACAATACGAGGTACAAATGAAAACAAAAAATTCAAATAAAAATGTGTTATTTTAAATAATGGATTAATCGTTTTCCCTATCTCTATTATAAGTTATAGATAAAGCTACAACCCCCACTTTAAAAAAATTGAAAGTGAGGGTTGTGACTTGATGTAAAGCTACAACTCCACCTCTGTAAGTCGCGAACTGGTGACACTATAAAAATAATTATTACCCCAGATTAAGAATTGTCGCACTATAATAGTAAAACAGTAAGAAGAATGGTACTTTACTGTACCAGATTGAATTTTACATACGCGTAGCATACAAACTTTTTTCTACCACCACTCTGAGAAGTAAATCTTATGTATTTTTTTGAATTGAAATTTTATTTTGGGTTGGCCTTCTAAAAGGTTAAAAATTGAATCAAGTTCGGAATTAATTTTGACATATCAGTAGAAATAAGCTTCTCGTTCGATCCGAGAAATATTTATAACATTTTCTGATGTTATAAACCTCAGCTCGAGGGTCATGTAGTCCAGTGGGAAATATAAAGGTTTCTTGGTTAACAATTTTAAGGTACCTACATCAACTGCATTAGATATTTATAAATTACAGGAAGAAATATTTGATAAATCTCAAAGGTTGGCTTAAGAATAATAAAACATTAACTTGTAAAGGTTAACTTATATTTGTCGTAGTTCAAAAATAACCTTTTGAATGGGTTACAATATCATTAGATGGGTGGGTCACATTTGGTTGGTGACATTTGTGGTCACTCGCACTTTTATACTAACCAATAAATTAATTTATATTAATAGTATCTGGCAGTCTGGCACATTTTGACAAAATCGTGCATCTATATCGTAAACTTTTCTTAGGTTGGTATACTTTGTTTTTGGTTTCGAATATGTAAAGGATCCAATTGGAAGGGTATCTTCCAAGTGAAGAGGAGAAAAATGTGCATACAAATATATTTAGTCCAAAATTAGTTTCTGAGTAACGTTTCAATGTTAAGGTTATACATTATTTTACTTTAATTGCATTAATTACAAATTTTGAGACTGAACGACTGTATTTAATTCAATACGCTACGACTTAATTCCTACGGCTGGCTCTCGCTGGACAAGACTATTTTTCTTTCAAAAGTCTTCGTTGAAAAGTCCTGTATTTAAATAAAACGTTTAAAATTTAGCTCTTTTTGCGATATTGCTAGTATATTTCTATTTAAATATTAATTATTTTTAATAGCTCGTCTGGCACTCAAAATTATCTTAATTTCATATTTCATTACATCATACAACATATGCTAGACAGTAAACGGTAGTATTATACTACTTAAAAATAATATTTTAATTAGTTTCTAAACAAAATGCAAGTGAATTATTGATTGTATTTTATACATCGTAATAATAATTACACTACATTATTTGTACATGAGTCACTACTCTAAATACTTTTAAGCTTCACAAAATTAAAATTTTGCACTTTTCAAATAGTAAATGTTTCATAGCTTTTAAATGACTTGAAGTACGAAACTTTGCTCATTTGAGAATATTAAAAATTTTATTCTAATATATTTTATATTGAATTTTTATGCCAGTACAACGTACATTTTAAATTAAAAAATGTATAAGCAAAGTTAATTATGCTATTTGTAAACACTTCAATGTACGGTTCATATATTGTGTTAATTTAAAAAAAACTCACTTCCACTCAAACGCATTTTTTTGTAGGGTTCATATTCTATTAACGAATTATTCCCGGAACAAACTGATTAAATTAATGAAATTTAATTTAAATGAAACAATGAAACGATAAAGTGGGGTGAAATACAGAATACCGTCAGTTTTTCAACAGCTGATTTACTTTGTTAGCTTTTTTTAAGGGTAGGATAGGGTTTTTTAACAGCTCTCGAATTTAGCCTGATTATTTATTTTTAGTTTATTATTACATATTAATCTAAGTCTATTGCACCTTAATCGTTACTTTATTCGTAACATGAAATTTTCTTTACAAACAAGTTTAAAGCAAAATTTTTAACCCCTTAGCCAAGGAACTTGGTGAAATCTTCCACAAGAACTATCTTTTCAGATTAATGTTTAGTTCATGTAGATACACAGTCGTAGATATCTTTTCACTCTGGCCTCTGCCTTCAGAAGAACACCAACCATTAAAAATTGATTATAATGAAGCCGCATGATTATTTTGAAAGCAAGATGTTAAGGGCTACACCTGGCTAGCTCAAAAGTGCAGCAATGAAATCTTTCTCCCAAAGTCGGAGTTTACGTTTACTTTAGAACAACTTACCTTGCTTATAAAAGGCATGTGAATGTATTAGAAATAAAACCAAATTGATTTAAATTTAACATTATAATATGAAATAATAAAAATAATGTAGAAAACATGAATAATTACGGAAATCAATACAGAATTAGATTATTTACTTTTTAAGTAAATAATTTGTAACATTTAACTGGACATAAAAGTACTTAAAATTAAAACAATAAAACATTGGTAAGCGTAGATTACTTTTGTTATTATCTTTGAATAATTCATATTTTAAACTTTGTTTACTATTTAACAAGAAATCTCAGCTTACGACATTAAAATACAATTTAATAAATGTTATTAAGGTACATACCGAAGTTTTAAATTAACTTTGTTATGCAATTATCGAAGTCACTTGATGATTTATCCAAATGAGTCCATTTGTTGAGATGTTCCAAATTTGTTGGTGCGTGGTCCAATATTATTAGAAATTCCATTATTAATTGGTTGCACATTATTTAGCGAACACTTAAATTGGTTATACGTTTATAATATCACCAAAACACATATTGATAACTTCTTAATATTAAATTAACAATTGTTTATTGAGAGATTCAAATTACGACACATTAAAAGATAACATCACCTTTATGTTGGTAATTATATTTGTCAATTAGATACATTTTATCAATTATTTAAATAATTAAGTTAAATCATTATAAGCTATTGACTTCTGCTTTTGCCCGAGGCTAGCTAACAAGTGAAGTTTACATGTGTGAAAAGTACCCTTCCTTTTTATTTATCCTTGAATGATAAATTCTAATTGGTTGCTTAAACATGACCAGAGGGTCGTGAACCAATTAGATTAAATGTCTTTATGAATAACAAGCTAGTAACTATTTCTTAGAATATCGGAGCCAGCAGGTTGTCTCCAAGCTTTGAGGCTTATTAATGCTAAATTGACCATTTTAAACATAAAAGAGTTTTATGATTATATTTATGAAATAACAAATTCCCAGACGTTCTTTATTTAAAACACATTTTGTATTTTACCAACGAAATCGAATAAGTAATATTAAAGTTTCATTTATTTTATAAAATTTAATAAGTAAAATTAGATTTTTTAAAGGTGCAATTATCAAGAGGCTTGTTAATCGTAACAAAGATTACAGTCGGCAAGGAAACGATGAAGCGAACAAGAAAGATGTTTCAACTTTTTTTTAATATTAATGATTTAGATGTATTAGTAATTAAAGATTGAAGCAAAGATCATTAATAAAATCACTATTAACTGTATCTTCACAGTGAAACAAAATATTGATATTTGATATTGTATAGTAATTAATTATTGACAAAGATTATTGACGAATGGATGGGAAGAGAGTCCCAACAGAGCTTTGGAACTCATATTAAACAAATTTAATTTTTATTAATTTTCTTGGGTTAATAAATTTAGAATGCATTTTGTATACACCGATTTCTTTGAGAATATTATATTATAATAAGGAGCTTTTATTTTATGACATCGTCCAGGCTTTTCATTGGGTTTCTAAAGCCTTACATATAATATTCTGCACTTTTTCTAAGATCTCGCTTGGATGTTTTGCGTCCTATTTTTTATTCTCTCTCTTTCTGGGCAATAGTAAGATAACATTGAGCTTGCTAATTTAAGCAATGTGAATGTGACCAAACTACCAACTTTCCTTTTCTTTTAAACTAACGAGTTGGAAATCTAGGTACTTCTTATATTGTTCTGCTTATGCTGTTTAAACTATTAAGTTTTCAAATTACATTCAATTATGTAGTTGAACACTTTTATCCACTTGAGAGATAGGGTGAAGATGTTCGTTTACTTCAATTAAAAACCTATAAAGCTGTTGTAACGTTTGCCCGTAACTTGAATAAAGTCTCAGTTTTTGTTAGATAAATATTCTGAATTTATTGCTTTAGATTTGTTGAAGTTCTGCAGTAGAGAACCTTTAAATTGTTTTAATTACTTTGTGCCACGTCCTCAATAGAAATTGGACATCAACTTGCTTTAAAATTTATTCTTTTATTTATTTTTATAACGTTTCGACTGTTGGATGGCGTTCATTATGGCATGTGGCGCCATCCTGCTGAAACCGCATATCACTCATCATTAATAATAGACCATGTAGTGGTCGTGGATAGGTCTAATTGTTGAGAACTATTAGAATGAGAAATTTATAAATTTTATTTTACCTATTAATTCTGTAATTCCAGACGAAGCTTAAAATAAATATAGCAAAACGTTGAAGATATACACAATCTAAGTATTTAGTCCACTACCCAAAAATATCATTACATTAATTCAATTTAAAGCTCAAAGGGAGCTTTCCGATATTTTGTATAATATCTACTATATCTAAAACCGGACATAATATACAATATATTTGCACCATTAGCACCAATATAATATATTATGAAACTAACCCTATGTGCCTATAATCCAATAATACAGATCAAAATAGTTTATCGTACTGATTCAATAATTCCCTTAAGATTATATGTAATCAAAAGCTCCGTTCCATGTACAAAGTCAATTTATTAACGATACGATCTATAGTGGAATGAGAGTCTCAGAGGAAATAACTCCGTCATATATTGATATGACATATAGTTTTATTAACATACTGCACTTTACAGCAAATAAATACATGGGTATGTCATGTAGCGAATTTCCATTTACACGTATTTGCAATTTGCCCTGCCTGAAATAAAAACATCCCATAAAAAGTAATTAACTAAAAATTTTGAAATAATAAATTGCTTAAAACAGAAGTCAAAAAATTTGTATTATAATGGCGAACAATAAAAACGTCTACATCTTGCGAATTTCGCAGTGGACGATCTCTTTATGAAAGGTTCCAGTTACCGGCTAATAGATCGATATAACCTAAACACAAACGAATTTTAAATTACCAGACACTTTTAATACCACTCACGGTTATCTGTTGGTTACAAAAAAAGGAAATTGAATTAAATAATGTCATTTCGCCCCTATGTCAAGTAAAAAATTCTAAATGGATTTTTTTCTGAAACCAATATTTGTATCTCTATCATCATCAAATAATTATTTTACACGCCATTATAAGTTTAAAAAATACATACAGCTATAATCTTTACTTCTTTTATAATGTAATTCAAGTTAAAATGTCATTATTGTACGATATTATTTGCAGATAAAAAAAGGGACAAATCCTCACTAACGAATTACAAGTCCCCGGTTTTCATTTACATTAGAGATAAGCTATAATGAGGTATCAATGTAATTTTTGTTACAATTGAAAGTTGGCAATAATGATGAAATATAACATCATTCAAATGCTAACCATGTGAGCGTTTGCATGAAAAAATTTGTTGAACCCAATTTTCCATTACTTTTTCGCATAAACAAATTGAGGACCGTTTTTTCAAAACTCGCTTTGTCAAAATTAAAAAATAGTATTAAGCTTTATATCAAATGTATTGACGTAAAATAATCCAGCCCCCAACTTTTATTCAAAAACTTTTCAAAAATAATTTAATCGAGCCGCTGAATTATCTTCCGAACATACGCCGCGGCTTGCTCGTCGGTTCCAAAACTTTTATCACCACTTTACGCGTGACCTTCTAATAATATTAAACAAATTCCACTTTCAAATTTCAAATAATAATTTCTTCAAATTAATGATCTCTAAAATAAAAACACTTTTCAAATCAACAGTATTTATTTTTCTTTCACAATTATTCAAAAATTTACTCTTTTCAATATAATTAACCAAAATTCGCAACCTGCCCGCACGGCGGTCAAAGTGCGAGTCCTCTTTATCTCTCATTTTTAACAATACCAACTATAAATTTGTACAACATTTTCCCCATCCAATCTTATTGTCAATTGGGGCTCAAAAAAAATACGACAGTATATAACTTAGCCGCCTTTCAGAATTTGCTATCATATCGACGCTCCCAACGAAAACTATAGTAACTCAAAAAATTTATTTTTTGAGTTACTATAGTAAAAAAATCTATTATATCGGTAAGCATTTGCCTAGAAAAATATCGTAACTTTGTAGCAACTCGAGACGACCAATAGTAGACACTGATCCTTAGAAATTATGCAATTCTGCAATTTATAGTGACTATTTTAAATATTGAATTGCGTTTTTATCAAAACTGTAATTACTGAGTTACTATAGTCTTCGTTGGGGGCGTCGATATTATATTGCAAAATTCGCTTGGTTTCATTAGAAAACGTTAGAGAAAAAAAGTTTTTACAAAATTCGCTTTATACAAAAATGTCAGTTTAGCAAAACTCGTTTCCTGATCATTTTACTTTTAGGACAAAGCGAGTTTTGAAAAAACAGTCCTGAATTATAGTACGAATTATGTTATTCTTTAGGTCATTAATGGTCAATTATGCTCACTCACTTAACACTTAAAAGAATTAACCAATAATTAGATAAATAACGGGAAAATAAAATGGACCATTAATGTCGTGATTTGAATATTGCAACATATTCCTGGTGATTCTTTATGCCACTTTTTGGCACCGCACTCTTCGCATATTTAAGACATTGACCCAATAGCAACTAAACTATCAGGTATAATATAGGTATATAGTATTATTATAATATAAAATATATCAGTGAAATATAATTATAGGCAATTGGTTGTAATAAAAGAATGAATTTATTGAATTTATGAATGAACTTAATCATATAAGTAATTCATGTACTCAAGTAAAGTGCAGTTCATTGAAAATGTTGAATGCTAAATATATAATGAAACTTTTTTATTGAATTACATAACATAAACAATTTACCCTCTTTTATGAGATTATAACTAGAATTTTACAATGCACTTAAAGTACGCGGTTCGATGATTTAAAATTATAATAATTTTTGTTTGGTTAGTAGAAAAGTTAAATTTTTAATATTATAACAACATTATAAAATATATTAAAACGTTGTGTTTGGCAGAAAAGAAATATAGTACACACAAAAACTGAAATAATTTTAAAACTTGAAGCTCTTAAAACTCTAAATGGGGGTAATTTACATTCGCTTTAAGAAAAGTTTTAATTTGTTCGTTTGTGCTTATTTATTTTTAACAAACATATTTTCAATATAATTACAAGTTTTCAGTTTGGTTTGAACTTTTTTACATTAATTAATTCTTTTGAAAAGAAAAATTTTGCCATTTTTATTCAGGTAGTAGCAAAGTTTTCTAGAACAGTGTTGTTCAATAGGGCGGAGCACAACGTATAGGAGAAAAAATTTAGTTTTGAATTTGAATTGCCCTGGGTGCGCGATAGTTGTCTTTTGATATACCATACACAATCGTAAAATTTTTTTAAAAAATATGAATATCTTCAGGTTCCTTTTTTCATCTAAACATATATAAAAAAAAATTAATATCAACTTTTCTATGCAGCTCTTCGCTTGATTTCTTTTTAAATAAGCTTCTAATTAAAATAAAACAACTCAGAATCCGCCACGAGAAGGTCGCTGCATGTCGGATTCCCCCCCCCCCATTTATTTGAATAAAAAGTTACTTGACAAAATCGTTCTTTGTCTCTAGCTTTGGTAGTGCCTTTTTGGAAGAAATTTTTTCAGTTGTAAGGAAACATTGCCTTCCCTTATCGCCATACAAATCTCATATAAGTACTTTTGGTCAGTACTCAAACCGCTAATGTTTACTGCAGGAAACTCAATATTGTGATCAATTTCTTGAAAAGGCACAACTGGCATCGTCTCACATCTACTGAGTTGCTTGCCTATAGGACCAGCAAAGCCCTTTGGATCATTGGTTTTTCCATCAATTTTCAGAATTAAGTGACGAAGAGGAAGTTCGTTCATATGCAATAGGCATATAAACCAATGCAGCGATTTTCCCAAAGACATCTCTAGCCGTTTTACGACACCATTCTTAAAACCTTTGTTAATAACGGTCCCATCACATCCCACAGCTGTAATTTTCTTAAAATTTTCTCCCAAAAATTTTTGGAGAAAGTCAAAAAGATTCGTACTAATATCACTGGCGCTTCCGGATGTCAGATGTCCTAAGTAAACAGAACCCGGTTCTGCAACAACTACTATATGCTTTTCAGTAACTTGCTTGGTGTGATAACTGGTTCCTATTTTGACATTTACAAGTGTCTTATCTTTTCTTCCGTCAAAGTAAATTCCATAAATATCATCCTGGTTTTCTTTCATTTCATTAAATAGGTTTTGCTTCCATCTTTTTCTTTCTCGTCTAATTTTACTTCTATCAATGATTAATGATGTCTCTTCGCCACTAGTATAAGACCGAAATCTTTAAGCACTGCATTTACAAGAAGCGATGCACTTCTGTCTGAGACTCCACTTCTGTCACAGGCTTCGGCTAAGTTAGGCAAAGCTAATCCTCTTTTGCAAGACATTCTTGAAGACTTTGATGTAGAAGGCTCTGAATGTGAAATAATAGTACCGTCCCCTTCTATTTTTCTTTCTTCGTCGTCGTCTTTTTTTTTCTTATCTATTCTGTTGAACTGTAGTAAAATATTTGCGATTTTTTTTCAGTACGTTTTCTGTCTAACTCCTTTCTTTCTAACGACTTTACGATTTTCTTTGTATTTTTCACGTCGATACCGCCAATCATCATTTTTCGTTGTGTTCTCTGATCTTGTAGAAATTCTCATTCTATTATTGGTACTTTAATTTTGCAGCTACATAAATCAAAATTGACACATTTGCAAGGACAAATATCAAATAGTCTTAAACTGTGTGATTTGAATACATTAGTTTTTTCCATAGATTAATTTTTCTTTATATTCTTGTAGTTCTCATTATACTCTTTTATTTTTTGGATTATACGTTGGTCAGAAATCATTGGAAGAGAAGCTTTTTGCCAAATTTTTTTAATGTCGACAATAACTTTCTTAGAAATATCTAGTATTACACTAGGGTCTTTATCACTTTCAGGTTTAAAAAGCTCACGATACCACAAAAACAACTTCATAACGTCAGAATATGTTGGAAGGCCATTGCTACAAAGTTCAGTAACTTGGTGTCCCAAATATGTCACAATGACATGTCACTCGGGTTCTAGGCATCATGTAATCTCAAGTTTTCATTTATACACTAAATCGCACAACACAAAATCGCGTCTAAACACTCAAATAAAATGGAGTGTTTTTTGTTAAAATTTCAAAATTTCAATTTCGAAAAGGAATCTGAAGATATCACACATGACTGAAATTTTTTATGGTATATTTTGATCTTAAAAGGCAACTATTCCACACCCAGGGTTTCAAATGGAGTGTTTTTTGTTAAAATTTAAAAATTTCAATTCCGAAAAGGAACCTGAAGATATCACACATGACTGAAATTTTTTATGGTATATTATGATCTTAAAAGACAACTACTCCACACCCAGCAGGGTTTCAAAATTTCCACACAAAAATTTACACTCCGCCCTATTGTTCAATCTTTTTACACCTGTGGATAAGCGAAAATAAGAGAAATATTTTGCGGATTTATTAACGGTTAAAATAAAGAAACCAAATGTAAATAGTATTTTATTTGCCCCGATGATCCATGAATGGTGAGATGGACAGACTAACTAGAATTTTAATCCCTTTTAATCACGAGAGCTGGGTCGTACGAATTCGATGCGTAGGTTCTATAATGTACTAACTAGCGATTATCCGATAACAAACTATGGAGAATATACTTGGGCGTCAATTTTTTAAATAAAACGCGTTGAGGTGACTTTACTCATAACGTCTGATTCCAAAATCACATATATGAAATTCACACAAACATTTGCATCAGCAACTAAAACCAAGAATACCGTAAATGGATATCATGGAACACTACAAATCAAAAATAGAGAATGACAAGTGAACTGAAAAATATGAAGAAACTGACGTTTGTATCGTCATAAACTTACTACTTTGTAAATTGTTTCATATCGTTCCTTATTAAATTTGACAAACAATTTTCAAGGTTTCCCAACTAATACAAGAAATAAATTTAAAGTCTTAAATTCACAAATGACATGGAGATTGGGTTTCAATAACGCAAAGCGTTAAGTTTTGTATACTATGTTATTAATATTTCAGTGGTTATTTTCATTTCAAAAACTCGGTTGTGTAGTAAATTTATCTAATATAGGAGAGTACAAAATACACTTTACCAGCGCTTATTTATTACAGAATAAGAATGTAGAAATAAAAAATTACCATTTGAAAATACGTTTCTATCTGTACGTGTACAATTGGGGAAAGTCTCGCGGCTAAGTTAAATAAAATTACTCATTCGACTGATATGAAATTTGAATTGTTCTAACAATTTTACAATTTTAAGCACAATCGTAATCATGTACAACATGAAGAGGACCGTAAGTCGTGGAATGTCACCGAAATAACTTTTTTAATTTATAATTTGAGATTACTTTGCTAGGTCATTTTAGGGATGGCTAAATAAAACTGTACTCTTCTCACAAAATCGACTTTGTCATGTGACATGATTAAATTTTTTGGCGCAATTTATTCATTTATATATTTTGATCTCAAAAAATATAGGTGTATTGAAACGCCTTTTTAGATCTAAATACGACCTGTGCATCTGAAATAAAAGTTACCATTAAACCCGACACGGAGGAAGTCTCTTTTGCAGCATTAAAGTCAACGCATTCTGTCTGTACTCAGAAATCGTGTGATGCAGGAAAACATAAAATATTAAATGTGCATTTAGTGAACTTAAAGATAGAAGTCCTTTGTACCTATAGATTAAGTAGTTATATTAAGTATAAAATTGATTCATGAGTAACTGCACTTATGCATAATTTATGATCACTTCACGTTATGTATTGTGACAAAGAACTTTAAAATTAGTTTAAATTTCGGATTCGTTCAAAAATCTATATAAAATAACCCCACGAATAACGTCCAATAGCGTCATGGATAAAATTTATACATATCATGCATAGATTTCTCCCCTTCCACATTAAATTTATCGATATTAAACGGACCGTCAGATATCAACTGCCACATTAATTTATTGTGAAGTTACGATATGTTGCGGGTTTGGTATTACTCAAGATTGTTAATAATTTGTAAACTAATGGTCCACGTTTCGGTTAGCATTTAATATTTATGTTATTATTTGAAAGTAGTAATGGTGAAATCTTATAGTATTTGTGGTACCCCTCCCCCCAAATGCACAACAAATTATTAAACTTTTTCTAAAGAATAAATTTTAAAAGTTTTCAAACTTTCATATTATTTACTGAATAAAACAAAAACTTGACTACTAGGTACTTCCAATTTTATTTTCTACTATTAGGTAGTTAAAATATTTTAGGTTTTCAACTTCACAAGAATCTTTAAGAGGGAGGGCAAAGGCTTCCCAAAGGTCGCAAAAAATATATCTAACGTTTGTAGATTCTCAAATTTTGGAATTCTATTCAGTTATGTCAATAAGTTAATTTCGGTATTTTGATTTATTTATCATTCCTAGCAAGTAAATCTGGCCTTTGATCTCCTATCTTAATAATTGAGTGCTTGATTGATGTGGTTGTTCGGCCTTCGGGCATTCGGGTTCACAAGAAATCAGTTATACGCGTTTATTTAGTAGATCGTAAACTTTCCTCTTGTCAGTGTGATAAATAAATGAAAGAATCAATTAAAAGTATGCCTACAAATGACACGGAGGAGCTGTTGTTATTATTATTATCTTATTTTTATAGGCGGAACTAGATTTCCAATTTTGTAAGATGTTAATCCAGCAGTAAGAACGGCTATTAGATTTGCATAGCAATACTCGAAACCCAGTAATTCCGTCTATGGTTGGAGGGTATTCCATACCCCCCAAACCCCCCGGTCTCAATAACCAACATAATATTGTATGTCCTGTAATTTATTTTATTGCATCGCAACCATTTTAAATAGAATATGTAAACATATTATGGTATAAAAATCAAGGAGAGGGGTGGGAATGATACGAAATACCGCTTGAAAGGTAAAAATGATTTTTAAATGTACCTTCTGTTTTGGCTTTTCGTGGTCTGTTGTTTTGCACTAGTGTGACGCAGGTTTCCTTCCCATCCTGGTTTGGCTTGTAGCCACTTGAATCGTTATCGAGATGGTTGCTTCAATAGTATCAGAAGGTGAATCGAGTTTCATCGATGCCTCTTCCTTTTTCTCTGCCGTTACCGGCACCGCTACTCTCGTACCCGCTTTCTTTCTTGTATTGGCATGCATCCTTTTCAACTCTTCTCTCAAAGAAGTGTTATCTTCTTCCAGTATTCTATACTCCACTCTCCCGATTTCGAGCACCGCAACCCTAGCCTCTAGAAACCGCACTTCCTCCCACAAGGAAGAAGTGTACTCTAGGGTGGCTGTAAGGCCGAAAGCATTGACTAATTTGAATCGAATTTGAACTATAACTACGTTCCACTTAAATCACACGATGATCAGTTCAATCAAATAACCACGTTCGATCTTTAATCCAATCAAAGAACAACGTGACTACTCCGCGGTCGTCATGTGCTTTAAGTGGAACGCACCCTAAAGTGGTAGAGCAAACAACAAGATGTTGTCTAAGTTAAGTTTAAGTTCATTTAAGTTTAAGTTGCATCTTGAAGTGATACGAGCGAACTTAAGAAGTGGGTGTTGAACCTAATGTTCGGTGTTATAGGTAAAACATAAAACGAAGCAATGATTAGCATAATATGCGAGTTATCTAAACGAAGGGTCTTATGAGGTTTATGAATTAATTAATGTATAATTAATTGTATACTTTTTGATAGTATTGTATATTATGTAAATTAATATTGCCTTTACACATTCGATCATTATTTCAACTGAATTACTAACATCTAATTGTACTTCTTTTATAAGTTTACAGCTACAATACCAGGTATTATAGAAATTTCTGTCTAAAAATAAACTATAATTCTATATTAAAAGAAAACTACAAAAAGTAAAATACAATATTGATGATAGAAAATGTAGAACTTTTTATAAAAAATTTCCAATTTATTATAGTAGTAGGATTATTTATAATGGACAAAGTTAATTAGTTATTAAATATAGTAATCATTTATAATTTATAGGGTGGAGAGTTGATCCCACTTTTAGTTTTCCCCCCTTAGCTCCAAGATTACCCTTAAATTGAAAGATCTCAAACATGGAATGTATGTATAGCGTGAGCCTTTATTTACCTCTTAGCACCTTCTACTTCCTCCCATTGATATAGAAAATTTCAGCAGAACGATTCTTATTAAGACCTGACAAGGATCAAGTTCACTTAGTAGGAGACTTGATCCCTGAGCTTAGAAGATCACTAACCTAATATGTCACTACCCTGTCCATATTAGTTTCTTATTTCATTAGGAAGGAATTACATTAAAGGAACAGAAAAATAAGTGAACAAAGGTACTGATTTTATTGAGATTTAGAAGACAGAGCTATCAAATTTGTATTTAAATGTAAAAGTCCCTGCTGTTCGAGCTGTTCCTTTGGTTGTAGGCTTCGGAAGCCCTTTTGTGTCCGCTTTGAGTTGGTTCGGATCCGGTGGAAGCCTTCTCTTCAGTTGATCCCCGGATCAAGTCTCACTACACTTCTAGGGATCAAATCTCCCTTTACGACATGCTGAGCAAAATAAGTACATTGTTTGGGTCCAGACAGTCGTTTCAGTTTTTACGTTTTAACCACTAATAATAATAGAAATAGCAAGAATATTAATATTGTATGCAATGCAGAAATTAACCAAATTATTAACGAGATTTATGAGTAATAAATAATAATACATACAAAATAAAAGTCTTCAGTCAGTAAAATAATAAACACTTTCTAGCTGTGGCCCCCATGCATCTAGGCAGCAGATATCACTTATGGTTGCCAGTCGTAGTATCATACTTTACAGTGACGCCAAAATAGCAACTAAAAACTCAACAAAAGCGACAATTTTGAATAGGGATCAAGTCTCCCTAGGAATCAACTCTCCGCCCTCTCCCCTATTACTCTTTAAGTGCTTCTGCATAACGTTTAAAATTCGTCTGTACTCCAATAATATTAAATTAATAGGTATATTTTAAACAATTATGCGAGTTAAATAAATTAAATTATTAATATATTTTATTAAGCTTTTAAGCAGTTAAATGCTTTTCGTCAGAATAATACATAATGGGTAAACATGAAAACAGATACATTCCATTATCATTTGAACAGTAACAAGATCAAAATATTATATATCCATGACAATGCGAATTAACAACTAAACAATTTACAATAATATTATCGTGTTTTTTTTGAATGAAAAATGTTTTGGAAAATTTTCCAAATTTATTAATTTGTTGATATTTTTCTGTAAATTAAAACTTCAACAAATTCTAAAGACATATGCTAAAGATAAAGATCTAGAAAAAGATGAAATAGCTTTTAATCTTAATAACTTATTTAACTTTATTTTCAAGAATAATAATTTAAAAATATTTAGATTAAAAATTTAAATTATTTTAAATAAATTATGCTTGTATAAAAATTATGAAAAAATGTGCTTCCCTCTTATTTGAAATTCATTTAAAATAACTTTTATATAATTCTGACAAATTGTAAACTCACAATATTTTATATATTTCAATTAGTTAATTTATTTAAATAATACTTAGTCGTTTTATTATTTAGTCAAAACTCTGGTAGAAAATATTTACATTATATTATTAAAATATTTGAATTTGCTTAAATAATTTAAAACATTTTACACATCACAAAAATTGAAATTGTAGTGTTGTCATAAGGGAAACTGTGAATTATGCAAGGGGAAATTCGAACAAAAATGGTTAACATTACAAAAATGAAAATTTGAAGTTCAAGTAAAGGAAACTATAAATAATGGAGAGGGGTAGTTAAGATTAAAAAAGAAAACGAAACTCACAATATATTTCGCTCATTTTACAAGCTATTAAGGTAGGCATAATTCAAAAATAAAGAGAAATTAAAATTAATCAGAACTGAATCATTTTGAAAATTTTATATTTTTTACAAAAGAGCATTTTAAATTCCTTTTTGTTTTAGTCTAAATGAATTTTGAAGTAGGTACCTTTATGAACATGTAAAGGAATAACAACGTGGGAAATTTAAATTCTATGGTTTAATTCTTTACAATTAGAAAAATGATTTGTGAAATTAATTAACAGCAAGATAAACACGTGTAATTGAGCATTTTAAAAGCGTTAAAAAATTAGTCACGCATTAGTTATGCACGCAAAGGGGTTGTAATTAATTTTATGGGTTGCATGATATCAGATATTTTAACTTTACTTAATCAACTAATTAACCTGTAATGGTGTTTTCAGCTGCAGTCAAAGTACAAACAGCTGGGGGTGCTGTTCAATATCAATAAGCGTAGTAGGAGGAAGAAGATACTCGCAAGTGCAAAGACATGTTCAGCAGGGAAGCCGGGTTGGTGGAAGAGCGTCATGGTGCAGTCTGTCCGCGTATCGCGTTCAGAACACCATCGGCGCCTACTGCTGAAAGCGTGGGTGCGTAGCACGTGACAAAATGACATTAGATATATTTGAAAATTAACCACAATTTCTACCCTCGTTATTCTCCAAATATTGATTAAAGAAATTGAATGTATTAACAAGGTTGTCAATTAAGTTAAGTGGTAATGGAATTTTAGTGAATTAAAGTTATTCGATTTTTACTACAAAAGTTAGGTGAAGTTTTATTTTTGTGCGTTTCTATCGACGCGATTTTTTCGATTATTTTAAAATATTGTTTTAAGAGATTTACATCCAATCTGTGCCAACTGTAATAGATACTCTAAACCATAGTTTTGTAGTTTTTTTTAAGCTAATTTTAAGGCAAAATTTGAGATTTTTAAACTTTTTTATTAAACGCGGAGTCGCAAAATATTTCAATCGAAAAAATGCAAATATCTATTTAGATCGACGAGTAATAATAAGAGTGTACTGAACATTTGGCTAGTGACCAATTGGGTTTAGATCCAGAAATTATGACTACACGTGAAGTGATCTTGGATGGAGGCTCACCGTGGGGTTTTCGTATGCACGGTGGAATAGATGTTCTACAACCACTACGAATTTCTAGGGTGAGTTTTTCTTTTTAAATAATTGTTATGTCATGATTACTACGCCTGCAGTATAAATTTAGATCTTTCGATAATAATATTTGTATGTTCGTTCCACTTTTATGAAATTCGTGGCTTTATATTACTTTATAAACTTTGCACACTTTTAAATGTTTACATAACTCAATTTTTTAATTTCAAATGTGAAAGTTTCGTTATCAAATCTGTTAGTAATTTTTTAATTTCTTGTAAACAAACATCGCAAATTTAAATATTAACCGTGTTGCAATGGAGTTATCTTCTGACCACAATTTAAACAGATGCAAATGTGTAACATACATACAAATTATCGTCAACTCTAGACGTAAATAAAATTATCGATAAAAATGTTTCGCATCATAAACTTTAGGCAAGTTTAAAATTTTTAAGGTTATCTATTATGTAAACTCATGAAAATTGTAAAATTGAATTCACATAAGAATGCTGAAGTATATTTTTCCTGTGCAATATAAATATTTTATTGAAAAATTACGCGCCAAGAAGAATCGCAAAAGTAAATATATTTGATTTGTTTTTTTTTTATAGGAAGAGCACAAATATGTTGTTTTTAAAAATGCGAAAAGAAGTTTTTAGTATTCCAAACACTTTTTAGGTATCTATTCTATTCTATTGGATAAAATTGCATGATTGTTTTGAATTACTTTTCATGTTTAATTAAAATTTGTGTACCCTGTTTGATTATTTTTTTTCACCGTTTTTGCAGTTCTACAAAAACAATCGTACGTATAGTGTAGGCTCACATGAATATTTTAATATTTTGCTCTAACTTTTCGTGGTGTGTTGGCACATTTTGCGTAGATATCTAAATGAAAACAAGTTTCATCTGAAAAGGAAATTGTTTAGTTCGCCTCTATCTCACATAGAATGAAGAGGGAAAATCTAATAGAGTATGCCATCCAAGTTTTCTTTGAGTTTCTCTACCTGGAGGATTCAATATGCACAATACTTCGACCTTTTCATAGCTTCCTGTTCACTTCCACTTTATCTTAGATATCCACAAATTTCTTTCAGTTATTTTCAGCTAACATTGTTACTTTATAAGAATGTTTTCGGGTGATTGACACTTTTGTTTTGCGAAGATGGAGCAATTCGATAACTCTTTCCATTTCATTCCCAATAATCGATATGTAAATTTTTTGCTGAACGAAGTACACACATAACAAGTAGTATTTTATGCAAATATGTACGCAAGATAATTTAATTATGTTCCTCTGTAATTTTCAAATCAGGTGAAACATAATCTGTTCAAAATTACGTAATTAAGACAAGTTAAGCCGTGCTTTATTAATCTTGCACTGTAGTTTAAGATAATGGAATTTTGAACTTCCTTCCAATAGCATCGTTACATGGAGTTGCATAATGCATTCAGAAGCATCCTTAATTTTTTACAATTACAAACAAAGTTTATTACAAGAGCTGTAGTGATTAAGGAAAATGTATAACGTAATACAGTCAATTTATTTTAAGATGATAATATCCTATCAAGAATAACCTCGTTCGAGGTCATCGGTGATAGTTAACCGAGCTGATCCAAGAACCCCATATACATAATAACGAAATCGTAATAAAGCCATTAGTAACAATAAAAAGTAATTTAATGACATTATAGATCCAATGATGTCTTTAACCACGTACCAGTTCATTCAGTTTAAAATTGAAAAACATAAATAATTTAACAGTGAATTACGAATCAATAGCTTATCTATTTACCTATAAGTTAGAGTTAATAATGTAAAATATTTTAAAATAAATTAGCACTTTATAAATAATTTTAAATTCTTAAATAACATAGATTTTAACATGAGCGTCCATAGAATATTTTTCCTAAGAGGGGGACCAAACATTTAAAATAATTATATAAATTTTTCGATTTTCAAGTGATTTAATAGATTTTTTTAAGTTGATTACCTCATTTCATATTTCTGTGTTATTATGGGGTATATATTATCAACTATCATTTGTACATAGGGGACCAAAAGTTTAATATGGGCTTCGAACTACAGCAAATATAATACACTTTCCTTGAGGAAGTTTACTTGACAAATTATACCTCAGGGGTTTAATATTGCTTTGCGAGGAGATATGTTTTTCCTTCACTTGGAGTAAAACCGGGTACTTCGAATTAACAGTTAATTTACCTAACCGTTAAACTATTGGTCTACTTACCATAAGTTACTAAAATAATTGGAGTTTTGGGTTTGAAGTAAAATATTTTACTTGCATTCTGTCAATATCAGACCTTATTAATCTTCCCCTAATTTAGTACCAGAAATACCTTGGAACATTTCTACCTCTTGTAACAGCTGATACCAATACATTTTTCTCAAGAAAATTTTCTCAAATTAATTTTAAATGAAAAAAATTAGGAATAAGTAGCCACCATGTCAACCCAATAGCCTAAACGGATTTTCCCACTGTTCCCCTATTATTTTTTTTTATCTTTTTCCATGAAGTATTAGCATTTTCCAAAGCTATTATACAATACTGTTTTTTATATTGTTTTAATTTTATATTTAATTATTATTATTATTTGATTACGTTCAATTAACTAGACTATTGCACACATGTGTCACATGACTAACATGAACCAATGATATTTAGCGATCCGATCAATTCTAACCAATGGCGTTAGAATTAAGCGATAATTGTTCAAGTTGCTTTGATAATTGCACATATGCATTTTGATAATTTTTGATAATTGTGTACGTTGCTCTTATTTATAACGTAATAACCATGACAGTATTTTTTAAATATTATTTATTGTTACATTTTGTCTAATTCTAATGTGTGCAATAGTCTTACCGAATTTATTACGTGCATTATTGATTATCATCCAATTTGACTACGTTACTTATATTTAAACTTTGTTGTCATTAGTAAATGTCCTCATGCTTCGCATTCGGACATTTACTTGACAACAAAGTTTTCATGGCAACGTAGTCAAATTGTTACTGATAATCAAAAATGCACTTAATATATTATAAGTGATAATTTTTTAAGTTAATTTTCTTACTTCAGCCACTTTTAAAAATTTTCTTCCAATTTCGAAATATGTAACGACCGAGCTTGAAAAATAAATTCTGGTTTATAAAAAATTTATTCGGTCTGATAATTGACATTTATTTGATGCACCTAAATATAGTTTGACATTTTTCATTAACGGAACTAGGGAAATTTCATACTTTGTACTATACAAATTTAAATTGAAAATAACTTTGTCACATAGTCAACTTCAGTTAAAAAGCAATAGTAATAAAAAAGTACCTGCTAAGTTAGATTATAAAAATGTAAATACTTGAACGCAAAACATGCAAGCATGAAACTTATAAAGCAGGTCAAAAGTTTTTGAAGCAAATATAATGTGAATTCAATAAGAAAGATATTTGATTTAGATTATTCTTGTTTATGTAACATTTTAAATTTTATACCATTATGGTACATAATCGAAATTGTGGTCAAATAAATTTGTTTCTAAATACTTCACCAAGTGGTAAGCACTCGATATTTTAGATAACACAAGGGTTTTTTTTGATAAACCGACCCATATAATATGTAGAATCCATAAACGATTAAATAAACGGTAAACTAAGCGCGTTTTAATATTTATTTCCGTAAACGTTTAATGTTTTTATTCACGATGCGGAAAGCGCTATCAAATAGCCCTAATTTGAAGTTAATGTTAACCGTGCGTTTTAACAAAACAAAAGGGCCGTTGCGGTATACGAATGCAATATAACTGATACGAATACCGATTTCTAACAAATTTGCATAACTACCAACTAGTTTTACATATTTTGACTTAATCAACGTGTGTCCTCAATGTAACCTACAGTGAAATCGAGAGTAATTTCGCTTTTTCTTGTTCATTTCGCGATCTTGTCAAAATATTACATCATTTTTGTTAATTTGACAATAAACATTTAACTAACTATTAATTATGCCATTTATTCAAATATTGTATTAATTAAAATGCCAGAATAGTATGTGTAACTTGAAAGTGTTACGTAAATTACAATTGGGTAATCCATTAAATTTAAATGTCTTCAGCATACTTGAATGATTAAAATTTATGATTCCATAAAATAGAAAAATTCGACATTGATGTTAATTTCAATTATCTCCTACCCAGTCACGACCTAATTCTGGCTCACAACCCCTTTCATCATCTCTGACCTTTTTGGCTAGAACCCCTAAAAAATTTGGGGACCTAAATAATTCATTTGGCGTTTTTTAATAAACTTGCAGTACTGGATTTTCGGGATAGCGATGACATTATTTCGTATCAGGATAATTTTTCACCTAAACTACTGATGCAACCAATAGTCGTCTCTGATGCCTTTCAATCGATACGACGATTTAAAATGACTTTCCTGAGCTCTCAACTGGTTTACTTTTGACTGTAACCGCAATCCTCTATTTACTGTGATTCTGATAGGATAAATATATAAATTTGCTAAGTGTGATTTGCTTGCTAAAACAACGCTCTTAACGTTCTGACAACGTTATTGGATCTTTCTCTGTAAATTGAAACGTTTTTTTGTCAAAGTGTTTGTCTGTCAGAAGGAATTTTATTTATTTTTCGCTAAAGATTTAATCCGCTCAGATTTTATTCTTTTCGCATTGGACGAGAAATTCAGCTTCAATGAAATTATTGAATCGGTAATTTGATTGCCTTTTTATATATCAGTGAAATTTATTCGATGTGCGCAAATTTTTAAGGATATTTGAAAGTTCTTTTTAATAAATTTGATCGAATTTAGCTACGTTTAATATAGAATGTTTGATTGTTTCACAATAACGATTCTTAAGATCCTTTCAGACACATGAATGTTCCATATGTTTGTTATTTTGCAGTACAGCAAAACCAGATAACATTCTATATAAATATGTATTTGAAATATGGGATTGCTCAGTCTTCTGCCTTACGTTAAGGCCGTGTGTGTGTTTGATTTAAATTATTTGTAATCTCAGCGTTGGAAAATTTGGGATGGTGTCCCTTGTTATGTTTGTAATGTAGGTCTGACTCATACAGTAGGTACGTTCTATATCAAACTAATGGATAGGTCTCTTGTAGCGACCCTTCCCAAGTAATATTTTAATTTATCTTCCAAGCCTGAGCTACGCAGCCAGGCCTGGCAGGTAATTGTATGCAATTACCGGGATTGAAATGTTGCTTGGGTTGGTACATAAGTCAGTGGTTTTGGACTTTGGAAAAGTCTACTTTTGTTGCTTTGGATCTTCTCTCCATGGTTTCCTTTGGATTTCCTACTGTCCCAAGTCCCTGTACATTTATTGCTATGCAGTCTTCGATGAGAGTTCCTATCTTTGAGATTTTTGCTTGACCTATTTTTTGGTTTGTAAAAGAAAAGTTGTAGCATTTACTTGCGGTGGCTGTAAGATAAATTAACAAGGACAAGTTGTAGTCAAAATAAGGGAAAGGAATTAGTATTTGATCGGGGAAGCTGACGTGAGTTTCCATCATTATGCAAGAATTTTGGCCTTATTGCCTAAAGAATATGGAGAACATGCGATTGGATGAAGTGAGCTTTTATTTCTCTTGACAGATGAAGAGATGAAGAGAAACCAAAAAATAAACAGATGAAAAATTCAGTAAATTTCAAACTCGGGACCGCTATGTTTGTCATACATATCCGAACCTCTTGTACCTAACTCTGACTTATACTTAGGTCAGCAGGTACACATATCGCTAAAGAGGAATTCTACTTTATCTTGACTCGAAAAGTTTACATGTTATTCCTTAGGTCAACAGCTCGCCTTTAAAGGATCAATCGGGAATTGGTTTTTTAAATTAATATGATGAAAATACCTCTCCGCACTCAGCCTCTTGAACGTTGTAATTTTAAAACTTATTTCTGCTGTTTGTGACAGTTCAAATTGAACAAAGGTGGAAATACTTTCAATATGTTTTAGCAGAATTTAATTCTGCTTAGAAGTAGTTATTGAATAATATTCCTTTAAAAGACTGCAACAATACAAAAATTGTTATACTATTCGATTCAACAAATACATTAAATTTTGCTCAGTTTAAGATTTAACGTAAAAGGGGCAGATTGTGTATCATTTATAAATAACAAAGGGACCTTGCTGATATATTATAGTATCTTATCATTAAGTTCTTTTATTGTTACCTCTATAGTTATAACCCTAAATAATATTGTGAAATGTTCTATAAAGAAATGCTATTCGGTTTTCGCATTAATAAATTCAAAGTAAAAAATAATTAAGCTGCGTGGCAACATTTTGGTTCGAATATTATAAATCTTGAAAACCACATTTAATAGTAGATTGAGTACTCCGATTCTAGACCACTTACTATATCTAACAACTTTCAATTATAACCAAATATAGTGCATGCATCATATTCCGAAAAAATGAATATAAAAGCGGATATTGCACGCCAATAAGCACGAATTGTAAAGAATAAAAATACTACTTAGGCAAAGCTTTAGTAAGTTTACAAACTTGTTGGTGACAAATACTCCTTTCCAATTAAATGTTGACGTGCGGCTTTGAAGGTGAGAAATGGTGAACTTGTTCCAAATTAACAGGCGACTTGACCGTTCTTGCAAAAACACTGCATGTAGAGATGTTGCTGGACCAGTGACTGAGCTGCTGCTGTTATCGCGATGCAAAACTGGACCACCCAAATAACGGAAAACTCCCCAAAGTGATCTGTAACTGTAGCCTCAAAAAGAGAACGAAGTTTAAAGATTAAGATCTTCTTGGGTGGCAATAACAACACACCAAAGAAGCTTCCAACTGTAGGAAATCGGAAATTGTTGTCAAACTGGCCCACAAAAACTGCGTAGAGCTCGCGCCCACAAAAGATCCCCTCTTATCGTTCTGCTTATAACCACTATGCTCCGACCGTCTCTTAAATCTCTTTGATCTTTATTGAAGGTCCACTGGGAAACTCCCGATATGAGGTGGGCTAGCACGCCCCTGCAAAAACATTGCATCTGTTGATGGCTTTTTTAAACTTTTTACAAAAATATTAACAATTTTCATAATATACAAACTACTTAAATAATACAACCTGCTACAAAAAAGTCTTATTATTTAACATAAGATATTTGCCAGTCATTTTGTACGAAGCGTGACGATGGAGATGAGGAATGACTATTTTAAATTTACTCCAATATGACTTAGATGTAAGAACCGATGAGAGAAATTATTTTAAAACTAATTACAAAGTTTATCGACTAATAAATATATAAAAAAATTGTGGTAATGTTTTTAGTTAAAGTTTGTTTTGAACACCGAACTAACCAAGTTGAAAATTGGATTCTTGCCAACTAATACTTAAATTTATTTATTTTTGAGATTAAAACGTCGCTGCGGCTTGTTCTTACTAATACAAAAACTCCTGATAAAAAATATTTTCTATCGAAATTTATTATGTTGTAAATATATCTTATATTAATTTGTCCCATGCTATGATCAGAACCAGGACAGGTATTTCAAAAAAAAATTAAATCAGTTTTTAATTTGATTTTTTTGTTGGTTATCAAACCATCACGTTATTTTTTTCAAATTCCTCAAATTTTCAGTGAGTCGAATAGAAATAGAATTATTTACCTCAATTTAAAATTTGATTTCATCACTCACAAGAAGTCTGTTAATTAACTTTATAATAGAATGCTAAATTTGTTAATTGGACTAATTATTGAGAGAGAGTAAACTTCTATACGGGTTGTTTTAATTGGAATATGTAATTACGGAAGAACAAATGCTTCAAGTGTCATTTATATTTTGATCATTCAGGTAATCAATCAAACATTAATTTGTATTATTAAGACGAAATTTGATGTTATCGCTTCTATACGTGTTGAATGAACACTTTTAAGATTTTATTTCGACCAAATTTGCAACCATTGCATGTTCTTGGAAGTGTCTCAGTGGATTTAGTCTAGACACAATTTGGAAATTACCAAAAATTCGATTTAAATTGAAAGGGCTCATACTGCAGCAGTTTATCGCTATTACGTTAGTAAAAATATTTCAAATGGCACCCGAAAATGTTAAATTCGGGACGGACTGATAAAGAGCCTCACCGCTTTTAGGTTATTAGTGTAATCAAATTATTGCCTTTGCAAGTAAGAAATCTTTATTTAAATTTTTTTGCCGATTTTTCGTTACTATTTTTGTGATAGTACGTAATACTGCATTTAAAATGTCTTGTTATAATTCATCAATTTTTTAATAATCTCATTAGCATTAAAACGTACCTCCTTCTAAAATTTAATGAATTGAAGTGTTTAACTTATTTTTCATATTTTGGAGAAATCTGCTCTACATAAGGCACAAACTTGAATTGTTTCGCTTATAAAGGATTTTAATCATTAGAAGTATTAACAGCTTATTTATGCTGCAAGGGACAGGAACACTGATTTTGTTAGCTGAATTTACAACTCCTTAAACTTATAGCACAATTAACGTTTAATTGGAGAGAAAAAGTAACGTCACTATGAAGCTGGGCTGCGCCTACATTTTCTAACATTTGGAATGTCACACGATTACAAATTAATCAAACTAATTAATTGATCCATTGTAAACCAAACACCGATTCACTGATATAAGTGAATAAATACGTAGCTTTATACTTATTATTGTTCTTAAGTTGCAACTGTTAAAATTTTCATTTTAATTGAATAAATAAATTAATTCTATAGATGAAAAATGTTTTTGCGCATTGTGCTCCTGTTATAAAATATTTTATTGTGTTGTTCATCAGATTTAAATTTTGTACATTTAAATATTATTTAAGATTTATGCAGTGATAAAATTCAGTAAACTGAGATGCCTTAGTTGAACAGTTTAAGATTTTCAAGAGGGATTATGTCGTTTTTTGTGTCCAAATTTTGTAATTAGAAATATTTGCTGAAAATAAAATTATTGAGCATTTTAAGCATCCTGAACAGATTGAAATGACTAGTTTAATCCAATAAGCCGTTGATTGTTTTTGTTCCACGGTACACTTTTACATAAACCTTTATGAAGTTATTTAATTGACAAACTAAATTACATTTTCGCAGGTAAAAAATATAATATATTAAGCACTATGCTTGGAAAAGTCGCTATGTAGACAAGAGAGAAATTTACGGAATGAGCTTGAAAGGTGCATTTTTATATTTAGTTATTATTCCATTATGCAAAGTGGCACTTTCAAAAAGATAACTGTCATAATATTGGTTGTAAAAAAACTAATTTATACTTGGGGTAAAACAACCTACTTTTGCCACTCCCTAATGATTGGCACCTACTCATAAATAGCAAAGTAGCTGATATATAAGTGCCAATCATTAGACGTGTTAATCTATTTATTGTTACATCTTACAATAATATTCCAGAATGCAAATCCATCATACTGTTATGCAAGTTTATCCTAACAGTTAAACATGGAATTTGTATCGTGACGTAGACAAAGCATATGAAATAAGCTTCAAACTCGTAGTGCTACGATACTAAATATTCTCGTCCACTTTTCAGTATCTACAGCAAACGGCCTGTGATGGAATCGTTAAATGAAATTGCGAAATAATCTAATAAAAACGACTACAAAGTTTTCTAAAGTTACATTGTTAACTCTTAGCGTCAATGTTCATCGGAGAAATTCAATAGTCTACCTTGCCAAAATTTTTATATTATTTAAAATTGTAACTTTTAGTACCTACATTGAATGGAAAACTCTGAATAGAATGAAAAAAATAAACAGCAAATTTGAGCACCAATGAAATGAACTAAACTGATTTAAATACAACAAATAAACTGACTTTGAAAAGTGTTTACTCAAACAATTAAACTCATACAATTTCCGCTAATTGGCTCATTAGTTGCGTCACTTCAGATGAGATTTCAACTTGAATATGATAAAATTCTAGCAGTGAAAAAATTTGAATACCTAACAATAATATTGTATAATTCCGTGTTTTGAATCGATGGGGATTAAAAAATATTGGTGTTTCAAATGTACCATATTTACATGGTTCTCTCGGTAGGGAAATACACATAAATGGAGGGAAAATTTTACGAGTCGAGTAATCAGTGCTATTATGTATACATTTAAGAATATTAACATTTTTCCGAATGAGAAAAGCTTTAATTTTCCCTGAAGTAAATAAAACCCTACCACACTAAAAAGACTAACAAAATTACGGTAAAGTGCTATTCTGCAGATTTGCAGTAGCGTACGAAAAATAGATCTGGATTAGGAACGGATCATAATCCAAAATATTCCTGCTGATAGTGTTAAGCATTTTGGGTTATTTGACTACGTAACTTGTAACGTAATTCATTCAGTGCTATTGAAGATCGGATATTCAGATCCTGAATAAAGTTTATGTTTCCCTTTTGCGGTTATATCGCAGAACTATTTTAACCGCCTGTTAGTTGTGCACTTGAGTCATCAGTTTGATGAGCGGTTAGTGCGGTTTAAATATATGGTTAAGTAAAAATTGTGATTTATATACAGTAATATGCGACTAAAGTGAATGAATCATTTAAAACTTAACGCATCCCTTGAGAAACTTAATCACTTCCATAGATTTTTTAACCAAAATTATAATTTTGGTTATTTCTTAAAAAGAACTTTTGTATTTATTTTTGACGCATAAAGACTTCATCGATTATGCAATGTGATGACATGGTTGCCAAAAGGTTATCCCTACGAAAACAAAAATTTGCATTGTAAAGGAACATAAGCTTTGTCTACAAGATAAGTTTGTTCGATAGCTTGGGTACATTGTATTGGGTTATTTATCGGAGAGCGAATCGCATACGTGTTTTTATATTTTATTTTTGAATATAGACGTTTGTAGAAGTACCTACTTATCTTTTTACCGAAAAAAATTAAAAGCTTATCACAACCCTATAGAAAATTTTATTTTTTTCAATAACAAATCTCAGTTCATCATTTGAACATTCTATTTGAAAATCGTCGATATAAACGCAATACATTTCAACCTGTCCAATTCGATTTACACTTCGACTATCTTCAACAGACTAATTGAAAATAATTTCGTAATTCTGTTAATTTCTGCCAGATCTATAATTACTATAATTACTTTTCGTCATTTTATTACTACGTACAATGTCCTACATTAACTATGTTTGATATTTAATTAGTGGTTAATTAGAAGTTAAATTAAACCTATCTATAGAAAAAATAAGAAGTAAAATAGCTAAAAATTATTATTATCAAGTTTCAGTTCAAGTAAACTAAACTGACTCCATTTATTAAGATAAAACAAATCGCAACGAGCACAGCTGGCTTCCACCACCATAGCAGTAGACGAAAAACAAACTTTTGACCTCCTTATACAGAGTACGACGTAAGTAACAGAGTGAATTCAAATAACCTTGACACCCAGTGTTACCTCGCAAATTAAACTATAATCCACCAAATTAGCTAACAATAAATAAAATTCATTATTCAACTGACGCCAATTTGAAAACAAACTTACATGTGAAAGGTTCCGCTTCAGTTCGTCGTCTGTCTTGCAGTTCGTACAGCAGGCAAGTTCTTATTTAAAGCGCCTTCGGCGCCATAATGACTTCGAACATTTGACTGTAAGAGCAATAAATAGATTCAGGGCACTCGGTGTATTCGGCAGGGTGTCTTTTTATAATTATGCAAAGCTACAAATGAAAATGGACTACAAATTAACCCGATTAGTTGAAATAAATTAAAACAGTGACCAATGGAATACAAGGTTTAATAAATTTGACCTTAATAAACAATGAGTAAAGTGTAATAAGAAGCTAATGGAAAACTGAAATAGATTATAAGAGTAGTATTATTGAACAATCGATATAAAATAAAATAATTACATTTACCCATTAGATATCCTCTACCAGTCATATATAAAGTTATTCTATACAACATTTTAACCATGGTGCAATTATTAAGGTTTCCTTTTGTTAAGAACGTTTTAAAGCTTTTCATGAAAGAAAAATCTCAAGTGTGCTATTACGTGCGTCTTAAAAGTTGCTTATAATAGTGCCCTTTCGTGCGAAATACTAATCGTTAATACTTCATGATAATAAAAGTCTTAACGAAGAACTGTATTTTAAAATAATATATTTTAAACAATTTTCTAAATTACCTTTAGTGCCATAAAAATGCAGACTTAGGTTTTCTTACAGGAAACGACGTAGTTTATGTAAGAAAGTCGGAATAAATTTACGATAACGCTAACTGGTCGTGTGTAAAAATTATTGTCCCTTTTTTTTCAAGAAAATGGTAGTGGTGACTGGTGAGTGCATTTCAATCTTATTAGATTCCAATAAGAACTAACTCCAAGTAAAAGCTAACATTAAATCGAAAAATCTATGAGATACAAAAAGTTTTCTTTGTGCTGTTGCGGATACTAAATTGCTGTCATTAATCTAAAGTAAATTAATCCAATCTATAAACAACTTGAACCAATTAAGTTTTTCGACACGTGGTTTCTTCGTTACTGCTGCTAGTATATTGCACATTAGTTACATCCACTCATTTCTAGGTGCTTTATTAATATCGTTTCAATTACAGTCAACAAGATGTACCCAACGCAACGGTCAATTACAGACACTTGTAAGCGGTTTGACCCTACTTGAGAATTTCCACGCTCTACGTCCTTTATACATTAGCAATTTCGAGACAAACGACAAAGGTTCTTGCAACTTTAACTTAACCATCACGCTTGTTAGTTACTTTTATGTCACTTCCTAAACTAATACGGGCAATTTAAATTTACATTAGATCATATATTTTAAGTAAATAATTGCTCCTTAAACAGATGGGACCATTAGAAGGGGTTATTTGGAAGGCGAAGGAAACTGTCCAATAAATTGTATTTTTCCACCTACATAATGCATTATATTATTATACGTTTTTCAAAGGCAAACAATGAACAAGAATAAATAATTAACTTTCGGAGCTGAAGACAATTACGGAAATAAAAATAAATATAATTTATCATTTATTACCATCGATTACCTGAAAATTTTCTGTATTCAAAAGCCCTAAATTATGAATATCATTTATAACCTCCAGTATAACTGGACTGGGCATGCAGAAAATGAATCAACGAATTTCATTCTGAAATGTTCTCGGTGAAGAATATAATAAATCATATTCTTTGAAAATTTTACAACAAAAATACGAAAACAAATTCAATGGAAGCTAAAAAATAGGTATCGCTTTATCTAAAGAATGATTTTAATTTTCTCCTAGGTTGACTTTTTATTAGTTCGTTTAATTAAATTTCAAAATTATTCCTTTTTTGTTGCGGTTTCTTTCCGTGTGTTTAAATAATTTACTTGTTTTTTATTTAGCTATTTATCACGAAAAGTTTAGAGATTTTTTTACATAACAGATAGAAAAAAGTTACAGTTACATGGCAATATTTATAGAGCGTTTCATACCAATTGCTAATAGTTAATCTTTTTATCGTTATTTAAATAGGTAATTAATTTTTTTTTTATGTTTACATTAAAACTAACATGCGAATGATCTCTTTTAAAACATTCACTATACAAACATATTTTATCTACATGAAATGCGTGTACTTAAAATAATTTACTGAAATTTATCTGATTGTGAATAATTCTAGGAATTACTTATACTATGCCATGACTTAATAGAATTTCATAATTTATCATGAAATGGTTACTACCTATACGTAATAATAAAAGTGTTCAAAAAGGGCAAGATACGGTAGTAAAGGAAACGTTAGGTTCGATGTAATTGCATAGTTTTACGAGAAAATTATATTTTAAGCAAGTTAGTTCGCTATTTTCATATAATAGCGGAAAAACATCAGATGAAAAATATAAAAACATCGATTACATTTAAAATTCAATTTATTTTTGAAAAATTACAATCATAAATGGAATTTAAAGAGACTAAAGTGCTATAAAACCTGTTGTTAAATTATTGAACTATATAATTTATTACCTACCCCATTTATGAAGTAGTTTATATTAACCAAACCATATAATTTTTTTTTTATTAAAAGTTTTTACTTTGGATGTTTTTCAAGCGTATTTTCAAGCGATATTCAATCGTACACTGCAGCAGGAATTATGAAAAAATTATCAGAAGAGAGACAACACATAGTTACAGAAGAATAATATGATGAAAATGATGACAAAGTGGAAGTACCAACGGAAGAGTAGTATAAGAATAGTGATCTCAAAACTAAAAAAATGGAAGTGCAAGAGAAGATGGTATAGAGGCCGAAATGTTAAAATACGGTAGAGAAAAGTTGCATAAAATGGTCATCGCTATGAGATTATAGACACTCTAGAAGGAAGAAAAAATGCCCAGATCCTGGAAATTAGCACTGATTTGTCCGATTCACAAACAAGATGAAAAAACTGAGTGTGATTGAGAAGATTGATATGGTGTTAAGTTGGAGGTATTGCTATACGGGCGCATTGGTTAAAATTACAAGTGTGAAATCTGTGTCCTATAATGTTAAAATTAAGAAAAACGAGAGCGCCGATTTCGCGAAGAACCAATGCCTAGTAATGTAGCATTTCAAATGCTATTATTTATATTTTGGCTGAAATCTATGCATCACCCTGTGTGTGTTTCAAACACGCGTAATCGTATTGTATTTCGAAAATTTATCAAAATTTCATTCTTCGCTTATCTTTATGAAAAGTGCAAGTTTCATTTTACGTTTGTGCAATTTTATGTTTTAAAAGCCACAAATTGTTAGTTTATTGAAGTGATCTTTTTTTATTTTACCTTCTGTGCTACATTTGTGGGTAAGATTGCATTATTTTCCATCGTGAGCGGAAGTTTGACTTTGATAAATTTTAGCTTTTTCGTACTACCACGTCAATTTTATGTGACGTTCATTTTTTTGGTTTCCAATTGTAATTATGGTTTTCTGAGCGGGTGCACATGGTGGCACGATTGCGGTAGCCGACTGTCCATCTGGTTGTTTTATCCACCAACCATATGGTTATTTGTATGGATATGGGCCAGCAGTTTTTGGCCACAGATTCCTGTGTCGAACCATCTGTGGCAGCCATTTTTAACGATGTTGGGATTTCGTTTTTGGGTTCACCATTCCTGTATGAGATCAATGGAGAGGGCAGGACTGATCAACATTCGTTTATCCCCATCTTAATCTAAACTTTGTTTTTTTAAATAATATCAACTCTTATTTACTTCCGTATTTTATTTAGAGGACTGGCGCCCGAAAGGTTTTTTGTTTTCTTAGTTAGTTGCCAATTGATCGCCTGAGCCAACGGAAGAACCTACGAACCGCGTCCGCGCGACCCATGCTCTGGCACTGGACGGGGGTGTAATCCCTTAGCTGGCCTGTCTACCATTCCATTCGTAGATCAGCGGGGCAAGTGGCCCAAATTAGAGCAATTTGAGTTACAGTAATACTCTTAATTTCGAATTTTCAGTTCAAGTTTCCAATGTTGGGAGGCTCCAGCAACGGATTGTTTGTACGATAAAGAGGAGATTTGTCCTTTGATCATTAATTGGATGATTGGTTCTTCTGGGAAATCTGCAATTACAATTTTTTTTTAAATGATGATGTATTTTTTACTTGTATGATAACTAAAATGAAAATTTAGTGAAAGTGCAGTGTGAGGTTATTTGAATTAGCCGCGAATCATGATAAGAGCGTGTGGAAACTTTTGACATGGGAGGATGGCAAATGGAGGTACATTTCCGCCTACCATCTTCGAAGGGTGGACATGCGAATTTTAAGTCTGAATTTAGTTGTCAAATTTTGAGTCTCTCTGGGATCAAACTTGATTCTGGAAATATTAGACCTGTTTAAATTGCATTATTCCTGGATGCGGGAAGTGCTTCAATTTGGTAAAGTGTCCAGATGGTTAAAGTTTATCCACTAGTAGTTTGAAACGTTCGATTATTTTTGGATAGATAGAGAATTTCTAGTCATTACTTGGATGAATGATGGACAATTTAAGTATTTCAGTTCTAGATGAGTCTAGATATATTAAGTGAGATAAGATTACGATTTTGCCTCTACGCCTGAGGGCTGAAGAACGTCATTTTGGATTGTAGATGTACACTGCCCTCAGTTTCTGGACAACGAGGTTTATTTATGAGATGGTTTGGTAGCACTATTTTAACGGTAGACGTATCTGAATTCGCTTCTTTCCGTAGAGGCTAAGTTTTGTTCAAAGCCGATAAAGGAGATCGCGAGGATAATATTCGGCAGTGAAAGTTACGCCAAGAAACAGTTAAGGTATCATAAACTGATTGGTCGATTTTTATATTTGATTCTTTTTTATTTGATTCCTTCATGTGGGAAAGGGGTAGGGTCATTTTGAGTATTAAATGATGTCCTCTTGCATGACCGAAATACGGTTTTATTGGGATATATAAACATCCCATATTTCAATTTTGACATAAAATCCGTTGTTTTTTGTAATAAGGGCCGGTTCCACCAACTCTGGATAAGTAGTTTAATCACGGCTAGTTACAGTTAATCACGGTTAAATAGAAAAGACTGTCCCACCAACTCTTTAACCATGATTAAAGTAAGATTATCAGCCCTCAAATTAATCGGTCGGTGTTTGCCGCTTAGTCGAACTAAATCACGGTTAACTCTCTGAAGTTCAATTAGAAATTATTTCAAAGGTTACGGATTACAGTGCATTATAAAATATAGGTATAAATTTAATTCAATAGGAAAGTATTTATTTTCAAAATAGCGAATTCAAAATTGTGAGATTAGTTTAATCGTAACAAGATTAGAAAGAATGCGCTCAGGACAGGAAAGAGTGGAATACGGTGTTAAAAAAAGCCCTGGGCATACTAGGCCTGATGCAGTGCAGATAGACATACCTACAATTTTGTCAATTAATATTTAAAATTTATATTTACTTCAAGTTTCTCATTATTTTTTTCTTCGCTCATTTGGGAAAATAGAAAATAATGCTTCATTATTTCATTTTTAGATAATTTTTATAATTTTGTAATAACAATTTTATGCGAAACAAAATTGTCAAGTTTTTTTTAAATATTTATTTGTAAGAAATAGACTGTGATGTAACCTAAATTTAGTATATTGCGATGTTAATGTGTTAACACCAACACCGCATATTTGTCGTGAATTTTACTTCCCCAAACAAATATTGGCAGTAAAAAAGAAACAAGAAGATTTTTCCAATGTGATAACAATAAAAATTTGATTTCTGGAAAGCTGTCTTTTGTGGCTTACTTAACGACTGGGGGGCAGACCACCTAGTTGTTGGGTTTCTTTTGAGAAAAATATCCTACGTGATAAACCTAATTAATTAATTTTATCATATTTTTCATATTTTGTTTTATTTTATAGCAACATAAGCTAGAATCTACCAAATAAATAACCTTATTATGGAGATGTTGTAATTTCTGAAAAATTAAATGTACTGATATCGAAACAAGAAGAGCATTTTATCGCTCATAATATTATATAATTATACGGAATGTTGCTGGGTGCTGGTTCTCAAATCTACTTGGCCCTGGTTCTATCGAATCATTGGAACCCCGGTAGTTACACCTCAGTTTGGCGGCTTAGTACTCTTACTCCCCTTTTTGATGATCGAGTCAACAATAACTTGTCCTTTTATATTACAATCATTACCTCAGCCAAGTTGATTAATTCTATCAGATTCGAAAACAGCATAATATTTACGTCTTGATGTAAGGGCGCCGAGAAAATTACTATATAAAATAAAGTCAAATATGTAAGTACAAGATAGAAAATAAAAAGGCAAATATCAGTGCAGTATTTGGTGATATTGGACATAACTTAATTACAGTAAAGAATAATCTTGCCAGTAAGTTAACTACTTGCCAGAACTACGAAAACTATTTATTATGAGTCCTTTTGTTATACAAAAGTAACTTAAACTTCATTTTTAAATCTAAAGTTTTCAATAACTTGAATATAATTGCGACAAGATGTTGGTTCAAATTGTCTTTATCTACTCTTTATTTTATCTAGTCTCTTAGCAGCTGCCCGAATGAACTGTTAAATTAAAATCAACAATTTTCCAAGTTCGCACTGAAATTGGAATAGTAGATACTATATTATAGTATAAATTTACTCTTATTGAATATGTATAAAATTTTACACTTTCAAAGCAGATACCTACGTGCTTTTGACTCATTAGCCATATTATGCTTTAAAGTAAATTTTGTTTCATATTATGTAAAAATCCTGTCACGTAGTCAGCGCCAAAAGTTGTTTTTAAATTGGGCTAGCTTGCACCGTGGTTGTATTGATTTATCAATTTTCGTTACAATTCTATAATATAGTATGCTTTCAAGAAGAAGTCTTATAATGGGCGCCATGAGATGTGTAGTATATGCCGGTATATGTTTCTGCACATAGAAACGTAAACGAACAGATGCCAGTGTTCACATATTCTAACAAAAAGCGAAGCTAAGCTACTACCTAGCTTAGCCACCGCTATATGACTAAGGACACAAAAAGTAAATGGTGATATTTCTTTATTATTTCTCATGCAAATGTCACAGAAAATCAGTTCTGTCACTATTATTCCGTCTCTAGTTAACCGTCTCCTTCTGTTCTGATGATTTTCTTAGAACTATAAGGTTAGGATATCATCTTCGACTTACTAAACTGTTTAACGTCGTCGCACAGTGTCGTGGAGATGAACAAACACCATTTTCTAAAGTATTTTATTTTGACTTTCTACTAATAGAATCTTGTAAGGCACATTTAAAGCAATCACGAGCACAAATTTTTTAAAAAACTTCTTACAGAAAGAGTCGAAAAGCATGAAAAACTGGGATTTGGCTTTATTTTAAAATTATTGTAAAAACACAACATAGGCTTCAATATTGCTGAAAATAAGATTGGATGTACAGTCGTTGTCCAAATTATTAGGCCCACCCAACAAATTTTAATTTTTTATAAATTTTGCTAATATTAGTCAAATAATAATGATGCAAGTGTTTCTAAATAACATTTATTGAATTACAACATATATCTTACACAATAAAAGTACAGAAACATAAACGAAAATTTAAATTTTTTAATATTTTGTTAAACCACCCTTCGCAGCATAAAGAGCAGCTACTCTACATGGCATGATTTCAATGCTGTTTAGAGCTTTTTGTTTTAATTTCTTGTTATGGTTCCAGTAGTATATGATTCTGGAAATCAATTACACCCTTGTGGTAATGATTGCTTTGGCTAAAAGCCTTTTTAGAAACTTCCAGACGTTTTCAATTGGGTTCATGTCTGGAGTTTCCTGCCCATGGCAAAACTGGTATTTGTTCTTCTTCCAAATATTTTTTTTATAGATTTTTCAGTATGGGAAGGTGCTCCATCATGCAAAAAAACTTTAGAGCCATCCCCAAACCATTCTTTCATTTGAGGAAGCAGCTTTATCTGAAGCACTTGCTTGTATTGATCTTGCCGCATGGTTCCTTCGACTTCATATAAACGTCCCATACCCTTCCCACTAATCACTGATCATACCATGACTGACACAAGATGCTTGACGGTCTTCACAACATAATCAGGATTATATTTTTCACCTGGTCGACGCCTAACAAACTATGACTTGTCATCCAAGATGTGGAACGATTATTCGTCACTAAAGCAAGTCTGTAATTAAGCAAAAAAAATTTATTAAAACAAAGACTCATATAATTTGAATCTCCATACTATACTCCAGTCTTCAATAGTTAAGTGCTTGTGAGCAAGCCCATTCATAACCCTTTTTAATCATAGCTGGAGTAAGTAGTGGCTTCCTTACAGATCTGCGACGTTTGAAACTAATATCTTATAGGATTAGGCGCACTGTATGAAGAGCAACAATGACCCCTGCTGCTGCTAATTTATTTTTTATGTCACTTTGGGTTGCTCTTCTAAACTTCACAGCAATATTTCGTAGTAAAAGTTGTTTCCTTGGTGTCATAAGGCATTTTTGACCACCAGCGACCTTTACGAACAGCATCGTAAGACGCTTTAGTCTTCAATTTTTGGTTCAAACGACGCACTGATGCACAAGATACTTCGGTTTTAGTTGCTATCTGGCTTTGACTAAATTCTGTATTGCTTATCAATGCAGATATATAACTTTTTTTTCATTTGTCAGATGTTTAGCATTTCCCATCTAAAAAAATTTTTTTTTTATTAATTTTGTAAATGTTTTTGGAAAATTGGCTAATAAAAAAGCTTAATAATACTTCTTAGTCTATAGTTAATGCAATTATATATTTACATTTTAACAATTTTTAGTAAAACAGGATTTATTACACTTTAAATTCAACGCAACTTTTAACTGGTAATCACCCTGTAATCACCTGGCAATGCCAAATAATTATAAATCGAATAAAAATCCGCATTATTGACGAAGATTTTTTTTAAATCATTTGTGGCAAACCCCATTACACAGTTACACCACCTTTTGCTTACCAAATCCTTCGTAAATTTCAAATTTTATGTAAAATTTTAAAATGTTTCAAGTGGGCCTAATAAATTGGACAACGACTGTATATTACATCAGGAACATACATTTGTAATGGTTTGCAGGCCCGAATTAAGTAAGGCCAAATTTTTTTTAAGGTTTCCACTTCTTTTAAACTTTTAGTGGTTGCGCCGGGTAGCGCCAAACATGAAAAAATTTTGTGGAGTACATTGGCACCTCACGAATTATCCCTCAAAATTTCAGCAACCGTCTATTACCGTCTCCCAACTCAGAAGCATTTTTAATACTGTTAGGTACTGAGATCAGCGATGGGATAATAGGATAATGAGAGTAAATCTTTCAATATTTTCTCTATATAAGAATACTTGCAAAGTAAATTTATTCAACAACCGAAAGTTTACTCAGAATGGAAATATTTAATATATCAAATCATAATTTGTGCAATATCTTGTGGGAAAACGCAAGATCTTCTCAACCCAAGTTGTCCATCATCACTAATGAAATAGCGAGAAGGAATCCTAATTTAAATGTAGATCAGCTTCGTAACATTAAATTCCTAATTATTAAGAAATTCCTGAAACGGTACAATGAAAGGTGGAATAAAGCTTACAAGACAAGGTCAACATTTATTAAGTGTAATGCTGATTGGCTGAAGGAGAACTTTACAACAGCTGAAATTGTAGATAAACGAGCATCAGCATCAACTAAATCTACTAAAGTGAAGAAAGAATTTGCTGAATGTTCTGAAAAGACCATAAAGAGAAGAAGTGATGCAATTTTAAACTTATATGGCGCAAATCAAGTTTTGCATGCAGCACAACGATCAAATAAAAAACCTAAGAATAATGAAATATCTCATGGACCAGATAACATTGACCTTAATGAGATTGATTTTGAAGTGAAAGAAACTTTGGCTTTATTCATAGACATGAAATTAACAGTGGAAAAGTATGGAATGCTAAGAAAATATGTACAGAAGTTTAACAAAAAATTGGCTGACAATGTCACCAAATCATCCCTCTGCAAACACGACCCCTAATGGGAGAGTCGACCCCTACAGAGATCAGGATCTGCAACAATCCGGAGAAAACCTCTCCAGTTTGTTTTGCCACGATGGTAATAAACTAGCCATGATTTATGCGAAGGCACGGGTCAATGGGTTACTGAAAAAAAGACAGGTAGCTTGGGAAAACTCAAAAAAACGCAAATACAATCAAAATGCTATAATTGAACACATAGAACTTGAGAGATGTATCAACAGTTTCAACAATTGCAATGTAAATTACTGTGGCAACAATGCACACAGTAGCAACTGAAAGATTACGGTCACAATCAAAAAGTGCACCCAGCTTAAATTTAACAAGTACCAAAACACACAGTAACCGCTATGGGCTACCAGTAATTAATATACAAAAGCCAAATAAATGTACATCGGTCAGACGAGTATGATAGAATAAACTTTACTTACTTAAACGTTTCATAAGTTTACAAACTTAGATGTTGCAAACGCTACTTCCTACTCGACATTGACCACTGGCTTGAAGGTTGGAATCTGTAACTTGTTAAATCACACAAGAAAACACTCGATTGCTATAATCGCGAACACTAAACATCTGCTTGCACATTTGTAGCCGGAACCTGGACCAGTGAGAGATGGTGTAGAGATGTCAACAAGACGGAACCTTCCAAACGATGGAAAGAATTTCCCAAGTGCTCATCCATCCAAAAACAATAACAATAGGATGTAGCCAACTTGAAGAAATCCAAAATGGTCGCACTACTTGCACACCAACAAGAAAAAAAACTGTAATCGATTCTTGCACATTTGAGTTACCTATCTACTGTCAGATGTTATACAGTAGCACCAAAAATATAGCCAGAGCCGGAAAACCATATTACGAACTAAACTGGCCGATCAACCAGTGGTTTAACAAAAACACACTCCAAATCGGCAATCAGAAACTGACGCAACAAAAATATCGACCGCTCGGTTCTTAGGTACTCAGGTAACTGTTCTAAATACAAAATTCTACGCCGGAAATATGTCCCTATCAAATTCGAACGTTCACAGTTCACGACCATCTGCCTAACAAAATGCATTAAATTTGCTATTGCATTTAAAATAAATGCATGGGCGTACTCAGAAATATTGCGAAATGATATGAAAAGGAAACCAAAGTAAGAATTAATAAAAATTCGTTACAACAAGATATTTCCAACATATACAGTATTGCATAACGAAAAGAAGAGATGTTACCCTGAAAATATCACAGTTTCAGAAAAAGGTGCTTGTATTGAACTGCGGTCTCTTTTTGATCACACTGCAACTAAAATTATGTTTACTAAATCAATCGATGACCTTAAACAGTATGAAAGAAAGGAGTGAACTTTGTATTGCAAATGGGGAATGGATGGAGCTTCTGGGCAACATCAGTACAAACAGAACTTTTCAGATAGTGGTACAGATGCTAGCGTGTTTATGATATCTTTGGTTCCAATCCACATGTCTTCAGATGAATCCAAATTATAGCAAAATCCAAGGCCATCCTCAACACGTTATTGTAGGCCAATAAAATTTGAGTTCAAATCTGAAACATCAGCAGAAACAGTTTGGGAATATGAAAACATTACTAGCCAAATACAGAATTTAAAGGTAACACAGGTATCAATTGAAAGCTTATCCTTTGATATTAAACATAAGCTACAAATAACAATGATTGATGGAAAAGTCTGCAATGCAATAACAGGAAATAAATCGGCTGCTACTTGTAACATTTGCAAGGCAACACAAAAGACAATGAACAACTTGGAGGTTCTTAGTTTCAAAGAATGTGATGAAAATGCGTATCAATTTGGACTTTCAACTTTGCATTGTTGGATTAGATTTATGGAGTGTATTCTTCATATTGGATACAATCTTCCCATTAGAAAGCGTCGTGTTACCAAAGATGATAAAGAAATTAAACAGCAGCAAAAACATCAAATTCAAGACCATTTAAAAAGAGAACTTGGAATAATTGTAGATGTTGTGAGGCAAGGTTCGGGAACATCGAATGATGGCAATACAGCCAGAAGATTTTTCCAATCTCCAGAGATAACTAGTGTAGCAACTGGAGTTGATGAAAGATTAATAACAAGGTTTTCAACTATACTTCAAGTTATGGCATGTGGAGAAGAAATTAATATTGGAAAATTTGAAAAGTACACTTCAGAAACTGCCAAGCTCTACGTTGAGCTGTATAATTGGTATTATATGCCAGCGAGCGTACATAAAGTTTTAATACATGGAGCGAGTGTAATTCATGCTGCAATGGTTCCGATTGGATAGCTTTCCGAGGAAGCTCTAGAAGCAGGAAATAAGGATTTTAAAAAAATTAGGCAATGTAATGCAAGAAAAACGTCGCGAGTTGCAAATTGTATGGATATCGTGCATCATTTACATATGTCTTCAGATCCAGAAATAACACAATTAAGACTATTGCGATCTAAGAAAGATTCAGTACTATCACCAGAGGCTGTAAAATTGTTAGAACAGCAGAATTTGGATTCACAGGAAGAGGAATGATATATGCAATATTTTTACGGGTTTCGCGCCATCTATTGACGACATTTTCTCCTCTTAATAAACGGACATGTAATATAAAAAATTTTCTGCTCTATTTTTTAATATTTTTTTTTTATTATATTCTATTAAGGATATAGTGAGGCATCTTCCATATTTTTTTCAGACTTTTTGCTATTGAATTGAAGGCTGTGCATCCGTTTGTCCAAAAATACCCGGTTTCAAGATACTGTGCGTCGGTTTGAAACAGCTAACTTTAAAAAGGATTGTAACATTAATACCCCCACGGCTGCATACACTGAATTAGGAAAAAGTGTACGGTTGGTTGCAGCATTATAATAATGTAGTTGCAACTTGGTATTTCACTTCAGCAGTCCGGCCGGCTCTCTCCTTTGGGAAGCTAATGCAAATCATTTCAAAGAAAAACTTTTGGCAGTTAAGTATGATAAACTCTGAAAACTTCTGTTTTACTATACAATTCAAATATAATTGCATTTAAATCCTCCCACAGCATTATGAGTATGACAGTGGAAAACAAATAAAAAATCACAAAGTAAAATACCTATATAGAAACAGTTGCTAAAATTCAGTGTGTAAACAAGCAGTGTTGACGTGTAAGTACAATAAATATACCTTCAAATAATTCCACGAAGATATCCCCTTTAAAGATAAAGAAATCCAAGAAATAAGGACTGATAAGCTTGCAGGATTTAAAATTTCTACAAACAATATTTAATACAGAGCTATATTTTAAAAAACAAAATCATTTTATCTTTGTTCATAATCGGGATAAGCCTAAAAGACCTAATTCCAACTTAGTGATTGCTTGAGTAACGTAAACAGTCTAATGTGGACACCAATAATTGCATAGCCAAAACAATTGAACCTATGAAATTGAAAGCACTTTCAAATAATAAATAAACTCCGTGACCATAGACAGTGATTTTGAAAAAAATGTGAGTTCTGGATCGCCGAAAAGTAAATTTAAAAAGAAAATCAAGGCAAGAGTAATGTTAAACAATAAATTTCTGGACATTTCCAAGTTCAGGAGTGGTAGGTATTCAAGCAGAAAATTACATTCATAAAATTTAAATTTAATGGACATAATGTCATGTCAAAAATGCACACAATTTCCGGACATTGTGCACCGTGAAAAATTTCCGTCAAATAAAACTCTAATTAGTTGCGTTCATTGACATAATTTACAATGAAACAGGTTTAATTTTATGGAAGCTATTTTCGATATTAGCTTATTTATATTGTTCCGTCGATCAATTTCATACAATATAAATCTTTTGGTAAAAAACTTGGTTCACTAACAAACTATTTGTGAAAATACCTTTTTCTCGCTCTTGTTTCATGTAACATTTAAATGGAATAAATTGTTTCAAGACGTTTAATTAAATTTATGAGAAAGGTTTAAAAGATTTTAGGTATTTGGAATGATGTTCCAATTTTCTGTTGTATTCCTAATATATCTACGTTTGGATTTATTTCTCAAATAAATTTCTTACATTTGTATATTTTTCTAAAAAGAGTTTCATTTTAAATTACCTAAAGTAATTGATAAATTTTTGAATAATATGGGAGTTTATAGTGATTTAAACTAATAATTGTAGGAGAGACCGAGGCTACTCGGTAACATGAGTATTATAATGTATATTATCTGTAGTATTATGTGAAATTGAGGTGATGTTAAAGCAATTTTACTTGTGAGATCACTAGAATTTTCTTTTAGGTTTTGTAAACTAACAGCCTAAATCTGAGTTTACATTATTCATTTAAAACGATCAGGTCAGTTACATATTGACCAGAAATGTGAATTGAACATTTAAACCTCTTCTTTCTTATCACTTGTTCATTTGAACGGAATCAGTCAGAGGTTTAGATGTTCAATTCGCATTCATATCAAATGAATTCAAGTGGCTTGATCTTTTGAAATGAATAATGTAAACCCAGCTTAATGCTCAAATGAATAACGTAAATATCAAATGTAACTTTTTCAATCGCCGTAAGAAATTAATATTCAATTCATCTCAAAAGAAAGTATGTTATTCCCAACAATCACTGAAAAGATTACTCAGTAATTGAAATGTAAGGTGTAATCGTTTCAACAAAATAATATGTAAGTTTGTTAATGCAATTAGCATGTGGTTTATGAAAATTAAAACTTGATTATCCAAATTAATTTTATCAAAATTCTTCTAGATAAAAGTTAACATAGCCATGCAAAAAGTTTAATTAACAGAAATCATAACTCAGATCAGCATCTCAACTTGATTGTTTGGCTGAATTACTGTTAATTGGGGTAAAATATTTTTAGAAGGATATGCCAAAAATTTAATTAAAATAAATAAAAGGGTTACTATTGTAATACTGTACAATAAGAAATGGGTAATTGAGTTTATAAAAGACATCAATTATATTTGAAATGTATATTAATTTAAAAGAAGAAATTATTTCAAAATTTAAACATAGGTAGGTACATTAAAATGGTGTGTCCCCAAATATCGACTATAATTTATTATAAAATGAAACTAATTTAAATTTTTCTTTTCATCTATTTTTAACCAAGAATAAATGAATTAATTTATTATGTTCAGAAAATGAAAATTTCCTACGGAAAATTTTAAATATTCAATTTGTATTAGATATGAATAGATAGAAAATAATAATAGGAATAGAAGTTCGGATAAATAAAAAAAACTGAAAAATAGATGGACAAACATTTTATTTTATTAATAATATGAAAGATTTGTAATTTGAAAAATTAAAATAATTATAAAAATTAAAATCTAAAAAGTTTCAAGGAGCCCTATTATAGAATTACTGAATACCTGTCACTATTACCAACCATTTAAGAAAATAAGAATTAAGTACTAGGTCACTACAAATCCTTTCGGTTGTCATTTTAACAATTTTAACTATAATTTTCTTGTAGTTGCAATATTAATATACGATGATAAATCGATTCTAAGTCTCATAAATATAAAATAATCAGGACGAATCATTTATTATAAAGGAGGTTATTAATTTCAATACGCATGTACCATTAAAATAAATTTCAAGTACCATTAATCACACTCAAGAAAATTGGAAAAACAGACAAATCGTGATTTAATTTTCCGAACAATATTCAAATTTGACATTCAACTTAAAAAATTATTGTCTTTAAATTTCGAACCAAAAAGAACTTATTTCTCCTCAAAATTAAATTAATCTTTCAAGTTTTCTTGAAATTTTAATTCAACCCTTGAAAAGTTTCCAGATTTTCATACTATTTTATTAATCCTATAAAATATTTATACTATAATTACATAATTACTCCATTGCATTGAGAACATTTTTAGTAATGACAACGCAGTTCTACTAATATGTAATTTCGATTCCTTTCTAACTACTTTAAGAACTATGTAATTACATTTTCCCCAAGCAACTTTAAATTACCCATTTAATAAATTTTTAATGTGTGGTTTTGAAATGCAATATAAATATACCTACTATAAATTATTTTGGTGCATTATTTGTTCTTTGTTTCAGTAATTGCACTAAAAATGTTATAATTTATTCATTAAACCTGTGGAATGTACTACTGAATTTAGTTTTCAGTGTGAAATTTATGTGAATGATATTCCAAATAATTTTTCAACATTAAATGTTTAAAATATTAACATATTCAATTTTTAATTATCTTTTAACCAGCCATTAAAACTACTGAATTTTTTTGGTCTCTTAATGCTAACAAAGATTTGTTGAATTTAGTGCTCTGTTAAAATATTTTAAGCGAATATGTAGGTACAATTTGAAATTATTTGGATGGTGCTATGCATAAAGGAACTAACAAAAAATTTAAAGAAAACAAAAATCTTAATAAATTAAAAAATTGAAATTTGAACAAAGATGAATTTTCTTATTTGTAAATCAGAAATATTAATTTTTTTAAATATTTTAGGAAAATTTATAACAATCATTAGTAAGTTTTATTCAAAAAATGAACCTATTTAATACCCATCTGAGGAGCTGCAATAATGACAATATTGATTCTTTTTTACTGTTATCAAAATTCTATTTGTTGGTTGGTTCCGTTTTGCATAACACTACCCATTTCATGAAGCGGTTAGTTTTAGAAACATAAAATTCATAAATTTCATCCTTTCCAGAGACAAACATTTGTACGATTATGTGGGAACTCGTTTCCATATCTAACAACTCTTAGCTTCACACTCATTTATTTGCGTTACTTCTGTCAACAAAATGTTGTAATCTGTGATGTACAGAACGGCGTATGTATATGTTTAAACATGTGAATAATATTAAAGCTCGAGCACAGCAAATTACATTTCTTATCATTTGTGAGATAAACTTTAGGAAGAACAACATTTTGTTACCTTAATTAAGAACGTATAAAATAATGTAATAAAAAATATGCCGGGTAAAATCACCCAAGTGCGTGACCAAAACTTTTAACGCTGACGTTATAGCTCTATCGATTTTTTAATTGACTTTTTAATGCTCTCGTTTATTATTAAAACAAAAACTTCATTTTCTCTAGGAGGGCGTCTTCCAAACAGATGGTCATATATTTTGGGTGCAACTTTTAGTAGTTGCTCAATTAAAAAAATACAATTTAATTTTCAAGAGGAAATTATTTTACCATTTTCTCCACAAAGTTCAAATTTAGCTGACAACTCTCACACCCAACCTTAGTTAACCCTAAGTTAATACAACACGAATGTTCATTTTATTTGACCACACTCAAAACCACCGTTCTTAGGCCCGAGTTCTTGCGGGTGAATTTACGGTATCACAAATTACAGACGTTTTAAGTCTTTGGGAATCTACATAAAGCTTTTTCAGTTGATTTTAGGTCAGGTTTGCGTATAATGTTTATTTACATAAAAAGTTCTAGCAGTAAAATATTCAAAGTATTTCATTTATATTTCCATTACAACTTTAGTTTAAATTAAAAGTGCATTTAAGTTATTCAACAAATTAAAATGTAAGGTTTTAGGTATTTTTTATTTTATTTGAGAAATATATAAAACTTTTCTATACAATTCTGTAGTTTTCGTTACTATAAACAAAAAGCGTTCATTAAATTAAAGACTTGTCAAACATTTACAAACACAAGACAGGTTCCGCATTATTTATTAACTTATTAATGTAAATATCTTTAACATAGTCTGAGTTTGTATAGTTACTAATTATGGATTCCTTCGTAGAAGTACAATCAAATCTAAAATTGAATCAAATTTTTTGCTAATATACATAATTGGAATTACAAATGTGCAGGTTGTAGAAGAGGCTTAGGAGATTTTCTTAATGCAATTACATTATACATATAGTTTACATTGACGTTTAAAGCATTTTCCTGATTTTCTAAAAGAAAATAAGATCAGCGAGAACAGGGTCGGGTTCAGCACAATTTGTGAGTTCTATTTACTTTCCAACTCAGACGTTTAAACCAACCTATAACGCAAAGGTTGGTTTTAGTTAGTATAAAAGCAAAAGTAGAGAAAAGTATTTAAGAATTTAATTTAAATTCTTTAGTCACGATTCCATGATCCACGATTCGTCGTTCTAAATGATGTGTTGAGGATATAGCTAAAAATAGAAGAATCCCAAATTAAATCAAAAAAATTTTAGTTGCCCGTGAATTCGTCCCTGCGTTCAAACGTCCCTGTTTTTAAACAATAGCTATGACTAAAAAATATTACTCAATATCAAAGCTCGGAGGTCTCGGCTTCCAAAATGGACATGCTGGAGTAAAAATAAATTAGCAAAACCTCCAAGTTTATCATAACATTTCAAAAAGAATCGAAATTATCAAAGACCTAACTAACGAAGGAAAGCTTGGAATTTTAACTCCCTCTCCACGGAAACTGGCGCCTAAAAATCATTTCTTTGAAGTTCGAACTAAAATTGAGCTGCAGCTATTGGTAAAAACCATACAGCTGGGAGTATGTAATAACGGATACACTTCTACACATGAGTATTTGGTTTAATTTCAACTCTTGATTGTATTGGAAAGACTTTATCAGTACGACAGATGGAAGGGACATCTATGTTCTTCAAATTTTGCTTGGCCAACCGTAAAATGAAAGGAATACTTTTTGGTTTTTTATTTATTAAATATTTGTAGTGTTTCCGAAAATTTGAAATTTTGTATTATCAAAGTAGCGTACGTGCTTCATATTACCAGAAATTTCGAACTTTTTGAGTTTTTGTGTTTGTTAGAATGGTAACACAAGAACGCTCTCTTGCAAGATGGTAACAGAGCGGAGCTAACGCAAAATTATCGTATTACTGTCTTCGAGTGTTAGAAGATGTTATTTTACTGCTGAGAGCGGGAAAAGCCTTTTGAATTTCATCCGACAACGAATCGTCACCTTTGATGAAAGTTGATGTTCCAAAAATTGCGATTGCCTGGGAAATTCGAGACGATCCTGCTATAGAACGATAATGTTTTATCGTTTTTCATCTTTATGAAGCCATTTCAAGCAGTTTTCCACAAATTAAGGTAATAAAACGAAAAATTAAAAGTTTTATGTGTGTCGAGTTGATTCAACTCAACTTTAAGACTATGAAAATAGATTTCATTAAAAATAAAACAATTTACTTACCGTAATTGAAGTAATATCCTCCTCCTCAATCCTTCACTCTCGAAAGAGTGACTTTATAAAGATACTTCGTTTACTGTTAAGAACCATGTCTTCCGGTCATACGCCTTATGCGATGCCTCCGCCAGCCCACAGCCCATCATCTTCTTCTCCTGGTCCGTCCATCGGATTGGCGATCTTCCTCTGAGTCTTTGTCCCTCTTACCTTGTCCTCCACAACCAATCTTTCCATTGAATCGCCGCTTCTCGCTCGCTCGCTGTTTAATTGTTTTTATCAGTCTTTTTGTGATGTGTAGCTCCTCTATAACGGATATGTTTGTCCTATGGGCTGTCCATGGTATTCTGTATCCCCACATTTCAAATGCGTCGACTCTTTTGAGGTCTGCCTTTTTGAGCGTCCATGTTTCCGCTGCATACATTGCAATGGGAAAGATCAGGGCGTTTTCAAGCAGTAGCTTATTTGTCATTTTTGATATGGATGAGTCGTTCCAGATTTTTACAAGTCTTGTGGTTACTGATCTGGCTATTGCCAGTCGTCTCCTTATCTTGCTTTTACATCCTGCATTTATTTCTATGAGCGAACCCTAATAAACAAAACTATCCACTACCTCATACCCAGTTATTTCAGTTTCTGGTACGTTAGTTTGTTCGCTGTCTATGACCATCATTTGTGTTTTGCTTTTGTTAAGTTCTAAGCCATATTTCTTGCTGTATGTGTCCAACCTTTGCATTATTAATTCGATCGCTTCCCTAGTTGATGCTACGATTAAAGTGTCTTCGGCATATCTCAATCGTAATTAAAATCCTGAGCTACGACCGTGGCAAGAATAATTTGTTACGTCTAACACCACGAATTTTACCCACCAATTTTGCAAACCTTTTTATAATCGGATGGTAGAGTAAAATTAATAGATTGTCATATTATTTTAGGACGAAGAACCTCATTGATAAGTTATAGATTACTTTGTTATTTAATTTGTAATTGCGATTATTTTGTGCGATGCTCCTGGGTTTTTAAAAGCCGAGATGGGGACGGAAGTTTTTGAGAGGGACTTGCAAGCGACCTACGGAATCGCAAGGTCGTGTTAATTTTGCGATAGCATAGAATTTTTCGTAAAAAATTTTGAAAGAGAATAACTATAATCAAAATAGTGGAAAAGCAAGTCTTGCTGGAATTTTTTTTTAATTGTAAAGGAAGAAAATTGGTGATATTAATTGATTGGCTTTAGAGAAATTACAAGGTCGCGCGATATCCGCCGTGAGAGCGATAAAATTTCGATTGGGCTAGGCGACGCACATGATTTAGAAAAATGCAATCGTTTGGTTTATTCGAAAACTTTTATTTTGGAATTCTTGCGTTAGAATTTTTCTCTTCTTAGTGTGCCATATCTATCTTTAGACGTAGGCGATCTTCCTGGCTAAGCCAGGAAGACTTTACTAGGGAAATGTTAATGGGGTGGTTTCCCGTTGCCTTCCCCATAGTCCTCAGATCGATTTCGGACTTTTTAGATCACAGCACAAATCCGACGCAATCAGGATTAGAACCGCGGTTTCCCGCTCTGTAGTCTATCTGTATTTGATTTACGCCAGACTGCTGGTCTGGCGATTTTTCTACATCATCATATTCGGCTTCCCAAAAATGTACATAATACTCGTGCCTAATACAAAAATTAAACATGGTAAGAAAACTGGTGAAGCTCAGCTTCACAAACAATCCATTATGAATTACTGGCTTTGAATAAATAAAAGAGCAATTAATAGATTTCCTCTGAAATATTTGATATTTCCGGAAAAATGTAACAAATTTCACTACCAGCTAATTGGAAAGTTTCACGTGGGAATTTACGAGTACATTACACTGAAACTATACACAACGGAACACATTATTCTGGGAAAAACTAAATTCTCTCCAAAAAATGTGTTACAACATATTAATGAACTTCTCTGTTATATCCCTGGTATAATTGCGAATTATTATCACAACTGCAGCTACTTACTCAAATTTGAAACGAACCCACCAGGAATTTTAAAAATGACATACATCCATACATCATGTTTCCAGTGCCGGATTAAGCCAGCGTGGGAACCCTAGCAAATGTTATTATTTATTAAAGAGTCCTCCTATTTTTTAAATGACCTATTTTTTACACTTTGCTAAATAAAATACTTAATTTTTTAAGCATTTGCTATTTCTGCTGCTATGCTAATCGTGTGCTGTAAATAAATACCTACTTCCCCAATTTCAGCTCGAGGAATTATTGATCTTTACTTCTTTGAATAGAAACATTTCCAGAACAATACTTCACACATGACCAATTTCAAGGAACAATTATTACAGCAATGTTCAGCCAAGATTGAAGGCCATCTTATCAATCGACTTTTTCATTAATGAAAGGAAACAATAATTATTATAAATAATATTCAACAAATTTCTTAAACCCTCTCTACAACCTGCGCTATCGAGGAATCGACGACGCTTCAGTTAAAAACCCTATACTTGATTTGTTTTAACTGAATTTAAAAAACGGAACCTTTTTGATCCCTTGACCGCCTTGCCCTTGTTAGTCATCTCTTATTTTGTTAAAGTTTAAGCTTCTTTTTTTGACCTGTTCTAAACCACAGTTGATTAATTATTTCTGTTTAATAGAAGAACACGATGCAGCTAATGCAATTGTTAAATTCCAATTTTCTGGCTGCACTGGGGTGTGAATTTTATTCCATTAGGAATAATTACTTTCGTGAGAAAAAGTACTTGTAAAGTAATAAAACCAAAATGGGTTGGTTAAAAAAAAATGTCTCGAGTATAATTCGGTTTAAATTAAATCGTGACGCTATAGCTATTCAATAGTGGTTTTATTTCAGCAGACGCTGAAAAAATCTGAATATGTTTAAAAAAAATTCTTAATAGTTTCGAACAAGACTGCTTAAGCCTGTGCCTTGTAATCTTAATTAATGTTGTAAGTTGTAACTCTTTTTATAATTTACTCTTGTTGGTCGTATAAAAGCGTTATTAGGGGATAAGGGCTTTATAGTCGTTAACGTAAATTTGTGACACTATTGAGTTTAGTGGTTGTATTTCTGCTTAAATAAAGCCTTTATGATTAATAATTATGCGTACTAAAACGATATGCATGTAAATGTACGGGGTGGTTTGTAATAAAACATGAAAATAACTATTTTTGACACATCTAAATTGTTGCACATTTCGAAATGGGCACCATTCGACCTATTCAATTATGAACAACAATAAATTCATAGTTAACCTTTTATCATTAAAAGGTCAAAGACAAAAAAAGTTAACTCGATTAGGAAAATGCATTTAAAATTATTTATTCGTCATAAAATTTAAATGTCATAATTGAAATGTAGAGGTTTTTGCGGGTTTTTGTTTTATAACAAGAGAAATGAATTAATAAAGCAGTAGAATTTTTTGTGGAGTATTAATACATAAATATTTATGAAGTAAAAATTCGAGTAAAATTCATGTGCGGGATTGATATTTGTTCTTTAAAATTTACATACTAATTGCCTCATATGCACATTATTTAGCTGCCTACATGCAATAGCAAACTTAACTTGTAATTTCTTCGATTTTATTAAGATAGGCAAATTTCCCGGGTGAAATTTTTTTTTATGCGTTATTAGGCAATAGTAACTTGATATAGTTAATATCAGAAGTTTATTGGAAAAGTTAGATGTGACTTTATTTATGAAATATCACTCGAATAATTTTTGAAATATTGCAAAATTTATAATACACAGAATGTTGGATGACATTATTTATACAGTTTTGAGTTTCGAAGCTACTTTTTTGGTAAATCATTAATAACTTTATATAACAATTTTTTTTTAACTTTATAGTATATTCTGTACTTGATAATCCAAATCATTAACCTGAAGACATTAAAATAAATCTTGTAAGGATAAAAATGCCGAATGATAATAAAAAAAATTGCAATAATAATGACACAATCTCACAGTACATAATTTACCTATTAAAATTGGGGATAATTTAAAACAGAAAATATGATGAAAAAGTTCTAAGTGCCTTTGATGAACAATTTTAATTGACTTCCTCCCTTCCCTTACCAATATGTCAAACGAAAGCCATAAACACTACCATATTTCTATGAAAAGTTGTAATCTGTCGATTCGTTTCATAGTTTTTATAAAAATAACTCGAGAGCCTGATTTCAATTCAGTTTTGTAGAAATATGCCATTTCTTAATGGCCCTTGTTTGATTTTTTGGAAAATGTAGATAATGTAAAGCTTGACTTTATATAACAAAATGTTCGATCGATGATCAGAATGAATGAAATATTGACCAGTACTTTATATTTCCTGGTTAGTAAATCGTCAGAGGCTTGACCCCCTCTGAGAATTTTTAGGAAGACTCTTTCAAGAATTAAACTAACTCTGCATTCAATCTTCTTTGGGAATCTAAGGGTCTCAGATTGGAAACTCATCCGATCCAAAATGTATCTGTACCGTGGTTATGATTCCACGTAAAGCTGTAGGTTGTCCTGTACTTTAATTATATTAGGTTTATTTTCACCGTAGGTAGTACAATACAAACATAATGTGGAAAGACATAAAGCAATAATGATTTTTGTAATTGGGTTCGCCTGTTGGAAATCAAAAATGTTCCTTATTATTATTAACAAACAAAACATCAGAAACCGTAGGTTTCTCTCTTCGAAACCTAGTTCTAAAAGATAATAAAAATAATTTTGCGCATTTTCTTTCATTTCTACTGAGAATTCCAAAACCCAGCGCCCCTTTATACGAACCTTTAAAATACTACTAAAAAGAATAGTTTTAAAGGGTACATATTTGAAAAAGAGCTAACACGCTTAAAGGTACGTCAAAACAAAAAGTTGAGAACCACTGGTTTACTAAATATTTGGGGTACACTCTTTTGAAGCAAGCATCCGGTGTATAATTCCATAAATTTGCTTTTTAATCATACGCATTACGTAAAATTACATAAAATAAATTTATTTGTGAGGAAAGAATATCACTTTTTTAATTTTACAAATAAAAAAATTAAAACAGGCTTCCTCTACTTGTCCTATAATCCTAAAATATCGATATTGATCATTTAATAACTAAATAATAGTTTTTTAGAGAGGAGTCTAGAAATTCTTACGAATCCTTAAGTGAAAACTTTGATTGGATGTACCTACATTTTTAAAAATTTTAAATGTTTTTGAAGTACCTACGCAAGTTAAAAGAATATTAACTTTAAATATTAATAAAATATAAACCTGGCCTTCAGACATAATCAGACACGATTCAGAAACGAAACTCTTTAACTCAAGCAGGATTGAATCGTTTCGTATATTCTGAATCTATAAGGACTTCTAGTGCGGCCTTAGCATTGGTAATCTTATGTGGATATTGAAACATAAACTACCCTCTGTGACGCAACCCCTAATGAGAGAGCTGATCAAAACTAAGACTAGAGTCTGTCGCAATCCGAAGAGAATCTCTCCAGTTTGTGTAGCCACAATGTTATAAACTAGCTCTCGATTCGTCGTGGAAGGCAGTCCGTGGATTCTGAAATAAGAAGTGGTTTGGGGAAACTCCAATAAATCGTAAATTATGATGAATTGCTTTATTATTGTCACAATTCCAATAATTTCAATGTAAATGACTGCAAAACAATGCACACAGTACAAATAAAAATACGTTGTCAAAAGTTGTTCTTACCAATAATAAGCTAAGCTGCCCGCAACAGTAACCTCTAAAATGGTTACACAAAAAAGGCTAAAATAGTATGTCAGTATATTTGACGAGGAAAGAATAAAACTTACTTATTTGAGCTTTTATAAGTTTACAATAATATGTAAAAGGCGACAGTAGCTCCCTTCCAATCGCTTTCCAACGTGTGGCTTCAAATGGTGAAAAACTGGAGATCTTTTTATCAAGCCAATTAACAAGTTGCACCCGACCGCTGTTATCGCGAGCATAAAGAAGACTGCAGATAATACTACTACCTGACCTGTGAGAGAGCTAATGTTGGAGATGCTAAGCAAAACTGGACCATCCAGATAATGAAAGAATTAGTAATCCGTAGTCTCCAAGAGAGAACGATGTTTGAAGGTTAAGCTTTTCTGGTGTGTCAAAATCAACAACACAAAAGACGTTGCCAACCGTAGGAAATCAGAAATGATTGGCTCACCAAAACTGGGTACAAGTACTAACTCTTTATTCATACGAAGGTGTGGACCATGGATTTCTGAAAAAATACCGTAACTCGGGGAAACTCAAAAAAACGCAAATAGTAAATAATAATGCTTTAATTGACACTCAGAATTTGTGAGTGGCCAGGGTCGTTCCTAGGGGGTATTGCGCCTGCATGCAAGAAATGTTTTCCGCCCTGTGAGTGGCTATCACAGTTCCAATAATTGCAATGTAAATTACTTTGGTAAACAGACACACAGAAGCAATGAATGATAACAATCAAAAAGTGCACCCAGTATAAATATAAACAGGTACCCAATAAAACCAGTAACCTCTAACGGTTACTCAAAATTGAACACAAAATCCAAAAATGCACATCGGTCAGACTATAGTAAGAAAGAATTAATTTACTTGCATAAAACGTTTTCATAAGTTTACCACTTTGCTGGTGATAAACGTCTCCTTCTACTCGACATACGACCGCTGGTTTAAAAGATGGAAATCTGTAACTTGTCAATTTACACAGGAAAACACTTGATCGAATATTCGCGACACAAAAGCACTGCTTGCAGATCTGTAGTTGGAACTGGGCGAGGGAGAGATAGGGTTGGAGATGTTACGGAACGCTGGACCATCCAAATGATCAATGAATTCCTGAAGTGATCATCCAAAAATAACAACACTAGGATGATGCCAACTCGAAGAAATACAAAATGGTCGTACAACTTGCACACCAGAGCTACGTAGTAGATTGCCATATTGAGGTACCCAATTTACAGCCATATGTTTTCAGTGGTCCCAAAAACATTAGCCAGAACCGTAAAAACTTGTTACAAACGAAACTGGCACGAAAATGGAAGTCGTTAAACCAAAAATATGTTTAAATACACACCAATTCGGCACTCAAAAAACTGTTGCAACAATGTAGGTCCACTCAGCTATTTGGTCCCCACAGGTAACTGAAATTTCTACGTCAGAAATGTTCATATGAATTCAAGCGCTCAAAGTTCACGGCATCCACTATCTATTTGCAAAATACATGTAATTCAACGATTGCATTTAAATAAAATGCATGGGCCGTACCTAGAAATATTGCAATTCAATGAGAAAGTAGTACCACGTAACGAAGTGCAAAAATTCGTTACAAAGATACTGAATAATAAGTAGTTATACTGATTACATGCCTGATTTCTGATTTACCTTCATTGTTTATCGATTTATTATCTCTTTGGTATAAAAATTCAGATGAATTTTAGGGTACCTGTACCCCGATTGCATTTTAACCTTGTTTGCACAACTCATAGATAGAAAAGATGATAATATGGACATGCAGCTCTCTCTGCTTTTTCAAACGCTATCAAACGCCTCTGAGCTTCTGAATCTATACTAAACTTGCAGACAGGAAAATAGAAAAAATCCAGATTTTTCATTTATTTTTATATTTTTAACTTTTTTAAAATTTACATATTTACAGCTTTACATAATTTTTAAAATTACACACAAATTACTATATATTTATTATAATTAATTTAATTTCACATGAAAAATACTGCAAATACAATGTTGTTAAATAGTACCACCTTGTTTCCATCAACAAGAATACAATTCTCGATTTACATTACCGTTGGTGGCGCCACCATAACTAACTAATTACGTTCAATTTGAAGTTTGAAATTATTCCGTATGGTGGCGTTTAGTTATAATATAAATCGCTTACAATAATAAAGCAAACAAAAGAAACAATTAAAAAAAGTTAAACACCAAATATCCGTAAATACACTGGAGATTGCATCTTACTATACTTCCAATTTTTACTTTGAAATTATTCCGTCTGGTGGCGTTTTGTTAAAATAAATCACGAATAGTTGTTGCTTTTCTTTTTGATTCGTCGCATAATATTTTTTTCTTCGTATCTTCTGTCAATTTGGGAAACCTAACCTAACTTCTATTTTCTATGTTACCTTTTCTATATACCAACCATAAAACAGGATTATAGTATTACCACCAATTACATAATTAATAATAAGTTCCACACTAGCGCTAGCTGAGCTTTTGATTCTCAACTAAAACGATTCTAGTCGGATGACAATAGAATTGCTTTTCCGTGACAAGACTTTAGCAACCGGGGGAAAAACGAACATGTTTGGCTTAAACTTGTCTTAAACCACCCTGTGTCATAGTTACTTACAAACCCTTCCCGTTTTTATTTTTAAATTATCTATAGCTTGTTTAGTATTTACTTACTTCAAATTCTAATTTCAGTATTCTGAACGTCAACTTCAAAATATTTTAAAATTTAACTTATGATCCTCACGTCCTCAAATGATGTTTGAGCCTAAACTAAAACAATCGTTTGTACGTTTAGTAACGAACCACCTTTGTGAGGACGAAGGCCGAGCATTTGTTAGTAAACGAATTAATATATTAAAATAAATAGGAAAGTAAAAGAAAAATTAAAGAATAATTTACAAAAGTCGAAACATTTCCAAATTCTGTAACATTATTGTTGTTCTGGTGGTGAAAGTGAAACTGTAGGGCGTTTTAAGTATCAAATATCGAAATTATGGTTGCTACGCGATTTCATAAGTCTTCAGAATGTAAATGCGTTTTGTTGGGATTGGTTTTATGTGTACGGTTTTATTGTTCGCTCGTTTTCATTGTAAATTCAAGTTGGATATTTGTGTGTAAAATAATCTACGAATTATTGTACCTTTATCGTTCTTAAGGTAATTTGTAATATTCTTGTGCTGGCTTGTAAAAGATAAAGTGGTGTTATATTGTAAACCAGAATTGCATGATAAAATTCATAACATGTAACATTTTTCATGCATATAAAGGTTTTTTTAATATAATCGCAGTATAATCTATCGTAGCGCTTTACAAAATAGCAAAAGCTTAACAAAGAATCAGATTTTGAAAAATTTCATTCAATAAACAAATGATAAATTTGACCTACCCTTTTATACAAATTAAATTAGATATTTGCATTTAGTGTTTCTTAGGGGGATTGCCCTAGTTCTGTTTGCAATATAATCAATTCGTGGTTACGTAACAAGAGTTTTCGAAGGGCTTCCATTTACACAACATTAATAAAATCACTTGATTGCATGTAAATTGTTTCAAACTTACTTTTTTCTAACTACATTAACCTATCCTTTTTAAGCAGAATTCAGACGACGAAGTTTGATTGGAATACGTAAATACCCTTTCTGAGAGATAGCAGTGGCTCTAACCTTTGAGAATACTAATGAACGTTTAAGTGCAGGGTGGCTACTTGGCATGTCGTAACAGAAACCATCAATCACATTTTATACACGTTAGCCAAAGGATAGCTCTATCGGGAAGTCGGTGTTAGACAAGGTGCTGTCTTAAGACGTTATATTAGAAAATATATTTATGTAAAAAAATCGAAGAAAAACGCCAGACTGCTTATTACCGTGGCGTGTTAAATGTTAGTGGAAGGTGCAAATTTTAACGCTCAACTTAAAATGCTCAAGTTCTGTACGCCCCAAGGAAAAAGAAGAGATTATGTGGTAGGTATTTTAATTGGTTTTTACGTTTTAAGGAAGTCTCAATTGAGACATCACTTGTAATTAACTGAAAATGGTGTTGAGTTGAGGAATCACTAATGAACAGATTTTTATTCCGCGAATATTTTAGTGTAGCCTAACATTTTTATTCAATAGAATAGATGAAGAAACGTGAAAAGCTTAATTAATCTCTTTCAATTCAAATTAGACGTATCTATTACTGCATAAGAAATTCATTCCATTGATTAACGTTGTAATAAGTGTTTTTCCACCAGCTTACCCAATTTACTTTTTAATAAACTTGATGTAATATTTAAACTTATGTAGTACATAGTACCTGTGATCGATAAGAGTTTTCTTACCCAACATGCAATGAAAATTTGTGTATGAAAACTTTTAAATCAATTTCCTTACTCAACACTTCCAACTTGCGTGTTTTTTTCAATCAGGAAAACGCTATTATTAAGATATTTATTTCGTAAATTGTACACACTATTTTCACCTACTTCGTTTCATTTATTATTTTTTTTTGATATTTCTTTATGATAGAACCATTTGCGGGAATAACTGCTCGTGATTATTCCAACACGTTAAAATAAAACTACCCATAAGCATACATCAATCATGTTGAGATCCCTAAATTGCCTAGCAAGTTTTAATATTTTTTTCATCACATTAAAAAAATATCATCAACCATTGAGGTAAAAAATTTAAATAAAACCAAAATTAATATCGGCTGTTCCTTTAACCGAATTGCTAAAATTAAAAGCCACGTTATTAAAATTTACTGTTTTATTATTTAAAAAAATTATTCATAAAGAGATAATATTCTTAAAATCCAGCTAAAAATTAGGGAGGTCTTCTGGGTGCAATTACGTTTCCTTATTTTTCCATTATTGCTAAGGTAGAAGCTGTTCTAATTTTTGTTTTCTTTCTTCTCCATGCGTTTCTTATTATCAGCACAAACAATAATTTAGTATTTATAGATCCATCAAGTGACCACTTAGATTGTTATGTTAATTTAAGTTCCTCTCTTTTCGGGAAATTTATTCCACCATATTAGACCAAATTCATAAATTTTGGAGATTATTCTCAGAAAATTTTTAACTTCGTAGTATAATTTCGCAAAGCGTGAAAACGTTTGACTGCAGCTACGATAACTTATTGGGGAAATGTAATTAATGGGCGGTTGCTTGCGTTGCCTTCCTCAAAGTCCATAGATAAAATTGAACTTTTAGATCACAGCAGTATATCCGGCGCGACCAGGAGTAGAACTGCGGTTTTCCGGTCCCTAGCTATCCGGCACCTTACGCCACAGTGCTAATACGAATTCTAAAAGTAAACTGGAATGTTACAGTTAAAAATTGAGATTTAAAACGGAGTAAAAATGAAGGAGCTGCAATTATTTCTGATTTGCTCTTCTTGTACAGGGTGTCCCCGCACTCACTTTACATAACTTAGGTGGTGATAGAGGACACTTTTCTAAGAACAATATTTAACAAAAATTTTTTTCTAAATTCAAACCCTCGAGAGTTAGGCCTCTTTAAAGCATTTTTTTTTAATTTCCACTTTACGTGACCATAGCCCCGAAAATATTGTTTTTTCAGTAAAAGTGGTATAGAGCTTTTTTCAAGAGCGTGAAATAATCTACAAACTAGATTCAAACCTTTTCTTGTCTAAAATCAACGGCTTTCGAGTTATGAATTAAAGTAAGTTAAAAAATGTCGAAAAATTTGAGCTTTTTCTTTTTTTGGTTTTTTTCAAAACCCTGTAACTTTTAAACGAAAGATTTTACAAAAAATCTACCCATTCCGGATAGGAAATTTAACGGACTACAACTTTTGTTTAGTAAAAGTTTTTGAGAAACCAACCCATTTTAGAGAAAATAAGAAAATAATAAACAAGGTAGCTACAAAACAAAAAATTAAATTTGCAAAATTTTTATTTTTTTTGAAAAATTATTTTATTAATTAATTTTAAACTAACGGGTGACAACTAGAAAATTGCACAAACTTTGATGGTTAACAAAATATTTAGTTTTTATTCAAAACAATTCAATCATGGCTCAAATTATTCCACCTAATATCCTTTTTTAGAAAATATTAATGTACTTGGTCAAATGGACCCTTATCAGCCACACTGCGTAACGAAGTCGAGATGCGTTCACATGCCCTCTGTACACGTGATTTGTCCTAATTTCTAATGCATAATCGGATTTTATTGATGAGTGCATTGGTATTTTTCGCTTTCCAGTTGTTCTTATATACTTCGGCATTTAGAGCTCCAAAAAAATCCTCAATAGGACGGCACTGTGGTAAGTTTGTGGGATTGTGCAGTTTGGGTACAAATTTTATCGAATTCAGTTGGAGAAACTCCAATGTCTTTTTTGCATAGTGGGACGATGCTTTGTCTGGCCAAAATACATAATTATCATCCCCATGATGTGCCTTTAAAAATGGAATCAAAATTTTCTTCAAGCACTCGTTTTGATACACTGCTTGATTGATTGCAATCCCACTTGGCTTGAACCAAGGCTTTGAAATACCCTTCTCTGATATTGCAATATATAACATTACCTTCGGCTCAAATTTTGCCTTAAATTTATATCTAACATCGGTATTAGATGTATTCGCGATATTGTCTGTATAAAAAATATCATTTCCAGGTACTTGACTGCGGCTTAATCCAAAATAACTTTCATCTTCCAAAACATAATGATTTCCTTGATAATTTCGGGTTATCCAACGGCATTGTTTTTTCACGGTTAGAATTTGCTCCTCTGTATATTTTGGCGATCTCTGCTTATGCCTTACTTTGATTTCACACCTTTTCAATACTTTTGAAACATATTGCTGTGTGCAATTATATTTTCGGGCGGCATCTCGTCAAAGATTAATATTGTCTTTGTTGTTAAAAAGCGTTTTCAAGCTTACAATGTTCCTATTGGTCATAATTTTAGCTTTACGGCCGGTGCAACCTTCGCGTTTCACTTTCATGTTTTGTAAAATATAGTAAATTGTTCTTTGGGAAATTGATTCCGCTTTAAAATGACTTACAGTAAACTTTTTCCCGAATTTAATATTTGTTTTATAGAACCGTACAATGCGTTCGCGCAGGACTTCTTGTTTCGACGCCATTATTATTACTAATAAAAATTAAAAAAAAAAATTGCTATGCAAAGTCAATAAAGCATATCCAGGGTAATAATTTGTGTTACATAGTCGACTTTGATTTCTCAGTATTTTAAAAGATATGGACCTTTAAAGTTTGTGTAATTTTCTAGTTGTCACCCGTTATTAGATTATTTAAGTAAATGTTGAAACTGACCACCCTCATTTTCAATACACAATCGTGATCGTTTTAAAAGATGTTTTATAGTATTATTTATAACACTTCCTTTTTTGTTAAGAGCCACTATACCAGGGGTGGTCAACAAGGTAGAAGGGTCGACCGGTCGATTACGAGGCCAATTTTGGTCGATCGCTGAGTGTGAAAAAGTGTCAAAAAATCTAATTTCTGCGATTAAAAGTGTCGAAAAATCGACTTTTTTCGATTTTTTTCGACAAACATCTTTTAAAATGATCACGACTGTGTATTGAAAATGAGGGTGGTCATTTTTAACATTTACTTAAATAATCTAATAGTTTAAAATTAATTAATAAAATAATTTTTCAAAAAAAATAAAAAAATTTTAATTTAATTTCTTGTTTTGTAGCTACCTTGTTTATTATTTTCTGATTTTCTGTGAAATGGATTGGTTTCCCAAAAATTTTTACTAGACAAAAGTTGTAGTCCGTTAAATTTCCTATCCGGAATGGGGCGTCAGATTTTTTGTAAAATGTTTCGTTTAAAAGATACAGGTTATTGAAAAAAATCAAAAAAAGGAAAGCTCAAATTTTTCGACATTTTTTAACTTAATTTAATTCATAACTCGAAAGCCGTTGAGTTTAGACAATAAAATGTTAGAAGCTAGTTTGTATATTATTTCACGCTCTTTAAAAAATCACTAAACCATTTTTACTGAAAAATCAATCAATATTTTCGGGGCTATGGCCACGTGAAGGTGGAAATTAAAAAAAAATGCTTTAAAGAGGCCTAACTCTCGAGGGTTTGAATTTAGAAAAAAATTTTTGTAAAATATTGTTCTTAGAAAAATGTCCTCTATCATCACCTACATAAGTTATGTAAAGTGTGAGTGCGGGGACACCCTGTATAGTTACTTTTTGATTTTTAATTTTCAAATTGCTCTGTATGTATTAAGTTTCCTGATTATGGATGCTTGATGTAATTCTAATAAAATAGAAACATAAAAGAATTAATAGCTTTCATCTCGAGTAATTTTTAAAATTTTTTTCAACTTACATATTATAAATTTTCATATTTTTAAAATGGTTCTAGTTGCATTTTGATTAAAACTCAAATGCATTCCAAATAAATAGTTAAAACTACAAATTGATGTAGAACTTTTTTTATTTCTTTTTTTGACTTTGACTTTACTAAATAACCAGCCTTATGTATCACTGGAAGGCTGAAATAAGAAGCTCTGTGAAGTCCACGATCAACCCCAGAATTTTAGCGCTGTACCTCAACGAGCAATCACATCAAGCCACTGGCGTGGTTATCTTGGTTTGAGTTCATTTTAGAGTAAAATGTCAAGGTACTAAAAAATAAAATGGAGTAAATTACCTACATAAAAGACCTTAATACATTTTGTTGGTAATGGATCAGTTGCAGAGTTACAGCCGCCAGAATGTACGGTATATATTTGCCTGAATGTCCTAAAAATTTAAATAAATAATATTTTAACAATCCCATGGACTTGCCCCATCGTGTTTGAGCATTGAACTAAATTTGTGATTGAGTTATGAATATTTTGAATATTTGTATGTATGTTTGAAATAATTGGTCAAAAATGTAATAAATAACCTAAAAGGAGGCTAACCAATGGGTTAGCTCTCCACTGTGTCAATTTTAAAATTGTCACTTTTGATTCTTTTATAATGTCAATTAATGTTACTTATTGTCCATCGGACAGATTGTAATGTATTTGTGGAGACAATAAAATAAAAAAATAAAAAAAAAGTACAGTGAAACTTCTATTTAATGAAATTCTCGATATTTCGATTTTTTAAATTGACGTTGAATATTTCAATATCACAATAAATAAGTTGCTGGGTTGTGTTCAGTTGAAGAAGCACAAGAGAACTATCTTTTTCAATAATAAAATGGTAAAAATTTTATTAAGAGTTTTATTGAGTCTACAAGAGATCACTTAGCGTATTTTTTTCAAACTTAACAAAATTTTAGAGTGAATAAGGCTGGCCGGAGCATATAAGTGTGTCTTTGCTAATTGCTCGAGAAAATCCTTCTATTAAATTTTTAAATTCCTTTTGGGGAGATTCATTTTAACACACGAAACCAATTTAATGGCAATAATGATATTTCATAATACAGTCACAACTCTCTAATTCGAATTCTCATAATGTATAAAATTTGTTCGAATTAGGGGGAGTTCGAATTAGAGAGTAAGAATTGTATTGTAAGTTAGTTGGACGTGCCAATAAATAATTCGATTTAGAGAATATTTCGAATTAAAGAGAGGTCGATTTAGAGAGTTTTGACTGTAATCAAAACAAAATAACAAAGAATTAATATTAATACCAACGTAGACTAGACACTTACAAATTATTTTATTAAATGATTTCTTTACTCTTTTGACAATTTTGATGACCTATCTGATATGGCAATTTATAACGTTTAGTCCGAGGGGTAAATCACTACAAAAATCTGTTGTACACCAAGGCAAAATCCAGATTATAATCTATAAAATCTTCACTAAAAATCGCATAGATTTTACAATCCACTAGAATTCTTACCAATCCTTGTTTCAATCTATAAAATTTCTACAATCTTTATAAAAGCAGTAAAATCCCGAACAATCTCATAATCTTAATACAAATTTTTAAAATCTTCGAAACAATCCCAAAAATCTTAGCATTGTTGTCAGGCAAAATCCAGATTATAATCTATAAAATCTTCACTAAAAATCGCATAGATTTTACAATCCAATAGAAATCTTACCAATCCTTGTTTCAATCTATAAAAACTCTACAATCTTTATAAAAGCTGTAGAATCCCGAGCAATCTTCATAATCTTAATAAAAATCTGTAAAATCTTAGAAAATTTTTTAAAATCTTCGAAACAATCCCAAAAATTTTAGCATTGTTGTCAGGCAAAATCCAGATTATATAATCTATAAAATCTTCATTAAAAATCGCATAGATTTTACAATCCACTAGAATTCTTACCAATCCTTGTTTCAATCTATAAAATTTCTACAATCTTTATAAAAGCAGTAAAATCCCGAACAATCTTCATAACCTTAATAAAAATTTTTAAAATCTTCGAAACAAACCCAAAAATCTTAGCATTGTTGTCAGTCAAAATCCAGATTATAATCTATAAAATCTTGTTAAATCTTTTGACAATCTCAAAAATCTTTTAAAATCTCTGTGCAATCTTTAGGGACTGCAATCCATTGTACGGTTTAAACCTTAGTGAATTACCCCTCGATTTAGCCGTTTAACGTTGATCTCTTCAGAACTTTGTATATTCTGCTCCATAATCCACTTCTAAAATGTACTCTTGGGAAAAGAGATCTCTTTTTTATCTTTTAAAGAAGCTGTAAGAAAATGAAAAAATTATAAGTCAATAACTATCGAATATTTTTATTATTGTAGTTATTAGTATGCAAAGTCGCACTTTTACTCAACCAAAAAATTAAAATGAATCAAACGATTCACCCTGATGCAGTGAACCCAAAATTAGAACGTTACAAACTAGTGGTTTCACGTATTTCAATGTGAAGAAATTTGACATGTTTGAAGTCAACCGCATTTTACAACAGATCGGCCTTCGAAACAACTAGTTATATTCATGCCATAATAGTAGGAAGAGAATCTGCAAATTAAAATGTCAATAAAAGTGTTATAAATGAATCAGATACATAAAAACAAATAATAAATTGGTTCTAAACACAAACACATCCAATTCGTGCAAAACTCCAAATAGATTATTTAAAATTCCAAAAAATTTTATGAATGTAGGTGTAAGTAACATCGACAGTTCATAAATTTTAAAACACAAAAAATGTTATCCTTTTATTAATAATGAAAAACATAGATTAAATTATTCATTTTAACATGAAAAAAGTTAAATTAGAAAGTTAATTGGATAATGTTAGCTGTTATTTTTAAGGTACTCGTATACTAAGCGTTAATAATGCAATAAAAAATTTAAATTCACTTTAAGATTAAAAAATAATGAATAATTTTCAAATTTCCTGAATTGCTAGAAACATTTTTTGTTTAGGATCATCTCTTTAATTTTCACAAAAATCTGAAAGGAAAGTCAGGTGATCTATCCTATTTAATATCTTATTGTATATAAAATAATAACGTAGAATATTTTTAAAAAAATTACATCTTTCAAACAAAGAGTACAGCAAAAATCAACATTCTTATAATTTATATTTTTTTTTACTGTTATTATTATTGTGTAGATTGTAATGTATTTTTGTTGTTCGTTATACTAAGAAATGGCTTCATCCTTGAAAAGGTATATTTAGTTTATTAAAATTGTAATTATTATCAATATTTGATTAGTAAAATAAAAGTTCAATTTGGGAAAAAAATCTATTCAGGGCCGGATTTTATCCACCCTTAAGTGTACTAAATGCATCGAGAGAAAAAGTAGTACATACAATAAATATTCTTCGCCCGATTATGACAAGATCTACCTACTAGGTTCACAGTCGTAAATTGTTTTGTTTTTTTCGTTAATTAATTGCTCTCTTTTATGAGTTTTTTATGCAAATAAAAAGAATAATTGTTTGTGACAATTATTATTTAAATCAACTAAATGATTAATTTTCCGAATTCATTACGTAAATTAAGTGTCAAAGTGATGAATTTGTAATATTTGTTTTTTTACAAGATTATATAAGTTAATATGAACATACCACGTGTTTACGAACGGAAAAAGTGTTTTATCCCCTGTAAGAGAATATTTATTAACTAAGAAGTTCATCAGGTGCAGCGCAAGCTATCCGAAAGAATTAAGGCGCAAACGCAAAAGTATTCTATCGCAAAATAATACCAACTTACCTTTATCAAGTATTATTTATTAAAGTGCAACAAAATTGGAATTGTTTTGAAAGGGTACATATCAAACACGTAAACAATTATTAATATAAGTTAAGAAATTGGTTTATTTTACATATTTGTATATTTTTGTGCTTGCTGCTTAAATTTTTTCTTTCTAGAATATAAAATATAGTGTCAGAGTTATGAAATTTACGGTACCCTCCATGTACAAACGAAATTAACTTTTTATTCGTTTCTATCAAGTTTCATGAATAAACTTTGATGAGGTTTAATAAAATTGAAATAATTCATTACGTGTAGCAGATATCGCTTTTCATTTCAGGTTATTTGCGAAAATCTTTCTCTGCTTTAATATCTTCCATTTCCTTCAATTTCAGTTTTCATATTGTAATTTCTCTGATTATTCTCCTTTGTAAATATTGTATATCTTTCAACTTCAACTTCTAAATTCATATACTTCACAAGTTTCGAATAATTTGAAAAATCATTTAGTTACCTGACTTTAAATATAATTTAATAAGAAAACGAAGTATTACTACAATAACAAATAAATTTTACCAATTTCTCATAAAGACAATTAATTTCTAACTCATAATTAAAATTAACCATTTTATACTTTAACACTTTCGTGACACCTGTAGTGTTGAAAGGTATCTTAAATCTCGAGCTTTTGTAAATTTATAAAATCTCATTTTGGAATAATAAAATAACTGTGTGGTCGTAAAAATCAATTTTATTTTTCCTTATGAAAAGAAAAATCTTAAAAGGTTCGATGTGCACATAACTGCAACTGGAAAGCTAAAAGTGAACTTTATATCAGGAGTCACCCTCGGGTAACAAATGCAAGTAATGGTTCTAAAGGTATGTCGTATATCGTCTAGTACATACTTACCAGATGTTCTGCAAACACTGTTAATAAAATAAAAAGAAGCTTTACCATGTAGAATGCAAACCTATTTACCTTCCACTTTAGTTCATTCCGTTCAAGCAAGATTTCATTCAAAAATATGTACCTACAGCAAATTAAAACGTCCTCCTTATCTTGCGAAGGAAGGAAATCTCGGTTTATCTTAAACCGAACGTAGTAGTTTAAAAATATACTACCTTCGTTTGCTTTTTTAACCCAAGACCAATGTAACTGTTAAATGAGCAATGCTTTGAGTCAATGGTAAAATTACAATAAATATACACAAGAAGTAAAATGTTTGTATACGCATAATTATTTAAGATGAAATATTTCCATCACTAACCAGAAAACAGTTTCCTATATGTACAAAAATAAGAAACCAATCAAAACTGGTAGATTGTAAATTAAATGGAAAGTTACAGAAGTCCAAATATAAATTCTACTTTACCTTAACGAACGATCGGTTTCGGTTTTATCTATTATTGTGGAATTAACCTCATCAAATTCATATTGATGCACGAAAATACAACTCAAGTAACTCAAAAAATCATTAAAGCATAACCATAATTTCAATGCACTTTCGTGTCGATAACTAATGGCTGTCAAAGTAAAGTTTTTTTTGACTGTCCATTACCGAGGATTTTACCCTATATAGATAGGTACCAAAGGACAGTTTACCTCACGCGATTACTCTATTATTAGTGTCTTCTTTAGTTTTAATATGCAAAACTAGTCTAAGTACTTTGAAAGTAAGTTTTTATTTAAAGAACTGCACTTTAATTTATTTATCGTTTCAGAAGCATATTTGTACATAATCATGCCTATTAATTACCGGTAAATGTGTACTACATGTGAATCGACAACTTGGTAAAAATGAGTCGACTAATGATTAATGATTTTTTTTATTGTAAATATAATCTGAAAACAAAGTATCATAATTCAAATGAAGATATATTTTTAATAAATCATTATGTGAAAATTAGCCAGTAAAAGATAGAGCTAGTCTTTCACGAGTCGATAAAGGAAACCTTGTCCTGGGTGCACTGCCATAAAAGATTCAGTTATGGTTCAACGATATAATGTGGCAAAAATTGTCGATAATTTACCGGAACGTGGCTGGGAATAAAGGTGCTTCTTTGGACCTGCTTCAGTTTGGGCACTTTGCACCTGCTTACCGATAACCTGAATGCCCAGAAATTGCGAGAAATTTACCACCATCTGCTAAACGTTGCTTCATCGATAAAAATAGGACTGATTTTGCAGGAGGATAACGATCCCAAGCATCGCAACAAGCTCTGTACTGAGTGGAAAAAGTCATCTGGAGTTGTTACACTCGATTGGCTAATGCAGTAACTTCGAAGTCTATTCGAAAATACTTCAAAGGCCTACTCAGTATTTTGTCCAGTCAGGGGATAATCTTCGGCAATCATCATTTCGGTTAAATGAACGGTTTTCTTTTTCTGTAAGTCTGCTCCATTGAGACATTTTCCATATTGAATGGGTTTGGTTCAAATTTCATTTGCATTAAAAGCATTAATTAGACATTTACAAATGTGTATGCTCATGGGTGGTACACTACACATTCCCATAAATAAAACTTGCTGACAATTGTTTATTTATTAAAGTTACTTCAAATTAATGTAAACAACCGTTTGTACGTTATTCATTAAGAATGCCAATATTTATTTTAAAATATTTTACAAAATTACGGTTTCATTTAACCAAATTTGCTTAAGCAAATAAATGCATTCAATTTTAATTGTCCATTTTGTAATGTAATTAGAAATGAGCTTTACTGAGCCTTTCTAATGAACAAGAGACGTGTCGTTTCATAACTATTAATTTTATAAAACTCAAAACGTGCGCCAGCGATTGTAATAGCTTTTTAAGTGTTTTCTAAAAAAATATATAATTTTTGGAAATTGTTTTTCTATAAAAACAATAAATTGTGATGACGATAATCATGGTAGCATGAAATGTGCAAATTAGTTTTATAAATAAGCCATAAGCATTAGTAACTTCTGTAATTTACTGAAAATTACAGAGCATACAACCTACAATACACGTGAACATTTTTGTTGCAGGTTAATCCAGGCAGTAAAGCAGCTATCAAAGGAATACGTGAAGGTGACATAATCACATCCATCAACAATCAATCTACCCGCGATATTAACAACGCAGATGCTCACAGTTTATTGAAAAAATCTGGAGATATCCTTAAGCTAGGTCTTAACGAGTAAGTATTTATGCAACTCTAAACCTTTTTTTAATTGCTACTATTAACAAAAAAACGTTAAATCACATTGGTAGACAACTTTAATCCAACTTAATGCGGTTTTTTATTTCTCAAAATACTTAATTGCTTTATTTGCTTAAATGGACTTAATACTTTAAAATTGTACACCTGATACCTACCATGTACCTGCAGTTCTATATTGAAGAATAACGCAGAATTACTATAATAAGTAATAGAGCTTCGTTCGCAGCGTATACAGGCTCCATATTCAATTTTATTATACACAACTGCTCAGATAATAATTTGTTTGATCGTAACTTTACAAACTTGAAACTTTATTCTAAAATTTTAACAAGCTATGATTTGTAAGACTTGAGCATTCAGTTAGCGACCTTTCTATAAGCAGACAATTTACTTGTAGTTTACCTAACGTAGAATAAACCCAGCACAAAACTTCAAAATAATAATAACTGAAGCTTATGATAAAATTTTAGTTTAAATTACGAAAGTTGCCTATTTGCACGGTTCACAAGATTCCCCAACAGATTACATACGCAACAATTTAAAGTTACGTTAAAGAGTATGATGGTAAACAAAACTTTTGTTGATGTTTAAAAAGTAAATTTATTGGTTTTGCTTATATTAGTAATGCAGAATAGCAGCAGTAATAGCTGCAGCAATAGCAGCAAATAACGCGAGTGAGTAGATTAACAAAAATTTACGTTAAATGGAAGTAATAATTTTTGGGAAATGCTTCCATTTTAATCTACATCAAACTTAGAGCATAGGGATCTATCCTCATATCGCTAAAAATATGAGAGGGTGTTATGAAAATTATTAATATAAAATTATATAACACAGTTGAAAATATAGTAACACTAAAATTGAGCAGGTGTAATATCTGTAAAATGTCAAAATAATACAATGTTTGGTAACATTTGAGGCAATTGCCAACTTAATGACCAAACAAGCACTCACTGAAGGTGTAAAAAGTAAACAACAGTACAGACGACAGCTGCAATAGTAACAATAATTGACAATTCCTTGTCATATATCTAAGTACGTGATATTTGAAACGAAAATAAAAACAATATAATAAAGGCTTCACTTCAAGATTAAACGTGAAAATACTTCAACATTGCCAATTAACCAGTTGTTAAAAAAATTGATCGCCCAGATAAAGTACTGCTTGAGATCTTTTTGATAACTTTCATAGGAAATCAAATCAGACTTACTACCAAAAGTCGATTCGTAGTATGGATAATACACAAATTTATTATGATAATTAAGAATATTAGCTATTTTTATAACCTTTTTTCTAAACAAACAAATTTAATCCATAGTTTTTGGTTTATATGCAATGCACTCTGTAATTGAGGCAGTTAAATCAAAATATCAAACAACGCAGGGGTCGGCAACCGTTTGTTGTAAAAGGGCCAAATATTTTTCGTGGGGATTAAAGCGGGTCGCACTTCTTGGCATATCCATTAAAAGGAGCTCCTTTTTAAAAAAGAAAAGTGTAAATTCAATAATATAATTCTATAATAATTCTAAAAAACACTAAAAAAGTTGAAAAGACTAAAAACTCTGTTTTTCTACTTAGGCTTTTGGCTTCTTACTCACTCAATTATGTTAGGGATTCCTATAGTGATTTATTTGAGTAGACTACTAGTACAGGACTACTAGACTAGTACAGGTAGTTTGGTTTAGTGGTTAGGGAGTGGAGCTATAGATCTAAAAGTCATAGGTTCCAATCCCGATCGCTCCCAAATTTATCTGTGCCTTAAAAAGGGTAGTTCCGTAAATAAATAAATTTAAGCTACAATTACTTGGTATAACTCGATTTTTTTAAGAACTTTTCTTAAACCATTCTACTTTTCAAAGGATCATTATGTATTCTTTTTGACATAATCAGCAGTAACGAATACGTTGAACGACGCTGCGGAAAATTTTGAGTCACTTTGAAAGGAAAGGATAATTTTTATGCTGAATTTTTGGTTTTAAGTTGAGTTTCCAATGTTGAGAAGCTCTACCAATGGATTGTTTAATTTAATAGGGAGAAAATTTGTCCTCTGATCATAATTGGATGATTGACCCTTCTGGGAAGTTTAAATTACAATAATTATTTCTAGAATTTTTTTGGTATGTTTTTGCGGTACTTATTTAAATTTATTCAATGAAAGTGCGACGTTTTCAAAATTTAATTTACTCGCGCTAGATAAGGGTAGAACATTTCATTTTCGACGAATGGCACTATGATAAGAGGTTATTCCTTTCCGGTTTCCATTTGGGAAAGATTGATGTGCAATTTTAATTAGCGATATTTTTGAGTTTTCTGGAATTAAACTTGATTCCGGAAGTATTTGAGTGATTTTATTTGCGTTATTCATAAATACGAAAAGTTCTCGAATTATTTACAAGCAAAAATTTTGAGATTCTTGATAGTATGGCCTCATGGTCAAGTTTTGTCGACCATTGGCGAATCTTTAAAAATTTTGGAGCGGTTGTAACAAAAGCTACTATCTGAATCACAACCCCTAATGAGATGGTTAACCCAAACAGAGACCAGAGTCCGTCCGAATGCGGAGGTGACCTCTTCAGTTTGTTTTCCACAATGTTAATAGACCAGCTTGTTATTCATGCGAAGGCAATAAAGGTCATGTATTGTGAAAAAATAACGGTAGCTTGGGGAAATTAAAAAAAACTCAAATAGTAAACAAATGCTAATTGACACACAGAACTTGAGAGATGCTATCATAGTTCCTATAATGCAATGTGTAACAATCAAAAAGTGCATCCACCAATCAATAAACAATAACCTCTAACGGTTATTCAAAATGAAATACAAGAGCCTGAATATTGCGTCGATTCATACGAATTGGAAAACATAAAATTTACTTACTCCAACGCTTTATGTACTCGTAAGTTTACAATATTATCATGGTGACAGGTGTTTGTCTCCAATCGATGGCCAACCTCCAACTTTTTAATTTACACAGGAAAACACTTGATCGACTCTCGCGACAAAAACACTGCTTGCAGATCTGTAGCTGGACCTGAACCAGTAAGAGAGCTGGTGTTGGAGATGTTACGCAACGCTGGACCATCCAGATAACGAAGGAATTCCCCAGTCATCGATCATAACAATAACAATGGTTATGGTAAACATCAACCAAAGACGTCGCCAACCGAATGAAATCCAAAATTGTCGCATAACTGGCGCACCAAAAAACTGCATAGTAGATTGCTCATTAAGGGCCTCTCTGATCACTTTTACTCAAACACCACCCTTTTTCATTGCACCACTGATTTTCATTGGTTCACCTTAAAGTTAAGATAGACTTAGCTAAACGTCACCTTTAAGGATAGGTGGTGCAAACGGGCATTAGACCCTACACGACAGCTGAATTACTCATTTAAAACCACTTGCGAGACTCATTAAAAGTTTCATAAAACTTTTAACACACTGTTAAAGTTAACGGATGGATTCTATTGGTCTGTTAGTACTAACGGACGTTTTCTATTGGTTAGTTAATAACACGTTTTTTGAAACCGAGTATCAATGTATTCATACGCCAATGGTTAACTTCATCGACAATCTGCTCGCAAAATGCATTGAATTAACGATTGCATTTAAATAAACGCATGGATCACACTTAGAAATATTTACATGAAATGGAAAAGCAGTACCACATAACAAATTGCAAAAATTCGTTACACGGTAGATGATCATCATTTCTGAGTGGTTATTTCCCTGTCTGGATGGATAGACTGGATGAATTTCGAAGATTAAGAGTTTGGAATACATTTTTGAGGTGAGAATCACATTTAACGGATAATTGCAGTTACACACAGAGAAAATTTTTAAAGGGTACCAAAAACTGTGTTTTTATTTTGTAATTAAGTACATTTTTTTTAAAACTTGATTCCTTCGTATATGCAACGAGTAGACACGATTTTGAAGGTAAATATCTCCTGCACAAGCGAGAGAATGGTTCAATCGGAACGTGTAATTGTTCCAGATTTCAATTTAATTTGTTGGTTTTGCGTTCAAATTTTAGAAGCCTTTTTAAAAATGTTGTTCATTACTACCGAAAGTTTTATTTGAATTTAACAGGCGCTCTTCGCCGTATTCGCTGAACCTGAAGAGAGTGTGCATTAAGAGTCATTGCTAGTCGGTGCAATTGAATTGCTTTTGCCGATCGTGCTTTTTGTTTGAACTGCGATTAAAATAATTTATTATTAAAATTTATAAAAGTACTATATTTACTAGCTGAAACATGCGACCTCTGGCCACTTTTAGCCATCTAGAGTTTGATTGATAGGTTTGATTAGTCCTCAGCCTCCCTCAGGAGAAATGCGATCATACATATAGATCTTACTAATTTGGTCTCATACGTAGGTATCCATTTCGTAGGAAGAAATTTCTTTTTGTTAGTAAACTTTTTTTGGCTGGTAAGAAATGAACGAACCAATCAAAGTGCTACAGAACAGGATTTTCTAGCAAATATTATATTATATTATGTACTTTGTTAACCCAACACATGCACCTAAGCTCCTCCCAAAAAATAGAATAGAACTTTCCTATTGCTCGAATTTTAAAATTCCCGTTTACAATTATTGGCTCAAATACATTTTGGGGAATAGCCTAGGTGCGAATGTTGGGTAACAAGAGTATAGATAGCTGGTACAGGAGGCCTCTGGTAGCCTTTAGCCATCTGGTGTGTGTTTGATATGGTTGTTCGGCCTTCTTGATTTTAATAAATCAGATGCTTGCGCCTATTTACTTAGACAATATTAGAATTAGATAATCTTATTTACGCTTTCTTTTAGGTAGGCCCACTTTACTTTTCGGTTTTGGTTGATAATAAATCAATGAACCAATTAGTTGCGCGCCTATAATTGACACAGCTGAGCAGAAGGTATACTCATATTGGCTTATTTAACCTTTAATTAGTGACGTGAATCTTTCCTATATACATTTCAAATGGAAACTTTGCCTCGGGGGTGCCCACGTCACTAACTAAAGGTTAAAATATAACAAACTTATTTTGTAACATTTAAAATTTTGCTTCAAAGGAATTATAGTAAATATTTAATTGTTAAAAAGCTTATAAATTAATTAAAAATTGCATTTATATACACAGTAGTGTAGAATGAACCATACACAGACAAGCTATGGAGCGGAAAACCTCTGTTCTATGCCTTGTCGAGCAGACTTGCAACTTAGTAAGTCTGAAGACTTAGAGGTACAGGAAATAAAATGGTTGTAGAGGAATAATCCACCTCACGAAATGGATTATGAAGACTTCAAAAGAGAAGTGGTTATATTCCGTTATAATAGAAGCCTGTGATATGAAGATGATATATTTATTTAATAATTAATATAACAATATTATAATATCACAAATTAATAATATAAATAATCTTATCACCGAAAACATGACGGCTTTTTTGATACATTCTGGGAACGATACCTGTTATAAAAACTTAGCTTTTTTCAAAATAGGTGGCTATAAAATATAGCCGGCAGTTTTTGTTCTGGGAACCACGACCGTTTTAAAGTTTTTATAGGCTTGATAAGAATTCGATGACAAATTTTGTGTCGAAATTTAAAATGCTAAAACATATTTTATCGTTATCAGTTATCAGATATAAGATAAAATTTCGGAATAAGTTTAGGACACTATCAAAAGTGATAAAAAGCTCTCAGTTAGTGGTACACATCTAATAAAAAACAGGCGCCAATTTTGCGTTTTGATTCAATCTTTTATTCGAATTGCTTACAAACTACGATGTGAACTGCTCACCTTTTTTATAAATTCAAATATTTAAATGTCGATGTTTCCCCAAGTTAGTCAATTTAAAATGTATTAATCAAACCAAAATCACTTTTACGCAATATAAGCTCAAACAAGCTTTATTTTTAATATAAACTTAAAAGACTTTTAATAAAATAGGAAAATAAGGTATTACGCTTTGAGTAAAGAGAATGAACGTTTTCCATTTACATTAAATTAACTTACATTTAAGAAATTGTTTCATTTTGAAATGTGAGGTTGTTTTAATTGACGAATAACAAAAGGCCACAACGAAGATGTAAATTACGTGGTTGGAAAAGGGTCAACGCCATTTAAAAATCGATAAGCATTTAGAGCGCATTACATTTCCAACTTTTTAGAAATAGGTTAATAAACCAAACTCGATGCACTTTTTATTATAACAATAATTTATTTTTCATATGATTTACATTTTTAAGCTCTACTGAACGTAAATTAGTGTTTTATTAAATTACCTTAAAAATACAAAATCTGCTTTATGGGTGGAACAACTAAATAAAATTTGTTCTTTGTGATAAAGCCGGAATTATAATTTTTAATAACCAAATTTTGCTAACCCACCAATTCTGAGCTAATTGGCCGCATTTATTGCATCGGTTATAGATTGCTAAATAATATTTGTTTATTAAATTATATTGACGGTATCCAATTAATTTACAAGTAACATTAAAAGGTCGAGTTCAGTTTTATTACAAAAGCAATTTTACCAAGTCCAATGGTCTCGTGAAAACTTGTCCTCCTTCCAAGGGACTGAAAACGTGCTAAAGTCAACCAATTCACTTAAAATATTGCGATAAATTTTTATTTTCGACGTAACCTACCCGTCAAAAATAAAAAAGAAATAGTTTATGCTATTATATAAAATTTATTTGCCCACAGAAGCCTAACCCTGTACGATGTCGTTTAATTTAAAATGACTGCAAAGCTTCCAAGCGTAATTCCGTGGATTTGCTACGATAATATGAGGCGTCAACCTTGTTTCATTATACACGTCACGAAAACAAATAGATTGATATTGGAAAAAGTATCTAAGTTTCTGATAGATAAATCAAAAATTTTGGGAAAAATTTTTATTAACTCATTCTTTTTTTCAGAGATTGCAGCGGCTCGCCGAAACGACGCCAATATAATAAATTTCTAAATCAAGAAGGTTCTACAGAAAAGATTGAATGTAAGTAACTTAATATTTTAGAAAATTATAACAATTTTAATAAGATTGGTGAAAAAGTGGACAAGCTCAAATTTGAACTAAAATTCCTGCAGGAAAACCTTATATTTATTATTCTATCTGTGTTTTTATCCTCTGTTATTGTTTTATGCTTTGATTTCTGAATGATTTATATTGGACTCACGCTTTACTGGCTTAGTCCCATTTTACACTTAGGACGTGTAGTTATACGTCAAGCTTCAAGTTTCAATAATCTACAGCTTACACTCAGAAAACTAATTTGCTCTCGTTAGTAAATATTTGTAGCTAGTAAATAATTTTAGTTAAATTAATTTTCTTTTCATTAAAACCGACACATATTATCGGCAAGGAAACACCACAAATTGTTTTTTGCAGATCCATTTTTATTTAACTTATTTCATTTACGTAATGAAGTTCATTACTGTACTTGTTAGATAACGAATTCATTACAGCATTAGATAGGTAATTAATTTGTTACTGTATTGTTTAGAAATAATTTAGATAAAAACTTTACATATTCGTAGTTTATTTTAGCAAACGTTAAGAAAATAACTAATTTTCTAACTTGTTGCATAAACCGCATCAAATATGCAATAGCTTTTGTATAACTAGTGACGTAAAAATATTATTACATAACAGTAAGAGTGAAAAGAAGATTATTGTCATATGAATGCAATATTTACAATGCATGAAAACCAAGTATTTTTCGTACGGAGTGAGGTATGAAATTTACTTTGGAAAAGTTACTTACCACAATCAATCAAGACCGTCCTCAGCATCGACGTCTAATGAAAAACCAACAAGAACAATTATTACATTTAGAGACTTTAAAAGATACCTCCGTATCCGTGACAGATACCTCGTATTGATCTCCATCGCTCCTGAGGATGGTTATGGTAGTTGCTCACCTCACAACCCCTAATGATAGTGTTGATCCAAAAATGACTCAAAGAAACGTTGCAATCTGGAGAGAGTAGTTCTCCAGTTTGATTTTGCTACTGTGATCGTATGAGTCAGCCCCCGATGATATATGCGGAAATGTTGGGGAGGTGGATCCTAAAAGAAATTTTGATACGAGGTAGTTCCTCAAATAAAACACTAGTTCAGAAGCTAAAAGTTGTAATAACAAATACTACTCGAGGGTCTTGTCACGATTCTAATAATTACAGTTATAAAATCTGTGCCAAACAACGCACATTTAATTGACGTGGATCGCGTGTCACGAACACGCTGTACAAAGTTTCCATTAATGGATGAAATTATACTGAATGGGTCTAATCGGAAATGGACAAGAAACTTTCCATAAAACCAGCGGACACCTGGTTCCTCCCCCCCCCCCGTCCCGTCAGAACAATTCTAGATGGTAACAAAGGTGTGCCACTGTGTGAAAAAATAAAACGTGGTTTGATTGCACGGTCTCCCAACAACAACAGTAATTATGATCATCAAGCACTGTAAAAATTGAATTCAAAATAAATACGCCTGCTTATGAAGGCAGCTATTAGTGGACTTCCTTAACTCAGCACGTTCAGGTTTTTTGCGAACTGAATTTCTTAGCTCGGCCTTCCATTAGGCAGTTATAGTCACCGATGAATTCTGAAAGCTATAACTTTGTCGTCTTCAGAAATTCTAACCTAAAATCTTCATCGGACATTCTTGACATATTTAATTCGTGTCGTGTCGAAGCAAAATTCAAAACTGAATTTTTAGAGTTTGCCATAAGGTCCCTCCTTTTTCCAAGAAGAAATTATTGGATATTAATTCTTCATTGTCATCAAGCTCAAAATATTCTGTTTATTGTCTGATTATTCTGATTCTATTTGAGATTGTAAATGAACAATTAAAGTTATCAGCCCATAAGCATACATAAAAAATTAATTGAATTTTGAATTATTTACATAAAATATTATGTCTTTTATTTTCAATAAAGCTAATCAGATAATGGAATATCCGAAATAGTCAATATTATTATGTCATTGAAACTTTTTCAGTAAAAACGCATTAATTACAAACAATTTGTGTATAAAATGTTTACCTTTATAGAAATTACATAATTATATGACTACATACGATCTTTTAATATATTTTTAAATTCAATGTATCTAGCTCGGAGCTATATTTTTAAATCCTTGAATAAGAATTTTAAAATATAGTTAATTTTATATTAGCATCTTTAAATTATTTCCAACATTTTCAGCACTTGATGAGCACTTTTAAAATTTATTAAAACAATTTAATTTTTAACAAGATTGGAATAAGGAGGAACAAATTTGATATTTATGTTAAAAGTTGATTTTCAATATTCAATTCAAAAATAAATTACAGTACTCGCCAGCACTTCGTGAGCATTTGCGAATGACAAAAAAATTTAATTCCAAAATTACCACCCGGTATTAAGATTTCCTGGCGATATAGTGAGAATTATTTTTTATCACTTGTTACGACATCTCGCGGAAGCTTTTAAATGTGAGGTTCACTTTTACAAAAATGAGTTAACTTGATAATAATTAACTAATAATGTATGGGTAAAGGGGTCGATAGTCAAATTCTTTCCAAAAAAAGGGCTGCGAGAGTAAAAAGATTTGGAAACTGCTCTATAGCATCTTCTCACTCGTCTCCCAATCATCCTTCCTTCCCTTCATTTTATTTATATTATTTTTTTCATTTAAACTAAACTAACAGTCACTATCTGACCTGTTCTTATCAAAAACTACACATTAGTTTCAAATCCATTTAGAGGAAGATCCATTTTGTTGCCACATTCAAACGATTTAATGCATTCTGAAAAAATCACTTTCATTCTAGGCCATTAATATACCATCTACTGCATACAAGTGCACTCTCACATTCACATCGTCCATTTGAGCACCATCCGCGTTTTCACAAGCATTACTCATACACTTATCCATAAATACATTAAACAACGTTCGGGATACATATAACATTAACACCCGGCTCAATGTTAAACCAATCATTCAGAGCTACATCTACCATAAACGCACGATTTACGTATTATAGCAGTAATTACATTTACTAATCAAGCATCCACGCCATAACTTTATCATAATATCCTTTCTTCCTTACTTTTTCATTGTTTAATCTATTACATATTGTAATAAATCTTACTTGATCCCGAAACTTAAAATAAACTTTTTTGTATGTTATTTTTCAACATTCCTCAGCAAAAGCAGTGTTTGTTGGGATAGCAAATTCATTTTTCTGGGTGTACAAAAAAAAGTTACATTTGCACCATAATGTGAAATAAATGAGCACGATAATGAAGTGTCTAACCAATTTTTAAACAACTCAATAATTTTGGAGTTTACACAGCTTATAATTATTTAAAGATTACTAAGCCACAAGGAACCATGGTTAGCTGATTTTTTTCTATAAATACATTAACCAATCACCATATTAATTCAACAGTTTTTGCTTCATGTGGGGATATATCTTTTAGTATTTCATTAAACCGATTAATATTTAAAATATGATAATTAATCTTCAAATCTGCATTTTCACCTAAATCATTCTATTTACTAAACCTCTTAGCGATTTAGTGGTTATAGCTTTAAGTTTTAGCATTAAATTTTACAATAGAAAATTAATTCATGCAAATTTGAGCTGTTATCTACTAATTCTATCTTCAGGTACATCAAAATCGAATTATACATCGAGCACCTTGTCGACAATTAATCATAATCAATTCGATTTAAACGATCTACAGAAACGGAATTTCACAAATATTAATGGCCTAAATGAAACTAATGGTAAGTTTTAATAATTTTAATCATAGGTTTTACTAATTGTATTTTAATTGATGAAGAAAAATGTTAACTTTGTGAAACTATAATTTTTATTAAGTTACGTTCCCCGATTGACCAATAATTGACTTTTATTAATGGTCAGAAAATGTTACAAGTTTATTAGTACACCGTAGAGGAAAATAAATTATAAAGTTTTAATTCCAATTTCATTCTTAACATGGTGATGCATTTTTCTTTATCATTGTCAGGAAGAATTTACCGTCTTCCAATGATAGCTTTAATTATTAACCCACTTTGAATTAACTTTCAACATCTGACAGAAATTAAACCCATGTTTAAAAGAACTTATTTACTCTGAGTTTCTATGACGGACTTAATTTTACTCGATATAATTTTCATATCAGCTTTGGTACGTGAAACTGACACTTCTATTCTGCTGTTTTCTGCCACTTAAATATTTATTTGGATTTAGACAGCTACACCAAAAATCAATTATTCTTTAACTTGCCATTATGAAAATATGCTTCATTTAACATTCAGGCTAATAATTAATTTACTACTGAAAATTCCCCGAAAAATTCTATCACATTCAACTTTTCACTTGACATTGCTCGATAAATATTAAAATTTACCCGTTTTTTTATCTCTAAATTGCAAATTTTAGTTTATTATGTTCCAGTTTGAATTTAGAGCACGTAAAAGTATTTATCCGATTAAGTTATTGTTGCACGTACTCATTCTCTTATTAAAATCAATAAACTGATAAACTCTTAACACAATAAATACTTAGGATCAGGTGATAAACAGGGTGGTTCAAAAGATTACGTGCAGTTATTAATCAGCATTTTTTTAATTAAACTTTTCGGCAACGACTTTATATTATAAAAAGCTTCGAGCAAAAATGTATTAAAAGTATAAGCCTTTTTATCAGAGGAAAAATAAAAGACCAGATCATTTAATTAAATATCAAGTGGGCAACTTAACAGCATTAATGGTAAATGTTGATTTATTTCATAAACGGTATTTTATAGTCTGGAGTCAGTTATGTCATGGAAGTAAATATCGCATTTCAAGAATTTAAATTAAACATGCCAAGACAGATTAGCATTCTTGTCCATTATTCTAAACGCTGATGATATGCTTACTTCTGCGACAGAGAAAGTAGTTTGCATAACATAATTGGATTTTTCTTCATAACATTTTCGTTATCAAGTGATTTATAAACTGATTCAATTTTCTGAACAAATATCTTTGGTCCTTTGAACATCTTAATCCTATTTGAATCAACAGTTAGTTCAATTAAGCTTGTAATCTTCGCAAGGACTTGATACTAATACAGCTCCTGTATTTTTATTGTTAAAGATCCTGTTGGTCAGTATGGCACCAAATTATTGTTTCAGGTCTGAGAGAATTGTTCTCAATTCTTTTTTCTTTCTTTTTCCCGTTTATTTCATTTTAAAAAATTACAGCTAATTTACATTGTAAACGTGCATAAAAAGAACAAGTTTGAGCAAAACTTCTGCATAATTCTAAATGATGAAGTGAGTCTATTAAAATTGCACGAATTATCAATTTTAAATGGTATACAACTCACATCATAGTTATTTGTATTTCTGAATTATCTATACTGCATGCACGAGTACAATTTTCCAGCCGAAGTAATAAATCATTTGTTATACTTGGTTAAAACTCAAGAGAAAAGCTGGGAATTATTATTATTTGCCGTAGTACCTGCAGTAGTTTGCGGAATATTTTGCATAATTAATGCAATTTCGTCGATAAATTAAAACACTTTTTTTGGAAGCTAATTTATTATTGTTCCTGGCTCCAAATTGTAATATCTTACTAATTTAAGTGCTTCTACGTAATTGGTGTACAATATAATATTTATCTTGAATTATTCACCTCTCCTGCATTCTACATTTGATCGTTTAGCGATGTGTTCCATTTGAAGGTTACATAATAAGTCATTGTCAAATTTCCATACAAAATTGTTTTCCATACAAAAAAAAAATAACCAAGGTTACTTCTTCATCATAATCACATGCTCAAAAGAGAATGACATTTACGTACCTACAACTGCATATTATTACCCTCTAGAATTTTTTGGGTTTAAAAATTATATGATAATTCAAGATATTATGTGTAGTTTAGCAATCAGTCCATCTAATTTCTGAAGTGTAATAAACGGGTCACGAATCTCATATAATGCACTTAGTTATAGCCTAAATGGCATTGACCTAATAAATGACCAGACAGACACCGAATAATTTAAAGCCAGACTAATCTACAATAATAAAATTAATTCAAATAAGATTTTTTGAGACGACACAGTTTATTATCAAATTTGCCATTTCATCTTGGTAATCTACCTTGTAATGCTTTAATGGGTATATTAATGTTGGAAGAAAAACGAAATTATATAGTTGACCAAACTAATACAGGACACTTTTCTACAATGATATTTAACAACTAATTTTTACTAATTAACCAATTTTCTTCAGTTAAACTAATTTTGTATACACTTTATTACAAAATTACATATTTACTTGACATCAAAGCTGCCCTTCGGGCGCTATATTTCGTTAACCTTTCTTAGATAATGCACTGCGACCGATGACATCCACAATATGACCAACTTTGCTTATCTCTACAGAAAAGTTTTCGAAACGCCTACCGATAATGGATCTTTGAATTGTATAACATTGGAAAACTTCAACGAGGTAAATTAGGAGATCGCAAGGAAAATTGTCACAGATCTGATTTTTTTAATTGATTGGAACTTCAAACTTCTTCCTATTGGAAGCATTTTTTAGGACTAGGAGGCAGCTGCTTGACTGACTGACTTCTTGCCAGTTTGATTGACATAATTACAGTGATCTGTGCTCGTTTGTTTTGAAGTTTTCTTTGAACTGCGTTGCCCCCGGCTGGTTTCTCTGTAGGTTTTAAATTATGGGTAGGGCATTACTGGAGGTCCCTGATTTTTCTCATTGAGGTCTTTTTATGTTATGCAATTCATAAATTAATTGTTGGTGAGCGTGCTGGCTCATTTTCTCCATGCCCTATGCAGCTTCATGATCATGAGCAGGTATTTCATCATTTCATAGATTTATGATCATCCTCGATCATCTTAGGAGGTGGGGAGATCAGCAACGTTGGTCATTTTGTTCATTTCTATTGAAAAATTTATTTTTCAGTTTATTATATCGAAATTATGATCATTTCTGAATATCAGTAATTATGAAAGTAGGTACATAATTAATTTAGTAAACATAAAAGTCAGATAAATGTAAGCGGTTTTCTTTATTGTAGTAACTCTTATAAATTTTAATCGTACGTGACTTTTGCGTTACTAACAGATAGATAGACATACATAGCTGCAATTTTACTAGTGTAGATTGTGATTAAATGTGCAACCCCGACTATAAACACGACCCCAATATAATATTTAATTTGGAGTATATTGAAATATCGTGTTGTCTCTCCAACTCCAAATTTTGTTAGAAAGTTTTTATTATTGATTTTTAAATTTAAGTTTATAGGTAACATTACGTATTATGTGCCTCTAATGTTAATTCCTCTCAATCTACCTAGGCGTTCAATGCAAATACGATATTAAATGCATGCAAATTTTAATAGCGCATTTGGACTGTTTCTTTTTTAGTTTGTTTTAGCTTATCACAAAATTCTTAATTTTACTTTATTCGTGTTAATTTAAATGGGTTGATTCTTGATTGTCCACTTTTTGATTTTATTATAAAGTCTATCGTGGGTTCTGCAGGACAGTCTGATATTATGTATGGAAATCAAGCAAATAAAAATATACATGTGAGTCGTTATTGCAGACGAACTCATTCAAAAATTAAACTTGTACGTACATGAAATTGTGCATTCATTGTACAACATAGATATGAAACGCTGTATGTATATGTGACTAAAAAGAAACATTCGCAAACGGTAAGTACTGTAATTGCAATTTAACTCACTCCTCTACTCTAAAATCCGTTGTCCGATTCTTCAATTCAGTTCAAGGCGTCTGGACATCTGTGATTCATCACCTAAATGGTGTTCCGAATTAAGCTGAAAATTCAACATCTTGTTCTTATAAAAATAGAAATTAAATTATCTGTGAATGGTTGCAATCCATTTTCTTGAAAATAAAATATAAATAAAATAGATATAAATAAAAATTATGTTAAAAATAAAATGACATCGTATTAATTAATTTTGACTTATTGATATTTACAAATATACGAAGTAATGAAAGAACTTGATGCAAATTTTATACACTTGTAAATACTACAAAGAGTAGACGGAAGATTATAGGTTCTTGACAATATTAAGATTATTTCCTAACAATATTAAATTACAGTTAACTAACGACATTACAATATTAAACGTTTCACATCATCTTGTTTTATCAATTTTGATAAATTAATTACCGCTGCTAAATTATGCATACGTTGCAAAATCATTACATCAATTTATATTAAAATAGGAAAATTGCATCTTTGGGCTTATATACCACGTGTATATGCAGTGGTTAGGTCCCTAAGCTTTGATTTCTTGTAATTCTAACCGTTTCTCCTCGGAACGCAATAGCAAACCACTAATGTAATCCGGAGGCCGAGCTATGATTTGTGCAAAGATATGCGAAGGCCGTAGGCCGAGCTATGTTTTGTGACAAAGATATGTGAAGGCCGCAGGCCCAGTTATGATTTGTAACAAAGATGTGCGGAGGTCGCAGGCCGAGCTATGTTTTGTAAAAAAGATGTGCGAAGTTATGATTTGTGGTAAAGATGTGCGAAGGCTGCAGACCGAGCTACAGTTTAATGCGAATGTCGTAGGCCGAGCTTTGTTTTGTAACAAAGATGTGCGAAGGTCGCAGAAAAGTAGACACCGAAGAACTTGGTGTTGAGAAAGCTTAGGCCGTAGGCCGAGCTATAATTTAATGCGAATGCCGTAGATCGAGCTATGTTTTAGTCATAGTTCCTAGAATCCCGAAAAGATCGGGATCTCGATGGACGATCTATCTTAGTAGGTGGAGCCGCGCAACGGCGATCTATTCTAGCCGCGAAGGGGGCAGCCGCAAAGTGGTTAAAAATCGCACTGCTACTTGCCGCCCGCAGGGCCAAGCGCCAGAGATTCGTAGAATCTCACAGCGCTTGTATACAGGGTGAATGAGAGCACCCGTATCAGCATTTTTTTTTTTAAACGGCTAGTCGTAGAGAGTTGGGTTAAAAAAATTTATTATAAAAGCTAAAATAAAGAATCGAATGGTGATATTATTATTTCTCGGAAAGGTCGTCATCCAGAGTAGTTTGCTCCAGAAACTCCAAAACTCCAGAATTTTAAATTTTTTAGGTCGAAAGTGGTATTGTTGAAAATATCTTTAATAAACAAGTTTTGTAGGAAAAATTATTTTATTACTCCCACCCCTTTTAAGTAATGGTAGTCTCATTCACAAATATGCAATCGAATATTACTGAAAAGGGGAGGGAGTAATAAAATAATTGTTCCTACAAAACTTGCTTATTTTTGCAAGATCTTTTCAACGATGCCATTTTCGACCTATGGTGCCATTTAAAATACTGGAGTTCTGGAGTTTCTGGAGCAAACTACTCGGGACGCCGACCTTTCCGAGAAATAATAATATCACCATTCGATTCTTTATTATGGCTTTTATAATACATTTTTTTATCCCAACTCTCTACGACTAGCCGTTTTTGAAAAAAATTGCTGATACGGGTACTCTCATTCACCCTGTATAATAAAATATAAAACGCTCTTTTGGAGATAATGTCGCACATTTTGAGAAACGAAAATCTTCAAATAGGCATCACCACCAGCTAATTCTGGATATCACTCTTGTTTTCCGTCTAGGTTTCTAATATTTTTTAAATTTTAGAAGTTTTACTCTTCGATAGTTTTATTAAAAAATGTTTTACTGCAGTTTCTCTATCCAGGCTTTGCTAATTTTCCCTAGGCTACTTACACTACGTGGACATCGCTTTCTCTCATCTTTCCTCTTCCTACCTACATGTATGGTCATTTTCTTCCTGATTGGCCACGTTGTTTCTGCTATACATATTAACTTTCTCTCTTATGAACTTTGAACTTCCGGCTCTGGCCGCTTTATGCCCTGCGCTCTTCGCTTTACTTTAGAATAGCTTTTATCGCCATATCTTGTGGTAAACAGTAGTTAACTTTTTCTGGTAGATAATAAAGAAACTAACCATTCACAAACGCGTCTACAAATGACGCAGAAGAGGAGAAGATTTCTAGCAAGTTTTTGAAATTTTCAGTCAGTATTATTAAATTCTATCAGCTAATTTGGGAGAGAGAGGCAGTGGAGTAGCTAGGTGGACAAGGGCCCCGGTGCATAAAAAAAATCGGTCCCCCCCTCCCCCCTTTTCCACATGTTTGCATTAGAAATTTAAAAAAAAGCAGCTCAGAGGGCCCCCAAGGGGCCCCCTGGGCTTCGGGGCCCCGGTGCACTGCACCGCGTTGCCATATGGTAGCTACGCCACTGGAGAGAGGTGCAAATTATCCAATGAAGCGCGAATTTAGAGTGTACATGTCCTTATCAAGCCCTATATAACAAAATTTTATATCGTCCATATAAAACGTCGTCCATTTTAACTTTATTGCTGAGGAGATTATAGTGCAAAACAATATCACATATTCAACAGTAATATTTTTTTCAAGACTAATGGCCGGTTTCAGCAACATTATGTTATAGTTAATCTCTGATTAAGTTAACTCAGATCAAATATGAACCAAAGAAATCAGTTTTTATGACTTCCAGTCGTTTTCCATTGGTTCATATTTGATCTGGGTTAACTTGATCAGATATTAACTATAGCATAATGTTACTGAAACCGGCCATAAAATGATAAAATGAATATAATAGAAATATTCGAATAATATAAAAGTACTTTATGTAATCAGTTATGAAATGAACACTTTTATATAACGTGTGGATAATTATGGGACAAGAACGGCGAATTTGCACTGATCACACAAGTTACACAAAAAGAAAATAAATATCCAATTGAATTCAACTCCCCAAATTTTCGTGGTGGTTTAATTTTCATTCATTAAACTTGACAAGTTTTTCTTTACATTATTTCACAAGTTCAGGCTAAATAAACCGTTTTGCAATGTTAATTTCATGAAATGGGCAACTTTTCATGAAATCTGTTAACACTTATAAGATTTAAACCAAAACTTTTAACTTATTCCTAATTTATGCGTTATTATAGTAGAAGATCAAAAAGTATCTGAATAGAATTTTTTATTTGTTTTTGACAAATTTGAACACAAATGTTCTGTTTGAACTATAAAACAATCAAATTAAAACTTATCCTTAAATTATTTGTCTTGAGGAAAGTTAAGAAAAGAGTAAATAATATAATTCTTGTGTTATTCGTGCTTTATCGCAAAGACGATAACCTAATAATGAAAGCCAAAATACGAAATTATACGAAACGAAAGCCAGTCGAACTAATATTTGACTGTTCGTATTTTTTATTGCATCTTATTATTTATTAATCTAATTAATCAAAGTTTACAATCATTAGTTAAAATGTATTTATTATTTAATTAAACAAAATATAAATAAACTTTTAGAAGCAACAAATGGATTAACATTTAACTATTCTATTAGGAGACCATAAGAATATAGAAAGTTGACTGGAATCAGAAGGTTAACATCCTCGACTTACACGGAACCATTAATAAGGAACTATTTTTACGATGTAATATTATTATGTATGCATTAAATTAGGCAAAACATAAATTTTAATTGATAAAATGTAATGCTAAAATAATGTATACGATAGGTAAGTCATAATAATATGTATATTTATGCCCTGTCGGAAACATAATTAAATGGCAAGAATTTAATTATAAAATTACTTGCTGCTTTCGTGGCACGCTCCGGAAACCGATATAATATTTTGTGACCCATAACAAAAATGTTTAAAATTTTGAAAAATTACCTCGCATTAATTTAATTGAAAATTTACCGACACGCTTTTCATTTTTAAAGCAGCAGTCGATTTAACATAGCAATTAAGTTGGTTTTGAATTATCAATCAAGTAAGAATTTCACAAATGGATTTACCTGAAATATTTCAGCATGCAGTCGGGTATGTTTATTGGCTTATGAGGTGATTGAGTGCCACAAGTCAGTTATTAATTCCGCACCAACAGGATCGTTGGGGAAAAAGTCTCCCCTTACCTAGGGTATTATACGATGAGGTAATAAAGTAAGGTCGGTCGTTATTGCTAAATTTTAGTTAATCATTGGTGTTAATTTTATGAAGAACATCTTTAATAAACGTTAGAGAGGTGTAATTAAAAATTACAAAATTTACAGCGTTTGTTGCCAACTTTTGAAATGAAAGGAACAAAGTAGAAGCTTTATTGTTAATTTGTCGCGTTTTATAAAGCTCCTGTTTGAAAACTTCAAAGGCCGGATGACTTTTTATCACGGAAACCTAATAAATAGAGACAGGGTTTTCTCATAAATTGATTAATAATTGAAACCATTAATTTTCTTTTCGAACTTTTAAAAATATGTTTCACTAATTATGTGGTAACTTCAAAATTTCAAAAAATGATAAAATTTAATTGCTTTTCGTTCCCGGAAGTAGCAATCACCGAATTGAAATTTTATTTCCTTGGTTAAATTATGTTGCTTCCAACACAGGGTTGTGGCTGGAACTGTAAGATTCCAAATTGTGTCACCCGTTCAGTGGTTTGGCAATTTAGCCACAAGTCCAAATTCAATACTTGAAAACTGTAAATGTATTACCAGAACATTTATAGTTATGAAACTCTTGAAAGTTTCCAAATATTATATTTACGACTGTGTAAAAATAAAAGGAAAATTGAAAACTTTCCAATGCACCTATAATATTTATTAATTTTCTGAAATAGTTTTCAAACTGGAAATCCTAAACTGAAAAATATAAAATTAGAAAAGGAAAGAAAAAAATAATTTCGGGTTGAACTTTCGGAACGTAATTGTTTTTCTTCAATTACATCTGAAGCAGAAGAGCTTCTATGACGGAATGCTAGCAATTTAATATAAAATGGTTTGTTTCTTCCTATCCAGTCGTATTGAGGTTACACTAATTTCGAATTAAATAAACAATTAATTAAATTTTGGAGTAACAAGTTTATTTTTAGTATTTAGTGCTTTGTCACTAATTAAATGAAAATGTGCTAAATTTCGCTGTTGTGAATTAGACGTTCTTTGTTGTTAATAAACAACTAAGTTCGAGTTAGACCATTTTTATTTGTATCGGATGCAAACATGTCGTGAAGGTGTGTCAAAAAGTTATTAGTTCCATCAACTTTTATTATCTGTACGACGATCGTCTTTATTAAGTTTGATCAAAACAAACAATGAAGACGCGGTGTGTTTGCATCTTGTAAATTTGTCAAGTTTTACTTAAAATTCAATATAAACTTTTGAATAATAATATGAAAGTTTCGTGGTTGATGTGTTTTAAATATCGTGCAACATTTCCTCGTCAAGTAGTTGCATCGTGTAAACGGAAAAGAAAATCAAGAAAGAAAACGTGGAAGAGAACTTTTTCTGTATTGCGGAAGTTGAAATGGAGAGATAAACAGAGATCCACAAGAAATATTGTGATTAATCCAGATAGTAAGCACTTTTTAATGTCTTGCTTTATTAGACACTTTTGAATTTGAGAGAAAATGCTAATAATATTTTGTTTAATCTAATTTGTCTAAATTACTGTCCGTAATTCAATTTATTGTGGATTGTAAAAATGCGCGCGTATACAGGTAATGAAAATTGATTTGAATAGCAGGGAGGCGTTATTTTTTCTTTTTTTTTTTAATAACAATGAAGAGCTTAAATTACATCAGATATTTATGAATTCCAGTAGATTAATTATTTATAGCAAAGTTTCCTATAAAGTGTATTTTTAGTAAGAAAATAAACTGTAGTAGCAGTTTGAATATTAAATAATATTTTGGGAAAATTTTGAGTTGTGAAGTAATTTGTCTATAGAAATATACTTGGAAATTGTTAAGCTGATGCAATAGATTACAAATTGAATTTTCAACCGCGCCTTCTGTAAATTAATCAAAGCGTTCATTAATTCCCATTGAAAGTGGTATCAATTAAAAGTAGGTTAATGATATTCTAAGCAGTTTTACAGGATTCTCCTTGGTTGAGCTTTATTTAGAACTTTTATACTATAAGTTTACTTTGCACTTGTATGACATTTAAACAAACATTTTAAACAGAAACCTTTAATTCCAGAAGCGAAAATCTAATTGCTAGTAAATTCTCTTAAGACACATTTCAAAGTTTACTGAAAACCCTATCGTTAATGTAATTTTAATCCTTTAAACAAGAACCAGATTTAATGCTTTTGTGGAGCAGCGATAACTAGATTTACATTATCCTTAGCGAGGATTGTGTGCCACTGACCTAACAAAAGTCAATAAAAAGGCGTCGCAAAATTACACATATTTTATTATTTATAAATTGCTTTCCCGATAAATTATTAAAATGTTGAAGTACCTAAACACTAATAATTTACTAGTACAAAAAAGAGTAATTTTATACGTCAATGAACTAATTTACTTTTTTATTCCACATTTTTTGCTATGAAATCCTTTATTGTATTTCCGTTCAATAAAAATGCCTAATGCTACAATAACTTCCCTACAATATATCATGTTTTACTTGCGCCCTAAGTACATTTACTACTATAACGAAGTTTAAATCACAGAAAATGTTCGACAAGTTTAGCTTTTATACATTGCCTGCCTTTTTATTGTACTGTGAATAACATTGTAACAATTTCAGTTAATGAAAGAATTTTTAATATAAAAATTTTCTTTATTGCAATATCATGAAAGCGAATAATTATTTTTTGATAACGAAAGTAATATCCTTTAAATTTGAACGAATGCTTTTGTAATTTTCGTATTGTACCTACAATGATATTAAAACTTCAAATAAATTATATCTCCTCGTATATTTTTCATTCAAAAAATCAATAATTATTTTTGTGAAATTATGCAATTAAATTACTCCATGTCAGTCACTTAATGAACGAATGTGGGATATTTGCATTTCATCACATAACCCAGTACACCGCATCACTTCCAAATTTTTTGAAACTGCATGAGCATCCCCGACAAAATTAGAATTATATCGTAATTTGTTTCGTTGGAATAAAATGAGACTGTACCGAAATTCTATTTATTATTTAAATATTTAAGAACTTTAAACTTATCCTTTACACTTCCACAGTAATTCCAATTTACTGTGACACATTACACCATATTTTCATTCTTCGGCACGCTCTTGGATATACATTTTTTAGTTTTGTTAGCAGGATGGCTTTCTAACTGATTAAATATGCCAAATAAGATGGATGTTCCGATTTTTCACTATAATGATTTGGGTTTAGATTTTGGTTTCCATACAAAATATCAGTTAACCATCGACAAAGCATAATTAACCTCAAAAGTAAATGACCACACTAAGAAACCAAGTATGTGTATGTAGGGACTTTCATAAGCTACCGGTTTCATAATGTTAATTTTTGAAATAATTATTATCATTGTCTATATAATTGTGGTGTTTATGAATAAACCCATTCTAACGAATTACAAGTTCGTAGTTATGTCCATGTTCATAATAATAATAGGACGTACATGTTATATCGTGGAAACCTAATCATGGCACAAATAATAGGGGAGTGATCGGAAAAAATTAGAGATTTTTGGGAGTGAATTGATTTATATTTTCTTGCACCAAAATATACGAATCTTTTAGGAGGTCTTGTAATCATATCTGTGGATCCAACTAAAACCCCTCATTCGTTAAGATACACCTGATGTATCATAAAAAAATTGTTTAGAATTAAAATGTGAATTCCATCTATCATGCATGGATGAACATTGGCTTAACCAGAACTACGTTATATTATATTATCAAAATAGGACTAAATCTCTATTTCCAGATTACTACATGAAATATCCCATTTCAACAACAAATTTTTTTAACATAACAAATTTTTTAAAAAATAGAAAATCAATTGTTGTCTCGAAATTCTAGCTTTTCATTCTAAACAGTTTTTCTCATAGATTTAAGAAAAAATTATTCAATGAGTAATAAAATGCAATAGTAAATTACGCTTCAAAAATCAAAATTGTAATCAAATTTCAATTACAGACTCAATCTACAGATTGCAGTTTTTCACATCAGTAAAATTGAATGAGACCTTAGGGATTATTTAATAGGAAAAACTGTTAAAACACTTTTTAAATTTTGTTTAAAAACTTATATTACTTTTATTACAAAAAAGTTAAGTCATAAACGTTAGGCCAAAATATAATTATGATGTACTGAATTATTAACTTGCTCTAATAAAAAGCATTTACTTACATTTATACATTTAAAGTCTTTTTTAAAAATTACATTTAAAATAATTTACATAGAATTTTGTTCCAAGGTACATGAAGCTGTATCTAAATTGAAATACTACCTGTTGTACCTTGGATCATAAATAAAATTTATGATGAATACAGGTAGTTCTATGCTGTTTTTCACCATTCACATTCTAAACGCATTACATCATCTTATATCAAAACCATAACGAGGGTAAAAGCGCCTGCGGAAGTGGTTTAATTTGCGTTAACCCCTGCCCGGTCCCCGATCGAACCAAAGGTTTTCTTAAATGTTAAAAATTTATTTATACAATTGAAAACATCGTTAAACCAAAACAAATTTTACATTATCTTTTTAACATTGAACACCTGACGACACAAGTGGATAAAGGTGTCAATTATCACAAAAGATAAATTTGCAAAATGGAAAGTAAATCTAAACTTTACTGCGAGTCCTTTTAGGGCTCCTACATATTATGAGATTAATACAAAATTACTTTTGAAAGTTATTTTGAGTTAAAGTTTTCAATTTGGGGATAGGATGTTAACCGTCGACACGAATTTAAGAATTTTCGAGATGGAAGTTAGTAGTAAACGGTCTAAAAAGCAATTCTAAAAAGAAAAATTGGCGAATCATTGCAAATTGGCCCTAAAATTTGCCAAAAACTGAGAAATACATACAATGACCAGACAGTCCACTCGTTTAAAAAAGAACCTCTAAGCCCACGCAAGTCCTTATTCGAAATCTTTAAAAATGTGAAATAGGACATCGTTGAAACTAACTTGCAGCAGCGGTCCTTAGCCACGCCCTTCAGCTTATAGAATGCATCAACATGGTCAAAATTTGCTTAGATAATTCGAACATTAAAATCAATTTTTGGCTGAACTAATCAATATTGGTGATTCATCCGCACCTTAAAAGCTTCATTTTAATGTTATCTATCAAATTCCTTTGAGTTTTATTTTATAAATAGTAAATACAATACTCTGTCGAAGGTTATCGTTCTACTACCTTTCAATTTTATGACATGATACCTTTATCCACTCGTGTCTTCAAATAATGAACCAGAAATATTCGATTGAAAGAAGTGGTCCTTTTTTTTCTAACCCCATCGACGCAAGGATACAGAAAATTAAACATTATTTTTTTGTTGCTACATGAAGCAACATTGTTAGTCTGATAACCTTTTTGTTCACTCTAAAAAAATAATTTTTTTTAGTAACAATGAAGGACATTTTTAACCCCCTGACCACAGTTTAATTATGTACATCTTTATACATCTCCTTTGAGAACCACTGATTTACCTACTTGTATTCAGTTCCGAATTATCAACCGACATTTTGTTAACTTCATATCTTTTTACATATTTAGCTTGACAGTGGTTCTATTGTTTAAACAATTTTTTTTAAAGAAAAATGGGATAGAAATAAGTCAACATGATTTTTTATTCTGCGCTTCAAATCTGTCTAATTATGTGGAATCATCTGGAATAGCTCCCAGACCCCGGTTTCAGGTTATTTGCTTTTGTAAAAACTTTCCAGGTCATGGTAAGATTTTTCCAGGAACATAAACTACGCAACTTAATTTTATCACATCATTTCTAAGCGTTTCTTTCTATTTTTAGTATGGCTTCCTGCTAGATTTCCCTAAAATGTGGAAAAAGAGTTGTAAAATCGGGAGATCTAAAGGGTATGGAATACTCCCCCCCCCTATAAGTAAATAACTAGATGACTTTTCAAAATTGAGAAAAACGCAATTTAATTCTTGAGAAATCATATTTTTCCTTACTTACGGCTGGAGGTATTCCATACCCCCTCCCCCCAAGCCCAGGTTTAAAGGTTTACCTTTCACCTTCCAGTCAGTGAGAGATTTTTTCCGGAACATAAACTATTATACTTAATTTTATCTCATTTTTTAAGTTTTTTGTAGGGTATTTTAAGCCCCTAGCTTATTTAGTGACTCAAATCTGCACGCCAGTGGCCTGCTCCACCTCTCAGATGCGGCGCTGTGTTTTATTTTATTTAATAATAATATAAGGTAATGCAATGCATTTAGAATGTGAATTGTGCAAAAAAATTAGAACTATTAACCTCCAAGATGACGATATACTACCAAGTTTTTAACTTTAAACACTTCATTTTCAAATCGTTTTTGGTCTTCATCTTTTCGTAAAATTTCTTTGCCATTTCTATCATCGGTCAAGTTTTAGAAAAACATTTAATACATAGCTGGAGGAATAATCAATTGATTCGTTCACCTTCCTGGTTCCTATTAAGATTTTTTTCTTTTACTATTTCTTGGATCTATTTTAGTTATGTAGAAACATACCATTTTTGGCTTGTAGTTTATTATCTATCCTTCTCCTACTTGCTTTTCTTTTCCTTTTTGTAGATTTTCTGGACGCTGCCTTTAGCAAAGGTTACATCTCCTGACAAGAAATATTTTACTGGTGTTGACTTATACCAAAGCTTATCCTGTTCTTAAAGTTGACATGCTGACAGATAAATTGTTGGTTCAAACGGTCAATATGTTACGTATGATACCAAAGAGGTCGATTCAGTGAATCTTTTGAGGTTGAAGGGATAAGAAGATAAGTGAAACTCCGAATCCACTTGTAATATTGTTGGTGCTGGATTGCTTTGTACTACACTTTCCTGAAGCTTCTGCCATATTGATTAAAATAATTATAAAAATCATTACATTTTACAACCAAATTTAATTTTTTGCAAAAACAGGAATAATTTCATTCATCGCGAGAATCGCGAGCAAAGGATTATTGAGTCAATTGCTTGTTTAAGAATCTGTAAATTAACATTAGGTTTGTTCCAACCAGCCGATAAACCGTACAATGTACGGTTCACACTCATACGCAATAGGTAAAAAGCATTTCTTTTTATGCACTTTACTTATTTTTATATTTACTTTCTAATCATGAGGAAAAATATTAATTGTACTGACGCACAAGATGGATTAATGATATTCTCAGTTTCTGCTTTTGAAAAGAAAAGCGAATTTTCAAATCATTTACTTTTGAACATAAAGGCTACTAAATCAAATATATTTCTTTTTAAATAGAACGAAATAGGAATAATTGAAGTAATTTACTAAAGAATGAAAATGTTATCAATTATTATAATCACAATATAATAATAATATGATATAATAATAGTATACAATAATCAAATAATAATAACAGGAAATTCTATACAATCTCTCTAAATGTCTTAATTTGATAAATTCGATTTTGGTGAATTGATTCTAGCAGTTTCGGAGGGCTGTTTTTCCTTTAAAAATATGAATAAGCAAAATTAGTCATCTTTCACTAATAGTTTTCCAAGCAAACAAAAATTCGACTTTTTTTGAAAAATTGCAGCAAGAAAAGTGACATACCAACCTCAAACCATTAATTTTACCAAACTCCTTTTTTCAAAACTGGGTAAAGAAAGTTGAAAAATAAATGTTTAACTTCACGTAAATATTTGAAGTGTGGAAGTGCAATATATATTGTCGTGATATTTTCAGTGACCTTAATAATAAAATTTGGAATTCTTGTAAATTTTGTGAAATTTATTGTACTTTTATCCTGCTGCACAGCAAAAGTTTAAAATTAAAATTTAACGGTGTTTCTGAAATTCATTGCTGCACTTTTATTCATAACTTTGAATATGCAGACGACAAATAGGCAGCCGTTTACAAAACAAAAACAGATCAAAATGAAACATCTGCAACTCTTTTGTATGGTTTGTCCTAGTTTCCAGTGTGTCATGTTTCATGTATGACGAAGTTATAAGATAAAAACTTAATCCAAATTAATATTTAAGTAAATCTGTTAATAGCGGCCATATTATGTATGTTATATTATACAGTACATAGTACTACCAATTTAGGTTTCAAATAGTAGAGGTATTTTGAGGTTCTGAGGAAATTTTAAGCTAAAACAAAAATTCAACAGTAAAAAATTTGCAGACGGAAACAAATATATAAAATTAACGAGGTTCGGGGAACAAGTTACCAATAAATATTAATGAAATGAAATATAAAAAATTTAATTTCAAACAAGGAGACAGCTGGGTGAAATATTTAATGTCGACATTGTTGGAAAATACAATACCAATTACATAAAAATTTAAAATATTGAATTATAGAAACAAAATTAAGCATGTCAATAATGGGAAATTCATAATTAATTCAAATAGTAAATAAAATAGAGCAAGGGAAATCCTAAAAATTAAAATCATTTTTTTTCTTTTAATATGGGGCACTTGACGCATTCTGGTTAATTGAATCCAATTCAAGCATTATTTTTTTCATATACTTTCAATTTGACTTTTAAAAAATTTGTTGAAACCACCCTACCGAATAATCTGTTTATGCAAATTATTTCCTCTATATTAGTTTCCCGTAATTAATTAATACATACCGCTAAATTCTATTCATACATGGATTTTACTCTCATTGTATCTCATTGAGAATAGAATTGAAATAAACATTAATTTTTTAAGTTCAAGTATGAAATATGCTAAACGTAATCAAAAGAAAATTGAATTCTGTTTCTAAAAATTACTTTTTGAAGTAGGATTTTAAATTTACAAATTGTTACTATATTACATTATGAAATTTTTTTTATAAAAATGTAGTAAATCCAATTCGAAAAAGGATTTTTTATATTATTCTTTGAGATATTTAAGTACGAATACAGCTACATCTTCATTCCTACAATTTTGAATTTGCCCAACTTTTCTGAAAAATATTACATCTTAAACATTTATTAGAGAAAATTTAATATATTAAATTATAGCTATTAAATTATAGCATTATAGTATTATAGCAAAATTGCTATAATACATTCATATAATGCAAAGGTATTCCATTTCAAATCTGAAACTACAGCTCTCGGTATAGCTGAGTAAAATAATTGTTTACTTAATATTCATAAACAATTTTTAAGTGTGACTTTTATTTAGATAAAAAATGGATTTACCACTTTTATCTTTACATTAAGTTTTATTTAAAACTGTGAAAAATCACAGAATTGTTTGATAAAATTTATCAATTCTTAATAGTTCATTTAATCTAGGATATCATTAAGAAAATGATCAAATAAATGAAAATACACTTCAATAAACACAATTTAATAACACTACGTTGAAATTATTTGTCTAGTTTTCTGCTTCGATGATCAATAATAAACTAACTTGGCTATTTTCTTTTTCTGCTTTTATTAATAATTGTTTCAGAAGTTCGTAATGAATTTTCTTTTCAGTAACTTTTAATTTAAAATTAATTTTTCTTAAATTTACTGTAAAGTGTAGCAGAAATCAGTAATCAGGTAAGAAGCAAACGGTAGTGCAATTTAAAGTTTTTGTACGATTTTAGGTTATGCAACCCAACTTACATAAACTAATGTTGCACTAATTAAATCTGAAATTTATATGTAATCAAAATAACAAATTATAAATTTAGTAGATATTTAATAGAAATATAAACTTTGCCCTTAAAAAATCAAATTCTGTACGTACTTAGCTAACACCCTATATACAGGGTGTCCCCGCACTCACTTTACATAACTTAGGTGGTGATAGAGGACACTTTTCTAAGAACAATATTTAACAAAAATTTTTTTCTAAATTCAAACCCTCGAGAGTTAGGCCTATTTAAAGCATTTTTTTTAATTTCCACCTTCACGTGGCCATAGCGCCGAAAATATTGATTTTTCGGTAAAAATAGTTTAGTACTTTTTTAAAGGGCGTGAAATAATCTACAAACTAGATTTAACCCTTTTATTATCTAAAATCAACGGCTTTTGAGTTATGAATTAAAGTAAGTTAAAAAATGTCGAAAAATTTGAGCTTTCTTTTTTTTGGATTTTTTTCAAAACCCTGTATCTTTTAAACGAAAGATTTTACATAAAATCTGACGCCCCATTCCGGATAGGAAATTTAACGGACTACAAGTTTGGTCTAGTAAAAATTTTTGAAAAACCAATCCATTTCACAGAAAATCAGAAAATAACAAACAAGGCAGCTACAAAACATAAAATTTAATTCACAAAATTTTTATTTTATTTGAAAAATTATTTTATTAATTAATCGCGTAAATTAATAAAAGCGTCAGATTTTTTGTAAAATGTTTCGTTTAAAAGATACAGGGTCTTGAAAAAAACCAGAAAAAACGAAAGCTCAAATTTTTCGACATTTTTTAACTTACTTTAATTCATAACTCAAAAGCCGTTGATTTTAGACAAGAAAAGGTTTGAATCTAGTTTGTAGATTATTTTACGCTCTTTAAAAAATCACTAAACCATTTTTACTGAAAAATCAATCCACGTAAATGTGGAAATTAAAAAAAATGCTTTAAAGAGGCCTAACTTTCGAGGGTTTGAATTTAGAAAAAAAATTTTGTTAAAAATTGTTCTTAGAAAAGTGTCCTCTATCACCACCTAAGTTATGTAAAGTGAGTGCGGGGACACCCTGTATAAGTCACGTTACCAGAATCATCTGTGGATATTTGGTGTGGCGAGATAATAAAAATGATATTTTTCCTTTAGAAATCCGAAATAATTCCAATTCTCATTCATGTCAATGTAACAATTTTGACTAATAAACATTAATCATTAATAAGAAAATATAAATTATCCTATACTATAATAGCAGTTCATTTACGACTTGTATTTAACAGTACACAATGGAATACAGAATAACAATTTATGCCATGATTACCAAGCTTATTAAAAATTTATTTGTAACTACAAAATGCCATATTTGTATAATATTTATGCTCATCATAACAGAAAATTGAAAATCTATAAATTTTCAAGCAAACTTAATAACATAGAAATTTTGAATAAAATCGAATAGGAATGAATACCTATAAAATAAATTTAAATTGGCCCATAAACAATGCGTTGATTGTTTACATTTTAACATATAAATATACAATCAAGGTCAGTTTTAAAATTACAATGTTATGCTTTTACTTTTAACTGTGACTAAAAGTTTTTGTGGAGGAAATTAAGAATGATGGCACCAAATCCTGCCTCTAGCTTCCTGAATTTTATGGTGAAGCGTTGTATTAAAATTGAAATTCTAACAAACTATTGTTCTTAATTAGCATACATCCTATTATGTAAATAACGTATTAATTATATTATGTAAATTATAATAAGATACCGTGTAATTAGATTTATTATTAGTCACGAATTATAACATTATAAGGCAAATGCATAAAAGTGTCATTTGTTTGAATATGGTTTGAAGCGATCACAATCCTTGAATTAGTAAAAAATATAGAAATTCCTTACAAGTTACAATACCAACACCAATTGCCTCGGTAGAGCAGTTGGGCTAGAAAAGTTTTGAGAGTGGGTAAATCCAGATTGAGAAAGTTTTCTCGGACAATAACCGCGAATATACTCTAGAAATATTTATGCAATTTGGGTATAAAAATATATTATTATTATTTTTGAATAAACATTAGGTATAACTGTAACGAGATACGGTGAAACAAGAGGCAACTAATAATTAGTCTAGTTACTGGAACGTCCAGTGAGTGTAAGTAATTAAGTGTTTACGTACAAAGTTATAATCAGAGAGCAGTAAAAGCACGGCACACTACAAAATTAATTATTTACTTTGCATGCAAAATGTGCTAAGTTGAACGCTTTTTATTATTTATTGTTTTCCAGCACAAATAACAACGTTAAATTGATGGAATATATTTAAAAAAAAAATCTAGTTAATCTATCCTGGAAAGCTTTAAAAAGAGTTAATTAAATGAACAAAATGATTAAATACGATTGAGTAATGGTTGTAAATTTAATGGTCAATTAAGTATTGTTATTTATTTAATTAAACAAATCATTTGAATTATTTACAAAAATCAAATTACAAAAAGACTGGAATTCAATTAAAATAGAAATAATGAAGGTTATTTTAGAAACAAATTAATAGTACACATATCAACGGCATTATCGTTTGTAAATACTGTACAACCCATATTATTCAATTTAAGGTGTGATTGTCACGCTTCGCAAAATCCGGTAAATGGCACTCCCTTCCTCCGGTTTTGTATTCATGCCCGGAAGAGTAGTGGAACTTTGTGATTATGCACCGCATATCCCGGAGTCTATATCTTATCCTGTATGATCCGCAAATAGTTTACCTATTACCGTGGTATATTTTGGTTGACAATATCAAATTTACCGTCAAAATTCGCGATCGATTGTTTGGATTACATTTTGGTGCTTAAATTAAACAATTTATTATTTTTCCAGTGCGAATTTAATTTTTTTTTACACATTTAGTGCTTGTTTCAATATCAGTAATTTCAGTGAACTTTTGGGAAATCTCAAGGAACGAAGTGTCTTCATGTGTTTATTTTAAAAGTCAGTAGTAACCAAAACTGTTTTAGTTATTTTAAATGGGTCTTATTATGAGGATTCATGAGGTAAATCTCTCCATTTATCAATAAATTATGCAGTCTTGTGACAATGAAAATAATGAACCCACGTAAGGATGGCTTTTAAGGAACACTTTAAAACAAAATTGATAAGTAACATTAAATCCATTTGTCTAATACGAAATGCGAATTCATTCTCGTAAAGATTTAAAAAGTCTTGCTCGCGGTGCCTTACAAATAATTGATGAGATCCGAAACAAAATAAATCGAGAAGACGTTAAGTAAGAGGCATTACACCAAAAAATTGTTTAAAATCAAATCCATGTCTATTTTATTATTACATTTCATATTGTAACAAGAGCATTGTTTAACATGAAGGTCGCATTATATTACTACGTATGAAATTTAATTTATTATGAACATTTGTAATTCAAAATATGCATGTGGATGAAGTTCCATTAATTAGAATAATCGTAAATCAAAAATTATTGCCACTAGGTAAATATAACTAAACTTTTAGTGACGTTTGTTCATGATTTTATCAAGTTTATGATAAATTTAATTAATTAAAGTTTGGAATAATAAACAACAAAATCAAATTAATTTTCGTGTAAGTTCAAAAATTACCTGGTTCATTTTAATCATTGTTTACATTAAAATAAACATAAATCGAAATTTATTATCCATTCATAAAATAATAAAAATGTTGAAATTATAAACCTTAAGTAATTAAAAATTCTAACTGATAAACATTGGTAAATAAAATATCACAATAAAATATTTACTTGCGATGAAAGCAACTTTGTAGAGTGCATACTTGACCTTTTCCTACCTTTTTTTTCGAATATGTTTACAATAATGCAGGATTTACATTTTGTGGTTTGATTTTACTATCAGCTAATTTTAATATCATTTCTCGTAAAATTTACGTAAATAATGGCGCTTCTATGCCATCTAACCTCTTAGTTTAATTTGCGTAAGTAATTGAGTAATTGGGTAACGAACCTCGAAGATAATTTTAGTTCTTGAATTAGCATAGAGCAGCAGTTTTAAAAATGTGTTTTCACTGCAGGATAATAGACAGAGCCGGTTAACTAATATATTTGGGGGCCCTTTTGTGCAAATATTGTACGTAACATCATCACATATTTTCCAAGCTCATACGATTGAACATTGTATTTTTCAAAGCTCGTCATGTCCCAATCGTAACTTTACATGATGATCATGTGATGAACTACGTCCAATGCAATGTGGAAAGGATTCAATTTCTGACGAAGTTAGAAAGGCTATGATAATAATCCACCCAAATAATCTATATTATCTGTGCAATGGGTTGGAGTCCACATTAAATAGTAAGTCCCCTATGTGGAAAAACATTGCGAACGCACACCACAGATATGGAAAAGGGGGTCAATAGTATTATACTATACCAATAAGTTTATAAAGGACTCTATGACGTTACTTATTTTCGGAAATGTCCTTTTTGTAATATAAATAATTATAAATCAATAGTTTTTATTACAAACATAATGAATATTCTAATAATTTTTATTATGACTTATATAATATGTAACTATTTACAACCGTTCTACGGTTGTAACAACATGTGTACAATCATGTACCTACCATTTTGGGTAACCTTTATACAATTTAAACTGTACGAGCCTGATGTGTTTATTATGTACAGCTACCGCACTGTGGTTATGGTAATTGAAGGGTAGTTCGAAATACCATATTACTAGTAAATAAAAGAGGTGGTTAGGAAATGTACAATTTATACATTACACAGCACATTATTATATAAATACAATTAATTATGCTCTCCAAATTGAATCGTGAACAGAGGTGGACTGATCCAGAGTTTTATATTTCAAAGTAGGCGAGGTGCTACTTTTTAAACTTTCAAATTCTACTTGTGTCCGCCTTTGGTTCCAGGGTTGTTAGTTTTGGCAACACTCTCAGCATGTCTTAGAAGTGACCTGACCAATGAGGGTTGTTTTGCATCTTGGAAATCCAAAGGGTGAATCGGACAATCAAAAGATATTGGCACACCCAGTCCCGCTGATAAGATATAACACAAAGGACCGGATACGAGCGCTAAACCTTCTTATAGTTTTACTTAAAAAATGGGCCATTTCTTAAAATTATTTAAATTAGGGTGCTTCATCACAACAAATAGGTACTTTTTTTTCTTTAAATGATTTACCTACTTTAAATAACACAATTTCATCCAAATAGTTCCAGCAGTTCCTTGACTGATTTTGAAACACGTAATCGAGCATTGTCGTGCAAAAAATCTTTTCATCGTACATTTAGGCATATTCTTCTCATTTTTTCTTCAATCCTCGGTTTATATTGATTAATTATTGTCAACAGCAATTACTTGTAATAGTTCCACCAAATTCCAGCAGCGCTTAATGCAAAGCGCCATTGTGATCCCACAAAATATATAATAATTATAACCTAATTTTTATGTTCACTCAAATCGACTTTTTGAATTTTTCTAAACATTTTTTGATTAACCAAAGCGTTATTTTTTTTCACGTCAAAATCATCATTTTAAAACGTCCGTCGATACCAACATTTATTATAATTCAGAAATGATTTTATTTTGATTAAGAGAAAATAACAATTTCCGCAAATGATCTTTCTTATGGTAATTATGGTAATTTCTAATGGTAATTTCTCCTATGTTAACCACTTCATGTTCATGTACATCATCGTGTCTGACACGTCCACTTCACGTATGTATATCGTATCCTTTTTTTAATGTTAACCCACCCACAATTTGTGTACTCCAAGAAGATCTATCTAAAGCTCTTCAATGTTTTACAATGATGATAGTTTAATACAAATTGAGGCCTTTGAAAGAAAATAAGCAATACAAAAATTTGACATCCTACATTTTGTAATACAAGAGACGATATCATTTGTCCACGTACTATTTACCGCATTTCGATTATTATGAAATATCTTCGTGATTAAATGTATTTCTAATTAGCAAAATTTCAATTTAACAACTTTTTGCTATAGGTTGCGTTCGAATACCTGCTGCTACCTACCTAGCTGCTAATATTAACCACCACGAACGGAATGCACCCATAGAAGTTTAATAATATTATTTACAAATCATATTTATACAAAACTAAAAAGTGACACATTTATGTAAATTATACTTTTAATATAAATGTTATAATAAAACTATAGCAATAATTTTATATTATAAAGGAAAAGAAAAGGACCAGACTATTTCATTATAATAAACATAAAAACAATCCTAAGGTCCGAATAGCATACATCTACTGAATCTTTTCTCTGACCGGGTCTGAGCGAAATGAAAAATCTAATGTGAACCTCGCATGACATTCCTATTTACTACATTACACAATGTCCTTCATTATTTGAAAAAAAAATCTTATATGGAATTTGCAAAAAGAATCGTTATAATGGCAAAATCAATTTTCAAAACGAACTCTTGAATTTAATTATACATTCTCATCATGCGCAAATCTGATATTGCTGATCAGGGCCGTCGCTAGGGGTATTTCCGTCCGTGTGCAAAGTTTAATTTGGCCGCCCCTTAAAACCTCCATTATATAACAGCTAAGGTGAAAATCGGTAATGTCTGAAAATCAGCATTTCAAATGAGTTGTCAAAAGTTTCCATCGATCCCACCTTTGCGTAAATTTTTATTTAAGGTCAAAAGTCAAATAATCAGTGTTTTGCAAATATCTCTTAAACGTTAACAGCCGTATTCATAAACAACTTATAACAGTCTTGTAAACTTGTTTTAGTTAAAGAGCTTTTAACCTAACTTTTTACTTTTTTTTTTATTGCAATTCGAATTTTTTTAGGTTAAAATACCAACTTATTACAGTAAACGCGCTAAACTCCCTATAAATTTTATAGGGACTTACTATTTAGTAAACTATTTTATAGGGAGTTTAGCGCGTTTACTGTGATAAGTTGGTATTTTAACCTAAAAAAATTCGAAATGCAAGCAAAAAAAAAGTAAAAAGTTAGGTTAAAAGCTCTTTAACTAAAACAAGCTTACAAGACTGTTATAAGTTGTTTATGAATACGGCTGTAAATGTTTTAGCAAAAATTGTCATTATAAAGTTTGTAGACTGTGCAATTCTCTATAAAAAAGGTCTCTATACTTTTTTGGGATCATCATCAGATATCGCGATTTCTTGGATTCATTGGACTGGACACGAATTTTTAAGTATTTGCTGCAGTTTTTTACATGATTTCCTGAGTATGCATAATTAACATGTGTTGTTTGTTCTAATCAAACGAAGACAGTTTATTAATATTGATTACAAATATGGTGCCAAAATCAAACCAGCACATAGTCCAATCAAAATAGGCATTCTCCATCGGCAAAATTTGCACCAAGATAAACAAAATTAGTAAACACCTTAATAACAGTATTTCAAATGAGATGTCAAAAATCCCCACCGATCTCACCACTGTGTAAATTTTTCTTTCAAATCAAAGATCAAATATTAATTGCGGCATACATTCATGCCTTTTCAGTAAAAAACCAAGTGCTTCCAATCGTATATCTCATTTTTACCTGCAATTTGATCACTTTTTGAGAATTTCCAAACAATTTACAAGGAGCACAAAAAACGGCATGAACAGACTGTGTAAATAAAAACCACGAACGATTTGTTTCCTCTCAAAATATTATTTTATTATTTTCAAGAAGGAATTAAGATGCAAATTAATCATCTGGTTTAATTTCACAAAAATAGCTACTACTGTTTTTGAACTTACAACAGAATTCATTAAAATTAATTTTTTGGGTCAACAGCGGGGTTAATCCATTCATGCGTGCCTTTAATTTTAGAATTGCTGTAACAAAAGTAGGTAACTTGCTTTTACGACAAAAAGTCAAAACATTTTTTCTGTTTGTTTCATCGGTTCCTTGACGATGGTGACATTCTTTTCGATGTCTTTTCAAAAATAAGCATAGTTATTGTATAGTTTTTTCCTTGGTTTTTATATTGCAAAAACAAAAATGTAAAATTAGAATCAAAATATTTTGATAAATTAACCAAATAGCTGTTTAAAAATTTTAAAGTGATTTTTAAAAGATCGTTGAAAAACCCAAACCTATATTTTATAATAATTATATCAAAATAAATTCTGAAACTTAATTTGAGTTAAGTTCTCTAAACTGAAATTTAATTAATAGATAGAGTAGAATGGGGTCAAATAGGTATGGGGGCATAGTAGGTCATTGGCTTTTACGTCGCCATTTTATTACATAGGCCGCCCGTTTTGCGTGAATTAGATACATAGTGGCTAAAAACGTTCACGGCAAAATTTTGGCTGTCGCCATGCATCTGTCAGTTTAGTTATGGTGTCATTGATTTTGACGCGTGTACTTCTGTGAAAAAATATTGTTTTCTCTCTGAAATGCAGTGCATTAAATTAACCCAAATAATTGTCAAGTGAGTTTATTTTTATGTAGAATTTGACGCTGAACACGAATATTGTGTTGGTTCTTAGATATTTTTGATTTTGAAAAAAATACATACCCCAACATGAAACATGTGCTTGGGGGCAACATAGGTCATTATTTTTAACGCTCACGGAAATTTTTTTTTTTTTTAATTTTTCGAAAGATGATATCATGCCGGATCGTAACCCGATCAAGAGGCTGGTCGTCCATCGAATGCCGATCAAGAGCCCGGTCTATCATATCTCAACCCGAGAAATTGCAATTAAAGACACGGCCGTTTCCCAAAGCTCCACTGCTCAAACCATCGAATTATTATTAGTGTTAGTAATTTTTATAACATCAGTTGTATTCATACTCTTCAAATAAAAGCATTAGAGCTAATTTTTTACATGTGCTTGTAATTTTATTTCACCTCGAATATCCGTGACCTATCATACCCCCAAATTTTTAAAATATCAAAAAAAGGTACCTTCGCCTTATCGTATGTAGCTTTCAAAATATTTATGCTAGACATAAAGTTAGTATGGCGAAAATGTTGCCAGATAAATAACCTTTCCAACGAATGCTTATTTTTCGAAATCGGTGCAAAAACACCGTCGCAAGGGCTCTTCAAAAAAAATCTACCTACTTGACCCCACTCTACTATTAATAATAAAATATTAATAATAGCAGAATGTAACAAGGTTGGTTTGAGAGCTAATCACCCCCCCCCCCGCACATGTACATAAATCTTAGCAAATTGAAAATAAGAAACGGTTAAATGAACTAATATCGGTAATCAAATGAAAAGTCATTGTTTACTTTTCTCAATTAAAGCTTTCATAAATATAATGTCCATGATAACAATGAACCGGAGTTCATTGGTTGAAATTTAATGCAATGAAGACATTCATAAATTCAATTAATTTTTCATTAATGCTATGAAATATCGTATTCCAAATACAGTTGAATTATTCATTGGTTAAAATTGTAAAATTTAGTTTTGAAGATACATCGTTAAAGGTTGAACCCAAACCAGGGCACTTATTGGAATTAGATGATGGAAACTTAAAAATTGCTGGTGAAATGAAATGGACGTTATAGTAAACAAGGCGACAAGTCATAGTCCGTCTACTTAGAAAAGATGGGGAAAGTTTTCACAAATAGAATGGTTGAGCCTGGTAAAATTTTATGGAGCGTGGGAGAGTAGTTATCCTTTGATGTTTGTCGCCGCTGCCGATACCGCATCGGTATTGTCATGGTACCGTAACACTTAAGATTTTAATAACCCAATAATGAGAAGCAACAGCATTTCCTGAAATAGGGTTCATCTTTGCTTTGAAAATCAAACTGATTATGATTATAATGTTAGAATAATCACGAAACGTGCAATTATCCAATTTACAATTAAATGTCAAGCGAAACTGACAGGACGTGCCAAACAAATAAAAATAATTGAACCTGTATGGCTTGGAAACGGTGCGTTTCCGGACATGGATCGCTCATTAGAATGGACTATTAGACCCCCTACATGAATCATAACAGTGTATAACACTTATTTCTAAACACTCTGTATAGTTAAACTACCAAGGGACCCTTTAAATGTTAATTTAGTAAGGTGGGATTATGCAATGCTTGAACTATTACTTATATTTTTAGGTCAGTTCCAACACTTGTGCTGTTTATTTGAAATCTTTTCATGCCTTTTCCTGCATGTTAAGTATCTGCACAAATATTTTCGAAAAATCGACGAGAAAATGCAATAGTGATCAAAGGAACACTTAAAATCCTTATGCATATATTTACGTCGAACTATGAATCAAGAGTAAATGCTAATTGTATTTTGATGTTTTTGAATCTTACCTATTACGTTTTAACGTCTGTTCAGTTTACTATTACATCTGCATAGCTTTACAGCCGCTTTCAGTTTTCAATTTCAATCTTTGTTTTCATCAAGTTCCATCTTATCCTGTAGGATTCAGGTGCTTTCATGAAGATGAAAATGGATGACGGCGCTTAGTGCTTTAAAACACAGCTTGCAGTACAGTATAGTTTGATAATAACACAGTAACTTGTTGAATGAAACATAACCACAAAGATACAATAAAATTGACACCTCATCCAAAATAATGAGACTATGATGAGAGCACCAAAAATGTTTTTTAATATTATTGTTGAGATTCTTGATTGCACAAAGCATGTAGTCTTTTATAAAACCACAAATTGAATAATACAGTCGTCAGATTCAACTCTGTTAGCATCCAAGATAATCGTTACCATCAATAAATTTAGAACATTTACTAATCTTTCAACCTAAAAGGCGTTATTACACGTTTTTTTCATCCAGTAACTCGAGCATAAAGCTGTTTGGCCAGAGATACAAAAGATATTTGAAGGGCCATTAAATCATCCGAACTTTTAAAATTTTGTTATTATTTATTATAAACATGTGGATACGATAATAATAATTATTATTATTAAAGGTCTAAACAAACTGTAAAAATAATAACCAACGATATTGTGAACTTTTTATTGATTCTTATTGGTTAAAACTTTTTTACAGCTAACCGCTGGCGCTAAACGCCAGCATTGTATTTGGACTTGAAAGAGACTGAAAAATCCACAGTAAAAAGATTAAACAAACTAAAGTCAGTTGCAGTTGTTTCTTAATTATCTCAAACTTTATATTATGAATTGTGTCAGGATAGTGTATAGTGGTTTAAGTTTGAAGTATTTGTTGAAGGAGCACCGAAAACTGAAGTTCTTTTTTTATATAATCTAACTAACTGTGCTTTTGTTTCAAAGTTAACCGTAGCCAAGAATAATTATTATAATATGAGTACGCTACAAGATTAATTAGGGTTTATTCTTAAAGTTCTGATGGTTGTTTTTATTCTAAATGTGCTACCATATCAAATGAATGACATAATTTATTGTTGATGAAGTTCGTCCTCATCATATCCGTAGAGTGCTTTATTACGAATTTCATCAGGCATTGCAACAAATGAATCGCCTCCAGAAATATGTGTGGGGTTTATTAGAACCCATTATTTGTTTGTAAATATTAAACGTTGTTTATAAAATTTCAACAAACGTTTTCAATTTGTTTGTCATCCTCATCAGCGTTCGAAAGAAGCAACCTTTTTAGTTTTTCATGTTTATTAGGGACGGTCATTAGCTTGAATTGAACCGGGTTCAAATGGGGGGGAACTTCCTCATGACTAGTCTTCGTGCTTTGAAAGGCACGTTAAGCCGGTGGTCCTCATGGGTTAATGAATTGCCAACATTAACATAAAAAACCAAGGTAAGGGCACATTTACAGGTCAGCCGAGCAAGCTACCTACACCAGATGTAAAATAATTATTATGCTCACAGTAGTACCAGTGCCAGTGGTAACAATTTATTCTCTCATATAGGACGAAAAGTACAAAATGTGTACGGTTATCTCAGGGGTCCCCCACGTACTTAAACCTCCCCCGAAACTCTCAAAGTTTGCGGCGCTATAATTTACGGCACTGCAAATAATAAAAATAAGCAAAAACATACTGTGACTAAACTAACTTAAATTCTTACAGTAAACTTTAACTGGGCGGCGATAATAAAACCATACTGCGTATGATGTCGGAACATAATATCGAACAGCAGTTAGCTATGAACTCGAGGGATAACAATCTTAATTTAAAAATTAAACAAATGATCCATACAAATAAATTGTAACGCTCCCATGCCATCACAAAGATAACCCACGCTTGAATCGATATCAATGAAATGCGCTAAACAAATTGCCATTTCGCAATCCAAATAAATGTCATCAATAATAAGTAAACGATATAAAGCACAAATATCATCATTAAGAAATTCATATCAATATTAGTCAGAAAGTAATCTATCAGCAATTTACGAAATTATTCCTTTGATTAGGATGAAAATTTAATTTTTTTTTTTAAGTAATTTAAACTTTAATATGATAGCCGAATCGAGCTCAAATTATCCGATCGTCTCCATGAAACCACACGAAAACTGTTACCTTAAACTAAACTTCCAAACATCGAGTGAAAAATGGAATGGCTTTTACACAGATGTAAAGCATCCTTCAAAAATAGCCGCAGCATACCATGATAGTGAATTAAAGCACCTGGTAATTAAATAGACTAGCATCTACTCGAACTTCCTAACAGATTTTCACATCCAAAATTGACTTTCACCGTATTGGAACCGTAGCAGGTGATCTTAAAAATACAACTCATATAGATATTTTAATATAAAGTAAGATCATTAAAGATAACTAATGGACAAATAGGTGGCACTTGCATTTGCCATTGTTAATGACGTAAAGTGCTAGTCGACGAATTTTATAATGCTTCTTATACAGGGTGAGACAAGGAATTAAAAAATTGAATTCATATTAATTTAACGACTAGTGTTACCTCGCACTAGGAACTTTTAGCTCAAATTCTCTTATTTAAAAGCTGTAATAAGTATCTACATATAATATTTAAAATTACCATGATACAAACGATAGGTTGCGTTACATTTTACAAGATAATTTAAAAAAAATAGTAATTTCAACTTGAAAGTAACATTGAACACGTCACTGTCATGAACTTGTTACTATTTAATATAGAAAAGGTATTCGTATCGCAAGGAGAGAACACTTTTCAATGTTACTGTCCATGTAATACTGCAAAATTGACAGATTCTTCACTTATATTTCAACAATATGTCTTTGTGATCAGTGATCACTATAGCAACTGCCTCAAAAGGAAAAATAGTGTCATTTTTTTTTTGCTTTCATCGCAGTTATTTTAGCAAGATTTTTGATATGAACTAAGAATAGTTTTGCAAATATTTGTAAAGGTAATACAGTATAATACGTCCTTAGCAAAAATTAGCACATTGAAATTGATATATTCGTAACTAAACTTTGTATTTCCGCTCTGTAACTCAACTCTGTAACGAAAAGTCACTGCATGACCAACAAAAAACATTGAAAATTATTAAAATGCCATTATTTTTCTTTCCTGAACCCTCATTCATTTTTCTATTTATTTTTGAACTGCAGATGATGAGATTCCCCTGAACTGATACCTGAATGTCATAAAACTTTAACAGGTAGTTTGGTGTAGTGGTTAGGGAGTAGAACTATAGATCTAAAGGTCATAGGTTCGAATCCCGATCACTCCCAAATTTATCTGTGCCGTGTTTAGGAATTACACGTTAAACTATCATCCTACTATGACGTTTAGTCAGTAAAAGTAAAAACTGCTGACTTGTAATTCGGTGTTGGCCTTCAATGGTTTTAGCGGGTTTATCCCTTGATGTAGTATTGAAAGAGTTGCAATCAGATGTCGTGTCTAATTTGAAGAATTGTCGTCAGATGTCGCGTTTACTCGAAGAGTCTTCGTTGGATGTTGGAAAATATTCAAGAATATAAATTTGTATAATGTTAGTAGTAGTAATCGTTGTAATGCTGTAATATTTGATATTAGTTGTAAAAAGGATTTTTCCGTAAATTAATAATAATAAATAATAAAGAGTTACATATCACTTTTCTATTGGGATACCGTTAGCTGCTGAATCCTCCAGTTAAAGTTTTATGAAAGTGTGTAGAGGATAAGGACCATATCATCAATCTGACATTGCAATATGTTTCCTGAATCTATTTTATTCCACTTTTCTAAATAAAATTTTAAAATAACCGTAGGTATATTAATAAAAAAGAAATAGAAATAATTTAACAGTAGTAAAACGTTTGAAAAGGTCGATAAACAATCACCGCCAGCCTCGATGAGTAAAAACATTAAACACCCACATAAAGGTATTATTAAAAAATTAAAAATTTATTTTTTTAAATTTAATTAACTATTTGCATAACCTAGTGACTTAATAGAGCAGTCGACCTTCACCATCTATTGGGTAAACAATTTATTCATTATTTGTATTTTTGCATCATTAATTTACCTGTGAGCAATTTTAAAACTTGAAAATTCCATTTATATTTTTTAAATAACAAACACTTAATCGAATTTCAGAAATTCAGGGCACGCTAATTTTGATGTTGCTCAATTCGTCGATCAACGGTTTGTTGTAGTCGAATACAAATAAATAACGTTAAAATCTATTTAGTTCTCTTTGAAATCCTATTTGGAATTTCAATTTATACTTTTGCTTCTGTGTTTACGTATTTTAGCAGTAAGAAACGTTGATAGCAGGGAAACCCATCATTAATTTGGAATTATTTTCCAGGTGCTCCTGAAAATGGTGTAATTTCACAAGTATCTACTTTATCTTCAAATTGTAGCTCAAATTCTTCAGCTGGATCGCTAATTGCCGACCCTCAAGGTAAGAAACTGTATTTTTAGAAGTTCTTAATTAATTTAAATTACCATAATAACCTGTACGAACAGGGTACCTACTTTAGTCGATAGTTTAAAGTTTTGCATGTTTGTACAGTTTTGCATTTTTAATAACATTGGAGTTCATATTTTGAGACGTAAAAATGAACCTAAGAGAAAATTTTATGTATAATGGTTGCAAAAATTACATAAAAGTTTCGAGTTTGCAAATTTTGAAAAAATGCAAATTTTATACATTTATTAGTGGCGACATAGACTTATAAAGGAGATGTAACTGTTGAATTCCTTTGATCACACTTTAAAATCTATCCTCCAGTCGCAGTCACTTTCCCAGTAAATTTTCATATTTACGATTTTACTTATAGGTTACTTTTCTAAAATATATTTTTGCATAACTTACAAAGTTGGAATGATAAAATAATATATTATCAATATATGCATTACATTTCTGCTTCCTGATTTAAAAAGTTTTCGAATTAAATATTTCCATCCAATAAAATTATTTTTAGATTAGCAGACGCAAAAATTTGAAACAATTTTATTAGCATCGTCCTGTATGTTTCCAGCACGAACTCCTTGCTTTAAAAAGTTTTCGTTCCCTTTAAACATTATTGAAGGAGAATAAGCACTTCATATTTTTTGATTAAGCGCAAAAAATGTGATCCACATGCTTGTGAGGAAAATCAAACTTTATGAATGGAATATCGCAGGATCAAACAAGTGGGCGGCTGTTAAAGAGCATAACGTTGAAAATAAGAAAATAAATTTTCAATTAACATTGAATTCAATCGTTAAATTGAATTTCGGTGAAATCGCTTATTTATAATTCAAATAACTCTTCTAAAATATATTTCGGCCATTTTTATCCACTTGTCTACCTCAAAAATTTATTCATCAAAAGTAGGGAAATTATTACCACCAAAGTATTAAAATACAATAATTTACATATAAAATAAAAATGGTAAATAGTCACTCTGCCAATGAAGTAATTTAACTTCATGAATTATTAATTAAATGAATCTTACTTGCGTGTTTAAATTAAATCCACAATACCTTATTGTTATGCAATTAAACCGTCACTTAATTTATTAAACTTCGATAGTTAATTTATCAGTAAAAAGATTGTTAAGGTAAACAGGGGGAATATGGTAAAAATTTTGTTTGGAGTGTATAAAATAAAGTACATGCTAATACTTCAAGTAGGTACTACAACTGTCACTGTCGTTCTACTAACGTAGAACTTACAAATACACGTAAAATTAAAGAGTGAATCAAAGTATAATAAATTCAGACAAAATAAGATCTTCTTACATCAAGTCTTAGTATTCGCTTTCTGTACCTACTACTACACTCCACCACTTCTCCCCCGTAGAAAATACTTTGTAATAATTGGAGTACTTACTACAACACCATAGTATCTTCCCCATGTACGCAAGAATACTTCGAAGTAGGTACTTTCCTATATGCAGTATTAGCCTGAACTTTGGTTTTAAACATACAACATTTTATTTGTGTTGCCATAATTCCCCAGTTTACCTTAACTTTCTTGATATTGACATTCTTGCACCATTAGCTAAGCTTTACCTACTCATAGAACTTGCTAAATACCTTATCAATTTTACAAATATAACAGTGTTTGATAACCAGTTTTAATATCGTGGTTCTAGTCTGTAAATATTTGAAAAATTTTTAACATGCTTAAATATTCTTATGTTAAATATTGCGATGATAAACATAACAAACGTAATTAAGTTCTTGATAAAAATATGAATATTGATAATTTTTTATTGGTTTCGAAATATGACTCCGTTTTATGCTTCGCCTATTTATAAAAATTAACCCAGCATGATTTTGAATGAAATAAAAAATAGCTAATAATACTTAAAAGTTGCGCGAGTTTTGTTTGTGAAGGTAGTATCGATGAAACTACTCTAACATCCCCTATATTTATTTAACCCCCCAGTTTATCTTTGGCGTTTTCTCTATATTGATGTCTTAATTTTTCACCTGCCCGCCTAACATAACGGTGTGCACTTAGGCAATCAAATACGACAAGAAGGACGCGAGACTGCAGCTCTGTATAACGTAACCGAGAATACAACAAAATTAACAGGCACTAAACCTGTCTCAGCTGATAACGAAGTAAATATTTTAATAGCCAATAGCGATATGGGGGGAAATTCAAGGTCTAATAAAAAACGATCGCGCACAAACCGTAAAATTTCTAAAAACTCGAACATAGTAACGACTTCCACAATTGTAGTTAATGAAATGATGGTAAATGTACCGTCATCCTCATCAAACAGTGATATTACCGAACATAAAAACGACATTAAAATATGTGAAAGTAATAACAGCATAAAAAGTGATACTGATAACGACGAAATTCAAACAATCTGCGAAAATAAATTATTTGAATGTGTTCAAACAAATTACAGAGTGGAATCACCCAACGAAGTAGCAATAAAACCAATCGTTAAAGCTTCAAATGGAATTGTTAAAAGCAGAAGTTTAGATAACGATGACCTCGAAATTACCGAATTATCGTCCGAGGGCAGCGAAGGTGAAGATAAAGCCATGCCTGAATGTAATGCAGTAGTATCAGAAACAGACTCAGATGTTGAATGGGAGGTAACGGAAGATATATCAAATTCTACACAAACTACCACCGATTACCCAACTATTGCATCGATAGCACCAGAAAACCAACTCGATACTGTTCAGGTGACCCTCATTACTGCCGAAGAAGAACGCAGTTTAAGAAGTTTTCTGGATGGCTTAAATCTTGTGACGTCTCCGGAAGAAGCAATAAGCCTAACTCAGAAGAGAGAAAGCTACAAAGAGAGGAAAGCGAGGAAGAGAGCTGCCATTGCCGAACACTTCATACCGATTTTGGAACAACCGCGATATTTGGAAGTAATTTCCGAGGAAAGCAATGATACCAGTGATAAAGACCAAACCGATTCAAACACTTCATCTCGCATATTTAAAAAAGAAGGTATGGGCGAAAAAATAAACCTGGAAGGAACTTGGAAAACAGGCATGGCCGAAAGTAGTAGTTTGAAAGCAGAAATTGTTTACATTGATGATAGTTCGAATAGTGAAACTTCAAGTGATAATTCCGATACAGAAGAAAATGAAGATGCGGATGCTGAAGAAAGTAGAAGTGAAAATGTTTCTCTAACCTCTTCTAATCAGGATGTTAGCAAGAATTTAGTCGAAGTCAAAAGTCCTTCGGTAATGGACAAGCAAGTAATTAACTCCGATGTTACCGATTGCAATCGAAAGATTTTGGAGGTTACCATTCCTTCCTCTCAGTTAACACCACCTCCTACGCCTGATTTAATAACACCTAAAAACGAAACCGTTTGTATAGAAAATGAATTAAACGAAATGGAAATCAACGTAGTTACTGATACTAACATTTTACAAGAAGATCTAAAAAATGAAATTAATTCAACGTTACCTCGAGAAAGTGTTGTTTCTTTACCTTACGAAGATGAATTTAATAAAGAGTTTCATGGTTTTTGCGAGGACTTGAATGTTCAATATCCCTGTAAATATTCGAATGCTGTGAGCCCGTTGGCAATTTCGAGATCGTCGTCTGTTAGTAGTGAAGGGTCAAGTAGAACTCAATCTCAACGCACAGTCAGGCTCAATTCTACATGTTCGTCAATCGCAGATGTTGCCGATTTATTAAAAGACTATGAGTATGCTAAAGACACGCATACGGTATCGACTCCCAAAACTTTGAAGGAAATGTGTTTAAATAAAGTGATATCGTTGCCATTCGGTTCAGACGTCTTGGAGGAACTCGCAGACGTTTCTAAGAGCATGGAAAATTTAACTATGTTATTGGAATCAAAAATATCACCGAGATTAAGTAACTTATCTCATCAATTTTCTACTAAAAAACAATCAACAATAAAAAATGTTAGTAATGATATTAATTTTAACGTTCCAGTTATGAAAGAAGAAATTGATAGCGAGACTTACACAAAATGGGTAGCCTTACCTACCGAACAAGATCCAGGAGTATTAATGTGCTTATCGCCCACTCAAAAATCACATTTAGAAACTACTAAAAGGGAATTTGACGAAGCAGGCACATTATTACAATTACACGAAAAATTTATTAACAGACGAGGATATAATGAAGGAACTCATAATAATCGAAAAATGCCGGAAAATGTGGAAATTACCGTTTTATCTAATGATAGCGAGGCTAATAACGCGAGTAAAGCGTCGAAATTTAGTAACAGACTTTTGGCAATCATCCGAGAGTCTTCTGATGCGCAACCAATTTCGTACCTGAATGTAAACAACGAGAATGTGATACACACTCGCGAACCTTACTTATCCAAGTCGCTAGAAAATCTCCACGGGGTATCGAATATGGAAAGAAGGTTAATGAATCCTACATTTGATGAGGACGTATTAAGTGAACATTACGAAAACGTAATAAATACCAGCCATCACATCGTGAAAAAGAACGATATGCTTAATATAGAAACAACTGGAAGTTATCAAAGTGAACCGGCATCTTATGAAAGCAGGCGAGTACAAAGCTCCTGTGGGAATAGACCAAGTTTTACGAATATACCGAACCGTCGATTTTCTTTACCACAAGAGTTTTATCAACGTCAAATGCATTATATACGTGAAAAAGAAAAAGAAATACAGGACGAGATAGAAAAACTGGAAAAAGAAAAAACGAAAATGATGCAAGAAATGGACGAAACTCCGTTAAAATATTTCGAAGCAGACAAATATTGTATATCTAGAAAGGGAGACATTGCCATACATAATGACGAGATAAGATCGCAGAAAATTGAATCTCAAAAACAAAGTTCAACGTTACCGGCAGCTCCGACAGAATTTTTCCGTCAACAGATGTACGATGAGTATATGCTAAAAATTGCGGCACGTCAGGAAAGAAAGTTGCAAAAAGTGATAAAAATAACTTCTTCGCCGAGTTCACAGGTTGGAGAGTCAACAAATTCTAATAATATGTGCGAGGTGGTTCACGTAAGTGGCATTGAAGATGAGTTCATGAACAAAGTTAATGAAAGGATGCGAAAGTTTGGATTAAAGAGAGACAACAGCGATGAAGTGAAAAATGAGGGTGACAGTGCAGATGAAAACGAAGAACCTATTTTGGTTATCGATGGAGACTCCTTGAAAGAAGTGAAAGTTTTACCTAAACATTTGCAAGAGTTTCTTGATCTAACCAGACAAGGCGTAGACGCTTCTCCAGATGACATCAAAGACTTGGAGGGTGAGTGGTTTAGCTGGAGTATTGTGAATTTGTTTTGACTAATAAATTTTGCATTAGTTAATCTTAAAGATGCTTTTAAAACTTGAAGCAGGTTTATTTTTTAACATGGCTAATACGTTCGAGTGCGTCCATGAATTTTTATCGCTGCATTACAGTAAAATGCTAAATATAACGCTCAGAATTAGGTTACAAAGAATAGTTTTAGAATCGACCACGAAATTTCACAATTTTTGCATTTGAAAAAGTGTCGCCGTTTTTTTAACTATTTTTTACTTTGAACATTTTCCATTGGATTGCATTAATATTTGTTCGCTTTGGAGCATGCAGTAAGATGTAATTGACGTATTTGTTCTAAATATACAGTTGGCTTGATGTTTAATCCGATTGATGCATTACCGGAAAGTATATATTTCGACACTGACCGGAAGATATATGTTTTAAAATTAGGTCACTTTTGGATGTGCTTTATTTGTTCTATTTTATGTTATTAACGCAAAATTGTTTATTTTTATTGATGATTGAAAATTACCAACCTTGCAATGTTAGGATTATACTGAAGCAATTGTGTGACCGGAAATTTACGCTTCTATGATTGTGGGTGTGTTAAATAATTGTAACAAAGCCGATAGTATTAAACAATTACATTGTAACTACGTAAAATATAAATTATCTTTATTGTCTTTCTAAATTAACTTTTCAAACCAGGTCTTACTAGCTTTCAGAATATTTCACCTTAAAATATTGGTTTAGCTTTTGCTTGTTAATTTAAGCGTGGTTTAATTATCAAGATTACGCAATTTTAAATCATAAGAAGGTATAATGGGCTATTATTTTGTTAATTATCTAAATATGTACCAGAGAGGTTCAAATGAAAATAGTAAAATAAAACAGGGAAACTTATTACTTTAGAACTATAAATTTGGTTAACTTGATCAGCGCAATTGGAGCATACTGGAATAAGCTAAAACAGCTATGTAGAAAGCACAATGTTACAGTCAGATGCAGTAAGCAAAGTTTGAACTCCGAATGTTCCAACTGGACAAATGCTGAACAAAAAACTAATTATGAAACATTGGACCCACTTCACTTGCATTTTGAATTGGTTTTAACTTGAATAATTTTACGGTCCACTCTGTAACTTCTATAAAATTTGACCGCTTTAATTCCCCAAGTGATTCCGTTTTTTATACCTTCTAGTTTTTTTTTAACAAAATTTATATCATCACAATTCCAATGTTTTTCGTAAATTGTTGCAAAAATATATTTATTTTCTCTTTCCTCTAGAACATTTTCTCTACTTCTGCAGCTATTGAGTTATTAGTTATTAGTTATTAACATTAGCATGCCACATAAATAATCTTCAATATTCTAACTAGTAACTCAAAAATCATGATCCCATTATGTAGATCATCATTTGTAATACAAAACATAAATAATTTTTGATAAAATTTTTAATCGCATTTCTGCAAAGGCGCAAATTTAATATTGGTTTATGCACAACTCTGTCAAACACCAACGCTGACGTGAACATAAACAGCACGAGTTTAAATATGAAACGTTTAAATGACAAATTTGGGCGTCGCACTGGTTATTTTAACTCAAGAAATAAAATCCATTTCAACTGTTACTTTTTCGTTTTTTGTGAAAATTAAATTAAATGATATCCTAACAAAGTACATTAAAAATACTTGCGTTTCATTTAGATTATAAAATTTGTACGAAATTAAAATTATACTGTAAATACGAATTGCGGCTAAACTAATTTTTTTACACTTTTTTTTATTAAAGTATGTAATTATATCTGTTTCCCATAGGTTTTGATTTTTAATATAAAAAAACACCAATTTATTTTCTGTATTTATTTTACGTGCTAATACTCTAGCATACAAGTGGACTGTGGACTGTGTCGTTGCAGTCTTGCAGTTCCCTTTCCTTCGCTTAACGATACCAATGCAGTGGCGTTGCACATCGCGGTATATTAAGTTCAAATTCCCAACATACTCCCCACCTTGAAAATAAGAATTTTTCAAATATTCTAACATCAATTGAGATAATACATGTTATGAACTTAAGTACTAAGTGAATAATATAATAATACAACACATAAATATAAGTTTAAACAAAATTAAATTCAATAATTCAAAATTAAAATGTTTACATAATATAAGGTTAAACAATTACATGTTATAGTCTGACATAGGTAACGGACATATTTTTGTAATTGCTCTTTTCAAATTTTGTGTCTGAGTTTTCACTGTCACTACCCGTATCACACCGTCACTTCCTGGATGGCTGTCTACGATTCTTCCCAATTTCCATTTAAGTGGAGGTACGTGATCTTCCTTCAGTAAAACTAGATCGCCTATTTTTATGTTGTCTTGCCTTTGCAACCATTTTGTTTTGTGCTGTAATTCAGCCACATATTCCTTTGACCAACGTTGCCAAAAATGTTGGACAATTTGCTGCAAATGTTGAAATCTTGACAGACGATTTGATGGAATGTCAATAAGACTTGGATCTGGTACGGTCGTTAAGCTTCTTCCAATTAGGAAATGTGAGGGAGTTAGAGGTTCAAAATCATCAGGAGAATTGGACAAGGGACATAATGGTCGGGAGTTTAGAACACCTTCAATTTGTATTAATATAGTCAAAAATTCTTCAAAAGTTATTAACGCGTTACCCATTGTTCGTTTTAGATGATTTTTAGCCGATTTTACCCCAGCCTCCCAAAGGCCGCCAAAATGAGGGCTCCTAGCAGGAATAAAATGCCAATCAATATTATCTTTACTAGCATTTGTATTTAAAACCGTACTATTTTTAATTAAAAATTTTCCCAATTCCTTTAATTCTGAATTTGCTCCGACAAAATTAGTGCCGTTATCAGAGTATACTCGTGATGGTATACCACGCCGTGATGTAAATCTTCGGAGAGTTGCTATAAATGCTTCAGTTGTCAGTTCAGTAACAGGCTCCAAATGAATAGCCTTTGTTGTAAAACAAATATACAAACAAATATAACATTTGATTATCTTTCCGCCTCTCCCCTTATGTTCCTTTACTGAAAATGGACCTGCATAGTCTATCCCGGTGGTATAAAATGGATACGTTGTAGCCAATCTATCTCGCGGTAAATCTCCCATTATTTGTGTTAGTTGAGTTGGGGCAACTCGAAAACATTTTAAACATTTATGGACTACTGCCTTTGCTAGATTTCTCCCTCCCGTGGGCCAAAATCTTTCTCTAATAGAAGATAGTAAATGTTGAGGTCCAGCATGCAATAACCTAATATGTTCGCATTCAAAAATTAATTTTGCTAGAGGATGCCTTCCTTGAATTAAAAATGGATGTTTTTTATTAAATTTAAAGTTAGAATGTCTGAGTCGACCACCTACCCGAATTAATCCATCTTTATCTAAAAATGGAGACAATTGCATGAAATTTGTTTTTGGTCGAAATTTGCCTTTACCTTGTAGATAATTTAATTCTTCCGATAAACTTTCGTTTTGAGATAATTTTACCAATCGCGTCATAGCATTATCAATTTCTACTACTGTTAAGTTGCCCGTGATTTTATTTTTGTGATTTTTGCAGTTATTTGTAAATCGCAAGCACCAAGCTACCAATCTTTTTAATTGGCTTAATGACGACGAAGTATGAAATGGAAATAACTCTTCGGTTTTTACTAAATTTACTGTTTTAATAATTTTTAATTCAGTAGCATCTTCACTGAATTTATTCCACTCATATTCTGGCCATTCGTTGTCAGATAAGGAGAGCCAATCAGGGCCCTTCCACCAAGTAGAGTTATTTAATTTGTTTGGCAAGACTCCTCGTGATATTAAATCAGCAGGATTGTCTGCTGTGTTTATGTAAGACCAATTGTTTGCGTCGGAAATATCTTGTATTTCCGCAACCCTGTGTGCTACAAAAACTTTTAAACTGCTTGCTGGCAATTTTAACCAGCTTAAAACTATTGTGGAGTCGCACCAATATCTAAATTTTTCAATTTTTACATCTTTTAATATTTTTATTATCTTTGATGTCAATCGTGCCGATAACAATGCACCTAATAATTCAAGTCTTGGAATTGTTAACCGTTTCACTGGTGCCACTCGCGATTTTGCACACAATAAATTTATTGAAATTTTGCCATCATTTCTTATTGTCCTTATATAGATACACGCTCCGTATGCTCTCTCTGAGGCGTCCGAGAACGAATGTAACTCAATCTGACTATTATTTGAATTTGAACAAGGTATGTATCGCGGAATTTCAATTTTATTTATATTTATCAAGTCATTTTTAAGAGTTATCCACTGTTTGTGTATTGTTTCTGGAATACAATCATCCCAACCTAATTTATGAATCCATAACTCTTGTAGTAATATTTTTGCAATAATTACACACGGCCCTAACAACCCAAGTGGATCGAATAGTTTTGATATGCTTGATAACATTTCTCTTTTTGTTGTTTCTGGTTTACATGTTTCAAAATTATTAACCGTATATTTTAAATAGTCAGATTTTGGGTTCCATATTAAGCCTAATGTTCCTTTATCATCATTGATTCCTATACGTAGAACATTGTTTGTACCCTCTGGTGTTGAAGCTATTTTTTCCTCAATTTCTGTACAATTGGAAACCCATTTTCTAAGATTGAAACATGCCGACTCTAAAATGATTTTGATTTCATTGTGCAATTGAATTGCCTCATCTTTGGAATTTGTCCCGGTAAGTAGATCATCTACATAGAAATCATTTAAAATTACTTTTGCAGCCTTGGGATATATTTTCTCATATTTATACGCAATTTCGTGCAAAGCTCTTATGGCTAAGTAGGGTGCTGCCGTAGTTCCATATGCCACCGTGTTTAATGTATAGTGTTTTAATGAATCATTGCAATTTTCTCGCCATAAGATTCGTTGAAAATTTCTATCTTTCTCTCTTATCAAGACCTGCCGATACATTTTTTCAATGTCTGCCGACAACACATATTTGTATGTTCTAAAGCGCAATAAAATGTCGAATAACTCTTTTTGGATTGTAGGACCTGTTAGTTGTAAATCGTTTAGTGATATTCCATTTGTAGTTTTACAAGATCCATCAAAAACGACCCTCAATTTTGTAGTTAAACTGCTTTCTTTCACGACTCCATGGTGGCATAAATAGTAGTGCCTATCTGTTTCTTCAGAAGGATTTAAAATTTCACTCATGTGGTTTAATTTTGTATATTCCCTCATAAATTCTACATATTGTTGCCTCAAATTTTGATTTTTATACAATTTAGTCTCTAAGTTGAGAAAACGCCTTTTTGCAGTTTTTAATGAATTTCCTAGTTGTTCCTGTGGTTGTTTAAATGGTATCGATACTATAAATCTCCCATGTTCATCACGAGTTGTTGTTTCGGTAAATATTGCATCACAACGTTCTTCGTCGACTGATTTAAATTTATCTTCATGGTATTCTTCTACATCCCAAAAAGTTTTTAATTGCTCTTGAATATCAATATTTATTGACGAATTGCAAATTGTTCTTTCAGGTTTGCTGCCATTTTTGTGATCGCCACCAAATGGACCAGCAATAATCCACCCCAATACTGTTTTTTGTAACATTGGTAAATTGTTACCTAGTTTTATTTTTTCTGAACAGATCAAATTCCAAAATATATTAGCCCCCAGTAATAATTCAATTTTATCAGTTTTGTAAAACCCTGTATCGGCCAATTTGATATGATGTGGTATTTTAAATAATGTTGCATCATGAGTAATCGATGGTATATTTTCTGTAATTTTGTCAATTACATAGCAATTAATGTCAACCTTATATGACGTATTACAAGACTTTATCTGTACTGTAGTTTTATTTTTTATATTTGATGAAATTTGATTTATACCAATTACTTCCACATCTACCTTTGCCTTTTTTAAATTTAATTCGTTGCATAATTCTGTAGAAATAAAACTGCTCTCCGCACCACAATCTAGTAGTGCGCGAACATTTCGTTCACCAATTTTTATTACCGCTGTTGATAGCAAAACATGTTGCCGTGTTATCATGCCACAATTTGCCTGTACAACGTTCTCCTTTTGTAATAGTGTAGAATCAGTAGTATTAACCTCACCTGCACCCATATCTTTGTCTAAGTGATAATGCAATAATGAATGGTGCTTTCTTTTGCATGAAGTGCATCTTCCTGCGTTGCATTCCGTACTAAAATGATTCCTTTTGAGACAGTTGAGACATAATTTTTTCTTTTTTGATTCCTCTGTTCTTTTGATTGCATTTAAGTTTAAAAAATCAGCACATTTGTAAATATAATGCTCGTTACTATCGCAAAAATTACATTTTATCGGTTTTCCTTTGTATTTATTATCTTCATTTGTACCTATTACTAACGCAGTGGTTGATTCTGTGTTTTTTATATTTCTGTTGCTATTGAAATTATTATAAACCTTTTTTTGTTTGCTTTCTAATGTTTCTAAAAGATCGCATCTACCCTTTAAAAACGTTGTTATATCTTTAACTAGAGAAAATTCCTCTTTTAACTGGCTAATTTCCCACTCCCGTTTAGTTTGAGTATCTAATTTATTTGTAACTAAGTAGAGTATGATTGTGTTTAGACGCTGTTCTGTCGTACCCAATGTTTCCAGTGATAGTACATGTTTCGAAAATTCATCTAATAATTTTCTTAACTCAGTACTACCTTCCGCCTTTACCAACGGTAAATTGAAAAGTGCCCTTACATGATTGTTTATCAATAGTTTTTTGTTATCATACCTATCGCAGATTAAATCCCACCCAATCTGATAATTTGTTTCCGTTATTTCTAATGATCTGATTATTTGAGCAGCTGGTCCTTGCAAACTGGACTTCAAATAATGCAGTTTTTCCGTGTTTGAGATTTTTGTATTTTTATGTATTAAGGATTTGAACAAATCACGATACTCTAACCAATTTTCATAACCGCCTGAGAATTTAGTTAATTCTATTCTGGGCAATTTAACATGACTCGTATTATAATTTTGATTTACACAAATACTAGAATTGTTTTGATTTGAATCGCCAGCTTTCTTTTGATTTGAATCGCTAGTACTGGAATCTATTTCTGAACCAACAACTGACTGCGCTCGCGAATTTTGATTTGAATGAACCGGTAAATTTAGTTGATTAATGTTTTTTAATCTGTAATCACTTATAAATGATTCCGCCTTTGCAACAATTGCAAAATATTCGTTGTCAAAGTTAGCACTCTCCTGATATTGTTCATCTAATTCTTCATCTTCGCAAATTGTTTCAATTGTTGACTGTATTTCTAAAAATTCCTGATACAAGCCCTCTATTTTAGCAACCCTTTTTTCTAATTCAATTATGTCCTTATTTTCAAATTTATAATTCGCATCATAATTATCTACATGATTTTTAAAACAAGTTAAGCTTTGTTTTTTACTTCCCCTGCTTCGTTTTAATGTTTTTAAATTTGACATTGTAAATATTTATAATTTACCGCTTGAAGGTTTCTATAGTTTGATAAGGAAGTGGATAAAGATAAAGCACTCACCGTACCATCTGCCTTGCATTCCAGGTTCCAAACGTTCAACCAAATATTGTTTGTATCGCGTAGGATGCCAAGTTTTTCGTATTTATCGGGACTGCAGTTTGACTGGTCCAATGTATTTACCAAGTTTTTCCAAATTTTAACAATTAATAATTTAATTAATTGTCGTGTTGTTTTGTCCAATGTATTTTCCAATTTTTAACATTTAAATTAATTGCCGTGTTTTTCTATCCAGTATTTTCATTTATCCAAATTTTAACAATTAACTTAATTGCCGTGTTCCTATCCAGTTCGAAGTTGACCAATGTTTCCCATAGGTTTTGATTTTTAATATAAAAAAACACCAATTTATTTTCTGTATTTATTTTACGTGCTAATACTCTAGCATACAAGTGGACTGTGGACTGTGTCGTTGCAGTCTTGCAGTTCCCTTTCCTTCGCTTAACGATACCAATGCAGTGGCGTTGCACATCGCGGTATATTAAGTTCAAATTCCCAACAATATCCAGGGCATTGTTAAAAATTCACCAAAAAGCTTGCTTTTTAATTTTATTTTCATTGAGAGCTGCGTTGTCTATAAACCCACACATATAAAAGTTATTAGCCGAAATTTAACAATACGAGGTTGTAAAAATATGCTACAAATTTTTTCTTGAAATTCCAAAAGATACCGAAAATAAACATACATTTTTAAATGTACTGACAGTAAAATTTCCTACACCATAGGTACATAAGTCGGGTATATTCTAAATTACCGAATGAAATCAGGATACAATTTTCAGATTGCTCTTTAAATGTAGCATAATATTGTAGGTGTCAATTTGAATCTAAGATCTGTAATATATTTAATTTTTCAAATTTTCACAGTAAATTCTTTGATAAACTAATTTTCATTTAGGCTAATTTGATTATGCCCGTCGCTGTCATATAGACTCCATAATAACCAAATCAAGATGCAATTTTCAAAAGGTTTTTAAATTTGGATTCACTGTCCTTTTGGCGGACAATTATTTGATCGAACTCCTTTGGCCGACAAATCAAATTTTCCGACATATTAGTTATTTTTTCTCTATAATAACCAGCCAAGCCTATCCGTATGGTTTGCATATTATTGTAACAAATAGACGGTTGCAGCATAGTGGTCACGCGAGTTGACTATGAACGCTAAATGCCCGGTTCGAATCCGGGTGAAGTAAGAACTTGTTGGGGGTCGGGTCGATGAGCCAGCTCCTCATCACCTGTAAAGAAAATAAAAAAGCTAATTGAACCATGACCAAAGTCTCGCAAGAGACTTGGAAAATGGGAACGGATAAGCAGTTAGTCCTAGATACATATTATATAGATATTATTGCCACAAAATTAATGTTCTTAGTTATTTTTTACCACAATGTTAGAAAATAGAGATTATTTTATTATCCTCTTTAAAGATATCTTTGAAAAATTTCAACGCGATTGCTCATTTGGAAGTGCTGATATAAGATAGAACGACAAACATCGGAACCAAATTTAATAAATTCACAATAAAAAGTAATATTTATAGAGAATTTTACAATAATATGCTAGGTATTTAAAAAAATGACACCCCTACTTTAATAAATTTTATTCAAGAATTTATAAATTAAAATATTTTTATAATTAGGTGATTAGGTATTCCATTAGTCGGCTGATATTTTATCAAGCACTATAAAACTTCCAAGTAACACATGAAAAGAAATAAATTAGAAAATCTCTAAACCAGTGGCATTCAACCTAAGTAAGCGTAACCCACAAGATAGGGAAGCAATTTATACGGATACGGGGCTGCACAAGAGAGTAAGGGTAGATGCACATTGCACAACCCCTATTTGGATAGTGTTTAAATTACTGTCACAGTTGTGGCAAAGTTTCTTGCATTTTAAGATTTAGAACAGATTCACAATGACCAAGCATCAGAAATGCACATACCAGAACATCGTATGGAGTTATATTATTAATTGTGTATTTGTTAGAACTTTTTCTATACTTTTCGTATGTATTATGCTTACAAAAATTAAAAATCCATACTTAAAATTTCATAAATTTATATCCTAATATGAAAATTACTCCCGATGTAGTCGAAAGTATTTAGGTACTTTCCTGCTTCAGTCCTAGCAATCGGTAATTATCAATTTCTAATGAAAATTTTGATATCTATTGCACTTTCTAGATTGGTCAATAATTTATATTTGCCAATGCTTCCATTAAAAAAATTTCTATGTTTCGTTTTTTGAAGAATTCTTTTCTTTTTTAAATTGTGCTTTTATTTATCAATTCTATTTTTAAGCTTATCCGCCTTCTAATTCAAAATTTAAAACTTAACTTTTATTAGTTTTCAATTCCTCGCTTAAAATAGAATGTCCGATTTTGTATTTTTGCTATTAAATAAATAATGAAAATGATTTAATTTTACGGTTCACTTCACTTTTTTTATATTACGTTTGTTTGAGTTTGAAATTTTCCAAATCAAACCTACGTAGTATTTTGTCTTGAAACTTCTTTGTAAATTATTTTTTTCACATATAATATAAATTGGCCGTAAACCATCGATTTAGTACAGATACTTAAGATTTTTTCAAGAACGAGAAAATGCCGGTTGGTCTCTGAGCTACGCCTACACAATTTCTACGACGTTCTGGATTATTTCCTCAGAAAATATAAAGGAATTAACGGCATTGCAATCAAAGGACTTCTCGTTTTCACCAGCAAAACTCTGCGTGGGCACAAATTTTCCTTTATTAATTATATTTTAAAGATAAGGATCGCAATTCGTATTCGTATGATACAAAAAGGTTGATTATTTTTCTAAAATATTAGGATCTGAAATAATTAATATCTGCGCCAATCAGTAAACGGTAGTGGAGACGGTAGAGGGCATAAATAATAGAGAAATTGAAAATAGAAATTTAGCATAAAATGAACTATTGATATAATAACGAACTTCGATTGAATTAAATTCTCGATGTTATGAAGTTTTTATTGAATTTTAGCGAAATAGATTTGGGTATAATGAATATTTTTACTTTACCATACAACAAAATATTATGAGTATACGTAGTATACCATATAGTATGGGAAAGTTATAAAATCGAAAAAAAAAAAGTTGAGATATTGACGGATTTAGAGTCCTTGGGGTCCAACGAGTTGAAAGAGACCAGACATCAACAAATGTCTGTGTGTCACTTAATTTTGTGTGCGCTCTAGCGCCCAAACCAATAAGAATTTCATAACCAAATTTCATATTTAGATCTTTTATATTAAGACTTAGAACTGATTAGATTTTGGTTGAAATCGGTTCACGGAAACTCGATGGTGGGGGTGACGCGAGGGAATGGATGAACGAGATGCCACTGTTTTTATATAAATACCATATTATTAATGTATGGTAAAGTCATGTGATGGACACATCAGAAACCCAGTGAGGCCGTAGGCCGAACAACCACATCCGACATTTCTTTAGATACTTTCGAGCATTTCAACAATAACAACGAATTTAATCACGAAATTATTACGTAATAATCAAAACATGATTATATATAACTAAATAAAAAAAATATATAACTAAAAATGTGTGTAATTCAAATCCAGTTGACAAAGTGTTAAGGTCTTGATTGCAATAGCAGTTATCAGAAATTTGCAAGTTAAGTGTTTTTCCCCCATGGTAAATCAGTTAACTTTTTTTGTATTAATATTTTATTTGATTTAAAAAATATTTTCCGTGAAAACTTTTAAAATAGACAGTCTAGTCTAGATGTTGGCCGCCTGAATGTCCGATCATATTGTTGCGCGTCATCTTCGTGATAACAGGTCACAGCGGTACTTTATTTAATGGATCAAGTATCTATGATAAATTATATTTATATTTTAACCTTTAAAAAAATATTTAAAATAAATGTTTTACGTTTTAGAAACTATTATGTAAGAAATTTTGTAAAAATACATTCAATAATTAATTATTATTTGTTCAACAAATAAAAAAGTTCAAAAATTTCAACTTTTTATCATAATGTCTATATTCACCGAGGCACGCAACCACATCAGTGATAAACGAAACTTCAATGTTAATATGACAATATTATGTACATTAACTTTGTTCTTAAAACGCGAAATTATATACAAATGTAAATATATTCACATTACTAATATTGTGGTTATAAGTAAATCGTCAAATTTGAGCTGCTAGGCAACACACAATTCCTATTTAAGTAACAGTAATTAATAGCAAATAGTCCAGTCAAAATAGACATTTCACTTTGCAAAAATTCGCATCCAGCTGAAAATTGGCATAAACCTTAAATGCACTATTACAAACAAAATATCAAAAGTCCCCACCGATCCCACGTCTGCTAAAAAAGTTATTCAAGGTCAAAGGTCAACAATATCGGTTTTTTACATTTTTCTCGTAAATGATAAGTGTTATCGTAAAAATAGGTTAGACAAAAATTATAGATCATGAAATTCTCTACAAAAATTATCCTTATACTTTTTTTCGTACGAATCGTTATTCATCAGATAACACGATTCAAAAGTTGGAAAGTTTTATTAGACAGTGTCCTATTGATTGAAAAAATGGTAATATTGGTATTAATTAAGTGATTTTCGAAATCGCGATATATCCGGAATAGCGATTCGTACGAAAATAAGTATAAGAATAATTTTTGTAGAGAATTTCATTATCTACAATTTTTGTCTAACCTATTTTTACGATAACACTTATAATTTACGAGCAAAATGCAAAAAATCGATATTGTTGACTTTTGACCTTGAATAACTTTTTTAGCAGATGTGGGATCGGTGGGGACTTTTGATATTTTGTTTGTAATAGTGCATTTAAGGTGTACGCCAATTTTCAGCTGGATGCGAATTATTGCAAACTTTACACTTTTTTTTGTCTATTTTGACTGGACTAAAATGTCATTGAAACTTTCATTCCACAATATTTTTTAAATAAAATTTAAACTGTGGAAAATAATATACATAGAGGGACCACCTAGTTTTAAAATTTAATTTGACAGACAGCTCTTGTATGCCTTCTGATGGTCAAGGTTATCACTGCGTTACAATGACAAACCTTTGATTGGATCATTCATATATTACCAATCTAAAAAAAAAGGTTCTAGAACCAATAAAAGTTATAAAAGCAGTGAACCCCTTCCCACCAAGAGTGGGTTGATTTATGTTTAAAACTAGGTGGTCCCTCTATGCATATAAAATCTTTGACTGTGGATAGAGTTTGTTTACGTATTAGAATATTGGGGTTGACAATCTTTACTTTTTAAAAGTGTCTAGTAGGCAGCGCCTAAAGTTAAAACAAAAATTAATTAAATTCAAATCGCTCTAACCACTGCAACCAGTTTACACATAACCACCCTACATTATTCAGTTTCAACCTAAAAATTTAGTAGGACAAGGAAATTAAGTTTATGTGCAAAATTGCGTCGAAGTTAAGTTTATTTTAGTGTTTTCATTTGAACCACCCATGGTATTATGGTAATCTTAATTTACCCTAATTCAAATTTCATGTAAAACCCAAAAACTTTACTTTTAAATCTTTAATTTAATTAAAAGAGCAACATTATTGCATGAATGTAGGTCGGAGAAGAATAAAAAAGGAGGCGAAAAGGATAAGTCGAGCACTTAGCAAGAATCGGCAACGAGATAGTTTCAGTCTTCTACATGAAATTGACTCGGATCTTGTAATAGCTCGTGGTTTTCTGCTTGGTAGAGGTTTGTTTGTGTTGTGCTTTATGTAAATCATCGTTCATTTTATCTTTTTCATAAACAAATAGATGAGAAGTCACGATTATATACAGCCATGTGGAATGCATGGTTGAAGTGCTGCTGCATTTATAAATGCGTACCGTTTTACCAACTTTCTATTTGCTTACTTAATAGAAAAACTTATAAACCGGGAAAATTGAAAATGTGTTTAAATAATTGATGGCAGACAAATTCTTTACAAATTGTTACGCATAAATTTAAATAAGGACACGCTGGTTAGAGAAGTTTTCAATTTTATTTTACAAGGTAATTTAATTATTGAACTTACTTGAAGAATTAATTAGCATAAATTATTATCTATTGCTATGTTGTATTCTTAATTTAAAACCGACACTTAAATTAGAATATAAACACTAACATATGGAAGCAACATTCGCATTCATCGATTCGTACGCACAACAAAAGTACATGTTTGTAAAAAGTTCTTTGAAGTGAAAAGCAGCCGAAAGGACTATAATCTAAACCTTAAGAAATGTAGATTTCCATTAACGTAACATGTCTTTTCTATAAAAGGAAAACTTCTTTGGACTTTATAGTACACATAAATCAATAGTTTACACACATCTTCCCTATTGTATTTTATATCTCATGAAGATTTAATATTTTCTCTATTGATATCTGCTAAGCAATTTAATCCGGAAAGAAATTCCTAAACGAGCAGTTTATTAATTTTCTTTATATCTCTACACTGAAAATCTTTATAGCAAATTTTACCTCAATTGTAATTTTTAAAATTTAAAATATTTTAACTTTTGTAGTAATAAGTGGTGTTACAAATTTTGTAGGAAATTTTGGAATTAAATTTTTTCAGTGTACTAACTGAGTACTATGCAGTTTTTTTGGATCCTTTTAACAGCTTCATTATCATTCTTAAAGTTTCCTTGGGACTGTTTACACTTCACCGAACAAAAGAGGTGAATTTGGGAAGAAACTCGATTACGATCCAATAGTGGACAAAGTAGCGCCTGGTATAATTTAATTTATTAATTGTGTCGAATTTTGGCAACCAACATGAAATGTTGATTTCGTGTCACTCTAGCAGGACCTACCCCTTCATTTGAATATTATTAAAGTGGAAGTTGAAGTGGTAAATTAAAAGCCACATATAAGAAAAGTTTCCTTGTTTCGTTTATGCATAATGTACATAGTAAAGCTGTCACAAAAGTGGAAAACTACAAACTAAAAGTTCCAGACCAATTTTGGCTCATGCAAAGTTGTTGATATTTTAACTAAGTTAAATACAAGTTGTCATAATTACATTTCCTTTTAATTTATTTTCTAACGACTGTAATTAACAAAAAACGCCGGAACAATTTAAAAAATTCTTTATACAAATTTAAATTTAACGTGTTTTTTAGTGTACAAAGGATCAAAATAAAAAAAATAAGCTTATTTAAATGTTGACATTTTTCAAACACATTTGCGTTCAAAACAAAATGTAATTTTGTGTATATGTTAAAGGACCTGAATTTATTCTACTTTTTAGAATTCGTGAAAAATGTGACTTTGTACTCAAAATGATTTAGAGAAACATAAGTCACCTTTTCTGTATCGCCATCAAAATCTAGGTGAAAATAATATTGCTTTACTTAAAATAATCTTTTCAATTCACAAAATTTACCATTCCACCCCAGCTTCAGTATCTTAACACTCATCAATTTGATTGACTGGTGTTATGTGCCATAAAAGCTTTTATGGGAGATATCAGGAATGAACACGTACGCAATTTTTTTTATATGATTCGAAAAATAATATTTTTGGTAAACCGTTACGGCGTAACAATTGCAAATTAAGAAGTTTATTAGTATGTTACATAATTTGGATGTCTTCCAGATTTTTATTCTTGAACTGTGATTGCGAAAGGGGAACAATAAATTACTACGTTCTTCATTCATTTCGCATTTGTGCGGTCACACTAAATTTATTTTCCAACTTTTAGCGTTTCAATTAAATATTAAATTAATTGTGCTAATTAAGATTTTAGGGTGTTTTGCAAAAATCAGACAGGATGTGTCAATCGAGCTTGCTAAACAAACAGTACGTTCGTCAAATTTAGTCGATTAGTTGGCAATGTGTGAGCTAAATCTGTCTCTAAGCGTCGCGGTGCAGACTGGTGGTTGCGACGCCAGTCGACTGTTCGCGTTCGAACGATTTGCTGTTCCAGATGTGAAAGTGTAGTTTGAATTTAGTGCTTTCTCATTTTGTGACTGGGACTTGTTATTATGATTGCCCGTGCTCCTACACCCTCTTTCAAAGCGCCGGCCGTTCCTTCAGGTATTTTTATTGACAACTCGATAACTTTTATGAACTCAATAACGAATGTTTTTATTGCATAAAAACCCCCTTTGAAAGTCACAAAGAAGTCAATTTGATACAAAAGAGCAGTGGTATGTTTTATAATCGAATCCATTTACATTAACATTCCAACTTAGGAAATCCAGCCAATATTTACTCCACGTCTCATTAAGCGTCTCGCACAAGTACGGTCCGCATTTTAAAGTTTTTGCAAAATATCGCACTGTTTACACAATGTTGACTGTAATTAAAACTGAGTGTTTACAATTCTTTCTCATTTTTAAAAATCTCGTCCACGGTTTGTGTGCTTACTAATAATATAATTTCATTCTTCCTTAAACTTGCGCTATATTACTTCCTTACATCCAATAACAAATCCATACAAAATTGATGCTGTAATATTAAATGTTCCTATTTGTAAGATTTCTTTTCTCTCAAGTCAATTTAAAAGCATTAACTTTATTAATTTTATAAACAGCTTTAATATCCCAAAATAAATTACCATTAATTCAATTTCGTTGTAACACCCTAAAAATTCTTGTAGGATTTTATCATCAAATGGATTAGATAATCCTGAATTTTAATTAATGTAAGAAAACTTGATTAATAATCAACTTTGCGGTTCGATAACAATGACGAAAATTTAATTACAATTCCGCAATTATATTAAAATGTTAATTATTTTCGACTGACGTTATGTTAAAGATTATATTTGGTTTTGATTCAAATTACTCATTTGAAATTTTGATTATAATCTAACAAAACGGTTACCACGCAAAGAAGAAGACATAAACCCATTATTTCCTTTGTTAAAATTATTATCAACAAAATTTGTCGTACCTAATGTTCATATTTTTGGAACTTACAAAACTATTTCCTACTGGGTACTGGAATAACTGCAATTTTTTAAAGAAACACGAAAAAGCTTTCAAGGAAATATTACAAATGTAAGAGCGTGAATTTGTTCCATACTTCATGTTCTCAAAAAGTACTGTTGAACGTGCAAATGACGTATAAATGGAATCTACCGCAGAAAAATTTACATAAAAGTAAATGTCGGTGATAAAATTGTCAAATTAATTATCTCCGGAATACTTACCGTGGTTCAGATTCCACGTTATGCTGTACATGCACTAGTCTGCAATTTTATCCCTAAATGAAATAGTTTGGCACGTTCTGTGCAAGTTTAATCGTTCACACATAACAAAATTTGTCGTGACGTGTATAATCCATTAATAATCGATTTATCCCAAGTGATTATTAAACTAGAAACTTGGAATTAATGCAACTTTCCCGAAAGTTAATAATAATGACAAAAGGTATACACACGAGCAAAGTTATGTAACTGAAAAACTCTTACGAACCCGCTTGGTATCAGTTTTGATACTTCTTGTTCGCATCTCATAAATGCAAAATCACTTTAATTCGTGGTTATCGCCAAGAAGTGAGAATATTATATTGTAATTTTGTTTTATTTTCAGTATTTTTTCGAAATATTATATTTACCTAGAAACGGGGTGCATTTTCAATAAATACTTGAAAAGTAAATGAAATTTTAAAGTACCTTCCAAAACGAAATACATCTAAGAGAGTTCTTCGTTCTTATTAGTTACGTGCTCAAGAATATATTAGAAAAAATGTTATACTCTTTTGCAAAAAGAAAGTTCAGAATGGTTTTCCAAAGAGATATAGAAAATATATTACAAAATTGTTTACTTTTTTCACACATCATGAATTTCCTTGAAATCTGTGAAAATGTTAATAGATTCAGCAGTCTATTTAGAGCTTTCCAAACGGTTTACTTTAAATTGCATTCTATGATTAACCTATTAGTTTCTCTGTTTGAATACCAAATTAAAATAAAAATACTGCAGAAAATTAGCTTCGTTAATTAAATATTGCAATTAATTTATCCTTTTGATCGTGAAAGCAGAGTAACGAATTTTTTGACAAAGTTTGAAAAGCTATTTAAAAAATGCTGTCAATTAAACTTTCCTGAATCAATAAACAAAAGATCCAAACATTTTCCTTAGTACATAAAACAAAGTTAAAACTTCTTTTAGTAAAGAATGTTTTCGGGATTTTACCAGTACTTTTAAATTAAAAAACTTTAACTGATTTTTTAACAATAAATTTTTAAGAAAGTAAATTAGGTTTATAAATTGGTGATTAAAATGTGTTGTTGTTTCGTTTTAACCAAGTCTATTTTGCTATTCGAACTATTCGGAAGTAAGCTGAACCGAGAAATAAATTTAATTTCTAAACTTTTCGTTGACAATTGCATAATTACTCTGCTTCCAGAAAATTTGCTGCCCGTCTTCATGGTCCACTTTATATTATGTTCCCGTGTCACTGTGAGCAATCCTTTTCCTCCGGTGCTTCCACCTGCAATAAATAACACTAAATTTAAAGTAGGTAATAGAGTACATCCCTGAATTAATTGATAAGATTAGGCACGTAGGTATTAATGGAAGAACCCTTTAAGTCCGCGTATAAAAGTGGTTTGACCCTTTACTTAACATTCATTGTTTTCCAAGGCACATGCTTTCAATAGTGATGCACTTTAATAAAATAAATTCAGGGATTGTAAAGAGATTTATGCAGGGCCGACAACCCAAAAATTAACGGTAAGACTGCTGAGCTGAAAAGGTGTTAGTGTAAATCGGACCGCAGGTTTTGGATCTCAAGTGCTTAGCTACCCTTCAGCTTTAAACGTTAAAGAAAAACCAAAACATTGTCGTAGAAAAGAAAATTGGAGTATTTGAATTAGCTCACCGTCTGGTAGTATGCGGTCCATCATGTCATGGATAAAATTATTATTTAGCTTCCAATATGTTATTAAAAACCTTCTGGTTTTTATTATAAGAGCATTTCGTTTTACTGTAACTTCTAAGCAGAATATTTATTTTTTTATTATGGCCCCTGTGTTTTAATAGTAATAAATCTACGTTCAAGTCATAATAAATTTTATATATCCAGTGGGAAACAAGTTATTTTATCTGTGTATGTATGTATTACTTCCTTTTTCCAAACTCAATTCGCGTGCGATGTGCATGGAACTGTACTGCTTCACCGATCTAAATAAATGCAATATCAGTTTTTCAGTTTCTATTTTTCTAATATTGCATTTTTAGTTATCGCAGTTATTGCAGTTCCTGATTTAAATTTTGCATACGGTACACTTGAAGCATTTGAAGTAAATCTGCTGATATTGCAATAAATATTATTTTCAGAAAAATGTAGCGCATAGCGATTTGCGGTTTTCTAAATCAACAATGAAATGTTTAATCACTATTAGCTATTTACTTCCAATTATTAGAAGGTATATTGTGCAAGGTAGCAATTCAGTTTTGGACGGTCATGCTTAAATAATTTTTTTATGAAATGTAAATTGAAAATACACTGCACGTTGCAAAACTTCGATTGTCGTTGAGGTTAATTATTTCGGATGTACTTTATCTTTGTGAACTTCGACTGTTGCATATTTATCGAAACGTTTACTCCCGATTTCATTGAAATAATCAACAATCAAGCAATAGATTAATTGTACAGTCTGCTCGAGACGTGGCTAGCGATTGAACTTATTTCAACTGCCCTACGTTAGGTTCGCTTTGGCTTCGCAAATAAAACATTAGCGATGCATTTTTCTTTAACTGAAAATCACGAACAAGATTCTGTTCTCATTAGTGGCCTATAGACGGAAATTCTTGTAAGTAATTAAATGATGTGGTTGTTATTCTGGATGTATCATCTGGTCATTTGTACCATCGTAGCAAATTGTTGCTCAATTTTTGGTCTCCCATCTTCTTCTCAATCTTTAGGTAATCGTAATTCAAGTGTTCTTTAAAAATATTATTTATACTGTAACTACATGAAATTATTTAAAAAAAACATACCTAGCTATTTCACGTAATTCCAAAGCAAATTAATATGTTTTAAACAAAACAAAATATTTCAAAGTGCAAAATGTATGTTTAAAAATCTAAAAACTGAAATCTGTATTCCCAATGCACACGTGCTCTTTCCTTGCAACTTTTTATGACCCAAATAGATATCAAAAAGTGGAACTTTTCCAATCGATAGTAGAAAATAATAAATAAATAATATTCCTAGTAGCTCATCAGCATCAGTTCGAGTCCACCCTGTACTATTATAACAGCTGCAATTATAGGGTAGTTGAGATCATCTCAATATCCACTTGTGTCTCCTTTTATCCCTTTTCTACTTTTTTAAATTATGTATCACGGTATAGATGCCCGATCTACCAGAATGAACATTTTATAAGTTCAGTTACTTGAAACTTATAAATTGCTCTATTTGGGGCGTAAGAATTTCTGAGGTGTTGATCGATATTGACCGATTTGATAGTACTAAAATTTTAAACCAATATTATTATTTATTATTGGTTTCGACTCGACAAACTTACGACACTTGAAGAAATTTGCTTTAAATATTACATGCTTTTGCAAAACCATTTCACTTTAAATAAATATTGGGTAAAACAAATTTTATTTAGAATTCAGTAATCTTTTATTTTATTTCTTGTTATAACATTCATACGTCGCGACTTTTGTTACAAATTTGACAAGACTACAATAATTTAAGTTGTTGCTAAAGATGATTAATATCAAAAGCATCTACCACCCGCAACAAATTGTCTGCAAAATTCCACAGGACAATAATAGTAAAAAATGTTAAGTATGAATTTTCACTTTTAACAAACAGAATAATGTTTTGAGTTCTATTTTTTTTAAATAATAATTATTGCACTATATAATTTTCCCACAGTTAAATTCATTTTAGGTTTCAAAACCCGAATCCCACAAATTATTTTTCCTACTGGTCTAACAAATTAATCCCATCATTAATTTTTTTCCTAGATCAGCCCTGTATGTACCTTTTATGTTTTGGTTTTCTTATCATTGTGGTGTAGCTGAGATTTTTCTTTCTTACTTTGACATAATTTTTGCATGGGATTACTAAATAATTCAGCAGTTTGAGGTATTTTGTGCCAAATTGCTGATAATTTTATTTAGTAGGTAATTCATATTATAGATAAAAGTTCTTTCTGTAATGGAAGAGTTAACGCACCAAGTACTTATTCGAATTTATTTAACCCTCCGTTAGGCGCGTGATTTACGCTTGTAGACCAGCCCTGTTTCAGAACTAATAAAACCAATAATTTACCACTTTAAAAGTTCAAAAACTACTGGATCCGAAAGATTGACTAATTTTTGTCAGATACTCAAAGATGCAACCGATATAATTCGAACTGTTACGAGCTATGGCGGTTTAAAGAAGGCTTAAAAAAGCATGGTCTACGACCGTAGACCACGCGACCACTGGAGGGTTAAATTAAAAATTTATACGTTTTCGTCAGATTACTCCTGTCAATCAAGGCTGCTAGCGCTTTACACTTGGGGAAGTTGTAGGGGAGAAGGGGGCACATGTGGACACTTTTTTTCAAAATGGTGTATTGCTCGTGTTATCACTATTTTTTTTTAATTTTTTTTTTTTTTGCTAATATAATATACTATCCTTAACAATTTATTTTTAACATTAGGCTTTAAAAACTATTCTTATACTTTTTATGGGCAATTGAAAAAAAATTGCATTTGTCCACATGTACCCCAATGGTGGGTGCATGTGGACAACAAAAAGCAATGTTACATTAATGATTATTTATTTATTTGAACATATATTTTATGAATACAAATTTTATTTATACAATATACAAATAACCGGTATCGATTACCTCGTCGTCTAGAATCCTATTATTATTATTACTCTCATTTTCATCGCTATCGTCGCTAGTATCCATGAATTTAACGTCTGACAAGTTATTCGGCGATTCAGAAGAATAGCTGTCAGATAATACTACTTTTTTCACCTTCTCTATGTTACCTTTCTTTACAGAACTAGTTTTGCTACATCTTAATTTTCTCCATTTCTGGACTATTAGTGTAGATGCAAGACGTCCACATGTGCCCCCATTTTTATGTCCACAAGCACCCCCATCATAAGTTTTTAGTTTAAGAGTATGCAAAATTTTCAAATCTCATATTATTGAAAAATATTTTACATTCTAGCAATCTAAATTCAATCTTTCATAATATACTATTATGCGAAAATAAAGAAATACACTTTTGCTTACCTGAAGCAAAAAAATCAGCGCACATCAATAAAAACTTTAGAGAGCACGTTGCATACTTTTCACAATAACAGTTACTACAAAAATGCTAGGAGGTTATGGTTTGCATTAGTGTTGTACAGAGGCATCTACGATAATTTTCTGAAAATATTTATTGCAATAGTAGTGGGAGAATTCAAACTATCCACATGCACCCACTGTCCACATGTACCCCCTTCTCCCCTACGTAGTAACTTTAATAATAACCGTACTTAGTTAGCATGACAGAGATAATCAAAAATCCTTCTACATACAGAGACACTAAACGTCCGGTAGTGATTTCATATTTACACATAACAGTTTTTTTTGCGAAAAAGCATAATAATTATAATAACATTTTCGTAACGAAACAATTCAAATCAGTGATCATTTCCCTCCAGAAACACGACATCTAACTTCGATTCTCAGAATACTGTAATTCGACAGCAGTTTTTTACTTTGCTGCCTAACGGCATGGAAGAATATTTGATTTAACTTGGAATTCTAATCACAGCCAAGAAAAATTTGGGAGTGACCAGGATTTGAACCTCTGACCTTTAGGTTTATAGCCCCACTGCCTAACTACTACACAAAACGTATAAAATTAATTAGTTCGGATTATCGAGGTTCTATTGTATATCACATAATAATACATTTTGACATAACGGATATAATTATTCAGAAAATTATGAAAACAAAAATTTATAGTTCACTATAGTTGTGAAGTGAAGTGACCTCACAACTCCCAGCTACTTTACAATATGAAATTATTAAAGAAATGGCCTGTAGCGCAAATTATGAAAGAACTAAAATCGCTTATTAAATGTGTATTAATTTTTACAATATTAAAAGACGTTTAGTCTGGAATTTTGTTCTGAAATTTGATTTAATTGTGAAACTAACTTCTTAAGTGTCATTTACATCGAATTAAGGTAACATTAAAAATTAAAATTTAGAGTTTAACATACGAAAAATTAAGCTGCCCATACACATCGACTTAAGTTTGCTGATTGAGCAAAAGATTTATTTAAATTACATTTTTTTACTTAAAAATTAATGGTTTCCATATCGGAATTTTATTTGAACTTTATTTAAAAAAGAACTTTATTCTGGCCTTTTTTCTGGTCCTTCACGTTGGGGATTGAGGCGGATGGGCTAGCTTCCCATCACTTTTCAAAGCCTCGAAAGAGATATGCTTGGCGAAAGGTCAAACTTTCCAAAATAACTTTAAAATTCAAAGTTTTTCCAAAATTAAAATTAAAAATGACAGGATTATTCTCTATCAAATCCCAGCTTGCTTAATCGAAAACTTATCGAACTGGGTTATCGCGAGACCTTACAAATACATCAAAATTTTCTTAACAAAATCCAATTACTTGTTCTTTCAAAAATTCCAACTTTAAAATTGAAAATTTTCTTTTATACTTCTTTTCCACTAAAGGAAATAGAATACCATGAAAGAAACTCTTTTATACTCAAATTTAAATGTAATATAATTAAACTAAATTTTACACACAAAAATCTCGCAAATTAAGCACTTGCGACCTCACGACTTGGGAAGTCGCACGCCAGTCCCTAATCAAAAAATTTTCGACCACCTCTCGGTTTTTATAAACCCAGAGGCATCGAATACTCATTCAAAATTTACAAAGGGATAAATAATAAATTTATATAATAAAACATTATGCCAAAGTTTTTTCATCCAAAAATAATATGGCAATATATCAGTTAATTTTGTATTGAATTTGCAAAAGTGCAAACATTACGTATTTTTCTGCAAGCAGTATAGGTACATTATTATTTACATTAAGCAGTCCCTCTTAAAATTTTTCACGTGTTAAGTTTTTGTATTAATCTTTTGTTAATACTGAAAAGATTAAAATGATCTCCCCCTCCCCTTCCCCCACTTCTTATGGTAGTGAAAGTGGGTCAGTGGTCATGAAGATGACCGAGAATAATTATTCTACTTCCAACTTATTCCAAAAATAAGCGTCTAGATCTGTCCTGATATTGAAAAAAATATGTAGGAATACGTAGGTACTATAATTTTAATTGTTGCACAAATTATATAGGTAGGTACTACAATTTGTAGTTAACTAATAACCAATATAATACAGTAGTGATTTTTAATAAAATTTTCTATGAAATTTTTATATTAAAAATTACTATAAATTGTAGAAATTTTCAATATTTAATAGATATTTATTATTTTTTGTAATACATTCTTTTGTAAAATTGTAGTAATAAGTACTATAATCAAATCACTATAAAGTTTCATTAAATTTTACGATATTACACCAATCTAAACAAATTGTCTATATACTAAGTGCTAATTACAAAGAATTTATGATAATTTTGTCGGCAAATTTTACAATGGATTTTTTCGTGAAATAATCAGGATTGCTTCGTTTACCAATTACTGATTAATAATAGTTCCAGTGCGGCATTCAGGCGGCAGAGCCTGGGAAATCTCTTATATTACTATAGCAATTACTTATAAAATTAATAAAATAAATAGATTTTACAGGCTGTATGACCTGAAGGTCATTCTGGTATTATTTTTAAATTGGTAATAAATTAACAAGCCATTCCTGATTGCATCACTGTAATCATAATTACTATTAGTTCTCCATTTTTTTATTAAAAGTAATAGCTACACTACTATTTAAATATAATATTAAGATAGTTCAAATCATTCGCATTTAAAAAATTCAAAACAGTTTTTCGCTGCTGTGCTATAAAAACTTAAAAGCTTAAAACAATATAGAAAATTTTTAAATAATAATTTAAATGTAGGAGTTTGGTGGAAAGTTGCATGTTGGTTCTAAAACTGTTCATCAAGTTGACTTCCCCCTGGTGTATGAATTATAAATGGGCTGACCAGAAAGAAATTAAATACATCTAAGCTATATTATACAAAGTGACACATGATCGATACTAAAACTTATACCTACACATTTAATAATATCTCTCAGAAAAGTCATTGCTTCATTTTTTATTCATTCATTTTATGATCGCTACAATTATTCATCAGCTGAATATTAAAATATTTAAAAATTCACATTAAAAATCTCGTTAATCCATCTTGCGCGTCTGTATGTTTTCCCATTCATTTCAAAAAATAATAGAGCATTTTACGAATATTTTACATAATCTCGAACTTGCGAGAGTTTTCACAAACTATACTAATTAATTCAAGTATAATATTTTAATTAAAAACTCACTTCAAGTAAAGTAATTTGTAACTTTCAAATTGCGGTGATTCTAGCAGGTTGGACATATTATTGTAATAAAATTTCTAAAATAACAAAATTCAAAATGTACTATATTTTATTCATATTATTTGATTACAAATCTATTCAATCGCATGCATTACCGAAGTACTTTACCTTAAAAACATTGTTTGATGTTTTCTGCTTTAACTTCCATATTTTGCTTTCATACGAAAGCTTTAATGTTTATCTATAATAAATGATGTAAAATGTTTTCTGAATATTTTATTCTGCAATCCATTAAAAAAAAATTATTTTGATAAAGTAATTGTAATTAAATATTTAGCTATTGGAAAAGTGGAAATTTGAGGAAAGCATTTACACACAATTAACTTGTAGCATTATAATATGTAGTCGATAAGTGGCAATCTGATCAGGATCACATTGATATTTGACAACCACATTGACTGATAAAGCTATAAAGGGCTACAAGTGATCATTCAATAAGCCTTTAACGTTGTGCTAAATCATTCCTGAACATACAATGTTAATAATATTGTATAAAATACATCCTGTTTTAGGTGGGCACATAGGTACATTTGCACTTCATGTATAAAAATGTTTAAATAAAGTTAATTTTACAGAAACAATGGCTATTAAAAAGTTGCAATCGTGTATTGTTTAATAAAAATGAAAAACTATTGATTTTCCTAATCTTCCAATATATTATTGTTTTGCACCTCTATATAACGAGGTGGAATAATTATAAAAACCACAAATTACATCATTACACAAATTGAGTACTCAAGGATTTCATCGACTGTCTAAATGTTGTTAACAAATTTTCTTTTCTAAAACGTAGTCTATTTTTAGGGCCAACATTTAAGCACCGCTGTAATAATTGCAAATAAATTGACTTTTATCTATTTATATCGTGCATCTTCACAGTGAAGCAAGCAGCCAGTTAGTCTTAATAGCTGATTAAAAAAATGTTTTTTTCATTGAATAAAATACTTGGGTGCTACCATTAGCGTTAAAAATATCTTAATAATTACGAAAATTCGATATCCGTCTTTGCTGAATGCTAAAACTTGTATGAATGAAAATAACCACGTGCCCCTACACACAACCGACTCGATGAAAACTTTACTTATATAATTAGTTCAAATAAAAATAGAATTCACGATTTATCAAAACTGTAGTTTTTCTGGTTGCAGGATTTTATTAAAAATAGCAATTTTGTCATGTAGTATTGTTTGCATTATTTGTATTATATTAAATTTTATTTTATTATCTCAGAAAATCTAAAGCGGAAAAAACTGTTTTTGTATTCGGATTATCTCAAATTCGATCTAAATTTATTTTGCAGTAACAAGGAAACGTGGATCATTTTGAGTAGCGACTAGGGAACGCTAAGTTTGAGTAAACTGTCGCTGGCGGTGAAATTTTCGAATTTTCTTTGTGGTATCGAAAACGATCGTGTGTCTAATAACGTAAAAAATGTTCCTTTTTTGTCAACTTTTGTCATAATAACTCGACCATATTTTTTGATGACTGTCACATCAAATTTATAGCTTTTATTGGAAAAAAATTAAAAAGTCCTTTAAGCTGGAAACTATTCGACGTGTGTCACATTACTTTAGCGAATAGTGCGAAATAGGTCAACAGGTGCAAAATGTGGTCTAAATTTATATTTAGTTTTGCACCTTCGCTATTTATAAAAACTTCTAATTACTTTTGTTGTTTCTAATTTCTACTCTATTTTAAATCGTTCATAGGAAGTAGCATTTATATGGACGATGGCGCCTGATTTTTATTGGAGGCGTACGTTTGCATGAGTCAAGAGCTGTTTATAATTAGTACAGGTAGTTGTAGCCAAAACTTGAGGTTCATTAAGATTTGCTTACACCTACGTTGTATACATAATCCTTTAATTTACGATAATATAATTGATCGGCATCATTTTTATGAAACAAACGAAATCTATTATTAATCTTGCAAAACGTCCAATTATTTAATTTAACCTTCGCCACATTTCACATTTAACAACCTCCGAACATTTCGTTAACGTTGTTTATTCATTCAACTAATCTTATAGGAGTATGGTCACCAGGTCAAAAATCAATAGAAGATAAATATAGAGAAACAATAAAACTATCGGAAGTACAAAAATCAGATGATGAAACTATTATACCCGTATGGACGCCACGTAGTGCTGGATCCAGCCCAACACTCGAACGAAAAGAATTTCGACCAGTTAATTTCGAATCGCCAACTCTGAAAAGGAAAAATAAACCAAAATCGGAAGTAAGTGTAGGAATAAGTACTAAAATTATCGAACTACTTGTAATTCTTGTGCAGGTTACAGAAACACCCGATTCGCCGTCTGCACATCCCCCATGGCAAGTTCCGGAAAGCAGTAGTAAAGTAGGTGTTTCATTAAGTTCGTCTTTAGAAAGACGACTGCCCACTAGCCATTCTGCACCCGCTTCAGGGTTTACCGAATTTTCGTCCTCTCGACTGCCAAAAGCGCAAAATCCTACAATAACGTTACTTCAGAAAGCTAGAGGTACGTGATAAGTGCTTTTGTTATTGTTCAGTAACGAATATTCTTCATACAGAAGGACAATTGCCAAGAGGTGCTTCTTATTTACCTACAGAACATTCGCATAGAAATTTAGGGGATAAACCACCGCATATTGGACCTGGTGAAATTTGTAAGATTGAATAATTGATTGAGTTGCGTTTTTACGTTTTACCAATTTCTTTACAGTATATCAAGTAAGAAGGGAATATACAAGCAAATCGGATAACGAAATACCAAGAAGAATGGCAGATTTAGGTTCACGAAAATATGAAGTCGGTATTGGACCCACAACAAAAGACGGAATGCCATTAGTATTGAGATCTGTAAGTTAGAATTGTTTCTTCTCTCTCTTTCTTTATCTCCTTTTCCGTATTACGATAAGCGATAAGCTACGTAATAAATTGATAAACGATTATTCCAGCGTCACAGATTAGTTATTGTTGTATTGCAGGAGGTTAAGGACGGAAATCAGTCGCGGTGGTATAAAAGGATGTACGAAACAATTCACAAACAGAAACCCGATCGTAAGTATTATTAAGCTTTTACTATTAAACGACTTCCACTAATTTATTTTACAATTTTACTACACCTAATATTTACATTTTCAGGAGATTACGTAACAGTCCGATATAAACAACGTAGAGGTATTTTATTAATTACAGATTTTGGTGTGGTTAGCTTCACATAAACACTTGAGCTATTTCAGTTTGAAGTTTGTCGAGAGTAAATTTTACCGAAAATTAATTATTTTCACGCAAATTTTATCAAAAACAATAACGGTAACAAAGCGTTTCTTTCGGCAAACTTAACATTTGACGTAGTTTTACAGCTTTTGCACTAAATTTAAAGGTAATTTTGTTGGTGACGTAGCAAAATTAATTATTAATTGCGTAGATTTTCTAATTTGCTTCTAATTTTTTTAGTCACTTATTAACTTAGAAATTTATCAAAAATGTAGATAGTTATTTTTTCACAATAATAATTTTATTAATTCAGTTAGCATGTCGTTCGATATTCAAAGATTTATCTTTGCGTAGATTACCTTAAATGAATCGAAAAGTTGGCGATAAATTACATTTATGCAAATTCAATTTTTTGTTGACGACTATCAATCAATATTTAATTTCTTAGTGGAAGAAGATTTTCACGTTATTTGTTGAATTTATGACCCACAATTTTATTTGATTAAATTTAATCCATGCAAATCTTTACTTTCATTGATTTTTCTCACTGAATTTATATCCCTAATATAAAAGTTTAGATCATGACGTAAAATTGTTTTGCAACTTCTGAACATCATCAACTGGCAATTTATCGTTACTTCTTCTCGTCCTACATTTTTCACGTAATGTCTTAAAATATTTATCAATCACGTTATTCGAATAGCGAGTTTGATTAAAGAATAATCTTGATACTACGAGGGTTGACTGATAAACATCATTCTGTTTTAATATACCGCGAGAACGACACGCGAGTCTGTGTTGTATTAATGATTGGATCAATGTCCTTTGCACCAAAAAAGCTGTAATTTAGCAACATAAACAAAATTTATTTTGTGTCCCTCAATATGTCTAATAATAATAACAAAGCCCAAAGCATGTTAATCCTTTATAAAACTCGTTATCCTTGAATTTTTAATAACAGGAAACATTATCCTATCAAGATTTTTTAACGTACGTTGTATCCAAAAAATTTATAAATAAAAACGTTTACAATCTCCTCTTACTATTTAAGTTTCACTTTCTTACGATTATAATAAATTTTAAGAAAAACCATGACATCTTTCTCTTTGGATAACTATTAAGTTGGTGCGGTCAATCCTTTCGTAATTTTATTACTAATAAAAATAGATAATCAATACAAGATTTAGTATGTTTGCAGTGCAACCATTTTTTTTATATTGAGTATTATCTGGAGTACCAATCATCTTGAGAAACTCCTTATTATCTCTTGAATGATATTTAGTTCCTGTTTTTACCGCTTATACTACAATTTCCGGGTTTCCTTGTTTATTTTATGTAGATGTTGAAAATGTGTTCGAATACAAGAGACCTACAGTTTCAGAATCACGGAAATTAGGAATATAGGAAGCTTTTAGGTTATGTATCATATGACCTGGAATTAACTACACCATTTTCAACTTTAATTCAAAAAGCGTCAATTCCAATTCAGATTATAGCCAGTATTTCCGACCCTAATCGGGCTAACTATACGAAACTGAATACCGAGCAGCTTTGCAGAGTTAATCAAAATGGCGGAATTGTGACTTGTGAGGCCTGAAATATTAGCTAATGTGAATTACAATTGACACTTTCTGAATCAGCTAAAAATGGTATAGTAAACATTTCGTGAATGAAAAATCCTTCTGTAAAGGAGTCAAACCACTAAATCTTAACACGAGAAGCTAAAAATTCGTTTATTAATTACTCCGTTAAACACCAACGCCGACGTGAATACGGACTGTTCAAAATTGAGACTTGTATAATAATAGTAAAATTTTAGGTGATGCTGAACTGTTTACACTAAATTTGAAATTGTTACTGTGTGCGTATGGCGTTTATACAAATAAAACAAAAATTGTAACTCTTGTTACTAGGTTATAAAATATGAAAACAGTTTTAAATTAGAACACTCACAAAGTTAATGAAAACGTTGAATAATTTATTGCAATTTATGATTTTATCGTGTGGAAAATTTTATCTACGAATGAATGTCATTTACGATTTAATTTCATGCAAAATAAAAGAATTGATTTTATTCGGAAATGAATTTATTTTTCAATTATTTGCAAACTAGATTGCACAGGCTGTGCGGCCTGAAGGCCGCACTGTAACTATCTTTGGGTAATAACCGAACGAAAAATTTAACCAATTCTGATTAAATCATGGAATTTGGCGAATAATTAAAATTTATTTCTTATCAATTACCTTTATCAAGTTTTATTAAACTTAGTAACTGGACTACACTACACAACGCCGCACAGTGGCAAAAACGTGCACTTCTTCTTCGAAATTGTCCACGGTCGTATTTAAAAAAGCGGAAGGTCATATTTTAAATTTTATAAATTTTCAGGTTCACATGTATTATTTATACTGATTTTGTTCTTAAATTATTATGGAATGGTCCAATATCGACCAAACTCTAATAGTATGGGAGGTAGCATTGCATTTTTGGTAGTGTTATTTTATATCGACCAATTATTCTTACTTTTAGTAGTAGATTAGAAAAGAATATTCCGCAAAATATGAGTCAGTCGCTCTACAAGTTATTTCAAACTGCTTTTAAATGTATAGGATTATTTTTTAGATAGTAATCATTTAAAAAATAATTATCAGCTGCATTAAAAAGTCAGTCACTTATATAAATCAGTTTAAAAATATTAACTATTAATTATTGACTCCATTAGTGTGACGTCAAAACGCAAAGATATAGGCCAATCAAACTACACCAAATTGAATAAGCATAATTATTATGGCCATTAACAAGTTGAACATTTTTTCACCCCAAACTCCACGGTTTCCGACGCAGCTAACGATGACGGTCGGATGTCGTATCTGCTGAGGAAAATCTATCATTATTATAAGCCGGTATGAAATGACTTTATCAAATACAACGCTACCTCTCGTACTATAAATTGTAGCAATTTATAATTTTTAACTTTTGGTAATAATAAAATATAAGATTTAATTAATTTTTCAAAGGAGCCTTAAAGGGTTAACAACCTTTTAGTTTTTATTATACCAAAAATATAAAGTTTAACGATCATTATTCTTTCATGTTTGGTCTATATTGTATAAATTAGCATTCTATAATTTAATACCAAAATTAGTGCAAATAATGCATTTAACCTCGAAATTAACAAAACCAAAAATGTTACGTCCCCCCCCCGCAATTTTTCCAGATTTAATTTATCTAGATGGTCAGGTCTCTTTCTAGTTTAATAAGCTACAATAATTTAAACAACACAAACAAATTTTTCCTAAGTTTGAGCTAAAATAATTAGTTTATGGAATTTTTTTGGATTAAAATCTTTTTCGATCTCTCTGTAATTTAATAAGCATTTTTGAAATCGGTTGCGTCATGCATAAACTAAAATGTTGTTGTCACATCTTCTAACGTTGTGTGCATAAACCCATCTTAACCCGCTAATCGTTCGGCTTTTTTCTCATGATCCGCATACTTCACCCATTATGGGCTAGCGCGTGACCAAACATTTGGCATTTATGGCACTGGCCGATTCAGAATTTGTGGTGTAGACTGTCGACTGCACACCAATATTGCTGCCTTTGCTAGATCAAATCTTTGTTAGACCACGTCGGTAGGGTAGCCTTCTACCATATTTAAACATATTTAAACGTCCCTAAAGATCATTTTAAGGGTTTTTCTACTTGGAGTGAAGTACCAAAGAAATCTTCTCTGATTGAGTCCCTATAGTAATTTTTTTCTCTAAACAACAGTACTCTGCTATATTCCAGAAAGTTCCAGTTAGAGCAGTTGTGGATTTTATTAATTATAAATTAAATTCAATTATAGCAATTTATTAGCAAATAAAGAAATTTATTGAGTGTTACCGTTTCCTTAACGACCGTGACCATCCTTTCTACGTCCGTAATAAAATAATCACTGGAGCACAAAAAATCAAACATTATTTTTAGACGAATGTGGAAAACAAGAGAATGGTCGTCATTGAAATCATTGGATGGATAATAAAAAACATATTTAAGTTTCTTTTGAGCCATTAACAGTTTTGAAGTAATTCACAAAATATGGAGATTTTTAACTGTTGGAATAAATAATAATAAAGAAATTTCTGATTAAATTCACAAAAATCGGACGATGGCTGCACATTAGCTTTATTTTAGATTTTTACTGCGTTAAATTAACTTGAAATTTTTAAAATTAATATTGCCTTTAGATATAATATGGTGCTTTTTACCAAGGAACTTTAGTGCTACATCATTGCTACCACCATAATTGGTTAATTAAGCAAAACAGCCTCCATAATTGGTCAGTTAGGATGACGTAACACTGAAGTTCCGTCGCAAAGTCTTCAGACCATTCCGTCAGAATAAATAAGAACGTGCAGTATCTTTTAATTAACTGGCATGAGTTAATAGTAATAATAAATTGGAAAATGTGGTCACTTTGGCTCTTAAACGTAATTGCTTTCTTATTAATTGTTGGCAACCCTCTTTTGAGTTGTAGACTTGCTAATTATTAGTAATTCCTTAGTTTGGCTTTCAAACCGCAACACAAGCAGGCCAACATCGCCAAGTTTCAAACTCGGGTGTTTTCCTCAATAAGCAGGCTTTCCGCAGAGACTTATATAACTTTCTTTTGATCCTAAGAAAACACGTAAACAATTTTTTTTGTATTAGTGTCCATTAACAGTCCCGAAATTAATGACCGTTTTAACTATTACAAATTTTCGAAAAACATCAACTGCACAAGTTTCTTTTGAAAATTGATGCAAAAACGGCTTTTCCGATAAGACAACCTTAGTTGAGTAACTTTGGCTCTTCAGAAAGAATATTTTATTTTAAAACGAATACACCAGCGGAATAGAACAAAGTTAAAATTAAATTATGATTATTTTATAGCGCTAATGCAAGAGAATATTACTTTCGGCACTTATTTGTTTCTTAAAGCACTAATAGTCGTGTTCCCCTTGAGAGCTGAACCATTTCAAAATTTTCTAATCACTGCGTTTTATTGAATAAAATTTAAGATATTTTTACATGAATTATGTAAATTTTATTCTTGTTGTTCATATTTGATACGTTTTTTATTTTTATGTATCAGAAAATCCCTTCTGTATGGGTAAATGGTAACACGTTTTATTGACTGAATTTTTTGAATCCAAATGCGTCTTCCAGGAACAATAATTTTTATTATTATTTTATGAAAAATAAATCTCCATACAATATTACCCTCAATCGCGTTTAGGGTGGTTTTGATCCAATTTGTCTACTAAAGTAATTTTTCACTGCAAATTTCAACTTAAATGATGAATGATAACACTAATTGCTAAATTACGTTAACTTCACTGTAAACGCTAAAGTGCACGTAGTCACTACAGGGTATTTATTATCACAAAGCAAACATTTCCATAGCATTTCCTGCCATTGTTTCGATCCTTTCGGTGTAATTTCAAAAATATTTAGTAAATCCACCAGTTTTTTTCCACGTGTTTTATGTCTAAATTGATGGAAGCTAAATCAAAACATTTAAGGTTCAAAATTTCGAAACTCTTATTCAAACAAGTTGTTTTCAGTAACTTTGTTGTTTTTGGCAGTGGGAACTCATTTCTGCTTGAATTAGGTTACACTACTATAAAATTGTAACTATGACAAAAGTTTTCTAAAAATAAATCAGCCGCTCGAAATGAAAAGTATCAATTGAAATGAAAAATTAAAACAGAAACATAAATTTTCGTCCAATTGTTAGACAATCTTTTTTGAATTTAACGACATCCCCAGGCACTTTGCTTTACAATGAAGTAGTAAGTTCTATTCATGAAACGGTTACATTGGCTGTAAGTTATTTTCAAAGGTTTATTAGTTTCATTGTTGCTTAAAATTTATATCTGAAGAGAGATAAAATGAAATAATCTTTTAACACCGTGTAAGATGAATTTTGTAGTCCTCTTATCTCTTGTTATTATTTACATGTCGCATTATCGTTTGTCCCTGCTTACGGCAAAGTGGTGTGGTTGCTTCACATAGACTTTCCATAAATTTGTATAATAGAATCATTTTTCTTTCGCAGCTCGATATCCATATTTATCTGGATACTTTTCCGAACCTGAACAGAGTGCTTTTAGTGCCGATTATTACGACAGCGATGGGACAGTTTCGGACAGTAAATATGCAACTTTGGATCGTCGACGACTGCAGGAAACCATTAATGGCAAAGAAAACGAATACATTTCTTGTACTCTACCGAAATCGACTACCGTAACAAGAAGGTAAACCGAAAGATTAAATTTATGTTCCTTTAGACTTACTTCACGATGCTCTTATTTTAGGCAAACGGAAGATGTTTACAGAAACCAACCAGGACGTATCGAAAACTATATTCCAGGACATTCTTCCATTTCAGAAAAAGAAGCCAAAGAGGTACACTTTTAATGCATGTTAAATAAACGGTTTTCCAAAAATGTGTTTTAACAAAGGATTTATGTTCAAAATGTGTGGATACGTTTTGCTTCTTTATTAATGTTTTCTTTTATCACTCTTAGGGAATTTTTACCTATACAATTTTTACATTTTAAGCTCTATGTTAAATGTTGCTTAAATAACTAAACGCTGTGTTTTTTATTTTAGTGGTGGGACGAAGTCATGGATATATTTGACGGGGTACGATATTTTTGATATCTTTTTAACCGAATATTGGTTTTTGATTTTTTATAACGACATATTTTTATAATAATAATAATTCATTAAATTTATTTTTGTATTGTTGAGTGTGCAATAAACTAATAAATTATCACATTAACTTATTTATTGGATCACATTATGTATATTTGATGAGGTTTTTGGTGGTGTGACTAACAAAGTCTTGCTTATTCATTGCACAGTGGCTGGACGACCATTCTGCTCTACCTAGCTACAATATTTTTCTATCAAAGGCGAACAGTAAAAGTGTAAGGAAGATTACCAACAATTATGTTACTCAGTTAATAAAAATTAAACTGCAATGAAAATGGTTCAAAGGCTTCATTAAAATAAATCGCAAAAGTCGCATTCCATTTTCACTTCGGTTTACTCTAATGCATATTGTGGAAAATTCTGTTGAATGTTGTCCTACACACTTCATACACCTAACGCACACAACTACTACTTCCAAAGCATGCTAAAAAATATCAAATAATACATGCATGTTGTGATGTAAATTGTAAACTGATTTCTCTATTTGAATATGCAAATTTTGCATCCATGTTTAAGTGTTGACGTTTTTCAGCATTTAGAACAACAAAAGAATATTCCACAACCAAGAGGTCACATGAGCAAGTAAGTTGTTCAATTTAAAGTTTAGTACAAAGTTAAACACGTTGCCTACGGACATTATTGAACTGGAAGTTCTCAACCAGTTCACGTACTCTGTCCACACCTCACAAGACAGGTCGTTCATTTAAATACCCTACCAGCCTGATAAAGAACGTGCATGTCAGTCAGACAGAAGTATTAGAAGATGTGTCAACATAAAGTCCGATATTTTCTAGTTTGCACACTTTTCTAAGAAAGTCCGTAGCCAATGCTGTTGATGGAAACATACTCGACACTTACCCCAATTTTCTATTTACAGAGCTTTGAAGGAATCAGGATACGAAAGCGACTCGACGCTGCTTTTTAGAAAACGAGAAGAAGCTACTCAACATCTGAGCCCCTTAGAACACAAGGAAGCATACAAAACCATTCAAAAAGGAGGAGATGTTCCTTTACATGGTCTCAGGAAACCAGCACCGGAACGTCCCAAAGGTACGCCATAATTTATATTATGTGTATTATAAATAAATAACAATGTAAATGTCGGTGTGGAAGTCTTCTAGGTGAAGGTACTAATTATATCACTATTATTAAACGTAGATAGATTAGCTTTAAATGTAGTAACATCTTAATGGTCGAGGATTTTTCTACCTTAACAAAGGTTTGTTGTCAAACTCCTTCCTAATAATAATAATATATTTATCGCATGAAGTTTTGCTTAACAATTGAATTATTCTTGGTAACTTGCACATTATTTCTCTTTTCCGAACATACAATAAATCAAACCCACCATTTTATTATGAAGGCGACACGCAAATTTAAATCTTTCGATTACACCATCTACTATAATTAACTATGGTCTACTGATAACTTAATTACCTAAATTTGTTAAAAAAATATTTATTTCGCAGAAGGCACACACGTCGAATATATTTCGATATCACCAACACCGATTCGCATTAGGAATCAATACGTAAAGCCACAAAATCAAGTATACTGCTATCCTTTATCGGTGCCTCCACATCCTCGTCACGTTTTTGCTGATTATAAAAGAACTGCTCCCACTTCCTTTCCTATAATACCTAAATCTTTTCCAAATCCACCGTCACCACCAAAAAGACTATCGTCAAAAAACAGCACCACACTTCGTTTGATTTCCAACATGAAGGACCGTACCGAAAAATCACCCATTAGTAAACGTCACGAAACGTGTTTTACATCTAATTCCAAAATGGAGAAACATAAGGTCAACTATTTGAAGGATAAAATTACCACGAAACTAAGCACTGTTTCGAAGAAAAAATTTGAAAGTGAATCAAAATTACGACCAAGAGACATAAAAACTGCAAGCGTTGCACCAAGTGTCAAATCGAGCAGTTTTTCCAGCAAGCTGACTCCACAGAAAGCCGAATCGAGTCTCTCAAAAAGTTCAAACTCTTTCCGATCGCTATCGGCAAGCCCTTGCAGAAGAATAACCAAAGGCAGTTCCCAAACCAATATTCGATCGACTGCAATTGCAAAAGTAAAACCTGGAACTTTTGGTACTGAAAAGCGAAAAGTTGATTTATCGTTGCCAAGATTATCAAGTAGAAGCAAAAGCTTATCTAAATCTACGGAACTGCTATCGCCTACTGAAGTCAAGAAAGCCGTTATATCCCAAATTAATTCCTTAAATACAGGACCTATGTACAAGAGTAGCTGTGCTTTGTATTCTTCAGCCAAAAACGGTGCTAAATTATCCAAAGATAAAATCTTGCCGATACAAGTCGGTTTTAGCGAACGCGGCAAAGAACTTTTAAAGTCAACGCGCCCTTACAGTTCCCTTCCTGCAACTCCTGTGGTAACTCGATCGCCTCGTCGATTTGTACCATCGCCTTCCCCATCAGAAAAATCGAAAAGTTCGTCTCAAAGCAGCTTGTATTCGAAGTCAGCATTACCCAAGAATTCAAAACCGAAAACTTCTCCGAATGAAGCCGAAAATAAAAAATTAAGAAAGTCGCGAAAAGATCAGCTAAACGGAGAAATTGCAAAACGAGTTAAGAAAGCCACAGTAAAGCCCATGGAAAAGCAAATACCCAAATCTTCGAAACGTCCTACGAGTGCCCAAAATATTAAACAGTTAAACCGAGCTGAGCTTGAAGATTCCTACGAACAGTTATACCACTTGACCCAAGACGTAATCCAAAAACAAAAAGAAGCAATTCAATCAAATTCATTTTTCCAACATCTTTTTCTAGATGACGTTTCGCCCCCGACAGTTTCCGTAGTACATCCTCACTCAAGGATTACCGAAAAGACCCGAATGCTTCAAAGAAAAACATCGTCAATCTCAGAACCCAGTATTGGTGCCCTCAAAATTTATCTGAATCACACCAAGCCGGTTTCCGATTCAAAATTTAAAAGCCTCGATGCTGCCATAATGAGATCCAGATCTGCTAGTCCAAAATCGGTTACCTGGAAAATGGACGGATATTTAGAAGAAAAATACAGAAGTCTTAGTTTACCACCTAAAATCATTTTTTCCGAAACGAGTCGGCCAATTTCTCCAACCCTAATTCGAAAACAGCCGGTTGTGAAACCCAGCGGTTCGACTAAACTAATATTTGCCGTTTCGCCTACTGTAAAATGGAAACAAACTTATGAAAGTGGACCACAGTTAAAAAGAAGTGGCAGTACTTCTAAGTTGATTTTTAGCGAAACGAGTAGACCGGTGTCTCCGATTGTTACTCCAAAAATTAAGAAGTCGTTTTCGCATTCCATTCCAAAACCTGGTGGGGAAAATATTGTTAAGAGTAAGAGTCAAGCAAAAAAACTTTATTTTTCTGAAACAAGTCGCCCGACGTCACCGGTAACGGAAAGAAGAGGTAAAGACGATAAAAAATTTTGTTCGACTGAAAAATTAGCTGAAAATACTTACTCCTTTTCGCCAGTATTAGAAAGACGAATTATGCCAATTAGAGTTGAACGTTGTAGGTCGTCCAGTCCATCAGCCAAATTGTTTTTTTCTGAAACGTCTCGTCCCGTCTCACCATTAAGAATTGAAAAATGTAGATCTCCCAGTCCATCTACAAAGCTCTTTCTCTCCAAAGCTTCCCGATCTATCTCCCCGTTATTCGATAAGTCACGAACTCGATCAGAAAGTCCTATCCAAAAAATGTATTTTAGCGAAACAAGTCGCCCCGTATCACCCGTAATTGAAAGGAAGTTTAAGGTAAATAAAGTCGGTCAAGAGTATGAATACGAAAGATCGTACAGTCCTTCGTCAAAATTATTCTTTAGCGAAACAAGCCGACCGGTGTCGCCTGTAATTCAAAGAAAATATGCGAATGAAATGAATGACAAAAATGTCGGGAAAGTTTCCCACTTAATAAGTTCCGAAGTTAAACCTTCTACTTCGCCAATCGTTCACAGAGAACATTGTGATAATTTATCCGTTTCGCGTTCACCATCCTATAGAAAAATAACCCAAGCAAAAAGTTCACGTTTTCCGAGCGAATTAAAAATTTTTCGTTCGAGGAGCGCAGATGCAGTTAAAGATTTAACTTCTTTGGACGACGTCGATAGTTTGGCTTCTGTTGACCTATCGCAAGAACAAAAATATGTCAAGTCCTTTCATTCGCCTAGAAGCTGTGCTAAATTTAAAGAATTAAATAATTTTTATTCGACCCTTGAAAGAATGAACGAGTTAGAACGGACCACCTCGTCACACGAACTTCGTCCTAGACGAAAAAATGAGGATGAAATTATAGGTTTTGAACGTTGGAAAGAGGTACACGTTCGGGAAAGAGCTGAAAAGGAATTAGAAAAGTTATACGGAAAACTGAAAAATGCTGAACAAGAAAAGGGGTTTTTATTTCAGCCAAAAGACGTCGAAAGATATCGCTGGAAGAAAGAGCTGGATAGAGGTTTGAGAATTAAAGATAAATCTGTGAATAATATTAGAGAAAGTTTTGAAAAACTGAAAGATAATTCTTATAAAAGTGACGTAAATGTGGATGAGAGAATATTTAATAGAGATCTTTATAAGCCATTGTGGAGAGGTAATTCAGTTGTTGATTTAGCTTCAAATATTGTGGAGCGACGTTCGCAATCTGAGGGAAGAGTTAAATCTGATTCTAAAAAGTTTCAAGTGTCTGAAAAGTTGCTAACACGTGGAATTGGCAGTCGAATATGGAGCAGCCTCTCTTCCGAACAAATTAATCTTTTAAAAGGACAACTCGCAGAAATTTATAGTCAAAATGGAAATACAAAAAGTGGTACAGACTACAATGTTGGTGTTCCAATTCACAAAAAATTTGTACCCAAGTTAAGCGTTAGAAGGAATTCTGAGGAGTATTTTAGAAAACCTAATTCTCACTCGTCGATTATTTTAAGCGAAAACGAAAAAAAGAAATTATCGCAAGATTTAAGTAGAGAAGTACTGAATCGAGCATCTAAACGTAAAAATTCTTCTGTTTCTTTGGTAGTAGGCAAAGAAATGCGAGGAGCAATTGCGGTAGCAGATGCAGGTTTAAAATCGATTACACCTGATTTAGAATCGCCACGAACGTGTTATTCTTTGGAAGTGTCGGAAGACGAAAAAGATAAAAATCAGAAAGATAGCAATTTTTTGTTAGTGCTAACGAAGGAAGATGGCGATGCTTATAAAAACGATATAAATAAAACCATGCAAAATTGGGCTCAACCAAAGAAAGCTTTAGTTTCAACGGACGCTACAAATCGTGTAACATCCATGAGTGAAACGGAAAGCGGAAGCACTGATGAGTCAACAAAAACGGTTATTCACTTAAATAAAAAAGATGACGTTCTAAAGAAAGTCGAATATTTTGAACACGTAGCCGAGGAACAGCCTTATACGCCAATAATTTATCGAGCGTCTGAAAACTACAGTTGCGATGCAGAAATCGAACCTAACGCAGTATTAGATTTGAGCGCTACCCAATCTGAAGACTATAATCAGCCACGTAAACTTATTTCGTCACAATCTTATCAAGATTTTAAAGAACTGTTTGGTGAACAAGAACAAAATAAATTTTCGACGACTGGATTAGCCGCAACGCAACTAGCGTCACATTGTTCAAGCACTACGAGTTTGAAATCCACTAACGGCATTGCGATGAAATTTAATGAAGTTGAACACTTGAAAAATAAATTTGAGCACATGGAAGATTTTTATAGTCATCGATTAACTTCATCGCCGCGACGATGTAGAAGTAACCCCGAGTTAATTCGAAAGGAACAAATAGTAATTCCTGGTCAAATTACTGGAGAAGTTGATCATTTACGAAGAAAATACGAATATCCTTGGATATTTGGAAGAGGCCGGAGTAGGATTCGTCGAGGTGGTGTTGTTTCTCCTGTTAGTTTTCCTATGGAAGATCGGTATATGCCGCACATTAATATAATAAGTAAGATTGCTAGTTTGTATCCCAAAAAGACCGTGTTTCTTTCCGATGTGCGCAAGAAATCGGTGGAAGAATTGGCGAAAATATTAGGATGTCCGATAGGAGAAGTTGAAAGGATTCGAAAAAAATTTGAATCTCCTGAACGCGGTGTTTCGTTACTTGGACACATGTTTACGTCATCTCCCAGTATAAACGAACTGCGAGACATTTCTCCATATCTGACTGCATCGTGGACCGCTCACAAATATCCAAAAATTGATGATAACACTCGATCCCTATCATCTCCTGAACATTCTCCTTCTTCGTGGAATACTGAATTGGTTAAAAAACAATATCCTAGACCGAAATCGACGTCTCCTGTACGTTCTAAAGTAAAACTGTCGCCAATTTTAAAAAACCGTCACAAAAATGGCACTTGGAAGCAGAATTCGAACGAAAGCCATCAACACGTTTCACGTCCGAGTTTTGAACCAGTAAGGTACAAACCTTCGTGGTCACAAACAGCCAAACCCACAGTTACATTCAAAGGTGTTGTATTTTAAAATAAGAAAAGCACCGTAGACAACACCTTTTTTTTTATTTGCACCTTGTAAGAACATCTTTGCGCAAATTACTAAGAATAGTTCAATTTTATTTTATATTTAGCTCACCATTTGTATACTAATAATTGCATGTAATATTTGAACATTCGAAATTTGTGAAAGATGCATTAGTTAAGCAAAAATTCACATAATTTTACGATATTGAATGCAGAACCAGAACCTCCAACACCTCCACCCAAAGGACACCATGGACTAGAATTTTTCGAAACAGGTACTGTTTTATTGTATTTCTTGTCTTTATTTAAATATGAGAATTTTATAAGGAATTGATTTTTTACTTATAACATGAAACTTACATTTCTGTAAAATTAAGGTTATCGATTGTTATCAAGGTTAATTTAGCTAAAAATAAGCGGAAATTAGTTCCGTCAAACGTCTCATTTTGGGTGGATTAAAAGTTCAATTTTAATCAAACAATGTTACTTGAAAGTGGTGCTTTAATAGAAACACTGAGTAAGAAATTTTAATTTAAATTAAGTGCAAAAATTTAGTATAGGATAGGATCAGCCGAAATTTTTATCATAAAACGCTCGTTAATATTTACACTGCAAGAGTATTTCATTAAATTTATAAAAGCATCGAAAGTATCTGAAGGAGATGTTGCTTTTTCTGAATGCTACATCCACTAATAGCCGAACATTTGCTGTGCGACCCAAAATCGCCGATGTGTGGATGAACCGCTCGATTTGTACGGCGAGCATTCGGGACTAGCATGACCGAATCCTACAACGGTGTTCACATAGAGATTAGGGTCTTGTTAACAATCAGATTGAACTATGATCTTCTATCCTTTTCGGTGATAAAAAAATACCTTCTTCTACCTAAACAAGGCAAGACGTTAATCTCTATGTGAAAACCTCTTAACCTTTAACTAGTGACATGAATCCTTCTTTGCATTTCAAATGAGAACTTTGTCTCGGAGATACCCAAGTCACTAACTAAAGGTTAACATTTTCTGACAAAATCATATATAAGCCTATTATTGCAATGTATGGACATCTTTTGAACGACATGAACGTATTATGGCGATCGATTGCGAAGTGTGGACAGATGCATTCGCTCACGAATGATTCAACGAACGTTGGAGCGAATTTGTTCCATCTATGTTGTGTTGATGGAGCATTAGTAATTAAATGTTTTCATATTATTTGAAAATCTATTTATATCGTCATAAAATATGCTAAAGCGTTCTTGATGCATATCAAACAAGCGTTGCCGTTAATATGATAATCTGTGTCGTTGTTTTTGAATTACAAAGAAAATTAAATCCTTAGAATATTAATTTGTGCTAAAGCTTAAAACGTTAAATTATTCTGCAACGATTTCGATTTTTCTTAAATCTTAACATTCTATCACACGTAGGGTTCATTTTATCGCTTACACGTTGCCTTAACGGTCCGTTTACTTTAGTATTCTACATAATATTCATGTGTGGTGAAACTAACACAAATTTTGATGTCGGCTTAAGCGAAGAATGTAAATTACCTGCCTAGACACACAGCTACAATTATGTAACAAGTTGAATAAAGATGTAGTAATTTGATATGTAAAATGAAATAAACGGGGTAGATAACCACAACTCCACAACTAAAAAATCCTTAACGCTGTAACAATGCTTTCATGAATATATCAAGATGAGTTAACCGCTTTATTCAATCTTTAAAAAATTGTGCTGTACCAGCACAAAGAACAGCTATTTTTTATAAACTGATTTGCTTTAGTGAACTGATAATTTTTCTTTTACAAAACATAAAACTTATCTAAAATTGAATTCACCTTTTGCACGTATTATTAAAACGTCGATTTGTTTGATTCGTGATCGTACCCACCCGTTTTCACGGGTATTAATCGAGGAACAGAATTTTTCGACACTCAAACACGTTCACTAAATACATGTTCGATATAATTAACTTTCATTTCAAAATAAAATCAATTTTATTTTTCTATAACTTATTGTACTTGAACAAAAAAATGTTTACAAAAAGTTTCTGTTGGTACAATAGTGACCCAATAATATTATTTGCTACGCACCAATAAATTTTACATTTCCTTTTATTAATTTTAGAAAAAAAGAATGTTTTACAAATAATGTTAATAATACATTTTTCCAATTTTTTATGTTTCACTGAACAGAATAGATTGGAGACGTCTTTTGATACCAATTATTCCTTCGGTCAAATAAAATATTTCCATGTTTTCTCTTCATTAGGTTTATTAAATCAAATAAAGTGACTGTAAAATTCGTGGAACTTATTTCCAATTTTACTTCCGTAGAATATTTACTAATTCTGTTAGGTGTGTACGGGGCTTAATGCGAAGTTAATTGAACTTTTTTAATTAAAAAATGTGATAACTGATAACACTCAATTATATTTTTTTTATATTTAAAGTCGCAATCTAATTCGGTTCATTATTTTTCGAAATTTGACGTTTTCGATAACACGGAGAGTAATTATTTTGTTAAAGTTATCTACAAATTGAAAAATATTTTAACAATTCCCCACTTCCTTACAAATCATTAAAGCAATAAACCAAAAAATTTTAATGGTTACGAAACATGCACAACTTTTATCACTTGGCGCAATTAATTTAAAATTCTATTGTCGGGAAAAACTTCACTTTACAATTGAGTTTTGAAATGATGAAAAACCATATTTTCCATATAAAAGCTAAAACCTGAACTTTGAGATAATTCATCACAAATTACAATAATAACAAAATAACACGAAATTTCATTTTTTTTTCTTTTTCTTTTGTCAGAACAATCACGTGGATACATAATAAAAAACCACAATAAAGTTTTCAAACGTCACATTTTTAGAATCGCTGAACTTTCCAATAAATTTTATTGTATGGCCAATATGTACTGAATTGCAATTTAATTGATTGTTCGAAAGAGTCGTACAATTTCGGTTATTAAATTTTTATAATTACTTTTGATCGTAACCGACCAAAAAAATATTTCAATTTTCCAACGTCAAATTTTGATTGAAAATGTAAAAATGCTAACGGTGCTGTTTACTAAAATTGAATTTAGCCTTAATGTTTTGTGCCAAACGGTGAAAGTAAATATGTATGCATTATTGTATTGGATAGATATACTCCAAATATAACCCAAGTGCTAATCCATCATCCATTGCAGATCACTAGAACGGAGTGCTTTGAATATTTAAAGTGACCACCTAAACTATTATGTATTAGCACTTTATTTATTTAAAACACTTCGCTTGATAACTTTGAAATTAGTAAGTACTAGGAGGGAGATATAAAAATTCTATATACTGAGTGTATGATTTTTCTTGTCCCATGTTAAAATTATAAAGCAAATGTGTTGCAGAATATAACTTTCTTTTCATATTTTTTTGAAACTTTACATAATCATTCTTGTTACATACGAAATTCGCTGGCTTGTTAATTAGTTGAAATCGGTTTAATAGTTTTAAAGCAATTAAACTTAAACCTCTTGAACGGGTACCAATATAACTTTTTAGCCGCATTTCTTAATCAATTTTCTACTGAAAACAGCTAAAAGTTTATACTATCATCAGAGCCGTATCGAGGGTAGAAAATACCCGTGGCTAGCGGTTAAGTCCCCCCCCCGAGCCAAAGATATTTTTTTCATTTTTTCCTTGTGTCCAACAATAAATGATCGTTTCTTAACCCTTTCGGCGTGACGCGGGGAAAATTGTTTTGAAAAAAAAAATAGAATTTAAGAAAATATGATTTATTTTGTGCTTCAAATCTATGCGCCCGTGGTCTACTCTATCTTCACCATGTCCTAGTTACGGCACTCGAAGGGCCACCCGACGTTCGTGGGCGGTTAGATAGGTTTTACTTCCTGTTTCGTAGCTGAGTCACTCTATAGCGGTTTACAGGTTCCTTCATGACTTCGATTTTAAGTAATTAAGGAAAAGAAACCCCCAGAAAGTTTATATATTGAAATGTTACTTTCAACCCTCAAAAAAATCCCCAAGAAAAACTCCTTCGTTTTGCTTGGTAAAATAATTCAAAACTTCTTAAATTACTTTTCGAATCGGGCGGAAAATGCACTTCTTACGCGCTAGCTTAATCGGTTATCTTTTCGTTCTCAAACGCCAGCGTTATCAGCTGACCTTCGATACCTTATAAAATTAATTTTGCATGTTTTTCTAATTTACAAAATCCAACTTCAATAAGTTTTCTCTTCCAAACTTTAACTCTACAATAAATAACACTCTTTCAATTTTGGTTTCATTTTTATTTTTGAAAAATAAAGCAAATTCTATAATTCACAATAAATTCTCATCAAAAACTCGACAATCCACGACCCGGACGCCGCACGCAATCCTGTTTTTCTTCATATCTGCGCCGGAATGTTGTCCCGCAGCGACCTCGCACAGCTGCGAAATTCAATTTTAAAATTTTAAAATAAACAATTGTATTTATTCCTTACGCCTACTTGGAAACATGCGTTCAATACGTAATTTTCAATTGCAATGGATGTGTCGAGCATTGTAAACATTGTTAACATTTTCCGTTGCGACGATTACGCTTGTTACCTGAAAGCATGCTGTTGAATATAAAAATAGGTCCTTCTTAGGGCCAAAAATAATTGGAAAGGGTTATCGATTTAACGACATTGGATCCTTGTCGAGGGTGGATGTCTTGTCAAAATTTACTCTTCCGCGCGCCCGCTTCGCTCTGCTCCGCTCTGCACGCTTCGGAATCATTTTGACAACACTATACTCATTAAAAACATCCCCCTAGGGCCTTCCAACTCAGCAAATTGTGCTAGCGGGAAGGGGGTGAATTTATCTTTTTTTGCTGATTACTGAAAACTAATTGAGCTTCAGATTTTAACATTCGCATTTCCGTAGTGCACTTTATAAAAGATGATCAGGTTAAAACTTATAATCATCATTATTACCACCGTCAATTGCTTGTAGAGCTTCTTCCCGTGTTAGCGTTTATTAAGGACGCAACTCGCAATCGGTGGGCTTCGGTATCACCTTGCTGTCGTGCTTGTGCTTTTTGAATGGTTCGGCGTAGATAGCCTGGAATGCTAGGAGCTAATATATTTATTTACTGTAGGACTGTATAAGTTGTAAAGAAATTAATGTGATGCCAAAAATAACCATCAGGCCTAGAGAACGGGACAAATCTGAATTGGTTTATCTGAGCCTAGTTGTAATTCTAAATAACTTGTAACTTGTTTTGCTTGGGAAATATACCGCTTATTATCCTAAACACTTTTTTTTAATTCCGAAAGTTTTCAACATTTCTAAATCATCATCATATTTTTGTGGATAAGTGACAGCATGGGCATAGTTAGGTTAGCAGAGGAGTCGTGAATCATCTAGCTTACCCGATATTAACATCAGAAACATTTTGCAAGGCTTCACAATTGTCAGTTCATATTAGATATAGTGGAATTTGTTTAAATCCCAAAATACACAAAGTCACATTACGAATTAGTCTCTTAGGCTGTCTACAACTTGATAAATTGCATAAATGGTGACGTCCTTTATCTAATCAGACCAGCGTTCTCAGACCGACATCCTCTATCTTCTTCTTCGGAAGACGTGGGCGAAATATCTGAAAACATGGGAGTGGTTCTTTCCTTCATTTTCCATTTCCACATAGCACTCTTCTACAGCATCACATTTCAAAATGGTCGATTTTCTTTTCAGTCTTGTACCTTCCTATTTAACGAATATTGTTTGATCCTTTATATTCTTCGGACGCTTTTAGCACCCATTTCTCATCGCCCCTTGCTTTCTGTCGAGTGTCAACCATTATTCGTCATCAGTATCTGTCCTATTATTGACACGGTCAGTAATCATCACTTTAATTTGGTTATGGTTAAGTTCGCCTTTCATCCTCCTTCCTCTAGTCTTCCCATCATCTCTTCCAACTCTTTTGCTGCTTTCATGAAGAAATCTATATCATCAGCATATCAAAGGTTCTACTTCTCCATTGCACTCGTGTAGTATTTTTCTCGAAATATATTCACCGTTATGTTGAAAGGGATGTGCGATTGGCAATAGAATACAACCCTGTCGGGCACCCTTCCTTTTTTGAAGCAGAGGTTTGACATTATTATATTGATCGATAAACGCAGTTGCCTTATTATGTGTGTGTAAGTAAAGTTATTGTATCAAATTCTGTGATACTCCTATCTGCTTCATCACTGCTCCGAGTTTTCCCCATTTGATGCTGTCAGGTAACAAAGCAACAGTGATTTTAAGAGAAATGACTTTAAAATGTACAATATCCTTAATCTTCATTAAAGAAGTACACCACTCGAAGTTAGTCACAGTTCAATCCAGTCACCCTGTACATGGAGATGGCCTGTCGTTTTTCAACTTCTAAACCATCGCATGCATTTCTATCGTGCCTAAATAACCATAAAAGATTAAAAATCTAAGAAGCTATTCCAAAAATCTCTGTTCATCTTTTTAATTATAATAATTTGAAACGCTTCCATTAAAAATTATTATTCTTCTCGCGTTGCTTTGCATTGTTCCTATATTCCTCCAACGCATACGCTAATGGAGCACACAGCACAGGCACTAATTTCCATTGTTTTAATGCAATTGCTTATTAATTAGTTTTCTGCCGACTTACCTTTAATCATTAGTCGTGAACGAATCTTTGCTCCAACATAGTAAGACGACGACGTTCAAAGCACGTGCTCCAGTTCTTAATAGTAGTGGAGGATTTCGTGAAATCAATTCTCTTTCTAAAAATGTCGCAAAAGTGTTTACCCAAAGTGAAATTTAAAACCATGTAATTGTCGTGTATCCATGTAAATTTGTAACTTTGAGTCAAGTGTGTAAATTGTGAATGGGAAGGAAACTGAATGTATCATGACAACTACAGTAGCGAATCTCCGCAGGAAATCGCCTAGCCAAATCACTCGTATGCAGGAAACGTTGTTTAACAGACACTCCATCGGAGGAAACATTCCACTAGTTTATAGTCCCATGCCATACAGTTAGTAAAAGATCTTTATTAAGTGTCAAGTTGTTACCTTTGGTAAAAACAAAATACACGTAAAAATATTCTTTGTATATACAAAACTCTTTGTTGTTATCGAATTTTTCATCCATTTGCATTTAAAGGAAAACCAATGAATATTTACTACATTATTAAAACGTCAGAAACGTATCGAGAAATTGATATGAAAAATAAATTGAATTTTTGTATTTGAATGAATTTTTTTCGAGTTATTTATCTCGGTTCAGTTTATTTATTTTACACGTGAAAATATAATCATACCAATCACCCAATTTATTTTGTTATATTAGCATAATGAAACAAAAAACGTGTTTGGGGGTTCAAATTGTTTTAATAACCACCAATTAGTGATGTGACTAATTTTCTATTAATTTTAAATTCAGTGTATAAATTGCATATTTTGAAATGCACATAAATTATGGACATGCTGCTAATGAGACAATTCAGTTTAAATACAAATTAACGCTTTAGTTAAAAATTAACCGAATGTGGTATTGGCAATTTGTAGTTTTTGGCTTAATTAGAAAATAATTGCATTTGTAAATTTAACGCTATTCAATAATATTTATATTGAAAGTTATTTATTATTAAAATAATTCATTTAATTTATGTGTGACAAGGAATTAATGCTATTACTGCTCCACTGGCTAATTAGTAATTTAAATTATATGTTTGTGATATAATTGCTATTTGTAAATCAAAGTTGTCTTATACTGTTCACTCGTGGGTGTTAAGTAGATAATTAACTTAATTTGATATATTACGATAATTAAATCACATCGATTTTGGTTTTTATTTCATCAAAAGTTCGCCGCTAATTTTCCAAATTTGTCAATTGATAACTGAATACAGAATAACTTTGTAACTGTGAATAGCCAATTCCGTTTTAATCCACAAAGCAAAATTATTGTTACTTAGAACAACATTGATTGAATATAGTTATTTATTAGTTGATATAATAAATTAATTGATTTTTTTTATGTTTCTGTTATTAATTTGTTTATTATCAAGGCTACAAAAATGAACGGAGAAATTAACAAAATTTAACAGAAAATTGAAAATAAAAATATTGATTAGGTAATTCTAGTAAATATTATTATATTTCCCACTAATGAGAGGATGCTGCTCATTTCAGCAAGTCATTTTCAGCAAATGACGACCGCGCACCTGAAGGAAACCTGGCGGAAAATTACTAAAATATGAAAATTAAACCTGAATACTGTGGAATCCGTTTAAATAGGATTATTGCAATATGATGCTGCAATATTTAATTTTCAATTTGTTGGTCATTATTCTAATGTGGACTTCCAATTCATTTATATCAACATTTCAAAGTTCACGTTACTTTTAATGGTCTAGTAAGCAGAACAATTTCAAAAAATGTTTACCTCATCCAACTTTTGTTTAAATTTTTTGTTAGCACTCACTTCAAATTCAAATGGTTTTTATAATAAAATTGCTAATTATAAACTGTATAGAAAATCGTCAGAAATTCTATGGAACAATGACGTGAAAGATGAGTTTTGTTCTCTGCGTTAATAACTAAACGTCAAATGAATAGCTACATGCTTTCAGGTAAATGCACAGTAGGGAGTCTACAAAAACACCAAATTATCTAATTTACCGAATGAAACCACACCACTAATTGATTTACATTAGGATATCTACTAAATTATACAACGTAAATTGCTAACTGAAAGCCTGAAAAATTAAGATCGTCACGAAGAAAGTTCAATATTCCAATTACGTCTAATTAGCTTAAATTATTGGTGTCAACAATCGAAATTTCTCTTTTAAATGCATTTAGAAAATTAATTAAATGGTAAAAAAATATTACTATTACTTTTATGTCGCTGCTTGTTTAAATGTTTGGCTAGATTTTTAATGAACCAGACCTCCTTTGGTTTAAAACCAAATAAAGAGTAGGTCAAAGTGAGAATCGGGCGTTTAACTTTAGATTAGAGAAATGATTTTAATAAGCAATTATTTCCATCAACTAAAACAATAACTTAAAATTGAAAGTTTTTGTTTTTATTTACAGCCTCCGGGAAAATTTCTAATTGGTTATTAAACAAAACGTAACCCACTTTTATTTGCTAACTATGGGTAATTTACATTATGCATAATTAGTTGCTACTTAGAATTTTTGCTATATAATCGTTGTTTACTTTATGCGAAAAACCAACTTGGAATGGATAGTTTCAAAAACAACTTTTTCTTCCAAACTCTGTTACTTGCATGAAAGTTTAAAAATCAGGGATTCCAAAACTGCCCCAAATAGTTCTGAGAATTTTGTAATTTTGATAATTAATACTTGATGGCAATCTTGTGTCTACTCTTCCGATACAATATACCGTTTAGATAATAATATTTGAACTATAATTTAATAATCATTATTCATTATACTCATCGATCTGGGTTCTAGGCCATCTGGTCTGGAAATTAATAATTTATTATTTTTATGTAAATAAATAGTTTATGACTTTATAATGCAATTATTAGATAATCTCTATTTAACTGTAATATTACATAATGAGATTTGAGAACCACTGAATTAGACAAATACAGGTATTAAAGAGAAAGTAATGTTTTAGTTGACATCCTATGCGTTGTGATTATTACAGTAATTATAGCTTTATTAACTTTAGCACAATTTTCTCTTTACGATACGCATCGAGTATTCCATCGGCAGTAACAAAATTATTGAAACACACAAACTGTTGTGATTCAAGTGGACAGTAATACCATTAAGCTCTCTCATAGCGCGACCAACATATTTGTTAGCGAAAACGGTCACTGGCACAAACTTATTATTAACCATGAATGGCCAACGTTTTCACCATATAACTTAAACATTCCACAACTCGACACAACATAGTTTAATAATTAAATGATTAATTAGGAAGAGAGCTAAGCGAGCTGTAGTGCTATATTGTGCAAAATTTATGAACCAAATTTACATCGAAAAGCATTAAAGTGACTTGTAGTGTAAAATAATTAAACAATCGGAAGTGTATTATTTTAAATTTGCAATGAGAGATACTAAAATGGGTAATGTATTTAAATTTTAATTATAAGTTTGATCAAATTTTGAACTTAATTCGTGCTGAAACTTTCAGAGAAAATGTTTAATCCTTTTTTTTTTCGAAGTTACATCGCAACTCTCTCCTGTAATTTAAACTTGCTCTTGTCACCAAAAGGATGTAGTATTTTTATGTTCCAAACTTATTTTTACTGTGTCACTTAAAAGTGACACTTTTGGATTTGAAAATTTTATCCATCCAGAACGTCGAAAGTTTTTTTTTGTATTTAAACTGTTTCTAAATATCAAAACTAAAATTATTGTTTGAAACTTTGGCCAGGCTATTATTCCTTCCGGCAGTGAAACATTCTGTGTTATCGCCGAAAAGTAAACTTCCTTGTAAATTTCTAGTATGTCAAGAATGCTTCTTTTGAAACTATATTATCTATAGTAGGTACTTCAAGTATTATGGAATATATAAATTTCAGCTTAATACTAATCTGATAATCGTATCTAATACAGCAAGAAGTGTATTATCGGAAAGAAATTAATAGAGTTTTGGGTTTTAATATTGCAATCAAGTTGTTCAAATTTCATAAATATTAAAACTAACGACTTAAAATTACATGCTTAGAAATTCGAAATGGTGTTACTATTTTCATCGTAGTATTAGCAGTTTTGCATATGGGATTATCTGTAAAGGGACATAGCTATTTCCATGATGACATAACAGTTTTTTTTGTCGACTTGTAATCATTTTTTTTAATTAATTTGTTTTGTTCCTTGGAATTGTGCCGCACTAGGTATATTTCTTGTTTAACATATAGATAAACCGGTCACTCGAAATGTTATCAGCCAAGTTCTGTTGATTTATGATAATATAATCGACTATTCGATTTTCCTGATAAATAAAGTTGCAATTATTGTTTTCCTATCAAGTTCTAATTTTCTGAGGTAATTATTATAATTTTAATTTTTATTAGTTTCAACCATCATTTTCTTTAGAAGAAATCTTTTTTCTGAGATTTTTATTTTTTACCATTTTTGAACCGATGCATTTTCAAAATACTGCAATCCTCGTACTTTTGCTTATCTTGGCTGTTGTGCAGACCTTTATGTGATTTAATTTAAAACAAATCCTCTTTGCATCCAACAATTTTCAAAAAAAGACAACTTTTATCACTGAGATATATTTGTAATTCACCTGTTGAAATATCGAAGAAAATTTTTCTTTCTGGTATAAAATTGATCAACTTTGACTTTTTGTCTAATTTTATTTAACTTTAATTATTTGAAATTCTAGTTAGCTATTATTGCAATAAATAATACTATCCTCGTTTACTTATTGTGTGCTGATTTCAATTATTATACCATCGACCCACGCCCTCGCCTCCGCCTTTTACAGCTAGTCAGCAGATTAATCTTGCATTAAAATTGAAATTAAATTAGAGAATTTATAATTTACTTCTTCTTCTTCGGCTTTTCGGAATATCGCCTTACTTTACTATATTAAATCTGCTCCATCTCTCACTTATAATCTACTATCCTCTGTTATATTTTTATTATTTTTTAAATTATATTAAAACGAAATTGCTCATTCAGTACTGCTTGAAGGTCGCACCAGCTTATGATTTAATATATAAAACATATTGTCGTGGTCCAAAATGGCCTTAAATAAATTTAGTATTGTCTGAAATTAAGTTAAAAATCTCGGGTTATTGGATTGCAATAAAACTATACGTTTGTTAGTCAACTACTCATATTAATTTTTAATGTTCTTTCCGGTAATATCTTCTCTTCTCTTCCTTTTTTCAGTCCCGATGATATGGTTTCATATTAAATGACCGAAACAGTTAACTAACAAACGTATAGTTTTATTGCAATCCAATAACCCGAGATTTTTAACTTAATTAAAATTTGCATTGGATGAGATTTTTTAACTATATTGTCTGAAAGTTAAATTCTATTGATTTTTGATAATTAATAAAAAAGGATAAATTCTACACAAAAGTATTTTGATTCCTTGAATCAATTCATGATTTGAAAGAGTTTTATATTAGGCACGACAGGTTGAGAAAAGCATCTGTGTTCTTCAAATTTTTGGTGGTCAATAAAGGAAATCTTTATAAATTTTGTATTTTTAAAATGTAAACATTGTGTTAATTTCTGAAAATTTAAAATTTTGAATTATGGAATTGGTAGACGTGTATTAAATTACCAAAAGTGAGGGTAAATGTTGGTTTTTAAAAATTATTGTGGTAGGTCGTGAAAGGCGACAAAACGATCTCTCCAAAATGGCAGTAGAGCAAGCTAGACGTGTAAGTTTGGGTCCTAAATGAATTTAATTTTTGAGTCCAAAATTTGCGGAAGTAGATTCGAATTTTGAGCGAGTGCTCTTCAAAAAATGTGTCTTCGAACATTGGAGATTGTTTTCAAGTGGTGAAGATCTGGGGAAGCCTCTTTAAAATGATCCGAGAAGGCAGTGTCCTTTGATGAAAATTGAGGATCCAAAAGTGCGATTGTCCAGAAAATTCCAGGTCATACTCCCGTAAATCGACGATATAATGCCGATTTGCATCTTTGCAAAGTAGTTTCAAGTAATTTATGTGCCAAGTAATCTAAAAACGAAATTTTTTAAACATTTTACTCACCTTTGGAGAAAATAAATTTCAAGTTACAATTCACAACAAATTGAATAACATTTAGGGATGTTTATTAAAAGTTTTTAAAAATTTCACCACTACGTTGAAATAATAGAGCAAGTCATACGCGGTTGGTATAATTTCCGCATTTTTTAATAAAATTGATGCGAAGGTTCAATTATCGATTTTTCGTAAAACTAATTTTAATATTTTTTCCTTGATTTTGAGAGTTGAAAATTAGAGAAAGAATTTGAATAGTAAATGTGTGAAGGTGCAACTTTCAACATAGGCGATTTTTTTTATTGATGAAAATTATAATGATAAAACCGAAAATTATAACCGAGGTGTTTTAGCGTGAAATTGTTGATAAAAATTACGAAAATTTAATCTATTAGAAAAATTAAATTATATTTCAGTTTTCAAAAGAGTTAATTTTATTTTCAAAAGTATCACGTGTTAAAATTCTAAACCAATGGCGCCCAAAATTTGAGTCAACAGTAAAAGAGAAAATTGTACCCTGAGTTGAGTCCGAGGCAAAATAAGTTGTCACGTCTACTAGAGTGAACATTTCACCCCATAATTTTACATCGCAATAGTAGAATACAATATGTATAATCTACAATATGTTAGGGCTGGAAATAATGGTATATTAATTACCAGGCGGAGCTAATGTGCAGAAACGAATATTCGTCAGGACGTCTCCATGTTTGCGACGAAGGGTTGTCGGGTTGAATTAAAAATGTGAACTGCATAATCGTGCATAACCTAATTTTACTTTTATGACACTGGCAGGTTTTCCCTTCACATCTACTGCGCAAGAAATTGGCTTCGCCCGGTCATCTTATTTGAAATACGCTTTACATATATTATCTTGATCATTCTACATAAAATTAGCAGTTCGATATAAAAATGAAAAAATGGGTACTTCCTCAAGAGTTTAGACTGTACTGGATATTCTTTCAAGAAAGTATTTTAGATGCTCCGTCATATTTGACAGGTAATCTTGTAGTTAAATATATAACTAAATGTAAAAAGTTATATACACAAATATGCAAAAGACACAATAAAATCTTAAATTACCGTTTTTCTTTGAATTTAGGCATATTTAATTCATATGACCGACATTGTCAAACTATTCAATTTGACATTCAGTCAATGTCCTAAATTAATTATTGTTTCGTTAACGCTGTCGCCAGTTAAAATTCTGGTTGCCATGACGACGTCCGGTTGGGTGGGGTCATGAACGAAATGATAGACTTGGCGTTTCCTCAGAGATACCACAAATCCCACTTTCTTAGCAGAGCCAGTAAATACTATAGTAGAGACTAGAGTGGGTATATAAAAGAGTGAGGTAATCTTTCTGATTGGTCGCGCCATGTGTTTTCTATTAAGCGCGCGAATTTTGAAATATTTTCACGGAAATCATTGAGATTATTTGAGATAAGTATTGTATAATCGATAATAGACGAATGAATTTTTGCACGTCTATGTTTTAGTTTCTAATGAACATTTTTGGCTGTAAGACTACTTCATATTTTCCCTGAAGTAAGATTTTTAGTAGCCATTTTTAAAAATAACATTCACCTCACAATTTTTTTTCTCGTGCTCTGATTTTATAAATGACTACCAAATGGCTGCTTTTCGTTAAAAATATTGATAATAAATTGAAGTTATTTAAAATTGGTTTATTATTAATTCGTGAAAATAAATTTGTTTAATTATTAATAAATTACGAATTAAGGAATAATTATAATGTTATATTTGAGCTTTCGATCTTGCATTAAGACCTTCGTCAGAAAGGTCTTAATGCAAGATCGAAAGCTCAAATATAACATTATAATTATTCCGTAATCGTATATAGTATATAAGTATACCGTATATCGTAATTTATTAATAATTAAACAAAAATTGAAGTTATAGAGAGACATTTTTTATTAGAACAAGTAGAAAATTCATTGTCAGAATAATTGTTTTTATGTGTTTTCGAATGATTTTGAAAATATTAGTGCCCGAATTGTGTAAAGATTGATGCCTGAAGACCTGTTCTTTCCAACATTTGCGTCGTTTCTTTGGCAGTGTTAATTCTATGGGCATATAAACATTTTGCATCCATTAGGTAGCTTGCTGGACTGGCATTCAGATGTGCCTCTACCCTGGTTTTTATGTTAATGATGGCAATTCATTAACTCAAACTGCAAAGATTGATTACATTAAATTTAATAATGAAATCTATTCCGACTTTTGATATTTGGTGTACATATTATACTCTCGGACAGTGACGCGTAGCTTCAAATTTCCGACCGCCTCGCTAATTTTTTGGGGTCACCAGCATAACCGTTAATATTTACTTTGTCACCCAAATTATGGGCTCACTCCTGGACCATAGGCCTCTCCAGTAATGGAGGTTTTGGCTATAACTCACCACGTTGGCCAGACGGGTTGGTGAGTAGTCCGCAAAACTATGTTAGCTGCCTTTATTGCCTTAGCAATGACCGTCCCTCAAAATTTAATGTACAGTGTGGAAGGTTGAAACTGTTACCAATATAACACAAGATATCTAGAAGGGGAATTTATTTTTCATCTACAAATTGATTATACTTTACATTTAATTTGTTTTCTTGAAGATTTTCTACTTTAATTCAAATCTCTCACCCTTTTCTTCCATACGGGCTCTACATCGCTTGAAAAAGGTTTCGCAAGCGGCACGCACTTGATTTTTCGGAATATCATCCCATTGTAGCAATACTTGCTTGAATTGGTCCAAATTTTTAACCTTGTACTTGCACAGTTCTTCCAACATGAATGATTGCTTCTGATATTTCTGGGAATGTCCGATAAAGTCGCTCCATACACCCTGTCATTTTGTTTATTCAGAGGACGTTATAAGGTAAACATTTTCTCATCTGAAAAAATGATATCATGACCACCGTGCTACTTGATTAGCATTCGGCATCTTTTCACTCTTTCGTTCTTATTTTTGAGAGTAAGTCCAGCAACTTTTTGTTTTCTGTAGGCTCGGAACCCTAAATCTTCTTTTAGCAATGATTGCATGGTGTTGTGGGACATATCGAGCTCTTTAGTCATCTGACGACCAGAGCGAGCGGCATTTCTTCGAATTCTTTCTCTCATAACCTTGTCTGCGTGTTATAAAAATTAATTTTTTTCAACTAATGGCTAAATTATATTAAAATTAAAATGACAGCTTATTTCTTTCGGGTGATGTGCTATATCCGACGAATTCCTAGTTTTACCTTCTATTTGCAATTTTTAATTTATCATTACTATTATTTTTTGGCGAGTAAGTGTCAGAATAAGAAAACCGTTGGAAATTTGATTTCGAGAGATATTTTTTTGGATAAATATTATAAATCTTGTAACGAACAGTTATGCGTCATAATGCACAATATTGTACTACATTCTTTAAATTGTGTATTGATTGTATTATACTATATTATAATAGCATGCGGTTTACTAGTTTTTGGTTTGAGTCAGCCAAACAATTTAATCCAATTCACAATATTAGCCCAGAGCTTACAAGATTTTAACGACTTACGACGAGTTCCACCTACAAGATTCATACGAAAGTAAAAATGTTTAGCATTCGGGTATAAAATTCAAATAGTTTCTGCATAAAACGGCAAGAGTAAACTATCTAAGTCTAAGGTAAAAAAAACCTTTTTATTGCAATACTAAAAATTTTAAAGCTCCTAAAAGATTGTATTTCACATGTACTAATTGAAATTGAAGTAATATCATATGAAATTAATATGTGAACATTACAAAACTGAATCTTTGATTACTAATTGACAAGTTTTCTCTCACCTCTGTATTATTAATTCACGAAGAAAATTATTGTCGATTCAATTCAACAAGTCAATTCATCAATCGCTTTTTGGAAATCGACGCATTTTTTATCTGGATTTTCTCTGTAAAAGAAAATGATACGTTTGTCAATATATATCAAGTAGAAATCGCGTTAAATTTATAGTGATTGACATAATGATCGACAACGCCATGTTATAATGGATTGGTTGAACACGTCATTTTGAAATATTTAGTTCGAGAATTATTCAGTTTGATCGACTTTTACACCTTCGCCTGCAGAATTAAGACTTTCTTCATTCGGGTAATATTAGAATAATTTACAATTTGTTCAACCTCCATGCCTTTTGTAGCCGTATAATTACGAGTGAACCTGCAGATTTAATTTGCACTTAATGCACTTTACCTGTCCGGCCGTTCATTAAATTTGCAATGATTTAATTAGACGTTGATTAATGCAGTGCTAAAGTTGAAGTCATTAAAGGAAATCTCTACATCGCAACTAACAGCTGATTTAATTTGATATTGACAACTAAGTTGTTGGAGCATGAAAGTCATGTAGAACTACGATCGACTGCGATACTTTGTTTTGCAAATTATAGAATGTTAGTTTGCACTGACTGAGTTTCTTGATGTTTGGTGCTTTCTACCCCAACCCAAAACAAAGTTGATTGAATATTATAAATTGAAGAATTGACTATTCGTGACGTCTTTCTGCTTTGTGTACCTAAGAATCTTAAAATATTTATCTCGCTCGCGACACATTCGAGTTTAAATGGAAAATATTACCAGCATCGTATATATTAAAATATTAATGGTTCGTACATAATCTAAATAAAAATTATCTCCAAGTGCCATATTGTCACTTTAAAATTTCGTGCGAAGCATTGAAAAGTCTCGTCTCGTGGAAAACTAATTATAAGTTATGCTTTCTAAAAACTACATTTATTATTAATAGCTCCATATACTCTGTAACTTCACGATGGTTTAGTAAGTGAATATTTAGGTTTTCATTAAATTTGACGTTAATTTAACTATTACGCATTCAGCGTTAATTTAAAAAAATTATATAGGGTACTTCAACCCTAAATACTAAATATTTTAGAATATAAACTACTTAATGCCGTTAAACTTAAGCACAGAATTAATAAAATTATAACTTTATTAATCGCATAACTTAGTTGTTCTATTTTAATACGCGTCTAACTTACATAGCTTGTACAAAATTAAAGGTTCTTACACTCGAGACCCAAATGGCACAAGCACTTGCATACTAATTTAAACTTCATTATGAAAATGAATGAACTTTTGGTCAAAATGTAATATTTTGGATGCAAACTTGTTTTTGTATTACGCAATGGTGAGTTTGTTATTGCATTTTTTTTTTTTTATTAAAAAAGCCATACTAACAATAAATTAGTTCCACATTATTTCCCATAAAAATTATTGTATATCTTTTACTGACATTAAAAGCACACGGAAGCACAAAGAGGGCGGCGAACAGCCTATTTTAAAATGTCGCATAAAAGGCATTGATTTGCAACATTTGCGTGCACAATATAAAATATCTTGCCATGAATCATTTGCTTTATTGAAATTTAAATTTAATTTATGACTTTTAATAAGAAGACAAAAGCGATAAAATTATTAATAAGTTCAACCTAACTAAGAATACAATGGTATTTTATTTAGGTGAGAAATGTATAATTAATTTTTCAGTTTTTCAAATGATTTATTCGAATTTTCTGTGCTATGGTAATCTCGATTTAAATCACACGTAACATAGTAGAGCCCAAGATAAGTCGGACTAATTTGTGGTTCGCTGGAAAAAAATATCACTGTATGCACGACCACAAAACAATAAAGAATTAGAAAACATTTAATGTAAAATCGATATGTGAAAAAGTGAAATTTAACATGCTAATAATTTTTAAGGTTATTTTATCGTGAGGTGCCTCGAGGCTACAAACGAAAGCAAATTTCTAATGTCTTGGTAAAAAGCTTGAAATTATCAAGAAGATACTTCGTCTAATCAAAATGCGTATCTAATATCAAATATTTTCACTTCATTACTTTTACGTTTGCTCTTTCTCTTATTAGTTTACACGAGTACGTTGCACTAAGTAAGTAAAAGATTTATTTTATAAATTTCAGCATTTGTGCCTTTTACAGAGTCGCCCCGGAAGTATGTGGAAAAGGAAGTAACAATTCATTACAAAAGTCCCATCAGACAAGAAGTGAAGGAATCACTGAGCGAGGAAGAGTTATCCAGAAGGCAGGCAGAGCACATGAAACGAGTATATGAAGAGGAACGTAGACGAAAATATCTTCAGGTTAGCGATTCTGTGAATGTAAGTAGATTAGTTAATTTATTTCGTTGCGCTGGAATTGGAAACAATTAATTTTTGTAATAACAACTAATAAGGTAATTGTGTTACATTTACGTTACTGCCTCTAAAATTCATTTTTGCCAAGCATTTTCGATGAGCTCATGTAGAATGCTAAAATTATAATAAATTAACTAATTTTGTATGGTGTGTGGTTAAGCGAATAAGTTTGATTTTTACTCTCTAATGATGCAACTTCAGTTGATTAACGATGTAGTATTTATTGTCGGCACTAATTAATTATTATTATTGAAAATTTATGTGAGAAAATTATTATACTTCTTTATCGAATAATGTTGTATTGCAGGAACTGCAAGATATGAACAATAGAAGGCATACAGATAATTTTATTCCCTCGCAAAAATCTCCAATTCCATTAAATAGGTACGACGATTTTCCCGTAGAAGAAATAACCAGCATAAAATCACAACCACGTTCACCAGATTTTCGTTTAGTAGCAAAAGCTTTATATAATTTTATTGGTCAGTCGGCAAGAGAGCTAACCTTTCGTAAAGGAGATGTTATCTACATCAGGCGGCAAGTGGATAAAAATTGGTACGAAGGCGAACACAATGCCGCAATTGGCCTTTTTCCAGCAAATTATGTTGAGGTTAGTAGGTTTAAAAGTTTATAATTGCAAATTGTGGCCCTTCCACAAAAATACTATTTTATCGTACTTTAAGTTTAAGAGAGAAAAATTATTTAACAGAAAAACAAAAACTGTGATTTAAGGACTCACAAAACTGTCCTTGAGCAAGTGAAACGGATATTTGTTGAATTTAAAGTGTAAATTATACTTTCACTGGATTTTCCTTATATTTTTATATTTCTTCTGAAATTTTACCCCATTGAAATGATCCTTATTATTAAAAAGACAAGGGTCGCATAAATTTATATTATAATTTCAGAGGGTTCGCAACAATTCCAGGATTAGTTAATTTTACTTAACAAAAATATTAAATTTTCTCCAATATTGCAAAAAATTGTAGATATTTCTCGACGAAATCCAAATTAAGCACTTGGCTCTGGATACCACTTTATTTCCTGCGGTATTTAATAAAAAATTTTATTTCTTTACCTTTATCGATCAAACATACAAGTAAATCAACAGATTTAATTTTATCTGATTAAATCACGTCACAAGTAAGACACGCACGAAATTACGGTAAACTTTGTGTTATTTTACCTTATATTGAATCAATTTACTTATACAACTAGTAAAATTAATTGGCCCAATAAAGCAAACAAGTTTATCGAGCTTCCCGAGGTTGAAATTGCGAATGTAGCTTGGCAAAAACTCAACCCTTAGTTATTTTTACGATGCTTTCTTTACGAATTCCTTAAGTTGCGACGTAAAGAAGTTACGTCGTTGTAAAAATTTGTCCTGTTGACACTCGGAAACTAAAAGTCACAGTCAAATTTTAACAACGACATACATGTTTCGATCTTATTAGAAGGAAATCACTTAATTAACAATTTAAAAATTAATAAAGTTTGAAGTTATGACTACTTCCAATATACAGGGTGACCCATCTAAATTGAATGAAAACTTTTCGAACAAGTCAACTTTATTTGGAAGGAATATAAAATTAGGACGAATTTCACCCTAAAATATTTAAACGCAATGAGTGGCTATAAATTACCATGTGAAAGTTCTCTAAAAATGCTTTATTTATTTTAGTCTCAATTTTTGAAATCTAATCGTTACTTTCCAAATAAATGCGCTCCGAAAATCAATCAATCAAAAAAGCGGAATAAAAGGTACATTAAAGTACCTCGTTTTATTTCATAGTATTTGTTGTATCCTTGCATCTACTCACCCTTGTTCCACTTAACCCCGTTGGTTGGCCCTTTCATCTAGGGCAGCTGTACCTTTAAGCAGTCCTGATAACCAGGTTTTTGTAAATTTTTGAACTCAGGTGGTTGTCTTGCACATAACTGTAAAAATAAATGCTAGTGATGTTGCTGAGCGTCAGATCCAACCTAATAATTTGTTTGAAAGCTCCTGATTTTCATCCTTTTCTTTATTATTCTCTTCTTCGTCCGGGTCATTTTTATTGTAGATTTGTTCATTTGTTACCAAAAAAAATCAAAAATTCTACCTTTGAATTACACGCACGCATCTGATTTGTTACAACCCCCCCCCCCCCAAGTGGGCCCGAATGCCATCAAGCAGCTCTACAAACAAAGACGTAAGAAGGAAAGAAATACAAGCACGGCATGAATCGCGTGCCGATTCTCATCGATGCAGTCGCTTTGAAGATTTCTAACTAATTGCAACAAGCAAAATTATTTCAAAAATTCAAATGACGTGTAAACGAAATCATTCAAAAACCATAAGTGCTTAAACACCAATCTGATGTCGAAGCCCACCAGTTAGTAGTTGCATAAGCGACTCTTCAACAAACGAAAGCATAATAAACTCTTATTGTTATCTGCACATATAAATCGCTGACTCAGTGCAAGATTTACCAATTTTCCGACCCTTTATTACAAAAAATTTTTGGGGGTGAGTAGTGGTTGGTGATGTAAGGCCGACGAATTTGGTTCACAATGGTGAATCTTGATGCTTTTCCAGCCAGAATTTATTAAATTTATACAAATAATGAACAAAAGTGATTAGAAAAAACAAACGTAAAATTGGTTTAGACCGGATTAGAGATGGTCATTGCCTTGCAGCTAACGCAGTTGGATGCGATTGCGGGACACCGGGTTCAAACCTGGGGAGAGTCAAACTTTCTTATGACTAGTCTCCGTCCTTCCAGTAACGACCATTTGTTTAAAACCATTTTTTTATAAAAAAAAATCAGGACACAGCCACATCTGAAGGCAAGTCTAGCAAGCTACCTAATGGATGTAAACTATTTATATGCTCATGGAACTAACACTGTCAAGCAAATGACGCAGATGTTGGAAATAGCAAGCCTTAAGGCTTAAATTAAGTTGAAGAAAAAACGTAAAATTTTTGCCGGAATGTGCCTATTAAAAAAATTCATAACTTCAAAGTCAACGTGAACCCGAAGTGAAACAGAAAAAAGTAATAAATTAGAAAATGTATGGTAGAAACAGGTTTAACTTCAAAGTTAGGAGTGATTTCGTACGCACATACAGACATTTTTCCAAAAATAGGTTTTGGAAAACTTAAAGCATGAAAATTTATGAAAGGGTTTGGATAACCGAATGTTCAAATTTTGTCCAAAAACAATAAAGAATTTATATAATCATTGTAATCACCCCATATAAGGACGAAGGCCGAACATCTATTATGGCTTGTTTGTATGGTCACATACATATAAATTTGGCCTCACCCAGAGCAGATGAGGCCAAATACCGAACAACCACATTTCTCATGCACCAACTGAGATGCCTAAAAGCGGCCGAAGCAGCAAATAACATCAATAAGTCAAACAAAATTTAATTGCAAACTTACCTAACAAATTCCAAATATCTGTAAAATCTACAAAAGAAAATCAAAATGCTCATTATTTATGTCACTGCCTCGATGTCCTATCTATTTTACGTAAGGGACTATCTAGGGATTTAATCTTCCTTAGTACCAGAACTGTATGCTGTGTCTTCTTCGTTTTCTGCTTGGTCATTTGTCATTAGTTGGTCTTGGAAGTATTCATCTGCAGATCTACATGTCTTGAGTATTCATTGAGCTCGCTTAGTATTTGTTGTAGTTCTAGTCTTTTAGAAGAAGACACAACACAATTGAACGCCGGGAACCTAATAATTGAAAAGTTAAACGCCTACATATATTTTGGACAAAAAATCACTATCTCTAAACAAAATTTGAAAGCCGGCCTAAACAGAAGAATATCCCTAATGTGGGTAGCATTTGGGAAACTGCAAAATGTAATAAAATCTAACATACCAAACACCCGCAAAGCACGAACTTTCCGACGATGGATGTTATAGCTGGATGATGATGATGAGTACCAGAGCTACCTTGTGCTTGTGCAATTTGCAGATGATTTACACGTTTTGACTTAGGTGATGGTCCAGCAGCTAACTAAAAAAGAATTACCTAAATGACAGCCCTCTAAATAAAACACAAAGATAACATCTTTCAGATAACAGATCCTTGCTTCAAGCTTCAATGTTTAAATTAACTGTGAATGGTGAATTCCATTTCCCAATTGAAACAAATAAAACTCCTGAACGCGCGATTACAAAAATTATGTCACCTGGTCTTTCCTATGTCGTTAGCTGCCTCGACCACTTGAGATATAACGGTGACACAATCCCATCATCAAAGATCACTCGGTACTGAAAATGGGTTGGGCACAGTTTACAAAAATATTATTGTAAGGTGTTTTGTTAAGGAGAGATGAGCAGAATCATTTAGACCCACATCAAATCACTTGAAAAACAAATTAAACTACAAAGTAGATAACCAACCAATCCTAAATAAATATTTTCATCGCCGCTTACCCTACTCAAATAATATATCCTTAAACAGAATAAAAATGGGTCGTAGCTGTTGATAAAGGTGTAACCTAGGGATGTCAAAGTTTATACAAGTAAAATACATAACCAATCAACATTAGGTATCCATAAAATTAACCATAATATGGTAATAGAGAAAGACCACCAAATCATCAATTGTATAAAAGATTTCCATATTTAGAAAAATACTTGAACAGGTGTAATAGTAAAAAAAATTCATAGACCAAACCTTTGAAGCTAACTAAACAAAATTATTTAATTAAAACTGTTTACAGCTTTTAAATTAACACTAAATGAATATAAAGCGCACCACAAATTCAAACACAACGAAAAGTCAACTTTCAACAACATAAAAGTTGGTAATATTTAAAAATATTAGTAAATACTGATTTTAAGTTTAAAACTGACATTTGTGAGGTTACAAACCCGATCAATCACCTCCAGAGCTCAGGAGTTTTAAATTGCCAGTTCGTAATTGATTAAAACCAGTTACACTATCTAATTTGCTAATGGTATTAATAATTTATTTTCGTTGTGGTAAAATTTAATCCACTAAAAAAATCGAAATAAACACTGCTATTCTGTGTAGCCGTGCGATTAAACATTTTCTTTTTTAATATTTCAGATAGTGCCATACGATGGTATTAAATCGACCCCCAGAAAACCACACGAAGGCCAAGCAAGAGCCAAATTTAACTTCATAGCTCAAACTCACCTAGAACTATCCTTAGCGAAAGGTGAATTGGTAGCCATCACCAGAAGAGTCGACGATAACTGGTTCGAAGGAAGAATTGGTACACGTAAAGGTATATTTCCTCTTAACTATGTGGAAGTGCTAATTGATCCAATGGCACCGCCACCACCGCCTTCTTCAAGTCATAAACCTGCAGCTTCACCGGCAGCTCATTCAATTTTATTAAATGGTTCGGCGGGTGGAAAAGAATCAATGGGAAGTCATAGTTACACACCAATAATTCACCAACACAATTTTACGTCAACTTATCGTGCCAAACCATCACATCCTGCTGGAACAAATTATGGTTCCTTAACCAAATCGTTAAATAATTCCAAAAATCCTATCAATGAAATACTGCACATCGATACAAATTCGGAATCAATACCGTAAGTTTTATTACCACTTAATTTTGTTTGTAACTTTTGAAAGAAAGATGTCTGGAAAAAAATACTTTAGGGGCGAAGGATAATAAATCTTACTAAATGATAAAAATCCATCTTTGTAAGTTTTGTTACGACCATTGTAACCTTACAGTTGAGCGAGTGCTGTTTCACTTAATGACATTAGGAAGTCACCATAATAGAAGTAAATAGGGTAATAGTTTCTGGCTCATATAACTTTCTTTATTTTGTTATTGTTTTTACGGACCCATTTCATGTTTACATTTTCATTTTGAAATCCACTAAGTGGCAGAAAACAAAAGTGTTATTGTTACGTTACATAATTGGAAGAAGTTTGAATAAGTTTATTTTAAAAAATTGGTGTGCGCGTTTAGGTCAATTTAAAATACTTAATTAAAATTTTTGTCTCATATGGATTTTTGCTTTAGAGATTAATTAAATCAACCGTCGCGTCGGTTGGCGCCGTACTTTTGCTACAGATTTAAATTAACCATAACCCAGAACAGTAGCATAGAACTGTAAACCACTAGTGGTTGGGTTAGTTCTAATTTCACATCCACCTATGGATGGATGGATGGATGAGAGCATTGTTTATGTTCAATATGTGAATTTTTATTTATATTGGTTAATTTTTCATGGCTTTTAAATATAATCGTATTCCTCTAACCTGGCACTTACGTCACCCCAAACCAACATTTTGTTTGTCAAATTAGCGCATGCTGAGAAGTGACAAAACTAAAAATCAGAATGCTAATTATTTATAGTTATCTACAGTAAGCTAAATTGACGTGGTATCAGGTATCAGGAGGTTAGAACTCTACATCAAATTTAATTTTCCTTCACCATTTTAGTGGATTTTCTCAAAAGATTTATTAAACAATTTGAATTAAAAAAAATTGTAATGGAAACATAATATAACTAAAAATGATTTACGATATTATTCTCATCATAAGATTTATTTTTGTATGACAAATATTATAAAAAGTTGAATCAAAGTTAATTCATAAATAATTTCTCAAAGTTGCATAATTTTATAACGTTTGATAGTTTTGTTCTACAGAAGATGATGAAATGATGGTTTACTATGACTAAAATATGTTTAAAATCTTATCATTGTTCTGCATAGAATCCTAAAGGTCAGATTATATTTTATTATCAAAATTTTTTACATGTACGAAAGAGCAAAGTCATGGTTGATTATAATTTTTCAAATTTAGTAATGTGAAATTGATTTAATATATTATTTTAAATTGTTTAATACTATTAAAATTCTTTGCAGATACCGAGCTTTGTACAAATACAGGCCTCAAAATGATGATGAACTGGAGTTGATGGAAGGTGATCTGGTATTTGTGTTGGAAAAATGTGACGACGGTTGGTATGTAGGTTCAAGCCAAAGAACAGGAGCTTTTGGCACTTTTCCAGGAAATTATGTAGAACGAGCTTAGCATACAAGGGGAAAATCTATTTTTCACAAATTAAAAAATTATAAATTATTTCGTTCAACATAATTTAAAATTTATTGTAAAATTTGTATTATTGGATGATTGAGTGTAAGCCTTTACGTTGAATTACTGCCAGTTTTGCCAAAAATTTTTCAAAGCGTTGCTCTTTATGTTGAACTTTGTTCTTTTCATTAAAATTTGTAACTACATTTCAAATATTGTTATACTACAAAAAATATATACACCGATATTATAAAATATAATATACTATAAATGTCCAAATTGAAAGAATTGCATGCAACTCAGCTAACAATGCGTTCATTGCCTATACAATAATTAAGATTTTTATAACCAAATCACTCATGATAGATTTTGTATGTTTTCCAATTATTCAAATTGTTGTAACAATTTTAAAAGTTGCTTCTAGTTAAATTACACTCATCACAAATTTAGGCAAAAAATCTAGTCATTAGCCAAATAAATGTAGTTTTACTTACTTATAATTTTACCAAAAAATGTTGCTTATAAATTGATATGTATATTAAAATAAAATGTAAATTAATAAATTGTTATTGGGGCGTTAATAAAAAAAGCTATATCAATTATAAAACGCAAGTTCTTCCAAATAAAATTATCAAATATTATCAATATAAATCATTTTTGCATAATTGTACAAATTATAAATTTAGCAACTTTGACCTAAGATATTATTATAAATTTTGTAGATAATCACTTCAAATATTTACCTAACAATTATATAATTTTCCATATTATATTACTTATGTACAAAGAAATTGTTAGAAAAAAAAAGTCAGCACGAATTAAACATCTAATGATAACTTTATTGAGATTAGTAATTAAAAAAATTAATCTGTACAATAGTTTGTAATGTAGAAGGCAAGTCAATAATTGTGTTGCTCTATCTGTGTAAGTCCAATTTACATAATAAGACTTTTGAATTAGGAGTGCCTTTTTGGAATACAAAACCCTGTAACCTTGTTGTTTATTATTAATGTTTAAGTTAATCAAAGTTAGATGAGAAAATACTCGTACAGCTTCATAAAATACATTGCATATATTTAATGTTTAAAATAATGTTTTTTGTTTTATTTATTTATAACATTGTTTTTCAATAAATGACACTTTAATTAATTTTTATTATTTTTTTTACAATAAAATTTTTTAATCCATTTTATACCTATTTTATTGTTGTTATTTCATCATCTGAAAGCAGAGAAATATGATGGCATCTATTTCATTGTGATTAGAAAAATTCCTCTTCTCTTTATCATAAAAGAATTGGTAGGTATAATAAGATAAGTAACGCGTCTGTTATTTCAAATTCTTTAATAAGAAGAATAACTTCTCAAGTCTAGACGATTTGCTAAAATATGATATGATAATAGTAACATATTTTTATGATATCTCCTTTTTATTGAGTCTACATCACAAGGGATTTGACCTTGATGTTTTAAATTTCTAATTTCCTGTATAATTTACAAATTGGTGGTGATTTTTAGGTCGTAAAAAAATAAAAGCTACTTTAAAGCTAAATAAAGGCTATTAAATTTTAAAGTTGGTGTTTTGTATTTTAGATGAAACAAAATGTCAATAAGGTAGTATAATGAAATTTTAATGACCTTATATATTTTTACTTTATAGATCAAAATTGCTGTAACAAACTGATCCTTTTCTACTATTTAGATTTTTAATGATATTTTAAACAATAATAAATATAAGGCCATTAAAATTTTATGTTTTAATTGGTGGGTATCATTCATTACCTAAAACCAGTGCCGGATTAACACAGTAGCAGAAGTAGCAAATGCTACGGGCCCCGTGTTTCTGGGGGCCCCGCGCTCGGCAGATAAGTGATTTTTTTAAGGATAGGGTAATAAAAAGCTGATTCCGCGTGTTTAGTTAGAAAAGGGCTAAAAAAAACTCATTAAAATATTAGGTGGGCCCCGCGACTACATTTGCTACAGGCCCCGCGCTGGCTTAATCCGGCACTGCCTAAAGCTACAAAACATTAACCTAAGATAGCCTTTATCGTAACTTTTTAGTTGCCTTCTTTTGAATATATACATTTATTGTTTTTTATTTGTTTTTAAATTAAATTCCTTTTTTAAATCGCCACATCCGCAAAAATTAACTTACCTATTGAGGGACCCCATCATAGTAGACATGTGCCTTTTGTGCTTATATGGTAACACGCCCCTGTGATGATTACTTATGGTAATTAGTTTCACTATTTTTCTTTCTCCTTCGTTTTTCTTTCTCACTAGATGTGTCTAAATCATATTCTGGATTAACACAGTGGTCAGATCACAGACATCACAGTGGGTCGGATTAAAATATTTTTGGATGAAACTAAATTAAAATTTCGGGAAAAAATGTAAATTGTTAGTAAAATGATGACAAAACTTGTACATCATCGAACAAATAGACATAAACCTTAAACCTATCTTTTCTCGCCATGTCCCTAAAAGCAAATAATTGTTGAAATATATATTTTAATTCATTGCTTGTGATTCTGTGGAATTTTGAGCTTTAATTTATCAAATCACTGATAGGACAAGGTAGAAAGGCTATATTATAGAGAATTAATCAAAGTTGGTGTAAAATACCTAATTTGGAAATAACTCACATTAATATTGAAATAATTGAACTACCTAATTAAAATCACCTCATTAATTTCTTAGTTAAATTCCCTATTAATTTTAGGTCTCGAGATATTTAACAGTTTTTCCCTAGTTTATCAATGGTATTTTTCTTTACTACTTTTCAGTTAATTTGTCAATTTAATTCTTTAAAAATTTGTAATTTGAAAATTTTAAATCAGATATTTTGATTTCCACCCTACGAAACCATCCCAATTTATATAGGAAATTTTTTCTTAAATTTTTTTATAATCTTCAGCTCATTTTCTAACCAACTAGTAATTTTTTGAGTAGTACCTATTGGCTTCAAATATCTTAATACGACCCATTGGCAACGTGCGCCTGTTCAAAATTTTAGAAGTCAGTTTTTAATCCCATTTCTACGAAGGCTTTTTTTAATTATCAATTCCCACTTCAACGACGCAATCTCATTTGCAATGGTTTAAACTATTCGCTATGGCGAAATTTACAGTCCTTTTTAGCAAAAGAGTAATTCTGCAATCAATTATTGAAAAAATAACAATGTAAATTTTCATTCTTAAACGTAACAATGGAAAACAGGAACTATTTCGTAGAAATAGTAAGAAATTATGAAGCTAGTTTTTCTTTGTTCGAGTTTAACGTGCGGGACACCCAGAATAGTACCTATGGTTAGATGTGGATTCATCGCAAATTTTCCTAATTATAATTTTGTTATAACTCAAAATACTGATCATCGGAGATAATAAGGTTTGAAAATTTGGAAAGCAACTAATAATTTAAAGAAACCTCTCAAATCGTTTTATCAAATTTATTCAGTCTGAGGATGTTTATTCCATAAGCTTTCGAGAACGTCCCAATATTTTACCTTCTCTACGTTTTACTTTTCAAAATTGATTTAATTTTGTGTGCAATCTCTTTGCTGATCCTTTATTTAAGTTTCGTTGATGGGTAATGACGCGCATGACTAGATGAACGAGATTCCATTCGTCTCAAAAAATTACAAATTATCGAGTGATCATTCGAAATGCAAATAATGATTAAATGAAAGTGCTTGAAAATCGTGTACAGGTGGACCAATGAAAACGAAGCAAGACCGTATGATTGACAATCAGGTGGGGGAATTTAAAAACTGTAATTTGTTACTATTAACATTTACTTTTACAATGGCAAAATCATGTGTTATGTCACATCCGATTTTGATGTAAATGTTGGCGACAGTTGCCGAATTCGGCCCCCGGCCGAATTAGTTGGACATATCGGGATATGTCCGTGACAGAAATGCCAGATGCCGAAATCTGGCATCGGACTATGTGAATTTAGACACATCGCAAAATGTTAGATTACGCTTTGGTCATATGACAAACACGATTATTTAAGTATAATAAAAAGGCTTTATAGGGACTAACGCAGGGATGAGCGACCTTTTTTTGCAACGGGTCACTTACAAATTCAAAAATGTTGTGCGGGCCGGACGAAGGACCGTATATAAGGGGGGGGAGGTTCAAACAAACAAAAAATTTTTCTAAAAGGCAAATGTTTGATTCTTTTGCCGCAACTGTTCGCAAACTAAAGTTTTTATCAATGGGTACTTCCGAAGATGTCAATGTATTCGTTTGAGAAGGCTGAAAAAGAACAATGGTATTAAATTTTTCGCCGGCTTCTTTCTTTCTCATGCTATCCTTGACTTGATTTAAAATATTTAAATACTGATCAACGGTTAGTACGGTGGTAAAATTATTACCGCTACTTTTTTCAATCAATTCAAGAAGCTTCTTTTCAAACATACACTTGTCAATTACATATTTTTCACTCTCCATAATTAAAACGATTACTTGCATTAAAATTTTGTATTTACGGTACAAAAACCACTAAAAATCAAACTGCATTTGTTAAGGTTATGTTTAGATCGGCATCAGCTCATTATGTATATGCGCATGTCGGGTGTATCATTATTTCGGCATCTGGCATTCTGTCACGGACATATCCCGATATGTCCAACTAATTCGGCCACGGGCCGAATTCGGCATCTGTCGCCAACATAAATATGGATAAACCTTTCCACACTGATGATTTTCAAGACCGTTCTTTTGGATGTGATTGGGCTAGATAGTAGATAGGCAGTGATTAATCCAATCATGTGTGTCAATAATTCTAGTCTCATTCTACTAATTAAGTCGTTTGTTGCAAATAGGTAAGTACTACAAATTCAATTTTACGAGATACTTAATTTAAAGTGTCTGCTGTGTGTAAAATTGATCGCAAAATTGTATTTTTTGCCATTTCATATAAAGAAAATATATTTCTGAAGAAATGTGAAAAAAATATACAATTTAGAGATCAATTTTACAAACAGTACGCACTTTAAATCAGGTATCTCGAAAAATTGAATTTGTAGTACTTACCTTTTTGCAACAAACTATTCAATTATAGAAAAACTATTTATAATGGTGACAGCTTTGATATTTTAGAGCATTGTCGGATGGTAAATTTTATAGATACTGGAGCTAGGTTTCTGAGAAGTTTAGCGTTAATTTAACGCCTCATCCTAGATTAAGTATTAATTGCGAGTTAAAAGTCGCAATTGATAATTGCAAGTGGCAATTGTGACTTTGAAGTGTCAAGAAACTTTTTACTTAATGTCCTCAGGACGCCGTCATACATTTGAGACAAACTATTATGTTCAAATAATCCAAATTTGATTTCAAAACCTATATTGGTTATGTATAATATGAACTTTTCAAAATTTCTCAACCATTTTATTAAAACGAAGCTCTAGCATTAGTTGCTTCCTTCGCAACTTCTTCCACTTCACTTACCACTTCCATGATAGCCTCTTGACATTATTTTATTTTTATTAACGTGGAATACTACTTTATATTCCTGGAAATGAACCAACTTGTGGACAATTTTTTTGGATTGGAAAAGAATTTGTATTTGCAAAACAAAATTTACCACATGTTTATACATAATGTATTAAGGTACAAATATATTGCGATGTTAAGGTGCTCGTGTCTTAACATCACATACCTATTAATTCAATCAACTAACCTAATCAACTCAATCGCCCTCTTCGTTCTGCACAGACCTCAAGAACAAACACCAAGATTGTGTCCTCCTGATCCAATGCAAAAATAATGTCAATCTTATGTATGACGAGATGTGATTGAATAACAATTTTATTTTTTTTAATTTAATAATTTATTTAAAGAAAAAATTCTACACAATTTTTTCCCAAATTATCGTTCAACACAACAAATTCTAAAGTTTAAAACACACATATAAAAATCAATAAATAATTTACCCTGGTATCCCAGAGTCGGTCCAGTCTTCAAGCTCCATCAGTAACGCTTTTCCATAACAACTGCTCCAGCCTATTTCTCCAACACTTTCCAATTTAACTTTGATTTTCGATTCCAATTTTTCCTTCTTATCCAAATTTTTCTTTGTTTATTTCTTGTAGGGATTCACCAAAATTTTTCACCCAATTCTTCGCACTACCTTCCTAGTAAGGATAACTTTCCACTAACGGCGCCCCACTTTCACACTGGCCAATATATTTTGGAACTCCTTTCCCTTTACGTTGGAGGGATAAAATCTGACCTGACTACCAACTTCTCCTTGGAAGGATCAAATGTAACTTTAACACCACCTTGGAAATGTAAATTGTTACTAACCACACGTTCACCTTGATGAGCCAAATTGTGACTCGACCTCTCCCTTGAAAAGGAAGAAGGGCAAGGGGAATTATTACTGCCCACTTTTCATTGATTTACCTCTGGTTATTTATGTTTTTCTTAGCAACCGTCCTCATTACGATTTAGTCCTGTTGATTCTATCCAAACTGCCTACTTTTTCTTCATAATTTTTTCTGGTCCATAGAACCGTCTCCGGGATACCCTAGGTTACGTTTATACAAAAAAATTTTATACTATTCTTTTTTTTATCCAAGTTGTCCTTGACAACTTGATCTCTGAACTTCACTCACATCTTGTCATTCTTTGATTCTTGGAAACATACTGTTCGTTTCAATTAAAGCATGTCCTCGATGAAGAACGCTTTGGTCAGTTATCATGGCAATATATGATTTTTAATACCTAGAAATTAGTAGTCGTAAAAATGATTGATTGATTTTAGTTTCCAGCTAAAAGTTTACAAAAGTCCTTTATTAATTTTACATCAGGGTTTTTAAGCTTACCTTCCCAACTGCCCTGGAGTTGCTTGTAGTGATTCTTCAATTTCATCCATGATTTTACAAGAATCAGCAAGAGGTAAACCGAAGATTTCTAAAATGTGTTCAAATGGCAGGTTGGATTTTGATTTTTACACCATTTTCAAATTATCAAACATATAGCTAGTCATTTCTGGTATCTGTCCTGTAGACACAGTACTATTTTAGTTACACTTATTTATTATAAAATCCCATGATAAATATGGGGAAAGCTTTTCAAAAAAGCATCTCGAACGACAATGTTCATTTTTACAGTTAATAGGCAAAACTGTCACATTTGGGCAGATGAAAATCCAAGCGCGACTGCGGATAAACAGATGAATTCACGAAAAGTTACAGTTTGGTGCGGTTTCTGGGCTGGCGGAGTCATTGAAAATAAAGCCGACCAATTCGTTATCGTGACATAATTATAAACTTTATTTTGCCTGAATTAGATGATGTATGATAGCTGTGGACGATATGTGATTTCAGCAGGACAGTGTCACATGCCACACATCATACATCTGGTGTATACTATAATAATCCAAATAAATTTGAACACCCTTTAGTATTTAATATGGTATATTAAAATTTTAAAATGGCATTTAATATAATTTATTCTAAATGAATTTTTATATTTTTGAAACAAAAATACTCTTGGGCCTTTTCGATTCATTTCGGACAATTTTATTGCATTGATAATATTTTGTAAATAAATTTATTTATGCTAATGTAATAAACATTATTAGTAAAAATAGTATTCTTATTTTAGGAACACAATTTTTGGTTTTAGGACCAAATGAGAGGCGGTCGGAGCTTAGCGGTCACGCGAGTTGACAATGAACGCTAAATACCCGGTTCGAATCCGAGTAAAGTAAGAACTTATTCTGGCCGTCTCTCCCTCGGCAGGCAATGGCAAACCACCGGGGTGTAATCTGCCAAAAGAAACCTTGTCTTAGGGTAAAAAAAAGGACTTAGTACGAAACATATAAAGTACATAAATCGTCCCCAAATTAAAAGGTTCACCAAACCCTCTTTAGGGTAAAAGGACCGAGAAAGAAAGAAAGAATTGCGTTTTAGGATCAATAATTGCGGTTTAAGCATTAGGCAAAATAAAATAGGTCTCAAAAAAACAGATCTCAGTAAAGATAATTTGCATTTGCCTAAATTTAGATTACAGAGGCATATTACCTAGATTCCGCTCTACTAAATATAAATAAAAATTTTTTGGATAAACTCCCAAATGACAGATCATATCGGAAAAAAGTTTTATTTATATACTAGTATTGTATCAATAATAATTGACAAATACCTCTCAATATATTTTCGAGTCTTTCCAAGTATAAATACAGAATTTGGATAAACTCCCTAAAGATCATATAAAAAATTTCCTATATTTATTTTTTTATACATTGACAAGGTTTCATTTATGTTGTGTCAATTTAAAAATATCTCTCAATATTAAAGTTACATATTTTTGGGTATTTCCAATTATAAATAAAAAATTTCGATAAACTCCTAAATCAAAGATCATACCGTAAAAAATTTGCGTTGTATCTTATTTCTACATCAACATAATTATTGTTTTGATTTATGTTGTATCAGTTGAAAAATATTTTTCATCAAAAATAAATTTTAATCGAATTTTTACGTAATAATGTAAGATTACAGAATTTTTTTATTTTTTGAAAAGCTACAACAGTCAGTGGCGTGATGTGATCGCTAGTGAGTTACGGAACGGAAATTCTAAGTTCAAATAGCGGACTTCACAGAATTTCTTAGTTTGGCCATCCGAATCCGCACACTGTGGTGTGAATCCAAGAAACGTCCATCACAATCCAATATGGGCTTTCAGTACAAGTGTACAATCAATAATTTTTTTTAAAGTGGGAACAATTCGCCTTACTTTATTAAAAATTTGTAAAAGAAGGCAAAACTATGATTTCATTTTCAAGGAAATTTTTAATCTCACCTGCTTGATAAGTTAAGAAATCTTAGGTGTAGAGTAGACGGTCAGTTCTCGTGTGTCTGCAGACCTAGCATGCTGATAATGGATAGATTATTTTATTATACTTTTCAAAACTTATCTTATTCTGTCTGTCTACTGATTTTGCTTATTGTATTTATCACACACAACACGAGACGAGTTTTTAATTACTTTCCTCCTATGCTGAGAAAATTTTTGAAATTATGTCATAAGATGAAAATAAGTTAAATAATTAATTGTAATCGATTTCTCTGAAAACTTATTACATACAACAGTTGATTTGCTATTAAGCAATGAAAAAAATGATAACTATCTTTCAAAAATCTGCGGATAGTAACTAAAACATCATAATAAATGTTAACAACATTTCTACATAAATTTATTGATTATAAAATTTACTTATGTGTACATATTGATATTTTAACATAAAAACAAATTATGCAAATCTTAAAAATTTTTATGAATGATATCATAACTAAAAGAACATTTTTATTATTAAATCTAACCATTTTATAAACGGGATAAACCCCCAAGATTGAATTAAAATTAAGCAGTGAAATTTAACTTCTCGAATAACTGTAAATAAGGTAGAGTTAGAAGAGGGCTACACACCCCCAAGGTCTGATTTAGCATCTCCACTCGCGAAATGGAAATAATAGGAGGTTCACTCCCTAGCAACAGGAGAACAAGAAGTGGCCCACCTAAACAGAGCGAATAAAGTAAAACTAGGGAAAGCAGCTAATAAAATTTAAATTTTTTAAATTCGAAAGTGTGAAAAATAGTGTTTTTAATTTGACATCCCTTGAACGTAGGGCGAGATAAGGATTGATGAAAAATAAAATTACGCAGCGAAAATTAAAAGACAAAAAGGCAGCAGCATTTGAAGATTTTCTGCATTTGTGTCTTTGTTTGGTTTTTACATAAAATCTTAAAGGCTTACCGAAATTATTGACTAAGGCAAACATTTTTTCCACCAATAATTTGTTCCATTATACAATATCGAAACAGATTAAAAAAACACTCTTTACTAGAGGTTCACTTTCAGTTTTATCACCTTTAAAACCACCCCTTATCTCCAGGATTTTCTCACGGGTTTCTCGTTTGGTGACTATTTTTTTCAAATTTAGAGATTTCCAAAAATTGAATGAGAAATTGTGAAAAAGTTCAATAACGACAATTCGATTTGTTTATTCCATAAAAACTGGGTCGATATTACAGGTATAAAAAAGCAGTAGGACAAAAAAATAAAGTATCTTAAAAAATCAGAGAAATCAAAGAATTACTGCTAATAGCACTGGTAACTTATCATTATTTTGGGGGAAGAACAGCTACTTAGCCGCTCGTTGTGCTATAACCATCAACTAAATCTAAGGTCAATATTTTTGATTTATGTTCATATCCGACTTAAACCAGTTAGCTAGATTCGAATAATTGAGCTTTAAGTGCAAAAACCATAAATTATCAAATAAGGTCATGTGATTGTTATTATTTATAATCAAATTTGGAAATCAATTTTTCAGTTACTTCCAAAAACTCATACAGCATCTCGGAGATACTGCACTAATTTTAGTCATGTTCATTTACAGTTGTTTCTTTAAAATGGGGTACAACACTGAAAACTGAAAATGAAACAATGGAAATTCTAGCTTTAAATAATAAATTCTAATACATAGAATGCAGAGTATTTCTCTTAATTTGGGATTATGATGTAATTTATTATAGTACCTGGAAGTTGATCAAATCATGTGCATTTTAGTAAAGGTGAAGATATTTTTTATCAACAGGTCAAGGTTGTGTTAAATTGTTTGTAAAGCAATTTTCTACTGTTTATAGTAACAATGATAATTATTATTAAGACTAATAAAAATATAACTCTCAAATCATCATAAATTGCTTTAAATAATTACACATTAGTAAAAATGTACCATATTTTGAACGCCCGTTTCGCTTAATATCTTTTATTTTCTTTGAAAAAAGTGTTTTAAGCTTTTCCTGGGAGCTTTGAGAGGAGTAACCGATAAGTAATTGTGAAATTTTGGACTTCACGTATTATGCAAAACTGATTCGGTATATTGCAAAGATTTTTTATCAAAGATAAGAGTAAAAGTGTGACTACGCCACATATTTTTCTCTCCAATGTGATAAGATTTATTTTGATTAGTTTTGTAAGCTTTTTGTATCATTGTCATACATACGCACGAGTATCAAACATTTCCAATGATGTATACAGAGGCGGATTTAGCACCTGAGAGGCCCCAAGAGCAATTCAAATTTGAGACCTTCCTTTAAATATTTTCACTACCCCTACACCCTACAGTGTGCATTCTACGCACACGTTTTTAATTCTGGTATCCAAAAAAGCTGAATTTTGAGGCCCCCTTGATTTATGAGTTTCACACAATTAGTGCATGAAAAGCTGTTATAGTCCTTGCCAAATATCTGTGCGTCTACGTCATAGTTGAAAATGGTATGAATCAAGCTGGAAAACATGAGTCAAACGAGTGCTTTTTAAAATGCATCTTTTTTTTTAATTTAAGGACGTTCATACATGAGGCTTGTTAGTAGATAAAATTATTTTTTTTACTGAATTGTGTAGTTCAATTATGTTGCTTTTGGATTCTCTAAAAATAAAAACCTGTTACCGATAATTTCAAAGAGTAATTATTGATTAAAATTCAAATTTTTAACATAGGATCTTATGGAGAATAGAGTTTTCGTGTATTTAAAATTATAAAAAACAATATTATTCAAGTAGATATCGTAATATATAATGTTTATAAATATTCTTTAAAGTATATAGTTTATATAATTGCATTAAAAACAGGGTGTTACCGAACATTTCAATTAATTATTAATTATTTTCATAAATAAAACTAAAACTATTTTGTTAGGTTAATCGTCATAATAAAACTGGCAACAACGCACAATAGAACAGTGACGTTTTTTTATGTTTTGACAAAATGACGAAATTTATGTTTTTGGGAAACAAGACACCATGATTGTTTCTAACATTATAATGATTATTACTATTCATAACTGATAGTAAAACTAATAATTTATGTAACTGTCAACAAAACAACTTGATACACTGACATACAGTTCTAGTATTTTTTATTTGAAAACCGCGGTGTAGCCAAATTTAATACGTAATTTAAAATAAGTCAAATTAATTACTAATTTATAATACTGATATTTTACAATAAATATCGAAAAAGTATTTCCGATATTCAAAACAAATTAATAAATCATTATATGATTTTGGATATATTTGAAAATTTTTCCAAAGCCCTAAATAAATTTCTTAACAAATTAGTACTCAATTGATTTCAAAGTCGCGTTCGTACGTCCTTAATGTAACTTTCTCTCTTCGCCACAACTTGTCATAATATAAATGTCACTGTAACAACTACTTAAATCAAAAATCTGTACCCATTATTTATGGTAATAGCTCAGACATACTAATTTTTTATTGCTTGTTTCTATAATGTGCAATATTATTAACGTACGACTATTATTAATTTCGGTCAACAAGACATGCAAATGTTTTTGTACTCTTTTTACTAAAGCAGAACGACATCCTACATTATATTCAGTACGTCATTTCTTAATCAGAAATTAGTGACGTAGACGCACAGATATTTGGCAAGGGCTTTATGCCAATCGATTTTTCCACTCGATTAACCAAACTTCTAAGCACAAATATGTTTTGACATATTTTCCAACTCCTATTCTCCACATGATCATTAAAATTTAGGGTAGGATCTAATTTCTAACCCCAAAAATTTAACACTGCTTGGATTTGTATGGGGGTCGAGTTTTCTTAGGAAGAAAATCATTGTTTGTGTTGTACCTGTTGGTTGTTTTCAAACCATTCTTTCATAGTATTCCGTTTTGAATCTGTCTCTTCCATCAATTTATTCAACACTTTGTTTTTGCTTAGCATGGTGGTGTCATCGGCAAATAGTATTAATTTATTGCTGCTGTCTCGAATACCATTATCAATATAAGATCTATATCATTGATGATATAGATCAGAAACATTAATGGACCCAGCACTGAACCTTGCAAGACACCACTTGTGAACGGTTTTGTTTCGGAGAGTTCGTCTTCCTATGATGTTCTCTGAAATGTATCGGATAAATGCTCTTTAAAAGATTGAAAGCTTCTTGTTCCAGGCCACTGGCTAAGCTATCAACTCAATTAAGCATTAATTAAAAAATTTAATGAAGGAGACAAAGAGTTCAGCCCTGCCGTTCCGCGACAGCCAATAAGATCATGATCAAGTTCCAGGCCACATTATTTGAGTTTCTGCAGAAGGATAACATGGCAGACGCAATCGAAAGCTGTTGAAAGGTCACAAAAAGTAGCGCCTGTATAATCTCCTTCTTTGAATACTTTGATCACGTAATCCATTAACAAGTTTATTGCCTCAGTTATGGATTTCCCTCTTCTAAAGCCAAATTGACAGTTGTTTATTATCTTATTAGATTCTGAATAGCTTCGTAACTGACCCTCAAGTAAACATTCGATGATCTTTGATATTTTCAGAATCAAGGAAATCATTTTTATCTGATTTTTTACCCTTCTTAAAATGTGGTATAACTTTTGTTATTTTTAGACATCCGTACACAATACAGGCGAGTCATTCCATATGAAATCATCGAAAAATATAAAAATTGTTGCTGCACTATTTTATATTTTGCTCAAACTTTGTGAGAATGTTCTTTAGGATACCAAAGACCAAAATCAGAAAGGATTTAATTTTCACACGCGCCACGTCTGGTCCACATAAAATAAAGTAATTGAATAGCCTTATTTTTGTACTTTACGGTTTTAGCTGTAAAAATTTTTCTATTGAAAATGTCTCCCCGACCAAGGTAGCATTTTGAAGCTGAAAGATGGTAATTTCTAAAAAAAATATAAAAACTTTATATAATTTTAATACCTAAAACATAACATGGTATTGAAAATATGTTTAATTTAATGATATCTTGTGATTTTCAATTGACTCCAATGTCTGCGCTGTTGAATGTAAAAGTCTAATCATTCTCAGATATCAAAGTGCACATATCCTAACAGAATAAAAAAATTTAAATTGACTCGTTTAGTCAACTCGTTATGAAAAATCTTTGTTTGAAATGTTGTTACAGAACTTAAAAAAAACTTCAAGGTTCGTTTTGGGTTTTCGTCCTCTCGCAGATGTACAGGCGTTGAAAGAGAAGCAAGAAATATAGCGATTTGTTTCTTTATTCGGTTTTATTTTTTGTTAATTTTTTTTTATAAACTTTTATAAAATTTTTATACTGGCCTCAGTAGTACTCAGGTCAGTATAATAATATATGCAAAAATAAACAAAAATCGAACCCGGTTTGAATCCGAATGAAGTAAGAACTATATTCTGACCGTTCTCCCCTCGGAAGGCAGTAGCAACCCACCGAAAGTAATATACCAAGGGAATTCTTAAATGATAATGATCTGAAAATTCCAAAATTGATCTGTGGACTATGGGGAAGGGTAACCACTCCACCAAAACATTTGAGGGTCACGACGCTTCTGTCAAGAAGCAAAAGCGACTGTATGATGATGATTTATAGCTCTACTCCCTAGCCACTACACCAAACTACCTGTTTTATAGTATATTTCAGAATTTAGAGGAAGTTTTGAGGAAAGCGAAAAAAATAATTAGATATAAATTGTCATGTAACGAATGACTATCCAAAACCAAAGAAAACTTCCATGAGTTTGTATGACATTTGTATGCGCATTTATAAAAAGCTGATGTGACACAACACATGACTTTCCCATTTAAAATAAAAGAGGTTTCATCCCTTTTCTAACGATTCCTGTATCGGTAGCAACTCTAGAGAGATCATTTTTTTTAATCTTAAAATTGATAAAGAATTGTAAAATAAATTCGAAAATAAGTTAAATTATAACCAAAATACAACAACGACAGACATGTTTCGATCTTGTTAGATCTCATCAGTGACGTATAGCTGTGAATTCACAGCTAAATAAATTAATTATAAAATAAATTAATTAATAAATAAATAAATTTTCGAATTTACTTTACAATTTCTTAGCAACTAGTTAAGTTGCGCCACTTTGACCTCGCGAAGGGTCGTGATTGATGGTTTATCCTCAACATATTTAGTACTGTCGTAATGACATGTCTTCACGTGTAACGAATTTTTATTAATTCTTACTTTGGTTTCCTTTTCATATCATTTCGCAATATTTCTGAGTACGCCCATGCATTTATTTTAAATGCAATCGCAAATTTTATGCATTTTGTTAGGCAGATGGTCGTGAACTGTGAACCTTCGAATTTGATAGGGACATATTTCCGGCGTAGAATTTTGTATTTAGAATAGTTACCTGAGTACCTAAGAACCGAGCGGTTTCGCACAATCGAGTGTTTTCTTGTGTGATTTAACAAGTTACAGATTCCAACCTTCAAGCCAGTGGTCAATGTCGAGTAGGAAGATGCGTTTGTCAACATCTAAGTTTGTAAACTTATGAAACGTTTATGTAAGTAAATTTTATTCTATCTTGCTCGTCTGACCGATGTACATTTATTTGGCTTTTGTATATTAATTACTGGTAGCCCATAGCGGTTACTGTGTGTTTTGGTACTTGTTAAATTTAAGCTGGGTGCACTTTTTGATTGTGACCGTAATCTTCCAGTTGCTACTGTGTGCATTGTCGGCACAGTGATTTACATTGCAATTGTTGAAACTGTTGATACATCTCTCAAGTTCTGTGTGTTCAAATATAGCATTTGATTCTATTTGCGTTTTTTTTTTGAGTTTTCCCAAGCTACCTGTCTTTTTTTCAGTAACCCATTGACCCGTGCCTTCGCATAAATCATGGCTAGTCTATTTACCATCGTGGCAAAACAAACTGGAGAGGTTTTCTCCGGATTGTTGCAGATCCTGATCTCTGTAGGGGTCGACTCTCCCATTAGGGGTCGTGTTTGCAGAGGGACGATTTGTTGACACACGACCTCTCGAAAAGTGCTTCCACAACACATCAGTGTGTTTATTGTACCGTATGATGGGGCAACATTGGCCCTTTAAGGACAACATTGGCCCACCTAACAAAAACTGTTTGTTTGTAGTATAGAGATCGTAAATGCAACGATAATTTTTTTAAGTTTTGCGTCAGCAGATAGGAGAAGACCGCAAAAATGCGGGGAACCACAAATTGGAACAGTACTTGCTGTCTGCTTTCTTGTGCAGGTCGTGAAATCGTCAATCAAGTTATTCATCGGTAATCGACACGTGGTAACTTCTTCCTCAAACGCAATTTTTAAAATTAGGAACAACACAGTAAGCATTAATATCTTATTTTAAGTTAGTAATTAAGTGATTTATCAAGATTTTTCAATTTAATTATAATCCGGTAGTCTGTGACGAATGAATAACCAAGATAAGGCAACATTGGCCCAGATATTGGGGCAACATTGGTCCAAGCTAAAATCAATTTAAATTCTGATAAAGAAAGTGAAACATATTCTGATTTGGAAGAAGTGATAGAAGTGGTCCAAGAAAACCCGAAATCCTTAATATGATGATAAAGTTACAGCTGGGATGATGTTATTGACAAAATACCAGAACTAGAACCCATAATGGTTTCCAAGAGAAATCAATATAAAGTCGCGGAGCTCGATAATTATGTTTGAGCTCCAGTTATTTTTTGGGAAAGAAATAGAAAAATTATATAGGAAGAAGAGTTTGCGTTTAAATTAAAAATATTTGTTTTTTACTATTGTTTTAAACTATTTAGCATATTAGTTTTAAATAAATATTACTATTTCTAAGTTTTCTTTAAAATGCAGTTTGCTTGACCTTTTTCTCTATGTTTTTCTTACTAATCACATAAAACTGTTTTTTTTTTAATTACCTACAGGGTCTAGTTGTTTATAAAATCAACTTTTAGCTTTTATTTTAGACTATCTTTAACACAAGCCCCGAAAAACATGTTTGGGCTAAAGTTACCCCATGTCAAGGTAACTTTGGCCCACTTCAAAAACAATTTTTTTTTTCGCAATTGTGACATGAAAAAAATTAATTGAACTTTAAAACATATAGATATACCCCTACTAATAAATTAAAAAATATTAGATGCTTTGTACAGTTGGTGCTATATAATTTATTGCTAAATATTTCAAATAATTTGTATAAAATTACCACCATTGACGAAAATTACCAGGGTTAAAGGCTCTTCTGAAGGCCATCCTAGCAAGCGACCTACCGGATATAAAACAATTATATGCTTACAGAACCACATCGCCAAGTGAAGTTGACATTCGTTGGTAATAACATGACAGTCCTAAATTAAGAAGAAGATGGCAAAAATGTATTCTAGATTTAAAAATGTTGAAATTTTTGTTATTTGTTCCATTTCTTACTGCAGCATTGGCGGTGAAGAAGAACTCTCTCTGTCTCTGCCATTTCTCAGGTAAACAATCCAGAATTATACTCACTCTGATGATCATACCAAAATAAATTCAGTTTGCGAAATGACACATCAAGAAGTCTTTTCCGTTGAGCATAATAAAACTTTGACGTACTTTAAGTATATTTAAACGTAAATCTTCGTATGGAAAATGTCACCCTTGACCATTTGGAATACATTCGCGTGACATGGCTTTCCCACTTCAAACTGGCGTCCAAATTGGTGATCTCAGTTCTAACAAATTGCTAATATACATATGAAATTGAACTTCAGACCGTAGAGTCATAGTTTAGATTTCCAGTTCTTACCAAATTGTTTGTCCCTTTAACAACAGCATTCATGTCTTTGTATTGGTTCTATGGTTAATGACTCGGAAATCAAAATTTTTTACTTTGAAAGTCCCAGTTTGATAATAACATGAACAGCAATTTTAAAATATTTCATAATGTCTTTCTTGGAAACACCGTTTTAAAAATTTGGACATTTCTACTCTAATTCTTATCGCTTTAATATAAATAATGGTATTTCGTATGAATAGATAAATATATTATTGCTTTTTATTTTTTCAAGTTCAATAGCAAATATTTACACGTGCTTTTCAAGAATTACCATCTAAAAATAAAATTTTAACCTTTCACCTCCAGGTTACTGTGTTCAAGTTATAGACGCAAAACCTTCTATCAGTCTCTTCAATCTTTTTAACAAAAGAACTACGTACATCTAACGTATTATTTTAGAAAACAAATACGTAATACAAAACTATTCAAGAGAAAATTTTCTCAAATTATCAAGAATGCACGTCGCAAAGACAATATTCTCAAGCATACCTGCAAATTTTTTCATATGACGTATATACTATGTAATAGTAGATGAAGCTTGATTAACTAATATTTCCCTTAAAATTTGCATCACTCTTAAAATGAGTTGGCATAAAATTAGAGATTCGCCCAATTCTGATTAAATTGCATCATGTAACTTTAATGAAACCAGAAAAATAAACCAAACTATTATTAGAATAAATAATTTTATTTAACTTTACTATCACAGAATGAAAGTAGTGGGGGTAATTCTTGATGATAATATTATTAATTCAATAAGTTACCCCAGTTCTAAGAGCAGAGAGTAATTAGTTCGAAATCAGAGTGCATAGTGTCGTGTGTTTATTTGTTGAATTTTTTAAAGTTGGATTACGAAGGTAAATTAAAAAAATATTTTTTTTATGTTAATATTGTTCAAATAATGAATTTGAATTGTGAAAACTTTTATTTTGAATTCGTATGGAATCCAGATTTTCTTTTTATTCATAATTTGATTAAAAATTAAAAGTTTTTTATTTTTTATTTCAAAATTTCCAAAAATTGGAATTGTGGAATTCAATAAATATTGTATTGTTCATGATTTGCTTTAATATTTTATCAATATATAAATAGATTACCAGTTTATATGTTAACCTATAACGTTAACAGATATGTAAACAATGCTAATAATCTGCATTATTACACACTTATTTTATATTTACTAAATGATACAACTAATTTTTTGTGACGTTTTTTGATTTTTTAAGATTAATCCATAATTAATCTGAACATAAACTAAAATATAACAAAAAACAAACTTGGAAAACAAATTTTTACTGCTTACCTCAAAAATATTTCTATAATATTTAATTTACTAAGAATGATTAACATTTAAATAAATATAGATTATTTTTTAAATAATTATGTAATGTAGAATGAAATCTCTTGTTTAACTTTCAATTATAACTTTATTTCCTTGTAGCAATATCTTCTGTAGTGTAGATTATGGGTATCCTAATTTCTTTATATAAAATTGTGAAATTTGCTCCCAAATTATCGATATCACTAAAAAAAAACAGTTCAGTTACTTAGTTATAAAGAATTTTCTAGAGCAGGGCTATTCACCTTTTTATATTCATCCTTTCATTATTTCTTATAAAATTCAAGTAGGTACCTCTACAAAAAATTATATAAAAAAAAAGTTGGTAAGATATTGTGCTATATTTTTTCATGTATCCCCTAGAAATGCCCTTATAAAATTTGATCTGATAAAATACGACCTAGCAATAAGCTTTTAAATTTAATTAATATTTTTAGTTTTATTGAATTGCATTAATTTCTGTGATGTTATAATAATGATAAGATAATTGCGATAAGGTCGTATAATATCACTAACACGACGTCAATTTGGTGTTAATTCCCCTTTTACAATTGAATATTAATTACTACCATTTTTTCTCTAAATATTTTCTCTAAAGCAAAGTAATAATTACAATACAATTATTGTATCATTGACACTAGAAATTAGTTATAATTAACTATTTTTATAAATTTATATTAGATTAGCTATTATCAAGTTATATTATTTATATTATCAAAAACTTCAATAGTTAATACAACATAATTACATTGCCAAATATTTCAATCTGCGTGCTATTATTTAAATGTTATCCTTAAATTTCAATTGCAACATAATGAACTAACCCAATATCGCAATATTCATAACAATATTATTAAATTAATCTGCATGATGAAAATGCTGAATGCTGCAATAATAATCAGAGATGATGATAATTTCGCTTATTGTTTGGTAAATTCTTTAAATTTTTATTGCGTATTGAAAAAATTGTAATTAAGTTCCAATGAAATGATAGTAATAATTAATTAATAATTAATAATATTATCTAACAAATTTAATAAATTAATTGCAGCTAACCCTAATAATAGTAAGTTAACACTTCTATACTTTCCCACAGATTAATAGCATAGTGCTAAGTAAATTATCATCATCTCTATTTAAAAATATTTCAACGAAAATATTCCATGAACCAAAAAATATCACATTAATCGATTTACAGAAGAATGGATGAGGATAAATTATTTATTTTTGATTTAATTTGCCTTTGCTGCTTTTAATAACTTCGAATTTGCGCTCGCAAAACAGATGGTTGCATACGCGAAGTTAGGGGGGACTTAGAGGTGTTAGCTCTTCCCAAAATCTGAATCACCCCCCCCCCCCGCGAGGTTGGAATTTATATTTTGTATTTGAATACTTTAGGGTTTAGGCTATTATTACTATAATATATTAATTTACAAGTTTTTAACTTTTGAAACACAGCAGTGGTTTGATGTGATCTCTGGCTAAGTTACAGAGCGGAAATTATGGATAAAACATCAAATTATATTGGTACAGGCTTATAATTTAGAAATTAACATTAATTTTGAAGCAATGATGTCTTCAAACATGACCAGTCACAGCACTTATATTGATGGTCGCATTATTGCTTCGAAATTAAATTTTAAGCCTGTGTCAAAACAGTTTTTTGTTTTGCCTAAATAATTTTTTTATAATTATATAAAAATATTTATTATTAACGGCACAAACTTGATTTGTAAGACTCTGCATTTTAAACCACGAGAAAGGAAAGTAACAATTGGCATTTTAGACAAAGCAATTTTTCAGAGTGACTTATTACTCCTCGAGACTAGGGTTCAAAGATGTAAAAGCAGTAGAGTGTTAAAAAATATACATCGCGATGTATATTTTTTAATATTGTATATTTTTTAAGGAACGCGTTCCTAAACAAATTTGTGTTTAATTTTCTAAATTGTAGAAAATAAATTGAAATGAAAATGATAATACGTAATTACAACAAAATAAGAGCTATAAAGATGGAAAAAAGGAGAATTGGCACAGCGAATAACCTTTTTTACCAGGCCCGTAGCCAGGGGTCTTTGACGGGTCCCTCGATTAAGAGGGAAATGTTGAAAAGACAAAGAAAATGGAAGGGGAACAACCGAAAATTTTACATTTTACAAAAGGTTTTTTAAAAGTGCCCCCCCCCCCGAAATGAAATCCTGGCTACGGGCCTGTTTTTTACACCCTCACATATTCACCAATCTTAAAATAATATAGCACGACTTCTTTATCGACCTTTTTTGATATTTTTTTCCTTTTAATTATTATTATTAGGCACACCGAATTAGAGTGGCGCAACTTCAAATTTTGGGGACAAAGCAAGATCTCTGACGGGCCCCTCGATTGAAAGGTGTGCGATTTAAACATAAAGAAAAATTAAGTTTGGTCCCAATATAATGCAGTTTAAAGCATTGGGTAAAGTGCTCGGTGCATTCTAGGGTGTTTAGGGGGCTAATGCACCCTTAAATATAGGAAAAACACTTAAAACTGAGATAAATTTAAGTATTATGTATTAGTTCATGTTCCTGAACAAATCTTCCCTACAATAAATAAACAGTTGAAAAAACGGGTGCTATGGAGTACCCCAAGCCGTAAGTAGGCAAAAGATGTATTCTCAAGAATTAAATTTGCGTCATTATCAATTTTGAAAAGGCATATCGTTACTTCCTTGTGCTGGGGGGTATTCCAGACCCCCCAGTTTCGCGCCCATTTCTTCGTATTTTAGGGAGGTATATTTGTTTTGGTTTAAATGTTTTTAATTGTATAAATAAATAGTATTTAAAAAATCTTTAGATTGAACGGAATGGATTGAACGGATTGAAGCAGTGCAAATTATAGCACTTGCAACAAGCACTTTCTACCATCGTTACGATTCTGGGAATTACTCCCCTTGATTACTACTAAAAACTAAAGGTAACTAAATTTTCTGAGACTAAACTTTTAAGGATCACCTACACTGGCATGGATGCTATATTGTACATAATCAGGTGCATAGGAGCAGGGGGTGAGACGGCAATTGACCCCCCAAATATTTAGGTCTGCAGGCGAAATTCATTAGAAATAAAAATTCGAAAACTGAGATTCCCACATTTTAATTTTCTAATAATGTGGAATTCAAATAAATCAATCAATTTACTTTAGTGTGTTGACATAAAACAGTGTTGAAAGATTATGTAATGTTAGAAATTATTTAAATTTTTATAACGTGTCCTGGAAATAAATGAGATAAAACACAAATTATTCAATAAGCAGTGGCTATATTGTCCATAAGATTTTTTTAAAACGTAATAATTTTTCCCGAAACATTTTTTAAATGATCATTTATTTACCCTATTTCATAATTGAATTTGTGGCATCACTCGCCTACATTTGCTCCGAGCAACATACATTGTTTTTTTAAATTTTTTTTAATTTTACATTGCCTCGGGCTCCTTTGATTTTATGATCATTATTCAGTAGCACACAGCGTATACTGGTACCGCTATAAAAATATAAAATATTATCTTCCCAAGTTATTGCTAATATTTAAATGTACACTATTTCTGGATACTGACCTGACCGCCATTAACGTCAATGGCCGTACAATACGATTGTCTCGCGACAGTAATAACCTGGATGTGACTGTGGCGCCATCTGTGGATGGGATGATCCTGTGGAAAGGAATTTTATTTGAAAGCATGCGCATTTGTTTCTGTTTTTTTGTACTTAAAAATAGGAATACCAAATTTAATTATGACAGACGTCAATTTTCTGTAATTAACTTACTACATGAAATTACATTACTTTACGTTAACAATATTCTAGTATGTTATTTACTCTACTTCTACTACTATTTAAGTTATTGAATAAATTATTTAAAAAAATAATGATCATTAATTAAAACGTGTTAAAAAACACATTCAATATTAATAATTATCTTAAATTCAATATACTATAACCTTAAAATGAAATTATTCAATGTTTAATTAATAATTACTATTAATATTAAGGTAAAATAAGTAAAACCATTGCCTAAAACCATAGGAGGCAATGGTAAAACTGTTGCATATGAGTATTATAATGCATGAGTTTTTAAATTCTCTTATGTGCACATTTATTTTTAAATATGTGCAAATTATATATTTCAACGGTTTTTCGCCTGTATGAGTTTTAAAATGATTTTTTAAAAATTATTATTATGTGCATATTTGTATTCACAAATTTCACACTGAAATAAAATAAACAAATAGTAGATATTACTGTTTATGATCTATTATTGTACAAGGAAAACATCTGTCAAAATTAAATTTGGTATTCCTACTAAGTACAAAACAGCACCAAATGCGCATGCTTGGATACATAACACAACTTCGCATAACCTCACTGTGAAGTCAAATTTTCTAAGAGTTACATCACCGCACCACAGATGGCGCCACAGTCACAGCCAGGTTATTACTGTCGCGAGACAATCGTCGGACAATGACGTCAATGCCCTGTTTAGCTGGGCATTGATGTTAACTTAATGATCATGCATTTTTGGCGATGTTAACATTTATAATTTCGTATATGGCTTTTACATCATTGACCGGGCAATGACATCATTGCCCAATACAGAGTGGCCAATGATAATACTACTATTCTACGGTGAGAAATGTTGTATAGCAAAACTGGTATTATGTTAGTTGGCGGTATTTTTATTCTATTCCATTATAAAGTGGTTAAAGTTACAGAAAATTTTCATCTTTTATGAAAAAAAAGAAATAGAAGGGGGCCCTTCATAAAAAAATCCCTACGTGGTGCCATAGAGACTTGATTTGCGAACATTTTAAGACTTGGTGCATGCAAATTCGATGAATAGTTTTTTAAATATGTTATCAACCAGGTTGAAAAATGTAGTTTTGATAAAAACGCGTTCAAAGTTTTGCTGCAGGATAATTCGACATTGTACAAACTATAAATACACTTAAAATAAATTGCACTTAACATAAAATGCTGTATCTCCGTCAATTTTATGAATTTCTTTACAAAATTTGGTGAGAGCATTCTTAACAAATGCATCTTTCAGAAAATGAAAACAAAATAATAAAAAAAATTTTATTTTTACAGTGTTTTGGTGCCTTAACAAAAACTTAACTAAACGTTAAAATATTAGAATTTTAACCGCAAGTAAAGAATAATATACAAGAAGATTTATTTAAACACTTTAAAAAACATTTATAACCTTTTGTGGGCGAGGATCACCCAAAGTCAATTAGTTTATCCTCCTGCTAAATAGTTGGATATAATTATTTGTTATCGTGTAAGTGGGACTTTGAATAAATTTGACGTTTAATTTCCAAACGCCATCTGTCATCTGTTTCGAATTCGAATTTAATATAAATCGCTCACAAAACAGTAAAAACAGTAAGCTCAAAGTAAATTATTTTCTATTTTACACGATATTCTACGCTAACTTTCAGTTCTACAGATGACAGATAGCGTTTGGAAATTAAACGTCAAATTTATTCAAAGTCCCACTTACACGATAACAATTATATCCAACTATTTAGCAGGAGGATAAACTAACTGACTTTGGTGATCCTCGCCCTGTGTCAGATAGAACTAGAAGATATTTGAAAAGATGAAAAAATTGCTTATAATATAATATCGCATTACTTTTCTAAAATCTACCATAATTCTACTATATTTTCCAACTGTTTTTAAAAATACCACGTTTTCTGAACCCCCTCCCCCTGCGCACACTAGTATGTGTTTATTCGACCACTATGCTCCGACCGTCTCTTCTCCTTCTCTTTAAAATTTAAATTTAAGAATCAAAACAAAAAAATATATAACAAACTTATAATTTATTTGGAACTGTCTTCAATTATATTAATCAACAATTATGTAAACATTGCTCGTACGTATCTAAATATGTAGGAAATTATACTTAATTTTTATCTATAAGTATCTATTCATACAATATACCAATATAATAGACCACAATAATTAGAAATCAACTTAAAAAGATAATTTCAAGTAAAGGTTACATGAGTAGGGGGAGTGTGGGACACTTGACTAAAAAGGAGACAAGGACCAATGACATACATATTTCAATTAATATGACCAAATACCAAAATACTATAGTATTTGATATGACGCAAATATAGTGGCGATGACGTTGGCTAGACTGCTTTTCAGTGGCGCCGTTGTCATAACGATGGACTTCGAAGGCAGAGAGTTTCCATTTTCTAATAAAAGGTTTGTTCGTTTGTATGAACTAACTTGCTCGGTTCAAGTTAGTGCAATGTACTGTGTTCGTTTGGCTGCTCAGTTCATAACCGAACATGAACTTCTTGCTCGACCTCCATAGGAGGAGTAGGCAGTGCAAGTTAGAACACTATCTAACTTTTGTGGTGGGAGTATTTTGTCTCGAAAGATAACCCAGTTCAAGTTAGTTCATACAAACGAACAAACCTAAAAATATTGTAATTTCTCAAGTAAACTCTTATTTATTTATGAAACATGGAAAGCTCGATTGTAGCGCCTCTAGTGTTGAATAACTACAAAACTTAAATGACATACTAATAAATGTTATTTAAACGTCAAAGTACGAGTTTAATTTATAAATATTGCTTATTTTATAAAAAAAAAAAAAAATTCTAAATCGTGCAGCAATTATTGTATTGTGGGATGTTGTAACACATAAGTCATTCATTTGTAACAATTTTTTCATAATTTTCAGTAGACCATTTTGTCGTCGTAATTTTGTTGGAAATAAGATGTTAAATTACCCCGATAGTCCTCCTCCGATTATTATTAAATAAATAAATAACGTTTATTTTATAAATAAAAGACTGAATCTCCTCCAGCAATAAGTATGAATACGAAAGATGCGCAGGATATTGGAGACGCCAAATAAAACAAATAAGTTGTCGGTCGACGTTTCGGTTTTATTTACTGAAAACCATCCTCAGGACTGTAACAGGAAAAATTGATCATATAGAAACGGTAACCAAATTAAACAAACTAGTCTCTTAGGCCCGTAGCCAGGGGGGCACTTGGGGGCACGTGCCCCCCCCAAATGTTGAAAAGACAAAGAAAAAGGAAGGGGAACAACCGAAAATTTTACATTTTACAAAAGGCCTTTTGCAAGTGCCCCCCCCCAAATGAAATCCTGGCTAATTTATTATTTATAGCTTTACATTTCATTTGAAATATAGCTGTTCCTAGGGAACTTACAAAATCCATTTTTTGAGGTGGATTAGTCCTCATCCTGGCTAATATAATATGGATAATATGTAACAAATATTAATATAACAACATAACCTGTATAAATATATTAATTAATTTAGATTATAAATTTAGATTAAGACACTTTAATATTAAAACAAACACTTTATATAACTTTAATCACACAATAGCGTACCAATTAAATACAATAACATTACATTGTACTTTTATCACGGCAGTCATGCAATTAATGCCAAACTTGGCCGCTAGTATTCGCAAAGTCGAAACAAGATGTCAACTTGCTGGCTCTCTGTTGTAATGATAAATTAATTATTAATGAGGATAATTCTTCTAATGTAAATTATTTCTTGTTAGTAAATGAAGCAAGTCCGTATATAAGGGGGGGGGTCAACTTCCCTCCATGGTATAGCGAGGGGTTAAAAAAATATTCTAAATTGTTTCTCGGAACCCCCTCAGAAATGATGTTGGTACATAAATTGCAAACGTTTTATGTAATGCATTAGCTTATGTAACGCAAATACAAAATAGCAATTTAGCCATTCTAAACCCATGGAGCGGTAACAATGACAATGCCAAGCATTAAATAAAAATAAATTTAATTTTAATTTAACAAATTTGTGTTAATCTTCATTCGTTTGTTAAATAAATAGGTCTAAGAATTTTTTTAATTTTTGAAGTCAAATTTTGAAACATATTTTTATCAATTTGTTTGAGGTTGGCAAACTTACAAGTTTTGAACCCCATAAGGGAGCCGCTCATTTCATTTTCATTATAATGTTCTTTTGGAGAATTAGTAAGTATAAAATTACATTGTCATTATTTTTGTTCGGTTCATTTAAGTATTGCTTATGTTTTTGTATTGTTCAATTTTTATATATTTGTCATTCGATATTACAATAAATTATTATTGAAAGTAAAATGTAAGTTTAACTAGCAATTTATTTGTAATAAAATCTCAAGTTATTATTATATTTAGTAAAATCTGCATAATATTATTCTTGAGTTTTCCTTTTTACATAATTTTAATTGCGATACTGTCCGTCATTTACTTATACCGGGTATAAATAGCGATATATTTTGAGTAGCTACTTCCTTGTTATATTTGCAAAATGGTAGTAAAATATCATAAAAAATTTTTGCTTTACAATAATAATGGTTTATTTATTAGTATGTAAAAAGAATTATATTTTAATCTAGTAAGTAAATGAAACCGACTCTTGAAATTATAGGGATACTAATAAAACAAATTTTTATTTAAAATTCCCGCTTTAAAAATATTTTAAGTAATCTTTATTTATGTCGTATTTTAAAAATAGTAGGATATTTTTATAAGCAAATTGGAAGAATTTTTTAATTTGTTCAAAGCTCGAAGTAATCAAAAATATTTGTTATTATTCATAAATGCGCAATTAAAAGTTATTTTTTTTTTAACAACGACCGAAATAATTATTTAAACAAATTTTAAATTATTTAATTATTGATACTGATTATTTAAATTTAATATTGCCTAGCAATTAACGGATATTTATTTTGTTTCAGAATTTCGTTTTTAACGGTTTTTGAATAATTACGAATTTGATAGCTATCATTGTTCGGCTTAAAACGAATAGCCAATCAACGATCGAAATTTAATTTGTATGAGATAGAGGTAAAGTCACGTGAACTACCCTAGCTTATATAATTCCGAAAACATCTACAGAGGTCTCTTTTCCATTACACTCGAGAGGGAAGGTTGTTTGCAAAATTTAGTGATCAGTACCAGTACAAGGTTCAGAATGCCACAGAACACGCTAACGAACGGCTACACAAATGGCTATTCATCATATGATATGGAAGATGGATCAAATTTCTTGTTTACATCGGAATCTGTTGGGGAAGGACATCCAGGTGAGTTATTTATCGTAAAAATTTAATTCTTGTTGAAAAATGGCTACCGGTTGTAGATATTTTAATACGCACCAATTTTATCATCTTGTTGTTGATATTTTTAACCTGTCACCTAATTATTCGATATTAACCAACAAACTTATTGTTTATTATTTATCGAAAGCCAAATTTAAGGTTATGGCGATTCATAAACTTTCATTTTCATAGAAAAATGCCGCACCACGTGTTTTAAACAAAACTTCACGTGGTCGACTAATTCTTTGATATATTCGATTTAACCAGTTTTTAAAATGTTGCTTTTTATTTTCAGACAAAATGTGCGATCAAATCAGTGACGCTATTCTGGATGCCCATTTACAACAGGATCCCGATGCCAAAGTTGCTTGTGGTACTTATATATTTATTCTTGTTCTCGTTGCAAATTATAACCTAATATTATTTAACAGAAACAGTCACTAAAACTGGAATGATTTTATTGTGTGGTGAAATTACTTCAAAAGCGGTCGTAGATTACCAAAAAGTTGTTCGAGAGACGGTCGCACACATAGGATACGATGATTCCTCCAAAGGTAAGAAGTAATTTTGTCTTGTCTCTTAATACTCTTAATTTTTTGTGCATTTTCTTTCTGCACTTTCTTGAACTGTAATAATACGAGGTGTTGGAAAATTGGCAGTCGTTGGAAACGTTGCATTAGGTTGCACCATTTTTTCTGGAATTGCAGATATCTGGATATTTTATAGATTTATCAACACCTTGTTATATCTCGTAGCTTTTCTGTTTTTATCTTATAATCTTTTCTGCACTCTGCATTTTTTATTTCTTTGTGCTCTGCTAGAATTAATTTTGTTGTAAATTTTAAAGGAAATTAAGTGTGTATTGTCCATTCACATACAAATTAGTTTGTATTGTAAAAATTCATAACACTTCTGTTTTAATCACTGTTTACACAGATTAATTTATTTTATTGCAAGAACTAAATTATTGAAATATCTGTCTGGTCTATTCTTCAATTTGATTGGTACTTACAAATTTCAATATAATTAATCAATATGTAAATAGGGCTTAATCTATGTGAATGGGTAAAACTTGATGCTTTCTCTGTGTTTATCTGAATTAGAATTTGTTGTATTGTAATTTGTACATATTCTGTTGATGTTGTCCTAACAAAATTGAACTAAACTTTTAACAACTGAAAAACTTGCATGTTTTTCTATTTTCTGACACTTATATTAATGTTTAATTATAAATTAAATAACAAGGACTAATTTAAATTAGTTTAATTTTTGGAATATTGTAAAAATTATTAATTTTAGCGTCATTCTTAAATCTTCATCATATTGTGGTCACACTAGGTTTTAATTTTTGCGATATTGTGAAAATAAACAATATTCTTTATTCAAAATGAAAAATTTGCACAAACATTATTTAATGAACCATACATAACTTTAGAAATTAATAATTTACACTTGAAAATGCAATGGAAATCTTGGATCTGAACAAATACTCATTTTTTTAAAAGGATTCCAGTAATGAAGCTATTTTTTTGTATTAAATTAAAAATAGTACTTGATCTGCTTGTGAATTATTTTAACAAAAAATTTGCTTAATTACTCGAATTTCCAGAATGTGCTTATTTTTTTAAATTCCGAAGCCTGACCTACCACAACTGACACAGCACTAATACATCATTGTTGTTCCTGGTCAGTATGCAAATAAAAGTATACACAACTTGACAATTTCAAACTATTTTTCAGAATAAATTACCATAAAAAAACTTCCCAACACTAAATCTTTCAATTGATTGTTAAAGGATAGGGGAATTGTTTTTCTATGAATTCATGATTCAAATATTTGTTACAAAAATATAAAAACCAGCTTTTAAACACTGTTCTTGCAAAGTTTACGAAAAAATTATTACTATTTGAATTTTTTGAATGGACTTCTGGTTTGTTTACAATTTAAAAAAATCTTGATAGGTTCCATACTTGGTGACATTTTAGAGAATTTCAGGTTCTTGTAGAAGTTCATAAAATTATGTAATTAAATATTGCACAAAATGTCCACAGTCTTATGATCATTTATATGATTGTACTAAAATTGTGCATATAACAACGAAATCATTAGGCGTTCCCATTTACTTCTTATAATAAATGAGGGCATATGGCATCGGACATTTGCAAATTTGTTTACACCAAACTGAAGATTTCAATCTAAGATAGAACAGTAATTTTTTGTTCCACAAATTAGAATATTTAATTTTGTTTTTTAAAATTCCCCATCCTTCCAAGATCGCACATATTAGCGTCGTGCTCATGGTATTTTCAAATTATTTTTCAATATTACCAAATTACCATTTAAAATTAATGTGAAACCCGGTTCACATTATATGATTTCTTATATTGTCTTACACCATCATAAAGGTCATGATTTCTATCATATCAAAAATCATCAGATGAGAAATCGTATAGTGTGAACCGGGTTTTAAGGCGCCTCTCTTGTAGCTTAAAATACAGGATTTGAACAAGTCAAGATTGTGCTGTTTCACAATTCAATTGTAAGTGTAATCAAAACTTTACGGTTCTAAAGAATTCCTTAAGAGTTAGTGAATAACATCCTTATGCTTCAGAATTAATTTTAATTTAAAAATATTTATTATTAACAGCACCAGCCTTCAATTGCATTTTAAGCAAGATAGGCGTCTTAAATAGAAAACTGTTTTACTTAAAACTTTTGGCTCTTATCTGAATTTTCTTCTTTCTTTGGTTTTTAAAATATTCAAACCTCTTGGTCTTTGTTGCAAATTACTATAAATTTGCATAAAGGAGGGTTAACTCGGGGATCGACTGATCCTGGTTTCCTAGGATACAGAGTGATTTCAAGTTTGTTACTTTTATAATTATCAGATAAGGCATATGTCTGAACTACCATGCACTGTCACTAACAACATGGCCGTTATAGTGGCCTTGAATTTCAAGCAGTGAATCAAACAAATCATTTCACTGGTGAGGAAAATGCTAAGATACATCTGTATATTCGCTAGGTGCGAAATGCATAGTGGGGGTATTGAAAACGACGCCAGCGTCCGCTGCGGACAAATTATGAAAAATATACTGCTACTTTTTAAATTGGCAATTCTATAAATCTATAAAGTCTCACGTTTTACGTATAAAAAAAATGCATTTTAATAATATCTACTTATAAAAATTTAATGAGAAAATAACATTTTACTTCATTAACTACAATGTAAAAAAATAGCAGTATTTAATTCATAAATTACTCGGCGCCGATTGTGGCGCTGAAGTCACGCACCCAGCGAATACCAACTAAGTGAAAAATAAGTTTATTTTGTTCACCACAAAATGGTATCGCCCATATTATTGAACCACACCGTTCCCAATACCTAGTATTGAAACTTTTCAATTTGATAAATGGTACATCTAATTTCAACAGCTGCTGGACTTTCAATTTGTAGTACCTACCCTATGTATACATCCTCTTGTACAAACATAGTTTTTCTTAAAACTAAAATATTGCACCAATGTCCACAGTCTTATAACAATTTATATGATTGTACTTATAAGTGTGCATAGAACAACGAAATCATTAGGCGTTCCCATTTATTTACTATAATAAATGAGGGCATATGATATCGGACATTTAAAATGAAAACTTATCAATAAAATTTAGTAATAATTTGTGGTACAATATCAACAGTTTTATGGAGAAAAACCGGCTATTAGTTAATTTTCCAATGATTTTTTAAATTCTTCTCTTTCTTTCTGGCCATGTTAAGGTCGACTTAAGGTTTAAGGTATTTCAAAATAGGTACAAAAATTGCAGTTTTGCATTTCTCTGATTTTGCGATTACATTTTTAAAACAATGCAGGATAACTTGTGATTATCGCTTTCTAAAATTAGCAATAATAATTAATTTAACTTTAGTATTATAATATGAAACAATTTTATAAACTAAACTTCACATAGGCTTTGACTGGCGAACATTGAATCTTCTTGTGGCTATTGAACAACAGTCTCCAAACATTGCAAACGGAGTTCACGCGGAACGATCAGAAATAGATATCGGTGCTGGGGATCAGGTATTGGATTTAATCAACATGGGATTTATTAAATATTGGGAAATTACTATATAATAATGGCATAACTAATACTAGCTTGGCTTGCTTGGTGTTCATTTTCTGCTTTTTTTCTGTTTTCTAGTAGGATATTTTCATGTTTGTATTTTATAAAAACATTGGATAAGCTACAAAAACTTTGCATTATTTGTCTAAAGCGTGGTCCAGACAACGATTTTTACTACCTTTTTTTTTACCTGTGCAGCTCAGGAACTCTTGTGGACAGGAACTTTGGACCACATGTACAAATTTTGCAATGTTTACTATTTTTGCATTTGATAAAGTAACAATTACACAATAGCTTGCATGATTTCGTGTAGGGTTTGATTTCAAGACTTGCAATGTCTTGTTGGCATTGGATCAACAATCACCAAACATCGCTGCAGGTGTTCACGAAAATCGGCCCGTTGAAGAAGTTGGTGCTGGCGATCAGGTGAATTCAATAAGTGTTGTCCTTATTTGCTTTTAATCAGTATCATGTCATGTCAATGCTTTTAAACCCTGTTCACACTATGATTTCTCATATGATTATTAATAGGCTTTTTTAAGCTGACCAACCATCCTCCTTTGAAAACCGTCCTCTTTTTCCAAGTTTTGGTTCAACTTTTGACCTCCATTGTCAACCTCATATTCTTTGGTCGTTGGTCACCTTATTTTTAGCCATTACTTCGTATGTCCCATGATAAATGTGAATAAGTTTTAGTGTGAACAGGGTTTTAGAAAATAGAGGATGCAATATTCATCTTTCATACATAAAATTCAATTGAAACATTCATTCATTTTATTTCATTCTTTTACTTTTATAATGGTAGCCATTAACATAAAGATGAATATTCAAGCCAAAGTAGCTGAAAAATGTTTTTATAAAATTTTTGATTTTATGATTTTTGGCTCACATTGGTTGATATGAATAAATCTGACTAGGAGTGAATATTCATCATTTCGGATCTATGTTGGTGTCACGCGTTCTCTCTCCACATCTACTGTGCAAGATTCTGGCTCCTCCTAGTCGCTAAGGAAAAATTTCGCTCTACTCAAAATTTTGAATTGAATAACTCTGAAATAGTTATTATAAAAGTATCTACTTATTTTTCATTCTCATACAAGTGAGCAATTTCAAAATTTTGAGTGTACTACATGCTCCATTTTATTCATATTGCCCAGTGACATTGCATGCTCATTTTTAACTAATGTCACTAATATTGAGCTCATTAGCTCAAATTACCTCTATTTAATTTTCAATTTAATTTCTTAGGGTTTGATGTTTGGCTATGCAACAGATGAAACTGAAGAATGCATGCCACTTACAGTTGTATTAGCGCACAAACTAAATCAGCGCATTGCCGAATTAAGAAGAAGTGGTAAATTCTGGTGGGCAAGACCTGACTCAAAAACACAAGTCACCTGCGATTATAACTTTGAACATGGTGCTTGCATACCAATCAGAGTGCACACGCTCGTCGTTTCTCTACAGCACAGTGAAAAAATTAGTTTAGAAGAATTAAGAACGGCAGTTCATAACGAAGTAATCAAAGTTGTCATCCCCGAAAAATATTTAGATGACCAAACTGTTATACACATCAACCCTTGCGGATTGTTTATTATTGGTGGACCACAAGTAAGTAATTATATTAATTTGATAGGATTTTATTGACACACGCAATTTACTTGTTAAATTTCTATGTACTACTGGACATTTAAGCATGTAGTATATTATAATAAATTTTATTTCATATGATGATTAATTTGATATTTGCTACTTCTGAAGGTTTTTGATTATAAGCACTTATCTGAGTTTTTCAAAAATATATTTTTTGTAAATTATTTTAAATTAGGTTTTAATTTTTGTGAATTTTTTCAGAGTGACGCCGGTTTAACAGGTCGTAAAATTATAGTGGACACATATGGTGGATGGGGAGCACATGGTGGCGGTGCATTTTCCGGGAAAGATTTCACTAAAGTAGACAGATCGGCTGCTTATGCGGCACGTTGGGTAGCCAAATCACTAGTCAAAGCTGGTTTGTGCAGGCGCTGCCTTGTACAAGTTGCATATGCCATAGGCGTTGCAGAACCACTTTCCATAACAGTTTTCGATTACGGAACATCAAAACTCTCACAAGCAGAATTACTTGCCGTTATTAGAAACAATTTCGATTTACGGCCTGGCAAAATCGTAAAGTAAGTTTAATTGTACAATTTTTTTAAACAAAATTGATATTGCTTGTTTATGATGATATTAATGTGGAGTATTTGCTACAAGGAGGTATAATGACTTAGAAATACCTTACTGAAACAAATTCAATTAGAAAATTTAAGTCTTTGTTTATGACGAAATTTAACTTTTATTTATTTTTTACAGAGAATTAAACCTTCGCCAACCAATTTACCAAAAAACGAGTGTATATGGACACTTTGGAAGAGACGGTTTCACCTGGGAACAACCAAAGGTGCTGCGTCTTGATTGACCTGTCTTTTTTGTTTCTTAGAATCCTAATTCCTAAAATTCCTATCCTACATAATAAATAATCTTTGTTTTAGCTGTCCCTTGTTTTGTAGTTAATTCTGTGACTCTGTGCTCTGAACCTTTGGCTGTGTATCGAACAGATTCAAATTTTTTCACTTCTGAAATGATCTACGCCCATGTAATGGACCACAGTTGGTTTTTGCATTTCGTGCAAAAGGCTGCTGCAATATTGTGTTGAGTGAAACGTTTGGTTTCTACTAGACTAGTTTTCGTATCTAGTGGCCTACTCGACATCTTGTGTTGTGTTTACGAAGAAAAATCTAATTGGAAAAGAGCATTTCCGAAAACACTCCGGTCTATTATCGGCGCCATGATCTTTCCTTATAAAGGCGGCGAATTATTATTATTATTCGCCGCCTTTATTTATTATAATTAATTATATTTAGACAAGCTGATGAAAATGATTCTTTCTTATGTTAATAAAAATGTTTTATCAATAATTATGAACCACTTTATTAATTATCATGTTAGCATTATAAATTTAAAGAATTGATAGGAACAGTGAATAATTAATAAATAAATGTAAGTTTTAATGTTCTCTAGTAAATTATTACTACAAAAAAGTTGTATTACATTATTACATTTGATTTTAAAATTGTAGCGGATCATGTTTTACTTGTAATTCTAAACTGTCTAGCACAGTTTCATTATTTTGTCATTTTAAATCTAAAAAATGTTTAAATAAAATTAGGCTACTGTAGACTTTTACTGGAAATAAATCCGTAGCAATCAAATTTTTTTTCTTGAAATTTTATTTATATTTAGATGTTTTTTGTTTGTTTTGAGCCTCCATAGGAAAACGTTACATCAATTCAAAAGCCATGGTGAGTGCATTATTTGTTTAGATTATAACTTTGTGAAATTAATTTTTATGATGACTAATAATATTTGCTACTTATGAAGGTTTTTGATTATCATTTTGCATCTGATTTTTTTATTTAAAAATAATTTATATTTTAATTGTGACGATGTGATTTTAATTTAGTTTTGTTTTCAGAATTTCCCGCCAATTTTGTGTGAAAATTTCATATTATAGTCAATTTAGGTAAGAATAAACTATTTTTATAACGAGAGTTCTCCCCACATGTCATTCAATTTAACAAGCCTGTTGAATTTTCAATTTTTATCATTAAAAATTTTGAACATTCAGGAGGAACTCTGTAATGATGATTTGATTTAGGAGTATTTGCTATAATGATATTCACTGACTTACAACTACACCTTAACTGAGGACAAATTTAACATGTTAACTACATTTTTCATTTGTTCATATTTTAATAAAATTTATGTTTGTTGTAGGTATCAAAAATCTAGGTGTACGTAGGTGAAAAACTTTTCCAACTCGAAATCTGGTAAGGAAATATTTCAAGTATTAAACTGAATAATTCAATTCTTGCATAAGTTTATTTACTATTATAATTTCATATCAATTTCAGTAATAATAATCAAATCATTTTTAACATGATTTTTTATTGTAATGATGATTTAATTTAGGAGTATTTGCTATAATGATATTCACTGACTTACAACTACACCTTAACTGAGGACAAATTTTGCATGTTCACTACATTTTTCATTTGTTCATATTTTAATAAAATTTATGTTTGTTGCAGGTATCCAATTTTGAAGAATTTGTGGAAAAAAATTATCCAACTCTAAATCTGGTAAGGAAATATTTCAGATTATAAGCTAAATAATTCAATTCAAGTCTTGCATTATATTCATAATTTCATGTCAAAAAGAATTTTTATTGTAATGATGATTTAATTTAGGAGTATTTGCTATAATGATGCACCCTGACTTAAAATATAAATTTGCTGAAAGAGTACTAGTTTTAATACATTTCATTGATTTAAATTTATATTAATTATGATTTCTTTATTTTTAAATAGGATATCTGAAGAGGCAGCAATTAATAAATGCATGATGAGGCACACTACAGTGTGTCAATTATGGAAGCAATTAATAGTGCAGTTACGAAGATGAACTTAGAGCCGTTAGCCTACGCCGAATTTCACATCATTCCAAATAAGTGTTCTCATGGATTCTGTAGTCTGTGCTGGAGGCTACAAGAACGACCGATAAGAGCTGCCCCATATATGATAGAACAATAATCTATTATCACTTCTATTGGATGGATACACTCTTAATATTAAGACAAAACTACTTATTTGAACTATAAATTAGTATTTATATGTATTATTATGCATTATATAATATTTTTTATATTTACTTAAAAAAATTAAATAAAATCAGAAAATTTATTTTGTTTTACATGCATTTCATATTTTACAGAGCTTATATTTTTGTGAAAATTTTGATTCAGCTATTGAAATTTTATGGTAGACCGCACACTGTAGCGGCACCAAAGTGGGTATGTCACGGAAATTTTGTGTGCACTCTACCACCCAAACCAGTAATAATTTCCCAACCAAATTTTAGTACAGTATAGCTTCACTAATTGGGACAAATAAAATGTTCAACCTGTCCCGATTTTCGAATTGTCCCGATTATAGAAGTATTTTATAAAACTATTTAAATAACACAAGAAAAACTTTTTTAATGAATTTTAAACATATTTTAATCATCTAGTATTACATATTTTTAGAAATAAACAATAAGTCTTAGGTGTTCATACTGGAATACTTTTTTTGAAATAATCACTAATTTTATGCTGTTTGATATTTTCAAAAAAATGTGTGCTGACGTTTTCTTTCAATCTTAATAAAAGAATATCTTGTATCGCAATATTATTTTCTTCTGCCCATTGAATGCATCAGCACAATCTGAATCAGTAATATGCCAAAACAGTATCTTCAGCTTTTAAAGCCTCTGCAATTAAATCATCATCTGTAAAATTTGGAATATTTTCATTTTTTCCATTAGCCCAATTACAGATTTCCTCATAACTAATTTGTGGATCAAATGAATTCAACATTTGCTTCATGATGTTTAAATCTGCATTTATTGATGTTGATTCCCATTTTTGTTTCAACTGACTTAAAGGAATTTCATCATCTTCGTCCCATTGGCAGTTGCGCCCAACTTTTTTTATATTTCTCTCTGTTATACCATTCCATGCTTGATGCAAGTTCATGACAGCCTCCTTCAAATTATAACTCTTTAAAATGGTTGTTAAATCATTCTCTTGAGATATTAAATGAGATAATAATTTTTTTCTGTAAGTCACTTTAACATTTTGAATCAAATTTTGATCCATTGGTTGTATTATTGCAGTACAGTTAGGGGGCAAAAACATAACTACGAAATTTGGATTAAAATTTAATGCATCTTCTGTTGGATGTGAAGGAGCATTATCGATTAAAAGCAGTGCTTTTTCTGGTAAATGTTTCTCGTTTAAAAATTTTGTTACTTGCTTAATAAAACAGTTTTTAAACCACTCCATGAAAATTGTTTGGGTCATCCAACCTGTTTTGCTGGCTTTATACTCGACAGGAAGGTCGATGTTTTTAAAACATCTGGGTTTGACAGACTTTCCGAGAATAAGTAATGGTAGCTTGTGAGTACCTGTCGCATTAGAACAAGGCATGAATGTTATCCTATCTTTGGAAATTTTTCTGCCAGGAGCTGATTGTTCTTTTTGGTGAACCCACGTTGTAGTTGGTAAAGTTTTCCAAAATGCAGCACTTTCGTCAGCGTTATACACCTAGTCTTCTGATAAGTTCATTTTTTAACCATCTTGAGGAACTTTGCTTGGAATGGATCTATTGCAGTTGTATCACTGGACACTTTCTCACCACAAATTTTTAAAAATCGAATTCCATGCCTATTTTTAAATTTATCCGACCACCCAGAGCTTGCTAAAAAATTACCATCTCCTAATACTAATTCTTTATAAAAAAATTTAGCTTTTTCGCATAAAATTTCTGATGAAATTGGGACATGAAGACTTCTTTGTTGTAAGAACCATGCATACAAAGCTTCTTCTACCTTAGGATGTTCACCTTGATGAAGACTTTTTTTGGAACCTAATAAAATATAAATTCTCTTTTAATTTTTCCAAAATTTTAACTGTAAAACCATAATATACCTGGCCCTTGAAATGTAGTTGAAACAAACTGTTTAATTTTACTTTTATTTTTTTTAATATTAAAGACTGTCGATTTTGGTATTCCGAATATTTCGGCTACATGACGAATACTTTTATCATTCTCAAGAAAATCTAAAATTTTACATTTTTCTTGAAGCGTAAGCGTTTTATGATTTCGCTTCATTTTTAGTAAATTATTCAAATATGAACTTGAGAACAAAGCTTCACTAACGTTAACAAACTGAATAAATGGACAAATAAAACGCAAATCTAATGCTTTTCGATGCTTATGCAGAAAATTATTGGATTCCCCGTGATTCCCCTAAAGTTTATTTACTGTTAAAGTACGTAATTTATACAATTTTTATGTGTCCCGATTATAGAGGTAAATGGAACAAAATTGTCCCAATTGTAGCAATGTCCTAATTACTGGAGTGTCCTAGTTAACGCATGTCCCAATTATCGAAGCTATACTGTACTGTTATATTAAGACTTATTAGAGCTGATTAAATTTTGGGTGAAATCGGTTCACGGAAACTTACTTGTATTTTTTATTTAACAAAAAACTCAACACAGATACAATTTTAAAAAATCTTACGCGACTGATTACAGCTGTGTTTTGTTTGTTTATTATATAGTCGGTTTTGAAACGTCTTGCGACGTTATCCGATAGAGACGGTCGGAGCATAATGGTAGAATAAGTTGACTATGAACGCTAAATGCCCGGTTCGAATCCGGGTGAAGTAAGAACTTTATTCTGGCCGTCTCTCTGGTCCTCCAGGTTGGGGGTTCTACGTCGGGTTCGCTCCTCGTCTAGATAAAAGATGTAAAATGCTAAACAAACCAAATGCCAATTCGCAAGGTTGGTAGTTAGGCATCGGATAACGTTTTGTTTGTTGCCGCCATGAAATCTGCAGACGCTAGTGTAAAATTTCCGATAGCCCCCAAACCCTTACGTAATTAGTGGCTAGTAAGAACGGGTCTGAGTAGATCAGAGAGTATAATAAAATATGTACTGTCCGGTTTCAAAAAAGCGTTTGGGTTAACAAAAGATTTTTATTGGCTGGTTGTTTTTAACGCCTTGTTAAAAGTTTTATGAAACCAAAGATAAATGAGCTTCCATTTTTTTCGTTTAAGCCTCAACCGTCGCGAAAACTTTTTGGAAGGGACACGTTACCTCCTCAAGTCGAATTTTGCGATGTCAAAAGTTTTGGGGGGAGGCTATAAAACAGTCAAATAATTTAATTTAAAAAGAAATTATATATACAGGGTGAATGAGAGCACCCGTATCAGCAATTTTTTTCAAAAACGGCTAGTCGTAGAGAGTTGGGTTAAAAAATGTATTATAAAAACCATAATAAAGAATCGAATGGTGATATTATTATTTCTCGGAAAGGTCGGCGTCCCAAGTAGTTTGCTCCAGAACTCCAGAATTTTAAATGGCACCATAGGTCGAAAATGGTATCGTTGAAAAGATCTTGCAAAAATAAGCAAGTTTTGTAGGAAAAATTATTTTATTACTCCCACCCTTTTTAAGTAATATTCGATTGCATGTTATGGGTGAATGCGACCACCCGTATCAGTCATTTTTTTCAAAAACGGTAAGTCGTAGAGAATTGAGTCAAAAAAATTTATAATAAAAGCCATAATAAGGAATCGAATGGTGATATTATTATTTGTCGCCATCCCGAGTAGTTTGCTCCAGAATTTTAAATGGCACCATAGGTCGAAAATGGTATCGTTGAAAAGACCTTGCAAAAATAAGCAAGTTTTGTAGGAAAAATTATTTTATTACTCCCTCCCCTTTTCAGTAATATTCCATTGCATATGGGTGACTGAGACTAACATTACTTAAAATGGGTGGGAGTAATAAAATAATTTTTCCCACAAAACTTTCTTATTTCTTAAAGATATTTTCAACAATACCACTTTCGACCTATAAAATTTAAAATTCTGGAGTTCTGGAGCAAACTACTCGGGATGACGACCTTTCCGAAAAATAATAATATCATTATTCGATTCTTTATCACGGCTTTTATAATAAATTTTTTTGACCCAACTCTCTACGACCTACCGTTTTTGAAAAAAAGACTGATACGGGTGGTCTCATTCACCCATATGCAATCGAATATTACTGAAAAGGGGAGGGAGTAATAAAATAATTTTTTCTACAAAACTTGCTTATTTTTGCAAGATCTTTTCAACGATACCATTTTCGACCTATGGTGCCATTTAAAATTCTGGAGTTCTGGATTTTCTGGAGCAAACTACTCGGGACGCCGACCTTTCCGAGAAATAATAATATCACCATTCGATTCTTTATTATAGCTTTTATAATACATTTTTTTAACCTAACTCTCTACGACTAGCCGTTTTTGAAAAAAAATTGCTGATACGGGTGCTCTCATTCACCCTGTATATACGGATTTCTACGGCTGGCGCCGCCTCTCCGTTCCCAGCTTCCAACTGTTTCTATCCTGACACTATATTTCTGGAATTCATCGCCCCATCTATATCGTCCCTCCAGCTTCTCCTAGGCCGTCCTCTCTTTCTCCGTTCCGGCGGGATCCATTCCAATACTTTTCTTGGCCATCTACTTTCTCCCATTCTTTTTGTATGTCCGAACCATATCAGTTGTCGTTTTTCTATTTCATCTGCTATATCAGTTTCCATATTCATGGTTCTTCTTATAGCTTCATTCCTTATCTTTCCATTCTGGATCTTCTGCAACTTCTTCTCAAGCAGTCCATTTCTGTGGCCAGCAATTTTCGTCTATTGATTGCGCTGACATCCCACACATCTGCGCCATATACCATCACACTTCGGACTATAGATTTATAAAAACATTACGTCGCTAAATACATAAATACTCTTAAAATACTGCTGAATGATTATGTGAAGAATTTCTTCTTTTTTTTTTTTAGCTTATTTGATTGTTGTAAATTGTGCGACATATGCAGTATATCTTGCTGTTTGTATCACTACGCGTTCCTTTGTATTTCCGAAATGATTTTTACTTTTGCGTAGTTAATCACCTCAGAGCGTACTATAGCTTTTTCAATTGTAAAACTTATTGTACATTTAAGCGAGTTAACTACCTTATTTCTAGGACCCTAAGGTATAATTTAAACCAAATTTTTGTTTGCATATTTCGAAAATTATTGAATGTCACCCCTGAAAGAAATGTGCTAGAATTATGCAAAGTAATTCTATAGATACTAGTAATCATAACTAGCATAGCCTCATCTCTGGCTTGCTTTGTAGCGATGTTAACAGTTTTAAATTTCCCAATAAGCATTTCAATACAGTTTTCTTTATTACATCGTTTTGATAAAAACTTTTCTTGGCGGATTGAGGCAATCATTGTTTCATCAAAACAAACTTTCTAAAATGATGAAAGAGCAACAGTTCTTCTCGGTTGTTCCATTGCTTTAATGTTTTTACAATACTATGAGTTTATAATTATAATATTTTTAGTAAATAATTAACTTTATAAACCATACAATGTATTGGATTCCACAGTTGACGGCTAAGCGCTTCCCACTCTTTGTGCTATATCTCAACAAAGGTTAATTGTATAAAATATTGCCCAAGACCAGATTTGTACAGAATGTATGCTCAACAACTTTTCTAATAACTTCAAATGTCATTTAGAGCAAAGGAAACGAGATATCTACATCTAATATCTTGACTCGTTTACGTGAGATTCTGAGACTTGAGTAAACTTATAAAATGCCAGAACAAAGATTTATATACGTTTATTATCTTTCATTCTGAGGTTTACCCCTATTTTCACCTTATAAATTGGACTATAATATGCTAATCACAAAAGGCGGACGAGAATATAAACAGGCACTCCATCAGAACATCTCCCTTCATGCTGCATAAACTACATTACAGTTCTGTAATATATTTGCATAATGTTTGATGTTATGCAATTTCGACAAAATGAATTATATTTCACTTGTAAGCTATTTGGAGTGATTTTGTTTATATGTATTTAAAAAAAAACGAATGGAATTATTACAAGAATTTAAAACTCTAGAAAATCAAACAAAAATTAAAATTTTTTGATTCTTTATTACTTAAAAACAAGAAACACAAAATTTCGATTAAAAGTATTTTAGTCTAAAACTATCAAAATAAGAAGAAAGATGCAACATCTCTTTATTACAATAAATAATTAACTGTTTCACAAAAACATTAAAACTCACTCTTGCTCAACCTTAATATGAGATTTTAAATCTTCAAGTTCAGATGAGTCAACTTCCATTTGCTCTTCTTTAACAATTTCTCTTGTTGAATTCTTTTCCCATCTCGTCTTACTTTCATCATACTTTTTCTCCTTATCATTAACTTCCTTTTCTCTTCTGGAAACCTCTTCTTTTGTATACATGGTGCTCTTTAAAACTGGATCAATTTTATCTCTGATATCAGTCAAAGTTACTTGCAACAACTTGTAACAGGCCTAAAAAAATTTAACAAATCTAAAAATATTCTACAAAATTATTATACTAATTTCTTACCGTCATCCTCATCAATGAGTCTTCCGATGATTTTAGCTTCTCTTTATTATCTTTCAATTCAGAATTCAAAGATCTAGCATTACTGCTGGATTTAGTATACTTTTCAGTGACTTTAGTATTTTCAGTCTTCAAATCCGTCATTCGCACTTCAGTTTCAATCCTGGCGTTCTCGCTGCGTTCCAATTGAGCCATCAATTTCGCTATATCGACTACAGCTCCTCTAAACATCACCAAACCTAAAAATATAATGATAAATAATGGCGGTTTAACTAGAAAAAAACATGTATTACCGTCATTAGTAGCCGAATTGGTTCCATCAGTGCAGTCACCCGAATTGGCGTTTTTAAATTCAAAAGAATTATTACTAGAAGTAGGCAACAGCTTTTTATTTCCTACAGCTAATTCTGATAAATTAATATCTCTCTCAGAATCATCGATAACAATAAAATCATCTTCTTTCACCTTATCGGTCAATTTGCGATAATGAAGCGAATCTCGTGAAATCACTTTACCTACCAATTTTCTCACTTGGGCTCGAGACAAATGCAAACCTAGGGTGAACAACAGATCTTCCATATCCTTTTCAAAAATGTATCCACAATGAGTCTGATCGAAATATACAAATGACAATAATAAATGGCGATCTTTGGTGAACATTTTTGGGCGCTCTTTCTTCTTTTTATCCTTATCTGGCTTCTTCTTATCCTTATTTTCATCATCATCAAAATCGTCGTCGTCACTATCATCCACACTATCCGCCTTCTTTTCATCTTTTTTTACCTCTTTCTTCTTATCTTCTTTACGTTCCTTTTCCTTATCGCCTTTTTTATCATGATCGTCTTTCTTCTTATCTTCATCTTTTTTCTTCTCTTCCTCTTTTTTCCTATCGTCTTCCAATTTTTTGTCTTCCTCTTTTCTCTTTTTGTCTTCTTTTTCTTTTGCCTTCTCTGGAAGCTCGTACAGCGCCCGATAAATGTTAAAACCAAAATCTCTCATTAACATTTCATTGAATAATTCAGCAAACAGGGATACTTCAAACGAGTGTTCTTTGGTGTCTTCTGGACGATAATCGAGAAGCAGGGACAAGGACATGGTGGTGCAATCAAATTTTCCAGATTTTGCTGTACGAGAAGGATGCACTAAAATGTGTTGGGGTTCGGGTAAAGTATAACGCTTTTCTAATTGAGCTTTTTCTTTTTCGTCCAATTTCTTCTCCTCTAACTAAATAGAAAAAAACAAGAAATAAATGATATCGTAACAATAAATAAATAATAATTACTTCTGTTTTCTTTTCTTCAACTGTTTCCGATTCAGGTTCCGATTCTTTGTTATTGGAATCGTCAATTTTCTCTGCTTCACTTTTCAAAGTCTTTCCTAAACGTGCGGCCAGTTGAGATTTAAGTCCCTTACTGTTCATATTGCGTGCCTTTAGTTCTTGTCTCAGCGAAGTAACGCTCATAGTTTTTACATCCAACAATGTGTAATGAGTAGGTTCGACTTTATTATCCGGGGTGGGCTCTTCTTCCTAATCAAAATTTGAAAAAATTAGAAATCTATAAAATTACAATCCCACGCTATCACAATCATGCTTCCCAATCATTCCCTCATACATTATACAGTCGCAAATGGGCTTAGGCCATTACACACTGTAATGTTGCTCTGGAGCGTAGAGTGGCCCAGCCATCAGCATATACCTAGCCTATTTGTACACTAAGTTATAAAATAAGATGCCTTTTCATCAGTAGTAGGCTGTTCATCGGTCTCTTGGTCAGCTTTCAGTTTGATTTCCAGCTGTTTCCGGTAATTAAGATGAAGGCCATCCCACTCCAGCCGTGTAGGAAGACAGCTCCAAACATCTGGCAGAAATAGCACGACGGTTTCAACCCTCGCAGGAATCACTTTGCCCTTGTGGGTTGATTCGTTGCGATGGTAGTAGAGTTCCAGGAAGCGGTACCTATTGGAACACACAGGTCAGCAGATCATACAGAACCTTAACAAGACATTCTAAACACACGTGACTTACTCTCCTCTCTGCTGAAAGCTATAATCTTACTATACTATAAAGATTTGAGATGAAGCTTCCATGCAATTCTCCTCGATCAGTTAAACTAAATTGTGTGGTACGCAATTTAAAATTACAAATTAAAACTATTAACTATTTTTACTCATAAAAAACCTTCCTCCTTTGGAAGATAAGAGTGAAAGACCCACGTGAAATAAATGCAACCAGAAATTTTTATGGTTAGTACAAACACTCAAGTGCTGAATACGGCAGACTGTTACAATTCATTTTATTATGGAGTTGGGTAACCACAGTAATTTTGAGTTATTTGGAAGGAAGAAATTTAAAGATGTGGAAATCTTGAGGAACCATTAATGGATTATGCATATACTAAGTGCATTCAAATATAAAAACAACAAACAAAATTATTATAATATGCAAGGTAATTTCATTAGTTACCAATAGAAATGGTTTAGCTATTAAACCAACTTATATTTCGTTACTTTATTTTCTGTAGGCTTTCAGAACTTGATAATTAAAGGAACAAGCTCCCATATTATCTCTCAAGTAAATGCACGCCTCTTTAAGAGATCTCATTAATATAGTAATGTATTTTTAAAAAATTTGCATTTGTTCCTTTGGTGAAAATGAAGCCAAATTATAAAGTACCGAAATTTACCCTGGTAAAACATTTCTGACCTTTTCCATTGCTAATTTTTACTACTTGCTAATACTACTACTACCATAGGAGGCTATTTCTAGTGTTCTTAATCAATATTAAAATAAGCTTGATTTAGGTTGTTTTTTGTCTGGTCTTATTCAGCATTTAAAAAATCTTATCTAGACTGCCTTAATATAAATTTATAATAATAAAAAATTGATGTATTAAAGGGAGGGTGGAGGAGAAACCTCTATAAAAAAGTTGCATTCCTGAAAACTAAAATGTAATAGCAGTTATGAAAAAATACAGATGCAAGGAAAGCATAAAAATCAAAAAGCTTGAAGAATCTGGAACTACAAGCGCCAAAAAAACAAACACAATTTTAAAGTTTAAAAGAAGTTCAACAAAAGAACAATAAAAAATTGTAACTTTGTTGAATTTCTTTTAAAAATAAACCACCTAACAAATTCTAAATAAGTAAACTGATTTTTACATACCACTGAGTGCAAGGAGATAAATCTATTCCTGTTAGTGCCCTGCAAGTTCTAATTGCTGTTTTTATGAGAACCGAAGGATCTTTGTCGGGAGATGCACCATCCAACGAAGGACTCCAAGCTCCGCCGATTGCCATGGTTTCATTTTTACCACGCAATCCAACTAAGAATTGAATCAATCTTGTGGGATGAACGAAATCTCTGTCCTCGCTTTCTCTGTCTCGTTTATCTTTGTCTTCTGCCATGGCACAACACTTTGTGTAAATATCTTCCATTCCAGGTACACTCATTAACATGACCTACAACAAGAAAAACCTTGTAGTGTTTGAATTTACTTTTAACAATACAAACCTTTGCAGAAAATAAGTAATCCGCATCGGCTGGTTCTAAAACAGCGTTATTTTCGTTTACAGGATCCACATCTTTATGCATTATTTGAAACAGTGAAGGTTTACTCAAGGCAAATGGTTTGTCCGGTGGAAAAGCATCCACCCATCGAAACGAACTACAAAAGAAGTCGGACGGAACGTACAGATTCGAATAACGACGCCTAACTTCTAAAACGTCTGCACTTCGCCTGCAAATTAAAAAAATTAGTGATACAAAGTGTTAAATTTTTCTTTTGTGGAAAAATTAATGTATCTTCGTATACATTGTACACGCAGTATGTTAGAAAAGGCAGGTCAAATTATAATTCCACAAGATTTATTTGTTAATAACAAATTTGTTGTACCTCCCATTTGTTCTTAGCGGCCCTTTTTATGTCTTGCAAGGGGAGATCACAGTCAGTACGTCGACAATCAAAATCCCAATTTCTTTGGTGATTCTAGGAGCCAAAAAAATTATCACTTTCTCGGTGTTTATTCTAATACCCCTTAGTTTTTGAGTAATGAATTTTTGAAAATTGGCATAACTGTTTTTAATATTGGCTGGAATTACAAGAAACAGTGGTAGTCGAGGTAGAGTATTGGAATATTGGAATTTTAAAATACTATATTAATTCAGATAATAAATCACTGTTCTTGCTGCTTCCCTGTTTAAATGGGGTAAATCCATATCTGCCGCATGCGACTGTGGCGATGAAAGGCAAACAATGCACCATCTCACCTATAACTGCGAAAGCAGGTCGAGTCACTGTACAGCTGAGGACTTTTTGAGGGCCACCCCAACAGCGGTCACTTGGATGGAAAGTTTGAATATTAATATCTGATTATGCATTGACATGTAGTTAATTTTCTTTTTTTGTATATGCCATACGATAAATAAATAATAAATCACATAATTTTTAGAAAAAAAAGTTGCCTTAATTGATGATCGAATTCAGGACCTATGCAGTGCCAATCCAATAGTAGTTAAACCTATGGTTAATCATCATATCTATTTTCAAAAATTAACAACTCAAAAACCACGGGGCATTAGACTAAACGCCGAGAAAGTGATAATTTTTTGGCTCCTAGAATCACCATTGGGATCTCGATTGCTGATATACTGACTGTGGTGACTAATTTACAAAATGTTAGAATATTAAGACATTTTAATCATATAAAATAACAAAAAAGTCAAAATGTTAGATATTATAGATAATATGAAAGTTCTTAAAACAAAATTGTTGATTGCTTTATAACACTAAATACAAAGTAAACTTCTGCCATGCAACTGCTAAACACAAAATGACACTTTGGAATGAAAAAACAGCATAGTTGAGAATTCAACTAATAATAATTTGTATTACTTGCAATTAAGTTCATGCTTGCAATATAGCTAATATGCAGCAACGAATAAAATTGTTTGTGAAAATTAGGTATTGGAGGACATAGACTTTTTGAGTATGTTGCAGATATGCAACCGGGAGATATAAAAGGTTAAGAACTAAAATGTAAATCAAAAACCGCATTGTAGATAAGGAATGGGGATTTTTCATAATGTAATTCACATTAAGCTATTTTGGATTCAAAAAAAGGGGGGGCTGTGGACATGCACCTCAGTTTTGAAGATAACCCACTGGAATAACCGAGAGAAGATTTTCAAATTGGCCTTCACCTTCATCATACATTTGGGGATCATGCAAAATGCAAGTTACCTACCTTCCTACCTACCACATCAGGTACCACACAGCAAAATACCACATCAAAATACAAGTGTACGGTTTCCCATAAAATTTCAATAGCTGAAGGAAATTTTTTCCAAAAAGATCCATTCCGTTCCACGTAGCACACTTTGCTGATTAGTACTGGTCTAGGGGATATCTTTAGTTAGTACAGCATTAGTCAAAACGGCTCGGAGCGTAGGGGACCGGAGCGGAGGGCACGGAGTCGATTTTGATAATGCAACCATGACAAATCTCGGATCCATCATCGTTAAATCAATAAGTAGAGTGAGGTAAAACAAAGAAGAAAAGGTGGAGCTAATGCGCAGAAATCAAATCTTGTACAATCGTGTTTATGTTGGTGTCAATTGGTGGAATTGGGTGTCACTCGATTTCTACTGCGCCGGATTTTGGCTACGCCTTTTCTTCTTTATTTGACATCACTCTACAGAGCTTATATTTTTGGGAAAATTTTGCTTCAGCTATTGAAATTTTATGGTAGACCGCACACTATAGCGGCACCCCGACAATAAATCGTGACAGGGCGTGGCTAAATTTCTGCTCAGTAAATGTGGAGGGAGAATGCTTGACACCCAATTCCACCAATTGACACCAACATAGACCTGATCTGACGAATTTTCGATTCTGCACATTAGCCACGCGGCCACGCCCTATCACGATTTATTGCAGAAGCACTAGTTTTAAGTATGTGGGGGGAGGGAGGCTCTTAGCACCTTATTTCACATCACAGTGGATAAAATGAGTATGAAAGCAGGTTTGGGGATTTTTTTTGAGGAAAATAACCAGCATAATATACTTAATTTTGTCACATTTAAATATTTTTCCTCTTGAAGTACGCCCCTGGTAACAACCACAGTTCTTCGGCTTTCGGCCACACTTAGGAAGGTACATTCCCACATGAAGTGCTAATACAGCACTCACGTAATAAGATCGAAGTTGCAAGGCGACCTATTCCGCCAACCTTACAGAGCCAGACAATAGGACTGGTCATACGGTTAATTATTCATAATTGAAAGTAAAATATACTTCTGAGGCAAAAACATTCGAGGAAATTATATTTACTGTGCATTTAAATTGCAAAAAGTGTTATGTGCATTATTTGATGAGTCTAAATTACAGTTATGAAATATAATATCAAGTTTAACTACACTAAAAAAAAATTTGCAACAAAATTTTAGTAATATACTTATTATTACAATAATTGATTGTAATCTCTATGAGAATAATATTAAAGTAGTATAATATAAAAAAAACTTACAAGTCTAAATTAATTTTTGGTATTTGTACCATATATCTGGGAACAATCCTGCTTCTTCTTCTGGATTTAGGAGATCTGGACCTCCGACGTAACGGAGACTTCTTTTCTTCCTTTTCACGTTCTCGCATTCTTTCCTCTCTCCTCTTTTTACGTTCCATCTCCTCTTCATCGCGATCTCTATCTCGCGATCTTTCTCGTCCCCGTCCACCTAACGAAGCTTTGGGTCTTTTACCGAACCCATTATTACCATCCGGTGGAGGTACAGAGTTATAAATGTGTCCTTTCTGGTTATTAGAGTTTCTATTACAAGACTGATTCGGCATGGGTAAGACTTGTATTCTGGTCGCATTCCACTTAAACGGCATGCTCGAATTATAAGTGGCTTCGACTAACACTCGATCACCAACAATGGGGTTAGAACCTTTAACACAAGCTGACGTTTGGAAGAATACATCCTCATCGATGAATCCAAAATTGTCATGTACTTTTGTCACGGTACCAGTAAAAACTCGTTGTTTTGTTGTGGGATTGCCTTGCCCTTGCACGGCTTGTGTTTGAAAAGCATTGGGGTTAAGTGCTCTAGGATTAGGATATGTCACTGACATATTGGTACCGACTTGTTGAAATAATTGGTTAGACGCAATTTGAGACCCTAAACTTGACATGGAGACAGGAGAATTGGTCATTTGCTGTAGGCCTAGACTCAGGTTTTGTTGCTGTAAACCAATAGCATTTTGGAACACTTGTTGGTTATGTTGTTGAAATGGTACCATCCCAGACGCACCCATGTTACTTAACGTCCCCTGATTTAATAGTTGCTGTTGTAATGCATTATTTTGATTAACCAAATTATTCGAATTGTTACCGACAGCCGAGCGGGCCCACGGTGTGTTCTTCGAACCACCGTACGCACCGAGATTACTCATTTTGTAATCACTTAAATAGTATATCAATAAATAAAACTAATATCGTTAATTAATTACAGGAAGGAAGGTAAACATCAATTTACATACCCCCTCGTTACCACAACTAAATAAGGAAATACCGGAAACTATTATACTGTTTCGGCGGGAAGATTCAAATTCACTACAATTATTTTTAAAATCGCGATTAATTTAAATAATAATTTAACGTAAACCTACAGTTTTATTAAAATAAAATGATATGAAATCAAATTTTTTATGATACGTGGTTAAATTTTTAACTCGGTTTGGTTTAAAAGCGATAATTTAAAAATAAATACAAATTACGTAACACCGCCGAAACTAAAATCTCGGCGAGAAATACGTCATTTCCTTTTAAGATGGCACTCGGTTCGCTTTACCGCCACGCCAGTTCTCTGTCTTTCCAGTGCCCACTCGGTGGTCGGATTAATCAAACTTCCAGTGTTGTGTATACTAGCGTACGGTTGTTAGCCAATAAAATGGGTCTCCCACGAGTATTTTTTGATATGTCTGCTGATAACCAGCCCGTCGGAAGAATCGTAATGGAAGTAAGTAGTAAATTTAAATTCTTTAATCTTAAAAATAGCACTTTTGTAATCCTCCATGCTTTTGCAAGTCATTAAAAATGCCGGCTGATGATATGAAGTTTTGCATGTTATCACAAATCATTTCAAAATTTTATGATCGTGTCGTCGTTCTGTATTGTGTTTTAACGAGATTTGATATATTTTCGAAAAATTAAAATCGATAATTTGTAAATTAGGGACATGTGCTTACGGACGCTGCCCGTAATGGCGGCTCTTCTCAAAATTCTGTCTTGAAGTTAATTTTCTTAATTTCAATTATTTTTAGTTACGTAATGATGTTACACCAAAAACCTGTGAAAACTTCCGCTCCTTGTGTACCGGCGAAAAGGGATTTGGTTACAAAGGCTCCATCTTCCATAGAGTAATCCCCAACTTCATGTGCCAAGGAGGCGATTTCACCAACCATAACGGTACCGGCGGAAAATCGATCTACGGAGCTAAATTCGGCGATGAAAATTTCACCCTCAAACACACCGGACCTGGAATCATGTCCATGGCTAACGCCGGTCCCGACACCAACGGTTCTCAATTTTTCATCACTACCGTAAAAACCTCCTGGTTGGACAACAGACACGTTGTGTTTGGAGCCGTCGTCGAAGGTATGGATGTCGTTAAGAAGCTGGAAGCTCTGGGTTCCCAATCCGGTAAAACTTCGAAGAAAATCACCGTTTCGGATTGTGGCCAATTATAAATTTAAGGATAAATTATTTCCTCCCTTATTATTACACTTATTTCAGTTTTTTTTAAATTTAATAAATGAAAGTTATAACTTTTGCTAAATCATTCCGTATTTAGGAATTTGGATAGGTAATTGATTTACAATGTTTCAATAAAATAATATAATTTGTTCCATTAGCATTGTGATCTGGTACTCTTCTAATCATGCGCCACTATTTAGTAATTAGTGTTAAGAACTGCATTTATGATGTTTTTACTGTAAGAATGGTAATTCATTCAAATAATAAAAATCATTAGAACAAAAACGCCTTGGTTTTTATTCAATCTTTGTTTTCTTTTTTGTCGGAAAGTGGTTTTTGTACAATTAAACTCAATTTAAGTGCAATTTGTTGTGTCCTTGATGGGTAAGCTAATGGAAAATTCCATTTGATCCAGGAGTTCCCACTTCATTTCAAACTTAATTACAGCTGCATCTCATTAATTTTATTATTACTCATTTCATTATTAACCAAAATAAAATTTTAATTATTTTGTTTGAAATTATTCCCAAGACCACTTGCAAATGGAAAGTTTGGAAAATTAAAGGATCTATCAAAAGTTGATTATTTTATCAAGATACGTCCAAATTTTTTTATCATCGACATATTTTTAATAAACACGACTGAAATTCAAGGACGTTGCTATGTCAATAATATTATAGAGGTGTTTCTATTATTAATTTATTCTAATCTAAATAATTTGATAATAAAATATGGAATTTATGCAACACGTTCAACTCGAGTGTTATGACTCGCTTCGGTTGATGTTTATGAAAAATTTAGTAACATACCTGAAAAATGATATTTTATACCTGCTTTTCCAGGTCCCTGCACTTTCCTACAGTCAGGGTCAGGGTGATAAAAGAAATTTGAGGATTAGAATTTTATTAGCGCTTCCAGTTAGAAGTGAACAATTAGAAATTTACGATTATTATGAATTCCGATGCTCAGAAATATTTACTTGCAAAAAATATTACCTGCTTTTCTAATAGTTTCTTTTAAATATTCGGCATACAAAAGAAAAGCAATAAATATTTTCTAAGATAAGCCAGAGTTGTAAAACTTTCAGAATAAAGCAAAATTAAAGCCAAATACTTCACTTTTTGAATTTTAAACTTTCATTACGTAATCCAGCGCTTCTCAAACTGTCGGGTGCGTCCCCATGGGGAACACCGACACATTACAGGAGGCACCGAATTAAGGAACTAGACATTAGAATTAAATTTTTAACATTACAAGACATCAGAATTAATTTTTATTTATTTTCATATTACTTTTTATATGAAATACAATGATAAGAAATGCCTTATATTTGTGAGTAATAAAATTACTTTTAACGTTGATTCAAGCTTGTAGCTTGTAATGAAATAAATATTGTAGTAATAATAAGTATCTAATTATTGAAGTTTGAGAACCGCAGACGTAGTCGATACTTTGCAGAATTCTCTACAAAAAAGTTCCTGAGAACAGAGAAGTAGAAATGCTTTAATTTTAAATCGTGGGCATGCAAAGAATTAAAAAATTTTTTATGTTGCTTATATTTAATATAAAATTAACAAGAACTTAACTAACAATTTTTTTATTTATTATTATAAATTTGCACTATTTTTAATACACCTTTTGGTTAAAATAATTAGTTATACATAACGTGACCAGACGTCCCGTTTTGAACGGAACCGTCCCTTTTTTTGATTACCTGTCCTGGTGTCCCGACAAGGAACTCCGGGACGCAAAATTGTCCCGTTTTCGGAAACCACGTATTATGTTGCTACCATAAGACCATGCCAAGACTTTTATTCTTACTTAAAATCATCACCAGCTGTATTAAAGCAAATTTGTTCTTCTGATAAATAATATAAATAAATATTATATTATAAAACATAATAAAAATAAATAAATTTTTTTAATTTGTAATAATAGCTAACTTTTTCTAAATCAATAACTTAAAAAAAGTGTTTTTTTGCCAATTTACTGATGAGTGGGAACTGATGGGGGGAGGGTTGTCCCGTTTTGAGTCAAAAAATAAATGGTCACGTTAGTTATACATCAAGTGAAAATTTAAAATTCCATAAATTTGGAAAAAGTCGATTTTGAATAACGAATTCGATGATTACTGTATACTTTGCATTTGCATTATGCCATTATATTTCTTATGGGACCATCATGGGTTGTATAATCTGAACAGATATGCATTACAATATGCAACCCATGATGGCCCTATAAGAAATATTATGGCATAATCCAATTTTCCAATTGCAAAGTATACAGTAATCATACGAATTCGTTATTTAAAATCGATTCTCTCTAAATTGACTGAATTATTGAATTTTAAATTTTTACCTGATGTAAATATAACTAATTAAAATTATGATCAAAAGGTATATTAAAAATGGCATAAATTGGTGCACTACCCTTGTAAGTGCTAAAATATTTAACTGTAAGTAGAGAACAACCTGCAAGAAATTTTATTTAACCCTAGGAGGGGCAATGACTTGTGCGGTGCTAAGTGAACCTTAAGGTCCTGGCCAGACCTTCATTGAATATTATTGCTGTGTAACTTGTAAAAGTTTTTCTATGCCTTGGTAAGAGTGTTTATTATTTAAATTTAAATTTTTTTTTCAATGTTCTCCATAGTCCAAGGATGGTTCTTATGGAGAGAAAAATTAAAAAAGTTGGCCGGAAAATTAGAAAAGCAAGAATGTAATTTTTTATACCCCATAAACGAGAAATTCCCAGTAAGCTCTAATTTTATATTTAATAGGGCCGGTTGTCACCGCAGTCACGGTGGGAGTAATATATAAACTTTAAAAAGCACTAAATAAAAATTAAATTACAAATTTAAAAAACCCCCAACCAAAAAAACTCTAAAAATAAACCTCTAAAAAGTAAAATAATAATTAAATCGTTCTGTGTAATCCCGTCGGTCCCCCGACACGACGCACACTGGGCTGAAAAATGATGTAAAAATTTATTTTCCAATTAATGTTTATATAGTAAATTTTTTTAGTTGGTAATATTAAAAAAATCGCACATTACATTCGCAAAATTCGTTATGTTCTGGTGGATTGTTTTGCGTTTAAATGCTTATGAATATTAAATATGATTATATTAAACAGATGATACTCATAGCAATGCGTTTATTTTAAAATTTATAGGTAAAATAACGATTTTAGGGTTTATCTTAACTTGAACTTTTCGAGCGTTCTATAAAATTGAGAACTTTAAAATTTAGACCTGCGTTACTGTTACCTAAACATCTATATCGTGTATCAATTTCTCGCTGGAATGTTTGCCTATAAGGAAGATATTGAATCCATTCAGAATCCATTGATCCGTATATACGATGAGATAATATGCCTATAAAGGTTTTGAAAATCGAGAAAATATAAATAAAAAAGGAAATAGAATAGAGAATTAGAAAAAAAGCAAATCAAATCAAGATGAATTATAATTTAAGAACAAATTATGATCTTTATTTATTACTTAAAAGCTCCCCTGACACACATCTTGATGATTACAAGAAACTTTTTGAAATGGTTACTTCCAGACTTGATATCAATTTTTGTGAATCAGAACTGAATACTTTAAAAAATAGTATTAGAATGCTTTGTTTGAAGCTGCGTAGGAAGTGGAAACAGTCCAACCGTACTGAAAAAATTTTTTTGGAGAACAATAATTCATGGTTGCATTCTGAGTTTAATTGGCCTCATTGTATAAGACTGAAAATTAAAGATATGGTAGAAAAGACCGAATTTATTCAATATAAGGATACGCAGGAGCTCATGTGTTCTACAATCAGGAGTATGTACAACAATGGACTTAACGATGTTGCAAGGATTTTAGAACATTTACAAGAAAATCCTGAATTTGTTATAAAAATAAGAAAAATTCTTGATGATAAACCCGAAACTTTGGAATTACTGGAATTAACTCCAGAAATTGAATTAACAGACGCTACTGAAAGCGATACAAATTAATAATTATGTAGCTACTAATAATTTATTTTCATATATTAATAAAAATTAATTTAAATTAGTTTAAATCAAATATAAATTTGTTTAGGTGGGTTCTGGTAACAAAACTAATTTTAAATTTTCGCTGATAGGTAACTCTTTTACGCTATGTATAATCAATGCAACAATAATAAATTATTATAGTATTTTCTAACTATAATTGGTTAGTTTTTAATACGTGATAGTAAATTAATTGATATATTTTAATAATTTACTAATCTAATTCCTTTTACGTGTTACAAATATATTTGATATACATTTATATTTTCATTTTTTTCATATTTTTATGATGAAAATGAGCGGATTTGGTACATAAAATTAAGAGATTAAAACTTGAAATGACAATATCTTCCTTATAGGCAAACATTCCAGCGAGAAATTGATACACGATATAGATGTTTAGGTAACAGTAACGCAGGTCTAAATTTTAAAGTTCTCAATTTTATAGAACGCTCGAAAAGTTCAAGTTAAGATAAACCCTAAAATCGTTATTTTACCTATAAATTTTAAAATAAACGCATTGCTATGAGTATCATCTGTTTAATATAATCATATTTAATATTCATAAGCATTTAAACGCAAAACAATCCACCAGAACATAACGAATTTTGCGATTGTAATGTGCGATTTTTTTAATATTACCAACTAAAAAAATTTACTATATAAACATTAATTGGAAAATAAATTTTTACATCATTTTTCAGCCCAGTGTGCGACGGTTAGATCGATTTAATTATTATTTTACTTTTTAGAGGTTTATTTTTAGAGTTTTTTTGGGGTTGGGGGTTTTAAATTACAAATACAAGAACGAGCATAACAAATCGCTAATTATGTAGCCACTTAAGCGTTATATATAGGGTGTTTTTTTAGCTGCATGAGAACTTTCAATAGGGATAACAATTGAACCAAGATTGCTATGGAAACAGTTTTTTGACATTTGTGTTTAGCAAGGTTTGGCATTTGATAATGCATAGATTGACCATTGAACAACGCTACCAAATTGGGCTCACAACCAATTGGAAGTGGATCCATTTTTTTACCGTAAAATTTTGTTCAGTGACGAGGCACATTTCTGGTTAAATGGGTATGTGAACAAACAAAATTGCCGTATATGGAGTGAGACCAATCCGGGACATTATTTTGAGACTCCATTGCATCCATTAAAATTGACTGTTTGGTGTGGAATACACGCCAACGGCATCATTGGTCCATATGTCTTTCGAAATGAGGAAGGAGCTACCGTTACGGTGAATGGTGTGAGATATCGACACATGCTCAATACATTTTTGTTTCCAAAACTTCAAGAGCTAAACATTGACAACTTATGGTTCCAACAGGATGGTGCTACGTGCCACACAGCCAACGAAACCATCAATTTATTGAAAGGACAATTTGGTGACAACATTATTTCAAAACGTGGTCCTATCAATTGGCCTCCAAGATCGTGTGATTTGACACCTCCAGATTATTTTCTGTGGGGGTATGTTAAATCCATGGTTTATGCTAACAAACCAACAACTCTAGAAGCATTGGAGGCTAATATTCAGCAAGCCATTTATGAAATAAAGCCAGAAATATTGGAAAAAGTGGTCAAAAATTGGACTGAACGGATGCGCTTCGTAACCATTAGTCGTGGTGGTCACATGCCGGAAGTCATGTTCAAATCATAAATGCCTTTAACTGTACTTTCATAAAAAAATTATAACCAAAACATTCCGTCAGGTTTTTAATGTTTTATTTCATTTTGAAGTTCTCATGCAGCTAAAAAAACACCCTATAGTTCCTGATAATGAGGGAAGTTTATCTGTAAAAAGTAAGTAAGTGTCTGGGCCCGATTTACCAATTTGCCGCCTGTAGGCTCAATATTATTTGCCGTTCTTGTATTACACAAAAATATTAGAGGATGAGTAGTAGTGGTTGGCCAAAGGCCAATAGTAGTCGACCATTGCATACAGTAATAGTCGCTAAAACTCTCGGCGATTGCGACGTTGTACCGAAGTTACTGTAAACTTCATAACCATGCTAGGTCTTGTGCGCTTGCGCTAAATTAGGCAAAACTCATAAACTCATTTTTAAACTTCCCTAATGTGCACATTTATTGTCACAAATTATATACTTAAAAACGGTTTTTCGCCTGTATGAGTTTTAAAGTGATTTTATTAATTATTATTGTTCTTTTATGTGCACATTTGTATTCACAAATTTCACACTGAAACTACTAAACAATTAGTAGTAATACCGTTAAAGGTCTATTATTATACAAGGAAATAATTTAAATAATAAACGTACTTTGACGAAATTTGACAGCTGTCAAAATTACATTTGAAAGAAATGCGCATGCCTAATTCAGCGCGTTGGTACTTCTGCAACCATTAATTGGAAGTTTTGGTTTTGGGTACAGTTCTTTTCGGTGCTCTCGAACTGCAGTTTGTTTTTGCACAAATTTTTAAAGCCTCTCTTTTAAAGCTATGAATTAAGCTGCAAATATACGAATTTTTTCGAGTACTTGAAAAAATCAACAATAATTAACAACCAGTCGAGCCAAGGTTAGTTTTACGAAACGATTTTTTTAATGAGGAAACCGTTAAAAGAGAGATCCACCAGTCAAGTTTAGGTTAATGTTAAGAAACGATTATTTTAATGGGAGGGAGCACGATATAATAATTTTGTTGTACCATGGGGGACCGTTAAAAGTGAGATCCACCGGTGGACCTTAGGTTAGTGTTAGGAAACAACATTTTTTTATTGAGGGGACCATGAAAAGCGAGATCCATCGGTTGAGCTTAGGTTAGTGTTTGGAAACGATTTTTTTTAAATGAGGGGACCCTTAAAACAGAGATACACCGGTCCAGCTTAGGTTAGTTTTAGGAATCGATTTTTATTTTAATGGGGAGATCGTTAAAAGAGGAGATCCACCGGTCGAGTTTAGGTTATGTTACGAAAAGCTTGTTAGTATTAGGAATTGATTTTTTTAATGGGGGGGTGGCGTTAAAAGTGAGATACACCGGTGGACCTTAGGTTAGTGTTAGGAAACAACATTTTTTTATTGAGGGGACCATGAAAAGCGAGATCCATCGGTTGAGCTTAGGTTAGTGTTTGGAAATGATTTTTTTTAAATGAGGGGACCCTTAAAACAGAGATACACCGGTCCAGCTTAGGTTAGTTTTAGGAATCGATTTTTATTTTAATGGAGAGATCGTTAAAAGAGAGATCCACCGATCGAGTTTAGGTTAGTGTTAGGAAACCTTTCTTTTAATGAGGGGACTCTTAAAAGAGAGATCCACCGGGCGGGCTTAGGTTAGTGTTAGGAATTGATTTTTTTTAATGGGGAAACCGTTAAAAGAGAGATCCACCGGTCGAGTTTAGGTTAATGTTAGGAAAAGCTTTTTAAAGACAGGACCGTTAAGAGTTAAATAAAGTTTTAGATTTGGGCCCCAAACTCTGATCCGGTCCTGTTTATAAAACTAAAAATTTAATTTTTACACACATTCGGCGCACATTCGACTTGAGTATGGCGCATGCGCGCACTTTACATTTAAATACGCTTCACATTTGCCGGGAATTTTTGCGCGTGCGCACATTCGACGTGAGTAACTGCGTTACTGAGTAGCTGAGTAGCGACTTTTACTGTTTGCTCCTATGCCGTTGGGGAGTTTTCACCCAAAAAGGGTTTTTAACCTTTAAGTGGTGCCGTGGGCGTCTCCGAGGCAATGTTCCCATTTGAAATGCATGTAGGTAAGATTCACGGCACTACTTAAAGGTTAATTGCAAAAAAATTACCTAATCCTAAACAACAAAAGTTTAATTTTACAGATGGTATAAATACCATTCGGGACTATAAGAGGATAAAAAAGAAGGTTAATAACGAATAAGCAAAAATTTGGAAGCCCAAGTTTTTTGCACACTGTGCATAATAGGACGCTTGATTTATTATCTTGCCTGCAGCAAGGATTTTTCAAATTTTAAAATTATGAAGATTCGCGACCAACTGAACCTTGACATTGTTAGGAAGAAGGAAGTTAACAAATTTGTAGACAATTTTATTATCTATTGGTAATGGGAAATCATTTTCCGACCAATACTTTTCGAGAAGCAAGGGAAGCAAACGATGTGGTGCTTTTTGGTGATATTCAGTGCAGGATTTAGACTTCATAAGGCCCTAAGCTATTTGAGCTATGGGGCCCTTTATAAGTCCAGATATTATATTATGTCAGTGCCAAATATATGAGCCCCTAGAAAGTGGGGGCCCTAAGCTATAGCTTGCGTAGCTTATACGTAAATCCTGCACTGGCCAAAATTGACTCCTCAGTGCCTCCGCTCCTGACGCTCCAGAGCCATTTTGACAACAGCACTGGTGACATTATTCATCATGTTAATAAAAAGATGCAATCGGCGCCACATAAGGACAAATGAATGAATTACGACGACAAAAATAGATTTAGATATTTCCTTCAAACTAATTCAAAATACCGTCAAATCGTTATCCATAAATCAGTCCATAACGCCACATAAAAATTATTTTTATTGTCGACCCATAAAAATCTGAGCGGGCGTGTAAAATTGAGCTTCTTTCGCACGATGTTACCAGTTATTTGTTATTGGTTTGTTGTTAGAGTAACATTAAGACGGTTTTGTTTTGTGAATTTGAAAATATAAGTTTTACTAAATGGATTTTGAAGCTTCAGGTATGTACTTCACTATACAGTAATTATTATACAATAATATTGTATAATATATAATATAAAGCGTTGTATGAAAAACTATATTTGTTTTTTATAAAATATTGAAACGTTATCTTTAATTTGAGTTACAAAAAAAGTTCCAAAAAGTTCACCAATTTTTCTTTTTATGTTCGAAAAATAATCTTAAAAATAATGTAAAAACTTAAAATTTAGGTCCCCTTGTTTCCCCGTTTGTTAAAGAGAGCATTTTATTTTCAGGCAGTTGCAGTCGTAAGAATCCCGATATTAAGATTAAGAGAAATGAACTATTTATAGTGTTAAAAAATGAACAGTTTTACAAGTCCTCGTCATTAAAGTGTAATGAAAAATTATTGCAGTATATATTGAACAAGTTAGGTGTTAGTGAATTTTCAGAACATTGGTCAAAGCAACTAAAAGTTCTTGTTAAAGTGTTCGTCGCGAAGCTTTTTAAGAAATGGCGTGATTGTAATTACATGCATGATCGTTTTATAAAAAAACATATGAAATGGCTTGATGAAGATTTGAACATCCTCGAAATACATCCATCAGCCCCAACACATTCTGAGCAAAAGGGGCGAGGCAGGCCAACAAAATTATTTCAAGAGAGTTCTGAACGCAGTAAGCAACGACATGTAAATTCAATTGTATCGGATTTCAGTTCAGAACAGCTGTGCTTGGCTGCAGAATCAAGTTTGGTTAAATCGGGGAGAAGAAATACGGCTAAAGTTGTGAAATTAGCCATCCAATCTACGCCCACCAAGTTAAAAAAAATGAAAGTGGTGCACGATCCATCATCTTCTACTACTATAAGGCCGTACAATCCTGAAGAAGCTTTAGGTCTTATAGTGGATCTTGGGTTGACAAAAGAAGATTATGTAACAATGCGACTTGGTGCAAAAGAAAGAGGGGCTAACATTTATCCGTCATATCATGTGATAAAAGCGGCAAAAGACGAGTGTTATCCTGCAAATATTAAGGTAACTGAAAACGAGGCTGTAGTTCCAGTGCAGGATCTTCTTATGCATACTGTACAACGTCTGGCACAAGTACAGATTGATGTAATACTACAGAATATTTCAGAGGCCTGTGATACTATCGAAGTTTATTACAAATGGGGCCTAGATGGTAGCGGTGGACACAGTATATATAAACAGAATTTCGCTAATAATTCGCAATATGCGGATTCCAACATAATATTATGTACGATTGTGCCACTACAAATGCGTGAAGCAAATAATTATAACAAAATCTTTTGGAAGAACATGACACCTTCATCAACAAGGTATTCCCGTCCAATTGGATTCGTGATAAAAAAAGAAAATGTCCAAAATGTGAAAGAAATGTATGACAAAGTACAAACCCAAATATTGCAATTGGAGCCCACAATAATCGTCCTAGGCAGTAAAGAAATAAAATTTAAACATATTCCTATATGTACGATGCTGGATGGAAAGGCTGTCAATATTTTGACAGATACTTCAAGTTCACAGGCATGCAATGTTTGTAAGACTACTCCTAAAAATTTAAACAATTTAGAGGAACAAAAGAACAGAGTATGTATTGAAGATACCTACAAATTTGGCATACCTATACTACATGCATATCTAAGATCCTATGAATATTTACTGCATATAGCATATAAATTGGAATTGCGGCAGTGGCAAGCAAGAGGTGAAAGTTCGAAAGAAAAAGTTAAGGAAAGAAAAAGTAAAATAGCTAATGAATTTTATAAAGTAATGGGCCTTGTTGTTGATCAACCAAAACAAGGTGGAGGCAATAGCAATGATGGTAACACGGCACGAAAATTTTTTAAAAATCCTGCGATTGTTTCCCAAATAACTGGAATCAATGGAGAATTGATCCAAAAATTTTCAAATATACTTTCCATCATTTCTTGTGGGCATTACGTGAAGGAAGATATATTTAAAAACTATTGCTTTGAAACAGCCCAAATGGCTATCTCACTTTATGGTTGGTACAAAATGAGTGCCAGTGTTCACAAACTATTGATTCATGGAGCTGATATTATGAAATCTTTACCTTTGCCAGTAGGCAGTTTGTCAGAAGATGTACTTGAGAGAGGCCATAAAGACTATAAAACATTAAGACAATATCATTCCAGAAAAACTTCAAGATTCAACACGAATATGGACATCTTTAACTGGATGCTAGTATCCTCGGACCCAATTGTGACCAATAAGCGAAAGAAACCTAAACACGTTAAAACAATTGCCTACTTTCTGTGCTGGGGATAATAAAGATAATTATGATCAGGAGTCTGATGATACGGAAGATCAGGATATGGATGTAGAGTAATGTCTAATGTAACGGTCTAATGACAAACTACCTACTGGCAAAGGTAAATTAACAGTTTGTGAACACTGGCACTCATTTTTATATGTACATTAAAATTGTAGATGTTTTATGTTCTCACTGATTTAAATTACAGAAATTATATAGGAAAAAATTTTGTTTTTGTTTTTATTTTTATAATACTAGGCCATCTTGACCCAACTAACCTCTATTAGGCATTTTTGTCAAAGACAATTGAGTAGTATATCCATTTCTGATCATAATGTCAACCAAAATCATATTTTATATTTTTGTCGTCCTAATTCATTCATTTGTCCTTATGTGCGGCGTTAAAAATAATTTTAAAGTTTTGCAGAAATTATTTTAGAGTGTTCTGATAAACCAATGCATATCCATTTTTCTTATCACATTAGTGCATTGATAAAAATACAATACGCATGCATTATATCTCAAAGTTGACATATCAATAGGATAATTTCAAACGACATTCAAAATCTTATCTGACCTACATTACATGTTTATAAGATGAAGGAAACAAAAAATTATTAATATGAAACCTAAACCGTTTCTAAATATTATGTTACATATTATTATCCTTGTACCCCTCTGGATAATAATTATTCTTTATTATTACTTAGCGGTATAGGATATACTAGCTATCCCAATATCTTCCAATTACATGTTATGAGTTATGACTACAAATACATTTTGATACAACTACATAAATAATTTAAAAAAAAATACATTAAAAATTTAAAATTAAAATTTCAAAAAATAAATAGGTAGATCTGTTTTAGCCACTGTACCGGTTTTAGACACTGGCAGTATTATTATGGTAAAATAAGGCCGTATGGCAAAATAATTCAAAATTTGCTGATTAAAACACATAAGTATAAACATAAATACTATATTATGTAAACTTTTGTATCTAATGTTGTAAGTTTCAAAATTTGGGCCTGAGTACATGGTGACTAAAACTGGCAAAATTGCAATATTTTATTTCATCTATCACTTTCAAATATTAATTTTCTATAAGTAGACCCTTGTAGTATTTTATTTAACTAGGCGAGGTGAAATATAAACTGCAGGGAATCTTAAAAAATTTAAACAAATTTTAGGTTTGCCATAAAGTGGCTATAACCGGTGCGTCTACCCTACTTCAGTGTCGTCCTACACAGTCGCTTGAGTAAAACAACCTAGCAAGTTAAAAATTACAAAATGAAATGCAGTTATTATAAAAATTAACGTTATGTGATTTTATAATTTTGGAAACTCCCCATCGTCACGCAAGTCTGAATCCCCCTCTTTGCGTGACGTATTTTATTAACGATCCCTGGACTAGATCATTTAAATCAGAATTATAATTAGAAATAAATTCAGAGCTGATCAAACTTAAAGTATTTGATAGAAGCAAAAGAAATATTCAAAAAATTACAAAGAAAAGCGTACATCGTAAATTTTCATTCGAAACGCTGCACACTGGGGCAGAATCGCATAAAAATTGGCAACAAATCTTGTACTGCACTAAAGTTTGTTTTGTCGATTGGTTCTCATTGATAGAATGAGTAGTATGGAACATTTGAAATCAAATATAATAATATAAAAAAAATTCTATAGCACTATTCAATTTTCAGTCTTGTGAACTATTGGAAATAACAAATAACTGAAATAATAGTAAATTGTATCAAAATATGGAAAAGTAAAAACCAATTATTAACAAAAATAAACAGAAAAAACACAATATTTATTTTAATATAGCAATATTAATTTACAATACGAACAAAATCATAGTAACCGGTATCAAAGTATGGCAAGAATACAGGACCGTCACTAGAGGTACTTGCGCCCGCGTGCAAAGTTTAATTTTAACACCTACCCTAAAATCATACTATACGATTACCTTAATATTGGCGACGAAAACAAACATTTCACGGCCCCATCACCTCAAGAGTCTATGGACTTTGAGTGACAGCTCGACATGTTATGCTACGACTGTCAGCAAGACCAGGGCCGGTATTCTGATGTCCTCGCTTTTAGAGGAGCGGAGCGATATAGCTGTCATATGGCTGGAGCGGCACATGAGAATCAATGAGAATACAAAATTATCACTCCACTCGCAATTAAACCACTCACTCGCTTGCTTGGAGTGGAGCGAGTTCAGAATACCGGCCCTGATCACCTTCGTAATCTGACTCCCTGAACTGAGAACCACGATCTCGTTTTGCCTTAGAACTAGAACGAAGGAAAGGTATGGTAAAAATTTTTTTTGAAAAATTCAGATAGTACTACTAGGTTTTGTAGTAGACGATATTCAGATTTAACCATCTTGTAAGTACATGAACAATTCCGCTTTGAGTTCCAGAATCTTTGTATCGAAAAGGTTTTTGCCACCTTTTGGTACTGTTTTTGAATTACCCTGGGGGCTGAATATTTACATATTATATGTTTATAGGGTCAAGTGGGGTAAATATGAAACAAAATGTAAAACTTTCTATTTTTAAGGCATTAAAATGGACAAATTAAAATTTTTAGCATCACTATCTGATGTAGTTTTACGCCATCTTGTTAATTATGTATGATTTTTTAAAATTAAATGCCGAATAAGTACTAAAAAAATAAAAAAACAGTGTTTCACTTTTAACCTTGATTACGGGAAAAAATGAAACAGTTACGGGAAAATGTGAAACAGGTCTGTTACTCCCACGCTATAAGTATTATTGGAATGTTTGTGACAAAAATGAAAAAAGCGGAAAAAACTGCATAGAAAATATACGCTGCAAGCCCTCATTTTTTATATTTCCGCACAAAATAATATAAAACACAAAACAAGGTAATGAAAATTAAATCAAAGCTGAAATTAGGTAAAAAATACTTTACTCTAGATTTGTCAAAATAATCAACCATTCAAAAACTATGAAAAAAATGTAAAGCCAATCAACATAAGATTATTATTTACAAAAAAAAACAAAAAAAACAAATAGATACGTATTATTTAAATAAAAATTTGAAATATGACAAACAACGGGAAAAAATGAAACAATTTAATAGTTAGTTACATCTCAATCACTGGCACTAACTTTGAAAATAAACTTTTTATATTAACTTATTTTGCCTTATTTTTCACTTTTTTATAATTTCGTACCATTTTTAAATATGAACTAAAATTACTTTTAATGATATAACACTAATTTATTATTGTACACTCTTAACAAGTGACAAGTTAAACAAAAATTCCGAAAGTATTTATATTTTGGGACAACATTGTAGAAGGTCAAAAAATTATGAATACGATTCTTGCACCCTTTTCCGCCCCCCCCCCCGGAATATTGTTAAGTTATTAAAAAAAGAACGTAAATTTGTAATAATTATGAAAGAAATTCCGAAATTTATGCAATTCTTGGAGAACATTTTAATAATTATTACACATCTTCTATAAAGTTTCCACCCTACTGCGATGACCGGAACACTGCAAATAGTTGGAATAATTAATTTGCCTATATGACTGCATAAGCAATTATTTACATATTTTTACAATTTTTTCCGACAGGATATACTATACCAAAATGAAATTGATAAGCTATCATTTGCAATGTTCCGGTCATTGTAGTGGGGTGCAAAACTTTATTGAAGATGTGTAACAATAAATTATTAAAGTGTTCTCAAAGGTTTGCATAATATCTGAATTTTTTTCAAAAAGTTATTGCAAATTCACGCTTTTTGTTAATTTAACAATGTTCCCGGGGGCGGAAAGGGGTGCAAAATCGGATTTATTATTTTTTACCTCCTCCAATGTTGCCTCAAAATTGGAAAACTTTCAAAATTTTTTCATACCCAGTTTTCTACAATGACTGGCCTATAAACTTAAGACTATTCAATGTATAAAATGCAAGTCAAACTAATTGGAATGTGCTATTGTAAGCAAGATAATGTACTTACCTACCTATATTCTAGTATTTATTGGATTTCTAAGCAATTTCTATCAAACCTAGGCGTAGATATATCACTATATGAATCAAAAACATGCAAGTTAAGGATTACCATGCTACCAAATTTTATATTGAAGTACAGAAAGTGGTTTATATTTTCCCTGCAGCTGTTTCATATTTTCCCTGATTGCTGTTTCATATTTTCCCAAAAGTTTAATTTAATATTATAAAAAAGCACTTTATTAAAAAAATAAAACAATTAAGGCATTCTCATCTTTCATCTATTTTCTGTGTGAAAAATTAATATAAATCCAAAATTTCAATTTATATTGCAGTAATAGAGAAAGTTGTACAACAAGAAATGAAATTAATTTTACATATTTTTAGATCGTTTACGAAAAGACGTTATCTACAGTACTCCTAGGAAGATATAATATTTCAAATTTTTATATAATTAAAAATAAACTTTAAAGAATATGATAGCGCTTTCGATTTTGTAATTAAGTCATATTGTTTATTAATTACATGCCTGTTTCACTTTTTCCCTTCTTTTTAGGTGTTTCATTTTTACCCCACTTGACCCTATAATTAATTAAATATTTACATATGTATCCTTAAAACTATTTCGTACAATAATTATTAAATAAGTTAATGCACCAGTAAAATATAATATTAGGGGTTGAATTGGTAGTGGATAATGTCATTTCATTCGTGACTGGCGTATGCCAGCCCCCCGCGTAGCCTTCACTCATGTTCGCTAATTAACGACTACCTCCTCATTATAGGTAAATAATAATAATAATAGTAATACTACTACTATCTACTTTCATCTATGCTCCTCATACTAATGAATCACGAATGGCTTACACTTTATGTATGGTCTTATCAATCCACACGTTTCAAGTCATTGCCTTTGCTTATCAAGGGGTTCATTGCCATTATTTTTGCTCTGATTTAATTTCCGTCCATCTTAATATTCTACTTAATAATTTTAAATGTGGCACCTTTACTCTGGATAGCCATCTGATCTTTGTGTGATAAAGAATTTTTTGATGAAGTATAAACCCATATTTTTAGAAATAAACAAGCATACTTATTTGTTTAAACTTATATTTGGTATCAAAATTTTAAATGTAATTTTATACTCTTAAATTTTCATAATATACTAACCATTGTATTCATAATTATAACTTAAAAGAGTCTTGTAAGCCTGTTTTACTTATTGCAGTAAACGCGCTAAACTCCATATAAAATAGTTCAAAGTAAACTGTAATAAGTATTGTAAGTACTGTAATACGTTGGTAACAAATATAAATATATTTTGATTTTATACAATATATTTATAGGAAATATATCCTATAAATTTCGAAAAGCAAGCAAAAAAAGTTAGGTTATGGTTTAAAAGGGTTTGTAAGCCTCTCTTAAATAATGCTTTTTTTATGGATACAACGGTAAATAATTACAAAAATAATAAGAAGTCTTAAACATCTTTGATGAGACCCTGTATAACAGTTTGCGATAAAAACTGAAATTGTTTGTAAACAATGTCGAGATAGGAGATACGACAATAAATTTACTTTATTGCACGTCATAATATATGTAACTACATGGCATGAATTACATTTTTTATATATCTAAGGTTATCATTTATTATTTCTTGAATTTCGTGAGTGTGTCACTAAATATTTTACTCAACGGCAAGCTTTGCTGTTTATATTTAATAATACAAAATAATAAAAATCTCGGTATACTATACGCAGGACCGTCGCTAAGAGTACTTCCGCCCATGTGCAAATTTAATTTGGCCGCCCTTGTAGCCGATTGTTTCTGTTGTTTTTTTTTTTAGATTATTTTTACAATATTTGATAAATAAACGAGAACGTCGCCGAGCGCGTCGGGTGGGTAGACGATATTGCTGGACTTCTAACGACTGTAAAATGTTTCACAATCAGAAGCACCTGCGGTGCTTTGCTCCATTGAACTCCGGAGCATTTCCTCTCCACAGCCCTCCCTCTTCAATTTTATTCATCTATCCAAGTCAGGTTTAATGCCATCATAGGTCAGAAATTGCTAATTAAAATTCCCAATTAAATTTCTCAAAGTCAGTGGCCGAATTCAGATAAAGGAGATAAGCTAATTAAAAGATCCCATGATACGCGAATGCTTTTTCATCCCTTAGAGATGCAAAGCATGTTTACAGGTTTAAAGGTAATTTAAAGGTAGTAAGAGAAGTTTCTGAGACAAATTAATCTATTAAAAAAAATTAAATCTACTGTGAAACTGGTTCACCATCAATGAAGCCTCCATTTCGATTAAGGTTATCTCATATCAATAACTAGCTGTTGCCCGCGACTTCGTCCGCGTGGAATTCACTTTTTTGCGCGCAAACCTTTTTCCTTCCGTCTCTATACTCTATTCTCTACTCCATCGGTCTCTCTCTCCTGCTATGTTGTCCACAGTTTCTCCATGCAGTCCTGTCCTACACGCTCTCTTTCCACTCATCCACCTCTACAGCTCCCAAATCGTACCTAGCTTGTTACTCCTGGCTTCAAGATTACTCTGGCACTCCATCCTCCAACTCCCATCACTTCCTATTTCCGGCTACCTCCACCTTTCGTACTCTTTGTATCTTCCTCATTTTCCCTTCTTCTTTCCATTCCGTTTGACGTTTCATTTCTCTCTCTCTACTCGCGCTAGAAACGACAACCCAAATCAACTTTTCGGAGGTTCTCTATCCTAACCTATCTCACACTTTTATTTTTTAATTTCTAAATGTTTATTTTTTTCCTTTCTAAAGAAAATGCCATGCTTCTGGACAGTAGACCCACCGGTTTAGGCTGTGCTTTGGAAACTTGAAAGACGTCGACAGTGGGAATCTCGTTAATCCATTCGCGCGCTTCACCACTAATTAGATATTAGGTGATAAATCCCATATTTGTGTATATCTCTTTTTCTAAAGAAAATCCCATGCTTCTAAACGTAGACCCACCGGTTTATGCTGTGTTTTGGAAAATTGATAGACGGCGACAGTGGTAATCTCGTTAATTCATTCATGCGCGTCATCACTAATTAGATAATAGGTGATAAATCCTTAACGGATAGGATTTTCATAAAATCCTTTCTTAGTGCTCGCCTACGTGACAACAGGAACCTCTGTGCAAAATTTCATCGCTAAGGATCCAGTAGTTTGGGCTGTGCGTTGATATATCAGTCAGTCAGTCAGTCAATCAGTCAGTCAGTCAGTCAGTCAGTCAGTCAGTCAGTTTATTCTTTTATATATATAGATAAATGTAACATATCTGGTAATAAATGGTCGTCATAAATAAAACTATTAAACTGTAGTAAAAAAACTAACAGATGGAGTTTAGTAAATACCGTGAGAACCAATATTTAAATTAAACCATTTACATAAACTTCGACATCTGGATGGAACCAATTACCATGTATACAGGATAGTTCAAATGTTGTTGAACGAAGCTAATTTACATTAGTCTCAGATATTTTACCATGTGATGACTAATAATTAATAAATTAATCAACATAGAATGGGTGCCAACTGACATTTATAATGTCACACGTTATTGTCATTAAATTATCCGTAGACATTACTGTTTTTGTCTGAAGATAATTTTGCGTTTATGAATATTACATCTTTTAAGTATATTTTCCAGAGCAATATTGAATAATACGTGTGACAGTGCGGATCTCCTTGTCTCAATCCTGCTTTTACACTGAACTCGACGTCAATTTTCCATTAACTCTGACTTTGTTCTGCTTTTCAAATTTCAATTTTATCAGCTTGAACATGTTGGTAGAAATTTTCATTTCACATATGGCTTTATAAAGTTTCTCTTGTATGTAATAATACTGTTATATGCTTCCTAAAAGGTTTTCCTAACTTGCATTCAATAATGTTATACCTACTACGACAATTTTCATAATTTATTGGTTTCGTTGCTTTTTTTTTATTAGACAGGTTATCACTAACAACCATTTATTTATTCAATTTTCTTTCATCAATTATATATTTTGATATGTTAGTTTCACTTTTCATTAACTTTTCCAGCTATTCAAAGGTTTATTCTGAAACAACAGGCTTTCCTTATTTCCATTTTTGTTATTTTTAATTACCATGAAGCTTGGGCGATTTTCATCGTACGAGAGTTCATAATGTGTTTAGTAGATTTTCCGTAAGAGGATGTGTGTACAATTTCCAGTGTATAATTTCATATGCATATAATATTCCTAGGATGATTCAGATTACTTGGACGAGGTAAATTAACTTATATTTTCTTACATAAATGTGGTTCTGAGGAGAAGTTCTACAATAGTACGTAGATAATGCCAAAACTGCGGTTTTTCTAATCGTAATACATCCCCCATGTGTGTGTTTTTGTGAAGAGTGCGCAGTGTTGGAGATAGTACCTATCAATCTCATTATGGATCATTGTCCGACTATTCAATTCAATTTATTTTATTTTTTTTTTAAATTTGTTCAGTTTAATGTGTCTTTAAATATTATATTTATATTTTTTTTAAACTCATATTCTTTCTGAATAAATTATAATTTGTGTATCGACATGGCATAATATACAGAGTACCTACCAGGTAGGAGGGAGGTAATTGATTTTTTAACCGTGATAATCAGGGGTATTGTTTCAGTCATGCAATTTTTACAACAATTTTTATATGTACATAATATGATATACACACCTTCTTCATTTATTACTTCCAATTAATAAATAATAAATTAGTTTAATATTGATATTGTAAGCTTTCATTATTTATTTATGTAATTCTATACTATATAGTATTTGTGATTTAAAAATTAATACCTAGACATTATGGTCGGAATATAAATTTTTAATTAAACGTTTTATTGATTGAACCTTTGATTTTTCTAAAAATAATTAGTAATTGATTAAAAATGTAATTAAATATTACAAGCTAATACTTACGATAGGGTAAAAAATCTTTGCATTTTTATATTATTGATAAGAAAAATGGAAGAAATTCGAAATTACTCTACTAAAAAATTTAGTATCCGTTTTTAAGATGAAAGGAAATTTATTATTAGGGTGATTTTGATTTTAAATTATACACTTGAATAAATAAAATGCACAGCTTATGTAATAATAAGACACACAATAGCAATATTTATCTGAAAGCTCCGAATAAGAATTACTGGCTCTATTAATTTATCGATTTGAAATTATCTTGGGTTTATATTGTAATTAGGAAAAAAATAATCGATTCGATAACGTCAAAATTAGTTAAAACAAGGGCAAGGTTATTGCTAATCAGAAACCTATTAGTACCTTCTAAAAACAAAAAGGAGATTCATAAATTAAATAGTACTTAGTTACTTTTTGTATTTGTGTATTTAACATTGAATAACATAATACAGAACGTCAATACATAAATATATACATAATTTCACAATCAACAAGTATAGGTAGTATTTTATTAATAATTAATAATATTAGCTTCAGTCATTTACTTCTAAATTCGTTTCAAAAGTGTCTCATTTAAAAAATATGTTTATTAATTATTATAATACAATTATATTCAAAAATATGTTTAAATTTAAAACTTTAGTCACTTAAGCAATTCAATATCAATTTACAAAAATAATGAAAGGTTTCATACGATCAATGTTATGTCAAAAAGTTTCAATTCTCACAAAATAATAACATTTTATCGATACCAGTAAATATTTTATTTACTATTACAATATTTAAAGACCAATTCTTACGAATTTGATTAATATTTTCAGATATTCGTTACTCGAAACTATTTATTATAACTTTTTAACCTAATTAAATTATTGAAACATTTGTAAAAAATATCAAGGTTTTGACACAATTATAGGTATATAAAAATATTATTTAACATAAAGAAACAGAATAATTTTGAGTAACAAACAGCTTAAATGTCAATGGCAGATTTTGGCCATTAACACAAAAATTATTACAAACTTTGAACTTACAATCATGCAATGGAAGACACTTTTGGATTTAATTAAATAACGAGCAATTAAAGACTAAGCTACAATAAATTAACAAATATACAGGATTTAATTTGGAAACAAATTTCCGATCTATAGTGGTTATTCTTCAGGCCGAGCTAAATTCTCAACCATCGTTCATACACTGGGTAATTTTCGACAGTTAGATCTCCTGCTTAACATCATACTAAAGGGGTTATTTTTTGCTAATATGTTTAAATAATGGATTAACGTGTCAAAAAAACATTTTGCTTAAAATAAAACTACTTTTATGAATTTAGTGCTCTTCATTCCACATATTATTCTGTTCTACTCAGATCAAATTTTGTTAAACTTATCTGATCCACTATGTAATTAGATCTTTCTTTCTGAATCTTAGAGGGTAAACCTAACCCTGCCTTGCTAAACTCGAGTGTTGACCAAACGATGGGAGTTGGTATTGGAGTATTCTGAAAGTGGTCACCCATCCAAGTGGAAGTCGCCACTTATAGTGCCTGCTAGATGCTCGTGGTCTGATGAGAATAAGTATTCGCCTTGTACCACATTGCCAGGAGCACTAAATTTATAAAAATTAGTTTGATTTATACTTTATACAGGAACTTGACAAAGTAACAATCAAAACACGCAGTAATAACCGGAATTTATTCTAACTTTCAGTACATTAAACTGAAAGCTTAATAACCAACCATCCCTGTGTGATTCGTCTCATTTGTATGGGATTATTAACAATTTTAAACATATAAATTCTTTCCTGCATTTTTAAACTTCATATAGCCTAAAATTATTTTTACTTACAATTTATCTCAAAATATACGTTTTTGACTGTTATTCAACCAATTTTTAGCAGTACACATTTATTTAATCCTACCTGCTGATCTTAAAATCCGATGCTGTAGAAAGCTCCCGCGAGCTTTTTTTTTCAAATTTTTAGAAAATATACAAGCCTATTGTTAAGGGTAGTTTTTGCACAACGCCGACGTGGACATCAACAGCACAAGATAAATCATACCACTTGCTCGAAGGTGTCAAATCTACAACACACATTTAACTTCATCTTTTATGTGCGATAATGTCAAGTTTGAATTTAGTAGATATTGGGGCGGTTGGGTCTGGAAACTTTTAAAAAGTGATTTATCTTATTGTAAAAGTGAGATAAAATATTCACAGCATAGCTCGGCCTATTAAAGTCTCTTTAATGTATGTTAAGTTACATACTTTCATTTATTCACAATTTTGCAACATGAACAGTACAAAAACATAAAAAAAAAAGTTTTGAAACGAATTATAAATCAGTGCAACAATTCTTGCAATACAACAATAAATGTGTTAAAAATTTCTACAACATTTGATCTATAACTTCATTTGAAAATATACGTAATTTAGAATATTAGCTTTAAAGTTTTTAACCACAAATATAATTATTTATAAGTACGGATTGTCTAAAGATTGTAAACAACATTGAAAATGGTCCATATATTATTGAAATGTCTTATGTACAATGTAAATAAATCTCTTCGACCAGCGAAGACCAATTTAAAATGTACGAAAATATTTTTACACGAATATTTACTAAATTGCTAACCTACTTTACAAACAATCAATTATTAACATTTGTTAATTAAATTTCCTTTCTTCACTTCCAGATATTTCTGGAAATATATCCATAAATTGCAATTGTCGTTTATTTATTCACAGATATTTATTACTGTTTCACTTAAATTTGTGCTAAAAACAAGATTAATACTCGAGAGAGTTATTTTAATTTAAAATAATGGTTTAAATTTTTTTAAAAGTGGAATGGCAACTAATAAGAAACTTTCCTCTTAACGTTTTCACTAAATATGCCTCATTCAATTTCTAGTTAAATTGATTAAAACTTCAAAATTAGAAATGCTGCGATATACGATCCAATAAGGGAGAAACAGTAGATAAGTGTATAAAGCTGTACAGACACCGGGTACTGAAACCAGGGTTAATTTTTTATGTTAAAATAAAAATGCTAGTTTAGTTTACTAACCGGTACCGGTTTAACTTAACAGCTACTACAATAATTACTAGTTGGGGACCACTGTTCTAGAACTTTTGTTTACGTGAGTAAGTGCGACATAAAAAATTGTTTTGCTGTTACTAAAGGGCATTATTCATTAAAAACGTTTTTAGGCCAGACTTTATACAAATTAATTCTGAAGCCTGTCTGGACCGATATCACAACCTCATTTTGGCTCATGGAATGTTTTATGATCACACTTTTAATTTATTTAAATCCCAGAAAAACAGGTTTATATGTACAGTATATATTTTGTAAATCGGGTGTTACGTCATAGCACGTAAGAACTGTCATTGGTTAGGTTAGGATGACGTAACACTCGGGTTCGAAGATTTATACCATATAATTTACAATAATTATTCAGGAATAATTTAAAAATGTCATAATTTGTATCGCAATTTGAAAGATAAAACGAATTTTAAAAAACACAATTTTTGAAGTAATTAAAAGTAAATAATGTAAAGTTAAAATTTTAACTGTTTTCAGTATTTTCGCTTCAACGCACAAATTGTATTAAAGATTAATTTTTAAAGAAAGTTGATCTCAAAAGCAATTAAAATCCTTGTCACAAAGTTTGCATAGTTCGTGAGAAGTTTTTTCAACAAAATTTGCATAATTATACAAAAATTTTAAATTTTGTACATTATATATGAGATTTCTTCAGATAATAGTACAGAAAATTTGAAAACACGCAAAAAAACTTGACTCGAGTGGTAGTTGAACCGCGTACAATCCTCAATTAAGTCAAGTATTCCTCGCCATTATCATATTCTTTGTGTTGTGGTACAATATGAACATACTCAATTAACAATTCATTATAAGCAATTTTCTCAAATGTTTGTTTAAAAATGTGAAAAACTCCAGGTCAACTTTTGTTGATGTAAAAGTAAAAAATTACCTACTTATTATAGTTGAATGTTTCTTTTGTACTAAATGTTGGAATAATACTTTTCAAACTTTTAGTGATTTTTAGGTAAATAGAATTGTTATTTCCCCATGAAAAGTTCATGTTATTGCTTTTATCGTTAAGCATTGATTAGTATTTGAAGTTCAAATATTAATTGAATGTCGATTAATAAAATTGGGCAGCGTATTTTATTTACTAATCGTTGGTAATAAATTATACCAAAAGATCCCAAACAAAACAAAGAATTGTTTTATTAAACCACAAAAATGATTTACGTTTCCAAAATAAAGAAAACTTGGCACTACATTGAAACTTTAACGACAACATCCATGGGTTAGGTACAAAATTTAAATTAAGTTGCCACTCCGATATCTTCCACAGCAAAAAGTGCTATTACTAATAAATTGTGCAATTTGTCTGGGAAAAATTTTATTTTACAAATAAGTCTTTTAACGTTGAGCAGAGAGATGAAGAGTCACAAGTTTCAGAATAATCACTCTCATCTCCTTTACCAGAAAACCAACTCGATTTAGCTTTAGCAGGTGGTGGTACATTTTTAACCACAGTTTTTGGTACAGCTCCGGTACTAGACAAAGAGGCAGTTGATGTTGTGGTGCTTAAATTATCTGGTGTTTCTGGTCCACTGCGTCGTAAAAATACTTCTATTGCGCTACCCAATAGGTGAGGATCAACCACGGAGCCACTTTTTTCGTCCCAAACAACCTTATCACTTTCTTTAGTGGTTAGTGGAGATTTTTTAATGGATTTGGAGTGTTTATTCATTAAATCAGCCTTTTCGTTGGCAAAACTAACGTGTAATGCTGGCTGTAAATTGGAAGGATCTGTCTTAGTTGATATAGGTTGATGACGTTTTATGAACCAATTGGATGGCACTGGAGATGTGATATTGTTGTCTGTAACTTGTGTGCTAACGTTGGCATATAACGTCGATATATCAAAACTATTAGACCTATTACTCTTCAAGCTGCTGCGTCTCTGCTCGGCATTGAACGGCTTTAATTGAGTTTTCTCCGTTGTCGTAACATCACACTGATTGATTTCCATGGCGGATGAAGTAAGAGAGGACAAAATAGATATTAGGTCAGTATTAGAGCAAATAATTCCCATTGTTTGCTTACTTGCATCAGTTGTTGTTGATGGTGTTGGTGTTGCAGGAGGAGGTAGTTCGGAAGCTCTGCGCTTACTTGAGCTTGGAATTGGCGTGAGAGTAGTACCTACAAAGTCGGAATATCGTCTTCCAGCAGAATTTGTATACCGTTGAACTCCACCCGTATCGTCTAACGGTTGAACCTCACAAACACGTTCGCTACTTGTATTCCACATTTTCATGCGAACTTTACGAGCCCTTACTATATCATCCATAATATCCAAATGTAAATTATGTAAACTTCCCCGTGGTTCTGTAGACGGTGGTCCGGCAAAAGATTCCCTTCTGCCTGGTAAAACTCGGCTTCCTAATGTACCACTTGAAAACGCAGCAACGGATTCGCGTCTGCTGCGACTAAAAAGTGAACTGGGTACTTTTGAAATCGTAACCACGGAATGTCTACGGCCACCTGGTGAAGGAACTGGATTTGAGGATAAAGTAGCCAAAAACGCTGCTTCACGTGCTGATGCAGCCGCACTTTCACCGCTTCTTTCGGACAAACGACGCACTTGGCTTGCGGTAATCCCACTGCATTGTGGGGTTGGTAAAGAGTGTTTTCGAGATTCTTGTCTCCATGGTGATAACAAATACGGATTTGTAGGCGATCCTTCACTTGAACTACCTTCAGGTGAATGATTTCTATCTTGCGAATTATCGTACTCCTGGCTTTCCGATTCTTCCACCACTATCAATGGTTCCGACATTTGAGTCTGTAGGCGACTTTGGGATGTTCTCCTCATTTTTATAACCTAGAAATACAAAAAATTGTTGTTAATACAATTTATTTACGAAAAATATTTATTAAATAATAAAATTTGTTATTATTGGCTGGATGTAGCGTAACGACGTAGCATTATAATAACTGACGCCATAAAAAACTACCTAGTCCTTGTATAGCTGTATCTTAAAATTGCACATTACAATTTTCACCCTGTTTTATTGCAGTTCTAATTCAATAGCTTCCAATAGAAAGAAAAATAAAACTAAAAATATTCTGCAGCTTAGAATTTCATTGGAATACTAAAACCACCAGGGGTACTTAGGAAGTACAGTTCAAATCAACCGGAATAGCTTCACAAATTTAGTTTATTTCGATTACCTGCAACAAATTGCTCGATCATTTTTTAAAGAACCAATTTTTCTAATCCAGAGATTCTCTGATAATACAAAATTTCACGTAACCTAATTTTATATACTCGTATATTCGATCGATGCAGATTTAATAGCTGAAAATTTCTAAGATCATCGAATTTGAAGACTTGAAATAATTATGAAGTAAAAATCGGAAAATTATGGCTGTATCAATATTAACTTAAAATTTAATAATTGAGCCTTTTACGAAAATCAATTAACTGTGAAGTACGACGTTTGGTGATTGAGTTTCGTTAATTAAATTTTATTTAGTATTTTATATAACTTATTTACCAAATTAAATCACGTTTTATCGAATTAAACTGTAATTAAAACACTTAGAATAAATTAAAGTTTGTTAAAATGGAGACTTTTATACAATCGAATTGTTTTGAAAATAAGTAGTCAGCTGTTGACACAAAAAGCAATTTCTTGTTAAATGCTGTCGTATTTGAATAATAAGTAACCCCATTTTTGCCAGTAAACGAGAGCTTTAATATCGTGTATTCGCATGATATCATACGAAGCTTTTAAAGCTTTACTCGTGATCAGTTCTGAAGGGTTTTTAATGCTTACTCAGGCCAATATAAAGTCTGAAGAATTTTTTTCCTGTAATCTAAATTTAAAACGAGTGTAAATTTCAATATACAAGGTGAGATTTGAAAATATCCATTTTAATATCAGTTACTTTTTAATAAAAAACAAGTTCTAATAATCTATAATAGTGTGGTCGATGAAGTGTAACTTGATAGTAACTTTGTATTTTAGTTCTAATTGTGTTTAGTATAATTTTAGTTAGTCTAAAAATTATGATATGCTAAAACTTAATAAAAGCTACTCAGATGACTATAATTTTTTTCTTATTTCCCTTTCACTTATGATAATCGCAAAATCTCTTATTGCATTATGGTCTGCGTACACTTCAATAATTTATAATTGATAATAAATTTTAATTTTAATTATTGTAGAATCTAAATTACGTTTTTCTTTTTCAAAATCCGTACAATGGTTCAGTAGGTTACAATAAATTTATCATTCTTATATATTATAATCTCCGACTATTGGATTAATTTTGTTCATTATTATTAAATGGTCAACAAAAATTGTATCTGCGTAAAATAGAAATCGAATAAAATTTAAAAAACACATTCAAGAGCGAAGGAAAGAAACAATAAATTAATATTGTCTTTAATTAAAATATTTTATACAATGTTTTTAAAAGCAAGTTAATTAATTATTAATTAAAAGCATTGACGTAATTGGTTAAAGCTCCTCAGATGTATTTAATATATATAAAATATTAAAATAAATATTTAATCTAGTACTTATACATTGGGAAAGTTTTTTTCCCAATTTTTAAATTAACTGATATCAATTGAACGTAAATTGAGAAATTACGTAAAAAAAATGAGTGAAGAATTGGATTTAGGGTATATATTTAATTGAAGCAAACTCAATTCGAGATCCAATTAAACCAATAAGTAAAAACAATTGAATATTACATGATTTGCAAAGAATTGTACGTGTTTTTAATGGAATTTTGCAAAAAACGAGCGACAAATTAATCACTATGAGAAGTAAAACGGTAAATCAGAAGATAAATTCATTTGTTATGATTGTTAAATTTTTTATCCTTATAATAAAAATTTATCCAATTCAATATCGGATGTGATCCTCATACAATATAATCCCTCATACCCACTAATCTACTAGTTGGTTCATTTAGAGAATCGCAACGTAGTATTATTATTAAATTTTTTTTCGAATTTCTATAAACAATTTGTTATCCAATTATTGTAATGATTTTTGTGCTTAGGAAACAATGCCTAAAGTATTTGCCGTATTTTGGTAGTTGGACGGGTAGTAGTTAAAAATATTCATTTAACCTATTAACAATTTCGCAAACAATGCTAACTTTTTTATTTTCCGGACCTAATATTTCAAGGAAGCGAATTCCGTTTTCATATACCCTCTCCCCTGTTGCGTTATTCGAGTTTTAAAAGTACAATGGAGACTTCATGCATTATTAATAAGTGGTTATAGTGACGTTATTGCAACGTCATTCCAATTCGCAATTCCAACTGCAGATGAATGAAAGTTGTAGGATCTTATATTTTACGAGATTTAATGATTTGAATTTAAATTGACATTATTATCTTAATAGTCAGTTTCTTAGATATGTCTTAATAATTACTTCGACAGAAATGTTTCCTAATGGAACTCCCGCAAAAATAATTCAATTTATAGGCAATCGTTGCCAATTAATTGTAGGTACAAATTAAATAATTTTGCATAGGATACCGTCGATACGGTTAGAAACTAATGCGGATGATCTGTGGGTTTACAAGTGCATCTGGAATAACTTTATCAGTTCCACTATTTGGGGAAGTACCTACGGTTATCTTTAAATGCACCAATTTAAAAAATTTTCCTACGTAATTAGTTTGATTTAATTTGTAAGCTATTTCCGTTCGAGATAATTTTGGGGTTTCAATGCTTTATTGAGGAAATTGGTTGAATTGTCCTTGAAATTTCTATGGAGCACTTCATCTCGTCTTTATGTTCATTGGCCGACGAGACCTTTTCAGCACAACTTAGCTTTACATAGTGTCAAGGTATGTACGTCACGATAGCAGCGGATTTTGGAACGCGGTCCCAATTTTACATTGCTCCAGTCCCTACAGCAGCGAAATATTAGTCACCAATAAATTGACAGTTATAAGGTTATAGTAATATTTCTTGCGGCTTCCGCAAAAATTTTGAAAGTGTCTCCAAATCAAGAAATTGTGATATAATCGGTTTTTGAAACGCATTATAACGTTATAAGAGCCCAACTACCAACCTTGCGAATTGGTGTTTGGTTTGTTAGCATTTTACATTTTTTACCTAGACGAGGAGCAAGCCCGACGTAGAACCCCCCACCTGGAGGACCAGAGAGACGGCCAGAATAAAGTTCTTACTTCACCCGGATTCGAACCGGGCATTTAGCGTTCATAGTCAACTTATTCGACCACCATGCTCCGACCGTCTCTGTCGGAAATCTAATAATTAATTGGGTTATTTTACGGGTTAATCAAAAGAAAATATGAATCAATATTTATAGGGCCTTCATTTATTTTAAGTTTATTAAAGCCATAAACAAGTTTTGTTGGGGTAGTTTAATTTATTTAAACTTCACAAATTTTCGTATGTACGTATGAGTAGAAAACATTATTTTCTACTTGAATAGGAAATTTGACTCTGAATAATCTTCTAAATTTAACACCATCCCTTGCCAAAGTTTTGTATTACATCAATTTTGTATGGCTTTCTGGTGGAAAGTTTGAATCGGTGCAAATCTATTTATTTACCAGTGATATTACCAAATCTATGTTGCTTAATATTCCTACGTCACAATTTTAGCATCTGCGATGCATTTTTAATTCTACATGTGGGGATGTTGCTTGAGACCACAGTTTCCCCATGGATGTAAGCCCAAACAATTAAACTTCTTGGGTTTGATTCGACACCTTCTTTGCAGCTTAGTACGCTCCTTTCTAAAGTGATTTTATGGTTTCCAGCGATTTTTGTCATGCCTCTGTAACAGCACACTATGTTTCCATAAAATCTCCGGTAGTCTAGACAGCCCACGACGTAGGAGCGGTTAGATGATCTATATTATTATTAGCTATTACTTGTTGCATTAAAATTCTACATTTTGCTGAACAGTCCAAACGAGAAATTATATATCAGAAAGGATCTGGATGAATTAAAATGGTAAAAATGAATTTTTAACAGTAAGTGGTAAAAAGGCCATTCTGAATTTTACCTGCACATACCAGCTGTAGAAGGAACTCTACGACTTTTGAAGGAGGAGTGTCAGTGTCAGTGATTCTGTCCATATCGGGTCAGAAATCCCCGACACAGATCCCTTCATTGAAATTAACACTGGACAGTAACAGAGTACATGTTCAGCTGTATCCTTTTCTTCATTTTATTTATGACATATAAGGTCATCTGCATACGCCATCACGTGAAGGTGTTTATTTAATCTGCGCAGTGTATAATAGTTAAGATCCTTACAAAATTCTCCTCAGATTAATTCTGGATAGCTTCAGATATTTTTTAGCATGTTTCCAAGAAAGCGCACGTATTGCAACTGGTTGCATGGTTGCATTGTAACGAATTTTTTATTCGTTACTTAAATTTTGCAGCACCTTGTACATATTTGCTTTTAGCGATAGGTACGACGCAGACTTGCGAATGTGGAGAGCGCACGTTTGATAAGGGACGGGTACGCCATTTTGAGCGAGTATGACGTGTTTTTGAACACCGGTAATTATTTACCAATTACATTATTAGAATCGAGTTAATTACACCAGAATCTAAATATTCATAATAGTAACGATCGACGTCTACTACTCTTGGAAATTCCTTTTGGCTTGTCGTTGTGAGTTCCTGACATAGCAAGCAATTTTACTACCATCGTTTTATTGTGCGTACAATTATTTATTATCAGTGCCTTATCAATATCACAAATTGCTCGTACAAACTTATTGTTTGGTGGTTATCAGCATCTTATTCAACCCATTATCAAGTGGTACTCTATCATTAAAGTGCATCCTGCAATCTAACAAGTCTGTACTGGATAGTTTTTTGGTTCCGGAAGTCGGACTTCGCCACAGTAGCGTCACTACCAGTTTAGGAAATCTGCTTATCAACATCTCCATATAGCGATTGCAGTTGACGATTTAATTACTAAACCACTGTATAAGGTAGAAGTTTGTAAACCTCCTCCTACAAAGATCTTTGGACGTGAAGGTAAGATTTTTATTTTAGTATTTAATTTCGTCTTTCTGCAAGTTGCTAAGTTTATTCAATTGTGGAAGGTATTGACCTTAATTTTTAACTGGATAGTTTCGACTGGAAGTGCAGTCCTTTGATTGATTTTTCATATTTACGTAATTTACATCGTCCAGACCCGTCGTGAATTGAAGCCTGTACCAAAATAGTTTTATTTGTAATAAGTATTTATTAGTTGTAATCACGAATAATGAAGCTTACGTCACAACCATCTGAATTAAGTACCGACAACCTTTTTTTTTTATTAATTGTAGTAACATAGGTGAAACAAAGACACCCTATATTAAATTATTCTTAAATGTCTGATTTTAGAAATCTTATACGTCGAAAATTATCTGACACCCAACGTGTGAGATAGAAAAAGATAGACACAATAGTTCTTAGCGTGCATAATAATTTTAATGAAAGTAGGTTTTATAGTGACTGATGCGATAATTTTAACAAATTAGTTTGTTTTTAGGTTATATTTCCATTTAATTAGCGCAGAGTTTCTTAAATTTTTTGATTTCCCAAACCTTTTTTGATATGAATTTTACCGTGGACCCACTTATTTCATAAAAGTCGTAAATATTGTTAAAAATAAAATTTTAAGCTTATTAATTATTAAATTTTATGATTTAAATTTATTATATCAAACACTTATGTGACTCACAATTCTCGTCTTATTTCATACAAATGCCGTTTATGACGAAGCTTCATTATTCGTGCAAACAACTGTATTGTTGTTAACTTTGATTGGTGGTTTGATTTTCAAGTGTTTTTCTTTGAAGTCAATTTTCAGGGTAATTCACCCCCTAGCCGACCGTCAGAGCTAAGCTGTCAAAAAGGGCAACATTTTAACAGGTAGCTCTCTACCTGGTGAACAGTAATCGCTTCCTGGACCACCATAACGGTGGGGAAAAGGAGGTATAAGATTATTAGTTTCAGCATGCAGTTCCTTGAACCGACCTGCAAGTGTGCAGTTCCAGGGTATATTGTTTGAGTAGAGCATCTAGACTCTAGAGCCATCACGGCAAATGTGACCATCGGCTTTGGGCTGCAGGGAAAACTGTAGGAACCGTGTCTCGCCAGTTCGTCACCCCTTTCGTCAATCCAAAGAGAACGAACATTTTGACTATATTATATTGTGGTGTTCTAAACCAACTACATAGTCCCTCACTCGGAAACTAAGATAAGTTGTGATGTTTCGAACACGAACAAGCTAAAGTTCCGACCGCTTTATTGCCGGAGAACACTTATCGAGACTGCTTAACTCAGGGAAAACTGGATTTAAATTAAATTTAAGAGACTCGGGATATTTTATATCGTTTAATGAGTTTGAACGTTTGAACATAAATTTTTGTGGACTACAAAATTGTCTTATAGCCGTATGTGTAACTTTATGCGATTGCATCAAACCACCATTACAGGTAGTGTGAATGAAAAACTGAACGATTTTAAATTGAAATGTCACCAATAACAGTTATTATTTAAACAAAATTTATAGTATGCCAAAGAGTAGGTGATATCAACTTACCTATGTCAATTTTTTTTTTTCTAATGTCACTTACAATCATGGTGTTAACTAAAGAGCAACAGATCACAATTTTTAAGCTTTTAGAACAACCGTGCAGTTTTACTGAAATACAGAAAAGGTATAAAGATAAGAAATTTTGTGTTTCGAAAGGTACACTCTCTAGTTACAAGAAAAATGGTATCCCAGAACATAAACTCAAAATTCGGAAGAAAGGCAGCGGCAAAAAGCCAACTCTGACAAATCGAGAATTATCGAATTTGAAGAAAATGGCATTAAAAACAAATCCTCCGACACTACAACATATGGCAAAACATTTCAAAACATCTAAGTATATCATTCGGTATAATTTAGATAAAATATTAAACCTGAAATTAATGAAGAAGCCGAAAAGACATCACATTTCTGCAGAAACGATATTAAAAAGACACCAGCGTTCACTAGGGTTATATCGCTTATTAAATTGTAATAAATGGAAAAAATATATCACTGTCGATGAAGCATGGTTCCATCTAACAAATGCTGACGGTCAACGAACATTTCAATACTTGAACCGCGAGCAGTCGGCAAGAGAATTGGACGTATTCACAAAACAGTCTCATGCAAAGGGAGTTGTGGTGTTCATGGGAATATCGAATTCTGGAACCACAACGCCAATTTTTGTTGAGCCTGGTGCTAAAATTAACTCGGAATATTATATTAAGAATTGTTTGAAACCACTTTTGACTGATATAAAAAGGTTATATCCTATTGGTGACTGGATATTTCACCAAGACTCTGCACCAGCGCACGCTTTTAAGAAGACTTTGAATTTTCTTAAAGAGAACGACGTATCTGTTATTCATCCGAATATATGGACGCCATCATCACCGGACCTTTCACCCTGCGATTATTTTTTGTGGGGATATTTAAAATCTCAGTTAAATAATTCAAAAGTTGAAACCACAGATCACCTTAAAAAACTAATAAAACGTGAGATATCAAACATTCCTCTGGAGATGATACAAAAATCGCTACAATCTTGGCCAAAACGTTGTCTTCAAGTATATAAGAATCAAGGACAACATATTAAATAAAATTATTTAAAAAAAATAGAAACAATTGTGACTTATTAGATTTCAAAATCGTTCAGTTTTTCATTCACACTACCGTACATTTAATGCCAATATTGCTGAATGGCGTTTTGATAAAATCGATTGTTATCTGTGTGACACAATCGGATATTCAAAATTTTAATGTTTTAATAAAAAGCTTTGATGAACCGAAATGCTGTTTGAGGATTCCTGGAATATTAGCCACGCCTTCGGAAGTTAACCCTAAGGTTGATCTGGCGACGCCACAAATTTCGCAGCTGTCTTGCCAAACTTCGACGAGCAGACCTCTTTATATTACATCCTAACCTCTTCTATTCCATTTCCAAAATTCTCTAAGATTTCCCCAAAAAAGACACAAATTAGGAGGTAACTGTTTTTGGCGGTAAATTTGAATTTCAAACTGATTATTCTTCTTTTGCAGGTCTATCAAAATTTCATCACAACATTCGCATAAGTTAATTAATAGCAACAAACATTGTAATTGTGTAAGGTATGACTTTATTTTCTTTAATTTCTTTAATTTCCAATATGTACCGAATTTCTTATTCGTTTTGAACACTACAATATCTTATTTAGTGTCTGGATGCACTTAAGCACCGGACCAGAGGTGATGTTGTGGCTCCGAAGTACCACAAGAGTTGATAGAATCTGAATATTTTTGTCTCTGATTTTTGTATTCATCCTGAACTATTTTTGCACTGTGTAATATGCCTATAAGTTCCGCTTGAACTACGGATGCATTATGTACTATCCATTGTGTAAGTGATAACACTTATGCTTAGGTCAAGTTTAACAGAATATATTCCTGCGCCTGATCCAGCATTATTTTTTGGAGCCATCCAGGTATAGACGTATGTCATAGTCAGATGTTTCGTTTGAATACTACTAGTCAAATATGTATTGAGGGTGGATTCCCTCTGGTTCAAAATTCAGCAGTTATTCCCTTGGAACATTCCTCCAAAATCTGCATGTGGTCCGTAGTTCCTCTCCTATTATTCCACATCTTCCAACTCCGCAGCTTAAGGGAACCCCAAACCGCAATCTCCTGCACATGAGGAGTTTTGATATATTAAGCCAACTCATATTCACCTTTGAGTTTTATTTTGACATACTAGACTCATACAGCGCTCATGTAATTTTTTCTCAGTTAGTCGCAAACATGAGTCGCAACATAAGATCTCACGAGAGATGCAGATCCATCGAGCTCTTGCACTGAAGGCATCAAGCTAAATTAAACCACCTAGATAAAACCACTCACGGATATTCATCAAAGATTGGAGCAATTTGTGTTACAGTTGAGGGTTCGTTTAGGTTAAAGATGTTTAAATATTGCTGTGCTGGGTTTTGGATTTAGAGATAATGATATAGAATAAAATGTAACTATAAGGCAAACTTTTGTTCAGTAACATAGAAAGAATTTTTAGTTAACCGTACTTAAATGATAAAATGAGTTTTGTTGGGGTTTAGGTCCAATTAACAAATTATTTGTAATATTTGCGGACATTTGGGATACTTTATTCGACCATTATCGAAACTGTAAGTATGACACCCTTTTATTTTATCTTTTGTCCAGTCTCGATCCTTGAACTACTAAATTACTCAAGAAAGATTTTCGGTAAGTGTATGTAGACATGGTAACGTCTCATTCAGTATCAATTAAATATCGAATTGTCGTTATATTGTTGGTAGCATCAGTTATTTGGTTAGAATTATAATTTATTATTGCGTCCACTGACCCACTCGTTGGTTTCCTTTACATTTGTATCAACATGGAAATTAAAATTTTCTGATTTTTAACTTTATAACCTTTTAACCTTTTCTTCAATGAAAACCAAATAAAATCGAGCAACAGTCAAGCACCAGCAAAATACTCACAACGAACCAAGAGTATTTCAGCAAGCTACTATGAATTATAATTATTATTAGATGATGATGAATCGGAATAAAGTTTAAATTTTATGTTAAAAATTGATTAGTTTTACCTTTTCATTTCTAAAAAAAAAAGCAAAATAAAATGTTATTATTTAAAATCTGATAAAAATAGAGGGGTCGGATTTACCTACCTCCAGATGGTCGGATTTGGAACCAATATTTTAGTTTGTTTATTTTGGCTGTAGCTCAGAAGAGGTAGGAGATACATCAAAATGTTTGTTTGACGAAAAGTTGAAGAATTTAATAAATTTTACAACGATACTAAAAGTAAGTGACGGTCATTGCCCTGCAGCTAACACCCCGCGAATGCGGGGTACCGAGTTCAAACCTGATATTTAAGTAAAAGTCTCCGTGCTTCGGAAGGCACGTTAAGCCGGTGGTCCCCTGGGTTAGGGAATTGTCACCATTAACACAAAAACCAGGATACATGGCACATCTCAAGGCAAGTCTAGCAGGTTACCTGAGGGTCTAAAAATATTTATATGCTCGTATAACACTGCAGAAGAAACGAGGCAATTGTTGGGAAAATAACAGGGTTTAGCCTAACTAGAAGAGGATTCTCTTAGAATTGCTTCTAGAAAGTGGAAGAAGAAGAAGACTAAAAGTAAAGTAATAGGTCTCGATTTAAAAGTTTTATGTAAAAAAAAAGAAACGAAAAGTGGGTCCGTTTTAGACCACTCTTCATTACCTATTATAGATACTCGGTCATAGATAATAAAGTGTAATAAAGTAAATAAATAAGTATAGAATAAAATTATCCTAAGGAAGTCTCAATCCTGATCAAATATTTTAAGGGGGGAGTCTGGCCCAGGCGAGGTTTTTTTTTCAATTCGATATTTTCAAAGATCAAATTTATGTTTTCCCAAAACCACGTTTTTTAAGTTGGCGGCAACCGTAGGTCATCCAATTTTCATCCGATTCACTTCATTCAAAGTTTAAATTAAAGAAAATTCTGAAAATTGTATTGATTTGGAAGTTAGTTAAATTTATAGGTATAATACCGACATATTATTATTATATATAATTTAATATTAATTTTCTCTAATGATACCTCCCCTGAATAATAAATTATTATAATTAGGGCTCGATTTTGCAACATAAAATATCATTCAAAATCAATCGATATCTAATGTGGATGTGACCTATATTAGCGGAAATGATACCTATCGAGTACAACCAATAATTTTTAACGCCTTCATTTAACACGTCAACATGCGATCGTCACGGTGGGTATTCTAATTGAACATTATAATCTTACCGTATCAATATAAACCATATTATATAATAAATTGTAATAAAAAATATGAGTAGTAGATACATATGATTAATAAATAAATCATTAAAATTTTATCCGCATTATTAGAAAAAAATCTTAAAATTATCAAAGAAATTTGGAAGATAATTTGATTCTTTAGAATTGTATAGATACTAAAAGCAAATAACAAAGAGTCACACAAATAATTCATAAATTATATAACAGCGTTTGTGGTGCTAAAATACCTCGAATAAGATTCATACAATTATTGCATAATTCATTTAACACTCCACAAATTTCAAATTTGCTAAATTTTATTTATTATTCAATATTATATGCTAATAGGCAGTACAAAAATTATAATATTAAAACTGAACGAATTTATAATTTATAAATATTATTTTTCGAATGTGGAAATAAAAGGTCGCTTATATTTCCCACAAATTACTTCATAATTAAATTTTATTGTTTTTAAATTTATATTAATGAAACCAATTGAGTGTAACATGAGTAATTACAGTTTAACTAATTTTAGTTAAATAAAATTACTCTAAGCTTAACGACTTAATTAACGTTGTTGGTGCTTAATCGATAATTAATTTTATTAAATATTCTGAATGCTAAATGGAAAGCAGATATTCGTTCAATCCAAACATTTATGTTCCATTTTTCAAAAAGAAAATGTTGTTGGGCATGGTATAGCGTTTTTTTCCCTCAACAACCTGAGACTACTTTTCAAAATAATACCTACAGTTTATTTGAAAAAAGTTAATCTAAAATCGACCTCTGAAGGATTATGCAATATTTGTTTTAGTAGAGTTTTACTCATTTAATAACCTGGAAAACGTATAGCACAAAATTGACAGCGTTGAGGTAATCCTTTTCGCTTTTAGAGTTATTACTTATATTTTTTTTTTCAAATTTTGTAAACACTATTCGGTAATGAAATAAATATTTAATGATCCTTTTATATTACTTTAAAGAGTTTGATGTTATGTATACAGAAAGAAAGTCGATGAAATAAACAAATGCTTTTCATAACTGACCATGATAAAGTATCAAGTTTAAGGTTATGTACTATAGGAAAAAGTCTATTAAATAACTAAATACCTTTTGTAAACGATATAATATTAACTGTTATTTTCTATAAATTGCACAATAAAAATAACATTAAATATGTTATAATCTAGATAGAATGAAAATAATATATCACCTACCACATAAAAAGAGTTATTGTTTATTTCTAAATAAAGAGAAAATAAATCAATGGATTATAATAGAAAGCATCCTGAAAATAAGGAAAAAATTTAATGAATTAAGAAAGAAACATTAGTAAACAAATAACGCGTGCAGTATTAATAAAATAAAACTAATCAAGGAGACGACTATTGTCTTGATGATTGACGACTATGTCAATCAGAGATTACTTTGTACTATTATTATACTTTCCTGTACAATATTGTTATCTGTTGAACTCGAGCAGCTGTTCTGATTGACGTACCGAGGGTTTATTTTTCCATAAAATGCTTCCATCGAGTTTACTTCAATTTGCAAAGAACAAGGATCGAAACGTGCCAATAACCTGATGTTCCACCGTGAGATCATTACGGGATATTTTTTGTTGAATTTTTCACGAGAAAATGACGAAGTTACAGTTGTCTGAAAAACTATAACCTTCCCTTAGCGACGCTGAAGGCTGAAGAGCAGTTTCCTTCACTTATTATAGCCGTAATCTCATTGAGCGCTGTTCGAGTGCACGCTTCTAGGGCAGGATTACAAAAAAATGCAATTTTTGCATATAACAGCAATCATACCGAAAGCACACAACATTGATCCTAGTCTCGCTGAGTAAATCTGAATAGAAATAGTTATTAATATTATGAACATAATGAGGCCAAAGTCCAAACAACTATAATATTTCTAGTAATCAGAACGAAGGTTTAGATTGTTAGAATTTTTTTTTGAGATTTTGAATTATGGGTATATTAAACTTTTTAATTTAGCATGGCATCTTGAAGATTTGCATACGATATCTGGAAGAAAAGCAAAGATTGTTATTTTTAGTGGTAATGATGGATTGGAGACACTGACTTACCAATAAAACTCTAACAATAAAATTTCTATGTATAATGCGGCATAAAAAATCTATATTTCTTATTTATAAGAAGAGGGTCATTTAGAATTACCGATTTGATCCAGTATTACGTGAAAAGTATTGTAATTAAAACTTCATCCAGTACAAATTTTAAAACTCACTGTTCAGCTAATTTTCAGAAAATCGATGTCGAGCAGTGGCGGTTTTAGAACATATGAGGTCCCAGGCGCAATTCAATTTTGAGGCCCCCTTCCAAGATTTTCCACTAATCCTACACTCCCTAAAGCAATAGATTTGAACCCCTGATGGCCGGGGGGCCCATTCACCAGCACCGCAGACAATTTATTTTTTTAATACTTTTTTTTACTAAAAATTGCACTGAAATCAAAATAACTGCAAATCCAAGGCATCTTAGGGCTTAAAATTTTTTTGTTATTAAAAATAGCACTGAAATTAAAATTACTGCAAATCTAAGGCAACTTAGGGCTTAGAATTTTTTCGTTATTTTTCCTGTGTTTATTACTACAGAATTAATATTTTTATCAAAAAATTTAAATCAAGAATTGCACTGAAATTGGGCAAAATAACTGCAAATCTAAGGCATCTTAAGGCTTAGAATTTTTTCGTTATTTTTCCTGTGTTTATTACAAGGGTATTAATATTTTCATAAAGTTTCAGAATATTTGAACAAAATTAAATTCTTAACAAAAAATTTAAATCAAAAATAATTGCACTATAAAATCAAAATAACTGAAAAACTAAAGCATCTTAGGGCTTAGAATTTTTTCTATATTTTTCCTGTATTTATTACAACAGAGTTAATATTTTCATAAAGTTTCAGAATATTTGAACAAAATTAAATTTTTGTCAAAAAATTTAAATCAAAAATTACAGTGAAATTAAGATAACTGCAATTCCAAGGCATCTTAGGCATTAGAATTTTTTAGTTATTTTTCCTATGTTTATTACATAGGTAATATTTTCATAAAGTTTCAAAATATTTTTTGAACAATATTTAATTTTTATCAAAAAATTTAAATCAAAAATTGCACTGAAATCAAAATAACTGCAAATCCAAGGCATCTTAGGCCTTAGAATTTTTTAAATTATTTTTCCTATGCTTATTACAACATAGGTAATATTTTCAAGAAGTTTCAAAATATTTGAACAATATTTAATTTTTATCAAAAAATTTAAATCAAAAATTGCACTGAAATCAAAATAACTGCAAATCTAAGGCATCTTAGGGCTTAGAATTTTATCGTTATTTTTCCTGTATTTATTACAACAGAACTTTAATTAACAAAAATTAAATTTTCCTTATTTTGAGGCCCCTTGATTTACGAGGCTCTAAGCGCGCGCCTCTTGCGCCTGTTGGGAAATCCGCCACTGACGTCGAGTAATTCTTGCGGGTGCGCGGAGAAAAGACAATATATAAGTCATAAATGTAAAATGGAGTAAAGGGCATTTAAAAGTTGAAACTTCAAATAAATATGCGAAATTAAATTTCAATTTTCACAAAAACGTGACTTATTCCCTTTTTCTCTGTACACCCTCGAATTTTATTTAACATTATTTTTAAGGACAGTGGAATTGACACGCATGAATAGATTAACGAGATTTCCAATGGTTTGCTAATCTATGTACTAAATTAACAAAGAATTATTATTATAATTAATATAGAAATAAATAATAGACGAAATGCTGGCGACGCAGGTAAATCTTTTGGAATTTTTCAATATTAAAAAAATGATCTAAAATGCTGCATAAAAATTTAAGAAAAAGATGTAACGAATTTTTGCAATTTGTTACATGGTACTATTTTTCATATCATTTCACAATATTTCTAAGTACGGCCCATGAATTTTTAATGAATGCAATTTTATATGGCAAACATTTGGCTGGCAATTGAATGCGGATTATTGGCTGCGAAGTCTTGCAAGTTCGACTATAGCAAACGTAGCTTGTAGTGCGTATTTTTTTCTATTTATTTCTGGCTTATGGTATGAAACAGCCGTACAGTGGTCGTGTGGTATTTTTGGCTCCCGTTTGTAAACATCTGGAAATAGGAGAGGCTCTTTCGTGTAGCGATCTATTACCCAGTTTTGGGGCGCAAGTTGTGGAACTATTTTGGATTTGTTCCAGTTGACAACATCCTATTGTTGTTTGTTTTTGATGACGCCTGGGGAATTCTTTTCATTGTTTGGATGGTCCAATCTTGTTGACATCTCCAACACCATCTCTCACGGGTCCAGTTTCCCGCTACAGATCTGCAAGCAGTGTTTTGTGTTTGCGAATCAAATGTTTTCCTGTGTAAATTGACAAGTTACAGATTTTCATCTTTGAAGCCACACGTTGGGAAAGCGATTGGAGGCGAACACCTGTCACCATTATATTGTAAGCTGATATGGGAGCTCGAGATAAGCAATTTTATCTTTTCCAATTCGTATAAACCAACGTGATTTTGGGCTTTTGTGTTCAATATTGGGTAAATGTTAGAAGCTACTGTGTGTCTTTTTGTCAGAAATCCATAACCCACGCCTTCGCATTTAATCAGGAGTTAGTCTATTAACATCGTGGACAAACAAACTGGAGAGGTCTTCTCCGGATTGTTACGGACTCTCTCTGTTTGGGCAAACCATCCGTTAGGGGTTCGATTCAAAGGGTAGTTTTTGTTATAAAAAAATGGAAGCCAAGACTTCGATGAACATAGCCGTACGTTCAACGTGAATACGTCATCGCGAGAGACCGTCTTCTCTGAATCCATCGATTGAATAACAATTCCTATATAGTAACTATTAAACGACTTTTAATTTTGGAATTTGGAAAATTGTACATTTCTCAATCATAGATTTCGTTAAGTTAGATTGAGTTATTCCAGATTCCTGTAAGAGGCGTTGTTTCAAATTTCATGCTGTTGGGTTGTTTACGTAGCCTTGGACGTTTGTTATTTATATTTTTTATATTGTCATGTTTTTTTTTGTAATAAAGTAGCCGGTCGATTTAATAGTAGAAATCCATTTTGTAAAATTAAAAATTTGTACAAAAGTTTTGTAAAATTTTGAAGTTTGTGCGACGACACGTGGCGCATAGAATAAGACGCTGGCTCGTTGGCAGTAATACCAGGTTCGAATCCTGAGGTGATTTAAAAAATTTATTTAGATGATTTATGAATATTTCAGAATTATAAATTGGAATGATTATAATAATTGTAATTAATTAAGAAGAGCACTCGCCGCTTACCTATACGGAGGCGCGGGTTGGTTTTTGATTTCGGTGCCCGCAAAGCGAAAATTTTGTATTGCGTTAATTGAATAAATAAGAGTAAAATCGAGCGAGATATCGTTTTATTCAGTGATTTTTTAGAAACGTTATTGTTATTTATATTTATATTGTCATGTTTTTTTTTTGTAATAAAGTAGCCGGTCGATTTATTAGTAGAAATCCATTGTGTAAAAATTCTATTAATTTAGAAATAAAATATTGGAAAATTTAAAATTAAAATTTGGGTTTTACAATATAAAATTTGCAAGGTCGCAGATAAGGGCGACATATTACAAGATAGAGTGGAGCCGCTGAGCTATAAGGGAAAGACTGCGATAATCCGCCCGTTTGGAAAGTTAAACCAAGTAGTTAACTTAATTTTAATTTTTGAGGATCGACGAAAGCGCGGATTATTTTTTTTAAGAGTCTCAATTATATCCTGGAAACGGAGTTTCGTCAGGAACATTTAAATTTCGAGGCTGGATTATTACATGTCAATATATTGCAGTGATATTTCCAATTTAAATTTTATTTATTTAAAAGTCTTTTAAAAATTGCGATGTTAAGGTCTTTCGGTCCTAACACCTCATACTTACTTTGTTGTTTGTTACTCTTAGATAACTTTAACTTAATTTCTTTTTTTTTATCTCCAACCACAATCAAATCTATCGGCTTCTCCAATTTACAGAAACCTCAAGAGCAACGAATAAGATCGTATCCTCCTGATCCAATGTAAAAATAATTTCAATCTTGCGAATAACAACATATTTGTGATTGAATAACAATTTTTAAATTTTAAATTAATAATTTATTTTAACATAAAATCTTCCCAAAATTTATAGTTAAATATAAACAAGAATTTCAATTAACACAGGAATAAATAATAATAAAGAATATAACCTAGTATCTAAGGATTGGTTTGGTCTTCTTCAAAACTATTTCGCACAAGGTTTCACTACACCTCCTCACTTTTTCCCATATCACCACTAACCAAAATTTAACTATGATTTGCCATTCCACTTTGACCTTTTGTGTAATCGGAATATTATTTTTTTAAATTCCCTTCACGTCGTGTTTTTTTTTATTACCTTGGAAACATGAATTATAGTAACGAAAGCATGTTCTCGGTGACGAACCATTTTCAAAAGGATCAATCATCACATAAAGGCTTTACTTTTCAACTTTAGTTTTTAACTGTGCTCAATCATAAAACCCTCATGTGACCTCCACTTCCTCTTTTAATTTTGTACGTTTACGTTGGTTGAGCTTGATTTTGATATTGGTCGCAGACCCCCATTTTGGTCAGTTATCGCCACGGTATAGTCTAATTTTATTATATTTCCATTCTTCATGGAAAATTATTCAATTGATCCACGAACCAATAGCTTGGTTTGCGCTGTAGTTCAAAATGAGTTCGTTTGATCTTGACCCAAATGGATTTACAATAAAATTGTCATTAAAGCTTAAATTAGAGATAACGTAATTATAAATCCGCATGAGCCAGAATCGAAACGATCGCATTATAATCTGCAGGAGTCGATATAAACTCCGCCAATCTGGCAAGTAAAAAAAAATAAATAAATTGTAAACTACGCCAAAGGCGAAATGGGCCGCGGTAAGGGTCGATGTAAACTATGCTAATTCGGCAGGTAGCAAAAAAAGGAAATTGTAAACTACGCCAAAAGCAAAAAGGTCACCAGTAATCCAACATGTGAACTCTGCCAAGGCCAACAAATAAAATAAATGTGGATATTGTGTAAATTTTCGATATGTTAATTTAAAATGAACCATTTAATTTTTTTGTTAGCGAGTTTTTAGTGCCCTTTGATTTGATGATGACCTACATCAGTTTATTGGACGATAGCTTCTGGGGGATAATTTAACCTTTCACTAATTGCGTAATTAATTTTATTAGTAGCTTTACTATTTGATATATTAATAAACCGGATGTGGTGGTAATTTTGACAACGTTTAATGAAGGAAATAATTCTGATTGCTTTTCGGAAATTTTGAATAACGTTTTCTTTGAGCGTTATGAGGTCATTTAAAGGCACCTTTACGTAAAATTTTAAATGTAATTTGTCTATTTAGAGCAGTTCGTCAGAATTACTTTTACTGGTAAGCTTATGTTTTAGAATTTAAACTCGGGTGATTATCACTAACTTTTAATATGCTAATTTTAATTATAATTTATTTTATAACCATGGTCATATTTCTAATTATTTGGAGTGGGAGCTGTTTTTATATCTCGAAATTTAGCTGGATGAGACCGAACGCTGAACAATAACGACTTATACGTATGGTCATAATTTAACACAAATACATATTTTTCAGACAGTGATAAGTTGGATGTAGCCCACAACGGGGTAGTTATAGTATTTTCACCTCGATTTTCACACAAAAATGTATAATGAACGATCAGTTTTGGTTTTATCAATCTTTATAATTAAATATTAGAGTTATTAAGATTACCATGTAAGGAAGAAATTATAGTAATTTATTAAAGTTAATTAGCCAGCCATTTGACAGACTTCCAAAGATTTCTATCCACATGTACCCCCATTCACCTTTACGTAAAACTAAAAAATAATGAACAACTCCAAAAATAGCAGAACTTTGCAAAATATACTAATATGATTTTCTCTGCTACCGCCTCTACAGACATTGGAAAATTTAATTAATCGCCAATATAAACAAAAAAGTACCTATATTTTATAAAACTAAAGTAAACTTCTAAAGTACACGCCACAAAGCAATTCGTTTCTGCTCTTTTGTAAAAGATTACAAAACTTTAACCAAACGTAACTAACTTAAACACAAGAAGGTACAATTATAAAGAATAAAAAGTTAAACAAATGTCAAAAGTTTTTATAAACATCTCAAGTTGTTAGTACCAATATACTTTTTTTAAACCTTCAGACACAGTAGCTTCAAATTGTAGAAGAAGAAAATGTTAGCGTTTGCATGGCGTCTACGTGAGCTTAAATCTCTGCCCTCGGTTTTACGTTATTAAACAAGGCTAATATAAACTGAGTATCATAACTTAGCCGATCGATTAAATACTTTTACCAAATATTTCCCTTATATTTCAAGAAGCACCTCAGCATTTGGAAACTTTTGACCAATAAATGTCAAATTTCTTGATAATTTTCTCGCTGTTCACAAATTCTTTGGATAATTTATTCACCGCGAATGAATTACCAAGAATGTTGATGTTGATTAGTCAAAATTACATTATTTTGATTTTCACGACATATTTAATGAATATTCCACATCATTGGAATCAAGCTAATATAAATTTGATTAATTGAACTCCATAGTGCGTCTTGCACTTAGAATATTGAGTATCTGGTCAATTTGTCAAAATTAACTATATCAATAACTTTGCAATCAATTGCGATAATATGAAGTAAAGAATGTGATTTGTATTATATCACGCGACATTCTTTGCCTCAATAGATATTAATTTAGTGACGTATCACGCATCGTGATACAAACAACGACGTTTGGTTTGTTGCTATGATTCATTACGATCTCGTTTATATAAGCAATTATAATATAACATGAGGTTTTATTTTATAACTGAATTGGAATGCATTTTCGATCGATAATATAATAGTACACCTCTCTTTATACTACCAAAAAATATGATTATATCATATTACATAATACGAACTGTAATCGATTACTCAAAAATCTAAATAAGTCTTCTTTCTTGAAATGGTAATTTCCATCAAATAATAACGGTTTTGCTATTAACCTTAAATACCAATTTAAACACGAGGTATTTCTATAAAAAAGTATATACGTACTTTTTAACGACCTGTATAAGAAATATTAATGCTTAACGTTTTAATCGACATACACTCGCTCCAGTATGCCACGTTAACATAGCAGTTGTTAACCTTTTATGGCCTGTTAACCTTTCCACAAAAGACTAAATTAAAAAGTTTTTAACCCCGGCTTATAACAGATCTAAAAAATATTTCTAATGATCTGTTTATAATTTTTTTTAAATTACTAAACTAATATTCAATTTTATCATAAGCACCGTAATCAACAAGTGGGAACTTGTAAAACAAAGTAATCGATTCGGTTTTTGATTATTTTAAACGGCATTCACATTACAATTAATTAGCGTCTTGTCTTGATTAAAGGAACCTGGCAAGAACCTATCAGATTCAAATATTTTTTAACCATAGAATATGATAAAATAAAATACTTCAATCTGATTGATTCTAGATCAGGGAAGTTTTGATCAATAAATGGACAAGTTTGCACGATTTCCTGCTTTAATTCAGAAAACGTCAATTATTGTAGATCAGATTAGTCGAATACCGAGCAAGGACGCAGAGCTAGCCGTGAAGCTGCGGTTAATCTGATTTGCAATTGATGCTTTCTGAATTAAAGCTTAATTAAGGTAGCTCACCAAGGTCGCAATACATACGACAATATGGGATTCCAATATTTTGAATAAGTAATTTTGCTAATTCGTTTAATATTTTTCAGTACTCATTGTGAATAAAATGCTTCAAGGATATCATTAGAACAATCTTCGGTTAAATAGAAATCGAAAAACAATTAATTTTAAAAGGTGCGTGATATATTTTTCATCGTAAAAAATCAACAAAAAAATGTATGATTAAAATAAGCGATAGTCGATAATTCCGTGTTAAGCACATCTGTAAAAATTACAAATTTGTTCGAAACCTTAAAAAATACGAAGAGTAATCATCTGATAAACAATGTTTGATTATTTGGTAAAGACATCTTTGTAAATGTTATAAAAACTAATTAAAAATTTGGTATAATAATACGAATATAATGTCAATTTGTTAGTAGGTACCGTACATTATTAAACAGAATTAATTGCGGGGAAAACATTTTCCACAAAAAATTAATAACATAAAGTAATAAAACTTTTTGGGTTTTTTTGTTTGCATTTCATGAAGAAACTTATCACTTACAAAATAATCATCAAAAACTGATACCCACAAAATATAAAGTTTACGAATGTTGTAAAGGTGGATTCCTAATCTTTTATCGATTTATGTTTCTATGTAATGCGTAGAATTTTTTTATCCCTTTCATTTAATTTTGTTCAAAACTTCTTGAAGGCCACTCATATTAGATTAATTTACTGGTTAACCCTTCAATTAGGTTTTACGGGTTGCAAACACCACGAATCGCTTTAGTTTGAGGTTATAAGAAGTTGTAAAGAAAGTCGATACTTTTGCCTAAAATTGTTAATAACTTTTTAATACTCATGAATTATTTTCTTAAACAAAGCGAATGATACTTACAGAACTTCAAATCAAAGCTATTCAGGGTGTTTGAAACCTGTAAAGACTAATTGGAAGGTTTGAAGTTTAATATGTCTGGCTTGTGGTACTTGTGATGCTTATTAAGCTTAATTAGAATAAATAAAATCATTAATTTTGCTACGTAAAATAGGGATGACTTTTTATTACCTATTTGTGGATTTTTTTTTTGGATTAAAATTGTAAAAATTGTAATATTTCTAAGCATAATTAAAAAAATAAGTTGTTCAAAATTCCTATTTTTTTTCTAAAATTGGGGACCAATGAGGTCAAGGGCAGATGCACTATTATTATAATAATTAACTAGCTTAGTGGTTCTTCTTTGTTGCATGTGAACTCCTGTGCATTTACTCATAATCTTATTCCATCGAACTCAAATAAAACTGCATTTTTAGAATTGAACAAATGAAAAGTGGATTTATTAAAATTTCCTGTATCTGTATCTATCAAATTAACAAACTGTTGTCGATTCGACATCCAATGAGTTTTTCAAAATTGTACAAAACAATTTCCAAACAGAAATAGTAATAAAGTGGTCATTCACAATACGAAATTTACTAATTACTTGTTTCAAATTGTAAAATTATCCCGTTCAATAAAAACAAATTTATAAATTTAATATTTCCATACCCTATGATTTGCTACTGTATAATTTGTTGGATGCACCAATTTGTCATTTATTTACCATTAATAGTTTTCTACCACGGCGTTGGTATAAATTAAGTAGGTCATTTAACCTCCTCATTGTAAGTTTGTAATGCGTTTCCGCTTGAATAAATCTTCTCATAAAGTTCTACAAGAAGTAAATCAGAACAATATTAATCCTTAGTTATACCTTAGACCAGGGGTGGCGAACCTTTATGTATCAACGTGCCATTTTTTCTAAAGAAATGTTTAATGAGGGCCATAGACGTGCCATCAAATAATTAAATATAATATTTAATAGTGTAATTTTTGATCGGTGGCGTGCCCAAAATATTGTGTCGCGTGCCATCAATGGCACGCGTGCCATAGGTTCGCCATCCCTGCCTTAGACTATTCGACACATATCTCAATCTCTTTAATTTTGTGCATAAAAAAATGTGAGTTCACAAAAGCTCGTTATAAATTTTTATTAAGCTTTTATAAAATTACCAGATTCAAATTATTTCAAATCAATTACCATGCCTTATTGTAAAGTAACATCAACTATATAAAGTTCCAATTAAATTAGTTGCACCAGTCGCACTTCTAAAACTTTACAACTTTGTATGCACATCAAAAACAAAACTTGAAAGTTTTGCAATTTTAAACGGAGAAACCACTATATGGCTTCCACTCTGGCAGGCGGCTACTGGCACAAAAGAGATTCGAGCAATTTTAGTCTCGCTCTCAAGTCGGTATCCCAAAGTTTTACGCATGCAAATCCAATTTTGGGTAAAATTTGACATTTTTCCAGTAAGACCCCTAAATTGAATAAATCTGACTTCTGGCATTTTGATTTCGTTCAGCTCGGATGCACGCCTTGCATGGCCATAAAATTCGTTAGATTTCAGTGCCCTTGCACTTCTTATTTATGAAAACTACCAATATATACCCTTAGGTAACTCTAATAAGCTATTACATTGACAAATGAAGCTAAATAAAACTTAAAGTTGGTGTTCAAATAACCATCACATCGTATTTGAGATCGATTTTAAGTTCACTCCCTGGTCATCTTGAGCTACGACAATATGGTATAAACATTTCGTAGTAAATCGTAGTAAAACGTAATAAGACAAGTCCCAGAAATCGTAAAAATTTATAAATTTTTTTGTAATAAAAAGTAATAATTATTTTACATAAAAAAATTTAGATTTTGGTCTTTACTGATGAAAATTCTCGAATTCCGAATATTGGTGATCGTTACGTAACCCTAAAAATGGTACAAAAGCAATTATAAAACAAAAATTTTGCGAACCATTGCTAATAAAACTTATATTTGATCAAAAACCAAAATTTTAAATGATGTGGCAATCTACCACATTTTATTGGCTCCCGCTAGTTAGAAATCCCCACCCTAGACACACCCTCGAGTTTATAAATATAAGTAGTGCACTTAGCAACAGTTATTCAGTCAAACCGGTCGGACGGTCAAACCATTCCATGGCAAGGCTCAACCAAGTACCTGGGAGTCACACTGGACCCACTCCTGTGCTGGAGCAAGCACGTCGAACACTGCAAAACACAAGCCAAATGAATACATGGCGTCCTCTACCCCCTACTAAGCCACAAAATTTACCAGAGCGTAATAGAGCCAATATTAACTTACGCCGCCCCGGCATGGGCGTTCGCATGCAAAAACTCAGGTGGAGAAACTTTACCAAATCCACAATAAACACATCTGCCAATCCCTTAAAGCCCCTTGGTTCGTCCCAAACGGACAAATCCGAGCTGTAACCAAAACCCTACAAGACTACATCCAGGAACAAATAGAAAAACTCTATAAAAACTGCTTCTTTTCCAACAATCCTCTTATCAAAACTCTAAGTAACTACGACCCATCTTCTAACCCCAATATCCCAAGACCATTAATCATCATCTCAGGAGGCTAAAAGAGTCGTTCATACAGATCCCACAGTCTTCAACTAATAGGCGATACGCCCTCCTCCCCCTTGCTAAACATCTTTCAAGCCCACCCTATACGCACAGGCACAGGGACAGACACCAACAACCCAGAACCATTAAGTCTGAATTCAGACCCCCTCCCACAAGAGGGAGAGGAATCGACCCAACACACAAGAAGAAACCAGCTATAGCCATCTTTAATATTTGTAAATAATTCTGTATCGTAAATAATTTATGTAATTGTATATTATATTATGTTATCATCATCATCTACTTCATGGATTAGGCCTGTTGGCCTGTTCCGACTCAAGTCGCCATCTTGATAGTGGTCTTCCCACGTCTTTCTTCCCTCTGGGTCTTTAATATATCATTTTTCTGGGAATTCTTGAGCATTACGTTATGTTATAAATAAATAGGCGTGTCGGTGGACGAATGCGAAACATTCTCAGCCCTCACACCGCGGGCCCCTTAGCATCTCTTCATGATCGTGGCTTAATATCAACCCCATTCTTTCAAAGTTCACACAGACGAACAAGATAAACGGCCTGTATCTGCTCCGAATCTGCAAATCATGCTACCGCTACCAGTTATTCAGTATTTCATTTTCGATTGCCGATCGTTACCCGGGTTGAAGCTGGCACATCTATTGGATATAATAAAAAGGTGCTTTTTAAGACCAAAAATACTAGGGTTTAAATTGATTTAATGACGATGGATCCCAGATTTGCCGTGGTTGTGTTGTCAAAATAGACCCTGCACGCTCTTCGCCCCGGTCCCCTACGTTCCGAACGCTCCGAGACGCTTTGTCTAACGCTGTATTAACTAAAGATATCCCCCAGACCGGTCCTACTCGACAAAGTGTGCTACTGGGAAGGGGATGAATCTCTCTTTCTTTCGGTAAATTTAAGCCAAAAAAGTTTTGGATTGTAGACCCTCCAAGGCTCTCTACCACGGATTGGAGAATTGTGTGGGTTCGTTGCAGAATTAGGCCTAAAATTAGGCCTAAAATTATTAGGCCCGTAGTCAGGATTTCTTTTCGGGGGGGGGGGGCACTTGTAAAAAACCTTTTGTAAAATGTTACATTTTCGGTTGTTCATTTTCATTCAACATTTAGGGGGGGGGGGGGCACGTGCCCCCAAGTGCCCCCCTGGCTACGGACCTGCCTAAAATGGTATTATAGTAGATAGAACATAATGCAATTCAATTTTAGTAATTTTTATATGCAATTTGCAAACTTTTTGTTATAGAATACTATACTATGCACGTATGTTATCAATGTAAACTGACCATGTAATACGTAGTTACTAAAATAGCTTTATTGTTCGTGCACGTGTTTTTAAAACTTGACCTGGAGGACACGTTGTAATTTGAACTGCATCAGTAATTACTTAATCAATAGAATTCACGTTCAGGGTAGAACAATGTGAATAATATTAATCAATATAATATTTTGTACTAGGTACTTATCAAAATTGTAGTTTTGCAAATTACCCATATTAATGTTAACGAACAGGAAGTTCTAAAGTAACTTTAATTCCGAATCGAACTATAGTACAATTTTTCTTCTTCCTGTTATTCCCAAATATTTCTTCTTTGCTAACCTGTCAATCAGAACTGGGGGACTTAATATGGCATTCCACCCCTCAGTAAAACTACACCTTCGTTACATTTCCTTTACTTTTTTTTTTCATTACATGAACCACGAATCTATTAATTCGAGTAAATTAAATTGAAGAATAAAAATTATTCAATAGTATAAATAATAAACTATATAGTAACAACTTTTACTGTAATTAATTTATTATAATTAATGTAAAAACCGACAATCGCTTTTTATGGACAGGGTTTATGAATTATTTAACACAAAGGTATCACTTTTCCATTTTCTTGATTAAAAATTAATTGTAATAATGTAAGTTTTTTTTATAAAGTTTATCAGTGTTAATGGACGTTAATATTTTATTTAAACGCTTTTTTACTTCCCTTGCATGTTAACACTTATGCAATTTTAAGATTAATACGGCATTAAGTGCTTTAGATTCATTTTCATAGCTTAAATAATTCATATGTTCTAAAAAGCATCTGTGCATTAAAAATCCATAATAATAGTATTTATTATGTAATAAACGTAGGGTTTGCATACATTTGTATATTTTGTTTTGTAACGTTTACTATATTTCTACCCTTCCAATATTTATCATCATCACTATTCTGGAAAATTCCCACAGAAGACGCTGCATGACGATGCACCCGGTCATAATTAGATTCTTGTTGGATTCCGAGCAAATGTATTAGGTATATTGGCAGTTACCTACTCTAATTCGCAATATCAACATTTGCAAACAAATTAATAATGTATTCCGCTGCAGTTACAGTACGGTTCCCTCTTAATGCTTTCATTTAGAACATTTTGTTGATAAATCAAACTCGATATTGTAAAGCGATACTTAAATAGTAATTGATATTTAAAATTAATGTATGTCAATATTTGTAAGGGTCAGATAATATGAATAAAAACTGTCAAATCCAATGTATGTAGTTCGCCATTATTCGTTTCATTTCCAGTATTTTTATGTAAAATTTGTTACTTTGTATTTTGCTACTCTCGTTTAATCATTTTACAACAGTATGGCGATTATAAAATACTTCTACAATACAAAAAAGCAGAACAAACATTCTATTTCTACACAAAGCATGCTTTTGTCGAGTAATAAAAAAGGTTCATTAAACGAAATTTCCGCTATTCAATCTTAATTGCGAAAATTAAACGGTATAGCTGCCGAATTGTTCTTATATCCTTTCTATAATTGTGAATATCCGTCATCTGCATTCTTTTCATTTTTGAATCTTTATGACAAAATAATTTATTTCATGAATTTCCTATTACAATTTTTCATTCGTCCAATAAGTGGGTATTGGGGTTATATGCCATGCTTTTATTTATTAACGATCAATTCCGTGTTAGACGTTCAAATTTCATTTACAATGAGTTTTGAGATTATTTTGTAATACAGGGTGATAATTTCTTAATATTAATTTAATTATTTGCTCCCTTAATTATTTAAAAAAAACTGTAAATAAGTTTCCTTACCTCATGGTGTTTGCAATTTTTTTTTTTACCTAGGGTGATACAAGAAAACTAAAACTTGTATTTTAACATAACCCAATATTGCATTAGAAGAATTTTTTCTCTCCATTTTCATGTTTTCTCTTTAGTAATTAGGGGAAAAAATAATAAATTAAAAGTTAAGAAAATCCTGCAAACAAAAATTTTACACCCTGTATAGTAGAAAACGTTTTAATAGTACACGAAATTCATCAATAATAATGTACGTATAATATAACATTGAAATAATCCTGCACTTTGTCAATAATTCACATAATCAATTTAGAGTATCAGGGAAAGTGCCGAATAGAATAAATCTTCAATTAATTAATATAAGCTGACAAGAGCACAGCATCCCTTTCGATTTAATCAATTTAGGAAAGTAAGTAAATATTCTAATTTTTACTGTTTCTTGTAATATTCTAAAATTTATTCAACAGTTTGAAAAAACTGTCCAGCAATTTGATCCCCTAAATATTTAGTTCCAAGTCGTCAATCATAAGATGTGAAGTAGTTATAGTAGTAGGTCGACAGAGTGGCAAATTGCTAAACCCAAGTGACTGCAAACCAATCAGCCCTATTAAACAGTTCAAAAGTTCGATTTGAAACAATGTATAATATTTTATTTGTAGAAATAAAATAAAAACATGGCTTTAAATTTAAGCATTTCATTTAAAAATTTAATTAAATGTATTTTATTTACACGAATATTGGTATTTACATTTAGTGAACAAATTATACGTAAATTAATTTGCTTTATTGACTCCAGTTTTCAGCTTTATTGCAGTAATAATACCATAAATTATATGTGTTAAGTACTAAAAATTGATCTACTTCAAATATTATTATTTATTCAAATGTATTTATTAATAAACAATTATCTGATGTTACAAACTGAACTTTAATCAAAATAAATCGACAGCACTGTTGTCGAGGCTTCCAAAGTTAATTTTATAACTGTTTTAACGAAGCATATTATTTCTACAGTGCCATACTGACATTTTGAACTTTGAATCAAACGTGGAACCTTGACTTAATTTATCTTTTTTATTTTCGTTTGTACCTAAATAGTTTCCGAAGAAATCAGGAAAAATAAGATTCTTCATTTCTATATTACGAAGCCAATAAATCTAGATGCATTTTCAAATCTATAAATTGTGGTGAAACAAAATGAGATACAACTTTGTGGTAGTAATTTGCTTTAGTTTAGGGGATGTTTATCCGAAATGACATGGTCGAGTACGGTTTTGTGAATGAAGGTCGATTTATGTTACCATTGACACTAGTACACTATTATTGTAGAACATTACTGAAATCCACTGATTATAAAGTTTTTGCTACGATTTAAACCTAAAAATGAACGAATTAAGTTATTTACATTTGAATTTTAACCGCGAAATTTTACCTATTTTGACGTGCAAAGTGGCTCAAGATTTCGATTTGTGTGTTGGTAATTTGAAGTTTTTGAACATTGCAGGTAGAGAATGTTGGCGAGGGCGCGTTGGTCGGTGACTGTGGAGCCAACAACAGCGAATTTGGTGAGGTTCACCATAAGTGACCAATTTCCGATTTTTCTTGGAAACCAAAGTGTTTTTCAACTTGAGAATTAGTGCGAAGTGTCGTCTAAAGTAGACGAGTGTTATTAGATTAATTTGGAAGTAGAATCTTCAAGTTGCAGCGTTTTTGGAAACGCACATTTGGAAAATTTGGTATCACACATGTGTGTGAAAATTGTCATTCCGCCATTGACGAATGATCGAATAATTTTTGTAATCACGACGATTACGAGCCTACAATTAAACATTTAGAAGAATAAATTCAAACTCGTTGAATTTTGGATGAAATAATTTTACTCACCAATTTTGAGGTTAGTTACACGATTTATTTAAATTGGTTCAAATCGATTGCGTTTTGCCAACAAACTTTATTGTACGATTGCCGATCGTCCTTATCTGGATATTTTTGGAAGAATTGCGAAGATTTGGAATCACAATTCGATTTTTATGAAGAACACAGCTGTTCAAGGATGCAACAGGTCGCCGAATGACAGGTGTCGAATGCAAGAAAACAGCGGTTCTAAAACGTCGTCAACAAGTGCCGCATCACTGGTAAATAAACTTTGAATTCTATCACACCATTTATTATTATTGTACATTTATTTGTGACACACGATTACATTTAAGTAGAAACCTGGAGTATTTTGAGTTCGATTTGCAAGTAAATGCAAATACGAAGGGTTTCTATAAAACAATTTTACACTCAACGACCAAAACGAATCTGTTCGTAAACAGATCATGCTCGACCTGTTTATGCTAATTATTAAATTAAATTTATTTTATGAAAATTAAATTAGTCATTTTTCACAAAGCTGCGTTTGTTCGCAATTCATTCTAGTGGCGTTGTCGGTAAAGACAATAATTTTGATTAAGGCAATTCGACGTGTTCAAGTCAGAACGGCATAAGCGCCAAAAAATCAAAAACGTGATTTTGATATCACTGGAAAGCTGTTTTTAAGCCGCATCGAATGGTTCTAGTGACATAAACGACAAAAATTAATTATTATGATATATTTAAGTTTTATTGTAGGCATAAACGACAAGTCTAAATGATGAATCGACAAAAATCGCCATTTCTAATATTTTTTAAGAATGTAACGGAATGGTTCCAAGTTTACTAGACCTTCAAAATGTAATAAATTAAAAAAAAATATATAATATAATAATTTAATATTGAAGAAATCAAATCTTCAAATGTCTTGTAATTAAGAAAAACAGTTTTTTGCATTTCCTGAACAATTTGCTTAATGGCGCTTATGTCGTTCTGACTTGAACACGTCGAATTCATGCAATTTTGTTCCCGAGTGGGGAATTTCAACTTAGCGAAAACTGTGCGGTAGTCAAGCCGTACAATTTGTTTTATTTAGCCACCCAAAAAGGAGAGAAGGGCGAACCCAAACCTGAGATCTGTTTCCGTACAGAAATTATATGTGAACCGACGCATAGCTGCCACGGTACTCTAGTGTTGAGGTATTGTCCAGGTAGATAAATAATTATTAAAGTTACAGGGTCGTAGGAAATATCTCTACAATATATTTATTATTGATTAAAATTTATCCAACTTGGGCCAGTCGCTTAAATTGCAAAGGGGGAGTAATGTCACATACAATTATTTATGCTGCAGTAATATTAAAACTAAAATCAAATAATTATACAAAATTAATTGTTAATATTGTTGAACTACCCATTCAGGATACACATTATGATAATGAAAGGAAGTTGAAATATGAGTTCCCTTAGAATAAAATACAGGAGTATTTGACCATAACTTTACTTTCGCTAAAAGTAATTATTTTTCCATTCATTTTCTTTCTGTTTCCTTTACCCACTCTTCTTATTTTAAGTTTTAATAACAACTCGCTAATAAAATTTACTTACTGGTTTTACACGTGGAAACCCAGAATCTAGATTTTCCTGCTTTCCTCGAAAACTATTTGGATACAAACAAGAATAAGAAAGGTCCAAACTATAGTAATTCTTGGACGTCCTACATTTCTTCTTCTTGTAAAATTGGTAGACATCGAAATTAAATTTACGAATTTTGCGTTTATTTTCTAGAACGAAGTTTTGGTCCAGAAAAACCTTTTTGGGCGATTAAATAGTGCATTTTCTGATTCAGAATAACCGAATTTACTACCAAGGTAGGAGTGTTTTATTAAATTTTTCGAGGCAACACCATCGATCCACGTGCAAGACAGTTGCACAAATTTATTTGGTGAGAATTGTGGTCATTCAGTATCAAATATCGTTTGTATTAATTAATACAACTGTAAAAACGCTGTATAGGCCCTAAAATAGTGAAACTTATCATAAAATAAGGAACTCAAAAAGTTGAGGTTATGTAGCAGAAACCGGCTGTTAATCCAGATGTTCGATTGCACGAATTCACAAGAAGCACTAATTTGTTCGTGGATAACTGCGTTACCACGGATTCACTAAGATTTGGTAAAGTTTAACGAAGAAAAAACGCGACAACCACGAGGGATTTCCAACGTACGGAAGCGTGGTCATTGATGGTTGCATAATGGTCTTCTACCTGAACAAATTTCTGAGGGCGTCACCAACAAACAACTGATTGGTTCGTCAAAACTTTTATTATTAAATTATTACTTTGTACAAATTATTGATTCTGCCACACGAATTATCACTGATTTAATAAGATCGCCATTTAGCAAAATTGAAGTTAAATGTAGTGGTGGTCTGATACAGCCACACAAACCGACACATACATGGCTATTAGGACTATTTTGTAGTCCGAACAACAAGGTTGAATGTTTACATTTTACATTCAGATCTATTAAGGTGGCAGATCAATAGGCGCTGAGCTCGTGTCAAGTTTAACTCAAAAACGAATAATCGTAGAAAGTTGAAATTTTCGGAATCTACGTATAATATGATTTTACTTAACGTAAGCTATTTTGTATTTCGAAAAAATTAATATAAAAAAAAATTTCTTTCTGTTTTCCATAAAATACACTGTTGATCTAAATATAAAATAGCTTATGTTAAGTAAACTCATCTGTTACGTATATTCTGAAAATTTCAACTTTCTACGATTATTCGTTTTTGAATTGAACTGGACACTAGAATTGAAGCAATTTACTTGAAAGTTCAAAGTGCATTAACCAATCAGAAGTAAATGTGCAGTTCAAGCATTTTCAAAAAGAGGTCGGCACTCAAATTTGTTTGTGTCTCACTTCCTAAGCAAAACAGAAATTTTGTCTTCTTATTAATAAGTTCTTAATCTTAATAATAAGTTACAATGAAGGACATTATTGTTAGCACGCGATAAGTTACACATTTTCCAAAATTGAATGAAGTATCAAATAATTATGTTAGTAATATAGGTGTAACAAGCCACATGAAAAATATTTCAACTTTTATTGAGATGGAGCAACTATTACATAAAGCATCTTAAATTGAATAACGGTATACCTATAACATCTTCAACTTTCAAATGTCAATTTCTTAAAATTCTACTTTTGAGGTTTATGTCGTTCCAACAATAAGCCCTTCAATGGCAATTGTACGCTTTCTATTTAGAAACCATCCACTCTAAATATTTTTTAAACCTAAAAGAGGTATTAAATTATTGAGATTGTATATTTCATCTTCAGGCATCACAACTTTATACTTAATATTAAAAGGCATTCCACTCCTTGTCATACTCAAACTGAAACTTTTAAAAATGCTACACAATTTTGGGGAAAGTGAAACTACAAACTGACAATTTTATATTACACAGCCATTTGATGTGGTTTAACAATGTTGAATTCAATTTAGAAAATAATCTGTTGTTAAAAAATAAAAGTTAAATTAGTTATTAATTAAAAGCAGAGAAGTAATTGCTAGTATATAATTTATAACATGTGTTTCGCTTTTATTAAAACTCTTCAGATAGATTTAATATTGGGAAAGCCTTATACAAAAATTATTATATGCAATTGTCATTCAGATCTGTTATTTATAGTATACAGTTCATTTTGTAACTTTGGAAGCGTTTGAAAACTTAATCGGATTGACTCGGTTAAGTTCGCGGTGCCCTCTATTGGAGTTTTATTGAAACTTATCGGTAAGTTTCGAAGGGTTCGCACGTCGAGTGATAATAAAATACGATAAATTGATTTCTCTCCTTGATCCTCTTGAACCTGCCAACCGCTTAGTTCTGTTGTGGAAGACTGTGGATTTCTGAAGTGAAAATTCCAGGTAAATTCATAGTAAACCTCAAGCATAATTAAAAACTAGTACTGCGACCAAACGCACACATGAAGTTACATAGTGCTACTTTAGTAAAAAGATTTCTTGTGACTATTTCATAATAAGGGTAACTTTTCAGCAAACAGTGTAACTCTGCCACCCTTAATTTTGTTGATACTTTGAATATTTTTGTAAGACTATAATTTTCGATTTGAAACTATTATTTACATAAATGCCTTCATTAAATTACAACAAAACGGTTTCCATAATCTTATTGCTTGCCCCTTGTGAGTGATCATAAATTTATAAGTTGTAAAAAACATTGCTCCAATGGGATTTAGACCAAGAACCAAACTCGAGCACTGTAACCGAGATTCTATTGTGCTTTACGCCGTTGGTTATTTATGTCCCTCCTTAAAAATTTTACATGACATCAACAAAAAATATTTCTGTTCTGAAAAAGTTTCTCAATTTCAATGGTATCAGATAAAAAGAATGTTTTCATTATTCGATTGACTGAAACAAAATAAGGAGGCGCATGTATTCGAACAGTTAAAGTGAAATATATTATTCTTTTTGAAGTTAGACGTAAAGTCGTGATTATTTTCGAAAATAAATATAAAAAGTACAAAACCTGAACAAATAGAATAAATAAATATACAAGAACTCTGTTTGATTTTCTATTAGAAAAATGGATCTAATTGTCAGATAGATTTTCTTTTACGATAGAAGTGCAGTAATTTTTGTTTTACTATATTTGCTGTTGTTTTTATATTGAAAATCCAACAGAAATCCAATTTTATTTTTTCATTCCGCCTACACAATATGAGGAGGAATCAATTGTAAGATAAAAAAATGTAATTTCTTCACGTTTATGAGTACAAATAAGAAAGTACAAAATCATTGAAGTGTTTACAATTTTAATTAAAGGATTGGATTTTACCAATTGTTTTCTCAATTTTGTTTCTGTAGAAGGTTTTACTTATTTATTTCTAGCTTCAATGGGAGTACAAAGGAAATTTTATCGCTTTTTTCGAATTAATTTTATTAGCGTTTTTATTAAAGCTAATAGATTTCTGCTTCTAGTCTAGACTATGCTCAATATTGCAAAATAAAACATATTTTATTTTAGAAAGTTTACGAAAAGCACCTTAATATTAAAAAAAATAAATTAATTACAAAAACGAAAGTTATAATGAAAGCTTACTCGCATATCCCGTAGGCAAGAATAATCACAAAGCTTTTAATAAGCCGGCTTTTCTTTTGAAAACCAATAGTCTTCTCTAAGGTACCTCACTACGCTAAAATAAGCTGCGTAATTTTCTTGACTCAATTCTTATAATGCTTGTAATAAAATGCTAGCGGAAAATGAAAACTTGCCCTTCGAATAACTCTTCCATTTTAATGAAATAGTTCGCATTTTCCAATAGGGAACACATTTGTTAATAATGACTATATAAAAGTAAGCAAGGAATTTTATTATTAATCAATATCAATATATTACTTACTAAATATTACTGTTACATAATAGCCAATATCTTGTACTTTTATTTTGTTATTGCTCTCTGCTTATAACATTACATTACAAAGGTAAATTTAATTTTGAGTTGATTAGGTTTCGATATTTTTAAGCAAATTCCGCTTTGTGATGTGGCTTTCGTATTAGCAAGATACAATCAAATTTGAGACGATGTTGCTTAGTTAAAGCAGACATCCCAAAGTTATCAACTTATAGCTAGTTAGTTGTAGAGACAAATGCTATTTTTGGCATCATTATTCCATAATATTCTAAAAGGGTTTCCCATCACATTGATAAACTCAACATAGATAATTAATAATTCAAGTACGGCAATCCAAATTTATATAAATACCAAAAAGTGTTGAAAATATAATATCCGTCTAACTGTGGTGTTACCCATATTTTAGTTTTTTTTTTTACTATTTACTATTTTCTTTAAACCATGTATCGTAATATTACCAGGAGCAATGTGTAATTAATTTGTAAGCAAATGATCTGACTTGCTTTAAATAATTAACATTAATTAGATTAACAGTAATTTCACTAACGCAAATATTATTAAGAACGATCAATAATATTGCTCACACCTCACACTCACTCGGCCCCCCTGATTGGATTACTATTAGAACTTCTCAGACTAAATATAACTTCACATAAATCTAAATTTATGAACTTTAGACAGAGATAAGTTAAAACTAACGATTTTTAAAGACTGTAACGTTACAGATGTCAACTTTCAACTTAGTGTCAGTTGTTAACATTTTTAATTGCTAACAACTAAGTTGTCAACCAGCGAATTGGCCACTCTGAGCGTAATGGGTTCAAATTGATTTTGTGCGTCGTTGTTCTTTTTATGTTAATTTATGAAGCCACTGTAGCATTTGAAATGCTGTCATTTTTGCTTGGTATTTTTTATTAATACATTTTTATATTTATTAACAACGCTTGGGAATTTCATTTTCATATTACCATCTTACGCGAAGTAAAAGTATAATTTGCCCGAAATTTATGTGTCATTAAGCGCTATTATTTCCAAAATTTATCAAAATGTAATTCTTCCGTTTATTGCATAAAAGATGAAAAATCATTTTTCGTTCTGTGTAATGTTAAGTTTTAAAGCTACAAACTGTTTGTTTTTATGTTTGTGGGTAAGCATTGCATATTTTCTAACTTTACTACCTTTGTAGCTTTTTTTTTACTTCTGTGTTTGTTAATTTTTGGTTTCCAAATATTGTAAAATTTGTTTGAATTGGATCAGAAGCCCAAATCTTGGTAGTGGAACAGAAAATATAAGCAGAAATAAAAAACAAAGTTGTGTTAATATCGGCAAGTATGCGATTTGGCGTCGTTAGAGACAGCACATCGCAATACATTCATTTTTTTAAATTTTAAACAAGATTCGCTTTCAATTTTTAAAAAGATTATAATTGCTATCGTTTTGTATGGTTCTTGCAATTTTTTTGAAAAATTCTCTAACAAACTGTAGTCAATTATAAGAATTTTAAACCAGGTTCCATGGTGGGATCCTAATTTGCTATATTATATTATTTAAAATTGCAAATAAAAAATTATTTTAAAAATATTTTTATAATAATTATAAATTTTTTTACCGATTAACCTAACCGATTATTCTATAAATTTTAAGTTTCGTATTATCTAGATTTCTTTTATTTTTTATTTTTAAATAAAAAATTGTATTTATCTTACAGTTTTAAAGTACAAAATAAATTCTCTAAATATTTAAGCTACAAATTTTGAGCACGGTCTCACTGTGGGTAAGACAAATATTGAAACAAAAGAGAACAAAATTTTAAAGATTAAAGTGCTATGTTTTGCGTTAAATTAAAAAATATTTAATGTTACCGTATTTCTGAGATGTAGAGCTTAAAGATACAGGAGTATTAATGTAAATATGCGAAGATGACACTTCTTTAAATTTTTCTTTAGCTATAAACGAACTAGAAGTTAATTTTAATTCAATTTTTTATTTTATATTCCTTAAAACAATGAGAATTTTATAAGATTATAACCAAATTTACGTCAATAACGTAAATTTGCATAATTCCAGACACCACAAGACACCGTCAATATGTTTGTATACTGTTCCGCCACATAAAATCTATTATCCAGATTAAAGTCGCCTTGTATTGTTTTCAATTTATTTAATTTTATAAAATTAGAATTTATTCGTCAAGCCGACATTTAAAGTGATAAAATTGACTGGAAATTAAAATAGCATGTAAATTCACCTATGTGAATTTGAATAAACCGAATATAATTTTGGGAGAGATAGGAATTAGAGTTCCACCATGTACCAAATTATATAATGGTGAAGAAATTAACAAACCAATTGGATGATAATGATATCACAGATTATTATATATAGATCGTGGTCGTGGTCTCCCCGACAAGCAACGCTAGCGGTGGTCATCTCCTGTATCCCGTCTCCTTTGAGACTACATTCGCGTGCTATCTGTAGTATATAATATAGTCAGTGATAATATTATGTACTTAAATATTTATTATGTCTGTATAGTATTTTATCTAAAATTAAAAAATGTTGGGTGGATGTGTGATTTAGATAGAAAACATACCTGGAAAATCAATCAATTGGATCGTGAACGAGATCTTTCTGAATGATTAACAATAATCACTTTAATAAGCACAATTTCTACAGTGTTAATAATTTTCTCTATAATATAGTTTTATAATTAGATTGCATATGCATTTAAATTGTTATAAAATATTTAAGTAAATTATAGAACTTTAAACTATGCATAATTGATATTTTATACTTCCGCGGCACCATTCCTTTGAATGCAATTTACAAATTTACTTTGATCGACATATTAGTATTTGGAGTTTTATAATTAGATTACATACATGCATTTAAATTGTTATCTTATCAATCCTACGTTGCAAATGAATTATAAAATGTTTAAATTATTGTACACAAATAAAATTTGATTCTATGATGATTTGAATAAGATGAAAAAGATTTCTTTTAATAATAAATTAATAATTAGATATATATTTTGGACTGCTTTTTGGATTGCAGGGTAAATAAACACCCCCACAACACATCAAGCTACAGCTAGAAACTGTTTTATCCGTTACCATTTCCCAAGTCTCTTGCGAGGCTTGGTCATGGTTTAAAGCTTTTTAGTTTTCTTTACAGGTGATGAGGAGCTGGCCCATCGCCCCGACCCCCAACCTGGAGGACCAGAGAGACGGTCAGAATAAAGTTCTTACTTCACCTGGATTCGAACCGGGAATTTAGTGTTCATAGTCAACTCGCGTGACCACTATGCTCCGACCCTCTCTTCCGGTTAAAATTAAATTATTAAAATGGGGACAACATTTTATTTAAAAATAAATATATTATATATTTATCTGGATAACGAATCCAGATCATACTAATTATTGTTATTGAAACTTTTTATTGCATCTAAGAAATTATTATTTATTTTATTATTACAATGCTTTGTTTAAATAGAAATCGAATTAATTCCTTCCATTTCCAACTATGTGTGCGGAATTAACCAATCAAACCAACATTACAATAGTAATAATAATTAATCCTATGACGATTACCGCTTTTGTCATTACGATGTTGTTGAGCAACAAAAACATTGACAGTCTCAAAATTTAACAATAATTGTTTTAAAATGTCACTTCAAAAGTTTGGTTTTATAAATAATGATTGAATCGACAAAATTGTAAAAAAACGTTAGAATGGAACATCCCTTGAGCATTGATAAATACATCAAAAATTATTATTGTATCATAGTTTTCGAAAGTTTTTCAAGCTTTCAGAAACTTATTTATTAAAGGGTCATTCCACGTGAAATCAACACACTTTTTAGACTGACCATCTCCGATTTTGTTAAAATTTGGTATATCGATAGAGTGTACGGAGACTAACAAAAATACAAATTTTTATTTCAATATCTCAAACGGTTTCCAAAATATCGCTATGTAAAATTTTCAAAAATTGGCTGCCGGAATATTTTCTAATCATTATAGCAGCTCTCCTAATTAAGCTACAGAGGTGGGCGTGGTGTCATTTTACTCAGTTTTTAATGCCCTTTCCGATGATATACAGCACATCGTCCTTTCTTATAAACATACTTTCCAAAACTCAAAATCAAAATTTTGAATTTGATTTTCTCAAAAAGTACGTCTTCAAAATTTTTCAAAATTTTTCTGGGAATAGTCTCTACTTATGGTAAGTGATTGCCAAAATTTGAAAGTGGGACGGTAATGGCTTCATAGTTAAAATAATTTTTAAGTACAAGATGGTGTTGAAAGAACGATGGACTTTATATATTATAGTAAGTGAAGTACCGCAGAAATTCTTTGTGAAAAATGAAATTTACAATATTTTATAAAAAATATATGTTAGTTTTACGGAAATGAGTATTGCCAAATAATTTGGTGCTTTATGGGGGAGGGGGGCACCCCTTGCCGGCAAGGATAAAAAGTCCAACTACTATGTGAATTTTTTCTGAGAAAATGAATGTATTTAGATCAATTTGGGTTTTGACACATTATTAAACTAAATTTTTTCATTTCTTATATTGTAGGTCTAGCGACACCAGTGGGAGATTTTCCACCTCATTTTAAGAGCTGTTTCTGGAGTTCAGCTGCCACATCTCCATTTTGTAATATTTTGAATTGAAAAATTTTTTAAATGCATTTAGAGACTTGTATAATATTGTGTCAAAACCCAAATTGATCTAAATACATTCATTTTCTCAGAAAAAATTCACATACTTTTTATCCTTGCCGGCAAGGGGTGCCCCCCTCCCCCCATAAAGCACCAAATTATTTGGCAAGACTCATTTCCGTAAAACTAACATATATTTTTTATAAAATATTGTAAATTTCATATTTCACAAACAATTTCTGCGGTACTTCACTTACTATAATATAAAGTCTATCGTTCTTTCAACACCATCTTGTACTTAAAAATTATTTTAACTATGAAGCCATTACCGTCCCACTTTCAAATTTTGGCAGTCACTTACCATAAGTAGAGACTATTCCCAGAAAAATTTTGAAAAATTTTGAAGACGTACTTTTTGAGAAAATCAAATTCAAAATTTTGATTTTGAGTTTTGGAAAGTATGTTTATAAGAAAGGACGATGTGCTGTATATCATCGGAAAGGGCATTAAAAACTGAGTAAAATGACACCACGCCCACCTCTGTAGCTTAATTAGGAGAGCTGCTATAATGATTAGCAAATATTCCGGCAGCCAATTTTTGAAAATTTTACATAGCGATATTTTGGAAACAGTTTGAGATATTGAAATAAAAATTTGTATATTTGTTAGTCTCCGTACACTCTATCGATATACCAAATTTTATCAAAATCGGAGATGGTCAGTCTAAAAAGTGTGTTGATTTCACGTGGAATGACCCTAAAAGAAAATTATTTCGTAATTAATTTTATCGCCCCTTTGGGGTATTACTGATACTGATGACTGCCAGATTTTAAATTATTTCGTTCACCTAGCATTTCCCATGGTGAATACGTATTGGTTGAAATGATCGTTACGGTTACGCGCGCAAAGCGAAGAATATTGGCATATGATGACGGTAACTTTAAGCAAATACATTAGAATTTGACTATTAAGAGGAATCCTCGAAGTTGGAAAATACACTTTCGTAATTCACTGATATCTTGCTTATTACTCAAAAAAATTGCACAAAAGTATATATTTTTTTAAAGAGGACTCCTCTTTTAAAAAATATATACTGTAAATATATATACTGTAAATCAGTGATTTACGAAAGTGTATTTTCTAACTTAGAGGATTCATCTTAATACTACGTATAATTTCGTCAAATTTTAGGAATATTGTATAAGTGCGCCTCTAGCTGCACATGGTGAAATTAGGTTGATGTTTACTTATTTTGATTGATCTCGTATATTGTACAAACAATAACATAATAAATATTGTTTTGGTCTACTATCCTTCCTAATTCTTTTGCGTTGAAAAACAAAGTTTTATGGATCGCCCGCCCTATTATTTTGTCGCATTCAGAATGCATGTTCATGTATTCTCTGTTCTTTGAATTACTCCGTACCCTGCACGAGAATATTGATAGGGCTTATCAAATTTCAACGCCCGGAGTTGGCCAAGTCGACTCAAAGCTTTTTGAATCGATAATCAATCAATGGCAGTTGATAGAATTTTGGTGCGAGTCGGCCATTACGACATTTATACTTAAACACCATCGTCAGGGTGTTTTCTCGAAAAAGAAGGACAATTATTATTGTTTATTTGCGACACATACACGTGTCGTTACACACGACACGTTTGACGTTACTGCCGCTAAAACCCCGCTTTCAAATAAAAACTAAAAAAGAATGTTTTTGAGAAAGTTAAAGTTGTTATAAACTTTTGATCTATGCTATGCTGTTTAACAATAGCCAAACTTTAAGAAAAAAAAAACTTCAAAATTCCTGTAACAATCCTATTAAATTTGATATCAATTTTAAAGCTTGAGGTGGAAACAAAATTTTGTGTCTAAATTGCAAAGAAGTGGAATAGCTAAAGTGGAAAATAACTAAATGTTTGAATATCTGAAAAAATACTCAGTTTCTTTCAGACTAATTTTTATATTAATTTATTGTTGATTATTATCATATTTAACGTAGTCTGTTACACAATAACATAAAAAACGTTTTTAATTATTTCTTACAAAAGTTTAGATTCTCTTGATGTAGTAGCCCTTTGAATATTCTAATATGGCCCTTTGCTCAAAGAGCTTGGGATTCCTGCTATAAATCAACAACAATGTGATTTAACTCAACAAACCCTACGTAAATCGAGTGATCAATAAAGTACATGAATACTGCTTAGGTGTGGGATTTAGGGGATCACCATTTCACTGTCCAAGAAATTGTCACTCTTATCTAGTCTGAAGCTTTTAGTATATCTTGTACGTATACTATCTGAATATCAAACTTCTTGACGTCTTATTCACCACGTCAAAAATCTCAATGTCTGACCCGTTACAATGTGCCTGTTTGAAAATATTTTCTTGACAGCAATATTCGATTTCCTCAATAACACCGTCATTAGTAATTTTATGACAGCACGAATTTTTACCGAAACATTTTCGAATTACATCAAATGTTATTTTTCGAGTACTTTAATATCTATAAAATAAAAAGTAATTTAAAAGTTTCCAACAAAAATCTCGACTGGACAGATTTTATTTTATAAACTATCTGTAATATTGCAAACTGCACTCAACAATTTAATGGCAGTAGTAAATCAAGCATAAAAATTCAAGCAAAAAAATTAAAAATTTGTAGAGAAAACAGCTGCGTTTGAAAATTCTATTAAAACTGAATGATAAAATGTAATTGAAAGAAACTGTAAATATTATAAAGGTTTTATAATATACATATTTAATTTGTAATAATAATAATACATAAATTAATAAAAATTAAAAAAGCTGCTTTCCTATCAAGCGACATTAATAAATATGTTTTAATTTGTCAGATTAATATTATTATCTAATATAAAGATTACTATAAATATTAATAATAATAAAATGTACGTTATTTTTCTGCAAGAATTCATAGTAATATATTAGATATTAATAATAACGAATCATAAAATGTGTTTGAAATTAAAACAGGTGGCGTTAGAAAATTAACTGTCATATAAAAACCCGACGTTACACGAAACAACTTCAAGAGGCTTTTAGTTTTAAAAAAGGTTTGAAAAACCTTTATAATCTCGGCCATAAAGCAGATGAAGTAAAAATATTTTGTAGTATATACTTAAATTCAGAACTAACGAGTTTGAATTTTTAAAAAGATTTTATTAAATTAAAATTACATTAATTGAAAATTACATGTGAGATGTTGCAAGCTAGTAGCAAAAAGAACAACTGACCCGAGACGAGTTTTAGGTCGGCTTTTAATGTTATCAGATTGTTTACATTAATAAAGGTAAATTAAACATAAATCGACAAATATTGATTACAGTGTGGTTTCTAAAATGCATTGACAAGATGAATAAAATATTAGGTGTAGACTATTGTATTTCAGATTAAAATAATACCTAGGTAAACTTAATTAACATAAATGCAGTTAAGTAGCTATGCATTATGGATGTGACTTAGATGGATAGTAAGGTAATAATAATTGATGTAGTGGTAATAATGGTAATGTAATTATATAGATAGCTATCCAAATATTTACAAATGGATTGGCCTCAAATATGGTGAGTTATACCAATACTAAACACATCAGTGCTAGTGCTCATTCAGCATATTGAACGTTCACAGGGCAAGATGAGCCTACCAGCCCATAGGTACTTTCAAATACAGTTATACAGAAGATACTTTTGTTAATCAAAATTGAGTTGCTGTATACAAAACTAAGAATTGTTATTGATTCGTTAAACTTATAAGCACCAGCAAGTATAATTTCCCAACAGCCGTTTAAGAAATTATTATTTGTAGTTGCGACTCTCTTTTTAGTGAGTATCAGTCTCAGTGCCCAAGGTTTTTTAGACTTGGATCTAAGAAGCAGCCGTGATGGAGTCAGGAGTAAACTACACAAGTTTTAAAAAACAACTACTTTTTATTAAAAAATATTCAAAAATAAGTCAACAAGTTAAACAAAGACAGTATTTTAAAGTTAATTGCGGAATTGCTATTTTGTACTTCCGCGGCACTATCCTTTGAATGCATTTCGCAAGTTTTCATTGATCTACATTATTTTTATAATTAGATTATCCAATGCATTTAAATTATTATAAAACAATTAAGTAAATTATAAAACTTTTATAATTTTATAACACCTTGCTTTGAATGCAAGTGGCAAGTTTACTTTAATCGTATACGTTTATCCTTATATGGACATTTATTATAAGAAACATTATCGTCTGGAATCGGCATTAGATAAATCGTCGTTGAGTGAATATGTTCTAATTTATTAGGTATAAGTTAATTATTATACTCTTTCAAGACAGCAAAGTTCTACTCAGATTTATTAACAGATGTGACACTATGCAATATAATCACCTTAGAACGACAAATTTAATTTCTTAATTGCTCAAATTTGATTGCTAATGTTAAATAGCCGCAAGCTCTTACCAATATAGCATTTAAGCAAACATATTTTTGTTTGAACAAAATATTAACAAAATTTTAAATTTAAACACGACAAATAAACTTGAAGTTTTGTTTTATGTAATGCCACTTGTCGTTTGTTAAAAATATTTACATCTGTTCACAAACAAATTTGTATAAAAAAACAAAATGAATACCTATGTACGTGTTAGATTATCATATTGTTCCCAGAATAAACAGTTAATTACCTTTTTTAATTCTCAGCTTCAAACAATGAAAAAGTAAATACCAAAAAGCTACGCAGTCAGTTGACCACGCTAATTATTTTGAGCCTACTTCTTGTAATTTGCAAATTAGTAGTCTAATTGTAAATTGTTAAATTGTTGTACAGCAGGCACCTGCAGGTAAAATAATTAACAGGCAAAGGAGACACCATTTTCCTGGGGTACAATCGAAGAATATACTAAATCGATTTACTAAAAGTGCAATTGGTGGATGGATTGATAGATGACAGTTCTATAATTTTCAGTTAGCTACAGTCCAATTACCAATAATAACTTATATGCACCTTTATAAGGAGGACTTAATCCATTTGTAATTGCAACTGAGGTTTGAACTCAACTCACCATCACATCGCTGGTTTTCGAGGCAGCCGACATGACATGACGACTGACGTAGAAATGGAAAAAACCATGAGGAGTATTTTTGAAATTGTGCATTTAGAAAATCATCTTGTCTCAAGTACTTAAGTTTATTTAAGATAATGGAATGCAACTTAATGCCTTAATATGTGTGCTATTATATAAATATTATGTATGCTAAAAAGTTTCGGGCCTAATTAGACAATAAATGACATTAAAGTCGATTATCTCTAAAACTACTTATCTGATCGCATAATCATTGGAAAAATGACACTTTTAGCTAAAAAAACAAAAGTAGAATCATTCGATTCGACTCATGCAGTTGTGAAAAATTGTTGATTAAAGATGGAAGAAAATAAAGAAAAAATTCGCTACATTTTACAATTTTTCTTCGATCAAAGGGAAAGCGCTGTGCAGGCTTGTGAAAAAATTTATGCTGTTTATGGTCCAGATGCTCTATCGAAAACAGGAGCAAAACAATGGTTCGCGCGTTTTCGTTCTGGAAATTTCGATGTCAAAGATGCACCACACTCTGGTCGGCCAGTCATTGAAAAAGTTGAGGAAATTCTAGAAATTGTGGAACAAAACCGTCATGTAAGCTCTGTAGAGATCGCCAAGAGTCTAAACATCAATCGCCAAACAGTTGCAAACCATTTAAAAAAAGCTGAATTCAAAAAGAAGCTCGATATTTGGGTGCCGCATTATTTGACGCATAAGAATTTGCTCGACCGAGTTTCCATCTGAGAATCGTTGCTGAAACGTAATGAAATCGAACCATTTTTGAAGCGGATGGTTACTGGAGATGAAAAATGGATTATATACGACAACGTTGTGCGCAAAAGATCGTGGTCGAAGCGAGGTGAAGCTCCCCAGACGGTGGCAAAGCCCGGACTCACCATTCGAAAGGTGATGCTGTCTGTTTGGTGGGATTGGAAAGGTATCCTCTATTATGAGCTGTTACCAACTGGTCAAACGATTGATTCTGCACGCTACTGTCAACAATTAACCAGATTAGAGCAAGCAATTCAAAAAAAGCGGCCAGAATTGATCAATAGGAAGGGTGTTGTGTTCCATCATGACAACGCCAGACCATACTTATCTTTGGTGACCCGAGAAAAACTGGAAGAGCTTGGCTGGGAAGTTTTGATGCATCCACCGTATAGCCCGGACCTTGCACCATCAGACTATCATTTGTTTCGGTCTCTCCAGAATTCCCTCAATGGTGTAACATTGGCTTCAAAAGAAGCCTGTGAAATTCACTTGGCTAAGTTTTTCACCGATAAACCAAAGAAGTTTTACAGTGATGGAATAATGGTTTTGCCCGAAAAGTGGCAAAAGGTTACCGAACAAAATGGAGCATATTTAGTTTAAATAAAGAATTTCAAAACATAAAAATTTGGTGTTTGAAAAACTATCTAATTAGGCCCGAAACTTTTTAGCATACCTAATATTTTAACTTGTCTTACGCCGGTTCGTTTTTTAAAGAAATGTTTGAATTGTTTAAAAATATTTAACAAATATTTTTATTAATACTGATGCAAAGGCTTCCATATTAAATTTTTATTATTCTATTAATGTTTGATATCATTGATAGGTCACCGTTTAACAAGTAATTAATCTTAAATTAGTATTTTATGGCTATTACATTATTTTTGTTAAAATTTTAGGCAATTTCCAAAATTTATCTGTTATAAATTACAATATTTATTTGCATAATTTTAAATTTATGTGTGGTCAGTTTAAATGTTACGATATCATGTACCTAAATCGAAATTGCATAAAGATTTTCCATTACATAAATGAAATAATTGAAGTAGTATTCTAAAGAAATCTATTAAAATTTGTTATCGTCGAATATTACACGAATGTCAATAAAATTTTTGCGACATTTTGGCGAACAAAGTCATAAATAAGGTATAAAATTCAGTCATTTTAATAAAATTTTACTAATACAAAAACAAAATTATAGTTGGTATTGAATCATGATTTTATTATATTTTTTGTAAAACATTTCCTTTTTAAGCCCCTTATGAAGTAAGATGACGATACTTCTCCTTCCATAAAAATGAATGTAAGTTTACTTTGGGGTAATTATCATTGACACCTAGCTAGTCACTCACAATCATCAGGTGGAGCATCAAAGCAGTGACACGAATAACGAGCAATTTGTAGGAAAATCAAACTTATCTCCACTTTTCCAGCTGTAGAATTGTGATTATGTTTATTAACGGGTTTTATAATCTGGTATTCTTCGATAAGTGTGCATGCGAGCTTGACATGATTGATTTTCACATAATACGAGTAGGTACATAATCCAATATTGTTTAGAACCAGCTACATTCTGTTTTTGTTTATCATGCATGTAGTTTACACTTCAGGTTTAAAGCATCCAATAATTTAATTATGTTTCTTTAAGAAGTCATTAAACTTGATATGATAATTTAATAAATTATAAAGTATAATATTATTATGAGATAGAAATTAATACACAGTCTGAAAACAGTAACAACCACAAACTAAATGAAAAAACCCGTAAGTTACTTTACGAACTTATGCAACAGACATACCAACTACAACTCAAGTGCACTTGAAGTAAGCAAACGCAAAACGGCAATAACAAAAATATTTTCGATTAAAACAGTAAAAAAACAAATCACTCAGTCGCATGTAATGGACGAACTTCGCCAGTTACACATTTTTAAAATAATATAGTATAAAAATTAAACCCTAATATTATAAAGGCTGAATATTTATTATTATAAGGAAGTGAATTATTGATGACGTTATTAAAGTGCTTGAAGGTAGGCCATCCATACTACTCAAACTGACAGTGAATCAATGACCTGTGTCCAATGGGATGTGTGAATTCAAGTGGATACAAACCATTGATTCACTTTGAGTAGTATGGGTGACCTATCTTCCAGGCGTTTTGACACCACACTAAGTAGTAAATTGATTAGTCTCAAAATTTAAGGTAGAATTAAAAAAAGTTTAACTACACGTATAGATGTCCTCTCCCTTTTCATACCAGATAGGCGTCAGATGTCACACCCTTGCCTTCCTATTATTTTAAATAATATTTTGCTTATATTAAATATGATGAAAAAAATTTAAGCCTATTTGAACTTTTCCATTAAAAATAACGAAAAAAAATAATGCTTAACTCTTAAATTTTGCTTGCGAAAAAACTGCAAGTAATTCGATGGCCGATCTGAATTTTTACATTTTTGTGGGTGTCACAATCTTTGTTAAAATCGTTTCGTGAGCGCACATAAATTATTCAATGCACATCCAGTCTGCCAGTTTGAATAAGTTTGGCTCTTGTTCCTTTATAGCAGTTACACAGAAAAAAAATTGTGCTAAACGTAAGTAAAATTGTGCATACTCCAGGTAAAATTTGGGTTGAAATAGGTTACAAGTAAAACATTGTGTTCCAAGCAGGTAAACTTTTGGGTCAACCTATCTATACCTGCATACAACCCAAATTATGCCTTCTTATGGTAAAACCTTTTTACTAGTCCACAACACAATTTTGTGTTTTGTATAAGAAAATTTATTAAAATAAAATTTTTAATATATAAATAAATTATTATTAGAAATATCTGTATTCACAGATCTTAATTTATTATTATACTTTCATTTTTAAATTGCGATAAATTTTAATTGCAGTAGGGGAACACACTTGACAAAGTTTACTTACCTTTTTTTTGATTTTGAAGATTTGAACCTGTAACCTCTGGATCTATAGGCGTACGTTGTACTCACTGGTCTACGAAGGGAATTATAATAATAAGCTTAAGTTATACTTATGCTTGGAGAATTAATTTTAAATTTAATAAATAAAATATATCGAGTTAACAAAAATGAAATAATTCAAAAATAATAAAATTTAATAAATGTTATTCTTACTGATAGTTAAAATTCTAATATTTTTGCGTTTATTCAAGTTTTTCTATATATATAATTTTACAATATCAGATTATCACACTTCTTTAGATTTCTGTTTTATAACATTTAATTCTTTACATTAAAATTGTTTTAATTTTAAAATTTTAATATAAAGTTAACAAAACGTTAAGCAAACGTTAAAATATTACATTACGTAAACGATTAAAATAAAATTTAAATATTTACCGTAACAATTACCCTAACTTATAGTTTTAAACACGTGGGTTATAATTTTATTTTAAAAATTTAAACTTAATAATTATTAATAATTCTGTTTGCTGAAAGTTCAAAATTTAAGATTAAAGAATTTTCCTGTAATTAGAATTAAATGTTAAAAGAACAATCTAAAGAAGTGTGATAATCGTATTTAATTTATTTTAAAATTATTAACTTATAAAAAACTTAAGTAAAATTTAAAAACATTAAAATTTTAACCCTAATTAAAGAACAACATGCAAGTCATTTTATTTAGAAACAGTTTTAACCTTTTGTCACAAGAAAACCAGAAAATATGAAATAATGTCAAATACGGGGGGGGGGGATCTAACAACGTGGTGTTTTTTTAAAAAAGTTGAAAAATATAGTGAAATTATTGTAGAATTTAAAAAATAAATACGATACAACGAAAAGTAATAAGATACTTTTGTAAATTATTCAATAATTTTACTATATTTTTCACCTTTTTTAAAAAACAACACGTTGTTTGACCCCCCCCCACGTATTTGAAATTTTCATATTTTCCAATATTTTCTGGTTCTATCTTGTGATAAAAGGTTCTAAATAAAATTTCTTGTATGTTGTCTTTACTTACGGTTAAAATTTTAATGTTTTAACGCTTACTTAAGCTTTTGTTGAATTTATAATGTTACAGTAAATTAATACGATTATCACACTTCTTTAGATTAAATTTTCAACATTTAATTCTAATTGCAGTAAATTCTTTAATCTTAAAATGTTCGTTAATTTTAAGCAAAGAGAATTATTAATAATAATTATTAAGTTTAAATTTTTAAAATAAAATTATTATCCACGTGTTAAAACTATAAATAACGGTAAATATTTAAATTATATTTTAATCGTTTTGCATAATTACGGATTAAATGTATATAATCTAAAAATGAAAATTTTTTTCAAATTTTACTGCTTTAATAATAATTATTCAAGTAAAATTTTACGTTTACAATTCGCACAATCTTAAGAACACAATTATTGGGTGGAACTTAAACAACAATAGTTACCATATACAATACAATTTTCCAGGTACAAAAATTTGCATATTTCTAACAAGCCCAGTACCTATCAAGAACTCAATTTGGGATTAACAAGAACACAATTTCAAGAACACAATATTGTGCGAATTTAACATCAAGGATTTTTTTCAAGCGCTAATTGTTAGATTTTTTTTTAAATATAACATGCAGTAACTTCACATTGATTATTTTATTTTAAATCGAATATTCTAATAGTTAAATAATAATGAACTTCTTTTCTGTATTGCGGAATTTTTAGAGTGTAATGTAAACGTCAATCAAACTACAAGTTCCTTTAACACGAGCTCTAGAATATATTTTTCCATATACATTCAAAAAACATTCTTCGTACGTATTTGGAATTCCTTATCTTTAAATCTCACTTCTCATATTATGCATAATGTAATACAAGTTCTGTTATACATCAAAAGATATTATCGATTTTATTCAAATAAAGCCTAGAACGATTTGCCTCTATTAATACAACATAAAAGTATGAAAAAAATATTCTGCAACTTACATTTATTGGACTCGGTAACTTGATCAATCGCTCGTTCATGCATATGTAGGAATTTAAAATAGAGGATATAAAACGAAATTACAAACGTCGTTTCAAATGTACGTTGAAAAAATCGATTTATTGAAACGAATTCAAAATTGACGCAAATTCTGCTAAACGACGTCACTCTTCTTAATATGTTTGATCACCATTAAGCATAATTGACGATTATTTGAAAATGTCTTTGGTAAACTGGAGCAACGATCAATTTTCAATTTATCATGAGCATTAATATTGTACGTGAATCAGGATTCAGCTTTATATCCGAGTTTCAATCAATTAACCTGCGACTATTTTTGAAATTTATTAGATTCGTGTTGTAGTAGTTAATTGTCCTATGGCAAATATTTTTGTTACGAATTTTCTGAATAAAAAGCTTTAGGTACTTTATTTTATTGTAGCAGCATTTCCGACAAATATAGAGAATTGAAAAGGGAATAGAATTCCAGAGAGAATTTAAAATATCAATTACTTTGTTCAATCGTTACAAAACAAAATCAAATAATGTTAACTACAAAAATTTCAGCTTTGGAGAAATAAAACATTGGATAACTAAATTTTAGAAATTAGCCAGCTTAGACTACTTTTTATCCATTAGCTACAGTCGCAGTCTACTAATTACGTCTCGCAAAACTTTGTGGGCCATAGATGCTTGGTTTATTAAACACTTAAAAAATGGCAAATTGGAGCAACATTTGAGTGACATAATTTAATAAATTTTGCATTAAAATATCGTGAAAATGTCGTCGAGAAAAACGTCTAGCTCCGAACAACGCCCATCAAATAGAGTGATTTATAATGTGATTTAAGTTGTTGGTATCTAATCTTTATACCGGCATTGATTATAGTACATAATAGTATATTATATACTAATAAATGCACAATGTAATACAAAATTTGGGTATAATTTTGAGGAACTATTAGGGCACAAAAGCCATCTGTCGTAGAAAGACGTACACAAATACCACCAATGGTAGTTAATTATTCAGCAATATCTCACCACAATCTTAAGCAAACTTATAGCCAAACTTACAACAGCGTGATATGTAAGGTATCTAATATTATATAAATAAATACATAATGTCAGTGATATTATTTTAATTCTTACCCTTTTAAGATTACGGAGCTTTACACGCAGACTAAAATTATAACTATACATAGTTTCAAAAAAGAATTTTAGCTTACCTGTGCCTTCTAGTCCTAAATCCTAAGATGCTGTAGTTAGTTCAGCCGAGCAATTAGGGCGGGTAATTGCAGTGAGACTGCCACCCAATGCAATTTCTAAAAAGCACCAAACAACTTGAAGCCGCACACTTTTTGTTGCTAATAAGATTGATGTTAAATCTGAAAGTAAAATGCTTAGTAAATAAAAACTAGCAGACATAAAAAATATCGTCTAATTTAATAAACTGTAGTTGAAATTTGGAGTTACCAAATAACATAATTGAAAAATAAGACTTTTATGGCCCAAAAACGAAAATCGAAAACGAAGTTAGCACTGCCATTTTCGACAATCCCAAAAAATTTTATTGTGCCGGATTGTGCTCGTGGTGTGTTACTTTGTGCCGTAAATTTAAAAATTTTATTTGTCAAAATTGTCGTCAAAACAAAATATTTGTGCAATCCGGCACAATAAAATTTTTTGGGATTGTCGAAAATGGCAGTGCTAACTTCGTTTTCGATTTTCGTTTATGGGCCATAAAAGTCTTATTTTTTAAAATTAAATTTTATGATTTAAGGCACACTCCGGCACACCACGAGCACAATCCAGCACACTAAAAAATTTTGGGATTGTCGAAAATGGCAGTGCTAACTTCGTTTTCGATTTTCGTTTTTGGGCCATAAAAGTCTTATTTTTCAAAATAAAATTTTATGATTTACGGCACACTCCGGCACACCACGAGCACAATTCAGCACACTAAAATTTTTTAGGATTATCGAAAATGGCAGTGCTAACTTCTACCCTAAAAATCGGCTATGTCCATAAAATCCGAAAAAAGAAAAATTAAAAAAAAAAAAATACGGCACAACGCGGCACACACCGGGCACAACTCAGCACAATAAAAAAATTTACGATTTTCGAAAATGGCAGTGCTAACTTCACGCACATTTTATGTAACCAATTTTAAATTTTAAATTTTGGCATTTTTGTTTGTTGATTCGTTCTTAAATCATTTTTATTTAATTCTTGATGCCGGTCTGGTGTTATACATTTCACCTTCATATCAATGCATCACTTGTCGAAGTCATCGAACTACATGAACTTCCGAAGTTTTGACAATCTTACACGGTGAAGCGATTGCAACGTCATGTTTTTTATGTATTGCTGAATTTTACTTGCGTTTCAATTTCGATACTTGAGTGTGAAAAATGAGTTATGTTTTCAACTTCCTGGTTTTCGACGATACTGTGAACCCGATCCTAACAACTGTTGCAATATGGTATGTGTCTTCTTCACCATATAGCAAGCTTTTATTTGTTAGTCGCACTTTCGTGCTTTTGGTGCCAAAAAGAAGTTTAACGACCAAATTCGACCACAGTCGGCTGTTTTGCATTTATGGGTTCGTTTGTTGACATTCCAAGAACCATGTTAATATCTCCAACTTCCATTATACTTTGGAAGAGCTGGGTTTGTTATCTTGGGGAATTCCGTTACATCTGGATGGATTGTGTTATCATCACTTGCCTGCAGCTGCTCCTTCACAGCTTCGTACATCTTGTGCAGCGTTTATTGCATTCGACGGAAAAGTGCTTCTGTTTATTTGGAACAAATGTAACCATTTGTCACCTTCAAAGCCGCACGTCAAGTGATTGAAAGAAGTTGGTGTCTTATTTTATTCAGGTGAACTTACCCGAGTGCCTACGTAAGTGTCTTTCATTTTTGCAGTTCGTACAATTGACGTATTTATTCAGGCTTTTGATTTAATTTATGATAACCGTTGTGGTTATAGTTTGATTGTTTCATATTGTTGGAAAACTTTTTGACAGCGTAACATTTAATTCAATAACACCTGTGTGTACTGCTTTCACAGATTGTATACGTACATCATGTAATTATTTGAATTATGCACACGACCCTCAATTACATAATATATTTTATCTGTCCAATCAAATCAAGGGATTTCCATTCCTATCGGAATATTGCCAGTTCATTAGAAATCCTCACAATCCATTTCAGAAGGTGGATTACTCCTCTTTTGCTACTCTTTTTATTACAACCTTTCACCACAGCGTGTGGATGTCCACTGGAAGACCGAGGTAAGAAATTCTGTGAAGTCCGCGATTTGAACCCAGAATTTTCGCTTTGTAACTCAACCAGCGATCACATCATTCCACTGCTGTGTATTTGATCTGTTATTAAATCTAATTTTCATATTGGAGAAGTTGCCCCAGACTACATTTTCTTTCAGAATCCACAACTTCTCACTCCACAATTATCATTGGGAGCTGGTCTACAACACCGTGGCAACATGAAATTTAAATAAAATTTGAAAATTGTTAGGTTATTTTGAGATCTAGCATTCATTCCAAAAATTTCTGAACTTCCCTCGTATAAATTGCTATTTTGAATATGAAAATTATTCAAGTTGTTCGAGTTATTCATTTTGAATATCAGTTTGTCCAGTAAGTAATGCTTTCGTTGAGAATTGCTTGTAGTTACAGTTATAATAAAGAATACCACATTAATTTGCAGTTTCATCCAGATTTTGTTTGATGCATCGCCCCTTATTTACCCATCTTACACTTTGTCGAAAAACAAAGTGGCTCCCTAATTACTGCCAACATTTTCAGATTTACGCAAATTCGTTGGTGATTAGCAAAATTACTGAGTTTGAAACATAGTGAAGTTTAAATAAAAAAGAAAAGATTTCGTTTAATCAACGTTTAAGACTTTAATATGCAGTAAAAAAGTCAGGGATGCCCAACTATTACATAAAATACTTAATCCGTTTTGCAAGTAACCAAAATGATCGTTCAACGACTTACTAACGACTAAAGTTAACTTACTTTTTCAATATCTCGTGGTACTTTGTAGGTTGAATTACAAAATTTGTTGGTAACAAATAAAATTATTAAAATCCAATGTTAGACTGAAAACTGACATTTGGAATATCACATACTCTCCTGCAAAACGAAAACTTCCAATCAGTTTTAAAACTAAGTAAAACCATAATTGACAAAAATTGAGTTTGAAGATAACCTTATTTATCAAATGCATTCAGAGGGGAGGGGGCTACTCTGAAAATTTCCTTCTAAGTAAAATTACTGATAAATGTAAAATTTTACGTCAACTATCCTGAGTTGCTTTTTGTTCTGTCAGAAGTAATTTCGTTAGTTCTTTTCCTCTGAATCCATTTATCTTATTGGATCACAAAGAGCAGTATTGATTTTAAAAGAAATAAGAAAGTTTCATACCACACACATTAATGTGATAATAGAATAAATTAAGTTAGGATATTTTTAAATTTGCAATGTTATTGATATGTTCGACTAAGGCTGGATGTATCTATACGTCCCACGTCCAGAATAGCTCAACAATCACACGAGATATTTCAGATTTTTTAATAATTCCATTCAAATGAAGAGATTACCTTTTCTGTTATTTAAAAGATATGTTTTAAGAGACGAAAAAATAACGAATCACCAAGCAAAGCTGAAATGGGTTACTTCCGACATTTAGTAAACCCTCCAGACTTAGTAAAAATGTTTTATCTATTTTTATCTTTCCGAAAAAGGAATTCATACATTTTTGAAAGAGAGCATAAATTTAAGGTACTTTTCGATATTTGAATAAGTTTTTGCTTGCTAAAATTAGGAAGAGTTATTTTACATTTGATAAACTTCTAGATTTAAATTTTATAAATTGACGTCACTAAAATTTAATGTAAAAAGCAGCCAATTTATCTAAATTTAGAATTTTCTCTCTATAGAGTATAATTTCATGAAAACATTTTAGTATTAAAAGGTGAATTTGTAATCAAGATAATTTTGACCGTATTTAAGAAAAGTCGTCTAAGAGTGCCGAAATAAAAATTATAGAGGTGAAATTAAGGAATGTAGGTAAAATAAAGATTTCTAATTACGTTTTTCGTCATCTTTAATTCAGAAACAATTTACGTTTGAACCGGCATAATTTATGAAGGTTGTGTTACATAGCATACACACTTTGATGTTCGTTCGTTTGTTACAACCAATTAAATCAGCATTATATTGTAAAGTATAATTATTTATCATTTTTCAGAAAATACCGAGCAGCAAGTATAATTTACAAGTAAATACCAATCCGTATCAGTATCAATCTTCTAATAAAAAAAATTAACTTAAGCCAGCTCAGCGGATACTAACGCAATGAGCGTCTTGACTTAATTAATGTAAATTTGGTCGTCGTCGTTCTAAATAAAACATTTAATTTAAGTTTGCCAAAAAAATTAATTTTTACTAGATTTTGGAACACTTGTATCTTAAAATGCTGAATTATTGAAATTTTCCGCTTCCAAAAATTGTGGTTGGAAAGACAGAAAAATAATTTTCATAAAATATATCGAACTTGGAAATTTTACGAGCAGATATTTATTATTAATTATTTCAAATATTCTAATCCTCGTACAATTACACAGGTTAATCATGAAATAAATCTTATATTAAGTATAAAATAATAGTTTTATGATGCGCCGCTATATTTGTATTTGTGTATGTTGAATAGATGCATGTGAATTGCATAAGTTAACATAAATAATTGTACAGGTAGTTTAGTGTAGTGATTAGGGAGTCAGGCTATAGGCGTAAAAGTCATAGGCTCAAATCCCGGTCGCCGAAATGAAATAGACGAAATGGTCTAACGAAAAATTTTATACTTTGGAAAGTCCCGAAAATTTCCATAAAAGAAAACATTTACGAGTATATTCACAACTCAGCTAATGAACTTCGCTGTTGGGAATTCCATCGAATTACACCGATTTGGAGCACGACACAAAGCTTATCGGCTTTTCGCTGCATGTGGTGTGATTTTGAATATTATTGACAATTTTCCAAACGGCATCAATTTGACAGTATTTTAGATTCGTTGTTAAAACTTTTAATATGTTTATTTATGTTTTATTGTAGTTTCCATTAACAGAAACTTGACAGCTTTTTCAAACTTTTATCTTTATCTATTCTCGATTTATTTGAAGTATTTAAGCTACAAAATTTCCAATTCTTATAACTTGGGCATACAAACTTATCTTGTCAAAAAAACAAATAGTCCATCAGCATTTTCATATCAAAACGAACTTTTCCAACAGAAATATTATAAATTTAAAAAAATATAAATATTTTAATTAATGATGTTTTTTATCTTTTAAGTGCAAAATAAATTTTATGTCCTGTAAAATTTTCCACAAAGCTGTGACCAATTTCACAAATTTTAAACCGATTCTCATTGTGAGATCTTGTAGATCATATAATCATGTAGAACTGTCGATTACTCTTTTCTTGCAAGACAACCGTTAACTTATTAAATGGAATTGTCAGTTAAAAGTAAGTTAGAGCAGAATAAATCTATTTTTAAAGAAGGCGATTTAAAAATCAACGAACTATCTTTGTTGCAATGTTCTGCAATTTTGAAGCAGTTGGAATTTTAAATTACAAAGTTGAGGCTGCAAGCTAGTTTCATTAAATTTTTTACTATTTGCAACATTTCTTTGTATAATGAAATTTAATCTTGATTCATAATGACATGACCATATACGAGTAATATATAAATATTGACGTTAATCATACTAATTTTGTAAACCCCAATGTTACTTTCGAGTTGATTCGAAGCCGCATTAATATAATATAAAATGTAACCAATTATTTTGTGTGTTTAATTGTGTTAAATTTTATTTCGTCTCTTTTGTAATTCAATCAATTACAATTTCGCTCGCGGTATGCTTAGTTCAAAATAAATTGTTAAAATTAACGTCGAAATGCAGTCGATCACAATCAAGTTTCCAATTTTTACTTTAGACGGATTTATTGAAATATTTAAAAATCACTTTAATTTATTTTCATTTAACTGTTTTATACGTTACGTGCTTGTAAATACAAAATCGTTAATTTTTTGCATATCTTTATAAAAAAAATAATTAAAAATAAAGCTTCTGACGAGTAAAATTACGACCACATTAAAATATCAACATAAAAAGGTAAAATAAACCAAAAAATCTGCCGCCGACACGAAGAGTTTTATTTGAGATTTATTTTCCTCAGAGGAACGGAACAGAGTTTCATAAATGTTTTACAAAAATGATTTTTAAATTAATTTTGAAGTTGATGTAAATATTTAAAAAAAAAAACCGGTTGAAATTTCCACTTTCCGGTATGAGGTCAATGAGCAAAAGGGTAGTTATTTATGAACACATCATTTAAAATATTAAGTAGATTTTTCGTTAATAATCGAAAATTTAAGCTCGTCCCATATCTTCATTATAGTTTTCTGCTTTCCGATTTGTCTAATTAATTTTTAATCATATTACGCAGATATTATAATTTTAGCTTTTCTTTTATAACTTATATTTATAACTTTTATAACTTTTCGATACCTTCAATGCTCCAAATGAAAAGTAAACTTTCTTTGGATAATTCTTAAGAAAAATTTTGAATGGAATTAAATTAATCTGACTTGATTATCATTCTCTGTGCATGCGTTCAAGTTGATTACGTGAGCGAATACTAAACCGAATCAGACACTGAAATTGTGAACACGTAGTAGTACAATTGTGAAGTATAAACCTAGACAGAAGAGAATTTCTTTAGACAAAATGTTATAATAACAAAAAATAAACCATGTTGAGAGTTAAAGGGTATGTAATATCGAGATCATTCTCTTTTTCAATTTTAAATTCATACAATTTTTGTCATAACAGCAAACACACAGACAAAGTTAAGTTTTCATAAAAAAAAGAGACATGCACTATTTCAAATTGGTTAAAAGAATATGAACGAAATTCACTGAAATTCTGAGATAACAAACTTATTCATTTTTTCGATTTTCAATTATTCATTTGAAAATACCTGACATCTGCCTCCGTAAAAAACAAGAGAATTATTTATAAAGTCGTTGGCAATATTTTTGTTTAAAATATTTAACACAAAATGCAATTTATAAAGTAAATTGAAACAAATTGTAAGTAAGTTACTTTGGTGAATTACTATGGGCCCATAACTATATAGATTATAAACTATAATAAAGATAGCTAACAACTGATATCTTCTATTAGAAACTGGTGAAGCTATCGGCAATAAGTTCCATCTTCATATAGTATACCAATACAAGGAAGATAGCAAGTGATTAGTGATTTGATGTCGTAGTTCGTATTCCACTTTAAACCATAGATTCCACAAATGATTCCCTGCCTCCAACGAGAAGTTCCGAAAGGTGGAGTCTATGACGTCCTGGAACACTCAAATATCTCAAAATCTATTCAAAACCTATTTACGTTACGAATAACCAAATCGATCATGGACGAGCCTAAAGTACTTATGACTTGCATTCAAGGAAATCTGATAAAACAGAAGAGGGTCCCTCCCTTGGAATGCCTTTCTTGGGCATTCAACGTTGGAACGAAAATCTCCACGTAGGATGTTAGATGTTGCGCAGAGATAACTCTCTTCCCTGCAGACAGCAAGCAATAACGTGTCATGAGAATGGGATACTAAGGTACATATTTTAAATAAACGAGGGACTATGACCCGGTACTCTATAAAGCTAAGAGGATATGTATCTTGGTGAACAGAGGACCCGACAGCTTCCACAGCACCATCCATCCCAATTAATCAAGGGGTCCCTGCTAAACATCACTAAAAGCTACTGCCACATTCGTCAAGACATCAACTACGAAGCATTGTTCCCAAGCTTCTTCCACATTATTTATGAAATCAATGAACTCAGTGATAAATGCTACAAACTTGCAGCTTCTCCCACCCACTTCTCGTGACATGGGTGCCCAAACAGATGACGAAGACGCCTCAAGCGCCCAATCCTCGTCAAATGAAGACGTAACTCCAACTACGCCCTACTTCTACCCAATATTCAAAACATCTCCAGCGATTTCATCCGAAACAGATGACGAAGAAAACAACCCTTCCTACCAACCCCCAAGAAAGAGAAATAAATGCCCATCGGAAAAGAAGAAGCCCTAGCCTTCACCACAAAATGATAACAACCCAGAACAAATTTTCAATTCTGGCTATGTCCGAAGAAACCGAAGAGGAACCTAACACCTACATACCTTCTCAATTAATCGTCCCCTCAGCAGCAGCTCCACCCATTGACGATCCAATTAAACACCACCCAGGTTACTCCCCTGCTCGAAACCTGCAGCGAAATTCCTGATCGCATAAGCAATGGAATTTCCCCACACCCAGATATACTGGTAAATTTGCGTGTGGTAGGCCCTGATGGAAATAACTAGCTCTCTGGAAGTTAGGAGGCAAGGTGAGGATACGATTTCTGCCACTCACGAGGTGACAGGGTTTACTCCATCTTTTCTTAATCTTAGGCGCACCGTTCCCGCGAGGGGAGATTACTACGGTCGCGTTATGGAGCTTGAAGAGGGAGATTTAACTTTAGATAATCGTGAACGGATTGCGGACGAGATGAATCGGCTTAATGAACTTTACGTTGACCCACGTTGGGCGCCAGTGCAACGAAATTCCTGATCGCCTAAGCAATGGAATTTCCCCACACCCAGATATACTGGTAAATTTGCGTGTGGTATAGTCCAGTCATTTGGTAGTTTTACCTGGAAAGTTTTCAGGGAGTGTTAAAAATTGGCATTTTTATAGATTTTGACCTGCTCTTTTCGAATTTTCATTTTGCCACCTCGTATCTTTGCCGATTTCGCCACCATCTTGGAAAAATCGCGCCCAAAATAAGTTTTTTGACAATATCTCCTTTCCGACTCATTTCACGATGAAAATACTTATATTACAAATTAAACTAGAGAAAATTTCCTATAATTTATGTCTAAACCTTTTTTTTGTAAAATGAATACAACACGCGTTTCGGCTAAAAACTCATTTACACACCACCAATGACGTATAGTATTGTTTTTGTGTTATCCCCAGTAGGCCTAATTCATTTATTTATTTATTAATGCTAGTAAATACAATAATAATTTTATACACGTCAATACCATCCTGCACTTCACAACAAATATCACAAAAATTACAGCTTATTTCCACTAGTAATGCACTATAACGAAATTTAGTTCATTCTCCTTCGCTTCGACATCCTTGATGGATTCAGTAGCGAGAGAAACGTCACAGATAGAAATTTCTTCCACGTTATCCTCGATAGGATCATCAGCTTCGTTGCAATCCTCTTGTTCCTCGATTTCGTCATACGTTTGCTCGAGAATAGTCTCCGTTTCTTCATCTTCATCGCTATATTGTAATGGAATTTGCGAATTATCACAGGTACCATTGCAATTCGTGCAAATAACGGAGCACTTTAATCCAGCCTTTCTGCATCCACAAGCTCCCCGACATCCCTTCTTGCATTTTCAAGAAATAAGTTTTAACAAAGTTTCCGGAGCTGGAGGCTCGAGTGTGGTGACAGGAATAAGACCATTCTTGCTTTTTTCCATCCCCATCGCTCTGCATTTTGATGAACCCCATACCACTGCTGAACCTGGTAATAGGTTCGGAACGAATGTTGTCTTGCTGCTGCTTCTGTCGGTGGCAGCAATGCAATATTAAATTAAGCATGTATATCTGTAGTTGTTTAACGACATACTTTTCACGTCACTGTAACCGTATAATGCAAGGAGGAAGTGTTCTCCAGCTTCAGCTTCATTTTGGTTCTTGAATACCTGGACAACCTCGTTAAATCTGTGTTCTGTCGTAGTACATTAGCACATCTTATTTTCTTCTTCTTCTTCTGCACTTTCCGTATTAGGCAATTAAATTCCAGTTACGGTTCCCATCTCTTCCTCGGTCTACCTAGGCTTCTATTTCCTCCTGGTGTATACTTGTAAATCTTTGAAGGAAGCCTATCTTCAATCATTCGTTCCAAATGTTCTTTCCATCTTGTTTTGTTTTCTTTTAGTTTATCGTTTATGCTGAAGATGTTTAGTTCGTTTCTAATGTCGGTATTTCACAGCCACTGAAGGCGTGCAAGAATAATATGTTATCTGCGATTGTTTTATGTATGATACTTTGTGATGAATATATTCGTTGCAAAATTTTTCCTTTTCCTGGTTTTAGAATATAGTATATGTTTGAACTCGTAGATAAAGCCGTCAAAAGAATAAGAAGGTCTACATCTTCCCCGACAATGACAACTATTACGGAATTTAATGTAGATGCAACGCTGATTGTCAATTGATTTATTATTACTAGGGTATCCGCATCTTCTGTGGCTTGCTTGACCATGAAATTCGCAGCTTCAAATTTGGTCTTCAACAGCCCAATGGGGCGGTTCTTCTTTGCATCGTTGCCTAGGAATTTATCTTGTGACACAGTTGGGATCATTGTCTCGTCAAAAAATATGTCTACTGAAGCATGTTTCCGTGATCGTCGAGATCGCTTTCCATATTTGATGCTACGGTCTGATACATCTTCCGGATATCCATCAAATACGATGATAGCATTGGATTTATACTTCGATCGAACAAATGTGACGTAGTTATTGCAAATGGATGAAAACGATTCACCGCAATGCCAAACGACCCGATTCAATAAGTATTCTCCATCGATGACATACATAGCGTCTCCAAAATTTATATCTCCAGAATATTGCTCAAATGCCTTATACAAAGAAGATACATAACTATTTTCATCGTAAAATGAGTCGAAAAGGAGATATTCTCAAAATCGGCGCCATTTTGTCAAGATGGCGGAGTGAGCGGCAAAGATAATATGAGGTAGAAAAGTGAAAATTCGAAAAGACCACGCCGAAATCTATAAAAAAAACTAATTTTCAAAACTCATACGCGTATTGATGCAGATGTGTGTAGGTTTGAGGCACTCATGCACTGAAACTATTCATTTTACAAAAAAAAGGTTTAGACATATAAATTATAGGAAATTTTCTCTAGTTTAATTTGCTTCATAGGTATTTTTATCGTCAAATGAGTCGGAAAGGAGATATTGTCAGAAAACTAATTTTGGGCGCCATTTTTCCAAGATGGCGGCGCGAGCGGCAAAGATACGAGGTGGCAAAGTGAAAATTCGGAAAGAGCAGGTCAAAATCTATAAAAATGCCAATTTTTAACACTCCCGGAAAACTTTCCAGGTAACTCCCTTTTTAAGCCCCAAATGACTGGACTAGTAGGCCCTGATGGAAATAACTAGCTCTCTGGAAGTTAGGAGGCAAGGTGAGGATACGATTTTTGCCACTTCTCGAGGTAAATAAAACTAAGTTATACACAATTGTAACTTTTATTAAACTATGACCCAAAAACACACAAACGAACATCCGCCGAATAACTTGACTAACAAGGTCAAATAGCTGCAAGATACGTGGAGGTACCCAAGCTAACCTTAACGGTCTCAAAATTAACCAAAAACACAATCGCTATACAGGGGACAAAATAACTCACCTAAAGATCTTACGGTGCTCACAAAATACCACCTTATACAGATTTCCCTGTACGCGATTGATGGTGTTGAAGTGTAGATTGAAATCAAAGTACTCCACTGTCCTTGTCCGCCAGTCCCCAAACGAAAAATAATAATCTTCTGGTATGAAGGTTGCTTATCAGGAAAAATAATTATCAATGGTTAACAGATTGACCCCAAGGTCATTCTCCAAATATCAAATCCAAAATCAAAGGTAAGGATTGGAAAGGAAAAACCACTGTACTTCCTTTGAGGTCCACGTAGCAATTCGTAGATTTCAATAGCTACTGCACCAAAGAAAAACAATAAACAGAAAAAATCCGCAATAGAGCGTCACGTCATCAAAATGACACAGGAGCAAGGATAAATTTATCCCAAATATGACGGTATTTATAAACGTAACCGAACAACGATCAAACAATCTCCTCCCGGTCGCTCTTTTTCCCCTCTGCCAGAAACCCTGATAAACAACCACCCGCCATCTTTCCATAGGCGTAGCCCACGGAAGAATGGAAAAGGCGTAAAATCCAGAGGCGCGCGAAGCAAACGTCAAATGACGATTTTACGTTACAAACCACGGCTGAGAGAATACCCTTTACGGAGGATGCTCTACATCGGCCCCCTGCAACGATCACTTCACCCAAGAGGACTCGCATAGAACGACCACAGATACTTACAGTCATAATCAGATGCCTTCCATGTTCAACACCTCCTGAGGCAATCAAAACAGAACTCCTCACTGACAACTTAACAACCACATTAGTCCGACTCATACGAAGCAGAGACCGTCGCCCCATGCCACTTTTTATTATAAAATTAATCTTATAAATTAAACAAAAACTTAACTAGACGTTAAAATATTAGATTTTAACTGTAAGAAAAGAACAACATACAAGAAAATTTTATTTAAAAACACTAAGAAAACATTTTCTAACCTTTTTGTGACAAGGTACAAACAGAGAATATTAGAAAAAATGAGAAAACTGAAACTAACTGAAAATTAATCTTGACCTCAACAACCAAGATTATTTCTAATAAAAACCGCCTACTCAACACTGATGTAAATATCGAACCCATACATCAACGCCAACAAAAGGATGCAACCCAACAACAAACACGAACTCAAAGCAAAAAGAACGACAAGAAACCAACGGTTCCCAGAACTAACACATGTCAAGGAACCCTTCATCAATCCAAAGGAAACGCTAGAAAAACAACGATGAAATATATAAGCGGCGTTCACAATGAAGTGGGGGTCTTGCCTTGCTTCGGTAGAAAGCTTGCAAGAACCAATCAAAATGACCGATTTATTAGTCACACAAAAGGATAGAAGAATATACTTTAATTTAATTGGTTCTTGCCAGCTTTCTACCGAAGCAAGGCAAGACCCCACTTTAATATGAACGCCGCTATACTCATCGGGCTTAATAAAGCAAAAGCTTCTGAAGATATCATCTACGACATGATTGAAATAATCATGTTGTCTAACGTTCATGCGACACCACGGTCTGTGCTTACCTTGTGACGTAAAATCATCATTTGACGCTGTTTCGTACGCCTATGGAGTTTTACTCCTTTTTAATTCTCTCGTGGGCTACGCCTATGGGAAAAATGGCGGTGGCATGGTGTACCAGGGAGTATTTTTTGGAAGAGCGATTGCGAATTGTTATGAGGCCGTTTGAACGTTTGTTCGGTTTACGTTTAGTGGATACCGCTAAATTTGGGATAAAGACACCAACCTGTTCTTACTCCTGGATCACATTGACGACGCGGCGCTCGATTGCGGATTTTTCCGTTTTGTTGTTTGATCCAAGCTTTGGTACAAGTAGTTGTAAGTTACCTTTACCATCATTTCTGGCCCTAATTCCGTATCGCTTTAGATCGAAATCCTACAATTGCAACGTGGACCTCGAAAGTTGTACAGTGGCTTTTTTCCATTCCTATACCTTGCGTTTTGGATTTTCACACCTGGCGGATGGCCTTCGGGTCAATCAGTAACCTTTAGCATTACTAACTTCCTGATACCTGTATACCAGAAGATTTTTCGTTGGGACTGGCAGACGGGGACAGTGGAATACCTTTGGTTTTTCATCTAACACCATCAATCGCGTACATAGAAATCTGTATAAGGTAAATTTTGTGAGCACCGAAAGATCTGAGGTGAGTTTTTTTATCCTCTGTATTGCGATTGTGCTTTTGGTTAATTTTAGACCGTTAAGGTCTGCTTGGGTACCTCCACCTACCTTCTACACCATTTGACCTTGTTAGTTAAAGTATTCGACGGATGCTCTTTTGTGCGCGATTATTGTGGCTAAATTAATAAACGTAACTTTTGTTACCGATTTAGTTTTATTAACCTCGAGAAGTGGCAAACCGAATCCTCACCTTGCCTTCTAATTATCAGAGAGCTAGTTTTCCCATCAGGGCTTACCATACGCAAATTTACCAGTCTATTTGGGTGTGGGGGAATTCCAATTGCTTAGGCGATAAAAAAGAAAGGTCAATAGTCAGATCTCGAAGTTCAGTAAACATTTAACACCCAATTTTATACATCAGATGAAGAAGATACATGGGATTTACACTGGCAGTAGCGTACTGGGGAATTCAACCGGTCCGAGAAATCTGTGTAAACATAAAAAGCTATGAAAGTTTTTAAAAATTTTTATATTTTGTTTGCAATTTTTAGAAGTCCTTAGAAAAAATATCATGTGACATGTTAAGCTTTATTAGTTTATATTCAATATTAAAATTTTTTAGGTTATAACATTTTATTATGTATGTTCGATACGGTGAATCAATTCATACAAGAATATTCACTTTGAGTGCGCACAATATTATATTAAATTTTACCCAGTCTACTAAATATATTTGAAGAAAGTTTTCATTAAATTTTCTTTCAGATTTTAATGCGATTTTCTAATATTAAAAGTTTTACCTGTTTCGATGGCTTTAAAATTTCCTAAATTTTCTTGTTTACTTTTTCTTCGGCTTTAGCGAAACCTGCGGTTTCAATGAAAATTAAATCATATTTTTCCACGTATTTGTTATACTTATGTTTTATCGCTTAATTTTAATATTTACCGTAGTTTGACTAGTTTTCAATAATTTAAATTATTTTAGTAAATAAATAATTTAAAATAAATCAAAAATAAACGTCAACTATTCCTGTAACGATGTGAAAATGATAGAATTTAAGGTTATGACTTCTTTCTGTTTCAACAAACTGTCGTTAGAGGGCACCACGAATAGTCATAACCGAATCAACCCGGTTAGATATTAAAACGCGATTAATACCAATCTTTTAAAACTAATTTAAAGATTTTCTTAATTATTTTGTTTATCGATTTTCTTATTACCTGGCTTTAATGAACTTTAATTCCGTCTCTTCACCTAAAAAGCAGTAGATGATGATCATTGAGTTTCATAATAAATTACATTACGGAGTTGTCTCATTTTAGCAAAATAAATCTCTATAATGAATATTTTCCAACAGTTTTAGGATCACCTTGGGGGTAGTGGAAAACAAAGCTATTGCTACAGCCGACATTGAGCCCCATCTCCCATCTTTTCTAAACTGAGCAGGCACAATTAGGGCAAGTGGATTGCTGTTACTTCAAGTTTTATTTAGTTTGTAGTAACTTTATTAACTGTTGTAATTTGTTTACCTATCCATTTTGTTTACCATTAAAAACATCAAAGCTATGGATTTCTTCAACTGGAAAGAAGCAATAACTGGAGGGAAACGGAAATAGTGGTTTCCGTTATTAATTTATTATTATTAACGTTTACAGAAATTTATAATTTATTTTCAAAAGCGGCCTACGTTGAATACCAAATAAACTCTCATAATACTAATTAGCGCTCTTTCATGCTAAGGATTAAAAGCTAATTTTGAGAAAATAAAGAAATATCCTGTTACGTGTTCGTATATTGAATTACTATGTTCTGTATAAAGAATAGATATCCCTGAAAGGTTTTTTTGGAAACCCAATATGTAAGTATTAACTGATCTTGGTAAAAATAATATTAGTTTAAAGCGGGGGATGTTTGTTATTCCCAAAGTATTATGCGTCAATCTAACGTAGTAGAAGATATGACGTCAATCTAGGAAGGGATGCCAGAGTATTTCATAAGAAATAAAATTAAGCGATTACAACGTTGAATATTTAATTTTTAATAAATTCCTTATTTAACTTCTCCTGCCATATTAATTCTTTATTTATCACATGGACACCGAGAACTAAACCAAGCGTGGGATGAATATCGCGTATTTGTTACTATTTAAACAATAAAGGCCTATTTAATTTGTTTAAAGTTTATTTAACCTTAATAGACTTCAACGCACATTTTATGCAAATACTTTACCAGATAATCATGAAATGTGGAACTACGTGGAATTACATTTTATAAGTTGGGACCCTTCTTGTACATATGCATAATACAAAAACTTGCTTTACTTTTATATAGATAAGATAATAGCACACTTTCTTGCACCCTTTGCTGTATTCAGATGATCGTACGCAGTTGAAATTTTAATGAGGTAGGTACATTAAACGTTGTTTTACTGAAGCTTTCCCTATGTTATTTTTACTTAAAACCCAGTAATTTTCTTATTGATTAAAATCTCAACACAGTTGAAGAAATTGCGATGTTTTAATTAGCATTATAAGCTATTAATTATATTCCACTGCATAACTTCTTGAAAACCATTAATTCAAGAAAATGGGCGAAGTACCTAATTAATTAATTACATAATAAAATTTCCATTTACGTCTTATGGATTCAAGGTTAAAAAAGTTATTTTGTAAAATTTCAAATATGAAAGCTTTTCGGTTTTGATAAATTTAGTTTTTGATTTTGTTAACTAACACAATTATCAATAAACTTGTTAACAAAATTCATCAATTTTGCATAAAGATGCAAAGCGAAAATTAATTAAGTTAATTGGAAGCGTTTTAGAGAGCAATAGGTAACTAAACTGTATTTCCACACATAGAAATAAGATTGGATCCTGTCTGACAAGGTAAATATTGAAATAACTTATTGATTTATTTTTCAGACTGGAAAAGGTAATCACCAGGATACAAAAGCTTTTTATACTTGATAAAATCTGAATGATTTTTATCTAATAGTTTCATCATTAAATTTTTTACCATGTCTGTGCTTTCCCTCCCTAATTAATATTTCTAAACAATTTTGTGGTTTCCATTCAAATTCATGTGTAATAAAGGTTTAAGCCAACCCTCTTAAAATAAGTGCTTCATTACCCCTTTGAGACACATTAATTGCTTTTTAAGAAACCTTCAAGTAATCCAATCCAATTTGTTTAAAATGTGTATGAAAGTAACAACTTCTATTTAAACAAAAAATAAAAATTAAGTTTTTTAAACCATGCAAAGTTGTTCTGATACGGTCGGTTTTTGACCGTCTCCCATCGAAAGCCAATGGCAAGACACCTAGGGTATTCTGCCAATAAAGCCATACGAAGAAGAAACGGAAAGTTTTTTGCCTACTTTCTTCGATTGGAGCCGCGCGGAGTAAACGTGGAAAACACTGAAAATTGGGGCGTAGTTCGAGACGTAATTAATTTCTAGCTTATTTACCCCATAATAGGGTTGTTTTGCGTACTACATTTTATACTTTTTTATATCGACATAATTGAAATGGATGTTTCAAAACAAAATATTTACATTTTTACTTATAAAACTTAATTTTATATTAAAAATAATTTTTTTTAGATATTATGAGTGAACCAACCAACCCCGTTCTTCCCTACTGTATAATGTACTACGCAATACTAACATATTTAAATTTTACTTTTTAGATACATATTATTTTACATCTATTAAAACAAAAAACTTTTATAAAATCATTTTTCACCGTTATTTTTCCACCTTGAATTATTAATAACAAAAATAAATAAAAGCAAGTCTAATAAAAGTTACAGCGTATCAAGCACGAATGTTACATATTATACTAGTACTAGTAATATAAAAAAAAGTTTTAAAAGCTATCTCGAGAGGTAGGCAGCTGAGATAGGACACGATGCAATGGAGCGTAAGGATAATTATTGTACTTCTTTCGACCCTTTTCAAATAAATAAAGTGTATCATATCCAGCTTATTAGAAGCAGCTACAAAAAGTGGCAAGCAGAAAGTATTTGCAAGAGAGATTCAAATTTGTATTATATACGTCATATTTACTCAGTTGTAAACAATTAAAAAAAACACAAAGAAATTTAAATTGAGTTTTGGTTTGTAATGTTCATACTCAGTATATCACTGTCAATGTTTACCTAAAATGAAATTATGCTGGTTACGGAATATTAAAATTTTTTTTATTTAAATTGTAAAGAATATCTATTATACTTTCATTTCATTAGGATGCGAAACATTTTTGGGGTATGTAGTACAGGGAAACATTATTAAATGCATCCTAATATGTAATATCGCATCTGTTCGTAATGCATGATATTGGTTGAAAGATATTGTATAAAACAAGCATTAATGAAATAATTAAATTATTTAATATAATTTTATTGAGCTTTCAGACGTGGGTACGTCCTTCGTCAGAATAATATAATAGTAGGTAAACATGAAAACAGATACATTGTATTGTCATTTGAAATAAAATAAAATAAATAATGTAACCCAGTTTCTGTCAGTATTCAGGTGTATTGCGGGTCGCATATTTAACTAATGTAAATTGTACAAATATTTTTAAATTCAAATGCATGAACTTGCTGTGGAACATTATAGCCGCCATCATTGTATTATAGAAACTTTATAAAGAACAAAATATGAACGAATTTATTGTTTTACTTCATCGGAATAAATTAATTCATTTGGTAATTCTATTATAATTCATCTCAAGTACCGAATTGTTAACTTAAAGATTTTAGGTTTCTTGTAAAAAGAACATAAACCATTTAAAATAAAATAAATTCTTTATAATATAAATGCTCAAGGTATAAAATATATGAAAAGGCTTTTGTTGAAATATTTTCTGGCCGAGGAGACTCCATATATTAACTTTATCTTTTTGACGTCATAATGAAGTTTAACTTTCACAAAATTCTTTTTGTTAACTCAACATAATAATATCTCTAAAAATTTCATAAAAAGCAGTCGATAAATTAGCTCAAAAATTCATTATGTTGCAACGGTCCTGGGGGAACGTGGAACTAATCCGTATTTTTTCAATTTGTTAATCTGGATTAAATAAATTTCTAATTTGTCAGTTTCGATTTTTCATCAAAATGTGTCCAAGTTCAAAATTTAATTGAGGAACTTATATTCTACCCTTAATGTTATATAAACTTTGTTAGTTGCTAAAATTCAACGCGCCATTGTTAATATTGTTTTCGTTCATTAATTTTCTTTAACAAAGTTAATATACGTATAAAATTATTGGTCAAGTTAGAAATGGTACATTAATAAATGAATTTTCCCCAGCAGTTCCTAATGACGTCAATCCTCACAGGCTGGGATTACGATATTATACAATCAATTACTGTAAACTAATTTATGATATAAAATGAAGTAAGCATTTAACAATAATTTAATTACAGTTCAACAATCAAAGGTAAGTTTAAGTTTTATACATTTAAAGTACAAGTATTAATCAATAACCGTAACATAAAATTTGGCCTGAGTTCGAATCCGAAGTGTTAAATTTGAATTGAACCTTTTTGTGTTTAACGAAAAAAGGTGCAGCTGTCAGTTTAATAATGACGTCGTTGCACTTTAAAAATCAAAATTTATTAAATTTTTGTCGGAAAACTCGATATAACAGAGCTTTAGGAAATAAATTGTCGTCAGAGCTAAATCAGCAAATAAAAGTTGAATGTCTATAATTAAAGTTAAAAGTTTTAACAAAAGCTGCGTTAATTAAGGATTTTTTTAAAATTTTTGTAGAGCTTTAACGTAACTCTTTTATGTGTTCTTGACTTGAATATTTTTGACTTCCATTGTTTAATTTTTTGTTATTTTTCTACTACTAATCCCAGCTCGTCCTGGTTTCTGCGCCCATAAAGCTACAAAAGTTCTGAAGGATTTATACTATCACAAGACAATGTATCTTTTTATTTTTATCTTTATTTGTTTAAAAGTTTTCGCCTGTCCGTTATATATAAAAGAAAATCTTTAGTTAACAGGCGGAAATGTAATCGTGTAATTCTCTAAGATTTTATCACCATTTTATTATACAAATTTTAAATTAATTTTTTAGTTACCAACTTTGAAAAGTAATCAAGCAATTTAATTTAATTTTTTAATTGAAAATATTTTAAAGAAATCACCACAAGAACTAAGACTTTATAATATTTGTGTTGGTTCAAATTGTAAAGATTTTTTGAAAGATAAAAAAACATATGATTTTTCAAATGAAAGTAAATAAAAATAAATTCAAAGAATCCAAGAATTATTCAAAAGTGATGAAGAATAGAAATACAGTTAGGTAGGTATTATTTTTAAATTGCCGACTACCCGGTGCTTTTAATTACCAAAGTCATTATGCTAAATGTCTTGTAATTTTACTCGTTTTTTTTGATAATGGTTTTAATTCAGGACAAGAGAGATGGTTATAGCTTAGCGGTTAAGTGTGCTAATGCCAAGTATCCGGGTTTACTTCAGATGAAGCAAGCATTTTATTATGGGTTTTCCCTCGGAAGGCAATGGAAGACAATTACACAGAAATATAATGTGCCTAAAAGTGCCTTTTCAAAATGGAAGTTTATTTATTTCTCGTGATTCTGACCTTAACGCACAAATTTAGGCCAGGAAGTTAAAAGTTAAACAATTTTAAAATGTACCAAGTAAACTTTTTCAGTTAAACGTTAATAAAAATTATGTAGGTAGAATGAATCTCCATTGATGTGGTTGTTTGGCTTCCCATCTAACTCAGAGGGAATGCGACTAAATTTGTCGCATATTTTGTTCGGCATCCAGCCTTAGTGTAGTCACAAAGTGAAACCAGGTTGCTGATTACAGGTTACAAGCATGGTATATCTGTAATTTTAATAAATTTAACCGAACAGAAACGAAGCAAGTAACCTAACACATATTACAATGCAAAGATCAAAAACCTGTCTCTACTCTGTACCTAACCTACTCGAAGAATAAATTAGTCGATCAATTAAGTAAGGGGGGATATATAGTGTTTTTCATATTAATTTTACTACTATCCTCTTCAATAGCTGTTCTTTTATTGTGGCGACAAAGACCGTATTAATAGTTTGTGTGTTAATTTTATTTTGCAGAATCAATCCTTGAGCTGTAAGAAACAACAAAAAGTAGGCGAGCTAAGGTAACTTCAACACTCTCCCCCATGAGAATCTCATACTTTCCTTCTGAGCTACCGGAGTGTGCGTTTCTTCCTGGGAAGGCGTAACATTTCGAATTCAGACCTGCTTCTTTTTGTGTATAAATACTGTACAACTAATTCTTCAAAATATAGTTTGATTTTATTGCCGATAAAACTGCCAAAATGGGGTGCTGTTAGAGAGATTAAAGTCTATAATTAATTTGTTGATTTGTTAGATAGTTATAAATTTCGGTTTGTGTTTTATGATTTTCTAACTACAATTTGAGTACTTTTAGTTCATTAGCACTGCTTTGAAAGCTTTTTCATTTTCACATTATATCTCTCCATGCAAATATGCATATTATCGCTCTCGATTGTAGTTCAGTTTAATTTGCAATGCGGTGTTCTCCTTCTTTAAGTTGCTAAACGTTATAAGTTTTAAAATAAGTTGAAACTTTTGGCATGTATTACTTCAGCTTTTGTAGAATGTAGAATATATTACACAGAAACTTCAGAACTTGTATTAATATATCATAAAGGGTTTGAGTATTTTTAATTCAAGTGCTTAAATACTTGTGACTTTTGTAAACATTTATAAGTCTTTTAATTTTAAATTTCAAGAGTATTATATTTTATTGTATGTACGATATTATTCCGTAACTTTCATTTTTGAATTATTATATTAATGTAAATAGTAGTACAAATTATACATCTCGTTAAATAAATAAACAAGAAACATGTGAAATATATTAGTTTATATTGCTTGTTATACTGTACTCAAGGAGTAAATTTTACATTTTAATCAAAATTCAGCAATGAGTGGTAGTGTACAATAAATGAGAGTACATGTAATTTTACAGAGAGTGGGGGATATCTCCATATTCTCTTTCTTCAGTCCATTACCCTTCTGCAGGGTGTGGTGAGCGTTTTTTTAACAAAGGCTTTTCATGGCAGAATACACCCCGGTGGTTTGCCATTGCCTGCCGATGGGAGATGGCTATAATACAATTCCTAAGTCTCTCGGAGTCGAACCGGGTTCTCTATATTATATAATAGCATTATCATTATAATCATTATTTTGATTACTAATAGGTATAAATTTGCCTTCTGCGTTTTTAAGAAAAAGGTACAGTAATAAATTATTATTACTTTTCCAATAACGAACAATTTATTAAATCCTATATTAAAAAATATCAGCAATTTGATAATTTCAAGATTAATTTATGAAATAATGAAACGTCGGGAAAATGTGTGCCAATTTTTCATTAACTAAAACAAACAGATTTTCGACGTTAATGAAGTTTTAATCAATAATATATTCCCATCTTTCGCTAATCGTCTCTTCTTCTCATATACTGCTTGTATTTAATTCCTATGTTACATTATTTTGCACTTGAAATTGAAAATTATCTGGGTGTTACTTTTAAGGTTTTCAATTTTATGTGCGGCATTGGTCAAGATCTACAGGTAACATCTTCTCTATAAAGTAAGCTTTACAAATTCGTTAATACGCAACCTGAAAAATCTGCAGATTTTTACTTCATCCAATATTGTGTATTGTCACCGAGTTCAATAAATTATTGTAACTTTTAAAAACTTTAATTATATATTAATTATTATTAAAGTAGAGATTGCAAAGGTTTCGATAATTATGTTGTGATTTTATTTGTGCATGTTGATTGTCTAACACCAAAGTAATTATTTGAACAAAAAGTCAATCAGTAAACTTAATCTTTTTAAATGAAAGCTCTCAACTCCTACCCTCATGCCACTGTGTTTGATTATAGTACTACTATTCTAAATCTATCACATAGTTCCGCTGCACCAAATCGAGCTCCCTTTGATGCTATTGATCTCCGTGTTATATATCAACAAGAGGAAAATTGTACTTGAATATTTCATTACTATCATTTTCTAATGTAAACTATTATTCCCAATTAAAATATTCTTGAAATTCTGTGATGGTTAATAATTTAATTTAATTTTTTTTTGCCTTTGAATACTCAAACATTCCGATATGCTTAATGACTAATATAAGTACTTCTATCTCCAGACTACGGATTTATATCTAATTCATGATTAAGCATAACATAGTCTAGTTTTGAGTGAATTTTGTATGGCAATTTTATAGGAGTCTTTAAAAGCTTCATTATTTGTTCTATCGTAATAACATAACAGCTGGTATTTGCGATGGTAAGTTTTATCAGGTGATATTGCCTTTTTAACGTTTTTGTGTTATTCCTTTGTTTTCAGATATAATTAAGATTTTTGCCTAACTTGCATTTTACAACAAGGTTATGGTAAGCATTCTGTGCGATCGTTCATGCAATCGAATTGGCAATCTGATTACAATTAAAGCGATAAAAGATATTTTGACACTATTTTTAGAGACACATTGGAAACCTAACAGAATGGGGTGGTTATAAATGGTTAGATATTCAATAATATTTGATTTGCAGATGATATTTTATCATTATAATAAAATCTATCCACTGACTATGCGATATTTAGTCGAAAGCGAAATCAAATTATGATTAGCAATTTGATTACATTTGCTCATTAACTAAGAGATAGTTGGTACATTTTTAAAAATATCTCAAATAAGATGATAGAATGAGTTATAGAGAAGAGAACTTTTAATAAAAATAAAAACCGCACCAAGAATGACATAAGAAATCAATTCCAATCATGCGGATAACTCTAAAACTAGAAATAATTATTAATTAGAAAGTTATCACGAAAAGCATAAATACAGATTGAAAAATAACATTGTTATAGTAAATAATATTTATCTAACGCGAATAATTTCAACCAGCAACAACTTTTGCAATTTATGCAAAAATATAATAATCAATCAAAAAACAGATATAATAAACCTAACATTAGATTTAAATGTGATATTTCAAATGTCAGTTTATAATAAATTATTATAAATCATTATTATTAAATTACGTTAACCTCTTCAAGGACATAGGCACATATGTGTACGTTTAGAAAATTTTAAATATATGTAATTAAACGTGGTCTGTTCACTGGAACAGACGGAAGTTTTAAAATTTTTTTTGTTTTTAAATTTGTCCCTGAAGAGGTTAAATCGCTGCATAATCGGTTATTTTTTACTACCTTAAATTACACTAAGTTTCTTGCATAATCCAACCATAACCTAACATTAGATTTAAATGTGACATTTCAAATGTCAGTTTTCAGCTCAACGTCAGTTAACAACTTTAATTATTATCAATAAATTCGTTAGTTTACTGGGCAAGCTCAAGCGAGTTAATTTGAAACTATTTAGAAAGTTACGTCGCACCCTGTATACATTACACTATGTACATAATACTACGTATAGTCAACTTTATTTCTATAATTCCTGTCAATGTCAAAAGTTGAAGGAAAATATTGGCAATATCTACTATCTAGTCTAGACTCTAGTCTAGAGAGCATTAAAATATTTATGTTTTTTTGGCAAAAATATTGTAACAAATAATGAATAACTGACTTTTGAAATTGCAAGTTATGTGTATGCGGCCTATTATAAACATAACCTAAAATGATAAAATCACTACCAACTCATTAAAAATTAATATCCCTATCACCCTTTGTTACAGAATGGATAGAATTTATCGAAATAAAATGGACTATAAGTTGTTCAACTGTCACTTTTGGTTTTTCGAGATTAAATGCGAAAGTTAAATCCGATATCTGCTATTAGTTTTAGTTTATTAAATCTACAAACTTTATACTACGTTAAAATAATAGATTCATTCTGTATATTATATTATATTATTCTGGGATAGTTTTATTTTTAACTTTTAACACATATCAAAGCTTTTATGTGAATGTGAATTTTTGGTTTCCAAACTTTAATCTAATCACCTACGGCTAAGGTATATCTTTACCAGCTCATCGGTTAACTCCGTTTGAAAAAGGAACATACTATTATAAAAGCATTAGATTCTACAATGATCAACCTGGAGATTTGCATAATATGGTGAATAATATTAAATTTATCTTATCTTTGAAATGATCTGCCACTTCCAGATTTATGATGTTTTTTTGTAATTATTGATTAGAATAATATTGTACTAACTAATATATGTACAAGAAACATTAGCTATACTTTGTTTACCCAACATATTCACCTAAGCTCCTCCCAAAAATTAAAATAGAACTTTTCTATTGCTAGCATTATCAAATTACGATTGGCTCAAATACATTTTGGGGAGGAGCCTAGGTGCATATGTTGGGTAAACAGAGTATACATAGGCGCCGACTCCATGGGTGCTCCGGGGCGACATCTCAAAACTAATATAAAACAAAGGAAATATGATTAGTAATAGAATATCATAAATCAATCAGAGCTAGAATAATCTATAAGGCCATAATATCGATTATTAATTATTGTAAAATCATAAATTGTAATCAATCAACATGGCACCGAAAGCAATGACCGACTATGAATTAGCAAGTTTTAGTATAGATCCTTATATTAATTTAGGAGTTTGTTTTGAAGCACATAAATGTTTATCTTCCTTTTGCTAAACGCAATCCCTATGGTTGAAAGGTTTTGTTAATCCTTGAGGGTAATATCCTATTGGGCACCATAAAAGGAAAACAAATTTTGTTGTGTTATTGTTTGCTTCACAACAAAGGCGTTTATGTCCTATCTATGCATTTTACATTGAAATAAATATGCAAGTAATTATTATAACATGTCATCGTATAACCAATCAGAATACACTTGACCCAGATGGGGGACAGGTGTATAAAAAGACCAACGGTGCAATTGTGATTCGTCGAATCAGTAGCGTGCCGAAGATACCAGGGACGCTGCACTTGAACCTGGAGGCCTGGCACTCCAATAGGAAGTGATGATATTCCAGCACAAAATACAAGTCAATGTTTACAACAATGCAGAGCTAACGAATTAGGTCGGATAAATATGGGAATTAATTAATTCGATATGTTTTAGTTTATAAATTGTACAGTTTGTGTAAATATTGTTAATCGTATTATTTGTTACATAAAGTGGTTTCCTTTACTAACACGTTAGCAGTCACGTGCATTAAATTTAATGCGCACTAAGATTACCCCTGTGCCGCGTAGTTTAAAAACAATTCACATGCAGACTTTATTTTGGTATCGCGTGGTTTGAATATAATGCTCACTACTACGTTGTATTATAGCGATTTAAAAGAGGATATTGCTACGAACATTTTACTTATTTTTATCGTGAAGTTTTTGCATTTTTAGCTTAATCCTAATCGCAATTTCAACAATAAAACCATGGAATTTTCGAATGGCTTGAAAGAAATGGAATAAGGAATCGAACGGATTATAATATGGGGGTAGTTGAATTGCAACTACTCTATTTATTTTGACTTCACGAAAAATCTATTTATTTTTATTATTAATATTATTTATTAATTTATTAATAAACGTTTTTGTCTGCGTTAGACAGTCCCTAGGTTTGCGAGTTTAGTTGTTTAAGCAAAGTCGTCTTATCATAACGACTCAACAATTTATTTTTGAATTGTATTATCCCAGAATGTCTCTTCAGGCAAAGTTTAAAGTATTAAAGTTAAGTGCGGGGCAATCGCCTAAGTCCAAACGTATTAAAAACCGACAAACTGATCAAATAGCGACCCCAATTTTTCCAAAGTGGGATTGCTCGACCTTTTATTCTTTTTTTATTCTTAAAATCGCAATTGTGGTTTGTGCTCGATTCACCATTCCATCTCCCGTAGTCACAACAGCCTACGACGTCAGATTAGTTCAGTTGAATGTTTAATTTCATCGAGGTTAATGAAATGTCACCATTCGCAGGAGTTAAAGTTTTAGACTTAACCTTAATACAGTTTAGGATGATGATCCATAGATTTTTCGAAATAATTTAAATAAAAAATTGGTTTGTAGAACTGAAATGACCACACTTATATTGACTTAATGAAACTCATCAAATGTGTAATCTTGTTTTCTTTATATTGCAACATTTTGAGTAGTCTCCTGGATACGCGAGACTATTTTTATGTGAGTACGCCTTCAGATAACGCTATATTCTTTTGTTGACAAACAAATCCAATTCTTAGGTTATCTTCGTGTTTTATTTTGAAGAACAGGTAATGTGTCCTTAATTAACTACCAATTTTGAATTTGCGAACCACGTATGTAAGCTGAGAGGACAACAGCTATCAACCAGACTGTGAGTTTGTTTTTTTATTCAAGGACTCGGAATCACTCGATTTTATCAGAAATTGTATTACATCGGAGTTTAACATTGTGATACTTTCACTTGAAAAGCATAGCATTTCAGATACCTTTTCCTAGCAATACGGATCGAAGAGAATGAATATGCCCGAAGGGATGCATAGGGTTGAAATGGTGGCGCGGAACGTCTTATGGTTGGGTGAGGTGAATTGAATTGTCAGTATTATTTGTATTATTGACTTTGTGCTGCTAATTGCGGTTGCTCATTTTAAATTTATACCAAGTATTATACATTGTTACGGGCACTGAATGGCTATGATTAGCTGCACACAGACAGGTGAGATATCTTGAAGACGAATTAGTCGATTTATTATTTTTCAAATTTAAAATTAATCAAAAAATGTATTCTTGTGCATCAAATTTTCTACAGTGAAAATTAAATGTCAAATATTGTCGTTTCGAGTTATCTCAAATACCTAAATGTGATATGTTTAGGTGAAATCATAATTTTCAAATTTAATAAGGTTCATGCAACCGCCCCTAATTGTATAAATTGCTCTTTATTTTATTATTTATTAATTTATTTCGGAAAAAACATATTTTTAAAGCAAGAATGAACTTAAATGACAAAATATGCATGTAAAATTTTTATAATTATGTATTTCAAAATTTTCACAATATGGTTTCCACATATCCATCTGAGGAGCTTTAACCAAACCAAAACTCGTTTCATGGATTATATACAAGCGATTACATCTTTGCTTTTAATTAATAATTAATTTAACTTGCTTTTAAACATTTTTAATGTGTTTACTATTTATTGTATAAAACTCACTAAGAAAATTATACTTTATTCTTTTATTGAACAAAATCACATAATCCCATTTTCTTTATTTAATGTCACAATTCTGATTATGATACGCCATTCACGAATTTCAAATCAGTATAAACTTTTGGGATAACTCAATAAATTTTGTAAGTCGCGAGGAAAAATGTCACTGAGAATAAAAATAATTCGTTGCGCCAGTTTTACGAAAACAATATTTTATGATATAATTATTATTATACATTATTTTTAATATGAAAACGAGAAAATGTAATGATAATAACCATTTTAATTAGCACAATGACTTGAAATAATTGTAGATATTTTGGATGAGTTACGATCGAGTAGGTGTGGTAGTCGAATATGAAATATAATTAAGAGATATCAAGTTTCGAACTTATTAGATTATCTAGACCGCACAATGGAGTTCAACAATTTTGAACATTTTCGATAGAATAAATATTACCACAAATTAAATTTATTTTGTTATTGTTCTGCAATATAACAGTCTAATGGCTAGGGTGAATTGAAACGAAAGAATTAATTGAGTAAACTAAAATAAACTGTTACCATATTAAAAGAATGTCTAGTTGGACAATGTAATCTGAGCTGAAATGTACTAAGATTTTCCGCAAGATTAATTTCGGTTTAGAACTAATTTTTCTATCACGAAGCCAGTCAAAGACTTTCTATCATCAGCAAGATGAGCAATGATATCTCGATCAATTTGTTCAAGTGTAGATTTTTTAATTGATTTGCTTTCGTGTGGTTTGAAGGCTTAAAGAAAAAAGTCTTGACAAAAGAAATTCTAAAATTCATTTCAAGTTTTGTTAAAATTGTACTGATCTGGGACTTGAGGCATATAAGAGTGCAATCAACAAGTACAACTTGTGTTAAAAAAATCAGTTGTGACGTAAGGTCCCAGGTTAGAAGATTACAACTGCATATTACGCAGAAATGATAAAATATAGGTCGTTTAGCTGTTAGTTTTAATCTGAAATTTTTCAAATAAATCTCTGATTTTAATATAAAACTTCGTAATCTGATAAACTAAATTTCATTTTAAAAGTGAGTTTTTTATTGAAAAAATTCTCTAATTAGTAGGTACTATATTTTTATCTCTATTTTAATAACAATTCATTATATTAACAGATAGTTAATATTGTATAAGAACTGTAATTTCAAATAATCTACCACTTTTGCGTTAAAACTTATCAAAACTCAATTTCATTTGACGTCTACCTTAGCTACACTTTAATTAGTTTTATTAAAAAAACAATGTTTGCGCATGTTCAAAATATGTTAATAATAATGTCGACAAAATCGATTATCGTTAAAATGAAGAGTTACATAAAAGGTAGATATAATATATAAATAGAGAACTAATCTTCCGAAGTTCTAACGCTGAACGTGATTTTGCGATCCGTATATCAAACACAGTTCACAAAATGATTTCATCTCAATTTTCTGGAAAATTTTAAATTAAAAGCAACCCTTATTATTAACCTTCATTAACACCTTAATTTAAAGAATAAACAAAGGAAAACATTCTGCAAAAATTTCAAAAACACCTAACTTTGGTTAATTCTTACCTTAAGAAATGATTTAAAAAGTTATAACAAGCCAAAAATTTGTTTTCAAAATTCTTTACGCAACAGTTTTCATTTTCGAGAGAAAGAAACGGAGCGTCGCGGTGAAACGTTGTAACACACTCGGATGTTGAGTTTCTACTGCCCAGGATCAGGATTGGTCCTCCCCACGGCTGCTGCAGGATCTTCCGTGAGATTGTCACATTCTACTGTTATACTTCGGTTGAACATTATTTACTGTTGAAGTTTAATCATAAATTTTAAATAAATATGATTGGGCGTAATAAATTATTGCGCAATTTTCAAGTTCCTGAACTTACGTTTGAATAATGCAAATTTTTGGCAACAATTTCAAAAATTGTATTATTTACCGATGTTTACCCACAAACCGAATTATGGAATCAATATAGGAATTGTATAATTTTTTTTGCATACATTCTAAAAAAATGAAATATTTCGGTATAACTTTTGTACATTTGGTATTTTCTTTCACCTGACATGAGGCAGAGTGGATTACGTTTTAATTTGATTTTTAAATGGTCTCGATCTGTAATAACAAATATCAAGGTAATTTAGCTCTAGAGCCTTAAAATTTTATCTTCTTGATTAAGATAATTAATCTTGTAATAACTTGACGAAATTTTATTAAACTTGGGGAAATTTTAATCAGTAGAGACACCTTTTTATAATTATTAATAATATAAATTTTTTTAGTGTAGTTAAATGTAACGGTACAAAATTAACTATGTATGCGAAAACTCGATTTACGTATGCAACTGTTTCAAAATTAGATGTTCCTCAACAGTTTATAGAAAATCAATACCACATTCTATGAGAACCTCTGGTAAATTCGTTTTTATAGAGCGGAAACTAAAATTCATTAGGGATTTTTAAAGTAGTTTTAAATGCATGCATAAATTTTTCATACTGCTCAAAGAATTACATTATGGATTTATTCAGATACATTATGATTTTTCATTAGCAATTATATCTTAATTGTTTAACTACTCGAAGAAGATATCTCATTCTTATCATTTTTTATAATTATCGTTATGGCTATTTACTTTTCTATTTATAATTAACAGTAAAACTACCTATTAAGCGTAAGAACACCAAATGATAAACTATTGTAAATTCGAAAAATGTGTTGGATGAGATGGAGGGGCAACTGAATGTATTTTACTTTTAACTAGTGTAAAATATCTCCAAATCGTACACGAACAAACAATAAATATGTTGTTATTCGAAGTTAATTCGCTTAATGTGTACCCACCCTCAGTACGTGCACGATAATAACGAATTGGCACTTATACTTATCCCAGAAGAATAATAAAGGTGCGACTTTGACAAGTACACTCCAATGAAATGAAAAAGCTAACAACATATGAGTGCGTTATTATAAATGTATTGGATTTGGAAAAATAACACAGCATTTTTAAATCAAAAATCGTACAGGCTATCTAAAACAAGTCGTTTTGATCCATTGTCATAGGTGTCAGGTGTTAAGCCATGCGACTTGAAATTGAATGTGCACCTGACCCTAAATACTGAAATTATTCGGAAATTATGAACAATAGTGAAAGCAATATTTCACTGAATACTGTATACTGTTGCAACGATGAGTTGCGTTGCCTTAACAATTGCATTTAATGTTATGTAATGATAACAATTCTACCAAATCTATAGTAAATTCAGAATCAGATTAATTTATTGTGTTCGTCGGAAGGGTGCAAACCTTTCATGTTCAATTTACAATTTTATTCCATGTATTCCATGGTGGAAGGGTTTTCATACGAAAATGAATAATTTTTATGGTGCCACTCCTTGGTGCTTTGCGTATAGAATTGAGGATGTCTTCAAAATGGGGCATATGTAATCTCCCCTAATCCAGCAGGTAGAATTTAAAAAAAGTGGTGAACTCCCCTAATTTTGAAGATTTCACCAATAATCCTAGTTGTAAACTCCCCGAATGTAATACATTTTAAGTAGGATAATTAAGAAGGACTTAACTAAATTATGCATAATAACTAACAGAAAATTTTGAATTTATTTAAACTTTAAAGTTTAAAATATACACAAAATTCTTAATGAAAACCAATCACCTATAAAACTGTGATGCCGACATGCCCTTCAAGTGAAATTTTGGGGTGAAATTGGTGTCAAACGTTTGAGTATCAATGAGCTTCCAAATTTTTTGTTTGAGCCTCAACCGTCGCGGAGTTATTCGCGAAATATTTGGGGGGTGGGGCTGGAGACATGTTTTCCTATTTTCATTATTATTACGAATTTTTCTGCGAAATCGATGTCTATCGATACCCAAGTAACACCAATGTCCGTTTTGTGCCAGTTTAGTATTGATTTATGACGAATATGTACATATTTTTTCATAACTGAAAAATATGTACTAAAATGGTACCTTAGTGGCACATAATTTTTAGTTCATATTTGCACCGTACTATTTATGTACAGTTTTAATGCATATATTTTCATACCGTTTTTTTGAAGCAAATTACTGTATCGAATCAGCAATGAAATTTTATTAACTAAATAATATTTGATTATATGGTATCGTTTCGGTGCTGTAAAAACATTACAATTTTGTTACTATAATTTCATTGTCCAATATGTACAGGTATTTTATTAGTTGGAGGGTACGATATTTACTTCACCGATTTGATGCATATTAGTAGTTACAATTTCAGCATATTATAATTTATAAATTTATTTTAATTATAAAAATTATTTATGATGTTTAAATTTATATAAATCTTATTAAAACATTAAATATATTTGTAATTTTTTTTTATTGGATACTAATAATTACTAATTATGATATTTGAAGTAATAATAGTTAAAAGAATTGTACGTTTTTCTTATAAATGGAACAAATTTCGGTAACACAATGTGGATGCTTTACCGATTATGATCTAAAATGCATTGAAATTTTATTAACTAAAAAATATTTGCATATCTTATACAGATTAGGCGCCTCGTTTTTATACTTACCGCGTTTTTATTGAATACTTTAAAAATATATTAATTCATTGTAGAATAATACTAATTATAACTTAAATAATTTATAATTATGATATTAAAGCAAAAATAATTAAAAGATTGTACGTTTTTCTTATAAATTGAACAAATTTCGGTAACACGATGTGGACGCTTTACCGATTATGATCTAAAATGCATTGAAATTTTATTAACTAAAAAATATTTGCGTATCTTGTACGGATTAGGCACTTCTTTTTTATACTTAACGCGTTTTTATTGAATTATTTAAAAATATATTAATTCATTGATGAATAATACTAATTATAACTTAAATAATTGATAATTATGATATTGAAGCAATAATAATTAAAAAATTGTACGTTTTTCTTATAAATGGAACAAATTTCGGTGACACGATGTGGACGCTTTACCGATTATAATCTAAAATGCATTGAAATTTTATTAACTAAAAAATATTTGCGTATCTTGTACGGATTAGGCACTTCTTTTTTATACTTAACGCGTTTTTATTGAATTATTTAAAAATATATTAATTCATTGATGAATAATACTAATTATAACTTAAATAATTGATAATTATGATATTGAAGCAATAATAATTAAAAAATTGTACGTTTTTCTTATAAATGGAACAAATTTCGGTGACACGATGTGGACGCTTTACCGATTATGATCTAAAATGCATTGAAATTTTATTAACTAAAAAATATTTGCATATCTTGTACGGATTAGGCACCACGTTTTTATACTAACCGCGGTTTTATTGAATTATTTAAAAATATATTTATTCATTGATGAATAATACTAATTTTAACTTAAATAATTTGATAATTATGATATTGAAGTAATAATAATTAAAAGATTGTACGTTGTTCTTATAAATGGAACAAATTTCGGTAACACAATGTGGATGCTTTACCGATTATGATCTAAAATGCATTGAAATTTTATTAACTAAAAAATATTTGCATATCTTATACAGATTAGGCGCCTCGTTTTTATACGTACCGCGTTTTTATTGAATACTTTAAAAATATATTAATTCATTGTAGAATAATACTAATTATAACTTAAATAATTTATAATTATGATATTAAAGCAAAAATAATTAAAAGATTGTACGTTTTTCTTATAAATTGAACAAATTTCGGTAACACGATGTGGACGCTTTACCGATTATGATCTAAAATGCATTGAAATTTTATTAACTAAAAAATATTTGCATATCTTGTACGGATTAGGCACCACGTTTTTATACTTACCGCGGTTTTATTGAATTATTTAAAAATATATTAATTCATTGATGAATAATACTAATTTTAACTTAAATAATTTGATAATTATGATATTGAAGTAATAATAATTAACAGATTGTACGTTTTTCTTATAAATGGAACAAATTTCGGTAACACGATGTGGACGCTTTACCGATTATGATCTAAAATGCATTGAAATTTTATTAACTAAAAAATATTTGCGTATCTTGTACGGATTAGGCACTTCTTTTTTATACTTAACGCGTTTTTATTGAATTATTTAAAAATATATTAATTCATTGATGAATAATACTAATTATAACTTAAATAATTGATAATTATGATATTGAAGCAATAATAATTAAAAAATTGTACGTTTTTCTTATAAATGGAACAAATTTCGGTGACACGATGTGGACGCTTTACCGATTATGATCTAAAATGCATTGAAATTTTATTAACTAAAAAATATTTGCGTATCTTGTACGGATTAGGCACTTCTTTTTTATACTTAACGCGTCTTTATTGAATTATTTAAAAATATATTAATTCATTGATGAATAATACTAATTATAACTTAAATAATTGATAATTATGATATTGAAGCAATAATAATTAAAAAATTGTACGTTTTTCTTATAAATGGAACAAATTTCGGTGACACGATGTGGACGCTTTACCGATTATGATCTAAAATGCATTGAAATTTTATTAACTAAAAAATATTTGCGTATCTTGTACGGATTAGGCACTTCTTTTTTATACTTAACGCGTTTTTATTGAATTATTTAAAAATATATTAATTCATTGATGAATAATACTAATTATAACTTAAATAATTGATAATTATGATATTGAAGCAATAATAATTAAAAAATTGTACGTTTTTTTTATAAATGGAACAAATTTCGGTGACACGATGTGGACGCTTTACCGATTATGATCTAAAATGCATTGAAATTTTATTAACTAAAAAATATTTGCATATCTTGTACGGATTAGGCACCACGTTTTTATACTAACCGCGGTTTTATTGAATTATTTAAAAATATATTTATTCATTGATGAATAATACTAATTTTAACTTAAATAATTTGATAATTATGATATTGAAGTAATAATAATTAAAAGATTGTACGCTTTTCTTATAAATGGAACAAATTTTGGTAACACGATGTGGACGCTTTACCGATTATGATCTAAAATGCATTGAAATTTTATTAACTAAAAAATATTTGCATATCTTGTACGGATTAGGCACCACGTTTTTATACTAACCGCGGTTTTATTGAATTATTTAAAAATATATTAATTCATTGATGAATAATACTAATTATAACTTAAATAATTGATAATTATGATATTGAAGCAATAATAATTAAAAAATTGTACGTTTTTCTTATAAATGGAACAAATTTCGGTGACACGATGTGGACGCTTTACCGATTATGATCTAAAATGCATTGAAATTTTATTAACTAAAAAATATTTGCATATCTTGTACGGATTAGGCACCTCGTTTTTATACTGTTTTATTGAATTATTTAAAAATATATTAATTCATTGATGAATAATACTAATATAATATTTATGACACACGTGTTTTTCCATTTTCTGCATTTCGTAACAATTTTTTTTTAAATTCATATAGGTACTAATAATTTTCATATTAATTTCGGTTATTGCGTCCATATTTAATAATTATTTTCTTGCTTTTCTTTTATTTGCGGGGTTGGTGGACAAATAATATTAAACTCTATATATTTTTTAATTAAGATAACGTTTCGAGGGTTGTGTTTCCTCTTCGTCAGACCTGAAGTTATATTAGTGAAATATAGTACATTAAATATTAAATTACAATTATAAACCTACCAATTAATAATATATGTCATAAATTAAAATATTTTTAATTGTTGTTGTTGATTAATTATAAATATTTTAATTTAGACATATATTATTAATTGGTAGGTTTATAATTGTAATTTAATATTTAATGTACTATATTTCACTAATATAACTTCAGGTCTGACGAAGAGGAAACACAACCCTCGAAACGTTATCTTAATTAAAAAATATATAGAGTTTAATATTATTTGTCCACCAACCCCGCAAATAAAAGAAAAGCAAGAAAATAATTTTCATATGTTTAAACTAAAAATATTTTATTTACTTTAATTTAATAATGATATTTTAAACTACGAAATTAAAAAATTTAAAATTGTCAAAACATTGCATTATATAAAATGTATAGTAGTAACCTCTAGGTAGGTCTGAAGGTTAACTCGACGCCTACGACGCTGACACAATCAAGGTAACCTAGGTTCAAACCCCACCTCGGCTGGATTTTTCTAGTAAGTACATAAGTATAATTTAACGATATTTTTCAGATACACTGGGCGCATGGCAAACAAATGGATTAAATTAAAACTGATAATTTAATAATAATTATTATGTTAAATAAATTGGCTTTAAATATCGCATCTAAATAAAAAATTACAGAAATCAGATTTTTTTTTATTCTTAAAATTTTTTAAAAGTAATAATAAAATATCAATACATAATCTGTACATAAACGATGCACCAACACAGTAACAGAAAAATCAATGCCGAAACGTTAAGGAAATGTATGAAACCTATATATACATAAGCGATGCATAAATTTTAGTAATGACAAAATGGGCAAAAAGTCACAATATCGTCACATTATCGTCACGAAAAAATATGTACAGAATATGTACATAAAATCAATGCCGTTACGTTACGAAATCGTTACGAAAATTTATGTAACCTATATGAACATAAACGATGCATTCATTTTAGTTATGACAAAATGGGCAAAAAGTCACAATATCGTCACGAAAAAATATGTACCGAATATGTACATTTTTGACGGTTTTGTGTTACTTGGGTAGAGCTTCGTTTGAGCTTGAATGAGCTTCCATTCCCATAATTGTGTTTTCTTTTTCTGCAAAGTTAATAGTATTTCAAATTTCGAGTACTCCGAGCAAGTTCTTTTTAAACTTTTTGGTTGAAATAGGTGTCAAACGTTTCAGTATAGTTTTTTGCATATTTGATAATAATAATTAATGATGTTTCTCGTCAAATAATTGAGTTTCTATCTCTCAATGGTTATTGTTCACTGTTGGAAGTTTGATCACAGCATCTCCACTTTTTAATGCACGATTAAAATAAAATTTATAATCCTCATAAATTAACAATTTGTTACCACATTGACCAGTAGTCCAATAATTATTTCAGACCAATATATTTGAAAGTACGCAAAAAATAAAGCGGCGTTCACAATGAAGAGTAGGGTCTTGCATTGTAGAGAGCTGGCAAGCGCCAATTAGATTAGAATATTTTCGTCTATCCTTTTCTATGATTAAAAAATTGTTCATTCTGATTGGCTCTTGCTAACTTTCTGCCGAAGCAAGGCAAGACCCCACTTTATTGTGAACGCCGCTTAAGAATAACTTGAAATAATAACTTCCCTGAAGTAATAATTATAAAAACAATTTTTATATAGCAAACATAACAAGCCACAAATGTATAAAAACTAGAGCAAATTTCAATAAATAACCTAAGCTCTGATGTGCCAAACTTATCTGTGTATGGATTTCATATTGACAAGAAGTTTTTGTTAAAACAATAATTTGTTTATTAAAAAATAATTTTAATAAGAACATAGAAAGCTTCTTGAAACAACTACAGACCAATATGTTTGAAAATAAAAAATTTTTTATATGGCACACATTTTGTGACCCTCCCCCCTAGACGTAGATGTGTTTTTTATGGACGACCCCAAAGCTCTGATGTTCTAAACCTGTCTGTACAGATTGCATATTGGCCACAAATTTATAAAAAAAGAGCGAATTTCAAAAAATAACCTAAGCTCTGGTGTGCTATGATTTTCTAGCTATGGATTTCACATTGACAAGAAGTTAACGTGATAAATGCAAAATAATGTTGTGTAGCATTATTTTGCATTTATAGCCAATAATGAACTCAAAAACTAAAACTTACATAATGTAACAATTTATTGTAGAAAAACGAACCACAACTACACCAATTATTAACATTTTAATTAATTGACTTATTTTTTCTATTCCATTTATTTGATTACTTATATTATTCATTCATCAAAGTTGGTAGCAATATATTATTATCCCTAAAGCCCATCTATAAGCTTTATAATCTTATTGCCTAGTAATCCCTCGACGTTAGGGGAGTTTACAACCAGGATTATAAAAAAAAATAAGCCCCATCTTAAGGTGGGTCGAAATTAGCGGAGTTTACAAAACCCCTCAAAATGATCACCAGTAGCATCCAAAAATCGTTAATATTTCGGTAATTACTGGCTTGGGAACAAATACAACTGGATGCAGAATAAACTGCAGTAGATCTCACTGAATTATTTTGATATAAGATGAAATAACTTGAAAGTTTTTTTATAAAAGTGTGCCAATTATCGAAATAACCACCCCAAAGTAGAACAACATGTTATTCGATTTATTCAAATAAATTATTAGGGTCAAGAAACTGTGAACACTTATCGTCGTAGAGGTTACGTTCAACCAAAATCAGGCAAACGTTTTCAACGTTTAAGTGAATTCCAAAATGCATTGCAAGATTTTGCTAATTTGATGGTTGAATTAATTACAACTTAAGTAAGGAAGTGAAAAACAACAGAAGTAAGGGACATTAATTTGATTTCTTTAAGTTAAGAAAAATTTATAATACGAGTAGCTTTGAGTATTTAGAAATTATTACACTTACATAATATATTATGTCTATATAATATTATTTAGATTCATTATAATAAAATCGTAATCCATCTTCAACAAGAACTACGAATAAAGACTGAAGTAAGTTAATTTTTGATTAAATAATGTTGGTAATTACAGAAATATTTTATTTTATTTTCTAAACACAACGATTCGATGCGTTATCTAAGTAATTTAAATATTTGCAACTCTTTCTAATTATTAATAGTTATTTTGTTACTGAATTATATTTGCTGGTTTTGCTTTGCCCAGTGACGTAGCAAGTCAAGACCGGGCCATGGTGCAAGACCCACAGCGGGCCCCCTTTATTATTTTACAAACAATTTTTTTTAAACAAACAACAATTTTATTGCACAAATGACAAAAAGTCATCTCAGATTACACAAAATTTCAATATACAAGGGTTGTCCGTAAGATAAGGTCTCCAAGGCGCTGGAGTTGCCTGATGTGTAGCTTGATTTCCCGCCTACAAATCCCTACCACTCCGAGCTATCTGCGACGCTTAGTCTTAGTTTGGTAGCCGTTCGCGATGGAGTTTCCACTTGATGTTACCGCCAGGTGTGAGTTGCGTTGTGTGATTAGTTTTTTGTGCATTAAGTACACTTCTTCTCCGTCGTATTGCTTCTTGACAGAAGCGTCGTGACCTTTAACAATACTTGTTAAAGGCGTTCATGGCAGATTACACCCCGGTGGTTTGCCATTGCCTTCCGAGGGGAGAGACGGTCAGAATAAAGTTCTTACTTCACTCGGATTCGAACCGGGTGATTAGCGGTCATAGTCAACTCGCGTGAACGTGTAACAAATTTTTGCTTTGTTATATTGTTCTCCTTTTCATATCGTTTCACAATATCCCTGAGTACGGCCCATTGCCTTGTATGCATTTTTAAATGCATTTAGCATTGACCTTGCAATTTTTGAACGCAATGTGGCTTGCTGTCGGACGCGGTTGAGCCGTATCAGTTGGGTTTGAGATATTGAATGTGTACGTTCGACCTTCGTGTGCGGAGTTTTAAAGTGCCTTTTAGTGCCGAATTACTGGTGCTTTATCCATTATTTTAAATTGGCCAGCTCCTGTTTCTATTGAGCATTACTTTAAGCCATTCGCTGTAGCGTTACAGTTTTTTCTACTGTGGAAGTATACCACCTGTGGATTTTACAAAATTCACCATTATCAGCATATTGCACGATTTCTCCCCGCACGCAAGGTTTTGCGCAAGCCAGTTCTTGTTTGTCTTTTTGACAAGTATCGAGTTGTGATGTTTGTTTTGGTCTCCTTACAACATCAAACCGATCGATTGCCATCCTGGATTCTCCAACTGTAACGAAGTTTTGTTCGATCAGCATTTCACCTGCTCTCAATACACCATCACCTAATCCAAGCCGTGTTTATCTGTGCGCGTAGTTCTATCAAGTGCTACTGTTTAGATAGTTCAACAAGATCCAGCTTCACCTGAATAGCACCCGTTGGTCTCGATTGGAAGTGCCTGTCATCTTTGATATTGTAAGCTTAGCGAGATATCGAGGTAAGCATTTTTATTTTTCCATATCGAAAGCATCAACGTGTGTGTGCTTTGTTTTCATATTGTACAACCTTAGTGTTGTTATCTTGTTTGGTACTTGTTTATATTTACGACGGAGCTCTTTGTGAATGAACCGCTCATTATTTCATTTGCTACTGTGCAGTTTTACCACAGTAATTTATACATTGCAATTGTTTGGAACTGTAAGAGCATCTCAGATTCTGTTATCATTGAATTAAAGCACATTTACCATCATAGGTGTTTTATTGTTTTTTCACCCTTAGCTACCTATTATTTACAGAACCCCGATCCAGCCACCGCCCAAATAAAGAGCTGGTCTAAATTTCCATCGTGGCAAAACAAACTGGAGAGTTTCTCTTCGGATTGTTGCAGACTCTGGCTTTTGGTGTACCAACCCTCTCATTAGGGGTTGCAATCCAGAGGGCAGTTTTTGTTTCATTGGCGCCCCACGTTGGGCGCCAATGTCAACAAATCATCCCTCTGCAAACACGACCCCTAATGGGAGAGTCGACCCCTACAGAGATCAGGATCTGCAACAATCCGGAGAAAACCTCTCCAGTTTGTTTTGCCACGATGGTAATTAGACTAGCCATATTTATGCGAAGGCACGGGTCAATGGGTTACTGAAAAAAAGACAGGTAGCTTGGGAAAACTCAAAAAAACGCAAATACAATCAAATGCTTTAATTGAACACAAGAACTTGAGAGATGTATCAACAGTTTCAACAATTGCAATGTAAATTACTGTGGCAACAATGCACACAGTAGCAACTGAAAGATTACGGTCACAATCAAAAAGTGCACCCAGCTTAAATTTAACAAGTACCAAAACACACAGTAACTGCTATGGGCTACCAGTAATTAATATACAAAAGCCAAATAAATGTACATCGGTCAGACGAGCAAGATAGAATAAAATTTACTTACATAAACGTTTCATAAGTTACAAACTTAGATGTTGACAAACGCATCTTCCTACTCGACATTGACCACTGGCTTGAAGGTTGGAATCTGTAACTTGTTAAATCACACAAGAAAACACTCGATTGCTATAATCGCGAACACTCAACATTCTGCTTGTAGATTTGTAGCTGGAACCTGGACCAGTGAGAGATGGTGTAGAGATGTCAACAAGACGGAACCTTCCAAACAATGGAAAGAATTTCCCAAGTGCTCATCCATCCAAAAACAATAACAATAGGATGTAGCCAACTTGAAGAAATCCAAAATGGTCGCACTACTTGCACACCAACAAGAAAAAAACTGTAATCGATTCCTGCACATTTGAGTTACCTAACTACTGTCAGATGTCATACAGTAGCACCAAAAACATAGCCAGAGCCGGAAAACCATATTACGAAATAAACTGGCCGATCAACCAGTGGTTTAACAAAAACACACTCCAAAACGGCACTCAGAAACTGACGCAACAAAAATATCAACCGCTCGGTTCTTAGGTACTCAGGTAACTGTCGTAAAATCAAAATTCTACGCCGGAAATATGTCCCTATCAAATTCGAACGTTCACAGCTCACGACCATCTGCCTAACAAAATGCATAAAATTTGCGATTGCATTTAAAATAAATGCATGGGCGTACTAGGAATAGTGCGAAATGATATGAAAAGTGGCACTATATAACTAATTTTTCATATTACCTGTCATGAAACTACGAGTTTCATTGCATGTTGAGACAGTCGAAACACGACAATTGCAGATCAACGCGACTGTTGGTCAGAAACTAAATTGGTTTCTGCCCTAGGAAAGAAAGCGTCAAGTTTCTGCCCGCTTACTCAGTTTTTGATTTCATTTTAAACCTGTCAGAATTGAATTTATTAATTGTAAACAATTAATGTGACAGCTGACAATTCTTATATTTTATGAAAACTCTCAGATTCATTACAGGTAATATGAAAAATAGTATGTTTGGGCACGGGATGAAACACGATTTCAGACTCGAGGTGATGCCAGCTCTCGCTTTCGCTCGGGAAGGCAATCCACTCTCGTCTGAAATCATCTGGTTTCATCCCTTGCTAAACAATATACTGTCGTGAAACACAGCTCAATCAAACCCCCAAATAATACTACCGGGAATAAAATCTCGCCTAATGTGCACACTCGAACAAGTGAATCCCAGCTAGCTTTACGTCGGTTCACAAAGTTAAGGCCGCAGTATCTGCAAGTTGTAGGTATCGGCGAAATAAGATCAATTAAAGAGTGCAAAGAGTCAAGTGGTGATTTATTTGAATTAATTTGATATAAGACTGGAGCAAATCGAGACAAAATAGACACAATTGTCAAAGAGAATGTAAATTTGTGTACTTGTGTGCACAGTATAAACTGGATGGTATTATTTAAAAGCAAACAATATTCTATACCTCCAATTAACACTGTGTAAATGTTTAATGTGTAATAAAATAATATAAAATCAAAAATGTTCACAAATATAAAATTCAGTACCTTTTTCATTTAATTCTTAGTAGACACAAATCTTTGAATCACCTTGTACTTCGTAGTAGAGGCAATTGATATGACGTGGTAGGCAAACAGCACGGCAGCGTGGCTTCCAACCTGGTCGTATAGACAGTAGTCGACTTCCGTATTCTGTTCCAATCTTCCTTCTTTGCAAGGAAACAGTGAAAGTGATGAGTGAAATCTTCTCAAGTGGTATTCAAATCTCGAAAATCGATTTAAATAGAATTGCACGGCTTCTGTGTCGTACAACAAAAATGTGGACATGTGTTGAGAAACTTAACCTCCAAATTTTAATCGTGGTTAAAATCATCCAATTTCTTAAGCATCAAAATCGGTAAATAGGATAAATCTTGATTTATATAACGCAGCAATCATGAAATAATCAATTTTCAGGATATTTTAGACGCGATGGCATCCAAAACGTAAATTTTATAATCAAATCGAATACTGTGCTCGATTCACAAAAAAGTGTAAAAACCTCAGTTTTACACAGTAAAATATTCAATAAACTCACTTGTACTATTAATCGCCAATATAATAGCTTTTGTGGCAACAAAAGCTTGCAGAAAGGTCTTCTTTTGTAAAATCGCGAAGACGTTCGCAATTTACACGCGTCTCCTTTCACATATGGCACAAGACAACCAGCTCGCCGCAATTCTTGCTCAAAAGTCGCTATTACCATCCAAATAACAATAAAATATAGCAACAACAAATGTTAGTATGCACAAACTTTTTGCCGCCTTAATTCAAAAATTCACTTTTCAGAACAGAACACAAATTCGCACCAAGTTACAAATACAAAAAATCAAGTTTGTTTGTTTTATGTGTCATGGGTTACAAAATATCTCTTTTGTGTCGTCAACTTGCATCCAGCTTTGATGTCTTCAATTCGACACAATTAATTTAAAGCAAAATTCAACAGGCTAAATCCACCGACCTTTTGCACACTTCAATACTATAAAAAAATTCGTTACAAACGCTATGCTCCGACCGCCTCACTACGTCTATAGAAATTTATCGACAGTTATGTGAAGTGTATAGACATCAAAAACGTGGAAAAATTGTGCAGAGAGTTCAAAAACGGACCTTCTCCATTTTTTAATCGTTTCGTCGGAAACTGTTGGCCATCCGGCACGCTGTTTCTTATGGATGTCTGTACGTCCTTTTTTAAACTCTCTGCACCATTTGCGCACATTTTTTATGTCCAAACACTGTTGTCCATAACCTTTACATAACTGTCGATAAATTTCTATTATAGGCGTAAAATGTTGTTAGCACACAAAAAAACGAACCACAGAACGTAACTCACACCTAGAGGCAGCGGCGAGTGGAATTTCCTTCGCGAACAGCTATCAAACCAAGACTAAGAGTCACAAACAGCTCGGAATTGTGGAGATTTGTAGGCGGGGAACCCAGCTACCCGCCAGTGTTGCAGGATCTTACGTTAAAGTGTTCCTCGCGACTCCGGCGCCTTGGAGACCTTATTTCACCGACAACTCTCGTATTTGAAAAAAAGTTCTGTACAATACATTTTTCATGTAGTACAGGAGACGACCACCGCTAGCGTGCTTGTCGATGATACCGCGACATCCCTTCAGCGCCCCCACCTCGCACCGCTCCGGACGCTCCAGAGCCGTTTTGACACCACTTTATCAATTAAAAATATCCCCTAGCGCCGGCCGTCCAACTCGTCAAAGTATGCTATTGGGAAGGGTATGGATGTCTCTTTTTTTACATTATACTTTCTAAATCATTTAACAATGAAAAACAGAAAATTGAAATACAATCTGGATTATTTACATACCTCTGTAGTAAATTAAATACCTTTCTGCTTTAATGGAATTAAAAAATATTGCTTACTGACCATCATCGGTGCAGTCCACATACATACGTACCCTAACCGAACCTGATGCAATTCACATTTCAGATTATGAAACCCTTTGACTATCGGTGCAATCCACAATTTGCCCGTAAGGACAGTTGCTGTCGGCGCTTTTGTTCTTTGTGTTCCGTTCCAAAAAATTGAAGCATTAGGTTTAGTTCATCTGAAGTACTCTAGAGGGCTATAGAAGTCTATTAATTTGTTTTGTGGAATACAAACCTAACCAATATTCCAATATTTCCTGTTTTATTTTCGTATAACAACATGGTCCATTCACTTTTGGACTGTCCATACGTTGAATTGTAATATATTGTGGGGTAACTTCTTTTATTTTGAATTTTAATTTGAAGTCCCACGTTGGGGACAGCCTATGTTGATTATGTAAATTTTCCTAATGTGCTTTATTAAAATATTTTTACTGACAATTAAATTGTATGGTTACCGTTATAATTATTTTATTTTTTTGCTCAGGCCAGCTAATTTATGAAAGGTAATAGGTGGTAGGTGGTTAAATCTTACATTCACCCTGGGACTGTAAAACTTATTTACAGTACCTCAGCTCCATCTATTTATTTGGTCTCCCTTCCTTGCAGGAACATATAATGTACCAAAATTTTACCGAATCGTTGCGGAATTCAATTAAACAATTGAAACTCGAAATGATAATTTAATGAATGGTTCAAAATTAACATAATTAGTTTTACAGAATTCAAAATTTATCTCCCAAAAATGCATTCAAATATTTAACGATTGTTATTATAAAGATGTTTTTCAATATTTTCTTTGTTTCTTCTTGTATCCAAAGATGTGAATAAGCCCTTTTCTTCAACTTCGTTGTGGTTCCAATAAAACCTTCACTTTGAAATATGAGTAAATGCTTTTCTTCAATCTTCTTTGTAGCTTCCACTAAAACTTTCACTATTCTTTTTTATTTTATTTTGGTTACGGAATTCGTTGCCTTACCTAACCCTTCAATTAATTTTACTTTAATCATGGAATCTAAACCTCTAAATTTGTCTTCTCTGTTCACTTTGTTTTCGTTGGTTCAATTATTTGTCGTCGTATTCAATGACATCTAGCAATTATGAAACCATAAAGCTAGACTAAATTTTAAAAACTGCGCACGGCCCTTATTCGCTATGTGCGTGGGTGGAGAGGGGATACGAAAACTGATAGAAGCATTCGGAGTGGCCGTAATAAGAACGAAATGGGACTTATTTATATTAATTTATCTATTATTCTTTGGGTGCCTATCCGATTCCAGATGTTTGGCGATCCTTCCGACTCAGTCAAGAAGGCTGTACCATGAAATTGTAATGTTAATGGGGTGGTGGTTTGCCTTCCTCATAATCCACAAATCAATTTTTGGACTATTTAGATTTTAGATCATTAATATTTTAAGGATTCTTCTTGGCACATTACTCATGGTGGTTTATCATTGCATCAGAATAAAATTCTACTTCACTCGGATTCGAACCGGGTATTTAGCGTTTATAGTCAACTCGTGTGACCATTATGCTTCTACCGCTCCAATTCTTTGATAAATATCAATTGATAAATCATTCAAAAAAATGTATTTATTAATTATTATTATTTATCTGTGTCTTATGTGATTAGCATGCACACCAATACACCATGGACCTCTTAAATAAAGTTTAAATTTAAATTTTCCTCTAAAATCCTTAATTAAAATAGTTGCTGTTGCTAAAACAGTCCCAATTCATTTTCTTTATTGAGCCATCAGAGGGCAGCAGGAGGAATGCATACAGCGAATATATCAGGCCCGTAGCCAGGATTTCATTTCGGGGGGGGGGCACTTGTAAAAAACCTTTGTAAAATGTAAAATTTTCGGTTTTTCCCCTTCCATTTTCTTTGTCTTTTCAACATTTCGGGGGGGGGGGGGGCACGTGCCCCCCCCTGGCTACGAGCCTGGAATATATGATTACAATTCTTCCAGATAGATTCCTTCTTTACCCACATTTTGCGTCTATTTTTGTTTGTTTTACCCTATCGACTTTAATTTTTATTTTTAGAGGCTCAATTAACAATTCTGTTATACAGTAGCACTTTCATTTAATATTGTGCTGATTGTACCTGAGATACCCCTTTTCCGTTTTTCCATACGTATGATACCCCTTACCCCTTTAATGCTCAAATATATCTCTTAATATTTTCAGTTGTTTCGGTCACCTATTCAATACTTTTTACTTTTCATTATTTAAGAATAAATTATTCTCTCTCATCCGTTATCTGAAAAATGAGATTTCAAATCAAAGCTGTGGTTTTCGATTTCTTCAAAATTACTTTTTAGCCAATTTTTATTTTATTGTAATTTAATTTAAAATTTTCAATAGTTTCTGAAGTGGAAGGAGTAACAAACCCGCTATTTTATTTATACAAATAGATATTTAAATAAGATTGAACATAAAATAAAAAAAAGTTCGTATCTAAATAAATAAAAAAGAGGAATTTTTTTTTGTAAATTTCGTTCCCTACATTTTTATTCATATACATTTTTCTATTTTGTGGCACCGTTTTCGAGATACAGGTGACAATATTTTTTGTATTTTCCCGAGTCTTCCTTAAGTTGCTCTCAGTCAAAAACGGAGCGACAAAATGAAAAAATGTATAGATATAAAATTGAAGATAATGAAATTTTCTACAAAAAATGTTTAAAAAGTTTTGTTGTAAAATCGATTTTTATATATCAAAAAACGGCTTCAAAATGTGCAATTTACATTGCTAACATAGGAGTGTCCGAGTTTATATTGGAGTCACTGTAAACCTAAACGAAAATGCCTAAAGTTAAGCAGTCATTGTCTTGTCGTTTTAAATCTGTAATTTTGGAATTTGGTGAAAATGTGTTTTTGGTCAATGACAAAATTTTATTTTGCAACTTATGCAAATTAAATATTTTTCCATGTTCTAGTTTCAAATATATTTATTTTTATTTTTAATATTTTTTATTTTTTTTGTTTTAATAAATAATGTTAGCAGCTACAACTTTCTTCATTTGTTATTTTAAGATCAAACAAAAATTTGCATATTTTTTGTTTTTTTTGTATTATCCTAATTTTTACTGCATATTATACCGCATATTTTTCTGTTTTTTAACGCATACCTACGTATGCACATATTTCATTGTTTTTTAACGCATAAAGTTCCGAGCCCTGATTATTATAAATTGTTCTTGCTTTCACAAATTCTGCCGTACTGTGGAACGCCCCATTAGAACATTTTATAAGATTCAAAATATTATTTGTTTGTACTTCTATTATCTGGTCTTGAATAGAATTGTATAGAAATTTTGAATACCTTCGTATTTTCACAATTAAAATTTATTTAGAGCATTCAAATTTATTAGAAGAATGTCTGCAAAATAGATATCAAGTTGATATGATGTCTAGCCCACTTAACCGAAGACAGCTATATTATTAAATTCCTTACTATACCATTGGATGTCAAAAAAGAAGTGTACCGTATAATAGCCAACAATATAAAAGACGACTTGAAAAGTAATATGTATTACCTACATAAATTATCTTGTTCAGCTGCTTCTCAACATCACACAGGAGTTAATTAAGGAGGATAATATTTGTCCCGAATGCTGCAAAATATAAAAATTTATGCTTCCTTTCTCCAAATTTACCTGTTCGTGTAATGAGAAAAATATGAATGCACCGAGGTGTTAAAAATGTAGCGGAGCCAGCTATTTTTTGAAATGCCGAATGAAATCATTTGAAATGAAGGTTTCAACTGTATTGACTGCTGCAGCATCAGCTCTAATTGAAAATTTTAATTAATTACACGTCAATTTAGAATAGTTTCAGAGTTTCTAAAAAGTGCTACGTATCTACACCTGGGCTTCCAAACTATAAACTTTTTGCTATTACTAAAGAACATCGTTTCTGAGAGGTGGCCCTTAAGTATCAAGATTAAGTAATCTATCTTATTCCATGTTATTTAACATGATGTGTTAAATACTCAAAGGAGCTTAATCATGGAGCCCCTACTGGTCGTTTATTCCTTGTCACTTCCATTTTTTATTGTCATCCGATTGATTGTAATATAATATAACATGGTTCATTGTAATGTTATACGTGGATATCGAGGTAAAAAATTCACATGTTTGCATTGAAGTTATTAAATGCACGATAATGGTTAATAAAAATATATTCATGCAATCCATGATTTATTAAAGATATCAACATAATATCAAGTAATATCGTGTATTACCTTTCAATATAAAACACGAATGTGAAATTATATAGATTTTATTGAATCGATTAAATAATATAAAGAAATAAATTATCACTAATACCAATTAAGTAGGAAAGCAGGAATTGGAAGTAAATTATTCAAATGCGGAGTTAATTACTAAAAGAGCAAATATTATTGACTTTTTATTATACTACACGCTTAAAATAACTTCAGGTGGAAAAATAAAATGAGAAAATATTGTAAAGGTTTGCAACATAATTATTATAGTATCGAATATTAATTTACTGTAAAATTATAATAGTCTATTCTAATATAATCAATTTTAAAACATTATTCGTGTGTTATCGAAATTATATAACATTTCACTTGACTAAAGCGTAACGTATTATATTACAGTTCATCAGAAAGCAATAAATATTGATAAACTTTCAATATCGTAATATAATATTCATTTTATTGGTTATTAAGATGAAAAAGGATGGAGTATTTGGCACCAACTCAATTTTCTTGTATGATAAATGCTGATATAATTTACTATAATGGAAGTGATTAAATTATCGGGGTGCCCAAACTGTCGTGTGGTTAGATTGCAGACTTCCTCCGAGATGACTTTACTTAAATAGTTAGAATATCACTTGAGAATTTTACTAAATTCTCAACGTGATAGCTATCGGATTTCACCCTTTTTTTCATTGTAATTGATTACAATCGTATAGACATCATGACATGTCAAGGTGCAATTACGATGTATCTACCTGAAACATAAAAATAATGAATACTGAAATTTTCACATCATTTATTTTAATTAGTAACATTTGCATAATTTTAACTATAACATTAATTAGGTACATTAACATGTTTTTGGGTAAATTCAAATTTGCTAATGTATCTGTATCGTTCGAGAAGAACGACTATTTACTTTTAAAAATAATCCCTGTTTTGTGTACAGAAATGCTTAAATGAACGCAATACAATGTCCCTTGTTTCAAACTTGGAGACAAACAAACGCTAGTCATGTAATTTACATTGTCCAATCTTAAAATACCTCGGAAACGGTGGTACTACATAATATTAAGCTTTAAAATATCATTGTTCCGTTTAATGCTTCACTATATTTTATACCTACTAATATTTACTGGAAGATTTCTTTTATAAAATGTTAAAGTAATGATTTTTAATTATTATGCATCACTTACTGTGATAAAATATTGTCATCTACAAATTCCGCTATAATAGTAATTATTACGATTTTTAGAAATACCTTAGGGAATTTTGCAGATTCTTATTTTTATAAAATTTTAACTATACGATCGGTCGATATGCTTGAGACATTTAGCTTTATTTGAAAGATTTTGCTTTTTGTTGAAGTTAGAATTGACTACGAAATTATCATTTATACATAAGAATAGGTTTTTATTACTACCAAAATTATATAATACTCAAGAACTCGTAGCGCAGGGACACAAAGTAACAAGAATTACAAATATGCTACATACAATTTCAAGATTCTCCCCTATCAATGCACCACATGGAATTGCTTTCTCATGAAACTAACAGGGACATTATCTTTAAAATTAACATATTGCTGAGGACAGCAGATGTTATGATTGTTAGTTTTAGATGGTAGATTTTCACTTAAGATATATCCTGCATCCCCCCCTTGGGGGCAAACGAACGACCGCGGATGAATCTCCCATAAGCACCTCCTTTAGCAAGCCGAAGGCGAGCTGAGTTATCTACTCAAAACACCATCCATGCAAGGTGATGGTGGCCTTAGGTGGAGGGTTCCCTATTTATATACCAGAATACAAGTACGCCGATATACCAGATTGGTCGCTGAGGTTCGATCTGGAAAGTCAGTTCCCTGAGGGGATCCGTGCTTCTTTTCCGATTCTATTTAGTTTTATACCCATTTTCAAAAACGGTTATGTGACGTTTCGCCCCCGCCGTTTCGCCCCCTAAAATAATAAATAAATTAAAAGTCGAAAAAAAAAGGTAATTTTAAAATGCCCAACAAATAATCCATATTATCTATCCTTCCATAACTTTCTGCGATGTTTTTTTTATTCTTTTTGAAATTACACTATAGTATGTTTAGTATATTTTTGGTCTAAAGCCGGAATTCCACTGAGGCAACACTGAACGAAATAAGGCATGCTACATTAATTTAATTAACTTAATTATTTAATTCCTAATTACTTATTCGATTATCTTTACAAATACTTATTCTATTGTTCCATAATACGGGTAAATTATGGTATTCTTCTATTAATGAAGCTGATATCTCTTTATTTCACCCCATTGACAACACCAGAAAACAAGTAGCATGCCTCATGTCGTTCAGTGTTGCCTCAGTGGAATTGCGCTTTAACATCTAATAATAACTGTGAAATTTCATATCTCTTTAGAGCCTGTTCTTTTTTAAACTTTTAATAAATTGAAAAATGTTTGGAAATAAATTTCTGCAAGTGCTTTGAAAACCGCGATGCCAGCCTTCGATTTGATTATTCGTCCTGTGACGATTATTTTATGGTTCGGTTATATACTGTCGTGTTCCACGGCTCAATTAGACTCCTACTTATATTCAGCAGTAGAACCTCGCTTAATGTGGTCCACTCTAACAAAATAGGTCCGGCTAACTTTAAGTTCGGTTTGCACATCTGAGGCCACAAATCTGCAGGTTGTAGAATTCAGCGATAGTAAGTCAATCAAATGACGCAATAAATCAAAAGGTAATTTATTTAAATGATTCAAATTCAAAAATGGAGCAATTTTGATAATCTCTGACACAAATGTCAAGCAATATGCAATATGGTGTATAAAATGTACAAACGACAAGTAAAAAGTATCATTTACTTTCAAAAACTCAGCTATATTTTTATTTGTCGTTTTGCTTATGTAAATCGTGTAAACACAATAAATAAAATTTTGTACAATAAAGTTTTGATATAAAAGTTCAAATTTCTTACTTGAAACGGTAATTTGATGTAGAACACAATTTGTGAAACACCCCGTACATCGGCAATGGTCGAATTCGATAATATGCAACCTTAACATCAAAATGGCTTCTAGCGTATAAGCAGACAGTAGCTCGGCTTCCGTTGGTTTCCAAATTAGTGCTTCTCTCCAAAAATCAGTAACGTGAAAGTGTAAAGTTCTCCAAGTGGTGTATTTAAATCTCCAGTGTTGATTTAAACAAATTTCTTCAACTTCTTAAAGAAAACGGAAGCAAGGAACATCTGGATTTTTATTAACCTCAAAATCGAAATGTGCTATCTTTGAATCGACGAAATTACTGGTCATCTAATATAATCAGTGATGTAAAACTCGTTCATACACCATATAAACCATTAAATAAAACTTCTTCACGTTATTTTAGGTATAACAATCCCAAAATGTGCGATTTCAAAATTATAATCGAGAATTGTTCGAGATGAACAAAAGATTGTGAAAATGTCGTTTCCACATAAATAAAACTTCCAAAATACTCACGTTTTATTTATAACACTGGGATAATTGCTTTTGTGCCCATAAAATCTTCAAAACAATTTTTATTGAGGAAAATTGCGAATTAACTTTCGCAACACGACGAAACATTCCCCATCAACGGCCGGCACAAGACAACCTTCCATTTCCGAAACGGCACATGCAGTCCCATACCACTACAAAAATTCAACTTTTCAACGTAAAACCGTAAGTGTTCACTTCCTGCCGCCTTTTATTCAAAATAATAGAATTTTCAAATTTCAGGTAAACAATCACACCACTTGTTATGACACATCGGAATATTCACATGAAGCCCATTACATTTTCAAGAAAAACAAATCTGTTCAGTTTTTTATGTTTTAAGTTACAAAACAATTGCTTGTTATACAAAATTGCCTCCATATCAGATGTCTTACAAAGTGACAAAATTTTACTTTAAGCAAAATCTTTAATTGACACATTTGACTGACTTTATCACACTTCAATACATTCCACATTTCAATAGAAAATTGAGGAGCTCGTCTATGTGTTCTGTTTCTTCGTCCTATGTAACAGTCTTCAAAATAATCCACAATGGGCAGAGCATCTTGAGGAAAATTTTCGTCTCCTACGAGCGCGTCGAATTCATAGAATTCATTCACGAATTCATATAGCGAATTCATGTGATTGATTAACCCCTAGCCCTAACATAACTCATCAATAGAGGAAGTTTATTAACGATAATAAAGTTTCAATTTGTAATTGCTATAATAAGGGCCGTGCCCAAGGGGGGGGGGACCCCAATATTTTAGGAAGTTGGAAAAAAGTTGGATTTGAATTTAATCAAGTTGGAAAAACCAATAATAGGCCACATAGACAATTACAAAAAGTTACAGCATACTAATTGAGTATTTTAATTTTTACCAATTGAATTAATTTACCAGCTTAACAACAATAAATTAATCTTTGACAAAATATAATACAAAAAATTGTTTACTTGTTATTAAAAGTAAGCTTAAAATGGTCTTAAACGTGGCCAATAGTAGAAATTAACACAAAGTTAATTAAGTTAAGTAAAGTTAAGTTAAGTCGGCGGGGGCGAATCGGCGGAGGCGAAACGGCGGGGGCGAAACGGCGGGTGCGAAACGGTGGGGGCGAAACGTCCCCATCCCCTCAAAAACACACAGCCACCGCGAGTCCAACACCAAATGGTGGTAGACCCAAGCAAGCTTTCGCTCGAATTGCACCCGGGCTAAGACCACCCCCGCGTGGATTTCAACTCGAACCATCCGGTTTAGTGATGTACCCTTAGATTTTTACTCACTCACTTTTAACTCAGACTATAGAGAATGAGGTTATTCGAGGTCTCAGTTCACATGGGTTAAGGTCGTTTGGCCCATTAGGTTAACTTCTGCGCCGGCCTACTACGCCATATTCCTGAAGTTTGCCAAGTCTCACTTTTAACTCATGTTGCCACATGAGGTGAGTCGAGGTCTTGATTTGTGTGGGTTAAGGTCGTTTGGCCTATTGAGTCTTCTTGATTCCCGCTAAGGCGTACCTTTCCGCCATCGACAAGTCGATGGTTAAGGTCTTCACACTTTTTAGGTTTCAGGGAAAGTTCCTTTCGATTCGACATAGTGTTGAGGACAGCAGTAGTGTATCAGATATGCACAAAGTCACTCCTCAAAGAACTGCACAAAAATATACAGAAAACCAATATGTGTGTTATGTAACGAGGAACACCCCGTTAGTTACAAAAGATGTAGGGTCTAGAAAGAAATTCAAGATAGAAAATTCTCCTCCTAAGGCCAAAACAATTATACTCACCCTCACCTTATACTCAACCGTCCAACCCAACCAATCCCACAACAAACGAGAGTTTTCCACCAAAGCAAATCATACGTAGATGCTACAAGAGAACAAAGCCAAAGCATAACAGCAGATAATATTCAACAACTACCGTACCTTACAAAAAACAATAACGCAACCCAAATGGAAGGTCTGATGATCAAACTAATGTATATCTTATTAGATTACAAATCATAACAAAACTACCGTAATGGTTTACCTATTAAAATTAGCATTATGGAATGCAAACGGCTTGTGCAACCAAGCAACCATGGACAAGTTGTTAATTAAATTTATTCAACTAAAAAAAATAGACATCATGATGATCTCATAAAATACCAAACTTCTCGATTTACCATACTCCCCATCTTGACGGCACATCTCAATAACAAACTAAAACACTATGAATTGCCCAAATTTCGGCAAGACCATTATGCAATCATCAGGAGTGGTGATGGAAGATCCTATAGCGTTGTCGTCGATTCTACTGTCCACCCAAACATAAAGAAAAAAATGTGGATCCTCAGATCTGAGGCTATGTTCGGGGACATGGCCGTATAGTTTGCGTGACTACGTCATCGAGGGATACCCGTTTTCGCCCAGGTCTACCGATCGGATAACATCGATTTAAAAACATGGATACAACTTCCAAGCTTTGCTGAATATTCACAAATCGAAATTTACCGGAATCGACTCCCAAAAATCGTCCGAGATCGAAAACCCCATGGAACCACACCACCAGGAAGGCCTCTGAAAAGATGGAGGGACAGCTGGTCATCAGCATCCCAGGAAAAACCAGATTTAAACAGGTCTCAGACCTAAAACAAGCTGAAGAAGAAGAAGAGGAGAAGAAATTTATCATTTGTATTTAGCTGCTTTTGCATTTCATTCACAAATTGTTCTATATCCATATTATTCATATTGTTATTGACTTGTTCATTTGTTTTGGAGGAGGGGCGGTATTGCTCAGCGGCAATTATAGATATTTCCTAGGCGTTAGACAAAATCTGGCATGAAAGGTTGGTAGTGAAGATTAGAAGAGCACTACCAAAATTCTATCTGCATTTTAAGTCTTGTCTAGATGAGATAATAAAGATAATTAGAAAAACAGAAAATTACGAAAGTATGATTTTATTACATGAATGTTAAAATCTTATAATCGAGTTACCACCCTGCCCTGTATAAATATAACCATACCAATTTAACTCCATATCTGAAAAATTTACGAATCTTGAAACACCATTTAAAATGCAAATTTTCTGTAGCCAGCAACAAATTTTTTTTAACCAGTTTTGAAAATGAACTTAATATTTTTATTACCCTATCCATTATTTTTACAGTGCAGAAAGGTTTGAAATTAAACTTTTATAATATAAATTTGCTTATTCGAGTATCTCAAAAGTAAGCATCTGAAATATTAAAACCTCATCATTCGCTACTACAATTTATTCGTAAAGAAAAATGTAGCAAATAATTGATGAGGTCTTAGAAAACCCTGAAAATGCAATATTTTATTTCATCTTTTTCTAACTATGATAAATTCCAGTTCTCTTACATTTCCACTGAAGCTTTAACATGGTCTTTCCATTATGCTCATAAAATTATTCTAAAAGGAAGTTGAACCAGTTGTTTTCGACCACTGATTTTCTTACTTCTAAACAAAATTTCAACGGTCCCTGTATTGATTAAATTTTAAAAAGTTTTTTTAATATTTGTGATATAGTAATTTAATGCAAATGAAATTAACTAATAGAACTTTTGAAATATTAAAAGCAATGTATAATTTAAAACTACTTAATGAAAATTCATATTGATTTTTAATTTTACATATTAAACGATTTTATTCAGTTTAATTTAATAACGTAATTTACGGGGTAGAAAACAATTTTTTTAATATTATTTAGGAAAAATTGTTTCCAGATTAAAATTTTATTGTATGTAGCAAAGTTTATAAAATATTTAAATTGTGTTAGTATTCTATTCACCACGAATGAATAGAATAAAAATTAATCAATTTAGATTTTTTTTATAACTCATTACAATAAACATGAAACACTCCCACACAAAAATAGCTCTGAAGAAATATATTGCATTGAAATATAATAACTTTAAGGGTTTGCCATATTGCCTCACCCCCTAAAATTATATAGGGTTTCTTTAACCACATTGAAACATTTAACAAATAATATTTTCTATTACATCGAAATATAACTATCAGTTATTTCCAACACAACCTGAAGAGGATACTGCTCCAATTTTCACCTTAAATTGATAAAAAAAAAGTTGGTGATATCTATAAATAGAAACCGAGCTGCAGATTCAACAAACTAAACTGAAACTAAAGTGAGAAAATATCAAGTTTTAGTATTTTAATACAAACTAAAATTTGATTAGTAGGAATATTTTAATAATTTACGAATATATGAAATTAAATTAGTATAATATTTTTAAAAATATAATAAAATTAAAAACTAACCAATTTAAAATTAAATTAGCATTTAAAAAAGTACTTATTAGAAAAGAATCTTTTACAATAATTGCAAATAAATTCAAAATAATTTTATCTTAATTTATTCTCATGTATTTAAAGATAATAAAAGTCTGTCATTGAAAATGGATTATTTTATATTGTTGGAATAAAACTTTATAGCCAACACCACTCGATATTGTACGTTATCCGTAGTTCAAAATTTTTCAACTAATTAGGATTTCTAGGGGAGTTAACAATGTGTCAATTAGATTGAAGCAGCTTTAATTTTGACAATTTTAAATGTATTGATTTCAATGAAGTAAATAATGAATTACTGTTTATCAATAAAATATTAATATCAATTCAGTAGGTAACGTTTAATGAATTTTCAGTAAACGTTGTCGGGGATCATTACAAAAAAATTTAAATCTCATTTACATTTTATTTTACAATTCGTAATCAATTTAGAGTGAGCGCATTAGGTAACTACTTCGATTTTGAGCAAAATTTACATATTGAATGTTAAATTACCTATATTAAATTGTAAAACAATTGCTATAAATGTAAAAATAAATGAAATTGTTATAGGGTTTTAAATAAAATGCAAACAGGACTATTGGGTGATTACCTGTGACTAAATGCAGGATCACGCTACAGTGTACATCGATGTGCGTGATATAGAAATTTTGTTCATATTTTTTTAAGGTCATTGAATAAAATAAATTAATTTAGAACAAAATTGAGAAGTTCAATTTATAAATTAAATTTTACTTAATTTTTAAATTATTACTTATCCAAATCAGAATTTATTGCGAATCAACCTAGATAATTTAGTACCAGTTATTGATATGATTGGATGAGATCAAATAATTATAAATAAAAGAGGCGAATGCAGAAGATCAACTGCAACAGAATTTGCTGTAGAAGTCTGTAAAATTTGGAAAAAGTGAAAGAAAAATGTGAGGAAATAAGGTTTTGGTGAAATTTGATTAATTTAAGTAGTTTTTATTATACAGGGCAAGATAGTTATTAAGTTACACATATTTAACATCGAAGCAATTTTCATTGAATGAACAAAGGTTCTATCAATTCATAAACATCTTTTAAATGAAAGTATAACAAAAAGGTCAAAAGGAAAACAACTATACTTATAAAGGATACTTGCAATATAAAAAAGTAAGCTATCCGAACGAGAGAATATTGCAAACATAGAAATGAGAAAAGACATTGCAATTATAGCAAGTGATCAAGTAAAAATTTAAGATTTTTGAAAATATGAACCTATAATTTTTATTTGTAAGGTTCACATTTTATTTGAATATAGCTGTTCCTATAGAAACTTATAGAATCCAATTTTTGAGGTGAATTAGTTCTCATTTTTCCCTAGCTGAATACATTTTATTTACAGGCCCCTGTGCTTATTTGCACTCCACGCCTTTCTATCTGTTACTATCTGTTTCCATTCCTCCACTGCCATCTTTTCCAAATCACTCGTCGCCCCACCTCACCATAGCATTCTTGGTCTTCATATAGTTAAGAACACAGTATTGTGTTATTTATAAAAAAATATTTTATTGAGATTATAATATTACAAGTTAATTCACCTAGAGCAAATTATAAACTGAACCTTATATCTAATTTCATTCTTTTTGTTAACATTTATCTTAAGATTAGATTATTTACAGTATAAAGGTTTAATTATAAAGTTCATGCACTTCGTATTTGATAAGGTGCTTATCATCTTGTTAGTCACATAATTCCTCCTTCCTTAAGATTGAAGCATGTCCTCGTGCTTTGTATCCATTAATTTTAATTCTACTGCGTTTTCTTTTGATATTTTGATTATCGTTTTCTTTTTAATTATGCGGTCGTAAATTTGCTTCCTGTACTTGGCTAGAACACTTATAAAAATAATAATGATTAAAATGATTATTGATGTGACAAAATAATGTACGTAGTGTACTAGTGGATGCATAGTGGTTGGATTTTCTTCAATTGTTTTGATGTCTTTTTCTAATTGTTCCAGATTTTTGAGATGTTCCATTTTTAATTGAACTTCGTAAAACCCTGTTAAATTTTCTGTATGAACTTCAGGTGGTGGTATCGAGAAATTGGTTCTTTTTAGGCTGATAATTTGTTCGTGGATCAAAATGTTGCACTTTGTTTGTAAGAGGTTCGTTCCTTGTAACATGTACTTGTTCACGTTGTAGTTGCATGTTTCAATGATTTCTTCTGCTGGATTGAAGCTCGTAATTATTCCCGTACTTAGTATTGAGTAAACGCTGTATTTTCCTTTAGTTATTGCTATCGTGCAGTTTTCCATATTTTCTAGTTTACACGTGTTTTCTACTGGATTGTAGCAGACCGTTTGATTGATGCCGTGGAAACAGTCTTTTACCCATCTTTCTTTTTTCTTTTGTTGTAGGTGATACGGCGTCGGTGGTACCAGAATTCGAGAGTGTGAATTGGGTATGGGATAGATTTTCATTAAAGTGTATGGGGTAGGATGTAGGATAGGTATTTTTAAAATCATTACTATTGTGTTGCTTAAGATCATTAATGTGAATTTCGAAAGATCTAATAATTCAAAGAGGTGTGTATCATTTAAAAACATTAATTGACCCGTGCCATATATGCCTATTAAAGTGTTATAAATTTCTTTTAATTCAGATGCAGTTATTAGTTCGATATTTGCAATTTCTAGTTTGGCTAAATTGATGGTTCTCTGTAAATTATTTATTTGTTGATGATAATTCTTAATATCTGTTAATTGAAGGTTTATTAATTGATTGTAGTCTATTATTTCTGTCGCGGATTTGAGTGCATTAATCGTTTCATTTTGAAAATTGTTTAATTTGATTAGGTCTTGTTCATAACGTTCAGTGACATGTTTAGCAAATGAAGTAATTTTTGAAGTTCCTGACATTAAAGTTTTTTGATTCGCGAAAAGGGTATCGAGGTTTTTATTTATGTTTTGTAGATCATCATCGTCTAGGTTACCTGTGATAAATTTGATTGTATTACCTAAGAAGTTAATTAATCCTCGTTTTTGTTTGAATTGTGAAAGCTTTTCTAATGAATTTTCTGTAGATGTTAGTTCTGATTTTAATTGATTGAATTGTCTTTTTAATAAAAGGTTTTCTGGAATTTTGTGTTCTAAAATGAGAGTGTTTGCAATTAATTTTCTAAGGCCTGATTCTAATAAGGTGAGATTGTAATAAAAATAGAATTTATGATAATGAGAATGCATTTTTGTAGTTCCTAATTCTTCTCCAAAATAGCCATTAGTTTGAATCGGAATCACTTGTAACTGAATCGTGAGCTGTACTAGTCCCAGGTAAATCGGGATCCTGTAAAGAAATGTGTTTTCTTAGTCTTTTTATTTTACGAAGATTAGAAGTGGTAAAGTTTCCTTTTTCTGATTTTCCTTCTATCGTATCTTTATTTTGTTTAGTGACTTGAATTTTTGCGTAAAGGGGATCTGTTTTGCTTGGTTTGCTTTTCCTTACAAAGATGGTCTCATCATGAATTTCTGGACCTGTTTCTTTGTTTAGATTTCGTTTTTCTAAGACTGCTTTTTCTTTCGTCATGTTCTTGTGGTAGATTTGGTCGATAAAAGGTAATATTTCGTTCTTCCTTTTGTTGTTATACTCTTCGTAAATGGTCATGTCTAACGCAAGATCTATTTCGTGTTCATAAGGACCATAGAGAATTGAAAATGGTTAAAAACCCGTGGAAGAGTGTATTGATTGATTATAAATAAGAGTGGCTGTGATCATTTGGTTTTGGGGAGATTCGTTGGGTGTCTTTAGTTTTAAGATTCGCAATTTTTCTAACAAGGTTGAATGGAGTCGTTCGACAGGTGAATTTGAATTCGGGTTGTTTACTGTAGTGAAATGTAGCTCGATGCAATGTAATTCACAGTATTCTTTGAATGTTTTGTTGAAAAATTCTCTCCCTTGGTCGCATACAATGCGTTTAGGAAAATTGTGGTGCGCAAAGTAGTGTCGGAGTTTGTTTAATACGTTTAGGCCGGTTCCTTCTTTTAAAAAGTAAGCTTGAGCGTATCTCGAAAATGAATCTATTATTGTCAAAAACTTGTTATTCTGGAATGAAAATGTATCTATAAAAATAGTATGAAAAGGTTTTCTAGCTAATAATGGGCCTCGTAGTTTTACGTTGTACGGGTGCCTTTCATATTTTGCTTGTAGGCATAATTCGCATTTGTTAATTTCGTTAGTTATACATGATTTCATATTTGGCCAATAATATTTAGATTTTAGATGATTATACGTTTCTATAATTCCAGTGTGGGTTTGGTCGTGGTATTTTGTGATGATTTCGTTTTGATCATTTTCATTTAACACGTCGGTATAATAACTTTTTGAAATAACTAATTTCGCGGAGTTATTCATGTAGGTTTTACATAGTTTAGTTAGTTCTTCTAGGATTTTTGGATCTGGACAATAAATTCCGAAGGTGGCGTCTGGTCGGACGACTTCTTTTATCATTTGTGACAAATTTCTTGTAATATCTTCCTTTTTTATGCGTACTGTATAATGTTTTTTCTTGAACGGTCGTTGAAGACGGACGTCATAATTTTCGCCGGTTAAAATTATTATTCTGTTACTAAAGTGGTTTACGGGGTATTCTGCAATTGGAATGACCTTTCCATCATTTTCTTCACTTACCGAATGTACCGTGTTTTCCAATTCGTGCAGGACTCTTTCGTATTCTGGGTTTTGATCATTCGATGAGTCGTTGATTATCTCGTCTAACTCTTCTGGGTCAGGTGCTTGTTCTACTTGTGGGATCATTGATACCTCGTCCATTTCTTTGTTGTTGATCTCTATTCTTGAGAGAGCATCAGCGACTATATTTTCTTTGCCTTTTTTGTATACTATTTCGAAGTCAAATTCTTCTAATTTGAGCTTCCATCTAATTAACCTTGAATTTGGTTCGCGGATTTTATGCAGCCAAATTAGCGGATTGTGGTCTGTTTCTACCTTAAATCTTCGACCGTATAGGTAGGGTCTAAAGTGTTTGGTTCCATCTAATATCGCGAGTAGTTCTTTTTCAATAGTACTGTAATTTCTTTCCGCTGAATTCAATGTTCTAGAATAATAAGCGATGGGTTTGTTCTGTTGACTTAATACACCTCCAATAGCGACGTTAGAGGCGTCCGTGGTTAATACGAAAGGTTTTTCAAAGTCCGGATAAGTTAGAATTGGTGCGTTCATTAATAATTCTTTACATGCCTCAAAACATTCTTTATAGTCATTGTCTTCAATATTGATAGTTGTTCCCTTTTTTAAGCATTTTGTCATTGGTGACACTAATTTTGCGAAATTCGCGATGAATCTACGGTAATAGCCCGCGAGGCCTAAGAATGATCTAACTTGTTTAATGGTTTTTGGTATAGGGTAATTTTGGATTGCCTTAATTTTATCTGGGTTAGGTTTTATTCCTTCGGGTGTAATGACGTGTCCGAGGAAGGCAACTTCTTTGCATAAAAATTCTGACTTGTCTAGTTGGATTTTGAGATTTACTTCTCTCAACTTCTGAAATATCAACTTGATATGGAGCAGGTGTTCTTGTAAGGATTTAGAGAAGATTACTACGTCATCTATGTAGACGAAACAAAATTTATATAAGAATTCTTTAAGCGTTTGATCTAATGTTCTCTGAAAGGTAGCTGGTGAATTTTTTAATCCAAACGGCATTCGTAAATATTCGTAGTGACCGTGGTTGACTGAAAAGGCTGTCTTCTCAATTGATTCGGGGTCCATTTCAATTTGGTGGAACCCTTGTGCTAAATCGAGCGTGGTGAAGTAAGTACATTTACCGAGATTATCTAAGATTTCTTCGATTAATGGTAGTGGGTATCTTTCTTCGATTGTGACATCATTCAGCTTTCTGTAGTCGATTACCATTCTATATTTCTTTTTGCCACTTGCGTCCATTTTCTTTGGTACGATCCATACAGGTGAACTGTATGGTGAGATCGAAGGACGGATGATTTTATTATCAAGTAGTTTCTCGATTTGATTTTGGATTTCTACTTGCATCGCTCTCGGGTGCCTGTATGACTTCACATGGATCGGATTTTCGTCGGTTGTCCTAATTCGATGTTTAACATGGTTGGCAAAGGTAAGATCAGTACCTTCATAATAAAATACATCATGATACTTTTTGCATAATTTTGAAATTTCTCTTTTTTCCTCTTCGTTTAAATGTTCTGTTCTAATCAGTTCATTAATCTTTGGTCGTTGATTAGAATTTCCATCGTTTGGTGCTTCCACGTCTAAATAATCGATCGGTAGGACATTAATTCTTTCATTAAAGTTGATGTCCATTTGTGTGGGGTTTGGTACTTTGCATATTCCTTCTCTTGCTGTGGCTATGCATTCGGGAATCTCTACGTCTTCTTTTAATTTAATGGTTGGTATGAATACTTCGCCCTCGTCTATCGTTACTGGAATTTCCAGATAATTTTCGTATATAGGTGTTTTTTTTACCTGATCGTTTTTGTACTCTAGAAAAAATGGTATTTTGTTATTCTCGAGAGTAAGAATTCTGTCTTTGTAGCTAACGTTGGCTTCTAGTTTGTCTAGATCTTTTGTTCCTATAAGAACGTCGAACTTCTCATGCCAATGGACGATTCTCAGTTTGATTGGTTTCTCTATCTTTAATTCCGACAGTAAAGGGAAAATTAAATTTTGATCCGACTTAACCGTTCTGTTTAGACTTTTGACTGAAAATGGTTCGTGATAAAAATAATTTTTAAATCTTGAAGCAACGTTTAGGTTTATTATAGATTCGGTCGCACCTGAATCTATTAGTACCTTTAAATTTAGCTGTGGTAGGTAAAAGAAGGGTAATTTAGGTTTTGAACATATCGTGTTTAAATCTACTGTTGTTGGTTTTCCGAGGCTTGTATACGAAAATTTTTCGTTTTGAATTGTTTCGTAATCTATTTGCGAGTTGTTTTCACCGTAAAATTCGTATTCGTCTTCTTGATCATAGTTACTACCGTCTGCTATTTCTGCGTTGAATAATTCTTCTGAGGTGAAGTTTGGTTTATTCGCGGTTTGCTGGTAGTTTGTTTTTGGTTTGAAGGTGAACGCTGAGGTTTGTACGGACATAGGTGTCGGTTCGTAACGGTTCCTTTGAGGTGTGGGATCTGGTTTATTTCTAAAAAGTTGTTTTCCGGATGGAAATCTCGTTGTTTGTTGCGTAGGTTTGTTAATGTCCCCCGCAAATGGTTTAGGTTGAAATTGAGGTCGTTGGAAGTTATTTGGGTAATTATTTTGATAATTAAATTGAGAATTGCCCTGATAATTATTGTTAGGTTTAAAATTATGTTGGTAGTTAGGATGAGGGTTTCGCTGATTATTATTTTGCGCATTATTATGGTAATTCGGTTGGAAGTTATTTTGATAATTATTTTGAAAGTTATTTCTAGGGTTTGTTGTAGGTTTTGATGGTTGTGCGTAGTTTTTTATAGGTCGATTATCTTGTAGTTTCCTCATGTAATCGGTATAATTGTTTTCTTGCAGTTTGTTGTCATATAACCTACATTTATTTAACGCTCCTATCAGGGTTTTAATTTCGAAATTCATTAATTGAGATCTATAAGGTTCTAACAACCCTGAACAAAATACTTGCAACGATTGGTTTTGATATAGGTTACTTTTAAAATTAAACATATTTGCATCGTTTTCATGCAATTGTACAAATTGTAATAAATCATTTTGAGCTAGCAAAACTCGATCATAAAATTCGTTATAATTTTCATTTCGTTTTTGGAACGTATTACGTAAGGTTGAAATTAGGAGTTCTTCATTGCGTTGATCGCCATATTTATGTAAAAGTGCCTCTCTTATGCCCGGCCATTCCGTTTCGTTGTGAAAGTTTAAATAATCGCGAGCTTCTCTTTTTATTTTTGATAGAATAGAAACATTAAATAGGTATACTAACGTTGGAGTTAATCTATTTTTTAAGAACTTTGCTAAATTGTCAACGCTCGTTATGAAGGTAGACAGATTACTATCCGGGTAAAATTCTGGTAACGAGTCTGTTAGTGCAGTCAATTCCCGAGTAGAAAATAAGTTTACTGAGGGTTGAACAACTGGATCTACCGTCGGTGGTAGCATTGTGTTTGGCGTACCGGCAGGCATTCTTTGGTACGGTTCAAATCTGTTTTTAAAGCTACGCGTATTTTCTAAAGAAGCTAAGTTATCTTCTATCTCAACTTCAATTTCGTTTTTTATTGACATAACAAAAATGGCAACAAAACAGTAATAAAATTAAAATATTTAGGAAAGGAAAAGATTCAAAAACTTACAGAGGTACTTGAAGGGTTTGCATTCCCAATCTCGAATTCAATGTTTCGTTCTAGATGATCCTTTTCTTTTCGTTGCTTGTGATGTTTCCTTCGTGGGAAAGCCCTTTGGTTGTTGATTGTTTCCAAGGTGTTGAAACACGCCAAGTCCTGTTTTCTCTCGGTGTTACCAAATGGAGGTACAAGTTGACTCGAATTCTTCCTGAAGTTTATACCAAATGGAGGATGTCAGTCGTCTTGAATTCTTCCTGAAGTTTTACCGAATAAGATGCACAAAACTCGTAAAACAATCCTGTTCGCAGCGCCAGTTAAGAACACAGTATTGTGTTATTTATAAAAAAATATTTTATTGAGATTATAATATTACAAGTTAATTCACCTAGAGCAAATTATAAACTGAACCTTATATCTAATTTCATTCTTTTTGTTAACATTTATCTTAAGATTAGATTATTTACAGTATAAAGGTTTAATTATAAAGTTCATGCACTTCGTATTTGATAAGGTGCTTATCATCTTGTTAGTCACATAATTATATGGTTCACATTTCTCTTGGTCTCTACATCAGTAAAAGTTTCGACACATCTTCATTATTACTACTCTATACGTGATCCAGGCATTTTATTATTTGCACTTTAGTGTGCTCTTATTTAATATAACAATGTTTTCACCTTCCATTTTTCTCCAGAATACATGAGCATAAATCCTTCCCCGTTAATAAATTAAACATTTTAAACTTGATTATCCAAGCTCTGTGCAGCCTAAAGACCGCATTAGAATAATTTTTAAAATGATAATAAATAAAGAACCAATCGGAGGTTCTACAGAATTACGGACAGAGAGGACGTAATTAATTATAGACTTATAATTTCACTAGGAACAGCATACAGAAAAATTTTAATTTGGCAATTGTATATATTTTCATAATTGTAATGGAATAGAACTGGATTGGGTACTCTTCGTAATAAGGAGTAACATATACCCAATCCGATCGTAGTTATAATAATGTTTCAGTTTTGCTTTATTTGGAGTGTAATAATTATGTTTATGTATTTATTATATTGAATTATAACATATAAAATCATAAACCCAATGTGTCAGTAATGTCGCACCTGAAAATTAGCGTGACAGAATGTAGGAAGTAGAGAATGCATTGCAGGAGAATGTGAATGGATCAAGCGCTTTCGCTTCAAGAGTTATTAAGAAATATGTAGGTACGAATGTCGAGAAAAATGTTTTGTTAAGAGCATTAATGGAATGTGATGTTTTGACGGTTTATCAAAAAATAAAATCGGGTAAGTAAAAATCTTATATTTAAAACAAAATTATGTATTATAGCATTTCATTATTAATAATAATAATTATTATTAAGATTTTCTCTAATCTAATATTAATCTTCTAGTATATTATTCGAGTATAAGAAGGGACTGAAATGCAATACTAACCCTGAGGATGAAGTTAATTGGCACGAGGCGATAGCAGAGGGATTAATACACTTTAGACCTGTGATATATCTGGTTTTTTGAATTTTGAAAAATAAACACTTTGGGTGTATTTTCCCGAAATTTTGAATATTTATAAATTTTATATTTTATAAGATAAAATATTGCGATGTTAAAGTGTTTTAGCGTTAACAACTCATAGGTACTTACTGTATGTTATTGCCATTCATAATTATAAGCAAAATCTTATTTATTCTTTAGCTCCGACAACAATCACAATCAATCGGCCTCTCCGTTCTGAATTCACGTTCTGCGATGACCTTAAGAACAAACACCGAGATTGTGCCCGTCTGATCCGATGCAAAAATAATTTCAATCTTGTGAATGACGAAACGTGATTGAATAACAATTCTATTTTTAATTCAATAATTATAGAAAGAATAGAACCTGGTATCCTCGAATCGGTTAGGTCCTCTTTCGGTAACGATTCTCCAACAATGAATTATTCTAGCCTCTTTCTCCCTTAATTTACTTCATTTACTTCCATAGTTAAGTATTTCGCAAAAATTTTCACTAACTTGTATTTCTTTTTACCTTGTTAGCCTTGTTAACAAATATCTCAAATATCTATCCCAAATACTACAATAAGGGAGAAAATAAAGGTGGCTGTCGCTAGCCATCACGATCATAGATCGAATCGAGAAGAAAAGGCTAATATGGTATGGCCACCTAAATTGTATGGGAATGGACTCCTGCATGAAGACAAAGAAGAGGAAAAGTAACTTTTGAATCGAGAAGACGAGCTGGTGTCATTGATGTCTTGAAGTGGGTGGGTCCATCATAATCTAGGGAAATTCAAGCCATCCTAATATCTAAACGAAAACTACCCTCTGAGCAGTAACCCCTAATGGTCAGGTTGTCCCAAAATAGAAACCAGAGTCCGTCACAATTCGGAGATTACCTTTCCAGTTCGTTTAGCCATGATGATAATAGGCTAGCGCTCGATTTGTGTGAAGCCAGAGACGTAGGTTCTGAAAATACCTGGTAGCTTGGGGAAACTCAAAAAACAAAAATAGTAATTAAAATGCTTTAATTGACAATAGAATCTGAGAGCTGCTTTCACAATCCCAATAATTGCAATGTAATTTACTGTGAAAAGCATACACACAGTGGTAAATGAATAATTAAGCGTCGCAATAAAAAAATGCAGTCACCTTATATTTATTACAAGCACTCAAAACAAAACATTAACCGCACTATATGGGTAACCAACAACTACACAAACCAAAATTCACGTCGGTCAAAGGAATAGGAAAGAATAAAATTACTTACCTGAGCGCTTTGTAAGTTTACAACTTATAACAGTGGCAGGCACTTCCTTGCACTCGAAATGCGACGATTAGTTCCAAAAAGTGGAAATCTGGAACACTTCTTGCGAACAAACACTGCTGCAGATCTAAAGTTGGCTTGATGAACCGTAAGAGAGATGGAATGCAGTGGTAATAAACTCTAATATAAATTAATTCTGAATCGTCATTCCAAGCAACAACAATAGTCGATAACTCGTAGTTATGTTGTAACTTAACAACCAAAAACGTCACTACACGAATGGAGATGAAGGTTATTGTACGATTGTATTGTACGCACCAAAAACTGCGTAGTAATTTGCGTATACAGAGTTATCCAATTATCGCCAGATGTCTACAGTTACAAATAAAAACCAGATGCGGGAACTGGACAACTTGCCACAAACGAATTGGCGCGAAAAATAGAAGCCGTTGAACTAAAAATATTTGCCAACGCTCTAATTCGGCACTCAAAAAATCGTTGTAACGATTATCCACTTGGTTCTATATGGTCAGGGTAACCGATATTCCTGCGGGCGCCTTCAAGCCATCATACATGCCCGCAACAAAAGCCTGCAATATGAGATTCATTAAAATAGATGATTGGCTGCATTAAGAAATTGCAACCAAGTAAAAAAGAGGGAAAGATTTGTAACACGATATAAAATTTGGATCTTTTATATCACCAGTCATATTACGACGTGATTTCCATTCAATTATCTAAAAATTTGAAACGGATGAATTATAAGGTAAAACACCCACTAGTTGAACAGTTTTGAAAGTAAAACCTATTTCACTCTAATTTAAGCAAATAAAATTCGATTAATTTGATTAAAATATGTTATTTATAAAAATATAGATAGTTTTGCATATAATAGCAAAGAAAAAAGGAATAATTAATAAAATTATCATATTTTTACAAGGTTTTTAAAATATACTTCAAATGCAGCAGTAATTGAACAATCTATTTTGTAAAAATAGTATTTGTAAATAGTAAAAATCAGTCAAAATCAAACAAAAATCCAATCGATATTCTAAAGATACATTTGGCAACATTGATTTATTTATGTATGACAAACGTAATGGACAAACGTGATCATTTTATGTTAGTTTTTTCGAGTTCAAGTTCATAACCTAAAAACTGATTGCGCAGTTTACGGTTTACTCTAGATCGTGGGCAAAAGTAGCATGCTTTTATCGGCTATTCCACATGCCAACTTTCAAGTTAACAAAAATATAATTATTTCGATTTATAATTTAAAAAAACTTATAGAAATCAATTGCTAAATCTAGTTCCATTTCTTGCGGTGTTCAATTGCTGGGTGTTTTACCTTAGTCAAATTATCGACTACACGAGAAGAATTTCAACCTCAAAAGTGACCAATTTATTAATTGCTTTCCTAAATAAATAACAGAAGGAGATGAATTTGGTTAACAATTATGTAACCAAATATAGAAAATTAACCACAAAGGCGCACTTAAAATACAATTGGAACTTTGTGGTGGTTACGATGCCCTGTCCAGTTGTCATTCGCTTAATGAAAGTTGCCGTTTACTTTCACTTAATTCTTCTTTTTGTTGCAGTCATTTTATTTTACGCATTCACTTTCCTTAATCCCTTTTTGCTTCTCACTGTTGTCATCGCTGCTTTGGACCAAAAATTCAGCAATCCTAATAATATTCCTCAAATTTCTGCTATAGGAATCTACTTTATCTGCTTTTTTCGAAATTTTAAATTGGGAATTGTAGGCCTATTATTTATTTTTCATGTTTTTCAGCCATGTCAAGTGATCTGTGAAGACTCGCCATTCCTGATTGCACAATTTCACTACAATCCAATGCGACATTAAAAAGTTCCAAACATTAGCTAATTATTTCTCATTTGAAGTGCGGAATGCAATTTCAGAAACACCTTCCATTTACGTCGCGATCTCGCCCCGCTCTCTCCTACTTTTTTAGTTAATTTGGTCGCCATGTGTCTTGCCCTATGACACAACAGGTGCATATTCAACATTTTTCTTTTTAATTTTATTGTTTATAATTTGAGGGTTGTTTTACCACCAATTTATGCTGCTACTCACCGACGATTATGTTTTCCATTGTTAGTTCATTCCAATTCTGTGAATCTGTGTATTTTGGACAAAACCTAACTTTTTTATATTTTGTCATAAAAATTCGAAATTTTCAGATTAAAAGCAAAGCAATTTACTCTTCTGCACTGATTATATAAATTTTCATTCATTACCTTTTTGAATTAACAGTAATTCAAGGACCCTTGAGTTTCTCTTGTCTCTCATTGCATTTACTATGCTCAATAGGTATCAAGTTTTAGTGAAACATTGACACAATAACCTCTTGTAAAGACGAAGAACAACAAAACAAAATAGCAAGTTGTAGAAAAACCTTTCCATTCCTGTAGGATTCAAGCAACAGAAACATCTAGATCTTTAGGATCACCTTTGACTACAACGATGCCTATCTAAGTCCTCGATGAAAGAGTTTAGCTCATCGGGGTAGCTCGCAGATGCTTTTCTATCAGCAATAAATAAATTTTACAAATGTCTTTGGAAATAACACTACAAGATATTATTTAACTAGTAAATGGAATATTATTGTTGAAGTAGTTTGACAACAAAAGTTTACCAAACAAACAAAAGTAACAAATATTATTAAATTTTCTTCTCCAACAATAATATCGCATATTGGAAATTCCTTAGTATTATTATAATTATATTCATCTGTGGAGCTTTAATAGCGAAACACGTGTCGTAAATTATTTATTAATTGAACTTGTTTATATTTTGTTATAAATTTTACAGCATACCTAGAAATCAAAAGTTCAGTAGGTTTCTAAAAGTAGAGGCCAAGAAAACAAAATTATTTGTTTATAATCTGATAGTAAACAAATAAAAGTTTTAGAAAAGTTTTTATTGCTTAAAATATCATTTGAAAAATTGTCTTTTTTACGAAGTTTCTATTTATCTTATATCCTACGTGGTGGTGGAAGTTAACTTCAGAATCGAATCTGATATCTATGTTTTTAAATTCGCTCAAACAAATAATGGAAAAAAATAAATGAAAAGTTTTCATGATAATGGTTATTAAATGTTAGGGTTACTACCAGTACCCTGACTTTCCGCTACGTCGGTATTCGAAGGGCGCACAGAAATTTAACTTCAAAGGAAAACAACAATTTGAAGTAAATAGGAAACTTGGATGACCGCAGTTCTTAGGCTTCATACGTTTTAATGTAACAGACAGATCAATCCTATCACTAAATATGATCAAGTGCTAGTATAATTTGCATTTTCTGGTTGATGTTTGATTTAATTTTTTTAAGCCACATAAAATATGAACATCTATGGTGGTACCTTAACTTTTATAATAAATTCAAAGAATTCCTTTAAAATAATTGAATCCACCACCTTTCACGCGGAAACGATATCTTTAAATATCTTTCACGATAAACCACTATTTGAATGTCAGTGCACGAACCTCTGCTTAAGATCAGGATCATCAAAATCAACTCAAGTTTTATCTCCAGCGAAAATTCGATTGCTAATATAGATTATTGGATCTATGGTAAGGCCTCAACCTTCAAGTTCTAAATTGAGAGAACTTGAAGAGGCGTATATCCAAAAATGGATGTAAATAAAAAACGATACTGAAGAAAATATAGATTGGATTATCGTCACACAACGTTCAAGACTCGGCACTTCTGCAGTTCTCACTGCACCATCAACCATGTCCATTTCCTATGTTGTGACGTCACTGACATGTCCTGGTGTTGGTCGACTTCAAATAACTCTCCACTTTGCTTAAGTAATTGGTACCCTTGTAAATCGTTGTTTTCTTGAAGCAATTGTCACCACAACTGCCCCATTTCACATTTTTTCATTGATTTGTAATGAATTCAATAACAGCAGTAGGTAACATTTTTAAAAATTGATTACAATACCAGTTGTTTCTTCGATTGCATGAAATATTATACCTGAAAATAAAAAAAGATAAAGGAAAAATAAATATATCGATTTCCTTTTGACCCATTTCGCGAATTTAAAAATCTCCCCCCGTAACTTTAAATGTGAATTTTAACTCGTTTTTTATTTTCTGTTTTATTTAAGCCTAATTTAATGGTTTGGGAGGGCTTAAACTTTATAAGCAAAAAGTTCGTGATATTATAATATATTTTTTCCATTATTTTTGGGTCTACCCTAAAAACACGAATCTCATCGAATTTGAAGCGATAGTAGATAAACGCTATACTGTAGATAAACGTCTACGCTTTACTGAAGCTAACTTCCACCACGTTTTAGTCCTGCGCCTTGTTATCAAAATGGCGTCACGATATATTGTATTTTTATTAAGATAAATGTTTTACGTTCAATGAAAATACAATGTTACCAAAATATGGTAGCAAAACATTCTATAAACATTGTTCAGTGCTATGATACTTATAATGTGCTCTAAATGTTACATACAAATATATATTTTATTTTTAAGTTGTTTAAGTTTGGTGACAGGTATGTAAGTCCTTTTCTCATAATTTATTTTAAACAATTTTTTCTCAAAAATATTTATTTGCAAAAACTCGATTTTAAAAACTATTTACAAGAATAAGTAAAATTTCCCTAATGAAACTGTGGCTACAGTGGGTAACACAATTATTATTGATTGCAGCTTACGCTGGCGAAATAACCGATAGTGAACATCGCACCAAAGCTGCCACAGAAAAACTACCCGCACTTGTATGTTATAGATGCGATACTATGATAGATGGCGAAAAATGTATAGATGTAAAAGATAAAAATTCGAGTAGTGTCCAAGTTAACTGCAGTGATGATTCAAGAATCTGCCAGGTATGTTTTTCACATTAAGCTTTGTTCCTAAAAAATTCCTAAAATTCTTTTAGGAATTTTCGTCTTTTAAAATTTAAAACCATAGTATATTTTAAATGTTACTGAATAATTTTTTATATGAAATTTAATTTGGAAAATTAAAAAATTAACAAGTTAATTCAACAATAGATAAAATCGATTAAGTCCTTATAAGCTTTTAGGAATAATTTTCATTGCTGGAACGTTTTGAAGTTAAATTAGCTTTTTAATTTTTAAAATTTAGTTTTGTATTAAAGCAAATATATTGTATTATAATTAGTTGGCTTTTCTCAAATTTCTAGGAAATTATTCTTGAATTTAATTTTAAAAATATTTTTAATTGTCTCTTATACAATCTATTCATTCATTATCTTAAATTTTGCAATTAAAATATTTTTAATTAGATTTATTAGTAATATATTAACTACTTTTTTTCTTATTCAGTTTTTAAAACGCAGATCTTGAACCACTTTATCATTATAAATTAGAACCAAAAGTTAGCTTTAAGATTAAATTCTATGTTCAGTAGATATTGATTTGATGTTATGATTTACTTCAACGAAAGAATTTTTCATAATGAAAAAACAAAAAATATTGTTTAGCTATTATAAAATTTTTAATTTATTGTAATAGGTAAACAATTTTGCTGTGACAACACATTAATTTCCTATTTCTTAAGTTCAACTACCTAACCAATTTTAATTACTAGTTTGAATCACCAGTAGGAATAAAGACTAAATTGTGTTATGAATTTTTCTTGAAAAAATATTAGGCTAAAATTGGAGGGTTTTTACAGCTGCTTCAAGTTGGTCAGCTGCAATTAAGTTGTATTTTTCGATCCAACCGAATAAAAGTGACCTTTCAAAAATAATACTGTGGTAATTTAATTTTTATTTATATAACTACAACGTAACTAAATTTGAGTTTACAAAAACCTATTAAAGTTTAATTACCTCCCAGCTTAAATTAGTAGCTTTATGAACCTATACACTAATGAAGTTACGTCGTTCATAAAATTATTTAGTTATTAAATTTTTATTCATAACAAAACTTCAAATTACATTTTCACTCCATAAATAAACAATTTTGCTAAATTAAAAGTAAATAACATCCAGCAAAATTGTGGATGTACTGTAAGAAATAAAGTTGCAGCAACAAAAATTAAATTTGTTTGCATAAAAAGTGGTAGAAAAAAAGTTACACAAAATTTTTCTTTATTAATAAAATTGTTCATTTTGGACATTCACATGTGCAAAAACTGAAGAAAAATGGGAACCTGTTGCAAATACTCATTTTTCATATTCCTACATTTTTTGGAATATTGCACATTCATGAGACCGTAACGTCAGTATTTCCGTTTTTTTTACATAATTGTTGGTATATTTTATACACATCAAAAGTATTTTGGCCAATTATACATAATAGGCAAGTAAAAATGGAATTATAAATTGAACTACATCAGAACCTGAAGTATTTGATAGAAAAAATATTTTCAAATGATTGGACAAGATTACATTAAATTTGAGCCTAGCCAATCTGCAAATCTTTTTTAAAAAACCTGCCCCGACCTTGCACTAAAAAATGGCCAGTCGCATTCCATATTAAATAATTTTAATGTTTTAGGGTAGGAGAGGCTAATAATTTATATGCATGTTATTCGGCGTTTCGGTAACTTTTTATAAGTTTTGTCAGGAAAATTACATTACCTAATTAATATAAGATCAAATAAAAAATAACAGGAAGCAAACAATGTTTTGAATGATTACAATTCAAAGTAAAATCAGTAAAATAAAATTCAAATTTAAAACATCTTCATTTTTAAAATGTAAAAGATTCATTATTACAGAATTCACTAACTCAAAGAAATTTTTATAGAAATATTTTTTAATTATTATAATGAACGAAAACTTATCCTTATACGTCCGACAGAAGGAAAAGAAAAAATTATTAAGGGTGCGATTTTAAGGACTGTTCCAAAACTTCATTTACAGCTCAAAATTGTTTATAGATACAACGCTAATTTTGTTTTTTTAATGAAAAGAGAAGAATTTTCCGAAGGTCCTGCTATAATTTTAATTAGTTTTGATAACGAATTAACATTTTAATTAGGTTAATTAGCAATTTGGTATCGAAAGCACACAATTCATTAAAATTTAAAATATGTCACGACGTAGTTAAAATAGCAATCTTGAATATTATACTGCATTAAAATTGTTTAAATTTCAAGTAATTTAAGTGCTGCAAATGAAGCTTTGTTTCGAACATAATTTGAAACCAATGAAATTTATTCTAAATCTAGCTAACTACGCCACCTGTTGAAAAACTTGTCGTCAGGTGATAGATCGGGCCCTTAACTTCTTTTTAAATCAGAGCTTCGCGAATAATTCAATTTATTAAATTGCTTGCTTATTCATTTCATTAGAAAAAGTCTTAAAAATTCTCCGAAAATGTTTAATTTTAATGTTAAAAAAGATTAGTCTAATTTTACTGGTTTAATACTTCTCATGTTATATTTTATGATAAATTAGAAAAGTTGTGTATTTTACGAACAATATGGAAGGTGAAGCCTTTCGAATATTTGAAAACCGTATTGTTTCCAAACAATCGTTGTTTTCACACATCAAAGGCAGGCAAATATGTAAAATAAATTTAATTTTGTAACTTTTACCTTGCAATTTTCAGATTTTGATAAATTAGTGTGAAACAAATTACTACATTCAATTTTTTAAATAGAAAGACTTTGTAATTTATTTTGCTAAAATTATAAAGGGTTTGGCCGGTAAAGTATGCCATAGCATAAAGTATGCTAAAAATGCCCTTTTGGAATTTTATAGTAACTTTTTACAAAGTTTGTTATATAAAAAGACAGTCGTGTGCAAAATTTCACAACATTTTAATTTATTTCCTGTTGATTTCAGAAGGAAAAAAAATGTCTTTCCACATTTTTTCTTCCTTTTTTGCACTTAAAGGATATCCGAAAAATTAAAATAGTCCAGGAATATGAAAACAAGTTTATGGAATTCCTTCACAATTAAATTTAATGAAATAAGAAAATTTGACATAATTTTGGTTTAGAATCCTAGAAATTAATATACAGCTCCACCAACGTTAGAACCGACTTTAGGGGCGTGTCAGGCGCTGGTAAAATTAAAAATGTACACTCAAATGAAGAAGTTTCTCAGCGCGAATATTTAAAATCCATAAATTATTTTGTCAAATTGCAGTCACGAAATTTATTTTAGATTTATTTTTATTTTATTTATTGTAGACAATAAAGCTCAAATAGAAATAACACGAAACCGAATAACACAAAAATCCACGACAAATGTAAACACATGCAATGATTTGTAACTTTTACAACAGAATGTACTTGAAAAATAACTCAACGTTCATTGGTTCATTCGAATTTTTATCAAATTAGTTGGCATATTTGCCGCGTCCTTTCTAAGCTTGGTGGAGCTGTAAAGAAAATCTCAAAATTCCACCTGTAGTGCATTCAAAAATATTGTAATTTTGAGAACAGGGAGATGCTTTAACTTTGCGTTACGGTTAATAATTTCATAACGTATTTGTGGAGTAGTCGGTGGAGTTGTGGAATGGTTAACCTTGGACATTCGGTTCGAACCTCCAAACAAGAGTTTTTTTTGTACTTCTGCTGATTGAGCAAATGTACAAATTAAGTTAATTAGTGCAAAAAAACAAAATAAAATTTTGTTGGGACATTTTATACCAGCAAGGATTTAGTTTAAAATAATTTAAGGAAAGCATACTCTTTCGCTTGGATAAACAATAAATTACTGTAAAGATATATTTCTTCTTGAAATGATCTTATAATTAAATAAAATTTTATTCAGAGAATAAATTGCATAATTAATGTAGAAAAACAGTTTTTTTCTTCTAAAGTCAACAGGAACTAAATTGAAATGGTGAAATTTTGTAGTACAGTACTGTTTTATTACATAACATAATTTTCTTATCTTCAAGTGACCATTTAATTTGTTCAAGTTATATTATTACCGTGCAATAATTATAAAAAAAAGTTATAATTAATTTCATTGTACCTACATCGCGCTAATATCTCGATTTGACTTCGACATATTCGGTATATGATTACCGATTCGAAAATCCTTTACAATTAATTAAAAAATAATGTAACTTATTAAATTCAAAGTAACCGCATGTAACGAAAACCGGTAAGAAAATTGAAACAAAATAATATTTTAATAATTTAAAAAATGTCAAAACCAGCTACATTTGATTTTGTTGATATTAGTTTAATATATAAGTAGGAAACCAAAAGAATAATTTATTACGCAATGGGGGTGAGTTCTATATTGGTTAGTAACTTCGGTGAAATTCAGTCATTTCATTCTTGAAATCCTAATTTCGATAAAAAATTGAGTGGTCGGGCATGTTTGTTTAATTTTAAATTTTTTCTTAAACGAATATAATGCATAAAACATTGGTGCATTAGTCGTAAATAGTTTATTTTTGAATAAATATCGATCACAAAAACCTTATTGCATGATCACGGTTTTGGCTTTAACACCTTTAGATTTAGCTTCATCAGATGCACACTGGCTTTATTCTCCTGAATTCCGATCTGTTAACTGAATGAAAATATACCGCTATAAATTAATGTCATTGTATCCAGAACAGAAATAAAGCTAGCTTTATTTTATAGTCTCCAATATGTTTTTGACAATGGATGATTTTGAACGTTATAAAGTTTGAGTTATGCACTGTGAAAAAATAATTCATCTAATTTTATTTATATCACACCCTAAGTTATCTAATCATAGCTCGTATATTAGTATCCAAACTTCTTTCGGTCATCCGTCAAATTTCAGACTCATCACAAAAAGCGATATTTTTTGTAATAATTAAAAGCTAATAATGATAGCTTAGACTGCATTTTTAATCTTTTAACTTGTACTTTCCAGGGAAATTTAACTACGTATACATTTTAATTAAAAACTTTTAATATCTTTACTCAAATTACAGCTTAGGAAATAGAAAAAATTTTACATTGAGAATAAAAGTTAAAAACAAATTTTCATTACATTTTTAGCAACGAGCGAAACAAAGTCGCCTATACAAATAGACAAAGCTTTGTTTGTCTACTTTACCAGTAAAATAATACCTACTCTACCCATGTTTATCTTTATTATTTATTTTAAATATTCGTTTGTTCAGAAAATTTATAATAGTTTACCTTATATATTGTATCATAAATTATCAATACCGAGCAACTTATTTGAAGAACATTTACTACTTATTTTTCATCAATTATTTTCAATTTATGATTTATTTAAAAATAGAGTAAACCTCGAGTTTCCCCAATGTGTCGAGGCACTTTAGGACCCAGGTCAAGGAAGCTCCAAGTCCCAAATTTGAAATTGGATTTTCCGAACTGTAGCAAGCACACCACTCCATCGATAGGGAAAATTTCTCATCCTATGAGTAGGCAACACCTAAAAATCGTAATGTTTTTAAACAAGTAATTAATAAAAAGTTTATTTTATTTTATGAATTATTCGTCAATCATATTTTATCAGTGTCGCTTTATAAAATAATTAATGAGATTTGTCTTTTATACAATGCAATGCACTATCATATAATTAATTTTTTTCGACTTAGTTTTCGCTTTTTCGTAAAATTTATTAAAACAACTTATCATGCTGGCTGTGTTATGTTCACATTGTTACAGCGGGAGTTTAATATCACATGACAAACATAAATTAACAATGTGTTAGACACCAGAAACGGAATATTTTCGAAATGCAATATTGTATTTCGGGGTAGAAAACGAAAACCATTTTAGCAATGCGTCAAAGAATGGTAATGTGAGTAAACTAAAACTTTTCACATGTTTTATTGCCTGAAGTATATATGGGGGCTGCCATGTATCAATATATGGTAATAAGGAGTAAACATATTGAAGTTACAATAAGTTATTTTTGTTTATTATTAACAACTTCAGTTTTCGACAATGAAATGTACATTAACTTTCAATCATCATTGAAATGCTATGGAATTAGATTAATGGCCGAGTACGAATTACATACACTGCAGCTTTTTATTGGAAACCTTGAACTAAATAGTAATCAATTAAAAGTTAGTTTGATATGTTTTTGAATCGTTAAAACATCATGGTCGAGTTTATCACAGATGATGGATGGAATAACTTCTACCACAATGATAAGATACTTGATCGGTTAAACAGTAATTTTAGGGGTCGTCTATAACGAGGTGGGCAAACAAATATTAGAAAATAGAAAAGCTCAGGTAGTAATTAGGTAGATAATAGGAATAATTATATGTAATGAAACTTATTTTTTCAAATGAATGATGGTAAAAAGTGTTTTGCCTACCTTATCCTTTTTAGAATCTAAAAAAGGATTTAAAGATGTTTTAAAACGTTGCAAAAGTTCAAGTCCCTGTAGGTCTAATTTAAACCCAAAATTTCGACCTAGTAAAACCCAATAGTTGCACCTGTAAAGTGCCTATTTGTTTTTTCGTATATTCTCTCAATCTTTTGAGGATTACTACTGACAATATTTTATACGTAGTAGTGGGGAGCCTTCCATGTTTGCTGTACCAGGTAACACAATCTCTCATGTGGCTTGCTTCCCCCGTTTTTAATGAGTTCTGCAGATATTTCATCCTTTCCGGGAGCTTTTCTATTTTTCAATTTTTGGATTGCTTTCATAATTTCTTCATGAGATGGTATTCACGCCTCTTGTGTGTCCCTAATTTTGTCTTCTCGTTTACTTTCTACTGGTTATTCATGTGTGTTTAGTAGCTTTTGAAAATGGTGTGCCCAAATATTTTTTATTTTATCAGTGGTGCTAACTACATTCCCCTCTTCATCCTTCATGTTTTTGCCTCCTCAAAAATTGATAAAACATTCTCGTATTATTGAAGCTATTATTTGTCTCTATATCCAACATTTGATTAATGATCCAATCGTTTTTCTTTTGTTTACACATTTTGTTTGCTTCCTTTATACTCTTCTTATATTTATCTTAGTCTTCCTGTCTTTCAGTTCTCATCCATTCAATTATTTTATCTGCTTTTCTTTTACCACATTCCATGCAATCGTCATCGAACCATTCTTTAACTTTTTACTTTCTTTGTTACCTATTACTACTTTTGTACACTTTTTTATGCTTGATTTTATTTCTATCTCTTGATTCGTGTTTGTGCTTATTTATTTGTTATTAATCTCCTCGTCAGTTCTTTCATTATAAAGTTTTCTAATTTTACCACTATTAAATTTCTCTGTTGCAAACTTTTTGTTGTTATTGTGCGTGTCCCACCGCGTTTTATTGCTTTCCATCTAATTTTTGCCATCACCATGTAATGGTCGGTGTCCACATTGGCACCTCTGCTGTATGATCTCACATCTTTTACTCGTGCTTCGCCCTTTTTGGTTATCAGGACATGATCGATCTCTTCTTTTTCATTAGCCCTTTTCCGCCCACGGCTGGACATAATCCTCTCCATATTATGGAGGTTTTTGCCCATAACTCACCACGCTGGCCAGACGGGTTGGTGAGTAGTCCGCAGATCGATTTTGGACTATAGTTGTTTTACATCCGGTAGCAGCTTGCTAGCCTAGCATTCAGATGTGCTTGCAGCCCTGTTTTTTTGTTAAAGTTGGCAATTGGTCAACTCAGGGGGACCGCCGGCTCAACGTGCCCTCCGAAGCACGGAGACTTGGTCATAAGAAAGTTTGACTCTCCCCGGGTTTGAACCTGGTACCCCACATTAGCATCCAACTGCGTTACCTGTAAGGCAATGACCGCCTCTTGATGATCGATCTAGGTTTCCTCAGTCCTTTCTACCCTTGGCCACACCCATGTTACCATATGTATTTTTCTGTGTATTTTCGTACTACAAATCAGTGAGTTCAATGATTCCGCTAGAGGCCACATAGCATTTTGCCATTTGTTGCTAGTCTTTTCGTGGATTGTTTGTTTACCTCCTACCGAGTTCATATAGCTTTCTTTACCAAATTTGGCGTTAAAATATCCTCGTACTACTAGTATGTCCTATTTGGCTACAGTTTCGCATAATAGTACTTCCAAGTTATCGTAAAAATCTTCTTTCAGTTCTTCACTACTTTCTTCCGTTGGCCCATATCCATTAATAAATGACACATTTGGTTTACATTCAACTCTCAAGTGTGCAAGTTTTCCATCAATTGCCTTGAATGGTCCCCCTTTTTACTAATCTCTTCGCTACTATGAAGCCAACACCATTTCTTCCTTGTGTATGTTCGCCGAAAAAACACAGGGAGTAGTTTTTCTTGTCTATTTCGCCCTGGCCCTTCCATCTCAACTCATGTAGAGCTACCACGTCTACCCCATATCTTAACAGTTAGCCTGCTGCTTCCTCCATCTCCGGTCTTAACAATGTTCACGTGCATACATTTATCGTGTTTTTCTTCTTTCCGATCATTTTTGGGGCCAGTTGCATTTGCTTTTATTTTTCCTTAAGCGTAAAATTCCATTTACTAGGCCATGTCGTCGTGACTCTCTCATCTTTCGTGCCTGGAGCTTCCAGTTAAAACTATCACATTTTTCATTTATTTATTTATTCTGTGTTTTTTTTTCTTATTTTGTCCAAATTGTAACCTGAAATATACAATTTTTTAAAATTTCAAAATTTCAAAAGAAAAATTTTTTTCATAACGAGTTGATTGAACCAAACTATTTTAATTTTCTATTCTCTTACGATATGTGCACTTTGATATCTGAGAATGGTTAAAACATTACATTCAACAGCGCAGACACTGGAGCCAATTGAAAATCATAAGAAATCGATCAAATACACGTATTTTCAATACCATGTTATGATTCAGGTATATAAATTATGAACATTACCTTGGTCGCGTAGATATCTCTAATAGACAAATTTTTACAGCTAAAACCGCAAAGCACAAAAATACGACTTTTCAATTGCTTGATTTTGCGTGGAGCGGAAATGGCGCGTACTAAAATTAAATCCTTATGGATTTTGGTCGTTGGAAGCCTAAAGAACATTTCCACAAAGTTTGAGCAAAATCTAAAATAGTAAAGCAACAATTTTTATTGTTTTTCGATGATTTCATATAGCGCCACCTATTATTTTTTTTGGCACAAATTTCGTCCGGCAACATCCAAAATTTAATTATTTAAGTCTTTCTTAACTTAAATCTTCAATCAGAATGCGGTCAGCGGTTTTTTCATACGGGATGTCTCTCAGCGCCTGCACTACTAGCCAGTTCCAGTATTCCGCTATCTCTCCAAATAAGCATCTTATCAAAACCTAATCCTTCTTGCCATTCCATAGATCTGGACGTGCCTTGTTTTCATTGATACACTGGGAAACACCTGTATGCGATTTTCAAGCACCTTTGCGTTGCAAAAACGAATGGAATCTCGTTAATCCATTCATACCTGTCATTGACCACCACCACTTAAATGGCTGTAATTCGCGAACGGTAAGCGCAACAAATTCGCGATTGCAGCAACTAATTAGCCACAAATTCTCCATATTGCAATGGAATTTACCCTCTCTTTAAATTTAACTAAGAAAAAAATTACGTTTGTTTTCTGTAATTTTTAAATTTCTATCATGAATGGGTTTACCACACATACGCAACGCCTAGCCAGCGCTATCGCCTATGCTATGCCTTCTTATCACAAGCGACCTCGAAAACTTTTCCAAATTTTTAATTTTTTTACCAATTGATATTTAAGATAAATCTAGATTATTCAACATTGGGGATGTAAAACTAAAATAAAAATATTACTTTTCACTTTTAATAACTTTAATTTTTATTCAACACCGGTCAAATCGTTGACAAAAATTTTCCTCTTGCAAAAATTACGTCCTCCCCACTCGGGGATTTTAGCGCAAGCCTCCTACCGATCATCAGGCGCTCTGTCAGCCTCACCGAGAGCCACAGCCGCCGCGAAAATTCAAAATATTTCAAAATAAAAATAACTCCTATTAATGAACAAATTGGTTGCTTCCTCATTCAAAAAATAACGTGACAATATATTTTTTTAGGGTTTGCAAAAGTGGCGGCGCTAGTTTGATGTGGGTTCGTCCTTTTGCATATTCCACAATAAATTTGTCCTGTATTGCTTTTTCCTTATTTGTTAAATCGTTTTCTATAAATATCTTGCTTTATTTCAATTTTGGCTTGTTTTCCAATACTGTTAGTTAAAATAAGCAATGGCAGTGCTTATCTGCGATCAGGTATGAGATGACGTAATACCACAGTTTCGTGGCACTGACTATAGTTACCTAGCGCACTTGTTGATTACGTAAAGCATCGCAGAATTTATCCAATGTTGGATAACCTGTCAAAATATATCCTATAGTTTGAAGGGGTTGAAAATCAATAATTTTTAAATATGCAAAGAGTAAAGAATAACACATAGCCTCACATTTATTTGAATAGCTTAACAAGGAGATTAACTAACACAAAAATTATAAATTTTTAAGAGTGAGAGATTGAGTTAGAATTATGCTCTCCCACCCGCAACTTTATATTTGCACTTTTGCAAATTGATTTTTTAGAACAAACCTAGAACTTGAAATTCCACGAGACAGAAAAAACAGATTTTCCACAAAACAGATTAATTTTACGAAATAAAATTTCTTACATATCTGAATAGTTTCATTTAAAATTCTAATTTGACTGGAATGTACTTGTACTGGCAACATTGAAATATAATCGATCAAAGAATAATTCCTTTCGATTTGTCGTAGAACTTATGTCACCTTTTAGTTAAATTTACAATTTAGACATTATTTTTGTAGAAATTGGAGTAGCAAAGTCTGAAAAGCCGGTGGCAATGTTTTCGATTAAATCAAAACAAAAATCACAAGAGATGGTACCGCAAGCGATTTTTTGAGTTGACACAAAATTAAATGCTTTATTTTTACCCAGTTAAAGATTAGAGATATTTCTTTTTTGTTGTATTATATTTTATGTCCTGGTTTATTTTTTCTGCATGATGTCAAGCCACAACTAAAGTAATTTAATATTTTTTATCTTGTTATGCTGTTATCTTATTATGCTGTTATCTTGCATGCATGGTACAACTTTTTCTATATTTATAAAATATTATAATTAGCAATAATCCACCTACTTCCAATTATAATTAACTTGCAAATTATATGAACCAATAGGTTGACTGTGATTGTGGAAAGTTTTCGGTAGATCCGTTATTAGTATTATCTTGAAAGTGCCTCTAAATATATTATAATTATAAAATAATTAAACCACATAATTATTATAATGTACATACATTCAAGACACCATGAATATTAATGAATTTATCATCTTCACAAAGCTCATTTTATATTCCTACATAGTACGCATACTTACAATGTAATATTTTGTTATCCAAAATTCATAATGTCTAATATTGTTGAAAAACCCGAAGGATTCATAATTAATATTTACGTAACTAGTTATGAAATGGCAGATTTACTCAACCAAGTGTTTGTGAATTTTCTAATCACAGTGATTGACTCATTTGAAAAATGTTTTTATCTCTGTTAATTTAAAAAATTTTTACAGTGCGTAATTTTAAGATTTGTTTATATCATCGAAAATTTTCTCTTTCGTATGAAATTTCGAACATGTTGATATGGATCTGTTTGAAAGTTTAGGTAAAACAGTAACAGATGGTATCTCCAATGCTAATAAGTAAGTTTAATAAAGTTTCAACTGCTTGTATATCTTTGAATGTAGTAGGTTAGTTTCCAACTATTCGAAGGTTCCACTAATAGCACAACGAATTCTCTTACTAGCATTGCATTGTTTACATTTGCACATTTAGACACTACATTTTGTTGAACTAACATTATAATACAACTACAGAATACTAACACTACCTAATTCAATTTAAACTTTTTGTTTACGATTGCTTCTCCAAGCCAAACTGTTACAAGTGTTAGTACTTAATTGAAGGGCCAAAACTTAGATCTTCATAATCAAACATAACCGCACTTTCTCAGTCTCACACTTGGGTCTAGGGACGACTGCACCAACGTCACTTAAGAATCTACCGGACATAGTATAAATTAAATAGATTTTAAAAATTGGCTTCATTCAGAAAGATATTGAATTTTAAGTAGAAAATTGTTTTCAAATTAAACTGATTGATAAATTTTTGAATTTGAATATTGAGAATGATAATATAGGACTGAGTACATTCACAAAATTCAAGATACGTTAGGAGTGGGTACATAATAGTAAGTAATTAATTTATTAAAACTAACAAGATTTAAGCAACATTCATGATTTAGTTACAAATAATGTCAATTTTAATTAATTAATTTAATCTACTTTATTTAATTTGATGAAAGTTACTTACTTTTAATTAGAAAACTTCCTTTTACAAAGGTTTACATTTTACTACATGCTTGAGTAATTTTACGGCTACTTTTGCTTTAGAACAAACACTTGACGCCTTTCAGGGCGTACCAGTTTCAGAAATTTAAATAAAGTTATCTGCTCTAGACACTGTCTAAAATATTTTCCTTTACTTCGTAAGTATTTCAAATATACAAAAGTAAACTTCTTCAAATGTTAACTTGGGATTTTATTTTATTATGCTTAATACTTTATAATATTTTACAATAAACATCTGTTAAAAATTTTATTTAAGTCGACTTAAATAGTACTTTTAACTATATGTTTGTCTGTCTGTTGTCTGTTTTTAACGCTATTTAGAACTTGTGATTGGTTCCTTTATTCTTACCAACTCAAAACAGGTTTGCACGTCTATGATTGGCCGTTTATTTATTACCAACTCACCTTTGTTTGATAGTATCCCAATCGAGTTTAAACTAAGCACTAAATATAAGATTAAGGTGGGTGCATCAAATATTTTATTAATAATAGATTTCCCAGGCTGTGAAAATAAATGTCGTACGTATTTTGTTTTTAAATTGGTAATAAATAAATGACCCAATCATAGATGGATTACAGAAAAGGGCAGAGAATTGTGCTTAATTTATTTACAGAGAAGTGGTTACATTTTTATTGAAAATTATGTAGTAACTAGCTGTTGCCCGCGACTTCGTCCGCGTGGAATTCACTTTTTTGAGCGCAAACCTTTTTCCTTCCGTCTCTATATTCTATTCTCTACTCCAGCGCACAGTGGGACGAAACATCGAAATCGTGCCCAAAAATCCGAAATCCGAAAATTGGATTCGGGGAATTTTGACCCTTGGGTGGGGTAGAGAAATGATTAGTGCATCCGAATCTCGAAGGGTATGGTTGACCCTTTCATACCTGGCTCGATACATTAGTTCAAAGTCAGCCTTCGTTGAGAGTGCACGCGGCGAGTGAAAACGTAAGGAATAACAGTGAACTTCAAAGACCAATAACTCGAAAGTGATTAAAGCGATTTTAATTTTTCAAAATGGATTCTACTCCTGCAGGTATGTAGAAAATATTTCTGTATAAGTTGAATTGAAAAGACATGTTTATCTGCTTGAAATACGACCATGTTCGGTACCCTCCGAAGACGATTTGATTTTTTTGATTTCTACTTTCACGTAGATAAAAAGTAGAGAACTCCAGGAGACTCCACCTTCATTCAAGTTTGAGGCTGTAGATCAGTCTATCAGCTATCGAAAACGCTTTAGATTGCCTGCAGAAAGTTGCTGAAAAGCGTAATTTTTAGCATAGCTAAATAGCATATTTATTATTAATTATAGCATAGCGAGGGAACTTATAATATAGTCGCGCATGACTAACAACGGTAAAAACACAGTGGAGCCTGCTCGCTGAAACCTACTTACCGGTTTGAATGTTTTTATTGAAATACGAGCTTCGTTTGTTCTCGATTACGTTAATTCATGTATTACTTATTATATTATTAATTATATTATAATATTAATTATAATAATCGAGGTACAGTAGTACAGTTATTCCAAAGTCACATTGTTCATGATGAATTATATTCATGATTTGATTCAATAAATAATTAATTTCAGAAAGAATTTAGTTTATCCAATGAGTTCGATGGTACTTTATTCATTGTCATTTTCATATGCAAATCAATTTTCAATTTTCTGTGGCTTTCTTACAGGGTCTAGTACCGACGACATTTTACTATACACCCGGAGGGAGGTTTTCGTTATTGTAAAAGGACGTTTGAATGAACCATTCGCCGATTTATTGGAACACCTTTCAGCCGAAATTTTCAAGAAGAGTGGACGTTCGGTGCTCATTCGAAAGAATATGAAGAAGTCTTTTTCAACCCTATTCGCCAAAATGCGAGCAAAGTGGCAATCGGTCTGCAGGCGTGAAGATACCTTTTTCAAGAATTATGAGGAATGGCTCGATGGGCTCGTGTCCTTACCGGTACTTGCTCTTTCTCAGAAGACACCTGCACTGACCGCGACCGCTGCACGTGGTCGCCCTTCTAAGGACTTCGAGTCATCAAGTGAAAAATCTAAACGAAGGAAGACCGAAGAAGTCCGTGCAACGTTGACTGCGAGCGAGTTGGCATATGCTACTCAAATGAGCCTTCGATCTTCAGGACAACTGGATGCTGCGAAAGTTGTGAAGGATGCAACGCAGACGAGTCCAGCGAGAGCTTCAAAGTATCGAACAGCTTTCGAAAAGAAACCCGAAGAACCATTATCTGCAGATGCTGCGCTTTCCTATTTGGTTGACCGTAAATTGTCGAAGAGTGACTACCAAGCACTGAGATCACTGAGTATTGAACATCATTGTAGTCTGATTCCTCCGTACTCGAAAGTAGCAGAAGCCAAAAAACTGTGTTATCCACCCCATACGGCTATTACTATTACAGAGAGCAAAGCAGAAGTTCAGTTACAGGCTTTGTTGAACCATACTGTTCAGCGTATTCTATTACTTCAACGTGAAGTTATTTCGAGTATAGCTGACGAGAATGTTAAAAAGATGACCCTCATTTGCAAGTGGGGCTGTGACGGAAGCTCTGGACAAAGTGCATACAAACAGAAATTCGAAGATGACAGCATTTCAGATACAAGTGTGTTCTTCACTTCGGTTGTGCCATTACAACTCGTATCTGTCGATTGTGAATCGAATGCTGAAATTGTGGTTTGGAAAAACCCTAGGCCTTCATCTCCACGATTTTGTAGACCACTAAGATTACAGTTTCTGCACGAAAACACGGATTCAACAGCCGACGAAGAACGCTACATCAATGACCAGATAAAGATACTTGTTCCTTACGAAACAATCATAAATCAGAACGAAATCTCAGTTGAATTCCAAATGACATTAACAATGATCGATGGGAAAGTTTGTAACGCATTGACATCAACGAGTTCGGCTCAACGTTGCTACCTATGTGGAGCTACATCCAAAAATTTCAACGACATCGATGCTCTTCTCAAAAGAACAGTCAACAAAGAGAATTTCAAGTTCGGACTATCTACATTGCATGGGTGGATACGTTTCTTCGAATGCTGTTTACATTTGTCCTACAAAATGAAAATAAAAAAATGGCAAGCACGTACTGAGGAAGAAAAGCGGATTGTACAAGAGAGCAAGAGGGTTGTTCAAAAGAGCTTTCATACGCAGTTAGGACTAATCGTCGATTATCCGAAGCCTGGATTCGGCAGTACTAATGATGGGAATACAGCTCGGCGCTTTTTCGAAAATTCAAAGGTGTCTGCTATGATAACAGGTGTCGACGAAGAATTAATCACACGCTTCTACGCTATTCTGCAGGCTATTTCGAGTGGCCATGCGATTAATACCGACAAATTTAGAGAATATGCGTTAGAAACTGCACGACTATTTGTACAGCTTTACCCGTGGTATTATATGCCTACTTCGGTGCACAAACTTCTCATCCATGGACCAGAAATAATAGCTCATGCATTATTACCAATTGGCCAACTATCTGAAGATGCTCAGGAAGCTCGGAACAAGGACATCAAAAGTATCCGAGAAAATTTGTCACGAAAGTGTTCGAGATCAAAAACAATGGAAGATGTTTGGAACCGGCTGATGGTAACATCTGATCCGTACATTACCAGCATCCGTAAATTGCCACAGAAGAAAATGCGTAGTTTATCTGCGGAAGCTGTAGAATTGTTGATTCCACCTACAATAACGAGTCAATCTACAGTAGAAACGGATTCTGAATTTGACGACGATTCTGACGAGGAAATTGTATTCCACTAATTTTATAAGTTTGGTAATTACCGTTTTGGGTCGGCCATTTTGTTTTTGAAATTTTTGACTCTGGATTCGTAATCAGCGACCTCAAAAACCCCCGAGTCCAGACTTTCACCCGAACTCATTGGGTTTTTGAAGGAATTAATTACCGTTTTGGGTCGGCCATTTTGTTTTTGAGATTTTTGACTCTGGATTCGTAATCAGCGACCTCAAAAACCCCCGAGTCCAGACTTTCACCCGAACTCATTGGGTTTTTGAAGGAATTAATTACCGTTTTGGGTCGGCCATTTTGTTTTTGAGATTTCTGACTCTGGATTCGTAATCAGCGACCTCAAAAACCCCCGAGTCCAGACTTTCACCCGAATTCATTGGGTTTTTGAAGAAAGTTTTTACCGTTTTGGGTCGGCCATTATGTTTTTGAAATTTTTGACTTTGAATTCGTAATTAGCGACCCCAAAATCCCCCGATTCCAGACTTTCATCCGAATTCATCGTGTTTTTGATTTTTGGGCACGATTTCGGTGTTTCGTCCCACTGTGCAGCGGTCTCTCTCCTGGTATGTTGTCCACAGTTTCTCCATGCAGTCCTGTCCTGCACGCTCTCTTTCCACTCATCCACCTCTACAGCTCCCAAATCGTACCTCGCTTGTTACTCCTGGCTTCAACATTACTCTGGCACTCCATCCTCCAACTCCCATCAGTTGTAATACGGGTTTTAAATATACAGTTTTAAATTATAAAATTGCGTTGAGCAATTTAATTTCCTTCAGAAATTATATTATTTTGAGTTGCAACATGTATGCAAGCTGCGAAGTCTATCGTACTCCAACCATCCTAATTGCACCCATAGAACAATGCGCCTTGTGTAGACCCTAGCGTCAGTTCTCTTAGGATGGGATTTTTCTTGAAGGCTTGCTTCAAGATCTATCTTTTTAAATCGACCAAATATAATTTTAGCTCGTGATATTTTTACCCATTCACTCTAACATATATCCTCTCCCTTTGGTTTTAAATAGGAAAGGGTTCATATTCCCACTCTATATTTGAATTTTACCACGATTTTTGCTTGTGAAGAGACCAGTAAGTCAGTGGAAGTCAAGTTGTTCACGACTAACTGCACAGTTTTGCTGTACGACCTACTCTAGGTCCTGGTTTATAACCTTGACCGATATCGACTATAAGTCGGAAGTGAGGGTTAATCACCCCGTTGGACATCGAGTTAGTGTAATCTCTATTTAACATCTTTTCGTGTTGAGGTGTTGTGAACTTAAGTTAGTTGAAGTAATTAATTAATTGTTTATGTGGATCTCTCGAAGCGTCTACCGTGCGTTTATCGTTTATATAAAAGATTCCGCCATCGATCATTGAAATCGGAAATCATAAACGCTTCGTTAAGTAAATCCAATAAATTAGTCACCCGGTGAAATATTTACTCCTGCAAAGGCATTATTACTCTCAACGTTAACATTTTCATCTATGGTCACCACCGGACAAGTCATACTTGCATCTCCATCTATTGTACCGTTACCTGCCGAAGATCACCTGTACGCTCCGCTACTTCAGCTTCTTTCCTGTTGGCACCTGTATCTGACACACCTGACTGCGTTGGAAGCGACAATACCCGCTTTAGCTAGAGGTCGCAGGAAATATATTCAAGTAAGTCGAATTTCTTTAAGTGCTGGCGGATTCACTTTCGATTTACGTGCAATCGTGCGGGATTGACAACCTAACTCGAACGAGAAGTTTATTGTATAACCATTATATAATCGTACCATTTAGCTTTATTAGAAATATTATCTACGTAATTATTAAGTTATTAGTTGTAATTCAATCATTCAAATACATCGAATCTACCGTGTATTTTGTCTGGTTATCTGATCCACTGCCCCTTCCGGGTTTGTCGAGGTCAGTATCAACTTGCTCAGTCCATGACCTACCGCAGTGTACCTAAGATTAAAGGATGGTCCGGACTGGCCCTGTTGGATTTATTTTATTTATTCAAACTAACGTATTTAGTGAGTAAGTTAGGTATTTTTCGTCGCCACGTATCAATTGTTCAAGCAGGAATAATTATTATAAGAACCAAAGAAGGCTTTATTGTCTTTTGTTGTGAAGCGTATGCTTCCTGTAATTTTGTTCCACGGTGTTATCGCCAATATATTAATTGACCACAATTTTACGACTTTTTATTATTCACCATAGTTTGTTGGTAGTATTTTTGTTGCATGCTGTGTGTTTTGTTCCAGACCTACCTCAAGCTAAAGCTAGTAGTCCACCGACTCCTTGCAATACGGTTAGTATCTCGTGTGGTGCAGTTATCAGGTGCAGGCGTGAATCAACCGAGCACTCTGGTACCCTTGTTACCCTTATTTGACTCCCTTGAAGATTCTGGCGCCCACTACTCCCTTTCTCGATTTTGATGCACCCTCGAAGCAATTTTTAGTTACACCTACACCCCCCCTCAACCCGCGCCCAGTCCCGCGAGTAAACCGGCACCATTACGTTTTGTTACAAACTTCAGAGGGTAGGGGACGCTTCGAGAAATCCGACGGTAACACAGTTCCCATTTCCGGCTACCTCCACCTCTCGTACTCTTTGTATCTTCCTCATTTTCCCTTCTTCTTTCCATTCCGTTTGACGTTTCATTTCTCTCTCTCTACTCGCGCTAGAAACGACAACCCAAATCAACTTTTCGGAGGTTCTCGTTCTATCCTAACCTATCTCACACTTTTATTTTTTAATTTCTAAAAGTTTATACTTTTCCTTTCTAAATTAAATTCCATGCCTCTGGACAGTAGACCCACCGGTTTAGGCTGTGCTTTGGAAACTTGAAGGACGTCGACAGTGGGAATCTTGTTAATCCATCCATTCGCGCGCGTCACCACTAATTAGATATTAGGTGATAAATCCCATATTTGTGTATATCTCTTTTTCTAAAGAAAATCCCATGCTTCTAAACGTAGACCCACCGGTTTAGGCTGTGTTTTGGAAAATTGAGGGACGTCGGCAGTGTGAATCTCGTTAATCCATTCATGCGCATCATCACTAATTAGATAATAGGTGATAAATCCCTTTGGGATAGGATTTTCATAAAATCCTTTCTTAGTGCTCGACTACGTGATAATAGGAACCTCTGTGCAAAATTTCATCGCTAAGGACCCAGTAGTTTGGGCTGTGCGTTGATATATCAGTCAGTCAATCAGTCAGTCAGTCAGTCAGTGTATTCTTTTATATAAATAGATTAGTAATTATTAAACAATTGTATTTGTAAATTGACAGAGATTTGCATTATTAATTGAAACCTTTAATATTTATCGCTTTATTGCATTTAATATTAAATAGCTTTGAAATGTTCGTGCCCATAAAATTATTATTAAAGTACCTTGTTAGATATTCAACCTTTAATTATTTAAGTTGAAATTCAGTTTAGCGTTTTATTACTTTGTGTAAAATTAAATTGAAATGTGTTAGTTCAACTCACAATTGTTGAAATGCTTTCAGACAAATAGCGCAAAGAGAAATAGGAAACTATAATATAACGACAATCTACTTTGTTAATAATAACCAATATTATTTGCGTATATAAATATTATTGAAACTTTTTAATCTTATCTACATCCTACACTCGAAATAATAATAATATAATACAAACAAAATAAAGATATAAAAGCTTATAATAATCTTCCTGTTGGGAAATATATAAATTTTATAAAAATATAACCTGTCCTATCCTGGAATTGTGCATAGTTTTAGTTTGCCGTTCTAAGGGAAGGTTAAAGGTGAGAGGATTCAAACTCAGCTCTGCAATAATAGAATTCCTCGGTACTAAAATTCGAGAGGTTTCAACTTCCAAAGAAAAAAGGAAGTGGAAAAATTCACCAAATCTATCGTTGCCATTCCAAATATTATGTACCTAATAAGAGTAGAGTGTTGACTAGTCCATCTTTACTCATAGAAAATCTGTCGCCTGAAATTGACTACCCGCACTTTGAATAAAGAATTGTACTTAAAAAATTTTAAGTGCAACCACAGTTACGAGTCCAATCACCAGGTAATTAAACAGACCAAGACAAAATTCGAGTTAAAGTTGAAAGACAAAATTTAAAGTCATATTAAAAAGCTTGGTCAGGTATTAAAGTTAAAATTCTCTTGGTTAAATTAAATGTTAATTGCTTGCTCATAGACGAAACTTCTGAAGTTAATTAAATGAAAATCACTTGTTTAAATTGTCTGTAGCTTTCAAATTAACATACAACGTATAAAAGAGGCACAAATGCAACTGATATGTTGCTCTGTTAGGAATTCAATTCCGTTGGAACTCCGTTGAATTAGAAACTGCAGTTAACATTGAAATTAAATTCAAAAATAAACGTCGCGTATTACTTTGTAGATCGAACTACTAAATTTGTTGTTAACAAATTAAATTATTAAGCGATGTAGTAAATTAAAAAATGGAATTTGTAATGTTATAACGGAAGAGGGTAAAATATCCTCGTGGAAATATAGAAGATGATAACAGAATTTATGAAAACCAAAAAGGAAGAAGTTGATCTGTTTTCTGGTGTGACAAATTATATGAAAAGCACAAATATGGACACAAATGCAATTTGGGCAACGGATGTTGAGATGTTTTTCACTGCAGCACTTACTCAAATTTCGAGCAATCCTTCTTTCATGGCTTTCATAAACTTTTGATTAAACTATTTTATTTAGCTATCACATTTCTTCAAATCTCCACGGTGGATATTTTAGTATCTCACAGTAAAATATTATCGAATTTGATATAAATAAACAGTACTAATAAAATTTTTATTTAACTATAACAGTTCTTAAAGGGGTTGTAACACAAACTACCCTCTGAAAACGAAACCCTATAATGAGAGTTATTTAAGAAAGGGATTAACAAACAAATGCAAAAATTTTATAAAAATTCACTGATGAGGGTATTTTGAATCTATTTTTACCCTCCAGTAAAAATTTACTGGTGAAACTTTACCTCTTCAATTTTTATCACTGAGGGTAAAATTTCTGTAGGGAATTTTTACCGGGGATAAAATATTGTAGTATTCCTTTTGGAATGAGGAAGTCTGGTCCCAATGTTGTTTTGAAAAGTTAAGATTTTGTAAATTTAAAAGTTTTGAAAATTTGTTAAAATTTATGCGACGCCACTGGATTTGAAAAGAGTCGAGAATGGATAAGGAGTGAATGGGGGGGGGTGCGACGGTCCAAGTGGCAAGGTGTCGTTTTTGAATATTGACTTATTAAGTAGTTGTAAAAGTTGATTTCTTTTAGAAATAAAACACAAGTGATAAAATTTTTCTTATAGATTGATATTTTGAAAAGAAAATTATTGAAAAGTTAAAATTTGCAAGTGAAATTATTTGGTAAAGGAATCGAAGGTCGGGCGATAACGGCGGCTTCAAAATATAAGAAATAATGACTGAGCTGGCGGAATATGGGTTAATAAATTCGAAGAATTTTGAATTATTAACAAACATAATTTGTAAAAATTTTATCTTACCTTCAAAAGCGAAACTTCACAGCATAAAAATTTGGTGGTTGGATTATAAGACTTCAATGTAATATGGAGAGACTTTCACTCATTTGATGAAATTTCCCATCATTTTTCCTAAATAAGCTAGAGACCGGATAATAGTTAGGCAAAACAAAACCTCAAAAAAGGAACGAAAAAGGCAAAAACCGTATTTGAAAAAGTGTTTTTCCAACCAAAATCATACAAATTCAATTTAAGTATTACAAAAAAATTTATTTTCAAAATAATGAATTCTTTTTATTCTTGTACCAGCTATAGTTACTAAGGTAAAACACCCAGCACTTGAACACCGCAAGAAATGGAACTAGTACTTGAACAGATTTTTGAAATTGTATTAATGCAAAAACGGAATATTCATAATAAGTAATATCCGTATTTTATAATTACTTGATGATTTAGCAATTGATTTCTATAAGTTTTTTTAAATTATAAATCGAAATAATTATATTTTTGTTAACTTAAAAGTTGGCATGTGGAATAGCCGATAAGCATGCTACTTTTGCCATGGAAAGTTACCCGCGCAATCACAGTTTTTAGGTTATGAACTTGAACTCGAAAAAACTAACATAAAATGATCACGTTTGTCCATTACGTTTGTCATACATAAATAAATCAATGTTGCCAAATGTATCTTTAGAATATCGATTGGATTTTTGTTTGATTTTGACTGATTTTTACTATTTTCACACGTGTTCAAGTACAACCACCACCGGAGTGTTCAATTACGGCTGCGATTCAAAATAGATTGTTCAATTACTGCTGCATTTGAAGTATATTTTAAAAACCTTGTAAAAATATGATAATTTTATTAATTATTCCTTTTTTCTTTGCTATTATATGCAAAACTATCTATATTTTTATAAATAACATATTTTAATCAAATTAATCGAATTTTATTTGCTTAAATTAGAGTGAAATAGGTTTTACTTTCAAAACTGTTCAACTAGTGGGTGTTTTACCTTACTAGAAGTTTCTCTACATTCTATATTATCAACCGTTAGTTCGTTCTTCTGACACTCAAAATTTGTTTGAAAGTGGAAAACAATCTTTCCACGCCGCAAGTTGTGATATTAGGGGCAAATTTTAAAGAACTTATCTGATCTTGACTTATCTCTAAATCAAAATCGTTATTGGAAATTACTTGATGTATTTTTGAAATTTCCTGCGGAATTTTATACAAAGGTTTTTTTTGTAGAACGTTTATTACCTTTTCTTTAATTTCTTTCCTTGGTGGTCTTGGAGCTTTGAATGTGACATTGACTTCCACTTCAACAATATTTAGAGATTCGATATTGAGTCAACCCAACTTCTTCTTTGTTGTTAGAGTGAATTTTTTCCTTGGTGGTTAGTACTTGACTCGGGTTTGCGTGGCAAATTTGGAGGGAGAATGCTTGACACCTAATTCCACCAATTGACACAAATATAGAACCAAAATGACGATTATACGTTTCTGCGTTCTGCATATTAGCCACTCCCAAGCACTAAAGAAAAAATTCACTCTATAACCTATTTCTAAGTTGTAAGAGGATTAAAATTCCTTTCTATTTATTTTTGTGAGTTTCAATGAAACTTCTTAGAAATTACCCAGAAAATTTTAAATAGAAATTTTAAAATTAAGAAATAAATTAAAAATAAGCAAAAAATAAAATTTTGGTTCAAAAGGCACTAAAAAGGCAAAAACCAATGCAAAATAGGCCAAAAATGCAAAATAAAATATGCATTTTTGTAACCCGACTTTAAATCGGGTAAGCCTGAAATATCTTAATTAAAAAAAAGGCATTTTGCCTAACTACCCTGTCTCTATAAATAACACATCTAACATAATCTCGTCCTTTAACTTTGAAAATGTTGTATTATATTCTAGTTTTATTTATCATTTTTCATATAAATTTTTCGTATCTTATAATTTGCAATGCTTTACGTGAAATCTGGCCAAATTTTATAACCCATTTGAATTATTTAAAATTGTGAAATTATAGGCTCTGATTCTGAAAAACAGGTAAGTTTGAATGATAAGGATTCGCGGATTTTTGGGTATTTATTACCAAATACGAGGGTTGTATGATAAGTACCTGGCCTTGACAAGAAGAAAACATTTTTATGTGTAAAATTTATTTTATTTTTCAGCGTAATCATCTTTCAGCTTGATACACTTATGTTCGTATTAATAGTCGCGGATTAATCCGAGATTCAGGATTGAACCTCGGTTAGACCGTTACCGGGTAACGAGATAGAGAGAGATAGAGAGAGGGTTAATTCTGAATCTCGGATCAATCCGCGACTATTAATACGAACATTAGTCCAACGTTTTTTATCTTTTGTATCCCCTCTAAAAATTACGATTGCTCCAACCCTTCAAAATAAGTGCTCGTTTCAGCAATAACCTCATCGTTACAACCAGATTTTTTTCCGCCGAGCCATTTTTTCATATTTAGAAATAGGAAATAATCGCTGGGTGATAAATCTGACGAATATGGTGGACGCGGAAACAATTTGTATCCTAAATCATGGAATTTTGTTATGGCAAAGACGCAAGTTTGCACTCGTGCATTGTCTTGATGGAAGATGATTTTTTCTACGACAAATGCCTACGTTTTTCTTTTACAGCATTGTTGTAACGGTCCAATAAGTTGACATAATACTCTCCATTAATCATTTTTCCCTTTTCAAGGTAATCGATGTGAATTATACCGCATACATCCCAAAATACTGGCCATGACTTTGTTTGACGATAAAAGTTGCCTCAGCCTTCTTTCGCCCAGATTCGCCTCGCAAGATCCACTGTTTAGACTGTTTAGACTGTTTTTTGGTTTCTGGCGTATTATGATGAATCCATGTTTCGTCAACAGTTATGAACCGACGCCAAAAATCATTCGGATTGCATTTTAACATCGCCAAAGAATCCTTTGAAGTCCACACACATGTGTGTTTTGCCAATTTCGAGCAATTGCGGCAGCCATCTTTCGGATAGATTTTTCATATCCAAATGAGTTATTAAAATATTCTGCTCCAGTTCAATTGAGATGCCCACAGTCTCAGCAATCTCACGCACTTTCATTCTCGAATCGTTTATCACGATATCGTGGATTTCTTCAATCATTTCTGAAATGATAACCTCATTTGGACGACCTGGACGATCTTCATCAAGAATGCTTGTACCGCCATGTTTGAAATCAGATGTCCAATATTTTATGGTTTATATCGAAGGAGCAGAGTTCCCATAAACTTCGTTGAGCTCCGTTTGAATCTCATCATTTGTTTTCTTTTTCAAAAACATATATTTTATCACCGCTCGATATTCAATTTTTTCTATTGTTGTAAAATTACACAAGTTCTTCTGTTTAAATAGCTAGCATTCACAAACTAATAGACCATGCAACAGTTTCACATTTTGGTAGTATTCCTATAAAAGGTTATGATTACGAAAAATATTTTTTTAAAAATTTTAGTAGCGTCATTTCTTGCCTAGGCCAGGTACTTATCATACAGCCCTCGTATTATAATTATAATCATTAGATTATAATCAAATATTATTATAATTGAGTTTTGTAAAAGTAGTAAAATTTATTGAAAGACGAAGGTCGCACGTTAATATTAATAACTGCCTTATGGGCGATAATAATTTGGAACTATTGCGATGTGACGTATTAATAACTCCCCTCTTTTTGGGGTCGGGGGTTAAAAAGTACCGACTGAGCTAGCAATTATATTATGAAATTGGAAAATCCAAGAAATGTTTCTTTTATTGAAGATTTATTTAGAAATTTATTTGGGGATGGATTTTTCTATTTCAATATGTACAATTTGGGTAGATCTTCAATATAAATTTTATTAAAGTTACCAAACGAAACCAAGCGTAGTTCCGGCAACGTTCGCGCGACAGCAGCTACAAATTAAGGATATCAATCAGCGCTGTAATTCATGTAATGTTTTAATTGAAGTACTATATTATTAAAGCGACACGATTCTTTTAACAATTGGAAACTAGATGAAAAGCCCGTCCACGGACGGGGAATTCAAGTTATAATAATTTAATAATCAAACTTTTGTCGAGTCAACTTCTAGGATATATTCCTATTAGGTTGGTATATACAAGTAACCAATCAGAAGTTTTAATTGGATTCACAGAATATCGTTACCGAATTAAACATTTCAATATTATTATATTAATTGTTATTTTAAAGAGAGAAAATTAAATTAGCACACCTCTTTAAAAATTTCAGTTCTAATTCTGAAAATTACAATAAAAATTATATTTCTCTAAATAAACCTTTTTGTTACGTAAACAATCTTAAATCCAAAGGAATGATATAAATTTGAATAACACAATTTTGGCTAGAGTTATCCTTTATTCAATTTTAACATTAATGAGAAAACGGAATTTATATGTGAAGTGTAATCAATGTTACCACTTCAAGCAGACATATCCAATCCAAACGGGGTTGTACTGATTGCTAGCTGACCTAGCTTAATGGCACTAAAATACATAACACGATTAAATTCAAACATGGCTAGAAATTAATTTATGTTTTGAAATAACTTAAAGCAACAATTTTATTGAACTTAATTATATTAATTTTGATTTAGGTGAAACGGATATCGATGACCACGATCAGCAAAACAGGCGATATGTCGGGAAAACCGAAACTGTGGTTGCTACAAAGAAACTGCACCGGAACATGCGACCCGGGCTGTATCATTATTGGTGAAAGAACAAAATTGTACTCCTGTACTACGTGTTGCGAAGAATCATACTGTAACTATGGTAATGGAGCGGAAGAGATCAAAACACGTTTGCCATACTTAGATTTAATGTGTTTTTACATCGTTTCTTTAATATTCTTTATAAAATCGTGATCGACCCAAATTTATTTTACTGTGCCAAAGAATTACTCCATTCGCATATTTTACACTTTTCTATTTCGATATTTTATTATATTAATTAATTAAAACTGTTGTGGTACCGCTGTAATATTTTTAATAAATTTTTTGATTAGACCACAAAAACTTATCTGAAAATTAATTTTAATGGGAAGTTTTTTCATTCAAAGTTTGTCATACCATACAGTAGCAGTTAGCTACTTAAATGTTTAATTAATATTGTATTAATAAGCTGTCTGATGCTTAGCCATGTGTTACGTTTAGTCGTAAAATGTAATCACAAAGCTTTAGTTCAGTATGTTCAAGAATGTGTAAAGGATGTGCGGGTATTACAACAAATGCTTTGCAATCGCCACATTATGTCTAAATGTTTCAGTAGTTTTTTGTGCAAGTAAAGATATTAAATCTGCAATCGACCTTTCGCATGCTTTCGACTTAAAAGTTGTTTATCCGCGTATTCGTGACGTTTTCAGACGACACCGGCGTGATATAAATAGTAATATTCACTACGAAGAAGAGAACAAATTGAAAATCGTTGAACTAGGAGATTGGGTCTTGGAACTCAATATCAACCATAATTTGCTTTTAACCCCACAACTCGCTAGCGAATGGGTTTCGAACGACTCTTCTACTGTGCATCAGCGTCTTAAGCAATGCGATTATAAGCGAGGGGTTGTACAAGGTTTGGAAACAACGTCCACCGTTGCTATGGTGCTATGTGACTCTCAGATAACTGGATTTGTTCAACTTTCTGAAGCAATTTATTTTATTCAACCCTTAGACCGGTCATCGGGTTCCCACCTTATTTACAATAACAATCAAGGATTAAGACTCAAGCGCAGTTTGCCGCTGCTGGATGACATCGATAATTACCAACAATGGGAATTTTTTAATTTGACGGGTGATATAATTGAAATTAATGATCCTGAAACAGAAATTACTTTAGATAAACACGAAAATGAGATTAAAAACCATGACTTTGCTGATGAATCTGCTTCCAGCAACAACATTTCGTATAATACATGGTGGCCAGAACAGACCAGCTCGGAAGAATTTGGTTACTTTTATGATACAGCATGGGATATAAGTTTTATGAGAGGTAGGTACTTAATAATTAATTTGCTTGTAAGTGTAATTTGAAAATAGTTTAATCAAAATTAATAATCATTGCGAAACATTATTTTCTATTTGATTAAATTTGTTTGATTTAATACAAACCCCGATAAATTACATTACAACAAAATTCAATTGCAGGAATAAAACCACAACCAGTACATATTACGTACTAATGTTTGCTAATAATTCTACATTTTAGAAATAAAATTATAAATTAATTAATTTAGTCATATTGGAATAATATTTTTAAAATGTTTGCCACCGCAACGCTCAAATAACAATTATCAGTTATCACCCCATCCTTTAAATCCATCAACGCTCGTGATGTTCATGGTTAAATAATAATGTATTTAAGTGACCGCCAATTAATATAATTAATTCCAATTTTGTTCAATGTATTAGATATGGTGGTAAATAGCTAATTGTTGTTTCACAACATTGACTTGTAATAATTATTCTCATACATATTATATGGTTTCATTTAAGAATTAATTGTCGCTTATGTTTGTTGTTTACACATTAGTGGGTATAGTAGGTATTTACAGAAAATCCATTTAACATTATATAGTAATAAATCCACACGAATTACAAGATACAATTTTTCACTTAAATAACTAACAACTACAATGTGGAGTCTACAGTTTAACGTTGAATCCAAACAACGACATAATTAATAATTAGAGAGCAATAAAATAGTACCAAATAATTTTCGTGATTTATGTACCTACTACTTTAATGCAAATAATTAGTTAGCGAAGTTCCCGGTTCTAATCCGGGCGAAGTAAGAACTTGAGCTAGCCGTCTCTCTCCAAAGGTTAGAGGGCTATTTAAAATTTTAAAGTTGAGGGGTGACATTTAAAAATTAGAAAATTTTCTTTCCTCTCTTATTAGTAAATCAGTTGAAGTATTATTTTGTGTGTTATATTCTTTCTTTTTTTGGTTTAGAAGATATTTTATGTCGATACTTTTGTCTAAATTCATAGATGTTAAAAAAATCTCAAGGTATAAATAGCAATTGCAACTAAAAGTACACGTATGCAATATCCTGTGATTCCTGTTGTACATACATGATTGCTAGAGGAGATTCCGTTGCTTAAAAATACACAATTAACGCAAATCAATCAAACTCGAAAGTCCGAAAATCGGATAAATAATATTATGCAATAGGTTCAAAATCAGCTGACATCCTCACATGCGCTGCCGACGAAGTCGATACAAATTATTGAACATTTTATTCAAAAAATAGTTTCATGAACAAATTAAGGGGAGAGTAGGGTATTAAAATCTTTTTTTTGGATTTTTATAAAAATTTTTTAACTGAATGCATAACATCTCAAGAATATTGTGTCAAAATTTCAAGTCGATCAGAGCAAAATTGACGACGTTATAAGTATTTTTATACCTTTATCTTCTATCTTTTATAAGTTTATATCAAAACTTTAAAGCGATTTTCCCACAACTCACGTTTTCAAAGTCGGTGAACCTCATAACTTCAAAACTACTGCACGGATCCTTTTGAAATTTTGAACACTATTTCTGTACATAATTTTCGAGGTAACGCTGGAGAGTTTTTTTTTAAATTTGTTAATATTTCTTATTTTACAATAACAAATTAGCCGATTTTTTTCGCAAAAATCGCGTTTTTTCCTTAAAAGTGTCCACAAAAAGTGAAAAATTGAAATTTCGAAAAACCCTCCCAGCCTTACCTAGGGAAAGCGATTATCTAACGAAAAAACTTTGATTTGTTGATTTCCGATAATCCAGCACCGAGTTATGAGGTTCACCGCAATTCTACTTTTTTCCGAGACGCTTCCGAATAATTGCTGCCATTGCCGTATGTTTTCATATTTCTTCATGAAAATATTACACAATATTCTTCGAATGTTATACTTTAATGTACCATTGGTTTTAATAAATAGATTTTAACCTGTGTCGTCAAAAAAAATTCACAAAAATATGCCATTTTCTGTATGAATTAACCCTACTCTCCCCTTAATTAATTAAAACTAGAAAAACATTCAAACGATAATTCAGGGCAACAGAAGCTTAACTTATCCAATATTTCACCATTGCCCTAATACAAGAGTGACTAGTCTATACCCAGTGCGTAAGAGCGCGGGATGTTCGTAGATTCTTAAATGGCTTCCTCGAAAGGATGGAGCCATGATTGGTTGCGGTATTATGGCAAAACTATCTCCAGAGTAGTCACATTTACATAATAAACGTAATTAATCAACAATAAAGCAATAATTTTTGAAACAGGAACAAAAACCAACAAGCACAATTATTGAAGAAACTAATTGAAGATTGAAAAGGAAGCTACAACTACGGCAGCGACGGAATTGAAGTTTTTCGACCAAATTTTTCTTAGAGTAGGGAAATCTCCGTTTTAAAATTAGTTTTCAACGTTTGGTGATTCTAGGAGCTAAAAAAATTATTACTTTCTCTGGAGATATCTATGGTCTAGTTTTTGAGTTATAAATTTTTGAAATAGACAGGTTTTACCATAGGTTCAACTTTTATAAGAGTTGTAATGCGTAGGTCCTGAGTTCAATTCTCTTACCGGCTAACTTTTTTTTTGAAAATGATGTAATTTATTATCGGAATTAAAAAATTAATGACCTACGAATTGCCATTCCAAATACTTAACCGCTAGACCACCACGGTTTCTTGTAATAATAGCCAATAGTAATAGGAGTTAAACCACCACAGTGGTTCAAAAATTTATAGCTCAAAAACTAAGGGGAAAACGACTAAACGCCGAGAAAGTGATAATTTTTTAACTCCAAGATTCACCACAAAAATTGGGATCTTGATTGGCGATGCACTCACTGTGATGTCCCCTTGTCAGCCGTTGTGTTACATTATTCATGCCCGAGATTATAAAGGTTTTTAAACAAAAAGTTTTTTAAATTGTGATCGTGCAACTTCGGACACAGGAGAGTTAATTTTCAAATGGCACCTGTTTTAATTTTAAATACATTTTAGATTTGTTATTATTAATAACAAATTAGAAATTCAAGTGCTAATAACCGAGTGGTTGAAGCACGTTAGCTATAAATAAAAAAAAAAATTAGAAATTAGTAAGGTTATTTTAATAATTTACGAATTAAGGTAATAAAATTAATATTGTTGATATTGTATTTTTAAGCTTTCAAATGCGTAATGCATTCTTCATCAGAAATTACATACAATATAAATTTTATTACCTTAATTCGTAAATTTTTAAAATAACCTTACTAATTTATTTTCACGTATTAACAATTAACCAATTTAAATATTAATAACAAATAGATAATAGACAATAACAATATAAAAACAAATGGTAAGGTCTAAACCTTCATCAAGTTCTAAATTGAGAGAACTTGAAGAGGCGTATATCCAAAAATTGATGTAAATAAAAACGCTAATGAAGAAGAAAAACAAATCTACAATGTGTATAAAATTCACACAGGTGGTATTTGAAAATTAACTCTCATGTGTCAAAGTCCGAAGTTGTACGATCACAATTTACAAAAGCTTTTAGTTTAAAAAACCTTTATAATCTCGGACATCACTGTTATTAAAATGATAAATTTTCCTGTCTACGCTTGGGTGCGGTAGCGGTGGTTTTGTTTATATGTGACAAAAATTCGTGTTCGCATTCGTATTGCCGTGACGGGTCGCGTGTGGTATTTGCTACTGTGAAATAAAATCAATTTAGTAGCAAATATCAGGTAACCTCCTGTAAAACAATGGATGAGTGTCGCTAGTTGCAATTTTTGAAATAATAAACTACATTTTACCATGGAATATGAACGGTTACGTTTCATAAACATAAAGCTCTAATTAAGACCGTTGGATAAAAGCTCAGGGTTCGAGTTCCATCAGATATGATAAAATAAGGTACAGTGAATTTTTTCCTTAGTGACTAGGAGGAGCCAAAATCTTGCGCAGCTGATGTGGAGGGAGAACGCGTGAGCCCCAATTCCACTAATTGGCACCAACATAGACCCGAAATGACGAATATTCGTTTCTGCACATTAGCTCCTCCTATCCATGGAAAAAATACACTCTACGTACGATAACACTCATTTAACGGTTTATCACAATGGAATTTTGAGTTTAGAGAACCAAAATATGTTATACTGAGCTAAACATGGAGTATAAGGTGGATTATCAAGTACAATGACTTGTTTGGGTGACAAATGGGTTCATTTGTGTTAATTTTCGGGTATGGTACTGTTGAATATACCAATATCCTCCAAGACTGCCCTGATTGTCACGCTTTGATTCTCAGTAATGCAATGATGCATATTTTGGATGTCTTCAGATATGGAAGATGTTCGAAACTTAAATCACATTGATTGCCTTCAACTAACCTTCGCTTAGGGCTTCTCCAAATAAATCATTTATGCCAGCCTTAGACGTTTGCGCCCATTAATTACATAATGAGGGTTTCTAATCCCTTCCCTTTTAAGATTTTGTAAGATTTTATAGACCCCATCCCCATACCTTACATAAGCATATTTGTTTTAAGTTCTGAGCACCCCCCGGGTAAGATATTTGAGATCCATCTTTTTGGAAAATTAAAATTAATTTATTTATTCAAATTGTAGTAATTGTAATTCGACCCCCCCCCCCACTATACCAATACCCAGGAATTTCAAGGCTATTCAGGCCTTCCTTTTCTCCTCTCTTCCAAAACCCATACGTAATGAATGGAGACTCCTTAGAGTTTTACCAGAAGGTATTAGAAAATAAAACCCAAAATTTGAACAAATTGATATTTTTGAAATATTTTTAGAACTAACTTAACTGAAATGTTCATAGTTGTAAGTTCTAAATGTACTCGTACACAAATTATTTAAGGGTGCGATTTTAAGGACAGTTTTAAAACTTTATTTACAGCTCAAAATTGGTTCTAGATTTGGCAATAATTTTTTTTAACGGAAAGAGGAGAATTTTCTGAAGGACATGATATAATTTTTAATCGGCTTTGATTAATCATGAACGGATTAATATTTCGAATATGTTAATTAGCGATTTTATATAAAAAACTCACAAATTAATTAAAATTAAAAATATGTAATGACACAGTTAAAATAGTAATCCTTCATATTCTGCATTAAAATTGTTTAAATATCAAGTATTGTCAGTGTAAATTTAGGTAACTGCGCCACCTGTTGAAAAATGTCTCGCCCTAATGATAGATCGGGCCGTTAACCACAATAAAAATTAAAAATATTCCAGAAAATAAAATTACAGTTAAAATAATTTAAATTTTAAAATATTATAAAAATGGGGAAGAAGTGAAATTAATTAAAATTAGAAATCCCAATAACTTACGACATGTTGTGGTCTTATTAAGCCATCCTCAGGCAAGTGTAATCAATAAATAAAGATTAATAATATTATTATTACTCATTTTTGCGAATCGAAAATGAAAAAGGTAACAGAACATTATTTTTGTTATAACCTAAGTTGCAAAACTAACAATATAAAATTTAAGACAGATGTAAATCAATAAACCATAAATATAAATCAACTTAATTTACTAAATTTTCGTATTTATTTGAAACAGATATTGAATTTTAAAATATCAAAGTAAATTTATCATAAAAGGCTTAACTAAGTTTACTCTTACGTATTTAAATATCAATGACTGGGATTCCAAACAGTGGAAAATTCTTTAATGATTTTGAACTCATTAATTGACTTTATAATAATTGTATTTATGCAGAGAACCATTTTGGGTAGCTAATGAATCTTTTGCAATTATTTAAAATTTCTCACTCAACCGTTAATTAAAAGCAAGCACATTCAATGATGCATATAACCAATATTTTATTTTATTTCTTTCCAATATGATTTCTCTTGAAAAATCGGTGAGACAACTGAATTATTTTTGAAAACAGAAACACAAATTTATAACTGTAGGCTCCACATTTAGGAATCAACTAATATTTTTTGCCAAAAGACCAACCAAAAACTATATGGAAAAAATTCGTAAAAAAAAATATTGAAGTGTGAAATCAATAATCCAAAAATAAGTATTCGGATAAACATGCAAAGATACGTTTAATATTTTGAAATATTGCTAACTTTCGATTTTTTAAGTACCGGAATAAGGTACCAAAAAAATTTTAAAAACTTGTAAAGTAATTTCTTTTCCTCTTGAAAGGCACTTGAAATGTACTAAAATTTCTGAACTTCATTTGAACAATTTCTCCATAATTTATATAATTACCAGAATTACCTTTTCCAAATTGTATATCGTTTTCGAATTTTCTGGAAAACTTAATTTTACATCTATTCCATAAATAAGCCTTATTTGATAGTGGGCATCCGATTCATTCCATTTTCTCTTTTTATAATATTCAATTAAAAATCGTAATTATTTTTGATCATCTGATCAAGGATCAAGCCCCTCCAATAGGCACTAATACATAATAAAAAATAAACAAAATCGGAAGATACGATGCAAATAAGCTAGATATTTAGCATGGAATGCCCCATTTGTAGTCTTATATTTTTTGCACACCTTTGCTGCATATTCTAAATGCAAAATTAATCGGTTAGTAGCCCAAATAGCGAAGCTTAATTTAGGTCCTAATTATGTGTGGTATTTACCCCCAAATTAGTACTAATTTTAAGTCAGTTCACATTAGGAAACTACTAAACCTCTACAGGTATTTATCGTTCAAGCACATCGTGGACCATTAAGACTAAATTATTAACATCTACAAAGTTAGGTAAAATTCAGTTTGTGGGAAGACCATTAGTATAACAATGCCATATAATTATGTACCACATGTATAATATATTATTATAAGAAAATGTCGCACATTTTTAACATTAATCATAAAGCCATCAAATTTCAATAAAAGCTTTAATTGAAATGTTCCAGATAGCCATGCAAATAAAAAATACAGAGGAACTATAGAAACGCGCTGGTTGAAAATTGCAATTGCAGTGGATCACACATTAATAGCATTTCATGGCCGTGAACGTGTTGAACAGTATGTCCTCGCTCTAATGAATATAGTAAGTAGCAAATATATTACATCCCAAAATCTTTCAAGAATTTTATTATACCCTTGATCAATAAATATAACAATATTGAAAATTGAAAGTCTAAAAGCAAATTTCAACTACCGTGTGAAGACGAATAAGTTTCAACCGATTATTTGGAAATGTCAGAATTTTACTTCTATTTAAATCTAGGATTTAATATCACATTTCAATTTTGTACTATAGTATACGAAATTTACAATTTCACAAACTTTAGATGAGTTTTAGAATTTAATAATCTTAAAGCAATAAACTTTCTTCAAGTAAGTATTATGCGTTACCACTTAAAACTTAATAATTGCTTAACCGATACTCATATTAAAAAATCAGTAATTAAAAATTTTCCTGAGAATTGCAATCAAACATTGTTTCTTTAAGGTTAGCGCAATTTATCAAGACTCTTCCTTGGAAGCCAATATGAAAATGGTGATAACGCGTTTATTGTTTTATGAAAACAAAAAACCGATGGTAGTACGTCCAGGAAATGCAAAAAAATCGCTGGAAAATGTTAACTCGTGGAACCGAAGGCTGCATATATCTCTTGCACCTGGAGAAACACATCATGATGTGGCCATATGGTTAACTCGTTCGGATATTGGAGGCCCTTCGGGATATGCACCTGTTGGAGGTGTTTGTGATTTTAAACGCAGCTGTGCTTTAAACAGAGATGAGGGATTGACGAGCGCTTTCATTATTGCTCATGAAATGGCTCACATGTAAGCTAGATAGTATGTGAAAGTGTTGAATTTTAACACAATTAACTGCAGTTTAGGATTAAGTCACGACGGGGATAGAAGGGCTGGAAACGACTGCGGATATGAAACTCAAGAAGGAAGCGTAATGGCTCCTATGGTTTCGGCAACTTTTCTTAAATTTACTTGGTCGGAATGTTCTAAAACTGAATTTAAAACAAAATCGAGGTAGAAATATGAATATTTTCAACTGCCGTATAGTATATGAGCATATTATCCTTTTTTTATTTTTTTATTTCCTTTCCAGTAAATGGACGTGCTTACATAATCAGCCCCCTGGGATGGGGGAAATATTATTAAATGCGACTATCGAAGCGGCTTTCAGCATGGACGAACAATGTCGCATGGAGTTTGGAGAAGGGTAGGTTGTATGATGAATATGAAATAAAACCACTTTTTTTAATTACTTCTTACTAATTTTTATATTCTCAAGAGATTAATAATATTTTTAGGTATCAACTATGCAGAGCATTTGATATAATAGAGCCGTGTTCGCACTTATGGTGCGGTCACATAAAATCTCCTTTAGTTTGTAAAACAAAGAAGGGTCCACCATTAGAAGGAACGGAATGCGGTTTTGATAAAGTAATATTATTTTAAATTTCATGTGAACTTAACTAATTTAAGTTGTTTAGTGGTGCATAGACGGTTATTGTGAAATTGTAAATAAACAGATTTTTAATGTTCCTCCAGTACAACATAACCCGCAAGATGGAGGTTGGAGTGATTGGAATCCATGGGGGTCTTGTTCGAGATCGTGCGGAAAAAGTGTGAAATTTAGAGCTCGTTTTTGCAATAATCCGACGTAAGTTTTTTTTAACAAAGTCAACCTAATTAAATTTATATGTAGTCCTAATTTTGGAGGTAAACCATGTATTGGGTCCAGCGAAGAATGGAAAATGTGCGATGTAATTCCTTGTCCAGATCCATTGGTAGATTTAAGGGCACAACAATGTCTCAACATAATTGGTTATTTGAAAATAATGGATAGAAGAGCAAATTTAACCTGGCAGCCTTACGAAAGCGAAGATGGTTCGTATATAATTTTTATTTTAAATTTTGAGTGCTTCTATTGGAGCATTCCGAATCGGATTTTTTTTCAAATATTAGCTTTACGTACCTGTGCATATTCAGTCGATATATGAAATTGAATGAAAATAATAGACTTTCGAAATCTTAATTTAAATCCTAATGTATTCATTGCGCAGCAAAAAGCAAGTAAAGTAAAAGATTAGATAAAATTATAACATCAATTCATTTGAAATAATACACAAAGTTTTGAATAGAAATGTTATCTTTTGGTTTTCATCAGAAAAAAATTAAATTGGGTAAGTAATTTCTATCACCCACTCGACGCTTCAAATTCAAATGTTGCAAAACGACGCACCTCGATATTTATACAATGCTTATGGATCAAATTTAATATCTCCTAAAAAACTATTTTTCTTTAAAATTGCTTGGATCCATTCATTTTTAATTTTAGTTGGAAACTTTTTCAGGTAATTTTCATCAATCTGAAATTACCTGACTCAGAGCATCGGTGACGTTATCAATAATTTTATTAATGAAGCAATATTATGTTGAGAGGTGATTTATTTGAAAGCTTTTTCAACGAAGCTTTCAAAAGGAATAAATTTAGACCGCTATTTCGGTCGGCATAAAGTAATTTTTTCCTTTATTTATTTTTGCTAAAATTAATTATCAAAACTTAATTATTAAATTTATTATTCGATTTGGTCATAATAAGCTTTAAATTAGTAATAGGTATCAATTTTAGTATTTAATGAAATAATATTAATTTTAATTTTAAATATTCCAGTTAAAATTTTACTCTTCAGTTTTTCATGTTTACATATTTAAAATTAAAAAGGTTTTCATTTAAAATTAAAAAGCTTTTAGTTCTTCAAATTGTTATCGGTCATTTTTTACCAAAGTGTAAATAAACTGTACCCACTCAGAGTTCCTCTTGAAGAGAGCTTTCAAATGAACCGGCACTTGACATAATGCAAAAAAATAAATTATCGATTATGACACTGTTCTGAGTAAGGTGAAAGTTACCATAATTTTATGACGGGTTCAGCCGATGCGGACGTATAGATAATTCATATTGAATTAAGTCCATACTTTCTCCTCACATTTAGTCTTGATTTGTCTATGCTCTTATCACAAATTACAATTTGAATTATCGATTTTATAAAAATATTTTACAAATATTAGCTCTGTTCGCGATGACACTTTCGAAATGTATTATTAACACATTAAGGGTTAATCCTGAACTATAATCATCTGTTCATGCACTGTGTGTGCACCGAGAATTAATTCTGAATATTTTTGTTGCCACGAACACGAAAAAAACATTTTTATTCAATTTCTTGCCGCTTTGGCAATTTTTTCAATAAACTTTAATATTCTATTAAACATTTCCATTCCATGCCCAAACCACGATTCCCAATTTTCCATCAATTGTTAAATTTACTTTAATTATTTGCTGATATTTCAAATTTTCATTTTGTTTTTTCGAAGATTATTATTTATCATTTTGTTATTCATTTCAGTAGTTATTAATTGATAAGTAGAGACGGTCGGAGCATAGTGGTCGAATAAGTTGACTATGAATGCTAAATGCCCGGTTCGAATCCGGGTGAAGTAAGAACTTTATTCCGGTCGCTTCTCTGGTCCTTCCTGATTGGAGGTTCTATTTTCTCTTGGTAACACATTTTTAAAATTTCTTAAAAAACTTGAGGGTCTAAGGTAGGTTCCGTGAGTGAATACTTACCAATCAAAACTTTCAAAAATCATCCAAAAAAATGTTCACCAGGAAGCCCCATGTTGGTTGCGACAGATGACAGAAAAATCCGAACGACGAAATAACAAAACTGAAATCATCCAAGAAAATAATGTTTTCCAAAAATAATATCCAACTAAATAATCGTTGAATTCTTCCATTATTATTAAGCACAACCATCCCAGTCGGAACTTATCACCCGGCGTATCGCGCGATCTGGACTGCCAAAATAATTTAGCAACTTAATAAAATTATTTCTATGAAAATAATTCAAAATTCTTCCTTTTCCAATGTAACGCACACACTTATTCTCTTGTACACTTTATCAAAAAATTTCGGCTCTCCAAAAAAATCCAACACCTACTCATTGGAAGTTCTTATGAGAATTCCCATGTCATTAGGTATTTACGTATACTTGTTACAATATGCCCAGCTTATCCGCCAGTGGCGTAACTTCACATTTTGGGCCGGAATGCAAGAGCTTTGACGGGCCCCTAGATTGGGAGGTGTGCGATTTAAAAATAAAAAAGCAAAACTTGGTCGCATATAAAGCAGTTTAAGGGGGGTCCAAAGCATTGGACTTGGGGACATTCTTCCCTCTGCCCCCTCACCGGTATTTACACTACTGTCCATATAGCTCCCTAGGTTGCACGCTCATTTCTTCACATTTCAGGGTGTTTAGCGGGCTTATCCACATTATAAAATAGAAAAAAACACTTAAAAATGAGATAAAATTAATTATTTTGTAGTTTATATTTTTGAAAAAATTTTCACCTTACCTGAAGGGTACCTTTATAAATAAACAATTAAAAAACTGGGTGCTATGGAATACCTCCCACCCCCTGCCGCAAGTAAGCAAAAAATGTATTTTAAAGAATTAAATTTGCACCTTTATCAATTTTAAAAAGTCATATCGTTACTTCTTTGTGCTGGGGGTATTCCATACCCCCCAGACCCCCCGGTTTTATGCCCATTTCTTCACATTTTAGGGATAAAATTTGTTTTGATTTAACGGTGTTTTTAGATAAAAAAAATAAATATTTAAAATAATCTTTTGTTTAAACCGGCCATGGGGGAGGGGGAGGTAGTGCAAATTAACCCCATTGTCACAGGCGCATTTACTCTTGTTACGGCTCTGGAAGAAGGGATTTATACAATTTTATTGAAAACTAGCCTGGAAAAATTCATAATAATAATAATATAATCATTCAGAGTAAATTGGGAATTCTTCCTTACATTGGTGGATACTTCGTCTACTGGAGGGACCTTCCAGATTATAGGCCAAGACCGCGTGGTAGTTAGCGGAAAACGCGTTCATCAATGACTTTATACTGCTGGGTTTGCTCTTCCCCGGACACCGCTTCTTCTTCCCAATTATTGGCAAAGGAAAATTTACTGTTTATATTTATATTTCAATAATTTTTCTTCTTTTCCTGAATTTTTTAACCATCTTTCTTGACGCGGCACCGTAATCTTCGCCATCTGTATGTTGCGAAAAGCGATAGCCAATGATGTATCTACCGTGACATTTAAATCTAGATCTTCTTCTAGTGCCATATCTTCTTTAGACGTAGGCGATCTTCCTGGCTAAGCCAGGAAGACTTTACTAGGGAAATGTTAATGGGGTGGTTTCCCCTTGCCTTCCCCATAGTCCACAGATCGATTTCGGACTTTTTAGATCACAGCACATATCCGACGCAATCAGGATTAGAATCGCGGTTTCCCGCTCTGTAGTCTATCCGTGTTTGATTTACGCCAGACAGCTGGTCAAAATCTAGATCACTAACAGCCTTTATAACATTTCGCAAGCAGGAGGAAGGAAAAAATTAGACATTTCTCCACGTTTTTCTTGGATTGCTCTATTTGGAATAACGTAAATAACATCTTCTTGGGTAACGATCTCATCAACCGCTTCAAGTTCTCTTCCTTGTCTTCCTTGTAGCTTGAAACAGTTTGTCTGCACTTATCATTCCTGTAGCCAGGGGCATACTGAGCTTCAAATGTAGAGCTACTCTTTTGAAAAAAGCTCAGATTTAGTTCAAAAAATTGAAGTAGTAAATTTTTATTTTTGATGTAAGCTATTTTGCTAGGATATGATAAAAGAACCCGCGGGTTCGATCATTACGATCATTTGGTAATTTCCGAATCATCCGAACGTAAATTGATTTTAAATTGATGATATTATGCAGATTTACGTCTTTTTTTCGTAAAGTTTTAAAATCAACAGTGAATTGTAATTAATTTGGCAGTTATCTCTGAACGAGTGATAATATTCGCAACTACAAAAACAACTAAAAAATCCAGTCACGTATTCAATTTAATTTTATGCGAGTGTTTGATAATACAATTTTTTGTAAAAAAATGTTTGATTATGCAACTTTCAAATAAGTCGTATTTGGTTGATCAAAAGTTGTTTTTTTAAACTCAAAATAATAACCGAGGTGCTGTTTTGTATAAAATTTGTATGTAAATACTAAATTTTATCCTTTTCAAATTATATTTCTGTTTTCAATCGAGTTATTTTATTTAAAATCATTGTATGTGGGAAAGTTCGACATTGGCACCTAACAAATTTCTAAATCAAATTAATCAACAGAATCAAAATTGTATCTGGGCTACGATCGAGGCAAAACGAAGTGTTACTTCTATCACTACGACTTTGACCCCATTAAGTTTACAAATACTAATTTAACCTCTTCAGGGACAGGGACAGATTTTTTTTTTTTTTAATTTTAAAAACGTCCATTTTTTGTTCCAGTGAACAGACCACGTTTAATTACATAATATATTTAAAATTTTCGAAACGTACACATATGTGCCTATGTCCTTGAAGAGGTTAAATATCGGGTGATGGAGTACAATATAGACTCTTGTAAATTGCTCTGCACCAAAAAGTGTCGCAAATAATTTTATCAAAATACACGACAAATATATACAAAACAATAGCAATGTTTTGCCTGTGTATTAGAGAAAGTAAAAAATACTGTAACGGTAATCTAACTATATTGCTGTCACAATTTATAAAAGCTTTCAAAAACCTCACTAAAAATTATAGGGATAGTTTTAAATTGAATCACGCGTGGATAAAAGAATGAAAGCAATACAGGCGTTTTAAAATATGAAAAATGAGAAAGTTAGAAAAGCTTTTAGGTTTATGCATATCTAGTCAGAAATTAAGCTTGTACGAATGAAAATGCCAAAATAGAAAATATTTATTATTACAAATTATAGGACACGACTTTTTTAAACGAGGTCTAAGGGTTAAAGTGAACTTAGTGGACGAAAGCCCCCTAGTATTATTTTAATTTTGCACTATCTATAAGCTTCTACCCACACGGGCAAGAAATAAAATTACACAACTTTGAAAACCTATTTTTGATCTCTTTGTAGCTATTTTTAGAATATAGTAATATTAAACAACAAAAGTTTTATTAATAAAGTTACAAAGTCTTGCATAAATAAAGAGAAATAACCTTTTTATTTTTTGATAAAAATGTCAGTTTCAACTATTTCTATACAGCCAGATTTCTACGTCAGCTCGAAGAAATTACCAAACAATTTTTATCAAAAAGAAACCAATTTAAAGTTTAATAAATTTAAAAACCCACATAGGAAAAGGACAAATCAATACCCGTACAAAAATTTTTAATTATTTTCTTGCATTTTAGCGGATATGAAATGCCAATTAATATGCATGAGTAAAGAAACACGAGAGTTGTTTGTATCCGGCGAAAATTTAATAGATGGAACTCCGTGTTCTTACGAAAATGAAAATAATATTTGTGTGCAGGTTTGTATTTTAATAATTAACATTTCAAATAATCTAAATTGATTGCTTATTACTAAGGGAATTTGCCAACCGCTGGGTTGTAATGATGAATTATTTTCCACAACAAGAGAAGACTCCTGCGGAATTTGTAAGGGAAATAATTCTGAATGTTCTCATCCTATATCCACTTACCGGAAGAAAATTAAAAAAGGTCTGGATTTTTCATATTTTATTAAGCTAATATTGATAAAAAGTTTTAATTTTGTAGAAGTTACTAGGGTAGCTATTATACCACGATTAGCCAGACACATAGTGGTGGAAGCAAATTTAACAATGCCATTCTTTGATAATTCCGCTGCAGCGTTCATACTGAAAAACAGATTAAAAAGAAAATACTCCATTCCTATTCCAAGTGCTGGAATCCATTGGGAAATTATAGAAGGGACTAAATTTTATTACAAAAAAGTTAAAGGGCGTCATAAGATTTGGGCAAGAGGACCTTTGTTGGTGGAAATGGTAGTTTTGGTGAGTCGAGTGGAGATCGATGACGTAACGAATTAAAACGCAAACTTTTAGTTGTATGCGCCAAAAAGCGAAATTGATCTGGATTTAAATATTTCTTTGTATTCTGAATACTACGTAAAAAACAGTTCACTAATCGAATCCAATCGTTTCAATTGGGTTTTGGGCGGTTGGGGTCCTTGTTCAGCAAGTTGCGATGGAGGTCGAAGGCACAAAACGATAGCTTGTTGGGATGAAGTTAACAACAAAATTACGCAACGAAAATATTGTTCGCTTGTACTAAAACCAACATTACCAACAGAAATTTGTAACAATTACAGGTGATTTGATGATTTTCAATTATTTATTGCTTAACCTTTGTATTTTAGTTGTGACTTTAACTGGATTACTGGAAATTGGGAACCTTGTAGTGTAACGTGTGGATCGTACGGCACCCAGTCGAGAGAGTTGTACTGTGTACCCAAATCGATCGAAAAAGCGATAGGTGAAAACTATAACGAAACGTTAAAAGAGAAGCCGTTGAAATATATGGTTAGTCCTAATAAATGTGCTGGACTTCGGCCCATAAGCGTTAGACCTTGTTATAGAATACCATGTCTGTCGTATTGGGAATACGGGGATTGGTCACAAGTATGGCCAAAAATGAAAATTTGTTCTAAGTAATTAATATTATTTTTTAGTGTTCGGTTTCCTGCGGATCGGGAATGTCTACAAGAAGTACACATTGTCCTCCTCCAGAAGGAGAAACGTTTTTTACATGTGGTACTCATCCACCTGTACAACGAAAAGTATGCAGAGGGCCGTTTACAAAACGTAACAATCATCTATGTAAAAGAAAGAAGAAGAAACGTTGCTATGATGATAAATCAAAATATTGTGCGTTATCGACATTATCAAAGTATTGCAAATTACGCAGTTTCAAGCGTCTTTGTTGTAAAGCATGTGCGACCTTTACGTTACATCCATTTAGTGTTTAAATACAAGTTATAATTCAGTTTTTATCTTTTAATTTTATTAATATTTATAATGATTGGGTTAAAGCCAAATTATCTAGAGCCATATAAATTACCTTCCGTTAATTGATTATCTCGATAAGTAGCTAAATGTTCTTATCTGGCATTACTAGTAATCTATTAATGACAAATTTGCAATGTTGCCTTGTTAGTCGTACTATCACTACTGCGCCTTTTTCATCGAGTGTAATGAATTTGTAATAAATTATGCACTTTATTGTGTTCGTTTTGTTATTTTCATCAGTTCTTTCATTAAAGGTATGAATTAGCATTTTAAGTTTAGTATTAGTTATGGTAAGGTATCGATTGGAGAAAAAACAATTTAACAAAAGAATTTGGATCACTCCTTCGAAATGTTATGTCTTATTCCATGCAATTAAAAAATTTTATGTGATGATATTTATTTAACAGGATACGAAATGGTGTAGATTAAGAACTGACGTATTTCCAGAGCAGCTTTGGAATATGGCAGCTGGTGGAGCGTGTTACAGCTATCTCAAAGGCACTTGGTTAAAACAAAATCTTACACTGGGTAAATGCCGTTTCACTGTAGATGAGAAAAATTATTTAATTTATTGTGCACAAGTAAGTATTATAATTATTAAAATTTAAACTTAGGTAGCTAATAAATATTGAATTGGAAATAAAATAATTCAATAATGAATTTTCACTAACAAGGGGAAGGCCAACTTTGGTCGTCACAGATCTGCACCACTATCTTTATATCTTTACAACCCAATTAGAACGTCACTTCATGAAAGTTTAACGACCCGGAATTCAGAAAATTTTGTGAAAATAATTTTTAAGGAGCAATGTAAAATTCAAGCATTGGTAGTTCAAATGCATTTCATTATTATTTCGTTCCTAAAAAATCAGTCGACAACTGCTCGACATAACCTTAGATTTACCCATTATTTTATTTATTAATTTGAGCATTATATCTTTGCTTTGTGATGTAACAGCTTGCAATCCTTTTTGTAACAGCACAAAGTTTACAAATACAACATGTAATAATGGTTACACGATAAATGAAAAAAGAAATTTAAAAACTCATACTGGTGAGAAACCGTTTACCTGTAAGATTTGTGACATAAATAATGCTTAATTTTGGTTTAACTGTATACACATTGCATATAATCTAAATGCACACTTAAAGATATTGATAATCAAGAAGTGTAATGTGTCAAGAACGAGTTCAAATTATAATTACAATCAAAGTATTACTTATTATGTTGTTTATATCGCAGTTATGGTATTATGAGTTTTTAAATGTCGTTTTAAATTTGATTTGTGTACACATTTTATAGGCACAAGACTCACAAGCACATGACTTTACTCCTGTGTGAGTTCTTAAATGATCCTTTAACGATGATTTTTGAGCACATTTTTATAGTCACAAATTTTACAGGTAAACGGTTTCTCACCAGTATGAGTTTTTAAATTTCTTTTTTCATTTATCGTGTAACCATTATTACATGTTGTATTTGTAAACTTTGTGGTGTTACAAAAAGGATTGCAAGCTGTTACATCACAAAGCAAAGATATAATGCTCAAATTAATAAATAAAATAATGGGTAAATCTAAGGTTATGTCGAGCAGTCGTCGACTGATTTTTTAAGAAGGAAATAATAATGAAATGCATTTGAACTACCAATGCTTGAATTTTACATTGCTCTTTAAAAATTATTTTCACAAAATTTTCTGAATTCCGGGTCGTTAAACTTTCATGAAGTGACGTTCTAATTGGGTTATAAAGATATAAAGATAGTGGTGCAGATCTGTGACGACCAAAGTTGGCCTTCCCCTTGTAAGTGACGACCGAATCCATTAATTATAGCTAATAAATACCTCATTATTTTAATTTTTCTTTTCATTGTCAATGGCATCTATATAAATAAAAGATAACAGGATAACACAATAAGAAAATTATTTGAGATTGTTGTACTCATTCATCTTTTTCGTCAATAAGTAACTTTGACATGACAATTCGTCCCAATCAATGTCTTAGGAGTTACTAGGTTTTTACATTGTACACGAACCGTTTATAAATTCTATGCTGTGTGTTATACTTTCGAACGTCTGTTAACTTGGCCTTTCCTTTCTCTCCAGTTAATATTTTTATTACAAAACTTAGCTTCGAAACCTAGAACCATTAGATATAATTTTTTTTTAGAATTATTAGTGAAATTGCATTAGATTACAAACAGTTCTTTTATGATTTTTGTTTTTGTGTTTATATAAATAGTTATAAAGATATTTTTAATCACATCTTTAATAAGTCTTTCTAATTGGGTACTTTCTTGCTTTCTCCTCCCGAAATATAATTTAAGGTAATTTTAAATTTCTTTTTGATCTTCAAAGAAAATTTCTAACGGAAATTTTTTGTAATATCAAATGACAGCAGGCTTCCTTAGATATAATACACCTGTGCCAAAAATAATGATAATGGTAAAAGAAAAACAAATCATTAACTAATTTTGACAAAAATCATTATATTTATTCGAAATATTCTCTTTCAACTGAAATACATTGATTTGCACATTCAACAAGTTCATCAAACGACTTTTTTATATTGAATATTGGAATGTTGTTGAATATGGTGGTCGTTGCCTTTTGAATGTTTTCAACTGATGCAAGACGGTTTCCTTTCATAGCCAAATGAAGTTTACGGAATAGAAAGTAGTCTCAGGGAGCTCAATCAGGTAAATACGGTGAATGATTAAGCAAACGAATTTGATTTTTACCCAAAATATCAGTGATAATTGTTGAACTATGTAAAGGTGCATTATCATGCAGTAATATACAACTGCCTGGTTCTCGATATCAAACTATTGCTTTCGCAACAGCTTCCCCAAGCTCCTTGAAAATTACTTAGAAATGTTCATGAAATCACGCACTTTTTCAATGTTTTCTTCAGTAATTGCTACAGATGGTCGACCTGGACATTTATAATCAGTTATGCCTTCTGTAAATCGCTTATGGAATCTAAAATCTTGTGCTTTTGACATAAAATTATCACCATACGCGAATTTAATCAAATCATAGGTTTGAGTAGCATTTTTACCAATTTCAAAACAAAATTTAATATTGATTCTTTGTCCTTTATACATTTTTCGACCGATGCAAAAGCATTCCTGTCATTTAATGCGTTATATTTTGACTTACACTGAAGAAAATAAACTACGACAGTGTCTTGCAAAGACTTAGAGGCGCCGCGCAAATTGCAAAAATTTCAAAATTTACTAAATTTAAAAAAAAGAGCAAAAATACTACCCCAAATCAAAACTTCTTCAACCCAAATAGTATACGAGTACGAGTACTACGATAATATAATATTCTAAATTCATAATTTATTAAAATATAATACTAGATTCTTTTTACGAATTAATAATTACCCAATTTAAAGCCATTCTCATTATATTTAGGACAGATGGTCAACAATGGCATTATTATTTATGAGAATCAATCTCTATTTATAGAGAAATAGCGGAGGTGGTTGTTCGGCCTTCGGCGCGGCGTGACCCATGGGGAAATTTTTAAAAATTGTGCTTCGAGGTTCATTCGGTCAATTTTAGGACTACTTGTATGGAAAATTCCATGGTTGTAAGTGCTAAAGATTTGTGTAACCACCATTTACAACCACATTTATAAATAATTGTTCTCTAATTTTTCACCCACTAATTAATTGAATAAAAATTTAAATAAATTGTCTCTAAAAAAATGTCAATTTTGAAAATAAGGAAGCTTTGAAGATCAACCTATAAAATTTTCGTTGCTGTAGCTTTAGTATTATTTTTTAATTGTAGTGATAACTTCCTACATTAATATTATACCAATCAGAATAATGCATTTTTATCACGTGAGTTACATTGACTAATCCAAACAAACTTACCATGGTAACGACCCTCGAAGCGATAATTACCCGCTAAATGCGGGCGATATGTTAAAATTGAGCAGATAACAACCCGTTAAATTAAAATTCAATAGTTACCTATGAAATAAAATTTTGTTCTGTCAAACATACCAAAATTGACGTAGATTTGACAAATCAAAATTTTATTTCATAGGTAACTATTGAATTATATTTGATATAGCAACTGCCTGTGATGTAGGAATATATTTCATTTACTATTCGAAAATAAGTCAATTATAACCAAAATACAACAACGACAGACATGTTTCGATCTTGTTAGATCTCATCAGTGACGTACAGTTGTGAATTTGGTTATAATTTGACTTTAAGTTTTTGCTTATATAGCTTTTTATCGATAAAATTAATTTATTAATTTTTAACGTCACTGATGAGATCTAACAAGATCGAAACATGTCTGTCGTTGTATTTTGGTTATAATTGACTTATTTTCGAATTTTTTACAATTCTTGGCAACTGGTTAAGTTGCGCCATTTTGACCTCGCGAAGGGTCTTGATTGAAGGTTCATCCTCAACACATTTAGTACTACTGTCGTAATGACATACTTCACGACCTCTCGGAAAAGTGCTTCCACATCACATCCGTGTGTTTATTTTATCATTTACTATTCTTTTTCTAAATTATTGTACATTACATTGCTTATTTAGGAAGTTATCTCACCGAATGTACCTCGAACAATGATAAATCCTTATAATTTTGCTTAATAATTCCCTTAAGGAGAATTATTAACACTAACCTAAGCTCGACAGGTGGATCTCTCATTTATAACGGTCAACTCATTAAAAAGAATCATTGTCTAACATTAACCTAAGCTCGACCAGTGGACTCGACCCTTTTAACAGTCTCCTCATTAAAAAAGATCGCTTCCTAACACTAACCTAAGCTAAGCTCGACTGATGGATCTCTCTTTTAACGGTCCCCTCATTAAAAAAAAAATCTTTTTACTTATACTTCGTTCAATTTCTCCAATCAGTACATTGCAAGTCAAAATTTGCTTGGTCAAAATTGCGTAAAAAATCATAACTTTCATAACAATCATCACAAGATTTTTTGTGTAACATGAATGAAAATTAATCAATCAAAGCTTAATGAATTAAAAATACTTAAAAGATTAATTAATAGTACTCTTGCCCGCTTCGACTTAAATTAACTATTTACCAATTCTTCTCAATAAGAAAAAGCAAGAAAGTATTCCAGTTCTTCATACCTGTTTTCCCAAATTTTACCATAGACAAGATTTTTCAAAATCAAGTTCAATAAAAAATATGAAAGTATTTAAAATTTAAGTTATACAGCTGTAATCACGAATAATGAAGCTTACCTCACAACCATCTGAATTAAGTACAGACAACCTTTTTTCTTAAATTAATTGTAGTAACATAGGTGAAACAAAGACACACTATATTAAATTATTCTTAAATGTCTGATTTTAGAAATCTTTTACGTCAAAAATTATCTGACACCCAACGTATGAGATAGAAAGAGATAGATACAATAGTTCTTAGCGTGCATAATAATTTTAATGAAATTAGTTTTTATAGTGACTGTTGCTTTAATTTTTTAACAAATTATTTTGATTTTAGGTTATATTTCCATTTCATTAAAGCAGGGTTTCTTAAATTGTTTGATTTCACAAACCGTTTTTGGTATGAATTTGACCGTGGACCCACTTATTTCATAAAAGTAATAAATATTGTTAAAAATAAAATTTTAAGCGTATTAATTATTAAATTTTATGATTTAAATTTATTATAGCAAACACTTATGTGACTCACAATTTTCGTCTTATTTCATACAAATGACGTTAATGACGAAGCTTCATTATTCGTGCAAACAACTGTATTTATCCAAATTTGTTTTAAATTTTCAGAAGAAAATTTTCAAAATTAATAGTATACTACTATAGACATAATATGATCAATAATAATATAATAAATTAAACTTTACAATTTTATTAGATTAAATATTTTATAAAGATAAAGAAAACCGCCCAAAATTAATAATATTTTGTTGATATCATCAATGTATTTTATTATAATTTATAATTAGATAAAATATTTTTATAGTAATCTTTTTTATAATCTTTCTCTTATCTAGTCAATAACCTGATGTAGTCATAGAACTTTTTACACAAAAAGTTGGAACTTATTGAGATTGTGCAAAATATACAGTAGCGACTTGAACCAGGACATTTTTTGTTTGCAAAAGAGGTGGTTTCCGTATAGTATAACTAATAAAACCTTGAAAAATTACACATTTTTTAATAAATCGACACCTTGGGTGCTAATGACAAAATTTAATCTATCCCAATAACTCTAGTTTCATTGAGCCACCGTTGACCATTCACTGCCTTCTACTTAAATTACAATATGCGGAATCAAATCTTTTAGTTAAATGCTTTTGAAGTGCAAAGGTTGGCAGGCAGATATCCAACAAAAGTATTAAATCTACCTTATATTACCTAATTTAAATGCACCCAAGTCAAACTTGCGGAACTCCTGCTAACCTTCACAAGCGTAAAGCAACGTTCACAATGAAGTATGTGTCTTGCCTTGCTTCGGTAGAAAACTAGCAAGAACCAATCGAAATGAACAATTTTTTAATCATAGCAAAAGATAGAAGAAAACACTTTAATATAATTGGAGCTTGCTACCTTTCTACCGAAGCAAGGCAAGACCCCACTTCATTGTGGGTTAGTTAAACGCCGCTTAACTAAGGTGATGAGCTACAATGCTAAATGATGAGTTCAAAATTTCATAGGGGCAATTTCTAAACAAAACAAAATATTTTAAAGGCTTCATTATTTTAGTATATGGATGGTACGAGATTTTATTTTGATTACACAAACTCCACATCTGCTTATTTAATTGAAACTGAATTAATGATCGAAGGATTTTATAGTAAGTGGCTAAATTGTGCACTAGCTGCAGATGATTGTTGTACTAACCACATGACCAATGAAAATATATATCCTCGTAAGTAACTCCACATTAAATCAGTACCAATAAATATTGGTGATCCTTGTATATGTATGTAGATGATAAATTTTCGTGTCCTACTATTTGGGATAGTTGGACCTGCTTTCCAGCAGCAGAAAGAGCGACAATTAGTAAACAGCCTTGTCCGGATTACACATCCTCGTCAAATAGTACACCATGTATTTGTAAGTAATTTGTTGTGTTAATATTAATATCCACTACAAAAAATTTTATTTGCAAATTTAGTATACAGTGAAAAAGAGTGCTTTAGTCATGGAGAATGGAATCAAAGCACTAACTATGGGACATGCCCAACTGCATCTGTATACAGAAGACGTCACAAATTTAACGTTATTGTTTGTTACGTTGCGATTGCCCTGTGCTTCCCAGCAGTAGTAATCTTTATGAGTTTTGAAAAATTACGAACCACGAGAATAAATTTACATAGAAATTTGCTGATAGCGTGTATTGTGAGAAACATTTTAAATATCTTATCAAAGGAACTGGTGCTTTTGGATTCCTTAAAATCTAGTACACAAACCAATTACGTTCTAGAAGGAAATGGAGTTGCTTGTAGAGTTTTAGCATTTTTTACTAGTGCTTCCGTAAATTCAGTTTATGCTTGTATGCTGATGGATGGTCTTTACTTACATAAACTTATTGCAAGGGTATTTAGTAGCGATCCGAGTCAAGTTATGATCTATTCAGTAACATTTGGTAATATGAAAATTTACTCTTTTCAATATTATAATTCTTAAGTTTCGCTTTTAGGTTTTACATTTTTGCCAACTTTAGTTTGGGCAGCTTTCGTAGCAACTCAAGATAATACTAATTGTTGGATGGTCGACACAAGTTGGTATCAATGGATTTTGGACGGATTTAGAGTAGGCATTTTAGCAATAAATATGATTCTTCTCTTTGATATTGCACGTGTTTTATGCCAGAAACTGCACAAAGATAGGTCGAAAGAGCATTCCAAGTATACATATATTTTAATTAATGGCAAATCTTATAATTCGATACTTAAAAGAGCTTTCAAGTAAGCTCTTCCAAATTAAACTTTTACTTTTAACTTTTTACTGATTTTCTAAAAAAATATACTTGAAACACTTTAATTTGTTTAAAAATTTAATATATCGAATTGTAATCATATAACAAACTAAGCACATGATTAAATTTTGTTAATTGACTATTTTAAATTATTTTTTCAGATCTACCTTCAAGGTGATGATATTCTTAACAATTCTATTTGGTGTACCATTCCTATTTACCGCTAATAGAAACATCATAGATAAAGATTCTTGTGTATCGGGAGATGTATATTATTTCTCTAGTTACATAATACAGTCCTTGCAAGGTGTCATGGTAGCAGTTCTGTTCTGCTATTTCAATAAAGAGGTACATTTAGTGTGGTGTAATATCGCCATATTGTATAACCTAAAATTTTTCTTACCTTAGGTTCAAAATCAATTTAAAGAAATATTCAGAAAAACACATATAAAAACTCAAAATCGGTTAAGTACAGTAAATTTTAGACGATTTACGAAAACTCGACAAGATACTTCGGGAACATTTTTATCCAATACTTCCAAAACCTTTGAAGCTAAGAGGCTATCGATCAATCACGAAAGAAAAAATCAAGAAGCTGTAAAGAAATTAAGTGATTTGATTGAGGCATCTGCTTCAAATCCTCATCATGAAACTCAGTCAGAAGCAAAAAATGAAGATAGCTTATCAAATAGAATAAGTAGATTTATTGATGATAGCATTACTGATCCACAAAGCTATGAGAATAATAATTTAAAATAGTTAAACGCAGGTGAAGAATTTAATTTTGAAAATAAGCTGTACGAGCTACAAGTTTCCAAAATATTCCTTGTACTATTTAATAACCATACTGTCAACTATGTTTTGTATTGTTAACTTTTTTGTGTACCTATCATGTGATATTAAAATATAGAATATTGTATAAGTTTACTACATCGTTGATTTGAAACAAAAATATTTTACTTCTCCCACTTCTGTTTTTCTTTCAGTATACGGCTTTTTTTATTTGGATTTTATCTTCATGGTGGAAGCTATATTCTTGGTATAATTATGGAATAGCTATACAGAATGTCTCCAAGAACAAGGTATACTGTAATAATGGATTTCTTGATTTAGCCGCCAAAAATTTGATAAAAATCTAACTTTATTCGTCGTTTATAGTCTCGGCCATAACACAGGTAACTGGAATTTTATTAAAATTAACTTCAAATTTATAATTATATATCAAATTTATAATTATAATTTATAAATAACCCGACTTTTAAATTTTAGGTTATTAAACATTCGTGGCGCAAATTAAATCGTCAACATTACAAGAAGCTCCAATTCAATTTATATAGTGGACCTCTCAATTATTATTCAATGATCCAGGAAATATATAAATTGTCCATGTCGATAAAGCGTGTCAAGAGTTTCCTCTTTAGGAATTATTAAATTGCACACAAATGCAATTTTCAACGTAAGATCACCTGATCTACTCAAACAAAGTTATATTTTCAGAAAAATTAAGTCTCATTATTTATCCTTTCTCTCAAAGCTTTTTGATGGTCTAATTCAAAATACGACAATATATTTTTTTACAAAATGTAAGTCAAAGAAATTTACATAGTATAATATACTGATTCATGTTATTTATTGAATCGAGGTTATTATAGTTATTGAATTGGATAGTGAATAGCAAATGTTTATAGATGATCGATGTATTGTCAATCTAACTCAGCGGGTGCAAACCTTACAAGACTTTAATTTTGTTTGTGGTAATTTGGGTGCGGTCTGTTCAAAATAAAACATAATTTGTAATTTCAACAAAGAAATCAAATCTGACTGCATTGGAATATACTGCATCTATAATAACTAATTTTTCCAGAATTTTTAAATTCCAAAAAATGCTGTTCACACCAGAGTTGTGGTAACATTCAAACAACACCAATTTTCGGAATTTAAAACGTCACTGATCCATAAATTTACTGTTAGTAAATAGGCCGCAATTTATTTTAAACAACTCACCATAAAGGCCCATTCAGACGATCAATTATATTGTCAATAATATTGATATTGTCATATATGCAATATCCCGAGTGCATTCTAATTGTCTACTAATTTGAAATGCACGAGAGGATATTTATTTAGACTATTAATTTTACGAATGAAATAGGAGGTTTAATATAAATAATTATAATTAAAAGTAAAAATAATTTGAGTTATACTGCTGAAAGCACCTTTTTTATTTTCTAGTTTATTAAGTTTATTATAAAGTTCAAGTTTATTTATTATAAAATATGTATTATTTAAATAGTGAGGTTAATAAAAAAATTGTCATTTATATTTGCTTTAAAATAAACTTGAAAAAATTGTCGCTGCAATTCGATTGCTATTGGTTGAATGTTTCGTTGTTTTTTCGTTCCATTGGTCGAATGACACATGAGTAAAATAGTCAATATTATTGAACGTGTGAAGGTCAATAAATATTTATCGTCTGAGTCAAATGCACTGTGTCAATATTTATTGACAGTATTGACAATATTTTATTGACAATATATATTGATCGTCTGAAGGGCCCTTAAAAGTGCAGAGAAACTTTCCAGAATGGCTTTTTCTCGCGACTTGGCACAGGAAGTTTTTTATTTTAAAAATTGATATTATGTTAAAATTGGTCAAGTTTGACAGTTTCAAAGTATGTTGAATTTTGATATTTGTTATTATTTTCTATGAAACTCTTTAGTTTTTAAACTCTTTAGGTTTCTTCTCACTCGTCTAGAGTTGAAGCAATCAGTTACATAATAAACACCACAATAATCCTAATCGGAACAACCTTCTTCTCGATATTTAAGTTTTTCACTGTTGATCGAGCACGACTCGCTCTCATATGGTTTTTCAAAGTTGAAAAGTTTTGTATCATAAAGAAACTAATTGAAAACAATAAGATTACTCCTCATTATTGTGCTTATTTTCATTACTGATTTTATCCTCATTTTCGTCCATTTCCTTTTAGGGATGCGCTAATATGCAATTCAATCAACTTTTAGTAACTCGAGATACTAAGCTTTTACATTGTACACGGCCGGTTATAAAATTTGTGTTATTCTTTTGAGGGTATGTTAAACTTTACCCCCCCCCCCAGCATTAATATTTTTACTAAAAAACATATCTGCAAAATCTAGAACTATTCTAGCGGTTACGTCTGCACCCATAAGAAAGAAAGCCCTATCTCCAAATAACAAAATTTTACTTCCTTTACCGAAAACAACCTCAAACTGGAGTTAGGGCCAATATAAATTTCAAGATAATTCATCATTGTATTGGATTGGATTTCTAATGTTATAAAAAAAAGTGTATTGATTCAGAAACGGTCATTGAAACGACAATGAAACGGTCATTGTCTTGCAGCTAACGCAGTCGGATGCAAATGCGGGGTACAGAGTTCAATCATGGGGATAGTTAGGATAGATAGGCATGTTAAGCCGGTGGTTTCCTGGGTTAGTGAATTGCTACCATTAACACAAAAATTCAAGATACACAGGCACATCTGAAAGTATTATTATTATTGCTGAACGGGTGTGTTTCTTTCGAACCACTTGCACTGAAGCTCCTGGCTTATTGTACCCCGCGTTCCGTGTTTTACTCCAATAGTTCTGTATCCTCTATAAAATTGAGGATTCGACCTATGGGAACCTGATTTATCTCACCGAGAGTCGGATATAGACAATCAAAATGTTGTAGCCTTTTAGGGGCTAGAATTGTGCATACACACAGTATGTTGTGGTGCGGAGTTTCCTCCTCCATCCCGCATAATCTACATGTAGGATCTTCAACAACACCTATTGCGTTCAGGTGTTTGTTAAGACAGCAGTGTCCGGTAAACAGTCCTACTATCTTTCTCAGCCGCACTCTACTCAGCTGGAGGATTTCCTTTTTCCTTTGTCCACTGGAGGGGCCCTCCATGAACATCCGGGACTGCCTGAGTCCCTGGAGGCCCCGCCAGTATTCAAGGTGTTTGTTACGTAGTAGTTCCTTAATTACCCCCTTTGCGGTCAGATAAGCTAACCCGCATGTTGGTTCCGGACCTACTAGATGCTTTCTTGCAGCTTTCTTTGCCAAGAAGTCTGCTTGTATGTTACCTCTTATGCCTGTGTGAGCCGGAACCCACCTCAGCATAACGCTGTTGTGTTGTGCCAGCCCACCCAGGGCTTTGAGGCATTGCTTCACGGCCCTGGATTGTATTTCTACCGCTTCCAGGGCCCTGAGTGCCGCTTGGCTGTCGGACATGATGCAGATACGCCTATTTACATAGGCCCTCCCCATCATCTCCTCAGCACAGACCATTATGGCGATAATTTCCGCCTGGAGGACAGTTGCGTAGCAGCCCAGGTTTATGCTGATAGCAACCCCTGTTCTGTCACCCCCAACTCCCGCTCCTGTACTTATATCCGTTTTGGATCCATCCGTGTACCAGATGGTGTCAAATCGAGCCCCCAGCTCCTGCTTGGTGCTTACCTCTTCCCTCTTAGGTATTTCTACTCTAAAAGGTTTTTGGAAGTCCCTTACAGTGCGGGTTCTGTCTGATTGCATGCATAGCATGTTTGAGTTCTTAATTGATTTAAAGATCATGGTGTGATATCCCTCCCTTGGATTCATCACCCCCTGATCACTAATGTTTAGCCTATAGGCTGCTAATTGGGCCTCCATTTCCACCACTAAATGTAGTGGGTGGAGTCCCACTAGCGCCTCCATAGCTGCGGTGGGTGTCATAGACATCGCCCCCGTAATTCCCAAACAGGCAAGTCTTTGCAACTTGTTGAGTTTTGTAATACTATCCACTTTACTGGCTTTGTGCCACCAGATAAGGGATGCATATGTTACTGTGGGTATCACAACTTTGGTATAAAGCCAAAGAACCATATTTGGTTTTAGTCCCCACGTCTTTCCGATCGTTCTCCTACAGGCCCATAGGGCCCTAGTAGCTTTGGTCGTTATATTTCCTATATGTTTTGTGAAGGTTAGCCTGCTGTCTAAAGTAACACCCAGGTATTTAACCTCCTCTACTAACTGTAGTGTTTTACCCCATATGCTGGGCATCCTCACATCCTGCAAATTTATGCGTTTTGTAAAGGCTACCACAGCGGTCTTATCAGGGTTAACCGACAATCCTTCTCTTGTACACCACTGTTCAACGACTTTTAGGGCTCGCTGCATCAATGAAGAGACAACAGCCCCAAATTTGCCGCTGACAAGGATTGTGATATCGTCTGCATATCCTTGCGCATGTACTCCGCATAATTCCAGTTCCACTAGGAGGCTGTCTACAACCAGGCACCACAGAAGGGGAGAGAGAACTCCTCCCTGCGGGCACCCTCGCGCAGCCATAACCCCCACTGTTACTGCACCTAGTGCGGCACTTATTCTTCTACTTCTTAGAGTGGCGCCAATCCATCCTGTTATGAACGGGTTGACTCCACGTCTTCGAAGAGCGTTTTCTATAGAGGTAAATGACGTATTGTCAAATGCCCCCCCTACATCAAGAAATGTCCCCAGGGCGATTTCTCGGAACTGGAGAGATTTTTCTATCCTTAGGGTTAACTCGTGAATACTTAGTTCACATGATTTTCCTGATTGGTAGGCATACTGGTGCTTGTGCAAAGGCATTTCTGCCAGGGCACCGTCCCTTATGTGCCTATCTATCAGTTTCTCCAGGGTTTTGAGGAGAAATGACATTAAGCTTAGGAAAGATTTAGCCTGGGCATACGATTCACGCCCCGGCTTAGGTATAAATACCACTTTAACCTTTCGCCAACTAATTGGCACATATTCAAGAGCTATGCTGGCCCTATAAATAGTGCACAAGGGAATGGATAGTAAGTCCATTCCTTGTTGGAGTAGAGCGGGAAATATCCCGTCTGGTCCCCGTCCCGTCTGGTAAAAATAGTAAATTTCCTACGATTCCTACTTTTCTTCGCGCCCCTATAATTTCCATTATCCCTACCTGATTCTAGAGCAACCGCAGCCAAAGGAAAGAAAAGACTTGAAGAAAAGAAATTGTTGAGAACGGTCATAGTCAATCTCTACAATACTAAAACTTAAAAAGTGAAAAAGATAAACCTTAAGTCCCATTTCTGGAACTAAAATAGCTAAGTTACTCCCTCCTTTTAGGGAGTAAAATTCCACTTCTTTTTATTTTCTTGGGACGAAGTGCTATGAGCACATGCGGAGTTAAACTGATAGAAAATAAAAATAGGAATGATAATTCCTAAACAAATGAGACCAAAACAGGAAAAAAAGATAAATACTTTCGTAATATTTGATCTGCAAGCTTTCTTTTATCTTACTAATAAGGAAAAACAAGTTCAAAATTAATAATAAATATTGATTGATCATATCAATGTTATTAAAATGTATGATTAGATTAGATAAAAACAATAGATGCGTCATTTGTCTAGTAGTGAGCAACGCCAGCTGCTTTAGCTATGTACCGAATTTAAAGCAGGGAAGAGTCAAACTTGTTTGTTTCTCCTGGGGCCCCCTGGGTTGATGAATTGCAACCATTAACAAAAAATCTGATGTGACACAACACATGACTTTCCCATTTAAAATAAAAGAGGTTTCAGTGGAGGGATTTCAACCAAAATCTAATCAGTTCTTTACACTGAGCAATTCGAGATCTCCCCTCCCTTACCAGTGTGGGGTAACCCTGATGGAACTACTAGCTCGCATGGAATTTCGGGAGCAAGGTGAAGATTTGATTGGTCGCTTCTCAAGGTAAATCAAACAATGTTGGAACAGCGTTACTTTTATTGAATAACCCACAAAACTGAAAAATACAAGAAGGCATCCGCAGATATAACTGTAGAACAAGAGGTCAAAATAGCTAAAAGATGGTACTTGAAAGTACTCGAAGGACCTCGACGGTCTCAAGGTAACTAATAGAAACAAACGCAATATAGATGAAAAAAAAGCTCACCTCAGATCTTTTAGTGATTACAATCTTAACCTTATAAAGTACAAGTTCCCTGTATGCGGTTGATGGTTTAGAAACTGAAACAGACGTACTCCGAAGTCCTCTTCTTAGCCAGTCCTGCCGAATCAGTCTTCTGGTATACGGTTGCTTGTTCTTGAAGGTTGGAGAGTTGATTAAGGATGATAAATGCGGTTTCACAGACAAATAATTGCCAAAGTCATCAGCACCAAATATAAAAACCACGCGGTGATAATCAGTAACCATAGGACAGGAAATAAGAAAAGAACTACTGTGAACCCTCGTGATCCACGATGATAAAATGGTCATAATCGCAAACGCAATTACGTGGTAGCACAAGTCAAACCTACAATAAATCTAATTATTCCGCAATCGAGCGTATTGTCGTTTGAGCATCCAGTGCACACGTAAAGGCCCCTTCAGACGATCAATATATCGTCGCGTGAGGATCGAACTATTCTATGTCCATTTTTTTTTCAAAATAACATTTTTGCACCAATCTTATGTGTGTTCCGAACTTTATTATACATTTTATTCCATATTCACATGTCTCACTTAGTTTCGTAGATACAGAGAGGCAATTTTATTCTTTGTCCATTCAACAGGACAGAAAACGTTAAGTCCCATGCTTTCAAATGAGCGCCACCTCACCCTTCTCGTAATAACTATCGCTTCAGGGCGTACATTTCAAATAAAAAAGTTTTCTTGCCGCACCATGTATGTTTTCTTGTTTATACATTTCAAATAAAAATTTTGAAAAAATTAAAATTATCATCTTTATTTTTCTAATAAAAAAATTTATTTATTTGTCCAAGCACAAAATTATAAATAATTTTTTATGCTAAGAAAGGAGTTTTAAAAAATAAATATGATGTTGCTTTCCAATAGTGAATTAACACCAACACTCAACAAAAATATTAAAACACAAAAAGTTTATTAGTTGTAGACTCTACAAACTTCCAAACTTTAAAAACGCTCTCCTGTAAAATTTTTAAAAATGGACATAGAATAGTTCGATCCTCACGCGACGATATATTGTCAATTAAATATTGACACAGTGAATTTGATTCAGACGATAAATATTGATAGACCCTCACACGTTCAATAATATTGACAATATCAATATATTGACAATATATTATATTGATCGTCTGAATGGACCTTAATAGCTGTCTGAAAAAATATAACAGCTGTCTCAAAAATTGCACACGACTTCTCAAAAAAAATAACCAAATATATAATTAGCCTTTTGAAGAGATTGCTGCCTTGTTGAAACCTTTTTGAATTCTAGTTGATGTTTAGAATTCTTGTATTTGCAGTGGCGGATTTCCGAACAGGCGCAAGAGGCGCGCGCCTAGGGCCTCGTAAATCAAGGGGCCTCAAAATAAGAAAAATTTAATTAATATTAATTAAATTTCTGTTGTAATAAACACAGGAAAAGTAACGAAAAAATTCTAAGCCCTAAGACGGGTGCTACACGCTCAGTTTGGCATCAGTTCAGTCTATAACCTTGGACTGATAAAAATTATTAAAATATTTAATAATCTGTCAGTCTGGTGTGTCAGTCTGTCAGTCAACTCATATAACGATCAGTTTGACGTAAGTTTGACCACATTCATGGACTGAACTGATGCCAAACTGAGCGTGTAACCCGTCTAAGATGCATTAGATTTGCAGTTATTTTGATTTTAGTGCAAATTTTGATTTAAATTTTTTGATAAAAATTCCATTTTGTTCAAATATTCTGTAACTTTATGAAAATATTAATTCCGTTGTAATAAACACAGGAAAAATAACGAAAAACATCTAAGCCCTAAAATGCCTTAGCTTTGCAGTTATTTTGATTTCAGTGCTATTTTTGATTTAAATTTTTTGATAAAAGTTTAATTTTGTTCGAATATTCTGAAATTTAATGACAATATTAATTCCGCTTTAATAAACACAGGAAAAATAACTAAAAAATTCTAAGCCCTATTATGCCTTAGATTTGCAGTTATTTTGATTTCAGTGCAATTTTTGATTTAAAAGATTATGAAAAAAATTTGATTTTCTTCAAATATTTTGAAACTTGATGGAAATATTAACTATGTTATAATAAACACCGGAAAAATAACTAAAAAATTCTAAGCCCTAAGATGACTTGGATTTGCAGTTATTTTGATTTCAGGGCAATTTTTGATTTAAATTTTGTTCAAATATTTTGAAACTTTATGAAAATATTAACTATTAAACACAGGAAAAATAACGAAAAAATTGTAAGCCCTTAGATGCCTTGGATTTGCATTTATTTTGATTTTAGTGCAATTTTTAGTAAAAAAAAGTATTAAAAAAAGAAATCGTCTGCGGTGCTGGTTTTGGTGATAACTAGGGGTTAAAATCAATTGCTATATGGAGTGTAGGATAGGTGAAAATACTTACAGAGAGGCCTCAAAATTGAATTGCGCCTGGGGCCTCATAAGTTCTAAAACCGCCACTATGTATTTGCATGATTGTACATGCAGAATTTTAATTGCAATGTAATTGGTAAAATAAATGATTAGTAGTTTGAATTTCACTGTAATTGGTTAAAAGAAGTAGTTTATTAACAAGTAATATTGATACATATTTTGAATACATAAAAACGTGATTTGTCAATTTATATGTAAAAAACTAACTAGATAAACAAACATTAGTTGCTAACGTTTTTGAAATGAATGATACAATGTAAAATAAATTAAGGTAATTATTGCTACACTGTAAAATAAATTAAATAAAATGTAAAAACGTCCAAACACCTTTATATTAGCACTTGCCCAATAAGTGACTGGAGATTCGAATCGGTAACTACTTATTCGTAGCTGCTTACGTTTCACTCCATTCAACTCTTGGGTTAGTTACTTACTCCCATAGGTGTCACAACTAGGGTTTTTGGAAAGGAGAACCCATGGGCGTACGGGCGTTACAAAATATATTTTAGTTTGTTTTATAATTTCAATTGGTATACTAGGTACTGGTCGGAGTTCAAACATCTTTTAAATAAAACAGCTCGATTGATATTTGAAAATTTATTAATTGTAATGTATCAGATCACCGTATTTTTGTGGAAATCTAACCTAATCTAATTTTTTGTTTTATTTATTATTTTTACTGGAAATATTTTTACACTCTTATTTTATTTACTAGGGGTGCGGGAATTTTTCTAGTGAAATTTTACCTGGAATTATATATTATATAAAAATCAAATTATAGAGAATCAATAAATTAATTATCTTCCGTTAATTGATTATAACAATAAGTATGTAACTTTGCTTATCTTACGTTAGCAGTAATCTAGAAATTACAAATTGCAATGTCTTGATAGTCCCATTATTACTACTACAATTTTATCATTGAGGAAAATTGAATGTATAATAAATGTGGCACTTTATTGTGTTGTTTTTGTCATTTTCATCAGTTCTTTCATTAGAGGTATGAATTAACTTTTTATATTTGATATTATTATGTCAAAAACCCAATTTAATTAAATTTGTTTGGGTTACTCATCCAAACTTTATGTATAATTCTATTGTACTAATTAAAAATTGCATAGGTATGTCTAATTATTATATTTAATTAGCAGGATACAAAATGGTGTAGATTAAGAACTAGAGTATTGCCAGAAACAATTTGGAATATGGCAGCAGGTGCAGAGTGTTACAACTATACCAAAGTTAGTTGGCTAAAACAGAATCTTACAATGGGTAATTGCCGCTTCACAGTAAATCAAATAAATTATTCCATAACTTGTGCATTAGTAAGTATTTTTTAATTACTAAACTTATAATGTGATTTTATAATAATGGATCTGAGGCTCATACGATCTCCTAAAAGATAGATATGATCTCCAATATAACATTCATCACAATAAAATTCACACAGCAAAGGGGTCTTTCAGATTTATTAAGTAAAAGATAGCCAAACAAAAACAAAAATTTAAAACACTTTTTAAATTTAAGTTTAAAGGTTCAATTATTTTAGTATATGGATGGTACGAGATTTTATTTTGATTACACAAACTCAACATCCGCTTATATAATTGAACATGAACTAATGAAAGATGGCTTCTATAATAAATGGCTAAATTGTGCACGAGCAGCAGATGATTGTTGTACCAACCAGATGACTAATGAAAATATATATCCCCGTAAGTAACTCCACATTTAATCAGTCTCAATAAGTGGTAATTAACCATTTACAGATGATAAATTTTCGTGTCCTACTATTTGGGATATTCGAACGTGCTTTCCAGCAGCAGAAAGAGCAACAATTAATAAACAGCCTTGTCCGGATTATATATCTTCATCAAATAGTAGACCATGTGTTTGTAAGTAATTCCTGGTGTTAAAGACAAAAAAAATTAATTACAAGTTTAGTATACAGTGAAAAAGAGTGCTTTAGTCATGGACAATGGAATCAATCCACTAACTATGCGACATGCTCCACCGTACCAGTGTACAAAAGACGTTACAAATTTAACGTTATTGTTTGTTACGTTGCGATTGTCCTGTGCTTCCCAGCAGTAATAATTTTTATAAGTTTTAAAAAATTAAGAATCACGAGAATAAATTTACACAGAAATTTGCTGATAGCGTGTATTGTGAGAAACATTTTCAATATTCTGTCAAAAGAATTGGTGCTTCTGGATACTTTAAAACCCAGTAACGAAACCAATTACGTTCTAGAAGGAAATGCAATTGCTTGCCGAGTTTTAGCATTTTTTACTAGTGCTTCCGTAAATTCAGTTTACGCTTGTATGCTGATGGATAGTCTTTACTTACATAAACATATTGCAAAAGTATTTAGTAGCGATCCTAGCCAAATTGTGATCTATTCAGTTACATTTGGTAATAGTATGAATATTTAGTTTTTGCTGATTATAATTCTAAAGTTTCGCTTTTAGGTTTTACATTTTTGCCAACTTTAGTCTGGGCAGCATTCGTATCAACTCAAGATAATACTAATTGTTGGGTGGTCGCCACAAGTTGGTATCAATGGATTTTGGACGGATTTAGAATAGGCATTTTAGCAATAAATGTGATTCTTCTCTTTGATATTGCACGTGTTTTATGCAAGAAGCTGCAGAAAGATGTATCAAAAAGGGATACCAAGTAGGTACAGTGACTCACAATTCTCAGGTGTTAGGTATAAAGGGCTTAAGTCAGAAAATGGAAATTTTTTTTTATTGCTGGAATGAAATCTATTTTGAATGCTCTTTCGACTGGTATACAAATTTTAGTAAATTTTGTTTTATTAACGCAGTAATGGAATAGTCTAAAGGTATTAAGTCAAAAATAATTATATGCCGTTCAGTATGAAGGGCGTAAGTTGACTTATGCCTCTGAGACCACTGCATATTCCGTTCGGTATAAAAGGCGTAAGTTGACTTATGCCTTTGAGACCACTAAAATATTCCATATTCCGCTACATATTCCGTTCGGTATAAAAGGCGTAAGTTGACTTATGCCTCTGAGACCACTATATATTCCATATTCCGTTCGGTAGAAAAGGCGTAAGTTGACGAGATCGCTAGATATTCCATATTCCGCTACATATTCCGTTTGGTATAAAGGGCTTAAGTTGAGTTATGCCTTTTGAACCTATACATAATTTTATTATGTTCGGTATAAAAGGCATAAGTCGACTTATGCGCTTGAATATCATTGGCTAATTCCCGTTTTTTAAGAGATTAAAGTATTATATTATTATTATCCATTTAATCCAAGTTTCAACAGATGGCGCTCCCTAAAATATTATTCGTATTTTTTATTCTTATTTCATTTTTATAATTACTTAATAAATACATATATATTTAAAAATAAATTATTATTGACGTATAAGTGCCTGAATTACAATATTTCATTACAATTCGTTTAATTTTCTGACTTAATCCCTTTATACCTGGCATCAATACTACTAAAATCCTAATTACACTATCCTACGGGCATAAGTCATTGAAATTCGCGTAAATATGAACAATTCCAAAATTTTAAAATATACAATCTTTAATTAAAAACTATATCTAATAACCTATCTTGTTGGAATTTAATATAAATAATTATCCGAATTACAATTTGCATTACAAACTTCTTTCTTCATTTTCTCAAAACTACGTTTTATGACTTAAGCCCTTTATACCTAACACCTGAGAATTGTCTTCGGACAACTAATAAAAATTACATTAATTTCAATGTAATTTGACTTTTTGAAAAGAAACTTACCATTTTATAAAATACTAGCGAGATACCCGGTTTCGCCAGGGGTTTTACATAAAATAAAATATTTTTATATATTATAATTCCTTTATTCTGCTTGAAGTTCTGCTTGTTCTTCCATCGCGTTCAACTTCAGTTTCACGTTCCCTTTGAGTATAACCTGTACCTCAAACAATTTTATAGTAAATTAATTTATTTTATCAGATAAAAAAGATACGGATAGATAATTACAAAATATTAGTTAACGAATAAAATTAGTAAAATAATTCAGTATTCTTGATACAATATTATCGTATATATTAATAAGTAGTGCTTATTTTAATACTATTGTTTTTATCAATATCATTAGTTCTTGTCATATTTGCTTCATAATCATATATCAGTAAATATGTCTCGTTTGGTATTTGGTCTTTGTAAGATTAAACATTTTCGTCTTTGTTGCCGTTATAAATGCCGTCCCTTCGTGAGGCAAATACACATCTTCAATAAACCTTCCTGTTATTAAATACCAAACCTTGTTACAGATGTTCTCCTTTTCACCTACTCCATAATTAAAACCTTTACATTTAAAAATGATGTAGTAATGCAATGGTATTTCTTACTTCCTTAATTCTTTCTTTTGCATTAATTTTATAAATACATTTTTGTTCATTCAAGTCTCAGATCTTGCACTTTTTAGCATCAGTGGAAATAACTAATTTGTTCTTGAATATTATATTGCAGCGGATTAAATTACGAATCATCATCGCTATTATCTGTAAATGTTTTAAGAAGGATATTATCATTCAAGGTAATATTATGTATCCTGCGGCCTGATGGACTGTCGAACTTCCTTAGAGAATTCAAATTGGAATCCAATATTTCAATGTTTCCATTAAAGTTTCGCGATTGCTATAGTATCTTTTGTACAGTTTGCGACAATTGCTTTTCCTAGATAGCTACCTTCATTCGTTATGATGTTGAAAGAGTATAAATGATATTGTGCGGATGCAATTAAAATTGTTTGCTGGCAAGCAGACAACGAATAAAAGGCATTGTAATTTTCAAGATTCAAACTAACATCGGCGATAAGTTCTCCATTTTCGATATTCCAAATTTGTAAATAAAACACTCCAGTTTCGCTTCCTTACCTTTCGTGGTCTCTAGATAGAGCGATCAGGAGGTCACCATGCTTTAAAGTCGCTATATAATGATAATTTCCACCTGACCGTACCGGTAGGAGAGCAATAATAATAAAGAAGTTTATTGCCGCATTCCTATAAGGTTCAGAAGTAATGGAGCTTAAAATTATCACTTCATCCCCAACATGAACGAAATTGAATGGACCTCTTAATTTAATCCGTAAAGTATTACAATTTCCTAAATATAAATTATTTTCCAACGCCCGATTGTACATGTAGCGTCCCTGCCAATGCGAAGAATGGGATATCGTAGCTTTTCTTTATAAACCTCGGTATTTGTTTCTTTGTTATGATCGTAATAAAATTTCTGATATATAGAATGCCAAAGGGAGTCGTTGTTCATGCGTTGCCGCCATTTTTCGCAACATTTATATGTGTTATCGATATCGGTTTTATGGTGCAATTCTGTGTAACACGTAACGTTTTCTGTAAGTGATTCATAAGCGTCACGGGTACCTATAACCAGTTGGTTGATTTTGCATGCTACCATAAGCTTACTGATGGTAAAAAAAACAAAAAAAAATTGGTAAAAAAAAACCATAACGCTTATGTAGTCCTTACAGATAACGTTACGTGTTGCACAGAATTGCACCATAGTTAGCTTTCGTAAAACCTTTAAAGATATTTTCGACGGTAAATTCCCCAAAATATCAATTTTAGCCATCTCTTGTTAATACAGTAGGGAACCGACCGATTTATTAGTTCACGTTTCAATTCACGTATTGTTATCAGTCGGTTAAAATGTTACCAAATGTTCTGGCCCAAAGTGATCACATTATGCGGATTCTACTGTATTATAAAATTTAAGGACCACAAGTTCGTTTGAGGATTGATAACGCTTTTGAATTTTTTGAATATTTAGATCACAAAAAACTATTATATAGTAAATATTTACATGGGATCAGTACCAACTTAAAAATTATTTAAAAGGGTTTGTACTTGGATTATCACTTGATAGCAAAAGCGGCTTGTGACTTTCTTGAGTGGGAGGCACCAATGGAAAAAAGAAGAGATTTAACTAAATTTTTAATTTGGTAAATTATTGTTCCAAGTCTGCTTCATATCCTGCTATGTCCGTCCTACGTATCAGCCGAGGACAGCTTGAAAATGATGGTAAAAATGTACTTTTAGCACAAACAGTTACAAGTAAAATATTGTTTGAAAGGAAGGGAAATATAAAAAAAAGGAAGGCAGGATGTATGTTTGGTGGAAAGCAAAGTATACTCATATAAATGAGCAAAACCGTCACTAAAGTCACTAGAAAAGTGTATAATGATTAGCGTGTGCTCAGCAATAGTTAGAAAAATTGTGATCTTGAAAATAAGAGCAAAATTTAATGATACCTGTAAGTAAAAAATGAATTGGGAACGATTTTATTCTACCGCAGGATAAAGCACCTATTTATAGGACCATCTAAAGAAGGCCAATATTGAGGCTATGAAAACCATAGTGGTCTAAGTCAAAATCATGTTTTGAACTAATAGCTGAAACAACTTCATATTATAGACATCTATACTTACTGAAAAAATTTTAAAAATATAAGTCATTGTTTGTTACATTGTAAGTAACTTGACTTATATTTTTAAAATTTTGTCAGTAAGTCTAGAAGTCTATAATATGAAGTTGTTTCAGCTATTAGTTCAAAACATGATTTTGACTTAGACCACTATGGTTTTCATAGGCTCATTTGTGTTATGGAGTAACCACCGAAGAGTCCAGACCATATTCACCCATAGAAACCCTATGGGCTCCTCTAAATATGAGAATTGCTGAAAAGTTACCACGGAATCTGGCCAATTCTGCTGATAGAATTGATAAAGAATTTGTGAGTTAACCAGATAACGTTATAACAAATGATCCATGCTATCCATCACTAAAATACACTTGCTGTATCCACTTGACTGAAATTTAAATTAAACCATAATGGGTGCGTTCCACTTGAAGCTCACGACGCGCGACGACCACAGTCGATCGTCAGTCCAATCAAATAACCGCGTTCGATCTTTAGTCCAATTAAAGAACCAAGAGACCACGCAGTGGTCGTCGCGTCGCGTCGTGGGATTTAAGTGGAACGTACCCAAAAAGGAAAAAAGAAACACTGTAGTGTTTAGTGATCTGTAGATCTTCATCTTCTTTGCAAGAGAACCTAACCCGAGTTCTAGTGAGCAAGTGCTCCAAATTTGGTTCAAATCGGTCGAAGGGCTTAGGAATGTATAGCGATCAAACAAACAATTGTTCTCTTTTATTTATAAATGTATTTAGATTATCCGTAATATTCTTACCAACAATACTTAAAACACGGTTATTTGTTTAACAAATAACAAATCAAATAAATAACAAATTTAACATATCGAATTGTAAGCATACAAAAACAAAAATGATCGAATTTCGTTTTTTCAGATCTACCTTCAAGGTGATGATATTCTTAACATTACTATTTGGTGTACCATTTATATTAACTGCTAGTGAAAACATCATAGATAAAGATTCTTGTATTTCAGCAGATATATATTATTTCTCGACTTACATAATACAATCTCTGCAAGGTGTCATGGTAGCATTTCTCTTCTGTTATTTCAATAAAGAAGTAATACATTTTTTAGTGTTCTGTAATATCGCCTAACCTAAAAATTTTTTTGCTATAGGTTCAAAATGTACTTAAGGAAGTAGTCAGAAAAACACAAATAAAAACTCATAATCGGTTAAATACAGTAAATTTTAGACGATTTACGAAATCTCGACAAGATACTTCTGGAACGTTTATTTCCAATACTTCCAAAACATTTGAAGCCAAAAGGATTTCAATCAATCAAGGGAAGCAAAATCAAGAATCTATAAAGAAATTAAGTGATATGATGGAGGCATCTGCTTCAAATTCAAATCATGAAACTCAGTCAAAAACAAAAATTGAAGATAATTTATCAAATGATAAGTAAACATGGCGGGTACTGGATTGAAAATAACAACCTAATTAATTAAAGCAGCTGAAGAATTTAATTTTAAAAATAGGGACTGCATCAGCTTCAAAAGTCCAAATTATTTCTTATTCTATTGAATATGCATAAAAACTATTTAAAACACATTTATTTATTGCTGACTTTCCTTGTGTACCTACTACCTATCACGTGAATTAAAATATAAAATATTTGATGTATACTGTTAGTTTGAAGAAAGATCGATGATGACACAACCCCATTAAATTAATCATACCCTACGATGATCGGTAAGGCGGACCAAGAAGGCGACATCCTTCTGTTGATTTGGCTTGGCTGGCTGATGTCGATTCGGGCGGTGTTGCTTGTTGATCCTCACCAACACTTAAGACACTGACGATCGTTCACTCAAGATTCATGACCGAGACCGACTCAAGACTCAACTTAAGACTAACTCCTTACACTAATTAGTTCCTCTATTTATATTGCAAACTCCACTAGTTATTCCTTGTCCCGATGATGACAACCCAAATTGTCACAACCCCAAAGTTGAGTAAACTTTATAATTAAAAGAAATGCTGATTTGTAACAATTTCGAAATCACAAGATAACAGTTCCCAGGTTGACAGTATTAAGGCTGGAATTCGCCAAGCAGGAGTTCGTTTTGGCTCGTGTGGTGGCGCATAGGATTGTGAATTTATAATTAAATAGATAGGCAACACAATAAACTTTTTTTAGTTCAACTTTTCATTAAAGTGTGTCGCCGCACAAATAAACAAATCTATTTTTAAACAGAATTCATGTGGTTTTTACGAATAATATATCTATTTCACAAAAGTCTCTCCCTCTCTTTTTGTATCAGATTTTTCAGGACATTGAAATAAATTTCTAAGCTATGCGATAAAATTACTAAACGTGCATAAGCGATAATGTAGGTATGCGTAAAACACACAAGCAAGTCTATATTGTTTAATAAAGACGCCTTTGAATTTACAATTATTCAAACAAGACTCCAATAATTTTTTGGCTTTTAATTTTAATTCTTCTTTTATATTTTTATTTATTCATTCGAAGGACTTTTATTACTTCTTAATAATAAAAAGACACTTTAATTTAATTTTTTATAAAAGATATTGTTTATTGATAACATACAATAAATTATTGCTATTTATATTATTGTATATTAATTATTGATTTGAAAATATACAATCAACGAAGTTTTTCGTGACACATGTGATGTGAAGGTTAAATATTATTAAATTAATATTATTATTAAACGTTATTATTATTATATTTTCGAAATTATTTAGCGCAGCGGTTCTCAACCTTTTTACGACGCGACCCCCAAATTTTCTTGCTTATTTTATGCGACCCCAACAAAGTTTGCGGGGGCTAAAAAAATGTTTTCAAATAATTTTTTAAATGGGGGGGGGTAAAAATAACGAAAAATTGCGCCGCAGGCAAAAAAATTTTGATTTTTAAGGTCAAGAGAGCTTAGATTTGAAGTTAGAAATTATAAAATAGATGTTTTTGTACTAATTTTTAGGATTTCAGGGGCAGAAAACTATTTTTTGAAAAATAATAAGCTTCTCGAAAGCCTGGCCTTCGACGCTAACCTCATCGTTTGCTAATCAATTCAAGTTTCTTTCCCCATTAAACTGAAATATCATAATAACAAAAATAATTATAAAAATAAAAGGGCAGTTCTTAACATTTCTTAAGAAATCAACTAAGTGGGAGGATTGCCAACTCAAAAATAAAATTTCTGTGGAAATTCAGTGTTTACTAAGAGGGTAAGGGTTGCGAATTTTAAGTTAATCGATTCGTCATAATATCGCCATTAAAAACTAATAATTGTTGGGATATTTTGGGGGGTTTACTTGAATTTTAGGAGGCATAGCCCCCCCGCCCCCCTAGTTGCGCCTATGTCAGTAGTCAAAAATAGTCAGAAATAACTATTGTTTAAAATTTATATTAAAAAAAGATACACATATCTAAAAAACACACAAATACTTCACTTGTACTTTTTTTACTTATTAATGACTTCCTTGATCTTGATGTTTTGATACGAGTTTATCCATCCTATATTCCAGGGGTGGCCAACAAGTCGATCGCGATCGACCGGTCGATCGTGAAGCCAATTTTGATCGATCGCTGAGTGTGAAAATGTATCGAATAATCAAATTTTTAAAAGTATCGAAAAATCAAATTTTTTCGGTTTATTTTCGACAATGTCGATCGCGACACATTTTTAAGATAAAAAGTAGATCTTGTGTACACAAAAGTTGACCACCCCTGCTATATTCAATTGTTTGAGCAACAAAGTAACCTTTAGTGTTTGTTTAATTTAAGAATTTTAATTTCCAATTCAAAACTAATTTTGGAAAGAAATCGCTAAATTTTCTGCGACCCCCTAAAATAGATCCGCGACCCCCAGGTTGAGAATCGCTGATTTAGCGCATAGCACAAGGCTTTGACTAGCTGTGCATACATATCTTAGAAATGATAAGCCGTATCGTTTACGATATGATATAATTTTGATTACAACAGTGCATTGCGCATTTTTATGCACGCCCTAATAGATTCTGACTAATTACTGTACGCAAACATCTGTTTAGATTTTACTTATATGTATTTTAAAATCTTACTTCGAAACAATTTTCGTTCAACAAAATTAACTTTGCAGACTAATTTTATTTTAAATTATGAAAATATACACTTACTTCCAATAAGGTAGCAAAACAATTTAAAATAATCTTGATTGGTATATAATGTATCTATGTAAAGAAAGCAAAAACAAAAGTTTTTTTAGCGTAACCATAATTAAATAAAATATAAGAAAAAAAATACGGTTTATCAAAATGATTACGTACGAATGTATAGCATTCCTCGACCGAAATAAATTCCTAGACATCCGTCGGGAAATCCCCGCAACTGTTGGTTTTAGTTCTCTAATATGCTTAGTAGGAAAGAGACAAACACAAGATCGTATGTGCGAACTGTCGTAAGTCGATGACTACTTGTATTACACGTAAGAACAATCTTATCAATTTGCATTTAACTTTCAAGCGCACGCGCCAAGTAAAATGTGCTGGTAAACCAGATAACTGTAGGCAAAATTTTTTAAAATTAGTTTCGCCTGCATATTACTAGCTGAACTAAATATTTGAATTTGATCTTGGTGGGAGTATCCAGTACATTATTATTATAATTACATTTTTAGTACGTTTTAGGTAAAATAAACTTTCAAAAATTTACATATGAATTCATTTTCGTTTATATATTATTTCAATTAAAGAAATTTAATTAATTGATAAATTATTTACTATATTAAAATTATTATTATTGTTATAAATAAAATTATTATGTTTAAAAATAGGAGGCGCTCTTCGTATTGGTATTATAAATATTATCTCAAAATTTCAAAGTGATCCATTTATTCGTTTTCGAGATGACTACGTATTAGTGTGCCGATTTAAGTCTGGCAAACTTTTATTTCCATTTTCAATGTTAATTGTTTATAAGTAATTAATTTCAGCAACTTGATTTTCTCAAAAAAATTTACAAACGGGCTATTTTAAAAAAATTAATTAAAAAAAATTTAATTAAAAAAAAAGAAATAGGAGCGGATGTTCCTTAAGGTATCATACACCTAATCTAAAAATTTGATCGCAATCCATCAAATCGTTTTCAAGTTAACTACGTATTACCACGAGTACACTGTAATATCCTAGCCTTAAGTGTTGGTGAGGATCAACAAGCAACACCGCCCGAATCGACATCAGTATGATTAATTTAAGAATATTTAATAGACCGACCACTTAACACTTGCGCCTCTATTTCATTGTAATGTTTTATTAATAGTAATTAAATGTATTGACGTGATATGGGCCCACCGATAAACTCCGGAAAACGGAAGCTCTCCAAAATAATATTTTACAATACGGGCCACCAATCTCGCCCCCAGCTGCTCAGTCCAAAAACGTTATCTTCCGCGGCTTTATCGGCACGATCTTCTAAATATTTATTTTTAAACCAAATTTAATTTCTAAAAAGAAATAAACACTAACTATAATATTCAATTAACTTTATTTATAAAAAAAACAATCTCTTTAATACTCAAAATCGCAAAAATAGCAAAACCGCAACCACCTCACTCGGTGGGTTGCGCGCGAACTCCTTCTTCCTTCCGGCCCCCTGCCGGTTTCGCCGAGACCCCTAGTGGCCGCGCGAAACATTCAAAAATTTAAAATTTTATGATACAAAAATTCAATACAATCTCCATAATTAAATTTTCTGCTTCTTCGTTCAAAAAAAATACGACAGTATATTGTGGAAGACATGTTTTATTTCGAGTTGTACTAAATCCCCCGACGAAGAGTAATTTTGGTACCGAACAGTTAAAACCCTAGCCGCACAAGATGTCCAATTAATAAAATAGGGTTCAAGGGGGAACCTTAAAATACAAGAGGGTTTTAACGTGACAATACTTATCAATAATTTTGTTGTTGTGGCGATACGATTGTTAGTTTTCTGTGTATTTTTATTTAAATCCATAAGTTTATAGGGTAAACTGCAGTTAACTGAATATGCTTCACAACTGAATGGTTGTGAATTTTCTGTGAACTTCATACTCATCGGAATTTTAAAATTAACATATTGAAATATAATATATAAAAGTTTCTGTGTTACATAACATTACATTAAGGGGAGAGTCTGGTCCAGCCGATTCAAAACAATCCTGTACATGTGGAGAATACATTTCAAAAGTTATAGTATCAAATTCGACATTGAAATATATTAAGGAGATATTGTGTTAAGTTTGGAGGATAAAAAAATCAATTGATAAGTTGTCGGGTTTTCTTCAATGAAAGTTTTGTTTCATTTTGTCGAACAGATTTATTATTTTGATACGAGAATTCATTGTACACTCAAAAGGAGCAGGTTAACAATTTAGAGATAAATCGAATGGTCCAGGCAGGAGAAGGAAATCATAAACAATAAAATTGTAATAGGTTTGGCCCATTTTAACGACGATTGATCTACTGAACGATGATTCTGTGCGGATTTGATACGCGCTCGCGCGGTGTTTTGAAAAGTGAAAATCCGGAAACATGGAGGAAATTGGAAAATTTGTTTAAGAAAGGTTGGCTACATGAAGATATGGGACTTCCTCGCCGTATGTATGAGAGGGAGGTCGTTTTTTGATTTGAGTACCGATGATTAGTGATTTTTTTAATCAGTAATTTGTGTGATAATTAGTCAAGGGTCCTAATTAGGGACAAATTTGAAGATTATTTCGAGTTTGGAAGTGCGTATGAAATTTGAGGTATTGCACAATCTATGGAAATTTGAAAGAAGCGATGTATAGATAGTAATTGAATTCGTCCAGCCTGGAGATTTTGAAGTAATGTATATTTGATGGGAAGCTGCATTTTCAATCACCACAGTAGTAAGGTCAGAATTTGTTTTAAAAATTAAACGTACAATTTTGGTTTCTTATCGGCCGGGCGCGTATTGCATAATAACGCAAGTTCCCCTAATAATTCGGATACCTTGGTAAAATTGGTTTATTATTAATTTTTATTAAAAATAAAACATACCTTGATAAAGTTAACTTAAGGTGGCGATCTAGCCTGATCTAGCCCATATTATTGCAATGTTAATTGTGGCGTTTTTAGTGTTTTTACGGAATCTGAACTAAAGTTCTGGTTTAATATTACCGATTTTTACAGGAAATTATCTTCTAGTAGCTAGGATTAGAAGAAATATGTCGGAATTTAAATTTTTACATACAAAAACGGGAGCGCTTGAGCAGACGTTAATATGTAATTAAATTTTGAAATTGAAGTTTTAAAATAAAGATAACAATCCATAGAACATTTTGTATATATCAGAATTTAGATTTTTGCTCGAAATATATAGAAAAATCGTGTGTATAAAAGTGATTTCTAAATTGCAATTTTTAACATGCCGTATATCAGTTAATTTAAATAATTGAGCATTAAAATTTAGCTTACAATGTAGATCAATCTTTCTACTTTATTTTATATATACATCATTTTTTTGTAAGTGCAATAGTTTTTGCTGCTTAAGCGCTGCCGTTTGACACTAAAAACGCCACAATTAACATTGCAATAATATGGGTTATTAGTTAATATGAGTTAAAGAATAATGTTAAGGCTGGAATTCGCCAGCAGGAGTTCGTTTTGGCTCGTGTGGTGGCGCATAGGATTGTGAATTTATAATTAAATAGATAGGCAACACAATAAACATGCATTTTTTAGTTCAACTTTTCATTAAAGTATGTCGCCGCTCAAATAAAGAAATCTATTTTTAAACAGAATTTATGTTGTTTTTACTTTTTACGAATAATATATCTATTTCACAAAAGTCTCTCCCTCTCTTTTTGTATCAGATTTTTCAGGACATTGAAATAAATTTCTAAGAAGCGATAAAATTACTAAACGTACATAAGTGATAATGTAGGTATTCGTGAAATGTACACCTAAACAATTAATAAAGACACCTTTGAATTTACAATTCAAACAAGACTCCAATAATTTTTTGGCTTTTAATTTTAATTCTTCTTTTATATTTTTATTTATTCATGTTTATTGATAACATACAATAAATAATTATTGCTATTTATATTATTGTATATTAATTATTGATTTGAAAATATACAATCAACGAAGTTTTTCGTGATTCATTTTTTGATGTGAAGCATTATGAATATAATTTAAAATAAAATGATACGGCAAAGTAATTGCTTACACAGGCCCGTAGCCATGGGGTGGCAAGGTCGGGCAACGGCCGACCTTTTAAGGATGTTTGCCCGACCTTTTAAAATAAAAATATGTAACTATAGATTAACAGAAAATTTTCCCATTCTACATTGGTCCTTTTTGTACAAGAATTTTTTTATTTATATGCTTTCAAATACAATTCGCAGAATTGAATATTCATCACAGTACCCCTGCGTTCGGGGAGAAGCTACTTTCGCTCCCAAAAATTTCTTTTTTTCCTTCTTTCAAGCTTCCAGTCGTTTCCAAACGCTTTGGCTCCCCATCAAAATGTTTGTAGCGACTGAAAAAGGCGGAGCCAAAGCGTTTGGAAGCGTCTCGAAGCTTGAAAGAAGGAAGAAAAGAAATGTTTGGTAGCGAAAGTAGCTTCTCCTCGAACGCAGGGTACATGTAATAAATTTTTTTCAAAGGGGGAGAGGGGTCCCCAAATAAAGGCATTTTCCCCCTGTGACATTGCATTTTTGGCCCACCGACCGAGCACCGACCATAAATTTTGATAGCCCATTTGCCCCTGGCGTGTGGCTGTGCGATAATACCATTATAATACGATAATATAACTTTTCTTAAATCGCGTTGACCTTGAAATTTAAAATATTTTCGCCTGCGGCGCTTTAAAAAATTCCCACGAACCCATCTCGCATCCGCAACACTAAAATTTGCCCGGCCATACAAACCGTTTGCCCTACCTTTATTTTCGATCTGGCTACGGGCCTGGCTTATTATTATTATTATTGCTGAACGGGTGTGTTTCTTTCGAACCACTTGCACTGAAGCTCCTGGCTTATTGTACCCCGAATTACGTTTAGTGCCCAAGAAGAACTCAAAAAAAACTCAAACTCGAGTTTTTTCAAACGTTTATTGTATTGAAAATACAACGATTTTAGCTGCTTGACAATACAATGTGAACTCAGTGTGAACTACATGTGAACTGCATGTGAACTGCTTTAACTTTTACGTTACATAAAGTTTTATTTCTAACAAATGCTTACTAACTAGTTTACAATAATTTGAAATTAGATCAGTTTGTTTGTGCAGTCCCAGGCTCATAACCTTTATGGGAAAGCCATCCTCGTAAGATTGTTGCATTTCCGTTATGGTGGGAACATAACACCCGCGTTCCGTGTTTTACTCCAATAGTTCTGTATCCTCTATAAAATTGAGGATTCGACCTATGGGAACCTGATTTATCTCACCGAGAGTCGGATATAGACAATCAAGATGTTGTAGCCTTTTAGGGGCTAGAATTGTGCATACACATAGTATGTGGTGCGGAGTTTCCTCCTCCATCCCGCATAATCTACATGTAGGATCTTCCACAACACCTATTGCGTTAAGGTGTTTGTTAAGACAGCAGTGTCCGGTAAACAGTCCTACTATCTTTCTCAGCCGCACTCTGCTCAGCTGGCCTGCTCAACGGGCCTGGCTTACACTGTTACACTAATTAAAATAAAACAATTTATTTATTTACGACAAATGGAGGAAGAAAGGGACATTTCTTGGACGTTAGCTTATCTAGGAACGTGGATTTCTCATTAGAATTCAATATCTATAGAAAGCCGACAACGACGGACATTGTTATCAGTTATCACTTCTTCAATGTTCATCTAATCAATCGAGAAAAATAAAGACGTCTGTTTCCATTCATTCATAGACTCTTTAGCCCTCTCCCGAGGTCACGGTATATCTGACAGATACATGCAAAATGTTTTCTTAACCTTCATCCGCTCGCGTACGCGGCAAATTGGCCGCATTTTTAAATTTTCTCTCCCATTTTCTTCCAGAGCGTCATGGGAGGGGTGGGAAGGGCTTGTATTCTCTAATTACTATCTCCTCCAATAGACCATGCTCGTGTTCTGATAAGAAAGCTCCATCAGCCGGTTCAGTACAGCCACAAACTACCCTAGGTGTCTTAATGCGACCAATTTGCCGTATAGCGCAATCGATAACGTAACTTTTTATCAATACTCGAATGTTGGTTTTACTGAGAAAATATTAGTAAATATAAAATAATAAATTAGAGACATATTTTGAGAAATGAAATATTATTACAAATTGAGTGTAGTAAACGATTACAGTACATTTTGAATTTTTAAGTTAAGTTTCCTGTAATTTTTTTAAATTTTAAATATAACTTTGATTTTAAATTTTAATATAGATTTTTTTGTCCAAACATGTACTTGTAATGTTATGTCAGAGTTCATAAGTCCTAAACAATTTAAATCATGCACTTTGAATGAAGAAAAACTGATGAAAACGATAAAAATCATATGCGGCCATCAAATTGCCGCATACGCGATCGGAAGTGTAACTTTTATAGGCGCGAGCGGATGAAGGTTAAATATTTTCGAAATTATTTAGCGCATAGCACAAGGCTTTGACTAGCTGTGCATACATATCTTAGAAATGATAAGCCGTATCGTTTACGATATAGTTTTGATTACAATCTGTTTAACTTTTACTTATGTGGCTTTGATACTTGAAAAAAAAGTGGTTAATCCCTTCGAAACAATTTTCGTAAATAAATTGTTTTATTTTATTTTAGTGTAAGCAATTACTTTGCAGACTCATTTTATTTTAAATTATGAAAATATACACTTACCTACTGCCAAGGTAGCAAAAATTACAAAAGCTTATTTAGCGTAACCCTAATTAAATAAAATATTAGAAAAAAAAATACGGTTTATCAAAATGATTACATTCGAATGTATAGCATTCCTAGACCGAAATAAATTCCTAGACATCCGTCGAGAAATCCCCGCAACTGTTTTTTAGTTCTCTAATATGCTTAGTAGGAAAGAGACAAACACAAGATCATAAGTGCGAACTGTCGTAGGTTGATGACTACTTGTATTACACATAAGAACAATCTTATCAACTTGCATTTAACCTTCAAGCGCACGCGCCAAGTAAAATGTGTTGGTAAAACAGATAACTCTTAGGCAAAATTTTTTAAAATTAGTTTCGCCTGCATATTACTAGCTGAACTAAATATTTGAATTTGATCTTGGTGGGAGTATCCAGTATATTATTATTATAATTACATTTTTAGTACGTTTTAGGTAAAATAAACTTTCAAAAATGTACATATGAATTCATTTTCGCTTATATATTATTTCAATAAAGAAATTTAATTAATTGATAAATTATTTACTATATTAAAATTATTATTATTGTTATAAATAAAATTATTATGTTTAAAAATAGGAGGTGCTCTTCGTATTGGTATTATAAATATTACCTCAAAATTTCAAAGTGATCCATTTATTCGTTTTCGAGATGACTACGTATTAGTGTCCGATTTAAGTCTGGCAAATTTTTATTTCCATTTTCAATGTTAACTGTTTATAAGTAATTAATTCCACCAACTTGATTTTCTCAAAAAAATTTACAAACGGGCTATTTTGAAAAAATTAATTAAAAAAAATTTAATTAAAAAAAAAGAAATAGGAGCGGATGTTCCTTAAGGTATCATACACCTAATCTAAAAATTTGATCGCAATCCATCAAATCGTTTTCAAGTTAACTACGTATTACCACGAGTACACTGTAATATCCTAGCCTTAAGAGCGGCATTGAAGGAGAGGGGATTAGGTTAGCGGGTACAAAACTTGGATGGTAAATATATTTTATGTAAGAGGACGCTAGTGTGAAGTGAAGCTTCTCTCATAGTACAGATCATTACCATTTCTTAGTTACAGGAAAATACTTAGATGGCGCTCAAATTCCTTAGACCCAAATACTATCTCTATTGTGTCTAATATGCTATCTCTCTTATTGCAGATGTAGTAGGAGCCAGGTATGAGGTATGATACTTTCTCGATTTTCGTGCGGCCCGTCAAAGATTTTACATTTTGAGTTTTAACTATTTGTAGCGGTGCCTCTTATAGGTCCACTTTTGTGCTAAAAATAGAGTAAAACAAAAAATATCTTACACACGTGCTATTGTTTAAATTTTTTTATTATCTTCAAATTAATTTTCAAAATATGCACAACAGACCGGTCTTGAAGTAACACCCCGGCGATAAACAATTGGTTAAGAAAAATGTATTAGCGCTAATAAACGTTTTCTATTGGAAACAAATTTTTCTTAACAAATTGTTTATCGCCGGGGTGTTACCTCAAGACCGATCTGTTGTTGCATATAATTCCTTGCTCTACTGATGATAGCCCTGTTTATGAGATAATCCTGATAATATCGGGACAGAACTCGTACTATGATCGAATTTATTCGCGATATTGGTCATACTATTATAGGTTTAACTAGTGAAATTAATATTAATAAATAATAATTTTTAATAATATTGATTTTTTGTTTTAAACTTGTAGACATATATTTTCCCAAGTGCGGATACACGCCGGGGGGGGGGGGGGGGATCTTCGAATGGAAATATAGACTTTTTACCTAGACCATTTTACTTAGACTTTTTTACTTTTAAAATTGGTTTATTATTAATTCGTGAAAATAAATTTGTTTAATTATTAATAAATTACGAATTAAGGAATAATTATAATGTTATATTTGAGCTTTCGATCTTGCACATTATTTGTAATTTTCTGACGAAGATCTTAATGCAAGATCGAAAGCTCAAATATAACATTATAATTATTCCTTAATTCGTAATTTATTAATAATTAAACAAATTTTTTACTTTTAGACTATTTTACCTAGATCGTAGACCATTTTACCTAGACTTTTTTACTCGTAGACTTTTTTTCCGTAGACCATTTTACCTAGATCAATTTACCGTAGACTATTTTTCCTTAGACTATTTTACCTACAATCATGTCGCTTCCCCCCCCTTTTTAACGTTACATATGGTCCTGGTCCTGGAAATAGAAGCTCATTTAGGCTCTAATGAAACTCTAACGTCCGACTCCAATTTCACCAAAAAATTTAAAAATATAACGAAAATAGAAAAACTTGTCTGCCCCCCCCCCCCCAATATTTCGCGAATAACTCCGCGACAGGTGAGGCTCAAACGAAAACATGGAAGCTCATTTAGACTCTAACGATGCTCTAACTTTTGACACCAATTTCACAAAAAAATTCAAAAATATAACGAAAATAGAAAAACATGCCCCCCCCCCCAAATTACCAGCAAGAAGTTAATTGTTTGTGAAAGGAGGCAAAGCTGAAGTTGACCGATAAGAATGCTCTATATGAAGCAAAATACACGAACATATCAAATTATTGAGTACTAGCTGGAAGGCCCATCCACGGACGGGCAGTTCGCCAAGGTTGAAAACTCGATTGGTGTGCTACTCGATCCCAGGGGTAGGTGATTTTAACTTTTAAGTCCTTACACTACACTACATTATACTAGTACCGTTGCTAGTACTGCGTAAAAGTACCAACCATATGATATTTGGGCCACCCTGTATAGCAATTATTAATTAACTAACCGTCCTAACCTAAGGTAGGTACGGTCCTGGAATAGGCAGCCATCTGATATTTGGGGCCACCCTGTATGGCAAGGCTTAGGTATTTACCGGCTGAGTTTACCTGTGAAGATTAAGGCAGAAAATTTCTAGCAGGCTGAGTTTACCTAGTAGGATTAGTAGCCTTTCTGTTAAGCGGCTGAGTTTACCATCGCCCTTAATAATAAGTAGGTACCTGGAATATACTATTATGGGCAATTGCGGATTGCACCGATGGTCAAAGGGTCACATAATCTGACATGTGGATTGCACCGGGTTCGGTTAGGGTAAGTATGTGGACTGCACCGATGGTCAGTAAGTAATCTTTTTTAATTCCATTAAAGGATTGAGGTATTTAATTTACTACAGAGGTATGTAAGTAATACAGATGTCTGCCCGTATTTACATTTTCTGGTTTTCATTGCTAGATATTAAATTGTAAAACTTATAGCAATAATTGGAAACCCTCATTTCATCCATCATTTAGGTTTAGGTTAGGTTTATTTTTTTTAATGAGGATTTATTATAATTTTTTATAATATAATTTTTTGAAAGAGAGATTCACCAGTAGAACTTAGGTTAGTTAGTTAAAATTTTACGATTTGCTACCATTCTATTGGACCATAATTTTTTAAATAAATTTTGATTGGCTGCAATGAATACATTTTATACATTATAACATTAAATTGTAAAACTTATAGCAATAATTGGAAACCCTCATTTCATCCATCATTTAGGTTTACGTTAGGTTTATTTTTTTTTTTTTAGAGGATTTATTATAATTTTTTATAATATAATTTTTTGAAAGATAGATTCACCAGTAGAATTTAGGTTAGTTAGTTAAAATTTTACGATTTGCTACCATTCTATTGGACCATAATTTTTTAAATAAATTTTGATTGGCTGCAATGAATACATTTCATACATTCCGGGGGGGGGCACGTACCCCCAAATGCCTCCCCCCCCTGGCTACGGACCTGATTTCTAAGATAGTGGCGGTATATGGACCAGTGTATTTAAATATTGAATTTACCGCCGGAGTTTTAATTTATTTAAGTTTACAGTCTTCTTATCTCATATCTAATTAATTATTAATACAGAGAACGGCGAAAATTTTCTAATGCTTAACGAACAAGAAAGAAATTTAGTTATATTTTCCTGTCTGACTAATTTAAGGTGTTTGTGCGCTGTCGAAAATATTTACATGGATGGTACTTTCGATTATTGCACTAAATATTTCAACCAATTATTTACTGTTCATGGGTATTGCAATGGGTATTATATACCACTTGCGTTTTGTCTTTTGAAAGACAAAAAACAACCAACTTACCAACACTGTCTACAATCGTTAGTGGATATATGTTCTCAAAATGATTTAATTTTTAAACCATTAACAGCAACTGTTGATTTCGAACTTGCTATTCATGCAAGCATTAAACATGTGTGGGAAAACGTTGAACTTATTGGATGTAGATTTCACTTAAGCTAAGCGTGGTATAGGAAAATACAAAAAGTAGGTTTGGTCACAGAATATCGAGATAATCTTTCAGAAATTGGTCAATGGTTGCGCTTCTCATTTGGCTTGCAATATTTACATCCAAACGAAGTTGATGCCGGTTATAGTGAAGATTTAATTGCGATAATGCCAGACGATGCACGACTGAACACCTATTCCGATTATATCTTTCGAACCTATATTGATGCGGATTCACTTTTTCCACCAAAGCTCTGGGCAGCACGCACATCAAGTATGTGCCGGACTACGAATGCCTGTGAATCGTTTCATAACGTATTTAGTTCACAGTTTTACAATCCTCACCCACCAATTTACACCTTTTTGGAGAAATTACAAAGTATGCAAATCAAAACGGAGACACTCGAACTGCAGTACGGTTAATCCTCAAGTCTAATCCGACCCTCGAACTGCAGTGCAACCTTAAGTATTGACCATAATCTAACACACGAACTGCAGTGAAGGATTAACCCTTGTAATACCCTAATTAGGTAAATAACTTAATCCAAGAAATCAAAAAAGTAATTAAATTTGATGATTTATAAACAGGACCGGCTCTGAGAATTTTTAAATCTAAGAATTTTTTTGAAGTGAAAAAATATTTGAATAAAATATGGACTAACATTGTAAAGGTGCATTTAATTTCCCAAGTAATTTGCGTTAAAGATCAAATTCGCATATAAATATTAAAATCAATTTAGATTGGTTTAAATTCTTAAAACTTAATACAACTTAGCTACTAGCCAATCACAGATGTAATTTTTTGAATCTAATTTAACCTAATTTATAAGAAAATTACACCTAATTTAACCTAACCTAACGATAAAATTCGTATATAATTATATAAATATTAAAATCAATTTAGATTGGTTTAAATTCTTAAAACTTAATACAACTTAGCTACTTAGCCAATCACAGATGTAATTTTTTGAATCTAATTTAACCTAATTTAAAAGAAAATTACACCTAATTTAACCTAACCTAACGATAAAATTCGTATATAATTATATAAATATTAAAATCAATTTAGGTTGGTTTAAATTCTTAAAACTTAATACAACTTAGCCAATCACGAATGCAATTTTTTGAATCTAATTTAAGAAATTTTTTTTTATTTTTAATATTATTTTTCTTTAATTAAAAGAAAATTACACCTAATTTAACCTAACCTAACGATAAAATTCGTATATAATTATATAAATATTAAAATCAATTTAGATTGATTTAAATTTTTAAAACTTAATACAACTTAGCTACTTAGCCAATCACGGATGCAATTTTTTGAATTTAATTTAACCTAATTTAAAAGAAAATTACACCTAATTTAACCTAACCTAACGATAAAATTCGTATTATAATTATATAAATATTAAAATCAATTTAGATTGGTTTAAATTCTTAAAACTTAATAACTGCAACTTAGCCAATCACGAATGCAATTTTTTGAATCTAATTTAACCTAATTTAAAAGAAAATTACACCTAATGTAACCTAACAAATCACGGATACTGATTTGTACATAAAAATATTGTAGATAAAAATTGTAGATAAAACTGCACCGAATTCAAATTAACGTGGAAACCTCAAGACGCTGTTTTAGATTTTGAAATATCGATAAGTAATGCATTGCGCGAATGCTTTACAGATATTAATATTGTTGGATGTAGGTTTCATCTCTCACAGTCATGGTAAGAATTTAATATACAATCACAAAAATTAATATTGTTCAATATGTTTCAATTATATTTACAGGTTTCGCAAAATACAGCATCTTGGATTGACAAAAGAGTACAAAGAAACATCGTCGTTAATCGGAGAGTGGCTACATCTCATATTTGGGTTGACGTTTTTAAAACCTGAGTTAGTGGAAGCTACATTTGTTAACACGGTGTTGCCTTTGAAGCCCAATGATGATAGATTACGGGAATTTGTAAATTATTTTGAAAAAACGTACATTAAGAAGGATTCATTATTTCCACTACACATTTGGGCAGCCGATACTGCAGATATAATTCGCACCACGAATTGTTGTGAATCATTTCACTCAAAATTCAAAAAATAAGTTCAGATTCCGCACCCAAATATAGGAGTATTTATTGAAGCTTTAATGGGAATGCAACTGGACACTGGAAATAAAAAGAACAACAGCAATTTGCGAAGAGACACCAAAGAAATCCAAAGGCGTTATAAATGGGTTTAAAATTGATGTGAAAATACGTCAACTTCAACACGGCGAAATATTAATTGTCGATTTTTTAAAGTGCACATCGAAAAAATTCAGTAATGTATTTGTGGAATAATTTAGTAATATAATTTGTGGATTAATTTAGTAATGTATTTATGGATTAATTTAGTAATCCTTTGAATTAAGAGGATTAAAAGAATTAATAAATAATCCTTAAAATTCAAACCGCACTGCAGTTCGAGGGTCAGATTATAGGGACCATGGGTAAAAATTAGGAGAGGGATTAACCGCACTGCAGTTCGAGTGCACCGATCAAAACATACATAAGCATAAACAGCATTAGCACAGCTAACACTGTTAATTCCATTACAGTTAGTAAACAAGCCAAATTACAACATTTGATAGACTTGTATTCAAACAAAACAATTACCAGGATCCAATTTATAAAAAGCATTTGCAATCATTATTGTCACATTAATAAGTGAATGTGAAGCGAAGTAATTTTCGAATTTTTTTAAATAAAATATAGGATTTTGAACATTTATTGGTGTTTTTTTTTTGTTTTTTAGTAATTTTCTAATTTTTTTAAATAAAATAAAGTATTTTTGGCATCTATTACTGTTTTTTTAAGTTTTTCAGTAATGTTTTGGGCGACTCCTTCTATACGTCCTTGTTTCATTTTCAGTAATAAAACAAGAAAAAAATCCATATAAGCTTACTGGTAAGTCTTTTACTTAAAGGGATTAAGTATTTATATCGGTGCAATCCACATGTGGGGATCGGTGCAATCCACATCTGACCATCGGTGCAATCTACATATGTCCCTCGGTCAAAACCCAAAAAAAAAGGATTAATTTCTTTCCATCGGTGCAATCCACATACGTCCGATTATAGGGACCATGGGTAAAAATTAGGAGAGGGATTAACCGCACTGCAGTTCGAGTGCACCGATCAAAACATACATAAGCATAAACAGCATTAGCACAGCTAACACTGTTAATTCCATTACAGTTAGTAAACAAGCCAAATTACAACATTTGATAGACTTGTATTCAAACAAAACAATTACCAGGATCCAATTTATAAAAAGCATTTGCAATCATTATTGTCACATTAATAAGTGAATGTGAAGCGAAGTAATTTTCGAATTTTTTTAAATAAAATATAGGATTTTGAACATTTATTGGTGTTTTTTTTTTGTTTTTTAGTAATTTTCTAATTTTTTTAAATAAAATAAAGTATTTTTGGCATCTATTACTGTTTTTTTAAGTTTTTCAGTAATGTTTTGGGCGACTCCTTCTATACGTCCTTGTTTCATTTTCAGTAATAAAACAAGAAAAAAAGCCATATAAGCTTACTGGTAAGTCTTTTACTTAAAGGGATTAAGTATTTATATCGGTGCAATCCACATGTGGGGATCGGTGCAATCCACATCTGACCATCGGTGCAATCTACATATGTCCCTCGGTCAAAACCCAAAAAAAAAGGATTAATTTCTTTCCATCGGTGCAATCCACATACGTCCACTATTATAATACCCCAAGGGCCTAAGAGTTTAAAACCGGGTTTATGTACGATACTACATGATTTTACAGCCAGAATAAAAATTTCAACAAAAAGTGGAATGACTTCAAAATTGCAATACAATTTTCAAATAATGAAATGTTATTTATTTTTATTTGAAATATTATAAAAAATATAGGTAGATTGTGTAAAATTGTAAATATACAAAAGTACAAAAGACAGCACAAAGTCAAAATGTAATATCTTTGACGGGCCTCACGAGAAATTTTGCTCGTAATTAGATACTGAATGCAGGTCTCAAATGCAGGTACCACAATCTGCAGGTACTTGAATTGCCATAATTTACTGGCGCCATCTATAAAGGAACCCTTGAACACTATGAGCATTCAGTTGATTATATATAGTTTAAAACTTCGCTAACATTACTTTTTGAGGATAAGAATATCTTAAATTACGTTCACTACAATCCCGAAACTTTACAATTGTATTTAGTATTTAATTAGCCGCAACTTGATCTAGTTTTTATTAGAATCTGTTAGATATTTTTTCAAACATATTGTACCTTTCAAATGCCTTTAATATCACACCTCATCAACATTAAAATCTAAAAAATAGATCACGTTCTAAGTCAATTATCACTTATTAATATGGTTTCATGGAATTACTTTGATTTTATCGAGTTAAATATATTTTTATCCTCAAAGTTAGCAATAATTTCTACTGTGCCGCCCTCTGTGAAAAGAAACGGCAAAAATGCAGCTCTTAAGGGGAGAAATTCATTTAGAACAAAAATAATTGATGGTTCTTTAGGAATTTTTTAGAATGAGAAACAATTATTTCAGGATTTTCAAAATTTATCATGACTTTATTGTAACATTCAAGAATGATAACATAATTTTTTTTCATCTAGATTTTTTAAAATGGCTGAGATATGTAGGCTGGTTGCCGGGCGACTTAAGCATCGTTCACATAGAATTAGCGTTGCGCCTTGCTTTCGTTGCCTTGCAGAATTTGTTGCTTGATATTTGCTTTCGACCGTATAGCGGTCACATTGAATTAGCGCGGTGCCTTGTTATGTGCACAGACTGCATTGTCCAAATATCCTTAGATCTAACAGTAGCTTACCTGTTATGTTATGAAAAGTAGTACTTATACAATATTTATTTAAAGTCGTCTCGGAATATAATCTTAAAATAATTAATTATACATAATCTTTAGTTTTGCAATAAAATTCGCATTTACTTATTTTGATTTAATTTTGACTACATTAATTTATTCATTTATTGCAATATAAATGCATAAAAATTATTTAATAATTGTGAGATCACTACACATTGTAAATATTAAATTTATATAAATTTTTTAAAAAATAAAATAGTAATTACATTTTTCAAATAATATTACAGGCTATTGTAAACAGCTTTTGGGTTTTATGGTGTACTTTATTGCCATAAATAATCTTTTGGTTGTTAGGGTTGTCCTGGCACTTTTTATAATCCTACTAAATTACCTGCATAAAATACTTTACTTCTTGAAAATTCTTGACAAATTATTTAATTTTAAAATAGACCTATTTTAAATGTTAGAAAATAAATTAGTTAACGTAGCAATAAACTTTAGGGAATCAATAAGAGAAAAAAAGTATACAAAAACAAATAAAATTTTATTTAAATTGAAAATCACCAAATTAAAAAATGGCTATTTGTTTGCAATAATTTAAAATTCACCTATTGGAATCTTTTCGGATAATAAGTACATAACAATTTTGAATTGTTAAAAATCTCGAATCGAATTAAACCAATCCAATCAAACAAATAAAATTTAAAAGGGTTCTTGCTTTGTATCTGAAGTGCAGAGGCAAACTTCTGCAAAACTTCAAAAGTCAACAGTAATTTTAAACATAAAACCTTTTTTCAGGTAAAATTGTAAAATTTATTATTTCGTATACCTGCCAACATACAATATCAACCATTTGAAGCTTGACAAAGTCTGCAAGACCACGACATCGCAACAGCTAATTTTAAGCATAAAAAAGGATAGAAGAATATGCATCACTCTGATTGGCGCTTGCCATCTTCTACCGAAGCAACGCAAGGCAAATTTTTTTAGCAAGTACAATAACAGAAAGTCAAAATTTAAAAAAAAATGTGTACAAAATTGTACCTAAAAGAGGTGCATGTCCCCAGCCCCCCCCCATTTCGATTTTTGACTCCAAAATAGTCTCAATCGTTTGTACTTCGTTTGTGCCTGTTTGTGCAAACATTTTTTTCGTTTGTACCCAAATAGTTTTCGAGATATTTCAAAAATAAGCTGGGGGGGGCTGGAGACATGCTAGCCCCCCCCATTTCGAATTTTGACTCCAAAATAGTCTCAATCGTTTGTGCTTCGTTTGTGCCTGTTTGTGCAAACATTTTTTTCGTTTGTACCCAAATAGTTTTCGAGATAATTCAATTTTAAGTTGGGGGGGGGCTGGGGACATGCTTTTTTAAAATTCGAATTTCGGATTCATAATAGTCTCAATCGATAGCACTTCGTTTGTGCTTGTTTGTGCAAACATTTTTTTTGTTTGTACCCAAATAGTTTTTGAAATATTCAAGATTTTCGGTAACACGTTGTAACATAACGGACATGGACGCGCTGAATGCTTTAACGAGATTCTGCGAAAAACTTGCAGCATGAAGACCAAAATAGTCTCAATCGATAGCACTTCGTTTGTGCCTGTTTGTGCAAGTTTTATTTTCGTTTGTACCCAAATAGTTTTTGCAATATTCGAGATTTTCGGTAACATAGGTGCATGTCCCCAGCCCCCCCCATTTTGATTTTTAACTCCAAAATAGTCTCAATCGTTTGTGCTTCGTTTGTGCCTGTTTGTGCAAACATTTTTTTCGTTTGTACCCAAACAGTTTTTGAGAATTTTAAGGAAAACATAAAGGACATGGACGCACGTGCATGAATGGATTAACGAGATTCTGGGAAAAACTTGAAGCATGAAGACCAAAATAGTCTCAATCGATAGCACTTCGTTTGTGCCTATTCGTGCAAGTTTTATTTTCGTTTGTACCCAAATAGTTTTTGCAATATTCGAGATTTTCGGTAACATCGCACGTGCTAACATAAACAGTTATTTTAGAATTTCGGATTCAAAATAGTCTCAATCGATAGCACTTCGTTTGTGCTTGTTTGTGCAAACATTTTTTTCGTTTGTACCCAAATAGTTTTTGAAATATTCAAGATTTTCGGTAACACGTTGTAACATAACGGACATGGACGTGCTGAATGCATTAACGAGATTCTGTGAAAAACTTGCAGCATGAAGACCAAAATAGTCTCAATCAATAGCACTTCGTTTGTGCCTGTTTGTGCAAGTTTTATTTTCGTTTGTACTCAAATAGTTTTTGCAATATTCGAGATTTTCGGTAACATAGGTGCATGTCCCCAGCCCCCCCCATTTCAATTTTTGACTCCAAAATAGTCTCAATCGTTTGTGTTTCGTTTGTGCCTGTTTGTGCAAACATTTTTTTCGTTTGTACCCAAATAGTTTTTCAAATATTCGAGATTTTCTGTAACGTCGCACGTGCTAACATAAACAGTTATTTTAGAATTTCGGATTCAAAATAGTCTCAATCGATAGCACTTCGTTTGTGCCTGTTTGTGCAAACATTTTTTTCGTTTGTACCCAAACAGTTTTTGAGAATTTAAACGAAAACATAAAAACATTGACGCGCATGAATGGATTAACGAGATTCTGAGAAAAACTTACAGCATGAAGACCAAAATTGTCTCAATCGTTTGTGCTTCGTTTGTTCCCAAATAGTTTTCGAGATAATTCAATTTTAAGTTGAGGGGGGGCTGGAGACATGCTGTTTTGATATTCGAATTTCGGATTCAATATAGTCTGAATTCAGTGCCGTAGATACGAGGGGGGGGGGGGGTGTTTGGGGGTTAGAACATAGTAAATAAAAGAAATAATACAGTATGGACAGTCGAGCATTTTTGCCGTTCCAAATTTTTATACGCATGTCTGAATTCATAAATAACAAAAAGTAGCCCCCTAGGGTACTACAGATGAACTCAGACTATTTCAGATTTTTTGGAACATCCAAGAACAAAGGGCCGACCAGGGACTGTCCATACTGTATTATTTCTTTTACTATGGTTAGAAGAAACTTCTTTTTTCGAAGGACCCCCCCCCCCATGACCAATGTCTAGCTACGGCCCTGTCTGAATTGTTTGTACTTCGTTTGTGCAAACATTATTTTCGTTATAGTACAAGAAATTGACAATTGTTATGCAAAAATATTAATTATTTATTTTCTAAATAATTCCAAATATAAAATCTTAATTTCTATGGAAAAATCTTGTCCATTGTCGATGTCGAATTTAGGAATTCCAAAGTACTTATTGAAAATGTATTAATACAGTAGGTAGGTAGTATTCTATGGTAAGTCAGAACACTATGAAACGTCCGGTCATAAAAATTTAAATTATTAAAAGAAGTTTCATTGGTATTATTTAAATATGCATTTTCAGCTGGGGGGGGGGGGGCTGGAGATATGCATTTTTGAAATTCGAATTTCGGATTCGAAATAGTCTCAATCCTTTTTACTTTGTTTGTACCTGTTTGTGCAAGTTTTATTGTCGTTTGTACCCAAATAGTTTTCGAGATAATTCAATATTAAGTTGGGGGGGGGACATACTATTTTGTAATTCGAATTTTTTTCGAACTTATTTTTTTAACAGACTGGGCATTTTGCAAATTGCTTTCATAAGAAAATTTTAAAAATTTGTTTATTAGAAAAATGGATAATAATAAAAAGATTACACGATTTTAACAATATTTATTAATAAATGAACATAGACAAGATTACATTTACATTGGTGATTATAACGAAATATCAGGAACCCACGATTTCTTCATATAATGATCCACCACTAACACTAGAAGTGTTAGAGGTGCACATTACACTGCACTTGATGTTGGACGTTAGTCTGTTAGGGTGATAAGTTTCTTGGGTGTCTTGTGCATGTAGAAATTTATAAGGAGTATACAAGAAATTGACAATTGACTATTTCAGATAACCGTATGGTTTTTACCGAGTTTTAATAATTTATAAAAGTCATATGAATAAACGATAACTAAGCTAGGCAATAAGGAAGTTTGAGCTTCCAATGTTGAATATTTATAATACAAGTATATTACAAAAAGATATGCACATGTGAAAATATTAAATGTATTTAAAAATATTTATCTTTGAAAGCTCAAACTCCCTTATTGCCTAGCTTAGTTATCGTTTATTCATATGACTTTTAAAAATTATTAGAATTCTGTTTTGGTAAAAAGATAACTATAAAAGATTAATATTTTAGGGCACGCCATCTCTCGAAACATGTTTTTGCATCAAAATTTGCGGTGCGCTCTTAATGCATTCAGCGCGTCCATGTCCGTTATGTTACAACGTGTTACCGAAAATCTTGAATATTTCAAAAACTATTTGGGTACAAACGAAAAAAATGTTTGCACAAACAAGCACAAACGAAGTGCTATCGATTGAGACTATTTTGAATCCGAAATTCTAAAATAACTGTTTATGTTAGCACGTGCGATGTTACCGAAAATCTCGAATATTGCAAAAACTATTTGGGTACAAACGAAAATAAAACTTGCACAAACAGGCACAAACGAAGTGCTATCGATTGAGACTATTTTGGTCTTCATGCTTCAAGTTTTTCCCAGAATCTCGTTAATCCATTCATGCACGTGCGTCCATGTCCTTTATGTTTTCCTTAAAATTCTCAAAAACTGTTTGGGTACAAACGAAAAAAATGTTTGCACAAACAGGCACAAACGAAGCACAAACGATTGAGACTATTTTGGAGTTAAAAATCGAAATGGGGGGGGGGGCTGGGGACATGCACCTATGTTACCGAAAATCTCGAATATTGCAAAAACTATTTGGGTACAAACGAAAATAAAACTTGCACAAACAGGCACAAACGAAGTGCTATCGATTGAGACTATTTTGGTCTTCATGCTGCAAGTTTTTCGCAGAATCTCGTTAAAGCATTCAGCGCGTCCATGTCCGTTATGTTACAACGTGTTACCGAAAATATTGAATATTTCAAAAACTATTTGGGTACAAACGAAAAAAATGTTTGCACAAACAAGCACAAACGAAGTGCTATCGATTGAGACTATTATGAATCCGAAATTCGAATTTTAAAAAAGCATGTCCCCAGCCCCCCCCCCCCAACTTAAAATTGAATTATCTCGAAAACTATTTGGGTACAAACGAAAAAAATGTTTGCACAAACAGGCACAAACGAAGCACAAACGATTGAGACTATTTTGGAGTCAAAATTCGAAATGGGGGGGGCTAGCATGTCTCCAGCCCCCCCCAGCTTATTTTTGAAATATCTCGAAAACTATTTGGGTACAAACGAAAAAAATGTTTGCACAAACAGGCACAAACGAAGCACAAACGATTGAGACTATTTTGGAGTCAAAAATCGAAATGGGGGGGGGCTGGGGACATGCACCTACCAAAAAGGTACTTACCATTGCATTTTTTTTCCAACACTTAGGTTCACTTACTTATCTTGTTAGTAGATAATTATACTAGAAATATTTATACAAAATTTGGTAATGATCGATCCAATAGTTTTTGAGCTACACTGCACACCAACTTTGAAAATGTAGTTTTGCGTAAAATGGGTTTAAAGTTAATCGTATCATTTCAATCAGGTTCACGAAAAATTTATAAAAAAATTTCTTACTCTGGTAATCCAGAGCCATAAATAGGTCCTTCTTCTACTGCGACCAAATGTTGTTGCTCAGATTTATCGTTTCTGAGAGCCATTTTAGTCTGTTTTGAAGATTCTGACGCTCTATTCGTGCATCGGTTAATTCAATTCTTGTCACGTGTAACATTGTACACTTTTGATTTCTCATCGATTTTTATTCCTATGCGGTAATTATTTGCAAACTATAATTATAATTTTGAAAAATCTTAATTTTTTATTTTTTTTAAAAGTGTTATTTTTATAAAAGTATTGTAAATTTTGAAAATGTATTATTTTATTATTTATTACAACTTTAGCTTTTTTATTGATCATAAATTTGGATAAATATTACAAATATTTCGACTGCTTTTATATAATTACATTACCATTATCATTTGTATTATAAATTATTATTACTTACTATCCATCAATGTCAAATCCATAATGCATAGCTACTTAGCTGCATTTATGCTAATTAAGTTTACCTATGTATTATTTTAATCTGAAAACACAATAGCCTACGCATAATATTTTATCTTGTCAATGTATTCTAAAAGAAACCAAACTGTCGATTTATGTTTAATTTACCTTTTTAATGTAAACAATCTGATAACATAAAAAGCCGCCCTAAACTCGTCTCTGGTCAGTTGTTCTTTATGCTATCAGCTTGTAACACCTCGCTCATCTAATGTAATTTAATTTAATAAAATCTTTTTTAAAAAATTCAACTCGTTAGTTTGAATTTAAGTGGCGCTGCGAACAGGATAGTTTCACTAGTGCGAATCTTCTTATTTGGAAACAACCAAGAGAAAAACTGAAGTCCAAGATCAGCTCATCTTATTTGGAAATCCGAGAGAAGACCGCACCTGGAGTGTTTCAACACCTTAGAGGCTATCCACGAATTTGTGTTCCCAAGGAAGAAAAAAAATTACTCTACTCCAGTAAGGATCATCTAGAACGAGGCACTGAATTTGAGATTGGAATGACCATCCTTCTCCTAACTTTGTAAGTTTTTGCATCCTTACTCTTATTTTTATTATTATTATTATTGTGTGTAATGTCCGATAGTGACATCGAATTAGAATTATTAGAAGAGAATACCAAAATTTTGCAACCAAATACTTGTGTACCTCCTAAGAACAATAGTAAAACTAATAGATTTAGTCCATACAAGACAGTAAATTTAAATTTAACTTCGAATTCAATAATTACACCTTCACCAATTATGTTTCCAACGGGAGAACTGACTGCATTGACAAAGTCATTACCTGAATATTCACCCGGTAGTAATCTCTCTACGTTTGTAACCAGCGTAGATAATTTAGCAAAATTTTTAGAAAGCAAGTTAACACCATCACAAACTTATCTATTTAATGTTTCTATATTAGCTAAAATTCAAAATGAAGCTAGGGATTATTTAAACTTCCATAGTTTAACAGAATGGCCCGGTATACGCGAAGCACTTCTTAGAAAGTACGGTGACCAGCGTAACGAGGAACTGTTAATTTCAGCATTACGCAATACTATTCAATTAAAACACGAAAGCTTTAATGAATATTACGATAAAATCCTACTAGCTCAAAACGATCTGCTTCAATTTGTACAATTACATGAAACCGACCCCAACTCCTTTTCATTCAAAAAACATTTATATCAGAACCAATCTCTGCAAATATTTTGCTCCGGTTTATTAGAACCGTATAGAACTTATTTAATGAACTTCGAGTTATCCAACTTAGAAGCAGCATTAAATAAATGTCGCGTATATGACAATAAAATTCAGGAAAATAATTATACGGATTATGTACGAAGATTACAAGATTTCAAATCTCATAAAACTCCTCCGCAAATGACGAAACCTATGCATACTACACAAAATAATGCATGGCAAAATCCCCGACAACAAAATACCCAACCGCAATTTCAAACAAGACAATTTTCCCAACAACAACTCCAACCTAAACAATTTCCGCAACAACAATCATTTAATCAAAGACAATTTCAACATAAACCATTTTTTCAACCCCAATTTCAACCGAAACCATTTTCCGGATCTATTAATAGACCGCATGGACAATCAAGATTTCCCACGAACAAACAAACCTTCGGAACTAAACCTGAACAAGGAAATCAATTTAAACCAACACCAATGTCAGTACAGACATCAGCATTTTCTATGAGACCTAGACAAAACCAATTTCAGTCTACAAACAAACCGACATTTACGTCACAGGAACTGTTCAACAACGAAGTAGACATTGAAGAATACCCTAACGAAAACGAATTGTACTGTAACTACGAAACGGAACAAGAAAATGATAACTTTGAAAATGAATACGAAGAAGAAAATTTTCGATTAACTGCTTCAGAAAACCGACAACCGTAGATTTAAATTCAATTTGTTCTAAACCTAAATTACCGTTTTTCTATTTGCCCCAATTAAATTTAAAAATTTTAATCGATTCAGGCGCAACTGATTCAATTATTAATTGCAATGTCGCATCAAAATTTAAAAATTATTTTTATTCAGAACCGTTTGTTATTTCGAGTTTAAACAATAAAGTAAAGTCAAACCAAAATCTTTATTTCCCACTACTTTCCGAGTTAGGAATACATGATCCTCTTAAATTTAGAATTATTGATTGGCATACAAATTTTGACGCTCTTATTGGAACCAAGGATTTATTTAATTTTGGAGCAAATTTAAATTATAAAACAAATACACTTACAGTAGGCGACGTACAAATACCTTTCTTTTTAGAGTATAATAATCACGAAATAAATTCAAAAACAAACAACAAAAATTATCTTGAAATCCCTGTATCAATCGACAATGGCGAAGTTTTTATTCCTAAAATAAAAACAAATTCCAACATCGAAATACCCGAATGTATTGCGATAGCAAAAAACGGCTTTTGCAAAATACCAAACCCATTAGAAGGCATAGAAATAAATTTTAATGAAAGAATTAACGTATTACCCACACAGTATTTTGACTTCGAAAACCCTGCAGAAATTCATGCGAAACCTTTTCCTAAAGTTCATGAATTAATTAGAACAGAACACCTCAACGAAGAAGAAAAGAAAGAAATAATAAATTTATGTATAAAGTATCGCGAAGTATTTTACTACGAAAATACTGACCTCAGTTTCACAAATCATGTTAAACACGGAATCCGAACCAACGATGACCAACCTATATTTACAAAATCATTTAGGCATCCAAGGGCGATGCAGATCGAAATTCAAAATCAAATTCAAAAATTATTAGATAATAAAATTATTCGACCTTCCATATCACCATACAGTGCACCCGTCTGGATAGTTCCAAAGAAGATGGACGCCAGTAAGGAAAGAAAATACCGAATGGTAATAGATTATCGAAAATTAAATGAAAATACAATTGAAGACAAATATCCGCTACCTAGAATCGAAGAGATCCTGGATAATCTAGGGAGATGCGTTTATTTTACAACGTTAGACTTAGCTCAAGGCTTCCATCAGATTGAAATGGATCAAAAATCAATCGAAAAGACCGCGTTTACAGTTAACAATGGCCATTACGAATATTTGAGGATGCCATTTGGTTTAAGGAACGCGCCTGCTACATTTCAGCGTATGATGGATAACGTTTTAAAGGAATACCTTTACAAATTCTGCTTTGTTTACATGGATGACGTAGTAATATTTTCCAAATCCTTACAAGAGCATCTAAATCACGTTAAGCTTATATTTCAAAGATTAAGGGAAGTGAACCTTAAGGTTCAGCTCGACAAGTCCGAATTCTTATGCAAAGAAGTTGCATTTCTAGGACATGTCATCACCCCAGAAGGTATAAAACCAAATCCAACTAAAATTGCGGCAATTCACAATTATCCAATACCCAAGACTACCAAAGAAATTAAATCATTTTTAGGATTAATAGGCTACTACCGCCGATTCATAGCAAACTTTGCTAAAGTAGCCTCCCCCATGACAAAATGTCTTCGCAAAGGTTCAAAAATAGATACAGATAATACCGAATATAGGGAATGCTTCAACATTTGTAAAGAACTAATAACAAACGCACCCATATTAACCTATCCCGATTTTGACAAGCACTTCAGGCTTACTACAGACGCCTCCAATGTAGCAATTGGAGCAGTGCTCAGCCAAAGCAATAAACCTATTGGATTTTACTCCAGAACACTGAACTCAGCTGAAAAGAACTACAGCACCATCGAAAAGGAATTTTTAGCCATAATGGATGGTACGAAACATTTTAGACCATACCTATTTGGGAGAAAATTCACGATAGAGACCGATCATAATCCGTTAGTCTGGTTACATAAGATCAAAGAGCCTAACTCTCGTTTGGTCAGATGGAAGTTGAAACTAGAAGAGTTCGATTTTGAAGTGGTTTATCGGAAAGGTAAGGAAAATGTAGTAGCAGACGCTTTATCGCGTATAGAAATTCACAATAAAGAGCTCGACGAAATATCTATAATTGCACAAGTGGAAGAACCGCCTAACATTGACGAACTAGATGAATTATTAGAAGACTCATCAAATGACAATTCTGACGAGTATCAGAAAATCAGAAACGATCTGGAAAACACGGTACATTCGGTTAATAACGAAGACAACGGAAAAGTAATCCCAATATCAGAACAACCGGTTAACAATTTCAATAATCGAATAATAGTACTTTGTGGAAAAAACTTTGATATCCGATTAAAGAAACCATTTAAAAAGAATCACTACACCACCCTTGTCAGAGAAGAAAATATTCAAGAAGATTTATCTAGAATGATTAAAGAAATCATAAGACCAAACATCACTTATGGAATTTATTGCAAAGAGCAAAATCTACGTGACGTTCTAATAGACTTGTGCAAAACCTACATGAACAACTCTGTAAAATTCGTATTCTCTAACCAATATCATACCGACGTGTTAGATGAAAATGATCAGAAAGAGAAGATCACAAGTTATCATGAAGAAACTCACACAGGTATAATAGAAACTTATAATCAATTAAAATTGAAATATTTCTGGCCGAATATGAAACAAATGATCACGAACGAAATCAACAAGTGCGAACTTTGCCTACAATCTAAGTACGAAAGAAATCCATATAATGTTAAATTACAAGGCCCTTTACTAGCTAGAAAACCTTTTCAGACAATTTTTATTGACACCTTCTCCTTTCAAAACTGCAAATTTCTTACAATAATAGACTCATTCTCTAGATATGCCCAAGCTTACTTCATCAAAGATGGAACAGGCCTTACGGTATTGAATAAACTTCGTCATTATTTTACCCATCATAATTATCCACAACGTATTGTTTGCGATCAAGGCAAGGAATTCTTTAATAAAACATTTAAAGAATTTTGCCAACTTCACAAAATTGAATTACACTTTACTACCATTAACAATCCGAACTCAAATTCACCCATCGAAAGGTTACATTCCACCTTAGTAGAAAAACTCCGAATACTCAAATTAAAAGAACCAAACGAAACTCCGCAAAACCAAATGATAACTGCAACATTAATATACAATCAGTCAATTCATTCTTCTACCGGATTCTCACCTTTTTCTATACTATACGGACCCTATGAACACGAAATAGATTTGTCATTAGATATGACTATATACGAAGAATACAACAATAAAAGAAAAAATGAACTATTGCCGTTCATCGACGAGATCTATAATAAAAGCAAAAATAAAGAAACTAGAATCCTTGAAAAAAGAAACGAAAATCGAGAAGAATCTCCGCAACTCAATACAGATGTTGTATTTATACGGAAAAACAAGCCCGGAAAAACAGATCCTTTATACGATAAAATGCTAATTTCTAAAAGATCAAAAGACGTGTTAGAAGGAAAATCAGCAAAAGGAAAAATAACCAGTTCACATGTTAGAAAACTAAAAAGATTAAGGAAAAATATTTCTTTACAGGATCCTAATGAGTCTGGACCTAGTACCACCCGTGTACCCACTACAAGTAAATCCGATACGGACTAATGGATACTTCGAAGAAGAACTTGGTACGGCAAAAATACATTCACACTTTCATAAATTCTACTTTTATTATAATCTTACTCAATTAGAAATAGGTCTTAGACAATTAATAGCAAATAGTGTAATTTTAAAACATAAAATACCATTAGATGCCCCGACGCAACAACGATACAATCAATTAAAAATAGAAACATCATTAGTAGAGAACACCCTAGAAAAAATATTGCATTTTAAACATAAACGTGGTTTAATTAATTTCCTAGGTAAAACTATAAAATTTATCACAGGTAATTTGGACGACGAAGACCTCTTAAATATCAACAAAAATTTAGAAATTTTATTCTCCAATCAAGAAACTCAGATTTCCAAAATTTCAGACATTACTTCATTTGCTAAACATATCACGACTCGTTATGAACAAGATTTGAGAAAAATCAACCAATTTCAAAATGAAACAATTACTGCATTCAGATCTCTAACGGAACTAAGCGGTGTAAATCAACTAATTAATTTAGAAATACATAATATTCAAAATTATCATGAAATAGTAAAAACACTAGAACGAACAATAAACCTAGCTAAATTAGAAATTCCTAATATAGAATTAATTACCTTTTCAGAATTACAAGAAATTTATAACCTTTTAACTAAAATTTACACAAGAAACCAACTATTATTCTTAGATGATACACACCTTTTTGAAATATTAGATTTATCAAAATTTACTTTATTAATTGCAAATAACACAATAGTGATGATATTAAAGATACCTATCCTAAATCCAACGTCCTATAAACTTGCAAAAATCTTTCCTATACCTAACTCACGTTCTCAAATTCTCATACCGCCGACTTCTTACCACCTACAAAGTAACAAGGAAGAAAAATGGGTACATGAATGCAAACATGGCATAAATCAAACCATTTGCTACAATCCTATCGTCACCAAGTGCAGACTACAAAAAGTAAATAAATGCTCAATAGCTCGAGTGGAAGGCATGCATAATGTTCACTTAGTGCTATCTACTGGAATCGTTACCAGCTTCAATCCACCGCAAGAAGTGATTGAAAATTGCAATTACAAAATAAACAAATATACTCTACAAGGAACCAACTTCTTAAGAACAGATTGCAATATAATTATACAGGAAGAGAACATAAACATTCAATTCACCAATTTCACAATACAATTACCACCAATCTACATAAACGAATTAAAAGAAGCGTACAATGTCCACCTTAAAGCGAATCACCTTACAAATTTAGAGCAGTTGAAAAAGGACCTCCAAAGGATCGAAGAAAAATCTACATTACTACCTCTCGTTAACTACATCCATTACTTTACCACATCCATTATAACTTTAACCATTATAATTTTTATAGGCATTACATTCAAATTCAGGAAACAACTACACGACAGAATATGCAAGAAGAAAACGACTTTCAAAATTTCCAAAGAAAATGCAGTAGAGATGAATCTTCTTCCATTATCAAACGAGGACGCTTGAATCTTAATGAGGGAGGAATTACATTACCATTATCATTTGTATTATAAATTATTATTACTTACTATCCATCAATGTCAAATCCATAATGCATAGCTACTTAGCTGCATTTATGCTAATTAAGTTTACCTATGTATTATTTTAATCTGAAAACACAATAGCCTACGCATAATATTTTATCTTGTCAATGTATTCTAAAAGAAACCAAACTGTCGATTTATGTTTAATTTACCTTTTTAATGTAAACAATCTGATAACATAAAAAGCCGCCCTAAACTCGTCTCTGGTCAGTTGTTCTTTATGCTATCAGCTTGTAACACCTCGCTCATCTAATGTAATTTAATTTAATAAAATCTTTTTTAAAAAATTCAACTCGTTAGTTTGAATTTAAGTATATATTTGGTCATAAATTTGTCACACTGAAGTCGAAGCAATTACGATACGCTTGATCACTTATACAGCTGGTATATGTGTTTAAAACTTAACACAATAGGTGCCTTTACACACACGCGATTCCTGACGCGATTGGAGCGGACGCGACTAGTCGTGCGGGTTTGGAGCGTGTGTCTAAAGGCAAAGTTTTTAAACGCTCCAATTCACAAAGGGCTGCCGACACGCCTGGTGTGTGTGTTTAAATAGGACGACGTTCTTGGAACGGCGTTCCTGGCACGTCGGTTTTCGCGTCGTTCTTGGAACGTCATGAATCGCGCGGGCCGGGAACGTGTGTGTAAAGGCACCTATTCTTGCAAAGAAATATATTTAAAACAAATATAAAAATATTTTACTTGCTTTTAATAAAAATTATTTATTAAAACTTATTTTTAGAGTAACAATAAATTAGAAAACAAGGGAAGAAAAGTTAAAACCCGGTTCGCTATACCTAAACACGCTCCAGGTAGAATTTTCCTCTCGCGAGTGGCCGGTATACGGTTACGGGCTGTAAATATTTCGAATTTCGTTATTAACCTTTAAGTGGTGCCGTGGGCGTCTTTGAGGCAAAGTTGAAATTAAAATAACTGTAATTTTGTTATTTTTGATAATTTAAAAAAATGCTTCTATGTATTCCTCGTCTGTAGTGTTAGGAACATATCCCTAACAGATTTCTTAAAAATTCGATTGTAAAACTGCTAAAACGATCAATTTAGCAAAAGGATGAATTTGCCGGGCGTCGGCGAGACGCCCACGGCACTACTTACGTATGTATTAAAAACGTAACAAAATAGTGCAGCCGCTTTAAGAAGTAAATGTAATAGATAAGGAGGGAGATAAATTAATTTTAAATTTTCTTATTTTCGACGGTTTTCAATTAGTTTTTTCTGTTAATATATATTATAATTTATAAATTGTAACAAAATGGTATTTCAATTACTAATAATTTCAATTTTGTATATTTACTTATCGAAAAATTTAATTAAAATTCAACTTGCAAATAAACACCGATATTTCATTAACGCCTTTTATTTATTGTTTCAAAAGTGCATAAAATATTAGGTAATGATCTATTCTTGCAATATATGACATAAAAATGCTTTTATTTAACATTTAAAACAATATTTTTAAATAAAACATATGGGCGTTCCAAAGACGCCCACGGCACTACTTATGTAGGAAAAATTCACGGCACCACTTAAAGGTTAAATTTTGGGAAGATATTCCTTAGATACTATACTATAAATTTATTATATTAACAAAAAAATTATTTTTTGATCATTCTAAATGGTTTTCTCTCCAAGGTGGAAAGCTTAAAAATAAATAATAAAAATTTAAATTGGCTGATACGATGATGTGTTTCGAAAGAAATGAAAAAAAGTTAAACAGGAAATGTAGATTTTCGTTATCTAATCACGAACTCTTCAACTTGACTTTGTAATTTGCAGGTAAGAACTATACTGGCACGTGTTTTCTACGTTCCACCTGACTCAAAGTTTGCTAAGTGTTTTATTATGACTTTTTTCAATCTCAGATATATCATAAACTTCAATTAATTTTATCATAATATTTTATCTAACGGAAATTTTATTTCGACACTTAATTTTACTATCTTTTGAATATATTTTGGAACATGAATAATTTATTATGTACGTAGCAATTGCACGAATCTTGGTTAGGAAAAGCTATGTATTTTTTTAGAGATTTTTTAAGATCAACAAAAATGTATCTTCTTGTGAGATTGGGATCATTCAATGGAAGATGAATTGACTTATTTTAATTATATTTTTTATATAATCTTCTTCCTCTTCATTATTATGCTGCTTGACAAAAGTGTCGTGACCATTAATTATTATTATAATATTAATTGGCTTTCTTGGCAGTTGACCCCTCAGTGGTTTGCCACTGCCTTCCAAGGAGAGACGGCAGAATAAAGTTCCTACTTCGCCCAATGAACAAAACCATATATCTTTTATTTTTACGTAAGTTTAGCCAATTGGGAAAATTCCAAGGTAGAATCGCAAATCTAATCAACAATTTCGTTTACCTTAAACCTGAAATAGTTATCAACTTTGATCTTATCTTCTATAACAATTTGTATCGTCAAGTGGTTATATAGATCGAAGTCCAAATTATAATTTGTTTAATAATAGCGTGATATTTCAAACTTTATGCCGTGTGATTATCTTCAACTCTTGAAAATCTTATTAAATACTAATTTTTTTAAGATTATTTATAACTATAAATTATTAGTTCTGTAAGTAACAAACTTCATTTTCACTATCAACATGAAGTGCCTTATTTTTTTGTTGGCTCTAGCAGTTTACGCAACAGGTAATTTATATTATTATTATAATTTTGGTCTATTTTTTTACATCTCCATTCTCTAATAGCAATTCGAATTGATTTGTATAACAATGCATTGGAAGAATCATCACCTCGCATTATTAATGGTCAGAAAGCAAACAGAGGAGAATTTCCCTATCAAGCTTCCATACGTCACAGACGCTTAGTTATTGGTGGAAGAAGTCATCTTTGTGGTGGAATACTTATTCATCCCCGATGGGTTCTAACAGCAGCTCATTGTAAGCAAAAGTCAGGTACATATGACGTTGGATTAGGACTGCTTAACAGGGATGAAAAAAGAAGAGATGTGCAATGGATCGATGTTATCAAATTTATTTCTCATGCCAAATATCCAAGGTAAATTTTATCACTTTTTATTTACCTTAAAGTAAAATATATTTACAGTGGTGTGGCTAAATACGATATTGGATTAGTGCATCTTAAGAAAGCTGCACAGCTTACTCCTACCGTACAACTCATCAATTTACCTTCATCGGCAGAGGAATGTGATGTATTGACCACGAGAACTTTAACTGGTTGGGGAAAAACTGGAGGTATATTACCGGGTTTACCAAGGCGTCTACAGAAGGCTGAAGTTCCAATTATATCCGAAGAGGGTAATATTTTAAAATCATTACAAAAAATCATAACTAAATTAATTTAAATCTTAGACTGCAGTGAAAAATTAATAAATATTATTGGAAACCATGGTCCGTTAGACGAGTCAATGGTTTGTACTTTATACGATACTAAGAAGCCTCAGTCCGGATGTAATGGTGATAGTGGAGGTCCATTGGCTGACTTAAAGAACAATACTATAATTGGCATTGTATCTTGGGGGATAGTACCTTGTGGCAGAAAGAATGCACCAACAGTTTATACAAACGTTTGTGCTTACCGAGACTGGATTCAAGAGACAATAGACAAAAATTCTTACTAAAAATTAATTTTATACTATTATAAAATACTATAATAAAAAATATTACCAGAAAATGTTATTAATAAATTACGATTTTATAAAACAATTCCAATATAATGTATTATTCCTTTGTGGAAATATCCCTTACAAAGCATAAATTGAAAAAGTTTTGCATTATGAAAACTAGGAAGCTCAAAAGGATATATTATTATGAATGCTTATCAAAAACTTCGATTTGATATTGAATCACTAGTACTTAATCGTCTCCTTCTTCTTGGTCAGTACGCCCGTAACCGGGCATCGTGGCAGCATTCATGATCAACTATGTTTATCATTTACGAATGCTGCTCTCTTGGGACAAAGTACGTATGCAGTGGGGGGTCCCTCTCCCTTCTGCATAGACACGTCTAGAATAAAGTTCTTACTTTATCCGGAATCGAACCGGGCATTTCGAGTCAACAGCGAACGTACTTAACTGTTATGCCCCGACCGCCACCTAAGTAATCGTCTCCTAAGTAACTGAATTTCTGATTTTGCTGTCATCCAACCGTGCAAATTTTAGAGTGAGTTAACAATGAGATCATTAGGAATAAAAATTATAAATTACAGATAAGATCAAATATAATGTATTTTTGATATAATGGCAATTATATAAAACATCAGAGCAAAACCCTCCAATCATCATCTACTACTATCTAGGCTAGGTCATCGACTAATGACTACAAACAGAAAAACAATTTTCAATTAAAACATTTTTGACCTCTTTGACAAAGATTCCCGTGGTTAACTCCTGTATATTCCTGGGTATTACATCATCTATGGGATTTAAGCTAAATTTGTATCTCGCAAAAGTTTCTGCATGGAAGACAAATTGCCCTTTTTTGAAACAAAACATCCGATCGATCTATATTCCACTCGATGATCTCCAAAAGATAGCTCCATAATGTAATTCCAGTTGTAGAAGTAGGCATAATGGCATGATTTTGCTAGTTTGAAATCCAATTTCTTATAGTTTTTCTTAATCAGTGCGATTTTCCGCTTTATTTGTTACTGATGAATGATGATCACTTTTTTGGCCAGAAAAGGGGTGGCACTTTGAAAACGAAACAGACGGGATTGTGGCCAGCAGAATTTTTTTTTCAAGAAATGCAAAAACACGTCAATTTTATCATCGAGGGGGACAACTCTTGCGACCAATGTCACTCCCGTATTGTTTCATCCCTTAGCGTTGTGATGACAACCCCTGAAATGTTAATAGGGATAATATGTCAAGTGACACCTCATTTGAAAGGTCTTGCTTCCCTGAATTCAGCGAAATAATTTTTTTGAAGTTTTATCAATTATTCGACAAAAAAATTGAAGCTGCAAAAATGCTAAATAATCCGATATTACAAGACATTTAAGAATAAAAAAGTGAAAAACGCTTGGATAGGTTGATTTTAATTTCAAGGGGGTTACTTTTACTGCTATTCATAAACATTGACAGTTCAACCCTTAAGGTAAAGGGCAAACCACTCTTACAGTCTTGAATGCAATGAGGAATTGAAACAATTATTCCATTGAAGAAGCTGGTCGTGGTAAACAATTTGAACATATAATTTGATTAAACTGATCTTTTTATCAGACCCATATTTTCATTCAAAATTCTAAGGGTGGTTTACCTTTTACCTTAAGGGTTGAAATATCAATGTTTATGAATAGCAGTAAAAGTAGCCCCCTTGAAATTAAAATCAACCTGACCAAGCGTGTTTCACTTTTTTATTCTTAAATGTCTTGAAATATCGGATTTCTTTCGCATTTTTGCAGCTTTAATTTTTTTGTTGAATAATTGATAAAACTTCAAAAAAATTATAGCGCTGAATTCAGGGAAGCAAGACCTTTCAAATGAGGTGTCACTTGCTATATCATCCCTATTAACATTTCAGGGGCTGTCATCACAGCGCGAAGGGATGAAACAATACGGGAGCGACATTGATCGCAAAAGTTGTCCCCCTCGATGATAAAATTGACGTGTTTTTGCATTTCTTGAAAAACAAATTCTGCTGACCACAATCCCGTCTGTTTCGTTTTCAAAGGGCCACCCTGTATAGGAACCAGAACCGACCCCCATGGGATTCCATGTAACACAGTGCCGAGTATAAACTTGAGTATAAACTCAAGTCATCCCATATTAATTGTAACATTGAAAGCACATTGCTGCTTTCTATTACTCATATGGGATGTCCACAGCTGCAGCAGTTTAACTCGGATTTCATAGTATCAAAAATATCAAAAAGATTCATCTGAACATATTTCCTGAGTTTCAACTATAATTCTCAATCAGGTGGAAGAAATTCTCAATCAGGTGGACTATTAAATTAGTTGTGCTTTACTTTGCTTATCCCTACCATATGCTAGGATAGTTGGTGGTTCTGAGAAACCGCTAGACAACTAAATCATGATTCCAGTTTGGGCTACATCAGTGGTTCTCAAAGTGGACGATTTCTAGTCCTATGGGGGCGATAGTGGGCATGAAAAAATTTGAGGGCGCTCAGGTAGTCTGGGGATGCGATGGGTCCTTCTTTCAAAAATAAAATAGAATTGTCTTTTAAAATTTGAATTTAAAAATTCAAAATGATCAAGGCCTTATTGTGACACTTACAGCTCCACCAAGCTTAGAAAGGACACGGCAAATATGCCAACTAATTTGATAAAATTTTGAATGAACCAATGAACGTTGAGTTATTTCTTAAGTACATTCTGTTGTAAAAGTTACAAATCATTGCGTGTGTTTACATTTATCGTGGTTTTTGTGTTATTCGGTTTCGTGTTATTTTATAATTTATTCCAAAAGTGCTTTATTTAATATTTGCGGTAACAGTTTTTACGTATTTCGTGACTGCAATTTGACAAAATAATTTATGGATTTTAAATATTCGCGCCGAGAATCTTCTTCATTTGAGTATACATTTTTAATTTTAGCAGCGCCTGACACGCCCCTAAAGTCGGTTCTAACGTTGGTGGAGCTGTATACTAATTTTTTAACAAATTTTTAAAATAATTTGGTTACAAACCCACCACATAAATTAATAAGTAGTATTATGTTTTTCTTTCTAGAAATAAATAATTATTTTATTACCAATAAACGTTTTGGTTCTTTTTTTATCAAAACACAACGGAGGGGGGGGGGGTTATAAAAATTTATATCCGGGAAAGTGGCCGTTGGTCCAAAAAGTTTGAGAACCTATGGGCTACATGAACTAATACACAACGGTACAGGTTTTGACCCTTTTGACCTAAAATCGCATAAATGAACATAGTCATGGGGGAAGCACTGGGGGCACTTCGGGCATCCCAACGAATTTAAACTATCGGTTTTCCAAAAACCCTTGGCATGCGGCCCGCGAAGGGTTTTGGTGCGGCCCATAGACTTTTTTTTTAAAAGCTCTTTTTAGTAGATTTTACACTCTTTTTTTTTAAATCAGCTCTCTTTAGTAGATTTCTTCTACTCAAGAAGTTCTTCACTTCAGAAGTTCTTCAAGAAGTGCAGCCCGCACTAATTCTCACGTAAAATATTTGGCCCTCGTACAACAAAAGGTTGCCGACCCCTGCTCTACCCGAAAGAAAAACCTGGCTACGAGCTTGAATAAACTGGACTAATTAATAGCTATGGCAAATATTTAAATCTACTAAATTAATGTGATCACTGGACTGGGTAAGTTGCTGTTTTTGAATATTTTTCTTCACTAAAGTTTCTTCAGATTTAACAACGACACTGTGTAAACAACCAAATAATTCTTCTGTACCTTTATAAGTTTAGACAATAATTCGCGAAATGTCAAGGTTAACATAAAAAAAAATCAATATCTACGTTTACCTTAAACTTGAAATTTTTATCAATTTCGATTTTCGATCTTATCAAGTAATTTAAAATTAGAATTTTTTATAAAAAAGGAAAACAAAATACATTGTCCGTGATGATAATCGAGTTTTAATAAAAAAAAATATCCAAAACATGTCGTTGAGAATGCGATCATGATAGAAATAGCTTTCTACTAATGATTGATTGATGACATACTATGAACTATCGTTCAAAAAGATTTAGATTGGTATCTTTGCAGAAGTTTCATGTTTTTAGTTAACAATAATTTTTTTTAGACAATTTAGAGACTTCTTGGACATTGTCATGTTTTGCTAGCATGTCTGTGTTTGGAGTACTAATTACATTATTTAATCAGCAATGGACAGGAATAGTATTGGTCCCAATAATACTATAAAGTAAATTTTAGATACATACTTCATTGTCTTGTTGAACTTAAAAATAATGATTTTCCAAATAGGATTTTAAAAGAATAGTAATGATATAGCAAAGCATGTTTAATTTTAAATAGAAGTCCTTGGTGCCATACTTTGAGTCTATGGATGTTGCCGAGCAGAACTGTTTTCTTTTCATAGTTCCATAAAATTATTTATATCCACTATTCGAGAGCATTGTTGTATAATTGAGGGGATCATCAGCAAAGGTGACTAAGCTGCATAAAATATTTTTTTGGTAGAGTTAATTTTACTCATAGCGGTTGGCACGTGACTGGGACTTACGCGGCAAATGTGGAGGGAAAACGCTTGACACCAAATGACACAAACATAGAACCGAAATGACGAATATTTGTTTCAGCACATTAGCCACTCCCAACCACTATGAATAAAATTACATCTAACACTGGTATACTGCAACAAAAACTACCCTCTGAATCGCAACCCCTAATGAGAGGGTTAACCTAAACAGAGACCAGATGCTTTTGTAACGAATTTTGTATTCGTTACTTAAATTTTACAGTACCTTGTATATATTTGCATTTAGCAATAGGTACGACGTAGACTTACGAAATGTTTACAGCGCACGATTGATAAGAGGACGGGTACGCCATTTTGAGCGAGTATGACGTGTTTTCGAACATCGGTAATTATTTACCAATTACATTATTAGAATCGTGTTAATTACACCAGAATCTAAATATTCACAATAGTAACGACGTCTACTACGCTTGGATATTCCTTTTTGGCTTGTCGTTGTGAGTTCCTGACATAGCAAGCAATTTTATTACCATCGTTTTATTGTGCGTACAATTAATTATTATCAGTGCCTTATCAATATCGCCAAATTGCTCGTACAAACTTATTGTTTGGTGGTTATCAGCATCTTATTCAACCCATTATCAAGTGGTACTCTATCATTAAAGTGCATCCTGCAATCTAACAAGTCTATACTGGATAGTGTTTTTTTTGTTCCGGAAGTCGGATTTCACCCCAGTAGCGTTACCACCAGTTCCGGATATTTACTGATCAACATCTCCAGAGCGACTGCAGTTGACAATTTACTTACTAAGCATTGTATAAGGTAGAAATTTGTAAACCTCCTCCAACAAAGATCTTTGGAAGTGAAGGTAAGATTTTTATTAGTATTTTATTGCGTCTTTCTGCAAGTTGCTAAAATTTTAAATTATCGTGGAAGGTATTTGCCATATAATTTTAACTGCATAGTTTCGACTGGAAGTGCAGTCCTTTGACTGATTCTTCATTTTTAATTTACATCGTCCAGAACCGTCGCGAGTTGAAGCCTGTACCAAAATAGTTTTATCTTGTATTAATTGTTTTATTATACATTGTTAACGTTGATTGGTGGTTTGATTTTCAAGTGTTTCTTTGAAGTCAATTTTCAGGGTAATTCACCCCCTAGCCTACCGTCAGAGCTAAGCTGTCAAAAAGGGCAGCATTTTAACAGGTAGCTCTCTACCTGGTGAGCAGTAATCGCTTCCTGGACCACCATAACGGTGGGGAATAGGATGTATAAGATTATTAGTTTCACTTTAATAAATAATAATTATTATTATTGTTAATTTAACTATTATTTTTTAAAAACGACCACCATGATCACTTAATGATCATAAACTTAAGAGTATGCCGAGATTATATCAGTGCCAATTTTACTTGAAACATTGATAATAATCCCTACCTATAGGACCAAAGCAAAAATTTAAAATTCTCAATTTTTCATCTTTCTTTCGATGATCTCAAACAATAAACTGAATCTGTAACAGTGTTTATAGAAAATATCAGTAAACTCTAGTGATTGTGATTGCCATATTGACCTACAATTTTCTCAACTCAATTCGAATCTTTTTATAATAATAATACTCTTTATTACAATTTTAACAAATTTACAACTAAATACAGTTAATAATATGTAACACGTGGAGATCAGCTAGTGCCGGTTTTCATCTCTACGCTGTAAGGTCACGAATCTGGGGTGATTTAAAATTGACTGCAAAGTAGTCATCCATGCTATACAGCGGATTGCTTACCAGTATCCCTTGCAGCCTTTTTTTTAATTGTTGCGTTGGGAGCTCACGCAGCTTCACAGGTAAGCTGTTATATATTTTGATTATTCGCACCTCAGCGTTTCTTTGTATTCTACTTGAATACGTGCTAGGTGGAACCAGGTCTGTACAGTGTCTTGTATGATAGGCGTGGCTTCGACGAGCTTCCATAAAAAGATCTGAATTATTTTTGTAGAATAATATGCTTTCGATTACGTATATTGCTGTAACTGTGAGTATCTGTTTTTCTTTAAAAACAGGTTTGCATGTTTCAAAAATGTTTATATGTATGTTTTATATTTATATATATATACTAGGGGGGCTCTGCCCCCCTGGCCGCTTTGAGCCCTAATAACTTCAAGTTATAAAACTTATTTACATACAACATTTTTTATGTCGCTTTCACTTTGAATTTGTATTCCATCCTTCGCTCGACATCTTGATCATGGGCGCCCATATAAAATGTTTTCAGTAGGGGCCATTGTATATTTAATCGTGTATCGTCTCCCATTGAATTCTTGAAAAAGCCCGCCGCAGGCGAAATTTTTGTTTTTTTCAAGGTCAAATGCCCTTAGATCGACTTTAACCCTTATGTCAATACCCGGGTACCCTTTTGCATGTTCTTACTTAAATATGTTATGTATTTAAAGAGATATCTTCAAATCCGGTCAGATCCTCGTTATTTGAGTTAATTGACGTCGATTCATATAAGTTTTGATATTTAAATATTCAAGAAAGTAGAAAAAATTAGGCGCTAAAGTTGAATACCCAGTTGATCAATACCCGGGGTACCCGGGTACCCATATATGTAAAAACTTAATACTTCTACAGATTTTCAAAATAATAAATAATTTAACTAATCTCTAGGGGGTCAGAAATAATATTTTATATACAAATAAACGTAGACATTTAACTTTTAATTATAAATTAATTACATTTAACTATAAATTATATGTAAAATATCCTCATATGAAAGACGACCAAACGGATTTTTGCATTTACATAAATCTTTCAATCTTTGTGTTTTTGCGTCGCATGGTTTTGTTGCCTTGCTTTTGCTTTTGCTTTTGCTTTTGCTTTTGCTTTTGCTTTTGCTTTTGCTTTTGCTTTTGCTTTTGCTTTTGCTTTTGCTTTTGCTTTTGCTTTTGCTTTTGCTTTTGCTTTTGCTTTTGCTTTTGCTTTTGCTTTTGCTTTTGCTTTTGCTTTTGCTTTTGCTTTTGCTTTTGCTTTTGCTTTTGCTTTTGCTTTTGCTTTTGCTTTTGCTTTTGCTTTTGCTTTTGCTTTTGCTTTTGCTTTTGCTTTGCTTTGCTTTGCTTTGCTTTGCTTTGCTTTGCTTTGCTTTGCTTTGCTTTGCTTTGCTTTGCTTTGCTTTGCTTTGCTTTGCTTTGCTTTGCTTTGCTTTGCTTTGCTTTGCTTTGCTTTGCTTTGCTTTGCTTTGCTTTGCTTTGCTTTGCTTTGCTTTGCTTTGCTTTGCTTTGCTTTGCTTTGCTTTGCTTTGCTTTGCTTTGATTCGTCCGTTGATGTGATTATAATGTTGATTTGGTGTCGTCCAATAGCTGTTCTCAGCGTTGCATAAAAACGTTGCACAAAAACGTTGCATAAAAACGTTGCATATTTTTCTTATCTTTTTATATATATAGAATAGACAAGGGGGCTTTGCCCCCCTGGCCGCTGACCCGGCCCAACCCCCCAGGGCCGCTTTGCGGCCCTAATAACTTCAAGTTATAAAACTTATTTCCATACAACATTTTTTATGTTGCTTTCACTTTGAATTTGTATTCCATCCTTCGCTCGACATCTTGATACTGCTATACATATAACTGTCCATGACTAAACAAAGGCCTATCGATGTATATACCAACTTTGTTAAAGCTCTGCTAGCATAACAACAGATCCTATTTTAAGTTTTGATTTGTGTACCGGAAAACCAGGGAAATTCAATGAATTTAATTATTCGACTTCATTTTCCAACCGAATGTCCTCTTCTGTTTGATCGACCCCTCGATGTTTAGCTATATCTTGACTTAAGTAGGTATGAATCTCGCCCGAACATCATCATTGTGGCAGGCTAATATAATTCTGTCGGAGAGATCGGCATTAGAAGCAATTGAATTGCTGTAAATGTCCTGAATTATACGGTACAGGACAACTCGGTACCGGACAACTCGGTACCGGACAACTTGGCACCGGGAATACTCGGCACCGGCGACTCGGCACCGGACAACTCGGCACCGGGGAAACTTAGCTCCGGGATAACTTGGCACCAGTTAAAAACTTTTAAAAAATGTATGAGGATCATTATTAAAAGGTAGATCCCGGTCGAGGCTAGGTTAGTGTTAGTGTTAGGAAACGACTTTTTTTTAAAAGAGAAGGTCACCTCGGATTTTTAAGACCATTTCCGTCGCAAAGTCACGTATGATAACTTCGGTAGCGTTTGTTCCGGAAAGTGAATTATAAAAAGATATATAATTTCTTTAATATAATAAATTTTTTATATTTTAATTTTTTTCAAGTTTTTCAACTGGTGCCGAGTCCGCTCCAGAGCCATTTTTGCAGCACTAAACTCCTTAAAAACATCCCCTTAGGGCCTTCCAACTCGGCAAATTGTGCTACTGGGAATGGGGTGAATCTCGCTTTTTTTGGGGGGGCCGGACCATATTATGTCACACATTCAAATATTCTTTATTAGTAATTAATCTACCTTTTAATGACTTTCTCTTTTAAAAAACAAGTCGTTTCCTAACACTAACCTAGCCTCGACCTGGATCTACCTTTTAATAATGATCCTCATATATTTTTTTTAAGTTTTTCAACTGGTGCCAAGTTAGCCCGGAACTGAGTTTCCCCGGTGCCGAGTTATGCCGGTGCCGAGTTTTCCCGGTGCCGAGTTGTCCGGTGCCGAGTTGTCCGTGTCCCTGAATTATATTTGTAGATTTCCAGCTATTCGGTACTTTCAATAATATAATGCTGCTTGTCCAAATTGATGATCTCCACAGGTGAAGCGTATTTTATAACAGGTAAAACTTGACGAAAGTCACCACCGAAAATAACAAATTTACATTTACATAAATCTTTCAATCTTTGTGTTTTTGCGTCGCATGGTTTTGTTGCCTTGCTTTTGCTTTGCTTTGCTTTGCTTTGCTTTGCTTTGCTTTGCTTTGCTTTGCTTTGCTTTGATTCGTCCGTTGATGTGATTATAATGTTGATTTGGTGTCGTCCAATAGCTGTTCTCAGCGTTGCATAAAAACGTTGCATAAAAACGTTGCATATTTTTCTTATCTTTTTATATATATAGAGTAGTCTTTTTATATTATATAGAGTAGATTTATATATATATGCATGTTTATAAAAGGAAAAACGAAATTCAATGTTAATTGCCCGACTTTAATTAAAATAAGTATATAATTTTTTTTTATTATACATACCTAATCTTATCAATTGGTAACAATTTTTGGCGTTAAGTGGTTACATAGATTCAAGTTCTAATTATGATTTGTTTTTAATAAAGGCGTAATATTTTAAAATTGATCTTATCTGATCATAATATATTAGATATTTATAACTTATTTAAGATAGATCTAAGATTATGAAATTTTTATCATAATAACTTCAACATTTTTAGCAGCACTATAAATATAAATTTTTAATTTATATTTAATATATTTATATTTATTTATTTACGGAAATATCCATTTTACAACTAAATAATTACAACATTACAAGTACTATAACAACATATTATTTAAATTCTTGAATATTCTCCGACATCTAAATGACCCTTCGAATAAACGCGACATCTAACGAACGTTTCTTCAAATAATCACGACATCTATCGACGATTATTTGAATACTTGAACACGGGATAAACCCGCTGAAACCATGAAGGCCAATACCGAATTACAAGTCAGCAGTTTACTTATGCTGACTATACGTCATAGTAGGATAATAGTTTAACGTGTATAATCCTAAACACGGCACAGATAAATTTGGGAGCGATCGGGATTCGAACCTATGACCTTTAGATATATAGATCTACCCCTTAACCACTACACCAAACTACCTGTATAACAAACTTTGTTTTTTGCTTTCAAAATGAGGTACCTTATTTCTGTGTTAGCCTTAGTAATTTGCGTAACAGGTATTATATTATTATAATTTCAGTCTACTGTTTCATATCCCAATTCTCTAATAGCAATTCGAATTGATGTGTACAAGAATACATTGGAAGAATCATCATTCCGCATAATTAACGGCGAGACTGCAGCGAGGGGAGAATTTCCTTTTCAAGTTTCCATACGTCACAGGACCCTAGCTATTGGTGGAAGAAGTCATCTTTGTGGTGGAATACTTATTCATCCCTTTTGGGTTCTTACAGCAGGACATTGTCGACAAAGGTCAGGTACATATGATGTTGGATTAGGACTGCTAGACAGGGATGAAAAAAGAAAAGATGTACAATGGCGCGATGTTAGGACATTTATTAAACATTCCAAATTTTTAGGGTACATTTTATCACTTTCTTTTAAACTCAAAGTAAAATTTATTTATAGTGGTGTGTCTAAATACGATATTGGACTAGTGAAACTTTCTAAACCAGCAAACATTACCGACACCGTAAAACTCATCAATATACCATCATCAGCAGAAGAATGTGATGTATTGACTACGAGAACTTTAAGTGGCTGGGGAAGAACTGGAGGTTTATTACCGACTTTACCAAAGCGTCTACGAAAGGCTGATCTTCCAATTATTTCCGAAGAAGGTACTATTTAAAAATCATCACAAAAACTAATAACTAAACTAATTTAAATCTTAGAATGCGCTGAAAAATTAAGAAAAATTCTTGGCACTCATCGTCCGTTAGACGAGTCAATGGTTTGTACTTTATACGATACTAAAAATCCCCAGTCGGCATGTATGGGCGATAGTGGAGGTCCATTAGCTGACTTAAAGAACAATACTATAATTGGCATTGTATCTTGGGGGATAGTACCTTGTGGCACGAAGAATGCTCCTTCAGTTTATACAAACGTTTGTGCTTACAGAGACTGGATTCAAGAAACAATAGCAGCAAATACTGATTAAACTTTAATTTGAGATAATAGTATAGGTACCTAAATATTACAAGAAAATATCATTAATAAACTACAATTTTAAAAAGAAATTTTAATTATTTATTCGAGAAAGCTTTCCTGTAAAAGTAAATTGTAAAAGTTTACTTTGTTCTTCTTCAAATGTCCAAATTACCACCTATTATTAAATTCGGAAACCCGATGTTACATAATATAATAACTTTTGAAAAACTTTCATTTGTTATCGAATCAGTAGTACTTAACCACTTCATACACATCATCGTGGCTGACATATCCACTAACACGCGCGCCTTGTCCTTTCTTAATGTAATGTACACGCCCCATGAATGTAGCATTCATATTTCATCTGATTTTTAAATATCTTCTAATTGAATTTCTGATAACTAATATTTGACCAACTCTCATTTTCAATCAGCCCTGGAAATTTTAAAGTGCGTCGACAATGAAATCATAAGAATATTATATAATTATTATAATAATAAATTATATAAAACGTCATCGTCAGTACAAAGCCCTCCAACCAAACTAATCATAATTACTCTGTAAATACTAATTTACTTTGCTACATTTAAAGGGGGGGGGGCAAAAATAGAAAGTTCAACTTTGTAAATTTTTTATGAAAAAATGAACGTATTTAGATCAATTTGGTTTTGATAGGTTATTGTAAAAGTCTTGAAAAACATTTAAAAAATTTTTCAAGTCAAAATATTACAAAATGGCGGCATGGCAACTGATCTCCAAAAACACCTCTTAAAATGCGGTGGAAAATCTCCCAATGGTGTCGTTAAACCTACAACATAAGAGATTAAAAAATTAAATTATTATATATTGTGGTGTTTCGAACCAACTGTCCACCCCCCTATTGAGTCGGGCAATGAATCACGCTTTAAAGTTCCGACTGCTTTCTCTTCGCCGGTTAGCATATAAGTGAGATTCTTTTTCTACAGGGAGTCGGTTCAAGGTATACAAGAAAATACCCTTGGGGATGAGTAAATTTTACAATAATCTTCTTATATACAGGGTGTCCCCGCACTCACTTTGCATAACTTAGGTGGTGATAGAGGACACTTTTCTAAGAACAATTTTTAACAAAATTTTTTTTCTAAATTCAAACCTTCGAGAGTTAGACCTCTTTAAAGCATTTTTTTTAATTTTCACCTTCACGTGGCCATAGCCCCGAAAATATTGATTTTTCAGTAAAAGTGGTATAGAGCTTTTCTCTAGAGCGTGAAATAATCTACAAACTAGATTTAAACCTTTTTTGCCTTTCCGGGAGTAAAGTGGTCACTTTACTCCCAGTTTTGCGGGAGCAAAGTGCCACTTTTCTTAGGAGGGGGGGGGAAGTAAATTAGCGGGAGGAAAAGTAAAATAGCGGGAGGAAAAGTAAAACAGCGGGAGGAAAAGTAAAACAGCGGGAGGAAAAGTAAAACAGGGGGGGGAAGTAAAAAGACTTACAAATTTTTATTACCACCATTTAAATTAACAGTTATATTAAAATTTGAGCCACCAAATATTGCTCGGACGGTGCCTCCCTTAAAAAATTTGCCACATGGTCCGAAGAAAATACACGCGATTTCTTCGGAACGTACCCGACGTTCTTCCTTTTTAGGAAACCCGTTAATTTGTGATAACCGCCAATATCAATATCGTGATGTACTTTCATCATCGCCTTTATCATTGAATAATGAGACCACATGGTGGACGCCTTTACAATTTTTGCTTTTTCGTAGAAGAAAGCCAAAAAAACATCTTCCGTGTAGCAGTCCGCCACGTTTTTTTTTGCCACACCACTTCACAAAATCATCGTAATGTTTTTCATATAACTTCCTCGACTTTGAAGGTAATGCTTCCACACAAGCCAACTTAGCTGCTTCAGCTATTTCAATATTAGAACTCATTTTAAATTTTAATTTACGATCTTTTCACACTCACTTTTCACTTTTCTTTCTTTCCTTTCAATCTGAATCTGACTTATGGGGCATACTTTAGCTTAGCTAATTACCACCAACTTAAGTTGGTATTCCAACTTAAGTTGAATTACTCAATCAACACTTTGTCTGGCTTTAGACTGTATGGTTGGTAATTATCGCTTATTCGAACAAATATTTGCTTTGAATTTCGTAATTGGCTTTCGGAAAGGCAAAAAATAGTATATTCGCGCTCGGGAGTAAAGTGACTTTTCGTCCTTCGGGTAATTTTTACCCTCGGCTGCGCCTCGTGTAAAAAACCTTTACCCTCATGACGAAAAGTGGCACTTTACTCCCTTGGTGTATAATATACTATTATTATCTAAAATCAACGGCTCTCGAGTTATGAATTAAAGTAAATTAAAAAATGTCGAAAAATTTGAGCTTTTTCTTTTTGTGGTTTTTTTCAAAACCCTGTAACTTTTAAACGAAAGATTTTACAAAAAATCTGACGCCCCATTCCGGATAGGAAATTTAACGGACTACAACTTTTGTTTAGTAAAAATTTTTGAGAAAGCAACCCATTTTACAGAAAATAAGAAAATAATAAACAAGGTAGCTACAAAACAAAAAATTAAATTCGCAAAATTTTTATTCTTTTTGAAAAATTATTTTATTAATTAATTTTAAACTATTAGATTATTTAAGTAAATGTTGAAAATGACCACCCTCATTTTCAATACACAATCGTGATCGTTTTAAAAGATGTTTTATAGTATTATTTATAACACTTCCTTTTTTGTTAAGAGCCACTATACCAGGGGAACAAGGTCGAAGGGTCGACCGGTCGATTACGAGGCCAATTTTGGTCGATCGCTGAGTGTGAAAAAGTGTCAAAAATTCGAATTTCTACCTTGTTTATTATTTTCTGATTTTCTGTGAAATGGATTGGTTTCGCAAAAATTTTTACTAGACAAAAGTTGTAGTCCGTTAAATTTCCTATCCGGAATGGGCCGTCAGATTTTTTGTAAAATGTTTCGTTTAAAAGATACAGGTTATTGAAAAAAACAAAAAAAAAGGAAAGCTCAAATTTTTCGACATTTTTTAACTTAATTTAATTCATAACTCGAAAGCCATTGAGTTTAGACAATAAAATGTTAGAATCTAGTTTGTAGATTATTTCACGATCTTTAAAAAATCACTAAACCATTTTTACTGAAAAATCAATATTTTCGGGGCTATGGCCACGTGAAAGTGGAAATTAAAAAAAATGCTTTAAAGAGGCCTAACTCTCGAGGGTTTGAATTTAGAAAAAAATTTTTGTTAAATATTGTTCTTAGAAAAGTGTCCTCTATCACCACCTAAGTTATGTAAAGTGAGTGCGGGGACACCCTGTATAAAAATGAATGTGAATTCTTTGTACTCGCATCACTTGAGAACCGCTGGACCGATTTGGCTAATTTTTTTTTTAGATGTTCTCCATAGTCCAAGGATGGTTCTTACGGAGAGCAAAATTAAAAAAGTTGACCGGAAAATTCGGAAAAGAAGAAATGAATTTTTAGTTTCCAATAGATGGCGCGACGGTTTACGGTACCCTTTCGATAATCCCTAATGTGGATAGCTGAGGCGCGTAATTTTTTTTACTGTGTTTTTTTTTCATTTGAGTTACACAACATAACAGTTGTTATGTTTTTCATAACAGTGTCAGGACAAGGTTTGTATGTTAAGAAAACCACCGGAAAAGTCGGAAATTTGGATGGTATTTTTGTACCTGTCGATAGATGCCACAAGTGGGACAGGCCCGGACAGAATCACCAGCCGTACAGGGTGGCTCAAATGCGATTTTTCATGAGATATCGAAAAATGGATGGCGCATCCATCTCTTTTTTTGAGAAAAAATAAATTGCCCCATGTATTATGACTAATCATCACTAACTTGAGAACGGTTCGACCGATTTGGCTAATTTTTTTTTGTTTAATTTGTAATGTTTGTAAGGTTTGTATGTAAGAAAATGTTTATAAAACCAACGGAAAAGTCGGAAATTTTGATGGTATTTTTGTACCTGTCGATAGATGCCGCAAGTGCAAGACATGTAAATTGTAATGTTGTTAGTACACCTCACGATAAGCCAGGCCCGTAGCCAGGGGGGGGGGCACTTGGGGGCACGTGCCCCCCCCCCCCCCGAAATGTTGAAAAGACAAAGAAAATGGAAGGGGAACAACCGAAAATTTTACATTTTACAAAAGGTTTTTTACAAGTGCCCCCCCCCCCCCGAAATGAAATCCTGGCTGGCGGGACTGGGATAACATTTCTAATTTCATTAATTTTAGCTTCCATTCGCGCACAAAGTCAAATAGCGCTGGCCGTACCATCATCTGGGATAGCTGCCACATTGTTAGAAGGAGGACGAACAGCTTATTCTGCGCTCAAACTGCCACTGAATTTGCAAACGACAGATGAACCGACGTGCAACATTTCCAAAAAATCAGCAATGGAGGAAGTACTCCAAAATTGTAAAATAATCATTTGGGATGAGTGTACGATGGCGCACAAACGAGCATTGGAGGCACTCGATCGAACGTTGAAAGATTTGCGCAATAACAAGAACCTCTTTGGTGGTGCGATGATTCTGCTGGCCGGCGATTTTTACCAAACCCTGCTAGTCATCCCAAGATCAACAGCTGGTGATGAAATTAACGCCTGCTTGAAGTAATCGAATTTGTGGAATACATTAGAACTCTCAAGTTAACAACGAATATGCGTGTTGCGTTTCCCCAGCAATTATTAGATATTGGCAATGGAAAAATTTAATTACGGTTGACATTTCCACTGGCCTCATTTCGCTTCCCCATAATTTTCGTCAATTCACAACGTCCAAAGAAGAATTGATCGCCAAAGTGTTCCCGAATATTGCTGCAAATTACAAAAACCATGTTTGGTTGAGCTAATGAGCCATTTTGGCAGCAAAACAAAAAGGATGGGGACGATTTGAACATAAAAATTCAAAACCAAATCGTTGGCCAATTGAATCCGTTTAAGTCGATCGATTCCATTACCGATCCAGATGAAGTTGTCAATTATCCAATTGAATTCCTTAATTCATTGGATTTGCCAGGAATGCCGCCACACAATTTGCAACTCAAGGTCGGCTCGGTGATAATCATGTTACGGAATCTTAACCAACCGAAACTCTGCAATGGGACTAGACTGGCAGTTAAGAAGCTGCTGAACGACGTGACTGAAGCAACTATAATAAATTATCATAGGGAAGTTCAAAGGAGAGGATGTTCTCATTCCAAAGAATACCGCTTATTCCAAGCGACTTGCCGTTTCAATTTAAACGTGTCCAATTTCCGGTTCGTTTTGCGTTCGCAATGACGATTAATAAATCGCAAGGCCAATCGTTGGAAGTATGTGGATTAAACCTCGAATTACCGTGTTTTTCTCATGTGGCCAATTGTACGTGGCGTGCTCCAGAGTTGGCAAACCATCTGCACTATTCGTTTTCTCTCCGGGCGGAAAGACAAAGAATAATATCATTCATTACCAAACCTTGAGTGAAAATTTTTTTTTAATTCTGTTTTATTTCGTTTCAATACGTAAATACATGATTGTACTGAACATTTTTTTCCCCTGATCACACAAACTTAAGGAAAGATTCGGTTGGATGAATCCCTTAATTACAACATTATGAATTGAATTTCAATTGAATAATGGAAAAGTTCTATTGCCAATCAAATTTGTAACGAATTTTTATTAATTCTTACTTTGGTTTCCTTTTCATATCATTTCGCAATATTTCTGAGTACGCCCATGCATTTATTTTAAATGCAATCGCAAATTTTATACATTTTGTTAGGCAGATGGTGGTGAACTGTGAACGTTCGATTTGATAGGAACATTTCCGGCGTAGAATTTTGTATTGAGGACAGTTACCTGAGTACCTAAGAACCGAGCGGTTGATATTTTTGTTGCGTCAGTTTCTGATTGCCGTTTCGGAGTGTGTTTTTGTTAAACCACTGGTTGATCGGCTAGTTTATTTCGTAATATGGTTTTCCGGCTCTGGCTATGTTTTTGGTGCTACTGTATGACATCTGACAGTAGTTAGGTAACTCAATTGTGCAAGAATCGATTACAGTTTTTTTTCTTGTCGGTGTGCAAGTTGTGCGACCATTTTGAATTTCTTCAAGTTGGCTACATCCTATTGTTATTGTTTTTGGATGGATGAGCACTTGGGAAATTCTTTCCATCGTTTGGAAGGTTCCGTCTTGTTGACATCTCTACACCATCTCTCACTGGTCCAGGTTCCAGCTACAAATCTACAGGCAGAATGTTGAGTGTTCGCGATTATAGCAATCGAGTGTTTTCTTGTGTGATTTAACAAGTTACAGATTCCAACCTTCAAGCCAGTGGTCAATGTCGAGTAGGAAGATGCGTTTGTCAACATCTAAGTTTGTCAACTTATGAAACGTTTATGTAAGTAAATTTTATTTTGTTTTATCTTTTATCTTGCTCGTCTGACCGATGTACATTTATTTGGCTTTTGTATATTAATTACTGGTAGCCCATAGCGGTTACTGTGTGTTTTGGTACTTGTTAAATTTAAGCTGGGTGCACTTTTTGATTGTGACCGTAATCTTCCAGTTGCTACTGTGTGCATTGTTGCAACAGTAATTTACATTGCAATTGTTGAAACTGTTGATACATCTCTCAAGTTCTGTGTGTTCAATTATAGCATTTTGATTGTATTTGCGTTTTTTTGAGTTTTCCCAAGCTACCTGTCTTTTTTTCAGTAACCCATTGACCCGTGCCTTCGCATAAATATGGCTAGTTTAATTACCATCGTGGCAAAACAAACTGGAGAGGTTTTCTCCGGATTGTCGCAGATCCTGATCTCTGTAGGGGTCGACTCTCCTATTAGGGGTCGTGTTTGCAGAGGGATAGCAGTATTGCACAAATAAAAACAAAGTAACCAGGAAGTTACTACATTACCCATCCAAAACCTCCCTTGTAATGTAAACAAATCATCCCTCCATCAGATACAGATGGATTTGATGTCGCAACTTGTTGGACCTCCTCGAAAAATGTCAACGTTGTTGAAAATATGATCATAACCTTAAAGGTTAAAATTCGGACGATTGTCTCGCGACAGTAATAACCTGGCTGTGACTGTGGCGCCATCTGTGATGCGGTCATGTAACTCTTAGAAAATTTGACTTCACAGTGAGGTTATGCGAAGTTGTGTTATGTATCCAAGCATGCGCATTTGGTGCTGTTTTGTACTTAGGAATACCAAATTTAATTTTGAAAGATGTAAAATTTCGTTGAAGTACATTTTTTATTCTTTAAATTTTTTCCTTGTACAATAATATATCATAAACAGTAATACTACTATTTGTTTATTAGTTTCAGTGTGAAATTTGTGATTACAAATGTGCACATAATAATAATTAAAAAAAAATCATTTTAAAACTCATACAGGCGAAAAACCGTTGCACATAAGAGAATTTAAAAACTCATACATTATAATACTCATATACAACAGGTTTACTTATTTTACCTTAATATTAATAGTAATTAAACATTGAATAATTTCACTTTAAGATTATAATATTGAATTTAAGATAATTATTAATATTGAATGTGTTTTTTAACACGTTTTAATTAATGATCATTATTTTTTTTAAATAATTTATTCAATAACTTAAATAGTAGTAGAAATAGAGTAAATAACATGACTAGAATATTATTAACGTAAAGTAATGTAATTTCATGTAGTAAGTTCATTACAGAAATTTGACATCTGTCAAAATTAAATTTGGTATTCCAATTACTAAGTACAAAACAGAAGCAAATGCGCATGCTTTCAAATAAAATTCCTTTCAACAGGATCATCCCATCCACAGATGGCGCCACAGCCACAGCCAGGTTATTACTGTCGCGAGACATTCGTAAAATTCGGAGCTTTGTTTATAAACAAAGAATCGAGCTAGAACGAGTGTGCTCGATGTTACGAACCAGAGAGTGACTGCGTCGACAGAATTGCGCGAGAGCATTGGCGTATGCCACACATGTGAAATTTGTACTAGCTTCTGTATTGTACCGGTGGTGTCCCAAATACATATACAGGACGGCCAAAAATTACTGATCACAATGATATAAAATTCACTGGCGTCACCCAAAGATTTCCGCCAAAAATGATGTTTTTATGCACTGAAATATTCTGTCGACCGGTCTCTTGGATAGCAATTCACTCAATCCCCGTTACCTCGCGTCTCCCCTTCTACCTCCAAGCGCGTATCACATGACAGCCCTAACCAAATGTAAAATCCAAGGTCAGTAACTTGTAGCAGATATTAAAATATCGCTAGAAAATTAAGTCTGGGCCGTACTCTGAATATTTGAGTAATTATTTGTGGAGAAGTTTATGCAACAGAACTAAAATTCGTTACAAAATATTTAAGTGTCAGTATAATTTGTTCTTTTGGTCAGTATATTGTACTATAAGTTGCTTGTTTGGTTAGAATATTTTATTGCTTAGTTATTTTTTGATGTCAGTAACCATTTTAATATAAAATAAGAAATCCAAATAATTATTATAAGTACAAATTTTATTTAATTCATTTATGAAAATGGAAATAGAGAAAAAATTGTTGTACACAACTTATACCTAATAGTTATAATTATAGAAATTATACATAAAATATTTAGAATATTACAATATTTAAAAAAATATACGAACTAAATATAATATTAACGGAAATGGTATAATTAGTAATCGACGAGAAGAGCTCGAGTAGCTAATTTTGGCCTTCCCCTTGAACGCTTTTCACCTATAGGTATTTGCTTAGCTGTTGGAGGAGGTTTGGCATATTTTAAGCGTATAGCTAAACCTATTACATGTTTGCATATATACTGACGTGATTTTTATCCCTTAAATGGATTTTCACTTCAGAAGGCCCCCAAAACTAGTGTATTATCGGAGTAGAGTTTTTCTCTTGCTCAGAGTCAGTGGATTCAGTAGACGAAATAAGAGGGCAATTTGTTGTAGACATAATTTATTAAGTGATAAAAGAAATCAATAGTAAAAATTTGCATCAAATCAATTTGGACAATAATTTTGTCTAAAACCAATGTGTTATTTCATGTGTAATAATTAAAACATCCAAATTACATTTAAATCCTCGATTTTAGGAACTAAATTTGGATATTTTATTATTGGTGTATTCATGTAAACAATTATAATCATCAAATTTAATAAAGTCCTTTAATTAATCTAAAATCAACACAAATCATTGATTTACAATTTAGATTAATTAAAAATAAAAAATAAATCTTGTACCTTGTTGCACGTTAATAACCTTCCATTAAACTCCGTGTGTTGCTGGATGCATGTGTCGAAACTCCTGCCAGTAGTCGCCAGCTGCTTCAACCTGTCTTAAGCTGTGAATGTTCCACACGTCAGCCAGTATTCCAAATGCAAATACGTCACTAAATGTGAAGTCAATTTCCAATTCGCCACGTTCACGATATACAACTTTTCATAAACTACCGAAATTTCGTAACTTTACGACTCCACTATTCATTTACTTTCGCTTAATCAAGTAAATTAATGCCTTGGTTTTTGTACCAAAGAACCGCAATTGAGTTCCTTAATTGGGATTTTATCGAGAAATTTACACACTTTCTCAATCGACGTCTCCCCAAGAACTCCACGTGCACTCAGCTTGAGTTTCACCAAGGAACCCTTCTCCGCTTGGAGATCACTTAGGAACTCCTCTCTACTTGAGCTTCACTCGGGAACTACTGTGTTTCTGTCCCTTTTCCAGTTTTCGAAAATTTGATTTTGTGGTGGGGATCTTGTTGCTGGTAACTAAAATGGTCTTTCTAGCAGGTAACACAACGTTGTTAATTGCTCGCGCACCAAACTGATATTAACACTTTATTTGCAGGAATCTGTTGTTGTTTTTAAATTTAAAAAATCACTTACAGGATGTTACAAAAATTTTGTATCTCACAAATAAACTCAAGATTGTGTTTTATGTGTAATTACTCGTTACATGTGATGGTTTTTTGTTTTTGATGCAAATTCCACTTTCTTGTCAGTCACATCAACTGACTACTGAATTAAAAATAAAATAAAATCAAACCACTCTCTTATTTGCTTGCTGTCACTCTTAATTGGTCAAAATACCACAACAATACTTCTTTAAAAAACCTGGACAGGTACAGCGGCCATGCATCCAGTTTTCTGCTTCTTTTGGGAGGTTCACAACCCACACTTTGAATGCTCTTCGTTTGAACTGATCAAAGGTATTCCATCGCATTTCTAATATAGTTGAAATTTCATCCTCTGTAACACTCTGTTCTTCATTGGATGGACAAAAATATTGAACGGAATTTTCGCATATCTTTAATAATATTTTAACATTTGCTTTTGCCCAATTATAGCCTTTTGTCCATTGATTTAATTCAACTGTTGTCTCAGTCTTGAATACTCTACTTTCATTGGAATATTCCTTGGACCACTTCTCTACTATTTTATTGGTTAATTCAAGAAATCTTGACAGAGGTCACCTTTCACGAAATGTATCTTCCTTTTTTATCACTAAATTGAAAGACTCCAATGCATTGTTTGTTGAAGGAGTTTGATGCGCAATACCTTCATACCAATTTTGATGGGAAGTGAACCATTGTACCTGCATGTAGTCAACAAATTCTTTTTGCTTTTTTTGAAGCCATTTCTTTTTAAATAAAGGTACAGCTTTATCAAATACTGCTTTATTTGGAGATAATTGCAATGTATTGTAGTGATATTTCCTTGTTTAAGAGATCCAGATGGATTGGTAGACAGATAATTGGTAAATTTATGATTTAAGTTCAGTAGTCAGTCGATACGACTAATAAAAAAATAAAATTTGCATCAAAAACAAAAACCATCCCATGTAACGATTAATAACACATGAGACACAATTTGAGTTTGTTTATGAGATACAAAAGTTTTGTAACACCCTGTGAGTGCTTTTTAAATTTGATAACGGCCGCGATTTTCTGCAAAACAAAAGGTGAAAGTGATAATTCAGTGCACGAGCAATTAATAATTCCATGTTACCTGTAAATAAGTGTGATATTGGCAGACAAAAACGTCGATTCCCACCATAAAAGTAAAAGATTGAATTTTATAAAGACAAATATGAAAGAGAAGGAGAATGAAGCCAGTTCTTGGGGAGACGTCGATTGAGAAAGCGTAAATTTCTCGATAAAATCCCAATTAAGGAACTCAATTGCGATTCTTTGGTATAAAAAGACCAAAGCATTAATTTACTTAATTAAACGGAAGTAAATAAATTTACGGAATCCGAGTATTTGATGAAAGTTGTGTATTGCGTGCGTAATTGGATATTCGTGAATTGAATATCTGAAATAAAAGCAGATTACAGATATTTGTACAATCGGTACGATTTGGAGGTTGTGTTCACACGTGGTGGACAGGTTAAGATTGGAAAATTAGTTGATTACTTACCGAAGTGTAACTAAACACGAAGATTATTCAACCAACAGTTTTTCAAAAGTTGGTTAACAAAATTCAAGGATTGAAGCAGCACTTTTAATCACCAAATTTGGAACGTATTCACTGATCACCGGTAGCTGTGAAGACGTTAATGGCTTCCAACAGAATGGGCAACCTGATGTTTACCAACTGTTTTATGGGAACACACCAGATCAAGTGAAAAGTAACAAGGTACAAGATTTGTTTTATTTTTAATTAATCTAAATTATGAATCAATGAATTGTGTTGATTTTAGATTAATTAAAGGACTTTATTGATTTTTATGATTATAATTTGTTTACATGATTACACCAAATAATGAAATATCCAAGTTTAGCTCCTAAATACAAGGATTTAAATGTAATTTGGATGCTTTAATTATTGCACAAAAATAACACATTGGTTTTAGACAAAATTGTTGTCCAAGTTAATTTGATGCAAATTTTTATTAATTCTTTATGCTACTTAATAAATTATGTCTACAACAAATTGCCCTCTTATTTAGTCTACTGAATCCACTGACTCTGAGGAAGAGAAAAACTCTACTCCGATAAAACGTTAGCTTTGAGGGTCTTTCTTTTTTGGGGTGGTTATTCTTAAAGTAAGAATAATCATAACAGTATCTATGTCGTTTATTAGTTCTTTTCGCAAGCTTTTCTCCACCAATGCTTCAATTTTTTTCGAAACGTTGCGCCTCATATGTGCCCAGCACATGATTAATAGCTTATTGTCGCCGAATATTTGAAGGAATGCATTTCTAATTGCATTTGAGGCATCGGATATTAAGTAATCGGGATTTATTTGCTCGTTTATTCTATTCAAGCCGGCAATAATTGACTGAAAAATGAATTTAAAATCTTCAGTTTTTTTATTAGAGCATACTGCCATGCCAATCGGATGGAAGTGACGATCAAAATCTGTCGTTCCAACAAGCATAACAGGCATGCCTTCCCATATTAGTTTGTAAGTGGAATCGGCGTGAATTTTGTTAGATTTGGTGCAATTTTTAAGTAAACGTTTGGTTGAAATTAAAATTCTGAAACTTGAACCAGTGCCAACGTCATCTTCTTGATCCTCTTCGTCAACTGCGACATCTAATAATTCGTCGTCAGGATATTTAACTTGATGTGATATCACAAAAGCCAAATCATCAGACTCAGGCAATTTATTATGGTCCAAACACCACTGTTCAAATTCACCTAAACTTATTTCAGCTGGTCCATAATTTTTCTTTCTTAGTTGTATTAAATAATTATATAGCTGTATTTTGTTTTTAGGTTTTAAACCTTTTTCTTTTAGAATTTCAAACATCTTTTTGGGTTTCACTTTTAAATGAAATAGATTTTGAATTTCTTCTTTCATTTCATTTGAAAGTTTTATTGTTTGTTGATCTAACTCTTCATGAGAATGTTCTTCATCGGCTCTAAACATAGTTACACTTTTGCTTTTATTGTTATACAATAAATATAATCCAGCATTGCATTGTTCTTCCCATATTTTTGCTTTATTGCAGCGATAATAAGCTTTATCACCATCTGCAGTATTATTTCGATAATGGAAACTCCAAACATCTTCTGCAGTTACTGCATTTATTGCTTCTTCTTTGCTATTAAATGTAGAAGTTTTCGCCCAGATACGTTGCCTTTTCCTTTTCCGAGTTTTGTTAGAAATTGAATTAATTACTTCGTTTCCATCATCGTCAGATGTATATTCCTGTATATTTGTTGCCATTGTATTAAATGAATGAAATGTAAAATACTTGTTATGTATTCGCGTCCTAATAAACTGAAATTAAACATAAATTTAACAAAAACTTAAGGGGCTACATATCTTTGCACGCACTGAAAACCGAGTACATTTGAAAAATTACTATAAAGGTTATATAATATATTATGTAAAATAAATTAAATTGTTGATTTGACATTTTGAACTAACTCTTGAACTATAAGAAAAAAAAATAAAGCATTTGTTTTTTTTAATATTAACATTATTTTTTACGGGTATAAGTGGAGTACTGATGACGCCTCATGGTCGGCATCATAACTTCACCAAAAATTATCCAATCCGCAAAAATAAAAAATAATCTTGTAAAATAATGTAGTGGTTATTGTCTGACGAGAGCTTTTTTTAAATTTTTGATTGGGAAATTTTTTATAAATTATTAAACACTAACTTTTTCTTTTTAAATTGCATTCTAAAGTTTGAAATACTGTAATTTCTTTATTTTTGAAAAAATCAAAAATTCCTTCCGTCAGACAATAACCACTACATTATTTTACAAGATTATTTTTTACTTTTGCGGATTGGATAATTTTTGGTGAAGTTATGATGCCGACCATGAGGCGTTATCAGTACTCCACTTATACCCGTAAAAAATAATGTTAATATTAAAAAAAACAAATGCTTTATTTTTTTTTCTTATAGTTCAAGAGTTAGTTCAAAATGTCAAATCAACAATTTAATTTATTTTACATACTATTGGGAATTTACATTAACCAAACGCCACCACTCGTCGGTAATTTGAACTTGGTCGATGCGTACACCTGCAGCTGTCAGATCGTTTGTTTACATTGTTTGTATGATCTTTATGATTAGTGTATTATTATTTTGTGTTAAAATTAACAAATAATTAATTTGTTAATTATATATTCATGTATTACTTAAGTTGGTAAATAGTTTTATTTAAAATTTATATTAAAAACGTTAATTTTAGGTACACTTAACCTAAAAGTCAAATGTTGATCTTAATATTTTTCTGTTTAAATTCATGTAGGTATTTTTCAGCAAGTCATCAATTATGAGTAATAGATATTACCTATCTTTCACACACAAACCAGGCTAAATAAATAAACATCAGCCGTGGTTGAGATTCACCCACGATGGTATAAACTGCATCGCAAATATGCTGTTACGGTTGATGGGGAAATTTTGTTCAAAAAAACATTATGCACTTCCAGTTTGGAATGGCACTATTAAACTTAAATGAATGCTCTTTCGTTACCTTTGCTTCTTTTGATTCGTCATTTATTAATATAATTGTGAAGTACGGATGTAGATTTTACTATGAAAATGAAATTAATTCAACGATTACAGAATAATTATTTTAATAAAATGTTACATGTGATATGTACACATAAATAAATATTAACATTATTATCATAATGCATTTTATTTTATTAAAAATTACAGTTATTAATATGGTACATTACTCGCATAGTAAACTATCTACTGCCATTTGTTCATTCTCCGATAAAGATTTTATAGTAGCATTCTTCCAAGTTTTCCTACTATCCATCTTCTCTTCAATGCCAAACACATTTTTTATTAATAGAAAAACCACTTTTTGGATGCGGAAATTGTTGAAAATGTAAGCTTCATTCTCTTCCATTCTGATCTGATTAGCATACACATGACTAATTCAGAGTTGTCCAAAACACAAAATTATTAAGGCACCATTACATATTTAACACAGATTTTATGAACAAAACACACGAACACCCATATAAACAACATCAACTGTACTCATCAACCACGCCATGTTGGTAGTGCCGGTGGCGCCACCAACGGTAATGTAAATTCCCAATAACCTTTATAGAATTTTTTCAAATGTACTCGGTTTTCAGTGCGTGCAAAGATATGTAGCCCCTTAACTAAACGTTAAAATATTAGATTTTAACTGTAAGTAAAGAACAACATATAAGAAATTTCATTTAGAAACATTTTAAAAAACATTTTAACCTTTTGTGACAAGATACAAACAGATAATATTTGAAAATATGAAAAAAAAACTGTAAATACGGGGGGGGGGCGTTAAATAGCACAAAAGTTGAAAAATATAGCAAAATTATTGAAGATGTAGCAAAGTATGGAAGTAGTGATGGGAACTATCAAACATTTTTGACTATCGATAGTTAGTTACTAATTAATTTTTACTATCGATAGTTACTAAAATTTAGTTACAGCATAAAAACTATCGAATAAAATATATGGAATAAACACTTATATTTTTTTATAATTTTTATATTGTTATTCGAATAGTTTTAGTAACTAATAACTACTAATAAGTTATTCGAATAGTTTTATTAGTAACTAAAAATTCATTCAATAGTTTTTAGTAACTAAAAACTGTCCAACTATCGATAGTTGATATAAAGACTAACTATCGAACAATTCGATAGTTTTTATTCGATAGTCCCATCACTAAAAGTAAGTACGCTACATCGATATTTCACGATTCTGTTGATCAGCAGGCGTGCCAAACCAGCAAAAAAATGAAAAATGAAAAAAATTTTAATCGAAAAAATTTAATTGTAAACGGCAAAAATTTAAAAAAATATAAAAATGGATAGAAAATTTAAAAAATTAAAAGTTTACCAATGCTTACGAAATATACTAGCTGAATTCACCTTCGCACTTGAAGTTCTACAATAGAATGACAGGTTTTAAAAAGGAAATGTTCAATACTAAGTGCCACGGGCAGGGTTACCAATGTTTCGACATACAATGCCAACTCAAACATTGAAAAATAAATTTAAAAAAATTCAAATTTTAAAATTATTAAATATTATAAAATAATTATTATATATATATTTCGGACTGCTTTTTGCATTGCAAGGTAAATAAACACCTCACAACACATCAAGCATACAATTAGTAATTGTTTATCCGTTCCCATTTCCCGAGTCTCTTGCGAGGCTTGGTCATGGTTTAAAGCTTTTTAGTTTTCTTTACAGGTGATGAGGAGCTAGCCCATCGCGCCGACCCCCAACCTGGAGGACCAGAGAGACGGCCAGAATAAAGTTCTTACTTCACCCGGATTCGAACCGGGCATTTAGCGTTCATAGTCAACTCGCGTGACCACTATGCTCCGACCGTCTCTTAATAATTAATTATTATCTTAATGTTTAAAATTAACAAATTACAAATTTGATAATTTTAACCATGCAAAATATAATTCAAACAGAATTATATTTTTTAAACAATTTTGGCAATTAATTAAGATTTCTTAGTATTTTAATAATTTGCAATTCTGCAAGACGGATGTATGTAACAAAGTATCATATTATTACTCATCAAATATTTTTAATAATGCAATTGCAATTCTGCAGAACGGATGTATGTAACAAGGTATCATATTATTACTCATCAAATATTTCTGATTAATGCAATTGCAACATATTTTAATAATTATTGTTAGGAATAGGTAAATTACGAAACTAATAACTCATCAAAGTATTATATTATTTTTAGCAAGATAATGAAACCTGTACATATTTCTTTGTTAAAAAACTGTATATAAACCGATAGTTTGTTAATAAAATTAAGTCAGCTTTGAACGCTCTAGTAGTTATCATTTCTGGCTTCAACCATAAGTTATCTCCAGGTCGGGGGTAATTTATTCACTTAATAAATCTTTATTTTTCTATTTTCTATTATCTTAATAATTATCTTAATAAATAATTATTATAATTATTATAATTTTTAATAAAAATATTAAAAATGTTATTAATTGGTATATTTTAAACATTTTATGTTTTATTCATATTTTAAATAAGTACAATGTTTATATTGAATAAAATATTATGATTTCTTTCATATTTACTTATTATCAAAATAAACTTGTTAAAAAAACGTGGATGTACGTGTACTAACAATCATTTTGCACCACCTTGGTGTAAGCAAATATTTTTCTGAAATAGTACTTTTCATTACAAGGACGTAAAACGAGATTTTTCGAAATTGTTGACGAAAAGGTTACTTTTACGTCCGGAATAACGAAAAATATTTTGAACGTATATACTGATATGTTTAAAATACTTACCATATCAATTAAAATACTGACCATATTAATATTAAAATACTGACCATTTATTTAAAATACTGACCATTTATTTAAAATACTGACCATTTAATTAAAATACTGACCATTTAATATAAAATACTGACCAAAAATAGATTAAAATACTGACAAAATAAATACAAGCCTTGTCGGAAGTCCATTATAACTAAAAGGGATTTTTTATCCATAAGTAGGCAAATCTGCTCCAATTTTCCGGGTGAATACTTGGTAAGTGTAAACTTAGAGTCCATTCGAAATTATCTTACATTATTTTATTCTTCTTCTTCTTTTTCTTAGTTTAAGCCTTACCCAAGTAACACACACCCTCCTGGAGCGTCCTATGGACGTCCGTTGGAGATAAATTGTAGGTACATGGGCCATGGACGTCCAATGGATCTTTAGCGGACGTCCATGGGACGCTCTAGGAGGGTGTGTGTTACTAGGGTAAGGCTTGTTATTACCAACATCTGCGTCGTTTCCTTGGCAGTGTTGGTTCTGTGAGCATATAAATATTTTACATCCATCAGGTAGCTTGCTAGACTTGCCGTCAGATGTGCCATGTATCCTGGTTTTTTATGTTACTGGTGGCAATTCACTAACCCAGGGGACCACCGGCTTAACGTGCCTTCCGAAGCACGGAGACTAGTCATAAGAAAGTTTGACTCTCCCCAGGTTTGAACCCGGTGCCCCGCATTTGCATCCAACTGCGTTAGCTGCAAGGCAATGACCGTCCGAATAATGAATTATTTTATTCAAATATTTTAATTAACTTTTAAGAATTCTAAAAAGTGGCTCCAATATAATTCGGCACCATTTGAGGCAGTATTCGAGCACTGGCAGCTAACGTTTGAATTTAGTATTCTTTGCAAGAAACTTACTTAGGGTGGGTTGTACCAACGTCAGTTAAACCACGTTCCACTTTGAACTCAGTTCAAATCATCATCAACCAATCAACATGGTTAAAAAAACCCGTATTTAACCATGTTCATTAGTTGAACTAAGTTCAAAGTTGAACGAGGTTTAACTGACGTTGGTACAACCCACCCTTAGGTGGCTAACTTCATTAGGAAAATCCCTAATTCGGGGAGAAATTCACTTAAAAACACTAAATCCACTAGGTGCCGCGACTGTTAGCGCGAATTCCCCATAGCAGCTGAGGGGTTGAAATTACCCATAGCTTGAAAGAATTCTTTTCTTTAGGGATCCATTAGGACATTTTTTAAAAAATATACATACATGTGTTACTATAAGGATTTCAAAAGACATTTTCCATTCGACACAAAACTCAAAAAATAGAAAATTTTAGCATACCAACTTTGTGAAATAATGTTTTTCAATGTTCACGCTACAACTAGAATCCAAATTTGGACTTTCAAAATTTAGGATGAAAAACATTTAGGTAAAAATTCTCAAAAAAAAATTTTTTTCGCGATATTTTTTTTTGAAAATCACTCACCTTGTAGTTTCAAACTTAGGCTTTTTGAATCTGTTTTCAGAATTTTTTTAAATTTATTCGTTTTTAAGAATTGTGTCGAACAAAAAAACCAATTTCTCGGCCACCTTAAATAAAAACATTTTAAGTAGTTCACGGATGATAATAATCATTTAATATTCAAAAACAGTAGTAAAATTTGAATTTGTAATTTCATGAACTACATTAAAAATGTATATAAACGTGAAACCTGAAATCATAGTAAGTCATTAACATTGTTTTCCTTCTACCATGAATTTCTTTATTTTTGTATTAATTTTTGTAACGTATGTTACAGGTAAGTAGTACTTTAATCAATCAAAACTTATTGAATTTAAAACTTTCCTAAATAAATTTATTTTATCCAATACCTACAAGTAAAATAACTTTTATCCAATACCTGCAAGTAAAATAACTTTTACATTGACAAGCATTTACATATAATTATGTCATTTAAAATTTTTGATTTTGAAAATTTTCATTTTCATTTTACTTGCAGGTTTTGGATAAAATGTTGTATGCCACTCTTGAGTAAAGATATATTTATCCACTTACGGAAGTATATTTATCGTTTGTGGATAAAAATTATCTTTACTCACTTGTCCCATAAATTACTATTACATTGACATTTTCAAGCAACCAAAGTGGAATTTTTTATTTTTATTCATTAGTGAGCGAAAGTGAAGTTTTCGCTCACTAGTGAATAAAATGAGTAAAATCGATGTATTTTATTAAAACTCAACCAAAAGTCTAGAAGAGTGTCAAATTCATTACTGTCACATGCAAGCAATATAATTATGTAATTTAAAATTTTTTATTTTGAAAATTTTCAAATTAAATTGAAAATTGAGAGAAAACTCGGCGCAGTTCTGACTCGGCGTTGCCTCGTGTGCTATCTTCCGTTTGTAGATAAAAATTATCTTTACTCACTAGTCCCATAAATTACTATTATCTGAAGATTTCATTTCCACATTATTTTGTTACTATGTTTTGAATGAAAATTTTGGAACACGTATATAACTAGTATATCGGTACGTAGAGTTTATCCACTCTAACGTGACCGGGTTTGGCTAATGTGCAGAAGCGAAAATCTGTCCGGTTCGTTTACAAGACAGCACTGGTACGTTCTCCCTCCACCTCTACTGCCCAAGAAATTGGCCACACCCGGTCAAATTGGAATGGATGAACTTTAACTTCACTATTTACGTAAGTTTAGCCATTTGGAAAATTGTCAAGGTGAAAACGCAAAACGAATCAATAATTTATTGCGTTTACCTTAAACCTGGCATTCTTATCAACTTTAATCTTATCGTTTTGTTACAATTTCCAGCGTGGAGTGATTACTAGATCCAAATTCAAAACATAATTTGTTTGATAATAAGATGATATTTAAAAATTTATTAGGTGGGCTTATCTTCAACTCTTGAAACTCTTTATACTATAATTTTTTCAAGATTATTTGTTGCCATGTCATTGCTATACCTTTTGTTGTATTATCTGGAACAATAATTGAAAACGGATTTGGAACAAACAAAGACAAATTTTATGCCAAAGAAAATAGATTTGTAATAAACGAAAACAGATTTTCAATAAGTGAAAAATATGAACAAAATTAGATATATTTTAATTTTTATTTTCATTCTTCAAAATCGATTTTCTCCAAATTGGTTGAATTACGGGTTTCTAAATTTTCATATTGTGAAGTTCTAATTGGGATCTAAAATATAATGGTAGTGGTGCAGGTCTTTAACGACCAAAGTTAGCCCACTCATAAGTCATTGACTTCGATAGAACTCATTGGAACTTGGAAAAATAATTTAGTCATTTTTATCACTTAAGAAGAGTGTGTTATAAATTTATTGGTAATAATTTATTATAATAATTAACAGATATTCATTTGCCCCAAATTCGTTTTCGTTTGTTCCAAATCTCTTTTCGTTTATTCCAAATCTCTTTTCAATTGTTTCAATTAATATTGTAAACGGTATAATCTACTCTATATATATAAAAAGATAAGAAAAATATGCAACGTTTTTATGCAACGTTTTTGTGCAACGTTTTTATGCAACGTTTTTATGCAACGTTTTTATGCAACGTTTTTATGCAACGCTGAGAACAGCTATTGGACGACACCAAATCAACATTATAATCACATCAACGGACTAATCAAAGCAAAGCAAAGCAAGAGCAAGAGCAAAAGCAAAAGCAAGGCAACAAAACCATGCGACGCAAAAACACAAAGATTGAAAGATTTATGTAAATGCAAAAATCCGTTTGGTGGCAAATTTGTTATTTTCGGTGGTGACTTTCGTCAAGTTTTACCTGTTATAAAATACGCTTCACCTGTGGAGATAGTCAATTATACTTTGAAGTCAACATCAATTTGGCCAAGCAGCATTATACTATTGAAAGTGCCGAATAGCTGGAAATCTACAAATATAATTCAGGGACACGGACAACTCGGCACCGGCATAACTCGGCACCGGGGAAACTCAGTTCCGGGCTAACTTGGCACCAGTTGAAAAACTTAAAAAAAATATATGAGGATCATTATTAAAAGGTAGATCCCGGTCGAGGCTAGGTTAGTGTTAGGAAACGACTTGTTTTTTAAAAGAGAAAATCATTAAAAGGTAGATTAATTACTAATAAAGAATATTTGAATGTGTGACATAATATGGTCCGGTACCGAAAAAAAATGCGAGATTCACCCCATTCCCAGTAGCACAATTTGCCGAGTTGGAAGGCCCTAAGGGGATGTTTTTAAGGAGTTTAGTGCTGCAAAAATTGCTCTGGAGCGGACTCGGCACCAGTTGAAAAACTTAAAAAAAATTACAATATAAAAAATTTATTATATTAAAGAAATTATATATCTTTTTATAATTCACTTTCCGGAACAAACGCTACCGAAGTTATCAGCAAACAGTAAAAGTCGCTACGTGCGCGCGTGCGCAGTTACTCACGTCGAATGTGCGCACGCGCAAAAATTTACGGCAAATGTGAAGAGTATTTAAATGTAAAGTGCGCGCATGCGCCATACTCAAGTCGAATGTGTGTAAAATTTAAATTTTTAGTTTTATAAACAGGACCGGATCAGAGTTTGGGGCCCAAATCTAAAACTTTATTTAACTCTTAACGGTCCTGTCATTAAAAAGCTTTTCCTAACATTAACCTAAACTCGATAGGTGGATCTCTCTTTTAACGGTCTCCCCCAGTAGCGGATCCAGGGGGGCACGGGGGCACGTGCCCCCCCCCCCGACGGTATATTTTTATGTATATTTTTATATTATTGTGTGATATGATAACAGTTTTTGTTGACTTTTTTGCCCGTCCGCCCCTTGTGCCCCCCCACAGAAAAAATTCCTGGATCCGCCACTGGTCTCCCCATTAAAATAAAAACGATTCCTAACACTAACCTAAGGTTCACCGCGGTGGATCTCACTTTTAACGGTCCCCCCCCCCCATTAATAAAAATCAATTCCTAACACTAAAAAACTTTTCCTAACATTAACCTAAACTCGACCGGTGGATCTCGCTTTTCATGGTCCCCTCAATAAAAAAATGTTGTTTCCTAACACTAACCTAAGGTCCACCGGTGGATCTCACTTTTAACAGTACCCCATGATACAACAAAATTATTATATCGTGCTCCCTCCCATTAAAATAATCGTTTCTTAACACTAACCTAAACTTGACTGGTGAATCTCTCTTTTAACGGTTTCCTTATTAAAAAAATCGTTTCGTAAAACTAACCTTTTCGACTGGTTGTTAATTATTGTTGATTTTTTCAAGTACTCGAAAAAATTCGTATATTTGCAGCTTAATTCATAGCTTTAAAAGAGAGGCTTTAAAAATTTGTGCAAAAACAAACTGCAGTTCGAGAGCACCGAAAAGAACTGTACCCAAAACTTCCAATTAATCTTTGCAGAAGTACCAACTAAAGTTTAACCAAGTGTAACTAAATAATACCAACCGGTACAACGTCGCAATCGCCAAGAGTAACTGCGCACGCGCGCACGTAGCGACTTTTACTGTATGCAGAAGTTATCATACGTGACTTTGCGACGGAAATGGTCTTAAAAATCCGAGGTGACCTTCTCTTTTAAAAAAAAGTCGTTTCCTAACACTAACACTAACCTAGCCTCGACCGGGATCTACCTTTTAATAATGATCCTCATACATTTTTTAAAAGTTTTTAACTGGTGCCAAGTTATTCCGGAGCTGAGTTTCCCCGGTGCCGAGTTGTCCGGTGCCGAGTTGTCCTGTACCGTATAATTCAGGACATTTACAGCAATTCAATTGCTTCTAATGCCGATCTCTCCGACAGAATTATATTAGCCTGCCACAATGATGATGTTCGGGCGAGATTCATACCTACTTAAGTCAAGATATAGCTAAACATCGAGGGGTCGATCAAACAGAAGAGGACATTCGGTTGGAATATGAAGTCGAATAATTAAATTCATTGAATTTCCCTGGTTTTCCTGTACACAAATCAAAACTTAAAATAGGATCTGTTGTTATGCTAGCAGAGCTTTAACAAAGTTGGTATATACATCGATAGGCCTTTGTTTAGTCATGGACAGTTATATGTAGCAGTATCAAGATGTCGAGCGAAGGATGGAATACAAATTCAAAGTGAAAGCAACATAAAAAATGTTGTATGGAAATAAGGGTTATAACTTGAAGTTATTAGGGCCGCAAAGCGGCCCTGGGGGGTTGGGCCGCGTTAGCGGCCAGGGGGGCAAAGCCCCCCTAGTAAGCTATAAATTTTTAGTTTCGTAAGAACAACCTTCATTTTTCACTATTAATAATAATATGTAGTGCCTAGTGGCGGATTTCCGAAGAGTGAATTTTTTCCTTAGTGGTTGGCACATAACTGGGGCTTGCGCGGTAAATGTGGAGGGAGAACGCTTGACATCCAATTCCACCAATTGACATAAAAACATAGAACCGAAATGACGAATGTTCGTTTCTGCACATTAGCCACTGCCAACCACTAAGGTAAAAATTCACTCCACATACTAGAGTAAAAAAGGTGCAAGTAGAATGCATACTGTAGGGTTAGTGAAAATATTTAGAGGGGGGCCTTCAAAATTGAATTGCGCTTGGGGCCTCTCAAATGCTAAATCCGCCACTGTGCCTTATTGTTTTATTAGCTTTAGTTTTTTACGCTACAGGTATTATTTTATTTTTGGTAATTTTTTTTTATATTCCCATTCTTTCTTATAGCATCAATTAGAATTGATTCGTACAAAGATACACTGAAGAATTCATCATCCCGCATTATTAACGGCCAGGATGCAAACAGGGGAGAATATCCCTATCAAGTTTCCATACGACACAGGGACATAGCTGTTGGTCCAAGAAGTCATCTTTGTGGTGGAATACTTATTCATCCCTTTTGGGTTCTTACAGCAGGACATTGTCGACAAAGGTCAGGTACATATGATGTCGGGTTAGGACTGCTAGACAGAGATGAAAGAAGAAGTGATGTACAATGGATCGAAGTGAAGAAATTTATTATACATTCCAAATTTTCAGGGTAAATTTTATCACTTTCTTTTTAACTCACAGATGCTGATATAAATTGTATTTATAATAGTGGGAGTAAATACGATATTGGATTACTTAAACTTCAGTCAGCGGCATTACTTACTCCCACGGTAAAAGTCATCAATGTACCTACAACAGCAGAAGAATGTGATGAATTGACCACGAGAACTTTAAGTGGGTGGGGAAGAACTGGAAATAGTATATTATCGGGTTTATCAAGGCGTCTACAGAAGGCTGTTCTTCCAATTATTTCAGAAGAAGGTAATATTCAAAATTATGATATAAATCATAACTAAATTAATTGAAATCTTAGAATGCGCTGAAAAATTAATAAATATTAATGGAAATCGAGGTCCTTTAGACGAATCAATGATTTGTACTTTATACAACACTAAAATGCCCCAATCGGCATGTACCGGCGATGATGGAGGTCCATTGGCAGACTTAAATAGCAATACTATTATTGGAATTGTAATTTGGATGATATTACCTTGTGGCAGGAATGATGCACCAACAGTTTATACAAACGTTTGTGCTTACCGAGACTGGATTCAAGAAACAGTAGCAAAAAATACGAATTAATATTTAATTTTATATGTAGTAAACTTAAAATATTACAAGAAAATATCATTAATAAAATGCGATTTTAAAAAGATAATTCAGTTTATTATTTATTTGGGGAAGCACCCCTCCCAGCACCGGTATAGGTATAAACTCAAGTGATCTCATTTTAATTATAACAGATGATGCCATAAAAGCAAAAAATCGTTGCAAAATGTCTGCGTTAACCCCCACTTTATTCACGTGACTTGTTATAAGTTTGAATAAGTTTGCGTTCTGACGCCGCACAACATGTTATAAATGTTTAAAATTTTACCTGATGTTTTCATCTTTATTTCTTGTTGATGCGTGTATTTGGATTCGAAATTACTGCATAAACCATCACCTTCAATCATCACCAACGTTTTCAATCATTGATGCAATTCGCCCATTAATTTACCCATTTACGTACAGGTTTTCCAAATTTTGTGGTAAATTTTTCTCCCAGCTTCCAGAAATCAATGTAAACACTTTTAAGCACTTTATTTTACTCCACCAGGTTACTATTAACCGCAGAAATTCTTATCATAGAACTTAAAATCACTATTTTAAAATTTTTGTTCCCATAAGCGTCACAGCTCATAGGCTTTTTTTTATGCAAGATATAACTTCGCTTCGCTAGCTACATTTTACAACCTATCCCCCTCTTCTCGCCGCACTTACGGTCCAACTTGGAACCAAATTACCCGCGCAGCATAATTCAAAATATTCACAACTAAATAATTCACATCAAATTAATTTACACATCTACCTTCCTCTGTTAATTTATCATGGTTGACTGCTCAAAAGAAATTTAGTTACGTACACAATTGCACAACCCCTTTCATGCCAATGTTTGTTCTTAATAATAATTTTTAAAATTCCAATTAAATTGATTAAAAAAACTTCTTCTCATTCCCTTTTCACAACTTTGTATTCTATTTCAAAATACCACAATATATTGTCCTCTTACCTTCCCTTAACTCATTTGTTTCCCAACAGCACCAGGAACAGGAACAAGTGGACTCTTATTTACCCTAACTAGGTCAGCCGTTTCAAATAATAAAACTTTGGAAACTCGTATTTTTTTCAAATCAACAAATTTTATTTGATCGTAAAAGAACAAGAGGTTTAAATTACAAATTTCTGATTCACATAAGCTTATTAGCATGATATTATTCCCTTGAAAATTCAGAACAATTAATCCAGTCAACCAATAATTGTGTCGCCCACAACAAAATCCACACATTTACTAATAAAATTTATCCTATAATTTTGTCATGATCTAACGAGAACAAAATTTGCTTAATAATAATAATTACATAATCATATACAAAAAAATGCATTTCAATTAAATTTATTGAGTTCAAAATAAAATGTGTTCTAGCATAAATCTGACGTTTTTCAGACCGACCGTACATTAGTTGAAAAATTTTGTTAAGTCCCCACTCTTTCGTAGCAACGACTTAAATGTTTTTGTTAAATTTGCACTTTGCGTTAAACACATGTTAAGTTTTAAAAGTAAAATTTTACCTTATTTGATTGATGTAAGTGAATGTACTGATGATTGATGCTGTCGCAATAATTTTCTTTATCAGCCAAGCACCAGATCATAACGTTTCTCCAGTTGAGACGAAAATATCCACCATTAATAAACTTTTCATACCCATATGAACGTCCATGCGTAGAATTTCATAAAATTTGTCGCAATTTTGAATTAAACGAATCTACATCTCATATGGAATTAAATACTATCTTAAAAAGTTGGGCTTCCAACATGAAAAAAAAAGATGGAACAGATTACAAAGAAGGTGTAGTTAAGCACATGTTTAACACCACGGCAAAAATGCTTCAAGATATGTACTACAATACCTGGAATATTGAATTCAACCCTTTTAGTGACGCTGTATTTAAATCCGCAAGGGAAGCTAGGGACGCTACAAGAAAAAAATTGCAAGCGCTCCCAGAAAAGCGAACTAATAGCGCAGCGGCAATCACCGTAAAATAATTCTCAACAATTCTAAATACCTTCGAGGAAACTAACCCCGAGGGTCTTCAAAAGAAATTTTTTTTCGTTGCTTCATACGAACTCGCCTGGAGAGGTGGTGAAGGGTACAAATGTATGGTTTACTATTTCAAAGAAGAAATTGACAATCACGGATTGTTTACAAATCGCATTGAATACAATCCTATTTTTTCAAAGACTGCACAAGGAGGTGCAAAAAAGCTCACTGAAAGCAAATGGCTTGTAACCAATAAAAACGTTGATATCTGTCCAATAAGGTAAAGTTCGCCTCTCAATAATGATATCTATTTGCATTAAAATTATTTCGTTTATAGGTTGTACCATAAAGTTATTTCCAAGAGGGGTAATAATGTGAAAAGCGATAAAATGTTTCTTACGCCTAATAAATTCTGGAATTTGAATGAATCTAGCAACTGGTATAAGAACTCGCCTGTTGGTATTAATGAAATTGCAAAGTGGGTAAAAATTGCGGCCGAAGAAACGGGATTAGATGTTAAAAAAAGAAAAATATCTAATCATTCTATTAGATCCACTGCCGTGTCGACATTGGCAAAAGCTGGGGTGGGGGAACATCAGCTTATGAAAATTACAGGTCACAGCAACATCAATTCGATAAAATCTTATTTGCAATTAGATGGTGAGCATCATCAAGAGATTATAAAAAAGATGAGAACGAATATAGTCACTTCAAGTTCTGAATTGAGTGATCCAATTCAAGGTGAAACTTCTATGCTTGAAACTCTTTCGAAAGAAACTGGATTTTTACATAATTGCAGCAATGTAACATTTTCAAATTGTGCTATTAATTTTGTTGCAATAGTTATTTACATGAAAGTCAGGAAAATGATATATTACTGACGAGGAGCAATGTTGAAATACGAGGCACTTTGTGCCGAGTATTTTAGAGCTCCGAGTAAAGTGAGATATTTTCCTGACGTATTTTGTATTATATTTTTCCAAAAATCGTAAAAAATCGAAATTTTAAAACACTAATTGAACAACATTTTTAAAATGAGCAAAAATCAAGTTTGTCAATGTGTCAAAACTTGAACGACATTTTTAAAATTAGCATAATATATCAAGTTTGTCAATGTGTCAAAACACATTGAAAAAATCAATTACTGACATTACCGGACTAGTCAGTATAATTCAATTTCCCTGCGCGTAGATACGCAGGGAAGTGTTGTTTCTATGACGATTTTTGGAAAAATAATTTTTCAATAAACTTTTTCATTTGTTTAAAATAGTCGCTAAAACCACTAGTGCAAATAGTCGATTCTATTCAACTAGTGCAATATGCATTACAATTCATTTCGGTTGGCTCTGAAATTTCGAATGCTGCTTTGTGATTAGTCCACTTTTGACAGATGACAGGTGAATTAAATAGTCACTATTATTTCTTCAATTTAATTATTTTAAACATGTAAAGTAACCCAACGTATTACGTACGACATAACCACCAAAACATAATTATATCGAATTATGTCAAGTAATTGTATGTAACCAACACAAAACTAATGAAGACACCAGAAAACACTAAAAATCTGATGGCAGCATCTCGGATCGCGGAGCGTCCATCTCGGATCTCGGGCCCTACCCGAGATGCACCGACGAAATGCTGGATGGCGCATCTGTCTCTTTCTATTTTTGTTGCTTGATTCTCAATCCCACCTTCACCGCTGTGCATAGAAACGTTAAAAATTGCAAAAAGTGTCACTCTCACCTAACAGTTAACGATGGAATGTGTTTCTGCGTAACAAATATACCAGGAAACCATGGCAGATTAGGCAACATCTCCAACCAAGTCACAATAATAAGATTAAAATGTAAAAACATGTAATTAAAAATTTAACAGTCAAAAATTTAATTAACTGAGCACAGACAAAGATATTCACATAACCTGAATAAAAATGTGGAGATAAGTATTGCGTAGCTCTATATAATTGTCGTATTTTTTTTGAATGAAGAAGCATTGATTGTTGAAAAGGAATGATTTTTATATTTTGAAATTTTGAATTGTCCAATGTTTCGCGCCAGATGTGGGTCCCGGCGAAACCGGCAAGGGACCGGAAGAAAAGAGGTTCGCGCGCCGACCACCAAGCTGGGTGGTTGTGATTTTTGAGTACTGTTGAAATACAGTGATAAAAGGATTTTTTTTAAATAAATAAAGTTGATTAAGTTTCTTAGTTCGTGTTTATTTCTTTTTCAGAAGTAGAGAGGAAAATTTGGATTGGTAAATTGGAATAAATAAATTGAGTTAATATGAAAATTCTAGAACTTCGCGCGATAAGCCGCCCGACGATAAGAAAAGCAAATTTGGACTGAGCAGCTGGGGGCTAGATTGATAGCCCGGACTGAAGTAAAAGAGTAAAATTTTTGTAAAAGTGCTGTTACCAAGAATTTATCGGTTCGGACCAATTTACGTCAATATTATATTTGCGGAACAATTTACAGCTCTCGCCGTTTATCCGCACCCAGTCTCCATGCAACTCGGTCCTGCGAAGCATCTTCTTCTAAATTTCTGGCTTGCATTGCTTTATTTATCTCATCTCTCCAGCTTCGTCTTGGTCGGCCTCTCTTCATTTTTTCCTTCGGTATCCATTTAAATATCTTCCTTGACCATCTCTCATCAGCCATTCTGTTCACGTGCCCAAACCATACTAATAATATCTCTAATTACAGGAGACGGTCGGAACATAGTGGTCATGCGAGTTGACTATGAACGCTAAATGCCCGGTTCGAATCCGAGTGAAGTAAGAACTTTATTCTGGCCGTCTCTCTGGTCCTCTAGGTTGGGGGGTTCTTCGTCGGGCTGGCTCCCCGTCGTAAGTAAAAAATGCAATGCTGTGAATATCATTTGATATTAAAAAAGTTAATATTATAATGGACAGCCAAGACCCATTATTAGGATTGTAGCGCTACACGATAGATAGATAGAATTATAAATAAACTAATAATCTTTCTACATTGTACCGCTAAGTACAGAAAGGGGACTAATCACATTTATAGAAATGCTCAGGAAATAAAGACCGTTGAATAACATCTGCTATTTATTAGTATTAATGCTATATCCCGGGGGTCAAACACATCCTCCGATAACCCAGATGGGGAGATGCATGAGATCTCAGGGGGAAAACCGAAAAATAGCACTTCCTGACAGTAGAAATTACTTATTTGTTCGTTACAAAGTGCTGACTTGCTCTGCAAAAGTGCAAAAATGTAAACACGAAGTACCTTCCAGTACTTATTAAATCGCAAATAAAAAGCAAAACTAAAGAGAAGGAAGCAATATAATGAAAATAAAATATAATTCTTTAGAGTAAATCCAATGACGTACACGTAGGTTGCAATACAAATTCATCATTTAAACAATGCTGTAAATCTTAAAGGTAAGTTAATTAAACGTTACGTTAAAATTGATCGATTGCAATGATAATACTTATAACAGCTATCAAACATATAAATGACCAGGGAGCTCCTCCTACACAATGTCATATTTTAAGGACAAGCGACGTACTCCGACTGGTCGTTGTCAATCAAAAAGCAGAAGAAAATCCAAAAGCAAATCAAACTAAAGCAAAGCTAAGGTAAGCACAAACAAAAACACAACACAACTAAACAAAACACAACAAAAGCAAAACAAAACAATAACCGAAACAAAAACACAACACAAATCAAAAACAAAATATACAATCCAAAATAATAAACGGCCAGCACGGTAGGATACGCAACGCACTTTGCGTTGCGCACTATACCAACTTAAAATCACCTCCCCTGGGAACGAGTTGCACACCAATCGGGTTTTCAACTTTAGTGAACTATCAGTCCGTAGATGAGCCTTCCAGCTATATAGATAAAATCAGAATGCTGATCCACCTGTGTTAATCTGTCCGATAACTTAATTGATTCAACTTTTTACTAAACTAAAATCACCTCCCCTGGGATCCAGTTGCACACCAAGTAAGTGTAAGGAAACTATATTTTTTTAATTAATTTCTCTAAAGAAGAGATTGAATCTAATATAACTTAAAAGGGGTGGCAGTAATAAAATAACTTTTCCTACAAAACTTGCTTATTTAAACAAATCTTTTCAACAATGCCACTATCCGACCTATGGTGTCGTTTAAAATTCTGGATATTCTGGAGCAAACTACCCGGGATGCCGACCTTTCCGGAAAATTATAATATCACCATTCGATTCTTTATTACGGCTTGTATGATAAATTTTTTTGACCCAACTCTCTACAACTAACCATTTTTGAAAAAAAAATTACTGATACGGATGGTCTCATTCGCCCTGTATAGGCATTTAATACTTCAAAAATATTATACATAGGTACCTTTTGAGGGAAACTCGGTCATGAAAAATTGCAATATATTACCTGATCAGAGTTTGATCCTACGACTACATTATGCCCACGATGTAATATACGACCGTGCTCGTGAATGTGAATATTACAAAAATAGTATATTGCTAACTAAATTAAAATTTTAAAAAGAAATTCTAATCTTTTTGAATTAAAACATAAATTGCAAAACTTGACTTGTTCTACTACAATCGTCCAAATTTAACCACTACTATCGCAAAAATATCAGGCTCTCACAATGCGATAACTTATCGAAAGCCTTAACTTGGTATCAAATCAGTACTAAGCGTCTCTTAATTGAATATAATCGAAACAAAAAGTTATAAGTGGCCGTGGTGTAAACTACTCCTATTATTTTTATAAAATTATCAATATGAAATTTGCTTACCTTACAATTTTAGCAAGTATGCTGGTAATATTCGTTTCTTATAGTTATAAAAACAACAATTTTAGGTTTATTTGTGTTCGTTCATTCGTACCACAGTAAAGATGTATACAGAAGTACAATAACTCAGACTTCCTCACGTATAATTGGTGGTGTACCAGCAGATCGACAACAATTTCCTTACCATGTTTCTGTACGTTGGAGTCCGGGAATTTTTGGATATTCTCACATTTGTGGTGGTACTTTAATTCATCCATCATTCGTATTAACTGCCGCCCATTGCAAGCAATCGTTTGGGGTATATGAAGTGGGTTTAGGATTACTCAATTCTGCTGATGATGATCATCCTGATAACGAGTTCATAAAAGTTTCAAAATTTATCGCTCATGTCAGGTATCCAGGGTAGTATTTTGAGTGATCATTAAAACCCAAGTCTTAGATCTATATTTTTAGGGGCGTAGCGGCATACGATATTGCGATACTTAAATTGAGATATCCTGCCCAAATTACCAAGGCTGTTAAACCTGCGAATTTACCCCTATCGAAGCAAGACTGCGATCTTATAGTTGCAGAAAATCTTTCAGGCTGGGGATTGACGTCAGTTATTCTTCCACTTCCTCCACGCCGTTTGCATTGGGCCAATCTTCCAAGAATAAATAATGATAGTAAATATATAAATATTTTAGTACATTAGTTGGTTATACAATATCTTTAATTTAGGATGTATTGAGGTTCTAAAGGCGTTATTAGGAAGTTCTGAACCTTTTGATGAAACGATGGTTTGTACAGGATCAAATATTGGTAAATCGGAGTCAGCTTGTTCGGGAGATAGTGGTGGACCTTTAGTAAACAATAACACCGATACTCTCATTGGTGTCACCTCTTGGGGTATTAAACCATGCGGAACCAAAGATGCTCCTAGTGTATACACCAATGTCTGCAGTCACCTGGATTGGATAGAATATCAAATGAAAAACAACTTGTAAACTTTCATAGTATATAAAATTTATCTATATGCATAATATGTAACCGATTACCCATGGATTTATTTTAATGTGTGTATGTAAATATAAAAGATTTTTTGAGGTTAAAATTTTTGAAACGACTTGCGACGTTGTTCCATGCCCAACTACCAACCTTGTCGAAATGGCGTTTAGTTTATTAGCATTTTACATTTTATTTTCCTATGAGGAGCAAGCCCAACGAAGAATCCTCAACCTGGAGGACCAGAGAGACAGCCAGAATAAAGCTTTTACTTAACCCGAAGTCGAACCGAGTATTTACCGTTCATAGTCAACTCAATTGACCACTATGCTCCGACCGTCTCTGTTATAATAAATTTATTTAACACTTTCCTGAAATAAGAAGGGGAAACATGCAAAGGTGAATAACAGAGATGATTAACGGGGCACTTTGATATAAGTAAAACTGGGTTTACAATAAGAGATAATAAAGATTTGTTAAAATCAGTTATTATAGATTTTCCACTTGGGAAAAGTGTGTCTGGAAGTCATTGACGAGTTCATAAAATCCTGCTGCAAATTATCATTTTTTTATATCACGAAATGTGATTAATGTAGCTGTCAAATTAAATCTATAAATATCTAATCAAGAGGAAATTCTCTCTTATCCTATTATTTATTCTTCAATACTTAGATACACACAGTTTACAACACTGCCTCGATGGTCCACCTGATAATATGATCTTCCAGAAATGAATAATTCTGATTGTTCCATATTGTTCACATTCAAACTTTTCCTTCATCTAAAACAGCCCGAATTGTTAATTTGAAACAACAGAAACGTGGCGCATCAATTAAAGCAAGGTGGAACTCGGATAACCGCAGTTCATAGGCTTCTCTACGTTTTAATGTGATTAACAAATCATCGAATTGCTAGACCAAAGAATATTTCACCTTGTGAAATGGATTTTCATGTTTCGATATTAGTTTTTTGGTATATTTTTAAATAAAATTCAAATTGTCACGTTTTATCACGATTTACTGATAAAATGCATTTATTTTTTTATAGTAGGTACTTTAGATTTAGGATAATAATAATTTTTTTGTTGCATAGTAACAAACTACCTAACTTATCTAATCGTACAAGTAACTCAATCACTTATTGCACATTCGGGGTATTTAAATCTGATTGATTAAACGATTTACCTTACTTGTGCCAAGCTATCATCAATATGAAGTTCGCCATATGTTTAGCCATTTTATTGGCGTATGCTACAGGTAAGAATTATCTTTTTTTATGGTAACATCTCTATACTCAATTAATTACAGCTGCATCGTCAATTGAAATTGATTTATACAAAAATACTTTGGTCCATGATCCCGCCCGCATTATTGGTGGCGAACAGGCATCCCAACATCAGTTTCCATATCAAGTTTCTGTTAGATGGAGTATAGGAATAATTTTAGGGTTTTCCCACATTTGTGGTGGTACTCTCATAAGCAAGCAATGGGTACTTACAGCTGGCCATTGTAAACAACCACTAGGAAAGTATGAAGTTGGTTTAGGATTACTTGATCAAAATCAGAAAGATGAAGATAGTCAGTATATAAAAGTTCAAAAGTTCATTGTTCATCGTGAATACCCAGGGTATACAACTATTTTACAGAATAGCTTACAATTTAATACAAAAATATTATTTACAGAGACGTTGCAGCATTCGACATTGCATTAATAAAATTAGACCGGGAGGTTGAAATTACCGCCGCTGTTCAAATTGCCAAATTACCAGCTTTAAACGACTGCGATGAAATTGAACCCGAAACTCTCTCTGGCTGGGGATTAACTAATAATATCATTCCACTTCCACCAAAACGTTTACGGTGGGCCACTCTTCCACGTATTAGCAACGAAGGTACGTAAAAAGACAGTAACTTTAAATATAATTTAAAAGCCTCTTATTTTAGAATGTGCAAGAAATTTGACAGGTTTAATCGGTAATCCGGGACCTTTAGATAAAACAATGGTATGCACTGGAGCAAATATTGGAAAATCACAATCAGCATGTTCTGGTGATAGTGGTGGGCCCTTAGTAAAAGATGAAGATACCCTTATTGGAGTTGTATCGTGGGGTCTTGCACCATGCGGAATTAAAGATGCACCCTCTGTATATACCAACGTTTGCAGTTATCTTAAATGGATTGAAGATACAATGCAATTTAATTAATCAGAATTATTTGTTTCTCTTTTGACTTAATAAAATTTAATTATTTAGTTTATTATTTTTTGAACACTTTTATCAAAAATTGTTGTACTTTTATTTTATTTATAAGTTTGATGGTTATGAATCTTGATGGTCAAAATTAAGAAATTTTGATTTTCATATTATTATGCCCTGCACAAAATATGTCACGACCAATTTTGTCGAATAAGTCCATTATGGTGGAGTTTCACATTTTTCATTAGTATTTTGTGTTTAGGGGATGTAAACTTTTGGTTCTAAGTCATTTTGGACTCGGTTGTTTTATTTAGTTTACCTAGCACCCAGCAATATCATATTTTTCAAGTAAGCTACAAGACAATCAGCTTATGAGTCAAAAATTAACTCACGAGGTACGAAATTTTGAAGCTGAAAATAAAATCAAGTATGGAATTAATCTATCCAGCTACCGCCAAATCAGTTTTATGAGAAAATCCAAAACAATTATTTTAGTACTTTGTATAACTATAATATAATAATCATTATAAGTAAAATAAAAAATGGGTAAGTGTGGTACGTTTTTGCTATCTCAAGATAAAAATACTTTGTTCTTAACCCACTTAAGTATGTTCGTATCGTCTAATTTACAATTTTATGTATCAAATTCTTGGAAATGATAACCTGACATTAAAATAGATAGAAAACCTTTAATCAATAAAAATGTTGTGGTAAATATGCAAGTAGTACACTTAAAAATTGATAATGGGATTGATAGCTCTCAACTAATATAAACAGGCTTCATTTACTACATGTAAGGGTAAATCCGACCCTGACAATAATCAATACTAATTTTTTTTAAATTAAAACATTTTAAGTAGTTCAGAGATAATCACTAATTTAAAATTCAAAAACAATAGCAAAATTTGACTTGGTAATTTCATAAACTACACTAAAAATCTATATAAACATGAAACCTGAACTCATGTACTAAGTCATTCATTAACATTGCTTTCCTTCTAGAATGAATTTCTTTATATTTGTATTAGTTTTTGTAACATTTGTTATAGGTAAGTAGCACTTTAATCTATCAAAGTTTATTGAATGTAATACTTTCCTAAATAAATTAGATTCCACAACTCGAGCAACTTTCTTGAATGGAATTGGTTTCTATCGAAATACTTTACAAAGCTCTTCTACGCGTATCGTGGGGGGGTCGCTTGCAGAAAAGAATCAATTTCCTTATCAAGTTTCTATACGTTATTCCACTCGATCATATTTTAGTCACATTTGCGGAGGAACTCTAATACATCCACAATATGTATTAACTGCAGGACATTGCAAAATGGAAAAAGGAAGTTATGAAGTGGCAGTAGGACTACTTTATCGAATAGACAATAGTAAAGATGTGCAGGTCAAAAAAGTTATAGCTTTTACTGTTCACCCACAATATCCAGGGTAATTATTACATTAGAATAATATTCATTCATTAAGGTACAGAAAGAAAGCAGGAGAGCTGATATTAGCATTTGAATATCTTCTCGATTGCCTGCTTTATTTTTGTGCGGTTACACTAAATTACTAACATGGGGAGATTTTCGGCGCTGTTAGATCGGTGCATGAAACCTACTTTCTCTCTCTTCCTTACTTTTTTATTTAGTATATCCATCTCTTCTTCCGGTTTCCAAACCTCTTCTAACTTTTGCTATTGTTTTCATTCCATCCAAAACATTATTTTGTGTAAATCACGTGCCATTGTCTATCCACCAAGCTCATATAATTGGGTGCGATTGGCTCGGAGAAATGCAACATCCAATTAAATGGGTGGGCTTGGCGAAATACATGATATCATGTGCACGGGATCTATTTATATCTAATTTATCATTTTATGATAGGGGCGTTGCTAAATACGATATAGCAGTAATAAAGCTTGAAGCACCTGTTACCATTACTAAAGCAGTGAACGTTGCACGATTGCCTCCGACTGAAGAAGAATGCGACATTATAGAACCTCGAACCCTATCAGGATGGGGATTAACACAAAACATTATACCAATTATTGCGCCCATAATTCTAAGATATACAGTTCTTCCACGCATATCCAATGAACGTAAGAAATTATACAAAATTCAGTAAGATACAATAATGAACCTATCATTTCAGAATGCAAGAAAAACTTGATAGAAACTAATAATAGTTCAGAACCTTATGATGATACAATGCTGTGTACAGTCGCAAATGAAGGTGAAAAACAATCAGCATGTTCTGGAGATAGCGGAGGTCCATTAGTAGATTCGTCTACAAAAACTGTAATAGGTGTTGTATCGTGGGGCATGGTACCTTGCGGTGAAGTTGAAAAAAATCCATCGATATATACCAATGTATGCAAGTACAGAGAATGGATTCAAAGTATTATAGATAAATAGTAACCTAAATGTTTAAAGTTTTGTGTATCCCAAATAAATAATTTTCAGACAGAATTTTTAAGACATGAAACTGATTGATTCATATTTCGCCCTTTTCCCAAATTTGGCATACCAAACTATAATACAAGCACCGTCTAACTGTTATAACTGCAGTTCACTACTAGTCTGTAACTTTAAAAACCAGCCACTTTTGCGGAGAGAAACTTAGGTTTGTCAACTGATGTCCCAGAAAATTCAAAATGACCCAAATTTGGAAAAAAATATTTGATTCAGCCCAAGTTTTTTTTGAAAGGATTTATCGACAAACATAATTGTAGGTATTGGGACAATAAAAATCCATACGTATTTCAAGAAGATCATACACAGTATCATCAAAAGGTCACACTGTATGTGCTGGTATAAACATCAGTGTTTAGAAAATCAGGTTGATGAAGAGATGCTGCTAGATTAACAAAATGTGCATTTTTAACAGGACGGAGCACCCGACCTTATGCATTAAATGTGCGACAAACGTTAGATGAAAAATCTTTTGGCAAATGGATTGGTAGGAAAGGTCCGATTTAACGCCACTTAAATTAAATAAAAAGCTATCAAATAAGAAATATTTACTTCAATTTAAAAAAAAAACTATAAAAAAGTTCCTCTTTAGCGTTACAATTACACATTGGCGGCGTGCAAGGTAATAATCCCTTTCCCATGTGTCTTCAAATTTGTTGATAGCTAGTCAACCGCCAGAAAAGGAAAGATTTGTATTTTTATTTTGTAGCTGTTGAATAATTGTTTTGGTTCCCAAGAAATTTCAAAAATTTTAATTAAGAAGTTGGATAACGTGATAAAATTACCAAAATTTTGAATTTTTGGAGTTTTTGTGGTGGCGAGATTGAACCCACAAGAAACTCTCCCTTACAAGATGGCCTCAGATCGGGACAGATGTGAAAGTTAGTAGGTACTCAAAGTAATTTTTTTTTGTGTCCAAATTTGTCCATTGTGCAAATAACCGCTTCGATCCCGACGAAGGTATAAAAGTTAATTTGGATGATTTATGATAGAGAATTTAATTATTATAAGAATTAATTAATTAGGATAACAAAGACTGATGAGCAGCCGTCGAAGCCGCTAGGTCGTTTGTTTGGTGTGAGAGAAAAATTTTGTGGTTTTGAAATGAATAAAGTTAATAATAAGAAAAATTATAGTTGAGAATGCGGACATTATAATGATCTAAATATAGATCCTAGTTTTACTTCTTACATATCATCATAACAAAAATGGAAACAAACAGGTCCATCTCAGGGATACGAAGTTCATTGAAATAATTGGAAAGAAAAATTAAAGAAAACGTTTAAAGATTTTATTTTTTGTATATTTCTTATATTTTAAGTTCAAATTTTTCAAACATTATTTTTATCAATAAAGTTAATATTGTGAAATTTTTTTAATTTATTTTAAGCCTAAAAGTCGTGGAATAATTGGATATCAAGGCAAAGAAAAGTTGTTTGGAAATTATTAATAACTAAGAGGTAGAAAATAATAAATAAAAAAAGGGTTGCTAATAAATCCTTCGACAAGGTTTAATTGGTGAAAATCCTTCGATAAGGAAAGTAAGTTTGTGAAGATCCTTCGACAAGGAAAGTTTAATTTTTTCCTACGCCCGATAGTGAAAGTAGGCTTTTCAAGCTGTCAGTTGATGGTTAAAAGTTGGCATTTGCCGCTTGGCGAGCGGCAATGTTTCATTGCCGCTCGCCGAGCGGAAAGTAAATTTGTCTAAAATGAAATACATAAACAGTAAAAATATGATTTATTATGAATAATATTAAAAGTTATTGGACAGTTTTGACAATTTTCAATTTTCAAAATGTATTCATTCCCACGATACGATTTGTCCATTTGTCATTTTCGCATTTCAAAAAAAATCGCCTCGTCTTCGAGTTCAACGGGCGAAGAGCCACATATTTACGTTAAAAGTTTAAATAATCGAGACCTCGTTCTCCGCCCGTTCGACACAATAAATGTACGCTGAACTTCGGTTTTGGTAAGGGGATTTTCACTATTAGGATTGTTCCCTTGTCTTCTATGTCATCTATTGTCATTTTAGTTAGTTCGTCCCGACGACAAGCTCCAGAAATACCAAACACTAAAGCAACCTAAAAATTTCAGAATAATTTATAAAATTTTATCTTATTTATATACAATATATTTCGGACTGCTTTTTTGCATTGCAAGGTAAATAAACACCTCACAACACATCAAGCCTACAATTAGTAATTGTTTATCCGTTCCCGTTTCCCAAGTCTCTTGCGAGGCTTGGTCATGGTTTAAAGCTTTTTAGTTTTCTTTACAGGTGATGAGGAGCTAGCCCATCGCCCCGACCCCCAACCTGGAGGACCAGCGAGACGGCCAGAATAAAGTTCTTACTTCACCCGGATTCGAACCGGGCATTTAGCGTTCATAGTCAACTCGCGTGACCACTATGCTCCGACCGTCTCTCTTTTTTATAAAAAAATCTTATCTATATCTTATTTATAAATAATATTATATAATACCTTCAACATCAAGTTTTCGGATATAAGCAAGCATGACATTTTCTGAATAAGATGATCCAATTTTATTCATTTTGCACCATTTAATGAACAAGTCATAATATTCTCTTTCATACCTTTTTTAGATTTTTCTGGTAATAAATTTAAAATTACACTCTCCGCAGCTTCTACGATGTGTGGCCGAGTGGAATCTATTTCATTTTCATAACTGCTATCCATAATTTTAATATATTTTAATATCTTGCAAATTTACGTGTTTACTAATTTACACAATATTTATTGATAAAACAAAATGGAACGCAAAATTTCCTTAGAAACGATGTAGCAAGGCTAATATGATAGATATAAAAATAATTCACTACAGAGATTGAATGTAAATCTTTATCTAGGTTTTGATCATTTTGAAAGCGGGCGGAGGAAAAATAGTATGCATTCTTTAAGCGTAAAGTGACTTTTTTCGCCTGCGGCTCGCGCTGTAAATTTCGCCTCCGAGCACAAAAGATTCACTTTCCGCTTTTAATATGCAATATATAGGGTGTTTTTTTAGCTGCATGAGAACTTTCAATAGGGATAACAATTGAATTATGATTGCTATGGAAACAGTTTTTTGACATTTGTGTTTAGCAAGGTTTGGCATTTGATAATGCATAGATTGACCATTGGAGTTGAGTTCGCAGATTGGGCTCACAACCAATTGGAAGTGGATCCATTTTTTTACCGTAAAATTTTGTTCAGTGACTAGGCACATTTCTGGTTAAATGGGTATGTGAACAAACAAAATTGCCGTATATGGAGTGAGACCAATCCGGGACATTATCTTGAGACTCCATTGCATCCATTAAAATTGATTGTTTGGTGTGGAATACACGCCAACGGCATCATTGGTCCATGTCTTTCGAAATGAGGAAGGAGCTACCGTTACGGTGAATGGTGTGAGATATCGACACATGCTCAATACATTTTTGTTTCCAAAACTTCAAGAGCTAAACATTGACAACTTATGGTTCCAACAGGATGGTGCTACGTGCCACACAGCCAACGAAACCATCAATTTATTGAAAGGACAATTTGGTGACAACATTATTTCAAAACGTGGTCCTATCAATTGGCCTCCAAGATCGTGTGATTTGACACCTCCAGATTATTTTCTGTGGGGGTATGTTAAATCCATGGTTTATGCTAACAAACCAACAACTCTAGAAACATTGGAGGCTAATATTCAGCAAGCCATTTATGAAATAAAGCCAGAAATATTGGAAAAAGTGGTCAAAAATTGGACTGAACGGATGCGCTTCGTAACCATTAGTCGTGGTGGTCACATGCCGGAAGTCATGTTCAAATCATAAATGCCTTTAACTGTACTTTCATAAAAAAATTATAACCAAAACATTCCGTCAGGTTTTTAATGTTTTATTTCATTTTGAAGTTCTCATGCAGCTAAAAAAACACCCTATACTATTTCACATCTTTCGATAAAAATAACGTAGTGCAAATTCGAAGAAAGTTAATCCAGTCAAGTGAAAAGGGGCATAAAACAATATTCCGTCCCAACAAAAAGTCGAAAGTGAAAAGGCGAAACGTAGTGCAGCTTTGGAAACTGATGGCACACAAAATTGTGTGCAAAGCAAAGTTGGAAGAAGATAACAAATTCGTTATTCAATCACATGTTGTTATTCACAACATTGAAATTATTTTTGTGCCGGATCAGGAGAATGCGATCTTGGTTGGTTCTCTTGAGGTTTCAGCAAATTAGGGTAGCCAATTGAATTTATTGCGTGGTTGGCGATCGAGAAAGTAATTACGCAAAAATTATCAACTAGAGATAATTCACGGCATGTATGCGGTGTTAATGGTGAAAGACCTTAGCATCACAATATTATTATATAGTCAATTACTCATCTAATTCCAAATATGTATTGGAGTTAGATTTTCCTTTCTTGCCCAAACACAATTTAGGTTTTTCATAACTCACGGTTTTTGGATATACAGGACCTAGACTGTTGCTTATTAGATCTAGTTACCATTCAAGTGACAATATAATGTATGTGTTTCCATGTTTACTTATTATGAATTATTCTGACGAAAAACGTACCCACGTCTGTAAGTTCAATAAAATTATTTTTTTTTTTATTTCCCATTAAAATTTACAATCTGTTAGAAAAATAAACAATAAGTAAATCGTTTGACTTAATACATGACATGTCAAAAAAAATAAAATTATATAAATAATTTATTTAATTTAACTCGATATATTTTAAAATATACCAATTAATTGTTATTGCGGGTTAATAACTTAACAATTTAAATATGTTATGACTTTATGAATATTGTAAAAAAATGTGTTTCACAGTAATTAACCAAATAAAATTAAATTTAAGTATAATTAATTAACTAAGCAATATATTAAATAAATTAAGTTTGTTGCATAAAACTTATTTTTGTACTTGTATTTTATATCTAATGGGGAGAGCGGGGATGCTTTTGACACAAGGATACATCTGACAGCTTTATAATTTAGTTTGTGCTTAACTACGAGACGTTTCAGAAAAAATATTATTTGAGGTAGGTAGTGATATTTTTAATGCTTCCTTCTTCATTCAAAATTCAAAGACACCTCCTGAATACAACACTGGAACAGCTGACGGAAGTCTCTCAACTCTTGGGGAAAAAACTCTGCAGTTATTGCCAGAACAAGATCTATGGAATACATTCATTTTTGGCGCCTCAAAAAATTGAACCTAAATGTCCAGGTCATGGCCATATAAATTAGATCTAACGTATTGTTGCTTTGTAGTGTTCGGATGTTTTCATCTTTTTTTATCATCGATTCTTAAAAGAAATGTTAACTTTTCATCTTATTTCATAATATTTCAAAATAAACTTTCTTTTTCAATTTTCCATTAGTTTAAACTAGCACTTTATCATGTCCTATGTTACCCCAATTAAGAGGATAAGTTTGAGCACTTTGCATCCCTACGTCTTTCTTGTCCCATAATAATATCTATACTGAAAAGAATTCCTTATAGATTTTGAGCTATCGAATGGTACCTAATTCTTAGTGATAAAGCACAGATAAAGTCTGCTAAGAATCCTTAACCAAAAATTATCCAATGTGCCCCGGTTTCACCCACTGTGTATTACTATAACGAATAATTATTGTATATGAAAGTATTTTGAAATTTAAATACAATATAGTTACTGAAAACTTACACCAAAATATACATTTTTTTTGGAATTTTAATTATTTAATTTTGCATATAATTGCAAATATTATTCTATTGTGATACCTACTAAAAATAAATTTGTAATGCTAAACTTATTTAATATAATAGCATATGCATTATTTATTAATTACCAGATATTATTTTTGCAAAAGTCTCTTATTTTTTTGATATTTTTTAATATAGGTACATATAAATAATGAAAATACATATAGACTTAAACCATACCCAAGATGAAGTTCTCCTGTGTGATATCAGCATTTGTATTAATTCAGGTATAAAGACGGTCCTGTACACTTTGCTTTAACCCTTTCACTCCTGATTTTTTATTTAAATTTTTATAAACTACTAAAATATCCCATCCCAATGCTATTTCAATTCAGTTTATAAAAATTAGAATTTTTCGAATATTTCTTAGAATAAATAAGTAAATAAATATATCCCAACAGGAGTGAAAGGGTTAAATTTCGATTTATAATGTTACCTTAAATTTAATGGATTTTGTATTATTTGAATGCTGAATTTTGTATTTTATCAATAATAATAAATATATTTTCAGATTGCAACAGCGAATTTCATTGTAAGTGAGCTTGGAGATCCTGATAAAGCATGCTTAAAAGAAGTCAATATTGATCCTCAACAATCGGTGGAGTATTATCAAGACTTCGTTTTTGTAATATTACCAGTCACTATCAATTGGGGAGATTGTTATATAAGAAAAATTGACGCATTAACTTCAGAAAATAAAATCAACATAAATAAATTGAACTCGGTAATGGGCGCATTTGTTAATTCGCTTCCAAATAGCGATTTCAATGAATATCAAAAGAGTCTTTTGCCGAAGGCTTACGAAAATTGTGTCCTTCAAAATGAAGACAATATTGGTTATATAGCTTTATTATACATGAATTGCATTATTACTTATATAAGAAGTAACTGATACGAATTTAAGTTTTAATAATAATCTAATAATATACTTGTATTATGTTTCCTTCGTTTAATAAATTTTTGAAAGGGAAAAGTTTAGAAACAGAGTCAATAGAAGTGACATTATGACCACGTACTACGGTGATTGTGATTATAAAGCGGAAATTTTCGGTAATAATTTACAGCGGATTATTAAGGAATTTGTTAAAACTAAGAGGGTTTCGAGTGGTGGTTGTATGTGGTTTTCAAGTGAACTGAATGATTTAAAGAATCAAAAAGTAAATCAATATAATAGAGCGTCTCTAACAGGTAGTGAGTATGAGTGGGAGAAGTACAGGTGTATTAGAAACAGATATAAGACTAAAATAAACAAAGCTAAAGCAGATTACATAAGTAATAAAATTGATAATTCTGTTAATCAAAAACTAATGTGGAAATCTTTAAAAACATTCGTTTTGCAGGAACAAAAATGTGATATTAAGGAGATAATTTTTGATAATGAGAAATGCATTGTAATGATATTTGGCTATCAAAACTTTTTGAAAGGCCGCTGTACCAGTTTCACGCCGGTAGCTGAGTTCTTCTCTTTGTCAAGGGTCAGTGGATTCAGACAGACGAAATAACAAGGCAATAATTCGCAGTAAACATAATTTATTAAATGAAAATATTCAATTGCGGAAATTTGCATCAATTTATTGTTGGCAATAAGTTTGCCTCGAACCAAATGTGTAAATAATGTAACGATTCAAAAATCCAAGCAACATTTAATTCCTCAAATACAGAAGCTAAACTTGGATATTTAATCATTCGTGTAAACATGTGTAATTCATAAATCAATTGTACAAAGTTTTTAATAAATTCATTAACAACACAAATCGTCGTTTTGATTTGAGTTTATTAAAATAAATAAATTTTTACCTTACAAATTGGTAATTTTTCACTCGATTTAGTACGCCACTGGAAATCGTGTCTTCTAAATTCTGTCGGTAGTCGCCACCTTTTCTTACTTCTTGAAAGCTGCAAATGTTCCAGATTGCGGCCAGTGTTCTTGAAACAATAATTGTGTAAAATATCAAACCAAACCATTTACTTTGCTATCCAACTTCCTTTTTTAATTTTTATTAACACTTTTATCACCAAATGTGAAGCTAACCTCCAATTTTCGGAGCACGTGTACAAGTTTTCTATAATTAATTTTCTTACAGGTATTCGATTAGCAAATACCTCGCTGCCTTCGCAATACACAATTCTCACTAATTACACGCCGTACGTAATTAATTACTACGTAATTACACGACTCTCGTTAATTATGTGAATTCGCAAATTTTTATTCTCTGAGTCTTGGATCAAAGAACTTCGCACGAGTTCCCAATTTGATCTCCACTCAAGAACTGAAAAACTTCCTTCCTTCTTTTCCTTTCTGGCTTTGTTCCCCCTATTCAAATTTGGTTTTTTGAAGTGGAAATTTTATTCCTGTCAGCTAAAATGGCTCTTCTTGCAGGTAACATAAAATTTTTATTCGTGCACGCACCGAAATATTATTAACACTTTGTTTTTTAGGAATCTGGCGTTACTAATTCATTACAAAATTATACACAAAGGATGCGACACAAATTTTGTATTTTACAAATAAACTTAAATGTGTTCGTTTTATGTGTGGATTCGTTACAAATTGATGGTTTTTGTTAAACTGATGCAAATATCGCTTTTTATACCATGTAGCATTTCAAATGCTATTATTTATATTTTGGCGGAAATCTATGCATCACCCTGTGTGCGTTTCAAACACGCGCACGCGTTTTGAATTTCGAAAATTTATCAAATGTTCATTCTTCGCTTATCTTTATGAAAAGTAGAAGTTTCATTTTTCGTTGTGTGCAATTTTATGTTTTAAAAAGCCACAAATTGTTAGTTTATTGAAGTGATCTTTTATTTTACCTTCTGTGCTACATTTGTGGGTAAGATTGCATTATTTTCTATCATGAGCGGAGGTTTGACTTTGATAAATTTTAGCTTTTTCGTACTACCACGTCAATTTTATGTGACGTTCATTTTTTGGTTTCCAATTTTAATTATGGTTTTCTGAGCGGGTACACATGGTGATCAGTAGCTGATTGTCCATCTGGCTGTTTTTATTCACCAACCATATGGTTATTTGTATGGATATGGGCCAGCAGTTTGGTTATCTTGTTTCCACCTGTGATAACCTTGATTCCTGCGTCGAACCATCTGTGGCAGCCATTTTTGACGATGTTGGGATTTCGTTTTTGGGTTCACCATTCCCGTATGAGATCAATGGAGAGGGCAGGACTGATCAACATTCATTTATCCCCAGCTTCACCGCAGTTTTGTGTCTTTGATTAAGAAGTGGTGTGATAAGTTTGTCACTTTGGCCGTCTCCTTTGACGATTTATCTGTACTTTTTGGGAAGACGTGCGAGCTCCATTCCAACATTGTGGGATTTTCTGTCGCAGCGGTATCGTGAGCCTATACCACTATTCTCTCTAGATGGTACACCATCTCTAGTGGTTTGGACAGCACAAACGACGTAGGATGACTGGAAAACCATTAATTAGTTTTTTTTGGAAGCGCATTTAAGAGATTTGCTTATCTCAATTATTTACATCGACATTAAGATGCTATACCGTTCGCAGGTGAATTGATTCTTGTTTAATTGTGCAGTTTTTGTTATTTTTAGCTTTACACCTGAAACTCAGTTTAAACGATGAACCATTAATATTCCAGAGGTTCCAAAAGAATTGAGATGTTGAATCGGACGGATTGAGGTGGAAGGGTAAGTTAGAAAGCAATTGCTGTATTTAATTTTACTTGATGATATCTCTTGCGAATGTGTTATTTGCAGTCAATTTTACCAACGTTTTATGTCTGCGTTGGGCAATCTGGATGCGCGGATCATTTTGTGAGTTGTTTTCAGATAGCAACTTATCTGTATTTTATTTTTTATTTGATTGTCCCAGGGTATCCCTTCAGGGTATCCTGGATTTTACTTGCTATGTTGTATGTTTTGTGTCTCCTATTGGAGTTTTGGAATCAAATATTGTCAACCCCATCTTTATCTCAACTTTGTTTTTTTGAATAAAACCAACTCTTCTTTACTTCGTGTTTTATTTAGAGGACTGGCGCCCGAAAGGTTTTTTTTCTTAGTTAGTTGCCATTTGATCGCCTGAGCCAACGGAAGAACCTACGAACCGCGTCCGCGCGACCCATGCTCTGGCACTGGACGGGGGTGTAATTCCTTAGCTGGCCTGTCTACCATTCCATTCGTAGATCAGCGGGGCAAGTGGCACAAATAAGAGCAATTTGCGTTACAACCAGTTGAATTAACTGGCTATTGATTTCAATGCAAATGAAGTCAAATTACCACCTTAGCAGTCTGCTTGGACCCCTAAATCAAGAAATATCACAACAGCATAGACATTTCAATAATTGCGGAGAAATTTAATAAATATTTTGTCGATAGCGTTGTTGAGATTAATAATAATATCCCGATAAAGCAATACGTGGACATAATTGGGGAGGCGAGTTGTTCTTTCAAGTTTGGGGCAGTGACAATCGATGAACTACATAAGGTACTAAAATTGATGAATAACAAAAAAGATGTGCATTTTGCTAGTGCTGGTATGTTTATGGATATATTTGACTTAATTGGAGAAAATTTGTTATCTATAGTTAGTGCATCTTTGGAATCTGGTATCTTTCCCAATGCGTTGAAGGAATCTATAGTAGTACCTATAGGAAAAGTAAAAAATTCAAATAGGTGTGAGGACTTTCGGCCGGTTAATATGATCTCGATACAGGCAAAAATTTTGGAAAAGATAGTTAACAACCAGTTGATTGATTACTTGGAGAGCAGTAATATGATTTCTGAATATCAGTCAGGCTTTAGGAGGGGACATAGCTGTGAATCGTTGATTTCTTATGTCATTGGAAAATGGAAGGTTGCTTGTAGCGACGGGAAGGTAATTGTGGCAGTATTTTTAGACCTCCGCAGAGCATTCGAGACGGTGGACCGAGGTATCTTGTTAAGAAAATTGTCAAAATATGGAATACGAGGAAAAGAATGGCGTTGGTTTAAATCCTATTTGAGTGGCAGAAGACGAAGGTTGGTGATTTTGTATCAGAGGATCGATGTTACCTTGGGAGTTTCCCAAGGATCTGTCCTTGGCGTTTTGCTTTTTTTGTTGTACATTAATGATATGAATGACTTATTTGATAGGGCAAAATCTGTTTTATTTGCAGATGATGGTTTGGTGTATGTTGTTGGGGATGATGTAGATACATGTGTTGGGATGATTAATTTAGAGTTGGAAAAGTTGGGTGACTGGTTTCAAATGAATAGGCTGGCACTCAATATAAAGAAGACTAAATGCATGATTATTAATGCTAAAGGGTGTAATAGTCTTGATGTAGTGATGGAGGGTTCAGTGATTGAGGTAGTATCTCAAATTAAATACTTGGGTATTGTTGTGGACGACAGATTGAATTTTAAGGCACACTTTGATTATGTATGTGGAAAGATTTCAAAGAAGATGTATTTTTTTTCGAACATTAGAAAGAATGTGTCAGTTTTGTGTGCTATAAAAATCTATAATACTATGCTGAAGCCTCATTTTGAGTATTGTTCGTCTGTATTGTTTTGGGGAAACAATAGTATGCTGGGTAGGTTGCAAAAACTGCAGAATAGGGGAATGAGGATTGTTTTGAGGGTTGATAGATTTGTGTCCAAATTTGTGCTGCTTGAAACATTGCGGTGGCACAGTGTATACCAGAGAATAGTTATAAATGTTTTAATTTTTGTATTCAAGTTAAAAAATAAGTTGTTACCTGAATATTTGTGTAATAGCGTGACATATGTTGGAGATTCTCATGGATACTCAGTGCGTAATGTGCATGACTTCAGGTTGAACCTTTATAGAAGCAGCAGGGCTCAAAACATGATTTTATACGGTGGTTTGAGGTTGTTCAACGGTTTGCCGTTGCAGCTAAAGTTGGAGACTGAACTGAGATCCTTTAAAAGGAAAATTAAAAAGTATGTAGCTTTAGAATTTGTATAGGTTTTTTTTCGGTTTTTTGTATTATGGTGATCGGTGAAAGTTATGTAGGTTTTGCTGGTTTGTGATGTAAATAGTGGTATGTATTTACCAAATAAAGATATTATTATTATTTAACTACACAGGCGCTAACAGTTTTTAAATAAAAAAGTTAAGAGGAGGATTGTGTGATTTTGTATCGAAATATGCTCATATTTGGCAAGGTTTTAAAACACCTGTAAGTATTCTTGTAAAGAAAGTGCTTTCTTAATTTAAATTTGCCGCGCTCCATATTGCGCTCGCAATATGGAGGAACGAATAAGATTATGACAGATTTTAGAATATTGTGTTAAGAAATGTATTAGTGAATGAATTTTAATTGTTGTAGTTTATGTAGAGATAATAGTAAACTTAATTGTTGTTTCTTTTGTATTACAGGTAATTTTTCAATAGTTAATATAAATAATGTAAATAGTGTCTAATAAAAAAACTTTTGTATTACAGAGAAACAGAATTGGTTATTGTTATCGATAAAATTTTAATAACCTTATAAAACAACAATTTTGTTTGTGATGTCGAAATTGCAATTTGAATTTACGGTGGTGCCTTCACCAAAAGATGCTAAAACAAGTATAATTGCTATAACCTCAATTTGTACAAGTGATGGAAAAGCATATGTATTGCCGGAAGAATGTAGATATGTGGGAGATCATGTAGAGTTGAAAAAGACAAACAATTACACAAAACTGGTTAATTCATTAAAGAGAAGAAATCAAGTAAGAAGGGTGTGGATTACGATGACAAAGGAATTGGAGGAGACGTACATGGACGACGATGGGAATTTGCAATTTAAAGAGCAATATTTGGAGGAGGTAAATGAAGAGAATGAAAATAAAACACAAGATCATAATCTATGAGAAATATTGGAAAAGCTGATAGACACAACGCAAAATAAGGATAAAGAAAAAAACTTAAAACTAATATCGGAAAAATTTTTGATAGAGAAATTTTCAAGCAAAAATACTAATGCTAAACAATGGATGGAAGGCTTTGAAAAGGAGTGTTCTAGATATCAAATAGATAAAGGTGAGGATAAAATTGAATTATTGAAATTATTTCTGGATAGACCAGGTTTGGATTGGCACTCTTCTACACTCATTAGATTAACGGTGGGTGCTGGTTGGTTGGAGTGGAAGAAGAGATTTTTGGAATGCTTTACAGATAGTGGATGGAATAATGTTACGTATGCAATATCATTTAAGTATCGAGAGGGTTCGCTAACTGATTATGCTTTGAAAAAAGAGAAACTTTTGATGGATTTTAATAAGAATATGGATATTGGGTCACTTATAGCATTAATAGCAGTGGGGTTACCAGAATTTATATTGAACAAAATTAATAAGTCAGAATTAAAAGAGACAACAGATTTATTTAATGAGTTGAGACAACTCGAATGTCTAGTAAACAAAAGAAGTTTTCAAAGAAATTTCACATCAAACTCTAAAAAAAAATATGAAGAAAAAAAACCTTGTAAGACGTGTGAAGATTTGGGTAAAGGTGTGAGATACCACCCTAATGAAAAATGCTGGTTTAAGAAAAATGAAGAAGATAGAGAGAGAAACATTACAACAAGAAAGGTAAATAACAATTCTATTTTGGATGTAGAAATTTATAATGAAGCAAAAAACGAATAAACACACCACTAATAAATTAAATTAAACATTGTATTGGAAGATAAAATAAAAATAGAAGGGATCTATGATTCAGGATCTCAAGTTTCATTGATTAATAAAAGATAAATAAAAACTATAAATAATAATAATAAATATAAAAACAAAATACAATTAAAAACAATTAGTGGTGTGTCACTCACAAAAGGATTAACAAAGATAAAATTAAAAATTTTCAATATTGAAAAAGAAATAGACGTGTTTATTGTAGAAAATGAGGATTTTCATGATTTTTTGATAGGCCTGGATATAATAAGAGAATTTAAATTGAACCAAGATGAAAATCTAAATATAAGCCAAAAACAATCGCAAGGAGAAGATATGATAGAAATAAATTTTAATGAACACATTAATGAAAAAGATTTTAAAATAGATTTAAATCATTTGGATGATAATAAAAAAATCAAAATAAAACAATTGATAGAGGAATATGCAGTAATATTTGCCAGGGATAAATATGATATAGGAACTGTAAAAAACTATGAAGCAAGAATAGATCTCTTAGTGGATAAATTTTGTAATAAAAGACCATATAGATGTACAATTTAAGACAGGAATGAAATAGAACAGCAACCCACATAACACAAACACATCCATTAGACGTGCATTAGATATCTATCGTGGATATCCATGATATCCAATGGATATCATAAATTATCTATTAGATATCCAATGGATATCCAAATGTCCGCATGTTGATAGCAAATATGGATATCCATGTAGTATGTATATTAGATATACATTATATATCCATTAGATATCCATTAGATATCCATTAGATATCCATTAGATATCCATTAGATATCCAATGGATATCATAAATTATCTATTAGATATCCAATGGATATCCAAATGTCCGCATGTTGATAGCAAATATGGATATCCATGTAGTATGTATATTAGATATACATTATATATCCATTAGATATCCAATGGATATCATAAATTATCTATTAGATATCCAATGGATATCCAAATGTCCGCATGTTGATAGCAAATATGGATATCCATGTAGTATGTATTGTCGTGTTCTACAGCTCAGTATAACGCCCCTACTTATGGTCAGCGGTGAAACCTCGCCTAATGTGGTCCACTTCAACAATATAGTGCCGGCTAGCTTTGAGTTCAGTTTGCAAAATTCGAGGCCACAATATCTCAGGTTATGGGTATCGGCGAGATTAAAGTAAATCAATAAGCACAATAAATCACAAATCAATTTATTCAAATAACCCAAAAATAAAATTTGAAGCAATTTTGGATGCCCCCGACACAATCGTCAAGCGATACTCAAATAAGTGTTTAATGTGTAGAAACATTCAATAAATCGTATCATTTATGTACAACACCTCAGCTATACTTTTATTGAATGTTCCATAAATGTGAAATGTGTGACATTAATAAAGAAAAATTTGTAACGATGGTATTTTTACAAATAATGTTCAATTTCTTACTCATACAAATTGCGCAGTAGATACCTGTTGTGAAGCACTCTGTACATTGGACCGTGCGCCACTGCTTGAGATCTACTTCTTAATCGGTGTCCATTTGATAAACGGTAGCAAAACAACATCTGCGTCGATCCAGAAAATTCTTCGTTTATCCAAACAAACAGTGAAATGAACGTGTCGAAATCGTCCAGTGTAGTGTTCAAACCTTGAATATCGGTTTAAACAAATCTTTCCAACTTCTTAATTAAATTGGAACTATTAACATCTGGTCGGACAATCGTAACCTCCAATATCCACATGTGATTCTCGTAAACCACCAAAATTAGCGAAACATCTACTTGTTCGGTACGTACAACTAAATTTGATTTGTGTAATCATACAAATTATCAAAATTAAACTTATAAAAGTAATTTCAGATGCGAAATCATCCAAAAGCAATATGGCATCCAATAAAGTCGAATATTGCTTGCGCCCACAAAAATGCACGTAAAATGCTGATTTATGAAAATAAAACGTTTCAAAATTAACTCACGCTTATCTCCTATCACTGGAATAATGGTTTTTGAGACTACAAAAACTCTCCAAATTGGTCTTCATGGGTTTAATTTCGAGGTAAAATTCACAAACCCACGAAATGCATCTTCTTCATCGACCGGTCGGCGCAAGACAAAAGCCTCGCCGCAAATTGGCTTCACAGTTCAAATTACCATCATAATAACAATAAAATTTCAAACAAAATTTTGTGAGTATGCGCCACTTTGCCGCGATAGATTTAAATTATCACTTATCACATTTTAGATAACACTACAAATTCGCAAGAAATATAACAGTCTTTAAGAAAAATCAAGATTGTATTGCTTTGTGTGTCGGAAGTAACAACACAATCGCTTTCGTCATCTCAAAAATTGCCTCAAAACAAAATGCCCACAATCGACAAAATTTAAATTTAACCAAAATCATCATTTGCACATTTGATTGACTTTTTCTCACTTCAGTATATTAGATATACATTATATATCCATTAGATATCCAATGGATATCATAAATTATCTATTAGATATCCAATGGATATCCAAATGTCCGCATTTTGATAGCAAATATGGATATCCATGTAGTATGTATATTAGATATACATTATATATCCATTAGATATCCAATGGATATCATAAATTATCTATTAGATATCCAATGGATATCCAAATGTCCTCATTTTGATAGCAAATATGGATATCCATGTAGTATATACATGAGATGTCAGATGGATATATTTGTAAATACTATAGCTGTCCATTAGATATCTACACACTATTCTTTACACCTTTAAAATACACAGAATAAAAAATACATATATAATAATAAACATATTTATTGGAAAAATAATTTATACATAGCGGGGGGGGGGGCTCCCACTTATTCTAAATTTTCATTATTATTTTCCGCATTGTGTTGTGTATTCTTCAGGTTTTTCCTTTTTTGCCTGAAACAATAAATTATTTTAATTTAAAAATATTCGAGAATTTAGATTTTAAAGTGAAACACCTAAAAACTTACATATTATCATTTCTGGTGGAAGCATGTCGAAGCCAGTTTTTGATTGAGTCGATTATATCTTTCTCTGTTGCTGTTGCTGTAGCTTAATTTAAAAAAAAAAATTATTTTAAATAAAACTAAATACTAATGTATTAGAACACCCAGACACAATTTCTCGATAGTAAAATTAATAAATAGTTCAACATATTTACCTAGTATTATATTAGCAATCTTCAGACTCAGAAGCGAAGGAGCGTGCTGGTCTTTTATATGTTTGATGATCCCTTATATACTGCCCAGTAGAGTGAGTGTGGACAACGTTGGAAAAACAAATTTTGCTTTTTTGAAAAATTTTGAAAAACAAAACCTGATTGGTGTGTTACTCGATCACAGGGGGAGATGATTAAGTTGGTACTACCAACAACCAATCAGAATGCGTTGTGTGTCCTAAAAAAATTGACACGTGGCAAGACTGTTGGAAAAAAATTTAATTGAAGAATCATATAGCCCTTTCGCTGCACCAGTGACTCTAGCATTAAAAAAAGATGAGGGAAAGACTAGATTATGCATTGATTTTAGAGATTTAAATAAAATTGTGATACCACAATCTCAACCTTTTCCGCTAATTGATGACCTAATAATTAAATCTAGAAATTGTAAATATTTTACATCACTTGACATCAATTCAGCATTTTGGTCAATACCAATAAGGATAGAAGATAGAAATAAAACAGGTTTTATAACTCAAGAAGGACACTATCAATGGACTTGTCTACCATTCGGTTTAAAAACAGCACCAGCAATCTTCCAGAGAATTTTATCAAGCATACTACGAAAAAATAATCTTAAGAACTTCACGGAAAATTATATAGATGACATATTAATATTTTCAAAAACTTTTGAAGATCATATCATGCATATAAAACAAGTTTTAGAAGCCATAATAAAAGAAGGCTTTAGATTGAAATTAAAAAAATGCACGTTTGCATCCAAATCAATCAAATATCTCGGACATATAATAGAAAATAATACAGTAAGACCAATCAAAGACAACTTAGTATCAATACATAATTTTCCTACTCCAAAAACACAGAAGAATATCAGACAATTCCTAGGTAAAATAAACTTTTATCGCGAATACATACCGAAAATCTCAAAAATACTAGATCCATTGCATAGACTGTTGAGAAAAGATGTAAAATTTAATTGGTCTGTGGATTGTGAAAAATCATTTACAGAAATAAAAAAATTATTATGTTCTCAACCAGTGTTAGAAATATTCGATAAAGACCTGCCTATTAAGATATTTTCAGATGCTTCAATAGAAGGTATGGGTGCAATACTGAAACAAACACAACAAAATGGAAAGGATAAACCAGTAGCCTATTTTTCAAAAAAATTAAACGAGACACAAAAAAGAAAAAAAGCTATATATTTGGAATGCTTGGCAGTGAAGGAGGCGGTGAAGTATTGGGAACACTGGTTGATTGGAAGAAAATTTGAAGTGTATTCAGACCATAAACCTTTGGAGAACCTCAATTTAAAAGCAAGAACAGACGAAGAATTAGGTGATCTAACATATTACCTATCTCAATTTGATTTCAATATTAAATACATACCAGGGAAACTCAACATTGAAGCAGACTGTCTTAGCAGGAACCCGGTATTAGAAGCAATAGATAATGCTGAAGAAGCATTAAAGATAGTAAATACAATCAAAATTCAAGAAATAAAAAAAGATCAAGATGAAAACATAGGTGCATGTCGCTGGCCCCCCCCCAAATCGAATTTTGGGGTGAATTTGGTGTCAATCGTTAGAGCTTCGTTAGAGCCTAAATGAGCTTCCATTTTTTTCGTTTGAGCCTCAACCGTCGCGAAGATATTCGCGAAAAAGTTTGGGGGGGGCTGTAGACACGTTGGCCCCCCCCAAGTCGAATTTGGGGGTGAAAATGGTGTCAAACGTTAGAGCTTCGTTAGAGCCTAAATGAGCTTCCATTTTTTTCGTTTGAGCCTCAACCGTCGCGGAGTTATTCGCGAAATAGTTGGGGGGGGGGCCACAGACACGTTGGCCCCCCCCAAGTCGAATTTGGGGGTGAAAATGGTGTCAAACGTTAGAGCTTCGTTAGAGCCTAAATGAGCTTCCATTTATTTCGTTTGAGCCTCAACCGTCGCGGAGTTATTCGCGAAACAGTTGGGGGGGGCCACAGACATGATTTGCTATTTTCGTTATTTTTACGAATTTTTGGATGAAATTGGTGTCAAACGTTAGAGCTTCGTTAGAGCCTAAATGAGCTTCCATTTCCAACATCCTAATTTCATTTTCTAAAAAGTTACGGGCATTTCAAATTTTCGATTGCTCCGAGCAAGTTGCGTCCGATAATCCTCAAATTTTATTTTATTTTACCAGATTAAATCTTTTGTTTAGATTAAAAAAATTAATCCTCTTTGCCATTATAATCTTCATAATAAATAAAAATGGAAAAATTAATTTTACAAAATTTTTCATACTTTTATGTTTCAATTCTGTTTCCTACTAATGTAAAGTGTGCACGCCCTTTTTTCATATAATAATGTAAGTTAAATTGCAAGAATTTGTAAAAACTGCACACGTTTCTGAAAAACTAAATGGGCCGAATACGGTATAATTACATTTTTATATTTTTTTCATTACTTACAGGACGTAGACACGTTTTAAGTCGAATTTTGGGGTGAAATCAGTATCACACGTTACAACCTAAATGAGCTTTCATTGTTGGTTTAGGATTACTTCTTGTAATCGAAACAAAAATTTTACGCTCTAACGTCTGACACCAATTTCACCAAAAACTTCAAAAATATAACGAAAATAGAAAAACACGTCTACTCCCCCCCCAAAAAAAAGATTTAGCGAATAACTTCGTGACGGTTAAGGCTCAAACCAAAAAAATGGAAGCTCAGTTAGACTATAACGATGCTTTAACGTCTGACACCAATTTCACCAAAAACTTCAAAAATATAACGAAAATAGAAAAACACGTTTACTCCCCCCCCCCAAAAAAAGATTTAGCGAATAACTGCGTGACGGTTAAGGCTCAAACGAAAAAATGGAAGCTCAGTTAGATTATAACGATGCTTTAACGTTTGACACCAATTTCACCCCAAAATTCAAATAAAGAGGGAAAATAGGAAAACAAGACTACGACCCCTCCCTCCACAAAAAGAAAAGATTACCAGCAAGGAATTAATCGTTTGTGGAAGGAGACAAAGCTGAAGGTCACCGATAAGATTGCTCTATATGAAGCAAAATACACCAACATATCAAATTATTGATTAGTAATTAATTAATTTAAATTATAAGGTAAATCTCATGCGAGGGGGAGGGTGGCTCCACCACATTTTATCAAATCTCACCAAGGGGAGGAGGATGTCCAAATCAAAAAGAAATACCACAAGTAATTAATTAACGACCCCAGTTAGGGGGCTAACGTTAGGCTCTAACGAAGCTCTAACGTCTGACACCAATTTCACCAAGAACTTCAAAAATATAACGAAAATAGAAAAACATGTCTACCCTCCCCTCCAGGATTTCGCGAATAACTCTGCGACGGTTGAGACACAAACGAAAAATGAAAGCTCAGTTAGACTCTAACGACTCTCTCACGTTTGACACTAATTTCACCTCAAAATTTGACTTGGAGGGGGGCAACATGTCTACTTTCCGGTATGGGGTTAATTTTATTAGTTGCGTAGACTCATTGGTCCTCCTCCAACTCGAATTTTGAGGTGAAATTGGTGTCAAAGTTTAGAGCCTCATGAGAGCATAAATGAGCTTCTATTTGTTCGTTTGAGCCTGAACCATCGCAAAGTTATTCGCGAAATCTTTTTTTTTTTGGGGGGGGGGAATAGTAGACTTGTTTTTCTTTTTCGCTCTTTAATGAATTTTGGTAAAATTTGTGTCAAACGTCAGAGCTTATTTAAAACCTGAATGAGCTTCTATTTTCATAATTTTAATTATATTTTCTACAAAGTTACGGGAATTTTAAATTTTCAAGTCATCCGAGCAAGTTCCGTACGATAATTTTCAAGTTTAAATCTGTTTGATTAGATTATTATTTTGTTTCAATTATGAAAAAATATACATTTTCAAGAATTTTTTTGAACTATTGATTGCATAGTGTTTTTATTTAATGCATAACATAAAATTGCATAGTGTTTTTATTTAATGCATAACATAAAATTGTTACAGTATATTTTAGGTAACTTTTACCAAAATTTGATATTATGTTGTGTATTTTGCTTCATATAGATTATAAAGCATTCTGAGCATTCTTATCGGTAAACTTCAGCTTTGTCTCCTTCCACAAACGATTAACTTCTTGCTGGTAATCTTTTTGTTTTTGTGGGGGGAGGGGTCGTAGTCTTGTTTTCTTATTTTCCCTCTTTATTTGAATATTGGGGTGAAATTGGTGTCAAACGTTAAAGCATCGTTATAGTCTAACTACTGAGCTTCCATTTTTTCGTTTGAGCCTTAACCGTCACGAAGTTATTCGCTAAATCTTTTTTTTGGGGGGGGGGAGTAGACATGTTTTTCTATTTTCGTTATATTTTTGAAGTTCTTGGTGAAATTGGTGTCAGACGTTAAAGCATCGTTATAGTCTAACTGAGCTTCCATTTTTTCGTTTGAGCCTTAACCGTCACGAAGTTATTCGCTAAATCTTTTTTTTTGGGGGGGGGGAGTAGACGTGTTTTTCTATTTTCGTTATATTTTTGAAGTTTTTGGTGAAATTGGTGTCAGACGTTAGAGCGTAAAATTTTTGTTTCGATTACAAGAAGTAATCCTAAACCAACAATGAAAGCTCATTTAGGTTGTAACGTGTGATACTGATTTCACCCCAAAATTCGACTTAAAACGTGTCTACGTCCTGTAAGTAATGAAAAAGATATAAAAATGTAATTATGCCGTATTCGGCCCTTTTAGTTTTTCAGAAACGTGTGCAGTTTTTACAAACTCTTGCAATTTAACTTACATTATTATATGAAAAAAGGGCGTGCACACTTTACATTAGTAGGAAACAGAATTGAAACATAAAAGTATGAAAAATTTTGTAAAATTAATTTTTCCATTTTTATTTATTATGAAGATTATAATGGCAAAGAGGATTAATTTTTTTAATCTAAACAAAAGATTTAATCTGGTAAAATAAAATAAAATTTGAAGATTATCGGACGCAACTTGCTCGGAGCAATCGAAAATTTGAAATGCCCGTAACTTTTTAGAAAATGAAATTAGGATGTTGGAAATGGAAGCTCATTTAGGCTCTAACGAAGCTCTAACGTTTGACACCAATTTCATCCAAAAATTCGTAAAAATAACGAAAATAGCAAATCATGTCTGTGGCCCCCCCCAACTGTTTCGCGAATAACTCCGCGACGGTTGAGGCTCAAACGAAAAAAATGGAAGCTCATTTAGGCTCTAACGAAGCTCTAACGTTTGACACCATTTTCACCCCCAAATTCGACTTGGGGGGGGCCAACGTGTCTGTGGCCCCCCCCAACTATTTCGCGAATAACTCCGCGACGGTTGAGGCTCAAACGAAAAAAATGGAAGCTCATTTAGGCTCTAACGAAGCTCTAACGTTTGACACCATTTTCACCCCCAAATTCGACTTGGGGGGGGCCAACGTGTCTACAGCCCCCCCCAAACTTTTTCGCGAATATCTTCGCGACGGTTGAGGCTCAAACGAAAAAAATGGAAGCTCATTTAGGCTCTAACGAAGCTCTAACGATTGACACCAAATTCACCCCAAAATTCGATTTGGGGGGGGCCAGCGACATGCACCTTGAAAACATTGCATTAAAAGAACTTAAGAGAAGGACAATAGATGAGCATGGTATAATTGTAGCATTTCAAATGCTATTATTTATATTTTGGCGGAAGTCTATGCATCACCCTGTATGCGTTTCAAACACGCGCACGCGTTTTGAATTTCGAAAATTTATCAAAATTTCATTCTTCGCTTATCTTTATAAAAAGTGCAAGTTTCATTTTACGTTTGTGCAATTTTATGTTTTTAAAAGCCACAAATTGTTAGTTTATTGAAGTGATCTTTTATTTTACCTTCTGTGCTACATTTGTGGGTAAGATTGCATTATTTTCTATCATGAGCGGAAGTTTGACTTTTGATAAATTTTAGCTTTTTTTTTTCGTACTACCACGTCAATTTTATGTGACGTTCATTTTTTGGTTTCCAATTTTAATTATGGTTTTTCTGAGCGGTTAATATGGTGTGCATCAGTAGCCCGATTGTCCATCTGGCTGTTTGTATCCACCAACCATATGGTTATTTGTATGGATATGGGCCAGCAGTTTGGTTATCTTGTTTCCACCTGTGATGACCTTGATTCCTGTGTCGAACCATCTGTGTCAGCCATTTTTAACGATGTTGGGATTTCGTTTTTGGGTTCACCATTCCTGTATGAGATCAATGGAGAGGGCAGGACTGATCAACATTCGTTTATCCCCAGCTTCACCGCAGTTTTGCATTTTTGATTAAGAAGTGGTGTGATAAGTTTGTCACTTTGGCCGTCTCCTTTGACGATTTATCCATACTTTTTGGGAAGACGTGCGAGCTCCATTCCAACATTGAGGGATTTCTTGTCGCAGCGGTAGCGTGAGCCTATACCACTATTCCATCTCTAGTGGTTAGGACAGCACCAACGACGTAGGATGGCTGGAAAACCATTAATTAGTTTTTTTTTGGAAGCGCATTTAGAAGATTTGCTTTTCTTAATTAATTACATCGTCATTAAGATGCTATACCGTTCGCAGGTGAATTGATTCTTGTTTAATTATTGTGCAGTTTTTGTTATTTTTAGCTTTACACCCGAAACTCAGTTTAAACGATGAACCATTAATATCCAGAGGTTCCAAAAGAATTGAGATGTTGAATCGGACGGATTGAGGTGGAAGGGTAAGTTAGAAAACAATTGCTGTATTTAATTTTACTTGATGATATCTCTTGCGAATGTGTTATTTGCAGTCAATTTTACCAACGTTATCTTGGATTTCACTTGCTTTGTTATGTGTTTTGTGTCTCCTATTGGAGTTTTGGAATCAGATATTGTCAACCCCATCTTTATCTAAACTTTGTTTTTTAAATAAAATCAACTCTTATTTACTTCCGTATTTTATTTAGAGGACTGGCGCCAGAAAGGTTTTTTTTTCCTTAGTTAGTTGTACACTGATCGTCTGAGCCAACGGAAGAACCTACGAACCGCGTCCGCGCGACCCATGCTCTGGCACTGGACGGGGGTGTAATCCCTTAGCTGGCCTGTCTACCATTCCATTCGTAGATCAGCGGGGCAAGTGGCACATATTAGAGCAATTTGTGTTACATAATTTATAAACAGAGTAAGAATAAAAAGAAAATAGTATTATCAGAGAAATTGGGCATTGAATTGATAAGAAATACACATATAGATTGGTGTCATATTGGAATAAATCAAATGATAAACATAATATGCCCATATTATACTTCAAAAAGATTAATAGAAAACATTAAAAAAATATGCAAAACATGCGATATTTGTAAAAGAAATAAATCTAGAGGTCAAGCAAAATATGGATTGATGTCACAATTGGGACCAGCAACAAGGCCATTTGAGATAATGTCGATTGATACGATTGGTGGGTTTGGTGGTCAAAGATCAACGAAGAGGTACCTTCATCTTTTGGTTGATCACTATACAAGATACGCATTCATACATACTTCAAAAACCCAAGCTGCAAGCGATTTCATAAAGATGGTTCAAAACACACTAGAAATAAACAAGATAGATACAATATTAACAGATCAATATCCAGGACTCAACTCTAAAGAATTCAAAAAATTTTTAGAAGAACAGAATATCAGACTTATTTACACAGCCTTAAATGCACCTTTTTCAAATGGTCTAAACGAAAGATTGAACCAAACAATAGTCAATAAAATAAGATGCAGAATCAATGAATCTTCAGAAAGAAAAGCTTGGACAACAATAGCAAGAGAATGTGTTGACAAATATAACATAACAGAACACTCAGTAACAGGTTTTACACCAAAATATCTGCTAGATGGGACCAATACAAATATGTTACCCGAAGAACTAAAAGAACGTAAAAATGCAGAAGATTGGAAGGAAGATAGAAAAATGGCTGTAGATAACACTATAAAATCACACGAATATAATAAGAAACTATTTGACAAAAACAGAAAAGAAAATGAATTCAATATAGGCGACTCCGTATACATTGAGAACAGGAATAAGTTAAATAGAAGAAAATTAGATGAACTCAGGATCGGTCCTTTCAAAATAACAGAGAAATTGTCAAACACCATATTTAGAATTAAAACAGGAAAAAGAAACGAAGAAACAGGCCTGTTCCACATAACAAAATTAATACCAGAGTAAACAATAGCTAATGAAATTTTTCATGAGAATTTTCACGGTGGGAGGGGGAGATGTAAAGAAAGTGCTTTCTTAATTTAAATTTGCCGCGCTCCATATTGCGCTCGCAATATGGAGGAACGAATAAGATTATGACAGATTTTAGAATATTGTGTTAAGAAGTGTATTAGTGAATGAATTTTAATTGTTGTAGTTTATGTAGAGATAATAGTAAACTTAATTGTTGTTTCTTTTGTATTACAGGTAATTTTTCAATAGTTAATGTAAATAATGTAAATAGTGTCTAATAAAAAACTTTTGTAGTAGTTATAATAGGCGGGTTCTGTGACAATTTCCCCATAAGATTAACCAAAGACCAATTTCAACTATTTTACTTCCGGTGCGTACGGTATCTCACGGTCTGACCTAACACATTTTAATTAATTTATTAAAGTCAATAACATGGGAATGTTATTGACTTTGATCAATTACATGATATAGGATGTAATTAATTTGCATAATTAATGTTGTTTAATTATATTTAATTGTTATTTTTAAATTTCACTGACCTGATGTAATTAAATAAATTATAAAAATTTTTTTTAATACATAACTTCATATTTTAGAGCCAAGAATATAGAAAGTTGTTGATTTTAATTTATGTCAATAGCATGATGTAATTAATTTATTCATATGAAAAACTTAAGGTAATTAATTTTTTAATTATGTAACTTGTGGTATATAAATATCCGTATTGACAGCTATTTGCAAGCAATATTGCAGCAATTGAAAATTGGTAGTCAAAAAATGCTACTTGAGAAGTTTATTCATAAGCGTTATGAGATTTTTGTTAAATCGATTCAAGTTGTCATTAATAACTATAATTCGCTTATCCATTGTTTACATTGTGAAACAATTTGTTACTACATTTTTATGTTTGAAATTTACATCGAATCAACTTCAAAGTATTTTTGAGGTGTTTTAGTCAAATTTTTCAAATTACGTAGATTGTTTAATAAATGGTAGAGTAATTACAAGGGATCAAAATTGTATAATATCGTTTAATCACAATGTTTATACGATAAAACATTTTTTTTAATTATAGTAATTAAAAATCCGACGTGGAATTACCTGACGCAACGTATCCAACAATTTTTTTATTATCCAAAAGTAAGTAAGTAAAACTAATTTTATAATTCATATTAATTTTCTTTTCTTTTTTTTAGTAAATGTAAAATCTAAACCATGGCACTCCAGTTAGCGGCCACATTAATTCAACCGCAGAAATGAGAAGATTTATGCCGTATTATAATTAATAAAAGTATTAAGAAACAACCAGACGTATTTTATCTTGTTAATCAATTACCGGCTATTACAGTAGTAGATTTGTTTAACTATTGGAATAGTAATAGATCGATTAATATGATAAAATTCGAAATGGAGATTAAAAATTCTATGCGACAATGCAAATCCCAACTCATGCAAAGCTCATGCTTCGTACATAATTCGCATATGAAGTTCTTTGAATTTTATACATGTGAGGATTTTCTTCTTGAGAATTTGTTGAATTATGTTTTTAATCGAAGTGAATTAGTATTAGGCATCTATTATCATATACCGTATGTATATTGTATCGAATTTAGATACAATTATTATTCAAGTACCTTTGGTAATATTTGTCCTAATTGTGTGATGGAATATATTAAACATCGCAAATTATTACATTCCTCGATAACAATGCCTGCAATTGATAAACGTTTTTATCAACGAAGGAAGAGCTGGATGAGTTTTTATTACTTTAAAATTTACGTGTACGATAAATCAATATTTTGTACAATGTGCCAAAGTGAAATGATATTTATTATTACTGGACTGTTTTAGTTTTTAAATAAATAAACATTTTATTATTTTAATGTATAATTTTAATTAGAAAAAAAATTAAATACATAGATTTTTTTATAATTTTACAATATTTCTTTAAAAATATAATATTATAAGTAAATAGTTTTTTTTTTTTTTTAAATTTGGTTAACGATTGCAGTAATGGGACTATAACTGTATACAGAGTCCACTAAAAGTAAAGCATAAGTTATAGTGTTTGCAGGAAATTCCTTCAAGGATTCAATTTCTAATTTTACGCTCAATATAGGATCTTCAGCTTTTTCATTCTGTTTTGACATGTCAATAACAAAAATTGGTTCTTTTAAAAATTGTTCATAATCTAAAAGTGGTTCTGCTTTATCTAAATACTTTTTTTGAAAATTTAAGTAATCGTCAAATGCCAGTGCACAGCGTTTTTTACTAAAGACGTTATGACGTTTCTCATATGGGAATTTTGTATGATTGATATATCCAATAACGTCACTTATGTCGCACTGAGATAAAGTGGATGCATTAGATGTTTTATTATTACGTTTATCGGTTTGGAAAGCAACAAGTAACCAGCGTGGGCGTCTGTTTTGAACGGTGTTTTGGATCGCCCAAATTAACATATTAGTATGAGTGGGAAGTGCGGGGTAATGGAATAAATGGCGGGCATGAAAGCCAATTTTGATTTCCTTCTCGCGATTTATGTTCTTGTAGATTTCTAACTTGGCGGCATCGCTGGGCGTGATATGAGGAACCTTCCAATTTATTTTGGTAATTGTTATTGATAATTCTGTTGCACTTTTAAAAACATCCTCGTCTGTCTTGGACCTGATAAGTATGATTTCCTGTCTCATATTAATAATGTTCTTTTTGTGACCTGCTGCAAATCCGAGGAAATGACTAAGAGGTATCATGACCGTAAAATTCTTCTTTGTCGAATCACATATTTGAGATTCACCATCATCAAGACACCAACCGGCGTTAGATAATGCAATAACATCATTTTTACTGTATCCGCAACGGCCATAAATTAATGATGATATGCCTGGAGTTCTACAACTATCAATTACCACATCACCCAACTGATAGCGTATTTCTTCGAATAAAAATAAGGGGTCGTTGAGTTGATAGGTTTGGGCAGTATCTTTTGGCGTGATTGTACCCTCTATGTAAATTTTACTTGCATGAGTTGCGGTTATTAGTTCACCTTTTTCTATTACGATTCTAATCTCGTCGGAATTTCCAAAAGAATTATTAAATGGATAATATGTGTGAACAAAATTTTCCACAACCATATCTTTGTGTACAACGTCAGCGAATACATTGCTTAATGATTGTTCTTCTTGCATTTTACTCGATAACCCAAAGACTCTAAAATTCTTATTTCTACTGGTGTTAACCCCTTGGAGGATGTAGATTTAATAGTATTGGATGTGTAGTAAGGTATTTTTATATTATTGAGATTTAACCCCATTACTACTACGTTTTAGTTCTAACCGTATTGTAACTTGCTCGGACCCAAAATCGACCAGTTCCCCTACTTGGTCTACAAGCTTCAAAGTTATGTTATGAATAGTATCAGTCAGTACGGGTAAATATATAGGTATGCTAGGCTCCTTAATTAACCTATAGCCCGGTTCCACCGACACATCAAATTCGAAAATTGTATGACCTTTTAATTCGTTTCTATAAGATCCTCCAATAATGTTACATTCAACATGTATATTTGTAGCTCGCATTATTCTAACATCTAGATCCGATTCATGCTTGATGTTGGCCTTTAATACTTTTTTAGAATAACCGAGTGTTCTAGCTATGGACCCCCTCTGTGTAAAATCCAATTCATATGGCGATGTAATTTCACATTTTAAAGTGTTAGTATTTGCTTTTAACACAAATTTATCACCCACTGAAGCTTTGATGATTTCATATAACTCATTTATTTCGTAAGCACCTGATGGTATAATGCAAACCTTATTACCATAATGAAATTTATTGTTCCCTTCATAAATATTTTTTATCGAATTACATCCATAAAATCCTATCAGACCTAAAACATATTCATGTTTTGAGTCTAATTGAATAGGAGGAAAATAATCTACGCTTAGCTCATTACCCACACCCGTCAAAGTCAATGTGGTAGACATGATTAAAATAATTTAAAAGTTTTATAAATATTTATTATGTTTAATAATCTAATACATTTTTTGTTGTTGTTGCTTAATTACACATATAACAATTTCTTTTCGCCGGAGGTAAACCATCAATATGATCAGGCTGATTTGGTTGGTTGAAATGTTCGAAGCATGGAAGATAAAGATCTAATTGTTGACGATATTGTGATGGTAATTTATTCCAAATTGATAATAATTGATAAGATTTACATTGAGTTTTAATGTATTCAATTGGTATAAATGAGATTTCATCTTCCGTCAAATGTTGAATACCTTTAGTATAAAATTTGCAATATATTTCCGCCACCTGACTCATGGCTGATCTTCGAATATTCATGGCTGATTTTCGAATATTCATAAATTATATATAATATTAAGTAGCGCAAACCGTAGAATTGAACGACTGCCCTCAAATGATAGAATAGAAAGACTGACTTTAATTGTAATCACTCATTCATTAAGAACTTTAAACATAAATGACCGCAAACCACAGAATTGAAAGATTGAACACGGTTATAGTTATAAACTATTTTACAATTTTTTAAATATTTTATCAGTTCTCTAGGTGGTAAAAGATCGCCAAAAGAATTGAAACAAACTGCCCTTTTAGCAAATTTCTGGTAAGCTATCCAATGTGTGCCTGGATTACGATTTAAATCTAAATTAACAATACCGCATTCGTAATTTTTAGGTTTCGAAGGTAAAGTATCTCGCATAAAAACACCTCTAAAATTTGGAATATCTGCAGCATACTTTCTTAAATCAACATCAGTTAGGGGTCTCCGAGGCAAATTAGCTAGTTTTTTGAATACGACTTTAAAAATAAAGCGCTTCCTGTCTTGTATGGTTTCAGATATAATGCTTCCCCCTTTTTACTCATAGCAATGGCTTCCATCATTTTATTATGACGTTCTCCTTCGTCCAATTGCTTTTGTGATGACTTAGCCTTGTTGACCGCTGTTGCAATTCCAGAGGCACCACCTGCGAGCGCTCCAACTGCAGACAAGCCTGCAAATAGGGGTATTAGAAAGGGTAGAATACCCCCCTGTTTTGGTATAGGTATAACTCGAGGAACCCTAATTTTGTGTTTACCACCCAAACTTTTAATTACTTTCTTTGCTGCGATAAGAGTATTTTTGATATCAAGTTTATTGTTGCCTTTTACGGCACCGCGTAATATTTTCTTTATAATCCCTTTGCCTAATACTGCCTTACGCTTACGGTAACCCATACCAAATTTAGTTTTAGCTTTCATTATATTTGTCACGGTCCAAGCTGCTACCTTTTCACCAATACCAGCGTCTTGGGACTTTACACGTTCCCAAGCTCTCTCTGCCAACACCTTATCAGCGCGATGTCGATCTTCTAAATTTTTATATTGTGAGTAAGCGATATCGTGTTCCTTGCATGCAGCGTCCAATGGATTTATTCCCGGATCGCCTCTAGCTAATCTCTTTTTTAATTTAGTTCCTGGACCACAATATTGATAACCCGGTATATGTAATTCTACTGGCAGGTTATTTATAGCAGAGTTGATTAACCCCACACCACCGTGGATAATCATTTACTGAAATGTAGATTCAATATATATATATATATATATATATAGCTTCATCTTAAAAAATTTATAATTAAACAATGAAGTTTATTCAGCAATCATCAACTTTAAAAATATATAATCATGACTTTAAAAAGAATAAAGTAAGCAAGCATGGAAATTTATTCCCCGACTCTATTAGGGGGATTATAGCGGGCAGTTCGGGATCTGGAAAAACAAATGTACTAATCAGTATTATTGAAGATCCTAATGGGTTAAAATTTAAAAATGTCTACGTATACTCAAAGTCATTACATCAACCAAAGTATCAATACCTGAAAAATGTATTGAGTTCTATAAAAGGTTTGGGGTATTATACATTTAGTCAGCACGACGATGTTGTACCTGTAAGTGAAGCGAAACCTAATTCAATAATGGTATTTGATGACGTCATAACTGATAAAAGTACAAGTGTAAGAGATTATTTCTGTATGGGTAGACATAATGCGATTGACTCATTCTATCTCTGTCAAACTTATTCGAAAATTCCTAAGCAACTAATAAGAGATAATGCTAATTTTATAATATTATTTAAACAAGATGTTTTGAATTTAAAACATGTATACGAAGATCACGTGGGTACCGACATGTCTTTTGAAACTTTTCGTTCGATATGTTCAATGTGCTGGAATGAGCCCTACGGATTTATTGTTATAGATGTTGAATCGAACATAAATGATGGCAGATACCGAAAAGGATTTGATAACTATATAAAACTTTGAATTTTTTCAATATTTACATTAATATCAACTGACCAGTTCATATAAACCAACTGACCTGTTTTGAACAAGTTCAAACCAGTTCAAAGCAGTTCATATAAATCAACTGACCAGTTCAAAGCAGTTCATATAAATCAACTGACCAGTTCAAACCAGTTCAAAGCAGTTCATATAAATCAACTGACCAGTTCAAAGCAGTTCATATAAATCAACTGACCAGTTCAAACCAGTTCAAAGCAGTTCATATAAATCAACTGACCAGTTCAAAGCAGTTCATATAAATCAACTGACCAGTTCAAACCAGTTCAAAGCAGTTCATATAAATCAACTGACCAGTTCAAAGCAGTTCATATAAATCAACTGACCAGTTCAAAAAGCAGTTTAAAAAAAATGAATGACGATGATATAGATTTGACTAAAAAAATCATCAAGGCTCGTAACTCTATAAAGAGAAAATTTAATCAATTAAGGCGCGGTGAAATTGAAACTCGGAGATTTACTGAAGAATTATACAAACCAATTACCGAACCGATTAAAGAATTGGTTGCTGTAAATAAAACTAAACAAGCAAAGAAAACTAAACAATCAATCAAAGTTGAAAAAAATGAACCAAAGCAGGAGAGTGAAGATGATGAATATCTTGAGGCTTTTGATGATGATGATTATGTTGAGTCTTTTGATGATAGTACTTTGACAGATACGTCTCTATCTCGACAATACCTCGACATGATTGTACATGATGTTAAAGATAAAATGGATCATCATTATGGTGTCTACCATGATGCTGAAACTAACGGATGGAAAATTGGTAATAAATTAATTACTTTTGAAGATGATGATTTTAACATTGGTGATAAGATATATCATGGTACTGGGGGCTTGTATGAATTAATATTTAAAAAGTCACCTGGTGACTATAATGCAGATGACTTGAAACAATATAAACACATTTTGGTACAAACAAGTGCCCATAAACGTAATTATAATGACAACAGTCAACTACATGGTAATAAAAGTAATAAATATCGAAAAATAATCAAACCTTTATTTACTGAAATTGTTGGCAAAGGCTTGATTAAAGATATTAAAGATGTGAATAATAAAACAATAGAATACGTTTACTGGAATACCCCTGGGGAACTTATTAATCGTTTATCGATCCTTCATGCGTCAAGAGATGCTGGTAACACAGGTCATAACAATGAAATTTTAGCTATCGAGGAAGAACTTAGGGAAGCTGATATTATCGAATAAATCTTTGTAATGATGTACAGTCCCCTTAGTTTTAAAATGAGTATCGACAAATTCGGACGAAGTATAGGTTATAATAATAATAAGGGTAGAAAGGGGGATCCCGGTATAGGATTTCAATACACCAAAGATGGTAATTATGATATGCAATTAAGAAGATTAACCAATTTGGCTGAGGCCATTAACGATAACGATTCCGCCACAAAGAAATACGTAGATCTTTGTAAAGAAAATCTCATGGTTACAATGGATAAACAGAATAAAGCTATAAATGACAACTTGAATCTATTTGACCGTAATCTCTTAGTGGTTATGAATAAACTCGGAAAGCATGAAGAAGTAACATCCAAGATCGGTAATGACATTAAAAAAATGCAAGAAAATGTCGAGGACCTAAAGGAATCGCTCGAAACGACGATTAAATTAGTTAATATTAAAAATCATGCTCAAGATAAGTCGATAGCAGCTATAAATACATGGTTAAGTAATAATCAAAATTATAAACCTGTAAACTATGTCAAGTGAAGGTACTGTAGTTCATGAGGCACCTATTCCAGAATGTCGAGCTACTCAAAATCCCGCATCACAACATTATGTAGATTACGTGAATCAACGTACTGAAAACAATTATATACGTCATTTAAATATATTATTTAATGATCAAAATATGACTAACCTAAAACTAGAAGCATTATCCAAAGATGTACTTAAAAATGCCTCAAATATAGAGGAAGAAAGGCTTAAAAATGCATCGAAGCTCACTGAAGAAATTAACAATCTTAAGTCTGATTTACATCAAGAAATTCTCATGACCATGCATGACCTTCATGACTTTGAAAGAAGAATAACTTTAATTAGTAGTGACGTTGCAAGATTACAAGATACAAAATTTGATTCCTTAAAGCCTTTAGGTCATTAAAGAACATCAAGATGTCTAGTAAACGTGGTATTATCAATGAAATTCATAAGCCTGTTAGAAAAAATTTTCCTCGTAGAGCTGTAATAATTAAAGGATATGATGATTTATGGCAGGCCGATCTGGCGGAATTTATACCTTATTCTAAGCATAATCAAGGTTACAAGTATATTTTATTGGTGATTGACTGTTATTCAAAATTTTTGTTTACGTACCCCTTAAAATCTAAAACTGGATCCGAAGTGAGCGACGCCTTTACGTCAATATTGAAAAAAGGGCGCAAACCCGCGAACCTTCAAAGCGACGATGGACGAGAATTTTACAATGCTACATTTAAAAATGTAATGAAAAGGCATAAGATAAATCATTATTCGAGTTATTCTGTCAAAAAGGCTAGTATAGTTGAACGCGTAATTCGAACAATTAAAAATTGGTTATATAAAGAATTTAGCTTTAGAGGTAAATACAAGTGGATTGATATTATTCAAGATATTACCCATAGATACAATCACACTCATCATCGTACAATAAGTATGAAACCCAGCGATGTTGATGCATCCACAAAAATAAAATTAAAAATTTACGGTGTAAAGAAAACGCAAAAACCCAAGTTTAAAGTTGGAGACTTTGTTAGAATTAGTAAATATAAATCTATATTCGCCAAGGGTTATACGGGGAACTGGACCGCAGAGATATTTAAAATTTTTAAAGTTAACCAAGGAAATCCTACAACGTATTATATCGAAGATTTTACTGGTACACCCATAAAAGGACAATTTTATCAAGAAGAACTTTTAAAAAGTGTTTACCCCGACACCTTCCTAGTTGAAAAAGTGTTACGTAAACGTGGTAACAATCTATTGGTCAAGTGGCTCGGATATAAGGATCCAACATGGATACAAAAATCTTCAATAGAATAAAAAAAAAAAATATAATTAATTATAACATATATTTTTTATTAATATAAATAAATACATAATTGATATTTATATACATTGTTTTATTATATTGTAATTATTTTATTCATAGATGCTAATCTGTTTGCAATATCTTCCAATTTATAATTTATAAGTGCTAATTTATTATCATGATCCTTTACAAGATCTTCAATTATTTTCAAATTTTTTTCATGACCCTTCAGTGTTTCATCATATTTAGAACTCATTTTGATCGAATCAGCTACTGATTTTTCAAGTTTTTTAAATTTTTCATTTCGTTTTCTAAACGAATCATTGATGGAAGTTTTTATAGCATCATAGGAATCTAGTTTCCGTACCTTGTCCGTACTGCGACCGAATATGTCGATACTCATTATGATAATAAGTAAAGATAATTATATTAACACTAATATCTAAGTCGCCAGCAGTCCAGCAGTCTGGCGTAAATCAAACACGGATAGACTACAGAGCGTGAAACCGCGGTTCTAATCCTGATTGCGTCGGATATGTGCTGTGATCTAAAAAGTCCAAAAATCGATCTGTGGACTATGGGGAAGGCAACGGGAAACCACCCCATTAACATTTCCCTAGTAAAGTTAAGTTTTTATACCTTTTACTTTTTTTTTATCAAGTCCTGATTTTCAACACGTAAACTGTACATTTTAGATCTAAGGTCTATAAAATTTGAGATAACCTTCCCATTCAGTGCCACCCCATCCTTCTCAGAATAACAATCGCTTCAGGGTACGCGTTTCAAATAAGATAGTCCCCCTGCCGCACCCTGTATTCATGGTTTTTCTCAAACTGATTGCAAACTGATTTCAAACTGCTGCGTGAACAAACCTAATATAAAATGGTTACATTTAAGTATTCACATAGCATGCAAACAAAAGAATTTAATTACAGCACAGTGACTAATTTGTTTCTGTTTAGCACTATAAATCTTAAATTAACCCCTCGTGGCTTTGTAGAGGATACTATTTATAATTTGAATAAAGTAATTTACAAATATCCTTCTATTTATATTTTCCATAATAATTGCTATTATAATTACAAAGTTGACGGAACATATCGCAGTATTTTTGATTCTATAATACATTTGATATATAAAATTTCATATGAATTTGATAACTTTGATTGTCACATTAAAATTATTCAAGATGATACTCTCTCTTTAAAATTATCACTGTCAGATGAATTACAAGTAATATTTTGTAAATAGCTATAATAATAATAATAATAATAAATGCCCAACGGACATTTATAATAACCATAATACTTTCGGCAACCGGATTGACACCAAAATCCCTTTTAATCAATCTAAAACAATTACATATCGAAAAAAAACTAGTAATAAAAATTCAAAAATCGGTAATTTTAGATACGTGCTACATAACTAGACGATTTTTAGGATATCAAGATACGTAAATGCTTGGTGTATGCCCGCATCATTTAATGTAATATATCCAGTAAAATACTGAGAAAAATGAGAAATAAACAAATAATAATAATAATAATTATTATTTTGAAAAGCAGTTTGAAAAGTCATTGAATTTATTCGCATATAAAAGATTGAAAATTATAGTGATAATAAATGTATATTTAAATCTTATGAAACTACATAATAGATTACTATCGATTATCGAAATAGCATTTAAATGCAGAATAATCTACACGTAAATATTTGCAAATATGGATAAATTAATAATATTATTAAACGAAATTTTGACAATTCTAATTAATTATATCAAATTTTTATGCCAATTATTTAAAATTTGTGAAACATACTACAGCATAAACTATGGGATATTATTGAAAACTGCTCCTGGTGCTTCAATTGATAGATAGAAACCGGGATCCTGGTATTCGCTGGGTTCGTGAGATCTGGTCACCTTTGTTGAACAATTTGTCCGCAGCGGACGCTGACGTCGTTTTTTTTTTTTTAATACCCCCCTCCCCACTATGTTTTTTTCGCACCCAGCGAATAGGATTTCAATATACCGAGGAGGTAAATAATGATACAAGAAATTGTCAATGAAATTCATAAAACCTGTTATGTAAACCAACATGGACACAAAAATCTGTAATAGAATTAAAAAAGAATAAAATAGAATAACATGTATTTTTATTAATATAAATATATACATAATTGATATTTATACACATTGTTTTACTTTAATAACATATTTTTTCTCTATAGTGTTTAATAACAATACTAATATTAATATCGATAATGACCCTAAGCCATGGAATCGGTCGAATGTGGGAGTAATCTTCCTTTATCGTCATTACTACGACAATCTTAGTTTGTTTTATCGTATAAACATTGTGATTAAACGATATTATACAATTTTGATCCCTTGTAATTACTCTACCATTTATTAAACAATCTACGTAATTTGAAAAATTTGACTAAAACACCTCAAAAATACTTTGAAGTTGATTCGATGTAAATTTCAAACATAAAAATGTAGTAACAAATTGTTTCACAATGTAAACAATGGATAAGCGAATTATAGTTATTAATGGACAACTTGAATCGATTTAACAAAAATCTCATAACGCTTATGAATAAACTTCTCAAGTAGCATTTTTTGACTACCAATTTTCAATTGCTGCAATATTGCTTGCAAATAGCTGTCAATACGGATATTTATATACCACAAGTTACATAATTAAATAAATTAATTACCTTAAGTTTTTCATATGAATAAATTAATTACATCATGCTATTGACATAAATTAAAATCAACAACTTTATATGTTCTTGACTTTCAAGATTATGAATTTATTTATAAAAAAATTTTATAATTTATTTAATTACATCAGGTCAGTGAAATTTAAAAATAACAATTAAATATAATTAAAAAACATTACATATGCAAATTAATTACATCCTATATCATGTAATTGATCAAAGTCAATAACATTCCCATGTTATTGACTTTAATAAATTAATTAAAATGTGTTAGGTCAGACCGTGAGATACCGTACGCACCGGAAGTAAAATAGTTGAAATTGGTCTTTGGTTAATCTTATGGGGAAATTGTCACAGAACCCGCCTATTATAACTACTTTTTGTATTACAGAGAAACAGAATTGGTTATTGTTATCGATAATATTTTAATAACCTTATATTCTTATATATTATTTTTTGTGTAATTTAATTTGGCTAATCACTTAGAATGTGGGCACGTACTTAAAATTTCGTTTTTCTCGAAATCTTTTTACTCAGAATATTCTGAAAACCCAGAAAATTGCTATTTTTTTCAAGCTGTAGTTCTCAATATAACAACATTTTAAAAATGTCAACGTCGTCTTCACATATTACAATTCTTTTAGAAAGAAATGCCGCAAAAACAAATCAATTTATCTTAATAAGTCAATAGGAAAACCCTTTCCAATCTAGCTATGTTTTAAGTTTCTGTCATAATCTGAGATTATGTTTCATACGTCCAATAACAACAAAATGGTAAACCATAGCTGTGGAATCTGCGATAAAGAAGACTCAGGTAATATGGTTCGTGATTCTTGCGACAGTTGGTTTCACTATGGTTGTATGGGAGTGGATGATGCTGTGGAGTAAGTACCCTGGTCGTGTGTATTATGTAGCAAACAGTTCCAGAACTCAAAGTTGGAAGCCGCAGAAGCCGAAATTGCGGAATTAAAGGAAGTTATGCTTAACTGAACGAAACCAAAACGATCTATCAAATCGAAATCCTCGCACAAGGCTTGTCAATCAAGGCGCATTCTTACGATTCAAGTTTAGTTGACCGATTTACAGTTGATCAACAAAAGTTTATCAATATTCGACTAAAAAGTTGTTCAACAACCTTAAAACAAAGGTTCTCACCACAGATTTCGTTCAACTTTTGTTGACCAACTACAATCGGTCAACTAAACTTGAATCGTGAGAACGGGGCTTCAGTCGCAACAGATCGGACGAATCAAAAATCGGAGGCTAGTGGCAAGTCAAAGGCATCCTCGAGAAGACGGAAATAACTGGAACTATACGGAGGCTTGAAACCGATCGCCAGTTAGAGTTGAGATATCTGAAGAAGAAGTTCGCCATTAAAGAGCAGGAATATACCTCCGAAAGTACTGAAGATGAGCTTGAAATCCAAGAAAACAGCAAGCAATGTACTGCATCTTGGGTCGGAAGGCAACCACCACTAAACGCTTGTCAACAGCAATCTCGGCAAACTCTTCCTTTGCAAAGAAGAGATCAAACTGACCTCTCCAGTATGAAGGAAATCGGTATGAAGCAGATCTTGGCGGCTAATACGCTAAAGTTCTATGGTAGCAGTGAGGAATGGCCAATGTTCATCTCCTGGTTTCGACGAACCACAGTGGAGTGCAACTTTTCGGATGACAAAAACCTTAATCGCCTCGAACAATGTCTGCAGGGAGACGCGCTTAAACTTGTTAGAGGTTATTTATTTTATCCTGGAACATTGAACGAAGTACTAATTAATTGTTCTTAAAAATAAATACGGTCGTCCCGAGCAAATACTGCAGTCTCTATCTGACTAACTCCGGGCACATGGATACATTACGCAAGATAGAATTTACTCGATCCTTGACTTCTCGGTGGCAGTACAGCATGCAGTTGCAGTAATAAAGAGCATCCGGTCTTGTGATATTCATTTGAATATCGGGTAATTTTTTAATTATTTTTCAAAATTTCGGGCTTAAATATTTTTGTTTGGGAATGCCGGCTCCTTTAACTTAAATATTTTTGTATTTTTTTCTTTATTTCTTTCAAAATGTTAAATCTCATGCCATCTAGAGAAATTATTTTTATCTACTAGAATTCAATTTTCTCATTGGATGATCGGTAGGTGCGCAAGGGTAGTAATGGACGCTGTCGTGTTAGAGAACAACAAAGACGTTAGGGTAGTTGATGCTAAGCAGTAAGGTAGCAACGATGTAGCTATAAACGTTGGTTGGAAGGGTTGTATATGTATGGGTGTAGTTGAAGGTATACGCCTGAATTAGGCAGTGATAATTTGGAATAAATATGGATGTTCGTCGTTGCTTGGTGGTTGTTTGGTTTGCATCGAGTAACATGGTAAAGTTTATACCGATTTTTGGAATCCATTTATTTATTTATGGACGTGTTTTTGGATGTTACACACACGTCATGGAGACGCCATTTTTGGACGCTCGTTTTGTCGTATCACTACTAAGTTTTGGTCGTTTCCTGAGATGAAACTCTACATTACATGAAAATGATGGAGAAGTTATGTTGATGCCGTATTCAATTTATTATATAATGCAATAGAAATAATTGTTTGGAAATTTTATACCGTTATGGATTTGCCGTTGGAGTGGTTGGAGTTTGGAGTATTGTCTTTTAGATTGAGTCGTGAAGCAGAGGTTTATGGTTTGGGTTTATTTTGTTGTCGTTCACCATTATGGTAATTTGTTATCGTCCGAAATATTCGTTGTCGTTCCGAAGTTCCGATTCAAGACAGTAAAGACTTTATTCCATGGTTAAGAGTACTGTAAAAATAAACGAAAATGTGGATATTTCAAAATATGCAAAGCTTATTGCATTTTTGAAACGGCAAAATGATGGATATGAGGCCTAAATATCAAATATTTTGACAATGGACAACGTAATTAAATTTGAAGTGATGCTCCCGATGATACTTTTTTGTTAATAAAAGTTGTCTTGATATTTGCCCTTCATGGTGTATGTCGTCGTTGAGAATTGTATAAACTAAATAATGTTGAAGACATTGAAGATACCGGATCGATTTTAGTTATAACGTTGCATGATACAAAAACCAAGAAGAAACGTATTTTCATAACAATGTCAAAGAATAATTTGCAACGTTGTGTATCAATGTAGTATTTGACAAAAATAAAATTTATTATGCAGTAATGTGTTGCTATGCAGGAATCTACCACATTTCTAAATGATTTAGCTTGCAATAACGTACTACATTTCTGTCTAGTATGCGAAAAACGTATATTTTTGTATGACTTATATTTTATGAATATTAAACAAGTTAGGACTAACAAATAATCAACAACGATTATTCAGTCTTACAGTGGTGACCCCGACCAAGTGAACGCGTTTATTTGAATATTATTTTGTGTTGAACATTTAGGTGCTACGATGAACGACGAACAGCAAGATGCAGCTGCTCACAGCACAGAGCAAGACCAAACCTTGCACGTTTTGCCATCCACCATCGCTGCAATTAAATTATCAAATTTTTTGCCCACGCGGACCGAATTATGGTTTGCCACAGTGTAATCACGGTTTACCATAACCCGCCCTAAAATTGGAAACGAAATAGTCAAATTTAATCACGTGGTAGATATGCTCCCGCCCGAAATAATGGACGAGGTAGCAGATTTAATAATAAACCCCAGCGCAACTGACCCCTATACACAACTAAAAACAGCAATATTGAAGCGTATGACATTAAGCGACGGACGCCCAACGATTTAAGAAATTACTTTCGGGAGAAAGTCTTGGTTCGCGAATGCCTTTACAGCTCTTGCGACACATGAAAGAGCTCGTGAAGAACTCTGGATATGTTAATGACAACGATCTGAAAGAACTTTTTATGCAACAGATGCCGTCGAATGTACAACCAATTCTTGTATCGCTGACAACAATGACGCTGGAGCAATTGGCAGATATAGCCGACAAGATCGTCGAAACAACGCCACCGACAATTTCGGCTATAAAACAAGAAGTTCCAACACAAGCTCTATCAACCTCCAGTAAACCAGATCCCATTGCCACACTTATTCAAAAGATGAACGAAGTTCTCGATGCAGTGCGAGACAACTCAAGACGATCCGATACCAGATCCCGCAGCAACTCAGCACTGCGCGACAGATCCCACAGTCGAAACCGCAACAGCGAGCACTGCTGGTATCATCAATCATATAGAGACAAGGCAAGGAAATGTGTTCCACCATGTACATTTAATTCAAAAAACGAGCAGACGCAGCAGTAGCAGCGGCTACTGCACTCAATAACTGTTCTCGTCGCTATTTGTAAAGGACATGACAACCACTCAACAGTTTTTAGTCGACACTCTAATTCCACGCTCTAATTCCGTACGGTATTGTAGACCAATAAGAATGCAATTTGTAAAGGAGAATGATGACGTAATTAACGATGAATTCACATATATTTTATGCAGAACCAGATAGAAAAATTATTACCGTTACATCATGTAGAAATAAATGGCCAAATGTTCATAGTTCGACATAATTTATTAAAAACAATGGTGGACGGAAAAGTTTGTAATACTTTATCTGCTAATAAATCAACTCATAAGTGTTACATATGTAAAGCCTCTTCTTCACAGTTCAATAATATTGAAGAATTGCAATCAAGATCGTATAATCCGGAAAGCTTAGACCTTGGCTTATCATCACTGCATGCATACATACGTTTTTATGAGTGTCTTTTACATGTTGTGTCCTATAAAATGCCATTACAATCAAAACAAGCTCGTGGTGAAGAGAACAAGAGAATTGTTAATCAAAGAAAAAAAACCATATACAAACTGAATTTCGAAATCAATTAGGCTTATTGATAGATATTCCCAAGCCCGGTTTTTGGCAACACGAACGATGGAAATACGGCTAGACGATTCTTTGCTAACCCTTCTATAACAGCAAGTATTACTAGCATTGACAAAATCTTAATAGAGAGATTCAGCGTTATTTTAAAGACACTCAGCTCTCCCTTTAAAATTGATGGCGCTAAATTTTCTGAATATGCCAAAGAAACACTTTACGATATATTGAACAATACAGTTGGTATCCTATGACAACAACCGTTCATAAAATCTTAATGCATGGTAAGGATATAATAGAACATTTCTTATTACCTATTGGAATGCTGGGAGAAGATGCACAAGAAAGTCGCCACAAAGATGTTAGGTATTATAGAGAGCATAATACTGGAAAAATGTCCAGAAAAAAAACCAATGAGGATCTTTCAACATTTAACTGGTATCATCAGACCCAATGATTTTGAGTATAAGATCCTTACCAGTGAAACACAAACATGCTATGCCAATTGAAGTACATAATCTCTTAAAGGAAGCTGAAGTCATATTGGACGAAGACTGATCTTTAAAATTGAATTAAAATATTTGTGTAATCCCTTGAATATTTTATAGGAAAATTATTTTTTTACCATCTTACCGTGTACCACAAACACTTTATTCTATTAATTTCTGTTTTAAATAAAATTTTAATTAATATTATTGTCGAAGGGAAAAAAGTGAAATTTGGGAATAAAAAGGAATCGAGTGATAACAGTTCAGTTTTTGTTTATTAGAGGGAGGTAATGTTTTTTTTTTTTAAGAAATGAGCATGTAATTTTGAATAAAGTTGTGTTTAATAAAGAGATTAAAACCTTTATGACATTTTGGCGCAGCAACGTGTGGGGCTGAGAACAAGACGAGAAAATCGTCGAACCTACGGGAAAGAAAAAAATAATAAAAAAATTTTAATAAATAAAAAAAAAATTTTAATAAATAAAAAAAAAATTTTAATAATAAAAATTTTTTTGACAAACGTCCAAGTCAGATTAGCAAATACAAATACAAAAAATATTCAAGATTTAATTTGGGTAAGAATGGAGACCAGAAGCAAAAAGGGGCTCGACGGGAACGATCCGGAAACGGAGGTCATTGAGAAGGAGCCAGAAAAGGAGGAAATGGGTTTTAATATAAATGAAAAGTTAAGTGAACAAACTGTAAAGATAAGTGGACAATTTGAAAAAAAAATTGGATGAAAATAATGTAAAGATAACTGAACAAATTAAAAAAGATATGAATGAACAATTTAAGGAAGTACATGAAAAAATGGATGTTATAAATAAAAGATTTGAGTGCGTGGAGGAGAAAATGGAAAAATTGAGAGAGGATAATAAGATTATAACGGTGGAATGGGAAAAAGATGATGGATTTGAGAAAGAACAAGTGGTCATTGGTTTGGAAGATGTAATTATGTGGAAATAAAAATGGAAGTTGGTTGGAAATGTAAGGGGGGCGAAGTCTTCTAAACGGAAAATAATAGTATCAATTGTTACTTCGATATCGCTGTATGCTGCTCCCGTCTGGCACACAGCATTAAGAGTTAAACGGAATTGCGAAAGGATCCTGCAAGTTCAGAGGAGTGCAGCGCTTCGCATTGTAACACCCTGTACATACAAATATTATAATTAGTTGCAAAAATAAAATAATGATAATATGTAAAATAAAATTGCAAAGAAAAGCAAAGAGGACACGAGGCAGAAAGGAAAAAGTGGGCAGAGGAACCGGGTACGCGCTTCGGGAAAGTGAAAGTGTGTCGTGTGTCCAGAAAAATCTAAAAACTGCAAAGCAAAAGGTCAGATAACTTAATATCATGTTTTAAATTGTTAAAATAACTTACACCCAAGTTTTTAATTATTAAAATGTTTATTTGTTATTAATTTAATAAATAGGTTTAACTAATATTTGAATTTTATTTAATGGACTGCTATGGTAGACAAGGATAACGTTTCCGAAGGGAAGAAAAATAAATTATAAAAAGTCAATTAAAGAGGGGTAAGGAAGGCATAAGATCCTTCCAGAATTCCTCACAGAGAACCCAAAGGGTTACAATGGTGGCAGCGCAAACTAATGTTACCATAGCGGTTCCAGAATTTAAATTTCAAAATTTGTTTTTTAAATTAAATTAATTTTTATATAGGTAATTAATAATAATTCCAACAAGTAGGAAATAATGGTGATGGTTCAATTTAAATTTTAAAATTGGGTGCAGTATAGTATTTAATTTTGGTGTACAAATTAATTTTTCCATAGGTAATGATTTTTAAAAAATTTGGTATTTTTACACAAAAATTTTTGTTTATGTTAATATTATTTTCTATGGCATTTATATAATTGAGGTGTATGAATAAATATATAGGTCAATATTATTTTATATGGTATTTCATATCATTTTGCAAAATAAGCGAGGTATTTGAACTTTTAATAATTGAATTAAATCAACAATTTTAAAAATGCCGACAACTACGGGAAGTGAAACTGGTGTTACGCAAACATTACCTCTGCAATCTTTAGCAGGTGTCAGCAATGCACCTAGTAACCCAATTTTATCGATGCCGTATATGACGTTGGGGATGATTGCAACAACGTTAGAATCATTTTCGGGTCAACAAAATGTTAAAGAATACTTTGAAAAATTAGATAATAGGGGTGCTTTAGATTCTTGGACAGATGAAGTTAAATTGAAATTGGTTAAATTTAGATTATCTGGTGAGGCATATAAATTTTATAAAGCAGACGCATCCGTTTATAATGAAAATACTTATTCAGGTTTTAAAAATAAATTAATTGAAAAATTTTCAATATCAAAAATTCCAGGTCAGGCTTTATTATCTTTAAGTAAGTGTTACCAAAGGCATGACGAATCTATTGCAAACTATGTCATTAGATTAAAATCTTTGGGCGCACAAATTTTAGAAGAAGACTTAAAAAGTGCACCTTCAATAAATATACCCGGATTAAAACAAAAGAATCTAGATTTAGTATTAAATCAATTTAGATTAGGTATAAAGAAAGATATGTTGAAAAATTTAACACCTTTATTAATGCGTACAGAAAATTTAACCCTGGAACAAGCTGAAAATTTCGCAAAACAACTTGAATTATCGGATATGATAGTAAACACAAGATATCAAAATTCAAATACGGTGTTTACAATACAACAAAGTAAATGTGTACATTGTGGTAGAAGTAACCATTACTCGAAAAATTGTTGGTTCATAAATCAAAATAGACAATATCATCCTAATCATTTTAATCAAACTAATTCAAATTTTAACAGGTTTAACAATCAAAATCATAAAAATTATTCTAACTCGAATTTTAATAATCAGAGAACGTCAAATTTTAGAAATAATTTTCGTCAAAATTTTGGAGTTAACAATAATTTTCAAAGGGAAAATTTTAATTTTAACAAAAATTTTAATAATGACAACAAAAGTAAATTTAATTACCAACCAAGGAGATTTGAAGTTCAAAATCAAAATAATACAGATTATAGGAACAATCCAAGCAGGCAATGGAGAGATAATAACACAAACAACAATTCGACAGGAAATAATAATAAATATAATGTTAGGGAAGACAATTCCAGAAGGTTAAAAGTGAATCAAGTAGATGCTTTAAACATCGAAGGACTCTCCTTGCAACCTCGAAGGAAGAGTCTAATGTAATTGAAAACAAGAAAGAGTCAACGCCCACCACATTTCTAATCCCACAAGTCACAAAATTCGTAACAATACAATCACCAAGTATTGTATTTTTATATGTAAATGGCATTCAAAAGAAGTTTTTATTGGACAGTGGATCTGCTATTACTATAATTAAAGAAAGCGCATTAGATAACGCACTTATTGAAGATGCTGGTGAAATTTTATTAGCAGGTATAACTGGCAAAGGCTTAAAAGCGATAGGTATGGCTAAAATAAATTTAGGAACTCAACCTATATTAGAAAACTATAAATTTAAGGTAATAATATGTGGAAATGATTTGATGGTAGGGGCTGATGGAATTGTAGGCCGTGATTTATTAGGTAAATTTAATGCTATAATAAATTACCAAAAGAATACTTTAAAAATTTGGGGCCAACAAATTCCGATATTTTTCCAAGATGAAGATAATTTTGTAGACAATTACAATAATAAAGAGGAAAATAAAAATAAATATAACTTCCGTACTAATGAGGAAGAATTCGAAGATGAAGATAATATAAATGAGAATGAAGAATTTTTTGATGCATTAGAAGATAATGATATGGAAGAAAATCAAGTATGGTTTTACCCTATTTCGAAAAAGGATAATAGTAATAGTAAAGAAGAAAAGGAAATAAGTGAAAATTTTATAGGTAATTATAAAAATGGAGAAAATAAATCAAAAACAATCCTAGAGAAAAATAAAAGGAAAGTTCATTTTGAAGAAGAGAAGAATTACAATAATGAAGAAATACAAATAGAAGCAATTATCGAAGAATATGGGGAATTATCTAGTAGCGATGAATCAGACGATAATTGGTATGAAAATCGTAAGGAAAAACAACGAATTTATGCTAGGCATAAAATAAGTGATGAAGTTAGTAATCAAAATGGAAAATTTAGTAAAGAAAATATTGAACATGATGATGCAAGTGCTAAACAATGTGAAAGGGTTAAGATGAAATCGGTGTCGGTTGCAAGAAATGATTGCAAGCAAAGAGATCGAGTCTCAGATAATAGTAGTAAAAATTTTGCTCACTCAAGAGAAATTGGTAATTTAAATATTGTTAATAATAATAGTAAGGGTAATAATGAAACAAAAGTGCAATGTCATAAAAATGTAATAAAATTAACAGAGGATACGATTTTACCTGCATGGACCGAAATAAATTGTTACGCAAATAATAATTATGGTAAAGAAAGTGAAGAGGAATTTATAGAGGTGGTACCCAATAGTACGAATATAAATAATGTATTTACACCTCATATAGTAACAAATAATAATAAAATGATAGTAATTCGCGTAATAAATTTAAATAAGCATGAGGTAATTTTAAAAAAGAATCTGGACATTGCGTATGCGCAATCAATTTCAAAAATTCTTGATGAAAATAAAAAGCATAAAACAAAATTTAAAGTAAATCAAATCCAAAATCATACAATAAACTCAAATTGGATCGAAGAAAATTTTGATTTTTCACATTTAGACAATCATGAAAAAGGCTTACTGCATGAATTAATTAGTAGATATGCGGATATTTTCTCTGAAGGAGATGAAAAGTTATCAAGCACAACTGAAATACAACATCAAATTCGAGTGGATAACAATCAGCCAATTTATAAACGTCCATATAGAACTCCACATAAACAAAGAGAAATTTTACGAAAAGAAATAGATAGACTGTTAGAACAAGATATAATAAGACCATCAAATTCGCCATGGTCGGCTCCTGTGGTCCTGATTTCAAAAAAATTAGATAATGGAGAAGAAAAAATTAGAATGTGCATTGATTATAGAGGATTAAACGAAGTTACCAAGAAAGATATTTTTCCATTACCAATACTGCAAGATATAGTAGATCATTTAGGAAATTCAACTTTATTTAGTGTTTTTGATGTTACGTCAGCTTTTCATCAAATTTCAATGGATCCAGACAGCATAAAATATACTGGTTTTTCTACAGTTGATGGACATTATGAATTTTTGAAAATGCCATTTGGATTAAGTAATTCGGCAATTACATTTAAAAGATTTATGTCATTTATACTAAGTGGTTTGATAGGAGAGATTTGTTGGGCATATTTAGATGACATTTTAGTGTATAGTTCTAAAGGTATTGAAGATCATATTCGAAAAATTAGTACAGTATTTGATAGACTGAGACAAGCTAACGTAAAATTAAAACCTAGCAAATGCAAATTAATTACGAAGGAATGCAAATATTTGGGCCATATACTTTCTCAGCAAGGTTTTAAACCAGACCCATCTAAATTAGCAGCAGTGAAAAAGTTCCCAATACCTAGAAATGTTAAAAATGTTAGACAATTTTTAGGATTAGTAGGATGGTATAGAAAATTTATACAAAATTTTGCAAAAATAGCAGAACCTTTAACTAAATTAACAAAAAAGGAAGTAAAATTTGAAATTGCGGAAGAGCAACTACAAGCAATAGAAAAACTTAAAACAGCAATTACATCCGACAGTGTTTTATGTTATCCAGATTTTTCAAAACCATTCATTTTAGCAACAGATTCTAGCAACACTGGAATGGGAGCCATTTTGAGTCAAAATCATAATGGGTTTGAAAAACCAATAGCTTTTGCTAGTAAATCATTTAACAAAGCAGAATTGAATTATAGTGTTTCTGAAAAAGAGTGTTTTGCTGTTGTTTTTGGGATAAAGCAATTTAGATGTTATCTATATGGAAGAAGATTCAGCATCTATACAGATCATAAGCCGCTTAAATGGATTTTTTCGATTAAAGACCCTTGTTCAAGATTGGCAAGGTGGGCTTTATTGCTAAGTGAATACGACTTTGAAATTTTATATCGTCCAGGGGTTAAACATGGTAATGTTGATGCATTAAGCAGAGTTTATGAAGATAATAAGGAAGAGATGAATAAAAGAAATACTAATAGTAAATTATCATTTCAAGAATTTTTAAAATTAATAAATAAAAATGTAATCAATAGTAGTAATGTTTTTGTAAAAGAAGGTAACTTATTCCATTGTCCTGAGTACTATTCATTGGCACATTGTGTATCACAAGATTTCAATATGAGCAAAGGAATTGCTGCACAATTCAAAAAGATTTATGGTTCATTAGACATTTTATTAAGACAAAATAAAAAAATAACCGAAGTGGCATTATTGCAATTACCAGAACGCAATATTTATTATTTAATAACCAAAGCAAAATACATGGACAAACCAACTTACGAAAATGTATGGATAGCGTTACATAATCTTAAAATTAGTATGATAGAAAATCAAGAAACATTTTTGGCATTACCAAAAATAGCTTGCGGCTTAGATAAGTTAAATTGGTCTATAGTTTTTGAAATGATCAAATACGTTTTTCACAACACGCAAATAACAGTATTTATTTACCTTTACAATCATGTGAATATTGAGATAGGAGCATTACAGCAAACAGTAAATGAAACAACACCAATCTGGGATCGTGAAGTAATAAAAAAGGAACAAAAACAAGATTCATTTTGTAAAACAATTATTAGCCAATTACAAGATGGAAAAGAAGATTTTGGATTTTTTCTTGATAATGAAGAAATTCTCTATAAATCAGATGGCAATCAGGAAGCATTAGTAATTCCAAAAGCTTTTGTAAAGAAAGTTTTACACGATTTTCATGATCTTCCGTTTATAGGACATCAAGGACAAGAAAAAACATTCACCTTAATAAAATCACGATGTTTTTGGCCTAATATGAAACAAGATGTAATAAAATATGTAGAAAGATGTCACTCGTGCAATCAAAGAAAAACTTCACCCCATTTTAAAAAGGTACCTATACAAAATTTTCCAGAAATTACTACACCTTTTGAACGTTGTTCAATGGATATAACCGGTCCGTTTGTAACATCTTATAAAGGAAATAAGTATTTATTAACATTCATTGATCATTTTTCAAAATACATTGAACTTATTCCAATTCAAGATCAGAAGGCAGAAACAGTAGCTCAAGCATTTTTTACAAACATTATAGCTAGGCATGGAACACCACAGAAATTAATCACAGATCAAGGAACAAATTTTGTATCAAAACTTTTTAAAGAACTTTGCAGGAAGCTCAATATCGAAAAACTGCAAAGCTCAGCATATCATCCAATCAGTAATGGTTCAATAGAGAGAATTCATAGAGTTTTAAAAGATTTCCTTAGTCATTATGTAAACAAAACTCAGTTAATTTGGGACGAATGGATTCCATACATGCAAATGTCCCATAATATGACAATACATGGTTCAACGAAATACAGTCCATACTTTTTACTACATGGTAGGGACCCTATTTTTCCTTTAGATCAAGTGATTAAGCCTACATCAATTAAATATGATACTGACGAAAATTATGTGTCAGAAATGATGCAAAGATTAAATGTAGTGTTTGCCAAAGCAGCAGAAAATATGAAAATAAACGCAGAGAAAAGAGCCATACAATATAATAAAACAGCGAAAGAGAGATCTTTTAAATTAGGAGATTTAGTGTATCTTCATGATCCAAGTACAAAAATTGGGATTTCCAAGAAATTAACAAAATCATGGTTGGGACCATTTAGGGTAACAGAAATTAAAGGTCCTGTTACTTATAAAATAAAAGAATTACATAAAAATAAGGAACTTATTGTACACACAAACAGATTAAAATTGTTAAAAGAAGATATAAACCAAGAAGAAACCAGTGAAGAAACAGATGATGAAGCAAACAATCCCTTAAACAATTGGAGCGTAGAACCAGAAGAAGAAGAAGAGGTAAATCCAAGTAACAATACTTTATCCATAGCACATGGTTTAGATCAACAAAGAATAGAATTGGAAAGTGAACAACAACAGGAAGCAAAAGGTAGAAATTGGAGATTACATATAAATAAACAAACGAGAAAAATGGTACAAGAAAATGCTGATCAGTTAGGGGATGTAAGCACATATGGTTCAATTAATAAAGATGGAGTAAGAAGATCTGCACGTAGGAATTAAATTTCACTAAAATTCACTGAATTAAATTTATTGTATATTTAGATATTTTAATTTATAAGGTAATTGGTGTATGTAAATAATTATTGTATTATTTGATTTTTTAGTTTAAGTGGTTTTAATGATTGTAATCATAATTAATTCAATTTACTATTTTTGTGTTTATATAAATATATTTTTGATTTTTTAGTTTATGTGGTTATAATATTATTGTAATCATAATTATTTCAATTTATTATTTTTGTGTTTATATATTTTATATTATGTTCAATGTAGCTTAAAAATATGGATATATTATAGGTAAAAATAAAGTTAATTTTAGGGAAATAGAATCTCGACTGCTCGTACCGTTAGTGTTAATATTCGTGAGTGCGCTAAAAAAAAAAAAAAAAAAAAAAAAATGTGTCGGTGCTTATCGCGTTTGACTGTAAAATTATGAACAATAACATATCAGCAGTGTCAATTCATGAGGTAGCGGCCTGCCCAGATGAAAAGGAGGATTACCGTGAAAAACCAACTTCAGCAATAAATTATACTTCAACGAAATGAATTTAAAGAGCAAAAAGTAGTGGTCTAATTGAAGTAACAAGGATAATACAACATTGTGGAATGCATAGTCATACATCAGCAGTAGCAGGAGGTGTATCTACATTCATAAAATTCATTGGAAGACAGGATATCAAAATGTTCACCGTTAACGTACAATAAATATTTTCAATCAAGTTATTGAAAGAATAACTCCCAATGGAACAACGAATGCCGAATTGACAATACTAGGAAGCTTACGAGATGATGGAAGCTGTAAAAGAACTTCTTATAGTGAAAATGGTCACTCTTGGTCAAAAGTAATCGTAGTGGCAGCAATAAAAATTCATATTAGAGATTAATTGGCAACGGTAAAATTTATCGAAAATGAGATAAGCTTAATTGATGGAATAACTTGCAATTATAACTAATGTCATACAACCAAATGAGCAAATTATGGTAATAGAACAAGGAGAGAAGATATTTGCTTTGTCGCTGATAAAAATAATAACATTATGTGGGGGTCGACATTTGGCAATCGGAATATCCAAGAATAGTGGTACTGTTAAATTATACTGCAACTTATCTAATAGGCAGTACGAAACAAATTCCACAAAATACAGAGCAAACTATATGGAATACTCTCGCAGTTTGGATAGTGCATAATCAACAAAATTAAACCAAGTCGAATAACATAGAAGAACAAAGAGATACTTTAAACCATGAAACAATCACTTCACCACCAAGTCAAAGTATAACACAATCGGCATCACCGACATCCTATCCAGTGTTGGACAATTGGACAAATTCGCTCACTACCCCGGCGTAAGTGGTAGAGCCAATCGCGTGTGTATAGACAAACATTTATTACAAGTGAACATTAGACAAAAAAAAAAAAAAAAAAAAATGTGTATGGCCTTTCAGTGCTTTAATGTTAACGGAGGCGAGCAGAGATCTAAAAACTTTCATTATCATTATTATTATATTGTATTATTAAATTTGATTGTTTTTATTTTGAAATTATTAGATGAATTATAATAATTATAATTATTGTTTTATATATTAGGGTTTTATAATAATTAATAATTGGATATATAATTTGGGTAGTATTATTGTTTATTGTTACTAGGGAATTAAGGGAAATATTGTAAAACTAATTATATATTGTATGTACAGCCAACTAAGTTCATCAATGTTTTTAAATTCTGTGTTTTTTTTTCAAATTGGACCTGTGTTTAAAGGAAGGACAAGTCCAAAAGAACTAGTCCTTCTTTTAAAAAACGGGGGAGTATTGTAACACCCTGTACATACAAATATTATAATTAGTTGCAAAAATAAAATAATGATAATATGTAAAATAAAATTGCAAAGAAAAGCAAAAAGAGAGGACACGAGGCAGAAAGGAAAAAGTGGGCAGAGGAACCGGGTACGCGCTTCGGGAAAGTGAAAGTGTGTCGTGTGTCCAGAAAAATCTAAAAACTGCAAAGCAAAAGGTCAGATAACTTAATATCATGTTTTAAATTGTTAAAATAACTTACACCCAAGTTTTTAATTATTAAAATGTTTATTTGTTATTAATTTAATAAATAGGTTTAACTAATATTTGAATTTTATTTAATGGACTGCTATGGTAGACAAGGATAACGTTTCCGAAGGGAAGAAAAATAAATTATAAAAAGTCAATTAAAGAGGGGTAAGGAAGGCATAAGATCCTTCCAGAATTCCTCACAGAGAACCCAAAGGGTTACAGCATAGTGTACGCCTAGAACGGTGTCCCGAGAGGCAGCGCTGGTGCTGGCCGGTATGCCACCAGTTGACCTCCAAGCCGGAGGAAGGGCGAAAGCCTACTTCGGACGAATGAACGCTTCACAGGACACCATGGCTCAATGGCAGCGTAGATGGCGGGAGTCTGAAGTTGGCCTATGGACGAGGCGACTCATACCAAACATCGATGTATGGGTCGCTCGAAGTCACGGTGAAGTTAACTACCATTTAATCCAGGCGTTAACAGGTCATGAATGCTTTAACGCCTACCTTCACCGTATGGGCAAGCGGGCGACTCCCAATTGTGACTATTGCACCGCTGATGACTCTGTTGAACAAACCCTATTCCATTGTTATAGATGGGATAGGGTCAGAATAACGACAGAGTTAAGCATTGGTGAAACCTTAACCCCTGACAACATAATAGTCACAATGCTACGCTGCAGTGAGGATTGGATGTACATTGAAAACATGATACATTCAATCCTCTCAGAAAAAGAGAGGTACGGTAGGGCACAGGAAGCTGCTGCACGCCTTATGGTACCCATTTTAGTAAGATAACACCAATTCCCCTTAGCCGCGAAAGTAATGCTTGACGGCAGGTTCCTTGCGGCTAAGGGCGGCTGCGGGGGGAGGTTTTAGTCAGTGAAGTCTGACACTACCGCCACAGATTATGGCGGTGTCTCAGACGAGATTTCCTCCCCACAACATCTTGCAATGCAAAAAAAAAAAAAGAAAAAGATGGTTAAATAATAAGGAAGAAATGGATTGTAAGGAAATATTGCTAAATTGCCAAGAGCAACATTTAAATACAAAAAAAGTCATTGGAGATTAATCGTTGTTTAATAAATGAGGAGTTAATAAAATTACACCGAGAACTGTTTGATAATAAAATTGTGAAAACAAAACCTATGAATTTAGTTACTGCAATTGAAGAAAAATGTTCTATAATAAACAAGACATTGTTAGCTAAAGTAAAAATAGCGAATTATGAAATAGTGGATAATATTATGATCAGTAATAATATGAAAATAAATTGTATCTTGGACATGGTTCGCCGTATGAGGGTAGTCGCCGGACAAAAACGGCAATACCGTCGTACAAGGTGGAAAAGCGCGGAAGACACCAACTCCCAACAATAATGTAATAAAGAAAAATTGATTAATTTATGTGAAAACTGAAATTCTAATGGAAAACGGTAAAGTATAAGATAAGAAAATGTAAAAAGTTTGGTTGCTTGGTAAAAATGATGAATTTAAGAAGATATGGGTAAAGGTGAATAAGAATTGGTAGAAATAAGAGTTAAGGTTTTGTGTGGTGAGGAATTATAAAGAAGAAATAGAGTATGGTGAAGAGTGAAGAAAAGTTAAGTTGGCATGGTGAAGAATTATTAAGAAAAGTTGAAGAGTACCTACAAGAGTGGAAGTAATGAAGTAAAGAAGAAATAGGTTATGATGAAGAGTGGAAGAAAAGTTAAGTTGGCATTGTGAAGAATTATTAAGAAAAGTTGAAGAGTATAGGGGTTGAAATAATGAAGTAAAGAAGAGAAAGAAGAGAGAAGTGACGAGTGGAAGAAAAGTTCTTCTTCTTCTTTAGGTGCATATCCGATTTCAGATGTTAGCGATCCTCCTGGCTAAGCCAAGAAGACTTTACTAGGGAAATGTTAATGGGGTGGTTTCCCGTTGCCTTCCCCATAGTCCACAGATCAATTTTGGACTTCTTAGCTCACAGCACATATCCGACGCAATCAGGATTAGAACCGCGGTTACCCGCTCTTTAGTCTATCCGAGTTTGATTTACGGCAGACTGCTGGTAGAAAAGTTAAGGTTGGATATGTTGAAGAAGTAGAAAGAGGGATTAAAGATAAAAATTATTTAAAAAGAAATGGAAATTTCTTTTTGTCAAAATTTTGGAGGGGATAATGTGGTGGGGAAAAAAGTGAAATTTGGGAATAAAAAGGAATCGAGTGACAACAGTTCAGTTTTTGTTTATTAGAGGGAGGTAATGTTTTTTTTTAACCCTTTCAGTACCACCTATATAGTTCCTTAATAGAAAAATCTTAAATTTGACAGTTGTTTTGTGTTAATTTTTCTATATTTTTTGAACTTAAGCAGAAACATTTTAGCCTTACCGGCTTCGAACTACAGAATGTCCTTCAATAGGGACAAAGTTACTTCATGGTGCAAATATAGAAGAAGAAAATTAAATTGTTAGTATAAATAATTAAGATTTATTATATTATTCAAAAAAACAATTTCTGTTTTTCATAAGGCACAAATGTACGTTGAACTGATCACAATAAATATGAGTTTTTAATTTACAGTCAACCAGTTTACATCTAGTATTCTCTTTCTTGTCGTCACATTTAGGTAAGTGGTTGAACCCATGATACCTAAAATCGGCTAATGGTGCAGTCTCTCTGCGTCTTTTATTTTGGTCAAGTTCAATTTGATCTGTATCTGATGGTCTGCCACGTTTTGGTGCCCTTTTGGTCAAAATAAGGCTCTCTCCCACGCTCTGGCGAAAGCTCAAAAAGTCCATAATCTTTCTTTTGGGTTCACCTAAATCTTTAGCTTGCTTTCTATATTCAAGCCACGAGCAAACTAAAGCTACATCAAACGAAGATCTATAAATTAATATAACACAATCACGACTTTGAGTAACTTTGTACCTTTCTAGAGATATCTCATAATATACTTACCTCGACCACATTGTGAACAGAAAAAACCTTCGAAATATAAAGTTTTATGCAAACCCGTCATGTGTCGGAGTGTGATTTTTGCTCACCGATGGTAGGTATAGGTACATATATCTAAATAGTTACTTCATAACTCATAGATAATTTGATAAGTTGAATGCCAAGTGGTCCGGTTACAACATTTTCTAAATTGGCTCAATTACAAAAAATCTATGTTGAATAAGTATTTGTCCATAATGATATTATATTTCAACAGATGACATTGATAAAGCTCAAAGGAAATTGAAGCGATGTGAAGTGAAGTCAGATGTACAAACTACTGATACAGAAAGGAATAAACAGGTGCTGAAGAGAATACAAAGGAAAAACACTGTCATCATCTGCAGAAGAGTCAGAAGGTAGTGCAGACGATATAGGAGCTTCTGGATTACCAAGACCATCAATTCTCAATACAAAGAAAACAAATGAAATCCAGGGTATGTTATTTTTATTTTAAATTGTGTTATCAGAATTTATTGAATCTATAAGCAAATACTCTCACAAATACCTACTACTTGTTACTTAAAAATTATACTCGATACCTCTCTACTTCAAAATATCTATTTGAAACACTGATAGGTATCAGTTTCTCTCAGACAAATTTTTTTATTGGTACCTACAAGTCACATATACCTGTGCTTTGAATGATGAAATAGTACATTGTCTTATTCGGATTAAAAGTGAAACTTTGTTTGACACGCAATTTTTGCATTTGCGAGGCGGAGCGCTAGCGGAGCCGAGCGAATGCAATAATTGCACGTCAAACAAAGACACTTTTAATCCAAATGAGACATACTACTTTTTCTCCAACCAAAAATTAAATAACATACATCATTAATAATGCGAAATTCAAAATTTAAATTACTTCAAACATTTTGTTTGAATATTCGTGTAATGAAAATCCAGTAACTGCAATTTTTGTTTTTTTATATTAAGTTGTCAAAGTCATCTGTCATAGTAAACTTTTATAGAAAATATATTGCTCTTCGTCCAAAAAATTATTAAGCAAGACGCTAATTTTAAGATACCAAGGTGGAAAATGTTTTCGCGCAGTGGTAGGTATGCATAAAATTAGTAGTGTTCCACAATAAGTGGCAAAATATTTACATTTGCATAATATAAGGGATAATACTGGATACAGTTTACGTCGAACTTCGGCTACACTACTTGTCGATCCTGGTGGTGACATTACCTGCCTTAACGCCATGGAGGTTGGAAATCTATTACTGTATGCGAGGGCTATATAGAAGATTCTTTAGAAAATAAAAGACATAGCCAAAAAAACATGTCAAGTTGACGAAGTTAGTACTAGTTTAACCCCCATTATTGATATTACCTATACAGCATCAATAATCAACAAATTGATGAAGATGAACCTATTGCTCAGGAATTACACTCTGAAGATCCGAGTACCAGTAGCGTAACATTCACCGATATTGTTAATAATTCCAATACTGGTAACAAAGCGGGTTTGCTTACTTTTTATCAATCTTGTGTAAATTATACATTTAATATTAACATGAAAGATTAAGGTATTAAGTATTTTTTGATTATTATTGTTATTCATGTAAAATTTTGTATAACCAATAAATTATTGACATTAAAAAATATATCTAATTCACTTTTAGGTCTAGCACTAAAAGTACTTTTAGTACACGTAAAAACAAAGTGTTGCTTAGCAATGTTGGCATCTTTATATTAATAACAAAAACGTCAACTTTTAGTTGAGGTAATGCTATTAAAAATGTACTGCTTTTAATACGGTTGGAGAAAAATAATATTTCGTCACTGTTGCCAGATTTAAATAATGCTCAACATCGTGTGGAACATTTGGCTGGAGACCCAAGTAGCATTTTTGACTACCAATTTTCAATTGCTGCAATATTGCTTGCAAATTGCTGCCTATTTTGGCGCAATATGCAAAATTGCTACAGCGGTGCATAAATAGCTTGCAAGTTGCTAGCAAATAGCGCTTAAAAATTGCTGGCAAATTGCGCTTCAAAATTGCTAGCAAACTGCTTGCAAATTGCGCCTAAAAATTGCTAGCAAATTGCTCCAAAAATATTGCTAGCAAATTGCTAGCAAATAGCGCCTAAAAATTGCTAGCAAATTGCGCCAAAAATATTGCTAGCAAATTGCTTGCAAACAGCACCTAAAAATTTCTAGCAAATAGCGCCTAAAAATTGCTAGCAAATTGCGCCAAAAATATTGCTAGCAAATTGCTTGCAAACAGCACCTAAAAATTGCTAGCAAATTGCGCCAAAAATATTGCTAGCAAATTGTTTGCAAATAGCGCCTAAAAATTGCTAGCATATTGCGCCTAAATATTGCTAGCAAATTGCTTGCAAATAGCGCCTAAAAATTTGCTAGCAAATTGCGCCAAAAGTATTGCTAGCAAATTGCTTGCAAATAGCGCCTAAATATTGCTAGCAAATTGCGCCAAAGATATTGCTAGCAATTTGCTTGCAAATAATAGCGCCTAAATATTGCTAGCAAATTGCGCCAAAAATATTGCTAGCAAATTGCTTGCAAACAGCACCTAAAAATTGCTAGCAAATTACGCCAAAAATATTGCTAGCAAATTGCTTGCAAATAGCGCCTAAAAATTGCTAGCATATTGCGCCTAAATATTGCTAGCAAATTGCTTGCAAATAGCTCCTAAAAATTTTCTAGCAAATTGCGCCAAAAGTATTGCTAGCAAACTGCTAGCAAATAGCGCCTAAAAATTGCAAGCAAATTCCGCCAAAAATATTGCTAGCAATTTGCTTGCAAATAGCGCCTAAAAATTGCTAGCAAATTGTACCAAAAATATTGCTAGCAAATTGCTTGCAAATAGCGCCTAAAAATTGCTAGCAAATTGCGCCAAAAATCTTGCTAGTAAATTGCTTGCAAATAGCGCCTAAAAATTGTTATAGTAAATTGCAAGCTGAAATAACATGCAAACAATTCATATTATCATTGTCACGTGTTGGCGGATTGACCGTCGGAATATCTGTTTGTATGATTTTCATATGTCTTTTATATGTGCCACTTCTTTTAAACTTTTTGAGAAGACTGATAAAATCGATATTATTTATCAATTTAGCTCTTTTGATTCCCGCATTTTGTATTATATAGTGATCCCACGATCGTGAGTTATCCATTTTTACAATTTTAGTTGTATTTTGTTTGATTTGTGTATGTAAGAATTCTTTAATTCCATTTACCTAGACTAAAGTGTTTTCCTAACATTGATTATCCGATCAGCCATTTGCTAACATGTATTTAAAAAGATTAAGAAGAAATTTAAATTTCCCTCAAAAATCCTTAATTAAAACAGTTTCTATTGCTAAAGCAAGAGTAAATTTAAAATTTAGTAAAGTTAAAATATAAAGTCTTCAATTTAAACTTAATTTAACGTAAGCCTGCGTGGTCGAATCGATTAAGCGTCTGATATGCGTATACATCCAAGCGGTAGGTCCTAGGTTCGAATCTCACCTCAGCATTTAGGTAAGAGTATATTTTAATTTAAAAATTATTTAAAAATATGTGATTTTTACAGATTTGATACTATATTTCCAGGATTATTCATTGTGTAGGAAAAAAAATGTAGGTATAATTTAAAAATAGATTAATAAAATTAATTAATAAAATAAAAGGGTAGGTATAATTTGAGATATTAAATAATAAAATGTTAATAATTATAAAATGTTAATTAAAAATAAATTCTAACAAATTAATATCTGAATAAAAAAATAAAAATATATTTTTAAATTTAATTAATAATTTTTTATTTGCCCACAAAATTTCTTTTTCATTAAAAAAAAAACCAGCAATATTTTTTAAAATTATAAAAGCAATATTGCAAAATATCAGCCAACAATTTTGCAGCAATATTGCAAAATATCAGCCAGATATTTTGCAGCAATATTGCATACCTAAATTGCTTGCAAGTTGCTACCAAATACTTGCTTGCAATTTTGGGCGCTGTCAGCCAGCAAAGTTGCTAGCTGCTTGCTCAAAAATAGTGGGGCCAAATTAGCAATTTTGCTGCAATATTGCGGCAATTTTGCAGCAATTTAGTTGGCTGCGGCAGCGCCTATAGCAATTTTTAATTGCAAATTGCTGCAATTCAGCATCAAAATGCTACTTGGGGATGCTCAACATCGTGTGGAACATTTATTGACTGGAGATGCTCAACATTATGTGCAACATTTTCCCGAAGATTCTCAACATCGTGTGCAACATTTATTGACTGGAGATGCTCAACATCACGTGCAACATTTGGCTGGAGATGCACAACATCGTGTGCAACATTTGGATGGAGATGCTCAACATCGTGTGCAACATTTGACTGGAGGAGACAACAATAATAATGCTGGCAGTAAGTTTCCATTTAATATTTTCATCACAATTTATTAGTTTTACATCTGTAATCATTTTTGTTCCTCCCAAAATAAATTGTTTTTCAATTCCTAGGTTTGGAAAAAATTTATTTGGAAATAAAAAAGTTAAGAGAAGAGGTGAAAGAAGTCAAAGGAATTTTGAAGCAATCCCGAAGAAATTCTGTTACTTCTTCGTTGCCAGATGGCATTCCAGTAGAGTTTCCTCTCAATTTGATTGATGACTTTCAAATTTTAGAAGAATTTTTAAGTACTGAAGAGAAGCAGAATGATTTCGTAAGTTATTATTTCATTGTTTTTTAATTCTTATGATGAAGTTAATTGCTCTTATGGTGTTCGCTTTTAGGCTTCCTACTTGTCATCACTAGGTGGTAATGGAGCAACACCAACCGTCAACCGAATTCTCCGTTTTGTGATGACCAATCAATTGGCCACTCAATATAACTTTGCTGGTCAGCGGAACGGAAAACGAGCATTTGGAATTACCAAACTGAAATCTGTTGTCATTCGTAAGTAACTACCTGTGGAGTTTAATCAATAAAGCAATTATATATTTTATTTGCTTTGTAGGTGCTGTACAAGTCAAGTTTCCTGCCACAACTCAGTCCGATGTTGAAAGTGCCATAAAAATTTGGCTGAAACATGCTAAACAACGAATAGAAAAACCTGTTGTTCATCGGAATTGAAGATTTTGCTGTATTATATCAATTTTTTCATTATCAAAAATGTCTAAACGTAGGTTGAAGGAATTTGTAGGCTCAAGACAAAAATGTAGGAGGGCTGTAGAAGCTACAAAACAAGAATTTTTTTGTAGTGTTTCATGTGGTGATGTTGATCCAATCAATGATCTTATTGGCAGCGGTCATGAGGAAAATGTTAGTAATTTAGAATTAAATACTGATGTGGACGATTCTATACATTTTGATCTTTGTTCCTTCAATAATAGCGACAAAAGTAGTATTGATAGTCACAGTTTATCTAATTTAAAATCTACATCATCAAATACTGACAGTAAATGTTACTCATCTAGTGAAGACGTTGAAGGGAATCTTTGTAAACCATTGGCCAAATGGGCCTTATAGCATAAAATTTCACACTTGGCTTTAACAGACCTGCTCCACTTACTTTCCCCATACCATCCCGAGCTCCCTTTAGATAGCCCTATGTTATTAGCGACTCCAAATTCTACACCTGTTAGTGATTTAGAGACAGGTCAGTTCTGTTATTTTGGCATAAAAGCGCACTTTCTAAACTCCTTTCAAGTAATTTTACTGTTGATAAAATTAAAATAAGCTTCAATGTTGATGGAATTCAACTTTTTAAAAGTTCTAAATTACAGCTTTGGCCAATTTTAGGGTTGATAACAAATATCCCTTCTAGCCGACCTTTTACAGTTTCGCTTTTTTGCAGAAAGAGTAAGCCAAAACCCTTGAATACATTCCTTGCTCCATTTATAGAAGAGCTTAATAGTTTGATACAAAATGGTTTTGTTTATAAAAAATTTATAATAAAAGCCATAATAAGGAATCGAATGGTGATATTATTATTTCTCGGAAAGGTCGTCATCCCGAGTAGTTTGCTCCAGAAACTCCAGAATTTTAAATGGCACCATAGGTCGAAAATGGTATCGTTGAAAAGACCTTGCAAAAATAAGCAAGTTTTGTAGGAAAAATTATTTTATTACTCCCTCCCCTTTTCAGTAATATTCGATTGCATATGGGTGAATGAGACTACCATTTCTTAAAAGGGGTGGGAGTAATACAATAATTTTTCCCACAAAACTTGCTTATTTTTTAAAGATATTTTCAACAATACCACTTTCGATCTATAAAATTTAAAATTCTGGAGTTTCTGGAGCAAACTACTCGGGATGACGACCTTTCCGAAAAATAATAATATCATTATTCGATTCTTTATTACGGCTTTTATAAGAAATTTTTTTGACCCAACTCTCTACGACCTACCGTTTTTGAAAAAAAAATACTGATACGGGTGGTCTCATTCACCAATATGCAATCGAATATTACTGAAAAGAGGAGGGAGTAATAAAATAATTTTTCCTACAAAACTTGCTTATTTCTTAAAGATCTTTCTAACGATACCATTTCCGACCTATGGTGCCATTTAAAATTCTGGAGTTTCTGGAGCAAACTACTCGGGACGCCGCCCCTTTCGGATAAATAATAATATCATCATTCGATTCTTTATTATGGCTTTTATAATAAATTTTTTTAACCCAACTCTCTACGACTAGCCGTTTGTTGAGATTTGAATATACCGCCACCGACCGCAACTAAATGAAAAGTAGAGTAGGGTAGTTCAGGGTTGCGCCGAGGGTTGCGCAAGGGTAGAATTAAGTAGTATTAAGAATGTAGAAATGTAAGCCAGTCATGGCGAGTGAATAAATAGTGACTTAAAATAGAAAATGCAGTTTTTAATATTTCGATATCTATTTTAAAAATACAAGCAAGTGAAAATCAAACCCAAATATTCATTGGTCCTTCGAGTAGATTAATGAACATTAATCCAATATTTTTTAATGTTTTAAATACAAACAAGTAAACCCAACCGCACCCCATTTTCGAGGTCAAATCGAAAATTAGCCGACATTTGCGAAGAACAAAGAGCTCGACTATACAGTAACAAGAACAAGACAAAAGTACCACAGGTAAGCATTCCTTTTAATAAATTTACTTATCCCATTTGCTTATTTGTGCAATAATATGTCTGAAGATCTTAAAAAATTAAATAAAAAACGCGGTGCGTTGCACGCACAATTAAATTTATTTGGAAAATTTCTAGATAAAATTAAAGTACAAGTAGTAATATCAAATTTCGATATTATTTCGTTAGAAAAACGACTGGATAAAATTGTAGGATTGTATGATATCTTCAATGATATTCAGGGTGAAATAGAAGAAATTGAAATCGATAACGAAGAACAAAATTTAATAAAGAGAGAAGAATTTCAAGATCTTTATTTTGATTTAACTTCTATAGCAACTGATTTAATTAATAACAAAACGCGTGCAATAAATAAAATCAATAGTAATAGCAGATTAAATAGTAAACAATCTGAATCAGTTAATGAAGCTGATAATAATCAATCAGTAGCAGGCAGTAATTTAAATAGTAATAATGAGTCAAATAATAATAATGAATTAGTTAGTAATTTAGGCACTGAATCAAATAATAGTACTAGATTTGACTTACCTACCCAAAGAACTCTTTTGCGTAATATTAAATTACCGCGTATCGAATTACCCACTTTCGATGGCAACTTTGCTCATTGGAGAGAATTTTTTGACGTATTTTCAGCATTAATCCACAATAACTCAGAAATAACTAATAGTCAAAAATTATGCTATTTAAGAGCAGCAGTAAAAAATGAAGCCGCAGAAATGTTAAGATCATTAAATACCACAGATTTAAATTATGACATAGCATGGCAATCTCTCAATAAAAGATATAATAATAAACGCCGAATAGTAGCCACGCATGTAAATAAACTACTCAATTTAGATACCATTGTCACTGAAAATCACATTACTTTAAGAAAATTAATTAATATAGTTGAAAATAATGTTGAGTGTTTGCGTTCTCTCGAGCAACCAGTCGATCAATGGGATGCAATAATCATACCAATGATAACAAACAAAATAGATTCGCGTTCTGTGAAAGAATGCGAATCACATTTTATCGAAAACACCACGCGTTCAAACGATGGAAGGTTTATTGTCAGAATTCTATTGAAAGAAAATATAAGTGAATTAGGAAATTCATATACAGTAGCATCAACTCGCTTTAAATCATTAGAAAATAAGTTTGAAAGACAAGAATCATTTAAAAATCTTTATTTTGCATGTATCGATGATTATAAAAATCAAAATCATATGACAGTAGTTCAGATCCCAAGCAAAAATTCTTTTTATTTACCCCATCATGCAGTCATTAAATTATCAAGTGAATCCACCAAGTTAAGAGTAGTATTTGACGGTTCATGTAAACTCCCTGAAGGTTTACCAATAAATACATTACAATGCGTTGGTCCCACAATACAAAGTGATCTATTTTCTATTATTTCAAGATTTAGGACGCATCGCTTTGTAATGACAGCAGATATTACCCAAATGTACCGTCAAGTACAAGTTAATCCATTGGACCGACCATTTCAACGAATTCTGTGGCGTGATGACCAATCCCAACCCATAAATACATATGAATTGAATACAGTAACATTTGGGATGGCAGCAGCTCCATTTTTAGCCATAAGATGTTTATTTGAATTATCAAATTTAAATCAAAAATTACACCCAAAAGAGTCAGAAATTATACGAAAAGATTTTTATGTTGACGACCTTCTCACAGGTGCAACAACAATATCGGAGTTAGAATCAATAAAATGTAATTTAATTAAAATTTTAAACCAAGCATCTTTCAAATTAAATAAATGGAAAAGTAATTTACCCTCGTTTAATGACAATGTACAAAATCCCCACGACAATGACCAAATCTGTATTACTAATAAGACGTTAGGTTTATTTTGGAACCCCAGTACTGATTGCTTTTCGTATTCAATAAATAATGTAAAATTTCATTCCAAAATAACCAAACGCACAATATTATCGACAACTGCACAATTATACGACCCTCTTGGTCTTCTTGCACCCATAATTTTCATGGCAAAACTTATAATCCAACAAATTTGGCAATTAAAGTTGTCATGGGATGAATCTCTTCCAGCTGACATACACACAAAGTGGATGTATCTGAAAGACAATTTAAACCAAATTGACAAATTTATAATAGACCGTTTTCATTTTATTACCGGATCCAATCTTTTTAGAACTCCATGCATTTTCAGACGCTTCAGAGCTTGGTTATGGAGCTTGTATACAGGGTGTCCCGTTATGAGTGGTCCAAACGGTAATTGGTGAAGGGTTGGACTACCCTCTATCAGAAAAACAAAAAATAGGTATAGTAAAAGTGTCATGGTTTTCGAGATATTTGAGATCAAAGATTTTTCTTTTAATTTTCGTCTTCTCATATTATTTTTCCTGTAAAATCCACAAATGAAGGATTTTTTTATTTATTTTTTTTGTGAATGTCTCTGACTTTACGTGCTACAAGACGTAAATCAAAGTTTTTCAAAATTCTCATGGGATTAGAAAAAAATAAAATTATCTTATTAGAAATTTTCAACCTTACAAAAAATCATTGAGTTTTGGAGCATCATGGTTGAAAAAAAAGATATTACAACCTGACTGCCCATGATCTTAAAAAGTTTCAAATGTTGTGTAGAATACGCAAAAAAATAAAAAAATAAATTAGTCCATAAACCAAAGAGTTATTGCTATTTTATCAACGTAGGTGCCAATTTCAAAAAAATTGCGTTGTTAGATTTTTGTCTTGTATTTCATTTTTAAATGATATTAAGACATAATAATCAAGGCAACGTTAGTTCTCTTGAAAAATGTCAGGACATAACCCTCCCTTGTTCCTCAGTCGGGTAAAAACAAGCGACGGTATTATTCCTATTATTAATATTGCAACCTTCTTGTCATTCAAGGATGCTTGTTCGAATACTTTCAAAGTGTAAGATGACAATTGCTAGGCAAAACAGTGTTGTCAATTACCTGCTAATTAAACATCGACTTGGCATTCTTGGACTACTGTTTTGTGCTTTGTGTTTTGGACTCACGTGAATTGGTGCAACAAACGACTTGGCAATTTTACGGAATACGATATTAGTATTTTGCTGCCTCTGTTAACATGGCGCACTACACACCAGCAGAGTATATCAACATGCACTACCTCTACGGTTTATGTGATGGAATTGCGAGGCAAGCTGCTGCACTCTACAGGGATCGCTACCCAAATGATCGGCATCCTGACCACCGTGTTATTAGCAGACTACAACATGTTGCGCTATCAGAGGGAAGATTTCCTGGAACTGGCGTGGGTCGCGGTCATGAAGGAAGACCGCGTTTCGAAGGCGAAGATGAAGTATTGGCAGAGAGAGAAGCTGATCCAACTACTTCGGTACGAGAAATTGAACGACGCACTGGTGTCTCAAAGTCCAAGTAATACTCAAAAAAGTTCATGGATTTCATCCGTACCATGTGCAGTGTGTGCAAACCCTGCAGCCGAGAGATTACGCACAAAGAGTAGCTTTTTGCAGAAGAATGCTACAAAAAATGAGAGAAGATAACGATTGGTTTAATACCATATTATGGAGTGACGAATCCACATGCCGAAAAGACGGATTTATGAACATGCACAATCTCCATAGCTGGCAGTTGGATTCAAAGTGAACTTATGGACAAGGATTTTAAACGGAGAAATTATTGGACGGTTTAAGCTACCAGAGACCCTGAATGGGGATAACTACCTGCATTTTTTGCAAAACGACCTTCCCAGCCTCTTGGCAGAAGTACCACTCAACATTCGGAGAACAACACGATGGTTGTCCTGCACATTATGCCGTGCAAGTGAGAAATCACTTGAATGAAGGGTACCCAGAAAGATGGATTGGCCGCATCGGAACCATATGCTGGCCCCCAAGATCACCCGATTTGAATCCCCTAGATTTCTTTTTTAGGGGATCTTTAAAGGAGTTGGTCTACAAGAACCCAATCGAAAACTTACAAGATCTGAAAAGAAAAATCCAACAATCCACCACGACAATACGAGAGCGATAAGGGGTCGTGGTGGTCACTTTTGAGCATTTATTATAAAAAAAATTGTTCTGTTTTAAATAAGAAAATCTGTGTCATGAATAATAGGCAGTCCACGATCAGGCAGTCTAATTTTATATTTTTATTTTTAATATCTAACACTGCATTGATTGTTTCATCTCCAGTTTCTCATACATTTCATCTGTTGTTAATAATTTGTTAACAATCTAGCTGTCAAAACTCCATAAAAACACCTTGAAATGTTAACAAGCGATTAAGAACAGATAAATGCACGGAAAATCGAGGGTACATGTCTTAATATCATTTAAAAATGAAATACAGGACAAAAATCTAACAACGCAATTTTTTTGAAATTGGCCCCTACGTTGATAAAATAGCAATAACTCTTTGGTTTATGGACTAATTTATATTTTTATTTTTTTGCGTATTCTACACAACATTTGAAACTTTTTAAGATCATGGGCAGTCAGGTTGTAATATCTTTTTTTTCAACCATGATGCTCCAAAACTCAATGATTTTTTGTAAGGTTGAAAATTTCTAATAAGATAATTTTATTTTTTTCTAATCCCATGAGAATTTTGAAAAACTTTGATTTACGTCTTGTAGCACGTAAAGTCAGAGACATTCACACAAAAAATAAATAGAAAAATCCTTCATTTGTAAATTTTACAGGAAAAATAATATGAGAAGACGAAAATTAAAAGAAAAATCTTTGATCTCAAATATCTCGAAAACCATGACACTTTTACTAAACCTATTTTTTGTTTTTCTGATAGAGGATAGTCCAACCCTTCACCAATTACCGTTTGGACCACTCATAACGGGACACCCTGTATACATTAAAACAGTGAATAAAGATCAATCAACAGTAAAGCTTCTCGCAGCAAAATCTCGTATTGCTCCGTTAAAGAAGTTATCAATTCCAAGATTAGAATTGTTAGCAGCGGTTTTATTAACTAATTTAATTCAAAAGTTCAAAATTATTCTTAATCTAAATTTTAAATCTGAATACTATTGGACAGATTCCCAAATTGTGCTATCTTGGATATCGTCTTCCCCAACGAGATGGACAACTTTCGTTGCCAATCGCGTAGCACACATTCAAGAAATGACTAATATATCCAATTGGCATCATATTAAAACTCACGACAATCCCGCAGACCTAGTATCCAGAGGCTGTCTACCCAGAGAATTAATTAACTCCAATCTTTGGTGGACAGGTCCAAGCTGGCTGCATCTAAAACCCCAACATTGGCCTCAATTAAATAATAAAAATGATTCAACCCAAATTCCAGAAGAAAAAATCTCTAAAAAATGTTTTTTAAATATAATTAAAACCCCAAAAATTGAATTTACTAATTTTTCAAATTTAAATAGATTACAAAGATCATTTGCATATTGATTACGATTTATAGAGAACTGCAAAAAACCAAAATTAGATAGAAAATTAGATTCACTTAACGCACACGAATTAAATAATTCTTTAAATAAATTAATAAAAATTTCACAATTACAGTCATTCAACGAAGAATATAACAATTTAATTGAAAATATCCCAATATCTTCCAAAAGTAAATTATTAAGTTTAACCCCATTTATTGATGAATTAGGTTTAATCCGAGTAGGTGGTAGATTGAAAGAATCACAGTTTAGTTATGGAAAAAAGCATCCAATTTTATTAAGTAACAAGCATTGGTTAACTAAATTAATAATAGAAAGAGAACATAAAATATTGTTACCTCCTGGTCCCACTCTTCTATTAACATCAGTTCGCGAAAAGTATTGGCCTATTGCAGGAAGAAATATGGCAAAGGCAATAGTACGAAATTGTGTGAAGTGTAGGAGATTTAATCCATATTTAGTAAAACCACAAATGGGAAATTTACCTGAACTGAGAGTGACACCAATGCCACCATTTTTTAATGTAGGTGTAGATTACGCAGGGCCTATCTTAATAAAGGATAAAAAAGGCAGAGGTTCCAAAAATAGCAAATGTTATATTAGTGTTTTTATTTGTTTCTCAACGAAAGCAATACATTTAGAACCAATAACCGCTTTAAGTACCGAAGCATTTCTTGCAATGTTCAGGCGATTTGTGGCTCGACGAGGCAAACCCTCAAAGGTATTTAGTGATAATGGTACAAATTTTGTAGGCGCAAATACTGAAATTTTAAAACTTTATAAATTTTTAAATAATGAAAATGATAATATACGTCAAGAAATTTCCACCCAAGGGATTGATTGGAATTTTATTCCCCCTCATTCACCGCACTTCGGAGGTCTTTGGGAAGCAGGAGTAAAGAGTACAAAATATCATTTAAAACGTGTAATGCATGACGCGTCACTTACTTTTGAAGATCTTTATACAGTTCTTGCACAAATAGAATCTATCCTAAATTCCAGACCTTTGACCCAATTATCCAAATGACCTGGAGGTACTTACACCGGCTCATTTCTTGATTGGACGATCATTCACAACTTTGCTCGATCCTGATGTTCGAGAAATTAAAATCAATCGTCTAAGTCGATTTCAATACTTACAAAGGCTAAATCAAGAATTTTGGCACAAATGGTCACGCGATTATGTATGTCAACTTCAACAAAGAGTCAAGTGGAAGAAAAATGTTTCCAATATTGCCATTGGAAACCTAGTTTTGGTAATGGAAGACAACCAACCACCTGGAAAATGGCGCATGGGCCGAATCATCGAGGTGTGTCCTGGGCAAGACAACATAGTGCGTGTAGTGAAAATTAAATGTTCCACGGGAATAATCAAACGCGCGGTCACAAAAATTTGTGTTTTACCAGTTGAGAGTGAACAATCTAAATGTTAATAAATAATAATAATAATCATTGAATTATTTTAATATTTACAGGACTTTTTATTGTAATTTAGATTTATTATTTTTTTTAGTTAAGATATTTTTCTATGTATTTTATTCTCAATTCTTTATTTTTAGTTTTATTTTTTTTTTATGTTACTCATTTTAATAATCTTACAAAATTGTATTTTTTTTTTATTTTTTATTAATTTTGAAATTACAGGATATTTCAAGGTGGGCGGAATGTTGAGATTTGAATATACCGCCACCGACCGCAACTAAATGAAAAGTAGAGTAGGGTAGTTCAGGGTTGCGCAAGGGTAGAATTAAGTAGTATTAAGAATGTAGAAATGTAAGCCAGTCATGGCGAGTGAATAAATAGTGACTTAAAATAGAAAATGCAGTTTTTAATATTTCGATATCTATTTTAAAAATACAAGCAGCTGAAAATCAAACCCAATTATTCACCGTTTTTGAAAAAAATTGCTGATACGGGTGCTCTCATTCACCCTGTATATCGTAGTGTAGTATATTTTATATTGGTATATTATACAATATCCTTAATATACTGTAGAGATATTTCCTACGACCCTTAAACTTACATTTTTCCAGGACAATATCTCAACACTAGAGTACCATCGGTAGCTATGCGTCGGTTCACATTTGTGTGCGGAGACAAATGACAGGGCTGGGTTCGCCTTCTCTTCTTTTCGGGTCGCCAAATAAAATAAATCGTACGGCCTTAATGCCGCACTAAAATTGCTCAAACAAATTTCCTTGTTAGGAACAAAACTGCATGAAATGCCTTAATCGAATTTATTGTCGTTATTGACAATACCAAAAACTAAATTCGGGTGTGGTTCGTTGTATGAAAAATAAATTAAACTCAGCCTCGTAGAAAATGACTAATTTAATTCTCATCAAATAAATTTAATTTCAAAATAAACATAAACAGGTCGAGCATGAGCCGCTTACGAACAGATTCGTTTTGGTCGCTAAGTGTAAAGTTGTGTTATATAAAACCCTTCGTATTTGCATTTACTTGCAAATCGAACTCAAAATACTCCAGGTTTCTATTTATGTGTAATTGTGTGACACAAATTAATTTACTATAATAAAAATGGTTTAACAAATTATAAAGTTTATTATTACTAGAGACAGGATGGTTAGGCAAAATGCCTTTTTTTAAAAATTGAAATATTTCAGGCAGACCCAATTTAAAATCCGTTTCAGAGCATGTACTATTCAAAAATTCATTTTTTGTTTTGCCTTTTTGGGGGGTTTCCAGTCTTTTTTTGCCTTTTTCACCTATTTTGCGGTTGTTTTTGCCTTTTTTGTGCTCTTTGAACCAAAATATTTCTTTTTTGCTTTTTTAAAATTTATTTCTTAATTTTATTTAAAAATTTCTAAATGTTATATTTAATTATAAAAATTTTAAATTTTTAAATTCAAATTCTACTAATCGGTAGAATCCGATTCTTGAAATAATCTGGTTATGCTAGACGTAATTAGTAAAATAAAACCTCTTCTCCATTCGATTATGAAGCGCGCGTTATCACATTACTACGATTCGGCGACGTTATGCTTATTTGACGAATTCCAAACTGACTGAGATGTTATTGTTATATTAGCTTTCCAGTGAAGCAGAGAATCGACACTAGGGAAAAAATTTAATGAAAAATTAATATAATGTTTTAGAAAAAAATCCATCGTATAAAATTATACAGGAAATTTCTAAAATACATCAAGGAATTTCGAATGACGATATTGATTTAGAGCTAACTCCAGATTAGATAAGTTCATTGAAATTTGCCCCTAGCACGTCTTGCGATGTGGAGAGATCGTTCTCCACATTCAAACAAATTTTTAGTGACAGGAGAACAAATTTAAGCTGCTGTAGATAATATTCAAAAATTTCTGGTAACCAGTTGGTACAAAAAAAATAAAGAGAATTAATTTGAATTTGTATGATTTTTGTTGAAAAAACGTTTTTGCCTTTTTTGTACCTTTTTGCCTTTTATTTTGCCTTTTTTGCTTGTTTTTAATGCCTTTTTGCCTGCCTTTTTTGAGGTTTTATTTAGCCTAACTATCCTGTCTCTAATTATTACCAATGATGTGGCACTCGTTGTCGACGTTTTGGAACCGCTGTTTTCCACCGCTTGACACCTGTCATTCGGCAACCTGTTGCATCCTTGTACAGCTGTATTCTTCATAAAATTTCAATTGTGGCTTCAAATCTTCACAAATATTCCACAAAAATCGAGATAAAGGCGATCGGCAATCGTTATACGAAAGTTTGTTGGCAAATTTCCCCCAATTTGAACCAATCTCAGAAAATTTTATAACTAACCTCAAATCCGGGCAAGTAAAATTATTTCATTTAAAATTCACGAAATTTGAATTTATTCTTCTAAATATTTAATTGTAGGCGCGTAAACGTTGCGATTACAAAACCGTGCTAGACCATGTTGTTATGGATAAAAACATCCCTTAATCTGTGATAAATTATTAAATACGAAGCTGAATCCCATTTCTGTTTCACCACAATATATTGTCGTGATGCACAGCTCAATAACACCCCTAATTATAGTCAGCGGTGAAACCTCGCTTAATGACTCGTGTCTAGAGACAGTATATTTTGTTTTTGATCCTGAATCCTTACGCATGCGCATTTGTTTCTTTTTTGTACTTCAGAAAATCAAATGTAATTTTGACAGCTGTCAAATTACGTCAAAGTAGACGTTTATTATTTAAATTATATCCTTCTATAATAATAGACCGTATACGATAATACTACTAATTGTTTAGTAGTTTCAGTGTGAAATTTGTGATTACAAATGTAAATAAAAGGACAATTATTAAAAAAATCACTTTAAAACTCATACAGGCGAAAAGTTTTTTTTTTTTAATTTTTTATTTTTTTAAATTACCACATTTAAATTATTTCCTTCTACAATAAACTGGCGTTCATAATAATTTATATAATATATTAATATAAATCTTTAATTTAATTTTTAAATTAAAAAGTTAACAAATTAATTATTTAATATAGTATAACCTAAAAATAAAATTGCTCAATATTTTTAATTACTAATATTAATATGTATACATGATATAAAGGAAAACTGGTATAATTATTATGTATGAAACTTTAAACCTCCCTAATGTGCACATTTTTTTATTGTCACAAAAAATTATATACTTAAAAACGGCTGTTCGCCTGTATGAGTTTTAAAGTGATTTTGTTAATAATATTGTCCTTTTATTTACATTTGTAATCACAAATTTTACACTGAAACTACTAAACAATTAGTAGTATTACCGTTTACGGTCTATTATTATAGAAGGGAATAATTTAAATAATAAACGTACTACTTTGACGAAATTTGACAGCTGTCAAAATTACATTTGATTTTCTTAAGTACAAAAAATAAACAAATGCGCATGCGTAAGGATTCAGGATCAAAAACAAAATATACTGTCTCTAGACACGAGTCGCTTAATGTGGTCCACTTCAACAAAATAGGTCCGGCTAGCTTTAAGTCAGGTTTACATATCTGAGGCCACAATATCTGCAGGTTGTAGGTTTCAGCGATATTAAGCAAATCAATAGGCACAATAAATCATAAAGTAATTTATTCAAATGACTCAAAAACAAATGTGAATCAATTTTGGACGTCCTTGACACAATCGTCAAGCGATTTTCAATAGGTGTATCTGATGTGTAGAAACATCCAATAAAGAGTATCATTTATGTACAACACTTTAGCTATACTTTTATTAGATGTTCCATAAATGTGCAATACTGTAACATCAATAAAGAAAATTTTACAACAATGGTGTTTTTATAAAATAATGTTCAATTTCTTACTCATGAAAATTTTGTAGTTGATACTTATTACGAAGCACCCAGTACATCAGACCGTACGCCGCTGCTCAGCATTAACTTGACATGATGACGTCCAGTTGGTAAAAACGGTAGCGAATTAACATCTGTGTTGATCCAGAAACCTTTCCATTTATCCAAATAAAAAGTGAAGTGAACGTGTGGAAATCGTCCAGTGTAGTGTTCAAACCTCGAATGTCGGTTTAAACAAATCTTTCCAAATTCGTAAGCAAATCGGAACCAAAAAACATCTGGCAGGAAAAATTAACCTCCAAATTCCACATGTGATTCTTTTAAACCACCAAAATTAACGAATATCTACTTATTCGGTGCGTACAATGAAATTTGATTTGTGTAATTGTACAAATCATCGAAATTAAACTTCTAAATGTAATTTCAGATACGAAATTATCCAAAAAGCAAAATGGCATCAATAGAGTCGAATATTGCTTGCGCCCACAAAGTACACGTAAAAACGTTGATTTACGAAATAATACGTTTCAAAAATAACTCACGCTTATCTCCTATCGCTGGTATAATGGTTTTTGTGACTACAAAAACTCCCAAAAATGGTCTTCTTGGGTAAAATTGCGAGGTAATTTTTGCAACCCCATGAAATGCATCGTCTTCATCAACGGTCGGCGCAAGACAAGGCCTCGCCGCAAAATTGGCTTCATAGTTCAAAATACCATCATAATAAAATAAAAATTAGCAATAAAATCGTAAGTGTGCGCCACATTTTTTACCGCCACAGTTCAAATATCACTTTTCACTTTCAGAATAAAAATCACATTCCACATGAGTTAAAACACCACAAATTCTCAAGAAAAATAGCAGTCTTTAAGAAATATCAACTTTGTATCGTTTTGTGTGTTGGAAGTAACAAAACAATCGCTTCCGTCATCTCAAAATTGCTTCAAAATTAAAATGTTTACAATCGACAAAATTTAAATTTAACCAAAATTACTATTTGCTCATTTGATCGACTTTTTCACACTTCAATATGTATTATACATTTCTCAGTACAAATTAAAACATCTAGGCAATGTACCTGTTTTATTCATTAAACGCTCGAGGGGGGGAGGGGCAAACATTACCCTGGAAAGACGTAAAATAAACGTCTACGCATGACGTCATTAGTATGTGACAAAAGACGTGAAATTCACGTGTAGCATATGACGTCATCGGTCCAAGACATTAGGAGGTCATTTTCACGTCACTTATCTCGTCACCCTGTGACCAATTTATAACGTCATTTTCACGTGTTTCTGCTAGCTGGGAAGGTCCAAAATGGATTTTTAGTCAATGGCCAATACAAGAAGATCGGGAACTAATACAAACTGAAGAAGAAGTGAAAGCTATTAAGGTTACGCTTATAGCAACAGATGAGAAATTTGATATTTTGGAAAAATATTCAGATTTTCATAAATTGCAAAGAGTAATAGTTTGAAATTTATAGAAATTTTAAGGAATAAACGAAATATGGAAAAAAAACAAGTCAAGCACTAACAGTGCAAGATTTGAGTAACGCAACTATTAAAATAATATCTATTATACAAAAGGAATCATTTCGACAAGAACTAAAAGAATTACAAAAGAATAAAAGGATTAATAGGAAAAGCGTATTGCTCAAGCTAAATCCGTTTTTAGATGACAACGGATTAATCAGACTATAGAGGGAAGATTAAAACATGCAACGATACCATATGAACATAAATGTCCATGCATATTACCTTACGCGCACCACGTAACACAGTTGATAGCCAAAAGGGAACATGAAAGGTTATTACATTGTGGGTCAGAACAATTAATAGCTTCGTTAAGGACAAACTACTGACCACTTAGCGGTAGACGTCTTGCAAGAAAAATTACACACAATTGCATTACATGTTTTAGAATAATCCAATACCTGCAAAGCAAATGATGGGATTATTATCACGTGATAAATAATTTGAATGTACTTTGTTTTGTTGCAAATTAAATGGACTTTAAGAATATCTATAATTTGTTGGTGGTAAATAATTCCAACGGACAAATAAATTGGTTTATTGGTGAAGTGGTAGTTGCGGGAAATTACGCCAGTAAGTGCATTATTATTAAGTTCTTACGTATTTTGTAATTAATTTTTGTGTTTGCTAGGATTGACTATGACTCCCTCACGCAATAAATGGGTTGAGGATGATCTGAAAGTGCATTGATCAATGTGAAATCAAATACCATGTCGGTGAAAAAGGCATCGGAAACTTATAACATTCCAAGAAGAATTTTGCGTCAATATATTGAAAAAAACCTTGATATGAAAGGGCGAGTAGGTAGAAAACCAGTTCTAATTGTTGAGCAAGAAAATGAGTTATGTGTTAGAATTAAAATACTTGCTGATGTAGGGTATCTGTTGACGTCAAAAAGCCTAATGTTTATCGGTTCTGTAAAGAAAATTCAATTCCAAATCCTTTTAATACAACACACGAAACAGCTGGCAGATATTGGTTTCAAGGTTTTATGACCAGAAGAAAGGACCTATCGATAAGAAAGTGTCAAAATCTAAGCCCAGCGAGGGCTTAAAAATTTAAATCCTTTCATTGTAAAAGACCATTTTGAATCATTGCGACAGGTAATGATAAAGCATGATTTTTTTAATAAACCCCAATCTATCTATAATATGGATGAAAAAGGTTGTCGTTTAAATCTGCACAAAGAGCCACAAGTTTTAGCCCAAAAAGGTGCCCGAAGGGTGCACATAGTAGCACCGGAGATGGCAAAAATGTTGCAATTGTATCCTGCGGTAATGCAGTGGGGAATGCAATACCACCAATGCTCTTGTTCAAGGTTCAACGTTTTAAAAAGGAATGGTTGCTGGATACGCCACCTGGAACTGCAGCTGAAATGACACCGAAAGGCTCCATGACAATTACCACTTTTATAAAATGGTTGCGCCATTTAGCTAAATATAAAAGTCCCGGACCTGCTCTACTAATTTTCGATGGTGCGGCTAGCCATTTAGATTATTCCATTGTCAACGAAGCAGAAAGATGTCAGATTGTGTTGTATTGTCTGCCCAGCAATACTACACACGAGCTACAGCCTCTCGATAAAGCTGTGTTCCGGGCGTGTAAAAAAATGTTTTTACAAACTATCGCTTTAGGTGAGTATTCGGTACAGGGCTGACTAAAAAAAAAGGGAATGATGGAATGATAAGTGGTAATGAACGCAATAATAAGATGAGTAAACCATCCATTCGAGAAGACAAAGATAATGATAAAACGTTTCTTAAAGAATTTTTTGATAGTTTATCTAAGGTTCCATCACATTATGGACATTTAAATTCAACAAAGTTGTATTTTGAGACTATTATACATAGTATAAATCAACTCTTTAACTTATATAAAGAAAAATGCGAAGAAGGAAATAAATCACCATTATCGAAAACGTCATTTAACAAAATGTTTGAATCTATGAACTTGTCAATTCACCCTATTAAGAAGAACAAATGTGATTTGTGCACACGACATGAGGTTGAACAATTTTCCGATGAGGCTTGGAATACTCAATACAAATACATTTGTTCAAGCAAGTTAGTGCAATTTTTTTCAAGCTCAAACTTTGCTGTCACAATTTTACTGTATACGATACAATTACCCATAAGGCAAAGTGTTTCTGGTTTGGACATACTCAGATGGAGTGTGACTCTGTACATAGTTGTATAGAAAGACGGGCAAAAGGACGTGACATTCATATACCTAGTGACTATGTAAGAATTACACAAGAAGCTAGAACCAAGCCTTTTGCATATGAAGTGAGGTGTATGCAACATACCGATTGGTAATTTACCTTCCCAGACCTGGGAGAGACGGTCGGAACATAGTGGTCATGTGAGTTGACTATGAACGCTAAATACCCGGTTCGAATCCGAGTGAAGTAAGAACTTTATTCTGGCCGTCTCTCTGGTCCTCCAGGTTGGGGTTTCTTCGTCGGGCTGGCTCCCCGTCGTAGGTAAAAAAAAATGCAATGCTGTGAATGCCATTTGATATTAAAAGTTAATATTATAAATGGTCAGCCAAGACCCATCAGGGTTGTAGCGCTACACGATAGATAGATAGACCTGGGAAGGTAAATAATTTAATTGTAGCTAAATTTCTATGTTAATTTGTGTTTTTAGGTTGTTCATGATCTTGTGGTGACTGACCTTAAAGCGATCAAGTATTCGCCAGAGGAGGCAGCAGAAATAACTGGCTTAAACTTTCAATTTATTTATCGTCTAAAAGTAATCATTGAAAACATGGACACCGCAAAATTATATGTTGAAAAATACGCTTGGCATCCATTGACACCTATATTGCATTAAAGTTTAGTTCATGAACCCATCATTGTGGAGCATGCTCTGCTACCTATAGGTCTACTGTCGGAAGAGGCGGCAGAGGCTAGAAACAAACACTTTCTACTTTACAAAACTATGCTAGAAAGTTTTCGAGGACAGCTTGCAACCAAGACGTTTTTAATAGGCTACCTCACTCAGATCCTCTCCTCACTGGAATGAGACAAATTCCAAGAAAAACATCGAAGCCATTTTTAAAGGAAACTTTAGATATGTTGCTTGGATTAGAGATACCAGTAAGTTTAAGTGTAAGACAGAATAAAGAAGAGCAAGCACATTCAGACAAAAAAGACAAAGTTTGGGATGACGAAAGTATTCTGTCAGATGAAGAAGGAAACAAATGGGTGCTAAAAATAAAAGAAGATGGTTCGTACCTCGGTTCGTACAAAGTGAGATTGGTCGATCGAGGTTTTCAACAAATACAAGGAGAATTGATTATCAGAAAACTTACAGCCCTGTAATAACTTTGCAGCTGAACAAAATTCAAAGTTAATAAAATTTGATATTAAAACTGCTTTTTTATATGGAATGATAGACGAAGAAATTTACATGAAATTACCACAAGGTTACGAAGATAACAATTAAGTATGTAAATTAGAAAAAACGTTATATGGATTAAAACAAGCATCAATGAAATTTAATGAGACATTCACGAATTTTCTTAAAACTTTAGGAATGGAACAAATAAAATCCAAAAGATGTATTTTTAAAACAAACTACGGTGACATAATACTTGCAATTATGTTGATGACGGTTTATTAATAGGTCAAGATGAAACCAAGATGAAAATGTTTTTAAAAACATTTTTAACTTTGTCTGAGTATCATATTTTTAAAAAATATGGTACCGTCAAAGTTATTGAAAAAGATTGGAAACCTTATGACTGGAAAAAGGAAGCCAAGTCATTTATAAAAACTGCAGTCCAGCTACACTTCAAGATAAGCCATTCTAAAAGAATTTTATTATACAGAGGTCAACTAAATCCAATAAAATCCTTGTTAAGGGCGAAGTTGCATATAATGCTGATATTGGAGTTCCTAAAATAATAGCAAATCACGGAAAATCAGTATCAATGGTTCAACCAAAAGCAATAAAAATAGGAGTCAAAGTAAATGATCAAAAATTGAAAGATGTAACAAACATTTTGTGTTTGCTTTTATGTACTATTCACCCTTTTGATAATTTATAAATTAAAAAAAGAAACGGCGATTTCTAGTGTATGATGTAGTCACAGTAAAAAAAATGCCTCTACTGAAAATTGACACGACTTGGAGACGTCCGCCTTTGTAAATAAGACTCCTCATATGGTCCGATAGCTGTATTGCCCAAAATCGCAATAGTTATCTTTCTTGGGCCTTGCAAAATTTTTTGAAATCGGACTTCATTAAAAATCTTACATCAATTGAACATCTGAACCTGGTCATGGCAGCATTCAAGAAATTGATTCAGCCCATAGTTGTATCGAGAGATACATAAAAAATTTAGAAATTTGGACACCAATGAATTTATTCAAAATTTTGATTCATATGCCATCCTCTTGCAAGTTACGTTTTAAAGTGCTACAGATGCAAGAGAAAGACTATTTGGCCTATGAGAAAGCTTCTAAAGCTCTGTCGCACTCCAACCAAATTCCCAATTTGCAAACCAAACAAACCGGACATCGCAATTTTAGAATTGAAATATTTCTTCAACTACAGCAGTTTCACGAATTTGCTTTTGTGTACTATTCATCCCTTTGATAAATTTATAAATTAAAAAAGAAACGGTGATTTCTAGTGTATGATGTAGTCACAGTAATATTTTCTTTATATTTCTTTTTGTTATTATTATAATCATTTTTGTAACTTTTTAAATATTAATTATTCCATATTATAATTATTTATTCTCATTCGTTTGGTTTGATTTTGTCTTGAATATTTTAAAAGTAAAAAGATAGGCAAGTTATTTTCAACCAAGTGCTAACCCCGCTTTGAGTTTAACTGTTTCATGTGATTGAGCTAGCCGTAAAATATTTAGGTTTTCAACTTAACATTGTCGCCCATAAGTGGAGCACTTGTACTGAGAATAGCTTTCCGTGTGGGTAAAGATAAAAATTAATCAAAATGGAGGTAGAATATTTAACTTCTAGTGAAATCAATTATGAACTGCAAATTCGAGATTTCGAGATGAGAGAAAAATCCAAAAACAGCCAGTCTGTAATTCTTTATGATTATGCTTGTAATTGCTGTGCTCATATTATTTGAAATAAATCTTTTTTAAAATTCGAACCTCGTGTCACTCTCACAAGTAGGCGTATTCAATTGCGTACTGCATTGTTAGATAACGAACCCCTAATTGCAAATCCCTATAGTTGGCAAGAAAGTATTGCCGAATTAAAACAATCATTGGCGGAATTAAACGTTTCTTTAGAAAAAGAATTAACGCATGATCAGATTGAAAGGTTAGAATCGAAAATAGATCACATTTCTAAAAGAATAAGTAATACAAGTACGGTAGATGACGCAAATAGAACTATTATAATAGAGAGTTTAAAAGCGCAATTAAAAATAGCCGAAAAAACCCTTACCGAAAATGAAAATAATTCATTTTTTCGCCCAAAGTTAGAACCGATAGAAGACAAAAATATCAAACAAGTCCCTAATATAATTATTATAAGTGGAAATTTACACCTTTTTCGGGAATTAAAGATACTAGAGGTATAGATACGTTCTTAGAAGAAATAGATGAACTCAAAACTGCCCGTGGAATAAATAACGAACATTTATTTTTAAATGTAATTGAACTTTTCAGTAACGAAGCTAGAGTTTTTTGTAAAAATGCGAAATGCAAAGTATCTAATTGGTTAGATTTTGTAAAAATTATAAGGATGGAATATTTGCCATCGGACTATCAAAGCCAGCTGGAAATTCAATTACAAAATTTAGTTAAAAAACCCGACAAAAATATGTTAGAATATATAGTTAAATAACCAACAAGTTGACCACACAAAGAAACCATTGCTTGCAGCTGCATAAATAGTAAATACGTGATAAGATAAATTTGTAACATTAAGATGCTAATGCATCTTTGGTCGTTATCAAAATAAACAATATTCTGTACGATTATAACAAACCACCCATTTTCTTGTAAACTGTTAGATAAGTAAAGTTATATAAAGGGATGTAACACCCAAAAACAGCCAGTCTGTAATTCTTTATGCTTATGCTTGTAATTGCTGTGCTCATATTATTTGAAATAAATCTTTTTTAAAATTCGAATTATTGTATTACGAATTTAATTATATAAATGAGGTCGAATCTTTGAGTCGAAAATTGGAACGGAAAGTATCAGAGAGTGAATTAATACAAATAATTCAAAGCGGGGTTCAAATTTATTTTGCAAATATTTTAGTAGCCAATGAATACCATTCATTATCTGAATTACGTAATAAATGTAAACATATCCAGGAGATAAAAGATCACGATTTAAAAGTTAAAACACTAGCTCCTAAAAATGCATATTTACCTACAAAAACATTTGCTAAATTAAAAATAACAACATGCACCTGTAAATTCCCCCAGTGTATATTCTACCTTACCTGACAAAAATGAAAGGAAGTTAACTTGTTGGAATTGCCACCAAAACAATCATACGTATGTAAGTTGTAGAGAAAAACGAAATATTTTTTGTTATGGTTAATACTAACCATAACACATATTACACATACCTACTACATGGATAATATTATTATACAAACTAAACTGACAGATGTGACCCCGCAGGCTGCATTGTCCAACAAAGGTGCGTCCGTTCAGGATGTCCTTAATCCACAAAACTCCGAAGCCAGGAAGGGAACGTCCGATAAGGATGTCGACGGTTACACTGAGGGGCCTCGCCCTAAAAAGCGTAAGATCTGCGGTGCGGAGAAGAAACGTCGTAAAAAGGTCAAACTACAGCAGGCGGCTGCTGAGGCAGCTGGCCAGCAAGACACCGTGACCGAGCATGAAAGGGCTGGGCTGTCCAAACCTACGGGAGAGGAGAGCACTCCCTCGGGGTCAGGTACGGGGAAAAAGACGCCAGCGAAGAGGGGGAAATCCAAACCCTTTCAAAAGTATGACGCTAAGAAGAGGGTAAGGTCCACGGACTCTCGGCCATCGCCCCAGGGCAATCAGGGGAAGAGGGCTAAGATGTCTGCGCCTAAGTCCAAACCAACGGATCGCCTGTGATGACGAGGGTTCCCTGAAGTGGCTACAAGCAACCGTTGCTGGACTTCCGCAGTTGTGGGAGGGGGCAAGGCTAGAGGTAGTTCAGGTGGATGACCTGTCTAAGCTGTTCAAGGTCACCCTCTGGATTCCGGGGAAACCTGAGCCTACTGGAGAGGTGATAGGGCGGCTTAGGACTCAGAACCCCTGGGTTAAAATTAATGAGTGGTGTACCTTCTATGACGCCGACAAGAGCGACCCCTTGGGGAAACTCATTGTCTTTGGTGTCAGTGAAGGGGATGCAGTGGCACTCAAAGCAGGGAAGGAAAGGTTGAGCTACAGGTTCTCAAGCATCCGAGTTAAGGTACAGCGCATTGACAGCGCAGTACCGACACAAACGGTGGAGCAGGTGACTGCAGAGCTTGACCTCATGGGGATCCATGGGGACTCTCAGGCGGAGGATACCGCTCCACCACAAAATCGCACCACGGAGGAAGCCTAATGGCCTCCAAGCATAATAATGGTATTCCATACCTCCAGAAAGGTATGGAATATAATAGCCTTTCAAGAATAAATGAAATTAAAGGAGATGCATTACGCCATAGCAGAAAGATGGGCAAAGATAACCGCCTCTAAAGAACTCTCAATTACTACGAAATGCATGTATAAAAATATGTCATCAAAGGAGTCGAAAATATAGAAGAGATAAAACACCATTAATTTTGAATGACTTTCACATGTAACCCACAGAGGGTCATGCGGGGTCAACAAGGATGTACAATACGATAAAACAATATTATTTTTGGACAGGCTTGAAACACGATATCGATAATTTCGTTAAAAGATATGACGATTGTCAAAAATTTAAGTATTCGAAATCAAACATAGAACCTAGGTATGTCGATTATACAACAACGGCATCACATATGTGTTTCAAAAAATTTATTTAAATTTAGTAGATCCTTTTGAGGAAGACGTAGCGGGAAATCGTTATATTTTAACAATCCAATGTGAATTATTGTGAATTATCTAAATTTATCGAGGGTTTTTCGTTACCAAACAAATAATCTGCCACTGTTGCAAAATCTTTTGTCTACAATTTCATATTACGATATGGACTTCCAGAGAAAATAGTAGTAGATCAAGGAAAAGAATTTTTAGCTTTAACTTTTAAAGAAATTTGTAGTTTATTAAAAATTAAGATTAAATTTGACAGCTTACCATCACGAAACGTTAGGTTCACTAGAAAATTCACACAAATGCTTAGGCGCGTATTTAAAAATGCAAATATCACAGCATCCAAACGATTGGAGCAATTCAGTGTCATATTGGTGTTTCACGTATAATACAACCGTGCATACTGAAACGAAAATAATATACTCCATACGAATTAGTTTTCGGGAAAAAATGTACCTTCCCAAGTAGCACACAACTTCCTGCATTCTAAAAATAGAATTAAGCCATATTATGATCATAAATTATAATAAAGCAGGAAGTTATAAACATTTTTTAATATTTTATCGAGGTGACATGTAGTAGAATGAATGTATACATAGATTTTATTATATTTGTAAGTAAGCATTTTAATAGGAAGTTGCAAGTAAATAAAAAATGCATACGCTTAAAAATATTATATATTACGTGTTAGTTATAGTTAAGGTTTTGAAATAGAAAGGAGGAATTTATAATGTAGTGAATTAGATTGAATAAATTTGAGAAACCATAAAAGGTAAATTCTATTATTTGAAATAAATAACAAGTAAGATTATTGAACTAGGTAGTAGCCTCGAGACAAGCAGCTACGAATGAAACCTCAAATTCGTCTGGTAGTCTGTGAACAGAGGACAAACGCAGGCTGCAAGGGGTGGTTCCCCAACGGTTGCTCCTACGACTGGTCATACGGTGGTCATTCGATCGATCATAAAGGCAAAATAAAAACCAAGAAATAGAAGAGCACTATATTTACTTTGATGGAATTACGTTTAAATTTAATTCAATTGTAAGTTGTATCGATTCTTGGTTTAAAATATTTTTTGCTGTACGATTACAAGTGAAATATGGGGCGACTCCAGATTCTTATAGATGTATATGTGAAAAATTCAATGTTGGAAAAGCAACCACTTTAATATCGGTTCGAAAAGTCGTGAAGGATTGATTGTAGTTCCGATTTTCATTGTATGGCCTGATGAACAGCGAGCAGTACAAATATGGGAAGAATTTTCTTCGAGTAGAAATTTTCCTAAAGTAATTGGCGCCATTGATGGTATGCATATTAGAATACCTGCACCACGTAATGATCCCATATCATAATGTTAATCGAAAGGGATATCACTCAATACAATTATTACAGGCTGTTTGTGACAACCAATGTAGATTCACACATTGCTGTGTTGGTTCAGTGCACGATCAACGAGTACTTCGTTTATCTGATTTAAATGAATAATTCAATGACGACACAAAATTTACAAGCAACTGCCATATGCTAGGCGATGCTTGCTGCATCCTTACAAGGAGAATGTTCATTTAACTGAAAAGCAGAAGAACTGCAATTTAGACAATATAAAAATTTTGAAATTTGGTGCAAACAAATTAATGTCCAAAGCACATCAGAAAATGTTATGCTTGCGTATTTCGAGATGTTCAGCAAGAATAAAAAATCATCCACATTATGGTCTTCTTATGCAATGAAATTTTAGAATTAGACCATAGTAATCGTTTCATACAAGCTGATGACAAAATATACTTAGCAATAAAAGTGAGTAATAATTTTTATGTGCAATCATATGAAAAATTTTCTATGAAATTCTTTTTCAATTTAGGTTGTCTTATATTAATGGGCTACAATGGTGCTTGTAACCAATATTTAACAAAGAGTTAACCAATGTCAGTAGATGACATTGAGTGTAAAATTTGGCGTTAGTTGTAATATAAATTGTAAGTGAACATAGTAAGTCGAGACTATTCGTTTAATCATGTTTGAAACAAATGAAGCAATACCTGGTCCTTCCACACCAGCAGAAAGTGAAGATATATATTATATTGTGAGCAGCTCTTTCGTCAGAATAATCTAATTGCAACAGAAGCTTCCGAATTTATTACTGAAGAAGATATGCACTTCGAAGAAGAAATATACCAAAATACTCTAAAAATGCTAGCGGAAAAGAAAAATGTGGTAGAATTTAATTTTTGTGGAAGAACAAGACGACAACAATAAATATGAAACTATCCAACTATCTAATATTAAAGACGAGCCAGTTGAAAAAAAACAAAAGTACATGTTTCACTGGATGACAAAATAAAGATTGTGAATTTAGCAAAACAACATACAAAATGGAGGAGCTTAAAAACTCTTCAACATATTAAAGGAGGACACCAACTCAAATCAAAGAGAGATTTGAAAAATGGGAAGAGCATGTTAAAAGTGGTGGGACCCAAGTGGAAAAATATGCCACAATTGACTCATGAGTCAATGATCGATTCGTAGAAGCTCGAGAAAGCAACCAATCGGTATCAACGAGAAACTTACAACAGTGGGCTTTTTCAGTACATTTCCAGATTTAGATTTTAAATCTTCCGACAGTTGGGTTCAGAGCTTCAAAAGAAGACATCGAATTCGCCAGAGAAAAATTACTAAATTTGTGTCGGAGAAAGAAACCGCTACAGTGGAGGAAGTTCTTGCACATGAATTTCGATTGCAAACTAGGGCCATTACACCAGATTTCGTCATTAATACTGACCAAACAGGTGTATATTTTAGTATCTCTTGATCAATAATAATATAGTATAGTAATTCATACACATAATACACAATACTTATGTTAGAATAATTATTTACAGGATGAGGATGCCAATACCAGTCAGTTTATACTATATAGAACACTTGCTGCACTAGGATCAAACGTAGTTACAGTGAAATAAAAAGACATGAATAAAGTGACACATTCCTATACGGCACAATATGCTATGTGCCTTTCTAGTAAACTTATACCAACTGTTTTTGTTTGTCTGCAAGAAAGCACTGGTGCATTTGGACCGACGCGACGGTAAAACAATATGTAGAAGAGTATGCAGAAAAATACAAAAATGTAATTATTACATCTTCAAACTCCGGCAAACTCATCACTTCATTGTATAAAGATTTTTTAACCAAGGTGCTAAAAACCCATATGTGGGCGAACACCAATTTTTCTTATTGATTCATGGGGAGGGTTAAAGAGACCGGATTTGTACGACGAGGTATTTCAAAATGAAGAGGGTCTGCCAACATGTAGTATCAAGGTCATTCCTCCTAAATGTACCCCATTATCGACGGGTAAAAAACTTGATTAAAAGAATTCAAAATTGTAGCTACCTAATTGAACAGAACAGAGAAATTACTTCCAGAGAAGATTGTATTAAAATACAATCAATTGTTCACCATCAATTATATGCACCAATATTTTTCAATATGCATGGTTTGCAGGCCAACTATGTGATGACAGAGAGGCGTTCTTGAACGTCAATTTAGTTTGTTTCACGGTGTAATCAAATGTAGGTTTTTTTTCGCCACCATAAGAGCAGTGCGCAAAGTAATCGGCCCTTTTGTCCTTTAAGCGAAGGAGGTCGTTACAAACATTATCCATGGTTATTTGCAGTAAAATCAAAAAATTACAAAAATAAGCACGCTAGAAATCATGCGTGTAGGATACACATATATGTATTGTGTGCTGCATAACCTACAATGCAATGTACGGTCGTATAACCATTAGTATGACGAAATAAACATCAGTTCCATCTGAGTCCTCTTTGATAAAACACCACATAACATGGCGCAGTCGGCAGTAACGTTAATCATTACACGTGCTTTACAGAAAACAAACAATTTAGTGATAAGTAAAATAAACAATTGAGTGAGAAGTGAAATAAACAATCTAGTGAGAGACAATAATTATTAAATAAATAAAAATGGAAGGTAAAATGCTAAAACCAATGGTCTTCTCTGGAAATCGCGTATAGGTCGGTGTTGTCTGTGCTGTAACAACACAAAGGTGTTACGATAGCAGACATTAAACAAATTCAATGCCTAATTTCATGAATGAAATTCAATTAGCATAGTAAGATGGTACAATCGTAGACGAGTGGTAGTGGTGCTAAGGATGTAAGTTCATGAGTAGATAAAAGCGTTATTATCAATCTATGGGAATAGAATAATCATGTATTTTTAGGTAGCAAACAAAGTAATTCGAATAACTTAGCAGCTGTACCAAATTTACGAAATAATCTGTCTTCTCACTCAAAGATACCTAGAGTAGGTGCTGAACAAGCTGCCGTTCATCGAATTGGAGAAACTACATCCCTTGCCGAAAAAATACTATTGTCAGAATTTGTCGCCGCTTTGAGTTTCAATTTAAATATTTCTTATCGCCGTCTTCATCTGTCATGCGCCTCGCAGCTGATCATGTGATCAGCTCGCTCGCGTGGTTCAGCCATCAGTACATAATATTATGTAGTTTTGTTAAAGTATGTAATGAATTTCCTCGATACATTCGTATCCATGATTTCTTGCTATAAAAATTAAATATTTTTCGATACAGTTGTGTTTAGTTTTTCATTCGAGCGTTGCTCCATGTTGGTTTATGTCGTACAAGCTAATTTCACTTCAACAATAATCAAGGGAAAATGATAATCCGCAAAGAATAAGTAATCTACAGTCCACTACGAAGAAGAAATAATAAAGCCATTTGAATTTTGCAAATAGCTACAGAAGTAATAATAATTAAGACCCTTCACATGTTTTTGGAGAGCACAAAGACTGTGAAAACATTGGGTATTTTAAATATGATAAAAAAGACAATGAACAAAATTTTGTGCCAACAATGATTACTTGTGGTTTATATGAAGAGCTGGAATAGGCTTGTTTGATCACTAACATGGATAACAATTTAGCCGACCAATATAATTCGATTGTAGCTATATCTTTCAATAGTAACGCAAGATATTATCGTGCTGTGATTTATAAATCCAAGAACGAAGCCGAGAAATTTGTATGAATTTAGAACTCTCCATTGCAATAAAGACTCTTCAGTCGGTTACTACGAAATGGTTTATGAACAGAGTAAAACCAAGAATAAAGAATTCATGTGTGAACATCTGCTCAATTCCATAAACCACGGCTTTGGAGATCATTCCCGCTGTAAAGAGTACTTTTGTAAATCTTATTTGGGGAAAATCTGCCAAAATTGACGAAATTAAAACTTTTTAAAATTTGTAGCAACGCTTCTTCAAAGTATAAATGTAAGTTGGGCAGTTGAATTAACTCCTAGAGCTAAATTCATGTATAAAGAAACAGTTCCATTAAAACGACAATTGATGAGACAAAAATTTAGCAATTCTTCCTATCGATAAAGATTACAATAAGTTAAATTGTGTCGAGATTTTGTAAATTTCAGTTGGAAAATACTGCAGAGAAACTTCATGGTAAAAGATTTTCTGATAACGATCAAGAGTTAGCTCTGGCACTCTTTAAACCAAGTGGAAATTGATAAACAAATTATCAATGCCACCAGGTATTAATGATCACATATTTAAAGTATTGGAAAGTGAAATTAGAATTTAGATCAAAGAATGAGAAAACTGGAAAATATTGGGTCTTAATGTTTGATATGTCCAAATTTCTCCTATGACCAAAAGGAAGATATTTTGCAATGTTTAGAAGATTTTAGAGATAGAAAGACCCAAAATGTAGCAAATCATGTACTTCTTGATTTTATAAAAATCAACTTCGAACTAAATGCAGTGCCAGGATCTGTCTAGCAGAATCCAGTGCTACCTTGTTCTTCTAAGTGGAGGAATTGGATACGGTCATTAGCGGAAAACTTTTCTATCTTGGAGGTAAGATTGTTTATTACCAATCTGCTAAAATATTTTAAAATCATCACATAGTACAATAAACTTTAATATAAATTGAATATTAATTAATCTCAATAATTGAAGTTTAATCATTTTACTTTTTTGGTATTATTATAGTTCGATCTATAATGGAATCTTATTTCATTATGGATTTCATTGCACTTATTTCTTTTCTTTATTTATTTTTTACTTATATTCTTTTTATTTATATTTTACAGGTAAATATTTTTGTTTATGTTTATCGGTGGTTTTCCTTTATTCTATTTTAATGCTACGCAACATAGAAGCAAAACGGAAGCAACCCGTTTATTATAACTTCATAAATGGTGCTAAAAATCATTCAGAAATTCAACGTACCTATTTTAAAATTATTGATAGAGAAACTGGGTTTGTCAACAATAATTATTATTTAATAAAAGATACTAGAGCAGATTATATAAGATTCATTTTTACCTAGTGTTTGCAGGTAAATTTTTTTGTTAAGTTCCAATCCGATTCAAATTTTAGTAATCACTTTAGAGAAACTGGCTACCCTTTACCTGATAATTTAACCCTCGAAATTCTGTATATTTGTAATAAAGGCCTTCAACTTTAAACATTTTCTAAATGTTATTTATGTAAGTATTGTACGTAGTTCTAAGAATTTTCCTTTTGTAAATAAGGAGTAAATGTCGCAAACTGCAGCGCTTGCGTGAGATATCAACTAAACATTGTCTACGCAGTTTTACAGTGAAACGTGTTGTTAGATGTTGTGTTTCTGTGGTTTTAAAGAATATTTTTTACAACCAGTTAACCAAGATGAGTGGCCCTAGTGATATACCTCATAAAACTACCTCAAGGGTATAAAATGCGACAAAAGGAACAAAAATGATATAATTGAAAGGTAAAGTAAATAAAAGTAGTTTTTGTACGGTGATAAGGTAGTTTTTGTTAATTTTTTAGAGTACCAATGTGCAAAGAAAATGGTGAGGAAATAGCGTTAAGTGTGGACAAGGCTATATGGGTGGCAGTTAAAGAACAACAATGCAGAAGTAGTGATTTAAATACTAGATCTAGTCATATCTATATTTTTCCTATAACGGGTAACTTTTTTTTATACATTTTGCAGTCAGTTAACGTCATAGTTAAATTATTTATATTGTAGGTTAGAAAAACTTTCCCTCACAAAATCCCAAGTTTTTCTGTTATGGATCAATTTATCATTATTTGGTGGAAACAGCATTCCTTGAAAAACCCAACAATGAAGTGCATTATGCCACAATAAAACCCACTACCAAGGGAAAGCAATTTTTTAAAAGTGGTCATATGACTAACTTGACTCTTACTAATAAAATCATTACTGCATCAAAAGTGATGTAATTGCTTCGATGACTAATGATATTAAATATATAAGGTTTTGGACGCTTCATGTGAATGTCGTGCGTCGCAAATGGACAAATGTTCTCTATAACTGGAGTACTTTTTGCATTGGAAGATTATGTAAACTTATTTGGAAACTCCGTTAGTTGCACAAGTCAACTATGTGCTTGGAATCGGGGGCGAAAGGAGAAATCTTCAACAGAAGTAATGAAGCGCCAATATTCCAATATTGTATGTAATACAGTATATTCTGTACTTGTGAATGAAGAAGAGTGCAGCAATAATTTATAAAATATTTGCAAAAATTCTCCAGATACAACTATGTGGGAACCTCTGTTGACGTACAAATATGAAAACTATGCTATCACCATTGATAGATTTCAGGTATTACAACAAAATAATATTATTATATTTATGTCTACAAAAAAGTTTGTTGTTCAATTCAATGTTCAAACAGAACAACAAACTCAGTCCACCAGGTGGAAAAAAATAAGGAAGATATTGATAACCGCTTCAGTTTGTACGAAATTTCTCATTATTAGTAATATTGATAAATTGCCCAAAAGTATTTACAAGTGTTGTATATACCCAACATGGAATAAATAACGAATCGAATGCACGGACTGCTTATTGCTTGAAAACTGGGAATACAATAAATCCAGTATATTCAGGCCTCTGAGCTTCGCCTGGTGGATTTGTTTATGATGAAACCATAAAATCATATGGACTATTAGAAATAAAGTGCCCATATGTTTTAAAAGATTATTTCCCTTATGAAACTGATACTTTCTACTCAGGAAAGGTGTAGCTGTTGCATTTCTGTAGATAGTGATTTAAATGTATTTATAAAGAAAGAGCATAAAGGCTGAAACAGAATGAACGCGCTCAAGGCTATACCAACGCCAACGTCGAGCAAACTTAACGCGAACGAAGATAAAAAATCTAACCTTAGTTCTCGCATGCTTCTCATGTCGTACGTACACCTCCTTTGTATATGTACTTCGTTAGATTTTGTTGTTTGTTATAATGGAAGGTGTATTGTGTGAATATTCGGTAGAAAAATTAATTGAGAGTGTAAGAGCTAGTAAATATCTGTACGATAAAAGAGATCCTTTATATAAAAATGTAATTAAGAAATCAAAGGTAGGAAATAGGCGACAGCATGGGCATTTCAGGTAAATACATTATTTTTAATTTTTATTGTACTATTGAGTTTAAAATGGATTATCTTTAGGAGATGATTGCTTTAGGCGATGGGAAAGCTTAACGGATCGTTATACTAGGAAAATAAAAAAAATTGAGGTTTTTGGAGGCGCTAGGATTTTTAGCCGACTTCAACAAACCGAGAACGTAAGGCATAACACAAATAATATGAATTAACAATATAGTATACGTTATTTTATAGAACTGTTAGAAATATGGAGCAGGTTTTGCAAGATGCTACGACTTCTTCTGAGCCCTCAACCCCCGAATACGTTTCCGAAACACCATCGGCTACGAGATTTAAAAAAAGGATAGCTTAGAAGACGTAAATAAAGCATTTACCGAAACTGCAAATGTTTTCAAAGCCAGCATGGAAAAAAATGACGGACGATGAGAAATTTGGCCAAACGGTGGGTTTATTAGTGTCGAACATAGAGGACACCTTGTTAAAAAACAATCAAAGGCACATGTGTTACAATATTTGTCAAATGTAAATATGCAACAGTACGAATAAATAATAGAGTCGGGACCCGTTCAACAGTAAGATACAATAAATGTATTTTCAAAATACGCTGCGTACTCACATGTATTGACAATAATATGTTAACATATTTTAAAATCAACACTTATAAGGTATACTTTAATATAAATAGTATATTAATTAAACAATAATAATAAATAATTCTCAATAATTAAACCTTAATCATTTTTCTTTTTTTGGTAGTATTATTATAGTTCGATTTGTAATGGAGTGTTATGTGATTACATTTATATGTTACGCAACACAGAAGCAAAATGGATGCAGTCCATTTATTACAACTTCATGAATTGCCCTACAAATCATTCTGAAATTCAACGCATTTTAAATTATTACTAGCAAACTGGCTAAAATTGGTTTGTTTGTCTGTGCAACAGTTTGTGATCAGGGCACCAATAATTCATCAGCGATTGACAATTTAATAACATATACTAGAGCAGATTGCGCACAGGTCTTAAGCCAGAGATTTGCTTCTGCGATTCTTAATAATTACCACCGAAAATATGTGAATTAATCGTTTATATTTAGTCGAAAACTTTGCATACATTGTTTTTATTTAGAAATTACTGGCGGAGATCATGGTGAAATAAAGTTGAAAGCAGAAGCATCACAAACTTCAATATTTTTTTGTATTATAATAATTCAGTTAATAATGGAAACTTATTTAATATTATGGATTTTATTGCGCTAATTTCTTTTTATTTATATTTTACTGGAAAATATTTTTGTTTATTTTGTTTATCGGTTGCTATTATTTATTTTGTTTCAAATTATCAACGACAAAATAGACAACTGTTAAATTTAAATGATGGATATTTTAACTTTAGTACAGAAGCAAAATGGAAGCAGTTCATTTATTACAACTTCATAAATGTTGCTCAAAATCATTCAGAAATTCAACGTATTTTAAAATTATTGATAGAGAAACTGGTTAAAATTGGTTTGTTTATCTGTGCAACAGTTTGTGATCAGCACACCAATAATTCATCAGCGATGGACAATTTAATAACAGATACTAGAGCAGATTGCGCACAGGTCTTAAGCCAAAGATTTGCTTCTGCGATTCTTAATAATTACCACCGAAAATATGTGAATTAATCGTTTATATTTAGTCGAAAACTTTGCATACATTGTTTTTATTTAGAAATTACTGGCGGAGATCATGGTGAAATAAAGTTGGAAGCAGAAGCATCACAAACTTCAATATTTTTTTGTATTATAATAATTCAGTCAATAATGGAAACTTATTTAATATTATGGATTTTATTGCGCTAATTTCTTTTTATTTATGTTTTACTGGTAAATATTATTGTTTATTTTGTTTATCGATTGCTATTATTTATTTTGTTTCAAATTATCAACGACAAAATAGACAACTGTTTAATTTAATTGAGGAATATTTTTATTTTAGTAAAGAAGCAAAATGGAAGCAGCCCATTTATTATAACTTCATAAATGTTGCTCAAAATGATTCAGAAATTCAACGTATTTTAAAATTATTGATAGAGAAACTGGTTAAAATTGGTTTGTTTATCTGTGCAACAGTTTGTGATCAGCACACCAATAATTCATCAGCGATGGACAATTTAATAACAGATACTAGAGCAGATTGCGCACAGGTCTTAAGCCAAAGATTTGCTTCTGCGATTCTTAATAATTACCACCGAAAATATGTGAATTAATCGTTTATATTTAGTCGAAAACTTTGCATACATTGTTTTTATTTAGAAATTACTGGCGGAGATCATGGTGAAATAAAGTTGGAAGCAGAAGCATCACAAACTTCAATATTTTTTTGTATTATAATAATTCAGTCAATAATGGAAACTTATTTAATATTATGGATTTTATTGCGCTAATTTCTTTTTATTTATGTTTTACTGGTAAATATTATTGTTTATTTTGTTTATCGATTGCTATTATTTATTTTGTTTCAAATTATCAACGACAAAATAGACAACTGTTTAATTTAATTGAGGAATATTTTTATTTTAGTAAAGAAGCAAAATGGAAGCAGCCCATTTATTATAACTTCATAAATGTTGCTCAAAATGATTCAGAAATTCAACGTATTTTAAAATTATTGATAGAGAAACTGGTTAAAATTGGTTTGTTTATCTGTGCAACAGTTTGTGATCAGCACACCAATAATTCATCAGCGGTGGACAATTTAATAACAGATACTAGAGCAGATTGCGCACAGGTCTTAAGCCAAAGATTTGCTTCTGCGATTCTTAATAATTACCACCGAAAATATGTGAATTAATCGTTTATATTTACACTGAGAAAAAGGTTTCTTTGTAATAAATAAAATTTATTTGGAGTAAATAAATGGTAGATTTGGAATGAGAGAAATAAATATTTGTTTAATATAAACAAAGCATTTGTTTGACCAATATCTTTACAGTAAATTTATATTTATTAAATATTAAGTTTTGGGAGTGTTACAGAAACAAAATATTTATTAAATATAAATTTATATTTATTAACTATTAACTTATGGGATTGTTAGAGAAACAAAATATTATTTCAACATATTATATTATTCAACTCTTTCTTTTAGATTGGGATTATTTTTTTTTATTTATCATTTTAATTATTTTAATTATATTTTCCTATCAGTGCCCTTCTTCGGAATATTGTAGCATCAAACTCTTGTGAATCTGAAAATTAAAAATTTCTGATCTGACCAAGATTCGAACCCGTGACGAATGCTTTGAACGTTGCGCGAGACTAACCATCGTAACCACACACCTATGGAGGTGTGTATGTAAAATGACACAAAGTACACCCTGTGCAGGTATACGATCCAGGTATACTACCCAGGTATATACTTTACTAATACCTGGATTATAATTAGTACCCAATACAAGTATTATTCATAGTTAACAAATCATTTGCTTGCCAAAAGAATATTTGTTAATATTAACACAATGTGCCCAAATAATCAAATAAAGCATAATGTTGAGACAAATTTACTAAAAATTTTATAATAAACTTATCGCGTTTAATATTATTATACCGAATGTTATATTAAATAAACTACCTCAAATAAATCTACTGCTTAATAGTTAACAAACCTTTTTCTCAGTGTAGTCGAAAACTTTGCATACATTGTTTTTATTTAGAAATTACTGGCGGAGATCATGGTGAAATAAAGTTGGAAGCAGAAGCATCACAAACTTCAATATTTTTTTGTATTATAATAATTCAGTCAATAATGGAAACTTATTTAATATTATGGATTTTATTGCGCTAATTTCTTTTTATTTATGTTTTACTGGTAAATATTATTGTTTATTTTGTTTATCGATTGCTATTATTTATTTTGTTTCAAATTATCAACGACAAAATAGACAACTGTTTAATTTAATTGAGGAATATTTTTATTTTAGTAAAGAAGCAAAATGGAAGCAGCCCATTTATTATAACTTCATAAATGTTGCTCAAAATGATTCAGAAATTCAACGTATTTTAAAATTATTGATAGAGAAACTGGTTAAAATTGGTTTGTTTATCTGTGCAACAGTTTGTGATCAGCACACCAATAATTCATCAGCGGTAGACAATTTAATAACAGATACTAGAGCAGATTGCGCACAGGTCTTAAGCCAAAGATTTGCTTCTGCGATTCTTAATAATTACCACCGAAAATATGTGAATTAATCGTTTATATTTAGTCGAAAACTTTGCATACATTGTTTTTATTTAGAAATTACTGACGGAGATCATGGTGAAATAAAGTTGGAAGCAGAAGCATCACAAACTTCAATATTTTTTTGTATTATAATAATTCAGTCAATAATGGAAACTTATTTAATATTATGGATTTTATTGCGCTAATTTCTTTTTATTTATGTTTTACTGGTAAATATTATTGTTTATTTTGTTTATCGATTGCTATTATTTATTTTGTTTCAAATTATCAACGACAAAATAGACAACTGTTTAATTTAATTGAGGAATATTTTTATTTTAGTAAAGAAGCAAAATGGAAGCAGCCCATTTATTATAACTTCATAAATGTTGCTCAAAATGATTCAGAAATTCAACGTATTTTAAAATTATTGATAGAGAAACTGGTTAAAATTGGTTTGTTTATCTGTGCAACAGTTTGTGATCAGCACACCAATAATTCATCAGCGGTAGACAATTTAATAACAGATACTAGAGCAGATTGCGCACAGGTCTTAAGCCAAAGATTTGCTTCTGCGATTCTTAATAATTACCACCGAAAATATGTGAATTAATCGTTTATATTTAGTCGAAAACTTTGCATACATTGTTTTTATTTAGAAATTACTGACGGAGATCATGGTGAAATAAAGTTGGAAGCAGAAGCATCACAAACTTCAATATTTTTTTGTATTATAATAATTCAGTCAATAATGGAAACTTATTTAATATTATGGATTTTATTGCGCTAATTTCTTTTTATTTATGTTTTACTGGTAAATATTATTGTTTATTTTGTTTATCGATTGCTATTATTTATTTTGTTTCAAATTATCAACGACAAAATAGACAACTGTTTAATTTAATTGAGGAATATTTTTATTTTAGTAAAGAAGCAAAATGGAAGCAGCACATTTATTATAACTTCATAAATGTTGCTCAAAATCATTCAGAAATTCAACGTATTTAAAAATTATTGATAGAGAAACTGGTTAAAATTGGTTTGTTTAGTGCAACAGTTTGTGATCAGGGCACCAATAATTCATCAGCGACGGACAATTTATAATAACAGATACTAGAGCAGATTGCACTCAGGTCTTTAGCCAGAGATTTGCTTCTGCGATTCTTATTAATTACCACAGAAAATATGCGAATTAATCGTTTATATTTAGTCGAAAACTTTGCATACATTGTATTTATTTAGAAATTACTGGCGGAGATCATGGTGAAATAAAGTTGAACGCAGAAGCTTCACAAACTTCAATATTTTTTGTATTATTATAATTCAGTTAATAATGGAATCTTATTTCATTATGGATATGATTGCATTTATTTCTTTTTATTTATATTTTACTGGTAAATATTTTTGTTTAGTTTGTTTATCGGATGCTGTTAATTATTTTCTTTCAAAGTATCCCCTCCAAAACAGACAGCTTTTAAATGTCATTTATTATGTAATATATTATTTACGTCTTTTGAATTTTTTAATTTTATTATAGAAGCAAAATGGAAGCAGCCCATTTATTATAACTTCGTAAATGTTGCTCAAAATCATTTAGAAATTCAACGTATTTTATAAAATTAATGATAGAGAAACTGGCTAAAATTGGTTTGTTTGACTCTGCAACAGTTTGTGATGAGGGCACCAATCATTCATCAGCGATCGACAATTTAATAAAATATACCTACTAGAAAAGATTGCACCCAGGTTTTTAGCCAGAGGGTTGCTTCTGCGATTCTTAATAATTACCACCGAAAATATTTGAATTAATCGTTTATATTTAGTCGAAAACTTTGCAAACATTGCTTTTATTTAGAAATTACTGGCGGAGCTCATGGTGAAATAAAGTTGAAAGCAGAAGCATCACAAACTTCAATATTTTTTGTATTATTATAATTCAGTTAATAATGGAGTTTTATTTCATTATGGATATCATTGCACTTATTTCTTTTTATTTATATTTTACAGGTAAATATTTTTGTTTATTTTGTTTATCACTTTCAATTATTTATTTTGTTTCAAATTATCAACGACAAAATAGACAGCTTTTAAATGTCATTTATTATGTAATATATTACTTACGTCTTATGAATTTTTTAATTTTACTATAGAAGCAAAATGGAAGCAGCCTACTTATTTTTTAACTTCTTAAATGTTGCTAAAAAATCATTCAAAAATTCAACGTATTTTAAAATTAATGACAATTACAATTAATGACATAACAAATATTTCTCCAAGATTAAGCGATGATGATATCGGTAATTTTTGCAAAGAAGATAATCTGATAATGCATTTTGGGGCAATGCAATTTGAAAAATACGGCACAACACAATGTGAGTTAATACGGCAGTTAATACATTAAGAAGCATTGATAAAAGTACAAGACAGTTATCCGATTACTTAAAACCAGAAAAATTCGATTTAATTGTGCAAGCTACAAAATCATTATGTATTACGCATCAAACCATAGCCAAAAGGCCAGAGTTCGAAGTACCATCTCTGGCCCTAAAAATAGGCCATGCACTAAAGAAATGTATAGCAATAAAACGTGGCATTTCCTTAAAAAATGGGAACTTGCGCTGAACTGAAGTCTTGTTGAGCTTGTTAAGCATTATGGAATTATAGTGGTCGATTCGTGCATCATCCAATGCGTTGGACACTCTATACAATCGCAAAATGAATGTCACGCAGTTATTGCCTGTAACTAGTGATTTGATTAAAATTGGTAAATTTATCAACGATCGCATAATAAAAAAATGATTTGTTAGAAAATCCATCGTTAGGCTACTGGACCCTTTTAGCCTCGTTATGTTTATGTAAGATTATTTTATTCAATAAAAAAAGGTCCGGTGAAGCTTCACGAATGAAAGTTACTGATTTTCTTAATAGATCAAAGTGGAGTGATCAATGTACGGAAGAATTAAAAAACTCGCTAACCGATTTCGAACGAAAACTAGCCCAAAATTTAATTTTGGTAGAGATTATTGGAAAACGCGGGAGACGTGTTCCCGTTCTTCTAAAAGCCGACACCAAAGATTATATAGACATATTAATAAAAACGAGAGATATTGTGGGCATTTCTAAAGAAAACCCGTGCGTTTTTGCACGTACTGGTAATTCCACAGGAAGTATTAGAGGGCACGATTGCCTCCGTAAATCTTGTACGGAGGCCGAATTAGAACGCCCAGAAAACGTTAATAGTACGAAGCTACGAAAATATGTTGCAACTGTTTGCCAGGTTTTTGATCTATCTGAAAACGAGTATGATTGGCTGGCTCGTCATCTTGGGCACGATATTCGAGTGCACAGGGATTTTTACCGTCTGCATGAATGTGCAGTCGAGTTGACGAAAGTCAGCCAATTATTAATGGTGGTCGACGAAGGTCAAGCAAACAAATTTGCTGGCAGAAGCTGGACGACATAAATTCGGAAGGTAAAGTTTATGTTATATATAAATTTTTTAATTGTTATGCTTAATTTTCATGTTATTTACAGAAATGTCACATATCGAGGAGGATGTAGTACACGAAAAAAATGGTGTCATTTACTGTGCGCGTCTGTTACTGGGAAGCAGAAACAGTACATTTGCGATTTTTGTAAGTAATAATCATTCAACGTATGTTTTAAAGTAGGGGCCGTTTTACCCACTTACGGAGTCCGTATTACCCCAAGTGTGAGGTAAAATGGTCCTTTTGCAAGTATTTTTAAAAATAATATTTTATCCAATACCTGCAAGTAAAATAACTTTTATCCAATACCTGCAAGTAAAATAACTTTTATATTGACATTTTCAAGCAACCAAAGTGGAATTTTATTCATTAGTGAGCGAAAGTGAAGTTTTCGCTCACTAGTGAATAAAATGAGTAAAATCGCAGTATTTTATTAAAACTCAACCAAAAGTCTAGAGTGTCAAATTGATTACTGTCACAAGCAAGCAATATAATAAATTATGTCATTTAAAATTTTTGATTTTGAAAATTTTCATTTTACTTGCAGGTTTTGGATAAAATGTTGTATGCCACTCTTGAGTAAAGATATTTTTATCCACTTACGGAACACACGAGGCAACGCCGAGTGTGCTATCTTCCGTTTCTGGATAAAAATTATCTTTACTCACTTGACCCATAAATTACTATTACAATGACATTTTCAAGCAACTAAAGTGGAATTTTATTCATTAGTGAGCGAAAGTGAAGTTTTCGCTCACTAGTGAATAAAATGAGTAAAATCGCAGTATTTTATTAAAACTCAACCAAAAGTCTAGAGTGTCAAATTGATTACTGTCACAAGCAAGCAATATAATAAATTATGTCATTTAAAATTTTTGATTTTGAAAATTTTCATTTTACTTGCAGGTTTTGGATAAAATGTTGTATGCCACTCTTGAGTAAAGATATTTTTATCCACTTACGGAACACACGAGGCAACGCCGAGTGTGCTATCTTCCGTTTCTGGATAAAAATTATCTTTACTCACTTGTCCCATAAATTACTATTATGTCGTTAATTTAGTGTTTATCAAGGATTTATACACCCAAAAACTATTAAATAACTTTTTTTTTTTTTCGAGTATATTTAGAGAGAAAATTTAATTTATCAAATTTAAACGTTAAACTTTTAAACCTCAATATCTCAGAACCATGTTTATGTCGGACGAAAAAGATGCAGTCTTAAAATATTTCAAAATTCAAATTAGGAACTGCATTGTGCCAGGAAAGGCAGATTGCTGTAAATGTATTGAAAATAATTCTTCGTTAAAAGCCAGGAGTTGGACCGACGTAAAATTTTGCGTTACCTTATTATTTAATTACTGTGGGTAATATTTTTTAATTTTGTCAAAAAATAATTCTAAATTCGGCCAGACATCTAGAGGTGGTTCACGGCAAAGAAATGGAAGTGGCCAAGTTGTTGGCAATGCCCAAAAACTCGAAAGCCAGAAGAGACGGGTTTGTCGCTTTGTCAAAGTCGGCCGATTTCTACCACAATATAGAAGTATTATCGTCAAAAAGAGGTGAATTAATCTTGGTTCAACGCCCTACCGAAAATGAATTAAAATTGAACAAATTCAGCGATTACGGGCCATGTCCCCATTGTTTGGGATTCATGTTGAAAGCGCATCTCTGGCATCACATTAAAAATAATTGTACTTCCAAAAGAAACGACCAACAAAATAGCAAGTTAATAATTGCCGAAAGTAATGCTATCCTTAATAATACATTCGGTGCCGAATTTTCTACTGATTTTGTTTTCATCATATCCTCTAAACTTAGAGACGATATTGTTGGCGAATATTGTAAGGACGATAATATGATACTACAATTTGGAGCTATGCAATTCGAAAAATATGGCTGTACACAATCCGAAATGATTAGGCAATCAATGCGACAACTTGGAAGATTCACTCTCAAAATGCGAGAAATTGATAATAGCAATCATAGATTAATTATCGGACTATTTATTTCCTGAAAAATTTGACCAAATCATCAGCGAGTAAAATTATTATGCGTAACACATCAAAGTATTGACAAACGGTCTCAATTTGATGTTCCATCCTTAGCCTTACAAAGAGGGTATGCTTTGAAGAAATGTGCATCGATAAAGCGTGGAATTTGTTTGAAAGGTTGCAATTTAACAGGTAACGAAACGTTAATAAGTTTTTTAAGTCTCATGGACTTGGAATGGAACATAAGGATCTCGTCGAATGCTTTAGCATCCCTATACAGTTAGAAAAATGAACGCAACGCAGCTGCTTCCTTTAACTAGCGATTTAATGAATTTGAATCAGTATATATGTTACAGTTAAAACCCGAAATCAGTTAAAACCCGAATTAACTAGTAAATTCTAGTTTTAACTGGTATTAGTTTAGTTAAAACTAGAAGTAACTGATTTCTAATAAATCTTTTTAGTAAATTCTAGATTTAACTGATATAAGTTTAGTTAAAACTAGAATTAACTGATTGGTGTTGGTAAATTTGCGATCTATCACCGTTACAACTAGATTTAAACAACGTTTAAAGTAAAAGTAGACGTAATTAAATGAAAAATACTAATTATTTATACTTTTACAGGGGTGGCGAAATACATTTGTGTTTTGGATTGAAAAAAATAGAAGGAAACACGATAATTTAGAATTTTCTTGTATCTCATTATTTTGAATTTAAAATAAAAATTTCAAAATCTTTTGCATTTTGTACTTCAAATACCCTAAATACATCTTTCAAAATACATTTCAAATACGAAATTTGAATTTTCCAGTTACGATTTCACTTAATTGTTATAAATTTTTAATTTTTTTAAAAAATTATTTTTAATAATACTAATAATTAATTTTAATAATAAGTTAGTATAAAACGGCCTTTACCATAAAAAAAGAAATGAAAAAATGTATTAAACAAATAGTTATCAACAACAATTTTAAAAAAATTTAAAAATTATAACAAGTGGAATCGTAACAGGAAAATTCAAATTTTGTATTTGAAATGTATTTTAAAAGATGTATTTTGGGTACTTTGAAGTACAAATTGCAAACGATTTTGAAATTTTTATTTTAAATTCAAAATATGAGATACAAGAAATTATCGTGTTTCCTTCCATTTTTTTTAAGCTATAACAAATTAGCATTTTTATTTAATTACCTCTACTTTTGCTTTAAATCTAGTTGTAACGGCGATAGATCGCGAATTTACTAACACCAAACAGTTAATTCTAGTTTTAACTAAATTTATATCAGTTAAAACTAGAATTTACTAACAAGATTTATTAGAAATCAGTTAATTCTAGTTTTAACTAAACTAATACCAGTTAAAACTAGAATTTACTAAAAAGATTTATTTGAAATCAGTTAATTCTAGTTTTAACTAAAATTAAATAAGTTAAAACTAGAATTTACTAAAGAGGTTAGTTAAAACTAGAATTTACTAGTTAATTCGGGTTTTAACTGATTTCGGGTTTTAACTGTAACATATCGATGAAAATATGAAAATTAATAAAAAATTATAGTCACAAAATCCACTTTATTAAATATTGGAAACTCCTCGCATCGTTTTGCCTAAGTAAAGTTATATTATTTAATAAAAGAAGATCTGTTGAAGCCTCTCGAATGAAAATAATTGACTTTACTTACTTCTAGACCTAAGTGGTCCGAACAATGCACTGAAGAACTGAAAAAATCATTTAGCGATATTGAAAATACATTGGCTAATCAACTTACCGTAGTTGATATAGTAGGAAAACGAGGGCGACGAGTTCCTGTTCTTCTCAGCCCCGCAGGGGCCCCGATGTAAAAGAATGTATTGATATTTTAATCAAAACAAGGGATACTGTCGGCATTGCGAAAAATAAAAAAGAATTGGCCCGCTACGCTAATGTTTTCTAACCATACTTTTTGTCTCATGTAAATGAACGAAGAAGATTTTGATGAGGAAGAAGTGCACGAGGTGGAGAATACGCCAAAACAGCCAGTGCTCGGAAATATTAAGAAAACAGTATCTTTTCGTAGTGCAATTTCCAAAATTAAAAATAGCAAGATTGTAAATATGGAACATAAAACTGATAATGATGCCAAGCAGAAATATTGTCAATATAAACTTGAAGCGGCCAAACAAAAGGACGCTTTGGAAATTTCTTTACTTAAATCAAATATTGAAGCAGCCAAAGCAAAAAGTGCCCTTGAAATCACTTTGCTTCAATTAAATATTGAAAAAATGAAATGTGATTCCTATATAAGTAATTTATTTATTATTACTTTTTTTGGTAATATTATTATAGTTCGATTTATAATGGAGTGTTATGTGATTACATTTATATGTTACGCAACACAGAAGCAAAATGGATGCAGTCCATTTATTATAACTTCATGAATTGTGCTACAAATCATTCAGAAATTCAACGCATTTTAAATTATTACTAGGAAACTGGCTAAAATTGGCTTGATAGTGCACCAGTTTGTGGTCAGAGTACCAATAATTCATCAGCGATCCACAATTTAATAGAAGATATTAGAGCAGATTATATAAGAAGCGGCCAGGAGATGAGGGGCACATTTTTTGAAGTTGGGGGTGCTTGTGCAATCCTCTTTTTAAACAACCCCGTTTATTGAAGTGCATCAGAAACAGCCTTCTTAAGAGAAATTTGAAAGGCAATATAGATGGTGACAAAATTTTAAATTTTATGGAACTGTATCGCCATATACCAATATTGTGGGATCCTCAGGATTCACAATATTATAATAAATTTTTAAAAAATGACGCCTGGCACCAACTGTCTGACGAGTCGGAAATGACAGTGGAAGAAAGCAAACGGAAAGTAACAAGTTTGATGGCTTCCCTCAGAAGAGAAAAGTCAAAATCTTTAAAAAGCAAAGGCACAGGAAAAGGTAAGACATTTTACATAATAATAATAATTACATCCGGTAATTTTTATAAAGGAAAACAAGAATAATACATTAATTATGAATAATAAAGCATAAAAACTAATAGATATGTATTTAAATTACAGGCGCCGAAGAAACGTATAAAAGTACTTGGTTCGCTTTTAAAGCCTTGGAATTTATGCTGGACCGGAGCCACTGGACCTAGCCACTTGTAAGTCTGACATTATTCGCGTTTTACATTACCGTTGGTGGCGCTGCAAAACCATACGTTTTAAATGGATTTTATAAATTATTCCGTGTGGTGGCGTTAATTTTCGCGAGGATCCCGGTTAGTACCGCTCGGTTACTACCCCCTCCACAATTTCTATTTTAACATAACCTCAAATCCTCGTCTATAGAACGTTAGGTTTAGAACCACTTCCAACTTTAAAATTTAAATTGTGGTGCACATTTGTAATAGCAAAGCAACCGCAAAAAGTAACCACTGATTTTCAGCGGTCGCCTTTGGTTAACTTTGGTTTGGTAACTTTTTAACCAAAAACTACCTCCCCTCTAACCGTTCGTCGCGTCATAAAATCTAACCGATTACTTTTGGTTAACCAAAATGCCTTGCGAAAATACGCCTTAGGATGATGCCAAGTCTCACCGATTGTTACGTCATTACAAACCATGTACAAAATCAGAAGGTCTCTTGTTGCACCCAGGTCTTTAGCCAGAGGGTTGCTTCTGCTATTCTTAATAATTACCACCGAAAATATTTGAATTAATCGTTTATATTTAGTCGAAAACTTTGCATACATTGTTTTTATTTAGATATTACTGGCGGAGATCATGGTGAAATAAAGTTGAAAGCAGCAGCATCACAAACTTCAATATTTTTTGTATTATTATAATTCAGTTAATAATGGAGTCTTGTTTCATTATGGATATGATTGCACTTATTTCTTTTTATTTATAATTTACTGGTAAATATTTTTGTTTAGTTTGTTTATCGGATGCTGTTATTTATTTTCTTTCTAAATATCCCCTCCAAAACAGACATCTTTTAAATGTCATTTATTATGTAATATATTATTTACGTCTTTTGAATTTTTTAATTTTACTATAGAAGCAGAATGGAAGCAGCCCATTTATTATAACTTAGTAAATGTTACTAAAAATCATTCAGAAATTCAACGTATTTTAAAATTATTGATAGAGAAACTGGCTAAAATTGGTTTGTTTGTTTGTCGGTACAACAGTTTGTGATCAGGGCACCAATAATTCATCAGCGATCGACAATTTAATAAAAGATACTAGAGCAGATTGCACCCAGGTTTTTAGCCAGAGGGTTGCTTCTGCGATTCTTAATAATTACCACCGAAAATATGTGAATTAATCGTTTATATTTAGTCGAAAACTTTGCATACATTGTTTTATTTAGAAATTACTGGCGGAGCTCATGGTGAAATAAAGTTGAAAGCAGAAGCATCACAAACTTCAATATTTTTTGTATTATTATAATTCAGTTAATAATGGAGAGTCTTATTTCATTATGGATATGATTGCACTTATTTCTTTTTATTTATATTTTACTGGTAAATATTTTTGTTTATTTTGTTTATCGGATGCTGTTATTTATTTTCTTTCTAAGTATCCCCTTCAAAACAGACATCTTTTAAATGTCATTTATTATGTAATATATTATTTACGTCTTTTGAATTTTTTAATTTTACTATAGAAGCAAAATGGAAGCAGCCCATTTATTATAACTTAGTAAATGTTACTAAAAATCATTCAGAAATTCAACGTATTTTAAAATTATTGATAGAGAAACTGGCTAAAATTGGTTTGTTTGTCGGTGCAACAGTTTGTGATCAGGTCACCAATAATTTATCAGCGATCGACAATTTAATAAAAGATACTAGAGCAGATTGCACCCAGGTTTTTAGCCAGAGGGTTGCTTCTGCGATTCTTAATAATTACCACCGAAAATATGTGAATTAATCGTTTATATTTAGTCGAAAACTTTGCATACATTGTTTTATTTAGAAATTACTGGCGGAGCTCATGGTGAAATAAAGTTGAAAGCAGAAGCATCACAAACTTCAATATTTTTTGTATTATTATAATTCAGTTAATAATGGAGTCTTATTTCATTATGGATATGATTGTACTTATTTCTTTTTATTTATATTTTACTGGTAAATATTTTTGTTTATTTTGTTTATCGGATGCTGTTATTTATTTTCTTTCTAAGTATCCCCTTCAAAACAGACATCTTTTAAATGTCATTTATTATGTAATATATTATTTACGTCTTTTGAATTTTTTAATTTTACTATAGAAGCAAAATGGAAGCAGCCCATTTATTATAACTTAGTAAATGTTACTAAAAATCATTCAGAAATTCAACGTATTTTAAAATTATTGATAGAGAAACTGGCTAAAATTGGTTTGTTTGTCGGTGCAACAGTTTGTGATCAGGTCACCAATAATTCATAAGCGATCGACAATTTAATAAAAGATACACTCAAAGAAATTTCATAGTTTATTTTAATCGATAATAATAGTTTAATAACAATTTTGTAATTTTGGTTAAAATAAATAGTATTTTAGTTTAAAATAAATATTGTTAGATAGTTCTTTTAAACAATCAAAAATTGTTAGGTAACAAAATCAATATTAACCAAAAATATTGTTCCATCTATCAGGAAAAAGTATATTAACAATATTGTTAAATTGTCATTTGGAAATTTCATTTAATCAAAGAATTTTTTTAGTATGGCTAAACGTTAACTATAGTTAAATTAAACATTTTAAAATTGTTGATATATAAAAGTGAAATGACTTATAAAAATTGTTAATTCAAACTAGAAAATAGTTTAGCGACAATACTGTTTAAATATTATTTTACCATGATGTTATTTTAATTCAAAGAACTTGATAGAATTTTCTGCAATTTTGCAGTTTTCATGGCGACAACGCTCGACTTTAGGCGTTGTCCTGTGCAAGTTATTTTATTTATATCAATCTGGGCTTGTGCGTAGTGCCATTAGTAAGTGAAGTAAAATTTCGAATTTTTAAAGTTTGTTTTTTTATACAACATGAATCCAATAGATTCGTGCGGTGCAGGACCTACTTACACCGATTTAGATAATATTACTAATAATTCGTGGGTGCTACAACCAGGAGAAGACCCAGAATTAAAAAATTTATTATCTAAGTGGGGTTTCTTAGATTTGCTTCCATTATTTCAAGGTAAGTGAAAGCTTAATGTAAATTTCCTAGAATTCAATCTTTTTTTAATAACTTTGTTGGATTACCTTTTTAATTAGTTAATATAACTATAAGTCACTATTTAATTATTAATCCGTTACTTAAAATTTGCAAATACTACATAATTATTGGGTTGTTACATTTGCCGCCAATTTTTGCAGAACGTTGATTTTCATTTTATGTGCAATATAATTTCTAGCAATTTTTCGCTTAAATATTCATCCCCATTAATTTATTGTTTTAGTACAAGAAGTAACATTAACACGATTAAAATTATTAACCGGAGAAGATGTCAAGGAATTGTTGTGTAATTATAGTTTGGGACTAAGGGTTGAATTTCGTCAAAAGTTATTTGAATGGAAAACTGAGGTGGTAAGTAAGCCAAAAAATAATGACACCGGCATGTCTCACACTTTTACTCATAGGGAGGAATTTCTATAGCTTCCACATCTGATGACACTATTTCAACACGTTCTGATTTTTTTGAAAAACCTTGGGTGAGTCAGTGTGTGAAAAAAGTAATAGATCACCTGAATATCTTCTTTATTGTTGGAAATAGAAACATGGCGGTTGGAGATCATTTGTATCGATATTTTCCTGGTATGTGGAAAATTAGTTTTCGTTTCCGGTTTAACCTGCAGGGACACCAACTCTAATAATAAATAAGTTATTCAGGTGTTCCGATACTTTTTTGACCAACTGTATTACAACAAATTCACAGCAATTATTGTCTTGCAGAATATATTGGAAATTATTAAAACTTTTCCAAACGGACAATACGTTTTGAACTATTTTCCTTCAAATAAAAAGCTGGACGATGTTTCGAGAAAAATCATAGTTGATGCTATAATTGCCTATCACCACGAAAATTCGAAGAAAATTAATCGGAACCAATTTTTCTCCATAAGTAAAGAAATTTAGGATATTTTCAACGACGATCAAGTATGTTTCTTATAAATCTATCTGTAATTACTCGTTTTTTAAATATTGCATTTCAGCAAATTTATTACAAAATTAATAGCAATCAAGTCCCATCAGGCCGTTTATATGATAAGTACTATAATTCTAACAAACGGCTAAAAAAATTAGGATTGGTGTACCTGCCGCTATTACGAAACAAAATCGAGAATTGAAAGAATCAGACGGATCTACAGAAAACGAAGTAATTAATACCGAAGGTAAGTCTGAATTTTTTATTATTGTCCTTAGCTAATTTTCACAAAATTACTTCATGTTTTAGAGCAAGAAAATCTTCGATTATGCCCCTGTGTCAATCCATAAATTATGTGATGGAACTTACAATCGACCCAAATATTATAAATGTACATAATTAACATGTTCTTATTATTAGTACTTAAGTTAATTTTAAAATTTTTTTTAGATTAGGTATATGTGTTTTTGTAATTTTTTTTAATATACTAATAATTATAATAATAATTAAATTAAAATTTTTTTTTAATTTCGTTTACCCTTAAAATTTTTTACCATAAGCAATAGTATTTTTACTAAATTTACTGTACAAGTACTGTTTAAAATAGTACCAAAACAACCGTTGTTGTTATAGTACAATTAAACTGTTTGATAATAGTATATTATACACCAAGGGAGTAAAGTGCCACTTTTCGTCATGAGGGTAAAGGTTTTTTACACGAGGCGCAGCCGAGGGTAAAAATTACCCGAAGGACGAAAAGTCACTTTACTCCCGAGCGCGAATATACTATTTTTTGCCTTTCCGAAAGCCAATTACGAAATTCATAGCAAATATTTGTTCGAATAAGCGAGAATTACCAACCATACAGTCTAAAGCCAGACAAAGTGTTGATTGAGTAATTCAACTTAAGTTGGAATACCAACTTAAGTTGGTGCTAATTAGCTAAGCTAAAGTATGCCCCATAAGTCAGATTCAGATTGAAAGGAAAGAAAGAAAAGTGAAAAGTGAGTGTGAAAAGATCGTAAATTAAAATTTAAAATGAGTTCTAATATTGAAATAGCTGAAGCAGCTAAGTTGGCTTGTGTGGAAGCATTACCTTCAAAGTCGAGGAAGTTATATGAAAAACAATACGATGATTTTGTGAAGTGGTGTGGCAAAAAAAACGTGGCGGACTGCTACACGGAAGATGTTTTTTTGGCTTTCTTCTACGAAAAAGCAAAAATTGTAAAGGCGTCCACCATGTGGTCTCATTATTCAATGATAAAGGCGATGATGAAAGTACATCACGATATTGATATTGGCGGTTATCACAAATTAACGGGTTTCCTAAAAAGGAAGAACGTCGGGTACGTTCCGAAGAAATCGCGTGTACTTTCTTCGGACCATGTGGCAAATTTTTTAAGGGTGGCACCGTCCGAGAAATATTTGGTGGCTAAAGTAAGTAATTTTTTAACTAAAAATTGTACTATTATGAATGACGTTGTTTTTTTTTTAAACCAGTTTCAAACCAGCAACAAAATCTAACAACTTCGGTGGATTTTAATCGGTTGTTTCAAATTAATTCTTGCTCAAATTTTAATATAACTGTTAATTTAAATGGTGGTAATAAAAATTTGTAAGTCTTTTTACTTACCCCCCCCTGTTTTACTTTTCCTCCCGCTGTTTTACTTTTCCTCCCGCTGTTTTACTTTTCCTCCCGCTATTTTACTTTTCCTCCCGCTAATTTACTTTCCCCCCCCCTCCTAAGAAAAGTGGCACTTTGCTCCCGCAAAACTGGGAGTAAAGTGACCACTTTACTCCCGGAAAGGCAAAAACCATATTATTGTTTATTTACTATAATTAAAGTTTACTAACTAGTTTAATTGTAGTACTTTACTACAAAATAGTGCTGGTACAATTTTAAGTGTTACAGTGCTACAAAAATAGTTCTTGAACTTTTTATTTGTTCTTTTGCTTATAAAGATTGTTTGTAACCTTTTTATCAGTTAGATAACTATTTTTTTAACTACTATTTAGTAAATTTAAATAATGAATTGTAACAATGCTATTCAACTATTCTTAATAGATTAAAATAACTATTTTTAATGATAGACGCCAAATCAAACTCTCTTTTTGTTTAATTTTACCTATAAATTTCTTTGAGTGTACTAGAGCAGATTGCACCCAGGTTTTTAGCCAGAGGGTTGCTTCTGCGATTCTTAATAATTACTACCGAAAATATGTGAATTAATCGTTTATATTTAGTCGAAAACTTTGCATACATTGTTTTATTTAGAAATTACTGGCGGAGCTCATGGTGAAATAAAGTTGAAAGCAGAAGCATCACAAACTTCAATATTTTTTGCCTTTCCGGGAGTAAAGTGGTCACTTTACTCCCAGTTTTGCGGGAGCAAAGTGCCACTTTTCTTAGGAGGGGGGGGGAAAGTAAATTAGCGGGAGGAAAAGTAAAATAGCGGGAGGAAAAGTAAAACAGCGGGAGGAAAAGTAAAACAGCGGGAGGAAAAGTAAAACAGCGGGAGGAAAAGTAAAACAGGGGGGGGGGAGTAAAAAGACTTACAAATTTTTATTACCACCATTTAAATTAACAGTTATATTAAAATTTGAGCAAGAATTAATTTGAAACAACCGATTAAAATCCACCGAAGTTGTTAGATTTTGTTGCTGGTTTGAAACTGGTTTGAAAAAAAAAAAACGTCATTCATAATAGTACAATTTTTAGTTAAAAAATTACTTACTTTAGCCACCAAATATTGCTCGGACGGTGCCACCCTTAAAAAATTTGCCACATGGTCCGAAGAAAGTACACGCGATTTCTTCGGAACGTACCCGACGTTCTTCCTTTTTAGGAAACCCGTTAATTTGTGATAACCGCCAATATCAATATCGTGATGTACTTTCATCATCGCCTTTATCATTGAATAATGAGACCACATGGTGGACGCCTTTACAATTTTTGCTTTTTCGTAGAAGAAAGCCAAAAAAACATCTTCCGTGTAGCAGTCCGCCACGTTTTTTTTGCCACACCACTTCACAAAATCATCGTATTGTTTTTCATATAACTTCCTCGACTTTGAAGGTAATGCTTCCACACAAGCCAACTTAGCTGCTTCAGCTATTTCAATATTAGAACTCATTTTAAATTTTAATTTACGATCTTTTCACACTCACTTTTCACTTTTCTTTCTTTCCTTTCAATCTGAATCTGACTTATGGGGCATACTTTAGCTTAGCTAATTAGCACCAACTTAAGTTGGTATTCCAACTTAAGTTGAATTACTCAATCAACACTTTGTCTGGCTTTAGACTGTATGGTTGGTAATTCTCGCTTATTCGAACAAATATTTGCTATGAATTTCGTAATTGGCTTTCGGAAAGGCAAAAAATAGTATATTCGCGCTCGGGAGTAAAGTGACTTTTCGTCCTTCGGGTAATTTTTACCCTCGGCTGCGCCTCGTGTAAAAAACCTTTACCCTCATGACGAAAAGTGGCACTTTACTCCCTTGGTGTATAATATACTATTACGTCTTTTGAATTTTTGAATTTTACTATAGAAGCAAAATGGAAGCAGCCCATTTATTATAACTTCGCAAAAAATGTTACTAAAAATCATTCAGAAATTCAACGTATTTTAAAATTATTGATAGAGAACCTGGCTAAAATTAGTTTGTTTGTCTGTGCAACAGTTTGTGATGAGGGCACCAATAATTCATCAGCGATCGACAATTTAATAAAAGATACTAGAGCAGATTGCACCCAGGTCTTTAGCCACAGGGTTGCTTCTGTGATTCTTAATAATTACCACCGAAAATATGTGAATTAATCGTTTATATTTAGTCGAAAACTTTGCATACATTGTTTTTATTTAGAAATTACTCGCGGAGATCATGGTGAAATAAAGTTGAAAGCAGAAGCATCACAAACTTCAATATTTTTTTTATTATTATAATTATTCAGTTAATAATGGAGTCTTATTTCATTATGGATATGATTGCACTTATTTCTTTTTATTTATATTTTACTGGTAAATATTTTTGTTTATTTTGTTTATCGGTTGCTATTATTTATTTTGTTTCAAATTATCGACAACAAAATAGACAACATTTTAATTTAATTTTATGCATATTTGTATTTTAGTTCAGAAGCAAATTGGAAGTAACTGAAACTTTCGAAATCTATAGGACAGGTGTCTGATAAAGGGAACATGGAATATCAGTAATAAATATCTTCTTTGTGTCAGTGTGGTTAGAAGTGTGCCTTGATTATTTTGTCGTCTTTAGTTTATGCTTTGTTTCTGTTTCGTTGTTGTTTTGTAAGTTAAAAGTCAAAATTTTTATTTCAATAAAATTAGTATCAGATGGTTTTGTTTCTAGATTACATGTGAGAAAAAATCTCAAATATCCCAACATAACTGCTATGCATAAATCTAATAAATTAAAGTTCAAAAACCAGCAATTAATCCGATTAAACGAATCATTTGCTCCCACAGCATCAAGTAAAAACAAAGAGTTTAATTTCGATTTGTGCAATACAAAAATTAAAAAACCCAACTTTCAAGGCCTTTTTACAAAAATACTGCAATATGTCAGTGCCAGACGAAAGTACGTTAAGAAAAAATTATGTACATGAAATGTACAATAGGACAATGTCTGATATTTGTGAAGTAATAGTAGAAAATCATATCTACTTTATTGTAGACAAAACTACAGATGCATGTGGCCGCTATATTGCCAATTTTTTAATAGGCACCTTAAATGAAAATCTTCTTGGCAAGCCTTACTTGATTGCCACGAAAGAATTAGAAAAAACAAACAACTTAACAATAACACGATTCATCAATGATGTTTTAACAAGCTTTTATCTTCCTAATTCCGTTCCTGCCGAAAAGATCTTATTTATGCTTTCTTCTTTCAATTAATTTGATTGATTTCAAAAGACGCGCCTTTTGAAACCAATGAGATGTCAATTCTAAATCTAGGTAACTGCGCCACCTATTGAAAAAGTTATTGTCCAAATGATAGGTGGGGCCCTTAAGCTCTTCCACATAAAATAAATGGAATAGTTTTGCATTGCATAAAAAAATATTGTGGGCAATTAAATGTGTAATGTTTCAATATGCAATGGAACGCAGTGTACCAAGAAATAATTTATATTTTTAGGTTCTTTAACAAATTTTCTTCGTGGCATCGTGATTTCATTTTGACAAACCACATATTATTAAATTAAATTCAAGTTGAAAATTAACAAAGTTATATTGTTGAAAAATATAGTATTTCAATTACTGTTATTCGATAAATCTGGTCATGCATTGAATAATTTTACTTATTAAAATGTAAATATATTTCTAAGAATTTAAAAAATAATTTATTTTGCTACCTTAGTAGTTCCATACAAGTCGATAATAGATTCGTCCACTTTCCGTTTCCTTCCATACTTCTTTTGTTGAGCAATGGAATTACCGCCAGAATCTTTGCCTAAATTCTGCAATTCAATTTCAGACTTTTTAGCTAAACTTTCTTTTTGCTTTTCCTCTAGGAGAGCTTTATAATTCCTATACCTCTTCCTTGGTGGTTTAGCCCCTGCAACCATTAAAAAAATATAATCATATGGCAAACTTCCATAGTTCAACCTTCATACCTAATTTAATTGCCAGTTGAACTTTCGCTTCATTTTTCTTCAACTTTTCTAACCCCGAAATACCAAATTTCATAACTTCGTGTTTTGCCCTTTTGATTTTGAAAACAGCCCTGTTCGAATCATCTGGTTCACTATTTTTTTCGGGAGAAGTAGGAACATTTTTTACTTTCTTTTTGTATGCTTTAAAAGCTTGTGATTCAAAGTCAGCCTCTGCATTTACATTCTTTTTCGCCAGTGAAGCCCGAGTAGGTATAAAGGAAGGTTCAGTTTCTGCCATACCTAAAATGCCTTTTTTTTATTTTTAACAACTTAACCTAATTTTTTTATTACCTCGTTTGTTTCTTGGATTAACTGTGTGATAACTAATTCGATAATAAATTTATTAAATTTCTGGTAGTTTTAAACGCATTTAACACTTCTCGAACAGAATGTGGAACACCCGGCCAAATAACCCGGATGAACATAAAAACTAAAATCAATGAAAGCGCGCACAATTCTAATTTCTGAATTCTCTATCACAAATTAATAAATAACCCTAAAAAGTTACTATGTCTATTGCCAACCTGCCATTACATGCACAGAGTCGGACTGTCACTAAAAATCAATAAAAATACCCGAATCATTAGTTAATTTTTTCTTAAACCCGGTTCACACTATCTGATTTCTCATCTGACTTGTCATATGACTTCTCATATGAGAAATATTTTTAGGTTCAGACTATATGATTTTTGATATTATAGAAGTTATGGCTTTTATGATTGGCTGTTATGATGGTATGACTTTAGCCATGACTTCTCATATGACTAAGTCATAGTCATATTTTTTATTAATTACTAATTAGAATTGGGCTGTACATAGGTGAGTAAATATTATTATTTAAAAAAAATTGCCTACGGCACTGGTTTTTAAAGGGTAAAGTTGTTATCAATTTAAATTGGTAATTTATATTGTTTGTAATTTTTATTTATTGTAAATAGCTATGTGAATAAAATGGTTCAGTATTGTTGGGTGTTAGGTTGCAAGAACCATAGTAACCGAACCGATATAAGGAAAATTAGCTACTTCAGCATACCCGCAGAAAATCCAGATAGGCATGTATTTTATAAGTTGTAAGAGTTCATGGTTGTAAGGAAACGACGATTTGTAGACTTCAACAATGGCTATACAAAATTGGTAGACTCAGTTTTGCAACGAAACCAATCCAGTATTTGAAATATAAAAGAATTTGTAGTGAACATTTTGAAAGAACTGCATTAGGAATCTCCCTATGCAAATTAAAATCAAATGCAGAACCTACTATTTTTGAACCTAAATGTGGTTACAAAGGTATGTACATTTTCATAATTACAAAAAAAACAAGATTGATTGTCATTCAATTATTAGGAGTGGTTATGGGTCACGATGCAGAACCTGGTTCTAGTGTTACTTCCTCCCAAGAAAATGAGCAGCCTGAAAAAGAAAATAATTCACCAAATACATCAATAGATGTGAAACAAGAGGTTGACGATATTGATATACAAGACGAAAAACTTTCAATGGATTTTTTCTCGAAAGAAACCCTTAGCCGTAAGCATATTTTTGTCTTTCTTTTTTATAAATCTTTCAGTAAAGAACTACAAACTCTATTTAACTGTTTTTTGAATCAAGTAAGAAATTATTTATTTTAGAATGGACTCAAACTCCTCCCAGTTTGGCGTATACCCCACGAGAAATTCGTCTGCAAAAAGATATGAGAAATTTACAAAGACGCAACATAAGACTTAAACAATCTCTTAATAGGAAACCAAATATAACTGAGAAGCAGTTTATTGATTTTGGTAGAGAAAAATTAGGAGAGAGAATGGGTAATTTCTTGAAGGCCCAGTTGAAATTTGCCAAATCTAAAGGAAAGGATTCATAATTAGAGGGATAATAATCTGTACACATTACAAAGAAATTAAGAAAACAAATAATATATTACTTATCATTCAGAAGAATATATTGAAGTGATAGTTCCAGAAAAATACTGATACTTTCTACTAAATGATTCGATAAAGACAATAATAATATTATATTAAATTCGGTCACTTTAGGACAAACCAAAGCAAGAAGCATACTGACAAAAATTTGAAAATACCAACTTTTTACTTGAACATATAAAGTTGAATTTTAAACTACTTTTCCAGCAAGTCAGTTCTAGCTTAAGGTGGACAAAAATTAAAGGAGTTTGACAATATTCTTATAACTCCACCATTTATTGATTTTCCTAGATATTTATATTATTCGCTCATTATTTATCTAAAAGATTTTTTATTTATTGTTTCTTTCAAAAATGTATATAATATATTAGTTATATTTTTATATTGTTTTTGTTTGTAAACAAAAATGACCTTTAGATCTATAACTCCACTCCCTAACCACAACAGAGTACAGACTGCGCTAAACTACCTGCTAATAAGTAGCAATATCACTTTAAAAATCTTTAAGGGCTAAAGCAATAAGACAGTGAGTGATCATAATTACCCAGCAGATCGCACATAATTAGCCCTAGATCACTAACCATATTTTTGAGTTACACTATCACTAACCATTCGTCTCACAGACGAAGAAAATAAAACTTCAAAAATTTTGTTATTAATAATTTTTATTAGTTAAAAAGCATATTATATGAAAGAATATTTATTAAACTTAATGAATCACCATCAAATAACTAAAAAAACTTATTCTATGCACTCATGGGTGGGGTGGGAAAGGTTCAGGAACATGCATAGATGCCGAATTCGTTCAAAGTCTGTGAGACGAATGGTTAGTAATCTAGGGTCAATTAAAATAAAAGAATTTTATTATAAGCTGACATTAAATAATGCGAATAAAAAAATAATTGAAATTCTACTAACGGATGCACAGACTAAAAAATTTAGCCTTGTGATTTTCGGAGCTAGTCCAGAACCGCTCTAACTCTACTACTGACCACCTTTTTTTCGTTTGTCATGTTTACTAGAGTCTTTAGTGAATGATATTTTGTCATATAGGTACTTTCTGGGTGTACACGCATCGTTCTTTTAAAATCATTTAACTCTATTATAATTTCTGCTAATTCGAATCGAGTTCGATATTTCCATGGTGTACAATCATATTTATTATTTTTTCTATCATAATCATCTGCCATTTCAACTTGAACATGCTCCTGAAATTGTACAACTTTAGAAGATTTCATAATATCATTATTCATTAAATTCTGTATTAATTTTTTTAATATCTAATATAAGATATAAAAACATTTATATAGTAAAATTTACTTAAATCTCAATAAATTTAGCCAACCTAAAAAATGTATTCACAAAAATATATTTTATATTCTGAAAGTGAATTTTGTAACGCACAGAAAAGTTAGTCTGCATTTATCAACATATTGAGCTTACGATATCTTTTCTTGTAGACAAATCACAAACTCAAATTTTTTGGAACATAATACCATCGTATAATATTTAGTAGTTTCACTTGTTGTCTTTACCATTGTTGTCAGTGACCATGAGTTGAACTCGCGCATTCTCCTGTGCGCAAGTATTGTATTGATGTAGTTGGTATATCTGTGATGTTACGAACAAAATTATTGCAGGAGAAGACATTAACTTCTTCCATAACACCACAGATATAATCTTGATGGATGCTGCCAACTTAAGTGCCCTATCACTGCTGAAATCGTATCTTGCAAAGAGAAGTCAATGTGTTTCGTATGAAAATATATATTCTACTTTTAAAAAAATTACAATAGGAGTTCCCCAAGGTTCTATACTGGGCCCAATTCTATTTTTCTCTTATTTGTTGAAGAGTGACGACACTACAAATTTCAATGTTGACAAATGTCTAAAAGACTTGACTGTACTGGCATCACGAAACCATAAGGACTTGAGACGGTGGTTTACTGCAAACAAGATATGCCTAACCGAAAACAAAAGTTAAAATTTGGTATTTACTCTTAAACAGATTGTAAAGAATTTTTGCACTTCGTTACGTGGTACTACTTTCTCATTGAATTTCAATATTTCTAAGTACAGCCCATGTATTTTATTTAAATGTAATCATTGCATTGAATGCATTTTGCTAAGCAGATGGTTGCGTGAACATTTTGGGGATTTGAATTCAGTTATTCTTATTGTCTCAACGGGTGTGGCTCATTTAATCCACCTGCACTGAAGCAAGTTAGCTTATTGTACCCCGTTCATGCTGAGATGTTAGATGGATTGTGTGAGGTGAAGACCTCTCAGATAGATCTCGATTACTACCTCGGTCACCAACAGTGTGGATGTCCTCTGGAAATCCGAGCTTTAAGAAATTCGGTTCGGCTCGCGTTGCCTCCCGTTCGATGTCACTCACCTCCCGGTTCGGACACAGGCCCGAAGGTTTCACCTACATTCCCCGCCACCCGAAGGTGTAGGTCTACCCAAGTCCCCCGCCATCCATCTGGCCTATAGGTTTTAAGTTACTATTAAGGTGACCAACTATTCTTGGCTCCAAAGGAGGACGGCTTAAATTTTTTGCGAAGAATAAATAATAATCGCGAAAAGAAGTTTTAATTTTGAATGTGTTGCGTTGATAGATAAATAGGGTAAAGCGAGTATAGTTGGACCACCTTTTAAAAAACAGTTAATAATAAGTAGTACTATAGTTAATAATTTCTACATTGATTAAAATAAAAGCATGTTCTTAATGGGAGTATTTTGATCTCGAAAGATAACCCAGTTCAAGTTAGTTCATACAAACGAACAAACCTATTGAAACTTGGTTACAATAATCATATAATTTGATTGAATGAATGACCAAGATTGAATGAAATAGTATTTTTGTGAAAACGATTGAACTACTTGTATTATGTAAATCATTAAAATTCGGTTACAATAATCATATAATTTGCTTGAATGAATTAAATACCAAGATTAAATGAAATAGTAATATTTTGTAAACGATTGAACTACTTGTATTATGTAAATCATTGAAACTTGGTTCCAATAATCATATAATTTGATTGAATGAATGAAAGACCAAGATTAAATGAAATAGTAAACGATTGAACTACTTGTATTATTTAAATCATTTAAACTAGGTTCATCATAAACATATAATTTGATTGAATGAATTAAAGATAACGATCAAAACTTTTTTTTCAAAAAATTTGAAATTAAAAAAAATAAAAACACAGTGACCTGCGTCCAAGTGTCGTCTTTTCAAAAATATATACTTTTATGCAATTTTATTGAGTAATAAGCAAGATATCATTGAATTACGAAAGTGTATTTTCCAACTTTAAGGATTCCTCTTAAATCCAAGTTTTCGACCTTCGTGCGCCTGTGCACGCGTCGCACGCATCTTGAAAATACCAGCCGAAATCATTGTAGTTATTTCCAAATATCTTGGAGGGCCTATTAAAGACAGAAAAGAATGTAAACTTAAATGTTGTAAGAAACTTTATACTCTATAAAATTATTGTTAACACTTCTTATTCTTCGTATTGCTTCTTGACAGAAGCGTCGTGACCTTTAACAATGCTTGTAAAGGCTTTCATGGCAGATTACACTTCGGTGGTTTGCCATTGCCTTCCGAGGGGAGAGACGGTCAGAATAAAGTTCTTACTTCACTCGGATTCAAACCGGGTGATTAGCGTTCATAGTCAACTCGCGTGAACGCTATGCTCCGACCGCCTCGAATCCGACTGAAGTAAGAACTTTATTCTGACCGTCTCTCCCCTCGGAAGGCAATGGCAAACCACCGAGGTGTAATCTGCCATGAAAGCCTTTAACAAGCATTGTTAAAGGTCACGACGCTTCTGTCAAGAAGCAATACGAAGAATAAGAAGAGTCTTTTAACTTTATACCCTATAAAATTATTGTTAACACTACTTGAACGAATTTGCATGAGAAAGGAGGTATTTGAGAAAAACTACTAGAATTTACCGTAATTTCGGCTGGTTATTTCAAGATAGCGGAGCGCCAAGGTTGAAAACTTGGATTTAACTACTATGATTTAACATTAGACCAGATTATAAAACATATTAAAAAAAGAGAAACTTCCAGAATAATTACGATCGGAATTGCTAATTGCACTGAATTATTTGGTCTAGTAGAGCAGATTTCCGTAGTCCTATAATTGTATTTACTGGGATCAATTATTAGTTGTCCTAGGAAATCTACTGGTACACCTTTTTTCAAGGATTTCCATGCATGAAGTCTGGATATTTTCAAATTAATAGGGTGGATGCCAGCTAGAACTTCTGCACCCAAAAACCACCACAGAGCAACCAACTCAGCCTGCTCCCAAAAGAAAATAACAGATAAAATCCACAAGAAATTCGACAGTCTTGGTTCTCAAAAAACGCACTATACTAGGCAAAAATGGTATCCACCCATCTACATGAAATAACAAGGTGCACTCCATCTTACTCCACTAGCTGGTGCTGATCCCCCGAGCCCTTCTTGTGGTTTCCAAGAAGCACCCCTGCAGTGAAGAAAATTTCAGCACCTTGACTTGTTTGACAACTAATGACAATAACAATTGTCTAGATCAACTGGCGGGCCTGGTTAGATTGTTTTACCCCAAGCAATTCTTACTTATGGCTGTTTAGTTCGAGTTACTACTGGCTTTAACTGTTTTTTTGTATCTATTTATTTCACAAATAGTTGTTTTACAAAACTGAAATTGAATTTCATTATGATAATACTTAAATTCATATAAAAAATTATATCTTAAAATTTACACAATTATAATATAAACATCAAACAATCAAGTCAATTTAAATGTCGCTTTTCCACAACTTAATTGTTTTATCATTTTCTAATGCTGCAGAAGCTATAATATTTTCCGTGGGATGACAAGTTGTACATAAAACCACATCTAAAATATAGTTTTTTTTAGCTCCAAAATCGTTTATCTAATCAAAACCAAAATCACTCACCAGTGTGTCCCTGCAACTTTTGTACTACTTCTTTTGTTTGTAAGTTCCATATGTAAACCAAATTATCTTCTGAACCACTTACTATCCACTTTCCACCAGTTACTGAGAAATTTGCAAATATGCAATATTTTTCATTTTTGTGGCCATTATAAGTCTTCAAACATTTGCCTTTGGAGTAATCCCACAACTTGAGTGTATTGTCTAATGTTGCTGCTAAAATATATTTTCCATTTGGTGAAAACTTGACAAACGATACTGGAGGATTATCGTCATCAATTAAGGTTTTTAAACATTGGCCAGATGAGGTATCCCAAATACGACTGTAATTTATTTTCATTGTAAACAACTGCTATTGGTTTCTAATGTTTTGACCCCTGTCTTTAAGAGACCTTCAATTACTTCCAATTATAGTTATTTAAAGACATCATTGTCCAAAATATTAAAGTCAGGGATCGCAACTTGGTAAACTAAAATAAATACTTACCATAAACCGTCATAACTGCTACTGACAATAAGAGATCCATCTCTGTTGAAGTGTACAGCACTCACAGGATCTGAGTGTGCAGGAAGTGTCTTTAAACATTTGCCGGTTCTAACATCCCAAATTCGAACCGATTCATCAAATGAACCAGACACGATTAAATTCGATTGGGGGTTAAAATTACAACAAAATACGTAATTGCTGTGACCTTTAAGGGTTTTCAAACTTTTAGCGGAGGACAATTCCCAGATTTTTAAAGTTTTGTCGTCACTAGCGGACACTACAAAAAATTGATAAGTTTTCTTATAATAAAAAAATGTTTAAAATTTACCCAATAGTCTGCTGTCGCTTGACCAGGCGACATCACTAATACCAAGCTTATGACCTGAGATGGTTTTTTCAAATTTACCATCATAGGCTCCCCAAATTTTAATTAATTTATCGGCCGCTAAACATTATTGTAATTATTAACAATGGAAAACAATCAAACATTTGCACAACTTACCACAGCTAGCAAGCCATTCTCCATTTGGACTGAACTTCACAGATGACACTGCTTTTGTGTGCCCTGCGAGGGTGAATTTTAGTGTATAATTGGGTTTCTAAAATTATAAATTCGAAATAACTTGGGGTATGTATTTAAAAAATGTTCTTATATCAGAATTGGACTAACCGGCTTTCCGCGGTTATTGCAAATACAAAGGTAAAAATATCTTACCGTAGAACTGGTTGGTTTATTGTTACCGGCTGGTGAAGCAGCAGCAGCAATTTGGGTGGTATTTTGCTGCATTTTCTAAACTTGATAGCTGTAAAAGAAATGTACCAAAATTACATTATAAGTAATATCGGTGTACCTAATTTAATAATTTTGCTAATTTGTTTGAAAACTCAGCACGTTAAAAATGAAAAAACTAATCATAACCTTAAAATTAATCCACCGTGAGCGCCAGTTTTAAAAATGCAACTTACTGTTGGGAAAATAATGTCGTCAAATTGTTCGTATGTTAAATCACCAAAACAATTCAAAATATTTCTGAATTATACATTAGTAATTTCAAAATTTCATATAAAAGTCGGTCTACAAAAATGTAACAACCATACAATCACAATGGTTACAGCGACATCTAGCGCCTTCTTGAAAACGTCAATTCAATCGTATGATTAGGGGCGCATTCGGTATGGGGCAAACTGCTTTAAAGTGCTTATGAATATATAATGGTTTTTTCGGTTTGCAGCTTCTGCCAAGTTAAAATGATAAATCATAGAAAAATATGGTAAAACCTAGTGTAATAAATCACTCAAACATTATTGTTCGATTTCACATACACTGTAAAAAAAAGTACGTAAAATTACAGTAAAAAACAAGTCATTTTTACAGTAAAATTCATGTAAAAATACATATTGTGTAATATTACAGTAATAATAGTCGTAATAGTAATACATGAATTTTACTGTAACAATTACTTGTTTTTTACTGTAATTTTACGTGCTTTTTTTACAGTGTAGTAACATCGCCAGAACCTCATATATGATGAAGGGGGGGGTAGTTCTTATATACGAGGTGCGTTTGAAAAGTTTGCGGCCTACCAATGAAACATATTTTTAACAAACTCAAAATTACTTTTATTTTTATACATAGTTTCTTTTAATCAATTATTCGATGTTCTACCTTAGTTGAAGAACGATTTGTCGAGAATTTCAAAATAAGCTTCTACACTCTTTGTGAGTTCCTCATTTGATGAAATTTTTTCTCCTGTCAAGTGCTTATTTTTCATGTTTGAACAGATGATAATCGGGGGATGGCAAATCTGGAGAATACGGTGCACGAGGTATATACGGAGGCACGCCCCCCAAATTGTTTCTTACCCACTACCGCCCCCCTAGAACTTTCTAGCACCCACTGGGGGAGGAGTATCGCCCACTTTGAGAACCACTGTTCTAAATCAAACAATTTAATTTTTTTATGCAAAGTTGTATTTTTGTTTATGTTTTACTTATTTGAAATTTATATATTGCATAAAATATATGGTAGCACGTCAAAACGTCGAAAAAAAAACGTCGAAAGCAAAAACGTCGAAGTCAAAACGTCGAAAACAAAAACGTCGAAAGTCAAAAACGTCGAAAACAATAACGTCGAAAATCAATAACGTCGAAAATCAAAAACGTCGAAATCAAAAACGTCGAAAACAAAAACGTCGCAAGTCAAAAACGTCGAAAACAAACACGTCGAAAACAAAAACATCGAAAACAAAAACGTCGAAAGCAAAAACGCCGAAACATTATAAAATATAAAATATTTAGTGTTATGTATTACTAATTTATGTTTATGTAACTATTAATAGTTGACATATCAATCGATTGATTCGTTACACACGGGGGTGGGCAAAATATATTTCAAATACAAATTTTAAATAAAATACATGTTAGAATAAGCGAGAATTAGCAAACCATACAGCCTAAAGCCAGACCTGTACATGACATTAGTGAAGTACGGCCCTGATTATTATTTAACGAAGTGTTGATTAAGTAGTACCATTAAGAGCAATGTCCAGTGGTACCCCCCTATACAGTGTGAATATTTGTGTTTTCTGTCATTTATTTCCAGGACGTTACAAAAATTTAAATAATTGCTAGCATTACAAAATCTTTCAACACTTTTTTATATAAACACGCTAAAGGAAGTTGATTTATTTATTGGAAAACTATGTTATTCGAAAATTAGAACATGGGAATCTCCCCCCCCCCTTCCAACCGTAGTTTTCGAATTCCGCGATGTTCAAATAAGTAAATCAATTTCTTTTAGCGTTTTTACATAAAAGAAAGTTGAAAGATTCTGCAATGCTAGCAATTATTTAAATTTTTGTAACGTCCTGGAAATAAATGACATAAAACACAATTATTCACACAGTATAGGGGGGTACCACTGGACAATGCTCTTAAGACGAACCGTTTCTCCTCTTTGACAGTGGGCCCTCCGATGAACGTATCCTTTTCTTTAGTAGCAAAAAAAATTTAGGATCAAATCTATAGTAGAGTCGTATGCTGAGCGTACTCTGGATAACTATCTGACTGGTATCGCATACAACTTTCAATTCCAAAACAGCTATTAAAATCTTGTATTCATATTTTTATTTAATAAAACTTTTTTAACTAATTACGTAATAGATAGCACTAATCCAAACACACGCTAGTTCGCACAATATAGCTATAATCCGAACACAACTAATAAAATGTTCGGATTATAGAATAATATTCGGATTACAGAACAAACGTTTCTCTCTTCTTTTGTTCGGATTACTGGATGGTCGGATTAGCGTGTGTTGGGATTACCGAGACTGCACTGTACTTTAATTGTACCACCAGACATAATATTTTATAATATAATGTTTCGACGTTTTTATTTTCGACGTTTTTGTTTTCGACGTTTTTGATATCGACGTTTTTGTTTTTCGACGTTATTGTTTTTCGACGTTATTGTTTTCGACGTTTTTGACTTTCGCCGTTTTTGTTTTCGACGTTTTTGAATTTCGCCGTTTTTGTTTTCGACGTTTTGACTTCGTCGTTTTTGTTTTCGACGTTTTTGTTTTCGATGTTTTGACATGGAATCAAATATATTGCATAGTGCATAAAAAATCTAGGTCAAACATTAAACTTACAAAGCCTCGGAAGGAAACGATATAATTGGATATTTTTATTTTTAATAAAGTTTATAATATTAATTTCAAAGGTTAAAAATGTATTATTATTTTTTAATAAGCATAAACTATTTATTTATATCGTCATAATACAATTTGCTAAATAACATAATGTAAAAATATTTATTTTTAACTAATAATCTATGATAAACTAACATTATAATAATAATTTATTATAAAAAAAATTGTCTACTATAATAAATACTTATTTCTGATTTATTAATATGAACTCAATCAAGTGGTATCAAAATTATATCTGAATTATTAATATTAATCAGTCTCTTTCATATCAGTCTAATTCCAAAAATTAAAAGTAGAATAGTATAATATATTCCAAATCACTTTTATGTACTCAATCACTATATCAGATCAAAAGGTTTGTACAAACCAATCCATCAATTTTTCAATCAATTCATAAAATTCAAAATTAAAAAACAAAACATACCTGAGTAAAATTGCAAGGCATGGACTTAGAAACCTTCCAAGTCCATGGTGCAAGGTGAACAGATTTTGTTATTTTTGCAAACTACCACGGTTTTAACGTAAATTAGTAAGGTAGGGGAAATGTGCCTATGATCAATGTAATTTAATAAATAATAAGAAATCCGATTACCAAAATATACACAAACAAAAGTTCTAATTTTTGTTTCACGAAAATCAATAATATCGCATAACTTCAAAACTGATAAGCAATATCTGGGGAATCAAACTTGGATTCAAAACATTGGCTCAGCACATATTTTATTACCTTTGTCAAAGATAAATAATAACAAAACATAGTTTGTAAAAATAACTCCATTGGCTCACCCTATATAATCGTTATTTATATTATATAATATACCTAAAATATATTATATCCAGGCCCGGACTGGCCAGGTCGGCGATCGCCGAGGGCCCCAACCCAGGGGGCCCCGAAGAAGCCTCAAAAAAGTGGTTTATAATTGGGGTAAAAGTGATTTTCAAAAATCTCCGTTCTAAGTAAGGGGGCCCCCTCCTCAGTCTCTAGCCGAGGGACACCAAAGGAGCCAGCCCGGGCCTGATTATATCTTTATGATTGTACAAAAATATCAGACGTTTTAATTATTATTCTAGTGTAAAATATTGTTACATAAAAATGCTGATTGCTTATGTAGCTACAAAATAAGTACAAAATTATCACCTTTTTAAAATTGCAATAGCAATAATAAATTTATTTTGTACAATAAATGTAAAAATTGCTTAAAAATCACCTTTCCACATTAAAATAATATTATCTTTACTAGAAGATGCAATGATATGTTCTTTAGGATGGCAAGCTACGTTTGAAACGACGTCTAAAGTTTAAAAAAAGTTTAAATCTTTCGAATAATAAATTAATTTACATCTACCTGTATGGCCTTCCAACTTTTGCACCATTTTGGCAGTTTCCATGTCGTACAAATAAACACAAGAATCTTCAGATCCTGTAACAATTAATCTCCTCATTCCGGTATGACAAAACACAGCACCAATTCTATGTATGGATTGTTTAGATATATGACCACCGGAATAATTTTGTAAATTTTGACCAGATTTTGTATCATATAAGCGAATAACACTGTCTAAAAACGAAATTAAAAAATAGTCATCGTTTGGAAAGATACAGGAACATGACACACAACCTCTTCGTGAAATTAGGACATTATTTATTGTAGCACCTGTTCCTGGATGCCATAATAAGCTGTAAGAAAATTATTGTTTACAAAATATAAGCAAAAACAATTAGAGCAGAATTGTCTTACTTGGCAGAGTGTTCCTAATTTCGCAGTATGCTTTTTAAGAGACGGTCATTGCCTTGCAGCAAACGCAGTTGGATTCGAACGCGGGGTACCGGGTTCAAATCCGGGGAGAGTCAAACTTTCTTATGACCAAGTCTCCGTGCTTCGGAAGTCACGTTAAGCCGGGGGTCCCCCTGAGTTGACGAATTGCCACCGTTAACAAAAAACAGGGCTACAGGCACATTTGAATGCTAGCCTAGCAAGCTGCTACCGGATGTAAAACAACTATAGTCCAAAATCGATCTGCGGACTACTCACCAACCCGTCTGGCCAGCGTGGTGAGTTATGGCCAGATCCTCCATAATATGGAGAGGCTTATGTCCAGCAGTGGGCGGAAAAAGGCTGATGAAGAAGTTTTTAGAATTTATGCATAATAATATTAATTGAGGTTTAAGGTTGCTGCGAAATTAGGAACACTATGTAATAAAGCAAATCTACCCTATAATAATTTACCATTTTCCCTCCATACCACATGAAAGAATATTATTATTGGCATCCACATTTAAACCACAAACTGGAAGCCTATGCCGATCGAATGCGCTCACAGCAGTACCATATCGTACATCAAATATATAAATTTCTCCATATTTTGTACCAACATAAACGCAATCTCCTCTAACATTAAAAATGCAGCGCGTATATGTTTTATTCAGGGCGTTAGGTTTCATTAATCTTAACGGCTTTGCCGAAGGCAACCCCCATAAACGAATTGTTGAATCCTCACTTATTGACACTAAAGAGATTAAAAAGTAACCAATTTATAACTAGGAACGCTTTAAAATTTACCTAGAAGAAAACAATCATTTGAAAAGTCTATATCCAAAACTGCACCTTTATGACCCATCATAGTTGCAAGATGTTGACCATTCTGTGCGTTCCACAATTTAATGGATTTATCACTAGCTAATTAAAAAAATTATGTAACATTTTTCAAAATAAATCGGTTTCTTAGACTTACATGCACTAGCTAACCATCTTCCATTTTTACTAAATTTAATGGCATTAACTGGCTCTTTATGCCCTCTTAGACGATAATTTAATTTAAAATTCGGGTTCTGCAAAATATGCAATATTTTTAAATTATTTTTTAAATGCCCAATAAACATATCAAAATTTCCCCAAGTAAAATTCAAAATAGCATTTGGCCTATACTGTAATGATGTCAGGTTATCAAAGCACAACATTTTCTTACCTCAACCCAACTTTCCAAGCACATTCGGGTCAAAGATAATATTAATATTATATTCTTTTTTGTTGTTCACGTTATCAAGTTTATAATGTATTGTTCGGCCTTTGGCCTCACTCATAAAATTTTTATATTGGTAATATTTTCATTACCAGTCAATGTTAATCACAGGTTCGTTACGAACAGATACACAGAATTGGACTTTCATATTATGTACTACAACAGAAGTTATTTGGTTAAGCTTATAATCTTATCGTCTATAAATAACTTAGGGTCTGAAGATAATTTTGTGACGAACTGCAAACTCAAAGTTCTGATCCTAATGACTATTTTGTCAAAAATATTGATGAATTAGATACCTCCATTATAAAAATTTATGCTATCTACTCGACATTATCGAGTAGATTTCATAATAGGTTTGTTAAAAATTAAAAAAAAAAATAATTTTGAAAATCTGGCTGAATCTATACTTCAAGTTGTGACAGGCAGTTTCAAAGAAATACTTCTGTGGTTTGCACTGTATAAGAAATTCAAAATAATAAAAAAATTTGTACTTTTATTAACAAAACGTACTGATCAATAATGAAAAACAAATGTACCTATTTAATTTAAAAAAAATCGATTTTACAATAGTAAAAGTTTGACGTTTCATTCTTTCATTACATTACAAACTTGGCTACCCCCTACCCTAGTATGACAACTATTTACCCCACTCAAAGTTTCTTTGTGTTAGGGTTAATTAAGTTTACCGTAAATTTTACAGTTAAAACAACAGATAAAATTCATAATGTTTTTAAAAACCGATTAAACAAAGGCAAAAATTTAAATTTGGTAGACTTTAGACTTTCCAACATTAATAATTAATTTCAATACCTATGTAATCAATCAAATATTATAGGGATATTGGATATTTTTATAAAAATATTAAAACTTTGACTTACATAATCTTCTATTTCTTTCATCATGGTGGAAAATATTGTACCTAAAAAATAAAATAATGAATTGACAAGTTTCAACATCAAAAGATTAACTGCGGCGTACAATAATATACATCAGCCTTCTTCGTCACCACTTTACCAACTGCACAGAACTGAATAGTAGAAAAGCTCTCAGGAACGAAGAACGATCGCTGCTGAGACAAGTAATTTATAATTTTGTACTCAGCAGGACGTAGCGTAACAAGTGTTTATTTTTTTTTCAAAGTCGATTGTAAAAATTTACGTTATTCATGAATCATGAATTTATTATACTAACTTGCTTACCTATTAACGACACCAAATGAACGATCAAAATGTTGTTTTTCGACTCATATACCTAACAATAAACGCAATGGAAACGTATCAGTTCAAAAAATCTGAAATTATGAATCAGCGGTAGAGTGGTGTCAAATAAAGAAGAAAAGGCGTAGCCAAAATCCGGCGCAGTAGAGATCACGTGACACCCAATTCCACCAATTGACACCAACATAAACACGATTATACGAGTTTTGGTTTCTGCGCATTAGCTCCACCTATTCTTCTTTTTTTGACACCACTCTAGAAAATTATACAAATAAATATTATGTTTATTTTGCGCAGGGTCTTTGTAAAAAATAATGAGTCAGTGTGTAGAAATACACACATAGGCCCGTAGCCAGGATTTCATTTCGTAGGGGGGGGGGGCACATGTAAAAAACCTTTTGTAAAATGTAAAATTTTCGGTTGTTCCCCTTCCATTTTCTTTTCAACATTTCGGGGGAGGGGCACGTGCCCACCCCCTGGCTACGGGCCTGTAGAAATACATATTATTATGCACAACTGCATAGAACGACAGTTGGCGAACTGTGTAGCTGGCGAGATATCTAAACTGGTTTTCCAAGTTCTAATCCATTTTCACTGTTTTTCCTGTGGCGTGGTTCAAATCACACGATGCCACTATAAGTTTGACTTTAATTGTAAAGTTCTTGATTTTTTCTCTGTATTGAGATGATATTTGCCCTTAAACGAATACTCACCCCAAAAAGACCCCAAAACTAACGTTATGCCGGAGTAGAGTTTTTCTCTTCTACAGAGTCGATGGGTTCGACAAACGAAATAAAAAGAGAGTAATTCGAAAACCACATAATTTATTAAACCAAAATAATGAATTGTGAAAATTTGCATCAATTTTCTAAAGGCAATAAATTTGTCTTAAACCAAATGTGTAAGGTGTAATAATCGAGATATCCAAAATTACATTTAATTCCTCAAATTTAGGAGCTAAATTTGGATTTCTCGTCATTGGTGTATCGTGTAAAAATAGCAATTCAAATTTAACAAAGCATCTTTTCAATCAATCCATTGACAACGCAAATCGTTGTTTTAAAATTGGATTCATTAAAATAAGAAAAGAACAAATTTTCTACCTTGTTATAAACTGGTAATTTTTCACTTGCTTCTTTGTGTCACTATAAGTCGAGTCGTCAGTAATCTCCTCCTGTTCTTATGTCTTGAGAGCAGCAGATGTTCCAGACTCCGGCTATGTTCCAAATTTGAAGTCAATCTCCAATTTCAGGACCACGTGTGAAATTTTATAATTACTTTTCATTTACAGGTATTCAATTAGCTAATACGTACCTTATTACGTTCGAAATACACAACTTTTCACTAATTATGGATAGTAATTAGTAACTATTCGAAAACGCGATCCTCGCAAACTATTCACTTTTTAGTGAAAAAACTACGAAATATCACTTCTTTGATCCCCGGATCAATAAGAAGTTTTTATGAGTTCTTTCTTTGAAGATCACCAAAGAACTTTTACATGCTCTCAATTTGAGCTCTACTCAGAGACTGGCTTCATTTCTTGCTCGCTGACTTTCTGTGTTTTTCAAAGTTCAAAATTTGGATTTTATGTAGTGGGAGTTTTTTCATCCTGGTTAGCTAAATTAACTCTACTGACAGGTAACACAACGTCGTTTATCGCGTACGCACTAAATTGTTATTCACACTTTACATTTTCTAGGACTTTGGCGCTAATTTCAAATGAAAATTATACACAAGGCGTGTCACAAGTTTTGTATTACACAAATAAATTCAGAAATGTTTTGTTTTATGTGTAAAATTGTTACAAGTAATGGTTTCAGTGTTGCCAATCTAGCGGTTTTCCCGCTAGATCTGACTTGTTTGAAGTTGCTTTAGCGGGAAAAATTTCAATCTAGCGGCTAGCGGGAATTTTAGCTTAATTATAGAATATCTGGCGGGAAATCTGACGGTTTTTAAAAACTGCCGAAAGTCAATTTAAAATTTTTTTTTCTTTTTAAATTTAAAATTTCACCGTCTTCAAATTAGTACACAATCTTACCGCTCTATAAATGGCATGGGTTATGTTCATGCTTCAGTTATGTTGGTACTTATTACAAAGAAACTTACAAGCTCGAAGACCACGACGATGTCGATGATTTGTTTTTAGATTTATAAGTGTTTTGTAATATAAATTTTTTTTTTTTTAAATAAAGAATTAAAAAATTGTGTAATTTTATTTTAAAACATCTAATACGCTAATCTTAAATTATTAAAAATGGTATTTTTGGCGGGATCGCCGTGTCATCTAGCGGTTTCTAGCTATTTCGTAAAAATGGGATATCTGGCGGGTTTTCTGGCGGGACCGCCGTGTCATCTAGCGGGTTTCTGGCGGGAACGCCGTGCCATCTAGCGGTTTCGTAAATTTAAGTGCTGGCAACACTGAATGGTTTTGTAAATTTGATGCAAATTCTATTCTCATATCAGCCAAATCAACTGATTACTGAATCAAAAATCAAATAAAATTAAATTACTCCCTTATTTGTCTGCTTTCACCCTTAAATGACCGAAAATATCACCACAGTATATCAACGTTGCCTCACCGATTTGATTCACTTTCATTGTAAGTGTTAAGCGCCCCACGCTTTTATAACTGTTTTTAAGAGCAATGTCCATCAGTGCTACCCCCCTATACAGTGTGAATATTTGTGTTTTCTGTCATTTATTTCTAGGACGTTACAAAAATTTAAATAACTGCTAGCATTACAAAATCTTTCAAGACTTTTTTTATATAAACACGCTAAAGGAAGTTGATTTATTTATTGGAAAACCATGTTATTCAAAAATTAGAACATGGGAATCTCCCCCCCCCCTTCCAACCATAGTTTTCGAATGACGCGATGTTCAAATAAGTAAATCAATTTCTTTTAGCGTTTTTACATAAAAAAAAGTTGAAAGATTTTGCAATGCTAGCAATTATTTAAATTTTTGTAACGTCCTGGAAATAAATGACATAAAACATAAATATTCACACTGTATAGGGGGGTAGCACTGGACATTGCTCTTAAGGATTTTCTTAGTCATTTGACCACTTTACTCTTAGAAACCGAAAAAGTATTTTGTTCTTTTTAGTCAATTTTTTTAAATATTTATTTATTTTCGTTTTTGTGTGGCCAAAGTGCTGGACCACCTGATCAAATAAATCCGTAAATAAAAATCAGTTTCATGTTTCCAGCGCTACTTTTATACGTGTAAAGCCAGGCAAGGGGATCGATGTAAACACATTTTAGCAGCGTTGTTGTGGTGCACATCAAGAAAGTTATAATATAGATGAATTACCTACTGGAGCTTTTGCAAAGCACACACGTTTGTATTTAGTAGTGAACTTCGGTTTTATTATTCCTGAAAGCAATCTCTGGTTCGGTTACTCATACCTGATGGGGTAATATTTGCAAACAATCTTGAATAAACTGGAGACCTTGTGTAATAATAATAATAAATAAGTTATTCATTATCACCTAAAGTTTTAAATTCAAAGCAGGAAGGGTTGCAAACATATTGCACCGACATTTCCAAATAGTAATTAACTAAATCTAAATTGGTTGCAAAAACGTTATAAAACATCACAACAAAATAATTATTAAATCTTATCAGAAAAAATTGCTGTAAAATGACGCGAACAAACTTTCATACATTTTGAAACTGGTTTCCCAATTTTTAGTTGGATAACCCACTCTGCTTGACGATCAACTTCTTCACGAATGTTCAATTTGTTAGAAAGATACACTTTTAATTCTCCTTTTTTGGGAAAGGTATGAAAACTAATTTCGAGATTTCTGTTACCCATAGAAGTACATCCAAAAACCGATCAATATGATGGACTCATTATTACCAAATTTCCTTAGAAAAACTCACATAAATAAAAAAAATTGAGTTTTTCGGTATTGCTTACATAATGAACACTTCAATTTTTTAATTTTGTTTATTAGGTAGTACTAACTAACAAAACCTTAACAATGGCAATGGTAAAGATAACAAATGAAAATAATTTTGAAACAAAAGTTGGTTGCAATTACCACGGAAAGTCAGAAGGAAAGGCATAATTGGATATTTTTATTTATAATAAAGTTTATAATTAATTTCAAAGGTTAAAAATGTATTTCTTTTTTAATTTATAAGCATAAACTGTTTATTTAAATCGTCATAATACAAATATTTGCTAAATAACATACAGTAAAAATATTTATATTTAACTAATGATCAAACTAACATAATAATAATATTATGTACGTTGATAAAAAATTGTCTACTATATAAATACTATTTTCTATTTTATTAAAATGAACTCAATCAAGTGGTATCAAATATATCGGAATTACTAACATTAATCAGTCTCTTTGATATCAGTCTATTTAAAAAAATCAAAAGTAGAATAGTTATTTTTTAGTAATCAATCACAATATCAGATCAAAACCTTTGTACAAATCAATCTATCAATATTTTAATTATTTTTGTAAAACGATAACGCATGCTTTCAAAACTACAATATTCATAAAATCCAAAATTAAAATACAAGACACACCTGAGTAATAAATACAAGGTGAGCAGATTTTGTTATTTTTGCAAGCCAACACGGTTTTTACCGTAAATTTGCAAGGTACCTAAATAACTTGCAAAAAAAAGAAGTTCCTTTTGTATTTCTCAGATTTTATTTTGTTTTTCAAACGTCTTAGGTGGACCTTAAGAGGAATTGCGACAATAAAGCCTGTCCCATACGAAACCTCGAGAATGACTAAACTTAGTTTATCTCTAATAACTCAAAAACGGAAAATGATATCAAAAATATTTTAACCAGAAAAATATTCCTCTTTTTTACTGAACACTTTTGGCCTCTTTGATATTTTTTATATCTTTCATCATTTTCGAGTTATTGCAGAAAAACTTGATTGAGTTACACTCGAGCCCGTCTACCAAAAAAGGGGGGCATTTAACATGTTTGTATGTATGTTTTTTAACAAAACATAGTTTGTAAAAATAACTCAATTGGCTCACCTTACACAATCGTTATTTATATGAGTAAAACATTATTTTTAAACTTACCTATTATTTAATAATCTACCTAAAATGTATATCTTTCATGATTGTACAAAAATATCTGACTTTTTGGTTATTCTACAGCAAAATATCGTTACATAAAAATGCTGATTGCTTATGTAGATATTATAAAATAAGTACAAAATTATCACCTTTTTAAAATTATTGCAATAGCAATAATAAATTTATTTTGTACAATAAATGTAAAAATTGCTTAAAAATCACCTTTCCATATTAAAATACTATTATCTTTACTAGAAGAGGCGATGATATTTTCTTTAGGATGGCAAGCTACATTTGAAACGACGTCTAAAGTTTAAAAAAAAGTTAAATCTTTCGAATAATATGATAATTGAGTACATCTACCTGTATGGCCTTCCAACTTTTGCACCATTTTAGCAGTCGCCATGTCGTACAAATAAACACAAGAATCTTCAGATCCTGTGACAATTAATCTCTTCATTCCGGTATGACAAAACACAGCACCAATTTTATGCCTAGATTGTTTAGATATATGACCACCAGAATAATTTTGTAAATTTTGACCAGATTTTGAATCATATAAGCGAATAACACTGTCTAAAAACGAAATTAAAAAATAGTCATCATTTGGAAAGATACAGGAACATGACACAGGACCTCTTCCTGAAATTGTGACACTATTTACGGTAGTACCTGATCCTGGATGCCACAACAAGCTGTAAATATATTATTGTTTACAAAATATAATCAAAAACTATTAGGGCAGTTACTTACTTAGCAGTGTTCCTAATTTCGCAGTATTTATTTAGAATTTATTTAACTTTAAAAAAACTAAAATACTTGATAATAATATCAATTGAGGTTTAAGGTTGCTGCGAAATTAGGAACACTACGTGATAAATCAAATCTCCCCTATAATAATTTACCATTTTCCCTCCATACCACATGAAAGAATATTGTTATAGGCATCCACGTTTAAACCACAAACTGGAAGCCTATGCCGATCGTAGTCAGCAATAACAGTACCAGTTTGTACATCAAATATATAAACTTCTCCAAATGATGTACCAACACAAACGCAATCTCCTTTAACATTAAAAACGCAGCGTGTAAACGTCTTTTGGGAGTTAGGTTTCAATAATCTTAACGGCTTTGCCGAAGGCAACCCCCATAAACGAATTGTTGAATCCGCACTTATTGACACTAAAAAGATAAAAAATTAACCAATTTATAACTATTAGGAACGCTTGAAAATTTACCTAGAAGATAGCAATCATTTGAGAAGTCGATATCCATTACTTCACCTTTATGACCCATCATAGTTGCCAAATGCTGACCATTCTGACCGTTCCACAATTTAATGGATTTATCACCAGCTAATAAAAAAATTATATCACATTTTTCAAAATAAATCGGTTGCATAGACTTACATGCACTAGCTAACCATCTTCCATCTTGACTAAATTTAATGGCAGTAATTGGCTCTTTATGCCCTCTTAGACGATAAGTTAATTTAAAGTTCGGTTTCTGCAAAATATGCAATGTTTTAAAATTATTTTTTAAATGCCATATAACCCAATAAAAATTTCCCAAGTAAAATTCACAATGGCATTTATTGGCCTGTACATTTATGGGTGAATGAGACCACCCGTATCACCAATTTTTTTCAAAAATGGTTATTCGTAGAGAGTTGGGTTAAAAAAATTTATTATAAAAGCCGTAATAAAAATCGAATGGTGATATTATTATTTCTCGGAAATAACGGAATAACGGAAACTCCAGAATTTTAAATGACACCTTAGGTCAAAAATGGTATCGTTGAAAAGATCCTTAAGAAATAAGCAAGTTTTGTAGGAAAAATTATTTTATTACTCCCACCCCTTTTAAGTAATATTCGATTGTATATTTTTTTAGTCATTTTTTTCAAAAATGGTAGGTCGTAGAGAGTTGGGTCAAAAAAATTTATTATAAAAGCCGTAATAAAGAATCGAATGATGATATTATTATTTCTCGGAAAGGTCGTCATCCCGAATAGTTTTCTCCAGAAATTCCAGAACTCCAGAATTTTAAATGGCGCCATAGGTCAAAGTGGTATTGCTGGAAAGATCTTGCAAATATAAGCAAGTTTTATAGGAAAAGTTATTTTATAACTGCCACCCCTTTTAAGTAATATTCGATTGAAGTTGTGCCATTTAAAATTCTGGAGTTCTGGAGCAAATTACTGGGGATGCCGATCTTTCTGAGAAATAATAATATCACCATTCGAATCCTTATTACGGTTTTTATGATAAATTTGTTATCCTAACTGTCTACGACTTACCGTTTTTGAAGAATATGCTGATTACGGGTGTTCTCATTCATCTGTATACAATCGAATATTACTTAAAAGGGATGGGAGTAATAAAATAATTTTTCCTACAAAACTTGCTTATTTCGTAAAGATCTTTTCAACGATACCATTTTCGACCTATGGTGCCATTTAAAATTCTGGAAATCTGGAGTTTCTGGAGCAAACTACTCGGGATGCCGACCTTTTCGAGAAATAATATCACCAATCGATTCTTTATTACGGCTTTTATAATAAAGTTTTTTGGCCCAACTCTCTAGGACTTTCCGGTTTTCAAAAAAATGACTGATACGGGTGGTCTCCTTCACGCTGTATAATCAAGTTGTTTCATTTTATATAATAAAAATTATTGAAATATTGGAATCCAGAAAAAGCTTCAATTTTCAACGAATTTGTTTACAGTAAAGGGGCTGCAGAAAAACTAGTATTATACTGACCCGCATGTATTCTACGCCAATGCTTGGGGTTTAATTCCAATTAAAAATGAACAATTAAGTTAACTTGAACATGTCTTCAGATTTTTGTTGTTCACGTTATCGAGTTTCTAATGTATTGTTCGGCCTTTGGCCTCACTCATAAAATTTTTATATTGGTAATGCTTTTAAAATCAGTCAATGTCAATCAGAGATTCGTTACGAACAGACACATAGAATTGGGGTTTTATATTGTGTATTACAGAAGATATTTGGTTATGCTTGTAATCTTATCGTCTATAAATAACTTAGGGCCTGAAGATAATTTTGTGACTAACTGCAAACGTACGACTCTGACCCTCATGGTTAAGAATTTGTCAAGAATATTGATGAATTAGATACCTCCCTTATAAAAAATGTATGCTATATACTCGACATTATTACAATTTTAAACAAGTAATTTTGAACAATCTGGCTGGATCTATTATACGTCAAGTTGTGACTGGCAGTTTCAAAGAAAAATTTGTGTGGGTTGCACTGTATAACAAATTCAAAATAATAAAAAAATGTTTACTAGTATTAACATAACGTACAGATCAATAATGAAAAAATGTACCCACTTAATTTAAAAAATCGATTTTACAACAGTAAAAGTTTGATGTTTCATTACATTACAAACTTGGCTACCCCGATGGCTACCCCCTACCCTAATATGACAACTAACTTACCCCACTCAAACTTTCTTTGTGTTGGGGTTAATTAATTTTACCGTTAAATTGTAAATTTTATCGTTAAAACAACAGATAAAATTCGTAAGATTTTTAAAAACCGAATAAACAAAGGCAAAAATTAAAATTTGGTAGACTTTAGACTTTCTAACATTAATTAACTTCAAACACCTATGTACATAGGTAAGTCAATATAAGAATATTGTATACTTACATAATCTTCTACTTCTTTTATCATGGTGGAAAATATTGAGCCTAAAAAATAAAATAATTAATTGACAAGTTTCAACATCAAAATATTAACTGCAGCACACAATATGCATCAGCCTCTTTCACCAGCACTTTACCAACTGCAACAAAACTGAACTCAGCTCTCAGCGACGATCGCTGGCGATGAGTAATTTTTTCAGCTGAACGTAGCGTAACAAGTGTTTATTTTTTTTTCAAAGTCGATTGTAAAAATTTACGTTATTCATGATTCATGAATTGTACTAACTTGTTTATCTATTCATGACACAGAATGACGATCAAAATGTTATTTTTCGACTCATATTACAATAAACGCAATGAAAACGTATCAAATTTAACAAAAAATTATAACTACTAAGCGTTAAAATATTAGAATTTTAACCGTAAGTAAAGAATAACAATAAAAATTTATTTAGAAACCCTTTGAAATACATTTATTGTGGAAATATTTGGAAATAATATGAAAAAAATTCAAATATATGGGGGGGGGGGGTAAAAAAACGTGGTGTTTTTAAAAACATGTTGAAAAATATAGTAAAATCATAGTATAATACTAACTTATAGAACAAGTAGTTTCATTTGTTGTCTTTACCATTGTTTTCGGTGACCACGAATTGAGCTCGCGCATTCTCCTGTGCGCAAGTATCTTGATGTATGCTGCCAAATACAGTAGACCAGGGATCGGCAACCTTTTGTTTTGACTTGCTACGTCACTAACTGTTAGGGACTTCCAAAAACCTTTTAGAGTAGTAATACCTGAGAGGGGAGAAGAGGTTACCAAGCAGAAGCTGGAGGCTCGATATGACACCATCTGGTATACAGATGGATTTCAAATGGTGTAAGTACTGGACATAGGTACTGGAGCAGGAGTTGGTGGAGACAGAACAGGGGTTGCTATTAGCATAAACATGGGCTGATATGCAACTGTCTTCCAAGTGGAAATTATCGCCATAATGGTCTGTGCAGAGGAGATGATGGGGAGGGCGTATGTAAATAAGCGAATTTGTATCACTCAGGATCAGGGCTTTGGAAGCAATAGAAATACAATCCAAAGTCGTAAAGCAATGCCTTGATATACTGGGAGAGCCAAGGACGTGCCAACTTTGGGGGGGGGGGGTGAATTTGCCAACTTAATTAATTCAAAATTGCCAACTCTTTGTAATTGTCTATTTTTTCTATTATAGGTTTAGCAGATTTTGCCAACTTGACCAAATTTTGAGTGATTTTGCCAACTTTTTTCCAATTTTCTACGTTATGGGCCCCCCCCATCATCCCCGTAGACAAGTCCCTGGGGAGAGCTGGCACGACGCAGCAGCTTAGCGCTGAGGTGGGTTCCACCTCACATAGGCAAGAAGGGGAACGTGTAAGCAGACTTCTTGGCCAAGAAAGCTGCAAGTAAACACCCAATAGGACCGGAACCAACTTGCAGGTTTGCCTTTTGACCTCTAAAGGGACCATTAAAGAACTAAGAAGCAAACATCTTGAATACTGAGAGGGTCTCTAGGAAGTGAGGCAATCGCGGATGTTTGGGCCCCTCCAGTGGATAAAGGAAATCCTCCAGCTGACGAAGATAGGACTGTTTACCAGACACTGCTGTCTAAACAGGCACCTCAACATAATGGGTGTTGTAAATATTCTGCTTGTAGATTATGTGAGGAGGAGGAAACTCCATACCACATGCTATGTAAAATAATAGCCCCAAAAAGGTTAAAACATCTTGATTGTCTCTATCTGACTGTCGGAAAGATAAATCAAGTTCCCATAGGTTACATCCTTAATTTTATAGAGGATATGGAGTAAAACATGGAACATGAGCTACAATAAGCCAGGAGCTTCAGTGCAAGTGGGTCGAAAGAAACACAACCCATTCAGCAATAATAATAATGCTCATCGCTAAATTAGTGTAGTTGATATTAAATCCGCGCCAAATCCATATTAACATACGTCAATGGTAAATTAAACAACAACAAAATAATAATTAATATTTTATTATAAATTAATGATACATGTACATATAAAAAATAAACAAAATATTGTATTACTGCATGCGATAATGAATGCACCATTACATAGTAAATAACATTTAAGCCATAATAAATAATCTATAAAATTTATTTGTTAATTAATAAACAGTTAGCAGAGTTTAAATAGCTTCATAAGCAGACTCAAGTGGGGGACTAACAGATCCATTAAGAAATTCTTCCAATTCATCTCTGTAAGATGAATTACCTTCTTCTTTCGAACGTTTTTTGCTGTGTTTCTTTTTCTCACTTTTACTTGACTTTTCCTTTTCCTCTTTCTCTTTTGATTTTTTACTTTTTCGTTTTTTATCAGACTGAAATTGAAAGTTATTAAAATAACTTGCTAAAAATGTACACTACTTTTCTTACCTTTTCATGTTCCTTTTTCTCAGGTTTTTTTGATGGATGGCGTGCATCTCCTTCATCGCTGTTGTATGCACCGTCATTGTTTGCAGATGAATTATGACTAGCTTTATTGGATGACAACAATTCCATTTGTATGTTAGAAGAGGAAGCTACGCTGGTACTGTCATCATACACAGCACTGCCACTGTAATCTAAAGTTTGGCTTGTGGCAGACACATCTTCTCCCCCTATAAACACAATAAATAATTTAATTCAAATGTAGAAAATATCACTTCACCTTCTGGAGATCTTCTCCACTTAGTATCAGTTCCTATCCAGCAGGCATCAAAAGCTTCTGAGGTTATTTCAGAAATTTCCGAATTAATAGTGGAATCAAATTCATCATTCATTTGTTTTACATCATTATCTTCAAGCGGAGTTTTGTCTGGAATGCGTTTGGTAGATATATTGTAAAATCTACCATCATTAACTTTAAAGGAACCGTCTTCTACAGGTTCAAAATCTTCTTGCAACTCCGAAACCAGAGGATTACCAGTATCTTGATCGCTGTGAATGAAACTCAAAGTTGAAAAAAATCGAAGAAACAAAAATAAATTACTGTGGAAAGTAATTCAAATAGAATTAAACTAAAACTAAGAGAATATCACAAAAAGTAATACCTGTCAGAATCCAACGCTTCATTAGCATTATGGACACCTTTGTTTGCTCCCTGATGTACATCATCCAAGAAATTTCGATCCAACTGTCCACCATCAGGACAAAATTCGTCTACTGAAGCTATTTCAAGTCGTTTTAAATCTGGAAGACTAAATTCTTTATTCATTGGTTTAACTGAGTCGATAACACTTTTATTAGAACTTTTAGAATTCCTCATCACTTGTGAGGAAACATTAACATCGAAAGGAATAGGTTTTCCAGCACCTATAATGATTGGTCCACTTCGTGAACGTTTTATATCTCCATGATTTTCGTCAGGAACAGCAGGCAATTGTGCAGGTACATTTGCATTTAAATCTGCCACCTCACGTCGTTTCTTCACAAGATGATCCAAAAATTTAGCGTAATTCGCCTCGTCCGAATCAAAGTAGAGATCTAATTCCTCAATAGTACTTTTGGTTTCCTCTTCATTACGATCTAACTGCTTTATTAAAGTTTCGCGTCGTAGCTGCAGAAATGGAAGATTAAAAAATTTGTAGAGCAACTTTAAACCAAATCCATTTCTCATCGACGACTCAGTATAACGAACTTGGGCCGAGCGTGAACTAGACACCGATTCGATAAAATAAAGTACATGATCTGCCGTAATGGTTCGATGATGAGACATATCGCAATGATTTGCCAATATTATAACCGGAATGTGAGGCGGCACCTTTGGCAGCTCCCTCTGAACGTAATCAAAAGTCCTGCAAAATAATCAATTGATTGGTGGTTAATATAATGAAATTCGATAGTAACCATATCGGTTATTTTAGATTCCCAAAAGTAAGCATCAAATAGAGAAGGAGAAAAATTGAAGGAGTTTTAGTTTTAGAAGGAGTTTTAAGAAATTTTATTTTCGTTAGGGAAATGGTCCCAACTGGAAGGAGGATAAAATGTATTTTATATCTCCACATCCACAGTCCCAATTCATTTTATTTATGAGCCACCAGAGGGCAACAGGGGGAATGCACATAGCGAATAGGTCATTATAATAGCCCAAGAGCTAGCGTCGGAATTCATCCAGGATTTCAACAGCCCTGAAAATTGTATGGCTTATAGATACTTCTAAATACAAAACCGAAAATGGAAGACATTTTTCTGGTCAAATAAAGTAGTAATTATTAATGTTTGAAAGTCGTAAAAATTTGTAGAGCGGTGCGGTAGAAATCTAGAATTTTTAGAAAATTCACCCCTTTGCCACTCCCTTATCAGACAAGGAAAACGTCTGTCATTTACAGCTTTCTATTTAGGGAGTGTTTATCTATTAACCATGAAATTTTCATGACTCCTGAAATCCGGGATGAAATATGTCACTAGCTCAAACAATTCAAAATTGGCCACTTGTCATCGCCACCATACGTCATCCAAGATTCCAGTTAGGCCAGTCATTGTAGCAAAAAAGGTATGGAAAATTACAAAAGTTTTCAAATTTTGAGACAACATTGAAGGAGGTAAAAAAATAATAAATCCGATTTTGCACCCTTTTCCGCCCCCAGGAACATTGTTAAATTAACAAAAAACGTAATTCCGAAATTTATGCAAACCTTGGAGAACATTTTAATAATTAAAACACATCTTCAATAAAGTTTGCACCCTGCTATAATGACCGGAACATTGCAAACAGTAGCTTATTAATTTTTTTTTGTGTATCCTGTCGAAAGAAATTGCAAAAGTCATGTAAATAATTCCTTAATACAACCCTGTATGCAAATTAATAATCACAACTATTTGCAATGTTCCGGTCATCGTAGCAGGGTGCAAACTTTAGAGAAGATGTCTAATAATTATTAAAATGTTCTCCAAGATTAGCATACATTTCGGAATTTTTTTCATCCAGTTATTGCAAATTTACACTCTTCTTTTAACAATTTAACAATGTTCCGGGGAACAAAAAAGGGTGCAAAAATCGGATTAATAATTTTTTGACCTGTTACAATGTTGTCCTAAAATATAAAAACTTTTGCAATTCGCGTTTTACATTACCGTTGGTGGCGCTGCAAACCATACGTTTTAAATACGTTTATGTAAACAAATTCATTGTGTAAACCAATGATAACAAAGCAAAATACTTTCCAAATGAACCTCGAAATTATTCCGTGTGGTGGCGTTTTGTTAATGTAAAACGCGAATTTTTGTCTAACTTTTCACATTTCACTTTTAAAGTCCCCAATGACTGGCCTAAGTAGTTGAATTAAAATAGGTGCATGTCCGAAGCCTCCCTCCCTAATTTCGAATGCAAAATAGTCTAGATCGTCTGTTCCTCGCTTGTGCAATTATTATTTTCGTTTGTACTCAAATATTTGTCAAGAAATTTCACATACAAGCTAGGAGGTGGGGGGGGGGGGGTTATGGAGACATCCTTATTTGAAATTTTGGATTTAAAATAGTCTAGATTTCTAGATCGTCGTTTGTGCATTTCTTATTTTTGTTTGTATCCAAATAGTTTCGAGATATTTCAAAAACAAATAATTTGCAGAGACGTTGGGAAATTTAATTGGGAATTTCTGACCCGTAATAAATGGCATTGAGCCTGACTTGAGAAGTAAAAATAAATTGGGAAGAGGAAAGGATGTGGGCGGGGGATAATTTTGAATTCGAAATTTCAAACAAACTTGTCTTCAGCCCCAATTCGCGATTATTAAGAAAACAGTGGATCAGTGCAATTATTTGAAGAAGCTAAAGGAACCATTGATGTATCTGACACGTCCCCTCCCTAACGCGTCGTGTTTTTGTTTATTTAATGTGCTGTTATTGTAATTAATGTATAGAGCACGGATTTTAGGACGTAAAAAATGTTAAAAAAGGCACAATTTTAGGCTATAAAAATCATTGAAATAGGCGCAATAATTAAGAATTTAGGCGTTTTTAGGCAATATGTATTTTTCATTACCGAAACTTATAAACATAATATTTAAAAAAATTAGTTAAAAAATTTTTAATAACGATTAAGAATTAAGACCTATAAGGATGGAAAATAAAAATACTATACAAATTTTTATGTAAGCTTTCTTCTGTCCTAAATAGATGGTGTTATTAATTTTCTCCTCTATTTGCATATGGCGCTACTAATTTGGGGGGTTACTATTTTTTTTAAGTTACCAAATAAATTTACGATTTTTTTTAAGTGTTTGGAAAATTCACCCCCCCCTATCAGACCTGGAGAACCTCTGCCATTTACGGTTTTGTATTTAGAGGGTACCTATCTGACTTACAGCCATTCAGGATTTCTGAAATCTGTCGCCACCTCTTGGGCTAAAGTAATTTCCACAGTTTTATTAATACGCGTGGATACGAAGCGCTGACTCAACGACCACTGCCAGTTTTCTATCTATTCTGATTTCACCGAGATAAAATACAAGAACTCAGAACAACTCAGATTACTTTTTGAACAGTGGCGGATTTCCGTATGCCTGCGGCATCATAAACTAAGGGAGCCTCAAAATTCAGCTTTTTTAGATCACTGGTATAGATAGAGAAAAACAGTTTCTTGGGGTTCCTCAAAATTAAATTGCGCTTGGGGCCTCTCAAGTGCTAAAAAATTTTAAAAAGCATAAAAACTATTTTTTTGTTAACTTTTAGTAACGTAAACGGGATAAATCATTGGTTTAGGCTTTTTAGGCATTAAAAATCCATTTTAGGTCAGTAACATTGAAAATAGGCATTTAGGCAAATAAAAGTAGGGTTCAAAATTTTCAAAATCGTTTGAACGGCATTTCTGTATTTATAATTTTGAATTGCCTAAATAAAGGACAAAAAGGCAAATTGCCTAGAATCCGTGCTCTATATAATGTATTATTATCGCATCTTAGTTTAACGTTGACCACCCACAATTAATATGGGCATGAAGTGGTTAAATAAATCTTAACATTTTTTGATCTATTCATCGTCTGAATAAGTCATTGTTTGTAAAAATTATACTTTTACATTAAAAAGTGTTTTAATAGATTTTTTTACGATGCTAAACTACCGATGTGGTTAAGGGGGGGCCTATAAGGTTGACATCCCGACTAATTTGTAAAGCATTAAGTTGCAACTTACCAAGTTTTAGTCAGATCCATCATCATGATGACACCATTGGTGCCCTTATAAACATCTAAAAACTCCGCATCTAGTGCAGGCTCCTCAGGCATTTCCATTTGTGAATTATCCAATTTGAGGCCGTCAAAACGTTTCTTCTTCTTTCCCTTATCGACAACGTCCCACACTTCTACCTTAACCACATCATCTGCCGCCTTATAATTCCAACTAATGGAAGTAACTTGGATTTCTTCCGTAGGCAAATACTCTTCAAAAAAACTATGCCCTTGCAAACGATGAAAAAGGCAGGTTTTTCCTACATTACGATCGCCCTTAATAACAATTTTCACTGAAACACAGTTACAGTTGTTACAAACTTGTGAAATTACAACATTAGACAACCCCAACTTACTGTTATATTGAACTCCTCGAGCAAACTTTCGTTGTAGAGACGTCGACATGCTGTGGTGACCTGCAGGTCTGGAAGAGTTGGAAGTTTCACCAACAACATTCGAACTTCCATCGCTTTTTCCGGTTAAACGTTTGAATGCAGAGAACATTTTTAATTTTTTGTAAAACTTGAACTTACAAGAGAAAATAATACGAACATTTGCTAATTTTACTAATTATTTTTGATTAAGTCAAACGGCAGCATGTGCTAACCGTAAACGTAAGTATCTTGAACCGTAAAATGTATCACCCATTTATTATTTACATATTCGTTTTCCTTGCAATCTGGTACATTTTATAATTTTTAGGTTAATTATCCTGATCAATAAACTCCGATCAACTCGACCACTCAATCGACATAATATATAGGGTGCGATAAAAGTTGAGCTTTTAATTCACAAAACCGGCGTTGATGTGTCGTGTTGAACCAATCAGCATCGTAGTGTGCGTCATGTTACTGAACTTGCATAAATCTTGGATTTGTGGTTTTCAAAATTGAAAAATTTGCTTTGGATAGAAAAGATGCTCCAGTTTAACGTTGACGAATTTTAAAATAAACAATTTTGAGAAGAATTTTTTGGTCTAATGATAATTTTTCATAAAAGTAAAATTAATATTCCCAATTGAATGGAAACCATCTGCTAAATTAGCACAGGGTATTTGCCATCTCCTCATTATCTCTGCCTTTTGTTGGATTAGGGCTTCCTTGATTCAATCTATGTGTTTGGGAATTCTTAGCTGCACTGTTGAAATATTAAGGTGACTTTGATCTAGGAGTAGCAGTGCCTCCGTGGAGGCAGTTCTGTTCTGTATGCGCTCTACAGACACTGACAACGCTCTTCCTCTGGACCTTGACCAGCATATCTTTATATTTCTCTTTGTTCATTGCCTTCACCCAAAAGGGAGTTGCGTAGAGCATGATGGAATTTTCCATGCTACTCAGCAACCTTCTTTTACATTCGCTTGGTCTTCTTACGTTTGGAATTAGTTTCATAAGCGCCATGGCTGACGCTGCTGCTCGCATCGACAACCTTGTTAGGTGGGGACTGTGAGGTAGGTTTTCGTCGATGTCTACCACAAGGACTCTGGCTGAGATGCTTGCGTTAATCACTTTTCCATTAACTATTTTCTTCTCTTTATGACCGCGACAGCTTTCGTCTTCTCCGGAACTATTTGCAGGCCCCTACTCTCCAACCATTGTAGATGTTGTGAATTGCTTCATTAGCTTTTTCCATAAGCTCCGCCTCAACCACCATGGAAACATCATCCGCGAAGGCAACGATGCTGATCCCCGGGTAGCCGCAGAACCTAGTCATAATATGAACATAATATTCCAAAGGAGGGGGCCTATTAGGACCGAACGCTATGATACCCCACTGATAACCTTGATGTCGCTCTGCCACTGTTTTTCTTCAACTACCAATGTTCTGTCTTCCAGGTAGATCGAAATGATGTTCATTAAGTATGGAGAAATTCCCTTTTTCTGTAACTGTTTAATAACTTTTCCTATTTGCCTGATGAGTTAAATGCGCTTTTGACATCTAGGGTGACCAGCATAACAAACTTTCTGGTTTTCGGACCTATTTTCTATCTCTCGATGTAATCTGGATAGGATTAATCTCTCAAAGAATTTTCCTACATTGTCCTAGGTGGACCTAACCCCTTAAATCATTCATTTTAAGATTATTCTCGAAATAATGGCGTTTTAGGCCATTTTTACGAATGAAATCATTTTTAACCATCCTGTATGTTAACAATTTGTAAAACTTTCTCCATTGTCCAAGAAATATAGTCCTTGAAGATGAAATTAATTTTATAGTTTAGAGTAGTATAAATTTGTTTAATTATTAATAAATTACGAATTAAGGAATAATTATAATGTTATATTTGAGCTTTCGATCTTGCATTAAGATCTTCGTCAGAAAATTTTTTAATTAAATTAAAAATTCCTTAATTCGTAATTTATTAATAATTAAACAAATTTATTTTCACGAATTAATAATAAACCAATTTTAGAGTAGTATAAAGACCATCATAAAATAGAGCAATTACGTAGTCGTCTGTTAGATTATGCATCGGGATACAGTCAGTAAATCGATAAAATTGGGCCTCTTACAAAGAAAAGTTACGTGATCTAGACATATTCGGTAACGGATCATTAATTTTGGACGTCGAAAAGTAGTAAGTGAACTAAAAAACATCGTAAATCCACACAAGTGTGATGAAGTCATAGCTTTTATGTATTTAGCAGATATTTGGTGACGGAATTTTTGTAAGTAAACAACAAACCCCTCCAAAAAGGACCGAAGTAATAAAAGCAGATGAGAGGAAAATATGGGCACTTTTAGTTAAACATTTTTGCTATCTGCATTTTATTGGCGACATTAGTCGTACTTTTCTTTAACCATTATTTTGTGCGTTATTGTTTACAGGGTGAGCTCAAAAAGTTGTAGAACGTACTTGAACTACCGATTTACCAAATCGCTATTTCAGTATTAAGTTTTATTACAGTCAATTAAGAATTTAGTTTTGTTATGCGCGAAAGTCAGGAAAACTCTGCCTGATCTTTATAACCCACCTCAGATTCATTCATTCATTACCAACCAACACAAGCTTATTAGTAAGTACACAGCAAGGACTATACAAGAATTATGCAATAGTAAGAAAAAAGTTTATTTATTAGTTTATAAATAATGTTAACATTGTTACACAACAAAGTTTGAACATTTTTATCAAATATAAAAAAAGAAACACGATAAATTCTGTCTTTATATATCAACTCCCAAATATAAATAGAACATCAAACCTATCTTAACTTAAAATTATTTAATATTATTCTTAGTTTTATTTTAACAACTTTGAAAAAAATTAGTATAGCTCCAGATGTTATAATAAATTCAACGCAAGATTCTAAAACATAAACATAATTATGATACTAATTTTAACAAAGCATCACTTCAACATAAAAAGCAATTTTCACAGAAATTAAACAATCATTTTCATTGAAACAAATAAACGATTTTCAACAAAATTTTAGGTTTAAACAATAAAAATATAACAAAAAATTTACAGCTATTATGAATCGATGTTGTGAGCTTTGAAATTAATTAAATACAAAATGATAAGCATTAAAGATGGATTCAATTGAATAAATCTTTACTAAATGCTTCCACAATTTTCGGCACTTCTTTGGAAAAACCACATATACTCAGGACGTCCAAATCGTTAGTCACAAGGGCATTGTTAGGAGAGGCCAATGAGAACAGAACCATCCTTTAAAAACATACAATAATTATTTAAAACTGATAAGTAACAATCAAAATAGTGCTTTTAAGCTGCATATTGTCGCATGTGAAATGCTTTTCAAATGTAAAAATTTAAAATTATAACTCATACAAGGAGAATTGACCTAAGAAAATTTACCTAAACTTTGGAAAGGAAAATAAGTCGTAAAAGTGGAGTTTAATACTTCACTTCTATGTGGTCATAGTAAATCCTTTATCGTAAACCTATGTGTGAGACTACACATAGGGTCTAAAATTCTTTCGAGAATTTTCTTCTAGTTTAAGCCTTAAGGCCTGTTATTTCGAATCGTTTCCTTGGTAATGTTAGTTCTATGAGCATATAACTCAGATTCATTACAGGTAATATGAAAAATAGTATGTTTGGGCACGGGATGAAACACGATTTCAGACTCGGGATGATGCCAGCCCTCGCTTTCGCTCGGGCAGGCAATCCATTCTCGTCTGAAATCGTCTTATTTCATCCATTAGGTACTAAACGGGCCTTCAGATGTGCCTGTACCCTGGTTTTTTATGTTAATGATGGCAATTCATTAACCCACGATTTTAAACTTAAAATTGTGTATATTAATTTATGAAAATTAGATTTTTGTTCAATGATTTTAGAGGGGGGTAACAGCAAAAATTTAAATTAGAATGTTTAAAACCCGGTAAATATAAGTATTAGCATTAACTTTGTGAACACTGCAAAAATTAGGAAAATATTCTGAACGAAAAGGGGGTAGTTAAATTGTAACATTTTATCTAAAAATTTTGAAACTATGTATGTAAATTTATTAATGTTAAATCTGTAAATACCTCAAAAATAGTGAAACAGTTCCAATCGCAGTGATTTATGGGGGGGGGGGTCAGCAATAAAAAAAATTGTAATTTGGTAAATATATTACTGTTATACTTGCAAACACAGCAAAAATAGAGACGAAATTCTAAATGGAAAGGGGTAATTTTTTTATGGGGATTGAGAGCTAAATTTTGAGGCCCCAGGCGCGCGCCTCGTTTGAATTTTATCAAGTATTTTTGTGTATTAATAACCTCCCTCCCCTTTAGGTTAAGTTTGTAAATATTTGTTAAAATATACTGTGTGTTATGAAGTGCATATATTTTATTTTAAAATGAGAACATCCCCCAATTATTTAGGTAGTTAAGGGGTTAATTACGAAAATATTGAAACATTTGCATTTTCTGGAATGATTCAATATTAATAATATGTTTTCATTTACGACATTATCAAGAATTTTATATCAATGCAAAAATTATTAATTAAAGTTCAACTTACTTGCTGTTCAATGTGTTGAATTTTTGTTTGTACTTCTTGAAAGCATCAACTACTTTATTTCTGTTACCACCAGATTCCTGTCGAGATTTCATTGCAATAGTGTAGTTATATGTAAAATTAAAAAATAGTTGTATTTGCTTTTTCTTGCTTATTGCCCAGTCGAAAGGTGGACTTGGTTTTACTAACCCACTTTGAGCTTGCCTCAATTTTACAAGAGCTTGATTATGCGAAAGATCTAAAATACATCATAATAAAAAATATTGTAGCCATTACTTACAAGAACAAATGAATTACTTTTGTCTAAATGTACTAATGAGATCTTGTTCAAATTAAAAACTCCAACAGTAACATTACTCTCAGTTTGCAACAGTCCCAATGTAAAGATGGTAGCAGCTTCCAAGCAAGTAACATTCTTTGAAAAGAAACAAGGTTTATCCATCTTCTCCGTTGCATCTATAACGATTAGGATAGATTTTCCTATGGGTTTACAGTTTTTATAAGACGCCTGAAGTGTTTTATTCAAAGCTTTCTCTATCGCAGTACATGTAAATAAGCGATCATTTGAAACAGCAGGCACTGTGTCTTTTTTCTTATCCTCAGATGATTCTAAATGAGCCACTAATTTTGGGTCTTTTGGCCTATATAAAGAAAATATAAAATTAGCAAGTTCAGCATACAAAATAAAATAAAAATTTGCAAATTAAAACTGTCGAACGAAAATTATCATCGAAAACTATGGTAGATTATTATTTTTCAATTAAATAAACAAAATTTTCAATTATGTTCCAAACCATGACAGTTTCAAAATATTAACGTGCGACAGAATTAACAGTTGAGGAGAGAAGCGACGGAAGGGAACATAATGTTTATATCCTTATGCGCTATAAAGCAGCAACCGCTAATCCATATATTAAAAACACATTATTGTTAATGCCGTGGTATGTGCCGCTCTATAATGATACAAAAACTCATTTTACGACTTCTACAAGGTCGCAAACTTGCAATTTCCACAAACTATGCATCTCTGTTTAATAATAGAAATTATTTAAAAGCCATTATTTTATTGTTTAAAAATGATTTGCATACAATTTTTTTGTTTTAATGTCTTTTAATAAAATTATTAAAGCTTTTGATTTTATTTGACTTCAAACTCAGGGGTCAGAACTTCTTGGCACTAAAAATTATTTTCTGGCCTTTTATATCAATTTCCAAAAGCTAATTAAAATTTTTTTTTAATTTAATATAAAAATCATAAAATTGACTTACTTTCCACCTTTGCAAAAGTTTTTTAAACCAAGGAACACTTCGACAGGATGGATTTTAGAAGAGGTTATACTATCAGCATTTGTCAATGCTGCAGAAACCTTATGGATGAAAGGCTGCGATTTAAAAAATTCCATTCTATAGAATTTAGGAAGCAAAGCAATAACATCATTTATTGGCATATTAGGAACCAACACTTCCCACACCTACGAATTCAAAACTGAGTTAATTTAATTAAGAATTAAAATGACCTTACCCCCAATGTTTTATGGTAAAAAGAGGGAATTCGATTTATACTATTACATCGCATTTCATTAGCTAGTTCGGTTATGCGCTCCACACTTTCACTTCGTTTTAATTCTTCAATTTGTTGAAATCGTTTGATTATCTTGTCGGCCACTTCACCTTTACCTTCGGCTATCGTAGAAGCTTTGGCAAAGTTGAACATAATATAATTTATAATGATCAGAGATGCTAAAACAATGGTCTTATTAAGATCATGGTTAAAAAATTAAATTACAACTTGAATTTACCAATTTGATCGGATTTGATATGAATCAACTTAAAGATATCTTTGTGTGTCCAAGAATGATAGCTGTTCTGATTGGTAACTTCTACTGCCAAGTTGTATGGATCTTTTTTTAAATAATATCTTGTTATAACTTTCGATAAGGCACAACTAATTTTTTTATTGAATAGTGTATAGAATCTGAGAAATTCGAACAAATCTTCAGCACTTCTGACAATTTTTTGTAATGCTGAGTAAATTTTATGTTTCGATTCTTGGTCGGTTTCCTTATTAACTGCACATGCTAGAGCAAAAAACAAAGTCTTCCTGGTACCGATTGCATCTTGATTGTTTACAGATTCTATAATTTGTAGTAGCTTGTCCAACTCTTTAATCTCTAAAAGGTGTGCAACAGCAGTAAGGTTTTCCTGTTTGTAACAATTGTGGAGTTCCAGATTACCACATATGTAGATATTATTTTCGTTACTTATATACAAGTAACGTTTCAATCTTTCTTCTGCAGATACGGTCGTCGTCATCGTTAAAATTATTGTCAACCTGGAATGAGAATAAAAAAATTCGAGTTAAAAAAGATCGTAACCTATTTTATATAGAATGATTTTATGTATTTCCACCATTATTAAAGAAATTGTTCATTAAAGAAATCGTTAAAAAGTTAAAATATATTGCACCATACCTTTATTTTGCAGTTTAACACGCTGACAAAAATTCCTTTTACGTCAAAGTTATTAACCTGGATTATTAATTATCGCGCTACCAACACTCACACAGCTGATCAAATTTTATTCATTTGTTTTTTACTTTTTTAGGTGGGGGTATGGGTAGGGGTCAACTCCCACAATTATTAAGGGTAAGCGCACACTGAAAGCAAACTGCTGAGTATTTTTTCGTTCAAATCAAATAATTCTTCGAGATATTTGGTAGAAACGGTAAAGCGTTATGGTCGCTCGATAAGCATATCTTACAATACAACCTCGATAATCGAAATTATCGAATGTTCTTGGATTAACCAATTTCATTAAAAGCAAAATGAAAATTTAATATGTAAGTGCTACAAAATAAGTTTGCAATGACAAATTTTCTGCAAAAACATCATATAAATTCAGATGCTTTAAAAACCAAAGTTCACAGTCTAATTCAAATTAGTGCTCGAATTAGTGAATTTTGAACTTGTATTATTTATTTCGATAAACCATCAGTGGAGCCCACCAAAGGTTAAAGTGTTTTAAAGTTGGAATACAACATCAGTGCTGGATGAATGCTACGGGCTCCGCGCCTCTGGGGAACCCTCGGTCAGATAAAAAAAAGCATTTTTTTATTTTATTTAGCAAAGAACTAAAAAAAAAGGTCATTGTTGTGCCTATCTCTGTGGGTCTCGCACCCAGCAGAAATAATTCTGAATTTTATGCATAATGTTAAGGTGACCATAACTATTCTTGGCTCCAAAGGAGGACGGGACTTAAATCTTTTGCAAAGAATAAAATAATCCCGAAACAAAAAGCTCAATTATTTTGAATGACCTTTTAAAAAAAACCAGCAAGCTCATCTACGCAAAAAAGTTCATAAAATCTAAGATTTTTTAATTTCGTTAAATTCAATACATTTTTGCTAGCAGATGGTAGATAACTTAAATCTTTGTCGTAGGAATACCTGAACCCTCAGCAAGCTCGACCATAGCAAACGTACGCTGTTTTTCACCACGATTTTGTTAAGTGCCTGTAGTGCGTGGACAAGTATTTTTTTGTCCAGGCAGCTATTCATTTGTGGCTTACCATAATATGAAACATTATAATAATAGTTCTCGTGTGGTGTTTTTGGCTCCTGTTTGTAAACATCTGGAAATAGAAGAGGCTCTTAATGCTCAACCTATTACTCAGTTTTTGGTGTGCAAGTTGAGGAACCATTTTGGATTCCTCGAGTTGGCAACGTCCTATTGTTGTTGTTTTGGATGACACCTGGATAATTCTTTGGTTGTTTGGATGATCCAATCTTATAAACATCTCCAATACCATCACTCACTGGTCAAGTTCCAGCTACAGATTTGCAAGCAGTGTTTGTGTCGATTTTTTAAGAGATGGTGTGATAGCATTTCTCAAATTCTGTGTGTCAATTAAAGCATTTGTTTACTATGTGCATTTTTTTGAGTTCCCTCAAGCAGGTCCGGGCTGGCTCCTTTGGGAGCCCTCGGCTAGAGACTGAGAGACCCCCTTACTAAGAACGGAGATTTTTGAAAATCCCATTTTCAGCTATTTTGACACTTGGAAGGTATATAAAAAATACAAAACACTTTTACCCAAGTAGAAACCACTTGTTTGAGGCTGCTTCGGGGCCCCCTTGGATTGGGGGGCCCTCGGCGATCGCCGACCTGGCCAGTCCGGGCCTGCCCCCAAGCTACCATTATTTCTAATCAAAACCAACATCAAATTGAACCTGGTGGCAGCTGCGTAATTGTTAATTTAGTTTGTCCGCAAATGGCAAACAAATTAAATAATTACAAATTAGCTGGGGTGTTACAATTGATGGCAGCCTGGGCGTTCCATTTCTTTAGAAATCGATTAGGTTTTTGATGTATTCTTTGCATGGAGGATTCCACAAGAAATCTTTGCTTTTTATGGCTACCGTACGATGGGGCAACATTGGCCCTTTAAGGACAACATTGGCCCACCTGACAAAAAATATTCGTAGTATAGGGATCGTAATGCAACGATAATTTTTTAAGTTTTGCGTCAGCAGATAGGAGAAGACCGTAAAAATTCGGGGAACCACAAATTGGAACAGTACTTGCTGTCTGCTTTCTCGTTTAGGTCGTGAAATCGTCAATCGAGTTATTCATCGGTAATCGACACGTGGCAACTTCTTCCTCAAACGCAATTATTAAAATTAGGAACAACACAGTAAGCATTAATATCTTATTTTAAGTTAGTAATTAGGTGATTTATCAAGATTTTTCAAATTAATTATAATCCGGTGGTCTGTGACGAATGAATAACCAAGATAAGGTAACATTGGCCCAGATATTGGGGCAACATTGGCCCAAGCTAAAATCAATTTAAATTCTGATGAAAAAAGTGAGACATATTCTGATTTGGAAGAAGTGATAGAAGTGGTCCAAGAAACCCCGAAATTGAGGATAAATCCCAATGGATTAAGCATCGGCGACTTTGTTGTGGATTTGTTTAACGGAAATAAATACCCTGGTAAAGTTATTGCTATTTCAGAACAATGGCCAACAGTTGACTGTCTAGAGAAGAGCCTGAAATTTTGAAAGTGGCCCCAAAATAAGATGCTATCAATTACAGCTGGGATGATGTTATTGACCTACAGTTATTACCAGAACCCATAATGGTTTCCAAAAGAAATCAATATAAAGTCCCGGAGCTCGATAATTATGTTTGAGCTGCAGTTATTTTTTGGGAAAGAAATAGAAAAATTATATAGGAAGAAGAGTTTGCGTTTAAAAGAAAAATATTTTCTTTTTACTATTTTTTAAAAAACTGGGTACCTATTTAGAATATTAGTCAGGCCCGTAGCCAGGGGGGGCACTTGGGGGCACGTGCCCCCCCCCCCCCCGAAATCTGAAATCCTGAATGAAATCCTGGCTACGGGCCTGATATTAGTTTTAAATAAATATTACTATTTCTAAAGTTGTCTTTAAAATGCAGTTTGCTTGACCGTTTTCTCTATATTTTTCTTACTAATCACATAAAACTGTTTTTTTTAATTACCTACAGGCAGAGGTGGGCAAAATACATGAAAATATGTACCTATTTGAAATACAAATTACAAAATACATTCGTCTTGGGTAATTGAAATTCAAAATACAAAATACATTTGTTTCGAGTATTTGAAATACAAAATACAAGATACTGTATTTCAAATACAAGATACAGTATTTCAAATACAAAATACATTAAATTTTCAGATTTTCATGTTTTCGAGGTATTTACAAACAAAAGCCGTTCTTTATTAAATATAATATGTATTTATTACAGAGACAATTTTGGTCTTCATGATGTAAGTTTTTCCCAGAATCTCGTTAATTCATTCATGCGCGTCAATGTTTTTATGTTTTCGTTTAAATTCTCAAAAAGTGTTCGGGTACAAACGATAAAAATGTTTGCACAAACAGGCACCAACTAAGTACAATCGATTGAGACTATTTTGAATCCGAAATTCTAAAATAACTGTTTATGTTAGCACGTGCGACGTTACCGAAAATCTCGAATATTTCAAAAACTATTTGGGTACAAACGAAAAAAACGTTTGCACAAACAGGCACAAACGAAGTGCTATCGATTGAGACTATTTTGGTCTTCATGCTTCACTATTTGGGTACAAACGAAAATAAAACTTGCACAAACAGGCACAAACGAAGTGCTATCGATTGAGACTATTTTGGTCTTCATGCTGCAAGTTTTTCGCAGAATCTCGTTAAAGCATTCAGCGCGTCCATGTCCGTTATGTTACAACGTGTTACCGAAAATCTTGAATATTTCAAAAACTATTTGGGTACAAACGAAAAAAATGTTTGCACAAACAAGCACAAACGAAGTGCTATCGATTGAGACTATTATGAATCCGAAATTCGAATTTTAAAATAGCATGTCCCCAGCCCTCCCCCCCCAACTTAAAATTGAATTATCTCGAAAACTATTTGGGTACAAACGAAAAAAATGTTTGCACAAACAGGCACAAACGATTGAGACTATTTTGGAGTCAAAAATCGAAATGGGAGGGGCTGGGGACATGCACCTAATCAATTTATATTTAGAATTTAATTAATAATAATGTCTTTCATTGGTTGGAAAGACTGAAAGAAAAATTTCATTGGTTTCATAATGCGCATCTTTTGAAATCATTCAAATTATGGTCGAAGCGAGATTTCATTTATAGCACTTAAATTCTTTAAATTTAAAGAATTTTAATTAATTGTGCGTTTTTGATATAAAATCGCTAATAACATTAATCAAAATGTTAACCCGTTATCAAAACAAAATTAAATTAATTATAGATTTTAAAGTAATTTGTACAGTATTTTTTAAATTGTATTTGAAATTAAAAATACAAAATACATTTGTTTTGGGTATTTGAAATACAAAATACAAATACATTGAAAATATGTATTTGAAATACAAATTACAAAATACAAAATGTATTTCAAATACATGTATTTGAGATACTGCCCAGCCCTGCCTACAGGGTCTAGTTGTTTACAAAATCAATTTTTAGCTTTTATTTTAGACTATCTTTAACACAAGCCCCAAAAAACATGTTTGGGATAAAGTTACCCCATATCAAGGTAACTTTGGCCCACTTCAAAAACAATTTTTTTTTTCGCAATTGTGATATGAAAAAAATAAATTGAACTTTAAATAGTATATTGTTTGACAAGGGATGAAACCAGATGATTTTAGACGAGGGTGGATTGCCTTCCCGAGCGAAAGCGAGGGCTGGCATCACCCCGAGTCTGAAATCGTGTTTCATCCCGTGCCCAAACATACTATTTTTCATATTACCTGTAATGAATCTGAGAGTTTTCTTAAAATATAAGAATTGTCAGCTGTCACATTAATTCTTTACAATTAATAAATTCAATTCTGACAGGTTTAAAATGAAATCAAAAACTGAGTAAGCGGGCAGAAACTTGACGCTTTATTTCCTAGGGCAGAAACCAATTTAGTTTCTGACCAACAGTCGCGTTGATCTGCAATTGTCGTGTTTCGACTGTCTCAACATGCAATGAAACTCGCAGTTTCATGACAGGTAATATGAAAACATATAGATATACCCCTACCAATAAATTAAAAAATATTAGATGCCTTGTACAGTTGTTGCTGTATAATTTATTACTAAATATTTCAAATAATTTGTATAAAATTGGGCCAATGTTACCCCATTCGACGGTACTACCCTTCCTGGATGCATGGTGGGATACTGGTTATAATGACGAGGAATCCTCCAAGTTCGAAAACACATTTTCATAATTCGCTGTTATTTTGCTTATTGCTCAAAAAAATTGCAGAAAAGTACCTATATATTTTTAAAAGAGGACACTATCCACAGACTGTCTTGTTTTAATTTGTTTGTCCAAGTGTCCTCTTTAAAAAAATATATACATTTGTGCAATTTTGTTTGAGTAAAAGCAAAATAACAACGAATTACGAAAATGTGTTTTCGATTTTTTCCTTAGTGGTTGGCACGTGACTGGGGCTTGCGCGGGAAATATGGAGGAAGAACCCGTGACACCCAATTCCACCAATTGATAAAAAACATAGAACCGAAATGACGAATATTCGTTTCTGCACATTAGTCATTCCAGGTCCGTAGCCAGGATAATTTTTCCGGGGGGGCACTTGTAAAAAGCCTTTTGTAAAATCCTTTTAGGGGTTTTACAGTGGCGGACTATGGCTAAAGCGGGCCCTAGGCAATTTTTCAGTCATGACACATACATAGGCGCAACTAGGGTCAAAAGTTTGGAGGGGGTTAAAAAAATGTTTAAAAAATTTTTTTTAAGAGGGGGGTAAAAATAACGAAAAATTGCGCCGCAGGCAAAAAATTTAGATTTTCAAGGTCAACAGAGCTTAGATTTGAAGTTATAAATTATAAAAAGATGTTTTCGTACTAATTTGTGGGATTTCAGGGGCAGAAAACTATTTTTTGTAAAATTATAAGCTTCTCGAAAGCCTGGCCTTCGACGCTAACCTCATCGTTTGCTAATCAATTCAAGTTTCTTTCCCCACTAAACTGAAATATCATAACAAAAATAATTTTTGCACATAATATAGCATATTATTCGGTAGTAATTAAAATTTGTTAATATTTATTTATTTTCAAAAATTACCACACTATTACTTCAAAAATCAGTTTTAAGCATAGAAAAATAAAGGGGCAGTTCTTAACATTTCTTAAGAAATCAACTAAATGGGTTGATTGCCAACTCAAAAATAAATTAAAAACCTAATTTTCGGGCCCCAAAAATTACGGGCACTAGGCACGTGCCTAGGTGGCCTAGGCCTTAGTCCGCCACTGGGGTTTTAGTAAAAAAAGATAACAAGTACCATCTCTCTTTTTTTCACTCATTTCACACACACCTTGTTAATTTTTTTCCTTTTTTTTTTTAGAATTTTCACTACAATAATCACTACAGGTTTTTGATTTAATTTTATGTAACAATTTTTTCTATAGCTACTCGGTAACGAAAAATATTACATTCAATAACGTGAACCGCGAAAGTTAACAGTAGTTGTTAATGTTGGGAATCAAATATCTATTATCTTGATGATGTCTACCAGTCACTTCTTATCACTTGTACGTGATTAAATATAAAATATAGGTACCCATATTTAAATGAAAGAAATGCATATCTGCATAATAATAAGAAAGTTGCCTAATTGTCGACAAAATAGTGATGACATTGTAATATTTTTATTTTACAATGCTTACATTGCACATAGAACGTATATACATACGTTTTATAAGAAATAAATGTCTATTTTTAAAATATACCTACCTATTTTATTTTCGAAATTCAAATCTTTTACTTTTAAATTTTTTACTTTAAAATTTTCTTTTCTTTTTTCAACATTTCGGGGGGGGGGGCACGTGCCCCCAAGTGCCCATTCCTGGCTACGGGCCTGAGTCATTCTATTGGATGAGGTTAGCAGTAAATAAAAGAATAATATTTAAATAAGTAGCAAACAATTTAATAACAAGTAATAAACAAAAACAACATAACATCTTAATAACACTAACCTTAATGCCAACGGGTGTTCAGGTATCAGGTATCATACTTTGGCTTTTTTGGAGAAGTTATGGGTCCGGCCCAATTGTCTCCTTTATCTGTGTGAAAATGACAGTGATTTATTCAAAAATGAAATTTTTATTTTTAATTTAAAGCGGCATTGAGCCTCGTCATTTTTATGGTGCTGTGAATATGCATTCCGCCGTGAGGCGACGGACGCGCAGCTCTGATTTTTATTCGCCTGGATTTGTACCTGCCTGCACTCATTCGCCCTCGACACGCCATTTATTTTGCTTTATCCATCAACGCTCACTGCATTTACAATAACTATGCAGTGAGGAACATAAATACATATCAATAAACAGTTTACAGCATAACGGGTGTTCAGGTATCATACTTTGGCTTTTTTGGAGAAGTTATGGGTCCGGCCCAATTGTCTCCTTTATCTGTGTGAAAATGACAGTGATTTGTTCAAAAATGAAATTTTGATTTTTAATTGAAAGCGGCATTGAGCCTCGTCATTTTTATGGTGCTGTGAATATGCATTCCGCCGTGAGGCGACGGAAGCGCAGCTCTGATTTTTATTCGCCTGGATTTGTACCTGCCTGCACTCATTCGCCCTCGACACGCCATTTATTTTGCTTTATCCATCAACGCTCACTGCATTTACAATAACTATGATAAGATAAAGATAAAAGATAAAAGAACTCTATTTGTCTAAGTATTTACATTAAGCGTTATAATTTAAAGTTAGTGCCTATTGCTTCTACAATTTATCTAACATTATATTGATTTATTTACAGTTTGACTTGTTATTTACAGAATGAAGTATTTGCTGGGAAAAATGAGTGTAAAAACCCAGCGCTCTGATCGTACAAAAAATAAAAAAAAAGGATTCGTGAGGTTGAATTTGTGTTTTAATATTGGTGTAATTTTGTAGTTGTGACGCGGAAAAAGTCGCGAAATTTATTGAATGAACAAATGATGTATTAATTTATGTCTGAGTTTAAAAGGCGCATTGCTGCTACTGGTGATTGACGTAATTGACTGTGTTAGCGGATGGCTAGGTGTCTTGAAATTGCAAAATTTAAGAGCTTGATCGTAAATGAGTGTGTGTATTCTGGGTACGTTAGCGAGCTCGTGTAGAGTGTAAATTGGAGTTGAATAGGGTAAACCTGTAATTAGCCGAAGGCACTTGTTTTGTATGATTTGAAGTTGTAGCTTGTTTGAGTCTGATGTGTTGCTCCAGACTGGAGACGCGTATAGCATCATGGGTAGTATTATGGTTTTGTAAATTTGTAGTTTGATTTTAATGTTGAGCTGATTTTTGTGTGTTAGTAGTGGGAAAAGTGCATGAAAAGCTCGGTTGGCCGATGCTTTTTTGTTAGAACAGTGTTGTGTATAGGTGAGTGTTTTATCAAGTGTCATGCCCAGGTACTTAACCGTGGGAGTGGGCTCTATGACTTTTTGGTTCACTCGAAGAGTTGTTGTGTATGGATCTTTAGTTTTCTTAGAAAAGATCGTGAGTGTGGTTTTGTCTGCATTAATTAGTAGTTTCCATTTATGGTAATATGGTGACAGAATGTCAATATGACGTTGAAGGTATGATATTGATTGGTTGGTGCGTCTGGATGTTGAAATTAATGCAGTGTCATCTGCAAATAGTGCCACTTTGGTGTCTGGGTGTTTGGGGATATCATTTATATAATATGTGAAGAGCTGAGGTGCCAAGACTGATCCCTGGGGGACGCCTGCTGGGATGGGGAGTGAGTTTGACAGAATGTCCTTTACTGAAACTTGAAAAGTACGGTTTTTGAGAAATTGTTGAATGAGTTTGATGAGATATCGGGGGATGTCAAGTTTAATTAATTTATATATCAGTCCGTCGTGCCAGATACTATCGAAAGCTTTTTCGATGTCCAGCGTGACGACTGATGTTGTGCGTTTAATATTGAAATTTGTTGTAATGATGTTAGTAAGCCGAGCTAGTTGTAAAACCGTACTGTGGTTTGCTCGGAAACCAAATTGCTCTTGAATTATTTGACTGTTCTCAAATTCAAATTGCTGAAGGCGGCTGAGAATGGCCTTTTCTAGTATTTTTGAGAGTGTAGGGAGTAAGCTGATGGGGCGGTAGCTGGTAGGGATGTTCTTTTGCTTTCCTGGTTTGGGGATTGGAATTACTATTGCATGTTTCCAGGAAAGCGGGAAATATTGATTTTTGAAGCATTGATTGAGTATGTAGTATATTTGCAAGATTGATTTTTTAGGCAAGTGTTTTAATATGATCGATGAAAGTTTATCGTGGCCAGGGGCTTTATTTTTGAATGATTTGATTAATTTTTTGATTTCTTGAGGAGAGAGCAGGTCTTCAAGGGGGGTGGGGTGGGTTTCTTGGTCCAGTTTGCTTACGGCTTGCTGAACCATGTTGTGTGTTTGTGGGTCAGAAAGACCCATTGTATTTGAGTAATTTTGTAAATAAGTGGCAGCTATTGCGTCCGACTTTTCTTTATTTGTGATTTTAGGACCTTGGGGCGTTTGGAGTGTTGGGATAGTTTTCTCCTCGTGTTTACGTTTTAATGCTGATGCTATACGCCAAAGCTTTTTCGTGTTTTGTGGTGTGATTTTAGCTAACACTTTGTTCCAATTTTCGCTTTTGATGGCGGAAATTTGGGTGTTAATGTCGTTCGTAATCTTTGTAATTTGTGTCTTGATCGGTTGAAAATTGGTGTGTTGGTAGATTTTTCTTAGCTTGTTTTTAAGCCTGATTTTTGTATGAAGGTCAACTGGAAGTGTGAGTCTGTTTTTAATTACTGTGTTTTTTGTATTTGCATTGAAATTTTGCATGATGTTTTCGGTGAAGGTTTTTACAGCTTCATCGATATCTTCATTTGTTGTTATGTTTGTATTTAAAGGCGTCTTTGCTGTGTCGATTGCAAATTGTTTCCAATTTGTGGATCGCGCAGGCTTTGGTGGGTAAGTAGGGAGTTGTAAGCTCCCTACTTCTATGTACAGGGGTGAGTGGTCTGACGTTAATTTGCTGAGGGCTTCAATGTGGCGAACAGTGATGTTTTTTGATAACATCAAGTCGATGGTGGATGGTTGTTGTCTATTGTTGTAGCTATGATGTGTGTGGTCTTCTGAGTAAGAAAGTAGTACACCATATGTTTCAACGAAGTCGTTGAGGACAACTCCGTTGGGGTTATTGGCGTGGTTATTCCAGTTGACGTGTGCTGCATTAAAGTCGCCTATGACGACAGTTTTATGCGTTGTGTTTAATAGTGCATTTAATTCAGCATCGTCGGAGTGACGCCCCGGCGATACGTAGTAATTGATTACAGTTGTGTCGTTGATTGTGATTGCAAGTGCCTCGGCTAAAATTGTGTTAGTTTGTGTGAATGTGGCGTTTAATATGTTTTTTGCGTAGGTGGTGAGACCTCCGAATTGTGTTTTTGGGCGATTGAATGTTGTGTAGTAAGGTATTTTTGGTGGTGATCTTTTGTTTAATTTAGTTTCTTGAATAATGATGATGTCTGGGTCTAGCTCGCTCGCTAACGCGTGCAGTTCGTTGAATTTGGGGTGTAGGCCATTGGCGTTCCATGATATAATTTTAAGTTTGTGCTGAATTGTGCAATTACTCATCGTATTTAGCAGCAATTTCACTTAGAATTGAAATTTTTGTGAAGGTGTCAGTTACACCTGCTAATTTGGATTTGATTTCTCTCACAATTTGAATTAACTGAGCAACGTTGAACTGCTCGTTGAGCTCCTTGAGCTCTTGAAATAGTGTTTTAATGTCAGATGGATTGGCGTTTTGAGAGGTATGATGCGTGTGGGTCGGTGAGGCCGCTATTGGTGTGAAATTTTGAATTTGAGTCCTTGGTGCTGGAAGCCCAGGGAAATTGTTAGTATTGTTATTTGGCAAAGTTTGAATGCGGGGCGCGTTTGATTGGGCGACTGGCCCCGGGGCTGAGCGTAAGGTTTTTACACTTACTTTTTTTACATACGAAAGGTATGCCTTGCAATCGCGGTAATTGGCAGCATGGTTATCGCCGCAATTGCAGCATCTGACGTTCTGGTCTGGGTTGATGCGGTTGGTCCTGGGGCAGGCTGCGGTGAGATGAGGTTCCAGGCACTTCACGCATCTTGGCTTCAGGTTACAGTTCGTCGAACCGTGTCCGAACTGTTGACACCTGTGACATTGTACTCTTGTGGTGCGGGGTGAGTAATTCTGCCACTTGATAATGACAGGGCCAATAGCTCGGATTTTTCTAAGGGTCTGGAGGTCGGTGGTGGCCGGAAAATGAATTAAATATGACGCAGAAGTCTTTCCTGCCTTCGTGCGCATATTTACTATGGAACTGGTCTGGATGTTGTTTATTTTCAGTTCATTTTCGATGTCCTGTGGGATGAGGCAAGGTGAGCCCTTGAGCACCATTTTCTGGGTGCGTTGTTCTGGTGGGGTGAAGGTATAACCTTCAACGCCCCCCTCGACGAACCATGCATTTTTTAGGCGTTGCTGGTCTTCAACGTCAGTTGCATAAACCCAAGTTTGCCCCCTTATAGTTTGGAAGGAGACGGGGTTGCGGGTGATTTTGTTTGTCGATTGGACAAACGATCTTACGTCTTGGACTATGCTTGGAAGCACGATTGGTGGTGGACGAGTTGATTTAGGCTTTGCAGGAGCCGCAGCCTTTGACGCGAACGTAGTTTTTGGATTATTGCGTAAATTTGTTGGCGTTTCTAGATTAGCTGAGTCTTGGTAAGGGTTTGTTGCCGCAACGTTGGCCAATAGTCCAAATTTATTGTAGGTTGCGTGGGTTGAAATAGTTTCTACAATATCTTCTGGCATTTCTTGATCCATGATGACTTCGTCATCACGCGTCGGGTTTGGCATGATCGTGAGTAACTCTGGTTTCGTCGCGAAGATCGGGTTCGATCGGGTAATTCGCCGGAGCCCATCCGCTTTTACCGGTTTGATTAATTTTTTGACAGGCTTGAATTCTATGATATGTTTTGTTGATGTAATTTTGGTTATTTTCTTTACAGATTTTAGTTACACAATGTGCTTCGTTGAAATAATTTTTAGATTTCACCCAATTTTGAAAAAAACTGGGTGAAAAACTATTGAGAACTTTTTACTTTAACTGCGTCGCACTACGTGTTCACTGCTCGAGCTCTCGACTCGAACCACAATAACTATGCAGGTATCAGGTATCATACTTTGGCTTTTTTGGAGAAGTTATGGGTCCGGCCCAATTGTCTCCTTTATCTGTGTGAAAATGACAGTGATTTGTTTAAAAATGAAATTTTGATTTTTAATTGAAAGCGGCATTGAGCCTCGTCATTTTTATGGTGCTGTGAATATGCATTCCGCCGTGAGGCGACGGAAGCGCAGCTCTGATTTTTATTCGCCTGGATTTGTACCTGCCTGCACTCATTCGCCCTCGACACGCCATTTATTTTGCTTTATCCATCAACGCTCACTGCATTTACAATAACTATGCAGTGAGGAACATAAATACATATCAATAAACAGTTTACAGCATAAGTAATAATAATAAGCCTGCAGTATTAACATTAAATAAGAATAAGACCTCATAAATCGTATAAACTACAGAACTATGATAAGATAAGATAAAGATAAAAGAACTCTATTTGTCTAAGTATTTTTTACATTAAGCGTTATAATTTAAAGTTAGTGCCTATTGCTTCTACAATTTATCTAACATTATATTGATTTATTTACAGTTTGACTTGTTATTTACAGAATGAAGTATTTGCTGGGAAAAATGAGTGTAAAAACCCAGCGCTCTGATCGTACAAAAAATAAAAAAAAGGATTCGTGAGGTTGAATTTGTGTTTTAATATTGGTGTAATTTTGTAGTTGTGACGCGGAAAAAGTCGCGAAATTTATTGAATGAACAAATGATGTATTAATTTATGTCTGAGTTTAAAAGGCGCATTGCTGCTACTGGTGATTGACGTAATTGACTGTGTTAGCGGATGGCTAGGTGTCTTGAATTTGTAAAATTTAAGAGCTTGATCGTAAATGAGTGTGTGTATTCTGGGTACGTTAGCGAGCTCGTGTAGAGTGTTAATTGGAGTTGAATAGGGTAAACCTGTAATTAGCCGAAGGCACTTGTTTTGTATGATTTGAAGTTGTAGCTTGTTTGAGTCTGATGTGTTGCTCCAGACTGGAGACGCGTATAGCATCATGGGTAGTATTATGGTTTTGTAAATTTGTAGTTTGATTTTAATGTTGAGCTGATTTTTGTGTGTTAGTAGTGGGAAAAGTGCATGAAAAGCTCGGTTGGCCGATGCTTTTTTGTTAGAACAGTGTTGTGTATAGGTGAGTGTTTTATCAAGCGTCATGCCCAGGTACTTAACCGTGGGAGTGGGCTCTATAACTTTTTGGTTCACTCGAAGAGTTGTTGTGTATGGATCTTTAGTTTTCTTAGAAAAGATCGTGAGTGTGGTTTTGTCTGCATTAATTAGTAGTTTCCATTTATGGTAATATGGTGACAGAATGTCAATATGACGTTGAAGGTATGATATTGATTGGTTGGTGCGTCTGGATGTTGAAATTAATGCAGTGTCATCTGCAAATAGTGCCACTTTGGTGTCTGGGTGTTTGGGGATATCATTTATATAATATGTGAAGAGCTGAGGTGCCAAGACTGATCCCTGGGGGACGCCTGCTGGGATGGGGAGTGAGTTTGACAGAATGTCCTTTACTGAAACTTGAAAAGTACGGTTTTTGAGAAATTGTTGAATGAGTTTGATGAGATATCGGGGGATGTCAAGTTTAATTAATTTATATATCAGTCCGTCGTGCCAGATACTATCGAAAGCTTTTTCGATGTCCAGCGTGACGACTGATGTTGTGCGTTTAATATTGAAATTTGTTGTAATGATGTTAGTAAGCCGAGCTAGTTGTAAAACCGTACTGTGGTTTGCTCGGAAACCAAATTGCTCTTGAATTATTTGACTGTTCTCAAATTCAAATTGCTGAAGGCGGCTGAGAATGGCCTTTTCTAGTATTTTTGAGAGTGTAGGGAGTAAGCTGATGGGGCGGTAGCTGGTAGGGATGTTCTTTTGCTTTCCTGGTTTGGGGATTGGAATTACTATTGCATGTTTCCAGGAAAGCGGGAAATATTGATTTTTGAAGCATTGATTGAGTATGTAGTATATTTGCAAGATTGATTTTTTAGGCAAGTGTTTTAATATGATCGATGAAAGTTTATCGTGGCCAGGGGCTTTATTTTTGAATGATTTGATTAATTTTTTGATTTCTTGAGGAGAGAGCAGGTCTTCAAGGGGGGTGGGGTGGGTTTCTTGGTCCAGTTTGCTTATGGCTTGCTGAACCATGTTGTGTGTTTGTGGGTCAGAAAGACCCATTGTATTTGAGTAATTTTGTAAATAAGTGGCAGCTATTGCGTCCGACTTTTCTTTATTTGTGATTTTAGGACCTTGGGGCGTTTGGAGTGTTGGGATAGTTTTCTCCTCGTGTTTACGTTTTAATGCTGATGCTATACGCCAAAGCTTTTTCGTGTTTTGTGGTGTGATTTTAGCTAACACTTTGTTCCAATTTTCGCTTTTGATGGCGGAAATTTGGGTGTTAATGTCGTTCGTAATCTTTGTAATTTGTGTCTTGATTGGTTGAAAATTGGTGTGTTGGTAGATTTTTCTTAGCTTGTTTTTAAGCCTGATTTTTGTATGAAGGTCAACTGGAAGTGTGAGTCTGTTTTTAATTACTGTGTTTTTTGTATTTGCATTGAAATTTTGCATGATGTTTTCGGTGAAGGTTTTTACAGCTTCATCGATATCTTCATTTGTTGTTATGTTTGTATTTAAAGGCGTCTTTTCTGTGTCGATTGCAAATTGTTTCCAATTTGTGGATCGCGCAGGCTTTGGTGGGTAAGTAGGGAGTTGTAAGCTCCCTACTTCTATGTACAAGGGTGAGTGGTCTGACGTTAATTTGCTGAGGGCTTCAATGTGGCGAACAGTGATGTTTTTTGATAACATCAAGTCGATGGTGGATGGTTGTTGTCTATTGTTGTAGCTATGATGTGTGTGGTCTTCTGAGTAAGAAAGTAGTACACCATATGTTTCAACGAAGTCGTTGAGGACAACTCCGTTGGGGTTATTGGCGTGGTTATTCCAGTTGACGTGTGCTGCATTAAAGTCGCCTATGACGACAGTTTTATGCGTTGTGTTTAATAGTGCATTTAATTCAGCATCGTCGGAGTGACGCCCCGGCGATACGTAGTAATTGATTACAGTTGTGTCGTTGATTGTGATTGCAAGTGCCTCGGCTAAAATTGTGTTAGTTTGTGTGAATGTGGCGTTTAATATGTTTTTTGCGTAGGTGGTGAGACCTCCGAATTGTGTTTTTGGGCGATTGAATGTTGTGTAGTAAGGTATTTTTGGTGGTGATCTTTTGTTTAATTTAGTTTCTTGAATAATGATGATGTCTGGGTCTAGCTCGCTCGCTAACGCGTGCAGTTCGTTGAATTTGGGGTGTAGGCCATTGGCGTTCCATGATATAATTTTAAGTTTGTGCTGAATTGTGCAATTACTCATCGTATTTAGCAGCAATTTCACTTAGAATTGAAATTTTTGTGAAGGTGTCAGTTACACCTGCTAATTTGGATTTGATTTCTCTCACAATTTGAATTAACTGAGCAACGTTGAACTGCTCGTTGAGCTCCTTGAGCTCTTGAAATAGTGTTTTAATGTCAGATGGATTGGCGTTTTGAGAGGTATGATGCGTGTGGGTCGGTGAGGCCGCTATTGGTGTGAAATTTTGAATTTGAGTCCTTGGTGCTGGAAGCCCAGGGAAATTGTTAGTATTGTTATTTGGCAAAGTTTGAATGCGGGGCGCGTTTGATTGGGCGACTGGCCCCGGGGCTGAGCGTAAGGTTTTTACACTTACTTTTTTTACATACGAAAGGTATGCCTTGCAATCGCGGTAATTGGCAGCATGGTTATCGCCGCAATTGCAGCATCTGACGTTCTGGTCTGGGTTGATGCGGTTGGTCCTGGGGCAGGCTGCGGTGAGATGAGGTTCCAGGCACTTCACGCATCTTGGCTTCAGGTTACAGTTCGTCGAACCGTGTCCGAACTGTTGACACCTGTGACATTGTACTCTTGTGGTGCGGGGTGAGTAATTCTGCCACTTGATAATGACAGGGCCAATAGCTCGGATTTTTCTAAGGGTCTGGAGGTCGGTGGTGGCCGGAAAATGAATTAAATATGACGCAGAAGTCTTTCCTGCCTTCGTGCGCATATTTACTATGGAACTGGTCTGGATGTTGTTTATTTTCAGTTCATTTTCGATGTCCTGTGGGATGAGGCAAGGTGAGCCCTTGAGCACCATTTTCTGGGTGCGTTGTTCTGGTGGGGTGAAGGTATAACCCTCAACGCCCCCCTCGACGAACCATGCATTTTTTAGGCGTTGCTGGTCTTCAACGTCAGTTGCATAAACCCAAGTTTGCCCCCTTATAGTTTGGAAGGAGACGGGGTTGCGGGTGATTTTGTTTGTCGATTGGACAAACGATCTTACGTCTTGGACTATGCTTGGAAGCACGATTGGTGGTGGACGAGTTGATTTAGGCTTTGCAGGAGCCGCAGCCTTTGACGCGAACGTAGTTTTTGGATTATTGCGTAAATTTGTTGGCGTTTCTAGATTAGTTGAGTCTTGGTAAGGGTTTGTTGCCGCAACGTTGGCCAATAGTCCAAATTTATTGTAGGTTGCGTGGGTTGAAATAGTTTCTACAATATCTTCTGGCATTTCTTGATCCATGATGACTTCGTTATCACGCGTCGGGTTTGGCATGATCGTGAGTAACTCTGGTTTCGTCGCGAAGATCGGGTTCGATCGGGTAATTCGCCGGAGCCCATCCGCTTTTACCGGTTTGATTAATTTTTTGACAGGCTTGAATTCTATGATATGTTTTGTTGATGTAATTTTGGTTATTTTCTTTACAGATTTTAGTTACACAATGTGCTTCGTTGAAATAATTTTTAGATTTCACCCAATTTTGAAAAAAACTGGGTGAAAAACTATTGAGAACTTTTTACTTTAACTGCGTCGCACTACGTGTTCACTGCTCGAGCTCTCGACTCGAACCACAATAACTATGCAGGTATCAGGTATCATACTTTGGCTTTTTTGGAGAAGTTATGGGTCCGGCCCAATTGTCTCCTTTATCTGTGTGAAAATGACAGTGATTTGTTTAAAAATGAAATTTTGATTTTTAATTGAAAGCGGCATTGAGCCTCGTCATTTTTATGGTGCTGTGAATATGCATTCCGCCGTGAGGCGACGGAAGCGCAGCTCTGATTTTTATTCGCCTGGATTTGTACCTGCCTGCACTCATTCGCCCTCGACACGCCATTTATTTTGCTTTATCCATCAACGCTCACTGCATTTACAATAACTATGCAGTGAGGAACATAAATACATATCAATAAACAGTTTACAGCATAAGTAATAATAATAAGCCTGCAGTATTAACATTAAATAAGAATAAGACCTCATAAATCGTATAAACTACAGAACTATGCAGTGAGGAAGGCTTTTATCTTCACCGGTGGTAAAAGGATGGCCAGCCACTCGGAATAGTCACGACATCTATTGGATATCGAAACTAATATTCCAACACCTCCACTAGTTACGATATGACTACAACGACAGACCCATCTTGTTTGAACAATATTGGTGCTTTTCTCTTGCCAATGCTTTTGTTAACGAATCGGCCACCATCTCCTCTGTTCCAATATTCTATTTCCTCCAGTTCCTGTCTTTCCCGAACAAAATGATGCCTGATGTCAATGTGTTTTGTTCTACATCGATAACCTGCATTTTTGCTGAGGTCGACTGCCCCTTTGTTGTCACAAAATATGTTGATTGCTTCAACGTCTTCCCGCAATTCTTGCATTAGGCCTCGAAGAAATATTGCTTCTTGTGACGTAAAACTTAAAGCCATGTATTCCGCTTCGGTAGTTGATAGGGCTACTGTAGGTTGCTTTTTTGATGCCCAACTTACACTTCCTCCACTCATTAAAAATACGTAGCCAGCAGTAGATTTTCTGTCGTCTAAATCAGCTGCCCAATCGGAATCACAATACCCACGCAAGCTTTTAACATCTTTTTTAAATGTAAGTTTCAGATTCTTAGTACTTTTAAGGTACCTAAAAATCCTTTTTACCGCCATCCAATGCACATTAGTAGGGGTTTTGTTGTAACGGCTAAGTTTTCCAACGGCGTATGCAATATCGGGCCTCGTACCTTGTGCCGCATACATCAAACTCCCAATTGCTTCTTGATACGGGACATTGATTATTTCTTCATTTTCTTGAATGTTCATCGATAAAACTTGATTTACGTCAAAGGGTGTTGTTACCCCATTGCATTCGTCCATTTTAAATCGTTTTAAAATTTCATTTATGTACCTTTCCTGGTCCAATGTTATTATTCCATTTTTTCGATCACGACTAATTCTGATTCCCAAGCAATAGTGTGCCTCACCTAGATCCTTCATGTTGAATGACTTCTCTAACTGACGTTTTAGTTCATTCTTCATACCGTCATCTTCAGAAAAAATCAAAATGTCATCCACATATATTGCCAAGATTAGAATTTTGCTTTTTTCTTTCTTTACGTATATGCATGGGTCAAATTCGGATTGTTTAAAATTCAATTTCTTAATGGTTTGGTCAAGTTCCTTGTACCAAACTCGACTTGCTTGCTTTAGTCCATTAATAGATTTTTTTAACAGACAGGTTCTTTTATCCGGCAATTCCATATAAATTTCTTCTTCTAATTTTGGGTGTAGAAAAGCAGTCACTACATCCATTTGATCGATGTTCCAATCGTTCTTAGCTGCTAAAGCTATCAGCAATCTGATCGAGCTATGTCGTACTACAGGAGCGTACGTTTCGTCGTAATCAATACCCTCCTTTTGAGAAAATCCCTTGGCAACTAACCTAGCCTTGTATCGATCTATAGTTCCTTCAGCTGTAAATTTTGTTTTAAACACCCATTTACTTTTAATAGCTTTTCTTTCTTTTGGAACATTACATAAAATCCAAGTTTTGTTATTTTTGTGTGCTTCCATTCACTGTAATTTTCACCATTCAAGTGCTTGGCTTCAGGCAGTCCTCCCATCGTTACCACAGTTGTCGGAGCTGATTGGTTCTTCAACTTCGATTGCAACTGTTCGATCTGTTTTTGCAAATCTTTCAATTGCGCCTCCATAATTTTTAATTTACAAAATTCGGAACGCAATAATTTGCACAAATTTCAAATCAATCGGTAAATTGGTAAACAAATAAACACTACTTTATTCTCTTAACGTTACTGGGCCCATAACCTATTGGATGAGGTTAGCAGTAAATAAAAGAATAATATTTAAATAAGTAGCAAACAATTTAATAACAAGTAATAAACAAAAACAACATAACATCTTAATGCTAAATATTTCCTAACGTTTACGGATGACTTTTCAAGAAAATCAACAGTTTATTGTCTTAAAAACAAAAGTGAAGTGACAGAAAAGTTTTTAGAATACAAATCTTTTGTGGAAAATCAATGCGAAGAAAAGATTAAGTGCTTACGAACTGATAATGGAACAGAATATGTTAATAAGGATCTTTTGTCCCATTTAAAAGGATTTGGTATTCAACATCAAACAAGTGTTCCTTATACGCCACAGCAAAATGGGGTTGCGGAAAGACTTAATAGAACGTTGGTAGAAAGGGCAAGATGCATGCTAACGGAATCAAAATTAGGAAGTGAATTTTGGGCTGAAGCGATACTCACGGCAACATACTTGAAGAATCGGTGTCCGACTAAAAGTTTAATTGAAATGACACCTGAAGAAGCGTGGAATTTTAAGAAACCAAACTTATCAAATTTAAAAATATTTGGTTGTAAAGCTTTAATACACATACCAAAAGCGTTCAGAAAAAAATTCGATGAGAAAGCTGAAGAATATATATTTGTTGGATACAGCGATACGGTTAAAGGTTATAGATTTGTCCACCCTATTACAAAGAAGCTAAAAATATCAAGAGATGTAGTTTTTTTGAAGACAAATTAATGGGTAATGGAGAATCGATAGAAAAGTTATTTCCGCAAGAAAATAATGTAGAAATAATACACTCCAATCAAGGCGATATTGCTAACGATAACATCAATAATATTGGCATTGCTAACGGTAATGAAGGTGATGTCGAATTTGAAATCATTGATGAAACAAATGACGACGCAATCAATCTCGAAGAAACTGATATTGAAGAGCAAGTGGCGATCGATTTACCAAGACGTTCACAACGTGTAGCTAAGCCCAACACAAATATTTTTAATCCAGAATTCGTGGTCTATCAAGCAAGTTTAAGTGACCCAGTAACACTTAAAGAAGCCCTGGAAAGTGAATGCAGTGATAACTGGAGAAGAGCAATCGATGAAGAAATGGAAGTAAACAAAAACAACATAACATCTTAATAACACTAACCTTAATGCCAACGGGTGTTGACATACAAGGCTTCATGTATCATACTTTGGCTTTTTTTTTTGGAGAAGTTATGGGTCCGGCCCAATTGTCTCCTTTATCTGTGTGAAAATGACAGTGATTTATTCAAAAATGAAATTTTGATTTTTAATTGAAAGCGGCATTGAGCCTCGTCATTTTTATGGTGCTGTGAATATGCATTCCGCCGTGAGGCGACGGAAGCGCAGCTCTGATTTTTATTCGCCTGGATTTGTACCTGCCTGCACTCATTCGCCCTCGACACGCCATTTATTTTGCTTTATCCATCAACGCTCACTGCATTTACAATAACTATGCAGTGAGGAACATAAATACATATCAATAAACAGTTTACAGCATAAGTAATAATAATAAGCCTGCAGTATTAACATTAAATAAGAATAAGACCTCATAAATCGTATAAACTACAGAACTGATCGTAAATTTACAGTTAGAACTTGAAAATAAAACATTGGTTACAAAAAATAATTTTTATCGTTTATATTGATGATCTTATATACCACCAGGTACAGATTTGTGTTCTTGCTTTCTTGATCTTGCATAACTGCTGCGGTAACGAATTATTGGGTGATTACTTGTTTGCATAACGGTTTGGCTTTGAACGACCAGTAGCATTTTGGGGGGGGGGGGACACAATTGGTTTGGAGATCCTGGGTGAATTTAGATTCTCCATCGATTTTGGTCTTCTTCTTCATCGTCGTCGTCGTCGTTTACTGGTGACCTGGTTCTTTGATCAGTTGCATTTGGGTGCACAGGCCTGGATCAAGGAGGGGAGAAACCTACAAAAATTTCCCCAGCTTGCTCGGGCTCAAACACGGGGGGGGGGATGATTAGGGTTTATAGGTAGGCGACCACCCAGCAGAATGACTTTTGGTCTCGGGATGTTTGGAGTGTCCAGCGGGTCATATCGACCCAGCTGCCTGATTAGTGGGTTAGCGGAGAGGGCGCTGCTCTTATACAGGCCCTCTGTCAGGTCTTGTATGATTTTGTCCAGAGTTTTGGCTCCATTTTTTATTTTTATTTATTTTTTTTTTTTTGGAGAGTGACAAAACCAGGAGAATAGCGAAGAGGTATTCGTAGAAAAAAGGAGGGGGAGATGGAAGAAGGAAAGAAAGTGAAAGTGTGGAGAAGAGGGAGGGATGAAGAAAGAAAAGGGGGGTGACTACTTATAAGACTGTATTGGTGTACCCCACTAACAATCGTATTTGGTTCTTATTTGCGCAATCACCTCTTGGATTTCCTCCGATGAAAACCCGGCAATATTTAGTTGCATAACAGTAAGTCCTAGTTCTCTTTGGAAAGTCTTCCTCTTCCCATCTTGGTCCCGCGAAGAGGAGGGGTTTTGGTCTTGCTCATTTAGGGACCTTTCGCCTTCTAGTGGAGCTGGTTGTTCGTCCGACATTCTACCCGGGGGATGCGTTTCCAATTCCATCAGAGGGGGAATTTCTCTATCCTGTCTCTGGCGCCACTGTCCTCGCTCGCTTGGTCTTTGATAAAAATTCCTCGATTCCGCCTCGTAGTTGGGCGCTCTCGGGTGCCTGTAGTTCTGTCTGGCCTGATATTGCCCGTATTGGCCGTATTGCTGCTTTTCCCGCCACATTCGCGGGTAAGCTCTGCAACCCTGCCAGTTGGCGGGGTGCTTTCCCCAGCAATTCGTGCATTTGGGATCTACGCCCTGTGGTTTGTCGCACTGTGGTGTGAGATGGCTGCCGGTACACTTCACACATCGGGGGGCCGCCTTGCAGCAATTCTGCGCATGCCCGAACCCCTGGCATCGATGACATTGGCCCACCTTATTTTTAACATGCGGTGACTCCACCGTTATACCTATATCCAACATGTGAGACTCGTTGAAAATGTTTTTCGCCTCCGTTGATTTTACTAGCGTGACCATGACGAGGGGGAGGGGTTTCCTATCCCACCCCCTTTTCATGCGGGCAACACCCGTAACTGCGTACCCTTTATTTATTAGATCTTTCTCAACCCCTTTTACCTCAATTTCAGGTGGGATCCCCCTGATCACCGCCTTCAGGGGTTTATCCGCTATAAGTTGGTGATAGTACCAACCACCCTTTTCCGGCGCTAAATTTTCTTCAAAGTATCTGAAGATTGCCCTATAGTCCATCTCCGAGGCCGGCGTGATGCTCAGTCCTCTCGCCAACGATTTTACCTTAATATATTTTATTCCGCTTGCTCTGAAATGAGCCGCGATTTCAGGCCATCTGCCGGGCTCTGCCAAGACCAACGGCGGAATTTTTGTTTTAGTCGAGGGGTCTGCTTGCGAAGAAGCAGGGAGTTTGGTGAGATGTTCGAAAGTATTTTCTGAAATTGTTTGGTCCGTTTCCATTTCGGTTCCCTGATTGGGTGAGACTAAGTTTGAGAAGTTTGTTTCTTGGCTTTGTAAACACTGATTTATCGGCTTAGTAGAGACGGTTGGAATTGTTTGGATGACCGTTGGAGTAACGGTTTGATCAACAGTGTTGGTAACGGTTTGAGTAATGGTTTCTGAGACCTGGGGGGGGATAGTGATTTCTACTGTGAGCGGATTGGTAGGATTTGATAAGTCAGAAGAAAGGTGAGAGTTTGAGCGCGAGGTGGTGATTGTTTGAGCCGCAAGATTGTTGGGAAAATTAGATGTAAAGTTACTTACCCCCTCTTTTTCTTTAGTGTCTTCATCTTCTTCCATGCCGTTGTAACTACTGGTCCTGCTTCTGCTTCTGTCACGGGAGCCCGAGTGCCTCCGCGACGTCTTTCTATCCTTGGGGTCCGAAAACTCCATCTTGCGTTTGTTTTGCGCCTTTGCCCCTGGCACAATCGGGGTAGCAAATTCACTTACGCTGGTTTTCCTCGGAGCTTTGATCTTGTCTTTCATAATTTGGTTTGTTGGGGTTACGAACTCTTTGTCTTGGGCGATGACTGGAGACTTGAACTTTTCTTTCATGATTTTTTTGTTTATCAACGTGCGGTTAATTATATCGATTTCCTCGAGCCATCCTCGCAACCCTTTGATTGTTGTTTCGGATTCTTTTAACGTGGCCTTTAGCAGTTTGACTTGACTACGGTCCTCCTTTGACCCTTCCAAGTAAATCGCCTTAGTTGGGCTGTGATCGTAAGCGTCCAACTCGGCTTTGGCATGATTTGCTTTGCCTTCTTGTTCACTTATGCTTCTATTAATTAGTTCACGTGTGTGAGCACGTCTTTCTTCGGTCATAATATGGAAAGGAGTACCACTCCAGGCCATTGTGTTGGTAATTACGAAAAGTAATCGAAAAAAGCAAAATAAAGCAAATTAAACACCACGTGTGTTTGAATGTACGTTGAACAAGGTAATCGAAGGCTCGGAAACAGTAGGGAAGGTTTGCACGGTCTCACAACTTACTTTACGATCAATTACTTGTTAACTTTAGGTCAGATAAATCAATAAAACACGACCACAACACTTACTTTTTGACTTTGCCTTGAGAAATATAACAATTTCAATTTTTCTTTGCACTAATTTGGATTTACACGCTAGTTCTACCACACGTCTTCACTGCTTGGCGTTACTTCTGTCTTGATGGATGATGTACATATGACATGACATACAAGGCTTACTGTTATGGGTCCTTATCTTCACCGGTGGTAAAAGGATGGCCAGCCACTCGGAATAGTCACGACATCTATTGGATATCGAAACTAATATTCCAACACATTCCCAACCACTAAGGAAAAAATTCACTCCAACTACAGTTTCGATTCCATGTCAAAACGTCGAAAACAAAAATAGCGAAAGTCAAAAACGTCGAAAGCAAAAACGGCGAAAGTCAAAAACGTCGAAAACAATAACGTCGAAAAACAATAACGTCGAAAAACAAAAACGTCGAAATCAAAAACGTCGAAAACAAATACGTCGAAAACAAAAATTTCGAAACATTATTAATTATGTCTGGTGGTACAATTAAAGTATATGATTGGCTAATATACTTAGTGCTATCTATTACGTAATTATTTAAAAAAGTTTTATTAACCTTTAAGTAGTGCCGTGAATCTTTCCTACATGCATTTCAAATGGGAATTTTGCCTCACAGACGCCCACGTCACCACTTAAAGGTTAAATAAAAATATTAATACAAGATTTTATTAGCTGTTTTGGAATTGAAAGTTGTATGCGATACCAGTCAGATAGTTATCCAGACTAGGCTTTAAAGCTGGTTCACACTATATGATTTTTCATCTGACTCGGTCATACGAGAAGTCATGGCAAAAATCATACGAAACTCTTTTTTCTCTCTCTTTTCATACGACCAACAATTTTTATGTTCACACTGTGTAATATTGCTTGTGACTTTTCTTATTACTAAAACGTCAAAATGGCTGTCATATGTCAAAAAAATTGTAATTAACCTAAGTTTATAACAATAAGTGGTTGATTTTGAATTGAATTTTATATCTAATAGAAATTATTCTGTCATCAGTGGCTATTTCTTCTTTTTATCCAATATTTTTTTAAGAAATAATCATTTTTGACGAAAAATTATGTTGACGAAATTTTTAAAAATTTTAAGAAAATTTGTCTAAAATGTTCGATAAATTTTTGTTCAAAAATATTTCAGTTTTTGTGACTATCTCCTTCTGACGTCATAACTAACCTGTCCACCAATCACCAGATCTCATTTCAAAAATGTAGTCCAATCAGATTTCAATTTAGTGAACATTTAATTTGCCTAATGAAATCTACCAATCACGAGTAATATGCACAAATTACCGATCATTTTCGACAATTTTTTATAATGTTGCTATAAACAATAACAAATAATAACGAATGGTAACTACGCATTTGTAAAATTTAATAAATTACGACACTCTTTGCATAATATTAATATAAAAATAATGTCATCAGGAGATAGTCCACGGAATTTCCCTTTTGCACAAAATATTATCCTATCATTTGTTCTCTTACATATTTTCGATTGCAATCGGTCCTCCTCTGCGAGTCGGGCCGATTGTTGTCGAAAAATATGTAATCGAACAAAATGATCGATAATATTTTATGCACATGGGAAATTATATATGACTATTTCAATAAATAATCATTTGTTATAAAAATTTAGTTTTTGAAATTTCGGAAAATGTAATTTTTTGGAAAAATTAACGATATTTTGAAAAATTTTCGATAAATTTTTGTTAAAATATATTTCAGTTTTTGTGATTATTTCAATAAATAATCATTTGTTATAAAAATTTAGTTTTTGAAATTACGGAAAAAGTCACTTTTTGGAAAAATTAACGATATTTTGAAAAATTTTCGATAAATTTTTGTTAAAATATATTTCAGTTTTTGTGATTATTTCAATAAATAATCATTTGTTATAAAAATTTAGTTTTTGAAATTTCGGAAAAAAGTTACTTTTTTGAAAAATTAACGATATTTTGAAAAATTTAAAGAAAAATGTTCGATAAATTTTTGTTAAAATATATTTCAGTTTTTGTGATTATTTCAATAAATAATAATTTTTTCAGTCAGATGAAAAATCATATAGTGTGAACCAGCTTTTAGGCTGTATATTTTTTGGTAATTCTCGCTTATTCTAACATGTATTTTAAAATTTGTATTTGAAATACATTTTACATCATTGGTTAAATGTAGAAGTATTGGGAAAATGTAATTTCGATTGTGAATAATTGCACCTTTAAAGCCCGTATGACACGACATTAGATTTTGCATAAATTTTAGTACTAAATGGTAACTAACCAATGGAAAGCGCGTGTTAGTTAATCTACCAGACGTTTTTTATTGGATAGTTCCCATTTAGTACTAAATTTTGTGCAAAATTTAACATTGTGTCATACGGGCTTTAGATCTAAAAAAGTAGTACCATTTTTTAATAATACTATTTATGTATGTATTTATGGTCGACCTAAGCAATATTTTCAGGTAGTGTGAGATCTCATTTTGCCCCCCCCCCCTGCAGAGACTAAATTCATTTTACTGTTATTGTTTCTCATCCAAAATACCACTGTATACTAACCTTTCGTAGATCCAAGTTATTATTAATGTAGAAACGTATATTACCTTTAGTCAATATGAAATCTCGCACTATCTGAAAATCTTGCTAGAGAGTAAATGTCAGTGGCTGATTACAAAATGATACTTTTTTAGATCCTAAAATTGTAAATATTTTGCGAACGATATTTGCACAAACGAAAATTTTGAATGCACAAACGTACACAAACGATTAACATAAAATTTTATGCAAAAATCGAAATGGGGGGGGGGGGGGCTGGGGAAATGCCAAACTTGTTTCTTAAATAATTCGCGAACGGAGATTGCACAAACGAAAAAAATATTTGCACAAACCTACACAAACGAATGACACAAAAATTTTTCCAAAATTCGAAATGGGGGGGCTGGGGAAATGGACCTTTAAATATCGGGATCAGGGGTGTAACGTTAAGTTTCAAGGTTTTATGTGTTTGTAATAATTACATTTATTAATTTCAAATAAACTAAAGTAAGTTAAATTCAAAATTATTTTCTATTTTTCTTATTAGAGAAAAGTTTATTAAGGTAGTTGAGGCCGTACATTCCAGTAAGAAAGTTATGGCTTATTACCCATGTTATACGAAGCGGCTGCACTAACGTAATAGGCGAAGTTTTTTTAACGTGAGTGTACCCCCCACAATACTTACGTCTACTTGACCCGGTCTAACATATCATATCTCTCGGTCACTCATATCTAAGCTCATATCCCTCCACTAAAAATAATAATCTAAACATGGAATTACTTTTAAATTTTTATTAAAACTACACGGTAAATAATTTTCATTTTTTTTTTAATTGTTCAAATTATATGTTTCTTCAATTTTACTAGTTTTTCGTCAAAATGCCAATACTCCTTCGAGGAAAAAAATTAAAAAACCTGTCATTTTCAGTCGCTTCTTCCATGCTACATGTACAAATAATGTCATTTTTAATTGCAATTATTTCTTATTAGACACGGTAAATCGCCTTGAAATTTTAACAGCGTGTGTATGCTACATTTAATTACTTATATTCAAAGTTTAAAAGATTTCTCAATATTTTGTTTGCGCGACCCTACTACCTTAAGTATAAATCTTTGATTCAGAAATTCCACGTCTACTAGATTATTAAAATCATTGAGCCGACTTCAGGGCTCAATTAATTTAATTACTAAATTAAAAGCGTTTGTTTAATTATTATTCTGAAATTATATTTTTAACGCGAATGTAAAGCATAAATATTTTCAAATTTAAAGTAACCAAATAAAATATTATGGTTGATGCTAAAAATGAGCATTTTAATGAAAAACCTTGAAATAACATAATTTACAAAATAAATTTATCCCTTTTGTTTAGACTACAATAATTAATTCTTTTGTGATGAAATGAAAAATGTGTTTAAATATAAAATAAATTTATTAAAAAAAAAACGCTAGGTAATACAAATAAATTGAGATGGGTGCTCCCACAAAAGAATTTTTAATTAGTTAAAATTTATTTCATAAAAAATATTTACATGCGAACTTGAAAACGTCCAGCTTTGGTAATATATTTCACACCTTTAAAGGGTTTGAATTTTTCTCCATACATATCCAAACGATTAACCTTTAATCCGCTAACGGCAAGCTGATTGATCGTAAATTGAACATTAATGGAGGGATTAATTTCAGTAGTGTTTGCACCAGCAGCAACCGAAATCTAAAATTTCATTTTAGGAATACTTGGATAAATTAAAGTACAAATAGAATCTTACAGAACCACGAATATTTGGTAATTTTGTCACATCAATGCGACCGATATCCCAGTGAAGAACCTTTGAAACTGTATCGTAGTTATATTTTCCTTGGTTAGTTGTTAAACAGCAATTAAGAATGGTTTTAGGCATCAAAACTTCAACTTTAACTCCTTAAAAAATATTGTTCTTTTAGTTGTTAGGATAGTCAGATTTTGAGTTATACAGGGTGTTTGGTTTCCGAGAATGAGCATGGGGACGTTCCTTGTAAAGATTCAAATATTATGGAAGTTTTGGAAACACAAAATGTAATTTAAAGGATTATTCTTAATTAGTAATAAGTTTTAGTACAGCCATCTGTTAATAACCTTTTGAACTACAATAAGTGTTTCCAAATCTCCCATAAGGTTGCATATCTATTACCATTATCAAGGAGAATATAAACAAAGTAGATAAGACAATAACACAAACCTTCAATTGCTCTACCCAAAGTTTGCTTAGGACCAACTGTAAGGTCTAAACGACCCTGTTCGCCAGCTTTAACAATAAAATTGTGACGTACATATATTGGAATGGCTACAACACTTTGGCTGTTAATGTGATACGACATCAAACGGAAATTTCCATCAGGTGGAATAAAAGATAAAACTTTCTCAGCCTATAAAGCAATGTTTTTACAACTTTAAATTGAATGAATGGATAAAATCATCCTACCTCCCATCGTTTAAATCTAATACAAGGATGGAAGCTCACATCATCAAATAATCTTGCATTCATAAATGATAACGTTAAATCAGGCATTCCACTCAACTTAATGCAACAGTCAATCTGGAAAAAAAACTTAAATTAATGCAAAATATAAAATATTTTAAATGACCCTTACATAGCCTTGAATTTCTGCAAAAACTGTAACACCTGATTTATCAATGATGGCATCAACTTCTTCCACAACATCAAAGTATGCCTCATTGCTGGTGTACTTGACCCCAGTTCTTCTCCACGGAATGTTTGAAAGTTGCCCACTGGGTAGAGATTCACTTACACTGAAAAATATTTGTTTAATTAAAAGAATAAAAATTAGCTTACGACAAAATTTACTTTGATTTTCCAGTGACAGTATTAGTAATAGTTCTTAACATAGTCGGTGGTTTGATCAACTCCTTGAGAATATTACTTTCAGTTGCCAATGGGAATCCATTATCCAGCATTTCATCTAAAAGCTTAAAACAAAAGAAGATACCGTAAATGTAAAAAAAAAATAGGTAAGTAAGTTTGATTTCACCTCATACACAACAACATAATTCTCTTTAATTATACTTTCTGTACAATCCGAAAAATAATCCTAAAAAAAGCAATTTAATAAAAAAATGTGTTTCTTGTCACAACAAGTACAATGATACCTGGAATGTATCGACTACGCGATGTAGAAATTCAATAACAAATAATGGAGGAACTTCTTGATTACATACAGCAACTAAACTGATCCCACCTCGTTGAATCGATAATAAATAATGATGTGGTGTAGCGATAACGGGAGGAACATCATGGGGGTTGGTTCGTTGTGCTTCTAAATAGTAATCACATACCGATCGTGATACAACACTGCGCCAGTGCTTCTCCAAAAACACGTCCCTAGAAATTATTATGCTTAGTAAATTTAGCAACATTAATTCATAATTTTACCCCGAAGAGTTGATAATAAATAAACTGTGGATCATATCTGTTTGTTTCAGAAATTTCTAAAAGTTAACCTCAATTTGTAATATCAGTGACGTTTCACTAGAAACAAATGAACTACTGAGCGAAATTGCACTAATGAGGCCTTTATCACTATCAAACAAGCGATGATTTATGTGGTAATTTATCTTATTTATGATAAAAATTATGGTGACGGTCTGCACCAAAATTTTGTACTTTGGTATGGAACATTCATATCGAAATCGGCATCCTTGGTAAGTTTGTACCTTGATTATAATTACAAATGATAATTAATATTGTACAATGTTTTAATTTGCTTCTTTTTTGAACTTCCGTATGACAGAACGCCACTGCTTGACATAACATCCGATCTACTCATGTGTACCGTGGAACTACTCGAATATATCCATGATCTGTCAGCTGTCAAATTAAACTATAAAAATTTTGTATGTAAGAATCTTTAAAAGAAGAAAATGTCTCTCCTGAGGTCAGCAATAACTACTGCAAGAGTAATACAAAATCGTTCTCTTTCAGTTACTGCTGTACAGCAACGTAAGATTTAAAATATTTTGAGGGTTAATGTATTATATAACACCATTATCGGACATTTCAGATTGGAATAGAGATTATATACCTGCCAAGTATCCTACTACTCCAGAGGAACGTGCTGCTGCAGCCAAAAAATACGAGTTGACCTCCGACGATTATGAACCCTATGCAGATGATGGAACCGGCTATGGTGACTATCCTAAACTTCCCATGATATCTGGGGATGCCAAAGATAATTTTTATCCTTGGGATGATCCAGCATTAAAAAGGAACTTTCGACAAACCGTAAGTTTATATTGACGTTTTTGTAAAACAAAATAATAATTGTTTTTAAAATAGATGCATGCCATGGAACAAGTTATAAGTGAAGATAGAGCTAATGTAAGTGCAAAGCTTAGATATTCTGTAAAAGTTCAAGTTGCTCAACTGTTGGGCTGGTTAGCGTTTTGTGCTGCCTTGTTTATATATTTTGAAGACAAACAGCCCTTCTTACCGCTTGCTGCCAAACAATATCCAGGCAATGGTGAAAAACATTTTACATTTGAACTCGAAGCACAAGACGGCAAGAAGAAATAGTTTATAAAAGGTTATATTTTATTTAAGTAAAATTGTAATAGCATCATGATCCAACAAAATAGTGAAATAAAGTTACAAAAAAATTAAAACTCAACTTTGCTGCTTAAGTTTCTTTGAATAAAAAAGTCATGACTTTTCTTCTTCTTCTTGATGCCATCCTTTTTAACCATATTAAAAAACGATGTTATGGAAGTATTGCCCGCAGGAGTAGCCTGCTCATCTTCCAGATCTTCCCACTCCACCTCAAAAGAATGGTCATCTAAAGCTTTAGCAGCAGTTGACCAGCTGAACCTCACCAATTGTGGATAACCAAACACAGGATCACTTTTTTGTGCTAAATATTTCTTAGTCACCGGATCTCCTGGATAACCACTTCCAAACTCGGTGTGTGGAGTGGTCATGCCTTCGGGAAATTTCCAAACCTGCAAGGCGTGATCTCTGGTCACTTTCGCACAAATACTAGCGGCAGACACAATTGGATAGATGGAATCGGCTTTCTTCGATACCGTTATATCATAACTTGGAAATAAACTGAGTAAATATTCTTGATACTTTTCAGGTTTGCCTACTGTGTCGACATAAATGTGAGTCAAGTTTACTCCAGCCTTAATAACGGCGTTAATCAAGCCCACTGCGGAATCCATCGAGATTGCATTCAACGAATGCTTTGTCCTACTCAACATACCGTTACAAATTTGGTTAGGTGATATAACATCAACTGCCCAGCCCATAATTTCAGACGATTTACAAATATTGGTAAAAATTTGGTCGCGTTTCTCTTCATTTAATACTTTTGAATCAGCACATTCGAGGATTTTTAGGTGTTCGGCTTTATCTATAGGACAAAATGATGTTCCATAAACCATTGGACCTAAAAGGAATTCATCATGGTTTAATGATTCGAGCAAGGTTAACCGACAAACCTAACACTGGGCCACGTCCTGCTTCGTCAATGCCTAATAAACACGGAGATTCTTTACATATTTCCGGAATGTTTGAGAGATAAAATGAATTCTGAGAGGTATTCCGATCTTCCAAATATTTGTTTAAACTTTCCAAAGAATTAACTTCTAATTTAGTCGATTCCATTTCTTAAATTAATAATATCAATAAATAATGTCTGTTACGTTCACCTAACCTAAAAATATTCGAAAAACGTTCCCTCCTTAAGTAGTTCGAATTATAATCGTGAGATGGCGAAATTCTAACTAATTATACAGGATAAGTCACTGGCAATGTAAAATAATATCGGAATTTTATTCTAAATAGCAAATAATACGCTTATCAGTTTTAGGGTTGAATGGAAGAGCAGGCGGCCCCCTTATTGGGGTCATTCTGAACTTCGTTCTTTTCTGATGAGGCTATTTTAATTTTGTTGTTATGAAATTTTTTTTGTTATTATTATAATCATGAATTTTGTATATTTGCAGATGGCGCTACCGCTTTGAAGTTACAATTTTTTAAATATCGTCAGTTTATTTGTTAATTTAAAAAATAATAACCCCCAAATTAGTAGCGCCATCTGTAAATGGGAGAGAAAATTAGTAACACCATCTATTTACCTGGGAAAAAAGCATACGTATTGTAGTGATATTTCCTTGTTTAAGAGATCCAGATGGATTGGTAGACAGATAATTGGTAAATTTATGATTTAAGTTCAGTAGTCAGTCGATACGACTAATAAAAAATAAGATTTGCATCAAAAACAAAAACCATCCCATGTAACGATTAATTACACATGAGACACAATTTGAGTTTGTTTATGAGATACAAAAGTTTTGTAACACCCTGTGAGTGCTTTTTAAATTTGATAACGGCCGCGATTTTCTGCAAAACAAAAGGTGAAAGTGATAATTCAGTGCACAAGCAATTAATAATTCCATGTTACCTGTAAATAAGTGTGATATTGGCAGACAAAAACGTCGATTCCCACCATAAAAGTAAAAGATTGAATTTTGTAAAGACAAATATGAAAGAGAAGGAGAATGAAGTCAGTTCTTGGGGAGACGTCGATTGAGAAAGCGTAAATTTCTCGATAAAATCCCAATTAAGGAACTCAATTGCGATTCTTTGGTATAAAAAGACCAAAGCATTAATTTACTTAATTAAACAGAAGTAAATAAATTTACGGAATCCGAGTATTTGATGAAAGTTGTGTATTGCGTGCGTAATTGGATATTCGTGAATTGAATATCTGAAATAAAAGCAGATTACAGATATTTGTACAATCGGTACGATTTGGAGGTTGTGTTCACACGTGGTGGACAGGTTAAGATTGGAAAATTAGTTGATTACTTACCGAAGTGTAACTAAACACGAAGATTATTCAACCAACAGTTTTTCAAAAGTTGGTTAACAAAATTCAAGGATTGAAGCAGCACTTTTAATCACCAAATTTGGAACGTATTCACTGATCACCGGTAGCTGTGAAGACGTTAATGGCTTCCAACAGAATGGGCAACCTGATGTTTACCAACTGTTTTATGGGAACACACCAGATCAAGTGAAAAGTAACAAGGTACAAGATTTGTTTTATTTTTAATTAATCTAAATTATGAATCAATGAATTGTGTTGATTTTAGATTAATTAAAGGACTTTATTGATTTTTATGGTTATAATTTGTTTACATGATTACACCAAATAATGAAATATCCAAATTTAGCTCCTAAATACAAGGATTTAAATGTAATTTGGATGCTTTAATTATTGCACAAAAATAACACATTGGTTTTAGACAAAATTGTTGTCCAAGTTAATTTGATGCAAATTTTTATTAATTCTTTATGCTACTTAATAAATTATGTCTACAACAAATTGCCCTCTTATTTAGTCTACTGAATCCACTGACTCTGAGGAAGAGAAAAACTCTACTCCGATAAAACGTTAGCTTTGAGGGTCTTTCTTTTTTGGGGTGGTTATTCTTAAAGTAAGAATAATCATAACAGTATATAATTTGAATAGCATTTTCGATATTTATTATTATTTATTTTTGTTTTAAAATTTGACTAAATACAATAATAAATCCATTATTTGTGGTTCATTGCTTGAAATCGATGATACTCTCGTAAACGTATTGCGTGTATATTAATGAACCCAGTGGCATCGGCTGGGCTAAAATCAGCATGCTTATCCATCGAAACCAAATCTGCATTGTATAGGCAAATGTCAGAAGATCGACCAAGAACAAAAACTGTAAAAATACAAAAGTAATTTCAAATAACTAACGGAATCACAGTTTCATTTTTATACCGTTTCCTTTATAAAGCTCAAGTTTAACTGTTCCATTAACATTTTCTTCGGCCAATGCTATACATTTTCTGACGTATTGCCCTTCTGGAGAAAACCAAAATCCGTTGTACACAAAATCGGATAAACGTCGATTAAGACTTTGTTTCACGCGATAAACTTCTTTATCCAAACAAAAGACTTCCAAATCGTTGTGAGCTTCATGTAAAATGTAACCACCTGGTGTTTCATAAACACCCCTGGACTACAAAATTCGAGATAAATAAAATGAAGAAGTGAATTTCTTAATTTACCTTTAAACCAAGAAATCTATTTTCCACTATATCAATTCGTCCAATTCCGTGCTGGCCTCCTAATGAATTCAACATATTAATAATGTCCAAAGGATTTCTAATGTTTTTATTATCTTGAGTTACAAGTAAATTTGGAAGACCATTTTTGAAACTAATTTGTAGTCTGGTTGGTTCTTGTAAAGCATTCTTTGGATGTATCGTAGAGAGGTACATATCAGCTGGAGGTTCGCTATTTGGGTCTTCCAGAACTCCAGATTCGTAACTGATGTGCATTAAATTCGCGTCCATACTCCATGGAGACTTCGGAGTAACACTAACAGGTATATCGTTTTCAGCAGCGTATTTTAGTAAATCTTGGCGACCACTAAACCGCTCGATAAATTCTTGCATTCTCCATGGGGCAATTACCTGAAATTTTACAAATTAAATTTGGTTTTTTGAAAAGCAAATACGTACTTTCATTTCTGGCCAAAGTGAATAACAGGACAGTTCAAAACGAACTTGATCGTTTCCTTTGCCCGTAGCTCCGTGAGAAATATATCGGGCTCCATTTAATTTTGCACATCTCACAAGTCCTACAGCGATACATGGACGTGCCAAAGATGTCCCCAATAGATATTTTGATTCGTAAAGTAATCCTGCTTGAATTGCTGGCCAAACATAATCTTGAGTGAAAGTTTCTCTCAGGTCATCAATTATAACCTAATAAAAAATATTTTGAATGATTGAAAAACATATTTGAGGTTTGTTTATGTACATATCGCCGTGAAATATTGTGTGATTATTGATTACAAAGGTAGTGAAAAATTTTAAATTTTGAAAAATTGGCGTCTGAACGCCATTGCTTTAATTTAAATTTATAGAAATTTTGATAATTATTTGTGTAATGTTTATCCAAGATAGGAAGATGAAGCTCGTTGTAACCATTGGAGACCATGAATATAAAGAAGGGATAAGGGTGAACCACGAATACATTGAGGCGATAATATAAAGCGGATAGTCGCGGTTTCAGATCAGTCCAGGGAGCAACAAGCTGGATGAATTTATCCTTGGGAAACCGTCAGCTTGGAAACTGGTCAAATGCCTAAGGAATAAAAAAATGTCCATGCCCTCCCCTCTCAACAAAAGCCTGAGGTATTCGCCGACTATATGGAAGGTCAATTCTGTTCTAACATTGGCAATCAAATGCCCGAACAAACCAAGAGGGTGAACGACTCGTTCAAGCTCGGCTTAGAGAACCTAGTGCCAATAGAACCAGCATCCTTTCAAAAGATAGCCACAAACATTCCAGGGTTTGAACAAGAAGAATGATACGGGCCTGGACGATATCACTAACAGGACGTTGATCCAACTTCCTAAGCGGAGCTAGGTAGCGACGACCTTTATAATAGACGTCCCCCTGAGACTCGGCCACTTTCTATTCAGATGAAATATTGTCGATGTCATCGTGATAGCAAAACCTAACCAAAGCCACAGGAACTACAGCACCTACACTGGGTAAATTCTGCGGAAGGATTATTCGGAGCAAACTGATCAGAGCAATGATGGAAAACCAGATTATTCAAAACAAACAATTTGGATTCCGAATGGTAAAGTGTACGGTCCACCGTCCACCAGATATTAAGTTGGTGGAATACATAATCTAAAGCTGAAACAAGAGAGAAGCAACCGGGTTCTATATTTTTCGATATTGCCAAAGCTTTTGATAAAGTATGACCTCAATATATTTTTGGTGGCGTTGTTCATGTTCGGATACTGATTGAGGGCACTCGGTTCACCCTGAGATGTGAATCACCGCAGGTGTCTCTCAGGGCTCAATCCTGTCACCCGATCTCTTTTCCTTCTACATGATGCATGACATTCCTGATCCAGATATAGACATGGAGCCCTTTTTAGAGGAAGCAATCGATGTTAACGATTATAAGGATCTTCGACCGAAATAGATCACTCCCAAATTGTAGGCTCATATGTATTATGAACAAGTTTGAAGTATGGTATCTACTATACTTGGGAGCATAGGAGTCAACCCCAGTGAGTACGGCAACATACTTCATGAAATTCCATGACCGCAACCAAATGAAAAAAGCGAATGCTCAACTTACCAATCTCTCGACGAAGTGCATCTGGGTATCTATGCGTCACCAACATCCCGTGCAATGTAGGTCCTCCAAATATCTGGGGGTGACTTTTGACCGCAAACTTCACTAGGGGCCGCACACCAAGAAGGTATGTAATAAAGCTAAGGGTGCGCGAGAGCTACGTTGTACCCCCTCCTAAACAGGAAAATCAAACTCTCGTGCCAGAATAAGCTACGAATGTACAAAACCTGCATACGTTCCATAATGACATAATATACAGCAACGGCATCGGGATACACTCGGCGGAAAAATTCTACGATACCTTGGAAGACTCCAAAAACCGATTGATCCGAAAATTAGGCAAATACGAACTTGGAGAAAAATTCGGTCCCGGCTGAGGAAAGCCTCAGGAGGAATGCTACTTCTTTTACTATAACTTTTTGTGAGATCTGGCCCCGTTTGCAATCATTTCCCAGGTTTTTCTATCCTTGCATATTTCTTTAGGATATGTATTGCTTCGATCGTCCTCCTTCACTGAATCCCGACTGATATTCACCTAGTATTATTCTCCCTTTCTGCCGTCCCTCAAGAATTTTTCTTCTGTCCACACTTTTTTTTATACTGTTATAAATCTATCGCTGAAGTTGGTTTCCTCCATTATTAACCATTTCCACGTGCACACCATCCCTTGCAAGTACTTTTCCGTTCTTCATTTTACCTATATTATCATTTCCTCAAATGTAGATTCCTTTATCTCCTGGTCTCCACCTTCCTTTTTACATCTCCTTTGTTGTCGCTTTCTACCGTCTGTATTTAATAATTTTTGAAAGCAGGTTTTGCATATTTTTTTTATCTTCTCTTCATCATTTTCTGGTTTACCCTGCTCATCTATCATTACTATTTTATCATAATTTTACTATGATTTTATTTGTTCTTATTTGCTCATTTAGTTTATTAACTTCCTTGTTTTGTAACTTTTAATTTCCTGCTCCAATTCGTTCACCATTTCATTCAACCAAACATTTTTTCCTTTGTTTACAAACTTTATAAGTATCTTTCTTCATTTCAACGTACTTCTTCAAAATATCTGCCAGACTTCCTGTTTTCATCCATTTGGTACTTCCCTATGAGATCATTATTTTTTGTTGATTTATCTTTTCTTGCCCTCCACAATAAAAAAATCCAGGGAGGCACCTCCTCCCATCAGCGTGAAAGCATGCATGTCACAGGAAAACCAAATGCTAAAGACCAGACAAAACTAAAGAAGTCCCAATAGAACGATGGAATAGAGAGGCAAAAAATCGAGTTATACAGATTGAGATGGCTAAAATATGTCCATGTTCAAAGTTGGACGACAAATAACTAAAGAAAAATATCCATTCATTAGGAGCAACTTTGCGAGGATCTGAAGGTAAAGTTTAAATAAAATTACCATAAGAAAGGGATTAAGTTGAAAATGTGATATGTTGTAAATGGGAAAGTCATGTCTCATCAGATTTTTTTAAAATGCTATAACTTCTGCTGCGAAGCCGACGCCATACGCTTTGAGCAATCTGAACGTTCCCTCATAGAATAAGAGGCTAAAGCGGCTTGCAGAGTGACACAATATCTGCCAGAAAGGATGAACACGAATATAATCTTCAGTTGGAAGGACAATTATATGGTGCAGGCATCGCAGATCAGAGGTGAAATAAAAATTTCTTTAAAATTCTACTAATTGAAACGCGTTTTTATCGAAACTACATTTTTTGAGTCGGGCGAACCGCTAGTTCCTTAATAGTCCAGTCATTTGGGGCTTAAAAAGGGGGTTACCTGGAAAGTTTTCCGGGAGTGTTAAAAATTGGCATTTTTATAGATTTTGACCTGCTCTTTTCGAATTTTCATTTTGCCACCTCGTATCTTTGCCGCTCGCGCCGCCATCTTGGAAAAATGGCGCCCAAAATCAGTTTTTTGACAATATCTCCTTTCCGAATCATTTTACGATAAAAATACCTATGTAACAAATTAAACTAGAGAAAATTTCTTATAATTTATGTCTAAACCTTTTTTTTTGTAAAATGAATAGTTTCAGCGTACGAGTACCTCAAACCCACACACATCTGCATTAACACGCATATGAGTTTTGAAAATTGTTTTTTTTATAGATTTCGACGTGGTCTTTTCGAATTTTCACTTTTCCACTTTGTATCTTTGCCACTCTCGCCGCCATCTTGACAAAATTGCGCCCAAGAACAGATTTTTAGAATATCTCCTTTTCGACTCATTTTACGATGAAAATAGTTAGTTACCCTAATTATCAAACCTTGTAACTCCAAATTCATTACTTTTGCAGAAAACACAAAAACATTTTAAAAAATTCAAACAAATCAATTATCATATCAATGGAGATACGAGGTTCTATTTAATTCTATTCTATTTAATTTAGGTTTTATTAATACTTAAATATTAAACAAATAAAAGTCAATTTTGACTTGAATGGAGTTGAGAGGTTTTCTATTCTTTCCATTATATAAAAACAAAATTATATGCAGTTACAAGATTTTCTCCATTTATAGAGTATTTTTTCCTCTACAGATGGCATCAAAATCTCATTTTTGATGAAAAAAGGAGTTACGAGGTTTGATAAAGTATCTTCTTTGTATAAGGCATTTGAGCAATATTCTGGAGATTATAAATTTTGGAGACGTTATGTATGTCATCGATGGAGGATCCTTATTGCATCGAGTCATTTGGAATCGCGGTGAATCGTTTTCATCCATTTGCAATAACTACGTCACATTTGTTCGATCGAAGTATAAATCCAATGCTATCATCGTATTTGATGGATATCCGGAAGATGTAGCAGATCGTAGCACCAAATATGGAGAGCGATCTCGACGATCACGGAAACATGCTTCAGTAGCATACTTTTTGACGAGACAATGATCCAAACTGTATCACAAGATAAATTCCTGGGCAATGATGCAAACTAGAACCGCCTCATTGGGCTGTTGAAGCTGCGAACTTCATGGTCAAGCAAGCAACAGAAGATGCGGATACATTAAATCAATATGGCAATCAGCGTTGCATCTACATTAAATTCCGTAATAGTTGTCGGGGAAGATGTAGACGGCGGCGCGACCGGCAAAGATACGAGGTGGCAAAATGAAAATTCGAAAAGAGCAGGTCAAAATCTATAAAAATGCCAATTTTTAACACTCCCGGAAAACTTTCCAGGTAAAACTACCAAATGACTGGACCAATTGAGTTCAAATTTTAACTGTAGCTTTAAAATAAGATTTTCTAGTGAATATCGTAGGATTTTTTCGAAAAATTAAGATTTGACGATTCTATAGCCAATTTTCGAGCGATTTCTTCGAAAAAAACATGAAATAAAATTCAAATCGATGATTTTTTTTAAACAATTTTTCACAAAAATCCTACGATGTTCACTAGATTTTGAGCCATATTTTCAGAAAATTTTTCGTTTTTTATTCGAGCTGCCATTTTGTGTTTAAAAGATGTAAAAATAAATCTTCTCATTGTTTTATAATAAATTCAGAAAAATTACTCTACTTTTTCTGCGCACAAGGTTACCCCTTAACTTATACTCGTATGACGCTTGGGTTTCAGAGACCTCCAGGGTTAATAATGTGTTATATTTCCGACACCTCAGTCTCTTGTTCAGCGGGGGCATAGCTTCAATTTTCGGACTCCCTGCAAATATTTTTTGGGCTTCCATTATATTCGTTAATATTTTTAGTCTGCCACCCAAATAACACAATTTTTTTCGATTTGCGTTATGTTTTGAAATGTTACATATCACAGAAAAATTTCGGTGCATTTTGTCAGGATTTAATCCCACGACCAATGGCGGCGTAACCTACTTTGGTAGTGTACGCAAAATAAATTAGGGAGACCCTTTCCCTTATTATGTATGGTCGAAGAACCGGACACGAGGTTGGCTGGAGGGCGAGAGGTCCGCGGGGTATATCCCCCAATTTTTTTTTTAAATTTGGTGCAAAATGAATATTTTTAATTATATGTATAATTTTGCGAAGCCCAAAATCAAGCGCGAGACCCTACGCGGTTAAAAATGCTTAAAAATGTAGATCAGGTTTTGTATTTAAAATTCAGTTAGGTATTAAAACGAATCAAAACTTAATTAATCAATAATTAATTCTTGAACCATTTTTTCCAGAGAAATTGCTTAAAATGTTTGTTCGCATTATTTTGCTATAAGCTGAACGTTACAAAGATCATTAAAAATAATTAGCATCAGATATCAGATGAATTATTCACATAATTAGTCAATTAAGACAAATGAGTTGTCTTAAATCAACTGTTTGTGAAAGATTACTATAGAATTGAACCAAAGTGAAGTGAAAAACTAAAATTGTACCCAATTAAAATATATAAAAAAAAGATGTAAACTTTAGAGAAGAAAACGTTATTGTAAGTTTTATTTTCTATTAATTTTACAATCAGAACATTTTACATTTTTGATGCTAGGTTTAGATAAATAAAATTGCATCGACACATATTGTGTCTTATGTTACTTACGTAACTATCACACTAAGGTCAAACTTTAAGGGGTAAAATTTAGGAAGACCAATGAATGCGTGTTTTGTATTATAATAAAAAATATCCTTACTTTACTAGCGCCAATGTTAATTGCCTTTTGGTGTGCCAATTCAAAATCCTCTTCTTGTCCAACATTGGCCATATAACAAATAACATTATAATTTTGTTCCAACAACCATTTCAATATACAACTGGTATCTAAACCTCCCGAGTATGCCAAAACAACGGTTTCTTCAGACATTGTTAGGAATGTCAGGAACACAAGTTAATTGACTTGTGAATTAATTCATTCGAGGTTAACAAATTAGAGGTCAACAAATTTTAAATGTTATCAAGAGATTACGAATTTTGTAATAGTCTAATTACGTAAGACAGACACAATTTGATACAATGCTGCCTTTTATTCTAAACAACACAATATACACATTTATAAATATCATATAATCAAGCGGAATATTATAATAATTAACTAATTAAAATATAGAATTTTACAGGTCTAATATATTTTTATTATACATAATATTTATATTATTATAGTGTTTCTCTAATACAGTGTAATTTTTTTTAATAATAATTAACGTCACAAATATTTTGTCTAAATTTTAGATTAACACTTAGGACCATTGCGGAGTTATTGTTAACAACAATTCTAAGGTTACTACAGAAATTGTTGCTTTACAATACTTTAATATTATTTACACAATACAGTAAAACTCTAAAATTTATACAGAGTGCTACAAAATAATAAATTTCGGTGACAACTTTCTACTCTTTAGTTGTAGGCACTCCATATAATTGTCATTTTAGCTTAGCAAGAACAATTGAATACTTTTCTAAGCAGTTATATTATAATATTATATGTGCACAATAGAAAAATGTGTTTATGAATTTTCAAAAATGTCGACTATATATTTATTATTTATAGTTGATCACTATATATGGAATGAATGTTCTGTTCTAGCACGATTTAAACGATTTTTAACAAAAAGTATCCAAAAAATTAAATGCTAACAAAATTAGAGTGCAAATCCGCATCTTTAAGTATTTGTGGTTTATTTTAATAAAACACAATACATCAGTTAGCCTAAAGAAGTACTTCCTCAAGTGAATTGCAAACACAGAGTAAACTACTTTCATCTTGTATACTCAAATATCCATTTTAATTCACTAAAATAAAATTTACAGCCACTAGGTGAAACGAAACTTTCAACATCACAAAAATTAAATTTAAAAATACTACAAAATTTAACGTTTCACCTAATATTCATAACAAATAAGCATAACAATCAGTAAAATATACAAAGGTTCGCTTTAAGGTATATAAAAGGAAACTTTCTTCTAGCCCCCTAAGGGCCCTAAAGATGCCAGACCGCTGAGAAACTTTTCTGGTGTTAATATATGGGAGGAACCAATTATGACCTCCCAATTTTTCACATTATTTGTTACTTCGTATGCTGCACGAATTTCCGAAAAGCAGATGCCTCCCACAACAAACACCAATAATCTTGGAAGATTTTTAATAGTTTGCTGACCTTTGTCTTTATGCCAGTGACCATAACGTGCGCTAATAAAAATAACGCAAAATTATTAGTCACAATAACAGGAAGGTGTCGCAATTTAATTTTGGTAATTAATTTAATTTGTTAATTCATACAGCCTTCCATTGTAATAAATAACACATTTACTTAAATAACGCGAAAATTTTATTATCCAAATAAATTAACACTCACCTTGTGGGTGCATGGTAACCAGAAGTTTGTGTCCTGCCAGCAAGGAATGGGAAATGTTTTTGATCCAATTTGTCTTCGATGCAATCTTCCATTATATCTTTAATTATGGGTGACCAACGCGACATCTGATAAGTCTGTTCGGTTATGCGTTCCTTGCGAGGAACTGAATAATGTTTTCTACGATTGCTTGCCTAAATACAAATGAAATTATTTCAATATCAAATTAAAAATTAATAACAAGTTTAAGTAATCACAACAAAATCCAAATTATTTCATAAGCTTTCAGTAAAAGGCGATTGCCTTCTTTGTTTTTAATCAGAGAGGTAGTCTGTAAGGCCCCGTGCATAAAATGTGAAAAAATGGATGTAAAACTACGGAATACTTCTCAACTATAAGGAAGTAACAAGACTATTCAAAATTGATAACGCAAATTTGATTCTTGAAGCTTTGGTACCCTTCCAAGTCACGCCCCTGTTCTTAACATGCAAAGTAACTTGGCATTTGTTATGTTTACTTGTTAATTTTTACATTTTAATATAATTAATTTTAGGTACTTACATCTGTGAGAACGTTCACACCAAGATATTGGAGGTTGGCAATTGTTTGTTTATCTTTAATCTGTGCATGGGTGGCCAATTTTGAAAGATTTTCTTCCGTTATTCCATTTTTGGCTAAAGCATACAACGCAATAATACGCATCTTGTCATATTCGCTATCTATTTTGGTGTCTAACAAAATTGGAACAATATTACGCATATGATCCTTTATTTTTTCGCCTTCGGCATCTGTACCCATGGCTAAATCCTAAAATATGTTTAAAGTTAGAATCTTCAAGAAAAAGATACTTTTAATGACATATGTAGGTACTTTTTATAGGTGCCGTTGTGGAGAAAAAGAGAGAAAGAATTTTCATATAAGTGCAGTTGCAGCCCCCAAGGCCCCTTTGCAAATCCAGCGGACTTGTATGGGATTGTAGCCTATAAAAGGAAGTAACCTTGGTATTAATTTAAAAGTGGGAGTATATGTGCCGTTTTTGGAGAAACAAATTTTTTACTTTTCTCAAAATTTTAAAGAGTTTTCATATAAGTGCAATTGCTGCCCCCAATGCCCCTTTCCAAATCCATCGGACTGGTATAGGATTGTAGTTCTGGCGGGGCAGGGCTTACGATCGTGCCTACTCTGTTGTAGAGTTAACGTCGAGCTAATATCACAGTTTAGGGTTTTTTTGGCTTAAAGGGTCTGGCCGGTTAAGTATGTTAAAAATGCCTTTTTTGAATTTCATGATGGCAATTTTTTTCAAAGTTTGTTATGTAAAAAGACAGTCATGTACAAAATTTCAGCTTTTCAATTTACTTCTTGTGGATTTTAGAAGGAAAAAACTGCTTTTTCACATTTCTTCATTTTTCTTGTACTAAAAGATATCCGAAAAATCTCAAAAAATTCAGAAAAATCAAAAATCACCTAAGAAATATGAAAATAATTTTTGGAATTCCTTCACAGTTAAATTCAACGAAATACGAATTTTTCAACTTTAAAAAAAATTATTTAACCATGGTAGAATTTTCCGACTAGAACAAGAAAATTTGACAAAATTCTACTTTGGAATCCCTACAAATTAAAAAAAAAAATCATCTCAAAATTCCACCTGCAATACTATCAAAAATGCAAAATTCTCTTCAAAGTTGTGACGTGATTCAATGAAATACGAATTTATAAACTTTAAAAAATATTATTTAACCATGGTAGAATTTTCCGACTAGAACAAGAAAATTTGACAAAATTCTACTTTGGAATCCACAAATTAAAAAAAAATCATCTCAAAATTCCACTTGCAACACTATCAAAAATACAAAATTCTCTTCAAAGTTGTGACGTGATTCAACGAAATACGAATTTATAAACTTTAAAAAATATTATTTAACCATGGTAGAATTTTCCGACTAGAACAAGAAAATTTGACAAAATTCTACTTTGGAATCCCTACAAATTAAAAAAAACATCATCTCAAAATTCCACTTGCAACACTATCAAAAATACAAAATTCTCTTCAAATTCAATTTCGCAAATTAACATCAGCTGAAATTCTCGATTTCCCAGAATTACCAGATCAGTAATTGAAGATTCTCTTCACTGGTTCCTTCCAACTACCTCAAGCTGTATCCTATCTGATCGAAATGATGGATGAAGATGAAAATATTATCATAAGTTATTTAAAAAAAACTTGAAAAATGAGAGTAATTCCATCATTCAGATTCTCGTGAGGTCGAGACATATCAATAGCAAGACATATAAATGCTACATCGATTATTCTCGGAATTCACAAGGTCCTTCAGGAATCCAGTGTTACGTTTGTGATTGTCCAAATAGTCGACTGTCGGATGCTGATCGCAAATCGTAGCCGTGATTTTTTATTTAGCAAATTCTCGATATTTATCCAGAATTATAAGGCCAGTCGCGATTCTCACAAGACTGTTCGGTGTGGAAGAAGTGAATGCAGTCATTAACAGTGACAGTGAAGAAGATTAATGTGGATTGGGCTTCAATTAAAAGGCTATGCAATGACTGAATCCTCAAAGTTGGAAAACACACTTTTCCAATTCGCTGTTATTTTGATTGTTACTTAAAAAATTCCACATAACTTTTTCTTTCGCAAAAACAATGCGGTCTGTGTCCAAGTGTACTCTTTTAAATAATATTACTTTTATGAAATTTTTTGAGTAATAAGCAAAATAACAGCGAATAACGAAAGTGTTCTTTTCAACACAATTTACATGTATGCTCAATTAAACATAATTATTTAAAAAAATGTTTGTTCAATTTTAATGTTTTAGTAAAGTATTGATAGTATACGCGGTATTTGGCGAAAATTTGAAAATATAGAAATTATTGGGTTTGTGAGGTGTTCCTGTTAAAATGACCCGGTATTACCCGGTCACTATGAATAGTTTTCATCGATCATCTAGAAATATATAGGTTGTCATTTCAAATCATAAAACACCGTGAAAAGCAGCCATAGTTGAAGTTATTGAAGTAAAATTTCTATAAATTATAGTATTCTGACAGCTACCAATGTAGTAAATTGACTCTATTAGTGTGACGTCACAACTTTGAAGAGAATTTTGCATTTTTGATAGTGTTGCAAGTGGAATTTTGAGAATTTTTATTTAACTTGTGGAGGGATTCCAAAGTAGAATTTTGTCAAATTTTCTTGTGTTCTAGTCGAAAAATTCTACCATGGTTAAATAATATTTTTTAAAGTTTATAAATTCGTATTTCGTTGAATCACGTCACAACTTTGAAGAGAATTTTGCATTTTTGATAGTGTTGCAGGTGGAATTTTGAGATGATTTTTTTTTTAATTTGTAGGGATTCCAAAGTAGAATTTTGTCAAATTTTCTTGTTCTAGTCGGAAAATTCTACCATGGTTAAATAATTTTTTTTAAAGTTGATAAATTCGTATTTCGTTGAATTTAACTGTGAAGGAATTCCAAAAATTATTTTCATATTTCTTAGGTGATTTTTGATTTTTCTGAATTTTTTGAGATTTTTCGGATATCTTTTAGTACAAGAAAAATGAAGAAATGTGAAAAAGCAGTTTTTTCCTTCTAAAATCCACAGGAAGTAAATTGAAAAGCTGAAATTTTGTACATGACTGTTTTTTTACATAACAAACTTAGAAAAAAATTGCCATCATGAAATTCAAAAAAGGCATTTTTAACATACTTAACCGGCCAGACCCTTTGCCAATTTTTAATGAATTGGACTGTCTCAAAGATCGACATTTTCTAATATTCTGGTTGAGGTGGTTGTCGGGCTTCAGGAATGTTTTTAATGAGTGGACTGTGACCATAGTTCCCGGTTCTTCTAATATCCATATTTAGGTTATTCATTGGACCTGGCGTATATTTTTAATGAGTTGAACTGTCTCAAAGATTCTGGTTAATTAATTCCATGCGTTAAATCAAGGTAATATTTATAAACTTCTGCGAGGGTGTGCTAAACTGGGGGGTGGGCAGAACGTATCTCATCCTAATAGCCAATACACCGTATTTGCATGAAATTTTTCATTTTTTGGAAAAAATTAAGGCCTATTTTCAACGATCCATAAAATGTATGTTTCATAATTGTTTTTTTGGATCTTTTAGCATCATCTTTCAGTTCAGAAATTGTTAAATTCGTGGGCTCAGAAATTGTGCTATCCCAGTTACATGAATTAAATCGGTGCGCATGCGCAGAAAAGATAACTATCAGATATATTTGTTTTTGATATAACTTCGGACATTTTCGGTAAAATTTGTCGTTTACCTTAGTCCCTGTTTTTACGCGGGTTTTTATGTTTTTTTTATCTCTTCTAGGTATTGAGGTTCTAATCCACTAATACCAAATTTGTTTACCCAATATATGCACCTAGCCTTCTCCCCAAAAATTTAAGCCAATTGTAAACGAAAGTTTCAAAATTCGAGCAATTTTATTCTCTATAAAATTAATGTTTATACATTTTTATTAAAATTGCACTGGAAATGAGATACTCACAAAAAAACAAACATGATCGTGCATTTTACTTGTTTTTGCTAACTTATACGAATTTTATCTCGGCAGCTAATATTAGGGATAAAAGAAAATTATAAATACAAAAGTTGTAGGAAATTTTATGCTCTACAAAATTTGTTAAGGCTACTTTAACAAAAATTTGTATTAGAAAGGAGAAATATGACAAAAACTAGATTTTGCCGTGTTTTGGGTTGGTTTTTTAATATGGCGGCGTGCGCGCATGCGCGCCGAAGTAAAAAACTTGAATTTAACATTAGGAATAATTAAGATCGCAGATCACCAATTGTTTTGGCCTATGAATCTATGAAAAGTATCTACATACTTTTAAAAAGCATCTCTCCCAGTTCTGTTTGAACTTCCAACTTTGAAGTGATCCAAAAATAAAAGAAAAACATCAACTGCACTTACCTGTTCAACTTTGCATAATTTATCCACATATCCTTGGTATGACTTCATACAATCTTCTGCTAAGTGTAAATGAGTGGAATATTTCGATAATTCTTTTTGGTATTGTGGCATTTTTTTGATCATCTGAGATAAATCTTTCATCGATTGCTTGTCCGTTTGAGTCATGCGTTTTGAATCCGTGAATTTCTTTAAATTTTTTGTAACACTTTGTGAAACGACCGCAATGTGTTGATGCCTCAACTCCAACCAAAGTTCGTCGTTTTCATCCAATAAAACCTCCTTCTTTTCTGCAGATCCTGCAGACGCTTCATAACTGCAAAAATTACAGTTAGTATTATTATAGTCCAAAAGTTTCCCTTGTGTAAAAGTATATTTACCGATAAACGTCGTTTTCTATGGGTAATAAATCGTAGGCCATTGCTTGAAAGGTCAATTCGTGAAGAAGAGGCGAAACACAGTCAAAGCCTCGATCTAATATAAGAAGTTGGGAACGGATCTTTTCGGATCCTTCGCCCATGGTGGGTTCGTCGGCTTTGTAAGCATCAAGCTTTTGTTGAATGAGTTGGGCAAGCTCTACGTTTCTTTCCCAATCACTGTTAAAAAGAGAACTTTACATTTGAATGGTACAAATTAACCTAAACCGTACCTGCGATATCTAACCGACGGGTATTCCCCTAAAGTAGCGCAAAGAGTTGCAATTTGCTCGGCCATTCTTTCCATGTTTGCATTACGTGCCGCAGCAAGTGAAGGATCATAAAAACACTGAAATGTTTCTGGAGAATCTAAAGAAAATACCTAAAACGTAAGGTTATTAAAACAAAAATATATAAATTACGCCGATTCAAATACATGGCTGCAATGCGTTTACAAAAGCATAGAAGATGATTGAAAATATAACAACAAAAACTATAAAAATATGCGTTAATAAGCGACACAAAAAGCGAACACCACCACACACCTGCGATTCGTATGGCAAGAAGGCAATGTTGATCTCCTTTAGTGTTTTAATTTTCTTGGCCGCACAAGATTTGCATAATTCATTGAAAAGTTCTTCGGGACATACTGAGATAACAAAGACAAATACAATTACAAACTCATCATCACATTGTACTACTACCAAAAATTTCAAAATATTTTCAATCACGAAAATATTTGCACCACTACCACAATAGCACCATTTCCCGAATTGTTAAATAGAAAAGTTAATTAATGTTAAAGTTAATGGCAAAGCTTTATAATGTTATGCACGTTAAATCGATAAGCTTAAATTTTAACGATGAATTCACTACCTGTTGTTCGTGAGGAACAAATGCAATGTTGATTTCTTTCAAAGTTTTAATGTACTTTGATATACGAGCCTGACATAACTCTTTAAATAATGCATCGGGACATGCTGCAGAAAAATTACACAAATAAAAAAAAAAGTAAAAAAAAATCGTAAAAATAAGAACTTCTCTAACCTTCGGTAAAAAATACGTGTGCGGAGCGGTACATTGGACGCGGTGTATCAAAATCGTTCATAAGTAAGTGAACAGATTTTTCGCAAGGCGTTATCAAATATACTGCTTCCATTGACGACAACGGTTCTCTCTTTTTTGAAATATCCTCCACCACTGTAAGTTATAAAATTCCATAAAATAACATTAAAATTATAACAGCTTTATATTTACAGGTAATTCCTTCGGCGGATATGTCGTGCATTTTGCAGCAAGCAGATACCATCCGCATAGATAGTTGATCCACTACTAAAACCCTCCATTCTACGGCTCCATGTTTCGAAGGGCCGTTTTTCTTTGGACCCTTGTACTTTATTACTTCATTCATTATTTCTGTTAAACAAAATTGAGTTTTTTAGACATAAAATATAATGAAACAAAACATACATAAAAACTAATTTATTTACTTCGCCGTGTGATGCACAATTTGCGTACCAGAATTGAAATTTTTGCATTGAAGTTGGGACGGTCTTTAGAAGTTTTAATTTTTAAAAGTGAGAGTCAAGTTTAATAAATATTTGTAATTTTTACTATGCCTTTTGTTTAGTCTACTCGTAAAAGTTTTATTAAATTTTAATAATGACAAATTCATCAACAGTCCATTTTCTGCTCAACATCGTTGTAAATGATCCTTAAATGTGAGTGGAGTGGTTGTCGGTAAATTTCAAGTGGATTTATTGTAGTGCAATAACAGCTACTTGTTAACAATGCCATCTAAATGGAAATGTGCTTCTCACTCATTAAAACCCAATTCACGATATCTCGTTTTCCGATAAAGATGTCTTGGCTTATAAACCTTTTTTGTCACATTCATCAGACAGCTGTTAAAAATTGCTAGCTTAAAAGGGCAGCGCCTAAAAAAATCTCAAAAGATGGCGCTGATGATTCTCAATTAATTATTTTTACATGGAACCGCCAGGCTTTAATATTTAAAATATAGCAAATTCGTTGAGATAATACTATTCTATAAACAATATTCTTGGTATTAAGCTTTTTTGGGTTCATAATTTCAATTTATAAAAAAAATTTCGAAATTACAGATTGATAATTTTTTTCAATGTGGATGCAATTTAAGATATTCAATACCAAACCAGCATGAAAAGAAACAAATATACTTAGTACCAAGTAGAAATTGTCAATAATAACGACAGGACGTTCTATACAAATAACAACTTTTACATAAAATTGTCAACAGAAGAATGACGTGGGAGGAGAAGGTGTGGCAAGTATCCGAGTGATGGCGCTGCAACTTCAATGCAAAATTTCCAATTTATTTTTACAAATAAAAATGGTAACTTCCTTACCATCTACTCAAAGAAAATAAAGTGACGAGCTGATCGCTACGAGTCTGGGGTTTTCAAATCATTCCAAATGTTTCTAAAATATCTTTTTATAAATTTTAATTAAAATTACTTCTTAAAAATTGCAATTCTAAACAAATTTATTTTTTTACATGTTTATCCCTGAACAAAATTATAGACATTTTTGTAAATAATTTTTCATCTAGGTACATTTTTAAACACTTTCCTTTCATAACATAGGTAAGCATTATACGGACCTCTAACAAGATAAGGCAAGCGCTTATCACAATGTCACATGGTACGGGTTACGTCATACAACTTACGTTACAAAGACTGCATAATATTATATTCAAATACTTAATAGTATAGAAATTTTTACTTTATAAATTATTTAATTACATAATATGTTATACCGGGTGTACATAAAAAGTATTTATTTCTAAATTGATTTTAACTTGAATAATTTTGTACAAAAAATAATACAAATTTTATATAAGTGTATAAGATATTATAGTTCAAACAATAATATCGAATCTCGTTACATAAATTTAAAAATCCTAGAATTGGTGGACCAAAATTAAAAACTGAAGTTTTACATAAAATAGGAAACAATGTCGATTCAGAAACAATTCGCAGGGTTTAAAAAAAATGATGTAACCGTCGAATGACTATTACAAAAAAGTTCTACGTTATAGATTGAGAGCAATCAACGGATTTCATCCTGGATTTTAGGAGTCACGAAAATTTTATGGCTTATAGATAGGCACCCCCTCAATATAACACCGTAAATGGCAGACGTCTACCTGGTCGGATAAGAGGGGGGCAAAGGGGGGGGGGACAAAGGGATAAATGTTCTAAAACTGCTAGACTTCTGCCGACTTCACCAAACGGTTACATAATGTTTGTAGATAATGTAAAAAAATTTCATTATGAAAATTCGATCGGAAACATAGTTAAATTAATGTTTTAAAATTGTAAAACTTTCGATTGAGCCTGTGAAGGCGCCTTTTATACGACGGGATACTAAAGATGTATTGTAAGGGGACACGCGCTCACAATAGAAAGCTATTGTATAACCTTTCGGTATAGTGGTGTAAGAGACGGTCATTGCCTTGCAGCTGACGCAGTTGGATGCGAACGCGGGGTTAACAAAAAACAGGGCTAAAGGCACATCTGAATGCTAGCCTAGCAAGCTGCTATACCGGATGTAAAACAACTATAGTCCAAAATCAATCTGCGGACTACTCACCAACCCGTCTGGCCAGCGTGGTGAGTTATGGCCAGATCCTCCATAATATGCAGAGTCTTATGTCCAGCAGTGTGCGGAAAAAGGCTGAAGAAGAAGAAGATAGTGGTGTGAATACCTTTTTACCGCATCCCTCGAACCCCGCGCCGCTCTACAAATTCTTACTATTTTAAGATCTTATCCTACCCAATAGACGTCTGCCATTTTCAGTTTTGTATTGAGGGGGTGCCTATCTATAAGCCAGAAAATTTTCATAACTCCTAAAATCCGGGATGAAATCCGCTAATAGCTCTCAATCTATTATTAATGTGAATAGAATGAAACGTATTCGGTACGCAAAGACTTCCACAATAAATGGTATTTTGAATGGTATCATGGTGGAACAGTGTTATATTTGCAGACGAAAGGATCTGGCCATAACTCACCACGCTAGCCAGACGGGTTGGTGAGTAGTCCGCAGATCGATTTTGGACTATAGTTGTTTTACATCCGTTAGCAGCTTGCTAGCCTACCATTCAGATGTGCCTGTAGCCCTGTTTTTTGTTAACGGTAGCAATTCGTCAACTCAGGGGGACCGCCGGCTTAACGTGCCCTCCGAAGCACGGAGACTTGGTCATAAGAAAGTTTGACTCCCCGAGTTTGAACTCGGTACCCCGCATTCGCATCCAACTGCGTTAGCTGCAAGGCAATGACCGTTTCAAAAATTTCTATTTGTAACCATATTTTTTCAAACTTTTTTTGTTTTCCGTGACCTAAGGAGAACATGAACCAAATTGTTAATAAAACCAGAGTTTTCTTTTCAAATAATTGAATTATGTGGGAAAGATTGCAATTTTAGTATTAGGTGCCCGGGTTATTATATTAGGTGGAACTCTGCGGGAAGATTTCGGCAGAGAGAGAAAGAAAGGAGACTTACGCCGCGCCGACGGGAAGTCGCGAGCGGCTGTGAAAATTTAAGCGTATAAATTATTGGCTTGTATCAAGAATTTTGCGTCTTTTAGAAAGCATTTAAAAAAGAAGTTTAGAACGATTTCGAAATTTATTGGATTCGTTGAAGTACATTTTGGATAGAAATTGCAAGGTTATAGGATAACCGCCGTACGGGCCATAAGGACATTTCCGACTGGGTTGGCTTGGTATAATTGTGTATAAAATTAATCCGGCCGATGGAATTTTGCAAACTTTAATGGTCCATATTTTATTTTAGAAAGTTGTTATTTTGGAAAGTTTGTGGTTTGGATTAATTTATGACAATATAATATACAATTTAAAATTGTTATCAAATTAATATTGTAAAGTGGTAGTATTATTTAAAAAAAATTAATTAGAATTTTTGTTAAAATGTACCAGACATCCGTTAGTTGTTATTGCAACGTCATAAAGATCATATTATCAACAAACTAGTAATATGCACCTGCTGATTAAGCATTCGTCTACTTATTACTGATAATAGAGTGTAGCGATTGTGAAGTCACACTTTTACGTCGTTATAGCGCGCCACCTATTCTTCAATAGCCTGAATCACCAACAAATGGAATGCTAACACCAGCTAACACCAACTGCATTATCCACTACTTGGAGTATTAAAAATTAATATTTTAATTACAAATTTTCGATTGTAGCGCCTCTGCAGGATTTTTGCGGTAACTTACATTGCGTTCCCCTTTTAATTCTCTATCTCTTATAAATCTCATAAGGTATAAGGTTATAAGCCTTCTCTATTACCTTCACTATCGAAATTTAAGGAATGATCAATTTGGTTTACTAATTGGAATCAACATTATGTCGTTAATGTTATAAATGTAAATCTTTAATAAATTATAAAACACATTATTGCGTATGAGAATAATAAATAATAGAAAAGGATAGAAAAATAAGTACTAGTAGGTACATAAAACTTGATTCCCATACTGCAAAGTTTGGAAACTAAACTAATTTAGATAATGGTTGTAAATAAATCGTTTAAAAGCTAACAAACTAAAAATAACTCGATAAAATTCAATTTAAGTAGTCAACATTAACAATATTGTAAAATTACAGTAAAACCTGTGCAAGATTAAACTTTAACTCAGGGTTTCCCAATCTTTCTTGTATGGTGCCCCCCGGATTATAAAAAAAATTTTCATGCCCCCCTATATTTTTCTTCATTGCTTCAATAAAAAACACAAATTATTTTTACGATATTTATTTCACACGATTTATTATTTATTAATGGGATGTTTGCGCCTGCATTTTTTGAACCAGTCGTTGGTCGATATCAGGTTCTGTTTTTGACAGAGCTATCATCAAATCATTATCGACTGCAAGACGATTTCGCTGCTTAGTCTTAATTTGCACTAATGCTGAAAATTTGGTTTCACATAAGTAAGTCGAAGAAAATGGCAGAAATATTCGCAAGGCAAGAGTGGCAACTTTTGGATTAAGAGGGGCATTTAAATTTTGATGCGAAAACATGTTTCAAAAGATGGCGCGCCCTAAAATATTCTAAGAATCTAAGAATCTTTTCACCAATACAGAATTCTAATCATACATATAAAAGTAATTTATAAAAGTCATATGAATAAACGATAACTAATTTAGGGAATGAGGAAGTTTGAGCTTTCAAAGTTAAATATTTTTAAAAATATTCATTATTTTCAAATATGAATATCATTTTGAAATATACTTGTAAATATTCAACATTGGAAGCTCAAACTTCCTCATTCCCTCAATTAGTTATCGTTTATTCATATGACTTTTATAAATTATTAGAATTCTGTATTGGTGAAAAGATTCTTAGATTCTTAGAATATTTTAGGGCGCGCCATCTTTTGAAACATGTTTTCGCATCAAAATTTAAATGCCCCTCTTAAGGAGAAAGCGTTTTATCCAAAATTTCTCCAAAGTCAAGAGGTGAAAGTTATCTTTCATTGTCGAATTTGCCTTCATTTCCAGAAATTCTTCTTGGACATCTTCTGGTAATTGCAGAACTTGACCAAAAATGGATTTCTGGTCATGTGCCATATTGGTGATTCTGAATTGACGTCTCTGTAATATCGGTAAAATTCTGTTTGCAACGCTTCCAAATGAGCGACATATCAGTTTTCATATCTTTGTCCAGTTCTTAATTTTTAATTATTTCTTGTAGTCGAGAAAAAGATAGCACATTTCCGACAATTACCCTCTGAGACCAAAGTTGAAGCTTAGATATAATTAGATTAAAATATCCGAACACTTCATGCCCCCCCCTAAGATCTTTCTACGCCCCCCCCCCGGTTGGGAAGTCCTGCTTTAACTTATTATAAACTTGGAACTAAGAAAAAATTCTGTTGTCGATATGATTTTGGCTTTTACAGTTTTAATATCAGTTTATAGTTTATACATATTCGGTCATGCCGTCAAAAGAAAAAATAGTAACTCATATGTAAAAGGTTAATCGAAATTAAGTATTACATCTTAAATTTTTTTCAATTTCATTCAATGCTCCCTTAAATTTTTAAGTTTAACCAAAGATATATTATGTGCTTTTTTCTCCAGTAAATAATTGGCATTACTAATTTTCTCTCCCATTTGCAGATGGCGCTACTAATTTGGGGTTATTTTTTTTTAAATATTGTGAATTTATTTGTTAAATTTAAAATAGTCAAGACGGTCGGAGCATAACGGTCTAGCTAGTTGACTTTGAACGCTAAATACCCGGTTCGACTCTGGATGAAGTAAGAACTTTATTTTGGCCGTCTCTCTGGTCCTCCAGGTTGGGGTTTCGGATAACGTTGTAAGACATTTCAAAGCCGACTATACATATCACAACATAATAAAAAGTTGAAGACTGGAGGAGAGGAGAGACTTTTTGGACTTGAGATATTTTTTAATTGTGGCAGTGCCAAGTTTTAGATTTTGAGAATAACTAAAGTTCTGCTAAAAGATGAAAGATTGAATTTGTTTAACCTTATATCAGAATCTTATATCTGTTCCGAAATAGTTTGCCAACTGCATTAATTAAAATTTCCCAAATTTTTTGTTCCAATTTTTGAGTGATTTTGGCCAACCATCTAAAAAAATTGAAGGAATCCCAACTACTCCCATGGTTTTTATTATAAAAAATAATAATCCCCCTTTCCATTATATTATAAATGTACATTCACATACGACATAATATTATTGTAAGTTTTTTTTTTTCAAAAGTTTGCTACACAATTAAATTAATTGAAATTAAATTGAAATTTACAGAGTTGTTTTTAGCTTCTGAACTTTTGAAAGATTTATGTATACCTGCTGATATCTAAATGGGTTTAGTTTTCAAAGTTTGCAATATGTGGCTGAAGTTCTATTCTTTATTTTTATCCATGCCAAATTAAATTAGGAATTGGAGAATTTCTCAATGCAATTCCTTTTAGAATTTACAAAGTCCATCTGTCAAGTTTAGTACTGTAACAGATAACCTTGAAGATGGTATCAATTAAAAGAGATTTTTTTTATTCCGCGTCTAAAAATAGAAGAAGCGCGTACTTATTTTTAAAAACTGTTACAAATTAAATTTGGTAGGGGTATCTAATAAAATGGTCCCCTGATATTAAATTTTTTTTTACATTCAAATCAATTTCATGTTTAGGGATTGTTTTTAGTTTTGGATAATTTTCATAATGGAAAATAGCACGGGAGTAATTTAGATGGCAGGAGGGCAAGATTTCCTCTTCGGTTACCTTGGCTTTAAAATTAAGTGATAATTACATTTCAGGTTGAAATAGCCGAATTCATATACAAAATTGTAAACAAAATGCTACACAATTGGCCAGAGAATACTTGGGAAGAGCAAGCTAGACAGACCCAGAAGATTTATAGTTATTAAAAAAAAACTCAACGGAATTTGATAGATAACATTAAAATAGAGCATATTTAAGACGAGAACGAATATCAAAATAAACATTAGTTTAGCCAAAAATCGATTTTGAAGTTTACATTTTTCACGCAAATTTAGTTCTTATTGACAGCATTCTGTCGTCGGTTCGGTACGTGTAATTTAGACGACTATTAGATCTTGACTATTAGCTGCAACGCATGGAATGTGGAAGGATTAGAGTAGTATAGAAAAGTTCATTACTTGGAGCGACAATATCTAGTAAAAAAAATTTGAACTTGAAATTTTACGCTTATGTTTAAGGTAATATTGTGAACGGACACTTCCCAAAAAATTTTAACAGATATATTATCATCGAATGAATTTTATTGAATGCCTATTTTTACCCATGTAAAAAGGACTGGGCGCAAGTGAAAATCAATCCAAACATCTTCTTTCTTACATTTAATCAATGTCTTCAAAACTAATTTTCAATTACTTCAGAATACAGTTTTTATGAACATTATAGTTTTTCCATAAGCATGAGTATAATTTTATTACAATTAAATTGAATTTTCCATTAGTTGTTTTAGATTGTTAACTTGTAAAATATTTTCAAGCTAATGATGAATAACATGGAAAGAAAGTTTATCAACAAACGATTATGTTGAATAAAACCCAATTAGAGACTGTCATAAAAATAATCGAAATTGCTTTAAAATTATTTCTAAATATAAAATTTTCAAAAATAATTTTATACTGTTAAATGATAAAATCATAATTTAATTTTAATAGTAAATTTAAATTCAAAACAGGGGACATTATGAGGGGTGTGTAGAGTAAGGTAATATGATGATGTAATCCGGCCCCCTAATAGTAACGAGATTAATTTTCTATTTTACGAGATTTTCGATCATTTTACAAAAATAAAATGAAGATTATCTTAACGCATCAAGTTTTTCATACTGATTTTCTTTATGAATTCTTAACAAAGACTGAATTTTTGTTAAAGATTTGTCCCCACCCCTATGGAAAATCTGAAATACACCACACAGATTTGAAACATCTCATAAGTCATAACATGAAACATTGAAGTTGAAACAACGAAAATTATGAATTAGGGGGAGGACTTAGAACTTTTTCTAGCTTATTAGAATCTCATCAGTAGACTTTATTTATTTCTTTTTGTCGATTATACTTGTCTGATGAGTCAACTTTTTGATAAGCTAATTTTAAACAAACAAATCTAATATTTATCTCAACTGTTATTTATATCTATATTTTTAAAAAAATTTTATTTTCAAGTTTGAGTTATTTTTGAAAATTTTATAAATTACTTTTCATTTTTCGAATTGTTATACACCAAGGACTTATTAATTTACTTGCTAAATTAAAAAATTTATTTTTTTGATCTCGACCTGCAGCTCGATAGGTATCGTCAATACGCACACCGTTTGTTTCAGCGTGGGAATAAAATCGAAGTTTCATTTATGCGCCTACTGGCGATTATTGACATTTAGGAAATCGTGCCCACCTAACTTCAGCCCAGGAAAAACGTAAATAATCAATGATTGTTAAATATTAACAATTTTTCACCAAACAATTAATAATTTTAGCTTCTCTAACTTCATTAACTTGCAAAATACATAACAAAACTCAATTCGTGTACGCATAATTAACCCACAGAAATCGAATCGTTCGAAAAATCAAAAGTTGACGCTGCTGTCATTCATTAAATGTCATGCCATTTTTAGAGCAGGTAGAACAAACACATTTTTGATTACTTACTTAGACCGACTTGATTTTTTAATGCCATTTTGGAAACGAATTTTTCCGAAAAACGGAACTACAAAATCGAAACACTTCACACACTTGTACACTAATCACCGACTAAAAGCACTAAAAGATCGACTATGATCGACTGCGTTGAATTTAGCCAATGAGTGCACGATGAGTTATACGTGGGCAGTTCAAATATTATCAACTACTTTATTTATTAATTTGAACCATGAATTTGAACAAATTACTACAAATTGCTACTACCATGTTTTTTATAATAATATATAATTAAACATACAATTTATTATTTAATTGATGCTATTTATAATGATATTTTTAGACTTCATTAGATATATCCAGGCCAATTAAATTTTTTTTAAATGACATTTATAGATGTATTATCAAATTACAGGGGCGGATTGGGTACTCGGGAATCTGGGAAGTCCAGGAGGGCCAGGATTTTAAGGCCGAAAAGCCGACTATTTAAAGTTAGTGTTGAAAGCAGGCCCGGACAGGCCAGGTCGGTTAGTCGGCGATCGCCGAGGGCTCCCAACCCAAGGGGGCCCCGAAGAGGCCTCAAAAAAGTGGTTTATAATACTTGGGGTAAAAGTTATTTTCAAAAATCTCCGCTCTTAGTAAGGGGGCCCCTCCTCAGTCTCTAGCCGAGGGCCCCCAAAGGAGCCAGTCCGGGTCTGGTTGAAAGTAATGAAAATTATAATAGGGCCTCGGTAGTTTGTACGACACAGTCGCCTTATTTGGAAATGTTCCTAATTTGGCAGCACTTTGTTCGACTTTATTACAAAATAAAGCAAACGCTTTGAATGTGATCTTAGAATCTTACATATTAACATATTATGGAAAATTTGCCCTGTATCTCGAAAAGATAGGTCAAACTTCCTTTGAAATTATTGGTCAGAAAAAAACGTAAAGATCTTTGTTCTAATTTAACGGACTTTTTATCTGGAAGATAACCAAGATACCCATTGTCCAAAATCGGTAACCTATTGGGCAGTTTCTCATTCATAATTACCCATTTAATTCATTAAATCGCTGTATGCAGTGCAGGAATAAGCCAGCGCGGGACCTTTTTATACTCTCTCCTAACCAAAAGCACTAATTTTTCCGAGGGAGGGACTGGAATGACCTCCTTTTACCTTTTTTACCAATTTTGAAAAAAATGTATTTACTGCATTTATACCGGGTGACCCATCTTAAACCCGAACATAAGGAAAATAATAACGTAATTTTAAAGATTTTTGAGATTGTCAAAAGATTTAACAAGATTTTATAGATTATAATCTGGATTTTGCCTGACAACAATGCTAAGATTTTCGGGATTGTTTCGAAGATTTTAAAAAATTAAAAAGATAAAAAAAAATACAGCTTTTATAAAGATTGTAGAGATTTTATAGATTGAAACAAGGATTGGTAAGATTTCTACTGGATTGTAAAATCTATGCGATTTTTAGTGAAGATTTTATAGATTATAATCTGGATTTTGCCTTGGTGTACAACAGATTTTTGTAGTGATTTACCTCTCGACTCAAACTATAACCGTGATTAATAAACTACTTAACCAGAATTGGTGGAACTGGCCCTTAATTTCCATTAGGAATTTCTAGTTAAATAACAATATTTAGTGAAAATTTGATGGACGTAATTTTATGAAAATTTTATTTTAGGTAGTATTTTCAAAATAAATCGCCTGCGGCGCTAAAGGACGGGACATCTCCCTCCTGTGTGCCAAAAGTTGAAGACCATTGCTGTAGGGTGTACGGATATAGTGGAAATATTTCGAAGTGGCTTCAAAATTAAATTGCGCCAGGAGCTTCATAAGTGCTAAAACCGCCACTGTCTATACAGGAACAAGATAAAAAACAATCCCGTAAATTAAAAAAGGACAGAGTATTAAGAAATACTTCAAAATAAAATTAACATTTTTTTAAATTGTAATGGAAATTGCTGATTTGGAAAATGTTAACCGTTTCTAAATCTAAAATACTTGGAATTCTATTTGGGATTTCCCAATGCCACTGGGGGACTTCCTGTGACTACCCGAAACTTTCGCCGGACTTCTGAATCTCGTTAATTCAATCATGCACATCGTCAGTGTCGTTGAAAAGTTTTTCTTGAAAATCTCAAAAACTATTTGGGTACAAACGAAAATAAAATAAATAAATAAGTTTAGACGGTTAGACTATTTTGGATTCAAAATTCGAAATGGGGGGTTCACCTAATTTGAGGCCTACCCGCCAGTAAGGAAACGGCACAATTGGGTGGTTTTTAAACAAAGTTTTAGTGTTTTTTGAAAAATCTCTTTGTTATCGATGCTTAGAAAAAGAAGAATGTTTACTTCCTCCAGTAATTAACAAATAATAATTTCTGGCTACAGGGGGGCACGTGCCCCCCCCCCCCGAAATGTTGAAAAGGCAAAGAAAATGGAAGGGGAACAACCGAAAATTTTACATTTTACAAAAGATTTTTTACAAGTGCCCCCCCCCCGCCGAAATGAAATCCTGGCTACGGGCCTGTCTGGCTATGTCCTAATATCATCGGGCAGGTCTGCCACATTTTCCAGGACTGAATTAAGTTTCCAATCCGTCCCTGTGAAATTACGATAATTTTAGAAAAATTTGCTGTAATATAACAATATGCACTGGTGGGGTTGAGTCTAATTATAATATTATCAAAAATGATATGTTTTTAATGAATTGAAATTTGAATCAGGAAGGGGCGGGGATAGCGTCGATCGGACGTCGACTGTATATCTTATCGACGCTAACTTAATGCGCGCTCGTTGATTAATAGAAAAGAAATATTGAAAATTTTGAGGTATTAATAAGGTTAAGGTATTAGTGTAGGAGTTAATTATTATGGAAACGGTCCATAAAGATGTGGAAAGTACGGATAATAACAAGACATTTATTAACAGAATATTGGGTGAAATGAAAAATCAATTTAATAAGACCGATAATAATATGCAAGTTTTAACGTCCTGTAATAATTTAAATGCCGACAAAACCGAAATTGTAAACAACTCCAACAATTTAGACACTCATGACAACGGCACGACGACAGTTTCCGTGGTCGAAGTACAAGAAAATAATACAGATCTAGTTCAAGGCGACGAGGTGGAACAAGTAGCAGAAGTTAAGGAAGAACAAATCGGCCAAGAAATTGCCGACTGTGTTAGTAATAACGTTAACAATAGTACTGACAAAGTAGACGAAAATGAAGGCATCAAGGAGGAAGAAGAAAGTTCAGAGTGTGTGGACGAAAAACCAAGAATTGTTTTGACTTTTCGTAAGCCAACAAATGAATCATTTAAAGCTAAAGCAAAAACCGAAGGACGTAGGACTTTGCGTGCAAAATTGAGATTAGTAGAGGATACTATGATATTGAAAAGATCTCCAAGACGAAGAAGTAGGGATTGTAACGAATCGGTGCTACAAAGTGCAATTGCTCGTAAGGAAAAGTCATATAACGAATCGAATAAACCCCAACGGTTGACCAAACAACTTAAAGCCACCCCTAAAATATTGGAAAATATTGCCAACGCGGCCCTGAAATTAGAAAAAACACGTGTGGATAAAGGAGGAAAGGGAGGTAAGGGTGAGAAGCAGGAAGAGTCGGATAATGAGGAAAATTCAGAAGAAAATTTGTTGAGTGAATCGGAGGGTGAATTAGAGAAGAATTTTGGTGGTAGTAAGAAAGCGAAACGTAGAAATAGTAAAAGTAAGCTCAAAGTTAAAAGAGCAAAAGTTAATTCGTGTTCGAAAGATACCGATTCAGATCATAGTTCAGTGCAGGACAGCGATTCTAAGTGTAACGATAATAAAGTAAAGAAGAAGAATGTTGAAGATAAAGCTTGCAGGAGGTCGCATAGATTGTCGTCTCGGTAAGTTCATTTTTAGTGTAAATAGAAATAATTAAAAAATTTCCTTGACAATAAATTAGTTTACAAATGGTTTACAATAATAATATGATTCAGAATCACAGAGTTGGGCAAGATACAATTTCTTCTTATCTTATTGATAATATGATTTTTTTATTCTGATTTGATCAATTTGATGGAGTGTGATTATAAGGAAGGAGCTATTTAAACATTTTTGACTTTGAATTATTATTTTCCAAAAATAAATAAAACTACATGTTCCAAATACGATTATGTTGTCATCCCCAACATAATAATATATTAAAATAATTTCAATGAGATTTTGTAAATGATAAAATAGAAATTAATTGGTGCACGTTGTAGTACCTCAGACCATAGAATACCTTAGACTATTATCACTATTATGGTTTCTAACCATGATTATAATTGGATAAATCAATTCCAAACATTAACTTCTGTACATGTGCGGACTGGCTCCTTAAGGAGCCCTAAGCTGGAGACTGAGGAGGGGCCCCCTTTCCTTACCAAAAGGCGAGAATTTTGAAAATCACATTTTCCGCTATTTTGACTATTTTTGAATAATAAAAATTACAAACCACTTTTTTTGAGGCCCCCTCGGGGCCCTCGGCGATTGCCGACCTACTCAGTCCAGTCCTGCTTCTGTAGCTGCCTTTCAGATCCATCAGATAATATTGGATTTGGGAGCTTCAACATGACGTCTGTTTTGTCAACTTCATAGGTGGTAGGATCCTCTATTTGGAGAGTCTCTTTTAAGGTATTTACATCAGGGTCGGCAACCCGCGGGCCGCATGCGGCCCCCGAAGGGTCTTGGTGCGGCCCGCGGACTCTAAAATAAATGAATATTTTTTAAAAAATGCACTTTTTAGAGAATTTACACTTTTTTTAAAAAAAAAGCTCTTTTCAATGAATTTTCCAAGAAGTGCGGCCCGCACTAATCTCATAGTAAAATATTTGGCCCCCGTACAACAAAAGGTTGCCGACTGCTGATTTACATCATTAAAAATATCATCACTGATGGAAATAATCTCGGCAATAAAATATTTGAAGTTTTTCACAACACAACACAAAGACACCAATTTCAATATTCACATTATCTGGATCTTCCAGTTGAGCAAAATCTTCTTCAGAAAAATTAGATTCTTCATACAAATCGTCAATGTTTGCTCTTTCAGACCCCGAGGAATCTAGAGCTTCTTCTTAGTTAGTTTAGTTGTAGTTTTTACCGTTTTAGTGTAAATTTCTAATTTTTTTATTGCACTGTTTCTCGGGAGTATCAGTTAAAATACAGGATTTTTCTTCATGTCTTCCCCTATTACTTAGTTTTCTCGGTAGTGCCTTTAGATATGACCTGATTTCTTGAGGAATGACAATGCGTGGTAACAAAGAAACAGTTCTTGGAGTGCCTGTTGAAGTTAATGGCTCACATTCATTGTTTGTATTAAACAGTTTGATTCATCGACAAATTTAATATGTGACTGATTTTCTTCTGGCTGTTGCTCTGTATCTGTATAAATACATTAATTCGCACTCTAATAGTCGAGGGACGGATCCAGCCAAAGTTAGGAGGGAGGGGGTTTTCAAATTTGTAGCAATTTTATTTAATTTTATTTTATGATGTAACTGTTTTGTCTTGATGCTTTCGGTGGAGGGGGGACTACCCCCTTGTAAGCATATAATAATGTTTTTACTTTTAGAACTAAAAATATAAAGTTATCACTAGAGTACGGACTTATATGCATAAAAAATCGTGAAAATAGAGCTTAAAATAGCACAAAAAATTGCCATTATATGCATAAAACTTAAATATAATAACTAATAAGCATTAAAATAATTTTTTGAAATAAAATTTATTTGAAAAGTAACACAATAAAATATGTATACAGGGACGTGCCTACGGGGGGAGCCTCCCCCACCCCAAATAATTTAGGAAATTGGAAAAAAGTTGGCAAAATCACTCAAAATTTGGTCAAGTTGGCAAAAGTCGCTAAACCTATAATAGGAAAAATGGACAATTACAAACAGTCCGGAAATAAAAGTTGGTTGTGCACGTCCCTGTATGTAGATAATTACTGTACAACGTTTTTACCACAATATTTTTCTAAAAAGTCTCTAAATGAACCGTTTCCTAATTTTAATAATGGTATTCGCGTTTTACATTAACAAAACGCCACCACACGGAATTATTTCAAAGTCCATTGTGGACGTAATATAGTGGCGCCACCAACGGTAATGTAAAACACGATATTTAAATCTAGCGAAAACGTTCTCTCGTCTGGTGATGAACTGGAACCAGCGATTGACTCAAATAAAGTTTGTTGTTGCTTGCATCATTTTTAAATTTGTTCATACTTTCCAAATGAAATGATGTTTTAAGATGTTGCATTACAAATATCAAGTCTTGCAGTTAGTTACCGGCTAAGATTTCTGTTATATAAACAAAACCTGTTGTCAACTAAATATTAAATTCAAAGTAAGCAAATAGTAAATTTTAGGTATTTTTTATGGATCTACTGCAATTTTTTTTTAATTTATCGAAAATGTGCTAAAATAAGCACTAAAAATGCTTAAAAATAAATCTAAGCATAAAAATGTTAAAATAAGCCGAAATAAGCATATAAGCATAAAAAAAGTAGTGTCAAGTGACTTATATTTTTCAAATTCGTGGACATTTATAACAATTAGGCTTCTGCTATCAATATTTATGTATAGCAAATTTGCTAGAAATCCGTACTCTAGTTATCACAATGTAAAATATACTGAAAGTATAATTTTATTTACAAACGTTTTCGTTATACAATAACGAAATATTATATAATAATTAATAACAATAAAGGCAGTAAAGGTAAAAAATCACTGATTAGAAAAGAAATCTTGTAGTTTTGAAATTTGATAGAATTGTGGCAATGAAAAGTAGAAATTAAATTATTAATAATTAATAATTAAATATAATTAAATTTCATAAAATTGCTAGCTCAGTCGGTCTTTATAATATTATTCGTTGTTCCAAAATTTTTAATCGTCCACACGGCAGTTATCGCGCAACCTTGGTCTTCTAATAAAGTTTTACTCTATTACAAAACTCATTTATTAATTTTATAAATTTTCCAAAATATTCAAGACCACCAAAATTTACTTTCCTTTTTACAACTAAAAGAAAAATTACAAAAATTTTTCTTCCACTGATTTTATTTTACAATAATTAAAACTTTTTACAAAAATTTCTTAATTCAAGAAATGTTACGACTACGCGGTTTAACTCACTGCATAGAAGCGTCACCTACAATTTTACAAATTTTATACAATTCGTGGATATCATCACATCAAAAATCTACGACAATATACAGCCAATGCTAATCAACATGATTTGAATAACCATCGGTATTCATTATTCCTCAAATCATCAACCAAGGTTAAAGCTGATCTCTCCTCACTTCCTCCAACCAGAGGGCAGCGGAGCAACCAGGACCGTCGCTAGCGGTTACTTCCGCCTGTATGCAAAGTTTAATTTACCCGCTCCTGTAGTCCACTTTTCCAATTTTTAAAAGCTTTTATTCAGCTCACATTTTTGACGTTTCTACTGACAAGATGGCGATTGGACTATGTGGACTGCACCAAAGCTCACTTTTTACTTTTTTATGCAAAAATTCTAGTTAAAAATTAAAAAAATTAACTCACATTTTGTCCCACGCAAGTCTTCAACCTGATTCTTTCAAAATTACGGTTCTCTTCCTAGTCGCGTTACAATCGTTCCACACTGCTGGGAAATCGGAGGTAGTAGTATCATCCAGTAGAATAACACTAGGGGCGAGGATCACCAAAGTCAGTTAGTTTATCCTCCTGCTAAATCTCTCTCTCTCTCTTCAGTCCATAACCCTTCTACAGGGTGTGGTGAGCCTTTTAACAAAGGCTTTTCATGGCAGATTACACCCCGATGGTTTGCCATTGCCTGCCGAGGGGAGACGGCCACAATATGATTCCTACTTCGCCCGGAGTCGAACCGGGTTCACTGTGTTAGCAGTCTATGCGCTTAATCGCTATGCTAACGACCGTCTCCTGCTAAATAGTTGGATATAATTTATTGTTATATCGTGTAAGTGGGACTTTGAATAAATTTGACTTTTAATTTCCAAACGCCATCTGTAGAACTGAAAGTTAGCGTAGAATCTCGTGTAAATTAGAAAATAATTTACTTTGAGCTTACTGTTTTTACTGTTTTGTGAGTGATTTATATTAAATTCGAATTCAAAACAGATGACAGATGGCGTTTGGAAATTAAACGTCAAATTTATTCAAAGTCCCACTTACATGATAACAATAATTATATCCAACTATTAGCAGGAGGATAAACTAACTGACTTTGGTGATCCTCGCCCTAAATCCTACATGATACTAATATAAAAAATCCAATATTGAGAAAAAAGAAATTGTTGTCTTATTGAGGAACAACCGGAAGTATGTTCACATCCCTTACAGAATAAATAAAGTAATAACCAGGAATTCCAACAACCACATATACGTGCTTTACAGACCTACACCACCGGACCAAACTAAGATGCAAATCATTAACTGAAAACTAGTTTGCACCGTAGTTACTTGCTAGCACTTAACGTTTTTATTTACCATCTAATCGCATGTAGTTTTATATTTTCAAAGGTGTTTGTGCATATAAAAACATGAATCATTAAGCGTTGGCAGGCAATATTTTTTAAATCTGAAATAAGAATATAAAATCTGCTTGACTTTTATGTAATAAATTTATATTTAAAAATATACTTATTTGTCGTAATTTTTTAATCAATGGATATGTTACAGTTAAAACCCAAAATCAGTTAAAACCCGAATTAACTAGTAAATTCTAGTTTTAACTAACCTCTTTAGTAAATTCTAGTTTTAACTGGTTTAATTTTAGTTAAAACTAGAATTAACTGATTTCAAATAAATCTTTTTAGTAAATTCTAGTTTTAACTGATATAAGTTTAGTTAAAACTAGAATTAACTGATTGGTGTTGGTAAATTCGCGATCTATCACCGTTACAACTAGATTTAAACAACGTTTAAAGTAAAAGTTGACGTAATTAAATAAAAATGCTAATTCTTTATACTTTTACAGGGGAGGCCAAATACATTTGTGTTTTGGTTTGAAAAAAATAGAAGGAAACACGGTAATTTAGAATTTTTTTGTATATCATATTTTGAATTTAAAATAAAAATTTCAAAATCTTTTGCATTTTGTACTTCAAATACCCTAAATACATCTTTCAAAATACATTTCAAATTCTAAATTTGAATTTTCCAGTTACGATTTCACTTAAGTACTTAATTGTTATAATTTTTTAATTTTTTTAAACAATTTTATTTTTAATAATACTTAATAATAATTAATTTTAATAATTAGTACAAGTATAACACGGCCTTTACCATATAAAAAGAAATGAAAAAATTTATTAAACAATACTTAGTTATCAACAAATATTAAAAAAAAAATTAAAAATTATAACAAGTGAAGTCGTAACTGCAAAATTCAAATTTTGTATTTGGAATGTATTTTGAAAGATATATTTCGGGTACTTTGAAGTACAAATTGCAAACGATTTTGAAATTTTTATTTTAAATTCAAAATATGAGATACAAGAAAATTCTAAATTATCGTGTGTTTCCTTCCATTTTTTTAAAGCTATAACAAATTAGCATTTTTATTTAATTACGTCTACTTTTACTTTAAATCTAGTTGTAACGGCGATAGATCGCGAATTTACTAACACCAAACAGTTAATTCTAGTTTTAACTAAATTTATATCAGTTAAAACTAGAATTTACTAAAAAGATTTATTAGAAATCAGTTAATTCTAGTTTTAACTAAAATTAAACCAGTTAAAACTAGAATTTACTAGTTAATTCGGGTTTTAACTGTAACAGATATAACAAAGTTTTTCATGCATAAAATACTTGCATCTTTTAGCCGACACTGTTTTTGATAAGTTGAACCTTGGGTTGTGTCGTATAATGTGTACATCAAGGTACAGTTTCTTTTAAAAATATCAATTTAATTAGTAGTATGTCTGTTTTCCTTGCAAGCACATTTGAGAAGTAAAAATTAATTTTATAATTTATTAGACAATAATATAATTACTGTTAACCAAAACGTCCACTATTCTCAACAGACTATGGCGCTTAATAGGTATGTCTGCGCGTAAATTCAAATTCGGCCAATGACCTGCTTATATTTTGGTTCTGTATAGTGTAGGTCTGTAAAGGATGTTTATTTTTAAAATTAGAATTTACAAAAGTATTAGAATTAAAATTTATTCGTCATAGTCCTCTTCCTGTGTCCTCCTCTCTGTATGTTTTTGGTCTAAGGAGTCCCCATCTCCAAGATCTTTGTTCACGACTGTTCTTCTTATAGCTTCCAAGAAACAAGTTGACGGGTGGTTTTTGCAACTACGAGTATCTTGCAAACTTCAAGATAAATGCTATTTGTCTGAGTGGGGCTGTTTGATCCTTTCCAATGTAGTATAGGGACTGTAAAGAAGGCATTTGAATCTATTTTTCAAAAATTATATATTAATGCCATAAAAAGTTTCTTCTTGTTCAACCCAACGCTATACTATTTGACACATTATTTAATACTTTTCCAATGTTTTTTATAGCAAAATTAGTACCTATTAAGAGAATTCCAATGTAACGATAATGTATAATTGATGTTTATTTAATGATTACTGAAACTATGTTACAATGTCGCTTCAGCAATAAAAACGCCGAACAATCTTTGATGATTTAATACTTCAGTGTCATAATATCAGAAAAATCGATTAAGAAACGGAAGTTTTTCTGAAATTGCATTAAAAGATTTTCAGGATACTTTTGCTTATATCCAATATTTTACAGCCGTCCCTCAATTAATTAGTTTTGACTAATTTAGAGATAACTTCCACTATTTCCGGTTTTAAAATTATTTTCCCATAAATGTAAATTGATAAAAACCCTCATAAAACTTGCTTTTATTTGGTTTACTTTCATAATCACGAGGAAACTAATCAATAATAAATTAAAATTATTTACCAATTATGTTGATTGCAAATTTATTTAGTACATTCAGATTTGTTTAGTCATAAACTAGAAATATAAAATTTTTTATCAAATAATTTTGAAAATATGCGGTCGTTGATTATCCTTATCGCATTTTAAAATTTCCAAGTATTTCAGAAAGAATTAGTATGCGTAGTGCACGTTTGTAATTTAACATTTTTAAGATTAAAGGACGAAATGAGTTTGGACGAGTCAGGTGAATTATTGGAACCAAATACTGCGGAGCAAGATTCTCAATTTCCTGCCGATCCAGAGTGTTCGTCTGTGGAAGCCCAACTTATAGCTTCTCAATTGTGTTTGTGTACTCAAAAAACGCAACTGTATGTTTCTGCAGAAGAAGAAGGTACGATAGCAATTAGTGTGTATAAAATAATATTGGTGCTACATTTACCTAATATTGCAGATGTGTATTGTATGGCAATTGATAGTATTGGAGATAGGTTAGTAGGATGTAATAACGTAGCTGATATTAATAAAGCTGCTATGTTACGTCCTTCTGGTCGAGTACCTTACGCTTTACTATGTGATATACATTACAATAGGATGCTGCGTCACAATTGTTGCCCAAAGTGTGGACTCTTCTGTACCAGGGTAATTTAGCAGATACGTTTGTTATCAGTTTTTGATTGTATGGTTTCTTTCAAGGGCCGTTTTGTTCAATGTAGTGCTAAACACCAGTACCACAGAGACTGTCAAATATTAATTGGAGATGCAGAACGTTGCCCACATTGTGGATTAGCTACACCAAAGCACGATGTTTTTATAAATATGCACACCGCTCAGAAGCCAGTATTTTTGCCATTACAAAAACCCCACTTGTAAATGTGTACCAAAAATTTATTGCATATCCTGAAATTATTGTTTTCTTTTTAGTCCCACTGCCAAAATGAATTTTTCTAGTGTAAGTAATAATGACGTAAATAACGACAAAGACGAATTTTCTTTGTCGATTGTGATTCCGAATAGCGAAAATTTAATTTTGCCAGCTGGTTTGTTGAACGAAGACGAAGCATTTAATATCCAAGTATTATGTAAAAATATAAAAGAAGATAATCTTGAGACTGTGGGAGCAATTTTGGGTAAATCGAAACTGCTTAAATAATTTTTTCTTCTTCAACTTATTTGTTTAAAGCTTCTCGAATAATTTCTTTGACTGCTTTCAATGATCAGTACGAAGGTAGCACTGTTCTTCATTTTGCATCAAAACATGGAACACCGTCAATTTTACATATGCTTGTGTTGGCCGGCGCCGAATTGGACGTTTTTGATAAGGAGCAAAATACACCACTTTCTTGTGCAATCTTAGCTTTTAAAAGCGACGCCGTTAAGTATTTGATTAAAGCCGGCTCAAGTATTACATTGAAGGTTAGAACTTGAAGTTTTTAGAAATTGTTTGTTTTACTTTCATTTTTAGGGAACCGATGGAATGACGGCGTTGCATTTGGCAGCCAAGTCTGGTAATTTGGTTGCTTGTGAGTTGTTATGGAAAGCTTCCATAGGTATAAAAGATTATCTTAATGCTACCGATGATGGAGGATGGACGGCCTTGGTATGGGCATGTGAACATGGTCATTCCGAAGTTGCTAAGTATTTAATTGTAAAGGGAGCCGATCCTCTGTTGAGAGATGTAGAACAAAATCTTGCATTGCACTGGGCGGCTTTTAGTGGAAGTACCGAAGCTGCAGAGTTACTATTAAATCATAAGAGCGACATTAATTCCGTTAATGCTCATGGAGATTCACCCCTGTATTATAATTTTCATTTCAAATGTTTAATTTTTTAACGAGAACTTTTTTAGACACATTGCATCCCGGCAAAATATGTACGACTGTGTAATATTGTTGATGGCTCGAGGTGCAGTAACAAATGTATTAAATAAAGTTTCGGAAACTCCTTTAGATTGCTGCAAGCCTTATGATAAATGCTATGACGCCATTAATTTAAATTTACTTTTACAATCTCTAGTTACAGTGGATAGAAAAATACCTCAAACTGTATTAGCAAAGTAAGTTTTTAGCAAAATTTTTGTTACTTTTTTTTATATTATCTTCTATAGCAGTGGGCACAACAAAAATGCATGATTATAATAATGACAAAAGTGTCACAATTAATTTTATCAATTCTGCTCTATAGTATACACCTCCTTCCCAGTTGTGGGACCGATTCCCTTGTGATGCAGGCTATGTAGGTCGGTTAAGTCAAATGAATTCAAGCATTCCTTTAGACCATAAAAGAATACACACATTTTTGTGTGTTTCTGGTAGGAAACAAATTATGGGGCCTTAATGGCAATCTTTTCTGTCTTTTAGAGTTTAGTTAGTATGTCATTATTGTTCTGATTGTGTAGTATATAATCATTCTATTGGGAATGGAATTACACTATTGAGGTTCTGCAAGTGGTACAGAGTGGCGCCCCTTGGTTTTTGTCGCTTTGATGTTGAACTCCATCTAAGCCTCCAGTCTAGGACAACCCCAAATATTTTAAATATTTAGAGAGATCATAAAGAATACCAGAGCAGTGACCAATTATTTAGCAATGAATGAAATCATAATAGTAAAGTTTAATTCTATAGATTTCAAATTTTGTTTATGTATTACGCGCCATTTAATTATTTTATAAATAACTGAACACTAATGGAACATTTTAAACATATTTTTAGAATTTTATATTTTTAGTGACATATCAAATGGAAGAGAACAAAATCCGATTCAGTGTGTGAATGAAGAAGACGATACAAAATTACCGACCGGTTTTGTTTATATTAACTCAAATTGTGTAACTGTGGATGAAATTCAAATTGATCGTAAAATTACTTCTATGCATTCGTGTAACTGTGAATATAAATGTTCCACATTTGATTGTGTCTGCTGTGATAATTCGTTAAAGTGTTGGTACAACGAAGAAGGAAGATTGTTAGATAATTTTAATTATTCTGGTTGGTTGTTTAATTTTTTTGCTGAAAATTGTTCTATTTTCATGTTTATTTAAGATCCTCCTATGATATTCGAGTGTAACCAATTGTGTTCATGCAATTCGATAACGTGCAATAACAGAATAGTTCAACATGGACTAACTCAAAGATTTCAGTTATTTAGAACTAAATCCAAAGGCTGGGGAATACATAGTCTACGTAAAATAGTTAAAGGTTCTTTTGTATGTGAATACGTAGGTGAAATTATAACTGATTTTGAAGCCGATCAACGAGAAGATGACTCTTATGTGTTTGATCTTGATGCTAGAGTATGTAAACTATTGTTGATGTAAAGAAATGTATTTTATAGTTTCTATTTTACAGGAAAATCAGTCCTATTGTATTGATGCAAAAAAATATGGTAACTTTGCTCGATTTATCAATCACAGTTGCGAATCTAATTTGGTTCCAATTCGAGTTTTTGTCGATCATCACGATTTAAGATTTCCTAGAATTGCATTTTTTGCCAAGAGAGATATATTAGCTTACGAGGAACTGAGGTATTTATATTTGTATATTTTATGTAAATATATCATTAAAGTTAGTGATGGAAATGGTTTTGCTAGGATAAATTTCAGTATTTTAAAATTAAAATTTTTGTTGTGATATTTTATGTAATGTTCATGTCTTTATATTATTTCATAACTATCTGAGGAGCTCTAACAAGGGTTAAACACAGTTCATTTCAAAAGTAGCCAGTCGAAGTAATTTTTGTTTATGAGTAAATTTGAGAAAAGGAAGGCGACAATTTACATGGCGAGGGGACGTTCTAGACCAATACTATTTGAATTTTAAGTTTAACCCACTCCCCACCAGCTAACCCTATAAAGGGTTTAGCCAAGTATTAATGCTAAAAATGCTTTTTTTGAATTTTATGGTGGGAATTTTTTACAAATTTTGTTTTATGTAAAAAGAAAGTGGTGTGCAAAATTTCAGTCTTTTAAAAATATAAAAATAAATATTTAAAATAATTGTTTAACCATGTTAGAATTTTCGTACTATAAAAAAAAAAATTGACATGATTCTGCTTTGGAATCCCTACAAGTTAATAAAAAAAACATCTCGAAATTCCGCACGCAATACCATAATAAAAGATTACAATAGAAGGGAAACTTCCATGTTAAAATCAGTGCTGCCAGTTTTTATTTTCAGTGGTCGCCAAATTCATTAACAGATGTCGCCCAAAAGTCGCCAAAAACAAAAATGCCATCTTAGGGAGCTCTTCGACCTTTTTTTAGCCACCTTTTCTGTGTTCTTGCAGATTTACCCCCCCCCCTAGTATTACGTAAATATAATTAGAAATACAATAATTTACTTTTTTCACATTTTTTTATTAAAATTAATTTGGAAATGATATGCAAGGAATCGTCACATCAATATCTTCAAAAATGTCAATTACAATATTATCATCTCCTTCGTGATCTGCAATCTGGATTGGAGCATTTCTGTTCTTTTCGTACATTGTTTGACAATTGAGAGTAGACACACAACACAACAGACACGAGACACACAATAATATAAATTACGATTAACATTTGAATGAATCTAGTTGTTCCGCTGTGCCAACTGCCAAGGACGATTTTCTTAACATGGCGCCATCTAGCACTATCCCAATAGCGGAAAATTCAAAACTTGCACTTTTCAATAGGTGGCGCCACACAGCGCCAGTTGCGCATTCTCAAGTCGCTCATTTTGTCGCCAGTCGCCAATTCAAAATTTTGGGCGCCATGGCGCATGCTCAAGTCGCCCAAACTGGCAGCACTGGCTTAAAATTGTAGACAGTCTTCTCTTATACTGTCTTTTCGTTGCGCCCCCTGGGTGTCATGGGTCAACTAAATCAGACTAAACTAAATTATTCCACTATATTTCCATTCAATTTAACTATTTTTCACTATTATAGTTTATTAATCGTCTTACAATTCCAACTTATAGGATATTCTATGATGATATATGTTATGTTATTGTTTACTTTTCTAAATAACTATTGTTATCTAGTTGTCTAATAACAGCGCCATCTTAAGAAAATCTGTCAACTAAATTACCATTAAAATCAGGGTCTAATATTTTCCTATGAAGTTTCTACACCATGCGCAATACCTTCAAAAATTAGGAATTTTGAATGTAGTGTAACTGTATGAATATTAGCAACGATTGGTAAAAAGTTGTTAGGGAGCATGGCTTATTAATATTATACCGTGAATTTGGGATTCTCCCGAATCAGCCAATTTTTTTTTCAAAATTGTTAGTTTTAAAATGATATATTTTTAATTATCTGTATCAATTATATTTTAAAACTATTAAAAATAATAATTTAATTAAAAATATATCATTTTAAAACTTAAGTTTGAAAAAAAAAAAATTGGTGGATTCGGGAAAATCCCGAATTCACGGTATATAAGCCATGCTGCCTAACAACTAGGCTATGGAGCTTATTACCAATCAATGATAATATTCATACAGTTACACTACATTCAAAATCCCTAATTTTTGAAGGTATTACATGCGGAATTTTGAGATGTTTTTTTTATTAACTTGTAGGGATTCCCAAGCAGAATCATGTCAAAATTTTTTTAGAGTAGTTCTAACATGGTTAAAATGCAATCGACTCCAATAGTGTGACGTCACAACTTTGAATTGAATTTTGCATTTTTGACGGTGTTGCGTGCGGAATTATAGTACTAAATATAGTAGTACCAAAATTCTAACATGGTTAAACAATATTTTTTAAAGAAATATGATCTTAAAAAAGAAATTTGTTCAAAAATAGAATGTGATGTTAGCATGTATTATGTGAAATATAAATTAAACAAAAACTTAACTAGACGTTAAAATATTAGATTTTAACTGTAAGTAAAGACACCCCCCCCCGCCCCCGTAGTTACAGTTTTCTCATTTTTTCAAATATTCTCTGTTTGTACCTTATCACAAAAAGGTTAGAAATGTTGTTTAAGGTAGTACTGTCGATACTGCAAGAGTCAAATGTATTTACAGTCTTACTTGACTTAAGCAGTATTTAGACTTGGCAACGTCGCGATGGTGTGACAGTTGTAGAGCTATCTGACATATCAAATTAATTTTTTGGTTATGTCAATTTAAATTTTTAAAATTGCACATACGTCGTCGGTTTCAGAATTCTGAGAGAGATAACAAGATAGCGAACTATAGTGTTTAACAAAGATAGCTACAAATTATTAAATCATAACGATTTGGCTTCATCACGTGTACAGTGACTCTGTTTCACTCTAAATGTAAACAGCACCAGTTGCCGGCATCATACGTGTGTATAAAAATTATTTCACCGTCAAAACCATTAAATCGCAATAAAAAAATATTTCACTTTTCATTGGAAAGGTAACAGAGTACCACAAAAAATTTACGAGAAAAGACTGCAACAGGTTGCATTAGCTAATAAATTAAAAAACAATCCTGGAAAGCTCATGTTAACTACCCTTAACACTGACGCAAACATTCAAGTATAATAATTTCGTTCTTTGAAAAAAGAAGAAGTTTCTTATGATCTGCAGTTGAGTACTCTATAAATAATTTCTTCGCCTGTCTTTGTCCTGGTGAATTGTACCAGAGGGTTTCCTGCTCTCCGTTTGCCACTTCTGGATTTCCACCCCTGTGTTTTAGATAACTCACAGAACGATTCAAGTCCAGTCGTGGGCGCTTTTGAACCTGATCAAGCTAGTTTGTCAGCTATCTAATTTCCCTCATGACTTGGCCTCCAGTGAAGTGCAATTTTGTTGCCTTTGGCCAATTTTGTTGAGAGATTGTATACATTCCTATATGGATAAAGATTCAAAGCTATTGGCTTTCAGTGCTTTTATCGCAGCTTGGCTGTCAGACATTATATTGGTATTATGGTATTCTAAAGCTGTAGATGCCTCATACCTTGTTCCCTGGTCAGTTTTTGATCCATCTGTATTTCAGTTGGAAGATTTTGTATCCACTTGCATTGTATGACTTCTAGCCATGTTGCGGTCCTGAATGACAACCTCAAACAGTGTCTAAAAGTCAAAAGTTCTCGGGATGAATTCCAAAGGTTTTTCAAGCAGATTTGACTCTAAGAAGTCCAGTATTTTTATGTGACCTGTTTTGTTTCCCGGTTTTAATTTCTTAATTTGGGTTATTTTATGTGGATGTGTAAGCCCTCCTTTTTCACTCGTAGGTGAAGTGGCAGATCTAAAAGTGACTCTATAACCGCAGTTGAGATTGTACGCATAGCCCCTGTTATACCTAAAAACGCTAGTCGTTGTAGTTTCTGCATTTTTAAATAAAATATAGATATTTTATAATAATATAGAAGATAAAATATTTTAAAATCTCATTCGAGTTTATTTTAATAAAGACTTTTATGAAACCTACTACATTCTCATATTATATGAATTTTTAAATTTCGCGCTCGTTGTGATATTTTACGACGTTGCCACATCTAAAAACTACGATACAAAAAGTACATTTTTTGATATTTATTTGCTAATTACTACTATACCATGCTCTGAACCTATATTTTTAAGGGTCTAAAATGTTTTACATACTACTTTCTCTCTTCTTCTGATTTTTTATTGAAATCTGAACGGTACTTTTTGTAAAATTCGATAAAATATGTGATTTCCCATAAGGTTCAATGCTAAATGCATAAAATTTGAAATGTCTATATTTTTTAACTGGTTCTCTGTAGCTCTGCAAAAATTTAACTGGATTATTATCTTATCATAATCTACTAATATGCCAAATTTCGTTAAATTCTGAACGGTAATTCTATGACCGACAGTACTACCTTAAGTGTTTTTAAATAAAATTTTCTTGTATGTTTTTCTTTACTTACAGTTAAAATCTAATATTTTAACGTCTAGTTAAGTTTTTGTTTAATTTAATATTTTTTAAGATTGATCAATTCTTATTTTGTTGAATTTAATTGCGAACGAATTCTAAAAACTTATTTTATATTTCTTGGGTCATTTTTAATTTTTCTGAATTTTTTGAGACTTTTTGGATATCTTTTAGTACAGAAAAATTAAGAAATATGACAAAACCGTTTTTTCGTTCTGATGTTAACAGAAATTAAATTAAAGGGTTAAAATTGCCACCATTGTCTTTTTGCAACTTTGTACAAAATTTCCACCATAAAATTTAAAAAAAAACATTTTTAACATACTTACTCTGTTAAACCCTTTCTGGTCAATATGCAATCCATGGGGATAGGTTTGGAACATCAGAGCTTATAATCATAGTCGTCCATAATCAGTCATAAAGGACATCCATTCCTAGGGGTTCACAAAATGTTACTAACAAGGGGAGGACCAAGTTTGGTCATCACCACTTTGCACCATTATCATTATACACATGGATCATAATTATTAGGACAGGTGCATGTCGCCAGTCACCTCATATCAAATTTTGAATCCAAAATAGTCTAAATGGTTTTGCATCGTTTGTACCCATTTGTGCAAAAATTACTTTCGTTTGTACCCAAATAGTTTTTGAGAAATTTTAAAATTTCGCTGGGGGGACTGGAGATATGCTTTGTTTCTCTGTGTTTCCCCAGAATCTCGTTAATAATATCATGCACGTCAATGTCCTTTACCTTTTTCTTAAAAATCTCAAAAAATATTTGGGTGCAAACGAAAATAAGATATGCACAAAAGAGGTATAAAAGTTCTAGGCTACTTTGAATCCGAAATTTCAAAAAACTGTACGTCGTTGATGTTTTTCTTAAAAATCTCAAAAACTGTTTGGATACAAACGAAAATAATACTTGCACAAACAAGCGCAAATGACATACAAACGATCTAGAGTCTAGACTATTTTAAATCCGAAATTTCAGTAAAGCTACTTCATTGACTACAACTTATTAACTGTACCAATGTGTTTTTGAAAATAAAAATAACTGGGGAAAAATATTAATTCCAATTGGCAAAGATACTTCTCTTGTTATCTCTGCTACCTCCAAAAACTCGAAATTATTTAAACTTTGCCTAAAAAACAAAATAAACCAAAGCACCTTGGGTGTGAATTGCTCACACAATCAAAAACTAATTTTAATAGATAACAAACTTGAATCACTTCAGAAAAGGATAAATGTAGTTAATAAAAAGTAAATGACAAAATTCAACACCTCAATTATGGGATTTAAACTAATAAAACTCAGTTTATAACCAACAATCCCATGTACCTCTAAGCAATTATTTAAATAAGCAAAGTAATCTTCCGCTTAGAAACGCTACTTAATTGGGTACTTTTTTCCTTCTTTAAAAATATTGAAACCACATTTACTTATAAAACGTGCGGGGTGTTTTACTCAAAAACAAAAGTTATTTCGACTGGCTACTTTTGAAATGAACACCCGGAAAGTAAAATAGATGAAAAGTTGATTTCAAATAGGTACCGAAATTTACCCTATGCAAAAAGAATACAATTTTAGCAAAATCTTTTAGGTAAACTAACTTTTTTGTTTGTTTTTAGTTTTGATTATGGCGAAAGATTTTGGATTGTTAAATATAAATCGTTTACTTGTGACTGCAGAAGCGAGAATTGTAAATATTCAGAGCAAACCATAGCAAGTACAATAGAAAAATACAACAAAGCAGTGCAAGAGGACCAAGTGCATGAACCAATGACATAAATTTGATTTTTCCTTTGAGTTTCGATTATTCAAATTTATTTTTTTAGCTTAATGTAAGTAGCGGTTCAATTTTGAAAAATTTTATAAAATTTTTTACACCTGAAAATAATATGTAAATTACACCATGTGAGTTTACAATTCGACTGATATTTATTTTTTAGAATTATTGTTGGTCGTGTGTTTGTTATTGTTCGAATTATTTTTAAATTATTTGTGGCTCATTTATCCTCGAATAACTTATAACTTGTTTGGTTTACTGGAATTGTTGAAAGGAAATCTTGACCAAGTTCAAAATCAAATTGTTTTCTTTGGTTTCTCATTTTTTATCTCTTCTCATGTTCTTCCTTTGTTGCAACATATTTTAGTTCATTTAAAAACAAGTTATAAGATACACTAATGGTAAATTGTCAGTATTAATATTTTATTTTACCTTTTCCTTTTTAAATTATTTCAAATTTTAAGTGATTGTTGTTTTCGTTGTTTGAAATTGTATTAGCCCAGCAATTTGTTAGTATTTTAACCCAGTAGTTTGATAAATAAAGAATGTTTTTGTTAAAGTTTTGTAATTTTACAGTTCAGGTTGTTTAAAATTGCTAATACAAGGGTTGAAATAACGAATTCGCATTTCGAGTATTATAGAGACAAAATAAGAGTCGACAAGTAAAATCCAACAATTTTTATTAAATTATTGTTATACAAATTGGATATAAATTAATACAGCCCTTTAGTTGCGCAATTTACTACGATATTTTTAAAGTATACGTTTTAAGTTCAGATGCCTTGTGTGTGTGAGCTGTACCAACATAACAAGCTCTTAAAAGCTAAACTTATTCACTGCCTAACTTGAATTATTTAAAATCTTTTTTGGAAGCCCCGAATGCGATTGCAGTATTATTACTAAACCAATTATTTGTAACACTTCTAATTTGTACAAAAATATAAGAGACGAGTGAAATTATCAAATCGTCTCGTATATTAATTTAAATGATACATAAATTATTCCTATCTTCTAATAAATTGGTTTTTTATGCCCACATTGTGACTATTCAGATAAAAATGGCCTCCTTTGATTATTTTAAAATAATTTGTTTAGTGATTACGTACATCTAATCACAGAGTAGGCAAGACACTGTGCGCCGACGCTTTTCATACTTTCCGATCCTTGCATTCTTCTTTCGTGTGAACCATATCCATACACCAAGTCATACATGCGCCGTTCTTCTCTTCTTTCTTCTTCCTGGTATCCATTTTGGATAAATTATTTAAAATAATCAACAGAACTGTGTTCCATTTTGAATGATATCACTGGACATATAAAAGTGCACAATTTGATTGAGTTGCCTTACAATTTAAAAATCACAAAATTGTCGATGTACGATATACAAATGTATAGCTAGAGTAAGTACATTGTGGAATGCGCAACAAGAATTATAGGCCAAAGGTGTAAAAGGCACAAACTTATGCTATTACTACAATATTATTAAATACCTTGTGTACCTAGGTGGGTGTGTGTGCTGGATATGCGTCTACTTGATATTACGCCTATGCGTTTAGTGAACTACTTGATTCAAACTAAAAACGAATTTGTCATGTAAACTTTAGTCTTATATGTCTAAAGGAACCCTCCTTTACGCTTATCCCTTCATCAAACAATTGACCATAATAGGGAGAAAAAAACTTTGCTTTTGCAAACTTTTTAAGTGTTATTGAGCAAATTATGTTTTGAATAATATTAAACGAACATAAAAACGTTATCAGCTGCACTAAATTATTGCATAAAAAGCTGTGAACTATTAATTAAGAAATGGTGTAGGATGTTAGTGGATCAAATTCGCGCAAGTGACTTTCATTATGTGCCCTTCTATAACCCCACACTTTCATAGCTTTATCACAATTTTCTTCTATATTTTGCACTTCGGTGAAGTTCAGGTCATTTTTCCAATGAAATGGCGCGCTTTTGGAATCGCGAAAAGTGCTTGAAACTCCTCCCGCGTTTAATTTAGTGTGCGAATCCAAAAACTGTTTTACTTGTGGATGGAAGTGCAGATTGAAAAAATCGAAAAGATCTTCTACAATCATGTAAGGTTTCACTGATAAGTCTTCATAACGGATTGCTCTGTAAATTAAATCATCATTAGAGTTCCGACATACACCTTAATGTAAAATAAATCAATATCAATTTGTAGTCTTATCCCATCAATCAAATAATGTATTGTTAGGATTATTTTCATAAAATCAAAAGTCTTTCTGTTATTATCAACATATTTCCATTTTCATATATAAATTAATCATTAAAATGGTAATAATGGAGATCCATACATAAAGATAAACGCTATAACATCCATTATTTAATAAAATTACCATTTCAATTTTTACATTGTTGTTGTATTATTCGTTTATATAATACAATTTTTGTTATTCTAAAATACATTTTTTGATTATGGAAATTCGATAGTAAAACCGTTCTTAATGCTATTTGAATGCGATAAAGTTGCTTTTATTAACTCAAAAATAATCTATAAACTTAAAAAAACAACATTCCTCAGCTTTTTTACCTACACGTACATTGTACTGACAATTTGGTGACCCCCTATGATATTTTTTATTAATCTTAGAATTATTACCGGAAGTACTTCATAAAAAAAGTGTACTATTTGAATCAATTTGAATACCAAAACCAGCAGACAATTTATTATTCATTTTCAAGGTTAAGAACACCTGGCAGGTGACCTAGTACAAATAAAATTGAATTTTCTACTAAAACCAAAATTTATAAGGTTCGTTCCACTGAAATTAACGTTATCAAACGAAAGAGCAAATGACTGTAATAAATGTGCCAAATGGTTCGGTACATTGAGTGATTTTTAACTCAAAAATGGTTGAAAGATATCAAATGTGTTTGAATTTTTTCTTCTATCTTTGATATCTTGCACCATTTGGGAGGGGGACGTTCGTTTTCTTAAAATATCTAAATGGTATATCTACCTCAGTGATGTACTAAGCAGAATCTTATTTTATTCTATTGTTATGCCAACTTAATATTTTAGTGTTGCTTTTGAAAGTCACGGGGGAGGCTTGACACTCGTATATTATATCGCTTTCTGATTCCACAACTGCACTTCTTGCTTTGAAGAACAGAAACAGCGCCACAGGTTATATTTTTATATGGTTGGTTAAATTTATTAATTTAAGAATACTTGAGATTTCAAGCTATAATACACAAGATTTATTTTTGTGTGGAGTAAATATTATTCTATTGTTATGCCAACTTAATATTTTAGTGTTGCTTTTGAAAGTCACGGGGGAGGCTTGACACTCATATATTATATCGCCTTCCGATTCCACAACTGCACTTCTTACTTTGAAATATACCTTTTATGTAATTTAAAATCACCCACAATACACTACACCCTTTTTAGAACTAAAATTTAGAAAATTAATTACTTTTAATATAAAAGTAATAAATTTTAATAATTAATCACCTGATGATGTCACAGTTGGACGCAAACGTTAGCGAATATAAACTTAAATTTACTGCAGTTGAGGAACAGGACAATGAAATAGCGTAATATATTGTACAACGTTTTGAACTTAATTACTTCATCTTCAAGGCTACAAAATATGAATGACAATATATTTTGTTTACATTATAATATTATTCCAGTGATTAGTGAAAAGCATAACAAACTTTCCGTTTGTGGATAAAAATTATCCACAAACTTATTTATATTATAATATAAACAAAATTATTAGTGATTAATAAACAGTATATTAGTAGTGAGAGTCTCATTAATCCATCTATGCGCGTCATTTCTCCAGTAGACTCACTAAATCATTTGTAGCTGTAATTCAGAAAGCGTCAAGTATTAATTCACATTAGCCAGTACTTCCGACCTATGAGACTGAATACCTTACAGTATCGTAGAGCTAGCTATAGGGGTTAAGATCAAACACCGAGAAACTTCGTAGAGCTAACTAAAATGGCGGTTGTGAGGCCGGAAATACTAGCTAATCTAAATTACATTTGACGCTTTCTGAATTGCAATTGCAAATGGTGTAGTCTACTAATCCACTGGAGATCTTTAATCTATTCCTGCATGTAGTTTTCACTGTCCATACCATATACAGTAAAATCTGTATAATTCGAACACTTTTTAGTACAAACTAAACGACTTTTTTTTTCCAAACGTATTAAAAATCACTTGTTCCCTATTTTCTGAAGTTTTTGTAATATTTTTAATCTTATTTTTTTCCTATCCGTATGTGGTTTGTGAGTTCTTCACGTTGTGACTCAGGCGATCGTTTGACAACTAAGAAAACAGAATTCTAAATAAAACGCAAAAACCTATCAGTGCTTACGTTATTTGTTAAATTGTGCTCATTTAAAATACTCATTGAGTGAGCGATCGGTAGCAAGAATCTCGTTAATCTACTACAAACTGAAAAGAATAGGGATGTTGTATGAATATAAAACAAATTATAGTTGAGAAAACTTTACTCACCAACTTTCCAAAAATACTCCAATCCTTTAGATCCTTTTTAAAATTCTGGGTTTTTTAAATTCAAATTTTGGAAACATTAATTTATGTTGTATGAATTTTGAAGTGTTTTTTTTTCATAAAGTTTGCCATTGTTAAACAGCACTGCATAAACTTAAATTTTCTCAAAAACATTTTTTTTAAAGTTAATATTTGAAAACTGGTATTTAGCGGGAATGACGTTAAACTCTAGTTTTTAAATCAACTGGGAACACAAAAACACAACGGTTTTCTATGCAGATGATAATGGAGTGTATTTACTAAAATCAAATATTTACACAAAATTTAGTTAAAAATCTAAAAATGAATTTAAATAGAAGAATTTAAATTTTGTGGATTTTTTTAAAACTTTTTGGTTAATTTTTTTGAAATAGAAACATTTTTCATAAAAATACAATCAGTACAGTTATTTTTGTAAAAGATACTCAGCTTTTCAATGAAAATATTCATTTTTTATTATAATTATAAGTAACAAGAAACCCTTAAATATTCAATGAAAGTGAAAAAAAAAACGAAATCGGGGTCACACTTAAAAAGAAATTTTATTTGGTGGAATGACCCGTATATAATTTTAAATAGAATATTTTAAAATACATTGAGTTACATAAAATAATTAAATTATTTAATATAATTTTATTGAGCTTTCAGACGTGTGTACGTCCTTCGTTAGAAAAATGTACTAATAATATAATAAGATATTTTAAAATATCCTATTTAATTATTTTCACGAGTTAATAATTTAACAATTTAAATATTATGTTATAATATAATGTTATATAATGTATGTCAATGTGTATCAACTTTGACGTATGTTTCGCTCTGTTATTTCGTGTCCGATAATTAGAAATTCTTTTAAAATAATTCATATTATTATAGTTTTATCACCACCTCGTATTTTATCAGCAGTAAAATTATCTTCTGATACATAATATTATGTACATTAATCTCATTCTATTATCGTATACAATTTTGTTTATTTATTTTCATATTTATTTAAAATTTAAATGTCGCGTTGGTAATTTATTTATTTTGAGAGGTACCATTTGGGACCTTAATTTGGACTTGGGCTGGATTACTAATTGCGATATGAAACTCAGTTAATATAGGGAAACCTAATTTAATCACCTACAAGAGTGATAAGAGGTAGGCGGTGGCCGTTAAGATATCAAATACAAATTTCGACTTTCGAATTTCACGTTATCGAGTTTCTACGTATTCGGTTTTAGAACAAATTATGTGATTGTCAAACAAAATAGCACTTTTAATCCGAATACCACAATATACTTTTTTTATTGCATTATGAATCGTAAATTTTGGCCATACGTGACTATTACGTTACTAACAGATAGACGGACGGACAGATGTGGAATTTTATTAGTATGAATTGAATGAAACTAAATAGAAGAAATTACTGTAATTTTGTTTTTCGATTATTTAACAAACAGTGCTGGATTCCCATTATTATCTATTAGTGTCCCTAGACGTAACATACGAGTATTACTTCCCCCCCCCTTTTGCAAGAAGAACGTCGTTCTTGTTTAGAATTTTTCAATTAATTTAATACACTAAAAATCAATTTTGTGAGTAGTCAGCATAGAGTAATTATTGATCTTGATATAGGTTCTCAGCTATAAATTCAGATTATTTATTAATAATAATTAATAAACATCATAATACAATAAACATTAGATAAGGATATAACTTTATAACAATTAAAATTAATAAATGCACACAATCTCAAAATAAAATTTATAATTCGACTGTCAACTGAAACCGTGCTCTGCACCGATAATAATTAGTGGCGTTTTTTTATTAATAATGCGCGCACGGATAATCGGGTTCTACTGTAGATATTAATAAATAATTTAGTAATGTAAATCATAAGATGTAATAATTGATTTTTATTGTGTGAAATTAATTCAAAAATATAAAATTTTTCTTAAACGTAAGTGGGAGAGATTTTGGAATTTCCAAGTACAGTAGAACCTGTCTAGTTCGACACTTCTCAGAATTTCACTGTCAATAGTGACAGAAGTGGGCGGAATCTGCTATTTTGCTGATATGATTTCTTATCACGTTGTAATAAAAGTTCCATTGTGGCAACTTCAATTTTTGAATAATTTACTCATCAATTTGGGAACATGTTTTGTTTCAAGTTTTATTTCTTCAAATAATTTTTGAACTTTAGTTTGTAACGTCCTGAAACTTTACAAAGTTTAATTGTGTGATTGAACAAAAAGAGAGATCCATCCCCTTTCCAGTAGCACACTTTGCCGAGTTAGACGACCCTAGGGCCTAGGGGATATTTTTAAGTGGTATAGTGTTATCAAAATAGTTCTAGAGCGGAGTGGAGCGAAGCGGAGGCGCGGAAGTCAGTTTTGACAAGACAACCACCTTCCACCTCGGATCCTACGCCGTTAAATCAATTTAAATCCTTGAAACTTATTAAATTGCGTGTTTGGATGGCCTAGTAAACCTAGTCTTTATTGATCTAAATTAGAACAATGCAGGACTGAGGACCAGTCCATTTGACTTAATAATGAATAATTTATTATTATATTTAAATATAATAAGCGGGGGAGGGGGGTGCAATTGCATCTAATTTCTCGCGTTCTAACGTCGCGTCGCTGCGTTAAAATGTCTTATTAGACCGAATAATGTATGTACATTGTTATTATAATGTAGAATAACTAAACTACTTGCTGACTATCTAAATCTCAGTTTCCCTGTCAATACCAACATTTTGTGTTGAACGATAGGAAATCGGTCCCGTTTGTGTCGGACTTGACAGGTTTGACTGTACCTTATTTCATCCACAAGGGCCTGCATCCAAACATAATAAACAATATTTTTGTATTTAAGGGCGTAGTTAACTTTAAGTGCTAGGAGGGCTACAGCCAGTGCTTGATTAAGGGCCTGATTTATCTTTTTGAATAGGTGGCGCAGTCCAAAATCATATAATGATTTATTAATTTGTTTTGAATATCGGAAATACTTTTTCGATATTTATTGTAAAATATCAGTAAATATAAATTAGTAATTAATTTGACTTGTTTTAAATTACGTATCTATTAAATTTCAAATTTGGCAACACCGCGGTTTTCAAATAAAAAACACTAGAACTGTATGTCAGTCGTCAGTGTATCGAGTTGTTTTGTTGACAGTTATATCAATTATTATTTTTACTATCAGTTATGAATAGTAATAATCATTATAATGTTAGAAACAGTCATGGTGTCTTTGTTTCCCATGTATTTACGTATTATATTTTTCTATTGTGCGTTGTTGCCAGTTTTATTATGATGACAAACCTAACAAAATAGTTTTAGTTTTATTTGTGAAAATAATTAATAATTAATTGCAATGTTCGGTAACACCCTGTTTTTAATGCAATTATATAAACTATATTATATTTTAAAGAATATTTATAAACATTATTATATTACGATATCTACTTCAATAATATTGTTTTTATAATTTTAAATACACGAAAATTCTATTTGCTCTCCATAAGATCCTATGTTAAAAATTTGAATTTTAATCAATAATTACTCTTTGAAATTATCGGTAACAGGTTTTTCTTTTTAGAGTCAAAAACAATATAATTGAGCAATTGAGCTACACAATTCACTAAAAAAAATTTTTTATCTACTAACAAGCCTCATGTATGAACGTCCTTAAAAGGTTTTGAAATCATCCAAATTATGGTCGAAACGAAACTTCATTTACAGCACTTGCAATACTTAAAATTTAAACAATTTTAATGCAGAATATTAAAGATTGCTATTTTAACTGTGACATGATAATATTTTAAATTTTAATTCATTGTGCGTTTTTTATATAAAATCGATAATTAACATAATCAAAATTTTAATCCTTATCAAAACGGATTAAAAATTATATCATGACCTTGAGAAAATTCTCCTCTTTTCGTTAAAACAAAAATCATCATTGCATCTACGGTATTTTTTTAAGGAGGGAACAGGAATTACCTTTATTTTTACCACTCTTTCTTTAAAAATAAAGGCACTTTTTACCAGGCGCGGGGCTCATAGTATTTGCTATTGTGTTAATCCAGCACTGGCTACAGCCTCTTATTGTACAGTATGAAGTCTGGGGGTACGGTACCCTCCAGCTGAGGGGGAAATTATTTGCAGAAAATATCTTAATTTTATCATAGTTTTTAAATGTTTTTTTTCATTTTCTAGCTATCCCCATGTTTTTGTTACTTTAGGTGCTCCTAAAACTCCCTCCTGTAAGGTTGGCCTACCTTAAGTAATAAACGGACACTGTACACAAAAGTAAGCTGTATTCTTTAGGTACGTGCAACACTTTTTGGATAGATTTTCCAAAATGGTATAAATTTTTATTTTGGGAATTAAACATTTCCTTATAACAGCATTTTTATGATCTTTTTTTTGCAATTTATTGTACCTACTACAATTAAATTATTATCCTTTTTTACAGATGTTTATTTTTAGTACCTGCCATTCATCATAAAAGACCTTCTATTACGAATTTTTTTTGTATCTTCTACCTAATTTTTAATGAGGCCTTGAAGACTCAATAATTCTGCTTTTAATAATTTAAACATAAAGAAAACCAAGGTGATGAGTAAACACACGTCAGTTCCTTCATCTTTTTATGCAATTGATTTTTTCTATACTACAAATTACTAATTAATTGACTTAACCTATTTACCCATATTTATCATTTTAACGATTTTTACCTTGTTTTACTAATAAAAATAACCGTTTAATTTTATATTTTAGTCTCTTCCACGAGTTCGATGACTGAAAATATTTTAGAAAATCAAAAAAACTCAAAATTGTATTTACCTAAACCTGGAAGGATAAAGCTTCTGTAATTTAGCAGCTGCCTTGTAATCCGAAACCATATCATCACACAACAAATTTGCTTGATCACAATCCGGAATGCCCGGACACCAGTTTCTGTGCTTCCGAGACTGTAAAATACCTCTGGGATCCCTCACCAACAAAAGAATTTTAAGATTTAATCTGCAACAAAACAAAATTAGAATTTCAATCGAAAACCACAATAATCCCAATCTTACGATTCATCCTGCAATAATTTTTCGGCGATTTTCAATCTCAATCGGACCACTTTCATGGATTGAAATGGAAATAGTTTACAAAATTCGGTCAAAAACTCGTAATTCCAACAGTAGTGGGGGTACATCTCGCAGATCTCCCACAATCGGGTGTTATGAGTGAACAAATAAATGTGAGATTGCCCATAATCTAAATAATTGACTAATTCTTTGTAGTTACAGTTTAATAAATTTTTTAAGTTTTCCACAGCTGATTTCCCATAAGGTGGTCCTCGAATTTGAACGATTCCATAATCTAACAAGGGTTCGTAGTGGTAGAAAGTACCCGGAACCGCATTTAAGACGTCTCCTAGAAATGTAGATCCAGACCTCCAGGTTGTGATGATTATATTTCTTAGTGGTTGTCCACCGCTTGTCATGGTAAAATTATTTAAATTAGCATTTGGAGGAAACTGGTAATTCCATGCTTCTTGCTGGATGAAGTTGAATTGTTGATCGACTATTTCTTTGATTGTTGGTTTGTGAGTGTTGTTACGTATTTCTTCATCTTGTATCGGATTTAAGTAAGAATGGGTGGACTTGTGATAAATTGGTCTTTGGTTTAATGATAACAAAAGCAACAAAAATGCCGCAGTTATTATTATAAAACCTATGAACTTTAATCTCGGCATTTAGAAGGTAATATTAATTTAATGATTGAGTTTTCTCTCACATTTTTTACTTGAAGAAAGAATTACTGTATTTTCTACTCACATCGTTTAAAATCAATGCTAGCCATCTTCAATTCCTCAATTTAACCGCAAGAGAAATACATTTTATAATTTTTTTTTCACTGTTATTGATTTTCGAAAATTTCGATTAACTGTTAACTTTTAAAATAAAAAACAATATCTGCATGTTTTAAGTTGCTCAATGTGTTGCGGTGATTTTACTCTTACTAAAAGAACAGGTTCTGTTAAGCCCCCACCGCAAATATTTGGTTCGATGCTCCCCCTGAACATTTTCCGTTTCTTTTGCGTGAGTGCATCTAGACACGACGTCGCACGCTGTCTCTTTCGTGCGCGACGCCAATAACGCTTTTATAGCCAATGAAATTTGTTACTTCTTCTTTTACAAATGGTGGGGTGCGTCGGCAATGTTAGTAGTATCTCGACATTTGGTGGTTTGTTGTGCCACTACGCTACTGTTGCAATATTTACTTTTAGGTAATAAATTTGGAGAAAAAATCACGACCCTTCGCGTACAGTGAGTGAAATGTGTTATGTACAATTTCTTCCAACTTGGAACAACTAAATCGAAAGGTCAGTAACCAACTTAGAAATTGATTTTTTTTAAAAACAAAAGAATTACAATCTCAGTTTTTTGAATACAGAGTAGCGCAATTTTATATTTTTCAATTTTAACATTTCGAAATTTAACTTTCCAATTTAAAATCGTTAAATTTCAATTCAAATATTATTGCAAATTACTCATTTCAATTGCAGATCATTAATTACGATAATGTGAAATTTATTAGAAATTATTTAATACTCTAATCTCCTAATGTTAAAAATAAAATGCGGTCTAAAGCTTTTATCGGTCAGAGATAATTATTATTTAATTCTCGGTTTCTGTGTTCTTTTTTTAATGTTAATAATTAACATATAAATTGAAAACGCGATCCACTTGAAGCGAATATCAAGTAAAGTGCGAATTCGAGTCGCCAATTTTTGAAATTTTAATCGGTCCACACAGCCACAAGAAAAACGGAAATGGACGTTAAAAGTGTTAATTATCTATAAATAGAAAGTGTGTGTTTAAATCGCCCACAATTTTCTGATACGATTTAAACAATTTGTTGCTCATTGTCCATGAAGTGACAAATATTTTTTGCTATTGTAATTTTAAATTGACAAACTGATTAACTAATTTAATGAGCCTAAAAATTATGCCAATTTTAATTAACAAATGTTTTCTAACAGATAACATTACTTTTAATTAAAGTAATTAAATTACCATTAATTAATTATTGCCCTATTCTAATATGTTTTGTTTCCAATCCAATCTCATTTCGGTTCCGTAAACCACTCTTTTATATTGATCTACGATGTGATTTTTACCGAATTCTCTAATACAAAATTTGAAAGTCAAATTGATAATTCACTGCCACTTCTGGTTTGGGTTTCAACGAAAGTGAAAACAGTTCCGAAATTATTTTCATAATACGTATAAACATTTATAGAGGCAGACGTGGAATGTATATTACAAAATTTATGAAATTGTGAGATTAATTTTATCAAATTGTTTGGTCATTAACTTTTCCAATTAATTGGGCCAATGAATGACCGTTGAAAAATATATATATAGTTTCTTTAATAAAAGTATTTTCTCCAAATATAAATCTTTCCCAATTAAGCTGATGCACTTATTGATGAGATTTATCTAGTTTTGAATAGACAAAGTTTACTCCAACTGAGAAAACTGATATTTGGAATGACGGAAAATTTCAATACTAAATTAGTAGTTATTTTTACAAAATTGAAAAAACAGGGTTACAGCTGGAGAGGAATAAGAAGCAGCAAGAACTGTAGTATATTATAAGGATGGCCGGATGGCCAATTAGGATTTGATCAAAAGTTTAGGTAATTTTTTTTTGGTGTTCCATTACTTATACTTGTAGTTAAGCCATTTCATTCTTATGAAATTCAAATAAGAACTACTTATAATCATATGTAATTTAATCACAAAGTTATTTCATAATAATCAAAATAAGAGTACGAAGATTGTAAACAATTCAAAGCAAACAATAGGTGTAATTTAAGGCGGTTAAAATTTTAAATTTTTGCAATAGCACAATTTTTTCTTCTAACTTTCAGCTACCCATCTCATGAAAGTTACAATAATATGTTACTATGGTAAATTAATTTCCCCACCCCCCCATATTGAGATTTAGGTCCGTGCTTTGTACATTTTAGATTGGTACATTCCGATACCATTGTTAAATTATTATGATGATACTACCCGCCACTTGAACAAATTTTAAATTGCAAATATAATTGTATGCTAAACCAATTATAGATTCTGTCAATGTATACTAAAAAGTTTAGTTTAGCATCAAGATGCATTAAACATAGTACTAGAAATTCTTGCAGGCAAAATAGGAACATTTTGATTTTATACTTTTCAAATTTTATTTTTTAATGTAATTTTAATTAAATTTCATTATGTTTCAAATTTATCTGGAAATAAATATAATTTTTAATTAGTAGGTACAGCCTACCTCACTCATCCGAACTAATTTATGTATGACTATCCCTGCGTTCGGGAAGAAGCTACTTTCGCTACCAAACATTTCTTTTTTTCCTTCATTCGAGCTTCCAGTCGCTTCCAAACACTTTGGCTCCGCCCCTTTCAGTCGCTACAAACATTTTGGTGGGGAGCCAAAGCGTTCGGAAGCAACTGGAAGCTCGAAAGAAGGAAAAAAGAAATGTTTGGTAGCGAAAGTAGCTTCTCCCCGAACGCAGGGTATGTTTAGATTAGCAAATTTCATTGAACTCCCTTTTTAAAAAAATTACTGATACGGGTGGTCTCATTCGCACAGAATAAATAAATATACAAAATTTGTTTAGATTTCATAATAAAATTTTATAATTTATGGTACAAAGTAGCACAACTTTTATTTATTAAATTATCGAAAATAACTGGGCTAACCTCATGCATGGTACTGAAATAATTACAAAAGCTTTGTTAAACACTTTAACCACAACGTACGTACCCATGGTACAATAAATTACGTTTTATTTATTTTTTTTAATTACTTTAGTTATTAATTATTATATCATGGTACGTACCATTGTAACATTTAATATAATATCATCCACAAACAGCGCCCCACACTTTTATCGATGTTTTCACGGATTTTCTTAGTCATCTAACCACTTGACTTTTGGAAACGCGAAAAATTATTTTATTTTACAATACGCAATTTGGGAATTGCGTATTGTATAATAAAATAAAATAAAATGTTTGAAGAATATTGCATTGTCATGGTAACTACGCATGTGTGCAAAATTTCAATACAATCGGGCATGTGAAAGCAGGTCAAAATTGCATTACAAGATTTGTAGAAAGCATAAACAAACACAATGTGGAGTTAAGTAAAAGCTTGTAAAAATCAAAGAATTAATTATCGAAAATATTCTATGGAAGATTTTCACGAATACTCCAATGCTGTTTCCGCACATCACCAAACATTCGCTGTGCGACCTCGAGAGGTCGGGACGAGCAATCCGTCTCCATCATGAACTGTTCCCTCATTTTTTCTCATCTGTTCACGAATGGCAAGGGAAAAGTCGATCGAGATTTCGGGGCTAATATTTTACAGAATCTTTGATTTACAGCTGAGTAAATTTGAACCAAAAATGGAAGAATTGATGATCGAAAATTCTCGAGGCGAAGTGTGAACATTCGGGACAAGCACGAATGAGGAATCAGTCTACATCACGAGCCCTTTTTTTTCATATGGCAAAGAATGTCAGTCGGAATGTTCATTTTCCGTTGAGATTAAATTTTTTTGTAATTTTGTATTTTAATTTACGGTTTAATCAAGATTATTATAATGCGCTTACCAAAAGTTTAAAGGTATTGATTTTGTCTTCAAAAGTTTATCGAGTGCCTTCCTTGCTGATGGTAACTGTTAGTGACGGATATATACTAAGTAAGCTACCTACAGGAAATTGGGGCTCCCGGTATTACATATAAAATAAATTTTGATTTATTTATAAATGTTTCACAAAACAACTTTTAGAAAACTTTTCTCCGGAACATAATAATTTCATACATAATTAATTTTTGCTTATTTCTCTTGCTATAAATTTAAAAAGTTTTGAATTCTCACAAAAAATTGTTATTGCTGCAGGTGCTACTGTGATTTGATGGAAATCTATTTTAAAGTAATTTCCAGGTATAATTAGATAGCAATTTTTAGTAGTACTACTTATTGCAAATTTAGAAATTTTAACAAAAAACATAATAAGGAATGTTAAATATTTGAATTTTAACTGTGAAGTAAATTTTAATTCAAAACACGCCTTTAGACATTTATTTGCCCTTTTGCACTTGCTCACGTTTTCAAGGAAATAGTTTGGTCTGATCCTGTCACAGAGGGTAAATAAATGTGTTAAAAAACGACTTTCTACGCATAATTTCAACGTATAGGTAAAATTTCAAATGAATAATTTTATAAATTTCTTTATTATTATAATGGGCGAAAACTCATCCTGAATTCTTAATGAAGTACATTTTGAAATTCGTGAAAATAAATTCTTTCCTTCTAATTCTTTCATTACGTTAAAACCTCGCTCCCTGTTTTGATTTTGATTTTTCTTGTTTTACTTTAGCCTATAATATTTTTTCCAATTTTTGTTCATTTTTTGATTATAATGCAACTGAAATTTCGGAAAAACGATGAAATAGCTCAAATAGCTATATTGCATAATTATTATATTCTGGTTTCTATGATTATTATTAATTATTATTCTATTTGTGATTGTTTGACGTTTTGCTTTTCGCGACCAGTTTTCGTGCATAGAATTGATGCACAAACAACTAAACAACCTGTATGCATACCCATCATCAATATAACATTACGTTTCATTTATTGTTACGAATGAAAGACTAATATAATATAAATAATAATCAGAAATAAACAGTTAAACGTTTAATATTGTTAGATATCGTTTATCCTGAGGTGATAGTAAACTACGATTGGGTGGACTTCTTTTAATCAGGCTCTCGCAAATTCTCTCAGTTCCAAAAGGTAATAAATTACTTTTGTATTACAAAAATTCTGCTGCCCTACCTTATAGCCAAGTTTTATGATCCACTGGGGTTGAAGGAGTGACCGCATATTGAAACACGGAAATGCCAGCGCAGCAGAAACTCTCATTTAATTTCGTATAGGAGTAAAATAAAAACTATTTGTCTGAAATGCTCAAGACATTTTTATAGTAGGTAGTAGTTACTTTCAATTACTTTCGAATCTTGTTTAAAAATTTCAATTTATATTATTTACATTTGGATTAACGAGAACCTAGAGTAATTTTTTTATAATTATAATATTAACACTTGATCAATAGACCACACTAACAAAAAAACATCGTCGTTAATATTACACACATTTAGGGGATTTCTCTGCGCGATCGAACTACCCTCGTCATGCTCATCTTGATCGCTCAGCGTGGTTTTATTTTAATCCCTTGTCTGACCTTTAAACGATTACATCGTACTTCGTACCTACCATTAACCTTTGTTCTATCTTTCCTTTTAATCTTTTCAATGGTTTATCACAATTGGACATTGACTAGGTACACTTCACAGTTCACACCATCACATCCCAGGAATTTTAGACAAACTGTGATAAGGGAATCGAAAAGAGATGAAAATTTTTATTCAAAATTACTTTTGCCTAACCTAAAACCATTGAATTATTGACTATTCAATATAATATCTCAAAGATAACCTGCAGGGTGAGAACAAAACGATGTGTTCGTGGGCAACATAATCTGTTTCAAACCGGACGCTGATAAAAAATAAAAACCGATTATATACCAATTTCCTTTGTGCGGTTGTATTTTTGAATATAAATCGAGAGTTTTCCCAAGTAATACCCAAATCTTGCAGTAATATCTATACCACATCTATACTTGTGGTATAGGTAAATTTTTCTTTAGTGGTTGGCACGTGACTTGGGCTTGCGCGGTAAACGTGGAGGGAGACACCCGTGACACCTAATTCCACCAATTGACACAAATATAGAACCGAAATAACGAATATACGTTTCTGCGCATTAGCCACTCCCAACCGCTAAAGAAAAAATTCAGTCTAGTGATATGCTGTACGATAACTTACAGTCATAAAACATTTTCAAAGCAAGAACCTAGTCACTCGAGTTGGTAGATTTTTTAAATAATATGAAGATAGATTATTTAATCTGGCCACGTCAGCCGTATTTATTCGATAGGGTTTATTCCCGAATGTAAAATTTTATTAATTGTGAACGTTCAAACCCATAAGAAATAAGTTATTGCTTGACATCTTTGTAATAATTTATTAATTTTCCAGCTTTATAGCGGTTTTCTAGTTTAACGTTTTAATAATAATTTTATTTGAAATTTTCAGATGTCGAATAATCTCACAGCGTCGTTGTTATGTATGGAAAAGTTTAATGATAGCGATCCATTTGTTTGACATATAAAATTTAATTATGAATAATAAAGTCAACTAGGCAGGTCCGTACCAAGCCTAATGAGTAACCTTATAAAAATTAGTATTAGTATGCGTCCTTAAGCTTAGGTTGACCATTTTCCTGAGAAGGTAAAACAGACAGAAAAAAAATTCTTGGGGAGAGTATACATTAATAGTATGAGAGCTACAGCGGATTTTATTCCCGAAAATTGTATGGCTCAAAACCGTAAATAGCAGAAGTTTTCCTGGACGGATAGTGATATTTCTAAAAATTATTTGTAGATAATAAAATATAATTTATTTGACGTTTAAATACCTAATTAAATGTCAGAAAACCAAAAGCATAACTTTTCAATACAAAAACAAGCTGTTTTACTTTGTCTACCGCTACGGACGGCAGGCAAAGTCTTTTGCAGTCGCCCAGCTAACAAAATGTTTTATCGCCGTTGAAGAAAAACTTAATAATTATAATTTTGCAGAGTGAATTTCTTAATTTCTTTCAAATAAGCATTAATGGTTTAGATTTACTTTCTAAAATCTTTACACGATTTTGTGATATTGCACTTTGCAATAGTTTGGCTTTAAGTGTACAGCGCTTAATCAGCGCCGTAACGATACCCAATTGAGATTTATATGTTGCCCAGAAGTTATTTATTATAGCGAAGGCGCGTTCCGTAACCGCATTTACATACTATATCTAGTAAACATAGACATTTTAATGAGTTTTTTAAGAATTTAATACAGAATACTGTTAATGTAAGTGTGGATTAATAATGGCCATAAGCATAAGAAATATTGCCTAAACAAAATTTATAGTATATCAGTTGAAAACGCAGATGAGCGTTCGCAGAATTCTCTATGTCAATTTTAATGTGTTGTAAAGTCATATCTACATAACATCAGGGGAAGTGGAAGTCAGCCGTAATAATTAAGTCGCATTTCGAATCCTTAAAATGTTGAACAAAGCTGACTTTTACAATGTAGTACATTTTTATTTTGTGTTAAAAGCAATTTTTATAAATAAAATGCTTACTTATTTACGGACAGGATAAGCCAATAAAACCGAATTATAATTCAATAGTTTTAATTATTGAATATATCTAAACAAGGACCTACAGTTTAAACGTGGATTTGAACCACGGCACAAGTGATCCCGGTAGCAACTACAGCTCGAATCCCAACTCTCTAAGCACCACACTGACCACTTGTATTAATTTTGCATTTTAATCAATTCTCCTGATTTAGGGGTTGCAGCTGTTCATCCTTTAATTTTAATTTAAATGTTCAAATTATTATTTTGAATGTAGCGAGAACATGCGAATTATAGAGGGATGGTAGATGAATAAATCCTTCTACCATCTGCGGTTTTCCTTTTATCAATCTTTGCTCTTCTATTATCATTAATTTTAATTATGCTAATTTCCAATTTCACCTTTTTTAATTGCTCTCCTCCGCCTAACGATTTAGATGTTTATATTTTCGTTTCTTCTGTTATTTTAACACTTCAATCTTCAATTAATTCTACTTTATTTATAAGTTGTTTTTATCATAAAATCACAAAAAAAAACAACGGAGAAATGAATAATTCGTAATTTTTTTACTTTCTGCAATTTTGAGAAAATTGATTTTGAATAATTTTATCAAAGGAAATGGTCTGCTAATCCACTAGATCAATGAGCTTCTCAGAAGTCCAGTGTGGGTCGATTTAATCCATTGGATTGATAGAACAGTGGGAATCTCGTCAATCAATTCATGCTCTTCATTTCCGCTCCCCTTAAAATAATGTTGAATAAAACTGTTTTTATTATTTAAAATCATATAACAATTAATTAATTCGGTGATTCTAATGTACATAGATTCCTCCCCTTGTTAGTGTAACTATGTAAAATATAACCAGGTATTTCTTGCTAATTTAAATTATTTTTGAAGAATCACAATAATAAAATGCCAGCACGCTACTGCTCTAGCGTGTTATATTTTTAGGGCATACAACGAACTCTGATTGGACGTTGGTTCTACCCTGGGATCGAGTTGCATAACCAATCGAGTTTCCAACATTGGCGAGCTACCCGTCCGTGGACGGGTCTTCTAGCTAATTATAAAGTATAAATGAATCAGACGCTATGGGACGAAGTTTGTTAACATAATATCGCATTATCCTCGTGTCGCCATCGTCCTGAATTTTCATAATTACCAGAAATTTTATTTATTAAATGGGTTATACTAAATTTTATATCGAGAACACCCAAAAAGTTGTTATGAGATAAATTAAAAATGTTGATATATTTCAAGTTGCGTAAACGATGGAATTGGACCGGAGCAAGGCTGCGAACTGAGAAATTGTCTGCGGATAAGTTAACGGTAAACCCAAGTCGGATGGTATTTTCCGGATTATTATAGTGGATAGAAATAAAGTGAGGTGTAGGAGATGGATCGCAGAGAAATGAGAGTAATGATTCTGTTTTTGAATTGAAATTCAGGATAATTATTATGGATGTATACAGAATATTTCTAGTAATTTAAGCAAATTCATTGCTGATTTCGATTTATGCTACTTTTCAATTATCACGGGATTTTACAGAATAATTTGCGGTCATCATTGAGATTCCCTTCTTGAAAATTAAATTTTGCTATTCATCTGAAACAGCGCAGAGCTTATAATAAAATATTACAAAATTCAATTTCAGAAATACTATGTTGTTATGAACATTTTTAGAATACATAAATATTAAAATAACAACAGTGTGGAAGCGATTTCCCGACTGTTCACTTCCTAAACAAATGGGAGATTTCAAAGGAGGCGTAAGCGATAGTGCATAAAGAAATAACAAATTTAAATTTATCTATCAGTAGAGTGAGTCATGAATCTTGACAACTTTAAAATTAAAGAAGGTTGAGGTTATTGTAGATAAATTGCTCCATGAAAGAAAGTCACATTAAAGTGTTTGCTGATGAATCTGTTTCAAAATTAGAAATGGAAGATAGATTGGAAAAGCCTACAGCATCCCAGCATTTCGTTGAAAATTACGAATTTCGCAATGCAAGGATATGCAAATACAATAAAAACGTTTTTTATTGTGTTAGTTAAATATTATGTAAACAAAGCGGGCACATCTTACGGCTAAATCGAGTCTATTGTAAATAATCCATGACATTTTGGTTACCTTTGCAGAAATAATTGAAAGAATTTAATTTTTTTTAATATAACATTTCGATTATCTTACCTTTACACTTACCCAATAAGTGCGGTATGCTGGCTATCTGAAGAGTAAAAAAGTTCCATATATTTTTATTTCGCACGGTTTTTTTTCAAGTAAAGAATTTTAATTAATTACTAATTATAATTTTTCTATCCATTTTCCAATAATTAATGTCTTAATTTACATTTATAATAATTATTGATGTGACACTCCTTGTTTTGCGACACATTGGGTCGCAGCATTTGTGAATGCTGCATGTCCACGTGGTTACACCCAGAGTTTCTCCGACATTTTTGCCATTAATATTGAAGATGGTATTTAGGTTTTTTTTTACATTTTCTACATTGAATGGCTATTATGTAAGAATTCTAAACAATTGCATGCATTTTGCACTTGAAATGTTTACTTAACTTTTTCAAGTACCTACTATGTATTTTACCGTTACCCACGTTAACCTCGGTGCTAATTATTCCGTAAAATTAGAATCAGTTTCTTGTACAAGACAACTTTTCATGACTTCGATTTTATCATTTTATTAATCGTTTTTGTATAGTACAATAAATTCAAACTAAAATTTTTCTTGGATCAGGATTCTTGGAGAAGGTTACACGCAGGAGCAATAAATTTCGAGAATTGCTCATCATCAGCTCAAGTCGGAATAATGAATCCCTCTATAATTACATCGAATATCAGCACGTTATAATTTATTTTGTTTGGAGAAGCAGTAATTAATTTTTTTTCAGTCATTTGTAATATTTAATTATTAAATATTTGAAGTTGTAGAATGCGGAACCCTTGGGTAATCACTTGCGAGAACTTTCTACCGTTTTGTTAATATTAGAAAATATGGTGGTATATTTTTCATCAGATTACTTTAAAATTGAGAAATTATACCTATTGATATTAAATTTAGAGCACCAAATCAATACGATTTCTATTCTGGACCCCTATATTGTATGAATAAGCCAGGAAGTATAATCAATTTTTAAAATTGATTACACAAAGCGGTCCAGTTTGTAGTAGTTTGGGAATTATCCTTTAGATTAGATTATTAGAAACAAAGGTTATGTTTAGCCCGCGGTTAACTATGGCTAATACATTTTGGAATAAACACCATTTTTTAATTTACCTTGAGTGATTTTTTATGATTGTTTATTAAATGACATCATTATTAATAATACTTAGTAGGCAATGTATAATAGATTAACCTGCTATTTCATGAAAGGTGGACGACAATTGCAGGATTATGAGAAAATCGTTAATTCAATGCTAAAATGAACAAATAATATTCCACGCGAGTACACAATTTCTAATTATTCTTGTTTATCTTGTATAGCTCGTTGATGCTTAAGCCTTGGTAATTATTTAATTTTCGTAATCACTAGAATATAATTTAAAGATTTGATGCTAATACACCACAGTAGCAGATCATTAACACCTTTCGGAAAATTTTGCCGTTTCTCGTACAAATAAAATTTTGAATTGTTAAGCGTGACGTCGAAACGCTTTCGTGCAAAAACTCCAATAAAATCTGAGAATTACGTAATAGTCTAAATGTAATTTTACTGAAAAAGCTTTGCTTTGAACTGTAACTGCTGATAACATAAATGGACTTGACTAACTAATGTTTTTAAACTTTAAAATCGCTAAAAGGAAACAGAAACTGCTTTACATACAGGATGGCCTGATTGGAATTTTTTAAACTACATCAAAAATGTAATTAACTTGTTTTCAATCAGACCAGTCAGTGGTGCCATGTAAAGCAATATTTATTTGAGAAGGTTATGGAGCAAGAAACCGTGGTTCTATTCTAAAGTTCAAGATCAATTTGTGGGCTACATGTACAGCTACCGAAAGTACCATTAATTATATTTCATTAATAGTAAAATTTATTTTGAATTTAGCCAGGTTAATTGTTACCGTTCTGGGTATAGCACAGAGAAAAATATTTTCGACTCGCACTCCTTTGGTAGCTTTTGTCTTCTATCACTTAGAGCTAGGGTCAGGGAATTTATGTTAAACCATTTTTTATCCTAAATATTTTTAACCGTTGAAATGATTGAAAATAGCTGGCATTTTGGCGCCAATATCAACCTCAAACGCGGTCTTTGGGGAAAGCAAAGAAGTAGACTATAAATTGGTCGATTGTGTAACAGTAAAATGGGGGAGGAAGCTAACCGATATGCGAAAGGATGCATTTATAATTTCATTAATGCAACAAATTGAACCAAATTTGATTAATGAAATTCGTAGTGGTGCTTACAGATCCCCCTCCCCTCCCGGTGGGAAACTTTTTTGAGAAAATCCCCATGATGTAGTTAATTTTATTACATTTTTTAAATGAGTTTTCCATTTTATAGGATGAGCTAAGCCAGCTTCTTTAGCCTTCTCTAAGCCATGTCCCTGAGCCAATTTATAAAATACGTCATTAATATTTTCAAAATTTCCTCATAATATTATTAACATAACCAGAACCCACTATACTTTGTCTATCACACAAATGCACCTACGCCACTCCCCCAAAATTAGGCACATCTGTTGAATAGACAAGATATAGCAGTACCGTTTTTAGGGCCTGGAAAAGGTAGCGCAGGCCATGGGGGGACAGATTTGAAGGGAAAAATAAGTTATGGAGCTTAGCTACCCTAGAAAATAGAAAAAGTACTTAAAAATTGCATAAAATTAAGTATTAGGTATGTAGATTATGTTCCTGAATGAATATTTCACTGACGTGTCACTTAAAAATAAAAGTAAGTCTTATTTTAGTTTATGAACTTGAAAAAATTTTTCCCTAATCTGGAGAGTACTTTCAAAAGTAAACAATTAGAAAACTGGGGGTAAATACTCCAGTTGTAAGTAAACAACCAGACGATTTTTTAGAATCAAATTTACGTCGATTTTAATTATGAAAATTCTGTACAACTGAAGGGTAGGTACTTCCTACCACAAACCGCCGTAACTAGAACCTGATGAAAGCCATGTAGGCCACGGTGGCACAGATTTGAGGCGCAAAATAGATCATTTCGTTTCTATCTTTTCTTTCAAAAAATTCAAAAAAATTTATAAATTTATAAAGATAAAAATTTAATTTTGTTCAAATAATCTGAAATTCTATGAAAATATTGATTCTGTTGTAATAAGTAGGGTCCGGATTTGTAGGCATTTGCATGTTTTTTTTGCGTACAGGCACGTGAAAAATTTTAAAAGGGGAGCATGTTTTACGCCTTTCTGAATCGTTTTATATAGTTTTTATTTTGCCTATAATGCATATTTTGAGTTTAAGTGCATATTTGGCGATTTGTTGCCTATAAATGCTTATTTTCTTATATTGGTATATATTTTGCATATTTAGCAAATCCAGTAATAAAATTTTAAATAATTTTAATTATTCTCTTTCTGATATTGCTGCCTTTTGTATTATTTAAAGCAATAATTTTAATTAATATCTACTTTGTCAACTGTAGGTGATTCTATGCAATAACTGTATATTCTATTAATATTACTGCTCTAATCATGTTACCAAGAAGGTGCATGTCCCTAGCCCCCCTCCCCCCATATCAAATTTTGACTCCAAAATCGTCCCAATCGTTTGTGTCTGTTTGTGCAACCATTATTTTCGTTTGTATCCAAATAGTTTTAGAGATATTTCAAAATTAAGCTTGGGGGGTGGGCTGGAGACATGGGGGCCCCCCATTTATTCGAATTTTGACTCCAAATTAGTCTCGATCGTTTGTGCCTGTTTGTGCAAACATTATTTTCGTTTGTACCCAAATAGTTTTTGAGACAATTCTATTTTAAGTTGGGGGGGGGGATGGATACATGCTTTTTTGATATTCGAATTTTGGATTCAAAATAGTCTCAATCGATTATACTCGTACTTCGTTTGTGCCTGTTTTTAGCGCATATTTAAGTGCTTATTTTGAAGTTTTTAGCGCATATTTGCCTGCATATTTTCAAGTTTTTTAGTGCCTACAAATCCGGACCCTAGTAATAAGCACATGAAAAATAACGAAAAAATTTTAACCCCTAAGATAATGAAAATCAATTGCTTTAGTGAGTGTAGGATACGGAAAATACTTCGATGGGGGCCTCAAAATTGATTTGCGCCTGGGGCCTCATAAGTTCTAAATCCGCCACTGCGAGTAGGTAAATCAGTGGTTCTCAAAGGAATGTACAAAGATGTACCCAATTAAACCCTTGTCAGAGGGTTAAAAAAAGTCATTCATTGTTGTTGGGCAAGGAGAAGAAGTTATTTTCATAGAGTGGTCAAAAAGGTTTTAAGACCACCATTATTTAGTTTCATGTAACAAAAATTAATATTTTATTTTAATTATCCCCGCGTCGCATCAATGGGGTTAAAAAACAAAAGATCAAAGGTCACTTTTTACAATAGAATATTGATGCTTCATTATTTATTCGCTGTTGAATAAAAAATGTTCAATTTGTTTTGGTTTAACCGGGTTTAACGATGTTTTTAATTGTATAAATAAATATTTAATATTTAAAAAAAATTTTAGATTTGAACGGAGGGAAGAGGGGGGGTGAGTAGTACAAATTAAACCGCTGGCGCTGGCTACAAACGCTTTTTACCCTCGTTACGGCTCTACCTATAACCTGATTTTGGAGGCTTTTGAAAATTCTTAAAAATAAATAATCTTTTGATATCGAATTTTTGTTTTGCTGTCTTGCCAGATACTGGAAAATATTGTTATTGGATAAAATTTGACCCCCGACGTTTTTCATAAATTTTCGTGTTTAGAGGTTTCCTGTATTTGTGATCATTTTTTGATGGCTGTCTTATATGCAATGGAATGACTACAAATTTTGAACTTAAACTTGTTTATCACATTAGGGAGTCAGATAAAAATGAATCTTTTTTTTTAAATTCGAAACCCTTCCTGGTACATTACTTTTTTACGAGTATGGCAAGTCCACATCTCTAATCCTGTTTTAGTATAAATGGTTAAGTTTTTTAAAGAGTGTGAAATTGTCTGCAAACTAGAATTTACTTTTACTGTCTAAACTCAATGGTTTTCGAGTTATGTATTAAACTAACAACAAAAATATGGACATAAAACAAATTATAGTTGAGAAAAGATCTAAAATAATCTAACAAGTAGATTTTAAATTTACTTCTTACAATCCATTAACACAAAAGCACAAAACAACCAGGGCCGTCATTAGGATACTGCTTTTGTGTTAATGGATTGTAAGAAGTAAATTTAAAATCTACTTGTTAGATTATTTTAGATCTTTTCTCAACTATAATTTGTTTTATATTAATTTAAGATCAACTATTTACGTTTTTTAAAATTCTGGGTTTTTTTTTTTTTAAATTCAAATTTTGGAAACATTTTTTTTAAAAATATGGACATATTCCAAATTTTACTTTTTGTGTTTCTTTTAAAAATGAAACGTTTTAGAAAGAATTGATATCCGGATAGCAAATTTAACGGACTACAGTTTTAGCTTCTTGAATTTTTTTTTGAAAAGCCAATCTATTCCACACAAAACTTGAAGTCAGTTTTATGGTTATGTAACTCTAATAATACCATGGTTTGCCAGCATTTCCAAAATTCACAATTAGTTTGCGATTCTAATAACATAAATTAAAGGTGCACTAGTAAAAATCAGGTCCAAAATTTTACCACACTCGTTTGTTAATCGAATTCCTACTTACTATTTAATATCGTTTAAAAATTGAATTCGTTTAGTTCTAAAAACTTGGTAAATTTGCTTTATAAAAAATGTTTCGCTACAATTCGCAGGCGAACTTAAAATATTCAATTTATTTAATGCAGAAGCTCTTCGTTTAATTAAATTGTTTACCGGAACTGCGATAGTGTACGGTACCTATGTAGATGTAAGTTATTGATTAATAAAGTGAAATTTATTCAATTTTGGTGCCAAGTTTAAATTATGTATGTGAAAAGAAATAGAGATAACGTAACTACTGCAGTAGGTATCGAACGATTCTGTCCCAAATTTTTTTTATTGAGATATGTTTTTGTTGGAAATAGTTTCAGAGTTTACAGAAAAACATTTATTTTCTAGTTACAAATTTAACCTCAAACTTAAGGATAGACCTAAACCTAAACTGAGTTTAGATAAATAGAGATATTACACATCAAATAATATTTGCCAGAATATACTTGAATTCAATATCTTGCAATTTTGCTGTATGCAGTACCAGTTAACAACGTTTCCTATAGTTGTTATAACTTGTTAAATGCTTGTTTTATTTGCCATCTCTATATTTAACTCTTTAACATTTTCATTTCAGCTATAAACTTCAAACTTGCGGAAGATCGTTAAAACTGTAACAAAAATATAAATTCTTTTGAAATCTCATTATTATGTGATTACAAGACCAAAAAAAAGACTTTATTTTAGATAACTTCACTTATTTTTTGAATTGCTTCGGATTTATATAATCAATTTTTATCTTGAAAACTCGGTTCTTTTCTACTTAAAATTTGTTATAAGAAGTTTAAGGTATCGACTGCGCCATGATAGTAAAAGTTACATTTTTTAGAATACTGCAAAATTGATCAATTAAAGTGGGTTTATTGAACAAACTGAACCAATCAGATTAGTAATTGTGACCCCAATTAGATCTCTTTTCTGGTGTTATTTGATCAATACGTTTTGGTGCCTAGCCAAACTTAAAACTAATTATCATAGTTTACTACAGTAGGGGTAGTACCTATCACAAACTTTTATCTTTGAAATTTATGCTGCTTTTCAAATGCCATTCTTTTTTATTATATTAACTGTCTTAAATATTATTTGTGTGCCAAATAGTGCAATAGATCAAAGATTGGCAAAGGTTTTTTGGCAAAATGAAAAATAACGTAGTAATAAATATCACCAAGAACTAAATTTTACACAAAACTTGTAATTTTAGTTATTTCTTGCTGCTTTTATTGCTTACAAGTAAAACTGGGAACTTAAATAAAAAAACAAATCGTTTATTATAATTTAGTTTCAAATACTTCTGAATCTAATAGTGAATTGTTCAATACTTTTATTACATGTATTATCTTTTCAGTGTTCGATTTATGTACTTTTTGTAATCAACTTTCCAATAATAATCAATTGTTGGTAGTTTTTCATAAACAATAAATTACTTTATCGACTTTTTGTTTGCCAGTTCATTTGTCTTTGTATTGATTTTAAAAAGGTATGGGTGGAAATATTGTTGATAAGTTTGAAAACCAAACATTTACTTACTTTGCGAGCCTGCAGAATAGAATTAAAGTTTTAATAAAAAGTTAAAAAGAACAAAAAACGTTTTAAGATTAACTGAAAGCTCAGGAAGAGTTCTTTCCTTTTAAAATCTCAAGATAAGGGAAACATTTTGAAATGATTTATACATAAATCGTGTCAATACAAGCTACGCGTTCCACGCAAAAAAATCTCGTTTGTAAAATTTATGGATGAATTGTGTATAATGTATTCCAAGGTGGTATTCTATTTGCAAATAAAATTGATGCCTGTTTTTGAAATTCATGTCGGCATTCAAAATTATTAGTATCGAGGACAATTGTAATCTATTTTGTTTGCGCAATTGAAAGAATAAATGAAATTTGTAATATAAGATTTATGTATGTATTACAAATAAATATTTTCAAAAATGCTGTTAAAAATAATTAAAATAGCGCTCCCTTACATGCAAATACTGCAGTAATGAAAACATGTAAGAATATTTCTGGGAATGTTAAATTATTACCAGAAATTCATACCGAACTTATAGCGACCGAATTACATCCTGTTAATAACCTTTTTCGAAAAAACACAAAATTCTAGTGGATTAATGAATGTGAACTGGTTTTCCAAATTTTAAAAGAAGAAATTACCAGCCCAAGAGTTCTAGTACCTTATAATCCAAAATTACAATTAATATTAGCCACTGATGCATCCCCGATAGGTCTAGGAGCAGTTATGTCACATATAACAGAACGTGGAGATGAGAAACCAAATAGCGTTTACATCCATCAACGTTCCAAAAGTACAATCAAATCGATAAAGAAGTAATAGATATAGTTTTGGGGTTAAAGAAATTTTTTCAATACATACAGTATAATTTATAATTTTTTCTACATGACGGATAGTTTTTATTCCAATCTTCGTTGAAGTCCAAAAAGTTGGCAAGACTATTTGAAGTTCTCATGAACATAGTTTTTGTTTAAATTATCGTTGCAGTATCTAAATCATTAATTTTTTATGTTTTTAAAACGACTCGACTCGACTGAAGTAACATTGAAATTAGCCAAATTGGGAGTGCTTTTACTGTTTTTAAGTATCGGTCTACTTAGTTCAAGTTTCTAAATGGAACACTCCCATAACATTTCATTTAGTACATAAAACGATTTATGCAAGATTAAGTGGAGATAGAAATTTAAACGTTTTGATGTGTATTACAATTAGCGTATCATCTTCTACAACAGAGGTTCTTAACCTTTTTTTTAATGTTTGTATCCAGGCCTTGGCGTATGACTACATAATAATGAGTAATCCAGGAACAGTAGTTTTTGCACATTACATAGGTAAAGGTATCAACATACAAAGGGTAAAAACGGTCGATAGTAACTGAGCGGACTAGTGTTATCTTTATCGCACACAGGGATTTTTTTTTATTATCTCCTGCGGTTAGAAAAACTAACTTGCTTTTTTAAATATATACAATAAAAATAGATTTAAGATAAAGATTTCGATATTATCTGAACTTAATTAGATTAACCTACAATATTATCTAATCTATTTATACATTATTATAAAGTAAACAGTTATCATTCATTCATTCATAAAAAATAATCAAAATTGATTTAATACTATGCAAGGGGTATTACCAACATAAAAATACGAATGGTGGTAATCCCCCGAGTGAGGCCGCAGGCCGAGCAACTATCGCCAGCACGCACTAAGTTGCTAAAGCAACTAAAACGCACTAAAAATATGCGCATAAATTTTGTCAACTATTTTATAGGCGCCATTTTTTAATTACCTTATGAAAAAGTGCATTAAGAATATCAATACTAGTTTTCGTTACCAAAACAAATATGCCTAAAACTGATTATGTTTTTTTCCACCTACACTTGAGATACATAATGATGTTCTTATCTTATCATTTCTATTACACCATGCAAATCGAATGTAAATAAACGAATATTTTATATCATCATCACCACTAATATTTTTACTGCAAACCAACTGGAAGGGTGCCGCCTACCATTTGTTGAGAACTCATGTTCTTTAGTATTTTAGTGTAAACAGAATTCGTAGTGTGTGGTTGACGACCATGGTTTAGTGTGAGTGCAGGAGACAGATTACTCAGGTGTGTATTTTCAGTACTATATACAGGGTGTCCCCGCACTCACTTTACATAACTTAGGTGGTGATAAAGGACACTTTTCTAAGAACAATATTTAACAAAAAATTTTTTCTAAATTCAAACCCTCGAGAGTTAGGCCTCTTTAAAGCATTTTTTTTAATTTCCACCTTCACGTGGCCATAGCTCCGAAAATATTAATTTTTCAATAAAAATGGTTTAGTGCTTTTTAAAAGAGCGTGAAATAATCTACAAACTAGGTTTACACCTTTTATTGTCTAAAATCAACGGCTTTCGAGTTATGAATTAAAGTAAGCTAAAAAATGTCGAAAAATTTGAGCTATCTTTTTTTTTTGGTTTTTTTCAAAACCCTGTATCTTTTAAACGAAACATTTTACAAAAAATCTGACGCCCCATTCCGGATAGGAAATTTAACGGACTACAACTTTTGTCTAGTAAAAATTTTTGAAAAACCAATCCATTTCACAGAAAATCAGAAAGTAACAAACAAGGCAGCTACAAAACATAAAATTAAATACACAAAATTTTTATTTTTTTTTGAAAAATTATTTTATTAATAAATTTTAAATTATTACATTAATAAAGTAATTGTTGAAAATGACCACCCTCATTTTCAATACACAGCCGTGATTGTTTTAAAAGATGTTTGTCGAAAAAAATCGATTTTTTGACACTTTTAATCGCAGAAATTCGAATTTTTGACACTTTTCACACTCACCGATTGACCAAAATTGGCCTCGTGATTGACCGGTCAATCCCTCGACCTTGTTGACCACCCCTGCTATAATGGCTTTTAACAAAACAGGAAATTTTATAAATAATAGGGAGAGGTTTGCAGGTTGCCACCCATTAGCTTTTTTGCTCATAGCTCGTCACAAAATCAACATATTGTTGATATTATAATATTCGTTGGAAAGAGGAACTCAAAAGGCACAATCCTGACGTAGAAATTATTTGAATTTTCAAAAAATAAAAATTATACAGGAGTTTTTCAAAAGTACCTAAAATCGAGCTCTTGAAATTTAGGCTTGCAAGTTGCCACCCATCGAGAAATTGCTGAAAATGTAGAAAAACGGAAAGAAAACCAACTGATTTATAAAATTTATGGCTTTTTATTGACACTCAGTGGTCGTAAACATAAAAAAATTAGTGTAAATTGGCATAAAAAATCAAAATTTGATTTTTCATGTTAATTTGCATGATTCCATATTATCTTGCAAATTTAATTATTTAATGCAATAAAAACATTTCACTTTTGACTCAATAACAATTGTAAACATCAAACAATCATAAAAACGGGCATATGAGTGTAAACAAGCGAAACACGATAGGTAGTAACCTGCAAATCGTAAAGGGTGGCAACCTGCATTCTAGCACTATTTTAGAATTATATCTGAAAAAAATTGCTATTTCATGATATGTTTGAAATTTTGTTAGGATAATGTAAGTTGAATGTAAAAGCAATACAGAAAAAATATTTACCTTGATTTCTCGATTAAAATGTTCAATTTATGACCACAGAACAAAAACACAATTTTAATTTTTAAATTTTCACGATACAACTTTTCAAACTTTTGTCAACACACACTGCCTTAGTGGCTTTGTCCGCTCCAGAACTAGTTTAAAAGTGATCACACCTCCTTAGGTTTCGATTTCAGTCAAAATTTAGTTTATGACATTGGTCCAACACCAAAATCCAAGGTAGGTGGCAACCTACAGTAGGTGGCAACCTGCAAACCTGTCCCTACTATATAAAGCATATTTTAAAACGAGCACGACTGTGTATTGAAAATGAGGGTGGTCATTGTCAACATTTACTTAAATAATCTAATAGTTTAAAATCAATTAATAAAATAATTTTTCAAAAAAAATAAAAATTTTGTGAATTTAATTTTTTGTTTTGTGGCTGCATTGTTTATTATTTTCTGATTTTCTGTGAAATGGATTGGTTTCTCAAAAATTTTTACTAGACAAAAGTTGTAGTCCGTTAAATTTCCTATCCGGAATGGGGCGTCAGATTTTTTGTAAAATGTTTCGTTTAAAAGATACAGGGTTTTGAAAAAAACCAAAAAATAGAAAAGCTCAAATTTTTCGACATTTTTTAGCTTACTTTAATTCATAACTCGAAAGCCGTTGATTTTAGACAATAAAAGGTGTAAATCTAGTTTGTAGATTATTTCACGCTCTTTTAAAAAGCATTAAACCATTTTTACTGAAAAATCATTATTTTCGGAGCTATGGCCACGTTAAGGTGGAAATTAAAAAAAATGCTTCAAAGAGGCCTAACTCTCGAGGGTTTGAATTTAGAAAAAAATTTTTGTTAAATATTGTTCTTAGAAAAGTGTCCTCTATCACCACCTAAGTTATGTAAAGTGAGTGTGGGGACACCCTGTATAGCAACCCCGCACTTATTCATTCGTTGCTCTACTATGACAAATATTGCGAGAGGATATTTTATTGACTGCCCGTCAGCCCTCGGCGAGATAAAATTATTAGAGCATCGAATGCTTGTATTTCTCAAGTACAATGCAGATCCGTTCGATCAAAATTCCATACACGCCTCGCTTGATTTAACTTCTAGCAATTTGAATTTGCTATTATTATTATTATTTATCAATGCAGACTTTCATATTGAGCTGGGCAAATATATGATTTTCAACACCCTTCATAATAGTACTTGTTGCCATCAGGGAAAAATAAATTAAAATAATTTTCCATATTTTCAATTCTCTTGCCCAATTAAGCTAGCAAAATTAAAATGGTTTAACTCGGTTAGTTATATTTGTAAAATGTAAAATGTTGAAAGCTTTCAACCAATACATCTCCCTGCAGGCTTTTGTTTTAGTTAACAGTTAGGCTTATTTTGCAGAATTAGGAGCCTTAGTTAATTTAATTGCTTTAATTACAACTTATCTTGTACCTACGCATCTTGGGTATTGTTTGAACGCTTATTTAATTTTAATTCTATTACACAATTAAATTTAATATATTTTAATTGGATAATATAAACTTTATAATCGTCTTGACATGCTGTATTTATTTTGACCCATAATATTTACTTTTTCCGATATATTTTTACGACTATCGATTAACTCTTTTTAATTATATTGTAAATATTTATAAATAATTTTTAAACAAGCTAATATTAGAATTAGATGTTATTTTATAAATCAAAAATTAAATGCAGAAAAATTAGGAGTATTGCGAAATAAGGCACGTTTGCTTTATATAGGCATTAGGGGCATATCTCAGGGGCAACTCGTTAGACCGTTACTATTTCGATGAAAGTGAAAATTCTGATTGAATTACTATAATTATTATATCTAGTACACTGACTGATAGTTGAATTAAATCTTAGATACATTTCATTTCGTAAGAGGAAAATCGAAAGGCACATAAGAATTTTGTCGTTCACTTCAAATGAGTTATAGGGATTTCCGTCTCACTCTTTATTTCAACCAAGCAAAACAATTTATTATAATAAGAAAACTTGAATTTGTGAAACCGGTTCGACATGAGTCAAAAATTTGATAAATTAAAAAGGAAGTTGAAATATTTTCAGGGACTTGAATTCAATTTATTAAGATGTGATGTGAGGATATCAACACCAGTGATATTAATCTAACACTAAATAACAAAAAAATTATTCTTATTAATACAGTTTAAATTATTTTTTGTTTTTTCTTTTTAAATGACGCAATTAAAAGTACACGTAAGAATAATAATTAGTTTTTTGTTAAATATTTCTTCGTGTCGAATTGAAAAGTTAAAGGCTATGTCAATTACCCTATGTGATGTAAATTTAAAAAAACATAATTTTTGAAATTTATGCACTGTTTTACATTTTTGTTTCGCCATAATAATTTAATGTACCTATGGCATGCACAGAAGGTCATACAAATTTATCTTAATAAAAAATATCCGTTAGAAGGTCGATATCCTATAATAATTCATATTAGAGCAATTCGTCAAAAATTCGCATAAATTATAGTTTACAAAATTAGTTTTTGTCTCTTGGTTAAATTTTTTATACGCAAGTTCAGACTTTTTTGTGACGTCATTATTATTTTTTTAGAGCACCGAAGTTTGTAAAAAATAATACAAAAATAATTTCGCAATCTTTTGTAGATTTGGAACTGTAATTGCAAAATTGCAAATATACAAGCTTTTCATTTTCATCCGTACCAGATTTATGTTTTCTCTCTTTCTAAATTTTCTTTAATTTTAATTAGAATTTCCTGTGTTATGAAATTCTTATATATTTTTAATATACTATTGTTTAAACTTCAATTTCGTTTCGTTGTTCAATTTTCTCTTTTTTTAATTTATTATTGTTTTTATAATTGTGTGCAACTGACAAATCCCAATGAATAGGAAAAAAATTGTATTGCCCTATTGTTTTCCAATTTCAATTTATTTTATTTACTGTCTATAAAAGTATTACATTTAAATTTCTATGTTTGTATTTCAAGTTACAGTTACACTATAAACGGGTATGTATTTTAGCATTTAGCGAAGTTTCTGTGTTAATTATTATTTTTGTTGAAAAAACCATGTGGTTATCAGGAGATACAAATTCGTTAAAAATTATATAATTAATGAAGCGAGGAAAATGCCAATTCTAATCAGTAATCAGGTACCTGGGTACTTAGTCGCTAATTGATTATATTCCTGTAAATTTACACAACTGCGACATCACCCTTGTTAAAGTTGACGTTTTCTAATCGATTGTGACCATTTTTCTAGAACAATTTACAATTTTGTAATAAAATGGGAAGTAAGTACTAGTAATATATTTTTTTCGATTTCATAACAGCAATGCATTTGTATCCAAATATGGATGAATTCTATTAATTGGGAGTACAATTTTCTGCAGTTTGAACTAAATGGCTTAATTAAATTACCTCTTGTTAATGAAATTTCTTCTGGTCTTAAAAAATCCTTATTTGGAAAAATAAAGTCATATGAATTACAAGGACATAGCGGGATTATTTATATGCAATTGTGAAACTGTAGACCGAATCGTATGACTTGGATGAGCACATTTATGCACTGATTCAGGAGATTGAGATCGAGTAACGAAACCGGTACGCCTATACGGAACACATTATATATCTGTAACTTTCATTAAGTGGGAGTTAGAAAGATAAATCGGTTTTACTCTTCAGACATTCAGATTATCATTCACTAAATGTATCACTGCATTGCAGGCGGAAGTGCTGGATAAATGTTAAATTTAAAAGTCTATTTTGACATAATTCTTCTAAAAAAACCATGGAACCATCTTTTCAAGATTCCTTCTCAGGTAACCTTGCCTTATTTCGCAATGTTCTCAATATCATAACTGTTTTTTAAAATTTGTTTTATTATAGAATTTCTGTAAAAAAGGTAAATACTATGAAATAATGCAATTGAAACCTCATCTGATCTACTGGTTATGGATTTGAACTATGGACCAGGCGCGTAGAGTAGGGAGCCAAAGCCCCCCAAAATCTTTGGGTTCTGCAAACGAAATTTATTAAACATGGTAATTGCTGTTTTTGATTACAGTAATGTAGTATTTTTCCTGCTGCCTTTGAACTTCTCTATCCTGATGTATTGCAATTTTAATCCTCAATTTCCTTGCAATCAAAGCAATCCCAATTTTTTATGAATGTATCGGTCAATAAGAAATAACTGGAGCACAAAAAATTATATTGCTCCAAATGATTTTTCTTTGTTTTAAAATTATCTGCAATTAAATTTTTTACATGTTTATTGTATATCTTGTGAAGTTCAAGGCCGAAGGCCGAGCTATGTTTTGTGATAATGGAGGGCAGCCTCAAGTAGATAAAAGTGGTCGTTTTTCAGTTTTCCAGTGAATTGGTCACCTATATGCTTCGGACCCTCTCCTCTTATTTCTCTAAAGTCGAACTTTACAAAAACTATTCATTAATTTATAATTTTCTAAACATTTTTGTAGCTAATATGACGTAAACTTCTTTTCGATGTCCATGCAGAAATAACCACAGTATCGTAAAAGCAAAATAAAAAAACATTAAATTGGCAAAATTAATTTTCATACCAATTCTGGAATCTAATTATACGTTTTTTTTATTCGGCAGATAAATTCAACATCCTTTTTTGATTACATTATTTGTTTAATAATAATTAATTTTTTTGAGTGGACAACGGGAATTTTGTTAATCCATTCACATGCGTTCTCAATTTTATAATTAAAATAGCTTGCAAAGTAATTGTTTTACGAGAAAAGGTCAAAACTTATTTTTTTTTTGTCTCACCGTTCGCGTTCCCTGGAAGGCGGTAATTCTTTTTTCTATTTCTGTGTGTAAATCAATTACAGCATCGTAAAAAGGGAACTTTCAAATCGAAAAATCGAAATAAACAACCAAAACCTACCACAAAAGTTATTAAAATATTACACTGTAATAACTAATTTAAGGGTAGATTCTTCGTCAGTATCACTTGGTAAAAGAAAATGTAGTCTTCCATCAGCAGACTCTCTTTGAGCTTATAAAAGTTCAAAACAGTTTTTTTACAAGGCAAAACATAGATTTTCAGAAAATTTCGAGTTTCTTCAGGAATCAGGGCTCGGGACTTTATGTTCTAAACAAAATATTCACTTGTGTTGACTGTGGCAACTCCAAATAATGGAGTAATTTGTGGTGGTTCCAATGTTCTAAAACTATGAATATGGCGAAACCAAGATATACTCCGTTATTTGAGGTTGCCACATAGCCGCCACAAGTGAATATAATTTTTAGCGTAGTCTCGAGCTTTGATCATAATCATAATAATTTCGTCGTTATCAATTTTGAAAAGTCGTCTCATTACTTTCTTACCGCTTCCTCACGGTTTCACACCTATTTCTTCATATTTTACTACGCTTAAAGCTACTATTAAAGCTACTACGCTTTGACGGTAAATACCCTAATCTAAGGCCAAACATTGCTAATTGTAAAGCCGAGTACTTATACAGATTGAATTTAAAAATTAAAAGAAATAAACTTTGTAAACCAATCTTAAACGTTTTTAAAATTCGGGGTTTATTGATATCTGGAGAATTTTCGGGGACAGTTACTAATCGGGAACTGGTTTTTCATCTGGGGATAATTCCTGGAAATTGGGTAGATATTACATATTGTCGACCTATTGTAATCCTTCGAGTGAAGCCGAACAACTATGGCCTACATCTACAAATATGGTCCGATTCTCCCTCCCCCCAGGGGGTTGGGCTTATTTTTACAACACTTTATAATAATTTTGTAAATGTTGTTACAAAATGTTATTTATTAGAATTATTAATTATAGTACAATCCAAATAAATTGGCACTTTGGTCTTCGGTGTTAAGCATCATCAAATAAGCATCCATGATTGGTTAGCTTAGGTTGACGCAAGTGACAACTTATTTGGATTGTACTATACTAAAGATAATGATTATAGTATAACCGTAAAATAATAACGTATTATAATTTTACCAAAATAAATGGAACGTCATACCTCCAAACCCCCCAAACTTTATATTTTACGTTATATTTTTTCAAATACAGTAAAGTTGCGATTTAGTTTGGGCCGTTTGTTATCAGATCGTTTTTCGGTAGTAAAGAAATTATTTATAGTAGTATTTTTTACTTTGACAAGAAAAAATATATCGGAACAGAACAATAAATTACATAATATGAATTTTAAAAGTGGAATTTTAATTTGTTATTGTATTTTTGAGATAAATGTATTTCCAAAATGGCAGTTTTTTAATATTCATAAAGTTAATAATTAAATTATAAAAATAATTGAGTTATTGCTAAAATTAATCTAAATATTATTATTGAATTTTTTACGTTCAATTGATTTGATAATTTTTAAATTTTGATTAGAAATTATGATTGTAAATACTTCCTTAAAACTAATAAAATTTGGAGCAATTAATTTTAAGATTAAATTTTGTAATTAAAGAATAGGAAGAGATTTTATTGCTTCTTCAGAGTGCTTTTTAATGTTTTTAACTTCTTAGCAAAATTCTATCTAATAAAATCGAGATACTCGGTTCTATTCCAGGCGAAGAAAGAACTTGATTCTGAACGAAACCGTTGAGGTATTATGCCATGGTTCGGATCCACTTTAAACAGTAGGTCCCCTATATAATAATATGAGAAAACACACTAAGACCGAGTTTGAGTGTAATTATTAATTACCATTTCACCTTGATTGAATTTAGGTGTAATATTTACTTTTGATGTTGAAAGTCAATATTAATTATGCTATTTAGTTACGTACTATACCTAAAGTAACGACAACTTCCATTATCGATTAATAATTTAATAAATTTTGACTTTGTGTAGGTATACCAGGTATCTAATCATAATAAATACCGTGCTATATTAAATTTCTTTAAATTCCATTATTTTTGTACGCAAACTATGCATTAAATTGAAAGCTCATAATTATGGCATGAGGAAGCCCATAAATATTTCTATCATTACCTTTTTGAACAAAGCAAGAGCTTTTGAAGAATTTCTGTCAGTGACTGACTTAGAAATGCATTTTATGAACATTTTTTGAAAGTCAAATAGGCTTCCTCGAAATAATTCGAAAAATAGGGAATAATTCGACTATTTCTGCCCAAGTTTGCTTCCAAAAGTAATAATAGCGCGAATGCTGCGAAAAACAACCGAATTATTCCCTCATTTTACTATCTTGTATTCTTTAGATGATAAAGAAATTTGGTTTGGTATTTCTAATTTTTATTAAAACGCAATTTATTACAATTTGCGGTTATTTCACTTTTAACATTTACCATAATGTTTTACTAGCAGTTTCGTTTCCTAAACCATCTTTATCCATCCGTCATCTAAAAGTTCGCTTTCTAAAATTGAAATCAATAATGAAAGTAGATATTTTTTATGTGTAATTCTAAAGTTTGCATACCATAATTTTTAAATTTAAATATGTAGTTTTCGAAACTATTCGGTTATTTTAATTATTATTGTTTAATTAATTTTTACTTTAACAATGGGAAAAGATAAAATACGCAGGTTTGTTTAATCAACTATAATCAACAAAGTTAAAATTCCTTTAATCATATTTCATTCTTGACAATGATTTAAATAAAATAATTATCCAGTTAATTGAACGTAATAAATCAATTAAAATATTTTATAATTACATTATTTGTCTCACAAAGTTAAAAATTTATAAACATAAGAATGCTGTAGAAAGCTATGTCTGTCTCTCTGTACGTAACGCTATGTAGAACTTCTTGGTTCCTTTATTATTTATTATTACCAATCCATAAAAAGTTTCCACACTTCTGTTCCATTCATTTTCATCTAATATTCGAGTATAATATAATTTAATACATTTTTTAAAAAACTGCTAGCAGCAATAAAATTAAATTATCTTGTAATGTTTCTAATAGTTAGTTACGTTTATTTTAACATTTTTATGCAGATCGCATAAATTTAGATGTGAGTTTTCTTAAATTTTTTGTTTCTCCGTCATGGTTTCCCAAAAAACAAACAAATACGTTTCCTACTCAAATTAACTTTAAAATATTCAAGCTATTCAAAAAATGTATGATACTTAATACAAATACAAGTTATAATTTATTCTCGAGTAGCAAAAAAGTTGAATCTTTGTTAATAATAAATAGGTTTCCAGGTATACCAGAAGAAACATTTTAATGATTTTTTTTATTTTCTTCACTAAAAAATTTAAAATATGAATTACAACAATCAAAAGCTTGCCTACTGAAGTGGTTTTCGCGACCAAATATTTGTGATATTCGATCTATACTTTCTAAAATCTAAAGTGAGACAACTGACATGCAATTCGACAATCAATCACTCCGGCACGGTAATTTCTCCAGTCGTGATGAAAATTTGAGTATTTCAACCAAAAGGGTGCTGTTAATCTGGTTATGTCAAACAGCACCATGTTCTGATTTCACGTTTACAACTGCAAGGATAATTAACTTGTAATTAAATATCATGGAAATGATTCCTGTTATCATTGAAATTTGTTCATATTCCTATACCATATCATTTTATAAAGGTTATGGAAACATCCATTATCCTTCAGAATATTCGCTTCACAGGTATCAAAGCTTTAACCGTAGCTTTTCTGGAGAAAGCGAAGAATTTCCACTGCCTCATCGTAATAAAGACGCATTTTCATGAATTAAACTCGAAGCGTCTTTTCGATCAATCATTATAAGATTACCTCTAGATTTATTTTTCAAAAGTATTCCGTATTCCGATCGTTTCATGGTTTGCATATTTCTTTCGTATTTTTTTCTGCTACTCGAATATGTACGTTATTTATAGTTGTAATAAGGCTAAATTGGTGAAAGTGCTATTGAGATGCAACAATGTAAGAAGATCCTTTGACATTTAGAATAATAACACTTTAAAAAGGAAAATTAAAAGTTTAATTTAATAATTCATAAATTACTACACTGTAAAAACAATAAAAGAACAATAAAGCGAAGAGGTGGATATGCAGTTTTAAGATCATCGATAACAAAATAATACGTAAAAAAAACAACTTGGACTTGCAAAAATTAAATGAATCACTTTGCCATGCAACTTATATGTATGCACATATTATCCAGAAGACTTTCGAGTCTGCATTATTTCTCGAGGACGATGACTTGTTTTACAACCAATGGCCATGTCTAATTTGGTCTAAATTGCTTCAAGTTATATTTACGGTATTTAGCAATGTAGTTTACGAGTAATTATATCGTACGTTAATAATAATTTCATACCCTGTAACGGAGTTTGGTCTAATTAATATTCCTAGAATGTGATGAAATGGGAGGAATTGAAAACATTTCGTTTCTGCAATTTGGACTCGAGATTTCAGAAAATTAATCTATCGGCAATCTACCTACATCAAGTTACTATCGTAGTTTGCTGATATGGGTAAACTATTAATTACCGATTTACAGCTTTGTCCTTATGTTACTCAATACAAAAGTTGTAGTAGCTCTAAACGAAACTGTCGTATCGCTACAGGTTGTTTGAAACCCACACCCACTGACAAAGTTCGATATCCGGACATAGCGGCGGGAGGTTATAATAATTAGAAAAATGGAACGGAGCAATTCCATCCTCTCGTGGACAACAATCTTTCTGTGTATGTTCTAAATACACTTCGGAGGTTGGTAATCTCTTTAGGGGCAGCTGCTGAGGAGCGAAAGCCTATGCTTACTCAATTTTAAGCGTTCAGATTCTATGAATATTAAAGACCAAATAATGAACAAAAATTTTGTGAGATTTGGCCGTGACTAAGTGAGCAGGTGGAAATGTCTAAACAATCAATCCTACAACAACCACGACAATTTTGGGATCCCAGTAAACAATAAAACCCAAGTCTACGACGCATCAGAAAAAATGGAATTCTGTTATAAAAGTATTATTTTTCCAACCTCGCATCGCCAATGCTATTATAAGGTAATTGAGTGAGGAAAAGTTTTGACATCCAAATCTGCCGATATTGTAGGTCACACTCGTTATTTTAGTTACCTAACCTAAGCTCGACCGGTGGATATCTCTTTTTAACTGTCTTCTAATAAAGAAAAGATCGTTTCCTAACTTTAACCTAAGCTCGAGCGGTGGATCTCTCTTTTATTGTTAAATTTAAGCCAAGAAAACCCCTAAACCGTCATATTTGCTCGATATTAACTGTACGATGGTGTAGATATGACTAAAGCTGCCTCGGTTAGTTTAGCTTAGCATATAATCTCATCTCCTTCGTCGTAACAAAGACCTAGCGGTTAAGAAAATACTTAAAAAAACTAGCCAGAAGCAGTACCACTTCAGCTCACAACGAAGTGGAGTATTGATCTTTATCATTTTTCCATTCCTGTCTACGTCACCACAAATCTTCTCACAATTTTACTGGTAAATATTATAATTCTTTCCCAACCGTAGGTACCAGAAGTACACAGAGTTGAAAATTCTGGCTTAGAGCTTAGTTCAAATTCAGACAGAACGAAAGATTCTTGAAAGAAATTTTGAATGATATTTTTGAGAACCCCATTCCCTTTCAAAAAATTAATAAGTATGGGGAAGAAAATATAAAATTCTACACCATTTACAGCTGTAATTCAAAAAGCATCAAGTGTAATTCAGATTAACCAGTACTTCCGACCTTACAGGCGCCCATCAGGCTAACTCTATAAGACTGAATGTCAAGCAGTATCGCAGAGCTATCCATAGGGTTAAGACCAAACGTCCAGAAACTTTGAAGAGCGAACTAAAATAGCAGTGATGAGGCCAGAAATACCTGATAATCTGAATTGCAATTGACGCTTTCTGAATTACAGCTGCAAATGGTATAATTTTGATTCTTGATTGCTTATTTGCCTCTCTACGGGCGTAGTGTAGAAATTTGTTTTGGTTTAATGATGCTGTTAATTGTATAAATATAACCTGGGGAGTATTTTTAGGAGTTTGAGGGGTATGGAATACCCCCAGAGATCAGTAGAAAAACGATGTTTTCTCAATAATTAAATTTTGAGGAATCATCTTGTTACTTCATTATGCAGCGGGGGCGGGGTGCTCCCCAGCCGTAAGTATCAAGTTTGAAAAGCCATCTTGTTACTTCCTTGTAACCGAAACAAATTTATCCCCTAAATGTGAAGAAATGAGTGTGAAACCGGGGGGTCTGGGGGGTATGGAATACCCCCCAGAACAAGAAAGTAACGATGTAATTTTTCAAAATTGATATAGACGCGAATTTAATTCTTGAGAATACATAATATTTTGCTTCATACTTAATTTTATCTTATTTTGAAGTGTTTAAAAACACCCTAAAATGTGAAAAGATTAGTGTCTAACCTAGGGTCTGGGGAGGTATGGATAGTGGCGTAAATAGCTGGGCGGGGCAGAGGGAGGAATGGTCCCAGGCCCAATGCTTTGGACCCCCTTAAACTGCATTATTTTGCGACTAAATTTTGTTTTTAAATCGCACACCTCTCAATCAAGGGGCCCGTCAAAGCTCTTGCTCCCGGGCCTAAAATTTGAAGTTACGCCACTGTGTACTGATAACGCTAGGGAACCGCATATCTACTTATGACAGAAGTAGTGCAATTGAATCGTTCAATCATGGTTGGAGTTTGGAGATAAATGTAATAAATAAGCATTGTGTGAATTATTGGTAAAAGGGATTAACTTTTCAACTTACTAATCCTTTGAGTAAAGTGTTTATATAAACAATTAGACAAATTTTGTCACTTCCAAGAATCTCTTCCATACGTCACTGATAAGATTTAATGAGATCAAAACATGTCCATAATTATACCGTAATTGCGAGTTTTAAATAGTTAAATTCTGTTTATTTTTCTCAATAAATACTTTGTCTTTGTCAACTGTCGAAATGATAGTCCTTCGTACGGCCTGATTGGAATGGTGCTTCCAGTGTACTTATGAAATATACGCAGAGTACCCACTCCATTAACGAATGACTGCCAAAAATATCTCCCACCCAGACACTGACAAGGTCACATGAACAAAAATTACTAAACAGATTTAAAGTGGTGGCGGAAGCATAAACTTACATAATACAGAACAGTGGCGAAACTACCGATGTTCCATGTGTTCTGTAGAACACGTAGAGCGGAGACAGCTTAAACAGATTATGAGCAAAGAGCAAATGCAAAAAGTTCCAAGATATCGAGAGAAAACAATTCAGTTTTACGTTCGAAACTATACTATGTTTACCTTTTATTATTTTATTATACCTGTACCTACTATATAATATTTATCTTCTTTTGTTGAACGTGGCGATTTCATATAATATCCTGTTTACTTTTTAATTAAGATTTATTTTTATATCATATTTGCAGAATCCAATTCTAGTCTAGCTCTATAACATAATCTCTCTGTACATATTGTGTAAATATCTTTCCGATAGGAATAACTATTAATTGGGGAAGTGTAACCTATTTTCGTTGTTTACCAAAGTAGCAGACATTATATCTGTACAATTTTATCTAATAATTTGACGCTTTTACTTTAATCTATATATTGGTGATGATAACTCACGTGCAGAAATTGTTAACTGTTCGTGTTCCTATTAATTTAAAATATTTACATGATGATAATTATAAGACGGTTTAATTTCTTTTCAAATAGGAGAGGTAGGTGAGATTACAAAATTAATCCTACGTCTGAAAATCCCCAGTATAAAAAGCCGTTTAATAAATTAGTAGCGTTCACTGTGGTGATATTTACTGTGCACACACTAAAGACATTTTTAATATTAATAATTAAATAATGCTTTTAATTTAAATAAGTGCGTAGAATTACTCGGAGAAGCGATTCGGTTATAATAACGCAATTATTTGGACTTCTAATATAAATTTTACTAGGTGGTGATATACTTGGAATAAATTTGTGTGTCAATGCCAATTTATAGTCAATCACGTATGTATTAACAGTTGAAATGGTTTTCATTGCATAAATAGGGACCTTTCGGTGGATCGATGAAACGTTGCTAAAATTTTTTTTTATTATTTGCTCCAAATAAGTTTCACATCCATTTTGGTGTTGCAAGATTATGAACAGATTTTCTTGCATGCTTCGTGTTTGAATTAGAACTTGTAATTACCGGTAATTGTTATGGTAATGAAGTGTATTTAAGGCAACTCTTCCGGCTTCCTTGTTAAACTTTGTTAATAATCCTTAGGAGTGCTTTACCTTGAAAATATATTAAGACTTATTTAAATATCTGCTCTCGCTGTTCAATATTCTCGCAAATATGAAAAATTGATATTAAATTTTGTAAATCTTGTTAAATTGAAAAAGAGTTGTTATCGTACGCGACGAAATGTAATTTTAGAGATATGGTTTTGTAAAGGATGAAAACAAATTGGATTTGATTTAGTTACTCGTAATTTGAGGATATTTAAATATTTTATTTTATGGAAATTTTTGCATAAATTTGTCAGGTAATTTTTAAGCCAGTAAAATAAAGATAAGCTAAAGTTCATTTTCTTAACTAATTGATGATAAGGACAATGAACGGGTAATAAAGAATTACGTTGTCATTATCCTCCCATCTGTCTTATATAATGTTCATAAAAACCAAAATGATTTTTGATAATAATAATTACTAAAATTTTTAAGTTAATTTAACGCAATAAAAATCAAATAATTATATTTTATGGTATTTCAGCTAATTTATGCTTGTGGCTATCGCCTGAATATTTAATAATATTGATTAAATTCCAATTATTATTTATTTCACAAAAAAATGAAAGGATTTTTGTAATAATTTTTTCTATATCTAAAATGTATTGAAAAAACAACAAAAGCTTAGATTACAATAATAATTTTGGTAGTTGAAAATATTGTCCTCATTTATATTATAAAGCTTGGTTGACAATACCTACATATATAAATCATTATGTTTTTTTCATAAATAACCAATGAATATTCGAACATTTATTATTAAAATGTCTTGTAGGTTGCTTAAAATGACCTTTATTGTTTGTATTATTATAGTTGAGTTAATTCAATCGTGAAATGTGAGTATAATGGCAATCTTCTCTACATCAAAAATCAAAAGCAATTTCGTGTCGTCACAAATATAGTTTTAATTATTTAATCAATTTTTTAACAACTTTTTATATCTATAATTACGTTTTTTACTTTGTGAATATAATAATAATGGTAAAAAATAACGATGTCGTAATATCCACCATAATAGTTTAACCAAAAAATACAATAATATTCCATCTAAATTACTATTTTCTGTACTTTTACATTTTCTTATGTAATCCATCATACAAAATCTTTGCAATGTCTATTTTCAATAGAGTTTGATTGAAATTCTAAGCATCTCGTATACCTACATTTTCGTGCCGATTGGAGAAGATGTAAAACAATGTAAATTTTCTTATGGGAAAAGTTTAGGGTTTTCTTGCAGGCCTTCCTGGGTGCACTTGAAGTAAATTTATAATACAATATTCGGTTTTGGCCATTTTAAGTAACAGAAAAATGGTTTAGATACAGAAATTCAAACACTTCTAACTTGTTGACTGCGCAAATAGAAATATCAATAATTGAATTGCACGAGAGTAAATATCCGCAGGACATGCGATGAGGACGTTATTCTTCATTCTAGAAAGAAATTTTTTTTCGGTTACTGGTATTGTTTTCTTTTTACTTCTGAAGTACTTTTTCATCATTTAATCGTAATAAAGTAGTTTGGTGTATTGGACACTTATTTGTGTCGCTTACGAAAGGTAGTAGGGCAGTAGGGGCAAATCTGTTCCTGTGGCAAGTCTGCTGCTGGGGCAAGCAGTACTACTTCAATAAAAAAAAGTGCACTTTTATAACATAATAATTCATATTGATGGCCCAAATGTATAAAAATTTAAATTTTGTCCAATTTTTAAGAACAAATATAAAGTAGTTAATAATTTATTATTATTAATTGCTAAATGAACGTAAGATGGTAAAAGAAGGGGGCAGCGTAACACACCAGAGAGAATTACGTTGAATTACCTTCTACGTTCTGAATAAAATGACCGTAGTGTTGATTGGCTCAGTTCGACAATCTTTACAAGTTGTTACATCTGTAATAAAATATATACGCAATTGACGGCCGACAGACCGCACTAAAACTCGAAAAGATGGTACAAATTCGTATAATGAATTAATATGTATACATAATGATGGTTTTTATAAGCGAACGGACTACCATTACCATTAGTAACTTCTCCAAATTAATATCGTCCAGTATTTGTATTCCTAAGATCCTACTTGATTATGCAAAATTACGTTAGAATTTGGCCAAATGCAAAGTCAAAGTGAATTTTCTTAACATTAATTAAAACTATTTGACAATTATTATTCTTAAAATTAAATTGCATTGGATTTACTAAAATTGAATGCTTATTTTTAAAACTTAATTTCACTAACGTAATGAAAGCGTAAAAAGTGACTCGCGTCTTAAAATTCCGCGCACACACTGTATAACATCATTATTACCTTAAATTTGTATTTAATTCTTAAAATATACCCAATTCGGCATGGTCTTATTTAAATTATTCAAATACGGCACTGATCATAAATTTATTGCTAACAAATGCAATTGTTTCCGAAATTTCACAAGTAAATTTAATACCTAACTAATTTCGGGGGGTAATCAAACAAAACTTAACCGAACCAAAATACGCACTATGTATGTAAAAGTTGACTTGCCACCCGAAAAGCGAAACTTTATTTCTTATTGCTCGGTGAGTGGTAAAAATTAATTAACTAACTGCTCATTAATTATCATTTACACAAGAAAGTAGAGGAACAAACGTCGTTATAAGGATGATATCACCCAGCCACTTAGGCTTAGGCGCAACTAGCCTCCAAAATTCAAATTAGCCCCCCAAAAAATCCCAAAAATTATTAGCTTTTAATGGCGATATTATGAAAAATCGATTAACTTAATATTCGCAACCCTTACCTTCTTAGTAAACACTGAATTTCTACAGAAATTTTATTTTTGGGTTATTGGCAAGCTGTCAGCCACTTACGAAGTTGATTTCTATAACTGCCCCCTTATTTTCTGTACTTAGAATTGATTTTTTAAATTAATTGTATGGTAATTTTCAAAATAAATAAACATTTTAATTACCGAATATGCTATATTTGCAAAAATTATTTTTGTTACCTATGAATATGATACTTCAGTTTAGTGGGGATAGAAACTTGAATTGATTAGCAAATGATGCGGTTAGCGTCGAGTTTGAATAAAATGACCTGATATTTTATACAATTTGCAATTTTCATTAAAGATTTCAATTAAAAATGTGTAGGTACATACAATTGGATTAGGCCAGGCTTTCGAGAAGCTTACTATTTTTCAAAAAATAGTTTTCTGCCCCTGGAATCTCAAAAATTATTAGGTTAGGTTAGTTGACCTAGAAAATCTAATTTCTTTGCCTGTGGTGCAATTTTTCGCTATTTTTGCCCCCAAACGCAATTTATTGTTTCCGTAATTTCACAAGTAAATTTAAAACTACCCAACTAATTTCGGGGGAGGGGATTAATAACAAACAAAACTTAACCGAACCAAAATACGCACTATGGGCGCGATGTAAATTTTACTTCGGTAAAAGTTGACTTGCAACCTGAAAAGTGAAATTTTACTTATTTATTCATTACATGGACATGAAGGAACAAAAGTCGTTATTAGGATGATATCACCTAGCTACTTAGGAACTGCGTAGGTAGCTCCTGGAATATTCAATGTCCACTTATGCGAAAAGTACAAAGACGTGAACTAACAAATGCAATTGTGACATTAAAGTCATAAAAGACGTAACAGAAAGCAATCGTTATAAATACAACTGAAAAATAATCTCAGCGACACATTATATGAATAATTCGAATGAACTTGAATAAAATTGCAATGTTAATATTTTTATAACGGAAAATAATAAATTAACTTGGTGCATTTCTTCCTTGATAACATGATAAAATAATTCAGATGAACTTGGATTATATTTATTTTAAACAAAAGGAATTTTATACGAGGGAAATTAAAAATAAATTGAAAATGAAAATGAAAGGTAAAAAATGTCAAAATCACCTGACATTATAACCGTAACTAAAATAAATTTTCGTGTATCTGAATGACTTAGCAACGCCGAAATAATTATTGCGCATATAGGAAAGACATTTATGGTGAATGAAATCTATGGACTCGTTGGAATAGAAGCTAAATCCCGAAAAAAAACTGAAGGAAGTATTGTCTGTTGCACACAAGTATAGCAAAACCGAATTAGGAATTGAAAACTATATCGATAACAAATAATTATTACAAATGTCCCTGTTATTGTGAATTTCCAAGTAGACGCAATTATTTTTATCGGAGTTCCTCTTTATGTACATACATAATGCATGATTCTAAATGTTAAAAGTAGATGGCAAGATAATATATTATTTATAAGGTCGTAGGACATTTCTTCCGTACAATCAAAGAAGCTAGTAACTAATTACTACTAGAAATTGATGGTACTCAATTTTATAAATTTCGCATGCTTTTATTTTTAAAATATGACGTATGGTATGGTAATTTCGCAAGATTTAAAAAATAAAAGCCTGCAAAATTCGTGAAGAAAATTATCACTAACTTGACAACATAATCAATGCCAACCTTCGAATTAGCAACACTATCAATCGGATTACTACATTAATTGAAAAATAATAAAAAAATTGAACAGTTTCCTGCGTTTTCATAATGTACTATTATTTTTAACTGCTAGATATAGTATATTTAAAATCCAAGTTCTATGTTCATCAAGGGTTGATTATTGATTTTTAATTTTTCTTATAAAAATTTAATGAGGGAACTAAACAATGAATATTTTGTTTCCTAAGCAATTTGATTCTAATAAAATTCAAATCAATTAGTTAAAAAAAATTGAATTGCTTACAATAATATTATTTTTATTATAGTACTACATCAGAAAATTAAAATGTAATCATTCATTTTTTAAGTTAAAAAAATTACATCAGATCGATTAAGATTTATAGCCCATGAACACTCAATTAATTACTAAACAAGCAACAACAAAGGTAGATAATTGTTAGTAATAAATTTTTTGTTTACAGATTTTCAATCAAACTCCATTATACCATGTCGGCCAGTATTGGGGAAATAGAATTTTGTTTAACTTCTCGGTTTTCATGATCGTCGGTGATGTTGAAAGTTGCGTATTATTATCCTCAAGTTGGACCTCCGGGACGTCGAAGAAAATGTTAAAATCGCAAATTTGTTTTAAGAAATGTAAATAAATAAAGAAAGTGTGTAAACTCGGAAATAAACTAAAATGTTCACTAATCGTCGAGTTTTCTATATAAAGTGTGTATGTTTAGTAGCGTTATTGTATTTATTTGCATATATATTCACCAACAATAGCACAACCGCCGTAATACGCGAATTACAACAATCCGGAAGAAGTCTAGCAGCTCTGGATCGTCAACAAAATTCTTTAGACCAATTAGAAATATTGGAAGGTGTTCGCGATGCACCACCGCAACTTAATCCAATCGACAAACTTACGGAGTTATCCATCGCAAACGATTCCATCGAAGATCCCGAAGCGAAAATTTTGAGAAAGGTTAGAGAAGTGACCAAGTGTTTAGATAAGCCTATGCTCAATAAGATTCAACAACGAGGAGATTATTGGGTTCTGTATAATTACGTGAGAGCCGAACGGAAACACAAATGCCACGAAACTATTACGTATACGACACATGCAGATTATTCGTTTTTAGACAATCTAGTGCCACTCTTGGAAAGGTGGAAAGGTCCAGTTAGTATTGCTTTGCATGCACCTGGAACAGATTTTGCAGCGACACTAGATTCCATTGCATATTTACGCGATTGTACTTCATCTCTCGTTAGAGAATTTGTCACATTTCACATATATTTCAGCACCAAGCACGTACCAAAGCAGGTAAAAATATTAATCAGCTGACTTTTATTTCATATTTTCATTAGAGTTTATTATTTAAAAAATCAATAATACCTACTATTTTCCTGAACTTAATTAAAGCAGCCACTATTGATTAATCGATTGTAACTACAAAACCTAGCGGTTATTTACATTTAAATTTTGTAACGCCCCTTGCTTGTATTACACCCTCAAATTTTTTGATGGTTTGCTTTGATTACGTCCTTTTTATTTGTTGACATCATTAAGGTCACATTATTTTATTTTTTTTCCAAATTTTAGGTACCACGTCACGATAAAGCGTTGCGAGATGCTTTTAATTGTTCGCAAGTACCAGCATATTTCAACGTTAGCAATGAACAAATGTACAAAGCTCAGAAAAAATTGTTGTACCCAGTAAATGTAGGGCGCAATGTAGCGAGAGAAACTGCACAAACACACTTCATTTTACCTTCCGATATCGAGCTATATCCTAGTCCTAATATTATATCTCAGTTCCTAGAAATGATAGCCGACAATTCTGGCGCACTTTTGCGAAAAAATCCCAAAGTGTTTCCAATGCATTTATTCGAAATTAGCGGAAATCAACAAGTTCCAGATAATAAGACTGCTTTAAAAGAAATGTTAGCTAACGGCACTGCTGTACCATTCCATAAAAAATTATGTGCAGGATGCCACAACGTTCCGAAATCGAAAGAGTGGCAAAAAGCAAACGAGACGAAAGGTCTTCACGTTTTTCACATAGGAAAGCGAATAGGATTTTATGTTCATTGGGAACCTATTTTTATTGGAACTCATTCGGATCCTTTATACGACGAGCGATTAAGTTGGGAAGGAAAGAGCGATAAAATGACACAGGTGAGAGTTGACTTGTTAATATTAGTATCTAGCTAACCAATTGAATGTTAACTGTTTTAGGGCTATGCCTTGTGTGTAATGGATTACGACTTCTTAATATTAGATAACGCATTTCTTGTACATAAACCGGGAATAAAAATTTACAAGAAGGATCCAAAGAGAGCGTTGTTAGCTGGAAAAACGAATCAGTTAATAAAGAAAATTATTTTCCCTGAGCTTAAGGTCATTTATGGTGTTAAAAAAGGCTGTGCTGTGTAGTGATTTAATCATTGCAAAAAGATAGTACTGATTGAAATACAACAGAATATTTCAACTCATAATAATTTATTATTGCAGTAGTCAATCTGTCTGTATAGTTTCATTACCCATCTGTGAATTTATAATCATTTACATTCTATCATAAATTATTGTAATATATTATATAAAGTAAAATTCGAACAAGTTAATTTTCCAAGTGGTTAGTTTATTCATTCATAATTATATAATAATTAAATTGTGCAAGTATTTTTTGTACTTAATTTTAAATAATTTATTGTTAGGTATAAATAATGTATTGTTTTAAAGATACATTTATTTAGTTGTTAATGTGTATGGTGTATTTGTATAGTACTTTTTATTGTCAACATTAACTAGCAGTAATGTGCCTTATAAATGTGGTGATTAATAGTGGTAGTTTTATACAATTAATGTTTGAATGTGTGTCCGCAACAATATTATAAATATTATGTATATAATAGATATAAATATATATAAAAATGAAAATAAAAAAGGCCATTCTTTTAGGAGCCCTGGAAGAGCGTCTCCAAGAAGCGTAGTTTACTTCTCTAACGTTAATTTAGTAAAAGCATTTTCATTTTCCAAAAGTACTACCCCTTTCACTTTGTAAGAAGCACTTCAGAATTTAATTGTATCAGTAGATGAAAAGCTGAGAAAGTATACAGAAAAAAAGGATGCATATTACACTCGACATTTTCATTCACAAACAATGGTACCTAACTTAAATTTCTGTAAAATAACTTTCAAATTTCGCGCTTCCATTTCATACCTAACTAAACTTAATCACTGCCCTAATTATTAACCTTATAGTTATAATTCCTAAGTGCATTTGTGGTTTCATCTAATCTGTTGTCAGTCAATTCAAGCAGTTTAGCTTATGTTATTTATTGTTTACCATCCTGCAAATATCATTCCAGTTCTTGATTAAATTTCATACGACAAAAAATTTGGCAAGTGTTTGGAAATATTCGACAAATAATAATTAGGTGATTTTGCTGCTTCATTTGAAATCCAGTTGCCCCAAAGTTTTGAAGAATAGTAACAAAAAAGCTTGAGGTCTTAACCATATTGAAAAACTACAAAGACGTCCTGAGGACTTGGGTATATAAAAAAAATAATTTTTAATTACTAATTATTGGCATTTCGAAATCGCAATTGCTGGTTGCAATTATTGTCAATTGTGTTGTGATTGATGGGCAACTTTTGATTATGGATTTCTAGAAGGCTTAGAAAATACCTTATACTATGAATTCGATATCTCAGAATCTAGGTTCCAGAAACTATTCATTTCAGCATAAAAAATTGAATCTCATTTACTGGTATAATTTTGGAAAAATAAGATCGTATATGGATAAGCGTAGATGGAAAGTGTAAAAAAATATCATTGGACATGATAAAGAGTCATATTAGTTTAAACCATGTTTAAACATCCGCTAAAGCGTCGGGCTTTAAATTTCCCCCGGTGTTATAATCAATAGATTGTGCCCTTAATACATAAATAACTATTATTTTATGTGATTTTTGAGTTAGTGGACTAAATATTAAATTATATTACGTAAATCTTAGACCACGGTGTGGAGTGATGTGATCGCTGGTTGTGTTAGGGAGCGGAAATTCTGGGTTCAAGTCGCAGACTTCGCAAAATTTCTTAGCCCGGCCTTCCGGTGGACATCTACACGCAGTGGTGAAAAAGTTGTAGCAATTAGCAAAAGAGGATTAATCCACCTCGTGAAATGGATTGTAAAAAGACTTCAATAGAAGTGGCAATATTCCGACAGGAATGGAAAAGCCCTTGATTGAGTACGTAAATCTCCAACGTTTTGCTTAAAGAAAAACTGGAATGAGTCATACTCGAGCTCTCGAAGTTATGACCATAAATGTTTTCTTGTTTTATTTTATTTTTCAAAAAAGGATTTCTAAAAGTTAAATTTTAAATTCCTAATACATTTATAGGATCATTTTTTTCTTTGTGAAAATTCTTAACAGGATTTAGCACATTTTAAACTATTATTATTACCTACCCCAATAAAGTCATCCGAATATTTTTTTCTATTTTCCATTTTCCCATCCATTTTCAATCACTTCAAAACCAAATTTACAAACTTCTAATGAATAATCGTCATTCATCAATGTAAGCATATAGTTACTGAAGAGCTGAGGACCTCTAATTCCTAATTTATAGTGAATTCCATTACATCTGGATGGGTTGGATTATCGCAACTTGATGTATTTATAACGGTGCAGTGTTTATCGCGTATCTATTATCTAATGTCCAGTGCTTCTGTTTATTTGAAACAAGTGTAACCATTTGTCATCATTTGTAGCCGCAAGTTAAAGACGATTGGAAAAAATTGGTGTCAATTTTTGTTTATTCGGGTTTTTACTTTCAATTTGTGATAACCGTTGTGGTTATAGTTTGCTTGTTTCGTATTGTCGAAAACACTTTTTTTTACAACAATATTGTGTGTATAAATTAATATAAATTAAACAAAAACTTAACTAGACGTTAAAATATTAGATTTTAACTGTAAGTAAAGAACGACATACAAGAAAATTTTATTTAAAAACACTAAAAGAACAATTCTAACCTTTTTTGTGACAAGGAACAAACAGAATATTTGAAAAAATGAGAAAACTGAAAACTACGGGGGGGGGGGGATAAAAAACAACGTGGTTTTTTTTATAAAAGTTGAAAAATATAGTAAAATAAATGAAGATATAGCGAAGTAAATTAGCTACATCGATGTTTCGGGATTCTGTCCCTCGTCAGGCTAATCACACCAGCAAGAATACAAGAAAATATTTAAAATTAATCGAAAAATTAAAAAAATAGGGAAAAAAATGAAAGAGCTTACCAACGGAATGAAAAATATAACTGGATACACCTAAACACTAATATTTTAACGTCTAGTTAAGTTTTTGTTTAATTTATATTAATTTATATTTCACATAACACATAGGTACTAATATCACACTATATTCTTGAAAAAATTTCTTTTTTAAGATCATATTTCTGTAATATTGTGTGTATTATAAAAATGTATAGATACATTGTAATTATTTGAATTATGCATTATGCACGCGACTCTCGATTATTATTATCTGTTATTAAACCTGTTTTTTTATTGAAGAAGTAGTCTCTGGGGAGACTACATTTTACATCAGCACCTACGACCTCGCACTCCGCAATTATCATTAGGAATCCCCATTAATTAGAGGTTGCGTTTTAGAAGGCAGTTTGTGTTACTTACAGTCTTTGTCTCATTTCTTCTTAGCACACTTCTCAATTCTCATTTAAGCAAATATAAAATATATAACTACTAATAAAGTATAAATTAAACAAAAACTTAAATAGACGTTAAAATATTAGATTTTAACAGTAAGTAAATAATTTATGGACCAAATCAAATGTAATGTACTCCTAAAGACAGTAAATTCAGGTAGGTACATTATGTGAAAATTTACCATAAAAGAGTAAAGGAAAAAGTTTAAAAATAATATCGAATTTTTATTTCAAGATTCCCGAGATTCCCCTAAGTAATAAGTAGATAGGTACTTACATATTTTATGTTATATTGAAAACAGTCAATACTAAGCAATTTTATTAAATGCTAATTGCCCTGAACTACAATTAAATATAATTTACTCAATATAACAGATATTATTTAAATACATAAATACACAACATTAATAGCAATAAATTATAATTGGTAATGGAGTGGATCTAATGTTGATATAATATTATTTAGTATTATATATTCAAAAATATTTTTAAATTTGTTTCATTTTAATAATATAAAAACAGAGTAATTTTCTTCATTACTCCGCATCATAAATATACTACCATATCCGAACTATAGAGGCGGTCGGAGCATAGCGGTCACGCGAGTTGACTATGAACGCTAATCACCCGGTTCGAATCCGAGTGAAGTAAGAACTTTATTTCTGACCGTCTCTCCCCTCGGAAGGCAATGGCAAACCACCGGGATGTAATCTGCCATGAACGCCTTTAACAAGCATTGTTAAAGGTCACGACGCTTCTGTCAAGAAGCAATACGACGGAGAAGAAGAAGATATCCGAACTAGAATTCTTTTGTTAATATGGGGTTGCAATTTTTCGTTCAAAACTTTTAAAAGATATAATATAATTTCTATGATTATTTCATAGAATAAGTCGATATACTCAAATAATGGTTTGCAAAAAATAATTCACAGTCAACTTAAATAGGGGAAGGTCAAATGATGGCTAATAGGCATACTTAACTATGGCACTAGATTAATCACTTTATTATAAACTTAGACCATTATAAACAAACCTACTCTTGAAATTTCTTTTTAAGAGCGCGCTGCAAATTTTGATGCAAAAACATGTTTCGACAGATGGCGTGCCCTAAAATATTAATCTTTTATAGTTATCTTTTCACCAAAACAGAATTCTAATAATTTATAAAAGTCATATGAATAAACGATATCTAAGCTAGGCAATAAGGAAGTTTGAGCTTTCAAAGATAAATATTTTTAAATATATTCAATATTTTCACATGTGCATATCTTTTTGGAATATGCTTGTAAATATTCAACATTGGAAGCTCAAACTTCCTTATTGCCTAGCTTAGTTATCGTTTATTCATATGACTTTTATAAATTATTAGAATTCTGTTTTGGTGAAAAGATAACTATAAAAGATTAATATTTTAGGGTACGCCATCTGTTGAAACATGTTTTTGTATCAAAATTTGCAGCGCGCTCTTAAGATATGTTATTTCTTTATGTCCCTAAATATAGTGTCGTCTTCCATTTGTAAGGGTGAATTGATTAAGGAGATTTGTGTTAAATTTGGAGGATAAAAAAATCAATTGATAAGTTATCAGGTTTTCTTCAATGAAAGTTTTGTTGCATTTTGTCGAACGGATTTATTGTTTTGGATACTAGAATTCATTGTACACTCAAAAGGAGCGAGTCAACAATTTTGTTAGAGAAGTGCAATTGTGCCTGAATATGTTGAGATATATTGAATGGTCTTCGAAAGGAGAAGGAAATCATAAACAATAAAATTGTAATAGATTTGGCCCATTTTAACGACGATTTATTTACTGAACGATGATTCTGTGCGGGTTTGTTACGCGCTCGCGCGATGTTTTGAAAAGTGAAAACCCGGAAACATGAAGGAAATTGGAAAATTTGGTTAAGAAAGGTTGGCTACATGAAGATAAGGGACTTCCTCGCCGTATGTATGAGAGGGAGGTCGTTTTTGGAATTGAGTACCAATTAGTGATTTTTTTATGAGTAATTTGTACGATAATTATCCAAGAGTCCCAATTAGGGAAAATTTAGAGTGTTATTTCGAGTTAGGAGGTGCCAAATTATAAAATTGTGAAGATTTGGATATTTGTAATAGTGGAGAGATTGCACAATTTATTGAAATATGGTGAAATGTGCATGCACCTGATGGAAATTGGATAATATGAAGTAGTAATAAACAGGAAAATTTATTATGGAAGAAGTGAAGATGTTTACGAATTTAACAAGGAATGGTACCTATATGGGAGGAGCTGTATCTTTCCATCACCACAGTAGCAAGGTCAGAATTTGTTTAAAAAATTAAACGTACAATTTGGTGTCTTATCGGCCGGGCGCGTATTGCATGATAACGCAAAAGTGAATATCGAAAAGTTAATTTAATTTTGAACTGATAATTAAAATTTTGCGCATTAATGGGATTTATATCATGTTGTTTAATTTTTTCCTCTTTTGGATTTACACCATTGCAGAGACAATTTTAAAAGTAAATAGCGGTGGTGTGATTTCAAAACGACCTGTTTCGATTTTGGATTGTATCCTATATTCTCAACAAAATTTAATAGAATTGTTGACCATTTTTATTTAAACTGTATCAGAATCCGTTTGACATTAAATGTTTTCCATTGTTAAAAGATAATTTTGGTTTTAATTGATCGAGATACAACTTATCAATTGGTGTAAACATCCATTACCTGTGAGCATAAAAAAAATATTTTATATCTTCGAGTCTCCTGAGCTAAGCCGAGGTGTAGGGATCGTCTATACTAAGGGCTGGTAGTTTTTTTTTCTGATTTTGTTCCATTAGGAAAAATAGCGTTAAGCTGGGTTGACATGGGACGTGAGCCACGGACGTGGGCCACGTTTTCATAAAATACGCACCTTGTAAACAGCTGTTTAATGAAATACGAATCGTAATTTCTTGCCACAAACTGATAAAACTGCGTTCGTGGTGAGATCAAACGTGTTTAAAAACAGTTTACACGGTTTTAAGTTTAAGTTTACGCGGAAATTATTTTACTAATACGTGGCTCACGGCCGTGGCTCACATCCCATGTCAACCCAGCTTTAGTATAGGACAATATATTATATTCATTCATTTTTTTTTATTTTTTTTGTCATGGTCATTTGTGGAAATTTTGATTTAACTTTTATCCTTGGTAGTAAAATACGGACAAGCAAGAAGCCAAGAAACGGAATTGTTTTTGAATCAATGGAATAACAAAATATATTAAATAATGATGTAATATACAAGGATTTGGATCCTACAGGCATAATCGCACATAAACTTTTTCCATCCCATTTCCGCGCATTCACAGAATTTAAGAAAACATTTTCGGAAAATGTTATATTTACTTAAAATGAGTGTAGGTACTACTATTATTATCTACTGTTTTGTATAAAAATATCTCAAGTTCCTATGATGGCATACATATGCCATTGTGTATTTGTTAGTTACGTAGGGGAGACCCACGTATTTTGAGACATTCTGTACCTCGGGACGCGCTGATTTTAAGGTGGTGGTTCAAAATCAGTGTGTCCCGAGGTACAGACTGTCTCAGGGTACGTTGGTCTCCCCTACGTATGCCATTATAGGAAGACGATATCATTTTTGTTAGATTATTGTAGAAAACTTTTACATAAAGATAACTTCAAAATACAGACGTCAATAAATGTCTACTGTTTACTTACACGCAAATATCATCCCTGAATTTATTGCATTATTATATTATGTTATGAGCACACATATTATGTTTGATACGTTTCAATATTACTTCACTACTGACCTATATTTATTTTTGGTTATTGAGAAAACAAAACGTGTCCTAATATGAGTGTCCAAGTTCGTCAGAACTCACAAAATAAACATAATAATATATCGATATACTTGCGTGCTAATACTAATCATTGTAGTAATCAGCCCCTGGCATTTTTAAATTAGAAATATAATTTTTCTTCACATTTAAATTTTGATATAAATAATCAAAATGTCCATACAAATTTTCAAATTATTATTTTAAGATTATATTTCTAAAGCCGGTCCTGTGAAGATCATTTTTATTATTATCATCATTGTCATTGACATATCCATGTCTACCTAATTCTTATTAAATTAATTGTGTTTATTCAGGACAGTTAAATAAAATACCTGAATTTGTGGCAGTGTATCTTTAATTAATTACGAAATTAATAACGAACGTAAGTATCACATCAAGAAAAATTAAACCTTAAAGATTGGGTTTACCCCTTCATCATAATATAATACATTCTCTTACAAATTCAAACAAAATGACACACTACATGCACGGGTAATATGACATATACTAATTAAATATAATATTTTATGTCATTTTACCTTTGTTCCATATTTTCACCTTCAAGTTTCAACCCCTGGTCTGATTTAAAATTTAGATCGATAAGCTCCAAAACAATTTCCAATTTTTTGTTAAAATTGCTTGAAATATCGAGACATTCATTCGAAAAATTCCTCCTCTGTTAAACACCTTTGTTAATTTTGTAAGTCCAGAAACCAGAACCCAGATGTAAAATTAGGAGACTGCAGGGTCCCACAAATGTTCAAATTACGTTGTAAGATTTTTTATTAAATTTCCATTTATATAAAACACAAAATCTTAGATGTATCACAAAAATGGCTTGAGCTATCGTAAAATTATTGAAAAAACACCAACCTCTTCTTGGTAAGTCTAATCAATTTTATAAATTCGGAACTTGGATATAAAATTTCGAGACTGTAAAGCTCTAAAATTATATCTGAAATGGGCAATAGTGGTATGCAAAGGTAAATGACAATTAGAAATCAAACACTCCAAAATCAATAACAATTTAATCACAAAAAATTACAGCGGTCAAAGAGAAATCTTTGGCGTAATTAATCCTTTCATCGCTGTCATGTATACAAAAAGTTGTGGTGCTACGAAAATTTTCCTCTCATAAAAATCGATATTACTTGGAAATTATTATATCTAACCAAATTTAGATAAAATAAAATTCTGTGGTAGTGAAGCACACCTTTACAATACATTAATCGAGCATTAATATTAATATCTCGATAAATATTAATTAGTTTTTGATGCAACTGATTTTCCAAACACACCTTGGATAACTAAGAAATGATGGGGATTATCTAATAAAAAAAAAGGTATTTCATTTATTCAGTCATTATGTATAATAATAATAATTATTATATTAATATGAAATTTGTTATTTTTTATGTAAACTACAAATTGTTTGTTTGTAAAATCTTCTATAAAAGTCACTTCAGTTCAGGAAAATTATTAGTTTACTACTTTATTCTTTCGTTACTAGAAAAAGTAAAACAAATTGAAATAATGTTGCGTTTTATTTAAACTTTTTTTGTATTTTCATACAAATTTAATTTAATTTAAAACAATAATAAAAATTGCACAAACTAAACTTTAAATAAAATATTTAAAGGCCCGATCTATTATTAGGACGAGAACTTTTTCAACAGGTGGCGCAGTTACCTAGATTTACAGTTTCATTATAAATAATCTCTTTCATTGGTTGAAAAGAATAAAAATAAATTTTCATTGGTTTCAAAGCTTCTTTTAAAATCATTCAAATTATAGTCGAAACGAAACTTCATTTACAGCACTTAAAATACTTGAAATTTAAACAATTTTAATGCAGAATATTAAAGGTTGCTATTTTGACTGTGCCATGATATCTTTTAAATTTTAATTAATTGTGCGTTTTTGATATAAAATCATTAATTAACATAATCAAAATATTAATCCTTTATCAAAACCGATTAAAAATTATATCATTTCCTTCAGAAAATGTAGGAATCCAAAAATATATAATATTATTATAAACTAAACTTGTATTTTGTTACAGATGTTGATTTTTGCTATTTTAATGGTAACTTCTACATGTTATGCTGGTGTTATAAATAATCATCGTGGGGTTAGGGTTAGCAAACATACCAGTTACAGTCACCACAGTCAAAGTCATCACAGTAATAGTCAGCACAGTCACCATCAGTAGCGGCTGGTGAAGAGGGACTCTGGGGCATCGCACCCCCAAGCAATATCAAAAGAATTATAAGACATCAAGTGAAATATTTTTTTGTTCAGTTTTTGTAGATGAATTAGACAATTTAGAAATTAAGTTTATATAGTAATTATTTACGTGTTTAAATTTTGTTGCGCTACGCTATTGCTTAGATAGGTGGCGCAACGCCATTACCAGTGCAACCATTTGGACTCACTAAATTACGCCCCAAGTTGCAACTTTCAGTTAAACTTTTTTCGATATTTTTGATTTAATCCGTTATAATTACATTTTAATTAATTAATTTTAATTATTAACCATGAAGGTATCTGACTTAAAATGGAACTTTAGTACAAAAACTTTGGCCGAATTGATATAAAATACTCGACTTTTTTTCATTTCTCTCTATAAATAGAAAAAAAATATTTGTTTAAAAAATTGTTTAAATTGATGTAATATGAGTTTGTCTCTCCAAAAAAAAGTTAAAAATATTGACCAATCGACTAATAAGCATATTTAATAGTACACAGGCGTTGGACTCTGTTGATTTGCGCCCACAACCAGTGGCGTTTTTCGATTCGATGGTCATTTTTTTGGTGGCATGGTTTTATAAAAAAATGTTAAACAAAAATCAAACTGACAATGAGATTTAAAAATTTAATTAGCCAATTTAAAGCTTCGAATTTTATTGTTATTTTTCCTGAATATTTGAATAAAATTTAAATTTTATCAAAATATTTAATTCAAAACTCGCAATGAAATCCAGTGGCGTAACTACCGGTGTGCTCGAGTAAAATATAATGGCACCCCGTCGATCTTCTTCAAGTGCCATGGACCAGTTGATGTATGTTGCTCTGAGCTAATGTAGGCAAGGGATGAAATAAGTTTAATTGTGAAATAGGATAAAATGTATTTAAACAATTTTTGTTACAAATTATTACGTTTTGAAAAATCATGTGAAGTAGAAAGAAAGAAACAATACAATTCGTGCGTCAGCATCTATGATTTTAAAATAGAAGTAAAAAACAAGCGAAAAAAGTATAGAAATTTAAGAAACAGTAAAAAAAAGGCCAAAGATTTATGTGGGCGGCATTTCAAAAACTTGCACATACTGAGAAAATCTACCGTACGGTCCTGACCAGCAATTAAGGTTTCTAATGAATTTTACCTGCAAGATGTAAAGATTTTTACCCTTAGATTAAAGATTACCCCCTCCCATCCCAGCCAGTTCAAACAAAAGATTTTTAACCAAAACAAATTTAGTTCCTAAAATGTGAAGAAATGAGCTTGAAACCGGGAGGTCTGGAGGGTATGGAATCCCCCCCCCGTACAAGGAAGTAATAACTAATAACGATATAACTTTTTAAAATTAATAAAGACGCAAATTTAATTCTTGCGAATATATCTTTTGCTTAATATGGCTGGGGATATTCCAAGGGAAGATTTTCTCAAGAACATAAACTACATAATAAGAATAACATAATACTTAATTTATCTCATTTTTAAGTGTTTTTTCTATTTTCTAAAGTAGATCCCCCCCCCGCTACAACCTTAAAATGGAAAAAATGAGCGTAAAAGCGAGAGTCTGAGAGGTATGGATAGTGGCGTAAATGCCCAATGCTTTGGGACCCCTTAAGCTGCATTATATTGCGACCAAATTTTGTTTTTCTTTATTTTTAAATCGCACACCTCGCCATCGAGGGGTCCGCCAAAACTCTTGCTCCCGGTCCCAAAATTTAAAGTTTGGCGAAAAGTGTTACTTTAGCCCGCCCGTTTGGACAAGAATAATTTACAAAACGAGCGTTTCAATTGTTTATTGCTTGCTTATTGGCGAACAGTTGAATTTAGAAACAAACGACAAGGAACAAAATTGTAAAAAATGCTATTACCTGCAAGTTAAAAAATCAACATTATTCTCCGAGCAATATTCCCCGAGATAAACCAGTGAAACAAAAAATTGGTGTTGAGAGTGAAAAAATTAAATCGACAATGAAGATAATTTTAATACATTGCAAAAAATATTTAATAGTTTTCTGGCAAGACTTGAATTTATTCAGATTTTTAATTATCATATTTACATAATTATAAATATACAAGGGCCAGATGTTCGAATTTCGCCCAAAATAATAATTGTTTATTGTGTTTGGACGACTGCGTTCTCAATTTTCTTAGCTTAGGGTAATAGTGATGTAATTTTTACTATTTTTTATGAAAAAATAAGATCAAAATACGTCAAATTAAAAAAATATTTTTTCCATGTGTGTTTTTGCGTAAATTTTCACCAGGAAGGAATTGTCCCTTCTATTTGAATCCAAAGAGCGCGCAGTCGAATAACCTATGGCGTGCACGCATCGCGACGCCAATAACAAAATCGGGTCACGAGAATTCAATAATATCGTACATTGGCACTGTTTGTATTGTTATGAAAAGTGACTGCTTTCAAAAATGTCAAAAAACGTTTCATTTCAGGTTTTGTTAAATAATTTGCAATTCGCAATGAAAGTGTAAATTGTAATTTTCGTTAGTAATATAAATAATTATTAAGATGAAATTAACAGTGGGTCGGTACTGTGGTATTTTGTTTGTTCAATTTTTCCTTGTTCTAGTGGATGTTGGGATTAACACATTTTCTGGATTAGTTAGAAGACACAATGCCGTTATGTTAATATTATTTATGTAAGTTTTTAGAACTAAATTTAAATTTTTTTGCTATAAAAATCGTTTTGTAGAGCACAAGATGTTGGTTTGATCTTGGCTTTAGCGGCTCTTTTATTAACGTTTTTTTCGACGTATGTCTTCCAAGTAAGTTATTATTGATGTAGGTAATGGTATACAATTTTTATTGAATTCTTTTTTAGACGGGGTTAATAGAAATTCTTTACGATAGATTTAGATTAACAGTTATAGTGTGTATGGTATATTTTATTTTTACGACAATACTCCACATATGGACTTTATCTATGCGATGGAAAGATCCGTTGGAACATAGTTGGTCAACAGGTCTCCATGTATTTTTCGTTTTTCAAAGATTTTGTAAGTAACATCAATAATTTTTAAAATACAGTGACACCTGTATAAGCAGAAACCACTTGAGACCTAAAATATGTTCCGTTTTAAGCAGGTTTTTCCGTTTTAGTCAAAATTACGTCTTATACAGTTTTCACTGTATTAATTAAAAAAGATACCTACGCAAGTAGGTCCCACGAGTAGGTGTGTGTAATTCAATATCGTAATAATAATAAGATTGATGATGAAGTTAATTGATATTAATACTTATAATAGTGACATAATTAATAGATTTGTAAGAAAATAATCAATTTTGTTTTCAAAATTGGGTTTAGGAAAATTCTCAACGATTTCATTAGGTTTCTCCAGAACTGTAACCAGTGAGGAGGGACACGTGCCCATCCTCCAAATTAAACCTTAAGTTTTCAAAAAATTTAAATATAAATAAAATATAATAATAAATAAAATGTTTTCAAAATTTTTTAATTTTCACACTTTGCAGTCCTTCCCAGCTAACGAGTAATCAATTTTCGGAGGATTATGTACTTTTAACTTTAACAAGGTCACACGAGGTGACTATGAACGCTAAATACCCGGTTCGAATCCGAGTGAAGTAAGAACTTTATTCTGACCGTTCTCCCCTCGGAAGGCAATGGCAACCCACTGAGAGTAATATGCCAAGAGAATCCTCAAATGTTAATGATCTAAAAAGTCCAAAATTGATCTATGGACCATGGAGAAAGGGTAACCACCCCACAAACATTTGAGGGTCACGACGCTTCTGTCAAGAAGCAAAACGACGGTATGATGATGAAAGTCAAAATACTGATCCGTAATTACGGAAAAATATATCGGTAATAACAAAAATAAATTCGTAATTACAGATTTATGAAAATAAAAATGACGTGACACCAAAACGCTACCGTAATTTTCAAACTAACTATGGAATTCAATTATACATTTTTAATGTTTAATGTGGAAATCTGACATACTAATTTTGCGCATAACGTATAATTTTCCCTTTTATTAGATTCAACAACCTTTCATAATTTGCACTTGTTCAATAAAAACCAATATTTTTGAGTGGACAGCGGTAATCTCGTTAATCCATTCATGCTCATCTTTAATTTAGGATTGTAATAATTTACAAAGCAATCCTTTTACGAGAAAAAGTCAATAGATCTGTATTGTTCGTTTCATTGTACTCTTGACGATATGACCTTTTTTTCAATTTCTGTGCAAAAATAATCACAGTATGCAATATTAAGAAATTTTTTATAAGATAATATTAAAAAAATATTCAAGCACAAATCTCTTACAAATCCCAAAAATTGGATTTTTATGCGGAAGTTAAATTTTCCTAACTCCCCTGGTTACACTTACATTAGAAGTGGAGAGCCGGGTTCCCGGAGAGCCAGCTTTGGTCATCCCATTTCATCAGCTAAAAATTTAAAATGGCAGATTTCAGCCAATTTAAAGAAAATCGATTTTGAAAAACGAATTTATATTTATTTATGAACCTACTCAGCGGAGTTCTTGAGAGGCTACAGACGCAATGCAATTTTGAGGCCCCTCTCTAAATATTTTCACTACCTCTACAGCAGCGATTTCCAAACTATAGTCTGTTTTTTTTAAGAAACGAGTAAAAAATTTTCTATTGCACGTGAATAACTTGAATGTTAACCAATGAAATTGCTTGAAATTTAATTTCAACCTTGAATAGGGTTCAACCTTGCTTGAAATTTAATTTCAACCAATTTCATTGGTTAACATTTACGTTATCCACGTGGAATAGAAATTTTTTACTCGTTTCTTAAAAAAACAGACTATAGAAGATTGGTGCGAAAGGAGTCGCAAAATTTTGCTGTTGAAATTTATTCTGTTGTCATAATTTATGAAATAAAGACGGGAGATCCCAAAATTAGATTTTTATTTTCAAGGAGAGCGTATTAGAAACATAAAATTTGGAAACCACTGCGCTAAGTAGTGATTTTTGAAGAGTGGGGTGAGGGGCTAACAGAAAAAATTTTAATTCGAATTTTTGAAACTTGGTAAATATTGCAATCTTATAAACTGACCCTTAAACTTTTTATAAAAACCAAAATAAACTTTTCCAAAATTATTGCACTCAATAACTTTCCAAATCGTCGAGCTCAGTCAATCTCGCGACCTTGTAAAAAATTTTTGTTAAACTTTTGTTAAAAATTCTTCTTTCTAAAATTATCAAATAGAATAATTCACACTTTTAATTTTCAATCAATTTATTTTTCTCTATATCAAGCATAAAAATTTACAAACATTTTAAGCTCCAAAAATTTTACGAACCTCCTAGCACTGGAGTGGGCAGCTCATCAAAAATTCTCGACCCCCTTCCTTCTCTATTCAACCAGGGGCGTCGCACACAACTCGATAAACTCTTGATAAAAAAAAATACAACAACTGTGTATATAATTTTCTCCTCTACAATTATTGTTGTTTGAAACTTTTTTTCGTCCGACCAGCATAAAGCGAGATATTTACGAAAAGGCTATTTATTTGTCGGTCGACAAATCAAGGTCACAAGGTCACAAAATCACAAAGGTCGACTTTTCACACATTGTTTATAACGACGTAATAAAGGTGTATACCAAAATTCAGCTCATTGGTAATTTTTCCAAGCTGAAAATCTAATTTGACTGGACTATTGGCAGTGTTGGTTCTATGAGCATATAAATATTTTACATCTATTAGGTAGCTTGCTAGACAGGCGTTTAGATGTGCCTGGATAAATAAATAAATAATGGAAGAATAAGGCACTAAAATTAAAATTTTTTTTCAAAGGGGGTGTAGAAACATAACGTTTAGAAACCACTGCGCTACGTGATGATTTTTAAGTGGGGGTAACAGCAAAAATTTTAATTAGAATTTTTACAACTCTGTAAATATTGTTATAATCTTTTCGTCAAACGAACTATAACTAAAGCCCCAAAAACTAGTTTTTCGCCGGAGATGGGTTTTTCTCTTCCTCAGAGTCGATGAATTCGATAAACGAAATAAAAGGGTGTAAATTCGTAACAAGCATAATTTATTAATTGAAAGTAAAATTAATCATAAACAAATTTGCATCAAATTTCAATGGACAACAAACTTGTCTTAACCAAATGTGTATGGTGCAATAATTCAGAGATCCAAGCGACATTTAATTTGTCAAATTCAGAAGCTAAACTTGGATGTCTGGTTATTCATGTATCGTGTGGAAATAATTATCAATAAAACAAAGTTTTTTAGGAAATTCATCAACGACACAAATCGCCGTTCCAATTTGAATTTACTAAAATTTAAATAATAATTTTCTACCTTACAAATGGTAAACTTCGTAGATTTCACTTGTGCCACTGTAAGTTGAGTCGACACCAATCATCACCTGTTCTTTTGTCTTGAAAACGCCAGATGTCCCAAACTTCATCCAATGTTCCAACTTTGAAGTCAATCTCCAACAACTTAATTCGTCAGAAATACACAACTGCACACTAATTATAAATCGTAATTAGCAATTACGCGAAGATTTGATTTCCGCTAATTATTCACCTTTTTAGTGAATTCACAAAATTGTACTTCCCTGACCTTTAGATCAACAAGAAGTCTCGCGAGTTCTTCCTTCTTTCAGGATCACGAAAGAACTCCTCTCCACTTGGAGGTCACTTAGGAACTCGCGTGTTCCCTCTTTGAGTTTCACCAAGAGACTGGCTTCATTCTGGCTCGCTCGCCTTTTGTGTGTTCAAAGTTCGAAATTTTGATTTTTATGGTGGGAATCGATATTTCTGTTTACCAAAATCGCACTTATTTCCAGGTACCATAAAGCTGTTAATCGTGTGCGCACTAATTTTTTATTTTCATTTTACACTTTTATAGAAAACTGCGGTTGTTTTAAAAATTAAAAATCATACACAGGATGTTGCAAAATATTTGTGTTACATAATTCACTTCAAATTTGTATTGTTTTATGTGTAAATTGTTACATGTGGTTGTTTGTTATTAATTTGATGCAAAAGTTTTTATATCAGCCAAATTAACTGATTATTGACTTAAAAATTAAATAAAATTGAATCACTCCCTTTATTTGCTTGCTTACACCCTCTAATGGTCAAAATACCACCACAATATATTAGCATCAGTGGTCGAAGTGAGGGGGTATTCGGGGGTATGGCATACCCCCACTTTTTTCAAATTGCAAAAACGTACCCTAACTTATTTAGCATCACGAGACGCGTACTTTTACGTTTCTCAACTTATTTTTATGCAACGGAATGATTAATATTTAATTATATGCTGTTTATTACATCATTACACCAGGAAGACGGGATGGGGATTACACCAGATGTCTAAAAAGGCAACAAATAAAATATAATTCGGAATATGAAGCGATTTGGAAACACATTTAACCCGTAACTACTACTATCGGGTCCTCGGGACCCAAATTACCATGTTATTCAATGAACTAGTAGTAGTTACGGGTTAAGTAGCATAGTAAATAATTATTAATTATACTGGGCCCAGCCAACTTTTTTTTTTTTGGGGGGGGGATTTGCCAACTTAATTAATTCAAAATTGCCAAATCTTTGTAATTGTCTATTTTTCCTATTATAGGTTTAGCGGCTTTTGCCAGCTTGACCAAATTTTGAGTGTTTTGACCAAATTTTTAGTGATTTTGGCAACTTTTTCCAATTTCCTAAATTATTGGGGGGGGGCTTCCCCCCGTAGGCACGTCACTGAATACCCATACCCCCAGTAATTATTTTCTACTTCGACCACTGATTAGCATTAAATTTGCGAACAGTGCAAAAATAGTGAAAATATTTTGAACGAAAAGGGGGTAATTGTAACATTTTGTCTAAAATTGTTGAAACTATGTAAATTTATTAATGTTAAATCTGTAAATACTGCAAAAATAGTGAAAAAATTACAATCGCAAAGAGTAATTTTGCCCGAATTCCGTTATTTTAACTTTTCACCTGATAAGTCCTAATGGAATGATCCACATGTATCAAAAGGTACAAATTGGTGATGACAACAGTGAGCTCTCCCTTATTAGTTGTTTTGCATTTGTATAAAAACAAACTAATTTTTTTGAGTAGGTAGCGATAATATCGTTAATCCATTTACGCGCATCTTTAATTTTAGAATTGACATAACTTGCAAAGTAATGTTTTTACGAGAAAAGGTCAAGACCGTTTCAAAATGTTCTTTTAACAAGGAAAATAGTAGATTTCGTATATTATAATAGCAAGTAGAACATTACTTCTTTTTAAAAGCTTTTATTTAACTTGGTGTGAGCGTTGTCCGTCCCTTGGACTTTTTCGAGGCCGTTTTTAACCAACTTCCCGAAGTCCTAGAGAGCTGAAATTTGGAACATAGCTTTCACTTGCAGCGAATTTTGATATATTAATTTTGTGTCCCAAAATTCCGCGAAATAAGCGAAAAATCGGGAAAAACTGAAAATAATAAAGCGCATGCGTGGCTGCGCATTGTACAGTTTTACCATACAGGGTGAAAAGTTACATTACTAAATCGCATTTTTAAGGACCGCATTCAGGGTGAGATTTTTTGTTTTAATGATGTATACAGGGTGAAGCATCAAACATCAAAAACCCATACCAGAGGAATTCTGATAGGATGAAGCAGGAGCTGTATTTAACAAACATGACTTTTCTTCTTTAGGTGCCTATCCGATTTCGGATGTACGGCGATCCCCCGGACTTAACCAAGAAGGCTGTACCACGGAAATGTTAATGGGGTGGCGGTTTGCCTGTCCCTTAGTCCACAGATCCATTTTGGACACTTATTTAGATCATTAACATTTTAAGGATTCTTCTTGGCATATTACTCTCGGTGGTTTGCCATTGCCTTCCGAGGGGAGACGGTCAGAATAAAGTTCTTACTTCACTCGGATTCGAACCGGGTATTTAACGTTTATAGTCAACTCGCGTTAGCACTATGTTACGACCGCCTCCCACTTATAGTCTGTTTTTTTAAGAAACGAGTAAAAAATTTCTATTACACGTAGATAACGTGAATGTTAACCAATGAAATTGGTCGAAATTAAATTTCAAGCAAGGTTGAAATTAAATTTCAAGCAATTTCATTGGTTAACATTCAAGCAGTTATCCAAGTGGAATAGAAATTTTTTACTCGTTTCTTAAAAAAAACAGACTAAGGTAAAACACCCAGTAGTTGTACAGTTTTGAAAGTGAAACCTATTTAGCTCTAATTTAAGCAAATAAAATTCGATTAATTTGATTAACTTATGTTATTTATAAAAATATAGATAGTTTTGCATATAATAGCAAAGAAAAAAGTAATAATTAATAAAATTTTCATATTTTTATAAGGTTTTTAAAATATACTTCAAATGCAGCAGTAATTGAACAATCTATTTTGAATCGCAGCCGTAATTGAACACGTGTGAAAATAGTCAAAATCAAACAAAAATCCAATCGATATTCTAAAGATACATTTGGCAACATTGATTTATTTATGTATGACAAACGTAATGGACAAACGTGATCATTTTATGTTAGTTTTTTCGAGTTCAAGTTCATAACCTAAAAACTGATTGCGCGGTTTACGGTTTACAAACTTTCCATGGCAAAAGTAGCATGCTTATATCGGCTATTCCACATGCCAACTTTCAAGTTAACAAAAATATAATTATTTCGATTTATAATTTAAAAAAACTTATAGAAATCAATTGCTAAATCATCAAGTAATTATAAAATACGGATATTACTTATTATGAATATTCGGTTTTTGCATTGATACAATTTCAAAAATCTGTTCAAGTACTAGTTCCATTTCTTGCGGTGTTCAAGTGCTGGGTGTTTTACCTTATAGTCAAACATGACTAAAAAATTAAAAATTTTTTAAAAAAACCTTTTACTTAAAATTAAAAAGGTGCACTAAAAAATAAAAAATAATTTTAATAAGAATAAAGAAAACTTCTTGAAAACATCAATATAAAAGCGTGGGGCTATCAATTGCTTACTTACCTCTAAATAAATAGCCCCACACTTTTATATTGATGTTTTCAAGAAGTTTTCTTTATTCTTATTAAAATTATTTTTCGTTATTCAGGTCGCGGAAAGTGGACTTTTCATCCCTCATTTGAGGTACGAAAAGTGCGATTTTACGTCCTACTAAAAAAATTGTTACGATTTTTTTTGACCCTGCGTAAACACAAAATAAGTTACCGGCAGGCACTTTTGTCTGTTTTTCTCCCCTCTAAAAAAGTGGAAAAGTTCATAGTAGGTACTTTTTCATATTTTACGTCCTGCAATGAATTTTGGACTTAGAAAATTTTATCAAATTTTTCAAAATAAAAAAATTTGATGATGTGGTTCCGTCATAACGAAAACCAGTTTTCACCAGGGCGGCCGTAAAACGCTTTTACGACCTCGGGAGCGGTTGTTCCCCGCGGCTCCGCTAACGCTCCGCCTTGGGTCACAAATTTCGCTCCTCGCTCGTAAAATGGCGTTTTACGTCCTTGTGATGAAAACTACTATTTTATTTTTTAGTGCATCTTTTTAATTTTAAATAAAAGGTTTTTTTTTTACATTTTTTACATTTCACTATTGGCCCCCCTCAATATTTTAGACGCTTCTACACACCTGACAAACATTGAATATAAAATATTCAGAAAGCTATAATATTAATTTACTTTTCTTTTCATTATAGTGGCCTCACTCTACTACTATTTTTATAAAAGAGCATCTTTACGGATCAGCGATCCAAGATTTTATGCAGACATAGAATGGGTTCGACCTTGTCAACTGGGCCAATAATGCAAAAATATTTTACCAGGAACCACATATCGCATTTTTCTTATTTAATTCAAAGCAATTATTGTTAAATAAATGTATTGGAATTTGTACATAAATATATTATTTTTGGTTTAAAATTCGTTAAAAAAAATCAGTACAAATAAAAAAATTTCTTTTATTCTAACAATAATAATAATAAAAAAAAAATCATTCGTAATTAAATACTTTTTGTACAAAATATACAATATATTACAAGAGGAATAAACAATAAATAAAACTGTTAATATGAAGAAAATAAAAAATGATATGTACTGATTTATGTACATTATATACAAATGTTGACACAGCTTTAAAAATTATATTTTTAAACCAGTCTCTGAAAATCAGAATTTAGAAAAATATACTTTGTACTTGATACAGTTTAGATTAATACTTGACAATGTAAAAATGTTTTTTGTGCATAACACAACTAAAATAATTTCTATATAACAATAAGAAAATACAAGTTCTTATAATATAAAACCTTCAAAATCATCAGTACCATAAGTATACATGCAAAACTTTCCACTGTTCAACAGTAAGTAGCAATATGGCCGAATCTACAAGATTATACACTTCATGCATGTTCATATTTGTCAATTTTTTAAAATGAATATAATAAATTTAAAACTCCAAAGACTAATATTGCAATGTAAAATTAATAAATACAAAAATCAAGTGTTTCTAGAAACTGTAACTTGAGGTACATTTTTCAAATAAACATCAAGGAAGAGATCCATTTCCTGTCAACTAAGCAAACTCCGCCTATGGGGGTAGTGTTTTGCCAATGTATAACAATTGAATGTAAGTAAATCACGTATTTCCATGCACTTTTTCCAGAAAACTATCTAAATCGACATTCTTCAGCAGCATCTCTTCAGAATTCACTTCCTTCTTCTTCTTTAGCGTTTTATCAACCGCAAGTTCACTTCTTTTCCTTTTCCTAAAACAAGAGTTAAAAGTTACAGCAATTAGGTTTGCAAAACATAAACATTTACCTGCTGTCACTACTAGCAGGTTCATCATCCACAATTCTTTCACTTCCAACCAACGCATAGTTCATTAAATCATCATCTATAGGAGCCTTTTTTTCTTGCTCAGGAATAGTTTCATGTTCCATTTCTTTGCTACTTAAACCTTCCTTCCTCTCACTCTCAATGGAACTCGCACTATTCAACTCTGAAGGCGACTTTTCATTAATGTTTGCTTGTATTTCATGCTGAATACTTTTCGAATAAACAGCTGGTTTAATTATCCGATTTGAAAGAATGTTCAAAGGTTTACGAGGAGATTTTCTTTTGGTTTCACATTTAACTGGTAATTCAAACAAAAATTCCATTGGAGTAACAGTCAGTAAAATTTCCATATCGGCGTCAATTGGAGCTACATAAATATTTGCAGAAAATTGTTTCTTCAAAATTTCGCGATTGGTTTGTGGTGATTTGAGTTTAACCTTATGTTGCTCATCATGAGTCATCGTTATTACTGTGTTATCCAACAATACCAGAGTAAATTCTTCACTATCTGCAACATCTGAATTTTCTGATGCAGTTGGCAAGTTGTTGGTGTCAACAGATTTTGACATAGGATTTTTTAAATCAACCTCGCTATTGGTTGTGGTATCTTTTGGATCATCTACAGTCTTGGACTTGTCTACTACTGCTTCTGGCTTTTCAATTACAACAGAAATTGAAGATTGATCAGATTTACTTTCCGACACAGTGATGTCCATTGGGGTGTCGTCCAAATCCTCTTCATCAGAACTAATATGGAGTTGCACTGATTTTCTTTTGACCACTACTTTTGCACTTATTTCACCATTTGATTTATTTTTACGTTCACTCAAGTTTGGTTTTTTTGCTTTACTATTTGATGTGCTTTTGCGAACCGCGGGCTTCTTTCTCTTTGGTGTGGCGTTACTCTTATTAGAAAGTCGTCGATTTTTCAATACTGCTGCCAATATGCTGTTACCAGGTGTAGCTTTGGATTTAAAGTTATCACCTTTAACACTGTTAATCATTCGTTGACGTTTTGCTTCAAGTTCATTTTTATGATTCGCCAGTTGGCTCTTTGAAGTTTCACTTTTATCAGATTCCTTGCTTCTATTTCGTACTTCCCTTTTAGTTTCAACATTGGTAATAACCGGTTTTCTGGATCGTAATGAATATGGATTTGTGTGTGGTGGTGGAATTACTTCTTCTTCAGTGTCATCACTACTGCTGCTACTACTACTGCTGCTGCTACTACTATTACTGCTGCTGGCAATAGATGACTGGATCAATTTCAAATCTTTCTTTGCAATTAAATGATCACGATATGGTACAGATTTTTGTTTAACCAATTTTGGTACTACCAGCTCCGTTTTGGAAGTAGGAGCAGCTTGCTTATTTTCTAATTTTGCTGTAAGTATAAAAATAGTAGTCTGGAATACAAAGGAATAAATAAAAATTTAACTAACCTGTAGCATCAGCCTTAGTGTTTGTTTCTAGAGATTTTTCAGCATCTTTATCCTTTTCTAAACTCTTGCATTCTTCCAATTTCTTGCAATCTTCCAATTTCTTGCAATCTTCCAATCTCTTGCATTCTTTAATCAAGCATTCCATTGATTTATTTTGTTCAGTATCAGAAGGTTGATAGTAAGAACTACAAGTGGAATAATCTGTAGGGCGACTAGGAAATGGTGAATTTTCCTGTGCAGGAGTAAAGGGAAAGTTAGGTGTTATTGGAAAATTTGGTGTAGGAATGGAACCTAGGTCCATATCGTTAAATTGGGACATAATTGCTTTAGTAAATGGAGTTTGATCATTAGAAATAGTGTAAGTGCCAGGAGTTATAGGACAACCGAGCAAAGATGGTGATTTCATTGGAGTTTCTAATAATGGCAGTAAGTCACGTTTTGCTCCCAGCAAAGGCATGTTTGAAGACATTGCTGATAATTCTGGAGTGATCAATGGTTCTAAAAATGTTATTAATTGTTAGAAACTAAAATTATTCACAAGTGACAATACAATGTAACCACTTATAATGGACGAAGTTTTACAGCAAATTCGTGTTATCAATGAAATAAAATATGGTTAAAATGAATTCTTGCTGATAATGTGATAATGCAGTAATAATTTGGTACTTGGAAGTCCATTATAAGCAGATTACAGTGTATTTGACAGTAAATAAGTACATAACTATTGCATTAAATACAGTGGAATATCAGTTAGTATCACACTATAGTATGGAACCATTCAATAAAATCATCACTAAATATTAAAAAATTGTTATTAACATAATATTATTCTAACTCCATTTCTCTATTTTGCGGATAAATAATATACTACAAATTAATGTAAAATTTTACTTATTATATTTATGTAAAAATATTATATTTCAGCTCCAGTAAAAAAAATTCTATTAGGTTTGTTCCAACAAAACGTACAATGTACGGTCACGCTCATGCATAATAGGTAAAAATCACGCGCAATGGTCACCGTACATTGTACGGTTTCTTGACTACATATTACATTTTTTAAACTTTTTTTTGCATGTAATATTAATTTAAAATATACAGGGTGTCCCCGCACTCACTTTACATAACTTAGGTGGTGATAGATGACACTTTTCTAAGAACAATATTTAACAAAAATTTTTTTCTAAATTCAAACCCTCGAGAGTTAGGCCTCTTTAAAGCATTTTTTTTAATTTCCACCTTCACGTGGCCATAGCCCCGAAAATATTGATTTTTCAGTAAAAATGGTTTAGTGATTTTTTAAAGAGCGTGAAATAATCTACAAGCTAGATTCTAACATTTTATTGTCTAAACTCAATGGATTTCGAGTTATGAATTAAATTAAGTTAAAAAATGTCGAAAAATTTGAGCTTTCCTTTTTTTTGGTTTTTTTCAATAACCTGTATCTTTTAAACGAAACATTTTACAAAAAATCTGACGCCCCATTCCGGATAGGAAATTTAACGGACTACAACTTTTGTCTAGTAAAAATTTTTGAGAAACCAATCCATTTCACAGAAAATCACAAAATAATAACCAAGGTAGCTACAAAACAAAAAATTAAATTCGCAAAATTTTTATTTTTTTTTGAAAAATTATTTTATTAATTAATTTTAAACTATTAGATTATTTAAGTAAATGTTGAAAATGACCACCCTCATTTTCAATACACAGTCGTGATCGTTTTAAAAGATGTTTGTCGAAAAAAATTGAAAAAAGTCGATTTTTCGACACTTTTAATCGCAGAAATTCGATTTTTTGACACTTTCACACTCAACGATCGACCAAAATTGGCCTCGTAATCGACCGGTCGACCCTTCGACCTTGTTGACCGCCCCTGGTATAGTGGCTCTTAACAAGAAAGGAAGTGTTATAAATAATACTATAAAACATCTTTTAAAACGATCACGATTGTGTATTGAAAATGAGGGCGGTCATTTTCAACATTTACTTAAATAATCTAATAGTTTAAAATTAATTAATAAAATAATTTTTCAAAAAAAATAAAAATTTTGCGAATTTAATTTGTTTTTTTCAGCTACCTTGTTTATTATTTTCTGTAAAATGGATTGGTTTCTCAAAAATTTTTACTAAACAAAAGTTGTAGTCCGTTAAATTTCCTATCCGGAATGGGGCGTCAGATTTTTTGTAAAATCTTTCGTTTAAAAGTTACAGGGTTTTGAAAAAAACCAAAAAAAAGAAAAAGCTCAAATTTTTCGACATTTTTTAATTTACTTTAATTCATAACTCGAGAGCCGTTGATTTTAGACAATAAAAGGTTTAAATCTAGTTTGTAGATTATTTCACGCTCTTGAAAAAAGCTCTATACCACTTTTACTGAAAAATCAATATTTTCGGGGCTTATGGCCAGGAATTAAAAAAAATGCTTTAAAGAGGCCTAACTCTCGAGGGTTTGAATTTAGAAAAAATTTTTTGTTAAATATTGTTCTTAGAAAAGTGTCCTCTATCACCACCTAAGTTATGTAAAGTGAGTGCGGGGACACCCTGTATAAATACCATGTATAATATACAAATTCTTTGGTACATTAAAAAGGGTCAGGCCACTCCAGAATTTTCAATAAATCGTATTTTTTTTTTTTGCTTACAGCCTTGAAGCTTTAAGAAAAGAATTCCTACATAGCCCGCAAAAATCTGAAAGAGAGGTCATTTACGAAAGTTTGCTAAGGCACTCAACTGCACATTAGCTTTAGTTTTATTTAATTGTAGTGGTAGTTTAAACAGATTTTAGTTAAGTAGATAATCTCCATGGATAAAATACTTCAAACTAAATTTTCGACTGCTCCTATTACTCTTAAAAAAATTCCCGAAATTAGCCTCTCTTCTTAAGATCTGGAGTGGCCTTACCCCTTAATTTGTTAATTAATTATATACTCGCTTCACTTTTACCCAATTTTTTCTGTTATTTGCCCTATATTGCATTTTAATTATAATGAGACTTTAATACATTATCATATCACCAACTAAAACCACTATTGAATAATTAATAACCACTACTAACATTTTGTTTTAGAGCCGATCTATTCATCTCTTTGTAAAGCACCAAGTTACTATCTGTCTGATAAGTAACAAGTTTCCTGTAAAACCTTAACCGTGCCCTATATTTGCAAGACAGAAGTTGCTTATTGGGGGTGAATAAACGTTTACGAACCCGTAACGCTATTAGATGCTTTACGAGGAGATGAATAGATCTGCCCTTAATTGAAATTTTCTTTCATACTAAAAATGCAAACTTTAAAAAACCAGATACTAAAGCTAAGCAGAATAAAGCTACAAGTCACCCATTGACTCGTTTATGTATAAAATTCAATTCATTCAAATTTAAATATCAATTTAGAACTTAATTTTCTTAAAATTCATCTTACTACTTTTTTAAATTTGAACTGGGAATCATATTCAGTATAATAATTGCTTACGTAAATAAACCACAACCTAAACTAATACCCAACAAAAGCGTTAAATTCAAATTACTTGTGAACTTACCCAGATCTTCAGCCTTATGATCAGATGAACGACTTTCTAAGTTTCGTTTAGTTGGACATAACTTCGATGGGGATAGAATTAACTTATGTCCTTCATCTATCACTTTGCAAGACTTAATTTTTGTAATGCTTGTCAAAACAATTTCATCTGAGTTAAAACTGTTTGCAGTAACATTCTGCATATTACACTTATTTTTTATTTTAGATTTATTACTTGTTCTTAATTTTAAGTTGTGTTTTTCCGCCAAAACTAAATTATTGATTGTAGTTTCACTCTCAGTGCACACATTTTCCGACAAGACTTTATCCTCATCAATTACTTTCTTTGCACTTTTTGTCAATCGTTCGCGTCTTTTAGATGCATTTACCCCTTTACCCGATTGTTCGACTTTAGCACTTTCATTTATATTATTTAATTTTGATTTTTCAGGAGCTGGAGTATCTACTTCACTTACTACAACCACCGCCTCATCAGTCTTAGAATTTTCCGTCACACTAACGTCTTTAACATGTTCTTCTTTCAAGTTTGTTTGTGTTTTTGGGGACTTTTGGGGACTTTTTTGGGAATCAATTAAGTTGGCAAATTTGGCTTCATCATCCGCTTTAGTTCCTATATCAGCAAGAGCCAACTCAAAATCTTCTTCAGTGTCATTTAAATTTACTTTACTTTGTTTTTTCTTGGCATGTGGTTTTGCTGAACTTTTACGTCGAATTCTTTTAGTTGGTTTCTCAGGTTCTGTTACACTCATCATAGATCTTAAATCGGCATCCCAACTAGGGTGCAAGGAAACGATGGGGGTATTTTCATTTTCAGGTAATTTTTCAACTGGTTCTTTGGATTCTGAAGTCAAATCTATCGTATTGCTAGTATGATTGTCTTCGAGAATATTAAGAAGTTTTTCATTATCATTATCACTAAGAGTAGATGTAGCAGGAGGTTTACTCTTGTTAGTCTTTTGTTCACTAGGTAACACTTTAGCTGATTTTGGAGATTCACCAGAATGACGTGGAGAATATACAATTTCCGCATTAGTAAACTTTAACTGTCGAACGTGAGAACCATTTCGTGGAGTTGTACGATTTTTCTTCTCTGTACTACTTCCAACGGTTGATTTTGGAGTTAATATAGGCGGCAAGGAACGAGATTTTGAAGCGTTAATTGGTTCTGATGTATTTGAAGAGGGTGCTGCTGAAGCTGGTAGTTCGAAACTAACACTTGCTTTAGGTGGTTCTACAGATGCTGAGGCCTGTTTTACAATCGAATGTTTCCGTTTTGCCTTTGATTTTGATTTTATGTTAGGAGAAGCCTTTTTGCCTTTTGAATCGCATGAGTCGTCCCTGTATATGGTTATTATTTGACCTCTTGGTACAGGTGTATCAGGTTTAGGTTTCAATTTGACCAGACGATTTTGAGGCTGGGAATTGACTGTAGATAGAAGAAAACATTTTAGAAGATATTTTATAAAAGAGAGGATTTAATCTGCAATATTCATTGGAAATATGTAAACAACAGAACATAGGAATAAAAAGTAACAAAGAAATGTTTGTATTTAAAAAAAAAGCAACAGAAAGGGAAGAATTGAAGAAAATATTCTGAGAAATGCAAGTGCAGAGAAAACAAAATGTAACTAATAAGAACTAAAATAAAAATTAAGGAACAAGGAAATGAAATAAAAAAGAACGGAAAATGGGAACAAAAAAAAACAATAAATGTACAAGAACTAAATTAAAACAATAATATTGAACATCTGCTGATAGCTAAGAATAATAATATAAATTGATTTTTATTATTGTGTTTAATTGACTAGATAATTTTTAGATTTGAAAAATCAAAATAAAAAACATGAGAAGAAATAACATTATAATGAAACATGAAATAATTGAAGGGATTAAATGAAAGAATTACAAAAATATAGGTCGTCAAACAAGAAGTTAGTTAGTCGTCTAAGAATAATATGCCTCCTTTTTTATAACGGGATTTTGGGTTTGAGAACGTTAACTGGACCCAGAAGATATTGCAATTTTAAGTAATAAAAAAACGGGATCTTATAGATAACATTAAAATGAAGCATTGGGGGAACGTCAAATATAGATTAATTTAGGCAATAATTGATTGTAAAATTCGATATTTCAAGTTTGACTTGTCCCAATTGCTGCATTCTGTTGACGGTACGTACGCTCGATGTAAATACTTACAACAAGGCTTAGTAAGTATTTTTAAATATCCGCTAAGAGGCACATGAAGGGTATAGTTGGTTATAAACTGCGTTTTATGAGTTCAAATTCCGTAAGTGAAGTATTGATTTTTTTCAATTAGTATTTATGCACAGAAATGTATCCTTTTCTTTATTAAAGTTTGTTTTGGACTATAACAGGAGTTTTTATTGTGTGAGCAATTCACACTAATGGTGCTTCATTTATTTTTATGGATAAAAGTTATAATTTTGAGTCTGTCTTTAGCTAGGCAATACAAGTAAAATAATTTTATTTTTTCATAATAGCGGTTGTCAAGGACAAAAATAGGATGTAAGTAGTTGTTTAGCTTTTAGCCCCATTACTGTTTTATTTTTAACTAAAATTTTACCCTAAAAATAGAAATAAAAACTGACCATGCAGTACAACAGTTTCCACAGGTCTTAATAATATTCTTTTGTTTTTCCTATAAAAGTTTTTATAAAGTTTATTACTTTTTTAATCTATTACTAGCCAAATGTACAATTTTGCTCAATTGAACAAAATGTTGTTCCATTTGGGAGTTTTTAGTGAGATGAGTACTGATATAACGCAAATACTGGACCACAAGGGCAAACTTTTGAAAATATAATACTGATTTTTATATACATACTGTAAGGTTGCCAATTTTCCAATGTGACAGGGTAGGACATCGAATTTATTTCTAAAACAGGAAGGTTAAAATTTCTAAACTGATAAATTCAAATGACCCATTGAAAATCAAAACATCATTTTACGACCAAGTAAGGAGGATATTGTGGGCTAAAGGACGATTGTCCTACAAAAAGGAAAATAACTCTTTAAATATTTAGGAGGATCAAATTATGAAATAAATCTCTGGGTGGGCTGTAACTCTGGCAACCAATTGATTAACAAAACAAGTACAAGTTCCTTTTTGTAGATAATTTAGTCTACTTGCCATTTTGCTCCAAAATGAGGCCAAATTGATATAATTCAGAAATATGCATAAAAACGACGGTCAAATTAGGAGGAGCTAGACCATGCAAAATTAGTATGTTCCTTTATAGCAGAGTTTCTTAACCTGGGGTCCATGGACCCCTAAGGGGTCCGTGTAATGATCGCCGGGGATCCATGGCGAGCCTGTCTAACATAATGCGACTGGAACTATATGAATATATGTAAAGTTCGCAAACAATAAAACCTGGTAAAAGTTCAATTTTGTTTTTATCTTTTCGGAAGGGGTCCATGAGTTTTTTGAAATTTTGAAAGGGGTCCATGACTACAAAAAGGTTAAGAAACCCTGCTTTATAGGTAGAAATTTATTCTAGCTTGCCCATAATTTGTCAACTGGTCTATATTTAATAAAAAATAAATATTTTTATCCCATTTTGAATTATTTCAGGCTGACCATGATAAATACAATAAAATTAAAAATGAACTTACCATATGGCACAACTGCAGTCGGCTGAACATTTGTTACTTCCTGATTATCACAAATTATCATAGGTATGTTCACAAGTTCCTGGTTAGTTATACTGAATTGGGCTGGTTCTGGATTGCTTTCAAAATACAGCACATTGGAGGTTAAAAAATTTGGTGTTGCATTATTATTTGACTGCAGCATCACGGCATTATAAAATAGAGGGTTTCCAGTTGTTGGTTGTGTAACAAATGTGGGAGTCTCTAATACCACATTACTGCAAACCTCATTAGAAATTAATTCTGCTTGTGGTGTTGGATGTGAAGAGGTATCGGAAGTTGAAGAGGCAGCGATAATCGACTGTATTGCATCTTCATTTTGTTCATCTATTATGCCACCTTCAACTGGCTTAGGATAAATTTTTCTGTTACTACGTAACCTTTTTTTAATAGATTCTGCTGAATGCGTGGATTTAGTCTTCATTGGTGTTAAATGTCCTTTTGGTTCCCGATTTACCCCACTAAAATATTTGCCTTAACAATAAAGTCTAAAAGAATAAGGAATCTTACTCAAACTCTTCAAATCCATTAGTATCAACAGTTCCATCTTCATTTGAAGGCCTGGTCATATCATTCAACACCTTTACCATGGCTGGATTTTCCACAAATTTTTGTGCAATTGCATTAATTTTATTTTGATTCATCTCATTTCCAATGGTTGAATTGTGAACTTCCTCTACTGACTTGTCAGTTACTTCCTTGTTAATACTTTCAGTTAACTTTTCAATCAAACCGCTATTATTTAGGAAAGTCTGAGCCAGTAACTAAAATATAATTTCATTACAATTATTTTATGTATTCAGTAACTGGTAAATGATTACTACTTCATCGAGATTCATTTCATCATCCTCATTAGAACTTCTGCTTGTTTTTTGTGGACTAGAAGTAACATAGCTTTGGCCCCCCAAATTTGGTTCAACTTCATTAAAAATATTTGCATCCTCAAGCCTAAAAATATGCAGGTTGTTAAAATTACCCTCATCCATAATTACAGTCAATTTCCCCCTGGGTTAATGAATTGCCACCATTAACAAAAAAAACACTAAGGTGACAGGCACATATGAAGGAAAGCCTAGCAAGTCTATGCTCATAGAACCAAATAGTGTCAAGTACATTTGAACCTGATGCAGATGGTAACACAACATGGTCCTAATTAAAAGGATTGACAATATGCAAAACAGAAAGAAATAAAAAATCATATAGCAACATTGAATCTTATTTTAATGGTCTACCAGGCAAAAGTGGGCTAACTTCAAAACATTTGATGGTGTATCAAGTTGTTTACTTACCTATCACCGTCTTCATTGGGAGTACTTGTTACAGCATCACTGTCAGTTAATAAATATTGCAACTGTTTTGTCAATGGGGTCCTGGTACCTTGTTCTTTAAAGTAGTCTGTGCATTCCAAATGTTTTTGAACTAAAAATTTACAATATAAAAAAATCATAAGAATTCAATCACGTCTCACAATGCAACATACTTATGGTATACACAGTTTCGTACTCGATTAAAAAATCAATCAAAGTCATGCCGTTAACCCTCGTATAAAATTTCATTTCGTTCCTTCTCATATCTTGCAAGTGTGGACTGCAGAGTAACATTTCCTCGTAGGCCCTTGTCAATTTTTCTTCCTTCAGATAACCTATAATTTTAAATATAAAATTATTTAACAGCAATCGTAAACTGCAGAATCAAAGAAGTATTAAAATAGATCATATTCTAAATTAACACATTCGAAACTTAACAAGTGATGAATGCATTCCTCAGATAAAATTAGCGCCAAAATTCTTAACTTACCTAAAACAAGTCTCGCAATATTTTTCGAGCCAAACTCCATTTTGAATGTTTTATTAATAAAATGTTCTTTATTTTAAAACAATCCGCCCGTTAAAAATTAAGGACATAAACCAAGAATTAACAGGTAGTATGAGAAACAACGGAAAACGCATTATTTGTTTCTTACGATGTCAGCGAAAACGGTGTAAAAATTAACGAAGTAAGCTATGGATATCTCCAGATGCGCACGCGTTGTTTTACCAAACTGTCACTTTCAAAAAATTTGTAAACAAAAACTCGAAAAAATCGGCACTAACTTGTTCGTTCTTACAAAAAAAAAAAACAACTGAAATTAGCTAGAGAAATAAATCGACTTCTTTTACTACTCGGTGTTAATATTCAAGATTCAACGGTGTGGTTATTTTGCTTACGATCAGGCCCAAGCCAAGAACACAAGATTACCATAACAATATACAGAGTAAGTAATTTCTGTGAAATAATACTTTTAAACGGAACTATAGATAGCGCTACCAGGCCCGGGATCACGGGGTTTGCTCACGCGCCCCTGCAAAGGCTGCAATGAACAGTGTTGTCAGATTTTAGAAACATGTGGCGCCAACTCGTGACTGAAAAAACTCCCAAAAGGGCAACTAATTTTTCACTTGCCGCCAAAATTAAAATTTAATATCCAAAATAAAATTAAAATTTATTATTAGCTTGCTCAGTTTGGGATTCAACATTTTAGAATGAAATCACGAAAACATATCCTTACTTGGTTCAAAATTTCAACATAGATTGCTGGTATGAAAATTTGCTCTTACAAGCATTATTGCATTCAAGCAAGTCCATAGTTAGACTTTGGTCATGCAGGGGGGGGGGGTAAATAAATAAATAATAATTTTTTAGAATCACTTATAACATGGGGGTGAACCCCACCTCTTATATACGGCCCTGCATTCAAGAGATTTAATGACATATCATTTCGTAATTTAGACTTAATAATGATTAATACTTTTTTTTTATTAACTCATCAGACGTACAAGCAATCTATCATAACATATTCATAAGGTTTATATTTAACATATTGGAAGTAGTAGAATGAATTTGTTCCTTAGTGACTAGGAGGACCCAAAATCTCCCACAATAAATGTGAAGGGAGAACGCGTGACACCCAATTCCAACAATTGACACCAACATAGAACCGAACAAGTGAATATTCGTTTCTGCATATTAGCCACTCCTAACCACTATGATTAGTAGAATGTTATGCTCACCCACTTAACACTTATCAGTTATCATTTAACACTTAAGAGGATTAACCAATAAAATTATGTATTGCCATTTATTTTAACCGTTATTTATCTAATTACTGGTTAATTCTCTTGTTCAGTGATAATCACTAATAAGTGTTAAGTGAGTGAGCATAATTCGACCATAACATCATCATTTATCAAAATCATAACAATATAGTTACAATAATGTTTGAATCTATTTGATAGGTCTTTGGGTACCTACATCTACGCAACCTACGCACCTTATTGACTATTGACATTTTCGGTAAACAATTCCAATGCAAGTGTGTTAGGGAGAGCACTTGAGCAGTAGTCTATCGCGCTGAAACTATCGATCACTTCTTTAATTGTGGGTAGTGGTAGAGTGAATTTTTTCCTCAGTGGTTGGCACATGACTGGGGCTTGCGCGGCAAATGTGGAGGGAGACACCCAATTCCACCAATTGACACAAATATAGAAACGAAATGACAAATATTCGTTTCTACACATTAGCCACTCCCAACCACTAAGGAAAAAATTCACTCTATATCATGGAGCATTGCAGTCATAGGCGCAACTAGGGGGGAGCTGGGGGGAGCTAAGCCCCCCAAAATTCAAGTTAGCCCCCCCAAAATATCCCAATTTTTCGTTATTTTTACCCCCTCCCTTAAAAAAATTGTTTGAAAACATTTTTTAGCCCCCCCAAACTTTTAACCCTAGTTGCGCCAGTTGCAGTGTTTGGTTTTCTTTATTTTGCAATCTTTGCAGAATACTAAGATTCGAATTTGCTGCTGAGCCCCAGAGCTGAGGCTATAGGTCCAGACTGGTTTAAGTTACTCTCTATTATCAATTGGGACTCCCTACCCCTAAACCAGTACATCTGTCTGAATTTCTACCCCAGCTGTTTCCTTTTTGTGAATATTATGCTTTCGCCTATGAGTCTTCTGCCCAGATACATTCCCAAATATTTAGCTTCCTCTGCCCGCAGTATCTGATTATCATTGAGTTTAACAGGTCGACAGATATCTCTTCTGAGGGTAAAAGTAACATTTTACCGCCATAATGGCGGTCTCATCCGGAAAGGTGGCAAATGTTGTGGTCTCCATTGTTGGCAAGTCATAGATAAATATTAGGGACCGTAACCGTAGAATCATGTAACTTGGAACAGTACTCTAACTTGGAACAAAACTTACCTTTTTTATACTTACTTACAAATTGTTTACTTGTTCTTGCAGAGACAAATTGTCTTATTAGTGGCGTAACCAGAACCTTATTTGGAGGCGGGCCACGCCACCGGCAATTTTTTTTTTTAAAGAATGGGCGTTGTCTAACTGCGTATCTCCGATAGCCATACGCAGCGCCATCTTTCATGGCCACTCTATCGATTCTATGAGCATATAATTTAAGCCCCCTTCCCGCAAAATTTACTAATGAGCCTCCTTCAAAAACGTTTTTGTGTAATTAATTAAAAGGCCTCTGCTTTTCAAAGCAGCTTTTTAGCAGAGGACAAACGAAGCTGGTAACAACAGATATTTCAATGCAAATATCCAAGCAGGTAAGCCGGTTTCGGCAACCAGCGTTTACTATGTACGTAGCCTAATTTCGCATAATAATAAGTAGGAAGCAAGGTATATTAGTAAAAATCAGTTTTGAACTCAAATTTTTTTTATTATTAACAAAATTTAATAAAAATTCATTGTACAAATTATCAGAATATCGATATTATTGTAAAATTTTGTAAGATAACGTAGGAAATGTTTTAAGTCTCATTATTTCAAGTTCTGTTTGCAACAGCAAAATATCGCTGTGATTCTTCTGAATTTTCGAAATGAGCCGGGCCCTCTTCAACAAAATATGCATTCTAAAAATAACAAAATAAAACATATTTTTTGAAAATATTACAAAGTAATACCTCATTTTGATAATATTTTTCTCTTTTTCTTCTAAAGCAAAATCTCTCTCTAATTGGTACTCGCAAACATCTACATTTACGCTGGCAATTTCTTCATCAAGTTTACCATTTTCTTTCTTCAAAACGTTTATTTTTTGTTGAAGTTCTTTTACTCTATTTTTCTTGTCGTCAATAATTCTTTGGTACGACATTTTTATTATTTCGACTTCTTCTTCGAAAGACGTTACTTTATCTGGAGACTGACCCCTTGCTTTAAATTTGAGGTAACTTTGAAGATCCTTGGTAAGCTAAAATTTAAAACTCAATGTTGTTTGTAATATTTCCTTAAAGTAATAAGTATACATTTATCGAATCTATATCCACTAAATAACTCTTGAGATCTTCAATTTGCATTCTTAAGCGACGATGTTGCCATTCCATAATAAGAATACCCCTACGGAAGCTCATTGTTTCTTTCATTGCTTTTATTTTTCTTCGACCTCCTCGCTAAAAAATTATGAAGTACTGAAGAATTATATAACACAGAACATTTTGGCCAACACACACCAAAACAACTTTGTTAATTATTTCGACATCTTTTCTATTAATTATGACGGCGTCATAAAAATCAGAAATTTTTCCATTTCTAGGTAATTCTACTATTCCTCCTCGTAAAACCAATTGCATTTCGATATCGTGAAAATGGTTCAACTTATCATTTCTAACTTGATCCAGCTCTATCAATAACTTTAGTTCCTTCTCCTTCTTGCTGTTCAGCAATTTAGTGAAAGTGGAAATCGTTTCTACTGCTTCTGCTATTTCCATAGACGCAGCTTTTACCTACAAATATAATAACAATCCGTTCTAATATTGACATTTAATTGTGCGATTGCCTACTTTCAATTCGTTTTCAATTTTAAATCTTCTGTGTTTACAAACTAATGCATAGGCGGCTTCGTCCACTGCAGGAGGAACATTTACGTATTGATCCAACGTATCTAAGGATTTTAAAAAATCCAAACAGTCTGGTGTCAATATAATCGATCTTTCTTGCGTTACTACAGCTTTTGCAACTTCCAGTGTCAAAACTATAGAATTTACATTTCGCATTGTTACTTTAGGTCGTCGTCTGAAAGGTAAATTACACAAAATGATAATAATTAATAGCTTACAATTTTTTTAGTATTGTAATGTTTTACATTATGAATTCCCAAATAGTACATATAGATAAGGTGCAAGTTGGCAAGTTCTATCCATCTGGGTTGTTTCTAGATGAATTTTAGAACCGTGATGAGTTTGAAAATTTTTATATATTGACTTTTAAAAAATTAACTTCGTGCCTTTATTCGGACTCATCAATTAAATGTGTTTTATTTGCTCTGCACCACGTGAAACATTCTATGAAGTGAGGTGGTATAATTGCAAGATTAAGCTATGTGAGAAAGGTGGCCACCGATGTAATTAGGCTTAGAAATTATTTTAGACTGGATGAAAAGGCCGTCCATGGACGGGCAGCCTAGTAAACTCGATTTCATGGGAGGTAATTTTTAGGTTGGTAAAAGTTGGAGTAATTAGGTTTTATGAACTTTCGGGAACTTCCTGGCTTTTTATTTATAACATTAAGAAGATTTTGGTGAGATTTTTTAAATGTGGGGGGAAATTTAAAAGTTAGTTGCAATAGTATAATATTACGATGACTAAATTACTTACTTGCATAATTTAACTGATTGTTCCTGAACAACCGGAGTCGCATCAATGAAGTCCCTTTTGAATGCCTTGTCCACTAATTTATCTTTGGCTGCAAAAGAATCATTATAACTGCGCAATTCCTGCAAGGTTTCATTAAGCGAAATAAGTAATGCATGTATTGCTTCTATTTCACGTGAAGTACTTTCTATTTGCTGCCTAAAATATACAAATATTTTTTATTTTTCCATTTTCATTAATGCATAACAGTTTACAAAGTCTCTGATTCTTTTTTGTTCATAATATTCGTTTTTAAGTTCTTGAGTTGCCAACGACACAACTTCAGATGTTCTTGTCTAAGTCCCGAATCGATTTGAATTTTCACCAAAAGGAAGTCTGCTAAACGATTGTTAAATTTTTTAACTCCGTCTCGTAAATTATTAGTGACTCGTCCGTATTCTCCTTCCAACAATTTTTTGTATCTTTCCCTTTCGCTGTTCAAAAATTTTACTTCTTCTTGGTAAGCCATTTCACCACGTATTTCTTCTTCATTGTACTCTTCGGGTTGTTTTTCTAACTAACAATTATTTACAGTGTGTTTTATTTGTTTGGAAGCCATTTAAAATATGGCTTACCATAAATTTGGGTATCGGTACATCTTTTCGCAATTCGTCCTCCCATCTAACTTCCAAAACACCATTCATCATTGCCATCAATGCTCGTTCCCGAAAATCGTCGGCCAATAAAAGTAAACGTATTCTCTCTTCTTCAGCTGCGATTGCATCCAATATAGCTTGCTCGCTTGGTGAAATATATGGAGTTATACCAACCTAAATGAAACAAAAAAAACATCAAGAAGTGAAAAATAAAATTGTACACTTACTTCTTTATTATCCACTATTAAGATTGTTTCGGGATGCTCTAAAGCTGTCCAGCAAGGATCGTCCACAATAATGTCAATTTTATTAACAGAAAAATAGTTTAATTCTGACAAAATGTGTCTCAATCTTGCATTTCTTTCAAGTACCATGGCCATCTCTCTATCTTTATTAGCCATCATTTCTCCAAACTTCTTGTTTAGATACAATCTAAGTTTTTGGGTTTCAACCTGATAATCACAGAATACACACTATTTAAGTTTTCTGTTACAAGTACTACGTACATAAAATAGTACTCGCCATGGTACTTTGCTGTTACGCAATTCTAACCTAACAAGCACAAAACAGGTGTGAGATGCTGCAACACCAAAGTTTCATGACAAGGAGTGTATAGGAAGTTAATGAAACATACCATAGATAAAATAGTTTCAAACTTGATTTGCAAGAAAGTTTGAGTTTGTTCTTGTGTGTAGTGATATTCATCTAATTCAACAAATAAATGTGTAACGGCACCATTAAATGCCGTTATTTGATCCAAGTCTACTACTTTTTCTTCCATTTCTTCTTCTTCTTCTAATAAATCTAATATATTAGGTCCTTGTTCTGTTTCAGTTATTTTTGGAATTTCGCCTAACTGTAGGTTTAATTCGCTAAAAGTAGAAACACCTAACATAACAATTCGTTCATAAATTTCCTATAATTCACCTTGTAGTTTTAGGAACCCACGGCTGAAAACTATCATCAGTCGATAATTGAATTTCCAATTTGCGATATTCATCGACGCGCTTTAAATTTTGGTCCAGAGTTTCTTGGAGTGGCAGTAATACATAATTATCTACCTGGAAGTTTGAAAATATTCCGCATATACTTTGTCCTAGTACCGACATAGAATCCCAACAAAAGTATTTGAGCCACTGTGTTACTTTATCTTGGGCGAGGATCAGCGCTTCCAAATACATTTTCGTTCTTTGACATTCGTCTTGAGATTGCCTAATTTTGTCTTCTTTAAGATCGACGTCTAAGTTAAACTCTTGGAGGTCGAGTTTTTCGTTATCCGGTCCTTCTATATTTGCTGTTAGTAAACGACCAAGTTCAGCTTTAATTGATTTAAATTCTGCCAAAATGCTCTCTCTTTTTATTCTACAAGCCAATTCTTCCCTTTTTGTTGTTTCCAATTGAACATACTCTGACCATGTCTTTTTGGCCAATTCACCTAAACATCGATTGTGAATTATTAAACTTTTTACCGAAATGAGTTACATTACCTCTTGGAGTGAACCCAATAGTTCGTCTAGTAAACATTGCTATTAATTTGGGGCTATTTAATAATTCACGTAGCTGTTCTTGCTTTTGTGTGTTTATTTCCGTGTCGGTTAACGAAGTACACACTAATGTGTTATCTCTTCCCAACGATACGACATATTTTCTAAGAGGATCTACATAAGCTTTTAGAACTCCTCCGTCGGTTCTATAATGAGGCATAACAACTCCGAAGTTTTTTTCAAAATCTGGGCTTCGTATTATTACCAGACCATCGTAGGCGTAAGTGATGGCATGGTGTTTATCAGTGTGTAATAAGATCTTTTTCATTTGGTGTTCAGTGTGAAATGCGTTTGTCAATCTTGCATATGGATCCTAATTAAATATATAAACGGAAGTCAAATTATTACAGAAATGATGACAATGAATCCCTAAGTGAGCATCAAGGCAATTACTTCATAGGTGTGGATTAATCAGACGGTAATAATCAAGCCAATAAGATAAAAATAATTAATTAATCAAGTGTGGACAGTCACAAGAAAGCGTAATGGGTCAGATCTCTAGGAAGTAGGAACAGGCTCCCATGCAATATGACCAAAGTGGCAAAAATGAGGTCAAGCAGGAACCCTACGATATATTTCCAAAAGGTATGGTCAGCAAAGTGAAATATAATATGTCGTACATCAAATAAACTAAAAACGACTTCACTGGTATCTGGCGTTGTCTAAAACACAAAAAGGAACAAATGGAAACCTTCATTGTAAGAAACTGATCTTCGGGGCTAGATTTAGGAAGCACCTACATCTCATTAATTGATAGGATGAACGAGGCAGAAGATATAATTACTAGTCTAAAGGAGGAGTCCACAAATGCCAATCAACTCCGCGAGCATATTATTGAAACTCTTCCAAGCGTTACCTCACGAGTTGAAGATATGGAGAATAGACTCGACAATGCAGGAATTAAAACCTTAGAGGCTAAGATTGATGTCTTAGAAAGTGATAATTCCTTATTAAAAGAAGAAATTCTTATGCTTAGGTCGTCTGTCGGGAACCTGGATGAGTTAAAGGAGTAGTATTATAGTAGACAGTGGCGTAACTACCAGTGTGCGCGGTGTACGAATGAACACGGCCCGTAAAATCTCAGGGGCCCGAGGCAATGTAAAGTAAAACATTCTTAAACAAGTGTAAAAAGTACCTGTGGAAGCCGGAAACGGACAATTCGGTAACAGGAATCCACCCGTCGAGCTTAGGTTAGTGTTAGGAAACGAATTTTTTAAATGAGAGGACTGTTAAAAGAGAGATCCGCCGGTGCCGAGTTGTTGTGTACCCTTTCCTGTGCTGGGGGGTATTCCCAACAAATTTTCTCCTGGACCTTCTGGTCTATGTTTTGCGGAAAATAAAAACTGCTCTTAAGACCTGGAGGGTCTGTGAGTATTTCCGTAAAGAAGCAACAAACAATCTTTTCAAAGCCAAATAAATACTTAGTTAACTTTGATCAATTCTCGTACCTAATTATTAAAAGCAATAAATATCGGTGCCATGGTTACCGATGATTCTCTTCAAACTTGACACATGGAACCATTGTAGGGACAAATGAATTTGGGGGTCTGGATTTATTGTAGAGAGTAAGATTAATTCACACGCACTTAGGCCTCTAATTCGGGCCCATTGTAATACCTCCGGTTTTCAGCGTCACCCCGATCCTGTCACTCTCCAAGCCACTCCAGCTGGGCTTGGAGAAATAAAATATTCCGTTTGGTATGTAAGCAACAAGAAGACAATTCAAGAATCAAACTTGCTTGGTTGTCAATTTTAAAAAGTCGGCTTGTTGCTTACGTATACCTGGGGGGTATTCCATACCCCCCAGACCCCCCGGTTTCACTCCCATTTCAGGGGAATAAATTTCTTTTGGTTTAACAATGTTTTAATTGATTTTTTAGTAAATTGATAATACTTAAGTTTTCAATTTTTTATGATGGATAAGCCCACTAAACAACCTAAAATATGAAGAAATTAGTGTGCAATGTATGGTCTGGGGAGGTATGGATAATGGCGTAAATAACGGAGGGGGCAGAGGGAGGAATGGTCCCCTTACTGTATTATTTTGGGACCAAATTTTGTTTTTAGAGACGGTCGGAGCATAATGGTCGAATAAGTTGACTGTGAACGCTAAATGCCCGGTTCGAATCCGGGTGAAGTAAGAACTTTATTCTGGCCGTCTCTCTGGTCCTCCAGGTTGGGGGTTCTATGTCGGGCTTTCTCCTCGTCTAGGTAAAAAATGTAAAATGCTAAACAAACCAAATGCCAATTTGCAAGGTTGGTAATTAGGTATCGGATAACGTCGCAAGACGTTTCAATACCGACTATATAATAATTTTGTTTTTAAATCGCAAAGCTCTTAATCGAGGGGTCCGTCAAAGTTTTTGCTCCCAGGTCTAAAATTTGAAGTTACGCCGCTGATAGTAGATGTCCGAAATCTAATGATCGTTGAAATGGAGAAGCAAAAGGTAACAATGTAGATCCCTGGTCCTGAGATGGACCTTACATCTGAGGAGCAAATCAATAAATATGGCTCTAGAGGGGCGGCAGCTGACAAGGATAAGAGCCAAGATGATCACTTCCAATTGGTCAAACGTAGGCGTAAAAGGGAAACAAGAAAAGAAGAACCTACAAAAACACAGGAGACAGTACCCATTGAAACCCAGCGGGCGGATTTGAGTCCGAAGCAAAGAACTCCTAAAAGAAGCTTGACCAAAATGAAAGTGAGGTGCCTTGCAGTGATATGTTAGTAATTGTTAGTTTTAGATGCTAGATGTTTACTTAAGTATTATCTTGCATCTTCCCCTCGGGAGAGTCGCTACGATTTCTTCTTTAATAGTGTGTTCACACATTGGAGCGCATGCCTATATCTGGTATATCTGGCATGCCTATATCTGGTTAGAAGTCAGGTATATGGAGGTTCCTAGTGATTTTACATACTATTATGTGTATCCATCGCATCAGGGTCCTAGGGTAGCTTAGGACATCGCCGCTAATGCGATTATATATCTCAAGAGGGGGTCCTTTAGCTAATCCATAAACGGGTCCACTATTAGATAGGACCTATAGTAGGGGGTCTATGGTTTTCCCTAGTTCCTATTTAACATTACAGAGTTGCAAATTCACGTAATGGCCTTAGATAGAGGGTTCCGATTTTACAGATCTTACTGAGGTCCCTACACTCATTACAAGTGAGGGACACTTTTTCGTCTAACATTCCAGCGAAGCCACGAACCCCTACGAATCCTTCCGCATGGTGGGAGAGAGTAAACAAGTCTATTCCCAGGGCACCCACCCCCGTAGTAGTTTTTGGTTTGAAACTAGACCCCGATTTCGTCTCAATGTTTCAAGGATGGTCCAGTAAAACACCCTTAGAGATTGCCATTTGCCATCTCAAGATCAAGCCAGTGCTTGGAGTCCACCGGGGTATTAGCCTTCCTGTCATACAAATATGAGTTAAGACCATACTCCTTTAGGTCTCCTGGTGTGTTTCCTCTCCTATTGGAGGGGACTTCCCATAACCTTTTGAGGGGGATCTCTGGGTTACAGGGTATGCTAACCATTAGGCTTCTGGCGACCATCGCCATCCTTTGGCCACATGAAAGTTTACGCTTGTTTGCTTTCCAAGTTTCGTGATAGGGTGTGGAATGCAGGCGAAACCTTCAGTGTGAAACACCCGGTGTTTCCATATCTGGTTCCTGTTTTTGTAGATCTGTTCAAGGTGTACCTTTCTTATCTCGACAAGTCAAGAGTCTGGGTACTTACCTTTTAGGATCCGAGTGGTTTTGAGAAGGTCACAGTGTGGGCATCTAGCCCTCTCTAGATCCCATCTCCTGCGCCCCTCATCCCTTCTGTTATAGAAGACCATTCGAGGGAAATAAAATAAAAACTGGAAAATAGCTCTTATGGCTTGCGGGTGACTAACTCCGCCAGCAAGAAGATTACAATTAAGATCAGGGGCGTATATCAATCAGAACCATGCATGATGGAACAAAGACGGCGATAGTCAACCTAGATGTGTTAGAGGCTATAACTATATTATAACTAGGTTTGACTAGGAAATGCAGAATTCATGGGGTGGTCACTTGCAGAAAATACTGGGCCGCTAATGATTGCAAAGGCGAGAACAGAACTGCCATATGCTGAAGGTGTTGTGAGCTTGGACACCATGCAGAACTTCGCAGCAATGAAGCGCACTGGGAAATCTGTGTTAGGCTTATTAGATTAGGCTATAATACAACTTTGACTGGTTTGGTGTAGCGGTTAGGGAGAGGAGCTATAGATCTAAATGTTATAGGTTCGAATCCCGATCGCTCCCAAATTTATATATGCCGTAAAAAGGATATTTCCGTAAATAAATAAACATAGAAATTTCAAACGTTTTAAGAAATTCAAATATTGAAAAACTTACCCCTCGTTTAGTTGTTAATTCGTTTAAACATTTGGTTGTTAAAGGTACCGCTAAGAAAACTCGATCACGATTGGGCTTAGTAGTTACATAAATTTTTGAATACATCTGCGTAGCGCTTTGTAATTGATATACTTTTACCTCCACGCCTGGTTTATCCCTAATTATGCAATATCTTGCAATTTTGTTTCCACAAAGATAAAGATCGGACGTAACGTAAATTACAAATAAACGCATACAAGTTCTTGAGGCTACCAGCATATAATCGCATATTTGCTGTTCTGCTTCGAATGTTGCTATAATGTTCATGGTGCTACCAGGAATGCCCTTAAAAAGATTTTAACATAATTAAATTTTAAATAAAGTTCACTAAAAAAAAAGCAAAATATTTGGATTATAAAATAATGGACAGCAGTAATACCTCGATGATAAAGAATTCACCAAGATCTGTGTTTGCACAAACAATTAATTTTCCAATTTCGGTGAAATAGACACTGTTCAAACTGTTTTTAGAAAGATTAAAGTAGGTCATGGTGGTTATTTCATTTGGATCAAAAATGGATAGCAATTCTAGTACACCGTGTTCATAACTCACACCAACGTATGGATATTCTGGATTTTCCTTTATTGCAAGAGCTTTTCCGTTCAGTATTTTCATGTCTTTCTGAAAATTGAACATACATGATGGATTAAAATTTGGAAAATAACATTTTTATACTTTTTCTCCAGTTGCAATTTCCCAGGAAGTTACTTCTTTATTGTGTTGCAACGTTACAAAGTACTCTCCTACAGGATAAATCATGCACATGTTGTCAAAGTGGCTCTCGTATTGCTTTACATAATTGAAATTATTTTCAGCTGGATTATATAACAATATTTCTCCATCAACCGAATTTCCAATCAATAAATCTCTGAAGTTGGATATAAGCTTTTTCATGAATATAAACGAGGTTGCAACCCAGTCGCAAATCCACTCTCCCATTTTCTTGTAATGCTGAAAATTTTGATTATTTTAAATTTTAAAATGAGTTAATTCAAATGCAATACCTTTATGATACCATCTGGACCAGAAATGACGAATCCAGCTTTATACCACGTAAATGATGTTGGATTATTTCCTTCGTATTCGGTTTCAGTCTCCCAAGCTATCACCCTTATCAGACTATGATCATCTAACTGAAGAAAATTATAAAATAACAGTTAAATTGAAAATTTTACTTACAGCATACACATTTCCAAGGGTATCTAAAAGAAAGAGAGTTCCTTCTGAGGTCCATAAAATATCGCTGAAGAATCCCATTTTTTCTAGCGGTTCAATTTTGTGCGGTGTCAGAACACATTTTTTGCCGCATATTGCAATATCCCATATATGAAGTCTTTGCTTGTTCGGTTCAACTTGTGCAAAATATATAGGGGTAGATAAGATACATCTAACAAATTGTATTTTATTATTCATGCAGATATCAGTTTAACGCTTACTTTATAATTTGCTTTCTTCCAGTAATTACTGAATCCATGGAAGCAATTCTTTGTCCATTTCTCCAATTCCAAACAATAATTTCAAATGATGGAGTGTCGTTTAGAGTGATTATAAATTCTCCCTCGGAAAATGACATTGTAATATAGTCTTCGTTGGATTTTTTATCTGAAGGGTTTATTTTAGACATGGTGAGAGCATTTAAAACATTTTATTGTATTACCTAGCACACAAACTATCTCAAAAGACGGATACGCTTTGACATAGGCTTTGGGGAAGCGACGCTTTTCCGAAAATGAAAAGAAAGGAAGAAGTCGGTGTCCTGCGATAGAGCTAATACCTTCGCCGAGATCACTACTCCCATCGGCATGGTATAAGGATTCTGCTTTAGTTACAATATTGATAAACATCATATGACATCCACTTCCCATGCAAACAACATCTTTTCCAACAAATGTCAATTGCTTTATTGTTCCAAATTTGGCCCATCTGCAGATGTAAAAGTTTAATTGCTTTAATATTCAAAACAGTGAAAAATCTTACTCTGTTTTACTCTTTAGGTAATTCATTATTTCACTTTACACGTCATTTATTTGTTACTGTCATCAAAAGTCGACGTTGATATGCCTACGTTTTCTATCGATTAAATAACCTAAATTTAAAATTGAAGTAAATTTTGCTTGACGAATACCAAACAACGATATAATATTTGTCGAAATTTGTCAAAATTTTAATTATAATTTTTATAAATATTTGACGATATCGAATCGATTCCACGCTTAAAAAAATTATTTGAAAATTATGCCAGGAAAGGATAAAAAGGGCAAAGGCCCAAAAAAGGATTCCAGTGAAGTGGAGACTGCTTTCAATGCTGTTCCGTACGAAACACTCGACGTTATTACATCCATAAAGCTTCTCACAAGTCCAGAACCAGAAGTTTTGCTAAGAGCCTTATATATTTTGGCCAAATATTCTGACACGAGCGATGTTAATGTGATGCACTTATACAAAAATGGAATATTACCAAAACTGCTAGACCACATTCTAAGCGAGAATTTGGTGGTGGTTCGGTTTGTATATAAACTTATAGGTCAATTGGTATCAATTGTAAAAGATGCTAAGGAAGAAATGTGCATGGATCAACAAATTCATAAAAATTTGGAGATCAATGCAACTTTGATGAAAACTGCCGACGTTATCGTTCAAGAATTTTGTACTCAAATATTATCACTCACCGTAATCGAACCATATTCGGCAGGAATCTTTTTAGAAACCGGAGTTATCCAGACCATATTTAAAATTTTAAAAACGTCTGAAGATCCTGACGTCCAATTAAATACATTAAAATACTTACTCAATCTCCTGGAAGCTAATGAAGCAAAACATGTAATTCCTAAGAATTTGGAATTTTCTAGTAGAACAATTTTATGTTACTTAAAAAGCAAACTGGCAGACATTCGTGATGCAGGTTTAAATATAATTGATAAATTAACGTCGTGGAACAGTTCCGACATGCAAAATATTCTTAAAGATGAACGAGTCGTTGAGACCATGTTTGAAGTAATTTTCACCAGAGAATTCAAAGCTATGCACGATAAAGCATTCAAAATTATTATTGCTTGTACAAAATCGATAGAAACTTCTTCTTATTTTGTAAAATCTGAGCAATTCATCCAATTTTGCGAATGGGCAAAACTTTGCCCAGGCAAATATATTCTTCCTTCATCTACCATTATAACTTCCCTCACCACTAAAGTGGAACTAAGGCAAATGATGTTTGATTTTGCTGTTGAAAACACAATTTTATCGTTCTTTAGAACCCAAAACGAAATGGTATTTTACAAAACATGCGAAGCAGTAATCAATATGAGTAGTCATCGATATTGTTGTAAGAAGATTTTGACTCCAATCGTATTGAAGTGTTTAATGAATATGTTACGCCAACATAATATTCCAATAATACCGTTCCATGAAATGGCGCTAAAAACATTGTACATTTATATGAAACGCAACGAATATACCATAAGCATGCTGGTGGAATACAGAGAAGTCGACCAAATATTGGAATGCTTATTAATTAATAAAGAAGAATATACCTACGATGGATTCGACACGTTAATGGACATACTTTACATTCTTGCCAACCACCCACTAACTCAACCGCAAATTGTTGATAGACAAATTTACAAATTATTACTCGACACATTTGAAGAAGAACCACAAGAGATGTCCGAAAAAGCTCTTTTGGTATTAAATCAATTTGTCGACAACGCCGACTGTCGTCAATTTTTTATCGAAATGAATGGTGCGGAAAAGATTCTAGCCAAAATAAAGTCCACTCCAAACGAAAATTTATTCAAAAATGTCCTAATATTTATCCAACGACTTTTTATATACAAGAGAATTGCTATGGCATTCCTTTGGTCCAACTGTCCAAAAATATTGCAACAAATTTGCGCAGAAGTGGTAAAAGAAATTCCTCAAATTGATCAAACTATCAACATGATGTACGATTTGTATTTGCCCTTAAAATTCCACGAATTTGGACGGCTCGACGTCACCGACCATTTCAATAGTCGTTTCTATTTAATTAACGGAGAATGGAAGCACGATTTTCCATTTTTGGAAGTTTTAATGAAGCAAAAGATTAGTTTGAGGTGCATAGTGTACCTTGTCGATTTTAGTGCGAACGTTACAGAGTTGACGCAAAAAGTTGCAAGAGTTCCAACATCAATTCTTCAGTTAGGTATAATAAAACCATCCCCTCTACATACCAGGTTGGGTTCGATGCAGTCGGACAAACGCAAAAGTATTTTAAGGCGTGGTTCCAGTATTCGGTCACAAAAAGTTTCGATCCAATTAAACGGTTTCCGACAAACTTCTGAAAGTAGTTTAGTAGATAAGAACATGTATTTGGTTTGGCAAGCGCTTCCTCCTCCTATAAATTACGGTTGCATTTCGGAAGATCCCTTTTTACCAAAGTACGTAGAGAAATTAAAAGTTTTATTGTTTGGAAAGAATGCAAATTCCTGTATTCGGCATCAAGTATTTACTATTGCTAATTTTGTACGCGACGTGTTGTCTGGCCCGGATGAAGAAGATCCCACAAGTATTGGAACCATGCCAATTCATATTGAAAATTTGAAACATAAACTGGGGACCTTTATTATTCCCTTGGGGTATTTGCGGTGCGGAAATTATTGCGAGAGGGCTTTACTTTTCAAATCTCTAGCGGAAAAAGTTCACATACCTAGCAGTTTGGTCCGAAGAAAATCGAAGGAAACAAATAATTTTGTATATTGGAACGAAGTTCCCCTGATAGGTAAAGAAACGTATAGTCCTGAGGAAGACGACGAAAAAACTTACATGTCCTATGCAGTAGTAGATTTAATCGATAATGTAGGAAATTTAATGTTGGTTGGAAGTTTCGAAGCAAATAAATACTGCAAAATTGTTTAAGAAACTAAACTTATATATTTTAAAAATAATAATTAAATGTAATGAAAATAACAATAAAATAAAAGTATAGCTAATATTAATCTGCCTACCAAAAGTATTCTTGTTAATTTGTTAAATTTGAGTGGTAAAGCCATAAGTTGGCACCGTAAGTTCCCTGGTTTCAGAATTATCCTTACTGCTACTGTTGGATTCCGAATCTGTTTTTTTGCTCTTAACAGGTTTTACCATTCCCTTACAAGTAAAATAAAACAACAATTCCTCTTTAAATTCCGTGAAACACGATTTTCGATCTTTTCCGTGTTTTTTAAGGGTGTGCAATGCTAACTCCGTAAAAACTAATACAAGTGCTAAAACAGTACCTCCAATTGACACCCAAAATATACCTCCTACATTCTTTAAATTTAACGGGGGTGCCGCTTCTTCTTCTTCCTCTCCCTCCTACAAATTATACACTAATTAAAAAGAAAATTGATACTTCCCAAACAAACATCGCATTGGGGTTTTTTACGGTCCTCTTCCCACCATTTTCTCTTTAAATTATCAATAACTCCCATTTCTTTCAATTTTAGTACCGCTGAACTGAGCCTACTTCTGTAGGGTTGTTCTAAATTTATTAATTAATTGAAAATGTCATAATTGTTTTATATGAAACAAACCTTTTCTCATTGCTATTCCATAACTCTTTTCATCCAAATTTTGGCCAACAAAAGTTAAATTACAGCTACCTTTAATTGCATATTCAACGCTGGATGATTCCATGAAAAATGCATAACCTCCTTGTTCTGCCTTTTTTACTCCAACATAATTTTTTGTAACCATAACATCTGGATTGCTGTCCATATACTCTCCCATTTTAGCATAATTTTCGTTTTCGGAATCCTTAAAGATTTTGAATAAAATCGTGCACATACAAAAATGGTTTACATTACTTTGAAAAACCTGTACGTTGAACCTCCCTTTAGGGCTCCATATTTTATTCCATGAGAATCGGCCCTTCTATATAATTCGTCAACATTAGTAAAAGGCCAGTTTGGAAATTCGGATGTGAGAAAAGCAGCTAAATTTGCAGTATATGACGATACCATGATAAGGGTAAAAAACCACCAAAAACCAGCTAATAATCGAGTGGGTAAACCACTGTAATGCAACATCTTTAGCAAGTAATTTGATTTAGGTCTGCTACTTACAATGGAGCTATATCAGCTCCTTGCTGCATAAGGCCACCCAGATTAAACCATAACGAATTTCTAAAACTAAATTGGTTGATTAGATATTCTGGTTCCTCGACGCACGGATAAGGGTTTGTCCACTCAGAAGGGCAAAGACGTGCCATAACAAACAATGCTACTGACACTCCAAAATAAGAAATTGTTAGAAGTCCCCATACTTCTAAATGAAATGGTGAAGCAAATGTAAAGAAGCTCGGTGGTGCTGGCGTTGGTGTTGCATACAAGATTAATATTCCTGTAAATCAAAAGGTTATCCGTTAAAAGTAAATTTAATTTTGCTGTTACAACCTAAAGCCATGAATGGATTGGTGAAATCCACATATTGTTGCCGCAGTCTTGTTATTGTTAAATCTGCAATAGCTAAATCAGCTTTCTGGAAAAAGAATAAGCACATATTTATGGGTTAAAAATAAAGGACTATAGATTCCGCTTAATTGGTACTAGACCATTTTAGCCTAATTAAGCGGCTTACAAATTTGGCCAAAATAAGCAGCTGCCCCAATTAATCGGAATCGACTGACCATGTCACGCACATTATTTAAAACATCACCCATCATTCCCGACCAAGTACTGGTATTTTTATTAAAATCTCCATTACTACTTCCGAGTATGAAAGTATAATTAAATCCTTCCAATTCTGCCAATTTTTTTATCAAATCGATAGCAAATCCTTCGTACTGATCATTGCCCTCTAATTTGACTCTTGTTTCCTTCAACATTGCATAAGGATCCACCTATAACACACTGATGAGTCTCAATTTGGTCACTTGACTAAACTTACTTTACAAATAGCAACTCTGAACGATTTATTCCTTAAACTGTCTTCTCCGCCATCATTAACTGCGGTAATAACTCTTGATATATTTAAGCCATCCTTTCTACTCCAAGTTCCAATTTTGGTTATACCATCCTCTTTTAACTCGATTAATTCCAAACCAAAATCACTACGAACACCAAGGTTATCAAATTGGATTAAACCTGTTAAGCCGTTCCAAGTTTCCTAGAAAATTTTAATAAAAAGTTGTTCCCATCTGAGTTTCTCGTTCTTACCCATTTCATGTAATTAAAAATGGTTTCTCCGTGAGGCCAATTATTGGTAGAATTGCATAATACCGGCAAAGCATGTAAATATTTCATTTTAGTTAAAACATTTGCAAGAAGCAAAACTCCGTCCACCATCAAAATGGTACGAACTCGAATCTTCCATGCAGCTTTGGATGGGCTAATTGCTGTAGGATCGTGAGGATATCCTAATTGTTTTCTCTTTTCTTGAATAGCTATAGCCAATTCGATAACTTTAGGATCTTCTGGATCAATAAGTCGGAACTAAAATTAATCATGAAATATTTTTGAATACCATAAACTTTAAAATAGGTAAATTGCTTACTCCAGTAATATTAGTTTCGCTATATTGATATGGTTCCAGATCAATGGTATGCATATTCATATTTATAACGATGTAGCTGTATCTGAAAGTCATGAGTCCTATTTGTTGGGCCTGCTTGAAAACTTCAGCTAAACTTTCTGTGGAGCAATCCAAAACAAAATTGGTTTGTCCAGATTTCCAAATCTCTTTTAATGCAGCTCTGTAAGAAGCAATAAAAAAAGATTAAAATATAAATCATTGACCTCTTACCTGAAGTTTCCAGGTTCTGTGGTATAAAGTTGTCTAACTAATACGCTATGGCCGGTGGTGTTATAAATTTTGAGTATTTCTGTAACTTTTTTGAGACTGTTTTGATTTTCGTATATGATTGTAAAATTCAGCCAATTCCACCTTCTGACAATATCCGCAAAAGCTGTTGCCAAAACGGGGGCGTGAGGAAAAACATTGAATGGACAACAATCTTCATCTGTATTTAGAGTGGTCTGAATTACGGGAATTCCTTTTGCGTCACAAACAGATTGAATTGTATTTGAGTTAAATGAAATCAAAGGATTAAGGATTCCCACTACACCGGAACTTAATATGGAACAGGCACTTTCGATTACTGCAAACGGTTTATCCCACGTATAATCAAGAGTAAGTCCATGTCTTGCATCTTCAACTGTGTCCATTTCTATTCGCTTCCATAAGGGCACTAAGTGATAAGATAAATTTCCCCAATTGTTTGCCATATCGATAGCAACTTGAAAAGCAATTTCTTCGTCTTCATTACTACCTTCAAAAACTGCCCCTATTTAAAATTAAAAAAAAATTAATAAAACCGATTTTAAAAAAAATTTTCAATATGGAAAATACAATATTAATGAGGACGTGTTCTAGATATTTCAAACAACTTACCTACTGGCACGTTGTATTGAAAAGACGTATTTTTATTGAAAATTAACACTAACATTAAATAAATAAATAAACCCATTTGCCCAATTAATTAATTAAATTTATACAATCGTACAATTTACACAAGAAAGAGAAACGTTTTTGTCGTTCCCTCTCTCAACTTGTTTTAAACTGAGTTCCAGAGTTATTTTTGAACCCAAGCAAGAACACATTTTTTAAATTGTTGGAACCAGACTATTCTAAAATAGTAATTAGTGCAAATAAAATATAATTATTATTTATTTGGAAGTAATAATTTGCAATTTTATCAAATTTGCATAAACAGCAAAATGTACGTTATTAAATTCGGTCAAGTATAGCAAAAAACCAATTATTTTCTGAAAATTTACTTCTTGTTAATTAACCTGATTTAAAAATGCATTGGCATTATTCCAAATTTATTATACCAATTTTCCAACATCTGCATTCGTTTAAGTTACGAATTATAAAGCTATAAGAGAGTCAAAAAAACTTTAGAAAATTGATTAAAGACTTCTTTTCCTTTGAACGTGGTTAAAAGAGTGAAAACTTTCACCTGAAATAACTTTAGTACATAATTTTTTCATTATTCAGTATCTGCAGAAAAAGCAGCAGCTTTAAATTGAATTTCCTTTACATTGTTTTCCCAGTAAAATTTCTTTCAAACGAAAATTTATATTTGCATTATTAAACAAACATTTTTTAACTTTAGTTTTATATTTTGCCTTTTTCAAAATAAATTATATTTGCGCGATTTGGTTTTCGTAAATTTTTTTTACGCTGGAAGCTTTTATAACAATTTTTATCGTAAAATTCTCATGAAAACAATACAATCCGTTTGCTTATTATGAAAAACTAACCAATTGAATTACGTAGTTCATTATTGCAATTCCATGTTAATTGATATTTGTGGATAGGGAATAAAATGAGTCACTCGAACTGTGTCCAAAATATTAGAATTCAGTCATCACTTCAATCGTTCCGGACCTACCCACAAATACTCATAAATAAGTCATAACTAGAGACCGGATTATATGCAACATAAAAAGCTCGAAATATGCATGCAAATATGCATGAAAAATGCTTAAAATATGCATGAAAATGTCAATATATGCAATACCAAATAATAATAATAAACATAATAATTATTAGATATTTTATTTCTAAATCAATAATCACTAGAAATCATTTTATCAGCATTTTTATTATCTATTTTTTTTGCTACTGTTGTAAACAGAAACGATCAGGTACTGTTCTAAATGTTCGGTAGTAATAAGGTTGTGTCTTCGATCGCTTAAAATATTTTTATAAACAGAAAAAACCGTTGGACGTCAACTGAAGTAACTGGGCAGTATTTGAATTTGGGTGCTATTTTGGCACTTATTACTTCTGGCAAAAGCTCACCCGTTCCATTTATAAAACTACTAATTTGACACAAAGGTTCAAAGCCTGGGTTACTATTTAAAATGATGTCAAACTTCACCCTCGCATTCCTCTGATGTAACTGTTTCTGTTCCGCGTAAAGATAACGCGAAGTCAATTTGTTGGAATTGCCACAAAGGCGACCATACATATCCTAGTTGCGAGGTGGCTCCCTTTTTGCAGAAGAGCCCGCTCTTGTAGATTTTTAAAATACTGTAAATATAGCGCGAAAATATGCAATTATCACTACTTTTTAGTTAAAATATGCAAAAATATGCAATAACCGGTGAAAAGGGGCTAAATATGCAAATGCATATGCAACATGCAAATGCATATAATCCGGTCTCTAGTCATAACTAAAAATATTAGAACTGAATACACTGAATCAATTGGTAAAATTACAATTAAAGCCCAACACGCAATTACATAATAATCCCCAAAAATTCAATTTATTATCATGGATGGGGCTCTAGTGGAGGCCATTTAAACTACACGCGTTTACATCTATACGATTTTAAGCATCAACACCTCCAATGACCATCTCTCTAATCTAGAAATTTAAAATTTAAACAGTTAACCCGGTCTGAATCCACATAAACTTGCAATTACTGCTTGATTTCGTTAAGTTAGTACATCGCACAAATTTTCAAAATACATAGTTATATAAGATTACTGCAAAATGGAAGACTATTAAATAACAGATGACTAACAAATGCACTTGAATTTAACCGGAAACCAAAAAATTGCGACATTTTAAACGTCTATTTTTAACATACAATAATTAGTTACCAATATTTTTTAACAACAAATTTAATATTTCTTTAACCAAATATGTCATTTTCAAGATGTAGTACATATTGTCGTAAAATAATCCAGCCCCCAACTTTTCTTCGAAAACTTTTTAAAAATTATTTTAATCGAGCAGCTGAATTATTCTGACATACGCGCCGCGGCTTGCTCGTCGGTTCCCAATATTCCTATCAACACTTTACGCGTGACCTTCCAATATTAACAATATTAAACCAAATTTTAATTTCATTCGTATTTATTGAAACGAAAAATCTTCTTCTTCTCAAAGAAATGGTATCTCAATAAAACGCACCACTTCTAATCAAATCCTTATTTATTTAATTTTCAAACTTAACTCAAAAATTTACACTTTCTATATTCAATCAAAATTCTCAACCTGCCCGCACGGCGGTCAAAGTGCGAGTCTCCTTATCTACCAATTTTACAATTACCAACTTATTTGTACAAATATTTTCCCCATCCAATTTCATTGTCAATTGGGGCTCCAAAAAAATACGACAATATAGATATTTGTATTTTTATTTATATTTATATTTATTTGTATAATTAAACAAAAAATATGCACATGGTGAAAATGACATATTTTGAGTAAAAATTTCACAGCTTTCAGAAAATAACATCAAATTTGAAATAAAACTACAACATTCGAAATAATTTCAAAAATGAGAGTTTTCTAATTTTTATTTGTTTATTTGTAATTAAACAAAAAATATGCACATCGTGAAAATGACATATTTTGTGTAAAACTTACTCAGCTTTCAGAAAATAATATCAAATTTGAAAAAAAACTTGCCGCACTGTCAGAAAGATTACTTCTTTCACTTTAAGGGGAGATTCTCATCAACCCACCAAAACCTAAGGTGATTTTCTTGAATTTTTTTTTTATAGAAGGAAGTAAATAAACAACTTAAGGTTTTTGACACTTATTTATTGATTCTTATAGTACAGAAAATAATTTTTTTTAAGAATAATAACGGCATAGGAAATCTTTAAATCCGTTTATTGATAAAGGACATTTTTTATATCTGTCTCCACCATAACTCAAAAACTATTCAATAGATTCACAATTTTCTTTTTCTGTTTTGAAGTTCATTTAATTTATTGGAGGATAAACCTAAATTCAGATAATATTTGCTGTTCTTTTCTTTTTATAACCGTTTAAAGAGCGAAAATAGCGTGAAAAAACGGTTCGGAAAAATTACATGTCTGCCATTTTTTTAATTTTCGACTTTTTATTGATATTATAGGTACAACCTCCAACAAATATTATATATTGTTGTGGTATTTTGATCAATTAAGAGTGACAGCAAGCAAATAAGAGAGTAATTTGATTTTATTTGATTTTTAATTCAGTAGTCAGTTGTATATGACTGACAAGAAAGTAAAATTTGCATCAAAAACAAAAAAAACCACCACATGTAACGAGTTATTACACATAAAACACAATTTTGAATTTATTTGTGAAATACAAAAATTTTTGTAACATCCTGTAAGTGATTTTTAATTTTAAAAACAACAACAGATTCCTGCAAAATAAAAGTTTTAATGTCAGTTTAGTGCACAAGCAATTAACAACGTTGTGTTGCCTGCTAGAAAGACCATTTTAGTTACCAACAACAAAGCTCCCACCTACAGAAATCCAAATTTCGAAAACTGGGAAAGGGACAGAAATCAGCGAGGAGAACCACGGCAGTTCCCGGGTGAAGCTCAAGTAGAGAGGAGTTCTTAGTGGCCTCCAAGCCGAGAGCAGTCTCGGAGTAGAGCTCAAATTGAGTACACGTGAGGTCTCTTGAGAGAACTCAAATTAAGGAACTCAATTGCGGTTCTTTGGTACAAAAATCCAAAGCATTAATTTACTTGATTAAGCGGAAGTAAATGAATAGTGGAGTCGTAAAGTTACGAAATTTCGGTAGTTTATGAAAAGTTGTGTATCGTGAACGTGGCGAATTGGAAATTGACTTCACATTTGGTGACGTATTTGTATTTGGAATACTGGCTGACGTGTGCAACATTCACAGCTTTGGACAGGTTGAAGCAGCTGGCGACTACTGGCAGGAGTTTTGACGCATGCATCCGGCAACACACGGAGTTTAATGGAATGTTATTAATTTGCAACAAGGTACAAAATTTGTTTAATTTTTAATGAATCTGATTGTGAATCAACGATTTGTGTTGACATTAGATTGATTAAAGGACTTTATTAAAATTGATAATTATAAATTGTTTACATAATTACACCAATAATGAAATATCCAAATTTAGTTCCTAAAATCGAGGATTTAAATGTAATTTGGATGATTTAATTATTACACATAAAATAACACATTGGTTTCAGACAAAATTATTGTCTAAAGTAATTTGATGCAAATTTTAACTACTGATTTCTTTTTATCATTCAATAAATTATGTCTACAATGAATTGCCCTCTTATTTCGTCTATTGAATCCACTGACTTTGAACAAGAGAAAAACTCTACTCCGGCATAACACTAGTTTTTGGGGCTTTTTTGGGGTGATAATTCTATAAGGGAGAATATCATAACAATATTTTATAAAAAATTTTGGATTTTTGATTTTGAATAATTTTTATAAGTGCTACAGTCTACAGTGGAGACCGATAAGCCACCTTATTTTGAGACGGCCACGTTACAACACGTATAAACATTTCCCATGACGTTATTATTCTTTAAAAACAATTATTTTTTGTACTTTAAGAATCAATAAATAATTTAATTCCTTCCATGAAAAAAAATTCAAGAAAATCACCTTATTTTTTGGTCGCTTGATGAGAACCTCCCCTTAATTGAATTTTTAAAGGTCTTTTGTTGCTTATAATAAAAAAATGAATATCTTCATTGAAAAGCTGAGAATTGTTTACAAAAGAAACTGTACTGTTCGAATTTTTATGAAAAATGTTTCTACTTCAAAAAAATTAACGTAAAAGTTCAAATAAGAAATTTTGACAAAATTCAAAAAAATCTTCAGTGAGTCATTATTTTTATACAGAGAATAACTCCACAAAATTTGAAAAAAATCTGCGGGGGTGACACTTTAAAATTGACTTTATTTGGTGGAATGACCCAAATATATTTTGTATTATTAACTTGTAAAAACTATTTTTAAATATTTATGAATAAACCATTTAATGAAGGAAATAAACCCACCCAAAATCAGCGCTGTAAACTAGGGCGTGCGAAAAGTGGCGCAGGCCACGGGCGCACATCAGATTTGAGGCGCAAACTAAATCATATTCGGGGTTGTCCATAAAGGACACCCGCAATTTTTTCCGACTTTTTAACTCTTCTCCCCCCCCCCCGTTGTTACAGTTGATCATCACAAACTTCGAACACCACCCCTCTTTCTAGGAACGTCCGATTGTAACAAATCAAGGACCACCTTTATTTCTGTAAAATCGAACTTGACGAAAACTATATATTAATTTAAAATTTTTTAAAATATTTATGGCTATAATTACAATTTTTTTTACAAAATTTCAAAAAAATTTCAAGCACAATTTTTCTTACAAATTCGAAAAATAACACGTCACATTTGGCTAACCCCCACATTTTGTGCCCCTTTCTAGGCATGGACGTCCTTTTAAGGGACTATCCATTATTCTATCCTATTTTTTCGTAAAAAAAAGTTATCCTCGCGTTATAACGGTGATTCATTGTTGGACAAAGGCGAAAAAATTATTTTTCGCTGTGGACAAAAAAAATTACCAGATCACCTTCATTTAGTTTCAAGCAACAAATAATATTTAATATTAAAATATTATTTGATCATTGCCAGAATAAATTAATATTTAACATGTAAATAACATCTTTGCTTTGGGGGGGGGGGTATCGCAAAGTAAGCCGCTTGCCACAAGCGCTTTCTAACCTACAGCTTCAACGTGGAATCCGAACCATACCACAAATAATTCGAGAGTAGCTGAGATTTGGACTCAGGATTAGTTCAACTCTCTCACTCCTACGTGACTATCTTTCTCGATCTTACCTCTTTGTTTTTATCATTTTATATGTGCTTACTAAACAAGGTGACTGCTAAAATTTGAAACATTTACACGTCTTCTCCAATTTTAGGAAGTTGACCTCTCCCATCCTCGAATGCTTCTCCAGTAGTCTCTTCTCTTCACCTTCTTTTGTTAATGTTTTAACTTACCTTTTCACCCCTTTCGGAAGTTTGTTCTTCTACTTTACCTTATCATCTTCCCATATCTGGCACTAGTGACACTTCTATCAGATGCTGTCTGGGTGAGAGAAAAGAGTTCTTCTCTATTCCTTTGTTGCCTTCTTGGTTCTTTGTTTTCTTTTTTTCAGATGATTCGTCATCGATAGCGTTCAAATTCTCTTCTAAAATCATCATGACAGACAATGCATGCGCCTGATTTTGAGATTATCTCATTTGTAACGCAGGGCATCCGACCACATAGGGACTAGGTAAGGTATAACGGAATAGTTTTTTATAGTATAGAGAACCGTTGCGAGAACAATTTTTCTCCCATCCAATATATAACCAACATAGAGGAGTTATGCCATCGGTAAAGTCTATGATAGGCTAAAATGTGTGTCCACAATCCAAAGCCTTCCAAGATATAACTTTTTTTTTAAACTTTCTTCTCTTCTAATATTTTAAATATTTAAGAACAACAAAACTGTAACGGTTTAAAAATAAGCAGATATTCTTCGATGGCAAAGACACTAAAAAGGGTCATCAAAGTTAAGCGGCGTTCACAATGAAGTGGGGTCTTGCCTTACTTCGGTAGAAATCTTTAGCTAGATAGGTAGCTTAAGTTAGTGTTGGGAAATGACATTTTTTTTAAATTAAGACCATTAAAAGCCGCCAAAAAAGAGATCCACTGGCTAGCTGCTATCCGTCCGTGGACGGGCTTTCCGACTAGTAAAAATAATAAAATGATAGCTCTAATAAAAATTGAGAGGTACCCCAATACAATTAAAAAGTATTTATATATACGTATAAGCTTTATTAATATTATCGTTCATATTATCATTAATAATTTAATCACATTAGTTAAAGTTGGATTACATTTTATGTTTTGTATAACAAAATTACACAGTTAAGCAAATCTATAATAATATAATTATAAGTAACTACTTTATTATGTACAAAAGGAACAATCACATCTAATAAGTAATTATGTACACAGGAATAATAAAGAAAAAAATGTCGACTAAAGCATATTTTCTGAAAATTAATGGTAAATTATACAATTAAATATTATTATAACAACAACAAAAATATAAGCTGGATCATTTAAATTGCTAATTTGAAAGCGCTGTCGTTCTGAAAATATTTGCTTAGTATGTTTACAATATTATCTTAAGCTACAGTATTTTTTTATTCGGTTCGTGCTTTATGCACAGCCATAAATTATATTCTCATGATATACTTATGGGTTTCTGCCAGGACCGTAGCTAGACATTGATCATAGGGGGGGTTTTCTCAGAAAAAAAGTTTTTCTATGCCATGGGAGGGCTTTTTGCGCCATAGGACATTTTTCTACCCTTATTTTTAATCTCTCGCTCTCCCATGAGGGGGTAGAACTCCCCAAAACCACCCCCTATATAACGACCCTGGTTTCTGCACTTGAAATACGGACTAGCCAGTGGGGGCAAACAATCGCCCTATATGGACCACAATAAGGCCGGATATCAGAATCAACCTGCATCGCCCGAAAAGTTGCAAATGACCAATTCGTCCCTGTTTGTATCCTTTTAGAGCTAATAAGATGCATTGAAAAACAAAAATAATAATACATATTGGCACTTAGTTCAGTTTTGCATTGTAACATTTAAAATAGTTATATTTTAAGAACATGATTGCCTGGTTTATTAAATTGACATTTTAAATGGCGAAAGAGATTCGAACTCTAAAGCTTTTTAAACTACAAAATGTGGAATTGTAAGTGTTAGGAAGAAATCATCACGCATTGTATGTATAATACAAATCTACGAATACAAAAATAAGCTACATATATCGAAGTGTTGAAGTGCACACCCTTTCCTTTCCATCTTCAACACAGTTCAAAACTGCTCAACAAACGAATAAGGAGTGGAGATGGTTACTAATTTTTGTATCAATATGGAAAATCGGGTTTGATGGAGAAACCAGACGTTACGTTCCCAACAGTATATCTAACCATTTAGTTTATTGGGTAAAATTCACATCACTGAAAGGCGATTGGGTAGTCTCCCAATCAATGTAACCTAGCAGTTTATTAAGATATTAAATATAAAGGAAATTGCGCTCCTGATTCGACTTCCGTTTACTATTATTTGAAATTATTTCCTGGATGGCCACTATGGATGCGTTCCAATTAAAGCCCACGACGACCGCGGCATGGTCCCGTGGTTATTTGATTGGACTAAAGATCGAACGCTGTTATTTGATTGGACTGATGATCGACCGTAGTCATCGTGGGCTTTAAGTGGAACGCACCCTTTATAAGCATTAGGACAATGTAAACGCGATTCTAGAGTTTTGAAATTTTTCTGCTCGTAAACTTTATCAATATCTCGATTCATTTTACGTACATTATGTACAGTTAATCAGGAAGAATTAAAAAATTCTTAAGGTAGGTAAATAAAAAAATACCTATGTGAGAAGCCTATTTCATAAATCCTTTCTCATCCTGTATGTACAAAAAGTTAGGCCGTGTAGTCGGCAAAATAGCTAAAAACATCCAAATAGTTTTCTTTTACCGTGATTTACACTTAGGTTGGGCCGGATTTTATTCATAAATAATTTAATAAATAAAAAAATAAATAGTCAAGCAAAGCAAATATTCAAGCATAACTTTGACTGTGCTCCAAAGCCAAACCAGTAAGTTTACTTCCTTGTTCGACCCAATTTTTTAATCTCCCTCTTAATTCTTCAAGACTTTTTGACTTCGCTTTATTTATTCGTTTATATTTAACGTCTTTCGGTTTCGTTACGGATCTGTGATTGGACATAACTCTGTTGTAAGTGGTTACTTGATTACCACCACCTCCATTACCCGTTTTTTCAGAATCTTTTGTTTTTTTGTTGGAATTATCCTTATCATCGACGTCTTCGTTATTGTTAATCGCTTTGTCGTTTCTCTGTAACGCAAACGCATCTCGCTTTTTGTTTGCTTCACTTTTGCTGTCGTTGCTTTGATTTTCGTTGTCTCCATCCTCTTCAACGCTATAAACTGTTTCCAACACCTCGGGACGTCTCAAAAATCCGTTGGAACGACGCGTTGAATATTTTAAATTGGGATCGATGGCATCGGAAATTGATCGCATTATCGTGATACCGTCAGAGGATGCTGAACGAAACCTGGGTATTTGAACCACATTTGATTCAAAATCGGCGTCTTCCATCACCACGGCGCTATCGGAATCGTTAAGAGAGTCTAAATCTAACAAATTTGTGTCCAGTTCGATTAAATCCACGTTTGGCGTTTCCAACCCGTTATCGATTAAACGATTCGTTAAACTTTCAATGACTCTTTGCTGACGATAAATTATATTTTCTCGATGTGCTAATAAAATCGATATGTCTTTTTGTTTTCTGATCAGTCGCGACTCAAACAACAAAAGCTTTGACGAGATCATTTTAAGTTGGTCGGCTTTCTCACGCTGAAGACGGTTCACCAAATTTTCCTGCAAATTATATATAAGTTAACTTGAACAATTTTTAAGTAAGTTAATATGTACCTGTATTTTATAGGCTCTTCGCCATGTCAGCAATTGTTGCGCTTGGGTTCGCATTTTTTGGCGGAGGTTGTCGGTAATTTTTCGCGCCTCTTCCAAATTTTCCACATCCATTTCCGCATCTTCGTTTGTTAAATTTTTCGTCATAGTTTTATCGTTAATCTGCAAAGAAAAAATAAAATATTATTTTCACGGATCACCAGGTAATTTATTTTATTAATTTAAAAAACATTAAAAATAAATAGATTGTTATTTGGGTGAAAATTGCAGTTCAATCCGAAGATATATGCCTCTTTATGAGGAACAAAATTATTTTTGTGGCCCACTTATTTGCTACAAATTCCCGCTTGCTACGCTCATGGCTTCGATAAATTAATGCAGTCGATGTCCGCTAGTGGTGCATTTTGAATTTTTAAAATGAATTTACCACACTTTTCAACTTTTCGTAATGTGAAAATGAAAATATATTCCATTTTCTTTTTAATTAATTAATATTCATTAATAATATTCATATTTCATATTCTTAATTAAAAAAATAAAATCGAATTACTAAACGCAACAAAAACAGATCCCTGCTTTAGCCACTGCCGGCAACAATATGGCGGTTGTTGACGTTTCGCGTCAGTGTAGGTTAAGTTTTTTAAAGTAGTTTATTGTTAATAATCAAAATGAGTGGAACCATTGAAAAAACGAAATACGAATGTGCTTCTTTACCTAAACGTTTTCAACGAGACGATGTACTCAAGAAGACAGGAATATCTGTCGGAAAAGTTGATGTTATGTATTATAGCAGGGGCGTAAGAAACGATGCTTCGCTAGTGCCCCCAATTCGTCAAACAGCTTCAATATTTAAACAACCCGTAACTGTGTATAAAACTCAGGAAGGTCGAGTAAAAACAGATTTTAAACATGGGACACAAGAAAAACCGAAGCAGCTCATGTGGGAGAAACGATTAGAAGGTCTTCGAGCTTGCGATCTGGATGGCATGGAATTCGAAGCTATGGAGTTACCTAAAGGTTTGAAATCCGTTGGTCCTAATGTTAGTGAAGAGACTATTATACAAAGTGTTGCTACCGCTCTGCATGTTAGTGCACAACCTGTTACCGGACAAACAGGTCCCAAGTCGACGCTAGAGAAGAATCCAGGGGTGTATTTGGATCCAAAACAACCGCTGGTTCAGGCTGTGAATATACAAGAGGAAGATATAAAGCGACAAGAGGAACGAGTAGCCGCAGCTCGCAAACGATTAGAAGAAGCTTTAAGAAAGTAAACTGTAAGATTGTACGATTTATTAACACTAAAATAGTTTCAATTTTTAAGTTATCAAAGTTTTATTTGTAAATCTTAAGGATTGCAAATTTCTTATTTATTTTATAATGTATGTATTTATGTTTATAATAAACTTATTATTAATTAATTTATTATTAGTATTAATTTAGGTAATTCCAGTGGCGGGGTAGGTCTTTTGTTATTTGATCCCTTTTTCATGAAGTACTCATAAAGGGAACCTATTCGCGTTTTACATTAACAAAACACCACCACGCGGAATAATTTCAAACTCCATTTTGGACGTAATGTTGTTAGTAGCGCCACCAACTGTAATGTAAAGCGCAATCAATCACCTGCCAATTTCGGAAGATCAAAAATAAGGAAGTATAATTTTCGAAAAAAATCACATTTCAAGTTATTTTACAAACGTTTTTATGTGAGCAGCGGGAATCTCGTTAATCCATTCATGTGTGAATTAAAAAAAATTTAATGTGATTTTTTTTTTACAAAATAGAGAGCACATGAGATCAAATGTTCAGATATGTATTTCCTCATTTTTGCTCCACTTTTATTTATTAAAAATATTGTGATAAAATCGAATTTATTTTAAATAAAAAAGGAAAATATCAACGATTCCTAAGGGAATTGTACCCTCCGCCATGGTATATCTACACGTAACTCAACGAATTTTAAGATGCGCAAACAATATCCAATTGTATTATTGAAGTGGGTTACGAGTTACACAACAATTTTATGCAAAGCAGTTGAATGTGACACCTGCATTCACTGCGGAAGGAAATTGCTGGAATGTCATTAGTTTTATATTGCAGATAAATTAGGATCACAGGATATCCAATAGCAATAACTTTGGCGAATCAAAAAAATTTATATGTAAACAAAATCTTGGACTAAAGTGGTACTTACAATAGTATAGATACATTTTTCAATTGCTCATGCAAAAAATTACTTCTCAAGGGTCGGATGGAGAAGCTTTTATTATTTTGCTAGTGTTTCCCATTAAAACGAAAAAAAAAGTAATCAAAAATTCACAATTTCATATAAATTGTTTCCAGTGCAACAAACAAAATTTCGTTCATTAATTCAAAATTACCCTGCATTGGTTAATATATTTTAACTGTATTGGCTTGCAAATAACTAAACTTATTAATCGGCTTTTAATTAGCATATTATACATGCATATTGTCATATTTTTAAAACTGAAATTGAAATTGAGTTTAAGAACAGATAAAATTTTGCTTTTTATTTTTCTATTAAAATGATATTACTCTAGTTAAGGGTTGGCAATATCGATACAAATAAAGACCTGTGAATGAACAGGTGCACAAGGTTTTGAACAGTCAATCAACTCAATGGAGAGGGAGTAATTTAGAGTTTTTTTATTGTAAATAATGATGTACGATAGAGTTGGAAAATTCAAATTTTTAAATGTGTTGGAATTTAAATCACGAGAGGGCGTTAAAAAAGTGATAGTGTCGGAAAAAGTAACGACGAGTGGCCTCTTCAAATTGAGAGAGAGCAGAGCGGTGGGTTAAAAAAGCCGGCCACACAAATTTTAATAAAAGTGCTTAAAAATAAAGTTAAAATTGCTCGCAGTAGCAAACTTAATAGATCAGTGATTCAATGAAAATAGAATAAGTTTATGGAAGACTTCAATCAGGAAGCAACGAATTTTATGGGTTCAAAATTGAAACATGAAATTAAATTGCTCGTTTTGTTGCAATAATTTTCGTATGGAAGAAACTTGCAAGTTTAAAGAAGTCAGGAGGAGTCATTTGAATTTATGGGGAAGCAGTCCCCAGCAAACACACCAGGAAGTTATCACTCAGCCTAGAAACACCGATAAGGTAAAATTTTAAAAATTTGTTAACTTAAATGCTACCAAGATAAGAACATTCACGTGACGCGCGCATATTTCAACACATCTGATAGAACATGGAACACTCAACGTGAAAACGTCGGTTTTGTTTGGTTAAACACATGATTTGAACATTGGAAAAGATATTTTTCAATAACTTCAATTTTAAAACTCGTACAGAAACTTTGTAATTATTAATTTTAAGATGTATTGCGCTCTTTATTTGGTTGATCCACAATTGTAGGGGAGAATTATTAAAATTAAATGTTTGGATTGTGGATTAATCAAGGAGTAAAATTGACTGGGTTAATTAATTATTTTTCAAAACTTAACAATGTTGTATCGATATGCCAGGTAGACATCACGAAACTGTATCAGCGATTTATCTGTTTTTAAAAGTGAAATAAAAATTATTTTGATTAAAAGTTTTTTCTAGAATATTTTTAAATCGAATAAGGTAGCCGGGCATATTAAATATACGACAATATATTTACATTTCTATATAATTTATGTAAATGCTTTCATCTGGAGGCAGTTATAATTTTTATTGCTCGAGATTATTTTATATATTACTATGGACATTATTTAACATTTTAATGATTTTATGGTAAATGTAGTATATAATACTCATTAATTTTACTTTCAGGATCATAATAGATACTAAAAGCGAATTACCTTATGATGACAAAATTTCCAGAAAATTCTTTAAAAAATCCAATTAGTTCTAGCACTGCCGCAGTGATGGTTGGTTTAATTACAATTTCTAGACCAATGGTGGCTAACCTATGACCCGCGGGTCAGACACTGACCCACGAAGGCTTTTTAAATGGCCCACGCATTGATTTTATAAACTTATTTTGCTAGTAGCACAAGAAACCGGGAAAATATTAATTTTGTTAATGAAAACCCAACGGAATTTGATAGATAACATTAAATAGAAGCGTTTTAGATGTGGAGAAATGTCAAGATATGTCGATTAGTTTATTTTGCACAAAATTCGACCTTATTGAAGCATTCTGATAAGTGATAACTGTCCGTGTACTTCAACTAAGTTGCATGTTGCTACCCCCCCCCAAATCGAAGTTTGGGATGAAATTGGTGTCAATCGTTAGAGCCTAAAATAAGCTTCTATTTTTTTTAGCCTCAACCTTCGCACACTGGGGCAGCAGATCAAAAAACCTGCTGTTAAATAAAATACTATTTGAACGGATTTTTAAGTTGGATATTCCTTTTCAGGGATATTAGAAGTATAGCAAATATTGCTTTTGAAATATTAAATTTTTTTTTTTGGTTGTTGGTCAGTTTATTAAGCTGAATCACAGAAAAATATTAAAATAATTCTGAAAATGTTGGAAATGGCCGAAACCCGGTGTCCCTTCATAAGTAAATTATTTTTTTTTTTTTTTTCAATAATTTCATAATTTGGACAAATAATTTTAAAATACGTTTATTGGTCATTTGTGTATCCAAATTTGATATACTCTAATCAAAACTGCTAAACGACTTCAAAAAATCCTCTTGTCAGAGTCATTTTATAAAATTTAAAATAAAATTTTTCTAATAAATAATAATATGCTACTTATACAGTTCTAGTGTGTATGTGTTAGCGATGTATTGAAACCCCATGGAAAGAAATCTGTAGATAAAATTTTAATTTTGATTTAATAGAAGGTTTTTTGCTCTGCTGCCCCAGTGTACGTCGCTAAGATATTCGCGAAAAAGTTTTGGGGGGCGTTGTAGACACGTTTACCCCCACGACTCCCCCCCTAGTCGAATTTTGGGATGAAAATGGTGTCAAACATTAGAGCTTCGTTAGAGCCTAAATGAGCTTTAATTTTTTTCGTTTGAGCCTCAACCGTCGCGGAGATATTCGCGAAATAGTTGGTGGGGGGCTGTAGGCACGTTACCCCCCCCCCCCAGTCGAATTATGGGGTGAATTTGGTGTCAATAAAACAGAACTAAACTTAAGGATTATCGGACGGAACTTGCTCGGATGACTCGAAAATTTGAAATGCCCCAACTTTTTAGAAAATAAAATTAAGATGTTGGAAATGGAAGCTTACGTATTTAGGCTCTAATAAAGCTGTAACGTTTGACACCAATTTTACCTCAAAATTCTATGGGGGGGAGCAGCTACATGTACCTTTTAAATAGGTCTAGTGATGGGGCGTGGCAAACCACTGCACCAGCAGTAGTAGTGCCTACAACGTCGTAGAGTTAACATCGTGCTAATATCACGGTTTAGGTTGTTTTTTTTTGCTTAATTTTGCCAAGTTTTAATAAGTTGGCCTGTCTCAAAGATCTACATTTTCTAGTATCCCGGTTGGAGTAGTTTTCGAGCTGCAGGGATGCTTTTAATGTGTGGATTGTAAGCAGAGTTCCCGGTCCTGCTAATATTTATATACTTCTGCGAGGGTGTCGTAAATTAAGTGCCTGAGGGGTGATCGAAGCTAACCTTATAGCTGTAACCAATTCAATGTCATTAAATGCTAGGCCATGAAAATATATTTGAGAACCACTGTTTTAAGAGTGGCTTTTGAGAGGGGTGGTAACCTATAACAATTTTGTTTAAAATTCTTGAAACCTGGTAAATAATTATGTTACTGTTACTATTATACTTGCCAACACAACAAAAATAGTGAAAAAATTCTAAAAGGAAAGGGGTGATTTTTGCGGGAGGGGAGGGTAAAACATAATAACAATTTTGTTTAAAATTTTTAATACTTTATATAATATAGTATTGTCATATTCTTTTGAAGTAAAGAACAAATTAATTAGATAATTGTAGAAGATTTATTTTATGTTGTAAAATTTTAATTTTGAAAGGGCATGCGACGCCTATGTTTTTGCAATAAGCTGGAAAGATTGAAGGATTGATTTATTGAAGGAAAGATTGGGATTCACGAGCGAGCTATATGGCCGTGGATAGGTGTCTCGATTCGACGCATATAATTTTCGAAGTTTGTGGTTAAATTTTTTTTAAAATTTAATATTCTTTAACCTTCATCCGCTCGCGTACGCGGCAAATTGGCCGCAGTAAGACACTTAGGGTAGTTTGTGGCTGTACTGAGCCGGTTGGTGAAGCTTTTTTAAACAGAATACGGGTATGATCTAGTGGTGGAGATAGTAATTAGAGAATACAAGCCCTTCCCACCTCTCCCTGACTCTCTGGAAGGAATTGGGAGAGAAAATTCAAAGAGGCAAATTTTAACTGCAAAATGCGCGAGTGGATGAAGGTTAAGAAAAGTTAGAAAAAGTAAAAGTGTTTGATAAAATATCGATTTTGAAAAAAATGGAGTCTCATCGTTCTTCCAGTGGACCCTTCAATTTCCATAGGAAGATTGATATGATCAGATTTAGACAGCAGAACTTTAGCAAATAAGACCCCCCTTCATTATATAATTTATATTAAAGCTCTTAAAATTGTTACTATGTTTTTGTACATAAAATTTAAATTAATAGTATTTGTTTTAAAATTTCTCAGAAATTTTAAGATGCTGTTTGCGGTGAGTTTCAAAGGACTAAAGGTAGTACGTTCTTACATCAGCGGATTGCGGAAAAATTTTCATATTTCTCAGCACTTATTGTAATCATACTATTTTATTATACTGGAAGCAATTTTATTTTATTTTTTTCTATATACTACTATACAACTCAACACATTAAATACTAATTATTCGACCATTGTTACAAGAAACTATAGCAATTGAAGTATGAAGAACACTCTTCCTTCTGTTTGAGAACAATTAAATCCATTTACTTCACCCAGATCAAATTTAGAACGGAAAAAGTTTTTATTCTTATTATAGAACTTGAAAAATTAAATTTTCATCTTTTAATTTAAATCTTTCTTAGCTTTGTTGAGGAGTTAAATTAAAAAATATGTTTTATAACGTGAAGTCAAAAATTAATTTTAACAACTTATACAAATAATTAAAGTCACGGAGAACGTCGGTTTCATCCCGGAACCCAAAAGTATAATATATCATTATGATAGTAACAATAACTGCAACTAATACTTATTCAGTTTTGACAGTTGCAAACCTCAAACATTCCAGTTCAAGTTAATATATAATTTAATTTCTAACGGTGATGCAAGCGAACACACAATGTGGGTCAAATCCGTTGCATGATTTATTATGGCCCAGGGTAAATTAAAATGTTTTCATCCCTTATCTATCTTCAATGCTGGTTTTATACGCATATTAGAGTCAAGATGCAGGCAACATTGAAATACTCATATTATATAATCTATTTTTGTTTTACAAAAAGTTGGAATAATATTGTTTCTCTAATTTTGAACTTTTAGAAAGTAAAATCTGACTACAACCTTTCTCGTTTTATCATTTAACTAATATTGATAGTGCAATATTGCAACATTAATTATGCATTTGTGAGTTGTCTTGTCCTGGTTATTTCCAGAAAGCTTTAAAAGTGGAATTTACATCCTGAATGTTGATTAAATTTGTCAATAAATGTACTTTCAAATTATTAAAAATTTAAATTTGAACTTCTAAATTATAAATTTCACAATTGCATGTTCGATGTGTATATTTTAACTTTTCAACAAAAAACTAGTTTTCATTAATTATTTTGTGCTCAACATTGGAATGAACGTAGATACAATAAAAGCTGCCACAACCCTGTGCATTTTATTTATTATTTTCCGATCATTTTCATGTTTGAACGATTTATATTTGATTAACTCATAATTTTTCTTTGATGACTGTTTGTGAAAAGATTTTGATGAAGAGATTACTTTTGATTTTGAATAAAAGCCAAACAAGATTAGAAGTTATCCGAATGTCATAAACATGAAGTTGGAGAGTTTTAAGCTTGAAACGGATGCTCTCCAGACTACAAACGGCCGGTGAAGACGTAGCTTGCAAAACAATCAATGACATGACGACTCTTGCCAGGGTACCGTATAGTTTTAGACAGAAGCCTTTAATCCTCAAATAATTTACAATAATCTGAATAAAACTCTTACAATAAATTTAGTTAATTGAAAGTCTTTGTTACTACGTATCACGTTTATTATTTCGTATCTTTCCTCTGTTGCTTGGATTTGCATAATTGCACCAACCATTAGTTTTTGGAATTGCTAAGTTTCTTACTATATTGGAACCGATTGGAACATTACTGTTCTTTACAGTTTTGATTAACTGCGCTCGGTAATAATTTCCTAGTATTATGTTCACATCGAGTTTTGTTGCAAATTTTATTCCGCTGCAAATCCAGCATAGTGGAGCTCGAGGCTACCAATACTTTAACAAAAATGTGGTATTTATTGAAGTTACATCTAAATAGGATATTGAAGGTTTTAATATGGCTTTTAGCATTAATTTGTAAGTTATGTGTTCCATTTTCCAAATACTTTATAAAATAACAAATATTACGTTTAGGTTCATAAAATTTGTTTTCATGAGCTTTCAGCTATGTTTATAGCTTTCGTCAGATATTTAAATAAGAAAGTTACATGTTCGAAATAAGTTAGAATAAGGGCTTACCCCCCTCCCTCTCTCCAGTGAAAAATAATTTAGCTTTAAAATAAAATAGGTTATGTTTAAACTTTGAATCAGTTATGCGTCTCGGCTGCGAAGAAAAATGCACAGATCCCTCAAACGGTGCGAAAACTAGTGAAATAAATTGCTTGAGGAGGTGATTATGTATACGAACTTCTGTATGGCCCAAACAGCCAGTCGAATTTTGTTAATTTTAGTAACTAACAAGGTAAATAAATGTATAGAGTTCCATTCCAAACATTTTCTCATTTGTTTGTAAAAGTTGTTGCTAATTTGTAATAACGGACAAAAACAAGTTAAGTAAGCACTCTCCCCTAATTGCATAAAAATTCATTTACTGTTTGTAAGGGCTTTCCCATAATTTTAAAATTGGAACTTGTCGTAAAAAACATGTTCCGCTTTAGAAAACATGTCGAAAACACTATAGGGCATGAAGCAATCGTTATTGTTTAACTATGTATCTGCATAAGAATAATTTTTAATATAACCATTGTTAAGCGGAAATTAATTTAAGTTACATAATTTATTGTTGACATACACAATATAATGTCGCTTTCAATGATTCGTTACGTTACATGCACAATTATTACTATGACTGCTAAGCCTTGGCACAACATAGTGATGGCTTATTTCGGTATCTCGAATTTCTCATATTTTATTTCTATTTTATATTATTTACGTCACCTTTGAACAGAGTTTTTCTCTCCACAAGGAGAGGAAGCGCTTCATTTTGTGGAAAACTGTTCAGTGTTGGCGCTCAAATATAATATGTACATAGCAGTTGAAAATCGTAATTTAAGGAGACAGAAGGATGAATTTATTTAAATATGAACTTTTATAACTTTAAGATGTCGACATAATATCAGCAAAATAGTACTACAACAAAGCAGTTGGAGACAAAACATTAATTTTGAATAAAATGCATAAAGTTTCTACATATTCGGCAAGCAAAGAAGCAATTTTCAGAAGAATGCGCTCAATCCTGGTGTTCTACTACTTCTTTATGTTTTAAATTAACGATTTGAGCATACAATTACTCACATTTAAATTTCAACTACCTAATGGAGCAGAACACCAGGTTTTCGACATCTTTATTATGTTATCGTGTGGGACAAACGATAGAAACAAATTAGGAAAAGTAACAAGCAACGAAAGCAATTTATTTGCTTTACCAATAAACATATTATACATTAGATTTCCATTGCAATATCAAGATCCATATTCTCTATTTTCGTTCTTGTATCTTTTACGAGAATCTATAACGTAAAATTTAATTGGCATTCCATCTAAAATATTTTGATTTTTATTTTTCAATTTTGATTTATTGGATTATTTTCAGTTCTTTTACTTATTTTCGTCTAATAGACACATTTTATATCAAATACAATCCTTATACAATAAAACGTTGGCGTTTATAGGATAGCATTACTAAATTAACAGAAGGTTGTTGTTTGATCCGGATCCGTATTACGATTTACGCAATGAAACTAATTCCGGAAAGTATTTTGTTTTGTTTACTTTACAATGCAGAATTTACATTTCAGATCTCAGCAATGTGAAATGCACAAATGTCATAAAATAATCCTATCAGATGCTATATAGTTATTGACTATTGACTATCATTTCGTTCTAAATTTCTAAATTATTGCAAATGTTTTGAAATTTATGACAAAAATCATTAAAATCATCCTAGCTTCATTTCAAACTAATAGTGGTCAGTACGTGCATTTTCTTTCTGACCTTCACTCGCATCATTGTGTGATTTCTGGAAACATATTATTCGTTGCAATGAAAGCATGTCCTCGATGACGAACCCTTTTCAAAAGGACACCTCCTCACATAAAAGCTTCTTCTATTTTTGATTTGAGCTTTTCTAGATAACAAGTTAATTATGAACCCTTCTTTATGTGATTGACGCTTCCTCCGTCCATTGCAGATGTGCACAGGATGACCAAGTATGTTTAGATTGTGGTGGCAGATCCCCCGTTTGGTCAGTTATCATAGCAATGCATAGGTATTATTAATGTGTATGTCGCATTCTTGTTTAACGTTCAATACTACCCCAATATTATAATGTGGGCTTGAAGTGGTTAATAGATCGTCGGAAAAGTGATCGTAATCTTAAATAATTATTGTAAATTATGCAGTTGGTATTCGCCAATATAAGTACAGTATAACCTGTCTTAACCGACACAAACGGGAACCATTTCCTGTCGGATGATATAAAGTGTCGGTTAATACAGGGAAACCGAGTTTGCAATAAATATCAAACATGTAATTTATTCATAGTCTGCAAGTCTCATCATATTATTCTCCACTATAATAATAGCAACGTACATTATTGTCTTTACTAATCACAAATACTTCCTCCTTCCGTGTTGTTTAACAATGCAATAAAATATTTTTGGATGGTTACAAACTATCAAATGAAACATTTACGCAAATTGCATAGTACATAATAGTTATTATTTAAAAAAAAATTTAATTCTGCAAATTAAACTTTTGTTAAAAATTTGCAAGGTACATAACTTGATCGTAGTTATTATAACGTGATATGATATCATATCAGCAAAACGGGCAGCAGATGCACCTGCTCATGAGATAAGGTAAGCTGCAACCTATTTCTGTTGGATTGCACAGTGTAATTCTGAAAAGTGTCGGATAAGACAGTATCGGTTAAGTTAAAACAGGTCGGTAAGAGTGCTCGCTTATAAAAATACCTTACCCAAATTTAATTTAAGGAAATATAATACAATAGCTGGCGAAAAAACCTCTAAGCACTTTTTGCTGTTTTGTGCATGACTGACATGGTTGCTCGACCTCCGACCCCGTGAGCGGGATTGTGGCAATGCAGATGAATGCGTTTATTAAATCTTTTTTGTTGGTATAAAATAAATAAACTAATTAATTAGATTTGGGGAAGGCAAAGGGAAACCACCCCATTAACATTTCCTTAGTAAAGTCTTCCTGGCTTAGCTTAGCCAGGAAGATCGCCTACGTCTAAAGATGATATGGCACTAAGAAGAAGAATTAATTAGAGGCATACCTATAAATAACCAGGAGAAGGAAGAGATTTCTAGTAAATTTATTACATTGGATTTGAATTTTGCAGTCGTTCATAAATGGGCGCAAATAGAATCAAAGTCACAAAATTCAAGACTCTATCCGACAGCATGGCCATACACTCAGAAACCAAAGACGACCATTAAAAACTGTAGACTCCTATAAAGAAATGGGCTCACCTACGAGAAACAGCTAAAAATTGTACTGCAAGGTTTATCCATCGCGCCAGAAAAAAACCAAAAGGACTCATCAAGAAAGGAATTTCAAGTACTATCAGTACCATCAGATATACCGCTATATCTAGTTTGTCAAAACCGATACCTCCAAGCAAATCTTTAATCTGCGTAAAATGTTCAATATACCACCAAAAAAACGACAATAGGTCAATGTCATCGTTGCCAGCACATCGAACACGCCCAACGTTACTCCAAAGTAAATCCGAAGTGTCGTTCTTGAACTTGAGCAAATTGCAAAAACCAACACCTCCAAAGTTGTCTGCAATACTACCAGCCAAAAACAAAATACCCCAAAGACCCCCACCCGAAAATAGATTCTTTTTCCTACTTCCGATAGTGAAAGTAGACTTTTCAAGCTATCAGTTGATGGGTTGAAAGTAGGCATTTGCCGCTTGAAGCTGAAAAAAAAAATTTCATCTTCGTAACTGCTATCCATAATTTTAATTGTTGTTATAATAATATTGAACCACTTACAGTTTACATTAATAACAAACGAACCAAATACAATCTATTGTATTTGAACGAACTAAAGCATAATGTTTTATATAACCCAACTAGGTTCGGTACTACCAACAGTAATACCAACAAATTAAATAATATAAAGGTGGGTTTTCAGTGGCGAGGTTTCACTTTCACTATCGGGCGTAGGAAAAATAGTATGCATATTTCGAGCGTAAAGTGACTTTTGTGCTCGGTGTCGGTTACAGCGCTCGCCTTCGGCTCGGCACCGAGCACCGAGCACAAAAGGGTCACTTTCCGCTCTTAATATGCAATATACTATTTTACAAAATCCAAACAGCATTATTTTTGTACTCCTCAAAAATCTTGGTAAGTCTAACACAAATAAAAAACGCAATCCGGCTCCAAAAAAAACACCCATCAGGGCCGTCGCGCCCTATTGTGCACAGTATGCAAACCACACGGGCGGCTAACATTAGAGACGGCCAAAACTCTAAAAATAGGGGTTAAAAAGAGGTCAAGTGCTTTACGCCAGGGAATAAGTAGTAGAAATTTAGAAAATTGTATTAAAAATACCGAAAAGGTCGACTAAAAGAGCGGCCAAATTAAACTTTGCACACGGACGGAAGCACCCCTAGCGACGGTCCTTCACGGAACCTTCCAGAGAAGCTATCAAGAAATCCAGAGTTCACCATCCCACAACATTGCCGTACACGAATGCTCTTTTGTATTAATCTTTTGCGATTCATTCCGACCTTTATGAAGGTTCATAACCGGACACACATATTGTCATCTTGTATTTTAGCTCCCAAATTTTATTAAATGGTGTTTTTAAATAATTTTACGGGCTACAAATTAAGGACAAAAGGATACATTTTCACAAATTTGTGTATTTGATTTTAAATTTGGTTCTTGTGTTCAAGGGAACCACAGCAACACCTCGGTTAATTTAACAATTGAAGAGGTCGGGGCAATAAGGGACCTAAGCCACATTTGAAGAATTTGTATTAAATGAGGTTTAAAGTTTTGAACAAAATCCTGAAATCATATTTTAATTTTTTATAATGTTTAACTTAATTTTTTGTATTTATAATAGATTGTTAAATAACTTTAACTAAAAAAAAACAAAAAAAAACTGCATTTTTCGAGAAAAAAAAAATAAATTGCAAAATAAATGTGGCTTATGACCTTTTTGATAATAACAAAACGCATAGAAATTAAAGTCAAAAATATACAAAATTACTTTTTATTGAAAAATTTTTCTGAATTTTGACGTTTTTCTGGGCTCAAAACTGAACCTCTACTGCTTTCTGCTTGATTAATATCTACACTGTGTTTTTGTGGAGTCATCTTGAAAACAAAAAATATTTTCGTCAAGAAGGGCCTAAGCCACTTGGTAAATAAAATCCTTTTTGGGTCTTAGAAAATGCTATTGGCACAAAAATTTAATAAAATAGAAGTGTTAGTGGGTCTTTATTCATAATTAATTCAAAACGAGCTATTTATGGCCACATTATATTAAAATAATAAATTTAATGTTATTATAACCTTAATAAGACCAAGCCACATATTCTACAGCAAAAAGGACTCAAGCCACTAAAATTTTTTATTTAACTTTTCTTATGTACATTCATCACTTTCACTTGAATAGTATGTTACAAAATATTCCTTATCCTTTACTGATTCGTCAGAGCTAAAATCCGAACCTGAACTACTATCTTTTTCGTTATAAACCACCTGTTTTCGCTTCAATGATATTCGATCATTTGCCGCCATATTGATTTTGTTGTGGCTTTGGCCGTTCTTGCTTGAAAATTTTCCCCTATTTTGCAAGTTGGCAACAAGGTCGTTATAGCTTGGTGACGACATTTGTCGTCCAATAGCCGTACAATTTTGATGGTGGCTTAAAACTTTCTTTACACATGCATTTTTACTAAAATCGTGAAAATTCAAAAATTGTGGCTTAGGTCCCTTATTGCCCCGACCTCTTCAATTCGCTTCTGCTTTTACAAAATTTGATTAGCCAACAATCCTCCGAGTTCATTTTATTAATTTTGTGAAAGATGGGAAATTGAAAATTTATGTTGGTGCTTGAAGAATTAAATAGTGAAAATTAAATTGGTAAGGTTAGTACTGATGTGACCTTTTCTAACCTGAACTGGAAAGAATTTGGTAATTTTTAATTTTGAGGATTGGTAGAATACATCGGGCAGATAAGAACAGAGTCTTGTGTAGAGCGGCAAGGAGGACTGACGTCCCTTGCGTTTCTCCTGTGTTTTCCAAGTGTCCAAGTTAGCTTCTTTTTGTACTGTGAATTTTCCCAAGAGTTATTCAAGTATGAGAAGAATTTTTGAGTATTTTCTAGAAACTGAAAAATTGGTTTTTGTGTTTTTTTGAAAATTAGAAATCAAGTTCTTTCTTCTTCCTCTTTCTAGAAGAAATTCTCTAGAGAATTCTCTTCTAGTAGGCCTTAAGGCCTCTGTTATTTCCCAACATCTGCGTCGTTTCCTTGGCAGTATTAGAAACTTTAAGCATATAAATATTTTACATCTATCAGGTAGCTTGCTAGACTTGCCTTCAGATGTGTCTGTATCCTGGTTTTTTATGTTAATGGTAGAAATTCAGTAGCCCAGGGGACCACCGCATTAACGTGCCTTCCGAAGCAGGGAGACTAATCATACGAAAGTTTGACTCTCCCCAGGTTTGAACCCGGTACCCCACATTTGCATCCAACTGCGTTAGCTGCAAGGCAATGACCGTCTCTTAACTAGAAATATAGAATATATCGTGTTTTTTTATTATTGCTAGCCTATTTTTGTCGATATTATCCAGATGTTTAATTGGATTAGTCGAATTTATGAATTGAATGCAGGATGTGTTTTAGAAAGTGCGATTGATAATCCAGATTTACGAGAAAAACAAAGCAAAATTTGTTTTTGAATTATTTAAATATCTGCTTACAGGCAAAGGAAAGGTATTGGTGGTTACAATACACTGAGATTTATTAGTTCAAATCTCATAATTGAGGTGTTGATTTTTTTAATGATTTATACACAGAAATTTATCCTTTTGATCAATTAAAATTGTTATTGATTATAATAGTTTATTTACATGGTGCTTTTTATTTTCAGCAGAAATTAATTAATTTTGAATCTTACTGAGCTAGCCGTGGCTATATAAGTTGTGACTCTGCTATTCGCTATAAATTTTTCCCCAGTTATTTTTAGTTTTTGAATGATTCCTTTAAAACTAAAATCAGCACTGTATTAATTTCGAACCTTTGGAGGTCGACTCATGTATAAAATAAAACTAAATACGGTAGCTATAATTTAGCTACAAATCAACGAGAAACCCATACTAATTTACTGCTCTGGTGCATTTTTCCATGTCACCGAAAAATTACATAGTATATAGCATGGTTTATACATTTAAAGCAAAAAAGGAAAATGATATGATGGCGTTTTAGAAACGGATGAAACCCACTACCGATGCTGTAGAGATAAAAATGGTTAAAAACTTAGATGATCTCATTTTTTAGCAGTATTTTCTGCACGGCTATTGTAAATAAGTAAAATGTTAATAATAAAATCCACATTTTGGAGAAGGGAAATAAATTGCTACTAGAAAAAGAGTCTTGGTGCAAAAACGAGTTTTAATAAAAATGACAAATGTTTTCTAGTTCATTTTTAAGAGTTATGAAACACATACTAGATAAAAAATGTTATACACTCAGCTACGTAAGTAAGAGCCACATTTAATAAATTTTTGAAGGAAAAGTTGGTTGACATTCAGTAATGTAAATACCAATAATAGGATAATAAAAATTTTATATAAATATAAACAAACTTTATTAGTTTCGTTACTATTCTATTCGTTCCACTTTATTTTTAATAATGGAGCAGAATGGTAAGCATCAGTAAATAAATTAACAAAAAAAATTTATTGTAATCGTAAACAATAAAAACTTGTTGCGGTAAATTTTAAGAGCGAGTATGTGAAACTTACCTAAATTATTAATAAAGAACAATGAGATGTATTTTCCAGATGAATTGTACTTTACTATTATGTACTGTTGAAATAAATTGTACTAGGTAAGTAAACTATTTCTAACGGTAAGTTTCACATACATTTTTCCAGACGACCTGTATGTATAGTCGATACCAGAGTCGGCGCGATTTAAATAATAAATAAACTGTACACTACAACTACATCGTAAAAATTAACATCAAGAGCCCAGTAGGAAATTAGTATTCAGTTTAGAATTCATATCATTACTGTGAACCGAAAAATTATGCATCGGAAGGAAAATGAAAATCGGGGAGGGTCAACTATAAATTTCCCAAGCACACGGCGGCGACGGACGACGCTAAGGTGTCCTAGAAAGCAGATTTTTTTTGGTTACTGGTCGCGCGACCATAAAAATGTAGATGATAAACTCATCTCATGCAACGAACATTTGGTGTTCAGGTCAAACGCGGATGGATTCGCCCGAATTATTAAGAATTGTTATTATTTGGATATTTGGACTAAGTATGATGGAAAAACCTATTAATTTTCACCAGTCGTTGAATGTTTAATTTTAATGGACAATTGATTTTTCATCATTAGAATTTGATGTATTCGCCTCTTATAATTACAAATCAATTTATTATAAATAACCTGCATTTATAAAATATTTACAGAAACTAAAATGTTACAAAAATCATGAGCGCTCTTAACGATTTTTATAGCAGAGAAAGACATTTAACATTTAACTTTCTTTGAATTTGTACGTAGTTCACGTCGTTGAACTTAAAACATTTATTTACAGGTACGTGAATAAATTATTAAAACGGTGAAGATAAAAGATAAAATTGCAATTTTTGGCCCATATATTTGCACCACATAAATTGACCTTGTGGGTAATAATAAAAAAGTTGATGATAATATATCTTCAAAATTTCCACCATGTAACCCCATTGAGAATCATTTAACTTTTATTTATGTAAATACCTAATATAGGTAAATAAATTGCTTTTTCGAAGAGAAAATTGTAACTTATGGGACAATCATGCCAAGTGATTCCAACAATTATTTTATCTTTTTACTATAAAATGTTAAAAGTAGTGCAAATATTAATTCAACAACGAGCAGAGGTACTTATGGACCCATTCAAATTTATCGATAACGGAGTGCTCTACACTGTTGGTGCAAATTACACTAATTAAAATTAATATACATAAAATTAATGTTGAAATTAGCATCATTAGAAATTTAATACTTAACGATTTATTAGAAATACGCTAATGAATAATTAAATTACTCAAAATAATTATTTATAAATAAATAAATTTGACAAATTAATCGTATTAAATACAGATAATTAAGTTTCACCCATTTAAATCAAATTAAAATTAATTAGATGGTGGAATTGTAGGAAGAAGGTAAAGTTTAGTAGGTACTTGAAATGTAAAGACACAGCGATATATTTAAAACTTTGTTAATATCAGACAATGAACTAAATTAACTGAGTTTATTATCAAAATTTTGCCACTACGTTTGTGCCCATGCCGCAAATTGAAACTGATTTTCGACATTATTTAAAAGTTTAAAGTAATTTAAATAAACAGCACAATTTTGTTAATTGGTTTTATTTTTATAACTTTTTTCTCTCTTTTTGGCTTTGACATTTTGTTAATTAGACAGAATTATAAGGGTAGAGCGGGGTTGAGATTGCCATGATTGATTGCGATTAGCCAATCAGATTGAAGTATCTTCCGAAATTATTATTGGTTGATTTTGTTGTTTGTTTACAATATGCTCCGCATAAAACGTGACACAATTAATTTGTTAGAACAGATGGAATTTCAGAATTTGCAAGTTAAAATTAAGTTATAATAATATGAACTATTAGGAACAACCAAAGTTTGTTCAACAAAACATCAACTGTATAAATTACGAGTTTATATAATATCTATTAATCAATAAAATCAAATTAATGTAAATTGTTTACCCTAGACGGATACTCAAATATTCGACTCGGTGCGTTTATGTACTCGTGTTTATCTATGTGTATCACGTATCAACGATCAATTAGTTTTATATAAATATATAATTTTCACTCATATACTACAAAAAATTAATTAATCGCCTGGCAAAATATACATCACTACGAAGCAAATAAATGGGTAAGTCTGATTTAATTTATTAAAGACGTAAACCATTAATTCACGGTATCAAAGATTTACCCACACATTCACCATCGATACAGACATAATCTTTGCCACTCCCAAACGTCTGTTTTTTCAAAGGAAACTGTCGTTATTTTTAAAAATTTTAATAATATATAACACTCCGAATCAAATTGGATAATCTGCATTTAAAAAGCGGAATCAATAATTTGCTGAACAAATTCAATGAAGCTTAAGTAAAAGGGAAAGAAGTAGTTGAAATATTTCGCTAGTAACAAAATAACAATTTACATTTTGCTCAACACCTTGAAACTCACCGCTAACCGCACCTCATTATATTGCCTAACACGATCTAAAACGGACCGGACCAACCCAATTAGTATTGCGGACTACATTTGCTACTTGTATGAATTGTGTTTTTTAATTTGAGATATTCATGAATGCCCGGTTTCATAAAGCTGTTAACAATGTATTAAATTTGATTAACCAATAGAAAGCGTTTTTAACTAACGTTAATTTTAACGGTCCGTTAAAAGTTTTATGAAATTGGAGGTTAGAATAATTTATTTCAAAAAGTTATTATTATTAATGTTAACCATGCAAAGCCGGCAGCTTATGGCCTTTATGTTTAGCTCGGCCTTCGGCCTCCCGTAGTTACAATATTCTCGCCATAATACCATCAGAACAGGTTAAAATATTATTTGCTTATAAAGTTCTTATATCTTTGATATTAGGAAGGACGAGAGTATGAGACATAATATTAAAAGTTACGTGGTCTAAATAGTCAAAATATTTAAATTCTGTGATCCACAAATTGCAATGCTTCACATATTATAATTATCGTGTGTTTTACGATATGGTAGAATATGGCCAAAAATGTTTTTCTACGGCATTATGTTATGTTTTGTGTTGTGTTTTGCGTTAGTTTTGGTTTTGTTTTGGCATTACTTTTGCGTTGTTGTGTTTTGTTTAATTGTGTTATGTTTTTGCTTTGCTTTGCTTCGTTTATCCGTTGATACAACTTATTAAACTTTAATTTGGTGTCGGTTTTTGGTGTCGGACGTTTTTTTACAAGCGCTAAAGCATGTTCCATGTTAACAATTAAAAGGAAATATGAGAGAAATGAACTTTGGAGGGTACGGCCATGGGAATATCCTTCAAGTATAGACGGAGTTGAGAAGTTTGGGTTTGGAAGGGTCCACCATTTTGTGGTAAGAATTGACCCCAGGGCTCCCACCCCTATAATAGTTTTTATTTTGAATACGTGATCCCCTTTGGGTCCAAACATTTCAAGGATGATTCGTAAACACCCTTAGAGATTTACTTGCCATCTCAAGTTTAAACTCCTGCACCATGGAAGACATAGGTTAAAGTAATTCATTAGCCCTTTAGGTCATCCTAGTTCCCATCTAGACACAAACTTTCCGCACCATGAGCTGGTCATGGGTTAAGATCATCATCATTCCAGGTTTTAACTTCTAAGGTAAGTATAGTAAGTACCGGAGTCATTCTAGGGTTGGTTTCCTTTAGGACTGACCTCCTGCACCATGAAAAGATCATGGGTTAAGGCCATTAGCTCTTTAGGTTACCCTACTTGCAACGGAATTCCAAATAACTTAAGCAATTCGAAATCCCCCCCCACACCCAGTTAGACTGGTAAATTTGCGTGTGTAGTGACCCTGACGGAAAAAACTAGCTATAAGATAATTAGGAGGCAAGGTGAAGATTCGGTTTGCCACTTCTCGAGGAAAATAAAACCAGGTCGGAAACAATGTTACGTTTATTGATTTCTGACACAATGGTCACACACAAAAGAGCATCCGTCGAATATTTTAGCGTAACAATGCATAAGAAAAATACGAAAAATGGCGTAAGAAGGTACGTGGAGGTACCTAAGCAGACCTTAGCCTTAGAGGGTCTAAAATTAACCAAAACACAATCGCAATACAGAGGATTAAAACTCACCTCAGATCTTTCGGTGCTCACAAAATCTACCTTATACAGATTTCTCTTTACGCGATCGATGGTGTTAGATAATAAAAGAAGGTATTCCACTGTCCTCGTCTGACAGTCCCAAACGAAAAAAATCTTCTGGTATACGGGTTGCTTATCAGGAAGTAGGTCTCAAGGTTACTGATTGACTCCACAAGGTCATCCTCCAGGTGTGAAAATCCAAAACACAAGGTAAAGGAATAATAAAAACCACTTCGAGTTCTACGTTGTAAATTGTAGAATTTCGATTACGTGGTAACCGAAGCCTGGATCAAATCAACAAAGCGGGAAAATCGCAATCGAGTGCCACGTCGTCAATGTAACCCATGAGTAAGAACAGGTGCCTTGCTTCCAAATTTAGTGGTATCAACTGAACGTAAACCAAAAAACGTTAAAACGGCTTCCTAACAATCAGCAATCGCTTTTCCCAAAATGACAGAGTCTAGTGCACCACGCCACCGCTATTCCCCATAGGCGTAGCATACGAGAGAAAAAAAATTACTAAGTAGGGACGGCAGACTCCAGCACGACCCCCCTTGTTGTTGCAGTTGGGAAATGTATATCGGAAATATAGGTTTTATATTTTAATAGCCGTTTTTATTGCAAAATTAGCAACCCCTAAAGGATCTCGCCGGATAAATATGTTAAAAATGCCCCTTCGGAATTTTGTGGTGACAATTCTTTACAAAGTTTGTTATGTAAAAAGACAGTCGTGTGCAAGATTTCTGTCTTTCCATATAATTCCTGTTGACTTTAGAAGGAAGAAACAGTTCTTTCACATTTCGTCATTCTTTTGTACTAAAAGATATCCGAAAAATTTCAAAAAAATCAAAAATGTCCCAAAACCCATGGAAATAATTTTTTGGACTTCCTTCGCAAATAAATTCAAATTGATCAATGAAATAGAAATTGATGAACTTTTAAAAAATGATTTAACCATGTTAGAATTTTCCGACCACTCTAAGGAAAAAGTTGACATAATTCTACTTTGGAATCCCTAAAAGTTAGAAAAACAACTTCAAAAATTATGAATTTTTAAAATAGATAATATGCTTTAATTATGTTAATGTTAGCAATAATTGGTAATCTAATAAGTCTTCGTGGCGTAGTAGTGATAGATTTTCTCTGCTAAACCATAAATCATGGTTCGGTTCCTATTATACCCAGCAATTTTTTTTTTCAAACAACTTTTTAGATTTAAAAATTATGTAATTTATTATCTGAATTAATTTTATTTAATTATTGTAAGATGATTTCAAGAAGAGATAATAATATATTATAGGCGTTAGTAATTTTCTCCCCCCCCCCCCCTTTGCAGATGGCGCTATACTAATTTTGGGTTACTCAAGATACTTATTTAAAAAATACTAAGCCAAACTCGGTAGCGCCATCTGCAAATGGCGGAAAAGATTAGTAACACCATATATTTTTGTATCGCATTTTCCATCTTTACAGCTCATAATAAATATATTTTTGGTACAAGTTACCGTTTATATGGAATTGGTTTGAATTTTGACGGTACTACGATCATCGATCCTGAGGGTTGGTAGCTTTGGGGTTCAATTGAAAGCTTAACGCTATTTTTTCAGCGCAGTGAAGCGTTAGCTCAGCTTACTGCATCTCTGGTGAAAGAAAATAAATTCTCCAACTCAGAATTTGTGGATATTTATTTCGAAAAGACGTGGACCTATTGAAACAAACATTTTTTAAATTAATTTTATGTATATATCTTACAAATTAAAATTTTTTTTTTAAATAGTAGATGTAACATGTAATAGCGATTAAAACCCTATAGTTTGTCTATCCACCACAATATTCGTGAATTAAATTCTAGCAATTTGTGTTTCACTTTGGGCGGGCAGTTGTACTGGAACTGAACACCCATTGAAATTTAGTGAAAGCTGGCACAAAAGAATTAAGGTTTAATTAAACAATCACACATACACACAGTACAATCATTTAGGCGCAGCTAAAAAATATACGGAATCAAATCGGCTATCACAGTTGACAAACGTTAGATCTTATAGAAGAGACAATATTAAAATTTACTGTTATGTTATAATCTTATAATATTATGTTCATTAACACACATTTCCTGATAGTTTAGTTAGAATTGATCATTAATATCTTGTTATATTGCATTCTAAAGCAGTATATAGCAGATGTACCAGATTAGGGGAGTTCTACCACCTAGTGGATTCCATTACATTGCATTCTAACTATTTGTATCCCACAAGAATTCGATTCTGACAAACTATTGCATTCTTTATACTCTGTTTTACATAATTATCGTGAATTTCAAATCGAGTGATTCTCCGACGCCACTTCTTCAGCGAAACTACTTCAAAGTGTAAGTTGAATATTAGCTGGTTCAAGATTTATTGACAAGTAAATGTTGTCTTGGAAGAGAAAGCGATCTTATTTTAGTGTTTGTCGACTTCTACAATAAGCAACTACATTTAACGCCGTGTAGAAAATAAACATTATCGTATTTCAATGTTCCACTTGATATTAAAAGCCCACCCATCCGTCCACCAATAATAATGAAGTTTACATAACTGTGGCCATAAAATGAAACTTCGCAACCTTTCGGAACCATTTCAGGATATACTAGTAGTTCTCGTTGAATGTTGATATTTTTCTTAAATAAAAATGAAAATAATGCAAAAGTGAAGTTTCACGATACGGAATAATCGGTCGTTCTTCCGGTAAACAGTTGGTTTTGAGTTTTGACCAAAGTAAAAATACAATTTATTGAATTTATCGGTAATAGCAAATTCCGTTGTCAATTCCATCACAAATAAATCGTGCATGATATTATGAAAAACGGTGAACATAACAAACAATTTTATTTAATTTCATCAAGTTTAATTTTCCTGTAGCTGCAGTGAACCTCGTAAAAAAAAGTTAACCTTTATCCGCTCGCGTATGCGGAAAATTGGCCGCAATAAGAAACTTAGGGTAGTTTGTGGCTGTACTGAGCCGGCTGGTGGAGCTTTTTTAATCAGAACACGGACATGGTCTAGAGGAGATAGTAATTAGAGAATACAAGCCCTTCACACACCTCTCCCATGACGCCATTGAAGGAAATTGGAGAGAAAATGCAAACAGGCAAATTTCAACTCCAAAATACGCGAGCGGATGAAGGTTAATATCTATTTTAAAATTTCTACATAAGACAATTCAAAATTGTTAAATCGTTTTTCCAAACGCAACAATTTTAAGAACATTCTGAAAAATGTAGGAGTTAAATTTTAAATTTTAATCAAAACAAATTGAGTTTTCGGCGATTTGATAAAGCAATGGATGGAATGCCTTAGCATACATTGCATTGTTTATACTTTTTGAAATGTATCTTTTAAATAAAATATATGGTACAATAACACCGCAGTGTTCCCTTCCGGGGGTAAAAAAATTATTTACCTTCAAAGTTACTTTGGAGCGGAACATAAAGTCAATTTACATACGGTAATGTTTGGCTTTAGTTTTTCAAACTTACGAGTATAATAGTACCTAATTAATTATTATACAACAAACTACGGTGTTGCTAGAATTATTCAAAATTTGAATGGTTTTCTTATCTGCCTCTATAAAAAATTTAACTAAACTTTAATTTTTTATTTTTTCTCATCATTTGAGTAATTCTTTAAATGTTTCGCAATAAAGAATAAATGACTGATTTCAATAGGAATTTTTAAAGCTTGTCGAAATATTTACATAAATATTTTTGCTGAATTTGATTGATTTATTAGCAAAAAAAACTCAAACGGAAACAAAATATTTACTTTTTTTTCACATTTCATTTTATTCGTATTTTCATTTTATAAATAATTCCTTTGACGATGTTCACCAGGCTTGTACAAATTAATACAATTAATGACTTCTTCTTTTGTTTATTTACAATTTATGTAGACAAATGATTGTTTATTTGGAAATATGGTGAGACGGTCAGAGCATAGTGGTCAAGCGAGTCGACTATGAACGCTAATTAACCCGGTTCGACTCCGAGTGAAGTTAGAACTTTATTCTGGCCGTCTCTCTGGTTCTCCAAGTTGGGGGTTCTTCGTCGGGCTGGCTCTCCGTCGTAGGTAAAAAATGCAATGCCATGAAAGCCATTTGATACTTATATCACGCTAAATACTACTTGTTTTTGAAAACTAAATCCAACCCCTGTGCTATCTAAGTATTTCATTTTGAAGATTGTGACCCAGATATTTTTTCATAGTTGATTGCTGGATAATCGCCTGAATCACAACGTATAAAAAGAATCTATAAACTTAATACGTGCGACCCATACGTGATAATTTGCCCTCGGCTAACGCCTCGTGCAAATTAATATTTCACTTTACTCCCTTGTTATATAATATGCTATTATTCAAACTACTTCAATCATAAATTAGATCTTTTAGAGGAATAATTGGCTTGACGACCCTCTGGCTCAAACTTTCAACTTTACGACAGCTTTACGTACCCTCCGAAGAACAGAGACGATCAGAAGAAAGTAGGACTTTCTCCCGATTCGAATTAGGTATCTCGATCGCGTCAACTACAAGGGCAAATGACCATCTCTAAGTGCTTAATTAAATTGGAAAAGCTATTTTTATCTTGATTGTTTTTTTCTATGGATAAACCTTGGATAAATGTTCATTAGTAAATTTACGTAATTTATTTACCCATTTCCTCCAATTTGAAAAGTAATTTGCAGTGAATATAATGAAACTTAAGATTGTTAAAACAACTTTAAGTAATTTTACAAAAATCGGGAGTAATTTAATATTAGATCAAATTAAATTAATACAGCACTTCAAGAACAAACTGGTATGCTGGAGGCAAACTTAAAAATTGAGAATATGAAAAACATGGAATTAATAATTTAGAAATGTTTGTAAATAAAGCTAAAATTGGATGGGTATGCTTTCATCATTTTTGTTTGTATCATAATAATTATGTACTATTTGATTTTTAAAGAACACAGCCAAAATTAATAAACGTTTCCTTTATAAAAAATAATAAAAAAATTATTTGTAACTTTTAATACTCCAGTTCGTTACGTATTTTGATCAACAATAAGAAAAAGTTTTTCTGGAAACCAATCTTCACTTATATCAAAAGAGTTTTTGATAACAGTTTTTATATAAAAAATTCTACCCTGGTAAGTCCATTAGTTCGTGGTAATTAATCGACGTGCTTTATGAAAGATGAAATTCTTAAAATTCTGATTATTTGCCAATGAATTTTAAAAGCACCCTGATATATTTTCCATTACCGAAAATTACCTACCTAATGAGTAATGATAGTTTAAATTACATGGTAATTTATCTAATTCGATGATTTGCAATAATCGTAATTACATAAGCACTATATTTTAACAGCATCATTCTTTTCCTGTTTTAAACCTACCATAAATTTTAAATCGTGTTTTATAATACTCCTAAACATGGAATTACTACCATACTAAAAGCAAATTACTAATGTAAGTAAAAATACCTTTTATCCTTAATAAAATTTCTTTCTCTTTTCAAAATAAGTAAACTCTTAAATAAATAATAAATTGGATCCTTTTATTTTATAAAATCTTGAAAATGTATAACTAACAGCATGAAAGGTCAGAATACGCACCATTTCGAGGTCGAAGTCGAGCTTTTTACTTTTAGATTCTAATTCGTTTAAAAAATTGATAAAGTACCAACAACACCAAGTTAGTGATCAACAAACCTAGTGAGGGTATGGATAATTCTTATAACCATAAAATTGTCTGAGTTTAATTGAACGTCTTTTAAAACCATCAGCCACTATGATTTATTTTGCGTGGAAGTCAAAGATTAGCATTCTTTAGACATAATTTGCCATACTGATAATTTATTTCTTCATAATTTTCCTCATGTCATAATAATATGCGTTATACCTGGTTATAAAGTTTTTATGACTCGTCTCGTTTGGTTACTTTGTAGTGGAATTGTGTCCATATCTTGCACTTTAATTGCATATAATAATTATTGTACATACAAACGGTGAGTTAAGAGCGATGAGATGCATACAGTGATGGAGATCATAAAAGCACCTGCCATTTCTTTTACTACAACAATTTTTTAACTTTTAATTTCTGCAAAACGCTGGGGTATAATTTACCAGCTGGTGTTTACATTTTTAAGGTAAACAGGTGACCCCGCTATAACTTTATAGGTTTTCTTTCCTTTTGTTTATTTTTCTACTTTTCACTGTATTTTTTAGTCAACCCTCCGATGAATAATAACATTCTGGTAATTACATCCACATAATATGGTTGAGAGAGTAACTGCTGTTCGATAAAATTTATAATCGATTTTACTGGTTATAATCAAGTATTAATATAATAATCATAATTTATGTACTATACTTATAATAAATTACATAATACATAGTTAAATTTATTTTATTGTAGCGTTTCAGTTAAGTTTTTCATTAAAACTAAATTTTGATAAGATTAAAATAACCGAATAGTGTATTGGTTGAGTTCGGCGGATATACCTTTCCGATATTATACCCATGCGGTCCGCCGTTATCATTTGATACCGCTATAAAATGTTAAAGTACAGATTGAATTTTTTAAATATTAATTTGGGTTAGGATGGCCACTGAAAGACTGAGGAGTTAGAAAATATCATAATCAAATTAATCAAAATAGTGGTCATTTGAGGAATGTTATTTTTCACACATAATCCATTAATTATATTGTGGTGTTTCAAACGAGTTGAGGACTCGGGGTGTTGACATCAAGTTCAAAAAGGGGTACAAGAAGGAGACCCGTATGCGTTGATAATGCATTCTGTTTAATAGAGAGCCAAAATCTTGTATTTTGTGTGCGGTTTAAGTGAACCTACAAAGAAGAAAAAAGTTTGCTAATAAGTTTTAAATTAGCGTTAAAAGTGTTTACTTGCGATTTTGTTCAATTTGATGAAATTTTGGAAAATTTTTATTTGAAGATGTGGCACCTCCGAAATTAAGCTCTCTCGAGGCGTCCTTTCTGTGAATGGGACGTGGTTTTTCGTTAGTCGAAAAAAAGTGAAGAATTTGCATTCCTGGAATCACATTGGTTCCAGGCGTTTTTCGAGTGATTATTCTGCGAGGCACCTGTAACAGTAGCACTTAGATTTTGGTTCAAAGAACAACATTTTCGATTTTTTTGAGAAAGTTATATTTGTCACACATGAAAGTTTCTAATAACAATTCAGAAACCATAATTTATTACAGTAAATGTAATTGTGATTTGAAACAATCGCACACCTACACACAAACGGCTAAGAGACAGTATTATTGTCACAAACAGAATTATACTCAACGTATTTGAAAATTTAATTACATCAGCTATAAACAACTAAGTCTTTCAATTGAGTTTGAACCTAAACTTCCCTGAGAGAGTCACCTTTGCTCTCGACCATTCGGCGACCCGGACCGTAGTTGGTTTTTCACAAAAAAACATTACAATATAGTATTATAAAAAAAATTTAAATTAAAAACCACAGTTTGCAAAAGTTATGTTTGTTTTTTAACATTCAGTCTTCCAGTGGCCATATCCAGTATCTTAGAAGTGGATGAATTTAACTAATATTGTAAGAATTAAAGATTTAAAGCAACAGCAATTGAAAAATGATTTTATGTAATTTTTACAAACTTACAACTTGAAGAAAATATTCGAAAAGATGTTAAAAATGTAACTCAACCAAGAAGATACTAAATAATAAAGAAAGTCCTGCTGGATTTTGCTTTACCCAATTATTGATGGACAGCCTTTTTTGGACAAGTGGTTTGATATTTTAAAATCATACTGCAAGCGTTAGTGGTTAGATGTTTCCTTTCTTTGCGATTCACCTTAAATTGGCTTTCTTAATCTCACAACACACTGGCTCTTTGTAAGCCACCCATACCCTAAGCTTTAAAATTTGCATCTTGTTCATTTTACAAAAAATATCTAACTATTTACTACTTTTCAGTAATAAAAGTGTGATTAAGAATAACCAAACAAGATTATTACAGTAAGAGTTGCGGTGTCCGAGCGGTTAAGGAGATGGACTTGAAATCCATTGGGTTTAACCCGCGCAGGTTCGAATCCTGCCCGCAGCGTTTCTTTTGTCTTTACGTTCTTCAGCTATTGCAATATAAAAATTTTATGAATTGATCTAATTAATTTTAATAATCCTATTACAAAACAATTGATAATTAAACACATAAAAGCCTGAACATAGAAGATAACATGGCAAATTAGTTATTATAACATTTCTGTGTGATTGATAAGAATGAAAATGGGTAGTAGAGCAAGGGCGGTTCTGGCTCACTTTGCCCATATATATTTAATATGGGGGCGAAATCAACTTCATTTTTTTTCACTTTCTCTCCGAAAATCACTACCTGAGAGTACCTATTCGCTGGGTGCGTGACATCTGGCTATTTTTTTTGCACAATTTGTCCGTAGCGGACGCTGGCGTCGTTTACGCACCCAGCTAATGGGTGCGTGCCATCTGACCACGTTTTTTACACAATTTGTCCGCAGCGGACGCTGGCGTCGTTTTTTAATACCCCCACTATGCACTTCGCACCCAGTGAATACCTCTCAGGTACCTCAGGTAGTGATTTTCGGAACGAAAGTGAAAAAATGAAGTTGATTTTGACCCCGTGTTAATTGTATGGGAAAATTGAGTCAGATCCGCCCTTGCTCTACTACTAAAATTGTATCGAAATAGGTTTTGCACCAATAATGGAAAACGTCCTCAAAAATAACATAGCAACATCAAGCCACCAACAGCAGTAACTTTCTATTAAATTTGTACATAATTCAGAATACAGTAAGGTGCAAAATTAACGTACAAAATTAAATAAATATTTAAAGTGTGGAAAACAAGTTAACAGTCTCAGTTAATCAAATGAATACAAAATAGTAAGATAATCCTGGTTTGAAATCATCTTGCAAGCGTTAGAGGCCATAAACGTTTCAGTTTCTTTGCGATAGACCTTAAATTGACTTCTTTCTTACAATTTCCATATCAATCAGACAGAGAAAAAGTGGTAAAACAATAATGGATATAGAGACAATTTTCTTGTAAGCCACCCATACCCTAAGCTATAAAATTTGCACCTTGTTCGTTTTATCAAAATTATATAACTAATAACTTGTCCAATTCTACTTTTCACTAGTCATCATCATCTACTTCATGGATTAGGCCTGTTGGCCTACTCCGACTCAAGTCGTCATCTTAATAGGGGTCTTCCCACATCTCTTTTCCCTCTGAGTTTGTAGAAGAGCATTTTTTGGAATTCTTGAGGAGTCCATTCCATGTAGGTGTTCCTTCCACCTTTCTTTACGTTGTTTTATTCTCTCCTCCAGAGGAGTCATTTTCAGTTCTTCATTGCGGATTCTGTCAACTCTTAAGCAGGCTTTTACTAATCGGAGAAATCTCATTTCTACAGCCTGGACTCTTGATCAGTCTCTGCTTGACATCGTCCATAATTTGAACCCAAACATTGTGTGGTAAAATTTCATTTGAGTTTCTCGTCTTATTTTGTTGCCAATTCATCTTTTTATGGTGCCAAACATTGTTTGGAAGAGATTTAGCTTGTTGATCAGATCGTTTTCTCTACAATAGCAAAGCTATGATTAAAAATAACCAAACAAATTTATATTAGTAAGAGCTGCGGTGTCCGAGCGGTTAAGGAGATGGATTCGATCACCAGTCCATTGCATCTAATGCGCACAGGTTCGAATCCTGTCCGCAGCGTTTATTTTGCTCGTTCTTCAGCTATTGCATTATCAAAATAATTTTGAATTGATCTATTAAATTTTAACCGATTGGTAAATAATTGATTAAAATATAATAATTATTACATTTTAGGGCACACATAAAAGGCTGCACATACTATAAGATTAACATGATAAATTAGTTATGTGAGATTCCTGCTTCCCATTGTAATTGATCAGAATAAAAATGTTATCGATCGAAAGATATTTTTTTTGCGAAACGGGATTTGCACCAACAATAGAAAACGTCGTCAAAAAAATCATAGCCACATGAAGCCACCAAGACCTTATTTTAAATTTGAACATAATCCAGAATGGTGCAAAATAAACGTACTAGTTGTTGTAAAAGTTATCTAAAGCGAAGAAAAAATGAAAAAATACTCAACCAAATAAATAAAAATTTAAAATAGTTTTGGTCTCCCAATTTTCTTTTATCTTAAATTGACTTTTTTCTTTAATTACCATCTCAATCAGGCAGAGAAAATCTGCGAAGACAATCGATAAATGCAATTTCCTTTTGTAAGCCACCCTTAACATAAACTTTAAAATTTACCCCTTGCTTCGATTTATAAAAAATATCTAAATAATATTACTTGTCCAGCTCTACTTTTCAATAGTAAAGCTATGATTAAAAATAACCAAACAAAATTATGTTACTAAGAGCTGCGGTGTCCGAGTGGTTAAGGAGATGGGCTACGCCAACGGTCCATTACGTCTAACGTGCACAGGTTCGAATCCTGTCCGCAGCGTTTCTTTTATTCGTTCTTCTGGTATTGCAATATCAAAATAATTTTGAATTGATCTATTTAATTTTAATAAACTGATTGTAATTTAAGAATCCTCAAATTTTTATATTTGTGCCAATCTGCACCAACGTAGACCCGAAATGACGAATATTAGTTTCTGCACATTGGCTCCTCCTAGTCACTATGGAAAAAATACACTCTAATAGGTTAGACATTGCACCTTTGGGATTTATCTTAAATTGACTTTCTTCTTCCGAGTGGTTAAGGAGATGGGCTTGTTCTAACCAGGTGCAGCACAGGCTAGAATCATGTCCGCAGGATTCTCTGATATTGCAAAGTTTTTTTTAATTAATCCTTTTAATCTTAATTATAACCGATTGAAAAATATAAGATTAAAAGAAAAATTATATTTTAAGGTATGTGATGATAAAAACGAATCAGAGATTTGGGATAAAAATATTTTATCAAAAAGGCGTGCAAGCGAACACTTAAAACTATAAAAATTAATCTTGTTTACTTCCAGAGCCAGTTTGTTACTTATACACAAACACAAATACAATGTTTTGATTCTGGAAGTGATTTGTGCGGTTGTTTTGTTTGTTTTTTGATCAACCAGCAAAGAAGAATAATTTAGTGTGTTAGCTATTTTTTAATTCTTGAGGACCAAAACGTTCGAATGAGGATGTCTTTGGGACGTGAGACGTAAGAGGGGAAGACGAGGGGTCATTCTTGAGGTCGATGGGTTGCAAGAGGACTCTTGGACCATCGGGGGTTGAGAGAAGACGTTTGTCATGTAAACGAATATTGATATCTGATAATTGTTAATAAATCGAAGTTGAGTTGAAGTGAATTTTATTTGAACCTGAGTTTGTTCTTGTAATTCGAGTTTTAGCTTTTAAGTGCAAAATTCGAATTTACCGCCAAAACTGTTACCTCCTATTTTATGTCTTTTTTTGAAAATCCTAGGGAAATTTCGAATTTTGGATGATAAGAACGATGATTTTGATCTTCCGCTCGACGATGTTGTGTAAGCAAGTTGCAGATTTTTGCGACGTCGATTTTGATTTGCGAATGTTCAGTTTTATATTTGTGGAACGAAGTTTCGATCCAGAGAACCCTATCGAGCGATTAAATAGTGTATTTTTGATTCGGAACAACCGAATTTATTCCCAAGGTAGGAGATTTTTGCTAAATTTTTCGAAATGACGTCATCGGTGCATGTGCAGGAAAATTGCACGATATTGATTTTATTTAATGAAAAGTGTAGTCATCGAGTTTCGAGTTTCGAATTTCGTTTGTATTGGTGAATACAACGATAAAAACGCAGTGCAGTTCCTAAAATAGTGGAAATTTATCATAAACGAGGCACACAAAAAGGTGAGGTTATATGTACCAGAAAACCGGCTGTTGGTCCAGATGTACAATTGAACAAACTCACAAAAAGCACTAATTTGTTCGTTGACACCTGCGATTTCACGGATTTAATAGAATTTGGTAAAGTTTAAAGAAGATTAACCACCACAATCACAAGAAGATTTTACAACATATAGCAACGTGGTATTTGCCACCATATTATGGTTGAATATGGTCAGCTACCTGAATAAACTACTGGAGGCGTGTCTTGAAGCGCAGCGGCTCTCAAACAACGATTATTGGTTCCTTAAAAACTTTATTATTGAAATATTTTGTACAATTTGTGAATTTGCCACACATACCACAGATTGGATCAGATCGCCATTTAGCAAAATTGAAGTTAAATGTAATGGTGGTCGGATACGATCACACAACCCAACACATACGGCTATTAGGACTATTTGTAGTCCGAACAACAAGGTTGAATTTTTACAGTTTGCATTCAAATCTATTAAACAGTTAGAAACTACCCGAGTCTCCTTATTGAATTTTGAATCCAGTCTTCCTTGTAGAAAAGCAGTCTCAAATTTGTTCTCCGATATAAAAAGCAGTCGTAACTTTATTGTGAATGTTCGAAACATTACAACTACCTCAGTTTTCCGAGTGAGGGACTGTAAAGTTGGTTTTTGAACACCACAGTATATTACTAATAATAAACTGGCAAATTATAGAAAATCAGTAATTAAATTGCTTTAAAAAGTTTTCTTTACATTTGAGGCTCGACTAATTTTAGATTTCTCACCATTTTTGTCAAAATTTGTTGTTGAGGAATAGGGAATCTTCAAATTTTACTATGGAAATAGTTTAATCGTGTAATTAGAAGCATTTGAAATTGATAGAACGCGAATTAAACCGCTCCCTCCACAACTAAAAATCATTATTGAAAATTAAACATTTTTTTAGATCAAAATTAACATTTTCGTACTATATTTATTTGGACAAGTTTCGTTTTTATAAATGTTTGCATTGTGAGTTTTAAAAAATTTAGTAAACTATAATATCAAAAACCGCATCGGTTTTAACATTTTTCTATCACAAAGGTATAATAATTGTATTATCAAGACCAAAAGGATCCAAGTTTTTTTTGGAAAATTGGGAATAAAGTTGTATTTTCATAAAACAAGTGCGGTTCTGAAGATATCAGTTTCACAAATAGAATCGTGAATGAGATTGAAACATGTAATCCCGGTAAGGTATATAATTTCATTTTATAAGTTTTCTTGCTCATCCTGTTTGTTGCTGATTTTATTACAATAATTTGCAAGAAGTACAAATTTAAATCTACCTCTAGATTATTCATGACCTATTCTCAACTATAATCTTTGTTATTTTAGAAAATCTGGTTTACCATGATAATCTCCTATATGTTCGGGTCAAATGTGGGTCACCCGGTTTATATAGTGTAGTATCTTTAAAATATACATTAGCGGTTGAAAATGCAAGGGAGAAATAATATCATACTTTGAAGCTCAAATCATTGAGATTTCTGATCATGGGAAGCGAAGCCGTTACGAAGAAATGACGGTTTTACTTTACCGCCCGTTTCTAAGGACGGAATTTGCTTACCCATGGACGTAAAGTGCTACTTTTAATACAGTTGAAAAAAAATGTAATTGTATCAATATATTAGAATGGCCAAAGGTTTTACATGTAAGATATACTGAAAGTATAATATTCGCAAACGTTTTCATCGTACAGTGGCATCATCAGGCGATAAAATTATGAAACCAATTCAATTAAAATCGTAATTATGTATTACAAGTTACGGTGTTTAATTAAACAGAAAGCTATAAACAGCTGAAAGCTCATGAAAATATAATTGATTTTTATTGCGTTTAATTGACTTGATAATAATAATTTTATTAATTGCTTCGATAACTTTTTAAAAACAAGTTACCTTATTTATATTTTATGTAATAGTAAAATAGTAAACCTACTATATCCGTACATAATAATATACTACATTTAATAACGCAATAAAAATAGTATTATTGTTATTGTACGATGTATATCGATAAATAATTATAATTAAATTTTTATTATTACATCTGTAACTGCAAGTAGTACTTGTTTATTACTTGTAAAATATTGCTAATAATATATCTCCCAATTTATACCATCTGATGAGAAAGTATGTAGAAAAATTGTAATTTGATGATAGAATGTGCACCATATCGAAACTTTCTATTGTAAATGGTGATATTCGTAACAACTTCAATCAGGAAGTATTTAATCAAGCAATTTTATTTGTTATGATGCTGAAACACTGTTCACGATTCTCGCCATAAACTGTCATTAAAACATTGCAGTTAGTAATGGCTTGCGTATAGCTGTATCGTTAAAGTAAGCTAAAATACTACAAGAGTAGTTGGAAACTTTTTGATTTATGGCTTTAACCGAAGGAGATCTAGAATATTAAAATGATACTTAAAAAGTAAATTTAACTATTTTTTTAAATTATAAAGCTTCACCGTGTAATAATATGCGTAATTTAGAGAGAAGAATTATAAATTTAACGGAAGCTATACAATGTTAGTTTATCACCTGTTTCCTATTTCCTGCACAACTTACAAAAACCAACCCTAAAATTGGATGTACTTCGTGTGATATGCAATGTAGTGTAAAGTAACGAAATTTAACAACGTCCGATTTTGTTCTACATTTTTCTAATTAAGTGGGATGCTGATTAGTGAACAATCTAGAAAGTGATTTTTTGAAGTAACAAGTTACGTAAATTAATGCACTGGAAAGTCGCCAACACAACAACACTATTTGGACCTACCTGTACGAAACAATGTAATGCTAGATTAAACTTTGCATAGTAAACTAGTTTTTCATTTTTACCGATATGGATCAATTGCATATATTTTAGAAGTATTATGCAAGAATCGAAAGTAAATCGTGCATAGGTTGTTTGAAAAATTAATTTTCAAGTAGGTACTAATTTGCATTTAATGAGAGCCACTTGAATACATAAAAAAAAGTTGTAAGTGATATAAACGAATTTTATAAATTCTTGTGTACATACTCGTTTTCGAAATAAAAGTTAACCTTGTTTGCTGTTCTTTGTTGTACATTCTTCAGACCTTTTAACCCAAGGCGTTACGTTTCCTTGTACTTTATAATTTCAATTTTTTTGCAATTTTTTGTTTGTGAAAGATGTAATTTTTTGTAATATTATTCAAAATATTTTAATACTTTTGATGCACTACCGACTATACAAAAGTAAAAATTAATTGAATTCCTTTTCCAACAAGAACAGCCAGCAGCGCTTTTTATTTTAGCGAAAATACTGTAATAATGAATCATAACAACGATGTCTCAATATCTCCACTTTATGATGAAAATAAACGTCAAACCTCTACAATAGGACTGATACATTTTACTGAGATTCCTTGCAGTTTAATTCCCATGAGTGCACCAAATAGTATAATACAATACAGGACTAAAGTGTTTTAATCCCTTGTGTGATAATTTGTTCTCGGCTACGCCTCGTGCTTTAATCTCTTAGAAATATATATCAACCTTAGTATAATAAATAATAAAAATCATTTTTGGAAGGAGCGGAAATTAAACCTAGAAAACCCTTATTTTCCGTACACGTAGCACAGTAAGTTTTAATAAGTGATCTGGTCATTTTATATGACAGCATCAGAACGTTGTTTTCACGCTCTTTAACTTATATTGCACGTCCCACGAAAACTTCTTCTCCAAATATTAAACTCGCATTACCACATCACATCGGTAATACCTTTCGATTTTCTGTCCGATCAACTATAAATAGATATTGCAGTCTGGGTAAGTGCAATTAGCAATTTCATGTACTTTTCAATCAATGCCAATTACCATTAGATCAAATCCAACGGCAAGGTTCCAATCTAATAAAAGCCTTAAAATTTAGTACGCTCATATTATACAGTTCCTAAAAGAGTTATGCTTACATTAACTTTTTCTACTTTCAACTTTGATGTTTGATAAAAGATAAAAAAAAAGCGTCTTATCTATTCAAAACTATGAGATCCACATCAAGCATGGTTTAACAAAGAACTGGCATCGTTATCTCACTGCTAGTCAAGAGTTTGAATGAAAAGTTTTCTTAGGATTTAGTAAGTTCGACAGAAGTTACGTTACAAAATTACATTTTCTATTGAAATTGTCAGCTTTAAAATTATAGCTGATTTATTACACGAAATGATAGAATCTCCATTCTATTTCACGTATACAACAAATACTTAAAAAATAGGACATTGCTCGTGTTCGTTCAGCAATTCAATGAGAAAGATGAATGTGTCTGCAAAAATTATTTTCCAGAAGAATAACTTCCAGAACCATAGTTAATGGCTGTCATTTCTAATAATACGATCATTTTAAAGTGATTACCTCCTTTGAGTGTAAACAATCATTCCCACACTTTTTAATTCGTTCAAGAGCTAATGCTCTGCAATTTTTTACTCCAAGGTAAACGAAAAATTGGTCTAATAAGTTAGAAAAGTTGCCAAGGGGAAACTTTACTTGAGCAGATGTCTTATAAAAATATTTCGATATTTTTCAACAAAAAAATAAATCAACGCCAACGGACACATTCAATGCTGTATGGAGGTGTTATTAATTTTCAAATATTCTCATAAACAGTTGCAGAATTAACTTTCATAAAATTTTCTAAACTCGTAAATTTTTTTAATTTCCGAGCATCTTTGGATTAAATTGTTACAAAATATCACAAAAGAATTATGTTCTTGAATTATGCTAATCGCGTATTAGAATATTCAAAGAAGTTAAATTCTACCAGGCAGAAATATTTTATGGTTTATTTTTGAATCCAGTTTTGTTAACATAAAAATTAATACTACAAAAAGCAGAGCAACTTCAAGCAAAAGTTAAAATCAACAGAAGAGCCGAATAACAGCAGAAATCTTGGCTCCAACTGTATAAACAGTAAATCGTCCAAAGAAATTCATACAGGGAAAAATGACCGTTTACAACTAACAAGAGGAGCCTATAGCTGATGAATCGCCAATTTCAAAAAGAAATTTATTAAATCGAATTTATTTCGAGGTTCCTGTCTTGCCTTGCTTAGGTGGAAGCTGGCAAGAAACCTTTTCTTCTATCATTTTCTATAGTTACAAAATACTCCAATAGATTAGTTTAGCAATTTAGCATTTAATATAATAATTTAGCAGAAAACATCGCATTTAAAGTTCATTCTACTGCAGGTAGACAGTGGAAATGTCCGTTACTTACAGTAACGGCATTGTTTTTCTCACTATTATCTACATATATATATACATTACAATAAAATAAACTTTAAATAAGATTTATTTCCAAAATATGACTCATTAGAATAAATGCTGAGACTTATCTCTTTATTTTCTCCCCCCTAGTAAGCTATAAATAAATCCTGCAATTTTCCAAAATTATTAGTTCAAGTAGTTTAGTTACAATTAATTTATATTACAAGAATAACGTAATATGATATGTATAATTACGAGTATGTTGTGTTAACAGCCACTAACAAACTTAAATAAAAAAAAAAGTGTAAATACAATGTTGTTATAATATAAATTACTGTATAAAATGCACTCAGCCATCACAAAATTTCTCACTTTTCTTGTAATATTTACAAAGATAAAATTTAGTATGGTTGTCGCTGATGGTTAATTAAGAAAAACTGCGTTGCGGAAACTTGTTATCAAGCAATGTGTATCGAGATATGTATTCTCTCAGCCAGTGGTGTAGTTTTACCCCCCCCCCCCAATGCGAATATTATATTCTAAACTTTTTTTCATATAATTCAATTCAATACTGAACTATTTATAAACTGCTTTATCAATGTTGTCCAGCCTGAAGTCCGCATTGGAACTATTTTTAGGTTGGTAGTATATGAAGGAATCGATTCCGATTGTTTGACAAAGACGTTTCTAATTATGATTTTTAATCCATCGCAATTAATTGCGATTGAAATTTTGTATTTGTGATTTAAATCACAAAAATTCGCTGTATCTGTGTGTAGAGAGGGGATAGGAAAACCAATCGAAGCGTTCGAAGTGGCCGTAATAGAAACGAAACGGGACTTATTTATATATTAATTATTATTATTTATATATGCCTTGTGATTAGCATACGCACCAATACACCATGGACCTCTTAAACAAAGTTTAAATTTAAATTTCCCACGAAAATCCTTAATTAAAACAGTCCCAATTCATTTTCTTTATTGAGCCACCAGAGGGCAGCAGGAGGTATGCACGCAGTGAATACATAATTTCAAGTTGTTATGTCTTTTTTATGTCGGGGTTACGTTCCAATAAAATGTGATCCACTTCAAAACAACACAAATTGAGCCACTTATTTGCATCCAGAAATAAAATTAAACCGCAAATACATCGCCACTACATTAATTTAATTTTAACTTAAGAAAATTTGAAGAAAAATAAATGAAAAACACTTTTCTTTTCGTTTTCTTGTTTCTTGTTTTCGCTTTCTCGGAATTGATTTCAAAGTGCGTCATAAAATTACCACCCACTTCATTTCAGATCACAACCTGCACGCACACCAAAAATGAATCAAATCAATGATTTGGAACTCTGATCGCTCCTTGTATTGTATTGTATTTAGTGATCGATTGGCTGCAGGAGCCTTTCAAAAGTACGACATAATCCTGCTAATTTGGTTTTTAGGAACTCAGTCCTGTCTCACTGGGCAATATCCAGTAAGCAACCCCATACTGATTTCGTTCTTTAATGGTAGAAGAAGCTTTTTAGCATCTGCAGTCGAGTAGGTACTCTATGAATTTCTTTATCTGTCTTTGTCCTGGTGTATTGTACCAAAGAGTTTTCTGGCACCCCGGTTCCCACTTATGGATTTCCACCCTTCTGTATATTTTGGATAGCCTAGAAAATGGTTAGGCTAGAGTCGGGGGGACTTTTGTGCATGATCTAGCTAAGTTTTAAGCTATTTCAATTTCCTCATGACCTGGCACCCAGTGAAGGGCAATCTTGTTGCCCTTGACCAGTTTCTTGAGAGATTGTCTGCATTCCCATATGGATAAAGACTCAAAGTTATTGGTTTTTTAGTGCTTTTATCGCAGCTTGGCTGTCAGAAATTATATTGACTTGTTTGTCTTTTAAATTTTTCTTCGCCTTGTATGTTTAAATCTCAAACCCTTGAGTGAGTTCAAATGCCCAGACCACTAGTAATTTAATTACAATTGCCATCATATTAAACATAAATAATTATATAAATTTTATATAAAATGATGCAAACCGAATCCTACTGACGGAGATACTATTTTCAGCATTGTAATTATGATCAAACATAAATTTAAACGACGCAAATCGAAAACGTGATATTATACCACTGTGCCTCACTCGAAAACTGAGGTAGTTGTGATGTTTCGAGCACTTACAGGTCAAGTTCCGACTGCTTTTTTGTCGGTAGAGCAAATTTGAAACTGCTTATTTCTACAGGGTAGGTTAGATTCTAAAATTCAATTAAGGAGACTCGGGATATTTTATACTATTTAATGGATCTGAACCCAAGTGTAAGAATTCAATCTTGTTATGTGGACTACAAATAATAGTGCTATAGCCATATGTGTTGGTTTGTGTGATTATATCAAACCACCATTACATTTAGTATCAATTTTGCTAAATGGTGCTTTGGTAAAATCTATGATTCTGTGTGGCGCAATCAATAATTTTACAAAAATAACAATGTGAAAATAAATACATTTGACGAACCAACAAGTTGTTTGTTTGGGAACCGCTGAGTTGTAAGTCGTTCAAGTTTTTGTTTTCTTTAAACTTTACCAAATTCTAATGAATCCGTTTAATCGCAGTTGTCAACAAACAAAATAAGTGCTTCTTGTGTGAATTAGTACAAACGAACATCTGGCATAAACAGCTGGCTTTTGGTATATAATCTCAACGTTTTGTATTACTGATTTATAATAATTTTTACTATTCTAAGTAAATACAGCATTTTATCGTTGTATTCACAAATATAACCGAGATTCGATACTGGATGACCACAATTTTCATCAAAAACAAACCAATTTGTGTGATATCTACACACGTGCGTCGATGGCGTCGCTTTGGAAAATTATCACACTCTTCCTACCTTGCCAAGCAAATTCGGATATCCCGAATCAGGAAATACACTATTTAATCGCTCGAAACGGCTCCCTGGATCGGAACTTCGTTCCAGAGAAAAAACGCAAAATGTAAAAATTTACAATTCACAACTGTCTCGCAGTACGTCCACGAGCGGAAAACCCTAATTTTCTTTCTTAACCTCTTATCATCAAAAAAACAAAAATCCCCTGGGATTTTCAAAAAAGACATAAATTATGGTAACTGTTTTTTTGGCGGTAAATTTGAATTTTTTGCACTAATTACTCTTTTTTGCAGGTTCAACAAATTTTCGACAAAACGACCGCTAATCACTTAATAGAAACAAAATATTGTGTATGTGTAATGTGTCTGGTAACAAATTGGCTTTAAATGTAAACAAGATCTATTCTTAAAACTTTAAGTATTCGCTTGGACACCTTTTTTGACAATAATGTTCAATCCCGAATCTCTTATTCGCTTATTCTTAATTGTTTATCCGAATTGATTTGGAAGCTGATTATGCTTTAAGGAAGGCCTTCATAAATAAGCTGCATTTAAGTACTCTGGGTTATTTAATTGACTGACGCTATAATATACGTCGCGATACTTGACGCGGCCACTCTAGATATATTTTCGTATTCCTATAGAGTGAAGAAGTTTGGTTTTGTTTTTATGGGAATTGTAATTTTTGTAAAGTTGAAGAATTTGTAAGACGTCCCTGGGTTTCAAAAGCCGAGGTGTGGTTGAATAATTTGATAAAGATTTGCGTGCGACTTGGAAAATGGCCAGGTCGCATGGAATATTAATTTGCAATAATTTGGTATAAAGAAAATTTGTGAGAAAAGCGCGTTTTATTTTCTATTTAAAAGTATCTACTTATTATAGTAAAGAAGAAAATTGGAAAATTTTGGAAAATAAGTAAATTTGTCACTTGCAAGTAAAAATTATTTGGAAAGTGTGCGAGGTCGCGTGATAACCGCTGTGCGGCAGATAAGGTCAACTTGGAGGCATCGTAAATCGTAAAAATCCGGCCATTTAATTTTATTTGTAGAATTTTTATTTTGAAAGGTTTGAACATGTCGGACTTTTCTATGTCAATATGTACCTTAAAACCTGGATTTAATCATCATAAAAGAGATCTTCCTCATTTATTCACCAATTATACCTCATAGTACTTGTTGCTAAATTTGTATTCAATAAATTCTTGGTACCCAATACTTCTTGATTTGGCCCCCTCACGACAGTGCCATAGTAGTCCTAGCTACTAAACTGTCCTTAGTTACGTACGTTTAAAATTTTCAACATCTGTTTGGTTTAAATTTTAGAACTCACTTTCGGTAATTTAGTAAAGTGGTTTTCTTCCTTTTCTTTACAAAACTGGATCATTAAAAACAAAAGCTTGAATCAAAGAATCTACGATATCCCTACTCTTAAAGTTGAATCAAAAAGCTATCCATCCTCTCACCAAGAGTTTGTGAAGCAGTGTATGGTTTCTATTCAGTTAAATCTGAATGCGGTTGGGCTATATCTTGATGTTTTAGGTTATCAGTCATCACCTCATCACTAATGGAGTCAATCACAAAATGATAAACCATTTTTGCAAACTCGATAAATCCGTAAGGCAGGGGGTCATTGTTAACTTAACATGGAATCCAAACCACGGTACAAATGAATTCAGTGTTGAGCGAAATTCGAACGTTGGACAAAGTCCATAACCCCATTGTTATACCAAACTACTGCATTGCTGACAATTTCACTTATGAAATTGATAAACTTTAGTAAGTAAAACGGAGACTATGAAAAATTAAAAGTACGACTGCCCTAGGCTATATTAGGACAACAACTTGAAAGCAAGCGCACAGTAATGGTTACAATGTTTACCTACTTGTAAAAAAATAATAATTCTCGTTTTACAACAAAATGGAACTAATTTCCTCATGGATTATTATTAACAATAGGTACTTCGGTAAATCAATGTAAAAATATATTAAGTAAGACGAGGAAGTCGTTTACAATTGACGATTATGGAAGCAGCTGCCATTGAAGGACATTTGCAACAATAACACCGCTCACAATATTTTTAAATTTAATAAAAATAAGCTCTCAATCGAAATCTACTTTTCATCATTTCCTCTAATCTTTTAAAACTTGTGTTTACTATATTACGTTTTTTAAGCCAATTATTTTCTGGAAAATCAGAATTAAATGTTATTTTTAACTTTTCGCATTGTGTAATAATATGTTATTTTTTCTTTATAATTGAGTCATTGATTTAGAAAGAATACACGGAAAATTCAATAGCATAAAAAGTTTGGAGGTTTCATATAAAAGTTATTTTAAACGAAAATGTGAAAAATAAAAATAAATGGGGTTAAGAAAACAATATAATATCAAAGAAAATTTTCGAATGGTATTTAGGAAGATAAAAAATGTTGTTCGTTGAAAACACTTGAGATTTATTCTCACTTAGGATTTCGAGTGATAAAAGCGAGCATTTAACACGTCCTGGGTACAATTTTAATTGAACAATCGATGAATTTCAAAAAATAGATTGAAGCTCTTCAAATTGTGATTATTTCATCCGAACGAAATTCTAATGGGCTTGATTAAATTCGACAACAAAGTGTCCAAATTTCCTATTGCCAGAATTTATTTTTGACATTTGTAGTCTCATAGAAAGGCTAAATTCTTGTAATTCTACCAAAATAGTTTAATTTTGTTACACGTCCTAGATTGTATTAATTCAATTTGTTTGATAACATCTTAAGCACAGACCTGCCATTTACACAAGAACTTATAATGTGAAGGACAAGGTACAGTGATTTCAAATATTGGTTCAATTAACCTTTTGCGCACTGATACAAACAGATTGTAAAATTATCTAAACGAAATTATTATTTACAAGAAAAACATTTTTACTAAAGAAAAAAGATTTAAATTTCAATATCGAAAAGCAAATAAAGCGTCGGTCGTCGTGATTGATTCTGCAAAACAATATCAAGTGTGCTCAAATAAACTTCGTTTGGATAATTTTTTGGAGTACGAATTATGCGTCCCCGAAGATAAATATGATTGGAGAATGATAAATCAATACCCAGTAATTTCAATAGCTTTCATGATGAATGTACAATATTCATTACTCCGATTCAAAGGTTTTCTTTTGCGATTTCCGCTTTCCAACTATGCATTAATTGCAGCCTAAAGTCAAACAGAGACAGCTCTAAACATCGGTCACCATGGAGATGCGAGTTGAATTTGAACAATTTTGTTAGAATAGAATTGCATAATATTATGATGAGTTAAATTAATTTTACGTGCTAAATCCCAATGTACTACTGAATTCCGCTTTTAACTGAATGGAGGGATTGCAAACCGGGAACCACAATATGAAATTTTTTGCCATTTTTTCATAAGGGGTCGTCCATAATTTACGTCACACAAAATACAGAGTTCTGGACGCCCCATGGTCTTAGAAGATCTATATCGTTAAAAAAAAGTTGATCTAAATGTTAAATACAAAAATTTACTCGTAAGAAAAGCATTGTTTATTTGAATTATTCTCATGATTATTTAACGGTTCATGAAAACTTAAAATGTATTCATGATTTTTAAACATTTTCCTGCTTTTAGTTCATAAACATTGGAAGCAAAAAGAAACTCCATAAGTTTTCAGATAATCTTCTGGAAGTAACCTCCGCTTACAAGTTTATCTTTATCCTACCAAGCAGCATGAATTTGAGATTATAAATATTTCATCGGACAAAAGTTAATCTGTTAGATAATATTGCGATAAACATAAATTGTAAATTTACAAGTCAGATCAAATACTGTTTGAAAATATTTACTCAGTTCGTAATTAACCAACATCAAGGGATTCGAAATAACCCCATTACCAGTAATTGATATTTCAAATATTTTTCCTTTGCACATCTTCAACTAGAAAATTCCATTAAACAAATTTTCTTGCATTACTTGTTATTTTAATAAGCTAGAAAAAAAAAGGAAAGCGTTTAGTTCTCCAATACATTCTATCCAATTATAAAGTGGTCGTAGCGGATTCAGTGGTTCTGCTTTGATTATCCAACAGTTTTTTGTTCGTCTAGGCCTTTAGGCCAAATAACTACATTTTGCATGTTGGATCAGTATTACATTGTCAACAATACAAAACTAACGTTTTCTGGAGAGAGCTTTTGGCATCAAAATCGACAAGGATAATTTTATTTGCTTTTCTCTACAGTTTGAAGTCAAAACTGTCAGCGTCTCAATTTACGCTTTTACAATCTTTTTACATAGTGTAAATATTTATGAGATACTTTAAGCTCTAATAAACATGATAATCATCATTTAAAAAAAAATAATGCAAAAATAGGCAAATTTTTCGATAAAAATAAAGACTTACGCACTTCTCCCGACCTCGTTAGATTTCTTAAATTAAAATTTTAGCACTTCCGTTATTTAAATTTTTTTTGAAATAAATTAAACTGTTTTTCGCCTCATTAACAGCATTTAGACACAGATTATTGAGTAAAAATGTAATTAGAATAAGTTCTAATTTGTGTTAAATATAATAAAAACTATAATTTTTCATTTCACTGCTCATGCATATTATTATGAAATTGCAGGCTGCAGTTCAAGCGAATAATTTTAACTGCACAATTGTCATTTTAATCGATAATAACATAGTAAAGTTACGAGAATAAATATTTCAGACAAAAGTGAAATGTGTTTGATACTAAAATTAAGGAAGTCGTGTCTTGTCAAGTTTAGAAGATAATAATGTTTCCCCTAACTTCAACAACAATATTGAGCTTGTCATTTTTAGTACAATTATTTAAGTATAGGTATAAGAATATCAATATTTACGTTCTAGTAACTTTGTTTGTATGGAATTCTGGTCGTACTTCGTATACTACAGTTTGGCTTTTCTTTTTCCTAAATAAATTGCAAAGGATTTTAATTTTTTCTAATAATGCAATACTTTTTCCAGTTATCCAATTATTTGGACTATGGCTCAAAAGCAACTATTTCTTTCTTCTTCTTCTTCTTCTTCTTATAAAGAAAGTGCAGTTGGAAACTGCACCTTAATTCTTACGGCTGACCTTCGCTGCGCCTGACATACTCGTAATTTATATTGCAGCAATTTGTTTAAACATTGATTTTATCAAACCGTAAAGGTTTTCATGACACTATCAAATTTCCTGCTGTACTGGCAGGGTTGTGCTCGTGGCTGGCTTCCAGTGCCTTAGGATTCACGAGACAAAATCTCCATAAAAAAGCCCTTAGGGGTTAATAAATCTGTTGTAGCGCACCAACGAAACTTTTGCTTAGCACGCACAGTTGTAGTCAAGATGGCAAGTAAACCTTGAACTCAGAAAACAGGGTGCTAGGTTACATCCAAATTATGCACCAATTCATTTTGATTGAACATTTTCAAAACAAAAGTTACTAGGGGGATGGAGGTCCCGGGGGCATCGTTCACTTGTGGACATGTGGTTTCGGAAAGCGTTCTGTGGGGAACCCCATCCTCAATAATGTCGTACGTGTGCTCGAAACCGAGCCTCAGCGCGGCTTGCCTGAGCTGAACTGATCCCTTAGCTAGGGATCCTTTTTCTGCCCACTGTTCGGCATAGGCCTCTCCATATTATGGAGGTTCTGGCCATAACTCACCACGCTGGCCAGAGGGGTTGGTGAGTAGTCCACAGATGGATTTTGTACTATGGTTGTTTTACATCCGGTAGCAGCTTGCTAGGCTAGCATTCAGATGTACCTGTAGCCCTGTTTTTTGTTAACGTTGGTAATTCGTCAACTCAGGGGGACCGCCGGCTTAACGTGCCTTCTGAAGCATGGAGACTTGGTCATACAAAAATTGACTCTACGCGGGTTTGAACCCGGTACCCCTCATTCGCATCCAACTGCGTTAGCTGCAAGGCAATGACCATCAATAAGGCCAAAGGCTTTACAATGAGAGGAAAATAGGAGGAACCCCCCCCTCACAAGGTGTAAATTAAGGTTGTCCTCGTGAGGGGGTTGTTGGAAATACTAATTTAATGCCGATCACCTTAAATGAAACGACAAAACGTACAAAACAATAAACCACTAAATTATTTTAATTATTCAAACAAATTAGCCAAAGTTAGCCGAGGTCCTCTATATTATATAAGTAAGCGTGAAACGTCAAGTTAATTTTTACCTCAATAAAAATATTGCAAATTGCAATTTTGAATGTTAACAACTTAAACAACAACTTAAAAACAAGCAGTCTGGCGTAAGTCAAACACAGATAAACTAGAGAGCGGGAAACCGCGGTTCTAATCCTGACTGCGTCGGATGTGCTGTGATCTAAAAACGTCCAAAATCGATCTGTGGACTATGATCCATTCCAACCCGCATTAGGCCAGCGTGGAATGGTAAGGCCTCAACCTTCAAGTTCTAAATTGAGAGAACTTGAAGAGGCGTATATCCAAAAATGGATGTAAATAAAAACGCTAATGAAGAAGAAATGAAGAAACAACTTAAAACCCTTCCGTATTACAAGATTCTGTTAAAACCATCATATTAACCAGTTTTCAGTAATCGATACATTTCTTGCAGTATTAAAGCATCAAATGTGCAATAGAAGGTTTTTACTGCGAAGCTAATTGCATACTGTATGTAATTTCCACCGCTACATAAAGACTTTCAATTTTTAATGTTTAAAAATTCTTGTAGTTGAATTTATTTCAATGTTTACAAATACTCAACTTGATCTAGTGTTTTTCATCAAGGACGAACTGGTTATGTATTAGAAAATGCAGAAAATCCGCATTGAGCGACTCTCTCGGGGCCTACTTTAGAGCTTTTTCTTTAATTTTAAAATATATCAATATTAGAAGTCGGATTCACATGCATTTATATCTTCTTGTTGTGTGATTTTGGATTATTTTAAGTTTTCTAATATTTTCTGATAACAAATACTAATTTTTTTCATAATCGTCAATTTTTAGATGCCTCTATTGAAAACAATATGCCTTCAAAGTTGAATCTAATGTTTATTCTTAGAAAAACTTTAGAATATCGTATGATATTCTTATACTAATTACAAATTTAACTGACTTCTAAAGTAGCGCCTCTAGCGGCCTGAGATAGCAACCCGTGAATTTCTATGTATTTACCGTAGATCTTATATTACCTTATCAAAATACATTAAACTATAATCAGATGGTAATAATTATAATAATGGTAAATACCAAATCGTATGGTATTTACATACAACTTTAGAAATATTGCGCAAGTGGCGCCTCTAAGCGAGCTGAGTTAACAACTCGTGAAGTTGTATGTATTTATAGTCTAATTTCTAATATTATATTAGCGTCTACTTTGCCAATGATCTGTAAATCGATAAAACCACTAAAGCAGTTTTGGCTTTTGGTCATGTGACTTTAGACACGCCTGTCAAAACTGTATAAATAATAAATAAAGATTATAATATAATTATGATGCTTTAACTTTCAGAAATCATACATAGCCATACTTTGTTATATGATACTTTTTGCACGCTCGGTGTCATCCATCGTTAGACTTGACGCTTTTCTGCCAGCACAGTAAAATTACTGTATATCTCTTTGGTTCGTTCGGAACTATTAGAATACTTTTATTTCCTCGTTCACATAAACAAATTTAAACGAGTACAACAGAAGTTCTTCAGATATTTGCATTACAAGCGTGGGTTTCCACTTGACGACTTCTTTGATGAGAGTAGCTTTATGTATTGTAATTATTATTATTATTAGGTACTAATATAAATTCTGTGACTGACAGAAGATTAACTGCTGATTTATGTTTTTCCATAACATATTAATTGGTAAATAGATTGGCACTCCATTTTTTGTGGTACTCTGTTATTCTTTCTGTTGCTATCGTATTTGAATTCTTTTGTGGTAAATAAGGTCGTAAATAAATAATGTAAATGGACGTGTTGCTATGTTATAAACCAGGAAAAGCAGTTCCTACCACAGGAAAAGAACTCTTCAGTGCAAGTGTTTACTTTCCATATAATTGTACGCAATTATCACTTTAATTGTATGTTATACAAACATTTCAGCGACTTCATATTGCTTGCTCTTGCAGAAACTTCCGGGCCTTAGTTTACCATCAGTAAAATCGACGCTTTTCTATTATTTACACTTTATGAAAATATTTCACAGATTTTGAACTTTTGGAAAATTTTATTCGAATTGCCCTGGGTTTAAAATATTGTATTATAATTTCATTCTTTGACTTCTTATTGCGCAAATTTTATCCATAATCCAAACTCTTGATGAGTTCATACATTACTGAAAATGTTATGATGTCCAGGTCGAAACTCATCAGAGTAATTAAAAGAATGTTTTATTTTATGTGAAGCTAATAACGATTGTTATAATAAAATGTTAAATAAGTCATATTATAATAAGAATCGCGCTTAGATCCAATGCGGCCTTCAGGCCGCATAGCCAGGATAATCTAGTTACAATATAAACAGAATCCACATAATTGAGAATTTTAACCCATTAATGTGAAATTTAAATCTGAATACTGTTCTACCGCTGTCTGTTACTTTCTAACTAACTTTCACGCAGTGCAGACTATAGGACCTAAAGCCCCAAGAAAATAAAAATGAGAAATTATAATATATCGAATAAAACTCCTCGCTTGACTACTCAAACCTCTCTCGACTTAGTCCTAGAACCGCCACTGCTGTTAACGCTCACTTTACCATGACGTTCATTGGAATAGTCCATGAGCGGAAAGACAGATTGTAAGCTTTATGTATTTTCATATAATAAATTATGTATGTTACATTATCAGAGGTTTGAAGTGAAATAAAAAGTAAATAAAATTGGTTGCATACACAAAATCGGCGGTTTCGAAACAAGCAAAGTATTGGTTCGTTTAAAACTTTTTATTGTTGATTTATTTGTACAAATTTTGAATTTCGCTACACATAACATTAATTTGATCAGATTGCCATTTCGCCAAATTGCAGTTAATTGTAATGGGGGTCTGATCCGATTACACAATTTCACACATACGGTTTTAGGACTAATTATTGTAGTCCGAACAACAAGATCTTTGCATTTTGTTCTTAAGTTATTAAATCTTATCAAAAATCGCCCAAGTCTCCTTATTGAGTTTAGAACCTAGTCTTCGCTGAGAAACAAGCGGTCTTAAATTGTTTAGGTTAGTTAGTTTTCTTTTGTTTAGGAAATTTGTGAAGTGAAAACTTTTAAAATAAACACTTTGTAAGACAATTATTATTTGAGAATTAAATTTTCTAGAAGAAAAAAGTTCGTGACAGTATTTTACATTGATCTTCAATGGTTTAGGGATGAATTAAAATTCAATTTCAAACAACTAAGAAGTTGAAATCAACGGCTTTGAATATTTCCAGCGTCTAAACTTTTCAAGATAAATTTTTTCGAACGTAACAATTAATGAACCCAGCTTTATTGATCTATACAGTGCAATATGTCGCATTATCAGCGGCAACGGAATGCGAAGGGTTAATTTCAAAAAAATATTGTTAAATTGTATTTTCACATACTAGAAGTGATTAGAAAATTAATTACAAAACGATAAATAAAAGCTATTTATGTAACCAGCAATGAAATGCCAGATTTTCGTAGATGAATTTATTTATTTTATTAATAGTTGTACGGAGTTTTTAAAAAGGACAGGTCAATTTAGGATAACATAGCAAGAAGATACATAATAAAAATTAACAATCTGGAACCACACCAAAACAGCAATAAACATTTATGATCCTAATAAATATTCTAGTGCAGTAATGTTGTGTTTCGTAACCCAATGTGATACTTGGCATGTCAGAATTAAAAGATAGCATTTAAAAAACAATGTGCGAAAAGTAACGTTTTCGTAACGCAAACGAATGGTAAAAGTAGACTTTCCGAACGGAAACAGATTTAAATAAAATATTACTGTAAAAATTCAAATTATTATTTTTTTGTGTAATATACGGGACAAAACAAAACATTACAGTTGTATTAATTCACAATTCAAGATATAACATGTGGATACCTAATGTTTATTTGACTTTTTATCTACCTAACATAAATAAAAAAAAAAACCGTTTTAATTTAAATTTTAAATTATAGGAATCCAACAATTACATCCAAAAGTAATATTTACCATGACTGTTTATTAAAAAAAATTTTACTTTCGTTATTTTCACTTTCTTGATGGTTACTTTTTTAACGAAAACACGATTTACGATTTATTATGGCTAATTAATAATAAATTCTATAAGGTATTATTATTTTGTTCGTTTCAGTTTAATTCGAACAAATCACCGTTTAGTGCGATAATTTAAACGAATTTGTTAATTAAAACAACAAATCTACAGGTTGATGGTTTTCCATTCGACTTATTGTTTTCGGTTCACTCACCTCATTTAAATTTTATGTTGTAATTAAAATACAATAACACAAAAATTTAGTTTAAATATCAACAATCACTATTACATAATATTCTTAATTAATCTAAATTAGCGTAACCAAATTGTAATTAATTATTTGAGTATAGTTGTTGATTGCCATTCTAGGTTTAAATGTCAAGGAAAAATTTGATACCGGACATACAATGTGGTTCAAAATTAGGAAACAACAATTTTTTTAGTTTTATGTATTAGGGAAAAATTAAGGTTTTTCGGAAGAAAACTTCGTTAGAAAATAATATAGGTTTTGTCGGGACAACTTTTTGCGACTAAAGCCAATTTCGTTCAGAAACAGACAATTTCACCGGAAAACTGGAAGTAATATACAATGCAATTTTGTTACTTATGTTTAATTCTTCATCCGTATATATAAGAAATTCTTTTATAAAAATGTCAAAAAATTAAATTTAACGAAATGTATTTCTGAAATAGAAAAAGTTATCGTCATAATTCTTACGTGTGCAATGCTGAAATGTTTGAAAGAGCTTTACAAAATCCATGACGACGTGCTTACCTGTAAAAGAAAAATATAAAATTAAATTGCAAAACCAACATTTTTGTAACAAAACGGTAAATTGTTCAGAAAGTTTTATTTTTTTAACTTTTTTGTGTTTTGTATGCAAGTCGACCAATAATACAAATAAAACTACTTTCATGTAATATAAATTTCAATCATGAATAAATAGTAGATAATCCGAGGTCGATCAAGCTTATGAAGGTCGTTGGTAAACATTGAATAGAATTTTAGGCGTGTTCACATAAGAAATTGTAACAAACCCAACAAAAAAGCCTTTCATATATAGTTAACTTTTTCGGCTCGTTTAATACCTACTAATTTTATAATCCTGCCATTTGTTGAATAAATAATAGTAATAATTAGTCCAACGTCAACATGAAAAATTACATTTTATAAAGAGACGAGTTAAAATGTAAATATTTAGGTATCTATTATAATTTTCAGTTTCTAATACCTACATCCATTATAAAGTTGCCTTATGTTACTTTTAACATATTGCATGCTCTTGTTTGTTGTAAGAACTTTTACGACTCTCATTAACGCTCATACTTTGTCATTCCACCATATTGCCCTTTTATTATCCATCAATTGATTACCTACTAAAGATTAAAATCTCTTTTCAAAAACTTCTATCCAAAAATAAATCATCTTTCGCTTCAAAATTAAAAGAGCGCCCATGGCGCTTTTTGACTGACAACAACCTGATCGGCCATTGCATAAATTACAGAAACAAAATTTTTGAGGATACAAAAAGCGTATGATATTTATTCGATTTTATCGGAAAAATAATCCCAGTTTAGCATAATTCAAAATGAGAGATAAAAATCCTCACGTGGAAATAATCTCTTAAAATCTCATGTATGTCGTGCGGTTTCAGAGAAAGTATTAAATATGATTTATATATTCAATAAAATAAATTTTAACGTTTGCATACTTTGATGTAGCAACTGAGGAGTCTTTAATTTATTGTAGTTGATCAACTAAAAGGAATTTTGCATCATTAAGGGTTACAAATTTCACGGAAATATTTTATCAACTTGACAACGTTAATGTCGCCATGCAAAGCACATTAGTATGTTTGTACTGTTGTATTTAATCATCTTTGCACCATAAATTGGGATATTCCGTTAGTAATAACATCACCGTGACATACATTGACGCCGATCAGAGTGAGGACATTCGTGGATGGCTATCCTGTGCATCCATCCGTTATTTTTATATGAGACGAAATCCAAAAAAAGTTTGTACTTTTATCTACGCTTTTTGTAGTAATAAAAGTTCCAAAAGGCGAAAAAGGTTTCCGCACAAAGTTTATTAAGCCTGCGATGTGATGCATAGTGTGGTCATCCCAGTTGAAAAAGGTATGCATGTACTTTGAAATCGGCAACATTTTTACGGTTTTCATAGGATAATTATTTTCTTTGTAGTACAAAGCAAGGTAATTTGCACATTTTATTTTTCTAATTCATAAAAACAGAAAGTAATGAAAACGTACCTTATTGAGGCTATAGGGTGTACGAGTCATTAATTTAATTCCTAAAACGATGAACAAAGAAGTTGTTTGAACCGTGAACAAAGGCAATACGCGGTTCTCAATTAATATTGTCGTGATATTTTCTATCACATAGAGAAGGGATGTGAGTTAATATTTGATTTTGTAATATTTTTTCCAACTATAAAGTTTTGTGACATGTTTGGGACCACTGTAAAATGTCTAATGTCTGTAAAATTTCCACCCCTAAAGGGTGAAAAATATGTTTGAATAAGAAAGGTGAGGTTGGGCAAGTATATAACTATAAGTATTTGGGGTACGAAGTAAGACAACCAAACGTGTGAATTGCAAATCTGGGCAGCCTTCAGTTAAATAAGTCACATAAATACATAAGAGTTGATTATCAATAAGTCAGTCTGAAAAGAAAGGTAATGTGTACCGCCAGTGATAGGAATACAAAATATTGTAGAAAAAATTGCTAAACTAAAATAAAAGTGGGCAGGACACACTGCAAGATCGGCGACGGCTGATGAAGATATTTAGATAAATCAAAATCCAAGACTAAGATTGAAGTGGTCAGGAGAGAAAGTAATGGGTAAGCTTAGTTGAGGTCTACGTTAAGTAGTGGACACAGTGGCTGGCTAATGATGAAGATGCACTGAGAAGTACAGATCAACCAACACTAAATCTGGAAAGATGACTATAGAATGTAAAAGATTCTCGAATAACAACAAAGGGCAGGCGAAATTGATAGGAAGTTCTGCACCTCACCCGGAGAAAAAACACACGATGAAAGAGAGAAGAAAATGTGGGTGGGTCACGAAAACATAACGTATAACCTCCAAAAAGCTACTGCACTGAGGTTGATAGGATACCCTATGCCCTCGAGTGTCTATATGTAAGCTGGAAGAGCCACGCGAGATTAGAGAGAGCTGGGGTGGCAGGGTCGTAGTTAAGGTCCCAGTGGGACCGTGATACTGAGCAGTGGCGTAACCACCAGTGTGCGCTGTGTGCGAATGAACACGGCCCGTAAAATATTAGGTGCCCGAGGCAATGTAAAGTAAAAAATTCTTAAAGAAAGTTAAAAAGCACCTGTACAAGCCGGAAACGGGCAACTCGGCACTGGATGACTCGGAAAATGAATCCACCGGTCGAGCTTAGGTTAGTGTTAGGAAAACGATTTTTGTAAATGAAGGGACCGTTAAAAGAGTGAACCGTCGCTGCAGAGCTTTCCTGGTGCTGAGTTTTCCCGGTGCCGAGTGGTGCGGTGTCGAGTAGGCCGGTGCAGAGTTGTTGTGTATCATTCCTTGTGCTGGGGGGTATTCCATACCGGTCTCACGCCCATTTCAGGGGAATAAATTTGTTTTGATTTAACAATGTTTTAATTGATTTTTTATTAAAAAAAATATTTTATTTGAACTGGGCCGAGTGTAGTGCAAACTAAACCGCTTGCTGCGGGTACGTTTAATTTAAATATTTATTTATACTACTATTAAAAACATTCTTAAACCAAAATAAATTTATTCCCCTGAAATGGACGTGAAACCGGGGGGTCAAGGGGGGAAACAAGGAAGTAACGATATAACTCTTCAAAATTAATAAAAACGCAAATTTAATTATTGAGAAAACATATTATTTTGCTTATTACGGCTGGGGGGTATTCTATAGCACCCTGTCTTTCAATTGTGTACTAATAATATTATAAAGGTACCGTCTAAGCCAGGGAATGATTTTTTTAGGAACATAAACTACATAATACCAATGCAATGGTATATGAACTCATAATATAATATCATTGATAATATTTAATTTTAATTCATTTTGAGTGATTTTTCTATTTTCTAGGGTGAATTAGTGTGCAACCTAGGATCTGTGGAGGCTTAAATAACGGGGGGGGCAGAGGGAGGAAGGCTCTCAGGCCCAATGCTTTAGACTCCCCCTTAAACTGCATTATTTTGCAAAACTAAATTTTGATTTTAAATCGCACACCTCTCAATAGAGGGGCCCGCCAAAGTTCTTGCTCCCGGGCCTAAAATTTGAAGTTGCCCCACTGATACTGAGGCTCAAGAAGTTTTAAAGCCCAAGAATGTATCGGATAAGAAAATTATTAGAAAATTTAGGAAATTTTCACCTGATAAAGTCATAATCATTATGTACAGGTATAATGATAATGGTACAAATCAGTGATGACCATACCTGGCCCATCCCTTGTTAGTTTTCAATAAAATGGTGGCACAATTTAGGCAGCCTCACCAACAATTTTAATTTAACAATAAATTATTGTTACCCGTTTAAATAAATTAAAGCCGAGCCATTAGCAATTAATTATGTCTTTAGTTAACAATAGTAAGAATGTCGTAGAAGATTTATATCTGTCTGAAACAATCCCTACATCTCTGATGGGTTGAGTTATTTATCGGCCGATATACCACCCTAATCTTTTAGTAACTCAACATTTCTTTATAATAATAAGCTAAGTCTATGTTACAATCAAGATAGCTCATTTATTTATTGCTAACTTAAAAATGGTTCCAGTGCGGCCTTTAGGCCGCACAGCCTGGGAAATCTAGTTATAAATGTAATTAAATATTATTAGCAAATTCATGTCGTACAAAACCGCTTATTTTCTACATACCTCTCATAATCATAATCAAAATTTAATTAATCTGGTGTCAATATATTTATAGCGATTATTTTTAAATAAAATTTAGTAACAAAATTTTAAAAAATGATCAAATGCGTTTTATTTTGATCTTGTAAAAAAATACAATATAATATGTGATTCGATTTGCCTTGCATTTTCCCCAGAACGCAACCCCCAACGCAATTCAAGACCGTAATGTATACCTGCATCGAATTTAAATATTGTCATATTACAATAAATTCCGAGATGAATAAAATTAAAGAGAATTAAAGATAAATGAGACATCGAGTTGCGCAAGTAGTGTAAGACGTTGACTCGGTGCTCAAAATACCCGGTTCGATTCCGGTGATTGCGTAAAATAGCAAAATTGTAATCGAGTACATAGCTAATAAGTTTTCAATTTTGGTTTCTCTCGTGAAGAAACTGAATCAACACGGAAGCTAAAATAAGACGCATTGTGTCTTCTATTTAAATTTATATAATTAACAGCCCTGGTCAAAGGAGAAATTTTTATTGTTAATTTTGTTAAGGGGTTTAACCACTCCAAAGCGTCTAAAAGTAACCGAAGTTTAACAATTCTTTCCAGGAAAAGAATGAAAGAAATGAAAAATATGTTTATAGGTCTTTATTACCTATACCTTGAAGATTAAAAAAATATTTTTTTAAATTAATTTAAAAACAAAATGGCAGTTGTACAGGTGCGTGACGGGAACCCTTTCTAAAAGAAAGTACTCCGCCTCCGAAATGCTTCTTTTTTTCAACCTAGTACAAAAACAAAAAATTTATTTATTTTTACATCTCAAAAGGGAAAAAAATGAGATAATGCTATTTAGAAGGTACAGTTAAAATTTCAAGTCAATTGGTAAAGATTTAGTTTTACTTATGTCTTTATACCTGCTAAAATAATTTTTTTTTTACTCTTAAATATTTTTCATATCTTTCATTCTTTTTTCAGGTGTAAAATTTTCGACATTGTGTTAAATATTGAAAATCCGATAGTGCATTGAGTGAATCATATTCTTTTTCATTATTGCAATCCAATATCGTTAGTCTCATCTGAAGATTAAAGCGAATGAATCATATTTTTAAAATTTTAAGCGAAACCTGTTTGAAAATTTGGAGGTTAGAATTATCGATAAGAAGATTACTTACTCAAACTTACGAAGACTAACTACCATTATTAACAGATTCACCTTGAAAATTGTAGCAGTTTCTGTACGACTGTCTTCCTTATCGAGGAGTGATCGACTTGTGCTGAGTGGCAGATATTCCCTGGGACGTGCGGAACAAAGTGATATGATTTTTGTAAAATAATTTAATTTTCTCTTATGTTCATGTAAGTGGCACGAAGTATTGATTAGTAAATATCCGCTTGCAGGTACAATAAGGGCCATTGTTGGTTGCAAATTGTGTTTGATTTCTTTATAACTGGGGTGTTGATTTATTTTTCAAATTTAATAATTTTAATTTTGAGTCTCCGACCATTCGTAGAAGAACTAGCCGAGGTAACAAAGAGGTAACTTTGCTAATTGGGATAAAAGTTTACCCCATTTATTTTTTTAATTTTTACCATCTCATCAGTAAAGTCCAATATATTGTGGTGTTTCGATCGAGCATATTGGCTATAGACACAATTCATAAGCTAGTGAAAAAGAAAAGAAATAAAAATGGAGCGTAACATTTGGTGCAACGTTTCTTGATGTTTATTTACATACTTGAATTGAATTAATTAGCAAGAGACAAAATAACAGACGCCATTTAGAGAGTTGGATTAATAATGCGGAGAGAGCAACATTGTGGGAGTTTACTCCAGAAAATGAAAATTGTTCGTTAGCAAGGTGAACATGTATATTATTTGTCACGTGTGTTTGAAAACTATTTAATGTGGTTGTATTAAATACTATTGTCAAATAATCACAAATAAAAAAGAAACCGCTGTGGTAGACCGAAACTTATAAACCGACTCACGTAAAGCAAAAATATTATGTTTGAAAAAAAATATAAAAGAAATCTGTTGATAGGTTTTTATGACTTTTCGGATTTAAATAAATCTCGTAAAACTATTGAAATCTCATTTCAAAATTGGAATACGAAATCCCTTCACTTTAGCTTACAGTTTTGAATTATATATATGCAAATCTCATTTTCATTTGTTTCATCCACTGTGTTTAATGGAAGTAATTAGATAAGTTTAAACTTGGAATGCTTCTTGAAATACGCAACAGGTAATGTTAATTACTTGAATGAGGGGCAGGAGATTATCAAAATTGCGTTTGATGATATACCAAATTAACAAAAATTAAATTGAAATCTAGGTACGTATTTACTTTTCAACGGTGCAGTAAAAGTCCTTAACGTTAAGAAATTTAATAAAAGTTGAAAAAACACTTCCACTTTCAAAACTTGTTGATTGCTTTGTTGTAATCCGTAATTTTCCACCCTTGTAATTCCATTAATCCCTAGTTGGTTGATATAATCACTGAACGCGCCACATCATTTAACTTATCTAATTTTCCAGTAACTATGCATGAACTTATAATTAAAAAATCTATCATTAAAACAAAATAATAACTTTTTGGAATAACCAAAACTTCAATTATTGAAAATTGAATTGAGAAATTTCCAATCTTGAAGGCTGTTGGTTCAATAACATTTTAATCAACACACGTATCCATTTAAAATTTCAATTTCTAGATTATTATTAATACATTTCGCTTATGTTAATTAATATTTTGCAGTAATGACCAAAATAATATGCAAATATGCCAAATAATAACATATGAGGTTTATAATCCAAAATTCTGATTAATATTTTAGCTAATTGCAATTTTATCTATATTTTGATTTAAAGAATTAATTTTGACACAAATTAAGCAAATTAAAATTATTCATAAGCTTAATAAACAAATTAATAACACTAAAAGATTCAGAATTTCAAAATTTTAATTATGTGGTTTAATTAAATGTAAATTAAAAAAAAAATAAAAGTTAATTTTTACATTTTAAGTGAACCACTCTCCTCTTACTGATGAAAAAAAAGCACACGATACAGGTAATTTGAAGTCAAAGGTTAATTCACGTTTCGATTGTATACTTGGATCGTTCCCGAGGAAACTATAATTATTAAATTTCTTTTCAGTAATTGATTATTTAAATTTAACGTTTAATTGTGAATAGTTTGGCAAAATCTTTAATGTTTCAAGGAAAGCGTGACTTTAATTTCTAATGATTCGTCTAAAATTGTACACACAAAAAAGTAACTTTTGGTGTAACTACAGGGTGTCTCAATAATAAATTTAGTTTTTTCATTTTGCGACCTGCGTGTTATGTAAATCAATTATTATGTTAGGTACATAAAAATTGATTTCCAATTACTAAGTAAGTCAGTAGTAATAGATCATCCCTAACCAATCCAATATCCAAGTAATTTTTTTAAAAGCATCCTAATTATGGTTTAATCGAAATAAGTGAATTTTTACATGCAAGTCAGCGTATAAATTAAAAATCGAGATTTTTTTATGTGCCTCCATTCCATTCTTGTATGCTAACGTGAAGGTAATCGATTTTGTGAGCAAACTTAGTATTCATAATGTGCCACATTATATTTACACAATATTATATTTTCACACGAAAAATAAAGCTTCTGGAAGTTACTAAATAATAATTTTCGAGCACGCGATTATTTGAACATTGAAAAGTAAAACAAAAAAAGTTTAATAACTTGGAGGAGTAGTACCATATTTGCACAAATTTTAATTAAAATTAAACTACAAAAATATGTTCTCTTTATAGCACAGTTTGTTGGAATTGTTGTCATTGCAAGCCCACGAAACTTTCATTATTTAAGATTATGGTGCCAAGTAAAATCGAAATTTCACAAGGTCGCATTTCATTGGCTTCTCTTAATTTCTGAAATGCTTCCAATGCACCCGGATTGATTTGTAATTAAGAGCAATGTTTTATCAAGAGGTTGCTGTAAATTTAAAGATCAACTTTAGATAAAGTTCGAAAACGAAACGAACAGTAAGATAAAGTAGTCATTTGGGCCCGGCACTTTTCATCAACTGCCAGAAGATCAAAAATATTGTTACAAACTACATTTTTTTGAATAAAGTTACAAATTTATATAATTGAACTTTGAAATTAATCTTTTTGTGTATAATGAATAAGAGGTGAAAAAAGAAATTATTTCTTGATGATTTTTTGCAAAACAATGCAGATGTAATGTTAGCCAAAAGAGTTTTGTTCCTTGTAATAATGCAACTATCGATTGGTACTTTAAACAACAAAGGCTTCGCTCGGATTACTTAATTTTGATTATCCAAGTTGCATTCAGGAATTCAGGACGAACTGGAATTTAAATTGTATTTCAACACGACATCCTTTCTCCAAAATATAACAAAAAGGCCATCATTTTGAATATGAATAATAAATTCTAAACATAAACATGACATGTTTCGATCTAATTCGAGATTTCATATCATTAGATTAATGGGTCAACACCCAAAGAAAACTACCGCAATTGTCGAATTGGAAAAGTGTCTCGATTATACGGTCAATGTATCGTACCAGTGCGATCGAAATTAGCAGGCCTGCTGGGCGAGCGGTGCGAACATGTCCCAATGAAAAATAGACAAAACCACAAAATCACTCTGATCCATCAATTACGGATTTTTTCTCATACTATGTATATCAGTTATTTTTAATTCAGAAGAAGTAAAAAATAAAAAGGGTTCCAAATTTATACTGCAGGCGGGGCCCCCTTGAAGATTTCTAAACAAATGCAACCAAGACAAGAAGCTCTAGAAATGTGACGTGAATACAAACCTTTCGACAAACGCAAGCATTACAACAATCTAATACCGAAGTCTACCAATTGTGAGCCGCTTTGGACACTCCCCAACAAACGCAAGCACAACAAAGACCTCTATAAATAATATTGGCGATGAGATATTATTTAATATGTTGTGGTGTTCTAAACCAACTACAAAGCCCCTCAATCGGAAACTAAGATAAGTTGTGATGTTTCGAACACGAGCAAGCTAAGTTTCGACCGCTTTGTTGTCGGAGAACACTTATCGAGACTGCTTAAATCAGGGAAGACTGGATTCAAATTACAATTAAGAGACTCGGGATACTTTATATCGTTTAATGAATCTGAACGTAAAAATGTAAAAATTTGATCTTGTTTTGTGGACTACAAAATTGTTCTATAGCCGTATGTGTAAAACGAACCGTAATGTCGTTGTTTGAGAAGTAATGTTAGCCACGCCTTCGGAAGTTATTCCGGTAGTCAACTTGCTGCAAGACATAAGATGTTAGCACGTCTGGAATCCTATACTTCGTGCTCATTTGCTTCGTGTAAATTTCACCAAAAACTTATGAAATTGTGCAATCGTAGTGATCCACGAACAATACTGGTGCTTGTTACTTGAATTAGTATAGTCGAACATCCAGATTTAACAGTTTTCATATCGTCGTATGACAAGAAAAACTCAATAAGTGCAGTTTTCGACAAAAACGAGATGTTTCACTAAGTGCGTTATTTTATGGTTATGCTTGCCTGAAAAAAAATTATATCCCAATTTATAATATGAATGAGGATTCATTAGCATTTTAAATATCAAAACAATTGCTGTTAAATACGATTTATCAGATATAAAAAATGTTTAAACTTCATTATCTCTGTTGTCTTGAAATGTACTTAATGAGTTTTTCTTGTCATACGACGATATGTACCTAACCTCAAATTTTGTATTACTTATCTTCGTAATTCTTATTGTTAGTTTAGGAATCATACAACGTATAAACCGTTGAATTAACAAGTGTAAGCGAAATTCGATATCGGATGACCACAGATTTACTTCGAAATCTCAAAATTTGTGGACCCAGCCCACATTTTCACAAGAATGGTCGGTGCTGTTTTTGTTTCACCATTTCTATCGCAATTACCAAATAATTCGGAGATCCCGAACTAGGAAAAACACTAGTCAATCGCTCGAAAAATTTCCCTGGACCGAAACTAGTTCCAAAGAATCCAAAAAAAACGCGCCGAGCAGTCCGCTTATCTTATCGTTCTCTTCACAATTCCAAAATTCCCTAAGATTTTTCAAAAAAGACATAAATTTGGAGGTAACTGTTTTTGATGGTAAATTTGAATTTCAAAATGATTATTCTTCTTTTGCAAGTTTATCAAAATTTCATCACAACACCCGCACAAGTCACTTAATAGAAACAAAAATATTGTAGTTGTGTAATGTGTGATTGGCTTTGGATCAAAACAAGATTTATTCTCAGTAATGTCGGTATTCACTTTCACACCTCTTTTGACTTTAATATCCAATCTCGAATCTCTTATTCGTTTTGAACATACATCACAATGTATTCATTTAATGATCTTTTGGTCTTATTATTATCTACACGTAGCAAAGTTCTCTCACTGTTTCAAATTATTGGGTTAGATCTAATATGGACAAATCAAGAACAATACTACAATAATTATAGCGAAATTTTAACCAAAAACATACCACGAAAATCTGTAAATAATCCCGGTTTTCGAGTTCTGTGGGCCACACGGAAGTTTTATTCAATTGAGCTGGCTTAAGCATCTCGGCTGCATATTGTCATATTCTGTTTTGTCTGGGCAACCGAGAATTATTTTGAATCAAAAATAACACATTAGGAAAATTATTAAAACCTAAAAATTTGATATAAATTATATTCCGTTATGTTTTATAATAGTGAAATAAGTGTACCATTGTTTGATTTCAATTTTACTTTCTTATTCAAAGGGGTTTTCAGACTTCAAAAGTTGACATTTAGCAAAATTGTGCTCGATTAAGATTGAAATGTAATTGCGATTAGGGATCCTACAATGTTTATTGTTCAATAGTTTGGTGTAGTGGACAGGGGTGTCAAACTCATTCAAGTCGCGGGCCATTTCCTGACCAAAAAAATTTTCTCTCTCCATTTTTTAATGACATGTCCATTCTACAGTGGCGTAACAAGACGGCTTAGCGCGGGCGTGCAATTTGATTCATAATTTTCTGATTTCATGACTTTTTTAAAACCTAGTTTATAATTATGAAACTTTTTGAATCTCTCGCCTACATTTGGTCCGAGCAATATGCGTGGTTCGGTCGAGAAGTTAATTCAGGTCTTTGCAACCGGAGAGTTTGGGGGGTATGGAATACTCTCTAAGATTACGGAGGTTGAGTTTGTTAAGGAGAAATATCGGTTTTGTATTCAAATATATAAAATATGATTACGTAAATTGGGCCCCCCGATTATTCCCGGTAACAGAAACTCTTCCAAAATAATAAAATTTACCGGTCCGGGCTACCAATCTCGCCCCCAGCTGCTCAGCCAAAAATACTTTTCACTTCTAAAAAGAAATAAGCACCAACTACAATATTTAATCAACTTTATTTATAAAAAAAAAACTTTATCGCTTTAACATTACTCAAAATCGTAAAATAGCAAAACCGCAACCACCCAACTTGGTAGTCGGCGTGCGAACCTCTCCATTCTTCCTTCCGGCCCCCTGCCGGTGTCACCGAGACCCCTAGCGGCCGCGCGATACATTCAAAAATTCAAAATTTCATTATACAAAAATTAATATTATACAGTCTCAATAATTAAATTTTCTGCTTCTTCATTCAAAAAAAATACGACAATATATACAAATAATCACCGAAGTTTATTCGGGTCGCAAAAATATACGTGGCGGGCCGCCAATTTGACACCCCTGTTGTATAAGTAAAAAGGATATTTGCATAAATAAGTAGTTGTTGTGCACCTAAGCAAGTGGTTAGTGGTTTTTAAAGCGTGGGTTACATTTAGATCATATTATGAGAGTCAGAATCAACGCAGTGGCGTATCTCAAATAATCTATATTGTTAATATTAATTTTAATATTTTTAACCTGGTGAACCATAAGGAAAGTAGTAGATTTGAAACAATTAATCCTAAAACTGTAATATTCTATTTTTCAACAAAATCTTTGAAGTCAAGAACGTTGATAAAATCTGTAATTGTTGGTATGGAAAATTCTACTGCATTAAAATTTCTTTCTCTCTCTCTTTCTATTTAATACGATTGCATCCGCTGAGCTAGTTTATCAATTTAGTTTGTATCTACATAAAGCTTTTCACTACCTAGTACTTAGAAATCTCTCTGATGCAGTTTCCCTTCAAGGGAGAGTCATATCCGCCGCCACTGATGCGACAATTTGAGGCGGTTGTGGAAAATAGTACCGCTTGAGATAGTTCACATTGTACGACCAAGCCATACATCTGATAATAAAGCAACATCTCTATGCTTTAAATTTGATTATGGATTTTAAATTATTCTTGCGTGAAAAGAGCAATAAGTGAGTCAACTCTTCCCCTAATACCGTACTTTACATCCGTTACTTTGTAAATATTAGTAAGCCCGAATAGGTGATTGTGGATGATAACGCTTTTGTATTAAATAAAAATAAATTGTATTTTAATCAATTAGTAATTTTAAAATAAATCTGGATGCAGCTGTTTCTAAACAAGTCCGTCCCTGGTTGCACTGCAGATTATAATCCTAGCATAGTCTCATAATCATATTTCAGTAGTTTAATGGAAGATGCAGCAAATTTACGACACATTAAATAATATTTGTTAAAAAAAATATCAACATCAAAATAAGTTCAAAAACCTGAATAAATCTAAACTGCAACGAAATTAATTCATAAATTTCAAATCGAGGAATAAAAAGCGAAATCAAATCCATAAATTAAGAACAGCATAAAATTTTAATAAATAAAATATTTTACTATTTTCCAATTTTCACATCAAAATTAATTACCTATAATTAACAAATCCGGTAGTTCAGGTAAAAATTAAAAATTGTTTGATCTTTTAATATCAAAGATAAAGTTTTAACGAGTTTTGTTAATTTTTATCGAAACCAGTATACCACTGAAAAAGAACTTCCGTTATTTTAAGTGTGTGAGAAGTGAGATTTTTAATCTCTTTTTTCCAATGTTTCATCTTCCAATTCTTAATTGTAGGTAAAAAAGTTTGCAGTGTACTAGATAAAACCGACTGTATTCTTAACCATATTTTGATTAGAATTCAGTCAATTTTTTCAAAATTTTAAATTTTAAACTACTAATTAATTGAATTGACAAACATGGCGGTTACCAATATTGCCCTATTAATGAAGATTACATGCAATTTTATAATCACCGTTACTGATACAGTTTATGATTTAGGATCGTTGAAAGTAGATGAAAATTTTTAAGTTTTTATTATTTTGATTTTTGCCAGTATAGATGTGATAAGACCAATAACGTGAGTAAAATCGTGAATAAGGTCGAAACATGCAATCTATTTAAATTTTTATTTTTTAATTTATCGGTTTTCCAATTTTAAAAATAAAGAATTAAAAAAATGTTATAGAAATTTTAAATTTCTGAAATTTCTCACAACATTTTCTATAACATAAATTATACATAAATACATACATAGGTATATTATTACATAAAAAATAAAGTAGGTATTTTTCAGCAACTATATACCTAAGGTGACAGATTTCACAAATGCAACAGTTGCGGTAGAGTGACAATGATTTTCTAGGTCAAAAACTTGACTATTCTATAGATGCCATGCATTTCGCGATTTTCTTGTCTAATGAACATTTGAAGAATTTTTTTATTAAATTCTAAATGACAATTTTTGTTTGCAAAAAAAGTTGCAAATGATAAACATATTATGGCCAAGTGTCAAGTTAAAAAACTACTGTGTTTTTAACGTAGTTGATGGATGACATTATAATTATTACAATTCGTATCAATTTTAAATCGCTTGTTCCGGTACGAGCTAATAATTTTTAAACAATTTATTACATGAGACTGCTAATGATTATTTACTTCGACAACTAAAATATATTTTTACTGGAGGTGCGTGCGCCCGGGCGCCCTTCAGAACAAACCACCACTGCCCGGTATATCTCGTAAATACGACTTTTTATTCCCACCGCTACTATAATTTACGAATAAACCATTTTATAATTGGGAAAAATGCGCAAGACATAATTATGAATCTGTCAATATTACAAGTAATCAAGAATCCCGGACAAATAATTTGTAGTTTCTTTTTGGTTCTTGTGGTTCTCTTCTATGATAAATTTTGTTTCAGACGACAATAAATTACTATTCAATCTAGGTACTGCTTCGGCAATGTGATTGGCTCTGCCTAAATTATTGAAAACAAGTTATTATTGCCATTTCACCATTTTCTCGATGAAATGGGAATGGGGGACCAAATGGGAATCCGAGAAAACATTTTGCTGGTATGCGGATCAATTTAAAAAAGTAACGTATAAACGAATTTAACCAAAGCAGATGGGGATTAGAGCATCATCCAATATTTTTAGGTTGTTAACTGCCAAAAGAATAGTATATTTTTGTATAAAATTTTATCGGCAAGAAAAGTTCGCAAATTGAAGAATAAGCAATATCTGTTTTCCTTCATCGCCTTCATTTTTAATTTATGGGTGATTTTTTAAATGTAGAAAAAATATTGGAATGAAGTGATAATTGGTTTGGTCCCCAAAGGATTGGTTGGATCCATCCATTTCATAGTAACAAAAAAATTTAAAAAAAAACATTCAAATATTTTTTCGTTCGAAAAGTCGCCAATAAATCAAAAATAATCAAATCATCCCATGCCCATCGCCCACCTAATAATAAATACATCATTCGTATGTCTTATTGCGAAGTGGAGCCCTGGAGCTCTGCGTTAATGCGAAGCTGTTAAATATTTGTAATCAAAATGTTAAAATATTGTTGAGAAAGTGATCATTGTTATCAACATAATAGGCATAGATTTCAACAACGCACAATCACAAAAAGCAAAATTTAATTTTAATTAATTTTTTTTTAACTAATTGAGAATTTGGCAAGAAAATATTACTCTTCATAAAAGTAAGTAAACCGCATTTTAATCAAGGTATTAAAATGTTCTTGAAAAGCCATCATTGTTGTCTAATTAATAAAAAAAAAATAGTCAGGACCGTATCCAGCAAAAATTACCTTTCGTATTTATTACAAAGTTTAATTTCACATCTAACTATGATTATTTTAGCATCTAGGTACACCCCCGGTCCCCACGAGTCCAATGTGGACGGGATATTTTGTAATCGTTTCTATTAAACCGTTTTAATTATGTTAAAATCAACTAACTGGGGTATTCCGATTCAAGTAATTGTGAAAGACTTGCACTTCAACCTACGACACTTTATTAGACTGACACTATGGAATCAAGCTATTTTTTATGAGAAGAATACGCAGGTTACAATTTATACGACGAGCATTGTTCTTGAGTCTATCACCAAGCGGTCACCCTTCCAAGTGCGAGTCACTAGCATCATTTGAAGAAAACGACAAGTCAAAAAATCATTGAAATTAATTCGGAAAACGTTTGTTCGCTTTGTTCGAATTTAGTAGTTTTTAAATACAATGGTCAGCTCACGTATTTGGTGCTGTATGGTTTCTAATCGTATACAATACATATAATCCACATTCCTCGCACAAAATAGCTTCCGATATCTATCGGTGACATAAGTATGTCACATAATATGCAAACTTTCTTCTTCTTTAGTATTTTTTGCGTGTACAATAGAGACAAATTATAATTAAAACAAAATTGTCCAATTACGTAAGCTAAATTCATTCATCCTTTTCAATTATCAACTGCAATCTATAAACCATTTCCAAATATTTGATTATATAATTTTTTTTGCCTTCAACAAAAAGTTGAAATGTAACAGTTGGCTCTATATAGCAGGATGGGTTAGGTGCGAATTTGTAAGATTTATTTATCGTTGATTAATTTCAGAAAGGTTGAATAAGATACAAAAAAATTAGTACCGTTTCTTGCGTCTACACATTTAATTAAAATTTAATTAAAAATCCAATAAGAGCATTCAAATATTTGCAACTAAATCAAAGGAACGTGCAAAATTTTAAACCTGTGGAGCAGGTAATCAATTTAAATGTGCAATTTAATATGTCAATAGTGAAATTGAATCATAACTGTATAAACAAATAAATATGACCTATATACTATAATTACACTTCAAACTCGATTTAATTGCAAATTTTGTGTTTTTTCCAAATTCCGTTCAGGAAATGAAATGAAGATGGATAAGACAACACTGTGCTATGTCGAACTTCTTCCGTAAAACTGAATTATTAATTAAATTTTGTCGCCTTTGTGTCGGATTCATAGTTGGATTTATAATATAACTTCGTGTTCAGGTACTTCTGAATCGATAAAGAAAGAAAACTTCCATTTGTTGCGCTTTTGGCACGCAATCGGATCCTGTTCCTCTAATAAGGATGTAAACTGGTTCGCACTGTTGCAGTTTTTCAGGGATCCTTTTACCATTTCATATCCGGATGTGTCCAAGTGTGCTATTTAGGTCAAAATCATATTTAACCAGACTGTTTATGTATGCTGGAAAATGTGGTTAAGAATCCTCTCTTCACAATGTGACGTTTAATTTCCCTCAGGAAGTGTAGAAGGTTGTGCAAGTCAGGACTTTGGTAATTGCATCAAAGTTTCCCTTTTTAAAAATTGTTTGAAATTTAAAGCGTTGCAACATTCCATCCAGGTTTGTCGGCGTTGGATGAAATTGAATTTTAATTTTTGTGTTTTACTTGTTGAATCGGAAAGGTTTTGTCGCTGAATCAAAATGTAACTTATTGTGCAATACAAAATAAAACTTTTGAAGTAAAATATACGAGTCTTCTTGTTTATAACTTTCCGGTTTAGCAAAGTCAACTTCTTTGTTACTGAAATCCACAATATGGCAACTTACGGTTATAGCCATTATAAAATCTTAATGTGCCAAGTACCGTTTTCTATAACAGCTAGATAAAAATTTTAGCCGATTATAATTAAAATAGTAATATACTTTACATAATTATTGTTAAGAGACGACATCGAAAACAAAAATATTTTCACACGTTCAAAATTTTCGGTAATAACATAAACCACCTTTACTTTTATGCAAATTGTTTTCACTAATTAAGAACTATGTGTGTCATTTCGCTAATTATAAAGCATCTCCAAAATTAATTTTTACTTTCTTAAATTAAAAACCTAATAAAACAGTGGTGAGAGCGAATCTCATAATAACAAAACGCATTCGAACTTTTTCACTCTCAATTTAATTTTCCAAATTAAAAATTCACCTAAAGAACCCTTAAAAGTGTCGAACAAGAAAGGAAGCCTAACAAATGCTTTGTCTTTGACGCTAAATACACGAACCAGATTAATTATAGTTATCTATTTTAATAAGTCCAGATAATTTATACAAATTAGTTTTATTTTCTGTATTTACCTTTCTCTTATTACACGGTAAGATTCGTCCTTTCTATCTCAAATTCACACCGAAACGCTGGAGCCTTGTTGCGGTTCAACAAAAAAGTTATCAATCGACACTGATTTTTGCATTTTTCCCAAAATTTGCACAATTTTTAATTGGTCACCAATTAACAACTTGGAGTTCGCACGAGAAATCTAGACGAAATCACGAAAAGTACCACCCTCCGGTATTTTTTACTGGAAGAAAAACTTTTTTATTTTTGTGTTGATGAACTTTTGATACACACGTTTGTTTAATTCGAATATAACTAAAAGCGTGAAGCAAACGTTCTTTGTGCACGAACCAACTAGTCCGTGATACCTGGCCGCCGTTTCAGTTTGAGTAGCTCCACAGGTATCAACTCCCACTAAATACAACGCGCCGTCTCACTTTGAATTAATACCAATCAAAAGCTGCGTCTCTTTTTCCATCTTTCGTTACAATCATTTACATTTTATAATGCTCGATGAGCAAGAGTGCATAACGGTAAAAGTAAATATTATCCTTACACGATATAAACAAAGAATAAACCTCCAGTATATCGTTTCAACCAGTCGCAAAACAAACACCATCATGTCGAAATGTTTAGCAAATTCATATAAATTACGAAAAACTTGCACTTCCAATTCTTCCGCCCCCAAAAATACCAGGCAAGACTTTTTTGGCGTCTTGAAAGTATTATATCAAGACTTCCTTCCTCCAATAGTCGTCCTACAAACACTTTGCGGTTTATATTTCCACTGCGTGTTTTCCCCAATGCTTGTTCTTGTTAACGTCATTAGTACCTAAACTTATAATGTGTAATGTAAGGCAAGACTCTAGTGCCGGATCGATAAATGTGAGAAATTGCTTACCCACAGTACTTAAAACCATTTTAATTTTTAATGCAGATATTTTTCGTAAGGTAACTCATTATTTTGAAAAAAGCTTTCCATCATCATCACTTTTCCGTACAGGAAATCACGAGCTTTGAAAAAAGCTCTCGGGTTATGAGCTAATATCCGTCGTCAAATCACCAATCAAATTCTGATGTACGAAATGGAAAAGTTAAATTTTGAAAATCGTACAAGAAAAAGTCGTTGATGGTTACTTTTATTGTTACAACTTGCTCATTCCTTTTCTAACAACTCGTTAAAATTTAAAATACATAAATCATTTCCGAATTAGGTCGCGGTTCCACGCAAAAGTCTCAGTTAGGTAGTAACTACATAAAGATGGCTGGCTCTCATTTCAAGAAATGAACATTGAAACTTGTTTTTCAGACTATTGTGGTTATGATCAAAATAAAAAGACATGCATTTCTTAATACGTGACATGGTTTTAATACTTGGCTTAAAGTAAACATTAAAGTTTTCCAAAATTGAAGTTCGCGAAACGTTATTCTAAGGTTGAGTTTGGAATTGCTTTTCTTGATAAAGGTTTGATGGCTGATAAACAAGTTGCGTCCTAAAGGATTATCTACCCATTTATAATTTATATCTAACAACTAAACTTGTTTTATTGTTGCAAATCAACAAATCCATAATTAATTTTGTATTGCATTAGCATGTAATATTATCATGCAATATGAAGTTGTCATGTTGTCAAGAAAATGAAGTACACTTTATCTCCAGTTAAATTACACTAATTACAAATTTAACGTGTACATGCAAATATTCTTCTTTTTATGAGAAAGCATCATTAATTAATATTTCTAGAAATTCTACCTACATTTTCAGATTTTTAATAAAAAGTGTAATCTGTCATTTTACTCCAATATCCAGAAAATTGAAGCAGCTTTGCAATTTTCTTTTATTTGTATCTTTTTAATTTATGATATTTATATAATACGTTTATGTAATAAGTTGGGAGACCGGGGCTAGTTGACACACTTTCAGCATAACATTCCTATTGATATAATTTATTATTGGAAATTGTCCGCTTTATAATTATTTTAATCCTTTACAATTTTTCGGAAAAATCTTACCTATTTTTGTCGTCTCGTGCACCTTCTTTCAAAGAATCGCCTAAAACAAATTTGGAGAGAAGGGATTAAGATTTAAGAGCACTCCGGATCACGTGACTTTCTCAGTCGAAAGCCAATCAAACGCCTTCCTTTTAATTACGAAAGGAACTTATGTAGGCTATAAACGCAATTATTTTATGTAAACAATTTGAACTATTATTAATTATATAATATAGAGACAAACAGTGGATACTCAATACTATTTCGAATATTTTTCCAAATTTTAAGGAGTATCCACAGTTCAAAATACATTTAAAAATGAAATAGCAAAAGCAAAATTAACATTTTTTATAAAATAATCGAATTAGACGTTCCCTACGTAAACAGAAAAAGTCACGTGATCCGGAGTGCTCTTAAGGATATTTTTCATCTTTTCATGATATTTTTTAGTTTAATTATTAATAATAAACAGGTACAGATAAGGTTTCAAACCATCTTTTATCAATAATTGTTGATAAAAGTTCAATTGCCAACTGATGGCAATAAATAATTTGAATTGATTTACGTCCAGCCAAACGTATCGTGAGGACCATCCTGCGAATTTCTTCATAAAACTGGAAATTAGGACGAAACGTTAATTCGTTTTAATAGTTTTTTGGATCCACGACTGATGAAACTGTTTATGGAGACCAGAGAGTAATTTTCTGCAGCTATTTTCGCAGTTTTCCGAGATCGGAAAATATTCTCACCCAATCCAAATTCATTGCTATTTTGTAAAATTGGAGCTCACAATCCATTCTATATAAGTTTGAACTAAATTTAAATACGTTTGATGATGAAATGGAATGGAATGGAAAAATGATTCATATTTTACTGCAAGCGAATAATAATAATGTTTAAAATTCGCCTACACTCAAAAAAATGTTGTTCATAATATTAATAAACAGTGGTTACTAACTTGTATTTAGTTGTCACAATAATCATATTTATTGTTAGGACGAAATTTTTTAATTATTTAAGAACTCTGTTTATTGGTACAATAATTCAATATTCATTGTAAGAATAAATGGTCTAACACTGATTAATAACAGAAAATTCATTCAGCCAGTAACTAATTTTATGTATTTGATTAAAACATTTAATTCTCGCAATAAAAAGTATTTTTGTATATACAAATATTCAATTTATCGTGACAACGAATGCATTTATATTGATAGTTAATACATTTATTAAATAATGTAAAAAATTAATTGATTAATGAAAACTATTACTTGTTACAACAACTATAGTTGTTATTACTATAACAGCAATGAAGTCATCATGTTTTTGTCGATTTCTTTGGTGTGATGTCATTTACTTAGTGAAATCTGTGAGTGAACACGTAAATTTTGAAAGAGATTAAACATTGTCTGGTACTTTTACTGTTAAAATAAGGTAAGTTGGGATATTAATATATTACAAGTAAATTATCACTTGATTTATACATGTTTTTTGTGGAATACGGCCGTTGTATCGCTTAGCGTCAAGTCACCGTCTGGAAAGGGAAATTTTGGAACGATTCCCAACAGAGAAATTGGTATCTATTTGATCATCAAAGATTAATTCTTTAATTTTTAACACATTTTATTACAGGAATATTATCGTATTTCGAAAGGAGGCAAAATTTATAATAAATATTGCAACATGAAAGCTTTGCTTAAATCAGCCATATTATCCATGTTTTACCGCCACAGCTAAAAACTGAGGAAAGAAAATCTCGACACGAGAAGGATTTTGGTAAGTGGCTTGCAAACAATTTATTGCTTTTATTTTGAAAATCAATTTTGTACAGTTTTTAAAGACCCTGGTATAACATTTTAGAAATATTCGTGTGCGTTTGAGATTTATAACACTGCATTTTTTTAGAACCTGGAGTAGATGGAGAAAGTTTACCCTATTTTAGACGCTTGGCCTTTTTATAAAACATCTTCAGGATATCGTTTGGTACGTCACTGCATTAACTATAAATTACAGTTAATTATTTGTTAGTTTCCTTTCAGATTGATATTGATTTTAAAATTGCATTCGAAGACAAAGATGGTGTTATTATGAATTGGGATAATAACCGTGGCAATCTGGTAAAAGTTTTATTCTGCAACGTAAAGGACAAAAAAATAAAAGGATTGTTAGAGACAGTGAGGGATACCTCTGATTTACAAGAAAGTGAGTGTTTTGCATACATTAATTCGTGCTATACTTATTTGATTTTTCACTTTCAAATAGTTAAATTCATAAATAATAATTTAATTGTTCTTTTCAGATAGACATAATGCCGCTATTTTTTGGTCATTACATCATGGCTACTTCGTTCCTAAAACACTAAGTATTCAAAAAATAGGCGACAAAAGGGTCGGCACCCTTATCAAAAATAAATATGTATTTTTTATATTTGTTTTAAATTTTTTTAATTCTGTATTATACTTAGGTTATAAACATTTAAATTAATTTCAAATTGTGTTCTGAAAATAAAATTTAGTTTTTAATATGTTGTTTGAATTACAATTCCGTCAATCCTATCAATTTTGGCATGAGCCCAACCAATAAAATAAGGTGAGACAATGTATATTAATTTCATTTATTGCGTTCATATTTTACTAAATTTCTTGCTTTTTCCTTTGCGGGTTTAGTAGACAATAATTAAACTCTATAATATCTCTTTTAATAGATTAACGTTTCGAGGGGTTTTGTTTCCTCTTCGTCAGAACCAATTAATAATATGTCATAAATTAACATTCAAATATTTATAATTCATTTAAATACGTATTATAAATATTTGAATGTTAATTTCTGACGGTTCCGACGAAGAGGAAAAAAAACCTCGAAACGCTAATCTATTAAAAAAAGATATATAGAGTTTAATAATTATTGTCCACTAAACCCGCAAAGGAAAAGGCAAGAAACAAAGTATGTATATCAATAGCTCTCTCAATTACTAAGTTAATTTTGGCAATAAACGATGTACATTGAGCCAATAACTGCAGTAATTGATAAAACAAACCTATTAATGAGTCCAACAAATAAAATAAGGTGCGACAATGTACATCAGTTACTCTCACAATTATTAACTCCACTATGACAATAAACGATGTTTACTGAGAGAATTAACTACGTTTATAGCATTAATAAACATCGTTTTGTTCTAACAATTAAATTGGTAACTGGACAAATTTTAATAATTATAGTTGTTGGTTTAATAAACATTTTTACTGATATTATGTACCTTTTTTTTTGAGTGTACCTTATTTAACTTTTATTCGTTTTAACGAATGCAACATCGTTTGTAAATTCATCATCAGTGAATTTTATTATTATCAACAAAAATTTACAATAACTTCATTTATATTTAATTATTAAAAGCAACATCTGGTGTAGTTGGACTATAAAAAACTTTAACACATGCACAGCGCATCTACCGACATAATTAAAACAATGACGTACTTTCATATAATTTTATTTGTAAAGCCCGTGTGACACTTGTACTATTTTCTTACCAAATTAGTTAGCCAATTCGCTAAAAATTTCCTAACTAATTTTGTTGCATGTAAAACACAATATTTTGCTGAGAAATTTCATCACAAGTTCTTTAACTAATTCATACAAGAGCAGTTCTAATTTATGAAATAAACATTGATTTTTAACCTTTACGATTTTTCAAACGTTTAACAAGCTTGAATGTACAGCTGTAAATGTACGATTATAAAATTCATAAATTTTTCAATATCACAAATTTTGAAACGTGAGTTTCGTAAATACAATTAATAATAATTATTATCTGATTCTAAATTAAAATTTGATTCTTTTATGTAAACAGGAATTTAATTGTTTTATTCATCTCCCCATTTTGATAACATCCCCAATTTGATAACATAATAGGTAAAAGATGTAAAATGTCAAGTTTTGTTTTCTTAAATTTTACAATTTATAAAACGGGAGTTTATAGAGGGCACTACAATTAAATTCTAGAATTGGTTTGAAAATTAATTTTGCCAATTTAATGTTGTTTTTTTTACTTATAAGATATTGAGATTATTTCTGCATGAACATCGAAAAGAAGATTACTTCAACATCAATAAATCGACATGCGCATGAATGGATTAACGAGATTCCTGTTGTCCATTCAAAAAATTAGATTTCATTAAACAAATGGAATTATAATTTTATATGAAAGGAAGTTGAATCTAACAAAGGGGAAATTATATGTTATGCGCAAGATCACCATACCAGATTTACACATTCAATATAAAAAATTTGTAATTAAGGGTCGTCAATGCGAGGGAGGGGGTACAAAAACTGACTAATTGATGGATAGTTTTTGTTCGATTGGATTATAGAGAAATGAAAGGGGGATCTTTAATTTGTGACCATCTGACTTATGCCTGGTTTCATAAAACTTTTAATAACGCGTTAAATTTAACTAAGCAATGGAAAGCGTCGCCGTCGTCGGTTAGTACTAATAGAGCAATAGAATTCATCCGTTAACCTTAACAACTTCTTAAAAGTATTATGAATTATGAAATTGGGCGTTAAAGATCATTGTCGTGTCTGACACGTCCACTTCCACGCGCGCCGTGTCTTTTTCTAATGTACTGTAGGTGTAATTAATGTGTATGCCTCATCCTTGTTTAACGTTGACCACCCACAATCAATATGAGCATGAAGTGGTTAAATATGATTACTTTCTAACATTTCATTTTTGGAACCAAGAAACACCTTTCAATTTTTTGGACATCAAATCGAAATTTCGATGCTTTTCTTATTATTCTACATTACGTACTTGGGGACGTGTACTTGGAGAGTACGAAAGACACATCTGAGACTGGTGCAAATGTCGCCTAGTAAATCAAAATCTTTTAAAATGAAAAAATTTGACTTTGGTTTTCAATAAAATACCCTACTTACCGATGTAACAAATTTTTGCATTTGTTATCTAGTTCCTCCTTGAATTACATTTCACAATATTCCTAGATACGGCTCAGCCTTTGTAATTTAATGCACTCTAATATTGCAGACATTTGGCTGACAATTGAATGTATCTGCTGGGAACGTTTGGCGTATGAATACCTGGAGTCTTGGAAGCTCGACGATAGCAGACTTACTTTCTGTTCACCACGATTTGTTAAGTGCTTGTAGTTGCGTGGACAAGTATTTTTTTGTTCCAGAGCCGCTGTTTTTTGTGCCATATCGTGTGAAACAGTAGCCTAGCTGTCGTGTGTTGTTTTGGCTCCTATTTGTAAACATCTGGAAATAGGAGAGGGTCTTCAACGCGCAATCCAATTTTTGGTGCGCCAGTTGTGCAACCATTTCGGATTCCTACGGTTATCGTTGTTATTTTGGAGACTGGAGAATTCCTTCGTTATTTGGATGGTCCAATCTTGCTAACATCTCCAATATCAGCTCTCTCACGATAGTTCCAGCTGCAAAACAGTGTTCTATGTTTGCGAAAGTCAAATGTTTTCCTGGGTAAATTAACAAGTTACAGATTTCATCTTTTAAGGCGCACGTTGGGCAGCGATTGGAGACGAACACCTTATCACCATGATATTGCAAAATGTAAACTTACATAAAGCTCTGGAAGCTGGAATAAGTAAATTTTATCTTTTCCAATTCTTTTCAATTCAATTCAATTTTACTTCAGTAAAAACACCACATGGCACTCTCCTCCGGATCTCTGCTGCGAGTGGCAATAAAGGGTTGGGGGGTCGCGAAATATTTTTTCATACTATGGGGGTCGTGTCATGAAAAAGGTTGAAAAACACTGGTATAAAGCAACGTGATATTCAGGCTCTTGTATATCAGTTTAAGTAACCGTTAGAGGTTACTGTTGGATATTGGTACTTGTTTAATTTAAGTTCGATGCACTTTTTGATTGTTAACATCATCGGCTACTCTGTCTATGTTTGCACAGCCATACACATTGCAATTATTGGAACTGTGATTCTTCTTCTTTTTCAGGTGCCTATCCGATTTCGGATGTTAGCGATCCTCCTGGCTAAGCCAAGAAGACTTTACTAGAGAAATGTTAATGGGGTGGTTTCCCGTTGCTTTCCCCATAGTCCACAGATCGATTTTGGACTTTATAGATCACAGCACATATCCGACGCAATCAGGATTAGAACCGCAGTTTCCCGCTCTGTAGTCTATCCGTGTTTGATTTACGCCAGACTGCTGGTCTAAATCTGTGATAGCATCTCTCAAAGTCTGTGTGTCAATTGAAGCAATTGATTACTATTTGCATTTCTTTTTTAGTTTCCACAAGCTACCGTCATTTTTTTCAGAATCCATGACCTTCGCCTTCGCATAAATCAAGAGCTAGTTAACATCAAACAAACTGAAGAGGTCATCTCCAGATTGTGACGGATTCTGGTCTCTATTTGGATCAACCCTTTCATTAGGGGTTGGTGCTCAGAGTGTAGTTTTCGTTTCACCCAAAAACCTACTACGTCACTCAAATTTACTCATCCAGATATGTTAGAAACCGTCGAAAATTCGATTGTTTTGTAACATTTAATTCTTACCACAAAAATTATAACTAAAATTGGTTTATTATTAATTCGTGAAAATAAATATGTTTTATTATTAATAAATTACGAATTAAGGAATAATTATAAAGTTATATTTAAGCTTTCGGTCTAGCATTAAGACCTTCGTCAGAAATTACAAATAATATTATTACACATTATTATTTGTAATTTCTGACGAAGGTCTTAATGCAAGACCGAAAGCTTAAATATAACTTTATAATAATTATTCCTTAATTCGTAATTTATTAATAATAAAACATACAAAAATTATAACCTTCCGTTTTTTGAAATGCATCATTTCATTATAATAGTAAATTCGCGTTGAGATACGTTAGAATTCGTTAAAAGTGTAATTATTTACAGGTCAAGACTAGAGGTTAACCTTCCTCTTTTTACAAATGATGTATCTTTTTAGGCTTCTAAGCAGTATAGCAAAAAAAACTTATAATTTGGCTCCGTGTCCGTGCGTCCATAGATGAACTATGAACATAAAAACTGTTGCGGATGCTAGGGCTGAACCATGCCTCCTTCGTCTTATGGGTGAAGCGGTCTTCTCTTTTATGTTGGTGGTTGCAAGAAAGTTTTTGATTTTCTGTGTTTCAGGTGATCTTTTGTCGTACTCGTCGAGTTTCTGTATCAGCAGATTAATGCTGGAAGTACATTTGCAGTAGAGCATTATAGCTTGGTTTCAAATGTGGTTATAGTTGATTTCGTCGAATATGTGCTGAGTAGGTGGTTGGTGATGGATCTGGGAGCACTCCATATGGCTTGAATAGTAAGTAAACACAGAAGCAAAACAGAAGTAATGGTAAAGTTAGTGTCCTTTAAGTGTTGTAAACGCAAGCAATACCTCGCTACGGCATTAAAATACCTATCCCAATTATTATTGTCGGCCAATTGACTATCGACCAATAATTACACAAGTTTACAAATTCGGCTCAACTTTTGGACCAGAGCAGATGAGAACGATTTTTAACGTTATTTGATCCCCTGAACTCAGATCTTTAAACAGTGTGTCAAGATTGGTTCTAGTTTTCGAGTTCTCCCATTAATTAAGGCGGGGGTACACCTTGCCGGCAAAACTAACAAGTCCAACTTTATGAATTTTTTCTGAGAAAATGAATGTATTTAGATCAATTTGGGTTTTGACACATTATTATACAAGTCTTGAAAAACATTTAACAATTTTTTCAAGTTAAAATATTACAAAATGGCTGCGGGGGGCAGCTGAACTCCAAAAAGAACTTCTTAAAATGCGGTGGAATATATCCCAATGGTGGCGTTAGATCTACAACATCGGAAATAAAAAAATTTAGTTTAATATATTGTTATGATCTTCTCGTCAAACGAACTATAACTAAAGCCCCCAAAACTAGTTTTTTGCCGGAGATGGGTTTTTCTCTTGTTCAGAGTCGATGAGTTCGATAAACGAAATAAAAGGGTGTAAATTCGTAACAAGCATAATTTATTAATTGAACGTAAAAATTTTTATAAACAATTTGCATCAAATTTTTATGAGGACAATAAGTTCGTCTCAAACCACAAGTATTCAGGTGTAATGGCTCAGACATGCACGTAACATTTAACGTTTTAAATTTTAACACTATACGTGTAAATCTGTCCATTCATGTAATAGGTGTAATTTTATAAAATAGTAAATACAATTTTCATTAATAAACTCACTATTAACAGAAATCATTGTTTTATTTGAGTTCATTAATTTTTAATCAAATTTCATTTACCTTATAAATGATAAACTTCTTTAAGTTTTTGTGCGCCACTGTTTTGTCGACCGTCAACATCTGCATTACCAACCATGTAGTAGAGAACCATATGCGTTCCAGTGTGTTGCTCCCGTATTTTGCTGCATCCAATTTTTGATAAAATCGCTAATTTTCCATTCAATCTTCTTACTAATTGTTGATTGAATAACTGCTACCTGAGACAGCGTTTCCGGTAAGTAACTTATCCGTAATCAATTGTAATTTTTCATTAAACGAGGAAGTAACCTCCAAATTTCACATGTGCGTACAATTTTAATCATCAATTTTCTGTTGTAGGTATCCAATTTACTAATACCTCAACTCGTCAGAAATACACAACCGTTCACTAATTATAAGTCGTAATTAGCAATTACGCGATGACTCGACTTCCGCAAATTATTCACTTCTTAGTGAATCCGCGAAATTACACTTCCCTGACCCTCGGATCAATCAGAAGTTTCTTTAGAGTTCTTCCTTCTTTGAAGACCACCAAAGAACTCCACTCCGCTTGGAGGTCACTTAGGGACTCACGTGTTCCCTCTTTGAGTTTCACCAAGAGACTGACTTCATTCTCACTCGCTGGCCTTTCTGTCCCTCTCCCAGCTTTCGAAACTTGGATTCTATGGTGGGAATCGATATTTTTGATTACCAAAATCGCACTTATTTATAGGTAACATGGTGTTTATAATTGTTTGTTCACTAAATTATAATTTTACAAGAAACTGTCGTCACTTTAAAAGTTTAATAACATTCACAGGATGTTGCAAAATATTTGTATTACATAAATCATTTCAAATTTGTATTGTTTTATGTGTAAATTGTTACATGCGGTGGTTTGTTATTAATTTGATGCAAAAGTTTTTTTATCAGCCAAATTAACTGATTATTGAATTTAAAAATTAAATAAAATTGAATCACCCCCTTTATTTGCTTGTTTACACCCTCTCATGGTCAAAATACCACAACAATATGTTTATCCAGTCCGCCTCGATCCAGATTTTTTATATTTTAATTTTTTTTTTATGTTATACAGCAGAGTTTCTTAACCTGGGGTCCATGGACCCCTAAGGGGTCCGTGTAATGATCGCCGGGGGTCTATGGCGAGCCTGCCTAACAGAATACCATCGTAATTATATGAATATATGTAAAGTTCGCAAACAATAAACACGGTAAAAGTTAAATATTGTTTTTATCTTTTCGGAAGGGGTCCATGGGCTTTTTGAAATTTTGAAAGGGGTCCATGACTACAAAAAGGTTGAGAAACCCTGTTATACAGGTTCAAAGTCAAAAAAACAATTTTTCGACCACACCTCGCCACTTAAACGGTCATAAAAAATTTTTGAGACAAAAATTTAAAAATCTGGATCTAGGCGGACTGGAAAAACATATTATATTAAACTAAATTTTTTTATCTTCGATGTTGTAGGTCTAACGACACCATTGGGATATCTTCCACCGCATTTTAAGATGTGCTTTTTGGAGTTCAGCTGCCACGCGGCCATTTTGTAATATTTTGACTTGAAAAAATTGTTAAATGTTGTTCAAGACTTGTACAATAATGTGTCGAAACCCAAATTGATCTAAATACATTTATTTTCTCAGAAAAATTCACAAAGTAGGACTTCTTTGTTTTGCCGGCAAGGTGTACCCCCGCCTTAATAGATTAATTTATAATTTTTATTAATTAATTAATAGATGCAAAATTACCACAACATTGGAGCTCGAATGTCTCTCAAGATACATTTTCTGCATTCACATCTTGATTTTTTCCCACAAAACTTGGGCGACACGAGCGACGAGCAAGGAGAGCGGCTACATCAATATAATATAGCGAAAATCGAAAGGCGATACCAAGGATTTTGGGACGATGGCATGATGAGCGACTACTGTTGGACCCTAATGTGTGAAACAGATCCCAAGCAGTATAAAAGACTCAGTTCAACCTCTGTTAATTTCTGATTTATACTTTTTAATTCAATAAATGGCAGTTAATGGTCAAAAATAGTAAAATAATGAATTTATTGAATATTTCAAAAACTAGAACCAATTTCAAAAAACGGGCTGCTGATTTGGATTCGGCCCCCAAGTTTACCTTATAATCAGCTTTTGGTTGCTCAGGTCCAAAACCGTGTAAACTTGTGTTATTGATTGTCGGCCAAATAATTGTAGACAAAATAATGGGTTGCCCAAATGATGTGTCGGCGAAATGATGTGTCGACCAAAAATTGTCGCCCAAATGACTTAGGCCAAAGGATTGTCGACCAAATAACAGTGATTCCTATTCACAAGGTCCGTGGTAGCGTGGTACCTATCTAAAAGAAATGTTATGGCCGATTTAGCCTCATTTCATTTATCTTTATGGTTATAGTTATAAAAATTTGCCCTCCCTAAATAAATTCTATGGACGCCCATGTCAACACGGCGTTCAGCGCTCTCTTTGTAAACTAGCTCCAAGAAAGTTCCATCTATCAGCATGCTTGACAATGAATTGAATTGGAAAATAATTCAAACTACGTATAATCGAAACACCTCAATTGTGTTAAATGATATTCATATCGTAATTTAGACCATTTACTAGATCGTCATTTAGACTACCTTTTTTTGCGTCTGTATTCCAGACGTAACTGTATTATAATTTATTTAAGAATAACTTTAGAGTAACTAATAAAATAAAAATATTTAGTTGTTTATATATTAATACACAGTGGCGTATCTTCAAATTTTGGGACCGGGAGCAAGAGCTTTGACGGGCAGCTCGATTAAAGGTTTGTTCGTTTGTATGAACTAACTTGCTCGGTTCAAGTTAGTGCAATGTACTGTGTTCGTTTGGCTGCTCAGTTCATAACCGAACATGAATTTCTTGTTCGACCTCCATAGGAGGAGTAGGCAGTGCAAGTTAAACACTATCTAACTTTTGTGGTGGGAGTATTTTGTCTCGAAAGATAACCCAGTTCAAGTTAGTTCATACAAACGAACAAACCTTAAGATATTATGTCACAATATAATGCAGTTTAAGGGAGCCCGAGGCTATTCGTCCCTTTACCCCCCGAGGATTTACGCTACTGTCCATGCCTCCACAGACCTTCGGTTGCAAACTCACTTCTTCACATCTTATGGTGGTCTGCAGGCTTATCCACCCTACTATAGAACATAGAAAAAATACTTAAAAATAATATAAACTTAAGTACCTAATAAGTATTATGCAGTTTATGTTCCTGAAAAATTCTTCCCCTAACTTGATGGTTACACAACTGGGGGAGCACCCCCCCAGCCGTAAGGTGTGCAAAAGATGTATTCTCAAGAATTAAATTAGCATCTTTATCAATTTTGAATTTATATAAACGGTATCACGCAAGAAACAAACTGAATAGCAACAATTTGGATGACAATCAAGATCCAGAAAACTTAAGGAAGTTCACAATATCGCTATTCCTATATCCATAGAAGCACAGCCAGGCTGTTCCAAAAACTGGAATGCATTATTCTCATTCCAAGATTTGCAGCTTAAAAAAGTTGACAAATCCATCCTCTCTGCAAAAAAAAAACGTCGAAAAATCGAAACATATGCAAAAGTAATTATTACAAGTGAATAATTTATTTCACAAATATAACTCAAACTAAAACCGTAATAAAACCCTATGCGTTAGGCAACCCATCATTTAGAAGGCAATTTATAATAATAATAATCAGTTAAAATTCCAACAGGCGAACCCAATAACAGGAAAGTCAATTTGATATATTACTATATTTTTGCATAAGCACCACCCAACGGGACCGACAGTGTTTAAAGTGGAATCCGAACCACTAGGACAGAAAGAAAATCGTGAAGAGTAGGATTCGAACTTAGAAATTCTACTAACAAGCCCGTCACCCACCTTACTAGACCAACTTCCTGCCCTATTTTTTTTATGCATTTTTTATTTATTTATATTTATCTATTTATTTATGCAGTAATCATACGAATTCGTTCTTTAAAATCGATTTTCTCTAAATTGGCTGAGTTTTAGAATTTTATTTTTATATTAAAAATGGTGCAAATTGGTAAGTCCCAATGTTGTCTCGCCCTTTGCAAGCATTTGTCAGTTCCTTACTGGTAGGTCCTCAATTTCCTAGTTTGCTGCTGCTTTTGGATGTGAATAACTAAACCTCAGATATTACAAATTTTTAATCTTATCTTGAACTCGCTGGACAAAATATATTAAAAAATATTTCATTATTATTTCTCTATTCTTTACAGTCAAAACTCTCTAAATCGAATTCTCATAATGTATTAAAATTTGTTCGAATTAGGGGGAGTTAGAGAGTAAGAATCAAAATAGGAAAAAATAATAAAAAATGTTTATAAACTATAGAAAAACACATTATATTCTGATTGTGTCAGCATCATCAGGAAAATGAGTTACAATCATGATTGCATTAAAATAAGCGCAAAGTATATTCTAGCAAAACCAGATAACTGCAAGTTCAATGTTAAAGGAGTTATTGAGAAGTTCATTTTTAACTAACTCCAACTTGTTTGTCACGAATAACGCTAAAATAAGTTAAGTACAGTTATCTTGTTTAGAATAAAATAATAAGTATGAATTAAATCACAATTGTAAAACAATCAACTAAGCAAAACCAGATAAGTACTCTTATTCAACTAATCTAACATTAAAATCCGTTTATCTCAAAACTATCATTTTGGAGTTATCTTGTTTTGGCACTAAACCGACGATATATACCATGGGTTTCACATTAAAGACATGCTTACAACCTATATCCATACGCTGAGTCACATTCATTAAAATGAAATTCAATTTAAAAAGTGGCGAATTACTACATGTAAATTGAGATCAAATGCCTAACATTGGATTTGATTTAAAGAGTTCTAATTGAAAAATTCGATTTAGAGAATAATTTTTCTTAAAATATCTATTGCAAACCATTGGATATTGTTATATCAGTATATTATTTGTTCTTTTTGTGTAATGATTTTTGATTCCCCTTTTTTTACACTCCCCAAAAATGTATGCTTGCATGTGTTTGAGCTGGCTTCTTGCAAATAAGTGGGTAAATAATAACAAGAGCAAAATATAAATTGGAAAAGGATGTAAATAAAATGAGACACGTGCATAATATAAACATTTTCTTATTCAAACCTATTATACTTACATAATATACACAGTACAAAAAATTATCGATACCTCGGGAATGAGGAAACAAAACACATAATAATAAATTCTGTACAAAAAGACTCGATGCTACTGTACATAATAATATTGTAAAAAGCGAAATAAGTTACGTTCTTACATAATTTGAAAACAATCAATATACAATGTTAAGAGAAAAATAAAACAAAAATATTCGGAGGAATCCTAGTGGATTTTCATTTTTTAATAATAGTATTAATAACAGAGTGAAGTAAGTGAAACACCCTACAATTTATTTTATAATCGTTGTAAACATAAAGTCGAGATCATAAAACACGATTAAGAATTATTTAATATAAATATTATACATGTATGTTGAGCAGCGAGTGCAATCAATTATTTAACTAATTCCTTGCACTTGATGCTCAAGCATCACATCAGTCAGTCAGTCACTGCCTAAAAACAATCTTAAATTGGCACTTTGAATGAAATAGCACTTTTTACTTTTTATTTTTCTTTAAATTAATGCTGAAACCTTCTTTGTTTGGTATTAGTCATTCAAAAATAAGCAAAGTCCTCATACTATAACTCCACACGCAGAATACTGAATAACGGATGGTAATTTTTAATAATACCATTTTACAGGCACATTTACTTACAACGTGTGAGAAAATAACCACCAGTACATTTCTTTTTTTTATTTACTTTTTGATACAACACTGATATTCAATTATGTTTAATAAGTATTGAAATCCAAGATATACCATCCTATACAAATAGAAATCTTGGACACCAAAGTAGTCAACAAGTGAGTAGGTAAGAGTAGGCTAAAATTACAACTGGTGACTCACATGTGGTCACTTAGTCACTACTAAACAGGAAGATAAACCGTGCATGTTCAGCATTTTCATCCAACTAATAATCATCATCATATTGTCCATCTATGTACACAAAAAACAACTAACGCTCACTCGCTCGCTCGCTCACTTGTGCATAATAGGGCATCTCATTTATTCACAGAGAGGTAATGTGCTGACTTTTTACATAAACAACACATTATCTTATCACACTATTTTTCTATTTAGTATTAAATTTACAAAAATTGCTTGCTGGCTTTTTTAAAACATAAGCAATTACTATCACATGATTATTTTTAAGCAGGCTCCGAAGAGGAGTCCAAATTTGAGTTTGTAACGCTATCCGCACCACCAGCGCCGTTACCGTTATGTTCACTACAATCCTTCTCCTTTTTCACTACGTGTTTGTTCAAAACCGACATCAAGCATGACAACGAATCCTTCACTGCGTGATAAATTATATTTTTTATTTGTAATTTGTCCTCGTGGTTCGAGTGAGTGTCCGAAAGATCGCGAAACTCTTGAGTCAAGTGAAAACAGTGCGCCACATTCTCCGGCGACACAAAATCTTCCGCCACTTTTATACAATTGTGTAAGTTCCTCACCTGATGCGGCGCACCCGCCGGAATAAACACCGCGTCACCTAAACATTGCACAATGGCGTACCCTTCCACACCGTACTCCTTATACAACCGCTTTCGCAACGTCTCGTCCAGATAACAACTTTGATCGTGAATCGGGTCGTGATGGGGTTCCAACCGTCCCCCCTTTTCCACAACTATTTTATTCAACAAGTCTCTAATTTTGTCGGCATCGCGAGCGTTATAAATGTGCCAAAGTGCGCCTGGAAGTTCACCTTTATCGCGCACCCTGCGCCGGGTCAAAATGTCACACCCCGCCTCGTCGATCGCCCTAAAGGCCTCCTTAATGTGTTCCTCACTATCACTATCTTTGGGAATTCCTACGTAAACCATCACATTTACCGCATCCGAAATGTCCAAATGCAAATTTGTCGTTCCCTTAGTTGGATGCAGCGCCGAACCATACGCATTGTACATTTTCGGTCCCAAGTCGGGCCGAACAAAACAATCAGGCAGTCTACTCGCCAGATTTAATTTTCCCGTGCGGTGAGTGTACTGCGACAATGGCAAAACTTTCATTAAATCGTTAAACCGTGTTGGTAACATTTCCGCGAAGTCTTCGCCCGGAGGCCAGTCTTTTAGTTTCAACAACATGGGGTTGCCACGTTCGTCTTTCAAACGCTTGGAAAAGTGTTCGAATCCTTCCCAAAACTTTTTCATCGGTTGGTTTGGTACCAAGTTGCCGTTCATGCAGTTCACCAAGTCGTTCTTCTCATCGCCAAAGTCACGTGCAAACGCATCTGGGTTCCAAAGATCTTTGTCGAGAAGTCGCGTCAAATCGGATACCAATACCGGCTGTCCTCTTTTCCACTGATCCTATAAAAGAAAGTAAAAATGTATTATTTTCAGTTTTGGTTACCATAAAAGAAGAAAAGAATAATTTGGCTTTTATCGGTACTAACTTTGAGGGGATTATTGTCAGTGTTATATTATAACTAGAACGCGGATTAATACCAAGGGCGAAAAAAATTCAAGGAAAAAAAAAGTCCAGTAAAAACTTAAATCGGTAATCAAAAAGCTACATAAAATATTAATTTTTATTTATAAAAAAAATATGTTTAGCCAAAAATCGGTTTTAACAGGCAAATTTCGACCTTCAGTCCCTGAGGGTAAGTGAAAATCTATCTAATATTATGATTTGGGAGTTCTTTTGGATTAAAATTTAGGTTTATTTGTAATCCAAAATTCCAAATTCAAATTGAAAATGCCAAAATCCATTCCAAGAAGCTCAAATAAGCATAAAGATGCGATTTATGCAAAATATGCACTATCAACGTTACGTCTAATCACCGCAATTTTTTTTAGAAAAATAAGATCCAAATGGAATATCTTCTGCTTATAATTTATCCGCGCTCTAGTTATAACAATAATAATTATTGCAAGTAAAAGTTAAAATTTTTGAAGTAAAAATACACTAAACAAAACCTACCTGGAATATTTTATAATTGCTGGTGTGAATTGCGTCGCTTAGTCGCAGCAATTTTCCGTCACATAACCAACTATGAGGAGTGTCAGGATACATTTCCTTGCCATCAGTAAGAGTCATAATTCTAATTGGTAAAGGTCTTCTTCCCTTGGTTTGCCAATTATGCCTTCGAATGAAATGCTTCATTTCAGACTTAGCTTCCATACCCATATCACTTTTATGAACACTGTCTTCGATAACACTTGATATAACATCATCTAAAGTATCCAATCTGACCGTCTTCTTAGTCGGTTTACTGATGGTATTATTAGTTAGAGGGGACTGAGTAATATTTTTCTGCGTCAGCAGATCCCTTAAAGTGGAAGTTTTTTCCTCGTTTCCAGAATCGCTATCCACATCTTTTCCATCTTCACCAGTTAGTGCAAGATCCGCTAACCAACTTAAAGAAGAAGTCTTCTCATCTTTAATGGACGTTCCATTAACCAAACTTTTAATATCGAATTCTTCTTTGATTTCTTTTTTAATACCGTTTGTTTCATTCATCATTATAGTTTTTATCATTTCTTTCCGAGCACCATTGCACTTTTGACCAATTTCCTTGATCATTCCACAACCACAAAATTGTTCTATTCCCCATAACTCGCGCATTTCGTGCACCAATTTTCCCAATTTCAGCAAGGAATCGCCGGCTATAATTTGCGTTAGCATTAGCTTCTCTTGTTCGTGTGCTTGACGATTTGTACACAACAGCCATGAAAAGTCATCCCTATCCTTCTGCGATGGTTCGCCCCAAATTTTCACCGTGCCGTTTTTCCGACCCTGTAAAAGTTTGAATGTTAAATAACTGGAAGAAAGAAGGTTCAGATGTGACTTACCTTATAACAATCCAAACAGACTACAAAACCGCATTTCCCACAAGCCCAGTGAAAATTGAATAACGTTGTTTCACATACATCACACATTTCTCTTACACCTTGGACGACTCTCTTCCAAGCTATTATTTTATCTGTTAAAATAAAACAAAATTTATTTTTTTGTCCGTTGAAAAACACAAATTAATTATTATTATGGATGGGTGGCCGAATGAATGTCACAAAATATAAATTCGTTCCATTTTTCAGTTTTATGTAAGCGGTGCGGTTATTTATTTACTAATGTGACTACCATTTTTTACAATAATATAATATTTTTTTGCCCACAATGGAAAAATAGGCTGGTGGTTTAGTGTTTGCTAGTGCCAATAAAATTAATTAAAATTGAAATACATTTTTTTATTAATAAACCTTGAACAATTTGGTCAAATAAAAACGCAGGTATTTTAAAAACAAATATTTAAATTTAAAAAAAAAAATGCCTAAGTATGAATTATTATCAATATTTGCCTTCCAAGTCCATGAATTACATACGCAAAAAGGGGGAGGGGGCATGATGAGTTGTGACAAGGACGGAATCCGAACAAAGGTTTAGTTTTTAGATAACCATAAAAATAATCAATCATTTGAGAGGGTCCAAGTTTGTGTAGTATTTTTTTATAAGTAGGGGGATTGAAAGAAATGCGATGCAGCTTGAAGAAGGGAGGAGATGGTTAAAAATGCTGGAATTTTGCGTGACGTATTTTATGGATGACCCCTAAACATTAATTCACTGTAAATTATTAGAAAAAAAAAATTAGAAGTTTTGTAGCTATTCATAGTAACTCTATTTAATTATTTATATAAACAATAGTTAGCAATATGGGTAGGCAATATAACAAAATAATAGAAACTAAAACGAAATATTTGGTTTCAAGAATTACAGGGGGGAGGAGTGATGTCAAATTAAAAATGATTATTTCTTTGGAATGAGAGGGGGGATGATGCAAGACCTATTTTTGAGTTATACAAGTTTGAAAATGCAACTCAGCTATGTTTGGTTCATCTTTCAACGAATTTTCGTTAACAATAATAATAATTAGTAATTAGTTTTAGGAAATGAAATATATAATATTAATAACCTTGTTTATAAGACTTAAAATTAAAAAAAAAAAACTTAAAAACCACTTAAAATTAAAATATTCAATATCTTAAACAAAATGCAAATTTTGTTAATGTGATCGTAATCAGCTATAAACTGTGGAGTTCCCGAGACATAATTTATCTTTATCCATTCATAATATAGTAGGTATAATTTATGATCAAAATATGTTTCCCAAATATATGACCAATCAGGAAACCAGCAGATTTCTAGTAAGAAAACCACGATAAAAACAATTTTGTGATGTTTATATATTCCGCCCTTTTCAATTATTTTTTATTTCTCGTTTGAAATTTGTTTTCCAATTTACTTCTTTTGAAATTTTTTGTTAAATATTTTTCACTACAATTTTAACGGACTCTAAACAAAATTATATATATTTTTTTACAATAAATATTATCTTTTAAATCGGTGTAATGTCATCGTGTAATGTCATCCTGCATTATCAATGTATCAAATTCCCAATTAAACAATAATGAATCTCGCAGAAAATATGGAATAAATTTATATTTTGTTATCGCACACTTTCGTCGCGAATTATTTACAATAATTAATCGCAACAATATAATAATTATGTAGGTCAAGCTGTATTGATTTTTGGGTGTGCAAGTGAATAAAATGTTGCAACACTTCGTGAATAATTAAATGCAACTCACCATCTGACATATGTTCCGAATGCGCTTCCTTTTCCTGCACCAAAAGGTCACAAAAATGATCACCCACTTGTTTCAACAGAAATCGTGACGTTTCTAAATCGAGATCCGAAGGCGGCACTTCAGCTGATGGAACCCATAATTTCAAATCGTCCTAAAACAAACAAAACCGTCAATACATTTAGAAATTCGCCCACAAAACCAATCTTACCTCCGAAGCATCTTTATGTGGATCAGAAAAACCAGCAATTGCCAGTTGTCCATTCTTGGTGTACCTTAACCGACGGAATGCGTAAAATCGACAAAAAATATTGGGCATGTTTTTCGAACGTTGATTAGGCGTCCATCTACACTCCCGACATTTAGCCAATTTCGGCGCAACTTCAAAACAAGGTCCGTCTTGTAAAAAACTTTCGCCGGTTTTTTTTAATTGCCCCACGGGTGGTTTGCGAAAGGGGTCGCGCGGGGGCACAAGTGGCTCATCCTTAGATTTCTTGGGGCGCGGCTCCTCGCCTTTATCGTTTTTTGAGGTTTTAGGTCTTCGTCCTCGCTTTCGTGGTTCCTTATCTTTCGACGCTAGCGAATTGTTGACAGGTTTTTTTGCGTTGGTAAGTGTCGTACTGGCACCGGAATCGGAGTCCTTTTCACTACCACTTTCTTTATCACTGTCACTACCACTTTCGCTTACTGTCACAGACTGGTTAGTTTTACGTTTTTTATGTTCATCTGGAGCTTTTTTTGGAGCTCCACCGCCTTTTTTTCGCTTCACTTTCGGAGGTTTTCGCTTTGGGGGTGATTTTCTACCTCGATCTTGATCAGAACTAGAAGAATCGTCACCGCCTTTATTTGAATCGGTTGGATGACCATTTAGTGATGTGACTTCTTTGTGTGCCACTTTTCGATTATTGGCCTTTGAAGAAAAACTTTTCGTTTTGTTTATACTATTAACGGCCATCGAGCCAATGTTGTGTAAGGACGTAATCGGCGATTCTTTAGCTTGACTATTGTTTATGTTTAACGGTAAAGTAACACAACTACCACTACCTATAACACCAGTGGTATCTTCCGAATCTTCACCAGTGTGCCTTTGTAACCACGCTTTCTTAAGGTGTCGCACTGGATAATTTGAAAGTTTAGGCGGGCCTGGACTATTTGATTTTTCTGAATCGATTACACTGGGCGTAATAGTCGAGGATTTGATTGGTGTATTTGGAGAATCGGCTGGTTGAGGATTCATTGGTGCCGGACTTCCCGCCGTTGGCGCAATACTGGTGACAGTTGAAAGCGGCGAATCTGAACTACTGTTGGATTTACTTTCGCTTGCAACGGTTACTGCCGTCACGCTAACGTCTGATAACGATTCTGTGAAATTTGAATTGCTCTGCGTGGTTAATAATGTTACCGTTGGTGGTGGTCTATAGGCGGCGGTATTAACTACGGTTGTTATGGTTGTGGCAGCACTTGCTATTAAAGGACTAGGTTCACTAACACGTGCCAACTGAGGTTGCGAGTTGCCAACATAAACTGGAAGATTGTGCGTTTGAATTCCGACAGGTTCTACTCGTCGTTTTTTCACTTCCAAACAGATGGGGTTGCTAGCATTCAAATTACTCGATTTTCGTTTGGGAGAATTTCCCATATCGTATTTACTAGATGAAACACCCAAGTCTAAAGGTTGCGTTTGAACTGCAAGATTGCCCAATACGTTGGGCGAGGTGTGGTTCACTCCTGGCATACAATATTGTACTTGAGGTCGTGATACTGGTGATGGGGCCGATGCGGCAGTAGGAGGTGAAGTACCGTGATGAGAAATAGACGGTTTGACCGATAAACCTCCTGCCACGGTTCCTACAGGATACATTCTATCGTACATTTGGGTTCTCGATTCCATAGTTGTACGAGTACTGTGAGCAGGAGGAGGAGGGCAATTGGTCATGGATGTGGGTTGCTGCTGATGTGGTGGATGATACTGTGACATTTGTTGGAATGGTGACGGCGATACGGACGCCGATAACGTTTTAGATGTTAATGGAATGGGATTAGAAGGAGTGGCAGTTTCGTGAGCTCTTAGGACAGGCATTCCAGAACTTATTCCGGCGGATGGCTTTCCATATATATGATGAGGGGCGGGACTGCTGACTTTTAATTTCGCGTTTGATGATCCATTACCGGCAGCGATACTATGATGGGCAGATGCGGTTGTTGTAGGTAAATAAGAGAAACCACTCGCGATATGTCCTTTACTACTTGTAGGATAAATCATCGCCTGGGCATCACTCACACTCACATTTCTGTAATGCAATTCTGGAGACTGGTGCGGCTGCATATGAGGATGCGGCGACTGTCTTTGATGATGTGGACTTGACATTTGATTTGGTGACGGCCGCTGATGCGATCCTTTACCCAAATTTTGAGGTTCCATATGATGATGAGGACTAGCTGAATGAGACAAATGGTGTGGAGATTGGTTAGAACTGCGATATTCGTATAACCCAGATTTATGAGGTTGAGATGCCGTGGGTGGCATATAATGGGCGAGCATATCTGCCGTTCGTAATTTTGGACTTTGAGAATGTGACATGGATCCTTTGGGATCTAAATGATGTTGATTTTTACCATCATGTTTAACAATCACAGAATTTTTTAACTCACTCATTAATGGCGGGGGGTTAGGCAACGCTTCTCTTTCTCGATCAATCATATTTGATTTCGTTACGACTAAACTACTTGACTGTAAAGACTGTTTATGGTGATCATTTTTACTCTTTGGTTCATGAGAAAAGAAGGCGTTGTGCGGTTGATAAGCTGGATAACCGTACGCATTGACTTCGGCCTTGGAAGATGAAGAATGTACTAATTTATCCGTTAATTTATTTGTACTAACTCGGCTATGTGCAGGTGGAGGGTATTCGGGTTTCGATGGTCCACTGGGTGCACGTTGATTCTATTAAAAAATAAAAATTACGTAAGTAACTTACGTAAAACAATTTTTGTTTTTACAGTTTTAACAAAGTTTTTGCTCATCATACAGTAGCAACTTTGGAGGTAAATATTATATCAAATTCTGCAACCACAGAGTGCTCCTGCCAGAGGTGGGCTCGAAAAGCAACTATAATTGCTATTATTTGGGATTATTCAAGGCAAATAGTAGGCCAACATTAAACTTTGTTGACAATAATAAATTATTGATTACATTTATCAAACCCCCGAAATGTTCAAACTAACCTAATAATCTCTGCAATTGACAGCTAAAAGTAATTTATCGTGGAACTTTAAAAAAAATGTTATTAAATTATAATTGCATGGAAATTACCTATAGTAAATTAAGATTGTATAATTATGTTGCCACTTAAATAAACTTTCCATGCAATAACAACTACGTTAACTATTGTAACAAATATGCAAGAATTGTTCAATATTCAAACAAATGGAAGGGCAAAAAATATGCAATCAATCTTCTTAACTTAAGGAAAAAAAACTTTATAGTTTTAGTAGGTAATAAAATGATACATTAAAAGATCACTTTTTTACTTTAAATCAGCTGTTGTTAGGTGGGCCTCTTTTTCCTCTTTGGAAGTGGAGACACTGTTAGGAAGTGCCCCCCCCCCTATTTGTTCCTTTACTCCCGCTATTAGCTGACCCCTACCTTTTCTAAAAGTGGCACTTTGCTCCTCATTTTCGGGGCTATTTTACTCCCAGAAATACAAAAAACTAATTAGTTACTGCCTGACTCTGAGGAAAAAGCTAGGGAAGTTCCGATTTTAACCCGAAATTTTGGCCCGATGGTAGCGGAGAGTCACTGCTGTGGTCATACATAAACAACAAAAATAAAGCAATAAAATTAAAACTTACAGATTGATAATATCGATGATCACGAGAATCGGGTCTCATACTCAACTGCCTTTGATGATGCTCTTTATCCATTCTTTTTCTTTCTTCTTCCGAAGAATTAGACGTTCGTGAAGGTGGAGGCAAACTTATTAAATTCCAAGTGCCCTGATCCTATTGTGACAACAGAAATAGTTGAATTTGGGGTCCATAAAAATGGGCGACTTGATTTAAAATTACCTTATTCAAATTGTGATGCCCCGCTCGTCGAAGGGATTCTTCAAAATGTTTATGTACAGCTTGAGCAGCCTTTTGCTTCTCCTGCCGATCTCTTTCTTGTTCCTTTTCTTTATCCCTTTCGCGCTCCAATTTGTCTCTTTCTTGTCTCTCCCTTTCCAATCTTTCTTTATGTTCCATTTCTTTGTGTTGTTTTTCCATTTCTCTAGCTTCTTTATTTTGTCGTTCCCTGTTTTGTAAAAATGTAGTGTTATTATTGAGAAGGAAAGGTTTAGATTAATAAAATTCTTACCTCAATAGTCTATCTTGAGTGTACGCACGCTCCCTTTCCATTAATTCGTCGGTGGTTTGTGGTGGTAAAAGGTGGGCGCCCACCGGCATGGGGTAACGCTGCTGTTTCCAAAGCATCTCGGGTATGTGATGAGGATACAGTGCCGAAGGCGGTAAAGGTTGTAATGGATGAGGACTCATTAGATTTGGTGGTGGTGCAACGGAAGGATATAAGGATGCGGGATGATTAGCAGCTGATGTAGGAGGTGGGCCCGAAGCGGCCGGTGTAGATGGGTGCGACATGAGAAGAGACTGATGCTGCACGCTATGTATGTGGCGGACGTATGGTTCAGACTCCAGTATCAGACTGTGGTCTCTCCACACGCGCACCGGTTCTGATGTAGCGCTAACGGGCGTATTATAAGAATGGCTTGCTGAAACCAACAGTGGCGATCTATTTGTAGGTAAAACTTGAGCAGTCGATTGTGGTTCGTCAGAAGAACTTAAAGCGCTAGAACGTGAACCAGAGCGTTCATCGCCGCTTCCAGACCGTAAGGAGCTCACGCCAGAGTCCGAACGATCGTCTGGAAATCTAAGCAAGGTGGCATTGCTGGATTCTGCAAGTTCCATCCTGTTGAACGGCGAAGATGAGGACAATGGTCCGTCATCGTCACCGCGGCTCGAGCAGTCCCGCTCGTCGATTTTAGAAGATGTCCTTTGCGCCACTATCACACAATCGTCTTCTTCACTCGCGATTTCACTAGCTACCACTTCAGACAACGGTAACGAAGCACACGCGTGTTCATTATCGCCACTTTTCACTTCCTGTACCAACTGCACACTGCTACTATTACTCGTATCATCTAACGTACTATCATTCTCACAATCGCCACGCACATCCGATTTACAACTTAACTTTTCCGCACAAACACTGACCTCGTTTTTCTCCTGGTGATCCTCGACCTCCTGAGAATTCTCCTTAAAATTCCGTTTGCGTAGAGCGGCTAAAACGTCGTTTTGCTGAGAAGAATTTTGAAGACAATCTTCGATGCGAATTTCAACCTCTCGAAGTTTACTGTTGTTTGCCTCCTCTAAAACCTTCTTCTTGCTTACATTACGATTGCAAGTGTTCTTCTTTCTTACTTGTTTGTTTTCTAAATCTTCTTTGCTATTACTAAAACAATTGTTACGAGTTCTTGTCGATGCGCTTTCGTTTTCATTTACTTTTCTTTTTCTCACAGCCTTTGAAATTGATCCTGCAACAATAAAACAACGATTAAAATCCAATTTTAATTCAAATTAAACTAAAAGTGATAAAAATTTGGGTAAATCTAATAGTACCTAAGTGTAATTATTATTTAATTATGTGTAAATCGAGTCGAGCGAACTGAAGAAAACCGTAAACTAACCGGTCTGACAAGTAACGATACAAATCTGGGCCGAAGTCACAAGCTCAAACTTAGAAGACTGCAGCAGATGATCATCATCACACTCACATTTCTCTTACTAAACACGCGATTCGAAGTAGTAAGAGGTTAACGACCAACACGTTTTCCCCACTTCACAATTACCGTAAGACGATTATGCAAACGGCTATGGCAATAAATTGCTACCGTTGAAACTTACAGATGAAATTAATGGATTAATAAATTACGCAAGGTGTTTTTTATGTCAAAAACCGAATAAGTCTGCAATTTTCTAAAAAATTTGAATACGCATCTATATTATAGATATAGATGCGGACTGGATAAAATAAAAATTTCTGAAATGTAAAAATAACAAAGAATTTCATTGCATTATTATTTTTGTAAAAATTCGTAATCAGGAGAAACAAAAAACAAAAAATACCGTAAATATTCGACGCTCTATTTATAGTTACAAAAAACTGAAAATAAACATTGGAATCTATCAACAAATTAAAATATCAACAAAAACTTGAAATTTGGGCCGAGTGCCAAATGTCGGCGTTGAAAATGCGAAAAATAAAATAAATTTGGCAGACACACAATAAATTTACATTTGATTTTACCTATCATCGTAGCGATCTCAAGACTTCCAAAAGTTGTGACTGAGGTACCTGTCGAAAAAGATATTTGGGTACCTGCGTTTTAAAATAGACCAGCAAGGGGAGCAAACTACCTGTTAGGAAAATTTAAATATAGACTGTGTTTTGTAAAACAATGCTGTGGGTTGAGAAAGCCTCATGAAAAGAAAAATTTAGAATGTTCGACAGTACAAAGAAAACAAATCCATTGTGAAGTGGTGGTGTGGTTTTATTGTAATTATAAGTCGATCAAAATCTCGTAGCGTTTAACTTCGTTCGAAATGTAAAGGTTCATTTAAAATAAAACGAATTGGGTCGTTGGCCCCGTGATCACGAGATCGAATCCGTATTTTTCATTATCAGCGTTTGGAAAATGTTATGCCTTTCGTGTGCGTTATGTGACGTGGAAGTCCAAGAAACTTCGATAATTTTAATTACCACATTATTAGTGCAAAGTTCACACGCTATTATGGCAAGTTGGTTATTTTATTCAAATTTGCTGTGCAAAAAAAAACGCCCCAAGAAACGAAACTCGGTGAACGTAACTAACTAATCATTGTTGGGATGAATGCAATCCACCGGGCAAAAATTTGGTCATACATATTTATAAGTTCATGTTTTGGGTCAATAATAGATTTGTAAATCAAATTAAACCCTACCGGTAATTGGTAGCCTCGAGGAACTTATCCACCCTTTTATTTAAAATTAATTAAAACAAAGAAATTTTTTACCTCCTGAGAGCGATCCCGGTCTATTTGAATAAAACAAACCCTCCGAGCTTATTATCCACAACACAAACATGAAAAGCTCGTCCATTATAAAAGTGTGTTTTGATTACAAAATTATACAGAATTTCTGGCGAATTTATAAATAAAATTCCAAGAAGAGTTATTAGAAATAATTAACATGAGTTTTGACATTCAAACATCCTACACACATTCAGCTTTATATTTACGAATGAATTATTAATGGTGATGTAAGTTGAAACTGCCATATGGATTAATACGATTGACCTTGACACCAAGACAGGCCAAAACAATTTTTATTATCAGTGATTGCGTGCCAAAACGACTAATTTCCCAACGACCGTCTCACTTCCTAATGTTGTTGCGTAAAACTAATTAAAAAAAACCCACTCATTGGTTACACTACAATTAACATTCTAAAAATACAGGTCAATCAATTTATGGTAGGAAAGTAGCGACACAATCCTACATTTCACATTCACTTTCATCGACTCGTTCGTTGCGACATTTGAGAAGTGAAGGAAGAAAAGACATTTTTTTTCATCTGCAAACGTCTTTCTTGGGTCTCTTCTCGAAAAAATTAGAAATCGACTTCCTAAATTGTTGGAAAAAAGAAACATGCAAGATTTGGGTCTCGTTTAATTAAACCAATTTATTTTATTTGCAGTGTCGTTTCTAAAAGGAAAGTTACGTCGATAAAACCAAATTAAAATCGCATCAAACCAACAACACAACAAATAACGGCGATAATAGAAATAGCTGGAAGCCTGATAATAAATTGCGCTCATGTTTGAAATTGAAACAACCATGAAATGGATAATGAAATAATTATGTAATGGAATTTCACTTTTGCGGTAGGTAAGTGAAAAAGGAGACCCGTGTACTATAAAAATTGGTACCTTACTATTTTTGGCTATATAGGAAGTCCCTTGATGGAGAAAACGAATCGATGCTACGTGAAAGTTAAAAGGTTTTGATTTATTCATTTTACCCTCGAAAATGTTAGTGGAAGTTTCTATTATTAGATAGAAGAAGAAAAAAGTCGATCAACTATGTTGGAATGAATAAAAAATGGAGCACCTCCAATTAAGCTACATTATTTACGGTTAAATAAAATTTTATTACGAAGAAAAGCTCAATATATTAAATTAATGACGTTGGAGTATTTACGCTCAAATGAACGATTAAATTTAGAAATCATCAAATGGTGACTTTCAAATATCAGAACTTGAAAAGGAAAAAAAAAGTTCGATTATCAATTTAAACTTCGATAACATAAATTACCGTTATTACCCCGATAGGATGAACTTCTAAATAACTGTTTACTTTTTTTTTGTAAAATAATAATTTATGAGCGGGCCGTACAAAAAATTTCCTCCACTTAATTTATAATCCCCTAAAATATCCAGGTAATTAAAATTAATGGTTGTGTAAATTTCTCCAATAACTAGAGCAACAACCACTTAATTTGAATATTCTAATGGGTTTAAAAAACTCGTTTTCCGACATGAACGGACTTAAAATTAAAAGATATTGCGATTAATTTAAAATAAAAAGGAAAAAATAAATTGGAATGGTCCGAATACCTTTCCATTCATTTTCGCTTTCATTGTGTTTCCGACAGCAATAAAATTTCCGTTTTGTTGAATACCAACCTACCTGCCTCGATAGATGGATAATTATACACCAAAAATGCAAATTCAATTACGGTCCATTTGGTTTCTCGACCGCGGTTAATTTATTGGGTTTAAAAATTAAATTGTTTGGTACTAAAAAATTAACACTTAATTGGTTTTCAGAGCAGTAAAACGGAACTGTAATCTGTATCCAAGTTTCTTTTGTTATGCAATCATCGTTTGGAAGATAAAAATGAATGGAAGTCTAAATTTCCTGCAAAAATGGATACATCGAAGTCAAGGTTAAATCAATGATGGTCTGTTACGTTTAGGTCTGTCTCCCAGGCCGATAATAAATAATACGAAACTACAGATAAGAGAAGCATTTCTAGTTTCACTACAAGATTATCTTCAAGTGTTGGTTTCCCGCCCAGGAATCAGGTAGTTTTCGACCTTTCCTTTGACTTGTGGGTGCTTTTAAATCATTCAAGGGTAATTTTATACGTTTATCATATAAAAACAGCTCTAACCATACCTAACCTAACAGTATAGAAAAAAAAGGTTGGACACGGTTGGGGTGAGAATTTTTTTCACCAATTTGAGAGAAGTAGTAAATGGAGTTGCATCATAATATCAAATTGGTCACCCAATCGTTAAAAATAGTAAGCATAAGAATTGTTTTCAATTATAAGTTGTGCTCGGCCTTCCGCCCCACCGAGTGAAATTAGACCTGAAATGTCGTCCTTGATATTGATCATTCCATTCATAGGGTATGGAATGGAAATTGAACAAAGGAAAAAATTTAGTTTTGCAAATCAAAGAGCATTATTATTGACCTCGATAGAATAGCAAATAAATTTTAAATTGAGTAATATAAATTTAATGTTTTAATGGTTCAAGCATTACAATATTATGCATTAAATGGAGAAAGTTTTAATAATTTAATTCCAAAATGTTTTAAATACAAACACTCATAAATAAAATTAAACCTTGATTAACACATAGCAAAAAAAAACTTAAATATGAAAATTTATGGAGTTAATTAAAATTATATACAATTCGAAACCAATATTTTGGCCAAACATAAATATTTATTAGATGATTATTATAAAATGTATAAACAAGTAAAAGTTATTTAATCTAATTTTAATTTAATAGTATAAAATTAAAAATGATAATGCAGTGTAGTTTTATTTTTAATCGCAACCTACAAAAAGTGGTTTTGGCACAACAAACTTTTATTACGTTTACATCAAAAGTTTAGATAAAGTTTATCTATTTTTGATACGAAGCACTCGTGCGACTGAAATAAAACCTAATTACCGTAATGCCTGTCGGGATGCCAAAAATTTTCAATTTTACAAACGAGCCCTCTTACGTTTGGTTTTAATTAAAATAAAGGGGTCGACCTGTGGCCTGGCGAAGGTAGAGAAAACCCACATAGGAAGAAAATTCCAATTTGGAACACGTGCACAAAAAAAATGCTGATCAGAAAATTTTGAAGAGTCGATTGGATATTCATAGCGAGCAATTTTTGCAGAATGCCGAGTAAGGTAATTCGTGTGGTCTTGGAAAACTTGGAAACCGATTCGTGTCTATTCAGCACTGAGAAAGAGATATAGAAAAACATGTTGGAAAAGAAAACGTAAACCAACAACCGCATTGAAAATAAAACACTAAAGTAATTTTTGCAGCTTATGAAAACATAAACCGTCGAATCAAGTATTTTTCCCCCGACAAAAAAATTATATTTGGAGAAAACTTTTTAAACACAAAGGAAAGGAAAACAATGACACAAAAGGCTGAGACTGAAAGGCGGTAGAAACGTAAACGTCAAATCGATTATGGAAAGAAAGTGACACTCGGGAGTTTTGTGACGTAGAGTTTGCCTGAATACATCAACATTATCGATTTTGTGTTAAAAATAACTTTTAAATGAGTTTTTCCGAAAGAAATTACACATTTTCAAAGAAGAAAACGAAACTCAATAAGTAGCTATCTAAAAAATGTTGTTTTGATCAGTTTGTGTTCGGAAAGAACTAAATTTATTCAAATAAATTATTCATGAAACATTCTTTGGTAGACATAACGTATTTTATTAAATGTATAAATTAAAAATATAAACGAAAGCTTGTCAATTATTCCAACAAACTCAAAATTACATCCTACCTATACAAAAATTGATATATGCTTTCCATCGGAATGAAAAATTGGATCGTTACTTGTACAGTTTCTTGCGCATTTTTTAAACTGGTTTTACGAGAACCGTCCAAAATTTAAAATAAATCGACCGACTCCCAACTTGTTCAAGTTTGTGAATGAATAGAGACACATGGAAATTTACAGATTGGCACTCTCTCAATATCATATAAAAAGCCATAGATACAGTATGAATCGATCGAAATAAATTTTGTGCTATGCTGATGTACTCCGCTCTTAATCCGTCTTTGGAGCGAATTTAATAGGAAAATAAATTTGGAGGAAAATCAAAAAATTAATCGTCGTGAATGTGAATAATGCATGAAAGCGATTTGAAAAATAAAAAGTGAAACCGTCGCGACTGGAATAGCTTAATTAGTTCGGCCATTTTGAATTGAATGAAATTACCAGAGTTAAACGATACGACATACAAACAACTAATTAAAATTAATTTGAGTCGCCAATAAATCTACCAACGAGGTCTCCAATATTTGCACCACAATGAACAATTAAATCGATAAAATGGAACAATGGTCGATTGTCCAATAATGTAATCTTGTTCAAAAAATAAATGCGTTTATGATTAGCCAATTATCTGCGTGATAGCGGAAACTTGACGAATACCTTCTTCGGAGTGGAGGTCAAGTTATGGTAAAAACCATGAAATTGGGAGAGAACAGGTGAAGCATTAAAAGAAATACGAGCAGGTTCAAGGTAACTACGATCGTAAAGGTAAACCACAAAATGGTTAGGCTATCCAAAAAAAGATGGAAAAAATAATTTAGGTTGAATTTGCATATAAATAAAATGTCTAGGCTCTAGGGAGATCAAGATTCATAACGTCACTTCTATCCTTCAAGTATCCTCTTAAATATCCATTAAAAAACTCATCGACCTTGGTTGTTTATCATATTAAAGTAAACTTATCGGAAAAATTGATTGCGACAATCTGGGTTGCCAAAGGTGAAATAAAGTGAAGCGGAAACAAGTGCAAAAAAACCAAGAATGAATAAATAAACAGGAAGAGATGGGTGAATTATCAAGTTGAAACAAATTACTTATTACGCACACACATGCGTAAAAAACGTGCAAAACGGGTATGATTAATACGCCACGGCTGAACAAATCGAGTCAAGGAAACGGACAACTGCAGTAGTCTGATTCAACGCGGCGTCATGCTAATGGAAGCGAAACGGATGGTGAGGGAAGACCGAAGGAAAGGCTGCAGTCACTGACCTCCATTGGTTGAGCTACATTGCGTGATAGCCGCCACACTCACAAATCAATTGATTCAAAATATTTGTGTTCGTGAGAAATACGGATTCTTCAAAAGTAAATTGATAGTTTAGAACAATGGATAATTTTGGAGAAGGCATAATTCCATAACGAAATAAATACGAACGACCTTCAAAAGCACGCGATGTTACATTATTCCTTTGTAGCTAACAATTTATTATTAAAAAAAAAAAAAAACAAGCCACGGATAAAATTTTATTAGTCAGCAATTTTTAACATGAATAGATAAATGAATCATAATCAACTTGAAAATTGTAATTTGCTTTTTATCGTCGCCCACGGGTCCCAGTAACAAAAAAAGGTTGAATAATCTTTTTGTATCTTTCGCTGGAACGATATTGGTAAATAAATAAATGGATGGAATAAATTCTCAAGTTTCTGTTTCCGGTTGGCGTAATATAGGACCTTGCCCTTGGGGAGAAAATTGCAATACGCACCGACTTCATTGTTGCGCATATGAAATAATAAAACGTTATTGAATACTGTAATCTCATCCGCAGGAAGATAAAAATTTCAATTTTATATTTGGTTGTGGTCGACACAATTGATTGTAAATACGTCAAGGCTTCCACACCAAAGGTGAGAATAAATAAACGTCCAAGGTTATAAACAAACATTTAATTTATTGAATGGGAATGTTTATGTAAAAATTAATTAATTAAAATTCCTAGAGAATTCCGAGCGTAGAAAAAAAATTGTTTTGATTGTTTCGTAGATGTTGCCCACCATTTTTTAATTGTGGTATTGCAGCAGTACAATTTTGATCCCGTTATCAAATTAGAGCTAGTCGAGGATGACTGGTTTTTTTGGGGTGATTGATGGCGTCGCGAAGAAATTGTGTGATACAATGGTTTAGGAATGAAAGAGAGAAAACGGTAAGAACGACAACAGGCGGGGTCGCTTGGATAAAACGAACAAAGGATGGAGAGTGGAGACCCCCGCATTCCAAAGCTCAAGCCCTAATATGATGCGGGTAGAAGTATCGGTCCTTTTTGCAAGTCCAACCGAGTCGTAATAGAGGCGGAAGATAACCGTTTTGCTTTGTCTGCAATCCGCATTAAAATTTAATACACGGATATGATACAGCTAAAATCAGTTTTATTTGCGTCGCGAGGCGACATTCCAATGAACCTAAACGAATTTGATACACGGGCGAGTTCAACGGTTCGACCAATAGTGATCGATAAACATATCGTTATTTTAGATAGCAATTCCCAGAGAGGAAACTGAAACGACAGATGGTTTATACATTTACTTGTATTCGAGGGGTTCGGCAGTAGCGCATTGATATTGTTGGCAAAATTAGTAACATCCAAATCAAACGTCGTTTGGATTTCAGCGATGTAGCAGTATCGCCATCCACATTAATGATGATGTGGCGATCAATTGGACTTAAAAAAACACCCACTTTATCTAGTATATTAAAAACAATATGCTCGAACGTGGACACGTATCCAAACACTTAATCCATTGGTGGAACGACGGTACGCACACAAAACACAAAGAAACCAAACGCACCGAATATTATAAAATTCCAATTTCACTTACTTACCGATTTTCTAAATTATAGTAATCCTTAAAAGAGTAATCCAAAAGGAGAAATAAAACACTAAAGCACAAATCGATGAAATTTGTCCTTGAAATTGAACGGGTAACGTAACGTCCTTCTAGGACCAATATCCACAAAAGACTAAACGACTCGGGTATAAAACCAGTAAACGCGAAGAGGGAGTGAGATAGCAAAACCGGTGGCCGATTCCAACCGAACTGAAAAGCAGCAACAAGTGATATATTCAAGGGGACGCTAGAGCGAGCAAGTCACGGTAAAAACTACTGCAATAGGAACCAGTTCTACTGCTTTTTAAGAAGTAATTTTGCAAAAAATACAACTTGTGGTTTTCAGACTAAAAATTCTCCTCGTCACACAAGCGTAACGTTTATAAATTTAACGACGGCTAAGCTGACTCATTGTGAGCGATTTTTATTGCGCTTGGAAGCCAAACTGCCATTTTATAGTCTATATGGGTAAAAAATGGAATAAAAATTTGGCGTCGTTCCAAACTCAATTCTAACAGAATTTACGCACGTGCTCGTACGTATGTATATTTAGTGAACCAAATTATTTTAGACTATCCCGTTGGCACAAAAATATTTTTAGAATTAAATTACAGCTACACATAAATAATAAATACCACGAGAGGTTGCTCCTTTTTATAATTCTACAAACAGAAATATCCCAACGACAATCGACTTGCCAGATGGCATACTTAATGATGCACAACCTTACCTTACTTGAATGTATAATTAAGTTGATTGATAAAAAGCTAAGAAAAGAAAGCATAATGGAAAAAAAACACTTAATAACGTCACAATTACATTCATGATCGGAACTTTCCCCCCACATAATTGGCAAATAAAAGTAAACAAGTTACACAATTTGCCAAAAAATGACAGAATCATTTTATATTGCACTATCAACAATTTCTTATCAAAAATACTAATTCCACTCTTAAACAAAAATTTTGCATAAAAACTAAACAAATACAGATACGATTTGTAAACATGTACCAACATATCGCATTCAGATAACGATAAAGTAAATAATAACTTAAATTTAGAAAACAATTACAAGATTAGTAATTAAAAGTAGCGGGAGGGGAGGGTCAGAACTTTTCGAACTGTGATGTAAAAAATGTCCATTAGGGGGCGGACAGCTATGGTATTGTTGAAGGTCAATCACCCAATAATTACCCTGCAAGTTTGCAATAATTAAACATTGTCCAAAAAATTCCCTCCATTGTTTAGTTCTATTTAGATACTACAAGGTCAAAAATACTATTTGCGAAGTATTTTAATCCCCCTAGTGCGCCCAGGTACAGGCAATAATTCGAAAAACGTTTCCCCGAACCCTCGAAAGGTTAGCAAAATGTATTTGTGTACTAAACAGATAAGGGATTTATCATTTCATCTAGGTAATTTAGTTTGTAATATAAATATTTAAAGTCATATTCCGCCAGGGATCGCATTACTTCAATTAAGGTCAGAGGAGGAAATCTCGAGAGATCGTTACAGGCATTTTAGAGGTCGCGACAAGTTCACATTTTTATTATTAATTTTATCCAATTACATAACCAAATAGAAAGCAGCTCCCGTAAAAAGGAGCAATAAAGTGATTTTTAGATTTTTTCCATTTAAAAATTGAGAAGAAATTAATTGAAACAAATTTGGGCACTGTTAACGGTAAATTATAATGAAACAGGTTTCTTTACATGTATGGGACTGTGAAATTTAATAACAAAATTAAAATGATGGCTAATGTAATATATTTTATGGATTAATTTTTAGATATCCTGTATAATAAAATAGTGGTCATAAAAAGTAAAACTTGATTTTACTTTATTAGTTTTAATTACTAAAGTGACTGGTACGTAACTTTTGCGCATAACTCGAAAACCGTGTGAGATACAAAAATACGCATGTAATAAAAAATGTAGAGAGAGAAATTACAAATTTTTAGTTACTACTAATTCTTTCTGTAAACCTAACGGTTTCAGAGTTACAAGCTGTCGAAACACAAATTTGGAAGCATCATTCAGTGGCCAAACCAAATATTCACTATTTTTAGGATAATTACCGAATTAATAACAAAATATTTGTTATGTAACTTCAACTGTTAGAATAAATATATGATAACTGTAATTTTGTAAGTTCCACAATTTTGTTTCAATTTGAAATGGTGATGAGGCGGCTGTGTTAACCGTGAAAGGTAATTTAACTTGCAATTATCCAGAATCACTTTAAATTAATTGATGCACATGTTTTGAGTCGTTTAATTTACTGACGCCATCTACAGGTCATAATAATTACTATGGCGCCTCGGTATTAGGAAGTAAATATTATTTATAACATTAACAGAGCACAGCAAATGTTTTTAACGGTACTTGGTGTGAATCAATTTAATGTTGAGACATTGAAATTGTCGATTTTTATAAAAATTGAAAAAGTGATTATCTCGACCGATATTGTAAAAAAATGTTAATGGTACTCGAAAGTTAAATACATCAACAAAGAAATAATACATAACGGAAAACCCTCTATTTTGAAGCAAAAAAAATACAATATATTTTAATACAGAATTTCTATTGTGTACGGAATACAATAGATAACAGGTAGAAGCAACCTTCCAAAACAAATTTTAAACTTCACCTGCATTATCATCCTCTTTAAAGGAGAAATGCTGATATCTTTTCAAAAATGTGGTGATATATCATTTTATCGGAATTTATTCGCGTACAACTGAAAAACATAGTAACTCGAGTTACTAAAAGTCGATTTTATTGTTCCAGCAAATCTATTTACAAAATTGGTCAAGTATAGGCGACAATAATGGAATCAATCACATTTGTAGGACAGAAACTAACGACAAACTATACAGAAACGATTAAATAAAAATGTCAAAAACCTGGAGGTAGTTAGTATAATTATTTATAAGAGAAAGTTTAAGGTGTAGAAAATTAATTACAAGTTATTGAAAAAACTTGTTTTCCGATAAGGAATATCGAAAAGTAAGCTTTTGTTGTGATTCTAAAAAAATGATAGCTCTTATCTAATCCACAGGAGTTGGTTGCTTATTGATAAAGTGAATCTAATTGTAACGCAAGTATCGATAATTTTCGTGAGTAAACACAATGGAAAATTTCGAAATGATGCATAAATTGAACTTTAACGACCCTTTTCAGCCGTAACGATAAGCCAGACAAAATTTCTAATGTTTCACCAATATCCCGTAAACATTGAACCGGTAGGTAATTTGAAACTTGTGTAATTAGCACCATTAATAATAATCTTTTCCGATACAAGTTCAAACCAATTTTGAAAAAAAATATATCGAATACAAAACAATATTTGTCCTACTTTCTAGTGATATTTTTGCAGCTAATGCACTCAAGGTGAATATTTTAGTGTAACGAAAAAGCTGTTTCGGTTAATAGTTTTGCACAACGATTTTGAAAACCAAACAAAACTAGTAGAAATCTTATATCCTCATTAATAATTTCACATCACCTTTTACTTTCATTAAATTACCGATGCTCAAAGCCAACCAACCATTAGGAAGCCACTTTCTCCTTCACATATTAAAACAAAACGCAACATCTTTATAGTCCGTTATATCTCAAAACTGCACAAATCACAATTTCTTCGATACAACCATCGGTTAAAAAATTATTAAACAATTTCGTTTCTAATTAATAAAAAACCGTTAAGTATCCGTTAGGTGTTGGGCAAGGTATGTCCCATCCAACTTTCACACGAAAATTGTTCAATAAACACCATGATCTGGTGGTTTTACCGCAGAACAATTTTCACGTAATTATAAATGCATCAAAAGAAAGTAAACGTAATTTGTTTGATTTTCTTACAGTTAACTTGGATGGGTGACCCTCAAGGGAGCAACCTGATGGTTTACTTTTGAGAATCGAGAAAAAAATTTTTTAACCGTATCAATCATGTTGGGCAATACTTATTCGAATAAAAGAATATGTTAACATTTAAATGCTATTATTATTATTAATGATAGGTGGTACAAATTACTATGCATTATTATTAAAATGTTAATAGAAAATCGTAGACGCAATAATTCTATAATAGCATGAATATTAAATAAGAAGCAATTAATTATTAGCCTTAAATTTGCTTCTCATGTTATTCTAGCAATTTCGCACGAGAAGTTGAATATAGCCATGAGCACTCCATGGGAATTAATAATGCATCACTCGTTTGGCTTATTTCCAAGGACAATTGGAAACTTTCTATTTACATCGGACTCACTAATAAAATATCAATTAAATATTTTTGTTACGCTAACCCATTATAAAACAGAATAGGGGTCGATGGCCCAATGAGTTAAACCATTATGATAATAAAACAATATAGTAGACTGGCATCTGCCGACTGGAAAACTACAACTTCAGGCTATCCCATCAAACGACAGGTTTTGGTTAGACCTGTTCAACATTCTTCGACCCTAAGTGACTCTTCTTTTAATGAACGTTTCCCAGAACGTGAGTTATTTGGAGAGGCGCCAATAAAAACACTCTCGTTACTCTTCCAACTTTTAAAATTAACTAATATTGTTCCAAGTCCATACAGTGCTTGTAATTATCGACCTTGAAACAAATTCCGAACCTTAATAATTTAAAACTTTTCCATTTACCGAAACTTAAAAAACAGCGGATACAGTTTTGGCTTTGTTTGAGAAGAGGCTGTTCCAAAACTGTCGTCGGGATTTTACCATCCTGTCCAACTTGGAACTAAAGAAAGATCACGATTAATGGAAACTTTTGAAAGGCAAAAAGTTTGCTTTCGTTCCAGTAAAATAAAGTGCCATAATGGGCTTAATTTAAAATTTAAATCATCGGTTAGTCAAAAAGCCATACGACAGCCAAACAAAAACATTTTCCCTCAAATTACTAATTGAAAACGTTTTAGTTTATGTTTCAAAGTTTGTTGCGGTGAGTTTCTGTTTGTATCGGTGGATACTATTTTAATTTTTAATGAAGGATGAAATCGAAGGTTACGAAAGGTCAAACTTAAAATTCTGCAATAATGCTCGATGATATTTACATGTATAATATATTCGATTTACTTCCTGCTTACCGGTCATCGTCTGAAAAAGTTTGAAAATAATGGTGACGGAAAGTAACATGGAATTATTACGTAGGTAACCCATATAATTTAATTTATGTAGTCAGCCTTGTGAACGAACGAACGAGTTAGGATAAGCAACACTAGCAAAATTGCATCTGCACCAATCAATAACACTGAAACTACCAGACACACACGTCTTGATTACATGCGCATTGGATATCAGCGTTTCGTTCTATTGAAACATCAAGTGCGTCCCTATAATTACAGTTGTTGAAGTAATCGATTCCATTTTCCAATTCAAAAGTCTGGGGTACAAGTTGCAACCGTTAAAAAATGCCTGAACCAGTTTTAATGCCATGGTGGGTGGCACCCGCCAAAAGCAGCAGCTGCTCAACGTAAAATACTACATAAATCCCCTTTCTCGAACACAATAGGAATGCATTAGATTAGGTACTCCGACATGCAGAGGTGAATATAATTCACAACAGAGACCCACTAAAAATAAATAAGATTGCTCGATTCGTGCTAGGAAATTAAATCAAAATTAAGTTCCTGTCGCATCCGTTCCTATTTGGATTTAACCCAACAGTAAAGAGCCATTACGTATGCGAATAAAAATAGAAGCGAATAAAAGAAAATCATAGCAAGAATTTATGAGGTCAAACATTCCAATATCTATTATAGGAAGAAAAAACAAATAAACTCGACACGACATTGACTTTTTGCCAAACGAAATTAACATACAAAAACTTTATCCATATCGAATTTGTTTAATATTCAAGGAATTTTAAATTGGCAATTGTTTTTGTATTTTATTTCGCATTAAATTTTTTAGAATTTCCAGCAGGATGAGTTGTGATTACTATTGAAAAACATAAATTTGAACTTCCTTTAGAAGAAATTATAATTATCGACGATTATACGAAATGACACAGATAATTGTTATGTCAACCTTGTAGAATAATTTAGCTGATGCATCCAACAACTGCATCGATTGAAAAGAGAAACTTGGATTGGTTTCGCTTCATTAACGAGATGAGAAAATAATGGTGGCCATTGAAATCTATTATTAATCGTTGATCAATTTGAGGTTACACCATCTGGAAACGCGATGAGAGCCTCAATAGCAATTTTGTTTTGTTTTGTCAAAACTAAGCAAGAAAAATGTCTCGAAGGAATTACCGGATTAAGCACACCACAATAGACTCACTCACATGTACGAAGTGGCGACGAGTGCTGAATTTAAATGCGACTATTACGAAAAAAAATATTAAAAATAAGATTGAATGGAGAGTCAATGGAAGTCCAATTTAACCAAAACAACTTTTGCAGAACACGTTTGTATGAGGTTGAATGTAAATTACTTTTTCGTTTTGGAAGACACGCTAAATATTTTAACAAACTACAAGTTTCCTTTTAGTGATATAAAATAAACGATTTCCGTTACGTTTTATCTAAATTATAAGGATGTGTAGAAATTAAAAAAGTGATTAATTGGGTGAAATTATAGCCATACCTGCATGAACAAGGTAATTAATAATAATACAGGGGTTTTAATAGGATTAATGATACTGGGATAAAACGGAAACCGAAATTATTTTAATTTAATTTCGGTCGTTATCTAACCGAGGTGAATCTTGGCAATTTTCAAATTAATTTTTGATGAGTTTGACAATCCCCGGGGTCTGCTTTCCTATTTGTATACATTTCGTCACACCATAATTCGTCACGAATTGTGTATGTAAAGCATCGAATAAATAATCGTAATAAGAAAAACGAAATTATCTTCTACCCAAAACTTGAATGGAATAGAGTAGGCATTATTTCTATGCAGCATTGTCGCAAACTAATTGTATTACTATGTAATTTCTTGCATGGGAAAGTAGATTACATCATAATTTTAGAATTAATTGAAATGATTACACCTGAACTGTCAAATTAACAGTTTCCAAGTTTCTATCTACTCACTTTTAATTAGTCTACAAGGCTGTGAAGATATCAGATCTCGAGATGTTTGTTTAGATAAGAAGAAGTTGTCGAAATAGCAAACTGTGTTTGGTTATGAATTAAAAATTGAATTAGAGATAAGAATTTCCATTTTGATTATGTAAATATTGATTAACTTGAAATTGCTTCTCGACTTGGATAGTTTAACTTTTGAACAAACACAGTTCGTGGTATGCTCACATTTCTCTAATTACAAACCGTAAAATGGCGTTCGATATCGAAAATACTATTACAGTATATAATACAACATACATTTATAATGCATGTCAGTAATTCCGTTTATATTTTGTTGAGAAATGTTAAATGGCAAGTAATAATTAAACTTTGAAGTTTAATTGAATGGTTAACGAAGTGCTTGCCATGTAGAAAGACGAAAACCTTTTGATAGTTTGCAATCTAAAAGTATGCAACAATACTAAGTTACGAAGCAAAAGGGTGACCCTTTGTATGCAAATCGCGTTCGAAACGACGCTTATCTCCCCCAGTCTTTTTCACGTTCAAATTTAAAAACCTTTTTATCTCAAAGAGATTCAAAAATGGTTCCAATATTAAAATTAATTACGAGCTTCATCGTGGAAACAAAAAGTAGGTCGAATGGTGTTGGTTGCTATTCAACAATTATTAACAAGTTGATTACATTAATGCAATGTTATACGCTGCTTTGGCGTGGCGTAATTATAATTCCATTACCTCCATTACTTAGAACTTTCAGTTCAATGTTATCCGTTGCATTTTACAAATAATATAGCACCACGCCGCTCCATAACCCAATCACCACAATCTTAATAGAGATGCAAAGTTGGCCAGACTGATAATTAGTGATCCACAATAGACATCAAAGCCAGGTGTATGGTGCTTGGATAACTTCGTTCCAAAAGGAGCCGTCGCGTCGTTTCGAGATAAGTAAATTTATAAGCTCATAAATGTCAAAGTTTAAATAAATGCTTAAATTAGTATTCGCTTGACGAACACTAGGGCATTTTAAAGCTCTCGCCAAGTTTTAGTTAGACAAGTAACTAAATTAAAAGTTTCAATTATGAGGCCATTTTAAAGTGGCTTTTTAAAAAGTTTACTTCGTATTAAAATTTATGTAAATAGATAATTCAACCCAAGAGCAAATTCTAAATATTTTAATTTTTAACTCAATTTATAACTTTATTATTTAATTTCTGAATGTCTTATTTGTGTGTTTAATGTAATGTGATCAACTTCAAAGTGGATGCGGGTGAGCCACTGGCAAGATAAATTCCAAACGAATATAACTATTTAACCCTACAATTGTGAACTTTGTCTAATGGAACGCGCCAGCAACCGTGCCTGTCTTTTTAAACAACTTTTTCTGATCATGCAACAGTTACCAAGTTGTTAAAATATAAGGCAAAATCGCATTCTACTATTTCATCTTCAAACATAAAAATTTCGTGATATTGTTAATATTTGAAATACGACAATATTCGAAACAATATTGTCGTATTTCAAATGTTAGCTGACATAAAAGAAGTATCTTCACAATATCACGAAATTTTTCTGTTCTTTTGTTTTCTGATTCCGCTCGTCCTGTCGAAACAACCGACGCCACTGGTTTTAATTTATTCCAACTTTTCTGAATAATTGTAACCTTAAATTATCTTGTCGAAATCGATTAAACCGAACAGATAAATGTTATTCCAATAAAAACAGTCGAAAAGAATGTGTGCGTCCGTAGGAAGGTACATATAAATGATGCTCAATCAATAACCACGATGCTATCGTAGATTATCAAGATGGTAAAAAAGTAACCGTGGCGTCGTTGCAGATAACAGTTTTTATGGATATCTAACTGCTGTCTACTTCCTAGGCGCCGCAGGTGATTGTTTTTATTTGAAAAATATTGTGAGTTGTTGGTGGTCGAAAATATCTTTACGCAACAGATGGATAAGTTGTAGATCGACACCATCGACAAGGCGGCTGAAAGGCTGACCTCATTTTATAAACTTCCGAATATTTTACTGGGAAATGTGGAGCACGTAGAAAATCGAAAATGAAATATTAATTCGGTGGCCCGAATCGGTAAGTACATCAAAGGTATGAATTAACTTTTAATCAAAAGTGATTTCCGAATTAATAATTTAATCTGTCATGGAATCTGCAGTAGTAGTGTAAATCAAGCACCAAAGTGGTTATGTGATTATAAAACAGGAAAGAGGAATATTAAATTATGAAAACGGTTAGAAAGTAAATAACGTTGCTCGATGGAAGTTTTACCATAAACCGTTATCTATTTTAAATAAAACTTGGATGCACTTTGGTGGACAAATATGCAATCTATAATAACTTCAGGTATTAACGATGCACGAGACACGCCCAGTGGCGTAGGCGTCAGAGGCAAGGCGGGTATCCGGTCGTCCAGGTTACTGACACAGCAACCAAGTAACTAACGTCTGCTGGACTTTCAACGAGCAGTTCCCCTTTAAATTGTACCATTTTTGTCTGCCATAACATTCGATCAACAATCAAAGCAATTCATCACTTAAAAGACGCTTCGTCTGTCCTGATTTTATTGTTGGATATTTATAAATAAAACACTTCATCATGTAATAAATTGCACACTCATTTTTAATATACAGAACTATTTAAATTATTTATCCACTCATCTGAATGCAAACGCGATGAGTCGTGATATTAAATTACCACGTCGATACGTAAAATACCGAAGAGAAACCTGATTGATACCAACTGAAAAGAAATTAAAATAAAAACACAAAAATTCCAAATAATAATAAAGTGTTTAAAAACGTCAACATTCCGTTCAAACAAGAAGGAATAAACGGGGCCACCCAATAACGATGGAGTTGCTAAGCGACAGATATAGGGGTTGAATAGCGGCGCCGGCGTTGTGCTCAGCTGAGGGAAGAAGCGCGTGGCAGCAGTGCTGGATGTGTGGGTTGCAATATATAACACCGTGCGTAACCATGGTGACGACAGAAGCGGGACGTCGCCTGGATTGTTTGTGAATATGATGCGAAAATCAGACGACCTCATCGTGCCCTTTGATGTCATTTTTTAATGTTAACATTTTCCGCGCGACAGCAGACGCTACACAATACATAGTTACAATATGATTAAAATCGACCGTTTCCAAAAGCACCGTTGAAAATTCTGAAAGCAAATAAACACATCCAATTCTCTCGGAGAAGGAATAAAAAGAATAATATGAAATATTTAATTCCTTTTTGAAGAGAAGGTAACTTGAAAATGATGTTGTCAGGTGACGGTTCTTCCAGCGCATTGTTGACCTTGGGGACTCCAATTTTAGTAATTATTTCTTGAATAATGTCAAAAGGAACAAAGGCTCCAAATTTTATTGACCTATTGTCAATTTGAACAAAATTCGTTAATTTATTTTCAAAACCTTGAGATTTAATTATGACGATGATGCAGGAAAATTAAAACGAAAAATATGTAATTATTGTTCACTAAATCAAGTTCTGGTTTGTCGGGATCGAATTAATTTATATTTTTTATTAAAGCATTCTGATGCTTATTAATTATTAATGAAAAAAATTGCTTATTAAAAATATGTTTTTATGACAAACAAGACGATGAAAAACAAGATTTCCAAGTTCATAAAGTCGATAAAACTATAATAAGAAAGAAAAATTTATCTGCGGACTTGGAAACATGAACAAACAAAGTTTTCGGAAAACTTCTTTCGCAATTTGGAAGAGAATATTTACCGGATTAATAATCGAAGAAACTTTTCCCAAGTCGAAAATAGTCTGTCACATTCAAACGATTCTATCCTTCACCCTTGTTCCAGTTCAGCGCTCATTGAAATCAAACCAGAGAGAGTTGGCTAATTTAATGGGACGATGCACACATACATTTACGTGTATGGTTTCTCTCTTTGGAATGGAATGTGCACGAATTTATTAAACAGCGAGTAATGTATTATTCTTAATAACACTCAAACTAACTAGAAAAGGGTCAAATGTTTAGGGTCACTGAGTTTCTTCCAACTTGGCACAGACACAACAAAATGCACTTTGAGAAAGTCGCATTTAATGTTTGTTAATCCATTCATGCGCGTCGTTCCTAATATGAAAGGACTGGATCGTAGTGTACGTGTAATAAGTACTAATAAAAATGGATTAAATTGAGTGAAGATGATAATCTCCACTTGTAAGAAGTAAGTTTCCAGATTATTTAGAAAAATATCTCATTTTCCGGCGTAATTCGTGTTAATTATTAAAAAATGACCAAACATTCTTTAAAACTCGGTGTAACAAAATTGAAAAAGTTTAAATTAAAAAGTTTTTCGCAGTAATGCTGTTAAAATATAGAAAAATCGATTAAGCTGTTTAAATTAAATTTCAAACATAAAATTTACACGAAGCAACTTATGGACGCCATTCGAATTAGAATTTCAAATTATCAACGAAAATTGTATCAAAGGTGAAAGATGTGCGTGCGCGTGAATTTTAGCACGTAAATCGTCAATAATTAATTGTTTTCGTGAAGTGTAGCAATTGGAAACTTACCTGACCAGACCGGATTTGAAAAATTGAATATATTTGTGGACTCACCTGGAACAAAAAACAACATTTAGATAAAGTTTTGTAATTTACCAGTCGGACGGGTTTATCTCGTGATGGTTCCAAAAGGCATGCAAATTTTAAGAGAAGATAAAAGAGATCGTGACGTTCCAGTGAAGATACGGTTTTTCTTTGATGGGATTTTTTCAGTAAACAAGGAATATAAAGTAAGAAATACGTCAAGAATCCTAAAGCATATCGAGGGTGCACGGAAGCAGCTGTCGTCTGTAAAGTATTCCAAATACGCAAAAGGTCGTGCAGCTTGAGAGGCAGCAGGTGATGTAACAATCCGGTTTAGGGACATAAGGGTAACATGTGGTGTCGGGAATGTCAAGATTCCCATTTAAAACTCTTCAATAACCACTGAATTAAACAGGTGATTTCTTACCAATCCTTTTGATCGTTTTTCACCCTTTTTCCCAATTAATATTTAAAGACAAACAAAAAACTAACACACTACTCAATTTGCCAACTTTTGCAGCTGCTCGTAACTCGATAAAACTTTTTATGCATGATGCTACTAATATTTTATCTTCATGAGGACTGGATGAGTCCCTAAACATGAACGACTGCAGCCACCTAGCGAATCGAAGTGATAATAAAAATCGGTGATATATTGGCACCTATGACCTTGTGAAACTTCGAAAAGGTGTTTGGATACGGTATGCAGATGGTTTAACAAATTTTTGCCGGCTATCGATCCGTATCATCATTCAGTCCCAGGTTTTCAAGGTGACCTTGACGACGAACTTCTGGTTATAACTTTTTCGGTAGCGTTTCTTAACCCAATAAAGTGAAAAACGTCTACCAGAGAATTTTGAGAAAACAAAGTTGTGAATGCTTGGATAGTTATAAACAGGGCTCGGAAGTTATAGCACTAAAAAAGTGTACTTTTAGCGCTTTAATATGCACTTAAAAACACCAAAATTAGCGCTATAAATAGCACTAAAAAAATAAAAAATATGCAAAATAAAATTGTCAACCAACAAAATTGCAAAAAATATTAATAAAAATTAATAAAAATTTTGTTTATTTTTAACCCTACAGAGCACACGTGAAAAAATCCCACCAGTGAATACGTGAGGCTTGTCAGGCCCATACTTTAACAGGCCTTCTTTTCATAGTTTGAGAATTTTTCAAAAATTTTTTATATATAAATCGATAATTGACATTTATAAACATAAAATATTTATTAATATTTGTGATAAAGTAACTACAAATTAATACAAATGGCATTATTACGTAACATGCGCATGTAAGTGCACAAAAATGAAACAGCGTATGCCTGTCAAGCCTCACGTATGTTCTGTAGGGTTAAATGAATTTTAGATTTTTTCCTAATTTAATAAATTTTATAGAATACATTGTATTATATAAAATAATATGATGGTAAGGATTTTATGAACTACTACACGTAGGTACTTGGTCCGGCTTTGGAACATTTCCGATTCTACCGATTCGAATCCGATTATACGATACGTCTGATATAATTTTAAAAATAAGCAAATTCTTGAAATATGTACATACCTATTATTTGAAAACCATAATACGTGTTAAAATAGTATTACATGTTTGTTTTCGTTGGCCTATTCGTATGCGGTCAAAAAAATTTTTTTTCATTGACATTCTGCTTATTTCTTCAATTAATATGTAAAAATATGCCTGTAAATAGCACGTAAAACGCAAAAATAGCAAAATAGCATTAAAAACCTTAAATATGCAAAAATTAGCATTATAAAATTTCGTATACGGCATCAGGGAAGTGTGAAACAAATTTGTGTCTTACTTCGAATATTCTAGGACTCTCCAGAAAAAATATGCATTTGCTAGAACTTCCGAGCCCTGGTTATAAAATATCTCACGCTTGCAACGTATTCAACTTTTCGAGTAAACACCAATAGATAGAAAGTTTGTAACTTTACAAGTAGATTAGAAGCCATTGTCGATGCAGACAAGTTTACGGAGTTGGTGGTTTCAAACTAACCACTTCGTTAGACTAAATAAAAATAAGTTTCTAGTTCTCCAGTTGGTTCAATTATTAGGTACAAACTTTTTAAATTTTTTTTAAGGTGAATGAATGAATAAAAGGGTTTTAAAATTGCCAAAATTTAAAAGATTTTGTACGCTTCGTATTTATGCTCGGCCCACACGCTGAGCTTTGGCTCACATGCCCTTGTATGCAACGAGTGGGTCGAAACACGCCAACATAAATATAACTGACAAGATATCTTCCAGCCAACACAGCATTCCATCAGTTATATAAGTAAAATTTGTACGGAACTTTTTTATTTTGCAATATTCGTTAAACGGTACGAAACGCGCCCATGGTCATGGCAGTATTATCACATTTGAGTAGATTACGGAGGAAATCCACAAACGTGTCTCGGAAGTATCCGATAGTGATAAAATAAACAGTAATATATTTGCATAACATACAATAAATAAAAACTACAAATAAACTTCCTTTTATTTTGGAATTTGATGATTACTTTTTACACATCCTCTACGGTTTTACGCGAACGCTTAGTCACTGGAGATAACACGTACAATTTATCGCAACAAAAAATAAACAGACCTCAATAGCAGATGGTATCTTTATTACCTTTAATTAATCGCTCTAGAAATATTATACTTGTAATTAGCGAATGAAGATTACGACGGCGACGTTTATTTAAACGAATGCTGAAGGAAAAGGTCAAAGCAATCGATAGACATTAGCTGGCTCCTTCCTTCGTCTACGTCGACTTGGCAGGGCAAATTATAACCAAAACAAAAAAGTTAATTTGTAATAGAATTTTGCTGAGCTGCTTTCTCCATATCGCTTATCCCAAAAGTTGCACCATTAAAAACGACTTATAAGGTAAAATTGCAAATGCCCATGTTAAGTATAAAAAACAATAAGCTGCTTGATTCATCGAGCGATAAACACTGATATCCCGCTATGGAATTCATCACAAAAGAAAATGCAATTTTTTATTCGAACACTCAACTCCTAAGAATGTCTTATAAAAAAAAATGCTGCGAAGAATAATGGTTGACCGTTGAAGTCTTCGACCCTTCTTTCGCTCAGACTGCCGATTAATGGGCACGTTAGCCTGAAAATAGCCCCGAAAGAACTAAATTTTTTTATTATCACGGTGCACCCCTAGAACTTATGGACCGCTTACAATACAAGCATAATGGTAACTTTTATCGATCGGTTATGGTGGGCGCGCAAACAAAAGGGCAAAATTAATTTTAACCGAAGAAGTATAAAAACGTAATTGCAGAGGTGGAAAAATGATGTCAATAACTCTGTCAGCAGCTGTTTGTGCACCTTGAAGTCAGGAAACGATTAAAAAAGAGTAAATTAGGTAGGTAGTATAGCATTGAAAGAGGATATTGAAAGTCAAACGTAGTCCGGTCTACGTTGATTTAATGACTTGGTATGTCAAAAATTTATACGTAAGTCGTTTTAATGCATTGGATTAATTCCACTGGGATAAGACCTTATGTCAACAACCTTCTCTTCGTGTGACACGATTAAATTTACAGGTAGCGCCAAGATTAGGCGCCAGTGCGTAATCATCTGTAAATACAACCAGTTTATTATTATTATTACGGTTTCTAAAGTTTGCCAATAAAAATGTAGGCTGTAAGATTATACAAAGTTAGGTAATCGCTGCGGATTATAATCCAATAATGTTTTATTTGATTACAATTAACGTGAAACTTATGATGAAATTTTGCAACTTTACCATAAACTGGAACAAATTTTTCGATTACAGCAAGGTCGACCACATTGAATTAAATTATGATATTATGACGTGTTGTTATCTTGGTCATTAAAATAATAAAACGAAACAAAAAACAAGTACACGAGACGAAGTTTTGCATTGCTCGGTAATTAAATAAAAATTTAGGACATGGATGACTGGCCAGCAAACCAAGATGACCTTTAGATCGAGGATAGCGCAAATTGTGTTTAGCCAATTAAAAAGGAAAATAGCGACGGTTTGGAAAAAGAAAAACCATGGTTTCAAAGATCCATACCAAATTAGCGAATCTGAACGATAAAAAAACCTGTTTGAGAAACCAAAAAGGACAAGGTGTTCAAGAAACAGGAAAAACTTCGTTATAGAGGAATGCTGGGTAAGTTGGAAAAGATGTAAAGCGAAAAATTGAGAAATTTTACCCGCAAAAAGTTTCCATCAATAAATTTGTCTTCTCAGTGCACAAAGAAACTTGGTCGAAGTTCTTGGTGACTTCCTTCAAGTTTCCAAAATTATTTGATAATCAAACTAGTTATGCAAACTAGAAGAGTTATTTATACACCAGGTCAATAAAGGATATAAAATTAATATTCAGGTAAAATTGACAACTTACGCGATCAAGGTGCTTCCAAAATTAATTATAAAAAAAATTCCCCCAGCTTTAAGAAGAGAAGCGTAGCTCTGTTATTATCGGTTATTTTAGTTCAGACGTGAGATGATTTTAATTAGATGAAGTGAGGAATCCGATCGATTTTTAATGTAAACCGTTACGAATTGCAACGGTAGTGGTGTTGATGTTTAATCCATTGGAAGAGTCAAATTTTAATTATTGGTTGTGCCAGAACACGAGATAATGGGATTCATGGAAATGGAAGCTATTAAATGAATAATAACGATAATCTCGACCCGAATGTGGATGCATTATTCATTCGATATTCTGTAGCCATCCTCCCACGTTCCAAGCTGTCTGCAAAAACTGAAAGCCTCTTTCCCCACCTGAACAAACAGTAAACACAATCAGTTCAACAGCTTTCACCAAGTTCATCCAAGGACAATTGTTTGCACTAACTAATACTTACTACTTAACGTTAAATATCCTTACATAAACAAGCTATTTGTTATTTAAATTAACGTTATATCACGCACGTACTTGCTTATTGTACATATGGCATGTACTAGGTACATAAGTGACCTTTGAAATATTACAATGACAAATATTTCAAATTACAGATGGCATTTTTTAATGCTGTCGAGATAATGTTGTACAGGGCAACTTTAACCCTTTTGGACCTGCTGGTACACACACCAGTAGGTTTTGAACAAAATAATTGGTCTGGTTCCCCCTTTCCTATATTTTAACACGCAACCAAGTTGAAACCAAAGTGCAAAAAAAAATTCCAACTATCGGCTCTCGAATACCGTCAGGAAAGGGTTTAGTTATTAATTCTGCCACGTATACACAAACTTGGAATTTATAGTATTCAAGTACAAGGTCGTGATCGTCATAAAATAAAATATAAATAAGAGCATTGAGAACGATAATTTACGTATCCAAAATTATTTACATACTAATTTATGTTCGTAATAAATAAATAAATACTTGAATGAACAAAATGGTAAGTATCATTATTGAACCGGAAAAGACGAAACTGATGATGACTCAATTGACCAAATAATCGGAAATGTGTTTGAAGTAAAACGAAAGTAATTTAAAAATAAAGCAGAACTTATCTCAAATTAAGTAAAGCAGTTAAACACAATCATTAATAAAGTTTATAATTATCCGACATTGCGTCACTAGGAAATGTAAACAAAATAAATAAATATTAAGTTCATAAACATTGTTTAAAAAAGTAGCGTGACCTCGTTTGCTAATTATTTATAATGGCATATTTTAAGAAAGCAGTGGCGCCTAATTGGGATCATTTTTGATCAAAGATATAAACTCAGGTAAATGGAATGTTGTCAGCGTACGCTTGATTTAGTAGACCAACAAACGGAAGGGGATCTCCACATATTCAACAATGGAATCGAAGTTCTGCAGCAACGTCGCGTCAGCAGGGGATGCGGCAATGCAGAAGCAAGGGCGGTGTTGCCATAGTTACGACCCCTATGTTGCTGACTCACCCGACACACCGTAATTGAACGAGACTAGGAATGTAACAAAAAGGAACCATAAAAATTACTTCCACCGAAACTATTTCAAAACTATTTCGCTGGGATTCCAACTTCAATAACCAACTCTTTTTTGTCCCGTTTTTTTTTTAGTCAAATTCCGGTGGAAGACGCGGTATGAATTAATTTTTCTATGATGTATACCTTGCAGGATAAGATAAATCATTATTTCACCTGCTTGAAATTTTTATAATAATCGTAAATTATTTTAATGGGTGACATTTTCAATAAGTACCTGAAGGTTAAACGAAATCGACTTACGAGTGCTCATTTTTCTTGTACGTAAAAATCCAGGATTTGCAAAATTGCACGAACTGAACTAATGATAAACTCGAATAAAAAGTGTGGTCACGCAAGCAGACGATCTTCGTTCAGTATTCCATCCATGGTTGCAAACGACGATCGTTTCATAAAATACCATAGCGTGTTAAATATAATTGCAAGTAATGTCGATAAATTCCATGAAATACATATTTATAATTGGATTCCGATTTTGCAAGATTTGTGCAAACTCGACAAAAATACATGAGCTTGCGACATGAGTTATCGCGTATTTGAAGATAGCAAATAATGAAAATTTGAATATTATCACAACAGCGTAAATTGTTGGAACAAACGTGTTAGGTCGATTCTATTATGAAAGTTCAAAATTTACAACAAAGTTGAAAATAGAATAATCTATGTGTATTAAATTGTAGAAGTTGTCTTACCTATATGTAGGTCAAACCGATAAATCTATTCCACGCGAGAAAATACGAACTAGAAATTAATTCGATGTAGGCGAAATTACTGGTAATCAATTATTACTACAAGTTGATTAACATTCAATATTTCTTATTGTTATTTACCATAATCTATGTGCAGGCCGCGAGCGGGGGGACACTAATCCGCTTTTTGATTTATTTAAAAAAATCTTTATGAAGAGGCGCAATTAAAAATTCCAATCGGGCAATACAAATTTTTTGCAGACAATAAATCACGAGACAAACAATGACAATGATAACCCATTCATTGTTTATCCTAAACGAGATTGGATTTCTTGATAAAGTGGGTGTCCAATTTTCCTTTACTATAATACCGTCACATTTGATTATGTTATGTTGGAGAATTGCTTAATTTATGAGGAGTTTTCATTGTAAAAATGCAATTCCATTATAAAAAATCTACTGATAATATTTCAATTAATTAAAAAACAATAACGCCAACTGTAATTTTCAACAAAAGTAATAAAATTTGCTTATAATGTTTCCACTTTCCACATTAAAAAAGCAATAAAATATAATAATGAAAGGTGACGAATATAGAATAGAGAAGGTCATGTTATGTTGTTTATTAATTAATTCTAACTTGATAATTAAGTTTTCGTGTGCAATAAATTGGCAGTTTCTAATTTAATTATAGCTTCACTTGCAGCGCAGTGAACTGCCATAGAGAAAATATTGGAACTTGGAAAAAAATTAAATTTACATCGCAAAAGCGTTCAAAAGTTAATATCTTCGTTATTATGTTGCGCAAAACTCGAGAACGTTCCTACTTCATACGTGACAACCCATCTACATGTGGAATTTGCATTCAGAACTTGTTATCCTGTGGTTGCGGGTTAGAAACTTTGCATATTAATCCATTAATTGTACCTTGTTAACCGGCTTCTTTGATCAGGTGTAATTATATTTCACAAAATATTGTCACAAGACAAACCAGGTCTCAAACAAAACGAAACCTAAATAATAACAAGAGATAAAATTTGTCATGTTTGGTTGGACCGCCATAATGTTAAATGAAGAGAAGATTATTTATGAAATTTCAACTAGTAAGGAATTTAAGATTATTTGCTGGGAATGTAACATTTTCGTAACAGCTGATAATGAGCTAAAATGAAAAATCACCCTTGATTGCTTCGAAGAATAATTGTTTCGAACAAAAGGATCACCCTGAATAAAAGCAATTACCTCTAAATAACATCATGTACATTATGTATGGTAGGATGACCGAACTAGAATAAACAAATTAGTCCATTAGGGTTTATTAAATTAAAACATTTTTGGAATCGCATTTATCGCGTAACCAAATTTGGACGATGCCCCAAATTAAACGACGCCGACGCCGGAATGAAATGCAAAGCCATCATATTTAAATCTAAATACCAGGTGAATTATGTGCAAATTTGCATTTCTCGGCATTACTAGGTTATTTGTTGGTAATGAGTTTCCCCAACAGATTGCTTGTACCGTTGTACCTAATGCAAAATATTGAATTATTTAACAAGTGACACTTTGGCACGAATCGGTTTAACTAACAGCAACTATGTTACATGATAAAATCTATCGATCTAAAAAAAACCGAAAAATTACTTCCTCTTAAAAAATTTGTCTTGAATGCGGTTTTTTTTACAATATATCGGTTCTTAACCCTTCGGATATGTCGGGGTCCTATTTAGGACGCGGGGTGGATTGTGATTCAATTTTCTTTAAAGATTTTATCGTTTTTTGGTAATTTTACCTTGTAATCTGGTTGTGGTTACATATTTTTTGGAATTGAATTTATTTCTATCATCTCATGTCAGATGCAAGTCAAACAAAATGTAAATTCAATATCACCGTTAGCGTAACAGAAAACGCACAGATAATCGGTATAGCGGTGATTTGATTTGAGAGTTTGACATAACATAAGAGAGACAACATAACATAAAACTGGACAAATAAGCCGTCGCCGTCGTTGGATGAAAAGTAGCCTAAAGCCACGCCATCTCAAAACTTTTTTCCCTGCCCTGACTCTGTACCCCCTTAACCGAACGCCGGTTTCATACCCATTCCCGTACACTTTAAGAAACCCCTCTCTAGCACTACGCCCTACAAAAGACTTCGATTATTTTACTCAGGTTTTCGTAGTACACCGGTGAGTTTTTCATCCAAACCTGTACTGTACTGATATGGCTGACCACTAGCCACTTTTTTAAATTGATAAAGATAAAAATTTTAAAAACTTCTCGATTCCTAGAGAGCATTTTCTGAAAAATATGCGCTACTTAACGTTTCAATACCCTGACCTACCCTCACAACTGACATAGTATGTAGAGAAAAATAATGTATAGGGACAATTTGGAGAAATATATCAACTTGCATTGATGGAAATGCAATTCAAGATTATTCCTTTCATAATATGTAGGTAGCACTGTTTTTATCGCAGAAATGTAACAACTAATCAGCAAAATCGAATTACAATAGAAACTCCATAATGAGAACACAAAAAAATGCAACGGTTTGTTCAAATTAACGAAATTTGTTCACACTAAAGAGGGTGCAGAAAAACTAGTATTATATTCATTCAGGACTTCTCATCAAGTTTTTTAATGTGTTTTTAAACTGTACTAAAAATTGTATCTTTCTTGGTAATGGCACAAATTGTTGGTTTGGCTATTACATAATCTTTGGAAAGAGCAGTCACAGTCATTTCCTGGTTAGTACCTAGTATTTTTGAATCTTATCCTTAGCGCAAGGATTAACAACATTCCCGCTACCAACCGCTTCCTCACTGATCGCAAATTTATGCTGAATAATATTACAAATGGATTGGATCTTAAGCACAAATTTAATCTAAAAAACTAAATAAAATAACAAATAACCTAAGCTCTTACTTTTCCAAACCTATCAGAGCTCATGTTAAACACACAGACATTTCTTGGTGTTTGATCTTTTCAACTCGTCGGACCTCAAAATCTGAAATATTGTTTTTCGATTCTATTTTTTCTTAACCCTCCAGTAGGCGCGTGATTTACGCTTGTAGACAAGCCCTGTTTCAGAACTAATAAAACCAATAATTTACCACTTTAAAAGTTCAAAAACTACTGGATCCGAAAGATTGACTAATTTTCGTCAGCTACTCAAAGATGCAACCGATATAATTCGAACTGTTACGAGCTATGGCGGTTTAAAGAAGGCTTAAAAAAGCACGGTCCACGACCGTACACCACTGGAGGGTTAAGAGGAAAAAGTATAGAAATTTAAGGAATAGTAAAAAATAAGGCCAAAGTTCTATGTGGGTGGCATTTCGAAAACTTGCATCATACTGAGAAAATCTACCGCACGGTCCTGACTAGCAATTAGGATTTTTAATGAATTTTGCCTGCAGGACCTAAAGATTTTGACATCTGAGCCCCCTGCTCCTAGCGCCTTATTTTGTACAATAACATCCGACAGCGTAGGTTATCCCCAAAAGCTTAGTTAAAAAATAATTTTTTCCCCTCCCTCCAGAGTCGTAACAAAGGTAAAAAGTGCATGTGGTAAGCGGTTTAATTTGCACTAACACCCCTCTCCCCCCCCCCCCGATTCGATCGAGTAAAAGATTTTCTTAAATATTATTATATAATTAAAAGCATGTAAACCAAAACAAATGTATCCCCCTGAAATGTGAAGAAATTGGCGCAAAACCGGTGGGTCTGGAATACCCCCCAGCACAAGGTAGTAACGATATAACTTTTCAAAATTAATAAAGACGCTAATTTAATTATTAAGGATACAACATTTGCTTACTTACGGTTGGGTGGTATTTCATAGCATTCGGTTTTTCAATTGTTTACTTACAAAGGTCCCCTCCAGGTCAGGGGAAGATTTTTCAGGAACATAAACTAAGTAATACTTCATTTTATCTAATTTTTAAGAGCTTTTTCTATTTTATAGGGTGGATAATCCTGTTAAACACGAGCAGCGAAAGTCTGGGGAGGTATGGACAGTGGGGTAAATACGGGGGGGGGGCAAAGGGAGGAATGGGCTTTGTGCCCCCTTATACTGCATTATATTGAGACCAAATTTGTTTTTTTATTTTTAAATCACACACCTCTCAATCGAGGGGTCCGTCAAGGTTCTTGCTCCCGGGCCTAAAATTCGCAGTTACGCCACTAAATAGTTAACAGGGTTAGTGAGTTGTTATAGAAACAGAAAATGATTTTTCCAACAAAAGAAGTTGACGAATTTTAATTAATGCAGTTGAGAAATTGAGGATTCCCCCCCCCCCCTACTAGTCACTATAGTCTGCAATAAAAACGATGCTATATAACAAAAAATGGCAACCGCAGACACGTATGAATGGATTAACTAAATGTTTATTATGTAAATTGGAAAGTGCGAGGCCAAAGGCCGAGCTATGTTTTGTGATGATGGAGAGAAGCATCAGAAAACTAAAGAAAATAAACGCTTTTCAAAAGTACTTAGGCACAAACCGCGGATATTTTAAATTTGTGGCTTTAGGCACTTTTCCACCGAGACTGAGCCCTGCAATTAACATAACGAAATGCATATTTGATTATTATGTACAATTTCTTTTCATGTTTAAGAAATCAAAGCATACAAAGAATCTCAAAGTGACCCACTGGAAGTAGTTAACTTTCTGTGATAAAATATATCGCTATGTAAAATGAGGCGTCTAGAAAAAGCAATGAAATTTGAGGCTTAGGGTAAAACTCGCGTTGTAATGGATTTATTGAGTGTCACACGTTGTGAAATTCCTGTATACAAATTGCTTCGGAGATAAAAGATAATAATATAAACACAGGGCCGGTGCCACCTGCTCTTCAAATATATCGCCACATAGCTCGAAGTTGCCCCCTGACATTTCGCCCCTGAATATAAACATAAAAGAGTTTAATTTACAAAATTTTGATCTTGCTTTTATAAACCAAACATTTTGATAAATTTCAACAATTGGGCTGTGTAGCGGTTCTCGTAAGCCTTTCTCAGTGCTATGGGTGTTTTTTATGAGTGGAAGTACAAACGAATTAACTTAGAAATCTGAAATGTTATTAGTAAACAAATTTCAGATTTCAAAGTTAATATTTTACTAATTCCTTGTACAAAACATCCATTGGGTTCAGAAATATTCACAAAGAAGTGCTACAGAGTGCAATATTGTAAAATTTATCGCAGTCGAATTGGAGAAGCTGACAAAACGCAACTAGGAGCGCAGCGAACCTCAAGTAGTAAGGGCACAGCTAACAGTAAGTTCGTAAGGCAAGAGTGGGGGGGGGTTACAGAGCTACGCTTTTGAAAACAACCCATGATTAGAAATACGAGATTTATCACGACATGGGACAACGTGATTGTTTAAATTATAGAGGGGTGATGTAGGTACTCGGAGCTTCAAGTTAAGATTTATAAATAATAGAAGAATACAGAATAACCCACCCTGTTCGAAATAGTATGCAAATTTTACCTCTTCAGATGAATTTAAAAAAAAACATCAACAACTTTAATAAAAAAACTTTTATTGGACGGATTCTTAACGGATATGACGCATTTATTGAAATGCCCAATTATCAATTGATACATTGTAAGTTGGTAATTGTTTACAATAGGAAGTCCGTCCAAGATAAACGAAATCGCGACATTTGCCCCAGAACTGAAAGCGAAGAAATAAAAAATGAAAGAGTTGGCGAACCAAAAACTAAAATTTAATCGCCAACGTAATTAAGTTAAATTGCAGAATTACTTTTTAAATGAGCTTAAACTTTCGCAAAATTTTCAAGATGTTCAAAAAGTCGACGACAATGTAATTTAGTGTATTGTACGCATAATTTGAACAAAAAATGTGAAACCATTGTTGAATAACTTGAATTACAAATTGTTCTGCCATTATAACGGTGAAAACGTTAACAAGCGTTAAAAATAAATACACAAATGAAATATTTATGTATTTTTGGTACCGGCACTTAACATCATTTCGTGTATCGCACCATAACACAATAAATATTTAACTTGTACCACGAAAAGCAACTTTGCCCGCCCAAGCCCCTTTATTGTGCGCGCAACTAACTGCAGTCAAAACCAGTCCAAAGGACGCATTGTCATGCAAACACGTATTCACGTACACTATGATTAATTGTCGTGCATATTTTACTGTTCGTGATGCGTGCTTAGAAATTATGCATAAAATGGCGAAAACATTTAAGTTTAAAATTATAACCACTTAATTTCTATTCCGGTGTAATTGTCGTAGTATTATTTCCCTTGTTGGGGGAAAAAAACTGCGGATCGATATTTTCTCTTAAGAATTTGTTGAAGGTATTAGTGCTAATTAGTCATCTGGAAAACAGGTAATGACCACTAATGCGCACCTGCCGAAGATGATATAAATATACTATATAACTCATATTTTGATCTAATTATCAGAATGTAAATAGAGGAAACTATTCTGACGTAAAAAAACAAATCCACACAAACAGTAAGCTATTTACAAAATCGTGATTCATAATGAGCTACGAGGTGATTTCCGAATTACTATGTCATTATAGTGCATTCCAGAGTTTTTCATTCAATATAATCAACATAAATCAATAAAAAAAATAACGTCGCCATGTTTAACTGGACATGCAAAACGAAGTCGTTAAAAATTAATTATAAAAATACTGAATAAATAAAAACAACACGAAAATTAATAATTCATGTAGGAATTCTTGTCAGGTAAATTAAACGTAGGAATTAGGAATTTTTCATATCTCTGTTCTATTACATTGTTGTTTTAATTATACGAATTTAATGTGAAACTTCAAGGTCCTGTGAAAATGTTACAGAAAAATGTTTGGATGAGTGATTTAGCTTCCTGCTGGATGTAACACAATTGTGCTCCGTGAACCATAACAATGGCAGTTTTAATAACAAACCCGCCGTATAATAAAGCATTTTATTAAAAAATATTATCAAGGTTTTGTGTTATGAAAGCAATTTCTTTGCCTGCAGTTCCCAAATAATTCAAAGCATTCCGAACATACCGCTACCGGTTGGATTAAAATATGAAACATTCAAAAAGAAAGTATTTCGATACGAGTTACATAAAATCAATAAACAGTTACATTTTTATTTTATAAGCAATATACTTTCTAAATAATCGCGGAAGATGAACGTGAAACTCGTGATTATTTTCCATCTCACCAAGCAGCTGTAATAATCGCGGTCACGTTCCATAGCAAATATGGTCGGTCGACGGTCGGGTTCAAGTATGTACGGGAATTATATTTAATTGGAGCACATCCAAGTCGTTAAATCGTTAAAACGCCGCCCCCCTCCTTGTAACGATTCAACCATCAGAACGTTAAAAACAAAAAATAGTGATCAATTTTTGTGTGAAGTTTAATGGTGAAATTGAAGATTTAAATACATTTTTTATATCATCAATTTGCCCGTTTATGAGGGTCATTATTCTTTATGTAAAACACAGGAGAAAATAAAATGCAAGTTTGTGATATTTAAATGTCGAGTCAACATTAAGCGGTGAAAAATTTGGATTGTAAACCCTGATTTATTAGCACTTTTCCACTGCTACCATACAAAAAACCTTCCAATAAGAAAGTTGCAAATTTGGATTACATTCTTTTAATTGATGATTAAAAGTTCCGTAAGAATAAACCGTATATGCGAAATTTATTATTCATATCAGAATTACTCAATTAATTAGAAGCATTGTTGATAAATCTAAAAATAGACGTCGAGGAAGCCATTTGCATGTATCATAATTACGTTTTTTTTTTCACCTTCCACGATCCTATTTTACTTGCTAAATAAAAGCAACAGCACCTAAATGTAACTTTCGACCATTGACCCCTAAGGGGGCTACAAACTAATAATTATAATTATCTCCATTATTAGAAAATCATAAAAAATTCGGATTGTATAAAAACGTGCATCCTTAATCGAGTTTCTAAAAATATTATAATTACTCCTAAATTAGTTTAATTCACTCCATCTTGGATCCTAAATAGGTAGAAGTGTAATGACTACGAACAAAAGCGTTTTGCACGTTAATTTCGCCATTAAATTCCCATCAAGCTTGACGTTTATCATAAACATTTCATGGTAAAAACCTTATCAGAAAAAAAAATTAAAATCGTGTTACGTAAAACAAACTATACTTTGCAGACATCATGAAAGAAACCTGTAGGAAATTTAATGTATTGGAAAGTTATGTCAATTACGTCTATGCCGAAGTTGGGTTAACTTGGTTTTGTGTAGAAATAATGTGATAAAAAAAGGAAAAACTTTTTGCTTACTTTGCTAACCTTTCGAAGTACCCAATTCTGTGATTTTATCGTGCTTATTTTTTTGTAGCTGCTACAAAACAAACTCGCATTTATTTGTAAAATGCAACCGAAACACGTAAAAGTTTCTCTTCCTAACCATTAGAAAAAAACAACTGAACGATCGCCCAATTTAGATAACATTTTCCTGGTTTGGTTTGAACATACTGGTAAAGGTTATTGCGAATTAATTACATCGATGGATGAGCGGCTTCAATGGAGAAAAAAGATAAAAGGAATATCATATTATGGAATATTTTAACTATTTGGATTATGAAAGAAAAATAATATTTGAATACGAATTCCGAAGGCCAGTCAGTTTTTATTTGTTTACAAATCGAGAAACGTTTAAATACAAACTAAAGATGAGTAATAATCCAATTTATGACTTTCTTGTTTTGTTTTTCTAACCTTGTGCAAAGGTGGAAGGATAACTTGGCGCAGCGTGTCCAGTGGAAGAATGGTGGGTTCTCAATAAATCAAGATTTGAAATGCAAGGCAATCTTGGTAGAGAACCCAAATATTACATAAAACTTTGAAGGTCACCTTGAACGTCTCACGTATACACAACAAACACGGTACTTATTAAAATCTTTGAAGCATATCAAGTATATGAACCTATGTAAATTGCCGTAGTAAGAAAATTATAGTGCGTGCAAAAATTGGCATAAATTTTTATGACTGTGTACCTACAACGGACGATACCACCACCACTCCGCCACAAAATATTAATCATTGCAAATGCAAGTCAAATTTGCAAACCTAATTTAAAATTGAGCATCCCACTGTATTTTTCAACTGTGACTCAACCACAAAGACCATAGGTCACGCTTTTAATTTTTTAGTGTGTCCCACGTACGTATAAAGAAAGTAATCACGCAAACCTACGTTTATTAGCCTACATTGATATTGAATACTATAAACCATTTTAGGTAAATAACCCGAAATAAACTTTTGAGCAACGGCCGTTTTGGTGATGGATGTGAAAACCCTTTTGTAGAAAAAAAAAAAAACTTCGATGCGGTCGTAAAGCTCATTTGGAAATGGTGATGGTATCGCTTTTAGAAATAACCTTGACTTGTTCGAGCATCCTATCTGCTAGGTAATGGTCTGGGTCGTGATGTAGACAAATAATAGCTTTGCCCATCCCGACCGCCCCGGGACACAAGCATAACATTTTGTGTTTAACATGTTCTTATATTCCATTGTTGAAGAATGCTTAGTCACGTCACCGCACTTCCTTTCGGTGTCCACGTTTTTACCCTTCCCAAACTGGGTTACCGGTTTGATTTCGCAAATTATAATTACTATATTCGGGCAGGGCAGGTAGAAAAAAATATTAGCAAATAGGTAAACAATAATCTTTTTCAATTAAATGTTGCGTCAAAAACAAATAATGGAATTTCATTGGAGATTTTGATTAATCAATTGTGCGTTTTATTGAAAAATTTACATTTCACAATTAAAATTAATCAGATTCGGTATACTGCAATGGATGGATTTTCCTTGTAACCTTCCTACACTCGACAGTAAAACATACAATTTAATTTGTAAATATTGGGAAAGCAGAAAAAAACTTATCAATAATTTATTTTGTGATAAATAACCAGTTTGTATTGGCTGGTTATCTTAACATTGCAAACATGGCAATTGCACCAAGAGTAAGTAATCTTACATTATATTTTTTTATGGTGTACTAAACAACAATTGATAGGAAATAATAAAAATAATTATAAATAACTGAAATCGTGAAAAGAAACATCGCAATTTTGTGCTAATAAAAAAGTAAATTGAAGTAGGATGGGAATTTGATCCACAACGCCCAATTTCGGATTTGAAACCGAATTAATATAAAAATATTGGAATGTTTTCGTAAATAAGAAACAAAAAAAAAACTACCTTCACTTTCCTATTGTTTACTTTCAAAATCGAATCGAAAATTAATTGTCTACGGTTTTGAAAGCTGCTCTTCATCCATAACACAACTCAATAAAAATACAATCGCGAATTTCTTTCATTATGTTATAGAATTACAAAACAAAAAAACTTGTATTTATAATGAATTTTTGTCTCATTTAATGATCCCCTAAGGGAAAATAAAAAACTGGTTTACAAAGTACCTCCTAATATGTAGGTAGACGTTTGAAAATTTAAATATTTAAATATCAATACTAAACTTATTTGCATGTATAAATAATTTACATATTTAAACACAAATAACATAGTCAATAGTTGTATCGGGAGAGTTTTCATCCATTTATCATTTTTTCAATTTATTGAAAATAATGTAAGTAGTGGAGAAAACGCAATAAAATCAAAGAGTTCTGTTAACGAGCTCGACATACTTTACTCTTGCAAAAACCTTGAAAGTTATATAAACGATAAGTTTTAATAATACAAAAAGTTATAAATTGCAATAGCTCCGTATTTAATGGTACGACCACAGATAACTTACTATAAAATTTGTCCCGGTTATGGTGATCGATGTGATCGTTGGCAACAAATTGGTCATTTTTGCTGTGCAAACATAATCCATACTTTTTTGGGTAAAAATAACGAATGGGCGAGAACCTGCTGACGACCGTCTGTTCGTAATGATCAATTCGTAACTAGCAAAAGTACAGGTGCAATAATGAAAATGATACAAAGGCAAAAAATAAATATTTTCCTGCAATTCCGAGTTATCGACTGGATATGCTTTGCTTGCCAAACAACCGCAGCTGTCGGAACAAATTATTTAAATTCGGCACAAAAAATTCATTGTAAAAAACGACAATATACCTTGACCCGAACTTTTCTTTACTTTACGGAATGAAAAATATAAATTAGAGTTTTGAAAGTGCTCAATCTGGCAAGTTTTTAATAGAAAATGTTTAAATATGAAATGAAATGGAACAAAGTGGGAAAAGTTTAAATGTAATATGATAAATTGGCAAATTAAATAAGTTTTGACATAATACAGTTGTAAATAAGACTTCTCAGAGGAAATTCCCTTATTAATAAAGAGCAACTAACTTATATGCGGTTAGAATTTGGCTGAAAGCCAAATTGGCGGCAACGTCGACAGCAGGCGAACCGAAAATTATTGTCGAGAGAATTCAGCAAGTTTCCTACACGTAAAGGTTGGTTAGGTACTCGATCTAATATTCTTTGACCTTGAGTTGTCATTGAGACGGATTCAGGCTGACCAAAGGGTGATTGAGCTAATTTCACACCATTAGGAATTTAAACATGGCATGAACTTTTTGTTGTAAAAAATTTTCTACGGCAAGGTGAAGAAAAATTTAATTAAAAGTGATCGACCACCATAATCTCATCAACACGAACGTGAGCGAGCAAAAGCAACTGTAAATTGTAACCTAAATAGAAAGTTAAACTCGCTGGCTGGTTAATTATGCTGCAGAATTATAAAATTCATTATACAATTATTATTAAATAGTGTAAGCGGTAACATATGCGAAAATAAAAATTATACCCAAGTAAATAGATAGAATTGTGAGAACTGTGAAAACACGCTTGGATGAACAAACACAAACAAGGTATGTTCTTCTGAGAATTCACACAGACACATAACATTACAAACTTGTTCTATCCAACACAAATCCTGGCTTCGCTTGAAAACCCGACAGATTTAATCGTGCCAGCTTTGCAGGAAATCCTAGAACTGCTTCAAAAGTAACTCTTTGAAACCTAACGAATACGTTACTTGACTGTGCACATACACCACCGGAAGACTCCTATATCTTGGACTCATAAAGTCATACCAAGGGTCAAATGAATCAAAGCAAATAGACTTGATCATCATCATCATGATAGTGTACATTCAGGAAGTTATCAATCACGAAATGCATGGATTCTTATATGCACCCACCCATCTCCTCATTCCCTTCATCAAAAAATCACCAAGACTTACCTTTTTCTGCGAGTTCCGTAGAAGTACAATCGAGGGTGGAATCGTTAAGTAAACTCGGTTTTACACTTCGTCCTTTTCTATTTGTTACACCTGTCGTTGAATGATTATTAACACCGGCAATTCCTCTCACAACACGGGTCTGCAAAAAATGGTACAATTAAATTAATTAATGTTACGTAAACAATTCCAAAGTAAACAAACATCCAAAACTGGTGCACACGACTAAACATAAATTACTAGTTTCCTAAACGCCCTCGAGAAATGTAATTGAATAACAGGGTCAATGGAACTTGTGAATAGGATGACGACTCCAATAGATTTTTTTCCCCGCAGGGAAGCAATCCATTACGTAACTCAGGGTGTACTATAATACAAAACTTACACCTTCACAATTAAAGTGATATAAAAATTCCAACTCAATGTTTATTCATTAAAATAAGCGGCAAGAGTTTACTAAAAGTTTGAAACCCTCGCACTGAATAATGGATTAAAACCCCCGTAGACGATGCCTTATTATTAGTTTGGCGGTTAAATTGTGTTGGATCGCTTAATTAAATTTTCAAATATTTAAAATAATTGATTCGTATATAAATGATCAAATCAAATTTGACTAGAAATGCCAAAATACCTTTGATATTCTACTATTCAACTAAAATATTAATTTTACAAAGTAAATAGAATTGATTTAACTTTAACCCCAAGTTTTCGGATTATTATTTGTAACGATTCAAAACCAAATAGAATTAAATTAATTAATCTTACCGACCGTGCTATCAATTTACATGAACTCGTAATTTATTCGGAAACTTCGGGGTAAAAATTTCCATCGCTTCATCACGACCTCATCGACCAATTAATTATTTCAATAATTTAAGGGTTTCCAAATACTTTCAACAGGAAGACCACATATTATTATCAGGAGATTTGATTAGCCGTAAGGATGTAACCTCGGTAACCCAATTACGATAAATAATTTGTACAACGTAAGAAAAAGAAAGGTTTCCCTGTAAATCTTCAAACTTGAAAATAAAAGAACTGAAACAATCGGAGCTTCCAACCATCCCAAGTCATGTTATCGATTCATCCAATTTGGCCCGAGTGCAATCGTATGGCACAGTTTATGCTGCTTTATAATTTACTTCATTTTGAGCAATTCAGTGCCTCAGGTAAATTCCCAAATTACAGAGTTAAGCAAATGATGGTGAAGCCCCCAAAAATTCGAATGCAATTTAATTTGAATTTTAAAAGATGGTAAGTCGTTAAATTTTGCGTTATTATACCTTCGTGTAGTGTCTTGCTAAATAAAACACGCAACATTTTTTGGGTGAACTTACTTCAAGATGGGAGGTATAGATAGAAGAAAATCTTGCAAAATTGATTCTATCCCACAAATCTAATGATTGAATTTTTAATACTCGTTCCAAAGTAGTATAATGCCACAAGCAACCGCATTTTAATATACAATCATTCTCGTTTATGGAAGTAACGAACGACTCCATGCTCCATTAATCTTTGTAGTAGGTAAAACCAGTTTACATTTGATTTATACATTATACGTTTTTACACTACCACATATTTCTCACCGACTTTAAAAATTTGTATTACTTTAGAAAAGCAGGCAATGATCAATCAGGTAGAAAAACTTTTGCCAAAAAAGTTTCCGCTTGAACTAATTTAAACACATCACAGGAAATTCAAATGAACAATCACGAGAAAATCGTGAGCAAACGAAAACCAGTTAGTATTAATGCATAATCAATCAAGACGTGACAAACTTTCATATTAATTTATTTATTTCTATTTTAAGCATCCTTCTTTTACTTTCGAAGTAGTAAACAAACCAAGTTAAATTACCCAACCACCCAACCCAATGAAAATTTTATATTAAAATTGTTGTTGCTAGTTTAATTCATTTCGAATTTAAAAGTTTCAGCGAAAACTAGGTCAAACTTGCACGAATTTCGAGATAACAAAAATCGAGTGGATTCTTCCAACCAGAAAACTTTCAGGTAAATCAACCTCGTCAATAATTCAAAAGCTTATATAGAAAACTTTGGCTTCCATTTCTGAAACCTTCATTACACAAGAGTTTAACTATTGGAAAGTTCAGTTATTTATGGCTTATTTACAAATCACAAGTTAATCATTGTGATCTGATAATGAACGAGTCAGTCACTAAAAGTTCAACCCTCAAGGTTATTATAAAATGAATTATTTGAAAATCGGGAAAAGCAAAAATTTCCATTTTCTGCACAATTTCCTTTGTCTATTTTATTACTGAGGAAATCTGACGTTTGAAATAGCAACCTGTCGATGGAACTCCATTTTAAATTAATATTTAAAATTATTGAAAAGTTACGTTTCGATTCAAGTCCAATTGTAAATTAAATTTCTATAATAATGAAAGGAAACCAATTCGAGTAAAAATGGAAAATTGATGTGTAAAAACACAAATTACCTATTATTTGAAGTAAAAATTGTTTCATCAACGCGAATTTAATTCGCAACGCTTGGCTTTTTGTGCGGCTACCCGGTTCACTCGGCCGTAGATATGAAGTTATAACTCAGTTCACCACTCTATTCTTTATCGGCTGTTAGGCCTTCCATTAAAAAGTAAATAATAGATGTTTACGCATAGGCCAGAGCCGTTACATGAAAATCATCTTAAGAGGTGTTAATCAAAATGGGTTATATTATTTCAACTTTTCAACTTCAAAATGTAGCAATCTTTAGGCATGTACAGGATGTGTTCCTAATTTGAAGACTCTGCAATCATACATTCTTAGAATTCAAAGTATCCATGATAATGAAATCCTAGATCTGTCTATTTGTTCGTAGAGCTAAATGTCACGTATGACCGAAATAAACAAGTCGTTTGTTTTAAAACCCATGAAGAATTTTAAATTGGAGTTAACAGCGCAGCTCCAAAGCTGCAGATGGGGTTGTTTTTGATGAAAACTTGCAGTTTTGTCCAATAATCTTGTAAAAAACAGCCAGGCTCGGAAAAAATCCGTTGAAGCTGATCAAGGAGCTAACCCAAGATTACAGCACAAATACCATACTGTGTCATTGGGGAAACCAGATAATGCTATAGTGGGGGAGAGGGGGGCAAACTTTATAGTAGCTGTGGGAAACGTTCATCCCGATTGCCCTAGTTTAAATCTATTATCGAATGTCATGTGTAAAGTCGTAAATAAGGTTGAAACAACGTGGTAATATAATATGAATTTAGAATTTTATATAAGGTTTTGCTAATTTTCTTTCTTGACTACAACTGCTAGATGTAAATCTGATTATTTTTGGCCGAAAGCCGTATAACCTTGGCAAATCTTGTTACAGAATATTAATGTCATAATCAGAAGCATCAACATCTGTTCGCAACGCTTAATCCGTGAAGCAATCAAGATTCATTAATTCATTTATTATCAACCTAAAAATATCATCAGGTCGCACAGTCTGGATAATCTAGTTGTTATTTATAAAATTAGTGAATGTCTAAATCTGTCCGTAACCTGCCATTAATACAAACGTATCTAATTGGTTTATTTGTGGTTACCAAATAAACGTATTAAATTGAAACAGCCGGTACTGCGGTACTGGTGACCTTTCGGTCGTCTTACTTTTTATCTCTTCTGAACTATTTCGTTTTAAATTTGACAAATTCTATCACGCTATCACGTGAAACAACGTGCATAATGATGAAAAACTGAAATCGCAGAGGCCAACAAAGGGGGGGGGATACAAAAATTACGGAACATTACAGGAGACCCGGAAAAACTAGACTAGAAAACCACCGTTCACTATGTGGATACCTTTAGGTTTGGTACCTAAGTTACGATGCTGTGTCAAACTCATTCCAATCTTGGGCCAAATTTTATAACCCACTGTTCATTTTCTAACGACTGTATATCCTACATTTTTCCATCATACTGTTGCCTCGTGAATATAACCTGCCATTTTAAATATGTCGCATGTTCCTTTTCACGTCGTGAAATTGCGATTTGTGCAACAGTCGAAAGAATCAACCAGTAAGGAATGGTTTCCACGACTGTAGGGAAATTCTTTATTGTATAAAAGTGAAAATAAAGAGTGACGTAGATTTGCAAATTTGCATTTAAATATGAACAGGTAACAGAGTAAAAATTCAACTTGTCAAACTGAAGGAATTTCGAGGAACGAACGAGGCTCTTGTTCGCTGAACAGTCATAATTTTGTGCTCCTTTGAATTTGGCGATTTTTGGCGAGTGTTGTTTGCCCAATTTGTGGTCAAGAGAGTAATTAACAGTTACGCAGTGATTAGCTGTAGTGTTTATTATCCACGGCGAGACGTATCGATGCAATTTAATTAATAATTTTTATTGGAGAACATGGACAAAGTTTATTGGGGATTGGGAGCGCAAAAGTATATGGGGCCCGCCAGTTTGACACCCCTGCTGTAGAACATCAACGTCGCGGAGGTATTACAGCCAAAATGAAATGAGTAGCCACCTTTAGCGATTTAGAAACTCTGCAGTTTTGGGATTATCCACAAATCCAGACATTTCAAACCGCCCTTGTAACAGCATGCGGGCTCCACCATTAGGGGGAGTCAAACCTTAATAATATTATGATTTACAAAACGAATCAACCCAAGTAAGAAAATAAAAGTTGATTTAGTCATTAATAGGGGCGTAATACCAGATCGTCTGTGACCATGAGTTATAATAAATTGATCTGCATGACTTAACATCAGTTTTCCTGGTTTAAGTATGTATCGAGACAATTTGTGCTACTTTCCATTGATTATGGAAGTAATTGTTTCTAACAATTGCGTTAAATATCTGCACCTTTTAACTATCGCCATTGTAATTGAGATTTTAGATAAATTCGTATTTCCTTTTCATTTTCGCTTGTAGCTGACGAAGAGTGTGGTTGGAAGTATTCACTAGATATTTTGGGAAAACTTGGTTAATCAATTTTAGCCCTTTTCTTTATTTCATTTTTTGTATGGAAATATCGATTTTTATGATCCCTTTAGCTTTCTTGAGACTTTCCACATGGAAAAATGAGTTGTGATGCTCAAGCTTTTCAAATAGGTTTGTTATTTGACGAGTTGTCCAATGAAATTAAGATTCAGCTTTTTGATGTCATACCCGCAGATATGCACATACAAATTTTCTTTGTTGCTTAGAGGTGAATAACAAAAATATGGAACAGATATTTGGAATTATAATTCGTTAGTCATACTTTGGAGTGCGATCAGATCAACCCACTAGAAATCTATTTTAATCGAGGTTAAAATGTTTGCCCAATTTACTGGTCTTGCCGGAAGAGTTAAGCAGCATCAATTCTGTTTGTCAATGGTCATCCAGATAACTGTGACTTGAATTAGAACAAAATAAATGAATGTTTTTTGTAGCCTTTTTGCCAGGAATGAAGTAACAACCATATCCAATAATGGATACGGAAGGTAAGATTTACACGATAAATAAGATTGTGGTTTTGCAAAAAAAAAAAGGAATGGTTGGTTGCTTTCCAAATAGATCGAAAACACACGTGTCTTCGTGTTGGAACAATAAACGGTAGCTAATACGATGACTCATTAAGAAACGCTCAAGAACGTAGTTTTGCCAATTACTCGCAGACATTAAAATAAATAAAAGTAAAAATCGGTGTCGAATAAACAGTGAAATACAACCTAGAATGCAATCAAGGCAGATAAAGCACATTTAGAATAAGCAAACACCAAATCAAGCCAATCAACAAGAGACTCGGAGATGTGTTCCATTTGCGATGGATGTGGTTAACAATAAAGCGGCGGATTGTATGATCTTTTTTTGTGACAGTCGGTTTTCTCAGTGTCAACGTGTTTTGAAAACACTAATGAGGGAATAACCAAGAATGGAAAACATAAAAAGATAAATTGTTTATACGGCGTTAGTAAAATAAACGAGATAAAATGTCGACAAGAAACAAACCGGAAAAAATCCGATAGTTTACATTTTTATAGTTGTAACAAACAGCTAATTTTAAATTTTTAGAATTCCAGTTTAGTTGATTAATTTCACAACGTTTTATGTAACGGAACTTGGAATAACATCTTCAGTTCCACAAAATCGCTAATAGCCTGCCATAAAAATAAATAATTAAGAAACATTTAGCCAATAAAAATATTACGTAGTACATCAATTTACTGGTAGTATTAATTATTGCTGAATTTTATTGACTCAAATAGTACGCTTAAAAATTTGATTTTATTTACTACAACAACGTCGTACAATGAACTCCGTTTCAACATATCAAATTTAACGAGATGCCACGCCAAAATGATAATCTTTTTTATCAAAAAAAAAATATAAAATTTTTACCAGTCGATCGTTACTATACAATTGGTTCATGCACCATAGGAATTTTAATGGTTTGTATACATAATCCCTATGGTGCGCGAACCAATTCTAGAATTATGCAAGAGAGTAAATAGTGCAATACGGAATTACAATTAATTATGAACATTTACACAAATTTAATAAAATAATTCCTTTAGGATTTGAATTAATTAAAAAATAAATTGGTTTCGTAATTTGATACAATTAAATTTTAATGTTCAAATAGTAAAAATAAAACTGACTTGCGAGTTTTTTTACCTTTCTATTTACTTCTAGAAGAACTTTCTAATCGCTTTCGTTAAAAAAGTTTTAAATTTGAAAAAGAACTGCTGGAAGAATTTACCATAGCACACAAATTAAATAATAAATTAGTGATGAATTAGAGTCGAACCCAAATATTCATAACTCTGCTTACTTGTTGTTTAATTAGTACTTGGAGCAAACAAGAAATAATTAATCATTGTTATATACAGGTTCACTTTTTTACAAGGCGTAAAACCAGATTACAATGTGACCTAACGGAACAATTAATGACTATCAATTATGTAAACGTGAATAAATTTTTTTCGTTTGTTAAAAACAACTTATTTCTCCCACCGTTCTTTTCCAGGTCATGATTATGCATTTTTTAATTAAATAAATACACCAATTTTACATCAAATACTTTTTATCCACTTTCACTAATCGGTTTTTAAAAGGCAATAAAAATTCTTGCCGAAATATTTGCAATTAAATTGTCGAAACCGTCATATCGGAGGAAAGTGTCAAAATCATTGTTAGAAAAGAAATTTAGAACAATAAAAAGTAACGAATGATATAATTTTTGCATGGAATTTAAAATAAATTGGTTTGGTGGTCCTACTGTGCGCAGGTGATCAATAACAATCTGGTTATGAAATGCAAACTGGAAAAACTCCTTCCGAAGTTTTTTAGGTTGGGCAGTTAATGCAGGATGATGGTATCTTATAGTCAAGTGACTAATTTTCCAATTAAGAATTTTGCACATCCGCTAGTAAACAATCTTGCACGGTAAGAAAAGTTCGCGAAAACACTTTCCAAGCAGAGTTTCTGTCGTTGCCCTTCAAGTCTCCTTGAGGTTAAATAGTTGGAGTTGAGAGAAAATTGGAATATTTTGAAAGGGGTAAATTATTAAACAGATAATGGGGTGAATCACTACGATTGTTGATTTATCACCACTAATGGTTTGGTGATTATGAATATAGCTTCCACATACTTCCTTACGATTTTGGTTGTCGACTTCCTCTATATTGACCGTGTCCAAACAAAAATATTGGAAGGAAGCCGATAACTTTTCCGATTAGGTTTTATTTTTGTAAATGTAAATTGGTTCATAATATACGATATAAATTGTGTTTTGGACTTTAAAGTTTAATAAATAACCAGAAATCGGTTACAAAAAAAAAGAGATAGAGAAATGGATTGCGTAAAGCGAATTATTTTAATATAATTTAAATCTCGAATTATGATTATTTTTAGCGTTGCACTACGTAAATATCAAAAATAGAAGTTGGAGATTTATGGCGACACTGATGTTTTGAGTACTCCATTGTGAGTATTTTTGGAAACAATTTCATGTGAACAAACGAAGGGAGATTGTGTAATGAAAAATTAAAACTTTTGTGGTAAGAAAGATTATAAAAGTTTTTTCAATAATAATTATAATTAATAACGCCTAGTCGTCTGCGGAAAAGTTTGGCCGAGCGCCCTGCGTTTGCCAAAAAGTAATTATGGGAGCGGCTCCTCCCAAATTGTAGACGTTCCCTCCACCCTCCACATAAAAGTTTGTCTGTTAGTTAACCGCTTTATCCCACCGGAATGAAAAGTCGTTTCGACCCATTATATCTAATTTTAGATACGAATTGTTTACATAATTATACCAAGCGATTTATTGCGGCATCGTATTTTATATTTTATCAAGGTTAAATACACCAAAATCTAAATAAAACCTGTTTGTATATCAACACAAGATTTTGCAAAAATGGTCACTTGCTTGTGGTATAATCAAGTCCTCAATCGTAAAAAATTCTCGCATATGAACCGGTTCCACGAACGAGTATAAAAACTACCCAACCGCAGAACCAGATAAACATGAATTAAACGAAAAACTGCTTCACAGGAAATAGAACGTTTATTATTTTTATCCCATTTATGGTCATCAAACACAGATTACTACATACTACGCTCTTTCTGCAATTTTCAACGCAACGGTAGACATTTTTACTTTTTGAAAGAAAATCGCGCAACAATAGATAACTATAATTTTTTTTGTACAGGCTAACTTACACATTAAGATCCTTGAGGAGAAATTATACGATTGCAACACTAAAACACAATTTCCTCTTCTTAAAAGGTGTATAAAAATCCACATCGGGTTTCGTCACTCACTAATCACTAAAAAAATCACAAAATTCCATTTTTTCGATCCTATAAATTTGTTCGAGGAATATATGCACCGTTGAACAAAAGAGCTCTGAGAAACTCGTTACTAGGCTATGTAGCAATAAGACTCGTCTGGCAAGGAGTGCAGCGCGGCTGGGCAGGGCAGTAGGCACCCAGTGGCGCAGCCGCTGAGTTGCTTCAAACATCTGCTACAACAAGCAACCGGCAAGTGAAATCATTTTATTTTAATTGTTTACATTTATTACCAATCTTCCACTTAATCACACGGATTGTTATGTGACTTCGATCCAAAAGATATTTTTGTTCCTGTTTGTAAACCCAGCAAGCGTCGTGGCTTCGAGCGAGGCCGGAGTTTTGGTGGCGTCCAGTCAAGGTATTGATTGCATTCCAACAACCCCGTGCTGGCGTTCTTTGTCTCTGTTGCTGTACGGGGCGAAACGAATGAGACGACGTGAATGAGACGATATGTATGAGAATAATGGGCGGTTGGGCGCTCCCTCGCTCCGCATTCAAGTTACGTGGAATGCGGCTTTCATTTCAATGCCGAATACTAAGTGCTGCACCATTTGAGAATTTCAAATACTGGGAAAAACACGACACGTTACGTTACTAAGGGGAAACTCAAACAACAAACCGTCATTAATTTCGGAGATATACCTACCCATATTACCGACACACAAACAATCAACTTGTTAACCATTATTTCACATACAATTTATTGCTTATTGAATTTTAGAGTTCTTCATTATAAAATTTTGCAACAATCTCGTCAGTGCGAGAAAACGTTATCGATCGATAAACAAATTGATAAGAGCGAGAATTATTTTCAACAGAACCAACGTTCTTGGAAGCCTTCAAATTTTTCCCTTCGGGGAAAGTTTTTTACCCTTTCAGAGAATTCGTGTTTCATATTTAATTATATCTTCCGTATTTTGTTACTTCTGGCAATTTAACAGGAGGTAACAAGGAATTCCTGTTCGCGAAAAGATGGGGTCCAAATAATCCAATAAGTTATTCTTGGTCAGACAAACTCGCACTTTCAAAGTCGGCCAACATTGATTATCCAAAAAGTAAAATTTGCATTGATGATAAAAAGAGAGAGAAAATGAAAAACTCAATCGAAAACGAATTCAACAAGTTCGGTGCACCCAATGTGGGGCATGTAGACCCTGACATGAGAACCGACACCCTCTTTCTCTTCGCCCTTCATGCACCAGTCGAAAGAAGTTGCTGTTACCTAATACCTTATTATAAACCTGAATAATCTACTATTTCCAACAGGTGTAACGGTAATACCTATTCGTCCATTGAAAGGACAAAGAAAGGTCATCAACCGGATATTATTTATATTTATTGCTTCAACAAATTAACGAACCTATTAATACGCATTTATTAAAATCACGAATTGAAAAAAAGTAGTCAGTGCAAACAACTTTCTCCCATAATAATAATATGTAAATTCGAACCACTCACATTACAATTCAAATGTGCTCGAGGATACACGAATACCTTAATTTCACATTGGCGCATTAAACATCAAAATAGCGAAAGAATTTTTTGCACGTTTAATTAAAAATAAATTACCGACTAGAATTACAATAACATTTTTTAAAAATTCAAATTACATACTACGTGCGGCGGTTACCAAATAGTTTCATAAGTTATGCAAGAAGTTCCTTCAAATTGACCGTCCGCGTCCGTCGCAGAAGGTCTGTCAAGCAGTAAACAAAAAGAATGCAAAAACTTACCAGCTGTTGATGATGCGTCTGCAACACTGCGGATCGTGACCTTCGGGGGGTTATTCCGACATTCTCACCCCGCATTATCGATTCCACAACTGTCAACAAGATAAAAAAAATTAGTAGTTTCCTCAAACCTAAACCCTAAAAAATATCGATTCAATTAACGCGTTTCTCTGGTTCATTTTCATTCGACACGTGTTTTAATGAAATGCGCCATTTTCCACTTGCAAAGGGGAATCTAACACACCATAATACCATCTTATAACCCCTCATAGTTTCAACAACATTCGACAGATTGTCAGGGAAAAACGTGATCAAAAATCCGTTTGCGTTCAATTTGAATCAAACTGTTTATCAAATAATAGTCGAATTCAATCTTTTAATGAATATAAATATCAAGTCTTTACATCGTCATGATCTTTAGGGATCGGGGGAGCAAAATAATCAACTAATAGGCACTTCCATGCACTTTTTGTCATACCTCCGTGTGTCAAATTTGACAAATTAATTTTCCCTCTCGGACCGGAAATTAAATTAAAGCGCGACCGGGATGAGGCCCTAATCATTTAGAACACAACGGTTCATTCCCTGATAACAGTCTAATTTTGTTCGATGAAAATATTTCCAATAATCTAATAATAATAATGGTTTATCTACATAAACTTTTGAGAAGGTACCTACTACTTACTCATTGTTAACTCAATAGATTGGGTAAAAGTTGCATCACGATATTATTATAATATTCCTCCAACCCTATCATCAAATAGAATTAGTCTGGCGTTTGACGTTCTTGGATCACCCCATTTCATTCTCCTATTATCTAATTTTCATTAACGTCAGGCTTGATAACTTGATTGGTACAAACATTCGCAACCTTACAAAGTCGTCAAAAAGACGCAGTATATTTAAATTGCTATTTTCTGACACATTCAAATGAGAATAAAACTTGGTGATAATACAGCAGCGACTGAGAGATGAAAATTGTCGTTTACACATTATTATAATAATTAATCCATTTATTTCAAAGAGAATTAATAGGGGAGCGATATGGCTCTCCAATTAAGTTGACTTCCATTATTTTAAATAACTGTTGCAATGCTTTTCATTTTTGTATTACACGATTTTAAAAAGATAATTACATTCGAACAATACAACCAAAAGATGAGCTGTTTTTTGTGGCTTCGAATCCGAAAATGGATTATTATGCATAAGCTGTCGATGACGAGTAACAGAAGATCCGTTGATACCAATGTGTCCAGACCAAATGCAGAGCTGAACTTTCAAATTTATTATTATTTTTTGAAAATTTGCACAGGTAGTACAAACTTTTTTCTAAATCATTAACATGCCTTTGTTGACCTTTTATAATTTATTCAAACAAAATCAATTGTTTTACCCATCAGTTCTAAAACTATAGGAATTTGAGACAAGTGATTCGATTCTCTTTCTCAAATTTAAATTTATAGACGGTGAGACAGTTTGAATTGGAAACCAAACACGGTAAAAATTAATTGGGCACGGATGAGAACTACAAATTCAAATGGAATTTGGTTTGATCAGTTACATTTGACTATTTCAAGACTAGTGGATTGCTTGGCTGTGCGGTCTAAAGACCGCACTTACATTAAAGTGTTATAATGAAGCTTCCTTAAGTTTGATGGGTGTTTCCAAAATATTGTGCAGATAGGTAGTAGGAGAACGTGCCATTCATTGCTGTCGTGTAAATCGACCAAACCAATTCTCGCTACTGCACATTAGCCACCACCCATGCAACTTATGGCTGCTTTACTATACCAACAGATAGCGGCATTGCTATGATAGTAGCATTATTACGTCTATTTCAAGAGCTCGAGGAAGCGCACAAAACATGGGATAGGATTTCAATTTTTGCTAATTATATTTCCAAGCTCCAATTTTTTCTTTTAACTTTACCTACACAATATTTTTTGTCAGCTATTGTCCTAAATACTATAACTAAATAAAAAGACTGATGTAGAAAACTGTCTGTCTGTATCTTCGTAACGTTTATTCGCACTTTTGATTGCTTTTTCATTATTACCTATCTAAAATTATTTCCAGTGCTGCTTTTTAAGTCCACACAGCCAGGGCAGTATAGTAACTAATATGGTTCCACCGCACTTGTTCCGTCACCCATCATTTATAATAATATGATGAATCGATCAGAGGTGGTTTCAAAGATAAAATATTTTATGAAAGTGTTTTATACGTAAATATTATGTTCATGCAGGGGCGTAGCTAACCTCCGAAAGGCTACAGGCCCTTATCGAAGGGCGCTGTGTGTAAGATGAGAAGAAATGAGGAAACCGGAGGGGAGGGGGCGTACGGTCATCAAGTCATCAAATGGTAACAAATTTTGGTATTTGTTATTTTTATTTAGTTCCATCTTAAATTCATAATCATCATCATCCGCAGGTTTTAGACCGGCGAGGTGGTCTGTTAGCCTGTTACGTCTTTTATTGCAATTGCATAATTGCATTGCATCTGATGCACGCATTTCGTGCAAATGTTGATAATGCTGGCGTGAATGCAACGTTGAATTTAGTCTCCTAGTTGCTACGACAAGCGGACGTACATTATTTCATCTTTTGTCACAACGATTTTCGTAAGTGCCGGTAGTTTTGCGTGGATACATATTTTCTTGGTCCCGAAGTAACTATTTTTCATGCCAAGTCGTGTAAGACAAGTAGTCCAGCTGTTGTATGGTGTTTTATGGCACTTGTGGAACATCTGGCGAGCAAGGACTGAGAGACTCTCTTATGCGCGATCACTATGTTTTGGTGGGCAAATCTGAAGATCATTTCCAATCTCCTACGGTTGGCAGAGTCTTTGATTATTCTTGTTTTGACAACCAGATCCTAACCTACAAACTTCGTTCTCCGTTGAAAGATGGACCACTTAGGGGAAATTCTCCATTATCTGGATGGTCCAGTTTTGTTTGGTATCACCAAGAACAGCTTTCTCACTGATCCATTACTAATAATAGTAGTATCAGTAGTAGAATTGTTAGTTTTAGATGCTAGATGTGGACTTAACATATATCCTGCATCCTCCCCCTAGAGAGATTACGGCCACGACTTATACCTCACAAGGAGTCGTCGGCAAGCCGAGATACCTATTGTGCCGCTGGGTTACAAGACCCTTGATAGCCTTAGGTGGAGGGATCCCAACAGACAGATCCCCTCAGAGTAACGAAAGCCCCTTTCTAGATACCTTTTTCACCACTTTCTAGAACCACACGTCAGTATGAGTCCAACCTCTAATAAGATGGGCAGGGTCAAACAAGCATACTCAAGAGACTGACACCGGGACTCCCATCCCCGTAGTAGTTCTTATTAATGAAAACGTGACCCCTTTGGGTTAAAACATTTCAAGAATGATTCGTAACCATCCCTAGAGATTTACTTGCAAACTCAAGTTTAAGCTGTCGATTTGGAATCCACCAGGGCTCGGTTCCTTGCCATGAGTTAAAGCCTGAATCTTTTGGTATCCATTAAAAATTTATCCCTGGACTGACCTCCTGCACCATGGAAACAACGTGTTCTGGTCATTAATCGCTGGAAGTCATCCCAGTTCCTTTTCTGGGTCAAACCTTTGATACCATGAGGAAATCGCGGTAGTAGTATCAGCAGCAGTGTTCTTTGTGTTCGCGTCAATAGCAGTCAGGTGTCGTCTGTTAAACTTAATCACCTTCAAAGCCGCCCATCACCTTTCGATTGGAAAGGAGCGTTTGTTACCATTAAGTTTGTAAACTTACCAGAGCTCGAAGTAAGTATCTTTCTACCGTGTCATTTTGGGCTTTTACATTCAATTTTTGGGTAATCATTAGAGGTTACATTGCGGGTATACCTACTTGTTTTTCTATCGGTAGGAACACTTTTAAATTGTTTTGCACAGTATGCATACAATTGGATTTGCTGGAATTGTGTTACATTTCTCCATTATTTTTACTTGTCAATGAAAACAATTTTACCATCACCGGCGTTTTATTGTCGTTCCCCAAACAATTTTTTTCCAGAATTCACGACCTCACTTCTCCTAAAGAATTGTGGGCTATTGATTGCGACAGAATCTAGATATCTGTTTTGGCCAACCCTCTCATTAGGGGTTGCATCACAGAGGGCAGATTGTGTCTCAAAACTTTTTATATTTGTAGTTATTATCTATAATTTATTGAGATGATCAGCTTTTTTCTGATTGGTCAGGTTTGACTTGTTTTGGACAGTCTCGCCGATTTTAGCGTTGGGCTCTCCATTGGTATGTCAGTACGCAAAAAACTAGGTATAGACATTTGAGTTACACGGCGACGTCCTTCAATTAAGAAGACGGAAGTTTTAATTATTGCATTTGGCTATTTCATCACCTTGTAACATTTCCGCAGCATCAATCTTTTTACAGTTGGACGTAAATTATTTTCCGATTTACTAATTTGCAAAATTTTGGCATGAATATCGTGAGTTGTTTATGAATTTTGTAATGTCATCTATAGACATATTCAACCGCACAATCTCTTAGAGGTAGGTAAATTGCAATATCTGTTACTGACAGATTTTTTACGTAACTAATACCTATTGGAGTTGAAATAATATTATATAAATCAATATTTTAAAATTTTCTTGAAATTGTGAACCAATGTGATTCAGTGTGATATTCGATTAAAAAGTGTTAAATAATAATGAAATCATAGAAAAAGAGAAACAAACAAAGAGTTAATTACTAAAGCAAAGTTTTTAAAATTATGGCTATCAAGATAATTACAGCGACCTCGAAATTTTCAACTGTTAAAATTAATTAATTTGCAAATGAGAGTAGGCAGGAAAAATAATTACCCAGAAAATACCTTATTCTGTATGAAGCTTATTTTTAAACCAAATATAAATTACAAGAATTAAAACAAAAAGAAATCATAAAGAGCTCCACTTGTATTTAAATTGTAGGTTCATAATAACATTTTTTAATTATTAATAAAAAGTGAACAATGAAAGCTTTCCCATGCCATTGTATGCTATCACGGTTGACAATAAAAATAATAAAAATAGACATTGAATTATTGTAATCTCCGTGTTGACATTACGTAATTGCAATATTTATACTTAAAACTTGTTTTTTCTTAATTTGTTACATAAAACTACGCATTGTTTTGCTGTGTAGTTGCGGTTAAACTGGTTTTAGAAAGAATGTTTTAATTAATGCAAAAGCTTGGCCAAGATAAAATTTCTATTGTATTGTGCTAATCTGCGTTTGTTTGTTTCCCAAAAAATGATCCAATCCAATACGGCGACATCGCATCGGCGCTAATTAAAAAATTGTGTGCAATTTATGTACCTATGTGTGAATTGGCAAATATTAAGCATTCATTAACATGGCAAAAATAGAATTTCACTCGTTAAACCAAAAAAATGTAGAATAAACAACCATTAGTACTACATCAAGAGATAATGATATAAATATAATGGCTCTATTACCTTCACATACTACATGAATGCCTGCCTGCTTTTCTCAGGTTAAACTCAAGTTCACGGTTTATTAACATAAAACAATTCCGCTAAATTATTTAGCGGTTGAGTGGTTTTCGCTGTTTGGTGCCGAAACTTTTATTTTTGCAAATTATAAAACAATAATAATTAGAATATTTGTGAGGAAACACGAGGAAGAAATAAAGCACCTGTAATGAGTTCGAAAGTCCAATGACTCGAACCAAGCTGCGTTTCTAAAATAAACCAAGAAACTGGCAAACCCACATTAACCCACTCCTGAAACAGCAACGACAAACACGTCTAACTGCCCACCCATAACTTTTTAATAAGAACAAAACACCAATGTAAACAAAATTGGAAAACCAAAATTTTGCCACCACGTTGAAAAATTTGCAAAGGTTATCGTACGTGAAAGGTTAAATGGTTAACATTAATGGCATATGACCTCTTCGAACTACGGCCCAAATTATCGTTATTATTATCAGAGTCAGACAAAACCACATCATACAAACATTTTGTGACAGTTTATACTACAACTTTATGAGTAAATATTTTTTTCGTTTGCGTAATTGTTATCCATGTTATTATTATGACGGATACAAACATTTCCACGATTTAAACAAATTAGTTCGTTAAAAATGTATTGCAAATACCAGCTTATCTATTGCTTTAAAATAATATTATTTTACTGTTCCAATATGGTGGATGAAAGTTTTACTTTGACGTTGTGGAAAATCTGAGTATGCACAATTTTTTTGAGATATTTAAAAATTAAAACTAAGGAATTGTTGGCTTTTGAGCAGATTCTGGGTATTACCGAAATAAAAACTATAAACTCAAAAAAAAACTATATCAACAAATAGCAATCCCTATGGATAGTAGGGTATACTATGAACATAGTTATTAACAATTTCTTGAAAGTACACATGTAAATATTTCGACGAATTCTTGAAATTATCGATATCCTAAATATCAATATTGGACATCACATAATTACAGTTAAATGTTGATTATCCAGAGGTTAGTTATCCCTGGGGTCGGGTTACTGTGGTTCTCTGTACATAGTACAAATTTCATTTTTAAAAATATTAATTTATAGTTAAATATAGAAAAAAACTGAACTGTGACGTAAGACTGACTTCTTTGACGTTTTAATACAATAAAACGGAAATTGGATTACTTGTATTTTTCATTACTTAAATCAAGCGCGGATCCACGAGGGGGTGATGGGGCTAATTACCTCCCTTCTGCGAGGTACCTGTGTACCTTTAGTTTAAGGTGGAGTGACCTTGGAACATTAAAAATTTTCACAAGTTACAACACACCACCCTGGTAATTCAATTACTCTTCCACAACCTAGAACCGAGGAGAACAAGTCCAGAATTTTCACTTTTGACTTATTGTTAGCTAACCTGGAGTGCGAGGAGGCGATATAGCCATTTATTGTATTAGGGCGCTAAGAGTAAAAGAAATGGGTGTGTGACCAGGGGTATGGGGGTTATGGAATATCCTCCAGCTGTAAGAAAGTAACAAAACAATTCTCAAAATCGAATTTTGTAAAATCGACTTGTGCTTACTTACAGCTGGGGGGTATTCCATACCCCCTCCCCCCAGAGCTACCGGTTCCTTGGGTACTTTTTTGGAGATAAATGACGCTCGTAAGCGTCATAGTCCTATATTGTAGGGCACCAAAAATAAAATGCAAAGCAATGGTTGTAAGGAATGGATATGGATGATGGAATACCCCCCCCCCCCCAATAGAAGGAAAGGAAAGCAGACTCGCCTCCCACCTCCGAAAAATTTTATTATCGCAAGAATAACTTACATTGTACCTACATAATTTAATTCAACATATTGTGGTGTTTCAAACGGGTTAAAGACTCGGATTGTAAACATTAAAATCAAATAAGGATGAAAAATGATAAACCGCAGGTGTTGAGGAAAAATTCCGTTAACATGAGCCAAAAATGTTACAAATAACACACTTTTACACTATTTTGATTGTTGTCCTGTATCCTGCATCATGAAATTTGTGCGGATACAGTGACAGTTTAAGTGAGCCTGGAAGAGAGGAGTTAATATCTGCGGAATTCGAATTTGGAGCGCAAAAGTCCACCTACAAATTTACGAAGTTTGATAAGAATTTTGGAAATTTGGTTTTTTGAAGGCTTGCGACGTCATTCTTGTAGAACGGACGTTGTTCCTAGTCCATCGAGAGAATTGAAGTTTTGCAATTGCTTGGCGAGAGAAATTGAATTTGGTTTCAAGACCAAAATTGCGAGTATTTTGGAAAAGTTGGCCGGTTGAAGAGAACGGGCGGATTACAACGACTACACAACAGCACAGGTACCAAGATTTGGTTGAATTCAAAGGATGAATTTTCGATTTAAGAAGGACGAACAAACTGCATCTGCTACCAGCATTCGTCGTGGAGGTAAGAAAAACAAGCGAAACCCAGCAGTTCTCAAACAGTTAGTTGTAAAGTTTTGTATCCGAACATTATTTTATTTGTACATGATTGAATTTTGCTACACATTATAATAACACCTATGAGAACTTCGAATTGAAATTCAGCGATAAATTTCAACATAAATGTAATTGTGATTCGAAGCAATTTGACATTAAAACACGAACGGCTCAGGAGTCAGGACAAGAATTTGTTGTCCCAAACTAAACTATTTTCAATACCTTTTTGCTTCATTAAAATTAATTTTGAACAACAGCGACCGAATCTTTTATTGTGAGTTGGACCCAAACCTGAGTGGAGTCATCTCTATGCTCTCCGGCAAAATAGCGACCGAAACTTAAGCTTGGTTTTGTTTATAACATTACAATATATTTTTCAAATTTATAATCCAAGTTTAGATTTTGGTAATAATTCGCTTTAAAAAATATTTTTTCAAGAAATTCTCATTCTAAATAATTTTTTTCCAAAAAGAACCAAAAATTATCATTATATTTAGTAAAAATTTTCATTGAATCAATGAATTAATTCATTGTATTTATAAATTTGTGTATTATAATAAAAAAATGTGTATATTTATTAAATAAAAGGAATAAGTAAAAAAAAGAAAATGGAGCTATGACCGGGAGTCTGGGGGTATGGAATACCTTCCAGCTGTAAGAAAGTAACAAGACGTCTTTTCAAAATTGGAAACTGGAATATTCCTCAGACAGACAGGAAATGTTTTTGAGGTATATCACTTACATTCAAGGGCGGATCCAGGGGGCTATGGGGGCTATCGCCCCCCCTATCATTTTTGTTTTTCTTTTAAATCTTGTAAAAGCTGCTGGATCCGCCCCTGCTTACATTTATTTAGTTTTATCATATTATTTGTGCATTTGAATTTTAGCGTCCCCCCAATACTTATTCTGGGTAAAAAGAGATTCATTGTATTTTATATTTGATACTAAAAGGATAATCTATTTTACAGTAATAAAGATTTTTTTGGATATCGTCGTTGCGCCTTTAAAACCCGACATGTGCACATTTTGAGCAAAATGCGTTAAGTACAGATTTCGATTAAGGGTTTCAAGCCGGACATTTCCATAAAAGAAATTTCTTTTTTTTCTGTAAAATAGTTGTTTAATGAAGGTAAATCAAAAAGCGCTACTATGTGTAAATAATAAAATGTGTGTCTTCTAAATACGCTATGACGCAACTTAAATCAGCTATGTGCACTAAATTTATTAATAAAACAAATTATAAGATTCATATAATTTCGTTTTTAATTATAATGCTATTAAATTGTCAATTAGGCCGTATAAAACGTAAAATTATACGTGGAGTCTGTACTTCAAACAGAAACAAAACAAATCAGTTTATACCTTCTCCTGAACAATTTACTAAAATGCACATGTCGGGTTTTGCAGGCGCAACGACGATATGCATTATGCCCAGGCCCGGACTGGCTAGGTCGGTTAGTCGGCGATCGCCGAGAGCTTCTCGACCCAAGGGAGCTCCAAAGGGGCCTTAAAAAGTGGTTTATACTTGGGGTAAAAGTGGTTTGTATTTTTTATATAACTTCCAAGTGTCAAAATAGCGGAAAATGTGACATTCAAAAATCTCCCCTCTTGGTAAGAGCATCTCCTCAGTTTTTAGCCGAGGGCCCCCAAAGGAGCCAGTCCGGACATGATTATGCCGATAACACACAGGAATAAAAAGTTATACCAAGATAACTACTGACATGCGTGCATAAACCCATCAGCTTTATGGTAGTTCGGAAACTAAAGAAGTACATTTGAAAAATTAAAAAGTTCAGAGAATTGTATAATAAGGGACTGCAAATTGAGATAAATGTTGGGTTAGGTAAAAAAAAATAAACATCATTAGCACGAATTGGAACATCGTGGAATTAAATAAATTAGGACAGTGACCGAAGTAAGTTTATTAAAAGCTTCACTACGGGTGAATATAAAAAAAGACCAAGTGGGCTGTCGCGTGAATTTCATTGTATTCCATACTTTTGCTGCTACGTAACCGACTACCAGCATGGTTCTTGCTTCTTGAAAAGGCACAAACACATATACACTTTTTAAAAGTGACTTCTTTTCCTAAATATCTTTTGGTACCTGGAGCAATCTCTGCGTTGTTCCAACCTTAAATCTGGAACTAACTTTAGCTATGTACCAGCACTATGATATTGATATGATATTTAACAATTACTACTTTCAATTTTAATTGTGGAATGCTATGAGGAGTCTAAAGAGATTGTATTAGATAGTTCATCTGGTCTTTTAGTCATCGCCATATGGCTGGCTGTATAGACTCTCACCTAGATGACTGTTTTAATTTCCCAAACTAACAATAACTAAGGTGCATTTTTGTTCAATGTTCAAAGATTTAACTCGAATCAACAGTTTCCCCTTGAGTAAAAGGAGGTGAGTCAATTCCTTGGACTCGTATACATCAGCAGCTATCGGAATTCGGAACTTAATTTGATCTTTGTTTAGAATGGCACGATGGATAACATGACTTCTATCACCCCCTTGAACACCGTCCCGTTATTTGAAACTGAGTGTGGCTTTAAATTACGTTTTATCTCGAGTTTTATTTGAAAAACTGGTGTCCTGGTATTGCGAAGAGAATAAAGCCCTTGTGAGCCTCCTACGAACATCAGGTAGGCTCTTGGGTAGTGGCACTAAAATACTAAAAATGAGAATTTTTGTGTTATAGTGTGCTATGAGAGAAGCAAAAGTTTTATAACCTCACATTTAACAGAAAAAAATATGACAAGAAACCTTGTAGTTTTAATACCAAGGAACTACTCTGTTATATTTAGAGGATGCTTAGGACGCTAGGAGGCTAGGACTAATACAATAGGAATGATGTTCTAAATAAAAGCAACAAAAGTGTCTGGAATTCCTTTCCGGAAAGTTGCATCAGAAATCCTCGAAAGGATAAATTATTTTGTGGAATTAAATCGTTTGTGCAGGTATTAAAACAAGTGGAAAAACCAATAGATAGGAGCAAAGAACATCTTGAATAATTTCCAAGTTTAAATTATACCTAATCATTTTGTTTGTTGATATAATTAGCAAACAAAGTTGAATTGTAATTATTTACATGCCATGGGGAATTTTCCAAATATTTGATAAATAGATCGTTCTTAGAACAAAAAGCAGGAAATATAGTAAGCATTTCTGCTACTAGTAAACATAATATTATAGTTAATTTAGTGGATAGCGCTTTTAAAATATCAGAAGCACTGACCGAATGACGTAATAAAAGAATGCTAAAAGTGAATCACTTCAATTTTTTGTCAGCATCGGTATACCTATAAGATTTTCTAAACAAACCTCAAGAATTTTGATGATTCACTAGTTTTTCAAAAAACATGGTTAGCTATCTCGAAATTGAACGCTATTCCTCCTCTTACAATTTACATGGAGGAAGCCCAGTTAAATGGACGAAATTTTTCGGTAGAAGATATGACATGGACTGAGCAAAAATTGGCAAAAAGTAAAGGAGACTTTAAAGTAAAATAAATTTATAATGTTAGAATTTAATTGGTGTAAATTACGGAAATGAACTGGAAGAAGACGCCAGCTTAATAACATGAAATATAATAAAAAGAAGACATTTTTAATTATCGTCACGACTTGAAAACTGTAACGATATAATGAAAAAAAAAGCAATCACGAAGAAAATACTCATCATCAATCAGATTGATCAATTTAAAAGAATAGACGTGTCTACACAAAACGGTTTTCAAGTGCTTAGTGACCTAGTTAAAAAATTTGCCAAAAAATAAACGTAATTAATAAATAAATTAATGCAAAATTAAACGAAATAAACCACATAACATTGTTCGTACTTGAATAATGTAATGAATTATTTATGAAATGCAAATAGGAGCGTATTTATGTATCTATTCATTGTGAGTGCGACGTCCTGTGCCTCCAGGCAATCATGACGAGTTCTCTTTAAATAAATAAGTTTCGAGCATACATATATTTAACGTTTCCGCGTCTCGTTTAAAATCGTTTGCTTATATTACAAAATAGAAAACATTATCAAAATGCAATTATAAATGCCATTAAAGTCAATGACTCGACTCACCTCCATCACCAATTAGGCGCATCTGCACCAATGCAGGATCTTCATTATGCTCTTCTAAAACGGTATCGTCGGTTAATGTCAGGTCCTGTAACAAGAAAATACATTAATTAACCAACTTTTCCGATCGTTCATATTAGACTTTTATTAATTCCTTAATTACTAGTATTTATTTCAAACAAACGAAAATTATTGAAATAAAAACCCCCAACACCCGTCGATGGACGACCTAAAAGTTGATGAAATTTAATCAACAATGAGCATGGAAAAAAATCGATTGACCTACATTTCAATTATTAATCTTACAGAAGTCAGCAATCATTTAAGCGTGGTCGAATCACAATACGATAATATTTCAAATAATTACACCTTAATAATCTATTCACATCGTAAATTTATTATTATTATGATCCTGCTCGACAGCATTCGTAATTGAATTCAATGCGAAATAAAAGATACTCTCCCTTTTTGTGTTTTCCGTACCCACATAAATTTTTATATCGGTTTTCCTTTCAGGGGCTGTTGTTCCAAAATTTCATCAGGATAGGGGGGGAACAAAATAACATTGTGTTTGTTTATCAGCGTTGATGGATTGGTTTTCTTTTTTTAACTTAAAAATTTATGTTGCAGCTAAAATTATAATATAAAAAATGCAAAAGAAATTGTTTTGTGTCGTCAGTTGAGGACATCATCCTCAACGAAGTATGTTTTCAGATAAAAAATGAACGTTCTATTTTCTCTTGGCTCGAGTTTAATCCTATTTTTAATAATCTAGATACTTGTTATAAATAATGTTCTTGCATTTTTAACCAAGTCCTTGACTTTTCTGGTTCACCAGAGTTAAATTTCCCGCCAAAATCAGAATAATTGTTTTCGTTACAAACACTGTAATTTTTCATAAATTACGTTGGTAGGATTTTGGGATTATGTTCGGTCTTGACTCATTTATAGTGAAAGCCATCCTCGTTCGAGATTTCACGTTTAGCAAAAATACGGTTTGGAACGCTCCTGTGATAAATTAAAAACGTGATGTGTGGTAACTCGTAATAACACAAAAAATGTAACAGTTTTGGCAGTAGCAAACGAAAATGTTTTCTAAATTCAGAAAAAGGAAGGACTAACAATTATTTTCGATTATTGATCAGGAATTCAAATGAAGCCACTACTATAATAATTATAAGGTTTGAAACGAACCAACAAAGGATCAAACAATCGTCCAAAGATAAAAATAAATACTTCTATTGGATGGTGGAAGCAGATAAGTAGCAATAGCGGTTACCATTCACGCTTCATTTGCTTTTTGCTCTTCAATCTAAATTTCTATTTTAATGGAAATCTCAAAGTAAAACAAGAAATATTTGAGAAAAGTTTTTATATAAATTAGATTTGTTATAGGTAGCTAAAAAGTAATAGTGTTTATAAGAAAGTTTTAAAGTGCAAAATTTGCAATGTAACTTTACCACACGCGTCAACTTTCCAACTATCCCCATTAGATAAAAGTTTTCCTAAGAAACTTTTACGTTTAAAACAAACTTTTCTAAGTTTAACTCCTTAATGAATTCACCAAGTTAAACTTCAATTCAGAAACTTTAAAAGGATGCAATTATTTTCTTCTTTTCGTGTTATTCAAAACTTTTAGATTTATTTTTATTCGCAAACCATAAAAACGTCAAGAGAGCGCTTAACTATAGATCTTTTTCATTTAATTTTTTCATGATTCGTGAATGTAAACTTTGGCTAAATTTAAGTTTATGTTGTAAACATACTTTTCTATATCAAACTCAACGAATTTGGCTTCAAAAATATTTTTGTTTGCTTATTTAGAACCAAATAACCATAATCATGCGGAAACGAGAAATATTCAATCATAAACACATCATCGCAAATATAATTCATAGAATATCAATAATATGACCTACAGATTAACGTGGAATGCGAACCACGGAACAAATAATTCAGAAGGGCCCAGGATTCGAACTAACGACTATCAAATTAGCAGTTTAATTTCTACGTCCCCAGTGGTTATTTTTTATATCCACGTTCAAAATCAATTTTACCATCATTATTCAAAATTTGAACAAACGCTAAATCGTCATTTCATTACTATTCAACACATAATTAAAAACTCAGGACAGTTTACATCCATTTTGATAAATTTGTTTTAAAAATGCTATGAATGCATAAAAAAAGTTAAATTTAAACATCACTCAGCAAATTGAGAGCTTTTAAAATTTGGGATTCAAATTACTTTATCGAATAAGTATACAAAAGCAAACTCCCATTTGATCATTGTTTACAAACATTCCATAATGATCATTAAAATCTTTTATCAAATTTAAGCAAATTAGCTTATTTCCAAATTGATTTTACTCTATCCACAACGAGGGTTTCCATCTTCCACGACCAGATTCTCCATTTTAATTTTTCTTTTCAATTTTCACGAAAAATAGAAAATGGAATAAGCGCTTTAAAAATGTGATCAAATCAACTTCATCATTTAAGACATTTTCCTCAAAATTTATTTGCCAAAAAACGAGAAACTGGCGTATTCCGTACCCAGTCGCGAGTATACAACAAAACGACATTTCTATACTACCTGAAAAGTTTTTATACAGAAACTTTTTTTACTTATGGATGTAGTAAACTTATAAATCTTGAACCAGGGCCTCAAACCATTTAGTTCCGCTTCTGGTCTCTTTCTGTTCGTAACGCACCCTCATGATAATATAACTAAAAATAATTTGTTGTACCACGACGCACCCTCATACTTCTGATTCGTTCTTTAATTATTAACAACCCAAATAAAATTTACGCGCCTCTGAATCGAATTATAACTAATTTCTCATTAATAGTCTAAGAGCTAGTGACAGTTTTCATCTATGATTTCGGGAGTCGTGTAAATTTTATGGCTTATAGATAGATATCCCCTAAATACAAAACCGAAAATGACAGACACTGTTCTGGTCGGATAGAAGAGTAATTAATGTTTACAATCGTAAGAATTTGTAAAGCGGCGCGGAGACTAAGGGGTGGTGAAGAGGTATTATTAAGGGTACACACCACCAATAAGCCGCCCTTATCTACTTATTGTCTATATAATAAGTGAATAAACACTTCCAGATGAACAATTATTTATATTGAAAAAACCATATGAACGGCGATGATAATGATAAACTGAACTTGACGTAGTGACCAGAGATAAATTAATTAATTGTAAGTCAAGTAGATAATAAAAATTGATTGTAAACATGGAAATTTATTACTTTGTAAGAAATCTATTTTTATTCGACCGTAATGCAATCGTCGCGATCAATTTAAACGAGCAGCATACCGGCGGGAAACGATAAAGGAATTTCGCAATTTTTTATAATATAAAATCAATTCGATAGCAACAGGCAGAATTTGATACAAATCGACTGTGTGTACTACGATCAATCAAAAATATATTTTATATATGGAGAGAATAAACAACTCGAACAGTGGTTAAGGTCGTGGAATACCGCTCACGCAAAGCACGAGCTTATTAGGGAATTGTTGATAATGAGTTTTTGACAGTGACAAATTAAATACTTTCGTATAAAGTTTGTAAAACTTACAAGCTTACAACATAAAAGATTAATTATAAAAGCTTGTACTGATATAAAGAGAACAAAACCGGAATTTATATCTTTTAAATTGTGAAAGAAAATTCCTTGCAGAGAAAATTGTTTTTATCTGTTTCGGTTCAAGTTTCTTGAAGATTGATGATCAGATTTAAAAATTCTCTGCACGAGTGTTACTTAAAAACTAAAAATTTTTTCCTTATACTTTCCATGGTTATTAGGAAGAATTTTTCCAAAATCTTGGCAATTTCCTAATGTTTAACTTGTAAATCTTTTTTCCTATCGATTTTTCGTTAATAACCTCAGTGGCGTCCCAGATATTCTTCCTTTGGACCGTTTATGCTAAAGGATTCTTCAGTGCTACCTTGGTAGAATACAATAATAAATCCAGTCATTTTATAAAGTAAAGGTCAAACCATCATCAATCAAATCATCGTCTTTTTATTATTAAATAAATATCGTCGATTAAGTGGAAGTCAAGAAACTAAAATATTGCAGAATACCAATAGAAACAACATTAAGTGACCTCTGTAATATACGATAAGATTAAAGATTGATACAATTACACCATCATCTTGAACTATAAATTTTCGGGTTATAGATCATTAAAGTACTGCACTACCTAATAAACGGTGACCTACACAAGCTGATTTCGTGGACACATTTTATTGGTCGCATGTTAAAAGCTATAAAAAAAATATTTTTGAAAAGCGTCGTTTCTTAAAATAAAACAATTATCGTCTTCTTGTTTGAAGTATAAAATATTTAAACAACTTTAAAATAGATTCAGGTCATCAACTGTGTGTGATTTTAAACGCTCGTCAAGGCTGCATAAAATTAGGAAAATTACTGCTCGAAAAACAAAAATGACGGACATGAAATGGCATAAACTTTATTATAAAAGTGGAATGATAATTTGACTAATTTTTCAAAATTTTAATCAACATGAAAAATGGAAAATTTGCGTGCAACCCTTTTCTTATTTTTTAATTTATGCAAATCGTGAAGTAGTTAGAATTTTTCTCACCACCACTCACGATTTTGCAAACCTTTTTTTCTTACAAAATTATTATTACATAAAGGTGCGAAAGTGTTTATCAAATCTTCAAGGATGATTTAATTATGCTAGTTTTTACACGTGAATAAAAAAGAAACACGTTTTACATCATAACGATCAATAAAATAATTTTAGAAAAAACCCATAAAATCGTGAACAGATACATGAGGTAAATATGGTATCGCATACTTCATCAGTCATCCTTGAAGACCTCGACCAATTTTAACATACAATTATTAATTTATTTAAAAAGCAACATAATAAAACAGAAAAGATATAAACAAACTCTCATTTTTTTTCTCATCTCTAATCTATTGATTGTAAACATCAAAAATAACTTCGTAAATCATAAACGCATTAACGATAAATTATAACAAACTACATACACCAGATCCGCATCGTGCAGACTTACGCAAGTTTCGTCATCGGTATAATCATAATTGCAAAATAACGAATAAAATTATCGTTTTAATTCGATTGGATTCATCTTTTGATGTGCTAAATCATCCTTGTAACTTTTTTCACTTTTAGTATTGACAACGAAATTAATAAAAATTCTTAATTAAGAGTGGGTATAGTTAGGTATAATAAAAATTTTAAGATTCATCTTTCGTTATTTTATTTATATGGAGTTTTGTCCTATCTACGTCAAGTCAATTATTTCAGAATTATGACAAAAGTGGAATCTCCCCTTGTATATTATGTAAATTAGCAAAAGGGAGCAAAAAAATTTGAACTGGAAATAATGGAAAAAAAAGCATCATGAACAAAATAATACAATTTTTTGAATTGGAATTGACTCCGTGAAGTTTGGTTCAACTGGATAGTGGAAAGTGTTGACATTGCAAAAGGATTGACATAATGATAAACAACATTCTTAAGACGAAAAAATAGAATAAAGACAAAATCTCCCAAAAAGAAAACGACTAACCCCAGCTGAAGGGATGCTTGTCATTAAAACTCAACATAAACAATACGAAATACAATATGATCATAAGTTATCGTGTGGTCAAAATATAGCATTGGATTGAGGGTGCAGTTGATGGGTAGAGTAGTAGCAACCAAAGAAAAAAGGTGGAGCTAATGCGCAGAAACCAAAACTAGTACAGTCGTGTTTATGTTGGTATTAATTGGTGGAATTGGGTGTCACGCGATCTCTACTGCGCCGGATTTTGACTACGCCTTTTCTTCTTTAGTTGGTAGTATACTCTACTATGCTTTGAGTAGATAAAGTCAATTCCCCGAAAGGATCTGAGCTTCCTTTCCGATTCCATTTGTTTTACACCCCTCTCAAAAATACACAATAGTGGTAGAGCCAAGCAAGCTATCGTTCGAATTACACCCGGGATAAGACCACCCCCACGTGAGTTTCAACTCGAACCATCTGGTTCAGTGATGCACTCTTGAACACCCCTAGAAATTTACATTGCAAATCGCAAGTTTAAGCTAGCGCTTAGGAGTCTTCTAGGGTCTTGGCCTTCAACGTACCACAGCAAGGTAAGTTCCCCTTAGATGTCCTTTTATTTGTTTTCCTTCTGTGCCGGGCTACTGTACCATGTTCCTCAAGATTGCCGGGTCTCACTTTTAACTCATGTTGGCACATGAGGTGAGTCGAGGTCTCGATTTGTGTGGGTTAAGGCCGTTTGGCTCTTGGGTCTTCTACTGAACATGGACAGAAGTTATACCACTCCAATAACATGTCATATTCCAAATTAATGAAGTAGGTACTTGACTAGCTAAATTACTTCTAAATTTCCGTGGTTATTATTTTTTTTTTATTTTTATTAATTTTATTAGGCAATATTAAAATACATAAGAGACGGTCGGAGCATGGTGGTCGAATAAGTTGACTATGAACGCTAAATGCCAGGTTCGAATCCGGGTGAAGTAAGAACTTTATTCTGGCCGTCTCTCTGGTCCTCCAGGTTGGGGGTTCTACGTCGGGCTTGCTCCTCGTCTAGGTAAAAAATGTAAAATGCTAACAAACCAAACACCAATTCGCAAGGTTGGTAGTTGGGCTCGGATAACGTTGTAATGCGTTAAAAACCGATTATATCATATTAAAATACATAAAATACATTTTAGTACATATTACCTAAAAGGGTGAAGGGTCAGCAAGGCTGTTTTTCACCTAAACCCTCTATATAGTTTGACCATCAACCTCGCTTTGAACGACTCAACATTCCGAGACGCCGAGTATATGTCAGCATATTTGTTAAAAATATGTGACGCTAAGAATTGGAATGAACCTTCGAATTTGGAACCATGGTGTTGTGGAACCGACAGAAGCGAATTGGAGCGAAGATCTCGGTTATGTACTTCCGACCTTCTGATGAGGAGATCCTTCAGATATCCTGGTTGACCAAACTTTAATATTTTGAAAATCAGCACTGCAAAGCGGAATTTGAAACGATTATCCAGTTTCATTATTCCTTGGGCGGAATAATGAGGGGTAACATGGTCCCTATACCCGACGTCATAAGCAAAGCGGAGACAAGCATTTTGCAGGACTTGGAGCTTATTTCTAAGTTCGTCCGTCAGATTTCCATAGTATACAGTGATACAGTAATCGACATGGCATAGTACCAGACTCTCGACAATTCTCCATTTTACCACGGACGACAGGAAGTTCTTGTATCTATAGATAGTCTTAAGCTTGAAATAGCATGTCCTGACGATCTTCTTGACATGAGCAGAAAAAGACAAATATCTATCCCATTATCACTCCAAGGTTTTTTACTTCGGTGCACCACTTCACTACGCACCCGTTAACATGTACGTCGGTATGTTTAGCTTCCTCTGCTGTCTGGCAGTGATGAGGACCGCCCATACACATTGTAAAAGTTTTGGACGGGTTTAGCAGTAGCCCATTTTTTATACACCAACGTTGTATCAATGACAAGACAAAGTTCATTTCGTTGATAATACGATTTATGTCGAATGGTGAGCCAGATATGTAAATCTGTATATCATCGGCATACATATGGAAGAAGCAGAAATCAGGTAAAATTTTCGGAAAATCCGCAGTGAAGATTATAAATAATAATGGCCCAGCTACCTTGAGGAACTCCACGTCTGTTTTTCCTTTCATCGGATACCTTACCATTCAGCTTGACCCTCTGGGTACGGTTTGTAAGGTAATAAGGTTGGTAATAAGGTTGGTGAGGCCTGAAGGCCGCAATGGTACTCTTTTTAGGTTTGTAATAAATGAACCAACCAATCCTAATTGAGTTACGGACCGAACGTTTTGAACAAATCTAGAAATATCTTATGATGATAATAATAAATATTTAATAAACTTAAAAAAAAATAGATAATAAACTAATGATTCACCATTTCTATAAGGAGTAGGCCCAGGCTCAAAGGATTCATTACGGCCATTGACAGTATGATAGCTATGTCACTGCATTCTCTCTATACACAATATGATTAATCAGAACGCCACCCAAGTTGTGCAATGTTTACAATTTGTTTGCCGTAATGGTGATGAAGACAATTTTGTGCGTGTTTGTTGTTTTTTTTTTGTGGCGATTAAAAACCACCAACAGTTTTCAGGGAAATATTTTATTTAATTAAATCTCCTGTTACAATTGAAGCAAAACCTGACACTTGAAAAATGTGTAGCTTTTTTATAAGACCCCTGTCGATCAGTCTATGATTCACAACTTTTGAGTGGTGATCCATCAATTATTATCAGCGTGATTGGATTCTTCACAGTGGTGGTGCTTTTACTTATTTTGTCCGATTGTTATGTTCTTCAGCCAGTTTTTACCAAATTACTCTGCTTTTTGGAATGGTATGATAGAGTAGGTTTGAATGATTTCTCTCATCTCCCTTTATGACATTCCATGCATTTTTGGAAAACTGTAATTTCCTGATCTGCTGCACTAAGCTTTTCTTGGTCGGTACGCCCAAAAGAATTCCGCACTAAGCTAGAATTTGTTTTTGAGTCTGTTTTACCATAACGTTTTTGGTAGTCAAGAAAACGAACCAAGTAAGAACGGCAGGACTATCGATAATTTAAACCGCATATTTAGAAGATTTGGTTGTTTCCCATCTTCAAATCCATCATGCCTAATAACGGACAGTTTTAGAATTCTTTAGCTCTACCTGGCATACAATTATTTAAACAACGAACCATAAATTTTCAGGATGGCCCGAAAGAATTAAGATAAGGAATGGGACAAATTGAAAAGAAAATTGAAAATTGACACATTTCTTAGCATTGCGCACCCTGCACCTTATATAAGGAAATTCTCGATCTGTGTCAATATAAATAACTTCGAATTTGATTATTAAAATTTGTTGGTTTGACAGATTGATGCGAAAATGTTTGTAACACAAATTGATCAGTATCTATGGCCACTGCCTCGATGTCCTTTCTGTTGTTCATGGGCAACTAGGTTGCCAGTATGGCTTTGAAACCATGGTCACTCATTGGGTAATCTCAATTAATAGTGTGGCTGTTGTTAGTATTGGTTGTTGGTAGAAATTTAGCTTCGCCCACCCTCAATATTAGAAGGAGTTTCTATTATTGTAACGCACGGAACGGACAGTTCAACTTAACTATTAAAAATATCTCTGAGCCTCACACATCTCCCAAACCGGGATCTTAAAAATTGTAAATCTACGAGATAGATCAACTTATTAAAAATATCTCTGAGCAACACACACACCTCCCCAACCTGGATATTAGAAAATGTGAATCTCTGAGACAGTTCAATTTATTAAAAATATACCCCTAGGCCAATAAATAATCTAAATCGGGATATTTAAGCCAACAGAACTCCTAAACTGTGATATTAGCTTCATATTCACTCCTATGTGATGCTGTGCGCTCCTAGCTACGGCATAGCATATCCTTGTGTACGAAAAATTCAATTTTTTCTAAGTAGCAAATTGCATAGGCATGAACTGCAGAAAAATTACTTCTACATTACCTACCCAGTGCATCTTCTTGAGAAGAATTGATCGAGGTCGGCACTGAAGCATTGACTAAACACCCCGGCAGTGATCCTACACTCCTAGCCATGTCCCGTTCCTAGTAGTTAAGTAAACTACACGCATCGTCAATAGAATGTGCCAATATGGTCTAGATTTTTGACAATACAATTTCCATAGCTGATAACGAATTTTTAGAAACGATCAAAACTTGGAGTGCTAGTAAGTACGTTGATTGCTGGAATATCGAAGTACCCGATTCGATTCTGATGGGTGAAGTAAAAACTTTATTCTGGCAGTCTCCTCTCAAGAGGCAATGGTAAACCACTGACAGAAAATATTTTTTTAAATGGATGTATATTATATTTCCTGTAACTTATGTGACACTGTAATTCCCCCTATGTGTACGATAATATCTGATGATGATAGGGGTGGAAAAAATATTTCTATATAAGTTGTTACTGCCTAAACGTTAACAAGGACCCACTGTTCAACGTGGAATCCAAACCACGACACACGTGATGAGAATATGCACTACACCTGTAGAAATTTTTGTTTGTTATAAATAATAGAGAAACATAATAATGTGGAAATTACACGTCGAGATAAAGCACTTCAATTGATGATAACTAAACCAACACTCGAATTTCTATTTTTGGATTAATCACAAATACATACTTGAAATACATCTTGTTATTATAAAATTATATCGATTACACCTCGCGCAATTTACTACTTAAAATATGTGGAGCATAATATCGACTCCTCGACCTTTACTGTTGTTTATTTATGCATATTTTTTCATAGATATTGTTTTTACGTTGTTGTTATCTTTATCAGGGATTACTAATGAAAACGTCTGAAGACATTAAAAAATCGGTTCCTAAATGTAATAATAATAATAATTAACTGGAGATAATTTTTCAAATTGAAAATGAAAATGGTATAATCTGCAACGAGCGAGAAAATTGCATTTTATTTCTAAACGCGTGCTCCACCTTATTTTTCATTTTCCAATATGCAATATAGGAATACAGTAGAGACATCTACGATTCAGGCCAAAAGAAAATAAAACAGCTACACAATATCACGATCATGGTGGAACGTGAGTATCATTTTGGAGCATGCAACAGTGGATTAATTAAGTTTAAAAATTAAAACGATTATAAAATTATAACAAAGCAATTAAATGCAGACAAACCATGCTGCATGATGTAAAAATAAATAAGTAAATCGTGGGTTTATAAATGCAATTATCATACTCATCAATCATAATCAACATAAAAAAAGTAACATTTAATATCTTTCAAAATGCCATAGGTAGGTGTACAAGTTGTTTTGGTCAATTGACGACAGTATGGAATCCCCAAATTAAAATGTCCAAAAAAACTCGACTGGTTTTCTAGACGAAAAATATGGAACCCATTGTCGGACGCGTAAAAATTCAAAAAACGACCTCGACCTTCGGACGTCTAAACCTTTTTGCTATTCCAACCGAGCATTAAAGTATAACCAACCACCTAATCCATTACTTTTTGTCGAAAGAAATAATAATTTCGAGAGGCAATAATTACCGAAAAAGAAAAACCAAAATTTAATGACCTTGTCCTTGAACAGTCTGGGACGAGGTTGAACCGAACTACATCCTCAAATTTTCACAATAAAACTAGCAGAAACACATTCTCGATAATTTACGATCGAATCCTGAACACACAAAAGTAAAGAGAGGAAAAGTTGAACTTTTATTACTTCGTTTCGTTTGATCATGTTACTTTACATTTAACAAATTTTATTTAAAAAGTTTTATGCGATTGAAAGGAATTGCTTTCCATAATTGAAAAGCCGTAATATTACATCAAGAAGAATCAATTTAATCAAAAATGCCTTTAGGAAAGCAGCATTAACCGAAGTAAACACTACAAATAAAAGGAAAAGGAAGCCCTAAGCCCACCTAGTGATTTATTAGTCAATTAACCCGAATGTATCGATTATGTATTACGTAGTAAAATAAATTTTAATTGGAAAAAGAATTTATAAACTAGGAATTCGCTTCGTTCTGCGTTTGAAAATTATTTTTGATTGAATTAAAGTAATTAAAGATTTTTGAGCACGTAAAGAGAATGTAGGGTAAAGAATTTAATGGTGTAGTTGAAGTTGAGATTTGATGTCCGGCAAAACACAACGTTGAAATAACTTGCATAACTGTTAAGCGGCGAGAATTCCATCCGCGGTGGTAATATTAGTTGGCCATCTTCATCTCCTTCGCAAACCTGTGCAATAGTCTGCTCAACTTGACCTCATGAAATTTTATCCGCTGTGGTAATAATAATCGCTTAAAGCAAGATTATTAACAGTAAACCTAGAAAATATGTAATAAAACAAGTCATCATGTGGAATGTTGTTTTATTGGTTGGATCACCAAAAGTTAATAATTTCCTCTTTCTCAATTATTTCGATCGACTTGGCTTCTTACATAATACATTCCACGCATTCGAATACATAATTTACAAATTCATCAATGGCATTTAATTAATGTTGGTTTCTAAAGCTTAATGGAACATTTCCCTTTTGTTTTGTCATAAATACAAAACTGGAGCAGTAGTGAAAGAGCTTACAGTTTCTACTTTTCAAGCATTAAATTTTTTTAATGGATTGTATTAATCAAAATTCGCAATAGCGAGGAGTATAATTTTCATAAAAGTGATTTCAAACAAGCGTAACATTGATTGATAACTTGAAAATCGATAACCATTAGAGTGTGATTGAACATTCAAAAATTAATACCGCTAAAACTAAAACAAAAGAATTTTTTTAAATATAAGTGCCCATTTCCATTAGATTAACGTTATCTATCCATTGTATATCGTATCATTTCTAGTGAACCATTTAATCCAATTACTCGATGAGTTAATTAAAATTATAGCTACAAATTACCTCAGCTATGCGCTATCCTGAATCATAGTTGAGCGCAATTATCTATCTCTCTATCTCATAACACGCTCACTAACCTGGTTATTGTTTTGAAATTAAAATAAAAGAGAAATGTAACAGTAAAGGTAAATTAGATTAGATTAGACTTATAAGCACATAAGTTGATAAAGTAATTTACTAGTTGCACGCAGTGTGAAAATTAAGTAAAAGATATATTAATATTGCGTGCTGGATACAACTGGGTTCTTATCAAATTCAACATGCGATGATCTATCAACAAATAACCTGGAATAAATATTTAGTACACATTTTATAAAATTTAGTTTGGAACAAATTAACTTCAAGTACTATTCGATATCGTTGGGTTAATGATCGCGTTATCAGTAACGGAGTGGAGTTTGGGAGCTTTCTATAGATTGGAGGAGGTTTATTTATGTTACATTTTACTGGTGCTTTCAAGAAAATAGTAGAAAACGGAAAGTCACAAATAAAGGAATAGCAATTTCAGTGCTCAAAATAACCGATGAAGATGATTCTCACCAATTTTTACTATTTAGTGGTTTTATGGTCTTGGTAGATGGATCATTAAATAGGGAGATGCTATAAGTAATCGTAACAGATCAGATGGCCGATCTAAATAAACATTCTGACGCAACTCTTCGTTTTTCTTAAAATATTGTTAAGACGGCTGTATATGTACATTTAAATTCCGACTTGAAAGTCCCCACTACTTTTTAATGTGTTTGATAGGCGTATACTATTTTATTTGCATAGATGTAGTTACTACATACTATTGTTTCTACATCTCGTTGTTCGTGCTAATATTACATTATTGCTTCGTACGCTTGCGTTTGTCTTTTATAAATCATTTGCACTTTTAGGTATTTCATAGACGTTCGTTATTTTCTCCTTTGCAAGTTTTAAAAAATCAATTATTTTTTATTTTATTTTCTTATAAAGGGTCTGATAATATAATGTCCTATAGTATTTTGCATAAAATTGTCAAGGTTGTGTTACATTTAAACTCGACTACCACACTAGATCAAGCGTAACACATTAGCTTCGCCATATTTTTGGTTATAGATTAATTTATGATCACATAAAAAAAAGGTTGAAACAAATTGAACAATATTTATAACATTATTTAAATATATATGACCAATACAGTAACCGAAATTGTAAATAAATAATAAAAATTAAAAATTTACAGTAGGGGATACCGGGGTTAGTTGACCATAGGGGTTAGTTGACTAATTGCCCAAAATTTCTAAATAATACACTCGATGGCGCTCAGAGTACGATATTCATGTTGTATATGCATGTCATACCTACCATTATTATGAGTTATGGTGATAAAATAGTGCAAGTTGCGTTCTTAAGATTTAGAAAACTGAAAACATCGACGCTAAGTAAATATTTTTATTCTCATTATTTATTAATTATTCTCGTATTTGTAATCTTTGTTGTATTTTCACTTATATTTAGTGAAAATATGCAATGTTGACCATGATTTAAAGGGTTAGTGTGAACTCCGCCAATTCGGCAGGTAGAAAAAAACAAAAAAGTGTGAACTACGCCAAAACCAAAAAGGTCGACAGTAATCTGAAATGTAATCCACGCCAATTTTGGGTGGAGTTAACATACGGGCTTACGGGATTTATTTAGGGAGGGATTTATTAGTAAATTTATATTTAATTAAAAAAGTAATCGTTTGTAACAGTAACCTACCGACGCATCCCTGTTTTTACCAATAATTTTACTTTTAAAAATAACAAAAATTTATTTACTTATAATAGGGGTACCGTAAAAGGAGACTGCTTTTACGAAATCTAACACTAAACTCATTAAAAACATCCCCCGGGGGTGATCCAACTGGGCAAATTGTGGTATTATCAAGGGGTGAATCTAGCTTTTTTTTTCAACTCTGTCCTAGGTGGATATGTTGCCAAAATTGACGCTACGCTCCGCTCCGCTTTGCAGCGCTCCAGAGCCATTTTGGCTTAAAATCCAATAACCATAATCTCCGGCTTATGATATAAATAGTTAACACATTGTTAAATGGCTGTTGGCGGAGTTCACATATTGGATTACTGTCGACCTTTTTGCATTTGGCGGAGTTCACAACACTTTTGGCGGAGTTCACATTACCCCATTACTGTCGACCTTTTTGGTTTTGGCGTAGTTCACACTTTTTTGTTTTTTTCTACCTGCCGAATTGGCGGAGTTCACACTAACCCGGTAAAGTTGGGGGTATAAAAAAATATAGAGGGTGTGCTGGTTGACACGATTGCAACCCTTCTGGTAATCGGAGACAAGATTTCAAAAAATATTCTTAATTAGTAAGAATGTCGTTATCGTCCCTACCAAAGAGAAAACGGGAAACGCGTGGAAAAGTATCTTTTTCTAACTTGTATCGAAAATATCTATTTTTGACTGTTTTTTTCACAATTTTTAATTTTTTAAAATAGTAAACCAAATAATTTTTATACAAAAGTAGTAGGAACGATAGACAGTTATATAGTGAAGGTTGGTACAAAATTTGAAGCAAATCGGTTACATAGAACTTGAGATATCATGTCAACCAGGTTGTAAAATGTTGTTTTGAAGAAAACACGTTTAAAGTTTTAAGCAAAAGTTTCAACCCGTAAAACAAATAATTTTGATACAAAAGTGGTAGGGGCGATAGACAGTTATATAGTGAAAGTTTGTACAAAATTTGAAGTAAATCGGTCAAATGGAACTTGAGATATTATGTCAACCATGTTGAAAAATGTTAAAATGTCATAAAATACATAATTACTACGACCTTCGATAAGTTACTCACTGCTAGGTTCAGTTGCTGCGTCATTAAAGTAGCTAAAACGTGTTAAACTATTGGAATTTTAAAATTTTCTCTTGAAAATTTTCTTAAAGGTCTAAACTTTAAGAATATTATGCAATAAAACAAAACCTTGATTTTTTTTCATTCCAAACCAGAACACGGCCTTAAACGGACGACTAACAAATTAGCGCCAATTCGTTAATGGAATGGAATTCAATGGAATTGTCGCTAATTTGTTAGTCCGTTTCAAGATTAAACGGACGTTGTACACTAATTGGTTAACTTATATGGCGCTTGTATAAACGGTGACGTTTAAGGGTTAATATTATTTATTTCATCCGTTAGGCACTTAAATATCGACACTGAATTGATAAATTTATTAACCAAAAAGCCAGCAGTCTGGCGTAAATCAAACACGGATAGACTACAGAGCGAGAAACCGCGGTTCTAATCCTGATTGCGTCGGATATGTGCTGTGATCTAAAAAGTCCAAAATCGATCTGTGGACTATGGGGAAGGCAACGGGAAACCACCCCATTAACATTTCCCTAGTAAAGTCTTCTTGGCTTAGCCAGGAGGATCGCTAACATCCGAAATCGGATAGGCACCTGAAGAAGAAGAATTAACCAAAATACATAAGTCAACTAACCCCGTTCTCTGGGCTAGTTGACTAACTCTACCTATTATTCTAAATGGGGAAAATAATTTTATCTGGTCAAAATAGAAGCAATCTAATATTTAAAATTAAATTGAGAAAGACATATACGACCTACTCACATATCTAAAATCAAGAAAATATTTTCGGTAAATGTAATAAACATATATAGACCTACTTAAAAAGTTAGTCAACTAGCCCGGTCTCCCCTACTTTTACAAAAAAAAAAAATAATTAAAAAAAAAAAGATTTTAACCCTTGTTACCGAATAAAATAACAACATATATCACCCGGATGGGGTACCCCGACATAATTTTTGCGAATTTATACTTTTTAGGGCTTTTTTCGAGATTGTCAGTGTTTTGTAGGCATTATCACTTGCATTATAAAAAATAAATCACTTGTTTTCAATAAAATCATCCGTTTTTAGGTCAATAATATGCGATTTTCAATAAGGGGTACCCGGGTACCCCATTCGGGAATATAGGCATAGTCTGTTATAATCGCGAAAAAATTGCATTTGTAAAAATCGAAAAACTTTTAAAATTGCTTTAATTTATTTAGAACTATATTTTATAAGATGTCACAAAGTCCCAATACGCTGTGAAAAATACAAACTGAGATATACATCGGCAAAGTCAAAAAAGTACCCGGGTACCCCTATTCGGTAACATAAGGGTTAAAAAGTTTACTGACAAGTTTTATGAGTACAAACTTAGAAATAATTCTTGAACCAATCGTCCTATCAACTTGAATTTTCTTAGAAAATTGTTAGCAAATATGTCTCTATCGTTAGAACTAGAATCAAACCAAAAATTTTCACAAAAAAAAGACAAAAAGGATTTTGTACTACTGCCATTTTAAGGGATAAAAATTTAGCTATCGTGTCAATTCGAATTATTCTTTGCCGTTCGGTCGGCATATCAAAGATACGTCTGAGTCTCCCCTACGTTGTTATTTTTATTCTTATACAGATTTTTTATTAGTAACAAATGTCGATGTGGTGATCGAAAAAACAAAGAACACTTGTGGTTGAGGGGTCAAAAACTAAATTAGGAAAATTTAGTTAAATTAATAATTAGGAAAGTTTTAAAAAATAAGTGCAAAAGACAAATTAATTAACTTATGTGTAAATAAATTAAAATAAGTAATTTTAGACAAAGTTAGTGGGTAGCAGGTAAGTAGGCTCAGCTCGAGAATATTAAATTTATTAAAAAAAACTCGACGGATTTAGATAGAAAAAATATAGACGAAGCGATTAAGGTGAGGATGAAAGTCGTATATCGATTAGTTTGGCCAATAATCGATTTTAAAGTTGCCAATTTTATCTCGATTTTCAAACTTCACAGTCATTCTGTTGTCAGTCCGTGTGGTGTGAGTTACTCTAACACTTTGAAAAACCGGAGCTCGCTTACGCACCCAGTAGTACCTAGTCCGTCGCGCAGTTAACATCGACATAATTTCACTTTTTAGGGGTATTTTTGACTAAAAAACACGGGAAAATTCATCGTACAGTTAATGTCGAGGTAAATTCACATTTTCAACGTATTTTTGGCTTAAATTTGCAGCAAAAAAAAGCGAGATTCACCCCTTGCTAATAGCACAATTTGCCGAGTTGGATCACCCTCGGGGGATGTTTTTAATGAGTTTGACTACGCTGCGCTCCGCACGCTACAGACCCATTTTTCGGCAACACAAACACACCCGCCAGAGATGCATAACAAAAGCGAGATTTACCCCTTGCTAATAGCACAATTTGCCGAGTTGGATCACCCTCGGGGGATGTTTTTAATGAGTTTAGTGTTGCCGAAAAATGGGTCTGTAGCGTGCGGAGCGCAGCGTAGCGCGCGAAAGACCCATTTTTCGGCAACACAACCACCCCCGCCAGAGTTTCAAAAAAAAAGCGAGATTCAACGTCGTTAAAACCGTAACCCTTTCTAAGTATTTTTGGCCCTAAAAAGAACTGTTTTTTAACGCTCAACACACGACACATTGTTGTGATCGCCAGTATGTACTGAGAGCATTTTATGAAGTACACACCTTATAGAAGCTTTTGATGGGATATGTTAGAGGCGGGGTTTCGGCAGCCAATGGAATGTTCTAAACCGTTTCTAACTCGTAAGACTGCATCGGACAATACAAATTTTGAAAATTTGACTTTTTAGAGCCCTATTTACAATGGTTCGCAAATATTTTGTTTTATAATAGCTTTTTGTACCGTTTTTAATGATTCTTGACAGTGGAAATTTTAAAAATCCGAGCTGAGGTTACTTACCTACCACCCATAATGCACGTCTATGAAATAGCGCACGCCTCCAATCTTTGAAATACAATTATTTGCCAGAGGTCGCTACCTCGCGGTGATTTAAATGCATTTTCTTAATAAGCAAATATATAGGGGTTTTTGTCTTCCTACATAAATATTTTTAAAATAGTTTTAATTTAAAATAGTTTGTATATTCATGGAAAGCGATGGAAAGTCACTTGCAGGTCACTGGAGTGACAAATTATTATAATAAAAATGAAATTTTTTTTTTTTTAATTCTTAATGACTTTCCGTGAAACTAGATTTTTTTTCTAATCATTTACTTCAAACCGCATTAAATTCCATAGATTAATAAAAGAGCTATATCGATATTCGTTAAAAGTTAGGTATACAGTCCTCTTAAGTCGTAGCGAAGCGGAGACTTTTTCCTTGCGGGTTTGTAGACTTTTCGTAAGTGCATATTATATTCTGACGAACCATGAAATTAACTACCGGTTTTTTAATTGATAAAAATTGGTTCAGTAACTATCGAGTTTTACATGCTTTTATATTATGCAATTGAAACATTTAAAATTCAATTTATTATTAATCATAATTTTGTAATCATAATGGTGCACTAAATTTTTAAAACGTACTGCTGTTAATGAGTTTTTAGCACAAAGTAAAAATTTACATTGTAAAAGATTAGCTTTCTACAAATTTTAAAAAGCTCAAAATGCGACTTAATTCTTCCTGATGACTTACGTTGCGTCTATTAAAAATTTATTGCGCTTTGGAGGTGAGAAAATTAATTCGAATGCAAAAATATACCACTGCTATGACATTTTTTGTCTAGTGCCATTTGCATGTTCATAAATGTTCACTGATTTATTGAGATTAATACAAATCCAAATGTCTGCTTAATTTCTTGTGCTCGTGTACTGTAATATCCCCAATACATCCGGTATTGCTTGAAAAACTTGCACAACAAGATTAAGATATTTTGCAGACGTTTTCAATATGAAAAACGTGTGAAAAAAATTTGGTTAATTTCCCAAATTTATTTGGGAATTTAAAATAATAAATTTACTTGCTATTGTAGATTACATTTCTTTTAGTTAGTATAATTAGGTCGCAACGATAGTACGGAAGGAAAAAGCACATTTATTTTGGAATGTCGTCAAAAAGCCTTTTAAAGATTAAATCCCTTATAGATAAATTATGATGCTTCTGCAAGATACAAACCAACTATTTAATGGCACACCACTCAATGGTTACCGTTTTATTTGAAAATACACCATTTCCAGCTTTAATTCAGAAAGCGTCAATTGCAATTCAGAATAGCCAATACTACCGGCCGCACATTTAAATAACTGTGCGAGGTCGAATACCTAGCAGCATCGCAAAGCCAATCAGAAGGGTTAAAGCTAAATGTCTAACGACCTCGTAAAGTTAATCAGGCGGGTGGTCGTACAGCCGGAAGTACTGCTTAATCCGATTCATAATTGATGCTTTCTGAATTAAACCTGGAAATGGTATATGTTTTACAGTCTGACGGCTGCACTGATAAATAAATGACCAATCGAGCTCGCGTATCAATTTCAAAAATTTTGATACGTTGTTGGTTCCATGGTCCTGTTAGTTCTAATCGATGTTAAAATTTAAAGTGACCCCTTCGCATTTTTATCAGCAGCTGTGATTACACGATGAAGGAAAGTTTCTTTTGAGGCTACAGTTTCAGGTTATGGGCCCGTTGTTTGGAAAATGTTAAAGTTTGAAAAGCTTTTTCCCTTAAAGCATTTTAAATATTCAAATATTTTGTATATAACCGGAAGCAGAATAGGAAAATGCAAATGTAATAAATAAGACAATATATGAAAGGAAAGTAAACAATACTTGCAGAGTACGATGACCTTGAAATCAATGTTATTGTTTTTTATTATTTTATCTGATTGTACATTACCAGATTACCACTCACATTATATAATAAATAAATAAGGTTATTTTTTACGTTGGCTTTTCTTGTGTATTAAAAAAATTGTTTTCTGCATTTTTTGCTCTATTAAATTTTGCTATTTATGTTATGAGTATTTGATGTAATACAAAAGATCTTCTTTTTAGGTCACTTCCTGCCGTTCTCGAAAAGAACAACTGATGAACTATTTCTTAAAATACCTAGCTCAAAAATCTTTTTATATCGTTTAAAATAAAAATACAAAAGAAAAATATAATTATCGCGTTGTAACAAGGTAATTAGTTAAAAAAAGTTAGTACATTATTTGTCTTCCCCTGGTAGCAGTAAATAACATTACAGGGAGCATATTTGAAAAAATTGTGAATTTATGAATCCAAACGAATAAAAATGCCTACAGCTTTATAAAATATTTCATCCAAAAAAGGTTGAAATAATATATGGAGGCTCTTAACTCCATTCTGTGAGTGCTATTGTTGTATTGTTAAAATTTTTCGTGGCGTGATTTTAGGGAAATTCGTGAAACTTGAAACGATTTGTTTTAAAGTTAACGTAAATTAATTTCGTACCCAATTTTAGACAACGAACTCACCTTAGTAGCTTCATTATATCCAATTATAACGGCGGTGTACCACTGCGTAGTGCCCTCTGCACGATACACTTCCACCCGATAACCAACCAAAACACTTGGGGTGGTTAGCAAAATTTGTTGACCATCCTGTTGTTCTCTCCAACGTCTTGCGGTTATTCGTAAATCCGGATAGTCTTTTACACCTGTGAGAGTGGGATCCCAGTCCTGCAACGAAAATTAATTGATCAAGAAAATGTTCGTTGTTCGTTTCTTTTACGATAAAAATAAAACTTAATTTGGAAAAAGGATGAATTAAAAGTTGTAAAGATGGTTAACTTTAGTATGGAATTATACGGCCAAAGAAAAAGAATGTTCGTACTTATATGGATTTAAAATGCCATTATTGGAAATAACAAGTTTCCAGTTTTGTTTGCTCGACAGCTGAACCGCGTTCGTAGACTACGTGTCACAATGCGGTCGAACAATGTGCCATGTCTGCGGCAAGATCTCCTTACAAAAAATCTTGGATGCAAACCACAACACAGAAAGAGAAAACGTTGACACACCTATGATGGCTACGATTGATAACATTAGATAGAAAGTTTCTTGTTTACTGAACAAATGAGATAATAAATTATTGTTTGTGCAACATCTCAACATGTCAAAAGGTCATGTAATTTTTAGCTAAGGTGGTCCCGTCCAACTTGCAATCAATATTTACATTTATAATAAAAGTCTGCATATGTTATTTTCTATTACCACATTTGGTAGATGATGTAATGCACCCATCAATCTTAATTATTCAAAAAACTTCCAAGGCGGATACGCGAAATTCAAAATTGAAATCGATACTTTTGTATTCGTGTAAATGACGGTTATACTGGCAACATCATCCTGATCAAAATATGGTCGAAAGGTTGGAGATTTTTTTTTTTTTGAAAAATTTGAATAGCAAATACACGATGTTCCTTTTGATGTAAACCAACCACATCATGTAAAAGTACCCAATGAACGTGCAATTGAAAATATGGTTGAAGTGACGTAGCAAAATAAAATTCAAAACCTATCAGGATTTCCGCCTTGTTAATTTATTCTAATGAAGAGTTGCGAAGAACCAGTTCTGTGGGAATGATGTGGATTTAACCGTGAACGCAAAGAGACAAAGTTGCGATGAGCTGTAACTTCGATGGACTTTGCTGTATCATGAAGACAGGAAGAGGTGAATATAAATGTGGGCTGCATTAACGAAGACTAAAAAAAATTAGCATAACTGCAGTGGCGTATAATTACGTGCATTACAACCTTCGTACGCCACCTTTTAAAAACAATCAAGTCGTCATTACCATTTGAACTCAAAAGCAGAGACTGGTCTGCCACGCGCCTGTCCAATTAATTGGTAAACAATATTTGCAAAATCAATAACGAAATAATTATTCCTTCTATTTATACCACATTCAATGTAATTAGATATAACTGCAAGTTACAAACTCAGATAATATGAGATTTGTTTGAAACCAATTTAAACTTGCATGGTTTCTAGGCTGATCGTTAAAGCACCGAAGAAGTTTCGATTGAAATCATACTTTCCCAAGTTATAAACTAAATAAAAAAAATTACCGCTTTATTTAAGCTCATGTCAAAGGCTAAACATCAAAACAAAAACTGTCCTCCTATTTAGAGTTGAAAGGTGCAAAAACTTAATTGAGTTTACATGAGGGGGTTGAATTTTTCCCAATTAGCGATGGAGCATGTTGATAATAAATTAATGTTTAAAATTAATTTGACAAGTAAAAAACGATTTTCTTAAATACAACAATATCATACATACTAATAATATCCACCCTTTGTCAGTCCGTCCGTCTGTCTGTTAGAAACGCTTAAAGTTAGTTATATACTGAAGTTTCGTAACTTGCCAAAATGAATTTTCAAACCAACTCTGAAACTTAGGGTTAGGTTGCTTATAAAGGACGTCAGCAATTTTTTCCGAATTTTTGACCATTCCCTCCCCCCTTTGTCACAGTTGGTCTTCTCTTTCCCAAAACATAAGATCTGCTCGCGACATTATTCGCACTTCTTTGGGTGCGTTCCACTTAAAATCGTCAGTCCAATCAAATAACCGCGTTCGATCTTTAGTCCAATCAAAGAACCACGGGACCACGCCGCGGTCGTTGTGGGCTTTAAGTGGAACGTACCCTTTATGTCACATAACATAGCTTGGTCTGCTGCCTGCTCACTTCTTATGTCACATAAGTTATTGGTCGTAGCTGAATCATCAAAAATTGAACTGCTCCAAATAATTTTTTGTTTTATATCTACATTTATTAAATTTTCTATATCTTCATGTTTATTAAGTATCCTTGTGAAGTGCGAGGCCGAAGGTCGAGCTATGTTAAACAGCGTCTGGAGGCCGAACTATGTTTTGTAATGATAGCTTCAGGAAACTAGATAAAATAAGTGGTGTTTTTTAGTGCGCACGTTTACCAACAAAATGGCCACCGTAGCATTGGACACCCCCACTCCCAAAGAATGTCCGATGATCATTGATCACAAATCAAAAACTCTCTCTTATTTCTCTAAAATCAAATTTTAATTTAAAAACATTTTAAAATTTGTATGGCTAATTGGATTTAATTTTTTTAAAATGATGAAATTCAAGCACAATTTTCTTATAAATCTCAATAATGATATTTTAATGCGGACGTCAGATTTGGCTATCACACTGATGTACGTGCGACCACGCATGACTTAGTCACGTTTTTTGACCCCCTTCCCCAGGCACGGACGACTCTGTTGATTAACGACAACAGGAATCTCGTTAATCCATTGACGCGCGTCTTTAATTTCAGAATTGCTGACTTGAAAAAGTCAAGACATCTTTTTTGTTAGGCTCGTCATTTCCTTGACGGCGCAACCTTCTTTTAGGTATCCATGCAGAAATAATCATAATATTGTAAAAGCAGAAAAAAACATGAAATTAGCAAAATTAAATTTTAAACTAATTCTAGAATATAATTGTATATTTGAATCGATGACAATGAAAACAGTTTAACCACCAAAAAATGGAGTTTTGAATATAGCCAACTTTGATAATCACGAACTTGCTTGCACACTACATCACAATTATTAGAACTTCATCAGGTGAAAATTTGAAAAGTAAATATTCAGCCAATTTTTTGACACTTTTATGTGATTATCTCAAATCAAAATTAAACCATTCATAATTCATATGCGTCTTCAAATTTATAATTGAATAACTTGCAAGGTAATTTTTTTACGAGAAAAGGTCAAGATATATTTTTTTCTTAGTGCCACCTTCCACCGTTCCCTTGACGAGGGTGACATTTTATAAAATTCTGTGCAAAAATTTTTAATCACAAAAAAACTTGAAAATTGAAAAATATTTAAACAGCCAAAACCAACTATCAGAAAAAAACTATTAAAATGAAATTTTATGTTAAAGATAAAAGTTACGTAGAAACTAAAAACAACTCGAATTTCCATTATTCTAAAGAAATTATTTTACGAAAAAAAAATTACTTATCGTTCTCTTGACAATGTTTGTTATTGACTATGATATATGGACAGGTAGATCCTTTGTCAATATCACTTTGTAAAAGAAAATGTAGCCTTCCATTAGCTGCCTTTACACACACGGGATTCCTGACGCGATTCATGACGTTCCAAGAACGACGCGAAAACCGACGTGCCGGGAACGCCCCGTTCCAAGAACGTCGTCCTATTTAAACACACACACCAGGCGTGTCGGCAGCCCTTTGTGAATTGGAGCGTTTCAAAACTTTGCCTTTAGACACACGCTCCAAACCCGCACGACTAGTCGCGTCCGCTCCAATCGCGTCAGGAATCGCGTGTGTCTAAAGGCAGCTATTGACATATGATCGACTCCTCCCCTCTCACCCTTCTTGAGCTCATAAACAAAATGTCCTTGTGGCTTTTCTTGTTTCAGAATGTTCTTTTTACAAGAGAAAATCTAGATTTATTATAAGCAAGTTGAAAACTGTATATTTTAAATTTTACTATTGCCCCCCCCCTCCATATTTTAGACGCTTCTTCGCGCCTGATTTGTCAATGTATTCTGTAAACGATTTTTCAACTAAAAAAATTTAAATCAGGGGCAAAGCTAGCAGTTTAAAGAAACCCACGGAGGCCACCTTCACAGGAAATATAGGGTTTCTTAACCCTAAGAGGCCCGAAGACCTTACAACGTACTTTTTTAATTTTTTAATTGAACCCCACTCGTTGGTCATGATAAACATCATCCTTACTAACAATAACTTTCAATTTTCATTTTAATTTTCAATTTTCCACCATTTACAGTGTTAATTCAGAAAGCATCAATTATAAAACAGATTAACCAGTACTCCTGCTTCGCGACCACCCTTCTGGTTAACTCTAAGAGACCTTTCAACGTTCAGCTTTAACCCTTTTGTTAAACTATTTTTGAATTTTTGTACTTTAGTTGAAGTATTAGCTCGGTTGCTCTCTAATTCTTCTAGGGTAGTTGAAATTGGTTGAAGAAGTTGTTTGAATATAAGGAAACTTTCATGCCTCTCCGACCCAATGGAAAGTGCTTTCAACTTACATTTAATTATTTCCGTTGTGTTTAAGGTATTTACTACTTTTTCAACAGGAAAGCGGATATGGAAACAAATATTCCTATCATATTTCTAATGGTCATAATTTGGCAACTTTCTGGTATACATACAATCCGGTAAAAGGGAACTATAGCCACCCCCGTATATTCACCACTCTTAGGTTCCTTAGTTAACTGTAGTTAGGAAGTGTCTCCAAAGTCGGCTAAACGTATAGTGTGCCATCTCGCGTAAGGTAATCGTTTTGAAGTTACTGTTTAATAAATAAAAAATATGGGCCTCCATAAATCTCATAACTTTAATGAATAAAAATAGGAAGAAGACATTTTTAATAATTAATATTCTAAAATTACAAACTTAAGTGGATTAACTTGTAACGACAAAATAACTTTAATCTCGTGTATAAGTTTGTTCAATTTCTTTAATGATGTTTTTAAAGCTTCTCCGCTTTACATCTAAACTTCCGCATGGACTTTTTACACAACTTTAGTAATTTATAAGTTTTAAATTTAAATTCCCACGATAAGAGCTTATTTCGATTCGTCTAAATTTTAATTTGCTAGCTTGAAAAATTAAATTCTTTTAATTAGTTTCTGAACATCAATAAAAACTGGAAAAAATATTCAAGGCTTGCATCAGCTCGACCAAGTTTGGGTGCATTGCATTGAATTTTCGTTCTTCTACGGGTCCAGTGTTCCAAATTGGTATTGCTTTTGAGTGTACAAACAGAAAAGAGAATTCATTGTAGAACCGGGTCAAACTTGGATATAAGAATTGAGAAAACCGGGTTGTTGTGGCGCCATGAGGGATAAAACAAGCAAAAAGAATTGTAAAAAACTTCTAACAACGTAAAGTATGTTAACTAACAGAGCTGTAAATTTATGCGGAAGACACCAACAAGTATTTAACATATGAAAATGTCGTAATGCAAAATTAATGGCGGTACATATTCAAACCGGTTTTAAAAAACTAATTTATATATTCGTGACAATTGAATATATACTTAAATTCAAACTAACGAGTTGAATTTTTTAAAAAAGATTTTATTAAATTAAATTACATTAGATGAGCGAGGTGTTACAAGCTGATAGCATAAAGAACAACTGACCAGAGACGAGTTTAGGGCGGCTTTTTATGTTATCAGATTGTTTACATTAAAAGGTAAATTAAACATAAATCGACAGTTTGGTTTCTTTTAGAATACATTGACAAGATAAAATATTATGCGTAGGCTATTGTGTTTTCAGATTAAAATAATACATAGGTAAACTTAATTAGCATAAATGCAGCTAAGTAGCTATGCATTATGGATTTGACATTGATGGATAGTAAGTAATAGTAATTTATAATACAAATGATAATGGTAATGTAATTCCTCCCTCATTAAGATTCAAGCGTCCTCGTTTGATAATGGAAGAAGATTCATCTCTACTGCATTTTCTTTGGAAATTTTGAAAGTCGTTTTCTTCTTGCATATTCTGTCGTGTAGTTGTTTCCTGAATTTGAATGTAATGCCTATAAAAATTATAATGGTTAAAGTTATAATGGATGTGGTAAAGTAATGGATGTAGTTAACGAGAGGTAGTAATGTAGATTTTTCTTCGATCCTTTGGAGGTCCTTTTTCAACTGCTCTAAATTTGTAAGGTGATTCGCTTTAAGGTGGACATTGTACGCTTCTTTTAATTCGTTTATGTAGATTGGTGGTAATTGTATTGTGAAATTGGTGAATTGAATGTTTATGTTCTCTTCCTGTATAATTATATTGCAATCTGTTCTTAAGAAGTTGGTTCCTTGTAGAGTATATTTGTTTATTTTGTAATTGCAATTTTCAATCACTTCTTGCGGTGGATTGAAGCTGGTAACGATTCCAGTAGATAGCACTAAGTGAACATTATGCATGCCTTCCACTCGAGCTATTGAGCATTTATTTACTTTTTGTAGTCTGCACTTGGTGACGATAGGATTGTAGCAAATGGTTTGATTTATGCCATGTTTGCATTCATGTACCCATTTTTCTTCCTTGTTACTTTGTAGGTGGTAAGAAGTCGGCGGTATGAGAATTTGAGAACGTGAGTTAGGTATAGGAAAGATTTTTGCAAGTTTATAGGACGTTGGATTTAGGATAGGTATCTTTAATATCATCACTATTGTGTTATTTGCAATTAATAAAGTAAATTTTGATAAATCTAATATTTCAAAAAGGTGTGTATCATCTAAGAATAATAGTTGGTTTCTTGTGTAAATTTTAGTTAAAAGGTTATAAATTTCTTGTAATTCTGAAAAGGTAATTAATTCTATATTAGGAATTTCTAATTTAGCTAGGTTTATTGTTCGTTCTAGTGTTTTTACTATTTCATGATAATTTTGAATATTATGCATTTCTAAATTAATTAGTTGATTTACACCGCTTAGTTCCGTTAGAGATCTGAATGCAGTAATTGTTTCATTTTGAAATTGGTTGATTTTTCTCAAATCTTGTTCATAACGAGTCGTGATATGTTTAGCAAATGAAGTAATGTCTGAAATTTTGGAAATCTGAGTTTCTTGATTGGAGAATAAAATTTCTAAATTTTTGTTGATATTTAAGAGGTCTTCGTCGTCCAAATTACCTGTGATAAATTTTATAGTTTTACCTAGGAAATTAATTAAACCACGTTTATGTTTAAAATGCAATATTTTTTCTAGGGTGTTCTCTACTAATGATGTTTCTATTTTTAATTGATTGTATCGTTGTTGCGTCGGGGCATCTAATGGTATTTTATGTTTTAAAATTACACTATTTGCTATTAATTGTCTAAGACCTATTTCTAATTGAGTAAGATTATAATAAAAGTAGAATTTATGAAAGTGTGAATGTATTTTTGCCGTACCAAGTTCTTCTTCGAAGTATCCATTAGTCCGTATCGGAGTTACTTGTAGTGGGTACACGGGTGGTACTAGGTCCAGACTCATTAGGATCCTGTAAAGAAATATTTTTCCTTAATCTTTTTAGTTTTCTAACATGTGAACTGGTTATTTTTCCTTTTGCTGATTTTCCTTCTAACACGTCTTTTGATCTTTTAGAAATTAGCATTTTATCGTATAAAGGATCTGTTTTTCCGGGCTTGTTTTTCCGTATAAATACAACATCTGTATTGAGTTGCGGAGATTCTTCTCGATTTTCGTTTCTTTTTTCAAGGATTCTAGTTTCTTTATTTTTGCTTTTATTATAGATCTCGTCGATGAACGGCAATAGTTCATTTTTTCTTTTATTGTTGTATTCTTCGTATATAGTCATATCTAATGACAAATCTATTTCGTGTTCATAGGGTCCGTATAGTATAGAAAAAGGTGAGAATCCGGTAGAAGAATGAATTGACTGATTGTATATTAATGTTGCAGTTATCATTTGGTTTTGCGGAGTTTCGTTTGGTTCTTTTAATTTGAGTATTCGGAGTTTTTCTACTAAGGTGGAATGTAACCTTTCGATGGGTGAATTTGAGTTCGGATTGTTAATGGTAGTAAAGTGTAATTCAATTTTGTGAAGTTGGCAAAATTCTTTAAATGTTTTATTAAAGAATTCCTTGCCTTGATCGCAAACAATACGTTGTGGATAATTATGATGGGTAAAATAATGACGAAGTTTATTCAATACCGTAAGGCCTGTTCCATCTTTGATGAAGTAAGCTTGGGCATATCTAGAGAATGAGTCTATTATTGTAAGAAATTTGCAGTTTTGAAAGGAGAAGGTGTCAATAAAAATTGTCTGAAAAGGTTTTCTAGCTAGTAAAGGGCCTTGTAATTTAACATTATATGGATTTCTTTCGTACTTAGATTGTAGGCAAAGTTCGCACTTGTTGATTTCGTTCGTGATCATTTGTTTCATATTCGGCCAGAAATATTTCAATTTTAATTGATTATAAGTTTCTATTATACCTGTGTGAGTTTCTTCATGATAACTTGTGATCTTCTCTTTCTGATCATTTTCATCTAACACGTCGGTATGATATTGGTTAGAGAATACGAATTTTACAGAGTTGTTCATGTAGGTTTTGCACAAGTCTATTAGAACGTCACGTAGATTTTGCTCTTTGCAATAAATTCCATAAGTGATGTTTGGTCTTATGATTTCTTTAATCATTCTAGATAAATCTTCTTGAATATTTTCTTCTCTGACAAGGGTGGTGTAGTGATTCTTTTTAAATGGTTTCTTTAATCGGATATCGAAGTTTTTTCCACAAAGTACTATTATTCGATTATTGAAATTGTTAACCGGTTGTTCTGATATTGGGATTACTTTTCCGTTGTCTTCGTTATTAACCGAATGTACCGTGTTTTCCAGATCGTTTCTGATTTTCTGATACTCGTCAGAATTGTCATTTGATGAGTCTTCTAATAATTCATCTAGTTCGTCAATGTTAGGCGGTTCTTCCACTTGTGCAATTATAGATATTTCGTCGAGTTCTTTATTGTGAATTTCTATACGCGATAAAGCGTCTGCTACTACATTTTCCTTACCTTTCCGATAAACCACTTCAAAATCGAACTCTTCTAGTTTCAACTTCCATCTGACCAAACGAGAGTTAGGCTCTTTGATCTTATGCAACCAGACTAACGGATTATGATCGGTCTCTATAGTGAATTTTCTCCCAAATAGGTATGGTCTAAAATGTTTCGTACCATCCATTATGGCTAAAAATTCCTTTTCGATGGTGCTGTAGTTCTTTTCAGCTGAGTTCAGTGTTCTGGAGTAAAATCCAATAGGTTTATTGCTTTGGCTGAGCACTGCTCCAATTGCTACATTGGAGGCGTCTGTAGTAAGCCTGAAGTGCTTGTCAAAATCGGGATAGGTTAATATGGGTGCGTTTGTTATTAGTTCTTTACAAATGTTGAAGCATTCCCTATATTCGGTATTATCTGTATCTATTTTTGAACCTTTGCGAAGACATTTTGTCATGGGGGAGGCTACTTTAGCAAAGTTTGCTATGAATCGGCGGTAGTAGCCTATTAATCCTAAAAATGATTTAATTTCTTTGGTAGTCTTGGGTATTGGATAATTGTGAATTGCCGCAATTTTAGTTGGATTTGGTTTTATACCTTCTGGGGTGATGACATGTCCTAGAAATGCAACTTCTTTGCATAAGAATTCGGACTTGTCGAGCTGAACCTTAAGGTTCACTTCCCTTAATCTTTGAAATATAAGCTTAACGTGATTTAGATGCTCTTGTAAGGATTTGGAAAATATTACTACGTCATCCATGTAAACAAAGCAGAATTTGTAAAGGTATTCCTTTAAAACGTTATCCATCATACGCTGAAATGTAGCAGGCGCGTTCCTTAAACCAAATGGCATCCTCAAATATTCGTAATGGCCATTGTTAACTGTAAACGCGGTCTTTTCGATTGATTTTTGATCCATTTCAATCTGATGGAAGCCTTGAGCTAAGTCTAACGTTGTAAAATAAACGCATCTCCCTAGATTATCCAGGATCTCTTCGATTCTAGGTAGCGGATATTTGTCTTCAATTGTATTTTCATTTAATTTTCGATAATCTATTACCATTCGGTATTTTCTTTCCTTACTGGCGTCCATCTTCTTTGGAACTATCCAGACGGGTGCACTGTATGGTGATATGGAAGGTCGAATAATTTTATTATCTAATAATTTTTGAATTTGATTTTGAATTTCGATCTGCATCGCCCTTGGATGCCTAAATGATTTTGTAAATATAGGTTGGTCATCGTTGGTTCGGATTCCGTGTTTAACATGATTTGTGAAACTGAGGTCAGTATTTTCGTAGTAAAATACTTCGCGATACTTTATACATAAATTTATTATTTCTTTCTTTTCTTCTTCGTTGAGGTGTTCTGTTCTAATTAATTCATGAACTTTAGGAAAAGGTTTCGCATGAATTTCTGCAGGGTTTTCGAAGTCAAAATACTGTGTGGGTAATACGTTAATTCTTTCATTAAAATTTATTTCTATGCCTTCTAATGGGTTTGGTATTTTGCAAAAGCCGTTTTTTGCTATCGCAATACATTCGGGTATTTCGATGTTGGAATTTGTTTTTATTTTAGGAATAAAAACTTCGCCATTGTCGATTGATACAGGGATTTCAAGATAATTTTTGTTGTTTGTTTTTGAATTTATTTCGTGATTATTATACTCTAAAAAGAAAGGTATTTGTACGTCGCCTACTGTAAGTGTATTTGTTTTATAATTTAAATTTGCTCCAAAATTAAATAAATCCTTGGTTCCAATAAGAGCGTCAAAATTTTTATGCCAATCAATAATTCTAAATTTAAGAGGATCATGTATTCCTAACTCGGAAAGTAGTGGGAAATAAAGATTTTGGTTTGACTTTACTTTATTGTTTAAACTCGAAATAACAAACGGTTCTGAATAAAAATAATTTTTAAATTTTGATGCGACATTGCAATTAATAATTGAATCAGTTGCGCCTGAATCGATTAAAATTTTTAAATTTAATTGGGGCAAATAGAAAAACGGTAATTTAGGTTTAGAACAAATTGAATTTAAATCTACGGTTGTCGGTTTTCTGAAGCAGTTAATCGAAAATTTTCTTCTTCGTATTCATTTTCAAAGTTATCATTTTCTTGTTCCGTTTCGTAGTTACAGTACAATTCGTTTTCGTTAGGGTATTCTTCAATGTCTACTTCGTTGTTGAACAGTTCCTGTGACGTAAATGTCGGTTTGTTTGTAGACTGAAATTGGTTTTGTCTAGGTCTCATAGAAAATGCTGATGTCTGTACTGACATTGGTGTTGGTTTAAATTGATTTCCTTGTTCAGGTTTAGTTCCGAAGGTTTGTTTGTTCGTGGGAAATCTTGATTGTCCATGCGGTCTATTAATAGATCCGGAAAATGGTTTCGGTTGAAATTGGGGTTGAAAAAATGGTTTATGTTGAAATTGTCTTTGATTAAATGATTGTTGTTGCGGAAATTGTTTAGGTTGGAGTTGTTGTTGGGAAAATTGTCTTGTTTGAAATTGCGGTTGGGTATTTTGTTGTCGGGGATTTTGCCATGCATTATTTTGTGTAGTATGCATAGGTTTCGTCATTTGCGGAGGAGTTTTATGAGATTTGAAATCTTGTAATCTTCGTACATAATCCGTATAATTATTTTCCTGAATTTTATTGTCATATACGCGACATTTATTTAATGCTGCTTCTAAGTTGGATAACTCGAAGTTCATTAAATAAGTTCTATACGGTTCTAATAAACCGGAGCAAAATATTTGCAGAGATTGGTTCTGATATAAATGTTTTTTGAATGAAAAGGAGTTGGGGTCGGTTTCATGTAATTGTACAAATTGAAGCAGATCGTTTTGAGCTAGTAGGATTTTATCGTAATATTCATTAAAGCTTTCGTGTTTTAATTGAATAGTATTGCGTAATGCTGAAATTAACAGTTCCTCGTTACGCTGGTCACCGTACTTTCTAAGAAGTGCTTCGCGTATACCGGGCCATTCTGTTAAACTATGGAAGTTTAAATAATCCCTAGCTTCATTTTGAATTTTAGCTAATATAGAAACATTAAATAGATAAGTTTGTGATGGTGTTAACTTGCTTTCTAAAAATTTTGCTAAATTATCTACGCTGGTTACAAACGTAGAGAGATTACTACCGGGTGAATATTCAGGTAATGACTTTGTCAATGCAGTCAGTTCTCCCGTTGGAAACATAATTGGTGAAGGTGTAATTATTGAATTCGAAGTTAAATTTAAATTTACTGTCTTGTATGGACTAAATCTATTAGTTTTACTATTGTTCTTAGGAGGTACACAAGTATTTGGTTGCAAAATTTTGGTATTCTCTTCTAATAATTCTAATTCGATGTCACTATCGGACATTACACACAATAATAATAATAATAAAAATAAGAGTAAGGATGCAAAAACTTACAAAGTTAGGAGAAGGATGGTCATTCCAATCTCAAATTCAGTGCCTCGTTCTAGATGATCCTTACTGGAGTAGAGTAATTTTTTGTCTTCCTTGGGAACACAAATTCGTGGATAGCCTCTAAGGTGTTGAAACACTCCAGGTGCGGTCTTCTCTCGGATTTCCAAATAAGATGAGCTGATCTTGGACTTCAGTTTTTCTCTTGGTTGTTTCCAAATAAGAAGATTCGCACTAGTGAAACTATCCTGTTCGCAGCGCCACTTAAATTCAAACTAACGAGTTGAATTTTTTAAAAAAGATTTTATTAAATTAAATTACATTAGATGAGCGAGGTGTTACAAGCTGATAGCATAAAGAACAACTGACCAGAGACGAGTTTAGGGCGGCTTTTTATGTTATCAGATTGTTTACATTAAAAGGTAAATTAAACATAAATCGACAGTTTGGTTTCTTTTAGAATACATTGACAAGATAAAATATTATGCGTAGGCTATTGTGTTTTCAGATTAAAATAATACATAGGTAAACTTAATTAGCATAAATGCAGCTAAGTAGCTATGCATTATGGATTTGACATTGATGGATAGTAAGTAATAGTAATTTATAATACAAATGATAATGGTAATGTAATTATATAATCAATAAAATAATGATAGGAAGATTTATTTCACTTTCTTTTATAAATTATAAAAAAGTCGCAGAGTGAACCACAATTAAAGCAATTACCTAGTAACTCATGGAATGGTTGGTTAACCTTATTAATAGTCAAGGTGGTACTAATAGGTTAGGTCAGGTTTGAAGCCTCTAAATATCAGCCATCATTAATTTAACATAATGGAGTAACTATCTACATTAGCAAATCGGTTTCTAAATTAGAGAAATTAAACCAAACTTCTCTTCCCAAAAAGTGAGGGACGATGGCCTTAAATATTATTTAAAAGTTGGCTAAAAAAATAAATAGGAAAATCTTAATTTTAACCATTATTTCATCAAGTTCAAGTTCAGGAGCCAAAATTTTAGTTTGAAAATAACTACAAGAATTTCAAAATTGCTTCCAAAAAATGTTCGTTATAGTAGTAGGTTTCTATTTATATGTTAACAATTTTATTTTCACATTAAGAAAAACGAGAAAACCAAACAACAAATTTGAGCTTTGGTCTTATAAAAACAAATTGGTGGCGTCTCTAAAGAAACTTTGTAAATTTTAAATTAGCAACTGAACTTGAGTATTTAATTTTTATTCAATTAAGGTATTTTATAGGATCAAAGTGGAAAATCTGTATAGCAATTTGGGTCACGTCGAGTTTTCTTCGTAATTGGTTTATGAAATAAGTTTATTCATATAATAAATATTCCAATATTGGTATTTGCAAGTTAATCATTTTCTCGAGTAAAAATAAGTAAAAAAACGAACACTCAAAAGTTACCATTCCGCTAAAACTTTACCAACAAATTTAAGAAAAACAACTTTAAAACTCGTAACGAGAAAACTTCATTTTACCGGTTAAAAGTTTGCCAATCGTATTAGCATTCCGATGCCGATAGCTGTTCAGCTCAGACAGAATAAATTTATTTTCATACACCAAATATTTTTTATTTTTCAACTCGAGAAAAAGTGAAAGTCGAATTTGGAATACTAAACTTTTTTAAATAACTGCACACCATTAAAATGATTGGATATATTTTTGTTTCTTTCATGTAGAAATGATTCAATATTGTGGAAATCTCAATAAATGGATTAAATTTTTGCCAAAGTAACTTTGGCCCTATGTACCAACATAAGTTACACAATGTAAACTTTACTAATTTGATAACAACTGATAAGTAGGTTAGGTGTTAAGGTATCGTTTAAACTTGGCGAATTATCTGTTTAGAGCAGCTACACCTGCGAATATAATAGAACAATAAAATCATTAGTCAAATTGCCTCAATAAGTTCAAAATTAGCTAAAAAAAAAGACGAAAGAAAGAACAAATTTTACCATTATAATGTTGGATGAATGATAATACAAAGTTATGTGCAGAAGCAGACTGTAAAGAGAGAATTGGCAAAAATTGTAAACTATTTTTACAACTTTAAAATTTAGTATTTCTAGACAAACGTCCTTTGTTTTGAAACTATTTTACTTGGATGGAGATTAATGAGCTCACTCACTTTGTTGGCAATAAAAAAGAGGTAGAAAGCAACAAAAACAAAATAATGAATATAATATGACAACAAAATGGAAGTCTAAGTGGAAATTAATTATAAAATAAAATCAAAATAGGATTGAGACAAAAACATTGAAATATTTTAAGCTAATGGATTCATAGTAAAAGTTGATTATACAGATATGACACTTTTCATGTGCTGAGTAAATTTATTTCTCGAAGCTCATCAGTGTCATCATCATCAGCATCAAATTTCGAACTTTACAAGTAAATATTTCTGGTAAAACAGTCATACCGAAAGGATCATAATAAAAGTGTTTGTTTACCTTTTGTTATTGCACCTATATAAAATTGGAAAAAGTCGAACGACATAGAGTTTGGGGTTCGAATCTCGGCCTTACCGAAGTTTCTTATCATGTAAAGGTCACCTCATGGTTACAATAGTCTGAGCAATTATTGACAATTAGTGAAGTTAAATGATAAAGTAAGAAGCGAAAATGTGGAAACAAATGAATTCTTACCATGGAATATTTAAATCTTAAAATTAATGATTTTTGAGAGATAAAGCAATGTTTATTTATGTCTTCACCGGTACTGGAACATGGTATTGTCTTCACTTATTCCAATAACCTCATTTCGAAAGACAATCGGTAATTTATTACATTTTTTGTTTAATTCAACTTTAGCCTCACCCTAAAACGCTCCTTGTTTTTTAAATTACTATAAAAGAAATATAAGGCGGATCGTTATTATTACCACAAATCATCGATCTTCATTTCGTTTAAATTGCCCCAGGATAACATTTAGTATTCAAATACAGAAACTGCTTTCTTCAATATATTCTCTCAGAGGCTAAAAATGGTATCAACCAATTAGAAGAGGTGGTAAAACATCAAAAATGGGACAAAGGACGATAATTTGAGGGTGTAAATTACTAACATAAAAATATATCGTTTAAAATTTGGCCAAAAATGGCCAAAAACAGTAATAATAATTTTCGAGTATTGTCTTGGTTGTCAGAACAAGTTTATTTCCGCCCAACCCCAAGTTTATATTATAGAACCGGGGCATTTAACCCAAAGGAACTCAAAATCTGTTCATTTGATAAAAATATCCCTGTAGCCCACACAACTCCAAAACCGGGATATTTATGTTCACAGGCGCATGTAATGTCAACAGAATGCGGTAACCATACTATTCTTACGTGAAAAATCGAAACTTGACAATCGATTATTTCCTAAATTAATCGATACTTGACGTTCGCCCATAGCTTAAACTTTCATTTTAATGTGATCTAACAGATCCCGTCGAGTTTTTGTAAATAAATATAATACTTTCGGGGTACCGTTATCGTCCTCTAACCTGAAACTATGAAAAAAACCAAAATGGTGCGGCCTAACATTAGAAGCACTGCAAAAAGCATAAAAAATTCGACAAAAAACACCATCAGTATTATTTATCACAGAAGACCGCAGTTGTGGGGTGATGTGATGGGTGATAGAATTACGGAGCGAAAATTCTGAGTTCAAATTATGGATTTCACAGAATTTCTTAGCTCGGTTTTCCGGTGGTATGTTGTGGACTTGCTACACCAAATCATCACCAATTACACTGGTGAATTAAATAGTCCATCAAGTGGGTAAGAGGAAGCAGCCACCTGTGCATGACCTAAGATTGCTCGGGTTCGCAGGGCAAGCCAAATACGAAATATCCAGAAGGAAGATCCTACTCTATGGAGACTGGACCCATAACTTCTAAGTCAACTAAATATCAGTAATATTGGTCTGAGGTTGACCTGCCTGGCAATCTTGAATAAAGTGACCTAAATGCCACTAACCCTAACTCATGGTCATGACTTCGACATCACGCATGAAAACCGAGGAACCTAAAAGGCAACGACCTTAACCCATGACCTGTCATGGCGTGGAAGGTTATGCCCTGAAGGAAACCATGGCGAACTGCAGGATCAAGACCTTAACTCACGGCCCATTCGTGACGCAAGAGGTTAATCCTGAAGTGGCCAGCGGAAGCCAGGAAAATTCCTGTTGAGATAATAGCTTCAAGCAAGGACTGAACGTACGATAGCGCAAGCATGAGTAAGGAGAAATGGTCGCTATAACAGGACTCATCAAAGAGATTAACTCTGGGATGGTATTATTGCATCTATTTTGCTGGCCTAAGCTGACCAAAAATTCTTTAACAAGGTTACCAAAAGGGCAACAGCTTTAACCCATGACCAGCTCACGGAGCGGAAGGCTCTATAGTCTATGCCCTGGCGGAACCTGCTCCTGTAATCCTCTACCCAAAAGGGCAGTTTTCTATTGGTTAATCCTCTTAAGTTTTAAGTGATAAATGAGTGAGTAAAAATCGTCCACTATATTTTAGTGAATTTTAGTGGGAACTGGGCTAACGACCTTAACCCATGTATATCTCATGATGCAAGAGGTAAAATGTAACAAATCAAATGGACACCTAAGGGGCAACGGCTTTAACCTATGACAAGGAGACTTGCCATGGCGCGGAAGGTCATGACCTGGTGGATTCCAAAGCGACAGCTTAAACATGAGATGGGCAAGTAAATCTCTAGGGGTCTTACGAAACACCCCTGAACCACTGAACCCTAGGGGGGGTTAGAGTTTGAAATAAATATCCACTACGGGGGTCGTTGCCCGGGGTCAATTCTTGCGAATGCTTGCGTAGTGACACCGCTATCTTAGAGGAAATCCAGTTATCTGGTCCCTCCACCCGAGGCCATCAATGGTCTTGCAACCCAGTGGTGCGAATAGCAATTTCGGCTTAGCGAGGACCCTCTGGAAGTGTAAGTTGGGGACCTCATCATCGGAGGGAGAATGCAGGACATGTTAAGTTTTCGCCTAGCATTTAAAACTAAAAATTCTACGTCTGGCACAACGTTTATGGGACGAAGACCAATATTGACTAGTGGGAGACTCTTCTGGAAGATTAATTTTGGATTTTTCGCATAGAGCAGAGAAACTAGGTAACTGTCTAGGGGTGCTTCAGAAGTAACGGTCCACAGAAATTTGAAGTTTCACGGGAGATTCACTTACCCTTTCTTGCTTTTAAGCTTCCCCCCCCCCAAGAATTATAAAACTTGATGTGTATTATTGACTTGTACAGTAATAAATTAAAAAATGGATCGCAAATTATAAATGTTTGATTTTAATAGTTAAAATGTTCAATTTTACCATTTCTAACTGTAATTCAGAAAGTATTAATTGTAAATCAGATTAGCTAGTATTTCCGGCCACATAAAAGCCGTTTTGGTTAGCTCTGTGAAGCTTCTCGCAGTTCGGTCTTAAACCTTATTGCTAGCTCTGCAATACTGCACTGTATTCAGTCTCATAGAGTTAGCCCGATGGGCGCCTGCAAAGCCGAAAGTACTGGAAATTTGACCTGCAATTGACGTTTTCTGAATTAAAGCTAAAAATCGTGTAGATTTAACACACAAAATCAAAAAATAGCATACATTTTCAAAATGGACAAAAAGAGCGAAGCTAGTGATTGAGATGTTGATCGTTCGACACCCTATAATTATTTACCCTTTGACAAAACTAGATTTTATTCTTTATTGTATACAAATGGGGGATTTATCGGTGGCCTAACAAGAAATTTTGACCCTTAAAAAGCAAAAATCTTTTACTAACCCTCAGATATCGTCAGGATTCTTTCTGGGACCCTAGGGAGGAGCCCTAAACAGAAATTTTATATTTTGTTAAACTGTAGATCTCAAGACATTTGCTCCCCCTCTTGTCTTTATCACGGTCCTTATTGACAGATAGACCAACAAATATTCCCATAATCAACACTTATGGAATCTGATGTTTTTTATCTACAGTTACAAACCCAGAATTTGCTTCATCTGTGAGTTGATAATGGATTTCCTTTATGCAAAATTTCACAATTCTGAAAAACTCAATGTTTTCTTCTCTTTAGTGGAGTAAATGTGACGATAGGCAAATGGAAGAAAATAATTGCAATGATCGACTATCAAAATAAGTACCGAGATAAATTAATATAAATTGTCGTCTAAAATACTTCCAAGTTATAACACAATTCTAGAACATTGACCGATAGGTCAACATTTTGACATGTTGATACAGCTTACTCAACCAGTAGGTGCTTGTCGAGTTATATTTTAATAGCCACAATTCCCAGAATAAATTTTCAATGTAAATTGTAATTAATTATAAACATTTAGACACGAATGCTTACTCTTAATAACCACTTAAAATATTACACATTTTAAAATTTTAAATAATTGAAGGTCAAAATGTTTTTACTGGGCCAAAATGATGATAAAACCGAGGAGAGATAGGATAGCTCAAAACAAAGCACAGTAGCTGCACATGGGCTATTTTGGGCTGATTTGGAGAACATCCACAAGAAGCTTTCAAAAATTCCATTACCGACGTGGTGAAACGTAAAAGATGACAATTGATTTGTGCAACTAAAATAAGAACAAGCATTTTGTATGATCGATTGTAAGGTAACTTACAACAATGTAGCCATTGAAGCCCAATAAGGAAGAATTTAACAAAGCATCGAGATTCGTTCAAACAGTTACTCGGAAAGATTTATGCTCAATAACTGTTCAGGTTACTGCATGGCCATTGACCTATAAGAAAAGGTTGTGGGTGCTAGAGAAAGGCACCATCATAGAAGACATATTAGTCATACAATGTTAAAATAAACATGCAATTATTATTAGATGTATGCATTTTCGAACGGCTTCTCCAAAAGTTATTATTCGAAACGTACAAATTATTTAAATGCCAGGCTTGTAAATTATCGAGGCGAATTAACGCGCGTAATCCAACTTTATTAATGACTTGCAAAACCATTCAAAAAAGTTTTAATGTGTAATTTTGGGATTTTATTATAGGAAATGCATGAGCAAATTGGTTGTAACAATAGACGATTCGGTTTCATTAGGCAGGATGAGTGTTGGAAAATAAATTTAAATGACTCGTGCAGACTTTGACTTTATAAAATAACTCCGACTCAATTATCATATTACATTATTAAACTTGGCAGCAACACTGAAAAATTTGAAATTGTAATAAAGCACTAAAAATCTTTATACGAATCATAAAGGCGAATTTTAAAGCAGTAAAAGCTTCAACTAGTTTGTGAAACTTGATTTAAAAATCGATATCCTAGTAGTGGATTATACTTTACTGTTACAACTACATTACATTAATTTTTACATTATTAATGACGATGCATTATTTGGATTTTGGGAAAAACATTTAAAATTTATTATTTTTCCATTAAAGGATTTTCTGGAATAGTACTGAAACAAGGCGTTGAAATTATTGATATAAAAATTTTGGGCGATGGAATGAAAGTTTTTCCATCATCCCCAGGTTGCTTGGCGACGATCGGTTGGTTGTAAAAATGAAGGCAATAAACGTTACGTTGTTTAATTAGTTAGCAATTAACACAAATTCTTGTGTGTAATTAATTGTGAATAAAGCGGTTGTAAAAACTTTCGTTTACAATGGTTTTGTAATCATTGACATTCAAAAAGCAAAAGTGTGGAATTTTAAGCACGAATCGTCGAAATAAATTCCTAGTGACATTGGTAACGAGGAAGAAACCCATAAACGCTATTTTTCAAGATCTCCTTTTATGGTTTATTGATTTTATTCAAATATTTTTATGACTTTCACGTTAGGGTGAGCCCCTATATTTGTATGTGATCCTAACTCTATTTCACCTCAAGCTTAAACCGAACAAATTTGGATAAAGGAAATCAATAATTTGTAGGAATATGGTCAGCATTATTTCCAGCAGCAAAATTTTAAAATCCACCAAAATTAGTACTAAGCACTTAATACCAAACGAGCAAAGTTTGAAATTTCGTGTTAGCTCAAGTTATTAGTATTTGAACATTGATTTGTGATGTTCAAATAATACAAAAGCTGTTTGAAAAAAGCTGTGAAAAGACAATGACGAAAACAATAAAAGTTGGAGAAAAAGTTGAACTTTTATTGACATTATCTCTAGGAAGCTTCAATACGACCAACTTTTAACATTTATTTTGAAATTCGCATTTTAATAATGTAGTAGATGAAATTCGTTGGAAATTAATTTTTCACTCAATAACAAAGCATTACTCAAGATTAAAACTTCACCTTTAAAATTATTCAAAACCTTCGTCTCCTAATGAAGTTTAATCACCCTAATACCTAACTTCGGTTCTGCTCTTTGATTCGCTCACGAAAGTAGATAAAATATTTTTCGTCTCATTTATCAAATTTTCTATATGTAATGTGCAAATTTATGTTAAAAAAAAGGGGCAGCAAAAGAATAAATAATCTGGAACATGGAATAGATTAAATCTTAATGACCTTCAAACAACATTGCCTTTTGGCTTAATCGACTCTCTTCAGGATTCTGCTGATACCTTCGAAAAGTTTATAATTAAAAAATGATTTAGTTAATAAAATATTCAACGAGCAGGTGGAATATTTATGAAAACAAATTTTGAATGCAAATGATTGCAGAATTTAAATAGTAAATTAAAATGGAGATATTACCTAAAGTAGACCGACGTAAATCGTTCACAGCTGTTATTATTAACGGGGTTATTGGCTAGTTAAGTATGTGAGGTGTTCAGTCAGATCAGATAACAAACAAGGATAAACCAAGAGTTGAGCATAGAACGAGGTCAGGTCTGCGCCATATCGAGCGGCCATTCCCTTGTAGAAGGCGGTGCTGCATTCGCATCCATCACGCTCCATCGAGTCTTTATTACCGGTGACTGCAGTCTACGGATACCGACAACTTCTTTTTGGAATAAGATGTATGAACAGGAAACTAATACCTACCTCGATTTAACAACGATGGTCAGTCGATGCAATCTAAGAAACGGTTGGAATTCTTATAGATAAAGTGAAAGGTCAACCGGTTTATTGCTCATAAATAATCATTCCAAATCTAATCAACAATTTATGTCATTTTATTCCGAGTAACAATAAATACACGGTTGGAAAATTGCTAGCTAAAATTTGCGGAAATCCGCTTTATAAAAAGCTTAATCGTTAGGCAAGCGGAGAAAGTTAATCATAATTGCCGACCTGGATCTTCCAAAAAAACTTTTTATGACTAACTTAAACACCTATTTTGAGCTACGTTAATTACAATTATAAAGCTAAATTGCACTTTAATTCGTACAAACAATAACATCATAATCGAAAGTTAATGTCCCGCAGCAATCAAATAAAAATCAATTTTTGGACCCAAATCGACAACAGCTTAACGAACATAATTACCAGTTAACGTGTTTAAAAAATAAAAAATACGAAATTGACTCGGGGCGTGTAATCATAACACCGAGTTAGTAACTTTGGAAACTAAGTTTTCCACACGACCCTCAACTTCACCCTTAGCGTGAAAGCTTTGATTGCATTTTGATTCGACTCGAGAAACTTAGTTGTCTAAATAAAAACTTCCAAGCTTTGCCGATCAAGTTTAATAAATAAAACACGAAGTCACACAATAATGAAATATTTTTCAAAACTGCACCGATGGAAAAAAAAGGTTATCTAATAGTAATAAATAATAAATATTCCTGAGAACATAGCATCATCAACGTTGAATTCAATTTTCATAATAGTAAAACAAAACACAACTATAAACTTGCAACATAAAACACGAGAATTACTTACTATACTTGGAAATACTGCAAGCATAAAAAGGTAAGTACAGTACAACAACCCCTATTTAATTATCTTCAATTCAGAGACATAATGCAAATAAAAACTTGGGGGTTTAACATAGTAACTTCCGATATCGGGGTTCGACTTTTCATACTTTCTCCGTTCCAACCACCCCGCTCCCAAAAAGATCAACGACTTCAGGTACGATATGACATAATGCGTCAATTCCGTTGGGAAAATTTGCAACCCTCAAATACACTGGTTTCTAAAGGTGAAGGAATTCTGATTGACTTCCACGATAATATTCTTTTAGTTCAGATTTACAGACCGATTAGCCTGCCACGATGCTCCTCCGTGTGATGTTTTGACCAAGTGGGCATAACCATAATATAGCATTCCATCGATAATGTTTTAAGTATGAGAATCAGAGACACCTTGGTAAAGAAACAGTTAGGTCAGGGTTAAACCATCAAGTTTCTCACCCAAGCGAGTCTGTGAATAAAATTGCTCCCATCATAGGCCGCAATTATAATCAAACTAAGTGAGCAAGGTTTTCAGTAAATTTAAGGAAAGTGTGAAGCGGATCATAAAATTACAATACAAAGTAACATAACGATTTGAAAGTCGTGAAAGATAGAAAATAATACCTTTTATGGAACGATTAACCTCAACCACTGCATCACGAAGAATTACTTTAGTCGTAATTCTTAGATAAGTCCATCATGGAAGCGTTTTATAAAGATCCTTATTTTACATATCAGTACTAACAAAATTTTTGACCTCATAGTTCACATAATATAACAAAATAACTCCAAATTTTTGGAAGATTCTTCACTAGACCATGCCGAAGAAGTGTCAACATTTCATTGAACCGAACAACCCAATTAAAATATTTATTGAGATGGAAGGTGCGTCCACACGAATTCATTAGTTCAGCCACAATAAATTATTTTCTTATTACAGTCTCTAAACTTCATCATTCTCGACAAGAAAGTACATTATAAAAATTTGTTCCATTTGCATAAATACAATTTAAATCTTGTCGAGAAGAAAATAAAAAGCAAGAAATTTATCCTTCACAAATAATGCTTTCCAAAACGTCACAGTTAAATTGCAAGTGTCGACGTCAGTTTCGCACAAAATTCAAATTTTTTGCAAAAATGTTACGTCTTTAATAAAGCTTGGAAAACGGGTTTGCAAAATTATGTCAACGGCTGTAATTAAATTAAGAAACAAGTTCAACGGAATAATGCAATTAAATCCATAGTCGCAGTAAAATATAAGGATCGATAATGAACATTTGGTGCAATGAACTACGGCACCTCGTCGTTTCGAAATTTAAATTAAAAATTTAAATAAATTAAAATTCACCTTTTCTTTTCAATTTAATCAAGTCCAAGTTTAATGGTTTTCTATGGCGCAAAATAATTACAAAAGCTATTTATGCATCCATTTGGTGTGGAAAAATGTAGACTTTACATAAAATAAGTTAGACTCAGGTGGTATTTCACAAATAAGCTATAAAATACTTCTTGAACGGATAAAAAGCAAAGAAAGGTTTCTTTAGGGTCAACGAACCCCCACCCATAATGGATATTTAATCAAATGCCGCCGTGAAAATGGTTTCCTTTTGTTGTAAAAGTTTTATAAACACTTTAGGAAATTGATTACTCGTTTAACCATTATTAAGTTCAGGTCAACCTTTTGGAAACTAAATAATTTTAGGAAAATCTCCCAGTTCGAAATTCAAACCTCCGATATTCAAAATAAGTGAGTGGTGAGGGAGCTGCATTTTTCAATAGATTGAATTCGATATTTGTTAGGACAGTTAAGATAAGGACCCCATTAAATTATTTGTCTCCAATTATTTTTCTTTGCACTATATATTTATCTTGCATTTAATCTTTCCTTTATTCTGTTGTGTGGGTGGCAAATAAAATATCAGCTTTTTGTTTCGACATGGACAATTTATCACTTTGCAAAACCAGAGCAAAAATGCCGCTTTTTAACACTATAAGCGCCAGCCCGGTTAGAGGTACGTAATATAGGTTATATGGAGCATATAGTAATTATTAAAATTTTTTTTTACCTGAAATGGTTTAAGTTGTTTGTAATCTTTGAAAGATAACTCCTTATCTAATAAAAATTCCACTGGTTGTATTTGCGATGATGTGTATTCTGTAGTTGAGACGAGCGAAGAGAATGTCTGAAAAAATAAAAGAATAATTACAATTAGTTGAATTAATTTAACAACATTGATGCAATTATGTAAGTCACAGACTGCATAAGGTATTTTTATTTACTTCCACCTCTATTATTATCAGTCCCAGAGCCCCCCAAATTTAAAACTAATCAATTTCTCTTAAAAATTCAACCGAAATGTCCCTAGTAAGCTAAGTCTGTGTTTAGGTCAATTATTCGTTTACTCCTACATATAAAACATTCGAAACACAATAATTTGCTAGAAAGCTCCTCCACCTCCCCGGTGTTATTTATAGAGCCACATGTGCAAACATAGTATATTGAAACGCTGTTAACACCCTTGATAATTAAATTTATAACACCTGTGTAAATAATGTCAATAATCATAAAGTAAATATTTACAACCCCCATCATGGGATGACCTTGATGAACACCTGCGCGGTTGAAATTAAGCTAACGCATACGTAGAATAAAAAATTTGGACTTGTGATTTTGGAGCGGAAATGGTCTGAAACCGGCCCCATGTTAATAATGTGGGTAAAGTGGGTTAGAATCTGTATTACTTATCTACTGGCCCATGCATTTTAAATGAATGCAATTTTATATTGCAAACATTTGGCTTGCAATTGAATGCAGGCTATCTATCGGCTGGGAACGTTGGCGTATGAATACTTGAGTCGGGGAATCTTGCAAGTTTGACCATACCAAACGTACGCTGTTTTCACGATGATTTTGTTAAGTGCATGTAGTGCGTGGACAAGTATATATATATATAACTACCAAGCGCAGTTATTTATGTGTGGCTTTTGGTGTGAAATAGCAGTACAGTGGTCGTGTGATATTTTTGGCTACCATTTGTAAACATCTGGAAATGGGAGAGGTTCTTTCGTGTAGCAATCTATTACGCAGTTTTGGGGCGAAAGTTGTGGAACCATTTTGGATTTCTTCCAGTTGGCAATATCCTATTGTTGTTTGTTTTGGATGACGCCTGGGGAATTGTTTTCATTGTTTGGATGGCTCAATCTTGTTGAAATCTCCAACACCATCTCTCACTGGTCCAGTTTTCAACTATAGATCTGCAACCAGTGTTCAGTGTCGCGAATATCAATTAAGTGTTTTCTTGTATAAAATTATAACAAGTTACAGATTTTCATCTCTGAAATCACACGTTGGGAAAGCGGTTGGAGGTGAACATCTGTCACCATTATATTGTAAGTTTATTCGAGCTCGAAGTAAGCATATTTATCTTTTCCAATTCGCATGAACTGACGTGTTTCTGGGCTTTTGTGTTTAATTTGGAGTAACCGATAGAGGTTACTGGTTTTATTGGGTACTTGTTTGTATTTAGTATGGGGGTGCACTTCTTGATTACATGTTTTGCAGAGCCACATACATTGCAATTATTGGAATTGTGATAGCATCTCTCAAATTCTGTGTGTGTCAATTAAAGCATATTTGTTTACTATTTGCGATTTTTGAGTTTTCCACCATGACCCATGACTTGGCCTCCACATTAATCAGGAGCTAGTCTATTAACATCGTGGTACATAAACTGGAGAGGTCATCTTCGGATTGTGACGAAATCTGGTCTCTGTCTCGGTTAACCATCTCATTAGGGGTTGCGATTAAAAGGGTACTTTTAGTTACAAACTTACTCTTCCCACTGCGAATTTGATTTTGACCGATCTCAACATTATGCATTTTTGGAGGTAGGAATTAGATTTTGATGCAGTTTCCGTCAGTCAGCTTTGAGATTCAAAGATGATCAGGTGCTAGTCACACGTAAGAATTGTGATCTGACCTCGAGCGGATTACATACATACAGTTTGTCATGGAGTGTTGGATGATGTTTTCTTTTTACACCTTGGTATATTTTCCTGTATCGTACCAATTAAGTCAAATGTCACGTAGTATGACCATGACTTTACCAACGTAGCGGTATAGAAATACATAACGTCGAGTTGCGGAATTTATTCCCGTAAAGGGGTCGTTCCAGTCTTCCATGGTAATACCTCATAAGTATGGTCCAGCAATGCAGCCTTCTAGCCTGTGTTACAATTATGCCAGATGCTCTTCACTCTTGAAGCTACCGATGTAAGGAGAACTTTGGTAAAAGTATGTAGGTACTACAATTTCAGTTGAAGAACTTGATCCGTATATTTGTGAAGTGTCGTCATGCAATTTTAATAATTATTGTGTGAAATTATACCAACATAACGTTTGGAGTGCGTATAACCTTCCATTGTGCGACCGTACATTTATTCTTTTCTTTCATAGCTATTCCATCCATTTTTGGATATATACCTCTTCATTTTATTAATGAAGGTTTGGCCATTACTCGCCACGCTGGCCATGCGGGTTGGCGAGTATAGTCCGCAGATATTTAATTGTGTCTTGTGTATGTTCTGTTCCAGATGTAATACTACGTTAGCAAAAAGCTGAAGCATCAAAAGCATAATGGTATGTTTGTGTGTTGTTTGGTTTTGATGACTAATCGAGTGCTTCGAACGTTGAGTCGTTGGTTTTGATTGAGCACGAGAGGGTTACGTGTGGTTCGCGAAATCGACTCTGGCGCCCTTGTTGTAAGTACCGAACCGTTTTGGTGAAAAAAACCTGACTATAGATCTAAAATGAGCTTTTTTCTATTTTCAAGATATCTGGTGTAATCTTGTAGTCGACTTTCACTTGATTTAATTGTCTTCATTTTGGGTAAAACGCCGAATTCTTATTAAACTTTAACTGTTGCTTTGCAGGTATACTTATTTGGAATTGAGGATTGTAATTACAATCAATTTTTGATCTTCTGTCGATTAATCGTTTGTCTAACGTTAGTTTTACTACTGTAATTCTTCCGCTCGTTCCTTGTGGGGGGGGGGGGGGTTAAAATGGTTAACACATTGATTAAATCATTGGCTTTGAACTTCATCAGAAAGTTTGAGGACTCCTGAAATGAAGATATAAAGTGAATACGCGATGTTGTTAATATTAAAATAAAGAGGGTAAAAGGTGAAAATAACCCACTATTTGCAACCGTCATAAAACCAGAATACGAAAACGCTTTATTTCTCACCACACAAAATCTTTTCGAGGTTATGGAGGCACTACTTTTAGGGTATGTAACAGTACAGAGACAATTTTGAGATTGGATGAAATGAGTGTGATGCAACTGTTCAAATTCCGTTGAGTTTGAATTGGGCTAATCAGGAGTAAGTATTTGGTACAGAAAGAGTCGTTAAATCAAGCATGAAAAACACAGTAATAACTCAAATCGTTACAGCACATAACGTTTACAATAATTAAAATAATCAGCACCACGAAAGCAGAGTAACTTGAAATTAACAGTGAAAGTTACGGTTAGAATGCTAAATTGCAGGCGATGATTATGTATTTTATGCCAATTTATTAATTCATTACATGCTAATCTTAATGAAAAGAGTTTAAGCGAACAGGTGGAAAAAAATTGAAAGTTCAACTACGTGATTCAGGTTAATCAGATACTTAATTTGTAAAAGATTATCAAATCGACAATCTTCCAACAATTTATTACAAATTAATTACTAATTAAGTAAAATTACAGTAACAATTTAATCAAACATACATACATCACTGTAACTAATCAAACTCGTTTGTCATTTAAATTACTTGCACCCACAGGAAGTCGCAGCCTTGGTACGAATTATTAAGATTACCAAAATTAAAATCAAAAAGTCATATTCCATTAATAATATTTTTTGACCTTGACTTATCATCAATAATCTATTGGTCAGTCTATCTTTAACTGCAAGTTTCTGCTCTAATCTGAGATTGTAGTAGTCTAATCCAGTGGTTTTCAACGGAAACCATAATGTAAATTAGAATTATTTATGTTGTTTACCGAAGACATAATAAACATCGTTTACAGACCTACATAACCAGATCAAAATATGAGTATGCCATTGACTTAATTTGATTTTAAGCGTAAAGCTATCCTTACATTTTTTGTGTTCGTTTTCTATTCATTTAATTGCAAAATTTGTAATAACTTGTACGTGCATGAAGAATAACTAAAAATACCAAGAAAATAACTGTACCTGGATGTATAATATTGTATATTACCATGTAAGATTCAGCTTATCAAATGTAATGTGGGCTAATAGGCCACATGTCTGCTATGCATAGACAAATTTGTTATCTCCAACCATTAATAAAATTCTGGTTTATTGCCAGTCGCCGAGAAATATCTTGAAGTATAAATTATGTCTACTGTCACACAAAAACTGTAAGTGCTGGTAAGCAACTACGATGCAGAATTGAGTTTCATCCAATGATAAGTTTCTATTTATGTCCGGTTGTGTAGGTCTATCGATTCGAACTCTGAATTTCCGATCTGTAACATAAGCGGCGTTCACACCAAGCTCAACTGTATCAAGGGTTTAATATGTTGTAAATACATGATTGTATTGTAAATAAACAGTGCAGTTTTTAGACCAATAAAGAAGGTCTTTTTATGAGAGGAGAAGGCGGGACCAAATAGGAAAATGAAATGTAGAAGATTGAGAAAAACTTGTCTAGTCGATAGTAATTAATTCACATGCAGTTGAACTAATCTGCATTTAAAACACAAAACTAATGATTAATACAGTGGAATTAAAAACTGGTCTGTTAAATTTAATAAAAGATGCTTCCATCCACCTTACCAGGAGAAAATTAAAAATAGAGTCTGAAAATTGCATCAATAAAGTTAGAATTATTTATAGCGCGAGGGCGGCAATTTCAGACTTCAAAACGTTGGTGAAGGATGTAAGGCAAAGGTGAATGAGGTTATCATTTATCAATCAAATTGAGAATTTGACAAATAGTAGTTAACAACAACTGAGATCAACACAAAAATAATCAAGTGGATGAATTGTATGGAATGAAAGATAAGGCTGACCGAAAAAATCGTTAAGAAACTACATTTGTATGATTAAAATGTCAAAAGTTATATTATCCACCATAACAGTTATCCCAAACTGTTCGTCCATAAAAAAATCCAATCAAGTTAATTTATTTGTTCCCTAATTAAGATCCACTTCATGATTTTTTCAATTACATCAGAATATAGAACACTTTTTTGAAAAATATTTGCTGGTATTTGGGTGTTACAATTTTACCTTGGAGACAAGAAAATTTGCGAACGGTCACTAATGAGAAAGCACGGGGTATTATAATAATAAAAACAGCAACTTGCGAAAAAATTGATATTTACATTTAAACGTTTAATAATAATTATCATATAATCAGTCAAAATTCGAGGTCAAAACAAACACAACGCTAACATTGCTTAATTTTTGGCAAACAGAATAATTATGAATAAACAAACAGTAGCAAGCAATTCCATGCACATGTTTAACTTGACCTAAGATAATTTACAACTTGTATACGAGATAATTTTTTTTTGTATATGTTTAACTTTCAATTTTACATTTTACAACCGCAGTTGGAATATATGGGTATTTCCGGTCCACCAAGCAAACTTTTGATTGGCTTATTTAACCCCTGTAGTCCAATTAAATTAAATTACTTTTGAAAATAATATTTGGTAAACTGAGGTTTTTTAAATTGACCTATTTTCCGGTTGTGTTGAAAATGTATGACGTACACAAGGAATTTTGGAATCCGAACCAAGTTGTTTTGCACCACTTGGAGCGCTCTAATTCGAAATCAAAGTTCGCTTGTTAATTTAGTTGAGTTAAAATTTAACGGTAGGTCTTCATCTCTCCCTGAGTTACGTAAGCTTCTATCAGATCAAGGAAATCAGGTATCAGTGTAGAAGTTTTAGTTGCAGCTATAAAAATTGAGAACTGCATTGCGCTATCTGATGAAGTATTTCAATAAAAAAAAACAAAGGACAAGGACGCCTAACAAAATACATTTAAACTGTTGGCGATAAATAAAGAAGTTGTTATCGAGCTAAGAGGTCGCTGATACCAATTATTTATGTCGAATATGGTTCGATTCGTTGTAGATATTGTGACAAATAACTGTTCTATTATAGTTACCAAGGATGTAAGTAATACACTACATAAATTTCAACATTTTACTGTGTACTCCACTTTAATCGCAGATTAAGGCCAGTTTTATCAAAGTTAACCAAAAATAATCTCTCTACTTTGCACCCATTTAATTAATTTATTTAGATTTACATTGAAACATAAACAGAATTATAAATAAGCATGTGAAGGGTTATGAAAAGTAATCATTTTGAAATTTTGTTATAAAACAAGTAGGTACAAAGGTTTATCTCCCAAACTCAAATGGAAACGTAAAATTAAACCATGAATGGTTTTTTATTAAAACTTTCTGTTACACAAAAACTGTAGACAAATAATTAAACAGGTAACAAATAACGGTTAATTTTTTAACTTCTCCATGCTAATAAAAAGTCAATAAATAATTTTCTGTGTGATTTTACACCTCGTTGATGAGAAACCTTGTTTCTTCCAAATTCATAGCGGTTAAATAAAAGAGAAATTTAAAAAAAATGAATAAGTCTTGATCATAAAATAAAATATTGCTACATACCTACGTTCAACTAAAAATGGAAATGAGAATGTTCTCGTTTACATTCTAGGGAAATTACTTCGCAAGAAAAAGCAATTGTGGGGTGCATTGAAAATAATACAAGAAATGGGTAATTAAAGACAAATGTTCGCAGAATAGGAAAGGCATACAATGACATTTAGTTTCCACACTTGAAACTGATAAGAAATTTTTTTTAAATACACAGACAAAATATGGATAATAATGTTTTTACTTATATTATCAAAATTAGATGGAAAACTTCCAAAATGTGTTTCAATGACTTCATTGTCATTGAAATGTGTTTCAATGACTTCATGATAGTCAAATATTAAAACTTCAATTTAAAAAAATTAATGTTACAAAATTTTGGTTTTTACTGATGACATTATTGAATTTTCATCCTTGTATAAAATTTCAACGTGATTACTCATCTGGAAGTGCTTGAAAAATAGTTTTTTCAAAAAGTTAAATAAAAGCGTTTGGAAAGTTTAGGTTAAAAGTTCAAGACCAGAAAAAGTCCAAGTAGTTTCGAATAATTTTTTAAAAGGGAACTGTCAAGAGACGAGAGGTTCAAACCTTTATAGATCTGGATAAAGGTCACGAATTACCCAAATGTAAACTAGGACAAATACGTAACTTGAATGTGAATTCTCCATTTATTAAACTTTTAAGAGAATTGTCCAAAGTGAACTTTTAATATGGGAAAATTGCACTGAAAGTGAAAATTATATTATAAATGAAGAAGAAAACGCAGTACGCAACCTTATGATATGAGGACGTATATAAAAGAGACAGATGGAAGGGTTTCTAAATCTGGGAGCCATTATCAAAAAAGCGTTTGGGAACAGAAGAAATAAGGAGCCAAATCCCAAACAGGGCACCGAATTTCTTGTGGTGGGACAAAAATAGTTGTGAAATTCGCAATCACTTTATTCGTTTTTGGTAAATCACGAGAGTCAATCATGGTTGTTTGTGATGCGCATTTGGATGGATAATCGAGTGGTGACAGATTTAATAATGATACTTCTCGTTGCTCCTCTACCAACCTGCACTCTATCAGTAACAAATTTTTGCATTTCGTTAAGTGGTGGTAACTGTGATAGCATCTCTCAAGTTATGCGTGTGTCAATTAAAGCATTTGATTTATATTTGCGTTTTTATTTAGTTTTCCCAAGCTACCGGTCTTTTATTTCAGAAACCCATGACCTGGCTTCCACATTTATCAAGAGCTAGTCTATTAACATCGTGGCCAAACAAACTGGAGAGGTCCTCTCCGGATTGTGACAGAAGCTGGTTTCTGTTGGGTTAACCCTCTCATTAGGGGTTGCGATTCAGAGGGTAGTTATTGTGACAATGCTTAGGGGCCCGGGACCGTAAGGGGCCCTACCACCCTAGTAAAAAACTTACGACCTTTGTTTTTAGGGGCCAGTTTTGTATATTTGCTTACGGGCCTTAGCTATTCTTGCACCGCCACTGATCCAGATGCATCTCTAATACTGGGAAAGGGAGTAAAACCCCAGCTAGCCACCTATGTCCATCAGGAAGGCCATCAAGTAAGCAAGCAGGCTATTGAACACTTTGCTTAATTCCGTTAAAGGCATCTGGGTGTTCAGCAATATCACATTTTTGTCTATAGTTGCTAGACAATCACCTGAGTGAAAGAAGTCTCGAGCTCTGGAGATCCCGTCTCCCGGAACTGGATATAAAGGCTTGACTTCCTTAACAATGTAAGCCTATGGGTTATGGGTCAATGTATAAATTGTATAATTTGAGTCCCTCCAGGAAGGAAGAAATGGGAAGCCTCAAAAATCTTGGAATGATGACAGAAGGTTATGGTAGTGAGGAAACTAATTTGATGCTAATGATGAAAAAGAATTTAATAACCTATTGATAAAAATCTTACGAAATAATTTGAATTTATCTTTGTATGGACTGTTTTTGGATTTATAAGTTCCTTACTTCCTTTCATAATTTGAATTTGCATTGAAAGTATAAATTTGGCTATACATGGAGGTACATATCGACACCTGTTGGCAAGGTTACAATGTCCTTTTTGTAATTATTATAGTATTATAATGCTCGGATAATTCGAGTTATTCAGAAGTGCTAACCAGATGTCTGTCCTAAATCTTTCAATTGAAATAATAACCGTTAATTTAGAAGTAAAAATTATCGGGCAATTATATGAATAATTATTGGAACGTGAAAGTTCATTAGTAATCATGAAAATATTGCATTCAAAATTTTAGTATTCAACAAAATTACCATATCGTTGGGGTATATCCTGCGAACCATTAAAAATTTATTTTAAGGCGCATGCTAAACAACAATAATGATAAAGATGACCTACAAATGCTAAATTTTTCTTATCATTTTTAACCAGGCTTTCTTATCACTTCACACAAACAAAATTTATTTTTGTGAAGTTGACAATATTGGAATGCAAACCTTATCGTTAAATGAAACAATTAGTGCTGATTAAGATATCACGAAAATAGCCAAGTTTGAGGACATTTTTATTTTTAGCAATTTCCATTTAATTTTTTTGAAAATCAAAAAGTACCAAACGCTTAAACGATTTCATGTTTGGGATCGAAAACAAACACGCCCGGAGAACATCAAACAATTCAATCTATTCAATATTTATTTGATTAGGGTTCTATAAACCCCAAAGAAGAGATTAACAGATAAGGGTCAAAAATTAATATTTGCTATGGAATTCAATAATAGCAATGTAAATGGTACATTATATTGGGATTCAATAATTTTTTAAAAGTAAAATTTTTTGTTACATAACGTAGAACGTCGGTACAACCCCTAAAACCAAAGTGAATCTACGCTTTAGAATTTATCAAAATATTTACCTAACGAAATTAAACCAGATACGATTTTCAAGAGAAACATTTGCTTTTTGAACAAACAAACTCCAACATTCTAAACTCGTATAGAAATATTTTTCTAGCAACATAATTTGAAAGATACATTAAAATTTATGTTACATCGGTTAATTAAGAATTAAGTAAACGTAGCTAAAAAATACTTGTGGCTGAACAAATATTTATTAAATCCTAATAAAATGATAAAAAAGCATTTGGTGAAAATACAATAGCAGAGATAAGATAAAAGTAAACTACACGTGAATTAAATATACAATTCATTGTTGGTTTCATTATGTAAATTATATAACCCAGATTAAAGCACATTTTTAATTTTGACCAATTAAAAACTAATTTCATAATAAAAAGGAAAATCTGTCCACATTGTCGCATTCAACTAAAGAGAAATTTTCTTTTTAAAATTTGTTTTCATGTCATAATAACACAAAATAACAGAGTGCTTCTTGATTTATAAAATATGAGCGAGCTTTGAGTGCTCTTCTTTCGAATGCCGTGTACAATATTATCGATTTAATCAATTGGGATAGAGCCCTCACTGCAAATACAGATTCCAAGTCTTAAGCTTTCAAATTAATTCCTTTAAATCGATCAATTGAACTAAAAATTTGCTTTTTGAAGCTTTATTTTAATTTTTAACACGAAAGGTTTTATTCAAGTAAAAAATGAAAACTTTAAAATTCATTTTCGGCTCTCTTGGAAAATTAATTGAACACACTTAAAACATTGGATTAAGAACCACTAAATTTGATTTAATTTTTAGCCTTTTCTTTGTTATTGAATTTAATCCCTTTAAAGTGAGTTAATCAACTCACGATTGAATCGAGTAAGTTAACCTTTCCAAGCTAGATACATAATCCACTATTGTTTCTAGGCATAAATAAATTGCTCTATTTTGGTGAGTTTCCATGCAAATAATATTAATTTATTGTTTTTCGAATGAACGATTAAAATAGAATACAATATAATAGTTTGCTAGAAAACTCCTCCTCCGTGACATTCATAGGCGCGTTTATGATTGGTTTGTTCATTTATTATTATCAATCAAAAAAGCTTTACCATCAACCTAACACAAGTTTTCTTTCTTCTCGGTCCTTTTACCTTAAAGAGGTTTGGTGAGCCTTTTAACAAAGGCTTTTTAATCTATTTAAACCCTTTAAACTTGTTAAACTGCGTGTTTGAGTGGCCTAGTCAAACTAGTCTTTATTCATCTAAATTAGCACAAAGCACGACCGAGGACTTGTCCATTTGTCTTAATAATTATAATCAATCATTTATTATTATATTGAAATATAATAAAGGGGGGTAACATTGCATCTAATTGTTCGCGTTCAAACGTCTCTGCGTTCAACCCCGGCTCTGCATTCAAACGGTCGCGTTCAACCGGCCGCGTTCCCTAGTCCTAGACCGCTCGTGTGATTATCATACACACACCAATTCACCTCGGACGTCTTAAACGAAGTTTAAATTTAAATTTCCTTCAAAAATCCTTAATTAAAACAGTTTCCATTGCTAAAACAGTCCCAGTTCATTTTCTTTATTGAGCCACCAGAGGGCAGCAGGAGGAATGCACACAGCGAATACGTATATTTAAAAATAATAGTATGACTTTTAACCTCCTGACTCCCTCCCCCATGTCCTAATGCTAAGCTATATTGATCGATATATCAATTTCCAACAGTTGCCATGTAATTAAGTAATGGCAGAACATGCACTATATTGGTCTTTGTAACCGGGGGTTTGGGGGGTATGGAATACCCTCCAACCACAGACAGAATTACATTTTCCGTAGTAGGCGAGATAACAGATTTGATAAAACGGACAAGATGACCTAATTAATCGTGTATTTAAGGAGATGTTTCACTGAAATTTCATTGAGGTCAATGGAATGTAGCCGTTCCCCAGTGATTTAAATATGGTTCTAATAACATGCAATATTTTTTGTAAGTATTTCTAGCTTTATTGTGAACGTAATTTGATAAATATAAGATTTGATGAAGTATTGATTTAGGGAAAGTTGAATTTCAACCACTGTATTTCATAAATTACAATGTTTTGTGTCGGCCCTGATATTATATTTTCTATACGCCTACTAACCGAAGACTGAAGTACAAAGTACCACCATGGTATCAAAAAGGAGTGGCAAATACGAGAAGGTGCTGGACGGATGGATAAACACCCTTACATTTAAACTTAATGGATCGCTGAGAAAATCATTCAGAAAACTAAACTACCGTCTTTCCGCCGAATGATGTTTTATCACATATTTCGAGAAGATCAACAAGTCAGTTATCAGCAACTCATTTTGTGAACAGCGCTGCACACATCTCTGCGAATGCAACAATTCATAATAGGTCAACAACATCATTGCCAAAACGGAAGGCGAAGAGAGAAGAAGAAAGGAAGACAACAAAAAGCTGGAAGATTTTAACCGAAATCGAGAAGTCTTGAAAGAGTGAACAGGAAGAAACACTATTGATCCCTTGAACTGCCAAGCGTGGAAGTCTACACTTCTAAATGCCACTCTACTGCATAGAGGAGAATGGTAAATTGTTGTATCTAATTGAAGATCTCTTCCTCCCGATCCACAAAAGATAGATACCTACAATTATTGATCCTTCAAGTCGAAATATCAGAATACAGCCCTAACACTTTTTTCATTGGACACTTGAATTTATTTGACCTTGGGAGCGAATTAAAAGAGAAAAGAAATACAAAAGTGCAGTAAGCTGTGTCCCCCATGCGAACTTTCTTGTACAGTTGGGCGCCTGTTGTTCTCGAGTTGCAAACGGTGCAATTACAGTCTTCTTTTATTTTCTTTAGCAAGATCGATGTTACTGACATATTGATGCCAAATATAGGTTGTTAATCATGTTTAATGATTGTAAATTAGAACAAGTCGCCCTGTGGCCACCTGCAAATCGCACAAGGGGAACCTATAGCTGATCACTCACAAATTTACGTAATTTTTTTTTAATGGAATTAAGTAAAAGGGAAGGAATAAATTCAAAGGATACCCACTAGAAATTAACATAAAACTAAATATATTTGCTCAGTTTAGAGGATACGGGATAGAGTGACGTAACTGGGAAGTAAAATGAGAAGAAATTGGTGTGAAACCGGGCGTTGAGGTTATAGAATACCGTCCAGCTGTGAGGAAGCAGCAAGACGATTTTTCAAAATTGATTCTTGGTCGTCTTGTTGCATACCGACAGCTATTATCGTTGCTATTATCTATTAGGGCAGACTAATGCCTGTTTTCACCAACAATTTATTTAAGAATATCCTAGTAAAGAATTACTTAGCTAGGATTCCATAAATGTGATTGGTCAAATTTGACATAGTATTGACATCAAAATTCATATGTCAAATTTCACCAATCATATTTATGGAATCCTAGCTAAGCAATTCTTTACTAGGAAATTCTTAAATAAATTGTTGGTGAAAACAGACATAAGTCCCTAGCTACGCCCCTGGGTACAGTGACCCTAAATGTATGAATCCACTTTTATACTGAGGATCTTACAGTAGTGACCATTATTGCATAAGAATGCAAATGTATTTATTTAAATTTTTAAATATCGCTCGAATGTTTGAAGCTTTCCAAAATGTAAAACTATTGATTGCATTAGCACAAAAAGAGTTTTAAATAATTTAAATATTAACCTGTGCAGACATTTTCACTTTTTTCGTTCTAGAAAGATTTAATTCTCATCGTAAACAAAGAAAAAAATATTTTAAAACCTTTTCCGAAAAATCTAAAGGTTATACGGAAGTACGAGTACTTACAATCAACGTTACGACAAATTTATTGAAGAAAACCGTTAATAGCAATTATGGAATAAGTGGCTAACACGACTTGACATTTACCCTTTGCGACATAATCGTATAATTGGTTTACATAAATAGATTGGAGAATATTAAATAAATATTTGTCAATAAAATTTAAAATAATTAATGAGGTCCGGCTGCCGACGTTTTACATTTTTCTGCCCCATTCTGTACATAAAATAAAACTCTGCTAATTTTCGTTGTAATAACAGAAGCCGTATAAATGTCAAGTTCGAGCATAAAATCAATGAGTGAAAGAAAATACGTAATTGTGCAGTGCATCGTAGTGTAGGAATAAACTACATTTTCCAATCGAATGAAGCCCTAAAAATAATGATTGTAAGAAAATACTTACAAGTGTAGGCCAAAGAACCGTGGTCTGCGAAGAAGTAAATGGATCTGTTCGTTCGCTCCAACATAATCCTTGTTCCACCAAAAATAAATGAAAAAGTCCATCCTTATACACACTAATCCATTCTCTTCTATGCCATTCCACTTCGTCATATTCGACTAAAACCTGTAATAAAATTAACAAATAAAAATATTTTGTTGACCATAAATATTAATAACATTTAAGTATACAACCTTGCACAAAAGCTTATAAATTAATTAATGACCACACTTCAGTGCTCAAGTCGATGACTGTATAACGTTTTTATTCATTGATTGTTTTTCTTTATTGATTATTATTATTATTAAACCTACCATAGGATAATGAAATATTAATCGTTGAGGTTATTATACTAAAAATGAATTATTTTAATGTTATTTGCTATTATCGATAATATCACAAAACAAAAAAGGCATTAATTACCTTTTTTGATGAGCAGATAAAAAATATCAAAAGAACTGGTTTTTGTTTAATTATCCACTAAAAATATATCTGCGAAAGTTATCAGGAAGTATAATTTTGCGGGGTCTATTTAATTAATTCGGCAATAAATATTAATTTTTATTTTAGACGCTAGATATAAATGAGAAAATATCCCACTTCTGATGGTAAGTCTGATTAGAGTGTGAAAGAACATTTTTATGATTTGTATGAAAAAAAAAACAATTATATTAATAGAATCGTACATTATAAAAATTGGAATAACTTACATTCACTCAAAGACTCTAAAGTATTATACCTTCAATAGATTTCTTTAATGGTCACGATCGTAAAAGAGAGAATGTAAAGAGGTGCAACCATAACCTTCAATAATTTCATAGCAGGTTAAAAGCAAACATAAAAAAAACGAGTTAATATTGCAAAACTATGCAAGTGGGTACCTACTAAAAATGTAATTCAAGGTTTTCTAAAATACTTTATTCAAAATTTTCGGTTATGATTAATAGGTTAGAGGGAGATAAAAAAACTGGCTCAAATTTACTTATAGTATTTTGCATAATCGCAGTGAAGAAGTGTTGGGAAAGGAATGCAAATTTAGATATTATACAAGATCTGAATTGGTAATTTGAAAATGGATCGATTAGGTTAGTTGAGAAGACTGAATATACGTGACTGGTAACACCAAGTACAGATCAAGGTCGCAATTTTGTAATCTTCTAATGTGAGCGGTTCCTCCACTACTAAGTATCAAATTTGCAAATTGGAGTCTCTTGACGAAGTGTAACATTTTATTTTAATCCGACTTGTCATGTCTTGCAGCTTTTTAGTGTCTATTTTGTTCAATGACCTCTCCACGATTTGGTGGCATGATTTTGCAACGGCTGCAAACATCAAATTTTAATAAGCCAATTAAACTTTCATATTCTGTATTATAATGTGACGTTGATCAAACTATTGAGGACTTGCATCAAGCTTAATTATTGGAACATTGAAAATTTTTAATGGGTAGGGTAATATTTGATTATTTCATCAAATTGTGCAAAAGAAAGGAACCTGGTGTAAAGTGTTTATCATACTGATGGGATGATTTATTAATAGATTCACGTAATTAGAATTTGTCCTCGGGAATGGACTAATGTCGTGCCAGTTTTACGATAGTATATCGCATATTATGCGTTGGTTTTTATTCTCGTTTCATTTTAATAACTTCGATCAACAAACAATGAGTCATTCAAATCAGGTTTTTTCGAATTTGATGGATCGTTCGATTTTATTATAAATATAACTTCGTGGCATTGATTAACGTAGTATTTATATTGCATCAATGGCATTCATTAGATTTTATCTCTTTATTATAAAATGACCATAATATAAGACGAAAAGTTGGCTACTATTTCGTATTATTTTCTGTTAAAAATCATCGAATAATTCAATTTGATGTAATAAAAACTTTATCTCGTTGATCCAATCACTAACCGTCCTGATTGCAACTCGAAGTATATAAAGTCACTTAAGAATTTACGCTCCAATTTTTACATTGTTTGCTTCTATGTCAACTTTAATTAACCTTACATATTCACGAAGAGTCTCTATTAGAACATAGCTATTACGAAGTACAATAACTTTCAGTTTCAAAGTTCTAGAAACTTTTAATCTTGATCGCATGACAGAAAACGCGGTCACATGATAAAGTGAGAATATACATATATATACTTTCTCCAAATTTGAAGCTTCTTTAACCGTTAACTTCTCATAAAAATCGTTACTTATTTGAAGAGACAAATCAATGTAGCGAAAACCCAGAAAACAAGAATTTTAAAATGAAGCTAATATTCTTTACTATACAATTTATTTTAATAATAAAACCTGTCAATCATGAGCAAATTAGAACATGTAAAATAATATTTATATATGGTAATGTTTCACCAATTGCCAGCTGCTAGATGATGCAAGAGTGCAAAAATTAACTTGAAAAATTATAAGTTATAACCTTATAACTGAGGATATACGGCCGGGCGGTGAAGGGGGGGGGGTAGAAAATTATCGAACATCCTCTTGAGCTGGTTTTCAAAGTGAACTCCCTCAAGCCCGTTTTTCTTCTTTTGTATAAAATAAAAACATAATTATGCGCTAGAAACGATTAATATAAATCAGCTGCAGAGCGTAAAATATTTGGTATGGTGGATGAGACAATACAACAACGAGTAATTTTTATTATTTCGGATCTCTAGTTAATAAATTCCCGACCTGTCTAACGGCAACAAAAGTTGTGCTAGCGTGATGGTCAAATAGAATAAATTGCGGTTATAAACCAAGCATTTTGGGTTGGTTTTATGTAATTTTGTGTTTCATAAATAATTTATTACCAATTCAAAAACAATTTATTCCCAAGTTTACCATATCATCAATACGCATTTTTAAATTTCAGTTCGACATGCAACATTTTATTTTTAGGGTTAGTTTTTACTCGAATACTGTGAGCGAGTAGCCGAGGGTTGGTTACCATAAAAGGATTTTTCATTCACCAAATGTCTACCTGTTGACCTAAATGACGTTAGAACTTTCCGAAAACCAAAGTAACAGTAAAAATAAAATACGCAATTATTTACAATCTGAAGTAATATTTGATTGACGATAACGTGACTAGATAACCCATCGAGAATATTTAAATAAATTACCGTAATTCAAACAAAAATTAAAAACAAATTCCAGATAAGGAGTAATATACAACCACAGATATGATGATGTGGTATATTATGGAAATCAGTAATGAATTATTGACAAATTTGAATTATTTATTGAAAAAATTGTTTTGATTGACGCCGTTACAAATAATGTAACTTTTCTATTGTTATAAGATTATAATGCTTTCGTCCTTTACTTTTGATGACCTTCAAGCTTTGAGACAATACGACGCCAATAATTTCGTAGGATTTTAATATAATGAATCACTAAATGGAAGCATAAAGAGAAAAGTTGTAAACTAAAAATATAACCATACACCCAGCTGACTTTGCCAAGAAAAACAAACGAATTGAATACACAAACCGCTTTGGCGGCGTCTCCGCCATTATATGGGCATGAGTTATTTGTTTTTATAACCCGAATAACGACATTTTTTTCTACTATAAACATTTAAATTCCAACGAATAAGGAAGAAAGTTGAAATGAAACATGCAAAAATTAGTAGTAGCAATAACTTTTAAATTGAGCGATAAACGCCCTCTGAATGTCAGAAAGGTACCTAATACAAATCTATAGTAATATTGCGGGGGAGAACAACCTAAATACTTGACGGTAATTCCCAAAATTAAAAATAACGTGATAGGTAGGTGGACAAGTGGGCAGTGGGTGGAAGGAAATTACAACTTCACATTCACAAATTAATTATTCGCTTAAAGTGATAACATATCGCACACCTGATTATAAATGATTGCTATCCTAAAATAATAAATTTCGGTAATGCATAAAATTTGTACAACCTACAATCGTTATCGTTAATTAAAAATACATAGCTTTCGATTTTGATGCCTAATTAAGTTTTTATAACTAAAAAAAAATTATAACGCATGTATGATAATTAATTACCCAATAAAGATGTTATCCGTATCGCTAAATTCCAACGTTTATGATCGAAAATAAAAAATTATTTAAAAAACAACTGATAAGTGTTAACCTAATGATAATTATATTTAGAAATTCTACGAATATTGACATTGAATTTAGCGTGGTTTCAAACCTTTGCTTTGAAATAAACCTGCAGAGGACGCTACAATGCAGCGATCGGTTTGTTATGTAACGCCATGATGGCTTCCAACGATACTCCGCCTACAAAAGCGTAACTCCGCCCGAAATCCCGTCCACGTGAAGTATAACCGTCTCCATCTTTGTTTTGCGTTACCATGGTAATTACACGAAGCCATCTTAACCCGCCAATTTGAAGAACTAAATACTATTTATGAGAAAAACTAAACAGTGCATTTTATGCACGTGAGTACAATTTTTAGGTGTCTAGATTTCGAATTTTAAAGTAACAAAGAACATCAACAATATAAGCAAAACAATTTGGTTATTGCGATGTGACGTCAACGTACTATTAAAGCATACTTTTTTTAATACCCGTTGTTGTTATGTTTCATTTAAGTGAAAGTGTTTTAATTTTGCCCTTTTTTGCTTATTTTCGTTCAATAAAGAAAACACAATTAACTTTTTTTTAAACACGATTATACACCCGATCCTCGCATTTTTTTATATTATTTTGTATGTAAATGAATTTAAACGAAAAAATAATATAAAATTTAAATTTACGCGTCCCTAATCCCCCGTTCCATTATAAAAATTCGCTTCGGTTTGGGTAATAATAAAACATCGCACTTCTCACCCCTAAAAAAATGTGTGTTAAAAATAGAGCAATCGATTAGAAAAAGTTAGGTTAAAAAAGAACAAATAAACAAATGCTATCGAAAACCTTGGCGATTGTGAAAGTTGAAAATTCGCTTTAAACGTAATGTCGATGTTACGTTGGCGAATAATTCTGTCCCTTTCCCTTTAAAGGTCGATCAGCACGTGCTGCTTACGACCTTGGAGTAAGGCGGGTAGCCTAACTTTCTACTAGGCAGGCACATCCAAGCGGAATAAATAATAGCAGGTTGTAAACACGACATTCCCCATTGATGACACTTTATTATTGAAGTTGCAATGTTCAATTAAAAAATTTATTAGCAGTGTTAATAACAGGTCGATTGTTTAAACAATAATAAATTAATTAATGGAACCGCCATTTCATGATAATTAATCGTAACGAGCCGAGATTAATCATCTTCTTATAATACAAAGCAGTTTGATTAATGAACGATATCTACATAAAATGAATCGATTAGCACTTTTTTTCATATAAACCAGACAAATAATAATAATAGGTGAAATAATAATATTTTATAAAGAGGTATATGAACTATACCTATTGATTAAAATATTAGAGAGAAAACAAACCAAAGATAACATTATCGTGTTACGTCACGTGATAAAAGTTCATTATTGAAAAATTAGGCCAAAAAAATTTAATTCGAGCATTAGGAATCTATACTACGGTATATCTATGGAACAAACTCCCAATGCGTGAGAGTTTTTGTGGTAAACTTAACCCTAGTGATACATTTATGTAGCAAGCAATTAAAATGCTGTATATTAGTGAACAAGCGAATGTTTTGTGCGAGAAGGTTTATTGAAAACCTCTTCTATACAAATATTTCATTAGACCAAAAATGTGCTACTTCAAACTGAAAATTAATTTTCCATTTTATCATTAAATATTTGAAATATGAGATAAACTAAATAAATCGTAAATCGAAGTATGAAGTTACTTGAGCGTCGATAATTCGAAGTCATATTTTCGAACATAACATGGTACCTAACAGGTGCTTATTGATTGAACACTATTTAATAGCCTCTAACTAATTTTAAAACAAAGTCAATGAAAAATGCATCTCAAAACTCAAACGTTTGGTAATCATTAGCTAATTGTCAGCCATATTTGGGGGAGATATATTAATTATTATTATTGGCGGTGGCGTCGGTGACCGGCAGCTTAACGAGTAATTAATATAACGGTTTTATGTTTTATGAATTCGAGTACCTTACGATTTAAATCAATTGGGTGAACGGTGCCCTATGTAGATTTTACAACGCAAACAATTAAAATTGTCCAATGATCCCAGTTTATAGCTTAGGTTATATGTTATTTTATATTATTTATTTCGTAATAGAAACTATTTCATTTATAATTGGCGCACGGGTGGGAAAAAGGAAAGGCAAAATACCAATAAGGTTTAACATTACACATTGACAATTAAATCAACAATTTAAGGGATGAAATTCTTAGTACAGTTTAAAACGAACACCACCTGACATAATGAAAAGTCCATAATTCCCACGTATGAGTATAAAGTGTGGTCCAGACCTAAGTTCTGCCGTTAGTTTTGCTGTCAGTTCAATGTCGTACGTTCTACTCGTCCGTTCTAATCGTTTTAGGTAAGACGTTGGAGTTTTCTTGCCCAAACTGACAGCAAAACTGATGACAAAACGTTAGGTTTGGAATGCGCTTATTACTAATTTTTCCTGCAACCTCTTTACTGTGAACAATTGCGTTAATTTGAACATGCCCTTGTGTTCAAACTATCGCGTTTCGGACGTATGTGGATTGCACCGATGGTCAGAAATAAAACCTTTTCTTTTGGGTTTCGACGGAGGGTCAACATGTAGATTGCACCGATGGTCAGATGTGTCAATAGTTATTACTTGGAAAGGGATTTAACGATGATGGATCCGAATATGATTTAGTTGTCTTGTCAAAACTGAATCTTCCAGAGCCGTTTTGAAAACACTCTACGTTTCACTTAATCTGAATCTGTTGATTTATTTGTGTTGTATACTTCTTGCAGTTCTCGAAACCCCGTAACCCCCGTGGTAGGTGGGCACTCTATACCTCCCCAAATGTATAACATTCCATCAAAAAACGATGGTGTATGTTCTGTCTAGGACCTTTCAGAGATAATGTGAGGCTCTCTTCAAATTAAAAGTTATGGGAAAGAAAATGATATAAAATGTTAGCTTTTGTTCATGAATACTTTCATTTATTATCTTTTTTATTATGATGAGCGATAAGAAGTTGAAAATTGCGAGGTTCAGGGTAGGTTTCTCCTATTTCTCCTACGAAAATCTCTGAATCTATCAATAATATTATATTAATAAGTATCAACCGTTTCAAAGAGGCAGATTAATGTATTATCAAAATATTGTGGAACTAGAACCGGGGGTTTCGGGGTACGAAATGCTCTCTAAGGTCAGGAAGTTAAAGTTGTAACAAATTTTTGCATTTGTTACTTGGTTCTTCTTTAAATTGTAATGTCACAATATTCCTAAATCCGGCCCTCATTTTTATTTACATGCATGCAATTTTTTTGCACGTGATATACCAGTAAGCATGTACGTAACCGGCGTATGAATTCAGTACCCTGATAACTTAAGTGCAGGTAGTTTTGTGTTGGACGAATAGTTATTCGGTCCTGATATCGCTATTGTTACGTGCCAAGTCGTTTAGACAAATAGTCCTGCTGTGGATTAGTGTTAGTTTTGCTTCTGTGAACATTTAGAAAGCCAATAAGGGTCACTCTTTTTCTGCGCGAACTACTACGCAGATTTTGGTACGCAAGTTGTACGATCTTATCTGACTTCATTTGTTTAGCGACGTATTATGAAGGTTGTTATTGTACAACAACATAACCTCGAGTTACAACATAATTTCTGTTCTATTTTGGGCAACGTCAAGTTTGCTATCAGAATATTCTACCATCAAGGATCAGTATTATTTCGTACGTCATCATCGTCTATCATCTATTTCATGGTTCCAGCAGTTCAACATCTACGAGCATTGTTCTGTGTGTTCGCGAAAATCAGTTTAAGTGTCGCCTGTTAATTATTAGTAACAAGGTTTCCAATTTTCACATGCAAAGCCGCAGGAGTGTCTGTTATCATTAAATTGTAAACTTACCAGAGCTCGAGTAAGTATTATCTATCATTTTCAATTAGTGTGGACCGACGGCGACGTGTCGTTTTGGCTTCTGTATTTCATTTTTGGGTAACATTTTTGGTAACTTGCTGATTTGAGGTGGAAGCACTTTTTGACTATATGACACCGCAATTTCATTTGTACTATGTGCATTGCTTTGCACTATGCGTAAGTGTACAATTCGAAAAACAAAACATTTAACAAAAATGGACTCAAACAATTATCAATACACTACACTTTGAATGAATATAACGGAACTGCATACGTTGCATTTTAAGAATTTACTAATGCAAGAGGTAGCACTTTATCAATAGAACACATTTATAAGTTGAATCATCATCCTAATTAATATTTTGTAAAAATGGGTAACAAAACAAGTGAAACAACAATTAGTGAACGACAATTAATTTTAAAATTAGGATGTGAAGGAAAATCTTTTCGGGAAACTGCTAAAATTGTTGACAGATCACTTGGTGCAGTGCAATATGTCATTAATAAATTTAAAAACGAAGGCAATCTTCAAAATAAAACCGGATAAGGGAGAAAATGTATTCTCACACCAACGGACCACCAATATATTATTAGACAAATAAGAGTTAATCCAAAAACAAGTGTACCTAAATTAACGGCCGAGATTTCAACACGTATTGGTAAAACTTTATCCACTGAAAATGTACGAAAAGTCTTACGTAAAGAAGGGTATAACGGCCGAGTTGCTCGTAAGAAACCCATTATAAATAAAGTTAATCGTATTCAAGACTACAATTTGCTAAAAAATATATTAAATTGACTTGAATTTTTGCAAAAAAAGTAATTTTCAGTGACGAAAGCAAATTTAATATATATTTGGTTCGGATGGGAAGCAAATAGTGTAAAGGAAACCTAATACAGAAATAAGGAAAGATAATTTACGTGGAACCTTAAAGCATGGCAGCGGAAATGTTATGGTTGGGGCTGTATGTGGCTGTATGTCTGCAGACGAGGTAGGGAAATTGCAATTTATCGAAATTATCATGTCTAAGTTTGATTATATGAATATCTTGCAATCAAACTTACAACCCAGTGTTGAAAAATTAGGGTTGAAAGATGGATATTTGTTGCAGCAGGCAACGATCCCAAACATACATCGTATCTTGTGAAGGAATGGCTTTTGTATCACGTTCCAAAACAACTCCACACGCCAACCCAATCACCGGACCTTAATCCAATCAAAAATTTGAGGCAATAATTGGAAAGGCAAATCCGACAGCATCATATTTCAAGTAAATCCACATTAAAAACTGTATTATTGCAAGAATAAGAGAAAATATCAAAAATTGCTACCCAAAATTTAGTTGAATCAATGCCAAGACACTTGCAGGAAGTAGTCGAAGCTGAAGGATATCCCACAAAGTATTAATAATTTTCAAATTAATAATTTTAACTTCATTTATGGAAGTGTATTAATAATTGTTTGAATGTAATTTTTGTAAATAAATTGTTTTTCTGTAATTTTAAGTTAATAAATTTCATTTTTCTATAGTTTTTTTTATCATATCAACTGTTAGTTATCATTTAGTATAATATTTTTAAATTCAGCAATATTGAACTATAATTAATAGGTTTTTTCGTATTATTATTTGCACAAGGTGTATTAATAATTTCTGGAGCCACTTATAATAGGTCTTTTCCAACCACGAGGAATTTCCAGTAATATTACTACGACTCAAGCGCAATAGATAAAAAGCAACACTTTTTGTCTTCCGCGCATGACTTTTTATCTATTGCGCTTGCGTTGTAGTAATATTACTGGAAATCCTCATGGTTGGAAAAGACCTATTATAACCACATATTTTGCTTACAGAGTTGGGTGTGCTGGGTAACAGAGGCAGAATATCAATCTATAGTATCTGGAGGTTGATTCGAATTTGTCTGACCGTAGTTCAAATTCTACGTCAAACTATATGTTCCATTTGAATTGGAACAATTGGACACACCTGAATTGTTCTGAATTTTAACAATGTTTAGCCCTCAAAGTTTCCATTAGAATAGCATGCGTACGAACAATAAATGCAAGAATTCATTACAAATTACCAACAATTACACTAATAAAGTCATCAACAGATAAAACAATACCACCTAATTCGTTATAACAAGTTATATCCGTTAAAATTATATGTCAAGGTCTTTTCTTCTGGTAGGTGGTATTCGTAGTATAGCGTAGTATATAAATAATGACAGCGAAATGATGTTTGTTTACATTCTAGAAGCACGTGTGTGGTAATGTAGTAACTGCTGATATAGTATTTTGTTATACAAATCTTGGTTTAAAAAAATCTGAAGCTATCACGTGACTTACGATATTCTTATAATACCAACTAACAAAAATAAAAAAACAAGGAAATGTAATACAGTAAAACACGTCGCACGCTAGGAAGTTGCCATTTTATTACCCAGATATATCCGCATAAAACGTCTAGGGAATGGAAAGTAGAAAAATTTAGAATGTCGGAATGGCAATCTTCCACTAAACTTCGCTAAGAAAACTCATAATTCACCCCAGATTGTTAAGAATAAGGATATATCTATCATCGTTTATTTTATGGTACTTTTATAATCAGATGTTGTCGAACTGCCTTTATATACCACTGAGTTATTTTCGAAAAACATAAAAACAAAATAATATCGTTATTTATTATTATCGACGAAGGAGATATCCACAAACAAAAGCTATATCAGATAAAAACCAGTCATTAAGCCGTCTTTGCATCAAACTTCATGACGTCGAAACAATGCTTTAATTTTGTAGAAAGGTTACGCTTCGCGTAAATAAGACAATTAAAACTGATCCTAGATTTAAAATTCAAGAATCGTACCCAAGTTGAATTTCAATACAACGACCTCCACAACGATCAACAAAAGTTACACCGATAAAACTAGGATAGGGACGTTAGCTGGAAATTCTAATCTAACTTTGTTAATGATAGAGGCTTGTAATTCGACAAAACGGTTATACATTGAGAAAGAAAAACTAGGAGATAAGATAAATATAATTTGTACAATATACGCACGCATAAACGTTAAATTGACCGAAACATTAATATATCCTCCACCCCACCCTTTGTTTATATTTATGCTATTTTTTATTGTTTATGTACCTAATACCATTTTAATTATGTATAACATAAAAAAGATGCTGAATGGTAATTATGTATTTTATTATGGTGTTTTTATAATTATACAAACATCAAACGTTGAAGTAGAGCCCTTAATTCCCTATCGGGGAATTCCTAATCGGATAAACATTTTAAACTTCTGATGTGCGTTTGAGACAAATAATTGGAGAAATAATTCTATTCAAAATTAATTTGCGTTCCAGCACTCACAATTCTGGTAGCAAGTAATTGAAGGGTAAGGATAATAAATTGTTAAATTCGATCTCAGGCATTTTGAATTTCCAACACTCATAATTAATTAGGTTCGGTTAATGGCTTAATTATGTAAGAAAACGACAACAAAAAATTTATTACGGTGCGTAACGTTTCAGAACTTAAAAAATTCATTTCACCTTTACGAATAGCTTACTCACGAAAAAGTTTTAATAAGGCATGAAACATTAATCGATATCAACGTACTAATTTTTAATGGGAAGGTCAAAATAAATTATACATCCCATGGATTCGAAGTCGCTTGTCTCAGGTAATTACATTAATTTGTTATTTTCGGAAAATTCCCCCCACAGGGAAATGCTTCCATCATAAGTTATTATTATACACCATTCATCATAACATGTTACTATATATTTTGATATGTCAAACAAAATTTACTGTCATAAAAATTATCATATCATAAAATACGGTGATGTAAGTAGTATCACGTGAGCACTGTTCCAACAGTTCCAAATGAGAACTTCCAAATACAGAAGTCAGACAAGCGATGAAATGTATAATTATTATGGTAATAGCGGAATTCCGATGGGTCAATAACTATCGAATCCGTAACTATGGAAGATTTTAAAACGTGCCGAGTAAAATTACGATCGTTCCAAGTTCTTTGCCTTTTCAAGGAAGGCCGAAGATTTCATAACATATCATACCCACAGAATAATCTTGTACAATCTTGATATTCTAGCACATTCTTCAGAAATTAATAACTTATATGGTAGACCTATGATCGAGTTAGTTGGAAAGAACCGAATTTGGTCAGAGTTGAAATTCTTAATATTATATGAAAGTTTTAAATTTAATTTGTAAATTAAGTCTGATATGTTCGTCACTACCAACTGATACTATAGACATTCCCTGAATTATATCGAATGCGAATGTATAAACAACGGGGTGGTATTAAGCATAATTCATACGTGTGTTCCATACAAAATTTTATCTACTTCCGAGCGGTAGGTGAATTATGAATACAAAAACGCAAAATCATTTTTTAAGGAATTAAATTTACTACAACAAGGTCCCCGATAACATATTATTATAAGGCTGGAAAGAAGAGAATATACCAATATCATATACATAGCCAAGCCATATCAGTTCATTAACGATTTTAAGGTGTGTGAAAGGCGTAATTATTTTTATAATAATTACATAGTATCTAAACATTTACAAAACGGAACACGTAAATTATATTTTAAGTAGCATATAATTCAAAATAATAATCATACAACTCTACACTACAGCAAGATCCAAACAAAAAATAAATTAATGATTATTACAATAAAAAGCAGGGTCTTCGTTTTGCGGAACTCGGATAACTAACTTGAATATCTGCTGCATCCTTCCCAAGCCAGCCCTGGCTTACGTGAATCTGTTATATTTTTTACTAATTCTAAAACTCCAATATAATTAATTAAAGAAATCCTGATTGGTAGCAAAAAATTTGAAAATGAAGTGTTGTAATAAAAACTGATCATAAACTAAAATTATTACCTAGAAGAAAATTCATCATGATTATTCACTGTTAACCTTGCATTATACGTCCATGAACGAATTAAAAACCAAATTTTCCACCTATTTAAGTCAACCTTAATTCATTATCCTAGTTAAATTAAAATTGACTTTCACTTTTTTGTATCCCACAGTTGTGCTAGTCATATTCATATACACGGATATAAAAATTCAATTATTTAGAAATTCATCCTGCGCATGCATGGTAGATGGACGAGACGCGAATGTGAGATGTGTAATGTATAGGAAATCCGCTTCATAAAACGCGTATAACCAATGCAAGAAGTAAAAACGACCACATAAATTTGAACTCCAGACGGATGATTCAAAATAGGTGTGTTGCTGGAAGACAGGTTTTTCGATAGGGTCAATAACAGCAACAATTCCATGCAAGTTTATCTCGCAAACATGTTGTTCGTTCAACAAGGGGTTCAGTTGCTAAAATGGATTTTCTGGTTATAAATTTCAACGTAAATAAGATAATAAAAGTAAATATGGACAGAAAGTCGAGAAACTAACGCTTTTATCATGCATACAATGGATTTTAGAAAGACAATTTCAACGATTTTCATTCATTTTACAATAATCATTTACACGAAATTTCTCGATTGCTCCAGATTCGATTTCTATTAATAATTAAAAAAAATGGTCTAATGGCAGGAATAGAATCTTCAACTTTCAGCACCGCAACTCACTCAGCTTATGCAATAAAATTAATTTTATGATTAATAATTAATGGACATTTTTATTTACTGTAATACTTAAAAATTCCACACTCAAAACAAAAATTGCCACTTTAAGAACTTGTTACATAAAGAACTATTATGTAACAAGTGTGGAAAAGGCATTATTTATCGCACGCATGCGATAGCTTAGCATAGCTTTACAAAGTATTTTGGGAACGCTAATGTTTTTTTAATTCTTTACAAGTATGTAGAGGTAATTTTATTCTTAATGGTTGGGAGTGGCTAATGTGCACAGTGCAGGATTTACGTATAAGCTACACAAGCTATAGTTTAGGGCCCCCAGTTTCTTGGGGCTCATATTTGGCACTGACATATTAATATCTGGACTTCTAAAGGGCCCCATATCTCAAATAGCTTAGGGCCTTATCAAGTCTAAATCCGGCCCTGAATGTGCAGAAACTAATATTTGTAATTTCGGTTCTATGTTTGTGTCAATTGGTGGAATTGAGTGTCAAACGTTCTTCCTCCACATTTGCCGCACAAGCACAAGTCACGTGCCAACAACTATGAATAAAACGATCTATATGCGCTATTTGCGTAGCTCAGGTGGCGCCGTCCTATCGGACAATTTGAACCTGTTCAATCGGGGTTCAGAACTAGTGAGAAAAAAATGCGATAATGGTCAATTTATAACAATATTCTTAGAAACTATAACAGATATTATCATAGTGAATCATAAAGACAAACATTATCTTATCTTCCTCTTCGAGTCCAAATACTATCAATAATAGGAGATTAACTTGGCTAAATCAAGTAGACTTCCAGAGAAATGGCAATAGGATGGTGTCTGTTGAGTTCATAGATCAGACAGACAGTGCATAGATCAATCTTGGACTAGCCAAGCTAATCTAACCTAGCATTAAAACGTTTTTGACTCAGTTGTTACTGGTTATTTACCTAATAAAATGGTAACCTGGACTCTTGGGACATTTTTGCTCTACTTCCACTTTAAAAGAAATTAACGAGTGGATAGCACTAGCGTAGCTTCGAGGGAACTAGAGAAACTCGAAAAACCAAAGATAAAATTAAGTACTTTCCTCCTCAGCCCTTGTCGGGGTATTGCTGATGAAAGCGTGCTGAAGAACCGGGGGGTCCGGGGGGTATGGAATGGAGCGGCTGGGTTAGACTATCAAGTTTGTTTGAGTCAATATGTGTCAAATCCACCCAATATACTGTGGTGTTCCAAACGGATCGAAGAGACAGGTAAACGACATAAAAATTATATAGGGGTGGAAAAAATAAATTCTTAGTACAAAGAGGCCATAATGTTTACCTAAGACACTAACATTAACACTATTTTGTTTACTATTGTTTAGATCTTGAAATTTGAGCGTGCAGTGACGTTTTGTGTATCTACAAAAAGAAGAATGAGCTTTGTGAAATTGGCGCCAGACATTACCTGCGATTTTGTTGGAATTTGTAGAAATTTTGGATTTGCAAGAGTGGCATCTCCTAAACGGGGTCTTTCTGCAATGTCTGTTTTAAGAAACAGACGTAGTTTTTTGTTCTTCGAGGAAAAGTGAGAATTTTTGCATTCTTCTTGAGATCAAGTGTGATCTCGGGAAAGTTTCGAGTGTTTATAGCTGCGTTCCGTAAAGGGAGCAAATTGATTTCGGTTGGAACATCGAAGTTGCGTAATTTTTTGATGAAAATTATAACCTTTTTGTACGAGCGAGGCAAATTTTCATAATATGCTATTCTTGGATAAATTATTGGTCATCGGCTGGAAAATCCATGAATGCTATCTAATCCAACGACGAGGAAGTTGGAAAACTATGTATTTGAGCAATTCAAGAAGAATTTTACAAGGTTCAAGATTTCGAGGTTAACTGACAGACATGTTTAGAAGATAATCCCAGTAACTGCGCCGGAAATCCACATGAAAACCCAAAATCAGCAATCCGTGGAAGATATCGACGACACAAGGACGAATATTTGGTCAAATTTGGTGATACGAGCAAAACACATGTGTTCAAGGCGTCAGGAGAACAATTGCGGTAAACAGCCATGTACGGCGGGAAGCAGAAGCACAACGTTATCAGCTGTGCTCAAACAGTGGTGAATAAAAGGGTCAGCATATTTCTTTGCAAACATTTATTTTATGCTAACATTAAACACACGTGAAAGGTTCGAATATCGATTTAGAAATACAATTGGTTATAAATGTAATTGTAATTCGAACCTTTCACACAATACACTAACGGCCTGAAAACGAGATTGTCGTCAAAACAGAATTGTACTCTACGCATTTGGTAACTTGCATTAAATTGATTAAACCCACCGTTTTCTTTCGAATGAGTTTGAACCCAAGACCCGAGATAGTTTCAGTATTGCCCTACCGACAAAATAGCGACCGTGGCACTTAAGTTTGTGTTCAAAACACTACAATACAACATAGAATGTAACCGAACGAAATTTGTAACGAAGCTAGGAAGAAAGAGCAGCTCCGCAGGCGAAAATGAAATTTTCATTTTAAAATAATTAATTTAAGTAAAAATTCATTACCAATTTACAAGCTGAGTGGGGAGAGGGATGTTCTACGCCACTGGACACCAAACCCTAGTTATAATATTATAATGTTAAAATATTTATCATGGTATTTTGTTACGTATTTTTCTTCTTGGCCAAAGTCTGTGCATGAGTAAAAAATTTCTTGTTCAATTATTATATAAACGAATGTTAAAAATCTTGGTTTTTAGTGGACAGAAATAAAACAATTTATCAAATTGTCAACAGTTTCGACTTTCGAACTAATATTTACTAGTTCCATCCCATCATCAGGACTACAAACTAAGATTCTATTAAAATCGTTGGGAAATAATGAACAGCCTCGTGTTTATGTATTGTGCATAAACCGAAATTTTGTTGCAGTGTCATTTCGTCCTGCGCGCTTTTCCTATATTTAAAACTAATTACCCAACTTTCGACTTGCAATAAATTACAAATGTCAGTGAATAGTTAACTACTTCTTCAAAAACTTTCGTCAGTTTAAACATTGGAGTCTGATGGTACAGTCGAGCGTCGATAATCTAAACGTCAATAATAAATTTTGTAGCGTAGTTTTTACCCACTTGTACTGAAATTCGAGGTTTCCTCGTATCTAAGAGTATGTTAGATTGTGATGGAATTGTAAAGTAAGGAACCACTAATCAGGCCCATATTTCACCACACCGTGTGGATGTCCACTGGAAGGCCGAGCTAAGAAATTCTGTGTAGTCCCTGTGTAATAGTTTGAACCCAGAATTTCCGCTCTGTAACTCAACCAGCGGTCACATCACTCCACGGCTGTGGCTTTTTAACGTTCATTTTTACCGTCTTTTTCCACACTAAAGAATATTATACTATTGCAAATTATTTGAACAAGGTCAAGCAGGAATTACTTCGGATTATCGACCCTCAACTGTATTTGTAACACGAAATATTAAAAGTATTGGAGAACTGATTATTATCGATAATATTCTTATCAAATATTAAAACAAAAAGTTAGATAATATCGTCCATTTGGTGGTCAAAACAAAAAATATTCAGTATAATCTTACTTATTTCTGTGATCGCCTCACGACTTTATTTTAACTTGTCCGGAAATTAACCTCACGAAACGATGGTTCAGATTTCAGTGGGCTATCATTAGTGAGGTTTTCTATAGCAGTCAAGTTATAAAGGATATCGATCATTTAAAGACCCAAACGAACGCCTTGCTTTATTTTCTATCACAAGATATCATCAATTTTGCAATCAACAACAACAATGGTGCAAGTATCTCGCCATCTTTGAACCTTTATGGGAAAAAAATTTAACTTGTGTAAATTAAAAATAGAAATTGTTTTTACAATAAGAAAAACCATTTTTAAAAAACCTACAGCAAAAAAAGGACAATAAGACGAAGCTGTATTTGACCAACTTTTTATTACAAACTGAGAAACAAAATATGACTGTTCTTGAACTATATTTTACCAAGAAAGTTTCCTGTCTTGAAAAACTTGCAGTTTCAAATTTAAAATATATTCTGTTCTTCTGAATTCTTTTTATATTTAAAACCGAGTAAACATAAATAAAACACCGAGAAACCCGGGTTGATAAAATAAGAAAACTGGCAAAGCAAATTTTAAAATTTTGCGGATTATTTAGTTATAGAATGTGTGTGCATCTTAGGTAAACAAGTAAAAGTGAAGTCATCAGAACGGAAATGGTAACCCAGAATAAAAATCTCCAATCAGCTCTTCATCTTCAGTTATCTCACTCGCGTTAATTTAAAAACTTCGAAAGACATCGAAATTTGCCAATGATCTAAGTTTTAATTATAAAAGTTTAACGATTCTAAATAGCACCAGGCGACAAAAAATGGGTTAGTGTAAAAAATTTTCAACAATCATAAGAAAATTTTCAATTAACTTTCGTCGCTGGGATTTTAATTACATGTTTTAGTTGTAAATTCTAAATATTTTACAAGAAAGAGGAAATTTAGCTAATTATTTCTGTGAAAAGAGAAAATTATATAATTTTGCCAGTATACCGAAACTTTAAAACAAAAATTTGAAGGAAAGCTTTGCGAGTTATTTATCCGCCATCGCAGTAGATAGCAGAATTTTGTAATTATGTTTATTATTATAAAGAAGTATCATACAAACCCGCAAATAAAGGACAAACATAAGGAAGTTGTAGAATTACCTGTAACAAAAAAAATAATTTAGAATACTTATTTGACTGAGCATAGTACATCAAGACCATACAATTTTAATCAAACATAATTTAGGTTCTCCTTTGAAACTTGGTTCCTGGATTAAAGCAATCCAGAGTAAGAAAATTGAGTCCCTTGAACGTAGGCAGATTTATTTAGTTTCTGAAGAATTAAGTTTTGACTGAGAAGCTTAAACTGCCTTGCATGGAAGGCAGATTCAAAGAACGTTTCGTACTTTAATTTATTATATTGTACATTTAAGGTAAAACGACGTAAACGCCATTTTCTTAGATTTGAATTTATAATTTTTAGAGAAGTTGCACGCAGCTTCGATACTTCGGTCGGCACCTTTGATGAGGTCCAAGTATCAGAAAAACTGATTAAAAAAAAACAAAGAATGTCTTCCTGTATTTACCGTAACAAAAGTTCAAACGACATCACTGTATAAAATTATGTGCTAGAAAATTGGATAAGTAAAAAAAGTGTTAGGTAAACCTATCGAGTATACACGAAAACCTTTATAAAATTGAACTTCGAAATTGGAAATTCTTTACTTTTCTATCCTTACGACTATTGGAACGGCAAACAAACCCATACGTGAAAAATTCTTATTGAGAACCGGCAGATTCAATCTGTCGGTTTTGTTTTAGAAATCTTTTTGATTTTCAATTTTTGTTCCAAGTGAGAAGACATCAAACGTCAGATATGGTTATAAATAAAATTAGACAAAAATTGCATTTCAATATTAAAGAGTAACCTCCTGTGTTTCGGTAAGTTCATATATGATTCGAGTAGCTCTACTTGAAAATATAGATTACTGATGGCATGATACTCGTAAAATTTTAGGCTGTCCAAAATTTTCAACCTCTAATGTAATGGAAGCACTAAATGTCTAATGGCGTAGTTGCGCACTTTTATATATAAATTTATCGACGTTTTATTTAAATTGTAATATAAAATGCCACTTTAATATATCATGACAATTTTACCAGTTGAATAAAAAATGTATTATTATTTTGACTGACAAAGGGAGTGAATCTGTTTTAAAATAACGAGATTCTCTTCAGTAGATTATTACCTATTATGGTTCGCGTTCCACAGTCGCAATCTCGTTAATGCATGCATGCGCGTCATTTTCACTGCTTATAGAGCTAAATAAAATTATTCTTAAAATTGTTTGAACAGTGAATTTTAAAATTTGAACTTGATGAAGTCCTTATTATAATCCATACGTTTTGCTAATAATAGACCAGATAAACTTGGATTTCAAAGGTTTGTAAACGCTTTTCTTATTTTCAGATGAGATTACACGTTAAATTGTATGAAGAATGAATGTTAACCTTTGTGTTACGAAAGGAAAGCGTTTAAATTATTTTCTTTGCATTTGTATAGCAAAATACGAAAATTAAAGCAAAAAAAGGAAAAGAAAAATGTGACTGCAGTTTTCACTGTTTTAACGGTTTTTCGCTACAAATTAACAATTTATTGCACAAAATACCGAAATAAAAATTTACATTTCTTGAAGGTAAGTCAGTGAACCACAGTACTTATAAACAAAACAATCAGAGCGTAAAGTATGTAACTTTCACTGTCGCTCCAAGAAGCTTGAAAATTGAGCAATAAAAAAAATTAGATCCGTTTTTATACGAATGTAATTAATAAATGCAAGCTACATTATTCCCCGGTCGTTTCTCTTCAGTTAATTAAATTAAGCAATAAACGACTTGTTATGGTATTTTATTATTATAAGCGATAACGAAAATAATAAATTTTCTTGAAATACTGCAGTTAACCCAACAGCTTGAGTAACTTCTAATAACATCAAAACTTTATAATGTTGAGAAAGTTTTCAAAAATGCAGTTAGTTACATCACACAGAATAATTTGACCTTACAGATGATTAAAATTTTGATCTAACACACAAAATACCATACTTTCCCATCCTAGGTATTCTTTTTCATTTCAACAACTTCTAAAATAAATTAATAATATATAATTTAAAAACTTTAACGAGTTAATTTAACGTAATAAAAATCAAATATATTTTATGAGTTTAGGTACCTAGATAATGTTTATAGGTAGCGTCAAATTATAATACAGATATAATAATTAATTGTTATTATTAAATAATCTGACAATAGCTATAAACATTAGCAGAAAGTTCATAAAATATATGTGATTTTTATTGCGTTAAATTAACTCTATTAATATTTCTAATTTATATGTTGAGATCTTAACTTACCCCTCCCTTTGCTACGTACACCCCTCCATGGTATATTCCATAAAAAGGTTTTAAACTGGTCTGATCGAAATTGAAAATTTCCATCAACTTAGGTACTACTTGTATGTGGTTTAAAGTTGGAAATGGAATTTCTTTCAAGTTTTTTACAGTCTTATCATGTTTGAGTTTATCACTTGCCATTATCGTTAATTAAAAACATTCCAAACTAAAATTTTATAAAAGTTTGTAATCGTGTATTCGAGTGGCTTTAGTTTGAATCAACTAAATTCAAAAATACTGTAGCTTGGAAGGTGATTTAATCTCTTATCAATTTTATTAGCATACCGGACTTACAATAAATTAATGAATATAGAAAAAGGAACCTGCAAGTTGAAGTGGTAACTTGAAACGGTTTGGAGTTGTACAGGGTGAGTTTATACAAAATTTCGAAATAGATACAAAACAAATACAAAGTATTGACATCGTCGTAACTTTGCATCGCTTCTAATGATAAACAGTAAATTTACTCAAGGAAATGTCTGAAAACATTGCAATTAAAAAAATATAAAGGTGATTATTATGTTTAATTAGCCATATTTTTCTTCACTTCTCCGAATGCAGTAACTCCTAATTATCTGGTAATGTCACAGTCAAGGAAGATTTATTTTACAATAACCAATCGACTTCGAATTACGTAAAATTTCCAAAATGTCGTAGGCTAACATTTAAAACTTCCTTTGTTATACAACAAAGCCTTTTTCTGATAAGCTGTTCTATTATTCAAGAATAGTGCTTGAATTATAATGTCAACACAATTTACACTGATCAAACATCCAACCCGAGAAAATCCCTTCCATTCTTTTTATTGTATTTCTTCTCGCACAAATGTATAATTTGTTTAAAATCTAATTTTCTGCGTGATTCATCCGTTGCTTTTAAATTAAAGGTATTCCAGTTCCACTTTTTGGGTCGGTTTTTAAGTGCAGCAGAAAATGATTAATTCTGCAAGGTTACCACGAATAAGTGCCAAGGTTTCAAAGCACATAATAGAACAAGATGACCCACCTTCACGAAATATCAAACAAAGACTAATTAAGCTAATGGTCATAAAACATTTTTTTAATGCGAAAAAACAAAAAGAACAAATAATAAATTCACCAACTTGCCACATTTGCCTTAGATTTTGTAAATAACATTTTTAAAAATAAATTTCCCAAATTAAGATTTCATTCAATAAAAAACTGATTTTATATTAAGCCAAGTAAAAATAGAATGACTCAGTTAATTTAACCTACAAGGTTTGATGAACAATAACTAAAAATTGAATAATTAATTTTATATACAGTAAAACTTGTCTTAACCGACACTTTGTTGAATCCGACGGGAAATGGGATAAGACAGGTTCCACTGTCTGCCCAATTGGAAAAACATTTGAATGAAAAAAAAAGGTATTGTAACAAACTGTACAGATCAGCAATCATTTCAATCAAATTTGATTGTACTGCAATTTCTTCCTATTATTGGGTTTTCCTGTTGAAAATAACCTTTATTCTTATGACATTCTTGTGGTCTAGAATTAGAAAAAAAATAGAAGTTTTCTCAGAACTACATTTCGGTGAGTTTCGAGTTGCATTCCCAATCTAATTGAAATTCTGTGAGAAATTATTTAATTGATTATCCTGCTTGAACTGCTTCCCTAATTCTGATGCTAATGTTTCCTTTTGTACATTCGACACATCATCAACACAATTGCGCTGTAACAACCTGTTGATTGGAACAGTAACCACAAAGCTTTGCCACAATATTATTTTTGTAATCGCGTGTTTGAATGGATCTTAATTCCTTCCACTGATGCAAGGAAGTAGAAGCGCCGCAGATGAGTTCTTGTATACATTTCGGATTAGAAAACAAGGTTAAACAAATAATAAGTGAGTTGATTTACAATTACTGTAGTTTTGCAAAATGTGTGAATAAAAATTGGTTAACGCTTTAATTTTATAACGAAATATCCTGTTATTATACACAACATGGCTTTATTGAATTAATTTCTCGTTACAACATATAAAATAAAATTTATACAGTGTTGAACCCTTATGATTAACAAAGGATAACCCAATAATTAAATGGTCGTAACACAGAAACTCGGCACTAATTGCATTGAAATTGCTTTTTGAAATAAACGTACAATTTTCTACTAAAAATAGGATGTCGGTAAAAATGTATAAACCCGCCTCCGGCATTCTTTATACATTAAAAATAACCATCTTTTCAGCCAAGAATATGCCAGAAGAGGTTACGAGTTATTCTAGACCGAAGGCCTCCTGGACCGGTGTTTCAGTAATAACAAAACATTTGTTTTTGACTTGTGTGGAAAATTTATTATTATGGAAGTTTTTTTACCAGTTGAAGAAATGAGACGAACATCCAAATTTGGTTATATTAGAAGTTCACGAAAATCTAATTATTGCTGATTGAAAATGTTTGATGGTTATCCACGTCAATTGCAAAACACTGTGTTTCACTTTTACGAAACATTTTCACTTTTGAAGTTTGTTAAAAACCAAAACAAACATTATTATGGGTTACACACTTTCAGAAGCAACAGGTTGGAAATAAGTTTATGCAACAACTAATTTAATCGGTTAATCTTTGAACAAGATTTTTAACTTTTTAATAACTTTGGATAGTACCTTTTTCCTAAATGTTTTTGAAATATTGCAAATGTAATCTAATTGGTGTGAAAATTTTGACAAACTAACTTGAAATACTGGGTATTAACTTGGAACATCACACGATGGATATTTAGCTTATGGGAACGAGTTCATATTATGATTATGTATGGTTCATGAAATTAGCAACTTGCACAGTTATATTGTGGTTTTATTATGCTTGTTATTATGCATTATTATTATAATACATATTACATAAAAGTAAAATATTTCGCCTTTTTAGACATTTATGTGCATTTCCTTTTAACAGCAATTATAATTTCACAGTTTGTTTTAAATCACCATATGTTCAATCCGCAGGTCACATAAAGCCCAATCAAGGTTTTTCTGTGCCACTTCAGAAAATAGTAGGCAGTCTGTAGATGGCCCAACGGCTTAACGTGTAATCTGAACCACAGCATCAATATTAAATTTATTGGAATTAAAACTTGGTGGGTACAAACGCTTTCAAAATCGGATGGTTGAAAATATTCAGATACGCAGATAATTTAGAATAATTCACTGAACATTTTTACAAAGCACATTTATATCTGTTCCAGGCTCGCTAACTAATGTAAAATTGTTAGTTATATCATAAATAAAATTACAAAAATTATAATTTAACAGAGACGGTCGGAGCATAGTGGTCACGCGAGTTGACTATGAACGCTAAATGCCCGGTTCGAATCCGGGTAAAGTAAGAACTTTATTCTGGCCGTCTCTCTGGTCCTCCAGGTTGGGGGTCGGGGCGATGGGTTAGCTCCTCATCACCTGTAAAGAAAACTAAAAAGCTTTAAATCATGACCAAGCCTCGCAAGAGACTTGGGAAATGGGAACGGATAAACAATTACTAATTGTACTAGGCTTGATGTGTTGTGAGGTGTTTATTTACCTTGCAATGCAAAAAGCAGTCCGAATTATATATATAATTTAACAATTCCAAACAAATCTAACTCTAAATTTGATTCGCCGAAACATGGCCGAAACAAATATGCAAAATCTTTGAATATTCTTAATTGCTGATAATTGTGATGATTCCATTTCATCAGCAAACGTAATTCAATTTTATTTCAGCTTGGGATGACTTGTGATTTCCATTCACAAGTGACCATATAATTTTAATAATGCGTACATTTTCCAAGTTGGAAAATCGTAAAATAACTCTTAACATTGCAGAAATGTACTTATTTACTGCATTCCTGGATGACTTGACCACTCGTAAAACTAATAAATTTCCACGCACATAACTAATTTTCCGCTTTTTTCTTCACAATTACGAAGAAATTTAGCTTAGATGTTCCTTGGTTGACTAAGCGTAAATCAACTTCATTTATTTCATTATTTTGGTTGGTAAGTAGAGTTATTGTTAACAATACCTGGATCTAGCTGCTTTAATTTGATGGTTTGGAATTATTGCAAATTCATTAAAATTTTCACTTTTAGGTTTATACATCACTTCGGATTTTAATATAATGGTTATACAAATTTTAAAACAATCTATTCAGTCCATCATTCGATTTCCAACCTCTACTGTGAGCACAGACGCCCCTATTCTTCTTCTTCTTCTTCAGGTGCCTATCCGATTTCGGATGTTAGCGATCCTCCTGGCTAAGCCAAGAAGACTTTACTAGGGAAATGTTAATGGGGTGGTTTCCCGTTGCCTTCCCCATAGTCCACAGATCGATTTTGGACTTTTTAGATCACAGCACATATCCGACGCAATCAGGATTAGAACCGCGGTTTCCCGCTCTTTAGTCTATCCGTGTTTGATTTACGCCAGACTAGACGCCCCTATAGGGGACCCTATAGGCGACGCTTTCAGGTCAAAATATATTTTGACCTGAAAGCGTCGATTTTCCTATCCAGGAATAATTAGCTTTTGAATAAAAATATGAAATCGGTTTATTATATTCAAAACGTTATTTACAAAACCATAAATTTAGAATGATTAATAATTTAATTCTTCATTCTGTATTCGAGCTGAAGTTTTTCCTATATCAGTTTTTGTCACCTATTTTAGAATATGACAATATATTGAGTTACAGGTATCCCTTGATTTATAAGACACTTTAGTTGTACTAATACGGAAAAAATTGCGGTATTCCTCTAGTTGCTTATACAAGTACAAATTAATGCTTACTAAATATGTACTTTACATAATTTATGTAATGTGATCTTTGAAATAAGATAATATACACGTTTGTTACGTTAATTTAAACATGTTACCTATATTATTCTATCTAGAACTCTTTATGTCATTGTAAACGTGGATAATAAGCATTGAACTTTAATAGCAAACTAATCCTGAATTTCGGCTTATATTAGGTACTATTTTTTTCTAATACGGTACCAATTAACCATATAAGTCGAAAATATACCTGCATATATATGAACGCTCGTCCTTAATTAGTTCACATTATCATGACTACACTGTATCTACAATATAAAAACGATAACGCAAATCATTTAAACATGACAGGAAACGAATTTGATTAAAATGAGAAATATTCAATAGCAATAATTTCTTTGTACTAGAAAGTACAATATTTTAATTTTACTAAGAAAACCGAGGAAATTCTATCATACATACATTATACATTTGAATAAACAACGCGGAAAATAAATTGCACCGTAATTTATTTTTATTGCACGCCAATATTCTTATAGAACTTGACAAATTCGTGAGAACGAGTCAGTTGGGAAGCAGGAAATATGAATAATATATTTGGATTTGAAGAAGTAAATTTAAGGATTACTGTGAATATAAAAATATAGAACGGAATGGTATAATTTTTCTGTGGGAAGGTCGACTATAAACGACTTATTTATAACTCATTTTATATTAGCTTTGTTCGCGGATACAAATCCTGAACACGAATTACATCCTACGGATGCGGATTAATAATTTTTACTATCGAATTTGACCTTTAACCTTTAATTAGAACTTTTCCACGTGACTAATTAAAGGTTAATGACAATATTATTATAAATCTAGTTCGGTGTTCAGGATTTCTTCATCTTGCACGGCGAACGTTTAGTATTCGGGACGAGTGTGAGCATCGCACACATCACCGAACATTCATGCAAGCGAACTTTGGTCGTCCAAACACAAGCGACTCATCCATGTCTCATGAATGATTCATCACAACAGTGAACCTTCAGGCTAATGTATTCACGATCGGTAGTTGATATTTCAAAAACTTCGGAATTCTAAATCTTTAAATCAGGGGTGTGCCCACTCCCGGGCGGTCAGTCTTACTATTGACGCCCGCTGCTCACTCCAAAATATGCAAGAATTTCCTGTATTTAATTCGAATAGAGACGAATTTGCCTTTACAAAAATTAAGTCGATTGTTATTAATTGCAGCAGCACCAGCGTGTCGCCTTTGAGAGCGTAATGAAATGATAGTAGTTGGCCACCCCTGGTTCTCGACTTCAGTGGTATTCGATCATCAATGTTCGGCGTTGACGTGTTATGGCTGCAGTTCATCTATTCAGGTTTGTTTCCCCACGGGAGCGTTTATGTTCTACATTTTCATCCTTCTGGTCAAGTACCTACTCCTCATTTCGTTTCAAAACCTTGCGCGGTCAATTATTTTACAAACGGAAAAGTAAAGCCGATTTTGTTTACAAAAACTACTTAAAAAGAATACAGTTATAGCAAATTATACATGACTGAATCGAGAACAAGCATTCTTTAGTTTCCGACTTGGCCTCCGTTATGCACTCGAAAACTGCTGATGCTCTACTTCGTCTGCAAAGAAGCTTACATATAAATGTATAATGCTGAAGTGTCGCTGTCATCAGCTATGGTTATCGAAGCTTTTACAAATAATTGTAAAGACGTAAATCTATTCAAGTTATAAGATGTCACCATTAGTCTATGAATGGAAATGATGCCTATTCATGTTATGTCAGATCTAAAAGTTGGTAATGCAAAATTTTAAAACTCCCACAACAGCGAACAAGTAGGTGGACGTAGTTTCTTTATACGTGGATAATTTATCCAGGTTTAGAAGATGCAGTAAGAGAGAGAACGCTTTCGCTTATTGCAGGAATGTGTGATCAATGGGCGGAAGCATACACTTGGTTGCGGTTCAGAAGAATAACGGTGCGCTGCACACATTAACTACACCACAAATCATCATGTGGAACTCTGGCGTGGTCATTATTTTGCATTTACACATAAAAATACATAGGTACCAAATAGATGTTCCACTTTCCCGCATTTGAAAATGCAAATTATCTTTTCCCCAAACAAAACAATGCCGACATACTGCACAGTTAGATTCAACTGAAGATTTCCAATAAACTGGAAACATTAAATAGATAGGTACTAAAAGTATTGCTTTTCTAATCCCATGTTAAGCAATCGTAAGGAAAACATAAAATTCCAAGATGAAAGTGTAGTTTAGAATAAGTTGACCTCATTTCGTGAAAGAAGCTCTAATTGCCGCTAGAATTTTACCCCTAGAAATAGAATCGACTCTTTTGTGTTTAATTAAGGAAACCGAGGAAATTTTGCAGAAAACGCCCTCGCAATTCTATGAACAGTGTTCCTGCATTCTCTTTTTGGGAAGGGTAAATCGATAGTGCTAATGCGACTACCAAATAAACTCGCGGACATTAACTAACCCCGAATATGTGTGGGGGATGGAAGAGCGTCCTATTTACAAAAGAAAAACAAAAGTTTTCACATTATTGCTTGTATTATTCTTGTACGTATCAAAGACCGAACAGCAAAATCGAAAAATTTAATTTATTTTATTTTAAGTTTTCCACTTTGAAAGATTACAAAGTTTTTGACTGTCATGGCAAATAATATAAATCATACTCGTTTGTATTTAAACAACCTGTTTGTATTTTTTTTCTCCATTTTCATCTTTCATTAAAATTATAACATTGTATTCCAAGATATAAGTTATTATCCTGTCAATTAATAAGTTTTCTTCATTAATTTTGCAATGTGTCCTAAATAACAAACCACTTCATTGCAAGTCCTTTATTCTGTCGTATTTAACATGTCAAAGTTATCACACAATTAATATTAACAACGACAGGTGCTTTTTCCTTAAATTTAATATATCTATTCTTCAATTTTTATAAAGAATTATTTCAATTAACCTTAATGAGTGACCGCCGTTTTGGTATTTTCTATATTTTATAGTAGAATTTATTTTTTCGGACCCATATTGGTGTAAGAAAATATATAAAATTTGAACAATCATGACCCTCAACACAATGTGCTTCCGAAGTAATTGTAGACTGTACGAGCGTCCTCCTGAGAGGCATCTAATGGACACTTTGTATTTTCACACGATTAAGTCATCCAGAATTTTACAATCCGAAATTCAAATTATACAATTTCAAAGTTAAACACATTTAATGATTTTTCTATATTACAATTTCAACAGAAAATTTAAATAAATGTTCGCTTTGAATAAAAAATATAAGAAAAACAATGTAACTTTAGAAAACTTTTTTTAAAATCAACATTTAATACTGGAACAGCTCAGAGCGTAGCTTTTTAGTGGGTATATTTATGTAACTTTAGGCGTCGGCGTCGTCCCTATTGTTGATTCCATTAACATAAAAAAGTATCAAATTCGGCGCTATACTTTAAAATTAGGGTTACAAAATACGTCGAAGGTAATCCTAACAGTACCAAATAACGGTTACAGCGTCCAGTGCAGGGATATAAAAAGTCCAAATTTTACAGCTACATATTTACATAACGGAATACTAAATAAAGTACGCGAGTCAAGTTTCTACAAAACAAAAATGGAAAAACAAATTAATTCAATGAACGAACAAAAGCCTAAAAGTGGTCTCCCGATATAATAACAACATGCAGAAATGTTTTTTCCAATTCAATTGTGACTGCAAGAATGCCCTTGTTAGATAATTGAATAGACGTAATGCTGTAATCGTTCAAATCCTTCGCAATTGAGCAATACTTGTAATTTGCCACAGCTTTAGGAAGAAACGAGCATTCTAATTTGCATTTTCCTTACCAGTAAATCAGATAGGAGTATTGGCATTATAAATAATACTGACTTGCTGACCTAGTGTAGTCGCTTACTCGCTTCGTTAAGAATTATTTATGGGTCATCAGATATCCGTAGGCGGACAATATACAACGAATGAATACTGAGAGCTTGCCATTCTAGTCGATATGGAGAAAGGCTTGTGCATATAACCTCGACATACACTACCGACATGTGCATTTGAATTTTCAATTTGCGACTAAATAAAGTCAACGTCATTTATGTTATTGCAATTTTGAGAGTCGAAAACGGACGGGGTTGGGATTTTATGGGTCATCCTGACTTGTTTCCAAAATGGTCGCAAGTTGAATAATAATATATGGTGTGGTTTTTGACGGATTGTTTGAATTTCTCCAACAAAAAAGGTGTTCTGGGTTTAACACTTTCACTTGTTGGGCTCGTTAAAGCTAATTTCTGTGTATCTTATTGTGCGATGATGTCACAATCATGGTCTGAACAACTGTAGTTCTTCCCACGGGAATATAAAAAGGCGAGAACATTAATCACAAAGAAAATTGCGAAACAATTGATAATGAAGGTAAACCACTGGGTAGTAGAATACAGTTAGGTAATCGAATAAATGCAAGCAAGCAGGCAATAAACAACGAATTCGATTATATCTTCTGAAACCCCAAGGTTACATAAATTGCACCAAGATGCACTCCAACTCGACTGCCGATACATATCTCAGAAGATTTATTGCGAAATATGCTTAAAAGACCGTAAAAGCATCGAAGGCATGCAAAACACAGTTACAAGCACCATCATGCCACCGAAGAGTATTAATAGTAATGACCTCGTTTTAAACGCGATGAACTGATTTTATGATGAAGTTAAATCCACGCACCTGTCATTTAAACGCCAGCACCACATTCCAAAGTATAGAATGTTAACCCAGATTTCGTTTTTATCCTTCCAACAATTAAAATGTATTATTATGGTATATTGCATGTATTAGAATAATAATAGCCAAGTCAGAGTTCAATGCCCAAAGAAGTACCGCTCAGAATTTCCAAATACAGGTCCATCAACATTTATTTTATGCCGTATGTTATTTGATGCAAATTATAACCACTTATTTCAATAGTACAACATGTAAATAATAAATTAGCTTTCGTGATATGGTTTGATTAGCCACCTATAACGCCATCGAAAAATATATTCCACTTCATAAAATATGTATATAGTAACAGGTTATGTTAATTCCCAATATGCTCATTCAATATTTATTTATCTATCAAAAAAAGAAAGAGTAATTAAAATATTGACATGACTACAAAAGTTCAGCCATTTCAAAAATAAACGATGTTTACCACACGGATGGAAAAATGTTTGTGAAGCTTAAACCTTAATTTGGGAATACCTGGAAAATACAGTTAATTGCGTGCTGAGTCAACAAACGAATTTGAAACGAAAAAAAATCCAGCTTTTAAGAATTCAAGATTGACCAGGAAGCAACAAGTGAAAAGTTGTTTCTGTTCGCCGATAAAGGTAAAAAAAAAAAGAATAAAATCATCAGTGAGATGAGAACCATATCAAGAGAAACTCAAAATACTGTTTCCATTACGAAACTTCTGACTCAAAAATTTTTTGGACTACGCATTGCGTGGGTGTATCTACTTGAAAAATTTTGCATACCTTTTTATGTAATTATGCAAATCTTCAATTGAATTTAAATTATTGTAATTTTGACACAAAGTAGTGTACTTGACCCACAGTTTTTGCAAACAAAGGCTAAAAATTTGATCATCTTCCGTTGATTCATTTTTGCGTTATATATCAAGGTTACTTGTAACATATTCAATCCATTAACACAAAATGACCTTGCTTATTTCGAATTACATAACTTACAGTTAGTTTGACACACCAAATAGTCAACTTGTCACAACTTGAGTTTCATACAATTACATCTCATTCTTTTCTATTTCGTTTGATAGAAAAATTATACATAACCATACATAATGGACTTTTTAGAGAGTGTTCCGTATTTATCAGACCGGTCTCAAATTTTAACCTACAAGTAATCAAGAGTCAACGACCGAGAAAAACTGTAATCAATCAAAACCACTAATCGCAGAGATATCAAAAATTCGATGTTTTCATCGATTGTATTTTGTGGAAAGAACCACATATTATAGGAATTCAACAAACGCTCGTTATTTCTAAACTAAAAAAATTTCCTTGTAATTTTTAAAATGACCCATGTCGATGTCGAGGATTCTTCTGTTAAATTTAAAAATTCTTTCGTTGTTCAAGCAGTCCACTGCATTGTGTTCAACGTTTAATGTATTTTGGTGGAATTTAAAAATAATTATACATTAGCACACAATGCCTTCCTAAAATTTTTCACACTTGAATTTTCACGGGGTATACTTAAAAATTATACACTTGACGTGGTGCTTCACCATAATTTAAAAAATGGGCGATTGTTTGAATTAATTTAAAAAATATTATTAATTTCCTTTATAACATTGTTATTTCGATCAATTTTTTCCAATCATGGTTCGGTAAACTTGTAGCCAGCACGCATTTGTTTTCATCCGTGAAAAACATGGATTTTTATTTTAAGAAAATAATATTAGCTCTATAAAAAACTATAAAACATTTTGCAAAGTAATCGTCTGCGACGCTATTCCTAATTGCAAAATATTATTTGGTTTTTTGTTAAAAAAATTACGGTAACGATGCTGATCCAATTATTGAAACTAATACGGGAAAATGTGGGACTGGAATAGGTTTGCCAGGTACGAATGTAACGTCCGGGAAATCAAAAAATAGGGACATTAGAATAGTACTTCCTGTGGCATCCTAACTTAGGTACTTTTATTGTGATGTATTAACACGTTGACTGCCAAACTACGAGATATCTCTCTACTTGCCTAGGACAAGGTGGCAGGGAACTAGTTAATATAATACTTATTTATCAAATTCATTGATGTTATAAAAACCTTCGAGAGAAATATGTTGGATTGTCTGATTATTCCAACTCTCACTTTCGTAAAAATATAATAAACCAATCTTTGCAAAATTCAAAAAATATGAATAAAAAAATAATTAGAAACTATTATGAAATACGTTATAGCAACGATTTTGTTACACCCTGTTTAAACTGAATGCTCTATTTGGAATAAATGTATACCGGCATCCATCGATATGGGTAATTTAAAAATCCAAAGTAAATAAATGTTAATTAGAACATTGCATAATTTTATTTGAACTCGAAACTTTACTTAATCGATTCATACTAAATGATTTGTTTTCCTAGAACCGCTTTTCAATTTATTGAAAAAACTTTCGTGAATCAACAAAAATGTTATAAGCAGCACGCGAAAGCTGTATTAGGGGTTCAAAAACATTGAAATATTAGGAATTTCATCGCCCCCACCATGGTCGCTTCTACGAATTTTAAAACAGTTTACATTTAGTAAATTATGCGCCATTCTGGTATCGAAAAACCTAATAGTCTGGAATGTCGAATAAATGAATTAGTATAATCATAATCTGATAACCTGAGGCCTTGCGTCATCAGCGTCCCAACTATTGGCATATAAATCGCATTGAATATTATATTATTATGAGATGTTTAAATACATTGTAGGCAACTGATTGTTTATATTAATATCAATTTAAGTAATCAGTTGGCTGCGTAAGCTAAGATGTCCTTGAAGTAAGTCCCAAGTTGGAAGATTACAATTATGATTTAGTATCCCGGAAATGTTGGGCTTTAATAATGATTAGAGATGCGGTGATGGATTATAGTTGCGTGGGAAGCCTAATACAATACAACAAATTAATTATTGGTGACACAGGTGTGAAGTACTATGTAATATTTAATTACAGACAAGGTGAGGATCAAAACTGTTAAAATATTGAGTCATTTCAAAATTACGCAGTTAATAGAAATTGTTATTATAAGAAGAAAGGTACATTTTTGGATTGTATTTAAGGATACCTCTTCCAGGATACCCAAACTCGATATACTTGACTCATAAATTTTTTAATAATAAGCAAGAGTTTGCTGTGGCAATTAAGAAGATTGATTGAAAAAGGATGAAAACAAGACATTTTTAATTGATTTGAAAAATTACATGTTTTTACAACTACTCGACCGAATACCTTGAAATCCTACGCTTCAGCCCTGCACGAAGAGAAAGGAATTATTGGAAAATAATATGAGAATATTTAAATCGCTTCTACAATTTGGAAAAATAAGGTTATTCTGTTTTTCTTTCATTTTTCCTTCTGTTGTTTAAAATAACAAATAAGTTCAGAACATCCAAGCGTCTAAGTGGTTTTCCTTCGGCTATAATATTTCCCGAGAACTTCTATAATAGAAATTTTCAATGTTTAATTATGAAAAATAAACAATTCAGGAAACTCATTATACACGATAGGTGCAGAAATTTTAGATAACACTTGACAAAGGAATATAATGAAATTCTAAAAATGATGAAAATTTATATTAAAATATTCTGTATGCTTTAATTAATGACCTGAAGAAGCTATTAAAATCATTTGAGCTTCTTCGTTATTGCGTTTACAAAATTTCATAAGTTTTTTTTCTAGTTGCTCATAAATTTTCTTCAAAAGAATAAGTTAATAAAGTCGAAACAGTTTTTCCTATAATGAATATCTCGAACTTTTTGTATTTATTTACTTGCAAAATTCGGGGATAGCACAATCTTTACGATGTAAAGATTCATAGGAAATGGTCCAAAAAGCAATAATAAAATGAAAATTTTGCGGATCATTGTAAATAGGGCCTAAATTTTGCCAAAAACTTCAAAATTACATAAACTGGCATTTAACAACATTGAATTGGCTATAGCTATAAGGTTAGCCCCGCCCGTCACCCAATTTACCAAACTCTCGCATAATTTTATAAATATTAATAGTTTGATTTAATGCACAGAACTATAACCGGGATCTCTGAGACAGTCCACTCATTAAAAATATATCTTAGGGTCACCAAATAACCTAAATATGGATATTAGAAGAATTAAATAAGTACAAAATTTGGTTGTAAAATTCTTATTAGTTTGGGAGGTACTAGAGCGCACTCAAAATTCAGTGACATTTGTTGTGAGGTCAGTGGACAGTACCTACGGATGAAAGCCGAAAAACCACATCCGATATTTTTATATTATTATGTTATTGCGGAAGACTTGTCACATCGAATAATTTACCTTATGAATTATACAGGTTGCTCGTCGAGAAATAATTTTCGTGCTATAGAAAAAAAAGTCCTGCAATCTTGCTATTCAAAAATTAATGAAAAACAAACCCGCATTATAATCTCTGTCGAGTTACACCTTGTGCAAATATCATTAACCTACGCAAATATTAAAATTTGTGACGATATGTAATTATTAATACAAACGGAAAACGAGAGTGCAAGATCTAAAACTCTCACGATTTCATTAACTATGTAACCAAATATTCATGTTTATTGTTTACAAACTCAGGTTGAATAGCATAGTCCAGAACTTAGACTATTTAACCTTCATCCGCTCGCGTATGCGGCAAATTGGCCGCAGTCAGACACTTACGGTAGTTTGTGGCTGTATTGAACCGGCTGGTGGAGCTTTTTTCATCCCTCCCATGTCGCTCTGGAAGGAAATGGGAGAGAAAATTCAAAATAGCAAATTTCAGGACCGAAATACGCGAGCGGATGAAGGTTAACCAAGACTAAATTGTATAAACGTTAGTTCAGTAGTCATCCTGGAATCATCTTTCGCAAAACTATACCAACCTTCAGGTTTTGACGGGTGAAATTATAATAGGTACTGAAAAGGTCAAAAACTTCCCAACACGGATTGACTGACCTTGGCGAGGTTTTCGACAATTAACCCTGGATACACAAGGTGGCGTCCCCGGTGACACGGTTTTACCTTGTGATATATGCACCAACAACATCACCTTATGTATCCAGGGTTCATCCAGGGTTAATCATATTTTTTATAGGCCTATGTAATCCTGGATACCTTTCAATCGATTACTATTTGCAGATAATCATTTTTGTCTTTCACAAGCTTTTATTTTGTATGGTATTGGGGCAGGTACATTTGTACCAAATTTGAAGTTTCTAAATTACTTAGCACAGCTGCTAGAAATCGAATAAGGTGACAGACGGACAGACAGGAATAAGACATTTATTTAACGGAACTTTAAAACATGTACAGAAACTTCTAATACTAAATTTATCGATTATCTATTAAGTATCAAGTTTTTAGATTTTAAGAATTTAAAATTTAAATTATGCATTTTACCGTTTTCTCTCCGAAAGTTCAAATTAGAAATGGTAAACAAAATAAAAATCGTTATAAATCCGACCAAGTTAAATGAATGGAAATCGTAGCTACGAAAAAGTAAACAAACAACAATATAAATAACAAGATAAATGTGAGATGTACCTATTACATGACAGAAAACGAAAAAAATATGCAAACATTACAAAAACGCATAATATAATATATACGGTAGATGTCGCTGATTGTATCCGCTATTCTACTGAATGATAATTTTTATATTTATTCGATTGGAAATTGATCCTAAAACTGTATATTTTATCCAAATGTTTCCGGCGCACTTCCTAAATCACACAGGCTAAATTTCAGGGGCGGACTGGCTACGTGGAGAATGCGAAAAATGATTCGGTTTGGTACATTTTTAATTCAATCTTTTACTACCCTAATTAGAGCAAGGTTACCAATATCGCGCCTGAAGTGCACCACTGTTGACTTGCAGAAACGATTAGCAAGAATTTTTAATCCAACGGCTATTTTGAGAACTAGACAGATCTTAAGTTTATGCAGTAAATTTTATGTGAAACGTTTTGATGAAAATCAATTAGAAAGTTGAGGAGTAGTTATTCTATAATGTGCTATTACCCATGGTAACGAATTAGCCACAAGGTAAGTAATAAACTCACATTTACAGTGGTAATAGGTGCAACTTGTAATTCTTTTTTTGAGTTAATAAGACAGAACCACAGAACTACTTTCTTATGGGGATCCCTTTCTTATTAGTATTTGCGGGGGTGTGGGGGGGGGGTTTAGAAACGTTTTATTATCAAAAATTTCAAGTTTCCTATACCGCACAACTAGCAAGCTGCTTAAATCGCACCAGTACGATTTAGACAAATATTGAGTTTAAAAAGGCATTACGACATTAAAAATGCTATAGATAGGTACGAGAAATATGCATTTATTGATTCTTTGAATAGCAGATATTTCGGACAGAAAATATGAAAAGCGTAAAAGTAAAGGAGTTCCATAGGAGTTTCTAGCCCTCACAAAAATGATTTCAAAGAACTGAAACAAAAGCAAGCCCAGAAAGAAATGAAAAATAGAATTACAAGCCCAGTAAATATAGAAAAGCGGTACAATATAGGTGGAAAAAAGAAGAAATCGAAAAACAAACATATTATACTAGACGATATGGTACATTAATGGTAGGTACAACCAATGGGCATATGAGTTGAAAAGGGATGCTATAGGACCAAATATTTTTTTAGAAAAAATGTTGTTTGTGATTTTTATTTATTTCATATTGATAATTTATTATTAGGTATGTTATTGTTATTATAAAAATAATGTCATGTTATATATTATAATTTTATAATAAAAATCATCATTTTTCATCCAACAGGCAAACCTAGAGTGGGTACATATAAAAGAGTGTGGCCAAGTGTCGTCATCTTTCTGATTGGTCGTGCCATGTTTTTCACATTAACGCGCGCGAATATTAAAATAATTCCATAGAAATCCCGAAAATAAGAGTGATAGATAACATGATTTTTGAAGGGGAACTATGCAGTGGCGTATCAAAAATGTGACCAACAAAAGACACCAAAATGGCAATTTTACGTTACCATTTCATGGGTAGAATAATTTTTTAATAAAAATGCCTGCCTAAAATTTGGGAATAATGTCTTTCGACAGTATGCTCCGTATGTTAAATGAGAAGCGAGACCTACAACAGCCTTACGTGGAATCCGAACCAAGGCACAGATACATTTTTGGAGCTAATAGGATTAGAGCCTAAGATCCTTAGATCCTAATTTTAACGATTTGAACTTGCCTTTGCAGGTTATGATTAATTTTCTTTTGGAATTATTTTCCTGAGGTAATAAATGAAACCCTTTTAGTTATAAAGTGACAAAAAATTGAGTTCCCTATATAAAATTAAGAAAAATCACCTCTGGCGCTATTTAGGTTAAAAATGCTCAGTTGCTATATAAAATATTGTAAGACTTCTAAATTTTTTCCAAAAAAAAAAACAACAAATCGTCACCCTAACTATCAAACCTCGTAACTCCATTTTTGATCAAAAATGAGATTTTAGATCTGTTAGAGAAAAAAATACTCTACAGATGGAGAAAACCTTGTAACTGCACATAAGTTTGTTTTTATATAAGGGAAAGAATAGAAAACCTCTCAACTCCATTCCGTCTTGAGGATTCAAATGAATCTCGTAACTCCATGTTCTCTAACCTAAAATTTTGTCAAATATTTGATGTAACAGACACGCTTGTATACAAAATTGACTTTTATGTATTTGTTTAATATTTAAGTATTAATAGAACCTAAATTAAATAGAATAGAATTAAATAGAAAAAATAGAACCTCATATCTCCATTGATACGAAAATTGATTTGTTTGAATTTTTTATTTAAAATGTTTTTGTGTTTTCTGCAAAAGTAATGAATTTGGAGTTACAAGGTTTGATAATTAGGGTGACGAAATGTAACAATCTGACTTCCAGTTTATTTTGCACCACCTCATATACGCTAGTACGAAACGTAAAGGCAATAGTGACAGTCTACATACAAAGGCAATATCTTTTTTATGTTTATTTTGATTATGCTGTGTGAAAGACTGCAATTATGAATTTGGATCATCAATATAAGCCTTGTAGGTATTGCTCTTTTGAGTCCTTGTGTTTTGTATTCAGCTTTTAGAATTCCATTTACAAAATGTCAGCTCGTGCGATAAAATGTTAGCAGGGGATCCAAGTTTACTATGCTCGAAGCTGTAACGTTAGAAGTGGTTGGTTATATTCACATCGACCCACTTCGAGCTAATTAAATATTTGAATTATTTGTTCTTCTTTCCTGAATTGCTTGATGTTTAATGTGAATGTGGATGACTACATCAAACGTGATATGGCTTCTTGAACGTATTATTTGGATTTAGCATTATATTGGAGTCTAAAAACCCTATAATATTATCAATCATACTAATAAACTACTAAAATTGCTAAGAATACTTTTTAATATTAAAGAATATGAATTTATGTTGCGGGAAGGCGATTACTATCTCAAAAGTAGAAGATCCGAACCCACCCAACCGATTTGATCCATTATCACCCCATACGTGTAAGCTATGCCCACGACTTGAACTGGCGCACAGTTTTATTGTTATTTTTTAATCTTGTGACAGTGGGAATGACCCACATGAATGGATTAACGAGAATGAATCAATCAAAATTGAGAACCTCGTTAATCCATTCATGCGTGTCGTTCCAGTGTACATGATAATATAACAATATTGTTTAAAATATTTAATAATAATCTCATCAGTGCAATAAACTTCATAGTTCGTAGTTCCATAATAGATCATCTATCATTTTTATATATATTTTTTTATTACCTACATACATAATAATATTGTAGAAATTCGCATCCTATACTTCCGATTTAGCTTCCACCCAAAAATAATTGAAATGTATTTTCCAATTCGAGCGGAACTGTATTATGTGGTAAACAAAAATATAACTTTCCATAAAAATTTTCGAGGTGATAAACATCAGCTTTATGTTGGTAAGGATGTAGATCGCTTTTATATTATTTTTCGAAATATCATTTAACGCGAAACGAAATATTTTGAATATTTTATAATACATAAAATGTTATTGAAACTAAAACCGACATATGAAAATAAAACTATTATTAGAATGTGCCAATCGTAGGCGAACAAAATTTATATGTGAAAAACTATGTACAGTAGAATTTGGATAACTCGAAGTGTAAAATGCCACAAAAAAAGGCATTTCGTTCGAAAGTTGGATTGTATTGTAAAAATCGCACAACCAACTTCTTCGTTAACAATAAATATGTTTGTCTAAATTATGGAGAAATTTTTCGAAGACTTTTCCAATATATGGAATGGTATCTTGTGGTGGCCAGTGGCCACCTTTGGTTTATAGTTGTAGCCACTACTTCGCGAAATCGTCAGAAAACCAATACTTGGTTTGAGTTTGGTTTTTGTTACTGGAAGAGAAATGGAATACTAAACTTATTTATTTAATTTAGGTAAATTAAAACAAAAATGTGGAGAAGTTTTGAAACCACATGCAATGGAAAACACAAAGTGAGATTTTACGTCAGCGGACAACATTAAAATAATTGTGTAAATTTCAAAAGTTTTACTTTCAACAAGACGGCCGCCTGGAGTAACATAATTTCTCTTAAAATATCTGTTTCTCAAGTTTTATTTAAAATAACCGTTAGTCGATTAAATTTTATATAAAATTAGGGTAAAAATATAAAGGCGTTTAGATTTCTATTGCCATATTTGGTTGAACGACCTTCATACTATTGAATATCCTTTAAGACTAATAATAAACACATGCAGGTCGACAAGTTTTTCAATTTGTAAACACATTTGGAAATTACTAGACTGCTAGCTGCACCTGTTTTCCGGATTCGTCTGCGTGTAACATTAAAAAAATTACCAATAATTACGTATTGCTTGCTAAATGACTGATCGAATCACGTACGAAAATTTTCCAATAAGCAGAAGGTAGAATAGATTCCACTTGACATATTATCGATAACAGGTGGAAGTAAATGAATAGGAAATTGAACTCGATTCACCCTAACGTATTCTCGAGGGTACACACCCCCTTTTTTAAACTGTGATTATTGAATGAAAATTACCTGCAGATCTTGATTTGCATTATCCTTATGAGTAGCTGCACGTATCACTCCAGCTCTCCAGCACCACTCACTAATTTTCCCTAATTTTAATTTAGTGTAACCACTCACTGATAAGAAACGTTTTCCAACAATTTCTTCTCGACACTTATATGCCATTTTGTAAATAATCGCACATAATCCAAAGCGTTTAAATTTAGTTATTTATAACATTTGAAAAATGTTACATCACATGAAATTTTCACAATAACACACCGCACGTACATTTGCACCTAAAGATTTTCAATCTCGTTGCGGCAAACCAAGTCAAAGGCAAGCTCGTGAAAATCGTTCGCCAGAGCTCGATTTACTTTCGGAATTTTCCGTTTCTACGATCCGTAAGTGGTGGAGTATTCAAAATTCAAACACTTCCCTCTCTGTTGCAACAGTTCCAACGCTCACCAACGAAGGCGCTAGTTATCGGAACGGCGAACAACGCGCTCTCATAACGAAAGTGGGAACCCCACGTTTCAAATTCGGTTAGATTACTTTAAACTTCATGCTGTTGTAATTTTTCAAACAGTGCCCCATCCAAACGTGTTTTAAAATAATAATCAAATCTAAAGAAAAGAGAAGCAAAGAGCACTTATAATAATCTCGAAAAAAATTTAAAGTTTAAAAAACACTAAAAAGTAATTAAAGTAAATGAAAATGTAGTGATCTTGTTATTTAAAACAATTTAAAAAAAATAATTATTAATTTTCTAGAAATTTTCTAATAATAAGTCACGTAGACTCGCTGTTATTTTTGCTGCACGGAACGCAACCAACGTATCCAATGAGCGAACGCGATTGTTGAGGTAGCGCATGGTCAAAGTGGTGGGGTTGACAACAAAAATATCGAAGATGGTTGTTTCGGTGTGCTGCTAAATAGCAGTCGACCGTTTTTAATGTGTATCAAACTTTGTTGATTAGTTCATAGTAGTAAACTGTCAAAATTATACCAAACTTTTTGTGTTTTGTGCTTTTATAGTGAAAAATGATATCATCCATTTTATCTAGATTAGTAATGTAAGTTTTTTTTAGCTATTTTTGAAACGTACTATCTACTGCATGGGTTCATCAGCTGTTGATAGTTATTATTTTGAAGTTTCTTTGTATCAACACCTTTTATTGACATTTTATAATCGCAAATTAATGTGACTTGCACTTCGTACGTGTCTATTTGCGTAGTTCAAATTTTTGATAATAATTTATTTTCCCGAAATAATTTCGTCTTATTTTACAAAAAACAAATTATTTTGAGTCATTTTGTTATGTGACCGTTAATTTACATTCGGTTTCCTTGTTTGTACAAGTACCTAAGTACGCAGAATAATGAATAACAAAGGAAGCGAGTTATTTGACCCCGTGCATTTAATGAGAAGATGAGATGATAATATCGAAACGTTGTCTTTCAAAGCAATCTGGACATTTGAAACGCTTATTAATATTGACATTTAGTTCCACGAAGCATGAATTTATTATCACTTTAAATGTGGCATAACCTTCCACTTGGTTATTTAATGTGCACGTTCCTAATGTAAATTATTTTTTTTGTATTGATAAAACTTGCCAAACAGAGTGGGTTGTTAGACGTCTGGTACAAACAAATTATTTACGAAAGAATTAATTTTTCAATCAGCTGTTAGCAAGTACACCTATCTCGATCAGTTCAAAAGTATCGATTTATTTGGTCATAATTTAAGCTTGTTGCCAAGTTTGGGGTAGTAAAGGGTTGTAAGTAGTAACGGGTGATCCATCAAGAGGTTTCGTTTTGAATTTTATGTCATTTGCGTTTGTCAAACATTAAGGGTGCGTTGCACTTAGGGCCCACGACGAACACGGTCGATTGTCAGTCAGATTTGATATTTGGTCCAATCACGGTCGTCGTGGACTTTAAATGGAATGCACCCTAAATGTTAAATTTGACAGTTGTCATCGGTTAGAACAGTGCTTATATTTTTTCATATTGTGGCTCCTTAAATTTGCAAAATAAATTTCAAGGTTACTACCCCTACACGCATTATAAAGATTTTTAATTGCCAACATGTTCATTTTACAATATAGAAACATTCTTTTATCAAATATACTAAAGTATTTATTTTCTTACCGTAGTTTGAGAAGCACTGTTTTACAAATATCTAGGTTTTAGCACAGATTATAATACATAGTAATCTGTGGTTGGGAAAATAATAGGATCACAATGAATGGTGAAATGCAATGGTAGTAAAATGAATGCGAGAATATACTTATTTCCGCACTAGTGTGGAAAGTAACCAATTCTCATACTAAAAATTGAAATTACAGATATTCCCATTCTTATGATCTGCTATTATAAATATTAACAATACAGTTAACCAAATGACCATGTTGAATGACAGTTGAACTTTTAGCTGCAGAAATAAAAGACGACAAAGTAGTAATAACCTTCCTTGCCACAGATAATGTAACCTTCTGACAGTGGCGTAGCTAGGATTTTTGGGCGCTAGTGTAATATGTGGTAAGAGGTGGAAGTTTTAACTAATTATTAGAAATATTTACAAGAAGACAGTTTAACTGTATTTCCACTCCCACAATATGACTGTCGTCATAACTATTACCTTTACTGATGTAGCAGATATAGATAGATTTTTGTGGGTGGTTTTATTTAATAATAATTAGTATGACTGCATTACTTGTTCAAAAAAAAATTATATTGTTGAACTAGTTTAATTTTTGGTTGCAGGTTGCAGGTAATCTATCTTTAGAAACACGAATTCCTTCACAATGCATAACTCAAGCTTCAGTGGCGCGCACCATACGCTTAAGAACGCATCTGTACATATACCATTACCCACAGTGACAGACAAAAATGTGTATCACAAAACCTTAGTATGTTTTCTCTACAAAATTCATTTGTCTGGTGGGCAACGCCATAATACCATCCCAAATTATATTATTTCAATATCTTGCGCATCCACAAATGCTTTATTTGTTAAAACAACGGATGGGTACAGTTAGGAAATTTTGGGTGGTGAGAACAGATGCATATTGTCGTATTACAAAATCATTCCCTAATTCGTACCCTAAAAATTTTCATAAAGTTGATCCATGATGGTATCAATTTTCTTGAAATTCTAAAACAGAGAATTTTAGTTATATATCGTCCCCATTATGCCAAAACCACGAATGTGTTTTTACTAGTTTTTTTTAGTAAAGTGCATTTATAAGTGCATATAAATGTAAAATTCACCAAAATAATTAATTTAAAATATTTTTTACTGTTATCTGAATATGTTCTGTATCCGAAAACCAACAAAAAAATTTTGAAATTGTTTTGATAATGCAATCCTAGCTTCCGCTGTGCATTTAGGTCAAACTCGTAATTTTTGCACATTCGTGGTTTTGGCATAAGGGGGACGATATGTAATTTGTTAATAATAGTTGATTGAGCAGATTATGTTGAAAAATTTCTTAAATAGGAAAGACTTGACTCGTTTGAATATAGCAAAGCAGAATTGTATGCTTCTTTAAATATTGGGTATTAAATGATCCACACTGTAAATTTAGTTGTCTTATACTAAACTTATAAGCGCATTAACATTGAAGTGATTTTAAAAACCTAAAAAGGAAGGTGTGTTTAATTCATTTTGAACTTTAAGTTTAAAGGTCATTTAATTCATAAACAATACTAAATTATTAGTGTTTCTTATCAATATTAGAAGATATCTAACTTAACTGGTTATCTCAGGATGAGTACAAAACAACATAGAGCCACAACAAAACGTGAAATAATGAACTTTGTGTACAAGTTTGCGGCCAAGGTGTAATTAAGTCAAGACAATTCGAGAGGAGTCGCGCTGACAAGAAACTTGGTCGTTTCTTGTCAGCGAACAGACCGACTGGACGATTTTGCTTTCACCTCCTGCATATTTCCCAGTCCAGAGTGATCATTTTGCCACTAACCACCTGAGTATAGTTTCTTTTATTCAAAAGAAAAGAAAGAATCGAAAATTGAAAGAAATAAGCATTTTCCCCGCAGTTATAATCTTCTACTAATACTAAATTTATTATAACTTCGATTGGTAGAGGACAATATATTTTCTTAAATTAAATTATGATAATGTGCCTATTGTTTACATTTTGGGGAATACTATACTTCATAAATAGCCACCATTTTTGGTTATGATCACTTTTCTCATGTTTAATTAATCAACAAGTAAAAAACTGCTCCATAAAAAATATTTATACTGGCCATACGTCTGTAGAAATACTAATCATTAGTGATGTGACGACTCGAGTATTACTCGGGTTAAAACTCGAGTAAGGTCTGTATTCGAATAACTCGAGTTGGCTATTTTTAAATGCGCACGCAAACTGCACAAGCACAAATAATTTTATAAACGAGACGAATGCAAAGCAAAATTATTATTAGTTTTTTACTAACCGATTTGCCTTTTCAAATACTCACAAGTCGCCACTCATAAAAAAGATTAAATGATTAAAATTTAATAATTTTTAATGTTATTTTAATTATTAATGATACGAAGTGCGCGCGCAGCCAAGTAAAATTACTCGAGTATTAACTCGAGTTGAAAATATTTCGAATTCGAGTTACTCGAGTTTAAAAAGTATTCGACTCGTCACATCAATACTATATACTGATCAATACTATTTTATATGAAAAGCTAGGCGTACTCCTCGGCATTACTATCCCCGGTTGAGAACCACTGATCTACACAAATTAAAGTATAGTTAGTTTCTTCTTCTACCTTTTCTAGAAGCAATTCTCTTATAGTAAAAGTTATTTTACAACATCTGCGTTGTTTAAGTAGCCTACTAGACTTGCCTTCAGATGTGCCTGCATCCTGGTTTTTTATGTTAATGGTGGCAATTCACTAACCCAGGGGACTACCGGTTTAACGTGCCTTCCGAAGCACGGAGAATAGTCATAAGAAAGTTTGACTATCTTCGGATTTGAACCCGGTACTCCACATTCGCATTCAACTGTGTTAGCTTCAAGGCAATGACCGTCTCAATGACCGATTGTCATTTTGTCACGTTTTTTTCTAAAAATTATTTTTATTTCGAATACGATAACCTAGCACTGAAGATGTTATAGTTATTTATAAAAACTCGACGAGATTGATAGATAACTTTTAAATGAAGCGTTTAAGGTGAGGATGAACGTTAAATATCGATTAATTTAGGAAATATTCGATTCTAAAGTTTCGAACCTCGTGGTTGTCGCATTCTGTTGACTGTACGTGTGATTGTAGTAAATACTTGAAGTAAGACTTACTAGAGGGTGGATCGAGATAACTCCTCAATAAACACCACGTACATTGCAGCTCAGCTGCAAACTCATCAGATAAAGGTGATTATGGTGCAATACTCTTGAGCTCTGCACAAGTCTTTAAGTTCACAGTTCATTAGGGGGCGTGACTACCGCAGTTGACGATTACTTGTACAACTGACAAGAGCATACTAAAATTTTATTTTAAATTGCATTTTGTTATAGTGAAATTTTTAACTAAAAACATTTAAAAACTAAATAAAAATTATTTAAATTTTAGATGTCTCTTGGTGTCAAATGACACTTACTTGACAGACAATCCTTGCGTGTTCTAAAAAAATTACACGCTGGAGCAGCAGCGTGTTGGCCTTTTATTTTTGTGATGTTTTGTTTGACCGACTCATCTTCGGAGTCTGTCGAGTGATTTCCAAATAGTCCATTCGATATCATTTCCTGGCTGTAGCTGCTACTAAGCTGACAATCTTTTGAAATCATCCAGGGTTTTTCAGCTATGGATATTAAATTCCTCCTAGATTTTAGTTAATCTTTTCCTTGGTGACAGTTAGCCATAAAGTGGATGGGCTTCTTTGTTACCTTTTTCCTTGTTTCTTACTACTTTTGGCCGAATGTTTTGTAATACTATTCCAGCCAAATATCGGTCTTTATCTATCTGATAAAGTAAACAAAATATAGATAAAAAATTACGGAAAAACAATAACATCTTGTTTTTCGTATTGTTTATACAAAACATAGATATAACAAAATATAGATAAAAAATTAGGGAAAAACAATAACATCTTGTTTCTCGTATTGTTTATAGAAGAGTGCAATTTTGCAAATGATGGTTTTGTAACCGATTACTTCTAGGACCAATTTTATCACTTGATTTTAATTTTCATGTGATTCAATTCTGGATACGTTTTATCCTACTGCGTCTGCGGATTTATACTTTTTATCATCTAATTTGAGCTTTAATGGCAATTTTATGATAAATCCGCAGACGCAGTAGGATAAAACGTATCCAGGATTGTTACCGCGAATAGGGCTATTAATTGGAGACTAAATAATTGGTGCTAATCTAATTAAACAAAAAAGATATTAAAATAATGGAAATGTAATAATATTATATAGTTCAAAAAATTGAAATAAAAATGTTAAATGGTTCAATACTCTGATCGGGTTTTATTTTTTTATTAATAATTTATTTTTCTTTCATTTCGATTTGTGTAGGAAAACCGGATAGTTAACAACGTACCAACACCTTTTGCTCGATACCTTTTTTATTTTACTGCGTTGGTTTGTTATAAGTTTATTGACATACACTGTCTATTGTGTTTGCAAATCACTTCATACTCAATATAATAATAATTATTATTGGGGAAACTATGAACTAATTAATTTTGAATGAATTCCGCAAGTCTCGACGGTGACGTCTCAATATTGTACTATAACAAGTACTAATAACTACTTGTAATCGGTGTAACCATGTATAACAATTAAGTAACAAAATTAACAATTCCTTGGTAGAGTAACGGCTAATGATTGAGCTTTTGAGACGGAACATTTTGCAACAATTTTTTTAATGGGCATAAAATTAACTTTAAAAATGCCTAATGCATAAATAACCGATATTTCTACAAGCATTTTGTTTTAGCTTATACAATTAAGGGGGGAACCTGGTTTAGGAGATTAAAAAACGGAGATTGTTATCGTAATAACTTTGTTCTTAGACGTAGAATAGAAAAATTGCTTTTTACATCTTGCAGTTAAATATTATAAAAGTTTTAACCTCAACTGCATTATTGTCGATAACAAAAATTCATAAAAATCTCCTATTTTTAGCCTCCTAAACCGGATTCCCCCCTTAAAGATGGTTTTTCATATTAAGTTGTTCGATAGTTTTCTAAATTTGTCAAGCGTCAATTTACTTTTATGACTGTTACAATCTCCAACGTTTCCTGAGTTTTTTGGGAGGTGTTACTAATAAGGACCTCCAATTCATGAATCGATTTAGAACATTTTCGTACTCTTTTCTGTCGTCTTTTTATCTTACTCTTCAAGTTCATACGGTCCAAATTTCAAAGGCATATAGAAATCTTTATAATTGCTTTATACGGAGTATTTCTAAACCTGTGCGAATAGATGCACATAGATATTACTACTTGTATTGCAAGGTAGAAGGGTGGAAACTCTAATCAAATTACTATAATACATCTGGAGCAGATGATTTAATGCTGTGTTTTAATTGGGGGCCACTTTTGATGTTTTTTATGGAGAACTTTTTATATGTCCTTTAGACACTGTTTTAAGGGGTGGCTAAAATGGCCCTAAGAGATTTAAAATATCTTTGTTCATAAAATTTGACTAATAAATATAAAATTTTGAATTTTGTTTAAATATTCTTTTATAATTTTAATTAATAGCCTAATTTAAAGTTAAACTTGGTAATTTTCAGATATACGATTGTCAAAATTAATACCTACTGGTAATTGGTGGTCATTAAGGTCATTAGAGCGTGATAATTTCCTATCTGTAATTTAACAACAATTGTACAAATTTTAAACAATTGAGTTGCGTAAAACTGTAGGTAATACTCTAATAATAAAATACCTTGCAGTACCTTGAAAATTATTGTTATTGGAATTTTTATTTCTGTATTTTTATTTAAAATTAAAAGTTATCCACACATTCTTATTCCAGCCAAGAGACTAATAATATACAGTAATAATTTAACCTTAAGAATATGTCGATTGTATATCCAAATATGGATAATTCTTTGATATGTTACCTTGGCTTGATCTAGCAAATTCACAGACAGTTTCATTATAAAATTTTAATATGTATTGCAAACTAATTTCTAAAATAATTATTCTATATTATTATTTAAATTAATTAAAAAAAAAAATTCATTGGTTTATATTCGCAAACTTTTGAATAAAATAATTGACCGTTTAATTTGACATACATTTCAACCTTCCATATACATATTATGTTTTATGTACCGTGGATATATTAATCTAGAAAACGAATTATCTTTATTTGCAAATCGTACACACCATACACAGTTTGCTCATTTTTGACCAATCGCAGTGGCAATGAAAGTTGATTCTTAATTTTTTAATTTTTAAAAATAAATGTGTACGAAATACTAAATTTGGAAAAAAGAGAAATTGTGTTAAATTTGGGTTATGAAAAGAAAATTTTACGACCCAATATTGAGATTTTTACTCAACTTTTGCAGACTTTTAGATACAATTGCATGGAGATACAATTTCTTAACTGCCAAAAAAAAACTTCTGGTTCTCTTTCTTCTAGTCCTGTTTTTAGAATTTGAATTGTGATTTAATAAAAACTGATTCACCAAGTGCAAAACAAGAAAATAGTTCTTAAAATTAACGCAAAATTAGCAAAACGGAGGATGAAATTCAAGAGTTGTGTAAATAAATAAAACTAGCATTATTATTGCTATGTTTTCAAGATCCCAATTAAACGTATTGTTAAGTAAAAAAAAAAATGGTTCCACTTATCAGATTCTTATCTCGTTAATCCATTCATGTACGCCAATAACCAATACAATATGCATCGCATGTTTAGGTCTTATTTTCAACTGCAATTTTCATCGTAGTTTGATTTCGAAAAATGTGAAAATCGTCGTGTTATGAATTTTCATGAGTGAACATCAGAACTATCAGTTCATGAACTTACATTTCATTAAAATGTTAAAGTATTAATTACGCGTGGCTAATTTTCAAATTCTCGTGCTATTGTTAATTTTTTTTGTTTGTTTTAGTAGAGCTTAAAATATTTCTTCTTGCATAAAGCTGTTTATTATTAGCATAATGATGAAACTTTAAGGTGGTATGTTTATTATCCACTTTGTTAATTGAAATAATATAAAATTCATTTTTTTGTGAAACGTAAAAATCATCACGCAAACTGGTAGGAAATAGTTGTGCCTTGGAACTTGACTATTTTTTATCTGTATCTCATGTTTTTGTATACATAAAATATTTTCTATAAATAATTCCTAAGTGTTGGCTCCGTTACTATAATAATTATTATAATCTGTTTGCACAGTTCAATCATTTTCCTAGAGCCAACGCAATGCAAATCTTGCAGGAATCATCATCGCGAACATTTGTTGGCACCATTGTCTTTTTCAGCGGTGTTGGTGTAGATATTTTAGTAACATTCGATTACGTGTTGGTATCTGGTCAAATTTTTTTAAATTCGGTAAAACGGCGTCGAGATGTCTCAAAAAGAAAAGCCACAAATAAGATTCATCATTTATTGGAACGGGCAAGAAATTATTCTGTACCTTTGAAATAATGTTTCAAATTGCGATGGATATTATTATTTTGGTTTTCGTGTATAATTCAATTGTGCGGCGATATAAAGTGTCATTTATTTAATTCAAGGTCAAAATTTTAAATTACAAAATTTAATGTAGGTAAAAGACTGCGACTTGGAACAATTTTATTTGTTGCGAGTTTTCTATTTTTAAGCGTGAAGGTTTTTTTATATTGCGTTTATTATACAGGGTTCTCTATATTATGCTGATATCAATTTAATTAACTGCCATTTCATATAAAATTTTAGGTAATTGCCAAAAACACCCAAAGTTTTGGGAGATATTCACTACATTAGAAATCTTTTGCTTGGTTAATTTATAAAATGTTTAAAAACTGTCAGTTTATTAAAGGAACCTTGTATTTCGAAAGGCTGTACGTATGATTCTTTTCTAATCGTTATCTAGTAAAAATACAATGGCAATTTTGATAATTTTGTAGTTTTAGCTTTCTATCATTATCCATGGCGTGCGACGTTTGTATTATTTTTGAGTCCATTATAAATAATTTTAAATTGTTGCAAAATAATATTATCATTTTTGTGTGGTGAAATTGCACGAAATTACTCATAATTAAGTGCGTAACATTAAACTTGAAAAATTGTAGTTTAACTCTCCGATTAGATTTTCATTTATTACTTGCGTCAAATGCTCGATTACCTACTGTTCGGTATAGTTGACAATTATTTTTTTTTAATATAATAAATATTTACGTTTGAGATTTTTAAAATTGAACCTTTTTTTTGGATTTTTCACGAATTTTAAAAATAATGCGAGTAATCCTCGTAAAATCCCAGGAAAATATTCACATTGGCCCAGCATTGGCAGTTTAATTAGCAGTGCCGGCCAAGCGTCGGCCGTATTATAAACGTCGGCAATATTTTCCTGGGATTACTATGGGGGAGCAATCTTCGATTCTTACCGATGTGTGAAGTCCGCTGCTTGAACGAAATTAACAGCACAGAATTCAATAGGGTAAAATTAACAGGCTGAAAGAATTGATATTCGAATAACAAATAATCCCTAATAGCACAAAATCTTGTCGTACGATTATGTGCTACTAGGGATGTGTAACGAAAACTCGTACAGACGTGTTTATGTTGATGTCAATTGGTGTAATTGGGTGTCACGAGGTCGCTACTGCGCCAGACTTTGGCTACGCCTTTTCTTCTACCAGTAATTCAACTCTACTTTAAATGTACTTCCACGGACGTTCAATGGACGTACGGTGATGGACAACATGTGGGCGTCCATAGGACTACCTTGTGCTATTAGGAAATACTATTATGAAATGTTCCAAATTATGATGTTCCTACTCCGATTTCAGCATCCATTTAAAACAAATCAGTATAACACGCAGATATCACTTTCACCCTTCGACGAACACAGAATGACGAATCCAGCCATATTGAATTTCAATCTTTGTTAAAAAATTTCGTAACCAAGCATACATACCGGTTGTCTATTTCAAACGTTTACACCTCAGATATTTCCTAAACAAAAGAAGATATGGATATAAAAAAATATTTCAGATGATTTAGAGATTGGAATAATTAATACGTAATTTTTAAAACTGATGGTTATTATGTTTATTGATTTATGATATGTCGATATGCTCATAAAAGAACAAAATTTATTAAATTTTGAACATGTTATAAAAATTAGTTTAAAATTTACAAATTATTATAAAAGTTAACGATAAGCTAGATGCTAGAAGATGAGAGACTCATAAAGGTACGTTTAGATCTGACACTTATTGCACAATTTTATGTCTGATAGTAAAAGACAGTAAGAGTAAGACTCGGAGAGTAAGAGATTGTAAGAGAGTTTTACTTTAACGCGCAATACCTTCGACACACTGTCACAAAAACTGCCCTCTGAATCGCAACCCCTATTGAGAGGGTTAATCCAAACAGAAGCCAGCTTCCGTCACAATCCGGAGAGGACCTCTCTAGTTGGTTGCCACGATGTTAATAGACCAACTCTTTATTAAATGCGAAGGCATGGGTCGTGGGTTTCTGAAAAAAAGACCGGTAGCTTGGGAAAACTTAAAAAAAAAACGCAAATAGAAATCAAATAACTTGATAGATGTTATCACAGTTCCAACATTGCAATGTATGTGGCTGCGCTAACATGCACAGTAGCAATGAATATGATTAGTGATTACAATCAAAAAGTGCACCCCATACTAAATACAAACAAGTACTCAAATATAAACACAGTAGACAGTAAGATCTAACAGTTACCCAATATTGAACACAAAAGTCCAGAATCACGTAGGTTCAGGCGAATTGGAAAAGATAAAATTGCTTACCTCGAGCTCTCGTATAAGCTTACAATATAATGGAAATAGCTGTTCGTCTCGAACCGCTTTCCCAACGTGTGGCTTCACAGATGAAATCTGTAACTTGTTATAATTTTCAAAAGAAAACACTTGATGATATTCGCGAACACTAAACACAGCTTGCAGATCTGTAGTTGGAAACTGGACCAGTGAGAGGTGGTGTTGGAGATGTCAACAAGATTGGACCGTCCAAACGATGAAAAGAATTTCCCATACGTCATCCAAAACAAACAACAATAGGATTTACCAACTCCAAAAAATCTAAAATAGTTCCACAACTTGCGCACAAAGAAACTGCGTAATAGATTTACGCATGGAGAGCCTTCCTGTTCCAGATGTTTACAAACAGGAGCCAGAAACACCATATGACAACCATACCACAGCTTCATACGACCGCTCACCAATGAATAGTTGCGCTGGACCAGAAATACTTGTCCACGCACTAACAGGCACCAACTAAATCGTTGTAAAAACAGCGTACGTTCGCTATGGTCGAGCTAGCAAGACACCGCTACATTGAGTTACCCGATATACAGCCAGATGTATTCAGTGGCTCCAAAAACATCAGCCAGAACCGGAAAAATTTGCTACATACGAAACTGACACAATATCGAAAGTCGTTAAACCAAAAACATGCTTAAACACATTCCAAATCGGCACTCAGAAAACTGTTGCAACAATACAGCTTTGATCTGCGATTTGGTACCTGGGTAACTAAAAATTACTACGCGAGAAATGTTCCTATCAAATTCAAACGCCAACGTTTCACACAACCATCTGCTTAGCAAAATGCAATAAATTCAATGATTGCATTTAATTAAAAATGCACGGGCCGTATTTAGAAAAATTGAAATGAAATGGAAAGCAGAACCCATAACAAATTGCAAAAATTCGTTACAATACTGCCAAGTTAATGATCATTATAAGGATCCTTTCATATGGAATTTTACCAATCAGATAAACGTATGAAAAATACTTGTTACATTACCGTTAAGTCTATTTTGCAAATCTCCGATTTAAAAAAAGTTAATGATCATTAGTTTTCAGTCTGTCGAAGGTATTACTCTCTTCCCAAGGTAATTAGGGCTAAAATATTTTTCAATAATTAACCCTTAATCACTATGGTCAAATAATTGTTACACTGTCACTACTGTGGGGTCACAGAGACCGCGCTTTATTTGTAGGTTTTTTATGTACTTACACTTTAATTTTTTGGATTGTTTTATCACAGATGTCTTGGTTGCTATTCTAGTAAGTCAAAAAAAATTATAATGTAATAAATTTTAAACTTTTATTAACACTTAAAAATATAAAGAGATATAGGTACCGTATGAGCATGCATTTATACTATTATACGAAAAAGAATTTTTTTAAATTAATCTGAAGGATTTCTAAACAATTTAATAATAATTTTAAAAAGTTAATAGATGAGAAATTATAACTAAAGTACAAGATTGAAATAAAAAAACTGAATTCGCAAAAAATCACAACACCTAAAATGTTACAATTTATCCATGCAATTGATGAATAATGCCACAATGTATTGATTATTTTTTTTGTTTTTTTTACATTTCCTAATAAAACAAACAAATGCTATTCATACTAATTCAATTTTTAACACAATTTATGTAAATTGTACGAAATCAAACTAGTTCTACACATATAATTGTGTTAAACATGGGAGATTAAAAGTTACACTAACACTATGGTGCGGTCATACAGACCGCGTGTTTATTTTAATTCGTTTTAACTATAAAATTAGGTGATCTTAAAGGCCCTTATTTTGTGAATATAGTGGGAATGATGTAACTTAAAGGTACTGAGACGCTAAATTCGTAATTTTGAACAAGGCCTAAAATACACACATATTAAAAGTCGCCGCGGTCACGGTGACCGCGCCATAGTAATTAAGGGTTAATATAACATTTTGTATTGATTGTTAAGTTTTGGATAATTTTGAAAGTTAAAAGAAAATATATTAAAGTTCTGATTACATTACTGACTACTATCCTCATAAACTACGGGTAACCCCCTCCCCACCAAGAAAACCTGCCTGCGGGTCTATAAACTAATGTGGTAAACTATTGGTAGTGTACGACAAATGTTTAGTTACGTACAGGGAAAGGAAAGGCTAAACTATTAAATTATTCAATTCTTAGGGCTCAGTTTCACTAAGCCACCGTTAACTATTACTTTACATCAACCAAAATTTTCAACCAATCAAATAACACTGTTCCCACTGATGGTGTGTGGTTAGCGGCAATAAGCGCCATTTAATAAATTGATTGATAGATTTGGTTGAAAGCACTTGGTGGTTAGCGGTAGCTTCCCACCTAGTGAGGTTAGTGAGACCGCATCCTAATAACTAACATTAATTTTAACTCATAGAATTAATTAAAGGTTCATTATTATCATACAGTCGTTAGGAGGGAGAGAACGATCAGAATAAAGTTCTTACTTCACTCGGATTCGAACCGGGTATTTAGCGTTCATAGTCAACCCACGTGACCACTATGCTCCGACCGCCTCCAAAATTAAAGGTTGCCAATATTTAAATTTGACAACGTACACTAGGTGAAAACTGACTATAATATGCTATAAGTTGACGCCAAATACAATTGACGCAAAAGGTTGCTATTCGATGAAATTGAACGTGGTACTTTTTGTACAGAGCATAATGAATTAAATTCCAAAATTTCGATTTTGATATTGCAAAGATACTTCTTCTATATCGGCTAATATTTATTCATATATATATTTCGGACTAAACACCTCACAACTAGGGCTAGGCGATTGTTAAATTTAACAATCGAAAATCGATTGTGTAAAAACAATCGATTATATCGATTAATCGAACAATCGATTAATCGAAAACAATCGAATAATCGAACAATCGATTAATCGAAAACAATCGAATAATCGAAAACAATCGATTAATCGATTATATCAAAAATATTAATCGATTAATCGATTAAATAATCGATTAATCGAAATAAATTCCCAGCCTTACTCACAACACATCGAGCCTACAATAATTAGTAACTGTTTATCTGTTCCCATTTCCCAAGTCTCTTGCGAGGCTTGGTCATGGTTTAAAGCTTTTTAGTTTTCTTTGCAGGTGATGAGGAGCTAGCCCATCGCCCCGACCCCCAACCTGGAGGACCAGAGAGACGGCCAGAATAAATTTCTTACTTCACCCGGATTCGAACCGGGCATTTAGCGTTCATAGTCAACTCGCGTGACCACTATGCTCCGACCGTCTCTTAAGAATAATTTATTCATGCCTAACGATATATCTAAAATACGACAATATTGATAATGAAGTGGTTTATTCCTTGGAAACAATATTGTCGTATTTCAATAAATACATAATTAGCTTAATTACATAATAGTAGCCGATATAGAAGAAGTATCTTCGCAATATTAAGAAATTTTGATGTTTAAATATTAATGTAATAATTCGATAAATTAATAAATCTTAATTTTAATTAGAAAAGTTAAAATCTATTTAGTGATAACTAAAAAAGGAAACGTTTATAATATCTCTACTCCATAAGTGGACATTGATATGGGTACGTCCTAACGATTACAAAAATTCCCCTAACCTAAAGAAAGGAAACTTCTCAGTTGTCTCGGATAAATTCTATTCACATTCAAAATACTCTATACCCAAAGGTTTCTGCCCCCCAAAATATTTCCTCATTAAAAAAATTATCAATAAAAAATAAAACGGTAACTGATTTAAGGAGAGGGAAAATTAACATAAAATATTCAAATTTTTAAATCGCACATCCCCCGTCCGGCACCTGACCTTAAAATCTTAAATCGCAACCCACCCCTTCCAATATTTCAAACAAAAACTATACAGAACTTTATGGATAAATGAATTAGTAAACAATATAATTTATTATTTCATGATTTTTTTAACGAAAAGAGGCGAATTTTTCGAAGGTCATAATATAATTTTTAATCGGTTTTTATAACGAATCAACATTTTGATTATGTTAATTAGCGATTTTATATCAGAAACGCACAGTTAAAATAGCACTCTTTAATATTATGCATTAAAATTGTTTAAATTTCAAGTATTTCAAGTGCTGTCAATGAAGTTTCGTTTCGACTATATAATTAAATTGTAAATCTAGATAACAGCGCTATCTATTGAAAAATTCTCGTCATAATGATAGATCGGGCCCTTATCCCTTCAGTCGAAAATGTTTTAGATTATCTGGGTAAATAGTTTAAAAAATTCTATAGGCTGGCTTACACATTATTGACACGAATTGTAGTTTAAAAACATTAATAGAAAGTGTTTATTAATAATGTTAACCCAACTTTAAGCTTCGTGCAATTTCAGCTTTAAGCTGGGTTTACATTATTCATTTCAAATAAACATAAACGCGAATTGAACATCTTCCGTTTAGACGCTTAATTCGCGTACATTTTAAATGAATTTAACTATTTTTTTTATATATTAAATGAACAATGCAAACAAAATTAAGTCTATTCCAATAAAAAACCTTCGGAATAATAATCAGCATTCAGAAAATTCACCTTTGCCATGTAGATTGTTAATTCGTATCGACAAAGTAAAATTTTCTTACTTCGTTGATGTATCAAAATTGCGCGTTCTATTCTGGAACATATAAATTTAGACGAACCATAGAAGTCTCGTGTTTCATTTAGGAAAAATTTTGTTGTTTGTTCTCGCTGAATAATTTCAAATACAAAAGATGCATTCCGAATTTAACAACCGAAGAATTGAAGTTATTGTTGGCTTCATCCAATTGTTCGCCAACTTTTTGAAAAATATTACTTTGAAGAATTTTGGAATTACTTTGCTGATTTTATATTGCACTCTTCAGAAAGGATCATATCGTTACATATTTTCGTCTCTTTTCAGATTGCTGTTTGGAACTTTGTATCCTGCTTATGCTTCATATAAGGCTGTGAAAACGAAAAATCTCAAAGAGTATGTAAGTACGCATTTTTTTAACCTATATTATTCCATTAGGTAAACAAAATCGGTTTTTTTAAATATAGCACTTGATGTTTTTCGACAAAGATTGCTTTATTCAGACTAAAAATAATACTACTTATTCGGTTAATCAAAGAATGAAAACTATTTTTCGTTTTTCTATGAGGTCAATAAACTACTCCTGCATCTCATAGTCATTAGTCAATTGCAACTAGTCATTGGATTTTTTGAGATACTTATGACGGGTTAAAATTAGAAATTTATTTTCTTCCTTTTAATTTTTTTTCTTTTGCAGGTGAAATGGATGATGTATTGGATAGTTTTTGCTCTCTTTACGTGTACAGAAACATTTACAGACGTTTTTCTTAGTTGGTTAGTATAACAAATTTTAAAATGTTTTTCTTTTGCCTTAATTCGTTTTTTTTATTAGGTTTCCGTTTTATTACGAAATTAAGATAATTTTAGTTCTATGGCTTTTATCGCCAGCCACCAGAGGCTCCAGTATTTTATATCGAAAATTTGTTCATCCTATGCTTAGCAGCAAAGAACAAGTAAGAATTCATAAGATTTATTTATTATTAATTTTGGAAGAGGTGGATTTTCAATTTGTTTGGCAGTTCTTTTTACTGCGTGCGTGTAAATTCACGTTATCCCAAAATCGCGGTAATCTAAACCGCGTAAACAAAAAAATCCTGTTAATTACTTCCAACGCCGGGAACTAATTTTTATTTATTTTTAGGAGATAGACGAATATCTTCTAAAAGCTAAAGAACAAAGCTACAAGCAAGTATTAGATTTAGGATCAAAGGGAGTCAACGTTTTAATGCAAACGGCACTTAAGGTAAGGAATTGTTTTTAGTTCCGCACTTTTTATTTAATTTTTAACGTACTAGCAAGCTTGCGCACATTTATGTTACTTATTTTTTTAACACGCTTTTATTTATTTTTTACACCTGCACAGAACCTCAATGTACCTCAATCCTTTATAATGCCTTCGATATCTGATTCATCAACTGATAGAAATACGGATCAAGTCGATATGAGCAAAGGAGACTCTATTGGGGATATAGAAATATCTAGTGATGATGGTGATTTGGATTACTGTGAAAATCCTACTCCTCCAAAAGTAAAACCTACTAAACAAACAAAAGCTAAAACTAAATTAGGAACCAGGAAAAGTACAAGAAATGTGAAGTCTAATGATTACAACGAAGGGAGCGACTAAAATTTGTCAGTGTTTGTTTTAATTTTATTACTGTTAGTTACCTATCATTTTTGCGTGTATTTTTGTATTTTGTATTATTTGTACTGAAAAATCTCTTGTGATTTTATAAGTGACCTTAATGTAATTATTGTTAAATGTTGGAAACGGGATTTTTCAATAACATTTATTTTATAACATTAAGTTTTAGTCATTTTATAAAAAAAAAGTTCAACTGTTAACTTAATTAAATTAATTTAATGATGATTGAACATTTTTTAATGTATTTTTTATAAAAAGGTGTTAAATATACCAGAACTGGATTGAATTTTTTTTATTCATAATCCAAATTTATGCTTTTTGCTAATATCGACTTTTTGTTTGTTATTTTTATTTTGATAACAATATTTAAGCTAATCGAATTAGGGTTTTGGAATTCAATCAAACCTGGACTTGTTTTCTCAACCTCGGGGTTGTACAATATCTTGAGTCCACTAATTTGTTCTAATTATTTTTAGAGTCTTGAGTTTTCGATCTCTGAACTTTAACCTTTCGCTCATTGAAAGAAGAATTGATTCAAACCCCTTTCCAAGTGTGAACTTCGAGTTACATCTGGTGGGAATAGATTTTGTTAAAAATATGACTTTATTTATTTATAATTAATATGAAATTATTGTTGGGGTTTGGGTCATGTAAACAATAATTTCTTATTAATTATTATCAAAAGGTCATCTATAAATTATTGTACATTATTTATTAAAAATAATATAAGTATTTCAGACAAAGACACTTTAATTGCACTAAAACACTTTTAGAACTAAAACATGAAGTTATCACATGTAAAACGATGTGGGTGATCTTACATGTGATTACTTCATGTATTTTAGGTCTAAAAATGTTTAATGCAGTTTTAGTTAGTTTAAAATACTGATATGTTTACTATCGAGTTACAGTACATTAATCACAAATCAATTAATTATTATTTATTTATATATTGCAATTATTAGTGATCTACGATCGTAATTATTCGGGTAGTTCTAATTTTTTAATACGTTTTATAAACTGATACCCTACTGTTAAATCCTTAGGTTAAATCCAAGTTTCCGACCTCACCATCTGTGAAAAAACCAACCAAAATCACGGAAAATCTAGTTTTTCCTGTATATCTCCTTTCCAATGTAAATTTTCGTTAAAGTAGCCTTACCAAATTTTGTAGAGCATAACATTTCCTGCAACTTTCATGTTTATGGTTTTCTTCTATCTCCAATAGCTACCGAAATATAAAGTCGTAAAAATGCGTATAAGTTTGCAAAAACCAATAAAATTCACGACTAGATTTGACTTTTGTGAGTAACTCATTTCCAGGGTACTTTGGAGAAAAATTTATTAACGTCAATTTTGTAGAGCATAAAATTCCATAACAGACGTGTATATTTAATGTTTTTTTTATATCTATTCAGATAGCATGAGAAACTAACCCACGAATTGAATAATTTGCAGATGACAAGATGACGATAAGTGGTCCAAAAACCAATAGTAAAACAAAAATTTTGAGGAAGATAAGCTCCGCCCACCCTCGCAAAAAAATTTACCTTGAAAAGGGTTTATTTTGATTTAAAAATAGCTTTTCTTAACACTAACCTAAGCTCGACCAGTGGATCTCTCTTTTTTTCGACAAATTTAAGCCCAAAAATACTTGGAAAGAGTTGAAATTGATTTAATGCACGGTTCTCTCTTTTAACAGTTTTCTAATAAAGAAAAAGGGGTTGCTAATACTAACCCAAACTCGACCAATGGATCTCTCTTTTTTGGGGGAAATTTAAGTCAAAAACCCTTAAACTGTGTTATTTGTTTGATGTTAACGCTACCTTGGTGTAAGTACGACCATTTCTCTCGCGGTCATTGGCCACGCCCACCCTGAAGCCCAAGTGAATGCATACGGACGGGTAATAGAATGCAGTGATTTCGGTCGAATTCTGCGTAAAATTGTAAACTTTAAAAACGATTTTTGGCCAAACTAATCGATATTTAGGATTAATCCTAACCTTAAACGCTTCATTTTAATGTTAACTATCAAATCCCGGTGAGTTTTCATTAATAAATTTAATATCTTCTGGACTAGGTGCTTTCGTCTCTATTCTTATCGGGGTTCTAATGCATCAAAATTAGGTCAATAATTGAAACAGAGGTGGTAAAGTGTTATTAGTGGATTAGAACATTGATGTCTAATAGATATAAAGAACATAAAACATACACATCTTTTATGAAATTTCATTTTCTACAAAATTGACGTTAATAAATTTTTCTCGAAATTGCACTGGAAATAAGATACTCACGAAAAACCAAACCTAGTCGTGCATTTTACAGAATTATACGTATTTTTATCTCGGTATAGTAAAATTAAGGAGATAAAAATGGATGTAGCCAAAATCTGGCGCAGGAGAACGCATAGCAACCAATTCCACCAATTGACTTCAACATAAACCCGTCTGTACGAGTTTTCGTTACTGCACATTATCTCCGCCATTTTTTCTTTCATTACTTGGATAGGAGAAAATTTTAAATATAAAAGCAGGTTGCAGAAAATTTTATGGTCTACAAAATTTGTTAAGGCTACTTAACCCTTATGTTACCGAATAAAAAAACAATATATATCACCCGGATGGGGTACCGGGGTACCCGGGTACCCCGACATAATTTTTGCGAATTTATGTTTTTTAGTGCTTTTTTCGAGATTGTTAGTGTTTTGTAGGTAATATCACGTGCATTATAAAAAATAAATCCCTTTTTTTCAAAGAATGATCCGTTTTTAGGTCAATAATATGCGATTTTCAATAAGGGGTTCCCCGACATAATTTTTGCGAATTTATGTTTTTTTTGTGCTTTTTTGAGATTGTTAGTGTTTTGCAGGCATTATCACTTGCATTATAAAAAATAACTCGCTTGTTTTCAATAAAATCATCAGTTTTTATGTCAATAATATGCGATTTTCAATAAGGGGTGCCCCGACATAATTTTTGCGAATTTATGTTTTTTAGTGCTTTTTTCGAGATTGTTAGTGTTTTGTAGGCAATATCATTTGCATTATAAAAAATAAATCACTTGTTTTCAATAAAATCATCCGTTTTTAGGTCAATAATATGCGATTTTCAATAAGGGGTACCCGGGTACCCCATTCGGGGTACCCCGAAAAAAGTTTTGCTAATTTATGTTTTTTAGTGATATTTTCGAGATTGTTAGGGTTTTGTAGGCAATATCATTTGCATTATAAAAAATAAATCACTTGTTTTCAAGAAAATCATCCGTTTTTAGGTCAATAATATGCGATTTTCAATAAGGGGTACCCGGGTACCCCATTCGGGGTACCCCGAAAAAAGTTTTGCTAATTTATGTTTTTTAGTGATATTTTCGAGATTGTTAGGGTTTTGTAGGCAATATCATTTGCATTATAAAAAATAAATCACTTGTTTTCAAGAAAATCATCCGTTTTTAGGTCAATAATATGCGATTTTCAATAAGGGGTACCCCGACATAATTTTTGCGAATTTATGTTTTTTATTGCTTTTTTCGAGATTGTTAGTGTTTCGTAAGCATTATCACTTGCATTATAAAAAATAAATCACTTGTTTTCAATAAAATCATCTGTTTTTAGGTCAATAATATGCGATTTTCAATTAGGGGTACCCGGGTACCCCATTCGGGATTATAGGCATAGTCTGTTATAATCGCGAAAAAATTGCATTTGTAAAAATCGAAAAACTTTTAAAATTGCTTTAATTTATTTAGAACTATATTTTATAAGATGTCACAAAGTCCCAATACGCTGTGAAAAATACAAACTGAGATATACACCTGCAAAGTCAAAAAAGTACCCGGGTACCCCTATTCGGTAACATGAGGGTTAAAATAATATACAGTAAAACCTGTCAAAGTCGACATTGTCAAGTCCGACACTTATCAGTAAAGAACGGAATTATATGAAATTTCATATCGTTAAATAATCATTGTAGAACTCCCAATTCTTAAATCTGTGCGTTTTAGTATTTTAGTATTATTTTAAACCCAAACACCACTAAAACTCACAGATTTAAGAATTGGGGGTTCTACAATGATTATTTAAAGATATGAAATTTCATATAATTCCGTTCTTTACTTATCAGTTATCAGAAATTCACTGTGAAAGTCATCAGAAGTGGGCGGAAGCTGACCTCATCTCATGAGCAGATGCAACTGCTATTATTTTGCTGATACGATTTCTTATCACGTTGTAATAACAACGATCGAGTTACGTACCTTATTGCTATTTTAACACAAGTTTAATTTGAAAAATTTAATTTTTTTTTAAATTGTATATTAATAGCTATGTTCGCGGTAACAATCCCAAATACGTTTTATTATACTGCGCGTGCGGATTTATAATAAAATTTTATTGTAATTAAAGCTCAAATTAGATGATTAAAATTATAAATTCGCACGCGCAGGACTCCAAAACGCATTCAAAAAATACATATTTTATTACATTGTTAAACAACATGAACGGTGGAAGTATTTGTGATTAACAAAGACATAAATGTACGTTGTTATTATTATAATCGAGAATAACATGGGGTAACATTATGAGATTTTCAGACTATGAATAATTACATGTTTTGATATTTATTACAATCTCGGTCTCTCTGTCAATCCCGACACTTAGTCCGACAGAAAATGGGTCCCGTCTGTGTCGACTTTGACAGGTTTTATGGAAGAAAGCTAGATTTAGTCATGAGAACGGCTGATTTTTTCAAAATGGGAACGCGAGTGAAGGTCGAACTTAGATTTAATATTAGGAATAATTAAAAAATTGAAACTACCAGAATAATTACAATCGCGACCCCATTTTTAGAGCTAATTGCACTGGCCTATGACGGGAAGAGGGGATTGAAATTTTATCAAGTTTTAGCTATGAAATTTTAGTGTTTCATCTTAACCTAACCAATCATGGAAGCGGTCTTGCTTAAACAACCAATGGCTGTGCTTTTCTATGATCAGGCTTGCGATGACGTAACACTAAAGTTTCGCTGCAAGGGCTTTAGTCAATGTTAATCAATTAGCACTACACAGTGACAGATCATAATGCGTTAGTATACAATTTTGCCAATTTGTTTAATACAATCAGTGGGAGGGCGAAATCTACCATGCAAGAAATTGTACTTTATAGCCCTGTCAAGGATGGGATTAAATCCTAACACAACACTCGAATAAAATTCACCCATATAGGGGAGTGCCCTCAGATCTGGAAGATTGGAGCTAAAACATAATTAAAAATTAACCTTAATGAGTGACCGGTTTCGGTTTTTCCTTTCGTTTTTATCGAATACAGACTGTAGGTTTGACCAAGTTTGAAATTGAAAACCCTAATTTCATTTACTACTTACAAAATTGTTTATATGAAAGTATGGTCTTACATGGTATCAAGTTGAAAACCACTGATTTTTCGGATATTTTACTAACAGTAAAATGCATTTGAGGATGAACTCGGTGTACTATAGCACAAAATAAAAATTTTGTAAAACAGCACTTCAAGAAGAGACTAATGAAGATGCAGCTTAGAAGTTTTTTAGTTTTGTTCATGGTAGTTTACTTGCACTTTTTTTACCACACAAGATAACCAGTACCTGAAAAACGAAACCCTTGCATTATAAAGATAATGGATTGTCTTACAAGCTGAAGTGAATAAAAACTTCCAAGCAGCCTTAAGTAGTATATTATTTTTTAATTTAATTTTAAACTAATTATTTCTAAACCAAAGTTTAACAAAAATTAATTCACTATTAACTCTGAAATTCGAATAATTTAAAAATTTTATTTTGGTTACGAAAGCGACTGCTTTTGTGTTATACATTTTTATTTTTAAATTTTCTGTGTGTATTGAATTGCAGGGAGGAGGTGGCATTGTTAATCAGCTACGTAAAAGTTACAGTCTTAGCGATTTAACAGGGCCCTCTGATAGCCAAATACGAGATGAGCAAAGCGAAACTGATGGATTGAGCGAATTAAAATCGAGCAAAAAGAAACGAGCGATTGCTGCCTCTACTTCTTCAAACATATATTTTGCTGAAGTTGATGTGAGGCAGGATATTACACATATTAAATCAACCGATGATATTAGTTCAGGGTATTCAAGTGGTGAAGTGCTGTATGGGCAAGCGCCCAAACTGCAGTCATCACGAGAAGGGTTAGTAAGAAGTGGGTCCATGGTTTCTACACGATCGAAATCTGTTAAAATGACACGATCCACCGTAGTTCCTAAAAAGTCGTCCGCACTTACCGATAGTGATGTAAGTAAAATGTAATTTTTCTCGCTGTTTATTGTTTAGAATTAAGTGCTATTATGTGCAGCATTTGTTTCGGGACTTCACGTGTAAGCTCAGCCACACATTGCTTACTTGGTTGCTACTAAAATTTATATTTTAAAAAGTTGTTTCACTTTAAAGGAACGCGAATATGAGTCACAAGAAGATGATGATTCCGATAGCACGTTATCTGACAAAGTTCTTCCAATAGAAAACATAACAAAAAATGAAGACGAAACTTCGAAAGTTGTAAGCACGCTTACCAAGAATGAAATTGCATGTTTAATGCCACCTCAAAGTGTAGAAAACAAAATTGGGTCTTTGTATAAAAGTAGATCGGTTGGTTCCTTAAATATTGCGATGATCGCACCCGCTAATAATACGAAAAAGGTAAACGAACGAGCCGGAAAATATAAAAAACGGGCCGCACCGTTACCGCCAAAAATCACCGGCATTGAAAACAGTTCACGAGATTTATCCAACCAAACTGTTTCCACGATTCGAGCAACTTTGGTGCTAAAACCTGGACATTTAACATCATCTGAAAGAGATAAATCAAAATCACTACCATTGAAAAGTAAAAAACATCCACTGGCAAGATTTAAAGAAGGTTCACCTTTTAGCCGTTTTTTGACCATGTCTAAAAAGTTGACCTTTTGGAATAGAGACGAACAAGATGAAAATGATTTAAAAATGGTTTCAGATTTAAAGCGTTCTTCGTGGTTCGCCGAACCACAAAGCTCTACGCACTTGATGTTAACGAATTCTAAACCACTATCAAGAAGTGCAGAAAATTTTCAGTTTAATGATTCAAATCGTTCCGCTAGATCTGAACACTTCAGGAATTTAGAACTCGACGTTGATTAAAAGGCATGGACTGTTTTGTGGGTGTTGAGTTGACTAACCGAGTTTTGTGAATTTTTACCTTAATTAATTTAATGGGTAACGGAATGTTGTAGCAACAATCGCTCAAAATTTTTCTTTCACAAAAAAAGGCTGCTGTAGAAAAATTTCTTGGCGGTACCCAGTTTAACAAATAATGCGTTTTTTTCAATTATTAAATTAAATTAGTTTTGTTTTAAATTTGTATAAGCACATGAAATATATTTTGCTAATTTAAATGTGATGAATTTTCAGATAGTTTCAAGTGCGACTCTTCCTCGAGCAAAGAAGCCTCTAAAAAAGAAGACGCTTTAAAGGCTTACAATGTTAATTTCTCAATAAATTATGTGATGCGCTCTTAGATTTTAAGTAGGTAGGTATTTAAAAAGTGTGAAATTATTTTAATTTATTATGACCTCTATTACATTAGTGCAGTGTTTCTCAAAGTGGGGTACGGGAAGAGCTTGGTGGGGGTACGCGCTGCACTGAGCTGAGCTTTGGTCAAATTTTAATTTTCGTTTATCCTAAAAAAGGTCATTCAAAAAAGTTTTTCTTGGCGAGGGGTACTCAGCGTTACAAAAATTACAGGAGGGGTACACAGATGTCCAATGTTTGAGAACCACTGCATTAGTGTTACCTTTTAATCTCGACTAAATTGATTATTTGTTCAATATCTCTCTACATCATTTTGCTGGAAACTTTCTTGATATATTGACGAAAGCATATTATTACTAGATGGAATTTTATAATTAATTGTTGAATGTTTTTTAACTTTACATGGTAGTCCCAGCAATTTGATGTGGAAAGATAATCACTTTTTGATTTAATAAAACAATTCATTTTAGCCAAAATATGAATAAATTGTATTACTCCCTAAAGGATTCTTGTTATTAAATTAAAATATTAGAGTTTGTTAATGCTGTGTTTATTTATTATGAAGAAACCTATAAGATACATACGTTAAGATCAATGCAATTTTTATAATTTTATTTTAAGGAATTTTTAATAAATTGTGTGTTCTGTAAGTTATTGTTTGTATGTACCTCATAGCAGACACAGTGCGTTCCAAGTCTATAACAATGGGGTACCGTAATACTGGGATACATGATCACTTTTTAACATCAAAGTTGAATAACTTTATTTTATTTAATGCTACAATTAAAAAAAGAAATACCTAATCTATCGATATATAAAATCTACATCCTTAATTCGAACTAAAAAAATATAATAGATATCTAAATTATGGAACTGCAATCAGAGTTTTACAACCTTTTTAAAAACTTATTTTTGCCGTATTCGCAGGGTTAATAATAATATATTTACATGATTTCAGAATATTTAAACAACTTTTTTATTTCTTAGTCCTCTCAAAACCCACCGCTTTGCGATTAGAATTGTTTCACTATTTTTGTTATATTCACAGGTTTAATATTTGATATTTTACAAAGTTTCAGAATCATTAAACGGAATTTAGTTTTATTTTCCCTAAAAATCTCCCCTTAGTTGAAATACAATATTATTATACATTGCAGCAGAAATCATACGTAAATGCATTTTTGGACGGGGTAAAACAATTTCAAATGAATATTATCCTTTATAAATTTTTAGTTTTACTATAAAAGCAACAGGGTTGTTGCATGAATTTTGTTTCTTTTTTCTTACAGTTTGGCTATTGTTAAAATCAAAAGTCTATAAGAACTTTAATTTTCTCAAAAACATTTTTAAACAAAAGTGTTTATTTGAAAGCAGGGTTTTGGCGGCAGTGACGTCAAACTTATTGTTAGTTTTAATTTTAAATAATAAACTGCCAGCACGCTGTACCTGTACCTGACAATCAACGAACTTTGATTGGTTGTTGTCGTAATTTAAAATCATCTCCCCTGGGAACGAGTTGCACATCAATCGGGTTTTCAACTTTGGCGAGCTACCCGTCATATCTAAGACTACAGTAACTGCAAAATATTATAAGTATAACAAAGGCAACCACAGTCTTCAAGACTCGATGTCTATTGAAAAATTAACAAAAAAAAGTATAAAATCAAAGAACACCTCACCGGATTACAATGAGATTAGGTTTGTTTCTTCAGCAGGTTGAAACCGTTTGCAAACCGTCAGACGCATGCGCAGATTTAAAACCGCGTTCTTACAGCGGTTTGATCAAACTGTGACTAATAGTTTGGTGTTTCTACAGTATAGTCCAGTCAAAATAGACAAAAAAAAGTGCAAAGTTTGCAATAATTCGCATCCAGCTGAAAATTGGCATAAACCTTAAATGCACTATTACAAAAAAAATATCAAAAGTCCCCACCGATCCCACATCTGCTAAAAAAGTTATTCAAGGTCAAAAGTCAACAATATCGATTTTTTGCATTTTGCTCGTAAATGATAAGTGTTATCGTAAAAATAGGTTAGACAAAAATTGTAGATCATGAAATTCTCTACAAAAATTATTCTTATACTTATTTTCGTACGAATCGCTATTCCGGATATATCGCGATTTCGAAAATCACTTAATTATTACCAATATTACCATTTTTTCAATCAATAGGACACTGTCTAATAAAACTTCCCAACTTTTGAATCGTGATATCTGATGAATAACGATTCGTACGAAAAAAAGTATAAGAATAATTTTTGTAGAGAATTTCATGATCTATAATTTTTGTCTAACCTATTTTTACGATAACACTTGCCATTTACGAGAAAAATGTAAAAAACCGATATTGTTGACCGTTGACCTTGAATAACTTTTTTAGCAGACGTGGGATCGGTGGGGACTTTTGATATTTTGTTTGTAATAGTGCATTTAAGGTTTATGCCAATTTTCAGCTGGATGCGAATTTTTGCAAAGTGAAATGTCTATTTTGACTGGACTAGTAACCAAAACCGTTTTCAAACGGTTTGCTGATAGCCAGAGCAGTTTGAGAATTTTTCTCAAACTGATAATCAGAGTCATGCGCATTAATAAATTTATTTTATAAAAGTTTGCTATCAATTTTTAAAATTGATGATAAATGTTAAATATCGTATTTATGTTATTATCTTGTACTTGTACTAGATAATAACATAAATTATCTAGTACACGAACAAATTTGTTACTACAAATTTTACTTAAATACTTTAAAAATGACTGATGACAACCTAAAATTAACTTTTTTGTTTAGTTTTGAACTAAATGTGTAACACTTCAACTAACATAACTTTTGTAGTTCTTTTGTACAAATACAGTTGTAGTTCTGATTAAAATGTGTTCGGACAGTAAAAATTTCCAAACGGTTTCAAACCGCGTCTGCGCATAACGACCAATCACAAAACTGTCCGTGATTTTCTGAAGAAACAAACCTATTGAAACATTGTATTCGTCAACTATGTATTTGTTGAATAAACATTTTTAAGAATTTTGAATTTTTATATTCTAATTTCATCAATTTGCTTGAGGTTGGCAAACTTGCAAGTCTTGATACCCTGAATAGCAGGACCGCTCATTCTATTTTCATTATAGCTTCTTTTGGAAAATTGGTAAGTATAACGTTATATTTTTATCATTCAGTTCATTTATTTATAGTCCAGTCAAAATAGACAAAAAAAAGTGCAAAGTTTGCAATAATTCGCATCCAGCTGAAAATTGGCATATACCTTAAATGCACTATTACAAACAAAATATCAAAAGTCCCCACCGATCCCACATCTGCTAAAAAAGTTATTCAAGGTCAAAAGTCAACAATATCGATTTTTTGCATTTTGCTCGTAAATGATAAGTGTTATCGTAAAAATAGGTTAGATAAAAATTGTAGATCATGAAATTCTCTACAAAAATTATTCTTATACTTATTTTCGTACGAATCGCTATTCCTGATATATCGCGATTTCGATAATCATTTAATCATTACCAATATTACCATTTTTTCAATCAATAGGACACTGTCTAATAAAATTTTCCCAACTTTTTGAATCGTGATATCTCAGGAATAACGATTCGTACGAAAAAAAAAAGTATAAGAATAATTTTTGTAGAGAATTTCATTATCTATAATTTTTGTCTAACCTATTTTTACGATAACACTTATCATTTACGAGCAAAATGTAAAAAACCGATATTGTTGACCTTTGACCTTGAATAACTTTTTTAGCAGACGTGGGATCGGTGGGGACTTTTGATATTTTGTTTGTAATAGTGCATTTAAGGTCTATGCCAATTTTCAGCTGGATACGAATTTTTGTAAAGTGAAATGTCTATTTTGACTGGACTATTAGTATTTATTATTATTATGGTTTTGTAGTGTGTTTTTGTGTGCCCCGTATAAAAGATTACATAAAAATGTCGCAATTTTGCTTTATTTGTGGTAAACCTTTGACTACAAGTAGAATTGTTGTTGTTGATCGTGGAATGAAAACTTTGATTGATTCAAGTGTTGAAAGAAATGATGGGTTTCTTGAATATCTGAAAGACAAGCAATCTGTAATAATCCATGTGGATTGTCGTAAAATGTACACTCGGAAGAGCAGTATTGCTTCAGCTAATAGACAGCACGAGAAGGAACAAGCCAGTATATCTACGATTAGTCCACATCGTACTAGAACGCAAGTAGGTGAGTCGGTTTTTTGTTTTAAAAAATATTGCTTATTTTACGGCGGTGAAGCAAATGAAGAGGCTAAAAAGAAGCGCAGAATGTTCGTCGTAAAATTTATCATGTTGCTACACTTGCATTTAAAGATTCTATTCTGAAGGTAGCTCGGACTCGTTGTGATGACGTAGCAAAAACTGTTATTTCACTCATTGAGTATGGAATATGATTCAGTTGCTGCTGAGGTTCAGTACCATAATATAATAATTCCTTTCTGAGATCCACCACGGGGGGGGGGGGAGTAACATCGGTCGTCCTGAGGATGATTCTATTATTTTGACGATGGCGATGGAAGAATTATTGGCATACATTGAAAATAGTCATGATTGGCAGTTTTCATTGGAAGAATAAGGTTGTTGCATGAATCGCATTTGGGAATAATTCCCATTATTTCATAATATTAAAAGAAATTTATTATAAAAAGAAAAACAATTTTAAATATCGTTCTTACGTCGAAAATAGATTTTGAAATTCAAAAATTTTTCGTTGAGCCGAGGTCAACTCTGACGTCAAACGCGTCTTCACGAATCAGCAACGTTGTACTGAATTATACTGATTCAAACTTTAACAGTACAACAAAGTTGACGTTTAAGTTTTTAGGGTTGGGTACATTTCGCCGAAAACGATTCGCCGATAACACTTCGCCGGGAACGATTCGCCGAGAACAATTCGCCGAGAACGATTCGCCGAGGCTCGATTCTCCGTGACACAATTTTTAAAGTGATATTAAATATAATTTCTTGCATGTTGTTCTTTACATATTAGTTAAAATTCTAATATTTTAGCGCTTAGGCCGGTTTTATAATAAAAGCGTTATCTAAAAGTTCCTAATTAACCAATAGAAAACGTGTGTTAACTCTAACAAGCCAATAGAAATCCACCTTTACTTTTAACGGCTCTTTAAAAGTTTTATGAAATATATTAGGCGGTTGAAAGACTGAATTTTGTGATGAAATTTCAATTTTTAATTGGAGCTAATGCGCAGTAACGAAAACTCGTACATGTGGGTTTATGTTGGTGAGATTGGGTGTCAAGCGTTCTCCCTCCACATATGTATCTACGACCTATCTAATCTGAATACACACCATTTCGCCGCCTTATATTTCTCCGCCCACCCATTTCGCCGCAGTCAAAACCTACTACTAACCTAAGCTCGACCTTTGATTTTTAACGGTCCCCTCATTAAAAAGAAATCGATTCCTACTAAGGCTGGGAATTTTTAACATTTTTGTATTCGAATATTCCTTCAAGAAATCACAAGAATATTCAAATTATTCGAATATTCGAATGATTAATTCAAATTACTCGAATATTCGAATAATCATATGAATAATTTGAATATTCGAACAATTTGAATAGTGCCGTTGAGAAAATATTCATATTCGAATACTTTATTAGTTGATTATATTCGATTTTTTGCATCAAAAAACATTTTTAGACCCTTTTTTTAATCTCTTGCTCTCCCATGGGGGGATTTGAAGGCTTGATCCCCCAAAAGCTGGGAATTTTTAACATTTTTGTATTTGAATATTTGTCAAAAAAATGACAAGAATATTCAAATTACTCGAATATAATCAATTAATCATTCGAATAATCTGAATATTCGAATAATTTTATTAATAGTGCCGTTGAGAAAATATTCATATTCGAATACTCGATTAGTTGATTATATTCTATTTTGATTCCCAGCCTTAATTCCTACCACTAACCTAAGCTCGACCGGTGGATCTCTCTTTTAACGGTCCTCTCATTAAAAAAATCGTTTCCTAACACTAACCTCCGCTCGACCGGTATATCTCTCTTTTCACGGTTCTCTCATTAAAATAAATCGTTTCCTACCACTAACCTAAGTTCGACCTGTGGATTTCTCTTTTCACGGTCTCTTCATTAAAAAAAATCGTTTCCTAACACTAACCTAAGTTAGGCCGGTGGATATATTTTTTCACGGTCCCCTCATTAACAAAAAATGAATATTTGAACTTTATGGATATTTGAATTAATAACTGTAACTAAACTGTAAATTTATTTTTATTATTTTAAATAAAATTTTAAACAATCTACATGTGGAGGGTTCTGAAGCCAATCAGTGTAAGTCATTAACTAAGTTAAATGAGATAATTGGATATTTTCAAATTGTTGCACATGAAAAAAACTACTTCTTATATCGGTTTAATATACAAAATTTTTATTGGAAACAAATACTTAATCACAAAAGTTTTTGATAGGTTTCAATAGGTAAGTCATGTTTAATAAAAATTTGACTTACACTGATTGGCTTCTGAACCCTCCATGTGTAACTAATCTATCTACCTTGAAGTTAATTATAAAACTACTATTTGATTTTCTCGGCGAATCGTTCTCGGCGAAATGTACCTTTCCCAAGTTTTTATGTGTTCATAAAAAATAATGATTGTAATATTAATTTCAAATTGATGTGGCATTTTTACCAATCCGATGTTGCCAGTTGATTTAAAAATTAAGTTTGACGTCACTGCCGCCAAAACCCCGCTTTCAAATAAAAACTTTTAAGGGCGCTCCGGATCACGTGACTTTCTCTGTCTACGTAGGGAACGTTTAATTCGATTATTATATAAAAAAAGTTAATTTTGCTTTTGCTATTTCATTTTTAAATGTATTTTGAATCGTGGATACTCCTTCAAATTTGAAAAAAAAAATTTATTTTTTTTTTATTGAATTTAAATATTATTCGAAATAATATTGAGTATCCACCATTTGCCTCTATATATTATTAATAATAGATCAAATTGTTTACATAAAATAATTGCGTTATAGCCTACATAAGTTCCTTTCGTAATTAAAAGGAAGGCGTTTGATTGGCTTTCGACTGAAAAAGTCACGTGATCCGGAGTGCTCTTAACAACATGTTTTTGAGAAAATTAAAGTTTTTTTGCCTTTCCGGGAGTAAAGTGGTCACTTTGGGTGACCAATTACTTCGGGTAATTTTTCCACTCGGCTGCGCCTCGTATAAAAAACCTTTACCCTCATGACGAAAAGTAGCACTTTACTCCCTCGGTGTATAATATATAGAGACAGGATAGTTAGGCAAAATAAAACCTCAAAAAAGGCAGGCAAAAAGGCATTAAAAACAAGCAAAAAAGGCAAAATAAAAGGCAAAAAGGTACAAAAAAGGCAAAAACGTTTTTTCAACAAAAATCATACAAATTCAAATTAATTCTCTTTATTTTTGTACCAACTGGTTACCAGAAATTTTTCGATATTATCTACAGCAGCTTAAATTTGTTCTCCTGTCATTCAAAATTTGTTTGAATGTGGAGAACGATCTCTCCACATCGCAAGACGTGCTAGGGGCAAATTTCAATGAACTTATCTGATCTGGAGTTAGTTCTAAATCAATATCGTCATTCGAAATTCGAAATTCCTTGATGTATTTTAGAAATTTCCTGTATAATTTTATACGATAAATTTTTTTCTAAAACATTATATTAATTTTTCATTAAATTTTTTCCCTAGTGTCGATTCTCTGCTTCACTGGAAAGCTAATATAACAATAACATCTCAGTCAGTTTGGAATTCGTCAAATAAGCATAACGTCGCCGAATCGTAGTAATGTGATAACGCGCGCTTCATAATCGAATGGAGAAGAGGTTTTGTTTTACTAATTACGTCTAGCATAACCAGATTTCATTTCAAGAATCGGATTCTACCGATTAGTAGAATTTGAATTTAAAAATTTAAAATTTTTATAATTAAATATAACATTTAGAAATTTTTAAATAAAATTAAGAAATAAATTTTAAAAAAGCAAAAAAGAAATATTTTGGTTCAAAAAGCACAAAAAAGGCAGAAACAACCGCAAAATAGGTGAAAAAGGCAAAACAAAAAATGAATTTTTGAATAGTACATGCTCTGAAACGGATTTTAAATTGGGTCTGCCTGAAATATTTCAATTTTTAAAAAAAGGCATTTTGCCTAACTATCCTGTCTCTAATAATATACTATTTTAGACTTTTGATCTATGCTATGCTGTTTAACAATCACCAAACTTTAAGAACGAAACACTTCAAAATTCATGCAACAACCCTATTAAAAGATATTTGCAAGAATCCAACTATAGCTAATAAAACAATTAAGACAAAATTAAAGTTAAAGTATGATAATAAAATTATTATAATAATAAACAAGGACGTTTAACATTTATAATATGTTTTATTGACAATCGGCACGATATTAACAACAAAGTTTGGTATGACAATAGAAACTTTACTCCCACCTGCTCCAGAAAAACTTCTTAAGAGGGCGCCTTTAAAAAACAGGTTTTAACAGGTGGCGCGCCCTAAAATATTAATCTTTTCTACTCATCTGTTCAGCCAGTGGCGTAACTACCGGGGTGCGCGGTGTGCGAATGCACACGGCCCGTCAGTCTTAGGGGCCCAAAGGGCCCGAAGCTACCGAAAAAAATTATAAGTAAAAAATAATAATTGGAGAAATTCAAAATTACCCTGCTGGCAGAAAAGGTAACCGAACAAGACATGTAAGTTCCACTGATGTTAACTGAAAGGATTACTGGCTAAGACCCGCAAAGCCGCTTATAGTATTTGTCACAATATTGCAATGATAACTTCTTACATTAATATTATACCAATCAGAATATTGTATAGGTATATTCAATATTGCAATGACGTCGCGTCGGTTACATTATCTGATTCGCGCAAAACTTTAATTGTCTGTCACTCGAACGGATAAGAACCCTAGTGCGATTTTTTAACATTGAGCTTATAATTAACCTGTCAATTAAAATTCAAAAGTTGGAAGTAGTTGAGTTTGAGGCGTCGTTTCGACGCGAGAACGATTTCACGCCGCACGTTTCGATGCGGGCACTTCTTTAGCGGTGCTAAATAAAGAAATATCATTTCCTAACATTAACCTAAGTTCGACCGATGGATCTTTCTCTTAACGGTCCCCTCATTTCAAAACATCGTTTCCCAACACTAATCTATAAGCTCGACCGGTGGATCTCTCTTTTAAAGGTCCCCTTATTAAAATAAATCGTTTTGCTTGTATTTCAATTTCTCCAAAAACGTACTATATTGTATAAAATTAGTGAAATATAATTTGTATTTTGAAATAAAATAAATATAATACATTATGAAATAGTAAACTTAGCATAATAAACAACAAGGCCGTAGATAAGGGGTTGATGCCCCGCCTGTAAACCCTGTACAAAAGTTTTATCACCCCCCTATCTACCTTGATGATAATTGATAACTGATAATTGATAAACAACAAACTGTACCCATCAATAATAATTGAATATATTCTACTCGCCAATCAGTATTACGTATAACCGTTTAATTTATGGTAGAATGTACAGTTATTGAAATATACCTACTCTAATGGCCGGTTTCAGCAACCTTAACTTAAATTTAATCTCAGATTAAATTAACCCAGGTTAAATATGAACCAATAGAAATCGGTTTTATGACTTTTAGTCGTTTTCCATTGGTTCATATTTAACATGGGTTAATTTAATCTGAGATTAAATTTAAGTTAAGGTTGCTGAAACCGGCCATAAGATTATCTTTTTAAAATTTTGTAAAACTTTCGAGGATTAGGGATTAATTTTACAGGTAAAGAAATATTTTAAATATAGTTTAATAAAATTAATACATTTTCAAAAAACACATAATTTGAAAATGATTTAACGCATGTGTACTAATTTTTTTTTTTTAATTTTTAAAAAATTTAGTAACTACCCATGGATTGGGTGAACAATTGAATGATTGATATAAGATATGAACGATTGAACAATGGACTGTTACAAATTTAAAAAAAAATTAGTGCACGTGTCACCCCCCCCCCACCGACCCCCATAGGTATTGGGTGTTCGCGTTTGGCTCCAAAAATTTATGGTAAACCTAGCTTTATAGTATACATTTTTGAAATTTTCTCCCTGAAAATCTTAAAACTTAAATCAAATCTATGGTTGGTAATGTGGATTGTAATTTAATTATTATACCATGGTCTTATATTATCCCTGCGTTCGGGGAGAAGCTACTTTCGCTACCAAGCATATCTTTTTTTTCCTTCTTTCGAGCTTCCAGTCGCTTCCAAACACTTTGTCTCCCCATCAAAATGTGTGTAGCGTTTGTAGCGACTAAAAGAGCGGAGCCAAAGCGTGTGGAAGCGACTGGAAGCTCGAAAAAAAGAAATGTGTGGTAGCAAAAGTAGCTTTTGCCCGAACGCAGGGTAATATATCTCTTATATCTTATATCAAAGAATGGAGTAAAAAACCAAATAAGTGTTGATATCGCAAATAAATTATAGTTTTGGTGAGTTGCTTCGTAAACAGAAATTTGAAGAGGAACAAAAAAAAGCAAAGTACCATAAATCACCAGTTTCTTTACACCAACTCTGGCATAGATGATAACATTGAATCCGCTCATTCATATTCGAGTTCCTCGGGTATTGCTAAAGTATAAGATAGAGTAATGGCAAGCAATCAGTTTAATTCAAATTTAAAATTTTCGCCTGCGGCGCTTGGAAAGATTCCACAAACCCGCCTCGCACCCATGGCGCTAAAATTTACCCAGCCATACAAACTGTTTGCCCTATCTTCATTTTTAGTTTGGCTACGGGCCTGACGGGACTACGTCGCGGTCGTCGTCGTGAGCTGTAAGTGCAACGCACCCTTAATAATGCTTCATTTTGTATTTATATGCTTTTTATTTATTTTTGAATTAAATAAAGTTAAAATAAAATTTAATGTGACAGTTTTTATAAATTGTTTTTTCGTTAAATAATATTTCTAAGAAAAAAAATCTGAGTATGGGGTGAGGGGGGCCCGTTCCACAATTTGGCACACAAGAAAATTTCACGTTGTTACGCCACTGTGTTCAGCAATACAGAATTTTAATAATTTATAAAAGTCATATAAATAAACGATAGCTAATTTAGGTAATGAGGAAGTTTGAACTTTCAAAGTTAAATATTTTTAAAAATATTCAATATTTCCAAATATGAATATCACGGATGTAATGAATATCTTTTTATAATATACAGTAGACTCGCGATTCTCTGTGAACACGAAAAATTCGAGCTAGTTCATATAAGCGAGATGTTCACACTATTGATATTATTGTTACAGTCGATATTACACTTGATTAAAATATGAAGTAATCTGTGTTTGTATGCTAAAACAGCTTTTCCCTGCATATTTTTGAGGCTTAAAATATCACTGACAGGAATTCCATTTTGCTCTGCCCATGCTATTACCACTTTTAACGCTTGTTTATGCAGTTTTATGCACGTTCATCAAGTAAATTAATACTGTTCACATTATAGAAGTTTTTGTAATTCACACTACAGAATAGTCAATGGACATAATTTGCTGTTCACATTATTGAATAGTTCATATTTGCGCGTGTTCACATTAACGCGATTCTACTGTACTTGTAAATATTCAACATTGGAAGTTCAAACTTCCTCATTACCTAAATTAGTTATCGTTTATTCATATGACTTTTATAAATTATTAGAATTCTGTATTGATGAACAGATGAGTAGAAAAGATTAATATTTTAGGGCGCGCCACCTATTGAAACCTGCTCTTAACAGCATTTTATGCAATTGTAAGAATAAGGGTTGTAGTAAAAATTGTGGTTGTAAAAAAGTCGGATTATTTTGTTCACCAATATGTACCAATTGTCAAGGCCAGTCATGCCCCAAAATTGAACGAAATACAACAGATGAGGATTCTTATGGTATCAATGAGGAGATAGCTGATGTAGGGGAGAGTCGGGTAATGGTGCGCACCTAAGCCAAAATTGTAATATTTCTGAAATGACAAAAGATTGGACTTACAGGTTTACTATCAAGATTCTTTAACGGTTTGGCTGTAATATTCTATAGTCACTTTTAAATAAAAATGCACATTGTGACTTTAAAATACTAAATTTGAAAAAATGGCAAAGCGCACAATTACCCGACGTATGCGGCTAATGGTGCGCATAGGTAGGATAATCGTGCGCATTGAAAAGGGACACAAATAACACAATTAATTAAAGCTAAAAATATAGTTATTTATTTAATAAAGCCTATTAACCTATGATTTAATAAAAAACTAAACTATAACGAAATATAAAAAATTTTATAAAATGAAAATAATAAAAAAGATTATTAGGTGTCACAACACACACGGTGCGCATACTGCGCCCGATTAACCGAAAGTGGCATATTCGCTTTTAAATTGTATAAACCAATAAAAAGCGCTTTTTTTGCCTAAACTACATATATCAGTAGAAAGGGAACTCATTAAGCAATGTATTTACGCACACGATTATTAAAAAATGTAAAAATGGAAATACTTAGGGCTTATTTTCTTCGAAGCTCCTACTAGAACAAAACATACATAAACAACAAAGCGACCATTATAGGTAAATAAAGTAAAACGATCCACCTGACTTATATGTCATAGTACATAGGTTTGTCAAGAGATAGTGCCTGAATACCGAATTTCGAATTATATCAGCCGGTTATGGACATAAAGGCATGCGCACGATTAGCCGCCGCGCACAATTACCCGACTCTCCCCTATATCTTTCTTCTTAGAACAATCTACAGAAATCCAGCAAGAGGAGGAAGAAGACATTACTGATGTTAAAGTAGCATTTGAAGATTATCAGTCGGACTAATATTTCGCAAAATATTTTGACCTTGAATACATTCGTTAGCATCTAATCGGTGGGGACTTTTGATATTTTATTTGTAATAGTGTATTTCATGCATATGTCAATTTTCAGCTCTATGTATTCGAATTATCTTCAAATAATATAATATAATTTTATTATTAGACTTATCGCCATCATTTTAATCAAGTTAACGTTCAAATTGGCCGTTAGGGCGGCGCCACTTGAGCTACTCAACTATCATGTTCATAATTATAACCAAAAGTAACTTTCTAGCATTTCCACTACAGACACTAAGAACATGCTAAGAACTATGGGAACTCAAGATATATTATATAGATTACATATAGCTACATTGCAGGCATAGATGTTAATATAGAAGGCTAGATAATTAACTCCTGGGCAAAAGTGAGGCCGTGGTCGCCCAATGTTGATAGATTACATATTTATCTAATCTATCTACCTTGGTGGCCATCATTTGCCGGATTGGCAAGGAAGATAAACAAGAGCCAGTATAATAATGTAACTATTGTTTTGCCAATCCGACAAATGGCCGCCAGGAAGATCTAGCCTTCTATATTAACATCTATGATTACAGGTAATCTATAATATACCTTGATGGTCAGTTTTCACTATAGAAAAATATCAAATACTACAGAAATATTTCATCTAAATTCCAAATTGCCGTCGCCGGCAACGGAGGCAGTATCTCTCTTAATTTTGATGATTTTATGTTGGTATGCCTACAAATTATTAACACTGTCAAATTGTCAAAAACTTTTAAACAATATTCTTTATTTTCAAAATATCAAACACAGGTAACGCATTGAACCCTTTAGCAGATGAGATTCGCTAATTAAAACTTTTGTAGATTAATTTCACTTAAAAACAACACTTACCTGACCATGGACGGAATAACTTCAAACACAAACAATTTAAAGATTATAGACAATTCTAAAACGGTAACAAGTTTTATTAATTTAGATTCTGACGACAACGACGATGATAGTAACATTGAACAACCTCCAAAACTGCCCGCTGAGGTTACTGTGGTAAAGCGGATTGCAAAAAAGTCTACCGTTAGTATCGACTACAGGCAACCACCTGCTGCAGCAACACGCAGACAAGTTGCTTTAGCAAATAAACAGAAAAGCAGTGTCTCCTATGATAGATTTATGGAAAATTTCGACCCAGAAAGTAGTGCACGTGAAAGGCGAAAGTTAACACGGAAGGTAAATTCTGTGTCACTTGTTCGTAAAATTCCTGGAGCGCTATATGACGAGAATGGCGCTCATTTAGCCAGTGGTTACGATCTTTGCGATTGTCTTCAACAGTTGTGCTCTGGTTGCCACTTTCCTTGTCCAAAATGTGGTTCACAGAAATGTGGAATCGAGTGCAGGTGTAACCGTAAATATGTGTACGATTTAATAGAGTATCACGGTTGTGATTATGTTGTTAAAAATCCTAACTCAATTAAGTAAATCTTAACGAATTTTATTCATCATAATTTTTGTGTGAATTTTTATGATCTTATAACATAGTAATTATTATTTAAAAATTGTCTTAAAATAATATTAATTGTTTTTTAAATATACAATAAAGAGTGATTGAAAAAAAACAAAGCTTGTCTTTCTTGGTTGACTTGACGCTAGATTTGAAGCAATGAGCAATCTACATGAAATTTCAATTTGGTGCCATGGCATTAGCCAATCAGAAGTAACCGTGGCAGTTCAAGCATTTTCAAAAAGAGGTCAGAACTCAAATTTGAAGCAGACACAAACCATCTTATTTATCACAGCATCAGTATACATTTGGCAACGCTGCTTTGACAGGATTTGGTGGTTCTACTTGTAAAGTGTCTCAAAGACAAATTGTTTGAAAACTATTAGGGTACAAACGAAAATAATAATTGAACAAACAATATAGACTATTTAACTATTTTGAACTTCATCCTGTATGCGTCACTGAGAATCTCGTTAATCTAATCATAATTAGTAGTGACGCGCATGTAAGTATTAACGAGATTCCCACTGTATTTTTACCTTGTGAGGCTGAATAAGTGAATAACCACATCCGAAACTCATGGGAGGTGAAGGCGGCCAAAGGCCGCAGAACCGCCTATTAACAGAACATAAAATGCGAGTGTCTCCAGATCTGGTTCAGATTCCAGAGTTCATTCACATTTATATCATAAATTAGCAACTAGTGACATCTGCTGAATTTTAAGAACTATTCCTATTGATTTACGACCTTAATAATAAATTAGTTTCAAATAATTTAGAAGCACTCCGTATATTAAAACAAGGGAGTTCAAAATGCCAATAAATGTCAAAAGTGTCTATTCTAACCTAAGTTTTTTCAGTTTTCTAAATTTTTGTTATCGTTCATTAATTTCATTTCATGATTATACATCGCAAACCGAAAATGTTATCTGTGCAAATGAACCAAAAATTTATTTTGGACATCATCATTAGAGTGGTGTTATGGACGGCCTTTTTGTAAGTTGATTTTTCTTTAAACAATAAAAAAGTAGGGCAACACGAAGTGTTGGTTGTAGATGCATGGAACATTTGGAACCGTTTATCAGACAGATCCATCCCAACGAGGTTTGGAAGTATCAATATCCACATATGGGTAGCTATGTGACTTCCTCAAATTTATGGTTCATGGTTTTCTTTTTTCCAACCACATGTATATTAGTGACATACGCACACAATAAAAACAAAGTTGAATTGGTGGAGGCTTTCCTTAGTTTAACATTAAATTACGGACTAGTAGGATGTGTCACCCAATTTTTGAAATTAACTGTTGGACGACCTAGGCCCAATTTTTACAATAGATGTTTTCCCGAAGGGAAAGGTGAAGATTTTCAAAAGTGTACTGGAAATCACATGAGTGTAATGGACGGCAGGAAGAGCTTTCCTAGTGGACATAGTTCATTTGCATTTTCTAGTATGTTATTCCTTAGTTTATACTTGGCCGGTAAACTTAGGGTGTTTAACGAAGGAGGTAGAGGCGTCGCGTGGCGCCTGTGTTCCTGTATAATACCTCTTTTAATAGCTGCAGGCATTGCCATTAGTCGAACTTGCGATTATCATCATCATTGGGAAGGTAAGCTTTCAAACGGGTGTGATTTTAATAATGTAATAATCTTACAAAAAAAATTTTAGATGTTCTTGTTGGAAGTTTCTTGGGAAGCCTTATTGCTTACATTTGTTACAGACAACATTTTCCTAGTTTATATTCCTCATACTCACACATTCCATATATTTTACAAAATATTGAGATGCAAAACGAATGATTTGTGTTAAAAAAGCAAAACAGAAAAAGAAGAAAAATTATGCTAGTCAATTTAAAGACCTCATTGTAACATTCCACTGTGAACTATAAGAATCTCATAATTGGGAGCAGAAAATTAGGTGACAAACCCAAACTTGTAATAAAAACTTAATTGGCTATAAGGCTGGGAATTAATTTTATTTATTTATATCTTTACAATGTAAACTAAATTTTATTTTTGTGATTCCCTCGAATTTTTGTGTTCTTAAAGAATAAAAACGTTACTTTTCATGTTTGCCTAAATCATTTCACTTAACATGGAACTTAAATTCACAAATATTTTGTATTCCACCTTCTATTACATCGCCCGAGACGACGGGACCCATTCCAGGTGGCGATCCGGTAAGTACTAAATCGTAAGCTTCTAATGTCATGTATTTTGAGATGAATGCAATGAGTTCGGGTATGGAAAATACAAAATCTTCTGTGTTACCACATTGTCGCTGCTTTCCGTTGACCGTACACCAGAGGTCTACGTTATTCGGATCAGCTATTTCATCTTTACATATAAATTTACTTACAGGACAAGATGTATCAAAACCTTTTCCTATAGTCCAAGATAAACCTTTACTTCTGGCTTCTTTCTTTAAAAAAAGTAGAGAAAAATGAGTCATTTCATGTCAAATCAACAGATAAATGTTATTTTCAATCTTACTCAGGGGCGGATCTAGGGGTAGTTAAGGAGGCAATCGCCCCCTCCTTGGAAAAATTAAGCATTATTATTCGTTGTGTGCATTACTCTTGCTGCCCTCTGGTGGCTCAATAAAGAAAGTTAATTGGGACTGTTTTAGTAATAGCAACTGTTTTAATTAAGGATTTTTGAGGGGAATTTAAATTTTGTTTAAGAGGTCCGTGGTATATTGATGTGTATGCTAATCACTAGAGCAGGGAATTATATGGAACTCCATGTTTTTTTCTAAGCTATGCACAAGGATAATTCTTTGAAAAATATCCGTTTCATACAAAAAGGAGTTGAAAAAGCACATGTTATATGGCATATAAATGCATATTTGATACGTTGCTGCATATTTTTGGAAATTGTTAATATTAGAGCATATATATGAACAATTGAATCAATATTACATTTTTTTTTTATTAAATTATATTTTTTTTATTTTTATATAAAGTTTTAAAATTTTTCAAATTCAAAATTGGTTAGCACTAGCCTCTCTTGGGTTGGCAACCCGTAAAGCACAACTACCAGTTTTATGGCCGGTTTCAGCAACCTTAACTTAAATTTAATCTCGGATTAAGTTAACCCAGATCAAATATGAACCAATGGAAAACGACTAGAAGTCATAAAACCGATTTCTATTGGTTCATATTTAATCTGGGTTAATTTAATCAGAGATTAAACCGGCCATTAACCTTTTAAATTAAAAGAAGTTCCCACTCTAATAGGAGAAAAAATTCTGAAAAAATTTAATGATTTAGTAACCAAAAATTCTGGTTACTCAAAATTAATAACCATCCTGTTTTTGGCAGTCCGGTAAAAACAATAGGATCAGTTATAGAAGGAAAAGTGGAAAATATAGAATTAATGGAAAATAAATTTAAAAATCTTATTAGTCAATATAAATATGCGCCAATAACATCTTGTGATGTCGAGAGATCTTTTTACTGCTTATAAAACAGTTTTTAACTGCAAATTTAGAAAAGTATTTAGTTGTTTATTGTAATAGTGCGGTTAATACCAAATAAATTGTTACGTATAATAAAATGAAAGAGCATATTTAGTAATTTTTTTAGCATATATCCTTATTTTTAACCTGCATATATGCCGCATATATCTTGTAGTTTTAGTGCATATAATTCCCTGCTCTACTAATCACATAAGGTACAGATAAATAATAATAATTAACAGATAAGTAGGTCCCGTTTCGTTTCTACTACGGCCACTCCGAACGCTTCGATCGATGTTCGTATCCCCCTTAGGTATCCCCACTCCACCCACACACATTGCGAATAATACAAAACATAAAAAACTAAAATTACTGAAAAATGTATAGAGGGGGTTATCAATTTTTGTATTTTCTTCTCAATCTATGGAATCGCCCCCCCTCTCTTGAAAAAGTTGCTCTATCCGCCCCTCTGACTCGCCGATTTTGATGAAACTATATACTTTTTCCAATAATTTTAGTTTATATGTTTTATATACAGGGTGTCCCCGCACTCACTTTACATAACTTAGGTGGTGATAGAGGACACTTTTCTAAGAACAATTTTTAACAAAAATTTTTTTCTAAATTCAAACCCTCGAAAGTTAGGCCTCTTTAAAGCATTTTTTTTAATTTCCACCTTCACGTGGCCATAGCCCCGAAAGTATTGATTTTTCAGTAAAAATGGTTTAGTGATTTTTCAAAGAGCGTGAAATAATCTACAAACTAGATTCAAACCTTTTCTTGTCTAAAATCAACGGCTTTCGAGTTATGAATTAAAGTAAGTTAAAAAATGTCGAAAAATTTGAGCTTTCTTTTTTTCTGGTTTTTTTCAAGACCCTGTATCTTTTAAACGAAACATTTTACAAAAAATCTGACGCCCCATTCCGGATAGGAAATTTAACGGACTACAACTTTGTCTAGTAAAAATTTTTGAGAAACCTCTCCATTTCACAGAAAATCAGAAAATAACAAAGGAGACAGCTACAAAACATAAAATTTAATTCACAAAATTTTTATTTTTTTTTTAATATTATTTTATTAATTAATTTTAAACTATTAGATTATTTAAGTAAATGTTGAAAATGACCACCCTCATTTTTAATACACAGTCGTGCTCGTTTTAAAATATGCTTTATAGTATTATTTATAAAATTTCCTTTTTTTTTAAAATCCATTATAGCAGGGGTGGTCAACAAGGTCGAGGGATTGACCGGTCGATCACCAGGCCAATTTTGGTCAATCCGTGAATGTGAAAAGTGTCAAAAATTCGAATTTCTGCGATTAAAAGTGTCGAAAAATCGCCTTTTTTCGATTTATTTCGACAAACATCTTTTAAAACAATCACAACTGTGTATTGAAAATGAGGATGGTCATTTTCAACAATTACTTTATTAATGTAATAATTTAAAATTAATTAATAAAATAATTTTTCAAAAAAAATAAAAATTTTGTGAATTAAATTTTATGTTTTGTAGCTGCCTTGTTTGTTATTTTCTGATTTTCTGTGAAATGGATTGGTTTTTCAAAAAATTTTACTAGACCAAAGTTGTAGTCCGTTAAATTTCCTATCCGGAATGGGGCGTCAGATTTTTTGTAAAATCTTTCGTTTAAAAGATACAGGGTTTTGAAAAAAACCAAAAAAAAGAAAGCTCAAATTTTTCGACATTTTTTAACTTACTTTAATGCATAACTCAAAAGCCGTTGATTTTAGATAATAAAAGGGTTAAATCTAGTTTGTAGATTATTTCACGCTCTTTAAAAAAGTACTAAACCATTTTTACTTTGTTTGAATTTAGAAAAAAATTTTTGTTAAATATTGTTCTTAGAAAAGTGTCCTCTATCACCACCTAAGTTATGTAAAGTGAGTGCGGGGACACCCTGTATAAAAAGTTTAATTTTTCAAAGGGGGGGGGCAATTGCCCTCCTGGATCCGCCCTTGGAAACTACTAAGTGTATTTGGAAGCACTCATTGTGAAGCAAAGTAATTATTTATTTTGATAACCTGTTTTTGATTTATGGTATTTGGAAAATCTAAAAAAGGAATGAAAATTTGCATGTGGGTTCTATTTGAAATTCGTATTTCTCAGTCTATAATATTTAGATATCACTCTCAGAATTTTGAATTCATATCAGGATTTTGGAGCAATGGGTTTTTGCCCTGATTCGGAGGACAGAAGATTTTAGTGCTCCAGATCATTTTGTTTATTATAATCAATACAAAAAAAATGCTTTTGTAATAATTTTAGATTTTGTATTTACTAATGCTATAGTTGCAATAAACAGTGATAGAAATTATAGGAATATCTGCACTGATCAATAACAGTGATAATAGCAGACCTCAAAAAATTAAATATTATTTTTTGGTACGTGAAACTAAATAATGGAAGTTTTATAATATTTTTGCCTACTCGGAGAAAAATAATATTTTCTCCTAGCCCAACAAGGAATGACTTTCCTTGGTACTTGGACATTAGGTGGGGCCATTTCAGCACAGAGCCACTCAGGGGCAGGCAGGGACGTGCCCAACCAATATTTTTCAGGGGGGAGCTTGCCAACTGAATTAATTAAAAATAATTGCTAACTTTTTGTAATTGTCTATTTTTCCTATTGTCGGTTTAGCGGCTTTTTCCAACTTGACCAACTTTTGAGTCATTTTACCAACTTTCCAAAATATTGGGGTGCTTCCCCCCTTGGGCACGTCCTTGGGGGCAGGCCATCCTGAAGAAGATATAATAGTAAATTAAATCACCCCTCTTATCAAAGGCGATCTATTGATAGTTTCTTGAAGTACAAGAACTTTACACATATCTACAGAGGGGGGTTTGTAAACTCCTCCAATCTCGATCCACCTTAAGAGAAGGCTTATTTTTTCTTTATAATAATTATAAAGAAAGTTTAAAGAAGGAGAAAGTTAGGAGAATTTACAATCAGAATAATTCTGGTTGTAACGTCGAAAGATTTATTGTATAACTAGGCGGTCCAGCAGCCTTCGGCCGCCTTGAGCTCCTATAAATGTCGGATGTGATTATTCGGCCTCACAGGGTGGAAGGGCAGTAAGAATAATCCATTCATGCGCGTCACTAATTGGATGGTAGGTGATAAATACCTTTTTGGATAGGATTGCCATAAAACCCGTTCTTAGTGCTCACCTATGCCATATAACAAACTGCTGTGCAAAATTTCATGCTTCTAGACCCACCAGTTTAGGCTGTGCGTTGTCTGTCAGTCAGTGTTGTGTTTTATTCGGTACCGTAAAATGGGGTAACTTTGTCCCTTCAGCTAGCCTGGCATAATCGACGATTACTACACGAATCAAAGCCCAGCTTCCAGCATACATGATGCAATCATTCTTTTTGTTTTGGGACAAAGTTACTCCATTTTAAGGTAGATAAGATTATAAAGCTTGGATCGACTTTAGGGATAAGAATATACTGCTACAAACTTTTGATGAATTATACCTGCCTTGTGCCTTATTAAGCAATATTCACTGCTTACTGAATAATTTACATTTTATGTCATTTATTTCCAGGACGTTACAAAAATTTAAATAATTACCAGCATTACACAATTTTTCAACTTCTTATGTAAACGCACTGAAGAAAATTGATTTACTTATTTGAACATCGCATAATTCGAAAACTAAATTTGGGGGGGGGAGAGATTCGCACATTTTAATTTTCGTAAACGGGGTATTCCAAAAAATAAATCAGTTTCGTTTAGCGTATTTACATAAGAATTTGTTGAAAAATTGTGTAATTCTAGCAATTCTTTAAATTTTTGTAAGGTCCTGGAAATAAAAAACAATAAAACACAAATTATGCAATGTAGCACTAGATATTGCTGTTTTGAACATCGCACAATGCAAAAACGGAGATTGGCGAGGGAGGGGAAGATTCCCACATCTAATTTTCGAATAACGTGGTATTCCAATAAATAATAAAAAAATAATCAATTTCTTTCGAGTGTTGACATAAAAAAATGTTCTATCCATACGGATAGGTTTGGAAAAACATCCTAAAATTATAGAATTTGGAAATGCTTCCTTAAGAGGGGCCTTTGAATTGTGATGCAAAAACATGTTCCAACAGGTGGCGCGCCCTAAAATATTAATCTTTCCTACTTATCTGTTCACCAGTACAGAATATTAATAATTTATAAAAGTCATATGAATAAACGATAACTAATTTAGGTAATGAGAAAGTTTGAACTTTCAAAGTTAAATATTATTAAAAATATTCAATATTTTCAAATATGAATATCTTCTTGGAATACACTTGAAAATATTCAACATTGGAAGCTCAAACTTCCTCATTACCTAAATTAGTTATAGTTTATTCATATAATGACTTTTAAAAATTTTTAGAATTCTGTATTGGTGAAAAGATAAGTAGAAAATATTAATATTTTAGGGCGCGCCATCTGTTGAAACATGTTTTTGCATTAAAATTTAAAGGGCTCTTTTAAGAGGGGCATTTAAATTTTGATGCGAAAACATGTTTCAAAAGATGGCGCGCCCTAAAATATTCTAAGAATCTAATGCCTGTTTTCACCAACAATTTATTTAAGAATTTCCTAGTAAAGAATTACTTAGCTAGGATTCCATAAATGTGATTGGTGAAATTTGACATAGTATTGACATAAAAAATTCATATGTCAAATTTGACCAATCAAATTTATGGAATCCTAGCTAAGTAATTCTTTACTAGGAAATTCTTAAATAAATTGTTGGTGAAAACAGGCATAAGAATCTTTTCACCAATACAGAATTCTAATAATTTATAAAAGTCATATGAATAAACGATAACTAATTTAGGGAATGAGGAAATTTGAGCTTCCAATGTTGAATATTTACAAGTATATTTCAAAAAGATATTCATATTTGAAAATATTGAATATTTTTAAAAATATTTAACTTTGAAAGCTCAAACTCCTCATTCCCTAAATTAGTTATCGTTTATTCATATGACTTTTATAAATTATTAGAATTCTGTATTGGTGAAAAGATTCTTAGATTCTTAGAATATTTTAGGGCGCGCCATCTTTTGAAACATGTTTTTGCATCAAAATTTAAATGCCCCTCAACTCTAGGATTTTGAAAAAATCGATTATATTTTTTTGGGCTTAAACAATACTTTACGGTGATAAAAACAATATCCAGTTGGCCCTATTGTGAAATATATTTTTTTATAAGCATTAATTTTTAAATTTGCTGCAACCTGTGATTTCGCTTTTTTATTGCTTTGTATTACTTGTACTGCTAATGCCCGTACTAATAGTCGCGGATCAAGCCGAGATCAATGATTGACCCTCGGTTAAACCGTAACCGGGTAACTAGATAGAGAGAGAAAACCGAGGTTCAATCCTTGATCTCGGCTTGATCCGCGACTATTAGTACGGGCATAAGAGCTCGTAAAATTTTAAACGCGTTTTTCTCAAAACCACTTTTTTCAAACTGGGAGGATAGATTATTTGAATACCGTTGCATGGATCGATTTGAAATTTTGACAGTACCTTCACAATTACATTCTCTATAGAAGTACGTAGCCGTTTTTGATTTAATGTAAATTTTTTTTATAAACAACTGACTGTTTTTTTAATTATTTTTTTTGCCAAAAATCGATTAATTTTTTCAAAAGTGCGCCATTTCTACAGAATTTGATTTAAAAAAACCCTACGTAGTTTTACGGGGTTTAGCAAACTCCACTAATCTCGACCTACCTTAAGGTGGGTCGAAATTAGCGGAGTTTACAAAACCCCCTATTGACTACTATAAAAGTTGGAGATTCAAAAAAGCTGAATTTTGAGGACTCAGGCGCGCGCCTCATGCACCTATTCGGAAATCCGCCACTGCCCACCTTACAAGTTGGGGATATTTTTAGGGTGCCCCCAAGGCCCCCCTAATTCCGCTTATGGTAATAGCATAGTGTAATATTAATTAGTATTGTACTATTATGGTAATAGCAAATAAATTATGCACCCTTATGAGGATTTTGACATTTTCCATGTACCACCACAAATCAAAAAATATCAATGCCCTAAGTTTCATTGAAATTAGTGAGGATAAGGGTAGATTCGAATGGCTGAAATTAGAGAATAAAGTAAGAGAAATCCTCACCATTTGGCAAGTTGCCGTCATGTCCAAAGCAACACAGTAACCGCCTATGTAATCCATAACATTATTTTCACATACATTTTTACATTTTTTATTTATTATTACTCCTAGCTCGATTTCTTGATTCACTTTAAACTCAGGGGGTAACTAAAAATAACTTTTGTTAAATTCAAAATCTGCTTTTACTAGAAAAATGCTTGCGGTGTAATTTCATTCCAGTGGTGGCGACAAGGACCCCCCCCCCAATAAAAAAATTGAATAAAGCTTCCAAAATGAGAGCCATCAAGACATTGTAACGATTGTTGATGGTAGTATACAATAATTAAGACTCACAGAAGTACTTTAGGCAAATGCAAAATCTTTTCAAAACAAAACATCTCCCATGTAGTTTTTTGGGATCTTATCGCCGCCACTGGTTCAATTTCCAAGAAACTTACCTCAATACACTGGCCTTCCACTATATATGCAGTGGTTGGTTTTATAAATATTCCAGGCTTTTCGGGTTTAGTAACTTTCAATATTTTTAATAATTCTCTAAAAAAATAAAAATTTTTAAGTTTTGAATTCAATCCTACCTACTAAGAATTTTTAATAGTACTTGTAGTTTGCAGCAGCAGCAACAATCTTTTTGCCATTTTTAACAAAATCGTGCAAAGGTAGGCCCATTATTATAGTTAATTTAAAATTATGTAAGACTTAATTGTAAATAATCCAGGAGATGGATTTCATTTTGAAATGTCTATTTTAAAAAATAAGCATTCCTGTTTTATCGGCTTCGATGAAAATTCGTTTTGGAAGTATTTAATACTTGCAGTTAATAAACGTTCATTTTGATGAATTCTGCCGCCTGAATTTATAAATTTACAATCTCAAGATTGGAAAAAAGATTTTATTGGTGGAACATTTTGACAATTTCAATCAAATCGCTGTCAAATGCGCCCTCTGCGTCATAATACGTGACAGCTCTACAACTGCACGCATAAACTTTTTGTTGCTGTCGCAGACGGTAGCGTAGTTCATCGACGAGTACACGTAATGGCGAACTAGAAAAGAACTATAAATTCGTTCCTTTTTGGGTTTGTGTAAATTTTTAGCGTGTTGTGATTGTGCCTAATTAGTTATAATAATAGTTTACTAAATTAATTTACTGCTTTTACAATTTTATACAAGTTAAGTTACAATGTTAAATATGGAAACTGTGGATAACGATAAAGTGATAGAAGACACAAACACAATTTCACAGGTACGAAAAATACTAAATTTCACCATTATTTAAATCGATTTTTAGAATATTTTTCCACTTGGGCTTCGATTAATCAATTATCGTGTTTCGTTTGCACAAATTCGGAATGTATAAAAAGAAATTTAACCAATTTTGTTTGTCAACTGTCAAAAAGTTATAAATCCAATACCGATACGTTTCCGTTAATAATTGAACAAATTCGTGCCGCTTTTCGTTATTTTATATGCAAACTTGAAGTTTATCGCTTAACCATTGTCAATTAACAACAAAAAAAGTAAAATTAGGTTAACAAATTGAAGAAAAGAATGACTTGCTGTAATTGTGTGTGGGACATAACGGAAGAGGACTTTTTAGGTCACTTTTTCTCATTTTTCGCAAGTAAATTGACACAAAGAGTTGTTAACATGAGCAAAAGAAAGCTCGTGCGTGCGAGTGCCCAAGTACCGTACCGTAAAGTCATAAGCTAAGGAGGTTCTATCTGGGGTGCTTGACCTTTTGGCGTATGATTCACGTTAGTGCATTCGCCAATGTTCAATAATAACCAAATTACACTTTCATGATTTGCAAGGAAATAAACCAGTTTATAACGCACTCCATAATTTTGAAATATAAATTCATTTAAGTACCCCCATCTTGCAGGAACGGTCGAGTTTCTTCATGTAGTCCGTCAATCTCTTTAGCGTTTTGCGTGGTTTAATTGCAAAAGAAAAAGAAAGTTTATGCTTTGATGATTAATTTGATAGAAACTGCAAAATTACTAGAATATAAAACGAAATTTCTAACTTTCACTGATTCGTTCAACCTCTATTTGTTACTTTGAGGCTTTTTTATTCTAGTAAGGTTAACTTTTCAAGTTTACTGATAACGAACCAACATAACCTGGGTATACCTCTTGCAATATCGCGATTTAGGCGGGTACAAAGTATTCCAAGATTACCCGGCTTTTTTTAAACGATTGCAAAAGTTCGAACAGATGCAGAGAGATAAGCGGCTGAATTTTGATGTAAAACCACTTGCAAGTGTAATCTCTACTATATTTTCCAATATTAGAAAATTTATGTTATCAAAATGCGCAAAAAACTTTCAGCCTCAATTTTTAGTCGTTAGGAACAGTTTGGCAAAATATTGCTAAATGATGGTGTTCGTGACTTGATGAATAAACCAGTTCACGTTAGGTCACTCAAGTTAACCATCTGATGACTTTATTCAGCAGGACCGCGAATTGTTGCTCGATTGTGGCTAATAATCGTAATTCATGCGACAATAAATAATCGATACAAGAAACCACCTGCCCTTTTCGTGTCCCTACCAATTATGCGGTAACATTAATTTTCAGTTGAAAAATTGTTACTAAGCTTATGACTATTTTTTATTGTCCAGGCGATCTAATGTAGATTGCGTTTATTTGCGGAAGTACTATTAGAAAATTGGATTGGATTGCCCATTACGTCACACCTTTTAAGAAAATAAACCTGATTATTATAATGTCCTTCAATTTCATCAAAAGCATTGCTCGAAAACTTCATTGATCATCACTGACATGAGATGTAATTTGGGTTCCAAAACTGTTTCTAAAATTAGATTAGGTATCAAATGCAGGGTGAATAGTAAAAGTTTTTAATTTATCCACCAATTATCCTGCGTTTGACATTCTGCAGTAAATTGAGAGTTCATGTCGGTGTCAGGAGACGTCCTGACGAAGGGGTGCAATTACCACCCCCATACCATACTTGGGATACCATAATATATTTGTTTCTTTCAGAAATGGGAAAAAAATCCCAGAAAGAATTTTATTTTAACTACTTTGTCGATAGATGTCGCGACAAAAATTTACACAAAATGGGGGGGGGTTGAGAATGGTAATAGTTTGCGGACCACTGCTGTGTAGACCAAAATAATTTGGTTTGACGAATCCAAACTTACAGCAAACCTGTAAAATTGGCAACACATTTTGGAAACCGAACCATGTAGTATGGGAGACACTCAACCACACTCAACTATGGTGGTCACTGGATATACTTCATAGATGTCGCTTCTAAAATAATTCATGAAATGTCTAGTAAAATTAAATGTAGAATTAAATTTTCTACATGATATTTTATGAAATATTTTAGAAACGACATACGACATCTATGAAGACTTAGTTTAATGTTGTGGTCTTCCCGACAAGCACGCTAGCGGTAGTTGTTTCCTGTACTGCATGGTTCCATCTCCAAAATGTGTTGCCAATTTTAACAATGGCGTTAGCTATTTCTATAGTATCTTATGAGGCAAATTTAGATCATGAAGTCGCTTTGCTGTTTACTTACATCTGGTGGGGGGGAGGTCTCGACTGACTCCACTGGTGTACCTAGTCCTGAATGTTAGGGAAGAGGGTTATAGTTCACAACAGATAACCTTCTTCCGTTTTGTTCTTGGTTTGCCATTACCTTCCGAAGGAGGCGCTCAGAATAAAGTTCTTACCCCGACCAAAGTCAAATCGGGCACTCAGAATCAGCAATCAACGCACTAAAGACCGATAGCTTAAGTTGAGTTGACCTCGGAGGAGACCATTAAGATGTTATTAACATATTATTGACTGATGTACTCACACCTTCCGTAGAAAGCCAATTACATTCAGGAATATTTAAACGGAACCGGTATGGAACGGAGACAGAACGTATGGTGGGAATCAGCCTTTACTCTACATTGTTGGTCTATATCAAACATATAAAAATTAAATAAAAAATTAAAAATTTTTAAAAAAAACTTTTTATTTAAAATTAAAAAGGTGCACTAAAAAATAAAAAATAATTTTAATAAGAATATACAAAACTTCTTGAAAACATCAATATAAAAGCGTTGGGCTATCAATTGCTTATTTACCTCTAAATAAATAGCTTACTTACCTCTAAATAAATAGCTCCACGCTTTTATATTGATGTTTTCAAGAAGTTTTGTTTATTCTTATTAAAATTATTTTTTATTTTTTAGCGCACCTTTTTAATTTTAAATAAAAGGTTTTTTTTAAAACTTTTTAATTTTTTATTTAATTTTTTATTAATTTTTTAGTCATGTTTGTCAAATACAGCTCCTGCTTCATCCTATCAGAATTCCTCTGGTATGTGTTTTTGATGTTTGATGCTTCACTCTGTATACATCATTAAAACAAAAAATTTCACCCTGAATGCGGTCCTTAATAAAAAATTAAAAATTTTTAAAAAAAAACCTTTTATTTAAAATTAAAACTAAGGTGCACTAAAAAATAAAAAATAATTTTAATAAGAATAAACAAAACTTCTTGAAAACATCAATATAAAAGCGTGGGGCTATTTATTTAGAGGTAAGTAAGCAATTGGTATTGATATTTATTTAGAGGTAAGTAAACAATTGATAGCCCCACGCTTTTATATTGATGTTTTCAAGAAGTTTTGTTTGTTCTTATTAAAATTATTTTTTATTTTTTAGTGCACCTTAGTTTTAATTTTAAATAAAAGGTTTTTTTTTTAAATTTTTAATTTTTTATTTAATTTTTTATTTTTAATTTTTTAGTCATGTTTGACTAAAGGCCGTGTGACACTTGTGTAAATTTTGTACAAAATTTAGTAAATGGTAAATAACCAATAGAAAACGTTTGATGGATACTAACACGCGCTTTCTATTGGTTAGTTACCATTGTCTGTTTTTTTAAGAAACGAGTAAAAAATTTCTATTCTACGTGGATAATTTGAATGTTTACCAATGAAATTGCTTGAAATTTAATCTCAACCTTGAATAGGGTTCAACCTTGCTTGAAATGTAATTTCAATCAATTTCATTGGTTAACATTCACGTTATCCACGTTGAATAGAAATGTTTTACTCGTTTCTTAAAAAAAACAGACTATAGTAATATTAAATTTTGTACAAAATTTACACAAATGTCACACGGCCTTAAGTGGGAGGCGGTCGCAGCATAGTGCTAACGCGAGTTGACTATGAACGCTAAATTCCCGGTTCGAATCCGAGTGAAGTAAGAACTTTATTCTGACCGTCTCCCCTCGGAAGGCAATGGAAAGCACCGAGAGTAATATGCCAAGAAGAATCCTTAAAATGTTAATGATCTAAATAAGTCCAAAATTGATCTGTGGACTACGGGACAGGAAAACCGCCACCCCATTAACATTTACCTGGTACAGCCTTCTTGGTAAGTCGGGGGGATCGCCGTACATCCGAAATCGGATAGGCACCTAAAGAAGAAAAGTCATGTTTGTTAAATACAGCTCCTGCTTCATCCTATCAGAATTCCCCTGTTATGTGTTTTTGATGTTTGATGCTTCACCCTGTATACATCATTAAAACAAAATATTACACCCTGAATGCGGCCCTTAAAAATGCGAATGCGATTTAGTAATGTAACTTTTCACCCTGTATGGTAAAACTGTACAATGCGTAGCCACGCATGCGCTTTATTATTTTCAGTTTTTTCCCGATTTATCGCTTATTTCGCGGAATTTTGGGACACAAAATTAATATATGAAAATTCGCTGCAAGAGAAAGCTATGTTCCAAATTTCAGCTCTCTAGGACTTCGGGAAGTTGGTTAAAAACGGCCTCGAAAAAGTCCAAGGGACGGACGATGGACAACGGTCACACCAAGTTAAATAAAAGCTTTTAAAAATGCGAATGCGATTTAGTAATGTAACTTTTCACCCTGTATGGTAAAACTGTACAATGCGTAGCCACGCATGCGCTTTATTATTTTCAGTTTTTTCCCGATTTATCGCTTATTTCGCGGAATTTTGGGACACAAAATTAATATATAAACATTCGCTGCAAGTGAAAGCTATATTCCAAATTTCAGCTCTCTAGGACTTCGGGAAGTTTCCATTTTCCATTCTTATCGGTAAACTTCAGCTTTGCCTCCTTCTACAAACGATTAACTTCTTGCTGGTAATTTGAGGGGGGGGGGTCGTGGTATTGTTTTTCTATTTTCCCCTCTTTATTTGAATTTTGGAGTGAAATTGGTGTCAAACGTTAAAGTATCGTTAGAGTCTAACTGAGCTTCCATTTTTTCGTTTGAGCCTCAACCGTCGCGGAGTTATTCGCGAAATCTTGGGGGGGGGGGGTAGATGTGTTTTTCTATTTTCGTTATATTTTTGAAGTTTTTGGTGAAATTGGTGTCAGATCGTAAAATTTTTGTTTCGATTACAAAATGTAATCCTAAACCAATAATGAATGTTCCTTTAGGTTCTAACGTATGATAGCAATTACACCCCAAAATTCGACTTACAGAGGGGGAAACGTGTCTACGTCCTGTAAGTAATGAATAAAAAATTTTTTGCCTTTCCGGGAGTAAAGTGACCACTTTTCTTAGGAGGGGGGGGGAAGTAAATTAGCGGGAGGAAAAGTAAAACAGCGGGAGGAAAAGTAAAAACCACCAACTTAGTACTTCATTAATGTCATGTACAGGTCTGGCTTTAGGCTATATATGGTTTGATAATTCTCGCTTATTCTAACAAATATTTGTTTTGAATTTTTTTCTTTCTTTCGGCTTTCGGAAAGGCAAAAAATAGTATATTCGCGCTCGGGATTAAAGTGACTTTTCGTCCTTCGGGTAATTTTTCCACTCGGCTGCGCCTCGTGTAAAAAACCTTTACCCTCATGACGAAAAGTAGCACTTTACTCCCTCGGTGTATAATATACTATTTTAGTAATGTTTGTCAAATACAGCTCCTGCTTCATCCTATCAGAATTCCTCTGGTATGTGTTTTTGATGTTTGATGCTTCACCCTGTATACATCATTAAGGCAAAAAATTTCACCCTGAATGCGGTCCTTAAAAATGCGAATCCGATTTAGTAATGTTACTTTTCACCCTGTATGGTAAAACTGTACAATGCGCAGCCACGCATGCGCTTTATTATTTTCAGCTTTTTCCCGATTTTTCGCTTATTTCGCGGAATTTTGAGACACAAAATTAATATATGAAAATTCGCTACAAGTGGAAGCTATGTTCCAAATTTCAGCTCTCTAGGACTTCGGGAAGTTGGTTAAAAACGGCCTCGAAAAAGTCCAAGGGACGGACGACGGACAACGGTCACACCAAGTTAAATAAAAGCTTTTAAAAAGACCAGCACGCTCCGCCTCCAGCGTGTCATTTTTTAGGTCACAACGCATTCTGTTTGGTCGTTGGTAGTACCAACTTAAAAGTTAAAATCACCTCCCCCCCGGGATCGAGTAGCACACCAATCGAGTTTTCAACCTTGGCGAACTGATGCCCGTCCGTGGATGGGCCTTCCAGCTAGTTAGAATATAATTATTTAGAAAAAAGCAGCCATAGAAGATAATAAAGGCAAAAATTACTGAAAACAAACCAATGTTGCCACTTTGCAACATCACCAGCGGAAATTATAACTGAGTCGCCAGACGAAATAAGGAAATGAAATTTAAAATTGTTTCATTCGTTTTGTCACGTCTTTTTTAGATGTGATAAAAGATGTGTACTTGAAACTGAATTTAATACTTTTAAAAGTTTAATAACACAAGTTAATAACCATCCACAGACATTCTTGCTATGTTTGTATCTTTAGAGAAAATATTTTTGTTTTATGTTGTATTTATTCCCATGATGATTTTATAATTGACATCAACTGTCAATGCCCTCCCCCCCCGATAAAAAAACTCATATATCGTGCCAGATCTTGTTAATTCTTCTTTCTACTAATTTCAAGTAATATAACGACGAACTGCGCGAAATTGTCATATTATCACCACGATACCAATCAGCAAGGCTTTTTGAAACATTGAAATTTGAGTAATGGGTGAAATAAAAAAGTTTCACAAGTCTTGATTCTATTATCCGCTCATAATTCTTGGTAGAATTCCTGTTTCGTACATATGTGTTCTAATAATAGTTGTTTTTACCAAAAAAATTAACATCACTAAAGAATTCGTCAAATCATTGCATTACCTGTTTTTAGTTATTACACATCTACACACGCAAGTCATAAAACATTTTTTATGTCTTGATTATCCCATTTTCACTACCGTGTATTATTACGATTTTTTTTAATTGGTTATACGGATTCAATTTTTTTATTTGCTTAATTTGTGTTGTACTGTGTATGATTCCAATTCAATGTAAATGCACGTGCGAGTGTCGACTGAATTAAGATTGATTACTTTCAAACATGAATATTCGATTTACCAGGAAGTTAATTTTTTGAGTTTGGTTAGTTTCTTCCTAATTTGTGGATCTTTTTTCAGGGGTAATCTCTTTTTTCGTTTTCATGTGTTTTTTTCTTTCAATTTTTAAGCCTCGATGGATAAATCTCAACATTACAGTGATTTTGTAATTATTTTTCTTAGCCCGCGGATCTTCGTCGGAAAACTTGATTGAAGCAGAGTCTTCTTTAAGTATGTCAATTTTTCTTTTGAAACAACAACAATTGAAACAAAGTTATTGAATTTTCTATTCTACCACCTTTAGTGAACCTAGTTTTCCGTTGGAAGATAAAAGAAACGTTCTACACTATTTCCTGCTGTAATTCTGAAAGCATCAATTGTAAATGATATTAATCAGTACTTTCTGTCTTTCTGGCTAGCTCTACGTCGCTGCTTGGCATTCGGCCTCTGACATCTATTTTATCTAGACGGGCGGTCGGAATTGTTAGCTAATCTGAGCTGCAATTGATGCTTTCTGAATTAAAGCTGGAAGAGGTGTAGTATCCCAAAAAAATGCAAAATTACTATTCTTGACCTTGATTCAATCCAGGAACTCATTCTGGAAAGTATGGTCGACATACGATAATATTTACTTTTCAATTTCTATAACTCATACATTCATTACACAATAGAAATTATTATTAGTAGGTAAGCATATTACAAGTAAAAGCAATAGTAAATTCTTATTGTTCAACGATACATCCGGTCTTAATTTATTTAAAAAAATTGTAGAGATTATTTTTTACTTCCTTACTTTTTGTTCTTACCAAAGTATTGCTTAAATTTTATAGTGCGTGAAAGTTAATCCACTGGCAAGATTTTGATCGTACAATTAAAAGTGTTCCGAACTGATATGTATTTGTTACTATTCCGTAAGCTGAGAAAAACGATACTTCATTGTATAATACGAGGATGTATTTAAAAATATTTAAGATTTTTCAATGTCTGAAAAGAACAATTATTTTATAAAGAAAATAAAAAATCGCTGTTCAAAAGAGACACAAAAAATTTGATATTTGGTGTTATAATACCAATATATTACTGGAACGATTATTTTATTCATTTCAATAGGAAAATATTTTAACTTTATTTCAACCAGTGCAGCAAATATTTTCATGCCGATTTACTAATATTGCACTTGGGACTATTTGTTAATCAAAGTAATCCGCGCAGAAGTCTGCCATCGACATCTTTTCTAGTATTTTTATAAAATATACGGACTTATCCAAATTAACTACACACCATTTATCACGGGATTATATCACCCCTAGAGCATTTCCCAAGAATTCATTCAATTATTTTAGAAATGCAATCATTTATTTGAATTAGTTAGCTGGTGAATTTAGCTACTCGATTTTTGAGACAGATAATTTTCCTCTATAAGTTTTAAATTTTAATTAAAACTGTAAATCTCTTCTGTTCGCTCTTTTGGCTATATGACGGATTTGTATTGGAACCTAATCTCGGATTAATTTTTTTGGTTGTATTTAAACTAGAGGAAGTAAGAGAAGTTGTGGCAAACTACCACTAACTGGGTAACAAATTTACTTGTAAACCCAGCAGTGTGGCATGGAGTGAAACGTAAGGGAGTACGAATATGTGTTGCGGGTTTGAATTCCCTAGTCGCCTGTTGTGTCAGCGTAATGACCATAAGTGTTACAAATGTTTAATTAAATACAAAAAACTTACTTGTCGTTACCTGTACCATTCTAATCCAATAAGGAATTGTTTCAACTGACTACATGGTGAATTGTAACTTCACATTAAAAAAATTTGGTAATATTTTAACTGATGAGATAAATTTGCTTAGCTGTGAAAACTTGTGCCTCATCTGATTGCTCTGAGCAAACATTTATCCGTTGGAAGCTGTGTAAATATTTGTTGTGATTAATTCGATTATTTTTTTGTTATAAATATAAGGTTTTGTTATTTTACTTTGACTAGGATATATTTCTTATCTTCTTTTCAGTATTTGTATGCCCGTATTCACAAAGAAACGTATAACGAACGATTACGTAACGGATCGTTTAATTAAAAAATTTTTAACTTTAATCGTTTAATTTCACTTTTAAATAAACCTTTCGTGACATTGTATTAAAGGACTGTTATTTTTATTACGACCCAAAGAGCTCTCGTTATTATTTTGCTCGATTACGAAATAAAATATGACTATTTAACGGTCCGTAACGTTTAACAGACCGTTAAATCAGTTACGAACGTTTGTGAATACGGGCAGTATTCTTTAAAATCAAGGACAGGATTATTTTCGTACTTCGGTGTAGCATGGAACCATCAGCGTCAAATTTTCTTTAAAATACTAATCTTACATCTTGAACCCGGCTCCTGTGCAGGTAACGTGGGCTTCCTTTTAAAGCTGGTCCTTGAACCCCTTAATAAAAAAGTAACGACCCTTTTTGAAATTTAAGGAAAATGTAAAAATTCATCAAGTGGTTTCCTCCCAAATATTGTTGAAAGCTTCTGCAAAACATGAATTTTTATATAAACTATCAACATCGGAAAACGAATTTTTTTGTTATTTAATAATTAATATCGCGGAAGGAACAAAAATTAAAATAATTAGAGAGAATTACTTCTAGAACAACCTTCCGAAATGGAGAGCAGAGAATGGTCCAGTGCCAGAAGAACACCATTTATGTTTTGAAAGCACTCTGCATGTGTTTCCAAAGCGAATGAAAAAAAACTAGCTTGTAACGAACAAATTTTTAGATTAAATTCCCTATGTTATTGTAATTATTTTATAAAATACGTTTAAAATTAAGTTCATTATAAGCGGATTATACTGTATCTCATGGTACAAGAAATTACCAACAAGTTCCATCTCGATATGTATGAAGCTATTGACGTCAGGAAAAACCAATGACGATAAAACTCATCTCATTATCAAAATGATAACAAAGAACTCTGGACATGTCACTACGGTTTTGCTGAACCTTTTTTAATTAAACGACGGTTGCTTTGTGGCTTTGTATTCAGGATGCGGATATTTTTTGTCCGTTTTAATTGTTTTTGACTTTATATTAATTACTGACCTCGAGCACCGTGCTTATTTTGGAAATTCCTTGATGTTATGATCATACAGTTATCTGTATTTTATTTATTTTAAACGTTCAGTCGAAAATAGCACTTGATAATGGATGCGTCAGTTTCGAACACACAGGTAATGCTAACAATCAAGTTTTACGGAATTAATTGTTTTTATGATTCAAACCCTTTTTTCTTAAAAGGAGAAGTTAAATAAGAAACTAAAATTGCATTGTACTTTTTAAAAACAGAACTAGTAATAGTTAAAAATAAATCTAAATTATAGACGTCGAGCATCAGATACATAACTTTCTATTAATTTGTTTCAATATTTTGGAAACTTCTGATGATGAAGTTATTATGGTATCATACAGGATCTTCCATTTAAAAATATATTACACCTATAATGAACTCGCTTGTAATGGACAAATTCTTCTGAACTCCCATGTTACCAATGCGTTAAAATAAACTTCCACTTGTAAAGTACAAAGTCCTTGATTTCTAAAAATCCACTATAAGCGGATTAAAATATATTTTAGACAATATTTTAAAATTGGGTTGTTCAATTGTTATTGTTGATGGGGAAAATAAATGAGAGGTTAATATTTGATCGGATAAGCTTGTCTAGACACAAAAGTTGATTGTCACAGTCTTTACTTATAAAGACTTATTATAAGAAAATAATTAAAAAACCAACCAATAAAAGTAAAGCTTCTTATAGTAAAAATGTCCAAATGTTTGAAACATTTTTGAACGTTCATTTTGACCAAAATTACAAGTTGCGTAAAATGTATTTCAAGCTAAGGGAAAAATTATTGATTGTATTGAACATTTCCGTTCAGTTTTTTAGTTTTCTAAAAACATTGTTGCATACATCGGTAACATGTAATATTTGAAGCATAAAATGTATATCTACACCAATAAAATCAATAAAACAATTTCCACTATCTCGTGCCACCGCATGATTAATCCACTTTATTATTGACAAATTTCAATTGTAGGTTAGTAAGTAGATATTGTTGTTGAAAATGTTGAGTGAATTATTTTGTTGTGATTTATAATTTTAATTGAAGTTTTCCATGTTGGAAAATTCAATACGATGGTGATGCTATAGTTTGTACAAGGCAAACTTAATACATAGTTCCTCGTTATTTCCCATTTATTTTCTTCGAGGCGAGCAAACCTTTTTAGAGTAGATCCCTCGATAAGCATTACGAGGGGATCAGATTCCGAAATGAAACGGTTTTCTATGGAATTTATGTCGATATCTGAGGTTTTAATTATTTTATAAGCTCACTACCATACAGGCGCTCTGAATAGATTGCAGAAATTTTATTTTACAAGGTTCTCTTGTTATGATATAAAATTATTCTTATTTTGCTCGGGGAATTATAAACGAATAGCATTACAGTAGAATCTGTCAAGTTCGACACTTCTCAGAATTTCACTATGAAAAGAAACATGATTTCTTATCATGTTGTATTGCGATTTCGCGCTGTTGGGTTTACGATTTTTCACATTTCTGTTTTTTTTTAATCATGGAATTTTATTTATTACATTGTTAAACAACACGGGCGGAGAAGTATTTGTGATTAACAAGGACAATAATGTACGTTATTATAATCGTGAATAACATGAGACTTTCAGACTATGAATAAATTACATGTTTGATGTTTATTGCAATCTCGGTTTCCCTGTCGAATCCGACACTTTGTATAGTCCGGTAGGAAATGGGTCCCGTTTGTCTCGACTTTGACAGGTTTTACTGTAGTATAGTAGCCTAGAATTAAAGTTGGAAATGGTGTAGATGTGGCAGCCTTTTTTAGTCTTTTAGTACATGATAGATATGGGTTGTTGAGTCTTCGGTCTCACTCAGCCCGATGTGATCATTGTTGTGAGCCATAGTTTTTTACCTTTAGCCTCATGTGGAGATGGGAGCGATTTTATTATGATAAATCAGGTTTCGTAGGCCGTAAATGTTTTTAGGCTGATACACTTTTTTGGTTTGAAATCAGACAAATCTTAAATAACTAGGAGGAGGAGCTTTCTAGCAAATCATTATATTGAATCTTTCTTTCTTGGAGATCCGCTGTTTATAAAATAAATACAGAAAATGCAATTTGATGAACTAGAAATTGATTAAAAGAAAAACACTTTCTTGCACGTCTATAACTAAAATGTTATGGTTTAACGCTATTGTTCTTGCTAATAGTCTTTTGTACGTAATCGATGTGAACGTTTAATGTTTGAATAATTGTTAATAATTGAAAATTTAGATTGAAATATAATAAATCATAAAAAGTTACAACGTTTATGCAATCTTACTTATTATGCGGTTAAACATTATTTTGTAATTGCAATGTTAGCAATTATAATTTGTATGATTAACCTCAAAATAGTAACAATACAGAATCTTAAAAGAATTAAACTTCAAAACGTATAGAAAATATTATGCAGTTTACAATCATTAATAATAATACTCAAGGTTAAATTTTGCAATTTTCTCATTGACTAATTTTCAGACCATTATATTATTTGCAGTTGCAAATTTAGAAACCCAATTAGGAAGAAACTAAAAAAGTGATTAGTGGTTAGCATTGCTTCTTCGCCCTTTGTTTTTGGTAGCAATTTCAGTGACAGTTTGTTATTTTTAGTCAATGACTATTTGGATAAGTATTTTGAAATGCCAATTAAACTTTTTTGTCTAATTATCGACTTCGCTTCTTAATTAAAATTTTATATTGATATTGTTTGCCCATTAGAAACTCATCAAGCGTAAATGAGCACAAGGAAGATCATTTCGCAACATTTTTAAATTAAAAATTTAAGTTTCGATGTGCATGTTTACAACATAGCAATTAGCCGATAATAGTAATTTCGGTAGCGTATTGGCATTTTTTGGTACGGTAGGAAAACCAACAACCTCTTCGAGGCGCTTATCAAAATTTATAGCTAAAAGTAAATGCCATTTGATAATTTTAATCCAATATTTATGCTACAGAATTTATCAGAAATTTCGATTTTTCAATATTGTCGTCTATGGTTTTTCTATACAACTGCATGTTTAATTGAAAAAATTTCCTGTCTTGAATATTCCAACTGACGATGACGTCCACAGAAAACAATTTCAAAATAAATTATAAAATTTTTGTGTATACGTACCTCCGCTACTTTTATGTGCGACGTCATTCAAGATATTTTTAAGTCTCTAAATTTTAAATAGAATTGTTTTCCTTCAGCTTGAAAGCATTGTGGTCACATAATGGTCGGGTGAAATTATTTACGTTATGATTTAACCATTAGGTGAATAAAAATAAAACCAAATTACATAAATCGAAAAGTTTAATAATTGGAAAATCGACTTATCGGAAAAAATGCGTGAGGAAATTTATTAGTCGAAGTGTTTCTTGTAAAAAGTAATCTATTTTCAGTTACAAGGGGGTGGACGTAGATAGGTAGGTACCCGATTTTGGGGATATAGTATGATATAATTTTTAAGTGGCAATCAGGATTTTTTTGATAGTTTCGATTATTTTAAATTACTAGTGTATAATTTATGGTGGAATCAATTTGGTTTTCCTGTTTTCGATAGATAAATATCTTCCACAGTACAAATAACGTTCCGATTTGAAGGTAAACAGTTAAATAAATTGGTTGCTATTATTGTGAGATCTTAATTCATACCTACCTACATTTTTCTTTTATTTTATTGACTAACATTTGTTAGAAATTACAGCTAAATTAAGCAGTAACTTTTAAATAATTAACGAATCTAATTTTATGGAGTTCGACACCCAGAAACGAGATCGGTCAAGTAATACAACTTGCGCTTATTTACTCAAGAAGTATTGCGCTATAATTTTCTCGAATGTGCTCGATTATTTTTTTTCTAAACGGATTATTTAGCTATGATTAAAATTGTCCTACTTGTACATTTTAAATTGATCGTCGCGATTTATATCGTAATTTTTCGAATGTCTAAATAATATTCATTCCTACTTCATTAAAATTTAATGTAAACATCACTTGAAATTTTTGCATAATTACTAACTGAAAAATTTGGGCATCATTTAAATTAATTATCTACTTAACTTTTAATTTATTATTTTCTAAACAATTTAAAATAACTTATCATTATCACCCAAGAGTATTGGTTGAGTGTGGAGAGGGGAGAAGAAATTTGAGTACCTATTATACTATAATTTTGTCACGATTATATTTTGACCACATCCCGTAACTATCATTTAAGTTTATAATAATCATGCAATAAAAATATGATAACGGTGGAAACTAAATTTTCTGAGATAATAGCTCTATTCGCGGTAACACCTCTGGATACGTTTTATCCTACTGCGTCTGCGGATTTATACTTTTTATCATCTAATTTGAGCTTTAATGACAATTTTATTATAAATCCGCAGACGCAGTAGGATAAAACTTATCCAGGATTGTTACCGCGAATAGGGCTAATATTATTCGAAAGAATTTTCATTTTCAAACTATTCATGTCAATACTAATTTAAACCGGCAATATGTGCTAAATTTATTAAAATTTTTTGAGGAGAATTACTTTTTCATTAATTTATCTTAATTATTTAAGTGAGATTTGTAAAGAATCTGGATAAAACCGTTAATCTTATAATTTTCAAGCAACTCTTAAGAATTATTAATTTCCTTTCAGTTTCGTGTTTTTTTAAAATCTTTTTTTGTTATAAAATATGAGCAAACATTGAATTTCCTAAAGAAAAGATTAGGTACTCAACGCAAAGTAAATTGTGCAGTTGATGAGATAACAAATAAATCCGGTGGTTAAGATATTTCCGACCTAATTTCCGATACATTAACGAAAATATTAAATATTTTATCATTAACCATCTGCTAAAATTGGCAACATATTTTTCATGTAGTACAGGAGATGACCACCGCTAGCATGCTTGTCGGGGAGACAACGACACTTAACTATGGTGGCCACTAGACAGGCCCGTAGCCAGAATTTCATTGGGGGGGGGGCACTTGTAAAAAACCTTTTGTAAAATGTAAAATTTTCGGTTGTTCCCCTTCTATTTTCTTTGTCTTTTCAACATTTCGGGGGGGGGGGGGCACGTGCCCCCAAGTTCCCCCCTGGCTACGGGCCTGCCACTAGATATATGAAATATTTCATGAAATATATTATTATACATTATGCCGTTATATTATCATGCAGCAGTGGCCACCATAGTTAAGTGTCGCGGTTTCCCCGACAAGCACGCTAGCGGTGGTCGTCCCCTGTACTACATAAAAAATGTGTTGTCATTTGTCAATTTTAACAATTGGGTTGGTTATCTTTATCTGTATATTATTCTGTGCTAATAATGACGAAAAAATGAATTTCGGTGCTTTTAAATAAAATTTTAGATGTGAAAATATTTTTTAAACATTTTATAGATCTCGCCATTTATATTAAAGCTTCCCCGATGCTATCTAAGAAGATTAAAATACATAATTCCAGCCTATCTTTGTCCAATCATTTCGAGCCCTCCTCTTCTTCCGTTCATTTTTCTATAATGTTTAATTTATTGTATTTAGGTTAAAATTGGAATGCATTGCAAGTTACAGTTAAAATTAATTTATTTAAATATTTCAGTTATTTTTGTTTTATATTTGAAAGTTTATTTACATTCTAATTAGCTCTTGGATAGATGTGGGTGCTCAAACTTGTAATAAAAGTAAGAACATGAAAGCGAAAGTAAAAGAAATTAAATAAAAATGTTTTATATTATTGTGTTATTAAGAGCTGAATTATAAAATGTAATAACTATAAGGACCCCTTTGGTCCTTGGGGACGTGAGAATAGCAGAAAGCAAATGATCTTTATTTTATAAGCCAACTCGGCGGATACGAACGCAAACGAAACTTTTGATTTTCTTGTTGTTATTTGGGTTGGTTACAAATGAAACATTTAATGTAATTTTAATTAAGAAATCAAATCACTGAAATATCCTGTATCTACAATAATTAAATTTATAAAATCAAAAACTTCCAAAATATCGGGAACTTGTTAATACCACGAGCAGACATTTACTGTTGATGAATGATGACGTCGTTCGCGAAACAACGCTGTCATTCATATGTGTATGACGTGGCACGCAATGTGTTAAAACATAAATCTTCTTAACCTCAAGGATTTGTTTCCAATTATTGTTGATCATCGGATTTACTAATACTGATGAACTAATTTTTAACACCTGAATATTTTACTGCGTTGCATAAAAATTTGTACTTTCAAAGATTTAAACGTGATCGAAGTGTAAAATTATTATCGGTGAACAGGCCGTATTCATTTAAAATTCCCTTATTTTTTACCAAAGTCGACCGGTGGTACGTTGAAAAACTGCAACAATTTCAACTGCACATAAATTTACTCATTTGGCAGTTTGGTTTCTTTTGCTGGATTTTTAGGTTAATGCGGCACTGGCGAGGGTTAAAAGGTAAAAACCTCCATTCTACATAATAAACGATGACAAATCTAGCATGAACAACCCATTCCTTGATATTTAAGTTGTTTTTATTATCATTAGGTACACATAATCAGCATAAAGCACATAATTGCTTTATGTTTTCGTGTGTATTTCAAAAGTTCAAATGGTTTTATATCAGAAAGAAATAAATTGAAACTAATTACAATTAGATAATCACTCTAAATGCAATTCCAATGCTCTCTTATGCAAAATACGCAATAAATTAAATTAAAATTGACAATTTTTAGAAAACTAAAATTTGAAATAACTTTTCAGTTGCACCGACAAATTTGGAAGACGACAATATATTCATAAATTTTAACCACTTAATGTCCACATTAATTGTGGGTGGTCAACGTTAAACATGGATGCGATATACAGTACATTAAATAGGGCACGGTGCTGGTTGGAGTGGACGTGTCAGACACGTCAATAAGCACGAAGTGATTGAAGTTAATATTGTCATGATCACGCACAAGTTACGGAAAAGTGTGCAATGTAATTTATTATTTATTGCTGCCCTTATTGCAGTCGTGCAAAAATAGTATATACACTGCGCTAAAGAAAACAATTGGGCTTCCAAATTACACCTGAGGATCACAATGTTATTTTTCTCTCCATTAATGTGGTACATTTAAAATCGAAAGAAAAATTTGAGATTTTAATGGATTACATTCCTGACGTGCCACAAATTGCAAAAGATCAAACGTATTTAGTGCTTTTAGAGTTGATTAAATTTTGATTGGAATTGTTTCACGGAAACTTGAGTGGGAGTGACTCGCAGGAATAGATTAACAAAATTAAGTTGATTTTTTTAAGTCGTTCTTATATATCCACACATAAGTACAGTTGTAATCACGAATAATGAAGCTTACGTCACAACCATCTGAATTAAGTACAGACAACCTTTTTTTTTAAATTAATTGTAGTAACATAGGGGAAACAAAGACACACTATATTTATTATTCTTAAATGTCTGATTTTAGAAATCTTTTACGTCGAAAATTATCTGACACCCAACGTATGAGATAGAAAGAGATAGATACAATAGTTTTTAGCGTGCATAATAATTTTAATGAAAGTAGTTTTTATAGTGACTGTTGCTTTAATTTTTTAACAAATTAGTTTGATTTTAGGTTATATTTCCATTTCATTAGAGCAGGGTTTCTTAAATTTTTTGATTTACCAAACCGTTTTTGGTATGAATTTGACCGTGGACCCACTTATTTCATAAAAGTCATAAATATTGTTACAAATAAAATTTTAAGCTTATTAATTATTAAATTTTATGATTTAAATTTATTATATCAAACACTTATGTGACTCACAATTTTCGTCTTATTTCATACAAATGCCGTTTATGACGAAGCTTCATTATTCGTGCAAACAACTGTATCAATTTATTTTAAGTAATTTTTAATCTACGTATATTGAATTAGTATGAAAGATATTTTTTAAACAAATAAACATATTATTATTAAAAAAAAAAAAAATTCTGAACTTTGTTTTTCCTTTTTTGAAAAATAATGCAAATTAGATAACCCTCGAGGCCAATAACTGGAAGTAAACTGTCAAAATATGTATGTAGATGAATAATGTGTCAAATTTGTCCTCGTACGTTCTTCAATAGGAGGTAAATAATTTTATATGGTATTGAAATTTTATGTGTTTAAAAAGGTGAATCATTTAGTCATCTACGTGCCATGAATGTACAATTGTACATTACATACAAATTTATACGGTGCTTTGTACGAAACTTAATTTAATTTCTTTAATAATCAATATTATAATCAATTATTTGTGTGATGTTTGAACTTCGAGAATCGGTTTAAAAATAAACATAATATCATTGAATTATTTGTTTTGTCGTATAATTTCTTAGAAAGATAATTTTATCAACATAAACACACAATACAAATTATTTCTCTACATTATCTACAGCTACCACGAAACATAATTCTGCGGAATTTTTATCAATTTTTTGGACGAAATGACTGGGAATCACCCCACAAGTTTCCACGTAACCAAGGCAACCGGCGAAGTGTTCGTAAACAAAATTGTGTTTTGCCTTTGAACTTCAAATTAAAATGCCATGTTAGTGTTGGGTAAATTAGATATTATTTTCCCGCATGGCAACTGTTCGTTAAACAAAACTTAAGTAATGCTGCTTCGTTTCCACAATTTACTAACCACAGTTTTCACGAAGTGAAGTTTCCATGGCAACCCGCAAGCTAATCCGGCGTTCTACTTCTTTAACTAGGCCGATGCTTAAAATTTATAGCAGAGATTCTCAATAAAGAACCGCCGATATTTATTTGTCTGGGTTCCATTGCAATGAATTATTTGCTTGCGTGGTGAAAAGTTTGGCAATTACTGGTCTAGTCTTTCCAGATTAAATTAGATTGATCGGTTAAGAAAAAAAGAAATGCTCATTCTTCGCTGATACTTTGTTTGTTTAACGCTGATCTAATAGCATTGTATGGTAATTATTGGCAAGTCTTCTCGAATGTAATTTACATAATGATTTATGTACCACGAAACATACATTTTGTCAAGTTGTTATAATATCTCTTCTCAAATTGTTCAACCTACATACATCCGTTAATTGATGCTTTATTTTATTGATGTATTAGGGTTCCTTTGACGTTTATAGGTTTTTTAAATCGAGATTAATAAACCGTAATTCTAAACCAGTTATCGTTTTTCACTTTCGTGGGTTGTAGGGAAATTACTGACAATTTGTAAAGGTGTAATATGTATTTTTGTATTGAATCAATTATTATGATTCGAATTTACTTACGCAAATGAAGTCGTTGAATTACAAGCGTCACAAAATATTGGAGTGATTTAGTACGTCCACATTACCATATAATCACATAATCTAGGTTGTTCACTCCAGCGATTTAGTATGTGCGTGTATGGGTTTGGATTATTATCCAAACATTTTTATACACCTTAAATTGTTGTCATTTATCTTCCCTTTTCTTTAGGGTAGTAACCTCCACCTTGATTTGTCTCGCGGTTACGAATCGGAAAAATTAAACAAAAACAAAATTCGCATTGGTACATGCGGTCACATTCCGAGCTTCTATTGATTTTGTTATCTCTTTATCTTGATGACTTATCTTCTTGATTATGCAATGGGCTAACCGATAAATTAGGATAGGCATAATTGTGTGGCGTGATTGTTGTAGAACAATCGCAGCGGAAAATAAAAAATATCTCTTATGTAATTATGAAAAGCTCAGAGCACCAAAGGCAAAGAAAATATTTCCAGCAGTTTTGGTGTGAAAAATTTAAGCCAAGTTTTTTTAAAAACAGTTTATTTTTGTTTAATCAATAAATCGTGTTTAATTCCAATCGTCTAACGACTGAATGAATGAAACCTTGGAAAGTTTTCCTCCCAACATCCGTATCGAAAGATTATCAAATTTGCCAATCAATTTAAGGAAGTTGACAATTTTTTATTATATCGGTTCACTATATTAGTTCAGTGTTAATCGTTCGATTTAATTAAGTTTGAAATTGCACCATACATGGTGAAGTAACCTGCATATCTTACACATTTCTTTTATTTTCAGTATCCTCCAATGACAATATTATACGAATATGACCCTGCAAGAAAAAAAGATCCTTCATCGACGTTTAACGAAGAACGAGACAATTGTTTAAAATATTTTGAAAGATGGAGCGAGACGGATCAAGTGGAATTTGTAGAAAATTTACTAGCCAGGATGTGTCATTATCAACACGGACACATCAATTCTTATTTAAAACCCATGTTACAACGTGATTTTATTTCATTATTGCCAAGTAAGTGAAGCACATTTTGGGCCAAAAAGTTTAGTTAATAACAAAACATTTTTTTAATAGAAAAAGGTTTGGATCATGTGGCAGAAAATATACTTTCATATTTAGACGCTCCGAGTTTATGTGCGGCGGAATTAGTTTGTAAAGAATGGCGGCGTGTTATTTCTGAAGGAATGCTGTGGAAGAAACTCATAGAAAGAAAAGTTAGAACAGATTCATTATGGAGAGGTCTGGCGGAGAGACGACAGTGGTGAGTTATTTTTTTATAAAGGAAATTTGCACATTAAATTCCTTCAAACGCGGAGCACACATACAAACGATTCTTACTAAATGCTTTCTTTTTTTTTCATTAGGATCCAGTATTTATTTAAACCAAAGCCTGGAGAAAATCATCGATCGCATTCATTTTATAGAGAATTATATCCTACAATTATAAAAGACATAGTCGGCATAGAACACAATTGGCGAGTGGGTCAACACATTTTGCAAAGAATAAATTGTAGATCTGAAAATAGCAAAGGGGTTTATTGTTTACAGTATGATGACCATAAAATTGTCTCGGGTCTTAGGGATAACACGATTAAGGTGTGGGATAGAAATTCATTACAATCAACCAAAGTTTTAACCGGACACACAGGATCTGTGCTTTGTTTACAATACGATGATCAAGTTATTATTAGCGGGTCTAGCGATTCGACAGTGCGTGTATGGAATGTAAATAGTGGTGAAATGGTCAACACATTAATTCATCACTGCGAAGCCGTCCTGCATCTTAGGTTCAATAATGGAATGATGGTGACTTGTTCGAAGGTAATGTTGAAATCGGGGTGTGTGCCACTTGTATAATTAAGCTAAAAATTACCCGTAATTATTTATTATTACTTAGCATTACATTTAAGGGGGGAAACACTGTAACGCTTCGAAAAGAAAGAGGTATTTTAGGAAATTTTTTATAGAAAAGGTACAAAACGAATCTTTCAAATTTTACGTATATTTATATTTTTATATGACAACGTCATCGCTATCATATCCTCATATAGCCTGCAAACTACCCGCAGGAGTGCTTTTGCATATCCGTTAGTTGTAGGATATTGCAGGTCTACTAAATTCTCTTATTTTATCATTTCTGGTCAAAGCCAGGGTTGGCTAAAATATAATAAAAATTAATATTTTCTTTCCTGGTCATTTAGAATATAAAAGTGTTTGTTTCATATTATAATTTATATAATTAAATTATAATAGAAATGTTACGCTACCGCTCACGGAAGTTCAGACACCTAATAAAAATTAACAATAATAATCACTCATAATAGAAAATAATTACTATTCTAAAATTCTAAGATGGTTTTAGTTTTGTTAAACATTTTATGGTCATAAATTTAAACCGCACTAATCCATGAATTTTATTGCTTTTGATTCATTTACTGGCATATTTTTTACTTAATTAAAGTAGACAGCCGAAAATTTATTGTTTTGGTAATATCATCTTTGAAACAATAAATATTAGTTCAATATTTGTATAAATTCTCAAATAATGTTTGACATTTTTCAGTTTCTCAGCAAACGATATAATAGTAAAAATTTAAATGTTATTGTTGTTAAAAAGAATTTGAGTTGCTAAAATGAGCAATCACAAGACGACGCTACAACTCTGCCAATTTTACGAATTTCTTGCTAGATACGTAAAGAAAATAGAATTTTTAAAAATTTTCCAGTAAAATTAAATCACCCCTTAATTAACTATTTTTGTGTATTTATTAATATCTACTTAATATTGTATTGTTATTATTACTTCGTTGCATAATTTAGTATGAATCAGTTGAAATAGTAATGTTTTTATTTATAAAAAAATTATTGAATGTGCCATGGTTGAAGGAAAGTAACATTAAATTATTTTAATTATTTCATAATCATTGGTCCCTTCAGAATTTTCGATAGAAACAAAAATAATGCTTAAAGGGGGCAGTTTTTCGACGACGTGCAGTTTTTCAATTATGATATTTTTCAAAACATAAAATCAATTTAACCGATAGCAACTACAGATCAGTTTTTAATATTTGTTTTGTATATTTTTCGGAATATTTTTATACTTTATTTTTTTTTTATTTAAAAGGAAAATTTGTCATGCCGATTGGTTCAATTAAATTGACAGAATCAATAATACTAATTTGGTAAGAAGAATATGAGTAACCACATTCAAAAGATCTAGCTACAAAAACGGAAATAGATCAGGAAATTAAAAAAAAGATTACAAATATCACGAGTATCTTATTGATATTTAAAAAGATAATAATAATAAGTCATAATATCACAATAATTATGTATTTCGAAATCCGTTAATAAGATACGCATGGGGAAATAAGTACACTTATTATTTTAGTTTTAATTTAAGTGTCAAGGAAAAAGGAAATGAGTCAACAAATGCAATTTTGCAGTAGAACAATATTTAGGTTGATTACTTTTTTACTGTCGCAAATTAAAATTTGTACAGGGTACTTTTAAATTTATTTGCAAAAATATTTTTGTAAGGGCCCGATCTATCATTAGGACGAAAACTTTCAAGAGGTAGCGCAGTTACCTAGATTTGCAGTTTTATTATAAATTAGTCCTGCATTGACACTTGAAATCATTTAAATTATGGCCGAAACGAAACTTCATTTATAACGATTAACAATACTTGAAATTTAAACAATTTTAATGCAGAATATTATAGATTGCTATTTTAACTGTGTCATGGCATATTTTAAATTTTAATTAATTGTGTTTTTTTTTATATAAAATCGCTAATTAACACAATCAAAATATTATATAAAAATTATATCATGACCTTCAGACGATTTTCCTCTTTCCGTTAAAAAGAATCATTGCTGTATCTAGAACCAATTTTGAACTGTAAATGAAGTTTTGAAACGGTCCTTAAAATTGCACCCTTAAATGTAATGCAAAAGAAATTAAGGGAAATAATATTGATGTAATAATAATAATTATTGTAATTATTTACTAGGTATACGTTTTTAAAGTGGCACGCCCCCAGGTTTGAATCGAACAAAATTTTTAAAAATTGTGATTATTACAGGATCGTTCAATTGCCGTCTGGGATATGACGTCTCAAACGGTAATTACCCTGAGAAGGGTGTTGGTGGGTCATAGGGCGGCAGTGAATGTTGTGGACTTTGACGAAAAATATATAGTGTCTGCATCTGGAGATAGGACTATAAAAGTGTGGAATACTTTTACATGTGAATTTGTGCGAACTTTAAATGGCCATAAGAGAGGAATTGCTTGTTTGCAGTACAGAGATCGATTAGTGGTCAGTGGTAGTTCTGACAATACTATTAGGTAAATATTTTTTAATTTTAAATTATTATTGATTTTTTGTATTTAACTTTTTATTAACCATGTCCATATGCGCAATCGCTCTGAAATTTGTCATAGTTGTGTTGATATTTTAGCGTTTTTTCTTTAGAGTATAAAATACATTTTTATAACACTAATGGCTGAGATTACCTACAATTTTTTTTATATTTTATATTACTTTCTAGCATATTATGCGGTAAAAAAACCTTAGTATAATTTTTTTCTATGCGGTTAAAATTAGTCCAAATAAGTTTTTTATACTGCCAAAAATATACATAATAATAATGTTAAAAATGTGATAAAATAAAGTAACTAACAAGCCATGTAGAGTAGCGGTACTGGAAGAAAGAAAGGCGGAGCTAATGTGCAGTAACGAAAATTCGCACAGATTTATTTATGTTGGTGTCAATTGGTGGAATTAGATGTTAGGCGTTCTCTATTGCGCCGGATTTTGGCTATGCCTTTCTTTCTTCCAGTACCGTAACTCTAGCAATGCAAAAATTTAAAATTTAAGAAAACCTGGAAGAAAAAAAAATAGTTCCTATTTTTATTATAGTTTAAAACAGCGGTCGGCAACCTTTTAGGTATTGCAAAACACTAAATTCGCAATTGAAATTTCGCGGACCACTAACCCTTGAATTGTTCACTTTGAACACTAAATTTTTCTGAATAACGTTTTTTTTAACCCTATATCATAATTAATCAAACTTATTGAATCCCATGCTTACAATTGCTCCGAGCAATATGCAAGGAACTAATTTTTACAAGCCAGTAGTTGTTTTTGCACTTTTGAGATCTTCTCTAAATATTTTCACTATTCCTACAACCAGCAATGATTTTCAATCTCCGCCGCACGGGGAGAGGCCCCGTGCATTAGCGCCGCAGGCGACTTGTTTTTTAAATACTATCTATTTTATGTAGGAATATTTCACCTGAGACCTTGTTTTAATAAAATTAGTAAACTTAACTAACAAGCAAATTAGGTTTAACCAAAAGATGCTATTTAACTAGAAATTCCTCATGGATTTTTGAAGGTCGTTTTTTTTATTTTTAATTCTTTTACCTAATGAACCTTGACAATTCTTGTACCAATGAGTTTCAATTTTCATAATTAATACAACTTGAACATCACCAAACCTTTTAATATCATGATATTATCAATTTTATTTCCCAACGCTACGTTTCATTTTTTTAATAATAAATTAAATTTTTTTTATATTTTGAGAGCTAAATTTAGAAAAAATCACCACTGGATGGATACATCTTACAAGGGGAGGACCAACTTTGGTCGTCACAGATCTGCACCTTTTCAACCCAATTGATGAAAATTTTAACGACTCAGAATTCAGAAAATTTTGAGAAAATAATTGTGAAAAAGTAATGTAAAATTAAAAATTTTTAGTAGTTCAAACGTATCGAAGTATTATTCCCTTTCTAAAACATCAGTCGACAGTTGCTCGACATAACCTCCTCGATGGGAATAATACTTCGATACGTTTGAACTACTAAAAATTTTAATTTTACATTACTTTTTCATAATTATTTTCTCAAAATTTTCTGAATTCTGGGTCGTTAAATTTTCATCAAGTGACGTTCTAATTGGGTTGAAAAGGTAGTGGTGCAGATCTGTGACGACCAAAGTTGGCCCTCCCCTTGTTAAAAAGAATTTATTTTTTAATTACAAATTTTATTAAATGAGCTCAGCAGATTTAAATAATGTCAGGATTTTTTCGCGGACCACTAAAATTACGCCATGGACCACCGGTTGCCGACCACTGGTTGAAGCGGTATTTTATGGCCTAAATTTTATTACTGTGAGTTCAAATGTTCAAAATAAGTTGCCATTCAATAAGCTTTGCTGATGTACAAATGCAAATGGAAAGGCCCGAAATTTTTATGGCCAGCGTGAAAAATACGGATTAAAATTTTATGTTTAAACTTTTTAAATTACAATATTAATTTTAAAATAAAAAGTTTATTAAGAAAATTGTTAAATATGGACTATTATATGCGATTATATGCGAAATATGGATAATACTTTCAAAGTCCAAATTGACTTAAGTCAGTTATTCAGTAAATAAAGGTAGCAATATTTTTTTTTTTTTATCAGAAGCTGCCTCTAAAATCTAAATGAATAATTTCCATGGTGTCACTCTTTAGTGCGTAACGTATAGAATCGATAATGTCTTCAAAATTATCAGATCAATAAAATGTTAATATTTCGGTTATTTGACCACTTAATGTACAACATTTTTATATCTGCACCATTCTGCAGATAAACTTCGCCCGTGTATGCCACAGAGTTGTGTTCAGGCAGTTAAGCACTCATTTCAATTTTTAATAGTTCCTTAAAGATAATTAATAGTATCTACTATAAAAGTTTTCATGAATCATTTGAATATTTATAGTTTTAAACCGTAGTTTTGTCACTTCAATGGTGTTTTGCAACAATGATCTAACATACACTTTGTTGACTTTTGATTTTTCCATTTTAAAATGTTCCCAATAATGTCTTCTACTAATAGGAAAAACTATTTGCTTCCATCTATTAAAAGAAACTCTAATCCACAATTGTCGAATACAAGTTAATTTGTGAAGAACTATATGCATGTGGCTTACATCATTGTTGCAAATCTACTTATAATATAGATGTAATATAGATAATACATGGTGGCGCGCGGCAGACGCATGGATTTGAAGAGGGCATTGTTATTGCTCTCTTCCTAAAGGTCCTAGACTGTTGAAAGTGAGGTACTTCGAAAGACGGGGAAGGGAAGTTTATGTTCCACGCGGTGTCAGTCGCCATAATGGAGTTATGAACAACGTGTTTTTTGTGTGCAGACTATTTGTCGAACGTCCGTTCGATCGTCCGCGTTCCTTCCGTTTAAGGTTCAATATAACCCCCCGCGGCCGAATTCCTGATCGAAATCGTATTCTTGCGTGGGTTAATGCATTCCAGGATACCGGAAATGTGTCCACGGTAAGAAAGGGGCCTCAGTTTACCGTCACTACCGCAGAAAACATCGAGAGGGTTCGAGCTGGTCTTCAACAATCTCCCAGGCGTTCAGTTCGGAAACAGGTAGTGCCCTAAGCATTTCGAGATGTTCCATTCAACGAATCGTTAAAGAACATCTTCAATGTGGCCACAGCCCACACAGCAAGGGTTTGCATAGACTTTTTGCGAGACAGATTCCCCGGGCGCCTCATCTCCCTAAGAGGCGATTTGAACTGGCTAGCGCGCTGTCATGATTTTACCCCTTGTGATTTTTTTCTGTGGGGATACCTAAAATCCTTGCTTTACAACGATCGTCTCAGGACCCTGGAAGCAGGACCGCGGTTAGGGATACTTCCGCCCGTGTGCAAAGTTTAATTTGGCCGTCCTTGTAGCCGATTTTTTTTCGGTTTTTTAATACAATTTCCTAAATTTCTGCAACTTATTCCCTGCCGTAAAGTAAATGACCTTTTCTACACCCCTATTTTTGGGATTTTGGCCGCCTCTAATTTTGGCCGCCCGTGTGTTTTGCACATTGTGAACAATATCGTGCGACGGTCCTGCCTGGAAGCCTAATAAAACAATATTCGAGCCCAAATCGCCGAAATTCCTGTGTCAATGCTTCAAAGAGTGTACGAAAACTTCAGAAAAAGGCTTACTCAGTGTTTGGAGTATCAGGGGCGCCATCCATTTAGCCGATACTTTGTTCAAAATCGTGTAAACTTAAATTTCCCATGTTAATGATACAGGAAAACAAAAAAAATTTAGTCATTTTGTAACAGTCTGCGTTTTATTCCAATTTCAAATCCGCGCTCCATCCTGTACTATAAGGCAGGGGTGGTCAACTTTTGTGTACATAAGATCTACTTTTTATCTAAAAAAGTATCTCAAATACTGTCATACTGTTGATTTACTTTTTGTATGACGTCGCCGAGCTGCGAATACCTCCAATGTGGCAAAACATAAACTTTACAGTAGAGGCAAAAAACTAGTTTTTTAGAGAAATAGTAAGGATTAAATATTATGATATTCTGAAGTTGTAGTACCTCCAATGTACATTGGCAGCTCATCATAACAATGTTATTACATAGAAATACCAAATTTGTAATAAATCCAATGTAACTCTCGGTCATATTGGATATATTTCCATCCCAGTATTATGCTTGAATTACATTATACTTTTTTCGTCTAGATTTCTCGAATAGAAATATGCAGCCCGTCCGAGTTTTCGTTCGGGTCGGTCCGAGTTCGGGAGTGCCAACATCCCTATTGGCGTAGTATAGGTGAGAGGTCCGTGATAGGTAGTCCCTTTTGGCGCCATCTATACTAAAGCAAATGAAATAAAAACTCGAAACAAAATCGAACGAGAATCTAGACGAAAAAAGTCGAAAAAAGTATAATGTAATTCAAGCTTTAGCAAGGTGTCACATTGGAGGAATATATTTTTGAAGATTTGGTCATGTTGCCTATGGTTTTGTTTATTGAATGTTTAACCCACGATCTAGGTTTAACCAATCTATACAGAATTGATTGTAAAATAACTATAATACAAAAACCTGATTTTGAAAATTTGGCACATTGGAGGTATTCGCAGCTCGGCGACGATGAGTTACTAATAATCAAAATAAAGATTTTTATGGACGACATTAACGGTAATTTTATACGCCACACATCCAAGAGTGACACCATAGACATCATTTATTTAGTATAGAGCAGCGTTTTCCGATTTATTTTGTTCCTATGTTCATGAAAATCTTTAAAGTAAGTTGAGATTATTTTTTAATAGTTGAGGATCTCATCTTCCCAATGAAATATAGAATAAAATATATTGTTGAAAACGCTAAAAGAAATTCACATTAAAATCTAATTTTTTTCAAGGAATATACAAAGAGCGTGGGGCTAATAAGGCAAAAGTTAATTTCATGTATAATCAGTTTTTTTAACTGCAAACTCTTAGAAAAATTATACTTCACTTTTTAGTGAATTATTTTGTTTTCAATATTAAAAACATTATTCTGTATAAAGTTCCCTTGAAATTTGTATGAATATTTATTTTTTTTTGTACGCCTCACCGATTAACTATTTGTTTCAAGGTAGGCCACTGCATTATTAATTGACATACCCATCACTGCTGTTCTCTATTAAATTCAATGAATAATAGAATTGCAATCCTAATTTTCCAAATTGATTGTCCACTGATTTATTTAATTTAACCTAAGCACTTGGAGTTTTAACCTTTAATTATTTAAATTTATGTAACAGACTATGGGATATCGAGTGCGGTACATGTCTCCGTATATTAGAAGGTCACGAAGAATTAGTCCGTTGCATTCGATTTGATTCGAAACGAATAGTAAGCGGTGCCTACGATGGTAAAATCAAAGTGTGGGATCTCGTGGCCGCCTTAGATAACAGAATGCCTGCCAATTCTCTCTGCCTAAAAACACTGGTGGTAATTTTTTTACTACTTTGCTAACCTCTTGAATAACCTTAATATAAAATTTTACATTTTTAGGAGCACACGGGACGCGTCTTTCGGCTGCAGTTTGACGAATTTCAAATAGTTAGCAGTTCACACGACGACACAATTTTAATATGGGATTTTTTAAATCCTGGAGGTGATTCCACGCCCAGAAGTAGTACAGTTAGTGCAACACAAATGTCGACGCGTTCTCCTTCTCGTAAGTTTCAACGAAATTTCTTTTTTATTTACAAAATTTAATTATTTGTTTCCGATTTGCAGCATTCGAGTGACTCCCTTTTTTGACACTTAAAGTCGTAGCAGGACCCAATTCTTTGTAAATATTCTAATAAATTGGTCTCATAAATAGTTGTTTAGTATAATCAAATTGACTGCATCCTGTGGATGGACAGAATTTTTTTTTTAAACGATAATTTCGCGAGTTTGCAAATTTAACTATAAATTAATTTAATAATTTGTATAAAGCACTTTTTTAATTTATACTTGTTGTTTAAATGTAGAGTTTAAGATGCGGTTGAATCACGACTTGTTGAATTAATTTTTCATGCAGGTTAAAATAATGAAAAATTGATATTTTTAATTTAATAGAAATTTTTTTATCATCACAAATGAGCTAAGATGCGAATAATTATAAGTTTTAGTTATTGCATTTATTTAGACAATTGTTGTTTATGTAACATAAAACTTTTAGGTTTAATTCGGTTACTTTTATTTTGATGAGTATGATTTTGTTACTTGAGGAATGAAAAATGAAATAAATGTTTTAATTTGCTGTATATAACACTGCAAATTACCAAGTTTTTTCATTTTTCTTATTTACATCCACCGGTAAATGTTCTATTGATTCAAATTACTAGTGAAATGTGCACATAAATTTTTTATATTTATTAGGTACGATGATGTGTGTTTTAAATTCCACAATGTGATAGAATTGTTTATTTATTACCTAAACTATAACGTTATATTTTTATATTTAACATTAATTTTGAAAATTATTAAAAAAGTTTTTTTTTTAATAAAAACAAATTAGACTTAAACATTTGGTTGTTTTTTTTTGCAAACCTAACAGTTTTAAAAGGAAGTTAATTAGTGTTAAGTATTTTTAACAATGCCTTTATAATATTCTCTATCTGCCAACAAGAATTTGTAAATTAAAAATGTATACCTACCTACAATTAAAAGATAGAATGATTAGGAAATGATTTTATATTTTATTTTGACTGTAGATTAATTTAATGAGTGCTTGCTAATAATTGAAACGCTTTTATTATACAAATATGTATTGTATATTTAGTAGTACTGAATTTTAAAGTTTTAAAAATGAAAAACAGGAATTTAAAAAGCTTTTGTGATATTATAATCTACAGTAAAATTTGTATAGATGTTTTTTAAGACTATTAATTGTGAATTGCTATGTTAATTTTTATGTGCATATTAGAATTATTCGAACGAGTGTAATTAGAATTTTTGTTTTATTTTGTAAATATCATCCATGTACCTATTCAAATTATTGTTTACTATTTATAATAATTGCGTGCATTTTCCCCTTTTCTCTTTTGGTGCAATTGTTTATAAACTTTTTTTCTTGTGCGTGTGTGTGTGTAAATATACAAATTGCAATGTTGTTTATATTTATTGCCTATTCATTTCTTTAGGGACCATTTTAATTCCCCTCCAAGAAACTTTAATTTCTAAAGCAAGTAACAGTGGATGAGACGCATTACCCTTGACCATTGTATATGGAAGATGGAGTTTCTTTTGCAAATTACAGTAAGCAAAGTAATTTTTTGTTATAGGAAGGTGAATGCAAGATAATTTCTGCTTAACTGCAAGGATTTGATTTGCAAAAACTAAAAATGTTCTTAAAATCCTCTCTCAAACAAACCAAATTTAATCCAAAAATATTAAGACGGACATTAAATTCACCAGAATTATAAGATGGCGCTTACTAACTATTTTTTTATATAGGACTTGGGAGGCTAGAGATAATACTATTCTATGACCAATATTTTTGGTATTACGCTTGTTTGGGTTCATAATAATTGTAATTGATTAAAAAAATTCGGAATTGAAATTGGTTTATGTTTTTCAATGTCACAGTAGCACAAATTTGTTAACAAAGTTTTTAAAAATTTAAAAAAAAATGTTTTAAAATTTCAATTTGTTTAAAAAGTCAACAAAAATTTTGTTTGACAGAACATAACGACCAACAACAACAAGATATATAGAGCGGTAAGATTGTGTACCAACTTGAAGGCGGTGAAATTTTAAATTTCAGTGCCGGACTTTCGGCAATTTTTAAAAACCGTCAGATATTCTTTAATTAAGCTAAAATTCCCGCTAGCCGCTAGATGGTAATTTTGTAACAAACGAGGAAAGACTGTCGAGGAAAGGGGTTTTCCTAAATTTAATAATTAAATTAAAGAAGTCAATTTATTGTATAATCTTACCATTTGTCCTTTTATGCTTTAAGTAGGAAATGCAAATGGTGAGAATGTAGCTTTTTTTATAAGCCATCAGCTGCAAATGAATGCACAAAAAATATCTGACCACCAAGACAAAGAGGGTGAAACATTTTAACGTAAGGACGAATTCCAATAACAGACCAAGTCAGAAAGGGATTGATATTTAAACTAGAGCAAGCCCTGCGCCGATTTGAAAATCCATCACCATTTGCTATTTTTGTGTTTGTTGTGCTAAGTATCAATTATATCATTTTGTTTTTAAATCATTCTTTTATTCCATTTTTTTCTTTAATAAATAAAATGACTCCAAACCTCTAGCAGAAGGAAAGACTTTTTATCCTGCGTTAAAATATTAATTACATTATCACCCTCCCCCCACACACCTCCGTAGCTCGCTTACCTAGCGGGATTGGTTCGACCGTCGATTAGAAAGGTTAACTCTTTTCTAATCAAAACCAATATCAAAGTGAATCTGCTGGCAGCTGCGTAATTGTTAATTTGGTTTGTCCGTAAACGGCAAACAAATCATACAATTACCAAATTTTAAATAACAAGGTAAGGAAAAACACAGCTGGGGTGTTACACTTGGTGACAGTCAAGGTATTACAATAGGTGGAAGTCGGGGCGTTACAATTTTTCCCGCTAAAGCAACTTCCAATAAGCCGATCTAGCGGGAAAACCGCTAAATTGGAGAGCGTCCGAAAAGTAACCGAATTTTAACATTTTTTTCCGGGAAAAGAATGAAAGATATGTTTATAGGTCTTTATTAGTTATTTATTACCTATATTTGAAGAGTAAAAAAATATTTTTTAGCAGGTATAAAGCAAAAGGCACAAGTAAAACTTTAAACTCGTTTTTCTCGAAACACAATTTTTCAAATTGGCACACAGAATAACTCTAATAATTTTCATTAGAATTTTTAACAATATCTTTAAAATAACATCTTGAAGACAAATACGTATACGGGATTTTCGATAAGTTTAAGATTAATGTAAACATTGACAAATGGTTGCCAATTTTTTTGTAGAAAATTGTAAGTTTTACTCGCAAATCACGCGATTCGTGATTTTCGTGCCGAGTATTTTACCGCAAATTCAATATGCATCGCGAGAATGGCTCCTATGTCGCCATTTTTGAATATTTGTCGACGATAATTTCTTTTTAACACTTAAATATAACATACTTCATAACTTCCTCAAATATTATTATTGTATTACCTTTTTACCATCTAAAAGAAATTGTTAAATAAATAAAAGCTTTTAAAAAACGTGTTATCCCATTTAAGGATGCTACAGTGGTGTTCCTCCTTTATGGGTATTTTGCATACGTCATTACTCGTTAGCAGGGCTCGGAAGTTCTAACAAATGCATATTTTTTCTGGAGAGTCCTAGAATATTCGAAGTAAGACACAAATTTGTTTCACACTTCCCTGATGCCGTATACGAAATTTTATAATGCTAATTTTTGCATATTTAAGGTTTTTAATGCTATTTTTGCGTTTTACGTGCTATTTACAGGCATATTTTTACATATTAATTGAAGAAATAAGCAGAATGTTAATGAAAAAATTTTTTTTGACCGCATACGAATAGGCCAACGAAAACAAACATGTAATACTATTTTAACACGTATTATAATTTTCAAATAATAGGTATGTACATATTCCAAGAATTTGCTTATTTTTAAAATTATATCAGACGTATCGTATAATCGGATTCGAATCGGTAGAATCGGAAATGTTCCAAAGCCGGACCAAGTACCTACGTGTAGTAGTTCATAAAATCGTTACCATCATATTATTTTATATAATACAATGTATTCTATAAAATTTATTAAATTGAGAAAAATCTAAAATTCATTTAACCCTACAGAACATACGTGAGGCTTGACAGGCATACGCTGTTTCATTTTTGTGCACTTACATGCGAATGTTACGTAATAATCAGTGGCGGCTGGTGAAGGGGGACTCTGGGGCGTCGCCCCCCCCCGAGCAATATCAAAAGAGAAAAAAAGAATTATAAGATATCAAATTAAATTTTTACTTTACCATATTTTATTAAGTTTTTGTATAAAAATGGATTAGACAATTTAAAAATTAAGTGTATAATATAGTAATTATTATTTGCGTATTTAAATATTATTGCGCTATGGCTATCGCGTAGATAGGAGGCGAACGCGACTAATTAAACTCAACGCTAGTGCAACAACTGCACTAACATTAATTTGGCGGACTCATACGGGTACGGGACTCATAGATATGTGAGTCCCGTGATTCTCTCGCTCGTACATCGTCGTCATGCGATCGTGACGTATCGCACATTGTAGTATAATGTGGCCGGTGGACTCAATTTCTTACGCCCTTGTCACGTCCAACGATTCTCTTGCTCGTTAATCGTCGTCATGCGATCGCGGCTTATCGCATCTAGTAAGCATACTATAATAGTAACGAGTTCGGACTCTCAAATCTGAGCCTTTCCGTTATCATTACATTTTAATTAATTAATTAATTTGAATTAACCATGAAGGTATCTGACTTAAAAAAAAATTTAGTAAGTATAAAAACTTTGTCCGAGAAATTGAAATAAATAAAAGATTGCTATTCACTCGAATTCAATTCAATAATAAGTACAAAATTTGAATTTTTTAAATTTCTTTCGATAAATAGAATATATTTGTTTAAAAAATTGAGGTAATATGAGTTTATCTTTCAAAAAAAAAGTTCAAAATCGTGACCAATCGACTAATAAGCTCAAGCAAGTGGAGCAGTGGACGCAATACATTTGCGCCCGCACTGTTATTGCAGTAACCATACGTATTGTTTTACCTACTTGTTACTTTTACTTGAACTTTTTTAATATTTTCGGTTTAATCCACAATAATATTGTTATAAAAAATCGCCACGTTATATCTAAAGTTATAGATATTTTAAAATTATGTGGGCATTGCAATTTACCTCTTCGCGGTCATGATGAAGGCGCTAATTCATCTAATAAAGGTGTATTTCTGGAATTAATCGAATATACGAGAAACATCGATGCTGCTTTAAATAGTCACTTACAAGACGCTTCCGTTTTCAAAGGGACTTCAAAAACAATTCAAAATGAACTTCTAGACTGTATGTTTCAAGTGTGTCGGGAACATATTTTACAAGAAATTGAGAAATCATCGTTTGTAGCTATAATGGCAGATGATACAACCGATGTATCTGTGAACACTCAAACTGTATTAGTATTACGTTATGAATTAAATGGTAAAGTTTATGAACGCTTTTGGGGTTTCTCAAATCCAGATAGTCAAGATGCTGAAGGAATATCGAAGTGCATTTTAGAACAGCTTGAACCTATCCTTAGTAAGGCTCCCCATAAATTAATTGCACAAACTTATGACGGTGCTGCTGTTATGCGTGGACATTTAGGTGGCGGTAATGTTAAAATTAAAGAAATTTATAAAAATGCACATTATATATATTGTTATGCCCATCAATTTAACAAAATAATGGAACAAGCTGCATCATGCGTGTCAAGTGCACGTGTATTTTTTGCAAATGTAGGTGGAATCTCGGCATTTTTTTCAAATTCTCCAGATAGAATGGCAGCTTTACATCTAGTTTGTAATAAGCAAATACCCAGACCATCCCAAACCAGATGGAATTTTCTTTCTCGTGTAATATTAACGATTTTTGAAAACAAAAACGAGATATTAGAGTGTTTTGAAAATATTCAAGATGGTGTACCAAAACAGTACAATGCGGAGACGACAAGTCAGGCTTCGGGATTTGCTAAATGGTTTTACGATGATATATTTCAATTTTGGTTACATTTTTTCAGTAAAATTATGCCCCATGTTGAAATTCTTTTTAATCAGCTGCAAAAAATTCAGACGGAGGCTATAAAAATACAAGTGGCAATTGATAATTTTGAGAATATGATCCAACAGTTAAGAAATAGTTTGCCATCAACAGAAGATACACCAGCATCTGCATCTCATCTAGCAAAGAGGCCGCTCAAAACAGGAGAACTTAAATTCATCTGCTAAAGAAATTTGTGACACTATCATTACCCAAATTAAAGATCGCTTTGGATTTAAAAATCATCTCTCGGGTGCTAAATTATTTTTATCTGATAAATATAAAGAATATAAAGACAAGCTACCATTACAAGACATTGAAACCTTTTGTGAAGCGTTTCCCATGGTTAGTAAAGAAGAATTAAAATTGGAGTTACAAGTTTTTTACTCGCGACCAGAAATTCATAACAATGCGGACTTTAAACTCGGTTGTTTAAAAATATTGGAGTTTATGATTTCCTTTGGTTTAGACACAACTTCATTTAAGGAAATCACTAAAGTTTTAAAAATTTTAATTACGTTGCCTATGACAACTTCTGAAACTGAGAGGTGCTTTTCGACAATGAAGTTAATAAAAACTTATTTACGTAACACGATGGGAGAAGACAGACTCTCGGCGCTTGCTATGTTATCAATTGAAAAAGTTTTAGTTAAAAACATTTGTGACTTTAATAAACAAGTAATAGAAAAATTTTCGAAGACCAAAAACAGGAGAATGGAGCTAATTTTCAAATAGGTAAATAAATATTGTCTATAAACTAGCTAATTATCTAATTAACTAGCTAACATCGGTACCAACATTGATTTGTTTAACCAATCAATGGGCTGTTACTTTTATTTTTTTTTAACTTTTATTAAAAATTATTACGTGTCACACGGCCTTTAGACTTGAGTCCCCCCATTGAAAAAATCACCAGCCGCCACTGGTAATAATGCCATTTGTATTAATTTGTAGTTACTTTATCACAAATATTAATAAATATTTTATGTTTATAAATGTCAATTATCGATTTCTATATAAAAAATTGTTGAAAAATTCTCAAACTATGAAAAGAAGGCCTGTTAAAGTATGGGCCTGACAAGCCTCATGTATTCACTGGTGGAATATTTTCACGTGTGCTCTGTAGGGTTAAAAATAAACAAAATTTTTATTAATTTTTATTAAAATTTTTTGAAATTTTGTTAGTTGACAATTTTATTTTGCATATTTTTTATTTTTTTAGTGCTATTTATAGCGCTAATTTTGGTGTTTTTAAGTGCATATTAAAGCGATAAAAGTACACTTTTTTAGTGCTATAACTTCCGAGCCCTGCTCATTAGAATAGCACATAAATGTTTAGGAATTCTCTGCTGCTCTAAGAGTTTGCTGAAACTTCCCAAAATTTACAGTAAATTATTCCAAGTAAATAAAATACTCTGGTAAAATTGTAACTTCTTATTGTTAGAGGTAATTTTGTTCATAGTGGTTGGGAGTGGCTAATGTGCAGAAACTAATATTCGTCCTTTCGGTTCTATGTTTGTGTCAATTGGTGGTAATTGGGAATTGAGTTTTGCCAATTTTTAATGATGCGCATGCATTGATTAACGAGATTCCATTCATTTTAAAATTTCTTTTATAAAAAATTACAGATTATTGTATGATCGTTTAAAATATAACGGGATAAAGTGTATCAAAGCAATGGAAAAAAAACGCAACGTAAAACTGCTTGAGAATCGCATAAGGTGTTTTCCAGTGCATCAGTGAAAACAAAACACGCCCGCACTTACGGAATTACAATAAGAGCCGGAGGGGGATTTAAAAGATTTAATTTGTAACTATTTACTTTTATAAAAGGGAAAGAAATGAAAACTTGAATATGAAATTTTTTTATTGGAAATCAGCGGCTTAACTACATATTCAGCGCCCTGGAGCAAGATAAGTCGGTGAAGAAATTTACGTAGGGGATAAATATTCTTCTTCTTTTTCCTTTCCAGAAGCAATTCTCTAGAGAATTCTCTTCTAGTAGGTCAATGCCTGTTATTTCTCAACATCTACGTCGTTTCCCTGGCAGTATTAGAGATTTCGAGCATATAAATATTTTACATCCATGGATGCTAGCTTTTGGATCTAGCTTTTGCTAGACTTTCCTTCAGATGTGCATGTATCTTGATTTTTTATGTTAATGGTGGCAATTTATTAACCCAGGGAACACCGGCTAATACCGTAGACAGACTGCCACTAACGATCATCAATTCTTCATTAACATTTTCATAAATTGTAAATCCGCAATTAATTTAATTTATTAAATGGCGTAAATGATACTTAAGTAAATAATACAACAACTGGTAATTTGAGTATTTTTATTATGTGTATCAGATTCGTGGAATTCTGACTAAAAGAATCGTTAACGAAGATTAAGAATTAACGAAGTTTCAGTGTGTCGAGCGTATTAAGGTGGCCGTTTAGCGAGCGTTTTACTCGATTTTTCAAGTAACTTTGCAGCAAAATTTTCAATATTTCTAATTATCCGATTTTAATAAAAATTATATCACGTCCAAGAGCCAATTTTTATCTTTAAAATGATAACAAAATAATTCCCTAAAAGTGAAAATTGAAGCACTTCTAGTAAATACAAATGACCGATCTGTCTCATATAATTAACATTGATACGCCCACTCGCTAAACGGCCACCTTAACGTACCTTTCGCAGCACGGAGACTAGTCATAATAAGAAAGTTTTACTCTCCCCAGGTTTCAACTAGGTACCCCTCATTCGCATCCAACTGCGTTAGCTGCAAAGCAATGACCGTCTCGGGGGGTAAATGTGAAAATATAAATAAGAAAATATAAGAACAGCAGTGCACATAGAACCGGTGCCACCTGCTATTGAGCCCCCTTGTAAATTTCAAATATATCGCCCCAAATCACAACTTTGCAATGATGAAAAAGTTCAATTTTTCAAATAATATTTCATTCCCTACTTTTTTCTTAAATTTTTATACTTTTTTCAGCCATGACGAAGTTTACAAGCATATACTTTAGCTAAAATGGAGATTCTCGCAGAATCTCGTTAATCCAATCATCCGCGTCGTTTTCTTTCTGTACTTTCTGTTTAGTCGGTAGTCGCCCGTTGATGTTATTGCATTTTTAGTTCTAAAAATGTTTTAGTTCATTTTTAGTCTTGGCTCTACTGCCTATCGTCTAATAATCTTCAAACCAACCACACAGGAACAACCATCCCTTTATGAACGTAAGACACCATGAATCGACCCAGATTGTTGGCAAATTTCAAATATGTTGCCCCAAATTACAAAGTTGCAATGAAACTAAATTGTTTCATTTTTGTAAAAAAAAAACAGTTTAAAATTAATTTTTGGCCATAATGCAAATGTAGATCAGCACCGCACCCTTGTTACAGGGCGGAAATTTTGCGACGAAGGGAATCTCGCTGATCAATTTATGCGCATCATTAAAAAAACAACGAAACGAAAATAAAAGGTTTCAGCAGAGTGAATAAAAGAACAATGACACTTTATAATTATAATCAGGCCCGGACTGGCGCCTTTGGGGGCCCTCGGCTAGAAACTAAGGAGGGGCCCCCTTACCAAGAAGGGATATTTTTGAAAATCCCATTTTCCCCTATTTTGACATTTGCGAAGTGTATAAAAAATACACATCACTTTTACCCCAAGTACAAAGTTTGTACTACAAACCACTTTTTTGAGACTTCTTCGGGGCCCTAGGCGATCGCCGAATTAAACTAAACACTTACCTTTATAACTCCCATACTCCCTCCGAGTCGTATTGAGGATCCACTTCAAAAAAGTACATCGGATGTGAAGGTAAGATGAGGTAACCCTGGTGGTCCACATCTAATTCTTCCAAAAGATAGCAACTAAAAGTTAGTGACCCATCTCCTCAATCACTATCCGTTCCTACTTCGATTATTTTCTAATGAATCCACCCTACTTGGATTAATTGCCTCCCGATGGAGACAGCCTACCCCATAATATTTTGAATAATTGTCGTTACAAAATTAATAAATAATATTGGTCACTAGGGTTGGAAGAACTAATGAATTAAATTTTAATACAATAAACACACGGAGGTGTTGTGGAAGCACTTTTCGAGAGGCCGTGAAGACATGTCATTACGACAGTACTAAATATGTTGAGGATAAACCATCAATCAATAAGACCCTTCGCGAGGTCAAAGTGGCGCAACTTAACTAGTTGCTAAGAAATTGTAAAATAAATTCGAAAATAAGTCAAATTATATCCAAAATACAACAACGACAGACATGTTTCGATCTTGTTAGATCTCATCAGTGACGTATAGCTGTGAATTTGGTTATAATTTGACTTTATGTTTTTTCCTTATATAGCATTTTATAAATAAAATTAAATGGATAATCCGATAAATCAGAGTAATCCAAAAAATAAAATTAATAATTCGCGCAATGCTAACTAAAAACGGGTCGTTTTATTCCAGTTAGCATTGCGCGAATTATTAATTTTATTTTTTGGATTACTCTGATTTATCGGATTATCCATTTAATTTTATTTATAAAATGCTATATAAGGAAAAAACATAAAGTCAAATTATAACCAAATTCACAGCTATACGTCACTGATGAGATCTAACAAGATCGAAACATGTCTGTCGTTGTTGTATTTTGGATATAATTTGACTTATTTTCGAATTTAATTAAATTTTAGGTATTACCAAATAAATATCACGCACGTTTTCACTTTTTGATCAAAGACAGTATTTTCGAAAGAACATTTCATGCCAATATCAACAACCGTGTCCGTGTGCATAATTACCAGACTGTATAATATGGAAATATGATTACCTAGACAAAACGTAGGAACAAAAGTAACATTCATACCAAGATAATAATTTATTGTTCTAATAAGTATAAGTTTATTCTTCGTTACTAAAGTTGTTTAATTCAAAACTAAAGTAATAAGGAAAACTGAAATTAAATTTTCTTCTCAGGACTAACATTAAATTATATAAAATTATTTTTTAATAAAGCAAATTTAATGGTCAAACTCTTCTATAGTAGAGAGACTGGAGAACATTGGTACAATTTTTACATTTTCGATTATAAAAGTACAGAAAAAATATAATATAACGATTGTGTTATGTTAGTGTTTTAAGAAAACGACAACTAAAAAATTGTAAAAATTATTTGGTTATTTCTAATTTTCATTGGATAAGATAAGATACCTAAGTCTTAACCTTTAATTAGTGACGTGGGCGCCTCCGAGGCAATAATCCCCACTGAAATGTATATAGGAAAGATTCACTAATTAAAGGTTAATGCGAACGCGCCTTCAATTTTTTCTGGCAAAGGTAATTTCATTATTATCCTCAAGATTTACTACTATTCAGTAGCGTAGCTAGTTGGGGGCGGAGGGGAGGCCCGCCCCGAGCGGCACATTTTTAGGGGCGGCATTAATTAGGAAATTGAGTTAAAAATAGGTCATTCAAAAACTTTTAGGGGCGGCCTAAAATATTAATCTTTTATACTTATCTTTTCACCAATTCATAATTTTATTAATTTATAAAAGTCATATGAATAAACGATAACCAGGGCTGGGCAGTATCTCAAATACATGTATTTGAAATACGTATTTGAAATACATTTTGTATTTTGTAATTTGTATTTCAAATACATATATTTGTATTTTGTATTTCAAATACCCAAAACAAATGTATTTTGTATTTTCAATTTCAAATACAATTTAAAAAATACTGTACAAAATACAAAATACTTTAAAATCGATAAGGTTATTGACTTTTGAAAAAATTTCCATTTGATTTTGTTTTGATAACGGGTTAACATTTTGATTATGTTAATTAGCGATTTTATTTCAAAAGATGCGCCTTATGAAACCAGTGAAATTTTTCTTTCATTCTTTCCAACCAATAATCCAATAATTCTGGTTGTAAATCTAAATCGATTTACCAAGATACTTAAAAAACAGACCTGCGCAGATGCATTTTAAAACACGTGCAAATCTGGCGGAATATTTTTCAAACAATTGTGTTATTAATTTTTTTTATTTTTTATTAAGTATCTACTCTATATATATAAAAAGATAAGAAAAATATGCAACGTTTTTATGCAACGTTTTTGTGCAACGTTTTTATGCAACGTTTTTATGCAACGCTGAGAACAGCTATTGGACGACACCAAATCAACATTATAATCACATCAACGGACGAATCAAAGCACAGCAAAGCAAAGCAAAGCAAAGCAAAGCAAAGCAAAGCAAAGCAAAGCAAAGCAAAGCAAAGCAAAGCAAAGCAAAGCAAAGCAAAGCAAAGCAAAGCAAAGCAAAGCAAAGCAAAGCAAAGCAAAGCAAAGCAAAGCAAAGCGAAAGCAAAAGCAAGGCAACAAAACCATGCGACGCGAAAACACAAAGATTGAAAGATTTATGTAAATGCAAACTTTCGTCAAGTTTTACCTGTTATAAAATACGCTTCACCTGTGGAGATAGTCAATTATACTTTAAAGTCAACATCAATTTGGCCAAGCAGCATTATATTATTGAAAGTACCGAATAGCTGGAAATCTACCAATATAATTCAGGGACACGGACAACTCGGCACCGGGAAAACTCGGCACCGGGGAAACTCAGTTCCGGGCTAACTTGGCACCAGTTGAAAAACTTAAAAAAAATATATGAGGATCATTATTAAAAGGTAGATCCCGGTCGAGGCTAGGTTAGTGTTAGGAAACGACTTGTTTTTTAAAAGAGAAAGTCATTAAAAGGTAGATTAATTACTAATAAAGAATATTTGAATGTGTGACATAATATGGTCCGGTACCGAAAAAAAATGCGAGATTCACCCCATTCCCAGTAGCACAATTTGCCGAGTTGGAAGGCCCTAAGGGGATGTTTTTAAGGAGTTTAGTGCTGCAAAAATGGCTCTGGAGCGGACTCGGCACCAGTTGAAAAACTTAAAAAAAATTAAAGAAATTATATATCTTTTTATAATTCACTTTCCGGAACAAACGCTACCGAAGTTATCATACGTGACTTTGCGACGGAAATGGTCTTAAAAATCCGAGGTGACCTTCTCTTTTAAAAAAAAGTCGTTTCCTAACACTAACACTAACCTAGCCTCGACCGGGATCTACCTTTTAATAATGATCCTCATACATTTTTTAAAAGTTTTTAACTGGTGCCGAGTCGCCGGTGCCGAGTTTTCCCGGTGCCGAGTTTTCCGGTGCCGAGTTGTCCAGTGCCGAGTTGTCCTGTGCCGTATAATTCAGGACATTTACAGCAATTCAATTGCTTCTAATGCCGATCTCTCCGACAGAATTATATTAGCCTGCCACAATGATGATGTTCGTGCGAGATTCATACCTACTTAAGTCAAGATATAGCTAAACATCGAGGGGTCGATCAAACAGAAGAGGACATTCGGTTGGAATATGAAGTCGAATAATTAAATTCATTGAATTTCCCTGGTTTTCCGGTACACAAATCAAAACTTAAAATAGGATCTGTTGTTATGCTAGCAGAGCTTTAACAAAGTTGGTATATACATCGATAGGCCTTTGTTTAGTCATGGACAGTTATATGTAGCAGTATCAAGATGTCGAGCGAAGGATGGAATACAAATTCAAAGTGAAAGCAACATAAAAAATGTTGTATGGAAATAAGTTTTATAACTTGAAGTTATTAGGGCCGCAAAGCGGCCCTGGGGGGTTGGGCCGCGTTAGTGGCCAGGGGGGCGAAGCCCCCCTAGTTTAATTATAATTAAATAAATTAAATGTATTTTAAATACATATTTTTACGTTTAATAAAGAACTGCTTTTGTTTGTAAATACCTCGAAAACATGAAAATCTGAAAATGTAATGTATTTTGTATTTGAAATACTGCATTTTGTATTTGAAATACAGTATCTTGTATTTTGTATTTCAAATACTCGAAACAAATGTATTTTGTATTTTGAATTTCAAATACATATTTTCATGTATTTTGCCCACCCCTGACGATAACTAATTTAGGCAATGAGGAAGTTTGAGCTTCCAATGCTGAATATTTACAAGTATATTCCAAAAAGATATTCATATTTGAAAATGTTGAATATTTTTAAAAATATTGAACTTTGAAAGTTCAAACTTCCTCATTGCCTACATTAGTTATCGTTTATTCATATGACTTTTATAAATTATTAGAATTCTGTATTGGTGAACAGCAAAGTATAAAAGATTAATATTGTAGGGCACGCCATCTGTCGAAACATGTTTTTGCACCAAAATTTTCAGCGCGTTCTTAAGGGCGGCAAAAGACATTTTTTTTGATATTTCATCAATTAGGAAGTAGGATTAAAAAAGGTCATTCAAAAACATTTTTGGAGTGAGTAGGGTGCGACAAATTTTGCAACCGCCCCGGGCGGCAAAAGTTCTAGCTACGGTACTAACTATTTACTACAAAATGTTATTTGGTAAGAATTAGATTCCAGGACTCCTAGAATTTTTTTTACAAAGTATCTCTACGTTTTCTTCTTCTTCTTCTTCTTCTTCTTCACTTTTCACATTAGGCTCTTCGGCCTGTCACGGTGCCCATCTCTTTCTAGGTCGTCCGACATTTCTTTTCCCCTGCGGTTTTTGTATCCTCTCCTCACTTGTGTCGGTGTTCTTTCTTGTCTCATTCTGTCTAGATGTTGTGACCATTTGTTTTTTTTCAGTTTATCTCTTATACTGAAGATTTCTAACTCTTCTCTAATCTCAACGTTCTTTATTCTATCTTCTCGCGTACATCTAGTAGCGTAGCTAATGGGGGGCGGCAAATTTTTAGGGGCGGCATTAATATGAAATTGCGTTAAAAAAAGGTCATTCGAAAATTTTTTGGGGCGGCATTAAGGGTGGCAAAAGAAATTTTTTTTTGAAATTTCATCAATTAGGAAATAGGATTTAAAAAAAGCTCATTCAAAAACATTTTCAGCCCCGGGCGGCAATAGTTCTAGCTACGCCACTGCGTACATCCCTTTACCGCTATCAAAAATCTCATTTCCTCTACGTTTTCTTAATTACAAATTTAACCAGCAGGAAACTTCCTGATAAATTACGCTTTCCTGTATCGACGTTGGTTCCACAGAATCAAAGAATTTTGCATCAGAATTGTCTCTGTAAAATTCCCTCGTGGGACATTATTCTTGCTGGCTGCTGGAAGGAATGTTGGGGTTCGTCCCCGTAGAAATTTCCGTTTGAGTATCGCTAGGTTCCCGTGTCGGTAGCAATGTCTTTTTGGGGCTGGGACAACTTGCCGCTACCCACTCGCCGCCGTCAATTGAAAAGAGTTTGGATTTTATGATTAATAATTGAGTAGCTGGGCGGAAAATCATTTTGATAATAATATAGGATATGTCTCAAAAACAAACATTTTATAAATAAATTGCATTTTGTAGTAACGGTTAACCATTACATTCGTAGGTTAATGGTAGTAGTTGTTTGTTGGCATTGGGGTATAGTTTTAATTACTTGAAGTGCGCCTCAGCCTCATAGACCCACATTTTCAAAGATTCCGATTGAGGAATTCCGTAAACCTAGAGTGATATTTTTAATGAGTGGACTGTTTCAGCGATCCCGGTTAATTAGTTCCGTGCGTTAAAAATATTGCAACAACACTAAGAAGTACCTAAAAGATGAATTTTTCATCATGCATGCTTTCCATGCTTGTGGGGTACAACTTGACAGTGTTCGCTTCAACATCTTCAATGAAGACAAAATCCTGCGTATCGACGTTAGGATCGAAGTCCCACACGCGAAGAACAAGAAAGCCAATGTCACCGATATCATTTCTTCAAACAAAGGACAAAGCCATTGAAGTTATTGTTATATTTTTTATTGTTATACTGTCATTTATTTTTGTTGTTGTTATTGGTTATTATTGTTATGTTGAATATTTGTACTTATCATGTTATTTTGTTAAATAAATAAGAACGATAGCGGACGGTGTAGGCTTAGCCACGATCGGCTTAGCAAGTAAAGGAAGCTTGAATGCTAGCAGCACCCCTGGTGCTTCTTTTTATTTTCTACATAAAGTTTCGGGCTCAATTCCACTTCAGGGTATGAAATACCCCAAAATTCCCAAAGCCAGACTCGACATAACAGATGTAGGAGATAAGCGGGCTCTGTCCGCATCTGCTCCGCAGATTTTATAATAAGCTACCGATACAGCGTGTTTAATTAAAAAAGTGTTGAAAGATTGGATAATGCTAGCAATTATTTAAATTTTTGTAAGGTCCTGGAAATAAATGACATGAAACAGAAATTATTCAATGTAGCACTGGATATTGTTCTGAAGAGACGTCTTTTGACGTTTCTTATTTTAGAATTTTTGTTAATATAAATAAATAATAAAAAAAGGTATTTTAAACTAAAACGTTTCTTGATAATAAAATAAACAAATTATCTGTAGTAAAGTGAGTAATGTAAATGTTTTTGTTGAGATAATATTTGAATATTCAGCCTATTATATGTACCTACTTATTTGCTATTGATTTAAAAATATGCCGGAATTAAACTTAAACCTAAAAGTGCGAAAGCTGTAGAAGGAACTGAGTTACGCACTTAACTTGCTCAGGAGACCTTAGCCTTAGATTAAGGCTGGGAATCAAAATCGAATATAATCAACTAATCGAGTATTCGAATATGAATATTTTCTCAACGGTACTATTAAAATTATTCGAATATTCAGATTATTCGAATATTCAAATTACTCGAATATTCGAATAATCATTCGAATATTCAAATTATTCGAATGATTATTCGAATGATTATTCGAATATTCGAGTAATTTGAATATTCGATTAATCTGAATATTCAATTACTAGAATATTCAATTACTAGAATATTCAGATTAATATATTACGTAGAGAGCGGATTTATATGCATAACAGACCGACCTTGCAAACCTCATCATTGCCTAAATTAGTTATCGTTTATTCATATGACTTTTATAAATTATTAAAATTCTGTATTGGTAAAAAGATTCTTAGAAAAGATTAATATTTTAGGGCGTGCCATCTGTTGAAACATGTTTTCGCATCAAAATTTAAAGGCCCCTATTAAGAAAAATTTGTTACCAATAGAAAACGTTTATTAGCGTTAATACATTTTTCTTAACCAATTATTCATTATTATTAATATTAAAAATAAATTAATCAAATAAAACTAGTTTGAATAATTTAAATATTCGAATAATCGAATTTATTCAATTTAAATTAATTATCCGAATATTCGAATATTCAAATATCCGAATAATTATTCGAATATTCGAATATTAATCCGAATAATCTAAATATTCGAATAACCAAATATTCGAATAATTTGAATATTCGAATAATTTGAATATTCGAATAATTTGAATATTCTTGTGATTTTTTGAACGAATATTCGAATACAAAATTGTTAAAAATTCCCAGCCTTACCTTAGATGGACACCTAAAGTCGAAATCCTGGTGGACTCCAAATCAATAGCTTGAACTTGAGACGGCAGTGTTTAAGGATGTTTACGAATCATCTTTATTGAAATATTTGGACCTAGGGAGGTCGCGTTTTCAAATCAAAAATTACTACAGGGGGGAAGCCCCGGGATAAGGCTTGCCTGGTCTCGCACAGAGATTGGACTCGTAGAGGCACGTAGTTTCCGGAATGTTGGGCCAAAATGGTCCTATTATTGTAATGATTGTTTGCACATCAGTACGACTTGTCTGTCGGGATCCCTCCACCTAAGGCCATTATATGAATTTACAACTCATCAGTAATGTTAAATAGGCAATGTATATATTATGTATGGTTGATGGGTCGGACACTAAGTTGTCCGGATGGCGAGGGGTCCGGGGGTATATCTCCGAAATTTTCTTTGAAAATTAAGTGCAAAATGGATATTTTACGCCGCCACTGTAAATAGATAACTTGGTTCACCAGGAGGGATACCCCTAATAGCATGTAGTCTTGCGGCGGAGTTCTCGCATATTTACGAGGGCCTTGTCGTGGGATGGCATGCTGTTATGAAAAATAACAGAAATAATAGAAAAAACTACGAGAGAGGCGCCTTAAATAATTATCATCATCATTTTTGAAAGTGAGAACGATTGAACGCGAACAATTAAAATTTGTCAGTATTAGGAAACTATTTTTTCTAATTTTCTAATTTTTTAGATCTACCGGTCGAGCTTAGGTTAGTGTTAGGAAATTACATTTTTTTAAATTAAGACCGTTAAAAGCCGCTAAAAAGAGATCTACTGGCTAGCTACCCGTCTGTGGACGGACTTTATTCCAGCTTGTTGTTAATAAAAAAATATGAGTTTCGGTTAATAACAAAATCCTTCGATGAGGCCCGAGTTTTGAATGTCTAGATTCTAGAATATGATGTATAAATTTCATCTAAATTCATCGAGTGGTTTTTAAAATATTATGGACACCGTATCTGAAATCGTAGTATTGAAAAAAACGCGTTTAAAGTTTAAATTATTGACTGATGATCGACTGTGGTCGTCGTGTGCTTAAGTGGAACGCGCCCTAAGTATAACAGTAGCCATGCAAGAAAATTTCTATCACTCTGTTTATAATAATACATTTCATAACATTTATTTTATATTGTAGTAAATTATACTCAACTATTTATATACGTAGCTTTAAAAATATAAATAGTTGATTCATTTTAAAAATTTTGCCGCGGAAACAAAAAAAATGAATAAAGACGTTAATAATCAAATTTTCGGATAGGTGTCATTGCGTGTTTAAATTTTAATCTACAGAGGGAGTTTGTACAGCAGCGCAAAACGGCAGCGCCGATAATGCGATAATTTAACGATGGTAAATACAGGTAAATAGTGAGGCTTCGATGTGTGTTGATTTTACATTTTCAAAATAAAACGGAAATTATACAAATGAATATCAGTGAAAATGGCTGATGAACAGGTATGTGAAATTGTTTGAACGTTAAATCATCAAATGCCAACGGTTGACAGTTGTTTAGTTTCAATTTAATTTTAAGATCTGCACGAACTTTTGACTCAACATTCATACACTATAAAAATCACTCAACATGTCCATTATAAATTTGCACGTTTTATTTAATAATAACTTTTTCATTTCATTATGACTTAACCACATTAATTACTCTATTTACTCGCCAATAATTGACACCATTGATTTAATTGCATTATCAAATTTACTTCAAAATTGTGTGCTTACCGTTTTTTCTAACGCCAATTTGAATTTGTAGGAAATTTGTCAGTTAGAATTGCTTTGCAAGCAACTTTACGAATCTCAAGATACCACTGCACGAGCTGATGCCGAAAAGGCTTTGGTTGTATTCCAAGAAGGGGCCGAAGCACTTTCCAAATGCCAGTTATTGTTAGAACGTGGAGATTCTTGTTATGCCCAATTGCTTGCTGCAACAACCCTTACGAAATTGGTATCACGTAATGCACAAGCTTTAAGTTTACATCAAAGAGTCGACATTAGAAATTATGTTTTAAATTATTTAGCTACCAGACCTAAGTTACCAAATTTTGTGGTTCAAGCATTAGTGACATTGTTTGCAAGAATTACTAAACTTGGTTGGTTTGATAGTCACAAAGACGAATTTGTATTTAGAGACGTTGTTAACGATATTAGTAAATTTCTTCAGGTGAGTTTTTTGCTTTCTATTTACTTTATTTTTACTTACTCTCTTAATAAAAAAATTGAGCATTTTCAATACTATACGAAAAGATATTCCATCTAGTACGTAGAAGGGGGTAAAAATAAGCACAGTTATTGTATAAAAAGGTCACAAGGTGAAACTTAAAATTTAATTTGCAAATTGTAAGATTATGATCTGACTTGTAAATAAAATTGTAAATGTGTTTGTTTTTAAAATGAAGGAAGTCGCCCCTGTTGTTATTATACTATCCCAGGGTTGGTTGTGGTGCTCGAATAAAATGTGAACACATAAGTTCAAAATAGTAAACAAATATTGCAATTTAAGCCATTAATCAAGGGATTAATATAAAATCAGAAATAATTGGTGCTAAAGCAACTAATTGGGATCATATAAAATCTTGGTGATAATTAAGTATTATAATAAGCAATTTTTTCTGAAAAATATTTGTAATATTTTTACTTATTTTTGGGGCTGTAAATAAATATTTTACAGTTCAAAACTACAATTTTATGCTTCATTTTAACATGAATTATGTATATCAACTTAAAAGCAAATTTGAAATTGTTTACATACTTTTAACAAATATTTGTGTAAATTTGTTGTGAATTAATGATTTATATTATGTAAAACGAGAAAATTTTCGGAATAGCATAAATTTATAGTATAAAAATTAGATTTGATAGTTGATATTTTTTAAGCACAATTTCTAGAGCAGTGGTCTCCAAATTTTCGACCTAGTGGACCACTTAACTTACAGTTGTGGATCCCTAAATTTGATAAATAGTTTTTAAAATTGGACTGGTGGATATAAAAACGTTAATTTGACATTTCGGGGGAAGGGGGTTATGGTTTATTCTAAAAAATGCCAATGTGAAAATTGTATCAATGTGGCTGTGTAATCTAAAATCCCCGCATTTTTTGTAGGTAAATCCGGTTTCAGTTATATTTACTGAATTTTATTAACATACATGTTATAGTTAATGATGTTGATAAGAAATTTCCAAAAAATTAACCTCCAGGATCGAGCCGTTTACGAGTTGTACGCAATTTATGTTCAGATATACTTAATTCAATCTAGTATATCTTTGAAACAATTGATTCCACAAGAAAAGTGTAGAATCCTTTTTTATGTAGAATTTTATAAACTAAAATTTCTCTTATAATAACTGTTTTCCTCAAAAATGATCATTTTCGAGATATTTTCGAAAAACTATAATTAACCCCCTAAAAATAACCATGATTTAAATTAAATATATTTTTTTGAATATGCTTAGTGCATCAAAATAACGGTCCCCATAAAAATTCTGCTGTGATGTTCTAAGTATAACTTAAAAAGTACCCCTAATTTGAACCATAGGTTTTCTTTTTTCAAGGGGTGAATTATAGTTTTTCGCAAATATTGCAAAAGGATCCTATACTTTTTTCTCATAGAATCAATCGTTTTAAAGATTTATATGTGAACATAAATAGCGTACAACTCGTAAACGGCTCGATGCCGGAGATCAATAATTCTTTGACAACTTCTTATGAACGTCATCAACAATAACATTTATAAAATTCAGCAAATTTAACAGAAATCAGATTTTCAGACAGGAGCTTGCGCGACAAATGTGGAGGGAGAACGCTTGACACCCAATTCCACCAATTGACACAAACATAGAACCGAAATGACGAATATTCGTTTCTGCACATTAACCACTCCCAACCACTATGTATAAAATTACCTCTAACTATTGAATTTTAATTGCCAGGGTAGTTATCAGCTCAATTTTAACAAATCCCCCGCATTTAGCGGGTACTTATCGTTTCGAATAACGTTGCCATATAAAATTTGTTTGGAGTAGTCCACGATCGACGGTCATTGCCTTGCAGCTAACGCAGTTGGATCTCTCTTTTTTTTCGGCAAATTTAAGCCAAAAATACACCTAAGCAATGATTTTAACTCGATGTTAACACTACCATGGTGCAAACACCACTGCTGCTCTCGCGATCTAATGTCACGCCTAGCAACTAGCCCAAGTAACTTTGCACGTATTGGTAACAGAATGTAGTCATTAGAGTCGCTTTTTGTGTAAAATTGCAAACTTTAATAGTATATTACTGGCCAAGACTCGAAAATTGCTCGTTACTGGACGCACAGCTATATTGAAAAGCGAGCGTAAGCGAGCTTTTTAAAGCTGTAAGTCCAGCAAAGAAGAATTTTTCAAGTAGAGATAAGTATAGGTACTATTTTATCGGGAAACAAAAAAATTAAAGGTTAGGGAGTTTGAATCTAATAGTGGAAGGTTTCAATCTTGCGGATAAAAGGATACGTTTAGGATTCGATAATTGGGGTTAAGTATGAGAGGTTGGGCTTAGGAATCGATGGTGAATTTGGTCAGCACCATTTGCATGTGATTAGAGCTCATAGTGGTTCTTGCTATTTCATTGATAATGAAGGCTAATTGGTCAACTGTGACTTTATATTTGTTGTTTGAAGGGGTCGCGCGGGCGTATTTTTGGGATTTCTTTGGACGTGCAGTCAGGCTGGCGGTTTGGACGGGTTACATCTACATTATGATATTTGGCTGTTGGCAAACTAGGTTTCGCGCCGGGGAGCACATTTTTGGCTAAGACCTACAACCCTGGTAGCTAGTGTGTTTACACACCTATATGTGTTTACCCTTTTAAATGGTCTAACGCTAAGGTGTTTACCACCACAATACGTGCAAATTGGATCCCCATTTGAGTCTTTTGTGCACTCAGAAGTTTTGTTTTTTATCAAAAAGAAGTTCCTAATAAATATGTAAATTTGAAAAAATTGTTAATGAGTAATGACCATTAGTGAGTATCAAAATAATATTCGTGGCTATTGAGGCCAAAATTCGACGTGAGGTCGATTTGATGTATAATGCTCCATAATATCTGTCTGTCTTTCTATCTGTTAGTAACACAAAGTAGGACACAAATTGAGTAGCATTAATATTAATGCAGTAAAAACAATTTGTTCAAATTTGATAGTTTTATTTTTGTATAGAAATATAGGATTAAGGTATAATAACTGAAAGCGTAAACAAAAATGAATCAATTCGACCAAGAGGCTTGGAACAACAGTGGTGATATGATGTTCTTTAGCTCCTTTTTTAGATTGGCTTTATTCTTCCTGTTTAATCGTGTTTTTAATCTCCAGGACAGTCAGCATACGGCCTTTGCGTACAGTAATTCTATATAAAATTACTTTTACTTATTTTATTTGTAGTTTTGTCCACCTGATAATGAAGTGGTTAATCCCTCCGCAACAATATTGTCGTATTTCAACAAATACCTAAGCCTGGGCAAATATTAGCCGATACAGAAAAAGTATCCTTAAGGTTCTTAAAATTTTCCCAGGCCAAACCGCCCCATTGACTACTTATACCACAGTAAAGAATGTGAATGTAGAATGCACACTATAGGCTGTAGGGGTAGTGAAAATATTTACAAGGAGGACTCAAAATTGAATTGCACTTGGGGCATCTTAAGTGCTAAATCCGCCACTGCTGAGGACTAATATCAAATACCCTTTGGTGGTGTTGATAAATTACTATCTGGAGTATCTGCGTATTGTCTTGATATGTCTTTGTACTGAAGCTTAAAATAATTATCCACTTAAAACAATGATGTGGTCACAATTCATTGTCTACCTGCTAGACCAATGAAACGTTGATTACAATCAAAAGATCTCCAATTTCTTAAAGATTTTTAAAAAAATTATTTTTATTTTCAGCGTTCAGTAGATCATTGCATGATTGGCGTACAATTATTATCACAACTGACGTGCGAAATGAATCAAATATCAGAAATAGAAGCAAATAGATCCTTAACAAAGCATCGGAAAATAGCATCATCGTTTAGAGATACGCAATTATTTGAAATATTCAGATTATCATATTCACTATTGGGAACGGCGAGTGAAAATTGCAAAAATTTAAACTTCAACGATGAAAGTCAACATGGTTTAATGACTCATTTATTACGTCTAGCTCAGAATTGTTTAACGTTTGATTTTATTGGCACATCAACGGACGAATCATCGGATGATTTATGTACAGTTCAAATACCCACAAGTTGGAGACCTGCGTTTTTAGATTTTACTACTTTGAAGTTATTTTTTGATTTATATCATTCCTTACCTAGCACGTTATCGTCACTTGCATTATCTTGCTTGGTGCAAATTGCTTCTGTTAGGCGATCGCTGTTCAGTAATACTGAAAGGGCGAAATTTTTAACTCATTTAGTCAACGGCGTTAAACATATTTTACAAAATCCGCAAGGGTTGAGTGATTCAGCGAATTATCACGAATTTTGTCGGTTACTGGCAAGGCTAAAGTCAAATTATCAATTAGGCGAGTTGGTTATGGTCGATAATTATCCAGAATCGATACAACTGATCGCTAAATTTACAGTACAAAGTTTGCAGGTGAGTTTTTTTATTTGTTTTATCTTTGCAAGTTAAAATATATTTTGGATATTGTATAATGTCACTAAAGGTTAAGGAGGATCAAAAGAGTTGAATAACTGAAACTTCATAAATATTTATGAGAGTTACATTTTATTTTTAAATTTTTTTATCGATGCTATTTATTACTTTTGACTTGAAATATGCTAATGCTTAAAATTTGTAAATAAAATACTTACATTTATAATAGGTAGGTACTCAAAACTGATCAAATATTAGTCTCGCTTATTTTATTAAAGATCTCTTCAATAATTTTCAATAGTAATATACTATTGATAATAAGATCTCATTTTGAGATCAATGGGCGCAGTTTTATATAGATAATGAACTACATTTGACTGAATTATTGATGTTTTTAATCAAAATATAGTTTCCTCATAATTCAATCTTAAAAGTTCTACAAATTCAAATTTTTAAATTATTCTTTAGGTTACCTTCACGATTTTTAGATCTGTTGAGAATCTTCAAAAACTTTGGAGCTACTAATCTAAAACTTGCTAACCTGAAATTATCATTTTTTTAAAATTTAGATTTTAATATTTTTGACCGTAGGGAATAGATCATTTGGCTGAAGTTACTAAATATTTCGGACTACTACAAAAGTAGAATAGTATATTATGCTATATGGGAGCACTGAATATTGAATTGATATTTTTTCCAGAACAATGAAAGTTACCTTTGCTCCCAAAACGCATATTATCATATTTTGAAATAAAAAGCGAGTTTTGTAATTTGTTCCTGCTTCTATTAGGCGGAACACCCTACTTTACTCCCGCTTGTAGGTTTTATGGCGCTCAGAGAACAGAGAGAGAACAAAGTGACCTATTTGTATATAGAAATGGTGAAAACTATTACATCTGGTGCTAACTTATAGGAGAATATTATGGCAAATTAGTTTTTTTAAGAATCCTGCTTCCCATTTTAATTTTATAATACTTAGGTGTTTAATTTGTTTTCATAGCAGGTTTCATTTTTTTGGATATCTCTTATTTCTTATTAATAATTAAAAAGCAAATTTTTAATGTTAGGTATCTTCAGACGTAAAAAATGATCTCTTTTGATTGATATCATTTTCATTCTTATTCATTACAATGGAAAGCATGAATCTTAAAAAAAATATTTTGTCATGTTGTTCTCGAATATTTGGCTGTAAGTTGTGTCACCCAGTATATAAAAATATTGAATGTTTTGCTTTGTTTGACGTCCTTAAATAAAAATTAATACAAATAGAAAAAAAGGTATAAAGCATATTAAATGTAGATTTTGTCCATTATACTTTCAACTTGGCCAAGTATTGTAAAAAAATTACATGATATCAATAATGTATTGCATGTGTGGAAATTACGGATTTCTAGCAGTTATGCTTATCACGAAAATTAATAGCATCGTAGAAAAAATCTGTCTAATACAGGGTGTCCCCGCACTCACTTTACATAACTTAGGTGGTGATAAAGGACACTTTTCTAAGAACAATATTTAACAAAAATTTTTTTCTAAATTCAAACCCTCGAGAGTTAGGCCTCTTTAAAGCATTTTTTTTAATTTCCACCTTCACGTGGCCATAGCCCCGAAAATAATGATTTTTCAGTAAAAATGGTTTAGTGCTTTTTAAAAGAGCGTGAAATAATCTACAAACTAGGTTTACACCTTTTATTGTCTAAAATCAACGGCTTTCGAGTTATGAATTAAAGTAAGCTAAAAAATGTCGAAAAATTTGAGCTTTTCTATTTTTTGGTTTTTTTCAAAACCCTGTATCTTTTAAACGAAACATTTTACAAAAAATCTGACGCCCCATTCCGGATAGGAAATTTAACGGACTATAACTTTTGTCTAGTAAAAATTTTTGAAAAACCAATCCATTTCACAGAAAATCAGAAAGTAACAAACAAGGCAGCTACAAAACATAAAATTAAATACACAAAATTTTTATTTTTTTTTGAAAAATTATTTTATTAATAAATTTTAAATTATTACATTAATAAAGTAATTGTTGAAAATGACCACCCTAATTTTCAATACACAGCCGTGATTGTTTTAAAAGATGTTTGTCGAAAAAAATCGATTTTTTGACACTTTTAATCGCAGAAATTCGAATTTTTGACACTTTTCACACTCACCGATTGACCAAAATTGGCCTCGTGATTGACCGGTCAATCCCTCGACCTTGTTGACCACCCCTGCTATAATGGCTCTTAACAAAACAGGAAATTTTATAAATAATACTATAAAGCATATTTTAAAACGAGCACGACTGTGTATTGAAAATGAGGGTGGTCATTTTCAACATTTACTTAAATAATCTAATAGTTTAAAATCAATTAATAAAATAATTTTTCAAAAAAAATAAAAATTTTGTGAATTTAATTTTTTGTTTTGTGGCTGCCTTGTTTATTATTTTCTGATTTTCTGTGCGGAATTTCCTATCCGGAATGGGGCGTCAGATTTTTTGTAAAATGTTTCGTTTAAAAGATACAGGGTTTTGAAAAAAACCAAAAAATAGAAAAGCTCAAATTTTTCGACATTTTTTAGCTTACTTTAATTCATAACTCGAAAGCCGTTGATTTTAGACAATAAAAGGTGTAAACCTAGTTTGTAGATTATTTCACGCTCTTTTAAAAAGCACTAAACCATTTTTACTGAAAAATCATTATTTTCGGGGCTATGGCCACGTTAAGGTGGAAATTAAAAAAAATGCTTCAAAGAGGCCTAACTATCGAGGGTTTGAATTTAGAAAAAAAAATTTGTTAAATATTGTTCTTAGAAAAGTGTCCTCTATCACCACCTAAGTTATGTAAAGTGAGTGTGGGGACACCCTGTATAATTATAAATGCGAACACACGTAAAATACAATCACATAATATATCAAAAGCTTTTGTGCTTTTGTTTTATTTTAACAAATAATAATTACTATTTTAATAATATAATAGTCTTCTTCTTCTTCCTTTCAAGGTATAGGCAATGTTTGCCTGTTCCGACTTCATAAATTGCGCCATCGTTTTCTTGGGCGGCCGACATCTCTTCTCCCTTTCGGGTTATACGAGAGGATTTTCTTTGGGATTCTACCGTTCTCCATTTTATTGACATGTTGTTTCCAGTTTTCTCTATATTCCGAGATCTTCTGGTTAATGGAAAAGATATGCAATTCCTTTCGAATGTCTTTGTTTTTTAGTCGATCCATTCTTGTGCAGCCTTTAGTTTCATAATAGTTTCATAATAAATCAAAATTTAAGGACCCGTTCTATCATTTAGAGTACAACTTTTTCAATAGGTTGTAACTTTAATTGGTTGGAAAGAATGAAAGAAAAATTTCATTGGTTTCATTGGTCTTTTGAAGTCATTCAAATTATGGTCGAAACAAAACTTCATTTGCAGCAATGAAAATACTTAATTTATACATTTTTAATGCGGCATATTAAAGATTGCTATTTTAACTGTGTGATGACATTTTAAATTTTAATTAATTGTGTGTTTTTGATACAAAATTGCTAATTAACATAATTAAAATTTTAATCCGTTATCAAATCCAATTAAAAATTATATCATGACCTTCGGAAAATTCTCCTCTTTCCATTAAAAAAACTTCATTGCTGTATCTACAACCAATTTTGAGCTGTAAATGAAGTTTTGGAACAGTCTTTAAAATCGCAACTTAAAATTTGAGAAGCTAAACAAAATATATTTCAATTAAAACATTTTTTTATTTTATTAACTATCTTTGTGGTATATCTGCAATAGTTGTTCTACCTTTGACCTCGTTCTGGGAGAAATTACCACCAATTAAGGTACTCTAGGCGGGGTGCAGTGCAGGGAGCCGTGGGCTCCCTAAAATCTTACGGTCATGCAAGCGAAATCGTAATTGATCTTTTGCAATTTTAATCCTCAATTTTCTTGCAAGTAAAGCAGTCCCGAACTTTTAGAAATGTATCAGTCACTAAGAACTCTTTGCTGACTAATGTTTTTTGCTTCTAGCTGGAGCAGGAACACAAGAAAATGTACCGCTTCAAATTAGTTTTAGATTTATAATTACATTTTCTACGAAATCTTTATGTTTATTATATTTCTTGTGAAGTGCGAGGCCGAAGGCCGAGTTATGTTATGCGACATAGAAAGTGCGAAGGCCGTAGGCCGAGTTATGTTTTGTGTAACTAGATGAAAGAGTGGTTGTTTTTCGGTGCACACGATTACTAACAAAATAACATAGATTCAACTTCAACATCCTTTCATAATAAATTGCATTTGTTCAGTAAAATTCAATTTTTTGAATGGACAACAGGAATTTCGTTAATCCATTCATGCACGCATGGTAAAGAAAATGTAGCCTTCCGTGGCTGGTGCAGTCGAGTTGGTAAAGGGGCTATATTACGAACCTCTTAAACAAAAATTTTTATTTTAAGAAGTCTGTGGTTCTGATTCGCTTTTCCCATAAGAAATACATGGGGCCATTTTGAGCTGCTTTGCCTTATCTAGCATAAGTACTTTTTCTTTTTAATTAATTTTGTAAAATGATTTTAAAAAGCTTGTGATAATAATAATTATGTAATTGTTTTTGTCGTAATTCGCATTTATTTACATATATTTTGGTCCTCTATCATGATAAAATGGCTAGAATAATCTAAATCCATTACGCTTACAAGTGCTCAGCCACACAAAGTAAATTTTGGTGATAAGTGACTTAACATTACGAATTTCATTTAAGTAATTCAATATTATTCCTAATATAATTTGCTTTCACTTTAGATGTGGCAGTTTGCACCCAATAGTGTCCATTATTTATTAAGTTTGTGGCAAAGAATGGTAGCTTCAGTTCCATATGTAAAGGCAACCGAACCTCACTTACTGGAAACCTATACTCCTGAAGTTACAAGTGCATATGTAACATCCAGACTAGAATCAGTGGCGGTTGTGGTTAGGGAAGGTTTAGAAGATCCCATCGATGATTTGGGTATGGTACAACAGCAATTGGAACAATTATCTGTGATCGGTCGTTGTGAATATCAAAAAACTTGTGCTTTGTTAGTGCAATTATTTGATGCATCTGCTAGAACGTATCAAGAATTAATTAGTAATCCGAGTACGCAACAAATAGAAATAACCATTCAAGAAGGCGAGTTTACATTTAGTTGTTATTTTAACAAAGACTCTAAACTTTGTTTTAGGTCGTCTAACGTGGTTAGTGTATATAATTGGGTCAGCTATTGGTGGTAGAGTTTCATTTAACAGTAACGAAGATCACGATGCCATGGATGGAGAATTAGTTTGTCGAGTGTTACAACTTATGAATTTAACTGATTCGCGGCTGCCTCAAGGTGGTTGCGAAAAGTTAGATCTTGCCATGCTTAGTTTCTTTGAACAGTTTCGCAAAATTTACGTGGGCGATCAAGTTCAAAAAAATTCTAAAGTCTATCGACGGCTTTCAGAAGTTTTAGGCTTGAACGAAGAGGCCACAGTTTTAAGTGTGTTTATTAGGAAAATGTAGGTGGTTTCTGGAAACCCTTTCTGTTGGTGATTATTTTTTCTTGTTTATAGAATTACAAATTTAAAATACTGGGGTCACAGTGAGCACGTCATCAGCAAAACTCTTCAACTTCTAAATGATTTGTCGGTTGGTTATAGTTGCGTGAGAAAGTTGGTTAAATTAGAAGAGGTTCAATTTATGTTGAACAATCACACTAGCGAACATTTTCCATTCTTAGGCAACGCTATCGCCGTTACCGAAATGCGATGCCGATCCATGTTTTATACTTCGTTGGGGAGATTGTTGATGGTGGATTTGGGCGAAGATGAGGACAGGTTTCACACATTCATGTTACCATTGACGGCTTCATTTAGTAATATCGGTACCATGATGGGTGCTGCAGAAAGTCCGTTGTTTGCAAGTGATGAAGCTAAGAAAGCAATTATTGGGCTATCCAGAGATTTGAGAGGATTAGCATTTGCTTTTAATACCAAAACTGCCTATATGATGCTATTTGATTGGATATATCCAAGTTACACTCCAATATTGTTACGAGCAATCGAATTATGGTATCACGAACCTCAAGTGACCACTCCCGTTTTAAAATTATTTGCCGAATTGGTTCAAAATAGATCACAGCGATTGCAATTTGATGTTTCATCGCCCAATGGAATTTTATTATTTCGTGAAGCTAGCAAAATTATTTGTACTTATGGTAAATTTTACATTATTTTTTTGTTCTTGTTTCTATTTTTATAATTTCTGTTTGCAGGTAGCAGAATATTAAACGTAGAAGTTCCTAAAGAACAGGCTTATCCATTAAAATTAAAAGGGATTGCTATTTCTTTTTCAATGTTGAAAGCAGCACTGTGTGGCAGTTATGTTAATTTCGGAGTGTTTAGATTATATGGAGACGAAGCTTTGGATAATGCTCTCAACATTTTTGTTAAATTATTACTGTCGATACCACAGTCTGATTTATTGGTACGATAGTTAAGGGTGAAATCAACGCCTTTACTAACAATTTTATTATTTTAGGATTATCCAAAATTATCGCAAGCATATTATGTACTCCTGGAGTGTTTAGCACAAGACCACATGGGTTTCCTAGCGACGTTGGAGCCAAACGTATTTTTATATATTCTGTCGTCAATATCGGAGGGTCTAATTGCCTTAGGTGGGCAGATCAATCACTTTTCAGGTTTGTACACTTAAGCGACATGCATCACTTGCAAATCATGCAATTTTAGACTTTTTGTGCATTGTTAATCAATCAACTTTTGAGATAGTTGACATGAACTTTTTTTAATTCAAATTTAAGCTTTTTAATATTTTTGGATTTGTAGCTGAGCGTGTCTCTTAACTGTACATAATTTGCTTTCATTTAATTGTTTAAATGTGAAATGTTGAGTGTTCAAACTCTCATATTTTAATTTTTTTATTTATCAATTTTTTAAATTAAAATTGTACCCTCAACATATCACATTTTAGGACATAGGAGCATATGAGTAAACTTTTAGTTCCCTACTAATTTATCTGATGGATTAAATCCATTTCTTCATTGAGATTTCCTACACAAGAAACTTCTTTTACCCCCCCCCCACTAACAGTAAATTCCTTTTTAACGTTCTTAATATTATCTTAATAACGCAATTTTGAGGTTACAGTACAGCCAAGGTTGCCAGATAGGTTTACTTTTATAAAACCGTTGCGATAGATTTAGAACTTTTAAGGAGGTTATAGACACTTTGTGGCTCACCCCAAATCAAATAATGTTAAGACCGAGGGGTAATTCACTAAGGTCTAAACCGTACAATGGATTCAAATCTCTAAAGATTGCACAGAGATTTTAAAAGATTTTTGAGATTGTCGAAAGATTTAACAAGATTTTATAGATTATAATCTGGATTTTTCCTGACAACAATGCTTAAATTTTTGGGATTGCTTCGAAGATTTTAAAAATTTTTCTGAGATTTTACAGATTTTTATTAAGATTATGAAGATTGTGCGGGATTTTACTGCTTTTATAAAGATTGTAGAAATTATATAGATTGAAACAAGGATCGGTAAGATTTCTACTGGATTGTAAAATCTATGCGATTTTTAGTGAAGATTTTATAGATTATAATCTGGATTTTGCCTTGGTGTACAACAGATTTTTGTAGTAATTTACCCCGGTTGAAACTAGTAAAAAAACATTGTAAAGTTATTCGGAAATCTTTGGGGGAGAGGGGCCTGTTTTTTCAATTTTTCTTATTTTTGTGTAAAATCGTTAGATATATCTATAATCATTGTTCTAATTTCATTTTTTACCATGTTCTGAGCGTTTGAAATTTACGAGAACTCCGAGCAAGTTACGTGCTGTAAAATTTTGTTTAACATTTTCTAACCAGTCGAGAAAACAATGTACGGTCACGTTCGTGCGCAATAGGTAAAAATCGTGCGCAATAGAAAATTTTTAAAAGCTCTTATTGTGGGTGGACTTCTTTGAGGCCATTTTTAACCAACTTCCCGACGTCCTAGAGAGCTAGAATTTGGTACACAGCTTTCACTTGCAGCGAATTTTCATATTTTAATTTTAGTTTTCTAAAATTCTGAAAATCTAAAAATAATACAGCGCATGCATCGCTGCGCGTTGAACAGTTTTATCATATAGGGTGGAAAGTAACAGTTATATAAATCCTATTTTTAGGGACCGCATTCAGGGTTAAGCTTTTCGCTTTAATGTGCTAAACCTCGCAATTTCGGAATTGTGAGGATTCTGGATGCACATTGGCGCAACTAGGGGGGGGGGGGCTGGCAAAATATCCCAATTTTTCGTTATTTTTACCCCCTCCTTAAAAAAATTGTTTGAAAATATTTTTTTAGCCCCCCCCAAACTTTTGACCCTAGTTGCGCCAATGTGGATGCACATAATTATAAGATATTAAAGTTTATATTAAATAAGAAAATGGGCGGAGCCAATTTTTTGCGCAGTAGGTGTGGAGGGAGAACGTGCCAGTGCATCGTGTAAACGGACCAGGCGGATATTCGTTTCTACACATTAGCTCCGCCCATTATTCTTATTTGATATAAACTCTACAATACATCAAATAGGACATTTTCTTTAACGATGAAAGATACTTGATATCTTTTTTCATTTGTACGGTTGTGTTCTATAATGTTAGAACGATATCAATATAACCAACAAATTTTAAATAGACAGTAACTGTGTTTTGTTTGCCAACAGTTGTTTTGTAAAATGTTTGTAATTGCGTAGGTACTAAGACCCCACCTTGTTCAAAAGCAATTTTGAATAAATAATTAGATTTATTACATTTCTGCCATATTAAATTTGAAAAAATTAGATATTTGTATAACTTGTTAAATTTTAATTTACAGATACTATGGTCTGTACGGGATGCTGTGCAACGTTAGATCATATTGTAACATATTTATTTAAGCAGTTGACACAAAAAGGTACAAAATACTTTCTAACTTAATTGCTTTAGTTAAAAAACTAATTTTAGTATTTCCTGGTAAAAAAGCGCGCGTAGGAATGACGCCGTCTAGCGATATGTTCCTTAAAGTGATGGAAGTACATCCGGAAATATTTCAGCAAATATTAAGTACGGTGCTGAACATAATTATGTTTGAAGACTGTAGAAACCAGTGGTCCATGTCGAGACCATTGTTGGGACTAATTTTATTAAACGAAGATTATTTTAATCAATTGCGAGAGAATATTATACGAAGTCAGCCTCACGATAAGCAAGTCCCAATGGCGCAGTGGTTCGAAAATCTTATGATTGGTATCGAAAGAAATTTACTTGCCAAAAATAGAGATAGGTAAGGGAGTTGCGAGTTTGAGGAATGAAGGTTTTTTTTTTCAATTTTGTATTGTTTTAGGTTTACACAAAATCTTTCTATGTTTAGAAGGGATATAAATGATTCTCTTAAGGGACCCAACGTAAATACATCGGTAGTCAGTGATATGATGACTTCATAGTGACACAACTTGGACGGTTATTGAATGTAAAGTGTACGAATTGTGAAATTTTATAAAAGGGAGAAGAATTTTTAAATTTATGCCGGACATTTATTTTTATGGTAAAAATGTTTACAAAATAAATTAATAATTATGTTAATTTTTTAATTCTTTTTAAATAAATGTCCAGTATTGATTTATTGGACTTTTAAAAAAAAGTGAATTGGTGATAAAGTGAGAGAGCTTTGTGTTTTTAATTGAGTAAACTGAATTAATAATTTATCGGATTTTTTTAATGTAAATATTGTAATTTATACGTCAACCACCACACATTTTTGTTGTCCAATTAGAAAATTTCCACTCGCCATTTATTTGTTACATGATGAAAAAAGAGGAAAAATTGGAAATTTTAAATATTATGAAAGATGCAAAATAAAATTGTTTGTTGCCGAAAAAAAGATAGATGAATAAAATTTGTTATAATATTTTACATTTTTATGAAATGCTATGGTAGACTAATAATTTCATATTTTTTTATACAAACTAAAAAAATCTTTCATGTAATTGATAAATTCACTGAAGTATGGTATTGATGCGTTTCAAATTGAGTGCTTCAATGAAACCCCTCAAAAATCCTCTTGTGTGCTTGGGTATTTTAGCTGCTTCATTAGGTTTCTCGCTCAGTCACCCATTGAAGTGCGAGCTGTTAGCAGCTTTGGTTGACTTTCGCGTTTCGATTTTTCACGTAAGATCCGCCCAGTTCTTGGAAGCGTACCTCATTCTGTTAACGGTCCATGCACTAGAAAGATTTATGAAGGGGCAGGGCCTATCTCAGTTGTCATTTAGATGTGAAACTTGTCACATCACACTAAATTGATTTTGAATTGCATTTCGTTAATTACAGCGGAATTTTAACATGGACCTTTTTTGGGGTCATACTTGTAATTTATAAAAAGATGTACGGAATTAAATTTGGATTATTTTTCCAATGCGAGTGTTTTTTAGATGAAAAGAAATAAATATATACTAAAGTACAAGTACAAATTGTTAATAATAACGACAGGATATGGTAAACAAAATCAACTTTGACAGTTGAGGTAAAGGATGTGTGGCATCATGGTGGCATTCATAGACAGTATGTCCAGTTTTTTTTTCCAGTGGTCGCCAGATTAATTAATAGATGTCACCCAAATATCTCCAACAAAAGAAATGCCAGCACGGGGTCCTCTTTTTGAATGACCTTTTGTTTTAGTATACCTTTTCCTGCCCTGTGTTCGGTAATGTAATGAAAAATACAATAAGTTTCTTTTATTTTTATTAATTTGGAATTGAGGTACATGGAACCGTCACATCAATATCTTCAAAAATGTCGATCACAATATCATCTGCTTCATGATCTTCAATCTGGGGTTGCAGCATTTCTATTCCATACATTGTCGCAGTGTTAAATTTATTCAACATTGAACTCACTTGGAAATTTTTATACCATATTTATTTATATACCGTTAGCCGTTAGATGGTAATTTTTTCCACTAAAGCAACTTCCAAAGTCAGATCTAGCGGAAAAACCGCTAAATTTATAACACTGGTTGAAACTGGTTGTTCCTCAAACTGTACTCCAGTGGTTCTCAAAGTGGGCGATTTCTAGTCCTCGGGGCGATCGTGGACATGAAATAATTTGGGGGGTAGGGGGTACAGGAGACGACCACCGCTAGCGTGCTATGGTGACCTTAACTATCGTGGCCCCTGGACATGCTTCATAGATGCTGCTTCTAAAATATTTCAGTAGTAGAGTGAATTTTGTCCTTGTGGTTGGCACGTGACTCTGGCTTGCGCGGCAAATGTGGAGGGAGAACGCTTGACACCCAATTCCACCAATTGACACAAACATAGAACCGAAATGACTAATATTCGTTTTTGAACATTCCTCACTCCCAACCACAAAGGAAAAAATTCACTCTAGTACTGTAACGTAGCATCTGCAAAGCAGATGCGGGCGAAACCCGTTTATTATCTCCTTCATCGCAGCCGAAGTCAGTAGCGTTATTGGATAAATACATATAATACATATCGTCGTTGCGCCTTCAAAACCCGACATGTGCACATTTTGAGCAAAATGCGTTAAGTACAGATTTCGATCGCAACTTAAATCAGATATGTGCACTAAATTTATTAATAAAACAAATTATAAGATTCATATAATTTCGTTTTTTATTAAATTGTCAATTAGGCCGTATAAAACGTAAAATTAAATACGTGGAGTCTGTTCTTCAAACAGAAACAAAACAAATCAGTTTAAACCTTCTCCTGAACAATTTACTAAAATGCACATGTCGGGTTTTGAAGGCGCAACGACGATATTACATATTAAGAGGGGCATTTAAATTTTGATGCGAAAACATGTTTCAAAAGATGGCGCGCCCTAAAATATTAATCTATTCTAAGAATCTTTTCACCAATACAGAATTCTAATAATTTATAAAAGTTATATGAATAAACAATAACTAATTTAGGGAATGAGGAAGTTTGAGCTTTCAAAGTTAAATATTTTTAAAAATATTCAATATTTTCAAATATGAATATCTTTTTGAAATATACTTGTAAATATTCAACATTGGAAGCTCAAACTTCCTCATTCCCTAAATTAGTTATCGTTTATTCACGGTACGCGACAACTCGGCGACGGTCAACTCGGCGACGCGTCAACTCGGCGACGGTCAACTTGGCGATCGGTCAGCTCGGTGACGGGTCAACTCGGCGACGGGTCAATTCGGCGATCGGTCAACTCGACGACGATTCGCCCAACGGCAGGAGAAGTAATCATAGGCGCCGACTTTAGAAAAATCTGTCGGGTGCTTGGGTAAATTGGAAAAAGAATGCGAGCGAAGCGAGGAGCGCCGAAGGCGCGCGCCGCAGGCGAAAATTCTTTGGAGAAATGGGCGTGGTCACCTTTTTTTTGAGTATTTTTATATCTACGTAAACAAATTTAGAGAAGACCTAAAAAATATTTGCCACAATTATAGGTTGGATATTAATACTCGAAGTATCCACTTGTGCAGTCAACTCAAGTCGGTAATTGATATACACATGCCAATCCAAGAAAAACGTATGTATAATTATGGGAACTATTGGTTCAATGGAAAGATTCTAAAAGCAATAAAAGAAAGGGATGCAAGTCATAAAAGATTTAAACTTCAAAGAAGTGAAGAAAATTGGAATGTGTATAAAACAAATAGGAACGAGGTAGTAAGAATGATTAGGAGAGCAAAGACTGAATATTATGAAACAGCAATAGATGAATGTCGATATGATACGTGTAGAATGTGGAAAACATTAAAAACATTAATATCATCAAAGAAGCAGGAAGATCAAGCTAACGAAATAAAATTTCAAGGTAAAACAGTGTCCGGTAACATTAATATTGCAGTAGAATTTAACAACTATTTTGTAAAGAGTATTGAAGAAATTGTAGATTCAATACCCAAAGTAGATATAATATTGAGTAGGCAACAAACGATGCCAGGATTTAAAGATTTTAAATTATTGAATAAAGACCAATTATATGAAATCGTAATAAAAATGAAAAACAAATCAAGCCCAGATGACATCGATCTGGAATTTTTGAAAATATTCTGGGAGGAAGTGAGTGATCCATTGTTGAATATTATTAATACCTCGTTGGAAACTGGAACGGTACCCGACATATGTAAAATAGCGACCGTCATACCAATCAAGAAAATCGCTGGTACAGATAAGGCAGAGGAGTTCCGTCCAGTAAACATGTTGAACGCCATAAGCAAGATATTGGAGAAGGTTGTTTATATACAGTTAAAGGAATATGTAGCGAACAACGAATTAATATCGATATTCCAATCAGGTTTTCGGGAGGGGCATAGCTGTGAAACAGCAGCCCAATTACTAATACATGAATGGAAAAAGGATATTGATAATGATCTATTGATCTTGGTGTTATTCTTAGATTTCATGCGAGCATTTGAAACAATTGATAGGAAACTATTAATGGAAAAATTGGAAAAGCTCTTTGGGTTGTCAGGAATGGTACTCAATTGGATGAAGAGTTATTTATCAAATCGAAAGCAAAAAGTTAAGTTTCAAGAGTCCCTATCAGAAGAAATTAATGTCGAAAATGGAATACCTCAAGGAAGTATACTCGGTCCTCTACTATTCATAATGTTTATCAACGATATGTTCACGATTTTCACGAGTTTTATTGGAGTGAAGTTTCACTTGTTTGCGGATGATACATTAGTGTATGTGACGGGGAAAAACTGCAAAGCAACGGTTGAAAAGTTGAACGAAGTGATTGTTAAGTTAGTTGAATGGTTAAATGGAAACAGACTGAAATTGAATATAAGTAAGACGAAGGGAATGATGTTGGGCAAGGAGAGGTTTAAAAAGATATTTACGAATGAGAACTTGCGAATATCTTGTGAAGGATCGAATGTAGATTTGGTTGAAAGCATCAAATACCTGGGATTGATGATTGACAATAAATTGAACTTCAAAGGGCATATTGATTACACATGTAAAAAGATAGCAAAGAAATTGGGTGTGCTTAGTATGTAACAACCACCCCCTCCGTAAAAAGTTAAGATCTTGTATGACCGATAAGGGTTCCGGAAACGGAACCAGGTAAAGAAGTCACCAGAAAGAGATCAGATTCCAAACCAAGTGCAAGCAGAGCCGGGTTGGAAATCGATCTCAATAATTTACTAATTGTATGTTTGTTAAGTGTTAATAAAATAGTTCCGTTCATTAAATCTTTCATTAGTTTTATTATTGGTTTTTACTAAAGTGACAACACGAGGAGCCCGAGTAACCAGGTAAGATTTTCCTCCTGTTATTCTTTTTGATTCAACTTTTTATTCTTTCTTTTGTTTTTCATTCGTTCAATAATTTATCGTTCTGTTTTATTTGGCGTTTTGGTGGAGATTTACCCTCCCACACCTCCGTGTCGCGTTACCTGGCGGGATTGATTCACCTGCCGGTCGGAAAGGTTAATCACTTCCGATCTAAAGAATCTGGTGGCAGCAGCGTGATTGTTTAATTCGTTAAACAATCACCAAAATTAGTATTAAGGTAAGATGGTTGACCAGCGGAGGTCTTACAAGTAGATGCAGTGACTTCTTTACTTCCAGACAAAGCAAACTGACGATATATAACGCAATTGTTTTGCCTCATTTTATGTATATGGGAACGATATTTTTCATGGCGAATGTTGCGGAATTGCACCGATTAAAAGTACTGCAAAATAGGGCAATGAGAACGATCTTGAGAGTAGATCGCTACTCGAAAATTGAAGATATGTTAAAGGAGCTCAAGTGGTTGAACATAAGACACATGGTGGAGTGTCAAGTGTTAATATTCATACATAAATTAGTGATGGGGAAGATGCCTCGGTATTTCGATGGATTACTCTCAACATTCAGCGAAGTACACCAACATAACACAAGGAATGGAAACAGGATTGCTTTGGCTCAGGTAAATTCGGTATTTGCGCAAAACACAATACTTTTCAAAGGTGCGGTGTTATATAATGAGCTACCAGAACGATTGCGAAGCTGCACAAATGCGAAAGTATTCAAACGTGAATTGATGGACTATATTAGTGAGAAAAATTTATAAGTGTATTGTATCTTCGTTTTCTGTATTGTATTACTGTATTTCTGTATTGTTTTCTGTATGTATTTTTGTACATAATTTTCTATATATATTTGTAAAACTTTAATTTTAAAATTTATGTTTTTTTTTTGTATAGCCTACTGGCTAAATAAACGCTTTATTATTATTATTTTAAATTTTAATTGTTGATAAGCAATAAATTTTACTAACTTGATTTCCGCTAAAAAAATTACAAACGGGATATTTTAAAAATATTAATTAAAAAAAATTTTATTAAAAAATTAAAAATAGGAAACCGCATTCCTTAGGGTTTCATACATATAATTTAAAAATTTCATGACACCTCGAACACACTGATGTAATATCCTAGCCTTAACATTCTTGTAAAAAAAAGAAAACTTATACCTACCCACGATCTAGATAACAAGGTCTGTGGTTCGTTGTATGTTTTCACTCGTTTTCCGTTTTCTTTCGGTTCGGGTCGGTTTTCTCCTCTTGTACTCAGCGGCAACCATCTTGTTTGTTTACATTATTAACTTCGGATTTACATATCACTTTGACACATGAAAATGAATTGAAATGCACCTGTTTTAATTTAAAACACATTTTAAATTTGTTATTAATAATAATATATCAATTTTTGATATAATCTCCGGCATAATATTATATTACTTAAATAAAAATTTAAAAAAAAGTCATTCTTTCCAGGATTCGAACACGGGTTGACAAAATACGAGTTCTAGCGCTGTAACCACAGGCCTAGAAGGAGTTATAGAAAAATAAGTTTTAATTTGTCATATAAATTATTGTTTAATAATAATTAGAATTACTGTAAATATTAATAATAGTAAAATGTAAAATATTATTAATAACAAATTTAAAATGTGTTTAAAATTAAAACAGGTGGCATTTCAATTCAATTTCATGTGTCAAAGTGATATGTAAATCCGAAGCTAATAATGTAAACAAACAAGATGGTTGCCGCTGAGTACAATAGAGAAAACCGACCCGAACCGAACGAAAACGGAAAACGAGTGAAAACATACAACGAACCACAGACCTTGTTTTCTAGATCGTGTACCTACCTACATTTTTAGATAAAGCAAATGTATTCAGTCTTGTGCTCACTTGACCTGTAAATTCATCACATACTAACTTCATCTATATTAATATTATTAAAACTGTGCACATTCAAAATCATCACATCATTCAATCTTTTTTGAGTCATAGTGGTCCTTAGATAGGTTTTTAAACGACGTAAAGAAGAAAATGATCTTTCCGCAGTACAGCTGGTGACAGGTATAATTAAAACTATTTTAATCAGTTTCACATATTCTGGTAATAGTTCACAAACTTCTTTTTGATTTTTTAGGAAACAAACTACATCTGAGAGGGATTGCATTTTCATTTTCTTTTTGAGATGTTATATCCAAAAACATGTCACGATGTAAAACCAGTCGAGAACAATCAAAGTGATCTTTGTAAAATGTAAGAATATAATCAGTGGTTACATGTTTGTTTAAAGCAAAAAGCTCTAAATTGATCATGTGATCTGAAAGATGTCTTTGAAACCGTGTTGATAAACTCGAAATTGCAACGTCTATGATTTCATAATAAATTCGTCTGAAATATGCCTCAGGCCCTTCAAAAGTGTGCGCCGTGTGTTTTATTGTCGATTTTCTTTGGGATTTTTCGACGACGTGGACAAACTGGACTTCCTACTTCCAACCCTTCCACATCAGACAATGTATTTTGCCAAAAGCTATCAAACCCATTCTCATGTGATTCTTTGAGCGAATCTTCAACCAGAGAGATTTTGGTTTTTGCTGCACTGAAAATTAGTTCTTTTTTTTGAAGCTCAGCATTCAAAGTTTCCGTGCGTTCGAATATAAAAATCAATACCTTGAAAAGAAAAAAGGTTTCAAACAACAATAATTTTCCCTCAAAACCACTGGCTTTAGCACCACTTTCACTCGATTCAACACCAAGTTCACGAAAAAAATTAATTAATGATGAATAATTTTGTATAACACTTTTTAACGAAATTATTCGGACGCACCACCGAGTTGGACAAAAAGGACGTAAAGCTGACGAAGTTTCCACTCCTTGAACAGACTTGAATTTGGTTAGTCGTTTTGGGGAATCCCTAATGTAAGTTATAAGGTCCCTTACCAAAGACAAAAAATCTCACACGATTGGAATTTTTTGGAAGGCATCCTGAACGACGAGATTTAACGTATGTGCCGTGCAATGTACGTAGATAGCTCTAGCTTCGTCATTATTAATTCTCTTTTGCAAACCTGTAATGGCACCATACTAACATTTGCCGCGCCATCATAGCATTGTCCTCTGCAATTTTTAATTTCAAGCGAATTCCTCAACAATACGTCCATAATGATTTTATAAAGCGTTTCTGAATTTGTGTATGATGATTCATATACAGGTAGTGTGAATGAAAAACTGAACGTTTTTGAAATCTAATAAGTCACAATTGTTTCTATTTTTTTTAAATAATTTTATTTAATATGTTGTCCTTGATTCTTATATACTTGAAGACAACGTTTTGGCCAAGATTGTAGCGATTTTTGTATCATCTCCAGAGGAATGTTTGATATCTCACGTTTTATTAGTTTTTTAAGGTGATCTGTGGTTTCAACTTTTGAATTATTTAACTGAGATTTTAAATATCCCCACAAAAAATAATCGCAGGGTGAAAGGTCCGGTGATGATGGCGTCCATATATTCGGATGAATAACAGATACGTCGTTCTCTTTAAGAAAATTCAAAGTCTTCTTAAAAGCGTGCGCTGGTGCAGAGTCTTGGTGAAATATCCAATCACCAATAGGATATAACCTTTTTATATCAGTCAAAAGTGGTTTCAAACAATTCTTAATATAATATTCCGAGTTAATTTTAGCACCAGGCTCAACAAAAATTGGCGTTGTGGTTCCAGAATTCGATATTCCCATGAACACCACAACTCCCTTTGCATGAGACTGTTTTGTGAATACGTCCAATTCTCTTGCCGACTGCTCGCGGTTCAAGTATTGAAATTTTCGTTGACCATCAGCATTTGTTAGATGGAACCATGCTTCATCGACAGTGATATATTTTTTCCATTTATTACAATTTAATAAGCGATATAACCCTAGTGAACGCTGGTGTCTTTTTATTATCGTTTCTGCAGAAATGTGATGTCTTTTCGGCTTCTTCATTAATTTCAGGTTTAATATTTTATCTAAATTATACCGAATGATATACTTAGATGTTTTGAAATGTTTTGCCATATGTTGTAGTGTCGGAGGATTTGTTTTTAATGCCATTTTCTTCAAATTCGATAATTCTCGATTTGTCAGAGTTGGCTTTTTGCCGCTGCCTTTCTTCCGAATTTTGAGTTTATGTTCTGGGATACCATTTTTCTTGTAACTAGAGAGTGTACCTTTCGAAACACAAAATTTCTTATCTTTATACCTTTTCTGTATTTCAGTAAAACTGCACGGTTGTTCTAAAAGTTTAAAAATTGTGATCTGTTGCTCTTTAGTTAACACCATGATTGTAAGTGACATTAGAAAAAAAAAAAAATTGACATAGGTAAGTTGATATCACCTACTCTTTGGCATACTATAAATTTTGTTTAAATAATAACTGTTATTGGTGACATTTCAATTTAAAATCGTTCAGTTTTTCATTCACACTACCTGTAGGCCAAAAAAAAAGTTCCTCAACATCTAAGTTTTCATTTACAGTTTGGAAGCAAATAGACATTTGTTCTTTAATACCGATGTCTGATGTTTCATCAGCAATAATTGAAAAGTATTTTTGGCTTTTCAGGATATTGACTAATTTACGTTGTATTTGTAAGCTCAACAAAGACAGTATTTCATTGATTATGTCATGTGACAACCACTTATATTTTGATCTCGCCAACCAAGACTTTAATTGTGGAACATCTTCGGCTCTCAATTTAATGAGCTGATGAAAATTCGAATTTTCATCTGTGTGTCCACGTAGTGGCATACCTTGGGCTGCTAAAAATATGATTGAAGTGAAAATTTTTGCAAGACATATTCTTGCATTTTTCATATCTAGAATTTTAGACTTTGACATAAGTGATTGTACGTTAGTTCCCTTATCTAGATTTTGACAGAATACGATAGCGGCTCGATGAACGTCTGATTTTTCATGGACTTTAAACCGTTCCAATGCTTTATTCCACGAATCGAAGCCATCTCTTGCATAAGTTTGTATAACTCTTTGATCAGCGACTGAAATTTTTGGTAACGGAGCCTTCAAGTCATTGGCCCTTTTACAAGTAGAGCAGAGTACTTTCTGTAGCTGTACTTCGTAGGATATCCACGGAAAACTCAAGCACCAATGTGCTTGAAAAACTCTTTTGCTCGAACTCAAAGCTGTGGCTGGGGATGTGGAATTAGGCCCTGGTGTTGGTATCGTGGTCGTTGTCATCTTACTTGTCGTTGATGTTGATGCTGTTGTTTGCAGAATTTTTTTTGGGCTGGTGGTGGTGCAAGTACTTGAATTTGATTGCGATGGTATCGTATTCGTACGTGTCGACGCCAGTCTTATTACGAATTTATCCATTTCTATAAAATTTCTAAAAGCCAAAACTTTCAAACTTTCTTACTTTTTGCAAATCCTCACCTCGCACAGTGTTTTATTATCGTAAATATGTTGAAAATTACTAAATATGTAATCTAATATATATACAATCAAAGTACAACAATACCAACTTCATAAATTACAAGAAGTTAATACGCTAAACAGGACTGCTTGCCAGGGGTGTAAGGTGTACGCAACAAGCTCAAGACTTCCAAATAAAGTATGAGTATAGTGGTCATAGAAGGGTGCAAAGTTCTGTCGGGTGCTCCGCACCCGACAAATCTTTCCGTCGGGTGCTCGGGCCCCGGAGCACCCATGGAGTCGGCGCCTATGGAAGTAATCGATACTACAATGCAAGAGATAAACTTTTTTTTAGATAAAATGTTTTCTTTTCCAAAAAAATCTTGTTTTTTAGTCTAAAATTAACGTCCCGCGCTATTAATTGATTAAGGCGATGATTAAAGGAATGTGTTTACCCAACCAACAACGGCTGTAGAAAAAGGCTAGGTTAAGTATTTCTAATTTTAAATTGCAATCTTAAAAAATAATACAAAAAATAATAAAAAACTTAAATTTTAAATAATATACTTTTATTAATTTAATATTTTATTCCATATTTTATTCATTATTTTATTCCATACTGCGAAGATACTCTATAATATTTTGCCAAATTTAATTTGTAGTTTTATAAACAGGACCGGATCAAAGCTTGGGGCCCAAATTTGGGTACGTTGCGTACTTTAAAAATTGATTAATTTGATTTTTAGTGATTATTTTTTGAATTTTTGATCACAGAGTGGACCGGTGTCCCGAATTGTCCGTCGCCGATTACAATTTAAAATTAGAAATACTTAACCTAGCCTTTTTCTACAGCCGTTGAGTAAACACATTCTTTTAATCATCGCCTTAATCAATTAATAGGTGGTGGTCAAAAAGTCGTCCTTTATGTCTTCAACGTATTTTCGTTCAATATACAGGGTATGGGCCCTGAATCTAGGTTTTTTTTCGGATTTGTAGTTTGGTCTTGATTTTATGGGTTTCTTTCTTGGTATTTATTCAACAACAGCAGGGATTGGTCGGGGTGAGGAATCGTGAATAGTAGGGGAGGATTGGTTCTTGGTTGGAGAATAACAGGAAATGAATAAGTGGAGAGATAGAGAAATGGTGAGGAGGTTTAAAATATTTTTTGGTCTGGGGGCGTTAGGGTAGTCTAGGGCAGGGGTGTCAAACTGGCGGCGGCCCGCCACGTATATTTTTGCGGCCCGAATAAACTTCGGTGATTGCTTGTTTTATAATAAAAAATATATATTTCTGGGAATATTGTATATTTTACGATAAATATATCGTTCAAAAATGGCGGTGGGTGAACAAGAGTCATTAGTGCGGCCCGCGGAAATTTCGTTTGTCAAAAAATGGCCCGCGGCTAGAATGAGTTTGACACCCCTGGTCTAGGGTGTTATATTTGAATATATCAGTTGTGTAAAATCGACTTTAGTAATTAATTAAGTTTACACTCCTGTATTCGTTCTGGTATACTGAATTGTTATGTTATCTACTCTATATATATAAAAAGATAAGAAAAATATGCAACGTTTTTATGCAACGCTTTTGTGCAACGTTTTTATGCAACGCTGAGAACAGCTATTGGACGACACCAAATCAACATTATAATCACATCAACGGACGAATCAAAGCAAAGCAAAGCAAAGCAAAGCAAAGCAAAGCAAAGCAAAGCAAAGCAAAGCAAAGCAAAGCAAAGCAAAGCAAAGCAAAGCAAAGCAAAGCAAAGCAAAGCAAAGCAAAGCAAAAGCAAAAGCAAGGCAACAAAACCATGCGACGCGAAAACACAAAGATTGAAAGATTTATGTAAATGCAAAAATCCGTTTAGTGGCAAATTTGTTATTTTCGGTGGTGACTTTCGTCAAGTTTTACCTGTTATAAAATACGCTTCACCTGTGGAGATAGTCAATTATACTTTAAAGTCAACATCAATTTGGCCAAGCAGCATTATATTATTGAAAGTACCGAATAGCTGGAAATCTACAAATATAATTCAGGGACACGGACAACTCGGCACCGGGAAAACTCGGCACCGGGGAAACTCAGTTCCGGGCTAACTTGGCACCAGTTGAAAAACTTAAAAAAAATTTATGAGGATCATTATTAAAAGGTAGATCCCGGTCGAGGCTAGGTTAGTGTTAGGAAACGACTTGTTTTTTAAAAGTGAAAGTCATTAAAAGGTAGATTAATTACTAATAAAGAATATTTGAATGTGTGACATAATATGGTCCGGTACCGAAAAAAAATGCGAGATTCACCCCATTTCCAGTAGCACAATTTGCCGAGTTGGAAGGCCCTAAGGGGATGTTTTTAAGGAGTTTAGTGCTGCAAAAATGGCTCTGGAGCGGACTCGGCACCAGTTGAAAAACTTAAAAAAATTAAAATATAAAAAATTTATTATATTAAAGAAATTATATAATCTTTTTATAATTCACTTTCCGGAACAAACGCTACCGAAGTTATCATACGTGACTTTGCGACGGAAATGGTCTTAAAAATCCGAGGTGACCTTCTCTTTTAAAAAAAAGTCGTTTCCTAACACTAACACTAACCTAGCCTCGACCGGGATCTACCTTTTAATAATGATCCTCATACATTTTTTAAAAGTTTTTAATTGGTGCCAAGTTATCCCGGAGCTGAGTTTCCCCGGTGCCGAGTTGTCCGGTGCTGAGTTGTCCGTTGCCGAGTCGCCGGTGCCGAGTTTTCCCGGTGCCGAGTTGTCCGGTACCGAGTTGTCCTGTACCGTATAATTCAGGACATTTACAGCAATTCAATTGCTTCTAATGCCGATCTCTCCGACAGAATTATATTAGCTTGCCACAATGATGATGTTCGGGCGAGATTCATACCTACTTAAGTCAAGATATAGCTAAACATCGAGGGGTCGATCAAACAGAAGAGGACATTCGGTTGGAATATGAAGTCGAATAATTAAATTCATTGAATTTCCCTGGTTTTCCAGTACACAAATCAAAACTTAAAATAGGATCTGTTGTTATGCTAGCAGAGCTTTAACAAAGTTGGTAAGTTGAAGTGAGAAAAAGTCAATCAAATGGGCAAATGATAATTTTGGTTAAATTTAAATTTTGTCGTTTGTAGACATTTTATTTTGAGGCAATTTTTGAGATGACGAAAGCGATTGTATTGTTACTTCCAACACACAAAACAATACAAACTTGGTTTTTCTTAAAGACTGATATTTCTTGCGTATTTGTAGTGTTATCTAAAATGTGAAAATTTATAATTTAAATTTTTGGCGGTAAAAGTGGCGCATACTTGCAAAGTTTGTTGAAGTTTTATTGTTGTTAGGATGGTAATTTGAACTGTGAAGCCGATTTGCGGCGAGGCCTGGGTCTTACGCCGAACGTTGAGGCAGGCGACCGCTGCTGAGTGAATTTCGTGGGGTTGCGAATATTACCTCGCAATTTTACCCAAGAAGACCATTTTTGGGAGTTTTTGTGGTCACAGGAACCATTATTCCAGTGATAGGAAATAAACGTGAGTTAATTTTGAAACGTTTCATTTTCATGAACCAGCATTTTGCGTACATTTTGTGGGCGCAAGCAATATTCGACTTTATTGGATGCCATATTGCTTTTTGGATGATTTCGCATCTGAAATTACTTTTATAAGTTTAATTTTGATGATTTGTATGATTACACAAATCAAATTTAATTGTACGTACCGAACAAGTAGATGTTTCGCTAATTTTGATGGTTTAAAAGAATCACATGTGGAACTTGGAGGTTACAATTTTCCGGCCAGATGTTAATAGTTCCAATTTAATTAAGAAGTTGGAAAGATTTGTTTAAACCGATATTCAAGGTTTGAACCTTACACTGGACGATTTCTACACGTTCGCTTCACTGTTTGTTTGGATAAACAAAGAATTTTCTGGATCGACGCAGATGTTATTTTGCTACCGTTTTATCAACTGGACACCGATTAAGAAGTAGACGTTGAACAGTGGCGTACGGTCCGGTGTACAGAGTGCTTCACAATAAGCATCAACTACGAAATTTGTATGAGTAAGAGATTGAACATTATTTATAAAAACACCATTGTTACAAATTTTCTTTATTAATGTCACACATTTCACATTTATGGAACATTCAATAAAAGTATAGCTGAGGTGTTGTACATAAATGATACGATTTATTGAATGTTTCTACACATTAAACACTTATTTGAGTATCGCTTGACGATTGTGTCAGGGGCGTCCAAAATTGCTTCAATTTTTATTTTGGGTCATTTGAATAAATTGATTTATGATTTATTGTTGCCTATTGATTTGCTTTAATCTCGCCGATACCCATAACCTGAGATATTGTGGCCTCGTATATGCAAACTTGACTTAAAGCTAGCTGGGACTATATTGTTGAAGTGGACCACATTAGGCGAGGTTTCATCCCTGACTATAATTAGGGGCGTCATTGAGCCGTGGAACACGACAATATACATCGATAGGCCTTTGTTTAGTCATGGACAGTTATATGTAGCAGTATCAAGATGTCGAGCGAAGGATGGAATACAAATTCAAAGTGAAAGCAACATAAAAAATGTTGTATGGAAATAAGTTTTATAACTTTAAGTTATTAGGGCCGCAAAGCGGCCCTGGGGTGTTGGGCCGCGTTAGCGGCCAGGGGGGCAAAGCCCCCCTAGTATTTATATATTATTGTTACTTGTATTATTGTAGTGATTTTCATAAATAAAACGTATCATCGAATAATATTGTAATTGCCGACACAACAGTGGTGTTAGAAGTGAGATTTAGAAGAAAAATCATGGACGCTCAAAATGAATTTTTACAATCGATGACTAATATGCTCAACACGTTACAAACGTCAATTGCAAGCGCAATAACTGCCGCAAACCCTGCATCAACGATGGTGCAACCAAGAACACCTTCGTTTGCAATTGGAGAATTCCGACCAACAGAAGAAGGAACAGTTGAAGACTATTTTGATCGCTTTGATTGGGCGCTGAAACTCAGTAACATTCCCAATGAACAACATGGAAATTATGCGCGAGTGTATATGGGATCAGAACTTAATAGTGCCCTGAAGTTTCTAGCAAGCCCAAAGAAACCTGAAGACATCGCGTATGGTGAGATACGACAAATACTGATAAGCCATTTTGATCGCTCAAAAAATAAATACGTTGAGAGTATAAAATTTCGTCAGATTATGCAAGAAGAGGATGAAACCATCGCAGATTTTACGTTACGCCTTAAACGATGTGCCGCTTTTTGTGAATATGGAGATTTCCTCGATAGAATGTTGATCGAGCAACTTCTGCATGGATTGAAAGCCCGTGAAATTTGTGAGGAAATTATTGCCAGGAAACCGATCGCCTTCAAAAACGCATACGATATCGCTCAAACAATCGAAGCGACTCACTTGATAACAAAAGAAGTCAAATCCCCCAATCAACCGATGTCAACAATAACAACCAACAAGATAGGATACGCACCACCTCAGATGAGAAATCAAGCAGCACATCAAAACCAAGTTAGAACGCAACATAACTGTCAAGGATGCGCAGGTCAACATGCACGCGATAAATGCCCTTTTAAAAATGCTACATGTCATAACTGCGGAAAGAAGGCGCACATTGCAAAAGTTTGCAGATCGAAGACAAACACGCGAGCTATTAACCAGAATATATGCGAAGAGGAAGACGAAGAAGAAACTGACGTTTTACATAATTTCAACCGAGTGGAAGAAATCAACTCACTAAACCCACCGAACAAGTTAATGGTAACCGTTTCGATTGATGGCCATAATTTACAAATGGAACTTGACTCTGGAGCACCATGCAGCATTATGAGCAAACATACCCTAGCGTCGTTTAAACCAGAGTTCAAGTTACAACACACCAATAGACAGTTCTCAAGCTATACTGGTCATCGTGTCAAATGCATTGGCCGACTCCCGGTTAAAGTCATATTGGGTTCCACAACGCGCTGTGTAGATATATATGTGGTTGAAGACGATTTTGACACGCTCTTGGGAAGAGAATGGATACTAGAATTCTTAAATGAAATTGATTTCCGCAAGTTGTTCACTAATAGTCATCAAATTGGTACACTAACAACTGCGAAACCGTATCTATCGACAAATCAAAGAAAGCAACTCGATATCTTGTTAACTCGCCACAATGACATCTTCAGCGACATTGCCGGCAAACTAACGGGACCCCCTGCCGAAGTACATTTGAAACCAGACACAACACCAGTATTTGCCCGTGCTCGCCAGGTACCTTTAGCATTACGCGAGGCATATGCCAAAGAAATTGACGCAAAAATACAATCAGGATTCTACGAACGAGTCGAACATTCTGAATGGGCATCGACAACCCACGTTGTAACAAAGAAAAATGGAAAGCTTCGAATCACAGGAAACTACAAACCAACACTGAACCCCCGGATGGTTATAGAGGAGCACCATATTCCAAGAGCTGAACACCTGTTTAACCAAATGAAAGGTGCAAAACTTTTTTGTCACTTAGATATCACCGACGCGTACACACATCTACCCGTCAATGAAGAGTTTCGACATGCATTAACCCTCAATACACCAACCCACGGACTAGTTCGACCAACACGCGCAGTGTATGGGGCGGCTAACATCCCCGCAATCTGGCAACGCCGTATGGAAACCGTTCTCCAGAGACTACCAAATGTCTTAAACTTTTTTGATGATGTTCTAGTTTTTGCAGATAATTTCGATAACCTCATGATCATCTTAGAAGCCACCCTAAATCGTATGAAAATACATGGTCTCAAACTGAATCGTTCAAAATGTGTTTTCGCCACTCCATCTGTTGAATTTCTGGGACACAAAATAGATTATCAAGGCATACACAAATCCGACAAGCACATTGAAGCAATCCGTGATGCACCAAAACCCTCTACACCAGAAGAACTCCAGCTATTTTTGGGCAAAGCTACCTATTATAACGCGTTTATCCCGGACCTCTCAACAAAAAATCGTGCACTACGCAACATGTTAACTGTCGAACCATTTGAGTGGACACAAGAAGCCGAAACTGCTTATAAGAATATTAAAGAAATTCTGATTTCACCGCAAGTCTTGATGCCATATGATCCTACACTACCACTCATATTAGCCACAGATGCCAGCAAAACAGGATTAGGTGCCGTTTTATCTCATCGATTAGAAGGTGGCCAAGAACGACCAATCGCATATGCCAGTCGAACGATGACCATTACTGAACAGCGGTACCCTCAAATTGATAAAGAAGCACTCGCCATCGTGTGGGCCATGCAAAAATTTTTTCATTACGTATATGCCCGTCATTTCACGCTCATCACAGATCATAAGCCACTCGCACAAATCTTGCACCCAGAGAAATCACTACCAACACTATGTATAAGTCGTATGGCTAATTATGCCGACTATATGGCACATTTCAACTACGAGGTTATATTCAGGCCCACCAAAGACAACGCAAATGCTGATTATTGCTCCCGCGCACCATTGGCAAACTGCACCAATACCATCAACAACCTCAGCCGAAAGAGAGAAACGAAGATAGAAGGACTCGATGATTTTGACCATTTTACGTTGCACCAAATTAAACAATTACCTGTTCGCTCCGAAAACATAGCCAAAGAAACACGTAAGGATTCCTTCTTAGGTAAAATTGTCCAGTTACTAGAATCAGGACAGGACTTATTACGCTTTAATTATAAATCTCCAGAATCTAGTTACACGCTTGCTGCAAACTGTTTATTATTCGAACACCGAGTTGTAATACCACCATCGTTAAGACAAGCAATTCTGAAAGATTTACATGCAGCTCACGTGGGTATTGTAAAAATGAAAGGTATGGCACGCTCATTTGTATTTTGGCCAGGTATCGATGCTGATATCGAGAATATAGCAAAATCATGTTCCGAATGTGCAAAACACGCACACGATCCACCTAAATATCGAGACCATCATTGGGAATATCCTAAAGGACCCTGGCAACGAATACACATTGACTATGCAGGCCCAACTGCAGGCACAATGTTACTCATTATAGTCGATGCATACAGCAAATGGCTTGAAGTTAAATGCACTACCTCCACCACAAGTACTTCAACAATCGCAATTCTTGATGAACTATTTGCAAAGTATGGCACCCCAATCACCGTTGTTTCCGATAATGGTCCTCAGTTCACATCATCAGAATTTAAAGATTTTTTACAAAGTAGTGGTGTAAAGCATCATAAACTCACAGCACCATACCACCCATCAACCAATGGTCAAGCAGAACGATATGTCCAATCGGTGAAGAACTCTCTAAAGGCTATGGATACGACGCGAGGTACAATTCAACAAAATCTAAATGAATTTCTCAGACAGTACCGAAAAGCTCCACACACAACAACCGGACAACCACCAGCAATGTTATTTTTAGGACGAAACATACGAACACGACTGGACCTGGTCAGACCAGAAACCATGCACACACGAATAACTGAAAAACAACAAGCTAACCATGACGCAACTTTTCGTACCTTCCAACCGACTCAATTGGTTTACTTCATATCCGGTATCGCTAACATGAATAAATGGATCCCGGGTACGATTAACACACATTTGGGAGATTTACACTATGAAATCGATTATAATGGGAAATGTTACAAACGACATGTAGACCAAATAAGGCAAAGACAAGAAAATATATCCCCAAGTGAACATGTTGTTGAACCACCTCGTCGAACCCATGTTTTTGAAAGCAATATTACGCAACCCCCAGAACAACAGCAACAGATAGAAATGCCACAGCAATCGGCTCAACAGCAACACATCGAGACACCACAGCAATTGTATATAATCCCGCAGAGAAGGATGCAACCACAACAAGTAGCCCCCCCACTAGTCATGGCACCACAAACACCCCGCCGATCGGAACGCTTACAAAGACCGCCACAACGCTTCTCCCCAAGTTAAAAAGATGCATGAAGCAGGTCTCCCCTAAGGAAGGAAGAAATGTTATATTTGAATATATCAGTTGTGTAAAATCGACTTTAGTAATTAATTAAGTTTACACTCCTGTATTCGTTCTGGTATACTGAATTGTTATGTTATATTTATATATTATTGTTACTTGTATTATTGTAGTGATTTTCATAAATAAAACGTATCATCGAATAATATTGTAATTGCCGACACAACATAGGGTATCATAATTTCCCAGTTCTCTGATTAATGGGTTTGAGGAGTTTTCACATCTAAGGTACAGTTGTTTGCACGAATAATGAAGCTTCGTCATAAACGGCATTTGTATGAAATAAGACGAAAATTGTGAGTCACATAAGTGTCTGAAATAATAAAATTAAATCATAAAATTTAATAATTAATAAGCTTAAAATTTTATTATTAACAATATTTATGACTTTTATGAAATAAGTGGGTCCACGGTCAAATTTACACCAAAAAAGGTTTGGGAAATGGAAATATAACCTAAAATCAAACTAATTTGCTAAAATTAAAGCATCAGTCAATTTAAAAACTACTTTCATTAAAATTATTATGCACGCTAAGAACTATTGTATGGAAATATAACCTCTTTTTCTATCTCATACGTTGGGTGTCAGATAATTTTCGACGTATAAGATTTCTAAAATCAGACATTTAAGACTAATTTAATATAGTGTGTCTTTGTTTCACCTATGTTACTACAATTAATTTAAAAAAAAAGGTTGTCGGTACTTAATTCAGATGGTTGTGACGAAGCTTCATCATTGGTGAAAACAACTGTATAAATTGATCGTCAGGTCTTTTATGAATTGGTCGATGCGAGCTCTTGCATGAGATCATCGTTCATTCTCGATTTTGATAGTTCACCCAAAATATGAACAAATTGATTGACTGTCTCCTTAACCATTTCGTCTTTGGTAGGGATGTTTGAATTTGGTAGTTCCTTATTTTGAGGGGGAGGAGCTTGTGTGAAAAGTTGTGGACGGGTAATGTAAGCATACGAAATTTAGTGGTTTATCGGCCTGGTTTGATATTTGGGTTCTCTATTGAATGGGGGATTTGGATTCTCTTGACTCCTCCACATCTTCGGATACGATCTGCACCCCTGGAAGTCAGCCGGGTGCTTACCTCTGCAGTTGATACAGATCGGATCCGCGTTTGAGTCCTTTCTACAGTCTCCCGTCCAATGGTTGACTGGGCATTTCACACAGCGTAGAGCCGTACTGCAGCAGCTCTGTGCGTGACCAAAGGACTGACATCTGTGACACTATCCTATTTTTGTTTTGGCGTGTGGGGATTTCAATCTATATATCATGATGAGAAGGGTCTCCTGCTATCCCATCCTCTTCTAATCCAGGCCACCATAGAGCATTCGTATCCTTTCTTTGTCAAGTCGTTCTTGACTAGTTGGATGTCTATATCACCGGAAATGCCTCTAATAACCACTTTCAAGGGTTTGTCGTCTTTTATTAGTTAGTAATAATACCAGCAACCATTTTTCCGACTTTTTGCCGGTATTTTTCACCGGTCTTTATGCATGATTTTTTTACCGGTCTGTAAATAAATTTATTTTCATCCCACTTAATCAGTAGCGGATCCAGGGGGGGGGGGGCACGGGGGCACGTGCCCCCCCCCCCCCAGACGGTGTATTTTTATGTATATTTTTATATTTTTGTGTGATATGATAACAGTTATTGATGACTTTTTTGCCCGTCCGCCCCTTTGTGCCCCCCCCAGAAAAAAATCCTGGATCCGCCCTTGCACTTAATAAAAACTACAATAAATTACAAAACGAACTAAAACAATTGTTTACTTATCAAAAATAAAAAATTGGTAACACTAATAAGTCACTCTATGTAATGTAACAAGCTCTGATATAAAATCGATGTGCTTAGCTACGGAGGTGTAAGTTCCATATTGGTTCGAATCACAAGTTTTTATTTCATTAGCTGGAGATGTACTTACAACCCCCCTTACGTAATACCGTTCGGTAAAACCATTTATTTTTGGAAAGACTAAAGCACCTCCACTATCCCCTTGACATACCGATGTAGCTGTAAAACCACAATGATTAATTCGATTAATAAAAATACTCATTCTTTCTAACCGTTATCCAAATATCCGGCACAAATTTTGTCATAGGTTATGAACTTTCTAAACGATGGTGGGACTCCATCAAAACATCTTTCGTAGGGTATAAATGGAACGGACAATTCTTTTAATACTTCTGAAGCTTCTTGCAGTTCGTTAACGTAACCCCACCCTGTAACCTATACAACTTTTAGTATCGCCTTATTTTCAAATATGTGTTACCTACAATTCCATTAGTACCGAAGTAAGGTTGGTCATAAGAAGTTTGCAAATCAATACAAACCGGTTGAACATTGGGGGATAATTGGAATGGCGTTGAAAGTATTACGATTGCAATGTCATCTGCATGAAAATTTATTAATCCTGTGTATCGTTCAGGAACATGAATGGATTTTACATCAGAATACTGAGAATTTATGTCGCGATCATCGTTGTAAGAGCGGTAATACTTTCCCGCTGCAATAAAGTAGTTCTCTTTTGGTAAGGTTTCACCACCATAATTGGTGAAACAATGGGCAGCTAAAAGTTATAAGTAATTAAACATTTATTAATAATTTGATGCAAGACAAGGTACCAGATAACACAATGTTTGAATTTATAATGGAACCTCCGCAGATGAAATCCTGTTTTTCATTATACACGCCGATTTGCCAAGGATAGTCGCCCTCTTTGGCATTATTACCACCTACAACGTTAGCAACTCCTTTGGATCGCTTTTGACCACAAACTGAAATATTAAAAGAAGTATAACAAATTAACAATTTTTGATAAGGAAAACCGAAATATTTGATTCAAAATTGTTTACCTGGTTGGCAATAAGTTATTGGATAATCCCAACTACCATCTTTACATAATCGTGTTGGATTTTGTTGAAGGCCTTGTTCTTCATATAATGATGACTCACATGATATCTGTGCTATTGTATTTTCGACTGGATCCATGCATGTGCTTAAAAATATACCATTTAGTCTACATTTCACTGTTGTTCCTTTTTTTAGTTGTATTGAAGGGCATGCGCCTAAAGAAAATAATAATATAATGAATTGCTCAAATATTATAAGTAATTAAATACTGCGTACGTGAACATGTTTTTGGAGTAGGAGTCCATCGTGCTGAATCAAGACATAAGGATGGATTACTGTCTGATGGCGGGTAAGGTTTATATCCTCTCGTGCAATTCACAGCTAATAAGGTATACATTGGGACAATATCCCCAGGTTTATAAGTACTTAATGGGTTAAGTACAGTATATTTCCCATGTGAGGGGTTATTGGGTAATATACATCCTGCACTAAAAAATTAAACACAGAAGTGATTTAAGTACCTACACCAACGGCGGCGTCGCAGAAATGCAATGTGGGTAATGCAATAATTAACTTACGTATTTGGCGGTGTTACTATTGGTGTTACAGGTGTGGGTGTTGGTGTGGGTGTTGGTGTGGGTGTCGGTGTTGGTGGGGTAATAACAGAACCTGGTGTTGGACAAGAGTCTTCATCAGAACCATCCAAGCAATCGGTCTTACCATCACAGCGTCCCTTTCTGCTTATACATGCTCCATAGGCACACCGATATGTTGACGCTGGACAGTTCAACTTACTGCAAGTTTTTGCAGTCTCATCTGATTTATCATTACAATTTTCGATTCCATCGCATAATTTTTCATCTTTTATACACTGACCAGAATCACATTTAAATTCAGTAATTCTATAACAGAAATACATGAAAAATAAAACAAACTTGTTACAAATTTGTCTTACCCGCATGTAGTATTCCTAATATTACATTCTGCCAAAGTTTCGTCTGAATTGTCTCTGCAATCCTGTACTCCATTGCACTTCCGGATTTTATCTATGCAAGCACCATAATGGCATTTGAATACGAATGGACCATTACACCTAAAATATTTAATTGTTCTAAAATAAAGCTTCTTACAAATTAAAACTCGTCCTTACCTAATTGTGGTGTTGCAATTATTTGTCTCATCTGATCCGTCTGTACAGTCCACTGCTCCATCGCATAGATTTTCTTCAGGAATGCAATTACCCGAATCGCATTGAAAGAATTGAAGCCTAATAGAAAACCAATTCAGTTATATCAACAAAAAAAAAAGAAAAAAGTAGGTGCACTTCAACTTGTTTCATTTTTGAAATATTTAAAAATTGTTTGAAAAACACCACGAGAGAGATGGAATTAATGATGGTAGTAAACTCCAATAGGAATTAATTCTCAATCGTCATCCAAAACAACAACAATGGTTGTTAACTCGAAGTTATGTTGTAAATTAATAACCGAAAACGTCGCTAAACGAATCGTATCGAATGTTATTGTACGACTTGCACACCAAAAACTGCGTTGTAGTTTGCGCATAAAGAGTAACCCAATTAAATAACTGCCGGAACTTTCAAATAAATTTTTGTTCAAATTAAAACTCAACTGCCTCGAATTGTCGCTCCATGTCACTGATATTACTACACCAATGTTCTGTGCACATCATGTGCAGAGCATTTCATGATAAAAATGCAGTGCCGGAATGAAGAATATCGTGAAGTAAAAGGAAAAAGAAGAACCACGTAACAAATACAAAAATTCGTTACAAATTGCATTTCACAATACTTCTCGATGCGGCCTTGAATTTTCATTTAAATTCAATCTTTTATTGCAGTCATTTTATGCATGTATTTGCGGGCAGAATTTTGATACATTGTTTAAACGCGACGTTGAATTTAGTCTTCTGATAACTATGGAAAAACACAGACTTATTAATTTTGTTTGATCACAACGATTTTCTGAGTGCCGATTTAGTTTGCGTTGACCAATATGTTTGGTTTCGACGATTTCTGTTTTTCATGCCTTGTCGCTTGTAACAAGTGATCCAGCTCTAGCATATGGTTTTGGTTGGCCCCTGTAAAACATCTGGCAAGCAATTGTGTTACTCTTTTATATGAGCGAACTACAATGCAAGTTTTGATGCGCAAGTCGTACGATAAGATCCGACTTCATTCGTTGAGCGACGTGTATGGTTGTTGTTATTCCAACATTAACTACAACATAACCTCGAATTAAAATTCTGTTCTTAAATTAAAAGTTCTGTGTGATTGTGATCGTGAGCGTCAGTTAAGTGTCGACTGTTGGTTAATGACGAGGTTCCAATTTTTCACCTGCAAAGCCGCACGTCATCTCTCGATTGGAAGGGAGTACCTGTCTTTATTTAAGTTGTAAACTTATAACTTGAGCTTATAAAAGTTGAGTTTATAAAAATCATCGGTTGGGTCATTTAGAAAGGTTTTGTGAGTCAATGTCTGACCGCTGGTAATAGGTTCATCACCACTGATTCTTTACCAGTGAAATTTGGTGTCACCTGATCCTACATAAGCATGATCATTAGTTATGCAATCAAAACAACTTTCTTTATTGGTTGGGTTAGGTTGACGTAACAACAAAGTGTTCTGGCGAAAGAGCTATACATTTCTTATTTTTTTCGAGCAGAATTTTAAATTCTTTTTTATTATAAATTAAATAAAATTAAAAACTTTTTAGAGAGAGAAAGAGAAATTCTAACCTAAAGAGGTTAGAAATGAAAATAGGGGCTCGTGTAGTGCACCTCACTAATTAGAAAAGTTCTCTTTAAAAATATGGAAACATCGATTTTTACTCACGAACATCCACTTTTTTGAGTTTGTCGTCGATATCTGTTTACATATATATTATTGTAATCATCTGAACTTGCTCCATCACTGTTTAGAAAATGTATACCTGAAAATTATGATTTTATATTAGTTGTACCAAATTATAAGAAATAGGAAAAGAAAAAGAAAGAAGGAATGTATAATATTTATTATTAACAACTAAGAAGGAGAGGGATCTTTTGAATGAGAGAACACAAATGAAAAAAGGATTATTATTTACCATTACTTTAATTATTATGTTTGGATAGCGGTTGTTTTTGGTCAATGAAGGGGGGGACTCCCTTCAGACAAAGATAAAAACCGGTACCAAAACCAAAACAGTTAGACACAAAAGTTTCTTGGTCCGGGGAGCTCACTACTTTCTGAAGTTTTATCTTTTCCTTCGCGATTTATCATAATTCCCTGTCAAATTCGAGTTTAAGGTGAACATCACCGGGGAAGTAACTTTTGTGCTAACTTCGTTAGCGGAATGCTCAACTGAATTTCGAATTTATATTAGCTTTGTTCGTGGTAACAATCCCGAATACGTTCTATTATACTGCGCGAGCGGATTTATAATAAAATTGTCATTAAAGTTCAAATTAGATGATAAAACTTATAAATCCGCACGCGCAGTATAATAGAACGCATCCAGGACTGTTACCGCGAACACAGCTATTATGTACTATATTGTAATTAAATTGGCTAGTAAACAATTTTTTAATGATGTTTATTGTTGATTTTTAATATTTGATCAAAGTACGCATATTACAGACAGATAGTAAGTAATGATACAGTCAAACACATTTTTCCAGTGATTATTACAAATTTTTAACATTTTTGAGTTTAGTTTAAACCAAGTTTTTCTTAACAATTATGAAAAACTGGTTGCATCAATAAATGTTGCTTACAATAAATAATAGCCATTCTATCATTGACCTTTAACTTCCAAAATTATACGTAAATCTTAAGTACTTTTTTTTAGTACTTACCTAAGAGGCAAATACAAAAACCAATTTGAGCTGAAATTACACTGAATAACATAATTATTTTTTATATTAAATAAACCGTTCACATTAATTACAAAAAATTTGCATATTCTAATTTTTGAATATTAATGAAAATCGAAATACTGCACGACTGACGAAACTGGACAAGCTTATCTCTAATATGAATTACTAGAAGATGTTGTTTCTGTCTTTATCACAAACATGAAATTTTGTATAGTTACGTCGTCACATATTTACGAAGAATCTCCACATACAAACTAACCAAATTAACTGGAAATTCCGACAAGTTTTATACGAATCTGTTCGTTGAGGTAAGGTACGTATTCACAGTGGAAGTAACCTCGTACAGTAGAATCTGCTTGCAACGTCTTGATACCAATAATACTACTAATTTATTTTTGTAAAGCACTTGAGAAACAAAGAATTAATATTACAGCGCGAAAAAACTATATGTGTGAATTTTTGCGTATTATATGGAATAAAGATGAACCAAATTATTAGGCATATACCGGGTGACCGGCCGCTTTAATTCCTGCTTAATAACGGATAAGAATTAAAAGGGTATCAATTTAAAGAGATTTTTATTTCGCTTCTATAGATACCTAACACTTGATATTTTGTTCTATAATAACTGTTAAAAGCTCACTAATAAAATGCAAAATTGCGCAATTATAAAAATGTTAGTGGCCTTGTTTAAATTTTATTGCTATTGTTTTTGCTTGAAAATCAATAATTTCGTCTTCGCGTTCAAACGTCTCTGCGTTCAACCGTCTCTGCGTTCAAACGGCCGCGTTCTCTAGTCCTGCTCCGAAAAAGACAATAGTATAAACTTTCTAAGGAAAATTAATGATAAGGAACTCAGTGCTCCAAACAAAACAAATCGCATATGTAGTCCTTCTTGTCGATGTTGGCGCAATCCTCATGGGCCCATCTGAAGCACTGAATACATTTGATCCATTTTTAACCCCGATTATTTTCTGAAAAGAGACCTTCGCAAAACATCACTCAGTATCAGTATCGTCCTCAGCATCCATATTCGAATTATCATCCAAAATGGTTTCTTCCAAATCGGAGTCACTAATACTGTCTATGATTATCTCTTCTACTTTCTTATTATTTGTCTTCCTCTGTTTTTGCTTTCGAATTTCATCTCCTAATTTAGGTTTTTTCCGAGTTTTCAGCGATTTTTACGTTCTTGTTCACGTAAACTTTCTTCCAGTTAATTTTTGTATGGAGTGCTTGTAATAACCCAACTGGATCCTTGGCGAGATTATCTGTCTCGGGTAGAGATTGTGGTAGTTGAGGAGCATGATGGCATAGGACTAAAATCCGTTATCTTAACAATTTTACTATTGTCAGGAGACTGATTTTGTAGAACTTGTTTTGTGGAAGTTTGCTGAATTTGCTCTATCGGTGGTGGTGTTATATTTCTCCTCTTACAGCTGGTATCTCAGCATCGCGATCTTGCTCATTTTTCTGGCGTTCTTTCCCTTTGTCGCTCAATTATAAAATCTGCCTCTCCAAAAATGTTTCTATTCATAGGAAACATGCCAGATTTTCGAAATCCGTTTACAGAAATCTCAGCAGTTGCATCTTTAAGATATGCAGGGCACATTAGTTTGCATATTTGATAGGAGCTTAGGTTGAGGCCAGTATTTGTTCTCAACCACCTCCAGGCTCATTCAGGACGACTGCTAATTTAGAAAGAAAGAAAACCAGAACAATTTCAAATAGATGTATGTTTATTGTTTTTTTTTTACATTTTTAAGCTGTGCTATGGTTAACACAATAATATATTTACACACAAAACTGACTAAACCCATTTCTACTAATTAGAAGAAATTTTGTAGAGCTAAATTACCCTATATAACGCCATAAGATCTGATATGAAATCGCTGTGTTTAGCTACGGAGGTGTAAAGTCCATATAAGTTTGGATCACACGTTCCCTCGGCCGTAGAAGGAGATGTACTTACAACCCCCCTTACGTAAAACCGTTCGGTAAAACCATTTATTTTTGGAAAGACTAAAGCACTTCCACTGTCACCTTGACATACAGATGTAGCTGTAAAACCACGACGATTAATTCGATTAATAAAAATACTCATTCTTTCTAACCATTATCCAAATATCCGGCACAAATTTTGTCATAGGTTAGGAACTTTCTAAACGATGGTGGGATTTCATCAAAACACCTTTCGTAGGGTATAAATGGAACGGACAATTCTTTTAATTCTTCTGAAGGTTCTTGCAGTTGGTTAACGTAACCCCATCCTGAAACCTATATAAGTTTTAGGATCGCCTTATTTTCAAATATGTGTTACCTACAATTCCATTAGTATTGTATAAAGGTTGGTCATATTGAGTTTGTATATCAATGCAAACCGGTTGAACATTAAAGGATAACTGGAACGGAGTTGAAAGTATAATGATTGCAATGTCATCTGCTTGAAAATTTATTAATCCTTTGTATCTGTCAGGAACATGAATGGATTTTACATCAGAATACTGAGGATTTATATCGCGTTTATCGTTGTAAGATCGGTAATACTTTCCCGCTGCAATAAAGTACTTCTCTTTTGGTAAGATTTGACCATCAAAATTGGTGAAACAATGGGCAGCTAAAAGTTGTATTTAAACATTTATAGTAATTTAATGCATGTTAAGATAAGGTACCTGATAACACAATGCCTGTATTTATAATGGAGCCTCCACAGATGTTTTCCTCTTTTTCATTATACACACCAATTTGCCAAGGATAGTCGCTTACTTTGGTATTGGTACCATTTATAGGGTCACCAATTCCTTTGGGTTGCGTTTGACCACAAGCTGATATAATTTGAGGAGAAGTACAATAAATGGGGAAAGAAAATTTTTTACTTTGCTATTTATTAATTTTTTTTATTCGGGTTTGAATGCAATTAAAAATTCCATTCTCTTAACTTATTAGTAGTTTTGCGAAAATTGTTGGTTAGAAATTGAGGGGGTAAGAAGCCAAGGAGTCTAACAAGGGCACAAACTTGCACCACTGCCATTATACTTTTAGATCCCAATTAGAACTTCAGGATATAAAAACTTAAAAACCTTTAATTCAGCCAATTTGGAGAAAATCGATTTTGAAGAACAAAAATTGCAGGTAATTTTACATTGCATATATGGCGAATAATATTTCATAACGTAACATATGCATTACGATTATGCAACCCATGTTGCTCTCATAAGAAATACATGGTTAACCTTGACTTTATCCAAATGCAATTTAAACAGTAATCATAAGAAGCTGTTTTTCAAAATAGATTATCTCCAAATTGGCTGAATTAAGGGTTTATTAACTACCACAGGGTTCATGTCAAAAAGTAATGGGAAATCTCACCAAAAGAGCGGAATCGCCAAGGCCAGCTATGGCAATCATTTGACTGATAGAAAACCAATGTGTTTTATTTGAAATTTAAATTGTTCCATCCAATTGAATCACCCTATGTAATATTACGTTATAATAATTTCAATTAAATATAATTAAACAAAAATGTAGAATCTTCAAAACAAAAAATACTTTATTCGCTGGGTGCGTGACATCTAGCCATCCTTTTTGCACAATTTATCCGCAGCGGACGCGTCTTTTTTAATATCCCCATTATGCACTACGCACCCAGTCAATGGGTACGTGACATCTGACCACCTTTTTTGCACAATTTGTCCGCAGCGGACGCGGGCGTCGTTTTTAATACCCCCACTATGCACTTCACACCCAGCGAATAATGAATTTTCTCAATAACTCTGTTTTTCATCTACTTACAATTAGAACCCTCTTGGCTTATCACCCCTTCAAATTAAGAGGATACAACATACCCTATCCTATTGTAACTGTTTCAAAAAATAACTGTAACTAATTATTTTTCAAGTAACTTAATGACCATCTCTGGAAATCATAAACAACAAAAGGAAGAACATGATATAGTTAATTAAAATTGGTCAACATAATTTTTGATAAAAAAACCGAAATATTTGATTCAAAATCGTTTACCTGGTTGGCAATAAGTTATTGGATAATCCCAACTACCATCTTTACATATTCGTATTGGATTTTGCTGAACGCTTTGTTCTTCATATAATGATGACTCGCATGATATATATGCTGTTGTATTTTCGATTGGATCCATGCATGTGCTTAAAAATATACCATTTAGTATACATTTCACTGTTGTTCCCTTTTTTGGTTTTATTGAAGGGCATGCGCCTAAAGAAAATCATAATATAATAAATTGCTCAAACGTTATAAGTAATTAAATATTGCGTACGTGCACATGTTTTTGGTGTAGGAGACCATTCTCCATCATTGACACATAAGGACTGATTACTGGTATCTGGTGGATTGGCTTTATATGTTTCACTGCAATTCAATGTCAAGAGTCCATATTTCGGCACAATATCGCCAGGTTTATATGTACCTAATGGGGCAATTACAGAATATTCACCATGTTGGATATTATTGGGCACTTGACATCCTTGCCTAAAAAAATAATACCGATGAAATTTAAGTGCGCCGATGGCGTTTCAGAAATGCAAATGTTACCAAGATAAAATCAAAAATGAATAAATAAATTTAATAAAAAAAAAGATCAGATAGCGGGCGTGCAATTTCGAGCATGTGCTTCTAAAGTTAGTAACACAATTTTAATTGATTATTTCGACAGAACAACGTAGTTCGGGTGTGATAACAAGTGAGTAATTTAAAAATTCAACATGAAAAATTTGACTGCAAATTATTTGGAGAAAAAAGTTGGCCACACGTTAATTGGTGGAGTTGGACGAGATATTTGTATAAAATTGGAAAAAATCAAAGAAGTTTTTGCAGAAAATCTATCATAACGAAATTTTCTGCAGAAAGCAGAATTAAAGAAAAAGTAGTAGATAAGCTTCTTGTGAATTTTAATTAATTTAAGTAGTTTGTAATACACAGGGCAAAGTAATTTAAGTTCTACACTCACAGCATCTTACAGTCAACACATTCAATTTGAATAAATAAGGTTCAATTTCATAAAATATTTTTTTTGCATGAAAATCTATATATATAAAACAAAGTCGTGTATGTTAATCATTTAATAAGTCAAGAACGGATGGACCGATTTTTATGATTTTTGAATTGGTGCATTTGTCTCCACCCTATTTAGCAGAATAACTATTAAAACATGGGAAAATTTCACTAAAAACAATTATTAGAAAAAAATCTAAAAATATTTAAATCCGTGTACATCGCGACATCTCTGATACATGCGGTTAGTTGCCTTCAAAGTTTTTCACTTTGTGAGGTTATGCGATTGTTAAAATATAATTTTCAACTGTGGTTTTGATTGTGATTTTCGTTTCAAACGGTAAGTTGTCTTCAAAGATGTTCATTTTGTTCTTTGTGAGGTTGGTTATGTGATTGTGCGAGTATCAATTATTATTGCTTCATTATGTACTTTTTAATTGTGTGATAATTTTACAGTGTTAAATAACACTGTTAAATAACACAATTTAAATTGTAAATACAATGCCGCGAGGTAGACGATCTAATCTTTCCCAACGAAGCCGTAATGCAATTAGACTTCGGGATATTGCGACCCCTAATATAACCACTGCAGATAGACTAGAAAGGGCACGCGTTGGTATGGCCCGACTTCGTGCTTCACAAACAGAGTAACAAAGAGAGGCAGCACGTGAAACGGCAAGGTTAGCAATGAGGAATCGTCGAGCAGATCTCACAAATTTACCTTTTATTTTAAATAAAATATTTTAATATTTATATTTTAATTTTTTAAATAGGAAAACTTGCAAACGCGAGATATTGTGCTTACACGTCGTGACACTGGACAACTGCAACAAGTACACGAAACACACCGTTCCTACGATGCATTGCAATACCCGCTGATGTTTTTGCAAGGGAACGATGGATATCACTTGAATATCAAGTGATATTCTTATATGTTAGAATGTTACTACCAAGAATGTTAGCTCGATGAATTATTACGCATATCGTTTGATGATTCGCCAAAATCCTAAAAACTGTTTGCTGCGATTTACTCGATTGCTTCGGCAATTTTGCGTCGACATGTACGTCAAAATTGAAACGGAGCGTCTCAATTTCATTTGGTTTAACCAAGCTAAACTGCAATCGGAGGAGTACATTCATTTACCTACATGATGCAATCAGCACCGAAGGAGATGCAGCTAATGTTGGTCGACTGACTATTTTACCGGCGACGTACATTGGCAGCCCCCGTTATATGCATGAATCTACTCTATATATATAAAAAGATAAGAAAATATGCAACGTTTTTATGCAACGTTTTTGTGCAACGTTTTTATGCAACGTTGAGAACAGCTATTGGACGACACCAAATCAACATTATAATCACATCAACGGATGAATCAAAGCAAAGCAAAGCAAAGCAAAGCAAAGCAAAGCAAAGCAAAGCAAAGCAAAGCAAAGCAAAGCAAAGCAAAGCAAAGCAAAGCAAAGCAAAGCAAAGCAAAGCAAAGCAAAGCAAAGCAAAGCAAAGCAAAGCAAAGCAAAGCAAAGCAAAGCAAAGCAAAGCAAAGCAAAGCAAAGCAAAGCAAAGCAAAGCAAAGCAAAGCAAAGCAAAGCAAAGCAAAGCAAAGCAAAGCAAAGCAAAGCAAAGCAAAGCAAAGCAAAGCAAAGCAAAGCAAAGCAAAGCAAAGCAAAGCAAAGCAAAGCAAAGCAAAGCAAAGCAAAGCAAAGCAAAGCAAAGCAAAGCAAAGCAAAGCAAAGCAAAGCAAAGCAAAGCAAAGCAAAGCAAAGCAAAGCAAAGCAAAGCAAAGCAAAGCAAAGCAAAGCAAAGCAAAGCAAAGCAAAGCAAAGCAAAGCAAAGCAAAGCAAAGCAAAGCAAAGCAAAGCAAAGCAAAGCAAAGCAAAGCAAAGCAAAGCAAAGCAAAGCAAAGCAAAAGCAAAAGCAAAAACAAAAGCAATAGCAAAAGCAAAAAGTAAACGCAAAGCAAGGCAACAAAACCATGCGACGCAAAAACACAAAGATTAAAAGATTTATGTAAATGCAAAAATCCGTTTGGTGGCAAATTTGTTATTTTCGGTGGTGACTTTCGTCAAGTTTTACCTGTTATAAAATACGCTTCACCTGTGGAGATAGTCAATTATACTTTAAAGTCAACATCAATTTGGCCAAGCAGTATTATTGAAAGTACCGAATAGCTGGAAATCTACAAATATAATTCAGGACATTTACAGCAATTCAATTGCTTCTAATGCCGATCTCTCCCACAGAATTATATTAGCCTGCCACAATGATGATGTTCGCATACTTAATAATAAAATATTAAATTTGGTCGAGGGCGAGATTCATACCTACTTAAGTGAAGATACTGCTTAACATCGAGGGGTCGATCAAACAGATGAGGACATTCGGTTGGAATATGAAGTCGAATATTTAAATTCGTTGAATTTCCCTGGTTTTCCGATACACAAATTAAAACTCAAAATAGGATCTGTTGTTATGATAGCAGAGCTTTAACAAAGTTGGTTTATACATGGATAGGCCTTTGTTTAGTCATGGACAGTTATATGTAGCATTATCAAGATGTCGAGCGAAGGATGGAATACAAATTCAAAGTGAAAGCGACATAAAAAATGTTGTATGGAAATAAGTTTTATAACTTGAAGTTATTAGGGCCGCAAAGCGGCCCTGGGGGGTTGGGCCGCGTCAGCGGCCAGGGGGGCGGAGCCCCCCTAGTATAATATAATATATTATGTACGTAGCATGTTCATCGCAGCATCCGCTTTGTTCGTTCTCGCACTTGACAAAAAAACGAAAAATGTTGTATATCACACGGTGCTTCAATTAAGGGAATCAACCCGAGTGCAATCCAATCAACCAATAGTTTTCACAGGAAGTTGTGCAACAATGTTACAACAAATCATTTCAATTCGCTTCAATAAAGCAAATGCCTTGCTGCTACGTGATTACATTTATTTCAATGTAATTAAAATACATTGCATTTTAATTTTTGTTGTGCATTTATTGAACTTACTTTACATAATTATTTAATAAAATTTATTTTATCTTGATAAAAAAATTGAATTTAATTCATCTAATAAGTTAACACAACATTTATTGATTCTGAGGCGGTACGAAGTTCGCCGGGTCAGCTAGTTTATAATAAAGGTGATAAATCAAAATTTGATATTTCGAAGATATTGTTCAATTATCAGAACCACAACAACTAGGCATTTTTATTAAAAGAATTATTCTACCTGTGTAACTGGTAAAGTATAATTGTCAATTTGACGCCTATCGCCGACCAATCAGAAAGTTGACTGCACGTGGCCACACTCTTTTATATAATACTCTCTCTAGTATTTACTATAATAAAAAAGAAGATAAAAAACTAAAATAAAAAAATTAACTGGGATACAGTGAATTGCTACCATTAATATAAAGAACCAGGATACAGGTACATCTGAAGGCAAGTTTAGCAAGCTACCTGATGGATGTAAAATATTTATATGCTCAAAGTTTCTAACACTGCTGATGAAACGAGTAGTTGTTGGGAAAATAACAGGCTTAAGCCTACTAGAAGGGGATTCTTTTAGAATTGCTTCTAGAAAGTTAAAGCAGAAAAAGAAAGATATCTCAAAACGTTGCCTGAGTTGTTCCACTACATTAACCACCAATCAAATGCAATAAACACACGGATGTGTTGTGGAAGTACTTTTCAAGAGGTCGTGAAGACATGTCATTACGACAGTACTAAATATGTTGAGGATAAACCATCAATCAAGACCCTTCGCGAGGTCAAAGTGAGGTCAAAAGCGAGGTCAAATGAGATCTAACAAGATCGAAACATGTCTGTCGTTGTTGTATTTTGGTTATAATTTGATTTATTTTCGAATTTTTTTCCAATCAAATGATTCGAAATGAATTTAACTTACGGATCATCAGAATTTTCAGTTTGTCGTCTGTTTCTGTTTGCGATAATATTGTAATTATTATCTAAACTTGCGCCATCGATGTTTTGGAAATGTGTCCCTAAAAATTATGATTTTCTAATTTATTCTTAATAATTCAAGCAAAGTATAAGAAATAGTCTATGAAATAGAAGGAAAGAGAATGATTAAAATTGTATTTACATTTTTAATTAATTATTATAACTATTATAAATTTCAAGATCAAATTGTCAGTAAACCGGTTTTTCTTAGTCTTAGAAATATAATAGCACAGATAATAATAGATTAAAGACTGTAGTATAGCGTATAAAATTATTATCAGGAAATAAAAGTTTTAAAAATATTAACGAGTTAACAATTAAATCAATTCGAAAATTTTATTTTTAGCTTTCGGATGGATATGTAACCTTCATCAGAAATGTATTATTTTCAAAATCCTGTGATAATTCTTTCTGATTCTAAAAAATGCTTAGAAACGAACCAATTTTCTTTGCTCGAAATGTATCCCCCCCCCTTAACATGCAAAATTATAAATATCAAGTAGATACTACTTATTTCCGTTTTACTTACCTAAGACAAGGATACAAAAACCAATTAGAGGTGAAACACAGCACAACATTATTATATTCTATAGTATTATGTATTAGTTTTTTAATTTAACATTAAATAAAAAACTACTAATAAACAACAATGCTTACCAAAGATCCACTTTTCTACACGATTGATGTAATGTTAAGCTGCACAAGTATTTATAAGGTCAATATTAATGATCGTCCTTGGGGTTTCCAATAAATTATTTTGATTCAAATAATGCAGCTCCTACACGATGCGTGTATTCTTTTAATGTTTACAATCGTATGCTTCATTCAGAGACAAATTCTGTGGTGTCAGGGAAAACTGAGTCAAGTCAATAAAGTTCTTATTGCACTGTGGCAGCTGTGTATAGATGCCACAGATGCTAATGAGGTTGAAATATTAAAAGTGGTGTTGGCATGATAGAGATAGACAGTCTTCTGGTGCGAAATTGTGCTGCGGAATCTGGTTCTGGAGCACTGCAATACTATGAATTTGTTTAAGTTATTTTTGTATTGTTTTCGGTATCTGCACGTCGACGTCGCCGTCGTTGGAAAATTTTACAGAATAATTTGTCGGACAACAGTAAGAACTTGAAAATTGTTTGTGATACAAGGTGGTCTGCCATGGCAGATGACGAAACCAGTTGAAAAATTGGAAGCACATTCTCTTGGAAAAAGATTTTCCGAATACGAGACAGCTCTGCTGACTGCTCTTTGGGACAAGTTACTACAAAGAATCAATTGTGCTAGCCATGCTTTGAAGAATTTGATTCTGATGTTCAAAATAATTTCCACCTTATTGAAGCTGATGCTGACTTGCTGCCAGATTTGAGAACTGTTCAGAATTGAGAGAAAAGGAAATCGTTCGAACAAACGAAACAAAACGAACAAACAGATCAACTAATATCACATACCATTATGACATTTTAATGTTACCTGATTGGCTCTAATCGATATTATCGTCTTTGATTCATTTCTTTCGATGGATATTGCCGACTTTGAAACTTTAAATATAAAATTTTACTGAATGTAGCCTGTTTTCTTAGGGATAGATTATTGGGTCTCATAGAGAACCAAATTCTTGACAAAATGGCATATCTAACTCAATTTCGACAAAAATGGATATAGCCAGGTTTGATATTATACCCCTCACTTACCAATCAAAGAGTTTGGAAAAGGTGTGGTTTGTCGCCGATATTGTTCAACCTATACATGGAAGATATGATAAAAACTTGGAAATCAATGGTTCCACATGGCATACAGCGTGGGAAAAATAAATTTTTCATCACAATATTATTTACATATGACCAAGTAGATACTGATAACAGCCACATAAAATGATCTGCAAAGAGCAATGAACCTCTTGAATATCTTGTCTGGGGAATATAACTGCGAAATATGCATCTTTAACAAAGTCGAAGATAATGGCTTTTAAAGGAAAAGATTCTATTAGGTCAAAAATATGTCTAAATGATACCTGTCTAGAACAAGTTTCGCATTTCAAGTATTTAGGATGAGACGTATCGTACGAGTATGATAACGATATCGCAAATAAATTGACTTCTTTCCAAAGAATGTGTGGAACAATTAGACGAACGCTAGAAAAACGATGTAGACGAGAAACACAAATGAAGTTCTACAAGGAATGGCGGTTCCCACCTCACTTTACGGCAGCGAGACTTGGGATAATAACAACCCGACAGAAAGCTGAAATACAAGCAGCAGAAATGAAGTTTCTGGAGTAATAAATGGCTGCACGTTATTGGACATGAGGGCTAATACAAACATCAGAGAAGAATTACAGATCTTCTCTATAGAAGAGAGAATTTTTAAAGAATGTTTCAGCAAAAAATAATATATTATGCAATCTTTCTGTTCTGATAAGTGTCTTTTAAGACAGGTTGTACAACAATAAAATACATGAATGTTAAAAGCATTATTCCAGGTTTTGTAAAAAAGAAAACAAGAAAAGTAAATATTTAAACAACGGATTTTTGTACTATTTATTAGGTTTTAATGTAATTTTAAGCTAAAGGTGCGATTACATCTGACCGAATTTTATGTCGGACAGTAAAAAACAGTAAGAGTAAGACTCGGAAAATAAGAGACAGTAAGAGAGACAGAATTTCTGTCCGACATAAAGTTCATTCAGATGTAAACGTAGCTTAACGCAGTTGGATGCGAACGCGGGGTACCGGGTTCAAACCCGGGGAGAGTCAAACTTACTTATGACCAAGTCTCCGTGGTTCGGAGGGCACGTTAAGCCGGAGGTCCCCCTGAGTTGACGAATTGCCACCATTAACAAAAAACAGGGCTACAGGCACATCTGAATGATAGCCTAGCAAGCTGCTGTAACACCCCGGAAATTAATGGTTAATTTCGGGTTGTTTATTTTATTTAGTTTTGATTTTAAAGGATTTAAAAAAATTAAAATGCAATTTTAGATGTAAAAGAAAATAATTTGTGTACGCCTCACAGTGGTTTAAAATCCCAAAAACCTGGCCATAATATGAAGGCGTTCTTCAATTTGAATGAAATTTGGTATACTAAGGTTTTAGAGGTCGCTGATTACGAATAAAAAGTTGAAATTACAAAAACCAAAATGGCGGATCCAATATGGCGGACATATGTATTTAAATATTATCAAATATAGCTTAAATTTGGTGACTGGGTGTTTTTGAGGTCGCTAATAACGAATTCAAGATCAAAATGACAAATAACAAAATGGCGGATCCAATATGGCGGACGTATGTATTAAAAAATTATCAGATATAGCCAAAATTTGGTAACTGGGTGTTTTTGAGGTCGCTGATAACGAATTCAAGATCAGAGTGACAAATAACAGAATGGCGGATCCAATATGGCTGACATATGTATTTAAAAATTAGAAAATATAGCTTAAATTTGGTGACTGGATGTTTTTGAGGTCGCTGATAACGAATTCAAGATCAAAATGACAAATAACAAAATGGAGGAACCAATATGACTGACATATGTATTTATATATTATCAAATATAGCTTAAATTTGGTGATCCAGAAATTAAAAAAGAAAATCGGAAGAAAATCATTTCTGAAAAATCTCAAATACCAAAATTAAACCAAAATTAAATAAGTATCAAGAAAATTTAAAATTTCACAAACAACAATTTTCCGAAATTTGAAAAATTAAGTGTAAAAACCGATAAACAATAATTTATTAACAAACACCTTATATAAAATACTCGGAAAATGCTTTGTGACAACATTTTTTAAAAGGCAATAAAGTAATAATTTTTACATTTTTCATAACAAAAAAATTTATTAAATTTAAACAAAGTTTATTAAAATAAACAACGGTATAGACTACAATGTACAATAAGATTTTTGGCGGAACTCTACAGATCTCATAACTTTCTTTCTAAATTTCTATGTGTCTAATGCAATTTTTGCATTTTTCATCACAAGAAAATGCAAAAAAACCGGAGGGGCAGCTAGGGGCACCTGGTTTTTAATTATTTTATTAAACAACAGTATAGGCTACAATGTACAATAAGATTTTTGGCGGGACTCTACAGATTTCATAACTTTTTTTCTAAATTTCTATACGTGTCTAATGCAATTTTTGCATTTATCATCACAAAAAAATGCAAAAAGACCGGAGGGGCAGCTATCGGCAGCTGGTTCTTGTTTATTTTATTAAACAACAGTATAGGCTACAATGTAGATTAAGATTTTTGGTGGAACTCTACCGAACTCATCAACTTTTCTCTAAATTTCTATAAGTGTTTCATATAATTTTAGATAGGTACATTTTAACAAATTAAATGTATAAAATCTTAATTTATATATTATAAAAAAAATATTTGAAATATATGTTCATATTCTACGAACTTTCAACTAAACAATCCATTTTATAAAATTCAAATAGGGAAAACGTGCAAATTTTGGTATGCTTCTAAACACAATGATATTTTATCCTTGCGTGCATCCTAGATGCTACTGGTTCAACAGTTACTTTGTACTGGCTGTATAAAAGTAAATATAAACAATTCTTCCTACCTAACATCGTTTAATGACATTTCAATCTTCCCTCTACACAACCCAACAGTCAAAATTCCTTAAATTGAAACTTTATTTCTGGACTTTTGGCCAGGTTTTTACGATTTTAAACCACTGTGCGCCTATGGAAATGCATTAATTCAAATTGTGCTGACGTTTTAGAAATTTTTTCGATTCTTATATCTTTGGCACGAGCGTAAAATTAGGTTCAAATTAAAAATATCGACGGGGTTGAGTCGAAATTACTTTGAGCTAAAAAGCAAATTTAGCCTTGCAACAAAGTAAAAAATTGTTACATTTTAATGCAGAGAAGATACCTACTTATGTTAGTGCAGGTGCTACGTGCTGAGATACGGAGAGAATTTGATGACCATTTCCTCTTAGATAAGAATTAAGTTTGGAAACTAAATTCGAAGCGTCATAAAAATTCGGTTATCAAACTATAAGCATAAGTGAAATTTTACGAAGGTAACAAAAATCTAAATTTCGAGAAAATCGGTCAATACGAACCATGAGTAAATTCGGGGCTTAAAAGTTTTGGTATCTTACAGACTTTGATAATCAAGTATAAATAAATTTCCTATCTTAACGATAAGGTTCGAGGCTAATTCGTTAATATTGGTCCTAGGAGGAAATAAATTTTATATTTGTAACGTTGAAGGAACAACGATTTCAGCTATCCAAAAATATTTTGGAAAAGTTTAAAACTATGGAAAATAGAAAAAAAATTTTAAGTGACTGTTTCAGCCGGTCCGTGGGAAAAGCAAGACGTGCAATTTTACAGGATGAAAAGCGCGCAGTTCATGACAACCTTTCTTTAAGTCGGACAGACGTCTCGTACCCATCAAATATATGAAAAGAAGAAGTAAAAAGATTCACTTTGGAAGAGCAGTGGGTCAGAGGTTATAAATATGGGTACCGGTACTAATAAGGCAGAGTTCTCCTTTGCCCGTGTTACGAAAGTTACTGTCCGTCGAGACGCTACTTTCGAAAACACAAAGTCAAAGTTGAGACTCCAAAGTGCGATTTGGTTTTGAATTTTGATGATTGAGTTTTTGTAAAGTACAAAAGCTCAATTAAGTAATTTTGTTTGCAACTATTTATCTAACTATCGTTTTGAATAAATAAGTTAGTGGCAGTCAATTAATTTAAATAATTTAAATAGTTTTCTCGACTTAAATAAATAAGTTAAGTTTGTGGTTTGCTGAAGCAGCAACAAAGGTAAAAATTGTAATTTACTGTTAAATGATTGATGATTTTTTTTTCTGTGTGTGCGTTTGTCAAATTATATTTGAGAGCGCAAATTTTGTTATTCTAAACGAATTTATTAAGGGGAATAGAATTTAGGTTTCCTTATTAATTGTAATAATTTAGAGTGAGATTTTTCTCGTAGTTTATTGAGAATCGAATGATAATCGCGAGGCGATTGTTTTCTAGTTTGTTTTGATAGGTTTGGCTGAATACAAGTTTAGCAAATATTTTAATCCTTAGAGTAAGGTTTTATAAGTTTAATTTGTTTTATGATTAATTTAGTAATCCGAATAATTGATTTCAGAGACGAGTCAATTTGTAGTTGTTTGTTCGTTTCGTCAATTATTATTTGCAAAGGTTTTTTTTGTTTGTTTATGATGTGGCAAAAGTGTTGCCAGATTATAATTTTGAGTTTAATTAACTTTTGTAAATTTTTGTAAATATTGAAGATTCATTTTAATAAATGTTATTTTGTTGGAAAATAATTCTTTTATTGAATTAAAAGAACCCAATAAGATAAAGTGGAAGTTTTTCAAAAGTTAACGATTTCTACGTTTTCCCAAAATTACTGCACGGGGGCACCTTTCACCCCCAACGTAAGCCAGCGATAGTCACGTCATTCCTGAAGATTGGGAAATCAAACCAGGGCTACCAAAACGTATCGAAGAGGTCCAGGTCAACTAGAACAAAGGAAATAGTCGGGTGGTAGCGCATAAATCTAAAAATAGACTGTCCTTTGTTACCGTAGAACCTTCGTCTATACCCCCAAAAATTCAGGAGTATCTCAAAACTCGAGAAATTTTTGGGAAACCAAACAAATTAAGAGAACATTAACGGGGTGACTTTTTATTTAGGCCAAATAAAAAGGTTCTTGTGTTTTCTAAAATTATTATTCAAATTTTAAGAGAAAATTTTTATAAGTAATTTTAATAACGCACCCCCGGTCGTTACACTGCTACCGGATGTAAAACAACTATAGTCCAAAATCGATCTGCGGACTACTCACCAACCCGTCTGGCCAGCGTGGTGATTTATGGCCAGATCCTCCATAATATGGAGAGGCTTATGTCCAGCAGTCGGACAGAAGACAGAAGGGAAGAAGAGAAGAAGAATGTAATTTTATATTTCTATGAATATTTCCCAATAATAAACTTTAAAAAATATTATTTATTATTACTTATTATTATTACATTGTGCACCCATAGCTAATTTTCCTATATACCTAAAGCAAAATTTGGGTGGGGGGCACAATCTTACAAGGGGACACTACAGTGAGGTATCCACTAATCGGGATCCCAATTTTTTTGGTAATTCTATGAATTAAAAAAATTATCACTTTCTCGGCGTTCAGTCCAATGGCTCTTAGTTTTTGAGTTATGAATTTTTAAAATGGGCTGGTTTTACCATAGGTTTAGCATATATTGGAGTTGTAACGCATCGGTCTTGAGATTTTGTTGTTGCAAATTATGTAATTTATTATCAGAATTAAAAAATTAACGACCTACGAATTACCATTCCAAATTCTTAACCGTTAGATCACCACGGTTTCACAAGAAATATTATTATTATTATTATATTATATTATATATATTATTATTATATTATTATTATATTATTACAAAATAATATGGTATTTTCAAAAATTCATAACTCAAAAATAAGGGCTATTGGACTAAACGCCGAGAAAGTGATAATTGTTTTAGCTCCTAGAATCACCAAAAAAATTGGGATCTCCATTGGTGGGTACCTCACTGTAATGTCCCCTTGTTAGTTGCGGTTGAGCTGAAAACATCTAATGACCGCTTTTTGGACAAGAGTCTTCATCAGAACCATCCAAGCAATCTCTCCTACCATCACAGCGTCCCCTTCTGTGTACACATGCTCCATAGGCACACCGATATGTTGTCGTTGGACAGTCGAACTGACTGCAGGTTTTTGCAGTCTCATCTGATTTATCATCACAATTTTTGATTCCATCGCATAATGTATAGTCATCTATACACTGACCAGAATCACATGTAAATTTAGTAATTCTATAACAGAAATAGTATATGAAAATAAATAAAACAAACCCTTCTATAATATTAAAATCCTACTTGTTACCCGCATGGATTTACAACCGGTAATTGTGTTCCATATCTACATTCTGGCAAAGTCTCGTCTGAATTGTCTCTGCAATCCTGTACTCCATTGCACTTCTGGTTTTTATCTATGCAAGCACCATAATGGCATTTGAATAAGAATCGACCATTACACCTAAAATATTTAATCGTTCTAAAATAAAGCTTCTGACAAATTAAAACTCATCCTTACCTAATTGTTGTGTGGCAATCATCTGTCTCATCTGATCCGTCTGTACATTCCACTGTTCCATCGCATAGTTTTCTTCAGGAATGCAATTACCCGAATCGCATTGAAAAGATTGAAGCCTATAATAGAAAACCAATTCAGTTATATCAACAAAAGAAAAAAAAAGTAGGTGCACTTCAACTTGTTTCATTTTTAAAATATTTAAAAATTGCCCGAAAAAGTGTTAGCCTACGGACACGGATGCGCAAGAAGAGATTAACGAGATTTTGACATCATATGCACGCAATTTAAAGTGCATTTAAAATTAATGTTAATTGTTGCCAAATAATATGAGGTCCTGATATTTGCAAATTGCAATTGTCTTATCAGCTATGTACTATGTTCTAGTGCTCATTCACAATTTACTAGATCAAGTAGTGGTCACGATACTGAGATGGTTAATTCAAGATTGGGAGGTTTTGCTTCTACCAAAACAGAAAAGATACCTCACATTCGGACTGTGGCCGTATATAAATGACCAAACGTAAGATTGTGCAAATACGAAATGTTCAAAGTTAGAAAATCACTTGTTCATAAATTAATGAATTAATGCTAAATAAAGAAGACTATTATCCAATTATATGTATATGAATGTAACAAATTTTTGAATTTGTTATTTAGTTTCTCCTTGAATTTGAAACGAAAACTACCCTCTGAGCAGCAACCCCTATAAAGAGAGGGTTAACCCAAACAGAGACCAGAGTCAGTCGTAATCTGGAGAGGACCTCTCCAGTTTGTTTAGCCACGATGTTAATAGGCTAGCTCTCGATTTGTGCGAAGGCTGAGCCGTGGATTCTGAAAAAAAGGGAAACTCGAAAAAACGCAAATATTAACCAAGTGCTTTAATTGAAAAAATAATTTGAGAGGTGCTATCACAATTCCAATAATTTATTGTAATGTATGGACTGTACAAAAATATACATACAGTAGCAAATAAATAATTAGGTGTCACAGCCAAAAAGTGTACCTACCTCAAGCAGTAACTTCTATGGGTTACTATACCTACCGATACCAACAAATGAAAATACAATAGCCAAAAACACGTCGGTCATACCTCAAACAAATTGGAAAGAATACAATTTCCTTAGGTAAGCGCTTTGGTAAGTTTACAACTTAATGGTGACAAGGATTTCCTTCCACTCGAAATACGACCTTTAAGGTGCTCGCTCACTTAGGCCACACCACACGACGCGATATTGAGGTGTCTCGAGAGAGAGACAGCTACATTGAGGTGTCTCAAGCTATCTCTCTCTCGAGACAACTCAATGTCGCGTCGTGTGGTGTTGCCTAAGTGAGCGAGCACCTTTATTGGCTCCAAAACGTGAAAATCTGGTACTTTCAAATAAATGTTTGTCAAAACTCAACTGTCTCGAATTGTAGCTCCATGATTCACTGATCAAGACATATAGATTATAATCAGTATATCATCTACCTTGGTCGCTGATATTGCTACGCTATACGATAAAGAGCTATTCATTTCTTGGTTTTTTCGAACAGAATTTTAAATTCTTTTTTTTATAAATTTTATTATTATTATAAATTAAATAAAATAAAAATCTTTTTAGAGAGAGAAAGAGAAATTTAGGGTAGAGTGCTCTAAGACTGCGCACTTAAGGTTTAAACCGGTATATTAAAAAAACTAAAGCAATTAAAAACTCAGAAATTTGTATTAAAACTTATTGGTCTTTCAACAACATTATTACAAACTTAATTAGTAATTATTACATATACTTTATTAATAAAAACAAAAAAATCAGAAAAAGTCATTTGCGCAGTCTTACAGACCCCGTCTTGTAAGACTGCGCACTTGGGTCTGCAAGACTGCGCATACAGTTTACAAGCATAGATCACATCACATGCTAGTATTATGCAGTTCACTTCTTGTGCCACCACTGAGAGCATGATGTACACTCGATCCAATCTTCAGTTATTGGCATTTACTTTGTTCTATGCATCCTGGACAACCCAACTACTCTTTGCTTCCAATAGTTTTTTTTTATTTTTCTTTGGACTTATTTTTAACTTTTTTTGGATTTCTTTTTGAAGTATCTGACAAGCGCTTCTACTTTTTCCTCGCTTCTTTATCTATCAATTCTAATTTGTAGGGAGAACTAGTTATAATATCGGATTTCTTACCCTTCCGGTTTATTAATCTTGCAATGGTACATTTGGGCAATGGCGAAATAATGGTTAAGGCAATCTGAGTTAATATTTGGGAATTGGTCCAATCAGTAGATATTCCCGGCATGAGGTGCATGTCCCCAGCCCCCCCCATTTCGATTTTTGACTCCAAAATAGTCTCAATCGTTTGTGCTTCGTTTGTGCCTGTTTGTGCAAACAATTTTTTCGTTTGTACCCAAATAGTTTTCGAGATATTTCAAAAATAAGCTGGGGGGGGCTGGAGACATGCTAGCCCCCCCCATTTCGAATTTTGACTCCAAAATAGTCTCAATCGTTTGTGCTTCGTTTGTGCCTGTTTGTGCAAACATTTTTTTCGTTTGTACCCAAATAGTTTTCGAGATAATTCAATTTTAAGTTGGGGGGGGCTGGGGACATGCTTTTTTAAAATTCGAATTTCGGATTCATAATAGTCTCAATCGATAGCACTTCGTTTGTGCTTGTTTGTGCAAACATTTTTTTCGTTTGTACCCAAATAGTTTTTGAAATATTCAAGATTTTCGGTAACACGTTGTAACATAACGGACATGGACGCGCTGAATGCTTTAACGAGATTCTGCGAAAAACTTGCAGCATGAAGACCAAAATAGTCTCAATCGATAGCACTTCGTTTGTGCCTGTTTGTGCAAGTTTTATTTTCGTTTGTACCCAAATAGTTTTTGCAATATTCGAGATTTTCGGTAACATAGGTGCATGTCCCCAGCCCCCCCCATTTCGATTTTTGACTCCAAAATAGTCTCAATCGACAGCACTTCGTTTGTGCCTGTTTGTGCAAACATTTTTTTTGTTTGTACCCAAACAGTTTTTGAGAATTTTAAGGAAAACATAAAGGACATGGACGCACGTGCATGAATGGATTAACGAGATTCTGGGAAAAACTTGAAGCATGAAGACCAAAATAGTCTCAATCGATAGCACTTCGTTTGTGCCTGTTTGTGCAAGTTTTATTTTCGTTTGTACCCAAATAGTTTTTGCAATATTCGAGATTTTCGGTAACATCGCACGTGCTAACATAAACAGTTATTTTAGAATTTCGGATTCAAAATAGTCTCAATCGATAGCACTTCGTTTGTGCCTGTTTGTGCAAACGTTTTTTTCGTTTGTACCCAAATAGTTTTTGAAATATTCGAGATTTTCGGTAACGTCGCACGTGCTACCATAAACAGTTATTTTAGAATTTCGGATTCAAAATAGTCTCAATCGATTGTACTTAGTTGGTACCTGTTTGTGCAAACATTTTTTTCGTTTGTACCCGAACACTTTTTGAGAATTTAAACGAAAACATAAAAACATTGACGCGCATGAATGGATTAACGAGATTCTGCGAAAAACTTACAGCATGAAGACCAAAATTGTCTCAATCGTTTGTGCTTCGTTTGTGCCCAAATAGTTTTCCAAATAATTCAATTTTAAGTTGGGGGGGGGGCTGCAGACATGATTTTTAGATATTCGAATTTCGGATTCAATATAGTCTGAATTCAGCTCCGTAGATACGGGGGGGGGGTTAGAAGAAACTTTTTTTTCGGAGGAACCACCCCCCATGACCAATGTCTAGCTACGGCCCTGTCTGAATTGTTTGTACTTCGTTTGTGCAAACATTATTTTCGTTATACAAGAAATTGATAATTGTTATGCAAAAATATTAATTAATAAAAAAAAGTCAGAACACTATGAAACGTCAGGTCATAAAAATTTAAATTATTAAAAGAAGTTTCATAGGTATTATTTAAATATGAATTTTAAGCCTGGGGGGGGGGGGCTGGAGAAATGCTTTTTTGAAATTCGAATTTCGGATTCAAAATAGTTTCAATCCTTTTTACTTTGTTTGTACCTGTTTGTGCAAGTTTTATTGTCGTTTGTACCCAAATAGTTTTCGAGATAATTCAATTTTAAGTTGGGGGGGGGGGACTTGTTTTTTTTGTAATTCGAATTTTTTTCGAACATATTTTTTTTAACAGACTGGGCATTTTGCAAATTGCTTTCATAAGAAAATTTTAAAAATTTGTTTATTAGAAAAATGGATAATAATAAAAAGATTACACGATTAAAAATAAATAAATAAATAAATTTTATAAATAAATTAATTTAAATTTTTTAATTTTGGTATCAAAATCTTGCACGTCGGTCAGACCCGTAGCCAGGATTTCATTTCGGGGGGGGGGGGCACTTGTTAAAAACCTTTTGTAAAATGTAAAATTTTCGGTTGTTTCCCTTCCATTTTCTTTGTCTTTTCAACATTTCGGGGGAGGGGGGCACTGGCTACGGGACTGACGTCGGTTGCCGGTATGGTTGTACTTTTTTTATGATTATCTCGAATACTATTTAGATATTTTTTTTTACACAAACAGGCACAAACAATCTAGCCTATTTTGGATTCAAAATTCATGAACTATTTTGTCACTTATCGAAAACATATTTTTAAATGTGTTGAATTGTGTTTTACTCGAATAGTGCAACTGTAACTAAATGTCGATTAACAAAATTTTTCGCAACAAATCAAAATTAAAAAAATGTAAGAAATAATTTTAGTTCAAATTTCAAATGTACATAACACATATAATTTTTGTATTCATTTTATTAATAAATATTGTTAAAATCGAGTAATCTTTTTATTATTATCCATTTTTCTAATAAACGAATCTTAATAATTTTCTTATGAAAGCAATTATCAAAATCCTTAGTCTGTTAAAAAAAATATGTTCAAAAAAAATTCGAATGTCAAAAATGCATGTCTCCAGCCCCCCCCCCCCAATTTAAAATTGAATTATCTCGAAAACTATTTGGGTACAAACGAAAATACGACTTGCACAAACAGGCCCAAACGAAGCACAAACGATTGAGACAATTTTGGTCTTCATGCTGTAAGTTTTTCGCAGAATCTCGTTAATCCATTCATGCGCGTCAATGTTTTTATGTTTTCGTTTAAATTCTCAAAAAGTGTTCGGGTACAAACGAAAAAAATGTTTGCACAAACAGGTACCAACTAAGTACAATCGATTGAGACTATTTTGAATCCGAAATTCTAAAATAACTGTTTATGGTAGCACGTGCGACGTTACCGAAAATATCGAATATTTCAAAAACTATTTGGGTACAAACGAAAAAAACGTTTGCACAAACAGGCACAAACGAAGTGCTATCGATTGAGACTATTTTGAATCCGAAATTCTAAAATAACTGTTTATGTTAGCACGTGCGATGTTACCGAAAATCTCGAATATTGCAAAAACTATTTGGGTACAAACGAAAATAAAACTTGCACATACAGGCACAAACGAAGTGCTATCGATTGAGACTATTTTGGTCTTCATGCTTCAAGTTTTTCCCAGAATCTCGTTAATCCATTCATGCACGTGCGTCCATGTCCTTTATGTTTTCCTTAAAATTCTCAAAAACTGTTTGGGTACAAACGAAAAAAATGTTTGCACAAACAGGCACAAACGAAGCACAAACGATTGAGACTATTTTGGAGTCAAAAATCGAAATGGGGGGGGCTGGGGACATGCACCTATGTTACCGAAAATCTCGAATATTGCAAAAACTATTTGGGTACAAACGAAAATAAAACTTGCACAAACAGGCACAAACGAAGTGCTATCGATTGAGACTATTTTGGTCTTCATGCTGCAAGTTTTTCGCAGAATCTCGTTAAAGCATTCAGCGCGTCCATGTCCGTTATGTTACAACGTGTTACCGAAAATCTTGAATATTTCAAAAACTATTTGGGTACAAACGAAAAAAATGTTTGCACAAACAAGCACAAACGAAGTGCTATCGATTGAGACTATTATGAATCCGAAATTCGAATTTTAAAAAAGCATGTCCCCAGCCCCCCCCAACTTAAAATTGAATTATCTCGAAAACTGTTTGGGTACAAACGAAAAAAATGTTTGCACAAACAGGCACAAACGAAGCACAAACGATTGAGACTATTTTGGAGTCAAAATTCGAAATGGGGGGGGCTAGCATGTCTCCAGCCCCCCCCAGCTTATTTTTGAAATATCTCGAAAACTATTTGGGTACAAACGAAAAAAATGTTTGCACAAACAGGCACAAACGAAGCACAAACGATTGAGACTATTTTGGAGTCAAAAATCGAAATGGGGGGGGCTGGGGACATGCACCTCCCGGCATGTTGGAAATATCCAAACTAATGTTTGCAGTCGGCAATTCGATTGTAGCAGTAGGCGGTTCCATAGAACCATCGGTTGATTCCAGGTCTGCAATGAATTATTGAAATGTGCCGTGAATTGTAATTTCTGGCCATAAAATCAGATTGGCCATAAAATCAACCTCACTTTAGGTAAAAAGAATAAAATTAACCAGCATTAAAATGTGAGATTTGTAAGAGTACGCGCGCAGTCTTACACGGCACTCCATAAAATTAAAAAGGACACGAATATAGCCATCTCAAATTAAATTGGAAAATAATACCATCATCCACGCTTGGTTAAGAGCCAGCTTTCAAAATCGGGCAACTTATCAGCGACAAAGAAACGAAAGTTCAGAAAAGGACAAACATATAGAAATGTAACTAAAAATTTAGTAACTAGTTATATTACTATAATATGTTTATCCTTTCTGAACTTTCGTTTCTTTGTCTCTGATAAGCTGTGTTTTTTTGCATTCAACAATATTGTACCTGTAGTACAATGCCATGTACCTGTAGTTTTATGACAAAAGGAATTTATCTTTTTCTGAAATTTTGGTTCTTGTATATTTATGAAATATGAAAATGAAAGAAGAAGAAATTTTCTTACGGCACGTAATTCGTTTTAGGTGCATATCGCTGCCCCCCCCCCAAATCTAATTTTGGGGTGAATTTTGTGTCAATAGTAAGTTAGAGCTTCGTTAGAGCCTTGCCAAGTTCTTAAATTAGCCCGCCAACAGTAGCTAATGTAATGCCCAACCTCTTTGACGTTATTTACTTATGTTACTCCCCCAAATCGAATTTTGAGGTGAATTTTGTGTCAATCGTTGAAATGAACGTTTGACACCAATTTCATCCAAAAATTCGTAAAAATAGCGAAAATAGAAAATCATGTCTGTAGCCCCCCCCCCAACTGTTTCGCGAATAACTCCGCGACGGTTGATGCGCAAACGAAAAAAAGAGAGCTCATTTAGGCTCTAACGAAGCTCTAACGTTTGACACCAATTTCATCTAAAAATTCATAAAAATAGCGAAAATAGAAAATCATGTCTGTAGCCCCCCCCCCCAACTGTTTCGCGAATAACTCCGCGACGGTTGATGCGCAAACGAAAAAAATTAGAGCTCATTTAGGCTCTAACAACATTTGACACCATTTTCACCCCAAACTTCGACTTGGGGGCAACGTGTCTACAGCCCCCCCCCTCAACTATTTCGCGAATAACTCTGCGACGGTTGAGGCTCAAACGAAAAAATTGGAAGCTCATTTAGGCTCTAACGAAGCTCTAACGTTTGACACCAATTTCACCCCAAAATTCGACTTGGGGGGGGAGGCAACGTGTCTACAGCCCCCCCCCAACTATTTCGCGATTAACTCCGCGACGGTTGAGGCTCAAACGAAAAAAATGGAAGCTCATTTAGGCTCTAACGAAGCTCTAACGTTTGACACCAATTTCATCCAAAAATTTCCATTTTGGTTCTTGTATATTTATGAAATATGAAAATGAAAGAAGAAGAAATTTTCTTACGGCACGTAATTCGTTTTAGGTGCATATCGCTGCCCCCCCCCCAAATCTAATTTTGGGGTGAATTTTGTGTCAATAGTAAGTTAGAGCTTCGTTAGAGCCTTGCCAAGTTCTTAAATTAGCCCGCCAACAGTAGCTAATGTAATGCCCAACCTCTTTGACGTTATTTACTTATGTTACTCCCCCAAATCGAATTTTGAGGTGAATTTTGTGTCAATCGTTGAAATGAACGTTTGACACCAATTTCATCCAAAAATTCGTAAAAATAACGAAAATAGCAAATCATGTCTGTGGCCCCCCCCAACTATTTCGCGAATAACTCCGCGACGGTTGAGGCTCAAACGAAAAAAATGGAAGCTCATTTAGGCTCTGACGAAGCTCTAACGTTTGACACCATTTTCACCCCCAAATTCGACTTGGGGGGGGCCAACGTGTCTGTGGCCCCCCCCAACTATTTCGCGAATAACTCCGCGACGGTTGAGGCTCAAACGAAAAAAATGGAAGCTCATTTAGGCTCTAACGAAGCTCTAACGTTTGACACCATTTTCATCCCCAAATTCGACTTGGGGGGGGCCAACGTGTCTACAGCCCCCCCCAAACTTTTTCGCGAATATCTTCGCGACGGTTGAGGCTCAAACGAAAAAAATGGAAGCTCATTTAGGCTCTAACGAAGCTCTAACGATTGACACCAAATTCACCCCAAAATTCGATTTGGGGGGGGCCAGCGACATGCACCTAATTATTTTTTATATTAAATAAACCGTTTAAATTAATTTCAAAAAATTTACATATTTTAATTTTTGAATATTAATGAAAATCGAAATATAGGGTGTTTTTTTAGCTGCATGAGAACTTTCAATAGGGATAACAATTGAACCAAGATTGCTATGGAAACAGTTTTTTGACATTTGTGTTTAGCAAGGTTTGGCATTTGATAATGCATAGATTGACCATTGAACAACGCTACCAAATTGGGATCACAACCAATTGGAAGTGGATCCATTTTTTTACCGTAAAATTTTGTTCAGTGACGAGGCACATTTCTGGTTAAATGGGTATGTGAACAAACAAAATTGCCGTATATGGAGTGAGACCAATCCGGGACATTATCTTGAGACTCCATTGCATCCATTAAAATTGACTGTTTGGTGTGGAATACACGCCAACGGCATCATTGGTCCATATGTCTTTCGAAATGAGGAAGGAGCTACCGTTACGGTGAATGGTGTGAGATATCGACACATGCTCAATACATTTTTGTTTCCAAAACTTCAAGAGCTAAACATTGACAACTTATGGTTCCAACAGGATGGTGCTACGTGCCACACAGCCAACGAAACCATCAATTTATTGAAAGGACAATTTGGTGACAACATTATTTCAAAACGTGGTCCTATCAATTGGCCTCCAAGATCGTGTGATTTGACACCTCCAGATTATTTTCTGTAGGGGTATGTTAAATCCATGGTTTATGCTAACAAACCAACAACTCTAGAAGCATTGGAGGCTAATATTCAGCAAGCCATTTATGAAATAAAGCCAGAAATATTGGAAAAAGTGGTCAAAAATTGGACTGAACGGATGCGCTTCGTAACCATTAGTCGTGGTGCCGTGGTGGTCACATGCCGGAAGTCATGTTCAAATCATAAATGCCTTTAACTGTACTTTCATAAAAAAATTATAACCAAAACATTCCGTCAGGTTTTTAATGTTTTATTTCATTTTGAAGTTCTCATGCAGCTAAAAAAACACCCTATTCTTTCCTGCACGATTGACGAAACTGGACAAGCTTATCTCTAATATGAATTACTAGAAGATGTTGTTTCTGTCTTTATCACAAACAGGAAATTTTTTGTAGTTACGTCGTCACATATTTACGAAGAATCTCTACATACAAACTAACCAAATTAACTGAAAATTCCGACAAGTTTTATACGAATCTGTTCGTTGAGGTAAAGTACTTATCCACTGTGGAGGTAACCTCGTACAGTAGAATCTGCTTGCAACGTCTTGATACCAATAATATGGTATGCACTGGTGGGTATCACTGCGCTGACTGCGGGGTGGATGGCCATAGCGCGGGCAACTGGCGTTGCCGCGTGGGCCAATAGAAACTATACGTCGGATAGTTCTTCGCTGGGAAGTCTATAGGTTATGATATGAACTTTCTAAACGATGCGATGGTGGGATTTCATCAAAATACCTTTCGTAGGGTATAAATGGAACGGACAATTCTTTTAATACTTCTGAAGGTTCTTGCAGTTCGTTAACGTAACTCCATCCTGAAACCTATATAAGTTTTAGGATCGCCTTATTTTCAAATATGTGTTACCTATAATTCCATTAGTATTGTATAAAGGTTGGTCATATTGAGTTTGTATATCAATGCAAACCGGTTGAACATTAAAGGATAACTGGAACGGTGTTGAAAGTATTATGATTGCAATGTTATCTGCTTGAAAATTTATTAATCCTTTGTATCTGGCAGGAACATGAATGGATTTTACATCAGAATACTGAGGATTTATATCGCGTTCATCGTTGTAAGATCGGTAATACTTTCCCGCTGCAATAAAGTAGTTCTCTTTTGGTAAGATTTGACCATCAAAATTGGTGAAACAAAATGGGCACCTAAAAGTTATATTTAAACATTTATAATAATTTAATGCATGTTAAGATAAGTTACCTGATAACACAATGCCTGTATTTATAATGAAGCCTACACAGATGTTATCCTTTTTTTCATTATACACACCAATTTGCCAAGGATAGTCGCTTACTTTGGTATTGATACCATTTATAAGGTCACCAATTCTTTTGGGTTGCTTTTGACCACAAGCTGAAATAATTTGAGGAGAAGTACAATAAATGAGGAAAGAAAATTTTTTGTCAGTTTTTTTTTATTCGGGTTTTAATGCAATTACAAATTCCACTGCCTTTAGTAGTTTGTGAAAATTGTTGGTTAGAAATTGAGGGGGTAAGAAGCCAAGGAGGCCAACAAGGTCACAGACTTGCACCACTGCCATTATACTTTTAGATCCCAATTATAACTTCAGGATATGAAAACTTAAAAACATTTAATTCAGCCAATTTGGAGAAAATCGATTTTGAAGAATGAAAATTGCAGGTAATTTTACATTGCATACATCGCCAATAATATTTCACAACGTAACATAATATGCATTACGAATTACGATTATGCAACCCATGTTGCTCTCATGTAAGACCCTGGTACTTTAAGGTTGTCTTTGATTATTTTCTCTTCCTCTGAATTTGAAATACTTACTATTCTGCTTTAATATTTAATCGATTTTTTTCTGCCACCAGTTAGAATTTTATTCGAGATTCTAACAAACTCCATCAAGTTTATTTATTTATTAGTAGACGTGTTTATTCAGAAGCGTAGGAAATTTAACTTATAATTTGTCACTATAAACTTTTATGAATAAAAGAATTGAAATTTTAATTTACTCAATTTATTTAAAACAAAACAAAACAAAATAAAGTAATAATCCAGTTCACATTTAGTAGTACAAAATTAAATAATATAAATTGTAACTGAATAAAATTAAATAATTCTTATTTATTGAATTTTATCTTCGTTAAAATATAAAAGTTTGAAAAAGTTAAAAATTGTTAATATAAAAAGAAGGTGAAGAATAATAACATTTAAAAATTTACTTACAATAAAGTTGAAAAACAAACTACACTGAATTTAATTTAAATGGAAAATTTGAACTCCTCTGGTTCAAAGTCAAGACACAACTGATTTTAAAAGATGCATTAATCTTTACTCTTCCCTTAAAATATTTCTTATCATTTCACTTAATTATGGAAAATTTCCAGTATTTTGTAATATTACATATCCCATATGTTTATCAAAATCTATAATTGAAATTTATAGCTTTGTTATTCTCAAAAATGACTAAATTTTTCGTAAGCTTTACATATTTCAATCATCGCTTACCCTTATCTTTAAAATTACTATGCAAGGTTCTCAAAAATATTTAACATGATGTGGAAATAATTTGAATTGATAAAATAATAATAATTTGGTTAAATATTTTTTCATAATACCTGTCATGAAACTACGAGTTTCATTGCATGTTGAGACAGTCGAAACACGATAATTGCAGATCAACGCGACTGTTGGTCAGAAACTAAATTGGTTTCTGCCCTAGGAAAGAAAGCGTCAAGTTTCTGCCCGCTTACTCAGTTTTTGATTTCATTTTAAACCTGTCAGAATTGATTTTATTAATTGTAAACAATTAATGTGACAGCTGACAATTCTTATATTTTATGAAAACTCTTAGATTCATTACAGGTAATATGAAAAATAGTATGTTTGGGCACGGGATGAAACACGATTTCAGACTCGAGGTGATGCCAGCCCTCGCTTTCGCTCGGGAAGGCAAACCACTCTCGTCTGAAATCATCTTGTTTCATCCCTTGCCAAACAATATACTATTGCTAATATAATATTCTAAATTAAAATACAATTATAATAAATAAGAAGTTTAATTTGAGTTTCAAATTAAATTTCTTTTTATTCAAATTTACCAACTTAAAATTTATATCATTTCAATAATGAGAGATCAATATAAAATTATACAGGGTTGGCTTTAGAATTATAATTTTTATAATAACTAAATTTAAACTTTTGACAATTGATAATTATTTATATAAATAATTAATTTATATGCAAAAATAATTATATTTCCAATTTACGGTTAAAGGCGGGTTACTACACTCATAAAAAATACATAGTTAACCTTGACATAATCCAAATGTAACTTATACAGTAAATGATTACTGTATGAACGAAGTTGTTTTTTAAAATAGATTATCTTCAAATTGGCTGAATTAAGGGTTTATTAATTACCACAGGGTTCATGTCAAGAAGAAATGAGATATCTCACGATATATCAAACATGTCACGAATAAATTCGTTGAACATGATACAGTTAATTAAAATTGGTTAACATAATTTTTGATAAGAAAAACCGACAAATTTGATTCAAAATCGTTTACCTGGTTGGCAATAAGTTATTGGATAATCCCAACTACCATCCTTGTCTAAAAAAATAATAATGATTAAATTTACGTGCCCTGATGGCGTTACAGAAATATAAATGTTACCAAGATAAAATCAAAAATGAATAAATAAATTTAATTAAAAAAAAAGATCACAGATGGCAAGGGTGCACTTTCGAGGCGCCATCGCCATGCCATGTGCAGCTTCTAAAGTTAGTAACACAATTTAAGTTGAATTAATACAAATTATATCCATTGAGATATAATAAAAAGCTGTTTATAATTGATTATTTTGAAAGAACAACATAATTCGGATGTGCTAACAAGTGAGTAATTTACAAATTCAACGTGAAAAATTTGACTGCAAAATTTTGAATAAATATTATTAAACCAAACATCCTAAAAAAATTTGGAATTGTTATTTGGAGAAATAGTTGTAGAAAAAAGTTGGCCACATGTTAATTGGTGGAGTTGGACGAGATATTTGTATAAAATTGGAAAAAATCAAAGAAGTTTTTGCAGAAAATCTATATCATAACAAAATTTGCTGCAGAAAGCAGAATAAAAGAAAAAGTAGTAGATAAGCTTCTTGTGAATTTTAATTAATTTAAGTAGTTTGTATACACAGGGCAAAGTAATTTAAGTTCCACACTTACAGTATCTTACAGTCTACACATTTAATTTGAATAAATAAGGTTCAATTTCATAAAATATTTCTTTTGAATGAAAATTTATAATAAAGGTGATAAATCAAAATTTGATATTTCTAAGATATTGTTCAATTATCAGAACCACAACAACTAGGCATTTTTATTAAAAGAATTATTCTACCTGTGTAACTGGTAAAGTATAATTGTCAATTTGACGCCTATCGCCGACCAATCAGAAAGTTGACTGCAAATGGCCACACTCTTTTATATAATACTCGCTCTAGTATTTACTATAATAAAAAAGAAGATAAAAAACTAAAATAAGAAAATTAACTGGGATACAGTGAATTGCCACCATTAATATAAAGAACCAGGATACAGGTACATCTGAAGGCATGGATGTAAAATATTTATATGCTCCAAGGTTCTAACACTGCTGATGAAACGAGGGAGTTGTGAGGAAAATAACAGGCTTAAGCCTACTGGAAGGGGATTCTTTTAGAATTGCTTCTAGAAAGTGGAAGAAAAAAAAAAGATATCTCAAAACGTTGGTTGAGTTGTTCCACTAACCACCAATCAAATGATTCGAAATGAATTTAACTTACGGATCATCAGAATTTTCAGTTTGTCGTTTGTTTCTGTTTGCAATAATATTGTAATTATCTAAACTTGCGCCATCGATGTTTTGGAAATGTGTCCCTAAAAATTATGATTTTCTAATTTATTCTTAATAATTCAAGCAAAGTATAAGAAATAGTCTATGAAATAGAAGGATAGATAATGATTAAAATGTATTGTATTTACATTCTTAATTAATTAATTATTATAACTATTATAAATTTCAAAATCAAATTGTCAGTAAACCGGTTTTTCTTAATCTTAGAAAAATATAATAGCACAAATAATAATAGATTCATCAGAAATGTATTATTTTCAAAATAATCATCTGGACAAGCCTTTTTTTTTATAGCAAATGTTCATAATGTCATTTGTGATTCTATTGCTGTTGAATTACGGAATAGAGGTGACAAGGTTTTAGCTGATTGTGAAATTTGTTTCAATTGTTCTCTTCAACCAGATCAAATAAATAAATGCATAACTGATTTATGATTATATTATTATCGGACAAACGATTAATCGTTCGAACAAACAACGATTTGAAGTAGTGAAAATAATTTAAATTTATTGCATTTTCAAAATCGATTTTTTCCAAATTGCCTCATTTATGCAAGCTGAAATTTTCACCTTATGTATAACTAACTTATTATGGCCTAAAGGTATGTTAAAAATAGTTCAAATCGGTGATTAGAGGTGTTGGCGGTCCCCTTGTAAGATACAGAAGTAATACTTACCAATCAAAGAGTTCGGAAAAGGTGTGGTTTGTCGCCGATATTGTTCAACCTATACATGGATGATATGATAAAACTTGGTAATCACTGGTTCCACATGGTATACAGCTTGGGGAAAATAAATTTGTCAACACAATATTATGTACAGATGATCAAGTACCGATAACAGTCACAAAAGATGATCTGCAAAGAGCAATGCACCTCTTGAATATCTTGTCTGGGGAATATAACTGCGAAATAAACCTATACCGTGAAGCAGACGGCAACGACGATAACCGATTTATTGGAAATATATGCAAACGACCATGATTCAAAAATGTTCCGAGATGAAGTAACCAATTTTTAAAGTATATTTCAGCACAATATAATATTGTCGTGATGCACAGCTCAGTTACACCCCTAATTATAGTCAGGGATGAAACCTCGCTTAATGTGTACACTCGAACAATAGAGGTCCGGCTAGCTTTAAGTCAGGTTCACATATCTGAGGCCACAATATCTGCAGGTTGTAGGTTTCGCCGATATTAAGCAAATCAATAGGCACAATAAATCATAAAGTAATTTATTCAAATGACTCAAAAACAAATGTGAAGCAATTTTGGACGATTTTGACACAATCGTCAAGCGATATTCAATAGGTGTGTAAATGTGTAGAAACATCCAATAAAGAGTATCATTTATGTACAACACTTTAGCTATACTTTTATTAGATGTTCCATAAATGTGCAATAGTGTAACATCAATAAAGAAAAATTTACAACAATGGTGTTTTTATAAAATAATGTTCAATTTCTTACTCATGAAAATCTAGTAGTTGATACTTATTACGAAGCACCCAGTACATCAGACCGTACGCCGCTGATCAGCATTCACTTATCAACATGCCGTCCAGTTGGTAAAAACGGTAGCGAATTAACATCTGTGTTGATCCAGAAGCTTTTCCATTTATCCAAATTAATAGTGAAGTGAACGTGTGGAAGTCGTCCAGTGTAGTGTTCAAACCTCGAATGTCGGTTTAAACAAATCTTTCCAACTTCTTAACCAAATCGGAACCATAAAACATCTGGCAGGACAAAGTAACCTCCAAATTCCACATGTGATTCTTTTAAACCACCAAATTTAGCGAACATCTACTTGTTCGGTACGTACAATGAAACTTGATTTGTGTAATAGTACAAATCACCGAAATTAAACTTCTAAATGTAATTTCAGATACGAAATTATCCAAAAAAGCAAAATGGCATCAATAGAGTCGAATATTGCTTGCGCCCACAAAGTACACGTAAAAACGTTGATTTACGAAATAATACGTTTCAAAAATAACCCACGCTTATCTCCTATCGCTGGTATATAATGGTTTTTGTGACTACAAAAACTCTCAAAAATGGTCTTCTTGAGTAAAATTTCGAGGTAATTTTCGCAACCCCATGAAATGCATCGTCTTCATCAACGGTCGGCACAAGACAAAGCCTCACCGCAAAATTGGCTTCATAGTTCAAAATACCATCATAATAAAACAAAAATTATCAATAAAATCGTAAGTATTCGCCACATTTTTACCGCCACAATTTAAATTATCACTTTTCACTTTCAGATAAACATCACATTTTACATGAGTTAAAACACCTCAAATTCTCAAGAAATATAGCAGTCTTTAAGAAATATCAAATTTGTATTGTTTTGTGTGTTGGAAGTAACAAAACAATCGCTTCCGTCATCTCAAAATTGCTTCAAAATTAAATGTTTACAATCGACAAAATTTAAATTTAACCAAAATTACTATTTGCTCATTTGATCGACTTTTTCACAATTCAATATATTATGCAATCTTTCTTCACTTCTGTTGGTTTACATAGTGAAATTCTGAGAAGTGTCTGATAAGACAGGTTGTACTGTTGTATTAAAAGTATTATTCCAGGTTTTGCAAAAAAGAAAGCAAGAAAAGTAAATATTTAAACAACGGATTTTTGTACTACTATTATGTACTATTTATTAGGTTTTAATGTAATTTTATATTTCTATGAATATTTCCCAATAATAAACTTTAAAAAATATTATTTGTTTTATATTACATTGTGCACCCATAGCTAATTTTCTCATATAAAACAAATGTTGGGTGGGGGCATAATCTTAGTTGCGCTTCAGCTGAAAAATCCTATGATCCGCTATTTGGACAAGAGTCTTCATCAGAACCATCAAAGCAATCTATCCTACCATCACAGCGTGCCCTTCTGTGTATACATGCTCCATAGGCACACCGATATGTTGTCGTTGGACAGTCTAACTTACTGCAAGCTTTTGCAGTCTCATCTGATTTATCATTACAATTTTCGATTCCATCGCATAATTTATCGTCATCTATACACTGACCAGAATCACATTCAAATTTAGTAATTCTATAACAGAAATATATGAAAAATAAAACAAACCCTTCTATAATATTAACCCTTAAACGTCACCGTGGGGCCTCAGAGACACCTAACGCCATATAAGTTAATGTAAATTAAAATTATCAGTGACGTTCCAGGGTTAAAATCCTACTTGTTACAAATTTATCTTACCCGCATGAATTTACAACCGGTGATTGTGTTCCATATCTACATTCTGGCAAAGTCTCGTCCGAATTGTCTCTGCAATCCCGTACTCCATTGCACGTTCTTGCTTTATCTATGCAAGCACCATAACGGCATTGGAATAAAAACGCAGCATTGCATCTAAAACATTTAATCGTTCAAAAATAGGGCCTCTTTATAAGTTAAAACTCATCCTTACACAATTTTTGTGTGACAATCATCTGGCTCATCTGATCCGTCTGTACATTCTACTGTTCCATCGCATATATTTTCTTCGGGAATGCAATCACCCGAATCGCATTGAAAAGATTGAAGTCTAATAGAAAACCAATTATGTAAATTGTGTCAGTACCTATTTATGAATAGTATAGATACTATATCAACAAGATAAGAAAGAAGTGGGCGCACTTTAAAATAGTCTTAATATAATCGTATCTGTATTGTTTGCTTGTTTAACTTTTGAAACATTTAAAAATTGCCTGAAAAAGTGTTAGCCTACGGAATATTTAAATTGATAGGTATCTAATTGGTTGTAACCAACTAATTGGTTGATTTTAGTTTGACACGAATGCGCAAGATTCGATTAACGAGATTTTCACTTTATCTATACGCAATTTAAAGTAAATTTATGTGCTTATTCTGCTAATAACACCTATAACTCTATAAATCTTATAGAACTATAAGCTATAGTGTGTCACAGCACTGCTTGTTATAGAAATCGACAAATTGGTATTCTGCTATCCATTCTGTAAGGAGCGTATATATAAGGACTTTCTTATAGTGTTATAGTATTCTAATTATTTTATCTTGAGGTTGGCAGCAATAACAGTGGTGTGAAGAAGTAAATGGACAACTTTGATTGGTTATTCATAGGTTAATAAAAATAAATTTAAAGTAGAGTGAAATTAAAATTTTAGTGACTAGACGGAGCTAGTGTGCAGAAACGAAAAATCGTCAGGGCGAGTCTATGTTGGTGTCAATTGGTGGAATTGGGTGTCCTTAGCTACTAAGGAAAAATTTCAATTTACTACCTTCGAAAATCATTTTCAAGTAACGCCATAATAAAGAATGGAATATTATGAATATTCGAAACATCCATTTTTTATAATATTCAATAAAAACTGTTTGAATTGTACACTCGATTGAAATTGACAGTTGTAGACCGCACAGTTATATAAGTTTAGGAACTTCCTAAACTATCTTTTTATATTTCTTAAAAAGTCTGGTCTCCCTTCCAGAGTCCATCTCTACCAATCGTACATAAATACAATGTTTAACAGGGTCGTTTTTGTAAGGGGTGTGAGATGTACGCCACTATATATAGGACTTATAACCGTTATAGGGAAAAAAAATTGCCTATAAGAATTATAGAATTTATATAGTGTTATAGACCCTATAAGTATGAGCAGAATACCATTTCTTACTAAAGTCTATAACCCTAATAGATTTATAGTTTTATAGCGCTATAGGGGCCTTATAGGCTTCAAAATTATTAGCAGAATAAGCACATTAAAATTAATGTTAATTGTTGGTAAATAATGTAAAGTCCTGATGGTTTGCAATTGTCTTCTCAGCTGTGTTCGAAGAAGACGAACTCATTCTTCTCTCATAACCGGAAAATCCAAAGTTTTCTATTCCATTTTCTTTCTGAGATCACTTTTTCGCTGGCTAATAACAATTTTGTTATTGAATTTTTTACAAAATTTATTATTATAATAAATTAAATAAAATAAAAAACTTTTTACAGAGAGAAAGAAAAATTTACACTCTTTTGGATTCGAAATTAAAATAGGGGCTCTTGAAATGCACCTCACTAATTTGAAGAGTTCTATTTAAAAATGTAGAAATACAGATTTTTACTTACGGACATCCATCTATTTTAGTTTGTCGTCGATATCTGTTTACATGTACATTGTAATCATCTAAACTTGCGCCATCACTGTTTTGAAAATTTATACCTGAAAATTATGATTTTTATTAGTTTTACAAAAATTCTACACGATTGAAGAAATTTTAAGCTGTACAAGTATTTATAAAGTCAATCAGGTCTATTCTGTAACTTTAGCAACTTGCTAAAAATAAGCAATATTGCTAATAACCAAATTTGCTCCAATAGGAATTAAGCAAAATTATTTGCTCCAATATAGGTATTAAGCAAAATTGTTATTTAGCAATATTGCTCATTTTTAGCAATTTACTAAAGTTACAGAATACTTAGAAATATCTTTTTATTTTTTTTATTTACAAACATTACATTGCACCACGGTAAATGAAAAAAACACATCATTATTTCTATGAAGTGCATCAGCAGATAAGGCAAGAAAGTTCAAAGATCACCAATCAGAACAAAAACTGATGGACGTCATAAAACATCATGAAATTCGAGAAACTTATCTTTAACTTCATTTTTAAACTTTGATGATGATACAGAATTCCTCTTCTCGGCTGACAACTTATTAAAAACTCGTTCGCTCTTGCAAGTAGGATTTACATCTGTAATACGGATACGCAGGAATAAATGCCTCATATGTCAAGTATCATGGCTATGCACGTCATGAACCGTTGAGAACTTCTCTAAATTCTGGTAAACATACCTAGATCACTGTCATCTGAATGTGCAGACCACGGTAAAGGAAAAATCACCAATTTCCTAAAGATGGGCTTACAAGGGTCCAACCTATTTGCACCAATCATACATCTCACGATGCGTGTCTCCATATAGAAGTTTATTAGTTGGGTGGACAGAGTTACCAACAGAGAAGTATTAAAACGCATGAAAAAAGATATGGAACTAACAACAACTCTTAAGCGGCGGAAACTTGAGTATTTCGGACACATCATGCGACAGACTGAGAGATACGGGATATTGCACCTAATTATTCAAGGGAAGATTGATGGCAGACGAGGCCCCGGTAGAAGAAGAACCTCCTGGTTAAAGAACCTGAGACAATGGTTTGGACAGTCCTCAGTGCAGCTTTTTAGATCGGCGGTAAACAAGATCATGATAGCCAATATGGTAGCCAACATGGTCGCCAACGATCGATAACGGTCACGGCACTCGAAGAAGAAGATATAGAAGAACTGCTTTGCAAGCCCAGACATACCCCAAAAGATTGAATCGTAAGATAACAGCGACTGAGCTTCCGCAAAATAAGATGTTCTAATTACAGTTTACGAACACGCTCAAAGCTCTGATTTGACAACAAACCTTATTCAGCTTATGTGTCAAAGCCATGCAATGATAACCCCATTTGAGATAATCCTCCAAACGGATACCAAGAAACTTAACTGACTTCACCCTTGTCAATTCAAAATCATTCAAGTTTAAATATTCAATATCACCCCCAGAAGACTTCACCAGTATGAAAAATCAGGTGCAGTTTGTTGGATCAAAGCTATTCAAACAAAATCTCAAGATTATCAGTCGCTTGCTTAAGTATTTCGTCAAGACAGCAAGCACCAAATGACAAGGAAGTGTCATGATAGCCAGCAAACTTATTGTTACAAGGTTATTAATGAGAACAATAAACAGAATCTGAGGAACACCCATATTTACCGCTCTATCATCAGAGACAACTATAAGATTTAATCCCCATAACTATCCATAGACCTCATCATTACATGCTGTCTGCGATCAGACAAATATGACTGAAACCACTGCAAGATGACGCGACCGATGAGCCGACAGGAACCTTCCTGTACTCCAGAAGCGATAAAGCCTTTTTATAAAAATGTGATCAAGCTGCTATTGTAGCTATTTGCTTAGTAAATGTATGTTGGCAGTCGGACAATATCCTATGTTTGTTAAAATAATGCCTTAGCCTATTATTCAGCATCGCATACTCAAGGATTGTAGAAAAAACCGATAGCAGGGAAATCAGACAGTAATTAGACAAAAGCATCGAGTCGCCTTTCTTTGGAATAGGGCAAACTGCATCTGTCTTGAACCCTGCAGGAAATATGCCACTTTTGTAAGTAATTCATTAATAAAAAACGTTAATGGATTAACAAGGAAATCTCCAAATTCCCTCACCACAGAAGAACGAATCTCCTCAACACCATAACCACTACAGTTTTTCAATCGATGGATAATCGCCAACACTTCTTCCTCTGCAAACGGAATCAACGCCATAGATTGAGTATTCCTGTCAATATGATTGAGTTTAGGATCAATGTGCGAAATATTTTCATAGATCAAACGTGGAGCAAAAGAATCATTAAAGAGATTAAAGGGAAAAACACTTCTTTAGCCCGCTTCTTACCTTCCCAAATTTTGGTGCAGTTTCGGTTGTGATGACTGATGAGTTAACCAAAATTACGATAAAGTTAAAGTTTTGACATCCAGCTTAACTTTAAAAATTTAATTTAATTTAAATAAAACACTTTAAGAATTCAGTAAAGTTTTGTGTATGGTCAATGTCAGTCCATAATTATGGAACACCTTCAACCATGGCATTCACTTCGTTAATTCGAATTAATAAAATATTATACAATCGAAACATATTCTTCTGACTTAATTACTCGTTACAAAGACTCGACCATGTCACCTTCAATGGCCAAGCTTATTCGTTCAACCATTAATTCGTTGTTATGCGTCACCCGCTAACTTATATACCTACTACGACTTATTACTAATATATTCGTATCTTTTTGCACCCCATATTACTGTAGCCGTCTACAGTAGTAGCAGTAGTGTAGCAGATGTCTTACTTTTCTCATTATTGCCTGCAGAAGCCATGTTTACCAGATTCATCAATATTGGAGGTGTAACTGGCGATACACCAACAAAACCAGCAGAACCAGCAATGTCTTCTTTCAAAAGAGGTAATTTATGTGAAATGCCTGCGGCCGAAGGTTTAGCACCCAAATTGACTTTAGGTTCAACAACAGGATTCCGTGTAACTACAGTCAGAGCATACTCCAATTTGTCTACTATTGCCAGTTGGTTTGTCTTATAAATCTTATAATGGCTTATCATTAATTATTTTTCCAGAAAGAATACCTATTTTCTCAAAAGCGTAGTATTTAGGCCTAGTAATATTCTCACTGTAAAGTTCATTTCTTCTGCTTTTTATGGTTCCTTTTACTTGTTAAGACGCTCCTTATTCATTTTGTCAAACGCTTTTGTGACGCACAAAAATGCTTGAGATCAACGTAAAGACAAACTCAGAATTGTTAAAATTGTTTATTTACCAAAAATAAAAATTTTATGAGTAAATCCAACCGCACACTACTGATAGTCCGTGGTCGACAGTTTTGTCGGTCGGACGATGCGATGCAAGGAAAAGTAGATCCAACAATTTTGGAGTAAGAGATGATGATATATGTAGGCATCCAAATATCTGCAAAATCACCGATAAACGATGGACATCTCATGTTGGTATGTCATGTGTCATGTGCTGATTATAGTCGACTACGGATTGTCGGTTGTGTGCGGTTAGACTAAGTTACTCTATTTAAAGTAACAAGGTCTCTTATAAAATCGACGTGCTTAGCTACGGAGGTGTAAGTTCCATATTGGTTTGAATCACACGTTCTCTCGGCTGTAGAAGGAGATGTACTTACAATCCCTCTTACATAATATCGTTCTATAAAGCCATTAATTTTTGGAAAGACCAAAGCACCTCCACTGTCGCCTCCACATACCGATGTAGCTGTAAAACCACAACTATTAATTTGCTTTACAATAAAGAATTATTTTTCCTAACCGTTATCCAAATATCCGCCACAAATTTTGTCATATGTTATGAACCTTCTAAACGGTTTTGGAACTTCTTCAAAACAACGATGGTAGGGTATGAATGGAACGTACAGTTCTTTCAATACTTCTGATGGTATTTCTTGTTCGTTAATGTAACCCCATCCTGTAACCTGTACAATAATTATGTAGAATCCTATTCTAAAATTTCTCTTACCTACAATTCCGTTAGTACTGAAGTAAGGTTCGTCATATTGAGTTTGTAAGTCAATACAAACTGGTTGAACATTATTGGATAACTGAAACGGGGTTGAAAGTATTATGATTGCAATATCTGCTTCATAAAAATTAGTTATCGCTTTGTATCTTTCGGGAACATGAATGGCATCTACATCAGAATACTGAGCATTTATGTCGCGTTCGTCGTTGTAAGAACGGTAATACTTTCCTGCTGCAATTAGATAGTTCTCCGTTGGATAGGTATGACCATAATGATCGGTGAAACAATGAGCAGCTGAAAATTTTAATTACACATTTATTGTTAATCACCCGCATGTAAGACAATATGTACCTGATAACACAATGCCTTGATTTATAATGGAACCTCCGCAGATGTGATCCTTTCCAACATTATATACACCAACTTGCCAGGGGTAATCCCCTAGAATAACATTATTACCGTTTACAATGTTAGTTTTTCCTTGCGCTCGTTTTTCACCACACACTGAAATAAACCGTTACATTAAACAAAAGGAAACTAACATGGCGACAGAAACAAAAATAAGCTTCATCTCGAATCCCAGAGCGTCACTGCACCCACAGTCGAATTACCTGGATAACAATTAGATATTGGATAATCCCAACTACCATCTTTACATAACCTTGTTGGATTATGTTGTAGACCTTGGTCTTCATGTAATGACTCACAGGATATCTGTGCTGTTGTGTTTTCGATGGGATTCAAGCATGTGTCTAAAAATATGCCATTGAATTTACATTTCACAATTGTTGATTTTGTTGACATTAGTGGGGGACATGAACCTAAAAGTAATACAAATATGATAGAAAACTCTATCAACTATTAAGGGCGTGGTCTCACTAAGTCACCAAGTGCCATCAGCTAGAACTGTCGATCAATCAAACCACTCACCACCGCACCGGTAGGATCAGCGCTATTTGATTGTTTGACTATTTTAGTTGATGGTACTCATGGTTAATCATGGTTTAATGAGACCACACCATAAGATCACACAAATTCTACGTACGTGCACATGTTTTTGGGGTAGGAGTCCATTGTCCGGAATAAAGGCAATAGGATGGATTATTGTCTTCTGATAGTGGATAAGCTTTATATCCTCTCTTGCAATTCACAGATAACAAGCTAAATATTGGGACAATATCTCCTGGTTTATATTTAACTGATAAGTAGTTAATTAAAGAATATTCACCATGTAAAGGATTATTGGGCATTCGACATCCTTGACTAAAATATAACACAATTAAATTTTAAGGCAGTGAAATTTAAGCGTTCCAGTTAAGGCACATTATGGTGTAATTAACTTACGTTGTTACAGCCGTAGGTTGTGGTTTAAGTATTTGTAGACAAGATTGTTCATCAGAAGCGTCCAAGCAATCTGGCATACCATTGCAAAATTTACTATCATCTATACAATGACCAGAATCACATCTAAATTCAGTGATTCTGTAAAAGAATAATATAAATTTATAATTCTACTTATAATAAATTAATATATCTTACCCACATTCATTTACAACAGGTTTTTTTATGGTACATTCTGGAAAAATTTCATCCGAATGGTCTCTGCAATCCCGCTTTCCGTTGCACTTTTTACTATTAGCTATGCAAGCACCGTAATTGCATTGGAATGAGAATGGACACCTAAAAATTTAAACATACTGAGCAAAAGTTTCTTATAAATTAAAACTACTCCTTACACAACTTTATTTTTACAATCATCTTGCTCATCTGATTCGTCTGCACATTCCACTGTTCCATCACATAGATTTTCTTTGGAAATACATTCACCCGAACCGCATTTAAAAAATTGAAAGCTGGTAAAGAAACATTGTGTGAATAATAACTAACAATTTGACCACTTTATGCATAAATAAGTACAAAATTATATATTTACAAATTACGTCATATTTATGGAAAACGTGATTTATCCAAATTTTAGAAAATACCAATATAATTTAAAACACGCACGTATGTATGTAGAGTATCGCATTTGCACTAATTATTGCAAAGCCTTGACCTATCACATCAAAATTATTTTTGAAAAATGAAAACTTACCTGTTTTCCAATGAACACGATTCACAGTACGGATCATTTGCTCCTATACAATCTCCGCAGGTTTTATTAACGTTATTGCATTCTTGAACTGTAACTTTGGATACCTGAAATAGAGAAAAAATTATTAGGTTTGTTTGGTTAGGCTGAAAATTGAAAATTGAGAAAATAATTCTCGACTATTTTGAACTTTTTGAGAATCGATCATTTTGGTTGAGATTTTTTTGCCTAAGACAATTAATTGCACTACAAATTCAGAGTTTGGACGATTCAGCGTAAGACCTGTGGTCTATGTGCTCGAGGGGGGTGGTGTCAAAAGAGTAATTTTAATTGAGAAAGGAGAGAAGAAAATTTATAAATTTAACAAAAAAATTCAGGTTTGCTAGATTGTTTCGAAACGAAAAGTAAATAAAATTATTGAAACGGATATTTAAAACGGTTAAAATACGATAGGTAGATACTTACATTTATATTTAAATAATCGGATTTATAGTATCTTATTTCTTTATCGGACCGTTCAAAATTAGGGCTAGGATACAGTAAAAAATGTGGAAAACCATTTTTCGTGGTCAGATTCAAAACGCCCGATACATTATCCATTTTAAATCCATATTCCAATTTTAAAGGATTATCTGCATGTAATTTTGATTCATCAGATTCTATTTTGGGACTGTTGCATGTCATTTTTGTATTGCTTTGTGCAGAACATTGCTGTAGACAATTATAATGAATAATTTTAATAAAAGTAATGAAGCTATGTATGTAAGTACTTACACCAAAGAATATTTTTTGTTCATAATACACATACATTTGAGGATTTTGAATGTATGCTAGATTTTTACCAGAAACGGAGATAAGTATACCCCCCGCAGGTATACCTTTGGGAACTTTAATTTGACTATCCATACCAGACTCGACCGATTCAATAGTTGGATCTTTAACATAATGAAAATTATCATCAAACAATCGATCCCTATCATCAAATTTCATTCTAACATCTCCAGAAATTGGTAAATCCGAAGCACTAGTTAAGCACAAAACTTCCTTTTGTGCGGTTCTAAAAAAGAACAATTGGAATTATGATTTTAATTTGCATTTTAACAACTCACGATAATATTTTACAAGGTAAATTAGTGATAAATGCTTGAATGTTACTTCCTGCATTCATATATTCCCCGTTTATTCTTAATACCGTTCCACCCGATTGTGGACCATATTTAGGCGATATTCTTGTTATAATAGGATCCACAAAACTATAATTGAACTTTGATTCACCTCTGTAGTCTTCCACTCTGACCACAACCGATCCTTGGTGTGGTTTGTTGGATCCATTAACCTAAATTAAGTCTCATTAAAACAATTAGCAAAATTTAATTTTGAACAACAATGCAGACTTTGCATACAATCTCCTTGGTTGCGATGTACAGTTGCTCGTAAGGCTGGCAGCTGATACCGGCTATACTGACACCGCTATATATCTCCTGAAAAGCTTTTCCTAAATTAATTCCTTTGATAGTGATATTGGTTCCACCTTCCCAAGGTCCTAATTCTGGACTAAACGATGTAATTTCTGGGTTGGGACAAGTTCTACTACGATTTAGCCAAACTGCCGAACCATTTCCGCATTGTTCTTTTACTTCACAACTGTCGGAACTTTGACACCAACCACATTTATATTTTTCCTCTAAAGTTAAACACATGCCACAATGATTGGCCATATTGTCACAACGGTAAATTACGACATGAATATTATCTACATTATCTAATGGTACCGAATATCCCCAAATCACAGCAAAATTTACAGTTATATTTGGAAGCTTTGATGTATAAGTAAAATCCATTGAATCACAATAAACGGCTTCCTCCAATATCTGTGCTTTAACGCTAATAGCGCGCCCTTCGATATTGAATTGACAGCGACTTTGAGCTATAATTTGACCGGCGGTATGAACTTTTACTGTAATTGATTTTTTTGATCCAGAAGCAACTAAAATCTCTGGGGAGAGTCCTACTACCATTGAACTAATTGTTGGGCAAAATGATGGCCCTTTTCTGAAACTGAGACCAACGTTCTAAAAAATTTAAATTAGCTGCTTTTTACTCATCAACATAATTTAAGAAGCACATACGTTGCTTCCTTTAATCAGAATATCATTTTTGCAATTTTCGGCCGTATCGTGAGTACATCTATGTCCTCCGATACACCAATCGCATGGAAAAGAAGAGGAAACACATTGAGTACACAAACTATACGTGTTACAATTAAAAAATGTAAAATTTGTGGATGCCAAGTCATACCCAGAAGCCGTTCTCACTGATAATTTTGCAGTGAAATCATCTGCAATATTTACAAGTTAATTTTAAAATTAATTTAATTTTAGTGAAACTTACGTTGTCCAATTGGAATTGAAGGTAACAAATCTATTGGTGGAGTGGGACAATTTATCACATAATTATTTGTTCTAGTTGCATTAGTAATAAGAATCTTATCTAATGCTGTAAAAGCACATAAATATTGGTCAGAAAGGTTCGGTAAATTGTCGACAACCAAATTCAGCTAAAATAAACTCCATTTACTTATTGAATTTTAATTTGAAAATATACTAACTGTTTTTGTAGTTGTACTATGTAATTGGTTTGGTATTACGTAGGTAATGGCTGCACATTTTCCGCTTTTATAACTAACCCAATAAAGGGGATCTCTGGTGGCATCTTGACAATTTGATTGTAAAGTACATCTGTAGCAAAAAAATAGAATTTTTGCAGTAACTCAAAATAGAAATCATTGTAAAATATTTTTAGTGCAGAACATTTGAGAAAGTTACAAATGTTTATGAGCTTCAATATGCAATAATTTTGCTTATCCAATAAAAAATGCATTTCAAATGTTTCCAATTCCAAAATAGATTTAAAAAAAAGAATGGATGGATAGACCTAAAGAAAGGCTGCAAACAATGAATAAATTGTTTATTTACGGCCTGATTAATACGGCAGTATTAGAAGTAGCAAATGCTACAATGCATTTTCGACGTGTTGCATACGAGATTTTGTACACGACTATTCGAAACATTTAGAGCAACCGATTATATTTATTTCACTACATTTTCATTTTTAGTAGTGTTGACCTTTGTAAAATATCAATTTAACTAAAAATAATGAATTTCTATCAAAAGCTCAGGACTTTGGTGGATAAAATTTTGTATGTAACACATGAGATATTGTTATCCAACTAATAGTTACATAAATATTTATTTATTATGATGTATCATATGGGAGTTTTCTAAAAATTGAAAATTATTGAGGAAAAACTTGACTTCCCAATTGCAGAATCCACTTCTTAAGTCAGCTAGCTCAGTGATTCTCATGAAAACCAAATAAAATAAATGCGATGCAATTTTTAATGATCAAAAAATATAGAATTGTATTAAAAATTTAAAATACAAAACTTTCCAACACCCTGACACCTTTTAAATTAGTAGTTGAATCCTTAGATTTAGAAAGCAATTGCATGTGACCGTACAAACCTACATGCCACATTTACTTATTGTTATCAAATTCAAGGCTAGGCTTGCAAACTCATTCAAGTCAAAAATCAAATTTATTATAAAACTAGGCGGTCCAGAGGTCTTCGGGCTTACAGGACTGAGGGGGCAGATTGAATCTCGTTAATTAGTTGGTGCGCGTCACTAATTAGCTGTTAGGTGAGATAAATCCCTTTTGAATAGGATTTCCATAAAACCCGTTCTTAGTGTTTACCTACGTCATATATGGAACTCATGTGCAAAATTTAATGCTTCCAGACCCACCGGTTTAGTTTGTGAGTTGTCTGTCAGTCAGTCATTGGCTAACTGTGATTGTATCTCCGCATATCGTAATTATAGAAAATGTAAATTTTGTCAAACTACGTTACTACGTAATTGTTTTATCGCGACACAAATAAATAATTTTAATAGATTGTTTACTGTTTTAATTAAAATTTATAATTAATTGAATCCAATTGAAAACAGGAGCCGTTTAGAATGAAAAAGTAGTACATGTCTCTCTGTCTCGCAAGAAGTTCATGAAAATCCTTGCTGTGTGGGCTGTGGCCCCGTCCTGCTGAAACCAGACATCTTCCAGCTCCATCCCTTCCAACTGAAGCAAGAAAAAATCCTGGATCATGGTCAGGTAACGTGCAGAAGTGACTGTAACAGCTCGATAACTTTCTTCAAAAACGTAAGGGCCGATGATCCTAATTCTTGAAATTGCATACCATACTGTTACCATATCGGAGTGCAGGGGTTCTGGTGGAGCTCCCTGGGATTCGGATCACTCCAATTCTGCATATTCTGATTAATGACTCATCCACTGAGGTGAAAATGTGCCTCGTCTGAGAAAAAAACGATACAGTCTCGATGCAACGCAGCAAGCACGTTTTCATTAGCGAGTGCTCTGGCTTCAAAATCACGTGGCTTCAATTTTTGGACGGCAAACCATCTTGTAGAGATGCAAATGAAGATGTTCTTTAACGATTTGTTGAATGGAACGTCTCGAAATGGAGAACGCTTGGGAGATTGTTGAAGTGCAGCTCGAACCCTGTGGATGTTTTCTGGGGTAGTGACGGTAAACTGAGGCCCTCTTCTTATCGTGGACATATTTCCGGTATCCTGGAATGCACTAACCCACACAAGAATTCGATTTTGATCGGGAATTCGGCCGCGGGAGTCTATATTGAAACTTAAACGTTAAGCACGCTCCACGCGGACGATCGAACGGGCGTTCGACAAATAGGTATGCACACAAAAAACATGTTGTTCAATGGACCACTCCATTATAGTGACTGATAACACGTGGAACATAAACTTCCCTTCCCCCTCTTTCGAAGCATCCCATTTTTAATTGTCTAGGACCGTTAGGAAAGGTACGGTCGTTAGCATAGCGATTAAACGCATAGACTGCTAACACAGAGAACCCGGTTCGACTCCGGGCGAAGTAAGAATCATATTGTGGCCGTCTCCCCTCGGCAGGCAATGGCAAACCACCGGGGTGTAATAAAAACCCTGCAGAAGGGTTATGGACTGAGGAGGTTAGGAGCCACCCCGTATAAACATCAAAAATCGTAATACCAAATTTTTTATGCATTGGGTGTGTTTTAATTTCATCCAATTCATCTAAAAACAATGCATCAAATGAGTTAAAATGAAACGAAGTCTTCACCATCAGCGACATCGGTTTAACATCAATGCGATGTGGTAGGGATATATTTTAAACATTGTTATAAAATTGGTGAAATGTTATTTATAACATAAATTAAATGTTGTAGTTTAGCTAACATTAAAAATTAATTTATATACACAAAGAGATAAAGGGGTACACTTTTTGAGATTCTGCTAAATGACATGATAAATTAACGAACGATACACTGAAAAAAATATAGTGCGGAATTTTAACGATCTTCAATAAAATTTCACGAGACAAGGAACTTGGCCTTGGAGAAAGGAAGGAAAAAGCGATCAAAGTTTTAATTGGATATAAAAGGTTCTCTTTCTTAGAGTTTTACTCCGATTGACTTGAAACTTTGGGAAAATATTCTTGACATGTTGTACTATTATATAAAAAAATATATTTCTTTTTAACTTTCGAAACCCATGTAACCCCTTAATCAACTTACTTGCTTTCCAAAGAACACCATCCACAATATGGATCAGATGCCCTTAAGCAATCCCAGCATGTCGTAAAACCGCTGCATTCTTGAACTTTCACTTTGAATACCTGAAAATAAATAACAATACACACTTGGAAAATATCAAGTAAAAAATAGTAATTATTATTTTAAATCTAAACTAAAAATTGATTCTTCACTGACCTTCCTTTCTGTCATAACGTATAAATGTTTAAGTTGGGAATCAAAATGTAAATCTGGATTTACAGCAGAACCTTCCTCAATGGTCAAATCTCCAAATTCAAAAGCTGAAGTAGCCGATTCGATCACAACCTGAAACAACATTATGCATAGGTTTATGCCTATTAATCACTCATTACATAGATGGCTAAACTACGCCTGGGGTAAGGCACAGGGGAAACGTCGCCATGAATATGTCGCTGAATAGCAATCATGTCTACTTTACCTTTTTAAGATGTCCCGTAGCGGTGCCAATAAAGACGACAGTAAAATCATATATAGAAGTGGCAGCAACCGATGTTAACCTGGTATTGAAAAGAAGTACAGGAACAGCCGAAATGGGTTGTTTCCCTTCTAATGGTGTGTTTATATCAACCCCGCAGAAATCCTCTGTAATTACTTGTATTTTCTGAAAACATAATTACATAAAAATCCCGATAACTGTAATCGTTGGATTCCGATAAATCGCTTTACTTAAACAGGATATATTTTATTCATATCGGAGAATAACTTAAGTCTTACATTTTCGACATGTAATAATTTTAAAATGCTCACCGTAGGTACGCATTGATCACTGGGAGAGACGAAGTCCAAACCTGTATCCCCGATACCACTGAAGCAAATCTTGATATTCTGCAGAAATTTTCTTCGTATGGCTTTCAACGAATAAACACAAAGTGCCGAGAAATTCGAAGGTTTATTCACTTCTTCAGAATCGCTTTCACTAAATACTGCAAAAAGAACGTCGTCGTGAGTCGTTATCCCCAAATCTACAGCCAAATCAGATCCAGCTTTACCAACATACGCAGCCTGCACAAGATTGTACTTTCGGCCTCCTTGTGCCTCGCTTGTACAGTCCATAGGAATTTCTGTATACGAGTAATAATTTTCATCCTCTTGGCAAACTCGCACTAATTTTGTAATGAATTGGCTAGACTGGTGAATGGTGTCCCTTTTTTGCGTTGTTAAAAAATAACTAAACTTTTCGGAACTAAACCCATACACGTACGTTATAGGATAACGATCTCGTGCTAATGAATGGACGAATAAGTGAGTTCCAGTGGTGACCGCCCTGTGAGCTATTTGAAACATTCTGTCTTTTTCTAAAGATCGGCTACAAACTGCTGGAATTTCAGATCTATAAGCAGAATTCGGCGTAAAGGTCACACCCACGTACATCACTTGATGATCTGGAGGATTTAGAGGACCAGGTGCAATAAATGCTACAGTGGAAGAGGTGGCATCATTAGCAACCACCGCTTCCATTACTTTTTGAACACCATCAGAAATGTTATAGAGATTTCGCACTGAACAAATTCCTTGAAAAAGACTCCCACATGATATCAGTTTTGATGCAGTGTAATCTATTACTAACGCTTTGTTTACATCATCTATGAGCTCTTTCTTAGCATCGGTTGAACAATGTGCCATCTCACAATCATAAGAGTCATATTCCGGACCGGTTACTTCGACGATAATAATGTCCAATTCAGGTGATAATTGATATAATCGATTCACAGCTCCAATATAAACATGTCCTGTATTTTTATCTACCACTAGATGATTTAAGCGTTCGACAGTAGGATTAGTAAAAGCACGAACGATATCACTGCGATTTGATGCAGTGTAATCTATTACTAATGCTTTGTTTACATCATCTGTGAGCTCTTTCTTAATATCGGTTGAACAATAAGGCACCTCACACTCAAGGGAGCCATATGCCTGAACGGTTAATTCGTACAATTCCGGTGGTAATTGATATAATCTGGAAGGGGTAGCAGCCGCTACAATCAACAGAAAGGTGAAAAGTGGCTGCTTCATAATGGAAGTGGCTTTATAAATTCCACTACATGGAATCTGAAAATATTAGTAAAATAAATATTATTTGACCATAAAAGTCTAAAATATGCAAATCATTTAATCATCAGTTAAACTAATTACAATTATTAGTACTATCAAAATTGTTGATTAAGACATTAGGACATGAGTCATCTAGCTTAAAGATCGAATATAATCTCTAATAATATCATAAATAAAATATTATACATGGAGTATGCCGTAAGAATCATGTGAGGTTCCGCGCAATCGACTCTGGTGCCCTTGTCTTTAATATTACATAGAATTTACTTATTTCGTTTTTACCATCTAGCCACAACTCCCTCGCTAGGAAAGTCGACACCATAACGTTTGTTACAGGTGGGTAAATGTTGTTTTGCGGAAAAAGCCCGTAGCAAATTGATTACAATTTCTGAATTAAAATTGATTCTTTCTTAAATAAAATTTACTAAACAGATGTGAATTAAAATTGCCAAAACTGAATTTTAATTTAAGCTTTCCAAAATGCATGTGACTGTTCTGATGTAAATCTGGAAAATGAGTAGTTCTGTGTATCTGTTTGTAACACACTTTTGATTGGTTGGGATTAAAAGCATTATCAATACAAAAGTTTGGTAAAACTAGAAGATTTTAATCAGAATCAGTTTAATAAGAATCAGTTCTTGAACGACTTTCTAAAGTTTTTAGTTTCAAAGTTAAGGGCAATTTTTTTTGTAAAATAATTTCTGCATAAATTAAAATTAAACATTATATTTCATTATTACAATTACAATAACAATAACTTATAATAATGTAACCTTGAAAAACTTCATTTTTTAATGCAAAATTAGGATCAGGAACTATTGGCAGTTATTCACCAATATTGAAATATTGTTAATGAATTTTAAAAGAAGGTGAAATTCAATGCAAGTTATTTCGCATTTGCACTTCCAAAAACTTCATTAATATTATAAAATTATTAGTAATTAATTGTAAAAACCCAGATTTGCATTGTTTATATTTGTATTAGCAAATGTCAAAAGGTTAACAAATAATGTGGCAATGAAAAATAATCATCAAATAATGAACAACTTACATATCTACAAATTCTCTTCGACTTCTGACATCAAACTTCCAAAGGAAAAGAAAAAAATATTTAGATCATATTTTATATCACCGGGGGGCAGCAGATAGTCATTAGGGGAGTAAAAAATGGGACCTCACGAGAGTCGAACTTTTTATGATTATAATGATTTGACTTTGTGGCATTAGTGTAGAAAAATGTACCTTGTCCAAACTCATATGAATATTAAATTCTAAAATTTTTCTTTTTCTACGAAATTTTTCTAACAGTAGTAAGAAATTATTTTGATAATTTACCTTCGCAATTCAAACTTATAGCACTCAAGAAGTTTATTAAAGAAACAATACTATGCACTTTAGTTTTGATTCAATTACTCACTGTTATTTTGAACCTGAATAACTGCGGTTTCAATACTACTTGAATTTCTGTTTATTATTATCAAGAATTACCCCCGCTATTTTCGTGATAATGGTAAAATTTTAATTAAAGATAATATGTATAGCTAAACTTATTTTTAACATTTATAAATAACGAAAATTTAGTCGACATAATTATTATACTGTTATTATATTGTTAATAATATAGGAACCAATCAAAAGTTGTAAATTGCGCTACGAACAGAGAGAGCGATAGATAGAGTTCTTTTACGATATTCTTACGTTTATTGGTTTTTTCGGGATTTCTACTTCTACCTCTCAATGTAATGGATTAAGGGCGAGGATCACCAAAATCAGTTAGTTTATCCTCCTTCTAAATAGTTGGATATAATTATTGTTATCGTGTAAGTGGGACTTTTAATAAATTTGACGTTTAATTTCCAAACGCCATCTATCATCTGTAGAACTGAAAGTTAGCGTAAAATCTCGTGTAAATTAGAAAATAATTTACTTTGAGCTTACTGATTTAACTGTTTTTACTGTTTTGTGAGTGATTTATAGTATTAAATTTGAATTCAAAACAGATGAAGATGACAGATGGCGTTTGGAAATTAAACGTCAAATTTATTCAAAGTCCCACTTACACGATAACAATTATATCCAACTATTTAGCAGGAGGATAAACTAACTGACTTTGGTGATCCTCGCCCTTAGGTAGACAAAGCAAGTTCTATGTTCCGGTTTTTCTGTTGCCGATTGCCTGCTTCGGTAGTGTTCGGTTACATTTATTAACATTGGAGACATAATGTTTGTAACCTGCAACTGTCAATTAGCGTCCACTGTGTAAGTACCTTTAGATTGAAAATCGTATTAATTAAATGAGATTTGTTTTCTGCTTATTGAGATGGCGAAAACTTAAGGATTGTTAACGTTTTCACATATATTTCAACAACAACATAACCATGAACTTCCGTCCCTTTTTTGGTTACGCTTCGCTACCTTGGAGTTTTCTATCATCTGAAATCAGTATTGCTTCGTACTACATCGACTCTCTCACGGTTCAGTAGGTCAAATAGCAATGTTCTGTGTGTTCGCGAGTGTCAGTCAAGTGTCGCCTGTTAATTAGTGAAAAGGTTTCCAGTTTTTACCTTCAAAGCCGCACGCCATCTTTCAATTGAAAGTGAGTGCCTGTCTTCATATAAGTTGTAAACTTATAAGAGCTCAAGTAAGTACATATTGTACTCTACTAATTGTCTTTATTAATGAATTAGAAAATAGATGAATTTTCAAAAAAAATTATTAGGAAATACACTCTGTAAATGCACCGGCTAGTTATGACTCTTATACTCTTTGAATAGTACTTCAGAGAATATGCCGAAGGACGCCTTTTTTTAAATAAAATAATTATTGAAAGTTTCAAAATTTTATTCAATAAAAAGATGATTTCGTGCTTTGTTATCTTAACAGAAACCAACAAATTATTATTTGTACCGTTGTTGAAATGTGGAACAATTACAAGTCCCGATTGACCACCTTTCTCGCTTATGCAATGAGACATTTAATTTAAAAAAGTGATTTTTGCTGATTGTATTCACGAAGGAATTCACTTAAAAAAATGTTCTTGGTACCTTAAAAAAATGTCTGCGTGAGTAACTTATTTAACGTCTAATTTTATACACACGTAATAATCTTCTTTATCGGCCGATAATCTAACTTCCCATGATTCGGAAGCCGATCCAGATTTGCTACAATCTGCTCCAATTAGACTAAATTACCTTCCAAAACTTAACTTCAATACTCTTAAACCAATAATTATGTTATCTTCCAAATAATCAGTAAAAACAAACTTGATAACCAGGTAAGTGCGATTCTAAGCTCAAAATTTTCACTCCAAAATTTTACTTTTCCGAACTTATCCAGAATCATCCAGGGAATAATAACTGAAAATGATCATTCACCAAAACAACAACTGATGATCATCTAATGCTCCAAATTATCGCAAATTCTGCAATCGTCGACCAAATTTTCACCATGAGGTCGCACTATCACAAATCTCAAAAGTCACTCGTAAATCAACTTGATAATTTCCCGTATAAGAGAGCAACGCCAAGAATCACTATATTAATTCCAGAATCAAGTTTGATTCCAGAAAATCTCTAAAATCGCAAACTAAAGACGGACGGAAAGTTCGTACGTCCTTCTGGTGAAACCAAGACCTCGCTTCCCTGCTGCCACTTTCAAAAACCAAAAATTCTACCCCTTATCGTAAATTGAAATCACTACGTTATTGTACCCAATAGGAGAAAAACCTAACAAAATAATTCTACTATTTTAGTTACTTAAGTAGTGACAACTATTCAATACTTTGTAAAAAGGACAATTTTCTTCTATATCATAAACAAATAATCTGTTATTAGAACTTCTCAACATTCGGAAACTCAACTCTTGAAAACACTCAAGCACCAAAATGTAAAATTATCCTTTCTTCAAAATCAAACTTAGAATAAAAATAAAACTAAAAAATTTTAGCAGCTTCGCCCAAGGTATTTGCTATTGTTTGTTATAGCGAAAAGAATACGACAATATTGTAGTGTCCTCCGGTAGTTATTATTGTCACCGAAGAACGACCACACACTTACCTCCAATTCCTCAACTTATATGCGAATTAGAATACTTAACACCCGCTAGCACGTATCTTGCAGCTTATCTCCGTCTGAGAGACCGTTATGACCGACCAGCAACCTTGAGTTGAGATCCTTTTTGCAATTTGATAAGTAATAAAGCGTTTACAAAAGTTAAATTTCGAATCGATTTATTAACGCTAAATATGTCCCCCGTTTATCCCAACAATTAAAATTCCCCACAAAAATTAATACAACAATAAAATTATCTACCTATCCGTGTCCTTTTACTGACGGTAGTCTTCCCTACATACGCAATTCCTGGCACGAACAAACATTAACCACTTCCACCAACGCCAATGATTCTTCCCCTGCTTCTGCTACGGTCCCACAATCGTTCCAAATTGGGATCCAAGAATTTATTTTCAATTAGGAATCCAATAATGTATCTTCAATTAAGAATCCAATAATTTATATCCAATTAGGAATCCAATCATTTATCTCCAATTAAGAATCCAATCATTTATATCCAATTCGGAATCCAATCTATTTATCTCCAATTAAGAATCCAATAATTTATATCCAATTAGGAATCCAATCATAAGTGTTCAATAATTTTCTTCTAAATTTTCTTGATTTTAAATTAATAACTTTTTCACCAAAAAATGCGACTTCTCGCCTTGAGTCGCTTTTCTTAATTTATTTATTAATAAATTCTTCACCCCAAAATGTGACTTCTCGCTGTGGCCTTGAGTCGTCTTTCTTAATTAATTTGTTTATCTCGCCCCGTTACCATATCAAACTCTCCTTCTCTTTTGTTTCTTTATTTGAATTTTCTTTATCATTTAAGCTTAGACTTGTTTTGTGTGGACTACCGTCAATAAAGAACACCTATCTTCAATATCATAACAACAAATTACAATTAAAATATCCAAACACCTTACAATAATAATTTATCTGACTATTTTACTCACGTGTCATTCGACCAATGGAACGAAAAAACAACGAAACATTCAACCAATAGCAATCGAATTGCAGCGACAATTTTTTCAAGTTTATTTTAAAGCAAATATAAGTGATAATTTTTTTATTAACCTCACTATTTAACTAATACATATTTTATAATAAATAAACTTGAACTTTATAATAAACTTATAATAAACTAGAAAATAAAAAGGTGCTTTCAGCAGTATAACTCAAATTATTTTTACTTTTAATAATAATTATTTATATTAAACCTCCTATTTCATTCGTAAAATAGTCTAAATAAATATCCTCTAGTGCATTTCAAATTAGTAGACAATTAGAATGCACTCGGGATATTGCATATGACTATTTTATTTAATTTATGACACAGTGCACCCGATCCGTTTTATTACCTTTAAGTTTATGGAAACATACAATCTTTTAAATAATTGTATGTCCAATTACCACTCCTCTCAAAGTTATTGTTCCTCAGCCCAGGTCAACTTAACTCCGTCATATTATGAATTTTATTCAAAGTTGTCCTGAACTGAGAGCAATCTTCTCTTCATCGCGCACAGCCTGCAAGACCATGACTTTAACCGGTGTTAAGCATTCTTATTCGAAGTATATCACTGCAATATATTGTCGTGATGCACAGCTCAATTACACCCCTAATTATAGTCAGCGATGAAACCTCGCTTAATGTGTATCACTCTAACAAAATAGGTCCGGCTAGCCTTAAGTCAAGTTCACAAATTTGAGGCCACAAATATCTGCAAGGTCGTAGATTCAACGATATTAAGTCAATCAAAGATCTCAATAAATCAGAGGGTAGTTTATTCAGACTAAACAAAATCAAAAATGGAGCAATTTTGATACTTTCTGACACAAATGTCAAGAAATATGCAATATGTTATGTAAAATGTACAAACGATAAATAAAAAGTATCATTTACTTTCAAAAACTCAGCTATACTTTTATTTAGCGTTATGTTTATGTAAGTTGTGTAACAAGAATAAAAATAATTTTGTACAATAGTGTTTTGATAAAAAGAGTGTTACGCGACGATTCCGCACAACGCCCTTTTCCCTTTTGCACGCAACAAAAGTTTCCGACACTTTAGGAAGGCGATCAGCTAACTCAGGGTTTTCGGCGCAGGTTCTTTACTGACGAAAATTACGGGGAAAAGTGCTATGGCGAAGTGCTACTAACTATTTACACTTTTTACAAATTTTGCTCGACTAAATCCGATGGACTGGATTTAATTAAAGGCGCCACTTTATTAATTTGTTTACGTACGCTACTGATATTAAAAATGAGCCGAGAAGCGGTGCAACAAAGAACACTGCTCTGCGTTGTACTCATGCGTAACTAACTTTACTCAACTTATGAAAGCTAATGAGTTTATTATTTATTTATTACTCAAAACTTGACTTAAAACGGAATCGAGATATGACTAATTATCCAGAATCTTTTGGCGTTTTACACTTTGGAGTATGCCCTGAAAAGAAAATCACCCCAAATCATACCACAGGGTGGCAATTAAAATACCAAAATGAGGTACAAAAACATATAATAATTAAACAAATGAATAATACATAAATTTTACAAACAACACCCCCATATAGGTGTTACTAAATTAATATTCCCTATCTTCAAATATTACGAGCTCGTTGCAAAACTAATTAAGATTAATTATCAACAAAATATACTTTAATAACATTAATTAAATTAATAAAATATTTGACATAATCAATTGACTCCAAATGAAATGATATGATTTATAGTGATTACCAAACAATGTTGTTACTTGAATTATCTTTTAATTTAAACTCAAACTTACTACTTTGTGAGTGCAAAATTATTATTCTTATTAAATAGAATAATTAGCTTAAATTTTCCTTCAAAACTAAAGATAATCACTACAATAATACCGAAAATTAAGTATTTTCTCTTGACAGATTTAATTGTATCAATTGACTATTTCAAAATATGATTTAAATATAATAACTCTAACTTTTGACAAAATGAACAATTCTTCAGAATTATGAATAAAATTACTAAATTACACTTGAATTATCCCGCACGACTTCTCGTAAATAACAATATTTTTAACACACTTACTTGTAATTGAACTGATGTTCTCACACAAAATTGACTTATTCCAGGTATACTCCTTTAACGACACTAGATTCTGATAACGTCTATTCTCTCTTCCACACAATGATAACAAACGGTGATATGATAATTCTTGGAATTATGGATGTCCCAATTCCCCAATGGTTTACAATTATAAAGTTTATTCGGTTTTAATTTACACTTAATGGTTTACGTTACGATCTTAATGTTCTCCAAATAATTACTTCTTAATTCTGTTAATTTACTCGACACGTATTTTGTTTATAAAAAAAAATACCCGCTTTGGACCTAAGCAAGAACCTCCATGGAATGTTATTAATCGAGCGCCTTATAATCACTAATGACTTCGACCGCGATACCCATCGACTTATGGTGAATATTAGTTTTTAATCTGCATATTTGCTACAACTTCTAGTCCATTTTATATAAGAAATTAATATTTTCTTTATAGGATTCAATTAAAGAATTGCTCGATTTGATTCCACGACTGTTTACTTTATTTCGAATAAATAACTAATATTTTACTTTAAACAACAAATAACCGAACCAATTTATAATTGTTTTATCATATTTTACTTCAATCACTAAATGTTCTTAACCGTTTACTTGATTTATTAATTTTGTGATGATAAAATATTAACACTTTATCAAAATTAATACATTGATCAGTTTATATAACAAAAACTTTAAACTTTTTGACCCGAAAACTTAGATGTTATTTGTTTCACAATTACTTTGTAAAAAACCAACCGATGTTGATCTTACAAGAGCTAATTGGCGAGTGGCTTAACCTACCGGTCCTGTCCCACTTGTTAACGTAATGTCACAACTACGAAAGGAGGGAAACCTCCAATGGGCTTTCTTCATTTCGTTAGTTCCCATGCAATTCTTACTTACTCCCACACCCAAAATTAATAGGTTCCTAAAATCCATTATCGGCGTTAGCTTATACGACGTACGTGTCTAACTTTGGTTTACCGTTCGCCAGACCGACGCTACAATGTCATAAATATCTTTCGGTATCCTTTTGGGTACTATGGCGCGCGGCATATGACTTAATCCACAGCTGCGTTCTTTGTTAGTTTCCTCGAAAAAGTAATCAACCTCGAGGCCAGCTTAACTATATAATATTAGTTTTCCCAAAACTATGACTTTACTGTATCCTAATTGCTTTTTGGTCTCGTTTTATTATTCTCAGCTGCACTTAACAAAAGTAATATTTTACTTATACTAATAACTATGAAGTTTAATTTAACAATCCCATAAAATCTAATAATTTATTACTCAACGGACAAATACTTTACTTTTCGACAAATACGAGGTACAATCACGAAGTTTTAGTACAAACTCGATTTAAAAGCGTATTATTCATGACTAATATTGCCTTTAATCGGCGTATCCAAAAACCACGTCACAAGAGTTCAGATTTCTTACTTGAAACGATAAATTGATGTAGTACACAATTTGTGAAGCATCCCGTACATTGGCAATAGTCGAATTCGGCAATACGCAACTCATTTGTCAAGATGGCTTCCAGCTTCCATATGCTGAGCAGCACGGCTACTGTAATCTTCCTTACTTTGTGCTTCTGTCCAAAAATAAGTGATGTGATGTGTGAAATTTCTCCTGTGGTGCATTTAAATCTCAAGGATTGATTTAAATAAATTTCTCCAACTTTTAAACCAAAACGGTAGTAAAAACGTGCAACTTTTTCGTTAACCTCAAAATCTAAATGTGGTATTTTTTAATCGGCGAAGTTACTGGTCATCTATTATAATAAGTGATGTAAAACTCGTTCATATACCAAATCACTCATTAATTTTAACTTCCTTACTTTATTTCAGGATTAACAAACCCAAAATGTGCAAATTTTATATTACGGTCGAGAATTGCTTGCGACCAACAAAAACGTGTGAAAACTTCGTTTTCACCAAAATAAAGCGTTTCAAAATACTCACGATTTATTTATCTCGTCGATATAATTGCTTTTGTGACTCAAAAGCTCACTAAATTGTCTTTTAGGGAATAATTGCGATTAAATGGTCGCAAGTATCAAACGTGTCCCCAAGACGGTTCGTGCAAGACAACCTTTCATTTCCGAAAACGCACATGCAGTCCCATACCACCACAAAAATTTTACTCTTCAACGTAAAACCGTAAGTATTCACATCCTGCCGCCTTTTATTCAAAATAACAGAATTTTCAAATTTCAGGTAAACAATCACATCACTTGTTATGACACATCGGAATATTCACATGAAGCCCATTACATTTTCAAGAAAAACAAATCTGTGCAGTTTTTTATGTTTTAAGTTACAAAACAATTGCTTGTTATACAAAATTGCTTCCATATCAGCTGTCTTACAAAATGACAAAATTTTACTTTAAACAAATCTTTAATTTGCACATTTGACTGACTTTATCACACTTCAATATATCTTTTCCAATTCGTGTAGATCGACGTGTCATGTTGGCTTTTCTATTTGGTATTTAATGTTTTGGTAACCCTCAGAAGTTACTGTGTTTGGGAACTTGTTGGGAGCATTTTTTGACTGTGACACCTTATTTTCATTTGCATTGTGTGACTGGCTAGGTTTGCTAGTAGGCGATTGCCGAAGGCCCGAACCCTTAGGAGGCCTCGATACTTGGGGTAAAAGTGTCAAAATAGCCAAAATTGGTAAGGGGGCCCCTCCTCAGTCTCTAGCCGAGGGTCACCAAAGGAGCCAATCCAGGCCTGTTTGTGTGCATTGTTTTTCACAGTCATATTACATTGCAATTATTGGAATTGTGACTACATCTCTCAATTATTTTTGTCAAGTAAAGCATATACCATCACCTGCACTTTATTGCAATTCCTCCCAAACTACTTTTTATTTCAAAATCCACGGCCTCGCTTCCGCGACGAATCGAGGGCTAGTCTATAATATCGTTGCTATTCAAACTGGAGAGGTTCCCTCCGAATTGAGACAGACTCTGGGCTCTAGTTTGGTCAACCCTCTTATTAGGGATTGCGTCTCAGGGGATAGTTTATGTTTCAATTTTTCGATTTTAGTTTCTGTATCGGTTCATAGGTCAAACTTTTCGTTTATCAGAGTAACGTGACAGAAAAGTTACTTACCTACTTTCTTTGCTCATAATAACTAGACAAAAACACTATTTAATATTATATAGTAGGTATTATAATGGGCCAAAACGGCTTACGACACACAATGTCCCAATAAAAGGGACCTTCTCCCGACCCTTCGGCAGTCGACAGCTCAATGGAGACGGAGTGGGCAATTCCAGGGATAACGAAGGGCAAGAGGGCTTAAGGAAGACCAAAATCGAGGGGATAATACAAAGTTGAGAGGGCGCCACCAACGAATCACTCATCAGCCATGGATGGAAACCAAAATATTAATAAATATTCATAAATATATAGGGTGATACAAAATTAGTGTGTCGCGAAATAGAAACGAACATCACAGTATAATATTATATAATAATTATAGTATTAATTAATAAATTATTATAATTTTTTATGATTGTCTGTAAAGCTCACTCCTCAAACTTGTTCATTTTTAAATGCATTTTTAATATTAATAGCACAGAACTTATAGAGTTGGTTTCAAGACTACATCTATTCTTATTTATTAAGGATTATTAAGTGGAAATGAAAGAAAAATTAAAAATAAGCTACTTTGGTTTATGAATTAGACAAACTAATTTATCTGGCCTGTATCATCCAAACCATTTTTCAAGCCTGCCAAATAGGAGACGTACCAACTGCTCCATAGCTGTTGCTGCGTTTGCTATAGCATTGGCAGCAAGCTCAGTTGCTTTAGCCGCGGCCTCTTGAGCTTTTGCGGTTTTAATTTGGATGAGGAATAACTCCTTTTGTAAATTTTCAATTGAATTTTCCTCTGTATTATTCTGTAAATCTTCGATCGGATCCATGCCGTAAAAAAATCTATCCCCATCAAAATACCTATCGTGTTCATCAAATTTCATTCTTAAATCACCACACATTGATTCGTTAGAAGCGCTAGTTAAGCACACGACTTCATTTTGTTCGATCCTAAAAAAAATTGATTAGAATTTTGTTTTAACTTCACAATTTAACAACATACGATAATATTGTACAAGGTGAATTGTTGATAAATGCTCGAATGTTATTACCTGCATTCAAATTTTCACCGGTTATTTTCAATGTGGTTCCACCACATTGTGGGCCATATTTAGGCGAAATTCCAGTTATAATAGGATCCACAAAACTAAAATTAGATTTTGATTCACCTCTGTGATCATTAACTCGGACTACCACCGGTCCGTGGTGTGGTTTGCTGGTTTGAAGTCCATCGACCTAAATAAAGTTACGTTAAAAAAATTAATAAAATTTAATTTTGAATTGACAACACAGACTTTGCACACAATTTGTTTAGTTCCAATATACAGCTGTTCGTAAGGTTGACAGTTAATACCGGCTATGCTAATACCATTGGAAATATCCAGAAAAGTTTTTCCTAAATTACTCCCTTTGATAGTGATATTGGTTCCACCTTCCCAAGGTCCCAGTTCTGGACTAAACGATGTAATTTCTGGATTAGGACAATTTTGACTGCGATGTAACCAAGGCAGCTTAACAAACACATTACAATGTTCCAGTATTTCACAACTTTCGGAATCTTGACACCAACCACATCTATAATATTTTTTCTCTAAAGTTAAACACTTGCCACAGGTTTTGGCCATATCGCTACAACGATAAATTACGACGTGTATATTTTCTGGATTATCGAGCGACTTGTTACCTCCCCAAATGGCAGCAAAAGTTGCAGTGGTATTGCCTGCACGTGTATAAATAAATCTCATTTCATCACAATAAAGGATGTTTTCTAATAACTGAGCGTTAACGCTAATAACGTGACCATCGATCTTGAACTGACAAGCAAAGCGAGTTTGTAGTATAAATTGATCCATGATATCAACTTTTACTTTAATTGTATGTAGTGATCCAGAAACAACTAAAATTTCGGGGGAAAGTCCTAATGCCGCTAAACTAATCTTAGGACAAAACGCTGGCCCCTTTTTGTCGCCAGAACCAACTCCCTGGAAAATATTTTAAATTCGCAGCTTTTCTTTCAGTAAAATAATTTAACAACCACATACGTTGATTCCGTTAATGAGCATATCATTTTTGCAAACGTCGGCTGTGTCATGAGTACATCTATGTGCATCGATACACCAATCGCAAGGAAAAGAAGAGGAAACACAAGAAGTACACGAACTATATGAACTGCAATCAAAAAATGTAAAATTTGTGGCTGCCAAGTCTTTTCCAGAAGTCGTCGTCACTGATAATTTGGAATTGTAATTATCTGAAATATTTACAAATTAACTTCAAAATTACTATTAATTTTATTAAAAATTACTCTGTCCAATTGGAATTGGAGGTATCAAATCTATTCGTGGAATGTCACAATTTACTCCATAATTTGTCCTTGTTGCATTAGTAACAAGAATCCTCTCGAAAGCTGTAAACGCGCATAAATATTGGTTAGAAAGGCTAGGTAAATTGTCGATAACCAAGTTCAGCTAAAATAAACTCCATGTAATTCAATTCCAAGTTTAAAAAATACCGACCTTTTTTTCGGTTGTCCTCTGTAATTGGTGTGGTGTTACAGTCGTAATTATTGGGCAGCTCTTGCTTTCTTTATAATTAATCCAATGAATGGGGTCTATGTAAGCATCTTGACAATTTGATGGTAAACTGCATCTGTTACAAGAGATTGGAATTTTTATAGTAATACCTATACTCAAATTAACCAATACAAATTGGGGTGTAAAACTAGTGAAAATTCAGATCTTATGATCCCAGATCGTTTGGAACTTCTTGGAAATTGATCATTTTTATTCATTTACATTTGTTGAGTAAATGTTGAAATTATTTATAAAATATACCCTGAGAAATGTCAATTTAAATAAAAATAATGGATTTCTAAAAAGAACTATCGAAGATAAAATCTTTGTAACAACCACCCCTTCCCTAAATTTAACATCGAATAAAATTAAACAATTCAATTCATTTGAATCTCACCACTGAGACTCCAAAAATGGACCTATTCAGAAAGGGATCTTATTTCATATCGTTATTTTTTAGACTTTAATATGTAACTAAATTAGGGCTGTACTAAAATAAGAATTAAATTATTATATATGTCTTCTTTCTTTTCGTTTGATTGATAAGATTATTACTAATAAATGCAATTAATTCAATAAATTAAGTATCCTGTTTTATTTGGCGTTAAGAGGAGATTTATTCCCACACCTCCTCCATAGCTCGTTTACCTCGCGGAATTGGTTCGACCGCTGATTAAAACTTTTAACCCTTTTTCTAATCAAATCAACATGCAAGTGAACCTGGTGGCAGCTGAGCAATTGTTTATTTAATTTATCTACAAACGGCAAATAAATTAAGCAATTACCAAATATTTAAATAAAAATATAAGAAAAGGCAGCGGTGGGGCGTTACATCTTGTATACAAGACGTGGGATAATGCATTATTATCACCCTTGTGGTTATACCACTTAACTGAAGCCAAAGATTACACTCGTTTGATGGCGATGAATTTATTCACCTAGTTTTATATTTATGAAACTTTTATTATGTACAAAACATTACGTTCATTCATATCTACAAGTTTCTAAATGGAACTTATTTTTTAATATAATAATATGCTATCCGAAGGGATAGCACGAAAAACCTTACCTGAAATGTGGATATCTGAGACAGTCAAGTTCATTAGCGTTGGAACTACTACTGCAGCCTGCAGCCGCGGTCCTTAGCCACGCCCCGCAACAAGATTAGATAAAAGTACACGGACAGGTAATAGAATATGTCATTAAGGTCGAAATTTGTGTAGAAAATGTAAACTTTAACATAAATTTTTGACTATACTATAATATAACATAAACGATAACATTTTAATGTTATCTGTCAAATTCCGTTGAGTTTTTTTTTTTAAATATGATATCTGCGAGTCAGGTTTTTCGTGCTACTACCTGTACAAGTACAATTTCTTACATTTAGTAACTGATTTAAAAATCTTGTATAAACAACTTACTTGTGTTCAAAGGAACACCATCCACAATATGGTTTTGCTGCTCTTAAACAATCCCAGCATGTTGTATAATCGCTACATTCTTCAATGTTCACTTTGGATACCTGAAAATAAATAACATCAAATTTGAAAAGGGCCAAATATACATGGGCTATTAAACTTGTACTATGTATGTATTGTACTGTTATTTCCCCTCTGAGACGAATAACAATAATCAAAGGCTTGCGTCAAGCTTTATAGCCGGAAGCAAATTGATACTCAACTCGAATTTGTTATCACAGAACCAGCGACTTACACTTACTGCACTAACATTTCTGTCTATTAAATTTTTAATATCAGCCAAATAAATTTGTTAGTTCACCTCAGGAATCGAACTAGGTATTCTCGCTCAGCAATACGGCGTCTTACACCAACCGCACAATTCACTGAGTTACAAGAATGTTTTTCAATGATAGTGTAAGGGTGTGTCATTTGTGACAATTTTAGTCCCTCATATTACAAATTATGCTTGACTTTCATGTGGGCAATTTCACCCCTTTTATGACAACAAACCTGGGCAAACCTCGCATTGTAATTCGTTCTACGACAGTATATTGCGGTGATATTTAACCAAACAAAGGGTCTGCGACCACAATTAAAATAGTCGTCTTACACGCGTCTGCAAGACGAAGAGAAGGAACAACAGTCACATGAAGGCATTATAAAAATAACATAATTTAACAGAGTTCATGCTAATCTTGAAACGTAAAGCCTTTATGTGATGATTTGGTCTTTTGAAAAGGGTTGTCATCAAGGACATGCGTTCATTGCAATGGACAGCATGGTTCCAAGAAACTAAGGATGACAAGGTGCGAAATAACGCAGACCATTTGGTGAAATACAATTAAGAAAATGTAAAACAAAAATGTTATTAGTTTAAAATTTGTTATGTGTTAAATTTATATTATCAACTTTATCTATAGGCACTCGAATGATTAGGTGTACTTATAAATAAAGAAAAAGGATGTTTTTAGAGAAAACAAAAGAAACAAGTGGAGATCTAGGTGATGAAGAAAAATAAACAAGTATCCTTTAGTTTTGGTTTTTTGGAAACGATCAGGTCGTGAAAGTGCGAGCCTGACAAAAATAAAAAGAAAGAACCAAACGAACAAAATTAATTGTTTTGGATCCTTCGAAGAAGGTGACAAGAAAGCAGCGTATTTTGGAATTTCTGAAGTAAATGTGTAAGCAATGGTAAATTTAGTGCAGGAAGCAATAGAAAGGAAGTCATTTTTGGATTTTTGGATTGAAAAGAAGGAAAATAAGCATCTAATCGATTCGGGTGCTACAGGTTTTTATAAATTTTAATATTCTTTTGTGTCTAGTGTAGAATTGCGGGTGATGTTCAAGCTATTTTGGGACACTGTGTTAAATAAATTATTGAATTATACAAATTTTTATATCGTACTTGGTCACGCCTCGTTATCCACAAAATTGAAATCTTGGTGATCCTTCTCGAAGTTATTGCCGAGCGTGGGGACGCAAATTTGCGTGTGGTTGCAGAAAAGATAAGCAAAAATCTCATAAAAGTTGAGTTAAAATTCGGTAAGTATGCGGCTTGCTATCGTCAAAGACAGTACATCGCAATATATTAAAAAAAATCCTAATAAGCTTCCAAAATTGATTTTATTTGTAAAAGTAATGTTTGAAAACTCGTCATGAAAAGATACAGCATTAGAAATTAAGATCTCCATTTAACTTTTTTCTCGGAAGTCATGTGAAATCATCGGTTTACTCAAATAAACGATAACACTTAATTATGACTTTAAAATTAACAACCATTCATGCCATTGGTGAAATAGGTGCCGATTCATGTGCACGTAAAGAAATGCAGATACGGTCATTTACATAAAATAACTTTTATATAAAAATGCCATGAATCTTCAACATAAAAAATAAATCACATTGATATATTTTATATTGTAACAAACTTTTGCATTTGTTACATAGTTCTTCCTTGAATTGAATTTCGCAATATTTCTCGATGAGGCTCTGCATTTTTGTTTGAATGCAATCTTTGAATGCATGTATTTTTATGTTGGTGGAATTAGGTGTCAAGCATTCTCCCTCCACATCTACTGCACCGGATTTTGGCTACGCCCTCTTTCCTCTCCTTAATTTTGCTATAGATGTCGATGACGATGCTGTATATTTCAGTCACAACCCGTCCGCCATATTGAATATTTTGACGTTTAAAGATCTATCTTGTAAAGATATAGATAAAGATAAAGAAAGATAAAAATCTATTTACATTGAAATTAATTATGAAACTATTATTTGATTTTAGAAGAAAGAAAATCTTTAAGTTTCCTTTTTTTTAATTTTTTTTTGTTCTTAAACATTATTTCGGTTTACCATGTCTATGGGCTAAAAATCTAACAAATAAAATTACTCCCGACGAATCGTTCCCGGCGAAATGTACCTTTCCCATAATTTACATTGTAATTATTGGAATTGTGATAGCATCTCTCAAATTCTGTTATTAATTAAAGCACTTTATTACCATTTGCGGTTTTTTTAGTTTCCCCAAGCTCGGGGCTCAGCCTCCGCACAAATCGAGGGCTATCCTATTAACATTGTCTAAACAAACTGCAGAGGTCATCTCTGGATTTTGACGGACTCTGGTCCAGAGACCTAACGAAAGGGTTGACCCAAACAGATTTGGGTCAACCCTCTTATTAGGGGTTGCTGCCCAGAGGATAGTTTTCGTTTCAATATTGATATGTTATATCGTTTTATTTTTATTTCAAATTAAAAGTTGAATTCAGTAATTTATTGAAGAAAGAGCTATTTAAATACGGGTGTTCCAAATTTTGAAATTGTTTCCCAGATATTTTTTCTTTATGATTTCGTATAATATTATTTCATACCGTAACATTTCTTACCCCTTTGACGGCTGAATCAGTAAGCGCAGGAACTGTATCACTAAATGCAGTAGCAATCGCCACAATCATCAGAAAGGTGAAAAGTACCCGCTTCATATTGAGAGTGGCTTTGTAAACTAAAAATATTAAAATAAATTTTATTTGTACACAAAAAGCTGATAAATATCAAACCATCCTGTACACTAATTAAAAATGTATAGCAAAATATTAAAACAGAGCCAATTAGGTTATAAGCATTGTCCTATCCAAACTAACCCCGCGTTCGGGTAGAAGCTACTTTCGCTACCAAACGCTACCAAACATTTCTTTTGCATTTGGGAAGAAGCTTCCACTACTTCCAAACGCTTTGGCTCTGCCCCTTTCTGCCCCTTTCTGTAATGCAAAAAAGTGAGGCATACATGGGCGCCGCCATTTGTGGTGCAGTTCTAGGGAATTTGAAATAGTTACTGCTATATATTGGTACTAAAATTAGTGTATTTTTCACATTTCAGCAATAAGATAACCTAATTTTTTGTTACGAACTGTCGAAAATTAAATTTTCCTCAAAAAATCCTAAATTACTATTGGCTATAAAACAGTTGCACCACAAATGGCGGCCTCCTAGATGGACACACTTTGCTTACCTTGATCAGCAGTCCATTTTATTTTAAGAGGTCCGTGGGGAAGCTAAAGCGTTTGGAAGCGTCTTCCCGAACGCAAAAGAAATGTTCGGTACAGTTTGGTAGCGAAAGTAGCTTCTAACCGAACGCAAGGTATGTAACATTTACAAAATGTCTTAAAAATTATATATTATGCTAACATTAATTTAATAAATTTTGTTCATTCTCTCTCTCTCTCAGTTTTATAATAACCATTCCTTATTTTCCATATGGTCATTCAAATTAGAATTTTTCAATGTTACTTTTCAATAATTACAGTTTGTAGATAATTTCGGGCTCTTTAAGGATGTGTCGGGATGTTTAGTCAGGGTTCAGAATTAGGGAGGAAAACATAAGATATTGTGAATTTAAATTAATATTGTATAGAACTACATTTATTACTTATAAAAAAAAAGACTTCAAGAAAATTATTTTTAAGCTGCATATTGTATGAATTTTATTTCATTTTAAACGAACTACTTACAACAAATATCAGTGAATTCATTAAAACAAAGACTGATTATGTTTGATAATAAAATGAAGTTTATTATGAAAGAAATTATTTATTAATTTGTGAAAATAAATTAGTATTATATTTTAATAATTTACGTATTTATTACGTATTACGTATTTTAATAATGTAATAATAATTACATTATTATGTAATTTCTGATGATGAATGCATCCGCATTTGAAAGCTCAAATACAATATTAATTTTATTACCTTAATTCGTAAATTATGGAAAGAAATTACAATTAAAATAAAAAGTAATTAATTAAAGTATGATGAAAATACTATAATATTTTTTTTGTTACATTTTAAATTAATTTTTTGCAAAGAAACTAATTTTTTTGATAACAAATTTTATTTTATAATCAAATCTAACAACAATTCTTATGTGATATCTGTTGTAGTTCATTTTTAAATTAAGAAATGAAATTAATACTTTAGTATTTATAAATACGTATAATTTGCAGATTAAGGCGCCTCTCTCGTAACTTAAAATGCAAAGCCTTCTAAAACTCAAAATTGTGCTGTGAAATAAATATTTTCAAATGATAAAAAAAAATATTTAGGTAATACATGAAACTATTTTGGTACAGATTTAAAATTTTGACATTAAAATTACGATTTTTAAGCAATTTTTAACCATCAATATAAGCAATTTAGTTGATCATATTTGAAGACATTATTGCTTCTAAATTAATTTTAATTTTAAACTTTTAAGCCTGTAATAGCCTGTACCAAAGTTTTAACTTGTATTTTTGGCAATTTAAGCTAAGGGAGGCGTCTTCGGTAATCTTGTAGAATTTTTAGAATCTAGAAAGAGCTCATTTAACTTTCTTGATACGACCGACATATTATAATGTGCTCTAAGCATAAATATCAATTACAGCGATCAATTTACCTTATTTTAGAAAAACAGTTACGGAAAAAAAATAGTTAGACCAGAACACGCAAAGATCTCACACTGTACTTATTAATTAGTTAGTTATAATCAAATTTTATATAATTGCGATGCGTCGGACGGCGCGTGTGTTCTGCAAAGTTAAATATAATTTATTTTATTAGTTAAATACCAAAATTTACTACGTGAATGTAAAATACAAACAAAAATTTATGTGCACAGTATAACATAATAATAATTATGTACATATGTACCGATAAGTATAATACTACAAAATAACAATTCGAGGATTTGGTGTATTTAAATTTAGAAATTATTATACTTTTTAGCGTGACAAGATTTTTGAAAAAAAAAAGACAACTAATAAATAGGCATCAGACGACCAAAATTCAGAGAAGGGCAAAGATAGTGAGAAACTGCGTGGCAAGCGAAAAATTTAGATTTTCAAGTTAAAATGTAACCCTCGAAAAACATCTTGAAGTGATAAAACCCTTTTGTTAAGTCGAGTTTTTAACTTTTAATCTTTTTAGGGTTTTTTTACGTTCACCATTTTTGTGAAACCGAACTTCACTTGATTCACCAAAGGTTTTTGAAGTACGGAGATAATCGACTTACCTGTTATCTACTAATTACATGCAAGCAACAAAAACAACCTTTAAGAAAAATGTTGTGTTAACCTCTCATCAGCAAATTAGTAGCAACTATTGACTGATATGGAGGAGAGTTGGAACGAGTAACGTCTCTATCAATTCATACAATGGTGCCCAAGAAAGTGTAGTTTACAAAAATTATAATAGCGAATGTGCATGTAGCATTTGATTTTTGTATTTTATAGCACTTATTGATGCCAAATACCCAAAGGGGGGGGGGCAATAGACTCTTCCAGAATTTGACAGCATGACGACTCTCAGTCGCTATTCCAGCTGGACGAGTGCATTGAGTATCAATTTTTAACTATTAAAAATGATGTATGATATGTTACATAGAAGACATGCAAATTTTAGTAATGGTAGTAATTTTAGGCATGGCACAAAAAAGGTTGGGAGACACTGGTCTGGACTAAAACACGTCTGGTTTGATAATAATTGTGCATAGTCCTATACAGAATTTTACCCATGCGCTCCAATTACAGTTTATTAATTTTTTGCATTTTATCGTTAAAAAAGTAGAAGTTTCAATTTTTCTAATTGTTTATATTTTAAACCAGTGTTTCCTGAAATCGATTAAAAGATTCAAGACAAACTAGTTTTTCTGGCCTATATTATCATCTGTATAATTTTTCAAATCCGCCTAATATGGAGGTTTACCAACTGCTCCACAGCTGTTGCTGCTTTTTCTATAGCATTGGCAGCAAGTTCAGTTGCTTTAGCTGCAGCTTCTTGAGCTTTTGCAGTTTTAATTTGGATAAGTAATAACTCTTTTTTTAAATATTCAATTGACTTTTCCTCTGTATTTTCATCTACTTCCTGCGAATCTACCACTCTCTCGCTGTTCGAATCTGTCCCATTCTCTACATCTGTATTCGGATCCTTGCCGTAAAAAAAATTTTCTCCATCAAAATACCTATCGTGTTCATCAAATTTCATTCTTAAATCACCAGAAATTGGTACGTCAGAAGAGCTAGTTAAGCACAAGACTTGCCTTTGTTCGATCCTAAACAAAATGGATTAGAATTTTGTTTTTACTTTACATTTTAACAACATACGATAATATTGTGCAAGTTAAATTGTTAATGAATGCTCGAATGTTATTTCCTGCATTCAAAAATTCACCGGTTATTTTCAATGTGGTTCCACCCCATTGTGGGCCATATTGAGGCGACATTCCAGTTATAATAGGATCCACAAAATTAAAATGAGATTTTGATTCACCTCTGTAATCATCAACTCGGACTACCACCGGTCCATGGTGTGTATCGTTAGTTTCACGTCCTTCGACCTAAATCAAGTTACGTTAAAAAATTTAGTAGCATACAATTTAATTTTGGGTCGATAATACAGACTTTACACACAATCTGCTTTGCTTCGATATACAGATGTTGGTAAGGTTGACAGTTCATACCGGCTATACTGATACCAGTGGAAATATCCTGAAAAGTTTTTCCTAAATTAATTCCTCTGATAGTGATATTGGTTCCACCTTCCCAAGGTCCCAGTTCTGGACTAAACGATGTAACTTCTGGTTTGGAACAAGTTTCACTGCGATGTAACCAAACCCCCGAATCATCTTCACATTGTTCTTTTACTTCACAACTATCGGAACTTGTACACCAACCACATTTATATTTTTCCTTTAAAGTTAAGCACGTGCCACAGTTATTGGCCATATAGCTACAACGATAAATCACGACATGTATATTATGTGGATTATCTAACGGTTTAGAACCTCCCCAAATGACAGCAAAAGATGCAGTTGTATTTGGGAGTTTAGATGAATAAGTAAAATTCATTTGATCGCAATAAATGGTGTCTGCCAATAACAGAGCGTTAACGGTGCTAATTCGTCCTTCGATATTGAACTGACAAACAAAGCGAGTTTGTACTATAAATTGTCCTACGATATGAGCTTTTACTTTAATTTCCTGTTTTAATCCAGAAGCAACTAAAATCTCGGGGGAAAGTCCTAATGTCGCTGAGCTAATCGCAGGACAAAATTCTGGTCCCCTTCTGTAGCTAGGACCATTGCTCTGAAAGAAAATTTAAAAGAGGTGCTTTATATTCAGTAAAATAGCTTAACACATAAGTACCATACTTTGACTCCGATAACGAAAATATCATTTCTGCAATTTTCGGCAGTGTCATGAGTACATCTATGTGCATCTATACACCAATTGCATGGAAAAGAAGAAGAAGCACATGGAGTACACGAACTATACGAATTACAATCAAAAAATGTAAAAGTTGTGGCTACCAAGTCATATCCTGACATCGTTGTCACTGATAATTTGGCAGTGAAATTATCTGAAATACTTACAAATTAACTTCAAAATAATATTAATTTTAGTAAAAGTTACGCTGTCCAATTGGAATTGGAGGTAATAAATCAATTCGTGGCGTGGCACAATCTACTCCATAATCTTTTTTACTTGCATTGGTAAGAAGAATCCTATCTAATGCTATAAAAGTGCATACATATTGATCAGAAAGATTAGGTAAATTGTCGATAACCACGTTCACCTAAAATAAACTCTATGTAATATAATTCAAACTTTTAAACAATACCAACGGTTCCTGTAGTTATCCTCTGTAATTGCTGTGGCATGATAGCCATAATGGTTGGACAGCTGTTACTATCTTTATCATTAATCCAGTGAAGGGGGTCTTTTGAAGCATCTTGACAATTTGATTGTAAACTGCATCTGTTACAAAGAAAATCTCAATTATTATTGATCAATAAAATATAATCTTATGTGTGAAATTGGCGAAAGTTCAAATCTTAAGATTTCGTTTGCATTTTTAGATTTGTTACATAGCTTATTTACACGTAATTACGTAAGAAAAATCGTAATTCAAAAAACAAATACGATAACGATGTATTATTCAACGTATTACATACAAGGTTTTATCTAACAAGGGGAAGGTCAATATTACTTATCACCGATTTGCCCCAATATGTGTTGGTTGTTGATGTGGTGATCTGAACAAATAGAATTATATTAATATTATATTAGAGGTTCAGTCATATCTACAATTTTCTATAAAATACTATTACTTATTTTTTAATATATTATAGATTACAGGCACAGTTTTTACATTTATAAGGTGATTTAAAAATCCCTTTTAAACAACTTACTTGTTTTCAAAAGAACACCATCCACAATATGGTTTTGTTGCTCTTAAACAATCCCAGCATGTTGTATAAACGCTACATTCTTCAATTATCAATTCGGATACCTGAAAGTAAATAACATCAAATTTGAAATAGGTGAAGTATTCTACTAGATAGGAATATTATAATAAGGTATATATAAAAGTAAGAACAGGGACACGCAGAACGAGAAAATTCTATATGATCATCACTATCTAGGGTCTATGTGTTGAACGTCTTCAATAGTGCAGGATGCAGGCATATCCTGCTATCATCATATCATCATATCACGCTACTTGGAAGTAAAAAATATCCATTTTATTTGACTAATTTGGACATTGTAACTGTCTGCGAACGACGTAAAATCCCGGAGATCAGCATAAAGAGAATTGAATACCCTATAGTTCTAAAAGATTCAGATACCATCTTAGGCGTCAAGTTTGACAAACACCTAAACTTCGCCTAACACGTCCGGGACACGGTGGCCAAAGTGGAGTTCTCTATATTGATAATCGCGCGCCTGATGCTGAACATCAGAGGGCCGAAGGCAGTTCATAGGAGAATACTAGCACTGGTAACGAAGTCAATGTTGCTCTATGCGGCATCGGTATGTCACACCGCCCTCTGGGTACATCGAAACAGAGACCGAGCAGAAGACACAAAAATGCGCATCCCTAAGAGTGGCAAGCGCATACAAGACAGTATCCCTTGAGGCAGCTCTGATTCTGGCTAACATCACACCAGTGGACTTGTAGGCCAGAAAGTGCGAGCACCCACTCACGACAAGTGCAATCGTAAGTCAGGGAGGACTGCCTGGTAGAGTGGCAACTCAGATGGGAGGATGCCAAAGTCAGCCGATGTACGAGGAGGCTCATAACAATTGACATTCATAAATGGGTCTCCAAGAGGTACGGTGAGGTAAACTTCCACCTGATCTAAGTGCTCACCGGCCATGGATGTTTTAATGTATACCTCCATCGGCTTGGCAAACGGGCGACCCTAAAATTCGACTACTGTGAGGAAACAAATACAGCGGAGCATGCCATCTTCTCATGTGTAATATGGGAACTGGCAAGGATTGAGGATGAACTTGCAACGAATGTGCAACTTGATCCGGACACCTTAGCCGACAAAATGTTACAAAGTCACGACACATGGATTATCATCTATAAAATGATCCACAGTACAATTATGGCGGAAAAGAAGGCAGCAGAGCGAATAGCTGAAGCAGCTGCACGCCTACGCCACGACACACAAGAAGAATCATCACAAGAGAATACGAAAAAGAATCAATAAACAGAAAGGCGGATTCTTGCAACGAAGGACGGATAGGGGGAAGTTTTCAACACTACGATGGTTGTGTTTTATACGATATTTCCTCCTCCCTGCAGAACTCTAAAAGAAAGGTCTATAATGTATAATTATTTAATCTGAAAATTTAAAATTGATCCTCAAATTACGATTAGATTACACCCATTAAGGGTGGGTTGTACCAAACAAGTTCAAAATCTTGAACTGCAGTTCAACCAATCAACATGGCTAAGCCAACGATTATAATTATTATTTATTAAATACAGGATTTAAACTGTCGCTTAAAGTTAAACTTGGTTGGTGCAATCGACCCTGAGAAAATGCTATTCAAATATGAGTATGCCAAATAATATCGAAATTGTTACCCCGATACTTTTTTTTATGTTTTCATATATTTTATACCGTAACATTTAACCCTTCAACGGCTGAATCAGTAAGCGCACGAACTGTATCACTGAATCGTACCACAATCAACAGAAAGGTGAAAAATGGCCGCTTCATAATGAGAGTGGATCTGCAAGTCTGCAAGAGATGTGAAAATATTAAAATAAATTTTATTTGTACCTACACAAGAATCTGCAAAACACCAAGCATTTAAATCATCCTGTTCAATAATTAAATTTCATTCTATTTCTATTTATTGTTATCTTTCTTTTCAAACGGTCATTCAACTTAAAATATTTCAAAGTTATCAATTATCACTTATTATGATAATAATAAGAACATAGTTTGTTGACTTTGCAAAAAAATTCAACTTCCTAAACTCACAATTTCAATATCCATAATATGATCAGATTATGGGTGAGGAAATTGCAAAATTTTTCAAATAGTAAAAGATACAAATTTACCTTCGTAATTCAACTAGTAGATAAAACTCAACACAGTGTTAAAGATACACCAAAATACTTATGGAATTAATATTAATTATTATCAAGAATAAATGACCCCCGCTACTTTAATTTCGGTGATAGTAAATTTAAACAAAAAAATTTAATTTGATGTAATAAAAAGTTCATCAGCTTGCCATATAATTTCTACTTTAAATTTGTTTTGCGATATAATTGATTATGAAATGTCCACTGCTAGAATGATTAGTAATGTCAAAAATATAGGTACAGGCGTATTATTTTGGGACGAAGAAGCTTTTAGATAAGCTGTCTCATTATTGTATTTCTAAATTTGTAAATTTTTGATTTTTGTACATTTGAAAATTTATGCGCCGCCCCTGGTGTTTAATAGCCGAGGAGGGGGTCGAGAATTTTGATAGAGAAGGCAGGAAAGCGACCTAGGGAGTTGCGAGATCGCGTTTATTTGATAAGGGATGAAATTTTGTAAAAATTTGATTTATTTTTGAGAAATTAAAATAAAAGTAGTGGAAGAAAAGCATTGTGTTTTTTTTAACCGAAAATTTGAAAAAGAATAAATTTGGAAAATTTTGAAAATAAGTAAAATAGAATTGTAAAGTAAACTTATTTTGGAAAGGTGCAAAGTCGCGAGATAATCTCGGTGAGGAAGATAATTGTCGGTTGAGCTAGTCGGTGAATACGATTCGTAAAATTCAACGACTGATGTTTTTTTTTGGAAAACATTTTATTTCTGGAAAAGTTTACTGTTGAATTTTTTGATTTCAACATATTTTTAACTCATTATAATTGATATCCCTACACTTGACATTTGCTCTTTAATTATTGTTAAATATTCAAAATTTAATCTGCAATTTTTATAAAATTGGACCTAGAACAATAACAATAAAATTAAAGAGATTCAATAATTAGACCTAGAAATTGTCAGAAAATGATTAAGCTAATGAGGGACACGATAGAGGCTATTGAACCATAGTATCACTTATGGAGATTGGAGGTTAACCCCTCCAAGAGTGCTGCTCTTGGTATCTGGGAGTCACGCTGGACCCCCTACTTTGTTGGAGCAAACACTTAACCAGATGGGTCTTCGCCAGTAAAACGGGGATGGATCAACTTTACTTAATTCATAATAAGCATGTTGCACGCAATCCAGGCCCCGTGATTTGTAATTAATCGTCAGATTCGCGCAACCACGGGGACCAAAACCTTGGAGGAGTCGATAAAAGACCTAGTATCTGGCCTATATAAAAATAGTCCCACTTCCCAAAACCCGCTCATCAACGATCTTGGAGAATATGATCCATTTTTAACACCAAACACTCCCAGACCGAAGGTCATCCTTCTCGGGGGGCACCTCGCCCTGAACCCGGATCACCACCCTCCCAATGGAATCAACAAATGCGACCAGTATTTCCCCTTCCAACGGCCGAACCCCTGCCTTGAGCAGTCACGGCGTGAGCGGTTCTGTTAGAGTCTTCCCCAGAGCAGACGATCTAATTAGTCTAACTTTATCTCCGTTAATCCGATTAACATCCATCCAAAAAATTGAATATTCGACTTTTATATTCTCAATCATCATCGTCATTTTTTAACATAAGGACGTTTGAACACGAACAATTAAAATTGTCAGTATTAAGGAACTATTCTTTTTAATGAAACCCGTTAAAAGAGAGATTCACCGGTTGAGCTTAGGTTTATAGTGTTAGGAAACGAAGTTTTTTTAATTAATACCACTAAAAAGGAGATCCATCACTAGCTACCCGTCCGTGGACGGGCTTTTCACCTAGTACAATATAATATTGTATTGATTTAAGACGGCATTTTTATTCAAAAATTCAAAAACAGATTTTTAGACCAAATACTCCTGTGTGCGATGCCAAGATGTCTGCAATAATTATATAAAATGGAAGTCTGGGTATCACCATGAGAGGGTTAATTTAAATTTTGAAGTTCTTTACCCAAAAATATTTAAAATTCCGTCTTCTGTCTTAACCCTGTTTATAGCAGCATCTTCTTCTTCTTCTCAGATGTTAATCTTTCGTTCATTTAAACAGAAAACTTTTCAGTGTGTCCAAACCTGTGGAATTCAATTCCTTTGCGCTAAGGTCAGCAGTAAGAATATCATTTCGCTTGATTCAGGACATCATCCGTACAATAATGCTCTTCTGTCTTTTTTCAACGATTCATAAGAACAACACGAAAAATCTCATCAATATCGTTCACCTTCATCGTAACGCCAAGCTTCACGACCAAAACAGAAATCATATTTAACAAATTTTTACTAGATTTTCAGGAACTCCAACTATTTCATCAAGATCCTCTGTACACTCTATGGAAGACATCAATCACCTTGGACATCTTAGTCAACATCTTCTCGAAGTCTTCTATCTTGCTACTACACAACTCGACGGATTTTTTCAAGTCCACATGACCGGATGCAGCAATACCAGAAAACATTTTGCAAGTAGAACAGTTCCATGATAAAAAAGCAGGTAGATTCAAGTGATGCATATGCCATCAATCAGAGGCATTACAGCATTACAGACAGAGAGACATACAGAGTTTTCTACCACATTCTAATGTTCTTAGTTTTTTCATTTTAAAATAAAATTCACATTGTATATTTTAATGTACATGACATTGAAAATCCTCAAAAATCGTCTGCGGCACTATTTTTATGACGTTTTGATCTAATTTTGTGTTGAAAACCTCCAGGAGTGATTGATATTGGATTCAAATCTTGAAATGATTTAATATTTTTTTGGAATCAGTTTAACTACAGTAATCTTCCACACTTTAGGACTTCTTCCTTGGATGTCCCACATCTCTTCTTCCTTTTGGATTACATTCCATGTATTTGTATAATGGTCATTCATTTATCTCATTCATTTTCCTGTTGTATTTATTTTATCCGAAATAAATACGTACTAAGGAATTTATTTTTTAACAAAGTTTGCTATGCTTTTTACGAAAATAATAATTCAAAAACAAGGGCATGGATACATTTTGCGGGAAGTGTGTTCTCATGTGAAAACTATTTAAAATTAGAAATCCGTTTAATTCCTTTTTTACTCTATATTTGATAAAATTAATTTAGCGACAAAATTATTGCATACATTGCTATCAATATACATCCGTGCTATCAATATTATCAAGGAACAAATTTTCCGCCAAAATTTAAAATTTGGATAAGGTAAGTTTTGGAACTCGCTCCCTCATCTATTATAATATAAGCAAAACTATAAATAGTATATAATATAAAATTTAAAATATAATGTAGGTTAATAAAATGGAAGAGAATGTATCCCCTTTAAAAGCATCCTGTATAAAGTAAACGCTAGCAGCAGACGTCATCTCGTAAACGGGAATACACAAAAATCAATAAAATCATGTAGACGGCTAAAGTCTAATTTGTATCTTCAGAAATGTAGTGATAGAAATTATTTAAATTATACGTAGTAGAAAAATCGGTACTATGATAAATTCAAACAAAAATATTTTATTTACAGCGACAGTTTTAGCTCTTTGTGTGATATTATTTGTTCATGTGTTTTTGTTTCCATTGTACGCGGTAAATCCTAATCACATCGCTTTAAAAACGTTCGCGGACTTTGAAAAATCATTGTGTTTGGGTTCTTATATAAAACCGAAAAAAGTATGGCATAAGCAGCAATGTCCACGTTATGGAGTGGTAACAACGATGGAAGGAGGTCGATTAGGAAACCAAATGTGGGAATATGCTGCCGTTTGGGCTGTGGCAAGACGAACTGGATTAGAACCTTACATGCCAAGATGTATGCAATTAAAATTGGAGCCAATATTTGATTTACTTACAGTGCCAACATTTGAAGAAATTTCTCATTGCCCTATAGATATGAGCAAAGTTGTGAAATCGTTAAACGCATGGAATTATACGTATCAAAGTATAGTATTACCACGTTATTCTGTAATACCAGACTTAGTTTTAACATGGGTCCAAGATATAACACAGGAATTCACATTTAAAAAGAAATTAATTAACAAAAGTCAAAGTATTTTACGATCAATTGCCAAAAATAGAACTCAGTGTGTGTTTGTAGGTGTACACGTACGTAGAACCGATTATATTGATTATTTAAAGAGAAGATTATCTATATTGCCAGCCAATTCTAGTTTCTATTTTTCGGCCTTTAAATACTATGAGAAAAAGTATCGTAATGTATTATTTGTTATGGCGAGTGATGATCCCGCTTGGTGCTTGAAAAAATTTGGTAGGAAAAGTAACGTTTATCTTATGAGCAAACACAAATCCGTAAATCCTTCGTCTCTAGATTTAGCTATTTTGGCGGCATGCAACCATTCCATAATAGATTACGGTACTTTTAGCATGTGGGGTGCTATTTTAGCCGGTGGCGAAACAATTTTCTATAATTTGAGGCATCCGACTAATCGAATAAGTCAAATATTACCAAATTGGCATACGCTTAATTGAATTGTTCGAATTGAAGAAATTTTAGGTAACTATACTTAGATACTAAATTTTATTTTTCTAAAACTTAAACAAGTATAGAAATTTATCTAAAGTATTAATATTCTCTAAATCCATCGATTTTACTACATAATAATAATATTACATGGTTATTTTTACTTAATGGTTATAATTTATGGTTTCAACATATTGCTGGACTGACGGAATTTTGAATCTCAAACAAACCATGTAGGTAAATTATGAAATATAAATTCTTCGGCAGTACCTTGGTATCGCATTTTGGGTCCCTTCGAGAGCAAAAAATATTGATCTTGTTATTCATGAAATAAAATCAGTCAAACAATTTTTTCAAGTGTCTTTTTCGGCACTAATCTTAAACAACGATCTAATTATAACGAAGTTTTCCTTTTCAAAGAAGAATCAGTTCAATCTTGCAAAAAATTTATTCATGCTTATATTGCTCTAAAATATGCTTTAGCTTTAAGAAAAGATGTGCCAAAATTATTTTTATACTATTGTGTAGAAAATTTTCTTTTAATTAAAATTTTCTAATATTCTTCGTCTGAAATGTTGGTAATTTAAGTCCAAATTGGTATTAATATGCTAAAAATTGTATTACGTTTCAAGTTTAATGGACAAGAATATTTTTAGGGATTAAATATGAACAATTGAAAGAAAATATTGAATTATTTACTTGGTTTTACTACAAAAACAATATCTAAAGTTTCTAAAAAAAAGTAGATACTAATTTTACTTCCCCCTTCTAATAATAAATTTAGATTTCAGTTTCTTAAATTTTGTCTTGTTGTCGAAAACTTTTATCCCCCTCCCCTCCCAAAAACTATGTCTTTTTATGATAGTAAAAACTATCAATAATATTGAGAATGCTTTGTAAGATTCTTTTTTAAACTCAACATCAGGTTAAAACAAACTGATATTAGATCACCTATATCGTGATGGTATTATAGTCTCGACAGGCTATGGAATTCACCTTCGGTTCATTCCATAATTACCTGTCTTATTATTTTAACATTTAAAATAATTCGTATTATAATTTTCACACAAAAAAACTAATGATTTTAGTATGCTTTAAAATTTTATAAATTTCTTCAGAGGTATTGAAAATATTAACCACTTCATTCACACATTAATTTTGAATTTTCTGTCAAAAGATATACCATTTTTATTCTTTCATGAATCCAGTACACATATACGGTAAAATCTATCATAACTCATACCAAATTTGTTTAGCAAAGTTGTGTGACATGATAGCGTATAAATTTTCCAGTAAGGAGCGAACGTGTAAGATGCGAAAAAATAGCCATGAAGTGGTTAAAAGTTAAAATGCATCACACGAATTCAATTTTTGACAAACTAATTTTAATTTAAATAAATCGTGACTGAGTGATAGAGGTGGCTAGGAAAATCTATGGAACTTTTAGTATGATAGTTCAAATATTGACCTGTAGTTTTTCTTCTTCTTAAGGTGCCTTATCGGCTTAGCGAACATGGCCGAAGCAAAGATAGCTCTATAGGGAAATGTAATTAATGGGTTGGTTTCCCGTTGCCTTCTCCATGGCCCATAGAGCGATTTTGAACTTTAGATCACAGCAGTGTAGCCGGCGCGACCATAGAATCGCGGTTTCCCGCTCCATAGCCTGCCGATGTATATTTTACGCCACACTGCTGATACTGATCAAATCTGTAGTTCCCAGAGATTAAATAGAGGTCAAAGAAAATAATATGTTGTTCTAAAATATAAATTTTGTCAAATGAGAGCTTTCGTGCAAGAGAGATTTCATATTCGGGGGTAAAAGAAAATAATATTTATTTGAGAAAACTTTGGATATTGTTTTTGAATCATAATCAATAAAACAATAACATAATTTTAACTGAATTGTAACTTTTCAATTATTGTTTACCATTATAAATAATATAATATAGTAATATAATTTACCAGAAATACTTGAACGTATAATTTAAGGATATAATATTATTTACTTTTTCAAAAAGTCTTCTTTGAAAAATTAAGGGATCCTTCAAGAAATCAGTTAAAGTTTATGGGGTTAAAATAAGTAATTTTTTTATTTTATTTAATTAAGCACAGCTAATTAAATTCCATTTAAATTTAATCTGGGCTGATTATATGAGTGACTAAAAAGTGGCTCACGTTTCTATTATAGGTATCCAGAGGGGTGGGCAAAATACAAAATACATTTTTATACATTTTGTAGATTTTTTAATTACTTACTTAAATAATTTGCGATAATTTGTGATGGTTTGTAGTTCTAAAAGTGTTTTAGTGCATATTTAGTTATAGTCTAAAAAAATTATATGGTTAATTAGATAAAACCGAAAAATTAAATTTAAATATTAACATTCGCCAATTTCAACCCCAATAACTTTTCTATGGAGGTGTTCATGAATCACTTAATATTATATAAGATTGATTTCTAATATATAAAAGTTTGGTTTGCCTGAATGTTCAAGTCTTTCTGGTTATACCATAGTATAATACTTATAGAATAAGTAGGTTCACTTGACCGATTTTATGACCAAGAGTTGAACTTGTACATTCTCTAATTGTTGTAACTCCAATTTTCTATTCGCGTTTTACATTACCGTTGGTGGCGCTGCAAACCATACGTTTTAAATACGTTTATGTAAACAAATTCATTGTGTAAACCAATGATAACAAAGCAAAATACTTTCCAAATGAACTTCGAAATTATTCCGTGTGGTGGCGATTTGTTCATGTAAAACGCGAATTGTTGGAATTTTTAATTTTAAGTTGGCAGCATACATCAAGATTATTCGCGTTTTACATTAACAAAACGCCACCACACGGAATAATTTCGAAGTTCATTTAGAACGTCTTTTGCTTTTTGTTTACATAATGAACTTGTTTACATTTACATTAACGCCACCACACGGAATAATTTATAAAATCCATTTAAAACGTATGGTTTGCAGCGCCACCAACGGTAATGTAAAACGCGAATATCTGATGTGGTGGTTCTGACTTATGACAGAATTTAATATGTCTTCTTCTGCTATAACTTCTGCCATAACACCACAGATATATACCAACTACATCAATTCAATACCAGGTAATTAAATACATACAAATATTTACCTTGAATTCAATACATTCAATACTTGCGCACAGGAGAATGCGCGAGGTCAACTCGTAGTCACTGACAACAATGGTAAAGACAACAAGTGAAACTACTTATTCTATAAGTATTATACTATGGTTATACATAGTATTTCTTTTATTTAAAATTTTTCAATCTGAATTTTATATATAGGCGAAACAAATTGTTGAGAATTTTTGGTGATGTAATTTATAAGTATAGAAGTGCCAAAACAGATTAGGACAAGTAGTAATATCGCCTCCATGTGATGGGGGTTTTTTACTACAGTATTTCCCCCTTAAATTAGATTTATACAAAAGAGGGTCTACCAACAGAATACCTACTAACGAAATTTAAACTTATTTAAACTCCTGCTAAAGGTCTATAATATATATCAGTGGCGTAACTAACATATCGCTAATTCCAAAATCAGGAGGAAAATTGTATTATTTAAATTGAGTGCATATTATTTAACATGCAAAAAATTAACATGACATTTCAATTAGTAAAAGTCTCTAACAATTGTAGCCCGAGGGAGCCTCTTACAATATTTTGCAAAAAACATTAGTTACGCCACTGGTAAATACTATTAATGGAATTAAATCAATGAATAGATTTTCGATCATTTCAATATTTTGGCTATACTAAGTCACCAAATAAAATGGCTGTAAAAACATTTTCAAGAAAGTGTAAAAAATAAAAGTAAACTCGCTCTACGTCTTGATAATCAATTGTACAGACGAATTTGTTCTGATCTGAAAGAAAATAATTATTGCGAAAACATTCTTATGGAAACACTGCTGTTATCATAAATTATAAGGTGAATTCCATTTTACGACTGTTTTTGTGGCCTATAATGTTTTCAGAATGATATATTTAACTTACCTATTGTAGGAATTCACCTAAACTTAATCTGACATTTGAAACACTTATAATGGGTTTCATAAATGCGACTTAAAATGTAATCTACTAGGTACCATTATAAATTATGCATTTACTTTTTGACCTTTTTTGCCTATTTTGCATTAGGAAACAACACAGTTTAACGTTCAAATCTCCTGATTCGTTCGTCATGGCTCCTAAGGTTTGTTTAAATGTTTGCACATATCTCTCTGCTTGACCATTCGCATCTAGGTGATATGGTGCTAAACACTGGCGTTGAATGCCATTCGATTTTAAAGATTGTTGAAATTCCATATTCGGGTATAAGATCAGTGTAAGAGGTGTCAGTAGTTAACGTAATTTTCCTTCCATAACAGTATTAAACAAAATTATCTAACCCCCAAAATATAGCTTCTTTATCGATTTGACTGTAGTTCTATTCGGATTTGGATAACAATCTGGATGCAAATGCGGGTTTCGTTTTTCTCATACATTCTGTAATATGTGACAAAACTGCTCCTAGACCTCTCGGGGATGCATCAGTGGTTAATATTAATAGTAATTTTGGATTATTATTATTTATAGCTTTACATTTCATTTGAAATATAGCTGTTCCTAGGGAACTTACAAAATCCATTTTTTGATGTGGATTAGTCCTCGTATCTACATTATTTACAAATTGTACACTGTGTTCACAGGCCTCTGTGTTTCTTTGCAGCATTAATCATGTTCTTCCATTCTCTTCTGTCTGTAGCTACCTGTTTCCATCCTCTCACTCCCATAGTCTCCAAATCACTCGTCACTTCATCCCACCATCGCATCCTTGGTCTGCCTCTGGCTCGTCTCTCATTGGGTTTCCACAACATTATCATTCTCGTCACTTCTTCCTTGTTACCTCTCCATACGTGCCCCAGCCATTATAAGGTTTATAAGGTTGGATTATAAGGTACTTAAAATTTGGAAAACCCGTTCACATTCACTCAAAGGATGTAATTTGGTCGCTAAGTTCAGTAAATATTTTTAAGTATTTACATTTTCCGGTTGTGGACATCTTGTAATTGCTTCCACTTTATCTGGAATGGGTCGGATTCCTGAACGGTTATGATGTGATACAAATATTTTTCAAAAACTCAATATTTGTACAGGAGAGCCGTATCCGTATATTATGTTATCTTGTTTAATAATTTTAAACGTATATCTACTACTTATGTTACAATTTAAATCGCATTTGTGAAACCTACAACATTTTACAAAGGAAATGTATGCTGGTAAGGTGATTTAATTAATACAATTGCAAGTGTTTGAAATAAGTCAGAATTTGTTAATCTTGATAACTTGTTTTGTAAATGTATAGGTTATGTATGTGCCACACGTAGGAATTAGGTACACAAACTACATGTAGATATTTAATAAATTAAAATATTAAAGAAAAACTTTCAAATAAATTACTATAATATATTATATTTTAAACATTAAATAAAAATACATAATATATAATATAGTAACAAAAGTTTAAGAATCTCTTCATACTGAGCCAATTTGATGGTAACGTAACGTAACCATCAGGGTGGTTTTTATATGAAGATATTCTACATAATATACATAATACATTATATCCTTGTCGTGTTCAAAATATAAATTATGTATAATGTATTAGCCTACATAATATTATCTGTTTAAGTAAACATAAACATATACTAATAATTATTGTCTCTATTGTACTGTATCTTCGGGAACATCCACAAGTAGGTATTATAAAAAAGAATTATGAATAAATTTTCTATGTGTTGCATTATAAGTACTAAAGTCTTCTACTGTGATCTTTAACATGTATTTTATGATATTGTTTCTAATAGCTGTGCCAAACTATAAAGAAAATTTGTGACCTGACAATTAGATATTGCGTGGTATTAAATTATTTACTGTCCTTTAGAAACTTACTATTCTGTGATATTTGTATGCTAAAAAATGTATATACCTACTTATACAATCGTTACATTATTTTCATTCTAATTCTTCATTGTGTTACGTATATTATACTAATGTAGAGTAGATTTAAAAAAATAAAATACTATTTACAATATAATTTAACGTGTTTTATTTATTTATTAACAAATTCCTTCGGACGCATAGGAGCGTCTAAAATATTGCAACAAAAACTACCTTGTGAGACGCAACCCCTAATGAGAAAGTTAACCCAAACAGAGACCAGAGTCCTTTACAATCAGTAGATGACCTCTACAGTTTGTTTGACCACAATGTTAATAGACTAGCTCCTTATTCATACGTAGCCGTAGGTCGTTTAATATCCTGCGCCTTCTAAGTATTTCTACGTCTACCACATTATTAAATCAATGAGTTTATTCAGGACTCAATCAAACAAATACCTGAATTGGTGACAGTGTACCTTTAATTAATTAAGAAATTAAGGCGATTGTAAGTATATTCATCAAAGGTGAGATTAAAAGTTCACCTCACGAGTACCAGGATTTACGCCATTGTTGGTATAACATCAGAGTTACCTATACTGTATTATATTTTTGAACTCCAAACCAAAGTGCAAGAATTACAAGATTATGTGTTAGGTTTTTCAATGATTGTAGTTCTGTCATCCCATCAAGAACAGCGATACAATAGGATTTTACATTCAGATGATCTGATTCATTTGAGCTCTTCTCGAATTCGGGTAAAAGAATTTGAGAAACATCTTCAAATCATGCAGACTATATCTATTTTTAAATTAATTAGTATATTTTAAATAATTTAACTAGTTAAATAAATTATTATATATTTATCAAGCTTTCAAGCACTTGTATGTTCTTCGTCAGAATAATACAATTTTAATGAATAATAATATAATACGTCTTTTTAATTCATTAAAAATGTATTATTTTGACTCTGACGAAGAGCATGCAGTGCTTGAAAAATAATATTGCGATGTTAATGGTCTTTCGTATATCAACAGCCCATACTTAAATTTGGATCATTGGATCCCAATTCATATGCGAATTCAACTTAGAAACTTCTTGTATCTCCGACCACAATCAAAATTGCGTCCCCCAGTTCGACAGCGACCTCGCGAAGAAACACCAAAATCGTGTCCTCATGATGTAATGCAAATAAATTTTCAAATTTTGTGGATGACGAAATAGGATTGAATACGATTTTACATTTTTTTAAATCAATAATTTATTTATAACAGTAAATTCATCTTGCCCACGTCATTGGCAATTAATTTACAAACGTTTTACCCAAAAATTAAAATAACACACACAAGTAAATATTTAAAATTATAAAACCTGTGACACCCGAATCAGTTAAGGTGTTTTTTTCTTTCCTCACAGATCCACCAATGATTTCTTTATTTCAGCTTCCTTCTCTCTTACTATGGTCCTTGCACCTCCATTCGTTGTCTCACCGAAACCTTCACTAAATTTCGCTAACTTCTTATATACATCCGTGCTTCTTATCTAGCCACAACCTTCTTCTTAACAACAATCCAACGGAACTACCGTTGCACTACCTTCACCCTGAAGAACAAATCGTTGCTTATTGTTCCTTTAGGAAAGACAAATGGAAACTATCTAGTGCCCACACCTTCACCTCGGAAGGACAAAAAATTTTTGGAAGGATCAAAAGGAACTTGGAACTGTCTTTTTATCTTCTTCTTCGAAGGATAAATCGCAACTTTTAACACCTTCTTCAGGAAAGCCAAAACTGACTTTTGCGCTTATTATGCTTTCCGGCGGAAATGAAATGGGCGCTAGAACCCAGAGCCAAAAAAAGATCATCAACTTAGAAAAAACAATAAGACATTTTATGAAAAAAAATATAGAAAAAAGGTCGAATTTCCCGCGGGCTGTAAAATCTAAATAATAATAAATATTACTCTAATTAATAATTTTGGCTAAATAAAGATTATCACAATTATTATTAACTAATAGAAGATTTATCAAAAATTCTTATTTTCTGCCCTTTCAGTAAAAAAAAAGTACACACCGCCACTGTTGTTGCTTTGTTTTACTTCCTAGTACGAACCACACGATAAAAACAAATCCCTCCCGTTTTTATTTACCTACTGTAAAAAGCTGTCATGGATGTCAACGATTTGACGTATGTGCATCATAACCCAGCTGATTCAACTAAAATAAAGTTTACGAAATCATGTAGTATTTAATACTTAAAGTAAATGAAAATGGGACTTGAAGTTACAAAAGAATGTGTTGCAATTAACGGCGTTGGTGTTATTTATTTTGAGTGCGTGTGTGGTGGTGAATGAACTTGCAGTGAAATAATGGCGACTCGTCGTTCTATTTTGGCAGCATCTGTCGAGCCCTTAACCAGTTCCGGCGATCCTTTACGCGAATTGTTTGAGGCTTGTAAAACAGGCGACATAGCTCGCGTCAGGAAATTGGTTACTTCCCAGACGGTCAATGCTCGAGACACTGCCGGAAGAAAATCGACACCTCTTCATTTTGCAGCGGGTTAGTTTTACATAAGTGGTCAATTCTTGTTTTATCTCATATTTTAATCATTTTGAAGGATATGGAAGACGGGATGTTGTCGAATTTTTGTTATCTGCTGGGGCTTCTATTCAGGCACGTGACGACGGTGGTTTGCATCCGCTACATAATGCATGTTCTTTCGGCCACGCCGATGTTGTGAGACTTCTGTTAGAGGCTGGTGCAAATCCAAATACACGGGATAATTGGAATTACACTCCTTTACATGAAGCAGCCATAAAAGGAAAAATTGATGTTTGCATAGGTAATTACTAATTACAGTTTTCTTTAATTTTTTTATTGTTTATGTTTTGATCAATTCCGCTTCTTACTTGGGACTTTTTCAAAGTTTTGTTTTGTTTGATTACTGTGGCACAATTATGTTGTTGATTCAAAACATCCCCAAGTTGATTACTTAAATTTATTATTCTTTTATTGAAATCATTGCAGCACTTCTACAACATGGAGCAGACCCAAACATTCGCAACACAGAAGGTAAAACAGCTTTAGATGTAGCAGACGTTTCAGCTAAGCCAGTTTTGACGGGTGATTATCGTAAAGATGAATTGTTAGAAGCAGCAAGATCTGGAGCAGAAGATAGATTGTTAATACTTTTAAATCCCTTAAATGTGAATTGTCATGCAAGTGATGGACGGCGATCGACACCACTTCACTTGGCTGCTGGATACAACCGAAGTCGTGTGGTTCAATTACTACTTCAACATGGTGCCGATGTTCATGCTAAAGATAAAGGGTAATTCTGATTTTAATAATTTTTCATTTACTACACTCGAATCATTTTGTGACAATGTATTTACAAATTTCAAAGAGGATGTTTACATAAAGAGTGGGCGATAGTGGGCATGAAATAATTTGGAGGGGGCGTTCAGGTGGAATTAGAACCATTTTTATTAAAAAAAATATGAATGACCTGTTTTTAGCCTTTTTTTAATAATGTGGGGCCATTTTTTAAAAATATTGTAATAATATGACCTTTTTTTAGCCCTATTTTAGTAATTGGGGGCGTTATAAAAATTTATGCTAAGGAAAGTGGGTGGTAGTCCGAAAGATTTTGAGAACCTGTGACCTAGTTTAACACTTAATTTTATAGATGGCTTTTCTGTTTCTCCTGGTGGGTCAGGATCAGGAGATAATTTTTGTATTGGACACCATTTAAAGCTGTCTCCATCAGTCCACATAAATTGAAGCGGATAAGCTTTTGTAGTTTTGCTTTCTGAATTCTTAAATGGATGTCTTGTCTGTTTCCCTTGACAACATGTAATGCACTTGATTTTATCTTCATGTTCTCAAAATCAACGCTCATTTCCAGTCAACTTCTGAAGTTTATTTAGGTGTGAGGCTGAAGTCGCCCTCCATAATCATTTAATCACAATACATTACTCAGCCTCCGGCCTCGCACTTCTCAAGATATAATAATAAATATAAAGATGTCCTAAAAATTTAAATTAGATTTAAAACAAACAAGAATAATTTATTTTAAAATAAACAAATCATTTGGAGCAGTACAATTTTTTGTGCTCTGGGTCCATCTGTGGGCAAAAACCAATAGTCAGAAAAACATTCCTACCGACTGATCTATTCATAAAAGATTGGAATTGTTTCAATTGTAAGAAAATTATATAGCTTATAGAGGATTAAAATTACTAAAGATCAGTGTGAGGCTGTAGGCAAAGCTATTGGGACATTGCAGGAGAAATGCGAGACAGGATAAAATTTTTATTGTTTAGTTTTTGTGCAGTACTCATTAATTTATTTATGTAATCTTCTATGGAGTCGCAATTTACCAATTGAATTTTCGAACGCAAGCGGTGCAAGCGGTATGTACCGCTCATCTACCCGATCAATTTTCAAAAACGCCTATAAGTAACATTTGCATTTTTTGAAGATAGTAGAGTTTAAAGTGATGTGTCTATAAAACAGTCAGGAATTTTTGTTTGGACTTTTTTCCTTCAGTTGAATAATTCAAATTTTAATGTTTTAATTCAAAACTTTTAATGATTTCCAAACATAAAATAATTTGTGTAGCTCACTCAAATTCGGAAATCCATTTACATATTGGATACGTATCTGACCCGTCATATGGTCTTATGAAATTCTCGATGTCACAAAATGTTAAAGTAACCGCTCTTAAGTGTTGCTCCTCTATTAATTAGCTTTACATTGATTTCGCTTTCGAATTCATTCATGTAAAACTTCTTCCTCTTCAATTTGTTCTTCATTTTCTTCTTGAGCCGCGTTATTTAATGCTTCCAAAGAGGTATCAATTTAAAAAGTTATATTTTCCGCGTCTAAAGATATCCAGCACTTGATATTTTGATATAATTATTGTTAAAAATTTTTTTCCCATGTTATTCTCCTAAGATTGGATCGGTGGTCGGTCACCCTGTATACAGGGTGCCCCCGCACTCACTTTACATAACTTAGGTGGTGATAGAGGACACTTTTCTAAGAACAATATTTAACAAAAAATTTTTTCTAAATTCAAACCCTCGAGAGTTAGGCCTCTTTAAAGCATTTTTTCTAATTTCCACCTTCACGTGGCCAGAGCGCCGAAAATATTGATTTTTCAGTAAAAATGGTTTACTGCTTTTTTAAATAGCGTGAAATAATCTACAAACTAGATTCAGACCTTTTATTGTCTAAAATCAACGGCTTTCGAGTTATGAATTAAAGGGCCGATTTCATAATACTTTTAACGAGTCGTTAAAAATAAAAGTGGATTGCTATTGGCTTGTTAGAGTGAACGGACGTTTTCTATTGCTTAAGCTCCGTTTTCATAGGGTAGTGTAGTGGTAGCGTAAGACTTAGTGTGTAGTGTAAAACTTAGAGTAACGGTTTTTAATGGTACCGTTCTAATCGCTGTGTAATGTGTAAGAAGCGTGGTAAGGTGTAGTGGGGATGGTAAAAGCTAGGTAGGTTTTAGCTTTTACCGCTTTTACCATACACAGCGTTACAACGACCAATCAGAACAAACAGATCAGGTAATCCGTTTCGTTTGACATGTTTCATGGTTACCTTGGGTTACCTGACGTTTAGTTTGACAGAAAGCCAACTACCATCCACTACCAATGTGAACGCTAAAATTCTTACACACTAATTTTTACACACTACACATTACGCTACCAATACACTACCCTATGAAAACGTAGCTTTAGCAATGATCTTTTAGTTAAGTCTCCATTAACGTTTTGATTATGAAATCGGCCCAAAGTAAGTTAAAAAATGTCGAAAAATTTAAGATTTCTTTTTTTTTTTGTTTTTTTCAAAACCCTGTATCTTTTAAACGAAACATTTTACAAAAAATCTGACGCCCCATTCCGGATAGGAAATTTAACGGACTACAACTTTCGTCTAGTAAAAATTTTTGAAAATCCAATCCATTTCACAGAAAATCAGAAAATAACAAACAATGCAGCTACAAAACATAAAATTAAATTCACAAAATTTTTATTTTTTTGGAAAAATTATTTTATTAATTAATTTTAAATTATTACATTATTAAGGTAATTGTTGAAAATGACCACCCTCATTTTCAATACACAGTCGTGATTGTTTTAAAAGATGTTTGTCGAAAAAAGTCGATTTGTCGACACTTTTAATCGCAGAAATTCCAAATTTTGACACTTTTTACACTCACCGATTGACCAAAATTGGCCTCGTGATCGACCGGTCAATCCCTCGACCTTGTTGACCACCCCTGCTATAATGGCTGTTAACAAAAAAGGAAATTTTATAAATAATACTATAAAGCATATTTTAAAACGAGCACGACTGTGTATTGAAAATGAGGGTGGTCATTTTTAACATTTACTTAAATAATCTAATAGTTTAAAATTAATTAATAAAATAATTTTTCAAAAAAAATAAAAATTTTGTGAATTTAATTTTATATTTTGTGGCTGCCTTGTTTATTATTTTCTGATTTTCTGTGAAATGGATTGGTTTCTCAAAAATTTTTACTAGACAAAAGTTGTAGTCCGTTAAATTTCCTATCCGGAATGGGGCGTCAGATTTTTTGTAAAATGTTTCGTTTAAAAGATACAAGGTTTTGAAAAAAAACCAAAAAAAAGAAAAGCTCAAATTTTTCGACATTTTTTAACTTACTTTAATTCATAACTCGAAAGGCGTTGATTTTAGACAATAAAAGGTGTAAACCTAGTTTGTAGATTATTTCACGCTCTTTAAAAAAGCACTAAACCATTTTTACTGAAAAATCATTATTTTCGGAGCTATGGCCACTAGGGCTGGGCGATTGTTAAATTTAACAATCGAAAATCGATTGTGTAAAAACAATCGAAAATCGATTGTGTAAAAACAATCGATTATATCGATCAATCGATTAATCGGAAAATCGATTAATCGATTAATCGAACAATCGATTAATCGAAAACAATCGAATAATCGAACAATCGATTAATCGAAAACAATCGAATAATCGAACAATCGATTAATCGAAAACAATCGAATAATCGAACAATCGATTAATCGAAAACAATCGAATAATCGAACAATCGATTAATCAATTAATCGAAAACAATCGAATAATCGAACAATCGATTAATCGATTAATCGAAAACAATCGAATAATCGAACAATCGATTAATCGAAAACAATCGATTAATCGAACAATCGATTAATCGATTAATCGATTTTTCGATTAATCGATTATTTCAAAAATATTAATCGATGATCGATTAATCGATTAAATAATCGATTAATCGAAATAAATTCCCAGCCCTAATGGCCACGTCAAGGTGGAAATTAAAAAAAATGCTTTAAAGAGGCCTAACTCTCGAGGGTTTAAATTTAGAAAAAAAATTTTGTTAAATATTGTTCTTAGAAAAGTGTCCTCTATCACCACCTAAGTTATGTAAAGTGAGTGCGGGGACACCCTGTATAATGCTATAACTAACTACATTGATTTTGTATTCCAAAAAGAGTGGAATCTCCAAAGAGGTTTTGTTGCTACCACTACAGGCACTCTTTAAGATTGGCTTCAAATGCACACAAAAACATTCTACTGCTATAACTGTAAATACGCCCCGTCTAAAATCTTGCAAAAAAAATTGTTTTTCTCTGAAAATCACCGCCTCATGAAATGTAAGGAAAAGATGGTAGTCCAAAAATTATCTCTTTGCTCTGGGTATGGTGGGGATTAGAATCTGTAAATGCAGATTACTTTTCAAACTTTCTTGCCACACCACACAACTTACAAATTTTTACCTGAATTTACGTAATTAAACATAGTAGAAAAATCCTCAACCCATAATATACCAACACCTTACAAAATATTGTAAATATTTTACTTCTCAACAATAAATGTATTTTAATTTGTAAGGTTGAACCTGAAGATGGTCGATTTAATTATAAATAGCTTTTATAATTTTTCTAGCGGTTTGGTACCCTTACATAATGCTTGTTCGTATGGTCACTTTGAAGTAACCGAAATGTTAATAAAGCACGGAGCCAACGTAAATGCTAACGATCTTTGGGCGTTTACGCCTCTTCACGAAGCAGCGTCCAAATCACGAGTAGAAGTGTGTTCATTACTCTTAAGCGAAGGAGCTGACCCTACATTACTTAATTGTCACTCTAAATCGGCTATCGATGTCGCGCCTACTAGAGAGTTACAAGAAAGAATATCATGTAAGTGAACATTACATGATTTTACGTTACATGATTCTATACTTTTACTTTTCAAATTTACAGATGAATACAAGGGTCACTGTCTTCTCGAAGCTGCCCGACAATCCGATTCCACCAAAATTAAAAAGTATATGACACCAGATATAATTAATTTTAAACATCCGTATACGGGGGATACTGCATTGCATGCAGTCGTCAGTTCTATTTATCCTAAACGTAAACAAATTTTAGAAAACTTAATCAGAAAAGGAGCGCATTTAAACGAAAAGAACAAAGACTTTTTTACACCTCTTCATATAGCAGCCGATTCCTTACATTATGATTTAATGGATGTACTTTTGCGACATGGAGCCAAAGTCAATGCGTTAGATGGTTTGGGACAAACTGCATTACATCGCTGTGCACGGGAAGACAACATTCAAGCCTGCAGGATTTTACTTTCTTACAATGTCGATTCTTCTATTGTTTCTTTGCAAGGTTATACCGCGGCTCAAGTTGCAGGAGAAAATGTTTTGAAAATTTTGCAAGGTAATTTTATTGTTACCGTCCTCTTAAATTCAGATTTACTTGAAGGTAACTTTATTATGCAGATCCACTTCCCGGAAGTGCAGATATCGAGTGCCAATTGTTGGAGGCTTCAAAATCTGGTAATTTGGAACAAGTACAAAGAATATTAGGTACTTATCCGCACGTAGTTAATTGTCGAGACATCGATGGTAGACACTCCACTCCATTGCATTTTGCTTCGGGTTACAATCGAGTTTCCGTGGTCGAATATTTGTTAGAATTAGGTGGCGACGTTCACGCAAAAGATAAAGGGTAAAAGTTGCACTTAACGATGGTATTTCGTACCTAACGTTTTCATATTATAGTGGTTTGGTTCCATTACATAATGCTTGTTCTTATGGTCATTATGAGGTGACGGAGTTATTAGTAAAACACGGTGCTAGCGTTAATGTCGCCGATTTGTGGAAATTTACTCCGTTACATGAAGCAGCTGCTAAAGGAAAATACGAAATAGTAAAATTGTTATTAAAGGTAAGAATAATAATGAATGTTGTTGAAATAAAATTACTTTGTTGATATTCCAGCATGGGGCCGATACCCATAAGAAAAATCGTGATGGGGCTACCGCTTTAGATTTAGTCCGAGAAGGTGACCAAGACGTCGCTGATTTACTTAGAGGCAATGCTGCCGTACTAGATGCTGCCAAAAAAGGAAACTTAGTTAGAGTACAAAGACTGGTTACACCTGAAAATATTAATTGTCGTGATTCTCAGGGACGCAATTCGACACCGTTACACTTGGCCGGTAAATTTAATTTGTAATATTGCAACTAAGTTTTAAATGTCATCCAGAATTGAATCTAATAAATTGTAAATGTTTTTTTAGCTGGTTATAATAATGTGGAAGTGGCCGAGTTTTTATTAGACCATGGTGCAGACGTAAATGCACAAGATAAAGGTGGTTTGATTCCTTTGCACAATGCTTCCAGTTATGGACACCTGGATATTGCTGCACTGTTGATTAAATTTCATACCGTAGTAAATGCAACCGATAAGTGGGGATTCACGCCGTTACATGAAGCCGCACAAAAGGGACGAACACAGCTTTGCGCACTTTTGGTAATTTTGGATCATTTTTCTTTATAATTACATATTTTATCATTTTTTTCTATGCAGCTTGCTCATGGAGCTGATCCATATTTAAAAAATCAAGAGGGTCAAGCGCCAGTAGATCTTGCATCAGCAGACGATGTTCGTTGTTTACTACAAGATGCAACTGCCACTCAGCAAATTGTATCAACCACCGATGCAACGTCTTCATCGCGACCACCGTCGATTGCTCTTTCTCAATCATGTGCTTCGCCGGTTTTGCCTGGAAATACAGAAACTGTGATTATGCCGTCTGGTGCATCTATGACACTGTCAGTGCCTGTTGCTAGTAGATCAAGTGTTGCATTACCTGCTGCCGAAGGTTGCTCAGATTCTTGTAAAGGTGAAAACGATATGCAAGATGCTGGAAATATTACAAATATTGCCACATTTTTAAGCAGGTATGTGTAAAGTTAAATGTTTTAGGAGATGGTGGATGGGGTACACGTTATATTAAAGTTTTTTTTGTACCTAATCCTTCGGAATCATTCTGTTGTTTGACCTCAAATTTGGAAAAATGCATGTATCCAGCCCTCCCAGCGAAATTTTGAAATTTCTTGGAAACTATTTGGGTACAAACAATGCACAAACGATTTAGACTATTTTAGATTCGATATGGTGGGGTGGCTGGCGACATGCACCTCATGAAAAGGCAAACTTCTGCTTTTATAAAGTTTTAACTTGACCTAAATATTAAACCTGCTTATCTTTGTAGATTTATTGTCTCGTTTTTTAAATGATTTGTTATTTTAGTTTGGGATTGGAACATTTATACGAATTATTGGAGCGTGAACAAATTAGTTTGGACATTCTTGCCGAAATGGGACACGAAGATTTAAAACAAATCGGTATTTCAGCATACGGTTTTCGTCACAAATTAATCAAAGGTATCGAACGATTAATGGTGAGTTGTGGCAGTCCCTGGTCTACGGTGTCCAATCCTGGAACGCTACTTGTCGATTTGTTGAGTGATGATAAAGAATTTATAGCCGTAGAGGAAGAAATGCAAAATACTATACGGGAACATCGCGATAACGGTCATGCCGGCGGAATTTTTTGTCGTTACAATATCGTTAGGGTAAATAATAAATGTGCTTCACTTTTCCCGCGATTTAGCAATAATTTATTTTAGATTCAAAAAGTACAAAATAGGAAATTGTGGGAAAGGTATACTCATCGAAGGCAGGAAGTTGCAGAGGAAAATGCAATTCAAAGTAACGAACGAATGCTGTTTCATGGTTCACCTTTCATTAATGCTATCGTTCAAAAAGGTTTTGATGAAAGGCATGCTTATATTGGTGGGATGTTTGGTGCGGGAATTTATTTTGCTGAGCATTCTTCTAAGAGTAACCAGTATGTGTACGGAATTGGTGGTGGTACTGGTTGCCCGTTGCATAAAGATAGATCTTGCTATATCTGTCATAGGTGAGAAGAAAGAGGAAGTTATGTTAAAGTTTGTTTAATTGTATGCTTTCAGGCACTTACTTCTTTGTCGAGTAACCTTGGGAAAATCTTTCCTTCAGTTTAGTGCAATGAAAATGGCGCACGCTCCTCCAGGTCATCATTCGGTAGTGGGACGACCTTCGGCAGGAGGGCTCAATTTTCCCGAATATGTGGTGTATCGTGGAGAGCAAGCTTATCCCGAGTATTTCATCACTTATCAAATAATTAAACCTGAAGATTGCTCAAGTAGTACCGATACAGAAGCTAGATGATTTTATAATGAACGGTGGTTTGTGATCGACTCGCGCCGTTCTTATAAAGACCATTTGTGTAACGTAGTATGTAAAGCACTACGTTGCCTTGTACCAGCCAAACCTAAATGTGGATGTCAGGGTTAAATTCTAATTAATTAATTAAAGAAAAACGCATATGTTTATACTCGTGTGCTTCCTCGATCAATTTCTCTTTACTTTTATCTATTTTTTGTAAAAATTTATGTATTATGAAAGTGCCTCCATAAGAGAAGCATTATTTTTTCTTATCGGCAGTATTATAAACTAGAATAATTTATTTTTAATTGTGATAAAATGTATGCGTAATGACGAAGCTCAATTTAATTAATTTGAACGTGTTGTGTTACACACATCAAATGCGTGTGATAGATTTTAATTATTCGAAATAGTTTTTGTGTATAATTGTATTATAAAGCAAATTAGGTGGATTTAAAAATTGGTGAACATTAAATGAAATTCCAATGTAAATTATCTTTTTTATTTTTAAAACAACACCATCCTTACTCTCTCTTCCTATATAACAAAGAAACCATGTACATGCATCCACTAATTTATTATATTTTGATGTTATTTTCAGATGCCATCTGTTATCACTTTCATTTAATGATTTTTGTTAAATTCAATTAAATTCTTTATTTGCTTGCTTTACAATAGTGTTAACATGTTGAGTATTGGGTGAGATCATGCAGATGCTGTACTCTATTTGAACTAAATCTATCAGTGATTTTATAAATTGACAAAAATTTACATGATATAAAAATAAATAACATTTTATTTATGCTTAGCTCAATATTAAATTATCACATTGAAAACATTTTTTATATTATTAAATTATTCAAAAAACCCTGTCTTAATTAATAATTTATTGAATTTTCACTTTACTGCACGCTGCTCAAGCTGGGATATAAACCGGTTCTGCTACTTTCACCATTGAAACGATATGCAGTCACTGCTTTTCCTGTTTGTTTTGCTGCACCTTTAACAAGACCCTTGGGAGTAAAAAAGCGACTGTGGTGACTAATGGTTATAACATTTCCTACAGTATGCAGAGTGTTACTTGCCACTTGGCCGGCAGGTCCTCCATACCTAAATATAAAAACAAAATTATCCTGAACCGCATCGTCTGCAATTACCTACTTATACTGCACGATTTTAACCGTATTATTTGAAAGATTTCTGCCCAAAATTGAAGCAGACGTCTCCAACCCTGTATAAACCGTCGAAAAACCTTCAACTGCACCAGCAGCAACAGTTAAAATACCATTAACTCTAGATTGGGCTTCATCTTCGCTAAGATTGAATCCGGAGGTTAAAAGTCGCGTTCCTTGCTGTTGAATATGAGGTGCAAGGTATCGTCCCAAAGCTTGTGTTGCACACCCCACTTTCTCAGCTAAAATAATAAAACTTTAGCTCAAGCATTTCATAGATTCTACTTCATTTTACCAACATATCCTGTGATTTGAGAAGCTTTTGTGGTAGCATTTGATGCGATTTCAAATCCCCGTGCTACCGAAGGCGAGATTTCGGTGGCTTCAGATTCAGGTGTTATGATGTTCATAATTTTTGGGGTACCGTAATTCATAAGAGAACCCAACTTTTGAGCCCCATAAATCAACCCTTGCGAAAGGTAGTAACTACCAGTCACAATTGTATTTGAAATCTTTTCGCTGTAAGTAGTAGGTGCTGGTAGTTCCGGAGGTTTGCGAACTTGTGGTGATTGACTAATCACACCTAACAATATGCTCTCCAAAATTTCATAGACTGAAGCATCTGCATCAGAGGGTAAGATGATTCCAATTGAAGACCCTAAAGAAAGCAAAAATTTAGGAAATAAAAGTGAAGATTGAATTAAAATATATAAATATTTTGTACTTTTTAACTCAGCGGTTTCCACACTGGGGGCGCGGATTAGTGTAAAGAGAGGCGTGAAAAGTTTAAAGAAATGCAATTTTTCACTATTTTTGCAGTATTCGCAGGTATTAAAGAGTTTCAAAATTTTTAAACAAACATTTTATTTTATACCTTCATCATAAATTACCCCTAACAACTAGATTTCGAAGGCGAGATTTCGGTCGATTCAGATTCAGGTGTTATGATATTCATAATTTTTGGGGTACCGTAATTCATAAGAGAACCCAACTTTTGAGCCCCATAAATCAACTCTTGTGAAAGGTAGTAACTACCAGTCACAATTGTATTTAAAATCTTTTCGCTGTAAGTAGTAGGTCCTGGTAGTTCCGGAGGTTTGCGAACTTGTAAACTAATTTCATAATTTTTGGAACATTCGCAGGTTTAATTAAAATTAGAATAAAATTAAAAAATAATAAATTAAAGAATTTCAAAATATTTAAACCAAACTTCTGTTTTTACCACCCTCAAAAATTACCCCATAGCGATAAAAATATGTTTATCTCCTTTAAAAGTATTCACATTTTTTATATTCCTATAATTAAAGTTTCAAATTAAAAAAAAATTATATTTTATCCCAATAAAAATATTATCCCTTAACAAATAGAAAATATGCACATTCTGGCAAAAATTGTACGTTTGTTTTTTCTAATTACTTATGTTCCAGAACAATGTTCATTCTTCATATAAATTTCATAAATTCTAGCTGGAAAAGCCTCAAAATTCACCATTTTGCCCTGTCAGCCCTAGGCGAACTACTTGTTAGCTAAACGGGAGTTTAAAACTTCGAGCAATAGAAAAATTCTATTCAATTTTTTGGGAGGAGCTTAGGTGCATGTTGGGTAAACAAAGTATAACTCCCTAATATTTTTGTGTAATAAAAAATTAACAAATTGGTAAATCCGGCCCTGCGGAGCGCGATAAATCATTTATAACTTATAAGTTATTGGAAATGAAATAAATAATGCAATACCTATTACTATCCAAGAGCGAAACATGTCATAGTTTATATATTGCATTATTATTTAATTCATTTTCAATAACATTTAAAATAATTCATATTAAAATTGAAAATGAAGAAAATTCATTTTCTTCCGCTCCCGCCCTCCCTACGAAAAATCCTACAGACGCCCATGCTGCATGACAATAATTTGATAAGAAAAAATCACAATCAAGAACTGATGAAAGGTAATTTTAAAAAACCGAAATTTACTCAACAAAACCATTTTAATTGTTACCTTCAATCTTTCATTAATAGCCTGAACCCAAGCAAATTAATTAAAATTAATTTAACGTTTTGTAAATTAAAGTAGGTGGTAAAATATGATACAGTCATGCTAACTGACCTTCAACTTCAGAGTGTACATCGGGTAATATGAACGCTCCATAATCTGTTCTGTAACATGGGGAAACACCAGGAACCAGTGGATAGATCCAATCGCCAATTTGTAAATAAACAGTTCTATTCGTATCACCTTAAAAATTTCAATTAAAATAGTAAAAATTCATAAAAACCTCACAAACAAAATTACCTACCAGAAATCGCTGCAATATTTAAAGTTTGCGGTTCCAAGGCTTGTGAAACTGTACCATCCGGAGAGATAAAATACAACGAAACATTGTCACACGAATATATGGTCTCTTCGGAAGAAGAATCCATATGTTGATGTGGTAGATCTTGTAGAGCCACCGCTAAATCGGTGTAAGTTCGTGGAACATCATCTGATGTGCATTGAACCTCCATAATAGGTGCCTGTACGCTTGGTACAAAATTAGGAGACGAAGTTATGCTATTTATCCTTGTTAAACATTCGGCTCTCGTTTGTTTCATCTTTTTTATCATCGCGGCTGCTTCTTCCCATGTTGGCTGTGGTGTATCGGGACAAACAACCCGAACATCTAACGCTCTATCTATCAGCAATATGCCCTCCTTGTACTTCTCAACGGCCTACGTTTTAAATGTTTGCACGTCATTCAAAGAAAACAACAATAAAACAAGTTTACAAAAACTTACATCATTCGGTTTTTCTTGTTCTTCTAAAGTAATAGCTTCATCGATTGTTTTATATGCAGTATCATGCAATGTCTTTATTTTATTAAATATTGATAACCAAGTAGATGTTGAATTTCCCATTTCTTGTATCATTCCAATTTTTTTTACCTTTGTTTATTTCGTAATTTCAAACGTTATGATTTGATTGGTTAAGTTCTTATCAATCGTATTCGTATGGCCTGCAAAACAATTATGAATCATCTGTCAAATTCTACGTCAGTGAAGAGCAGTGAAGTGGGGCTGATTTACGCACAAACATACCAGACAAGAAATGCAAAACAAAAGTTTAACTTCCTCCCTTCCACGGTAAAATTAAATCTTTTAATTTATTGATATATTTGGTACTTCGTACTTTGAAGGTTGGAACTTGATCTTACAGTAGGACCTCGATATAACGAACTATTTCGGAAGCAAGCTCAAAATCCGGAAGTCCTTGAAATTTTGAAATTTCTTTCATCCCTAGAAATAATTGTAGTTCTTGTTGTTTATTCTTAGGAACAAAAACAATTGCAATAAAATTCAAAGGCAACACAACATTTTTTAATTGCGCCATTTTGCATTTTATTAGTGAGTGAGAAAAATCAATTTCCCATGTTCATATTGGCGGCCGGTCACCCGGTGTAAGCTTTGTAGTTCCAAAAACAATTCTAGTGATCTCTGTCCCCAAAATTGCGAAATTTTTGAGTTGCTACCAAGCAAGGTTGGGAACCGCTGATTTTTAATTCAAAGAAGCGTAGTTAGCAAGTTATCATTTCATTAATAAAATGGAAATTTTTATTATCATTATTTTATAAATGTTTGCAAGTCTTTAAAACATTTCATGGTATTAGTTCGCGGGATTCAAAATTGCGCGTTTAGTGGTCCTCAAAGTCCAAATGTTTGGCGACCACTGACTCTGACTAGGTTAAAAAAAATTAATCTCATCAGTAAATAACACAAAATAATTTAAATAAAGACCAGTAAAAGAATTCTGAAACTCAAAATTTATAACCAAAATATAATTTCATATCTGATTTGATTACTTGATTACAAATTTAACTAGCACTTTGAACTTTAAACTAGAACTTGATCTTAATAATTTAATACAAAATTCTAGATTTTTCAAAAACGAACAAACACTACTTGCTAATGTTTAAAATACAATTGCTATAATTGTGTCATTAAAAATCAACCCAATTGTTAGCTTTCAAAAAGAATATTTAAAAATATTGTGCAAATTGTATATTTTTATTTCAAAAATACCGCCATATTTTAGTGATCTATCGGCATGTCGCCGCAACTTTGAAGTCCCTAATTTTCCAGAGAGTTCTCGTTTAGCACGCTCACACGCTCACTTATTTTACAAGTTTCATTTTGGCAAGAAGTGACAACCGGTCTTTGGATTTTTTTCAAAATCATACTAAAAATGTTGGCTGCAGCTAGAATTTTAAGTCGTAACATTTCCGAATGTGGTAATTTGGCAGTCAATTCAACGACACGCAGAAATTACAAGCAGCTAGCAAAAAATGTAAGTTTCAAAAATTTAGAAACTCATTTTATGTAATCGACTTTTTGTATTGTAAAATGTATTATATTACATTTTTTTTTATTAACGTAGTAATTTGATTTCTTGCAAAAACCCAAAAATTTAATCTTGTTCATACTGACCACAACCTAGCGCGTGGGTTATCACATGTTCTGGAACTTTCTGGATTTAATTTTTTTTTCTTCTTATTTTTAGGTTACCCACCGGTACAATTTAAACAATTATTCTCGTTTGCAAGTGCGAAATTTGTAAGTCTCTTCTTGCATAATATTGCAACATTTTTCCATTTTGTATATTTTCTAGGAATGAAGTTAAGGGAGCCGTAATTGGTATCGATTTAGGTACAACAAACTCGTGCGTTGCCGTTTTAGAAAGGGGTACACCTAAGGTTATTGAAAATGCCGAAGGATCCAGAACGACACCCTCGATCGTGGCTTTTAATAAGGACGGCAGAATGGTTGGCATTCCAGCTAGACGACAAGCCGTTATTAATTCTGGAAACACCTTCTATGCCACCAAACGGTTAATTGGACGTCGATTTGAAGATGCTGAAGTCAAGAAGGATATGTAAGTTATTTTTGTTTTTTTAAAGACTCCACTATTTTCAATTGGAAATTTTTTTAAATTCTACCCTACAGCGTTTAATAATTAAACATAATAACGTCGGGTTGTTGGTAAAAGTGACCAACTAACATAGAAATCCTATACATTTGGTCATTTTTACCAACAACCCGACGATATCATCTTTTTCGGTAGTAGAATAAAAAGGGGTTGATAGGCTTATTCACTAAATATTAATTAATTGGTCTCGCAACCTGATGCTCACAAAATTCAACATTGGTATGCTGCCAATAAGGAATAAGGACTCAATTTGCGTATAAATGTACTTTTAAATCGATTTTTGGCTACACTAATCGATATTTGACGTTGGCACATAGCTTAAACATTTCATTTTAATGTTATTTATAAAATTCTTTTTTAAATATCTTTTGGGTCTGTTTAACGTCCTCTAACCTAGGTGTATATTGGTACAGGCAGGCCTGGACTGGCTGGGGCGGCGATTGCCAAGGGCCTCAAAAAAAGTGGTTTGTATTTCTTATATACCTTCCAAGTATCAAAATAGCGGAAAATATGAATTTCAGGGTTCGCAAATGGTCTCTTTTTTAGACATTGGTCTCTTTTTTCAATGCTAGTCTCTAAAAGTCTCTATTTTTCCTATTTGGTCTCTAAAGTCTCTAAATTTTGCATTTTAAAAAAAGTATAATTCATAATTATTGATGAAATGCAAAAATTTTACTATGCGTTTTTTATTACGTCGATTTATCATTTGCTTTGTGGAGGCGTCATGTAGTTTTTCTGCACATTAATGCATGTAAGATAACGAAAAGAAAGGAATTTCATATTCGTAATTTATTGTGCGCTCTCTATCTCACAAGGGGACACTACAGTGAGGTACCCACTAATCGGGATCCCAATTTTTTTGGTGATTCTAGGAGTTAAAAAAATTATCACTTTCTCGGCGTTTAGTCCAATGGCTCTTAGTTTTTGAGTTATGAATTTTTGAAATGGGCTGGTTTTATCATAGGTTTAGCATAATTGGAGTTGTAACGTATCGGTCCTGAGATTTTTTTGTTATAAATTATGTAATTTATTATCGGAATTAAAAAATTAACGATCTGCGAATTACCATTCCAAATTCTTAACCGTTAGACAACCACGGTTTCTTGTAATAATAGCTAACAGTAATATCAGTTAACCCACTATGGTATTTTCAAAAATTCATAACTCAAAAACTAAGGGCCATTCGACTAAACGCCGAGAAAGTGACAATTTTTTTAGCTCATAGAATCGCCAAAAAAATTGGGATCACGATTGGTGGATACCTAACTGTAGTGTCCCCTTGTCAGTCAAACTCATTCATTTGCAGAATTCTAACAAAATCATTTCTTCAAGTTTGGTTTGTATTTCGCCAGTCTAGTCTAATTATTCAGGTGCGCAGCTTCTGTTTAATTCTTAATAAAATAAAATATAACAAAATGGGAAAGTGTAAATTTCAAACTGAGTGGTTGAAAAAGCTAGATATTACTGGCAAAGTTGTAGAATCTTGGGGTCGAAAATTTAACGACGATAAGATGTTTTGTATGATTTGTAGTAAAGCTTTCTCAATTTCTGCGGGTTTTGCTAAAATTAATCAGCATGCGTCGAGTTTAATACATAAAAACTCAGCGAAGGGAAAATTAAACGATAATAATCAATTGAAATTACCTTCTACATATTTTTGTATTCGCAAAAAATAAATACCTATTTTCTGCTTAACATTAAATTTTGTATGGAAATTGGTTCTCCATGGTCTCTAAATGGTCTCTATTTTTAAATGTGTAAATAGAGACCAAGTCTCTATTTTTTTGCTAAAATCAGTTGCGAACCCTGGAATTTGAAAAATCTCCCCTCTTGGTAAGGGGGCCCATCCTCAGTCTTTAGACCCGAAGGTCCCCAAAGTAGTCAGTCCAGGCCTGGGTACAGGTTACAGTCACAAGTAACAGTGGAACTCTTTATTTTATTTGCAGTCAAGTTCAATTAAATTCTAAAATAAAATAAAAATTTGTCAATATATCTTGGAGTTTATTACTATTTACAGTACTATAATAAACATTGATTAATGATAATTGGTATCGGTAAATTTTCATTACTTGTGTCTTGAAAATTTTAATCCACAAATATTTTTTTAATATTGATGATGCATTTTTTAATAATCATTAAATAAATATCATTTTGAGCTAGTAAAATCATTTAATACATTATGCAGAAACGTAGAATGAAATTACTGAAAATAACAATTTAATTTTGATTGTTAATTTTATATTTTAAAAGTTGGCTTAAGGTAGTACTGTCGATACTGCAAGAGTCAAATGTATTTACAGTCTTACTTGACTTAAGCAGTATTTAGACTTGGCAATGTCGCGATGGTGTGACAGTTGTAGAGCTATCTGACATATCAAATTAATTTTATGGTTATGTCAATTTAAATTTTTAAAATTGCAAATACGTCGTCGGTTTCAGAATTCTGAGAGAGATAACAAGATAGCGAACTATAGTGTTTAACAAAGATAGCTACAAATTATTAAATCATAACGATTTGGCTTCATCACGTGTACAGTGACTCTGTTTCACTCTAAATGTAAACAGCACCAGTTGCCGGCATCATACGTGTGTATTAAAATTATTTCACCGTCAAAACCATTAAATCGCAATAAAAAAATATTTCATTTTTCATTGGAAAGGTAAAAGAGTACCACAAAAAATTTACGAGAAAAGACTGCAACAGGTTGCATTAGCTAATAAATTAAAAAACAATCCTGGAAAGCTCATGTTAACTACCCTTAACACTGACGCAAACATTCAAGTATAATAATTTCGTTCTTTGAAAAAAGAAGAAGTTTCTTATGATCTGCAGTCGAGTACTCAAAAATAATTTCTTCGCCTGTCTTTGTCCTGGTGAATTGTACCAGAGGGTTTCCTGCTCTCCGTTTGCCACTTCTGGATTTCCACCCCTGTGTTTTAGATAACTCACAGAACGATTCAAGTCCAGTCGTGGGCGCTTTTGAACCTGATCAAGCTAGTTTGTCAGCTATCTCATTTCCCTCATGACTTGGCCTCCAGTGAAGTGCAATTTTGTTGCCTTTGGCCAATTTTGTTGAGAGATTGTATACATTCCTATATGGATAAAGATTCAAAGCTATTGGCTTTCAGTGCTTTTATCGCAGCTTGGCTGTCAGACATTATATTGGCATTCTAAAGCTGTAGATGCCTCATACCTTGTTCCCTGGTCAGTTTTTGATCCATCTGTATTTCAGTTGGAAGATTTTGTATCCACTTGCATTGTATGACTTCTAGCCATGTTGCGGTCCTGAATGACAACCTCAAACAGTGTCTAAAAGTCAAAAGTTCTCGGGATGAATTCCAAAGGTTTTTCAAGCAGATTTGACTCTAAGAAGTCCAGTATTTTTATGTGACCTGTTTTGTTTCCCGGTTTCAATTTCTTAATTTGGGTTATTTTATGTGGATCTATAAGCCCTCCTTTTTCACTCGTAGGTGAAGTGGCAGATATAAAAGTGACTCTATAACCGCAGTTGAGATTGTACGCATAGCCCCTGTTATACCTAAAAACGCTAGTCGTTGTAGTTTCTGCATTTTTAAATAAAATATAGATATTTTATAATAATATAGAAGATAAAATATTTTAAAATCTCATTCGAGTTTATTTTAATAAAGACTTTTATGAAACCTACTACATTCTCATATTATATGAATTTTTAAATTTCGCGCGCGTTGTGATATTTTACGACGTTGCCACATCTAAAAACTACGATACAAAAAGTACATTTTTTGATATTTATTTGCTAATTACTACTATACCATGCTCTGAACCTATATTTTTAAGGGTCTAAAAAATGTTTTACATACTACTTTCTCTCTTCTGATTTTTTATTGAAATCTGAACGGTACTTTTTGTAAAATTCGATAAAATATGTGATTTCCCATAAGGTTCAATGCTAAATGCATAAAATTTGAAATGTCTATATTTTTTAACTGGTTCTCTGTAGCTCTTCAAAAATTTAACTGGATTATTATCTTATCATAATCTACTAATATGCCAAATTTCGTTAAATTCTGAACGGTAATTCTATGACCGACAGTACTACCTTAATAAAATCCGCATAACTATTTCAAAAACTTTTTGCCCATATAATATTCTTTCAACTATCATCTTTAATTACAAAATTATTTCAATGTTATAATTATAATTATAGCATGTATTTATATTTTATAGATATTTTAAACTAATGTACATAAAAATTTAAATTCGGTTAGTAGTTTGAGGCATGAACATAGAAGGAAAGGACTGGTATCTCCTTTGTATGGTTTAAGAGCCTGCTTTCGTGTCCGCCATATTGTATAATTTTTAAAGTAACATTACGGTGTTATTTCGAATCGAATATAAAAATAACTTTAATAAAATAATTTTTAAATTAATTAATCTAGCCGCAGAAGTCGTTAAGAATATAAACAACTTAAAAAAATTTAAAAAGGCCGCTTTTCTTTAATTTTTTTAAATTTTGGATCACTTCCGCGGCTAGATTAGTTAATTTTAAGATAACTTTATGAAGGTACTTTTTTTGTTTGATGCGAAATTACGCCGTAATTACACATTAACACTAATTAATTAATTAACATTGGATAGTGCTTCACCCCGTGGTTCATTACGGAACTATTATTTTTGAAAAATATATACATTTGTTTCGAGTATTTGAAATACAAAATACATTACATTTTCAGATTTTTATGTTTTTGAGGTATTTACAAACAAGAGCAATTCTTTATTAAACATGATTATGTATTTAAAATACATTATATTGGAGTATTTAATTATATTTCTTAAATATAAAAAAAAATTTGAAAAATTTTCCGCTAAATTTGCACGTGTTTTAAACTGCCTCTGCGCAGGTCTGTTTTTTTTAAGTATCTTGATAAATCGATTTAGATTTACAATTTAATTAATAATGACGTCTTTCATTGGTTGAAAAGAATGAAAGAAAAATTGCATTGGTTTCATAAGGATCTTTTGAAATCATACAGTTATGGTCGAAGCGAGACTTCATTTATAACACTTGCAAAATTCTTTAAATTTAAACAATTTCAATTAAATGCGCGTTTTTGATATAAAATCGCTAATTAACATAATCAAAATGTTAACCCGTTATCAAAACAAAATTAAATGGAAATTTCTTTCAAAAGTCAATAACCTTATCGATTTTAAAGTATTTTGTACAGTATTTTTTAAATTGTATTTGAAATCGAAAATACAAAATACATTTGTTTTGGGTATTTGAAATACAAATTACAAAATGTATTTCAAATACGTATTTTAAATATATGTATTTGAGATACTGCCCAGCCCTGCCTGTAGTTTTATGACAAAAGGAATTTATCCTTTTCTGAAATTTTGGTTCTTGTATATTTATGAAATTTTTTTTATTTTATTTATATAATGAAAATGAAAGAAGAAATTTTCTTACGGCACGTAATTCGTTTTAGGTGCATAACGCTGCCCCCCCCAAATCTAATTTGGGGGTGAAAATGGTGTCAAACGTTAGAGCTTCGTTAGAGCCTAAATGAGCTTCCATTTTTTTCGTTTGAGCCTCAACCGTCGCGGAGTTATTCGCGAAACAGTTGGGGGGGCTACAGACATGATTTTCTATTTTCGCTATTTTTACGAATTTTGAGCTTCCATTTTTTTCGTTTGAGCCTCAACCGTCGCGGAGTTATTGGCGAAATAGTTGGGGGGGGGGGTGACTGTAGACACGTTGCCCCCCCCCAAGTCGAATTTTGGGGTGAAAATTATATGGATTATAATGGCAAGCAGGATTAATTTTTTTAATCTAAAGAAAAGTTTTAATCTGGTAAAACAAAATAAAATTTGAGGATTATCGGACGCAACTTGCTCGGAGGAATCGAAAATTTGAAATGCCCGTAACTTTTTAGAAAATGAAATTAGGATGTTGGAAATGGAAGCTCATTTAGGCTCTAACGTTTGACACCATTTTCACCCCAAAATTCGACTTGGAGGGGGCCAACGTGTCTACAGCCCCTCCCCCCAACCTTTTTTGCGAATATCTTCGCGACGGTTGAGGCTTAAAGGAAAAAAATGGAAGCTCATTTAGGCTCTAACGATTGACACAAAATTCACCCCATAATTAGATTTGGGGGGGGGGCAGCGACATGCACCTAAAACGAATTACGTGCCGTAAGAAAACTTCTTCTTCTTTCATTTTCATATTTCATAAATATACAAGAACCAAAATTTCAGAAAAGGATAAATTCCTTTTGTCATAAAACTACAGGTACATGGCTTTGTACTACAGGTACAATATTGTTGAATACAAAAAAACACAGCTTATCAGAGACAAAGAAACGAAAGTTCAGAAAAGATAAAATAGTAATATAACTAGTTACTCTAAAGTTTTAGTTATATTTCTATGTTTGTCCTTTTCTGAACTTTCGTTTCTTTGTCGCTGATAAGTTGCCCGATTTTGAAAGCTGGCTCTTAAGGGTTTCAGTCAGGTACCTGAGGCTTGACAATAATCCATCAGGTCATTTTTAAAATTCTAATATTTTGCTTATATTTTTCGAAGTACATCGGTTTGTAGCCATAGAAATAGTCATAGTAGTAGGTGCATGTCCCCAGCCCCCCCCCCCATTTCGAATTTTGACTCCAAAATAATCTCGTAGTAGACTCGCGTTAATGTGAACAACAAAAATTAACCTGAATAATATTATAAAAAATCGTTAAATAACACAACTTTAAGTGTCTGTTGTTCTTTATAATAAAGGATAATAAAGAACAAAAAACACTTATGGCCGTTTTCACCAACATTTATTTAAGAACTTCCTAGTAAAGAATTCCTTAGCTAGGTATTATATAAATTTGATTAGTCAAATTTGACATACGAAACTCATATGTCAAATTTGACCAATCAAATGTATTGAATACCAAGCTAAGTAATTCTTTACTAGGAAATTCTTAATAAAAATGTTGGTGAAAACGGGCATTAAAGTTATATTATTTAACGATTTTTTATAATATTATTCAGGTTAATTTTTGTTGTTCACATTAACGCGAGTCTACTGTATTTTAATTCTACATTTTTAACAATAATTAAAGAACAAAACATCAACGTTCTGATGGGAAGTAATAATTGTGTAGTAACCCTCCATCGGATTAATCAGACAGAAATCGGATAAAAAACTCTAAATAAGTTAAAATTATTTTTTTTTTAAAAATAAGAATTTTAATTTACAAAATTGTAACAAATGTAATAACTAGAGCACGGATTGCAATTTACCTTTTTGTCTTTTATTTAGGCAATTCAAAATTTATTATAAATACAGAAATACTGTTCAACCGATTTTGAAAATTTTGAACCTTACTTTAATTTGCCTAAATGCCTATTTTCGATGTTACTGACCAAAACCAGATTTTTAATGCCTAAAAAGCCTAAACCAATCATTTATCCGTTTTTAAAATTTGTATCTGTCACTGTCAGTTATATATCTCCCCCCCCCCTATGATCAATGTCTAGCTACGGTACAAACGATTGAGACTATTTACGTCTTTATCCTGCAAGTTTTCCCCCAGAATCTCGTTAATCCATTCCTGCGCGTCAATGTCCGTTATGTTACAACGTGCTAATACGTGTTACCGATAATCTTGAATATTTCTAAAACTATTTGGGTACAAACGAAAAAAATGTTTGCACAAACAACCACAAACGAAGTGCTATCGATTGACACTATTTTGAATCCGAAATTCGAATTTTAAAAAAGCATATCTCCAGCCCCCCAACTTAAAATTGAATTATCTCAAAAACTATTTGGGTACAAACGAAAAAAATGCTTACACAAACAGGCACAAACGAATCACAAAGGATTGAGACTATTTTGGAGTCAAAATTCGAAAGGGGGGGGGGGGGCTAGCATGTCTCCAGCCCCCCAGCTTATTTTTGAAATATCTCGATAACTATTTGGGTACAAACGAAAAAAATGTTTGCACAAACGATGCACAAACGATTGAGATTATTTTGGAGTCAAAATTCGAAATGGGGGGGGGGGGCTGGGGACATGCACCTACTACTATGGCTATTTCTATGGCTACAAACCGATGTACTTCGAAAAATATAAGCAAAATATTAGAATTTTAAAAATGACCTGATGGATTATTGTCAAGCCTCAGGTACCTGACTGAAACCCTCAAACCATACAAAGGAGATACCAGTCCTTTCCTTCTATGTTCATGCCTCAAACTACTAACCGAATTTAAATTTTTATGTACATTAGTTTAAAATATCTATAAAATATAAATACATGCTATAATTATAATTATAACATTGAAATAATTTTGTAATTAAAGATGATAGTTGAAAGAATATTATATGGGCAAGAAGTTTTGAAGTAGTTATGCGGATTTTATTAAGCCAACTTTTAAAATATAAAATTAACAATCAAAATTAAATTGTTATTTTCAGTAATTTCATTCTACGTTTCTGCAATTTTTTAAATAATTGTTTTTTACTGCCTCTTTGTAACTTATAGAATTCTACTAAAAATAAACTATATCTCATCATTTCTATTACTCAAGAGAGGGCCATATAAAATATAATTTTTAACACTTCGCATTATACAACTACCTAAACAAAAGTGCGATGCAAAAAGATTCTATTTTCTGTCCTTATTAGGGCAACTTATCAGCGACAAAGAAACGAAAGTTCAGAAAAGGACAAACATATAGAAATATAAAGCTACGTTTAGATCTGAACTTTATTCCACGAATTTTATGTCAGACACCAGCTGTCGCTAATGTAAACGATGCAAAATTTCTGTCAGACATATACGCATGAATTTCCGACAATAAGTGTAGACACTTATAGATGGTCAGATGTAAACGCAAAATTTTACGATGCAAAATTTCTGTCGGACATTTATGATGCGTTTAGATCTGACACTTTATTCCAGAAATATGTATAAAGGGTCAGACATAAATTCATTTTGACCGTTTACATTACAGGTAGAAATTTAGCACTACAGTTATGTCCAGAAGTATATATAAAGTGTCTGCCATAAACTTGCTTGGACCGTTTACACCACAGGTAGCAATTTAGTACGACAGTTATTTCCAGAAATATATTATTATAAAGTGTCTGCCATAAACTTGCTTTGAGCGTTTACATCACAGGTAGAAGTTCCTTGATTCCTTCATTCTGTAAAGATAAATAAATAAATTTGGCCTTTCATTCTTTCCAACCAATGAAAGACGTAATTTATAACCAATATAACCAACAATTTATTTAATAATTTCCTAGTAAAGAATTACTTAGCTAGAATTCCATTAATGTGATTGGTCAAATTTGACATGAGTTTTTTTATGTCAATACTATGTCAAATTTCACCAAACATTAATGGATTCCTAGCTAAGTAATTCGTTACTAGGAAATTCTTAAATAAATTGTTGGTGAAAACAAGCATTAATCATTTTAGTATTTATTCTATGATTTTACCAACCTAGTTAAAAAAGCAGACCTACGCCAGAAGCATTTTGAAACACGTGGTGACGGTAAATTTTTAAATACATTTTTTTATAATTTAAATAATGTAATTAAATGGCAACAAAATGTAATTGAATAATGTATAAGCAAAATACATTTTTATTGTATTTAAATACAATTTATTACAAAAATACATTTAGAAACTCATTGAAAATACAAAATACAAAAGAAATTAATCGAATTATATCCTTTTAACCTCTTCAAGGACATAGGCACATATGTGTACGTTTAGAAAATTTTAAATAATATCTATATGTAATTAAACGTGGTCTGGTCACTGGAACAAAAAATGGACGTTTTTAAAATTTAAAAAAAATAATCTGTCCCTGAAGAGGTTAATAAAATGAACATCTGATCGTAATTAAAATTCTTTTCTAAAAATCTTAATTTATCAAAAAAGTACATATAAAAATGTACGACACTTTCCATAAAAGTAGACGAGTGATCAACTTTTGCAATTTATTCCAAGCAACGCGAAATATGTATTTACAGCGTTTACATCTGATCATCTATAAGTGTAAACATTTATCGACAGAAGTTGATAAATAAATGTCTGACAGAAATTTTGCCTATTAAAGTGCAGCGTTTACATCTGACCATTTATAAGTGTCTACACTTATTGTCGGAAATTCAAATATATATGTCTGACAGAAATTTTGCATCGTTTACATTAGCGACAGTGACTGCCCGACATAAAATGTCGGAAATTTCTAAGTGTCTGACATACTAATGTAAACGGTCGAAGCAATTTTATGTCCGACACTTTATTTATATTTCTGAAAATAAGTGTCCGGCTAAACTTCAAAGGAATTTCTACGTGTGATGTAAACGGTCAAAATAATTTTATGTCTGACACTTTATATATATTTCTGGAATAAAGTTCAGATCTAAACGTAGCTTTACGGCACGTAATTCGTTTTAGGTGCATAACGCTGCCCCCCCCCCCCCAAATCAAATTTGGGGGTGAAAATGGTGTCAAACGTTAGAGCTTCGTTAGAGCCTAAATGAGCTTCCATTTTTTTCGTTTGAGCCTCAACCGTCGCGGAGTTATTCGCGAAACAGTTGGGGGGGCTACAGACATGATTTTCTATTTTCGCTATTTTTACGAATTTTTGGATGAAATTGGTGTCAAACGTTAGAGCTTCGTTAGAGCCTAAATGAGCTTCCACTTTTTTCTATAGTATTTGGTACTACATGTACCGTTATAGGTTATAGTCAACATGTCAATATATTATGTAAGGATTGCCAACCGCTAAACATATTTTTCAAAAATAATAGTTCCGTAATGAACCACGGGGTGAAGCACTATCCAATGTTAATTAATTAATTAGTGTTAATGTGTAATTACGGCGTAATTTCGCATCAAACAAAAAAAGTACCTTCATAAAGTTATCTTAAAATTAACTAATCTAGCCGCGGAAGTGATCCAAAATTTAAAAAAATTAAAGAAAAGCGGCCTTTTTAAATTTTTTTAAGTTGTTTATATTCTTAACGACTTCTGCGGCTAGATTAATTAATTTAAAAATTATTTTATTAAAGTTATTTTTATATTCGATTCGAAATAACACCGTAATGTTACTTTAAAAATTATACAATATGGCGGACACGAAAGCAGGCTCTTAATTTCCTATATTCACATCAGCGGCCGGTCACCCGGTATAGGTACTTTTTTTAGTATTAAGTCAGTTTAAAAAAGTATAATTTTAATACTGCAAGCTTATTTCAAAATTTAATAATGTCTACTAAATGCGGACCATGTACATTTAAAATACTTGAATTTGATTGGTTCTTGCTTCTGAACCTTAAAAACGTCTGCAAGAGCTAATTTTAAGCATAGAGAAGGATGAAAGAAAATACATCACTCTGATTAGCGCTTGCCAGCTTCTACCAAAGCAAGGCAACACTCCAACTTCATTGTGAACGCGGCTTTCGATTTAGTAGAAAAATTATTTAAAGACGCCACCACCACCAACAAAAATTTTAAAACACTTAAACTTTCTTAATAAAATATAAGCATTGAAGTAGTCTAAAAATGCATAAATAAAAGAAAATGCATTAAAATCAATCAAATCAATCATATCAAAGTAACTTGTTGGAAATGATTGGTTTTCAAGCAAAAACAATTGCAATAAAATTCCAACAAGGCAAATTAAACTTTTTTAAATGCGCTATTTTATTAGTGAGTTTTTAACAGAAATTAAAGAACGAAATATCAAGTGTTAGGTATCTTTAGAAGCGGAATAAAAATTTCTTCTAATTGATACCATTGTCATTCTAATCCGTTATGATGGGAAGCAGGAATTAATAGTTTTAGTCATAATAAGAAGCTAATAGATACCAAATTAATAATTTATCCTTAATTTACGTATTTCTTTTATATCAAATGCACGTATAATATATTATATTATGTAACTGTATATTCATATTTTAGTGACACAAAATAGTGATTTTAACTACATAGAAAAAATTGATATCGATGTTTTTTTAGCGCATATATCCGCCCTCTAATAATAATCAAAGCTGTTTTTTTATTTATCCTTTCTTAATTCTTTAAATATTTTTGTTCAGTATTTCAACTCATTTTTATCCGATCTAATATTATGTATCTATGGCAACCCTGTAAATTTGTTTAACTTTATTTTTATTTATTAGGAAAACTCTTCCATTCAAAATAGTCAAGGCTTCCAACGGAGATGCGTGGCTTCAAGGATCTGATGGAAAAGTCTACTCTCCTAGTCAAATCGGTGCTTTTGTTCTGATGAAAATGAAGGAAACTTCAGAAGCCTACTTAAACACAAAAGTTACTAACGCTGTCATCACTGTTCCTGCTTACTTCAACGACTCACAACGTCAGGCCACTAAAGATGCAGGACAAATCGCCGGTTTGAACGTGTTGAGAGTTATCAATGAACCAACAGCAGCTGCTTTGGCTTATGGAATGGACAAAACCGAAAATAAAATGTACATTTAATCAATTTCTTTTTATGTAATCAACTAATTTTTTATCAATTTCAGAATTGCAGTTTATGACTTAGGAGGTGGTACTTTTGATATCTCCATTTTGGAAATCCAAGATGGAGTGTTTGAAGTGAAATCGACCAACGGTGATACCATCCTCGGTGGAGAAGATTTTGATAACGTTTTGGTAAACTATTTGGTGTCTGAATTCAAAAAGGATACTGGAGTTGACATCACCAAGGATCCTTCAGCTATGCAACGTCTGAAGGAGGCTGCTGAAAAAGCGAAAATCGAGTTATCTACTGTTCAAACCACTGACATCAACTTACCTTACTTATCCAGTGATGCTACTGGACCAAAACATTTAAATTTGCCATTGAATCGTTCCAAATTTGAAAGCTTAGTCGGCGAATTGATTAAGAAAACTATTCAACCTTGCCAAAAGGCTTTGGCAGATGCTGAAATAGCTAGATCTGATATTGGAGAAGTTCTTCTTGTAGGTGGCATGACTCGCATTCCAAAAGTACAAAGTACAGTTGAAGAAATCTTTGGTAAACGTCCTAGCCGGTCAGTAAACCCTGATGAAGCTGTAGCAGTAGGTGCTGCTATTCAAGGAGGAGTCTTAGCTGGTGACGTCAAGGATGTTTTGTTATTGGATGTTACACCTTTGTCTCTTGGTATTGAAACTTTGGGTGGTGTATTTACTCGTTTGATTGGTCGCAATACCACAATTCCCACAAGAAAGAGTCAGATATTTTCAACTGCAGCTGATGGTCAAACACAGGTTGAAATTAAAGTACATCAAGGTGAACGAGAAATGGCAGTGAGCAACAAACTTTTGGGACAATTTTCATTAATTGGAATTCCACCAGCACCCCGTGGTGTGCCACAAATCGAAGTTACTTTTGATATCGACGCTAATGGTATTGTTAATGTCTCTGCCAAGGACAAGGGTACTGGAAAGGAACATCAAAGTAGGTTATTTTTTGGTGAATTGAAACTGAAGTTAATTGTGATTTTTCTTTTCAGTTGTTATTCAATCATCGGGTGGTCTCAGCAAGGATGAAATAGAAAATATGGTTCGCAATGCTGAACAGTTTGCACAAGAAGATAAACTCAAAAAGGAACGAATTGAAGCTTTAAATCAAGCCGAAGCAATTGTTTATGATACCGAAAGCAAAATGGAAGAATATAAATCACAATTACCTACAGAAGAAGTGAGTGCTAGGAAATTCTCAAATGCGTTTAAGTTTTTATGCCTTTTTTTGTTTTTAGTATGAAAAGCTCAAGGGAGAATGTGTTAAAGTTAGAGAATTGATTGCCAAAGAAGATATGAATCCAGAAGAAGTTCGTAAGGAAACATCAGCTCTTCAACAACAATCCCTGAAATTATTTGAAATGGCTTACAAAAAGGTAAATTTTGGTTAAAAATGTAATTTAATTATTGTTTTAACAATTTTTTGTTTTTGTATAGATGGCTGCAGAAAGAGAAAACAGCAGCAGCAGTAGTGGATCATCTGAGCAACCAACTGAAGAAAAAGAAGAGAAGAAAAATTAAATTGTGATAAAATATTTTTTTAGTGAAATTGAACAATTGACATTGATGCCTGCATTTGTTTCTCTTGGAATGCATATTTAAATTAAGGTGAGCATTTAATAGTTTACATTATTTTTGTTAAAATGCTCTACTTAATTATGTGCACGAATTTTTTCAACTACCGTTACAGTTTTTATGTTGGTGCAACCGAAATGTGTGTTCTTTCTGTACAAATATTAATTTACATAGGATTATGTAACAACAATAAGTAAAAATGTTTTAAATCTCATTTCATGTGTAAATCAGAATCAAGGCGTTTGTTATTTATTGCCAATGATGTATAGATTGTTAATTTTTATTTTAATAAATTACTTAATTAAATTATTTTGCGTTTTGTAACTTCAAATACCCCATTGTCGCTTTCTTCAAGTTTAAATTTTTAAATTTGGCAAAGGATTCATAACAATATTTTTAAATTAGTAATTATCATTTTTGTTTACATTTTCTAGTTAGAAGCTGGAACCTGTTTTAAATTGTTGCTTAAAATGACCTTCCAAGCTCAAAAATGAAATTACTTTATTAAATTTGTAGAAGTTACATTTTACAATTTTTTTTACGAAAAGTTCCATTATTAAGTATATATTTTTAAATCAAAATATTATGGTCGGTTACTTATACTTTTTTAAAATTGGTCTTATTTTGGAAACAAAAATCGTCTTATGGCTATTTTTGTGTTTATTATGTTTTTCAAGACTTTTATCATTATGTTATCGATAGTAGTTTTTTGAAGCGAATTAGACATCACAAAAAGGCAATCCGCAAAGCATTAATTTAAATTTTGTAACTACCGCCTAATACCCTGGTGTCAATCGCCCGAACTTACTTTGACGTTTTGCGCCAGGTGATTTTTATTTGATTTGTAAGTCGCAAATTTAGTACGCATACTTCTAATTTATTCGGAATTAATAGTTTCTTTGAAGAAACGAAAAGAAAATTTTACAAGAGGAAACGTCACCTTTTCTGTATATAATTTTAAATTCCAACAGTAAAATGTTGACTGCAAGAATGCTAAGAGATTGCGGTAATTTGTCTTTCAAATCCACGACAAGACGCAATTACCGACAACTTGCAAAATACGTAAGTTGCGATGTTTGATTTTCCTTTCATCATGGAAAATAATTTTAATTTACTGGATTGACAAATCTTCGTGGTGAATTATATAGCAATTACAGAAAAATATACCCGTTTTGGAATGACCATGCATGTGTTTACCTTTACCACGTGTTTCATTTGAAATTAAAAGTCGAAATATTTCAAAATTTCCGTTTGACAGACTTCACGTTCAAACTTGTGCTTGTAAAAAAAATTCCACTCGATGAAAGTAAAATCTATTCCATAATTTGACCAACCTAATCCTGAATCTTCTCTTAAAAATCTCTTCTCTTAGGTTACCCAACGATACAATTTAAATAATTACCATAATTTACAAATACGAAAAAAGTAAGTTATGCAATATTGTGACATTTCTGGTTCTACAGAAAAGATTTTTAGAACTGATGGTATTAAGGGTGCAGTAATTGGAATCGATTTGGGCACTACAAATTCCTGCGTTGCTATTTTAGAAAGAGGTACACCTAAGGTTATTGAAAATGCCGAGGGATCCAGAACGACCCCTTCGATTGTGGCGTTTACTCAAGAAGGTCCCACGGTGGGGATGCCAGCTCGACGACAAGCTATTATTAATTCAGCCAATACATTCTACGCCACAAAACGTTTAATAGGGCGTAAATTTGAAGATCAAGAGGTGAAAAAAGATATGTAAGTCAAGTCTTTTTATTAACACTTATGAGATTAAGGTGACCAACCGTACTTCTTTGCAATCTTTTATACTCCTAAATTGTAACATTGTTAGATTTTTTTTAAAAGAAATTTTTATCCTAAAGAAGCTAAAAAAAGGGCCCCCCAAATAATTTTTTACCGAAAAGAAATAATTTTTTGAGCTAAAAAGGAAAAGGTCCTTTGCTAAAAATTCGCCGTACTCCTTTTGTACCAAAAATAGTTGTATATAAATAAATATACAATAAATAGACACTTTAATGAGATGAAAAGCTGAAGAAAATAAAATTAACACCACTGGCAAAAATGTTGCATCTTTTAAAGTTAAACCGCTTTAAGGGCCCGATCTATCATTAGGACGAGAAACTTTTCAATAGGTGGCGCAGTTACCTTAGATTTATAATTTAATAATTATAAATGACGTCTTTTATTGGTTGGATTGATGGATCAATGATTTAATAAGGCATTTGAAATCATTTGAATTATAGTCGAAACGAAACTTATTTATAGCACTTACAATACTATTGATTTGCCATGTATAAAAACAGTCTTACTGATTGTTACATGAATTTTTAACAGGAAAACGTTTCCATTTAAAATAGTAAAAGCAACTAATGGTGATGCTTGGCTTCAAGGCTCGGATGGAAAGGTTTACTCTCCCAGCCAAATTGGAGCTTTTATCTTGATGAAAATGAAAGAAACTGCCGACTCCTACTTAAACATGAAAGTTACGAACGCAGTAATCACAGTTCCAGCATACTTTAACGATTCTCAACGTCAGGCAACAAAAGATGCAGGACAAATTGCCGGTTTAAATGTTCTGAGAGTTATCAATGAACCAACTGCTGCTGCTTTGGCTTACGGAATGGACAAGTCTGAAAATAAAGTGTACATTTGATCAACTCTTTCAAGTGATTATTTGCTCATTTTTAATCAATTTCAGAATTGCAGTTTATGATTTAGGAGGTGGCACCTTCGATATCTCAATTTTAGAAATACAAGATGGAGTATTTGAGGTAAAATCCACGAACGGCGACACTATCTTAGGCGGGGAAGATTTTGATAACGTTTTAGTGAATTACTTTGTCTCAGAATTTAAAAAGAGTTCAGGTATCGATATCAGTAACGATCCTGCGGCAATGCAGCGTTTGAAAGAAGCTGCCGAAAAAGCTAAAATCGAGCTATCGACTGTCCTCACTACCGATATTAACCTGCCCTATTTAACCAGTGATGCTACCGGCCCCAAGCACTTGAACTTGCAATTGACTCGATCCAAATTTGAAGGTTTGGTTGGCGCTTTAATTAAAAGAACAGTTGGACCTTGCCAAAAGGCTTTGAAAGATGGTGAAATATCTAGAACCGATATTGGAGAGGTTATTTTAGTAGGTGGCATGACTCGAGTACCCAAAGTGCAAAGTACAGTACAAGATATTTTTGGTAAACGTCCTAGTCGTACGGTGAATCCCGACGAAGCTGTCGCAGTTGGGGCCGCTATTCAGGGAGGAGTGTTAGCTGGCGATGTCAAGGACGTTTTGTTGTTGGATGTCACACCTCTATCTCTCGGTATTGAAACTTTGGGTGGGGTTTTCACTCGTTTGATTGGTCGCAATACCACAATTCCGACTAGAAAGACCCAAGTATTTTCCACTGCTGCTGATGGTCAAACACAAGTCGAAATTAAAATACATCAGGGCGAACGAGAGATGGCGCTAGATAATAAACTTTTGGGTCAGTTCACTCTGATTGGGATTCCTCCAGCACCTCGTGGTATTCCACAAGTTGAAGTCACTTTTGATATCGATGCTAATGGTATTGTCCACGTATCGGCCAAAGATAAGGGTACTGGAAAAGAACAACAAGGTAGGTGACATTTTAATGAAATTAGTGGATGAAACTGACTGTAGTTTTTATTTAAGTTGTGATTCAATCATCGGGCGGACTTAGCAAGGATGAAATCGAAAATATGGTACGTAAAGCCGAACAATATGCTCAGGAAGATAAAGTCAAGAAGGAACGAATTGAAGCTGCAAATCAAGCTGAAGCGGTTGTTTATGATATCGAAAGCAAAGTGGAAGAATATAAGTCACAGTTGCCATCAGAAGAAGTGAGTTTTACAAATTCAAAACTACAAATTTATGTAGGTATTTTTTTTAGTACGGCAATTTAAAACAAGAAGCTGTAAAGGTTAGAGAAATGCTGTCCAAGGGTGATAATGTTAATTCTGAAGAAATCCGTACTGCAACAGCATCTCTCCAACAAAAATCCTTGAAATTATTTGAAATGGCTTACAAGAAGGTTTGTTTTTTTTCTTGTATCGTTGGGTGGTTAAATTGTAATATATTTCTTTTGTGTTGTAGATGGCTGCAGAAAGAGAAAGCAGTGGTGGATCTGGTAGTGCATCAACTGAACAAACTTCTGAACAAAAAGAAGAGAAAAAGAATTAAGTTGTGAAAGGCTTTGTTGTTTTCATGTTGATAGTTCGTTTGCATTTAGTTGTATATGTAAATTTATATAATATTAGGTGTGTATTTGATATTTTAATTATCTTTTGAAATGCTTGCCCTATAGTTATTGATGTAATATCTGTAGAGTTCTTATTTAGCCACCATTCCTTTGATTATAAGTGTGACTGAAGTATCTCATTATTTGTTTTTTATGTGTAAATTTTAGTTTTAAGAGATAGGGCCGGTATTTCCATCTCCGAATAAAGTACCTAATAACTATTTGGCAAATAACTTTATTGGGAGGTTTTATTTGTCAAATAGCACATGGCCGTCTTTCATTCACTTTTTATTTGCCGAATTCTTACTTGACGAATAACTAGTTTTCTTTGTGAACAAACCACAAACTTATGACATAAAGGTGATGCGCACATAATTATTACGATTTTAAGAGCGACTTGTGTAAAGTGAATACTGAATATTCAATTTTAACCACGTTGTTTTGTACTTTTTCTATGTTTTGTTAGATAATTTTGTGATTTACAACTATATATAACCACGTTGTTTTGTGTGATAATTTTAACTCGAGGAAATTTTGCAATATTATAAAATCCTTGTCTTGTTTTTTGTACTTCTTCTTCGGTTGTAGGTAGGGTTGCCATTCGTCTGGGTTTCCCCGGATTTGTCCTAGTTTAGTGGGCGTCCGGGCGGGGTCTTATTTGTGGTCCGGATTTAAAAGTATTCAAGTCACCGGGCCCCCACGTACCGCGCCGCGAAGAACCGACTCACTGGATATACCGTCCCCTCTCACTTTTCGCACCAAGCCCAAGAATTATCATTAATCATTATTATGATTATATCGGCATATATGCTGCGTACCTATATTGGAACGTTAGTATTTTTTATTTTACTGAGCAACTTAAAGAAAAACACTGTTGGCATGTCCGGGTTCTAACCTCCAAAGTCCGGGGTTTTCACGCTTCTTGTCCTGGTTGCCAGATTTTAGAGATGGCAACCCTAGTTGTAGGTGAAGCTATAAATATTTCCCTTAAATGTGCAATTGCTTCTGTGACCTTTAATAATTTTCCCTGCTGTAGTTTTATGCACTCCTGCAAAATCACCCATGACTATGTACAAAGAGCCTGTGGCATAGAAACGTAATGTAAGCAGAAAATTATTTAAGGGAGAAACGGCATTATTTCTAAAATAAATTATATGAATATGGTTTAGAACTTCAACTGTATTAAATTACCTAAGTCGTTCGACTTTTAATTTGATTTTTGATAAATCCTAATAATTCTAAAGCAGTTCCTTTTGATATGCGAAATCTGCGACAAAATTCTGCGTCGTTGCAAAATTGTAAGTGATCTTGCCTTGCTCGTACCACAATATCATCTACTATCAGGATTTATAGCAGTTAACATAGCATTCTAGAAATGGTAGTATTACGTATCATAAAAAATTTACGATTTAAAATAAAAATTTGAAGTAAGTTGTTTTATCCTATAATGTAACAAATATTGTATTATTGAATGGTATCAAAAAACAGATTTTGCCAAAAGTGGACTTTAGCAGGTTAACACTCTATCATTAATTGCATCAATTTCTTCAATTTGCAACAATTCATCAATTTTATCAGAAAAATTAGCAGCCATCACGATTTTATTAACAAATTTACTTAAAACAATCGGATTTGCGAGTTTATTTGTCAAATAAGGACTTATTTGGTGGTCTAAGCTCCTAATAAGTTATTTGACAAATAACGGAGTTTATTCACCAAATAACCTTATTCGAGGATGGAAATACGCATGACAGCACTTATTTGGCGAATAAAGTTATTAGGTACTTTATTCGGAGATGGAAATACCGGCCCTTATAATATAATGTCGTTCAATACAGAATAGAAGTAAAAAAATATTTTTATCTACTCCTGTTAAACAATACTGTTATTATGTGCGTAACCATAGACACATAATTTAGCCTATATTACACTACTATCGGAGTAAAAAGTTCTGACCCCTGAGTTTGAAGTCTTATATTTCAAAAAGTAATTGATGGAATTTTATGCACTAAGAAGATACAGATAAAGAATTTAATTTTGTATAACGCATTAAAATTTCAAAGTTATAGGTTTTATAGTGCCTTTCTGTTATGCAGATACTTAACAAAAGAGGCACAATTTAAGCAACAATTATTATGTACAAAGATAATATCGATTTATAGAAATCCACTTTTAACAGAAATTTGACAAAATTCAAATACAATTTTAATATTGCTAAAAGAGTATACTTTTGTCTATGTACTACATAAATTTTATGTAATTTCAGAAGAAAATACGATAGTTGTAGGTATTTGAAGTTGCAACTTTTCGAAATGAGTGCTAACACTACACTTTTGAACATTTTTTTAAATAATTTTAAAACGGCGTTAGTTAGAAGTATAAAATTTTAATATGACATTTAGCACTAATCAATTGATATCATATATTTTTTTCAAATTTTTTCACTGCAAAATTTTGATTTTATTTGACTTCAAACAAGGATGCTTCAAACTCAGGGGTCAGAACTTTTTACTCCGATAGTAGTGGAATATGAATTCATATTCCACGGCTTTTAGAAACAAAACACTATTTTTGACGTTTCATAGTATATTATTTAATTATTTTTGATAAAAACATGGCAACTGATAGTTGAGCACGATAAAACTTAAATAATTTAATAATGCAGTTGTAGATAAAAGAATGATTGATCAACAGTCGAAGATAAAGTATAGTATTCAATTCGTGTATAATTGGCCATATTACATGAGAATAATTACAAAACTCATGTAATATGGCCTGCATTATACACTCATTAAATAATATACTATTAAATGATTTGTCTACACATCATTATTGAAGCACCCCATATTTCTTCCAAAATTTGATGTAAAACTGTATTTAAAAAATTTCCATATTGAAATAAATTACTTTTGTTAAAAATAAACATCATTTTATTGGTTTTGTTGAGATTTCCGCGCCTCCGCTTTGCTCCGCTCCAGAGCCATTATAATCGGTCTGGAACATGTAAATTCCTCCGATTGCCGCTAGTGATTCCCCTGAGACATGTTATAATAGGCAAAACTTCCTTCAAAATGATAAAATTTAAATGAGTGGTGTATTTTATGACATGGAACCTTTTTCATAAATGATGTGCTATACTGTTGTATATTGTTCGCCTGGGGTTTTATCACTATTACATAAAATAATACCGGTCGGGCACGATTTTCTCGTTCGAGAAAAAATTATAAAAATATAAAAAAGTGTTGAAAGATTTTGTAATGCTAGCAATTATTTAAATTTTTGTAACGTCCTGGAAATAAATGACAGAAAACACAAATATTCACACTGTATAGGGGGGTAGTACTGGACATTGCTCTTAAGGCCCACCATAACTTTACTTCAAGAAATAAACATGAATAATTTTAGTTTATAAAAAAAAATGTATTTATTGTCTTACTTGAACATCTTAGATTAATTTTATTAACAAAAACATTTAAAAAAACAATTCAGTTTTGCAAACAATTAAACTTAAACTGAAATGCTACTTTAAGGCACATAAAACATATGCTGCAAATCAGGACCGATTGCTCTAATCACTGCACTTTTGTACATAGGACATCTTCTTTATCGTCTTTAGTAAGCCCTAATCAGTCTTCGTGCATCCATACTTGACACAACTTGTCTTCAGAACAAATAACGCAAAAGCAACTTTCCTTACTAGAACTTGCAGATATCCAATATAGAAAGATATACATCCGGGCTTAGGCTCTGAAATATCCTTTGCGTTAGGCCTGGCAATACTAGTTGTAGATATGGACTTTCTTTACTATTGTCATATTATATGGAATACCACTTTCATTTTTGGCAATAAAAGTTAGTAGATACTTTTAAAACATTTTGGAAAAAACTGCATAACGTGTTAAGACAGACTACTGCAATTTTAGCATTTTCGTAAAAATGATTTGAAAAATAAAACCGATTTTAATAAAAATGTAAAAATTCTGTTTTTGCCTTTTCAAAAAAACGGGAACTTATAATGGAATACTAGCATGCCTAATATGGAATACAACATAAATCATAACTACAGTCAGTGTTAGATCTTGAAATGTTTTAATTAAAACTAAATATAGATACATAACAAAGTAAATGATAAAAAAAATGTTGTTTCTTAGTTATCAGCAAAAATCACACACCAAGTGACCACTATCGTCACTACCATGCGCCCATTTCTTACATAAGAATTACACTAACAATAAACTTTCACAAGTGCGCACAAAGAATAAGTTGTCATGTTATCCGTTATCATCATGTCATGAACCGCAGGTTCGGACATTTGGTTCACGCACTCGCCCGAGCGGGCGATGGTGCGACGCTACCATCCGTGGGATTATGCCTGAACGCCTCTAAGGCCGTATCCTTTCTAGTGAAAGGCGGCAACGATACCTTTACGAGTTCCGCGAGTCGAAAGGCTCGAAAAAACGTTACGTTATTAGGCGGATATGTTATCTTAGTAATGGCTAGATAGAGGCAGTGGTTTCAAAAATTTAATGGTATTCCATATTAAGCGCCTATTCCATTATATGGCCACTTTACTCTATATTATATTTATTACTGACTAATAATATTAATAATAAAAATACGATATTGAATAATAACAATCGGGCAAATGTAATTGTTACCTTTTTATTTAAAGAACGTATATCTATGGCAGTAAAAGTCAGTGGAAGAGGTGTATTGGCCGGAGGAACAGTCGTGCCTGAATGTCCACCATGTGGTGAAGGCAGTTGTGATGTCGAAACGACATCACCCACAGCATTAGGATCAAGCCTAACATTTTCAAACAAAAAATTTGATCTGTGCGAAGAATTGAGAGCTAATTCAGATACTGCACTTCGAGCACCTGGAGCAATTGGCAAATCTTCAGGAGAAGATAATTGACTAATGTCACTTGTGCTAAAACTTTTTTGATGTCCCACTGCCGAAGATAAATCAGCACAATTCCGAATGAGTTCTGTTTCTTTTTCGAACCATAATATTTCGGGAATATCTGCAGGCCTACAAATTGTCCAAGGTATTAATAATTCATGCAAACCACTTACTTAAAGCGTATTTTCGCGAGGATCCCGGTTAGTACCGCTCGGTTACTTTTGGTCACCTTTGGTTAGTCCCCCACCACAATTTTTGAAATAACCATTTGTGGTCGCGAAAATGCAAAAAGTTACTTTTGGTTAAAAATTGAAATGAAAACTAACCAAACTTTTGTGAAATAATGTAAACAATGATTTATTCTTCAAGTTGTTTGCTTTTATTTATTACTTGTAAGGACTAATCTGTTTGATAGATATTAAAATTTGATATAGATTTACATAGCAATGGTGGACGGGTATAAAAAAGTAACTAAGAATCTATTTAAAAATATTATTAAAATATATAACAATGTTATTTGGAACGACGACGTGGTTTTTTTCTTCGCCCGTCAGATTCTGAACTATCGGAGTCCGTGCTGGAAGTATATCTTCTGTTTTTCTTCTTAATTGTTGTTGTTGCCGTTGATGGGAGCCATATAAACGTTAAAATCAATGCCAGCCAGCAAGATAGCTACATTGATCGGCATCAAAACCATTCTATTAATTTAATGGGAATCTGTTCTGCAGATAAAATATTTACCTACGTGTTTGTTGGATTTCCTGGTTCGGCTCACGATTCAAGAGTTTTTTCAAACTCATTGTTAGTGAAACACATCGAAGAGTTTGGAAAACAAAAACTTTTTCCGAATGAAGATTTTCATATAATAGGTGAAACGTGGCTCATGAAACCGTTTCCTAGATCCTACAATATGACACAAGTGCAAAAAAGTCATAACATCTGTTTAAGTTCAGATCGTGTATGTATTGAAAACGTATTTGGTTTAGTAAAAGGGAGGTGGGCAAGACTCCTATATAGACAGAGGCACAGTTTCAAAAGGAATTGAAATAACTACTGCTGCCTGTTTTGCATAGTTTTTGTTATTTATGCCACGATGAATGGCAAATGGAAGACAATAATAATAACGATACTACAGCTAGTGATGTAGGACCACCATGCAGAGAACTACATGAAAACGAAAGAGCAGCCTACAGAAGAGTGGAAGCAAAAAGAAATGCGATAGCTGCAAGATTAATCTAAATATTAATAATTCAATTGTTACAATTTTTATTTACAATGGTTAATATAAATGTTATTAAATAAAAATAAATTTTATATCAGAGTGTGTACTACTTGAAATAATAATTATGTTTTCACATTTTTTCGTTTTCTTAATTTTCAATTATTCTATGCTGTTCCAACCTTATTGTAAAAATGCATATCCGCAGCTTCATAATCAAATTAATACTTTCTTCCAACACTAGGATATTAGTAATCGATCACCTTGCTTTTTCCATCGACCTGAAAATTAATAATCAATATTATTCTAGCTAAAAGTTACAATATAAATTTATTATAAAAAAAATATTAAATTTTAAACACGTAAAGAACACAAAAGTTACCTTTCTAATATAACTGATATGCAAAATATGATATAAAAATAAGGTAAATCAGCCACCGAGTAATCTCTAGCTTTGTAGTTCATTTGATTGATCCATTACCGTAAATTGTAACAATAAATTAATTAATACTCATTAAAGTATATTTATCATTATCAATTTCTTCTCAAGTTCAACTTCAAACTACAACGTAGGATATCTACCTACTTGTAAGGTCGATTAATTATCCCTGATTTTCTGAATACAGTTCCTTTATATATTTTATTGCTTCTTCAAGATCTGTAAATTAATATGAATACAATGTTCAAACATAAAAAGAATTTTATTTACTTACATTTACCCACGATTGCAAAATGATTTGCAATGTCATTCTTCACCAAGAAAAAGATACACCTTCGCACCTTAGTGTAAATTATATTCGTTTATTTCACTTTACCAAACTTTATAATAATCAAAACGATTTTATAACTTCGAAAATTAATTTATAATGATTGTTTGTTTTTAATTTAACATAACCTCAAATCCATTTTACAAACCACTTCCAACTTTAAATTTTAAATTGTGACGCACACAGATGGCGCAAAAAGTAACCACAAAAAGTAACCAGTGATTTTGAGCGGTCGTCTTTAGGCGTATTTTCGCGAGGCATTTTGGTTAACCAAAAGTAACCGGTTAGATTTTATGTCATTTTCGCGAGAACGGTTAGAGGGGAGGTAGATTTTGGTTAACCAAAGACGACCGCTCAAAATCACTGGTTACTTTTTGTGGTTACTTTTTGCGCCATCTGTGTGCGTCACAATTTAAAATTTAAAGTTGGAAGTGGTTCTAAAATGGTTTTGAGGTTATGTTAAATTAAAAACTAAACAATCCTAACAATCATTATAAATTAATTTTCGAAGTTATAAAATCGTTTTGATTATTATAAAGTTTGGTAAAGTGAAATAAACGAATATAATTTACACTAAGGTGCGAAGGTGTATCTTTTTCTTGGTGAAGAATGACATTGCAAATCATTTTGCAATCGTGGGTAAATGTAAGTAAATAAAATTCTTTTTATGTTTGAACATTGTATTCATATTAATTTACAGATCTTGAAGAAGCAATAAAATATATAAAGGAACTGTATTCAGAAAATCAGGGATAATTAATCGACCTTACAAGTAGGTAGATATCCTACGTTGTAGTTTGAAGTTGAACTTGAGAAGAAATTGATAATGATAAATATACTTTAATGAGTATTAATTAATTTATTGTTACAATTTACGGTAATGGATCAATCAAATGAACTACAAAGCTAGAGATTACTCGGTGGCTGATTTACCTTATTTTTATATCATATTTTGGATATCAGTTATATTAGAAAGGTAACTTTTGTGTTCTTTACGTGTTTAAAAATTAATATTTTTTTTATAATAAATTTTATATTGTAACTTTTTGCTAGAATAATATTGATTATTAATTTTCAGGCCGATGGAAAAAGCAAGGTGATCGATTACTAATATCCTAGTGTTGGAAGAAAGTATTAATTTGATTATGAAGCTGCGGATATGCATTTTTACAATAAGGTTGGAACACCATAGAATAATTGAAAATTAAGAAAACGAAAAAATGTGAAAACATAATTATTATTTCAAGTAGTACACACTCTGATATAAAATTTATTTTTATTTAATAACATTTATATTAACCATTGTAAATAAAAATTGTAACAATTGAATTATTAATATTTAGATTAATCTTGCAGCTATCGCATTTCTTTTTGCTTCCGCTCTTCTGTAGGCTGCTCTTTCGTTTTCATGTAGTTCTCTGCATGGTGGTCCTACATCACTAGCTATAGTATCGTTATTATTATTGTCTTCCATTTGCCATTCATCGTGGCATAAATAACAAAAATTATGCAAAACAGGCAGCAGTAGTTATTTCAATTCCTTTTGAAACTGTGCCTCTGTCTATATAGGAGTCTTGCCCACCTCCCTTTTACTAAACCAAATACGTTTTCAATACATACACGATCTGAACTTAAACAGATGTTATGACTTTTTTGCACTTGTGTCATATTGTAGGATCTAGGAAACGGTTTCATGAGCCACGTTTCACCTATTATATGAAAATCTTCATTCGGAAAAAATTTTTGTTTTCCAAACTCTTCGATGTGTTTCACTAACAATGAGTTTGAAAAAACTCTTGAATCGTGAGCCGAACCAGGAAATCCAACAAACACGTAGGTAAATATTTTATCTGCAGAACAGATTCCCATTAAATTAATAGAATGGTTTTGATGCCGATCAATGTAGCTATCTTGCTGGCTGGCATTGATTTTAACGTTTATATGGCTCCCATCAACGGCAACAACAACAATTAAGAAGAAAAAAAGAAGATATACTTCCAGCACGGACTCCGATAGTTCAGAATCTGACGGGCGAAGAAAAAAACCACGTCGTCGTTCCAAATAACATTGTTATATATTTTAATAATAAATAATATTTTTAAATAGATTCTTAGTTACTTTTTTATACCCGTCCACCATTGCTATGTAAATCTATATCAAATTTTAATATCTATCAAACAGATTAGTCCTTACAAGTAATAAATAAAAGCAAACAACTTGAAGAATAAATCATTATTTCACAAAAGTTTGGTTAGTTTTCATTTCAATTTTTAACCAAAAGTAACTTTTTGCATTTTCGCGACCACAAATGGTTATTTCAAAAATTGTGGTGGGGGACTAACCAAAGGTGACCAAAAGTAACCGAGCGGTACTAACCGGGATCCTCGCGAAAATACGCTTTTTGGTTAACTTTTTTGGTTAACCAAAATCTACCTCCCCTCTAACCGTTCTCGCGAAAATGACATAAAATCTAACCGGTTACTTTTGGTTAACCAAAATGCCTCGCGAAAATACGCCTTTACTTAGATAAAAATAAACATACCGGTTGCATTGCCCTCTACTATCGGGATTAGGACTATGTCCTCTTCCATCATTTTTGCTAAAAAGTCGTCGGTCTGTATGAATATCAGAAGCGACTGACGATACAGAAAACAATAAGTCAGTTGTTACCGATTCATGAGAAGGCGAACGTAAAATTTTACATGCAACAGTTAACACTGGAGTTTGTGGAGTGAGTTGGTTTTCCGAAGCACTTTCCATTGATATTGTTGGTTGACAGGCAAACAATACAATTAAGAATAATTGTATATCAAACATAAAACGTACTTAACAGGGAAAGTTTGCATCTTTTCATTTGTACATCTTACACCCGGGGTGAAACGATCGATAATGACGTAGAATCCCACGTTGCGCCAAAACTAACTTCGCGACACAATTATTTGAAAAGAATATCCCACCTGAATTATACAAGTCCGACAATGTTTATCAATTATTTATTATTAACGATTATTTTTTCTTACATGCCAAATAATCGATTTTATTGGATTTCCAAATTAAAGAATTTTTAACGCAACACAAAAACACTGCTTGTGGATCTGATGATTGCTCGTTTAACCGTTGAGCGAGCTGGTATTGGAGCTGTTGGTAGGGTTATGGACTATCCAGATAACGAAGGAATTCCCCGATCGTTATCCAAAACAACAACAATGGTCGTTAATTCGAGGTTATGGTAAACAACAATCAAAAAAACATCGCTAACCGTTTGAAGACGAATGTTACCAGACGACTTGCACACCAAAAACTGCGAATTTGTTCATAAAAGTAACTTTTTATCTCCAGATGTTTTACACAGGAGCTAAAAACGCCACACGACAGCCGGACCACTTGTTTCAAACTACTTGGCACGAAAAAATAGTCTCGTAGGACTACCTTATGCATACGGTTTGCTTATTAGTTAGATACTATCTATGACACTAGTAGCGCTTTAGTAGCTAGGTTGACTATGCATACGGTTGTTTTAGTTTAAAAAAGTTTTAAAAAACCTTTATAGTCTCGGCCATAAGTGTTGTATGTTCCTATTCAATTTTTTTAAGATTTAAGGGAATTAATTTGAACTTTTTTTTAAATTATTAATAGTTAAATTATTATCAGTAGATGCATTTATAGTAGTAGGTAACTATTGCATTTTTAATTTTTCAAATCATATGTAATTCAGAAAAGTTAGATCGTTTCTAACCGTCATAATATTATGCTAGGTGACGAAAGACAAAGTTCCTTTGTGTTAGCGGTTACTGCTGGTTTTGGTGCTTATAAATTTAAGTTGGGTGCATTTTTTTGATTACGACACCGTAATTAGTCATTGCTACTGTGTATATGTTTAGTACATTAATTTACATTGCAATTATTGGGATTCTCAAATTCTTATTTCAATTAAAACACTTTATCACCATTAGCGTTTTTTTGAGTTCCCCCAAGCTACTTTTTTTTCAGAATCTACGGCCTAGCCTCTATAGTAATTGAGAGCTAACCTATTAACATCGTGGCTAAACAAACTGGAGAGGTCTTCTCCGGATTTTGACGGACTCTGGTCTCTGTTTGGTACAACCCTCTCAGTAGGGGTTGCTGCTCAGATGATAGTTTTTATTTCAGATTATATTATGGTAATTTAAATTTTAAAAAATTTACTGTCGAAATTAAGAGCGCGCTGCAAATTTTGATGCAAAAACATGTTTCAATAGATGGCGTACCCTAAAATATTAATCTTTTATAGTTTTCTTTTTACCAAAACATAATTCTAATAACTTATGAAAGTCATATGAATAAACGATAACAAAGCTAGGCAATAAGGAAGTTTGAGCTTTCAAAAATAAATATTTTTAACTATATTCAATATTTTCACATGTGCATATCTTTTTGAAATATACTTGTAAATATTCAACATTGGAAGATCAAACTTCCTTATTGCCTAGCTTAGTTATCGTTTATTCATATTACTTTTATAAATTATTAGAATTTTGTTTTGGTGAAAAGATAACTATAAAAGATTAATATTTTAGGGTACGCCATCTATTGAAACATGTTTTTGCATCAAAATTTGCAGCGCGCTCTTAATATCCGCTGACTCCAGCACCAATTCCGAACAAAAACCAATTGTTCTACTACACCAGTTTTTGGCTCCGCTTCAATATTCTAGTATGCACTGATTTTCACTGGTTCCAAGCCAAGAGGTACGATAAGTCAATGTGTACAGGGTGTCTCAAATTCGCTTCTTCTTATGGGCAAAATCGGTAAGTATAGGAGATATCGAAAAATGGATGGCGCATCCTCGATCTCTCTTTTTGAGAAAAGCTCAATGGCGAAAACCGGAATTCGCTATCTTTTTTTGTTTTTGAGTTATAGCCAAAAGTTCGATTATTGGACTTTTCGATAAATGTCGATATCTCGGTTGTTTTTGAAGTTGCCAAAAAAGTGTTGACACTTTTTCAGACACTTTTTTAAGGGCAACACAATAGGTTGAATAGATTTTAAATATTTAAGTAAGTTTCCGAGTTATACTACAAAGTTGTGTTTTTTTAAATGGAAACCATAGTTGAATATGACATTTTTAAATAGCGTTTTTATCCTCTTTTCAACGATACACGGTGTATTCAAAAAGTTCCAGGACTACCGTCGGTAAGACAGTACAAGTAGCGCTATCTCTGCGCGACAAACGGCATCACGTAGCAGTAACATTAGACCATACCCATACCAAGTTTCATTCATTTCTAACAAGTTCTAACTTGTTGCTGTTCATATGTGTAAAGCAAGTTGGCATGCTATTAATTGTCATCGTGCAAAAATTGAGCAAAGAACAAACATTAAATTTTGTTTTAAATTGGGCAATTCGGCCACAGAAACTTACGAAATGATTAAAAAAGTGTATGGCGAGGATTCAATGAGTCGTTTACGAGTGTTTGAGTGGTTTTCGAGGTTCAAGATGGAAGAGGTCCGACAGAAGATGATGGGAGAGCAGAGCGACCTCATTCGTGTCGAACTGATGAAAACTGTTGAAGAATTTCTTCGTCAAAGTTCCATTGTGACCGGACCATTCTATAAAGATGTTTTGGATCGACTGTTGAAACAAATGCGGCGTGTGAGACCAGAATTGTTGGACAGTCTAAAATTTATATTCTTGCACGATAATGCACTGACGCACAAGTCCATAATTGTGCAGGAATTTTTGGTTGTGGTATTGACCACCCCCCGTACTCACCTGATATGTACTCCCCATACTATTTTTTGTTTTCAAAACTTAAATTGAAGAGTCAATCGAGGCGATTAAAAAGCGGTGACAAGGGAGCTGAATAGTGTTGAAGTTGAGGCGTTCCAGAAAGCTATGACGGACCTTTTCACTTGTTTTAAAGGTTGTATCTACTTGCGAGAAGACTATGCAAAAGCCTGATATTAAATATACATGTTTTCCCTGTATTGTGTGGTCTGTGCGCGATCAGTCCTGGAACTTTTTGAATACACAGTGTATATAACATGTGGGGTCCATCATTTCAAATAATTCTTACTTTATTAATAAATGCAATAAAAATAAGAAAACAACAAAAAATTAATAACATTTTTAGTAAATAACAATAACAATTTGCAAATAACACAATAAATACAAAATTTAAAGTAAGTAGGTACATTTAAACTGAAGTCCTTATTTTCAATATTATAATTTTGTCAAAACGAAACACTACCAAATCTTTATTGACACCTAAAACATTGTCACCAATTGTTTTTCAGTAGAAACCGTTTGTTTAGTTGCTGTCTTGTTTAAAATTGTTATTGTTATTTACTAAAAATGTTATTAATTTTTTGTTTTTTTTTCATATTTTTATTGCATTTTTTAATAAAATGGGAATTATTTGAAATGATGGACCCCACATGTTATATATCATTGGCAACTTCAAAAACAACCGAGATATCGACATTTATCGAAAAGTCCAATAATCGAACTTTTGGCTATAACTCGAAAACAAAAAAAGATAGCGAACTCCGGTTTTCGCCATTGAGCTTTTCTCAAAAAAAGAGATCGAGGATGCGCCATCTATTTTTCGATATCTACTATAGTTACCGATTTCCCCATAAGAAGAAGCGAATTTGAGCCACCATGTACTGTATTTTGGTGTTATGTGAAATTTAGCGGAATTTTTATAGAATTTTGGGCTTCTCTTTTAAAATTTTGCAATTTTGTTTGAAAGTTTTAGTTTACAGTATTCTTCAAAGTGGCTTACGTATCACTCTACAGGAGCGCGATGTAGGTAGATGAGTGCAAAATGCGCGTTTCACACATGGGCGGACAAAAGTGGAGAAAATAGATAATGTCAAAAAAATTTAAAATATATCAACACATTAACTGCCGGTTACTTTGTTCAAAACTTTCTTGTGCCACCAGCAAAAGTTCGAAATACGCAGTTTTATATGATCGGTAGTTTACTATCAAATAAAAAACAACATAATAATACGGAATCGGCAATTTAAATGTTAAGTAATATTATACATTGTCTTATAATATCTTATGTCGATTGAAATATTGATTAGAAATTGATGCCATTTATTCCAACTTGTAGTTAATATCAGAATTTATAGGTGTTTCAAAATCGGAATATGGCTGCGAATGGGTTAATTAACCCTCATCGAGTAGTATACACGATCACTATAATAGACAGACGGACTGACACGAATCCAGATCGTGAGACTTTTATGTGTATATATAGACTATAGAAGTATATAAAACCAATTATTTATTATATAGGAAGGATTAAGTACTAGTCATATTCATAATTGAAGTAATCTCAACGAATCTTCAAAATTGCCCAAATCGGAATAGATAATCTAATAAAATAAATTTATTATTTGTTATAAAATTTATTAGTTTTTGTGCATGTATGTATAGGTAGTAATATGTGCCCTTCTTAACAAAATACAACGACCCGCTACTGTTTCAAATTAATGCAATGATATAAAAGGCAATTTGGCAAAAAAAAATAGGCAACATTTATAAAAATTCTTTTATTTGGAAATCCAATAAAATCGATTATTTGGCATGTAAGAAAAAAGAATCGTTAATAATAAATAATTGATAAACATTGTCGGACTTGTATAATTCAGGTGGGATGTTCTTTTCAAATAATTGCGTCGCGACGTTAGTTTTGGCGCAACGTGGGATTCTACGTCATTATCGATCGATTCACCCCGGGTGTACGATGTACAAATGAAAAAATGTAAACCTTCCCTGTTAAGTACGTTTTATGTTTGATATACAATTATTCTTAATTGTATAGTTTGCGTGTCAACCAACAATATCAATGGAAAGTGCTTCGGAAAACCAACTCACTCCACAAACTCCAGTGTTAACTGTTGCATGTAAAATTTTACGTTCGCCTTCTCATGAATCGGTAACAACTGACTTGTCGTTGTTTTCTGTATCGTCAGTCGCTTCTGATATTCATACAGGTCGACGACTTTTTAGTTTTAGCAAAAATGATGGAAGAGGACATAGTCCTAATCCCGATAGTAGGGGGCAATGCAACCGGTATGTTTATTTTTATCTAAGTAAGTGCTTTGCATGAATTATTAATACCGTGGACAATTTTTAGGCCTGCAGATATTCCCGAAATATTATGGTTCGAAGAAGAAACAGAACTAATTCGGAATTGTGCTGCTTTATCTTCGGCAGTGGGACTTCAAAAAAGTTTTAGCACAAGTGACATTAGTCAATTACCTTCTCCTGAAGATTTGCCAATTGCTCCAGGTGCTCGAAGTGCAGTTTCGGAATTAGCTCTCAATTCTTTGCAAAGATCAAGTTTTTTGCTTGAAAATGTTAGGCTTGATCACACGTCGCGTTCCTGTTCGACGTGGGTAGCTGTGGGTGATGTCGTTTCGACATCACAACTGCCTTCACCACATGGTGGACATTCAAGCACGACTGTTCCTCCGGCCAATACACCTCCTCCACCGACATTTACTGCCGTAGATTTTATACGTTCTGTAAATAAAAAGGTAACAATTACATTTGTCCGATTGTTATTATTCAATATCCTATTATTTTTTTTAGGTGCGACAAAATTATATAAAACGAAGATTATTAACAACTTACAAAGCGCTAGAAAGATTATCTCAAAGTGAATTTAATTTAGATAGATTGGAAGTATCCTTATCGACAAACATTACAAACTCTTCAGCAGAATGCAGCGTTGGTAAGGAGGTGACGACGCGATTAACAGTACCTGGTGCAACGCCTATGCCAAAATCTCCTACGGCTAATAATACAAATGCAGCGATTACTAAGCAATCAGTAAATAAAAATTTACCTTTAACGATTCGTGATGTTGAACGCGAACGTGGAAAGCCATTGTCAAAATATGAAAGAAACATGATGATTTTTAATTGGCTGCATACTTTAGACGATTCAGCTTTTATTGAAGGCGTCCAATAAATTGCTAAAGTAGTTAGGTACGTTATAGAAGATGTTTTAGAAAGACGAAACTTTTCTGCTTTTAATAAATTGATGCCCAAGTCGTCTCATAAAAATATTTTTAAAATTTAAAAAAGAATTAGTTACGCAGGCTGGCTACGCAGGCAACATTACCATACTTATTGTACAATCATTGTTATTCGTTCTAAAACATCTTCTGTAATAAATACTATTTAAATTATTCACAATTAAATGTGTATTACAATATTATAACAGTTCTTGCTTTGAGAGTTATTAAAATTTTACGTATAAATGTACATTTTTTCACTATAAGTAATTCATATCAGTATCAAATAAACAATATTTAAGAAAAATATGATTTACCTTTTTAATTAGGAATATCACGAACACTTTTTAAATTCTGCACGTAAAAATTTAAGAATAGGGAATTCCCGAAATTTGTTCCCATATTTTCATTTTTACCAGATTTCAAAACAAAACTTATAGTATGAGTTTCGAGAATTTAAAATTTCATATGTTAAAAATACCGTTATCATGAAAAATACCTATATCATCATTGTAGATGATTACCATAAACATTTTGGTAAGCAATATTTAAAAAAATATTTTTCCCACAAAATTGAAGGTGCCCTTTTGAACAAGCCTATAAAAAAATTATTTGGGTAAAACAAAACTATTTTGTTACAGGCTTCAAATTAGGAAATTAATAGTATATTACTGGCCGAGCCTCGAAAATGATACGTTACTGGGCGCACAGCTATATTGAAAAGCGAGCTTAAGCGAGCTTTTTAAAGCTGTAAGCCCAGTAACGAATCATTTTTCGAGTAGAGGTGAGTATACTATTTTATCGGAAAACAAAAATTAAATATAATTTCAAAAATAAAAAATATTCTTTGCAAAAAAATTAAATATTATGTCAAAATTAATTTCAATAAAGCCATGGAAACATTATGACATGCAGAAGTGACCAGTAATGAAAACCATTACACGTCTCTTGTTCATTACTAGTCTGTTTTTAAAGTGACTAGAGAATGCTGTGTTTTCTCACCTGACAGATCACTAGGAAAGTGAAGTTTTCTTGACGTTTTCCGATAAAATTAATTACAAAGTAAACTCCCTTAATTAGAGGGGGGTGAGACAAAATTTTGAACGTCCTTTATGGACGACACGTTAGGTTTTTTGTCGAACTTACAACTGGATTACATATTGACCGCAAAATTATGCTAAAGAAAGAACAAAGTTCGACACACAATCTTAGGTGTCGTCCATAAAATACGTCCGAAATGTTCTTTCACCCCCCCTAATTAGCGGACAATCAAATTAAAAAAAAATCATTAAATTTTGATTTTATTATTATATCCAGAGTTCAGAAGTCATTGGGAAAACACAAAATTGAGATATGAAGAGAGTTAGAAAATTAATAATAAAAATGCTACGGACCCCGCGCTCAGCAGAAAAAGTGCTTTTAATTTTTTTAGCAACGGATAAAAAAAGGTCTTTCAAAAAAAATAGGAGGGGCCATTGCCTATTATTGCCTAGTATAGGAGGCAATGGAGGGGCCCATGATAGCATATTTTGTACGGCCCCCACAATGCCTTAATCCTACCCTGTAGTGGACAATGCATAATATTAGACCCTGCGTTCGGTTAGAAGCTACTTTCGCTAACAAACGCTACCAAACATTTCTTTTTTTCCTTCTTTCGGGCTTCCAATTCCAATCCCTTCCAAACGCTTTGGCTCCGCCCGTTTCAGTCGCTACAAACTAGAGAAGAATGAGGGATGGAAAAAATCCCGTCTTGCGCGCGGGACGGGATACCAATTAAGTCCTTCGTTTGATTTATAAATCTATTTTATAGTACACATTTGGCATCATCCATATATCATCATCCATTCATCAAGACAGAAGTAACGCCAAGCAGTGAAGACGTGTGGTAGAACTAGCGTGTAAATCCAAATTAGTGCAAAGAAAAATTGAAATTGTTATATTTCTCAAGGCAAAATCAAAAAGTAAGTGTTGTGGTCGTGTTTTATTGATTTATCTGGCCTAAAGTTAACAAGTAATTGATCGTAAAGTAAGTTGTGAGACCGTGCAAACCTTCCCTACTGTTTCCGAGCCTTCGATTACCTTGTTCAACGTACATTCAAACACACGTGGTGTTTATTTTGTTTTTTTTCGATTACTCTTCGTAATTACCAACACAATGGCCTGGAGTGGTACTCCTTTCCATATTATGACCGAAGAAAGACGTGCTCACACACGTGAACTAATTAATAGAAGCATAAGTGAACAAGAAGGCAAGGCAAATCATGCCAAAGCCGAGTTGGACGCTTAGGATCACAGCCCAACTAAAAGGGCCGATTCTACAAAGCAGGTATAAAGTACGAATAAGCTATACTGAGAATAAATCACACAGATTGCGTTCTACAATTGTCGTATAACGTTCTTGTTGGTATAAATTGTGGTTATACCTGGTTTAACTTATCCCTCTGAAAATGGTCGAATACCTGCTCGGATAAGTTATTCTTGTTTTCTATTGGGAGTTTGGCAGTTGAATACAATTTTATTTATTTCAAATGTGAAATTCAATTTATTGTTGTATTTCAAGTGCTTCTATTAAGTTATTTTATTAAATCATTACTTTGATTATTTATAATTAATTAATTGAGGTTTGTGAGTGAATTTAAAATTTTTGTAAAAATTCTTGTTATTGCTTATTGTTATTTATTAAGGTTTTTTTGTCATTTTTATTGTTTTTGGATATTTCATTCTCGACCCATGCTTTTAAAAGTTTCATTCTAATAAGTTACATTTTTATGTAATTTATAAAGTAATTTGTAAAATTTTATAAAATAAAAATTATTACAAAAAATTTTAAATCTTTTTAATATTGAAAACATCTAATAGCAATAACCATTGCTAAAAATAATTTAAAAAAAAAGAGAATTTGTTTATTTTTCTGTTTAAACATCTTTTATTACAACAAAAACTATAACCAATAAATCAAATGAACGCTTCACAACGATGTCAAATAGTTATCCTATGGTCAAATATGCTGCGCAAATGACCTATAATTGGTGCGGAGGAACTAATTCCAGGTATAGTTATACCGACCGTGTACGAGCATTGTAGAACGGAAAAGCTTTTATACCTGGAATAAGGAATAAGTTATACTTCGAATAAGTTATACGGCGAATAACTAATCGGGACTTTTTTGGTCCTCCCAAAGGAGGACCGTAGTCAAGTCAAACTGCTAAAGGCCACGTTAAAAGAGTCCGAAACAACAATCAAAGGGTTATGAGGATGGCTCGAGGAAATCGACATAATTAACATTGATCAACAAAAAAATCATGAAAGAAAAGTTCAAGTCTCCAGTCATCGCCCAAGACAAAGAGTTCGTAACCCCAATGGCACCTCCAAATACGAACAAGAAAAGAATGGTAAACTTCTCCGATCCAGAAAGCAAGGTACCAAGAAGACACATCGGGAGAAGCGACAGAGGCTCTAGCAGAAACCGAAACCGAAGCAGCTCCAGGAGCTCAAGCACCGCGGATATGGAAGTCCAGGAGAAGGAGGTAAGTAACCCTTTATCTACGTTCATTTGTCCAACGGTCAAAACCCCAACTTTACCAGTAACTGCCCCGATAACTCTCCCTTGCGGCGAATTCAACTCAAACATTAACCACAATTCTAATACTGATAACTCTTCGAACCAATCAAATCATCTCTCACCCCCCCCCCCCAAAACGGGCCCCAAAACTCCCCCCCTTCAGGGACGGTTACAGAAACCGTTAAAGAAACCGTCAATCAAACGGTAACCCAAACTATTACGGCTAATCCTTCTGAACAAATCAACCAATCCGACGACTTGGAAATGGTCATAGACCAACAAGATCCAACAAAAATGGACGACTTACCCATTTTAACTTCACAATACGATTCCACTCTCCCTTTCTCCACTCAGGAGGCGACTCAATCAAAAAAGGTAAGAATCAAAACCCCAACTTTACCAGTAACTGCCCCGATAACTCTCCCTTGCCAAGCCAAGCAAGCAATGCGAAGCCAAAAACATATTTAACGAGGTTAAATTACTAGACATCGACATTACAGTCGAAACCCCGCACGTAAAAACCAAGGTGGGCCAATGCCATCGGTGCCAGGGTTTCGGACACGCGCAAAATTGATGTAGGGCGGCACCAAGATGCGTTAAATGCATTGGTAAGCATTTGACGCAGGACTGTAAGAAAGACCCGGGAGTCGACCCCCCAGTGTACGAACTGCTGGGGCCGCCACCCGGCTAACTGGCAAGGCTGCCGAGCCTACCCTAAACTGTGGCGAGATCAACAGCCAGACAGGCAACAGCAGCCTAGACAAAATGGTAGGTACCACTCCTCCCGTAGATACGAGACAAACGATAGGCAACGTCACGAAAGGGACAACGGACGCTACAACTACAACTGGCGCCAAAGACAGTACGATGACCCACCCCCACTAATGAGCATGGACATCGAGCCTCCTAGGCAAGAACACGCCCAAGACCCACTCACGCAAAACCTGACAGAAAACACCACTCACGTTCAAGGACAGGCTCAATCCCAAAATTCTAATCCACAGCCACAAACCCAAGACAAAAATAAGAAACTGTTCCAAAGGGAGCTCGGGCTCACAGTCATGGAATTGACGATTGCCGGATTTACGTCGGAGGAAATCCAGGAGGTAATCAAGCAAATACGAACCAAATACGATTGTTAGTGAATCACACCACTACAAAACCTAACAAACTCGCCCCGCCCTCCATAAAGCATAAGCTCTTACTCGCACACTTAAAACCTATCAATCTCACTCTTAAACCCTAACTTTCCGCATGGAGCAATTATATGCTATCCACAACAATAATCTTCGTCAGGCGGTCCAGGCCCCGTGGTTTGTGTCAAATCGTCAGATTCTGGAAGCTACAGGGGCCAAATCGCTGGACAAAATCATCGTAGACCTGACAGAGGGACTCTATAAAAAGAGTGCCCATTCAATTAACCCGCTTATAAGCCAATTAGGCCAGTACGACCCGGCAGCCACCCCAAATTTCCCTAGACCTAAGGTCATTCTTCTGGGTGGCCCTTTACCAGCCAACCCAAACCATCTCCCCCCCTTTTGTGCCCCTGAGGATCAAATGAACGTAGGGGAGGGTGACCCCCCCTCCGGTAATAATTTTCAAAACAGGAACACCAATGAAAGTAGACTACCATCCGACGAAGACGAGGAAGACGAACTGCAAAACCGTGGAACAAAAACTGCCCTCTGGATTGCAACCCCTAATGAGAGGGTTAGTACACCAAAAGCCAGAGTCTGCAACAATCCGGAGAGAACCTCTCCAGTTTGTTTTGCCACGATGGAAATTTAGACCAGCTCTTTATTTGGGCGGTGGCTGGATCGGGGTTCTGTAAATAATAGGTAGCTAAGGGTGAAAAAACAATAAAACACATATGATGGTAAATGTGCTTTAATTCAATAATAACAGAATCTGAGATGCTCTTACAGTTCCAAACAATTGCAATGTATAAATTACTGTGGTAAAACTGCACAGTAGCAAATGAAATAATGAGCGGTTCATTCACAAAGAGCTCCGTCGTAAATATAAACAAGTACCAAACAAGATAACAACACTAAGGTTGTACAATTTGAAAACAAAGCACACACACGTTGATGTTTTCGATATGGAAAAATAAAAAATGCTTACCTCGATATCTCGCTAAGCTTACAATATCAAAGATGACAGGCACTTCCAATCGAGACCAACGGGTGCTATTCAGGTGAAGCTGGATCTTGTTGAACTATCTAAACAGTAGCACTTGATAGAACTACGCGCACAGATAAACACGGCTTGGATTAGATGATGGTGTATTGAGAGCAGGTGAAATGCTGATCGAACGAAACTTCGTTACAGTTGGAGAATCCAGGATGGCAATCGATCGGTTTGATGTTGTAAGGAGACCAAAACAAACATCACAACTCGATATCTTGTCAAAAGGATAAACAAGAACTGGCTTGCGCAAAACCTTGCGTGCGGGGAGAAATCGTGCAATATGCTGATAATGGTGAATTTTGTAAAATCCACAGGTGGTATACTTCCACAGTAGAAAAAACTGTAACGCTACAGCGAATGGCTTAAAGTAATGCTCAATAGAAACAGGAGCTGGCCAATTTAAAATAATGGATAAAGCACCAGTAATTCGGCACTAAAAGGCACTTTAAAACTCAGCACACGAAGGTCGAACGCACACATTCAATATCTCAAACCCAACTGATACGGCTCAACCGCGTCCGACAGCAAGCCACATTGCGTTCCAAAATTGCAAGGTCAATGCTAAATGCATTTAAAAATGCATACAAGGCAATGGGCCGTACTCAGGGATATTGTGAAACGATATGAAAAGGAGAACAATATAACAAAGCAAAAATTTGTTACAACCGATAGCACATTTAATCCGAATAATCCATAAAACTCTGCCCAGCTGGGCTCCAAACTAGGCAGGACAATTACACCATCAGTAGGCACTACCAGAAACACCATGAGATCATGAGAAGACCCAAGGATAAGAAAAACAATGGACAAAAATTAAACCGAAAATGGGAAAATATCGATCTATACCCGATCTACATGTTTAAAGTTCTAAATTTTTACTATTGATTGTTGTAAATTACCAATGGCTCCCCAAACACAATTATTGTAAGTGTTAAAGGAGTCACCAATTTAAGTTGTGATAATAAATATGCGGGTGTTGGTAGGCGAATGCTGTAACACCCCGGAAATTAAGGGTTAATTTCGGGTTGTTTGTTTATTTTTCTAGTTATGATTTTTAAATGATTTAAAAATTAAAATGCAATTTTAGATGTAAAAGAAAATAATTTGTGTACGCCTATGGAAATATAGTAATTCAAATTGTGCTGACATTTTATAAAAATTTTCGATTCTTATATCTTTGGAATCAGCGAAAAATTACGTTCACATTAAAAATATCGACGGAATCGAGTCGAAATTACTTTGAGTAAAAAAAAAAAAATTCAAATTTAACTTTGCGACAAAGTATAATTACTACATTGTAATGTAGAAAATATATCTACGTATTGCAGGTGTGCGACGGGCGGAGATACGAAGAGAATTTGATGACCGTTTCCGTTTAGATAAGGATTACGCTTCCCGTCTCAGTGACAAGATTTAGGCCATTTCTTAATTTTGGTCCTACAAAGAAATGAATTGTATATTTGTAACGTTTAAGAGATAACGATTCCAAATATCTAAAAATAAGTTGAAAAAGTCAAGAAATGTAGAAATTGGAAATAAATTTTCAATTACCAGTAGACGCGTGTGGGAATTGCTAAGTCGGCTATTTCTACGCGCAGGAAAAAAATGTATCTTCCTCTAATGGCGGAAGAACGTCTTTTACTCACATGGATTTTAACATAAGAAATAAAAAGATTCACTTTGGAAGAGAAGTGGGTCAGAAGTTATAAATATGGGTAACTGTACTGATAAGGGAGAGTCCGGCCGTTACCTGCATCAAACTGCGTTGCTCCAGGGGGAGTGATCATAGACGCTTTTTGATAAGGGTACATATTCGTAGACTCGATTGTGCGGGTTAATTTTGTGAATTAAATAGAGAGTCCTCCTTCACCTGTTGCTAAGAAACTTGCTGGCCATTTTGGAAGCAAATTTCGAAAAACAAAGCTGAAGTCGAAGACTCTAAGTGCGATTTGGGTTTTGAGTTTTGATAATTGAGTTTTTTTTACAGTACAAAAGCTCAATTAGTAATTTTGTTTGCAACTATTTATCAAACCATTGTTTGAATAAATAAGTTAGTGGTAATCAATTAAATTAAATAATTTAATTAATTTTCTCGACTTAAATAAATAAGTTAAGTTTTTGTGGTTTGCTGAAACAACTAAAGGTAAAATTTATTGTTTACTGATAAATGATTTTATTTTGTGTGCGCGATTGTCAAATCATAATTTGAGAACGCAAATTTTTGTATTTCTAACGAGTTGTTAAGGAAATGTATTTGGGTTCCTTATATTATAATAATTGATTGGAGTGAGATTCGCTCATCAGGTTATTGATACTTAATTTTAAAGGATAATCGCGAGACGATTGTTTCCTCGTTTGTTGATAGTTTTGGCTGCATATAAGTTTAGCCAATATTATTTAATCGTTAAAGTAAGGTTTGATAAGTTAATCTGTTTTATGTTTAATTTGGAAATCTGAATAATTGATATTCAGAGACGGAAAAAACTTTGTAGTTGGTTGAATGTTTCGTCAATTATTACTTTCAAAAGTTATTTTGTTGATTATACTGTGGCAAAAGTGTTGTCATATTATAATTTCGAGTTAATTATTTTGTAAATCTTTGTAAATAATTCAGTTTAATTTAATAAATTGTTATATTTGGGAAATATTAATTCTTTTATTTTGAATTTAAAAGAACCCCATAAAATAAAGGTGGAAGTATTTTCAAAAGTTAACGATTCCTACGTTTCCCAAAATCACTGCACAGGGCACCTTTCACCCTATATTAGCCAGCGATATTTACGTCATTTCGTGAAGATTGGGAAACCAAACCAGAGCTACCAAAAAGTATCGAAGAGGTCCAGGACAACTAACAAAGAGAATTTTGTCGGGTGGCAGCGTAAAAACTAAAAATAGACTGTCCTTTGTTACCGTGGAACCTTCGTCGATATTCCCAAAAATTCAGGAGTATCTCAAAACTCGAGAGATTTTTGGGAAACCAAATAAATTAAGAGAACATTCTGGGGTGACTTTTTATTTAGGCCAAATAAAAAGGTTCTTGTGTTTTCTGAAATTATTATCAAAATTTTAAGAGAAAATTTTATAATTAATTTTAATAACGCACCCCCGGTTGTTACAATGCAATCGGTACAGTACTCCAAGTAAAAATAGCAAAGAGCTGCACTCTTGGGGCGTCACCTCAAGGGGGTCTTCCCAGCTCCAAAAATATGAATGGCTCGAGGCCGTAAACAAAAATCATTGTAAATTCACTTTTGAATTACACAGTCAATGCACCTATCGACGAAGGAGAAAATTGGGCTTAGACCCATACAAATTGCTCCATCAAAAGCTAATTATTGATACTGATACTGACACATTTGGCCATTTGCCTTGCTTAGGTGGAAGCTAGCAAGAAGTATCAATGGGATTGTGGTTTTTTTTTAAACAAAAATTTTTTTTTTAATTTGTAGGGATTCTAAAGCAGAATTATGTCAAATTTTCTTAGAGTAGTCGAAAAATTTTAACATGGTTAAATCATTTTTTTAAATTTTGGTCAATCTTATTTCGTTAAATTTAATTGTGAAGGAATTCAAAAAAATTGTTTTCATGTTTCCTAGGACATTTTTGATTTTTCTGAATTTTGTGAGATTTTTTGGACATCTTTTAGTACAAAAAGATGAAGAAATCTAAAAAACCAATTTTTCCTTCTAAAGTCAACAGGAATTAAATTGAAAGGCCGAAATTTTGCACACGACTGTCTTTTTAAAAGCTTTTATTTTTACTTAACAAACTTTGTAAAAAAATTGCAACCATAAAATTCCAAAGGAGCATTTTTAACATATTTATCCGACGAGACCCTTTAATTAATTTAATAATAATTTCGATTATGAATTGAAAAAAAAATGAATGAAAAACTCTGTGTACTATTTTTATAGTAATTTTCTGATTTAAATAATATACAAAATTAATCGTAAAATCGATATTTAATTGCGAACAAAAATATGAACACAACAAATAAATTCCTTCTGATTTGCTACTTTTTTTCGATAGTGTCCTCGTACACCTAAATTCACGCGCATGCGCTACCATTTGTTTTGCTTTTGTGTATAATCGTTGAATCGTCGATTGTTTATTGTTAACGAAGTCGATTCACATGTAAAATTGCACAATAAAAATATATTTTGCAGTATTATACAAAAATACGATAAAATGTCGGATTCAGTATCCTCAAAAGACAGCCTCGTGAAAAGTTTGTTAACATCCGAGTCGTCATTCTTGAATTTAAAGTCCAAATTGGTGATTAATTTTTTGAGGTTATGTTGTGTGTGCATATTTTAAACATCCCATTAATTTAGGTATCTTCAAATAACAGTCATTTAGGATCAAGAAATGATAATTCAACGTTACACTACATGATACCACCGGGTCAAGTGAGACACAATTCACTGGAAGATAAACCAAAAGTGCTATATTATAACCATTTTGGTAACATGTCGGAACAAGACCAAGAAGTCGTGTCCTTGGATCACAGTTATGCGAGGCCTTATAATTGGACACCCGAATCCTCATACTTCAAGCCGGCCAAAATGCTGTTTGTACCACCACCGGTGACGAAACGAAAGTCAAGCAATCCTCTTGCTCCTGCACAAGATTATGAGGACGTAATCGACGTCGAAAACGTACCATCAGAACCCAGCGAATTGTACGATAAACCTCGATCTATACACTTGATGGGCGAGTGTGAACGCCATGCTGCATTTGCACGTCTTGAACAAGGAAATGACGATTGGGAGGACTCAATTTCCAAGTAAGTTGGAAAAAAGTTACATAAAACTTTAATCTTGTTTAGCCAAACAATTTGTAAGCATGATGGCATTGTATTATCACTGCAACCAACTTTTGTTTACTTTTAAATTTAGAATAAATTGGACACCACTTCAAAATAAAATATTCAATGGTATGGTAAAAATATTGAACAACTTGCACTTGGCACAGTTGTCTTACATTAGCACACACCACGAGCCTATTTCCAGACGCCTTGCTATTGATCGGGCTGTCAAAAGAGTGAGACGTTTGTTTTGTTTTACCGCTTGGGATCCAAGAATGACTCAATGGTTGCATCAGTTACTCATAGATAATTTAAGTGTTCCTTATTTGGGTGCATATTTTGACATTTTACAGGTTAGTTAATTTAATTGTTTGTTTGATAAATATGTTAGTTTGTTTTCTGTTTAGACCTTAAAAGGTAAGGTTCCAACATTGGTCGACAAAATCATGTATGGACCAAACTCACATAGCCGAATTGGTGTGACTAGTAATGAAAGTTTGTTTCATCTTTTAAAACGACCATGGGATCCCTATGCATCACATTTGGCTCAAAACAAACCCAGAAAATTGCCAGGCAATCCGGTGTTAATTATTATTCCTTTGGCACCAATTAACTCCAATATTAGCAACTATAAAAGGCAAAATAAATGGGCCACTTTATTTTCCAACCTAGCTACTGTTGTCGTCGTGCAAACTAATGTGGGTAAGTACTTTTTTCTTTGTTTACTTCAGTGGTTGTTGTAATGCAGGGATTAGATTTGGTAAATTTGTCCCCATGTATTGAGTTCAATTTTTGCTATTTAAAAATATGCTAATTCAACCAGTCTTTGGGTCTCCAAACTTCATTTTTTAATTGGATTTTTAAGGGTTAGGGTTGAAAACCTTCCTGAAAGAAAAATTCCTGTTCTCAAGGGGGGCGCGAGATATTTTTATTTTTTGCTCTTTAGGACTTTAGAACTGTACGATGATTTCTTATTCTCTTGTAACTTTACAAGGTTTAAACCTTCAAGTTCTAATGAAAGGTGGGGAGAACTTGAAGAGGCGTATATCAAAAAAATGGATGTAAATAAAACACTAATAAAGAAGAAGTTGATTCGTCGCATCAGAATCAGAGTATTCTATCTCCATTTATCTAAATTTTACAGTAGAGCTGTTTAAAGATTCTCTATTGCATTACTCGCCACTATATAAAATAAAATTGATTCTTATTTTAACGCGTATTGTAAAATATTTTAGCAATTTTTTTACATTAAATTGTAGAGAAATGAACATAGATTAATATGGTATAAATAACTCGATTTCTCAAAAAATTGGAGATAGAATACTCTGATCCTGATGCGACGATATGACTGGGCAGATTTACCATTTTCATCCAGCTTACGGCCTTTTCTTGCTTAAATATAAATTTTTTGTTTGTACACTTTAGGCAGTTCTTTACATCGATCAACTATGGTTAACATTGTCGATCAAATGTTGGCATCAACAAGAGCAAAAATACAAGAAGTTAAGTCCGATTACCCTTCACGACCTATAGTATTGGTAGGTTTGAATTCCGGTTCTGCTATAGCTTTGCAAGTTGCTCAAATTGAACACGTCACATCTGTGGTTTGTTTGGGATTCTCGTTATTGACTGCCGAAGGAAAACGTGGTGAACCTGATGATAATTTATTGGAAATTCAATGTCCAGTGTTATTTGTAATTGGACAATGTTCAAGTACTGCTTTGTAAGTTAAATTATTTGTTTGTTTAATTTACTATAATTCGATTTTAAATTTAGGCAAGAAGATGTGGAAGATTTTAGGGAGAGAATGCGCGTCGAGAATAATTTAATTGTCGTTGGTTCCGCTGATGATTATTTGCGCGTTAATAAAAGGAAGAAATTGGAAGAGGGAATTACACAGAGCGCAGTTGATCGTATTATAGTGGTAAGTACTTTTTAATCCAAAGTTTCAGTATCTCAATTTTGGATTCCAGGAAAATGTTGGAGAATATCTCGGTGGTTTATTGTTGTCACCGTACCCACCAAAATTACGCCATTCACCTACAAATGTGTCCATTGATACGATTACCGCAATGAAGCGAGTGAAAGTTGAACGGAAGAGGCAAAATTCAAATTGCAGTTCTTTGGATAGTGAACCACCTTCTCCTACTCGTAAACTAACAAGACCAGGTATAATAGATTTTTAATTGTTAACGAATGTGTCTAAGTGAAGTTTGTTTGTATTTTAGTAGGACGACCACCAGGATCAAAATCCAAAATGAAATTTGAACCCAAATGGTCCGCGGCACAAGTCGCTCAAGGTATCCCTTCATCTCCTTCACACAGTCCACCTTCTTCACCTATACTTTCAAACACAAACTTATCACAATTACCTTCTTCCTCTGACACATCCTCTGACACGTTAACAATGTCTAAAAGTTTGCCAGATTACGAATTAGCTAAAGGTAGCGAAAGTCTACTCGATAGTCCTTCAAAATTAAATAGTCCTCAAAAGACTCCAAGGCAGACAGGTAAAATTATTACTTTGTACTGTGTTTTACAGGAAATTGCATACCTTGAATTTGTCAATCTTTTCTTATTTGTTGTTTGGTTAGAAATTCTTATTTTTACACAGGGTGGCCTATTTGTGGTGAAATCTTTTATGGTATCTTTCAAAATGATCAGTGAAAATATTATTGGGGACGTTATGAAAAAATTCGCCATGAGTAGGTCATAGTTCGCGCAGCGTAATTTTAGTAATAAATTATTTAACTCTGAAATAAATTATTTTATAGCAAAAATGAATTTTATGGGTTTGAATCGTTCAGTTTTGACAGGTAGCACCCTATCAAGTCTTCTACAAGGCGTCTCACGGCCAAATGTGTTTTCACCTCGGCAAAATGCAGGAATCAAAGGTTTGAATTTTCATAAATTATTTCTTGAATAATAATTAAAACATTTGCTTTTTAGTTTTGGAAAATTTAACATTAAATGCAAATACATCAGGAAGAATGATAACAAATCCTGCTGGAAGAACTGTCGATTTGTCAAAAATTACAGTGTTAAATTCGATCAATTCACAACGGCAGGCAGGTATGGGAGGAATGATGGTTTTATCAGATTCGAAATTAAAATCGGGAGCGACCGTTAAAGGAACCGGGAGTACTCCAATCTTACTCCCAATATCAAATAAAAATAAAATGTCGCAATTGTCGGGATCTTCATCACAACGTAAGTGATTTTTTTAATTTTTATAAGAATGACTGTAACAAAGAAACGTTTAGGTATTGGAAAATATGTAACAGGAAAGAAACAATTAATGGGGCGCAGACCACCCAATGTACCACAGAAGTCTACGATTATGGCATATTCAGCCAACTTAGCCCCACCTACAAATTTAACTTCTCAAGATATAATGGACTTGCCCATAATTTTTGCTGACGATAATCAAATGCTGACAGATAACTCTAAGTTGCAACAATCCGATATAGTACAAATGCCTGAAATAGTACAACCAAAATTTAATATGTCAAATCCTGTGGGTAAGTATGTCTACGTTAACAAACCATTTCAAATGGCAAATGCTGGTTCTGTCACATCGAAAAGACCAGCGTTGTCAGTACCTGTGCGAACTACGTCGGAACCGATAAAATACACAAAAATAATTTTGTCGCGTGGATCTGCGAAAAAATTAGAACCACAAACAACTAGTGCAAATGTTCTTTCAACAATTGGTAGCTTACCTAATGAAATATCGGTAAGGAAGGTGGAGCAACCCTCCGCTGCTGTCGATGGAATTGATATCGACATTGAAAATACGCTATTGGCAAGTACGATAGTAAAACCTGATTATATGAAAGCACAATTGGATGATTTCAATAACCGAGATAAATTTGATGCAACTTCAAATGTGATTAAAGTAGAAACTGGAAAAAGGGCTCGAAGTGATGATTCTGATCCTGATTGCGATCCAGATAACAGTGCTAAGGTTTCCAAGATGTCTGAAGATTTTTAAAAATGATTGTTTATCAAGACAATGTTATGTTTTTGTTGATTTTTGTTGTGTATCATTTATTCAAGAACACAACATTTAGGCAACAAGTTGAACTATTTAATAATAATTTTTGTTTAAATTTGATATTGTACATAATCTTATACGAATAAATCATAAGTTAACTGTAAATAGTTGAAAGTCTCTAAAAAATAAAAGTTTTTTGATAGTTTTGAGAAATTTTTACTTTACCTATACCGGGTGACTGGCCGCCAATGTGAACATAGGAAAATAACATGGGAAATTGATTTTTTTTTAATTCCTGCTTCCCATTATAACGGATTAGAATGAAAAGAGTATCAATTTAAAGAGGTTTATTTTCCGCATCTAAAAACACCAGCACTTGATGGTTTGTTCTTTGATCATTGTTAAAAACTCGAAATAAAATGACAAAATAGCACTTTTAAATAGAGACGCTTTGTTTAAAATTCATTGCAATTGTTTTTGTTTGAAAACTAATTTTAAATGCAAGACAGTTCAACCATCCAAAGAAGGTCTGATTTTTTAAAAATCGCTTATTTCCATCAAGTGTTTGGTATCTTTAGACGCGGAAAATAAAACTCTTTCAATTGATACCTTTTTCATTCTTTTCCGTTCTGATGGGAAGCAGGAATTAAAGAGAAATTGATTTTCTATGTTCACATCGGCGGCCGGTCACCCGGTATAGAATGGGTGAATATTGTAATTGGAAAATTCTTTTTATCCAGAATTTGACGAATTTTCATTTCTTGAGGTCCCATTAGTTGAAAGAGACCAAATATCAAGAAATGTCTGTGGGTCTGTTACAACTTTTCCTAGAACATTTCTGAAAAATATTTGCCCTGTATTGTGTAAAATGTTTGTTTCTCGCTTCTGCAGCTTCTTCAGATAAGTGGCAGTATTACATGTGAAATGACACTTGGTGCATGCAGGGACTTGCTTACGGGTAGTGATTGCAATACCGGACCAAAATTGCAATACCGGTATTCGGTATTAATTTGCATAAAAAAAAAAAAATTCAACTATAGAAGATCAAAAAGTATATACCTTATAGTCTGATTTTTTTAAGAAACCGATGGAAATTTTGTACTCCACGTGAACTACGTGAATTTTAACCAATGAAATTGCTTTAAATTAAATTCAAAGCAATTTCATTGGTTAACATTCCACGTGGAGTACAAAATTTCTATCGGTTTCTTAAAAATATCAGACTATAGTGCAAGGAGTTGTTATTATTTAGGGCAAAATAATCAGAAATCTTAGATTTCTTATGTGGTCCACAAGAACTGGAACTTATATTTGAATTTGAAGAAAGTTCTTTTCTTTTTAATACGTTAATATCATGGTTTTCAAATGTGTATGCAAACCACTGGTGCTTCAACCAACAACTTTAATAATTTTTAAGCATTTTTTTACATTTGCCAAGATTATCGTTTTCGTTATTATCTGCTGATTTTTTGTGTTCCTTAATATTCTGTTTGTTTACTTTGGAAATAATGTTGAATCTTATAATTAGAGAACGGATTTATATGCATAACAGACCGGTCTTGAGGTAATACCCCATAAACAATAGAAAACGTTTATTAGCGCTAATAAATTTTTCTTAACCAATTGTTTATGGGGTCTTACCTCAAGACCGGTTTGCTATACATATAAATCCGTTCTCTACTTATATTATTATAATTTACTAGGGGGGCTTCGCCCCCCTGGCCGCTATCGCGGCCCAACCCCCAGGGCCGCTTAGCGGCCCTAATAACTTCTAGTTAAAAAACTTATTTCCATACAACATTTTTTATGTTGCTTTCACTTTGAATTTGTATTCCATCCTTCGCTCGACATCTTGATACTGCTACATATAACTGTCCATGACTAAACAAAGGCCTATCGATGTATTGTTATGATTATTCTTGCTTTAAGAATTATCACCCCAAAAAAGCCCCTAAAACTAACGTTTTATCGGAGTAGAGTTTTTCTCTTGCTCAGAGTCAGTGGATTCAGTAGACGAAATAAGAGGGCAATTCGTTGTAGAGTTAAGGGATATCAAAAGTTGCACTTAACAACCCCTAATTGAACCCTATAAAGCCCCAATAGTAAAAAAAAATCAATAGTAAAAATTAAGGGATGTCAAAAGTTGTTATGACTACCCCTATTTAGCCCCACTTACGGCGCCTAACAATCAATTAAAAGAGACGAAATGAAAAGGCAGTAATTTATAGCAGACATCAGTTATTTAATAGAAATTAAATCATTAGTTAAAATTTGCATCAAATTAATCTAGACAAATAATTTTATCTGAAACCAATGTGTTATTTCATGTGTAATAATTAAAACATCCAAATTACATTTAAATCCTCGATTTTAGGAACTAAATTTGGATATTTCATTATTGGTGTAGTCATGTAAACAAATTATAATTATCAAATTCAATAAAGTCCTTTAATCAATCTAAAATCAACACAAATCGTTGATTCACAATTTAGATTAATTAAAAATAGAAAACAAATTTTGTACCTTGTTGCACGTTAATAACCTTCCATTAAACTCCGTGTGTTGCCGGATGCATGTGTCGAAACTCCTGCCAGTAGTCGCCAGCTGCTTCAACCTGTCTAAAGCTGTGAATGTTCCACACGTCTGCCGGTATTCCAAATACAAATACGTCACCAAATGTGAAGTTGATTTCCGATTCGCCACGTTCACGATACACAACTTTCATCAATTACTCGAATTTCGTAAATTTATTTACTTCCGTTTAATTAAGTAAATTAATGCTTTGGTCTTTTTGTACCAAAGAACCGCAATTGAGTTCCTTAATTGGGATTTTATCGAGAAATTTACACACTTTCTCAATCGACGTCTTCCCAAGAACTCCACGTGCACTCAGCTTGAGTTTCACCAAGGAACTCTTCTCCGCTTGGAGGTCACTTAGGAACTCCTCTCTACTTGAGCTTCACCCGGGAACTGCTGTGTTTCTGTTCCTTTTCCAAAATTTGATTTTGTGGTGGGAATCTTGTTGCTGGTAACTAAAATGGTCTTTCTAGCAGGTAACACAACGTTGTTAATTGCTCGCGCACCAAACTGATATTAACACTTTATTTGAAGGAATCTGTTGTTGTTTTTAAAATTAAAATCACTTACAGGATGTTACAAAAATTTTGTATTCCACAAATAAATTCAAGATTGTGTTTTATGTGTAATAACTCGTTACATGTGATGGTTTTTTTTGTTTTTGATGCAAATTCCACTTTCTTGTCAGTCACATCAACTGACTACTGAATTAAAAATTAAATAAAATCAAATTACTCTCTTATTTGCTTGCTGTCACTCTTAATTGATCAAAATACCACAACAGTATATACCAACTTTGTTAAAGCTCTGCTAGCATAACAACAGATCCTATTTTAAGTTTTGATTTGTGTACCGGAAAACCAGGGAAATTCAATGAATTTAATTATTCGACTTCATATTCCAACCAACCATATTCTGTTTGATCGACCCCTCGATTTTTAGGTATATCTTGACTTAAGTAGGTATGAATCTCGCCCGAACATCATCATTGTGGCAGGCTAATATAATTCTGTAGGAGAGATCGGCATTAGAAGCAATTGAATTGCTGTAAATGACTTGAATTATACGGTACAGGACAACTCGGCACCGGGGAAACTCAGCTCCGGGATAACTTGGCACCAGTTAAAAACTTTTAAAAAATGTATGAGGATCATTATTAAAAGGTAGATCCCGGTCGAGGCTAGGTTAGTGTTAGTGTTAGGAAACGACTTTTTTTTAAAAGAGAAGGTCACCTCGGATTTTTAAGACCATTTCCGTCGCAAAGTCACGTATGATAACTTCGGTAGCGTTTGTTCCGGAAAGTGAATTATAAAAAGATATATAATTTCTTTAATATAATAAATTTTTTATATTTTAATTTTTTTTAAGTTTTTCAACTGGTGCCGAGTCCGCTCCAGAGCCATTTTTGCAGCACTAAACTCCTTAAAAACATCCCCTTAGGGCAGGGGTGGCGAACCTTTATGTATCAACGTGCCATTTTTTCTAAAGAAATGTTTAATGAGGCCATAGACGTGCCATCAAATAATTAAATATAATATTTAATAGTGTATTTTTTGATCGGTGGCGTGCCCAAAATATTGTGTCGCGTGCCATCAATGGCACGCGTGCCATAGGTTCGCCATCCCTGCCTTAGGGCCTTCCAACTCGGCAAATTGTGCTACTGGGAATGGGGTGAATCTCGCATTTTTTTTCGGTACCGGACCATATTATGTCACATATTCAAATATTCTTTATTAGTAATTAATCTACCTTTTAATGACTTTCTCTTTTAAAAAACAAGTCGTTTCCTAACACTAACCTAGCCTCGACCGACCACTAACCTAACTCCTACCTTTTAATAATGATCCTCATATATTTTTTTTAAGTTTTTCAACTGGTGCCAAGTTAGCCCGGAACTGAGTTTCCCCGGTGCCGAGTTATGCCGGTGCCGAGTTTTCCCGGTGCCGAGTTATGCCGGTGCCGAGTTTTCTCGGTGCCGAGTTGTCCGTGTCCCTGAATTATATTTGTAGATTTCCAGCTATTCGGTACTTTCAATAATATAATGCTGCTTGGCCAAATTGATGTTGACTTTAAAGTATAATTGACTATCTCCACAGGTGAAGCGTATTTTATAACAGGTAAAACTTGACGAAAGTCACCACCGAAAATAACAAATTTGCCACCAAACGGATTTTTGCATTTACATAAATCTTTCAATCTTTGTGTTTTTGCGTCGCATGGTTTTGTTGCCTTGCTTTTGCTATTGCTTTTGCTTTGCTTTGCTGTGCTTTGCTGTGCTTTGCTTTGCTGTGCTTTGCTTTGCTTTGCTTTGCTTTGCTTTGCTTTGCTTTGCTTTGCTTTGCTTTGCTTTGCTTTGCTTTGCTTTGCTTTGCTTTGCTTTGCTTTGCTTTGCTTTGCTTTGCTTTGCTTTGCTTTGCTTTGCTTTGCTTTGCTTTGCTTTGCTTTGCTTTGCTTTGCTTTGCTTTGCTTTGCTTTGCTTTGCTTTGCTTTGCTTTGCTTTGCTTTGCTTTGATTCGTCCGTTGATGTGATTATAATGTTGATTTGGTGTCGTCCAATAGCTGTTCTCAGCGTTGCATAAAAACGTTGCATAAAAACGTTGCATATTTTTCTTATCTTTTTATATATATAGAGTAGATAATATAATATTTATATTTATTTTTAATAATACCCAGGTTAATACCTAACCAATAAAAAACGTCTGATGGATACCAACACGCGCTTTCCATTGGTTAGTTACCATTTAGTACTAAATTTTATGCAAAATTTAACGTCGTGTTATACGGGCTTTACCGAATACCAACTTCAAAATTATTTAAAATAACAAAAAATTAAATACCGAAAAACCGGTATTACACATTCAGAAATACCGGTATTTCGGTATCGCAAAATAGCCGAAAATACCGGTTTTCGGTATTCCGGTATACCGGTATTGCAATCACTACTTACGGGGGCAATATTTTCCTCAAATATTTTAGGAAATTGGAAAAAAGTTGGCAAAATCACTCAAAATTTGATCAAGTTGTCAAAAGCTGCTAAATATATAATAGGAAAAATAGACAATTGTGTCTGGTATTGCATCTGCAGATACTTGTTGGACTTGTCCTGTCGGCCAGGGCTTACAAGCGTTGATACTTCCAAGCGGACGATAGAAACGTACGTTGTTTTCACCACGATTTTGTTAAGTGCTTGTAATGCGTGGACAAGTATATTTTTGTACCTTAGCGTGTGAAACAACGGTACATCTCTCGTGTGGTGTTTTTATCTTTTGTTCGTAAACATCTGGAACTAGGAGAGGCTCTTCAATGCGCCATTTACTACGCAGTTTTTGGTGTACAAGTTGTGCAACAATTTTGGACTCCTACGGTTATTGTTGTTTTGAATGACGAGTGGGAAATTCCTTCGTTATGTGGATAGTCCAATCTTGCTAACATCCCAGCATTACCTCTCACTGGTCCAGCTACAAATCTGCAAGCAGTGTTTTAGTGTCACCAACGCCGATCAAGTGCTACTGCATAAAATTATATAACAAGTGCTCTACATTTTCATCTTTTAAGCCGCACGTTGGACAGTGATTGGAGATGAACACCTGTCACCATGATATTGTAAACGTAAATAAAGCGTTGGAGTAAGTAAATTTTATCATTTCCAATTCGTTTGAATCGACGTGATATTCAGGCTTTTGTACGTCAGTTTGAGTTTTACTTATTGCCTTTACCATTGTTCTCGGTGACGACGACTTGGATAATTTTTTGTTTGGATGATGAGATGGTCCCTCCTTACTGTGTCTATGTTTTGTCTATGAAAATTGTAAATTTCTTTCTGTTCCAATATTGTAAAAGCAGAGAAGTATTATGATTGACTAGAAATTTGGATCATTCAGATCAAGGAGAGGCTTCTTGTGATTACTGTGTATAGAAGTTTAAGATGGTACAAACCGAAAGAAATATTTCTTGCAATTTAGGACAACACATTCAAAGATTAATCTCTTAAATAACTAATTAACAAAAGATAATTGGATATATTTCTCTATATAAGTAAAGAAATTCATTAAGACATTTTTATAAAATAAAATTGTGGTAAAAGCTTTAGCAAAAACGCAAATCAAATAAAAAAAAATGAATTTTCAACAATTATTCAATGGCGAATATGGTCAAACGAGCCCCCTAATGGAATTAGCTGGTCATATACAACCAATGATCTTATATATTACTACCAAGAAAGAGTAAGTGGATTAAATAAATTTTGACGAAGTGCAGAATACAACCGAATGACCTGAACCGAATTTCAAACACAGCCGTTGCTTTCATCTAGGGTTTTACAAAAGCAACCTTTACAGCCTGAGATTCTTATTCCGTTTACCTTGAAAAAGTATTCATATCTGACTTCTCTTACTGTTGTGTGTTTAATCGGCCTTTTGCGGATTACGTCTGTTATCTTTCATGTTTATAAGGTTAGCTACAAATGCCACCCTTTTATCGTGAGAACCCAGAAACCAATCCCCTGGCTCTTGCTGTATCCTCGAATGTTCCACATGTAATGGCATTCACAGTTTTCAGGTTCTCGAACGTTTAGAAGGAGTAGTTGCAGGAAATATCTCTCACGATCCAAAGGGCTAACGCTGTACATCCGAGAAATTGTCGTGTCGAAACGACACACTCGTTTTTGCCATTTTCCATTAAACGTGACTTTCTTGTCCTTGAAAGGCCTTTGAAAAAGTTTGAAAGGCAACATTCTGCTGATGAGGTAAATGAACTGCCAATCTTTCAATGTGATGGCTTTGAGAGTGAAATTTAAATCCAAGATTCGCCAAGCCGCTTCCAGAACCGTCACCATTCTACCTAATGGTTGAATAGAACTTCTTGGATTTAAATTGCCGTTTCTCCGCCTATATAGGTACGTGGCTAAAAAAAAAACTTCAAGCTATGTCAGTCAGACCCTGATACAAGAGAGCTTTTCTCTACACAGAAGTCGAAGAATCATATCGATTCGTTAATGGAAAATGGCAAAAACGAGCGAGTCGTTTCGACACGACAATTTCTCAAGTCCATTTCCCCAGCCCCCCCCCCCCATTTCGATTTTTGGCAATTTTTTTGTCATTCGTTTGTGCATTCAAAATTTTTGTTTGTGCAATCACCGTTGATTGGAACAATACCACAAGAACCACATCTTACAGTCTTCAAAATACGTGTTAATAACTTGTTGCAATGACTCCAGATCTTTGTTCGGTAAATTGGCAAGTACAGTTTCTTGTGGCCGGCTATTTTCCCAATTGCATGAACTACATTTTCGTATTTCCGTATAACAGGGATATTTTTTGAACAATTTTGTAAACAATAAATTTGCGGCACAACTTGAATCTATTGTTATAGATTCTCCAAGCATCTGTGAACGTTCTTGATCGAATATTTCCAAAAGAATTTCCGCTCTTTTTCGATAACATTGGACAGTAATTCCATCTCGTATGCCATTTTGGATTAATTGATAATAATTTGCCAATTAATTGAATTTGCCTCTATTTCCGGCCTGTTCGACATTTCAGGAAGTTTTGAAATTTTGAATTCACAATATTCATGGACTCGGTTATACTTTCTAAATGAATTTGAAGAAATTCATCAATCCTTATAGGTAATGATTTATGCTGAAAGAAAACATGCTTTCGGAAGACGTCGATGATTCGGTAATATTTCCATAATTGAATATTGGTACCATCACAGCAGACCACAACGGCAAGAGTTTGCACAACGCAAGTAACTTTTTAGCAATAGAGGAGAAGGTAGTAATATGGAACCGCCTATTGTTTTTTTTTCGATTAACTCTACAATTTAGTTTAAAAAACGAAAAGTAATGATATGTACTGAATCCTACACTTACTAATACTAATAACCTATCACATTATGAAGATTCAAAGTAATAAAACAGATATTTTTCTAAAAAAAACGTTTAATTTAAAATATGAAAATTGACAGGGTATTTTTTTTATGCCTTTAATATGGGACACAGGTGTCTTTAATATGGGACACAGGTGTCTTTAATATGAAACCGGGGGAAATATAATATAAAAATTAAATTACAAATTTAAAAAATCCCCAACCCAAAAAAACTCTAAAATTAAACCTCTAAAAAGTAAAACAATAATTAAATCGATCTAACCGTCGCACACTGGGCTGAAAAATGATGTAAAAATTTATTTTCCAATTAATGTTTATATAAAAAATTTTTTTAGTTGGTAATATTAAAAAAATCGCACATTACAATCGCAAAATTCGTTATGTTCTGGTGGATTGTTTTGCGTTTAAATGCTTATGAATATTAAATATGATTATATTAAACAGATGATACTCATAGCAATGCGTTTATTTTAAAATTTATAGGTAAAATAACGATTTTAGGGTTTATCTTAACTTGAACTTTTCGAGCGTTCTATAAAATTGTGAACTTTAAAATTTAGACCTGCGTTACTGTTACCTAAACATCTATATCGTGTATCAATTTCTCGCTGGAATGTTTGCCTATAAGGAAGATATTGTCATTTCAAGTTTTAATCTCTTAATTTTATGTACCAAATCCGCTCATTTTCGCTAAAATATGAAAGCTTTCATGCTTCAGAATCCATTGATCCGTATATACGATGAGATAATATGCCTATAAAGGTTTTGAAAATCGAGAAAATATAAATAAAAAAGGAAATAGAATAGAGAATTAGAAAAAAAGCAAATCAAATCAAGATGAATTATAATTTAAGAACAAATTATGATCTTTATTTATTACTTAAAAGCTCCCCTGACACACATCTTGATGATTACAAGAAACTTTTTGAAATGGTTACTTCCAGACTTGATATCAATTTTTGTGAATCAGAACTGAATACTTTAAAAACTAGTATTAGAATGCTTTGTTTGAAGCTGCGTAGGAAGTGGAAACAGTCCAACCGTACTGAAAAAATTTTTTTGGAGAACAATAATTCATGGTTGCATTCTGAGTTTAATTGGCCTCATTGTATAAGACTGAAAATTAAAGATATGGTAGAAAAGACCGAATTTATTCAATATAAGGATACGCAGGAGCTCATGTGTTCTACAATCAGGAGTATGTACAACAATGGACTTAACGATGTTGCAAGGATTTTAGAACATTTACAAGAAAATCCTGAATTTGTTATAAAAATAAGAAAAATTCTTGATGATAAATTTAAACCTGTCGTGTACTCGAAAGAGTACTCGAAAGAGTAGAGAAACCCGATCTAGAAAGTTTTGCAGGGAAGCATCCAACGAAGATATTTTACATAATATGCTAATATCTTCAGATCCTTTTATATCAAGTATTCGGCCATTTCAGAAAAGACAAACAAAAAATCTTTTACCCGAAACTTTGGAATTACTGGAATTAACTCCAGAAATTGAATTAACAGACGCTACTGAAAGCGATACAAATTAATAATTATGTAGCTACTAATAATTTATTTTCATATATTAATAAAAATTAATTTAAATTAGTTTAAATCAAATATAAATTTGTTTAGGTGGGTTCTGGTAACAAAACTAATTTTAAATTTTCGCTGATAGGTAACTCTTTTACGCTATGTATAATCAATGCAACAATAATAAATTATTATAGTATTTTCTAACTATAATTGGTTAGTTTTTAATACGTGATAGTAAATTAATTGATATATTTTAATAATTTACTAATCTAATTCCTTTTACGTGTTACAAATATATTTGATATACATTTATATTTTCATTTTTTTCATATTTTTATGATGAAAATGAGCGGATTTGGTACATAAAATTAAGAGATTAAAACTTGAAATGACAATATCTTCCTTATAGGCAAACATTCCAGCGAGAAATTGATACACGATATAGATGTTTAGGTAACAGTAACGCAGGTCTAAATTTTAAAGTTCACAATTTTATAGAACGCTCGAAAAGTTCAAGTTAAGATAAACCCTAAAATCGTTATTTTACCTATAAATTTTAAAATAAACGCATTGCTATGAGTATCATCTGTTTAATATAATCATATTTAATATTCATAAGCATTTAAACGCAAAACAATCCACCAGAACATAACGAATTTTGCGATTGTAATGTGCGATTTTTTTAATATTACCAACTAAAAAAATTTTTTATATAAACATTAATTGGAAAATAAATTTTTACATCATTTTTCAGCCCAGTGTGCGTCGCGTCGTCGTGTCGGGGGACCGACGGGATTTACACAGAACGATTTGATATTGTTAATATATTTGCTTAACGGCCCCCGACACGACGACGCGACGGTTAGATCGATTTAATTATTGTTTTACTTTTTAGAGGTTTAATTTTAGAGTTTTTTTGGGTTGGGGGTTTTTTAAATTTGCAATTTAATTTTTATTTAGTGCTTTTTAAAGTTTATATATTACTCCCACCTATTATGTAAATAAATTTTTATTTTTCGATGTTCAATATAATATATTAATTTTTACTCCACCCTGTATATAAAATAATGGTTTGAACTTTAAATTTTAAATGTAAATGTCAAATAATGAATGTAGTGCATGCGCACTAGATGCGGCTTACTGGGAATTGTTTTATATGTTTATATGTTTATATATTACTCCCACCTATTATGTAAATAAATTTTTATTTTTCGATGTTCAATATAATATATTAATTTTTACTCCACCCTGTATATAAAATAATGGTTTGAACTTTAAATTTTAAATGTAAATGTCAAATAATGAATGTAGTGCATGCGCACTAGATGCGGCTTACTGGGAATTCCTCGTTTATGTGGGGTATAAAAAATTATATTCTTTCTTTTCTAATTTTCCGGCCAACTTTTTTAATTTTTCTCTCCGTAAGAACCATCCTTGGACTATGGAGAACATTTAAAAAAAAATTAGCCAAATTGGTGAATCCGTTTGGGAGATACGTGTCCTCAAACAAAGAGCGCACACACACACACATACACACGTTAAACTTATAACTCCCCTCTTTTTGACTCGTGTCTAGAGACAGTATATTTTGTTTTTGATCCTGAATCCTTACGCATGCGCATTTGTTTCTTTTTTGTACTTAAGAAAATCAAATGTAATTTTGACAGCTGTCAAATTTTGTCAAAGTAGTACGTTTATTATTTAAATTATTTCCTTCTATAATAATAGACCGTAAACGGTAATACTACTAATTGTTTAGTAGTTTCAGTGTGAAATTTGTGATTACAAACGTAAATAAAAGGACAATTATTAAAAAAATCACTTTAGAACTCATACAGGCGAAAAGCCGTCTTTAAATTACCACATTTAAATTACTATTTCCCTCTACAATAAACTGGCGTTCATAATAATTAATTTTAATTAAATTTTAAACTTCCCTAATGTGCACATTTTTTTATTGTCACAAATTATATACTTAAAAACGGCTTTTCGCCTGTATGAGTTTTAAAGTGATTTTTTTAATAATTATCCTTTTATTTACATTTGTAATCCCAAATTTCACACTGAAACTACTAAACAATTAGTAGTATTACCGTTTACGGTCTATTATTATAGAAGGAAATAATTTAAATAATAAACGTACTACTTTGACAAAATTTTACAGCTGTCAAAATTACATTTGATTTTCTTAAGTACCAAAAAGAAACAAATGCGCATGCGTAAGGATTCAGGATCAAAAACAAAATATACTGTCTCTAGACACGAGTCTCTTTTTGGGTCGGGGGTTAAAAAATAAATGAGTTCATAGATGTATCCAATCTTTGTGTTTGGATACAATGACTAACCTTAACTGAAAAAAATATTCTAAATGTTCTAATTTTATGTGTTTTAATGCCTACAGTAGTTGGCCTTCACGCCTTGCCCTCGTAAAATGCTCATACATTTTTTAACATAAAATTCAACATATTTTTCTTACGAATTCAATTTATTTATTCATAATTGGATATATTGTCGTGATGCACAGCTCAATAACACCCCTAATTATAGTCAGGGATGAAACCTCGCTTAAGGAGAAGATCTATACTGTCAAACATCACATTTTGGTTTTTTCGGTCTCATTTCTACAATTTCCTTTTTTTTGCGTTCAAATTTTGTAAGAAAGTATAAAACTATAAACGCTATTGAGCTACGTTTGATTTTTTGTTTTTTAAATTTTTTTAATATTTATTTTTCGAATTAGCTGTTTATTGCTTCGTGGCCCCAAACATCATGACTTTATAAGTCACCCATAAATTTTTTAATTAAATCTAATTTATATTAACAACATGGTATGCAAAAACATGTTAACATTTTTTAAATTTATTTGTCATTGAATTATGCTGCCTCGCAGATTTGAGCGGCATTGTTAAGAACTATGCATCTGTATGATGTTTTCAACACAACATAAGTTTACCGTTGCGTATAATTTTTTGACCACGTCGCTTCGGTCGGACCGAAGCCAGAGCAGGTATAGGATTACCAATTCATTCATAGCTTTTCACTTTTACATTATTTGAGAACAAACGACTTTAATGCAGGCGGTGCAGAATTGAAAAGTCGCTCATAAAAGTTTTTTTTAGTAACCATTATCATTTTCACCCATAACAACTTCCCAATTTTCCATAGTTAAAATAGAAATAAAGAAAGAAAGAATACTTATATTTTTAATCCTTTAATTTGCTGTTCACTCTTTAGCGACAAACCCAATGTTAAACTTTAACTTACATAATATACAAAATAAACAATAATTGTGCCAAAGGGTAGAATGTAAAAAATCATAGAAAGTCGAGCACATATTATTTCTGAGAATAGTTCAACAATAACATAAACGAGGACAAAATGAGTTCATTTCAAGAAGGCACTTTAGATTTTTATGGCCTAAGGTAAGTGTCAATAAATATATCATAAATCGTTCATCACTCTTAATTATTATTTTTTTATAAAGTTTCCTAATCCTAAAATTGTTCAACCTATAAGAAGTTTTTTTGGTACATACGTTTGAATTATTAAGTGATAAAAATGCAAGAATTTGCATAAAAATTCAATTCAATTAATTTTTTTATTAAGAACAAAAATAATCAAGTAAGCTACTAAGCTCTAGCTATTTAGGTGGAGTAAAATGTACAGTTCCGAGTTGTTCGGATTTGGGATGACCCAAATCTGATTCATTTAAATGTTCAAAATTTACGCACATCACTACAAAGCAAAGGCAGTAATATGCAGGCGTAAGACTGACAAAGGCACTACATGCGTTCTTCAGCCCTGTAACTTAACGGGTTATTACGTAAGTTTCATAAATTTACCATGTCCGAAATACATACAATAACATAATTATTCCAGCCGTGTTAAAAGTATAGTATAATAATTGAATTCTCGAAACTTACGATACGACATGGCGTACACATGCTAAATAGTAAATAGGGGCAAATCGTTACAAATTACATGTAATAAATTGACTTTTCGTAAATTAAGGACAATTAGGGGTCCTAACATTGGCATTTGTAAGTTTTCTCAGAAAAGATATATACAAAAACAGAAAAAAAATTAAACATGATGGCTTTGAAATCCCAACAAACCTCAAATTGCAACCAAGATCTCAAAGAGCAACTCGACATATCTGCAGTGGACACCACGAGAAAAACACATTTGAATATCTTTGATTTTATAGATATTGATAATAGATTATATTATAGATAAAGATAATAAGATAATAAATAATAATAATCAAGTAAATAATATGTCGTTTTCAATCGCAAGTTCTACGTATTACCCACCCACAAATTCTACTGCTTGTTACCTGCACTCGCTACCTAGCTATTTAGGTCACTAGTCCCATAAATTACTATAAAAGTTACTAAAATCCATAATTAATTTATTGTTTACTATTTTGTTATTTATAATTTATAAATTTGAAATTTTACCTACCTATGATATTTCTTTTTAATGTGGAGTGAATTACATTTAACTTATAAAACTGTTTTCTTGATGCAGTACTTGTTATAAATAAATTATTTTTGATATGATATAATATACTACTCTTTATTATTCCACTCCACAAAAAAAAAATAATTAACTTTTGCAATTTTTGTATAATATAGAATAATGATCTTTATTTTATACTAAAGAATATATTGTATCTGTGAATTTAACACTTGCAATATCGTTATTATAAATGAAAATGATACCATGTTATCGTTACAAATTACATGTAATAAATTGACTTTCCTAAATTAAGCCAACAAAGCAACAAACCTCAAATTGTCAAAGAAAACCGTGCGCGACAAGAGCAAGAACAACAAACTATTCTTATATTTTTTTTTCTCTATCTCGCTTTGCTACTGGGAGTTTTTGTTACCACTTGGTAAAAGCAAAAAATTGTGTAGAGAATTTCATTTTTTCAAGAAACAAAAAGAGCCATTTCATAATAGAATAGAGCCCATTTCAGAAGAAAATTGTAAAAAAAACATCGGTAAAAGATATTTTGTTTGTTGTGTATTTCCTTTTACAAACCAAAGGAAACGGTCAGTGCTTGGTTATTAAAACCACAAAACGTAAAATTGTCTTCAAGTCACAAAACTCTATTGTCGTTCAGTTTGTTACCACAAATTCTTCCGGTGCGACAAGAGCAAGAAGAACAACAAACTATTCTTATCTTTTTTTATCTCTATCTCGCTTTGCTACTTGAAAAAAGTATCAAGAGTTCTGCAATCAAAGAACATAATTATTACGTGAGGTGGCGCTGTCTATCATTAAGAAGATGTCATAAACGAAGAGGCAAGGGGAAAGAATTTCAAATTTTAAAAAGTCACGTGGTGATGCTTCGCCTTAATGTGTACACTCGAACAATAGAGGTCCGGCTAGCTTTAAGTCAGGTTCACATATCTGAGGCCACAATATCTGCAGGTTGTAGGTTTCGGCGATATTAAGCAAATCAATAGGCACAATAAATCATAAAGTAATTTATTCAAATGACTCAAAAACAAATGTGAAGCAAATTTGGACGTCCTTGACACAATCGTCAAGCGATATTCAATAAGTGTATCTGATGTGTAGAAACATCCAATAAAGAGTATCATTTATGTACAACACTTTAGCTATACTTTTATTAGATGTTCCATAAATGTGCAATAGTGTAACATCAATAAAGAAAATTTTACAACAATGGTGTTTTTATAAAATAATGTTCAATTTCTTACTCATGAAAATCTTGTTGTTGATACTTATTACGAAGCACCCAGTACATCAGACCGTACACCGCTACTCAACATTCACTTGACATAATGACGTCCAGTTGGTAAAAACGGTAGCGAATTAACATCTGTGTTGATCCAGAAGCCTTTCCATTTATCCAAATAAATAGTGAAGTGAACGTGTGGAAATCGTCCAGTGTAGTGTTCAAACCTCGAATGTCGGTTTAAACAAATCTTTCCAACTTCTTAACCAAATCGGAACCATAAAACATCTGGCAGGAAAAATTAACCTCCAAATTCCACATGTGGTTCTTTTAAACCACCAATATTAACGAATATCTACTTGTTCGGTACGTACAATGAAATTTGATTTGTGTAATAGTACAAATCATCGAAATTAAACTTCTAAATGTAATTTCAGATACGAAATTATCCAAAAAGCAAAATGGCATCAATAGAGTCGAATATTGCTTGCGCCCACAAAGTGCACGTAAAAACGTTGATTTACGAAAATAATACGTTTCAAAAATAACTCACGCTTATCTCCTATCGCTGGTATAATGGTTTTTGTGACTACAAAAACTCCCAAAATTGGTCTTATTGGGTAAAATTGCGAGGTAATATTCGCAACCCCATGAAATGCATCGTCTTCATCAACGGTCGGCGTGCGGCGTAAGACCAAGCCTCGCCGCAAAATTGGCTTCATAGTTCAAAATACCATCATAATAAAACAAAAATTAGCAATAAAATCGTAAGTATTCGCCACATTTTTACCGCCACAATTTAAATTATCACTTTTCACTTTCAGATAAACATTACATTCTACATGAGTTAAACACCACAAATTCTCAAGAAATATAGCAGTCTTTAAGAAATATCAAATTTGTATTGTTTTGTGTGTTGGAAGTAACAAAACAATCGCTTCCGTCATCTCAAAATTGCTTCAAAATTAAATGTTTACAATCGACAAAATTCAAATTTAACCAAAATTACAATTTGCTCATTTGATCGACTTTTTCACACTTCAATATTTTAAAATTTCTTATTTATTTATTATCAAAAGTTAATTGCTATGGGTAAATGCGGTTCCATAATAAAAGCAACTTCATTTTTAATTATTTTCAAATTTACTTCAAAATTATTTAAAATCAACTGAGCTTACCATCACTGTAGTCTAAAACAATCTTTTATACTTCGATTTAATTCTTTCTTTAACTGAAAATGTTTATTTAACACAAATAAAACGATCACAACTTATACACGCACAAATCAAAGAAACTGTGGGTAAACTAAAACTTGTTAGACGAGCCCTATAAACAAGTGTGGGTACACTGTTTCAGTTTACTTCACCCTTTTAGTATCGCTTAACATTTATTTTGTGATTTTTGGGCAGGGGGAATGAATAGGTTCATTGTAATTAGGGTGGTCCATATTAAATGCTGCTTCCATATTAACCTTCTCCTCTACCTGCATGATGGTGAGTATTGCAAATTATCCCGATCCACAGTATTTTGTTCACATTTAGCTTCCTCAAGACAAATGTTATAACTTTTTTTGTACTTCTTCAAAAATACTTGTGCACGGAGCTATATCTTCATCATTAATCGCACAGTCTTCTAGATTTCCACTATCATCTTCATTATATGCCATTTTGAAGTTTTCAAATTCTTCATCATTCAAATGAGTATGTGAAGAAATTTTCTTCTTTAAATAGTTTTTCGCAAGACGTGGGATCATTGTCTAATTTCAACCCTTCAGTTTCACTAAAAGCTGTCGAGAAAATGCACCATAATAACTGTTTCGTTTCGTCGAAATCCGTACATGAAATAATCAATCCTACCGATTTCATATAAAAATTTTTGAATCGTGGAGAAGCAGTTTTGAATTCATTCCACTTACTTACCAAACTCATCGTATGGTTAAAATCAAGCGTAATCAATAATCATACAATTTGGAATTTCAGTGCTTTGTACTTCCTTCCGTAATAAAGCTGAACACACTTCCAAGTACTTATACAAAGTACTATTATTATATTGTGTAAACGTATTCACGACAGCCATGATTAATTAATGCCTTTGACTGATCCACGACAACTATTTTTGGTAAAGGAATATCGTTAGTAAGCCATTCGCTAAGCCACCCTCTTATAGCAATATTGCTATGTCGTTCAGACAGCATATCGTCGGTTTAAAGGTAAAACTCACTAAGTGACAATTTTGAAAAAAATGAGTTTTTTACATTAAGTGCATCAGGAGACCATATTCTATAAGGACTATAAGAATAAAAAATCATTCAGTGCGTTGAAAGGTAATGTTCGAAGTATTTTATTGTGAAAAATCATTAAGTACTGATTTCAAGACAACATCTGAGAGGTAAAATTCACTAGTCATATTGTTACTGCTGGAATGAATTGAACGGAAAACGAGGTAGCAATGAAGTTGGCTCAATTTTACTCAAGTACATTGAGCAATTGCCATCTTATGTAACTGAATTGTCTTTGTTCCGATACAACAAGTGGAGGCCAAAATAGAAACCAGCAAGTGGCTGCTGCTTTGCTGTATGCCGTGAAATATACTCACATGAAAATGATTGAACACAAGTTTTTAGAATCTGGCCATTCACACATGGAGTGCGATTCCATGCATTCGGCCATCGAAAACGCAATAGAACTGCTTTTACGATGATTGACTGGATTCAAATATTTAAGGAAGCTTAGGTCTAAAAGGAAACAAAGTCAAAAATCTAAAAATAATAAAACGAAAGCTAATGACCCATACAAAGTTTTTGAAATGAAATTTGCCAACTTCAAGGACCTACAAACGCTTGCCTCTATAACAATAAAAAATAGAAACATAGAGGTGAATGGCAATACAGTTTCATGGCTAAAAATAAAATGCCTAAAATTTTACAAAAGTTTCCCAGAGACAATATTTTATAGGTATGACCATTGTTCAGAATATAAAAAAATTTTTCTTCCGGTTTATAAAGTAAAACTTTAATTAGAGAAATTACTTATTGCCAACCAAATGATGGATTATCTAAACTAATCTGTCCATCATCAGTCATTTATACACCTATTTGAAATTATTTTTCAACATATTATTCAGTAGACTAGAATTGCAATTTAGACACTATGCCGGTTGTTGCTCGGAGATTTACAAATATTGATTTGTTGAATAATTCGCGAACGGTGAATGTATAAACGAAAACAATGATTGCACAAACGATGCACAAATGAAAGATACACAAAAAATGTCAAAAATCAAAATAGGGGGGGGGGATGGAGAAATTATCGCAGAATTTTCAATTAACGATATTTCGCGAACGGTGATTGCACAACGAAAAAAATGTTTGCACAAACGTACACAAACGATTGACCCCAAAAAAATGTCAAAAATCGAAATGGGGGGGGGGGGCTGGAGAAATGTTCGCGGAATTTTCAATTAACGATATTTCGCGAACGGTGATTGCACAATGAAAAAATGTTTGCACAAACGATTGACCCCAAAAATATGTCAAAAATCCAAATGGGGGGGGGGGCTGGAGAAATGTTCGCGGAATTTTCAATTAACGATATTTCGCGAACGGTGATTACACAAACGAAAATTTTGAATGCACAAACGAATGACACAAAAAAAAATGCCAAAAATCGAAATGGGGAAATGCATTTTCCCCACAGCCCCCCAAACTTCTTTCTTAAATAATTCGAGAACGGTGATTGCACAAACGAAAAAAATGTTTGCACAAACGAATGACACAAAAAAATTGCCAAAAATCGAAATAGGGGGGGGGGCTGGGGAAATGAACCTCAATTTCTCGGATGTACAGCGTGTTAGCCCTTTGGATCGTGAGAGATATTTCCTGCGACTACTCTCCTTCTAAACGTTCGAGGGCCAACATTGTTTGAGAACCTAAAAACTTTGAATGACATTACACTTTACAGGAGGAACATTCGAGGATACAGCAAGAACCAGATGATTGCTTGAAAACCATGAGGAATGATGTCGAGATGTTTTGAAAAATAAAACCAAAACCATAAATACAAAAATCTTGTAAAAGTTATAAACTTAACAATTTTACTTCTATTTATTATTATCTCCCTCTAGGGCAGCGATTTCCAAACTGGGAGGCGCGAAACTTCGTTGTTCGAAATTGCGCGAAGTTTCGTTCTTATTTTGTTATTTTATTAATTTAAGGGGGGCGTAGTAACATACAGTTTAGAAACTACTAGACCAGAGATGAGCAACCTTTTTTTGCCACGGGCCACTTACAAATTAAAAAATGTTGTGCAGGCCGCATGCAGGGTAAGGGGGGGGGGTCAAAAATATTGTTTTTCTTGAGAGCAAGTGAGTGTTTATAAAATTATTATAAAAAATAAGTTTTGGTCGATACAATTCGTTTTCAAATTTAGAAATAGTGCCTAATTTTCATTACAATGATATATTTATGGAAAATATTGCAATGATATTCACCCTTAAATGAATAATCATCCCACAAAAGCCCCCTAAAACTAACGTTTCGCCGAAGATGGGTTTTTCTCTTCCTCAGAGTCGATAGGTTCGACGAACGAAATAAAAGGGTGTAAATTCGTGATAAGGATAATTTATTATCTGAACGTAAAAATTTTTCATAGACAGTTTGCATCAAATTTTATGAGGACAATAATTTGTCTCAAACCACAAGTGTTCTAGTGTAATGGCTCAGACATGCACGCAATATTTAATGTTTTAAATTTTTAACACTGTACGTGTAAATCTGTCCATTCATGTAATAGGTGTAATTTTATAAAATAACAAATACAATTTTTAATCAATAAACTCACTATTAAATGGTAAATTTTTATTGAAGTCAGTGCGTTGCCGGATCCATGTGGCCAAACTCTCGTCAGCAGTCGCCAGCTGTTCCAATCTATCAAACGTTCCTCACAGCAGCCAGCATTCCAAAAACCAGCCAATTCTCCAACAACCCAATTCGTCAGAAACACACAATCGCACACTTTTTATAAATCGTAATTAACAATTACGCGAAGATTCGATTTCCGCTAATTATTCACTTTTTTGTGAATCCGCGAAATTACACTTCTCTGACCCTCGGATCAAAAAGAAGTTTTTGGAGTTCTTCCTTCTTTGAGGAGCAGCAAAGAACTCTTCTCCGCTTGAGTTTCAGCGGGGAACTGGCGTGTTCCCTCTTTGAGTTTCACCAAGAGACTCCTCTCTCCTTGAGCTTCACTAAGAGACTGGCTTCATTCCCGCTTGCTGGCTTTTCTGTCTCTCTCCCAGTTTTCGAAATTGGATTTTTATGGTGGGGATCGACATTTTTGATCACTAATATCACACTTATTTATAGGTAACATGGCGTTTATAATTGTTTGTTCACTAAATTATTATTTCACAAGAAACTGTTGTCATTTCAAAAGTTTAATAACGTTCACAGAGTGTTGTAAAATATTTGTTTCACATAAATCATTTTAAATCTGTATGGTTTTTTGTGTAATTTGTTACATCCAGTGGTTTATCATTAATTTGATGCAAAAGTCTATTTTTATCAGTCAAATTAACTGATTATTGAATTTAATTAAAGAATTTTCAATTTATCACCTTAATAATTCATTTAGATTACTTAACTATTGAAATATCACAACAATATATTATCAATTTAAACAATTACCAACTTAAAAATCTTTACGAAAAAGTATGGCGGGCCGCATGCGGCCCGCAGGTTGCTCACCCCTGTACTAGACCCTACCCCGTAGGCAATAAAAATTGTATTATTATATTTTAACCCTACACTGCTCGATTTTTTATTTCTACTAAAAAATAATATGACATCTGTGTTTTAAGTCATAGAATGATGGAAAAATATTTAAAAAAATATTGGACGGCTCCTTTGTCTGTTTTTTGAAATTTTGTTAATTTAACTCAAACATACAAATTTATTATATTTTATTTCAGAAAAAACACTTTATAACGATAAGACTAAATATGCACAAACATACACTCGCGCCATTATGTGATAGCAACCAACTAAATTTGTTGAGTATGGTTATCATTCTGATGCCAGTCTAATTATCTTAACATTATAATATAGCTGGTACCTTACAGATACGATACACACCGATTTTAGCATACTATTATTTGAACATTATATTTTTTAATGCATCGATTTCTAATATGTCTCATATATTATGATACAATGAGCAGTGTAGGGTTAATAAATAATAATTGTACGAATTAAGTTTATTTAACATTTATTTTTGCCCTCGAAGACTTGATTGTACAAAAATGAATATTATAATAGGCAATTTTAATTATTATATTAGGCAAATTTAATTATTACATTTTTTAACAAATTCCTTATTTAAAAGTTTTTGAAACATTGGTTTATCGAAAATGCTAACCTCTTTTACTAGATTTTCATTTTCTTGATTATTTATTGTATCTGTACTCTCAGAACTCTTCCTGCTTTTTTCGTTGGAACTTTTATTTTCTTCTGAACTTTTATGTTTTGGGTGGTTTCGTAGTTGTAGGTCTGGGTGGCTTTGTAGTTGTAGTCTTGGGTGATTTTGTTGTTTTTGTGAGTTTTGTTGTTATGCTAGTTTGTGTACATGGTACTAGTAGAATTGGTGGTAGGTTTAGATGGATTAGGTTGTAGGCCTAGTGTGCCAAGGTCACGTCGGCCTAGTATGCCAAGGTTTTGTAGGCTTAGTATACCAAGTTCTCGTAGGTCTAGTATACCAAGTTCTCGTAGGCCTAGTATACCAAGTTCTCGTTGGCCTAGTATACCAAGTTCTCGTTGGCCTAGTATACCAAGTTCTCGTAGGCCTAGTATACCAAGTTCTAGTAGGCCTAGTATACCAAGTTCTCGTAGGTCTAGTATACCAAGTTCTCGTAGTCTGCTTGGTAGTTTTAGTTGGTCTGGTAGGTCTAGTTGGCCAGGTAGGTCTAGTTGGCCAAATAGGTTTAGTAGTCCAAGTAGGTCGAGTCGTCTTGGTAGGTCGAGTGGTCCTGGTAGGTCTAGTCGGCCAGGTAGGTCTAGTCGGCCAAGTAGGTTTAGTTGGCCAAGTAGGTTTAGTAGTCGAAGTAGGTCGAGTCGGCCTGGTAGGTATAGTTGGATTTATAGACGTTGTTAGTTCAGTTGTAGGCCACGAATTTTCAGTCGAAGGAAGTTCTTCGGTATTTTCGGTAGAAACCCAAGGTGTGGTTTCTTCAGTTGTCGACTTTTCAGTGGTAGAAGGCTTAGTAGTAACCCAAGGTGTTGTTTCTTCAGTTGTTGACTTTTCAGTGGTAGGAGGCTCAGTAGTAACCCAAGGTGTGGTTCCTTCAGTAGTAGTAGTACCTTTAGGAGTAGTTACAATTTCTGTAGTTATTAGGGTTGAAGTGGTGAAATTGTTTGAAGGTTCTGACGTTACTGTAATCGTGGTAGGATTATCAGTAGTTGTGAGATAACTTCTACAATTTACTTCATAGTCCCAATCACATACTTGCAAATATCTGTTGTAGAAAGTTCCCGGTGCACAATCTAATAAAATTCTGTTGCCATGGCTACATTTATAAAATTTAGAACAAACTGTTTCATGGGGTAAATGTACTGTGTGATCAATTGGATCTGGATATGGGCATTCTGTTGGAATTTCACCTGCAATTAAACCAATAAATTTTGTGAATTGGTAAAAAGAAGGAAGAAAATCACCTCGCACTTTAACCGTGATGATGAAGGCAATACCAAGTAGCAATATTAAAGTCACATCTATAAAAATCAAAATGTTGTTCTATTTCGTCATTAAATTATTAAAAAAATTGGCTTACCTTTCATTATAAACTAAGTTGTTAAGATGGTATCAAGGAAAATTACAAACTAGCTACTGACCACTTTTAAAATTTGGAGGGCTTTTAAAGTGATTTTCAATTTTATCAATTAATTTTAAAGTGCTAATCTAGATCAAATGATTTCGCAAAATGTTAAGGGTTAGTTATCAGTGATCGATTGGTTGATTATTTACTTGTTTTTAATTATTTTATAAATAACCTTTGACGTCCTAAAATGGGCTTTACTGGCAAGAAGGAATTCATTGTCACGGTATTCTGATAAGAGGTATCAGAGTCTATTTTTCAATAAGTTTTATTTAATTTTTTAATATTTTTGTAACCTTTTGGTAATTTTCCATTCCTGTTTATTTTATCATATAAAATAACAAATATTTAGTATATTGTCAAACCATTTTTGATCCAAATAAACAGCTTATTTTTCCTTCAAACTTTAAAAATCCATCCATCCATATCACCACCTTAAGTATAAAGTAGTTAAAGTAAGAAAGAGACGGTCATTGCCTTGCAGCTATACTCTGTTTACCCAACAGATGCACCAAGGCTCCTCCCCAAAAATTTAAGCCAATGAGCGCATCAACCAGTTTTACACGCAAAAAATTTCTACATCAAAATTCAAATGATTATATGGGTAAACAGAGTATAACACAGTTGGATGTGAATGCGGGGTACCGGGTTCAAACCCGGGAAGAGTCAAACTTTCTTATGGCCAAGTCTCCGTGCTTCGGAGGGCACGTTAAAGCCGGCGGTACCCCTGAGTTGACGAATTGCCACCGTTAACAAAAAACAGGGCTACAGGCACATCTGAATGCTAGTGCTAGCCTAGCAAGCTGATGATTTGATGTAAAACAACTATAGTCCAAAATCGATCTGCGCACTACTCACCAACCCGTCTGGCCAGCGTGGTGAGTTATGGCCAAAAAACCTCCATAATATGGAGAGGCTTATGTCCAGCAGTGGGCGGAAAAGGCTGATAAAGATCAGAAGAAAAGAATTTATTTGACGCTTAAATAATTAAATTTTAGAAAAGTAAAGGCAATTTTACTTTTTATACCGCCCGTAGCGGCAGATAAAGTCTTTTGAACAATTTTGCATGTGCATTATAACTATAATAACTAGGGTATTTATTATTTTCTCGTTTTAAATGCATATTTATATGAATAGTAATAAAGCAATTCCCCGTTGGTAAAGAATGGAGGTATACTAAAAATTCTATAGCTAAAAGAAAAACATTTATATTGTTAGAAAGAAATCAAGCGTGGAAAACAATGGACGAATTAAAAGCGCAAAATTGCAAGACGATCGAAAAATTCGAATCTACAAATCCAATCGTATCGGAAGATTTATGGGAACATTTTGCTATACCATGAGATCACATGTCTCATATTCTAATTTTTTTAATGTGAAAAGGAAGGAAATGCAGGAACACATAATTTTAGCTTGCAATATTTTTGTGGATGCGGGCACGAGAAATCAAAACATATGTACCATCAAAGGCATTCAAAATTATTGCGAAGAAAGTGATTGACAAGTATCCTGAATAATTTGAAGATATGGATGATGATGGCATGATGGCAATAGTTTCATAGTAGATTTAAAAGCTTGGTGGATCGTAACAATTAATTAAATCGATCACACTTAAGAAAACAAAATAATTTGGAAATGGAGGTTGTCATCCTAAAGGTTTAGGAGTGTATACCGACCAAACACATAAACAAACAATTTTTATATTTTATATATTTGGATTTATTTTTGCAAGTTTCTTATTCAATGTAAAATTATTATCTATATAACCGTTTCTTGGGATATTGGAAAATAATTAGAACAACAGAAGTCGCTAACCGGCGAAAATTATTATGTAAATTATTTGTTTAGATTAGATTAGATAACACTTTATTAAAACAAAACAGTTATAACAATACAATAATTGACAAACTTTCGTTAAAAAAGTTAAAGAAATTTTATCACTTAACACTTAAGAGGATAAACAACGCTGCAGCTGGAAGATGTAATAAGTGGTCATAGGTAATTAAAGTAGATTATAGGCGGTTCAGCGGCCTTCGGCCGCCTTCACCCCCTCTAAATACCGGATGTGGCTGTTCAGCCTTCGGCCTCCCTCGTTAATCCATTTATGCTCGTCACCACTAATTTGATGGTAGATGATAAAATCCCTTTTGGATAGGATTTCCATAAGTAAATCAATCAGTAGTTTATGGTTTTTATTAAATCAAACATATAAATAGATAATAATCTATCAATGACTTATGTATCTACTTACAAATCTGCAAGTGCTTTGTAATTTAGTTTTAAATAGAAAATAAAATCGACATATTCCAGATAAAAAATCGTAACTTACCATAGCTCTACATTTTGTTCATAGTGAAAAGGGTAAATCAAGGTTGTTAATGGATGGCCATTTATTATATTACAAAAACAAAAAAGTAAACAACGTAGTATATTGGAATTGTCAATTGTACCAAAAATTTAAATGTAATGCTCGAGTGGGAGGAATGTAACTCAAGGTGACAATGTTTTAAGAAGTAACCTAGTTCACTACCATGTCGCTGATGCGGCTACCCGGGAAAGTTCAAAAGTGATTAATGTTATACGTGAAAATGCCAAAACAAACCAAGACGAGCCACATGTTTTCATTTCCAAAGCATCGGAGGGAATAAGCCAGGCAGCGTCTGCTACCCTACCACCAATATCGAGCATCAAAAGATCCATCTGAAATGTTGTATGTATAAATGTAGAATGAAACATGAAAGCATTCTCCCCTTACCTCTTCATCGTCAGGACATAGTTTTTCCAGAAGCGTATACCAAAACAAAAGGTGGTGAGGAATTTTTGTTATATGATTCAGGGCCCACCAAAAGAAGATTTTTAATTAATTTCTAACAGAGCAAATCTGGAACTATTAGGTAGATCGGCTCACTGATACGCACATGCTACAGAAAACTGTACCTCATATGTTTTACCAACTTTACACCATTCATGGAATATCCAAAAACAATTTCATTCCGTTAGTATTTCTCTCTAAATATTCGATGAAGGTTTTGGGATCGCAGCTTCGAAACTCAGATTGGAAGTGAATACCTAATATAATGGAGTTTTATTGAGGGATTGAGGCGATCCACAGGAAGCAAAGCTTAAATGAAATTGTAATCCAGCAACAATTATTTGATTGTTTCAACTTACGATTTTGATACCTATTTTTACCCTATTTTTTGGCGAATTTTCTTTCGGTGAATTTTCCTAGCCCATTAAGCAAACAATATTTTTAAAGATTCTATTAAAGAATCACATTCAAATGTTTTCTGGTTCTCAATATACACAGCTAAACTTTTTTCAATTTTTATTAAGTTCGGAGCTGCAGATGGCATTAATACATTGAAGTTTTTAACCAAGAAATTTAAGTCCTCTTTGGGTTACACTTAATGTTTTATAACATCGCTTGCCTATTTTCATGCAAGATACGCATTTACGAAGCTCTTGATAGGAAGGGTATTCTTTTAATAATTCATTGAGTAAATAATGAGCAGTACAATTCGAATCTACTGCAACACGTTCTCCTAGCCTTGATTGACTTTTGAATAACTCTGAAAGAATGATGCCCTTCTTTCGATAACATTGTGTAGTAATTCCATCGCGAGGGGCATTTTTCATCATTTCAAAATTTCTGTGTAGTGTATTCTGACGCGAAAAACATTTAATTTCTTAAATAAACTGAGATTTAAAAATCTGTTTTCAATAGGTAATTCCAATATTTAGAATTTTCTACATAACACCAGACTTTTAAAAGAATAAAGAAATGTGAATGGTAAAGTTTACGTGGGTTAATGGAGGGATAGTTAACGAAATTTTTTGAAAAATGGGAGAAATATTAGTATTAAAATAATGACAGACGGAAGTGGCAAATCTACGGGTTTCGGATTCGTAACTTATAAACATTTCGATTCAGTCAAAGTACCGTCAGTGGAGCTCAACGGGAAGAAAAATTTACTTGGTGCATTAAATATGTTGAAAGGCAAGAGCATATTTGGAAAAATTCGTCGATGAGGAACACTTACGTCAAATGTTTCAACCGTTTGGAACCGTTGTTTCTGCAACGAAGCTGAGGAAGCTATTTATCACTAATAGGCAATGAAGATGTTGCTGAAGCTAAACCTGACGAATGTCGAGAGATCCTGGATAGTGTTGCGGAACTTCTGAAGAAAACTGGCATGGCGAAGTAGAAAAATTCTCAAAAAACCGTCGCAAATGAATAAAAACATCTTATTATCTAGGTACGGATCCAAAATTTTTGATTATTATTAAATGGAAACAATTGTAATCTTAAAGCAGTTACCATTGGAAACACTACCTACAGTATCATCAAAACCTGCACATTCGACTCAATTTTTCACATTTTATATTCGAGCTACATGGCGAGTAATTATTACTTAAATTTTGTTGATTCGCATTCACACGATTCAATTTTTTTCGAAATGATGAAAAATGCTCCTCGCGATGGAATTACTGCACAATGTTATAGAAAGAAAGGCATAATTCTTTCAGAGTTATTCAAAAGTCAATCAAGGCTAGGAGAACATGTTGCAGTAGATTCGAATTGTACTGCTCATTATTTACTCAATGAATTATTAAAAGAATACCCTTCCTATCAAGAGCTTCGTAAATGCATATCTTGCATGAAAATAGGCAAGCGATGTTATAAAACATTAAGTGTAAACTCAGCAGCACAAAATTTGCAATTTTTACAGAACACTTTAAATTATAATGTGGAAAATTATTTAAAACTAGCTGGAGAGCCCGTCCACGGACGGGTAGGATAGCACTTCTAAAACTTTACCATCATCTTCATTTCCAATTTTGATATTTTCTTTTTCGAACAATAATAATTGAACCTATAATGCTTTGTATTTGAATAGGCAGAAAAACATCGAGCCTTGCGGGTAATTTTTCATGCTGAAAAACTATATTTTTTAGATCTTCGAACATGCTTTCCGATAGGTACCATAACTTCATTCGTTTTGCAGGTCAATGAGTTCCACTTGTAAGGAAACAGGAACTTGCTCGATATCGAAAGAAATAATTCCTGTGACTTTTTACATTTTTTTCTGTTCCTTCTTGAAATCTTCGAAACGGTTATTAAATTCGTCTGCAATCATTTTAACTTCATTTGAATATTGTGAAAAAGTAAACAATTTTGATTTTGCGTTTTCAATTGTCAATTTCTGTATAAAACTTGCCATTGTATCGTACGTATCTGTAATTTAATTTATCTTTTCCTTGCAGTGTAATGTTGAGATTATTCAGATGGTCAGTAATATCAACGAAAAATATTAAATGTTGTGTACACGCTGGATTCTTATAAGTTGATATATCCTCATCTTTCATTTCCAAAAACAATATAATTTCTTCTAAAAGTAAATAAAAACTCTTCAAAACTTTGTGGTAAGATAACCGCACCGGACTTCTGTGTAAAAAGGAAGCCCTTTAAATTTCGAACTATATCCTTAAGAAACTCTGTAAATTGACGATGCGATTTAGTCCTCTGGATCGAAAAGAATTAAAGTTTTAGTGACGGTCTTAAGTATATTGTCAATTTCCAATAATTTTGAACACAACTTGCTGATGAATGACTTCAAATTTTCTTTATTTGGATATATATCCTTCAACCTTTTTGTCGATCTTGTCACAAATCCTTTATATTTCCCCACCATTGCCGCTGCGCCATCAGTTGTCACAGTAATGAGCCTGTCCAAAGGTAATTTGCAATTTTCCAAAGTGCCAAAAATATCTTCACCTGTGGTGGTTTCGTCCATGGACACCATTTCTAAAAACTCTTCGGTTATTTTCATCACAATCACGAAAGAACACACTAACTTGTGGGACATCTTGAATGTCTGTAGTTTCATCATTTGTAATTTAAAACCACAGGACTTTTATAGATTATTAGATCTTAATATGCGCAATGATTTTCTTTACGATAAAATAACAGTACACAAAAAACACACACAACTGTAGTTGATCAAACTTAATTTATATAGGCAGTTCCTCACAAAGTTTCTCAGTTGGTAGAACTTCCAATTTTTGAATCACTCTGTATAATACCGTTGTGATCGATGAACTTGATACAGCAGCGGTTCTCAACCTTTTTACGACGCGACCTCCAAATTTTCTTGCTTATTTTCTGCGACCCCAACAATGTCAGCAATCAAAAATAGTCATAAATTACTTTTAAAATTTATATTAAAAAAATATACATAATTATCTAAAAAAAAAAAACACAAATACTCAACTTGTACTTTTTTTTACTTATTAATGACTTCCTTGATCTTGATGGTTTGATACGAGTTTATCAATCCTATATTCAATTGTTTGAGCTAGGGAAATCCCAAGTGCAGGTTCAAACTTCAAGTCGATTTCTTGCCTTGTTTTTAGTTATGCATAAAGCTGAAAATCCTGCTTCGCATAAATAGGTCGTCAACAATTTTAATGCTTTATCAGCAAGATCAGAATATTCTCCCTCTAAGTATATCCAAAAATAATTCAAACCCCTTATGCAGAAGTTGTAAAGTTTGATCCGACGAAAGTTCCAGTAACTTCTCATTCACATTGCTTTAGAATAGTAACATTTTCGAATTGTTTTTAAGGAAGGGATTGACAACCCACATGTTATCTGTTGGAATATCTTTATTATTTGGGAATTATTTGGGAAATAATCGTAAAATTTAGTTTTTAGTTTCTCTAAATGTTTTCTCACGACCGACGCAACATATTATATCTTGTTGGCAGCGGCGGTTCTAGCAAGATTTTTAGGTGGTGCGAGATCTCATTTTGGCGCCCCCCCCCCGGACAGTAAAAAGAAACTTAAAAAAAAAATTTAAATATTTGTTTGAAAGGTTTATTTAAAAAAAAAAAAATGTAAACAAATTAAAAAATAAAAGATTAACTACAAAGCCACTTTCCTCGCGTTTGCGCTTGCAAATTTCTTTATTAACTCAGAATAATCCAAGGCCTGGCCAATACTATTTTCTATGGATAAAATAGCTAGATTTGACAGTCTCTCCTGACTAGGGTTGCCATCTCTAAAATCTGGCAACCAGGACAAGAAGCGTGAAAACCCCGGACTTTGGAAGTTAGAACCCGGACATGCCAACAGTGTTTTTCTTTAAGTTGCTCAGCAAAATAAAAAATAGTTTTAATAAATCAACTTTTTATTTTTTTTCATACAATTTTAAACTAAATTAAAAGCTTTTAAAAAAGTAAAGGCGGTGAATGTGGAATACCATTTCATTAAAAATTTGTAATAACCAAGCTAATAAATATATGGGACTATAGTTTCGCTGAAAGGCTCTTAGAACTATACTTTACACGTTATTTATCTGTATTTGACATTTAAGTAACACAAATTTCAGAAAAAAATTATTTTCTTCTTTGTTAACATTTTGAAGAGTTGAGAAAATGGTATGATAATGTGGAATACCCGGGTATGTTAATATGGAATAGGGAATAAATGTGTAGTAGGAGTTTGTGTAAAAATGAAGTAATTTACAAAGTATGAAAATTATATATTTGTTCATTCGAAAATAAAGAAATTTAGAAAATATAGTATTATGTCTTAAACTATGGACAAAAATCGCAAATATATACGTCGATGTTGCTGCTTCCTCCCCCACGTTCTTCATGGGCCCAACCCTCACAATAGACGCACTGGACCCAAATATCTCCTCTTTCTTCCTTTTGGGAGTCATCTACAAAATAATATCAATTTATGGTTAGGAAAGTTTCATAAATAAACACAAAGTTTTATAAAGAGGTCGCGAATGTGGAATATTCCACCTTAGCGGACCCACTGGGTGAACATAATTAAATTTGCACTATTCTTTTAAGGTAATCTATCGTAAGTTTTAAATATCTATCACCATCATGCATCTATGTGAGACACGTGAACAAGTTTTTAGGTATTAATATTAAAAATTGTGAACACAATCAATAAATTATCACTCACCTTCAGAAACTTCGATATTTCTGCAACCACTTTTTATTTTTTTTAAGGTTATGTTATTTAAAGGAACTCTGCAAGTTATATGCAACCGTTAGATGGATCGAGGGAATGTATTGTTACCTCCAGAATGTCGATGTCGCTTATAGATTGATAAATAACCTGGTATTCCACATTACCAACCCTATTCCACGTTCACCGACTTTACTCTAATATTAAAAAATACAATTATTACAAATAAAATAAAAGCAAACGTTTGCAGAATTTTATTAACAAAAATTAGAATCATCAATAAAATTCTTAAAGATTGAATTTTTACGTGCCAGCAAATTTTTCATACGTGCCACCTCTGGCACGCGTGCCATAGGTTTGCCATCCCTGTACTATGGTCTCCTACGGAACAACTGAAGACTAGGTTACAAGAGACTGGGAATATTAAAGATGGAAGCACGGGCTGAATTGCAGTTTGCCATGCAACTGTTCTCAATCCACAAGACCACTTTGCCTAACTATATGCAGGGCCGGATTTAGCTAGTCTAGCGCCCCAGGCTAATAACTTCAGGCGCCTATTGTATTTACTCAGATTAAACTACAATTTAGATAGGTAGGTACCTACATTTCAAAAATTAAAATAAACGACGAAGTATTTTTTTCTAAATGTATTCTTCACATTATTATAGTGTAAGTACATAGTCGGTGCAATTTTCTAAGGAAAGTTGTTATTGATAACAACTGAATTAAGTTGTTACGTGAAGGGTTAGTTGTTATGACTGAATTTGGTATTTTCTAAAATTCAAAGTTGTTAAACTTAACGACTCGTTGTTATTTTTTATCGCTATCATAGCAACTACTAAATTGTGGTGTTTTACGGTAACAACGATGGCTTTTCTCGATATTTTATTGTATGGACATGTTTTAAATATTATTGAAGAGCAAGAACAAAGGTAATTATTGTATTTTTTTTGAGGGATTATAGTAATCCTTTTGAAATTCCTGAAATACGATTTAAGAAAATATTCAGATTAAGCAGAGAACTTGCTTTTCCCTTTTTCGGCAATTAGATCCGATCTTACCGAGACCATCTATATCAAGGCTGGCCAATAGATTTTCCGGGTGGGCAAAATTTCATAGACTGTGGCGGCGCCGCGCCGGGCCAAATACCATATTCATACAAAGGTTTTATATAGGCCCGGCCCGAAGCAGTGCCATCGCGCGCCGCGCCGGCTAGCTGGACGACCGAAGTTCGGGCGGGCAAATTCAAATGTCTTGGCGGGCCACTTCGTGGCCCGCGGGCCTGGGATTGGCCAGCCTTCATCTATATCGACGTTTATTCACGATCACTTGAAAGTATACAAATTTCTTTGCTTATATAATAGGTAGATAAGTCATTTATAAACCTAATTTTTGTTAGGTATTACTTACTCTAAATTTTTATGGATATGGATCGTATCAAGGTGTAGTTGGGGAAGACTTTAATTTTCCTTGCAGTCAACCGACGTGTGCAACATAATAGAATTAATCACTAACGCAATTACTACAACATTTGTCAGCAAATAAAATAAAATTTCCCACTACTCAGGAAGAAATCAGAAGGACTCAGGAAAGGTACATAGTACATTTAATATTAAATTCTTTTTGTTGTCAGTCTGAAAAAGGAAAAACTATATCTATAGGTTTTTCAACAAGTTTGGTTTTCCAAACGAAATTGGATATATTGATGGTACCCATGTAAGTCCTCCTATTGAACATGAACTGTATCTTGCAGCTATATTATAACAGAAAAGGGTACACCAGTATCAATGTGTTAATTGTAAGAATGTATTTCATTTTTCAAATTACTAGTTATAATTTATACTTTTCTTTGTGTTGTACTTGTAACAGATTTGTGATACAGATTTAAAAATTACTGCAATAAATGTTAGGTACCCAGGATCAACACATGATTCTGCTATCTGGCAAATGAGTAACATACAGCAATTTTATATAACTATCTAGGACTGCTTTTTGCATTGCAAGATAAGTAAACACCTCACAACACATCAAGCTACAGTTTAACTGCTTATCCGTTTCCATTTGTCAACTCTCTTGCGAGACTTGGTCATGGTCCATGAGCTTTTTTTGTTTTCTTCACACGTGACGAGGAGCTGGCCCATCAACCCGACCCCCCAACCTGGATGACCAGAGAGACGGCCAGAATAAAGTTCTTACTTCACCCGGATTCGAACCGGGCATTTAGCGTTCATAGTCAACTCGCGTGACCATTATGCTCCGACCGTCTCTTACAGCAATTTTTAAGAACAAAATATTTTTCTGGTGAATTAAATGGAAAATGCAGCACCAGAAACTCCCGAAGGACTTTACACAAAACTCCATTGTTTAGTAAGAAACACAATAGAAAGATTGAATGGAGTACTTAAAGATAGATTTCGTTGTCTTTTGAGGCATCGTTGCCTGCATTATTTACCACCAAAAGCGGGAAAATTATATATGCATGTTCGGTGTTGCATAATATGTGTTTAGATATTGTTTAGAACACAATTTAGAAGTACTTGAAGATGAACTTGATATAGAAGATGATGAACATCATGAAATCGAAGAAGAGGATGATGAAAATGCAGATAATGGAAATATTTTACTAATAGCCCGGAGATTAAGGATCACTTTATAATACAAAGAAACTTTATATCATGATGTAATTCATACAATATTTATCTACTTATTGGATTTTATTTTATATTATTTTATTAGATTATTAATTGCCGTAACTATAATAGGCACTTGCATACTTACTTCTTACATATTATTATCACAGAGATGGGTATACAGTCAGGACCTATGGGATCGAGTTTTGTCAAGGATTTGGTAAGTAAAGTTGTATTTTCATTAAACCAGTACGGATCTGATGATATCAGTGGCACGTGTAAAAACGTCCTAAGATTGAAACATATGTAATCCGTTAAGGGGGCAGATCAATAGGGTCTGAGCTTGTGTCAAGTCCAATTCAAAAACTAATAATCGTAGAAAGCTGAAATTTTCAGAATATACGTAAAATATGATTTTACTTAACATAAGCTATTTTTTATTTAAAAAAAATTAATATAAAAAAAATTTTCTAGCCGTTTTCAATAAAATGCATTTTAGTTATAAATATACAATAGCTTACGTTAAGTAAAATCATATTTTAAGTATTGAAGTGAGAAAAAGTCAATCAAATGGGCAAATAATGATTTTGGTTAAATTTAAATTTTGTCGTTTATAGACATTTTATTTTGAAGCTATTTTTGAGATGACGAAAGCGATTGTATTGTTACTTCCAACACACAAAACAATACAAACTTGGTTTTTCTTAAAGACTGATATTTCTTGCGTATTTGTAGTGTTATCTAAAATGTGAAAATTTATAATTTAAATTTTTGGCGGTAAAAGTGGCGCATACTTGCAAAGTTTGTTGAAGTTTTATTGTTGTTATGATGGTAATTTGAACTGTGAAGCCAATTTGCGGCGAGGCGTGGGTCTTACGCCGAACGTTGAGGCAGGCGACCGCTGCTGAGTGAATTTCGTGGGGTTGCGAAGATTACCTCGCAATTTTACCCAAGAAGGCCATTTTTGGGAGTTTTTGTGGTCACAGGAACCATTATTCCAGTGATAGGAAATAAGCGTGAGTTAATTTTGAAACGTTTTATTTTCATGAACCAGCATTTTGCGTACATTTTGTGGGCGCAAGCAATATTCGACTTTATTGGATGCCATATTGCTTTTGGATGATTTCGCATCTGAAATTACTTTTATAAGTTTAATTTTGATGATTTGTATGATTACACAAATCAAATTTAATTGTACGTACCGAACAAGTAGATGTTTCGCTAATTTTGATGGTTTAAAAGAATCACATCTGGAACTTGGAGGTTACAATTTTCCGGCCAGATGTTAATAGTTCCAATTTAATTAAGAAGTTGGAAAGATTTGTTTAAACCGATATTCAAGGTTTGAACCTTACACTGGACGATTTCTACACGTTTACTTCACTGTTTGTTTGGATAAACAAAGAATTTTCTGGATCGACGCAGATGTTATTTTGCTACCGTTTTATCAACTGGACACCGATTAAGAAGTAGATGTTGAGCAGTGGCGTACGGTCCGATGTACAGAGTGCTTCACAATAAGCATCAACTACGAAATTTGTATGAGTAAGAGATTGAACATTATTTATAAAAACACCATTGTTACAAATTTTCTTTATTAATGTCACACATTTCACATTTATGGAACATTCAATAAAAGTATAGCTGAGGTGTTGTACATAAATGATACGATTTATTGAATGTTTCTACACATTAAACACTTATTTGAGTATCGCATGACGATTGTGTCAGGGGCGTCCAAAATTGCTTCAATTTTTATTTTGGGTCATTTGAATAAATTGATTTATGATTTATCGTTGCCTATTGATTTGCTTTAATCTCGCCGATACCCATAACCTGAGATATTGTGGCCTCGTATATGCAAACTTGACTTAAAGCTAGCTGGGACTATTTTGTTGAAGTGGACCACATTGGGCGAGGTTTCACCGCTGACCATAAGTAGGGGTGTCATTGAGCCGTGGAACACGACAGTATATTCTGAAAATTTCAGCTTTCTACGATTATTCGTTTTTGAGTTGAACTTGACACAAGAAATGAAGTAATATACTGTTGTGATATTTCAATATTTAAGTAATCTAAATGAATTATTAAGGTGATAAATTGAAAATTCTTTAATTAAATTCAATAATCAGTTAATTTGATTGATAAAAATAGACTTTTGCATCAAATTAATGATAAACCACTGGATGTAACAAATTACACAAAAAACCACACAAATTTGAAGTGAATTATGTAAAACAAGTATTTTGCAACATCTTGTGTATGATTTTTAATTTTTAAAACAACCGCAGTTTTCTATAAAAGTGTAAAATGAAAATAAAAATTCAGTGAACAAACAATTATAAACACCATGTTACCAGTAAATAAGTGCGACATTGGTGATCAAGAATATCGAACCCCACCACAGAATCCAAATTTTGAAAACTAGGAGAGGGACAGAACGGCCAACAAGCCGGAATGAAGCCAGTCTCTTGGTGAAACTCAAAGAGGGAACACGCCAGTTCCCCGCTGAAACTCAAGCGGAGAAGAGTTCTTTGCTGCTCCTCAAAGAAGGAAGAACTCCAAAAACTTCTTTTTGATCCGAGGGTCAGAGAAGTGTAATTTCGCGGATTCACAAAGAAGTGAATAATTCGCGGAAATCGAATCTTCGCGTAATTGCTTATTACAATTTAAAATAAGTGTGCGATTGTGTAATTCTGACGAATTAAGTTGTTGGAGAATTTACTGGTTTTTGGAATATTGGCTGCCGTGTGGAACTTTTGGTGGATTGGAATAGATTGGAACAGCTGGCGACTGCTGACGAGAATTTGGCCACATGGATCCGGCAACGCACTGACTTCAATAAAAATTTACCATTAATAGTGAGTTTATTGATTAAAAATTGTATTTGTTATTTTATAAAATTACACCCATTACATGAATGGACAGATTTACACGTACAGTGTTAAAAATTTAAAACGTTAAATATTGCGTGCATGTCTGAGCCATTACATCAGAACACTTGTGGTTTGAGACAAACTTATTGTCCTCATAAAATTTGATGCAAACTGTCTATGAAAAATTTTTACGTTCAGATAATAAATTATCCTTATCACGAATTTACACCCTTTTATTTCGTTCGTCGAACCTATCGACTCTGAGGAAGAGAAAAACCCATCTTCGGCGAAACGTTAGTTTTAGGGGGCTTTTGTGGGATGATTATTCATTAAAGGGTGAATATCATTGCAATACATACAAATTTTAACCAATCAGAAGTAAATCTCAATAAAACATACCAATGAAATATCATAAAATAACTAGTGACATCTGTTGAATTTTATTATTTATTCCTATTTATCTAGGACCTTAAGGTGTCTTTTGATTTTATAATTTTTTCTTGCTAATTTTTTCAATTAACTTCGTATCCCTTAGACGGACCTGTTTGTTCCTATTTTTGTGTGATGATATGTAAGAAGTAAACTCGGATCTATAATTATATCATTAATGACCGCATTCTCAACTATAATTTTTCTAATTATTTTAATGGATGGTCAACTAAAACGTTTTGTAGATTTTTGTATTTTTGTATAATTCTTATATTTTAAATTCAAATTTTTTCAAATATTATTTTTATCAATTTCTTCCGGAGGTTGGCAAAACTGCAAGATTAATTGCCGTAACTATAATAGGCACTTGCTTACTTCTTACATATTATTATCTTTATCACAGAGATGGGTATACAGTCAGGACCTATGGGATCGAGTTTTGTCAAGGATTTGGTAAGTAAAGTTGTATTTTCATTAAACCAGTACGGATCTGATGATATCAGTGGCACGTGTAAAAACGTCCTAAGATTGAAACATATGTAATCCGTTAACAAGCTTATAGTCCAAGTTGGTGATCTTTAAGGGCCAGTTGTATAAAAGAGGGTTAACTCGGGGATCAGCTGATCCTGGTTCAAGAGCTGACCCAGGATCGCCGCAAGGTAGATAGATTACAAATAAACCTATCAAGTAAATCTATTTTACTTTACTATTTACTTGATAGGTTTATTTGTAATCTATCTACCTTACGGCGATCCTGGGTCAGCTCTTGAACCAGGATCAGCTGATCCCCGAGTTAACCCTCTTTTATACAACTGGCGACGACCGCAGCGTGGTCCCATGGATCTTTGATTGGACTAAAGATCGAACGCGGTTATTTGATTGGACTGGCGATCGACCGTGGTCGTCGGCGTCATGGGCTTGAAGTGGAACACACCCTGCAGAGCTTGTTTTTCGCTTTTTAGTTTTGTTTATGTTTTTAATAATTTAGTTTATTTTTAATTTAGTTTATTGCTTTTCAGTTGATGTTTTTTAACGCAGTCGGGTTTTTTGTTTATTTTTATTACACTGCCGGTTAGTTACTTTTGGGTTACTTTTTGAATTATTATAAGTTACTTAAGTTACTTTTTTTTTTCTAAATAACACTGAGCACACTGCGTTAAGGTGTCTTTTGATTTTATAATTTTTTCTTGCTAATTTTTTCAATTAACTTCGTATCCCTTAGACGGACCTGTTTGTTCCTATTTTTGTGTGATGATATGTAAGAAGTAAACTCGGATCTATATTTAGATCATTAATGACCGCATTCTCAACTATAATTTTTCTAATTATTATTATTTTTTATAGATTTTGACATACATACATTAAATAGGTACATACATACAGTCATACCTATTTATTTACAATTTTTTTCTACTTTTTGCAAAAGCAAATTTTTCTATTATACTGTCAATGGATAATGTGTCTAAAATTTCTGCATTCATTGATAGTATAGATACATTATTGTTAAAATCTTGCGAAATCGTGTTTCTCAAATACGTTTTTACTCTTTTTAATAACGAGAACTTATGAGAACTACTTATGGGTATAGTTAGGTAAAGGCGAAAAGCAATGTCGATGTTTGGGAATGTCAAAATAATTTTTTTTTCTCTTATTAATTTAAGGTAATCAGATATTTCTGTCAAAGTAGAAAGTGGACCTTCAAGATGTGTTAAAAAAAATTAAAATTTATACATTCATTTGAAAAGTCCTGATCCAAATCAGTAGGATACAGCTCCTGAAGTTTATTAGCATGTTCAGTAATTTTAGTCACGTCTTCAAATTTAATTCTTTTTAAAAATCCGAACATTTCTTCAATTTCTATATATGAGTTGCAACGACGCGACGTTTTAATTGATCCACTATTCGGTCGATAATGACATAAAAAATATTGATTCTAAAATCATTTTGTCCGTCAAAAGAAGTGTCCTCTTGCCCTTCATCAAAGTGTAATTTTCTTTTCCGACGTCTCGTAACAGTTTTTTTTATATATTTGACAATTTGACAGTTTTTGTCCTTGATCTTCAAATATTGTGAAGTTTTCACGTTGATTTTGTAAAAAATTAATTAAAGAATTATAAAGAGCTACAGCAACAGACAAATCAATGTCAATTTTTTGCAAAGATTGACTAACTTTATTTATTTCGTAAAGGATATCATTCCAGAATACAGTCATTATACCCGTTTCAAGGGTATTCATTTTGGCCAAAAGCGCGTTAGCTTCTACTCTTACTTGTGGTTTTTCATTAAAGTTACTGCCCAATTCTTCTAATGCAGTTAGAAAGCATTCATAGCTATCTCTTAAACTCTTGCTAGCTTCAGCTCGAGCAGACCAACGAGTTGTTGATAAAGCTTTTGGCAATAAACATTTCTTATTTTCGCTGTTGTTGTTGTCTTTATTGAACTCTTTAATATGTGCACTTAAAATATTCCACCGATGAGTTGATGCTGAGAAGAAAGTATATAGTTCTTGAATAAACATAAAATGAGAAGTAGCCTCTAAACAACATTCGGCAGATGATTGTCCCACTAAATTTAAAGAATGGGCTGTACACGGCACATAATGAATTAAATTATTTCGTTCTTTTAAGCGTGCTTGTAAACCGGAATACTGACCAGACATATTACTGGCATTATCGTACGATTGTCCCCTGCAATCTTGAAGATCTAGTTGTAATTGTTTTAACAATTCTAATATAGATTTTTCCATTTCTAATGCTTTATGTCCCACACTTGGCAAAAAAGCTATAAACCTTTCAGCAGGGTTACCGTCTTTGTGAACATACCGAAGAATAATAGTAAGTTGGTATGTTGGTCAGTTTTTGATATATCCGGGGTAGAATCCACTATAATTGAATAATACTTATTTTCTTTAATTTCATTTAAAATAGTATTTTTTACGAGCAACGCCATTTCCGAAAGTAATTCATTTGCCGTTGTTTTTGATAAATAGGAAACTTTTCCTGAGCCGCAATTTCCATACTTTCGAATATGCTCTTTTAAAAAATCATCATTTTCAGCTAAAAGCTCAAGTAGACCTAAATAGTTTCCATTATTTTTTACTCCGAAAACCTCATTTTCACCGCAAAACGGCAAATTTCTAGTGGACAAAAATTTTACTACTCTAGTTACTCGATACAAAACTTGAGTCCAATAGTTTTTTTCTTCATTAAATTGCTTTTCTAATTCGCTGTCAATCGTTCCCAACGCTACTGATCGTGTAATAAAAGTTCGGGTGTTTTCAATATGCTTTTTAGATGATGAATGTTCATCCAAACTTCTTTCATTTTTCCAGTCATTATATCCAGTTGTTAATTTTATTATATTATGTCCAAACAATTTACATGACATACAATAGACGTGGCCAGTTGATTTTGAATAAATGAGCCATTCTGTTAGTTTTAGCTCACCGTTCCTGCAGGTAAAGTAAAATAATTTCTTTGATAATCTTACACGATTGTCTTTATATGTTCGTTTTGATTGTGAGAAATTTATCTTTTCTAAATTTTGATTTGGTGGATTTTTTAAAATATAAATAAGTCCATTTAGCTGGGTCATTGACAATGTCATCAGAGATTGGGGCAGCCAAAAGTTCGACGGCACCTAATTAGTAAAAATAAACACACATTATAAAGTGCAACAACTCACCGTGCGGCTCTGTAATCTCATTAGTTTGTTCTTCTTGCTGTACAGGTACAGTCTCTATGTTTTCTTCAGCTTCAACATCCAAAACTACACTATAGCGTCACTATAACTATTACTATCACCATCTTTGATACTAACAACGTTACTGTCTATATTAGCTGCATTTATTGGTTTAAACCAATTTTTTAAATTTGGAATTTGTGCCAACAACTCTTCTTTTTTCTTTTGATCTTCAACCTTTTGCTTTTTATTTTCCCAACCTGACGGTTTTTTCGGCGGCATGTTTTATATCCGACGGTATTAACAAATAAATGTTTCTAATTTTAAAAGTAACAAAAACGTGTGACAGTATTGAAGATTGACAGTTTTTTGTAACACCAAACTTATAATTTTTATTACTTTTCTTATTAAAATAATTACACAAGTTACAATGTTTATTAAAATTGGGTTTTAAATCAGAAACAAAATTTAATTGATTGTGATTATTTTCAGGATCACTGAAATTACTTAAAGTGTTTTGATTGTAAAATCATTAATAAACTTGAGAATGATTTTTAATATCTTCTCCTTAAATACACAAAAAAGTTGATTTCGAAATTATTATGAACAAATTAAACACAATAATCGAAAATTGATATTCAACTCAAATTGGTCACTTATATTTAGTTCACAGACTCTCAACAAAACTATAATTATTACAACAATAAACGCAAATAATGAAATTCAACCAAGTTACCAAATTGGTAACTGATGAATCCCTTGAAGATCTGTTTATCTCGTGATCTCTGACCTAACTGACTTTTTCTTTCCAAAACAAAATATTCCCTACTTTTTCTAAATTTTCAAAATAAAATAAAAATTAACTTTTCATTGGTTAATTTGACTTAAGGTGACCACCCACTCAAGGGGATAGGTCTTTGAATAGGGTTAAATACAACCCTCTTGCCTTATGGGTGATTTTTCAAAATAACCGATCGGTCTACAGCAGGAATGAGCAACCTTTTTTTGCCACGGGCCACTTACAAACTAAAAAATTTTGTTCGGGCCGCATGCAGGGCCGTATATAAGGGGGGGGGGTTAAAAATTTTTTTTTTCTGAAAGGCAAGTGAGTGTTTTCTTATAAAATTCTCATACAAAGTAAGTTTTGGTCGATACAATTCGTTCAAATTGAGAAATAGTGCTTACTTTTTTTATTACAATGATATTATCTATGGAAATATATTATCAACTTAAACAATTACCAACTTAAAAATCTTTGGCGGGCCGCACGAGAAGATGTGGCGGGCCGCATTCGGCCCGCGGGTTGCTCACCCCTGGTCTACAGTTTCTCACGGTTCAGTTCTATGTGATAAGCCGATGATATTTTTAAAAATAAGTAAAAGGTCCGAATGTAAATGATAGGATTTTTCTAAATGGGGAGAATACCCAATGGGAGAATACTACAGCGGTACTTTATGTATCCCAAAACATGTGCGAGGTTGACCAAACTGAACTTTTGAAATCTAATATTATACCGCAGTTGAAGACTGAAATACAATATTTTCCTTTTTATTTTAAAAGTTAAATTTATGGATTTCAAGAAAATAAATTTGGCTGACTAAATAAATTTTGAAAAACTGTCTTAGTTTAAAATTTCAGATTGTTTTATTACAAACAACTGCTAAAACTTTGACTAGTAAAACGGGGCGTAACAACGGTGAATTTTGATCTTTTAAAAAAATTTCAATTTCAGTTTTTAGCTGAAATAATCTGTAATTTTGCATCCGTTATGTGTGGAAAAGTACCTGACGTTGAAAAGGAAAATCGAAGGAAATTATAACTTACTATTAAAACAATTTTGTTGTGTGGGCGTCATGATCTGGCATTGAAGGGCATTAATGACGCAGGTCGGATCGATTTTTCCTCTTTCTATTGTATAACCAATTTTGAGCTGTTAATGAAGTTTTGTAACAGTCCTTAAAAGTGCACCCTTACACGGGAACAACAATTTATTATTATGGAAAGTAATATATTTTAAATAAAGTATTTTAAACACAAAAAATGTATTTTGAGTATTTTGGCACATTTTTAAATTGGATTTTGTATTTGAATTTTAAATAAAAATTATTTTGTCCAGCGCTGGATATAGGGCACAAGACGGCTAATCTGTACTTAGAGATCATGGAAGAACGATCCAAGTCACAATTTCTGAAAAATGAGTTTTTGGTACCATCTAATTCTTAATGATTAATGAATGTACCTTTGTCCTAATAGTAGTAAAACCGCCTTTGAAAATAAAATGTAATTTGGAAAAGGATCCAAGTCCACTAGTTCTGCTAGAACTGGAATCTTCCGCGTTATATCATCAATTTACGGTCAGATGATCGTAACTTTTACCCACCAATTTTCATCCAAGGGGATGCTTCCAGGTGGATGGACATAAAACGGTTTTTTCAACTTCTTACACAATTTTGGGACTTAAACCAAAATTCACTAGGAACCCTACATTTCGTGTAAACTCCCTACTCCCTCTGAAGCCATCTTGCGAGAGAGCATTCTTGTGGTACCATTCTGGCAAACACAAAAACTCAATAAATCTTTAAATTCAAAACTGTTGGTACAATTTCTTATTATCAATAAGTTTGCCAATTTGAGAACAATAAACTTTAAATTTTCAGAAAACGCCATAAATATTTAACAAAAAATACAAATTTACAAAGTTTTCATATTATTTTTGATTGACCACCCAAAATTTTGAAGGCACAGATGTCTTTTTCACCTGTTGTGCTGATAAAATCTTTCTGCAAAAAATTGATATTAAACAAAATAGTATCTACTTGGTAAAATTTTATTTTTATACAATTTTCAAAATTTTAAGAAATATTCGCATAATTTGTTAACGTACTTAAGGCCCTTTTTTCCCGTAGATGACAATAGACCATTTCACGAAGAAAAACTCTGTGGCGCATGTGTGACGTTGTTTAAAATGATGTTTAAATTTGAGCTCTAATGCTAGAGCGAATAGTGCCAATAATTTGTACAATTTTAACTCGATTTTTCTACCGTTAAGGGTGGAATTTTTGTTTTTTAAATTTAAGTGGGACCACCGTCGAACTGTACCCTATCCAATAAAAAAAAGAATCATCAAAATCAGTGGCGTAACAACGAGAAATTTTCTTGTGTGCCAAATTGTGGAACGCCCCCCCCCCCCCCATACTTAGAATTTTTACTTTTAGAAATATTATTTAATAAAATCAAAATTTATAAAAACTGTCACAGTAAATTTTATTTTAAGATTATAATTCAAAAATAAATAAAAAGCATATAAATACTAAATGAAACATATTAAGAGTGTGCTCCACTTAAAGCTCACGACGACCGCAGCGTGGTCCCGTCAGGCACGTAGCCAGACTGAAAATGAAAGTAGGGCAAACAGTTTGTATCGCTGGGCAAATTTTTGCGCAATGGGTGCGAGGCGGGTTTGTGGAATCCTCCCAAGCGCCGCAGGCGAAAATTTTGAATTTGAATTACACTGATTGCTTGCCATTACTCTATCTTGTACTTCAGCAATACCAGAGGACATAGGCGCAACTAGGGGGGCAAAGCTCCCCAAAATTCAAGTTAGCCCCCCAAAAATATCTCAATTTTTCTTTATTTTTAATTATAAAATAAAAAAATTGTTTGATAACATTTTTTTAGCCCCCCCCCCCAAACTTTTGACCCTAGTTGCGCCTATGCTTTATTTTGCTTTATTTTTGTTCCTCTTCAAATTTCTGTTTACACTTTGTGGCTCCTGATTGTTGTTTATATATTTTTCTATGAAAATTATTAAGCATCTCACCAGAACTATTAATTTATTTGCTATATCAATTCTTAATTGGTGTTTTACTACTCCAAATGTATACTGTAAAGCTAGGTTTATCATAAATTTTTTGAGCCAAACGCGAATTTTTTCAAAATTTTTAAAAATTTAAAAAAAATATTAATACATGTGCGTTAAATTATTTTCAAATTATGTGTTTCAAAATGTATTAATTTTGTAAACTATATTTAAAATATTTTTTACCTGTTAATCCTACAAAATTAATCCCTATTTCCTCGAAAGTTTTAGGAAATTTTAAAATGCGGTCGTATAAGCAAGGGTAATCTCAAAGTAGGTATTATTTATTATTAGTATTATAACTGTACATTTTACATAATAAAGAATAAACCTTTTAAACCTTCTGCATAAACAAAATTAACAAGGGGAATTAAATTTTTGGAATTAAAATTATGGTTTTAAGGTGGCCGATTTCTATGGGGATTATCTACTTAACTAGAATTTATGTAACCCCCACTGCATTTCAATAATACTATCGCCAAAGCTACGAAAATTTTACAGGTTGTTCCTCAAAGCTTCCCGTGTAACATATTGAAATATGAGACAATTATGTGTATTAGTTTTCGCGTAATCATGAGATTTCGCATACGCATGCGCAATACGCTTCACCGCCTTATTTATTGAATTATCAATGTAATAATTATCTTATACGCCTCATATTTCAATATGTTACACAGGAAGCCTTGAGCAACAACCTGTAAAATTTTCGTAGCTTTGGCGATAGTATTATTGAAATGCAGTGGGGGTTACATAAATTTTAGTTAAGTAGATAATCCCCATAGAAATCGGCCACCTTAAATTGTAAAGTTCGAAATTTTTAATTTAAAATTTTTTTGGGCAGCTTCGGGCCCTTTGGGCCCCTAAGACTGACGGGCCGTGTGCATTCGCACACCGCGCACCCCGGTAGTTACGCCACTCATCAAAATTGAACTACTCTGTAAAAATTATAACACAATATTTAAGCACCTTTTTACACGTAAATGCATAGGGAAAGTAGTAAGTTGGTACGAACATGGGTCCGAACATCTAGCTGTCTTATTCTATTTCTCGCGTCATTCTGCTCTTCAACGCAAGCGCTGTAGTTTGCGTGAAATGGTCTATTATATTATATTAATAACTTCAATTAGTTGCATTTATTTTACAGTACTAACACAAAAAACGTAATAAATAAGAGCAATATTTATTGAAAACTAGTGCGACATTTGCTGTTCTTGGTTCATTTTACGAATCCTTGGGTCCAATGATGTCATTGCATCGCGTAAGGAACTTCATTTTTCAAGTCGAGAACGATACTTCCTCTATCCTTTTGAAGGTCCGATCTATCATTTGGACGACAACTTTTTCAATAGGTGGGGCATTGACCTTTAGGTCAATATTTAGGTAGAATTTACGGTTGGAAAGCACGAAAAAAAATTTCATTGGTTTCAAAAGCAGCGTCTTTTGATTTGATGTACATTCTAAAACTGCAACGTCCTCAAAAACTCACAAGGGGAAACTACTAGACCAATAGATGGGCACGGATTTTCGCCGTGTCTCGTATCATGGCAAAACTTTATAGTAATACGTTCTAGCACTATGGGAGGTGCCGTAGCCGTGGAGGCAGACACCGTAGTGGATACAGGGCGCAGGTGAGAACGGTGAAAGTTGTAATTTTTTTCGAAAATTAACGTGACAAGGATTATGCTTGAAAATTGGTAGGATGAGAGATCACGTGCTACTGAATATGAATTCCAAGTGGCAGACACGTAGGTAGATACAAAGTGGGTGGCAGACACGGCTAAAGTTGCAAAAATAAATCTAAAAAAAACCTTATTATTATTATTATTGCTGAACGGGTGTGTTTCTTTCGAACCACTTGCACTGAAGCTCCTGGCTTATTGTACCCCGCGTTCCGTGGTTTACTCCAATAGTTCTGTATCCTCTATAAAATTGAGGATTCGACCTATGGGAACCTGATTTATCTCACCGAGAGTCGGATATAGACAATCAAAATGTTGTAGCCTTTTAGGGGCTAGAATTGTGCATACACATAGTATGTGGTGCGGAGTTTCCTCCTCCATCCCGCATAATCTACATGTAGGATCTTCCACAACACCTATTGCAAAAAAACCTTGATAACGGATTTGTCTGCCAATTGCACTACTTCATCCTCAATATGTAACAAAACATATGCCAAAAGGGCAGACAGCTAAGTGGAGGCAATAGGCAGTAAAATGGTGTTACGTCGAGCTCTGCGCGGATAAGCGCGTGCAGGTTGTCCCCGTACTCAATTTACATAACTTAGGTGCTGATAGAGGACACTTTTCTAAGAACAATAAATAACAAAAAATTTTTTCTAAATTCAAACCCTCGAGAGTTAGGCCTCTTTAAAGCATTTTTTTTAATTTCCACCTTCACGTGGCCATAGCCCCGAAAATATTGATTTTTCAGTAAAAATGGTTTAGTACTTTTTTAAAGAGTGCGAAATAATCTACCAACTAGATTCAAACCATTTATTGTCTAAAATCAACGGCTTTCGAGTTATGAATTAAAGTAAGTTAAAAAATGTCGAAAAATTTGAGCTTTTTATTTTTTTTTTTGAAAAATTATTTTATTAATTTTAATTAACTAATTTTATTAATTAGACCACGGTGTGGAGTGATGTGATCGCTGGTTGAGTTACGGAGCGGAAATTCTGGGTTCAAGTCGCGGACTTGGCAGAATTTCTTAGCCCGGCCTTCCGGTGGACATCCACACGCTGTGGTGAAAAGTTGTAGTAAAACAAGTAGAAAAAGAGGATTAATCCACCTAGTGAAATGGATTGTAAAGACTTCAATAGAAGTGGCAATATTCCGACAGGAATGGAAAAGCCCTTGATTGATTTTATTAATTAATTTTAAACTACCGGTAATGTCAGTAATTGATTTTTTCAATATGTTTTGACACATTGACAAACTTGATTTTTGCTAATTTTAAAAATGTTGTTCAAGTTTTGACACATTGACAAACTTGATTTTTGCTCATTTTAAAAATGTTGTTCAATTAATTAGTGTTTTAAAATTTCGATTTTTTACGATTTTTGGAAAAATTTAATACAAAATACGTCAGGAAAATATCTCACTTTACTCGCAGCTCAACATTACTCCTCGTCAGTAATATATCATTTTCCTGACTTTCATGTAAATAACTATTTCAAAAAAAAAAAATAGATTTTAGTGAATTTAATTTTTTGTTTTGTAACTGTCTTGTTTATTATTTTATGATTTTCTGTGAAATGGATTAGTTTCTCAAAAATTTTTACTAGACAAAATTTGTAGTCCGTTAAATTTCCTATCCGGGATGGGGCGTCAGATTTTTTGTAAAATGTTTCGTTTAAAAGATACAGGGTTTTGAAAAAAACAAAAAAAAAAGAAAGCTCAAATTTTTCGACATTTTTTAACTTACTTTAATTCATAACTCGAAAGCCGTTGATTTTAGACAATAAATGGTTTGAATCTAGTTTGTAGATTATTTCGCACTCTTTAAAAAAGTACTAAACCATTTTTACTGAAAAATCAATATTTTCGGGGCTATGGCCACGTGAAGGTGGAAATTAAAAAAAATGCTTTAAAGAGGCCTAACTCTCGAGGGTTTGAATTTAGAAAAAAATTTTTGTTAAATATTGTTCTTAGAAAAGTGTCTTCTATCACCACCTAAGTTATGTAAAGTGAGTGCGGGGACACAACCTGCACGCGCTTATCCGCGCAGAGCTCGACGTAACACCATTTTACTGCCTATTCCCTCCACTTAGGGCCGATTCTACAAAGCAGGTATAAGGTCCCGATTAGTTATTCGCCGTATAACTTATTCGAAGTATAACTTATTCCTTATTCCAGGTATAAAAGCTTTTGCGTTCTACAATGGGCGCCCTCTACAATGCTCGTACACGGTCGGTATAACTATACCTGGAATTAGTTCCTCCGCACCAATTATAGGTCATTTGCGCAGCATATTTGACCATAGGATAACTATTTGACATCGTTGTGCAGCGTTCATTTGATTTATTGGTTATAGTTTTTGTTGTAAAAGATGTTTAAACAGAAAATTAAACAAATTCTCTTTTTTTTTTTAAATTATTTTTAGCAATGGTTATTGCTATTAGATGTTTTCAATATTAAAAAGAGTTAAAATTTTTTGTAATAATTTTTATTTTATAAAATTTTACAAATTACTTTATAAATTACATAAAAATGTAACTTATTAGAAAGAAACTTTTAAAAGCATGGGTCGAGAATGAAATATCCAAAAACAATAAAAATGACAAAAAAAACCTTAATAAATAACAATAAGCAATAACAAGAATTTTTACAAAAATTTTAAATTCACTCACAAACCTCAATTAATTAATTATAAATAATCAAAGTAATGATTTAATAAAATAACTTAATAGAAGCACTTGAAATACAACAATAAATTGAATTTCACATTTGAAATAAATAAAATTGTATTCAACTGTCAAACTCTAAAATCCAACCTTAAAATAAATGATAGTTTAAATCACAATCCAGAAAACAAGGTCTGTGGCTCCTGCTATATTGCCCATCGTTTTCCGTGACCGTTCGGATTCGGTTCGGTTTTCGCACAGCGGCCACCATCTTTCGTTTAAATATTTGACATTTAGGGCCGATTCTACAAAGCAGGTATAAAGTCCCGATTAGTTATTCGCCGTATAACTTATTCGAAGTATAACTTATTCCTTATTCCAGGTATAAAAGCTTTTGCGTTCTACAATGCCATTGCCTCCTATACTTACAAGCCGTGAAGTTACATTTGGCAACGCCGTATTTGCAGCACTTGGTGGTCCTACTTGCAAAGTGTCTCATATACAAATTATTTGTTATTTTATGTTAATAAATAGATTTAATAAATTATACAATTTTATTATCAAAAATTTTAACTAATTATTATAAAAAAAGTACTTACTTTACAATATAAACACAAATATAGCTAATAAAAGCAATTTCTAGGTTTGTGAAAGTGGATGTAATTTTCTCTATTTTGTTAAATTTTCAACAGTTTGCAATTGATCATTTGTAAGTTTTCTGTTATTATTTAAGAGAATATAACAAAACGATTTGTACATTTGAATAATTAAATTTTTAGATCACTTTCTACATGAATAGCATAGTAAAGTAATTGCACCCCTCCCCCTCTGCAAATAAATCGACATTGATAATAATTATCATAGATAATTATCATTTATCTTTCGCATCTTTGCGAAATTTGAAAATTGCAGAATTTTGACGGTCATATTTTAAGAAACTGAAACACTTATCACTATAATAGCTCTGTTTGGTACACATAAAAGTGTAGTGCAGGCAGGATAGCCTAAGGCAGTCCAGGGCAGCCGGAACTGCACGAGAACTCGCTAGTGCACATGACTGTAACAAACGACTTTAGTGCAGGCGGTGCAGGATTGAAACGTCACTAATAAAAGTTGAAGTTTTTTTTTATAAAAAAATCAAAATATATTAGTGTGCGAAAGGGTAGTCTAAAAAATCAGAACAAATCGAGCACAGTTATTTCTGAGACTACTTAGTTCAACAATAACATCATAAATGAGGACAAATTTATGAGTTCATTTCAAGAAGGCAGTTTACATTTTTATGGCCTACGACAAGTTAGTATCATAAATATCTTTCTTCACCCTTAATTATTAGATATTTTTTTATCAAGTTTCCTAATCCTAAAATTGTCTAAAATTGAATATAATAAAATTATATTCAACCTATAAGAAGTTTTTTGGTACATACGTTTGAATTATTAAGTGATTAAAAATGATAAAAATGCAATTTTTATGCAAATTTGCATAAAAAATTATTTTAAGGACGTTGTACCCAATTACAGCGAAAAGGAATTCAAAACAAATTTTAGAATTTCAAAAAATTTATTTTTATTATTATTATAATTTATTTTTATTATAATAATTTATAATAAAATTTTTTTAATTAAGAACAAATCAAGTAAATATGTCGTTTTCAATCGCAAGTTTTATTACCCACCCACAAATTCTACTGCTTGTCAGCTACCTGCACTCGCTACTCTAGCTATTTAGGTAGAGTAAAATGTGCAGTTCCGAGCTGTTCGGAACTACAACAATTTTCGTAACAAACGGTTGTCCACTACCTGCACCGCTTACACTAATTCATGCCAAACGCGATTTAGGAAAAAGTGCAGTTCAGGTTGCACTAGGACTGTGATACCAAACAGAGCTATTGTCTCATCTTCGACATGACAAGAAGTGTTGGAAATTTCACAATCGATATTCATTCTATAAAATAACGTGAACTTTTTTTCATAAATTTTATAATTGCAGTTTTCAAACTTTAGCTTGTTTGTAAAACTTGTAACGAATTATAATTTTCTATTTTGTCGTTTTTAAAAATTCTTAAATTTTTGTAGTTCTTTTTAACTCTTCATGTCTTCCTTGTTCCAGATCCTTTCTAGGTAATTTTTTGATGTGCAATCTGGCACACTGCATCTAGGATTTATTAACAATGTCATTAATAAAATGTACTAATAAATAATTATTCAATATGCAACGAATTACAAAAAGTAAAGTATTACCTTTCAACTATTTAATAAGGAATTGAATCAATTTTTAGGCTACAGACTTATTTAATACAGTTCTTGTACACTTACCTATGATTGTGGTTAGTTTTAGTTGTTAATTATTACTAACAAAGTGTTCTTACACAAATTTAATATGCATAAATCACATAAACATCAATACAAGAATTTGAAAATTAGGACCACCGGCGACGTTGCCAAATTTGAGACTTCACGGCTTGTAAGTATAGGAGGCAATGACAATGCTCGTACACGGTCGGTATAACTATACCTGGAATTAGTTCCTCCGCACCAATTATAGGTCATTTGCGCAGCATATTTGACCATATGATAACTATTTGACATCGTTGTGAAGCGTTCATTTGATTTATTGGTTATAGTTTTTGTTGTAAAAGATGTTTAAACAGAAAATTAAACAAATTCTCTTTTTTTTTAAATTATTTTTAGCAATGGCTATTGCTACTTATTAGATGTTTTCAATATTAAAAAGAGTTAAACTTTTTTGTAATAATTTTTATTTTATAAAATTTTACAAATTACTTTATAAATTACATAAAAATGTAACTTATTAAAATGAAACTTTTAAAAGCATGGGTCGAGAATGAAATATCCAAAAACAATAAAAATGACAAAAAAACCTTAATAAATAACAATAAGCAATAACAAGAATTTTTACAAAAATTTTAAATTCACTCACAAACCTCAATTAATTAATTTTAAATAATCAAAGTAATGATTTAATAAAATAACTAGAAGCACTTGAAATACAAGAATAAATTGAATTTCACATTTGAAATAAATAAAATTATCATTCAACTGTCAAACTCTAAAATCCAACCTTAAAATAAATGATAGTTTATATTAGATTTGACCAATAGAAAACAAGAATAACTTATCCGAGCAGGTATTCGACCATTTTCAGAGGGATAAGTTAAACCAGGTATAACCACAATTTATACCAACAAGAACGTTATACGACAATTGTAGAACGCAATCTGTGTGATTTATTCTCAGTATAGCTTATTCGTACTTTATACCTGCTTTGTAGAATCGGCCCTTAAACAAACAAGTTGGTTGCTGCCGTGTAAAACTTGCATTGATTGGTGAAAAAATTAAAGATGGTGGCCGCTGTGCGAAAGTTAGACAGGTTGCCTAACGTGTAAAATTTTTGAATTTTCGAGGTATTCGACCATTTTCAGAGGGATAAGTTAAACCAGATATAACCACAATTTATCCAACAAGAACGTTATACGACAATTGTAGAACGCAATCTGTGTGATTTATTCTCAGTATAGCTTATTCGTACTTTATACCTGCTTTGTAGAATCGGCCCTTAGCTGTCTGCCCTTTTGGCATATGTTTTGTTACATATTGAGGATGAAGTAGTGAAATTGGCAGACATATCCGTTATCACGGTTTTTTCAGATATTTTTTTCAACTTTAGCCGTGTCTGCCACCCACTTCGTATCTACCTACGTGTCTGCCACTTGGAATTCATATTCAGTAGCACGTGATCTCTCATCCTACCAATTTTCAAGCATAATCCTTGTCACGTTAATTTTCGAAAAAAATTACAACTTTCACCGTTCTCACCTGCGCCCTGTATACACTACGGTGTCTACCCCCGCGGATACGGCACCTCCCATAGTGCTAGAACTTATTACTATAAAGTTTTGCCATGATACGAGACACGGCGAAAATCCTTGCCCATCTCTCCGTCTATACAGTGAGGTACCCACCAATGGAGATCCCAATTTTTTTGGTGATTCTAGGAGCTAAAAAAATTATCACTTTCTCGGCGTTTAGTCCAATGGTCCTTAGTTTTTGAGTTATGAATTTGTGAAAATACCATATTTCGTTAACTGCTATTACTATTAGCTATTATTACAAGAAACCGTGGTGATCTAACGGTTAAGAATTTGGAATGGTAATTCGTAGGTCGTTAATTTTTTAATTCCGATAATAAATTACATAATTTTACAACAACAAAATCTCAGAACCGATGCGTTAGAACTCCAATATATTATGCTAAACCTATGGTAAAACCAGCCCATTTTAAAAATTCTTAACTCAAAAACTAAGAGCCATTGGACTAAACGCCGAGAAAGTGATAATTTTTTCAACTCATAGAATGACCAAAAAATTGGGATCCCGATTGGTGGGTACCTCACTGTAGTGTCCCCTTGTCAGTAATTGCTCATCTACAGTACATTTGTGACTTAGTGTATAGTTATGTTGGCAGTTTCCAATCAAAATGTCTCAAATTTGACGGATACGCGCGAATTTGTCGCCCTCAACTCTAGTGTCTCTTATTATTGAAATGAAGACATGATGCTAAAATTGTAAATCTGTTTCTTGTGAACATACACCTATAAGTACAACTTTATTTCATTTTTCTTATCCCACAGTCTGCTATCATCAATATCAGACGATTTCCAAAGAGCACTATAGTATTATAACACTCCGGTGTAGGCTCGAATCTCGTCGATATCAATATGATGCTGATAACTGATAAGTTTCGGCTTTGTTTTCAGCTACGAGAGGAGCGCAAATATCTTCGATTTTCTTGTTAGTCTGATCAACGGTAATTTCAATAATTTTGTTGTTGAAAAGAATATCCCAAAATTCTTCGATCATCTCTGCATTCAATGCTTCGCCTGATGGACCAGGGATTGTTTCAGGACGAACATGAGAATGTTGCTCTAGAAGCAAGAATGAACGAATGTTAATTAAAATTTAAAATATGCATACTATTTTTCCTACGCCCGATAGTGAAAGTGAAACCTCGCCACTGAAAACCCACCTTTATATTATTTAATTTAATTGTATTTTGTTGGTATTACTGTTGGTAATCAAGCTATCAGTTGATGGGTTGAAAGTAGGCATTTGCCGCTTGGCGAGCGGCAATGTATTAGATAAATTTACTTTCAGCTTGGCGAGCGGCAAATGCCTACTTTCAACCCATCAACTGATAGCTTGAAAAGTCTACTTTCACTATCGGAAGTAGGAAAAGAAATATGATTATTACGGCAATATACACTAAGGATGAATGCGGGACGAGATGTCAATTTAGTCCCGCGCGGGACTGAATGCTAATTCAGTCTCACGTTTGATTTATACATTTATTTTATACATTATTTTGGGGGCCAGGACGTTTAGGCTCCGGACGTTTGAACGCCGGCTGAATTGGAAATTCCGTCCCCGAAAGAAATCGGGTAAATAATAAATTATAGCTGCCACACTAGGGTTTTTGACGGCACCACCACAGAGGCACCACTGAACTTCACACGCTCGAGAGGAAAGGGACATCTTGTACATGTAAGAAGATATTTAATTTTTCAATTCTTCCTGCCCCTTACATAAACAAAAGAGAGAAATCATTAAAAAAACAATATCGTTAATGTACGAGTACTTTTCTGACATTTTTGCGGCCACCACTGACAATTCGATTGGGGGGGGGAAGAGACATGTACCTATAAAATATTTGCCTACGATTTCTCCTATTCGATCTTTTAATGCTGTCGTGAATACTTCTTCATCAACATGGTCTTGTTTGCAAACAGATTAAGGCGAAGCATCACCACGTTGGTGTAAAACCTTCTTTAAAAAGATTCGTTAAACATGTTTTTCAAGAAATGTTTTTTTAAATGTTATTTTTGGAATTTTATAAATTCAGCTCCGTAGCTCAATAAAATAATTGTTTCTTGATACTGTCAACTTTTGGTAATTCTATTGAATTTTTAAAATTCCAAAAATATCTAAATATTTCTTGAAAAACATGTTTAACAAATCTTTTTAAAGAACGTTTTACACCAATATTTAGTCACGTGGTGAATCTGGTGATGCTTCGCCTTAAGTTATAGATGTTCTTAAAATGGTAACATGGGTTGGTTCTGGGAGTGTTTGTTATAATGTTTTAAATAAACAATTTGCGGAGTATTTTAAAATATTTAAATTTACTATACCTGTTCGATAAAAAAAAGCTATAGGAAATCCAATATTTTGATCATCTTTTATCATCATTACTGATTAAAAACAACATCGTATTTCCTGACATTCGTGGCGGGGGTTCCATCTAATACAAATAATTTCACTGCAATCCTTAAGTTTCTGTTCCATTATACCGTACATTTATATCCTAGGGCAAAATCTGAAGTTTTAAGGGCCAGTTCTACAAAGCAAGTATAAACTAAGAATAAGCTATACCGAGAATAAGTCTCTATTTTCTCTCTCTAAATTGCGTTCTACGCTTGCGTACAACGAAATCTGTGTGACTAGCCCTAAGTATTGAATGGGTATCACCTGATGTAATACCTACATCGTAGGTACAACAAACCCCATAAGAATATATAAGCATTAATTAAATAATATTATGTAGTATACTAATTATTATAATTACCAATTTCTTGCTACAGTCTTCTCTTGTTTATCATAAGCTTTTATTTTTTCAGCAATTACTTTTTGTTTTTCAGGTTTCAAACGCCGAGCTCTCAGTTCCTCCTCATGTCCACAAATGAGTTTTTAGTTATATCTTTCTTAAATATAAATAACGTCAACCAATGATTAAAATAAGAAATAAAGTTACCATCAAAGTAAAAAACAGGGGCATGCTACCCCCCCCCCCTATAAGAATTATTAATTAATAAATAATTTAAAAATAGCCAATTAGTAAAAAATTTAATTAAAAATTAATTAAATTTAATTTAATTTAATAAATTAAAAATTAGGGGGGGCTGGAGACATGTTAGCCCCTCCATTTCGAATTTTGAATTCAAAATAGCCTATTTCGTTTGTTGTTTTTAACCAAATAGTTTTCGAGAAATTTTAAAAATTAGCTGGGCGGGGCTTTTTTTCTTGGAGACTTGCTTTTTGGAATTTCGAATAACGGATTTAGAAAAGTCTCGATCGATTGTGCCATTGTGTCTTGTTGGCAATTGTTTATGCAAGTTTTATTTTCGTTTTTATAGTTGTATTTTTCCTTAGTAATTGGGAGTGGCTAATGTGCAGAAACGAATATTCGTCATTTCGGTTCTATGTTTGTGCCAATTGGTGGAATTGGGTGTCAAGGGTTCTCCCTCCACATTTGCCGCGCAAGCCCAAGTCACGTGCCAACCACTAAGGAAAAAATTACCTCTACCCAAATATTTTTTGAGATTTTTAAGAAAAACATCATCCACACGGACGCGCATGATTGGATTAATGAGATTCTGATTAACACCTACAGGGTGAAGTTCAACATATAGTTTTAATCGTTTTGCCTATTTGCGCATAAATTATTTATCGGTGCACAAACAAGTATAAACGAAAATAAAACTTGCGCCAACTAATTATTACATACGAGGCGCGACGTAGACCGCTTTGAATCAAAAAAACATGCCCCGTTCCACAGCTAATTTTTAATTAATTTTTTTTAGGGCAAACGGTTTGTATGGGTGGGCAAATTTTAACGACATGGGTGCGAGGGGGGTTGTGCGATTCAATAATCCAAGCGCCGAAATTTCAAGGTCAACGAGCTTTAAGAAAAGTTTGAAAATTTACCAGTTTGGCAGAGAGATAAAGATATAAACATAGCTAAAGGAACAGGAAGGTACTCGTATTATAGCTTATCCTTATGGTGTCATTTGCTCGTCACTATCTAATTGTGATTTTTTGAAAAATTTTCGTATAGCCATAGTTAAATTTAAACAAAACACAGACATGTGACTTTTTTTTGTAAACTTTTTGTTTAGCCGTATTATCGCAGTATCGCACACGCAAAAATATAAAATAAGCGCTTGCAAAGGAAAAACTTTTCTATAGCTTTGACTACGTAGGTACTATGATTGTGATTATTACTCAAATTCTACCAATTGTATTTGAAAGCATATACCGAACTAAAAATAAAAAAAATCTTGTACAAAAAGGACCAATGTGGAATGAGCAAATTTTCTGTTAATTTGTTTTTACATATTTTTATTTTAAAAGGTCGGGCGTTGCCCCACCTTGCCACCCCCTGGCTACGGGCCTGCTTTTGGGTATTCCTATTTCCTAGAAGGATAGGTACCAAACCAAAGGGGCCTATTGTTATCCAAATTAACCTTGGCGGTTGCACTTCGTGTCGTGTCAGAGTATTTTTAAGAACTTACAGTGATAAGACTAGTTTTGTGAATAAAAAGAAACATTGGTTTATTTTATCTTTTTGGAGTAGTGTTTCAACATATTGGTGTCAGAAGTAGGATATCAAAACGCAATTAATATTTCTAAACGAATCCGAAGCCGTTATCGAGAAAAACTTGGTGAAATTCCGAAACGAAAACAAAAAACGTAAGTAGATTTACTTTTTCTGATTATTATTAGTTAGTTTTGTAATACGACAATACGAGTAATATTCAACGTGGTTAATATTACAAGAATCAATACAAATGAAAATTCTCAAAATGATACTCTTTATTCCAACCGTATCTACCACGTGCAACACTGAAATTATTCATTGGAATTTTCTTATATTATTAATTCAACAACCTTTTCACGGTAATAGAAGCGAATTGGAAGAGTTTATAATAAATTGTGATGACACAATTTCTGTTAGTAACGAATCACAAGGCGTGATTCGTTAGGGGGAACGGTGCTAATTCATATTCAAAAAAACTTTTTAATTGTTCTTGAGATGATTTTGCAAAGGAAATCCTTCTATATATGGTATTCACATTAATTGGAACTTTGTCGTCATGAATTTTGATTGAGCACTTTATTGCCGACAATGGCAGAGCTCTATTTTTTAGGCCTAACAGGCCCCCCTCTTTGAAAAAGTTACTGGATCCGTCCCTGGTCCTGAGTGTGATTGCCTTTACTGCTTTATTAAATAAATGTACACTATTTATATTATTTTTAAAATTTGATATAAAATTATAATTATTGATATAATTACAAAAAAATACTTCTTAAAAATTGCAATTCTAAACAAAGCTTTATTTGTTTTACAATTTATTCGTATTAACAAATTATAGACATTTATGTAAGACTTTCAGATTAAATATAATTTTTCATGTACAGGGTGGTTCAAATATAATTTTTCGTTATTGCGGCCGTAAAACCCCCCTTTTACGACCCGTTTTCAGGTAAGAAAAGTACCCTTTTACGTCCTGATTTGGACGGTTTTTTTCACTCCTAGGGAGTGAAAACAAGTAAAAACAACAAAATTTCCACAATAATTTATTTAAAGCAATTGTTCATGTGGAAGACACAGTTTTTTAAAACGAAAGTGTGCCCTCCACGCGATTTAAATGTCGGTATATTTGCCTTAAATTTCGATTTCTTCTTTATTTTGATCTTCTTGGGAGCATCCTCTTCTTGTTCCTCGGAATCCGATATCGGCCTCGCCTTGATCTTCTTCCTAGGGGCACCAACAAATGAATCCTCTTCGCTTTCTTCTTCTGAAGGCGCCTCCGGCGCCTTAAACCTCTTCTTGGGAGGGGGGGCACGTCTCCTCTTCGTAGGGGGCGAATCCTCTCCGGCGGAAGATTCTTCCTCTTCGCTGGATTCTTCGCTGGATTGTTCGTCTTCGCTGTATTTGTGGAACCTCTTCTTTGGGGGGGGGGGCACGCCTTGAAGACTTCCTCGTATGGGCACGCCTGGATGACTTCCTAATCGGCTGCGATTCCTCTCCGGTGCTGGTATGATCTGAAACTGTAAAAGAATCAGAAATCCGCTTTTTTGTCCTGTAACTCTTCTTTGGAAGAGGTTCTTCCTCTTCGGTGGAAGAGTTTTTGTTCGAAGGCCCTGCAACATGAATTCTGGATGGACCTGCAGCATCAAAGGCGGTTGGACCTGGAGCTCCTAAAATGGCATCGCTTATCCGTCCCCTGTGTAGAGCGGAGTCCACGATGTACCCTTCGGCTACCTTGGAGCTCTTCCAGCCTCCGTGCCTTTTTAGGGTATCCACTGATGCGCCACCTTCCACCAAGATCGACGCCGACGACCGCCTGAAGGAATGCCCCGTGTACGTAGAAGGCTCAGGAAGCTGCAAAAACTCCGCGATTACTCTCGGAACCCTAGCAATGGTGTGCTTGCCAACTGGCTGAGCGGTGCACCTACCATGCCGGTATTGCAAGAAAAATCGCGGAGATTTCACAGCATCCCGCGCCTTTAGGTACTTGGCGATGATTGCGACATAGTCCAAGTCACCGGAGGGGTTTTTTACAATGAAAACCCTCGGCTCTCCATTCTTGGTGTCCTTGATCGTGAACAGATACCCCTCAGACGTCAAAAGGACGTCCGACCGCGGCAAGTAGGTCAGCTCCGACGACCTGCAGGCCCCCGCCACTCCGATTATTAGTACAACCTGTAAAAAATATATGTGTTAAAACGTATACATAAAAGGTAATAGTGATACTTACTTTATTCAATAAATCACTTGAATCGGATGACTGTGCAATGAATTCCTGCACGTGTTCTTTTGTGAGCACGGCCGCTTTTTTGACTTCACGCGGCTGATCGCTCTTCCTTTTACAGAAGGCTCTCAGCTTGTGAAATGGTGCAAAACTTATGCCGTGCTCCGTGCCCATCGTGGTCTTCAGCATCGACAACTTAGACCACAACGTAGTAGGACTGTAGGTTTTACATGAGTTACTATGAGGATTTCAAAAGACATTTTCCATTCGACACAAAACTCAAAAAATAGAAAATTTTAGCATACCGACTTTGTGAAATAAATGTTCTTCAAAGTTGACGCTACAACTAGAATCCAAATTTGGGCTTTAAAAATTTAGGATGAAAAAAATATAGGTAAAAATTCTCAAAAAAATAATTTTTTCGCGATATTTTTTTTTGAAAATTACTCACCTTGTAGTTTCAAACTTGGGCTTTTTGAATCTGTTTTCAGAATTTTTCTAAATTTATTCGTTTTTAAGATTTGTGTCGAACAAAAAAAACCAATTTCTCGGCCACCTTAAGCAGAAAATAGGTATTTATTTTTGCTAATACAAAAATATGTAGAAGGGAATTTCAATTGATTATCGTTTAATTTTCCCTTCGCTGAGTTTTTATGTATTAAACTCGACGCATGCTGATTAATTTTAGCAAAACCCGCAGAAATTCAGAAAGCTTTACTACAAATCATACAAAACATCTTATCGTCGTTAAATTTTCGACCCCAAGATTCTACAACTTTGCCAGTAATATCTATCTTTTTCAACCACTCAGTGTGAAATTTACACTTTCCCATTTTGTTATATTTTATTTTATTAAGAATTAAACAGAAGCTACGCACCTGAATAATTAGACTAGACTGGCGAAATACAAAACAAACTTGAAGAAATGATTTTGCTAGAATTCTGCAAATGAATGAGTTTGACTGACAAGGGGACACTACGATGAGGTACCCACCAATCGTGATCCCAATTTTTTTGGTGATTCTATGAGCTAAAAAAATTGTCACTTTCTCGGCGTTTAGTCGAATGGCCCTTAGTTTTTGAGTTATGAATTTTTGAAAATACCATAGTGGGTTAACTGATATTACTATTAGCTATTATTACAAGAAACCGTGGTTGTCTAACAGTTAAGAATTTGGAATGGTAATTCGCAGCTCGTTAATTTTTTAATTCCGATAATTAATTACTTAATTTATAACAAAACAATCTCAGGACCGATACGTTACAACTCCAATTATGCTAAACCTATGATAAAACCAGCCCATTTCAAAAATTCATAACTAAAAAACTAAGAGCCATTGGACTAAACGCCGAGAAAGTGATAATTTTTTTAACTCATAGAATCACCAAAAAAATTGGGATCCCGATTAGTGGGTACCTCACTGTAGTGTCCCCTTGTGAGATAGAGAGGGAACAATAAATTACGAATATGAAATTCCTTTCTTTTCGTTATCTTACATGCATTAATGTGCAGAAAAACTACATGACGCCTCCACAAAGCAAATGATAAATCGACGTAATAAAAAACGCATAGTAAAATTTTTGCATTTTATCAATAATTATGAATTATACTTTTTTCTCCAACCGTATTAAAAGCAGTACATTTTTAATAGCATTACCTCAACTAAAAGTTGACGTTTTTGTTATTAATATAAAGATGCCAACATTGCTAAGCAACACTTTGTTTTTACGTGTACTAAAAGTACTTTTAGTGCTAGACCTAAAAGTGAATTAGATATATTTTTTAATGTCAATAATTTATTGGTTATACAAAATTTTACATGAATAACAATAATAATCAAAAAATACTTAATACCTTAATCCTTCATGTTAATATTAAATGTATAATTTACACAAGATTGATAAAAAGTAAGCAAACCCGCTTTGTTACCAGTATTGGAATTATTAACAATATCGGTGAATGTTACGCTACTGGTACTCGGATCTTCAGAGTGTAATTCCTGAGCAATAGGTTCATCTTCATCAATTTGTTGATTATTGATGCTATATAGGTAATATCAATAATGGGGGTTAAACTAGTACTAACTTCGTCAACTTGACATATTTTTTTGGCTATGTCTTTTATTTCCTAAAGAATCTTCTATATAGCCCTCGCATACAGTAATAGATTTCCAACCTCCATGGCGTTAAGGCAGGTAATGTCACCACCAGGATCGACAAGTAGTGTAGCCGAAGTTCGACGTAAACTGTATCCAGTATTATCCCTATATTATGCAAATGTAAATATTTTGCCACTTATTGTGGAACACTACTAATTTTATGCATACCAACCACTGCGCGAAAACATTTTCCACCTTGGTATCTTAAAATTAGCGTCTTGCTTAATAATTTTTTGGACGAAGAGCAATATATTTTCTATAAAAATTTACTATGACAGATGACTTTGACAACTTAATATAAAAAAACAAAAATTGCAGTTACTGGATTTTCATTACACGAATATTAAAACAAAATGTTTGAAGTAATTTAAATTTTGAATTTCGCATTATTAATGATGTATGTTATTTAATTTTTGGTTGGAGAAAAAGTAGTATGTCTCATTTGGATTAAAAGTGTCTTTGTTTGACGTGCAATTATTGCATTCGCTCGGCTCCGCTGGCGCTCCGCCTCGCAAATGCAAAAATTGCTTGTCAAACAAAGTTTCACTTTTAATCCGAATAAGACAATGTACTATTTTCAAAATGCAAAATTTAGAGACTTTAGAGACCAAATAGGAAAAATAGAGACTTTTAGAGACTAGCATTGAAAAAAGAGACCAATGTCTAAAAAAGAGACCATTTGCGAACCCTGCATATATTTGTGTAATAATCATTTGCAACCAGATTTTAAAACTTTTGCGTTTATGTGGAGACTCACTTATTGTTTATAGCGTCAAAATTTCCGCCGAGCCAGATAAAAAAATTCTAAAAAAAATGTTCCGGGTTAAAAAAATTATGCAAAACTGCAAGCGGGTTTGTAACCCTTCTCTGCTGCATAAACAATAATTTTCATAACTCGGGCATTTTTTTTGGAAAAGATATATCAAAATAAAGTTAATAAACAATTATTAGCAATGTTCCGTTCATCCTAGCAGGGTGCAAATTTAATAGAAGATGTATAATTTTTTTGTAGAAGTTATTGGATATTTTCGTTTATTTCTTAATTTAACAATGTTCCGGGGGGGGGTGAAAGGGGTGCAAATTCGGATTTAGTATTTTTTTACCTCTTCCAATGTTTCCCCAAAATTTAAAAACTATGGCACTTTTTGTCGAACTTTGCATTTTTGAAGTCTCTAGTGACTGGCCTATTTGTACCCAAACAGTTTTTGAGATAATTCAATTTTAAACTTGGGGGGGGGGGCTGGAGAAATGCTTTTTTGAAATTCGAATTTCGGATTTAAAATAGTCTCAATCGATAGCACTTCGTTTGTGCAAGTTTTATTTTCGTTTGTACCCAAATAGTTTTCACTTATAATATATTAAGTGCATTTTTGATTATCAGTAACAATTTGACTACGTTGCCATGAAAACTTTGTTGTCAAGTAAATGTCCGAATGCGAAGCATGAGGACATTTACTGATGACAACAAAGTTTAAATATAAGTAACGTAGTCAAATTGGATGATAATCAATAATGCACGTAATAAATTCGGTAAGACTATTGCACACATTAGAATTAGACAAAATGTAACAATAACGAAATTCGAATTTTAAAAAAGCAAGGCTAGCATCCGACGACGATTAAACTTTCTTTTTGTTTCAAATCCAAATTGCTTTCCTCAATACTTGAAGAAAATGGATTTAATATCCACATATTTCCATTTCTAGGATCCTCTTCTTTTGGATAATAATGTTCAAACGTGTTGTTGGACAAGACCTATTATTATCTGTCGGTTGACGTCTGTTTGTTTCATGTAGTTGTCCAGATTTTCAAACATTTGCAAATCTTCGTCGATTAATAGTGATTTCCATAACAATATTTTTTTTGAAATGCGTCCATTTTACTTCGCAAAGTAAAAACGTCTGAAAGTTGTCCTTTTTTAGTAAATAAAAAATGTCTGCCAAATAAGCAAGCTTTGCTACCCAGTTATCGGAGAAGAAATTTTGAAATTTGGAATTATTGTGTTGAAAGAATAATTTTACTTCTTGTCGCATATTAAACAATCGGGTTAAAACTTTACCTCTTGACAGCCAACGAATTTCAGCGTGAAGAAGAAGATGTTTATGTAGTGATCCCATTTCTTCACAAAGTGATTCAAATAATCGAGAGTTGAGAGCTTTATGCCGAATTTCATTTATAATTTTAATTACATCATTCAGTACTTCATGTAATTCTGGAGATAATTTTTTTGCGGCAAGTTGTTCTCGGTGTAAAATACAATGAGTAAAAATTATATCTAGGTGTCCAACATCTTTTATTTGTTTAACAACTCCGGATCGATAGCCGGTCATACTTGCAGTACCGTCTGTACATATTCCTATACATTTTCCCCAATCAATGGGTGATATGAATAAAAATGAGCATGAAGTATATTGTCATAAACTTTTCGACTCTTGTTTCTTTTTATTATTTAATACAACTTTATTCAAACTATTACACGCTCATTTTATCCACAATTAATTAACATCTTATTTCACAAAAAAAAACCATCACGTACTTATTCAAACAAAAAAACAAAAACTAAAACTGACTTGTTGTCCCTTGATTCTTTTATTTTCCCATTTCACTTTTTCCCACGACAATATACTCAAAATTTTTAAAATAAATACTCAGATTATACGAATAAGATTTGCTCAGCGCAAGTGGGTATTCTTTTTATAAGGGTATCTACTCATATACATAGTTACTTTTTATATTCGTTCATAGAAGTAATTTTTCAAAATTTTTGAGTATATACTTCATGCTCATTTTTATTCATATCACCCAATATTGTGGGTTTTTCTTTCGTTTGTCTAGGGGTTCGAAAAGAAAACACGCCGGTTAAACAATTTAATAATAAACACATAAATTAACACAAATATCCAGTGGCGGATTTAGCACTACAGAGGCCCCATCAGGCGCAATTCAATTTTGAGGCCCCCTCTAAATATTTTCACTACTCATCAGTAGTTGTCATCTTATATTAGTTAATAAATTTTCAATGTGTTTTCCCTATGTTACACTTTTTGGACCACCTGTATATGGTTTGTTTCAAAATTGGGATCTTTAACAAAAAAATAATGAAATCTATCAAATGGGTATCATTATCACTGTTTATTATACATTAAATATAAGTAGGTATAATAATAAAAATAACAAATATTTTTTCGCAATAGTAACAACAATCTAAATCGGAACTTTTCTCGCTTTAGCTTTAGCAAATTTATCAATTAGACTTTCATAATTAATTAACATAACTATATCATTTTCTATAAACATCATAGACAAATGACTTAAATGAAGTTGAGATAAGGAATTTCTTAAATAATTTTTAACTCTTTTAAGAACCGAAAAAGAACGTTCTCCACTTGCATTACAAATTGGAATTGTCAAAAATATTTTTAAAATTGTCTCTACATTAGAAAATGTCGATTGCAAACCTGCAATTAACAATTTATACATCTCCACAGGATTGGTGACATTTTCTTCTCTTACGTAGTAGGCGATAAAATGAACAAGTTCGTCTTTAAAGTGAATTTTTTTGCCGTTCTACATAATCATCTTTTTCTCTTTGTCTTTTGCGTTTCGAAGCTCCTGATTCAAATTTTCGTTTTTATCTTGAATTGTCATTTTTTGAATAGATTTTCTTTGCTTTTGTAAATTATCACGGAATCTTTGAAAATATTCAACTGGTTTATTAGCTAAATCTGGATGTTTACTCACTAAGGGCCGGTTCCACCATCTCTGATTAAATTGTTGGTTAACTAATCACGGTTAGAAATATTTAATCACGGTTAGGAATATTTAACCGTGATTAATTTCAAAAGCGTTCCACCGGGTAATTTCTTTCTATGATTAGTTAACCGTTTGAAGTTCGGATATCTTCGCTAAAAACTTCTAAAAGCTGTTCTGATTGGCTGATTGATAGTCACGTGAAAGTTGTAGTAGGGGTGCTGCTACCTGCTACCCTACTACTTTAAAATTAAACGACACATATTTTCATAATATTTTTTTAATGTTTATTTAGACCCTTTTTGCTTTTGAAATGATTTAGGATTAGGTAGTTAATAAAATAGATAATAATATTGATGGATCAAGTACGAAGCGATTTATGATATGACTGAAGCTTGTTTTACGACCATAAAAATGAAAATGACTTTTTAAAAGGAATTTAAATTTAACAATTTTATTAGATTACTGTAAACTAGTATCCGGAAACTGGGTTTTATTTTATAAGATCATTAACGAAAAATTAAAAACCGAATTACTCAATAAACTCGATAAAATATGCATTTTATTACTATTTTAAATTATTATTATACTATGATTTATAGCTTACCATTATACAAAGGATTTAATTACCAACTTACCCGTAAAAGAAATAATCTTTATTTAAGATTTTTGATGGTTGAAGTTTTGATGGTTTCATGGCGTCATTGGATAAACTCACTACACATACGAGACAAAGCGGTCGCGGATCAAGTTCAGTTCTAAGTTCTTGTATAAAACTATATTTCAAATAATCAGAATCATATTGCCTTGAAACTTTTAATTTTTTCTTCTCTCGATCTTCAGTTTTATGTTCTTCTATACTGGTGCTTGATGATGATTAAAGAGAGGATTTATATGCGGTAAAAAACATGAATATAAATTTTGTTTAAAATTTTTCGTTAAAATGTTCTGCATAGAACACTACAGCTTCAAGCCATGTGCCCCACCTACCAACCCAACAAATAATTGGCTCAGGTGGTAAGGGCAGACCAGGAGCTAGTTCCTTGTATTTCTGTATCCGCACCGGCGCCTTTAAAAATGACTTTTTCCCGTTGTTTATTAATTTTTTTATGGCAGGGTATTCTAGACAACAATCAGACAACATTAATTTAATGTTGTCTGATTTAACAGGATTCGGTGCATATAACAGAATCAGGCTATCGTTAATGAAACGAGCCACTGTTGCATGATTGGTTTTATCCAAAACGGCAGTGTTTATTAAATAAGACACTGGAGGATTTGAGTCGCTTAAAATTCCAACCAGCATGTTAGCAACATAACGACCCCATGCATCCGTGGTTTCATCAACTATAAAATAAATGTTTTTACTGCATAATTTTTCTTTGATGATATTTAAGCGCTCCTGGTAACATTTATTTAAATAATTTTTACGTAGGGTTGCTTCATTTGGAATATGCTGGTTGCAATACTTTTCTGAAAACCCACGAAAAGCTGGCTGCTCCAATCTTTTCCATGGTATATTTGAATCAGCCATGGCTTTGCACAAGTCAAAATAAAACGTATTTGTGGAATTAGCAGGCAATTGGGAGGGACCAGCCTCATAAATAAAACCTTGTTTCATATATTTTGCTTTGCTATCTGTAATGTTTGAGTCTGTGGGTGTCTAATAAAACATTTTCTTATTAACAATTCACTTAAGATGTTCTAAAATCTAAAACTTAATTACTCCTAAATATTTACAATTTTACAACATAATCTTTAAACCTTTTGGGTTGTTTCTTAACCGATGTTCTTGGTACATTGTTTACTATCTCTTCATTTCTATGAGAACATGGAAGATTTTCCCCGCGATCAGGAATGTTGTTATAAAAATACCTACTACCCCTATTATTACTAACCTGACCGCTTTCCGATGGCTTAAACTCTTTGTGGTACTTTATAATCTGGTTCTCGTGTCTCTTCCAGATCTTACCGTCTAGCAATTTGCACAAATAAGTAACGCGACCGAGTTGCTTTGTGATTATAGCCTCAACCCAATCCTTCTTGTTTTGATTTCTATAATCTCTTACCATTACAGTCGTTTACATTAAATTTGTTGTTACCCTTATTACCCCCTTTAGAAATGATAACACCTTCCTCTGCCTGTGGCTTTATTAAATCTAACCTTGACTTTGGTTGATAATTTAACAAACGCTCCGCAGGACTCATCTTTGTCACGCTGTGTGGCGTGATACGGTACATCATTGCGTGATAGCTGCCTGAATTGATTTTTTTTATTGTTTTTACCGCATTTTCCGCTGCGCCATTAGATGCTGGATGATAAGTGGGAGAAGTTATATGAGCAATTGAATTTTTATTTAAAAACTCTTTAAACTCTCGCGATACTAACTGTGGTCCGTTATCACTAAGGTTTTTGGTAAACCGAACCTGGCAAAAGTTTCCCTTAATTTATCTTTATCTGTTGTGAAACTAGAAGTGATTGTTTTAGTCCTATACACTTGGATCCATTTCGAAAATGCATCGACAATGATAAAAAAATAATAATTTTTAATAGGTCCGCAAAAATCTATATTATGTATTCGTTCAAAAGGTTTCAAAACTTCTGGCCAACGAATTTCACTTTCCTTTTTAGGATCATTTTTATTACCTAAACAAGCTAAACAACTTGCACACACGTTCTCGATATCCGCATCGATACCCGGCCACCAAATATAAGATCTAGCTAAAGCCTTCATTTTTACAATTCCCTGATGTCCATTATGAAGCTCACGTAATAATGTTTTTCTAAGCACTTGAGGAATTATTACCCTATGACCCCACATTAAAATCCCTTATCGATTGTTAATTCATTATTCCTCATAATAAATGGTGTCAAACTTTTATCTTTAGTTTTCATTAAAACGTTTTTCCCTAAAAGATTTGATTTTAATTTCGTTACTATTTATTGCAGTGGCGTAAATAGGATTTGAGTTTGGTGGGGTGATGAATCTGGTAGGAGACACCACCAGGGGGGGGGGGTCTGGGATTTTGGAAATTTTTACTCTTAAAAACGTGATTTTAGCGCCTTTATTGCTTTAGTTTTTTGTTGCACGTTATAATATTTATACACAATAAAATTGATATGAACACAGATGGTGTTGGATTTAAAAATAAAACTTCTTGATACAGTAATACACAATATTAATTGAATTCGTACAGCGATTCTCTTGCTTAAAGCTTTATTATAATAACAAAATGTATCTTCCTACGTTTCTTTCCAAAGTCATCTATAACTTTGTCAACAGTGATATCAATTTCTCGATGGATTGACATCATGGCAAGTCCATTTAATCGTGTCTGTAATAAATTAATTTTATAAGATTTAATTCAAAACTTAAAGAAGTAAAGTATTAAACTAGCTACACTTACTTGTCCTGAAGAATTCCTAAGGTATGTTTTTATTCTCTTCAATGTTGAAAAGGACCTCTCTGGAGTGCATGTCGTTACAGGAAGTGTGCACAGGATTTTCAACAGCTGGTAGATGGAAGGGTACAATGTTTGGTCACATGAATCTAGGCTGGTAACAACGAACTTTAAAGCTTTGTGATTTTCTGTTCTGTCAATGTGTTTCCTCCACAGTTTTAGTTCCACATAAATGTCATCCTTGTTTGAGAAAACATCGTTTGCATAAAACTGAACCAACGCATCTAACTTCGTTTTTGTTTCGTTGTTTGGTTCAAGACCAAACAAGCATTGAAAGCCTTCAAAAATAGCTTTGTGTTTTTTGAATCTTTCTTCAAGCTGTGATATGAAAAAATCAATAAAACGAAGGAATAAGTTTATTCTATAATGTTTTTCAACTTGATCAGCTTGACTGATTTAAAGACGAGTGCTTGTTTAAGACTAGCTTTATTTGTTAACTTCTTAGTCTCCCCACCATACATTATGTTATTACAACATCTCCCCTTTTTGTTACATTAGGGTTTACATATTGTAAATCTTAAATCTAAAAGAACAATTAAACAATAAAAATCTTAATTCTAAAGAACAATTAAACAGTGAAAATCTTAATTCTAAAGAACAATTATTTAACATAATCCTTCAAATATTCAGGTCTTTTAATAGTCCTTCCCAAACTGGTTTTTACAATTTCAGGTTGTCTTTGAGGTTGTACCTCTTCTCTAGGATCTATTTGCGAACCTGGATCAATCATAGAAGGCCTCACTATTTGGTCATTGTTTTCTGAATCTAAATTTAAATCTAGGTCCGGTAGTTTCTCGGTAAACTCGTTATTTGATTTTCTTAAATGATGGCTATTTCGCCTAATTATATTGCCCGAACTATTTTTAACTGTATAGGACCTTGGAGTGTTACTCACTTCTATGATTTTTCCTGGTGACCATGTTTTATCAGGAAGATTCTGAATTGTTACATTTTCTCCCTTTTCAAAACCTTCTCTCTTTTTTGCATTCTTATTATAATAATTTTGTGTCTTTTCCTACTTCTGTTGCCCTACAGAAGTCTACGGCTTTGTTTAAATTCAGATCTGGTACTCTCAATAGCCTTTCTTTTAGTTGAGGGTCGTTTGTTCCCATAACTATCCGATCTCTAATCATTCTTTCTTCTTGATCCCCGAACTCACATAGCCTCGCTTGTATTGTTATTTCGGTAAGAAAATGATCAAATCTTTCTTCTGGCAATTGCGACCTTGAGTAGAATTTGAAACTTTCCGTAATTACATTTTTCCTAGGTTTACAGTAGGCTTCAAAAGCTTTTACGACTTCATCGTATTTCCCTTTTTCTTCTTCTGTTAATTTCAGCGTATTAAAAATGTCAATCGCTTCTTCTCCTGCGACGTTTAGGAATATGGCAATCTTTCTTGCATCTGTTTTCTTTTCCATATCTATCGCTTTCAGGTACAACTGAAACTGTTGGATAAATTTTGTCCAGTTCGTCGTTTCTCCTGTCGTGAGTCCTTTTGGCGGTTTCATGGACGCTTCCATTCTGAATTTTCTTTAAACACTTAAGTAACTAATTTATTGTCTTTGATTATAATTAACACTTAAAATTATAATTTATTGTCTTTGAATAACATTAAGGCTAGGATATTACAGTGTACTCGTGGTAATACGTAGTTAACTTGAAAACGATTTGATGGATTGCGATCAAATTTTTAGATTAGGTGTATGATACCTTAAGGAACATCCGCTCCTATTTCTTTTTTTTTAATTAAATTTTTTTTAATTAATTTTTTCAAAATAGCCCGTTTGTAAATTTTTTTGAGAAAATCAAGTTGGTGGAATTAATTACTTATAAACAATTAAAATTGAAAATGGAAATAAAAATTTGCCAGACTTAAATCGGACACTAATACGTAGTCATCTCGAAAACGAATAAATGGATCACTTTGAAATTTTGAGGTAATATTTATAATACCAATACGAAGAGCACCTCCTATTTTTAAACATAATAATTTTATTTATAACAATAATAATAATTTTAATATAGTAAATAATTTATCAATTAATTAAATTTCTTTAATTGAAATAATATATAAGCGAAAATGAATTCATATGTAAATTTTTGAAAGTTTATTTTACCTAAAACGTACTAAAAATGTAATTATAATAATAATGTACTGGATACTCCCACCAAGATCAAATTCAAATATTTAGTTCAGCTAGTAATATGCAGGCGAAACTAATTTTAAAAAATTTTGCCTAAGAGTTATCTGTTTTACCAGCACATTTTACTTGGCGCGTGCGCTTGAAGGTTAAATGCAAGTTGATAAGATTGTTCTTATGTGTAATACAAGTAGTCATCAACCTACGGCAGTTCGCACTTACGATCTTGTGTTTGTCTCTTTCCTACTAAGCATATTAGAGAACTAAAACCAACAGTTGCGGGGATTTCTCGACGGATGTCTAGGAATTTATTTCGGTCGAGGAATGCTATACATTCGAATGTAATCATTTTGATAAACCGTATTTTTTTTCTAATATTTTATTTAATTAGGGTTACGCTAAATAAGCTTTTGTAATTTTTGCTACCTTGGCAGTAGGTAAGTGTATATTTTCATAATTTAAAATAAAATGAGTCTGCAAAGTAATTGCTTACACTAAAATAAAATAAAACAATTTATTTACGAAAATTGTTTCGAAGGGATTAACCACTTTTTTTTCAAGTATCAAAGCCACATAAGTAAAAGTTAAATAGATTGTAATCAAAACTATATCGTAAACGATACGGCTTATCATTTCTAAGATATGTATGCACAGCTAGTCAAAGCCTTGTGCTATGCGCTAAATAATTTCGAAAATATTTAACCTTCATCCGCTCGCGCCTATAAAAGTTACACTTCCGATCGCGTATGCGGCAATTTGATGGCCGCATATGATTTTTATCGTTTTCATGAGTTTTTCTTCATTCAAAGTGCATGATTTAAATTGTTTAGGACTTATGAACTCTGACATAACATTACAAGTACATGTTTGGACAAAAAAATCTATATTAAAATTTAAAATCAAAGTTATATTTAAAATTTAAAAAAATTACAGGAAACTTAACTTAAAAATTCAAAATGTACTGTAATCGTTTACTACACTCAATTTGTAATAATATTTTATTTCTCAAAATATGTCTCTAATTTATTATTTTATATTTACTAATATTTTCTCAGTAAAACCAACATTCGAGTATTGATAAAAAGTTACGTTATCGATTGCGCTATACGGCAAATTGGTCGCATTAAGACACCTAGGGTAGTTTGTGGCTGTACTGAACCGGCTGATGGAGCTTTCTTATCAGAACACGAGCATGGTCTATTGGAGGAGATAGTAATTAGAGAATACAAGCCCTTCCCACCCCTCCCATGACGCTCTGGAAGAAAATGGGAGAGAAAATTTAAAAATGCGGCCAATTTGCCGCGTACGCGAGCGGATGAAGGTTAAGAAAACATTTTGCATGTATCTGTCAGATATACCGTGACCTCGGGAGAGGGCTAAAGAGTCTATGAATGAATGGAAACAGACGTCTTTATTTTTCTCGATTGATTAGATGAACATTGAACAAGTGATAACTGATAACAATGTCTGTCGTTGTCGGCTTTCTATAGATATTGAATTCTAATGAGAAATCCACGTTCCAAGATAAGCTAACGTCCAAGAAATGTCCCTTTCTTCCTCCATTTGTCGTAAATAAATAAATTGTTTTATTTTAATTAGTGTAACAGTGTAAGCCAGGCCCGTTGAGCAGGCCAGCTGAGCAGAGTGCGGCTGAGAAAGATAGTAGGACTGTTTACCGGACACTGCTGTCTTAACAAACACCTTAACGCAATAGGTGTTGTGGAAGATCCTACATGTAGATTATGCGAGATGGAGGAGGAAACTCCGCACCACATACTATGTGTATGCACAATTCTAGCCCCTAAAAGGCTACAACATCTTGATTGTCTATATCCGACTCTCGGTGAGATAAATCAGGTTCCCATAGGTCGAATCCTCAATTTTATAGAGGATACAGAACTATTGGAGTAAAACACGGAACGCGGGGTACAATAAGCCAGGAGCTTCAGTGCAAGTGGTTCGAAAGAAACACACCCGTTCAGCAATAATAATAATAATAAGCCAGGCCCGTAGCCAGATCGAAAATAAAGGTAGGGCAAACGGTTTGTATGGCCGGGCAAATTTTAGTGTTGCGGATGCGAGATGGGTTCGTGGTAATTTTTTAAAGCGCCGCAGGCGAAAATATTTTAAATTTCAAGGTCAACGCGATTTAAGAAAAGTTATATTATCGTATTATAATGGTATTATCGCACAGCCACACGCCAGGGGCAAATGGGCTATCAAAATTTATGGTCGGTGCTCGGTCGGTGGGCCAAAAATGCAATGTCACAGGGGGAAAATGCCTTTATTTGGGGACCCCTCTCCCCCTTTGAAAAAAATTTATTACATGTACCCTGCGTTCGAGGAGAAGCTACTTTCGCTACCAAACATTTCTTTTCTTCCTTCTTTCAAGCTTCGAGAGGCTTCCAAACGCTTTGGCTCCGCCTTTTTCAGTCGCTACAAACATTTTGATGGGGAGCCAAAGCGTTTGGAAACGACTGGAAGCTTGAAAGAAGGAAAAAAAGAAATTTTTGGGAGCGAAAGTAGCTTCTCCCCGAACGCAGGGGTACTGTGATGAATATTCAATTCTGCGAATTGTATTTGAAAGCATATAAATAAAAAAATTCTTGTACAAAAAGGACCAATGTAGAATGGGAAAATTTTCTGTAAATCTATAGTTACATATTTTTATTTTAAAAGGTCGGGCAAACATCCTTAAAAGGTCGGCCGTTGCCCGACCTTGCCACCCCATGGCTACGGGCCTGTGTAAGCAATTACTTTGCCGTATCATTTTATTTTAAATTATATTCATAATGCTTCACATCAAAAAATGAATCACGAAAAACTTCGTTGATTGTATATTTTCAAATCAATAATTAATATACAATAATATAAATAGCAATAATTATTTATTGTATGTTATCAATAAACATGAATAAATAAAAATATAAAAGAAGAATTAAAATTAAAAGCCAAAAAATTATTGGAGTCTTGTTTGAATTGTAAATTCAAAGGAGTCTTTATTAATTGCTTGTGTGTGTACATTTCACGAATACCTACATTATCACTTATGTACGTTTAGTAATTTTATCGCTTCTTAGAAATTTATTTCAATGTCCTGAAAAATCTGATACAAAAAGAGAGGGAGAGACTTTTGTGAAATAGATATATTATTCGTAAAAAGTAAAAACAACATAAATTCTGTATAAAAATAGATTTCTTTATTTGAGCGGCGACATACTTTAATGAAAAGTTGAACTAAAAAATGCATGTTTATTGTGTTGCCTATCTATTTAATTATAAATTCACAATCCTATGCGCCACCACACGAGCCAAAACGAACTCCTGCTTGGCGAATTCCAGCCTTAACACTTGAGTTAAATATTATTATCAGTTTTTTGAATAAAATAAACACATTAGTAAAATTTTATTATCAGTTCTTTGAATAAAATAAACACTTAGTAAAATTTTATTATCCGCTTTTTGAATAAAATAAACACTTAGTAAAATTTTATTATCTGCTTTTACCGCATCTGACCTCTAACCTGACACCATTACAACAGACTAGTCACATCAGCGCACTCGCAAAACTCTGTGTTTAATACTGCCCACTTTAAGTTGTTGGCTCAGAGCCATCCTTCCAAGAGGAAATGATGTCAAGAGATTCGAGAACAAAATCAAGTATATGCAAAAAATCCCGAACTGCATCAAACTTTGTCACCCAACGAGTGGCACACAACCTGTTTAAGGTTTTGATTTTTGAATGTTGTGATTTCTCAATTACATCGTTGAGAATAGCCTGCCTTTTGGGCGTATTGAAAAATGTGTAGCATTTTTCGATAGTACCAAGGCAATTACGTATTTCTTGGACCTACATGCCTTTGTTACAGCTAAATTTAAGGAGTAACTCGCAAATTTGTCTTTCACAAATTTCTGGACACCGTTATACTGACCAGACATAGCTGATGCCCCATCATAGCCTTGTCCTCTTAAACAATTCACGTTCAAACCATAACTTTCAAAACTATCTAGTATTTTTGCTGCCAATGCTTTGCCAGATAGTTCAGTAGTTGGCACAAACTGTGGAAATTGCTCCTTTATAATATGGTTTCCATTTTCCACAGCAACGTAGCGAACACACAAAGAAATTTGTTCAATGTTTGAAATGTCGCTGGTTTCATCTGCCAGTACTGAGAAATAAGTTGCATTATTAACTTCCTCAACCAGTTTACTCTTTATAACATTATTCCAAGATGAAATGATTTCATTTTGTAACAGAGGCGATAGATATTTGATTTTTTGATTTCCATCCAACAAGTCTTTTAACTCTTGATCTCCTTGGCTCCTGTATCTCAAAATAGCTCTAAAATTCCCTTCATTTTTGTCAGTACATACAGAACTCATTCCAATACTTCCAGAGTCCCTGTGACCTCTCAAGGCAAGCTCTTGCCGCCCACATAATATAACGGTTTCAATTACAGGTTTTAAGTTGTGTCTATTTCTAAGGATTGCTTCACTGCGTGCAGTATCAAGCTAATTGATAACCTCCAAAGATCTATTTTCTAGGGTCTGTTTCAGATTTTTGAAATCAGTAATGCAAGCATTATGATAGTCGGTTTCAGCGTGGTGTCTAAAAACTTCTTGGGCTTAATTAACTTTAATAAAATTAAATAAAATTAATTATAAACTAAATTGAATAAGATCAAAATTTTAAGCACACTAAGGTAAATAAAACTGGAAAAGAAACTGGCTGAAAATGACATATTATATTTAGTTATGAATGAATAACCATAAACCAGTCTTATTGTTAGTAAAGCAAGTTAGTATTTTAAAACGGAAACGTTTTTTGGCTCTTCTGTAAAATTTTAATTTTGTGAGTTAGCAATTTGCTTCTTAGAAATGGTGGTTTATTAAGAAAATTGTCAAATATGCACTATATATGCGAAATATGGATAATCAAGTTATATGCGGTAAAAACCGAAAATATGAAGTTATATGCCGAAACATGTAATTACATATAAATCAGCTCTCTAATTATTAGCCTTTGGGGGGTCTTTCATCACCCTGATCAACCCCCTTATTTATGCTACTGTTTCGCATATTCAAATAGCCTCGGATACACCATTTTCCTGTTGTTCCACCACAACAATGGGTGGGACTCCAACTCCTTGGGACTCCTGGAGGTATTAGTATTATGGAGGTATTAATTCAATTATCGCGGCTGCCGTTTGATTATCGCCACCGCAGATTTCTTTATCATATCGTCGTAATCGTCCCAAAATGTACTCACAGGCACAGGTTCTTGATTTCCCCCGGTGTTACCTTCCGATGAATCGGGAATGATTATTGGAGAAGGAGTTGTGAGTTTTATCGATATGACTTTTTGTTTGAAAGTTTCCAACGCCGACTTGAAATTTTTCTCGCTCGAAAAGTCATATCTTTTATAACAGGGTGCTCAGCGGGTTACTTTTTTAGTAACTGGTTACTTTTTTTTGATTCGGTTACTTTAAGTTACTTTTCTCAAATTTTGGTTACTTTAGTTACTTTTTCAACCCCAATTGAAAGAATTTTAAAAACATTTAAGAAAACTTTAAAAAAAAGGTTTTTTAAAAAAACTTTTATAAAATATTTTCAATTTAAAATTTTTTTAAAAATTATTTTTATTTATTATTTTTAAAAAAAATATTTCAGTGCCAAATTTTTTTTTCCGACAGCTTATAAAATTTTGTAAATAATCTCTTTTTTACACTGCCGGTTAGTTACTTTTGGGTTACTTTTTGAATTATTATAAGTTACTTAAGTTACTTTTTTTTTTCTAAATATCACTGAGCACACTGTTATAACGAGGATCGAGAATTGTTGCCTGGCATATTATTTCATGAACTTCTACGTGGTGGAATCTTTTATCAAATAATTCTTTTAATCGTAGTAACGTAGGATCATTACAGTATTTAGCGGGAATTTTCGAAATTGTTATGTTTTTCTCCGTACTTATTTCAGTAGTGACCTGATAAAACATTTCTGTTATTGATACTGTTTTTTCAATAATATGCCAATCGGAACTCGTTAATTGTGGTACCTTACATTGCAAAACTGCAATCGTCGACACAACAGCATCTTTGATTTTTAGAATTCTACTTAGCATGTCGTAAGTAGAATTCCACCTCGTAGGAACATCTTGCTTAAGTTTTAAATTCGGGAGGTTCATCTGTTCTTGTGTCGCTTGCAGTTTTGCCAATGCGTGTGAACTTCTTTTGAAGAACTCCACGATAGATTTGACCTAAAATATTAAATTTTTAACTCATGGAAATTAATAATGACAATTATTTTGCAGAATTATTTTATTTTAAATTATACGAATAAAATCTGAAAATTTTTATTATTGCAATATAACCTCTGATGAACGTTATTTACGTTCGAAAGCTTGCAATATAATTTCATTTATATTATTCGTTAACTCGACAATTTTAAAACTTTTATGATAGATTTAACCTTTTCCAAAATTTCCGAAATTTCACTTAGTCCTTTTTGCACTACCAGATTTAAGCTGTGTGCGAAACATGGCATATGCCGCCAATTGCACAATTTAATTTCGGCTACTTCATTGGCGGCATTTGTGCCACCTTAAAACAAAGCCAAAGGGCTTGACAGCAAGAGATGCCTCTTTTCACGTTCGTAGATGAACTGTACGTAACGGCTAGCTCGTAGTGTTCAATCAGTGTCGGAGATTGAAGGCTACTCTCGATGTAATTGAGTATCGTGGGTTCGTCCGTGAATGGTTCTTCTCCACTAAAAATATTCCGGAGGGCGCCAGTACTAATTAAACACACTATTCTGTGTTTGATATAGTTTATAATTATTACAAAATACAAATAATAAATATGAATAAAAATACCTTATTACTAAAAAATAAAAATGTTTCAAAATGTAAACATGAAAAAGAAAAACAAGACTAGCGAAGCTATGTAACAATGGATTGTTACACATTATCCGTCACACAGCAAATAATTTTATTGTCAATGTTGAAGTTGAAGAAACACACTGCAATAATAGGGATTTTATGGATAAATTTTCATCAAAGTAATTTGCTGTTACAGCCACAAAACTTTCGTTATTGACGGAAGTCCATGCGTCTGTGGTCAAACATACCGCACTAACCTCATTCAACTCCAGAAGCACTTTTTCAAGTCACTTCACATGTCGAAGTGGAAGCGTTTTCTTCCCCGTTTCCGTTGATCATTTTCTGGTCTTCTTCTGTTGGTGCTGATGTCATCCTTACATCACTTAACGGTATCGTAGGGTGTTTCGTCCTTAAGTGGCGTGTTAAATTTCCAAGGGACCCACTTGCCACACTAATTAGTTGGCTGCAATAATTGCATTTAGCCCTATTGGTTATTGCATTGTTTTCAATAACTTAACCTTAACTTAACTTTCTGACAAATATCGCATGACCTAACTAATCTTTTAACTTTATCGTGAATCTTCCTAAAATGAAACTGTTTCCTCAAAACTTGCACAATCTTAGTGATATCAAAATGACCAAAAAGTTGATGTACATTCTCTATGACCTGTTCTGAAAATACCTCTGGCACTAGTAATTTAAACCCTAAATCCTTCTCACATCTATAAACCAAAATGTTACCAACTATACTGTAATCTTTAAACCTTACTTCCGCGTCCCCATTCAACAAACTCATGAAAATAGGTCCAATATGTTTATCTGCAAGTTGTGCTTCTCTCAAACGTTTAAAAGAAATTTCTAATTCCCCCCAACTATCAACTTTAAACAAAGCTAAATCAAATGACTTCTCAACACAAGCTACTATCGGCTGATTCTTAAACCCAACTAAATGGGTACTTCCTGAAACTGGAAACCTAGAAAGTATATCCGGTACTACATTATTACAACCCTTGACATGTGCAATCTCAAAATCAAATTCATTCAAAATTAATGACCACCTCGTTAATCTATCATTCAACAATTTACACTGTTTAAGAAACTTTAATGCATAATAATCCGTTCTAATAATTACTTTATATCCCAACAAAATTGTCCTAAACTTCTGTAAACCGAAAATAATTGCTAATAATTCCTTTTCTGTAACCGTATACGCTAATTCCGGCCCATGCAGAATCCTACTCGCAAACCCAAGTACTCCATGTTCTACCCCATCATCTAATATCTGATAAATTACCGTACCTGAAGCCAAATGTGACGCGTCTGTTTGAAGATAAAATACCTTTGAATAATCTGGAAACTTCAACATCACCGTCCTTAGAAATAATTCCTTTATTCACTCAAAAGCTCTTTGCTCCTTCTCTCCCCACCTCCATTTACTATCCTTCCTCAGTAACCATGTAAGTGGCGTCGTGGCACCACTATATCTAGCTGCAAACCTTCTGTAGTAATTACACAAACCCAAAAATCCACGCAAAGTCTTGACATTATGTGGCTGGGGAAAATTTTGAATTGATGCAATCTTTTCGGGATCTGTTATTACACCTTTTGTTGACAAAATGTGTCCTAGAAATTTAACTTCTTCTTTAAAGAAACGTGTCTTTTCGATATTAATAGTCATGCCTGCATCTGCAATTCTTTGAAGGACCATTCTAATATGTTCTAAATGTTCACTAAAACTTCCCGACACAATCAACAAATCATCTATATAGTTAATAGTGAACTCTCTCACTTCTGGACCTAAAATAACATCCTTCGCTCTCGTGAATGTCCCTACCGAAGTCTTCAAACCAAATGGTAGTACCTGATAAGTGTATGATTTTCCTTCGAAAAGAAACGCAGTATATCTAGTGCTCTTTGCATCTAGTGGAATCTGCCAAAAAGACGATCAGAGGTCTATCGTCGTCATGAATCTCACCCTCTTAAACGATTGGAATATGTCTTCCGGTGTTCGAGGTACTTCGGTATCAGCAATCATCTGTTGGTTTAGCCACCTGGCATCTAAACAAATCCGTACCCCACCGTCCTTCTTCCTTACTACAGTCATCGGACTAGCAAAATCGGACGCTTCCCTTTTAATAACACCCATCTCTAGCATCTCATCTCAAGTTTTCCTAACCTCGGGTCGTAGCTGATGTTGAATCGGATAAGGTTTCCGGACAAAAGGTGTTTCGTCGTGCATATGTATTATATGTGTATATTTCGTCGTACGCCTTGGAATACTACTAAAACTCGCCCGAAATGGTAATAATAAATTTAATAATTGTTCCGTCCCCACATCATTTAATTTCGACTCAAATACTTTACTCTTCAACGCGTTCTCCGTGACTACCCCTTTCATTACCCCGCTACTACTGTCACCAATTGAATCACCTAAAGTGGACCCCATAACATTGACTTCAACTTCCCCTTTCTCAACAATTTCTGTTATAAATTTAATTCTCTGTCTCTTCTCTTCTAATTCCAAATAATAGTGCCCATCATCAAAATTTATAATACCCTTTACCTGGTCTATCCAATCAACCCCCAAAATTACTGGTCTAATTAATCCCTTAACAACAAGTGCTACTTGAAATGAACTCCCTTGAACCCCCTCAATATTAAATTCTAACAACGCCTGAACCCTAATCCGTTGACTTTGTTGCCCCGTAGCTGTCCTAAGTTGCGTACACGTAACTGGTAAAACCGACAAACTTCCCTTTGACCTAATCTCATTAAAATATGACTCCTCGATACACGTTAGCTCACACCCACTATCTAATAACGCAAAAAGTTTCATACCCTGACAATTTAAAACAATATGTGGTAAGCCCTTAGCATAATTTTCCCCATTCCCACACATCGACAACGCATTTTTAATTCCCACATTTCGTTTACCTAAACAATTACTAACCTTCCACCCTTGTTTAGCTAAAATGTCAAAACCCTTCCCGTATTTACGCCTAAGTTCGTGATTACCCAATTGATGTTGTTCTAAAATCTTGCTGAAACTTTCAAATTGTGTTTGGTTCCCATCTTTGAACTTCACTAATGCACCTTCTTCAATAAATTCTTTAAATCGGAAAGGTAAAGGGATTTTCTCTTCTACAAACTGGACAACCCTTTGCTGTACAGTTTTTAACCGTTTCCCGAATAGTTATTATGTACATTCTGACTGTCCTCATTCGGTGTCTCTATCGCCATCAACTGTCGAATGTTACGATGGTTATGAGTTGTCTGCCTCGGTCGTTCCTTAAATTGCCTCTGTCTTTCTTTCCTTTCTTCCTCTTCTTCCTGTGTTGAGAGTTCCAGTGCCTCTTCAGTCGTGTTTCCCTGACTCACTCGCCAGGCTGTGCGTATTTCTCTCGGGAATTGCTTCATTATCGTATCTATCCCCACTCCCTCGGTATTATCATCTGGATTGTTCTAATTTCGGCTACCTGCATACCGAAATACGCACTCATACTTAACGGTTTTCGATGATCGAACTGCATGCCCATCACGCGTTTTAAGCAATTCATCTGCTTCTCGATACTCCAGAAGTATCTCAGGAAATCGTTTTTAAACTCATCGTACTCATTCCAGTTTCTCCTATTTATCTTCGCCCACACCTCTGCACCATGTTTCATCGTAGATAGCACCGGTAGCAACTTATTATCCCCTACCATTCTTAGCTTACCTCAAAATTCCTCAAATTTCTCCAAAAATAGACATGGATTCTCAATTCCTCCTTTAAAATTCGGTTTCGCGGTTGTGATCATATTATATGGTGAAGCCATGTACCCCAAAGCTAGTTCCCTCCAAGATATTCCTGAAGAATCTTCCTTTTCAACCACATCATTGCCCTCAACCACTGGTTCCCCGTTAACCCCAAGATTTTCCCCAGAAATCCCTGCATTACTCTCAACATCATTTACCAAAACAGTACTCACCCGTACATTGACCCCCGACTCAGTCCTCCTACTCCGAGTCCTAATAGTCTCGAATACACCATTTTCCTGTTGTTCCATCACAACAATGGATCATTCGTACGTGGCACTTGGGACTCCTGGAGGTATTTATCTAATTCGATTATCGCGGCTGCAGTTTGATTATCGCCACCGCTAGATTTCTTTATCATATCGTCGTAATCGTCCCAAAATGTACTCACAGACACAGATTCTTGATTTCCCCCGGTGTTACCTTCCGATGAATCGGGAATGAATATTGGAGATGGAGTTGTGAGTTTTATCGATATGACTTTTTGTTTGAAAATTTCCAACGCCGACTTGAAATTTTTCTCGCTCGAAAAGCTATATCATTTATAACAAGGATCGAGAATTGTTGCCTGGCATATTATTTCATGAACTTCTACGTGGTGGAATCTTTTATCAAATAATTCTTTAAATTTATTGGACCTTGTATTGTCCACCCTAATTTTGTATTCAAAGCTGCTAAATCTTCCGAAAGACGAATAAATTCACCAGTTGCCAATTTCCAGTAATTATCAGCACCTATCAGCATTACAATTCCCTCCTCTTGCTTCACATTTCCTTTGGATATATCTGCCATATTCATGGTAATAACCATTGGATGCTTTACGTTCGGTATCTGGAAGGAATCGTAGTAGATTTCAGGCACTAACTTCTATAGCTGTTATTGTAATAGATTCGTTAACGTATTGTGATTTTAACTTTAATTCGACCTTGTTGTATACTTTCGGAAGCTTCCTTTGTTCACTACCAAATGGCATCACTGCTAATTTACGTGTTCCTACAATCTTCAATCCCAACTTTATGGACAAGTCGTATTTTATGTAGCTTAGCTGCGAACCACCATCAATTATTAATCTGATGAAAGCACATTCTTTATCATCGTCATTTGCAATATAACATTTTGCTGTTTGCAAATAAACCAGTTCGTTAATGCCATTATTTTTCGTTAAGAAACTCGCGGTTTCATGTGATCCTTCAACCTAATTTTAGTATATGGTCATCGATTATCCTTTGCTGATTCCCATACTCTTGTTTAAGCAAATCTATAGCGTATTATAGGATATTTCTGATGGAGTCCATTCGGTTATTGTTGAGGGAGCTTGACCCTCGAGCGATTGCACCAAATAATTAAATTTAGCAATTGCATCAAGGCTATTGTTTTCATGAACTGCTGTTCTAGATTGCTCCCAGAATATCATCCAATTAGCCAATTGACCATCAAATTTACGTAGCTCTAATTTATGTAATTTTACATTACCTTTACTACTTGTATTTTCAGAAATACTGGAATTTTGTGTAGAACGATTTACCTTATTTACTTGATCGATCTGAATTTGAAATCTCGATATCAATTCACTAACTTGATCTCGGTATTCCAAGATTTTTTCGAATTCCTTTTCAAATTCAGCTTCTTCAAGTATTGTTGCTATTAATTTATCGTTACTTTGTTCTAGCGCTTCGTTAGCATTCTTAATTCTATCACTATAAACAATTAAATAGTTCACATTGTCACTTTCGTTCGTTAATAATTTGTTAATTATTTATTAGCCTCGTTAATTGAGAACGGCAAACTTTCACTGCTGCACGTTCCATTTTGGTTAATAGTTTCACTAATAATTGTCAATTTCCACAAAAACTACAATAAAACTCTATAATTCGCACACTTAAAGTTCCCTGGTTTCGGCACCATAAAAATAATAATGCGGAACAACTTATATCGATAAATTTATTGTCATAATATATACAGAAATTGAATATACACAAATAAGCAGGTCCGCTTATCGTTCTACGTTCGGATCACAACTAAGTGGTCAGTGGTAACCACCCTTCGGTTTGGCACCCACCGGATGCGATGCGGGTGCAGATGTGCTCAAAGAAAGCCTTTAATCTTAACTTTCTTTTTATATTTTCTACAAGCATGTTGTATCTTTAAACCGGCTTGTTCTAATAAGATAATAGCTTTCAAAACTAATTTTGCAAGTAAGGGACCTTTTGTTGGTCCTTGCCCTATAAAAACCGCAATTGGTTGTACGTTCGAATCAGCAAATGGCCGAAACATAAATACTAACGCTGTATTGGCTTTTTCATTTAAATTAGTTGCTTGTGGTCCATCTTCGTTTGAGGTACCATGATTACTATTTAAAGTTGGGGTTATTCGCGTTTTACATTAACAAAACGCCACCACACGGAATAATTTCGAAGTTCATTTGGAAAGTATTTTGCTTTGTTATCATTGGTTTCAGGCCCGTAGCCAGGGGGGGCACGTGCCCCCCCCGAAATGTTGAAAAGACAAAGAAAATGGAAGGGGAACAACCGAAAATTTTACATTTTACAAAAGATTTTTACAAGTGCCCCCCCCCCGAAATGAAATCCTGGCTACGGGCCTGATTGGTTTACACAATGAATTTGTTTACATAAACGTATTTAAAACGTATGGTTTGCAGCGCCACCAACGGTAATGTAAAACTTGAATAGTGTTGGACGTGTTGGACTGGTTGTGGCTTCTTCTTGGTTAATGTTGCTTGGAAGGCACTGCAGACTTGATTCTTCTCTGCTTATGCTTCTACAGCAGCGGTTCCCAATTAGTTTTGGCCGCGGAACCCTTACAAATTCTTACAATGTTTATTAGTGAGAAGAATGACATTTTCTTTTCTCCTGGCAAATTCTTTTAATATTCGGTTTGATTTCTGATAGCTGGATTCTCATATCAGGGACTGCATCAAGTCGATTTGGATACTTTCTTCTTGTTCCTGAATATAATGAGAATCCAGCCTCACACATGTATGTGCTCGCAAATGGTAGTAAAATACGGTTTGCATGTTTTGACAACTCCGGATATTCCTCATGCAGATCATTCCAAAATACGCCAAGCGGAACCTCTTTAAATTTACTTTCCAATATTGGAAATCGCACCTGATTTCAATTAGATTTTCGAAATCTACAGCAGAAAATTCGACTGGTTTTTGGCATTCAATGAATGGATTGTGCACCCAGTTACGCATTTTTTCACTTAAAAAAGGAACATATTTATTGATGGACGCTCTTAAATTCCGAAGATGTTCTTCAATGTCGATTCGGATTTCTTCTCGTAGTGATTCTTCTGCTGCTTCCAAAAAATTACTTAAGAGCACTCCGGATCACCTGACTTTCTCAGTCGAAATTTCTCCACACCTCCCGCTCCGCGTAAATCCCTACAAGCGCTGAACAGCGATGGTTCAATAAAACACGAACCGCTCAGTAGTTACTGCCTGCATTTGAGAGCAACAACAATATTTACGTACATTATCATTGTTTTGCTTGGAATAAGTAAATTTTGCTGTCGGCAACACTGTGCATCGCCTTTTAACCGGAGCGTGCTGAAAGAATCGCATTATGGTATTATGAACGGAACGCGTCAAATACAATTTTATTGACTGATTTCTTACGGACTTTAGGAGTATTTGTTTGAGTCTTTTACCATTTTTGTTTGCTTAACGTAATTTAAAAAGTTCAACATTCAGTGTCTTTTCAGTGTCATCTTCGAGTGCGTTGAAAAAAAATCTGTTGTGGACGCCACAATACTTTCAAGAAGATGGCCTTAGTTTTCAACAGTCACATTTCTGTTTGCCAGAAAAATGTGAAGAGAGCTTTTTTATCAGAAATAAATTGATATTTATTTTGATATACATTTTTGTCTGTAAAATTGACATTAACGGAGATATTCGCAAGAAACCATAATGGCATTATTCAAACATTAATATTTTATAATTTTTGACAATTCTGAATACAGTTTTTCAAGGGTTTTAAAATGACGTATCGCAAGTCCAGTTGCATTTGAAATACCTTACCTATCATTTTTTGGTGAGGGTCGGGAAAGTAAAATATAAGTATAATAAAATAAGTAAACAGTAAATTTAATAAAATTAATGTTAACAAAAAAATAAATATTCAACAAATTCAGTCTCTTGTAGGGTTTCTAATCGCGAGACCTCGAGTATGTCTCGGGTCTACAAGTTCTGGCAACATAGGTACATTTGTAAAAAAAACTTCGGAAGCATCTTTTCTATCCAAAAAGTTTCATCTCTGTAAATCTGAAAAATACATCTCATAAAAAATTAGTTTAAAGAGTTTCAAGTGAAAAGTACATACCTTCTCTACCAAAATACCGTATTTACTCCATACAATAAAATAACAAACATTTCGCTTTGTTATTTCTCGTTGCCCTTTGATTTGGTAGAAATAATTATGATTCCGTTTCAGTTTCATTTCCCCGTTCTCAATAGTCCCAAACTTAATTTTTTTTGTTTCAATTGCTATTGGAGGATGGTACTTTTCCGAAACTGCTGGGCATTTTATTTCTATGAGTCCATCGTCACTGATGAGACCATCCGGACTTGCACCCAGGAAAAAATGCTGTTCATCAATAAAAAGACCACTGCCGTGTATAGCCATTTTATATTTTTTTCTAAAATCACTTACAAGGGGAGACCGCCTACTCGTCATCACCGATTTCGTCCAAATTCACAGTATATGTAGGGCTTGACTAGAAATGAAAGTGACCCAAGTGGAATCACTAGATGGCCAAGCGTTTTTTAGAAAATAACATTTTTGTCGGGTAAAAATACCATTTACCCACCTACTACCTCCCCTGCTATCAACAATGTATTTCCGTGAATAATTTTATTCCGTATTTTCGGGTTTTGACGAAAAGGCTTAAAATGCTATCGTAAATAACTAATGCCTGTTTTCACCAACATTTATTTAAGAATTTCTTAGTAAAGAACTTCTTAGCTAGGTATTCTATAAATTTGATTGGTCAAATTTGACATAGTATTGACATAATAAATTATGTGACTAATCAAATTTAAGGAATACCTGCTAAGCAATTCTTTACTAGGAAATTCTTAAATAAAATGTTGGTGAAAACGGGCATAAGTGTCACTACCGTTAGTAATTGAAACTAACTGGACTTAAAAATGGGTCGGGACAGAGCTCATTGTACACAAATGAGTACCATAACAAACATAACAAACAACAAACATACTTCGTTCAGTTGTGCAAATATTATCAGCAAGATATGCAATTCTGCAAAGCCACGAAATGTTGGTTAATCGATCAGATTATTTAAATTTATTGGTCAGAAAATACATTGATAGTTCTTGTCGTAATTCAAACAATCTAACGAGAATTTTACCTCGCGATTTTATGACTAGTACTTAAATTTTATGGTATACCTAGAGTGCGTACCACTTAAAGCCCACGGCGACCGCGGTCGACTATGGGCGACTATCAATCGTTCCACTTAAAGCCGTGGTCGTTGCGGTCGAGCTCAAAACATCAACAGTGACGTCACCGATTCAAAGTCCACGGCGCCCACGAAGCTCGTAGAAATAGGTGGGTCGTCGTGATCATTCTTACAGAAACGCGCGCAAATAGTTCAAATTTAAAATGGAGTGTGCAAAACTGAGATTTTTAACGCCGAAGAAAATACTTATTTGGAAGTGATGATCACAAAAGTTGATGCAGAACGTGCACAGAAATGTAAATTATATAATATTATTATGAATTCTTTATCAAATTAAAATATATAAATTAAATTATTGACAGGTTTTATTTTACAATAAATCAAACACACTTTGGAATCTTCATCGGTTGCTATAGTTTTATAATTAATTTGAGTAAAAAAAAGTACTTTATCTACCCTTGCTGTTAAAATGCTATTTTATCTATTCTTGCTGTTAAAGTGTTACTTGTTTAATAATTATTTTGAGCCGGACAATTCGCACTTTAACATCTGCTATAAAAAAATACGTTTATAATTTTGAATTTCTTGTAAATGTTTCTTTAACATCTGCTATAGAAAAAAATTAAATTCTACACACGACGATAAAATTTTATTATCGTAAAATTAATAATTTCCCCTGGTCACTATCGGATGAATAGTTTCCTCTTCTAATTACTAATAAGCAACGATATTAATTGCTTGTCTTATTGTTGAATTTGACATGTTAAAATTTTAAGTTAGGTGATTATTGCAGGGTTGCCCGATTGTGCCTGATGCTTGAAATAAATAAGTTTACATTGAATAAGAAAGTTAAAAAATATCTAATTCTATATACAAGGCACACAAAAACATACTACAATACCACAAAGAATACTAAATAAACGAATGTGATAATAATAATAATGAAAATATTAATAATTAAATTAAAATGGCATAACAATGGCAACCTTGTCAATAGCCACTATTTGACAGGCTCATGAAGCCCACGAAGCCGTTCCACTACAGTAAACGACCATAGCGCCCGTGGGCAAAAACGTATAAGTGGAATGCTAAATTGCACGACCACGACCGCGGTCGTCGTGGGCTTTAGTGGTACGCACTCCTACTAAAAATAGCCTGTAGTAAACGTACCCATTCAGTTGTAGTTGAAAATTTAGTGTAAACAGATATGGAGAGCAAACAGGTGAAAACGAGAAAATTAATTATTTCCGAACACCTGAGATATCCGGAAATTTCGCAAAGACAATATTGAAGAGCTCCCTAGAATAACATTGTAACTACCAAACTTGTTTTTTCAGTAGAAGGAAAAAACTCTTAATGTCTTTTTTAGACAAAATTTGGTATACTTTACAGCTCAGGTAACTTTTAAAAGTAATGACTTATTGCATAATACTCCATATATATGTTACACATCATATTTCAAAGAGTTATTCCAATTTTTTGTTAAAAAAATAAACCTCGATTTTACAAAATTGTCGCTTACAACGTTATTCTAGGGAGCTCTTCGCTATTAGCGAAAAAGTTAAATGTGCCTAAAACAACTATACAAAATGTGCTGGCTAATTTTAAAAAAGTGTCAAGTCAAGTGTTGAGAGAAAACGTGGTTCTGGAAGAAAACCTGGTCCAGCTGATCCAGAATTACAAAAAAAGGTGGTAAAGGAGTTCAAGCGGAAGCCCAACACATCGGTAAGGGATATGGCAGATAAGATGGGAACATCAAAATCAACTGTACAATTAATGAAAACCCGTAGTGGGTTTTCGAGAGCCCGGAAGTTGTACGAGAATTTATTAATAAATATTCATGTGTAGTGATGGACGATGAAACGTACATAAAAGCAGACTTTAAACAGTTACCGGGACAGGAGTTTTATGTTGCAAAGGGTCGCGGTCAGGTAGCTGAAGAACATAAAATTCGGAAAATTTCAAAATTTCCGAAAAAATATTTAATTTGGCAGGCGATTTGCACCTGTGGTTTAAAATCTCAATATTTTGTTACCACAGGTTCAATAAATACAGAAATATATATCGAAGAGTGTTTAAAGAAACGGCTATTACCCTTTCTGAAGGCACATAAGAGCCCACCATTGTTCTGGCCGGATCTGGCTACCTGTCATTATAGCAAAAGGTCCCTTGCATTTTGCGAAGAGAACGGTATAAATATGGTACCTAAAGATGCAAATCCGCGCAACTGCAAGAAGCTTCGTCCGATTGAAAAATATTGGGCGCAAATAAAACAAAAATTGAAAAAAACGAAAGGGTCAACAACAGATTTAAATATGTTTAAAAATATATATAAAAAAGCTGCCGATTCTTTCACTATCGACGATGTACAAACTCTTATGAAAGGAGTAAATTGTAAATAGTCAATAAAAAAATTTAAAAACAAAAGTTTTCATTTATTTAATACGAATATAAGGTGGTCGTTTTTTTTCTAGGACAGTCTTTACCACCCATATCTTCACATAGGATTTTATATATATAATATAATATTCGCGACTGTAATGGACAACTTTTGATTAAATTTATGATCTGCACACCTTCCTCTAACACGGTTTTAAGTGACTCCGAAATCGATTTAGCTACTAATGCATGTCTGTGAAGAACACAGTGACTGCTGGTGCAGTTTTTTTTGCCACATTCTTTATACGTGTTACAACGCCTGCCACTTTTCCTACCATTGCTTTGGCTCCATCGCTGCAAACATCAATGCACTTCTCCCAACTTATGGCATGCTTCTTAATGAAATTATCGATGCAATTAAATATATTTTCACCTGTGGCATGAGCTTCAAAACAATGCATTTATCAAATTCGTAGCGTACGAAAACCAACAAAATTGCAAGACCTGCCAGTTGATTCATCTAATTGCAGTCAATATGCATCACATTGGTGTAGCCGAGAAGTAAGTTCTACCTCGATATCATTAGCAAGGTCGTGAATGCGATGCGAAACCGTGTTATTTGAAAGTGGCACAGCTTCAATTTTTGAAGAAATTTGAAGTAATTCTTCAAAGTTTAAATTGAACTTTATCGAGATGGGATACTGAGATCAAACTTCGGTCTTCAATAATCTTTGACCTTACTCTTGGTATTTTAATGAATGGTTTACGAAAAATTAATGGTACCCATGGTTTATGTAGTATCAATGGCAATGGTTGATAATCTTGACAATCAGGGAAAATACTTGGCACGGCAGTTTTAGTTAAATGTGGTATTTGCAATTGTAGGGGAATGTGAGACGGAACGGGGATCGATGTGGTTGGGGCAGCATTTGAGGGTGTAAATAAAGAGGTAAAAATCCATTCGAGTGTGAATAAATTTATTTAACATTATATTTTAACATATTTAAACACACCGTTTAAAATTGAAATATTAAAAAAACTTGTATTTTTTTAAATGCTCTAAAAAAAAAAAGGTTTTTCATTAAAAGGGGAAACAAAATCATGTTTTATGTGGCTGGCAAAGTTTACAGGTGAGTTCTGATTCATCATCGTCACTATCAATGTCGGCACAGGAATTATGGGCCCATTTCTTACACTGTGTGCACGATATCCAGCCTTCACTCGATTTAGAATATAATTCGTCGCAATACAAACACTTCGCATCTTCTTTTTCGTCTTCTTCATCTGATTCCACGTGTTGTTTTCGTGGTTTTTTTTTCTTGTGTTTTTTGTTTACATTTTTCTTAGGATTCTCCTTCCTTTTTTCGTTACCGGTAAACAATTTATTTTTTTTGGCTTCCTTGATCTTCCTAGCATTATTAGCAGCTTCTTCGAGTTCCGTCTTTTAAGAGGAATCTGTCAGGATTGCCGTTTTGCCTCGTTTCCTCGTCACTCGCTTTTGTCCAGACTTTGCTCTGGGTATGGGAACTATATTTTCAGGCGAGAAACTCGGAAAACTGGTACAACTAGGACTAGCCATTGTTAATTTAGAATTTGCAGGCGGACATCCGAAAACATCCGGGTTCTTCATCAATATTTGATTTTAGTGCTATGGATTTAGTTTTAGGAGAGGGGGTTAAGACTTCAAGAAGGTTAGAGGCTTGATGATTTTACACATTATTTGACTTCAAGCTTTCCAAAAATGCACAATTTGACTTGACTTGATTTACTGTCGTCACTATTTGGCTTGATATCAAGCATCAAGCTGCTCGATTTTCCGATATTTGTTAAATTGATAATGCAATTTTTGAGTTCCTTCGCGATTAAATTAAAGAAAGAAATAACTTGAATTTTAATTAAATTTTCAATTACATATTATTAGAGGTACATTATATTGAAATGAATTGGTCCATACATTTATCATTTACCAAAGAAATAATTAGACTCCTTGACCATTTATTTATTCAGTTCTCAGTTTCACTTTAACTGGCTGTTTGATTTTCGTGCGTTCGTGTTAGTTACAGTTTTCGAGTTTTCAGTTGTTATTTCATTTTCATTTACGGTTTTCCATCGTTATTATATTTTGTTAGTTTTGTGTTTTTTAACTTTCGTTTTGTTTGTTTCGTTCACACTTTCATAAACACTTAAAATGCCTCCTAAGCGACATCGCAGTGCCTTATGGAACCATTTTTTAAACAATACAATAACCAATAGGGCTAAATGCAATTATTGCAGCCAATTAATTAGTGTGGCAAGTGGGTCCCTTGGAAATTTAACACGCCACTTACACTGAGAAAAAGGTTTCTTTGTAATAAATAAAATTTATTTGGAGTAAATAAATGGTAGATTTGGAATGAGAGAAATAAATATTTGTTTAATATAAACAAAGCATTTGTTTGACCAATATCTTTACAGTAAATTTATATTTATTAAATATTAAGTTTTGGGAGTGTTACAGAAACAAAATATTTATTAAATATAAATTTATATTTATTAACTATTAACTTATGGGATTGTTAGAGAAACAAAATATTATTTCAACATTTATATTATTCAACTCTTTCTTTTAGATTGGGATTATTTTTTTTTATTTATCATTTTAACTATTTTTTAATTATTTTAATTATATTTTCCTATCAGTGCCCTTCTTCAGAATATTGTAGCATCGAACTCTTGTGAATCTGAAAATGAAAAATTTCTGATCTGACCAAGATTCGAACCCGTGACGAATGTTTTGAACGTTGCGCGAGACTAACCATCGTAACCACACACCTATGGAGGTGTGTATGTAAAATGACACAGGTACACCCTGTGGAGGTATACGATCCAGGTATACTACGCAGGTATACACTTTACTATATACCTGCGTTGTAATCATTACCCAATACAAGTATTGTTCATAGTTAACAAATCATTTGCTTGCCCATGCTTGCCAAAAGAATATTTGTTAATATTAACACAATGTGCCCAAATAATCAAATAAAGCATAATGTTGAGACAAATTTACTAAAAATTTTATAATAAACTTATCGCGTTTAATATTATTATACCGAATGTTATATTAAATAAACTACCTCAAATAAATCTACTGCTTAATAGTTAACAAACCTTTTTCTCAGTGTAAAGACGAAATACCATACGATACCTTTAAGTAATGTAAGGATGGCATCAGCACCAACAAAAGAAGACCAGAAAATGATCAACGGAGAAGAAAACGCTTCGACTTTGACAATAACTTCCGGCAACAATAATTACACACTACCAGCAACAACCAAACGTAATGCTAATACTATTAATATTCAAGATTATTTTACGAGACCATTTGCCACCAGTAAAGCGCGACAATTTGATGCCCAACTAATTAAAATGATCGTAAAGGAATACCATCCGTTTTCGATAGTGGAAGAAGAAGAGTTCAAAAAATGTATTAAAATGCTATGTCCCGGATATTCCCTTCCAACCAGGAAAACAGTTTCTAATAACTTGCTGCAGCAATTTTATTTTTCAACCCTTGAAAAAGTGCTTCTGGAGTTAAGGAAGTTAGTGCGGTATGTTTGACCACAGACGCATGGACTTCCGTCAATAACGAAAGTTTTGTGGCTGTAACAGCACATTACTTCGATGATTTGTCCATGAAATCGTTACTATTGCAGTGTTTATCTTTCCGGGAAAGACATAGTGCCGAAAATTTATCTAAAAACTTACAAGAGTAATAGAACTAGTGGACATCGAATTGTTCATCGCGTGACAAGAGCGATTGACAGATTAAGGCACAGATTAAGATTAAGAGCAGAGAGAACATCGGTACAAATGGATTTTTATGACATTGTACAATTTCCAAGGGTCATTGCAGCACTGGATAGTACCCATATCAAAATTCAAGTTTGGGCCAAAAAAGACACATAAAAGTGGAAGTATTCCGCGGTGTGTGTTAAGTTCAAACAAAGGATATCTATCTGTTATTAATATGGGAAGAACCCCGGTGCATTACAAAAAAGCATAAGTAGAGGTGAGAGGTCTAAGATGTACGCAAGAAGAGACCAGAGTAAACAACGACCCCGCTGTAAGTATAAATTTAGTGACTGAATGCAAACCCTTTCACATCGACGATATAAATATGCCGCCTGAGACACCCCCTGAGGTGAAACAAAAGTTTTTAGAACTATTAAACAGGTACCGCGATTGTTTCTCTCAAAATTTATCGGAGCTAGGAAAGACGGATGTTACAAAAATGTCCATCAAACTGACTAGTGACGGTTGGCTCATTCGGAAAGAGCAAAAGTTCGCGTAATGATAGATGAACTCAAAAGACAATTTCGCTAGTCCGTTATTACTTGTGAAAAAATGTTCGGGAGAAGAGCGCTTATGTATCGATTATAGGGCGCTAAATATGATCACTGAAAAAGACAAGTTTCCTCTACCCCGCATCGACGATCAAATAGATAATTTGCACGGTAAAAAGTATTTCACTAGTCTAGGCATGGCATCGGGTTATTATCAAATAGATAAAGATAAGATACAAGAGGAATCATGGGCATACGCTAACGTTGTTAGATTTATATAAGAAATACAGAAAAGATGGGGGTAGTTTAAAACTTTACTAGTAGTAATACACTTTAATAGAAGTCTATTTTCTATTCTATCAAATAACATTAGTTGGTACTTTATGGAAAAATAAAAGGGAAATTCCAATGGAAATTTTACCTGCATGGCCTAGGGTAATCAAAAGCACAAACTTTGGTTTTTACCAAAACTACGACTTTAATGTCATATGTATGTCCCCCCCCCCCAAAAAAAAAGGAAAATCGGTAATATTATTATCAACGCTTCACAATGACGCTGCAATTGATCCGGAAACAGGAGCAAAAAAAACCCCAGAAATTTAAACATTTTATAATCTTACCAAAAGAGGAGTAGACACAAATGATAAATTATGTGCAACTTATGCCATTATGTCATTTTGTACCTAAACGTGTTTTAAATAGGTTCGTTTATCCTACACCAGATTTTTCGGATTAAGAAACCGGTGGAGCTGGTGCAATGTACACTGGGATGCATTGGCACTTACAAACGAACACGTTTTAGGGACTACTACACAACCGTTACACACCCAGGTTGAAAACACATTATGTCCATTTATTTATTCAGTATACAGTTTCAGTTTGATCTGTTCATTTAAGTGCAAGTGTGTAATTGTTGAAAGCTTTTTTATAATTTTACTATGAATTCTATAAATGATGAAATTGCGGAGGGGACCATGGAAATTGAAATGGAAGAAATTATTGCTAATTTTATTGACGATGATATCGTCGATCTTTTAAATAAATCGGCAAGTACTGATGACGATGACTTGCATATGGCATATGCTTTAATCAAAAATCACTGCAGGTTCAGTGTACAATCCAGTGCAACTTATTTGATTCTACATTAATTAATAAATTAGAGTAATTATATTATAGATAATGTTATAATATTATATTACTATCAGATTTTTCAAATCAATTTTCATTTCTATAATTGACAGCTATTTTCTAGGCTACGTATTTCTACAATAACCACTTTATTCGACTTTACACCAGCATTTTGCCAGTGTAAGTTATTGTAGTTCTGAACAGTTCAGAGTAGACAAACGAACACGATTTTGTGTTCCGAACTACTCGGAACTACACCGAGTAGATAAACGAACAGACCTTAAGGTTCCCAACATTTTTAACGCCCAGGTAGTGGACAACCGTTTGGTACGAAACAGAAGACAACTAATAATGGAAATTGATGATGCCACTGCGGATAACACTCCTAATAGTCCCAGTGGTGAAGATTAAAAATTGATGGTTTTACAGTTCAACCTTTACTTGAAAGTCCAAGAGCTACAAATAAAGATAAAACCTTTAAACCTAATCGAGGTACGGTAGCAAGTGAACTAAAGCACTATAGAATTACGAAGGAAAAACATTGTGCAGAATCTAACTAAAAAATTAAAAGCCTACCAAGAACGAACCATCGAAATGAAGAGAAAAAATGATTTGTTAGAACAATTAATTATGCAAGTTAATAAATAAAATAGTTGTACTCATTTAATGGTGGGTTTATAGAACGAGATAAGGAATAAGCGATAGTGGATAAGAAAGTTGAACCATAGGAATACTGTACTACCGTTTAGACAACGCGATAAGAGCTAAGCGCTAACGGATAAAAGTTGAACTTTTCTCAACTTCTTGTCGCTTATCGCGTTCGTTTGAGAATTAGTTCATTTGAATTAATTTTAACCCGCCTATTGCTTCATTTCAAATTTATATTTTATGAACTCGAAATATTTTATATTTATTTCAAATAAATCACATTTTAAAATGGCAAAAGTCATAGTTAATCAAATGACCAGGTTTTAAGGGACTTCTGTTTACGGATTTTTGTAATTTTGTCTCTAATAAACTGCATTATCACTTTTTTATACAAAAATTTGTGCATTATCATTTTCACGAATATTTTACTAGGTAAATTAATATACAGAACGACACAATCAAATCTTGACTATGCATAATTTTAATTATGCAATTTGACAAATAGATAGGAAATGTCAAAACAAATTATAAACTCAAGATGTCAGGTACCAAAATAATTTATACTGCTCATGCGTAACATGCGGATTTCTTAACTTCTTATCTCGTTGTATAAACCCGCATCGGCGTTAGTCACTATCGCTTGGCCACTATCCACTATCGCTTATTCCTTATCTCGTTCTATAAACCCACCATAATAATAAATAAATTTTCTTTTTTTCTTATAAAAAAAACAACGGCACGGCATTACTCGAGGAATCTAAAAATATCTCTAAAAGCAACGGGTCTTCCGTCAAAAGACATGAGAGGCCAGCATTGTGCAGTAACTAACAAGTTGCCTAAGGAAACATTTAAAAAAATGGACGAGCACATTAATTCCTCCATAATTAATGAGTGATTAGTGAAACATACACTCAGCAACCAAGCGCGGAAGTGAACACCTCGTAAAAGTTAGACCTGCTTAAATCTTTGCAAAAAAATAAATTCGTGATTACCACTAATATAAATGTTAGGGAAAAGTCAAAAATAAATTGTATCTTCATTGAAAATAAAAGTGAATTAACCAGCAAACTAAAAACTTGAAGTGGGCAATAATAAAACAAAAGCAGTCATAGTATCTGGCAGCTCAAGAGCTCTCCTCAGGAAAAGGCTTCAAGACTCTGTAGATAATTGGTGTAAAATCGGGAAGCTAAAACTAAGCGAGAAGAAAACTAAAATAATAATTTTCAAGCCCAAATTCCTGCACCAAACGATCGGGCTATGTCGAAAATATATGACACATGATGTATAGCTCAATTTCGACAAATTTGTCAGTACTTCCTTTTCTGCACTTAACGATTCAATTATTCTAGACTATATACTTCGAATTTGAAACACAATGTATATTTTGTTTTTAAATAATGGAAGCAGGTTCATCCAAATCTACTGTAAATCCTACAGATTTTTTAAATCCTACAGGTCTTCTAGACTAGACTCTAGAAAACCGAAAAGAAATGTGCGAACTTTTTGACATAATATTGTTACAAAATTACCTACTGTTCGATCACGAACCTTTAGTTTTCTTTTTCAATTTTCTTATTTCATCCCACATAATACAAGAAATACTTAAATGGAAAAATAACAAATTAAACATAGTTCGCGAAAAATTTAAAAGGAAAATTAGACCAGAGCCAAATCTAATGATGAAGATAGATAGGATAGAGGAGAAAAGGAAGATCGAACCAACAGCAGCCATCAACAGATATATTTCACAAATTTATAAGTAATTGCCAAAAATTGTATTCGGTAGGTGCAAATGTTTGTATTATTGATGAAATATTGATGGGTTTTAACGGAAGATGTAAATTTAATATGTACCTACATATCCAACAAGCCCACCAAATATGGTATTAAAATAATGTGCCTTAACTGATGCATCTACGAATTACTTATATAATGCTTATTCATTATATTTCAATTCAGTAAAATTTGTGTTCATTTATTAGTTATTCTTTTTGTTTTCAATTAATTAATCAGTATTAAATTCATTTATATAGTTAAATAACCAACAAGTTGACCACACAAAGAAACCATTGCTTGCAGCTGCATAAATAGTAAATACGTAATAAGATAAATTTGTAAAATTAAGATGCTAATGCATCTTTGGTCGTTATCAAAATAAACAATATTCTGTACGATTATAACAAACCACACATTTTCTTGTAAAGTAAAGTTATATAAAGGGATGTAACACCCAAAAACAGCCAGTCTGTAATTGTTTATGCTTATGCTTGTAATTGCTGTGCTCATATTATTTGAAATAAATCTTTTTTAAAATTCGAATTATTGTATTACGAATTTAATTAGGGGAGGAGAGTGGTCCTGAGTTGGCACTGCGGGTTGAGTCGGCACCATGGTGTTTCTCAGAGATGGCACACGTGTCGGCTCAATTATTTTGCCGTATGACATGTTGGTAACCACTGACGTAAATTACGCTTGCAGTTGTCAATTTGAATTGGTGCTGTGAGTATGAGCGCGTTTATAATTTTCATTTGTGACACAATTTCATTTTTGTCATGTATTCTGAAGCAGCTACAGGTATGTAAATATTTCCGAAATTTAAAATGAGTGAGTGCCCTGGTTTCTTTATTCAATGTTGTAATTTATTGGTTATGTCGATTTACCATTTGGATTTGTTTGCGTGTGAAATCACGCAAAACCTGTAGAAAGTCGAAGTGGTCCTGAGTCGGCACTAAATGGGTGGTCCTGAGCGCAAAACGACAGGCGCACGACGAGGCTGAAAGCCGAGCCGAACGACGATTTTAACGGCTGATGCTGAAATCAGCCGTATCGCTGAGGAAGAAGAACGACGTCGTCAACGCAATACCAAAGGAAAAAGACCACGAGGACGACCGTGAAAAAACAAAACAGGGTCAAACAAACGCCCAAAAAAACAAGAACACAGTCTCCCCAGCCTCCACAAGTGGATTGCACTTGCGTTCGCTACAGAGCTTAGTATGCCCTACATATTATTATGAATCTGACGACGGCGACGATAGCGAATGATCATCCTTTTTTCAATTAACTCTTTAGTTTAATTCAAAATTCATATTTTTTTTCCATTTTCTTTCAACAATTTACCTGAGAAAGGTTTCAATATAAAATTTGTGTATGTAGCTGAGAAATGTTTTCATAAAAAATTTGACAAAAAATGCATGTTTTATTCTTCTGAATGGTTCAAATTCGTCCATTTCCTGTTTCAACTTAGAGAATCAGCGCTTTTTCCTGCATTCGAGCGAAAAAACATGGGGTGCCGCCTCAGGAACACTGTTTTAATAAACAATCAAAAGGTTGTTTTTCACTTTGCACTGCATTGCGACTGCAAAAGCCACACTGCACCTTCCTAAGGCCCAAGACTATAACGGTGGGAATAAAATTAGTCTTGGGGATAAATTTATCTAGGAGATTAATTTATATTCGTGCAACTTCGGATTTACATTTATTTTTGACACATGAGGTGAATTAAATGCCATATTTTTAATTTTAAACACATTTTCGTATTTGTTATTAATTATAATATCAATTTTTGCTGTAAGATAACGTACATTTTACTATTATCAATATTTATAGTAATCATATTATTATTAGTTAATACTTTATATGACAAATTAAAATATATTTATTAATGACTCCGTTGGCCTTGTGCTTAGCAAGTCGGCTTTCATTTTGTCATTGCGAGTTAGATCCTCACCAGAATCATATTTTTTTATTTAAATTTTTATTAAGTATTATATTATTATAATAAGGGCCGACCTAAATGTATCTACTAGACTAATAATTAGTTTTTTTAATTTATGAATCTCCTAGGTAAATTTGTACGTAGGTAAAGCACCATTCACAAACTAATAAACTTAATAAAAATTTAAATAAAAAAATATGATTCTGGTGAGGATCGAACTCGCAATGACAAAATGAAAGCCGACTTGCTAAGCACAAGGCCAACGGAGTCATTAATAAATATATTTTAATTTGTCATATAAAGTATTAAATAATAATATGATTACTATAAATATTGATAATAGTAAAATGTACGTTATCTTACAGCAAAAATTGATATTATAATTAATAACAAATACGAAAATGTGTTTAAAATTAAAAATATGGCATTTAATTCACCTCATGTGTCAAAAATAAATGTAAATCCGAAGTTGCACGAATATAAATTAATCTCCTAGATAAATTTATCCCCAAGACTAATTTTATTCCCACCGTTATAGTCTTGGGCCTAAATTGTATAGAATTATAGGCAAACGATCTCCGTAGGCAACTACACTCTTATTAGTGCTATAAAATCTTATTTACCTTTCGTTTTCGGACAAAAGGCTTACTGTGCCGACTCAGGACCACTCTCCCCTATATATAATTTTTTTATAAAAGCAATTTTAGTAATTAAGGTATGTTTTGAGATGTCTGGAAGAATGTATGAGTGTTAAAATTAGTTTATCAAAAATTTAGAATTAGTTTTGTTTATTATTTTAATCAAATAAAGAGCCAGTGGTTTTTCTTTAGGCACCATTGGTAAGACTGTATAGTCTCCTTTATTTTGATTAGGTTATTTTTAATTTTTATTCTCTTATTTTATTATTAAACATTGTATAGAGTAGAATTTTTGACAAAGCGACTTTAATTGCTGACGAGTATTTTCCAGCAGATACTATCAGAGTTTTTGCTGTAAGACATTGCAGGTGGCGCCCTCTACATTATTAATCTTTATAATTTATGAACATCTTTTTCCCTGCCTCTCTCAATTCAGTGCTAATAGTGTATTTTGAACACTCCATCATCTTCACTGATTGCTAGTCGGCCATTGGATTGAAGAGAGAAGACCCAAATTTCTGGGTATTGTGTCCTTACAGTTTTCTGTCCGTGACAGGAGAGAAGGGAGATCGAACCAACAGCAGCCATCAACAAATATATTTGACAAATAATTCAAAGATAATTAGTTACACGGAAATTAGAGAAGCGTGATATAGATTATGATTGTTCGAGTGATGATGTTTTTGATAAACATTCGAACGATTAATTAAATTTAAAATTACACTATCAGTTGAAGAATGGGCAAAGATGTATAGTGCAGAATAGAAAATATGTAAAGATCGGATCGACCAAGTTCTTGTAGGACTAGAAATTTTTCAGTTCTTGAACTGACTAAGAAACCGTGTTGCTTATCCTACAAAAGGAATAAAATATTACATAATGGAGCCATTTTTTTTTAAAGTAATCGGAGAATGTAGAGTGTGCTTCAGCAAATTTGAAGGAATTGTTGAAAAGAACAGACGACTTTTTGGCAAAAAACGGAAATAGTTCGAAACGCAGATGTTAGTTGAAAAATGTCAGCTGCATTTGTGCAAAGAAAAGAAGCATCCAAATGCATGAATTTTGGGGAACCGGAACCAAGCCATTTTTGCTATCGGCTACGGGAGGAGTTGTAAAGAGAATCAATTTGCTGTCTGGGAGAAAAACGGGGCCTATATTTCTATATGAAATTGCTGTAATGGATAAGGAATATAGTCAGAGCCAATTTACAGTAGGACACATGCTATCTGAACAGCACAGTAACCGTGTCATAGCAGGTTAATAGCGGTTAAATAACTATATTTTGTAGTTCTTTAATCACTAAAACAACTTCTAATCCTCCAGGTCTAGCGAAAAAATCTGCTAAATTGGAGATAACTGATAAAATGGACAAATAAAAAAATGGTAAAATTAAAATTTCAGCTCTAGTGATTACCGATCAATGCAAAGCATTGCTGATGGCTGTGTTCAGATTCACGAATATGAATTTATGTAATGCAGGTACGTCTTCAACGCCAATCTAAAAAATAAAACTGGTAGAAGATTGTTTTGTCAAAAATATTTATTTCAAAATTTGCAGAGAATCAACGACCACTCTCCATTTTCGTGCAATATTACACATATGGCACGAGAGGTAGGGGGTGTTGACGAAGATGGTTTCCACTTATCATCGTTTAGTCGATGAAGCGTGGTGCAAAAGATCGTACAAAACACGCTACGTGCTGCTTCAGGAGTTGCATGCATTGTCGTCGGGCTAAATCTGGAAAGGTACTTTTCGTAGCAGTTCGAACCAAATATTGCCCTATATGTGAACGCGCAAAAACTCGAAAGGAAGAAGCGAATGGTCATACTTGCTATAAGAATTGGTTAGGAACATCAACTGCTATGGAATCAGACATTATCCTTGAAGGATTAAAATGTAGCGTAGAGATGCACGCAGTAAAATATGTTCAAATAATTTGAGAAAGCGATAGTAGTGTTTATAAAAAAATTTGTAAAGAGAAACCGTATGGAAATAAAATTTTAGTAAGAAAAGTTGAATGTACTAATCGCCAATTGCGAAATTTTTGTACCAAATTAAAGGAATTAACTAAAAAACGCACTAGTTCTTCAAAAAAAAACAATATTGTTCCATTTTTACGGAAAGTTTTAGAAAGAAATTTATTACGTATTCGAGTAGGTATAAAAAAAAAGCAGTGGACTATCGTAAAATGCAGAAAACATCAGTAACTGAATAAATGGTATCGCTGAGAAAAGACATGGTCCAAAACATGTTTTCGGGTACCATGCTGATTGCGATAGTTACTTTTGTACGGGGTCTAAAGAAGACGAAATTAATTATTTGCCCCAGTTACAAGATTGTGGATTATTCGATGATATTTTATCATGTTATGATTCTCAATATGAACAATAATGCCGCCGAAACTTATAATTCCGTTATTTCCAAATTTGTCGTTGGAAAGCGAATTAATTTTTCCATGAATGGTGGTTATGACATACGGTGCAAAGCTGCATGTATATCTTATAATAAAAATGAAGAGTATTATAGTGTAATTCATAAAACTATAACTTCAAATAGTCCAGGTAAGCACACTAAATACTTTATTAAAAAACAGAAGAATAAACGTATATATTGCGCAAAGAAAAGAATAAATTTCACAGCTCCAAAAAGAAAAATAATGTAAGTCCTGACATAGATTATGGCCGTGTCAGTGACGACGATGTGATTTCATTGGAGAACTTTTTTTTATTTAGATCTAGAAACCAAGTCAAAAAAGAAGTCCAAGATAAGCCTTAAGGATACGGTGAAAGCAAGAAAATCCAATGGAAATTGTTCCATAAAATTGTCAGGCGAATAGATGGCATCTGTTGAAACGGAAGACGGTGGTCCATCCGATGAGTGGCAACCACCTCTGGATGAATATGTTTACTTGACAGCTGAGCAAGAAGTTGTCGAGTAACCAAGCAATGCAGATCAAACATTAGAAGATCAAAGAAGAGGTAAGAAAAGAAAGATTTCCCAAATAATCGAAGGAATTTGGTAGATGAACTGCATTTATGTTAATTAAGTTTACCTATATAAGTAAGTGGGGTTGTTGGCATCTTGGGGGATGCTAACAGAAGAACTAGAGGACAGTCTTAAAAGTGTTTAATTATTTTTTTGTTTTTCCATTACAAAAAGTTTACTTTGAGATGGATAAAGCAACGGCGAGTGATTTTAAGCTGTACAAAGACAGTCAAAACGCGTAGGTTTGCATGTGACGGGGAACAAAGCGGAATTGTTCCAACGATTGATGTCGCATGACCCATCATGTTCATGGATGGATGCGCTATCGGACGATGAGGAAGAAAATTGAGAGGTTGATGATAGAGAAACGAACGTGTCACTTGTTTCTCCGGCAACGACGCCGACGAAAGGTTCTATAAGCGAGCGAGAAGCGGATCTTAGTCGCCGTCTACAAGAATTTAAAGACCGCCAGATGGAATTTTATAAAGAACGGTTCGAAAGTCAAACTTAGTCATCTAAGTTTGGTACATGCAAGGAAACAATGACGTTAAAACGATTCCAATATTTAAATTCGTGTTTACGTTTTGATGATAAAGTAACAAGAATTCAAAGAAAACAGCTGGATAAATTTGCACCTATACGCGAAATTTGGGATGTGTTATTACAAATTGTAAATCGCTGTACACACCATACGAATATTGCACTATCGATGAACAACTGATGAGCTTTATCATTATTTCCAAATGGAAATAAATAAATAAATGGCTGAGTATTATGCAGAACATAAATACGACAAACTATAAAAATTCGTGTGTAATTTGTCCGATTCAGCTGCAGTAGCAATTAAAGATCGTTAAGATCACACAAGTACACACAGTACAAGATACACACAAGTATTTCAAAAATGGGAATGTTGCATCATCTTCAATGGAATTGGATATTATTGTGGAAGGATTCAATAATAGTATCGAAATGCACAATTTAAAATATACGACGTTTATAGCAGATGGTGATTCTACTGTGTATGCTAAAATTAGAGAGAAAGTTACCTATGGCATGGAAGTATGATTTATTTTATTATTATAGTGTGCACAAATCATGCTATCAAAAATTTCAGCAAACATTGGCGATGTGACTAACGATATTGCCAAGGAGTTCAAAAGTAACATCACCATATTTATGCGGCATTAAACCTCCTATGCTACAGGTTCTCATCAATTTTAATTAAAACCTCTACTTTATTTTTGACAATTGCAGATCCCAGCTGATGAACAAGATATGATTGCAGACAAAACCATTGGCCAATTTAAAAATGCTTCATATCTATCGTTTAGAATGAATAGATTAACGGCATCACACTTTGGCAGCGTGATTAAAAGGAGGCAGTCTACCCCATGTGCTGTATTAGTAAAAAATATTAGAACACCTTTATTTTCTACCCCTGCAACAGAATATGGTAAAAGAAATGAGATAGTAGCTATTCGGAAAATTTCAGAAGAAACAGGAATGGTAGTAAAACCTTACGGACTTTATATTGACAAACAATATGGATTCTTGGGCGCTCGGAAGAGGCAGTTCAAAAACATATGGTTGCTTGTTTATTCATTAATAATGAGGGTATTAATGCCTGCTCTAAAGGGAAAACGGAATCAGCTTACTACCAGTGAGTCCAATCAATACCGTTTCGTTATTAAAGTTCGTTTTCTAGTTAAAGCGGTTCATGGTGACATCAAGCAAAAATATAAGCTTGTAGATCATAAACTAGATAACAAAAAGATCGAGATACTTTGGCTTTGAAGGTAGAGACAAGTCGTTGGGCGAGACGAAAAGTTTCAATTACAACGATGAGCATTTAGTGATGAGCAGCTTTAGAGATTTTGTCGAATCAGGTGGAAAAATTACTCCTGTATATCTTACATCATTCATGGATATCCTAAAAATAATTCCTTGTATCAGCAGTGAATGCGAACGAGGTTTTAGTGCCATGAATTTAATTATTACTTCATTGCGCACTAATCTTCTAATAAAGCATGTGTCCTGCACCTGAAATGAGACGTAACACCACGTAAAAACGTGGTTGCTTCGACACAGAAATGCTGAAGATACCCAGTCTCGTCATGTTAATCACGAGTGTTCCACGAGCCATTGTCAAGAAAAAGGGGAACTATGATCGTTGCTCTAAAATAATAATTGCTTTTTTCCTAATTCAAATTCCAATACAGAATATGATAGGATTTGCAGCAGACAACGCGAGTGTAATGATGGGTAACAAAGGTGGAGTGCAAGCAAAATTAAAAATTGACAATCCCAATTTATTTGTATTGGGGTGTGTTTGTCACTCGTTCCATTTGGAACGACTGGAACTTTAAATGAACATTTCTTTCAATTGACTAAGAAACAGAGTTGTTTATCCTTCAAAAGGAATAAAATATTACCTAATGGAGCCATTTTGCTAATTGGAGTGCCGCACATTTCAATTGACGCTACGGGAGGAGTTGTAAAGAGAATCAATTTGCTGCCTGGGGGTAAAACGGGGCCTATATTTCTATATGAAATTGCTTTACACAGATTACTGTAAACACCATATTATAATAATCTAATATAATAACATAATATAATAAAATAAGGAAAGTATAATTATTGGTCCAGGTTAGGCACATTGTGATACATAGAGCACGGATTGTGACCTCAGGGAAGATAATTCAGCATAGTAGGCATATAGGATAGTAGTCATGACATCGGTTATAATGATTAATTAAACTTTCTGTTGTACGAAATTTGTGTAGTTGCTTGGAATTTGGAAACCAATTATTAAATTACCATCAACTGCAATCCAGAATACCATAGGCAACTTGAAGACGTCGCCATCGATTCTATGATCAATTATACAAGGTGTGGGCGAGTTTTACAACCTTATTCATATCACATTTCCAAATTTATTCCACTTAATAATCGAAATCAGGCATACAATTTACATTAAATTTTTAAATTTTAGTATTTTAAAAAATAATTAATTTGTACTAAGAATAGAGCGAAATCTGACCGGTTATGATCACTATAATGTGGTTGGATCCGACTTGCTGGTGTTGGAGAAACAATTTGAAATTGAACCTGAAGACCATGTTATGGTCACGGGTTCATAGGTGATTTTGAAATTCAAGGTGAAAAACAAAAGAGGGATCCTTCAGTGGATTAAAGACGATTTTGGACTAGGAATTGACCGAAATTTGACCGGTTATGATCGCTCCAATATGGTTAGATCCTAAGTACAAGGAGATTTAATTATAAATCCGATGAAATTCATTGCTAGACCAAATAACCGCAACCGCACTTTCTCGTGTTATACAAGAAATTCTGCCAAAGTCACCAATCACATAGCCAAAATAAAAGTGGAGGTAAATAAAATTTGCAGAACAACCTCTAAAGTTTCTAATCTAAATTTTTGCAGGTGAAGTACCCCCACACGTAGACTCATAATATCATCCGGCGCTACACCCGAAGAACTTATTCCAGAAAGAACCGATGTTCAATTTCAATGTCACATCCAAGGAAATCTATTTAATGTTACGTACAGGTGGTTTCTAAACGACACAATAGTTGGAAATTTCACATCAGAACTGATTCTTCGTAATCTAACGAAGGACTGTCACTATTATGAGGTATTTAATTGGTAACAAAATTAATTAAATTCCCATTTAAATTTTTACGTAAATTTTAGAGACACACCGATAAAATAATGTAGATATTACTGAAGGAAGGAGAATTATTAACGTCAAATATTTATTTCGTCAAATTTGTAATGCAGAAAAACACGACCGTTTGATTATACAATAGCCGATATGCTAGTAGTTAGAGAGCAAAGATATGGATTGTATTCAAAATTTACTCTCCAATGTCAAATGTGCAGAATTATTAAAATCATCGATACAGAAGAACCAACCGTAGAAACAATGAATATTAATCAAGTTGCTGATTTTGGAGCAATATCGATTGGCATTGGATATTCACAATGCGATGAACTTTTATCTACAATGAATATTCCGTTTATGCCCTTGGCCACATATATGGAAAAACAACGGGAGATATCGACGCTATTACATGACACTGCATTATCTGTTGTAATTGAAGCAGGCAAAGAAGAATACAAACTAGCTGAGGAATTGGGCGAAATTGATGAAAACGGAATAGCTAATATAACAGTAATTGCAGATGGAGCTTGGTCTAAGCGCTCGTACAATGTAAACTACAATACGTCGTCCGGTGTGGTAAGATTAATTTATAAGTAAATTCGTATTTTATATGTGTATTTATTATTTATTTTCGTAGGGCTGCATTATTGGACAGAAAACTGGCAAGATATTGTTTTTGGGTGTACGTAATAAATACTGTTTAGTTTGTGCATATAACGAAAGTAAAAATGAAACAAAGGAACATATTTGTTTCAAAAATTGGAATGGAGCTTCAACGGCTATGGAAAGCGATATAATTGTGGAGGGTTTCAAACATCAGATCTTAGAAATGCATCGGCTAAGATATACATGTTTGGTAGGAGATGTAAATATAATGGTAAAAAGATTCCGAAGAACTTGAGAACTGCAGTAGTCAACGCTGCAGTAAGAATCGTAAAAGACATAATAATGGCAGTGAAATACAGAAATAAAGAAGAAACGGAATTTAACACAAAAATTTCTGATTTGCAAGAATTATTGAACCTATTGAACTTAAAAAGACACGAAATCTGGATGACATGGTAGCTGTAGCAATGAAAGTACAAGAATGGAATTCAAGTGGAGACAATTATTGTAGAAAATATAAAAAGAAAGTGAAGATTAACGGCTTTCTTTGAGGAACATCTGCACCCGCATCCGGTGGGTGCCAAACCGAAGGGTGGTTACCACTGACCACTCAGTAGAATTATATGCATGGATGGAACACATGAAACCAATGTGTATCAATTTGAATTAACAATTAAATATAATACTTTTTTAGAAGCATTTCAAGACCATATCGAAGAAAAAATTAAGTCAGAATTTTTAATGAGTAATGACGACAAAAAATATCACAGCACATGGGTGAAGATTATAGGCAATACTTCAAGAAGATTATTTTGTGCATGGCATGCAAGAACTGGCTTACGCAAGGAAATAAAAATATTATAAGTTCAGGAGATTCAATTTTCATAATTTGTTAAAAAAAGATCGCTTAGGAGAAGAAATCGTACCCAAATATTTCATGAGCGATGATAAATATTACCAAGCATGGAAGAAGATAATGGGGAATGTACCAAGACGATTGTTGTGTGCGTGGCATGTTGGAAGGAATTGGAGACTCGGAGGAAAATCGAAAATTAAGTTTGCTTAATAACCAACTAGACCTTAATAAATCACCACTTCTCAACCTCTTTTGAGATTAATCATGTCAAACGACATGTGTATGTAGTTAGTTTTAAGAATGTCCCTTCTGGAAAAATAAAACCAATGTAACTCTAGTATAAGTATCAGTAACTTGAAAATGCTCGAGAGAGCGAAACTAGTAGTTTATAATAAATAAATATTTGTGAAAATTAGACACGTTAATTATTTTATTCCTTCAATTAGAAAAGCTATGGGAAAAGATTTAATTAATAATATTATGAAGGCTAACAAGGAAAAAAGTTTCATCGATCGAAGGGATGCATATTTTCAGATGCTCCAAGAGGAAAATTGAACGGAATTTCTAGATTATTTACAGAATCATTATTTAACAATGAAACCTGGCTATGTATGCTTTACTGTATATTGTTTTAATTGCCTACATGGAAAATATCTCAAAGACATAAAACTTCAAAATAAATTGCTTTAAAGTAAACAAAATATATCGAAAAGACTCAAAAATGGTCAAGTTTCCCATCTAGATCTCTCAAGGAAAAATTAACTTTAAAGGTGGGCCCAACACAAATTACATTTAGATGTAATGTACAAGTACATGGTAATTATTCCGAATGAAGCAACCCTGCGTAAAAGCTATTTAAATAAATGTTACCAGGAACGTTTAAATATATAATTAAAGAAAAATTAATTATGCAATAAAAACATTTATTTTGCAGATGACGCTACCACATGCTGGTTGGAATGTTAAGTGACTCGAATCCTCCAGTGGCTTATTAATAAACACTGCAGTTTTAGATCCAACTAATAATGCACAGTGGCTCGTTTTATTAACGATAATTCTTCGGATCCAAGAAGGTGATTCAAATAATGATTTATAACAAATCGGATTCAAGTTTACATAAAATTTTGGTTAAACAACTTCAACTGTGGATGAAAACTCGTTCAACAGTTTCAAAAATATTATTCTACCTACAAAATTTACTTTTTTAGGTTAGGTTATGTTCAATATTCATATCGTTTTGGTGTGCGATCAAGACTCAAATAATCGAATTACAATTACTTTATTGGGAACTGCCAAAGATGGTGATGACCATCAACGAACAAAAAATATTTACATGATTTGATGTGCCGCATTTTGTCTTGGTCTGATATTCGAACATAATATTGACCAAAAAACATTTAGGCTTCGGTAAAAACCTATTTCGACCTGCACTCTGCACTTCAAAAAATGCGAGTAAAATATGCAACCCAAATATTTGTACATTCAGTGGCTACGTCAATTAAAACTGCATCAGTCTAAAATGATTTTGATAATTAATGCTGTCGAATTTATTAAAAATATTAATTAAACAGCAGGTGTTTAAATGATCCCAATGCGAATAGGCGACTTTTATCTCTAGAATCCGCACTTATTTATCTATAAAATATTACTGTGGACGAAAATAAAAACTGGGTATAAACGAAATAATAACATATTATATTGCATTGACGGTTTTGAATGGTCCATTAGATCAATTCTTTTTTCTTTTTTCAATTCAACCGGTGCGGTGCTCCAAAAAATACGTAGCAAATGCAAAATATTCATTTTTCAATTTTTCTAATCAGATCAAGCTTTTATTCTTGAGATGTTGTTAAGATGTATATATTTTCACAGAAAAGCAACAAAGATGTTTGTTGAAAGTTCGTCTATTGCTAACGAAAATGACGCAACAGAGAGTCCCAAAGAAAATCCTGATGAAACATGTGAGATTGAGGTGACTTGCGATAGTAGTACATCTGTAGATGCTGCTGACGATTGCGTCAAAATACTACTACAAAGGTAATTTTTGTATAGCCCTGTATATTTCTTATTTTAAGTATTTTAACGGTCGAGTTTAATTTACATTCAATACTAAAATTGAATATTTATCTTATATTATAGAAATCCAAACTGGTGCTTAAAGAAATACGATGCAAATACATTCATTTCAAAACGTTTACCTTTAGACAAAGGAGTAATGCCGCTGGAAGATTATGAAGCTATAAATATTAAATTATCCCTTGAGTATTGAAAAATGTAAAAAAGAACAGTCTCCTTTAGAAAGATATAGAATTGTCGACCTTGGTTATGTTTTGGAATGGTCTGTAACTTTACAATTTGAACATGCTAAAATTTGCACACAAGGGAAACTCAAAATCAAAGAGGAACGCCGGAGAGAACTTGGTCTGGTCAGCCAAATAGTTTTCGAATGTGATATGTGTAACAGAATATTCCGTTACACGACAGAAGATCCAAAAAAATACATCCTGAATATAGCCGCTGTTTGGGGAATTCTGGCTACAGGCATTACTTATTCACATTTCGATGAATTAATTAGCACAATGAACATTCCATCAATGCCCGCAAACATGTTTTATAAAATTGAAGAGGAACTCGGGGATGCAAGTATTTTTAAAATATTATCTACTCTTAATTATATGTTTTCATTATACCACAAGTAACTAAATGAAGTAATGGAAGGCAGCTGGAAAAAAAGAAAAGGACCACGCAATTACTTGTGGAAACCTTACATCTGACGGAACTCCATGGATTACAGTTTATGTTGATGGTTCATGGAGTAAGAGGTCCTATGGTAGCAATTATAATGCATTGTCTGATATGATAATCCAAGAACATCCGGGTCTCGGCTCTTCATCAATATTTGATTTTAGTGCCATGGATTTAGTTTTAGGAGAGAGGGTTAAGACTTAAAGAAGGTTAGAGGAAGGTTCAACAGGAGGGTTCAACCATAGGAATATCCGTTGTTTCAGACGGTAAAAAATCCACTTCAGTGAAAACGTTAATATCCGTTGGCCAGATGCCGGTCTTCATTAGGGATTCATCAAGTCAAGTAGCTTGATGACTTTACACATTACTTGGCTTGAAAATCAAGCTTTCCAAAAATGCACTATTTGACTTGATAACAAGCATCAAGCTATTTGATTTTTCGATATTTGTTAAATTGATAATGCAATTTTTGAGTTCCTTCGCGATTAAAGAAAGAAATAACTTGAATTTTAATTAAATTTTCAATTACATATTATTAGAGGTACATTATATTGAATATGAATTGGTCCATACATTTATCATTTACCAAAGAAATAATTAGACTCCTTGACCATCTATTTATTCAGTTCTCAGTTTCACTTTAACTGGCTGTTTGATTTTCGTGCGTTCGTGTTAGTTTCAGTTTTCGAGTTTTCAGTTGTTATTTCATTTTCGTTTACGGTTTTCCATTGTTATTATATTTTGTTAGTTTTGTGTTTTTTAACTTTCGTTTTGTTTGTTTCGTTCACACTTTCATAAACACTTAAAATGTCTCCTAAGCGATAACGCAGTGCCTTATGGAATCATTTTTCAAACAATACAATAACAAATAGGGCTAAATGCAATTATTGCAGCCTATAAATTAGTGTGGCAAGTGGGTCCCTTGGAAATTTAATACGCCACTTAAAGACGAAATACCATACGATACCTTTAAGTAACGTAAGGATGGCATCAGCACCAACAAAAGAAAACCAGAAAATGATCAACGGGAACGAAAAAAAAAACGCTTCGACTTCGACAATAACTTCCGGCAACAATAATTACCCACTACCAGCAACAACCAAACGTAATGCTAATACTATTAATATTCAAGATTATTTTACGAGACCAGTTGCCACCAGTAAAGCGCGACAATTTGATGCCCAACTAATTAGATTGATGGTAAAGGAATACCATCCGTTTTCGATAGTGGAAGAAGAAGAGTTTAAAAAATTTATTAAAATGATATGTCCCGGTTATTCCCTTACATCCAGGAAAACAGTTTCTAATAACTTCCTACAGCAATTCTATTTTTCAACCGTTGAAAAAGTGGTGCTGGAGTTAAAGGAAGTTAGTGCGGTATGTTTAACCACAGACGCATGGACTTCCGTCAATAACGAAAGTTTTGTGGCTGTAACAGCCACATTACTTCGATGCAAATTTGTCCATGAAATCGTTACTATTGCAGAGTTCGTCTATTGGTAACGAAAATGACCCAACAGCGAATCCCAAAGAAAATCCTGATAAAACATGTCATATTGAGGTGACTTGCGATAGTAGTACATCTGTAGATGCTGCTGACGATTGCGTCAAAATTCTACTACAAAGGTAATTTTTGTATAGCCCTGTATATTATTTTACATTCAATACTAAAATTGAATATTTATCTTATATTATAGAAATCCAAACTGGTGCTTCAAGAAATACGATGCAAATACATTCATTTCAAAACGTTTACCTTTAGACAAAGGAGTAATGGAAGATTATGAGGCTATAAATAATAAATTATCCCTTGAGTATTGAAAAATGTAAAAGAGAATAGTCTCCTTTAGAAGGATATAGAATTGTCGACCTTGGTTATGTTTTGGTATGGTCTGTAAGTTTACAATTTGAACTTGTTAAAATTTGCACACTAGGGAAACTCAAAATCAAATAGGAACGCCGGAGAGAACTTGGTCTGGTAAGCCAAATAGTTTTCGAATGTGATAAGTGTGACAGAATATTCCGTTACACGATAGAAGATCCAAAAAAATACATCCTCAATATAGCCGCTGTTTGGGGAACTTTAGCTACAGGCAGTACTTATTCACATTTCGATGAATTAATTAGCACAATGAACATTCCATCAATGCTCGCAAACATGTTTTATAAAATTGAAGAGGAACTCGGGGATGCAAGTATTTTTAAAATATTATCTACTATTAATTATATGTTTTCATTATAACACAAGTAACTAAATGAAGTAATGGAAGGCAACTGGAAAAAAAGAAAAGGACCAAGCAATTACTTGTGGAAACCTTACATCTGACTGAACTCCATGGATTATAGTTTATGTTGATGAACCATCCAGAATTTGTATCAGATCACATTTGTGCAAATTCCCCCAATTATAAAACATGGATATAGAAAAGTTAATAATTTGTGTACAGTCTAAAAATGCATTATGGGACCAGAAAGATAAGACGTACCATAACAGAAATCACGTAAAGAAAACAAACGCTATTACTGGAATGGCACTGAACCAAGTGGATCATTGAAATAGTTTTTAAATATTTCTCGTACATCACATGCTGCTTGAGTAGAACGATTGTTGCTTCTGGAAGTCATATTTTCATGCTGTACCATACCAAACCAGTGTAACCACTTCACTCGTACGAAAGATATCGTACGATCACGCACGTTTAAAATATCGCACGGATACGCATCCAATGTAACCTCAGCTTAATCGAATGTGATAATATGTGTGACAGAATATTCCGTTACACGATAGAAGATCCAAAAAAATACATACTGAATATAGCCGCTGTTTGGTGAACTCTGGCTTTGGTGAACATTCCATCAATGCCCGCAAACATGTTTTATAAAATTGAAGAGGAACTCGGGGATGTAAGTATTCTTAAAATATTATCTACTATTAATTATTATATGTTTTCATTATAACACAAGTAACTAAATGAAGTAATGGAAGGCAGCTGGAAAAAAAGAAAAGGACCACGCAATTACTTGTGGAAACCTTACATCGGACGGAACTCCATGGATTACAGTTTATGTTGATGGTTCATGGAGTAAGAGGTCCTATGGTAGCAATTATAATGCATTGTCTGATATGATAAGCATAATAGGTCAACTTACTGGTGAACTTATATTTGTTGGTGTAAGAAACAAATATTCTAGTATATGCGCATAATGCATTAAATAGAAATGTAGACCCTAAAAAAACATAAATGTTTTAAAAATTGGAATGATTCTGCACCTGCCATGGAAGCCGATATGGCTAGGGAGGGGTTTTGTCTTAGCGAAGCAATGCATGGTGTCCGATATCAAAAATTTATAGCAGATGAAGACTCATCCGTAATTGCACAATTAAAAGAGAAAGTTCCTTATGGAAAATATATCGTAAAATTAGAGTGTACCAACCATGCATTAAAAAACTACGGCAAGAGATTGCACAAAATTAAAAAAGACACCAGCAGCGATTGCAAGGGCAGAAAATTACTAACTGTACAAAAAATCGCACTTCTTCAGAAACGGGCACAATGTTCAATATATGAACATTCAAAGAGTGAAGTTAGAGACTTGCAATTATTAAAGAAGGACTTACAATATCGAGTACATCATGTTTTTGGCGATCATAAGGAATGAAGGGCAGACATATGTAACAATTTAAATGACGTAACGGGAGACAACATTTCAGAGTTGAAGATTACTAATATTTATTTTCATTTAATGCGTTTGTAATTTATTTCTTTATAATCAAATTATAGTAATTTTATTTTCAACTAATTATAATTTTAGGTGCAATAGATTTACTTATAAGAAAGGCTCACTTATTAGTCGCAAATGAAAATAACTCTAGAGCGGAGAGGTTAATGAACATAGTTGCCAGATTTAATATGGGGAAAAGGTTGGAATTTGTACAACGAGATTCCTACCGACGAAGGGTTCACCTTGCTGGCCTTCGCCACAATAACAGTTTTAATTGGCACTACATCCCTTGGAAATCTTTAACAAAAAGTAGTCCAGGTAATTTAAGCTTGTATAAAGATATTGTGATAGAAAATATCTACATGATGAAATGTAACATAATTATTGTAATCATAAAGTTAACCTTGGCACAGGTAAATATTTTAAAAAATACATCGCCAAAAATACAGCTCATAGCGAAAAAGGCCCGTAGAAAGCTGTTTGATGATGAAGTACCCCAAGAAAAAAGAAAAAGATCCACATTCAGCCAAAACAGACCTAATGTAGATTATGGACCTCACGCAGAAGAACCAGAACTAGATAATTACATTATGATAGCTGAAGTTCATCGGAATATTAAAAAATTAAAGGTACCTACATTTAGGCACTTCCGTGTGTATAATTTATTTTCTAACGGTAGTTATTATGTTGCAGGTGGACAAATCTGACATTCAAAAAATAGAGCTAGTTTCAAGAGGACAATTTGGAAATCCTACTTACGAAACTGAACGGCAGTATCGTTTGACAGCTTCTTGTTTTGGTTCTGTGATGAAAAGAAAACCTTACACACCTTGTCACAATATTGTGAAGAAGTGTCTGAAGCCTAGTTGGTTCTCAACTGAAGCTACTCAATATGGTATTGCTAAAGAAAAAGTAGCGGTACGCTTGTTTGAAAAAAAGAAAAGCATAACAGTTCAGTCATCGGGACTGTGGATAGATGAAACAAGTGGGTTTCTTGGAGCTTCGCCAGATGGTAAATTTTGACTTTCAATAAATTGTTTTACTTCAGATTGACATTTTGCAGGTTTGGTTATTGAAGAAGATGCGATAATTGAGGTGACGGCTTTGTTTTCAGCATCTCAATTAGCAGTTAATTCCATTACTGAAGTAATAGAAGATTTAAAAAAGCAAAAGAAATATATTTGTCTGGAACACAAGAATGGATCAATTAGCCTGAAAAGAAATCACTCCTATTATTATCAAGTAAGAGAGTAGAGCTAACATAAAATATAACATAACAACGTTATTTTTTGATATTTATTTATTTTGATTGTTATTGTTATTTGCTCTAGATCCAAGGACAGCTCGGAATTACAAAAAGATCTCATTGCTACTTTATAGTGTATGTAAATGACACATTTGAGCTATTTATAGAGAAGATCATGAGGGATGAAACATTTTGGAAAGAAGAGATGTTACCAAAACTTTCATATTTTTATGAACAATGTATTGCTCCCGAGATAATTAGAAAAAACATTGAAAGATGAAGGAAATGCATAGATCTCCCCTCCATATTAGAAGAGATTCGAAAACATTAAGTTGCACAAGAAAACAGAAAGAAGGGGAAAACAAGTAATAAGACTGAACTTCGACAATTGAATATTGAAGTTGATAAAGAAGAATGGGACAACAAAAATTAACAAAAATACCCTATTGTTCAGAATATAAAAATAAGGATGTAATTATGTAATATGATCTCTGTCGTCGTAAAACCTTCTTGGTTAGGGCGTGGATTAGACACCTTAGTTGACGAACATTTTACTCAAAATAATGTCGACCTTGGACGAACTAGTTTAATCCAACATAAGATTAAAACAGCATCAGCACCTATTAAGCAATGTAATTATCCAGTTAACCCCAATGTTCAAGAGCATATTGATCAAGAATTGGATAAAATGTTAAAATTAGGATTTATAGAACCATCAAAAAGTGCGTGGTCTAACCCCATTTTATTAGTTCGTAAAAACGATAAAAGCTATCGTTTCCGTGTCGATTTTCGAAAACTTAACCAAGTTTCCGAGAAAGATGTTTATCATTACGTGTCAGCTATTTTAGATAGATTACGCTATGCTCAATTTATTACGTCATTGGATTTTAAGTCTGCAGATTGGCAGTTACCAATGGAAGATAATTCGAAACAATATACGGCCTTCACCATTCCCGGCCGCGGTCTCTATCAATTTACTAGAATGCCTTTCGGTCTACATAATGCACCAGCGAAATGGCAACGTCTCATTGACTCAGTCTTAGGACCCGATTTAGAGCCATACGTTTTTTGTTTATTTAGACGATGTTATTATTTGCGCTTCGACATTCGAAAAAAATCTCGAAGTGTTGAAAGAAGTTACGCAGGTTTGGGACAAATGTCACTTTTGTAAATCGGAACTTAAATATTTAGGATATGTTTCTAAAGGTTTATTAGCAGATCCAGACAAAATTGTTGCGATTGTACGCATGCGGTTTATACATGCCGGTTTATACCACAGTTTTCATCGATTATTGCACCTTTAACAGCTTTGCTGAAAAAAAACTCGAAATTCGTTTGGAATACGGTGTGTGAAACGGCGTTCACCACAATTAAAAATTGTTTAATAACATCTCCAATCTTGTCATGTCCCGATTTTTCTGTCCCGTTTACAATTCAAACTGATGTCTCGTGATTTTGGAATAGGCGTTACACAGCAAATTGACGGCGAAGAAAAAATTATTTGCTATATTAGTAGATCATTGACGCATAACGAAAGAAATTATTCTGTAACTGAGAGAGAATGTTTAGCTGTTCTCTGGGCAGTTTAAAAGTTAAGACCTTATGTAGAAGCTTCGCGATTTACTGTTATTAGGTTATTACCGACCATTTTAGCCTCATCTGGTTGCATAATCTAGATTCTCCCAGCGGAAGACTTGCGCGTTGGTCTATTCGACTTCAACATTAGATACTTATATTGCTTCTATTAATTCTAGTGTCAAGTTCAATTCAAAAACGAATAATCATAGGAAGTTGAAATTTGAAATCAGAATATACGTAAAATATGATTTTACTTAACAATAAGCTATTTTATATTTATAACTAAAGTGTATTTTATTGAAAACCGAAAAGAAATTTTTTTTATATTAATATTTTTTAAATAAAAAATAGTTTATGTTAAGTAAAATCATATTTTATGGATATTCTGAAAATTTCAGCTTTCTACAATTATTCGTTTTTGAATTGAATTTGACACAGGCTCAGTGCCTATCGATCTGGCCCCTTAAGAAAAGTCCTATCATTCTAACAATATTTATTTTTAAATAGTAGGAGTAGCAGGGCCGAGTGGCATTAATGCAAATGCAATCAAGTCTTACAATGAGCCATGTGATATTCCCCCAAGCCCCAATAAGATGGATTATAAATGGAGCCAGAAAAACACAAAAATTTTAATAGAATTATACAAGCAAAATATATCCAAACTTGGAACGCTCGAAATAAAATCCACCAAAATGTTATGGGCAAAGATAGCAAAAGAATTCAAAAGTGAACAGCAAGTTATAGTTACTTCCAATAATTGTCAAAATCGATGGAGGGTCTTAGACAGAAATTATAAAAAATTTGTAGACAACCAAAATAAAACTGGTAAGTTGTTATGAAAATGTTATAGGAGGATAATTATTACCTCTGTAAATAAAATTCTAGGTCGCGGTCGCAAATTTTTTGAGTATCGGGAAGAAATGGACGAAATATTCGGGAAGAAAAAAAATTGTTATCATACGGTAGTTCTAGAAAGAAGTACTACTGTTGACGAAGCAGGACTGGAAAATGAAGAAGACCAAATGGAGGATGGAGTGGAAGAGGTAATTCAAGAACGGGTTAGACCGATACGAAGAACTAGAACAAAGAGAATTGCGATAACGGAAAAAATGAGATTGGACCGAAAATTGTTCAATGATGAAAGATTAGCTGTCGAACGGGATAATGATGTTTTCAACATCACGGGTGCAATTCAAAGTTTGTCACTTAAACATCTTGATAAACCTAATTGTAACTGGTGTGCTTAAAGGCTTGGAGGATACCATTTCAAAAGTGAAACAAATCGTTTCACACTTCCGAAGAAGTTCGTCGGCAACATCAAAACTAAATGAAATAAGACAACAAGGGAAAGAGCCCAAAAAGCTAATTAAAGATGTTCCAACTTGGTGGAACTCCACATATTTTATGTTGGAACGATTTGTGGATTTGGAAGATGCAATCAGGAGTACCATGGCATTAATTGATAAAAATTTGCCAGTAATTACAGGTGAAGAATGGCGCTCTTATGCTGAAATAATAAAAATTTTGAAGCCAATGCAAGAGATAACTAAATTAATGTCAGGGGAAAAGTATGTAACGTTATCGTCAGTGATTGTTGTTACTAATGGTTTAGAAGGTGTTTATACAGAGAAGTTTAATAGTGAAAACAAGTTTAGTGATTTTGGCAAAATATTAATTAAAGACTTCCAAGTGAAAATTAATGAGGTTTTCCGACCTAGAAAAAAGTAAAAGTTGCCAAGTGCAATATGTAGTTAGTTTTCCTTTACATGCAAATGTGTGAACACTCATTAGTTTTAAATAAAAGAAATTATTAGAAAAGTTTATTTATTTCGATAACTGTATCTATATGCATTAAGTGCATTTTATTGCAGCTTTAAGTCGAATACAATTGGTTTTGTGTTAATTTTTAATATCATAGACCAGAACAAGAGAAATTAACAAAACAGTCTGATGTACTATAATATAAGAAAAAATCAAAATTAGTTGGGTTATAATTAATTAAATTTTCTCTTGTACGAAATTTGCGTACTCTTTTGTGAATTTGGCAATTGCACAAGTGATGGGGAAAATTTACAAGATATTGTTTTATCCATCAAAAATTTTAAAAGCATATTTAAAAAAACAAAACTGCGGATATTAAAAAAATCAAGAATAAATTAGATGATCTTCTTGAAGGTGAATTTTGGGAAGATTCTGAAGAAATCGTGGCACCTATTTATGATGTTGATTTATCTGAAACACTGGATTGCATTATTTATTATTTAACTGGTTTTATATGCAGAAAACTTCTTAAAGGGTCGAAATGTAAAATTTGTCGGGAACTTTTGTATAATCCAAAACCTACGTATGTCTTACCCCCTGATGAAGCTGAACTGATTATGTTAAAATCTAGGGGATGGTTGAATCATCCCAATAAAATTATTTACACTTTCTTAAAGAATTTAGAAAGTGTATTATTTAAGCATAATATTGCTTCTGTCGATGTTTTTGAAAACACAATAGAAGATTTTTTTTCACTTGAAGAAAACAAGCTAATAAAATTTGGGTGCAAAGTACATCGAGACGAAATTATTGCAGAAGGAGTTTATTTCTATATATGCATGCGAGTTAAGCAATATTATAGACAAGAACAAGGGAAATTAGGTAGATCTTGTTGGAAGTAAACGGTAGTGCGCGTATGTTTTTAATTTTCATTATTATTCATTTATTTGTTCTTTTTGTTATTATTATTCGTTTGTTTTTTTTATTATTGTTATTATTATTATTTCATTACTAATTTCACCTCACGACTACATTAGATTTTGTTTTGATGGGCGTTGTTTAAACGCCGTCACAAAAAAAGATTCCCATCCTTTGCCTCGGGTAGACTCTATTTTAAATCGTCTTCTTGAGAAACCGCGGTTCTAATCTCTAATGAGAATTTACATACTATATAAGAATACGTCTTACACACTAGAAGAGGAAGAAGAGTACATCGAAAGTGAAATATAAAATGGCAATTTTTTATTAATAATATAATAAAACCGTGCAAAAGTGACACTTTTATCATTTAGAAATCGACCTGTAATGAAATGACATTACACGTCGATTTTTTACATAACTGGTCGATTTTTGAAGGGGCTAGGGAAAGCCTCATTTTCCCATCCGGGAAGAGGTTCGGAAAGTACAGTTTTCCGATAAAATAAATTTTATAGTTAAAAATATTGCTTGAATGTTAGGAACAAGTTATGGTACAGTGTCAACCTTAATCCCAAAGCTTTGAAGTGCCGCTTTGAAAGGCATAATAAAAATTTCACTTTATTATTGCTTTGTACATTTTATTATCTTGGAACTGGGCTTCACCATCCAGCTGCAGTTTAGGTATCAGTATTAATTAAAAAAAAATTTTTATTTAAAGGATTTCACCTTTAAGTGCTCCTGTAGTACTTCCTTTGTGTGTACTTTTTTTTGAAGGATTACACCTTTGAGTGTTCCTGTAATATTTTCTCTGAGCGTATTGTTTTTTATAAGATTGTACCTTTAAGAGTTCATGTAGTATTTTCGTTGTGCATATTTTTTGTCGTCGGGAAGATCAAATGTAGGTCACTTTTGAAAACATAGGTGGCATAGATAAGCAGTTGTGTTGTCATTGTAGAGTAGTGTGGAGTTGTTAGGCTCTATCCGGTGTAACGCCCGGGATAGAAATTTCGTTACCGTTTGGGTCACAGCGCGGGGTAAGAGTCCCCTGAAGTGGTGAAATGTATCGTGAATCCACGTGCTTGTGAAAAATCAAGTGCAAAGAATATTCTAAATAATAAGAATTTGAAAAACGCGGCGTACGAAAAGTTGGTACAATTGTGCCAAACAATTGATGCGGGGGCAGACAGAGCATCTGTTATAAAAAGGATCCAAAGTTATCGCGGATCCTTTAGAAAAGAATTAAAAAAGGTGCAAATGTCTTTACTCAAAAATACAATCAAATATAGGTATTTTAATTCAAATAGATTTAAGTTCAAAATATAACATGAATTTCAAAGTAAAATCAGAACGTTCCAAAAGCCCCTTGCCTTGGCGCGTGTGTGTAAAGGCTACTAATATCTGTTGCGTTAAGGCGCTATCTGGTAGAGAAGTTTTGAACATCTATGTGCAGTCTATGTGGTAATTTTACCAAGAAACCTTCACGTTTAAGCAAGTTGAAGTCAAAACTAAATTTGTTAAGACATTTATTGTCGTTATTATTAACAATTTATATAATTATAAACCTACAGGGAATAAGAATCCCTATAAGTTCACACTCTTTATACAAACATTAAATAAACGATAACATAAAGACAGCTATTGAAGACAACAGCTATTTTTATACCATCTGTATCCTGTAATTAAATTTGTAAGACTAACATCTTATTTTATGTGCTATGTGACATTTGTAAATTCATTAGTTTTTTTAAAAACGCAATTTTGCGGAATCGAATTTTAATTGGCGCTGCGAACAGGATTGTTTCACGGTTCGGCAAAATCCTATTTGGCAAAATTCACTCAAGAAAAGTTGATAGTGCATCGTGCAACAATCTCCACTTAGTGAAGTCCGAGGGAAATCCGACTCCGGCGTGTTTCAACACCTTGGTAACAATCCAGAACCTACACTCTTCATCGAGAAGAATACTGAAGATATCAAAGAAAAACTTCGAAACGAGGCATTGAACTTGAGACTGGAATGTCCACCTTTCTCAAGAATCAAAATTCTAATTACTTCTGCGCCTATTTTAATTTTACCTGACTTTTCAAAACCTTTTTTCTTACAAACTGACTCCAGTGCCGTAGGTATGGGTGTTGCGCTTTTTCAAGAAAAGGATGGACTTGAACATCCAATAGCTTATGCCAGCAGAGCTTTAACAGCAGCTGAACAAAATTATCATGCCACAGAAAGAGAACTGTTAGCTATTCTTTTTGCTATAGACAAATTTCGAGGGTATATAGAAGGTACTCATTTTACCGTCATTACGGACTGATTCTTTGGGGGATCGAGTTAAAGGTAGATTGGCAAGATGGGCCCTAAAACTAGCCCAATATTCGTTTGATGTGCGCCACAGAACTGGAAAATTAAATATAGTTCCTGACATCTTATCCCGGGATGTTTGTCTCATCAAAGCTCAACATTTAGTAAAAGATGATTGGTATCATAATTTAGAAACAAACATTATTGAAAATCCTGAAAATTTCTCAGTTTAAAATTGAAAATGATCATATATATAAACTTGGTCCATCTCTCAATCCCGAGGTCTCTAATATACCCGAATACAAAATGGTTATCCCTACTGCTAATCCCAAAGAAGTATTAAAACAGTGCCATGATGATCCTACTTCTGGACATTTTGGTGTTTCAAAAACTACGAATAGAGTGACTGAATTATATTATTGGCCTAGAATGATAGCCGATATAAAAAACTACGTTTTAAATTGTAAGATTTGTGGAGCATTAAAAATGGGTGAACCGCGCCGGATCTCTTACCCATTTCAATTAATCTCGATGGATTTACTAGGTCCCTTAACCAGGTCTAAAAAGGGAAATCAACATCTTTTGGTAATAACAGATTGGTTTACTAAATACGTAATTGTAAAACCGTTAACAAAAGCTACTGCTTTACAAGTCGTTCGTTTTGTCGAACAACAAGTCTTTTTAGTGTATGGAATTCCGCAAATTATCGTTTGCGATAATGGTGTTCAATTCACTTCTCATTTATTTAAAGAATTAATAAATAAGTATGATGTGCAAAAGATTTACTATAATTGTCATTATCACCCTCAATTTAATCCTACAGAACGCGTGAACCGTGTCTTAGTAACTGCCATTTCTTCATATATAAAAAAGAACATACTCGTTGGGATGAGAACATACATCAAATTGCATTAGCAATAAATACGGCTAAACACGAGGTGACAAAATTTTCACCTGCGTTTCTTGTCTTTGGGCGATATATACCCACTGATGGCTTTTATTACGGTCCTTTACCCGCTGAAACTAATGTTATAGAAATCGACGAAAGAATTCGTTGGGACCAAACGCAGCAACAACTCCCTAATTTGTTCTCAAAGGTACGAAAAGATTTACAAAAATCCTATCTTAAAAGCAAACAACATTATTGGAATTGGAAAACTCAGAAAATTAACCTACGAGTTAGAAACGGAAGAAGGAAAAAAGATAGGTCGATGTCATATCAAAGATTTAAAACCGTTCCACGATTCTTCTTCCGAATAAATAAAACTTTTGGCGATCTGTTGATTCAATTTTTCTAAATTAAATTTTTCTTTGGGTTTCTTCTAAATTAAAAAATACTAAATCCGGATCTGAGCGGAGAAATTTTTATGGTTTAGTTGAGTAGTAAACTAAACTAACCCTGACATTGTATAATTGTATGATCATTGAACTTGAGACTGGGATGTCCACCCTTCTCCTAACTCGGTAAGTTTCCATTTCTTTAATTATCTTATTATTGTGTTATGACCGAAAAATCGGAATTTGAACTAGAAATATTAGAAAATCCACCTAGAGTATCTCAAAATAATAGATTTACTCCATATAACAAAATGAATGAAGGTAAAAGTAATACTACTGTCCCAACAGGCATATCATTCTTTCAGTCAAGCGAATTGACTGCATTGACAAAATCCTTACCTGAATTTTATCCAGGCAGCAATTTATCAACTTGTATAACTAGCGTTGATAACCTAGCAACATTTTAAATAAGCAAGTTATCAATTTTAAAAAAATGTTATACTAAAGTCAATCTCTAAAAGTATTTTGTTCAGGATTAATAGAACCATACCGCGCATATTTAATGAATTTTGAATTGTCTTCATTAGAACAAGCTTTAAATAAATGTCGAGTTTACGACAACAAAATTAATGAAAATAATTACACAGATTATATTAGAAGAACGCAAGAACATAAATTTAACAAACCAACATCGAATTACGTAAAACTTAATCAAATAGTTAGAAACAACAACTCAATATTAGTAATCAACATAATTATCCACAAAATAATACTTTTAATAAACAAACACCAACCAATTTTCAAAATAAACCACATTTTACACCACAACCCCAATTTCAATCAAGACCATTTTCTGGTCCTATTAACAACCCAATTTTTCAACATAATATTTCAAACAGAAATAATTTTACAGACAAACCGGGACCTCTTACCCAAAGAACAAACTTTAATAAACCCATACCTATGTCTGTACAAACGTCAGCTTTCACTTTTAAACCTAAACAAAATCAAAATACAAATAGACCGACTTTTACATCTCAAGAGTTGTTTAACGCAGAAACCGACATGGAAATGGTTAATCCGGATGAAGACATGTACGATACAGATGATTTCCCGGAAAATTTAGATATTCACAATATTTCAGAAGAAAATTTTCACATAACAGCCCAAGAGGAACAACCATCATAGACATTAATTCAATTTGCTCAACACCAAAATTACCCTTCTTCTATCTCCCTCAATTAGGTTTAAAAATTTTAATTAATTCTGGTGTTACAGATTCTATTATTAACCCTGATGTTGCGTATAAATTTAAAAATTATTTCTACAGAGAACCCTTCTCAGTTTCCAGTTTTAATAAAACCGTTAAATCGGATAAGAATTTTAAAATCCCTTTATTATCGGAAATTGGAATAAACAAACTAATAAAAATAAGAATAGTAGAATGGCATAACAAGTTCGACGTCCTTACCGGAACCAAAGAATTGTCCAATTTCGGTGCAAATTTAGATTACCGAAATAAAATTCTGACGCTACAAAACTGTCAAATACCTTTCTTTTAGAATACAATAATGAATAAATAAATATTAAACAAACTGAACAAGATTATCTGCATATACCAGTTACAATAGACAATGGCGAAATTTTTATACCATCCACCAAACTTCATAATAATATTGAAATCCCTGAATGTATAGCAATCGCGAAAAACGGAATTTGTAAAATCCCAAACATAAAACCAAGAAACAGAAATTAATTTCACAGAAAGAATGGATGTATTACCAATCGACCATAAGTTGACAGTAATTGGAACCATCAGGAAAAACAAACGTGAGTTGCCATTAGAATTTTCTCAACCTGCCCTACGGCCGGAACATACTAGTTTGTTCGCTTTTTCAAAAGAGTGCACACTTGTATCCTAGAAACCCAAGAAAAAGAAAAATGTATTATTGGTTTCCAGTATGCACCACCTTGATGAAATCGACGTTGAAACAGGAGTAGCGCAGAAACCAGTAATCATTACGGATTATAACAGTACAAAAGGTGGAGTAGATGTGGTTGATAAATTAACTGCAAGCTACAATTGTTCCAGAAACACGCGCAGATGGTCAATGGTTGTTTTCTACTCCCTCTTGAATATAGCTGGTATAAATTCGGAAATTATTTATATCTCAAACAACCCTGGCAAGAATGTTTTGAGAAGAAATTATTTAAGACAACTGGCCAACGAATTAATCAAACCGCAATTAGCAGTACGTGCTGCTATGACTAATATTCCTCGAAGCCTGAGATTTCGACTCCAAGAAATTTCTGGAGTAAATATCGAACCCGATGCTTCAAATCTAGATTTACCAGGAAGATGTTCATACTGTTCGACGAAGAAAAACCGGAAAACACGATTTCAATGTTACAAATGTAATAAATATTTGTGCTTGGAGCATATAAATGGCATTTTCTAAAAAATTTAACCTCTACGTATGTCTTACTCCCCGAAGCTGAACTGATTATGTTAAAATCTAAGGGATGGTTGAATCATCCCAATAAAATTATGCACACTTTCTTAAAGAATTTAGAAAGTGTATTATTTAAGCATATTGCTTCTGTTGATGTTTTTGAAAACACCAATAGAAAATTTTTATTTTTTTTTAATTGTTATTGTTATTATTATCGTTATTATGAGTTGTTACACGAGAGATTTCATAACAAACTTTATTGAAATGTATCGTGAATCCACGTACTTGTGGAAAATCAAGTGCAAAGAATATTCTAATAAGAATTTGAAAAATGCGGCTTACGAAAAGTTGGTACAATTGTGCCAAACAATTGATGCGGGGGCAGACAGAGCATCTGTTATAAAAAGGATCCAAAGTTATCGCGGGTCCTTCAGAAAAGAATTAAAAAAGATGCAAATGTCTTTACTCAAAAATACAATCAAATGTAGGTACAATTTACAACATTTATAGCAGATGGTGATTCTACTGTTTATGCTAAAATTCTGAGATAGGTATATAATTGAATAACAATAATGAGGTTAGTCAGATACTTTCTCCAGTGGCGTAACTACCGGGGTGCGCGATGATCTAATAATAAAAATAATAATTGATACAAGCTTTCGCCGCAGCATGATGCATAGACATATTACCCAATTATAGAACACTGTGTGGAAATGTCAATACAGAATTCGTGGCAAATTCACAGAAAGAATTGTGGCAAATTAGACCAATTAGGTTTTAGAAGAAGTGTAGCGGTTACGCTGCTTACACAATATAAAAAAGTATATACTTACCAAACAGGCAAACCTTCTACAAGTATACATGAGGAGGTAAGATTTGACAGTTTGGACCATCTTGTAGTCACGCCAGTGATCTAGTGTTTCAACTTGGCGCAAGTTTTCATAGCGATAGACGCGTCCTGCGCATAGGGGGTGGGCTAATTACATGTGAAGTATCTTCCACAAAAATACCCTAGTTCCTTAAAATCGTCAAACAAGATGTAGATTTTGTCACGAAGAAACGACAACAAGATGCAGAGACAACAAAAAATAGAAAATTACGCGTCCAAATATTATCAAGAAGAGAAAATTTCGTGGGAATCAACACAGTAGCGAAGAAAGTGAGTTTTCTTGCTAGTTCATCGGCAAAAAAGTTGTTCAAAAAAGGATATGACGAGATTAGTATCCACGAAGAACAGGGTTATTGCATATTAAATTTTTTCACACTGTTTTCTGCAATTATTTACTTCAATTTATTGTTATTTGCAAGAAATGCAAAAATGAAATCAATTTTATTCAAACCAATTGCCATGGTTTAACTGATCAAGTTATAGTTCAATTAACAAAATATTATGATTTAGCAATACGACGAAATTCTAGCAACGTCGAAGAAATGCGGAAGAGTATATGGGCAACATTTTATCAGAAGAGTTCGTCGAATAACAATCTACAACATCAATACTGTTCTCCAGGATCTTCTAGCTGGTGTAAGTGGCGTCAAACTGAAGCAAATGGAACTCTTGTGCCCGTATTAATAGTCGAGGATTGATCTAATCCTCAATCAGAGATTAACTAATCCTAGAATCGTGAATACTCGTTGGCGTGATCTTGAATCATGGATTCGGGTAGTTTTGACTAATCCTAGATTAATCTCTTATTTGTGTGGGAAAGACGAAGATAACAACCAAAGGGACAAACCTAGTTCTTTAACATAGGTCACTTATTAGTGTTTGCATCTTGAGGGATCCTAAACGAAGAACCGAAGAACGAGAAGACAGTGTTTAGTGTATTCTTCCAGCGTACGATTGTGTAACAATCCGCACTCATTAATTAAGAATTGATAATTTAACCACTTAGTTTTAATTATTCGAAAATTACAAATTTTCCTAATTATCCCAGTTATAAACTAAACTATTTATCAAAATGAATACTCAGCCATTCATTAAAGCACCTGTTTCCAATACATCTGTCCAAGATGATAAGTTACCAACGGCTACTCCAACCCCGCTGTCTACCTTAACACCGGAAATTTCAAAAACACCCGTTTTGACTATTATGACTAAAGCGATAGAACGTGATTCTTATGATAATAAATCAACAACTCCCGCTCCAGTTCAGCCAACCGTGACCAAGCCACCAGCTAAGGCCCCACCTCAGCCGTCTCCTTCAACATCAGAAGCTACTCCTATCGAAAAGCTTTCTAAAGTTCCTCCAACGTTAAAAGATTATGAAGATCCAACCCCATTTGATGATTTTTATGAACGCCTTAACATAAGCGAACGAATTGAAAAAGACGTAGGATTACCATTCACGATCGACGTTCAACCCGATCTTAGATATATGTTTAACTACATTATATATAACATTTGTGAACAATACCCCGACCATGATATTAAAGCATATCCGTACGTGAGCACCTTCTCACTCGTTGCCTACAACCAGATCATTTTTAATTCTGTCTTTTTATTAAATGATATCTTCATAAAAGAGAAATTCCTTCTCTTTATGCAAGTAAATTTCACTCTAATTTTCAGAGGCGTGATTTCCTCACAACTCTAAAGAAATTAAAAATTCCGCACTTCTTAAGAGGCGGTCGGAGCTTAGCGGTCACGCGAGTTGACTATGAACGCTAAATACCCCGGTTCGAATCCGAGTAAAGTAGGAACTTTATTCTGGCCGTCTCTCCCTCGGCAGGCAATGGCAAACCACCGGGGTGTAATCTGCCATGAGAAACCTTTTCTTAAAAAAAAGGACCTAGTACGAAACATATAAAGTAGGGGTAAGTTCTACAAAACCGGATAGTCTGGTAATACCGGATAGCGTATGTTCGCTTAGAAACGCTGACGCTATTCTCGAATTCATGCGGAAGCATATTTTACTTGATAAGAAAGTCAACCGCATATATGTGTTATTTTCGGTCAAGATAGGTTTGAAAAAAGTGCGTTCTAGAATTGTGATTTTTTGCAAGTGGATTTTGAATCAAAACTTTTTTGTGGAAAAGGTGGTTATTAGGAAAGTACACTATGTTAAAGTACATGAAAAGAGGTTCATTCGCATGTGATTGTTTTCAATTTTTTTTCATAATTTAATTGTAAAATTTACATTTAAACATTTTTTCTTCGATTCTTACAAAACCGGATATAAATTTGTCCTCTAAAATCGGATGTTTTTTTGGGGTATTTAATTTTTTATAATGGTATTTTTTTATAATAAGTGGACTATAACCTACTCTATTGAAAAGGATAACGAATATGCTACTATAGAAGATGAAACAAAGTTAAACTTGTTAACTGTAGTTAACTTTAAAAACTTGAAACTTAAAATTAACGTTTAGTAGATAAAAATTAATATAGTGGGGTAAGAAATAGCTCGAAAGTATCAGATTACAAGTAGGCCATGTAGGGGTGCTTCTGGTAGGCATAAAAATATTGAATAACAACTAATGCTAAAATGTTAAAATACAAATCTTCAAAGGAAGGACTTATTCAGTGCGTAAGATGCAAATTTTTTGCACACGAGGTGTGTGCCAGAACAGAAGAACATGATGAAAACTTCTTGTGCGCCTTATGTGCAACACTATCTGTTTAACTTTATGTTCCATCTTTGATTATATTCAATTTATGACAAAAAAAATAAAGTTAATAAACATATTTAAAAAAATATTTTTAGTATTTATATTGGTATCCTTTTTTGTATTTGTACTTTTTTGTATTTTTAAATGCCTTCAGGGGTTTTTGATGAAATATGGAGTATTAAGCATCTCCATTGAATTTAGAACTAAATTTGGAATAGATTCCACCGATCTCTGGAGAGCTAACTACTTTCATAACTGTTCCAGAGCGTCCCAAACGTTAGCTATCCGGTTTTGTACGACCTTCCCCTACATAAATCGTCCCCAAATTAAAAGGTTCACCAAACCCTCTTTAGGGTAAAAGGACCGAGAAAGAAAGAAAGAATTTAACCACTAAGAAAATCAATCAAAGTGTTGAAACATTTCAAACACTCGGTATATAACTTAAAAGCGACGACGAAGAATCAAAATTGGTTCTTCATTTATGAATTATTATATTAAAAATGTCTGAATTTGTTTCACAAATCCAATTAATTTAAATTAAAAAGGGAAAGAAATTATTTAATTTATTGCTATATGTTTTTGTATGATCAATAAGTAGTATAAAATGAATTTAAATCCAAAGGAGAATTTGTTGAAAATTGGTGTTATAAATTAATATGAATCGAAGTAAATTTAAATTAAAGAAATTACATTAAATTAACACATCTTTTTATTATGATTGGACCTAACGGGTTGAAAATGTGATCAATGTATGTTTTATTCCTACGTCTAAAAGGGCAATCTCAAAAACCAAATCACGCTTATCAAAAACAAATTAAATTATGTTAAAATTAGTTAATCAGGTTGCGATTCGACCTTTACGTAAGCATGAACGATTCGGTGGTGGCAGCAATAAACAATCTAATTGTTATAAACAAATTGTTATATAAATTAATTATTGTTAATAACAATCAAAAAAATAAAAACTTAAAAATTTCACTTTTTTTCAAATTTTTAGTTAGTCACAAGGACAAACTAAAAATCTAATAAGAATAAACAAATAAGAACAAATTATTATTATAAATAAAATAAATAATTAACCCCCACCCCCAGTCTCACAAGGAGAAGGCGCGATATTCGGGAAACACATTTTTTTTATATTAATCGTACTTAAACATCAGTACCCCGACTTTATTTTGTGAAAGTAGTAAATCGCAAAATTGAGCCATTTTCGAGCAAAAAGCGTTTCAAGTAAAAGGTCGATCGCATCCCGACAGAACCAATTTTTTTTTCTTTTGTTTTTAATTTTTTTTTCTTTGTTTTGATACATACTATACTACATACAAAGATAAAATACACATAATTAATTTTAGATATATTTTACTATGCGATAGAGATTTTTATGAATATGAACGAAGCATGTTTGAAATTAGCATATTAAAAAAGTTTTGCAGCATAAAATAGAAAAAAAATTAATAACGTGTATTTTATTTTTGAATGCAGTGTAGTACGTACCAAAAAAAAATTTTAAAAATTATAAAAAAGAACTTGCAAAAAATAGCTAATAAGGGATTTGAACCGCTCTGGTCGCTTCGTTGTTCTCAATCCGCTGTTCCTAACACCTCGGCCAACTCGGTTATTGCATATTTTGTTATATTGCAAGATATATAAGTAGCACTTTTTATCTTGTAATATGCTTGTAATATACTGAACTTGACACACTCTTTTTTCGACAATGGCTGAATTTTGCTATTTACTACTTTCACAAAATAAAGTCGGGGTACTGATGTTTAAGTACGATTAATATAAAAAAAATCTGTTTCCCGAATATCGCGCCTTCCCCTTGTCAGATTACTACAATTGCTGAGAATTAACGATTACGATTCAACGATTTAGCAACTAACAATTACGATTATTATAGGACTTGTGTATTAATTCTTAGGTTTAAGTATTTATTGTGTAAATAAATATTAATTATCACCATCAGTTGATCATTTTAAATTCCATCAATAACAATCCACATATTTTGGGGGCTCGTAATCCGGGATTGTGTAATAACAGCCAATGATCAAACTGGTGGTTTATAATATATTTATTTAGTGGAAAAATTTAGTGCTAACAATTTTAAAAAGAAAAGTTTTAAGTTACGATGGAGAATCTTTCGATTCGAAAAAGAGCGCGAAAAGAGCATAAGAAGTTTATGGCGGATAACGAATTGGAATTGCAAGAATTGCGGAGGGAAGTAATACGTTTGAGGGAAAAAGCAGTCGGAACAGGATGAACAATATGTGTGGCTTCCTGGGACATTTAGGTGTAGATTGTAAGCAATTGCTTCCAACTGTGGCGATTGTAAACAAATGTTGATTTGCTGAATTTTCACGTGAATTACATTATCGTAAAATAATCAATTAATTTTTGAATATTTTACGACATTCTTAACATAGTAAAAATTAATTTTATTGTGGGAATGTCGTAAAAAGCTCAACTGACCTTCTTCAGGTTGGCGCGTGTTAGCTATTATATTAGAAAAATTCAAACTATGGTACCAAAAACCCCTAAAGATAGACCACTTTAAATGCATCTGTGTATTTATGTTTCTCATATAAAAAAGGCGGAATCTACAAAATCAAAATTATAACTCAGTCGCGAATTGCGGATTTTGAAATTTAAGTTAATTCTTCAAGAAAACTTAGAGTTAACAATCATTTAATTAAAGTAAATATTTAATAATTTTTGTGGATAAATTCGGCAAACAAAATAATTTCTATAAGCGAATTAAACAAAGTTTCGAACTTTTGGTGCAAAATTAAAGATTTAAATTCGAACATTTTTTTGCATGTTTAAAATTATAATATTATATCCGTAGTAAGGAATTGGAAGGGCAGCTAATCCCATTATCTTACCTAAAAGTGGAGAATCCAGTTACTCCCAAAGAATGGCGTCAATATGCTTATCGCCTTTTGCAACGTGACTGGAGTCAGGATAATTTAAACGCCCAAATATATCGAGTAAGTGCTTATACATTTTGAAGTGGAATTAATTCTATATTTTATACTATTTTACAGCGATGTAAGACATCCGAAAAGCATCAAGCATTTGTACCAAATACAAGAGATGCGAGACACGAGGAAGGCTAGTCTTATTCGCTTGCGAAGGATCCATCTCGGGACCTTTAAATTCCGATATGGCTACATGTTGGACCTGTCGCCGACCGAGAAGCTCTTCCTGGCGATGCATCCGGAATTGCAGGCAAATAAGATTAGATTCTTAGAGAACCGACATCATCAATTGGTTTTAGCTCGCAGACAGGTAAAATTCACTATTTTTCTTCCAAAAAGTAAAATTCACTAATACAAATAACTGATATGGGTTTTTATATTTTCCGACCAGCTGGACTACGTCATATTTCTTTAATTGCTCTTTGTTTGCCAATTTTAGGAATATGAGGTAGGACTGGGGTTGTTCAGTTCAAGGTTGCCACAGCTATTACAATAATTTTAATAGATCTATTACATTTCAGTCATCAAGATTACGACATTACTACAATTCCGATTTAGCCCCAAATCTATTACATTTTATTTGGTTCAGATATTTAAAAAAATCACAAATTATTATTACAAGCTAGAGAAAAAAAAAAGCAAAATGAAATAAAATTGTGTTTTTAAATTTAATTTAAAGACTGAGGATACTGTGGACGTTTCAAAAAATCGAAAAAAAATTTTAGCTTTAATAAACAGTTATCTTAAGAATAATGTGAAAAAATTTCATTACAATATTCCAAATATTTTTTTTAGAGACTATAAATCTAAAGTCCAGCTGTTTGTTCTCAATAATTTTAACCCTTAAACGTCACCGTGGGGGGTCTCAGAGACCCCAAGCGCCATATAAGTTAATGTAAATAAAAATTATCAGTGACGTTCCAGGGTTAAAAATGTGAATATTCAGGATTAACTGGATTTTAAACGTGCATGTCGCCAGGCCCCCCTCCTATGTCGAATTTTGAATCCAAAATAGTCTAAATCGTTTGTACCTGTTTGTGCAAGTATTATTTTCGTTTATACCCAAAAAGTTTTTGAGATTTTCAAGAAAAACATCAACGACACGGACGCGCATGATTGAATTAACGAGATTCTCCTTAACCCAACTATTTGGGTAAACAAACGAAAAAAATGTTTGCATAAACAGGTATAAACGATGCACAAACGATTTAGATTATTTTGGATTCAAAATTCGACATGGGGGGGGGGCGACATGCACCTGGATTTTAACGTTATGGCAACTCTAACTCATAATTAAACTAATTATAACCTTACAAATTAGTATATTATATTACACAAAGTAGTGTATTATTATATTTCTTGTTTTAGTCGACACGGTAACAAAAAGGTACAAGTTTCTGCGCGAAAAATATCGCAAGGAAAAAATTAAAATGGAAGAGCATACCAGAAGCGGTGCAGGAGCTGTTACCTTTGAACCCTGGGGTTTAATGACGGTTTTAAGTTTCTTGAACACCGTTCAAGTGAGAAGAAAGTAAGTTAATAATGTATATCACATTTTATTTGTATTTATATATTATTTTAATAGGACATTAGGAAACTTGCCGTTAACATCGACGATGTCGCAAGATACCGATGATTTAGATGTTACTAATTCTGTTGATGACATATTGACAACTTCACAACTTCCCATAGAAGACTTTGAAAGTCAACTTACCCCATCCCAACCAGAATCATCGTTGCCAATAATTGTGGATGAGGTGCCAACAGTGTCATCGGTACAACGAACGCCGTTTCAGAATGTGGAAAGAACGCCGATGTGTAACAAGGGTATTAAAGAGAAAAGGGAAGCTATACGGAGACTTGTACCCAATGAAAACCATACCCCAGCAGAGCCCACAAAGGTTCAAAAACTGTTGGATAGGTTGGTAACTGCTGCCGAAGCAACGGCAATAAATATTATGGCACCAACAATGGTACAAGTCCCAGTGGAAGGCAAAAAGAAAAGTCGGCTAGCCTTTGGAAGCTATGTTGGGGAAACATTAAGCTATATGAGTGATATAGGAGCAGAGAAGGCAATGTTGGCCATTCACAATGTATTATATAATATTATGACTGAAAATGATAATATGTAAAACTAAAATTTTATTTAAAAATTATTTTTATCACAAAATAATAAGTTTATTGTATGGACTCAATAAATGAAATTAATAATTAAAGTTTTTATTTTGAATTAAGTGCAATCTTATAAAAATATAAAAGAAACACTAAAATTATACAATGGTTAATTGGTTCTTCTAATATGATCCATTTGCCAGTCAACTTTTCCTATTCCAGTAAAGTAATCTTTTAAATAATTCCGAAATATGATTGCCTCTTTTGCCTCCAGCATTTCTCGCACCTGAACGTCTTAAAGAAGCTGCTGGTCTCAGGCATGCATTACTTGGAACTTCTTGTCGCCAAGTGCCACAATTTACTTCGCATCTGGTGGTATATTCAAAGTGCCCTTTTTTAGATGATATCCAAATGACGACTCCCGCAACACCCCACCATCACTTTGGCTGCCATATGCTCCTATATTTACATAGGTAAAAAAATTATTTGCGTCGCATACTCCAAATAATATAATACTATAAGTTTTCTTATAATTATAGTATAGCGAGCCAGAGTTATTTGGAGCTTTAATTTTAACGTGCTTCCCATTTATTGCTCCTAGGCAGTTTGGTAACTGCCATTTCCGCGTATAATCATCAGAAATCCTTATCCAATCCTCCTTCGATGGAGTAGGTAAGTATTTTGGTTGTAAAACGTTCCACAAAGCTTCGCATGTTTCTCTGAATATCATGCAGACAGTTGATTTGCCTAATCGAAAGGCAAATGCAATTGACTGTAGTGAATCCTGTTACGGCTAAAAAAATTATTCTGAATAATAAAAAAGAATGCAATGTCCGTAGGATTTAGTTGCGAGTCCGTTCCGGTTTCCGCGGCCTAGTTAGTACTTGAAAACACAGGTGGCGGAAGAAGAAAAAAAAAGGCAACCGACGTAAGCGGATGCGCAATAAAAAATGGAGGAACAACGATGAAAGCAAGTGGGTGCAAGAAAAAGAAACCGAACTTTTCTGTGCAAACGATGATAATTGTATTCTGTGTAAGAAAATATTAAATTGATATTTGTATGATTATAAAATTTGTCTTTTACTGTCAACCAAACTGTTCCCACCCTGGTGATTCTATCATGACTCGCATTCGTTTAATTATTTTTTTCATGGTAAGATTTGTAAAGTAACAGTGGCGCTTTTCAACGTGCGGGCAGTTAAAACAGTTCAATTGGCAGAAAAGAGAAATTTAATAATAAAATTTTGTGTTAAGTAATTTTAAGGACAATTTTGTGTTTATCTGAAAAAATTATTTTATGTGTTTATTATTGTATAAATTACGATGGAGCCTAAATATTTGAATTCAAATGAATTAAAATTTGAGTTAGAGTGCCGGAAAATTCAACCGCGTATAACGGAGGTGTCGCGCCGCGTTCAGCTAGACATTGCATTACGAGATGGTTCGGTAAAACCAAATTTAGAAAAAGTAGATTGGGACATTTTTGAGCAAGAAGTTCGCGAATCAATAATAGAAATTGGAATAATTTTAGAACAAAATGCAGTGCAACTTAGCATAGAAAAGCGTGACATTTTAAAATCAAGGTTTATACATTTAGACAATCGATTAGAATTAAGTAAGGTGCACATAAAGGGGGAAGAGGAAAGTTTTGTGGTTGCTATGCTAGAAGCGGAAATAAAAATTATGGAAGGTGCGTTGATGGAAATAGGATGCGATGAGCCAAGGTTACCCATATCAGCGTTACGTAATCAGAACCAGACTACGGCGACTGTAGAAAATTTGTCGAGTACGAGTAATAAGAAAAATGCACAAATATTTAAATGGAATTTAACTTTCAGCGGACACAACAGCGATATTGGAATTTTGGAATTTTTGGACCGAGTAGAAGATTTAAAAGAAGCTCGTCAAGTTTCAGATAAGGAAATATTTTTGAGTTGCCATGACTTGTTTACGGGTAACGCGACTAAATGGTTAAGAAACATTAAAGGTAAAGTGAATAATTGGACTGAGTTAGTGCAGGCTTTGAAAAAGGAATTTTTACCGAGAGATTATGAATATTTACTGAGGAAAGAAATGCAGGATAAAATGCAAGGAGTGAGTGAAAATGTGATGGTATATATATTAGAAATGGAATCGTTATATAAACGCATTGATAGTAAGGTTTCGGATAAGGTTTTAATTGATCAAATTATTAGAAATTTGAACCCATTTTTTTCAAATCATATTGCATTGGAAGATTTTGATGATTTAGAAAAATTTAAGGAACATTGTAAGCGAGTTCAAGAACTTAAATGTAGAAATGAAGACTATCCACCGGAAACCAGTAAAGTACAACGTATCTATAAACCATACGTTGCAAATAAATCAAACCAAGTAGGCCCACAAAAAACTTTTGCCACCACAATGGAGTCGTCAAGAGTGAAGTCAGAAATTCGTTGTTGGAATTGTGAACAAATCGGACATTTAGCAAATGAGTGTACAAGGACTAGGAAACTTTTTTGTTACGGGTGTGGACGACATGATGTGATAAAAGCAAAGTGCGCAAATTGCTCCCCTAACCAAATAAATATAGTTAGTTCGGAAAACAAAGAAGAGGTTGTGGAAACCGAGGGTGTCCCCAATCTCAACAATTCTTTCAGCCCTCTCGAACAGCAAGTGCAGCAGCTAAATATTCATCGGCAAGGGGCACACCAAAATCAAAATTGGAGAAGAGGTCGTGGAAAAACCTTCCAACGATACTGAACAAAACAGTTAATAAAAAAGAGTGGAGTGCGTGGCTTCGGGTAATAAACAATTTTTACAAACAATCAGTGAATATTGATCCGGTAATGGCACAAAAACCTTTAGACAATCGTCCGCATTTAGAAATCGTGATAAACAATCAAACTACAACTGCTCTACTAGACACGGGCGCAATGTCGTCAATAATTGGAAAAAAATGTTTAGAATATTTAGGCTCCACACAAAAACAAAATATTAAATTGTCAAATGTTAAAGAAATTAAGGTAGCTAACGGAGCAAGTAGCAAAGTAAAAGGTGTTTTACCATTAGAAATAAGGCTTGGGGGTTTAGTTAAAACCATCGATTTTTTAATTGTTCCGGATCTTTCGTATGAAATTTTATTAGGTGCGGACTTTTGTAGAAAATTTGAATTGTCCTTGCATTTTAAAAATTTTTCGTGGCAAACGCCAAAGTCAAATAAGATAGCTGCTACTGAAGGAATTTTAGGTCAAACCACTTTAGACAAAAATCAACAAATGAAATTAGGTGAAATTATTAAAGAATTTCAAACATTGGCAACTAATGAGTTAGGATGCGCTAAGGGGGTAGAACACTACATTGATACAGGTAATGCGCAACCGGTAAAAACTAGGCAATATCCTTTAAGTCCTGCAATGCAAAGTAAGTTACATGCCGAAATTGATAAAATGTTAGCAGAAGGAGTAATTCAGGAATCTAAATCTCCATGGACCAGTCCTCTAATTTTAGTTAAGAAACGGAATGGAGAAACTCGTGTTTGTTATGATGCTAGATCTTTAAACGCGGTAACTGTCAAAGATGGGTATCCTCTTCAGCGGCCAGATACTATTTTAAATAGAGTGCGTAGCGCCAAATATCTGACAAGTATTGATTTACGGAAGGCTTTCTGGCAAATTCCGCTAGAGGAATCTTCGAAACAAAAAACTGCTTTTGTAGTCCAAGGTAAAGGTTTGTTTGAATTTAAGGTTATGCCCTTTGGACTTACTAATGCGCCAAAAACTTTGCAACGAATTATGGAAAGTACGTTAGGATCGGTATTACATAAAGGGGACGCATTTGTGTATTTAGACGATATCATTGTGGTATCTGATACTTTTGATCAGCATTTGGAAACTTTGAATTTGATATTTAACCGATTAAAAAATGCAGGTTTTAAGGTTAACATTGATAAATGCGAATTTTTTCGAAAATCTCTTTCATTTTTAGGATTTGTTGTTGACGAGTTAGGATTACGTACGGACCCCGAAAAAGTCAGCGCTATTAATAACTTCAAAACCCCGAAAACAACCACGGAAGTTAGGCGATTAATAGGATTAATAAGTTATTATCGAATATTTGTACCGGATTTGTCGACTATTTCGTCGCCCATTTCAAATTTAATTAAGAACAAAAAGAAAGGACAAAGCGTTCAGTGGAACTCAGAAGCCGAATTGGCATTTCAGAAAATTAAGGAATTAATTACGAATTCTCCAATCTTAATAAGCCCAAATTTTAACAAAAAATTTTATATTCAGACGGACGCTTCGCTGGTAGGTGTAGGGGGGGTAATATTTCAGGAAAAAGGCGGTTTAGAGCATCCGATTGCGTATTCGAGCAGGACCTTGACCACGGCAGAACAAAAATATTCAGCCACGGAAAGAGAGCTGATCGGTATTATGTTTAGCATCAATAAATTTAGAGGTTACATCGAAGGCACGGAGTTTGTCGTAATTACTGATTGTGCCGCGTTGCAATTTTTAAACACCATTAAAAATCCGTCGGGTAGGCTATCGAGGTGGGCTCTTTACTTGGCTCAATACGATTTTGAGGTCCGCCATCGACCAGGTAAACTTAACGTAGTACCAGATGTATTGTCGCGTAATATTGCTTCGCTAAATATTGAAAAATTGATTCCGGATGAGTGGTATACGGAAATGCTACATAAAATTGAACTGGAACCGGAAAATTATCCTAATTTCAAGATAGTTGAAGATCGATTATATAAGTTCGTTCCGTCTCTTTTACCTACTACTTCAAATATTCCGGAATGGAAACTAGTCGTTCCTACGGGAAATCGGGCTGAAATTTTAAATCAATGTCATGACGAACCAACTTCGGGTCATTTTGGAGCTGCAAAAACTATTGCAAGACTCACGGAATTGTATTATTGGCCAAAATTAAAAAGAGATGTGCAGAAATATGTTGCGAATTGTAAGGTTTGTGCGGCATCCAAAAATTCGACTCAAGCAAGACCAGGTTTGATGGGTCAATACAAAAAAATTTCCTTTCCTTTTCAGTTAATTTCCGTAGATTTATTAGGTCCGCTGCCGCGTTCAAAAAAAGGAAATCAGCATTTGTTAGTAGTTGCCGATTGGTTTACAAAATTCGTGTTAGTCCAACCTTTGGCAAAGGCCACTGCAGCGGCTGTAGTTAAATTTATGGAGAACCAGGTCTTTTTACTGTTTGGAGTACCTCAAATTATAATTTGCGACAATGGAGTACAGTTTGTTTCTAAAGAATTTAATAAGTTAGTTCGGGATTATAAGGTTCAGCATATTTGGAAGAATAGCGCTTATCACGCCCAGAATAATCCGGTGGAACGCGTAAACAAGGTTTTAGTTGCGGCAATTTCATCATACGTAAATAAATTAGAGCACAATAAATGGGACGAGAATATTCATAAAATAGCACAAGCTATCCGTACGGCGAAACATGAAGTCAGTGAATTTTCCCCGTCATATTTAATGTTCGGTCGTTATGTTCCGATAGATGGAAGTTTCTTTGGTCCTTTGCCCGATGACGATAAAATTCCTGAATTTGAGGAAAGAATTCGTTTAGACAAAGACCAACAAGAAATTCCCGAGTTGTATCAGAAAGTTAGAGAAAATTTGAAACGTTCATATGAAAAAAGTAAACAACACTATGACTTGCGGAAGAGACCCTTGTCTTTTCAGGTTAGTGATAAAGTTTGGAAAAAAAATTATGTGTTGTCTAATGCTAGTAAGAATTTTTCCGCTAAATTAGCACCAAAATATATTTTGTGTAAAATTATTAAGAATAAAGGTCACTTATCTTATGAGTTACAAAATGAGGCAGGAAAAAATGTTGGTGTGTGGCACGTTAAGGATTTAAAGCCATACAGGGGAGACTAAAATCAAAATTAAATTAGTTTAGTTTGAAATTGTATTGGTCCGGGTGAGTTCGCATGGCTTTACGATTTGATGTAGCGTACGTACTTTTTCTTAGGAGCTGACGAGTTTCCCGTGATAGAAACTGTATTAGCACAGTTAGGAGTAAGGACATCGGATTGGCACGAGCCTGAATAATTTTAAGCTCAAGGTTCGGACATTTTGGTCTCATTTTAATGAAATTTCAGTTTAAATTTATAAGGATTAAGTTTATTTCGTTAGTTAAGATTAAGTATTTCGTTGTGATTGCTCCGTTTGAGGTTGTGTAATTAATAAGATCAGTTTAGTTTTTTTTATCGACCTAGGCATTGTCAAAAAAAAAAACTGCGCTACCATAAATTCAGTTACGTGTTTGATTACGCTAAGTCGTTGCGTTTTGTCTACGCGCTCGATTACACCGTAAGCACCTTTGTCGTGCAATGTATTTAGTGATCTTTGGGCAGGCCACCCAACTCTGAAAATTTGTCAGGAAGATAGATTCTTTAATTTGAAGAAATCTTGTAGTCTTCTACTAGTTTTAATTAATTTTAATTTTTTAGTTAGGTCCAACTCTGAAAATTTGTCAGGAAGATAGATTCTGTAATTTGAAGAAATCTTGTAGTCTTCTACTAGTTTTAATTAATTTTAATTTTTTAGTTAGGTCCAACTCTGAAAATTTGTCAGGAAGATAGATTCTGTAATTTGAAGAAATCTTGTAGTCTTCTACTAGTTTTAATTAATTTTAATTTTTTAGTTAGGTCCAACTTTGGAAATTCTATTCTGATAACAGGCGAATTAAATCTCTTGTGCTAGGTCCCCTGGCTTACTGACCCGGATGTTTGACAGGATAGCTCTTGAGAGGCATTACGCTCGGTTATTGGAAAAGGTTCCAAAATTTCTTTTGTATATATTAATTAAATTAATTGTAGTTACATCCTGGCTTGTAAATATGATTTGCCTACATGGTTCGGTATTCTTGTTTGGCCGAAACATTCTAGAATAAACAAGTGGCGCTCAACATTTAAAACCCCACAGAAAAACTCGGTTTAACAAATTTAGTTAAACATTAGTTAAGTAAGTTAGTTGTTTAGTAAGTTATGTCGTTCGTAATTTAAGATGTAAATCAGGATATACGCATTTTTTTTGTTTTTTTATCGGACTATTTAGAGGGTGTTACGGCTAAAAAAATTATTCTGAATAATAAAAAAGAATGCAATGTCCGTAGGATTTAGTTGCGAGTCCGTTCCGGTTTCCGCGGCCTAGTTAGTACTTGAAAACACAGGTGGCGGAAGAAGAAAAAAAAAGGCAACCGACGTAAGCGGATGCGCAATAAAAAATGGAGGAACAACGATGAAAGCAAGTGGGTGCAAGAAAAAGAAACCGAACTTTTCTGTGCAAACGATGATAATTGTATTCTGTGTAAGAAAATATTAAATTGATATTTGTATGATTATAAAATTTGTCTTTTACTGTCAACCAAACTGTTCCCACCCTGGTGATTCTATCATGACTCGCATTCGTTTAATTATTTTTTTCATGGTAAGATTTGTAAAGTAACAATCCCCAGATGCCAATAGTCGTAAAGTTACAGCTAATCGACATCCTGGGGAAATACTTTTACGATTTGATACAAGAGTTATCGTTTTATCAACCATTGATAAAAGTTTATCAAACATTGGTATACTCATTCTTGTATAATTAAAGAATAACTGTGTATCCTGTGTATCAGTTAACCTCATTTCTTGAAGGAGGTTTTCATAATCCCCTTGGAAACTCCTCCGTTCATAAATAGGTCGTACCCACCACCGACGCCGACGTCTTCTTCCACCTTCAGCTTCTTCTGTTTCTTCAGCATGATGTACAATTAACACCGATAAGGCATTTATATTATTCATAAGAGCGGCGATCGTATTTCTTTGTAATTGTTCAAGATCCATAATTAATTCAATATTTTAATATAATATATAATAATGTTAGCGAGAGCTAAAATAATTGCGATAAAATTAAAATTAAGAGCGCGCCGCAAATTTTGATGCAAAAACATGTTTCGACAGATGGCGTGCCCTAAAATATTAATCTTTTATTGTTATCTTTTTACCAAAACAGAATTCTAATAATTTATAAAAGTCATATGAATAAACGATAACTAAGCTAGGCAATAAGGAAGTTTGAGCTTTCAAAGATAAATATTTTTAAATATATTCAATATTTTCACATGTGCATATTCTTTTGGAATATACTTGTAAATATTTAACATTGGAAGCTCAAACTTCCTTATTGCCTAGCTTAGTTATCGTTTATTCATATGACTTTTATAAATTATTAGAATTCTGTTTTTGTGAAAAGATAACTATAAAAGATTAATATTTTAGGGTACGCCATCTGTTGAAACATGTTTTTGCATCAAAATTTGCAGCGCGCTCTTAAACTGATTTTCAACTTACTACTTACTATTTTTCATTCAGGTTCTTACCGTATTTATATTTTACTTGTTATGACAAAATTATCTTCTGGTATGGTATACCTCAGTTCATTACCACCCATATAATACCAACTTAGGTTGGTATTAAATAATCAGCACTAAATTAAAAATTATTAGTCAGTACCGTATTTTATTAATGTCATATGCAGGTTCGGGATCAGGGTATGGTTTAGTAATCCTCGCTTATTCTAACACAGGGATGACTAACAAGATAAGCCCACGCTCACATTATACGGGATCTTGATGACGCCACTCTGTGACAAAAGCTTACGATTGGTAGTACGGTTAGTAGAAATATTGGACATTTAGATATTATATTAGACCCTTATTAGACCATTGGCTATTAGCCTATGTTGGGTTACTGAGTGACGTCATGCGCGGCAGAGTCTAAAATGCGTTCACCAACTGAGATTACCTTATTAAAGTTATAGTATCATGGGGATGAGCAACCTTTTCTTGCAACGGGCCACTTACAAATTAAAAATTTTTGTGCGTGCCGCATGCAGGACCGTATACAGGGGGGGGAGGCTAAAATACAAAAAAGGTTTGAAAGTAAAACAAAATAGCTTTCTGATTGGTTGACAAGTGAAAGTAAATAATAAACTGCTTCCCAACTTTTTAAAAGTCAGGAATGTGTCGATTACTAAAGCCTGTAGTATACTCTTTGACCAACGCTCAAATATTTGGCTTATTTTACAGGAAGGGGGTTAGGGGATTATTCTGTAACTCTTAAGGAATCCTTTAGAGCCGTAAAGTTTGGGTTCCACCCATAATATTGCCAGATTATCGGATGTATTTAATTCAATTATAAGTGTAAACCAAATTTTACGGCTCTATAGGATTTATATAGGACTCATAATAACCCCCTAACCCCTTTCTGTATCTTTTTTGCAAAATAAGCCAAATATTTGGCCGTTGGTCAAACAGTGTACTACAGGCTTTACTGGTTGTGAATAAAATAATTTAAAAATCTTACGAAAAAGGTATGGCGGGACGCATGCGGGCCGCGGGTTGCTCACCCCTGTTCTGTTGTGGTACACTTTTTAAAGGATTAAATAATTAAAAGAATGTTATCTCATCATTGTTTGCGAACTACGAAATATTAAGGTGGCCGATTTCTATGGGGATTATCTACTTAACTATAATTTATAAAAAGTCATTCAAAAACATTTTCGGAGGGGAGGGGCAGCAAATTTGGAAACCGCCCCGGGCGGCAAAATTTCTAGCTACGCCACTGATCAATTATACTACTTATTATCTGAAAGGATTCCAATAGGTGAATTTTAAATTATTGCAAACAAATAGCAATTTTTTAATTAGATGATTTTCAATTTAGATAAAATATTATTTGTTTTTGTATACATTTTTTCTCATATCGATTCACTAACATTTAAAATGGTTATATTTAAATTATAATTATTCTTTGTAGATATTTTTTCAACACATTTGTAGGTACAAAACTTTTAAAATTATACCTAGCAAGCAACCCTCAAGACCATATTATTTATTTTATGTCAGTAAAATAGACCATAAAACCCAAATGCTATTTTTTCAGAATAGTGTGCAATGTTTGAAAAATTTAATTTACCGTTTTTATTTTTAAAAATTTATATAAATTTAATATTTACAATGTGTAGTGATCTCACAATTATTGAATAATTTTTATGCATTTATATTGCAATAAATGAATAAATTAATGTAGTCAAAATTTAATCTGCCGCCGATGTGAACATAGGAAAATAACATAGGAAATTGATTTTTTTTTTAATTATTTTAATTAAACCCAACTTGATGGTTTGTTCTTTGATCATTGTTAAAAACTCAAAATAAAATGAAAAAAAAATACCACTTTTAAATAGATATTAGATGCCTTGCTTTAAACGTAAGTTTTGACAGTTCAACCATCCAAACCAGGTTTGATTTTTAAAAAATCGCTTATTTTAATTCTACATTTTTAACATAATTAAAGAACAAAACAGCAAGTGTTAGGTGTCTTTAGGCGCGGAAAATACAACTCTTTCAATTGATACCTTTTTCATGCTTATCCGTTCTGATGGGAAGCAGGAATTAAAGAAAAATTAATTTCCAATGTTAATTTCCTATGTTCACATCGGCGGCCGGTCACCCGGTATATGAGAACAAAATACAAAATACGCCGTGCAATTACTTCTAAATAGACGATATAAAGTAAATGTATAAAAAAATACTAATGGAGTACTTTCGTGGTTGGTCTGGCAAAAAAATGTGTACTATTTAAAAAGTTATAATTTCTAAAATTAAATGTTTCGACCGTAGAACATAAATAAAAAGGGTCTTCTGGTAATAAAAACTGCACTAATCCATGCTTTTCATTCTACCTAAATTTTTTTTTTTTTGTTAATTTGAAGTAGACAGCCGACAATAATTTATTGTTGTGATAAATATTGATTTATTTAACTTTAATTTTCAAATCATACATTTTCATAGGTGCATGTCCCCAGCCCCCCCCATTTCGATTTTTGACTCCAAAATAGTCTCAATCGTTTGTGCTTCGTTTGTGCCTGTTTGTGCAAACATTTTTTTCGTTTGTACCCAAATAGTTTTCGAGATATTTCAAAAATAAGCTGGGGGGGGCTGGAGACATGCTAGCCCCCCCCCATTTCGAATTTTGACTCCAAAATAGTCTCAATCGTTTGTGCTTCGTTTGTGCCTGTTTGTGCAAACATTTTTTTCGTTTGTACCCAAATAGTTTTCGAGATAATTCAATTTTAAGTTGGGGGGGGCTGGGGACATGCTTTTTTAAAATTCGAATTTCGGATTCATAATAGTTTCAATCGATAGCACTTCGTTTGTGCTTGTTTGTGCAAACATTTTTTTCGTTTGTACCCAAATAGTTTTTGAAATATTCAAGATTTTCGGTAACACGTTGTAACATAACGGACATGGACGCGCTGAATGCTTTAACGAGATTCTGCGAAAAACTTGCAGCATGAAGACCAAAATAGTCTCAATCGATAGCACTTCGTTTGTGCCTGTTTGTGCAAGTTTTATTTTCGTTTGTACCCAAATAGTTTTTGCAATATTCGAGATTTTCGGTAACATAGGTGCATGTCCCCAGCCCCCCCCATTTCGATTTTTAACTCCAAAATAGTCTCAATCGTTTGTGCTTCGTTTGTGCCTGTTTGTGCAAACATTTTTTTCGTTTGTACCCAAACAGTTTTTGAGAATTTTAAGGAAAACATAAAGGACATGGACGCACGTGCATGAATAGATTAACGAGATTCTGGGAAAAACTTGAAGCATGAAGACCAATATAGTCTCAATCGATAGCACTTCGTTTGTGCCTGTTTGTGCAAGTTTTATTTTCGTTTGTACCCAAATAGTTTTTGCAATATTCGAGATTTTCGGTAACATCGCACGTGCTAACATAAACAGTTATTTTAGAATTTCGGATTCAAAATAGTCTCAATCGATAGCACTTCGTTTGTGCTTGTTTGTGTAAACATTTTTTTCGTTTGTACCCAAATAGTTTTTGAAATATTCAAGATTTTCGGTAACACGTTGTAACATAACGGACATGGACGTGCTGAATGCATTAACGAGATTCTGCGAAAAACTTGCAGCATGAAGACCAAAATAGTCTCAATCAATAGCACTTCGTTTGTGCCTGTTTGTGCAAGTTTTATTTTCGTTTGTACTCAAATAGTTTTTGCAATATTCGAGATTTTCGGTAACATAGGTGCATGTCCCCAGCCCCCCCCATTTCAATTTTTGACTCCAAAATAGTCTCAATCGTTTGTGTTTCGTTTGTGCCTGTTTGTGCAAACATATTTTTCGTTTGTACCCAAATAGTTTTTCAAATATTCGAGATTTTCTGTAACGTCGCACGTGCTAACATAAACAGTTATTTTAGAATTTCGGATTCAAAATAGTCTCAATCGATAGCACTTCGTTTGTGCCTGTTTGTGCAAACATTTTTTTCGTTTGTACCCAAACAGTTTTTGAGAATTTAAACGAAAACATAAAAACATTGACGCACATGAATGGATTAACGAGATTCTGCGAAAAACTTACAGCATGAAGACCAAAATTGTCTCAATCGTTTGTGCTTCGTTTGTGCCTGTTTGTGCAAGTTTTATTTTCGTTTGTACCCAAATAGTTTTCCAGATAATTCAATATTAAGTTGAGGGGGGGGCCTGGAGACATGCTTTTTAGATATTCGAATTTCGGATTCAATATAGTCTGAATTCAGCGCCGTAGATACGGGGGTGGGGGGGGTAGAAGAAACTTTTTTTCGTCGGAACCCCCCCCCCCCCCATGACCAATGTCTAGCTACGGCCCTGTCTGAATTGTTTGTACTTCGTTTGTGCAAACATTATTTTCGTTATACAAGAAATTGATAATTGTTATGCAAAAATATTAATTATTTTTTTTCCTAAATAATTCTGCCGTGCTAAGCAAGAAGGTCGTATCTGCAAATAAGGCCGGTCCTGATATGTCTTCAAATTTACATAGTTTTTAATAACATACGATAAAAAATTTGATATTTACTACACGCGAAATGATAAAGTAACAGATTTCTAAATTACGTTTTAAATTTCAACCTTCTGCAGTAAAAATTGAGGATGCTATTAATAATTATTTAAAAAATATCTCCTTAATCTGTAGTTGCAGATACGACCTTCTTGCTTAGCGCGGCAGAATTCCAGTTATAAAATCTTAATTGCTATGGAAAAATCTTGGCCATTGTCGATGTCGAATTTGGGAATGCCCAAGTACTTATTGAAAATGTAATACCATTCAGGTGACCCTTAATGGTTACATTAAAACCTTTCTTTTATTTAATACAATAGGTAGGTAGTATGGTAGGTAAGAACACTATGAAACGTCCGGTCATAAGAATTTAAATTATTATTTTTCTTATTTTTATGGCCGGTTTCAGCAACATTATGTTATAGTTAATCTCTGATTAAAATAACCCAGATCCAATATGAACTAACAGAAATCGGTTTTATGACTTATAGTCGTTTTCCATTGGTTCATGTTTGATCTGGGGTAACTTAATCATAGATTAACTATAATAATATAATGTTTCTGAAACCGTCCGGTTGGGCAACTCTGCAGAAATGTTAAAATCTAAATATTAAGAATCTTTAAAATATTAGAATATTGTGTCCCATAGAAGTGTGTGGAGTGAAGTGTTTTTAAGTGTTTTTAAGTGATATTCTAATTTTACAATATAAACTTTATACTGTGCTTATTCTAATCCTTGCTGCGTTTTACAAGAGTAAGTGAAGTATTTTTTTTTTTTAACTTTATTTTTACACATTATTTTTAGAAACATGCCTAAATCATCCGAAATTAATTTTTGAATTGTTGTTTGAAATTCTTATGAAATTCAAAACACAAATTTACAACGAAGATGAAAATTGTGTTAGTAAATGTACAGAACCAGTGTGGAAGGAAATTGTGGATTGCGGAAATTTTAAGATGAATGCGAAATATGTCTATACTATAGTAAAAATGAACCGGCATAATATGAGATCAAATCTAGGAATACCTTTAGAAGATAATATAGTAGTTACACGGAAATCAGAGAAGCGCGATATAGATTATGATTGTTCGAGTGATGATGCTTTTGATAAAAATTCGGGGTCCGTTAAGTTGGCCCCCCCCAGTTAATATTTTTTCTCCAAAAGCTAGCTCCCGAATCCTTATAGCTAGCACCAGCTAGCACCCAAGTATGAAAGCTAGCACCATTATAGTTTTTCCACAAATCGATATTGAAACCGGGGGGGGCCAACTTAACGCTAGCCCCCCCCAGTTAATATTTTTTCTCCAAAAGCTAGCTCCCGAATCCTTATAGCTAGCACCAGCTAGCACCCAAGTATAAAAGCTAGCACCGTTATAGTTTTTCCACAAACCGCAACTGAAACCGGGGGGGGCCAACTTAACGTTAAGTTGGCCCCCCCCAGTTAATATTTTTTCTCCAAAAGCTAGCTACCGAATCCTTATAGCTAGCACCAGCTAGCACCCAAGTATAAAAGCTAACACCAGTATAGTTTTTCCACAAATCGATATTGAAACCGATGCTTTCGGTCCTGACGGACGCGCATGAATGGATTAACGAGATTCCATTTGTTTATAGGATAGGCTGCCGACAAACTGCACGAATGTGTAGATAGCGAGTTATTATTGTGGGTCAAATGTTACCTTACTATAGAACAATACTTTGCATAATTCTAGCGCATTTCGTTACTTAAAAAATGAGTTTATCTGAGGTGCATGTCGCTGCCCCCCCCCAAATCGAATTTTGGGGTGAATTTGTTGTCAATCGTTAGAGCTTCGTTAGAGCCTAAATGAGCTTTCATTATTGGTTTAGGATTACTTTTTGAAATCGAAACAAAAATTTTACGCTCTAACGTCTGACCCTAATTTCACCAAAAACTTCAAAAATATAACGAAAATAGAAAAACACGTCTACCCCCTCCCCCAAGTTTTCGCGAATAACTCCACTACGGTTGAGGCTCAAACCAAAAAATGGAAGCTCAGTTAGACTCTAACGATGCTTTAACGTTTGACACCAATTTCACCCCAAAATTCAAATAAAGAGGGAAAATACAAAAACAAGACTAAGACCCCCCCCCCAAAAGAAAAAAGAAAAAGAAAAAAGCTTGAAGTTCACCGATAAGAATGCTCTATATGCAGCAAAAGCTTTGCCTCCTTCCACAAACGATTAACTTCTTGCTGGTAATTTTCTTTTTTTTGGGGGGGGTCGTAGTCTTGTTTTTCTATTTTCCCTCTTTATTTGAATTTTGGGGTGAAATTGGTGTCAAACGTTAAAGCATCGTTAGAGTCTAACTGAGCTTCCATTTTTTCGTTTGAGCCTCAACCGTAGTTGAGTTATTCGCGAAATCTTGGGGGGGGGGTAGACGTGTTTTTCTATTTTCGTTATATTTTGGAAGTTTTTGGTGAAATTAGGGTCAGACGTTAGAGCGTAAAATTTTTGTTTCGATTACAAAAAGTAATCCTAAACCAATAATGAAAGCTCATTTGGGTTCTAACGTTTGATACCAATTTCACCCCAAAATTCGACTTAGAGGGGGCAACGTGTCTACGTCCTGTAAGTAATGAAAAAGATATAATATAATGTAAAAATACAATTATACCGTATTCGGCCCTTTTAGTTTTTCAGAAATGTGTGCAGTTTTTACAAATTCTTACAATTTAACTTACATTATTATACGAGAAATGGGCGTGTATACTTTACAATAGTGGGAAACAAAATTGAAACATAAAAGTATGAAAACTTTTGTAAAATTAATTTTTCCATTTTTATTTATTATGAAGATTATAATGGCAAGGAGGATTAATTTTTTTAATCTAAACAAAAGTTTTAATCTGGTAAAATAAAATTAAATGTGAGGATTATCGGACGCAACTTGCTCGGAGGAATCGAAAATTTGAAATGCCCTTAACTTTTTAGAAAATGAAATTAGGATGTTGGAAATGGAAGCTCATTTAGGCTCTAACGAAGCTCTAACGTTGGACACCAATTTCATCCAAAAATTCTTAAAAATAACGAAAATAGAAAATCATATCTGTGCCCCCCCCAACTGTTTCGCGAATAACTCCGCGACGGTTGAGGCTCAAACGAAAAAAATGGAAGCTCATTTAGGCTCTAACGAAGCTCTAACGATTGATGCCAAATTCATCCCAAAATTCGATTTGGGGGGGGGCAGCTACATGAACCTCAGATAAACTCATTTTTTAAGTAACGAAATGCGCTAGAATTATGCAAAGTATTGTTCTATAGTAAGGTAACATTTGACCCACAATAATAACTCGCTATCTACACATTCGTGCAGTTTGTCGGCAGCCTATCCTATAAACAAATGGAATCTCGTTAATCCATTCATGCGCGTCCGTCAGGACCGAAAGCATCGGTTTCAATATCGATTTGTGGAAAAACTATACTGGTGTTAGCTTTTATACTTGGGTGCTAGCTGGTGCTAGCTATAAGGATTCGGTAGCTAGCTTTTGGAGAAAAAATATTAACTGGGGGGGGCCAACTTAACGTTAAGTTGGCCCCCCCCGGTTTCAGTTGCGGTTTGTGGAAAAACTATAACGGTGCTAGCTTTTATACTTGGGTGCTAGCTGGTGCTAGCTATAAGGATTCGGGAGCTAGCTTTTGGAGAAAAAATATTAACTGGGGGGGGCTAGCGTTAAGTTGGCCCCCCCCGGTTTCAATATCGATTTGTGGAAAAACTATAATGGTGCTAGCTTTCATACTTGGGTGCTAGCTGGTGCTAGCTATAAGGATTCGGGAGCTAGCTTTTGGAGAAAAAATTTTAACTGGGGGGGGCCAACTTAACGGACCCAAAAATTCGAAAGATGCATTAATTAAATTTAAAATTACACTATCAGTTGAAGAATGGGCAAAGATGTATAGTGCAGAGCAGAAAATATATAAAAGATCGGATCGACCAGGTTCTTGTAGGACTTTTTCAGTTCTTGAACCGAGAGACTGGACTGGAACCTTAAATGAACATTTCTTTCATTTGACCAAGAAACCGTGTTGTTTATCCTACAAAAGGAATAAAATTTTACCTAATGGAGCCATTTTTTTGAGGGTAATCGGAGAATGTAGAGTGTGCTTCAGCAAATTTGAAGGAATTGTGGAAAATCCTCCATTACCCGATGAACGCGTTATTATCGATTGTACTTATACCGGAAGTTTTAACACATGCAGCGGAGGAAAAAAAAGACGGCTTGTTGGCAAAAAACGGAAACAGCTCGAATCGAAGATGTTAGTTGAAAAAATGTCAGCTGCATTTGTGCAAAGAAAAGAAGCTTCCAAATGCATGAATTTTGGAGAACAGGAGCCAAGCCATTTGCCATCGGCAAACGCACTGCGAGTTCTGAAATACAAGGCATTAAAATACAATCGTTTAGATTCTGATCCTATATTAGCAATTATTCGGATGAAAGAGTTGTCACCATATAACCATATAATTAGGGACATTTGTTATGATAGATTTAAAGTAAATTATTGGACGGTGTCAGAATTAGATGCTTATAGAATTTATGGTAAGAAAACGAGAGTGCCGCGCATTTCAATTGACGCTACGGGAGGAGTTGTGAAGAGAATTAATTTGCAGTCTGGGAGAAAAACGGGGCCTATATTTCTGTATGAAATTATTGTTATGGATAAAGAATATAGTCAGAGCCAATTTGCAGTAGGACACATGCTATCCGAACAGCATAGTAACCGTGCCATAGCAGGGTGGCTTAGCGAGTGGGCAAGTAACGATTTACCTCCTCCAAAAATAGTGATTACGGACCAATCAAAGGCATTACTGATGGCTGCGGTCAAAACCTTTACCCAATACGCAACATTAAATATGTATTTGAAGGTTTGTTCGGGTTTGATACGCAAAGAAACCTTTTACGAAATTCCTAGTTGCATGATTAGGTTAGATTTCAATCATACCATGCACCTAATCAGCACATGGAAAGATATAAAAGCAGCTCGTCCACGAGTCAAAGTATTTTATATGAAAGCTATATGTTTGCTCATTACAAGTACCGATTTTAATGACATTAAAATTTTATTAAAACACATTTTTACGGCCCTTGTTCATCAAAACGAGGGTAATGATGACATGGGCATACCGACATCGTGCGAGTTAGCAAAAACGTATTTGAATGGTCGATTTACGTCACATAATCCGCAAATGTTTCAAGAAATTAATGTTACAGCAAATCGGGAGGAAATTGAAATTAATTATATGGACGATATGCATGATATGGAGGACATGGGCGATTTTTATTTATCAGCAGAAAACTTAAACCCAAATAATATATTTGATGAAATAAATTTAATTTATAATAACGTTGTTGCAAGTGCGAAAGTTTCCGAAAATTGTGGAGACCGCGATAACATTCATTATAGCGTAGATACCAGCAAAAAGTTATTAAATTTGATTAAATTGTTACCACTCTGGTCTGCCGTCATGGTACCTATATTTGGTTATGGGAACACAACTGAAACTTCGGCGTCTTCGGAAAGCATGTTCAAAGATTTAAAAAATATAGTTTTTCAGCATGAAAATTTACCTGCAAGGCTCGACGTTTTTCTACCTATTCATATAGATAGCATAATAGGTTCAATTAATATTGTTGGATCTAAGTTCGCAAAAGAAGATATCAATATTGGAAATGAAGAGGATGGTAAAATTTTAGAAGTGCTAGGCAATGAAGAACATGTTGAAGCTAAACCTGAAGAAATTATTGATAATGTCGCGGAACTTTCAGAACTATCTGAAGAGAACTGGCATGGCGAAGTTGAAAAATATTCTCAAAAAACCGCCACAAAACGAACAAAAACATATCTAGATATCAATATTGGAAATGAAGAGGATGGTAAAATTTTAGAGGTGCTAGGCAATGAAGAACATGTTGAAGCTAAACCTGAAGAAATTATTGATAATGTCGCGGAACTTTCAGAACTATCTGAAGAGAACTGGCATGGCGAAGTTGAAAAATATTCTCAAAAAACCGCCACAAAACGAACAAAAACATATCTAGATATCAATATTGGAAATGAAGAGGATGGTAAAATTTTAGAGGTGCTAGGCAATGAAGAACATGTTGAAGCTAAACCTGAAGAAATTATTGATAATGTCGCGGAACTTTCAGAACTATCTGAAGAGAACTGGCATGGCGAAGTTGAAAAATATTCTAAAAAAACCGCCACAAAACGAACAAAAACATCTTATTACCTCGGCACGGATAGAAAATTTTCGATATATAATGCAAATAGTAAAAGTAAGTGTCCAGTGATGGGTTTATTATTAAATGGAAATATTTCTAGTCTTAAATCAGTTACTATTGGAAACAATAGCTACAGTATTATAAACACCTGCACATTTGACTCCATTTTCCATATTTTATATTCGAGCTACATGGAGAGTAATAGTTATTTAAATTTTATTAATTCGCATTCACACGATCTATTATTATTTGAAATGATAAGAAATGCTGCTCGCGATGGAATTACTGCACAATGTTATAGAAAGAGGGGCATAATCCTGTCGGAGTTATTCAAAAGTGAATCCAAACAATTAGGCGAATGTGTAGCAATAGATTCGAGTTGTACTGCTCATTATTTGGTTAATGAATTATTAAAAGAATATCCTTCGTATCAAGAGCTTCGTAAATGTACTTCTTGCATGAAAATAGGAGAGCGATGTTATAAAACATTAAGTGTAAATTTAGCAGCACAAAGTTTGCAATTTTTACAGAACACCTTAAATTATAATATGGATAATTATTTAAAATGCGAACATTGCGCTGCAGTAACTGTAGAAAGAACTTTTACATCGGGACATCATCTCTTTATTGAAACTGTCCTAATGGACTCCGTTGATCAGGAGTTTAAAATAGCCCTATCCAGCATACCGTTGCAGTTGCAATTTGTAGAAAAAACATTCAATTTGCAAGGTGTAATTAGTTTTCTACCACCTTTATCCAAGCAAATTTCGGCAATAGGTCACTATATAGCGTATTGCTGGAAAAGGGAAGAAAACAGATGGAAAAAATTTGATGATCTGGAGCACTCGGTAAAAACCATACGGTTATCTGAAATAGTCAATTGTCAATTTCTTGTATACTCCTTATAAATTTCTACATGCACAAGACACCCACGAAACTTATCACCCTAACAGACTAACGTCCAACATCAAGTGCAGTGTAATGTGCACCTCTAACACTTCTAGTGTTAGTGGTGGATCATTATATGAAGAAATCGTGGGTTCCTGATATTTCGTTATAATCACCAATGTAAATGTAATCTTGTCTATGTTCATTTATTAATAAATATTGTTAAAATCGTGTAATCTTTTTATTATTATCCATTTTTCTAATAAACAAATTTTTTAAATTTTCTTATGAAAGCAATTTGCAAAATGCCCAGTCTGTTAAAAAAATATGTTCGAAACAAATTCGAATTACAAAATAGTATGTCCCCCCCCCCAACTTAATATTGAATTATCTCGAAAACTATTTGGGTACAAACGACAATAAAACTTGCACAAACAGGTACAAACAAAGTAAAAAGGATTGAGACTATTTCGAATCCGAAATTCGAATTTCAAAAATGCATATCTCCAGCCCCCCCCCCAGCTGAAAATGCATATTTAAATAATACCAATGAAACTTCTTTTAATAATTTAAATTTTTATGACCGGACGTTTCATAGTGTTCTGACTTACCATAGAATACTACCTACCTACTGTATTAATACATTTTCAATAAGTACTTTGGAATTCCTAAATTCGACATCGACAATGGACAAGATTTTTCCATAGAAATTAAGATTTTATATTTGGAATTATTTAGAAAATAAATAATTAATATTTTTGCATAACAATTGTCAATTTCTTGTACTATAACGAAAATAATGTTTGCACAAACGAAGTACAAACAATTCAGACAGGGCCGTAGCTAGACATTGGTCATGGGGGGGGTCCTTCGAAAAAAGAAGTTTCTTCTAACCATAGTAAAAGAAATAATACAGTATGGACAGTCCCTGGTCGGCCCTTTGTTCTTGGATGTTCCAAAAAATCTGAAATAGTCTGAGTTCATCTGTAGTACCCTAGGGGGCTACTTTTTGTTATTTATGAATTCAGACATGCGTATAAAAATTTGGAACGGCAAAAATGCTCGACTGTCCATACTGTATTATTTCTTTTATTTACTATGTTCTAACCCCCAAACACCCCCCCCCCTCGTATCTACGGCACTGAATTCAGACTATATTGAATCCGAAATTCGAATATCAAAACAGCATGTCTCCAGCCCCCCTCAACTTAAAATTGAATTATCTCGAAAACTATTTGGGAACAAACGAAGCACAAACGATTGAGACAATTTTGGTCTTCATGCTGTAAGTTTTTCGCAGAATCTCGTTAATCCATTCATGCGCGTCAATGTTTTTATGTTTTCGTTTAAATTCTCAAAAACTGTTTGGGTACAAACGAAAAAAATGTTTGCACAAACAGGCACAAACGAAGTGCTATCGATTGAGACTATTTTGAATCCGAAATTCTAAAATAACTGTTTATGTTAGCACGTGCGACGTTACAGAAAATCTCGAATATTTGAAAAACTATTTGGGTACAAACGAAAAATATGTTTGCACAAACAGGCACAAACGAAACACAAACGATTGAGACTATTTTGGAGTCAAAAATTGAAATGGGGGGGGGCTGGGGACATGCACCTATGTTACCGAAAATCTCGAATATTGCAAAAACTATTTGAGTACAAACGAAAATAAAACTTGCACAAACAGGCACAAACGAAGTGCTATTGATTGAGACTATTTTGGTCTTCATGCTGCAAGTTTTTCCCAGAATCTCGTTAATGCATTCAGCACGTCCATGTCCGTTATGTTACAACGTGTTACCGAAAATCTTGAATATTTCAAAAACTATTTGGGTACAAACGAAAAAAATGTTTGCACAAACAAGCACAAACGAAGTGCTATCGATTGAGACTATTTTGAATCCGAAATTCTAAAATAACTGTTTATGTTAGCACGTGCGATGTTACCGAAAATCTCGAATATTGCAAAAACTATTTGGGTACAAACGAAAATAAAACTTGCACAAACAGGCACAAACGAAGTGCTATCGATTGAGACTATTTTGGTCTTCATGCTTCAAGTTTTTCCCAGAATCTCGTTAATCCATTCATGCACGTGCGTCCATGTCCTTTATGTTTTCCTTAAAATTCTCAAAAACTGTTTGGGTACAAACGAAAAAAATGTTTGCACAAACAGGCACAAACGAAGCACAAACGATTGAGACTATTTTGGAGTTAAAAATCGAAATGGGGGGGGGCTGGGGACATGCACCTATGTTACCGAAAATCTCGAATATTGCAAAAACTATTTGGGTACAAACGAAAATAAAACTTGCACAAACAGGTACAAACGAAGTGCTATCGATTGAGACTATTTTGGTCTTCATGCTGCAAGTTTTTCGCAGAATCTCGTTAAAGCATTCAGCGCGTCCATGTCCGTTATGTTACAACGTGTTACCGAAAATCTTGAATATTTCAAAAACTATTTGGGTACAAACGAAAAAAATGTTTGCACAAACAAGCACAAACGAAGTGCTATCGATTGAGACTATTATGAATCCGAAATTCGAATTTTAAAAAAGCATGTCCCCAGCCCCCCCCAACTTAAAATTGAATTATCTCGAAAACTATTTGGGTACAAACGAAAAAAATGTTTGCACAAACAGGCACAAACGAAGCACAAACGATTGAGACTATTTTGGAGTCAAAATTCGAAATGGGGGGGGCTAGCATGTCTCCAGCCCCCCCCCAGCTTATTTTTGAAATATCTCGAAAACTATTTGGGTACAAACGAAAAAAATGTTTGCACAAACAGGCACAAACGAAGCACAAACGATTGAGACTATTTTGGAGTCAAAAATCGAAATGGGGGGGGGGCTGGGGACATGCACCTCATTTTCATGTCACCATTTTAACCGTTTTTTCTCTTTAACAAGGATTTATTTAAATGTCTATTAACATTTCATAAAGACTTCAAAGTTTTCAAAGTAACTTCAACAAAATTTCTATCCCAGGTAAAAAAAACATGAACGCCGGTGCCTCCATCTGTTTGTTAATAGTATAAATTACCAGAAAAAGAATCTACCACAGAGAGTTTGAGAAAAGAATTTAAAATTGGAATTTTACTAAAAATTACTATGCCAGCGCCCCCAAACGACTTTTTTCCTGGAGTTTTGTAATGCCTGCTTTTAACTACATTTTGTAATGTGGTGTACATCGATTTTCAATTTGTAGTGAATGAATTTTGTTGAAATTTGGAATATAAGTTCACAGATGTAATAGTTCTCGTGTATCGAGCCATTTGCATATTGAGGATATTGAGGATTTGCAGCAGACAACGCGAGTGTAATGATGGGCAACAAAGGTGGATTGCAAGCAAAATTAAAAATTGACAATCCCAATTTATTTGTATTGGGGTGTGTTTGTCACTCGTTCCATTTGGCAGCGTCCGCAGCTTGTCTAAAATTGCCAAAAAGCGTCGAAGATTTAGCTCGGGACATATGTAATTATTTTGCCCATAGTTCGAAAAGGCTAGACCAATTGAAAGAGTGTCAAGTTTTCGCCCAACTGGAACCCCACAAAATGCTACATTTGAACCAAACCAGATGGTCGTCATTGGAAAATGTGGTGAATAGAATACTAGAACAATGGCCTGCGTTAATTCTCGCATTTTGTGCTGCAGCTGCTGAAGATAATTTGGTAGCAGCTCAAACTATCGTGTAAGCGTTGAACAATGACATTTTTAAGTTATATTTTTACTTTTTAAGTTATATTTTAGCTATAGTGAATAAACTCAACGCAGAATTTCAAAGTGAAGCACCGAAAATTATATTTACTGGAATCGCGAATTGGAGAACTTTATAGAGCAATCCTAAAAAATTTTATTAAATCCAGTGCTATAAGTACATGGTGACTTAAATAAATTAAATATTGGCCCTCACAACTTTTTAGCTTTAGAACAATTATATCTTGATGCAAATTAGATCCAGCTACTGCTGTTTCTGGAAATATTCCATCCATTGCAGAAGCAATTGATATATTTCCAAATATAATTAACATGTGAGATTTGGAGAAGCTCAATTTAGAGTGGAGACTTTTGCCGGAGATTGAACAATTTTCCAACAATTTAGGTTCATTAGAATTATTTTGGAATCGAGTATTTCCAATGAAAAATTCCTTAAATGACAGTATGTTTCCCCAAATTACAAAATTAGTGCAAGCCCTTTTAGCCCTTCCTCATTCGTCAGCGACAGCTGAACGAATATTTTCATCACTTAATTTAATTAAGTCAAAAACTAGAAATAGATTGCAAACTGAAACATGTAGTGCTTTAATACTTACGAAGCAATTATTGGCAGGACAAGAATGTTACAGTTTTGATTCACTTCGACTTCCACAATCAATTGTTAAATTGTAATCTTGCAAGACAAGATCAGCAAGACGACGACCAAGAAGAAATTACTTTTTGAGTATTTAGTTTTTCTTGGTTGTAATTGTAGCATTCTTCTCCTGCCAGTATTTGCAATAATTAATATTTTTAATGTAACTTTTTTTACTGTTTTTATTGTTTTTTTTTTCCTCAAGTTTTAGTGCTTATTATAAGCGCTTATTTTCTAAAAATAAGTGCATATTAATCCGCGCTCTACTCATAACCAATTAAAATAAATGCATTTTGTTTTTGACTACTAATTTATTGTATTATGCCTTTGTTTTAAATAATTAAATTGAATAAAAGCTTGTAAAAAAACTATTTTTGTTTTGTTTTTTTAATTAGATGTTTTGGTCTTATTTATGTGCAGAATAAGTTTGGTGCGTTTATCCCGACTCACCATGTATATTGGGATATCCAGCTAAGGAAGACGCCGTCTATCGGTGAATTTAGAAAGTGATTTAGAACTTCAGCGGGAGACAACGACAACCGAGAACAGACAACAATTAATTTTAACTTTGCCACGCCACTCAACATTAGATATTCAATGTTAAATAATTTATGATTAATTATTAACCTTCATTCGCTCGCGTAGGCGGCAAATAGACCGCCTTTTTAAATTTTCTTCCAGAGCGTCATAGGAGGGTCGGGATGGGATTGTATTCTCTAATTGCTATCTCCTCCACTAGACCCTACCCATTTTCTGATAAGACAACTTCACCAGCCGGCTCAAGACAGCCCTAAAGTATGTAGTGTCGTACGGCGGCCAATTTGCCGCCTAGCGCGATCGACAACGTGAACTTTTTATGAATACTGTTAATTTGTGAAATCGTTTTCAATTTTATTGAATGAAAACTTAAAGGAGCTATCTAAAATAATTGTTACACTGCCAAAAAATCTTCAGTTGTTTTTCGAACAGTACAAAGAGCCAGTGAGCCCAGCGCAGCTCAACCGATAAGAAAAGGAATATGTTACATCTGCGGATCGAAAAAGAATAACAGAACACAGCGGGAGTGCAAAGAATGCAAAAACAATGTGTGCAAACTACACTCAATTACTTTTATAGCGTGCAATAATTGCAATCCACTTCGGGATGAAGGTAGTGATAATAGTAATATGGATTGAATATAATCTTGTGTTATTTATTTATGCATTTTTTCTTGTGGTTTCGGCTACTTAAAATTTCTATTTCAGATTGAATTCTCAATTGTGAGGATATATTCATTACAACCATAAAAAATTTAAAAACAAATTACAAAGACTACGAAATTTCATAACTTAAATTTGTTTTTAACTTTTCACCTGAGATTTCATTGTTTCCGATTGAGCTAACGGAAAATTACGCGGATCGAAAGGTCCAACGTAACAGTAGTCAGATAACTAAGGTTCAATTAAGGCATACTGTCAAATACGTTTAGTTCAAATTGTCTTCAAATTTCAAAGAAGTGAAATTTTAACTTCATGACTCTACAAAATAGCGTTTCAAGAAAAAGAGAATGAAAAGCGCCAGAAGGAACAAAGGAAAGGAATGGGAAGTAAGTTTAAAAGGGAATACAAAAAAAAGGGGAAACATATCAAAGGTGTGAAGGCCAAAGGAAAAAGAGGGGATACGAATATGTGTCAAGCGCTATTAGCTGCCAATATACCTCTCTATAAATTACAGTGCGACAGGTTTCGCGAATTTCTGGGGAAGTATACAAAAACTCATATACCTAACGAGTCTACATTGCGAAAAAATTATCTGGATGTTTGCTACAAACAAAAAATTGATTTTATTCGTACACAAATAGGCGTTAGTAAGATATGGTTAGCTGTCGATGAAACTACAGATGCGAATGGAAGGGCAATTGCAAACATGATAGTCGGAAAATTACATTCAGATGAACCTGGTTCTTCTTATTTGCTTTGCAGCAAACCGTTAGAAAGAACAAACAATAGCACCGTATCAACAAAATTATTTCTAAAACAAAGAAGGTGTTTTTAAAAGCTCCCCTTCGCAGAGAATTATATTCAGATATGTGCCCCAATATTCCATTGCCACCAGAGCCTGTTCTGACGAGATGGGGAACATGGATAGAGGCTGCAGTGTTTTACCATGAAAATTTTGAAGATGTAAGAAAAGAGGAAAGGAAAGAGGGCAATGATGTGGTTGAGAAGGAAGGTTCTTCAGGAATAGGTTGGAGGGAACTAGCTTTGGGGTACATGGCTTCACCATATAATATGATCACAACCGCGAAACCGAATTTTAAAGGAGGAATTGAGAATCCATGTCTATTTTTGGAGAAATTTGAGGAATTTTGGGGTAAGCGAAGAGTGGTAGGAGATAATAAGTTGCTAGCGGTGCTATCTACGATGAAACATGGTGCAGAGGTGTGGGCGAAGATAAATAGCAGAAACTGGAATGGGTACGATGAGTTTAAAACCGATTTCCTGAGATACTTCTGGAGTATCGAGAAGCAGATGAATTGCTTAAAACGCGTGATGGGCATGCAGTTCGATCATCGAAAAACTACTGAAGAGGCACTGGACCTCTTAACACAGGAAGAAGAGGAAGAAAGGAAAGAAAGACAGGGGCAATTTAAGGAACGACCGAGGCAGACAACTAATAACCATCGTAACATTCGACAGTTGATGGTGATAGAGACACCGAATGAGGACAGTGCAGTGGCGTAAATAAGGGAGGTGATCGGGGTGATGAATCACCCCCCCAAAGGCTAATAATAATCCTAAAATCACGTTTTTAAGAGTAAAAATTTCCAAAATCCCAGACCCAGTGGTGTTTCCTACCAGATTCATCACCCCCCAAATTCAAATCCTATTTACGCTACTGGGACAGTCAGAATGTACATAATAACTATTCGGGAAACGGTTAAAACCTGTACAGCAAAGGGTTGTCATCAAAATCTATTCTTTTGTTTTTTAAAATTTTACGGAAGTTCATTTAATATAATTTATTAGATATGGCTCCTGGATCAAAAAAATCGGCTGTGTGGCAGTTTTTTGAAAAATCGCAAGATAATAAGTTCGCAATATGCAATTTGTGCAAAAAACAATTGAAATATTTTGTTAGTACTACAAATTTAAGTCAATATTTATTAAGAATTCATCCTATACAGTACAAGGCAGCTACGGGTGTAATTAGTGTCAGTGATGATCATGTATAAATTCATCACAGTATAAATTATGTAAAACCTGGAACGTCTGCAGGGCAAAGGTTGCAAAGCAATCTATTGCAAACCGTTTCAAAAAGGCTTGGCTGTCTAGAAGTTGATAAGATTGTCGCCAAGGCAACTCTTCTAGACCCAAGATTGAAAAATACAGCATTTGGTGTAACAGCTAATGCAAAAAATGCAGAATTGTTAATTTTTAACGAACTAAACAATATGATTTCAAGTTCACCGAACAGTAGCAACATTCAAGAAATTCAAGAAAGCGAAAAAGTGAATCAACCTTTGGTCAATTTTGAATGTTGATCTTGCGCGGGTAGAAACAACTATTACACCTGCTACCAATGCATCTTTACTAATAAGGCAGTACCTCCAAATGCCCTATCAACCCCTGAAACAAAACCCATTAGATTTTTGGGAAAAGCATAAGTTGACATTACCGGAACTGTATAGGATGCATTCCAAATATCTGGGAATTCCTGCTACGTCGGTACCTTCCGAAAGGGTATTTTCGAAAGCAGGTCAACTGACGAATGTACGGAGGAACCGTCTATCCCCCAAAAATAGTTGTGCAATTTGTAAGTTTTGCATGTAGCGGAAATTACCTGTTATACAATTGCAATTGTAAATAGTTAGGCTAAGTACAGTTGTTGTAAAAATATTTTTGTACATATTTTGAAAATATAAGAGTTAGTTATTAATTGAAATTGTAAGAGTTTTGTTTTATGAATCATAAAATCAAAACGACAAAAATTTAAAATTATAATTTTTATTTTTTATTGCTTCTAGAAATTTGTCAGTTACAACTTACAATCAAATTTCTGAGTAACTGAATAATAAAAGGGATGACTAAATTGTAACTGTAACATTGTATTTTTATTTTGTAAAGCCCGTGTCTCACGGTCAATATTTCCATCAATATTTTGATGATAATTTTTATCAAAACCGTTTTGACTATGGGACAGGTCATTTTGATAAAAATTTATAACCTGTCAAACGATGCTTCTATTTTAATGACGTCACATCAATATGTTGACGGAATACGACCGTTTCTATAATTTTGATCATATTGATGAAACAATGGTTTTGATTGGTTGATGTGCTTCGTTTGTGGTCGTTTTCGAACGAACAAGTTTTAACTTTTAACCTCACTTTTGATGATCTGTCATTCACAGCAGACTACTTTTATCAAAATATTTATGAAAATTTTGATCGTGTGACTTACCTATAAATTTTGATCAAAACATATTTAATGACGTCAGATCTATCAACATTATCATCAAAATATTGATGGAAATTTTGACCGTGGGACCCGGGCTTAAGTATGTACAGTTGCACAAATATTTTGGTACATATTTTGAAAATATAAGAGTTATTAATTGAAAATTGAAATTGTAAGAGGTTTATTTTATAAATAAATAATTTTTATTTTATTTTTTATTATAAACAAAGTAGTTTTATTCCGATTCCGTTTGCATTTCGCAAATTCGAGACAAAGTGGCGACTACACTAAATAAAATATTAAATAAGAATCGTATTGCGTACGCATTCGAGAGAATATTCCGATACTTGAAAATCATCCGATTATTTTCAATTTTCATTCCGTATTCCGTTTACAAGTTCAAGAGAGGGTGGCCAAGAAACAAAAATCGTATGCGCACGCATTCGAGAAATCATCCGATTATTTTCCATCGCTATTTTGAAATAATCGGAATCATCCGATTATTTTAAGAATCGGAAACTTTCCTATTATGTATTCCGGATGCGCCCAACACTATAGTCTATTTATTTTTCACATGCAGTGGAGAATAACAAATACATGCAGTTTGCACGTGATTTATGGGGAGGAGTTTGTCATTGCGCAGGGACGCATCTATTTTGACCTTGCAAACACCCAATCGCAATTACAGGTGCAATAAACATAATGCAATCACGTGCATGTCACGAGTTAATCACTGTTTTCATCCACTGCATGTGATAAATAAATAGACTATAGTCAGTATTCCTTTACATGCAAATGTGTGAACACTAAAAATATTTTAATAAAGCAATCATTTAAAAGTTTATTATTTAATTATTATTCGATTACTATATCTATATATACTCCATCAATCCTACAGAGATAATAGATGTTTACAAAAAACAGATTTTTTAAAATTGCTCGCCGATGAATTGGTAAGATCACAGCTCGAGAGAAGATTGTTGGATTATCATATACCTCGAGAATTAAGAGCAAATATTAAACGAATATTGCGAATTCCCGATACCCCGCACTTACCAGTGCCACCAAAATTAAAAAAGCGGAAAACGTGTTATGTGTGTCCTCTCAAAATTAAAAGAAAGACCTACCACCTTTGGTTTTGCTGTCACAAACCTATATGTTTAGAGTGCAGTGAAAAATTGTGCATCAATTTATTGTAAGAACAAATTGTAACATTTTAGGTGTTGCGATTTTTGGGATTTTAGTTTTTTTTTTAATTTTATATTTTAGTTATAATTTATGATCTATTTACTTTATAAAATTATTATTATATTGTTTAGAAATCCTTCAGATTATCTTAAAAAAAAATTTTTTTCTATCATAGCATAAATGTAGTCTAACACGGTACTTATATATTTTTATTTTTTAAATGTTAATAAAAGTTTAAAATGTATTGCTTTATCACTTTTTTTTACTTACTAGAATACCAACTAATATATCTGTCGCAAAAAAGAGCAAAAAATGAAAACGTAAGTACATTAAAAATCAACAAATAAAGCGCGGTCTCTGTGACCGCACTATAGTAACGGTGTAATACTATTTGACCATAGTGATTAAGGGTTAAGTGACATAAGGATGGCATCAGCACCAACAGAAGAAGACCAGGAAATGATCAACGGGAACGGGGAAGAAAACGCTTCGACTTCGACATGTGCGACTTCTTCGACAACAACTTCCGGCGGCAACAATAATTTCCCAATACCAGCAACAACAAGACGTAATGCTAATACTATTAACATTCAGGATTACTTTACGAGACCAGTTACCACCAGTAAAGCGCGACAATTTGATGCCCAACTAATTAAAATGATCGTAAAGGAATACCATCCGTTTTCAATAGTGGAAGAACAAGAGTTTAAAAAATTTATTAAAATGATATGTCCCGGTTATTCCCTTCCATCCAGGAAAACAGTTTCTAATAACTTGCTGCAGCAATTTTATTTTTCAACCCTTGAAAAAGTGCTGCTAGAGTTAAAGAAAGTAAGTGCGGTATGTTTGACCACAGACGCATGGACTTCCATCAATAACGAAAGTTTTGTGGCTGTAACAGCACATTACTTCGATGAAAATTTGTCCATAAAATCCCTATTATTGCAGTGTTTATCTTTCCGGGAAAGACATAGTGAGGAAAATTTAGCTAAAAACTTACAAGAGTGCGTAACAAACTTTAACATTGACAATAAAGTTATTTGCTGTGTGACGGATAATGCCGACAATGAAGTAGCCGCAATTAAATTGTGCAATTGGCGGCATATACCATGTTTCGCACACTGTTATATTTTCGGTGGATACCGGTGCGGTGTCCGGGTTAAGAAATTTCGCCACCGTTAGTTTCACAGCGCGGGGTAGAAGTCCCCTAAAGTGAAGACGATCGTGGATCGGCGAGCAGCAAGTACCGATCACCATTTTTAGTTTTTCTTTGGAACGTAAATGTTTAATGAAAAGAATTATTAAAAATGTTACTTTACCTTATTTAGGTGTTCTAAATATTATTCAGATATAAACTTTTAGAAATCTGTATCCAACAAAACATTTTCATGTTTCAAAAAACTTTTTATAAACAGGAAGGCCTCGCTATGGGGGTCTCCTCTTAGCCCTTTGTTAGCAGATATCTTTATGAGTGCGCTAAGGTAGCAATAGACAATTAAATTTTTTTTCAGATTTCATTAACGTATACACCCGAAGATAAACTTCACCAGCGAAACCGAAATAGAATCAAAAATTAACTTTTTAGGCCTAACTATCTCACGTAATAACGACACTTTCGATTTCAATATTTTTAGAAAACCCACCTTCAGTGACGCCTCCATCCCATATAATTCATTCCACCCCTATCAACACAAACTAGCGGCATACAGATACATGACCCATAGAGCCTTCTCCATTCCCCTTTCTCATGACAATCGTGTCAAGGAAATATCAATTATTAAAACAATAGGTGAAAATAACGGGTATCCTCAAAAAATTATTGACAATCTAATAGATACACACAAAATTAAAGAACATTTTAACCTATTCCATCTACCCCAATATAAAGAACAGGTAGATCCTTTGAAGTTAGAACAAAGGAGCATAAAGGAGCTACAATAATAAAAAATCCGATTCAAACTTCAGCAATCACTTCATTGATACAGACTAATACAGACCATCCATTCCCCGACAACATAACTCCTGAAATTTTGCACATATTATGTAATCAAGGCCTTCAGCTGAATTATCTAGAATCACTAGAAATTAATAAAGCGGGCAAAAATTCGGGAGTAAGTTTGCTTAATAACCAACTAGACCTTAATAAATCACCACTTCTCAACCTCTATTTAAACGTCGTCCTATTTAAACACACACACCAGGCGTGTCGGCAGCCCTTTGTGAATTGGAGCGTTTCAAAACTTTGCCTTTAGACACACGCTCCAAACCCGCACGACTAGTCGCGTCCGCTCCAATCGCGTCAGGAATCGCGTGTGTGTAAAGGCACCTAATGTAACTCGTAGTATAAGCATTAGTCATTACTCATTAGTAACTTGAAAATGCTCGAAAGAGCGAAACTAGTAGTTTAATAATAAATAAATATTTGTGAAAATTAGACGCGTTAATTATTTTATTCCTTCATAATTTTACTATTTTAGAAACCACACTGTATAATTTGTTGTAATCAATATTAATTTGTCGATTTATGAATCTATGCTTAATCAATGAAAACATTTAATTTAATAAAATCTTTTTTAAAATTCAATAACTTGTTACTTCTGAATTTAAGTATATAAATTAAATTCCCCACCTACTAATCTGATCACCATTAGAATCGATTATAACTAACTAATTATCATAAATTTTAACATTTCGAGACATCTTTGTTTCAATAATTAATGGATTCGGTTGAAACTTGGTGAAAATTCACTTTAAATTAGAATTTAAAATTAATTAAAACAAGTCTAATTTTCACAAAACAAAAAATGAAGTTTTGTGAAAATTAGACTTGTTTTAATTAATTTTTAATTTTAATCTTTGTTTTCAGTTTTACTTTGTGGCGTAACTAGAACTGTAGATCCCCGGGGCGGTTCTAAAATATACCACCCCCGACAAATAGTGGACCAATTATTTAACTTGTGGGTACATATTTTTGGTTCATAAAAGAAATTTAAAAATTAAAAACAGAAAATTAAAATAATCTATTACTTCAATATTCCTACCTTATTCTTGATTCTGTGTACCTACCTGTTTGCATACTTCTTCGAAATTCATTTAATAGTTACGACCGCGTAAGACTGGCAGAAAACAGCGACAGGAATAGCAATCACACCATAAATTCCCACTACAAAGAAGAAAAAAATTTTGTAAATTTTCAACAACTTACGGTGGGTTTATAGAACGAGATAGGCGATAAGAGATAGTGGATAAGAAAGTTGAACCATAGGAATACTGTACTACCGTTTATACAACGCGATAAGAGCTAAGCGCTAACGGATAAAAGTTGAACTTTTCTCAACTTCTTGTCGCTTATCGCGTTCGTTTGAGAATTAGTTCATTTGAATTAATTTTAACCCGCCTATTTGCTTCATTTCAAATTTATATTTTCTGAACTCGAAATATTTTATATTTCATTCAAATAAATCACATTTTAAAATGGCAAAAGTCATAGTTAATCAAATGACCAGGTTTTAAGGGACTTCTGTTTGAACTATGCATAATTTTAATTATGCAATTTGACAAATAGATAGGAAATGTCAAAACAAGTACCAAAATAATTGATACTGCTCATGCGTAACATGCGGATTTCTTTACTTCTTATCTCGTTGTATAAACCCGCATCGGCGTTAGTCACTATTGCTTGGCCACTATCCACTATCGCTTATTCCTTATCTCGTTCTATAAACCCACCATTAACCTTCGCATGGCATACTGGGGTCCCTGGGACCCCACGACATCTTAAAAAGCCTGTAGAATGTTCTAATATTTTTTTTTGGCAAATCGACACCTTTGTAATTTAGCATCATAACCCTCTCGACATTTTACACACTATACTACTGTTAGTTGTGGTATGCCCTTCAAGTTTTATACGATTTAAGCGAGCTTGGGGTCTGTGGGACCCCAGTATGCCATTTACGTAACTATTTTGTTAAAGTGGAAATATTTTTACTTTACCATACATAGTATGAGTATACGTAGTATGAGTATACGTAGTATGAGTATACGTAGTATACCATACATAATGGTAAAGTATTGTAATCGAAAAAAAAAAATTTCAGATTTCGACGGATTTATGGTCCTTGAGGTCCAACGAGTTGTTTGAGACCAAACATCAAGAAATGTCTGTGTGCGTGTGTGTGTGTGTATGTCACGTAAATTTTGTGTGCGCTCTAGCGCCCAAACTAACAAGAATTTCTCAACCAAATTTCATATTTAGTACTTTTATATTTAGACTTAGAGCTGATTAGATTTTGGCTGAAATTGGTTCACGGAAACTTGGTGGTATATATTAAAGATATTTTAAAATATTAGAGTTTACATTTCATTTGCATAGGTGCGGAGTGCGATGATTACATTGAATAAATCGCAATTTTAAAATGTTTTTTGAAAATTTTGAACCCTACTTTAATTTGCCTAAATGCCTATTTTCGATGTTACTGACCTAAACCAGATTTTTAATGCCTAAAAAGCCTAAACCAATCATTTATCCGTTTTTAAAATTTATATCTCTGTCAGTGTCAGTTATATATCCCCCCCCCTATGATCAATGTCTAGCTACGGGCTTGATTGTAATAATAATGGTGATTTCTATGGCTACAAACTATTCTATGCTACATAGGCGCAACTAGGGGGGGGCTAAGCCCTCCCAAAATTCAAGTTAGCCCCCCCAAAATATCCCAATTTTTTGTTATTTTTACCCCACCGTTAAAGAAATTGTTTGAAAATATGGTGGTAGGTAAGAAACCTCAGCACAGATTTTTAAAATTTTCCTATCGCAAATAGGGCTCTAAAAAGTCAAATTTTCAAAATTTGTATTGTCCGATGCAGTCTTACGAGTTAGAAACGGTTTAGAACGTTTAGAACTCAAACCATATAAAGGAGATACCAGTCCTCTCCTTCTATGTTCATGCCTCAAACTACTAACCGACTAACCGAATTTAAATTTTTATGTACATTAGTTTAAAATATCTATAAAATATAGGGTGTCCCAGTAACACCGCCTATTTTGAGTTTAGCGCCATTTTTTAAGTGTCGGTCGTAGAGTGCTGTTTTTTGATAGGTGTCATGTATGAACATTGAGGTTTAGTTATGGAAAATTACATAGATGCACAAGGCATAGAAATTGTGAAAATCCACTACCAAAATGGTGAAATTTTTTCAGAGACGGTTCGAAAATGTTGTGGATTTTTTGGTCACCATAACGCACCCTCTTGCCGTACAGTGGTCCGATTAATAGAGAAATTTGAGGCGATTGGGTCAATTTAAACCCAAAAGAAACTTGTCCGTGTTCGTGCAGCTTGGTGTAATGAAATCATTGCAACAATTAGTGAGAGTATTGATCAGAATCCCTCCGCCTCAATTTGCCATCGGTCTCAGCAACAATTCAGACGTGAGATGACTTCTTCTGGCCTAAAATTGCTTAAATGGATCTCGCAGATATGTGGTTTGAACAGGACGGCACAACCTGCCTCACAGCGAACGAAACGATGAAATTATTAAAGTCGAAATATGAAGGGAGAGTAATCTCGCGCAGCGGCGTTGTGATTTTGCCACCAAGATCACGCGATTTGATGCCCTTGGATTTCTTTCTTTGGGGTTTTTAGAAAGGAAAGGTGTATGCCAATATTCCAAGAACAATTTCTGAACTGAAAGACAAGATTTGACGCGCCATTGATGAAATTGAGTCGTTACTATGCCAAAATGTCATCGAAAATTTAACCAAAAGAACGAACAAGTGCCATCAGACACGAGGCGACCATTTATCAGATATTGTGTTCCATACATAACCTCCGGCGGTGTTACTGGGACACCCTATATAAATACATGCTATAATTATAACATTGAAATAATTTTGTAATTAAAGATAATAGTTGAAAGAATATTATATGGGCAAAAAGTTTTTGAAATAGTTATGCGGATTTTATTAAGCCCACTTTTAAAATATAAAATTAACAATCAAAATTAAATTGTTATTTACGTCAGTAATTTCATTCTACGTCTTTGTTTCAGCAATTTTTTAAATAATTGTTTTTTACTGCCTCTTTGTAACTTATAGAATTCTACTAAAAATAAACTATATCTCATCATTTCTATTACTCAAGAGAGGGCCATATAAAATATAATTTTTAACACTTCACATTATACAACTACCTAAACAAAAGTGCGATGCAAAAGATTTCTATTTTCTGTCCTTATTAGGCCCTTCTTAAGCTAATTGTAAGGATACTAGTTGCCCATATACGTATAAATTTTGTGTTGTATAATAACTAACAAAATGAGATTCCATAAAAATTTTAAAACAAAATACTACTGTTTCCGAAATATTTAATATTAAATATTGGATATAGCCGTATTTGAAAATGAAAAGTGGATAGTGCCGTGTTTAATTATCAAAATTCATCAATTGAGTAAAAAAAATCTTTATTTTTAATGAATGCATAGATAGGTATAATTTGAATAAGAAGTAAAAAATTTTTTTTTATTTTTTTTTAAATAAATTTTTATATTTTTTTTTTATTCAAAGTGACTGAAATGACAGATCAACTAATATCACATACCATTATGACATTTTAATGTTACCTGATTGGCTCTAATCGATATTATCGTCTTTGATTAACTCAATTTCGACAAAAATGGATATAGCCAGGTTTGATACTATACCCCTCAAATGTCGAATATAAATAAAAGTTTTTCATTTTTAGGTGGATTATTTATACTTTTCAGTGACAAATACACTAGTTTAGTGTTTTTTTTTTACAAAAATCAGTCTTAAAATTTTATTTTCTCTATTGATTTAATCCCTTTTATCGTTGGGGTCCACAGGACCCCCAGTATGCCATCTAAGTAACTAAAATATAAGTATGCCATGTGAAGGTTAATTTATTATAATATACATACAAACAGGCCGTAGCTACTGTGGATCAATTAGAGCGAAGTGCTCCAGACCCACGAATGATGGAAGCGCAAATTTACGATTAAAATCTTACTATATAATATTATTAATTATCGTCCACCAAAAGCCAATAGGTGCCACCCTTAAAAATGTCGCCAAAATAACAATTGAATTTCGTCGGCTTCACATGAAATGTGCATACAAATTTTACAAGAGATGATAAAAACTGATTAAGGCTAGGGATTTACAACTGCCGGACTAAGGAAATGATGCATTTAAAAACGGCTTGACGGATTAACTTGAAATTTTGGGAACATATATAAAACACATTTAGGCACAAAATGACATATTTTATATTTTATAATTTTTAAAAACAACATATTATTTGTCGAAATATCTAGATTCTAATTTTTTTTTTCAAATCAAAATAATGGATAGTTGATAATGATTACTGTGATAAACAAAAAAAATTTAAAAATTAAAAGTTTGTTATTAATTACTAAGTCAAAAATTTAGGAAATGGCCCACGTAAAAATGACTTATCCGATTGATCTCAAATTTGAGGATAATGTTTATGAAGCTAAGGTCTACAAAATGACATATTTTTTAAAATTATATTTTTTCAAAATTTATAGTATTTTAATTTTTTTATATTAAAAAATTATAATTTTTTAATTTTTTGCATATATACGTGAGTACTATACGTTTGTAAATCTGTCTGCCAAATTTCAAATTTTTTGAATGTATGTTAGCGTTAGCCAAAAATTACAGTAAAATAAAATAAAACAAGCCTTTTTACTTACTTTTTCGTACTTACGATTTATTACCGTTATTACTTTATTTCTATCTTACTTGTTATTACATAATTATTCTCCGGTATAGTATACCTCAGTTGATTACCGCCCTCATAATACCAACTTAGGTTGGTATTACTTAATCAACACTTAATTTAAAATTATTAGTCAGGACCGTATTCATTACAGGTCCGTATTCAGGTGGTATGGCTTAGTAGTCCTCGCTTATTCTAACGTACAGGTCCGGACTCAGGTTGTATGGCTTAGTAATCCTTGCTTATGCTAACACGGCCTTCCTGCAATTGTCGCGTCCTCGTGACATAATCTTGCTCTCATCCCAAATTTTGTAAGGCCAATTTATCAATTTCTTGTCAATTAGTGCTTGTGAATCACCATTGTTGTCCTAGTCATTGCTCATTACCGTGTCACGATTTTACCGGCGATATAAGGAAAAATAATAATCAAAATTAATATTGCACAATAAATAATCAGTCATGCCGCCGAAATAATCAGTCTTGCAGTCGTAATAATAATCCTAATAATTCTGAAAAATAATCAAAGTTAATGTTATACAGTAAATAATCAGTCGTACAGTCGTAATAATAATCCTAATAATCCTGAAAAATAATTAAAGTTAATGTTGCACAATAAATAATAAATTAGTCGTAAAGTCGTAATAATAAGTAGTTCGGCTTTGCCGATATAATAATAAGTAATCCGGCCTAACCGCCATAAAAATTCCGGCCTAACCGCCATAATAATTCCGGCCTAACCGCCATAATAATTCCGGCCTAACCGCCATAATAATTCCGGCCTAACCGCCATAATAATTCCGGCCTAACCGCCATAATAATTCCGGCCTAACCGCCATAATAATTCCGGCCTAACCGCCATAATAATTCCGGCCTAACCGCCATAATAATTCCGGCCTAACCGCCATAATAATTCCGGCCTAACCGCCATAATAATTCCGGCCTAACCGCCATAATAATTCCGACCTAACCGCCATAATAATTCAATAATAATTTTTTATTATCTTTTAAAATTAAGAAGAAAAATAAAATTTACAACCTTTTTGTTTTTTCAACTCATAATACCAATGCCTGATCCGATGGCCAAGTTCTTAATTGTTCATGTGCCGCAACTTTCGTCACTTTTGTGTTTTTATTACATCGTTTCAGTACGTACCGTTCATTAGGCAAAATCTTTATAATTTCATAGGGTCCCAAAAATTTGTTGCCTAGTTTTCCCGATCCCGCTTTTTGCGTGTCCTGAACTACTACTTTATCACCAATTTTAAAAAGAATCGCATTAAGTCTTTTTGTATCAAATTCTTCTTGTTGTATGTGTCTTCCTTGTACTAATTTTTGGTTTGCCTTTAATCTCATTGTATCCATACTTTCCAAATTCTGTTCCTTAATTCCTTTCAAAAATAGCTCCTCCGCTGGTAATCGTTTTCTGGTTCCGAACATGAGTGCATTTGGCGAGAATCCTGTTGCCGAGCATACCATTTCATTTAATACTGCTTCAATTCGTGGTAATATCATAATCCATTTGTGTTCATCTTCATTATTTAAAGAGCTCCGCATTAGATTGAACAATGTTCGCATTACTCTTTCTACCTGACCATTTCCTCGTGGTACTCCTGTTGCTATGAAGTGTAATTCGATGTCTTCTGTTTTTAAATAGTTCTGAAATGTAATTGACGTAAATGCACGTGCCCTATCCGCTATAATCCTTTTCGGTTTCCCAATCTTTCTGAATAATGACTTCAGCGCTATTACTGATTGCTCCGCAGTTTTGTTTTCAATCGGAGTAAGCATACAGAATTTTGCAAACGCATCGATGACAACCAAAATTTCAGTACAGTTATTAGATTTTACCAATGGTCCTGCATGATCAATATGCCATACCTGCATTGGTTCGGTTGCTTTTTCACCTTCTTGATATTTCCCACTTTTTGATCCTGTATGAGATTTTCCAAGGGTACACGACCTACAGTTTCTGATGTACTTTTTAAATGTTTGTCCCATTTTGGGCCAATATATCTCTTCTTTCATTCGTATGATGGCCTTGTCCCATCCTATGTGCGTAGCTTCATCATGATATATTTTCATTGCTTTTAATCGAGCTGATATCGGTACATAACATTTTAACATGACTTCCTTTCCTTTGATTTCTTGATGATAAACAATTTCATTTTTTATTACAAATTTGTCATTAGGACTTGTAATTAACTCTTGGCAAAATGGATCATTTGCTTGATGCTCTATTATCGTATCAGCTTTCGTAGTTCTTTGTATCCTCCGAATTAGTGGATTCCTGCTTAGATAGTCCACATGTCCCATTTTGCACCCAGGTCTGTATTCTATTTCAAAATCGAAATCTTGAAGCTTCATCCACCATCTGGCCACTCGCGGATGTAAATCTTTCTTTAATGCAGTTGCTCTTACGGAATTACAATCTGTATAGATAGTAAAATGCAATCCGTATAAATAGACTCGAAAGTGTTCCGTCCCTTCAACAATCGCTAGTGTTTCTAAATCATACGAGTGATATTTAGATTCACTTTCAGTCGTTTTTCGACTGAAGTATGCAACTGGTCTTATTACATTTTCTTCCTTTTGCATCAAAATCGCACCGATTCCAACAGAACTTGCATCAGTATGCAATTCAGTTGGTAGCTCTGGATTAAATATTCTTAACGTTGGTTGGTTTACCAAAATGTTGATAATTATCTGCCGGATCTCTTCATGCTTGACTGTCCATTTGAATTCCTCATTCTTTTTTAGCAATTGAGTGATAGGGGCAGTAATTAATGAAAAATCTTTAATAAAGCGTCTAAAATATCCAGCTAGACCCATGAATTGTCTAATCCCCTTAACGTCATTTGGTGGTTTAGTACCAGCTAACGCATCGATCTTCCTTAAACTCGGCTTTATAATGCCCTGCCCTACTATGGCACCAAGATATTCAGTTTCCTTTTTAAAAAATGTACATTTTTCTAGGTTAAGTAAAAATCCGCTTTTAGATAGCGCTTCCAACGTGTTTTTTAAATTTTCGAATCCTTGTTCGATTGTCTCGGAAGCTATCATAACATCATCTAAATAAACCTGTGCCACTGTGTCCTTTAAATTTCCCAGAGCCTTATTCATAGCTCGTTGGTAGCAAGATGGTGCATTTGCAAATCCAAACGGCATTCGGTTGTATTCATAGTGACCGTCAGGTGTAACGAAAGCGGTGTATTTCTTGCTGTCTTCTTCAATCTCTATTTGATGAAACCCATCCTTCATGTCAAGAGTGGTAAAGTAGACTGCCTTTCCTAATGCATCGAGTTGATCTCTTAAATTTGGCAACGGGTAACGATCTCGAACAGTTTTTTTATTTACTTCCCTATAGTCAACACATAGCCGTAACGATCCATTTTTTTTTTTAACTAGCACGATGGGGCTAGCATAAGGTGAGGAACTTTCTCTAATTATATTTTGGTCTAATAAGTCTTGAATTATTATCTTCAGCTGTGTTCGTTCGCTGTATGCTAGTCTCCTAGGTTGAAATGCTACTGGCTTATCATCGGTTAAAGTTATTCTTAATTTTCCGGTGGTTACTGCTTGCGGTATTTGGTTGCGAGTAGAGTCCAAAAGTTTCTGAATTTGTTTTTTCCATTTCTCGTCCAGTCCTGACAATTCGTTATTATTTAGTACACTTCGAATTTGAGGTTTTACTATTGGTGAAAGTTTTAAATCCAAACCATACTTTCTCACGACCACTTGTAATCCCGGACGTTGAATCGTCTCCCACCCAATCAATGCGTCTACACCAGGAATGGTATTATCCGGTACAACTAGAAAATCAATTTCAAGAGTGACTTCTTGAAGCGCAATGTATAGTCGGCAAATTCCCAAGGTCTCTACATCTATTCCAAATCCAGACAGGATTTGAGAACATACGATCATTTTACCATTAATTTTTTTTACTACGCAATGATGGATTATAGACTGATCTGCTCCGGAATCTATCAAATAGCTAAATTCTTGCTTCGTGTTGTTAGTTGATACCGTAGCGGTTGGCGTGATCTCGCATCTATTATTTAAACAAAATATCTTGGGATGTCCATTCTTTTTAAAACAATCAGATTCAGCATGCCCCAATCGTTGACAAAAATTACATTGAGGAACGATGTTTTGGTTATTAATTTTTTTTGCATGAGTTTGCGGGCTAATCAAATCTGGGGCATTTTTACAATTTTTTCTTTCATGACCTTTTTCTCCACACTTATAACATCTGTCTTGTATTGGACTTCTTTGTGAGTACCTTGAGTTTGGTAAACTTCTACATGCGTCTTTGAGATGTCCTGGTTTACCACATTTGAAACATCGTTTTAATCTTTGAGATTCATTATCCCAATCAGGTCGCGTGGTGTTTATCGTGTTCATCCTAGGTCGTTTTGTTCTTCTCCTCTGATCATCTTGGTTTTCATTATCGCATTGGCGTAGCAAAAGCATTAGTTCTTGTTGGTCTTTTGGTCGATTTGTTCGCATTCTCTGTCGAATTGTATCATTTGTTATCCCACCAATCACAGGACATAAAACTTTCTCCCAGATCAATTGTGGCTCGTACTGATAAATGCTACGAATTTTTTTTATCGCATATTCGCATAAACTATCGAAATCAGCACTTTCCATAGTCGCGGCTTTAACTAACTTCGTGTGCCACGTTTCTTGATTTGGAAAATTTATACGCAGATCATACGCGAAATTATCCCAACTCCTGTTGAAAGGTTTCCAACCATCAAAAAATTTCTTACCGTTTCCTCGTAGAGCGTTTCCCGCTTTCAAGATCATTATATGATCGGGTACTTGAGACAGCTCCTTCAAACTGTTTATGTGGTCGATCCATTCGTCCGTTGAAAATTCGCTACTATCTGGATCATGATCCGGTAAGGTAACAGGGAATTGGTTATTTTCACTTGTTGACTTTTGTCGAAAATTAGCTATTTCTTTAAAAAATATTTGCATATTTTGTTCAAAATCCATCTGATTTCCACCAGGATTTTGGATTGTATTATTTGGAACATCCCCTGTATTTTGACCCATATTGAACGGGGAAAAAAAAAATAAAACAACAAAACAAAATAAAATAAACACACACAAAATAAAATAAAACACAAAACAAAACACGAATATTTCGATCTGATTTAATCCAATCTGATCTCCTAAATCACCGTTTGTGGTTAAACGTATGCTCGAATCCCACTTCTGATGTTAGCGTTAGCCAAAAATTACAGTAAAATAAAATAAAACAAGCCTTTTTACTTACTTTTTCGTACTTACGATTTATTACCGTTATTACTTTATTTCTATCTTACTTGTTATTACATAATTATTCTCCGGTATAGTATACCTCAGTTGATTACCGCCCTCATAATACCAACTTAGGTTGGTATTACTTAATCAACACTTAATTTAAAATTATTAGTCAGGACCGTATTCATTACAGGTCCGTATTCAGGTGGTATGGCTTAGTAGTCCTCGCTTATTCTAACGTACAGGTCCGGACTCAGGTTGTATGGCTTAGTAATCCTTGCTTATGCTAACATGTATATAAATAAGTATTTTTTGAATTTCAAAATAATGAATTTATTTAATACAAGATAGTCGAGATATAAACTAAAGCTTAATTTATAGTTTAACTACTATGTGTTTGATGGCGTGCTGTTCAGTTACATAATTATTAGATTACCGACCGTTTCAAAATAATGCATATTTAGCAATGATTACTGATGCGATACACGAAAACAATTTAAAAAGTAAAAGTTTGTTATTAATTTTACAAAGTTGAAAATTTGGAAAATAGCCCACATAAAAATTGTTTACCCGATTGATCTTAAATTTGAGGGTAATATTTTATGGAACAATTTTGAGCATTTTTGTAGTTGGTCACTTTTGCTTGTATGAGAATGGTTTATTCAATAATTATTGTAAAAAACTCAAATATCAAATAGCGTTTATAAAAAAATATTAGATGCCTTGTTAGCCCTGTCAAATAAGACGAAAAATTGGCTACAGCTCGGAATTCCCGGGTATCACATTTTTAAGCTGACATATCATAATAGTATAATTTCGAATAGTAAGCATCTAGTAAGCATTATACCTATTTCCTATTGTATTATCCCAGACGTTCTGGCGGTTCTGGTACAAAAGTTCTACCCACTCTTTGCAGTTGTATGCGATGATAATAATTAATACAACAAACGTCTTATCAATAGGATATTTTTAAACGGAAACATTACCGTGAGTATGTCGCCAATCGGGATTCCAATTTTTTTGGTGATTCCCCCAAATCGAATTTTGGGGTGAAATTTATGTCAAATGTTTGAGCATCAATGAGCTTCCAAATTTTGTAGCCGCAACCGTTACGGGGTTATTTGCAAAATAGGTGGAGGGGGGTTATACACGTTGGCTTTCACAAGTCAAATTTTTAGGTGAAATTGTTATAGAACGTAATACGAGCATCGAAAAATGTAAATACATATCATAATTTTTAGACAAACTAAAAATGTAGAGCAGGCGCAAAGAAAGATGAGAGGGTGGAGCTAATGCGTAGAAACCAAAACTCGTACAATCGTGTTTATGTTGGTGTCAATTGGTGGAATTGGGTGTCACGCGATGTCTACTGCGCCGGATTTTGTCTACGCCCTCTCATCTTACTTTGTGCTCGCTTTAATACACTTTTAGCACTAAAAAAATATAAAATTGGCACAGATGTAAATACAGTGCAGTCTTGGTAATCCGAACACTCGCTAGTCTGCACAAATCCGAATATTATTCTATAATCCGAACACAAATAATAAAATGTTCGGATTATAGAATAATATTCGGATTACAGAACAAACGTTTCTTTCTTCTTTTGTTCGGATTAGCGTGTGTCGGATTAGCGTTTGTTCGGATTACCGAGACTGCACTGTATACTGAAAGTATAATTATTCACAATCAATTTCGTTACACCTCAACATCATCAGGTGACTAAACTTTAGATTATTATCGAAAAATGTGTAAACTCATTGAAGCCCAAACGATGCTCAAACGTTTGACACAAATTTCACCCCAAAATTCGATTTGAGGGGGAGCAGCGTCATGCACCTAGTTCCGGGACGTTTATGGGGGTGCAAATTCAGTTTATGACATCTACTATTTGTGTAAAAATCATTTACAACCCGATTTTAAAACTTTCGGAATTATTAAATTTAGAGCCCCAGTTCCGGGTTAAAAAAAGTTATGCAATATTGCAAGCGGGTTTGTGACCCTTTCCTGTTACAATTACTATTTGCATAACTTTCGCAATTATTTTCGATAAAATAATATTTCAAATAGCCGTTTATGCAGGGGTCGGCAACCCGCGGCCCGCATGCGGCCCTCGAAGGGTCTTGGTGCGGCCCGTGAACTCTAAACCAAATGACCATTTTTTTTTAAAAAAAACCTCTTTTTAGTGAATTTACAATTTTTTGTCTCTCTTACTGTCTCTTATTCTCCTAGCGTCCTAGCCTTACTCTTACTGTCTTTTACTGTCCGACATAAAATTCGTGCAAAAAGTGACAGATGTAACTGCACCTTAAAGTAAAGATCTATTCTGTAGTCAGGACAGTCGTTAGGGGTACTTCCGCCCGTTTGCAAATTTAAATTGGCCGCCCTTGTAGCCAACTTTTTAGGTTGTTTTAATACAATTGAATCGCTAAGTGCAGAAAGGAAAGTGCTACAAAATCAACATTTCGGAATACTCGGTTTAAAGCGTTTGCTGTGTGTAAAATTGATCTCAAAATTTTATCTTTTTTGTCGTTTCATATGAGGAAAATATATTTCTACAGGATTGTGAAAAAAAAATACAATTTGGATATCAATTTTACACACATCAGCAGACGCTTTAAATCGAGTATTTCGAAATGTTGATTTTGTAGCACTTTCCTTTCTGCACTTAGCGATTCAATTTCTTAAATTTCTACTAGTTATTCCCTGGCGTAAATAAAATTACCTTTTTTTAACCCCTATTTTTGGGATTTTGGCCGCCTCTAATTTTGGCGCCCATGTGTTTTGCACACTGTGAACAATAGGGCGCGACGGCCCTGTCTGTAGTACTTTTCTTACTGCACCAAAATCAGCAAATTATTGCAATGCGTAGTAACAACATTTTATTATCAAATAGTAGAATATAAAGTTGCTCAATCAATGTACAATAAATCATAAGAGATTTCAACAAATGATATCGAATATGGTTATCGCAAAGGGGTTTTTCAGAAATCATCATAAGACAAAATATCCTTAGAATAGGCCAAGGCCCTTTAATTTTTGCCTCATGTTTAATTAATACCCTGTATATGCAACCGAAAAATTAGTTATACTATACAATGTATAATTTTGTTTAAGAATTTCTGTTAACAAAATAATAACATTTTTACTGTACATTATAATATTATTTTATAATGCAACTTGTAATCTTTTAAAAAAGAAGCAATGTGAGTTACAAAAATGTTATTCATATGAGGATCAGGTGTTCATATAACACTCGTATAATAATCTATTAATAGTTTGTTAATAGACACCACTAGACACCACCATACCCCTCCAATATAATTACCATAGAATTCTACTTTCGCTAATTTTATAACAGCGCCGCGTGTGAACGAATAGTGGAATAGGGAAGATGCATGAATAAAAAAATTTAATTAAAACAGTATTTTTTGATTAATCTAATATATTACATTACAAATCAGCAAGAATAACTTCTATTTATTGTATTTTGTTATAAATAATCGATTTTAAAATTCACTGATAATTTAAAATATATCATGTGACCATGAACGCAACGCCATTGGTTTGACGTCATAAGGTAGAACGATTCCCGCGTATGCAAGCAGTTGGTACGTATTCAAGGTATATTATACGAGTTACTTTGGTACGTAATTCTGTTTTGTATACGTAATAAAGCCGATATCGTATTTAAATAATATTATTTTTGATTGTTTTATTAGTTTGTTTGAGTGTTTGTTATTTCGACCATGACTGAAAGTGGTTTTCTGCAAGCTCAGTCTGATAATTTGCCTAAAATAGACGTGTTTACGATGAGCCATGATTCGGTATCGAGTATAATTTGCCATGCCTTTTTCTACCTATCTAAAATTGAAATAAATATTATATTATACATCAATAAAAATTGGAAGTACGTAATAAATAATGTAATGCATTCATTTTTCAACAAAACGTGAAATAGTTAATTTAATTTTGAAACCAAAACAGCTCATTTGGTGTTTTTATTGTAGTGCTCTTACATTTTAGAACAATACAATACTAACTTATAGCCCGTCTTCTTTTTGGTTTCCATGATAATAACACTAACTAACTTCAACTTTCAAAGCACAAAACTAAACTAACCCAAGATCTAAAATTTAACAAAAAATTACGCGCTAAAATATATTTGTCATGTATTGAATGTCGTTTATCAATATATTATAGAAATAGAAATATTTATAATATGTTTATGTTGGTACAAAATTAATCAAGATTAATCCTTTAATCTTTAATTCTTTCTTGAATTAGTTTCTAAACTAACGTAAGTCGTGCGTAAGTCCCATACTACCAGATCACAGAATACCAGATTACGTCACAAGTAAATGGCGCCATGCGCGGTCGTTTCCTACCATTCAAATTGATAGATTTTTAAATATTTTTTAAATTGTTATCGAAACGAAAATTAATAAATTAAATAGTATTAATCAGTATATTTAGGTATTTTTTATCCAACTACGCTATAAAAAAAATTTATGCATCTTCCCTATTATGAAAGTATAAATTTTGGTTCATGATTTTGATATAATAATAATTCAGCGAATTATGCGCCACCTTGTACTGACGAAACAACACTTGAACCGTGGAGCGTATCCTTAAAAGCAATAATTTATGTTCTACTTTGATAATTATTATTTAAAGTTAATTATAATAGTAGTTCTCTAAAAATCTACTATAGTTATCAAAAAAATTTTTTTGATACCATAAATAGTGGAGTTATGCACATTTCAAGTCTCAATCTAGTATGTGGTTCAGACTTGTCCTGTTCTATAGTTTTCTTTAAAAACTGCAGATTCTCAAATTTTTCTTTTTTTATTTTTAAAGAATTTTGATATAAGCAAGGTAGTGCCTGAAAAGGTATCATCTTAGCAGTTTTGTTCTGTCTTGCTGGCAAAGTTTGAAAATTTGAAAAAATTGTATTTTAAGGCCCTAATATTTTGGACAGTTGGATCACCAGTTTTGCGACCCGGCCGTATTGAATTAAAAAAGTTCACTTCAGAAAAATCTTTAAAAAAAATCATGCTGCAAATATTTTACTTCGTAAGCTTTTGGTACTTGTCTAGCAGATTTGGCCAAATTAACGTAATCTGCAGGTACATTAATTACTCGTCCTTTTAGTTTTCTTTCTATGGTCGAATGCATTGAGTCACACTCCATTTGAGTGTGACCTTTTTCCAGATATTTTTGAATAATGCAAATATCATTTTCAAAATATCAATTTCAAACAAAAATCTTTACTTTAATTCGCGTCCACCAAACCAACATTGAAAAGGCAAGCTTGGCCACATTACATTGTTAACTTTTTGTCCCAATTTTTTGCTAAATTTGAACAATTTTGTCCAATGGACAGTCAGCTAACACAATAATAGAAAGCAATAAAGAAATTTTTGGTTTCCCACGAGATTTCAAGGAAGCTAATCCGTAATTAAATCATAAAAATTTATTATGTCCAAGTGCTTTGTAAAAATTGGAATAATTTTAAAGCTCCAAAAAGGGAAGTTTTGTTTGTCATTTCATGTAATGCACGCAGATTGAAATTGTGGCGTTTTATAGCAGTTCAATAAAAATTAAAATTGAGGATAACTTTGCTGTTGCAACGTTCATAATAAAAACTACCTACAAGAATGCTGCTACAGGTGCATGTCCCCAGCCCCCCCCATTTCGATTTTTGACTCCAAAATAGTCTCAATCGTTTGTGCTTCGTTTGTGCCTGTTTGTGCAAACAATTTTTTCGTTTGTACCCAAATAGTTTTCGAGATATTTCAAAAATAAGCTGGGGGGGGCTGGAGACATGCTAGCCCCCCCCATTTCGAATTTTGACTCCAAAATAGTCTCAATCGTTTGTGCTTCGTTTGTGCCTGTTTGTGCAAACATTTTTTTCGTTTGTACCCAAATAGTTTTCGAGATAATTCAATTTTAAGTTGGGGGGGGCTGGGGACATGCTTTTTTAAAATTCGAATTTCGGATTCATAATAGTCTCAATCGATAGCACTTCGTTTGTGCTTGTTTGTGCAAACATTTTTTTCGTTTGTACCCAAATAGTTTTTGAAATATTCAAGATTTTCGGTAACACGTTGTAACATAACGGACATGGACGCGCTGAATGCTTTAACGAGATTCTGCGAAAAACTTGCAGCATGAAGACCAAAATAGTCTCAATCGATAGCACTTCGTTTGTGCCTGTTTGTGCAAGTTTTATTTTCGTTTGTACCCAAATAGTTTTTGCAATATTCGAGATTTTCGGTAACATAGGTGCATGTCCCCAGCCCCCCCCATTTCGATTTTTGACTCCAAAATAGTCTCAATCGTTTGTGCTTCGTTTGTGCCTGTTTGTGCAAACATTTTTTTTTTTTGTACCCAAACAGTTTTTGAGAATTTTAAGGAAAACATAAAGGACATGGACGCACATGCATGAATGGATTAACGAGATTCTGGGAAAAACTTGAAGCATGAAGACCATAATAGTCTCAATCGATAGCACTTCGTTTGTGCCTGTTTGTGCAAGTTTTATTTTCGTTTGTACCCAAATAGTTTTTGCAATATTCGAGATTTTCGGTAACATCGCACGTGCTAACATAAACAGTTATTTTAGAATTTCGGATTCAAAATAGTCTCAATCGATAGCACTTCGTTTGTGCCTGTTTGTGCAAACGTTTTTTTCGTTTGTACCCAAATAGTTTTTGAAATATTCGAGATTTTCGGTAACGTCGCACGTGCTACCATAAACAGTTATTTTAGAATTTCGGATTCAAAATAGTCTCAATCGATTGTACTTAGTTGGTACCTGTTTGTGCAAACATTTTTTTCGTTTGTACCCGAACACTTTTTGAGAATTTAAACGAAAACATAAAAACATTGACGCGCATGAATGGATTAACGAGATTCTGCGAAAAACTTACAGCATGAAGACCAAAATTGTCTCAATCGTTTGTGCTTCGTTTGTGCCTGTTTGTACAAGTTTTATTTTCGTTTGTACCCAAATAGTTTTCCAAATAATTCAATTTTAAGTTGGGGGGGGGGCTGCAGACATGATTTTTAGATATTCGAATTTCGGATTCAATATAGTCTGAATTCAGCGCCGTAGATACGGGGGGGGGGGGTTAGAAGAAACTTTTTTTTCGGAGGAACCCCCCCCCCCCCATGACCAATGTCTAGCTACGGCCCTGTCTGAATTGTTTGTACTTCGTTTGTGCAAACATTATTTTCGTTATACAAGAAATTGATAATTGTTATGCAAAAATATTAATTAATAAAAAAAAGTCAGAACACTATGAAACGTCAGGTCATAAAAATTTAAATTATTAAAAGAAGTTTCATAGGTATTATTTAAATATGAATTTTAAGCCTGGGGGGGGGGGGGCTGGAGAAATGCTTTTTTGAAATTCGAATTTCGGATTCAAAAGAGTTTCAATCCTTTTTACTTTGTTTGTACCTGTTTGTGCAAGTTTTATTGTCGTTTGTACCCAAATAGTTTTCGAGATAATTCAATTTTAAGTTGGGGGGGGGACTTGTTTTTTTTGTAATTCGAATTTTTTTCGAACATATTTTTTTTAACAGACTGGGCATTTTGCAAATTGCTTTCATAAGAAAATTTTAAAAATTTGTTTATTAGAAAAATGGATAATAATAAAAAGATTACACGATTAAAAATAAATAAATAAATAAATTTTATAAATAAATTAATTTAAATTTTTTAATTTTGTTGTAAATTTTGGTATCAAAATCTTGCACGTCGGTCAGACCCGTAGCCAGGATTACATTTCGGGGGGGGGGGGGCACTTGTTAAAAACCTTTTGTAAAATGTAAAATTTTCGGTTGTTTCCCTTCCATTTTCTTTGTCTTTTCAACATTTCGGGGGAGGGGGGCACTGGCTACGGGACTGACGTCGGTTGCCGGTATGGTTGTACTTTTTTTATGATTATCTCGAATACTATTTAGATATTTTTTTTTACACAAACAGGCACAAACAATCTAGCCTATTTTGGATTCAAAATTCATGAACTATTTTGTCACTTATCGAAAACATATTTTTTAAATGTGTTGAATTGTGTTTTACTCGAATAGTGCAACTGTAACTAAATGTCGATTAACAAAATTTTTCGCAACAAATCAAAATTAAAAAAATGTAAGAAATAATTTTAGTTCAAATTTCAAATGTACATAACACATATAATTTTTGTATTCATTTTATTAATAAATATTGTTAAAATCGAGTAATCTTTTTATTATTATCCATTTTTCTAATAAACGAATCTTAATAATTTTCTTATGAAAGCAATTATCAAAATCCTTAGTCTGTTAAAAAAAATATGTTCAAAAGAAATTCGAATGTCAAAAATGCATGTCTCCAGCCCCCCCCCCCCAATTTAAAATTGAATTATCTCGAAAACTATTTGGGTACAAACGAAAATACGACTTGCACAAACAGGCCAAACGAAGCACAAACGATTGAGACAATTTTGGTCTTCATGCTGTAAGTTTTTCGCAGAATCTCGTTAATCCATTCATGCGCGTCAATGTTTTTATGTTTTCGTTTAAATTCTCAAAAAGTGTTCGGGTACAAACGAAAAAAATGTTTGCACAAACAGGCACCAACTAAGTACAATCGATTGAGACTATTTTGAATCCGAAATTCTAAAATAACTGTTTATGTTAGCACGTGCGATGTTACCGAAAATCTCGAATATTGCAAAAACTATTTGGGTACAAACGAAAATAAAACTTGCACAAACAGGCACAAACGAAGTGCTATCGATTGAGACTATTTTGGTCTTCATGCTTCAAGTTTTTCCCAGAATCTCGTTAATCCATTCATGCATGTGCGTCCATGTCCTTTATGTTTTCCTTAAAATTCTCAAAAACTGTTTGGGTACAAAAAAAAAAAATGTTTGCACAAACAGGCACAAACGAAGCACAAACGATTGAGACTATTTTGGAGTCAAAAATCGAAATGGGGGGGGCTGGGGACATGCACCTATGTTACCGAAAATCTCGAATATTGCAAAAACTATTTGGGTACAAACGAAAATAAAACTTGCACAAACAGGCACAAACGAAGTGCTATCGATTGAGACTATTTTGGTCTTCATGCTGCAAGTTTTTCGCAGAATCTCGTTAAAGCATTCAGCGCGTCCATGTCCGTTATGTTACAACGTGTTACCGAAAATCTTGAATATTTCAAAAACTATTTGGGTACAAACGAAAAAAATGTTTGCACAAACAAGCACAAACGAAGTTCTATCGATTGAGACTATTATGAATCCGAAATTCGAATTTTAAAAAAGCATGTCCCCAGCCCCCCCCAACTTAAAATTGAATTATCTCGAAAACTATTTGGGTACAAACGAAAAAAATGTTTGCACAAACAGGCACAAACGAAGCACAAACGATTGAGACTATTTTGGAGTCAAAATTCGAAATGGGGGGGGCTAGCATGTCTCCAGCCCCCCCCAGCTTATTTTTGAAATATCTCGAAAACTATTTGGGTACAAACGAAAAAAATGTTTGCACAAACAGGCACAAACGAAGCACAAACGATTGAGACTATTTTGGAGTCAAAAATCGAAATGGGGGGGGCTGGGGACATGCACCTTGCTGCTACAAGCCTACAATCATTTAGTTTAAAACTCGTAACAAACATCTGGTAGGCATTTCTAAAACAGTTTATAAAAATGAACCATTTGGTTCATAGGCATTTTTCAAGTAGATACGTATAAAATGTACTAGGACTTATGCACTTTTCATGACGCTTCAATGCCCATAGACTTATGCATTATTTAAATTAGCTGTTTTAGTGATATCTAACTAATTTTTTTTTGAATTTTATTTTTTTGATCGATGCAGAATTCCTTTATTAACTAGGTGGCACAAAAATCACAATTTCAGCAATTTTAGACTTATGCACTTTTCATGTGAAGCCGACAATTTGCAAGAGTTTCCCGTATTGTTATAATAAAGTATTTGATAATAGCAATAGTAATAGAATAAGTAGCTTCACTCTCTGTCGATAGCTTTGATGTCGGTGACCACGAGCAGTGTTGTCAGATTGGGCGACTTTTGAAGATTTGCGCTTAAATTTTTTCAAAAACCGCAATTTGGGCGATTTCTGAGAAATGAAGCTTAAAGCCCACTTGTACCACGCGACGCGACACTACATCTAGCGACATTGAGTGTCTCGAGAGAGAGAGAGAGAGAGAGAGATAGCTTGAGACACCTCAATGTAGCTGTCTACAAGTGGGCTTTAAGCTTGAAGTTGAGGTTTATTGCGGTAAATAATAATAATTGATATTGTTATTTTAAATCTGACAAATAAAATGTATGAAACCTAATATAAACAAGTTCACGATATTGAAGAAATTACAGTACAACCTCTGTTAACCGACACAAACGGGACCGGATTCCTGTCGGTTGAATGAAAGTGTCGGTTAAGTGAGGGAAACCGAGATTAAATATCAAACGGGATGGGGACGTTTCGCCCCCGGCGCCGTTTAGCCACCAAGTTTGGTTTTACACTACATTCACACTTTGTGTAACAAGTAAACAATTTTTTATATTATATTTTTTCAAAGATTAATTTATTGTTTTTAAGTTGGTAAATTAATTCAATTGGTAAAAATTAAAATACTCAATTAGTTTGCTGTAACTTTCTGTAATTGTCTATGTCGCCTATTGTTGGTTTTTCCAACTTGATTAAATTCAAATCCAACTTTTTTCCCAACTTCCTAAAATATTAGGGGGTCCCCCCCTTCCCCCTTGGGCACGGCCCTTATTATAGCAATTACAAATTGAAACGTTTATTAGCGTTAATAAACTTCCTCTATTGGTGAGTTACGTTAGGGCTAGAGGTTAATCAATCACATGAATTCGCTCTATGGATTCGAAAAATTGCTGCGCTCGCTTTCATCCCAGTGAAATCAGTAGCGGACCAATTCGACGCGCTCGTAGAAGACGAAAATTTTCCTCAAGATGCACTGCCCATTGTGGATTATTTTGAAGACTGTTACATATGACGAAGAAACAGGAACACATAGCTCCTCAATTTTCTATTGAAATGTGGAATGTATATAACCGAATCATAAATGATCGTCACAGAACGAATAATCACATTGAAGGCTGGAATCGCGGTTTTCAAAGCACTTATTGCAGAAATAAATTTCCAAACATTTTTCAATTTATTAAAAGTTTAAAAAAAGAACAGGCTCTAAAGAGATCTGAAATATTATCCATAGATAATACCTATGGATTATTTGTTGGGTATTTTAAAATTACCTTTTTTTTTCGACTTTTTATTTATTATTTTAGGGGGCTAAACGGCGGGGGCAAAACGGGGGGGGGGCGAAACGTCACATAACCATATCAAACATGTAATTTATTTATAGTCGATGCTCTTGTATTACACATTCTTGATTATAATAACAACGACGTCATTGTCTTCATTCATTACAAATACTTTCATTGTCCGTGTCGTTTAACCAGGCAATAAAATATTTTTGGATTTTCGAATCGAAGTTCAAAAATAAAACACCTACATAAATTGAACAGTATAATAAATAAGGTATTCCAAAATAAACTGAACTTAAATACCACCACATAAGATTTTTTCTGATTGTATAGGTAGGTACATTGTTTATTGATAAAAAAAATCTTTAAAAAAATTTACTGTGCAATTCTTGCAAATCCAGAAGTTTTTGGAAAGTAAATCATCAATCGGAGTTCCTGTAATTTTCATGACAATTGAGTTTTATTGTGCTTTCAAATATTATACACTTTTACTTATAGTACGGGAGGCAACGACAGTTGAAATGTCCTTATTGGCACAAAGCCTATTCTTTCAGATATTGTTGCTTTGATATCGTAAGTAAAGAAAATGGCAGTCTACCACCTTAGAACGGCGGCGAATTTTAGAAAAATGGCTTTAAAGCTGTAACCCGATAATTAAAGTGTATTATACTAGCGACCATAATTATCAATAACCTTCGTAGCCTAATGGTAGCATGCTTGGGTTACAACTTCTACCAAAATAAATTCGAAAATAAGTCAAATTATAACCAAAATACAACGACAGACATGTTTCGATCTTGTTAGATCTCATCAGTGACGTATAGCTGTGAATTTGGTTATAATTTGACTTTATGTTTTTTCCCTTATATAGCATTTTATAAACAAAATTAAATGGATAATCCGAAATATCAGAGTTATCCAAAAAATAAAATTAATAATTCGCGCAATGCTAACTGGAATAGAACGATCCGTTTTATAATACAATAAACACACGGAGGTGTTGTGGAAGCACTAAAGTCAAAATTACACATAAAGTCAAATTATAACCAAATTCACAGCTATACGTCACTGATGAGATCTAACAAGATCGAAACAAGTCAGTCGTTGTTGTATTTTGGTTATAATTTGACTTATTTTCGAATTTATTTTACAATTTCTTAGCAACTAGTTAAGTTGCGCCACTTTGACCTCGCGAAGGGTCTTATTGATTGATGGTTTATCCTCAACATATTAGTACTGTCGTAATGACATGTCTTCACGACCTCTCGAAAAGTGCTTCCACAACACCTCCGTGTGTTTATTGTACTTCTACCAAAGCTTTAGCCACCTTGTATCGAAGGTGGACGACCGACGTCTATTTAACGATAGACAAAAAAGCAGCTTTGTAGATTTTAATTTAGCAATCATTCAGAACGATTTATAGCGAAATTAGCTATAGTTTCCTGATTTACACTGTATAATAATTAATCATTGAATAAAACAAACAGATATAATTATAATATCTTTTCTTGAATAATTTTAAAATATAGGGTGTTTTTTTAGCTGCATGAGAACTTTCAATAGGGATAACAATTGAATCAAGATTGCTATGGAAACAGTTTTTTGACATGTGTTCAGCAAGGTTTGGCATTTGATAATGCATAGATTGACCATTGAACAACGCTACCAAATTATAGAAATATATTTTAAAAATCAAAGCTCTGTTCGCCAAACATATAGAGCCCTTCGCCCATTTTATGTTAGACATTTTCGACCTTCTGAACAAGCTATTCGTGCGGTGGTAGACAAATTTCGTACCACTTCTTCGTTGCGTGATATAAAAACACCAGCAAGACGAAATTATGTGCGTACCGAAGAAGCTATCAGTTCTGTAAGTGAAAGTGTGCAACAGGACCCAAACATTTCAATTCGCCATCGTGCTCAACAACTTGGGCTTTGTCCGTCCACTACATGGAAAATTTTACGGAAAGATCTTCATTTACTACCTTATAAAATCCAGTTGGTTCAAGAACTGAAGCCTGATGATCATCGATTGCGTCGCGAGTTCGCAGATTGGGCTCACAACCAATTGGAAGTGGATCCATTTTTTTACCGTAAAATTTTGTTCAGTGACGAGGCACATTTCTGGTTAAATGGGTATGTGAACAAACAAAATTGCCGTATATGGAGTGAGACCAATCCGGGACATTATCTTGAGACTCCATTGCATCCATTAAAATTGACTGTTTGGTGTGGAATACACGCCAACGGCATCATTGGTCCATATGTCTTTCGAAATGAGGAAGGAGTTACCGTTACGGTGAATGGTGTGAGATATCGACACATGCTCAATACATTTTTGTTTCCAAAACTTCAAGAGCTAAACATTGACAACTTATGGTTCCAACAGGATGGTGCTACGTGCCACACAGCCAACGAAACCATCAATTTATTGAAAGGACAATTTGGTGACAACATTATTTCAAAACGTGGTCCTATCAATTGGCCTCCAAGATCGTGTGATTTGACACCTCCAGATTATTTTCTGTGGGGGTATGTTAAATCCATGGTTTATGCTAACAAACCAACAACTCTAGAAGCATTGGAGGGTAATATTCAGCAAGCCATTTATGAAATAAAGCCAGAAATATTGGAAAAAGTGGTCAAAAATTGGACTGAACGGATGCGCTTCGTAACCATTAGTCGTGGTGGTCACATGCCGGAAGTCATGTTCAAATCATAAATGCCTTTAACTGTACTTTCATAAAAAAATTATAACCAAAACATTCCGTCAGGTTTTTAATGTTTTATTTCATTTTGAAGTTCTCATGCAGCTAAAAAAACACCCTATACAAAAAATACATAATTTCGAAAAAAAAATTACCTCATGCTAAAATTCGAACCGAGGTTGACAGAGGTATAATTCTTATAACCCAAGCTTCCTTGCTTGAAAATTCTTTATTAATTAAAATTACAGTAATTCTGCAGGTAAAAAAAAAAAATTGCGAATATAAAATTATGGGGCCCCGGACATATCCCCAAGTATAGAATTAAAATAACTATTGAACAAGTTTATAAAAATTAACTTTTCTTGTATTTACTTATGAATTTTCGTTAAAAGAAATAAGGTAGTTATAGTAAAATATGTTGGAAAAATTTTAAAAAACCAACTTCTAACAATTAACTTTATATTCTACCATTAAGCTACGAAGGTTATTGATAATCGTCGCTAGTATAATACACTTTAATAACCGGGTTACAGCTTTAAAGCCATTTTTTTCTAAAATTCGCCGCCGTTCTAAGGTGGTAGACTGTCGTTTTCGTTATTTACACTATATAATCTTTGATTAAAACAAATATTAGCTTTGTGCAAATGGGTGCACTTTTTATGTCGTTGCCTCCTGTACTATTAGGTAATGTGCATTAAAAAGAATGTGCAAAATTATAGTTTTGAGATCTGAGTACATTCATATTTTTGTAATTGATAGTTTGTTCCAATTCCATAGTATCTATTACATAACCTAAAAGTTGAATTTTAATTAAATTTTTCAATAAGTAAATAATATACAAAATCGAAATTATTAGTATAATTGGAATAGCATTTCGATACAATTTATGAATTATATATTGTAATATATTAACCGAAGGAACTAATTGAAAACCGTCGAAAATAAGAAAAACACTGGGCCGTGAAATAAAATGCCAGCTGTGGAACAACTTCATATAACGATGACAATAAAACTTATAGAAATACATAAAATATAAAATACTAAAGCCCAGTTACAGCCGATGTTCGACATCGCAAAGCATTTTGTGGTGAGCAAGATATTTCAAAAACTAGTGCAGAAATCTATTTCAAAGGTATACTTCTTGTTCTATACCTTTTGCAGTATAAGTTGGAACAACTGGAAACAGATTTGGATTAAATGAAAACTTATTTGGATTATCTCCTTTAGTAACGTAATTTGTCAATGTAGGTCGAATTTCGTCAACTAATTTATTGTAATTAATTTTCATATAATTGGATCGTGATGCATAACTTGACCAAGCGCCAATATGAAATTCAGAGATTTTTGTTTTTCTATAGTTAAATTACATTATTGTGCTGTACATGCCACAAAAATCTCTGAATTTCATATTGGTGCTTGGTCAAGTTATGCATCGCGCTCCAATTATATGAAAATTAATTACAATAAATTAGTTGACGAAATTTGACCTATATTGACAAATTACGTTACTAAAGGAGATAATCCAAATGAGTTTTCATTTGATCCAAAACTGTTTCCAGTTGTTCCAACTTATACTGCAAAAGGTTAGATGCATGACCGTCCATTTGCTCCAAAACAGATTTGGAGCAAACGAAAACTGATTTGAAATAATTTAAAATTATGATTTAAAATTTAAATATATATTTTTATTTTTATGAAATTTCAACAATGTCTTCTTGTTGTAATGATGTACTATAATATCGTTCCACATGGTTTGCATATCTAAGAAGATGTTCCTGTCGCATCTTTTGAAATGCAATATCAGAACTGTCTTCCAGAATACGCATTCTAAATTCTGAAATGGTTGGTTCTTGGTTGTTGTTACGTACGTAATTGACGAAATTTAACCTATATAAGCAAATTACGTTACTAAAGAGATAATCCAAATAAGTTTTCATTTGATACAAATAAGTTTTCATTTGATCCAAATCTGGTTTTATTTGATCCAAATATGTTTTTATTTTATCCAAATTTGGTTTTATTTGCTCCAAATCTGTGTTTATTTGCACCAAGTCTGTTACCATTTGCACCAAATCTGTTTCCAGTTGTTCCAACTTATACTGCAAAAGGTATAGACATCAAAATCTAGTCCCTAACGGGGGAATTTTTTTATTTAAGTGTATTTTTTATTTTATGGACAAAAAGTATCGCTTTTTTTTAAACAAAAATTCATATTTTAACTTTGAACAGCTGCCGTTTTGTCAAAATTCCATTTAAAAAAAAAAAAGGCTCCGTTAGGGACTAGATTTTGATGTCTAAAACAAGTACAGTGACAGTGATATAAACTCGGACACTCCTATGTTAGCATGTAAATTGCACATTTTGAAGCCGTTTTTTGACATATTAAAATCGATTTTACAACAAAACTTTTTAAACATTTTTTGTAGAAAATTTCATTATCTTCAATTTTATATCTATACATTTTTTCATTTTGTCGCCCCGTTTTTGACTGAGAGCGACTTAAACAAGATTCGGGAAAATACAAAAAATATTGTCACCTGTATCTCGGAAACGGTGCCACAAAATAGAAAAATGAGGAGGAATTTTTTTTTGTAAATTTCGATCCCTACATTTTTATTCATATACATTTTTCTATTTTGTGGCACCGTTTCCGAGATACAGGTAGAGTTGTTGCCACCCGTACTTTATAATAAAGTATTGTACGTTATTTCAGGTAATTGTACTCTATACTTTATGAGAACAATAAAGTAGACGAAAATACTTTATTTCGCATGATTTGATTTCTTAGGGATTTTGTATCTTTTCGTTAAACGAAATTTTTCTATTAGTGCTGAATCGATGTCGCAAAATGTTCCGCTTTTTAGAAAATATCTGCATTTCCCCGGTATTTTTGTCAAAAATTCCAAATTACCTATTATTTATATATTTTTTAATTTATATTTAATATAATTTATAAATTATATATTATTATTTTTAGTTTTACTAAAAAAAAAAAGTTGACCACGCCCCCTTTAAAAAAAATTTGCGAGCGAGCTTTTTTTTTGGGGCCCGCTTTGTCTCAATGACAATGTGGTCACTTTATACTAATTTGATACAAACTGCAAAAAGCAATAAAAAATATGTTTTTAAACATAATAATAAAAAATAACCAATGTACTTTAACTACAAAAAAAAGGTGGCAACCCTAGATACAGGTGACAATATTTTTTGTATTTTCCCGAGTCTTGTTTAAAGGAGGTGTGAACTAAAACACGAATTTTTTATATAAAATAATACAAAAATATCTAAGAACAAAAGTGAAAATCGCGCATCCCTAGCATAAATATTAACAAATATAGACGCGTTTGAACTTCGACAGCCAACAGCTCTGACGTCATAAACATAAACGGCCGGTAGTATCTTCAGTTCGTATGTAACTTACAGCATAAGCGCTACACTTCTAACTTGCTTTTTACACAAAAAAGTACACTTTTGTACTGAATTTTTTAATTGTAAAATCAATTATTGCTGTATTAGATCAAAAATCTTCAAAAAAATCTTTAAAAAAATGACATTTAAAAAATAAATATGAGTCTAAAAATTATTATAATTCTCATATTAAAATATTATAAGTATTATTATATTATAATATAAATAATTCCAGAGGTTAATTTTGAAGTGCCTAAAAATGTATATAAATTGGAAAAATGGACCGCAGAAAGTGCAGAATGCACCGGCATAGCGCACCAAATAACCGTATACTTCTAGTTAGATGCGAAGCGATATGTTTATGACGTCACAGCTAACTATCTCGTGAATTAAAAACGTTGTATCTTCGGAACGATACATCACAGACATATGCGGTTTGAAAATTTGTTCTTAGAATTTTTTATACTATAACTTTCGTTTTTAGTTCACAACTCCTTTAAGTCGCTCCCAGTCAAAAACGGGGCGACAAAATGAAAAAATGTATAGATATAAAATTGAAGATAATGAAATTTTCTACAAAAAATGTTGAAAAAGTTTTGTTGTAAAATCGATTTTTATATGTCAAAAAACGGCTTCAAAATGTACAATTTACATTGCTAACATAGGATTGTCCGAGTTAATATTGGAGTCACTGTATATCAAATTTGAAATAGATTTTTGCACTAGTTTTTGAAAGATCTTGCTCACCGCAAAATGCTTTGCGATGTCGAACATCGGCTGTAAATGGGTTATTTCTTAATTATTTATTTATTTTTTATTTTTGTACAAAAAAATTACATTGTATTTCTAAAATAAAACTCTTTTAACTAAAAATAATTGTTGTGTAATAATTAGAGTACGGACTTATATGCATAAAAAATCATGAAAATAGCGCTTAAAATAGCACAAAAAATTGCCATTATATGCAAAAAAATATGCATAAAACTTAAATATAATAACTAATACGCTTTAAAATAATTTTTTGAAATAAAATTTATTTGAAAAGTAACACAATAAAATATGTATACAGGGACGTGCCTACGGGGGAATCCTTCCCCCACCCCAAATAATTTAGGAAATTGGAAAAAAGTTGGCAAAATCACTCAAAATTTGGTCAAGTTGGCAAGAGCCGCTAAACCTATAATAGGAAAAATGAACAATTATAAAGAGTTGGCAATTTTGAATTAATTAAGTTGGCAAATTCCCCCCCCCCGGAATAAAAGTTGGTTGTGCACGTCCCTGTATGTAGATAATTACTGTACAACGTTTTTACCACTATATTTTCTAAAAAGTCTCTAAATGAACCGTTTCCTAATTTTAATAATGGTATTCGCGTTTTACATTAATAAAACGCCACCACACGGAATTATTTCAAAGTCCATTCTGGACGTAATATAGTGGCGCCACCAACGGTAATGTAAAAGGCGATATTTAAATCTAGCGAAAACGTTTTCTGGTCTTGTGATGAACTGGAACCAGCGATTGACTCAAATAAAGTTTGTTGTTTGCTTGCATCATTTTTAAATTTGTTCATACTTTCCAAATGAAATGATGTTTTAAGATGTTGCATTATGTTAACCTTCGCATGGCATACTGGGGTCCCTGGGACCCCACGACATCTTAAAAAGCCTGTAGAATGTTCTAATATTTTTTTTTGGCAAATCGACACCTTTGTAATTTAGCATCATAACCCTCTCGACATTTTACACACTATGCTACTGTTAGTTGTGGTATGCCCTTAAAGTTTTATATGATTTAAGCGAGCTTGGGGTCCGTGGGACCCCAGTATGCCATTTACGTAACTATTTTGTTAATATGGAAATATTTTTTTTAGTCATTTTGGCCTTTGATAACCATAATTTAGTGAATTAATATTACCTAAATTGTTAAGTTTTTAACTTCAGATAATTAATTAATAAGATATTTCAAAATATAAGAGTTTATATTTCATTTACATAGGTGCGGAGTGCGATGATTACATTGAATAAATCGCAATTTTAAAAATGTCATATAAGACTTTTGTGATAACATTATGATGATTTTTTTTTTTATTTTATAGAACCATATGTCTAGTTTATAGTATAAAATAATACTACCGCCTCGGGCTAAAAATTACGTCTTACGCCATAAAAGCTTCTTTACCCTTTGCCGATCCTTAATTTTAAGTTATTTAGAAAATACCCCGAAAAACCTCATTTTTTGTGTATGCATATGCGCTCCCATTACTTCTTGTGATGAAGAGCGGTGAATCTGTGAGAAGTTTTTTTACTCCAGAAAATTTGGAAAAAGCTTTAATTTGTTATATAAATGTTTATTTTATTTTATTTTTTCTACAAAATAATGTTTTAATACTTATTAGTGGTTTTCTTTATTTTAATTATTTAATTATGCATTTTTGACTGCCTATTAGTGCCTATAATCTAAGTTTTGATGCCTAATTGCCTGCCTATTTTGGTAATTTTCAGTGCCAAAAAATCCGGGCCTTATGATAAGTGCTGCAAAGCAAAAGATTACCTATACGAGTAGGTAGTACGTCTACTCATTTAAAAATGCGCTCTATAGCTGTTTTTTTAAAGAATGTGCCGATGTGCGATAATGTTCCTCTGTCACATGCTACATGACCGTGGACAACATTTAGGCGGAGCTATGAAGCGAGTTCATAATATTGCCGTCGAGGGCGTTGGAAATCGAAAATTTTTCACAAAATCTGTTTTTCGCATTTTATTTAAAAACCATAGCCTTTAAAAAGTTCCAATCAGTCTGTAAATTCCTAAATAAAAATATTCTTTCGCGGAAAGCCAATAACTTTATAAAAACTACACATTTACTATGAAAAATTTTGCTATTTAAAACAAAAAAAAGTTTCATTGACTTTCCGGAAAAGCTTATTTTTTTTCCTATTTTTTTTGTCTGAAAATTTTTTTAATTCATTGCGAAACAACTGCGAAATATGCGAACAAAGAATCGGCAAGATGGCTACCACTGTAATAGGCTCTTAACTTGTAACTTCGACAGGGGTAGGGTGACATTTCTTTCAACAAGAATGATGTGTGGGTAGCTTCAAGGTTCAAGCCGCATCAAGATGAGGTGTACGTGAGAAACTCATGATTAGAGCGCGTCTGGAAGACGACAAGATCAGATTTCAGGTCGTTATGCCGTCACCTCACACAATGGTTACTGTATAAAACGATGAACTAACTGAATTTGTTAGTTTACATTCTAGATTAATTTTCAGTTAAATTCTTTTTCGTTTTTGTACAAATAAATTATTTACTAAAAGCTTGCTTTTGATTGATGAAATTTACCATATTTTACTAAATGTCAAATATATCTGATTCATTTGTAGGAATAAAAATATTCATTATACCTAAAAACTTTTAAAAATATAAGATAAACCTTACCGTAAGAATTCTTCAGTGTGCAGTTTTGCTTCTAAATTCAAAATAATCCTTTTCATGTGCAGGTAAAATGGTGTTATCTACAAAAAATTAAGTATAATTATTATTATTGTATTTGGTATATAAGTGGGAAATATTTTATCTTTTCACTTTTTCTAGACAAGAAAATAATCTACCGCGCACATTTACCTCCAAGCGTTGATCTCCAGTTAGAACATGTTGTAAAAAATGTGCGGGTGGACATTTTTCAATCTCGTAAAATATTAGCAAATTACATAAAAATTTACACGAAAATTTTATGCAAAATTTAACCTTGTATCATACGGGTTTTACAATTATTATTAGATTACAATTTTAAAAATCAAATTTTTAAACACGTATTTGAAACATTACGCAACATTACATTATTTGTTTGACTTCTTCACAATATACAAAAAAATAAGAAACATTTTAGTTGAGAATGCGAATAATGGATGGTCAATAATAATTAACCCGTATTTTAAATTCAAAATTCTGAAGCATTAACTTTATAAAAAAATGTCGGATAATTTAAAATCCAACTGTTCAGTTAAAACATGAATACAAAAAGAGTACGTACCTAAATTTTGATATTTTTGGGGCTGTTGTTCACGACAAAGGTTCACTGTTGGAGGTTAGAGGGACACGGAACAACTGAAACGAAAAAATTTTAAAAATGATAAAATCAGTTGAAATAGTATTCGGTTAAATTCGGATTGAAACATTCGTTAAGTTTCGAATATAATTCAAATTTTTAGTTTGAAAACCTACCGTACATGGTATTTCAATGTTTACCATTACTAGATTTAATTATTCTTTTACTTTTGTTAATAAAAATATAAAATGACAGTCTTTTGTTTTGTTGATGACAATGTTTAAGTTATAACTTGAAGATTTTGAGCCGTTGACTAACTAAATAAGTTTTTTCTAACTGTAATAGAAAATTAATAGTGAACAATAAAAAGTTGTAGTACGCCGGCGCCGCCCGAAATACAGAAAATCACAAATCAAGTAACAGAAAATCTATTACCAGAGAAATTAAATGATGTAAAAGATATTTATAAGAAAGAATATGGATATGGGTCATTCAAAAGTTGGTGTAATATTAAAAACGTCAGTATAATTTATGAAAATGTACTTTTTACGTATTTTCAACATTACGCAAATGATAAAAACGCTTCCACTTTAATATTGATATATTATAATTATATCCAAATTCTTTAAATTAATTACTTTCTTAAAACGTCAAAATTCATTGGGCCAAGAAATCATCGGTTTTTACTCCAGAAGAAATCATAAAATTTCCCACAGAGGCATCAAAGGTACCTGATGGAAGTTACATTGCAACTAAAGTGAAATGTTTAAACTTTAAAAAAACTTACAATTCTTATCATCGCAGGCAGTCCTTGTAATTGATGTTGCTGGGTGCTTGTATCTAGAAGTAATGACTAATGAACTTTGCAATTTGTTTTTCCGATGTAACCATAAAAGATGGCATGATTATTATGATATTATGAACATTCGTAACAGTAAAAAAAATGGATCCCCTAGAAAATTTGTTATAACGGAGGTGCACTGGATGCAAATTGTATTAAAATATTTAAAAATTAGACCAACTCCAGGCATGAAAAAATTATTTATTTTGTATACGCAATGGAAAATCAACACAACAAAATATTGGTCACAATAGATTATAAATTATACCATAGCGCAAATGCAAAATAAATTACCGTGTTTTTAAATTTGCAAAACCTTTTTATTACTACACCAACATTATTCAAATGTATTGTTTTTACTTGGAAGTTAACCAGCGAGTCCGATGGTTGTTGACCGACCCGACACCCGACTGACCAAAGATTCGGAAGATTGTTCCTATTTCAAAAACGAAGGATTTGGTGTAATATACGCACATGTGTGAGGGTAATAAAATTAACTATTGGTTATAGTCTTGAAGATTTTTTTGTTAGCAAAATGGAAAGACGATGACGTAATCGGTGCACTGGGATGAATCTGAAATGACTAATGAATAAACGCCAATAGACCAATGTCGAAAGACAGAAGTTAATTTTAATTTGAACGACGCGACGATCAAATTAATTTGTAATAGCTTTATGTTTATGTTAAGGTCATTCCACCAAATAAAATCAATTTTAAAGTGTGACCCCCGCGGATTTTTTTCTTGGTTGCTATTCTAGTAAGTCAAAAAAAATGAAAATATATGTAAATAGTAGTTACAATAGTGCCTACACATTTTTACATATTATTTTGCTTACAATCAAGCTATAATATAATATGGTAGTAATAAAAATGTGACGAATTGGAGAATTATGAGTAAGATAGGAAAATGAGCTCGCCTGGTAGGGTTTTATGAGGGTATAGGTACAAAAAAAACTGTCTCCTTGCGGCTTTCGGCCATCTGGAGACGGTAAATAAGTCCCGCTCCCAAAAGAATGCGTGCAAAATGACCAGTTGGTATCTAACGGCACCATGCAATCTGGGAGGGTATACATAAAAAGAAAGTACCTAAGCCCTAAGCTAAGGCGGTTGTAATAAAATTGACCCAGCTCAAGATGTAATTTCTCCGAATGCGCGTACTCAAATTTTTAAAATAACAAAGGCAGCAAAAGCCGCCCGGAATTAGATTTAATAACTTCAATGCCTTTAATCCATGATGTAGGAAATCCCTTTCCCTTCGAAGTTTTAGGGGTGCAGACTTGAATGTTACGGCCGCTTTGTGTAGTATTAGTTTTATCAAAAAAACTTGAAAATTTTATATGCTGGTAAATTTATTAAATTATAGTATAATAAGTATAGTTACAATAATATCGCTAATACATTTAATTTCTATTACATTTCAATTTAAATTATGTAGTATGGTGAAGCATATCCATAACCTGCAATTAAAAAATAAAAATTAAAAAAAATTAACCAAAGGTGGATAGAAGGTGGAAGGTAACACCTTTCCAATTCTTGTTTTTTAAATTTCAAAATTTCTACAATCGAATTGAATAAATATCACGTTTTAAAATTAATATTTTCTCATCAGTGAAAGCAGGTCCGTAGCTAGAGAAGTCACTGAGGACACGTACCCTCCCCTCAGAAAAACAAAAACTAAATTTTGTTAACGAAATTAATTTCTTTTATTTGACAATTTGACTTGCAAATGCAAATGATTTCTAAAACAATGAGAAAATTGGAATCTAATTTTATTGTAAGATTTATGTTGTCGAGTTTGAATTTAAATTGTATACATTCATTATAAATTGTATACGAATACACACAATTTATTTTTGTTTGATCAAGTATTTTACTTTACTACATTATTTACCTCCTAGAGCATAGTATGGTGAAGCATAGTATGATGGAGCATAGTAGGGCCAATAACCATATCCAGATGGTTTTGGATGTGGTACTGGATCAGGAACCGGTATAGCCACACTCAATGTGGCAATAAGAACAACAATTAAAAGCTGAAAATTAGAAACATCGTAAGAGAGAATATCCAAGTGCAACAGTGAGTTTCCCCACTTATTAATTGTCTGATTTTTCTGTAAATTTGCAAAAATCTCAGACACATAATAAGTGGGGGACATTCGATGTCTCACTGTAGGACCTCTGTCTCACTTTTGGATACTCCCCGGTTTTATATATATGTGAATATCTGTATTTGTACAATAAATTATTATTCAAATTTTAATTTGACCATGTCACACATGGCAATGAATATCTTAAGGCGCCTCTCTCGTAGCCGTAGCTTAAAATGCTGTGTCTTAAAGAAGTCAAGATTGTGGTGTTAATAATAATTATGTTTAAATGTTTCAAAAAGAATTAATTATGTAAAACATAAAACAATTTTAGTAAACACTTAAACTTTTTAAATTAGAATTAATTTCCAAGCAATAATGAATAATGTCTTCTAATATGGCCAACATTCATATTTGAAAACATTATTGCTTCCAAATGGATTTTAAGGCTTTATCAAAATAGTTTTGTGTTTTACGCATGCTTGTTTTACCTAATTAATTCTTTTTGAATTATTTATTACTAACAACACAGTATTATGATTATGACATTGCATTTTAAAGTACGAGGAGGCGCCTTAAGATTCAAATTTAAAAAAAAGTTTGTAAAGTATTATTCCATTATTTATCTACTATACTTACATAAAATAAGAACTTCATTGCTTTTGATGATGATTCACAAGTTTGTTGAAAGTCAAAAGAACGACTGTTTTAACAAATTTGAAGTGTTTCCTTATATTGTACCTACTACATCCTTCTCCAATTCATATTATTGATTGTAAATTATTAATATAAAAATCATGTCTTTCGCTTACAACAATGAATGATGTAACAACCTTTTAACATTGAAATTATGCACATTCCTAGTTGTATCGATAAAAGACGATTTGATATATCAGTTCAATTAATAATAATTGCTCATTTACCTATCGTGTCTTTTCATACCAACAATAAAGTAAGTATAATGTGGCCTTCGTGTTTACTAATAAATTAATAGAATGGTGCAACAACAAACCCTAAATGGAAGCTGCTAATTTATATGCAACAGTTAATTCAAATAAATTATTTGAATATTACTCAATAATTGAACCAACAGAGTTTGGAACCCTTAAAAATATATTTTATTGAGAGAAATAATAATATGTAATTTATAAATTAGCAAGTCATTACGTAGTATAGGTAGGTACATATACAGGGTGTCCCCGCACTCACTTTACATAACTTAGGTGGTGATAGAGGACACTTTTCTAAGAACAATATTTAACAAAAATTTTTTTCTAAATTCAAACCCTCGAGAGTTAGGCCTCTTTAAAGCATTTTTTTTAATTTCCACCTTAACGTGGCCATAGCTTCGAAAATAATGATTTTTCAGTAAAAATGGTTTAGTACTTTTTAAAAGAGCGTGAAATAATCTACAAACTAGGTTTACACCTTTTATTGTCTAAATTGAACGGCTTTCGAGTTATGAATTAAAGTTAAAAAATGTCGAAAAATTTGAGCTTTTCTTTTTTTTTGTTTTTTTCAAAACCCTGTATCTTTTAAACGAAACATTTTACAAAAAATCTGACGCCCCATTCCGGATAGAAAATTTAACGGACTACAACTTTTGTCTAGTAAAAATTTTTGAGAAACCAATCCATTTCACAGAAAATTAGAAAATAATAAGCAAGGCAGCCACATAACAAAAAATTAAATTCACAAAATTTTAATTTTTTTTGAAAAATTATTTTATTAATTGATTTTAAACTACTAGATTATTTAAGTAAATGTTGAAAATGACCACCCTCATTTTCAATACACAGTCGTGCTCGTTTTAAAATATGCTTTATAGTATTATTTATAAAATTTCCTTTTTTGTTAAGAGCCATATTATAGCAGGGGTGGTCAACAAGGTCGAGGGATTGACCGGTCAATCCACGAGGCCAATTTTAGTCAATCGGTGAGTTTGAAAAGTGTCAAAATTTTGAATTTATGGGATTAAAAGTGTCGAAAAATCGATTTTTTTCGACAAACATCTTTTAAAACAATCACGACTGTGTATTGATAATGAGGGCGGTCATTTTCAACAATTACTTTATTAATGTAATAATGTAAAATTAATTAATAAAATAATTTTTCAAAAAAAATAAAAATTTTGTGAATTTAATTTTATGTTTTGTAGCTGCCTTGTTTGTTACTTTCTGATTTTTTGTGAAATGGATTCGTTTTTCAAAAATTTTTACTAGACAAAAGTTGTAGTCCGTTAAATTTCCTATCCGGAATGGGGCGTCAGATTTTTTGTAAAATGTTTCGTTTAAAAGATGCAGGGTTTTGAAAAAAACAAAAAAAAAAGAAAGCTCAAATTTTTCGACATTTTTTAACTTACTTTAATTCATAACTCGAAAGCCGTTGATTTTAGACAATAAAAGGTTTGAATCTACTTTGTAGATTATTTCACGCTCTTTAAAAAAGCACGAAACCATTTTTACTGAAAAATCAATATTTTCGGGGCTATGGCAACGTGAAGGTGGAAATTAAAAATAATGCTTTAAAGAGGCCTAACTCTCGAGGGTTTGAATTTAGAAAAAAATTTTTGTTAAATATTGTTCTTAGAAAAGTGTCCTCTATCACCACCTAAGTTATGTAAAGTGAGTGCGGGGACACCCTGTATAAAGGGAAAAATTTTGACTTGTATTTTTTTCTTATTCGTTTTTAATTGATTTCTTAAAGTTAAATTTTGTATTTTTTATTAATTTCACAATAAATTTAAAAAATTGTATATTCTTGCAATGTTCCTAATTTTGCAGTTTCTTTTAGAATTTCAGCTCTACTTCACAAACTAATGAAAATTTTATATGACCAAATTTTTATATTTGTCTTTTTATATTAAGGTTGAAAACTAATTAGATTTTGAAATTGTGAAAAACTGCTGTTAGGTTGCAGATTTGGAAGGGGCATGTCACCGCCCCCCCCCACATTTCGAATTTTGACTCCAAACTAGTCTCAATCGTTTATGCATGTTTGTGCAACCATTATTTTCGTTTGTACCCAAATAGTTTTCGAAATATTTCAAAATTTCGCTGGGGGGGGGGGGCTGGAGACATGCTAGCCCCCCCATTTCGAATTTTGGATCCAAACTATTAGTCTCAATCGTTTGTGCCTGTTTGTGCAAACATTTTTCTCGTTTGTACCCAAATAGTTTTCGAGATAATTCAATTTTAAGTTGGGGGAGGGGGCTTTTTGAAATTTCGAATTTCGGATTTAAAATTGTCTAGATCGTTTGTATTTGGTTTGCGCTTGTTTGTGCAAGTATTATTTTCGTTTGTACCTAAATAGTTTTTGAGATTTTCAAGAAAAGCATCAGCGATACCGACGCGCATGAATGGATTAACGAGATTCTCCTTACCCTTACTTCGTGGTACCACATTCAGTTTTTTTAAATTTCGAATTTCGAACTCCAAAATAATCTAGAACGTTTGTGTTTCCTTTGTGCAAGCCTTATTTTCGTTTGTACCCGAACAGTTTTTGAGAATTTAAAGGGAAACATAAAGGACGTTTACGTGCATGATATGATTAACGAGATTCTGGGAAATACTTACACCATGAAGACCAAAATAGTCTCAATCGTTTGTGCCTGGTAGAGCAAACATTTTTTTCGTTTGTTCCCAAACAATTTTTGAGAATTTAAAGGAAAACATAAAGGACATGACCCGCATGATTGGATTAACGAGATTCTGGGAAAAACTTACAGCATGAAGACCAAAATAGTTTTTTTAAATATAAATTTTACATCATTAGTTTTGGGAAGTCCCGGGAAGTCTTAGGTAGTCCCTGCAAATCCCAGGTAGTCTTGGAAATTCCCAAGTAGTCTGTAGTAAATTTAGAAAAAGCAAATATTGTTTTGTATAGTCGACATAGTATATTTATAATTATTAAAAATTGTCTTAAACAATTTGAATATATTAGATATAATATATTGAGATAATTAAAACTTGATCATGTAGGGTAGGTATTTCCCAGACAGCAGCTTCATCCTATCAGAATTCTTCAGGTAAGTATTTTAGACGTTCGATGCTCTACCCTGTATACACATCATTAAAACGAAAAACTTTAACATCAATGCTAGGAGCTAACCCATGTCAAACTAAGCAATGTCACCCCCCCCCAATTTTGAAATTTCTCGAAAACCATTTAGGTAAACGAAAATAAAACTTGCACAAACAGGTACAAACGATTGAGACTATTTTGGTCTTCATTCTGTAAGTTTTTCCCAGAATCTCGTTAATGATATCATGCACGTCAACGTCCTTTATGTTTTCCTTTAAATCAGTGTTTCGCAAAGTGGTCTATATCGACCCCTAGGGGTCGATGACAACTTGCAAGGGGTTGATGGCAGCGAAAAAATAAATTGGGGGTCCATGAGATGTAAATGGGGGTCCACGACTTTAATTTTTAATTTTTTGTATAATTGATACAATTTTTATGCCAATGTTTTAACAAACCAAAGAAACAGACTGGTCATCACTAACAGAGGGGATTTGAGAGTAAACCTAACTAAATTGATACCAAATGTTGAAAATTTATTATTAAAGCACCAGGGTCATCCCTCTCACTAAAATTTAAAAAAATTATTTTTCCATTAGTTATTTAATGTAAATTTTAATTTAAATAAATAGTTAGATACTTATAGATTTGTTACTTTTACCATAATATCGGCAGTTGCCAATGTCCTAAAAAAACAAGAGGTGAGCTGAGCAGCAGAGGGGGTCTACGCAAAACCGAAAATCATGGCAAGTGGTCTACGAGACAAAAAAGTTTGGGGAACACTGCTTTAAATACTCAAAAACTGTTCGGGTACAAACGAAAATAAAACTTGCACTAACATTCACAAACGTTCTAGACCACTTGGAGTCCGAAATTTAAAAAAACTTAATGTGTTACAACCCTTCATTCGGGGAGAAGTTACTTTCGCTACCAAACATTTCTTTTTTTCCTTCTCTCGAGCTTTTATTCGCTTCCAAACGCTTTGGCTCCGCCCCTTTCAGTCGCTACAAACATTTTGGTGGGGAGCAAAAGCGTTTGGAAGTGACTTGATGCTCGAAAGAAGGAAAGAAAGAAATGTTTGGTTGCGAAAGTATCTTCTCCCCGAACGCAGGGCACGTGTTAAGGAGAATCTCGTTAATTCATTCATGCGCGTCGGTGTCGCTGATATTTTCCTTGAAAATCTCAAAAACTATTTGGATACAAACGAAAAAAATGGTTACACAAACAGGCACAAACGAAGCATAAACGATTGAGACCAGTTCGGATCCAAAATTCGAAATGGGAGGGGGCTAGCATGTCTCCAGTCCCCCCCCCAGCGAAATTTTGAAATTTCAAGCTATTTGGGTGCAAACGAAAACAATTTTTGCACAAACGATTTAGACTATTTTGGATTCAAAATTCGACATGGGGGAGGGAGGGTGCTGGAGACATGCACCTAGATTTAGAAGGTAAAGAACATAGTGAAAATAATTTTCAAAAAACTTTATTGTGTGTTATGTGTCAGATCTTTACTACAAGACATATACGAAGCAAATTTTTTAATTTACCAGTAAATATTCTTAAAACTTAGAAAGTTATTCAATTATGAAATCAAAACTTTGATTATTTGTGATTAATTTATTGAAATTTGCGAGCGAATTTAAGTTTTTAGCGAAAATTATTGTGTTATTGTTACTTTATAAGGTTTTTTTTTATCATTTTTATTGTTTTTGGACATTATACTGTCAACCCATGCTTTAAAAAGTTTCATTTTCAAAAGTAACATTTTTGCGAAATTTATTCGTAGAGGAAAGTGACCAAATATGGAATAGGCGCCTAATGTGGAATACCATTAAATTTTCGAAACCACTGCCTCTATTTAGCCATTACTAGGATAAATGACAACCTAGTAAGAGTAGTGACCACCCCAAACTTTACAACGCTCTATTACCATTAATATCCACATGGCGGGACATTATTCTTTTTACGCACTTGCGAAACTTTATTGTTAGTGGTGCAAATTTTGATCTATAACGTAAGTATCAGTAATTTGTTAATTACTCTACATTTATAAGCATGCAGAAGGATGACTGATAACATTACGTATGTTACTTTTAAGGAAAATATAACCTGGCTTTTAATAAAAAAACATTATTCTTAAGTGAGCTTAGTTCCTAATATGGAATAGGGAAAATTATATGTAAATCTTATGTAAGGAATGGGCGCCTGTTGGTGACGATAGTGTGTGTGGTGTGTGATTTTTGCAGTAGAATAAGTTAATTTTAACGGAATAAGTTACTTTTATTTTTGATCAAAGTCTCAAGATCTGTTATAAAAAGACGTTACTGTTTTTGTTAATTTTTGTAAAAAAAACTTGGGTCTTATTTCCCTATTCCATATTTGGGGGTCTATTCCATAAATAGCTACTATTATGTTAATTTAGATTTTTAAATAAAAAAAATTTGTTGATTAATATTAAAACACAAGACTATGACTAAGAAAAGCCAAAATGTATGACTGACTGTTTATAATTAAATTTGCATTTAATTCATGATAGTTTTTTTTTATGCCACAAAAACAAAATGGTATTCCATATTAAATTTGGTCACTTTCCTCTACTTTAGGTAATCATAAATTTTAATAAAATACAAATTATTACAAAAAGTTTTGACTTATTTTTAATATTGAGAACATCCACTAGCAATAACCATTGCTAAAAGTAATTAAAAGAAGTAAAAAGTAAGTGTTTTAGCAAAAAATCGTTTTTATGCTAGTGTTCTAGAATGGTCCCGTGGGAAGACGGTTTCCCACTTCTATATTTACAACTTGCGGTGCAAAAATTGATTAGATAACCATTAATAACTACTCAGGGGGTATAATATGGTATATTTTCATAAAAAATTTTTTAAAAATGTAGCCAGAATAATTCGCCCACGAAGGGGTTAAGAGGAATCCTTCAAGTTCTAAAATACACTTTCGCAATTCAATGATATCTTGCTTATTACTCAAGAAAATTGCACAAAAGTATATATTTTTTAAAAGAGGACAATTGGACGCACATCACTGTGTTTTTATTTTTTTTGAATTCAAATTTTTTTCGAAACTTTTTTTTTTTGAAATTTGAATTTAAAAAAAATAAAAACACAGTGACGTGCGTCCAAGTGTTCTCTTTTAAAAAATATATACTTTTATGCAATTTTATTGAGTAATAAGCAAGATATCATTGAATTACGAAAGTGTATTTTACAACTTTAAGGATTCCTCTTAAAAGTAAAAATGGATGTGAATTTAAAACCGCCGAAAAAATTGGTTCTAGAAAATGAAACCAACTGGGTTAAATTCATACAACAGTTTAAAAATTATATGATACTCATAGCTAGTGGCTGTAGCGAAAACAGGAAGAAGTAAGAATTGCAATATTTCTGAAATCTGAACGTTGCTGGCGAAGAAACTGTAGATGTGTTTCAAACATTCAAATTGAGTGATTCGCAAAGGAAATCATACAATAATGAAGTATTGGAAGCGTTTGAAGCTTATTGCATTTCAGGAAAGAATGTAATATTTGAAAGCTTTAAATTTTTTATAAGTTCCCAAAAAGACGGGGGAAAATCGACCATTTTGCAATGATTCCTGGGCCGAAACGAATGTATTACTACATTTAATTATTTATTTAGGGGTTGCAATCTTGATGCAATGAAACTGAAGAAATTACGTGTGTTTGTAAAATCCAAAACAAAGAATTATAGTGCAATTTCATGGTAATAAATAGGTACTAACGCGACGCTTTTATTAGGGTTGCAAGATTGCATTTTAGACTAGATAAAATATCAAATTCTAGATCCAAATTTGCAAATAGAAATTCAAACAGATAGCTCAAATTTTCTTATTGAAAAAGAATTATAAGCAAAACTCGCTTATCTCCTTCATCTACATTCGACACATGACATTGGGAAAATTTAATTGGGAATTTCTGACCCATAATTGGCATTGAGCCTGACTTGAGAAGTTGAAATAAATTTGAGAAAAGGAAAGTGCTTGCCTGTGAAAATTCTAATCTTCAAAATGTCATTAATGTAAAAAATCAAAAAAGGCGAGAGCAACCTCCCAAAAACACAGTAAAATTATGTCTGATGGACTTAATAACATGGATCCTTGTCCTTCTGGTTTTATGGAGTAATACCAGAAAATCTACATCTAATAAATCTAACCAGAACGTTTGCGAAAAAGATTTTTTTATAAGAAAAATTAGAATTTATCGATGGCAGTGCCCCAAAAGGAATTTTGTTTGTGGGAGAAATTCTATGCTATATTCACATGCTATAATTATACAGTAAATTCATGATTTTGCAACTTTGACTTTATAGCTTTTCAAAAGATGATTAAGGAAAGGAAATAATTATAGCTTAGATTAAAAAAGTGGAATATAAAATTTATTTCGATGTAAATAGATTGTCCTACGTGTATAATAATGCAATGAAGTCATTAGCAGGTAACAAAAAACATTATTGCCGTTTATTGACTAGAAGTAACAAAACTAAAATATTTTAGTACCATTCCAACCAAGGAGGTAAATTAAAATCGTACAAATTTGTAAAAGTCAAATTAACAGGTAAATTAATGAGTGCATAATTTCTTTTCAGCATCTCTAACGTTCTTCTTATAATAAAACCGTTTTTACCCATTAAGAAACCAGCAGGTATGTGAGCTTCTTCTTTGGTATCATCATCTACCATTTCTATAAAATAATCTTCCTCTACTTGAGAAAGATCCGTTATTATTACAGCTTTAGCTCCAAATTTTTCTGCTATTATTGTTTTCTTCTTAAAGGAACACTCCCTGATAATTACAAATTTTTGAGATACAATAAAAATTTTGCTTCACATCTTACCCTCTTTCTATTAACGCCACATGTCCTGCAATTTCCTCGATGTTTTCAGGAATAGAACAACAATACTCCGGTATTACAGGAACCAATCTTACTTTTTCTATTCGGAACGAGTCATTCTAAAATTAATCATATTAAGTTCAGGCCAGTCAAATTAAACTAATTTTAATAGTGAAATGGAACTAAATCAGAAGTCGATAATTTTCAAATGAAAATTGAGCTCGGTCAATATACAAACAGAACAAAAAATACTCAAAAGGATGGCTTAGGTTTGATGGACTTCTTGTTTAGTTCCATTTAAAATACTAATTTGAATAATTGTCTGTATACGGTACATTAAGATTAGATCAAGCATCGAGATTCAAATTTGAAGTGGGTCACTTAAAAATAAAAATTGTGTGGCTATAATTAGAAAAACATTTATTCAAATAACTGGTTTTCAAAAATTAACCTTGTGACCTGTCATTTTCCATTAAAACTTTGCTGCATATTTATAAAAATTAGGTCACCGAAAATTTATTTCGAAGTTCTCAAAATCCCGCAAGCATTGAAATAATTTATTACTTAAATTCTACAAAACAAAATGTGGTCAGTAAGTGCCACGTAAGGTAAATTATTTGGGATACTTACAAACGGAGTACCAAAATCTTTAGCAGGACGAATTCTATAAGTATATTCTAATTCCGATGGTTCGATTATTTCAAAAAATATATCCCCACCTATAATATCAGCAGAATACGCTGCATCGTGCATATGTAGATTGTTTGCTGTAAAAAGAGTAAAATTGAATTGTTTATTACATTAAAAATAATCAAAACTTCCACTACTTACGTCCCGTTTTTATTTGGGTCGCAAACACTAAAATTAATAAAAAGCACACATAACAATAATTTAAACAATTTGTAATTTTTATCATAATACGAATGTAATAATAATAATTATAAAGGCGAAACAGATAAAAACAAACAATACATTTCAAACGCCTTTGAATTGTTATTATTTCTTGGTTATGTAAACTTGACAGTTGTAAACTTGACAACATTGTGCTAGAAACTCACACACTTTTTTGGCGCGTTTTTAATTGTTTCGAATTTGTTTGTTTGAATTATTTCTCTGAAATTTTCTGTAAAATTTTTCATTACCACGTTTTTACATATTTTATATAATATGATTACGTGTAGGTACTTATATTATATATTTATGTGACGTTTGAAGAAAAATTTGTAAAGTTGCGGTGCTTGATTTTAAAATTATCGGTTATCGTCTTTAAGAAAATTAATGTAAAATATTAAGCAATGAACTAATGGAATGAAATCGGGCTGGAAATTCTAATCTAATTTTTGTATAGATAAAAATCAGGTCAAAACTATCTAATTTTAAATTTCAAATTAAAAAATTCAAGTCAACAGTAAAGCTACGTTTAGATCTGAACTTTATTCCACGAATTTTATGTCAGACACCAGCTGTCGCTAATGTAAACGATGCAAAATTTCTGTCAGACATATACGCATGAATTTCCGACAATAAGTGTAGACACTTATAGATGGTCAGATGTAAACGCAAAATTTTACGATGCAAAATTTCTGTCGGACGTTTATGATGCGTTTAGATCTGACACTTTATTCCAGAAATATGTATAAAGGGTCCGACATAAATTCATTTTGACCGTTTACATTACAGGTAGAAATTTAGCACTACAATTATGTCCAGAAGTATTATAAAGTGTCTGCCATAAACTTGCTTTGAGGGTTTACATTACAGGTAGCAATTTAGTACGACAGTTATTTCCAGAAATATATTATTATAAAGTGTCTGCCATAAACTTGCTTTGAGCGTTTACATCAGGTAGACGTTCCTTGATTCCTTCATTCTGTAAAGATTATTTGACCGGAAAAGTTCACAGTTCACAATGAAAATATTGAAGAAAAAAATTGCTGCTAGTTTGATTATTATTCATTTAAGAAAAAAGAAGAGAAATCGTTCTGTATGGATTCGAGAGTGGATTTTAAGACGTGAAGAACAAGGTGCTTATAAACAACTAATGTCTGAACTTAGATTGGAGAATCCAGTGCAATTTTCAAATTTTATAAGGATAAGGATTTATTAGGGACAAAAATAATACACTAATGCCTGTTTTCACCAACAATTTATTTAAGAATTTCCTCGTAAAGAATTCCTTAGCTAGGATTCCATAAATTTGATTGGTCAAATTTGACATATGAGTTTTTTATGTCAATACTATGTCAAATTTCACCAATCACATTTATGGAATATAGGAATACCTAGCTAAGGAATTCTTACTAGGATATTCTTAAATAAATGTTGGTGCAATCGGGCATTAGGAGTTTATATTATTTAATCCACGCAGGGCCGTATATAATGAGCCCCCCCCCCCATAATATGACTTGAAAGTCGAGTATTTAAAATACAAATACAAAATAAAATAAATAAATAAATTTGGCCTTTCATTCTTTCCAACCAATGAAAGACGTAATTTATAACCAATATAACCAACAATTTATTTAATAATTTCCTAGTAAAGAATTACTTAGCTAGAATTCCATTAATGTGATTGGTCAAATTTGACATGAGTTTTTTTATGTCAATACTATGTCAAATTTCACCAAACATTAATGGATTCCTAGCTAAGTAATTCTTTACTAGGAAATTCTTAAATAAATTGTTGGTGAAAACAGGCATTAATTATTTTAGTATTTATTCTATGATTTTACCAACCTAGTTAAAAAAGCAGACCTACGCCAGAAGCATTTTGAAACAATGGTGACGGTAAATTTTTAAATACATTTTTTTATAATTTAAATCACAATCTAGTATTTACTAGATTGTGATTTAAATAATGTAATTAAATGGCAACAAAATGTAATTGAATAATGTATAAGCAAAATACATTTTTATTGTATTTAAATACAATTTATTACAAAAATACATTTAGAAACTCATTGAAAATACAAAATACAAAAGAAATTAATCGAATTATATCCTTTTAACCTCTTCAAGGACATAGGCACATATGTGTACGTTTAGAAAATTTTAAATAATATCTATATGTAATTAAACGTGGTCTGGTCACTGGAACAAAAAATGGACGTTTTTAAAATTTAAAAAAAATAATCTGTCCTTGAAGAGGTTAATAAAATGAACATCTGATCGTAATTAAAATTCTTTTGTAAAAATCTTAATTTATCAAAAAAGTACATATAAAAATGTACGACACTTTCCATAAAAGTAGACGAGTGATCAACTTTTACAATTTATTCCAAGCAACGCGGAATATGTATTTACAGCGTTTACATCTGATCATCTATAAGTGTAAACATTTATCGACAGAAGTTGATAAATAAATGTCTGACAGAAATTTTGCCTATTAAAGTGCAGCGTTTACATCTGACCATTTATAAGTGTCTACACTTATTGTCGGAAATTCAAATATATATGTCTGACAGAAATTTTGCATCGTTTACATTAGCGACAGTGACTGCCCGACATAAAATGTCGGAAATTTCTAAGTGTCTGACATACTAATGTAAACGGTCGAAGCAATTTTATGTCCGACACTTTATTTATATTTCTGAAAATAAGTGTCCGGCTAAACTTCAAAGGAATTTCTACGTGTGATGTAAACGGTCAAAATAATTTTATGTCTGACACTTTATATATATTTCTGGAATAAAGTTCAGATCTAAACGTAGCTTTACTGGCAATATTTTTTGTCCTTCCTTATCTTCATTTTATTTAATTTATTTAGTAATTGCTTAATTTTTGTCGTCCGAAGACCAATTAATTAAATAACTACTCATTTGCCACCAGGTTTTGATTAGATTGTGTTGTTCATCCGGGAACAGGCCGATCTGCGAATTCAAGTAGGTAGCAGTGATGCGGAGGTGCATGTCCTCAGACCCCCCTCCCAATTCGAATTTTGAATTCAAAATAAAAAAAAAGTCTAAATAGTTTGTGTTTCGTTTGCGCCTGTTTGAGCAACAATTATTTTCGTTTGTACCCAAACAGCTTTTGAGTTATTCCAGTAAAAACAGCATGATTGGATTAACGAGATTCTCAGTTAAAAGATAAAGTTCAAAAAGGTTTATTTTGTTTGTGCCTGTTTGTGGAATTATTATTTTCGAATGTACGTAGAGTGGTCTCAAATAAAGAAGAAAAGGTGGAGCTAATGCGCAGAAACCAAAACTCGTACAATCGTGTTTATGTTGGTGTCAATTGGTGGAATTGGGTGTCACGCGATCTCTACTGCGACGGATTTTGGCTACGCCTTTTCTTCTTTATTTGAGTCCACTCTACCTAAATAGTTTCAGAGAAATTTCAAAAATTAGCTGGGGGGGGGGGGCAGCTAGAGACATGACTTTTTAGAAAATACCAATTTCTGATTCAAAATAGTCTAGATAAATCGTTTGCCTTCGTTTTTTTAATCCTCGCTTGTGTAAGTTATATTTTATTTGCTCCACTCCAAGCAACATGCGTGACCAATCGACCTGGAGGACTTAGGCGAATTTACGCTTATAATTCGTTTGTGTTTGGCGCTGGCGACCTTGACCAACTTCAAATTTGTTGTAAATATTTGTAATTATTTAAGCTAATAGCAACTAACTGTTTAAGCACAAAAGAAAATATACCTTGCACAAACGAGAACAAACAAAGCGCAAATGATTTAAACTATTTTGAATCAGAAATTGGAATTTTCTAAAACGCATGTCTCCAGCCCCCCTAGCTAATTTTTGAATTTTCTCAAAAACTATTTGGGTACAAATAAAAATAGTAATAGCACAAACAGGTACAAACGATATAGATTATTTGGAACCCATCGGATCCCACACATATGATCACAATGTTTAGCTACGGGCCTGTGCACAAACAAGCTCAAGCAAAGAATAAGGGAAGATTGTCCTCTTAAAGTAAAATTTCTTTGCGTGTATGTCCTTTAAATCTTAGAATTTATAAATATTCTAACTTTTTAGCGTAAAAAAGCTTTTTTTTTAAATAGTCTTTAAGAAAAGGTCTATTAAAATTAAATGAGCCTTAATAATTTATTAGTACACCACCGCAGTGGTGAGACTATAATTGATTATTATAGATTATAATTTGATCAATTAATTCCAAACGTTACCAGCTGTAGCTGCCTTTCAGAACTACCAGATAATGTAGAATGTGGGAACTTCACCATAACGCCTTTTTTGTCAACTTTATAGATGGTAGGATTCTGGATTTATTGTGGAAGGTAAGATGAACTCGGGCTCATTGTACTACCTCCGGTTTTCAGTTTCACCCCGATCCTGTCTCTCCCAAACAAGCCACTCCAGCTGTACAGAAGAATGAACTCTAGGATTTTGGCAGGCGGAGTATCACTGATTCTGGCCATGTCGGCCCAGAAGTACCCCAACAGATCCTCTTATTGAAATTAACGACGGAGAGTAACAAAGTACATGTTCGGTTGCTTCCTCCTCTTCATTGCATCCACGACATATAGGGTCATCTGCATACCCCATCGTGTGAAGGTGTTTATTTAATGGATGTGGCTATTTATACATACAGTATGTATACACAATAGCTCTACAAGCTAAACGGTTTGACGGATTTTAACATATGAGGTGTCATTAGAATCGTATTCATTGTGGGAGTGACATAGGCTATAATATTTAATTAAAGCGTGCGCGAAAAAAAATATCAGCACATTATCTATTGAGCTTGAATTATGTATACAGGGCGAAGCATCAAACATCTAAAACACATACATGGAGAATTCTGATAGGATGAAGTTGCATTAGTTTAAGGCGAGGGTACACCTTGCCGGCAAAAATAAGAAGTCCAACTTTGTGAATTTGTTCTGAGAAAATGAATGTATTTAGATCAATTTGGGTTTCGGCACATTATTGTACAAGTCTTGAAGAACATTGAACAAATTTACAAGTCAAAATATTACAAAATGGCCGCGTGGCAGCTGAACTCCAAAATGCACCTCTTAAAATGCGGTGGAAGATATCCCAATGGTCTCGATCCAGATTTTTAAATTTTTGTCTCAAAAATTTTTTATGACCGTTTAAGTGACGATGTTGACTTTTTGACTTTGAACCTTAATACCTCAAAAAAAAATTAAAATATAAAAAATCTGGATCGAGGCGGACTGGATAAACATACATTAAACTAAATTCTTTTATTTCCGATGTTGTAGGTCTAACGACACCATTGGGATATCTTCCACCGCATTTTAAGAGGTGCTTTTTGGAGTTCAGCTGACACGCGGCAATTTTGTAATATTTTGACTTGAACAAATTGTTAAATGTTCTTCAAGACTTGTACAATAATGTTTCGAAACCCAAATTAATCTAACTACATTCATTTTCTCAGAAAAAATTCACAAAGTTGGACTTCTAATTTTTGCCGGCAAGGTATACCCCCCCCCCCCGCCTTAAATACAGAAGCTGTATTTGAAACAAATATGACTAAAAATTTAAATAGAAATTGAAATAAAAAATTTTAAAAAAACCTTTTACCTAAAATGAAAAATGTGAACTAAAATGTTTGAAATAAATAAATTATTAAAAATAAACAAAAAACCCGACTGCGTTAAAAAACATCAACTGAAAAGCAATAAACTAAATTTAAAATAAACTAAATTATTAAAAACATAAACAAAACGGGTCCGTTAAGCTGGCCACCCCCCAGTTAATATTTTTTCTCCAAAAGCTAGCTCCCGAATCCTTATAGCTAGCACCAGCTAGCACCCAAGTATGAAAGCTAGCACCATTATAGTTTTTCCACAAATCGATATTGAAACCGGGGGGGGCCAACTTAACGCTAGCCCCCCCCAGTTAATATTTTTTCTCCAAAAGCTAGCTCCCGAATCCTTATAGCTAGCACCAGCTAGCACCCAAGTATAAAAGCTAGCACCGTTATAGTTTTTCCACAAACCGCAACTGAAACCGGGGGGGGCCAACTTAACGTTAAGTTGGCCCCCCCCAGTTAATATTTTTTCTCCAAAAGCTAGCTACCGAATCCTTATAGCTAGCACCAGCTAGCACCCAAGTAAAAAAGCTAACACCGTTATAGTTTTTCCACAAATCGATATTGAAACCGATGCTTTCGGTCCTGACGGACGCGCATGAATGGATTAACGAGATTCCATTTGTTTATAGGATAGGCTGCCGACAAACTGCACGACTGTGTAGATAGCGAGTTATTATTGTGGGTAAAATGTTACCTTACTATAGAACAATACTTTGCATAATTCTAGCGCATTTCGTTACTTAAAAAATGAGTTTATCTGAGGTTCATGTCGCTGCCCCCCCCCAAATCGAATTTTGGGGTGAATTTGGTGTCAATCGTTAGAGCTTCGTTAGAGCCTAAATGAGCTTCCATTTTTTTCGTTTGAGCCTCAACCGTCGCGAAGATAATCGCGAAAAAGTTTGGGGGGGCTGTAGACACGTTGGCCCCCCCAAATCGAATTTTGGGGTGAAAATGGTGTCAATCGTTAGAGCTTCGTTAGAGCCTAAATGAGCTTCCATTTTTTTCATTTGAGCCTCAACCGTCGCGGAGTTATTCGCGAAATATTTGGGGGGGCCGCAGACACCTTGGCCCCCCCAAGTCGAATTTGAGCTTCCATTTTTTTCGTTTGAGCCTCAACCGTCGCGGAGTTATTCGCGAAACAGTTGGGGGGAGGGCACAGATATGATTTTCTATTTTCGTTATTTTTAAGAATTTTTGGATGAAATTGGTGTCCAACGTTAGAGCTTCGTTAGAGCCTAAATGAGCTTCCATTTCCAACATCCTAATTTCATTTTCTAAAAAGTTAAGGGCATTTCAAATTTTCGATTCCTCCGAGCAAGTTGCGTCCGATAATCCTCACATTTAATTTTATTTTACCAGATTAAAACTTTTGTTTAGATTAAAAAAATTAATCCTCCTTGCCATTATAATCTTCATAATAAATAAAAATGGAAAAATTAATTTTACAAAAGTTTTCATACTTTTATGTTTCAATTTTGTTTCCCACTATTGTAAAGTATACACGCCCATTTCTCGTATAATAATGTAAGTTAAATTGTAAGAATTTGTAAAAACTGCACACATTTCTGAAAAACTAAAAGGGCCGAATACGGTATAATTGTATTTTTACATTATATTATATCTTTTTCATTACTTACAGGACGTAGACACGTTTCCCCCTCTCTAAGTCGAATTTTGGGGTGAAATTGGTATCAAACGTTAGAACCCAAATGAGCTTTCATTATTGGTTTAGGATTACTTTTTGTAATCGAAACAAAAATTTTACGCTCTAACGTCTGACCCTAATTTCACCAAAAACTTCAAAAATATAACGAAAATAGAAAAACACGTCTACCCCCCCCCCAAGATTTTGCGAATAACTCAACTACGGTTGAGGCTCAAACGAAAAAATGGAAGCTCAGTTAGACTCTAACGATGCTTTAACGTTTGACACCAATTTCACCCCAAAATTCAAATAAAGAGGGAAAATAGAAAAACAAGACTACGACCCCCCCCCAAAAAAAGAAAATTACCAGCAAGAAGTTAATCGTTTGTGGAAAGAGGCAAAGCTTGAAGTTCACCGATAAGAATGCTCTATATGCAGCAAAAGCTTTGCCTCCTTCCACAAACGATTAACTTCTTGCTGGTAATCTTTTTTCTTTTTGGGGGGGGGGGGTCTTAGTCTTGTTTTTCTATTTTCCCTCTTTATTTGAATTTTGGGGTGAAATTGGTGTCAAACGTTAAAGCATCGTTAGAGTCTAACTGAGCTTCCATTTTTTGGTTTGAGCCTCAACCGTAGTGGAGTTATTCGCGAAATCTTGGGGGAGGGGGTAGACGTGTTTTTCTATTTTCGTTATATTTTTGAAGTTTTTGGTGAAATTAGGGTCAGACGTTAGAGCGTAAAATTTTTGTTTCGATTTCAAAAAGTAATCCTAAACCAATAATGAAAGCTCATTTAGGCTCTAACGAAGCTCTAACGATTGACACCAAATTCACCCCAAAATTCGATTTGGGGGGGGGGCAGCGACATGCACCTCAGATAAACTCATTTTTTAAGTAACGAAATGCGCTAGAATTATGCAAAGTATTGTTCTATAGTAAGGTAACATTTGACCCACAATAATAACTCGCTATCTACACATTCGTGCAGTTTGTCGGCAGCCTATCCTATAAACAAATGGAATCTCGTTAATCCATTCATGCGCGTCCGTCAGGACCGAAAGCATCGGTTTCAATATCGATTTGTGGAAAAACTATACCGGTGTTAGCTTTTATACTTGGGTGCTAGCTGGTGCTAGCTATAAGGATTCGGTAGCTAGCTTTTGGAGAAAAAATATTAACTGGGGGGGGCCAACTTAACGTTAAGTTGGCCCCCTTAACTTAACGTTAAGTTGGCCCCCTCCGGTTTCAGTTGCGGTTTGTGGAAAAACTATAACGGTGCTAGCTTTTATACTTGGGTGCTAGCTGGTGCTAGCTATAAGGATTCGGGAGCTAGCTTTTGGAGAAAAAATATTAACTGGGGGGGGGCTAGCGTTAAGTTGGCCCCCCCCCGGTTTCAATATCGATTTGTGGAAAAACTATAATGGTGCTAGCTTTCATACTTGGGTGCTAGCTGGTGCTAGCTATAAGGATTCGGGAGCTAGCTTTTGGAGAAAAAATATTAACTGGGGGGGGGGGCAACTTAACGGACCCAAACAAAACTAAAAAGCGAAAAACAAGCTCTGCAGGGTGTGTTCCACTTCAAGCCCACGACGACCACGGTCGATCGCCAGTCCAATCAAATAACCGCGTTCGATCTTTAGTCCAATCAAAGATCCATGGGACCACGCCGCGGTCGTCGTGGGCTGTAAGTGGAAGGCACCCATAATCTATACAAATTTGTAAGATCAAAAGGTATTGCAGGCGGGGACAAGCTAATAGTCCATGTTGGTGATCTTTAAGTGAAGTGTTTTGTAATTCTTTGCTTGTCCCCGCCTGCAATACCTTTTGATCTTACAAATTTGTATAGATTATGGGTGCCTTCCACTTACAGCCCACGACGACCGCGGCGTGGTCCCATGGATCTTTGATTGGACTAAAGATCGAACGCGGTTATTTGATTGGACTGGCGATCGACCGTGGTCGTCGTGGGCTTGAAGTGGAACACACCCTGCAGAGCTTGTTTTTCGCTTTTTAGTTTTGTTTATGTTTTTAATAATTTAGTTTATTTATTCTTGAATCAATACCAAACTATATTCTTCTTCTTCTTTCTAGAAGTAATTCACTAGAGAATTATTTTCTAGTAGGCCAAGGCTTGTTATTTCCCAACACATGCGTCGTTTCCTTGGGAGTGTTAGAAACTTTGAGCATATAAATATTTTACATCCATCAGGTAGCTTGCTAGACTTGCATTCAGATGTTCCTGTATCTTGGTATATTATGTTAATGGTAGCAATTCACTAACCCAGGGGACCACCGGCTTAACGTGCCTTCCGAAGCACGGAGACTAGTCATAAGAAAGTTTGACTCTCCCCAGGTTTGAACCCGGTGCCCCATATTCGCATCCAACTGCGTTAGCTGCAAGGCAATGACCGCCTCATAAGGTAAATAAATTGTTGTCAAACTATGATATTTAGTTTGCATGTATTGTTTAAGGGTCCAAAATGATCGTTCAATTCTGTTCGTTGTAGTGTCTCCCATTAATGATAAATGTTTTCTAAAATAATTGGCAAGATCTTTCTGTTTTTTGTATTTGTATTTGGCGCCATTGTAGAAAGCGCTACTTCCTTGTAAGAGTTACCGCCATCGTCGCCAACTTTTGTAAGCCCTGTTTTTTAAGGCCAAGTTGCATCCTGACCACCAAGCAGATCACTTCAAGTTCTCTTGTAATTCTGTTCTTGTGATTTCAAAGTGTTTTTTAATTGAAACGAAGAACCTTAACATTTTTCATCCCGAAATAACATTTGAGAGGCGTCTTCATACAACACGGCATACAACCGACTGCTGGAAGACCACACAAAACACAGCTCCCGCCAGCGATTATACATACCTACAATAATGTACCCACATTTCTTTACAGCTAACCCAATTTTTAAGGAATCGTTGCTCAAGATTTGTACAGATTTACAAATTCGTTGCTAACTTGTATACATACTACTATAATTATGTATAGATAGCCAGTTGCATATACACTTTATATAGCCAATTACGTATACATACTGTATGTATAAATAGTCAATTCTGTTATATAAAGTAAAATACATTGAACCTTCTTTGTAGAGGAAGTCTCCTATTCCGACTCATATTTCTTTTCGTGTTATGAACAGATTGTAGTTTTGAAGTAGTTAGTTGTGTGCAAGAAGTGAGAGAATAATTACTGATATTAAATTTTAAATAAACTCAATTATTGACAATAAAAAAAGTGTTATTTTTCCTTCGGCACCTTCTCATAATTTCACAACAACCGAAATTATAAAAATGGCGCAGTCGCGGTAGTATTCTTTAACGAAAATTCAAAAATCGACACTTTTCGGCGAACTTCAGTTCCTTAAAAAGATTACGAACCAAACCACCTGCAAAAGTATTGTTAAATTATTGTATCCAAAAAATCGGCACTACAATAACGAAAGCAATACAGAAGAACGAAGAAGGCTTGAAATAGATTCCAGATTTTCCACAGTAGTCCAGGTATCCTGTTTCAACCAGAAAACGTCTTCAAGGAAGCGGCAACAACGCTACCCCAGGAGCAACAACATCAGCGAATCAACGACCAGTTTTTTACATCAAAAGTGGTAAGAGATAAACTGAATTTGTTATTCCCTTTTTTAATTTTAAGCAATAGTGTTTAAGAAAAGGCAAAAAGAAAAGAAAAAAGCTAACAATTTATAATAGGGATTGAAAACCCGAACGATTAAAGAAAACCAAAACAATTTCAAATAATTTTAAGTAAATTAAAAAATAGTTTTTGTTTCTCTCTAAATTCACCTCGAAATTTAATTATTAAACATTTTAATTGATATAATTTGATACACAAATTAATTTTGAAAACTAAATTGCGTATGTAATTTAATCAAAATTTTATATCACATTAATTAATTTCAAAAATTCTTTTATATTTTTTTATTTATTCCAATAAAATGCCAGAAACGCAAACTTTGAATATACAGCTACTCAAACTTGACTTAGATACCATTCCGTTTTTTGATGGGTTCGAAACGCAATTAAATAATTTCATATCAACAGTATTAGATACGATAGTCATAAAATATGCAGCATTTGAACAAATAAGCTCGACGCTTAGAGCCAATGTTTTTTCAAAATTTCGTGGTAAAGCTTCAGAATTTCTATGCCCGAGAAACGATTTAAAATCATGGGCACAAATTAAAAATGCCATACTCCAGCACTTTTCGGACAGTAGATCAATAGAACAAATGCTGGTAGATTTCAATAATATTGTATTAGATAAACAAGAAAACATAGTAAATTTTGGTAATCGAATTAGGAGTCAGTTAGCAAAATTAATCACAAAAATAAATTTATCCGATTTAGATAATCAAGAATTACGAATAAAAATGTACACCGATAGTTCTTTAGATAGATTTCTTGTTTGCTTACCTTATAGTATCTCTTGTCAAATTCGGCTGAGACAGCCAAAAAATTTGGACGAAGCGATACAATTTGCTACAGACGAAATTAATTTTAAAAATAGAAATTCGGCGATAAACCAAAACACGCATAGTTTCCCTTCAGTAAACAATAATTTTAATTCAATGCGGAATACGAATATTAACAACCAATTTCCCTATAAAAATCAATTTACTTTCAAAAATCCGTCTCAACCATTTTACAGACCTAACAATAATTTTCAAAGAAATTTTAATAAACCAACAGTCCCTACACTAGAGAAGAATGCGGGACTACTTTTTCTTGTCCCGTCCCGCCCCGTCCCGCGGTGCGGCCTTGTCCTGCAGTCCCGTCCCGTCCCGCGGGTCCCGCATATCCCGCGGGTCCCGCATATCCCGCGGGTCTCGCATATCCCGCAGGTCCCGCGCATCCACCCCCTGAATTGGCATCCCGTCCCGCGCGGGACTGAATTAAATCCCGTCCCGCGCGGGATTCAACTGTCGTCCCGTCCCGCCCCGTCCCGCGCGCGGGACGGGACGGGGCGGGACGGGACGGGATTTTTTTGACCCCGCATTCTTCTCTACCCTACACAGCCTAGGTATAATTTCCAAAGAAATACGAGTAGTCTCGTACAAAATAATAACTACTCTAGACAAAATCAACAAATTTATGAATCAGAGCCGATGTCCACACAAACAACTTTAATGTGTCAAAACGTCAATACTACAGAAAACACACCAAAATTTTATTCACCAGAAACTTATCAAAATTTTGAGCCAAGTGAAATTAACCAATTTAATAACGGAGAAAACTTTCAAAATTATTTTTATACAAACGACCAATCACAAAACCAAATTCCAGCCTATCAAGATTATGTCGATAGCACCGAACAATTTTATGAAAATACAGAAAACGATTTTTCAAATTCTGAGAACCCAAATATTCAAATGGAAAATGTAAATTTTCACCAGGTTTACGATTCGGGTTATATAACGTAGATTTTAAATTAAGACCCAGTTTACCTTATATTTTTATACCCTCATTAAATGCTAAATTTCTAGTAGACACGGGAAGTACCATTAATGTCATTAAACCTTCACTAGCTAGGAAATATTTTCCAGATCAGATAACTAAATATAATACCAGTGTAGTTTCTTTAAACAACTCGACAATTATAACAGAACAAGTAATAATTCCATTATTGCAGGATTTCAATTTAAATGAAAAAATGGCTTGTTTATTACACGATTTTCACCCATTTTTTGACGGAATCATTGGCGTACCATTAATAAAAATGTTTCATTTCAATATAGATTTAACAAAAAATATATTATGGAACGAGTATTACCAAATTAAAATTTTAAATTATACACCACCTTCAGAAAATAAACCTAGTGTCCTATTTCAAAAAACGATTCCCCCTAAATCTACAATATTTTGTAACGTACCAACAAATCTTCCTGATAGACATTATTTAATAAAAAAAGGACAATTAGACTTAAAATGCAACATGATGGAAATTGTCGACGATATAAATTCAAACGCAGCTACTATGAGTTCATTGGATTCTGCACCATTAGATCCAATAGAAGAAATTAGCCGACCTAAAAAGTCAACTGTTCATTCAAATTCGGAAACCACTTTAGAATTACCAATATCAGAAAAACCATTCGTAATAATGCATGGATATGAAAGCGACATAATACCTAGATTACTCGAATTTCAAGAAATAAACGAACAAAATAAAATAGACAAGCACCTAAGTAAAAGTCGTTCAATTCAAACCACGGTTCTTAATCAACCTAGTACGGTAGTAGATATCACTCCAATACCGCCTAAATCAAAAATTATTTACGTGAAAAGACTTTACAAGAAAACGCAACCTCAATTCAAACCATTAGATATCAGTAAACAAAAAAATAAATTAGTATATTCAGATCATAACAAATTCCACGAAGCACTACTAAAAGTAAGAAAAAATTTTATTACAAACGATGAAAATAAGTTTCATGCTGGCATTCCTTTTGACCCAGGTTAAACAAATTGATAATCACATCCTACCCTTTTTTTTTGGTAATGTTTACATTAATCAAAAAAAATATTCATTATTATTATTACGTCAATATTTTTGAAATTTCTTATCCGCTAAAAAATTTACAAATCATTTGCAAGCACTTTGCTGATAAAATTAACAGCCTAATAGAGAACCAAGATATACTATTTCAACACTTCATTCAAAGATTTGAAAACGAATCAATACTATTGAAATTATTGGATTTACAAGATGAATTTCTTGAAATAGAAAATTTTATTGATCAACTTTTAACTGCTATAAATTTTGCTAGATTGCATTTTCTTCATTTCACAATACTAAATTTAGATACCCAAAGAAAATTACTTGAAAAAATTATTATAAGAATTATTATACGAATCATTTCAGCCGATGATCTGTAATGTTTAAATGGAAATTAATTTTTGTCATATCAGTTCCTAAATTCTCGGAAAGATATTCTTATTATAGCTTGTTAGCAATACCTAAAAACAACCAAACATTATTGAATAGACCTACAATTTTAATTCAATCAAAAACAAATCAGTTTATCTCTAACAGTGAGTGTTTAGTGTTAAAAAAGTGTATATTTTTGTAATCAACAAAATCTAAAACCAGTGACAGAGTGTATAAGTAGTATTATGAATCAACATAATTTAAAAAATTGTAAATTTGCTCATTCCCACCAACTGATAGTTGAAAATAACTGTACTTTGGATAAAAATTATAATAACAAAACCAGAAATTTTATATACAAGAAATTGTTCAAAAAAAAAAAATTTTTAAAAATAATTACTATAACACAATCTCTTAAAGAAATAAAAGTTTTTTTTTCTCATTTTTTGAATCGTTCCAAAACTGTTAAACAAATTATTGTAAATTGTTAAACAAAAACAATGTTTAATTTTAAAATTTGACAATTTTAATATTAACCATGGAAAATGCATATTGCAAAATAGGCATTTGTAATTTAAATTACGAATTAGATTTACTAAACAAAATTAAGTATATCAGGTTAAATATGTGTAACAGGTAAAATATGTGTTGACTCAAACAGAAAATGTAATATTTAGGTTAAGTTTAAGTTTACTAGACATTGCAATAAGGAAATGACTTTAATAGTTTTACAATATTTGTCACAATAACCTAGATTAAAACAGATGACAAGGGAAATAGGAAATACAAAATAGCAGAATAGGCACTGACCTAGTACCTATTTGTTTATTGTTAACTGTATATAAATAGAATAGCAATTTTTTAATAAATCAGTATTAACTCAGATTCGTTTGTGTTTATTACTCCCAAGTTTTTACTGCTAGCGAAAGTTGGTAGGTAAAAACAACCCTCAGTAATTTGACTTACAACCAGATTACTGAACAAACAATGTAAAAAATTTGTATAGATCATATTAAAAAAAATTTTGTTTGAGAATGGAACTTCAAACTGGTCAGGGAGATGTTATATAAAGTAAAATACATTGAACCTTCTTTGTAGAGGAAGTCTCCTATTCCGACTCATATTTCTTTTCGTGTTATGAACAGATTGTAGTTTTGAAGTAGTTAGTTGTGTGCAAGAAGTGAGAGAATAATTACTGATATTAAATTTTAAATAAACTCAATTATTGACAATAAAAAAAGTGTTATTTTTCCTTCGGCACCTTCTCATAATTTCACAACAACCGAAATTATAAAAATATTCCGTATACATACTGTATGTATAAATAGCCAATTGCGTATACATACTGTATGTATAGATAGCCACATCCTTATTTAATAGTAGTGTCCAGTTAAGATCCCTGCAAAAGGAAGGCGCACGTATTGCAGCTCTTGCTTGGTTGCATGCAGTTCCTTGTACCCATCTACATGTGTGCAGATGTAGGGTATATTGTATAGGTGGTAGAATCTTCTCTTGTAAACTTTAAGTAATGGAAGGTATTTTGCATCATAAGTATTTCTGTGGTAATACGGAACAACGGCCTAAGTCATAAAACACGATTTTACAGGAGAGCAGAAATGGCGACCGTACAAAAAAAATGTGTATTATTTTTTGTATCTAATGAGTTCAACTTATCAGTTTAGTGTAATTTTTTTTGCATTAGTAATGTGAAATGTGAATACATGTTGACAATATGGTGTTATTATTATTTTAACATAATAATAAATTTTAACTAAACTACAAGAACTTAGGCCGTTTTTCTAAACGTAAATTTGAAGTAAAGTATTCGAGAAAATGACTTAAGCCCATGGTGTTATATAAAAATTTTACTTTGTTATTGATTTAAATCATTTTATTAAGCAATTTTTTTTATTAAAAAAGAAACTAACAAACATTAAATTGTATTTTTATATTATAGTCTGTTTTTTTTAAGAAACGAGTAGAAAATTTCTATTCCACGTAGTACGTGGATAACGTGAATGTTAACCACTGAAATTGGTTAAAATTAAATTTCAAGCAAGGTTGAACCAAAGTTGAACCCTATTCAAGGTTGAAATTAAATTTCAAGCAATTTCATTGGTTGAAATTGTCGAACCTAAGTCACTTGGGTCGTTTTACCAAATCAAACTTGTGATAATTTTTTCTGAATTGACTTAAAGCCAAATGACCAATACTGTATAACGCCTAAATTATTACGAAATTAATTAGACCAATTTTCTAGATCAATAAAGCGCAAAAAAACAAATTTTTTGACATATATATCTCAAAATGTAGAGACGGTCGGAGCATGGTGGTCGAATAAGTTGACTATGAACGCTAAATGCCCGGTTCGAATCCGGGTGAAGTAAGAACTTTATTCTGGCCGTCTCTCTGGTCCTCCAGGTTGGGGGTTCTACGTCGGGCTTGCTCCTCGTCTAGGTAAAAAATGTAAAATGCTAACAAACCAAACACCAATTCGCAAGGTTGGTAGTTGGGCTCGGATAACGTTGTAATGCGTTTCAAAAACCGATTATATCACATCACATCTCAAAATGTGAAAAAATTGACTTAGGCCGTTGTTCCGTATTGCCATAGTATTATCACTGATAAAAATAATATCCAGCAACAAAATATTTGTGGTATTTCTTGCCTGAAAATTGCACCAATTTCAATATTCATTGCACAAATCCATGCCACTTTTATCAGGTTCGAGGTAAACCATTAGGTTATTTAAAACGTACTTTATTGAAAAGTAGGGTAGACTGGGGGAATACCGGCCGTTGGGGTAATTTCCGCCGTCAAGTTTCTCCCGTCCTAATACAAATTTTGGAGAAGTTTACGTCTCTGCTCACTCATCTTAGAAAACCTAACGGTTAGTATCGTTTTGCCAGTGCTAGTGCAAACTGTGTACTTTTTATAGAGAATTTTCTGAAAAAGCACATGCTACTATAAGAAAGGTGCGTGTTCAAGGCTGGATATTTCAATAACGGCAAGTTGTAAAAATTGTTTGTGTGTAACAATGAACTATATTCTGTCTTTTTTCACTCAGTTTACTCAAACCTCACGTAAATTTAGGTATTTTTCAAATATGTGTTTGGTTTACATTACCGTTGGTGGTGCCACCATCACCAACAACCGTACGTCCAGAATGGAGTTTGAAATTATTCCGTGTGGTGGCATCTTGTTAATGTAAAACGCAAATTACCATAATCGTCTTCGTTTGCCCATTCGTTTCTTTGGTCTTATTTCTTTTTTAACTTGTAAGATCAGTTTTCTCCCATTATATTATTATTGTACTATTACCTTACATACCCCTTCCTCAGGACTGCTCTTCCAATTAATCTCAATTCTCGATTAACCCACCTATACCTCTTTTTCCAATTTTCCATTCAATCATTGCCATACTTTACAGTTTACGTTGAATAATATTATTTTTGGTCACCGTTGCGTAAAATTTTTGGCTTCATCGTGTTTCGCATTAGACACAAATGAAAAGAATACATATTATCAAATGCCTTGATAACTTTTTTACTTTTTCTGTGTAAACTTGACAACGTTGTAAGAAATTTACACACACATTTTGATGAACGTTTATCAGTTTCGTTTTATTTCTAAATTGACAAAATTTACTAAATTGTGTTAAGACGTTGTATGTTTATTGTTTTTGCTGTCTTTTCTGCAAAGATTTTCGTTACTCCGTTTATATGATAGGTATCTTATTATGTAATGTTTGGATAAAAAGTTATGAAGTTGCGGTGCTCGATTAAAAATATCGGTTAAGAACGAAAATTAAGATTATCATTTGAGTTTTGATAAATTTATTATAATACTCATGACTCATGAGTATGGACGAGATTATAATAAATCCAAAGAACGTCCCTCCAATTGGATCTACATTAGTTGATACTTTAGATATTGCTAATTTATTAAACATTAAAGAAATTTCCTCCAAATCTCATGTTATGCTTGACGTAACAAATTCAAGAATATTTTGTGAATTAACACCAGGAACAGATTTGAACGTGCCACCAGCAAATTGGTTATATCCTAGTGTCAACTTACCAAATCCTATAAACGTAAAACAAAAAAATGAGGAATCTGCAAGGTAAGCAAAAAAAGTTAAATAAAAGTTATCATTTATCAACAAGTAATATTTGCAAATAACTAAATCGACTCAGTGGGTTTCAGTTTCGTCGAAACCCAAATTTGGAGCCGTCTAGGACCAAAAACATTAACTCCTATCGATATAAATATTTTACAGAAAATTAAACTCGTATAGGATATTATTATAAAATATCACTAATCACTAAAAGTCATTGTCATTTTCTGTTTCATCAATGCATAAAAAATTAATAAAAATAATTTCTGTTGGATTCCAGCTTAAATTATCTTTCTTTTGTTACAGTTTTTATATTGCTAATATGTTTCCCGAATGCAATAATAAAGCCAAGATAGTAGCAGATGCTGAAGTTATTAAAAAACTTTTTAAAATTCCATATAATAAAGAATCCGTTAGCTTAATGGTGCGCAAAATTGGGAACATCTTACTGATAGATAACTTCGATATAGCGAATTTTTCGGGCAACCAAGAAATTACAGAAGAAAACAAGTTGAGTCAAATTGAAGAGTTTCTTACCAAATTGAAAGAATTGAATACTAATTTACGTCAAGCAAAAAATTCAAATAAAAAATTACGTCAACGAAATATGTTCTCAAAATTTTTATTCAGAAGTGTTGCAGATGACACAGTAGTAAAAAAAACACCTAATGATTTAACTTCGCCTGATTCGTTACCAGAGCATTCAGAGGAAGTCGGTCGAGTGCATAAATTTAGTCGGATAATTTATTGGACATTTGAGGACACCCAAATGCTAATTGGTACAAACTCATTGAACCAATATTTTTTGGGAAGTGGAGCTATCCGCAACGTTTCCTTGCATGTTTCCAATGATGGAAAACCATTAAATATAGCAAATGCAATAGATATTTGGTTAGAAAATCTCATGTGCGGTATAGCCGAAGCAGTTCTATGTGTTCATTTAGGTGGGATAGTACAGAATTACGAATACATTCAAACCCAAAATATACCTCGCTTACTGGGATCCCAATTTTCTCTAACTAAAATAAAAGCTTACGTTCAAGGAATTTTTTCCTTTCTGTTGAATCATGAATTTCAAAGAAGTCAAATATATTGGTTGTTGAAATGCAAAAATGATAAAGATTTAAAAATTTTCAATTTAAATATGTTGGAAGCAACCGATGGTCAAATTCAAATTATAAAAACTCCGTTTGATTTCGAATGTGGAAAATTGTTCTATAGATTTTGGCATAATCAGTATTATTCGAAAACTGAAATAGAAAGAATGGAATGGAGTAATACTATGTCATTGGAAGACAGCATTAGAACTCTAAATAGGAAGATTCATCCTGAAATTATTGCTACGGCGAATTATTTAATCCTCCATTTATCAGTTTCTTATGAGATATTCAAAACGGCTTTATTTGTAAAAAGTAAATTAGAGTTTCAAAATTGTAAGTTAAATTCTGTTGTAAGTATACTAGAGTGGTTTCAAAACCACCTCCTCATCAACTCTATTCATATTTTCCCATTCTTGCTTAATTGTTATGTTTAAATTAAAAAACTGATTTTCTATGTTATTTCTTTTTCATGTTCATCATGAGTTTATATTTATATTACTTAAAGCCATTCTGAATTGACACTAATTGAAATGTTGTACATTTTATAGATAAAAGACCACCCGAATCTATAACAAAACGTTGCTTTGATGCACTTAATAATATAAATGATGGTTTAAAATGTCTGCAATATTTTTGTGGGTCAACAAATACAGAAAGAAAAATATTGAAGGAAAATAGAAGATCCAATAATTCGTTCAAATTCAATTTTAAAGTTAAGAAAACCACAAAACAAGACGAAGTTATCTATATTAATATAAGATCCTTATTCCCAAAGAAAGAGTACCGAGTATTCGAAGCCTTACCAACTTGGCAAAATGTTAATGAAGATCGCGATTATTGGAAAAATTATTTAAAATTTCTTTTTTATCAAAAAGCTGAATTAGTTTTTGGCATTTTAGCCCAACAATATTTTTATTGTGATATGTTTGGATTATGTTTGAGCTCTCTGAATATGATGGTGCGTTCCAACAAAATCAAAATTAAAATTGACCCATCGTCGCATTCAATGGCAATCAATCCGGTGCTAATTATAGCGGGTGACTGTTGTCAATCATTTTGTGCTGTAAATATACCGGAAAACTCTATGGAATGTAGCAGTGATGATAATAATGTGAGAAAAATGGAATATATTATAATAATCGATGAGCAATATTATGAAATTGATACAAATATAAACTACGGTTTGCAACTGAATCTAACGAATTGCACCAAAATCGAAGTAATGGAAAAAGGTAATTATTATTATTCTGAATTCATCCAACTAGGAAATATTATAGTTTTAAATTTATAGCTATTGAGTTCTACAAAAAATCTTTAGAATATGAAGAAATGGACTTTATTAAGAAAAAATTGTTTGCTTCTAATTTGGCATTAGGCAAATTATATTCTGATGAATTAGATAAAGCAAGAAAACAAACTAATAGATTGCATTATTTTGAACAATCTGAGAAGTATATAAATCAAGCATGCGATGATAAAGCTCGTTCACCTCTGGATAAAGCATCTGCTCTATTTCATCGTGCAAAATTACATGACCTTTTATATAATATCTATCTGGACGAAATGATTACTGCTTATTCGGTAGAAAACCACTTATTTGTGCATTCCAAAATTATTTTGGTTTCTTTTAAAGAAGCATTACGAATTTTAAATACCTATAATGGAGATAAAGAAGATTACATAAAGCAATCAAAGTATTTTGGTAATTTTGTATGCTCTGTGACTACGACACTCAGATTTTGGAAAACTGATATCACTAGTCTAATTCCTGACAATTTACTTAGTTTGGTGAGACTAAAAGTTTTAAATCGGTATGATTGCATTATCTATCCTGTTTTAGATGTACAATTGTTTTGTATCAAATTTAATAGAAATATTCAAGGAATGCGTATTGTATCATCAACGATATAATGATTTCTTTTCATGCTTAACATGTGCGGTGATTAAATGGTGTATTGGTAGTTATTTTATCGAAATGGAGAAAATTGAAATAAGATTAAATGTAACTGACGATATTAGAGATCATTTGCATACAGCAATTACATTTTTTTCAAATTATTGTGTTTGGAGATTTTATGTTTTTGCATTACAAGACAAAAGTACTCATTTAGTGACTAAGGTTCTAAGGATAGGTAAATAAACATTGAGTATTTAATATTATAAAGTAGGTAGAGGTAATTTTATTCATAGTTGTTGAGACTGTATATTGTATTTAATTAGTAGTATCTACCTACTATATTTTAATAATTTACGAATTAAGGTAATACAATTAATATTGTATTTAAGCTTTCAAATGCGAATGCATTCTTCATCAGAAATTACATAACATTAATGAATTACATAAATTCGCATATGTATATATTTTTTACAGATCAATGCAATATTCCATTGTTCCAAAGGATAGAAAATATCAAAGATGTTTTAAAAATGTTTTGCCAAGCAGGTAGAGATTTTCAGAAAATCATAGATAGTGATTTTATAGATGCGTTTTTTCCTACAATAAATAATGCTGACGATGAATTGTTCAAAAATCAAGTTTTGAATTTTGAATTTCAAATTAAAAATTTGTTGAGCAGAGGTTTACAACTTACAACTTGTACAAAAGAAGAACAAGAAATTGATACATTTAAAAGTTGTTTAAGGATGTTTGAAGGTAATATAAATGGAGATCTGGATATTAGATTACTTTTAGCAGCTCTAATTTATAAACTTCAAGCTATGTGTAGTGCAATGAAGTTTGTTATAAATATATAAATATATTGTTATTTAATAATTGACAAAAACACTGTCAGTGTTAAATTAAAATTTTTGCTAATCTTGTTCAAATTTTTATTTGACTACTTCAATCTAACTATAATGTGATATAAAATAAAATCTTTATATTTTATCCGAGTTTTACTTACCTCTGTTTTCAAAGAACTTTCAACGAAGCATTTAAAACAGAAAAGGAGATATCCTCAGAAAAACTAATTTAGGGCTACATTTTTCAATTAGAAACAGAAATTACAAGTTAGAAACAATGAAAATCATACAAAAGCCGACCTCAACAGTATCTGGAAATACTGATGAAAAAATGGAAAATATACCTACCTACCTTACAAGTATAATTTTCTAATAGCAAAAGTTTCAATTTATTAGGTGGATAGGCAAACTTACAAAATAAGCGGAAAACGAAACGATTATTTTAAAATTTTATATCGCTTTTAAGGGGGGGATATAATATTGTAGCATGTAATTGTTTTCAAAATTTTGATTCATCTTTAACCCCTCCCCCCTAGCCTTCGCTTCTAATTCAAGTTCAAATCAATTATAACCACGAATTCCTACAATGACAGACATGTTCGATCTTGTTAGATCTCATCAGTGCCATATATTTGGGAATCTTAATTACAAAAAATTGATTGCATATTTTACCTTATTTAGACTTATCTTTTTAATCGAATAATCGTATTATAGCATTAAATTAGCACCAATAATTCGCTGAATACCTAGGATAATAAATTATATTATAAATCTTCATATTTCTTTTTTGATTATTTTCTCCATTTTAAATTTTTGCCTTAATCTGTATTATTGTTTGAACTTATATTTTGTTATTTAATGTTTCAATTTTTGTAAAATATTTTATCAGAGACTTGTGTAACTATACCGGGTGACACACCTTACACCCAAGCAGTGGCGGATTTAGCACTTGATAGGCCCCAAGCGCAAATCAATTTTTATGCCCTCTAAATATTTTCACTACCCCTATTCGCGATTTACATTAACAAAACGCCACCCCATGGATTAATTTCAAACCAACAATTGGACGTATAGTAAGATGCAATCTCCAGTGTGTTTACGGATATTTGGTATTTTATTTTGTTTAAATTGTTTGTTCTGCTTGTTTTATTAATGTAAATCGCGAATATCGTGATATTAATCGTATATTAATAAAACACCAACTCACGGAATAATTTCAAACTAAAAATTGGACGTAATTTGTTAGTTATGGTGGCGACGGTAACGTAAAGCGCGAATACCCTACTGTTTGCATTCTATGCTTACGTTTTTTATTCTGGTATGCACAATACAGGTGATTTAAAAAAGCTGAATTTTGAAGCCCCTTGATTTATGAGGCCCCATGTGCCTGTTTGGAAATCCGCCACTGCACCTAAGAGAAAAGTATTCTGATTTCCATTGTTTCGGATACGAATGAAAATGGTATCAATCGAACGAGATTGTATTTCCGCGTCTGTAGATATCTAACATTTGATATTTGACCCTTTAATTATTGTATTTAAACCAGTTTTGTAGTCTCTCAATTTTAAAAATTTAACTTGGATTTCCAACTTCAAAATTAAGAAGTAAATTTAAGATTTACATTTTTAATAATATGGCACAGCATTGACTTGTTCATAAGTTCCATTCTAAATGGATTATGTTCTTATTCTGCGTTACCATGGTTACCATATTTATATTATTTTAATTGGTGATTACTGATTATTACTAATCAGCATTAAGATCGGACAAAATTTGAAATTTTAGAGAATACGACACTAAAATAAAATTGTGTTACTAAAACCAAGACGAGGTGCGGTGTATCAGCGGGGGGGGGGAATAAAAATTTTAAGCATGTCCAATCAGGGTTCAGAATTATAATGTTGACCGTCTAGGGGCTACCTGATGCGTCGCCCTTATCTTTATCCATCACTTTTAATAATTTAATAAGGCTTCTCGTATCCATTTCTTCTCTAATTTTATTGAATTACCTGGCACTCAGTTATGTTTTTTCACAGTTTTCTGCAAAATAGGGACTTGCGCCAATGAATCACTTTATTAAAATTCCAATTAATTAAATTTGACTGCATACATAGGCCCCTTACCGATGGTAATCCGGAGGGTCTGGGGGGTACGGTGTACCCTCGAGTGCACGGTGTTCACTTTTCTGTAATGGTTCACAGTGGCTGGATGTATAAAATATCTGATTAACTGACCCGTTCAGAATCTGTGCGATTTGCGGAGAAAATGCTTCTTTTATTAAATAAATATCAAAAACCAACACTAACCTAAGGAACAACCCGATATATTTGAAAAAAGTTTAATCTTTTTCTGAATTAATATTATAAAATAAGGAAAAGGCCGGAATTTAAAAAAAAGTGGCTATTTCACTAAATAAATATCTAGCAGCACACTAACCGAAGCTCGAGGTTGCCTAAATTGAGATTCTACTCAAAAAATTCGTTCTCCTTCACAGAACGAATACATAAAATTAATATCTTTAATTTCTCCACAGTTTTCATAGGTCCATTTGCCGCAGTGAATACATTTTGGTCATTTCTCACCATGCTTGTGCTCGGAAAATCATTCAATGCATTCAGCATCACAACCTTCGGATTCGTCTGTAGAGGAATCAGCCAATGTAAAACTCTTGTCACTTTCTGTGTTTGAACTAGAAGCCAACTGGGGTCCGTCAAGTTGGACCCCCGACTTTGGAATTTTGAAATTTTTTTTACGTCATTTGGAAGTGCTCGCGAGGTGCTGGCGAGTGCTCTAATGTATTTTGAAAGTGCTGGGTCCGTTAACTTTTTATTAGCGTTTAACCATTTTCAGCCGGGCGGGGGCCAACATGACGCACACCCCCGACTTTGGAATTTTGAAATTTTGAAATTTTTTTTACGTCATTTGGAAGTGCTCGCGAAGTGCTGGCGAGTGCTCTAATGTATTTTGAAAGTGCTGGGTCCGTTAATTTTTTATTAAGAATTGAAATATCGGCTGTTGACAAAAACGTCAAGTTGTACCCCGCCAAATTAAATTTTGTCAAATATTAAAAATTTTTTACGTCATTTGGAAGTGCTCGCGAAGTGCTGGCGAGTGCTCTAATTTATTTAGAATGTGCTGAGTCCGTTAACTTTTTATTAAGATTTGAAATATCGAATTTTAAAAAAGCTCCGAGCAAGATACATTGAATTCCCAAATTCAAGATTATCGGATTAATTCAAGAATTAGTCCGAATTAATCTGATAATTAATTGGATACCAATTTAAAAAATTTACTAATGAGAGCACCCGTATCAGCAATTTTTTTCAAAAACTGCTAGTCCTAGAGAGTTGGGGTAAAAAAATTTATTACAAAAGCCATAATAAAGAATCTAATGGTGATATTATTATTTCTCGGAAAGGTCGTCATCCTGAGTAGTTTGCTCCAGAAACTCCAGAACTCCAGAATTTTAAATGGCACCATAGGTCGAAAAGGGTATCGTTAGAAAGATCTTTAAGAAATAAGCAAGTTTTGTAGGAAAAATTATTTTATTACTCCCACCTTTTTTAAGTAATATTCGATTGCATGTTATAGGTAAATGAGACCACCCGTATCATCATTTTTTTCAAAAAACCCCCAACCCAAAAAAAACTCTAAAAAGTAAAATAATAATTAAATCGATCTAACCGTCGCGTCGCGTCGTCGTGTCGGGGGACCGACGGGATTTACACAGAACGATTTGATATTGTTAATATTTGCTTAACGGCCCCCGACACGACGACGCGACGGTTAGATCGATTTAATTATTATTTTACTTTTTAGAGTTTTTTTTGGGTTGGGGGTTTTTTTAAATTTGTAATTTAATTTTTATTTATTGCTTTTTAAAGTTTATATATTACTCCTAAATAATTTTTATTTTTCGATGTTCAATATAATATATTAATTTTTACTCCACCCTGTAATAAAATAATTGTTTGAACCGTTTGAACTTTAAATTTTAAATGTAAATGTCAAATAGCCAATGTAGTGCATGCGCACTAGATGCGGCTTACTGGGAATTCCTCGTTTATGTGGGGTATAAAAAATTATATTCTTTCTTTTCTAATTTTCCGGCCAACTTTTTTAATTTTTCTCTCCGTAAGAACCATCCTTGGACTATGGAGAACATTAAAAAAAAAAAAATTAGCCAAATTGGTGAATCCGTTTGGGAGATACGTGTCCTCAAGCAAAGAGCGCACACACACACACACACACACCCTCACACACACGTTAAACTTATAACTCCCCTCTTTTTGGGTCGGGGGTTAAAAACGGTAGGTCGTAGAGAGTTGGGTCAAAAAAAATTTATTATAAAAGCCGTAATAAAGAATCGAATAATGATATTATTATTTCTCGGAAAGGGCGTCATCCCGAGTAGTTTGCTCCAGAAACTCCAGAACTCCAGAATTTTAAATGGCACCATAAGTCGAAAATGGTATCGTTGAAAAGACCTTGCAAAAATAAGCAAGTTTTGTAGGAAAAATTATTTTATTACTCCCTCCTCATTTCAGTAATATTCGATTACTTAAAAGGGGTGGGAGTAATAAAATAATTTTTCTCACAAAACTTGCTTATTTCTTAAAGATACTTTCAACAATACCACTTTCGATCTATTAAATTTAAAATTCTGGAGTTCTAGAGTTTCTGGAGCAAACTACTCGGGATGACGCCCTTTCCGAGAAATAATAATATCATTATTCGATTCTTTATTACGGCTTTTATAATAAATTTTTTTGACCCAACTCTCTACGACCTACCGTTTTTGAAAAAAAAGACTGATACGGGTAGTCTCATTCACCAATATGCAATCGAATATTACTGAAAAGGGGAGGGAGTAATAAAATAATTTTTCCTACAAAACTTGTTTATTTCTTAAAGATCTTTCTAACGATACCCTTTTCGACCTATGGTGCCATTTAAAATTCTGGAGTTCTGGAGTTTCTGGAGCAAACTACTCAGGATGACGACCTTTCCGAGAAATAATAATATCACCATTCGATTCCTTATTATGGCTTTTATAATAAATTTTTTTACCCCAACTCTCTAGGACTAGCAGTTTTTGAAAAAAATTGCTGATACGGGTGCTCTCATTAGTAAATTTTTTAAATTGGTATCCAATTAATTATCAGATTAATTCGGACTAATTCTTGAATTAATCCGATAATCTTGAATTTGGGAATTCAATGTATCTTGCTCGGAGCTTTTGTAAAATTCGATATTTCAAATCTTAATAAAAAGTTAACGGACTCAACACTTTCTAAATAAATTAGAGCACTAGCCAGCACTTCGCGAGCACTTCCAAATGGCGTAAAAAAATTTCAAAATTCCAAAGTCGGGGGTCCAACTTGACGGAGGCAGAAAACTGGCATTTTTTTCTTTTTTGTAACCTGATGTGGGAGATTGGTCTTGTTTTGAAACTGAAGATTTTTATAAAACTGAACTAGATTTCTTTACCATTTCCTTCGGCTCTCTCAAATTAAGCACCTATCTCAAATTTGAGTTTCCTCCTCTACCATTTCCTCAGGATTGCTCTTCTAATTAAATTCAATTCTCTTTATTAATCCACCTCTATCTCTTTTTCAAATTTTCTGTTCTGTTTTTGCCATACTTTAAAGTTTCCGTTGAATAATATTATTTTTTGGTTACCGCTAAGTAAATTTTTTGGTTTCCAATTCCTTTGCGTTACTCACAGATAAAAAGAATAATACATAAAACATAAGTATCAAAAATGCCTTAAACATTTTTACATTATTTGTGTAAACCTGACAACGTTGTAAGAAATTTTCAAGTACACATTTTGAGGAATTTTTATCAGTTTCGATTATGGTTTCGATTTATTTCTAAAATTGACAAAATTTAATAAATTGCGTTACGACATTATTTACTATTTTTGTGGTTTTTGTTAGCACGTTTATATTATTATGTATTATTTGGAAAAAAAATTGTGAAGTTGCGGTGCTCGATTAAAAATATTGGTTATCATTATCAACGAAAATTAAGATTTGAGTTTTAATAAATTTATTATTTTCTTATGAGTATGGCCGATGAAAAAGAAAAATTAGTTAAAAGTGTCGCAGATAAAGAAAACTTATCTGGACGAAGTGATGCGATGGAATATTTAAAAACAGGTGAAAAGCGTAAACGTGAGGTAACCAGTGAAGTTCAAAATACAGAAAGTGAAGAAAGCGTATATGGACGAAAGGATGAGATGGAATATTTAAACACAGGTGAAAAACGTAAACGTGATGTTAACAGCGAAGATCTTCCAATTACGAAATTACCAAATTTAGATATAATAAAACTCAAAAACATCCTTCCAGTTGGACCTACATTAGTTGATACTTTAGATGTTGATAATTTATTAAACGTTAACGAAATTTCCTCCAAATCTCATGTTATGCTTGACGTAACAAAGGGGAAAATATTTTGTTTGTTAACACCAGGAACAAATTTGAATAACCAGTTACCAAAAAATTGGTTATATTCCAGTGCCAAATTACCAAATCTCATAAGTGTAATACAAGAAAATGAGGATTTTGATGAGGAGAAGATGAGGATGAGAGGAAAATCTGCAAGGTAAGCACTAAAAGTTAAATAAAAGATATCGCAAAGTAATATTTTCAAATAACTAAATAACGTAATAGGTTTTAATTTCGTCTAAACATATCGATAGAAATATTTCACACAAGATGAAACCCATAGGGGATTTATCATAAAATATCTGCCCCCTAAAGTCATTGCCATTTTGTATTTTATCAATCGATAAAAAATTAATAAAATAACTTCAGCTGGCTTCCAGCTTATATTATCTTTCTTGTTACAGTTTTTATATTGCTAATATGTTTCCCGAATGCAATAATAAAGCCAGTATAGTAGCAGATGCCGACGCAATTAAAAAACTTATTAAAATTCCATATAATAAAGAATCCGTTAGCATAATGGTGCGCAAAATTGGAAACATCTTACTGATAGATAATTTCGACATAGCGAATTTTTCGGGCAACCAAGAAATTACAGAAGAAAACAAGTTGAGTCAAATTGAAGAGTTTATTACCAAATTAAAAGAATTGAATACTAATTTACGTAAAGAAAATAATACAGATAAAGAATTATGTCAACGAAATATGTCATCAAATTTGTTATTTCACAGTTTTATACGTGACACTGAAGCAAAAAATAATAAAACTGAAGAAACTTCGGCCGATTCGTTACTCGACCATTCAGAGGAAGCCTGTCCAGTGCATAGATTTGGTCGGATAATTTATTGGACATTTGAGGGAACCCAAATGCTAATTGGTACAAACACATCGGACCAATACATTATTGAAAATGGAGCTTCCCGCAACGTTTCCTTGCATGTTTCCAATGCAGGAAAACCATTAGAAATAACAAATGCAATAGATATTTGGTTAGATAATCTTTTGTGCTATATACCCGAAGCAATTATATGTTTTCAGTTAAATGGGATAGTAAAGCATTACGAATACATTCAAACACAAAATATACCTCACTTAGTGGGATCCAAATTTTCTGTAACTAAAATAAAAGCTTCCGCTAAAAGAATTTTTTCCTTTCTGTTGAATCAAGAGTTTCAAAGAAGTCAAATATATTGGCTGTTGAAATGTAAAGATGAAAATGATTTAAAAATTTTCAATTTAAATATGTTGGAAACAACTGAAGGTCAAATTCAAATTATCAAAACTCCGTTTGAGTTCGAATGTAGAAAATTGTTGCGTAGATTTGGGCATAATCAGAATTATTCGAACACCGCAATAGAAAGAAAGGAACGGAATAATGATGTGTTAACGGAAGTCAGTACTGGAACTGAAAATGGGAAAATTCATCCTGAAATTATTGTTATGTCAAATTATTTTATCGTCCATTTATCATTTTCTTATGAGATATTCAAATCGCCTTTATTTCAAAAAAGTAAAGTAGAGTTGCAGAAATGTAAGTGAAATTTTTGTTTATGTAAGTAGGTATACTAGAGTGGTTTCAATACCACCTCCTCACTAACTCTGTTCACATTTTCCCATCTTTGATTAATTCTTTTGTTTCGATTAAAAACTGAGTTTCTACAGTTGTAATCACGAATAATGAAGCTTACGTCACAACCATCTGAATTAAGTACCGACAACCTTTTTTTTAAAATTAATTATAGTAACATAGGTGAAACAAAGACACACTATATTAAATTATTCTTAAATGTCTGATTTTAGAAATCTTGTACGTCGAAAATGTTGACACCTTAGTTTGGTTTGTAGGTTATATTTCCATTTCATTAGAGCAGAGTTTCTCAAACTTTTTGAAAAAATTATTTTTGATTGGTATGAACGAGAAAAACTGTTAAAGCGTATTTTCGCGAGGATCCCGGTTAGTACCGCTCGGTTACTTTTGGTCAACTTTGGTCAGTCCCCCACCACAATTTCTAATTTAACATAACCTCAAATCCTCGTCTTTAGAACGTTTAGAACCACTTCCAACTTTAAAATTTAAATTGTGGCGCACATTTGTACTAGCAAAGCAACCGCAAAAAGTAACCACTGATTTTAAGCGGTCGTCTTTGATTAACTTTGGTTGGGTAACTTTTTAACCAAAAACTACCTCCCCTCTAACCGTTCGTCGCGAAAATGACACCGGTTAGTTTTGGTCACTTTTGGTTAACTTTTATGCCTCGCGAAAATACGCCTGATATTACGGTGCCAGACTTAATTATTCAATTAAATGATGATAACGATTCTGACATTGGCATTGAAAGTGATTAAAGGGACAAAACCGCCGATGTGGTAAATTTGAAAACAACAGCGAGTGTTTTACAAACGTATCCGTTTCTCGAATCCCACCCTCCAAACCTGTCTGTCAGTCCAATCATTGTCTTGAAGTCCTCTATCCTTCATTGCCTACTAAATCTCCTGTTCCCATGTTTTAGCAGGTTTTCCTAGTTTCCTTCCAAAATGTGACGTCCATTATTCCCATATCCTTTTCGGTCACCTATCGTTCATTGTTTGAACGTGTCCAAACCACCTCAGTCTTTTAACATCCACTGTATCCATTATTACCTATTAACATGGTCCATTATGGATACACCACAACTCCGTCTTAAGAAATCCATTTCCAAGGCTCTCAGCTTGCTTTAGTTCCCCGTGCTCACGTTGCATTTTTAACTTTCCTTTTTTTCTGCATTTTATGTTTAGTTGCGTTAATTACTTTATTTAACTTGGTTTTTAATAATTAATATTAACATAATATAACTATAGATATAACTACTAGTTTAATAAAAATATACTTCTTTTGCTTTTGTTATTTCATTTTAAAAACTACAAGTTTTTATGAATTTTTATCTTTAGGATCTTAAGTTGTATCACCATTCACCACACTTGGATCGCTCTAGTTAATTAATTGAAAAATATAAATAATGTAATTTTATAGTAATTAAAATTACAATAGTTAAAAATTAAAAAAAATTTGAAGACTTGCAATGCTTGGATATTGACTGTTTGAATTTGCCGCTTATATTATTATGATTTAAATTTATTATATTCACATTATATCCAACACTTATTTGACTCACAATTTTCGTCTTATTTCATACAAATGCCATTCGTGACGTAAGTTTCATTATTCGTGCCAACAACTGTATGTTATAATATTGAAAATTGCCTACCCGGCATAGGTATATTTGCTAATTTATTTCACAATGCCAATTTATTTCACAATGACCGTAAGCGATAAGACATAAGTCTTACAAGAATAAGTTCTTCCTGTTCTAAAAATTGAAATTGTAGGTTTAGTTCATCTGGGGTATCCTAGAGGGCTATGGAAAGCAAATTATAAATCAAATTAAAGTGTAACATTATTTTCAATTTTAAAAACAATTTGGCATAAAATAAGTCTTAACGCTTACGTTACGTATTATTATTATTATCATTGTTATTTCAATACTTTACAGGTAAGGATGAACCCGAATCTGTGACAAAACGTTGCTTTGATGCACTCAAGAATATAAATGATGGTTTAAAATGTCTACAATATTCTTGTGAGTCAACTTATACAAAACGAAAAATACTGAAGGGAAGTAGACACTCCAATAACTCTTTCAAATTTAAATTTAAGAAAATTACAAAAGAAGACGAAGTTATCAATATAAGTTCCTTATTTCCAAAGAAAGACTATCAAGTATCGGAAGAATTACCAACTTGGCAAAATATTAATGAGGATCGCGATTATTGGCAAAGCTATTTAAAATTTCTTTTTTATCAAAAAGCTGAATTGGTTTTTGGCGTTTTAGCCCAACAATATTTTTATAGTGATATGTTTGGATTATGTTTGCGCTCTCTGAATATGATGGTGCGTTCCAACAAGATCAAAATTAAAATTGACCCATCGTCGCATTTAGTACCAATCCTCCCCGTGTTAATTTTAGCGGGTGACTGTTGTCAATCATTTTCTACTGGAAATGTACCGGAAAACTCTATGGCATGTAGCAGTGATGATAATAATGTAGGAAAAATGGAAAATATTTTATTAACCGATGAGAAATATTATGAAATTGATAGTACAAATATAAACTACGGTTTGCGACTGAATCTAACGAATTGCACCAAAGTGGAACTAATTGAAAAAGGTAATTATTATTATTCTGAATTCATTAACAAGAAAATTTATTATAGTTTGATTTTAATGGAATTGTAGGTACGACATTTACACAATATTATGTAATTGTTTTTTTAACTTCAAATAATCTTCCAATTTCACATTGCCAATTCCACCGTTTGAAATTCCAATGTTTTTGATACTAACGAGCAAGAGTGAATTAGGTAAAGATATTTAAATAATATAAACATCAATTTCTTATGAAAAGATTTACATAAATCTTTATAATCCACTCTTGAGCGTCAAAATTAAAATACAAATTGCATAATATTGTCTACTCTGTACTGTCTCTCCAAAAACACAAAAACATGAAAAATACTACACTTTTCATCTAACAAGGAAATACATAATATTATAGTTTTAAATTTACAGCTATTGAGTTCTACAAAAAATCTTTAAAATATCAAGAAATGCATTTTGTTAGGAAAAGATTATTTGATTCCAATTTGGCATTATGCAAATTATATTCTGATAAAACAGTTGAAGCAAGAAAACAACCCAATAGATTGCAATATTTTGAACAATCTGAGAAGTATATAAATCAAGCATGCGATGATACAGCTCGTTCACCACTGGATCGAGCATCTGCGCTATTTCATCGTGCAGAATTATATGACCTGTTATATAATATTTATATAGACGAAATGATTGCTTCTTCGGTAGAAAAAAATTTATTAGTGCCATTAAAAAAAAATTTGGATTCTTTTAAAGATGCAGTGCAAATTTTACTTACCTATAAGGGAAATAATAATGATTGTGCAGATGAATTAGAAAAGTATATCGGTAATTTTATAGATTTTATTGATAAAACACTCGCATCTTTGAGAAGATTTGGTAATACTAAAATTCCTGAAAATCTACGTAATTCGGTGAGGCTAAAAGTTTTAAATCTGTACGATTGCATTATTTATCCTGTTTTAGATGTACGATTGTTTTGTACCAGGTTTAGAAGAAATATTAAAGGTTTTCAAATTGATGCGTCAACGAGTTATAAATTTTTCATTGTATGACGCAGGATGTGCGATGATGCAATGGTATATTGGTCAGTCCTTGATCGAAATGGAGAAAATTAGAATTAGATTAAGTGTAACTAATTATATTAGAGATAGTTTACATGATGCAACTGCAAGTTTTTCAAATTTATCTTATTTTAAATGTTATATTTTGGCTTTAACTGATCATAGTACTTATTTAGTGGATCAAGTTCTAAACAGAGGTAAATATACATTTATTATTTAATATTTTAAAGTATCTACTACGAACTTGCATTTCAATGCAAATATCCAAGCAGGTAAGCCGGTTTCGGCAACCAGCGTTTACTCTGTACGTAGCCTCTGTATTGTTGCATGTTCCGACTTCATAAATCACACCAACATTTTTTCGTATGGCCAATATCCCTCTTCCCTTTTGAACTTCTTTACCTTTCTCTATTCTATCAAGATATTATTCTATATTGGTTAGTTACCATCACTAATCATTACAATATAATACCAACGTAATAATAAGATAAAAATATATTTTAGTATGTACTTGAATCAATAATTAATGTGTTAGCCGCCTCGTACAGTAAATTTAATGCACACTAACATTAAGAACAATGGTTTATTTTTAAACTGACAGACAACGTGTTAAATAACTATTTTCTTCACATTTTATATTAAATATGTATATCCTTTTGGAAAACAAAATATTGTAGTTAATTTTGCTTATATTTTTTAAGATGAGTTTGATGATCCATTGGAAAGGATACGAAATATCAAGGATATTTTAAAAATGTTTTGTCAAGCAGATGCACATTTTCAGAAATTGATAGATACTGATTTTAAAGATAAATTGTATCCTAGACTAAATATTGCTGACAATAAATTATCAAAAACATTAATACACAAATTCCAAACTCAAATTCAAAATTTATTGAGCAAATGTGTAGAACTTATTAGACCATATACAGAAAAAGAAAAAGAATTGAATACATTTAAACATTGTTTACGTATATTTGAAGATGATATAAAAGAAGATATGGATATTAGATCATTTTTACCGGTCCTAATTCATAAACTTAAAACTCTGTATATTGTAATAAAGTTTGATATTGTAAATATATAGATAGTAAATTAATTATTGACAAAAACTTTTATACTTCCATATTTTTATTTTAAAATTTATGAAGACTGATATGATATACTTAATTGTTAAAAATTTAAATATTAAAAATTGTGAGTACTTCTTAGTTAAACTTTATCCTGTTTTACTTATAATTTACTTTTATGAACTCAAATACTCTTGTAGAAGTTATATTCTTACGACTTTTAATTGACAAAAGCACCGCCGGTGTTAAATTAAAATTGTTGCTAATATTCTTTACTTTTTATTTGACCACTTCAATCTAATAATTAATGTGATACAAAATAAAATCTTTATATTTTATTCGACTTTTACTTACCTCTGTTTTCAAAGAACTTTCAACGTAGCATTTAAAACAGAAAGGAGATCTCCTCAAAAAACTTAAAAAAAACTACTCTATAGTCTGTTTTTTTTAAGAAACGAGTAAAAATTTTCTATTCCACGTGGATAACGTGAATGTTAACCAATGAAATTGGTTGAAATTAAATTTCAAGCAAGGTTGAACCCTATTCAAGGTTGAAATTAAATTTCAACCAATTTCATTGGTTAACATTCAAGTTATCCACGTGGTATAGAAATTTTTTACTCGTTTCTTTAAAAAAATAGACTATTATAGGGCTACATTTTTCAAATAAGAGACGGTCGGAGGATGGTGGTCGAATAAGTTGACTATGAACGCTAAATGCCCGGTTCGAATCCGGGTGAAGTAAGAACTTTATTCTGGCCGTCTCTCTGGTCCTCCAGGTTGGGGGTTCTACGTCGGGCTTGCTCCTCGTCTAGGTAAAAAATGTAAAATGCTAACAAACCAAACACCAATTCGCAAGGTTGGTAGTTGGGCTCGGATAACGTTGTAATGCGTTTCAAAAAACCGATTATATCATCATTTTTCAAATACATAATGGCTAAAATCCAACACTAATAAGGGGGAGACTGGAACCTTTGAATAACAGTGCGTCTTTTACTAAATAAATATCAAAAACCAACACTAACCTAAGCAAGAGATCGGAATCATTGAATAACAGTGCGTCTTTTACTAGATAAATATCAAACAGGCACACTAACTTAAGCTCGAGACCGGATATCTTGAAAAAATTCTTTAAGCTAAGTAATATTGTCACATCAAGAAAGTGTGATTATTAGAAAATAACTATAAAATTATCAGAAGTTTAAAATAAAGCTCCTAATACATAATTATAAAGGTTCTGAGTTAATTATTTTACCCATTTCTCAGCTTTCACAAAAACGTTACCATTCTGACCTTTGTCACCTGAATGACGTTTTTCTTTTAACCGCCTATCCTAAAATCATAAATCATTCTTTTAAATTTCATTTTGGTTTCAGTTATGACTGCGGTTTCTATTACCTTTTACTTTTTCATTGTGTAATTTAATTCCGAGACGGATTATATTCCATGTTGCTGCATTAATTTTTACTTTGATTCACATAATCTTGTGCATTGTACGATTAGGTCGTTTTCTATTCAATCCATTCGGCTGTATCCGATACTGTATCTTATGAAGTTTAAGATTAATTTAGGGTTTTCCTAGTATAGATTACCAATTTATAATTAGGTGAGTTAAGTGATGGGACTGCCATCTTGAAGTTTGAGCTAAGGCGCCTACATTCAATTTTAAGATCGACTTAACCTCCAGCCCACGTTTTGAGTTCGTCCTAACTCGGGTCAATCTATACCGTCAAGTGGGCTTAACCTTAGGTTACTTAAGTGTTTAACCCTACATCACTAAACATATTTTCGAGTTACACTATCACTAAACTTTCGTCTCACAGACGAATCTCACAATCAAATTAGTTTGGTTTTACTAATAAATTAATAATTAGATAATAATCTATTAAAATGCTATAACAATATACCTGTAAAGATTATATTTTTATAACTTGCATTATGTCATAAACACGTGATCATACAAAGTTACAGCTCCACGAAGCTTAGAAATGACGCGGCAAATATGCCAACTAATTTGATAAAAATTTGAATGAACCAATGAACGTTGAGTTATTTCTCAAGTACATTCTGTTGTAAAAGTAACAAATCATTGCGTGTGTTTACATTTGTCGTGGTTTTTTGTGTTATTCGGTTTCGTGTTATTTTATAATTTACCGTATGATGGGGCAACATTGGCCCTTTAAGGACAACATTGGCCCACCTGACAAAAAATGTTTGTAGTATAGAGATCGTAAATGCAACGATAATTTTTTAAGTTTTGCGTCAGCAGATAGGAGAAGACCGTAAAAATGCGGGGAACCACAAATTGGAACAGTACTTTCTGTCTGCTTTCTTGTGTAGGTAGTGAAATCGTCAATCGAGTTACTCATCGGTAATCGACGCGTGGCAACTTCTTCCTCAAACGCAATTTTTAAAATTAGGAACAACACAGTAAGCATTAATATCTTATTTTAAGTTAGTAATTAAGTGATTTATCAAGATTTTTCAATTTAATTATTATCCGGTGGTCTGTGACGAGTGAATAACCAAGATAAGGCAACATTGGCCCAGATATTGGGGCAACATTGGCCCAAGCTAAAATCAATTTAAATTCTGATAAAGAAAGTGAGACATATTCTGATTTGGAAGAAGTGATAGAAGTGATAGAAGTGGTCCAAGAAAACACGAAATTGAGGATAAATCCCAATGAATTAATCATTGGCGGCTTTGTTGTGGTTTTGTTTAACGAAAATAAATACCCTGGCAAAGTTATTGATTGGTATTTCAGAACAAGGGCCAACAGTTGACTGTCTAGAGAAGAGCCTGAAATTTTGAAGGTGGCCCAAAAAAAAGATGCTATCAGTTACAGCTGGGATGATGTTATTGACAAAATACCAGAACCAGAACCCATAATGGTTTCCAAGAGAAATCAATATAATGTCCCGGAGCTCGATAATTATGTTTGAGCTCCAGTTATTTTTTGGGAAAAAAATAGAAAAATTATATAGGAAGAAGAGTTTACGTTTAAATTAAAAATATTTGTTTTGTATAGGGTGTTTTTTTAGCTGCATGAGAACTTTCAATAGGGATAACAATTGAATCAAGATTGCTATGGAAACAGTTTTTTGATATTTGTGTTTAGCAAGGTTTGGCATTTGATAATGCATAGATTGACCATTGAACAATGCTACCAGATTGGGCTCACAACCAATTGGAAGTGGATCCATTTTTTTTACCGTAAAATTTTGTTCAGTGACGAGACACATTTCTGGTTAAATGGGTATGTGAACAAACAAAATTGCCGTATATGGAGTGAGACCAATCCGGGACATTATCTTGAGACTCCATTGCATCCATTAAAATTGACTGTTTGGTGTGGAATACACGCCAACGGCATCATTGGTCCATATGTCTTTCGAAATGAGGAAGGAGCTACCGTTACGGTGAATGGTGTGAGATATCGACACATGCTCAATACATTTTTGTTTCCAAAACTTCAAGAGCTAAACATTGACAACTTATGGTTCCAACAGGATGGTGCTACGTGCCACACAGCCAACGAAACCATCAATTTATTGAAAGGACAATTTGGTGACAACATTATTTCAAAACGTGGTCCTATCAATTGGCCTCCAAGATCGTGTGATTTGACACCTCCAGATTATTTTCTGTGGGGGTATGTTAAATCCATGGTTTATGCTAACAAACCAACAACTCTAGAAGCATTGGAGGCTAATATTCAGCAAGCCATTTATGAAATAAAGCCAGAAATATTGGAAAAAGTGGTCAAAAATTGGACTGAACGGATGCGCTTCGTAACCATTAGTCGTAGTGGTCACATGCCGGAAGTCATGTTCAAATCATAAATGCCTTTAACTGTACTTTCATAAAAAAATTATAACCAAAACATTCCGTCAGGTTTTTAATGTTTTATTTCATTTTGAAGTTCTCATGCAGCTAAAAAAACACCCTATACTATTGTTTTAAAAAACTAGGTACCTATTTAGCATATTAGTTTTAAATAAATATTAGTATTTCTAAAGTTTCCTTTAAAATTCAGTTTGCTTGACCTTTTTCTCTATGTTTTTCTTACTAGTTAATCACATAAAACTATTTTTTTAATTACCTACACCTACAGGGTCTAGTTGTTTATAAAATCAACTTTTAGCTTTTATTTTAGACTATCTTTAACACAAGCCCCGAAAAACATGTTTGGCAGTGGCGGATTTAGCACTTCAGAGGCCCGAGGCGCAATTCAATTTTGAGGCCCCTTCTAAATATTTTCACTACTCATCAGTTGTCATCTTATATTAGTTAATTTTGATAAGTCCAAAGAAGGACGAAACGGACGTCTGTCATGATATTTTCATTCATTTTACATTCAATTTTAATTTTTATTTATCCTTAACTTGAATATAAAATAATACAAATTACAATTTAGTAACTATAATTAAATATTCTTACGAGTTAATAATACACATAAATATAAATTTATATTAGTTAATTTTCAATGTGTTTTCCCTATGTCACACTTTTTGGACCACCTGTATACGGTTTGTTTCGTTTTTCATCGTTTCCATCGGTTTTCTCAGGTTCACATTCTGGTTTATCTTGCTCATCAATTTTGTTGAATGCACTATCTGCATCAGCTCGTTCACCTGTTCTTTCGGGTTCATTTTCATGTTTAGTTCGTTTTTCTGAACAAATTATAAATTTATCCAGCGAATTTTTTTGCCGTTCTACATAATCATCTTTTTCTCATAGTCTTTGGCGTTTCAAAGCTCCTGATGCAAATTTTCATTTTGTGGACATGTTTAAAGGTTTAATCACATATATTAGTAAATCACAAGTGGGTACTGTTACTTTACTTTCAGTAATAAAGACTGTCCCACAAAAAAACGAACCACTTTTAGGTATACGATTTTAGATCAAATTACATGAAATTCTTAGAAATTTTATTAATTTTGGGTTCCATAGGTTTCCAAGATTACACAATTTTATTTGTTTTCGAGTGTTCATTGGTGTTAATAGTTATGGAAAATCAACCAGGAGTAAAAGGATTATTTCCGAGCATGTTAAGAATCCTGAATTGTCGCAAAGGCAATTAGCAAAACCCGATTTTAAACAATTACCAGGTCAAGAATTTTACGTCGCAGTAGGTAAAAGCCAGGTAGAAGAAAGGTACAAAAAAAAATTTCAAAATTTCCCAACAAGTACCTTATTTGGCAAGCATTTTGTACCTGCGGATTAAAATCGATAGAATTTGTAACAATGGGGTCTATAAATACGGAAATTTATTTAAATGAATGCATCAAGAAATGGTTATTACCCTTTCTGGCATCACAAAACACCCCACCATTGTTCTGGCCCGCTTTGGCAACCTGTTCATCAGATTAATCATCAAATTAATATGAGAGCAACATCTATGAAATTATGAAGTACGCTGTGATAATATTAATTATTATTATCATAAAAATAAAATTATTTTATTTTATTGTGAGAGCTGAAATTTGAGGCCCCCTAGATTTATGAGGCCCGAGGCGCGCGCCTCATGCGCCTGTTAGGAAATCCGCCACTGATGTTTGGGCTAAAGTTACCCCATGTCAAGGTAACTTTGGCCCACTTCAAAAACAATTTTTTCTTCGCAATAATTGTGACATGAAAAAAATTAATTAAACTTTAAAACATATAGATATACCCCTAGCAATAGATTAAAAAATATTAAATGGTTTGTATAGTTGGTGCTATATAATTTATTACTAAATATTTCAAATAATTTATATAAAATTGGGCCAATGTTACCCCATTCGACGGTATTCCAAAAGTGCTTTATTTAATATTTGCGGTGACATTTTTTACGTATTTCGTGACTGCAATTTGACAAAATAATTTATGGATTTTAAATATTCGCGCCGAGAAACTTCTTCATTTGAGTGTACATTTTTAATTTTAGCAGCGCCTGACACGCCCCTAAAGTCGGTTCTAACGTTGGTGGAGCTGTAATTAAATTATTTGCTATAAAACAGTTGGTATTCAAATTTTATGACAGCAAAAATATTCAAATTTCTCATGGCGTACTATTTTCACAATGAACATAAAATGTTCACAGTCCCGAGTAATATTCTTTATTGAGCCACCAGAGGGTAGAAGGAGGAATGCACATAGCGAATATGATTTCTAATTTAATTTGTCTACCTAACTGTCTAACATTAATGTGATATAAAACAAAACCATTATATTATACCTAATGATTGAGATTGAGATAATGGTGGAGAACAAAAGTAGTCCCTCACGGAAGGTCGGGTTCAAACTCGAAATTAAAGACTCGGGTGAATAGAGCTGATTTAATGAAATTTTGCAAATACAAAGTATTCAATCCTTGTTTTATGATAATAATTTTGTCACTTGGCCGTTTGTGTAATAGTGTAAAACTGTTACGGACTACAATTACATTTACCGTCAATTTGATACCTAAATTGAGGTTCGAGAACTTCGCGTAAAAGAAAATGTGTCAAAATTCAAATTAATGTCATACAATAAAAATGTTTAAATACAAAATACAGACGAACCCATTTATGCACACTGCTTGAAACTACCGGACAAGTTGCTCTGGTTTCGTTAATAGGTGTGACGTCATACAATATTCACAACAGGTCTTGACAGACGCGCAGTTTTCTCGTGCTTTTGAACGTCGGATTCTGCTAAATTCAACCAAAGTTTTCTTATTTCTGATTGGTAATCAATCGTCCACGGATTATTCGCTGTCTATTCCATACGAATTTAAAACGCAAATTTACCAAATTCGTAGCCTCGGGTAAGTTTTACACTTAGCACCAGGGCCGCCGCGCCTATTGTTCACAGTGTACAAAACACACGGGCGCGGGCGGCCAAAATTAGAGGCGACCAAAATCCCAAAAATAGGGGTAATTTACTTTACGGCATGGAATATTTAAGTAGTAGAAATGTAGGAAATTGTATTAAAAATCCGAAAAAAATCGGCTACAAGGGCGGCCAAATTAAACTTTGCACACGGGCGGAAGTACCCCTAGCGGCGTCCTGATTAGCACATCCCCCGTTTGGTCAATTATCACCTTAATATAAATAACCCGAGTTTTATGAAAACATTTAAAAACTGTTGAGCAAAGGTATGGAAGTTATTCAAACTGATAACCTAAGTAATAGCAAAATCAGTATTAATTTGAAGAATTTGATACATTTGAACGTAAGTCATTTTTAACCACCCTATCTTTTGCATTTATAGGTATGGGTAGGTACATGATGTTTGCTAAAACATAATCAAAGACAAAAACTTTTGTATTTGCTATTTTATTCATGAACTTGATGAAGACTGATGACATACTCGTAATTATAATCCAGTGACTAACTTATCTTCCTAACTGTCGAATTAATGTGATATGAAATAAAACATTTATATTTTGAACAGTTTTTTTTTTAACAACTTTATTTGGGACTTCGTCAGAACCAGATGATTCCCTCTCATGTTATTACTTGCTTTTCTTCTAAAATTGTGTATATTGCCAAAATCGTCTTCGTTTCCCATTCATTTTTCATCTTATTTTTTGTTTAAACTTTTTAGATCAGTTTTCTCCCTTTAGATTACTTTTGTAGGTATGTCTTACACACCCAATTAAACTCAATTCTTTACTCGTCTACATCTTATTCCAATTTTCAGTTTTATTTTTGACATCCTTTACAGTTTCCGTTGAATAATATTATTTTTGGTCACCGATGAGTAAAATTTTTGGATTCGTTTTGTTTCGCGTAACTCACAGATGTAAGAAATATTATAGTATTATTATCAAATGCCTTCAAACTTTTTACATTTTCTGTGTAAATTTGGCAACATTGGAACAAATTTCCAAAGTACTACACACACATTTTGACGAATTTTTATCAGTTTCGTTTTATTTCTAAATTAACAAAATTTAATAAATTGTGTTACGACGCGACGTTGTGTTTTCTATTTTAGCTGTCTTTCTGTAAAGATTTTCGTTACTCCGTTTATATTACGATAGATATATTATTTATTTTATACTGTTTGGATAAAAATTGTGAAGTTTTTGTGCTCGATTAAAAATATTGGTTATCATTATTAACATCGAAAATTAAGATTACCATTTGAGTTTTATTAATTTATTATTGACTTATGAGTATGGGCGATATAATGGAACTTCAATACATCCCTCCAATTGGACCTATATTAGTTGACACTTTAGATATTGATACTTTATTAAATGTTAAGGAATATTCCACCGAATCTCAGGTTATATTTGACGTAACAAATTCAATAACATTTTGTGAATTAACACAAGGAACAAATTTGAACAAACCACCAAGAAATTGGTTAAACCCCAGCGTCAACATACCAAGTCCTTTAGATATTAAACAAAAAGATGAAGAATCTACAAGGTAAGCAAAAAATTAAATAGAATATATCAACAAGTAATATTTGCAAATAACTAAATTAACGCAGTGGGTTTCAGTTTCGTCTAAACCTAATTTTAATGCATAAAATATAAATAAAAATAAATTCTGTTGGATTCCAAGTTAAATTATCTTTCTTGTTACAGTTTTTATATTGCTAATATGTTTCCCGAATGCAATAATAAAGCCAAGATAGTAGCAGATGCTGAAGTTATTAAACAGCTTTTAAAAATTCCATATAGTAAAAAATCCGTTAGCTTAATGGTGCGCAAAATTGGGAACATCTTACTTATAGATAATTTCGACATAGAGAATTTTTCGGGCAACGAAGAAACTACGGAAGAAAACAAATTGAGTCAAATTGAAGAGTTTATTACCAAATTAAAAGAATTGAATACTAATTTAAGTGAAACAAATCATTCAAGTAAAAACTTACGTCAACGAAATATGTTCTCAAAATTTTTATTCGGCAGTGTTGTGGATGAGATTGATGTAATTGAGACTGATGAAAATGATACTGTTGTAAAAGTAACTGCTGTATATAACACTGTTGAAGATGACGATGACATTGATGTAAATGACACTGTTGTAAACGAAGCATCTGCTGATTTAACTTCCAAAGATTCGTTACCCAAACCCCCCAAGAAAGAAAAAAAAGAAGAAAAGAAAGCAAGTCCAAAATTTGGTCGGATAATTTATTGGAAATTTGAAGAAATCCAAATGCTAATTGGTACAAACACATTGAAGCAATTATATCAGGAAAATGAAGCTATTCGCTGCGTTTCCTTGCATCTTTCCAATGAAGGAAAGCCATTGAAAATAGAAAATGCAGTAGATATGTGGTTAGATAATCTTATGTGCGATATACCCGAAGCAGTTATATGTTCTCAGTTAGCAGGGATAGTAAAGGATTACAAATACGTTCAAACCCCAGATATACCTCACATAATGGGATCCCAATTTGCTCTAACTAAAATGAAATCTTCCGTTAAAAGAATTTTTTCCTTTTTGTCGAATCAACAATTTCAAAGAAATCAAATATATTGGTTGTTGAAATGTAAAAATGCTAATGATTTAAAAATTTTCAATTTAAATATGTTGGAATCAACCGATGGTCAAATCCAAATTATAAAAACTCCGTTTGATTTCGAATGTGGAAAATTGTTTTATAGATTTGGGCATTATCAGTATTATTCGAATACTCAAATAGAAAGAAATGAATGGAGTATTACCATGTTATTGCAAGACAGTATTAGAAGTCTAAACAGGAATCTTCATCCTGAAATTATTGCTACGGCAAATTATTTAATCGTCCATTTATCATTTTCTTATGATAATATATTTAAAACGACTTTATTTGTAAATAGTAAAGTAGAGTTTCAAAATTGTAAGTTAAATTTTGTTTATGTTAGTATTCTAGAATGGTTTCAAACCACCTCTTCACTGACTCTGTTCACATTTTCCCATTCTTGCTTAATTTTTTTGTTTCAATTAAAATACAGATTTTCTATGTCATATAAATATTTCTATATTCGAGTTCATGATGGCCCACCTGGTATATATTTGCTAAGTAGTTATTCGCTATGACCGTAAGCGTTAAGACATAAGACCGCAGGTCCTTACCCTTATGTTATTTATTACTAACAGTCATTTTGCAAGGATACTAATATTGAAATGTTGTGAATTCTACAGGTAAAAAGGAATCTGTGGCAAATCGTTGCTTTGATGCACTCAACAATATAAGTGATGGATTAAGATGTCTGGAATATTTTTCAACAAATACAGAAGGAACAATACCGAAGCAAAATAGAAATCCTCAATATTCTTTCGACTTTAATTTTAAACTTAAGAAAATGAAAAAACAAGACGAAGATGTCCATATTAATATAAGTTCCTTGTTTCCAAAGAAAGAGTATCAAATATTGGAAGCATTTCCAGATTGGCAAAATATGAATGAAGATCGAGATTATTGGAAAAATTATTTAAAACTTCTTTTTTATCAAAAAGCTGAATTGGTTTTTGGAATTTTAGCCCAACAATATTTTTATTGTGATATGTTTGGATTATGTTTGCGTTCTCTCAATATGATGGTGCGTTCCAATAATATTAAAATTAAAATTGACCCATCGTCGCATTCAATAGCAATCAACCCCGTGTTAATTATGGCGGGTGACTGTTGTCAATCAATGTCTACTGCAGATGAACCGGAAAACTCAATGGAATCTAGCAATGATGATAACATTTTGAGAAATTTGATAAATATTTTTATAACCGATGAGCTTTATTATGAAATTGATACAAATATAAACTACGGTTTACAAGTGAATCTAATGAAGTGTAACCAAGTCGAGCTAATGGAGACAGGTAATTATTATATTTTGAATTTATCTAACAAGGAAATATTATAGCTTGATAATAATTATTGTTCAATTTCACAATTTTTCCATGTCGTCAGTGATTTGGAATCAAATTTTGGAATTTGGAACCCGTTTGGAATTTCAATGTGCAATGAGGTTCTGATACTAAGAGTAGCCATATTATAGTAAACGCTGGTCACCAAAACCGGCTTACCTGCTCGGATATTTTCATTGAAATACTAACTTCATTTGTCCTCGGTTGCATTAATTATTATAATATAATTAATAATATAATAAGTAATACATTAATTATTAATGTACCCAAAGAGAAACGAAGATGATATTTCAATGATTAACATCCGTGCAGGTAAGCCGGTTTCGGCGGCCAGTGTTTACTCTGATGCTATTCCAACGCACGAGATTGAATTAAAGCAATTTAAATCTGCAAAAACTAATTTTCATTTTAATGTCAATTATACTACTTATATTCTTTCGACGTTGTCCAATACCCAACTACCAACGTTATTGATGTAGCGTTTGGTTTGTTGGCATTTTACATTTTTACTTAGACGAGGAGCAAGCCCGATGTAGAACCCCAGCCTGCCAAACTGGAAGACCAGAAAGACGGCTAGAATACAGTTCTTACCTCACTCGGAGTCGAACCGGATATTTAGCGTTCATAGTCAATAATAGAATTGTTATTTTGTAATTATTTTATGATATCGTTTAAGCAAAATTAAATATTAATTTCTTATGAAAACATTTACATAAATCTTTATAATCCATTCTTGTGCGTCAAAATCAAAAAACACATTGCATATGAAGAAAAGTATTTCACTAAAAAGACAAAAAAATGGAAAAATACTACACTACTTATATTATAAAACTTTTTATTTTATAGCTATCGAGTTCTACAAGAAATCTTTAGAATATGAAGAAATGGATTTTGTTAGGAGAAAATTGTTTGTTTCTAATTTGACATTAGGCAATTTATATACTAATAAATTATATAAAGTACGAAATGAAACTAATAGATTTAATTATTACGAGCAATCTGAGAAGTATATAAATATAGCATGCAATGATACAGCTCGGGCACCATTGGATCAAGCAATTGCGCTATTTCATCGTTCAGGATTACATGACCTTTTATCTAATATCTATTTACAAGAAACGGATACTTCTAATTTGGTAGAAAACCACTTACTTGTGCATACCAAAATATTTTTTAAATCTTTTAAAGATGGATTACGAAATTTAAATACCTATAAAGGAGATAATGCAGTTTGCATAAAGGAAACAAATAAACATTTTGGTGATTTTATATGCTGTATGGTTACAAGACTTTTCTGTTGGAAATTAGAGAAACATACTCTAATTACTAAAAATCAACTTAAGTTGGTAAGGCTAAAAGTTGCAAATCGGCATGATAGCGTTATTTATCCTGTTTTAGATGTATGATTGTTTTCTATCAAGTTCAAAAGATATATTAATTCAATGCGAATTGAGGCTTCCACGGTATAAAGATGATTTTTTATTCTTAGTATCATGTGCGGTGATGAAATGGTTTATTGGTAGTTGTCTTATTCAAATGGAGAAAATTGAATTCAGATTAGCAAGTGATAATATTAGAGATTCTATGCATGCAGCACTTACAAGGTTTTCAGATTTATCTGTTTGGAAATACTATATTTTAGCTTTACATGAAATCAGTACTTATTTAGTGGGTAAAGCTTTAAAGAAAGGTAAATAAACATTTATTATTTAATATTATAAAGTACATACTATGAACTCGCGGAAAATCTTCTTCTTCTTCTTCATTTTAAGACTTATGCATTGTTCCCTTGGGCGGCAAATATTTCTCTTTAATTTTGTATTGTAAGAAAGCATTTTTCTTCCAATTCTGTTTTTAAAATCTTGTAGAGCAAAGTTCGCTCATTGGAGGTGATGTTGATTACAAAAATGTGCTTACTGCGTTTTTCCTTACGACGACTAAGGAATTAATTAAACAACTATTTTGTTAACATTTTATATGAAATATCTTTTTGGAAGATAATTATATTGTAGTTAATGATGCCTATATATTTTCTTGCAGATCAATTTAATGTTCCGTTGAGCCAAAAAATAGAAAATATCAAAGATGCTTTAAAACTGTTTTGTCAAGCAGGTAGAGATTTTCAGAAAATTATAGATGATAATTTTATAGATAAGTTTTCTCTTACACTAAATAATCCTGACGATGAATTGTTCGATGCAGTAATACCCCACTTCCAAATTCAAATTAAAAATTTGTTGGGCAGAGGGATAGAACTTTCAACATATTTAAAAAGAGAAATGAGAAACTTTAAAATTTGTTTACGTATGTTTGAAGGTGAAATAAATCCAAATGCTGATATTAAATTATTTTTAACAGATCTAATTGGTAAACTTGATGCTATATGTATTACGATGAAGTTTGATATATAATATATTATTGTGATTTAATTATTGACAAAAACTTTTATACTTCCATATTTTTATTTTAAAATTGACTGGTATGATATAATTGTTGAAAATTTAAATATTAAATTGTGGTTACTTCTTGATCACACTTTTCCTGTTTTCCTTATAATTTACTGTTGAATTCAAATATCCTTGTAATAGTTATATTCTTACGACTTTTAATTGACAAAAACACCGCCAGTGTTAAATTATAATTATTGCTAATGTTGTTTACTTTTTATTTGGCTACTCCAATTTAACTAATGTGATATAAAATAAAATCTTCATATTTTATCTGAGTTTTACTTACCTCTGTTTTCAAGGAACCTGTAACAAAGCATTTAAAACAGGAACAGATGAAATATCATCAAAAAAACTAATTTTGGGCTACATTTTTCAAATACATTATTGCTAAAAACCAACACTAATAAGGGAGAGGCTGGAACCTTTTAAAAAAAGTGCTTCTTTTACTAAATAAATATCAAACAGCCACACTAACTTGAGCTCAAGACCGGAAAGCTTGAAAAAATTCTTGAAGTTAAGTAATAATGTCACATCAAGAAAGTGTGATTATCAGAAAATAACTATAAAATTATCAGAAGTTTAAAATAAAGCTCAAATACAGGGTTCTGACATGAGTTAATTATTTTACCCATTTCTCAGCCTTCACAAAAACGTTAGCGTTCTGACCTCTGTCACCCGAATGACGTTTTTCTTTTTACCGCCTATCCTAAAATCATAAATCATTATTTAAGTTAGATTGTGCTTTAAGTTTCATTTTGGTTTCAGTTATGACTGCGATTTGATGATGCGATGATTACATTCCACGTTGCTACATTAATTTTTACTTTGATTTGATTCACAGAATTTTGTTCATTGCACGATTAGGTCGTTTTCTATTCAATCCAACCGGCTGTATCCGATGCTGTATCTTATGAAGTTTGAGATTAATTTAGGGTTTCCCTAGTATAGATTACCAATAATTCATAGTTAGGTGAGTTAAGTGATGGGGCTGCCATCTTGAAGTTCGAGCTATGGCGCTTACATTCAATTTTAAGATCGACTTAACCTCCTATCCCACATTTTGAGCTCGGCCTAACTCGGGTCAATCTATACCGTCAGGTGGGCTTAACCTTAGGTTACTTAAGTGTTTAACCCTAGATCACTAAACATATTTTCGAGTTACACTATCACTAAACATTCGTCTCACAGACGAAGAAAGTAAAAGTTCAAAATTTGTTTTATTAATAATTTTTATTAATTAAAAAGCATATTATACGAAAGAATTCCATAAACTCCAGCAAATCATGAAAAAATACAACATGATGGTCTCGATATCGAAAACAAAAACAATGGAGTTTCTGGGACAAGAATATATTCGATCTAAAATAGTACTCAAAGATTCACCTATCGAACAAGTAAGCAACTTCAAATTTTTGGGCTGCAAGCTAGACCTACATCAGGAGAGAGATATACAAGAAAAAATTCGAGAGGTTCAACTATCTAAATGGAACGATCAAGCGCACATTGAGTAAATGCACAAATAAAGCCACTCCTCTAAAATTTTATAAGGTGATGTCCGTACCTACATTACTTATGGCAGCGAGATATGGGTGATGACAAAGAAACTGGAAAGTACACAAACACGGATATCCGAAATGCTTTGGGCATCTTCAATCTAAATGATAAGATAGAAGAATACCGTGAACCGTGGAGAAAACACCTGATGAGGAAGAACGACACCCGACTTCCAAAGCAGTTATACCTGTACAAACCAATAGGACGGCGTAATGCCAAAAGACCAAAGAAAAGATGGAAGGACCAGTTATTGATGGTGTCGTAACGGGTGTATTTACTAATACGTGCAGAAGAAGAAAAGGAAGAAGAAGAGCTCTCTAACTTTAATGTGATATAAAATAAAACCTTTATATTGTAATGTTTTTTTTGTTAAAAACAACTAAAGGTCCGGCTCGCCGAATGGTATAGAAACACAACAACTCTCGCATGGAAGGTCGGGTTCAAACTCAAATCAAAGACTGGGTTGTATAGAGCTGATTTAATAAAAGTTTTCAATATTTTTTACCATCAAAACCAACCAAATTTTTCTTGTTTTAATTGTTGTAATTATTCGCTGTGTGTTTGATGCGAATTTAAGACGCAAATTCACAAATTCTGGTGACTCGTGCCACTTCCAAATTTTCTCATAATCTTCCTAAATGTCTGATCTCTAGGCTCATCCAATGCTATTATCGTTGGATTAACAAATATCCGTCAAATTAACAATAAGATCATTTAAAATTTGTCAAAAAAATTACAAATTTTTGTAACCGACGCACACTGGTACCATAGTAAAAGAAATAATACAGTATGGACAGTTGAGCATTTTTGCTGTTCCAAATTTTTATACGCATGTCTGAAAATAGTTTGAATATGTATAGGTGTTCACAGATGGCGCAGTCGGTCGCACGACACGTGACACGACAATTATTCACAAAACGTCAAACTTATAGGTTAGAATTCATAAATAACAAAAGGTAGCCCCCTAGGGTGCTACAGATGAACTCAAACTATTTCAGATTTTTTGGAACACCCAAGAACAAAGGGGCGACCAGGGACTGTCCATACTGTATTATTTCTTTTACTATGCTGGTACTATGGGTTAGCTTTAAGTAATCTTCTTAATTTTGGTATTGAAGCCAAAATCTTGGAGTTCCTGTTACAGGAATATCACAGAATAATCGCTTAAAAGATGCTTGAGATTACAATTTGACCCCAAGGATATGCAAAATTTCACTTTTCTCGACAAACGCAAAATTACGTTACTTTCATAGTAAGGACGCTTTGAGAATCTTCTTCATTTCGGAGGTGCCACACCTTCAGATCCAAACATTCCAAAATTTCATCAAAATTAAATAAAATCGTAGGAAAACATTTTTGGCGCCATTTTAAAATTTATCAGCAATCGTCTTTTCCTTGTAGGTTCACCAAAATGAACCACTGCACGCGCACAAATCACTCAAGATGCAAAACAAACAAATTTAGTCAGTATGTAGTGTCATTAGGTTTGTTCGTTTGTATGAACTAACTTGCTCGGTTCAAGTTAGTGCAATGTACTGTGTTCGTTTGGCTGCTCAGTTCATGACCGAACATGAACTTCTTGCTCGACCTCCATAGGAGGAGTAGGCAGTGCAAGTTAGAACACTATCTAACTTTTGTGGTGGGAGTACTTTGTCTCGAAAGATAACCCAGTTTAAGTTAGTTCATACAAACGAACAAACCTATTGGTAACAACTTTGGCTTTTTATTAAACAAGATTTTGTTATCAACGTATGCGGTGTCCTTTGGGTACTCCCTTCTGAACTTGATGTTAACACCCCGAGTCCTCAATTCGTGTGAAACACCACAATATATTGAATAGATATTAAAATTTATTATGAACTTGATAAGAACCAAATTATTTCCTCTCAGGTACGTTCTTTTTCTATTACAATTGTGTATATTGTCGAAATCGTCTTCGCTTTCCCCATTCATCTTTTCATTATACTATTTTTATTAACTTCTAAATCAGTTTCCTATCTTTATAACTTTTTAAATTTTGATGTACAAAATTAAAGCCAAACTTCCCTATCATTATTATCTAGTCCTTAAATCCTACCTTGCTAACAGACATTTCCTTGTGAAGATAAATAACGATTACACCGACCTGTACCAAATTAATTATGGAGTTCCCCAAGGAAGTGCACTCGGTCTCCTCCTTTATCTGTTGTATATTGTTGTGGTATTTTGACCATTAGAGGGTGTAGGCGAGCAAATAAAGGTAGTGATTCGGTTTTATTTAATTTTTGAGTCAATAATCAGTTAATTTGACTGATAAAATAGACTTTTGCATCAAATTAATAACAAACCACCGCATGTAACAATTTACACATAAAACCATACAAATTTGAAATGATTTATGTAATACAAATATTTTGCAACACCCTGTGAATGTTATTGAACTTTTAAAGTGACGACAGTTTCTTGTAAAATAAAAATTTAGTGAACAAACAATTATAAACACCATGTTACCTATAAATAAGTGCGACATTAGTGATCAAAAATATCGATTCCCACCATAGAATCCAAATTTCGAAAACTGGGAGAGGGACAGAAAGGCCAGCGAGTGAGAATGAAGCCAGTTCCCGGGTGAAACTCAAAGAGGGAACACGTGAGTTCCTAAGTGACCTCCAAGCGGAGAAGAGTTCTTTGGTGATCTTCAAAGAAGAAAGAACTCCTAAAGACTTCTTTTTGATCCAAGGATCAGGGAAGTGTAATTTCGCGGATTCACTAAGAAGTGAATAATTTGCGGAAGTCGAGTCTTCGCGTAATTGCTAATTACGACTTATAATTAGTGAACGGTTGTGTATTTCTGACGAGTTGAGGTATTAGTAAATTGGATACCTACAACAGAAAATTGATGATTAAAATTGTACGCACATGTGAAATTTGGAGGTTACTTCCACGTTTAATGAAAAATTACAATTGATTACGGATAAGTTACTTACCGGAAGCGCTGTCTCAGGTAGCAGTTATTCAATCAACAATTAGTAAGAAGATTGAATGGAAAATTAGCGATTTTATCAAAAATTGGATGCAGGAGAATACGGGAGCAACACACTGGAACGCATATGGTTCTCTACTACATGGTTGGTAATGCAGATGTTGACGGTCGACAAAACAGTGGCGCACAAAAACTTAAAGAAGTTTATCATTTATAAGGTAAATGAATTTGATTAAAAATTAATGAACTCAAATAAAACAATGATTTCTGTTAATAGTGAGTTTATTAATGAAACTTGTATTTGCTATTTTATAAAATTACACCCATTACATGAATGGACAGATTTACACGTACAGTGTTAAAAATTTAAAACGTTAAATGTTACGTGCATGTCTGAGCCATTACACCTAAATACTAGTGGTTTGAGACAAACTTATTGTCCTCATAAAAATTTGATGCAAACTGTTATAAAAATTTTTACTTTCAAATAATAAATTATGCTTGTTACGAATTTTCACCCTTTTATTTCGTTTATCGAACTCATCGACTCTGAGGAAGAGAAAAACCCATCTCCGGCGAAAAACTAGTTTTTGGGGCTTTAGTTCTAGTTCGTTTGACGAGAAGATCATAACAATATGTTACAGTTAAAACCCGAAATCAGTTAAAACCCGAATTAACTAGTAAATTCTAGTTTTAACTAACCTCTTTAGTAAATTCTAGTTTGAACTGGTTTAATTTTAGTTAAAACTAGAATTAACTGATTTCAAATAAATCTTTTTAGTAAATTCTAGTTTTAACTGGTATTAGTATAGTTAAAACTAGAATTAACGGATTTCTAATAAATCTTTTTAGTAAATTCTAGTTTTAACTGATATAAATTTAGTTAAAACTAGAATTAACTGTTTGGTGTTAGTAAATTCGCAATCTATCGCCGTTACAACTAGATTTAAAGTAAAAGTAGATGTAATTAAATAAAAATGCTAATTTGTTATAGCTTTAAAAAAAATGGAAGGAAACACACGATAATTTAGAATTTTCTTGTATCTCATATTATTTTGAATTTAAAATAAAAATTTCAAAATCTTTCAAAATACCGTCGAATGGGGTAACATTGGCCCAATTTTATACAAATTATTTGAAATATTTAGCAATAAATTATATAGCACCAACTGTACAAAGCATCTAATATTTTTTAATTTATTGGTAGGGGTATATCTATATGTTTTAAAGTTCAATTAATTTTTTTCATGTCACAATTGCGAAAAAAAAAATTGTTTTTGAAGTGGGCCAAAGTTACCTTGACATGGTAATGGTCGATGACATGGTCGAATGGGGTAACATTGGCCCAATTTTATACAAATTATTTGAAATATTTAGCAATAAATTATATAGCACCAACTGTACAAAGCATCTAATATTTTTTAATTTATTGGTAGGGGTATATCTATATGTTTTAAAGTTCAATTAATTTTTTTCATGTCACAATTGCGAAAAAAAAAATTGTTTTTGAAGTGGGCCAAAGTTACCTTGACATGGGGTAACTTTAGCCCAAACATGTTTTTCGGGACTTGTGTTAAAGATAGTCTAAAATAAAAGCTAAAAGTTGATTTTATAAACAACTAGACCCTATAGGTAATTAAAAAAAAACAGTTTTATGTGATTAGTAAGAAAAACATAGAGAAAAAGGTCAAGCAAACTGCATTAGCTAAATAGGTACCTAGTTTTTTAAAACAATAGTAAAAAACAAATATTTTTAATTTAAACGCAAACTCTTCTTCCTATATAATTTTTCTATTTCTTTCCCAAAAAATTGGTAATATAAAAAAAATAACTGGAGCTCAAACATAATTATCGAGCTCCGGGACTTTATATTGATTTCTCTTGGAAACCATTATGGGTTCTGGTTCTGGTATTTTGTCAATAACATCATCCCAGCTGTAACTGATAGCATCTTTTTTTTGGGCAAACTTCAAAATTTCAGGCTCTTCTCTAGACAGTCAACTGTTGGCCCTTGTTCTGACATAGCAATAACTTTGTCAGGTTATTTATTTTCGTTAAACAAAACCACAACAAAGTCGCCAATGATTAATTCATTAGGATTTATCATCAATTTCGGGTTTTCTTGGACCACTTCTATCACTTCTTCCAATTCAGAATATGTCTCACTTTCTTTATCAGAATTTAAATTGATTTTAGCTTGGGCCAATGTTGCCCCAATATCTGGGCCAATGTTGCCTTATCTTGGTTATTCATTCGTCACAGACCACCGGATTATAATTAAATTGAAAAATCTTGATAAATCACTTAATTACTAACTTAAAATAAGATATTAATGCTTACTGTGTTGTTCCTAATTTTAAAAATTGCGTTTGAGGAAGAAGTTGCCACGTGTCGATTACCGATGAATAACTCGATTGACGATTTCACGACCTGCACAAGAAAGCAGACAGCAAGTACTCTTCCAATTTGTGGTTCCCCGCATTTTTGCGGTCTTCTCCTATCTGCTGACGCAAAACTTAAAAAATTATCGTTGCATTTACGATCTCTATACTACAAACAAACATTTTTTGTCAGGTGGGCCAATGTTGTCCTAAAAGGGCCAATGTTGCCCCATCATACGGTACATTTCAAATACAAAATTTGAATTTTCCAGTTACGATTTCACTTGTTATAATTTTTAAATTTTTTTAAAATTTTTGTTGATAACTATTGTTTAATCAATTTTTTCATTTCTTTTTATATGGTAAAAGCCGTGTTATACTTGTACTAATTATTAAAATTAATTATTATTATTAAAAATAATTGTTTAAAAAAATTAAAAAATTATAACAATTAAGTGAAATCGTAACTGGAAAATTCAAATTTCGTATTTGAAAGATGTATTTAGGGTATTTGAAGTACAAAATGCAAAAGATTTTGAAATTTTTATTTCAAATTGAAAATAATGAGATACAAGAAAATTCTAAATTATCGTATTCCTTCTATTTTTTTTTTAATCCAAAACACAAATGTTTTTGGGCTCCCCTGTAAAAGTATAAAGAATTAGCATTTTTATTTAATTACGTCTACTTTTACTTTAAACGTTGTTTAAATCTAGTTGTAACGGTGATAGATCGCGTATTTACCAACACCAATCAGTTAATTCTAGTTTTAACTAAACTTATATCAGTTAAAACTAGAATTTACTAAAAACATTTATTAGAAATCCGTTAATTCTAGTTTTAACTATACTAATACCAGTTAAAACTAGAATTTACTAAAAAGATTTATTTGAAATCAGTTAATTCTAGTTTTAACTAAAATTAAACCAGTTAAAACTAGAATTTACTAAAGAGGTTAGTTAAAACTAGAATTTACTAGTTAATTCGGGTTTTAACTGATTTCGGGTTTTAACTGTAACAAATACATATGACCTACCTTCAATAGAATGGGTCACACTTGGGACCTTCGCTGATGATACAGCTATTCTGGCCTCACACGAAAATGCAATAACGGCATCTCGTTATCTGCAAAATTGTCTCAACAAGATACAAGACTGGATGCAAAAATGGAGAATAAAAGCCAACGAGACCAAGTCTATACATATGACCTTCACTATGAAGAGAGGCACCTGCCCACCTGTAATACTTAATGGATGCCAACTACCACAGGGTGAGAACACGAAGTACCTTGGAATGCATTTGGACCGGCGATTGACTTGGAAGAAGCACATCATCACAAAGAGATTGCAACTGGGACACAAATTGAGGCAGATGTATTGGCTCATAGGAAGAGATTCCCAACTCTCTGTTGAGAACAAGGTGCTGCAGCTGTACAGGGCAATTTTAAAACCAATATGGACGTATGGAGTCCAACTCTGGGGTACAGCTGCCAACTCGAACATCGATATTCTACAGCGATTTCAGAATAAGATCATTCGATCTATTGTAGATGCGCCGTACTACATACCAAACACTGTAATACAGAGAGATATTCCATTACCATCGATCATGGAAGAGATAAGAAGACACAGCCTCAATTATAGAGAAAGACTTTCGAATCATCCAAACGTGTTTGCTGCCCAATTGTTGGACCGAGTTAGTGAGGTGCGAAGGTTAAAAAGATACCAGCCAGCTGATTTAGAGAACAGACAGTGATTTAGTTAAAAGACGCAAGTGAATTGTGAATTGATATAAATATTTCAAAATACTTATAAAGAGATTGTTTAATGGAACAATACTCTGCATGTTATAATCAAATTGTCAACAAATAAGCTTATTATCTCTGGATAGATTGCTTGTACCAAAGGAGTTCTAATAAAAAAAAATTAACTTCTAAATCAGTTTCCTATCTTTATGTTTGCTTTTGTATGCATTATATAATATAACCCTTCCTCAGGGTTACTCCTCCAATTGCCATTACAATTCCTCCTTTGCCATACTTTAAAGTTTCCATTCAATAATACTATTTTTGGACACCGTTGTGTACATTTTTTGGCTTCCATCTTCTTTGCTTTACTCACAGAGATGAAAAGAATACACATTATCCAATGCCTTCAATTTTATACTTTTCTCTGTAAACTTGACAACGTTGTAAGAAATTTCCAAGTACTACACACACATTTTTCGTATTTTTATCAGTTTTGATTTTATTTCTACACTGACAAAATTTAATAAATTGTGTTACGACGTTGTTTGTTTACTATTTGTGCTGTCTTTCTGGAAAACATTTTCGTTACTACGTTTATATTATGTAATGTTTGGAAAAAAATTGTGAAGTTGCGGTGCTCCATTACAAATATCGGTTATCATTATTACAAACGGAAATTAAGATGATGATTTGAATTTTAATAAATTTATTATTTACTTATGAAAATGGACGATATAATGAAACTTAAAGACATCCCTACAATTGGACCTACATTAGTGGATACTTTAGATATTGATAATTTATTAAATATTAACAAAATTTTCACCGCATCTAATGCTATACTTGACGTAGCAAATTCAAGAATATTTTGTGAATTAAGGCCAGGAACAGATTTGAACGTACCGCCAGCAAATTGTTTATATCCTAGTGTCAACTTACCAAATCCTATAAATATTAAACAAAAAAATGAGGAATCTGCAAGGTAAGCAAAAAAGTTAAATAAAAGATGTCAACAAGTGATTGTATTTGCAAAGAACTAAATTAATGCAGTGGGTTTCAATTTCGTCTCAATAACCCAAATTAGAGCCTTCTCTAGGTAAAAAAGTATTAACTTTATTTTCTATTTTATCAATGGATAAAAATATATTCTGCTGGATTCCAGTTAAAATTTATCTTTCTTATTGCAGTTTTTATATTGCTAATATGTTTCCCGAATGCAATCATAAAGTCAGTATAGTAGCGGAAGCTGAAGTTATTAAACAACTTTTTAAAATTCCATTTAATGAAGAACCCGTTAGCCTAATGGTGCGCAAAATTGGGAACATCTTACTGATTGATAATTTCGACATAGCGAATTTTTCGGGCAACCAAGAAATTACGGAAGCAAACCAGTGGAGTCAAGTTGAAGAGTTTATTGCCACATTAAAAGAATTGAATACTAATTTAAGTAAACCAAATCATTTAAATAATAAATTAATTCAACGGAATATGTTCTCAAAATTTTTATCTCGAAGTGCTGTAGATGACACAGTAGTAAACAAAGCAACAGCTGATTTAACTTCGGCCGATTCAGAAGAAACCGCTCAAGTGCATAAATTTAGTCGGATAATTTATTGGACATTTGAAAATAACCATATGCTAATTGGAACAAACACATTGAAGCAAATTTTTTTTGGAAGTGGAGCTACCCGCAACGTTTCCTTGCATGTTTTCGATGTAGGAGAACCATTGAAAATAGCAAATGTAATAGATATTTGGTTAGATAATCTTATATGCGATATACCCGAAGCAGTTATATGTTTTCAATTAGATGGAATAGTACAGCATTACGAATGCATTCTAACTCAAGATATACTTGACTTATTGGAATCCCAATTTTCTATAACTAAAATAAAAGCTTACGTTCAAGGAATTTTTTCCTTTCTGTTGAATCATGAATTTCAAAGAAGTCAAATATATAGGTTGTGGAAAAGTAAAGATGATAATGATTTAAAATTTTTCAATTTAAATATGTTGGAAGCAACCGATGGTCAAATTCAAATTATAAAAACTCCGTTTGATTTCGAATGTGGAAAATTGTTCTATAGATTTGGGCATTATCAGTATTATTCGAATAATGAAATAGAAAGAATGGAACGGAATAATACTATGTTGTTGGAAGACAGCATTAGAACTCTAAATAAAAAAATACATCCTGAAATTATTGCTACGTCGAATTATTTAATCGTCCATTTATCATTTTCTTATGAGATATTCAAAACGCCTTTATTTGTAAAAAGTAAAGTCGATTTTCAGAATTGTAAGTTAAATTTTGTTTATGTAAGTCTGCTAGAGTGGTGTGAAAATCAACACTCTCTTCACATTTTCCTATTCTTGATGTTTAATTCTTTTGTTTTAAATTCTTAAAGATCGTAATTAATAGTTAAGACATAAGTTTTACCACAGATCATAAAGGTAAAGACAGAGTAGAGGCGGGTTGCCGCTTTTAGATTATCGCTACCAACAAACCCACGTAATATCAAATGGAAGTGCTCACGGTGTAATCAAACATATCAGCACCGATTTCTAGAATAGGCGCTGTAATTAATCGGAATGAAGTGTTCACAGTGAAAGCAATTTTTTTATAAGCGCCACCTTTTGCTCATAAATCAATGTAAAGAGATGTATGTAAGTGACCACGTGGTTATAAGCAAGGTCGAATCTCGCTGGCAACCTGCTTGCGTGTATTTAGAAGAATGATTTGTTCATTCTTTGCTAGCAGGTACCCGCTCATTGTTTTCAACCGTTAAATAAATAAATTTAATATTTGATATTGAAACTTTATATATAATATGTACATATCGTCGCCATACAACGAAAACCCACTAACTACATGAACCACAGTTTTGAGTAAATTGCATTTCAATACATTGCATTACCCCCCCCCCCCTATTTATCCTCCCCTGTTCACGCGTATGTTATTACTTGCAGTCATCGTGATTGGACACTAATTGAAATCTTGTGCTTTTTACAGGTAAAAAGCAACCCGAATCTGTGACAAAACGTTGCTTTGATGCACTCGACAATATAAATGATGGTTTAAGATGTCTAGAATATTTTTGTGAGACAACAAATACAGAAGGAAAAATACTGATGGAAAATAGAAAATCCAATTCTTTTAAATTTAATTTTAAATTTAAGAAATCCACAAAACAAGACGAAGTTATCCATATTAATATAAGTTCCTTGTTTCCAAAGAAAGAGTATCGAGTATTGGAACCATTACCAGATTGGCAAAATATTAATGAAGATCGTGATTATTGGAAAAATTGTTTAAAATTTCTTTTTTATCAAAAAGCTGAATTGATTTTTGGCATTTTAGCCCAACAATATTTTTATTGTGATATGTTTGGATTATGTTTGCGCTCTCTCAATATGATGGTGCGTTCTAATAAAATTAAAATTAAACTTGATCCATCGTCGCATTCAATAGCAATTAACCCCGTGTTAATTATGGCGGGTGACTGTTGTCAATCATTTTCTACTGTAAATATACCGGAAAACTCGATAGCATGGAGCAGTGATGATAATAATGTGAGAAAAATGGAAAATATTTTAGTAACCGATGAGCAATATTATAAAATAAATACAAATGCAGACTACGGTTTACTAGTGAATCTAATGTATTGCTCCAAAATCAAGCTAACGGAAAAAGGTAATTATTATTATTTTGAATTCAGCTAATAAGGAATTATTATTTATGATGATGATATAATCGGTTTTTGAAACGCATTACAACGTTATCCGAGCCCAACTACCAACCTTGCGAATTGGTGTTTGGTTTGTTAGCATTTTACATTTTTTACCTAGACGAGGAGCAAGCCCGACGTAGAACCCCCAACCTGGAGGACCAGAGAGACGGCCAGAATAAAGTTCTTACTTCATCCGGATTCGAACCGGGCATTTAGCGTTCATAGTCAACTTATTCGACCACCATGCTCCGACCGTCTCTATTATTTATTACCAATTTAAAGATTTATTATAGTTTAAGCAAAATTAAATATTAATTTCTTATGAAAATATTTACAAAAATCTTTATAATCCACACTTGTGCGTCAAAATAAAAAAAATACATTATACAGTGTGTTCACGGAAAATGGTAACAGTGAATAATTTTTATATGCTACTAGATACAAAAAAAATTTTAAATAGTTTTTTATTCAACTGGAAATTTACTATCGGAAACTGCTGATGTATATTTTTTTATACTTCAAATTCAACCGGAAGTGAACATCAAATTTTTTTTTCAAATGGCAACATGTCTTTTTTTAACATTTTCGAAATCTGCAATTTTTTGTTTATAAACAGGTATAAAATTTTCATAAGGTTACATAAGAAAATATTCGAGAAAATTCAAGATTTAAACAGACAATAATAATTTATTAATTATTAACACGCAGGTATGTAGAGTGCTATGAACTTTTTTGGTAACTTTTTTCTATTGGGTCATTTAAAAACAGTTGTTTACGCAAATCCGCCATTAAATTTAAAAGATTTCAAAATCAAACAATTAATTTAGCATGCGATCAAATATCACTAAATCAATAAAAAAAAGCATCTAATGATGAACTTCTGTGTATATTAGAATCATGTCTTGAACAAAACAGTGGCAATTTTGAAAAATTTATCCGATAAATGACAGTAACGTGATTTTCTGTAACGTGATTTTTTGTTTTTCATAGCACTCTACATATGTTTATGTGTAGATAATTAATAAATTATTATTGTTTGTTTAAATCTTGTATTTTCTCGAATATTTTCTGATGTAACCTTATGAAAATTTTATATATATCTATAGAGAAAAAACTGCAGATTGCGAAAATGTTAAAAAAAAGACATGTTGCCATTTGAAAAAAAAACAATTGATGTTCACTTCCGGTTGAATTTAAAGTATAAAAAAAAATACCTCAGCAGTTTCCGATAGTAAATTTCCAGTTGAATAAAAAACTATTTAAACTTTTTTTGTATCTAGTACCATATAAAAATTATTCACTGTTACCATTTTCCGTGAACACACTGTATAGCAAGAAAAGTTTGCTCTAAAAAGACAACATGAAAAATCCTACACTTACGATACATTAAAAACCCTTTTAAATTTATAGCTATTTGGTTCTACGAAAATTCTTTAAAATATGAAGAAATGGATTTTATTAGGAAAAAATTGTTTGATTCTAATTTGGCATTAAGCAAATTATATTCTGATAAAATAGTTGAAGCAAGAAAACAAACCAATAGATTGCAATATTTTGAACAATCTGAGAAGTATATAAATCAAGCATGCGATGATACAGCTCGTTCACCACTGGATCAAGCTTCTGCGCTATTTCATCGTGCAGAATTACATGGCCGTTTATATGATATCTATCTGGAAGAAATTATTATTTCTTATTCGGTAGAGAACAATTTATTTGTGCATTCCAAAAAATTTTTGGATTCTTTTAAGGATGCATTACGAATTTTAAATACCGATAATGGAGATAATGAAGATTTTATAGAGGAATTAAAGAACTATTTCATTAATTTTATAAACTCTCTGAATTCAACAGTCAGCTTTTTGAAACATGAGATTGATACTAGTCAAATTCCTGAAAATCTTCGTAATTCGGTGAGGCTAAAAAATATTTTATATCGGTATGATTGATTTATTTATCCTATTTTAGATGTCCGTTTGTTTTGTATCAGGTTTAAAAGAAATATTAAAGAAAAGCGAGTTGAGCCATCAACGATATAAAAATGATTTTTTATACTTACTAACATGTGCGAAGATGAAATGGTGTATTGCTGGTTTTCTTCTCAAAAGGGGGAAAATTAGAATGAAATTAAATGAAACTGACGATATTAGAGATAATTTGGATGCAGCAATTACAAGTTTTTCAGATTTATATGCTTGGAAATTTTATATTTTGGTTTTATATGAGAGAAGTACTTATTTAGTGGGTAAAGTTCTATGGACAGGTAATTATAAACATTTATTATTAAATATCATAAAATACCTACTTATATGAACTCACCGAAAATCGATTAAATCCTTCATTGCCATTGTTTTATTAAATTTCATTCTTGTTTCCTTACGAGTTAGATTTTTCAAGTTTTTATGTATGTCGTTGTCTCGGTCGAAACTTATATTGCATCATAGAAAATTAGAATGGGATATTTGTTCTACAGATTGGTTTTCATGACAATTTGACTTCTGATTACCTTTTTTTCTTTAAAACCACATCCTTCCTCTTTTCTTTCGATATTTACGGATCATATTTTTTGATACACTCCATTTGAATTCTTTGAATTCTCCAGTCCGCTACTATCCACACCAGGACAAAATAAATACCTAATAATACACCAATTTCTCCTATTATACGTAGGTTGCCTTTTATATTTCAGGATTTGAGAACAACAACCAATATTTTTCATCAAAAATGACTTTATTAGTTTTGAAAATACTCTTCATGAAGATCAATATACTTTTGCATGCGTTAAAACCAATTCTTGAAGTCCTTTTTCCACTCCGATTGAGGTACCTCCAAAACTTGCATTTTGAACGCACCAGTCGCTCCTCAGGTGTCAAAAAACGTTGACCTCGCTATTTATTTTTGACGTGCGGAAATAAAATGAAGTCATTGGGTGCTAAATTAGGACTATACGGCGGATGGTCCATCAAATCGACGTTGTGAGTGCTCAAAAATTCACTTGTTTGAGCCGATGTGTGAGAGCTCACATTGTCATAATTGAGAATGATCCGTCTTTGGCGGTTGGTTTTCCTTATTTCTCCGAAGATTTCTGGCAAATAAATGGTTGTGTACCATTCAAAATTTACCGTTCTACGTTGTATCAATGGTACAGGTGCACCATGTCCAGTTTTTCCGAAAAAAACAGGGGACCACTTGCTTCGAGGTGTTTCGTGCGTGAACAGCTTTTGGTGAATGGCTCATTTTGAAAAACGCACACAGTCGACTGCTTCTTATTTTTGGGCTCATACGCGTAGATCCATGATTCGTCACCTGTCGCGATGTCATAGACTCATTTTGAAACACCGCAATCGTATATTTTGAGCAGTTCTTTCGACCAATTGACAAGAGCCTTTTTTAAGCGATTGTCAAATTATGCGGGATCTAATGCAAAGAAATCTTTTTGACAACCAAATGTTTATTTAATATTGAATGTGAGCTGGTCCCCATAATGCCCAAGGATGCCTCAATCTCACGATATGTCATATGACGATCTTGCACTATCAGTTCACCCACAGCATCAATATCTTCGGGAACAACAACTGATTTTGACCGCCCTTCACGAAATTCGTCATTGAGAGAACTACGGCCACGATTGAATTCGTTTAATCAGCGATAAATACTGGTCCTTGATGGTGCTTCATCGCCAATCGAATTAAGTTCATCGATGCACTGCTGTTGAGTCAATCCACGTCGAAAGTTGTTAAAAATTAATCACACAACAATATGGTTCATGATTTAATTCAATTTTTTGGACGAATTTATTTTTCAAGAATTTTTAAATAACACAAATGGCGTTCATACGGCAAAAAGTTCTGAATACATAGACCTTAAAAAATGTCAAACTTTACGATAAAAATATTAGTTGCCAGATGGCAGCACTGGGGTAGCTGAATCCCGAAATATAAAAGGCAACCCGTATTTAAAAAAAAGTTAGATTAGATTACATTGGATCATACCTCGATCATACCAAAACTCTGTCGCCGTAAAGAAGAAGGCAGTGGGTTAGTGGGTACATAATTTCTGTAGTTTTGAGTGCAACAAAAGAAACTAATTACACGTTGTCTTTCTTAAATGTCTTGTCTTGTATAAATACCATTCCATTCTTGTATATTGTTTTCGTTTAAAAGAGACAATGTGCAATTAATTGCTTTGGCATTGTACTCAAAACTACACAAATGTACGTACCGAGATTCTTCCTACAATGACGGCAGAACTGTTTAATTGATTTCCAGGAACAGTCGTACAACTAATGTTGTGTATAATAAAAAATAAGTGATAAAAAGTATTCTATAGTACCTACTTGTATCAGTTAAATAATTTATTTCATTAACATTTTATATTAAATACCTTTTTGGAAGATAATATATTGTACTTAATTAATTCTGCCTATATATTTTTTATAGATATTCCGTTGTTGCAAAAAATGCAAAATATCAAAGATGCTTTAAAACTGTTTTGTCAAGAAGTCGGAACTTTTCAGAAAATTATAGATACTGATTTTACAGATGAGTTTTTTGGTCCAATAGGCAATGATGGCGATGTCGTTTTCTGTAAATTACTGTCCCGACTCAAAATTGATATTAAAGTTTTGTTGAGAAAAGGTATAGAACTTATCGGACCTTATCCAAATAAAGAACAAGAAGTTGATACATTTAAAAATTGTTTTCGTATGTTTGAAAGTTCTATAATTCCAAATACAGAAATTAGGTTATTTTTAACAGATCTAATTTGTAATCTTGAAGCTATGTGTATTGCAATGAACTTCGTTATATAGATGTGAATATATTATTGTGATTTTATAATTGACAAAAAATTTTATACTTCCATATTTTTATTTTAAAATTTATGAAGGCTGATATGATATAATTGAATACAATTCAAATATTAAATTGTAAGTACTTCTTGATCACACTTTTTCCTGTTTTCCTTATAATTTACTTATGATTTCAAATGATAACAATGTCCTTGTAGAAGGACGGATTCCTACGACTTTTAATTAAACACCGTCAGTGTTAAATTAAAATTACTGCTAATATTGTTTACTTTTTATTTGACTACTTCAATAAATAAAATAAAATCTTTGTATTTTATCCGAATTTTATTAACCTTTGTTTTCAAAGAACTTATAATGAATCATTTAAAACAGGAAAGGAGATATCATAAAAAAAAAGAATTGGGACTACGTTTTCCAAATACATCATGGCTAAAACTCAGCACTAATAAGGAAGAGACTGGAACCCTTCAGAAAATTTGCCTTTTTTACTAAATAAATATTAGAAACCAATAGTAACCCAAGGGCAAAGTGTAATGATTCCATCTCACGTATTACTTGTTTTTCTGCTAAAATTGTGTCTATTGCCAAAATCGTCTTCGTTTTCCATTCTTTTTCATCTTATTTTTTTTTAACTTTTTAGATCAGTTTTCTCCCTTTAGATTCCTTTTGTATGTATGTCTTACATACCCAATTAAACTCAATTCTCTACTCACCTACCTCTTCTTACAATTTTCAGTTCTATCTTTGACATCATTTACAGTTTCCGTTGAATAATATTATTTTTTGTCACCCCATGAGTAAAATTTTTGGATTCATTTTGTTTCGCGTTACTCACAGATGTAAGAAATACATATATTATCAAATGCCTTCAAGCTTTTTAGTTTTTCTGTATAAATTTGGCAACATTGGAACAAATTGCCAAAGTACTACACAAACATTTTGACGAATTTTTATCAGTTTCGTTTTATTTCTAAATTGACAAAAGTTAATTGTGTGTTAACTATTTTAGCTGTCTTTCTACAAAGATTTTCGTTACTCCGTTTATATTATGATAGATATATTATTTATTTTATAATGTTTGGATATAAATTGTGAAGTTTTTGTGCTCGATTAAAAATATCGGTTATCATTATTAACATCGAGAAGTAAGATTATCATTTGAGTTTTACTAAATTTATTATTGACTTATGACTATGAGTATAGGCGGAAATTTAGCTATAATGGAACTTCAAGACATTCTTCCAATTAGACCTATATTAATTGATACTTTAGATATTCATACTTTATTAAATGTTACGGAAATTTCCACCGAATCTCAGGTTATATTTGACGTAGCAAATTCAATAACATTTCGTGAATTAGCAAAACGAACAAATTTGAACGTGCCACCAAAAAATTGGTTAAACCCCAGCGTCAACATACCAAGTCCTTTAAATATTAAACAAAAAGTTGAGGAATCTGAAAGGTAAGCAAAAAATTAATTAGAAGATATCAACAAGTAATATTTGCAAATAACCAAATTAACGCAGTGGGTTTCAGTTTCGTCTAAACCTAATTTTAATGCATGAAATATAAATAAAAATAAATTCTGTTGGATTCCAAGTTAAATTATCTTTCTTGTTACAGTTTTTATATTGCTAATATGTTTCCCGAATGCAATAATAAAGCCAAGATAGTAGCAGATGCTGAAGTTATTAAACAGCTTTTAAAAATTCCATATAGTAAAAAATCCGTTAGCTTAATGGTGCGCAAAATTGGGAACATCTTACTTATAGATAATTTCGACATAGAGAATTTTTCGGGTAACGAAGGAACTACGGAAGAAAACAAATTGAGTCAAATTGAAGAGTTTATTACCAAATTAAAAGAATTGAATACTAATTTAAGTGAAGCAGATCACTCAAGTAAAAAATTACGTCAACGAAATATGTTCTCAAAATTTTTATTCCGCAGTGTTGTAAATGACACTGTTGTAAACAAAGCATCTGCTGAAGAAGAAAAGAAAGCAAGTCCAGTGTATAAATTTGGTCGGATAATTTATTGGAAATTTGAAGAAACCCAAATGCTAATTGGTACAAAAACATTGAAGCAATTATTATATCTTAAAAATAAAGCTACTCGCTGCGTTTCATTGCATGTTTCCAATGCAGGAGAGCCATTAAAAATAGAAAATGCTATAGATATGTGGTTAGATAATCTTATGTGCGATATACCCGAAGCAGTTATATGTTCTCAGTTAGCAGGGATAGTAAAGGATTACAAATGCGTTCAAACCCAAAATATACCGCACTTAATGGGATCCCAATTTGCTCTAACTAAAATGAAATCTTCCGCTAAAAGAATTTTTTCCTTTCTGTTGAATCAAAAATTTCAAAGAAGTCAAATATATTGGTTGTTGAAATGTAAAAATGCTAATGATTTCAAATTTTTCAATTTAAATATATTGGAAGCAACCGATGGTCAAATCCAAATTATAAAAACTCCGTTTGATTTCGAATGTGGAAAATTGTTTTATAGATTTGGGCATTATCAGTATTATTCGAATACTCAAATAGAAAGAAAGGAATGGAGTATTACCATGTTATTGGAAGACAGTATTAGAAGTCTAAATAGGAATCTTCATCCTGAAATTATTGCTACGGCAAATTATTTAATCGTCCATTTATCATTTTCTTATGATAATATATTCAAAACGACTTTATTTGTAAAAAGTAAGGTTGAGTTTCAAAATTGTAAGTTAAATTTTGTTTATGTAAGTATTCTAGAGTGATTTCAAAACCACCTCTTCACTAACTCTATTAACATTTTTCCATTCTTACTTAATTCTTTTTTTTTTTTTTTCAATAGACCATTTCACGAAAGAAAACTCTGTGGCGCATGTGTGACGTGTTTAAAATGAGTTTAAATTTGAGCTCTAATACTAGAGCGAATTAGTGCCAATAATTTGTACAATTTTAACTCGATTTTTCTACCGTTAAGGGTGGAATTTTTGTTTTTAAAATGTAAATGGGACCACCGTCGAACTGTACCCTATCCAATAAAAAAAAGAATCATCAAAATTGAACTACTCTGTAAAAATTATAACACAATATCTAAGCACGTTTTTACACGTAAAAACATAGGGAAAGTAGCAAAAGTAGTAAGTTGGTCCGAACATCTAGCTGTCTTATTCTATTTCTCGCGTCATTCTGCTCTTCAACGCGCTTCAACGCAAGCGCTGTAGTTTGCGTGAAATGGTCTATTAAAATACTGATTTTCTATGTCATATATTTCTATGTTCGAGTTCATGATGGCCCAACTGGTATATAAGGTCCTCACCCTTATGTTATTTATTACCAACATCAGTCATTGTGCAAGGATACTAATATTGAAATGTTGTGAATTTTACAGGTAAAAAGCAACCCGAATCTGTGACAAATCGTTGCTTTGATGCACTCAAAAATATAAGTGATGGATTAAGATGTCTGGAATATTTTTCAACAAATACAGAAGGAACAATACTGAAGAAAAATAGAAAACCTCAAAATTCTTTCGACTTTAATTTTAAACTTAAGAAAATGAAAAAACAAGATGAAGTTATCCATATTAATATAAGTTCCTTGTTTCCAAAAAAAGAGTATCAAATATTGGAAGCATTTCCAGATTGGCAAAATATTAATGAAGATCGAGATTATTGGAAAAATTATTTAAAACTTCTTTTTTATCAAAAAGCTGAATTGATTTTTGGCATTTTAGCCCAACAATATTTTTATTGTGATATGTTTGGATTATGTTTGCGTTCTCTCAGTATGATGGTGCGTTCTAATAAAATTAAAATTAAAATTGACCCATCGTCGCATTCAATAGCAATCAACCCCGTGTTAATTATAGCGGGTGACTGTTGTCAATCAATATCTACTGTAGATGTATCGAAAAACTCTATGGAAACTAGCAATGATGATAGCATTTTGAGAAATATGATAAATATTTTCATAACCGATGAGCTTTATTATGAAATTAATACAAATATAAACTACGGTTTACAAGAGAATCTAATGAATTGCACCAAAATCGAACTAATGGAAAAAGGTAATTATTATTATTCTGAATTCATCTAACAAGGAAATATTGATTTTAATGGAGTTGTAAGACATTATTTGCATAGTTGTATTTTTTGAACCATAATAATTTTTCAATTTTCAATTGCATTAATTAATATAATTCATAACATAAAAGTAATACAATAATTAATATAATCAAATACAAACGAAGATGATATTTCAATGATTAATATCAGAGCAGGTAAGCCGGTTTCGGCAACCAACATTTACTATGTGGCTACCTACTCTAACGCACGAGATTGAATTAAAGCAATTTAAATCTGCAAAAACTAATTTTCATTTTAATGTCACTTATACTACTTATATTCTTTCGACGTTATCCAATACCCAACTACCAACCTTATTGATTTAGCGTTTAGGTTTGTTGGCATTTTCCATTTTTTACCTAGACGAGGAGTAAGCCCGATGTATAACCCACAACCTGCCAACCTGGAATACCAGAGAGACGACTAGAATAAAGTTCTTACCTCACTCGGAGTCGAACCGGATATTAAATATAAACGCTAAATTTTAGCGTTCATAGTCAAAAATAGAATTGTTATTTAGTAATTAATTTATGATATCGTTTAAGCAAAATTAAATATTAATTTCTTATGAAAAGATTTACATAAATCTTTATAATCCATTCTTGTGCGTCAAAATAAAAAAACACATTGCATATTATGAAGAAAAATATTTCTCTAAAAAAGACAAAAGAATGGAAAAATACTACACTACTTATAATATAAAACTTTTTATTTTATAGCTATTGAGTTCTACAAGAAATCTTTAGAATATGAAGAAATGGATTTTATTAGGAAAAAATTGTTTGTTTCTAATTTGGCATTAAGCAAATTATATTCAGATCAATTATATAAAATAAGAAAAGAAACTAATAGATTTAATTATTTCGAACAATCTGAGAAGTATATAATCGAAGCATTCTATGATATAGCTCGTTCACCTCTGGATCAAGCATCTGCTCTATTTCATCGTGGTGAATTACATGACCTTTTATGTAATATCTATTTAGAACATCCGGTTACTTCTTCTTCGGTAAAAAACAATTTATATGTGCATTCCAAAGTTTTTTTGGAATCTTTTAAAGATGCATTACGAATTTTAAATACTTATAAAGGAGATAATGAAGATTGCATAAAGGAAACAAATAAGCATTTGGGTGATTTTATATGCTGTATGGTTACAAGACTTTTCGCTTGGAAATTTGATCAAAAGAGTCAAATTACTAAAAATCTACTTAAGTTGGTAAGGCTAAAAGTTGTAAATCGGCATGATAGCGTTATTTATCCTGTTTTAGATGTATGATTGTTTTGTATCAGGTTCAAAAGATATATTAGATGAATGCGAATTGAGCCATCAACGATATAAAGATGATTTTTTATTCTTAGTAGCATGTGCGGTGATGAAATGGTTTATTGGTAGTTGTCTTATTCAAATGGAGAAAATTGGATTCAGATCAGCAAATGATAATATTAAAGATTCTATGCATGCAGCACTTACAAGTTTTTCAGATTTATCTGTTTGGAAATACTATATTTTAGCTTTACATGAAAACAGTATTTATTTAGTGGGTAAAGCTTTAAGGGAAGGTAAATAAACATTTACAGCCATATTCATAAAAAAAACTTAAAACAGTCTTGTAAGCCTGTTTTAGTTAATGAGCTCTTTAACCCATAACCTAACTTCTATTTGCTTGCATTTTGAATTTTTTTAGGTTAAAATACCAACTTAATAAAACTTATTACATAATCTACTTATATTAATATTAAAATTTATAGGGAATTTAGCGCGTTTACTATAATAAGTTGATATTTTAACCTACAAAAATTTGAAATCCAAGCAAAAAAAAAGTTAGGTTATGGGTTAAAGAGCTCATTTGAGCTTATTAACTAAAATAGGCTTACAAGACTGTTTTAAGTTTTTTTATGAATCATCATCATACAGTCGTTATGCTTCTTAACAGGACCGTCGTGATCCTTAAATGTTGGTGGGGTGGTTATTACGCTTCCCCATAGTCCACAGATCAACTTTTGGACCCTTTAGCTCATTAACATTATTTAAGAATGCTCTTGGCATATTACTCTCGGTAGGTTGCCATTGCTTTCCGAGGGGAGAACCTATTAGAATAAAGTTCTTACTTTACTCGGATTCGAACCGGGTATTTAGCGTCCATAGTCAACTTGCGTGACCACTATGCTCCGACCGTCACCTTTTTACGAATACGGATGTTATTATTTAATACTAGCTGTTGCCCGCGACTTCGTCCGCGTGGAATTCACTTATAATAATAATAACCATATTTTTCAGGCTATATAGGCCCATCATAGTCATAAATACATTACAAACTGACATATATATATATGTTATTATATACAAATTAAACCTAATTTTAACTCACTCGGTAGGTTGCGCGCAAACCTTTTTCCTTGCGTCTCTATACTCTATTCTCTACTCCATCGGTCTCTCTCTCCTGGTATGTTGTCCACAGTTTCTCCATGCAGTCCTGTCCTGCACGCTTCCTTTCCACCCATCCACCTCTACAGCTCCCAAATCGTACCTCGCTTGTTACTCCTGGCTTCAACATTACTCTGGCACTCCATCCTCCAACTCCCATCAGTTCCCATTTCCGGCTACCTCCACCTCTCGTACTCTTTGTATTTTTTCTTTCCATTCCGTTTGACGTTTCATTTCTCTCTCTCTACTCGCGCTAGAAACGACAACCCAAATCAACTTTTCGGAGGTTCTCGTTCTATCCTAACCTAACTCACACTTTTATTTTTTAATTTCTAAACGTTTATTCTTTTCCTTTCTAAAGAAAATTCCATGCTTCTGGACAGTAGACCCACCGGTTTAGGCTGTGCTTTGGAAACTTGAAGGACGTTGACAGTTGGAATCTTGTTAATCCATTCATGTGCGTCACCACTAATTAGATATTAGGTGATAAATCCCTTTGGGAAGAGGTGATGTCGATTACAAAAATGTGCTTACTGCGTTTTTCCTTTCGACTCGCTACGACTAAGGAATTAATTAAACAACTATTTTGTTAACATTTTATATGAAATAACTTTTTGGAAGATAATTATATTGTAGTTAATGATGCCTATATATTTTCTTGCAGATCAATTTAATGTTCCGTTGAACCAAAAAATAGAAAATGTCAAAGATGCTTTAAAAATGTTTTGTCAAGCAGGTAGAGATTTTCAGAAAATTATGCACGATAATTTTATAGATAAGTTTTCTCTTACACTAATTAATAATCCTGACGAAGACGATGAATTGTTCGATACAGTAATACCCCAATTCCAAATTCAAATTAAATATTTGTTGGTCAGAGGGATAGATCTTTCAACATATTTAGAAGAAGAAATGAGAAACTTTAAAATTTGTTTACGTATTTTTCAAGGTGAAATAAATGGAGATTTTGATATTAAATTATTTTTAACAGCTCTAATTGGTAAACTTGATGCCATGTGTATTACAATGAAGTTTGATATATAATATATTGTGATTTAATTATTGACAAAAACTTTTATACTTCCATATTTTTATTTTAAAAATGAAGACTGCTATGATATAATTGTTTAAAATTTAAATATTAAATTGTGGATACTTCTTGATCATACTTTTCCTGTTTCCCGTATAATTTACTAATGAATTATATTCTTACGACTTTTAATTGACAAAAACACCGTCAGTGTTAAATTATAATTATTGCTAATATTGTTTACTTTTTATTTGACTACCCCAATTTAACTAATGTGATATAAAATAAAATCTTTATATTATATCTGAGTTTTACTTACCTCTGTTTTCAAAGAACTTTTAACAAAACATTTAAAACAGGGACGGAGATATCACCAAAAAAATTAATTTGGAGCTAATACATTTTTCAAATACATTATAGCTTTTCTAGTTTTGATACAAAACAAGATTCGTTTTAATTCAAAACAAGACTCGTTTAAATTCAAGACAAGACTCGTTTTGATTAAAAACAAGACTCTTTCAAAAATGTACAGTTTTGATCTACTCTTATTTTTGGGGGTCCATCGTCAAATTAACATGTACTAACAAAAGATTGTCTGTTTGATTTGTTTTTATCGCTGCCACCATCGGATTCTCTTGTTTCAACTCCCTGTTAGCCACACGATGCATTATTGGATCTTCTACTTATCCCTGTAGCTACTGGTTGGAATTACCAACCTCAGCAGAAGACGGAAGATTGCCAGCTTACTTATTTCGGGTATTATGTACCTGGTGTGTTTAAAACTTAAAGTTTAAAATTAAGAAAAAGTCAATTTCCCATGTTATCTCCATATGATCGGATCGGTGGTCGGTCACCCTGTATATCATCAATTAACAAATAAATTAAATTTGTTTGCTATTTATATGTAAAGTTGACAACGTTGTATGAAATTTCCAAATACTACACACACATTTTGGTGAATTTTTATCAGTTTCGATTTTATTTCTAAATTGACAACATTTAATAAATTGTGTTACGACGTTGTTTGTTTACTATTTTTACTGTCTTTTCTGCAAAGATTTTCGTTACTCCGTTTATATGATAGGTATATTATTATGTAATGTTTATGTAAAGTTATGAAGTTGTGGTGCTCGATTAAAAATATCGGTTAAGAACGAAAATTAAGATTATCATTTGATTTTTGATAAATTTATTATAATACTCATGAATATGGACGACATAATAAATGCCAAGAACATCCCTCCAATTGGATCTACATTAGTTGATACTTTAGATATTGATAATTTATTAAACATTAAAGAAATTTCCTCCAAATCTCATGTTATGCTTGACGTAACAAATTCAAGAATATTTTGTGAATTAACACCAGGAACAGATTTGAACGTGCCACCAAAAAATTGGTTATATCCTAGCCTCAACTTACCAAATCCTATAAAAGTAAAGCAAAAAAATGAGGAATCTTCAAGGTAAGCAAAAAAAGTTAAATAAAAGTTTACTTGAATAAATTTGGAGTCTAGGCCCAAAAGCATTAACTCCTACCGATATAGGTAAATATTTCACAGAAAATTGAACTCATATAGAATATTATTATAAAATACCTAACACTAAAAGCCATTGTCATTTTCTGTTTCATGAATGGATAAAAAATTAATAAAAATAATTTCTGTTGGATTCCAGCTTAAATTATCTTTCTTGTTACAGTTTTTATATTGCTAATATGTTTCCCGAATGCAATAATAAAGCCAAGATAGTAGCAGATGCTGAAGTTATCAAAAAACTTTTTAAAATTCCATATAATAAAGAATCAGTTAGCTTAATGGTTCGCAAAATTGGGAACATCTTACTGATAGATAATTTCGATATAGCGAATTTTTCGGGCAACCACGAAATTACAGAAGAAAACAAGTTGAGTCAAATTGAAGAGTTTCTTACCAAATTAAAAGAATTGAATACTAATTTACGTCAAGCAAAAAATTCAAATAAAAAATTACGTCAACGAAATATGTTCTCAAAGTTTTTATTCAGAAGTGTTGCAGATGACACTGTAGTAAAAGAAACATCTAATGATTTAACTTCGCCCGATTCGTTACCCGACCATTCAGAGGAAGTCGGTCGAGTGCATAAATTTAGTCGGATAATTTATTGGACATTTGAGGATACCCAAATGCTAATTGGTACAAACACATTGAACCAATATTTTTTGGGAAGTGGAGCTATCCGCAACGTCTCCTTGCATGTTTCCAATGATGGAAAACCATTAAATATAGCAAATGCAATAGATATTTGGTTAGAAAATCTTATGTGCGGTATACCCGAAGCAGTTCTATGTGTTCATTTAGGTGGGATAGTACAGAATTATGAATACATTCAAACCCAAAATATACCTCACTTACTGGGATCCCAATTTTCTCTAACTAAAATAAAAGCTTACGTTCAAGGAATTTTTTCTTTTCTGTTGAATCATGAATTTCAAAGAAGTCAAATATATTGGTTGTTGAAATGTAAAAATGCTAATGATTTAAAGTTTTTCAATTTAAATATGTTGGAAGCAACCGAAGGTCAAGTTCAAATTATAAAAACTCCGTTTGATTTCGAATGTGGAAAATTGTTTTATAGATTTTGGCATTATCAGTATTATTCGAATACTGAAATAGAAAGAATGAAATGGAGCAATACTATGTTATTGGAGGACAGCATTAGAACTCTAAATAGGAAAATTCATCCTGAAATTATTGCTACGGCGAATTATTTAATTGTCCATTTATCATTTTCTTATGAAATATTCAAAACGGCTTTATTTGAAAAAAGTAAACTAGAGTTTCAGAATTGTAAGTTAAATTTTGTTTATGAAAGTATACTAGATTGATTCCAAAACTATTTTCTAAGTGGCAATTCACAATGACCGTAAGCGTTAAGACATAAGTCATACCGCACTTCTTATGCTGATGTTATTACTTCTACTTATTATTTACTTACAATCATTGTGAATGGAAACTAATTGAAATGTTGTGCATTTTACAGGTAAAAAGCAACCTGAATCTGTGACAAAACGTTGCCTTGGTGCACTCAACAATATAAATGATGGTTTAAATTGTCTGCAATATTTTTGTGAGTCTACAAAAAATACAAAAAGAAAAATACTGAAGCAAAATATAAAATCCAATAATTCCTTCAAATTTAATTTCAAATTGAAGAAAACCAAAAAACAAGACGAAGTTATCTATATTAATATAAGTTCCTTGTTTCCAAAGAAAGAGTATCAAGTATTGGAAGCATTTCCAGATTGGCAAAATATTAATGAAGATCGCGATTATTGGAAAAATTATTTAAAACTTCTTTTTTATCAAAAAGCTGAATTGATTTTTGGCATTTTAGCCCAACAATATTTTTATTGTGATATGTTTGGATTATGTTTGCGCTCTCTCAATATGATGGTACGTTGCAACAAAATTAAAATTAAAATTGACCCATCGTCGCATTCAATAGCAATCAACCCGGTGCTAATTATAGCGGGTGACTGTTGTCAATCATTTTCTACCATAGAAGTACAGGAAAACTCTATGGCATCTAGCAGTGATGATAATAATGTGATAAAAACGGAAAATATTTTAATAACCGATGAGCAATATTATGAAATTGATACAAATCATTACGGTTTGCAACTGAATCTAATAAATTGCACCAAAATCAAAGTAATGGAAAAAGGTAATTATTATTATTCTGAATTCATCTAACAAGGAAATATTATAGTTTTAAATTTATAGCTATTGAGTTCTACAAAAAATCTTTAGAATATGAAGAAATGGATTTTATTAGGAAAAAATTGTTTGCTTCTAATTTGGCATTAGCAAAATTATATTGTGATGAATTAGTTAAAGCAAGAAAACAAACTAATAGATTGAATTATTTTGAACAATCTGAGAAGTATCTAAATCAAGCAATCCACGATACAGCTCGATCATCACTGGATCAAGCATTTGCGCTATTTCGTCGTGCAGAATTACATAACATTTTATATAATATCTTTCTGGACGAAATGATTATTTCTTCCGTAGAAAACAATTTATTAGTGCATTTCAAAAAGTTTTTGACTTATTTTAAAGGTGCATTAGTAATTTTACAAACCTATAATGGAGATAATGAAGATTGTAAACAGGAATTGAATAATAATTTCCTTCATTTTTTAATAGCGTCTGTTACTAAAACATGGATTACTTTGAGATATGATAGTAATATTAAAATTCAGGGAAATATACGTAGTTCGGTAAGGCTAAAAGTTTTAAATCTGTATGATTGCATTATTTAGCCTGTTATAGATGTTAGATTGTTTGGTATCAGGTTCAGAAGAACTATTAAAGGTATATGAATTGATCCATACACGATGTAAAGATTGTGTATCATTCATAGCATGTGCTATGATGAAATGGTGTATTGGTAGTTCGTTAATAGATATCGAAAAAATTGAAATGAGATCAAATCTATTTATCCCTATTATAAAAAATCTCCATGACGCAATTAAAAGTTTTTCAAATGTATCGATTTGGGGTTGTTATATTTATGCTCTATCTGACCAAATTACTTATATGGTGGGTATAGCTCTAAGGACAGGTAAATAAACATTTATTATTTAATATTATAAAGTAACTATGTAATTTAAGTACCTAAAATTATTCTTTAGTACTTGTATCAATTAAATAACTTTTTTGTATATAATACCTTTTTGGAAGACAAAATATTGTAGTTAATTCCGTTATATATTTTTTTATAGATGACTCTAATACCCCGTTATCAGTCAAGATACATGCTATCGAAGATATTTTAAAAAATTTCTGTCAAGCAGGTAGAAATTTTCAGAAAATTATAGATGGTGATTTTATAGATGCGTTGTTTCATACAACAAATAATACTGACGATGAATTCTACAAAACATTAATACACCAATTTCAATTTCAAATTCAATATTTATTGAGCCGTGGTACAGAACTTATCAGATCTTATTCAGAAGAAAAACAAGAATTTCATCAATTTAAAAATTGTTTACGTATGTTTGAAGGTGATATAAATCGAGATATGGATATTGGATTATTTTTAACAGATCTAGTTCGTAAACTGGAAGCTATGTGTATTGAAATGAAGTTTGTTATAAATATATAAATATATTGTTTTTGACAAAAGCTTTTATACTACCATATTTTTATTTTAACATTTATGAAGACTGATACCTATGATATAATTTATTGTTGAAAATTTACATATTAAATTGTAAGTACTTCTTGGTCACAAGTTTTTCTGTTTCCCGTATAATTTACTTATGATTTCAAATGATAACAATGTACTTGCAGAAGTTATATTCTTAAAACTTTTAATTGACAAAAACACCGTCAGTGTTAAATTAAAATTAATATTGTATACTTATTGACAATCTAACTAATGTGATACCTATAGAATAAAATCTTTATATTTTATGCGAGTTTTGCTTACCTCTGTTCTTGTTCTGTTCTTCAAGGAACTTTTACCGAATCGTTTAAAACAATAACTAATTTAGGGCTTCCTTTTTCAAATACATAATGGGTAAAATCCAGCACTAACCTAAGGAAGACCCCCAAATTTTTGAAAGAATGAGCTTCATTTTCTAAATAAATATCAAAACCCAACACTAACCTAAGGAAGAGATCGGAATCTTTGAGAAAATGTGCTTCTTTTACTAAGGCCCGGTATTTCAGTGGGCAGTTAAGCTTTCGCTTAAGCTAATCTCAAGTTTAAACTCAAGCGGTACATTTTTTGAGTATTTCAGTTCCCGTTTAATGCTAAGCGACAGCTTAACTGAAAGATTATTGAGCCGTAAAAACTCGATCGTTTAAACTTAAACTTTTACGCTTGCTGATGATATTGACAGTACTTCTGTAAAATTATTTTCTAAAATTAGTAAAATAGATTTGCCGAATTTAACGGACGATGAAGATTTTATGGAATTAGTCAACATAGTTGCACGCAACGAAGTCAAAAGAAACAAATATCGCCGTATAATATATAGACCGCGTAAAAATTGCTTTGAATATTTTGACGACGAAGAATTTTTGAGAAGATATCACCTCCCGAAAGATTGTGTTCGAGAATTAGCATTCCATGTAACCGTAGCAGCACCAGATATACCAGCAGAGTCGTCGATTATAATTTGGTCATTATCTTCATCTTCAATAAATGTTGATTCGATATCATTATCAAACTCTGAATTTCTACCTTTTATTTGAGTATGAAAGCTCTTCAACTTGATTTTCAGAGCTCGATAACGAAATCGTTGTTGGTGGTCCTCCTCCAGTGCCTTTTATATAGCTTTTAATATCAGCACATTTCCTTTTTGTAATTTTTTTTTATATTTTCGTATTTTATTTTTTAGAGAGACGGTCGGAGCATAGTGGTCGAATAAGTTGACTATGAACGCTAAATGCCCGGTTCGAATCCGGGCGAAGTAAGAACTTTATTCTGGCCGTCTCTCAGGTCCTCCAGGTTGGGGGTTCTACGTCGGGCTTGCTCCTCGTCTAGGTAAAAAATGTAAAATGCTAACAAACCAAATACCAATTCGCAAGGTTGGTAGTTGGGATCGGATAACGTTGTAATGCGTTTCAAAACCGATTATATGAGAGTATTTTATTTTTAATGCTTGAGACGGTCATTGTCTTGCAGCTAACGCAGTTGGATGCGAATATGGGGCACCGGGTTCAAACGTGGGGAGAGTCAAACTTTCTTATGACTAGTCTCCGTGCTTCGGAAGGCACTTTAAGCCGGTGGTCCTCTGGGTTAGTGAATTGCTACCATTAACATAGTAAACCAGGATACAGGCACATCTGAAGGCAAGTCTAGCAAGCTACCTGATGGATGTAAAATATTTATATGCTCAAAGTTTCTAACACTGCCAAGCAAACGATGCATGTGTTGGGAAATAACAAGCCTTGGCCTACTAGAAGAGAATTCTCTAGAGAATTACTTCTAGAAAGAAGAAGTTTTTAATGCCTGCATGTCTCGATGTGTATTACTTGACAATGCATAATTGTATTCATTATGCTTCACATCAAATGTGTCACGAAAAACTTCGTTGATTATATTGCAAAAATGTCATTTACTATTACCAACATACATTAGTACAAGTTTAACTTTCTAGTGTAAAAGTTTAGCTAAACCAATTAGAAAAAGTAACTGAAATACCAAACTCACGGTAACCAAACGCTTAATTAAACGAACGCTTTCGTAAGCGAAAACTTAACTGCCCACTGAAATACCGGTCCTAAATAAATATCAACCAGCCACACTAACTTGAGCTCGAAACCGAATACTTGAGAGAATCCTTGAAGCAAGGCAATGTTGCCAGATCAAGAAAGTGTGATTATCAGAAAATATCTATGAAATTATCAGATTTTTAAAAAAATTTCAGAATTTTAAAATGATACGCTAATTATGTACTATGTATAAAAATTTTGAGTTAATTTTTTTCTCGATCTTCAGCCTTTATAAAAACGTTATAGCGTTCTGACCTCAAAGGAATTACGTTTTTACCGGTTCCATAAAACCTGTAAAAGCTATAGGCTATATCATTGCTATTGTCGTATATAGGGCCGTTGTTGCTGCTAGGGCCTTAATACTTGGTACCAGTAATTACCAAAATGTTCCATATTGGAGTAGCGTTGGTTCCATAGGGGGGTTGCGTTCTCATTTAGTAAAGTAATACCAGGTTTATTCATTTAATACATTTATTAACTAATTTTCCCAATTTCATTCAAGTTATTGACGAATTATTATTGACTCTGAATGGCGACTTCAAGGAAGGGTAGCGACCACTGGTAAGCTTGCTAACAAACCGACCCCCGATACCTCGATACCGGCAACTCGCTAGCACTATCACTGACGACAACTCATGACTGACAACTGACGACTACCCCTTATTGATTGATTTGCCATATTTATGTGATCGACTCCCACCTGATTTTCCAATCGCCTGATCGGTGAACCCGGGTATAGTTTGTTTGCGTGGATCCGGTCACGCCATAAGTTATTTGCTTTTAATTGCATTATTGCATTTTATAAACTGCACTGTAGTTAATTGAACAAACCGTTGAAAGTTCAACCAACCTGGAGTTCAATGTTTCGTGTGAATAATTTCAACCCATTAATACAACTTAATCTTATTCTTAATTTGGAAATAATTATAATAAATTTGGATGTTGAAATTATTCACGACACTATATCCATAGATTTGGTGATCCAATTAACCAAAATTGGTAGATTATTAGTTCGTAGGGTTTCCAGTACTCACTTTACATTACTTTGGTGGTGATAGAGGACACTTTTCTAACAACAATATTTAACAAAAATTTTATTCTAAATTCAAACCCTCGAGAGTTAGGCCTCTTTAAAGCATTTTTTTAATTTCCACCTTGACGTGGCCGAAAATAATGATTTTTCAGTAAAAATGGTTTAGTGCTTTTTTAAAGAGCGTGAAATAATCTACAAACTAGATTCTAACATTTTATTGTCTAAACTCAACGGCTTTCGAGTTATGAATTAAATTAAGTTAAAAAATGTCGAAAAATTTGAGCTGTCCTTTCTTTTGGTATTTTTCAATAACCTGTATCTTTTAAACGAAACATTTTACAAAAAATCTGACGGCCCCTTCGGATAGGAAATTTAACGGACTATAACTTTTGTCAAGTAAAAATTTTTGAGAAACCAATCCATTTCACAGAAAATCAGAAAATAATAAACAAGGCAGCCACAAAACAAAAAATTATTTTATTAATTAATTTAAACTATTAGATTATTTAAGTAAATGTTGAAAATGACCACCCTCATTTTCAATACACAGTCGTGTTCGTTTTAAAATATGCTTTATAGTATTATTTATAAAATTTCCTTTTTTGTTAAGAGTCATTATAGCAGGGGTGGTCAACAAGGTCGAGGGATTGACCGGTCGATCACGACCCCAATTTTGGTCAATCGGTGAGTGTGAAAAGTGTCAAAAATTCGAATTTCTTCGATTAAAAGTGTCGAAAAATCGACTTTTTTCGATTTTTTTCGACAAACATCTTTAAAAACAATCACGACTGTGTATTGAAAATGAGGTTGGTCATTTTCAACAATTACTTTATTAATAATAAAATAATTTTTCAAAAAAAATAAAAATTTTGTGAATTTAATTTTATGTTTTGTAGCTGCCTTGTTTGTTATTTTCTGATTTTCTGTGAAATTGATTGGTTTTTCAAACATTTTTACTAGACAAAAGTTGTAGTCCGTTAAATTTCCTATCCGGAATGGGGCGTCAGATTTGTTATAAAATGTTTCGTTTAAAAGATAAAGGGTGCTGAAAAAAAACAGAAAAAAATAAAGCTCAAATTTTTCGACATTTGTTAACTTACTTTAATTCATAACTCGAAAGCCGTTGATTTTAGACAATAAAAGGTTTAAATATAGTTTGTAGATTATTTCACGCTATTTAAAAAAGCAGTAAACCATTTTTACTGAAAACTCAATATTTCAGGGCTATGGCCACGTGAAGGTGGAAATTAAAAAAAATGCTCTAAAGAGGCGTAACTCTCGAGGGTTTGACTTTAGGAAAAAATTTTTGTTAAATATTGTTCTTAGAAAAGTGTCCTCTATCACCACATAAGTTATGTAAAGTGAGTGCGGGGACATCCTGTATACTGGCGTTAGTGAAACATTAATTTTAAAGAAGCCGCCACCCAAGTAGCATTTTGAAGCTGAATTGCAGCAATTTGCAATTAAAAATTACTATAGGCGCTGCCGCCTATAAAGGGGAATTCTTTTCGTTGTATGGATGGTCCAATCTTGTTGACATCTCCAGCACCATCTCTCACTGGTCCAGTTCCAGCTACGAATCCGCAACAGTGTTTTGTGCTCGCGAATGTCAATCAAATGTTTTCCTGTGTAAATTGACAAGTACAGATTTTCATCTTTTAAGCCTCACATTGTACAGCGAATAGATGTGAACACCTGTCACCATTATATTGTAAGTTTATCCGAGCTCGATGTAAGCAATTTTTCCTTCCATCTGGGTCCTTTTACCCTAAAGAGGGTTTGGTGAACCTTTTAATTTGGGGACGATTTATGTACTTTATATGTTTCGTACTAGGTCCTTTTTTTACCCTAAGACAAGGTTTCTCATGGCAGATGATTACACCCCGGTGGTCTGCCATTGCCTGCCGAGGGAGAGACGGCCAGAATAAAGTTCTTACTTTACTCGGATTCAAACCGGGTATTTAGCGTTCATAGTCAACTCGCGTGACCGCTAAGCTCCGACCGCCTCTTCAAAGCAATTTTTACTTATCCAATTTTGGATAAAGTTGAAAACCAATATTGGTTTTATTTGAGTGCTTGTAAATTTAAACTTTTGATTTTAATACCGTAATCATTCATTGCTACTGTGTGTCTGTTACCACAGTAATTTACATTGCAATTATTGGAACTGTGATAGCATCTCTCAAGTTCTGTGTGTCAATTAAAGCATTTGATTACTATTTGCATTTTTTTGAGTTTCCCCGGTCTTTTTTCAGAATCCACGCCTTCACATGAGTAAGGAGCTGGTCTATTAACATCGTGGCAAACAAACTGGAGAGGTCATTTCCGGATTCTGGTCTCTGGTTGGGTTAACCCTCTCATTAGGGGTTGCGATTCAGAGGGTAGTTTTTGTTACAATATCTTACACCACTCATGGATATCCTAAAAATAATTCCTTGTAGCAGCAGTGCATGCGAACGAGGTTTTAGTGACATGAATTTAATTATTACTTCATTGAAAACAAAACTTCTAATAAAACATGGGACTCAATACCTTACGTCAGGGGTGTCAAACTCATTTCAGCCGCGGGCCGTTTCTTGACAAACAAAATTTCTGAGGGCCGCACGAGTGACTTTTTTGTTAACTCATATCCATTTTTGAACGATATATTTATTCTAAAATATACAATGTATTCAGAGAAATATATTTTTTTATTATTATACAAATAAACAAATAATCAACAAAGTTAGAGGCGGTCTGAGTATAGTGGTCACGCGAGTTAACTATGAACGCTAAATACCCGGTTCGAATCCGGGTGAAGTAAGAACTTTATTCTGGCCGCTTCTCTGGTAAGTCAGGTTGGGGGTTCTACGTCGGGCTTGCTCCTCGTCGTAGGTAAAAATGTTAAATGCTAACAAAATCCAAAAGCCAATTTGGCGTTTGAGAACCGGGAAGCTGCGTATTGCGGTATAAACATAAACTGGATATAGTATATAGATCAACAAAGTTCATTCGGGCCGCAAAAATATACGTGGCGGGCCGCCAGTTTGACACGTGAAAACGTGGTTGCTTCGACACAGAAATGCTGAAGATAGTAGTCTTGTCATGTCTATCACAAGAGTTCCAATAGTCATAGTAAAGGAAAAGGGGAACTGTGGTCGTCGTTCTAAATTAATTGTTTTTTTTTCCTATTGTTTCTTGTTGTTGTAAATAGATAAATTGTACATTTAATAAATACTTGCCGATCGGGTTTGTTGCTGTTGGGGCATGGGTACCAGTTTTAGGATTGGCTCTTCTCTCATGCAGTGGCGGATTTCCCAACAGGCGCAAGAGGCGCGCGCTTAGGGCTTCGTGAATCAAGGGGACTCAAAATAAGGAAAATTTAATTATTATTAATTAAATTCCTGTTGTAAAAAACACAGGAAAAATAACGAAAAACTTCTAATCCCTAGATGCCTTAGATTTGCAGTTATTTTGATTTCAGTGCAATTTTTGATTTGAAATTTTTGATAAACATTTAATTTTGTTCAAATATTCTGAAATTTCATGAAAATATTAATTCTGTAGTAGTAAACACAGGAAAAATAACAAAAAAATTCTACGCCCTAAGACGTCTTAGATTTGCAGCTATTTTGATTTCAGTGCAATTTTTATTAAAAAAAAGTATTGAAAAAATAAATCGTCTGCAGTGCTGGTGGATGGGCCCTCCGGGCACCAGGGGTTCAAATTAATTGCTTTACGGAGTGTAGGATTAGTGAAAATACTTAGAGGGGGGCCTCAAAATTGAATTGCGCCTGGAGCCTCATAAATTCTAAAACCGCCACTGCTCATGGGATTATTTTAACTTTGTTATTATATAATTTTCTTTTTAATTTGATACGTTAGTCATCTACTCATATATTTCAATAACTACCAGAAATTACCAGAAAAAAATGAATGGAAAAATCTGCTACATTATGTACTGCTGTGAGTTTGATGATTCCAGCGTCTACAGAATTTTGTCAGCGTTTCTTTATCAAGAGCCCATTTAACTACAGGTAGCTCAAGTAGCCAATTTTTTGTTTTTAGCAGTAGTTAAATATACTTACTTGGTTTTGGTATTTCTGCTCCCCAAAATCACAAAAAGTTGTTAAAATGTTTGCAATTTTGTCGTACTTTTTACTGTGCGGTGCACTGTTCTCGAGTTATTAACTATTAAATGAAACAAAAACAAGGATGTAGTTTTTCACAATATTTATTCTAAACATCACTATTTATTACTCATTTAAAAATAATGAAAAAATATATAACAGCCATACATTATATAAATTATTTGATACAAAATACACTTGCTTCAAATAAACAAACATAAATAATTTATGTATCTTATCAAAACATGTAGATAGGTTTACATGGAGATAAAAGTGAAGAATATTATACTACGTAATATTAGAAATAATAACAAAATAATTTGTTCAATCGCAATTAATATTGAGTGGTTAACGAAATGATCAGGTAAATTGTTAATTAATCATACAATAAATAACACATCAATCTCTCTGGAAAAAGAAATAACAACTTGATAATAAATTCATAAAACATTACAAAATAATCGCCTTATTATTAGTACAGAAAATTTAAAAAATCTTACTTGCTAAAATAATTTTAAAATCAAACCTTTTCGTTCAAATTTTTTATTATTGTGTACAATATATTATATTATTCGGTTCAACCATCTTGCGCCTATTTATGTGCTTAAACTTTAATTCATAAAATCGATCATGCACTCAACTATAAAACAAAACCAAATCGTGTCAGATTATCAAAAAAATAAATCATAAGAATATAAAATGAGAAAACTAAAAACAAATATAATAAAAAGATAAAAACACAAATTAACATCATAAAGAAATTGTTGGCTTCTAATGTACACAAATACTTTCTTAAAATTCAAAATTATACCTCATCGTATCCTCATAATATTTTTTTCATCAATCAATGAAATGTCGCCAAATCGGGTGCTTAACCCAAGGTGCGAAACTCCTTCAATTGAAATTGAGATCCGGACACAATTTTTTATTAATGTAGGTATATTTTAAAATTAAAGGGAACATCATATTTGATAATAAAATTATTTTCTGGTAATAAATTAAAAAATTTTAAATTTGCTAAGTTGGTATAGTAGAAAAAAAGTAATATAAATGAAATACATAACTGCGAGAATATAAAACAAAAAATAATAATAACATATAACAAACTATTCGATGGTTTACATTTAACCAAAGAGATAATAAAACTAAAAAATAAAATAACACTATGCAAGTTGTTCTCACATTTTCAAGTGTTTTTCACAAAGGCCTTTCGTTACCAAAAAGTTAAATTTCGAGTGACCAAACCGGCGTCAGACACAAAAACTGTTTTTGGAACGCGACAAAAACTAGAAAACCTAACTATCGCCGTGATAAATTTTCCACATGCTTTATAGGAACTTAAAAGTGAATTCTAGTCACATTATTATTATTATTATATTAGCATATTTTAAAAAATTATGGTATGTATAACTAGGGATATATTGAGAGTGTCGATTTGTATTAGTCCTGCGCGCTTAATTATACTAAAGAAAATAGAAACATGAAATTTTTTGTTGTATTTTCGCCAAAACTTTTTAATTTTGTGTTTTTTTTTGCAAATTATCTACTTATATATCTAAAAATAAAAGAAGAAGAATTAATTAAGCAATTTCGACTTAATTTCTAGAATTAAAACTTATATCTTTTTAGTGATTATAGGCGATAATTTTATAATAAAAAAATTGTACTACTATTAAATTTTGCACAAGTTCAGGAAAAAATGACACTCGCTTTATGATAATTTTGGCCGTCGTATTAAAATAGTTTAACCGTGATTTGAATTATTATTTTTGTCTTCTTCTTCGTAATTTTATCTAACTATGCCTCTCAAAGGCCTTCACCACCTTCACAACTTGTTTATACATAATAAAAACAAACAAATAAAAATGTTACGTTAAAACTACATCACATACTATTTACAAAATAACGCTAGGTATAGTATTTCAATTTTATATTGGTTTTAAACATAATAATGTAAGAAAATTATTACCCATTGCATTAATCGATATTATTAATGCTAATTTAATTAATTATATACATGGCAGCACTTTTAGCTTCCAAATAGCAATTTGTTAATTCAGAAGTACTAAAAAAGGAAAATTAGAACCAAGTTTGAAACAATTTCAAATAAAAAGAACATCAGAAACTAACATTTGCTATGTCTAAAATGCTGCAACGATAAAAACACAACTAACTACCCCTTCTTTTATGTACAATTCACAAATATATATAATACTTAAAATTATAAATATTAACATTTTTACTATTCAATATTTACATTATTATTATTTTATTATGAAGAATAGAATGTTTTTATTTCTCAAAAAAAATTTCTTTTTATAAAATTCAATTCTATACGATAATTTTAGAAAATAAACAAACGTCTTTTCGCATAATTCAGTATTTTTTAAAGTAATGGATGCACAATTCTCGAAGCACAACATGAATGGAAGCCTCAAAAATATTTTTTTTGTTTACACAAGTTTTAACACTCGACAATAACTCGCAGGTATAACTTGTGAAAAATTATTTAAGAAAATCGATTTTTGATGCATTAAAACAAAATAATAATTTTATATCTACCACTATTAATTTACAATTTACAACGAACCTTCAAATGCGGCCATTAAATCGCTTTGCATGTTCATGTCGATCTGATTCGCCAACTGTAAAAAGAAAACATTTTTATAAGCAAGTTTATTTACTTCATAATGTTAATGACAATATTCTTAACCCCATCTCCTACAGAGCTCCCATCAGGTGCTTATGCAATTTTAGTTATGATTTTATGGCAAAGTTTTTCATTATTGTTGAGAATAAACCCTTTTCTGAATTTTACTGAGGCTATTACTCACAAGTAGCACCTCCTGTTTAACGTGGATTCTGAACCAGGGTACAAGTAATTTTGAGAGTATAAATTTGGTCCCTTAATTTTACTTTCATTTCATTTTTTATACAAAACTGTATTTATCAAGTTATGTCCAACTTATTTACAATGTTTATTTTGGATAATAAGGTTATTGCATGAATTTTAAGTACTTTCTTTCTTGAAGTTTGGCTATTGTTAAACAGCATAGCATAAATCAAAAGTCTATAAGAACTTTTAATTTTTTCAAAAACATGTTTTAAAAAGTTTTTATTTGATAGCGGGGTTTTGGCAGCAGTGACGTCAAACATAGTTTTTAAATCAACTGACAACAACGTACTGCTTTCTTATGCCTTATGGTAGCGTTGGTGGATATAAACTGAATATTTAAAAAAAGACGAGCAGTGTGATTTGGAAACTTGCGTTATTTACTTCTCACCTCAACAGAAGCTCCTCTCACCGCTGCAAGAAATTCTTAATCTGGAACTTTTCACCTAGAGAGCTTCAACTCAATAGTTTCCCAAGGAGGGAAATTATAGAACAATAATACACAGGGTTGTCTTTAAACGGCCTTTAAGATAAGGACAAGAGGTGGGGACTATGTTAACACCCCTAATTGGGGGGGGGGGCTGCCAACTTGCAACTTTAGAGACACTTTTCTCCTATTAGTGTTTTTGACGCTTGGATCCTTTCTGATTAACATGGTCCAATTATAACTATGACAACTCAAGCATGACTCATCCCAGTTTTTCTCCAATAACTTGAAAACGGTGAAAGATATTAAATCATATTTAAAACAAAAAATATTAATCTTTTTATTCTGAACACTTATTGCCTCTTCAATATATCTTTCATCGTGTTCGAGTTATTGGAGAAAAACTGCGTTCAGTCACATAACTCTTGTGGGTAAAACTACAATCACCTAATCTTGTAATTTATTGTGATTATGATTAATAAAACTCATAAAACTTCAATTAATTAAATTGAAATTTAAATAAATATGTCAACTTGGACTAAGTTATTGTAAAAATATGTTTAAGTTTAAGGGACGATGATCTATTGAATGAGTAGATCGGCTCTAAGTAAAAAATAAGTAAAATACTTACAGCTTCTCTTCGTCTTCTCTCTTGTTCTCTTAAACGTTGCCTTTCTCGTTCCGTTCTTTCTGATCCTGAACTTTGGGATCCCGGTGATATACTTCCTTCCGCAGGAGATTGTCTTAATTCTTCCACACGATTAGTTGGTATGGGTTGTTGTTCAGCAACCGCTTTTCTAAAGAAACAAACCATTAGCAAATTAAGCATCACATATCAGGATTGTAACTATCCCTCGTTGCGCCCGGTGATAGTTATCTATTTGACCCCCCCCCCGGCAATAGTAAACGGCGTACATGTTTTAAAAAAATTCAAGCTTTCAAAATCGACCTTAATATACTAATAATAGCAACGCAAAGAAATAGCAAAGTTGAGAAAAAGGTCATAAATAATCTACAATACAAATCAATAAAACAAAGACCAACATCAATCAGGACCGTCCTCAGGTCGACGTCCAATGAAAAGCTAATAAGAAAAATTATAAAATCAGAGACACCTTAACCCTTAACGCATCGTTTCTCAACCTGGAGGTCGCGATCAGGTATAAGGCTTCTCTTTTGCTCTTAGGTCACGACACAAAACAAAAAAAAAGTTTTGACTAAAATTATTAGAACCAGAAGTTTTTCTAACGTAAACTTCATAAAGTTTTCAAATTGTACGTAAAATAAAAAAAAATTTTACCTCGCCTTCTCGAGAGCATCTTCTTCTTCCTTTTCCCTCCGTTTTTCGTTTTCCATTCTGAGTCTCTCTCGTTCGGCCTGCTCCTTCTGCTGTCGCTTCAATTCTAAATTTTCCAACCGTTGTTTTTCGCGATCGGCTTTTTCCTTCGCTTGTTTTTGAAACGCCTTGAAACTGTCCATCACTTGTTGTCGATTATTTCCGTAATTGTTATTCGTGGTGGCGGTAGCAGTGGTGGAGGAGAAAGAATTGTTTGAATTTTGAGGAGAATTGTTTGATTGACCTAAACTTGACCAAGAGCTCGCGTTTTTGATATTTTGTTCTTGTTTTGCTTTGAAACCGAAACCTTGGGAATATTTTTGGTCCGGTGGGGTTTGCTTTTTGTCGGTGACGTTTAAATTTGGCATGGGTTCCACCAGCAAGTCTTCTATTGTGGGTTTAGTTTCTTTTTTTATGATCGCGTTGTTAACGTGCGCGGTGGGTAGAGGATCGAAGATGGACGGGATGGACATGTTCATAGGTATGCCCGAAGTTAAGGACGACATTCCATTATTATTTTGGTTTAATTCGTATTCGCTTTTTAGTGCGAATCCGTTATTTGTGCTATGCATTATATTAGCAACGGTTGTATTTGGTTGAATCATGGGTGGTAATTCTTGTCCCATGTGAATGGGATGCATTGAATGAATGTTATGCATGGAATTTATAGGCATCATATTGTTGGAATTCATACTGATATGGGGTTTAATATCGACCATAGGTAAATTTGGTTGCTGTAACATAGCGGAAGGTATTACGTTAATTGGATGTACAATAGAATTTTGAATTGGATTACTAAGAATAGAAGGCATTTGCGTTAATCCTATATTTGTATTATCTAATGGTTCAGTTTTGATTGTATCGTTTTCTAAATTAGCGAGCGATTGTTCTAATGGATCGGTGTAAGTACTATTTAAAGGCGATATAACTACTGGTTTCTTTTCTTTAGGTGGTAAGATGGGTATCATTATTGGTTTAACCGTTTGAATTGTTGTTGGAATTACAGGCTGTACAGGAACGATGATTGGTTTAACATCGTTCATTATAACTGGCGATGGTCTTGGATTTTGTATCGACGGTGGATGCTGTTTAATTACAATATTATTTTCTATGCTAGGTGCTGGAGGTGGTTGATTGAATAAAGTTGTGTTGACTGTTGGATTCTCGCTATGAGTTGTTATTGCTTGTGGTGGTTGTGGTGGTATTTGTTGTGTTTTCTGTAACATCTTAACCAAAACATACAATTTAATATAAAATTTATGAAAATGGTAGATGGGTGTTTTTATATTTTCGCGTGTAAAAATCATAAACCTTCAACAGATCTCATATCGGGGGAGCCTATTTAGTGACGTCATACCCAGTGATGTTACAATAAATTCATTAAAAATCTTAGCATAATGCAAATCACGGGAGGTTTGGGTGTACAAGAAAACAAGATGTGAAGAGATCTTGATAAACATTTCCAATTTTGATTTAGACCAAGAATTCGTTCTTCCGTTCATTTAAAATATAATTATTATCAAGTTCTATATTCGTAAATTTTAAACCGTGTATTATCATTAGCAATTTGATGTCAACATTGTAAGAAAAGAATTTAATTATCATGAAATGTAACACTATATCTCGTAAATCCATTCATGCGCATCAGTGTCACTCTCAAGTTTCCGTGAACCGATTTCAACCAAAATCTAATCACCTCTAAGTCACAATATAAAAGTACTAAATGTAAAATTTGCATACGATTAATATCTGGTCAAGTCATGTAATGGCCACATCTCTCGACCTATGAGACCAAATGCCGAACAATCACGTCTGATTAATGATAATATTTTAATGGTAATCTGTAGCGATTAAAAATATTTTTTAACGATCAGTTAATTTTTCCCCATCATAATTATTATAGAAAGTCTACGTATGTAACAAATCGTAAATTTATTTTAATATTAAAATCGAATTAATTTTCTACCAGTTATTTTCAAATGATTTATCGTAAAAATATTATGATTACACGACAATAAAATGTTTATAATAAAACCGTTTTTGATAACAGCTCAATCTTATTCGCTGTAGGTACTTGTAACATGAATACCAGGTCAATGTGATTGATATAGTAATACATACATACTAAACTATTTATAATGTGGTTTTATTTACCACATGAAAAAAAGTTTAAAAAAAGTCAAGTCTGAATTGGAAAAGTTAAATAGAAGTCAAACTTGATAACGATTTATTATACCATTTTAATTTTCAAAGTACATTTGTACAAAAAAAATTTTTGGATCAAAAATATTCTTCACTTTTTCACAAACGGATGAAGAAGTTGGAACGCGCAAGCCCTGAACAAAATTATTATAATAATTGCTTATTGTCCAGCAGTGTAGGTATTTCAGTCTTGGTATAAGCACATAGTGCCCACGCACTATTTAAAAGAATTGAATCACGTGAAAAAAACATATAGCAACAGCAGAAGATAATGGGCAGTTTCGTGGTAAGTATTTTTTAAGTTTCTATCATTCAATATTATTCGTTTATTAAATTAAACTTGAAAATCATTTGCAGTTAATTATGTTGATATGATAATTATTTTAAATTCCGAATAACAAGTTGTTAAATTAGGTCACCAAAAATCATTCAATAAGGTCAGACCACTTAAAATTAAAAATCGCCTGTGGCGCTATTTTGCTTCGTTGAATTCGGCTAGACCCTAATCTCATTTGTGATTTTAAAAAAATAATTCAAATTTTTAACAATAAATAATATTACCCTCCAGGAGGGGGGTAATGAAGCTTAAGCCCGCCCTTCAGAGTCATTAGACCTGTTTGACCTTGAAATTTTCTGCGGCGTAATTTTACTTGCAGTATTATGTTTCCTCCAAACGTACATTTCTGGGTGCATATATGTTACTCGGAAAAAAAAAGTTTGAAGGCCTTTCATTATTTACTTATACGTTTTTGAACAGGACACATTAGTAAATGTTGCGGCGGGGGGGGGGAGGGGGTACATTAAACGTATTAGTCTACTTCAAGCAATAAATATAATATACTGGATAATAGGTACATATCATATTATACTATCGTATGTAGTTTACATTAAAATGCACGGATTTAGGGGAAGTACAAAATCATTATAGGCGGGAGTCCAATACACATGAGTCCATTATAAACGGATTACTCTGTACCTGTTATATTAAAATAAAACAGATAAGTAGATTTTCAAGATACTAAAGCTAACCAAAGGAATCATGGCCGGGCGGAACTAATGTGCAGAAAAGAAAATTAGTCCGTTCGACTTTATGTTGGTGTCACGTGTCGCAAAACAGCTGAGAAATATGTGACGTCATAAAATGGCCGCTGACCATATGATTGGGAGGAAACAATAGTTTATTTACGTTTAGTTCTCCAATAAGATTTGCAAGTGGCAACTTAATTAATATTTTAGAGATGTTTACAGGTGATATTAGTTTAATTCATGAATGACCAATAATTACAGATTAATACAATTCCTATGGAAATCAAACGTAAATGAACCATTGATGACGTCATTACTTGACCAGTCAATAATAATAGCTTTGTTCACGGTAACAATCCAGAATACGTTCTATTATACTGCGCGTGCGGATTTATAATAAAATTGTCATTGAAGCTCAAATTAGATTGTAACAATTATAAATCCGCACGCGCAAGACTCCAAAAAGCATTCGGGACTGTTACTGTGACTGTTTTTTAAAAGGGGCAATTCAAAATTGAGACGGTCATTGCCTTGCAGCTAACGCAGTTGGATGCGAATGCGGGGTACCGGGTTCAAACCCGGGGAAAGTCAAACTTTCTTATGACCAAGTCTCCGTGCTTCGGAGGGCACGTTAAGCCGGCGGTCCCCCTGAGTTGACGAATTGCCACCGTTAACAAAAAAAACAGGGTTGCAGGCACATCTGGATGCTAGGCTAGCAAGCTGCTAACGGATGTAAAACAACTATAGTCCAAAATCGATCTGCGGACTACTCACCAACCCGTCTGGCCAGCGTGGTGAGTTATGGCTAGATCCTCCATAATATGGAGAGACTTATGTCCAGTAGTGGGCGGAAAAAAGGCTGATGAAGAAGAATTCAAAATTTAATGGGTAAATTATGACAGATGACAACCCAAGTAGTACAAAGTATTCATATGGACGTCCATTTGTTGTCCATCAACGTACGTCTGTACATCCATTGAACGTACGTTTTAAGTACTGTCTCAAAAACGTCCGTAACTGTAAGTTTTATGTATGTATATTTTTTAGTCCATGTATGGTACGTACTTTAAATGGACATACATCGAACGTCTTGTTTTGGACGTCCTACAAATGTACAGTAAAATAGGTTTTAAATATGTCCATTTATAGTCCATGGACTTGTGTGCTACTTGGGAATACCATTTACATTTTTTGTGACGTGAACTGTACCATTTGAACTTCGCGGGCCTTCAATAATTTTAATCAGGCCAGCCCAGCAAGCTACCTACCAGATGTAAAACAACTATTAGCTCACAGTGCCCAGGAAACTTGCCTTCAACTTCAAAGAAGAATTTTTGAGGTAAATTACTTTCTGAACTTATGTCATCTCTCAAAGAAGTAATGTCACTTATTGGCAACCAATATTGTGCGATTTAACTGTTTCCTTGCTTCGGAAGGCACGTTAAGCCGGTGGTTCTCCTGGGTTAGTGAATTGCCATCATTAACATAAAAAACAGGGTACAGGCACATCTGAAGGTCAGCCCAGCAAGCTACCTACCAGATGTAAAACAACTATTAGCTCACAGTGCCAAGGAAACTTGACACAGGTGCTGGTAGAAGAGATCAAAAATGATCTCAAAGAAACGTCTTCTTCTTCTTCTTAACTAAAGAAGAAGAATTTTCGAGGTGAATTACTTTCTCAACCCCTCCAGGTAAAAGTTATTTTATGAGCTGGGAAAGTCGTGTGATGGCCACATCAGAATTTTTATTTTATTTCAAGTTCATTTGCGTCCTGGACCGCTCAAATACATAATTCACCACTGCTTGAGGTAGTTTGTTTTATAAAATGTGTCTCAACAATATTTGAATTGTGCGCCATTTTTTCTGTGGTAGTTTTTTAAAACTGATATTTAAAATCTGTAATCTACACCATTTTCAGCTGTAATTCAGAAAGCGTCAACTGTAATTCAGATTAACCAGTACTTCCAACCTTCCGACAGACAGATGGGAAACTCCCGGTGGGCTCTCCATGAAGTAATGAAATGGGCCCTGGATTCAACTTTCGAAATAAAAAAGGTTAAAAAGGAAAAAGCAATAGAAGTTTTATGAAAAATAGTTAAAAATGTCGAATTTCCCTTGCTATCGGGTTAACTCTACGAAACTGAATATCGAGCAGTATCTCAGAGCTAGCCATAAGGGTTACGTCCAAAATGGCAGTTGTGAGGCCGGAAATACTAGCCAATATTAATTACAGCTGAAAATGCCGTAGAGACCTGGAAACAGTGTTCCGAAGTCTGATAATAATCACATTTTACTCTGAATTTGCTAATAGATTTGGTAATTAACCATTTTATTGGCTTTTTAAGGGGTAAAAAAGAGCAAAGGGTTAAGAAAATGTTATTCTAGTTCCTGAGAAAACAAAAACTTTTTGTATATTAGTGCCATTTAAATGTCTGATATTTTTTTCTAAAATCTGATAATTTCCTAGTTATTTTCTGATAATAATCACATTTTCTTCATCTGACAACCCTGTCTGGGAGGTTCAAAATTATTAATATACGTTATGTAGGTGATTCCACCTTAATGGATAAGTGAATAAACAAACCTATAGAATTTGGGATACTGAAAATCGACCTGGATCTAACGAGAAAATAATGTAGCTTAAGTTTCAGGTTTCCAACATAATTTGGAGCCCACAATTTATCATTATCTTCTTCTTTCATCTGTCATACAGGTCCCTCGATATGATGCCAGCAACCCTTTCTTCTATGTCTGTGGTACGCGTGCAAAGTGTAATCCACTTTCACTTCAAAAAGATAAACATTACACCTTGGTGGTTTGCCATTGCCTTCTAAGGGGAGACAGTTAAAATAAGGGCGTATCTTCACCTGTTTCAAAACTTCATTTACAGCTCAAAATTGGTTATAGATACAGCAGACTCTTTTTTTTTAATAAAAAGATGAGAATTTGCTAAGGTCATGATATAATTTTTTTTAATCTGTTTTGGTAACGGGTTAATATTTTGATTTTGTTAATTAGCGATTCTATATAAAAAACACGCAATTAATTAAAATTTAAAATATGTCATGGCACAATAAATTAAAATAGCAATCTTTAATATTCTGCATTAAAATTGTTTAAATTTCAAGTATTGTAAGTAATGTAAATGAAATTTCGTTTCGACCATAATTTGAATGATTTCAAAAGACGCGCCTTTTGAAACCAATGAAAATTTACTTCCATTCTTTCGAACCAATTAAAGACGTCAGTTATAACGAAACTGTAAATTTAGGTTGAAAAAGTTCTCGTCCTAATGATAGATCGGGCCCTTAAGTAACTACGGGCTCCTTAAAAAATGCTTATCTTTATAAAAAATGTAGATTTGCCACTGCCTGAACGTCTTTCTTGTTCTTGTGACTTGTTTTGCCATAATGCAACTGAAAGGATTAAACAGATATTTCCACTTAGGATTTTAAATTTACCTACGGAAATTATTTTCATAAATATCCAATCAATATTTACACTCAGATCAATAACCTTGTAGAAGGAAGTAAGCAAATGATAATTTTTTATAATTTCAATTATAATAATTTATCGGTAAATAATTTTCTCTCTGAAGCAGATTATTAAACTTATTTTTATGAAGCCAAACGAATTACTATACAATTTAATTGAGTGAATTTATTGATTTATTAAATTGATAATTTAATTGAGTGAATTTATTATATAAAGCCCCGTTCTCACGATTCAAGTTTAGTTGACCGATTGTAGATGATCAACAAAAGTTGAATGAAATCTGTAGTGAGAACCTTTGTTTTAAGGTAGTTGAACAACTTTTTAGTCGAGTATCGATCAACTTTTGTTGATCAACTGTAAATCGATCAACTAAACTTGAATCGTGAGAACGCGCCTTAACGTACTTAAATTTTAAATCACTTTAAAATTTTATTATTTTATCGCTTTTTGGTGCAGTTGTTTTAAAATTTAAATATTATATATATAGTTACTTACCTAATAAAATCAAATGCATTAGAAAATTAAATCGTTTATGCTCTCTCATGAGATGGAAAATGGAATAAAATCCAACATCGTGCATATCTTTTTTTACATTTAACAATTAGGTTTTTTTAATTCAAACTAGTCCTAGCCTGGTGAATATCATTATTTTAGTATAAAATTGGGACGAGCTGCTGCCGACATTGAAACTTATGTTAATCTCTAAAGAAGTCTACAGTTTAATCTGAAATTTTTTGAATACATCAAAGAATAGATTTTTAGGATCTAGCCGTCATTTTGTAATCAAATTATAGTTATTTTTGTATACTTTGAAAATGTGTATGATTCAGTTCCACCTGAAACACTTTAGAAGTATTGTTCGAAGTTTTCCGAATTAGACTAACAGTTACAGATTATTTTAGACAACTTCGGTGAAATGCTGTGTAAGAAATAATAATACAACACCAGAAGATATTCTTAACTCGATGCCATAATAATAGTTTATTCGTTTCAAAATTTAAAATTTTGCAAAAAAAATATGAATTTCTTCGATCAGGAATTGGGTTCGAGGACGTTACACGTTACTGAACCCAGGACATTAACTGGCAATAATCGATTTTAAAATTTCACGTTTGATTAGCTCCGGGTGCTGCATTCTGTTGATGGTACGTGAGCTCGACGTAAATACTTACAACAAGACTTTAAGGAGTGGGGCTACCGCAGTAGACCGTACGTTGTGCTGCAGATAACATGCATCAAACTAATTTGGTAGTTTTTGGCCAATTTTCCCCAAATTTTTCAATGATACTTAAATTTAATGTAATAAAATCGTATGAAAAAAAATTATTTATTTTTAAATAACATAAATAATCGTATGACAGAATTTATGGCACGATTAGGTAGAAACTTCTTTTGTGGCAATCTTCCTCTATTTTCTATTAGGTCTAAATGTAAAGTAGCGTTCACAATAAAGTGGGGTCTTGCCTTGCTTTGGTAGAAAGCTAGCAAGAACCAATCAAAATGAACAATTTTTTAATCATAGAAAAGGATAGAAGAAAATACTTTAATCTAATTGGCGCTTGCCAGCTTTCTACTGAAGCAAGGCAAGACCCCACTTCATTGTGAACTCCGCTTAACAGTTCACGAAACTGTTAAAATAAAATAGGTCGTTTCCTGTTATTTTAAATAAGATTTTTATATTAGTAAAAGCATAATATCAAAATAATTTCCTGTCTTTAAATTAATTGATAATAATTTGAGGTTTTGTGTTTTGCAGAAACTGCATGGAAAAAAGAAAACAAACTATTCAAGTTGTCTTGAGAATGGAGGTTTAAGAAAAATTACGACTAGGTTTGTGAATTGGAAACAAATTACAATTGGCAAGTCTTCCTGCCTTGCTCATAACCACCAAATTAATACTTTTTAAAATAATACTACAATTGCAAAAATAGCTAATCCAAGATCTACCTCATAAACGCTCATAATGATTAGAAGAATGCATTAAGTTTTTACTGCTAAAGTGTTTTCAAAATTGAATTAAGCGTTGGGGGGATTCCCCAATTTAGGGAAAAAATTTCCATTTGTTTGCAGCTGATTAATTACAGTTTTAGAGATAGGTAGTATTATTTTAAAACCCCGAATAACTGTACACAGGTTGAAGTGGATGAAGGTAGTAGAAATCTTGTCAGGACCATGATTGGAATCCCACCTTTATTATCCAAACTTTATTGTAAATAAATCTGAAATTTATTAACCGGCACAGAATTTCACATCGTAAAACTGCTACCTTACAGATTCTGAGAACAAAAAAATTTGAGTAAGTATCCCCTTTTATATAGTGGGTGTAAAGCGCATTTCACCAAGTGTATTTTATACTAAATTTAGTACGTATTAACAAGCATACGCAGGTCCAATTATAAAAACCGCCGACACATCCTGGAAAATCAGTTTATCTTCAATAACTCAAAAATATTGTTATTGGAGGAAGAACTGTGTAGGAATCCGATTGCATCACCTAGTTTGAAACCAACGATTATTTGCGCGTTGTCAGGTCATTTACACGGAAAAAAATTTATTTAGTTTACTATTTCAAAACAATTCCATTGTTTATTTTTACTTTCCGAATCCCTTAGGTAAGGAACGCATTACTATTAGACAAAATTAGAATCCTCACTTTCTTAACAGATTTACATATTATTTTAAGCTGTTTTGAAGCTATTTTTAGCAAATACTTATAATGCGTTTGGCTGTGTTTGTTTGTCTCTTATCTGTTCCCTCGTAACTTCAAAACGAATAAAAAATATCTATGAATTCCCGTGCTCTGGACGTTGAACATAAAGGCTAGTCGCCCTTAACATTGAATACCTGAGAGGGTTGAGCGACGTTAGGCGAGTTCCCCCCCCCCCCATTTTTGCAAGATGGTGGTCCTGCGTAACTACCAGTATGCGCGATGTGTAAATGAACACGGTCCGTAAAATCCTTGGGACCCGAGGCAATGCAAAGTAAAAAATAATAGCGCCTCGCCAATCTTCTTCAGATCGAGGTGTGTTGCTCGGAGCAAATGTAGGTAAGGGATGAAACAAATTCAATTATGAAATAGTTACAAAAAACGGTCATTTAAAAAATCTATCGGGAAAAATGTCCGACGCCATAGGCGGAGGGCAGTTATATTGAATAATTTGCGTTTTGTCATTTATTTCCAGGACGTTACAAAAATTTAAATAATTGCTAGCAGTAGATACATAATCTTTCAACACTTTTGTGGGAATCTCCACCCCCTCCAGTCTTAGTTTTCGAATTATGCGATATTCAAATAAGTAAATCAATTTCCTTTAGCGTGTTTACATAAAAAAGTATTGAAAAATTGTGTAATGCTAGCAATTATTTAAATTTTTGTATTGTCCTGGAAATAAATGACATTATTCAATGTAGCACTAGATATTGCTCAGTATCGCAGGCCATCCATCTTGTTACGATACTGAACGGTACTCCTTTTTCTTGAATCGTACAATGGGGGATGGTAACAATGCAATTCGTGCATCAGCATAATTATAATATGATATTCTAAAAAGGGAGAGTACAGAAATTTAAGAAATAGTAAAAAAATGAGAAGGGTCTATGGGTCTAGGGGCAACTTCCATCATACTGAGAAAATCTAGCGCACGGTCCTGACAAGCAATTAGGTTTTCTAATAAATTTCGCGTGCAGGACCTAAAGATTTGGGAGGAGGGCAATTGCCGTCTCATACCCTGCTCCTAATTTTGTATAATAACATCCATGACAGTGTAGATCAGATCATTTTTGCCGTCCGAATAAACTTCGGTGATTATTTGTATATAATAAAAAAATATATTTCTGTGAATATTGTATATTTTAGGATAGACATATCGTTAAAAAAATGGAGATGGGTTAGCAAACAGTCATTCGTGCGGTCCGCAGAAATTTTATTTGTCAAGAAACGGCCCATGGCTGGAATGAGTTTGACATCCCAGGTGTAGGTGATCTTCAAAAGTTTAGTCACAGAAAATTTTAACTCTTTAGTAGCTATCAAGGGTAGTAATTACTAATGACCTTCCCATAGATTACAAAAAATCGAAAAAGAAAATGCTAATAATTACAAATTTGAAAAATTTACTACAAAATTTTCACAAAGATTGTATTTATCCTTCCCCCAGAGCTGTAACGAGGGTAGAAAGCGTCTGTAGCAAGAGGTTAATTTGCACTACCCCCCCCCCCCGTTAAAACAAAAGATTTTTTTTTTAATATTTATTTATATCAATATAATTAAAACCATATTTAAACCAAAACAAAATGTCCCTAAAATGTGAAGAAATGGGCACGAAACCGGTGGGTCTGGGGGGTATGGAATACCAAACTCCCCAACACAAAGAAGTAACTATTGTTTTTAGAATTAATAAATACGCAAATGTAATTCTTGAGTTTTTCAATTGTTTACTTATTGTGTATCCTCCGAACATAAACTACATAATACAATAATTATGTTTAACATTATCTCAATTTTAATTGTTTTTTCTATGTTCTAGGGTGGATAAACTCGCTTCTTCTTCTTTAGGTGCCTATCCGATTCCGGATGTTTGGCGATCCTCCCGGCTAAGCCAAGAAGGCTTATTGATCCACAGATCAATTTTGGACTTTTTTTTTTTAGATCATTAACATTTTAAGGATTCTTCTTGGCATATTACTCTCGGTAGTTTGCCATTGCCTTCTCAGGAGAGCACGGTCAGAATAAAGTTCTTACTTCACTCTGATTCGAACCGGGTATTTAGCGTTCATAGTCAACTCGCCTGACCACTATGCTCCGACCGCTCTCTAAGCCCGCTAAACACCCTAAAGTGTGAAGAAATAAGCGTGCATGGACAGTGGCGTAAATACCGTAATAACCGTAAATACTTTGGGTCCCCTTAAACTGTATTATATTGCGAGCAAATTTTGTTTTTCTTTATTTTTAAATCGCACACCTCTCAATCGAGGGGCTCCTCAAAGTTCTTGTTCCCGGTTCCTAAATTTGAAGGTTCGCCACTGATAACTTTCTTGTACCATGTGATTTATTAAAAGCCATTTTAAGTTTCATGCTGATAGCCAGCACAGAATAATTTTTACAGTATTTTTTGACGTCAGAATATCCATAATCTATCCATTAGGATAGATAGAATCAAATTTATTCGACATTGGATGAAAATTTGAGAAAAACGTTATGAACGTTCTTAAATCAAATAATATTACTTGTTAAGTAAAATTGAAATCAGTTGCTTCTCATTTCATTCCGGAACAAACGGTAAAGAAAGAAAAAAAGTTCTAGTAGAAAAATATTTTGTTAATATTTTTGGAAATAATCCAAAATAATATGCTAATTTAAATAATATTTTGGTTACCGCTTTGTTACCGGACTACTGCGCAAAGGTCGAACTGGAGAAAAGAAAAAAAAATTGTAATATTGGTGGAAAGAGATTAAGGCAGCTCGGTTACGAATTGTATATTAAGAGTGAAAAAAAAAATAACTTACCGTTTGATTGTTGTTGATGGTGGGATTCGGAGATTTTCTCAATTTTTTTGTTTTTGGTGCTCGATTACCTACAAAAACGTGTCGATTAAAGTGTGTCTCTTAAATAATTAAATGCCCTGGGTGCATTTTGCCAGTCTTACCAGCTAAGCAAATACAATAACAACCATTTGTAATTAATTCCATATCATTTTTATTTAACAGAAATTAAATTTCTTGACATTTTTCCATTAAGTGTATTATTACAAAAGAAATAGAATTGAACAGAAGTTTTTGAAATTTAACAACATGGGATACACATAATAGATGCAGACGCAATAAATAAAGGTACAATATGAAATTGCTAGGCAAACATTAAATATTTTATTAATTTATTTACACACCTAAAACGTGGCATTTTTTTTTATATACAGGCAAACAGATAAAATTTAATACTACAGAAACTTACTATTATTATAAATCTACCGTCTATTCAAATCCATAAATTTTTTAGAATGCCCTACAAAAACTTGAAAATGAAAAGACAGTGATAAGAGAGAGATAGAGATAATAAGAGAGACGGAAAACAAAAACAGAAAATTTTGTGTGGCAAAAGAACAAAAAAATTCGAGTCAGGTAAGTGTATATAAATATATTTATAATTTTTGCAAGTACAAAGAAACAAAAGTGTAAAAAAAAATGAAGAGGTATTTTAATATAATCGTGCAAATTAAAAAAAAAATAAAAACTTAAAAATGTAGTATGTACAACCCATACCTGACAATTTAAAACTTAGGAATAAATTACATATCGACACTACATATCTTTATATAAATATATAAAACAAAACAATCGTAAGAATCCGTGATGCAACACTCATTGTATTAACTAGAACCCTTTAAAAAAAGTTTGTTTACACATATTTTTCTCTTTTTACAACAATACCAATTTGTCGGTATGAAACTTTCTGAACACAAGACTTGCCTCTACATTAAAACTTTAAAAAATACTTTTAAACCACTGCCTGAGTGCAAACAATGTGAATGGAGGCCTGCACAGCAGTATATACCTCATTTAGATTGAAATTTTTTCGAACCATACAGAATTTGGTCTTTCACCAAACTTCCCATTTGTTTCAATTTTTCCTCACATCTAATTATATCTATAAAAGTATTAGCTACTACCATAACTTTAATTTCACATTATTTTTACTCTACGAATAAAACTAACTCCAGCCTTCATAAAAGAATAGCGAAACTTTAAAAACTCAAGATTATTTTTGCATGCACATTAAAGAACGTTCTTCGCATCAATCAAAGAAACTGAGATCCAAACAAAAAGCTCAAATTTTTCTTTCGACCTTCAGAGGTGTCTTCACAGTTTCTTCAAATTACAAACACTAAAAAAACATTTACTCCAAAACAAGTTAACACTAACCAAAATATTTATTTAGCCGCCACACACATTGTCTGCATATTAGAATGTAGGACGCATTAGTTCGTTTCGTGTGTCAAATATACAAATTACAAATGGTTGTTATTGTAAGTGACCGTACACTGTATAGTCGAGAACCACGGTTGGTTGGCAGACTCCCATACCAATGAATGCACTCAAGGCTATGATTACCCCACTCTAAACTTCCATACAACCTTTTTCAATTTTTTCTTGTGAGTGAAGAAATGGTAAACAATAAAAACAAGCAAGGTTGACATTTTTGTTTTGGAGTTTAGAGTGGTACACAAATGTATAATATTTCAATCGATACTTCAATTTGTTATTATGTAGATACTTTTTTACGTATTGTAGCATGAAATGTAAATTATTTTTTAGTTTTAAGATTTACGAATAAACAACAAGAGGTGAACAAAAAATGAAAAATATTTTTCTAATAAAGAGAGTGCAAATAGTTTTAATTTTCTCTAATAATTTATTATGTAACTTCATATTGCATACAAAAAGAACTGTAGCATGTAGGTATCAAGCGTAAGTGAAAACATAAAAGCAATAAAAGAAATCTGTTCTTCATGTTTTTGTCACAAAAATATAAATATCGCAATATAATCATGCGTTTCTTTAGGTCTATAAATATATATTATATATAAAATAAAAATTCAACGGACAAGTAATTACTTTAACTCGTGTGTTTTTCTTTTAATGCTACTATTTTTCTCCCAACTTGTAATGTTTACGATAATCCAAATTGAGATCTTACTAAAATATATAAATTTTAACCTGAAAAGAGAAAAATAGTCCCGAGTTCACAATTACCGCTTTTTTACATTAAAATATCATCTCACTTTAGCACATCATACAGTATTCAAAAATTTGTAAAACGATATTTCACTATGTACAATTTTAAAAATATTAATTTACAATTAAAAGAGTCTCTTTCTCAACACAATATTTTGCATTTACGTAACGATGATTATTTAAATAGAACACACTTTTTTTGTAATAATAATATGACAGTCATCTCTACACACTCACTGTTCAATTATTAAAGTTAACAAAATAACAAAAAAGTTGTTGCTTTAAAAACGTTCAATATAAAACTTCTACTGGTCGGCCGAAACAGTCAGATCTCGGAAGGAACAATCAAGTTTAAGAAAAAAAAAACTCCTAATGTTGATTTGTAATAATAAAAATAATTACAAAATATTAAAATTAATATTTTTGTTTCAGGTGGCGGGGTACTATTTACTGTTAAAAACGTCCATCAATAAATTACATAATTGATTTAATCGACTAGAAATAGATTCACTACTACAAGTTGGTAGATGTCTCTTATCCAACTTGGAACGATGGATTTGAATTTAAACAGTTACGGTGGTGATGTATGTATGTACATGAGAAGCACAGTCATTCTTAATCACGTATCAATTGTACCTATCTAAAATTTTGGACCATCAATGAGAATTTAAAATAAAAAGTAAAATATACCTACTATAGTAGCAGTAATAAAAAATCAACAAGTTCCTTTGTCTATTTATTAAGGTCGCTGTTCCTTCCGCAATTTTAAGCGTACGTTTCGCGGGAATTATATAAATTAGTTGAAGTTAATCAAGTGAAAATGAATGTTTTTTTTGTTTTATATTCGATTTAAATAAAAAATTCGTTTAGCGTGCATGGCACTTTAATTCTATTCTAATGGAACTGTTCATGTATTAAACAACGCCACACTAATTCGTTTTAATAAAAAAATAGAATAAAATTAACTTAATAGATTACGTTATACGTGTCGAGTATTCAGCGCATTAGAAACAGAAAGTTAACCATTAAAGTATGAAATATTATCACTTAAGTTGAATGGTGTGAGTGAGAGCTAACCTGCTTCGCTATCGCTAGAATCGGATGAACTGCTCGACATACTCGAACTGCTGCTATCTGAGTCTGAACTGGTCGAGGTAGAGGACATGCGTCCCGATGGACCGCCCGCTCCAGCTGGATCCACTTTATTGGCTTCGTCTGAAAATAAAGCACAACCAAAAGTTATTTGTGTTTCGAGAAATAGTCAACTAACATTAGATATTATTCCTATACTATAAAGTATAGTAATTAGTAATTGAGGGGTTTGGTGCAAAACAAATCAAATCAATTTTTGCTTGGATTATACTGTGGATAGACAAGTCTTCATTTTGATGCAAAAAAAGTTAAGTCTGTATCTGCTTCATCATCTCATTTATTTTGGAACAACTAAAAGTACAGACAAGGAAACCGAAAAAATGCTTGTATTACAATAATATTAAATTAATGACATTGTTTTTGCACCAAACCTTTCAATCACAAAAATCAAAAGTGGTTCACATTTTGGTATTAAATTGATGATAAAAAAAATGTCAATTTTGTGGTATCCACAACCTGCCCATCGGCAAATAAACAATTGAAAACCAAAAATAATTGACGAAAATTCAAATATGCAAATACACAATTTTATAGAACCTAAAATTTCTTCGAGTGACACAAGTGTATCTTTAATAAGGAAGTTGTGAGAGACATCCGAATACATTGTGTTATAGTTTTCTTTGCATTCGCTGCACTTTCATATGTAATTACAAAGACAGCACTGGATTGAACAAGCTTTTTGAACATTTAACACGTTAACCGCCATCGCTATGTTAAACGTAACATAATATATTAATTATGTGATATAAGAAGTGCGAAGGCTGAGCTATGTTAGAAAATGAGCAGAAGTGCGAGGCCGGAGGCCAAGCAATGCTTTGTGATAATGGAGAGCGGAATCAGAAAACTAATAAAAACAGTGGTCATCATTCAGTGCGCATGTTTACCATCAAAATAGCCACCGCTTGCTTTGTTTTGTTTGCTTTCTTTGAGAACATCTTTCATCATCACAAAACATAGCTCAGCCTCCGGCTCACACTTCTGTTCCACTCTTAAACTAGCTCCGCCTGCGGCCTAGGCTTCTCTCCAAAATCCATAGTAAACATAAAGATGTAGAAAATTTAATTTGTATCTTATCCATCCACCTCTGGTACGCATGTATGGAGTAACAACTTTCCCGCTTCCTACCGTTCACTCACCACAAATTTATTTTAAAAATAAAAGCAAAGTTGAACAACGTTCCCTATAGATTTATTCTAAAAAAAGAAATAAAATAACAAATAACCTAAGCTACTACGTTTCCCCAAACCTATCAAAGCTTTGTTGTTAGTGAGTGGGAGGTCGGTAGCGATAATATCAAATACACGACAAATATAAATTTCAACTTCCTCAGTTGACGTTATCCAGTATAATAATGTTCACAATCAGCGACGTATCAAGTCAAGACCGGGTCCTGGTGCAGACCCCCTTTCATTATTAAAAAAAAATTAAAAAAAAATTTTTTTGAACAAAAAACTTGTCAACGCCAAGAAGTTATCGTAGATTTCACAAAATTTCAATATATTTGAAAAAAGCTCTGTACAATGTACAAACTTTCATAGATTAGTTTTACAAAAAAGTCACTGTAAATAATAGAAATCAATTAATTCTCTCTGTGTGCCGGGTCCCTTTGGGGCCCGGGCCCTGGTGCCTGGCACCACCTGTTGCTACGTCACTGTTCACGTTACCAAGTAATCATAGTAAAAGTTGGGCGTTCACAGGACCCAGATGTTCATAAGTTCAAATGTTTACTGACGTTATTGAGTTTCGACTGTATGTATTTATTTTATTGTTTCCTTTATTCTTTAAAAATTCAATCGAATCGCAATCGAAGAAACAAGTGATTTTGTAATCAATTTTTAAAAATTCGGTAAAACGCGAATTTCGCTTTTTACATTACCGTTGGTGGCGCCACCGTCACTAACAACATTACGTCCAAAATGAAGTTTGAAATTATTCCGATTGGTGACGTTTTGTTAATAAAACCATAGGTTCTCAACTCTTTCGGACCACCGCCCATTTTCCTGAGCATACATTTTTATAACGCCCCTCTTCATTAATAAAATAGGGTTTAAAAAAGATCATTCATATTTTTTTTTATAAAAATGGTCCTATTTCCACCGCCCCCCGATCACACCCAAATTCTTTCATACCCACTATCGCCCCCCTAGAACTATAGAAATCTCCCATAGGGGTGAGGGCTCAAATATAGGCTATTTGAGAACCACTGATGTAAACAAAGCAAAAGATTATTTTTATTTATGGTGGTATTCGCGTTTTACATTACCGTTGGTGGCGCCACCAACTAACAACATTACGTCCAAAATGGAGTTTTGAAATTATTCCGTGTGGTGGGATTTTGTTAATGTAAAACGCGAATAGCTTTGAAGATTATAAATGATCATCTGGATCACAGGTCAGCGTAAAATGGGTGTCAAGAATGCTTAAAGCTTAAACCACATAAAACCAACACTTTGTTGAGTCTCTAACGATGTGTGAAGTGACGGTGATCCAATCATTAGCAACAGAATTTTCGCTGAAGATAAAACTTGTGTTCATGTTAATGATCCTGATTCTAAGCAGGAGTACATGCAATGGCATTTAAAGGGTGATCCACCCTAAGATATTTAAAGATGTTTTTAAGATGTTTGTAAATTCTTAGAATTATTATAAAAGTATCACCATAGTAGGCGCATATACATTTTTATTTTAGGTGGCTTAGAAGAATAAGTTAAATCAAACAGAAGATGAAAATTGATGAAATGCATATTTATACTGCAAGACAATGCACCTGTTCATAAAGTGAGAATTGCAATGCAGTTTCTAAGAAATTAGTCACCAACCATATAATCCAAATTTGGTACCCAGTGGTTACTAGTAGGTTCCAAATTTTAAAAAATAACTTTGTAGAATTTTGAGAGCGATGAATCACTTCAATCACCGGCAAGGTATAGAAAAATTAATTCAAAGACCAAACAAATACATCGCTGTTGGAAGAGATAATACTAAAAAAAAATTTGATATTAAAAAAAAATTTCCGGTTCCTTCCGTCCCATTCCGCGAACTTAAAAATCTCCCCTTGTAGATTCGAATTCCCCAGTCGCCGGCGCCGTTTAAAAAAAAATCAACGAAATATCCAACCCAAAATACGAATAAATTGGAACATTCAAAAGTGCTAATAATCCAGTACCTAGTTTATGCACGTTAAATGTAGATAAAAGGAAGAAAATAAAAAAGAAACTTAAAAAAAAGTAATTATCGGTACAACCTGCAAAAAATGTTTACTTCTTACAATTTTACTTAAAAAATTTTTCGATTTCTGTGGGAGCACGAATGAGAATATGACAAGCATAAGTTTATCACAATTAATTTTTCATAAGTGTTTATTTTTTTGCATCACCCTGTATATAAATTAAACATATGGGTCAAAATGCCGATGGGGTTAAAAAAAGGTTTCATTATATCTTGCGGTAAGGAGGAAAAATATAAATGCCTGAGCCTCGATCAATATATTTTTTCAAAAGGGAATAAAATTGCATACAATTTTTCAACGTTGAATTTCCCCGCGTCGGCGTCCTTCGATGGGGTTAAAATAGAAGTCATTATTTCTTGAGGCAAGAAAGAAAAATATAAATGTAATTTTATAGGGTTGCTGCGAATCTTGTCTAACGATTGCAGTGTCGCCAGGCAAAAAAGTTTGAGAACCACTGGTTTAGAGAATAAAATGTTAAAAACACAACATCATGGCTGAATATTAAAATATTAAAAATTAATACTAATAATATTATTAAAAAGTTATGAACTTATTAGCCAAAAATCTGAGCTCCCGGTTTTGTAAGATTCTGGTTTATATGATGTTGGGAGATACTTGGGAGTAGACTGTCGCAGAGTTCCCGGTTTTCTAAGATACCTGTTTAGGTGTTGGAAGGTACCCAGAATATATTTTTAATGAGTGTACCCCGCCTCAGATATTCTGGTTAATTACTACTACCCGTTAAAAACATTGCCTGAACGATCAATTTTCCATGTTTGATTAAGCAAAACCATTGATTAATTAGGCCCTATTTTCATTGATCCATAAAATTTTTGTTTTATAATATTGCTTCTTGGATCATCTACTAACATCCTTTACTCAGAAATTTTTTAAATTCGTTGACCTTTTTGATGTCAAAAAAAGGTCCCCCCGAAAAAAAAATCTTCTAAATACCTCACTATTTTAGCCGTCAGTTGGTACTAGCTAATCTCTTAATTTTTTTTTGGAATAAAATTGTTAATGTGAATCACTCTCAAAAATGTAAACCACTTCTGATTTTTTTGCTGGACTAAAAAATAAAATCAAAACCAACCTTTTTTAGCAGTTTTCTTCGTGTTGCCTATTTTGTCGTTTACGTCCAATAACCTTTTCTCTAACTCCTGTTTCTTTTCGGCCATTTGCTCATCTTTCGATTTGCCGGGCATTTTCTTATCTAAGGAAGAAAAATTTACGTTTAAAAATTGAAATAAAGTCAAAAGTTGCGGTAGTCATAAAGTGAAATTTGAAATCATTTGCAAAAATTTTACCCAAGACTACACAACTACAAATTTAACAAAAATTCACCAGATACCAGTAAGTACATAACAGTAAATCAGAAATACACCCAGATACATTGGTAGAACATGCTTGCCTGGTCAAAATTAATTTCAAATCTATTTAAGCAGTTTTCCAAGCCGTTTCTTACAAAGAATTTTCATTTAGCTAAAAACTAATGAAATAAGTAATATTTTAATTAGAATATTTGCTAATTTTTATTGATTTCTTTTTTCGTAACCAAAACACACCCAAATACTTGCAAATATTGCAAAAAAGTTGCAGATACTGCAACTTGTAATGTAAGAAAGAAGATAACCAAGAAAAAAGTGCACTGACAAATTTATTTATAAAGAACAATAACTAATAGCTGCAAAGTGAATTAGTGCGATATTTTAGTAATAAAAACAAACAAATTGCTTTTCTTATTATCAGTTTTAAAATAGATCAATTTAAAACGTTTATTTTCGCGCCTAAAACAGCAAGGTTATGTTTTTCGTAGAATGACGGATCCATAGACCAAGCGTCATAACGCGTAAGCGGGAACGTCTTTTTTAAACGACAAAATTTACTTCCACCTTCGGTTTGGTGTAAATTAACAAAATGGACGCGTGTGCTCCCGTTTTGGCACCTTAGTCTGTAGGATCCTTTAAGAATTCATTAAACTTTTAATTTTTTTTACGACCATCAAGTAGACTTTTTCCAACAGTCACTTGAGAATAAAAAGTTTATATTTAGCGAGTAAGTAGAAAAGTAATTCATTGCCGCTTGCCAAATGAAAAGTGAGGTTTTGATAGTGCAAAAAAGGAAACCTTGGAAACAGTTGAACAGTGTTAAATAATCAATGGAATTGTTCAGTGATAACAAAAGTTCACACTGATAATGAAAATATTGAATATTTTCAAAAAGGTCAGTAAATTTCTCTTTTTTGAACTCATATCACAATTATTGAAATATATTCGTATTTTATTATTAACTGTTAACTACAGTAATTTTAAAGTTATAATAGTCATGGTCATCTATTTTTTTGAAACAGTTGTAGAAAAAATAATATGTGTACCTCAAGCAGAAAATGTTTTTGCCACTGTCAAAAGTGTGCACTGACAAAATTATTGAGAAAGAACCCTAATAAAAGAAAAATTGTCGAGTGAATTAATGTGATCAGTGATCTTCTAGTATTAAAAACAAAAAAAAATGCTGTTCTCATCAGTTTCAAAACTGATCGTTTTAAAAAATTTACGTTCGCCCCTAAAAATGCAAGGTTATGTATTTTAACGCGAAGTTAATCGTAAAATGACGAGCCTACAAACCGAGGCGTCAAAATGCATACGCAGCAACATCTTTTTAAAAAGTTTACTTCCGCTTCCGGCTTGGTGTACAAAATGAACGCGTTCGCTCCATTTGACACATTAGTCAGTGGGATTCTTTAAGAATGAATTAAACTTAATAGTGAGTGTTTTGATAGTGTAAAAATGGAAACCTTAGAAACGATCTAACAGTGTTAAATAATAAATTAAATTGTGTTCAGTGATAATAAAAGTTTGTACGAAGATTGAAGAAAATTGAATATTTTCAAAAAGGTCGGTAGATTTCTCTTTTTCAAACTCAATATTACAACAATTATTGGAATATACTCGTATTTTATTATGAACTATGTCAACTATAGTAAATTTAGGGTTAATTGTCATCAGTAGCGTAGCTAGAGGAAGCCGGACCGCGGCGGCATTAATTAGGAAATAGGGTTAAAAAAATGGTTATTCAAAAAATGTTTAAGGGCGGCAAAAGAAGTTATTTTGATATTTAAAAAAGGTAATTCAAAAACGATCCGGGGGAGGGGGTAAATTTTGTAACTGCCACGGACGGCAAAAGTTCTAGCTACGCCACTGATAGTAATCTGCTTTTTTGAAACAATTGTGAAGAAAATAATATGTGTGCTTCAAGCAGAAAATGTTTTTGGCACTCTCAAGGGTGACAAAATTATTTAGAAAAACCATAATAAGAGAAGTATTGTAGAGTGAATTAATGTGATTAGTGATCTTTTAGTATTAAAAACAAAGAAAAGATGCCTCTAAACAGTTTTAAAATAGTACTTTTCGTCACAAGGCAGCAAAACGCCATTTTAACGTCCGAAGGGCGGTAGTACCATCGCCCCCGAGAATGTGAAAATAGCGTTTTACTGCCGAGCCGAGGAAATGTATTTTTCGTCACTTTACAGCCTAGTAACGAAAAATTTATATTCTCCCCTAAAAAAGCAAGGTTATGTTTCTTGACGCGAAATTAATCGTGAATGATGAACCCACAAACCAAGCCGCCAAAATGCATACGCGGGAACGTCTTTTTTAAAACGTACAAGTTTTACTTCCGCTTCCGGTTTGGCGTACAAAATGGACGTGTCCGCCCCCGTTGACACCTTGCTCTGTGAGATCCTTTAAAAATGCATTTGCATTTTTTTTATGATTTTAATTAATTTTTAATTTTTTTTTAGCAGTCAATGAGGATAAAAAGTTAATATTGAGCGCCGAATGAGTAGAAAAGTAATTAATTGTCGCTCACCAAATGAAAAGCGACTGTTTTGGTGGTGCAAAAATGGAAACCTTGGAAACGGTCTAACAGTGTTAAATAATGAATAGACTTCTTCAAGTGACAACAAAAGTTCGTACAGAGAAAGAAGAAAATTGAATATTTTCAAAAAGGTAGGTAGATTTCTTTTAGGTGAAAAACTATTTTGGGGATTTTTTCTAAAATAATAAAGTAAAAAGTTATAAAATCGAAGATTATTACGATTTAGTAATACAAAAGATAGTACAAGGTAGTACAAAATATTGCAAATGAATGTAGATTTTTAAAGGAGTACGGTTTGCGAGAAAGGGAGTACAATCCTCCGTAAAGGAGTACGATTGGTCACCTTAACTATAGTAATTTTTGAGGTTATAATAGTCATGGTCATTTACTTTTTTGAAATGGTCATAGAAAATAATGTGTACTTCAACCAGAAAATGGTTATGCCTTTCTTAAGCGTGTGTCGTGACAGTGATAACCTTGGCTGTGCATGCGCATTTGTTTCTTACAAAATAAGGAACAATTTATTTTTGTTTTGACAGCTGTCATATTTCATTTTGTAGACAATTTTATAGACAGACTAAAATTGTATTAAACACTTTTAGAACTAAAAAATATAAAGTTGGCCCCTAGACAGAACCATTTTTATTTTATTTAAAAAAAATCTGATGTGACACAACACATTACTTTCCCATTTAAAATAAAAGAGGTTTCAGTGGAGGGATTTCAACCAAAATCTGATCAGTTCTTTACACCGTTTATTCAAATTAGTATGCAAAATTTCAAGTCAATTGGTACGCGCGTTTGGTTGTAATCTTAGCCGAAACAATGTCCACACACACGACACACCACACACACATCCAGACATTGTTCACGATTAAAATTATACCTTTGAATCAGAATTCTAATGTGCCTACACAAAGTTGGTTTTTGACTCGATCACAATACTTTCCTTTACTGCGTAAATGGGAAAGTAAAATATGACTTTTTTAGTAATGTGTAGCCATTTTTATAAAAAAAAAAATAATATGAATGACCTCTTTTTTAGCCCTATTTTAGTAATGGTGGCCGTTCTAAAAATTTATACTGAGGAAAGTGGGCGGTGGTTCTAAAGAGTTTGAGAACCTATAATCTATACCAGGGGTCGGCAACCCGTGGTCCGTAAAGGGTCTTGGTGCGGCCCGCCGACTCTAAAACAAATGACCTTTTTTTTTTTTAAACAAAGCTCTTTTTAGTGAATTTACACTGTATAAGAAAAATGCTCTTTTGGCCCTCTTACAACAAAAGGTTGCCGTTGCCGACCCTTGGTATAAAAATTTGGGTATGGATTTAGCCCCCCCCCCCCCAAGTGGGGCCTAACAAGTAACAACTAGTTCCATTGCCAAAAAGCACTAGATGGGTAAAGATATCCAGAGGCCACCTGAGCCAGCTAATGTACAATATGAAGATTTAAAAAAATGCATGTAATAATTGAGGGGATCAGAAGCCAAGGGGTCCAAGTACTTAAACGTAAATATGGAGGTATTTTATAAGATAATTGAAGAGCGATGAGTAGTACAACTTCTCGCTGACAAATGTCAGCATTAGCACTTATTTTATACTTGGATCTCTTTGGCACTGAGTAAATATATATATCTAGTTTTAATTTCTGCACCTAACTCCATTTTAAAAATAAGTCGACTTGAACCCATTGGCTTCCGAGCCCCTCAATTGTTGAATTGCGTAGCCATACACATTAGAAATAATATTTCTTTTTACACAAATTATGGTGAAATAACTGAATTTCTCTTCAGCATGGAATGGAAACAAATGCACATGTTCAGTCAAGGTTACTGTTAATTTCGGCATTACAATTTGTATTTTAATTTTATGGAAAGGTTTGGGAATTTTCTAATAGATAAGCCATTTTAGTTCGAGATAGATGCGCGCATTAATGAATTTCTAATCCATAGTTTAATTTACATAATAGGACATACAACTTAACGTGGAATTTGTATCACGGCAAAAATTATTTGGGGGTGGCAACTGGCAAAGATTCTTGCACATGATCATCAGAACCAATATACAATTTTTTCATCCCTCCACCAAACCATTGATTACAACAATTTTTATAAAATTATTTCAACACATAATAAACCATCACCCATGCAAGAAACAATAAATATTTCAATTAAAATAGAGGAAATTATAAAAAATATTATATACAGTAAAAAATGTGCAAATACTTGAAAACACAATAAATTAAATTTATTTCCAAGCTTTTGTTAATATATTGACTGCCTTCTTCAAATGTTTTTTTTTTAGTTAGTTTCTTAATTTTCTAATTATATTTAATTTAATATTAATTATAAATAATTCGAAATGACTGTGTCCTAACATGTATAATGTTATGCGTAATCAGCATGGCAGGACCATAAATTTGACCATTTGAAAAACCCATAAACAAAATCAATGAGATTTTTGAAGTGATGCTTAGAATGTGGATTTCTAGCTATTATTCTATATACTAGAGGTACAAGCCTCAGTTATCAAAAAATTACTAAATCTGAGTAATTTCGATCACTTATTACTCCTAAGTTTGCGTATCTGATGTAATAATCCAGAGCTGCTCACAACTACTGATCTGCAAAATATTTTTGGGTCCTTTTTGATAAGTGCATGTGTCCGTGAGAATTCTTAAGGCTGATTTGCTCAGGTATCATTTAAGAAATTAACATAAAATGGAACTTTAAAATTGTGATTAAATCAAATTTTATCTTTTTTAAATTGTTCATCATCATCATCATAGTCATAGACTTGTAGTCCGTTAGATCTGTTAAATTCTTATAAAGCTTTTGTGGAATATACAGATTGTGAACTTAAAAAAAATAAACAAATAAAAAAAAATAAAGAAAAAAAAATATGCGAGTTCAATTTTATTTTTATGAAACTTGGAATTTTCAATGATGGGTTCTTGCGCTACTTTACATTTTTGCATATCACAGCAAGCACTCTTAATTTCGCCGATGTACCCAGTTTGAATCCAAGCAATATAAAAGCTCTCTTCTGATCTTCTCCTCTAGGAAAGCAATGGCACACCACCGACGTTCAATCTGCTTAGAAAATTCGTCTCAAAATGGAAAGGTATTACAACACTTCCCCTGCGGTCCAGATTATTAAATTGTATCATTACACTGTAGATGTAGAAACATTTCGTTTGCATATAACACATAAAAAGAAAATGATTTTAGAATCAAATGGTAACTAAAGAGAAAGAAAGAAGAAAGAGAAAGAACAGAAGAATTTTTGATTGAAAATGGAACAAAGAAAAGTGGAAAAACTTAAAATTACTCAATAATTTACTGAAATTAGTAGGTATATTTTAATAATCATGAATTAAAAACTAACCAATTTAAATAATTTACTGAAAGTAAAAAAAATTTTTTTAACTTTGAATTTTGTTTTTATAATTTTTACTTCCTTGAATTGTTGAAAATTTGAATTTATATAGTATTATTGGTCATAGAATACAAAATAAATTTTTGATATTCTCAAAAAAATTTAGAATTATAATTTTAGAAACAAATTCAATTGCTTAGGAGAGAATCATATAAATTACGGGCCGTTACTTCTTCAAAAGGATCACAACAGTAGAAGCAAAATTAGCCAAAATTAAAAACATTACTGGTAATATTTCATTATCCTCTTTTAATTAAAATCAACTTGCTTCCACTGTTGTGATCCACTTGAAGTTTTAAACGTACACATGCACCACGACGTATCTGTAACTGAAGAAACTGAGGTCACTTGTCTAAGAAGGGGGAGAACGCAAACAAAACTTTAATTTTTAATGAACTTGGTATGACTGTTATCTTCTTTAAGTCCTTTCTAACCTATTTTGTTTTATTTTTAGTTTAGATATTTTTTGTCTGCATTGTTCAATGCTTTCAGATTCATTTGCTGGGATGGATTAGTCCTCACGATTTTATTCTTCTGTTCTGTCTTCACAGTTCTCTATAAGAGTTCTTCCAGGTTCTCAGGTTATCCACCACTTCATTCAGATATTTGGTTTTAGCTGTGTCTGATGCTAAGGTAGTTCAGGTTTGAGATCCAAACAAGCAAATGTTTTGGTGTATTTTTTTATGGATTCAAGTAATTAAACAATTTTTTGTATAAAATTTTTGGTGATGTTTTAAGATTTTAAAGATGAAAAATCATCAAAATGCTAATTTGTTTCAATCCAAAAACCGGACCTACCATAAATATATCATAATTATGCTTTATTTCCTATCATTATTTTACTTTCATAATATCATCGGTTTGTAGAGAGCAGGGGTGGCCAACAGGTTGATCGCGAAACCAATTTTGGGCGATCGCTTGCGATGTTTTGACTTAATATGTTAAATTTGTAAATTTCATTTAAAATCAGATGACTGAGCGCTAATATGCAGAAATGAAAATCTGGTGGCAAAAGGTGCACTTTTGCCAAAATCAAAAGTTCAAAAAAATGAGACCTAAAAAAAAAATTGTTTTCTTCCCAAAAAAACAGTCGATCGCGACACATCTTTAAGATAAAAAGTCGATCTTATGTACATAAAAGTTGGCCACCGCTGGTATAGAGCATAATATTCTTGTTAGTGTTGAATATCCCTCTGTAATTTTTAGCTGTATTCGTTCTTTTGAAATATTGCCTTTTCTCCACACTCCAATTGAAATTTATACAATCTTTCCCATGCCGTCTCATTTTTATCATTTTATGAATTCTGATTATTTTTCATTGTTTCAATCAGTTTCTTGAATTCTCCTTAATTATGTTAGTTTATTCTTAATTTTTATCCAATCATTTTTCTCAATCGCGTTTATTTCGGAGTTTAAATAGGAATATTACAAACCGTGTAAAAAAAATATTGTGAAAGGCTTTCTTATCCATAATATTCTTATACCTTTTTTTATTGTACATACAAGGGCCCCAACCCCTGCATTAGGCAATCATAAACATACAAAAATGAGACAGAGCTTTTTGATGTACTATTAGTGAAAAACCAAAGTTTAAAATGAATCTTTTTGTGCTGTAGAAATTTATTTTAAGATAAATTAAGTTAGCGACGTTAAAACTGCTTAAAAGACCTCGAGAACATAAAAATTACAGTATGGTTTGAAAGGCATTTGACGTTTATCATGCATGAACCAATAAGCAATGTAATTATTAGCAAGCTTGATAGTAAAAATTAAAAACTGATAACCACAAAGTCTACCATGCTTAAAAATGTGTAGTTCCAATTACGTACGCCTACAGCACGGTCAAGTTGTTTAATATATACAAAACCCAAACGTACTGAGACCGCTGGTCTGGTGCTATAGCTACCATAGACGTTAAGTAATGGAACTTACAGTAAGGCTTACGTGGCTTTTTACGTAGGCAAGATGCGACATAACTTTCCAATTCGCGCAATGTGGATGGTTTCAAAGTCTCAAAGTCAATTTCAATTTCGTCAGGGTTAGAATCACGAAGCGACGGTTCTCTAGATTGAATTATGTGAACCACGCGACCTAGTTTATCACCTGTAATAAATTTTATTCACAATAAAAAATAAATAAGTAAATTAAAATAATTATACAAGAATATGAATCAATCAAAAACATTTTCTTACCTGGCAATTTATTAATATCTAAAGAAAGTTGACGTTTTTCATCATATGACATGGGTTTTGCATTATCCTCATCTTCGGAATCAAATGCTAGTGCGGGAGCTTGACCTATCGATTTCTTCCTACCGGGTCCCGTTTTGTTATTGGCTTTAGGTCGCTTTTGAGTGGCGTTTTGACCTTGGGATGGTTTTGGACCTCTTACACCTTGAATCAAACCAAACACTGATAATTGAATTTTGTTAAAATAAACAAAAATTACCTTTACTTTTAGGTGGTTTTACTGCCGCATTAGTACCTGGCATGGAATGATGCATACTGAGGGATTTGCCACCTGATGGAGGATGATGCAACTCTCCCATTGGTAACTTACCGTCTGCTCCGGAAACAACACTCGCGATACTGTCGTCGACGCTATCTGTTAAAAGAGCCTTGTTTAGAGCATGCGATGCGGGTTTACCACTGAGGCCGGTACTATTATTTGTTATTGCTTTTTTAGTCGCTTTTTCGGCATCCTTTGCTTTTTTCTTCGCCTTTTTCTTTTTAGAACTCTCCTCGACCAACTTTCTCATTTTCTCCTGCATCGTAATTAATTCTTTTTCTAATAACTTCAGTTGTTTGTTTCTCTTCTCCTCTTCCGAATCTTCCGATTCACTCGAAGAATCAGAACTCGATCCAGACGAACTGCTATCTGATTTTGCTGACATACTGCCACCGCCGCCGCCACCACCGCTACCTACTCGCGCTGTTGGCTCATCGGGAATTTTGGCAAATCTAAAGAATCACGATTTATTAATCGAGATTCGTTTGACAAGTGCAGTAGCACCTCGATATAACGGACTAATTCGGGCGTTGCCAATAATGCAAATAATAATATAATAAAGTAGGTTTTTCCCATCTGTTTCTAGTGCATTTTAAGCAAGCAGGTTAAATTAAAAGATTTAAATAGAATATTTTACATACAGAAATCTCGAAATTTTCTATTCTATTTTGTAATTATCCGTTATATCGAAATTTCGCTATTGCATAGGATCAAAAGACGAAAAATAATGACCAACGAAATAATTGCAACATATATGAATTCTTATGCCTTAATATTATAAGAGGTATAACTTCATGATTTCGTATGTCCCAAAGACTACCGCCGCACCGGAGCATTCAACAAAAAAAATCGTCATTTACAGGGTTAAAGTCAATTATTTTTAGGATTTTAGAACCTTATATTATACTTAAATAATTTTAGGACAAAAAAGAAACTTTTTCGCATTTTCGGAAGTAAAGTGGCTACATTAGCTTCATTTTTAGAGAGTGAACTGTAATTTATCCACCCACAACATAAAAGTTGAAGAAAGAGAGGAACACATTCATACTTCTATAAAGTACTTCAAGTACCAAAGTTGGTTTCAAAAGTACTTCAAGTACTTTTGAGTGCTTGAATTACTTTATTTGAAATACTTTCAGCTCTACTAACATTACGGCATTTGTGTAGCAATTATTTCCTTGCCAAATTATAAATTTTCTCTCTAGTAAAACACGGGAACCTACTTCATTTCAAAAACGTCCTGTAATTTCCTTGCCATAGCTACAATGTCGTGATCTGATGGATTATATTTGTAACAATTTGTAAAGATTAATCTCACGTCGGCTGCAAACTCTTGAGGCGTTTTGTATTCTCTATTATCCATTTTTTGTTTTACGCTGCCTAAGTCCATTGGTTTTTTAATAATTTGATGATAATCGTGCAGATGTAGGAGGGCTGCATCAACGGGCTTGTAAAATGGCCACGCATAACTCTAAAAAGTTAAATTTTGCATAGTATCGACTAATTAAGCAGATTAATCTTTCTAGGTTACAAACACCATGAATCGCTTTAACTTTATATTCTACAAGTGGGAATAATTTTACTGAAAAAATAAAATTTTGTTGCTTTTCTAAAATATACAGAACTTCTTTTGTAAAGAATAAAATTATCTAAAAATAAGAACCTTTCTAGAATTTCTAAGAACATTTATCAGCAAGTCAGTCATTTACTTTTACACACTATCAAACTTTTGATTTCATGGTTTATTTATGTTACCTATGCCAAAAATCATTTAAAATGGAACTAAAAATTTAAAGCGATTCATAGAATGTGTGATCTTTAATATTACTAGTCTATAAACTCATCTTACCGAATGCTTTTTAGAAAACAATTCCTTAAGTGTTTCGTTACACGATTTGAGAGCTTCTGATAATTTTTCTTTGGGTTTATGTTGTTGTTGGACAGCAGCATTTATGTTATTCATCGGCGAAATGTTAGATTGATTATATTGGACAAGGTTATCCATTTCAGGTCTAATAGGTTTTTTAATTTGTCGTCCCGATTCGCGTCGTGTTGATATTTTCGCTGACTTTGAATCTAACGACGCATTGTAATCGTAAGCATTTCCCGATGGAGTTGTTGTGTCCGCTTTTCTCTTAACGCCTTTTCTCACCTAAAAGAAATCACCGATATAAAGTTACAATATTTCAGTGACTTTTAAGGTGGCCAACCTTTGCCGGCTGTGATAGGGGCATTACATTGCCAGGTAATACGTTTGGTGTTAAATTAGGTGGTTCCATGGGGTTTGATAAAGGTTGAGCTACGTGATAGCCGGTGCTGGGCTGCACCAATTGTTGAGGAAGATTATTGTGTGTAACAGGTGGTGGAACCATAGTTGTGGTAGCTGTACTGCCAGGAATTATCGGGGGGATTTGCATACCCAACGGCAATCCTGTCGTACCTAAAGAAATAAAAACCAAATTATGACCACGAATTTTCCAAGTTGAGCATTGCATTTACCAGTTACCGAAGCAGCAGGTGTTACTACTGTCGATGATACGGCAGGAGGTCTACCACGACCAACACCACTTCCTCCCGCAATTCCAGCTCCTCTACCTTTTTTACCTTTTCCTCCTTTAGCTGGCAAGTCAATCACATATTCGTCTTTTGGCATTTCAGCAACTTTAGTAAGAAACACCTTCTCAATACTTTGTGCCATAATAACAACATCTTCACCTGGTTTGTTATAAACGTAACAATTTGTGAACATAGTGTTAATATCCTGAATACATTCTTTTCCAGACCAATAGTAATTATTCTCCAACCGTTTCTTAATTGTACCCAAGTCCATGGGATTTTTAATTATCCTATGGTAATCCTGTTAACGCACGAAATGTAGACATTTTTAGTAAAAAATTAATTTATGGTTACTTACGGGTAAATTGAGTGCTTTGGTATCGACTGGTTTGTGAAAAGGCCATGCATGATTATGTTTCCATACAGCTTTTATGACGGTTTTTTGTAAAAATTGCAGTTGATTTGTTAGTCGGCCTGGTCTTTCAGGTGGTGGATGTGTATGTGGATGAACCATTCCATTTACAGGTTCAACCGGTATCTCGATCCTCGGTGGAGGTTCTCTATCATCCGGCATCCTCATTGGAGTCTGTAATGCAACAATTAATTACATAGATTGAATCAATAACGCAAAGAAATTCGACCAAGTAATTCTGAAAATTATTAATAGTATCCAAAATAATTACTAAAATTGTAAACATTTTAGAAGAGAATGTTGTGGTTACTTTTTGTTATTAATTATTAACATTCCAAAAAATGTATTCAAACACTTAATTATTTATAGGAATGCAAAAAATGCTGTGCTCCTGTTAGGGCATTACTGTAAGTTGTAACAAAAAATCCCCTTGTGATAAAATTTCTGGCCAAGCAAATTTTTTTTGTAGTTCTACATGATTTTATTTATTGTTTAAAAAAGAAAATCAAATCTCATTAAATAATATTTTTCATAGAAACATTTTTACTTGGGATGTCTAGAACAGTGGTCTCCAAATTGTGGTAAATTTGCAAGAATTGTAACTTTCAAATGCTGACAAAGTTTAGCCTCCCATTTGGTGGAAATTTTAGTTTAGTTAACTTATTTTAAGTTGTCGTGTTAAGATATCTTCGTATAGGTTAAAGTGGAAAAATGCTTTCCTTATAAAATATATGGGAGGATATTTTTGAAGTTTGTCATTTTACTTAACAGGGCGAGTGCTCAAAGCCCAAGAATTTCCAAGATCTCCAATGTGAATTCATTTTTTTGGAATATTTTAGCGATTCAAAGTAATAAATAACGTATACATTCTCTTTATCTTTAAGATAGATCACATTTTGGAATCCTGCCAATTTTATCCATTTTTCAGTGCATTGGGGGTAATTAAGCAACTTTTTGCATAAAATAAAGTATGGATATGCATTATTGACCTAACGAATTTATTTTAAGCACTACTTTCAAGTGATTTTTTTAAATAAGCCCAATTTTTCAGGGTTATCTAAAAAATTGTGTTAAAATAATGAGTTAAGTTACTCATGAATATACATAACTCATTTTATACCAAAAGTTGCTTAATTACTCGAATCCATCGCAAAATGCTAGTTAGTTTAGCTCCCAAAACCTGACCTACCAGAACATCTGCTACAGCACTAATATTACGAGTATAAAAACTCACTTTTAAGATAGATAATAAAACGCAATCAATTAATAATTGGTAGTTTATGTAGTGAAACTTGATAGTATAGTCAAAACCACGAGAGTTTGAGTACCGTAAAATGGGGTAACTTTGGCTCTAGGTGTAACGTTGTCCCGAAACAAAAAGCGCCTTTGATTCATATAGCAATCGGCGATTATGCCAGGCTAGTATCACATGAATCGGCGGCGCTCAGCTTCCAGTATACATTATGCAATCATTCTTTTTGTTTTGGGAAAAAGTTACCCCATTTTACCGTATTACTGAATTCAGTATATCTCCATTAACTAGAAAATGGTAAAGATATTAAAAATGTTAAAGAAGCCAAAAGTGTTTATAGAAGAAAACAATAATTTTTGATACCTTTCACCATTTAAAAGTTATTCTCATGGCTATGACTGGAACTACGAGATTGGTGTCTTTGCGTTATAAGATAGAAGCCTATAAGAACCAATCAAATTATATTATTCAATGATTCTTATAAGTTTCTACTTTACAAAGCAACTACTAATCTCTATGTAAATAGCACTAACTGAACTAGTATATTCACTAACATTTTCGTTACATTGACGTTATTCACGAATATGATGAAAACGAAAGCAAATCTACTCATGTCAGTCAATTTTATTCATGTAACTTTTTAGTACATTCTCAAGTACAGATAGCAAAAAGCGCTATTCCTGGGAATATGAATCATGTGTAAAAAAAAGCACATTAAAGAATATTTTTAACTAAAAAAAAATTCCTTAAATACATGCAGTCATTTAGATCGACCTAGTTACTCCTTTCATGTATACACTCAGGTAAATCGACCTGATCCATTAGATCAAACTAATAAGGGGATATCACAGTCAGCATATCAGAAATCGAAATCCCATAGTGTTTCTAGGAGCCAAAAAAATTATCACTTTCTCGGCATTTAGTCCAGTGCCCCTTAGTTTTTGAGTTATACATTTTTGAAAATAGACAGAACTGCTATTACTATATTGGCTGTTATTACAAGAAATAAGGTAGAGTATTGGAATGGTAATTCGTAGGTTAAAATATGAAATAAACTCAAGGCTTACGTATTGCCATTCCAGTATCAATTTAATCATGGTCAAACAACCATGTCTATTTTCAAAAATTCATAACTCAAAAACTAAGGGGATTGGACTAAACGTCGAGAAAGTGATAATTTTTTTGGTTCCTAGAATCACCAAAGAAATTGGGATCTTGATTGCCGATACACTAACTGCGGTGTCCTCTTGTAAGTTAAGACAGAACTAAAAGCGTGGGCTAGGAAGTTAATTTGATCTTCTTAAAATTGAAAGTAGACGCCTTAGCTCGAAGTAAGTGCAGTTCTACCAATGGAAATATTTTAATTGGTCATCTGTGGTTGGGAACACTGCTTTCAGTTCAAAACAAACTAAACTTAAAACCGAGCTAGTTTAGATCTAACTTTAGTTCGACCTAACTACTGCATGTATATGTGGTAATATTATCTTAAATGTGACTTTCTTCAACTTTTATTTTTATAAGATAAAACAAATAACATCAACTGTATTTTAGCTTAAAAACAATTTTTTTCAATTTTAATCTGAAGGTCGATCAGGAAGTATTAATTTTTGGTGAATAGTTGACTTTACTGAAGGGTATGAAATTTAATTTATTAAATTAAGAAATTAACAATAGAATTTCAGCATCTTTTGATGTTTTTATTTATTTATAAATTTGTTTTATTTGAAAATTTTGTCATATTAATTACTATACTTAAATGAAAATAGGCTTAATTTTTTTTCTCTCAAATAAAAATTTTAATTACTGCTAATTTATCACGATAAAATCTACATGCACCAAATAAATTACTAAAATTTATTACTTTTCAATTTGAGTTTTTGTATACTTACCATTAAAAAAACTTATGATAATTTGAAATAAAAACTAAAAATGTGCTCTTTAATTAACAATTTCTTAAAATCTTAAGAAAATTTCAACCAAGTTTACTTTTTCCTTAAAATTTCACTTAACAGCATAAAGATGTGATTTTTATTTTTAATAAAAAAAGTATCTTTGAAGAATTTTTACTAAAACACACTAAATAAAATTGAAAATTTTTTATTGAAAACTTAATAACGCGTGTGCGTTCGTTAAATTTCAAATACATACAAAAAAAGTTAAAATCTAAATCTATAAATAAATATTAAACAAGACCCACAACCTTATAACTACTAATAATAATAATAATAGTAACAAATACGTAGATATCAAAAATATAAAATTTTGCTCAAACTGCAAAAACTTACGGTGTTATTTAGTGTCGGTTGTTCAGGTTGCTGCATTTTGTTAGAATTTTACGCCTATAAGAAAAAAGGCAAGTATTAGAAATTGTATTGATTAAAAATTGGGTTAATGTTAATAAAAAGGCACAGATGCTTGGAATGCTTGGAAGCATCAATAAAGTTCAAAGTTTTAAACCTATCTCGCATTCTTATAGATACAAATTGGGCGAAATTGTATGTTTTATTAAGGAATAATTTGTATCCCACTTTTCCGCAAGAATAAAACAAAAATGCTTAACAATTTCGTATCTTTAACAATAAATGAGAAGTTAACTTGGTAAAAAGAATATTTAAAAACTAACCGATTTGATCAAGACGATACAACAAATGTCGTTTGGCCTGTTAGTCAGCTGTTTTTTGGACAAACTTTTTGCATTGCACATTCCATGCTATGTAGAAGCATACTAAGAAAAGTAATGCATTTTTTCAATACATCTGAAACAATAAATTTTTATTTATATCAAAAAAATTAGGAAACAAAATTGGATTTTTATCTTATTTACTACATATAAAATTGAGCAACCAACAAATTCCCACCGTAAATATCCCTCAAATTGTTGGGGTTGAAAAGGATCAAGTTCAGTTTCAACTGATAAACTCACTTATCACTTAAGAAAAAGCCCTTAATTGGTTTATTTAATTATGATAATAAAATATCTAACCTTAGCACCTAGGTCCTAGGGCATCGTTTATCTCTTTTCAGAAATATTCATGCAATGCTTAAATTATGCAAAATTATTTTATTGTAAGTCAGACCTATCCACCATGTAAAAGGGCCATTAGGCCATTACTGTAAAATATTTTATTTTATTTTAGAGGTATTCCATGCAGGTAGAAAAGTAACCCTTTAATTACCAGCAATTATGCAATTTACAGTTCCAAGAAATAATTTTGATGATTTTTCAATATTTTCTGGTAAAATTAGTACATTGATTTCTAATAGAAAATATAGCCATTATTAATATTTGGAATTTTTTGGATTTCATCAAATATTGGATACTTTTACGATAATTTTTATATAAATTTTGAACAATTTTTAATTATTTTTAAAGTTACAAACCTGAAAATTTCATATATCATAGGAATAAATTACACACATCTACATCAATTATTATTGCAAATTCACTCCTTTTAAGAAAAATCACACATACATTCCATACACAACCAACTGAAAAGAATTAAAAGAGAAGAAGAGAAAAACATAATTCTGATAATTTGTACACGTTGTTTTAGGGACAATTTGTGATAAAATGATGGTAGCCTTGATTACTTGAACATTAAGCAATTAATACAAAAAAAATGAAGTAATTTTTTATTTATATAAAAATCTCACGTGTTAATTATTAGAAATACCGCAATTATTTCGATAAAATAACATTAGAACTAACCTCGTGCTAAAATTCGTAATGATTTACTAAAACATGTTCTATAAAATTATTGTCCTTCCCGCCCAACTCAAAATTACTTCTTGCATCACGCAACATTTTTGCTTCATTAGTACTGAACACATTCAAACAAAAAAATAAACTGGAATTAAAAAGTTCTTCAAGTGGTAAAAAAAACATTTTTCCAAATTATCATCACACAAAATAAAAAGTTATAAAAAACTAAAAACATTTCACTGAAGAACTGCAGTAATGGGTTAGCAAACGATTTTTGGGGGAAGGGTAACTAATACCAAAAAATAAAAATGTATAGGTGGGAGAAAAATATTAATTTCTATTGGATTTGATAACAATTTCTTCGCTAGAATATGCATAATGGAAGGTGTAATTAATTACACTCAACTTATCTTCTGATGCAAAAATGTAGCTCTCCATGAAAAAAAAATTTATTTTATATCAGAATGTACTCGACCATTCAGTATGTATAGCAAAATTGGGATATTTTATGAAGTTGAAGCATGAACATAGAAGTACTGTTCATGAGTTGAATTCGGCAATTTTTTCGGACTGTGACCTTTGCCACAGTTGGTAACAATTCTCCCCCCCAGACGTTCGATGGCCAGAAGTCAAAGACACCCTCTTATTTCTTTGTTTTGCGTTTATATTTTTCAAGTTGATTTGCACATTTTTGCTGTTTGTAAGGTGGGGGGGCATGACCTCTGACCCCTTCACCCGTATGACCCCCCTTGGGAAATACTTCTTGTATAACATTTAATTATTGTTTTTAAAAGCTTTTATTTTTATTTTATTTTGAAAACTACTTAATAGATTCTAGTCTATTAATTTTGAAAATAAAAGCATGCCAAAGGCAAGTACAATAGTGGTAATATGCAATTAAATAAACTTTTATTAACTCGGGTTGCTAAGTCTTTTGATCGTGGGGAAGAAATGTTACCTAATAATAAAACCAACTTCTGAAAGAAATCAATCACAAAAGCAAAAATTACAAGTCACAACTTTTATATTATCATAAATTTAATTTTGTGTTTTCGCGATTGATAGCTTTTAAATTTAATCGATTTTTTTATACTACTTCAAATTATTAATTGTAGTGCAATTTGCCTTTTATGTGTTTAACTGTTAATTTCATTAGCGATTTGCTTTAAAAATTGATTTTTAAATCTTAAACTACTCAGCAATAATTTATTATTATCGTATCGTAAAACATCAGGTTCTATGTATCCAGCAATCTATCTATCTGTTCGTAACGCACCTGATGAATTAATTCACAGTTAATTTTTTAGTACATTTTCGTTTGGTAAAATATCTTGAACTAGAAACAAGGTTGCTTTGAAAATTGGAGCTTTTGTTCAGTTAGACATAGCTCAAGTGGAGCCGCCCAAGTTGAACGATAACAGGTGTTTCATGCCACCATTGTCTTAAAAGATGGCGCTGCGTGCGCCTATAAATTTGATAGCTTCTTACAAACTTCCATCTTACAATGCAATACAATAATTACTAACCTCTACAGTCTACATGATATACTTGATAATTACAAAACTGTTAACATTCACCGAGCCAAAATCCTTGGGATTTACCTAAATCAGTTCAAATCACTTCAGGAACTCACAACTTGTCTTAAAATTACAAATATCGAGATCAGTAGTTGTATTGTATGGTGGAAGCTTGCAAGAATCAATCAAATCCAAATAGTATTTATACTTCTATAATTCTAATTCTAACTTACAATGCCAATATAACTAAAATCTATGATTATGAAGAACACTTCATAATTATTGTACAATTTCAAAATTGTGAATAGTCTTAAATGGATTTTGTAACAAGATTATTTTTCTATGTTTAATATTGAAATTAGATTGTGTATTAAATGTTTCAATCTTGGTATGTTTTATATAATTATTTGTTTTTAAGCCCCAGGAATGGATGTGTTAAATTTTTTCAAATAAAAATTTGAAATATGAAGATACTATACAAAAATAGATTTACACATTATGTATTTACAAAAAAAAAGTTTTATTTACAGATAAACCCCCACTAACAAATTACAAGTCCAAAGCTTTATTTACAGGCTATACAGGCATGCACATACATAATAGGAACTATAGTTTAACGTGGAATTCGAACCACGGCACAAATAATTCGGGAGTGGCTACGATTTGAACTCACAACTATCTGGTTGTAGTTATGCTCCTTCACCCATACATCAAATTGGATGTACATTTGCAAATTTAATCAAATTAAGGAAAATTATCCCCTACTATATTAATACATATCTGCTGGTAGCAGGTTCTTGCATGAACATTATTTGATTTACTCAAGTTTTATTGCCCAAGAAAATGGTTTTTCATTCAGGGTCACTTTTACTATCATGATATGCATATTCAGTTTCAAGAATAGATTACTTGTGTATGGTATTTGCCTGATTATTAATCAACAAGCTATGAAATTTCATTTTGGTGATAATGAAAACAAAGAAGCTTCATTCTGATGGTATGTGATACCAAATGAATGTCGATTGATAACATAAACTATTAAAATACTTATCAATGATACAAGCATAATCAAGTTATGTGGTGTCCAAAAGAGGTTTAATCAGCATAAGATGATAAAAATTTAATAGATTGAGAAGGGTAAAATGCAAAAAAGGGGCAAAGTTCATAACCAGGAGGTTAGAAGTTTCTACCTTTGTAACATTTTCATTTAATAAATTTCAAGGTCAAAAGTAATAAAGTTTGTTTTTGTATCACTATAAAGGTACAAAGTTTTACATGTTTCGCAGTACGTGGGTTTACAAACAAATGTAATAATCTCATTTTAAACAGTACATACAAAAACACTATGATTCGAAAAGCACTCGATTTGTTACAATTGTTAGAAAATTCCATTTTGAAATCAACTAATAAAAATTAATGGTTGTCGATAAACATCAACAATTGCCTCACATTGCAATATCTAACCACACCCCCTTTTGTATCTCGATTAGTAATAAAAATTAAAAATTTGTATTTTGGTGGTTAAAAAGTAAAAGAGATGAGTAGGTACATAGAGCAATTAGAGAAACTTATGGATTTGCATAGTGTGACAGTCATTTGGGGGGGGGGGCAGAGTCATCCAAAGACAGCGTTAAATGGATAAAAAAGTTATAAATGTTGTAAACAAATATTGAAAATGCAATTTGAAAATAAGAGAACGCAGAACGGGCCGCGCTAAAAGCGGCTGTTCGTTAAAGCTTAGGACTTGTATTTTATAACGAAACACAAAACGGTCACTTTCTGCATACATACACACACACGTCCGCTTGGAATAGTTTTGACGTTTGAACGCGGGAAAACTATAAAATAACCTAAACAAGAGAAAAAATACGCAGATAAATACATTAAAATTTTACAATTTTTAATCTAAAAGGTTTAATATTATATCACAAATTTGATACCGAAGCATTGGAACAACATGGCGGGTTAACACTATGCTTTGGGGCAAAAGCTGACTTACAATTTTACTTTTTTACATTATAATAAAATATCCCCATGAAAAATTTATATTTGTATCCGTAAATACGATATTCGTGATACTCATTAAATTTTACCTGTGTTTTTAATCGCCTTAATTGCATTAGAATCCTACAAAATACGAAGTAACACACTTAGCACATACCACAAACCCGCTGCCAAACTTGGCACTTTACGGCTGTGATGGCTGCCGTGTGGTTGGTCGACTGCAATCTTTAATTTCTAAATTTGACATTTCCATCAAATTCAACACGATTTTGTTCGAAATCGCGTCAAAAACGCATATTTTTTAGCGAGCAATAATTTGGAATTGAAATTTTACACATTAAACGCCCAACAAAAATTCGATTAGTAACAACGATTTCTGGAAGTGTCTACGAGGTCATACAAATGGCTACTACGTAATTACGTTTTAGTCAAAATAACAATTTCACTTAAATTTTTCCTTAAACTAATACGAATAGTGTTATTTACATTACCATTTTCAAAAAATTTAAAACGGTTATCTCAAACCTCGGACTTGCCTTCCTCACCAAATTATATTAGATTTTTGTTCAAATATGGAACGACAAAAAAATGCAAAATACAAATTATTTTTCAACAAATTTTATTCAGAACTCATTATTTTTAATTTACTATTTTTTGCGAAACTACTCGTAATTTATAAATACAAACAATTATTTTATCAATTTAGCAACCATATTAATTTATACAGATTATTGCAACATTTTGTGAAATTTTAATCCTGAAAAATTCGATAGTGGGAGAATTCTACGAAGTGGGGCCTCCCTCCTATCACCATATTTACACACGTAAACATGACAGTTCTAGAAATTCGACGAAAACAAACGAGCTAATCAAGCGCTCTCTGCATTTACAACTAAACAAAGCGCGCTCGTTTTGAAAATCCTTCATTTGACGATGCTATTTTTATATGGTCAAACAAATTCAACCATAAATTATTTCACACTTTCCTTGATAAATAAAGGTAACGGTGAAACTTTCTGATATATTAACAAAATTATTCGCAATCACATAGCCGTATCGTCAAGCAGGGCAAAAAGAGAGGCGCCACTTTGAATTTTTAAATAAGTACCTGAATTATATCTTTCCTTCTTTAGTAGCCTTTATTGATCCAGTGTTGGACGTAGGCTTCCCCTTAGGAGGTGTTTTGGCCATAACTCACCACGCTGACAAGGCGGTTTGGTGAGTAGTCCGCAGATCGATTTTGGACTATAGTTGTTTTACATCCGGTAAAAGTAAATTTTTCGTTAGTGGTTGGCACGTGACACCTAATTCCACCAATTGACACAAACATAGAACCGAAATAACTAATTATACGTTTCTGCACATTAGCCACTCCCAACCACTAACGAAAAATTTTACTCTCGCAGCTTGCTAGGCTAGCCTTCAGATGTAGCCACCTGTAACCCGGTTTTTTGTTAACGGTGGCAATTCGTCAAGTCAGGGGCTCTCTCTCTCTCTTCTCGTGCCCTCCGAAGCACGGAGACTTGGTCATAAGAATGTTTGACTCTCCCCAGGTTTGAACCCTGCTGTTGGCTGATTGGTAACGATTTCTGGTAGTGAAATTGGGCAACCTGGGGCTGAATCTATTTCCTTCATATGAACGCCATGCGATGATTAGGCTTAACCTTGGTTAGGGTGGCGGAATAACTGGAAAAGAAATCGTTTTGTGGTTTTGGGAGACACGTGAAAGTTTATGGGGGTGTCGCAACTGTTACAATCGGTTTCTCATTATTCGTGGGTTCCATTTCCCAGACCCGGACTGGCTCCTTTAGGGGCTCTCGGTTAGAGACTGAGGAGGGGCCCCCTTACCAAGAGGGGAGATTTTTGAAAATCACATTTTCCTCTATTTTTGACACTTGGAAGGTATATAAAAAATATAAACCACTTTTACCCCAAGTATAAACCACTTCTTTTGAGGCCCCCCTTGGATCGGAGGCACTCGACGATCGCCGACCTAGTCAATCGGGCCTGCCATTTCCTCACATTCTTCGTCCGTTTGGGTGCTGGTTTTCCTGGTTTTCAGAGAGAGAACTGCCATTTCATAGCGTTGTCGGACCAAATCTGCAATTTTATATAAACTATAGTGAACGGTGAAATAAACTGGGGAGTGGGCGGAGCTAATCTTATAGTAATTTTGGTTCAATGTTCAATGATTCATAACATTTTTGTTTTATACTTGCTATTTACACCTTCAACTACCATAACTTATTCATAAAATTTTTTTTTAGTGGGATAGTTTGGCGTCCTCCCCCTTCTACGTTACCTGTGATTGCAGCATCATGCCAAAGAAGTTTCAGCAAATTAGGATTAATCAAAACATATTTAAGGTCAACTATGAGACAACAGATACAGGTTTAGGTATTCCGTCTATAGAACATCCAATATCAAGGACATTTGATTATGATTGATGATCATTAATGACTGCGATACACAAAGCTCGAAAAGTTCCATTGTGAATAAATATTTGTGTCCTATTTTATACCATAATGTAAATACTCATCAGTTCCTTTTCTTTAATATTTAATAAAAATGAAATTATACTGTAATTTTTTGTTACTATGTTGGGGAGGGGAGCGTAAAATATCTAACTCATACCGGAAGTAGAGTTGATTCAACGAAAGAAAAATGGGCGTAGCCAAATTTCTACGCAATTTCACCAATTGGTGAAATGTCGTTTTACCAGAGTATGTCATTTTAGACCAGCTTCTCTACAATATCTCTGGCACGAAAGCCTAATTCATAAAGTCATTGAAATTAAATTTTCGTCATTAATTAAAAATATAAATAGCTTCTCAAGAAACTGAACGTTTCAAGTCAAAATCAATCATTCCTTACCAGATCCAAAGTTAATTCCTGGTGGAATATCGCAGGAATTCCTTTTAACCCCACTTTCATTCTTTTACTATGTAATTGACATTCTTAAATATCAAAACACTGCGTGCTCTGAGCAAATATACAGGAAGTTTTCTGGAAGACTCCCAGTATCCCATTGAGCCATCACGACGTGCTTTGGCCATTATAGCCGAGTCATGAAATAAAGTCGAAGCTTTAGAGCAGAGGCTCCCAACCTTTTTTGTTATTAGTGAACCAAAATTTCTTAATTTTACGACTTAAAATTTCGCAAAAATTAACACAAAAAGCATAATGTAGATTTTCTAGGTGCTATTTATTATATTGATCAACAAGATCGATTTCACGCACTCACTCACAATCCACTAAAAATTACTCGTGACCCAAAGGTTGGAAACCGCTCTCTAGAGAGGTTCTCAATTCGTGGTCCGCGGTAGGCACACTGATATTCCATGAAGCCACTTCAAGTGTTCCGCGCAAAAAAGTCGGAATTTAATGGGACTTCTTCGCCACCAACAGGTGCCGGTGGTTCATGAGAAAATTTTGATGGTTCGCGAAGAAATGTAAAAAAAGCAAATTTACATCATTTCATATGTGCATGTGATCGATGTGATCTTACCAACCCAGGGAAGCCGGTAGTTTTACGTGTTCTCTGAAGCACGAAGATGACCGTAAGAAAGGTTGAGTGATGAAAAGACAATAGTATTTAGTTTATTATACCAAAAATTTCGATATCGTTCCCACACATAATTCATGGTTTTAATGGCTCCAAGAAATCGATAACAAAAATTGATATAAATATTAAATTTTGTTTATTTATATTATTCATTTGTTTATTTATATTCAAATACTAACAAAAAATTTAAAAAATAAATAAATAAGTATTTTAATTTATTATTTTTCACGAGTTCGAAAATTATTAGCAATTTATATAAAATTTAAAAATTATCAAGTTAAAAAAACTTCTTATTTTAGAAAATTAATTTATTCTTAATTTGAATAAAGGCGCGAATAAAAAACTTCCTGTATAAAAGATGAGCGAATCACTTATTTTTATTAATCAAGTACGTTGGGCAAATCGTTCATTTTATTAACGCAGTTGCGATTTTGTTTTACGTTGTTAAGGGTACGCGCCTAAACAATTTTGACGTGAAAGTATAAAGAAAAAGCTAAGTCCATTTAAGTAATTTTATAGTAAGTTATATTAAATTTGTGTTTATAAAGTTACGCGATAGTTAAATTTCGCACAAGTTGTAAAGAGTACTTATTACGGAATTCAAAATGAATACCGCCCAGCAAGCAAACTACCCCATGGCGTCACTGTATGTCGGCGATTTGCATTCAGACGTCACCGAAGCGTTGTTATACGAAAAATTTTCAAATGCTGGACCTCTAATGTCTTTACGTGTTTGTCGTGACATCGTGACCAGAAGATCTCTTGGATATGCTTACGTAAATTTTCATCATCCAGCTGATGCCGAACGTGCTTTGGACACCATCAACTTTGATCTCTTAAAAGGTAAACCTATTCGTATTATGTGGTCTCAACGTGATCCCTCTTTAAGGAAATCTGGCGTGGGAAACATTTTTATTAAAAACTTAGATAAAAATATCGAAAATAAAGCCTTGTACGATACGTTTTCGGCATTTGGCAATATCTTAAGTTGCAAGGTCGCAATGGACGATCGTGGATCTTCCAGGGGCTATGGTTTTGTTCATTTCGAAACGGAGGAATCTGCCAAAAAAGCTATCGAAAAAGTAAACGGAATGTTGCTTAATGGAAAGAAAGTGTATGTGGGAAAATTCATTCCTCGCGTAGAACGCGAAAAGCAACTTGGGGAGAAGGCTAAATTATTCACCAACGTTTACGTGAAAAATTTTAAGAAAGACGTCAACAACGAAGGCATGCAAGAAATGTTTTCGAAATTTGGCAATATTACCAGTTGTGTGGTGATGAAAAATTCCGATGGAACATCAAAATGTTTTGGTTTTGTTGCATTTGACAACCCTCGTTCGGCGGAAGCCGCTGTCAAAGAAATGCACAATAAGGAAGCCGGCGGACAAGTCTTGTATGTCGCAAGAGCTCAAAAGAAATCCGAACGGATTCACGAACTTCGACGTCAGTATGAACAATTAAGAACAGAGCGATACACTCGTTACCAAGGAGTTAATTTGTTCATTAAAAATTTAGACGATACCATCGACGATGATAGGCTTCGTAGAGAATTCACGCAATACGGAACCATAACTTCGGCAAAAGTTATGGTGGAAGAAGGTCGCAGTAAAGGGTTTGGTTTCGTTTGTTATACGTCTCCTGAAGAAGCTACCAAAGCGGTGACAGAAATGAACGGACGTATGGTTGGCAGCAAGCCATTGTACGTTGCTTTGGCCCAGCGAAAAGAAGATAGGAAAGCTTACCTGGCTTCGCAATACATACACCGTTATCGAATCCAACATAACATTCCATATGGACCTCCAAGTACCCCGTATATGTTGCCGGCAATGAATCACGGCCCCAGATTTTTCAACCACGTCAATCATATCAGACCTACCACTCGTTGGACCACTCCAACACCGATACGTCCCAACGGAACGTATTCTGCAGTTTCTTCTTCGCCTTATCGTGTTACTTCAAGACAGTCGATCCAAAATAACAATATTCGAAATGCTGCTATTGCTCGTCCAATTACCGGACAACAAGCGGCGATCGTCCATTCCAGACCAAATAGCAAATATACAGCCAACAGTCCAAACAGCATTAGTCGACCCATAACAATAAATTTAAACAACGGCGGTGACAGTATTCCCATTAACACCAACGCACTCGCCACGGCAACACCTCAAGATCAGAAACAAATTATCGGCGAAAGGCTCTTCAATTACGTGGGAAAAATGTATCCCGAGTGGGCAGGAAAAATAACTGGCATGCTACTGGAAATCGATAATTCCGAACTGTTGAACATGATCGACAATCAAGAATCGTTAAGAGCAAAAGTTGAAGAAGCCATTGCTGTTCTTCAAGCTCATCAAACCAAGAAAACTAGTTTGGTGCAAGATTAAAAAAGTTTTTATGTTTTCATTCATTTTCCATTGTTTCGAATTGAAGATTTGTTCCAATTTTGAGTGATGTTATTGACGAGCCGATTTAATCAAAATATTTAAGTTTTTAATTATTTATATAGCCGATTTCTCTTGCGAAGTGGTCTGGACAAGGAAGAAAATATTTTACGCAAGCTGAAAAATTGAAAAAAATTTGCATAACATTTTCTTCCTTTTATTCAAATTTTGTTTTGTTAACATATTTTTAAGTTTGAATGTGACTGTGATTAGTTCAATTTGATTTTATTTGTATGTCGATATTTTTTTTAAATTACAAATGCAATTCTATCGACCGCTTGTCTTTTTTATTGGTTGATTGTGTGTGGTTTGAAGAAACTCTTCTTGTCTTTGTTCCTCTCACGTTTCAAGTTGTCGATGTGACTCATGGCGATTAATAAAGGAAAGTATGAGGTAGATACAGTTAGTCTACCTACGTAAATAAGTAGGTAACAAAAATGGTAGAGTACTTATCGAAGCATAAGTTTTTGATTTTTATTAAATTTTAAGTTTAGTTCAAAAATGACAATTGCGAGCGCCGATGCAGGTATTTTTTAGTTTTTTCTTTTAATTGAACACTCAAGAATAGGAAACATGAACTTAAGTTTTAAAACTGCTTAAGTTTTTATAGTTTTACTAATTAGTTGTGTATATAATAATAATTGTATATAGCAGCATATTTACTATATGAAGCCCAAAAAAATTTGTCAAATTCAAAATTTTCACATTCTCAAAGAGTGCGATTTTAACCTTTCAATTTATTCAAATGGAACGATTTAAAACTAAACGCATAAGTACAGGGACGGAATGAACACTTTTGAAGTCCGAAATTTTGGGAAAAAATAAACCAAGCAAACTTTTTCTACCAAAATTTTGTATGAAAAGTTAACTTTAGAAGAGCTTGAATAGGATGCCAAAATAAATGGGTTATTGAATACTGAATGTAACTTTTGGGACTCTACCTTGGAACAAAACGAAATAAGGGCTTGTAACGATAGTTGTGTGTGGATGTGAAGTTGCGGTAATGGGTAATTTAAATATCAATATAGGAAAATCTCTATAAATAACGAAATGGCTAAGCCTAGTCGTTGAAATCTATGGGCTTTCCTAAATTGAAAAGCGGGCCACTTAATTCAATTTTTCTCTTTTGATCCAATGAGGCCCGGACTGGCTAGTCGGCAATCGCCGAGGGCCCCGGACCCAAAGGGCCTCAAAAAAAGTGGTTTAGACTTGGGGTAAAGTGGTTTGTATTTTTGATATACCTTCACAATGTCAAAATAGCGGAAAATGTGATTTTCAAAAATCTCCCCTCTTGGCAAGGAAGCCCCTCCTCAGTCTCTAGCCGAGGGCCCCCAAAGGAGCCGGCCGGGGCCTGGTTCCAATACCGACTCGAAGGGCATGCAAAATTTCGGCTCTCCAATGGTCAAACATTTTGATAAATCAGTCAAGCTTTATATAAATGGTTGATATGAAACGTGGATATGGCATGGAAAACATAAGAGCAATGCGAATGCAATTGGAATAAGTCATTTAGGGAATGTATGTGGAAAAACTTTTATGGATACATCAGTCAGTATTGAATGAGTGCGCTTTGAAAATGAATCCAATCCAAATTGGATTGGAACGAAAAGTGTTGGTTTGGGCATGTTGAGAGAATGAGTTTAAATCGAGTGAGAGAAAAGAGAGATAGAAGAAAATTTAAAGTTTTATGAACAAAATAGTACGAATAAGCTCGGAAGCAAACGAAGTTTACCCTGTATGAGATAACGACATGATTAGGTATGTATGGTTGTAAAATTTTGCAGGTGAATTTAGGGAAGACATTCCATTAAAAGAAGGCGGTGGCAGTCGACGATTATGTTCCTGCAATGAGGAATTTTTTAGTGGGCCCAAATTCATCAGTTTTGCTTTTGGAGTTCTCAGTTTAATTATCACAATCGCTCTGCTAATTCAGATATATTATGGAGATTACCAGGTTTGAATTTGACCAAACTTCTGGCAGTTTCTTATATTTTACTTACAGGTAACGCCGCACGGTAGTGTGGCTTCAGATAACAAAGAATGTTCCACAATTGGAACGGCAATACTAAAAGATGGTGGTAATTCCATCGATGCGGCAATTGCAACGGCATTTTGTTTGGCGGTCGTAAATCCACATACGACGGGTTTGGATGCGTAAGTCACATTTTTTATTAAAAAAAAAACTTGATCGAAATAAAAAAAATTATTTAGGGGTGGACAAATGCTACTTTACAGTCACCAAACTCGCATAAATCCTGTAAGCATAGATTTCACAAACGTTGCGTTAAAATCGAATAAATTGCCTCGCCTGGTGATTGGATTAGCTTACATTCATAAAAAATTCGGTTCCTTACCGTGGAAAAAGCTGTTAGAACCAGCTACACTTCTGGCAAGGTTTGTATTTTGACTATCTCAACACAGATATCACGACTTGGAGATACTTTTTTAGGGACGGCTTTTCAACACCTAAAACTCTTATAGAAGCCATTCAAAATTACAAAGCAGAAAAACTGTTTGAATTCCTTCAAAGTGACCAAAAAATTTATATGCAAACTTTAAGTAAAACATTACAACATATTGGAAATATTCCCGAAAAAGGTGAAAATAATATTTTGCAAATTATGGTTTTCAAATGTAAAACTCTTTTATTTCAGTGCTGTATTCGTTCATTCCAAAAGAAAGTCGATCCATGGAAGTACCAATTCGAATTGCACAATTTAATAATTATAATATTTACGTTCCAAAAACTTCCCCAATTGGATTAATCCTATTGGACACTTTAGAACAAATTGAAAACGAAAACTTTACAAGTAGCGATGTATCAAAACCAAAATATATCTACAACTTGGCCAAAATAATCGAAACAGTTTACGAAGAAGTAAATGTTACGACACAATTTTATGAAGGAACTTCTTCTAACATCGCTGTTATGGATTTGGATGATTTATATGTTTCTTTAATAACGTAAGCAAGTTGAATTTTAAAAGGTTTTATTTGATGGTCAACCGATTTTTCTAGGGGCATGTATTCTCCATTTGGATCACGAAAAATGACTACTGACGGTTATCTATTGGATCTCAACGAATTTTTACCAACAACCCGCATTCCTGTAATTATTACGGAGAAGGATTTTATTTGCGGCCGACGAATCGTTTTTGGTGCGAGCGATGTTGCCATGGCAACGCAAATTATTACTTCTTTGCTCATAGGAGCTGAAAATGCTGCGGCGAGTATCGAAAATGCTCGATTTAATATTCTAAGTGATGGGTTAATTGGGATTGAAGGTACTCACAAACCACCCTTCGAAAATGATGTTATAAAATATTTGAAAACTGTGAAAAAAGTTGTAGTTATAAATGAACCTTACAACAGTTGCAATGTTGTTGAAAAAACTGGAGATAACTTAAATTCACATTCTGATAGTCGAGGTGGAGGCCTTGCAAGTCGATTTTAAAAAAGTTGAATGACGTAATTGGGGCTGTGAAATATTTTAAGTATTTTTAAATGAAATAGGGCATTATCGTCGTTTGTGAAAATATTGGATAATGGAAATTTCATTAACAATTTTTTTCTAAAATATAAATGTAAATATCTCGTTAATCCATTCTTGCACGTCAGTATTAAAAGTTTTACCAATTTCATTAAAAAATTCACGATATGGGTGGAGCAATAAGACAGGCGTACATATTATTTTGAAGTTGCATAGTTAAAAAAAAGCGAGGGGTAATTAACTAAGGTCTAAACTCTAAACCAAAGCTTCTCAAACTCGTTCGGACATAATATTTATTTGTTTTCATTTTTGAATTGGTTTTAATAACGGGTTAACATTTTGATTATGTTAATTAGCGATTTTATATCAAAAACGCACAATTAATTAAAATTTAAAATATATCATGACACAGTTCAAATAGCAATCTTTAATGTTCTGATTGTTATAAAAACCAGAGATTTCATAGGCTGAAACAAGGATTGAAAAGATTTCTACTGGATTGTAAAATCTGTGCGATTTTTTGTGAAGATTTTACAGATTATAATCTGGATTTTTACTTTGGCGATTTTTTAGTGATTTACCCCTTGGAAAGTTAAAAAATACGTAATTTGTAAGCCAAAGAAGTAAATGTATGCAACAGAAAAAATAAAAACGTACCAATCATTATCAGTAGCACTTAGGAATCATTCTCAGGTAGCACTGCAGACAATATTTAAAATGTTTGTTATTTTTGTTAATGTTTATTTGAAGTTGTTTAATCTCAAGCACCATTTGCTCTAAATGGCACTAAAACGCCGTAATTTATTAAATAAATAAATAAATAAAATGTTAATTTAAAATGATTTTTTTTTTAAAGAAGTGCATATTTCAGTTACATACTTGTACACAATATTACACAATAAGCACATTTTTATTATAACTAAAGTAGCTAACCAGTAATTCTAATATCACTAAAAAACAAGATTATGGCAAAAATGTCATAACTACTTTTTGTGGATATTAAATTCAAACAACAAAGGTAGAAAAGGTATAAAGAGACGTGAAGTATTTGTAACAAAAAATTAGAAATATAAAAACTAAGTTTATCATTCCTTGCAAAATAATCCACGTCTTTTCTTAAAATTATTACAAATCGGGTATGACTTGAGTAAATTAATGGTACAGTTAATTAAGCGGACGGAAAAATATTATTTGAAAATTTGTGATCCTACATTGTCAGGTATTATATCAAGATTAAATATTATATTATACGGTAAGTAAAATATCACAAAGAATAATAAAGTATTTAGTACACCAATTTATATGGTAATAATATCGGTAGTTATTGTATTTTTACTTAATTTTAAACAAAATCAAAATTGAATTTTGAAGTTAGTCATTTAGCCTAATTCAATATGGCTTTCATTTACTGGAGGTTTTTTCTTAAGACCGTCACTATTTTGTACAAAATTTTGTACCATAATCTTCCATTTTCTCTCAGAAAAAGATCCTGATTATTAATCGATTCGATATGTATTTTCAGTTATCCTTTAATGACCATACAATAATTTTTCACTTATAATGGACCAAACCTTTTAATCGCCTTAAGTCTATTATAAGAAGATTAAACTCTACTTTATTTGTTAAAATGCATTTAACTCGTACCTTTTTAGGTATGAGTTGTGCCGTTTTAAACTAATACAAAACAAATCACAGATGATGAATCTTGAAATGTAATAAATAATCGAGCTAACTTGTAAAAACAACGAAATTTGCCTGTCCCGAACAGTAAACTTGGATAAATTTATTCAAAATTTTATACAAAATTGTGGACCAGCCTTTATTTAATTCTTTTATTATAAAAACACAGAAAATTTTGGAAACCCCAATGTATAATTTGTACAAAATAATATGGCAAGTTATTTTTAAACTTTCAAAAATTATCTACTGAAATAAATTTACCCCTATTCTGCCGCTAATATCAAAATTATGAAAACTAATACTATTTTGTTCTTGTTAGAAAAGTATTTCGTTTGTGTAGCATCGAGGAGCACAAAAGATTTTTATCTAAATTTCTAAATGTACGTATATGAGTTTCATGTAAAATTTAATAAAAATCGAACAGTGCATTCCAACAATGGAGAGAATATTTGTGGTCACTTTCTTGGTACGAACAATAATTACCTCTCAGGAGTACACAAACACCGAAACTTGTACACTCCCAATAGATAAATTAGTGCCTAAAATAATTAAAACAATAATAAAAATTCTTAAAACTAAAAATATACTTAAAATAAATTTTTTGTTCAATTTGACTGTCATGTTAATAAAATATCATTGAAGTAAATAAAATTTATAACTTCAAAAAACTTGTCCCCCATCTGACAATAATAAAAAAATGTAAACCAAAAAATATGTAAGCACCCTTCTTCACATCTCAACGAAGCCCTCCCCCCAAAATAAATTTGTTCATCAATGCAATTTAAAAAATAAAATGCGAATAAAAATTAACAAATCAAACCTCGATGAAGGTTTTTATTTCAATTGTGTGTCCTTAGACTACTGCAGCTCTGTGAATCTTTAATGACCGGCGCCGAATCCCTCCGAATATCACAATTTACAATTTGGTCACTTTTAAGTGGCACACTTTCGCGTCTCACTGTACTTATGTGAGAAATAAACGAAGGCGTCGTGTTGGGAATGTTTGAATGTGGATACGTAAAATGAGTAAAATCCTTTTTGTTTGCAGCCTCTTTAATCGAACTTAATGTTTTGCTCAACCAAGGTGACCAGCTGTTCTTTGTCGTATTTAGTTCCATCTCCGTCGATCGAAGATGATGAGTTAAATCCTATACAAATCAGAAAGAGATTTGTTAAGTTTAGTTACTTTGATTTTTGATTGGTGTACCTGATTTCTACACTCTGCTTCCACTTGAGCAAGTTTTGTTTGAGCTAATTCTAATTCGAGTTCTTTGATTCTTTCTAGTGCAATTGATAGTTCGTCAGTAGAAATAAAGTCCTTTTGATCCCCACCAGCTTTATTTCCATCTGAATTGTTAATTAATTTACAACAATTTTCGCAACTACCAATTTTGATCTGAAACAGAAATATAACATAAATTTAAACTTGCACAATAAAATAATTTTTATTTGAAAATTTTGTTGTCGCAATTTTTAGATTTTTAGTTTTAAGGTTTTAATTGAATAATCTTGAATTGAATTTTTAATTTGATTTTTGAAATTAAAGTTTTAATTGAATAATCCGAAGGCCAGGCAAACAGGGTTGACCCTAGCCAAAAGCAGAAGAAGGTTTTAATTTCAGTGCAATTTTTTATTTAACTTCTATGATGAAAATTATAATTTTTTCAAACATTATTGCCTTAAATGTTCTTCGATTTAAGGTTATTTTGATTTCAGTGTGATTTTTTTTTAATTTTTCGATAAAATTAAATTGTCTTAAAATATTCTGGAACTTCATGAAAGCACTAATGTCATTATAATAAAGACAGGAAAAATAACGAAAAAATTCTACGCCCTAAATTGCCTTAGAATTATAATTATTTTGATTTTAGTGCTAATTTTTATTTAAATTTTTTGATAAAAATTAAATATTGTTCAAATATTCTGAAATTTCATGAGAATACTAATAGGTACTATTATAATAAACACAGGAAAAATAACGAAAAAATGCTAAGCCCTAAATTGCCTTCGATTTAAGGTGATTTTGATTTTAGTGCAATGTTTTATTTAAATATTTTGATAAATTAAATTTTCTTAAAATAATTTGGAACTTCATTAAAGCACTAATGCCATTATAATAAAGACAGGAAAAATAACGAAAAAATTCTAAGTCCTAAATTGCCTTAGATTTATAGTTATTTTGATTTCGATGCTAATATTTTTTATTTAAATTTTTTGATAAAAATTAAATATTGTTCAAATATTCTGAAATTTCATGAGAATACTATAACTATTATAATAAACACAGGAAAAATAACGAAAAAATTCTAAGCCCTAAATTGCTTTCGATTTAAGGTTATTTTGATTTTAGTGCAATTTTATATTTAAATTTTTGATAAAAGTAAAATTTTCTTCAAATATTCTGGTACTTTATGAAAACACTAATGCTATTATAATAAGGACAGGAAAAATAGCGAAAAAATTCTAAGCCCTAAATTTTCTTCCAATTAAGACAGTAGATAGTACTGGATTAAGCTAGCCCATAACATTTGCCTGTATCAGATGTTGTCACGAGGCCCACCTATACTTTTAATGACTGCTGAAGCTAAAAACGCTATTTCTCCAGAGGAGAGAACAGAAACAAGTGTTAATCTGGAACTGGAGATGTACTTACTTTGATTGCATCGAACTCTGCTCTTGTGCTCATTAATTGGCTGTCCAATCGTTGTCTCACAAGTTTATATTCGTTTATTGTTTTTGCATTCCTCTTATCATTAGCTTCAGCTTTGGAAACCTCTCTTTTGAGCATCTCTTTCAACTGGACATTTTCATCCATCATCAGCTTACGTTCTTCCTCTAGCCTAGCCACCGTCATTCGAAGTTGTTCCACCTCGCTAGCCTCGCTCTCCGCATTGTCTGCTGCCTCTGAATCCAACATGATAATTTCCCAGCTGTCTAAGAATCATTTATACTACCACTACGTGCATTTCACTTAGAAGGTCAAGACAAGCACATTCAAACTTTACCATCAAAAACATCCTGCCCGAAAAGACAAATTCTCGCACCAACTAAATCTTGTCTTGGCCCCATAAATATGCATCTTTATAAAACTTACCTTTTAAACCAATAAAATCAGTTTCATATTTCTTTAACTTTTTCACTTTTATACTGCAAGCTGTTTTCATGAGTTGTTTAGCCGCATCTTCGGTACGGCACTTTTTAGGTAACGACACCCGAAAATATTTGAGTATTCCTTCAAAATCCAATTGCAACAGATCCTTTTTACACAGCTAAACAAAAAGAAAATTTGTTGTAAAAGTGAAAATTATTTAATTTCAAATTTGTTTGATGATGGATGTAACTTACCAATAAAAGAGCCAATGACACTTGAAACAACGTATCGATACCTTGTAACAAAAACACGTCTATAACGTGAAAAACAAAATATAAGGGGAATCGTGCGGTGAATAACGTCAAAAACCATTGCGACGCGAACATGTGCGTTTCGACGCAATGTTCCGATAAATGTTGCCACAAAGACGTCAGCTGTTCCTCCATTAAACGATTCAATTGATACAAACGTAAATATAAATTATCAAAACCATCTTTATAAAGATCCCGTAATCCATAATCGTACATTAACTTTACCAAAACGCAAAATGCTTGTTCTTCAGGCATCTACAATTTAAAAAAAACCAATGTTATCCGATTTTTGGAACTAAAAGATTGAAAAATCGACTTACGTGCAATAATAACGTAGCTGCTAGAAAACTAAGGCCTTGGCAGTATCCCACTTCTGAGTCATACACCGCATAAGCTTTACTGACACGATAAAGTGAATCTTGACCTAATCCACCTGCTTCCTTAAAAAAATCGTGTGCGGGAAACGTTCTCGCTATATCCCTCTGTATTACATTTTCGCATGCGCAATCCTTGAACACAAGAATTATATTCGAACTTAAAAAGTGCTCTCACTATTACCTTTGTAATAAGAATACGATATGTGTCCATGACCTGTAAATTTTCTTCCGTACCCGCAAGACGTTGCCACACTTCGCCCCTTAAAGCTTCGGGTATCCCAAGCCTAACTAATCCAGCTAATTGTTTCGGTTTTTGTTTGGTCGATTTCCAACGATTTAAAACATCGGCCCAATTTTCCAGCACGTCTTCGCTGCAATCTTTCGAGACCAGACCGGTTCCACTTAGCAGTGGTTCGTCGCCATCTATACAGTTGGATTAAAAAAAGCAAAACTGGTTTTTAAAAACGTACCAGAATGGTATTCTTCCTTCGGAGTTATACTTTCGACAGACGTAATACTAGGAGATTGAATAAGACTAGACAAGTTTAATGTAAGATTTAACCTGTTTCTATCGAGTTCTCCTGAAGTTTCCATACTCAAAACTTCGTAATTAACGTCCACTAAATCACCACTAACAATCTAAAAGCGGCAGAAATAAATGTAACCTTCAATTTAGAAGTTAGAAATATTAACCAATTTGCCAAATCATTTAAGTAATTTAAAACGTTACAAAAGAAAGTCAATGATAAGAAAAATACACCCCCACAATTACACAATCGATTACAACAAAAATTACAAGTTGGTATTTTCACCGACACATTGATTGTTATATAAAGATAAAACAAGTTTTCAAACCAAACTGATAAACGTAATAAACAAGTTGAATAATTTTATACATTGATAAAAATGATAAACAAGTCAACAATGTACATTTAATCAAATAATCACATGATATTATTTATCCATTTTCAAATTATTCAATTTGTGTGTACTGGTCATTACATTTTTTGCACATTAAAAATAAATTAAATTATATGATAAAGTAATTTAGTGATAAGTTTTAATTATACCCATTATTCCTTACTAATAGTTCAACTTTGAACTTACCTCTTTCAAATTGAGAAAGAATTGTTGCACCATGGTTCGCTTTTGGAAGTACCAGAAACGATCATGTTGTCCAAAAACTCGAACAGGTGTTTCAATTTGAAACCTGACGGGTTCTTGAATACCACGAATTACTAAATCTACGGCGATGGTTATATGAACTTTATTATCTTTTGTTTCTACATTTAATGTTTCGAATGCTGTTTCGGTTGGATCCCAAGTTGCAGATATTACAGTTAAGTTGCGGTCATTTGTTGGCAGTGAATTATTTCCCATTTGAACCTGTCATAAAGAAAATTGCGTCAATACATTCGACGGGAAAGTTAAAAAATATTAAAAAATGAGATCATATTTTGTTGGAACACCACAAATTTTTGTCATACAAACCACAGAAGGTCATATTGAGGTTAATTAAGCGAATATTTACGCCCTCATTATCATCTATTTTTACAAACCTATAAATAATGTTAATCAATTAAAATATACACATGTGGTTACTTCTCTTTGTTTTACATAATCTATCTAACATAGATATTGTAATCATTCACATACGTAACTCCTCGTCATAAGCAGAGTGTCTCTTCAGCATCATAGCTCATGACATGCAGAAGCAGTTGCATGGACCACAAGCCTCATTAGTGCAGGCGCTGAGAGACATTCCGTATGCAAAAACCGTTGACCGTTATTTGTCGATTGGAATGTCTTTGTGAGACCTTCATATCAGGAAGTGAAAGTTGCCAGACAAGCCAGCTGCCAGGTTTATTGCAACCCCCACTCTGCCCCCCCCCCGGATACTGCTGAACAACACTTCTCATGGCATAGAAGTTACATGGCCAGCTATATCAGCAGAAATGGTTAAAAAAAATAGTATATGCACTTGAGGAGCAAAGTTAAGTCGGAAAATAGTTCTCTGCGCTTTGAGATGGGAATAATAAACTATTTTTCTCCAACTCCAAAAAGTGTCTCCCTTGTTGCATGATCTGATATATCATTTACATAGTGTCTGAACCAGACGGAATATTTTAATATCTTTACTTCAATTTACTCATCCTTTTATCACAAAAAGTTACTTGAAACATATGACCCTGTATAATGGAAGTTGAAAAAAAATAATAAGACTTACCATTTCTAGTAATTGCATATCCGAATGTCGAACATGACGTCCAGGAGCTACAAGAACACCAAAACACCTTTCGATATACAATTGAGGTCCGTTATCGGACACTTGACTGATGCTAATGCTTATTTGTTTCTCCAAATTAACCCGTAATTTAAAGCCACCTCGATCTTTTGGTACAGTCGAAAATTGACCCTGCAAAAATAAAACAAGCGAGAATATTCAAATAAACTGAACCAATTAAAGACGTACTTTACCGTCGTCTTCTTTAATTTCTAAATTAACTTCAAACACATACATCAAAGTTCTAGGTTCCGGTATGGTCGTTATTGATGCAGACATATCCGCAGCAGAAGTTACTGAAGTACTCATAGAACGCGGTACTCGTTGAAACGCCTTAGCAAAACAAGCTAAAACATCTGTTGAAATATTTCTCGACGTATTTCAATAAAAAAAACTTAAACTTACTCGAAACGCGACTCACGGCTTCTGCTATATCGCATCTAAAAACGTGGCATTGAAAGATTGCAGATTCTTGTGTATCACCGTGCGACCACGTAAATGCAAAACAGCCCGCTTCCTGGCTATCGATGGCACCTCGAGCATAAAAGAGAATACGATGAATTTCGTATCGTGCTATTACTGAGTGGCTACTGGCATCGTGTAATCTAAAAAAAGATTTTTCTTTAACACAAACTCTAATTTAAAGAGGTCTAAATGTAAAAATGTTCTATTAGATTCGAGATAATATTTTAAGTAAATAAAAATTGACACACTAAAATAAATTTCACATGTACTTAGTATGTAGAAAACATTGAAGACAAAAACTTTAACTGAATAATAATTTGGTTAAACAAATAATAAAAATTAAATGAATAAATCTCCTAAATATTTATAAAATTACAGTAAAAATAGAATTTATTAGATATAACAGTAGGTATCAATTTTATTTTTTTTCATGGAAAGTAAACAAAATGCGCAACTCGTAACTTTTTCCTGCTTTCACTGTTCTGATATTATTTTAACGAAAATATTTAATAAAGATTGAGTAAATAGAATAATATGGAAAATACAGGGTGGTGCATTTAAAACGATCCACCTGTAATAACTTATAAACGGATTGTGATACGCTTATCATGGCTTTGCGTGACCTAGCCTTGTCATGTTTTACTGAAACTTGTTTCTTTTAATTCATCCACTTCTCCCCACTCACAACTTCAAAATCTTAAATGGAAATATACCCTGTGTGACATATCATATGAAATCTCTTGTAAAATTAAAAATTAATGTATTAAGGTCCACTTTTACAATCGTCGGTTATCTTCAGGTTAAACTAACTAAGGTATAACTAGGAATAACTTTCCGAGGATTGTAAAAGCGGGCCTAAGTAATATTATTAAATTACTTACACTTTGTTTACCCAACATATGCACCTAAGCTCCTCCCAAAAAATAGAATAGAATTTTTCTATTGCTCTAAATTTGAAACTCCCGTTTACAATTGGCTTAAATACATTTTGGGGAGGAGCCTAGGTGCATATGTTGGGTAAACAAAAGTATAGGGCCTACACATAATATAATACATAAATATTAATTTCTTACAATATGAAAAGAACCACATAAATATTAATACATATTAATATAGATGATAATAAGCCCTAAATATTTAGTATTTACAATTACAACATACTTTAATATTTTTTATTAATACCAGTGATATTATTTTAAGCATTTATGTCAAGTGAAAGTTCGATAGCATAGCAATATTTTACATGAGAAGAAAATACAGAAGTCGCTATTTGTATTTTGTAACCACTGCAAAGGATTTTCAACAAGTGGACTTCTTCGTCATTTAAAAGGTCTTCATAGCGAATTTAAAATAGAAGTAAGTAATAAAAGACCATGTGAAAACACCGAATTGGAAAGTAGAAATGTTCAATGTAAAATTACGTCATTTATAAAAAAGGAAACTGTAGAAGAAATACTCTCAAAATTAGCAGCTGTTAATGGATTTTCTATTAATGCAATTACGAAATCCGAATTTATACGAAAAAGCCTTATCGCTAAAGACATGATGTTACCTAAAAATCTTTCTCATGTAATGAATATGGTGAAAAGTCAATATAATTTAGCAAAACAGGATGTTTTATCTGTGATGGTTGATTTATGCTCACATCACTTTACACTTATCAGTTATCACTTAACAAATTCGAAAATAAGTCAATTATAACCAAAATACAAGTTTCGATCTTATTAGATCTCATCAGTGACGTAGGACTAGGACATTTGAACGCGGCCGTTCGAACGCGAGAAATTAGATGCAATTGAACCCCCCCCTTATTATGTTTAAATATAATAATAAATTATTCATTATTAAGCCAAATGACTGGTCCTCAGTCCTGCTTTGCTCCAATTTAGATCAATAAAGACTACGTTGACTAGGCGGTATTACCCACAATAGTTTTCGAATAATTATTCTTTTAATTCACAAGAAGAATATAGAGCTCATAAGCGCTTTAGAAAATATAGGGACATTTATGGTGTCTTTAGTGGGTCTAGGACAAACAGATGCAGCCGAAAGGACGCGAGCGTTAGGACACAGGCCCAAAAGGACTTAGACCATAAAGACGCAGACCCAGAAAGACGCAAAAAGTTATTTTACATTACATAATTCGGCAAAGTGTGCTACTGGCAAGGGGATGGATCTCTTTTTTTTTTTCAATCACACAATAAATTGATTTTTGATTTATATCAAAAATCAATTATTGGATCCTAGATGGGAAGTGGTTGCGTTAGTATTAATGGTAATTAATGGAGGGCCCCTAATTTGGTCATAATAAAGTGCGTCGGGCATAAGTCGGGGGAGGGTGCAATTTCTTGTGTACAAGTTAGTGTCCTCTTACATTATAAGGTGAAATTATTCTTGAAACGGTGCATTTTGGCACAATAAACTGTTGTGAAATATCAGCTTACTTTTTATTTTCCAAAAAGGCGTTTCTCGTCATTTGCTTTAATTCTTTGCAGACTGAGATACCTCTTGGCATGGCTAAACATGTTTAGATCATTGATAAAACTTTTGAGAATACTAAGAAAATAAATTACCTTCACCAAAAAAAGTTCTTTGGGGGTTGATTTACTTTTGTTGCACTGTTATTGTGTGTTTGAAAATGTACACGCATTTCAACTGTTTTGTTTGATGATTAGAAAAATTAATTGTTGCTGATAACAGCAGCCTACTATGGGAACTTTTGTTTGATAGTGTATTATTATAGGTGCGTTTGTAAGAAACCTAATTTTATTGTTTATTTATTTTTTTATTTATTTGTTATTATTAAAAACAATGGAATGCATAAATATTACATAATCATATTCACCACCCACCCGCAAACATACATTTTTGGAAAACTGGAAATTGATTAGAAAGCAGACAAATATTATTATCCTGAACAATGTATTTGTTCTCAACAACATAAATTTGTTACTAGGAAATTTGTTGTAGAAGTCATTTACATGATGTAAAAATTGAATTATTTAAACAAAAATTTTATCTCACAAAAGAAATCTGAATTTATAGAAAATTCAAGGAAAAGCAATATTTAAAATCACAGTAAAATAAATAAAAGACATCACTCACATAACTAATCCTTGTGAAGAGCATGGCACAGAGACAGCAACTTTAATACCCAACTCAGAACTTTGTTCATTAAGAATTGCCATATTACGCTGAATTTCGTTTTCAGATTTAGGTGCATTAATAGCAGCGGCCCCTAAATAAGTGACCCCACTAAAAATTGTGCACTCTTGATCCACATCTGAAACTAACACGTGATTATCTTACTAAGGAAACCCCGAATTCAAAATATTCTATAAACAACTTACATTCCTCATCACTAGAATCCGGTTTCATCACATCTTGTTTCTCAACTGGAGATGTACACTGTGGAACACTTAAAGGATCTGTTCCTGGTTCGACAGGACAACTACTGTAAAATTTAGATTGGCCCACTTTTTTACCGTCATTAATATCGCACATTCCGCTTTCAGGTTCTTGTAACACCTCGGTTAAAGCATTTTTCAATTCGTTTAAATCTCCACTCATAATGCCCAAAGTTGGGGTTTTGCTCGTTTCAGGTTTATCACTCACAAAATCAAATTCCTCACTTGTAGCTATCGATTCACTCGATTTTGCACTTAAATTATCCTCCATACCTGCTCGGAAGTCCTTAAAACAAGAATTTTTAGAATAAAGAAGTTGACAACATTTTTAACACTGACCTTCAATTTTATGATGTTAAGGTCTGTGGTGTCATTATACTGATGATTGATGGATACTAATTGATTTAAACTAAAATGTTGAAGGAAGCTTAATAATTGGACGATACATTTAATTAAAATAAGTATCGCAACATTTATCACGTTCACACTAATCTGACAGTTCGGCACTTAAATAAACAAGCAAAACGTCAACTACCCACAACCAGTTTTCATAACGGTTTTTTTACATACAACATTTTTTTTATTAATTATTTGCGCTTTAAATTTAAAAAAATGTTGCTTATCTCAGCTTATCTATTATCTTTATAAAATTCAGGAGTTGTAGGCAGGAGGCGGCGACCGCATGGGTAGATGTATTTTAATCATTCCCTGCTGGTAGTTAACTACATCCCCCCTTAGCTTAAAATTCAAGTGAAGACTATGATGTTAATAACAAATATTTTTAAATGATTAGACAAAATTTTGTAATTAATTTGTAGTTTAGCCAAAATACAAAAATGAGGATTAGCCCCGCCCACCTGCATAAGTTAGACCTTGAGTTTTCTGTAGCAACTTGGAGCACCCAAAATGATGCGCAGTAGATGTGGAGGGAGAATGCGTGATACCCAATTCCACCAATTGAGATCGACCTGACGCACAGTGGTCATTTTATTTAATCTAGGAATTAATAATACCAAAAATTTACCGTCACCAATATCATTAATTTTTATTTTATTTCAAAGGAACATAGTTGGATAGTCGATATTGTAAAAATAATTAATTTTAGTCCACACATTTATTAGTGACGACATAAAGAATGCGCTAAATGAGCATTCATATGCATTTATCGTCCAGAGTTGTATTTTACGCGTCTGACTTAAAAGTTTACAAGTGACTCTGTGGTTATAATTTTCTTTATTTTTTCTGTTGAATATTCGTATTCAAGCTTTGTATTTGTACTGTGAATAATTTCTAATTTTATAATTTTGTTCAAATTGTGAAAAAAATACTATTGAATATTGTTACTCTCAATGACTTACTTATTTTTCTGTTTAAAAACTAATTTAGTCTTGGAATTCTAAGATTCGCGTTGATTCGCAGTGATTTTTTGTTTTCTTATCAGGTAATTAGCATAACTTCATATTAAACTTAAAATTAGCTGCTACTATTTGCAACTTTTTTAAATATTTAATTTTATTAGGTACTATGTCGTTGTTGAAAAGAGACCTGTTTGTTGTTTGGCATCAAGAGTGTGATGCAAATCAAAAACACTTATCGGTTTTGACCTAACGTTTTGGACAAATTTGATTTCCTACATAGTCAAGACTATATGAAAAATTTTGTAGTTTAAAAAAAATTGGTGTAATTTTACCAGTGAGGTCGCTAAACTGTGGAAGAGCAGTAATCGTATCTTACAAGAATTGGAAAGAAAGCATCACCAATGTCTTTACAGTGATATTATATTTTTTGAAAAATCTACAAGAACAATAAGAGGTCGACCTCAAAAACATTTTAGTAAAGTTAACAAACAAACTAAAAGACGAAAAATTGCACATTTATTGGAAGACTATATTCGCAAGAAGAGCTTACTTTTGCAACCCGTAAAAGTTTCGAAATTTCTGGTCGACGAGATGCTTCTAAAATTGTGCAAGAATTTTCAGACTTTTTTCAAAAAAGAGCAACTAATAAGATAAGAAAGGCTTGTCAAAGACCAAATTCATTGCCTATTAAATTCGTTGAAACTTTCATAATAAAAATAATTTTAGCATAATGTTATTTCCGTTATTTCTAATTTTTTTTTAACAAAAACTTAACTAAGAAGTGCTAAAATTTATATTTTACAACACATACTAATATCACACCTACTCTTGAAATTTCATTTTTAAGATTTATTCTCTAATTATTTTTTTTATGTTATTTCCAAAAATTTAAATCGAAAAATCAATATTTTAGTGAGGCATTTATTTTTTTTGTATAATAAATAATAGATAATGCTTCTATAATCAATTATTGTCAGTTAAACTTAAAGAAAAATTGTTAAAATCCAATTTTTAAAAAGTTTTTATACGCTACTATTTATTAATTCCTAGATTAAATCAAATGACCACTGTGTGACGCGACGAATTTTCGTTTCTGCACATTAGCTCCGCCTGGTCATTAAGGAAAAATCAAGGTCTACAAGTGTAATAAGCAGCACGCCGCGCCTCCTCTGAAGACTGTAGAATTTTTACATCCCGTAGCAAAGCACCTATGGTGCTTCCTTTTATTAAAAGCTTTTATTTAACTTGGTGTGAGCGTCGTCAGTCGTTCGTGTGGATGAACTTTTTTGAGGCCATTTTTAACCAACTTCCCGAAGTCCTAGAAAGCTGAAATTTGGTACATAGCTTCCACTTGTAGCGAATTTTCATAATTTAATTTTGTTAATTGTACAGTTTATTTATAAAGTATGAAGAATTCTCGGTCTTAAATCCCGGGATTAAGGAAAGAGATTTTACCAGCCGGGATCCCGTTTGAGAAGCCTTAACCCAGATACTCACCTTCAGGACTAAACTGACGACTCTCCTCATTACTTTTTTCTCCTTTTATTTCATCAAATTAATTAACCTCAGGGCGACAGCAAGTTCAGTGAGTGAACATTCGCTCTAATTTTAACTTTCTCCAAAATCACTATATTTTATATTACATAAAATGTTCTCCTGGACGCCCCACGTTACAGGTGCCATTTAAAGATGACCTCCACTAATGAGATTTAAAAGTATCAGAAAGTTATTTAGGAGATAGGGTCAAAAAATTTAAAAGTTAGTTGAAATTCTAAATTATTTATTCAATAATTATATTAATCGAGTTAAACTAACTTTATTATTATTACGTACGTCAATAATATAATATATAAAAAGTACATTCGAGTATCAAAAAGTTCTTACAAATTTTTATGAGTTTTCATGTGGGTGTATAAAGATCCAGATTGAGTAAATCTATAACCACATACAGTACAAGCATACGGTCTTGCTCCAGTATGAATATTCATGTGAACTTTAAGTTGAGTCGTATCTCCAAATGCTTTACCGCAAACGGTGCATTTGTGACGTTTTTCACCTAATTAGACAAATTAAACAAACAATTTTACAGCTTATTTCGGCCATTCTTACCTGTATGAGTCCTGGTATGTGCGCTAAGTTGACTATGGGTTTTGTATCGTTTGGTACAATTAGGTATTTTACATTCAAACGGTTTTTCTCCTGTATGTGTACGTATGTGAGCTGTTAAATCAGTAGTGGATCTTGCACCTCGACCACAGTAAGTGCACATGAACTTTTTTTCTCCTGTATGTGTAACTTGATGAGAAGCTAAAGCGGTACCACTGATAAAAGTCTGAAAGTAACTTAAGTAAAATTTCATCAAATAAAATCTATAGACCCACTTTTGGACAAGCGTTACACTGATATGGACGCTCTTGGGTATGTGTTCGAGTGTGTAAAGTCAGTTGTGTTGATGTGGTGCACGCATGACCACAAACTGAACACACAAACGGTTTTTCACCAGTATGGATTCTTTTATGGGTCGTTAACGTGTAGGCGTGAATGAATCTCTTTCTGCACACGTCACACTCAAATTTTTTTTCACCTAAAATAACCAATCATTATTACGAAGGAGCAACTTACAATTAGGTAAAAATGTTTAGTAACCTGAATGAATTTTATTGTGCTTTGCCAAACTTCTAGGATCAGCATATCTTTTCCCACACGTTAAACAGACCAGCGGTCTTTCACCTGTATGTTTTCGCATATGAATCTAAACATGGTAAAATAAATATCGGAAATAAAACTTGTTTATATTTAAAAATACCATTAATTCGGTTTGAGCATAAAATCTTTTATCACATTGTTCACATTTGTGTTGTTTCTCAGCAAGCCCGTGAAGTCGAAGATGAGTTTTAAGCAAGCAGTTCGTAGAAAATATTTTATTACATATTGAACACTTGTAACCATTGTCGTGCTGTTTTTCATGGTTTCTGTAACCTTTTAAAGCTAAAATACAAATATCATAAGTTTATTTTCTTAGATCACATCAAATAAAATTAATTTACTTTTAAACTCTTTAAAACAACTGCAACATTTATACGATTCAGGTTTCGATTTAGGTTTGCTAATTTTTAATTCATTTGCTAAATCTTCATCGTTTCTTTTGATTATTTCTTCGCTGTCATCACATGTATGGATTGACAAATTTTCCTAAATAAATGCACCATCATAGAATATGTTTTAAGTCAGTAATATTAAAATAACTTACGCCTAAGTCATCGTTTATGATTAATGCTTAAAAATTATAAATTTTTAATAGATTTTGTGGAACAGTAAAAACGTCATGGACCTTGGCTTCAAATTTATATTTTTGTTTTACGAATGGCACAAAATCAAAAGCTTTTGAGTAAGCTCCTAATTTAATTAACAATGATAAATGTAAAAAAAAAAACTTATACGTACGCCAGATAGTTATTGTACAGACCTTGTTCCACATCGGGATTCATCCAAAAAGATAATAGGTACCCAACTTTTAAATTTTTCCTGAGAGTTTTTGTAGGCAGCAGGTTAATTTGATATGAAAATATCTGCTTAGAGGCACATGAAAAGCATTGTTGGTTATAAACTACGATTTATAAGTTCAAATCCCATAATTGAGGTGTTGATTTTTATTAAGTTTATTACTAGTAGGTAAACAAAGTTTATCCTTTTATATTATTAAAGTTTTGCATTTGGAGCTACATCAGGCTTCTGTTGCCCAATGCATGCCGGATCAGGCAACTATCAAGTTAGTGTGGTCATGACTGCCCTGATTGGTGCTTCTTTAGGAATTTTTTAAAGTGAGAAATAATTATAGCAGAAGTTTGAAAATTTATCATAATTTTATTGTAACATTAACATTCAAGAATAAGAACAAAAAATTTGTTTCTTCTATATTTTTCAAAATGGCGGAAATATGTAGGCTGGTTGTCAGGCGACTTGGAATCTGGGGTAACGTCCAGCTGGATGTAGATTTAGAATCTGTAACAAATCAAAGAACAAATAATTCAATCAATACATAGTAGTTATTAATGGAACCTAAAACTAGTGAAAAAAAGCAACAACAGAAAGTCAAAATTTAACAAAATAATTTGTACAAAATTATACTGAACAATGTACTTACCGTTGCATTTTTTTCTAACAATTACTAGGTTTACTTAATAGAAATATTTACACAAAATTTCATAATGATCTTTGAAAATGAAGATTTGAGAAAACCCTATGATAAAAATTACTTACGTGTTAATCGGCGATTTCAAGTCCAAATAATAACTCTTCAGCTTCCTCTTAAATCTGATTTTGCGCCAATAATTGTTCTCTTCTTGCTGTACAAGCCCCCTTTAACTGTGAGAGACTGCGTGGTTCCTTTTGCTGCACTCGTCTTTGCCTGGGTAAGGCCACCCAGACACCTCTGTAATAAATCTTCCTTACAAGAATCTTCGAAAATTGAAACTGTATTTTTAGTGCTCTAACAGATCTGAACCGGATTCAATACTTCTGATTTGTTCCACTTACACCAGCTCTCGGCTCCAAGGGGACATCTGTTGAAATCATATGATAGTATGACCTCCAAGAAGATGGAATTTACCTCATCCATCCAGTTAATATGGCTTTGTCGCATTTATGAGCCGAGACCCGTCCTTTTCGTGACATGGCTGATACATTCACTTATTGTGACTGGAAAATTGTTGCCCTATAGATTCACATCAAGAATACCTTTAAAAGTTTTGGAGTCGCCGTGGCCGATTTAATTTATATATTTGAGGGATATACCCAGGTTTGATACTATACCCCTCATTTGACACCAAACTTCGTACAATCATTTTCGTATTTTTCAAGCCATTTACGATATTTTTAGTACCTATATTCTAGCCGTACAACAATTTGAAACTTCGCTTCTTCCAAGAACCGTCACCAGATATTTTGAAATTTACAATAGGCAATAGTTCATGCTCTTCATTTTATGCATTTTTTTCTTCAACGGCTTTTTTCAAGCAGAATTCAGACATTGATTTAGAAGCTAAGTGAATGTGTTCTACTATATTATTATAACAACTTTCACTAAGATCTTCGCACAAGCACAAATTCATTAAATTGCAAATTAAATTTAATCCTGCCATTATGCCAATAGCACAAGTTTTAAACCGAGGCCTCGATTTCCAACCTCCTCCAATTTCACTTTCTGTTTACATAATATACAAATGAGGAGATCCTAGAGTGATGTAAATACAGAGAAAAATTCGATGAGCCGAAACGCGTGTAAGCAATTGGAAGGTATTATCACTGCCTGCACTACGCAGTTTCTTCTTGCACTGGCATTGTCTCCTACAGGTTCTCCTCCTTCGCTTTGGAATTCATTTCCATAAAATGCTCTTTTTCGTTGTTTCGACGGTCGAAATGTCGATTTTTTAAAACCTTGCTTCTTCCAAGAACCTACATACCTAATACAACTTGTAGTCTAGCTTGCGAAGATGGAAGATGTATTTCAGTATTGCAGATAAATTTAAATGCAGGTTTGGTTTTTCCACTGCCTCAATCCTCTCTTCAAATCAGATTTAAAAAAAAATTAATTAGGTAAAACAAAAAAAATATTTTGTACAATAAAATTTTGAAATTAAAATTAATTATTGAGTTCCTGCGCGAAAAAAACATTTTGCTTAATTTATGAGACCCTTTTTTACAAGTAACACGTGTTACTGATTTACGATCTCTTACATCGATCAAGGAGGCACGTCTATTTACTGGTGTTATACGAGCAATTACAATAAATCTAAAAATTATGTTTAGAAAATGTAATACTTAATGCAAAAATCATCAATATAATAATTAATAAACAAAATCATCGATTACATTTGATGAATGATTCAGAAATACAATGAATTTGATCTTATTAATTTCTTTTTATCGTTTGAAAAATTGTATTGTATGGGCTAAATTGTACATAAATATGATCAAAATCACTCACATGACGTACTGATTTATATCCTATTAATGACTGCATTCATAATTTATTTATAATGAACTTATTCATAAATTAATGTGATGAACAAAATCATTAGAGCCGGCTTCATGGTTCCCAAGCCAGAAGTTATATATTTGAACTCTTAGAAATCACTTTCTCATTGCAAAATAAAATTGTGAAAATGTGGTTTTTGAATAATTTGCATGTACCTACACTTTATGATTTAATCTAATATCTACAATATGGTTTTTGATTTCAGGGTTTGCAACTGATTTTAGCAAAAAAAATAGAGACTTGGTCTCTATTTACACATTTAAAAATAGAGACCATGGAGAACCAATTTCCATACAAAATTTAATGTTAAGCAGAAAATAGGTTTTTATTTTTGCTAATACAAAAATTTTGTTTAAAACGTACCTGTTGGTGTTACAGATGTAGAAGGTAATTTCAATTGATTATCGTTTAATTTTCCCTTCGCTGAGTTTTTATGTATTAAATTCGACGCATGTGCTGATTAATTTTAGCAAAACCCGCAGAAATTGAGAAAGCTTTACTACAAATCATACAAAACATCTTATCGTCGTTAAATTTTCGACCCCAAGATTCTACAACTTTGCCAGTCTAGCTTTTTCAACCACTCAGTTTGAAATTTACACTTTCCCATTTTGTTATATTTTATTTTATTAAGAATTAAACAGAAGCTACGCACCTGAATAATCAGACCAGACTGGCGAAATACAAACCAAACTTGAAGAAATGATTTTGCTAGAATTCTGCAAATGAATGAGTTTGACTGACAAGGGGACACTACCGTGAGGTACCCACCAATCGTGATCGCAATTTTTTTGGTGATTCTATGAGCTAAAAAAATTGTCACTTTCTCGGCGTTTAGTCGAATGGCCCTTAGTTTTTGAGTTATGAATTTTTGAAAATACCATAGTGGGTTAACTGATATTACTATTAGCTATTATTACAAGAAACCGTGGTTGTCTAACGGTTAAGAATTTGGAATGGTAATTCGCAGATCGTTAATTTTTTAATTCCGATAATAAATTACATAATTTATAACAAAAAAATCTCAGGACCGATACGTTACAACTCCAATTATGCTAAATCTATGATAAAACCAGCCCATTTCAAAAATTCATAACTCAAAAACCAAGAGCCATTTGGACTGAACGCCGAGAAAGTGATAATTTTTTTAACTCATAGAATCACCAAAAAAATTGGGATCCCGATTGGTGGGTACCTCACTGTAGTGTCCCCTTGTGAGATAGAGAGCGCACAATAAATTACGAATATGAAATTCCTTTCTTTTCGTTATCTTACATGCATTAATGTGCAGAAATACTACATGACGCCTCCACAAAGCAAATGATAAATCGACGTAATAAAAAACGCATAGTAAAATTTTTGCATTTTATCAATAATTATGAATTATACTTTTTTTAAAATGCAAAATTTAGAGACTTTAGAGACCAAATAGGAAAAATAGAGACTTTTAGAGACTAGCATTGAAAAAAGAGACCAATGTCTAAAAAAGAGACCATTTGCGAACCCTGTGATTTACATCTCTAACTTTTTTAGTTCCTTAGTTACAAGTTTTTCTGTAGTTGCTTATTTTTCAAGATTTGAGTGTCCACCAAGACAGAAAAATGGCGACCAAAGACAAACGAAAAGTTCAAAAAAAATTTAATTAGAGTAACGACATACAGCAGAGTCTCAGTTATCCGGACACACTTTAAACTGATCACTTCTGCTCTTCAAACATTTTATATTTTTTGCCTTTGCAATCCGGCCATATTTCCAGCTGCAGTTTCAATTTTAATGCAATTTAGGGTATAGCACGGTAAACGCGTTCACGAATTAAATATTTTTTTAAGTAAAAGATGATGCAAAAGGGTCCAAAAACAACCATAATAAAACAAAAATCTTATTGATCATTGAAAGTATAGGACCTAAAATTTGCCCAAAAATAAAAAATATATAAACTGGCATTTAATAACGACATTGAATTGTCTGTAGCCATAAGGTTAGCCCGGCCCCCCGCATGGAACTAATTAACCGGGATCCAGCCCCGGATGTAGAGGGGGGCAAACCGGGGTATTTGCCCTGGATGGCAATGCAATGGGGCGCCAAATTCGTATAAATGTACATCTAAGTACTCAAATGCTGGATGAAAGGGACGCCAATGTCATGTTCTTGCCACGGTTTGGAGAAATCTTTTCATGTTTCTTAGGACATTTATGATTTTTCTGAATTTTTTTAGATTTTTCTGATATTTTTTAGTACAAAAAAAATGAAGAAATATGAAAAAACTATTTTATCCTTCTAAAATCAACAGGAATTCAATTAAAAGTGTGAAATTTTTGCACACATCTGTCTTTTTTTTTACATAACAAACATTCTCAACTCACAAAATTCTGAGGGGGCATATTAGACATGCTTAACCGGCTAGATCCTGTTTCTTATCATTTTCAATCAAATTAAAGAAAACAGCATTAGAAAATGTTTATACAGGGTGTCCCCGCACTCACTTTACATAACTTAGGTGGTGATAGACGACACTTTTCTAAGAACAATATTTAACAAAATTTTTTTTCTAAATTCAAACCCTCGAGTGTTAGACCTCTTTAAAGCATTTTTTTTAATTTCCATCTTGACGTGGCCATGGCTCCGAAAATAATGATTTTTCAGTAAAAATGGTTTAGTGCTTTTTTAAAGAGCGTGAAATAATCTATAAACTAGATTTATACATTTTATTGTCTAAAATCAACGGATTTCGAGTTATGAATTAAAGTAAGCTAAAAAATGTCGAAAAATTTGAGCTATTCTTTTTTTTGTTTTTTTTCAAAACCCTGTATCTTTTAAACGAAAAATTTTACAAAAAATCTGACGCCCCATTCCGGATAGGAAATTTAACGGACTTCAACTTTTGTCTAGTAAAAATTTTGGAGAAACGAATCCATTCCACAGAAAATCAGAAAATAATAAACAAGGCAGCCACAAAACAAAAAATTAAATTCACAAAATTTTTATTTTTTTTAAAAATTATTTTATTTATTAATCTTAAACTATTAGATTATTTAAGTAAATGTTGAAAATCACCACCCTCATTTTCAATACACAGTCGTGCTCGTTTTAAAATATGATTTATAGTATTATTTATAAAATTTCCTTTTTTGTTAAGAGCCATTATAGCAGGGGTGGTCAACAAGGTCGAGGGATTGACCGGTCGATCACGAGGCCAATTTTGGTCAATCGCTGAGTGTGAAAAGTGTCAAAAATTCGAATTTCTGCGATTAAAGTGTCGAAAAATCGACTATTTTCGATTTTTTTCGACAAACATCTTTTAAAACAATCACGACTGTGTATTGAAAATGAGGGTGGTCATTTTCAACAATTACTTTATTAATGTAATAATTTAAAATTAATTAATAAAATAATTTTTCAAAAAAAATAAAAATTTTGTGAATTTAATTTGATGTTTTGTAGCTGCCTTGTTAGTTATTTTCTGATTTTCTGTTAAATGGATTGGTTTTTCAAAAAATTTTACTAGACAAAAGTTGTAGTCCGTTAAATTTCCTATCCGGAATGGGGCGTCAGATTTTTTGTAAAATGTTTCGTTTAAAAGATACAGGGTTTTGAAAAAAACCAAAAAAAAATTAAGCCAAAATTTTTCGACATTTTTTAACATACTTTAATTCATAACTCGAAAGCCGTTGATTTTAGACAATAAAAGGTGTAAATCTAGTTTGTAGATTATTTCACGCTCTTTAAAAAAGTAGTAAACCATTTTTACTGAAAAATCAATATTTTCGGGGCTATGGCCACGTGAAGGTGGAAATTTAAAAAAATGCTTTAAAGGGGCCTAACTTTCGAGGGTTTGAATTTAGAAAAAAATTTTTGTTAAATATTGTTCTTAGAAAAGTGTCCTATATCACCACCTAAGTTATGTAAAGTGAGTGCGGGGACACCCTGTATACAAAATCTAAAAATGAAAAACTTCAAGATGTACCTATATATTTTTTGGTCATTCCTTTCTTTGGGCAAGTCTAAAAACACGAATCTGAAGCCAACTTCCACGTCAAATGTATTAAAAGAGCGAAAATGTGTAACTACTACTACAAGGCATAAAATAGGACATCAACATACCATTATCTAAAAAATGTTCATTGCTTTCTCCAATAAGGCTATCATCCAAGACTCGATCATCCTTTTCTTTGAAAATTAACTGCCTCAAAATAGCATCACAATTCACAGCTTGTTGCTTAAAATTATAGGCTTCGTTTACCTGCACTGCACAACTGGTACAAATTTGAGAAGGCAATTTGTCTTCTCTATGGATCTAAAATAAACGGTTTAATGCACCAAACTCCTACAACTTTTGTTTCGTTTACCTGTATCGATGTAAAATCCATCACCAGTTTATAAAAATCACCGTCAAATAAAGATCGAGTATTGGTTTGTTCACAAAGGCAGGTTCGACAAATAAGTTTATTTAGCAAAATATTGTCATTAAATTCCGAAACGTCGTCGTTAATTTGTTGTTCCATTTTGAAAAAATTTCTAACCTTAAATAAACATTTTCCAAGGTAAACTCCAGTATATTCGGATTTATCCGAACCGACCACATCAAATTTACACGAACTTTTCTATTACAGATTTTCAATGTTAAGCATTTTAATTAAAACACAAAACAATCAGGAAGTAAATAACGATTTCTAAAGATGCGTTCACACCACTGCTTTTAGTTTTTGTTTTATATTTATTTTTGTTTCTAAATTATTTGTGGTAGTTTTTTGTACTTACCATGCATGTCACTTGCATTAAAAAATTACTTAGCTCTCTAAATATGAAAGTAGATCCACGATCTAGGGTAGATCCTTTTAGAAAATTTTACCAAAGTTACAGAAGACAGCACAGGAGGGGACCGACAACTTTGTTGTTGATACTTTGTACTTTGCCAAAGAGGATTTCACTTTACATAATTTGGGCTAAAAATTGACACTTTACGTCCGCCGGAATAAAAATTAATTGTAAGTTAATTTGCTAAGAAAAGTTACCGTCTCAAAATATTCCATACCAAAACTTGATCTCAAGTCCGCCCCTGTGGAAGAAGCGGAAATAAACAAGAACCGCATCAAGTGTGAACACCGGGCAAAGAATTTCACCTTGAACAAATCCATAAAATGATTCGCGACTACGCTTGCGCAAGTACTACCCAAGTCATAAAAGTTACACAAAGTGCAGCTTTGTTTACTACATTTTTGTGGTGTTGTTAGTTTTCTTACACCCACCATTTTATTAATTGCATTGTTTGGAATTGAAAAAAGTATAAAAAACGATAACCAGTTGACGTGATAGTGATGGATGATCCCGGAAGAATGATGGGACACGCAGGTGGCGGTTTAATGCCACCGCAAGCGTACGGTATGAATCCTCAAGGCGATGCCCCTAGTGGTGATAATGAATCTCGCAAGCAAGATATCGGTGAAATTTTGCAACAGATAATGAACATCACCGACCAAAGTTTGGACGAAGCACAGGCACGCAAGCACACACTAAATTGTCACCGAATGAAGCCAGCTTTGTTCTCCGTACTGTGCGAAATCAAAGAAAAAACTGTTCTCTCACTCCGTAACACTCAAGAAGAAGAACCTCCAGATCCTCAGTTGATGCGGTTGGACAACATGTTGATTGCGGAAGGAGTTGCTGGACCGGAAAAAGGTGGCGGTGTTAGTGCAGCTACGTCCGCTTCGGCCGCGGCACAAGGAGGTCAGCCGGATAATGCAATAGAACATTCAGACTATCGAGCCAAGTTGGGCCAAATTCGTCAAATCTATCACCAAGAGTTAGAGAAATACGAACAAGCTTGCAACGAGTTCACCACCCACGTTATGAACCTGCTGCGCGAACAGTCGCGCACGCGACCAATCACTCCTAAAGAGATCGAACGTATGGTTCAAATTATACACAAAAAGTTCAGTTCCATTCAAATGCAACTTAAACAGTCGACGTGCGAAGCGGTGATGATTTTACGTTCGCGATTCTTGGACGCGCGTAGAAAGAGACGTAACTTTAGCAAACAGGCGTCGGAAATTTTGAACGAATACTTTTACTCCCATTTGTCTAATCCGTACCCGAGTGAAGAGGCAAAAGAAGAGTTGGCTCGTAAGTGTAGCATAACTGTGAGTCAAGTGTCAAATTGGTTTGGTAATAAACGGATTCGATACAAGAAAAATATTGGTAAGGCTCAAGAAGAAGCTAATTTATATGCAGCTAAAAAAGCTGCAGGAGCGTCTCCTTACAGTGGCACCCCTACACCGATGATGTCGCCCGCTCCACCTCAAGATTCTATGGGCTATTCCATGGCATCGGCTTACGATCAAAGTTCGGCATATGATGCCAGCAGCTGCGGTTATGATCCAGGTATGCATCAGGAACTATCACCTTAAACTTCATTATTTAAGAAATAATTTAATACATAAGTATACTACTTAACTTATACTGCTACTATTGTATACTAATAATTCATAAACATTTTTTTTTTATTGTATCGTGCATTATAGAATAAGAAGACATCAATTTGGTTCAGTCAAAAATGTAATCGTTTGGTGTACAATCTCATTAACAATATTGAAAGGTGTCTATGTATACGATGAACAAATGAAGCACTCGACGCCCCGTAACACATGAGAAATCCAATTTCCCATGGAAATCGACAACGAAACTATAAGCTTTAAGTGGAACGATGAGAAAATCTGATGGAGGAGGATGTGAAACTCAAGGAACCAGATTTGATTAGCCAAGTTACCGCCCACCACCACACCGCTCTGCCTGTGCAGCAATTGACTGGACCAATTGGTTCTGTTATAATTAAGTTCTAAATGTTAAGGTTTTATGTTGTGGTCATGGATCATTATGATAGATAATTTTATAGTTTTAGCCATTTCTCTTGAATTTTATGTGGAGAATAAACTAATTGGAAAAATTTACATTTTATTTTATGGCCCCCCTTCACCCATGAATCTGTTTTTTTTCATGGCTTACTACATAACACTGAAATTTAATATATTGTTTCTACAACTGTCAAAAAAACTGACATTCGTGCAGTAGTTACCTTAGATACTGTGTCTAAAGTTGGACATATTTTCATAATTACTATAAATTCAAAAAATAACTTTCCTTGACCTGCAGTCTGCTAAATAAAATATCGTTCTCATAAAAACTACTGATTACGTTTCCTGTTTATTGATAATGTTTAAGTTTTGCAACAAGAAATATTTAAGTACACTTGTCTTGTACCCCTATAGAGCAATTTACCTTTGTTTAAAATTAATATACCTGGTGTTTATTTCAAAAGTAGCCAGTCGAAATAACTTGTTTATTTGAGAAAAAGAAAAAACACGTCGATTTAGCCACGGCCTTCTAGAATGAGTCAATAAGGCCGAAATTTGCGTAGAAAATGGAAACTTTAAAATCGCTTTTTGTCGATATTGGTGATTTGTTCGCTACTTAATCGCTTCATTTTAATCACTACTAGCCTAATCACTTCTCTCCACTGCTGGATAAAGGCCTTCCCCATCTTTCTCTATCTTCGCCACGTTCAACCATCCAATACCTGCTGTCCGTTTTAGTTCATCCCTCCATCGTATTTTTGGGTGTCCAGTGCTCCTTCCAGTTTTTGGTCTCTATTGTAGCATCTTCCTTGTCCTATCATCCCTAATTCTAACTATGTGTCCCGCCTAATTCCACTTTAGCTGGGATGCTCTTTCTTACCACATCCTTTATCACTGTCTACTGTCTGATCCATTCATTTCTCTTGTGATCACGTAGAGTTATGTTTAACATTTGTCTTTCCATTGCTCTTTGCGAAGTTTCCTCGCATTGGATCTTATTGAGCTCCAAGTTTCTGATCTATATATTAGAACAGGAAGGATGCATTGATCGTATACGCGTCGTTCAAGCGACGTTGGTATTTTGGACTTCAAGATATATTTTAATCTTGAAGATTCTCCAGCTCTCTTTGAAGATCATCCAGTATTATCTGGAATTCTTCGCTTCCAGCAATTAGCACGACGTCACCTACAAATCTTAGGTGGTTAAGGTATTCCCCGTCTATACATATTCCTTTATCTTGCCAATCCAGGTTTTAAAAATGTCTTTCATTGCTGTTATAAAGACCTTTGGCGAAATCATATCACCCGGTCTCATTCCTCTTTTAATCGATATACTTTTTATTTGTATATTCGTTTTTATTTTTGCATTTCCATGTATGTTTTTAATTAAAAATCCTTTTATTTTTTACACCCAGCCAGGCGCGTGCTGAGGAGCTTTTAGGGCTCGGGAAAATTGACCCTTTTTTCTATGCTTTTCATAAAATTTTCTATTGTTTTTCAGTTTTTCTAGGTTTATGACCTTTTTGGAACTGGAACCCAGGGCCGAATTCATTACTTTATATAGGGCCCTCCTATGATGAAAATTGTATCAATCTAAGGCAATGTAAGCAATTGTAATTTAAGAATCCTCGAGGCGCCGGATTCCCGACCCCTGTTCTATGCTATATTTCTGAAAGTTTGTTTTTTCTGTATATGGGGCATTCCATATTAAATATTTAACCTATTTGTATGATATCTTTGATTTTATTCTAGTGATGGTAATTCTTGGGAGGCACTTCCATGATTTTTTGCGAACTTTCTTCTCCATCCCTTCTCAAATAAACTGTTGAAAACAGTTCTTTTTTATCCTTCTCTGCAAGAAGCCTCAGTCCAATATAAAAAGCAACGAGTCCTCACGCATCAAAACATTGAGATTGGCTTAACGTGGAACTATAAACAAGCTTCAATTCAGGCCCGTAGCCAGGATTTAATTTCGGGGGGGGCACTTGTAAAAAATCTTTTGTAAATTGTAAAATTTTCGGTTGTTCCCCTTCCATTTTCTTTGTCTTTTCAAAATTTCGGGGGGGGCACGTGCCCCCAAGTGCCCCCCCCCTGGCTACGGGCCTGCTTCAATTGCTTGATTAGTACTGAAGACATTGTCAATATAATCATTTATAAGTGAAGCCGTGAACGTCCACTTCGAGATTTATTTATTATGGACCAATCAGCAAGCTTCAAATACGAGCGATCAGTGTGCTTATTATGATTCTTTAGTATAGAATTCTTCTAACTAGAGTGGACTATTAATTCAGTAGCGTAACAACGGAATATTTCGCTGTATTCTAAACATTGCAACAGACTCTCATAATGAGAAACGTCTAGATCTGTCTCTCTGTCTGTAACAGATTTTATTATATCCAGAATGCCAGAGCATCACTACAATATACTTTAAATGTCGATCCATGGTTGCTGTTACCATTGCCATAAAATAATCTAAATAACAACTGACTATGGCTGCCACATAACAGAAAAAGATATATACTATTCTATTTAAAGTAAAAAAGGTTGATATTGTTAACTCATAAAACTTTGCAAAGTAATTGAAAATTGAAACAAACCACTACATGTAGGTGACAGGAAATCGTACCACAATCGACAAAGTATATTGACAAGTACCAATGGTAAAGACCAAATGGACAAGACAGACAGACGGTCATAAGCTTAACCTGTATTGTGGTTATAGTAACCCCACGACGATAACCTATGTGTGATACTGCATATAGGGCATAGGAATAAAGCTGCGAGTTCATCAAATCAATCATCAGCTACAGGTCTGTTGTCATTACACAGTGTTGTAAGCATCCCTAAGACATGATGCAGAAGTTATTCGTAATTGGTTGAGTAAGATTGCATTATTATTATGTTTTAGTCAATTATTTTAGTATATTAATAATCTTCTCTTTAGGTCAAGTTTGTAAATATTCTTTAAAATATACTGTGTGTTATGAAGTGCATATTATCTTTTATTTTAAAAGAGAACATCCCTTAAGAGGGCTGTATACCTAACTTTTAACGAATATCCATATAGCTCTTTTATTAATGTATGGAATTTAATGCGGTTTGAAGTAAACGATTAGAAAAAAAATCTAGTTTCACGGAAAGTCATTAAGAAGTTAAAAAAAAAATTTTTCATTTATTATTATAATAATTAATCACTCCAGTGACCTGCAAGTGACTTTCCATGAATATACAAACTATTTAAATTAAAACTATTTTTAAAATATCTATGTATATAAGACAAAACCCTTATATATTTGCTTTTTAAGAAAGTGCATTTAAATCGTAAAATTTGGTTTACACCCATAACATTGCCGGTTTAACGAATTATTTAATTCAATTATGAGTGTAAACCAAACTTTATGTTAGGTATAAAGTCCTCTTAATTATTTAGATATCAAGTGTTAACCCTTAAGGCGAAGCATCACCATGTGACTAAATATTGGTGTAAAACGTTCTTTAAAAAGATTTGTTAAACATGTTTTTCAAGAAATATTTAGATATTTCTGGAATTTTAAAAATTCAGCTTCGTAGCTCAATAGAATAATCGTTTCTGTAAACTAAAGTATTACAATAATTGCCTTTATTACTACATTTGAAAAGAAATTTGACATTCTTTTTTTTGAAAATTCTGAATATTGGAATTCGAGATTTCTTTAATATACGTATTACAAAATAGAATTACCAAAAGTTGACAGTATCAAGAAACAATTATTCTATTGAGCTACGAAGCTCAATTTATAAAATTCCAAAAATATATAAACATTTCTTGAAAAACATGTTTAACGAATCTTTTTAAAGAATGTTTTACAGCAATGTGGTGATGCTTCGCCTTAAACATCCCCCTAAGGGTAGTTAAGGGGTTAATTACGACAATATCAATATCTTGTACAACGCAAGAAGTTGCGCAAAAAATATTTAAAGAGCACATGCAGTTAGGTCAGAAAAGAAATTTTCAAAACAAATATGTATGTAATTTAATTTTATAAATATTTAACGGATCAGTTTGGTGAATCACCCTATTATATAAAAATTGATTTTGATTACTTAATTAAATAACAAATAATATCATGTTAAACACGAAACTCAACCAAAATAGTTCATTTACAGGTATATAAAAGGAAACTTGTAATTATCCTAATTATTATACAATACTTTTGAGGTCAAATAATTTAAAATACTGTTAATTTTTTCTTAAAAATCCTAACATTTTGTTCATTCGAGATGTTACCCGCTTTATCCTTCAGTCTCTGTATTTCATTTAACCTAAGAGTCATTTTTTGTGTTAAACTTTTGTGTACTTGCGAATTAGCATCACAATGTCTGGTAAGCGATTCGCGAATTTTATACACATCTTTTTCTATTTTTTTAATGTCCTCTTCTATTTGTAAACTGGCAATGTTCAAATTTCTGGAAGATTCTTTCTTAATTTCTTGTCTATGTTTACATTTCGAGGTGCCTGGATTTTCTTGTTTAGGTTTTGAAATTGTATGGTTAATAAAATTAAATACATCCACTTCCTGTTTCCCTTTTTCATATATTTTTGTATTCCGTTGTTCCTGCTTCTTCTGCAGCCTTTTCAATTTTTTTTCAACACTAAATAAATCTTTATCGCCTCCTGCCTTTTCTTTCAAATGCATGCAATGATCTACAAAATTAAAATTGAATTATATTTTTAGCTGTGTTCTGCAATCTATTTAACAAGATGAAAATGTTTCTAAATTATTGGAAAATATATTTAAACAAGGGCGGATCCTACCAAAGTTTATGGGGGGGGGTGAATTAAGGGAATCCCCTACTTTTATTTTAATTTTACTGATGAATTGGAGATAAATATTATGAATAATATATTGCAATGATTTTGTACCTAAAGATCTTCCAGGAGGTAAACAAACTGCAGGAACTGGCTCTATTCTACCATTACTAAAACGTCCTAAACCTGTTCCTACCACATAGCCCATTTTCTGCATCATTCTAGACCCAAAACCCTGCAAAATGTGAATTAATAAAAGAAAGTTCCACTATAAAAATTTGGTATCATACCTTGGTGTGTTTTTCCCAATCTCCTAAAGCTTGAGATGGAGGTGTGGTCATTAAACTCATATTAATTATATCTTCTTTGTCATGATCACTATCAGAAGACACATTTTCGTCATCATTATCTTCTCCATCACTACTCAATGGCAAAACATCTTCCAATTCCAGTCGAACTTCTTCAGGGTTGGAATCAAATTTTACGAAATATTTTTCACCCCTAATTCGCTTAATTGTCGCCCTACCCCACAATTTATTTTTTTGTTTGGCCAACACTTTACTGTCAATTCGAACCGACTCAAACTTTGGTTGGACATATTCCTGAAGGCTTGAAAATGATACAATTTTACCATGAGAAAATTTACATTTATCATCATCAAATTTACAGCTACCCTGCATTAGATAAGGACACGGTAACATTTCTTCATGTGTTGGATTAATAAACATCACTTTTACCTAGAAAATTGCCAGACAATACAAAAATTACAACTCTCAACATTACAATTTTCCTACCATTATTTCTTCAAAACTTTGGTCCTCATCTGTTGAAATTACAGAACATACTAAAGCGTTATGATACATTTCATCTCCCCATTGGTGCACATGAGGAGCACGGCACTTCATTCCTTCTAATTTTTTTAAATCGTCTGCAATAGCAGAATTTTTATTTTTCACAACCCCATCCTTTTCCATTTCAGACTACAACGAATTAAATTAAATAAATACTTATTTCAACAGGAATTACAGCTTTTACCATAAATAAGTCATATTCTTCATCCAATCCATTGTTAGCTCCCTCACTAGAATTTTCCTTAACCTGATTAAAGCTTTCTTGGGTAAGATCGATAAGCTGTTGAAGTTGATCCTTCAAATCTATCAAGTCGGCTCTATTTTCGTCATTGGGCCCCAAAGAAGCAAGAGCAGAGTCTACTTGAGCTAACTAAAATTATTAACAGAAAAATATATCGGAAGTTAATTAGAAATATAAAAATGTACTTGGTGTTTATATTCCTGTACGGATTTTTTTAAATTATCTAATTCCATGTTTCATAAAAATAAAATACAAAACTTGAAATTTTTTAGGTTATATTCATTGCAAATTGCAAATGTCAAGTTAACGTCAAAATCACAAAACAGTCAAAATCATAGAAGTCAAAATTCTTGAGAATTGTGCTCTAGTGGCCAAATCAGGAACTTATAATTTTTTTTCAAGTTCGAAAATTGGCATGTTGGATTTTCATTTTCTTTCGTGTAGTTTAAACAATTAATTGTAAATTAATATTATATTTTGCTAATTAAATTTCCGAGAGTATTTACGTAATTTGTAATATTTATCTGTAATATTAATTATTATTATCGTTCGCATTCGTGTTTAAAAAACATTTGTTTTAAAAATTTTTGTTTTATATTTGATAATTAGTTAGCAATTCAGTTATCTGTGATAAGAAAACTTTCGTAAAATGTCTAAAAATCGTAAAAATCCTTACGATATGAGGGCTTGGGGAAGTAGGGATTGGCGCCTATTAGGATATAATTGTAAGTTGCACATTTTTATTACCATTATATTTTTTTATCAGTACAAAATGTATGACCATTTTTTTGATAAAAACAAATAATATCTAAAAAAAATACTGCCAAATTGCGTGAACATTGTCAAAGGCAAGTCTATCCTAAATGTTCCTGAATTGAATACTTTTCTTGGTGATGTTCCATATCTTCTTCTTCTTCTTCTTAATCTATGACTGTGCGTCCTGTATTTCCCAACATGGTGCCTAGTTCTGTCGTTCCTGGGATATCCATGTCCAGCTTTCATGCCATCGCTTTGGCGGTCTTCCCTGTGATCTTGTAGTGCTTGTCTTTCTCATTATAGCCACTTTTGTTAGTCAGTTCTCCGTCATTCTTCTAACATGATCTCTCCACTGTCTTCTCATCCTATCACTTGTCCATATCACTACATCATCTATCTCACATATATCTCGTATTTCTTTACTTCTCTTTCTATCGAACAATGTATAGCAGGCCCGTAGCCAGGATTTCATTTCGGGGGGGGGGGCATGTGCCCCCCAAGTGCCCCCCCCTGGCTACGGGCCTGATGTATAGTCTATTCGCTGGGTGCGAAGTGCATAGTGGGGGTATTAAAAAACGACGCCAGCGTCCGCTGTGGACAAATTGTGCAAAAAAGATGGTCAGATGGCACGCACCCATTGGCTGGGTGCATAATAAACGACGCCAGCGTCCGCTGCGGACAAATTGTGCAAAAAAGGTGGCCAGATGTCACGCACCCAGCGAATAGTATATTGCCAACTATTGCTCGTATGCTCTCATCTCTATTGTTCTCATAAGTTGTATTGTCTTCATTGTCTCCGCCCTTGTCTCCACAATGTATGTCATGATGGGTCTTACGCATGTCTTATATATCCTGACCTATAAGTTCATGATCCTGACTGAATACATTTCCCCTCGGAAATTTATTTGTTGCAGCTCTCTGCTTAGTGTACGCCAGTCTCAGCGCACATAGTGATTGTTTAGACTTGGATCTAATCAGAAGTCGTGGTGGAGTCAGAGTGAGTACCACAAGAGCTTTCAGAGCTCACTGAAGTTTATTAACAAAAATATGTCTATTTATACAGTTTTTATAACTGATGATACAGGAAGTATAATTTTTTATTTTATTTTATGTTTCCGCTTTAGTGGTATATCTTTTGAATGAGTCATCTGCAAGTTTTTCATTGGAGATCTTCATATTAAATTCCATAATGGTTAAATGTAAAATCTTTCTGAGAAGATGCGGGACCTACAGTAAATGATATTATTGAGCCCCCCCCCCCAATATCATTTTTTCAATATAAAAATGAATTGGGACTGTTTTAGCAATAGCAACTGTTTTAATCAAAAGGAGTTTTGAGAGAAATTTAAACTTTATTTAAGAGGTCCGTGGTTTTTTAACAGATAAATAAGTCCCATTTCGTTTCTATGACGGCCACTTCAAACGCTTCGATCGGTTTTAGTATCCCCCCCTCTCCATCCACGCACATAGCGAATACCATAGGCGAATACCATCGAATATCTATCAGGCTGAATCAGGCAGTGGCGTAACAGGTCGGTTTGGCGCCGATGTGCAAAAATTAATTTTTATAAAAGGTGGGGCCGAAGGCCGAGTAACCACATCAATCTAGTGATCGCTAGCTGGCACAGGCTTCCGCCCTAGCTATGTCGGTGTATATCACAGATAAATGTGTGTATAGTTTGTGTGTGTATAATAGTGCCTATCTTCTTCTTCTTCTTCTAGTGCCATATCTTCTTTAGACGTAAGCGATCATCCTGGCTAAGCCAGGAAGACTTTACTAGGGAAATGTTAATGGGGTGGTTTCCCTTTGCCTGCCCCATAGTCCACAGATCGATTTTGGACTTTTTAGATCACAGCACATATCCGACTTAATCAGGATTAGAACCGCGGTTTCCCTCTCTGTAGTCTATCCGTGTTTGATTTACGCCAGACTGCTGGTCTATAAATGAAAATGATCTATTTATTTGCAAAACTCGTTTTGTACCTTTCAGTAACTTTTAAAAGAATCGCCTGTGGAATGTTTTCGTTTTTCTATGTTTTAATGACAAAAATAAACCTAACCAGGTAATCCCGTGCTGTGAATTGGTTAGTGGTTAACATCGTATGTAAACAACGATTTTCTGCATAATTATTATGCAATATACTGTACACACAGTACGGCGCGGCGGCTTGTACGTAACCTCCAATTTGGTTATAAAATCTAACCTGCAAACGTGTACAAGAGTGTATAAAAATTAAAATTTGGGAAAGAATTTAGTGTTGCTTATTTAATGTTGGATGAAAAGTAATAACTTATTAAATCTTTATTTAACATTTCTACATAATTTATTCTAGCACCAACAAAGATGAAGGATCAGTACAAGTCTAAGGCAGAGAAGAACAACCACAGAAAAGAATACTCAGATGGTGCAGAGTTTTTACCCTTATTTACAAATTTGGATGGCATATACAACGAAGCTTTAGATATTTATAAAACACTAATAGAGTCCAAAAAATTTAAGAAACAGCATGATTGCATTGTTTCGGTTAGTATATTATAATACTTTTGCTTTTTAACAAATAAATTTTATAATAATTTAAGTTGGAGAACATAATTTTGGATCCAAAAATTAAACAAAAGGATAAGGATTCAATTGTTCGGTTAGCTACTGAAGTTTGTGTTGCTTGTACTCCGCATCATGAGCTCAATAAAGCTATTCGGAGAAGGATTTTTAGGCGTTGCGATGAGGAACATCGAAATCCAATAATTTTATCAGCTGTTGGAGATTTACTGAATCTTGTAAGTGCATATAAACGATTTCAGATAACATCGAGGTTTATGGAGGCGATAATTTCAATAGAAGAATTTGGCAAAGCTGCAGAGCACTATGCCAAACCATTGTTTAAACTTACTCTTTCCGTAATGAGAGATTTGCTTTCGCTGAAATTGTAAGTGTTTACTACAAAATTTGTTATAATATATTGTAAATGTAATAATAATTTTAGTGAAGAAATAAAAAAAGAAGATGGAATAGATCCAATGGTAGATGTGAAAAATTGTTTAGATGCAGCAGCTCGTTTTCTTTTACTGTTACTTCCAGATGGTAAAGTTAATGAAATTGTTGATGACCAAGATATTGTCAAATTACTAACCTATTGCTATCAAATGATGGGACTACCCGATGTTAGCATTCATATTAAAAGCAATTTTTGTTGCACCATGGTTCTTGTATTTAACGAATTGCAAGAGCATTACAGGAAGGACTGTGTAAGTTTAATTTTTTATGAAATAGATATAGGACGATTTACCGACCTGGTTGGTTAAAAAATTCAGGGAGTTAAAAATGCATAATATTTTTTTTTAATTAAAAAAAAATTTTAATGGAATATCAATGTCTAATTAGTACAAGCTGCTACAATCAACATAAACAAATATCATATTATTTTGAATTTAAAATAAAACATTTCAAAATATTTTGCATTTTGTACCTGCTTCAAATAATATGAAAAAAAATTAAAATATAAATGAATTTCAAATACATTTTGTCCACCCTTGATTATTATCATATTTGAAGTACAAAATGCAAAATAATTTGGGAATTTTCATTTTCAATTCAAAATATGAGATACAATTTTAATCAAAAAATTCAAAGTTATTGTGTGTTTTTCTTTCTATTTTCAATCCAAAATATAAATGTATTTTGCCCACCCCTGCCTGTATAGCAGTGGTTTTTAAAATTTATGCTTCTACGTCCCCTTTGAAAAATTCTAATCTTGGTGCCTACCCCCTTTATTTCATAAAATAATAAATAATACACACATTTTTAAACTGTAAAATATGCATTAAACGCAATTAATGAAATAAAAACTTTCATTTCACGTCTCCCAGTTTGAAAATCGCTACCTTAGCAAATAAAAATTGGTAATAATAATAATAAATAAATGGTAGTAATAAATTTACAAAGTTTCAAAATCAAAATTTTTACTATTTACCCCCCCAAAAACTACCCTCTTTTCATTTAGATTTTTTCACTATTTTGGTAGTGTTCGTAAGTTTAACAGTAATATATTTACAAAGTTTCAATAATTAAAAAGGAGCTTTTATTCTTTTTAACAATGTTGTAATTTATTATCTAATTCAAACGTTGGTGTTTTCTTGCCTGAACTGACGCGAAAACTCTGGATAAAACGTATTCTGTTCTGGACCGCGCTTTACAGGCGTAATTTTGAATTTTTTTTTTAATTTGTAGGGATTCCAAAACAGAAGTATGTCAAATTTTCTTATTCTAGTCGGAAAATTCTAACATGGTTAAATAATTTTTTTTAAGTTGATAAATTCTTATTTAAGGCCGTCTTCTGGTTTAAAAGCATAAATTATGGGCGATTTGTCGAGCTCAATAAAAACAAAACAAACAATATTTTTACCATTCAGTTTTTTACAATATATTTGTTGATATTTCGAGAATATACAGAAAAAATTTTAACAAAAAAAAATGAAAATTAAGCAAGCTATAAGCTGGTAAAGTTGGGGGTAAAAAAAATTGAGGGTGTGCTGGTTGACACGATTGCAACCTTTCTGGTCATCGAAAACAAGATTTAAAAAAAGATTCTTAATTAGTAAGAATGTCGTTATAGCCCCTACTAAAAAGAAAACGGACAACAATTTTTTCGCAAAATGGCGGCTGTCTGAAGAAAAAAATTCATTTTTTGACTATTTTTTTCACAATTCTTAATTTTTTAAAATAGTAAACCAAATAATTTTGATACAAAAGTAGTAGGGGCGATAGAGAGTTAAATAGTGAAGGTTGGTACAAAATTTGAAGCAAATCGGTCAAATGGAACTTGAGATATCATGTCAACCATGTTGAAAAATGTAGTTTTAAGAAATACATGTTTAAAGTTTTAAGCAAAAGTTTCAACCAGTAAAACAAATAATTTTGATAGAAAAGTGGTAGGGGCGATAGACAGTTATATATTGAAGGTTTGTACAAAATTTGAAGTAAATCGGTCAGCTGGAAATTGATATATCACGTCAACCATGTTGAAAAATGTAGTTTGGAGAAAAATTCGATTAAAGTTTTGAGCAAAAGTTTCAGCCATTAAAACAAATAATTTTGATACAAAAGTAGTAGGGGCGATAGACAGTTATATAGTGAAGGTTGATACAAAATTTGAAGCAAATCGGTTAAATAGAACTTGAGATATTATGTCAACCATGTTGAAAAATGTTAAAATGTCATAAAATACATAATTACTACGACCTTCGGTAAGTTGCTCACTGCAGGTTCAGTTGCTGCGTCACTAAAATAGCTAAAACGTGGTAAACTGTTGGAATTTTAAAATTTTCTCTTGAGAATATATTCCTAAAGGTCTAAACTTTAAGAATATGCAAAAAAACAAAAACTTGATTTTTTTAAATTCCAAACCAGAACACGACCTTAATTGATTTTAATTGTCAATGAATTCCAATTCCAAATTGTTTTCATGTTTCTTAGGTGACTTTCGATTTTTCTGAATTTTTTAAAGATTTTTTTGATATCTTTTAGATCATTATTATTACACAATGCTCCCCTCTGCAAAGGCCAATGTCTAGCTACAGACCACCCATAATATTCTACTGAAAAAAACCCAAACTGACTGACTGACAGACAACGCACATCCTAAACCCAAGGTAAATGGATTTATATACCTTGGGCTAAACCAGTGGGTCTAGAAGCATGCAATTTTGCACATGTGTTGCTTATATGACGTAGGTGAGCACCAAGAACAGATTTTATGGAAATCCTATCCAAAACGGATTTATCACCTACTATCTAATTAGTGGTGAGGCACACGAATTGATTAACGAGATTTTCACTGTCCCTCCACCTTATGAGGCCGAAGAATCACATCCAATACTCATAGGAGATCAAGGCAGGCGAAGGCCGTTAGACTGCCTAGTAATTAATAAATAAGGCCTTGAAGTGGTTAATATTTATTTTGAAAATTACCATACAATAATTAAAAAATCAGTTTTAAGCACAAAAACATACGGATATAGTTATACAGTTATAGTCCCGAATAAAATTTGTCGGGGCTACGGGACGAAGTTTGAAAATGACGGACAATTCCGTACAATATGGGACGTTTGGTCACCCGCCCTTTAAAAATTACCCCTTGCGATTAGAATTTTTTCACTATATTTGCAGTATTTATAGATTTAACATGAATAAATTTACATAATTTCAAATATTTTAGACAAAATGTTATAATTTTAACCCCCTCAAAAACTACACACTTTTTGTTTAGAAATTTTTCACTATTTTAGGAATGTTCACAATTTAACTTAAATTTAACAAATATATTGTTGTGATATTTTGGTCATTTAAAGGGTTAAAGCAGACAAATAAGGGAGTAATTTAATTTTATTTGATTTTTAATTCAATAATCAGTTAATTTGGCTGATATGAGAAGCATTTGCATCAAATTAACAACAAACCGTTATTTGTAACAATTTTACACATAAAACAAAACATTTCTGTATTTATTTGTGAGGTACAAAGTTTGTGACACGCCTTGTGTATGAATTTCATTTTAAATTAGCGCCAAAGTCCTAGAAAACGTAAAGTGTGAATAATAAATTAGTGCGTGCACAATAAACAACGTTATGTTACCTGTCATTAGGATCAATTCAGCTTACCAGGATAAAAAAGTTCCCACCACAAAAATCCAAATTTTTAACTTTGAAAACACAAAAAGCGAGCGAGGAGAATGAAGCCAGTTCCTGGGTGAAACTCAAGCAGGGCAGTTCTCCTGTGAAGACCAAAGCAGAAACTCGTGTTTGAGTTGCTTGGTGCATCCCAGATTGGGAACTCAAATAAAGTTCTTTTTGATCCGGGAATTAAGAAGCGAAGCTTGTAAATTCGCAGTAGCGAATAAATTGCGAGAGTCGCGTTTTACGGAATTAATAATTGTGCTCGATAATTAATGAAAAGTTGTGTATTTCAAACGTAATAAGTTGTTGGAGATTGACTTCACATTTGGAACACTGGCTGAAGTTTGGGACATCTGGCGCTTTCAAGGCGAAAGAACAGGTGATGATTGCTGACGACTCAACTTACAGTGGCGCACGAGAAATTTATGAAGTTTACCATTTGTAAGGTAGAAAATTGGTTTTAATTTAATAAATTCAAATAATGCAACGATATGTGTTGTTAATGAATTTGTTAATAAATTTTGTACAATCAACCGTTATTTACACCTTTTACACGAATAATCAAAATACCCAGGTTTAGCTTCTGTAATTGAGAATTTAAATGTGACTTGGGTCTTTTGAATTATTACACATGAACACATTTGGTTTGGGACAAATCTATTGTCAAACGTAAATTGATGCAAATGTTAGCGATAAATTATTTTCATTTAATAAATGACATTTACTGTAAATTACCCTTTTATTTCGTTTGTCGAACCCATCGACTTTGTACAAGAGAAAAACTCTACTCCGGCATAACGTTGGTTTTTGGGGTCTTTTTGGGGTGACTATTCATTTAAGGGTGAATATCATTGCAATATTTACCAAGTTTCAAAAAATGTAAACAAAATTTTTGTTGTACCCCTTTCAAAAATCACCACCTAGTGCAGTGGTTTCCAAATTGGTGATAGTTCGATAATCATAGAAATCATATACAAATCATAAAAATCGTAGAAAACGGTCCAAAAAGCAATTATAAAGCAAAACATTTGCAAACTATTGCAAATAGGGCTTCAAAATATAAAAGATTACATTGGCTCCAGCTATAAGGTAAACCCCAACCACCTCGACCTAGAAGGACACGACACTGTTCCTCTATGATGCATGCACCCAAGCAAGTTCTAATTAACCAGCCCCTGCTAGTACAACATATCAAATTTATGGTTATGGTTGGTTTATAGAGCGAGATAAGCGGCGTTCACAATGAAGTGGGTTCCTTTTACACTTGGTAATGCTTCATTTGTGTAACTGTTTCTTTTCCTAGAACGCCTATGACTATATTACTTACTTAGTTGTAATTTTCTAACCTGGGATTTGCGTCATGAGTATCTTAGCTGACAATGGAGCCCTTATATTGAGGAACTGAAATTGCAGACCACAAACCTCGCATGATTGAATATTGCATTATTTGACGTTACACCATGATCACATAATCAGCAATATACAATCATATGAGCTTAATGGTCTGCAATATTATGTGATATATTGAAGCAGTAAATATTATAACAAAGACAAAATCGTTTCTATTTTTGCTCCTTAATATAAAAGTAACCAGTTGTTTAAAGTAAGCCAATAGTGAGTTCATGCAAGACATTTACCATAAACTAATTTGTATTTGATTTGTCTTTATTTAATTGTTACAGGTGCATCCAAAGTATCCCTATTTGGACTTGCTAATATATGATAAAGGAACGTCGAAGTTTTTAGAACGTTTAAATATAAAACCTATGTCAGTTGAACATTTAAACGATTCGTTTCAAGTTTGTATTTATGGAAGTATATTGCTTATGCAGGAATCTGTAAAAGAGATGTTGCAAGAAACGATAGATAGAAAAATCATAGTTCATTTCTTATTTGATAACTACAGTGAAATAGCTAAAAAGTATTTTAATTATTTATTTCATTTTATTTATCCTCTAATTTTTGCTACATTTTTAGAGGCTGTAGGAAGGTGCTTTTTGTTAAATCATTATTAGAAGGAATCAAAACTTTAGCGGTGCTGATTTACGATTTTGATGAGGCACCACTCTACATAAAGAATTGTTTAAATCTAATGACTATTTATGCGGATGTGTCTGATAGCGGCGTAAATGAACAAATTAGAAAAATTCTCGCTGATGTAATTAAAACCGGCCGTGGTAAATTTTGTGTTTTTCTTATAGCGGTAAATTATAAATTAAATATTTTAGATAAGATAGTCTACTTTCCTTGTATTATTAATTGGGTATCAAATCTTCCCAATGTGACGATACGTTACACTGCAATTTCGGAAATGTGCAAATCGATTGGTGTAATTTATTTGGTTACCATTCGAAACAAATTATTCAGACAATTACTTTTAGATTTAGAGTCCTGCCTAAATCCAAATATGGTAAGTGAATTTTAACCAATAGGATTGGAAATTAAATTCTTTTCTATCCCCAGATAATTTCTTGCATAGCAACGTTAATGGAATGTTATGCAAAAGAATTAAAAATTGGTAGCGACTTAAATGGGTTGCTAGAATGGACGAATTATTGTGTGAAAGAAATTATACAGTTTTTAAGAGCAAATAATAATCCACAATGTTCTCGATACTATCGGCAAGTGTTTGTCATGGCGTTTCAGATTACTCCGTTTGCTTTGATCGTCCTGTGAGTTTTAAGTTTGGAAAAAATTGTAATTAGTAGTAAAAATAATAAGTTATTAATTTTAGGTCAAAAGAAAACCTTTTTAAAAGCGATAACGAATTATGTGCATTTTTAGAATGTGTGCAAATGATAAAAGAAAAGAAATTACATCCAGAGTGTGAAGAATTAATGCTTATAATGGAAACAATGGAAGCCAACCACCTAATAGATTCTTTGATTATTTATAATAATGAAGAAGTAAGTATATAACTAAATAGCTGGCCTCCCAGTTACCTAAATTGATTATATAGGCCAGTCATTGTAGCAAAAAAGGTATGAAAAATTCCAAAAGTTTTCAAATTTTGATACAACATTGGAGGAGGTTAAATCCGATTTTGCACCCTTTTCCGCCCCCAGAAACATTGTTAAACTTTTTTTTATACAGTTATTGCTACGTTCTTTTCTTAATTACTTAACAATATTCCGGGGGGTGGAAAAGGTTGCAAAAATCTAATTAATAATTTTTTGACCTTTTATAAACTGTCCCAAAATATATAAAAACTTTCGGAATTTTTGTCTAACTTTTCACTTTTTAAGTCCCTAATGACTGGCCTAATATAATGTGAAGTAGAATCTATAGTTTAACTTGGAATGGAACTTCCGTTAGACTTAGGAAAGATCGTAATGCTGGACCATTTAATCCCAAATCCATCACCCTACCTTTACACCCAACTACCTGTGCAATACCATAAAGCAAATTAAATATGAAATATACTGGTTTATCTTAGCATATAATCTACCACCCTACCAGTAACATCATTTATGTTTGCTCCACTGCTTGAAAGTTAAGGCACGTCTATAAGTTTAAATGGTCTAATGTTTTAACTGAGAGAGGTTGATCAAAAGTAATAATGTATATATAAGTAATAATAAGGCCATAACATCTTGAGTGTGTTCTGAACACGTTAGAAAGTGTTACCGCGAACAAACCTATAATTTTGAAGCAATACTTCCATATTTTTACTTATATTGAACGTCCGATGACGTATAGAGGCCGTATAATAGGGCATATTAGTATTCAATGTTTGAAATCGCAATATCTCAGGAATAGAGATTTAAATTCACACACTTGTACTAATTTTTTAACAAATTTAAAAAAAAAATTGTAACAGCCCAACACATTAACTATTTTTTGTCTTGAATTTTTGTTCTAGAAATAAATTTAATAATTATTATATTACCAATAAGGTTTTTTTTTCAGCTTTTATCTCTTTTTTTTTTATCAAAAAGCAACATGGGGGGCGTTATAGAAATGTATGCTCGGGAAAGTGGGCGATGGTCCAAAAAAGTTTGAGAACCTGTGGCTTAAATTAAGGACAAAAAGGCAAATTGCTTAGAATCCGTGCTCTAATAATAAGCTATAAACTTTTTATAAGTTAGCTCAGAGGTCTCATAGAATCACATGTCCGCGTCTCAAGATATTCAAGATCAAAGATAACAAATATCGGTTTTTGTAAATATCTTGTTTCCCTTGCTCTAAATGACATTTGGAGTTATTAGAAAAGTTGTAGAGCATATAATTCTCTACAATTCTGGTCTTGAACAATATTTTATGGAATTAACAGTTCTTGAGATAGAGGGTGAAGAGTATTAAGCGCTTGGCCATATTTTATGGATGATAATGCTAGATCAACTGTGGAATCGAATACATAATATTTTTAAGCAATAATTAACTTGATATTATTATGTATTGGATTCCACAGTTGACCTAGCGTTATCATTTTATCATACAAAAAATAGGGCCAAGCGCTTCTCACTCTTCGCGCTCTATCTCAAGAACGGTTAATTGGTGTAATAATATTGTAAAACATTTTATGCTCTACAACTTTCGTAATAACTCAAAATGTCATTTAGAGCAAAAGAAACCAGATATCTATAAAAAAAACGATATTTGCTATCTTTGACTTTGAATATCTTGAGACGCGGACACGTGATTCTATGAGACTTTTGAGATAACTTATATTATATCATTTTTAGGTTTCCTTCTATTTTCAGCTTATTTGACTGGGCTATTTGTCTTTATTTTTTGCAAACACCAATTTATAAAATTTTAATTTCTAGCTAAAAATTAGCTCTTGAATTGCACCGTGGAAAAAGTATAATATGGAAGTAGTATCTAAATTCTAAAATTTCACCACAAAATATCCTGAAATTATCCTAAAATCCTAAAAATTAATTTATTACTTGGGAGGCCTACAAGTTAATAGCCAAATAATGACCAAGTTAATCAAAAAATTGTAGGTGAGAAAATGGATATTAAAGTTTTGTGCCTCATCAGGTGCAATTACGGATGAGTTTACACGAGATGAATTAACTTTTATAGAAAAATTTTTTTATTTTAATATTAACACGATAAAACCTGCTCTACGAAACGAATTTTTACTTATACTTAAACAAGTATTTGATAGATTGCTTCAGAGTTCTGAGGCATGTAGGAAAACTTACGAGGATCCATCACAAAAACTGAACGAATTACGTGGAAATTATTTTGCGTTTAGAAAGGGGATTATGAATGATACATTACTTGCCGGTTTATATCGAAGCTGCAATCACACACGAAGAAACGCTTGTTTAGAAATTCTTCATTATTTACTGTGTCGGGAGGATAAAGATCAATACATTGCAATATTTAGTCCCAAAGATTTGCACAATCTTAGAACAATTACATTAATCGACACTTACGACCAAAATAAAATTTGGGCAGCTAATATGTTGTGTATAATTAATTCACCTATCTTGGGTTTATATGTAAGTGTTGAAAAATTATATAAACGGTTTTTTTAATGTTGTATTTGCAGAATATAGATAGAGCAATGAAACAACTTGAAGAATGTGTTAACATTGCGCAAAGTTATAATGCAGGTAACTCCATTACCGCAGCACTCCTTCTAAAAATTTATCTTAATGATGAAAACTTTAATCTTGCTTTAAGAGAAAAGGTTTCACCAATCGTAAAAAACTTCAAGGAGGTTGATCTCAGCGATAACCACTTCTTAATAATACTTTATTTAATAAGTCATTTGAACAAAATTTACCACGAATCTTTACGTAACTTGAATGAGACCTCTTTAAGAACAACAATTCATGGATTTATTATTTGTATACGTCAATTATTACAAGATATGAATTTAAAGTAAGGATAAGGAGATCCTAATTATTTAAGAGTTAATTTTTTAAATGCATGATAAATTTTTAGAGAAAAGAGTGCCAGTAAGCAATGGAAATCATTATTTGGAGATTTAATTAAATGTTGTTTACATCTAAGTGAAATAGTTAATCCAATAGTTTGTAATCCATCACCGGAAGGTGCTTCACTAGAAGATTGTGAAGATGATTTAACCGATGATATTTATAAATCGCAGAGGATAAATATGTTTGGATGGAGAGCAGTCAAGGAAATATCCTTGCTATTTGGGGAAATTTCATCTGCTGATATAATTGCACCTACAATTAACTCCAAAGGACTTGTTAATGAAGAACAATTAGAGGAAATTGGAGAGTACTTCTTCCATTTACTTCTAAACACCAAGCATAAGGGTGCTTTTGAACAAGCTTCTGTTGGGTTTTCAAAATTTGTTAGCAAATTATGGCAGTGAGTAATTTAAAAAATTCTCTGTAATTCTTAAAATATGAAATTTTTCTCTTTAGGTTACCTAATTTAAAAAAATTGCCAGTCCAGTGGATAGAAGAAATAGGTCATATAATATCAGGGACTAGCGTTGCAGATGTGGACACTTGTGCAACCCGACGCAGTGCTGGAATTCCATTTATGGTTCAGGTAAGTTTTATCTATTTTATTTAAAAAAAAAAATTATAAAATCAAATCTGCTTTCAATGCTTAAAATTAGTTTTGTTATGACTCTTTTAGATTAAGAAATATATTAAGCAGATTACATGGGATCACAGGTTACGGTTGCCTATTGTAAGTTTAATGCGAAATTATTAAAATATTGGTTGCGTTTTTGATATTAAATTAAAATTTAAAAATTAGCAAACCAAGCAAACACTATAGAATTCAAATTATTCGGCAATAGGATAATGCTTTGTTCAGATGTTTTTTAATTTTTAATTTAATAATTTTTACAAGCTAATACTTTATACAGGGTGTTTCAAGTCGACTAGTCCAAACTGTACCACTTGATAAATCACAGTAAAACTAACAATTTTTGTTAGCTTCATTTTTCAAAATGTTTGTATTTTTTATTTATCTTCAATTTTCAAGTTTGAAAATCAGTCGATGAAATTTTTTGAAATAAAGTTTATTGAATTTTTCAAGGCTTCATTAATCTTTTATTTTACTAAATTTTCAAAAATGGAACTAACAAAAACTGTTAGTTTTTCTGTGATTTACACAGTTTCGATTAGTCGACCTGGAACACCCTGTATTATACAGTAGAACCTCGATTATCCGTACCAAAAATTATTGTTTATTAAATTGTTTGGTTGTGATAATATAACTGTTTTATAAACTGACTAATTATTACTCATTTATAAAATCTATGTACTATAGGTTTGTTTCAACCAGCCTAGAAACCGTACAATAAACGGTTACGCTTGTGCGCAATAGATAAAAAGGAATGATTTTTATCTAATGCGCATGAGCATGACCATACATTATACGGTTTTTCGGCTGGTTGGAACAAACCTTATGTACTATAAGTATTATACCGCTGTACAAAAAGGTGGATAGTAATCTGTGATATGCAATTTGAAAACTTCAAATTTAAATAGTAAGCGCGCACAACTGCAAACTCGGGCATTTTCAGTAATGATTATCAAAACATTGGTCAAAATCAGTTTTCTTTTCTGCAGTAAAGAGGATAAAGTGCATTTTGTAATTTTATTATTTTCCTTGATTTTCCATTACCCGATTTTAAGCACTGTCCCAAGGTGTAAGAATAATAGAGGTTCTACTGTATTTTAATGAATTTTTTAAACTGATATTTTTTTATTTGGACACGAAAAGTCCAAAAACTTTTTTATTTTACGAATTATAAATTTTTATTTTGGGAATTTATACCTACCTTTTTTCTATTGAACTTTGAGAACTTTAGTATGACACGCTTCAGTTTTTCCCTAATAATTTGAAAACGGTGAATAATATAAAAAATATCATATTTTTATATTCAACAGCTGAATACTTTTGGGCTTTTCAATAATTATTGTAATAAAGAAGAATGCGGGATGGGGACAAAATTATTCGTCCCGCGGGATATTCAGTCCCGTGCGGGACAAGATGTTAACTCGGTTCCGCGCAGGACGGGATTTCAATTCAGGCCCGCGTTTGATTTATTTTATACAATGCGGCCCGAATAAATTTGGCTAATTTTTTTGTTGGCGCATGTTCTCAGAGCAAAAGTAAAAATTCTAAGTGCTTATGCGAAGTTGGTTTTTGACTCGATTACAAACCGGCTTTCTACGTAAATGGGAAAGTAAAATTACTAACTGTAACCAAAACAAGGGAGATGCAGTTCTTAAGAATTTAGTTTTTTGTTTTTTTTTTAATTAAAAGTTAAATTTTATTTATTTGTTTGTTTTTTTAATACTTTTTAATGGTAGACTACAGTGGAACTTCGATAACTTGAAGTGCAATACTTTATGCCACTAGAAAAGTTAGAGTTATCAAGACTTGGAGTTATAGAATTACGACTCTTATTTAGAAAATATGCTATTGGAGACTTCTAGTTATCAAAATTTGACTGTAATTTGGCTTATGGTGAAGTTATATCTATTATATTCTGGGTCTGGACCTATGGTCTGGACTAATATTTAATCTCAAAACGTTCTTATTCACATTTTTATTTAAACTCTGTTTTAGGCAATATTAATAACAGAACCTAACGACGATAAACTATTTCATGCTACACTGTCCATAATGATAGCAACGGCTGCAGATGAAACAAAATCTGAAGAACATCAAATTCATGCATTCAACATTCTCCGACAGCTATTTCGACACAGTAAACTGAGTAGGGCCGTGGCTCCTTATTGTATGTATGGTATGATTGCAGCTGTAAATGGATTTAATGGTGAAAAGTGGGGAGTAAGTAATTTTGCTTAAAAAGAATCCTGGAAAAAGAATACCTTGTAATTTTTGTAGATTCGTAATTCCGCTACACTTTTGTTTTCGGCAATTGTCATAAGAATATTTGGTCCACGCATAGCTCACGATAAAGAAAATTCTCCTTCTTGTTTGCAAAATAAAATGGCTGCTAAATTATTTTTAGCTAATTATAAAAATTTGTATTTGTTTATGTATGGGGAACTGCTTAAGGCTGTAGTTCAAAAGAAAGACGATACTTTGTATCCTGTTTTACTTTTATTTAGTCAATTGTCGTATTATTCTGAATCTAATGATGCTCTTAGGGTGAGTAGTTTTTGTTTAACTATTTTTGTCATTGATTAAAATCGAATTTTTCTTTGTAGCGGACCTGTGTCATGAAATATGTTAATGTTTGTTTACACCATTCTTCTTATCAAATTCGTGATTTAGCGTCAAGGGTGTACATCCAATTGACAAGACATTCAAAGCTAGACCAATACATTGCAGGCTGTTTTATTCGATTAAGCAATCCGATGATATCGGATAGTTATTGCCATGGTACTTTATTGCAGGTTAGTAAAATTTCGTGTTAGTTTATTTATAAATCACGCTTTATTTCTTTGCAGTTGCAATATATGTTAGATTTACGAGTCGATAATATGTTAGATGAAATAATTAATAAATATAAGTATAACAGCAATAACTTAAATGTAGCTGAAATAATCGATGGAACGGGCTGGATATTACTTTGCTGTCCCAAATACATCAGTCATTTAACTGCCAGTGTTTACATAGACGTTTTAATGCACTTAATTCTCAGGTAATTAATTGTTTTTCATAGAAAATATATATCGACCAGCAGGGATTTCCATAGTAAAAAGTTAGACAAAAATTGCAAAAGGCTTGAAATTGTGAGACAACATTGAAGGCGGTAAAAAAATAATAAATTCGAATTTGCACCTTTTTGGAACATTGTTAAATTAACACACAAAAAACATAAATTTGCAAAAACTTTGTGAAGAAAATTCCGAAATTTATGCAAACTTTGGAAGAACATTTTAATAATTATTAGACAACAGTGGCCCCGCGCGAATACATTCAAATTTTCAAATACAAAATTTCCTTTCAATAATTAAATTGACTAATTCTTCATTCAAAAGAAAACACGACAATGTATACGGAAGTGTCATTCATGTTTACCAGAACCTAATAAAAATATAATATAATAATATGGCATCGACAATATTAAATTTTTACCTGGTTTTAATGCATTGCAATTATTGTAGACTTCCTGGCGCCTACCTTCAAGTCGACTTGCAGTTGTATGTAATGTAATGATAATACAACAAAGTTATCAATTTAGGTTCATAAAATTAAATTTAAATACAATATTTTGCGAGATTGCAAATTCTCAGGAGAAGAATGTTATATGAAATTTGAACCTATTTTTCAATTTTGTTTAGTCGAACATAACTTATTGTTTAAAACGTCAAAACTGCAGCCCTGCCAGATAAAATCGGATTTATTATTTTTTACCTCCTTCAATGTTGTCCCAAAATTTACAGACTTTCGCAATTGTTCATACCTTTTTTTTTTACTGTAATAAATTCCCTAATAGTTAAATTATAAAAATGTAATAATATATTTTGTAGATACGATCCGGAATTCAAAAAATGTGATATTTTTAATCATGTCACCATGTTACTACTTTACCACATCAAATTAGATGAAAAACATAACTTAATTTCTGTGGGATATCAAAAATTTAGAACAATAATGTTTCAATTAAAATTATACATGAATTTTCACTTGGAACATTGCACAGGATGCGACAAAAAATGGAAACTTGTGTATTCACAATACAAAATATTTGAGAAAGATCTAAGGCACCACATGTTTCTGCAAGACCAATGTATTCGTTATTTGCATTTCATAAAAATGACCCTCGACGAATACGATTTGATTGCACGATACGAAGAAGAGCAAATGCTGTACATAGAACCACTACTACGATTGTTAAGTAAAATAGACAAAACCCGGCGACAGCGTTTATATACTGTTATCTACGAATCGTTGCTTAAACTGTCTGCAGATAGAAAGGACAATACTTTGAGGGCTCAATTTACTAAACCTGTCTTTTACGAAATGTTAGCATTTTACAATTATCCCAAATACATTCTCAATTCTTTTTCAAATAACAACAACAAACTTGTATTGAAACATATTTTAAGTTTATGTAATGTTCCCGAAAAGAGGATAGCGTATCAAGCGTTGGCATGGTTGGACGAATTCATTTTCAATTTAGAATTTCCACAATTAAAAGTTTTAGATTTATCAGATATGATTAAGTCATTATATAAATGGAGTTTACCAAAGAACGAATTTGCGCTTAGATACGGAGTTAGTAAATTTTTAGTTCATAATAGATCAATATTTTATCGGGAAGATTGGATTTTGAATTGTAAGTTGTCGATATTTGGTTTTTAACTTAATTAAACTTTCAAATTTTAGACGATAATTTGTTTTTAATATGGGCCACAGTTTTTGTGCTTCTGGAAGACGATGCAGAAGAAATTCGTAACATAATTAGTCAATTAACATTTTACGATGTAGCAAGCGTATTTCAGGATCAGTATTATCTGTAAGTACTTTATACAAATGTGCGCTAAAACTTTAATTTTTTTTAATTTACTTAACTTTTTACTAACTTAAAATAACTTTTTTTTTAGTCCTGTAATAGGAACACATATTCCTTCCAGTGCTAGAAGAAACATAATTCATTTCATGCCCCGTTGTATGCCAGCTAAATCTGTGATTGCTCTTTTAGTATATCTAAGTTTAAGGCCATCGGAAAAACCAAATATCAACACCAATGTAATTAATTATACACAGAGTAATTAACCAAATTGGTCAATTAAACAAAATATTTTCAATTTTATACCAGAAATGGTTTTTCTGGTTTTGGAAATACCTGATGTAGTTCAAAAGATTTTTAACAGATGGCGCTATTCATTTGGAAAATATTTTGTTTAGAAAAACTTTTACCTTTTTAAGGACCAGTTTGGTGAATCGCTCTTTTTTTCATTTGTTACTGAAATTTTTTTTAGGTGTTCAATGAAGGAGAATCAAATTTAAATCTAGAAATCTTTCCAATAGCAAAGGAAGCTATAAAAATGTTGATGAGCATTTTTTCGAAAATGACTGGAGGAATACAATGTGAACAGAATGAATTAATAGATATTAGCAACCGTCCTTTCCACATTGCGTTTATTTTGCAGGAATTGTTTTATAGAAATAAAGTTCCGTTCTTAAATCCCGTAATGCTAGAAAGTATGCGTAAAATTTCCACTACTATTGTTGCTTTTATGGCATGCAATGACATAAAGCAAGAGCATGTGTACATGAAGTTTAGAGAAATTTTAGGGCGTGCTCATGGAATTAAACAAGCCGAATCGCTACATAATTGTGAGAAAAATAGAATGAGGATTTTTTTAACCAATATTTTTAATCATGAAGCGTATGTCAAATATTGGAACACAGAGAAAAATGAATGAGTCATTGGAAGGTTAAGTTTTTTACTACGAAATTGTAATTATTAATTGTAATTTAAATTATAAATCTCAGGAAATGTTTTTGTACAATTTACAGTATTAAAAATATAATTGTCATAATTAAAGTTTTATTTACAATTATTAATAACTTATATACAATATAAAAAAGTAAATTTGACAACTGTTTTATGAGGTTTTACGTAGGTTGGTTTTTGCTGAAAAACCTGTGTCGAGAGAGAAATCCAATAACTTACTAAAAAAATGGTAATTTGTAGAAAATTGTTAAAAAATTGAGTAATGTGCTGTTCGCATAGAGATTATAAAAATTTGTCAAATTATCACTTTTTAGCACCTGAAAGGCCCCAGGCGGAATTCAAATTTGAGGCCCTTCTCTAAATATTTTCACCCCAAAATTTATGGAATTGTAATGTTTTTGATTTTCAACTTCTGAGTTTTTTTTTTGTGCGAAGTAGCTTTCTTTAGCATTTTTTAAACTTTATGATTTAATCTAATCACTAATCATATTTTATGACCAATAGAGAACAAACATGCGGTGGAGGTCAAAAAAAAATTGAATTTTTCCAAGCAGCGTTGAATGATTTCCAATGAAATTACCCTTTATCAATTTTAAGCATCAATAAAAAAATTACATTTTCTAATTTATTTTCAGATACCTAATTAATTAGAATGAAAATAAGCAACTTTGCTTTAATGGAACGGACTTTATATCTCGTAAAAAAACAAACACTCTGATGTAGATATTCTCTATGCGAACAGAGCTTTAAGACATGATAAAAAAGAGAATGAATGATTTATTTAATTGAAAAAGCTCACCTAAATAGGAACGTAGAACTTCAAAAGCCTTTTTTTGTTCTTTGTGGCAAAATTGATTCTTTGGCAAAATTAAACAAAGAAAGTAATCCATACTTTTTGTTTCGTTTTGAAAAGTAATTACTTACAACGTCGCCATCTAAAATCAGATCGAGTTAAAGAAAATTATTTAATTTTATATCCACTCACCTTGACGTTCACTTGTCGTTGGTAATATATTTTCATTAGCCGATAACGAAACAAATAGCGCAAATGGGACGAGCCACAAGCACAGTGTAAAATAAGAGATGATCTGAATGAAAATCAACTTGAAATACAATTCTGGGTACTTGTATTATGTACTTACTTCAGAAAACGAATAAAATACTTGGCCAAAATGTTGAAAAGCCAAATAATGATTTATTATTATGAAAGCCACAGCAGTCAAAAACCCAGGTGATAAAAACGACACATAAGGAAAATTGTTTAAAATTAAGAAGTGGGATAACTGCGCCAATATTCCACAGATTATCAACGATTTTGGAAAATCTTCAAATAGCCATAAACTTATAAATAACATTAAAGTTGTCGTATTCAACCACCATATAACTTTTTTACTTAATACTGTGTACTCTTCTACCAGCTCAGCTAAATAATACAATCCCGACGCTAAAAAAACTGGGTATTTGAATAAACAAGAAAATTAAGTGAAATTTGCTTACCTATTCCGATAGTGGCAAATAAAACTTGAACGATAAAGGCCACATACGTAATAATTGTTAAAAACCACATTGCGATTTTGTTCTATAAATATAAATTGTTAAATAATAGGATGAAATTGTTGCAATGTTGTGCATTATCTGAACATATTTTAGGTTATCACGTCGGAGTTTTTATGTCAAATTTGACGTCTGTGTTTGAACTACTGATCATCGGATCTAAAAACTATGAATTGCGGAAAATAAAATCCTTGATTTGTTACGTTGCTTAGCAACGCGCCATTGCAACTAAATTTGAACGACAATAATAATTTATCAAGTAATGGAAAAGTCATTATTTTAATCATTATGAGTGAACACTCCGATAATGCAAGTGTGGTATCGCTTAGTGTAAGTAATTTGAAATGAAAGCAGTGCTGGAAATCATAAAAATCTCTACTTTTTAATAGAACGATCAGTTTGACGATAACGAATTTTATTTAAATATGTCTGAACCGACGGAGATTCAGAATTTTCCATTTTCTCGTAAGGCGACATCCGAAAGTTTAATAGATACCGACACGGATCACACGGACGAAGAAGACGAAGGTCAGTTGGGAGTTAACACTGATGAAAATCGTTTTATTACAAAACAGTTTGTAAGTAGTAACTTTATTTTTAACACGGATTAACACAGTTGCGGAAGTAGCAAATACGGGCCCCGCACTTGACAGAAAAGTGTTTTTATATAAAAAAAAAAGATCATTTCTGTTTACCCGCCTCGGGGAAAGTGCATATCTGTGGCGACTAAAGCGATGTTCACATCGAGGTTCTTGTCTTGCCCTGCTTTGGTAGAATCTAGCAAGAACCAGTCAGATTGAAGTGTTTTCTTCTATCCTTTTCTGTTTAAAAAATACCACAATCCCATTGGTATTCGCTAGCTTCTACCGAAGTTCTAAGGCAAATTAAGAACCTCAATGTAAACACGGCGCTTATCTGTTGAGAAATAACCGGGCGCCAGGCCGCCAGGTACTAAGGGCCGGTTTTACATTACTTTTTAACTATTTAATTAAACATTCTGCTATAATGTTTAATTTTTCCAAGGGGGGGGGGCAATTGCCCCCCTGGATCCGCCCTTGTGTTGATGTTTAGTCTCTCTCAACTCGTAATTGAAAAGGTTTATGACCTCAAAGAATATAAATCCGTCAAAATTTTAACCTTTTTCTTCCAAAAATCGATGTGTCCCAGCGATTTTCTTTCACTCGCTTAGAATTTTCTGCAAGATTTTCTAATTGATAATTTTTAAGCCAAAAATAATATCGCCTCCAAATGAAATTAATAACAACGTGATAAAATTCAATAATTTTATCATTTTTGTAGAGTTATGATGAATCAGTCGCACAAGAAGGGATTGCAAAATTACCAAGTGCCGGTCCATCAAACCGCCAAGTAATGGCAAGATTAAAATCGCCAAATTTTCGAAACGATAAGAAAGATGTTATGCATAATTTGAGCGATTCCGATGAAAGCGATGAAATGGGCATCACGAGAAAAAAGAAAAATGTTATTGTTGGTGAATATGATGCATCGCAATACGAAAACTTGGAGGTTAACGACGAAATTACAGAAATATTTCAATATATCACAAAGTAAGTATTACAAACCGGTGATAATATTTCAAAATTTTATAACTTTTATAAAGCATGCAGTAACTGCCCATTTATTTGGTTGATAAACAATAAACATAAACAAGGGGGAGGGGTTAGTGTTGAAGTTAATCACGTTGTCCCTTTGGCGCAGAGGATAGCGCGTTGGACTTCTAATCCAAAGGTCGTGGGTTCGATCCCCACAAGGGATGTAACAATTTTTTTTAATTATAAATACAATTTTAATTTTTTTTTTTAGATATACGCCACAACATTTAAATTTGGATAGTAAATTTAAACCGTTCGTGCCGGATTTCATACCGGCAGTTGGAGATATCGACGCGTTTTTAAAGATTGTTCCGCCAGAAAAAACTATCACCGGTGAACCATTTAACTCTGCAAGCCTTAACTTAGGCTTAACCGTTCTCGACGAGCCAGCTTCAAACCAAAGTGACCCTGCCCTATTGCACTTGCAACTGAGGGCATCATCAATTAATGTCAGTCAGAGCAACCAAGTCATGGTCAGTTTTTACAACTTTTAATATTTAAATAAAAATAATGCATTCGTTTTTGCTCATGCAGGTCGTAAAGAAAGTCGATGATTTGGAAAAAAATTCCAAAGTTGTTGATAAATGGATTAAGGATGTAGCAGAATTGCATCGAAACAAAGCCGCAGCTACTGTAAAATATCCCAGGTACGCACATTTATTTAGTGCAATAAATTATTGTACATAATTAAAATATTTGTAGTCCGATGCCAGATTTGGAAGAATTAATGCAAGAGTGGCCAGAAGAATTTGAAAATGCCATAAAGTTGCACGAGATTCCGAGTTCGGATTTTTGTGGTACTTTATCCCAATACGTAGACGTAATATGCGCAGTTTTTGACATCCCAGTGTACAAAAATAAAATTCACTCTTTGCACCTTTTATTTAGTCTTTATGCAGCTATAAAGAATTCACAATTGTTTCGAGGGTCAGCTCCATTGGAAGAAAAAGAGAGTGCAGATATTCAAAATAATAAATCTGACCATTTAGTTTTAGAATGAAAATGTAATATTTTTGTATCATAGAAGTTATAGTATTGCGAAAATATAGTCAATGATTTATTTAAAAAAAAAATTTCATTTTTAAAAGCTTTTATGGTGTGAGCGTTGTCCGTCGTCCGTGTGGGTGGACTTTTTTGATGCCATTTTTTTAACCAACTCGACGTCCTAGAGTAGGGATCGCGGCAACCTTTTGTTATAAGAGGGCCAAAATTTTACGTGGGGATTAGTGCGGGCCGCACTTCTTGGCAAATCCGCTAAGAAGAGCTATATTTTTGAAAAAAAAAGTGTAAATTCATTAAAAAGAACACAGTCGTGTAGTGATGTGATCGCTGATTGAGTTACAGAGCGGAAATTCTGGGTTCAAATCGCGGACTGCACAGAATTTTTTAGCTCGGCCTTCCAGTGGACATGCACACGCTGTGGTGAAAAGTTGTAGTAAAAAGAGGAGTAATCCACCTCATGAAATAGATTGTGAAGACTTCAAGGAAGTGGTAATATTCTGACAGGAATGGATTGATATGAAATTCCGTTGAGGTTTCTTTAATAAATATAATATCTTCGAGTCAGGGTTATGGAACTAGACTACAACCTTATTACCCCCCCCCCCGGACATATTACACTAACAGCCTCTCATAGGAAATGGAATCACCCGGGGATGTTCGATAAAAAAGGAAAAAAGTTTATCTAAAAATGTATGAGATATACTAAAAAAAAGCTCATTTGCTAATCCCAATGAAATTCCATTTGTACTCCTTTTGGACAAAATATAGTTGGTCATCAAAATTGTGCAGAACCAGGTTACTTGAAATTAAACAAAAATGCAGTTATATGTTATATGAATATTTCTTGTTTGTGATGAAAACATTTTCCGAAAATTTTTAATTTTCGTTAAAAAGGGTCAGTTTTCGTCCATAAAATATTCGATCACGAACAATATTTATGTATTTAAAAAGAGCACACAAAATTTGAACTACATGGTAAATTGGCTTTTGAGATATTTTGGTCACCGCTTTTAAAATTTAAGTGTGAGAAAAACGTGTATAACCTGCTCTGTATTTGCTATACGCTTACGTACCTATACTCAAAAGCTCTATATCTTTTATGAGATTGTGTACTTCAAGAAAATGTGGTTTTTGGAAAATAGATTTTTTTCCCATATTTTCAACCACTATGGCAGTGGCGTAACCCCTTAAATCTTAAATCACTTTCGTAAATCCTGACCGTGATCCTAACATAAAATGTTGTAGGACTTTGTATATTATAAGTGGCGATTTAGGGACTTGCGATACTTTTCTATGAAAGTTGGTATCATGTAGGTAACCAACAAAATTCAAATTTCTTTAAGGTTAACGTTTTTTTCTTTAAAATAAATGTTTAGTCGTTTTGTATAATTTTATTTAGAATTTTGGCCCAAATTTACTGTAGAAAATGGATTCGATTTTTGAGCAACCTCGAGTTACACCGATTCCGCTGTCCAAAAAGGAGGTAACTTGAAAATAACCATCAACTGTCATAGATCATTCAATTTTGAATGAAAAGATTTTCAAATTTATTTTTACATATTTCTAGATTATTATACAGAGTAATTTTTAGATACCTACAGTTGCTTTAGTGCCAGAAGTGTCTATGATTTTTAACAATAACACCACAATGCAAAACGGTAACGATAGTATGTATCTCACTTACAATGCATGGAAAGCTCGGAACCAAAATCCTGTTGGTCTTAAAAACGCTTCCAGGCAAAGTGTCAAAAGTGCGTCACCTTTTAGATCTAATACGGACAGTTTCACCACAAAACAGGTCAGATTTGAGGGCGAACACAATCAAATATTTAATCCTCCCGTTGATGTGTTAGCTACCCCTGTTAACGATGTCGAATCGAGATTTGCGAGATCCAAGACGAAACCTTTCGAACAAATTTACTTGGCTAACATTCCCGATCGGCACTTAGACTTGAGTGTAATCGAATCACCCAAAAAGTTACGTCCAAAAGAAAATCAAAGTCCCAATGTTAATTTAGGTTTCCATACGTCTACATTATATCAACAAAATTTTACAAATCACTGCAATAAAAGAAACAAAGAAGAAGTTGAAATGAGACAAATTCGTGATAGATTTGACGACGATCCTTTGTCGAAAAATAAAATTATTGATTTGTACAACTACAAACGCGATTCCGATCCTAACAGACTACCTCACACATTTAGACACACTTCAAACGAAAATTTTCGATTTTTTTCTAACGAGACAAGTAAATGCTCGGTAGGAACCCAAACCGAAAGCAATTCGTGTGAAGTTAAAAGAACACGAGAGGACGAGCCGACTATTAAAGATTTACTAAACATAATTCAGCAACAGAACAACCAACTGTTAATTTTGCAAAAACAAGTCTCAATGTTATTGAGCAGTAAGGAGCAGAATGGCACCGTCTCGAATAATTATTGTACTAGCACGCATGTGGAATCCCAAAAGATTGATATATGCAAAAACATACCACAGTTGGGTCTACAAAGCAGGCAACAATATTCTGTTGAGGTTTCGATCAGACGACAACAAAATTTGAATCAAATGGGAAAAGAGGCAAATCATACGCCGAAAATATGCGAAATGATCGAAGAGAATTCGCCGGAAAATGTATTGCGCGGTATTCCTAAAAATAATGAATTTATCGGTGAAAGTTATGAAAATGGTTTATGCACTATTGATGGATCGGTGCATGTGCCACAACCGTGTCCTAGTCCGGAGGGTAGTATCGATTACGGTTCTGTGGATGAGTACAGTGAAGAGTAAGTGATTGTCTTAAAATGTGATTAATAAATTGACGGTTGTTTTTTGTAGTAGCGAAGACGAACAGCACGACCCCGAGAAAGTTTTTATTGAGGTAAGAAGGTTTTTTAATGAAAAATTAGGTTGCCTCCACAATAATTTGATTTTATTATACAGGGGCAAGTAAATCGCATTTTGAAAGAATCTGGAATCAATCCAAATATTAACGGTTATGCAAGAAACTTTCTCCGGAAACCTGCCGATAGTAATAAAGTGGATGGATTAAAGAAACGAGTGCTCAATGCTACACTTAAGCAATTGCATAAGTTAGGAGTTCAAATTCCAATTAAAGAAAATATCAAAATCAAGTAGGTTTTTCTTATTAGTTAAGTTTGTGTTTAAGATCTTGCAGTTAAAAATCGTTCATGTGTAATTGCATAACAGTAAACGATTGGTTTTCATTGTCATAAACTCATAAATTTTGATTGTACATAATTTATTGCGTTACTAAAACAGACAGACCTGGGATTTTATATCGGGTGTTAATTTTAAAAGCAGCCAGTCAAAATAACTTTGGTTTTTGAGAAAATGAAAATATATCGAGGGCTAAACCGCAGTACCTCGTAAGTGCAAAAGTATCAATGTTCAGGAAATGCAAAAAACCTAACACTAATTACACAGTAACTAATGAGGTATTACTTTATGTGGCATTAAATTTCTACTTTATTAATTCGAATCTGATATTTTCAAATTGTCCAAACGATGGAGACACATGTTTCCAATAGAATAATACAAAAATATCAAATTGTCCAAAATGTGACTTACGAGGTACTGCGGTTTAGCCCTCGATATGTGGAATTAGATGGTGAGGGGGACGTTGAAAATTAAACTACTTGAACTTGAAGTTTAGCCCCCCTAGACTTACAAAATCCATTTGTTGAGGTGGATTAATCCTCATTTTTACATGTCATTACAGATCCCTATGCGTTTTAGTTTCATGTATAATTTCTTTCCATGTCGTGCGATTCTTCACCTTTTGCATCCAGTCTCTTACACCCGTCTTTTCAAGGTCGCCTGTTACTCTATTACACCATCTCAACCTTGGCCTTCCTCTGGCTCGCTCTTCTTAGATTTTTTCCATGACATAATAGACCTTCCAATTTCTTCATTGTTAGTCTCATTAAATGTCCCCACCATCTTATTCTTTGGGCTTTGATAAATTTCACTATGTTTTCCCCAAACGTTTCTTGACAAAGTTCTGAGTTTGTCTTAATACGATATTGCCCATTTATTCTCTTGTATCCCACTATCACTCTCAATACCTTTCTTTCAAACACTCTCAGTTCCTCCTCCTCTCTTCTTGTTAAGCAAATAACTTCTGCTGCGTATGTGAGCACCTCTCTTATTAATGTCTTATAAATCTTTATTTTTGTTCTTTTTGATATTTGTGTATTCTTTAATAGCTGTCTATTGGCATAATACGTTGCCTGCCTGTATTTTTGCTGTGACTTCCATGTTTTTGTAATTAACCTGCACACCAAGATAATTGAAGTCTATTACATACTGAAATACTGTGCCATCTATTATTAAATCATTCCTGGTATCATCTTTTTCTCTCAACTGTTTGTTTCACCTTCGGGCGTTCTTGCCGTGGCTCTTGATTCATCTAGTGTTATGTGTTACCCATGCCATCCTTATCAATTTAGGTGGTATATTGAATTCTTCATAAAGTTTTTCTTCCATCTTCTATTGATTTTGTCAAACGCTTGTTTAAAATCTATAAACAGTAGATGCATATCAAAATCGTATTCCTAACTTTTTTCTTGTATTTGCTTAAGAGCGCGCTGCAAATTTTGATGCAAAAACATGTTTCAACAGATGGCGTATCCTAAAATATTAATCTTTTATAGTTATCTTTTCACCAAAACAGAATTCTAATAATTTATAAAAGTCAAATGAATAAACGATAACTAAGCTAGGCAATAAGGAAGTTTGAGCTTCCAATGTTGAATATTTACAAGTATATTCCAAAAAGATATGCACATGTGAAAATATTGAATATATTTAAAAATATTTATCTTTGAAAGTTCAAACTTCCTTATTACCTAGCTTAATTATCGTTTATTCATATGACTTTTATAAATTATCAGCATTCTGTTTTGGTGAAAAGATAACTATAAAAGATTAATAATTAATTATAGTTACTAAATTGTAACTTGTATTATTTTATATTCAAGTTAAGGATAAATAAAAATTAAAATTGAATGTATATATACCATGACAGCTGTTTCGTCCTTTTTTGGACTTATCAAATGATAATAATATAAAATCAAAGATAAATTTATTGTAAAGTGATGTAAAACAAAATTTTTAAAAACTAAATGTTAAAAAAACCAAATACTTACAAATGAATTGAGATACCCTAATTGAAGTCCGATGGCGATTAAAATCCATCAATAAACCAAAAGAAAATCATATGAGGTCGAAATTTGTGTGGTATAAAATTTTGGATTAATCAGTCAAACTGACAATTAAAATGTATTTAAAAATTATGAAGTAAAGCATATGCCTAATGAGAAAATATATTTAATTCAATAACAATGCAAATTGTTAAGAAAAATATAAAAACTCTAGTAAGATATAAAATTAATAAGGACCAAAAGAGTTACAAATTTAAAGACAACGCGAATTGTTAGTTAAACTTTATAAAACCTTAGGCAATAAAAAATGATATCTAATGTAAAAAGTGTAGTTATAAATGAACATAACCAAGTTAATATTCTTACGAGTTAATAATACACATAAATAAAAGATTAATATTTTAGGGCACGCCATCTGTCGAAACATGTTTTAGCATCAAAATGTGCAGCGCGCTCTTAATGTCATGCATCTACTGTCGATTTTCCCTTCCGATTTTCACTACAAAAGTGTAATTCCTCTATAGTTATTGTCTTCCTCTGAGCTTCCTTTCTTTTATCGCTATAATTACCCCTTCTTTCCATTTTTGTGGCATTTCTTCTTGCCTCAATATTTGTTTTATTAATTTGAAAATCTCGACATGCACTGTTTCTCCTCCATTTTTTATTAATTCCGCTTTTGATTGCTTCCAGTACTTCCTCATTAGTTGGTTCATCTGTGTTATTTGTGTTTTATGTCTGATTTTGTTCATCTGCCTCATTCTGTTGTGTATTTAAGAGCCTTCTGAAGTGATTCTCCCAGATTTTTTCTGATCTACTCTCTAGTATTCCTTCCCCATTCTTAATTCCTCTGTTTCTTATTTCATGTGTCTTTCTCGTTTTCTTAATTTTTTTAAAAAACTCCTTCCATTATTCACACTGCTTATTTCAATTTTTCTCATTCATTTTTTCTTCCACTCATTCATTCTTTTTTTGTTTGTATAATCTATTAGCTTCAGTTCGTTTCTTTTTGTATTCATCCAGGTGTTTTTGTTTATTGCTTTTTAACCATTTATTTCTTGCTTCCTTTTTTATTTTATTTATTTCTTCACATTCACCGTCAAACCACGACTTCCATTTCTTTTTCTTTTCATAGCTTAACACTTGTACAGCGGTTGCTTTAAGACTCTGCAGTGTTTTTCAATATTGTGTTTATGTTATTGTTTCCCTCCTTATTTTCGATTTCCTTAGTTACCCTGCCCACATATTCTTTTTGTATTCTTCATTGCTAAGCTTTTCTGTTGCTAATCGTTTCTTTGCTTCATACTTTATGTTTGCTAACTGCTACCATTATTTACTACAACCAAAAAGTGATCCGTATTGGCATTGGCACCTTTGTAAATTCTCACATCTCTTATTGATGTGGCTCACCTCTTGTCACCAGGACATGGTCAATTTGGTTTCCCTTAATCGTTATTGCACCCATGCCACATCCATATAATCTTCTGTAGTTTTCTGTGTTCGAATTTGGTACTACTAATGACCATGTCTAGTGATGCTGCCAATCTACACAGCCTGTTTCCGTTGTCATTTGTTTTCGTGTGAATTGTATACTTTCCAGCCACATCTTCAATATGTTTCTCCTTTTCTACCTGTGCATTAAAGTCGCTCATTATGATTAATTACAGTATCATGTCTTGGTATCAAGTCATATAACAATTCCAATTCATAATAGAACCTTTCCTTCTCCTCTTCAGTACTCTCTTCTGTCGGTGCATAGGCATTAATTATTTGGTTTTATTCTAATTCTTAAATATGATAGCCTTTCACCCACTGAAAGATGCAATATTTCCTTCATATACCTTTTCATGACTATAATACCGGTACCATTACTTCCTTGTCTGTTTTCCCCGGAATACATAAGTATGAAGCCTTCTCCTCTTATGTCACCTTCATTCTTCCATCTGGTTTCTTGTATTGCAGCCAACTCTATATTATATCTTGACATCTCCTTTAAAACTTCTTTCATTTTTCTGGGTCTTAACAAAGTTCTTACATTCAACGTTGCCACTCGAATTGTTTTATTTCCTTTACCATGTCTGCGTTTTTGTGTTTTCTGTTTCATGCCTTGTCCTTGCATCTTCCTCAGCCTTCCTTACTGGAGCATCTGTCTGGGAAGGTCCAGATACTCCACCCACCAATTGCATTAGTTTTTTTGTAGGCTGGTCTTGATCATTTTTCGTCTTCAGAACATTATTGTTCTTATCCCATACATATACTTTATTATTCTTGATCATTTTTTGATACCTGACTGTAATTCTCTCTCTATTTCCCATTTCAACTTTAGCTAACGACCATATTTGGTTTTGTATCTCATTTTCTTCAGTGGTCAAGTCATTTTCAATGTAAGTTTTCGTTAGTATCTCTGACAAGGGGCCACTACAGTGAGGTACCAACCAATCGAGATCCCAATTTTTTTGGTGATTCTATGTGCTAAAAAAATTATCACTTTCCCGGCGTTTCGTCCATTTGGCCTTAGTTTTTGAGTTACGAATTTTTCAAATAATCCAGGTTTTTAACTGCTAATAATAATGACTCTTACGACAAGAAGATCTGATAGTGTAGAGGTAAAGCGTGGGGCGTTGTAATGAGTAGGTTCGTGGTTCGCTTCCCACATCAACTAAATTTTTTTTTTAATTATATAATTAAATATTTAAATTAAAATTATATTTTTCTGCTAATCTTATAATATCAACCAATATATTTTGTTATAAGTAAGTAAGTGGAAGTTTTACAAAATAACAGGCAGCTCTCTTCGCGCGAAGACTGTATTAAAATACATTCATTAATTCACTCCCAACTATGCTCAAAACTAGAGTGACTCAAAACTAATTAACGACATGTTCGAGTACGCGTGGTTTGTGTTGAAATTAATTCCAACTAGAAACATTTTTGCAAACGTTAATCAGGTGTGTTTTCCAGCACAAGTAAGGACACATAAATGTACGTGGTGAAGTTCATTCATTGCGCCAATTGTCGGCGATTTATTTGTTTTAAATGCTTTTACGATGCATGTCATCCCGGTATCTGTATTAAATAAGTAAATAAATGTAAATAAATGTGTTTGTAACTAAAATTTGTAAATAAATTAATATTTCATTCTAATAATAGTAGATAGATATAGTTAGTTTAATTGAATTATTATTTCCTAAAAAAAAAATAATTAATTAATTTAAATTAAATTAAAGAAGCGCAGTAAAATTTTAATATAATAATTTATTCAGGTAATAAATTACAAAATTTTCAAAAAGAAAAACTTAGCCGGTGTGAGCTTGAACTCAGGACCTCCGCGTTAGAACTAAGCATAGGGCAAACCTATGGTTAAAACTGTTAATATTCAAAAATTCGTAACTCAAAAACTAAGGCCAAATGGACGAAACGCTGAGAAAGTGATAATTTTTTTAGCACCTAGAATCACCAAAAAAATTGGGATCTCAATTGGTTGGTACCTCACTGTAGTGACCCCTTGTGAGCTTATTTTTGTTTTCCATTATTAATTTCTTCTGCGTGTGGTTTTTCAATTTTGCTACGATTACTTACTTGTTTTTCGGTAATTTTTCCCACTTTAAAGGCATCCACAACTTCAACATGTACATGTGTCTTATTGTTCAAGAATTCCTCAACTTTTTCAGGGGTTAAAAATTTCCATCAATTGCTAGATTTGTTATGATTATATTTTCTCTTCTTTTTCATATTTTTCCAGTTGTTCTTCGACATTTTTTATTTGGCTCTTGTAGCACTTTTCCTGTAATCAAGTCATACCCAGGGGCCCTTCTAGGATTTATAGCTTTTAGGATTATCCTTTTTATTTCTTTTAATTTAAATTTTTATAAGTATAGGAAGATCTATTTGAAATAGGCATGTGAGATATTCTTGCACTTCACGTTCTTCTTCCCCTGCGTTCGGGAAGAAGCTACTTTCGCTACCAAACATTTCTTTTTTTCCTTCCATCGAGCTTCCAAACGCCTTGGCTCCCCACCAAAATGTTTGTAGCGACTGAAAGGGGCGGAGCCAAAGCGTTTGGAAGCGACTGGAAACTCGAAAGAAGGAAAAAAGGAAATGTTTGGTAGCGAAAGTAGCTTTTCCCCAAACGCAGGTTTGACATGGATGGAAATGGTTGAAAAATATTCGCCAGAGTGTTCCAAATACATTAACTTTTTCCTTATCACTTCTAGCCCACTGCTTATTTCAATTTCTAATTGGAGGAATTGATTGTTGTGATCTACTTAATTTTTTTGTTGCCTTCCATAATGAATAATCAGTGGCTTCATCTGATGCACCTCTAGGTTTTCCAAATATTTTTTAATTTCTTGAAAAATAAAAAAATTAAAAAACTATTGCAATGCAAATTCATGATAAAATTTTATTTTTAGGTCGAGTGAGCCCGACAAGGATTTTGAAAAAGAAGTCAGCTTCATAGTGGAACAATTATTGATGAAGTTACTACCAAATGACCATCTAGCTAAATTAACTTACAAACACACACAGACTGTCACTTCTCCTGTAAAATGTAAAAAAAATAATTTAATTCAAGGAAGACCTGAATTTTCGTTAGCTTCAATGCAATACCTGCGAAAATATAATTTATTAACTGGTAGTTGCATAATTCTTCACTTACTTTAAACTAAATAATAATTCATTTTGTTTACAGACTCAAGTGGTCCTCAATTTATAAAACAAAACGAAATGTCGACTCCGAAACGACAGAATCATGGACCTGGAAAATTTTTAGATGTGACTGAATTGAGACAACTTTCAAAACTACCTGATAAGGATAAATAATTCTGTAGGAGAACTAATAACCAGTGCGGTTAAATATGTTTAAAAATTGGTTTATACCGAAGAGTTCTTCAGATTGACTAGATTAAGTCACAAAATTAATTTTAAAACTTTACATCTAATTTATGTAAGTAGCAATTTAACTTTAGTATATTATATGTTATAAATTTTAATTATTTATCCCCGTGTATAGTATGAATAAATTTTTAAATTATATGCTGATGTCTTTTACCCATTCTTTTTGAACCTAGTGCCAAAGTCGCTTTTTAATAATTGCACAAAGTGAATAATTTCATTAGCTTTTTCAGTCTTCCACAGTAGAGAAGAATGCGGGATCAACAAAATCCCGCCCCGTCCCGCACGACAATTGAATCCCGCGCGGGACGGGATTTAATTCAGTCCCGTGCGGGACAGGATGCCAATTTAGTCCCGCGTGGGACGGGGTGCCAATTAAGTACCGCGTTTGATTTATAAATTTATTTTACTTAAGCAAAAATATTAAGTTATTAAAAAAAATAATAAAAAACAATTAAAATAGTTATTTTTTTATATTATTTATAAAATAAAACAGTACTCAGGGGGTGGATGCGCGGGACGGGACAAGAAAAAGTAGTCCCGCATTCTTCTCTATTCCACAGTAATGCATCTAATATTGCACTACACTTTTGAATTTTCCGCCTTCCCTTCCGAAATAACTAAACTAAATTCCCGTTTTGATTGTTCCAAACAATTTCTAATAAGTATAAAATTACAGAAAAAACATTTTTTTGATCATAAAAAAATACTGGTAACAAAACAATACTTTTTATTTATTATATACAATCAGCCTACATAAATAAATTTAAAATTACTAATCATATACTAAGAACCCCTCACACACTAAACGATTCTCCGCAACCACACGTTCCTTTTATATTTGGATTATTGAAGACAAATTCTGAACTAAGTTTCATTTCGACGTAATCCATTTCGGTACCTAAAACAAAAGCTCTTGAATATTACAAAATCCAATTTTGGTAGGAGTAGTACTACTAAATACCTAATAATGTGAGTTGTGCTTTTTTATCGATAAAAATTCTTACACCATCTTGCACCACTTCCTCGTCCATTTTATCTAAAATATAAAAAGTTAAACATAAATAAAATAAATCTTTAGTATTGTTTACCTTTCCCTGTTGCATAATCTAATGTATAAGATAAACCGTTGCAACCTCTTTGTCGCACTCCAATTTTTAGTCCTAGCTAGATTGACAAACAAAAATTAATCGTATAGGTAGCTGAAACAAACACAAGTGCGGCTTTCGTTATGTGTTTTTTCGTTTGAGTTGTCGTAAGTAAATAGTTCAACGTTTACATTGTACGATTTGTCATACGGAACAGTTCAAAAGTAAACTTCTTATGGCAACTCAAATCAAAATTTAAGATTAAAGCCAAGATACGATAAATCGTATAACAAAAACTGCACTACAAATATTAAGGAAAATAAACGTACAAAGTTTCCACTTACAAATTCCGGCTTTCCTTCGAGAATAGTTTTGATCCTAGTTACAGCAGCCGGTGTCTAGAAAAATATAAAAATCAGATTTAGTAAAATCATTATGTTAACTATAGATCTGTTCGTTTGCTTGCACCTAGGAAGTTAGTTGAAAGTAAAGTTTCTTTACTGTTCGGAAAGGTAGTGTAAAAGCCACCAGCAAAGGAACAGTTGGCAGTGCAAGTTACACGATTTAATTTGCACTAACTTGGTAGTTGCAGGCAAACGAACAGACTTTAATAATATGTTTTTAAACGAAAGCAACAGTCTTTTTCGTCGAATTTTTAGGTTAGTTGTTAGTTTAAAAAAGTTGAATAATTCATTACCAAAGTTAGGGCAGCCCTGGTGGCTAGCATTTTTCTAAATTTTACAGCGCGTACCGTTGCGGTACCTATTGCTTTTGTTGCCATTTCTAATCACTAAATTTTGTTTAAAAATATCCAAAACGAAAGTCACACTCAAACTAATGTCAAATTGGTGTTCTTCAATTTTAATAGATGTCGGCACTGTTACGTTCTTTTTTCTAAATAAAGCAGCGTTTCTAAAACAATCATAAAAAATCTGATATAGCACAACACAAGACTTTCCCATTTGAAAAAGTAAATGGCAGTACCGTAAATAGGACTTTTGGCGCCTATGGTCAAGTTCGAAAATTGCGCCTTAAACGGAAATTGGGGGGGGGGGATTAAAAAAAATTGAATTTGCTGCATATTTTATTTTGAGCTTAACCTTCAATTAAATTAAAATTTAAGAAATAGTAGTTTACATCACAAGGCCGTAAAATGAGATTTTACAATCGAGGGGCGGAGTTTCGTAGCCGAGGAACCGGAAACGACGCAGTTGTTGGGAAAATAACAGGATTTCGGCGTTTTAAGAGGATTCTCTTAGAATTGCTTCCAGAAAGTGGAAGAAGAAGAAACTTATTTTAAAAAAACATACACACACACAAACTAAACATACAAAGATACAGAGGAACAGATGCACGCGTTAAACTTATAACTCCCCTCTTTTTTGCGTCGGGGGTTAAAGAGGAGCAAAGTTGACCGTTACGTTACGGTCAATTATTTTTCTAGGGTAAACTTACATGAAAAAAGGTGCACTAAAAAATAAAAAATAATTTTAATAAGAATAAAGAAAACTTCTTGAAAACATCAATATAAAAGCGTGGGGCTATTTATTTAGAGGTAAGTAAGCAATTATTTTGGAGGTAAGTAAGCAATTGATAGCCCCACGCTTTTATATTGATGTTTTCAAGAAGTTTTCTTTATTCTTATTAAAATTATTTTTTATTTTTTAGTGCACCTTTTTAATTTTAAATAAAAGGTTTTTTTTAAAAATTTTTAATTTTTTATTTTTAATTTTTTAGTCATGTTTGACTATAGTCTGCTTTTTTTAACAAACGAGTAAAAAATTTCTATTCAACTTGGATAACTTGAATGTTAACCAATGAAATTGCTTGAAATTTAATTTCAACCTTGAATAGGGTTCAACCTTGCTTGAAATTTAATTTCGACCAATTTCATTGGTTAACATTCACGTTATCCACGTGTAATAGAAATTTTTTTAACCAATGAAATTGCTTGAAATTTAATTTCAAATCTTTAAATCCAATATTCAGAATTTTTTTAAAAAATAGGAATGTCAAATTTCTTTTCAAATGTAGTAATAAAGACAATTATTGAAATACTTTAGTTTCCAGAAACGATCATTCTATTGCGCTAAAGAGCTGAATTTTTAAAATTCCAAAAATATTTAAACATTTCTTGAAAAACATGTTTAACGAATCCTATTAAAGATCGTTTTACACCAATATTTAGTCACATTATGAACAGGACCCTTAAGGTTTGTTTCCGCAAAGCCGCGTTCGGTTTTAAATCTGCGCATGCGTCTGACGGTTTTCAAACTGTTCAAACTACTGAAGAAACAAACCTATAAAAAAACAGACTATAGGCAAGTGTGTTGGCCTATTCTTTTGAACGTAAATCAGTAGACAGGTGAACGGTTAAATATTTATTCCAACGATTAACAAAACATAACACGATGCGGTGATGATACTACGTAATAACTACAGTGACGACTGTGATGACTAATGTTCAGTCCAACCACAGTAGGTGACATAGGATGATGGATCCTAGCGACCTCTACTGTGTGGTTGGTGAACTAGTCTTCAATTTAAATTACAGTACCGGTCGCCACAGTACTCCCCTTCTAGAGAAGACTGTCTGAACGAGACACAAAATTAATAGAAAGAAAAATGATGGTTGCTTGCTTGCTTGCTTGCTTGATTGGTTCCTTACGAATTCAGATTGCGGAATCTGGTTTTCGCTCCTAGCGAGGAATTGACCTGGCCGGGATATTGAAGGAGTTGGATGCTTGCGTGGATGCTTGTTTGTTTGTTGCTTGTTTGATTGTTGCTTGTTTGATTGTTGCTTGTTTGATGTGTTGCTTGTTTGATGTGTTGCTTGTTTGATGTGTTGCTTGTTTGATGCTTAGCTTCTTAACGAATTCAGATTGTGGAATCTGGTTTTCGCTCCTAGCGAGGAATTGTCCTGGCCGGGATATTGAAGAAGCTAGAGCAGGATGCATGAGTACTGGTGCGGTTTATTGCGGCTGTACTGTCACGACTTGTTGCGAGCCGTCTGCCGTTATTGTAGGTTCCACCATATCGTCGTTACCAGTCGTTACCCATTGAATCAAAGTAACTCGCCGAACATAACCAAAAATTTGCACGTGATCGTAAAATTTTGTTGCGGTTACGTAAATTTATTGGAAACGTGTTGGATGAATCGTGTTGGAATTGGCACGTGGAAAATAATGATAACGTAAATTTTACCTTGTCTTGAGTTGCGTTTGTTCTTCCTTGGGGTCACCAATATAGGCAAGTGTGTTGGCCTATTCTTTTGAGCGTAAATCAGTAGACAGGTGAACGGTTAAATATTTATTCCAACGATTAACAAAACATAACACGATGCGGTGATGATACTACGTAATAACTACAGTGACGACTGTGATGACTAATGTTCAGTCCAACCACAGTAGGTGACATAGGATGATGGATCCTAGCGACCTCTACTGTGTGGTTGGTGAACTAGTCTTCAATTTAAATTACAGTACCGGTCGCCACAAGACTATAAGTGGGAGGCGGTCGTAGCATAGTGCTAACGCGAGTTGACTATAAACGTTAAATACCCGGTTGGAATCCGAGTGAAGTAAGAACTTTATTCTGACCGTCTCCCCTCGGAAGGCAATGGCAAACCACCGAGAGTAATATGCCAAGAAGAATCCTTAAAATGTTAATGATCTAAATAAGTCTCCAAAATGGATCTGTGGACTAAGGGACAGGCAAACCGCCACCCCATTAACACTAACATTTCCCTGGTACAGCCTTCTTGGTTAAGTCCGGGGGCAGCTCCTGCTTCATCCTATCAGAATTCCTCTGGTATGGGTTTTTGATGTTTGATGCTTCACCCTGTATACATCATTAAAACACCAAAAATTTCACCCTGAATGTGGTCCTTAAAAATGCGAATCCGATTTAGTAATGTTACTTTTCACCCTGTATGGTGAAATTGTACAATGCGCAGCCACGCATGCGCTTTAGTATTTCATTTTTTTTCCCGATTTTTCGCTTATTTCTCGGAATTTTGGGACACAAAATTAATATATGAAAATTCGCTGCAAGTGAAAGCTATGTTCCAAATTTCAGCTCTCTAGGACTTCGGGAAGTTGGTTAAAAACGGCCTCGAAAAAGTCCAAGGGACGGACGACGGTCACACCAAGTTAAATAAAAGCTTTTAATAAAAAGATGACTGGGCGGGAGCTAATTTTTTGCGCAGTAGATGTGGAGGGAGAACATGTCAGTGCCGTCGTGTATTCGTTGAAAACGTTTAGAACCACTGCTCTACTTTGAAGTTGACATTTGTTCAAAACATAACCTTACTATTTTAAATGTTATTTATTTATTTAAAATTTAAAATATGTTTAAGTTAAAACATTTAAAATTTTTTTCGACAACTTGCGCGTTTAGTTCGACCTTTTCAAATACAATTTTCGCTGTTTCTTCAGGTAAAACTGTTTAATATTTAAAATTTATATAAGTGTAACATTTATTTTAAGGACAGGGAAAATGCGGTGTTGCTGTTATAAGAATATCAGGACCAGAATCCGGTTTAGCTTTACAAGAACTAACAGGGATGAAGACTCTTCCAAAACCGCGTTATGCCTGTTTAAAAAATATAAAAAATCCTACGACTCATGAAGTGCTAGACAGAGGTTTAGTTCTTTGGTTTCCTGGTGAGAACAATAATTATTTTAAAATCGCTCTTCCGTTTTTCACGAGATCGTTTAGGTCCTAAAAGTTTTACTGGTGAAGACAGTTGCGAGCTGCAAGTACACGGTGGTACTGCAGTAATTTCATCAATCTTAAAAACTCTGGGAACTTTCAAGGGGTTACGGTTAGCTGAACCGGGTGAATTTACCAGGAGGGCGTTTTATAATAACAAATTAGATTTAACCGAAGTTGAAGGTATCTCTGATCTAATAGCAGCCGAAACTGAAATTCAAAGGAAGCAAGTAAGAACCATGTTTTACTTAATTAAAGTTTGATGTGGTTTTATACACTTTTAGGCTTTCTTACAAGCGCAAGGGTCATTAAGCAAACTGTATCTAAGGTGGAAGAAAGATTTGGTGAAGTGTTTGGCCAGTTTAGAAGCTTTTATCGACTTTCATGAGAGTGAGGGTTTAGAAGATGATATTGTTAAACAAACTCGTCCAGATATAGAAAAACTGATGAAAGAAATTTCTCAACACTTACATGACAATCGTAAAGGTGAAATTTTACGAAGTGGAGTTAAAACTGTAATTTTAGGGGAACCTAATGTTGGAAAAAGCAGTTTATTTAATTCTTTGTGTAAGTCTTCAAATTTCTCGTTTTCTAAACACTTTTCATCTAAGGAAAATCTGATTTCCTTTCATCCTTCTATACTCTGTTTACCCAACAGATTGCACCAACGCTCCTCCCCAAAAATTTAAACCAATGAGCGCATCAACCAGTTTTACACACTAAAAATGTCTACATAAAAGTTCAAATGATTGTATGACATTAAAAATTGATTTATAGGTTAAAAAAACTATGACGTTAGTGATGTAAACGGGAGTTTCAAAATTCGAGCAATAGAAAAATTCTATTCGAATATCGAGCGCGTTTTTAGGGAGGAGCTTTGGTGCACCTTTTGGGTAAACAGAGTATAGTCCGAAATAAGTTTTTTTGTTAGCTAACTAATAACAAAATTTTAGGTTTAAAAGAGGCAGCAATCGTAACGCCTATAGCGGGAACCACTAGAGATGTTTTGGAGAAGGTGTTAGATATTGGAGGCTATCCGCTGATATTATTTGATACCGCAGGGTTAAGGTCTCAAACAACAGACGTTATTGAAATGGAAGGCATAAATAGGGCGTTAATTGCTTACAAAGAATCCAATTTAGTTTTACTTGTGATTGATAGTCTTAAGTATTTAAGTTGGCATAAAAGTAACCCCCAACTCCAATTTTATGATTTCTTGCTCTTATATTTAGAAAAGTTAAACATGAAGCACCTTATGAAAGAAAACTTAGATAAAAAGTTAGTTTTTAATAAACCGACAATATTAATTTGTAATAAAATTGATTTAATAAAAGAAGCCGATTTATCGACTCTTAAAAATTTAGATAGCAATTTAATTTCTTGTAATCTAAGCAGCGGCATTTCTACCTTATTGGAAGATATCGTAGATAAATTGAGATTTTTGTAAGTGAATCAGTTTCTGTCCCCTGCAGTATTATATTTAATTTTGATTTAAGATGTGGTGAACCATCGGAGGAACACCCAAGTGTAAGTCAAATGCGTCACCGTCAGCACTTACACAAATGTTTGAAAAATTTGGAACACTTTTTACAGCGCAGTGATAGTTCTCAAGATATTGTTTTGATGGTTGAAGAGTTGAGAAAAGCTGTCGGAGATTTAGGAAAAATAACAGGAACTGTTACGACTGAGCAATTGTTAGATGTTATTTTTAAAGAATTTTGTATTGGAAAATAAAAAATGAAGTTTACTTATTGGTAGTTTAATGTACTTTGTATTAGGAACGGTTGTGATGTACCTATTTAAAATAAATCACATATGAAAACTAGATGGTCTTCTAGACCGGGGGGTTTTGGGGGTATGGAATAACCCGGTACGAGACAACTCGGCACCAGTTGAAAAACATAAAAAAATTAAGGGAATAGTTCGTTAAAAAATAGTATATTATACTACAAGGGAGTAAAGTTACTCTTTTCAGTCCCGAGACAATTTTGTACCGAGGCCGTAGGCCGAGGTGCAACAAGCAGTCGAGGGACGAAAAGCAACTTTACTCCCACGTTGTATATACTATTTTTCACAATTGCGATGAAAAATTCTATTTCTAATGTAAATATATAGAAATAAATAATTTTACTAGAATAACGGATTTTAATTTTTACACCCCGCTGCGGGGTGTAAAATCCATTTTTACGACCTGCACCGGGGTGTAAAAAAATAAAATCATTTTTACGACCTACTGCAGGTCGTAAAATGCATGTTGAATGCAGGTATAAAAAACGCCCCTTTACACCCGCAAATGCGGGGCTAAATTGCACTTTAGAGTATCGCAATTGTGAAAAAAAAATTTCGACATTTCACTGTTTATTCATCAAATGGCACCATAAATATAAATTTAGTTTCGTAAAAATGTTTGTGGCCCCTAAGGGTTAATAGAAATTGGAGGGCCCCGCGCTGGCTTAATCCGGCACTGGTGCCATCCTGTATGTAAAATTAACAATGTTTTAATAATAATTATTAATAGTTTTGCTATTCATTTTATACATTTTAATGTTTCAATTTTACAAAAATGGAAAATAAAAACTCATAATTCAAATTTCATGGTGAAAGTTTTACAAAGTTGGTAGCGTAATGGTTCCGGATGGCTGACTGAAATCATCCGTAAATGTCATTGAGTAATAACAGAGAATAGAAAGCAAATAATTAATTTCGTTATTATTATTATAATTTTAATGTGTTTTAATTTTTAGTTCCTGCTATTAAAGTGTTTCCTCCAAAATGAGCTTCTTTTTGTAAGTACACTTTCGTATTTACCATTATTTGTTTTGTAAACACAAACTTTTTGTGATCTATTTTTATACAAAATTTATGAAAAGAAGCAAATTTGTTGTTGCATTATTAACATAAAACGTTTTTTAGTGGAAGTCGCTCTTCGAAAACTTTCAAACCTAAGAAGAACATACCCGAAGGCACTCATCAGTATGAGCTGATGAAACATGCAGCGGCCACTTTAGGTTCAGGAAATTTACGTTTAGCGGTTATGCTTCCAGATGGTGAAGACTTAAACGAATGGGTTGCAGTAAATAGTAAGTTACGTCCACAAATTTAGATTTTTGTTTACTCAGATTACTTTTTAGCTGTTGATTTTTTCAATCAAATCAATATGTTATATGGCACCATAACAGAATTTTGCACAGAAGACAGTTGTCCGATAATGTCAGCTGGACCAAAATACGAATATCATTGGGCAGACGGTCACACAGTTAAGAAACCTATTAAATGTTCTGCACCTAAATATATCGATTATCTTATGACCTGGGTGCAGGATCAGTTAGATGATGAAACACTTTTTCCTTCTAAAATAGGCGTTCCATTTCCTAAAAACTTTTTATCCATTGCCAAAACAATTCTGAAGCGGCTGTTCCGAGTATATGCACACATTTATCATCAACATTTTAGTGAAGTTGTTCAATTGGGCGAAGAGGCACATTTGAATACTTCATTCAAACATTTTATTTTTTTTGTACAGGTAAGATTTATTTACAATGACATTTTTTTATTATACAATATTAATATTATAATAGTATCAGATATGCAAACCTTATGGGAGTTTTCCAAACACCTGGTGTAGTGCAAATAATTATCAGCCAAGGCGCTATTAAATTAAAAGATTTAATAAATTGCTTTAGCAGCAATAGAAATCAAGAGATACCATAACAAAGTAATTTAATAGCACAGAATTTTTGAAATATACCAAATGTTTCCAAAATTTCTGAAAGGTTTGCTTATCGGATATTATATAATAATCAAAGGTATTATGTAATTTTAAGTTTTTGATAATATGCAATTATTTAAAAAATTAACATCTAAATACTAGAGAGATAGTATTTTCTATTGTTGGCTCACAAGGGTTCATGTTTCCCTCCACCAATTTGATATTATCATTATTAGAACTTGTAGACTATGATTAGAACTTGAACAGGTGCCCAAATTTGAAAAAATCGATTTAAAAATTTTACTATTTCAAATATTTAAATGTTCATTTTAAATTTCGCGCCTCCGTTTCCACTCCTAGTTTGGAAATCTTTGCCTTAGCGAATACAATTATTTCACATCTTTTGTAGTCCTCGCGGGTTTAATGGTAATTAATTTACAGTTTCAAAATCCAAACTAAATTTTTTTTACTAACACGTCAAAACTTATACCCCTTTTTGTTTAGAGTTTTTTTCATTATTTTGGCAGTATTCACAAATTTAACACTAGTATATTTACCAAATTTAAAATATTTTAAACAAAATTTTTATTGCTGACCCCCCTTAAAAATTATCTATCTACCAAGTTTCACAAATATTAAACAAAATTGTTGTAGCTTACCCTATCAAAAGCCACCCCCTAAGCGCTTAGAGTTTTTTTCACTATTTTTACAGTGTTTAGTTCTATCATCTATCAAAGGCTTTCCATTCCTATCGGAATATTACCACTTCTTAGAAGTCCTCACAATCCATTTCATGAGGTGAATTACTTCTCTTTTACTATAACTTTTCACCACAGATCGATCAATTTTTGTGTCATTCGTTTGTGCAAACATTTTTTTCATTTGTGCAATCACCATTCGCGAATTATTTAAAAGCCAGTCCCCCCATTTCGATTTTTGTATTCGCGAAAGGTGAATGCATAAACGAAAAAAATGATTGCACAAACGATTCACAATCGAATGACACAAGAAATGATTCAAAAATCAAAATGGGGGGAGAGAAATGATCGCCGGTTTTTCAATAAATTGAAGATAATTTCGCAAACTGTGCTTGCACAAAGGAAAATAAGAAATTCACAAACGTACACAAACGAGTGACACCAATTTTTACCCAAAATTCGTGATGTGGTAGGTGGCATTTCTTCAGCCCCCCCCCCCACTTAAATTCAAGATATTTCGCTAACGGTGTTTGCACAAACGAAAATATTGAATGCACCAACGATTGATACAAAAATCGAAATGGGGGGGGGGGTGCTGGCATTTCCCCAGCCACCTAAACTTATTTCTTAAATAATTCGCGAATGATGATTGCACAACAACAAAAAATGTTTGCACAAACGAATGACATAAAAATTGATCCAAAAATAAAAATGGGAAATGGACCTCAGCGTGTGGATATCCACTGGAAAGCCGAGCTAAAAAATTCTGTGAAGTCAGCGATTCGAACCCAGAACTTCTGTTCTGTAATTCAACCAGCTAGTACATCACTCCACTGCTATGGCTTTTTTTCTTTGGCTTCTTTTCAATTTTTACGATGATTATGTATTATTTCGGTTCATTTGTGGCGTAAGTATCGTAAAAATTGAAAAGAAGCCCAAGATCAAAAAAGTTCCCGCATGGGGACGTTTATTGTCCAAACGCTTGATCATCTAGCGTTCTCACTTGCGTCACTTTCATTTCTAGTCAAGCCTTACATATACTATGAATCGGGAAGAAATCGGTGATGACGAGTAGGTAGGCTCCCCTTATTAGTGGATATTAACACGCTAGTAGTAGCCACTACGTTGACTATGCATAAGACTGATAAATAATCGTTAAGTTTAATGTTCTTGGTAGTACAAGTAAACGTAAACTGAGATAACTTCGCTCCTTTCCAAGCCTTGTTGTAATTATTTACGCCGAACGCACAGACCGTTAACACAATGCAACAACCGGGGATAATCAGACGTAAAATATCGAAACTTTCCAATCGATTATTGGCTAAACTCATTGATATTTGATATTCATCCTCACCTTAAGAGCGCGCTGCAAATTTTGATGCAAAAACATGTTTCGACAGATGGCGTACCCTACAATATTAATCTTTTATAGTTATCTTTTCACCAAAACAGAATTCTAAAAATTTATAAAAGTCATATGAATAAACGATAACTAAGCTAGGCAATAAGGAAGTTTGAGCTTCCAATATTGAATATTTACAAGTATATACCAAAAAGATATGCACATGTGAAAATATTGAATATACTTAAAAATATTTATCTTTGAAAGCTCAAACTTCCTTATTGCCTAGCTTAGTTATCGTTTATTCATATGACTTTTATAAATTATTAGAATTCTGTTTTGGTGAAAAGATAACTATAAAAGATTAATATTTTAGGGCACGCCATCTGTCGAAACATGTTTTTGCATCAAAATTTGCAGCGCGCTCTTAAACCCTTAATTTTAAAGTTATCTATCAGGTCCTGTCGAGTTTTTCTGAATAACTATAAATATACCATACTCGAACCTCTGTTTCTTTTGGGTGCCATATAGAAATTGTACATTTAAAAATAAGGCTATTTTAACGAATTACGCTATGTATAATTTGTACATTTTTGAAGTTAATTTAATTTGTGTAGATTGTACTAAAACAGTAAATATTATAATATAAAACATGTTAATTTTAGATTGTTGTTGTGAAAACAATAACAAAGTAATTAAAAAACAAACAAACACTATTAACAGAAACACTAAATATGAAAAATTAATGATCAAGTTTTATATTATGTTTAGATTAACAATTTTGTTGTTTTTATTTTTATACAATTTACTCACGTTAATAATGGCACTGTAGAGTAATATGAATTATTTATTTATTATTTCTTGCATAATCATAATCATTAATCAGACAATACTTTCTTTATTTTTGTGGTGGGTTTGGTCCATTATAAACGGGAATAAATTTTAACTACATCTTATAAGGGGACACCATAATCAATATTATATCGGCAATCGATATCTCAATTATTTTGGTGATTCTAGGAGCCAAAACAATTATCATTTTCTCGGCGTTTAGTCTAATGCTAATGTTAATTTAACGTTTGTAAATTTTGTTTGCAGGAATTTAGCTTAATAGACAGAAGAGAACTGGCGCCACTACAAGAACTTATAGATAAGTTAACAGCCAAAGAATCCCGATGAGCGACAAAAGTATGAAGCTATTTCTTATCGATCCCTCTCTATTACAGTATGCATTTATCGTGACCGCCGTCAACTATAAATAATTTTTGTGCTTAATTGTATTATGCCTCCTCGTTATCGATTTGGAAGCAATCATTTTTATTATTTAATTATAAACACATTAACACCCCAATGCCTTTGTGAGTGATACAATGCAATTATGATATAAAAGTTATAATTTATAAAACATTGTACTTTAGCATCTTTAACTTATAATGAAAAGGCTGTATCGATTACTACTATCTACATTAAATTGCAATGTATTTTTTAAGTTTTCGGTTTATGGTTAAGTCAGTTGCGTTTCTTTACAATTTGCATACTAAACATTGTTTTGGACATTTTAACGTTTTTTACCATTTATTTAAATTGTTGTTTATGTATTATAGATATTTTTATGTATTTATTTTAATTTTCAGTCTTATATTTATTAGTAACAAAAAATAACAATCGGAACTGAAGTTTTTAACTAATTAGGAAAAGCGACACTTATTTTTAGAAAATTTACAATAATAGTAATAATAAAATATGTGGCACATGATAAAATAGATAGCACGTTTGTGATTTAGTTGGTGTTATTTATTAATTTTTTTTCAAAATAGTTGTAATAGCAAAACCTTTCAAATTATTTAGCTACTGTGCAATTTGTATAGATATGTATAATTATTATAATATTTAATAAAGTTATTTCGTAGACTTGATCATTTTTTTATGGGGGTAAAGAATTTGTCAAATATAAATTGGCTCATTCAATTACTTCAGAGTTTTAAATTTTACTATTATTTATGCCCTTTGAAACCACCAAGTGAACAGAAGGATCGTATAATATTCAAATAAAATACATATTAGATGCATTATATATTATTATTCAATGAAGTTGTACAAGGTACATTTTTTAAATGAATTACATTAAAATTAAAAGCTACAAAATTAATTTTGTACTTACTTTAAATAATATATTAATATTAAAGAGAAATTACCAAATTTTTAATATACACATTTATATTACCCATGATATACTTTTATATGCAGAAGATTTTGTTGCTGTAACTTTCATATCTCTCTCTCTTTCTAAAGTTTACAAATGATCTAACTCTGCATTAAATAATATATTTCAATATAATAGAAAAAAGCCTTTTGATTTTCTTATGAAGGTGGTGGTGGAGGAGGAGCAGATAAGAGGCTGCTCATATCGATTCCAGGTGGTGGTGGCGGAGCAACACAGGCAGAAGTTGCAGCAGGCCATGTAAATTGGGTTGCTGCCCATGGTTGTGATACCGTATTGTTGGATGTGGATCCTGGTGGTGGCGGTTGAGTATTAGCACTAAGCCACGGCATACCCATTTGTGGTGGACTAGAAGCACCAGGTGGTGGTGGTGGCGGCATGATACCTGGAGGGCCAGGTTGCCATGTCATATTAGCAGCAGTCACCCAAGGTGGTGGGGCCATACCGTTCATAGGATTCATAGCAGCAAGCATGGGATTGGGCATAGTAGGAGTTTGCATAGGAGGTGGCATAATGGAACGAGGTGTCATTTGTTGCTCAAACATGCTAATGTTAGGAACTGTTTTCTTTGGCATTGTTGAAACAGTACCATTTGCTCCAGTTGTACCGGGTGGAGGAGGACCTTCTCCTAATTCTGCCATCAAAGACATATACTCTTCGTCGATTTTAGCTTTATCTCCAGGTTGAGGTGGACCCCCTTGACCGGGGCGTTTTTGTCTACAATCACGTGCAATGTGACCTGCTGCACCACAACTTGAACACACAATGTTATTTGTCACATTGGGCTTATCTGGACACTAAAAAAGAATATTATACATTAGCAATGTGTAACTTTTTCCAGTTGAGTTATTTCTTACCAGCCAAGACTTGTGATCAGTTGCACCACAATTGTTGCACCTTAGTCCTTCATTTTCACGTAATGTACCGTTCAACTGGGCCAATTCACGCAGCTGCATTCTTCTCAAATCATTTTGGCTTTCTGGAACTTCCACGCCTTGACGAATAACTTCTTTAATCTAACACACAAAATTTGTATTTAATTTCCATGTTAAGATAAAATTTAATTGCTTACCTTTTCCACAGCTTTCTTAACGTTTTCAGGATTTGTAGCCGTGATATAAGCATGCAATGGTTCATCTTCTCCCGGCAAAGGTTGTCCATCTTTGCGACCAACCTTGCCTTCCTTAACACTCCCCTTACCACGGATGATTATCTTTGCACCAGTTTCCTTTTCCATTGCTAAACAAAATACAAACAAATATAAAAAAAAACACAATAAAATATTAAAATCTTACTTTTTAATGTATTTCCTCTAGGACCAATTAACAAACCAACAAAATTAATTTCTGGATGTTCTTCTTGTGGTATCATAACTTTATCACTGACACGAATTACGGGTGGTCTAAAACATAATTTTTTTTTTGGAGAAAATTATACAAAATATGAAGAAACTTACTTGTAATCTACTGGAGGTTTAAATTCTGGATTGATGCTTTGCATTCGAAGCACCATGGCATGTCGATCTTCTTCTAGTTTACGACGAGTTCTGAAATCTCTGGTGTTGAGACGTTTGCCATCACTGCTATAAATGGGTTCTGGAGATGGCGATCTGCACAAAAATAAAGTGGAACATAAGCCTACCTATCGCGTTTGCTCCCACACATTTTAATTGTTAAATTATTCTCAAATAAAAAAATAATTTAACAATTCAAAGATGGGGAGCCTGTTCCATGTGATCTATCATTTCTAATCAGTCTTAAATAAAAAAGCAACTTCGTCCACTTGTAGAAAAAAATGTAATGATTTACTCGACTTAAGTTTCTCCAAAAAGTGGACAAAATGTGCTAATGGTTAATGAATTTTAATTCTAAGCTAAGGAAAAAATTTTTTATTATTATGCTGTTCAATGCTGCAATAAAAATGTCAATTAATTTCCAAGATAAATTTGTTCTTTCTGGCTGAAATGAATGCATCTGAAACTGATACTTTTCATTAGCATAATATTAAGAGGTCAAGCTAATTTAGTTGTCTTAAAACCAATTCTAAACTCTGTGGTTATATGGGAAAGTGGATCAAGTTGAAATATACTATTTTCACCTAAGTTTCGTTTTAATGAAGCCTCCTACAGATAGGTAACTTTAGTCTATACAATTTCATTTAGGTGAAAAAGTGTAAGTTGACTTAAGCCGTTTTTTCTATATAGCCACAGAACCTACTGTTGAAATCATACTACAGGATGAGTTACCAGTGTGGAATTTTTTCAAACAAAAAAATATATTTCACTGTATTTTTCCTATAATAAATTTAATAATATTTTTATCTACCCAGAATATTCTGTTGCAAGTGCAAACATAAAATTTTCTGATTTTACATATTTGAATTATTGTTAATTCAATTTAAAAAAACCCAAGAGGTTTGTATAAATTAACCAAGGTTTCCTATAAGTTGGGTAAGTCGTTTCTATCACTTATCAATCAGTTAGAAGTATCAAAATTTGTTTTGTTCCTACTAATTACGCCCTTAAAAAATTATAAATATTCAAATGAAAAGTTAATAAGTATGACACCAGTACACTTTTGAAAATTCTTTGTAAATAAACAACAAAATTGCTATAATTTAGAAAATTATTACTATAGAAGGGGAATTTAACCAACCATCTTCTATATGGGTCTGGGTTTATGTGAACAAAGATCCACATTAAGTAACTCATCTTGCAGATACAAGTATTGTATAGAGTCGATTAAATCATTGCAATATTAAATCTAACTGAATTTGAATTTAAAAATATTAAATTATAAGCACTAGATTGATAAAAATGGCACCAACAAATTTTTGAACGAAAACTTTGAAAAATACTATAAAGTAAAATTAATTTTAATAATTTGAGAATAGATGGTGACATTTTATAGAATTGGTTTGATGGGGACTTAAGTATTATAAATAAAATTTTGAATAAAAACCAAAACCATTTGACATCATTATTAGCTAATAATAAATCCTTTTGAAAATAAAACAAATTTTTTACTAACAGCTAATTTTGTACAAATGGTTTCCTAATTGCTCTAACAATGACAAACAGTTGCAATTTTGTCGGTAATTTTATTTCAAAATTGCCATTGTTGGTCCTTTTATTTAAAAAAAAAAAAAGAAGGAATAAAAAATAAAACAAACAATTGAACTAAAACCCATCCTAATTAGCCTACTGATAAAATAAAAAAAATTAAAATTATTGTGACTTGTTTCGATGCCAAACCACTGATGATGAGCAGCTGTCTGGCAGTCGAACGAGATTGATTACAGCACCTTTCTTCTGGGTTGGCAGGAATTCCGAGATCGCCGGTACGCAGTTTTCGACTCACTTCCTCAATCTGGAGTTGAACTGAAATAAAACGGGTTAGGCGAGGGCAAACGCCCAAGTGTTAGAAATCGTTTGAAACAAAAATTATCTATACAAACTAAGCAATTTAATATTCACACATTTTAATCAATTAACTGAAACAAATTTGTCATTATTATTATCATCATTAAAATTATCGCCACTTACTGAAACCAAATTATCTTCAAATAATACCGCACTTGTGCTATAGTAATTAAGTATAATGAAAAATTTGAAATTATCTATTAAAAGAAAATTTTATTAGAAAGCAACTTTGAAGATCAATTTGATAATTCTTCACCTCTTACAATTGTCAGAAATATTGTTTACTTTTTGCTGGGACACGTCGAACCCTCTATTGTATGACCTTTTATGCAACACTGAAAAATGATGCTCATAATAATTATTAATCTTCACTTTAGAATCGACGTACCTAAATTTAATATGTAACAAATTTGTAATTGTACAAGTGGGAATTGCAAAAATGAATCTGAGTCTCTAAAAGGAAGTTAGGTATATCCAAGCACTAAAAAATTAAATTTCATTAGTAGTAAATTCTCAGCACAATTCAGAAACTTCTTGGAGGGAATAAAACGAGATGAATCCATCTTTTGATCTCTAAGATAAATCCCTAAAGAGCATTTTAGATTATCAAGTAATAGGACAGTTAATGTAAACTACAATCACCACAAATAAATCAGGTCTGGAGTACTACATAATTGGGATTGATTGTTTTGTATACTACAAAGAAAGTTATAAACAAAAATCGCAACTTTTGAAGCTTTTTCTAAAATATCACGAAAACTCAGCAAGATAGGGTGGGTATCCAACTATATGAACTTTTTTGTAGAGCATAAAATTATCTACAAAAAATCTCAGCTTGCAAGATCACTCTTACACTACAATTAAAAATTTACAAAAAATCATATGCTTAGAACCTCAAAGAATATTTTCGATGGTGCAACCAATTTTTAAATCTTGTAATTTTTGTGGTACCCCAGATAAGACTTATTTAAAATGACTGGCCTAAAAAGTAAACATTATGAAAACGAATTTGGTTTGCTAAATTTCTTCTGCAACACATCAAGAAGACTCTTTCACGACCCTCCACACAATAGAGGGTTAAGAAATTGTAAAAATCAAGCACCTTCAGTTACATACAACTTTCTCTTTAAAAGGATTGTTCTTGTGGAATCTAAATTTTTTTTGATATTTGGTATTATTGAACTCTGAATTCAACTCAGAATTTTACATCCTTGTGTTCCTGAAATAACTAATTTTTGTTTTAAATGAAGTATTTGAAGAAATACTTACGAAATGAACATTTCAACAAACTGGAATAAACTATTTTATGGCAAAATAAACAAAGCAAATGGCAACGCTTCCTGTTAAAGTGATCGATTAATAATACTCACCCAAACCTTACCTACACAACTAATAATAACAGTACATAATAAATATTTTCCATTATAACAAAAAATATACGCACACCTAACAAATAATTTTATAGATATCCTACCCTAACATGACAAATTTTTTTGATATTTGTAAAAAAAATTGCAAAACAGATGTGAGACTTACGTAGATATGCTTCCTCCTGTTCCTTGCTCAGGTTACAGGGCAAGATTGTTGGCATTCCAGGAATGAAAATCTTTTCGTGTTCACCTCCTGCCCATCGTGACCTTCTACGCCGACGTCTTTCTTCTTCGGCAGTGAGTTCTATAAAACAAATTTGAATTTCGTAATTTTTTGACATTTAAAAACTAAAGTAAAATCTTTACCTTGTGAACCGGCGCTGTCGTTAGACAATTCCCCGTTTCTCTGAGCCACCAAAGCAGCATAATTTCTACTAGCGGCAATAGTTGCCAATGTTTCAGCCAGAAGTTTATTACCATCGGGTTGTTCGACAACCTTCTCAGGTGTTCTTTCTCTATGTCTACTTCTGCTTCGTTTATCTCTATCTCTTCTACTATCGCGATCACGATCCCTATCACGGTGATGCCTGTCGCGATCTCTGCTGCTGCGCCTTTTGCGATCTCTATCACGATCACGATCTCGGTCGCGATCACGTCCTCGATCGCGATCACGATCTCGACTTCTGTCTCGATGACGAGAAGAACCCATAATTAATTAATTAAAATAATCACTTTTTTTAAATCACCAAATGAGGTTAGAGAACAATATGGCGACTTGATATGTCGTTGATTGAATAATGTTGCAAAAAAAGTCTCGTATGATAGATGCACTTCAAAAAGGTTTAACTCATACAATTACAAGCAAAAATATGGTTATAAATATGATCAATTAACATTAATTTTATAAAATTAAATAATTGACGCCTATAGGAGAATACGCATTATGTCAAATTAACATATCAACTAATACCAACTTATGATAAACAATAAAACCGCGGAATAAAACAAAAGCACCAATATATAGTACAGGATGGTACAAACGTCAATGTTAATTAGCGGAAGCTATAAGCCAGGCGGCCCGCCACGTATATTTTTGCAGCCCAAATGAACTTCAATGATTATTTGTATATCATAAAAAATATATTTCTATGACTATTGTATATTTTAGGATAGATATAAAATATATCGTTCAAAAATGGAGATGGGTTAGCAAAAGTCATACGTGCGGCCCGCGGAAATTTTGTGTGTCAGGAAAAGCGGCCCGCGGCTGGAATGAGTTTGACACCCTTGCTATAAATAAGCTATACGGGACTAATAAATACTACAGTATTTGTTTTTGTGCCAATTTTGAAGATATTTTACTTCATAATATACGTTATTATACTTTTGTGCCATACATTTTGTGCTACGGCTAGAAAAATGAGACCGTTTATAACAAAGGCTTTTCGACAAACGATCTTCAATAAACCTATAGATTGTTTAGCCATCAAACCGATTTGACACAAAAAAAAAAAGTTAGGATTGTTAGTTTTAGATGCTAGATATACCCCCCTCTTAGGGGCAAACAACCGCGGATTTTCTCCCACAGATGGATTCCCCATACGGTCCTCCTTTGTACTTGAGTACTTTGTACTTTGAACATTGTACTTTGTACTTGAGTACTTTGTACTCACAAGGGGCCACTACAGTGAGGTACCAACCAATCGAGATCCCAATTTTTTTGGTGATTCTAGGAGCTAAAAAAATTTTCACTTTCTCGGCGTTTAGTCCAATGGACCTTAAGTTTTTGAGTTATGAATTTTTGAAAATAGACAATTTTAACCATAGGTTTACCCTATCTTAAGTTCTAACGCGAAGGTTCTTGGTTCAAAACTCACACCGGCTAACTTTTTCTTTTTGAAAATTATGTAATTTATTACCTGAATAAATTATATTTTAAAATTTTACTGCGTTTCTTCAATTTAAATTAATTAATTACTTTTTTGGGGATTTGGACAACGGACAATTCAATTCTATACCACATAATTAGGTATACTATTAGGTAGTTTATCAACGGCACTTTTCATTTCGGATATTTATCAAAAGAAAAATTATAAAAAACGAATTAAATAGCGTTACACTACAACGATTTGTCTTGTAAAAATTGACGATGAAATAAACGATGTTGATATTAACAGGTTGGTAACTAGAGTTTCCTATATATTAAGCCAATGTTTACGTAATTGTGGTTTACGTATTTCATTTGTAACTTTGTGGAATCCTGAAGAAGAAGTGGTTTCATCCCTTCGAAACATTGTAAAAAAATTTTTAATTTTTAATTAGCATTGAGCTTTATAACCCGATATTCAATATCATCTGAAAATTTTTTGATTTTGTAACATTTGTAACATGATCTTTTAGTTTGGAATTTTCTGGAAAAATTATTCATGCCAGTGTCTGCGATTCGTTCTACATCTGTTATAACGTTAAGGTATTTGTTAATTTTCCATGCAATATTAAATATTTGCAAGAGTTTAAAATTTTAAGTTAATTTTTATTACAAAATATATTTTCCTTCTTTACTTATAATAAAATATATTGGTTGATATTATCAGATTAGTACTATAGTAAAAATTATTAAAACTAAGGACGATGATAACATTAAAAATTAAATTAAAAAATTTAAAAAAAAAATTTGGTTCATGTGGGATACGAACCGCGAACCTACTGATTACAACTCCCTGCACGCTACCTCTATGCCACCATAGGCCAGTCAATAGGTATAAAAATTCAGGGTTTGCCAGAAAAAAAAGTAACAGTATTGAAAATTGGCAAAGATGTACAATTTGATCTCCTAATCAACATACTAAAAGTCACCATTCCTATTGGTTCTGCTTTCGCCGCCATATTGTTTCAAAGGTACGCGAAAGTGTTTTTCCGCAAATATCTGGTTTCCTTCAAGTCGGATCGTGAATTTACCTATTATGAATAATGTTCGCTGTAAAATTCTCTACAAAAACATACCTTCAATTTTTGTCGTAAGTCCACTGGTTCCATCGTGGCGGCCGTTAGAATTTGGTTAACATAAAAAATTATATTTGAAATTTATCTGGATGATTTTTATTAAATTTTAGTTTGAAATCATTCGTTTACGCAATTTTTTGTATTTTTGACGTTGATGGTCCATCGCCGTTCGACGTTATAGTAACTGAATCACTTTCATCCGTAGTATCTTCCTCGTCTAACTCTTCTGAAACGAAGTTTTGGAGTAAGACGTCGAACATTTCGATTGCGATCTCTGCATTATCGCACGATTGTCCACGACAATTGGCACACATTATTGAACATTTTAAGCCTGCCTTCCTACATCCGCATGCTGATTCGCAACCTTTCAAACACTTGCACGATATAAATTTCAAGAGTTTCTGAGGAACCGGATCTTTTTTCGATGGTACCGGAATTAGCCCGGTTGTTGTTCGTTTCACATAACCTTTTGATTTTTCCGATTTGGGTAACGGTAGTATATGGTGTTACAGACTGTAGAGCGCCCATTGCATGGAATGTATTCAAGCCATCCAAAGTGCATATGTTCACATCTGCATTATCAAATACAAACTGCGAAAAGTGATCTGGTAGAACTGTTGTTTCTGGTTCACACATGAAGGCTGAAACTTGGAACAGCGTTGCTTCGTTGTAACTACTGCAGAAGCCCATTGCGGAAAGCACATTTAGTAGATCTTTGGACCCATATTTCCTGTTCAAAAAAGCTGCAAGCCCAATCTGCAGTGATGATAAAAAAGAACGGTCTAGGACATTTGAACGCAGCCGTTTGAACGCGACCGGTTGAACGCGGCCGTTTGAACGCAGAGACGATTGAACGCAGAGACGTTTGAACGCGAGGCCGTTTGAACGCAGGGACGTTTGAACGCGAGGACGTTTGAACGCAGGGACGTTTGAACGCGAGGACGTTTGAACGCAGGACGTTTGAACGCAGGGACGATTGAACGCGAGCAATTAGATAGGTACTTAATTAGATAATTGGATTAGGTACCGACCTTTTAATGACCTTCTCATAAAAAAAGTCGTTTCCTAACACTAACCTAGCCTCAACCGGGATCCACCTTTTAATAATGATCCTCTTTTTAAATAAAAGTCGATTCCTAACACTAACCTAGCCTCAACCAGGATCTACTTTTTAATGACCTCTTTACAAAAAGTCGTTTAATAACAATAACCTAGCCTCAACCGGGATGTACCTTTTAATAATGATCCTCTTTTTAAATAAAAGTCGATTCCTAACACTAACCTAGCCTCGACCGGTGGATCTACCTTTTAATGACCTCTTTAAAAACAGTCGTTTCCTAACACTAACCTAGCCTCAACCGGGATCTACCTTTTAATAATGATCTTCTCTTTAAATAATAGTCGATTCCTAACACTAACCTAACCTCGACCGGTGGATCTACCTTTTGCCCTAATTTGGTCATAATAAAGTGCGTCGTTAATAATTCGAGGGAAGGTGCAATTTCTCGCGTTCAAACGTCCCTGCGTTCAAACGTACTGCGTTCAAACGTCCTCGCGTTCAAACGTCCCTGCGTTCAAACATCCTCGCGTTCAAACGTCCCTGCGTTCAAACGTCCTCGCGTTCAAACGTCTCTGCGTTCAATCGTCTCTGCGTTCAAACGGCCGCGTTCAACCGGTCGCGTTCAAACGGCCGCGTTCAAATGTCCTGCTCCGAAAAAAGAACGTGGCCTCGTGGCTGATATTACTGCATGGGAGATGGACGTACATTTTTTATCCCACTTATCCGAAGACGAGCGCTTACTCTTTTGTATGATTGACAGATGATTTCTGTCAGTAGAACTTTCAAACTCTCGGGGATTACGATTTCAACGTCTTCTAAAAAACTGATCTGGCGCGGGATAATAATCCATTTCATAGGGCTTCGATCGAATGTCCTCTCTAATAATTGCGGCTGCCATTCTTACAATTCGTAGCAATTAATCTTGCTCGTCCAGTTTCTGATTTTCATACCATGAACGCACTAATAATTTATGTCCCGTATCGCGCCAGCACATCACCGTAGCTTTGTTGGCAGTTTGAGAAAATATTATATCATCACCGTACTTTTTGATTAATTTTTCTTTCACAGTTTTCGGATCGGGCATATATCCTGTAATATTCTTCATCACTTCATCAAGCGAAAATTGGCATTCGTCGCGATTGTATTCAAGGAACACAATTCGGGATTATTGACGTATAAAATGTTATTTTTACGCACAAGTTATAAGAAATTAATTGATGCAGAGCGTATACAATGTTATTTTTGTTAATAAACGACCATAAAATGATGGATTTGTAGTCTCATTGCGCGAAATTTCCATGTTAACCGAATTCTAACGGCCGCCACGATGGAACCAGTGGACTCACGCAAAAATTGAAGGTATGTTTTTGTAGAGAATTTTACAGTGAACATTATTCATAATAAGTAAATTCACGATCCGACTTGAAGGAAACCAGATATTTGCGGAAAAAGACTTTCGCGTACCTTTGAAACAAGATGGCGGCGAAAGCAGAACCAATAGGAATGGTGACTTTTAGTATGTTGTTTAGGAGGTCAAATTGTACATCTTTGCCAATTTTCAATACTGTTACATTTTTTTCCCGCGAGAAATACCCATTGACTGGCCTACCACGGCTTCTTGCCTAAAGAATCATTATCATTGGCAGTTAAAGCACTACCCATATTTGAAAAATTCATAACTTAAAAACTAAGGCCCATTGGACTAATCGCCGAAAATGTGATAACTTTTTTTAGCTCCTAGAATCACCAAAAAAATTGGGATCTTGATTGGTTGGTACCTCACTGTAGTGGCCCCTCAGACACCATCACTGCAAGATGATGGTGGCCTTAGGTGAAGGGCCAAGCAAGCTTTCGCTCAAATTGAACCCGGGAAAAGACCACCGGTTCAGTGTAGTACTCTTGAACAGCCATAGAGATTTACGTGCCATTAAAGCCAACTTTGGCCAGCAAAATAGATGTAATAGTACTAGCGGTTCCAGAGCTCATCTCTTTGACGAGCCCAGTTGTTGACCGCTTCTCCTTACTCCTGTCCGTATTGGTATACACTATTCGCTGGGTGCGAAGTGCATAGTGGGGGTATTAAAAACGACGCCAGCGTCTGCTGCGGACAAATTGTGCAAAAAAGGTGGCCAGATGTCACGCACCCATTCGCTGGGTGCGAAGTGCATAATGGGGGTATTAAAAACGACGCCAGCGTCCGCTGCGGACAAATTGTGCAAAAAAGGTGGCCAGATGTCACGCACCCAGCGAATACAGTCAGTCCTTGCTTGAAGCTATTATTAACAGGAAATTTTCCCGGGGTCATCGAGTCTGGACCTACTGCGACTTGAAACTAGTCGTGGGTTAATATCTTGATCTCTGTGCCGTTGGTTCCCATCTGGGCTCTATACTTCGCGTATCGTTAGAGACGTTATTTTGAGTAAGTGCCTCGTGGTCCTTCGTTCAACTTCTTGGTAGGTGAGCCAACCTTGTGTCTTGTGTCAGTGTAACTCACAGTCGATTATCAGTAGGTAGGGATAGTGGGAATCTCGTTAATCAATTCGTGCGCGTCACTAATTAGATGACGAGGAATTCCGCTCAAAATTATCTGAAGAATTGTGTAAACTACGCCAAAAGCAAAAATGTCGATAGTAAGGATTGATATAAACCTCGTCAATCTGGCAGGTAGCAAAAAGAAGAAATTGTAAACTACACGCTAAAAGAAATAAGGTCGACAGTAATCCAACATGTAAACTTCGCCAATTTTGGTACGGTATTATTATAATAAGCTTACTACATACAGGATTTAATTAAGGACTGACAATTTTTAATGCGTAATAAAAAAATTAAATATTTAAAATCAAATTTATGCATGGTTGTTATAATATAAACCGGTATCTCGCTATATCAAGTACTCGTTATAAGCGGATTCTACTGTATGATGTAATTTTGAAAATCTATTTTAGCTAAATAATGATATAGAAAAGTTGAACAATTTATTTACCGATTGATTTAAAATAATCGTTATTATTATGAGTGCCATCATAGGCATATTTCCCCTATTTAATCTTTACTTTATCCATACATGCTACTTTTATTGTACGGTATTTCTAGCATTGAAATTTGTTGATTTTGTAAAAAGTTATTTGCAGATTTTCAAGCGCGAATCGGTTCGAGGGGGAGGGAAGTAATTGATTTACCATGAGCGGAAAGTTCAGAGAATAATTGCGCCGCATGTGAAAATGGTGAATTTTTTATGGTCTAATACTAATTACTTTAAATTAAAGGTATACAGACACAGTTAGGGGATAATTACCATCATTATTTCCTCTAGGGGATTATAGGCTATTATTAATAATTTAAAAAATTGAAATTCGGTGGTCTATGGGAAATTAAAAAAAAAATAAAAACTGACGTTTCTTTGCTGTAGAAACAGCTGATGAGCTTAAACCGGCTAAATCGTAAAATTACATAAATTTTTGTAGAATATACAAATCAATAATATTCTTTTTTATTAAATCCGCTATTGGATATTGTTTGAAAATTTAATTAATACCCACCAAGTATTTTTTTAGCAAACACCGAAAACAAGCAAATTCAAAACTATCAAAAGTTAACGGTTTTATTTTTGGGATTTGAAAAGTGGGAAAATAATATTTTGTTTACATTACGAAAAGTTTCAATTTAAACGTTATCTGTCGACGAATGAGTCAAATGACAATAAAAATAATGTTGTTTTGTGTACAATTATTTTTTTGCCGATTTTATTGTAAAACGAATTTGTTGTAAGCATGCGCCAACCGTTTCGCGTAGTCGGTGCCGCCCTCTAAAACTAAATAAATACGTTAGTATTTTAAACCACCTAGAAAATTATGTTAATTTTAATTATTCAAAAGTAGCTAATTAATTAAACGCCGTGTTGAGACGGCAAATTAGATAAAAAGTTGGGGCACGTAATTGTCGAGCTTAAATGTTTTTAGTGTAAGTGGGGACGTTGTCTCTTTGGCGGGCTTCGTGTAAACAGTTGCGTTAATGGCCGCAATGTTAATGATATTGGATGGACGTATGTGTTAGGAGAGGCGTCTTTACAAGGTAAAAACTGTGTACAAAATATACCTGCCTAAAATTCTAGATAATCCAATTTATCTCGAAACGAGGGAGTATTTTTATACATTTTTGTAGTGTAGAAATTAACGACGATGTTGGTATAAACGGGAACCTTCCTTCTTGTTTGTGTTGACATTAAAACGAATAGATATTTCTTAACGTTCTTCCTTGTTTTTCCTGCAATGCGTGACGTTAATACTCTTGGTTTTTATAATTTAGATGTATACATTGATGGTAAATTTTGCAGTAAAAATGACGTCCATGCTCAATTCGGTGTCTGAACAAATTGGTGGTAATGCAAGAAAGAGGAAGACGATTGTCGACGCTGAAAACGAAACTGAACAATCGGCCGTTCCTGATTCTACAACTGTAGAAAAGGAGAGGGTCGATTTTAGTCCGGGACAAGATGTTCTGCTTAAACATAAAGATGGCTGTTATTACTTGGGAACCGTTGTTGCTGTCGATAGTATTAGAGAACAATACTTAGTTAAATTTGGAGACAACACTCAAAGTTGGTCGGGCATTAAAAATTTACAAAAACCCAAACCAAAACAAGAAGATCTCTTGCTTTGTGTTGTATGCAAGAAGTCTTCATCTAAAGATAGCCTTGAGATTGTTGTATGTGATACTTGCAGTCGAGGATATCATCAGCATTGCCACAGTCCTATAATACCAAATGATTGTCAGAAAGATGGTGAGCATTTTCCATATTTTATACAAAGCCCTCCTCTTAATAATCATGGGATACCTACATTTAATTGCTTCTATTATTTCACACTTAAACAAAACTTTTCATTTCATTAGGAAACTTATGGATGTGTAAAAGATGTTGGAAGTTAGAACCATTGAGACATAAAAAAAATGCAGAAATCAAAAGCGCCAAGCGAGAACTTGTTCGTAAAAACTACCAAAGCTGCACAATAAATTCATCTGTATCGACAGTTCCTCGTTCCTTTCCTTATAATGTAAGCAGTCGAACTTTTTAATAAAATATTTTCTTTTCATTTGCTGTGTTTGCTTCCAGATTGATGCGTTGTCTTGGGATGAATATCGCAGGGTTAATATAGAAAAAATTTACTGTTATTGTGGTGGGCATGGGGAATGGTACACTCAAATGCTTCAGTGTAGTAGATGTAAGCAGTGGTTTCATGAAAAGTGTGTGACTTGCTTACGTTTTCCATTGTATTGTGGAGATAGGTAAGAATTCTATTTTATTTCAATTTTGGGGAACTGAAATTAGGCCCTGTGAACTAATCATAAAATTACAGTAATCCAGACAAGTTTTTGAACTCAAAGAAAATTTTAAAAACCTCATAAAATTTCTGTAGCTGTAGTATGAAACAAATTCATTAAAATTGATAAAAATGTTCTATTTTATTTCATAAAAATTATCAAATTTAAATTTTCACAATTGTTTGTTTTGGAGTGACAAGATTTTTTTTAATAGGAACCCTTCATTTTTTTTGCATGTTTTCTTAATTATATTAAATATAACATACATTTTTTTCGTTTTCTATAAATTCTTCTAAACATTTTTGATGAATTCTTGGCTAATTCTGCTAATTTCCTTTCATTATTTAAATGCAGTGTACAAATTCTTATATTGGAAACAGATTTTGTTCTGTATGGATAATTTGTAATGCATGAAAAAGGTCTATTATAAATTATAATTCGAAATGAGATTTTTTGGTCGTATAAATTTTAAAAAAGATATTAAAAGAAGCTTTTTTTTTAATATTGGTCAATATCTATGAAACGAAGGGTAATATTATTTCAGAATAATTTGCAATTGATAAAACAAAACTTATTGACCAATAACATTGAAGTTTTCGACTATAACAATGCATACTTGAATAATTAATTTAGTTTTTCCTGTCTAAAAAATATTTTAAATGAGGGTTACGCCAATTATTGGCCTTTCAAGTGTCGAATTATTAAAGTAGCTGTAACAAACTTAACATTTTTTCAATATTTTCACTACTAAGGTTTTGTCTTTTCTCAGTTATAATGTTTTTTTAAAATTAATTTTAATATAAATCAGATCAGATTTTAAGTAGAATTTTTAAAGAAATCTTTTGGTTTTATAATAATTTATTGATTTCACCATTGGTATCCAATTTCATAATAATCAAGACCAGTGCTTTCCAAACTTGATGTTATTACGCCTCCCCCTTGAAAAAAAATCCCCTCTTTATTTTATAAAATTATACACTCATTTTTAAATAGTAAAAATGCATTAATAAATTGCTGCATTAGCTACTAATTGTAGTGTTTGCGGGTTTAATGGTAATACATTTACATAGTTTCATGATTTTTACTATTTACCCCTTTAAAACTACCCCCTTTTTGTTAAGAATTTTTTTAGTATTTTGGCAGTGTTCACAAATTCAATATTAATATATTTACCATATTTTAAACACAATTTTTATTGCTGACCTTCCCTCAAAAATCACCCCTTTGCGATTAGAATTTTTCCACTATTTTTGCGATATTCACAGATTTAACATTAATAAATTTACATAGTTTCAAAAATTCCAGTCAAAATGTTACAATTTGAAATTTGAACCCCCTTAAAACTACCACATTTCCGCTTAGAAATTATTTTACTATATTATGTAGTATTCGCAAGTTTAATAATTATAATTAATAAAAAAGAAATAAAAATATATTTACCAAGTTATTTTTTAAATTTCAAACAAAATTGCTATTGTTTTACAACCTCACCCTCAAATATCACTCTTTTCCACTTAAAATTTTTTCACTATTTTTGCAGCGTTTCAAGTATGTAATATTTATAAAGTTTCAAAAATTTTAATTAAAATTTTATAGCTTTTTTTTTTTACTATTTTTGCAGTGTTGACAAGTTTGAAGTCCGATTTATACTCAACATTTTAACATTTATCACTTATCATTTAACATTTAGGAAATTAACCAATTCAATTATTATGTATAGCCCTATATTTTAACTGTTATGTATCTAATCATTGGTTAATTCTTTTAAATGTTGCCTAAGAAAAGATGGACTGATCAAGGGTGACGTAACGGGTCAATAAAAACCTAAAACGTGCAGCAGAAGAAGAACAATGTTAAATGATAAGTGTTAAAATGTTGAGTATAAACCGACCATAACAGTAATAAACTTACAAAAATTTTATTATTTTACCCCCTCCCCTCCCCAAAAAGCACCCCTTTCAGCTTAAGATGTTTTTAAAACTATTTTTGCACTGTTCATAAGTGCAACAGTTTACCAAATTTTTAAAATTTTAAACAAAAATTTTGCTGTTTTACTCCATTCAAAAATCACCATTAGCTCAGTGGTTTCCAAATGTTTTAATCTTGGCGCTTTCTCCCTTTATTTTATCATAAGTTTAGAAATCGCTGACCTAGGCAAAGATAAATGTACAAATACTGAAATTTTAATGGTATCAACATTTTCACAATTAAAAGTTGCTGCACTTAACCATGTCCTCAACGTGTTAAAATTGGCTCGGGGGGAGGTGGAATATTTGGTAGCACAAACATTTTATTTAACAATGTTCTCATCGAATTTTCATTTACCAATTTTTTACATTACCTACAAACATTATGAAACCGTTTGGTAAAGTCGTCAAAAGTTTAGAATTTTTGGAAATCCCCCCCGCCTCCTCATAAACTCTATCGTTTATGGTTTTGTATTTAGGGTGGTCAGAATAGGAGTGGATCAAGTCCATAAAAAATGATTTCTGTGAGTTATCAAAGTTTGATTCAGTAAAACATTGAAATGCGATATTATTCCATCCACATCCACAGCTATAATGTCCATAGTCGGATATAAAGCCACCAACATATTTTAATGGGGGGTTGTTAGCCATAACTCGCCACGGTGGCCAACCGGGTTGGCGAGTGTAGTCCACAGATCGATTTTGGACTTTCTAGATCACAGCACATCCGACGCAATCAGGATTAGACCCGCGGTTTCCCGCTCTCTAGTCTATCCGTGTTTGATTTATTCCAGACGGCTGGTATATTATTGGCAATAAAAAATGTAAACAAGCTAACATAATAAACCAAAATGAAGAAAATGTGTCTTGATCTACTTTTGCACTGTAGTAAGTTATGCACTAGGTCGTTTAGGAACAGTAACTCTAAAAATCACAAAAATTGACTTGATGCACTCCTGTTCTGACCACCTCATTTATAAGTCATAACATTTTTAGGACTCCTGAAATCCTGGATGAAATTCGTCGCTGGCTCTTTGTCTAATAATATAATGCAAAATTTACCAAATAAAGTAGACTGTCCACGCAGAACTGCCGATATAATATTATAGTTAAAGTAAAAAAAAGGTTTTCAAAATTCTAAAATAAGTTGTAAAAATTTAAAAATAGGTAGCATTCAGCAAATTGTTTAAAAAAGGTAAAAACAAATACAGGGCTCATCTGATATATTTTTCCGTTAAACCAAATTTATTTGTACAGTTGTAATCACGAATAATGAAGCTTACGTCACAACCATCTGAATTAAGTACAGACAACCTTTTTTTTTAAAATTGTAGTAACATAAGTGAAACAAAGACACGCTATATTAAATTATTCTTAAATGTCTGATTTTAGAAATCTTTTACGTCGAAAATTATCTGACACCCAACGTATGAGATAGAAAGAGATAGATACAATAGTTCTTAGCGTGCATAATAATTTTAATGAAAGTAGTTTTTATAGTGACTGTTGCTTTAATTTTTTAACAAATTAGTTTGATTTTAGGTTATATTTCCATTTCATTAGAGCAGGGTTTCTTAATTTTTTTGATTTCCCAAACCGTTTTCGGTATGAATTTGACCGTGGACCCACTTATTTCATAAAAGTCATAAATATTGTTCAAAATAAAATTTTAAGCTTATTAATTATTAAATTTTATGATTTAAATTTATGATATCAAACACTTATGTGACTCACAATTTTCGTCTTATTTCATACAAATGCCGTTTATGACGAAGCTTCATTATTCGTGCAAACAACTGTATAATAAAATATGAATGGCAGCGTAAATAAGAAGTGGTAAAATACTAAAAAAAATTTGCCATTTATCTAACTAATTTTGATCAATTTTTTCATTTTTTGCTGGTTAGATACGACTGAAGATCGACAAGAATCGTGAAACAACTTGTATCGTATTACTTTTCTATATTCTACAATAATTTTACTATATTTTTCAATTTTTTTTTAAAAACACCAACATTTTTAAATCTCCGTATTTGCAATTTTTTCATATTTTCTGTTTTCTTAAGCTTTTAAGTTCAAAAATTATAATGCAGAAAAGTCTCTGTTAATCCAATTTTTCACTTTTTATATATTTTTTATTTGTACTTTTGGCGTCCAAAAGGACGGCACTTGAACCATGGGTATGCCATTAAATATTATAATCCTAAAAGCTCAATACTTCAAGCAACATTAGTGTAAAACTTCTATACAAAAGTTAAAATTTTTTAAATTGATTTACTTATTTCCTTTAAGGTTTTTCTAAAAATTTGTTTGTTAAATTTGAAGTGAAATGCTTCTGTATGATCTGATATCACTCATATCTCCCCTCATCCATATTTGTTCAGATTAAGCTTACAATGAGGCTTACAATTAGGTAGTTGGGCGCAATTATTTAGCAACCACTTTTATATACAGGCTAAATTATTAATAATACGAAATTCTTATACCTTCGACCTTAGACCATATAAATTTATATTGAAGAATATTTTATTAAGAAAATCATAATCTTGATACTTCAAAGGATATTTGTTAAACAAAATCTGAATATAATCCAGAAAATTTCGTTTAGTATCTCACCTCAAATAACTATTAAGTTTTTTCAAGACCAGTCAATTCCATTTACTTTTTACTTATTCAAAAATAAAACTCAAAGCAATTTGTGGTACTCATTTATTTTTAAGAAAAAGAAATTGATTTATTTAACACTCTTAAAAAAATATTTTGTATTTTCAATTCCTTCCTTCTCAATCCTTTTACCCTAAAGGGGGTGTGGTGAGCCTTTTAACAAAGGCTTCTCATGTCAGATTACACCCCGGTGGTTTGCCATTGCCTGCCGAGGGGAGAGACGGCCAGAATAAAGTTCTTACTTTACTGGGATTCGATCCGAGTATTTAGCGTTCATAGTCAATTCTCGTGACCGCCAAGCTCCGACCGCCTTTTCAATTATTGACCAGAAAATAAAATTGTTTTGTTTAATTTACTTCTTAATTTATTTGAATGTTTGTTCATGCATTTTTTACCTTGATGTTATAATCTAATTTTACAATAATTAAAAGTAACAATTTTAATTAAATTTATAATATGAATATTGTCCACAACCTGGTCATACAATGTGTTCTTTGTAATCGTTGAAAATTGTACCACAAACACTGGAATTTTTCCCCAGATTTGGGAAATTTCGATATTATTTGGAGACTGGGGAAAAACTTTTTTAAAACTACCTAAATCTGGGGAAAATTGGAAACAAAAATATCAAAAAGAAAATATATTTAAAAAAATAATTTCGAAAACGAAAGTAACAATTTCAAGAAATCCAGAAAAAGAAAAATTAACTGAAATTTATTGTGGAGTACCTTAATATAATGGTTGAAAAACCATCCATACCTGGAGAGTTCTGGAATATCCCCGGCCGCAAATAATCAACAAGACGACTTTTCAAGAATCAAATTCACATTTTTTTGGTGCATCCTTAGACTCTCTGTCTACGTCCATATCTTCTTATTTTATACAAACTACCCTATGATAAAGCACTGGCGTTACAAGTTTGCTTGGCGCCGGTGTGCCAGAGCCGGTACCGCGGCTCCTGGCGCGAAAATTTTTTATCTCTTACTATCTCGTACTCTCCAAGTCTTAAGGCGCGTTCTCATGATTCAAGTTTAGTTGATCGATTATAGTTGATCAACAACAGTGGAATATGACTTGAATGGGTTTTTATTCACACATGTCAATAAAAATACTGATTCAATTCATGACAGTTTCAATTTAATTTAGTTGAAAATGGCGTCGAAAGCAATTTTAAATTTGAAAATTTCAGTTGAAAACAAAATCTTTGTTGTTGAACGAATGTTCAACTAATGTCCACCCGTGTCAAGCTTGAAAGCGATTGCCAAGCGACTCATCACTTGAACGATAAAGTTTGACTGGGTCAAACTTTTGTTGATCAACTAAAAAGTTGTTTAACTGTATTGAAACGGAGGTTCTCACTACAGATTTCATTCAACATTTGTTGATCAACTACAATCGTTCAATTAAACTTGAATAGGCTCAGTTACCAATTCTATCTGTATCTCTATTCATAGTCGATCCAGTTTACATCTTGTTCTCAATTTGTTTATAATTGGAAACAATTTTATTTTGTTCTAATTAAAGTTTGGGGTCTGCAGAAATCTTGCTCTAGAATTTAGAATGAAGTTGCCCTCGGCGGTTTTCATCAAGCTTGCCTTAACATAACGTATAGCTGAGTACCGCGGCTTGATCTTACATCTTCTTCATCGAACTGGTACCTTATCCTTAACGGAATCTTGGCGTTAGAAAATTAGGGGGGAGGAGGGGAATTTGCACCTCGTATCTTGTCGTCCTTCTATGATTCTGTCTAATAGTCTTGTCCTGTATATTTTTTTCTCTCTTCTTATTGTATGTTATCTGGGGTTCTCATCTTGGAGGTTTTTCATTGATTGTCATTAGTTGTAGTCTGGAAAAGGGAGGGGGGAGGAGAATAGTTATGTCGGGGGTGCATTTATTTGTCAAAATTATTGCTGTAGGTACAATCAAAATACTCCGTAATTGGGTTAGGTTAGGTTAGGACATCGTTTCTCAACCTTTTTTGTGTCGCGATCCACTAAATAGCAAAAAAGCTCACGACCTCCTCAGGAGCAGGAAAGATCTTTTTTACCCTTTAACCCTTAAAGGTGCGATTTGAAAGACTGTTCCAAAACTTCATTTACAGCTCAAAATTGGTTATAGAATATAGATACAGTGATGAATGAGAAGAATTGAATGAAGAGGAGAATTTTCCGAAGGTCATGTTATAATTTTGAATTGGTTTTGATCACGGGTTAACATTTTAATGTTAATTAGCGATTTTGTATTAAAAACACATGTTTAATTGAAATTTAAAATATGTTATGACACAGTTAAAATTGTTTTCATTTGAAGTACTTCAAGTGCTGTAAATGAAGTTTTGTTTTGACCATAATTTGAATGATTTCAAAAGACGCGCCTTTTGAAACCAATGACATTTTTCTTTCATTCTTTCCAACTAATGAAAAAACTTTTTTAAAAACTTAGAAATCTTGGTAAGTTGAGGAAATTTAAATTTTGTGTAAAATTTGATACTGAATCCGTTAGTTACATATTTAGTACACAGCCTTTATAATAATTTTCATACAATTCTCTTGACTTGAAATTAAACTTGAAGAGCAAAGTTTAAAAATTCTGTAATTTACTTAAATATTTTTATATTTTGTATTATTTTTTTGGTTTATATTCGGTACGTATTTTGTTTTTTACTTACATAAATTTTTGTTACATAAAAATTTGTTTTTTTTTAATTGGGACATTCGGAGTTTTGTAAAATCTGGATTTAGAATACAAATGTTTTGTTTCTTATTTTCTTCAAGTTTTATAAGAATTAACTAAACTAAAGAATTTATTGTATTTTTAAGGTTTTACGTATTTGTGTGCTCAATATGCAATGAGGGCGTCGAATTTTTACGACGTTTGGAATTAAATTGGGTGGAATTGGTTCATCTGATGTTATTTAATTTGACTGCTTACAATGTTATGAAGTATTACGATTTAGATAGTGTAATTATACCATATATTAACGACAACTGGCACGCACTGCAGCTTCCACCAAAGGTAAGTTTTGTTTTTGTGCATTGGGACAAATAAGTAAGACATGGAGATTTTGTTGCAGATATACAATATTTCAACTTATGATAGAAGGAAGAATATTCTTTCTGTCTTGACAAATAATCGCAACCGTTTTAAATGCGGACGCGAAATTAAAAAAAGAACTGCAATTTGGGGTTTGAGAGTACGTTTACCACCACCGGCTCCTTGCATTCATGTGCCGCTGTTAGGACCAATCAACGAGGAACAGTTGACACAAATCTGTCAGACTAGTCGAAAAATACGTTTTCTGCCCCTAGAAAAGACTGAAAATAGTAATAGCACTGATATGATAATACAGGTGGATAATCATATGCTAAATTTAATGATGGGTACAGCATATCTCGAAAACGTTCAGTCCGAATCTGAATCTCCTTGTTCTAGCCCAGAAGTGGATCGAGAAAATCTTAGTGTTAATTGTAAATACGATATGTACAAAAATGAATTTCGTGGCGCTGGCTGTGTTAAAAAAAGTGTACCTTTTCCTAAACTTAGTTTGCAACGTAAAAAACGAACTTTAAATCTCAATAGTCGGGAGCGTGACAAAATTACTAAAAAGCAAAAACAGAAACAGAAAGGCGGAAAAATCGCGACAAACAAAAAGGGCGCAGAAGGCAGAGGAACTAAACGATCGAGTTTGGATTCCAAAGCCAATAAAAATACCGAATCCTTACCCTTAACACCACCCACTTCGGTTTCTGCTCCACCCACGCCACCCGCTTCAAGTACCTCAACGTCGGGTACAGACTTGGCAATGGACTTCTGCGAATCGTCGAATATGTTTACAGATTCGTCCAAAATTAAATTAACCAAATCAAATTTAACAAAAAATAATTTATCTTCGCGTTTGGAAACCAATTCAGTCGAATTAAACACCCCTTGTGATACATCTGGGGACGAAACTTCCTCGAAAAGCACTCTTGATTTAATCATTCCTCCACCAAAAGATTTTAAAGGGAAAAACAATCCGTTTTTGACGCTTTTGAGAGGAAATGAGAGCACTAAAAAGCGCCGTAGAAAAAATATAACTCTACCATTGCCATTAACTGCTGTAATACCGGGTACTCCGTTAATTAGGCCAACAAAACGGCAATTGAGTGAAAAGGACATTTGCATAGGACCGAACGGAGAGGTGAAGCGTCGTCGATTACGACGTGGACGTCCGGCTCACGTTTGTCCACCCACTGCCAGTAAGACTGCCACAGTTGTTCCTGCCAGACCTGGCGCAGGCGAATGGGGTCAAAGGACCATGCGCTCGAGTCTGTCTCAAACGTCTCCCAACAATAATCAAATTGGTAATTGCGTCAATTATGCACTGAACGGGAGACGGTTAAGGCAGCGTCAAGAAAAAACTCAAGAGAAGGAAAAAACAATATCGAATCCGCCAACCCCTAAACATAGTCCAGTTAAACAAGAACCTGAAATAGACTTGGACGATTTGAAAAGTTCTGTAAATAGTTACTTTGGGGCGGCGAATCGTATTGCAACGGGAGAAAAATTCACAGTACGTGCAAAGCGCGTTAATCCAACAGGGAAATTACAATATTTAATAGAGTGGCCGGGAGCAAATCCAGGAATGACTTGATGGTCGGTATTTTTTATTATTTACAAAATTGTTGTAAGTCCGTTATTCCAATTGTGTGTTCATGTAATGCCATTTGTGATTTTGTATGGGCACGATTAGTTCTTAAACGATAAAATAACTACCAATTATATTTGGTTAGCTTTTTATCTAGCAAAAAAATTATTCTACAAGAAATAAGACAAACTGTAAAGCATTGTGCAAAATGTGATTTTGCATTTATGTATAATTTCTTATAAGAATTTTATAGGTAATATATACATGCAGGCTTATTATGTAAGTAAATACAAATTCTCTACAATTTGTTTCCACTTACAGAATATGCCTGTTAATTAATTTTTAAATTTATGCACGTTGTTTTAAAATGTAAATATGGTTTGTATTTTTTTATTATGTACAAAAATGAATTATTTTTTCAAGTGTTCTAAAATTCTATACAACTCAATCTATACATCATGGCTCTATTAATTATTATCATTTAATTGTTATTTTAATGACACTTTAATTTTTTTGTTATAATTATTATTGAAATCTAGATTTTGGAATATTTTATGGTTATCAAGCACGAATAATAATTTTATATAATTATGGCCATTAATTATTTATCATGTAGTTTTATTTAATTATTTGTCTGTGTAATCTGTAAAATATCAAACATTGAAACTGCCAAATATATCTTTTACACTGCCATTGTTAAATTTATTTATTTAGAATTTTTCTGTTGCACTCGAGTTTGTTGTACTTTTTTATGACTAAGCTACGTGAGCATTTCTTAAAAACATTTTCGTTTTAAGTATTATGTACCAGGTGATTTTTAAGTATACAATGTATAAATTAATTGTATTCTCATGCAAATAAATTTGTAAAAGTATTCTCATTATGGTTTTAAATGCATCGTTTTGTGTCATCTGTTGTAGCCAGGGTCTTAAAACAATTCTTCGAAAAACTTATCAACAGGTGGTAGTGATTAATGATCACGGTTAAAATAAGTGGTTATACATGATTCTATTGGCTAATTTCTTAAATGTTAAATTTGTGTTAAAAAGTCATAAGATTATAAGTCGATTTTCACTTATTTGCAATCATAGAGGGTGAAATTTTATCTTTAATTCTTATTTATCTTTTTAATAAAGTCCCCGTGAATATGGGGGACTTTCTAAATGATAAATGAAATGAATATAATTGAGGGTTTACTGTCAATTAAAAGGACTGATTAATGAGTGTGGTCACCTTATAAAATCACTTGGTATATTTTTATTAATTCTCAACTATATCATAACTATATGTTGTTTTGCCACCTATGGTAGTGATGCAGATTGAGCCATTTACTGCAGCCTGCTTACTAATATGAAAAAGAAGAAATTACTTATTGTGTCACATCTTAGGATCTCAGCGTGAGGTAGGTATTGGCGAACTTAAAAAAAAACTTTCGCCGCATACAAAAACGTATTTGAGTCCATCTGTGGACGTATGTAAGGTGGAGGTGGATTATGGGTTTAGAGGAGTACTTTCAACGATTTAAAATAGAAGGGAAGTTCTACATGCAATTCCTTGGTTTGTATAAGATATTGCCGCGTGTAATTTGGGCCCTAAGCATTTGGACTTAAGGGTTCCTACACTGGTACCTTAAAACGAGTTCCAGGGGTTTATTAATTGATGTGAATAAATAAAAATCGCATTCCACTTAACAATACCCATTTACTAATAATAAATATATACAAAAGTAAGAGATTACTACACTTACCCAAAAGCACCAAACGGCTGGGATTAACACTCGACCGTTCGATCACAATAATCAAACACTACTAACTACGTCTGTGCCTCAAAAGTGCTGATGTATAAACCCCTCAAGTAATCGTCTTGCAAGTCGTCCATAAGCAATTTATTAAGGAACGTGCTTAAATGTAAATATGAAAACATAGACGCTTGCAAGTTCGAATAACTCAGGAGTCCATACCTCGACACTTGATCCGTTCCATCCGGTCATAGTGCGCTTTTACGGTCGGGGTATAATTACGTTGATTTGATAAATTTGTATTCGCGACATGCCCTCCTTCCGTAAAAGCGACTGACCCAAGTCGAATAAAACAGTAACAGATTAAAACTAACGAAAAAACAAAAAGAAATAGTATTAATATTTAAATATATAAACGTTTCCCACTTACTACTAAAATTGTTTCTATTACTAAATTTAATTGCACGTAAATATTTTTGTTTGGTTAGTGTCTCTTTTCACATAAGGTATTTTTTGCTCATTTAAACTATTGTCCTTATAATATGTTCTATGTAAAGTTTATAAGGGATTATAGTTTTAAATGTTCCATCACTTTCGTCTTTTATTTCACTATATATTTACTTTGTCTTAGTGGGTATTTCACATATTTTTTTTTAAATTGCTCGAGTTCACTTTATATTAATTTAGTTCATCATTCTGTTCCATGGTTTCCGTCACATATATTTTTAGTATTACTTTGATACCTTATTTAATCCTATTAGCAAACATAACGTCATTTGTAAAGGGGTAGTGTCTTACAATTGCTTTTTAATGGTAAAAAATTAAATTGAACACGATTAAAAACTTTTCACAATGAGAATTCAAACATTTACTATAATACAGATATTTTTCTAAACATGATTTTCTTCTTTTGTGTAGCCATTTGGTCTTTTATGCTTTATGCTTTTTTTTTTTTTTTTTTTTTTTTTTTTGCATAATATGTTTTTCAATTAACATTAAAGCGCACTAATTTAAGCTTAACACGCCGTGTCGTCAGTAATGCAATTGTTATTATTTTGGCTTACAGTATTTATTGATCTTTAAAAATCATTTGTTTGAATTATCAATTCTGGTTGATTTGTATGTATTTTTTTTTTTGTTTGTTATCCTCAAGGTGAACTTTGAGATTTTTTTTTTTTTTTTCTTACGCGAATCAAAATTGCAATTATAAGGCATCCACTACAATGATTTATCTCATTATTATAATATTCTGGATTAAAAAATCCTGACAACATTTTTAGTTGAACATTATTTTGATTCGTTTAATTTACATTCTTTTTATTATTTAACACAGTGTACTAGAATTAATTTATTTTTCAATTTGAATTTGCCGTTTAAATTTCTCCCTCTTTTCTATATTGAATTTTCATCATTGCCTTTCTATTTAAATTATCTCCCTCGCGTGCAACATATTTTTTCCGAAATATGCATTTTCTTTTTATTTCTAGCGCCTTTATTTACTTTTGATACCTTCGAATTATTCGCCACATATTTTTTCCCATATTTGAATTGTATCTAATAATGCATTTAATTATATTATTACCCTCGCGTGCCCCATATTTTTTCACATATGCATTTTCATTAAATTGAGCTTCGTCTTTACTTTTTGCTCTTTAATTATTTCCCTTTTAAATTTTTAAGCTTGGAGTTCTAGATATGCAACTAAGTGATGACGAGGTTTGTACGTACGGTGTCATTGACTTAATTGCATAAATTTACCTCATTACTTATTGTATTACATGTTTTGATAAGTTTGGATAAGGAACGGATCCTTTTTTCTGATGTTAATTTATTTTGAGCTCAATAGGTATTAAATTCCTTACCCAAAATTCTCGCCACATTTTATTTAGTCGACTATATTTTACAATTTTCCATAATATAATTATTTTGTATGCGCACTTTATATCTATTTTCATTTTCGCGTGTTTTCTTCTTTCACTTATTTTTTGATGACGCTTATTATTTAATATTCACTACCGGATTTTAATTTATATTTAAATTCTTATTTAGTTTCTTATACCCGGTTTGTTTCACACTATTATTTTTCGGCTAGTTTATTTTTTGTTTAATTTAAACTCGTACGATGGATTATTTAGAAGTACACTTGTTGAGAATTTAATTTTTTATGTTGCGTAGTCCATTTGAAATGTTGCTGTCGGCCTTATTGTTTAGTTGTTAATTGAAATTTTCACTTGACCATGGTACTTGGTTTCTTGCGGAATCCCCAACTGTATTAATGTTTTTGGTAGTAAAGGTTTGCTGATTGGTCCTTTTCATTATTTTCTGTTGAAAGGTCCTCGGGGTTGGTTGGATGGTTACCTAAAGCCTCAGTGGTATCCAGTGGTTATTAACGTTATTTTTTGATGTTGCGATTTTAAATTTGGCAAGAAGGATTTTTCTTTTTGAAGGTAGGATATTATTTTGATAAGAAATCTTTGTTGAGAATATTGTAGGATAATATTTGGATAAGTAATTTTTGTTGAAAATTTTGTTTTGAAGAGGAAAAAAATTTAGGATATTTTTTGAGGTTATTTTAGGTTTGAATTGAAAGTATTATTAAAGTTGTTGCTCCATGGAATGATTGATTCCGTCCAAAGGGCTCCGGCTGACAATTTGATATCTCGGGTCCAAGTGAAATTAGTAGCGGCTTCCTTTCTTCCCCAAAAATGTGGTTCTTTATAAAACTAGCGTGATAAAACTTAATATTAATTAGTTTGCTAATTATTACTTTTAAAAAAATTTTCCCTTTAAAAATTCTTCTTAAATTATGTTGTTAAAGTTTATTTTTATTTCCTTAAAAAACATCTTAACCTAATTAAATTTCCTGATTATTATTAAAGTGATTAAAATAATATTATGTAATGGGCATTGCTCGCTTCAATAAACAGAAAGATATTTGTAACTTAACGTTATTTTCCTTATTCATTAACTTATTAATCCTATAATTATTTGTATCAAGTAACATTGTTGTATTTACACGTTTAGGGCCGGTATTTCCATCTCCGAATAAAGTACCTAATAACTTTATTCGCCAAATAAGTGCTGTCATGCGTATTTCCATCCTCGAATAAGGTTATTTGGTGAATGAACTCCGTTATTTGTCAAATAACTTATTAGGAGCTTAGACCACCAAATAAGTCCTTATTTGACAAATAAACTCGCAAATCCGATTGTTTTAAGTAAATTTGTTAATAAAATCGTGATGGCTGCTAATTTTTCTGATAAAATTGATGAATTCTTGCAAATTGAAGAAATTGATGCAATTTACGATAGGCTAAGAGTGTTAACCTGCTAAGTCCACTTTTGGCAAAATCTGTTTTTTGATACCATTCAATAATACAATATTTGTTACATTATATGATAAAACAACTTACTTCAAATTTTTATTTTAAATCGTAAATTTTTTATGATACGTAATACTACCATTTCTAGAATGCTATGTTAACTGCTATAAATCCTGACAGATGATATGTGGTACGAGCAAGGCAAGATCACTTACAATTTTGCAACGACGCAGAATTTTGTCGCAGATTTCGCATATCAAAAGGAACTGCTTTAGAATTATTAGGATTTATCAAAAATCAAATTAAAAGTCGAACGACTTATACGGTCGACACACTGAAACTTCGTTAATTCTTGATCTTCGTTAACGATTCTTTTAGTCAGAATTCCACGAATCTGATACACATAATAAAAATACTCAAATTACCAGTTGTTGTATTATTTACTTAAGTATCATTTACGCCATTTTTTTATTTTTATTATTAAAATAATTGCGGATTTACAATTTATGAAAATGTTAATGAAGAATTGATGATCGTTAGTGGCAGTCTGTCTACGGTATTAGGTAATTTAATACAGTTGAAGTTCTAAACCATTCATATAATTTATTTTAGAAATAATGCCGTTTCTCCCTTAAATAAATTTCTGCTTACATTACGTTTCTATGCCACAGGCTCCTTGTACATAGTCATGGGTGATTTTGCAGGAGTGCATAAAACTACAGCAGGGAAAATTATTAAAGGTCACAGAAGCAATTGCACATTTAAGGGAAATATTTATAGCTTTACCTACAACTAGGGTTGCCATCTCTAAAATCTGGCAACCAGGACAAGAAGCGTGAAAACCCCGGACTTTGGAGGTTAGAACCCGGACATGCCAACAGTGTTTTTCTTTAAGTTGCTCAGTAAAATAAAAAATACTAACGTTCCAATATAGGTATGCAGCATATATGCCGATATAGTCATAATAATGATCAGGGCTCGGAAGTTATAGCACTAAAAAAGTGTACATTTAGCGCTTTAATATGCACTTAAAAACACCAAAATTAGCGCTATAAATAGCATTAAAAAAATAAAAAATATGCAAAATAAAATTGTCAACCAACAAAATTTCAAAAAATTTTAATAAAAATTAATAAAAATTTTGTTTATTTTTAACCCTATAGAGCACACGTGAAAAAATCCCACCAGTGAATACGTGAGGCTTGTCAGGCCCATACTTTAACAGGCCTTCTTTTTATAGTTTGAGAATTTTTCAAAAATTTTTTATATAGAAATCGATAATTGACATTTATAAACATAAAATATTTATTAATATTTGTGATAAAGTAACTACAAATTAATACAAATGGCATTATTACGTAACATGCACATGTACTAAGTGCACAAAAATGAAACAGCGTATGCCTGTCAAGCCTCACGTATGTTCTGTAGGGTTAAATGAATTTTAGATTTTTCTCAATTTAACAATTTTTATAGAATACATTGTATTATATAAAATAATATGATGGTAAGGATTTTATGAACTACTACACGTAGGTACTTGGTCCGGCTTTGGAACATTTCCGATTCTACCGATTCGAATCCGATTATACGATACGTCTGATATAATTTTAAAAATAAGCAAATTCTTGGAATATGTACATACCTATTATTTGAAAATCATAATACGTGTTAAAATAGTATTAGGTACATGTTTGTTTTCGTTGGCCTATTCGTATGCGGTCAAAAAAATTGTTTTCATTAACATTCTGCTTATTTCTTCAATTAATATGTAAAAATATGCCTGTAAATAGCACGTAAAACGCAAAAATAGCAAAATAGCATTAAAAACCTTAAATATGCAAAAATTAGCATTATAAAATTTCGTATACGGCATCAGGGAAGTGTGAAACAAATTTGTGTCTTACTTCGAGTATTCTAGGACTCTCCAGAAAAAATATGCATTTGCTAGAACTTCCGAGCCCTGATAATGATTAATGATAATTCTTGGGCTTGGTGCGAAAAGTGAGAGGGGACGGTATATCCAGCGAGTCGGTTCTTCGCGGCGCGGTACGTGGGGGCCCGGTGACTTGAAAACTTTTAAATCCGGACCACAAATAAAACCCCGCCCGGACGCCCTCTAAACTAGGACAAATCCGGGAAACCCAGACGAATGGCAACCCTACCTACAACCGAAGAAGAAGTACAAAAAACAAGACAAGGATTTTATAATATTGCAAAATTTCCTCGAGTTAAAATTATCACACAAAACAACGTGGTTATAGTTGTAAATCACAAAATTATCTAACAAAACATAGAAAAAGTACAAAACAACGTGGTTATAATTGAATATTCAGTATTCACTTTACACAAGTCGCTCTTAAAATCGTAATAATTATGTGCGCATCACCTTTACGTCGTAAGTTTGTGGTTTGTTCACAAAGAAAACTAGTTATTCGTCAAGTAAGAATTCGGCAAATAAAAAGTGAATGAAAGACGGCCATGTGCTATTTGACAAATAAAACCTCCCAATAAAGTTATTTGCCATTTAGTTATTAGGTACTTTATTCGGAGATGGAAATACCGGCCCTTAGTTTGTTTTTTTCTATAAATCAAGCGGTTTATTATTAATAAATTTCCTTTGTTAAGGCGTGGTACCTACTGTTTATTCTGGTTTCCACTCTTCATAATAGGGTAAAATTCGGGATACGTGAATTATTTCGCGTTTAGAATTAGGATGATTTGTTTTTGCTACTTCATAATTAACCTCAGAAACTTGATCCGTTATAAGATATGGTCCAAAATATTTTAGTAAAAGTTTTTCGCTGCGACCAATTTTGCGAATTGGAGTAAAAATTTTCACTTTGTCGCCGATTTTGAATTCTAAGTGCCTGTGTTTACTGTCATAACGAATTTTATCCTTTTGTTGTTTCGAGATGATGTTTTCTACTGCTAGACCTCTGGCATTGATTACTCGGTCGTGAATTTCTTGGACAGTAGGATTTTGTATGGTTACGTTCAAAGCAGCTTGTGTGGGTAGGACAGGTTCCCGTCCATGGACCAAGAAAAATGGAGAAAACTGGGTAGTCTCCTGTACAGAACTGTTATATGCGAATACACAATGACACAAGTATTCATCCCATGTTGTCTGTTCTTTATTTGTGAATATTGATATCATATCAACAAGAGTCTTGTTGAATCGCTCAGTGAGGCCATTGCTCTGTTGATGATATGCGCAAGTGTACTTGCTGTTTGTACCCATGAGGCGCAAAAGTTCCGTAATAACACCTGATAAAAAAACAGCTCCGCGATCACTTATTAAATTCTTTGGGGAACCGTGTCTACATATTATGTTTTCGAGTAAGAAACGAGCCACTTGGTTTATTTTTCCGCTAGTTAAAGCTCTTGCCTCTACATAACGCGTGGCGTAGCAAGTAGCTACGATTATCATTGTTTTTCCATTTTTGCTTCTTCGAAATGGACCTAGTAAATCTATTCCCATTTGTTCGAACGGTAATCCAACCGGAATTGGTTGTAAGAACCCTGCGGGCTTCGTGTTTTTCCTTCCCTTCCTATGTTGGCAATCTGGACATCCTTTTACAAACCTTTCAACATCCTTCTGTAGTCCCCGCCAATAATATCTACTCATAATTTTTTTTAACGTTTTTGTAATTCCTAAGTGCCCTGCAAGTGGTTCACTATGGTGGTTTTTCAAAATTTCCGAAATCATAGATTTAGGTATTACCAGTAAATTAGAATTCCCGGTTATGTTGCCATTTTGTTTGTACAATACTCCATCTATTAATTTAAAATTTTTTGCACGTTTCCTTGAGCCTATAGTGAGTTTAGGTCCTTGAGGGTTCTCCAGAGCGTTGATTATTTCGGTTATGTCAGGGTCCTTTTTCTGTTCTTTTTCTAAGTTTTTGGCTTCTGTCAAAAAGGTGGGTATTTCTATTGCTGCTACTTCATCATTCAGAGTTCCCAAAGTTGTGGGATTTCTGGAGAGAAAATCAGCATCTTGATGGTGTTTTCCGCTTTTGTACAAAATTTGATAATCAAATTCAGCCAATTTAATCGACCATCTTGCAAGTTTACCACTTAAAGACTTAGATTCAGCCAAATAACAAAGTCCGTGATGGTCCGTAATTATCCGAACAGGCTTTCCATAAACTAGATGTCTAAAATATGATAAGCTCCATATGACTGCTAAGCATTCTAATTCTGTGATGGCGTAATTTTTTTCTGCTTTTGTCAATGACCGACTTCCGTAGGCCACGGGATGCATTTGATCATCCTTGCCTGCCTGTAATAATATGGCACCCAATCCTTGAGTACTAGCATCAGTTCTTAATTCACAGCCTTGCGTGGGATCAAAATGCCTTAATAGTGGAGCTTCGGTTAGCTTCTTTTTTAAAAATTCAAAAGATTCCTGTTGATTTTTTGTCCATTGAAATCCATTTTTTGTGGTTGCCTCGTAGAGCGGTCTTGCAATTATGGAAAAATTGGGTATAAACTTCCTATAATAATTACATAGCCCTAGAAAGCTTTGCGTGGTTTTAACGTTACTTGGTATTCCAAAGTCTCTTATAGCAGTTAATTTACTTTCATCGGGTAATATGCCCTCTTCGTTAATGATGTGACCCAATACTTTAATTTCTCTTTCCGCGTAAAAACACTTTTTCGGTTTAAGTGTAAGGTTTGCATTTCTTAGCCTTTGAAATACTTTTCCCAATATTTTTAAATGTTCGTCAAAAGTGGACGAAAACACGAAAATATCGTCCAGGTAAATCATCACCTCTCTCCACTTCATACCTTGAAATATTCGATCTGCGAGGTCTTGGCACGTACCAGGTGCGTTGCACAATCCGAACGGCAAAACATTAAACTCATATAAGCCATGTCCAGGTGCAATGAAAGCGGTATATTCCTTTGAGCTTTCCTCCATCCCGATTTGCCAGTACCCGCTGAACAGATCTAAGGATGAGAAGTATTTCGCCCCGTTTAAGTATGTCAAAATATCTTCCATGTTTGGTAAAGGATAGCTTGTTTTCTTAGTGCAACTGTTTAATCTGCGGTAGTCCACACAAAACCTCTTTGTATCATCTTTTTTATCGGCTAAAATTATTGGACTTGACCATGGGCTTTGGGATCTTCTTATTACTCCAGCTTCTAGCATTTCCTCAATTTGCTTATCAATTAATTCACGTTCGCTAGAGGACACTCTATATGCTTTTGATTTAATGGGTGCGGCTCCTTGAACATCAATTTGGTGTTTTACTAAATTTGTACGTCCCATTTGACATGTCTCTTTCGCGAATACATCTTCGAATTCCATTAATAGATTTGCTAATTGAAATTTTTCACTACCGCTTAAATTTTTGCTGATGTTATGATCCTCAATAGTTACAGAATTATCTATTTGGCCATATAACCAGTTGTCCTCATAAGTGGGGGAGATTAAACACTCGTTAATTTGATGTTTATCTTTTAAGAACCCTATTGTTGTATTCTTAAAAATATGTAAAGGTAAATTTGAATTTAAAAAAATATCTATTGAATAATTTAAATCAGTTTCTTGTTTTAATTTTGATACTAAACAAAGTTGATTTTTACATAAAAAAATATCGTTTCCTTCAAAAAAGGAAAGATTTAAATAGGGGTTATTACATTGAAGTGTTAATTGAATGTTGGTGGTTGTTTTTGGCAAGATTTTATAATTTTCATCTAACCTTAATTTGCCCTGGTTATCTTTAACAATTGTAACATCTTGAGTTAATTCATTGAAGAAGTTACTTTTGCTGTTATTTGAATTGTCATTTTTTATAATTTCATTAGCTTCTTCTTGTATTACTTCAATTTTGTCATAATTGGGTGGTTCATTTAGTTTTTTTGAAGTTTCAAAACGATTTTTATGTTCTTCTAAAATTCTTTTTGGTGGTTCATGAATTAATGCCTCAACTAATATTTTATTTCCTGATTGTGTATTTTGTATATTATTTTTTGAATCAATACTTTCGTTAGATTTAATTATTGAAGTATATTCTAAGCTGCAGATTACGTTCCCTTCTGAATTTAGTTTTTCTGTACTTACATATTTTTGAAATTTTACTAGAAAACTTTCTCTGCCTTCCCCTATGGTTAAGGTCGATTTCCTAAAATTAATGTTGACATTATTGGCTATTAAAAAATCACAACCCAAAATAGCTGGTCTTGGTAGATAATTGACTACTAATGCCGGTACTTCGAAAATTTTGTTTTCTATTTCGATTTTTATAATACATTTTCCAGTTATTTTGACCATTTGATCCCCTGCGGTATGCATTATAAAATTCACTTTTTTGATATTGTATGGGTTGACATATTTACTTGTAATTATGTTGTAATTAGCTCCGGTATCTATTACTATTTCTTTGTTTAGGTAACCGTTTATATGACCTGTAATGGTTACTATTTTAGGTTGATTATAGTGTTGTTCACCGTTTATTTGTAAGTTGGACGAGATGAATCGGTGACCGTATCTCGTCCCTCGGAGTTTGGGGAATTGCTGTCGCTATTTGGGTGGTTGTAATTGGGTCTTCCGTTATAGTTACCCCTTCCCCGGCCGTAATTACTTGAACCTCGAGGATTGTAGTTGTAGCTTCTGTAATTTTGGTTATCGTTTGGTTTATTAAAATTATTACTACCATTTCTTGGGTTATTAAAATAATGGCTTCCACTTCCAGTGTTGTAATTTTGAAATGAACGTGGTTCATTTGAATCATTTCTGTAGTTATTTGTTGGTTGATAATATCCCCCTCTACCTCGATTTGATTGAACATTTTGGGTGTTTTGGAAATGGAATCGTTGGTTATTGGTACCAAACGTTGTAGGTTGGTTGTACCAACATTTATTAGCAGCGTGCCCTTTCTTTTTACACACCCCGCAGGTTATTATATTATTATTAGTAGTTGGTCGGTTAGGTATTACCATATTTTTTTGGTAAGAATCGCGATATCTTAACGATTCAAAATTATTTGGTTTATTACTTGGGGCATTATTTGTAATTTCAGAATTTAATATAGAAGTTACATTATTTACTTCGCTGGCCGCTATCTTTAGTTCCCAGTCGCTTAACTTATGTACGATTTGTTCCAAGTCGTTGATTGTCATTCCATTGTGTCTTAAAGTGAAGAACATCTGAAAATATTTTGGGTGAAGACCATTTTCAAAAAATTCCGAAAAATCTTCATTTTTCATTTCTTGATCAACGTCTTCTGCGAGAGTGATCATATCGTAAAAGTATTTCTTTATACCCTCAGTTGGTTGCTGTTTCCTGTTTAATAATTTTGCTTTGGCTATTTTTATAGCTGAATTACCCGCGAATTTTTTAGTGAAGTCATCTTTTATTTGGATCCAAGTTTTGGTGTTATTTGCCGGATCTCTTAAATATTTTGAATACCAACTATTTGCAGCGCTTTCTAAAAATGACCCTAAAAATTTAATTTTATGGGAAGTGTCCCAACCGTTACCGATCGCTATTCTCTCGTAGGTGTTTAAAAAATTTAGTGCCCCATCCGTGGCAGCATTAAAAATAGGTGGTGATATAAATTTTGGAAAACGCGGATTAAAAACCGACTCTTCAACTTCCCGGACCGTGGTATCATTTGTCGCCATTGTTATTGGTTTAACCGGTTCTCCCGTAGAAGTTTGAGAAGTTTTTATTAAATTATTAATGTTTATTTGTTGTAACGTATTATTATTTTTGTTGTCTGTACAAATTAAACTTTCCCTAGGCGTAACAGGAGGGGAAGACCTTGCAACTGTGTAACTTCGGTCGAATGGATTTTCTGTGTTACGTGTTACCGTCGTATTTATGTCTTCTGGTTCAAAATTTTCCGTACTTCGTACTGGCGGAGTAAATTCACTATTTTTTAATGTTGAATCTTCATGTATTGATGATAATTCACTTAATTCAATCAAATCGTTCTCGGAATTTGTTAGATTACTTATTTGGTCAATATTTTCTGTATTAGGAACTACTAAGTTTTCCGTGAGATTACTATTACTACTCTCCAAAATATCTGAATTAAATATGATTTTGGTTCGATTTATTGAACCTTTAACTTTTGAGCGTGTATTTTGATGCACCCCTGACATTAAAATTTATCTTTTTATTTAGGTTACAAAATTTACTATGTTGTCATTATGTTTGAGGTAACCCAGGATTTTTAAATCGTACCCATACTTCCATTTTTTAGTTTTAACCTTACTTATTTTAATAATCATACCTAATTTTAAATAATATCTAATTTTAATTTTCCTATCCTATATGTACATAATTTTATTAAACCCCAAATATTAAAAACAAATTTCTAAAAATAAAATTTTTTTTTGATAATTGCCTAAATTTTTTGGGATTCCTGGACAAATCCAGGACCAGACACCTCCACCATGCCGCGTGTAATTTGGGCCCTAAGCATTTGGACTTAAGGGTTCCTACACTGGTACCTTAAAACGAGTTCCAGGGGTTTATTAATTGATGTGAATAAATAAAAATCGCATTCCACTTAACAATACCCATTTACTAATAATAAATATATACAAAAGTAAGAGATTACTACACTTACCCAAAAGCACCAAACGGCTGGGATTAACACTCGACCGTTCGATCACAATAATCAAACACTACTAACTACGTCTGTGCCTCAAAAGTGCTGATGTATAAACCCCTCAAGTAATCGTCTTGCAAGTCGTCCATAAGCAATTTATTAAGGAACGTGCTTAAATGTAAATATGAAAACATAGACGCTTGCAAGTTCGAATAACTCAGGAGTCCATACCTCGACACTTGATCCGTTCCATCCGGTCATAGTGCGCTTTTACGGTCGGGGTATAATTACGTTGATTTGATAAATTTGTATTCGCGACAATATCGCAATCTGATGTTTCGTGTGAGAAAGGATCTAAGTTCAGGACAACTACAATCCCTGTTTAAGACAAATTAACGTAAACGTCTTTTGCATTCATAACAAATTTCAATGACAAATTAAACCCCCAAGTTAGCAATACATTAAAAACCAATAAGACAACTTATCAATAAGCTTCTTCATCCAAATCCCACTTACAATTAATAAAAACCAAAACTGATTGACTGACAAACAACACTATAAGCATGAAATTTTACACACGAGTTCCTTATTATAATACAGGTGAGCACCAAGAACGGGGTTTACAGAAATCCTATCCAAAAAGGATTTAACAAATTTAATAAATATGAAAAAATTACACAGTTGGTGGATCACACTAATAATTATTTTGGAACTACTATTTTAAATTACTTGTAATGTGTAAATTATATTAGTCAAATGATTATTATTATTATTATTGTGCCCTTTGTTTAGTATTTTTTAATTACAGGAATATGTCAATAATTAGTTGTCTTTGAAATCAATTTATTTGAGATGCATTTGTAGTAACAGTTTCTCAACCTTTGGTTGCAAATGATGTTTATTATTTTTCTTTTTTCATTTCAACGCAGCGAGAAACCTCCCTAAGGGCCAGTTGTATAAAAGAGGGTTAACTCGGGGATCAGCTGATCCTGGTTCAAGAGCTGACCCAGGATCGCCGCAAGGTAGATAGATTACAAATAAACCTATCAAGTTTTTTAATTATTAAAAAAGAAATCATCGAAATTGGTGAGTCAGTAGCTGTAGGTTTTCCTAGTAGGATCAAAATTAATTGATAATAATATTATCAGTCTACTTGATTGTTTTAACTTTTATGAAATACTTACATTTATTAGTGTTTCTGAGTTAATTTTCAAACATCCCCCTGCTCGAAACGTCACTGGTTTTTGAGCTCTTTGCAAAACAAATAAAACTGTTCTTCTAATATAAGAACTTTCTATATTCATCCAGTTAGTTTCATATAGAGCATCCGATACAGCTAGAGTCTTAATAAGTAAGATACAATTGTTATCGTTTTGTTATTATTTTTCAAGTCTAAATAGTACTACTACCTATATTAAATATTGAATACCTACTTCGCTAGTAACATAATCTGCTGGGAGGCAGTAAAACGATAGTTGGAATAAGACTGCACAAAATGATACAGGGCGTCGAATAGATTCTTGCATATTGTTGCTAAAAGAACAAATTAGTTATAGCACAGATTATACGGTCTAGGACACTGGAACGCGGCAATTTGAACGCAGGGACATTTGAACTCGAGCAATTAGATACAATTGCAACCCCCCACCTTATTATATTTAAATATAACAATAAATTATTCATTATTAAGACAAACGGATAATGGACCATCCAAACACGCAGTTTAACAAGTTTAAAAGATTTAAATTGATTTTACGGGCGCTCCAGAGCCGTTTTGATAACACTATACCAATTAAAAATATCTCATTGGGTCGTCTAACTCGGCAAAGTGTGCTACTAGAAAGGGGATGGATCTCTCTTTTTATTCAATCACACAATTACGTAATATAATAATAATTTTTTATGTCTTTTTTTGGATTAATATCAAAAATCAATTTCTCTCGTTCAAACGTCCCTGTGTTCAAACGTCCCTGCGTTCAAACCGGCCGCATTCCAATGCCCGGCTTCGCAGATTATATATACAGATAGTCAACGCCAATCAAAACACAGAAGGAGTCGGGAACCATGTCGTACAGGAGTCGGAGAGATCACGTGGTCGTGGTTTTCTCGACAATCACGCTAGCGGTGGTCGTCTCTTGTACTTCATGGTTCCCGTCTCATTTGTATGTTCATTGGCGTTGATTATCTGTATTATATTATAATCTGTGGCTGAAAGGGACACGGACAACTCGGCACCGACATGCGACAACTCGGTACCGGAAAAAAAAAAAGCGAGATTCACCCACTTCCCAGTAGTACAATTTGCCGTGTTGGAAGGCTCTACGGAGATGTTTTTAATGAGTATCGTGTTGTCAAAATGGCTCTGGAGTGTCGGGAGCGGAGCAGAGCGGAGCGGAGGCACGGTAGAGTCAATTTTGCCATGACATCCATCTACGACAGAGTTGCAAAAAAAGCGCGATTTACCCCCTTCCTAGTAGCACACTTTGCCGAGTTGGAAGACCCTAGGGGAATGTTTTTAATGAGTATAGTGTTGCGTAGCGGAACGGAGGCGCGGAAGAGTCAATTTTGACAAGACATCCACCCTTGACTAGGATTCATAAAAAAAAGAGAAATCCATCCTCTTCCCAGTAGCACAATTTGCCGAGTTGGAAGGCCCTACTATCGGAGTAAAAAGTTCTGACCCCTGAGTTTGAAGCATCCTTGTTTGAAGTCAAATAAAATCAAAATTTTGCAGTGAAAAAATTTGAAAAAAATATATGATATCAATTGATTAGTGCTAAATGTCATATTAAAATTTTATACTTCTAACTAAAGCCGTTTTAAAATTATTTAAAAAAATGTTCAAAAAGTATAGTGTTAGCACTCATTTCGAAAAGTTGCAACTTCAAATACCTACAACTATCGTATTTTCTTCTGAAATTACATAAAATTTATGTAGTATATAGACAAACGTATACTCTTTTAGCAATATTAAAATTGTATTTGAATTTTGTCAAATTTCTGTTAAAAGTGGATTTCTATAAATCGATATTATCTTTCTACATAATAATTGTTGCTTAAATTGTGCCTCTTTTGTTAAGTATCTGCATAACAGAAAGGCACTATAAAACCTATAACTTTGAAATTTTATTGCGTTATACAAAATTAAATTCTTTATCTGTATTTTCTTAGTGCATAAAATTCCATCAATTACTTTTTGAAATATAAGACTTCAAACTCAGGGGTCAGAACTTTTTACTCCGATAGTAGGGGGATGTTTTTAATGAGTTTAGTGTTACCAAAATGGCTCTGGGATGTTGCAACACGGAGCGGAGTGGCGCGCGGAAGAGTCAATTTTGGTAACACATCCACCTACGACAGAGTTGTCGCGGAGCCGCGTCGCCGGCGCCGAATTGTCCTGGTGCCGAGTCGCCGGTGCCGACTTGTCCTGTACCGGGCTGAAGTATGTAGCTTATTGCAAAATAGATGATTTAACTACGTAAACAATTTCACAAACAAGAAACTAATTGTTGTAAAAGGCAGAAAACTTGTGGAAATACGTTGGAATGAGTAAATTGAAAATTGAAGAATGGATTACAGTAATATTTACTAACTGAATTTCAAATTTTTGGAATTTATATAAAATTTTACTTACCTTTCAATAGTAAGATACATTTGGGGCTAATAAAAAGTCCTTTTTAAAAAGCTATTTCATTTATTAGTACCAAACGGAGAATAGGATGTATGACTTATCAGTAGTCAATTACAACGAACACTGCGGAAAGTGCATGAGTTCAACATGCAGCTTTCCCATGCATGATCAGCTTTTTTAGAATTACCTCATTACAGAAATCTGAGGTGCTGGTTAATGACATAATCTTAACTCCTCCCAACCTAAGAGAAAAATTATAGTTGAATACACTTAATTTTTTAAATTAATATCCTCTAACGGATTCACAATTTCAGATTTTAGTTTTTTGTTAATTTTTTCTTTTAGGTGTGGATAAAATTTTAAAGTTAAATACACAATTACAATAACAATTATAATGTAACTAAAAATGGTATACAAACTGATATTATCATAATGAAAGGTTAATGTTTTTATTGACGAAATTTTTCTTTTTGAATTAATTAGTTGTTTATCTAATTCTTTTACTGCATCCAGATTAATGTCATCCAAATGAATTGGTTCGATGTTCAAATGAATATGATTTTTTTCAGTAGTTATTTCTACTGTTGGTATTTTAAAATGTTTAACATGCGGGTTTAAATTATGGTATGTCCTTAAAACTAGTTTATCAATTTTTAAACTACAATATTTTGGAATTGTTACAATATATGTTCCATTTAATACTAATTTTTCAACTACGTTTGAACAATTACTAGAAACTAAGGTTGCTTTAACAGTAATAATTAACCATTTGTTTTTTGATAATTTTTGAACTTTAGTTTTTGTTAAGTAACTATCCCGAAATACGTATAAAATTTTGGTCGAATTTGTTCATAACGGCCGAAATTTTATTTAAATCCTAGGATTAAACGATTAATAACAATATTTGAAAAAATGTTGAATGAATGGCCGTTGTAATTTCCGTACGAAGGATCTAGATCACCGCTTACCACAGCGAACTCGTTAAAATCCTTTGACCAACTGTTCGCTCGTGTTTGGTGGATTTTTTGAGGAGGTGGTGGATGCGTATTTGGCGATCAAAATTATAAATTGAATATACTCGTAGTTCGTCTTGCTTTTCTTGCGATTTTGTGTTTCATCTTGTCAATCCTGGGGATATTTGGCAAGAAAATCTATATATTGACATGTAATTTACCATATTTAAATATTAAATTATTGAATTTTCCAACTCGTCTTGGTAAAATTTTTAACTCGGGCGGAGAAATACACTTCTTACCCGGCTGGCTCAGTCGGTTATCTTTTTCCAACTCGCTCTTATCAAGCGACCTGTTAGAATCTTTTCAGTCAAATCAGTTTTTTTTAAATTTTTCAAATTTTTACAAAATTTGTATACGAAAAATATATTCCCATAGTAATTTCATTTCTTTGTTCAGTAAAGGTTAAATTTCTTTGTTCTTTAATTTGCTTCATTAAGTTTTTATTTCAAACACGAGCCAAATTTTTACATCTATGACGTATATTTTTGAAAATAAGTTGAATTTTCTTACCACGTGAATTACATTATCGTTAAATAATCGATTAATTTTTGAAAATTTTACGACATTTTTAACATAGAAAAATTAATTTTATGGTGAGAAAGTCGTAAAAATCTTGAAGCTCTTTACTGGGATTTTTAGTTTGGCGCGTGTTAGCAATTAAAGTAGAAAAATTCAGATTATGAGACCAAAAACCCCTAACATATAGATCACTTTAAAGGCATATATGTATTTTTGTTTCCAATATAAAAAAGGGTTACAGTCAAATTTCAGTTAGTTTAATCACGATTTTTGAATCTTCAAAATCAAAATTAACTCAGTCGCGCATTGCGGATTTTAAAAGTTAATTCTTCAAGAAAACTAAGTGTTTGGAGTTAACAATAATTAAATAAAAGTAAACATTTAATTAAAGTATTTTTGTGAATAAATTCGGCAAACAAATTAATTATTTTTTATAAGCGAATAAACAAAGTTTTGAACTTTTGGTGAAAAATTAACGATTTACATTCGAACATTTTTGTTGCAATTTAAAAGTTTATATCGATGAAAGATAAATTAAATCTTTCTTTTATTACCGTAAAACGGGATTTAATTAAGTGCAAAATATAAAATTTGAGATTTGAATAAATCTATTGGCACAATTTGTCAAAAATACCTTCGAGGGAATAATCACCATTTGGATGGGTTCACATATAGTTTATTTCGCAAACTACCATCTTCTGTTTGTCAAAATTTTGCAACATCCTTATATACAACGTTTACAAATTTGGATTTTCCAAGAGACCATGAAGAATATTTTAGAAGTAAGTGAATTTTGTTTTTAATTTTAAGAAATACGAGTACCTACAGTGAATTTCAACAGTCAGTGGCGTACAGTGAATAATTTTATTAATAATTCCTTTGTTTCATCTCATTTATCTACATTTGTTTATCTTCATTATAAAATTAATTAGTAATTTTTTTGTTCATTTAATTTAATTTTAATTTAATTTAATTTTAATTTAATTGGGCCCAAAACAGTTATTTACAAAATTTATTATTTTTATTTCATTGTTTATTGCAATCTAGTTTTATTATTAATTTCACTGTATTTATTTATGCTATTTTTTTTTTAATTATTATATGTTTTAATTATTAATTATGAGTTTTATTTTGTGTGTTTTGTTTATGTTTCTACAGGTCTCATTTGTAAGGAGGAATACAAATTTGTAACGTTTAATAAGGTTTGATTATTTTCCTTTTATAAAGACGCGTCGCGGGTTTAATAAGTAGTCTATCATCTATTTTTATGACAATCCGGCGTGGACTTTAATTATATTTATGATAGTGGCGCTCAACACATATTTTTTTTTATTTTTATTATTATCATTAGGAATTTAGTTACGTTTCGCTACGACACCTAATTAAATTTTAACCTACGACCTACGGCGAGCTACCGGGGAAAATTTTAATATTGTTACAGGTGTCGTAGTGACTAAAAAGTTGGTAACAATATTTTTGGCGCCCAAAGTGTCGGCCTTGAATTGACGCGACTTAGGCGATTTTTGTTAATTTTTTTTTGTGTATTAATTTTAGTTTCGTTTTATCTTTTTAATTTAGTTTTATTTTTTCTCGTTATTTCGTGTTTTTTTATTTAGTTTAGTTTAAAAAATAAAATGGCTTTAAAGAATATCCCAGAACGTCTTGTTAAAGACGAATTAATTTATGAGTTACGAGTCCGAGATATTTCTGCCGCTGGATTAGTTAAAGATTTGCGTGCCGCGTACAGAAAAGCACTTAAGGAAGGTCGCGACGACGATGTTTTTGGTATTGTAGTCTATCCTTTTTCATTTAAGGAGGACTGTGAAGCCCTTGAAAAAGGGAAAGAAACATTAAAAAAATTATTAGTTGCATATGAAATATCCCCAGTAAAAGAGACGGGATGGACTATCGAGACCAAACTTACTCATTATATAAATAGATCAAATAATTCGCGTCCAGTCACCGAGGACGACGAGTTAAGGAAAAATGAAAACAATTTAGACTTCTCGTTGGTAATGCTTGAATATCAATTATTAACGAGCAAGTCTAATGATTTTAATATACCCCCAGTTAGCGATCCCGTAAATTTGAGTACGACAAATGCTACTCCAAACTTGACACCTTTGTGTCCAAAGAAGGTAATAAAACCTACACCTGTGGTGAAGTGGAATCTCAAATTTTCGGGTGACGCTCGCTCTATGTCAATAAGTGCTTTTTTGGAACGTGTGGAAGAATTAGTCATTGCTAGAAGCGTAAATCCTGAACAATTATTTGATGAAGCCATAGATTTGTTTGAGGGGAAAGCCCTTATTTGGTTCCGGGCAAACAGGTCCAAAGCTTCAAGTTGGCCAACATTGGTGGCTCTACTAAACAAAGAGTTCAGACCTATTGATTACGATGAGCGATTAATAGAGGAAATTAAGCGACGAACTCAAGGGGTTGGGGAAACGGTCAGCATATACGTGTCTATTATGCTGACAATGTTTGCTCGATTGCTTGAGCCGTTGGACGACAACAAGAAGCTAAGGATCATATTGCGAAATTTGACCCCAGAATATCAGAGCCAATTAGGACTTACAATAATAAATAATTTTGATGAGCTATTGACGTATGGACGTACGATCGAGGAGCGTCGTTTTGCAATTGATAATTATGTGCCGCCGTCGAGGCGAAAATTTGACCTCGAAACAGATTTAGCTTATTTAAGTATAAGATCTGATGTGCAGGATAAGACTACACCTGTATCTACGGTTTCAGCACCATTTAATAATTATGATCAAAATTTTAATGAAGGGGCACATTATCGAGGTTCATATAGTCAAGGTCGAGGTTCATATAGTCGAGGTCGAGGTTCATTTAGTCGAGGTTCATTTAGTCGAGGTCGTGGTAGTGGCAATAGGGGAGGGCATGGTCAAACAGCTTCCAGCCGCACTGCTGTTATTAATTCATGCTGGAATTGCAGCAGTTCAGGTCATTTCTCGACGAACTGTCCTGAACCTCAAAATCACTTATATTGTTACCGTTGTGGAACCCCTAATGTTACGACTCGTACTTGTACTAAATGTAGTCAGGGTTATCGATCATCGGAAAACAACAACGGGAGCCATTAAAAGGTCGATGGATGCCGTCCCGTATTTTTGTAAACTCGACCTATATTGTAAATAAATTAATAGAGGATAGGAAAATTAGGTTTAAGAAAAATAAAGTAATTTTAGATTTCATTTTAGAAAATTATGCTGAGGATAAACGTCCCCATGTTACCGTTAATATTTTAGGTTGTGAAATTTTAGCTTTATTAGATTCTGGCGCGAGTCATACAATTTTGGGATGTGAGGGATGGAAGTTATTGCGGTCTAGTGGAATTAAATTAAATATTAGGAAAAAAGCAAAACCATATTGCACAGTGGCAAATGGTAACTCAATTAAGAGTTTAGGTACGATAACCGTCCCTATACAATTAAAAGGACGTGTTGTGAGTTTGAGAATTATTGTAGTACCGGAAATACAACAAAGTTTAATTTTGGGAGTTGATTTTTGGGAAGCTATCGGATTTGTCCCAGACTTGCGTAACGACCAGTGGTACTTCTCAGATGCCAATGTTTCCACCATCCAAACGCAAAAGGAAACACCCTTACTATCCACTTTTGATATGTCTTGTGAGCAACATAAATGTTTAGATAACTTAGTTGATAATCACTTTTTAAATAATACTCCTGAATTAGGACGTAACAGATCTAGTTAAACACGTTATTAAAACAACTTCACCTCCGATCAAACAGAGATATTATCCGGTCAATCCGAACGTTCAAGAACATATAGATAAGGAGTTGAACAAGATGCTTAAGTTAGGGGTGATAGAACCTTCTAAAAGCGCTTGGTCAAATCCTATATTATTAGTCAAGAAAAAGGACAAGAGCTATCGATTTTGTGTAGATTTTCGCAAATTAAATCAAGTTTCCGAAAAGGATGCGTATCCTATTCCCTTCGTGTCCGCGATTCTGGATAGGTTGCGTGATGCTCAGTACATAACATCTTTGGACGTTAAGTCGGCGTATTGGCAGATACCGGTAGAGGAAAGTTCAAAACAATACACCGCGTTTACCATCCCCGGTCGAGGTCTATTTCAATTTACAAGAATGCCTTTTGGGTTACACAACGCACCTGCTACATGGCAGCGTTTGATTGATAGAGTATTAGGCCCCGATCTTGAACCTTTCGTCTTTGTATATTTAGACGATATAGTAATATGTACGTCTACTTTCGAAAAACACCTTGAGATTTTAAAAAAAGTTTTGCGTCGATTAAAAGAAGCTGGTTTATCATTAAGTCGAGATAAATGTAAATTCTGTCAATCTGAAATAAAGTATCTCGGGTATGTTATCAACTCTAACGGGTTATTGGCAGATCCGGATAAAATTGCGGCAATTGTACAGATGCCTATTCCGAAAAATACGAAAGAAATAAGGCAGATTATCGGTATGGCGTCATGGTACCGTCGTTTCATCCCCCATTTTTCTTCAATTATCGCACCCTTGACTGCGTTATTGAAGAAAAATTCAAAATTTTTTTGGACTGACTTATGTGATGCAGCATTTTCAAATATTAAAGATTGTTTAGTTTCGGCACCTATACTTTCGTGCCCTGATTTCACCGTACCGTTTACCATTCAAACCGATGCTTCTGGTTATGGAATTGGTGGCGTTTTAACGCAGAATATCGACAATGAAGAACGTGTTATTTGCTACATTAGCAGATCGTTAACTAGAAATGAACGAAATTTTTCCGTTACCGAGAGGGAGTGCTTAGCTGTCCTTTGGGCAGTTGAGAAATTAAGAGCTTACGTGGAAGCTTCTCATTTTACGGTTATAACCGACCACCATTCATTGGTCTGGTTGAACAATTTGGAGACTCCTTCGGGTAGACTTGCTAGGTGGGCGGTTCGTCTTCAACAATATGATTTCGACATCGTCCATCGAAAAGGTAAAGATCATCTAGTACCTGATGCTTTATCTCGCACAGTACCAGAAATTGACAATATATCGATTAATCCAGTTCAAGTAAATGATTCTCCTGATCCTTCGGAGGATACTATTGAGAACACTGAAATACCGTCCCCTATAATTAATGATCGTTGGTATAACCATATGTTAAAGAAGGTACAAAGAAATCCTTTTAAGTTTCGTATATGGAAAGTCCATAATAATAAATTATTTAAACACTTACAGATAAAGTATCCCGCTCTTGCAGATTCTGCACAGGAATGGCGTGAAGTTGTTCCAAAATATCGCCGTAACGAATTATTGTTAGAATATCACGATAAACCTACTTCAGGTCATCTAGGAATTTTTAAAACATTTGAACGTTTAGCTCAGCGCTTTTATTGGCCTAAGATGAAAGCCGATATCGTTCGTTACGTTAATCATTGTCCCGTATGTTTAGCTCATAAACCAGAGCAAAGAAAACCAGCTGGTCTTATGTCACGTCATCCGGAAGTTAATAAACCGTGGCAGATGATATCCGTTGATATCGTAGGTCCTCTTCCGCGTTCTACTAAAGGCTTCACCTATATTTTGTCAGTAGTGGATTGTTTTACTAAATTTGCGTTGTTTTTCCCGATGCGTTCCGCTACCGCATCTCAAGTCATTCAAAAATTAGAAGAAGGCGTATTATTACTTTTTGGAGCCCCTCAATATTTACTTACAGATAACGGAGTACAGTTCCGTAGTAAAGAATTTAAAAAGTTAACTGACTCTTATAAAATAAAAATTTTATTTAATGCCTATTATCACGCCCAAGCAAATCCCGTTGAAAGAATTAATAGAGTTTTAAAGGCCATGCTGGCTTCCTATGTGAAAGACAATCATAAAACCTGGGACCAATATCTTTCTAAGGTTGCTTGTGCCGTAAGAACTGCTGTACATGAAGTTATTGGGATGACCCCTTACTTTGCAAATTTTGGTCGCGAAATAACGTTAGAGGGTGATCAATACCCTAACAACATACATTCGCCTGAAGTAGAAAATATTACGTATACCGATCGCGCCGAATTAATTAGTCGCGCGCCTGCTTTATTACACGTTTATGATGATATTGTAAAAAGATTGAAGACTGCATATGAAAAGTCCAAAATTCAATATGACTTACGTAGACGTCCCGCAACTTTTGAAGTTGGCGATACCGTTTTTCGCAGAAATTATGTTTTGTCCGATGCGGCGAAACATTTTAACGCCAAATTGGCACCTAAATTTTTAGGTCCCTTTATCATTTATCGAAAAGTTTCAAGTACCACATATGAGTTATCTAATGATACTGGTGTGCTTAAAGGCGTATGGCACGCCAAAGATTTAAAATTAGTCCCTGAATAAGTAGGGTTTATTTTATTTAATTTTATTTTTAAGTTAGGTTAGTAAAGGCTTGTAAATTTGATTGCCACATTTCATTTAATCTTGGGTTTAGTTTTGGGAAATTTTTGATTGGGAAATCTGTTATCTGTGGGACCAAATATTGCTTTCTGATCTCGGATGAAAGGGATATCTCTCGGATGCAGCGACCTGTCTTTTATTTTTCGAAACCATCCTAGATTTAAATGTATATTTTATTTTAGTTTATTTTTTTAAATTAGGTTAGTTTATTTTTATTTGTAATTTAGGGTAGTTTTTTTATATTATCTTTAGGAGATTAACTTTGAAGAAGAAAATAGTGTAACCAAAAATTATGTAATTTAGTATCGAATTGGTGAGAACAGTAATTTTATCGTATCGCAATTTTACCGTATAGTAAAATTATATCGTACCGTATCGTTTATTTTTATGTCAATTTTCAGATTGGATTTATTAAATACTGTTCAAAATAACGCCTCTCTCATTACGACAAATGCTTGTGCATTTATACTATTTATTAGGAATTTTTACGATTTTGGTTATTTAAACTATTCTTATAGTCTTTCTACCGTTTATTTTACCATTTCTCGTTACGGTTAGATTTCGTCCTTGGTATGACGTTAAACTATCTTACAGTATCGTTTGTTATGTCGTTAAATTAGAATACCGTTTAAACTTTGACATTATGTTAAACTATCGTATCGTTCATGACGTTATAAAACCACCATGTCGTTTTGTCCTAGATATGACGTTAAACTATCCTACCGCGCTTTTACGGAAAATTGATATTTTCAATTTTTGTTTTGCGAATAAGCTCTTGGCTTTTATGTGGTTTTATCAACTATTACCATCTATGTTGTTTTGAATGGGACCGAAAGTTTTTGTTTTTAGTCAGTGTTTACCACCCTGTATATAGATAGATTTAGTGTTCATTTAAGTTAGTTTTTTTTTGCGTTTAAGTTAAGTTTTCATATATTTAAGTTAGTATTTCATTTACGTTTAAATAATATTATATGCATGTAGGTTGTGTATCGATGAGTACAAAAAGGGTACAGGCTACCGACTTTACCGACCGACAGGCTATATTATGTTGTTATAGTTTTAGTTTAAATTTTATTGTAGGATTAGTGTGTTAATAGTTGGGAGATTCGTTTAAATTTATTTTACTTTTAAGATATTGTATTGGTGTCCAAAAAGGAAATCAGGTCTCATCTGACCGTTTTGTTGTCTGAGTCTGGCGTCACTGGACAGAGGAATTTTAGGGTAATTTGTATTATTACCATTTAAACATGATACTTGTTTTCGTATGATGAATGTATCCTGCGCATAGGGGGTGGGTTATTTCGTGCGCAGTATTATTTTCCCAAAGTAACCTAGCTATTTGGCAAAGATGGTTACATCATTTTTTTTCTCATCTGGGAGGGGATTCATATACTATTTCGAAATTTTGTGGGGTACTATTTTAATTTTAATTTCAAAATTTATTTTTTTTTTTTGGGGTTGCTTGTATAATTTTGTTGTTTTTAGAATATGAGTACTGGGTTATAGCTATTGATTCATTAAACTATTGGTTATCTATCAATTTAAAAATTTTAGTTATTTGTTTTTGTTCTTATATGTTTTGTCTAGTGGGGACCTATTGTTTAGATCAATTCGGGGAATTAATCTTCGAGTAGAGGGGGTGTTAGAATCTTTTCAGTCAAATCAGTTTTTTTTAAATTTTTCAAATTTTTACAAAATTTGTATACGAAAAATATATTCCCATAGTAATTTCATTTCTTTGTTCAGTAAAGGTTAAATTTCTTTGTTCTTTAATTTGCTTCATTAAGTTTTTATTTCAAACACGAGCCAAATTTTTACATCTATGACGTATATTTTTGAAAATAAGTTGAATTTTCTTACCACGTGAATTACATTATCGTTAAATAATCGATTAATTTTTGAAAATTTTACGACATTTTTAACATAGAAAAATTAATTTTATGGTGAGAAAGTCGTAAAAATCTTGAAGCTCTTTACTGGGATTTTTAGTTTGGCGCGTGTTAGCAATTAAAGTAGAAAAATTCAGATTATGAGACCAAAAACCCCTAACATATAGATCACTTTAAAGGCATATATGTATTTTTGTTTCCAATATAAAAAAGGGTTACAGTCAAATTTCAGTTAGTTTAATCACGATTTTTGAATCTTCAAAATCAAAATTAACTCAGTCGCGCATTGCGGATTTTAAAAGTTAATTCTTCAAGAAAACTAAGTGTTTGGAGTTAACAATAATTAAATAAAAGTAAACATTTAATTAAAGTATTTTTGTGAATAAATTCGGCAAACAAATTAATTATTTTTTATAAGCGAATAAACAAAGTTTTGAACTTTTGGTGAAAAATTAACGATTTACATTCGAACATTTTTGTTGCAATTTAAAAGTTTATATCGATGAAAGATAAATTAAATCTTTCTTTTATTACCGTAAAACGGGATTTAATTAAGTGCAAAATATAAAATTTGAGATTTGAATAAATCTATTGGCACAATTTGTCAAAAATACCTTCGAGGGAATAATCACCATTTGGATGGGTTCACATATAGTTTATTTCGCAAACTACCATCTTCTGTTTGTCAAAATTTTGCAACATCCTTATATACAACGTTTACAAATTTGGATTTTCCAAGAGACCATGAAGAATATTTTAGAAGTAAGTGAATTTTGTTTTTAATTTTAAGAAATACGAGTACCTACAGTGAATTTCAACAGTCAGTGGCGTACAGTGAATAATTTTATTAATAATTCCTTTGTTTCATCTCATTTATCTACATTTGTTTATCTTCATTATAAAATTAATTAGTAATTTTTTTGTTCATTTAATTTAATTTTAATTTAATTTAATTTTAATTTAATTGGGCCCAAAACAGTTATTTACAAAATTTATTATTTTTATTTCATTGTTTATTGCAATCTAGTTTTATTATTAATTTCACTGTATTTATTTATGCTATTTTTTTTTTAATTATTATATGTTTTAATTATTAATTATGAGTTTTATTTTGTGTGTTTTGTTTATGTTTCTACAGGTCTCATTTGTAAGGAGGAATACAAATTTGTAACGTTTAATAAGGTTTGATTTTTTCCTTTTATAAAGACGCGTCGCGGGTTTAATAAGTAGTCTATCATCTATTTTTATGACAATCCGGCGTGGACTTTAATTATATTTATGATAGTGGCGCTCAACACATATTTTTTTTTTTTTTTATTATTATCATTAGGAATTTAGTTACGTTTCGCTACGACACCTAATTAAATTTTAACCTACGACCTACGGCGAGCTACCGGGGAAAATTTTAATATTGTTACAGGTGTCGTAGTGACTAAAAAGTTGGTAACAGACCTTGCAAATTTGTCTTCACAAAATCAAAATTTTTACGTTTACTTTGCAAATATTTTACGTTCATTTACTCCAACTCTTGGATGCTAAAAGATCACTAAAAACCACTATTTCTCAATTTTATTCTTATTTATTCTAATCAACTAATACAAAATTTCCGCTTTTGCGGGCACCGAAATCAAAAACCCACCCGCACCTGTAAGTATCGTCTACTTATCATATTTCGACCTCGTAAAAACATCAAAATTTTACAAAATTTGTACAAATTTTTAATTTTAAAAATTGGAATTCCATTATCATATCGACCGGCTACTTTATTACAAAAAAAAAACATGACATCAAGCCTTCCTGGGTTTCTACAAATCCAGACGGGATTTGGATAAAGCCATCCGAGGTCATGCTTTTGGAATAAAGCACCGATCTAAAACATAGTTTTCAAAAATTATTTACATTATCAAATTGAAACACATCAAATAAATCAAATTAGGTAAATCAAATTTACAACCCAATTCTTCCTATTCATCTCCATTTCCATTGCGGTTGTCCGTTTAGACCAAAAACAACTTCATCGGTTGTCCGTTTATGCCAATAAAATAACTTCATCTTCCTTCTCTGAAATTTTCATCTTCTTTTGCCTTCCACCTTGATCTATGGTACTGCCATCTTCGTCTGGTGGATACCCTCATACGGCGAACCACGTCCATCTTCTTTTGAATGATGCACTTCTTCCTAGAAGACCCACCAAAAACCTTTCTTTTCTTCCCTTTAGTTTTTTTCATGTCCTTACTGTTCTCCATTTTTAACAGCTTTACCAATTTATGCGAGGGCCTTCCATCCTCATTTTCTTCTTTAACCTCTGGGTTTACCTTAGACGGGGTACCTTTTATTTTAATTTTTAATTCTTTGTTAACATCTTCTAACATCAGGACTTGGTTATTAGTGTCGCCTGTAGAACACATTTCTTTATTAACTTCTTCCTCTACTGTCTTGGGAATAATTTCTTCTATATTATTTTTTAATTCTTGGCTAACATTTAATATCAGGACTTGGTTATTAGTGTCGCCTGTAACTTTTTCTGACATTGCAGCCCACTTTTCTTTTATTTCTGCTATTCTTTTGCAATGCCGCTCATCATCTTCCTTTTTGGTTTTATGTATTTCTGCCCACCGTCTTTCGAATTTCTCTCTAATTTCCTTGTTGGCTTTTTTACTTTCTGCCAACCTGTCATCAATCTTTTCCTTCATTTCTTCCATTTCAATTACTTCTTTAATTTATTTCAATTTTTAATTTTTTTCTTCATCTATAACTTTTTCCAAAACCAGGGCTTCCTTATTAATGTTGCCTGTAACATTTTTTTGTATAATTTCTTTCATGTTATTATTTTCTTCCATTTGACTTATAATTTCTTCTGCTTCATTTTCTTTTATAATTTCTTCAAATTTTACAATTATGGCTTCTTTTTCTACTTTAATTCCTTCCTGGACTATCATTTTATTTTCAATTTTTAATTTTTCTTCCTTTCTTTCTACTATAGGGACTTCTTTATTTTCATTTCTCTCAATTTCTTCTTCCTCTTTATCATTTGTAATTTCTTCCATTACACTATCTCCTTCTATTTCATTTTCCTTTTCTTCTCCAACATTTTCAAACTTAATAATTTCTTTCTCCGTTTCATGTTTTCTACTTTCTTTTTCCAATTTTTCAACTTTAATTTCTTCCCATTTTTCTTCTGTAACTTCTTCCAATTTTGGGACTTGTTTAATAGTGCCGCCCGTACGACACCTTCTCTTCTTTCTTTCTTCCTCTTCTTTTAAAACTAATCTCCTTGACTCCTCCTAGTATCTATTCGAGTCCTCGCTCATTTCTGCATAATGTTTTTCCATTTTTCTTTTTCTTTCCTCACAACTTCCGATCGGCGCTTCCCAATTCATTTCGAAATTAAATTTGTCCGTTTTTCTCCTTATTTGGTTATCATATTCCTCTTCTAGCCTCATCCTTTCTTCGGAAATACCTTCCCCCTCTCTTTCCATCATCCATTGATACAATTCTTCAAGTTTATCCATCTCTGTAGCCATGTTGAAATGTACTGATAGATAATTAACTTTTCAAAATTTTAAATTATTATCTCAGGGTCAAAATGTAGGTTCTTGGATAAAACTTTCTGTTTTTATCCAGTCAAGCCCCACGTCATGGGCAGGCCAAGTTGACATGTAATAATCCACCTTCGTGATATTATTAATTTATTATATAACTTTCAAATTACGTCTTTATAAATTTTTAACTCGGGCGGAGAAATACACTTCTTACCCGGCTGGCTCAATCGGTTCTCTTTATCGTTTTCCAACTCGCTCTTATCAAGCGACCTTGTAAAATTTATGTTTCCAATTCAATTAGTAGTATGTTTATTTGATCACATCAAATTTACGACTCAATCAGAATTAGATCCGCGGTTTCCCGCTCTCTAGTCTATCTGATTATTATTTACGCCAGACTCCTGGTCTGGTCGAGGTAAAAAAAAAAAAAAAAAGATGTCGTAAAATAATCCAGCCCCCGACTTTTCTTCAAAATCTTTTCAAAAATAATTTAATCGAGCCGCTGAATTATCTTCGAACATACGCCGCGGCTTGCTCGTCGGTTCCAAAATTTTTATCACCACTTTACGCGTGACCTTCTAATAATATTAAACAAATTCCACTTTCAAATTTCAAATAATAATTTCTTCAAATTAATGATCTCTAAAATAAAAACACTTTTCAAATCAACAGTATTTATTTTTCTTTCACAATTATTCAAAAATTTACTCTTTTCAATATAATTAACCAAAATTCGCAACCTGCCCGCACGGCGGTCAAAGTGCGAGTTCCCTTATCTACAATTTTTACAATTACCAACTTATTTGTACAAATATTTTCCCCATTCAATTTCATTGTCAATTGGGGCTCAAAAAAAATACGACAATATATATGTTAGCGTTAGCCAAAAATTACAGTAAAATAAAATAAAACAAGCCTTTTTACTTACTTTTTCGTACTTACGATTTATTACCGTTATTACTTTATTTCTATCTTACTTGTTATTACATAATTATTCTCCGGTATAGTATACCTCAGTTGATTACCGCCCTCATAATACCAACTTAGGTTGGTATTACTTAATCAACACTTAATTTAAAATTATTAGTCAGGACCGTATTCATTACAGGTCCGTATTCAGGTGGTATGGCTTAGTAGTCCTCGCTTATTCTAACGTACAGGTCCGGACTCAGGTTGTATGGCTTAGTAATCCTTGCTTATGCTAACACGGCCTTCCTGCAATTGTCGCGTCCTCGTGACATAATCTTGCTCTCATCCCAAATTTTGTAAGGCCAATTTATCAATTTCTTGTCAATTAGTGCTTGTGAATCACCATTGTTGTCCTAGTCATTGCTCATTACCGTGTCACGATTTTACCGGCGATATAAGGAAAAATAATAATCAAAATTAATATTGCACAATAAATAATCAGTCATGCCGCCGAAATAATCAGTCTTGCAGTCGTAATAATAATCCTAATAATTCTGAAAAATAATCAAAGTTAATGTTATACAATAAATAATCAGTCGTACAGTCGTAATAATAATCCTAATAATCCTGAAAAATAATTAAAGTTAATGTTGCACAATAAATAATAAATTAGTCGTAAAGTCGTAATAATAAGTAGTTCGGCTTTGCCGATATAATAATAAGTAATCCGGCCTAACCGCCATAAAAATTCCGGCCTAACCGCCATAATAATTCCGGCCTAACCGCCATAATAATTCCGGCCTAACCGCCATAATAATTCCGGCCTAACCGCCATAATAATTCCGGCCTAACCGCCATAATAATTCCGGCCTAACCGCCATAATAATTCCGGCCTAACCGCCATAATAATTCCGGCCTAACCGCCATAATAATTCCGGCCTAACCGCCATAATAATTCCGGCCTAACCGCCATAATAATTCCGACCTAACCGCCATAATAATTCAATAATAATTTTTTATTATCTTTTAAAATTAAGAAGAAAAATAAAATTTACAACCTTTTTGTTTTTTCAACTCATAATACCAATGCCTGATCCGATGGCCAAGTTCTTAATTGTTCATGTGCCGCAACTTTCGTCACTTTTGTGTTTTTATTACATCGTTTCAGTACGTACCGTTCATTAGGCAAAATCTTTATAATTTCATAGGGTCCCAAAAATTTGTTGCCTAGTTTTCCCGATCCCGCTTTTTGCGTGTCCTGAACTACTACTTTATCACCAATTTTAAAAAGAATCGCATTAAGTCTTTTTGTATCAAATTCTTCTTGTTGTATGTGTCTTCCTTGTACTAATTTTTGGTTTGCCTTTAATCTCATTGTATCCATACTTTCCAAATTCTGTTCCTTAATTCCTTTCAAAAATAGCTCCTCCGCTGGTAATCGTTTTCTGGTTCCGAACATGAGTGCATTTGGCGAGAATCCTGTTGCCGAGCATACCATTTCATTTAATACTGCTTCAATTCGTGGTAATATCATAATCCATTTGTGTTCATCTTCATTATTTAAAGAGCTCCGCATTAGATTGAACAATGTTCGCATTACTCTTTCTACCTGACCATTTCCTCGTGGTACTCCTGTTGCTATGAAGTGTAATTCGATGTCTTCTGTTTTTAAATAGTTCTGAAATGTAATTGACGTAAATGCACGTGCCCTATCCGCTATAATCCTTTTCGGTTTCCCAATCTTTCTGAATAATGACTTCAGCGCTATTACTGATTGCTCCGCAGTTTTGTTTTCAATCGGAGTAAGCATACAGAATTTTGCAAACGCATCGATGACAACCAAAATTTCAGTACAGTTATTAGATTTTACCAATGGTCCTGCATGATCAATATGCCATACCTGCATTGGTTCGGTTGCTTTTTCACCTTCTTGATATTTCCCACTTTTTGATCCTGTATGAGATTTTCCAAGGGTACACGACCTACAGTTTCTGATGTACTTTTTAAATGTTTGTCCCATTTTGGGCCAATATATCTCTTCTTTCATTCGTATGATGGCCTTGTCCCATCCTATGTGCGTAGCTTCATCATGATATATTTTCATTGCTTTTAATCGAGCTGATATCGGTACATAACATTTTAACATGACTTCCTTTCCTTTGATTTCTTGATGATAAACAATTTCATTTTTTATTACAAATTTGTCATTAGGACTTGTAATTAACTCTTGGCAAAATGGATCATTTGCTTGATGCTCTATTATCGTATCAGCTTTCGTAGTTCTTTGTATCCTCCGAATTAGTGGATTCCTGCTTAGATAGTCCACATGTCCCATTTTGCACCCAGGTCTGTATTCTATTTCAAAATCGAAATCTTGAAGCTTCATCCACCATCTAGCCACTCGCGGATGTAAATCTTTCTTTAATGCAGTTGCTCTTACGGAATTACAATCTGTATAGATAGTAAAATGCAATCCGTATAAATAGACTCGAAAGTGTTCCGTCCCTTCAACAATCGCTAGTGTTTCTAAATCATACGAGTGATATTTAGATTCACTTTCAGTCGTTTTTCGACTGAAGTATGCAACTGGTCTTATTACATTTTCTTCCTTTTGCATCAAAATCGCACCGATTCCAACAGAACTTGCATCAGTATGCAATTCAGTTGGTAGCTCTGGATTAAATATTCTTAACGTTGGTTGGTTTACCAAAATGTTGATAATTATCTGCCGGATCTCTTCATGCTTGACTGTCCATTTGAATTCCTCATTCTTTTTTAGCAATTGAGTGATAGGGGCAGTAATTAATGAAAAATCTTTAATAAAGCGTCTAAAATATCCAGCTAGACCCATGAATTGTCTAATCCCCTTAACGTCATTTGGTGGTTTAGTACCAGCTAACGCATCGATCTTCCTTAAACTCGGCTTTATAATGCCCTGCCCTACTATGGCACCAAGATATTCAGTTTCCTTTTTAAAAAATGTACATTTTTCTAGGTTAAGTAAAAATCCGCTTTTAGATAGCGCTTCCAACGTGTTTTTTAAATTTTCGAATCCTTGTTCGATTGTCTCGGAAGCTATCATAACATCATCTAAATAAACCTGTGCCACTGTGTCCTTTAAATTTCCCAGAGCCTTATTTATAGCTCGTTGGTAGCAAGATGGTGCATTTGCAAATCCAAACGGCATTCGGTTGTATTCATAGTGACCGTCAGGTGTAACGAAAGCGGTGTATTTCTTGCTGTCTTCTTCAATCTCTATTTGATGAAACCCATCCTTCATGTCAAGAGTGGTAAAGTAGACTGCCTTTCCTAATGCATCGAGTTGATCTCTTAAATTTGGCAACGGGTAACGATCTCGAACAGTTTTTTTATTTACTTCCCTATAGTCAACACATAGCCGTAACGATCCATTTTTTTTTTTAACTAGCACGATGGGGCTAGCATAAGGTGAGGAACTTTCTCTAATTATATTTTGGTCTAATAAGTCTTGAATTATTATCTTCAGCTGTGTTCGTTCGCTGTATGCTAGTCTCCTAGGTTGAAATGCTACTGGCTTATCATCGGTTAAAGTTATTCTTAATTTTCCGGTGGTTACTGCTTGCGGTATTTGGTTGCGAGTAGAGTCCAAAAGTTTCTGAATTTGTTTTTTCCATTTCTCGTCCAGTCCTGACAATTCGTTATTATTTAGTACACTTCGAATTTGAGGTTTTACTATTGGTGAAAGTTTTAAATCCAAACCATACTTTCTCACGACCACTTGTAATCCCGGACGTTGAATCGTCTCCCACCCAATCAATGCGTCTACACCAGGAATGGTATTATCCGGTACAACTAGAAAATCAATTTCAAGAGTGACTTCTTGAAGCGCAATGTATAGTCGGCAAATTCCCAAGGTCTCTACATCTATTCCAAATCCAGACAGGATTTGAGAACATACGATCATTTTACCATTAATTTTTTTTACTACGCAATGATGGATTATAGACTGATCTGCTCCGGAATCTATCAAATAGCTAAATTCTTGCTTCGTGTTGTTAGTTGATACCGTAGCGGTTGGCGTGATCTCGCATCTATTATTTAAACAAAATATCTTGGGATGTCCATTCTTTTTAAAACAATCAGATTCAGCATGCCCCAATCGTTGACAAAAATTACATTGAGGAACGATGTTTTGGTTATTAATTTTTTTTGCATGAGTTTGCGGGCTAATCAAATCTGGGGCATTTTTACAATTTTTTCTTTCATGACCTTTTTCTCCACACTTATAACATCTGTCTTGTATTGGACTTCTTTGTGAGTACCTTGAGTTTGGTAAACTTCTACATGCGTCTTTGAGATGTCCTGGTTTACCACATTTGAAACATCGTTTTAATCTTTGAGATTCATTATCCCAATCAGGTCGCGTGGTGTTTATCGTGTTCATCCTAGGTCGTTTTGTTCTTCTCCTCTGATCATCTTGGTTTTCATTATCGCATTGGCGTAGCAAAAGCATTAGTTCTTGTTGGTCTTTTGGTCGATTTGTTCGCATTCTCTGTCGAATTGTATCATTTGTTATCCCACCAATCACAGGACATAAAACTTTCTCCCAGATCAATTGTGGCTCGTACTGATAAATGCTACGAATTTTTTTTATCGCATATTCGCATAAACTATCGAAATCAGCACTTTCCATAGTCGCGGCTTTAACTAACTTCGTGTGCCACGTTTCTTGATTTGGAAAATTTATACGCAGATCATACGCGAAATTATCCCAACTCCTGTTGAAAGGTTTCCAACCATCAAAAAATTTCTTACCGTTTCCTCGTAGAGCGTTTCCCGCTTTCAAGATCATTATATGATCGGGTACTTGAGACAGCTCCTTCAAACTGTTTATGTGGTCGATCCATTCGTCCGTTGAAAATTCGCTACTATCTGGATCATGATCCGGTAAGGTAACAGGGAATTGGTTATTTTCACTTGTTGACTTTTGTCGAAAATTAGCTATTTCTTTAAAAAATATTTGCATATTTTGTTCAAAATCCATCTGATTTCCACCAGGATTTTGGATTGTATTATTTGGAACATCCCCTGTATTTTGACCCATATTGAACGGGGGAAAAAAAAAATAAAACAACAAAACAAAATAAAATAAACACACACAAAATAAAATAAAACACAAAACAAAACACGAATATTTCGATCTGATTTAATCCAATCTGATCTCCTAAATCACCGTTTGTGGTTAAACGTATGCTCGAATCTCCACTTCTGATGTTAGCGTTAGCCAAAAATTACAGTAAAATAAAATAAAACAAGCCTTTTTACTTACTTTTTCGTACTTACGATTTATTACCGTTATTACTTTATTTCTATCTTACTTGTTATTACATAATTATTCTCCGGTATAGTATACCTCAGTTGATTACCGCCCTCATAATACCAACTTAGGTTGGTATTACTTAATCAACACTTAATTTAAAATTATTAGTCAGGACCGTATTCATTACAGGTCCGTATTCAGGTGGTATGGCTTAGTAGTCCTCGCTTATTCTAACGTACAGGTCCGGACTCAGGTTGTATGGCTTAGTAATCCTTGCTTATGCTAACATATATAATTCTCGTGTCACGGTGTTTGTTACCTTCGCCTGCCAAAACGGCTCGACCGATTTTTATGAAATTTTTTGTGTATATTAGGTAGGTATGAGAATAGGTTTTAGCGCAAGAAAAATTTTAAAATTCGCGAAAACGCGGAATCCACAAACGATTAACGGTAACGTTGCTCTGATTGGTCGACTTTTAATCATATAATGCGGTGAAAAAGGTACACGTACAGGGTGAACCAAACCATTGCTATCAGGTAGTCGCACAGAGGTGGGTCTAAAATTTGAGCCGATAGATGGCGCGAGGTGTTTTTTTGTGGCCAAGGATGGAAACAAATTCAGGCTGCAACTGAAACCATCCCCTTCAGCATTACATGAAGGCAATGCCTTCAGGCATTCAAAAGATGAATCTTCAAACCCTTTAATTAACCAAAAAGGAAACTACGATTCTTCCATAAATTCTAAGATCCCCAGACCAAAGGATATCCGCATACAGCAATACACTCTCAAAAAGAATCCACCTATCACAGCGTCAGGCACAATGGGAATTGGTACTACCACCCCCTTTTAGCGAATCAGGGCACACAAGAAGACAGGAACCAACCATGATAAGGAATGACGATAACCACAAATGTAGGATTAAGGCTGAATGCCAACCCAAAAATAATAATTAATTCAAAAGCGAGCCTCTCTTGAGATGCAGAAGATACGGTTACGTCGAGATATCATAATAGCTCTATTCGCGGTAACAATCCTGGATAAGTTTTATCCTACTGCGTCTGCCGATTTATAATAAAATTGTCATTAATGCTCAAATTCGATGTAAAAAGTATAAAACCGCAGACGCAGTAGGATAAAACGTGTCCAGGAGTGTTACCGCGAACAGAGCTAATATCATATTATTTGGACAATGGACAACTTTCAGAAGATTATAAATGAGGCACTAAAAAGCTCTTCATTACTTGCAATTGATGAAGATTTCCAAGTGAGATGTGAATTCCGTCGAGCAATGACAAATTCTTTACGAGAGGCGGATAGTCCAATTTGGCAAAGACTCCGAAAGTCGCCGTAAAGATTTACGTGTTGCACAGAATAGGGTTACAGCTCAACGCATCAGAAAAAAAGAGAGGAAATGTCACGTGCTCAAAAAAAATTGACGACGAAGAGTTGTCAACATCACTTCGTGATTTTGAACAATTACTAGAAGAAGAATCATTAAACGAAGAAAACCTTTTTAAATAAATAAAATAAACGCATTGCTAAAAAAAAATAACCTTGGCCTTAAAAAAATTATTATTTTTATTGGGCCCACACATAACCCCCCCCTTAACAATATCTGGCTACGACCCTGCATACCGCTAGGTGATTAGGGTGTCCCTATCCACAAAATTATTCTTTTTCGATAGATGGCGTGTGACGCCATGTGGCCCCCCGCTTTGGCCGTCGAACTAATAAAGCAACAACCTTGCGAAATAATAGAGCAGCAAGAACAGACGAACAAATCCAATAAGATAACGAAAATGTGCGTATGACCATGTCGCAAATTCGTGCATCTCAATCACAAGAGGCACGAGCTGAACTACACCAAGAACGACAATTGGAACGGAGACAATCGCGCCGGTTCGTAGTTAACACAAGCAGAGCAAATGACCGACAAAGCCAACAAGTACATCGAGCACTTACATCCGCTTCGTTCCTACGTCTCGCATTCAAGTACGAGCCAGATATTGAATATTCCGCTGATCCGAAAGTGCTGATTGGTACTATGAGCAAGGAATGCCCCCATTGCCATGCACTCAAATTCCAGTGTAAAGACGGACTGACCAAAACAACGTACACTCCACAGTAGCGTAAATAGGATTTGAATTGGGGGGGGGTAATCTGGTAGGAGAGTTTTGGAAATTTTTAGTTGTTAATGTATTTTTTGGATTATTATTAGCCTTTGGGGGGTGATTCATCACCCTGATCACCCCCCTTATTGAACCATTGAACGGCTTGCTCATTGGTACGGGTCTAGATGGAAAATTCCGAGACGAAAATGTTTTGCTGCGAATTCCACGAATTCCACTGATTCCCACAGATGTGCCAATCGAATTCAAACGCGTTCAATTTCCGATTAGATTGGCGTTCGCAATGACAATCAATAAATCGCAAGGCCAAACGATGTCTGTTTGAGGCTTAGATTTGACCACACCGTGTTTTTCACACGGACAATTATTATACGTGGCATGTTCTCGCGTGGGCAAACCATCGAGCTTTATTTGTATTGGCTAAAGACGGACTGACCAAAAACAACGTACACTCCCACTCCATTGCTCTTCGAAATTAATATGTTTTTTTTTATATTTACGTTCCTTATTAAAATACATTGAATTGAGAAAATGAATGGTTGGTGTTTTTTTTGTTTTTATCGTAGGTATTTGTACTTATTTTTCCGAAAATAATTATGTTAGTTTATTCGCTATGTGCATTCCTCCTACTGCCCTCTGGTGGCTCAATAAAGAAAATTACTCGGGACTGTGAACATTTCATGTTCACTGTGAAAATAGTACGCCATGAGAAATTTGAATATTTTTGCTGTCATAAAATTTGAATACCAACTGTTTTATAGCAAATAATTTAATTAATTTTGTATGATCACGTGTTTATGTTTATGACATAATGCAAGTCCCCTTGAGGTTCTATTATCGGCCACTCCGAACGCTTCGTTCGATTTGCTTATCCCCTCTCATACCTTGCACATAGCGAATAAATAATTAAAAAAATTTAATTACAAGAAATTAGAACTAGAAAAAAAGGTAATTCTAAGGCGGTACGAAGTTCGCCGGGTCAGCTAGTAATCATATAAAATTCAAAATTCAAAATCCTTAATATGTTATAAATGTTGCTTTAACCATTTAAAAATTTTACATATTCAACGATTTTGAACCATACACTGATCATAAATCTGATGGTGCTGATGAATTTCGGCGATTCGAATTCTTAAATTACTTAGGGTGCGTTACACTTAAAGCCCACGACGACTACGGTCGATCGCCAGTTCAATCAAATAACCGCATTCGATCTTTAGTCCAATCAAATACTTTCCAATCAAAGAACCATGGGACCAAGCCGCGGTCGTCGTGGGCTTTAAGTGGAACGCACCCTTAATCCTTAATCCTAAGATTCAAATAAAATTTCATCAATTCAGCAAATTCTGCGATTAAGCTAATAAGATATAATAATTAAGTGTGTTACTAACTTTAATAAAAATTCATGATGCTCAATATACTTCTTCAATAATTGGGCATATTTTCGTTCATCGTTGCTATTGGCAAATACTTTTAACTGTCGTATGCAACAATTTAAAATTTTGAATTGCACTATAGTGTAAATAAACAATACGAGGAATATGCAATCGATAATAAATGTAAATGTAGTAAAAATAAACAATAAGAAGCATTCCTGGATTATATTAACTGTCAGTTTAAACAAAAAGTTTTGGTTATCTAAAGTCCAAGCATCGACGGCCAAATCTTTGGTAAAAATTGGAGCAATTACAATGAGTACTTCCGTCGCTGCCACACAGACGACAAATATTTTTAATACCGTTCCGGTGTATTTTAAAATATTTTGTAATGTTTCCTTTTCAGATCCAGAACATTTGTTAACATTCCAAAATAATTTCGTTTCTTCTAGTAGCATCACAAATTTATCTTTGCTTATGATTGTGAACAAGACCTTTCCGCCAATCTAAAAGTTAATAGGTGAAATAATAATTAGAGTGCAAATTATGAAAAGGAAGGTGCGAAATTTTGATCTGCAGTTTTTTTTTTTATTTTAAAGGTTTGATTTTATATTAATTACCTGTATGTAAGCTGTGGAACCTTCAAAATTATTTGCAAAAATGTATATGTCATTATTCATGTTCTGATACTGAAGAAAAGTAATTACAAACAAATACATTAGCGTCACTAAATAAAAAGTAGCAGATAGTTTATCTAATACTGGATTCATTTGCGGATGTCTTCCCAAAACTTTTAAAACTAACAACGGTAGTTTTAAAATATCGTAAGAATCTTTCTCCATATTTGAATTTAATTCTTCTGGGGCAACTCTTTTAAATGTTTTGAATTGTATGTCCTTACAGATTTTCTTTTAAACAAAATAAAGTTTTAAATATGAATGATTTCCTTTAATATTAACAATAATAAAAGTTTGTATAAATACAAACTTTGGCTTTTTATAGACTGACAGCTATTAAGTACCCCTATTATTAATTTGTTAGTTATTCAAGTACCCAATTATACGCCGAATTGGACTGTATATAAATTTTTAAAATTAAAATTGTTCATGTTCGTTTTTATTAAGTTCTACTGGAAAAATACAAATGAAGTTACAGAGCGTGCTTAGCATTTTAATATCCACCACACGGAAGATATCAATTTTTTAGCGTGCACTCGAACAATTTTGCTAAAATGCCATTCTCGTTCTTTATGAGTACTGGCGCTCTAATCTCATTTAAGTCGCTTTGTTTGGGTCTGCACTTCAGCCCAATATTCCTTATTCGATTTTAACCAATAAAGTTGGACTTTCGTTTCTAATGCCTTTTGGATCATCCCATACAAACCGATAACTTTTTCATGTTTTCTGAATTTTCTGCAATGGTTTCGTCGCTTTTCGATTTTTGAGACCTTGACCACTTAAGTAGCACCATGGGAACTTCTGAAAATGTAATTTAAGCGATTAATGTATAAATTGAACTTATAATTTAATTTGTATTACTTTATTCGAACAAATGAAAAAATTTGATGATTTTGAAAAACCGATGACTGTTTTAGATTTAGATTTCAATGATTGTCATGAACGAAAAACGATAAGAAAGATTCGAATTGATGAAATATCAGAATAAGTATTCAGTTAGTTTTGGAATAAAGCGATTTAATATTTTTTTTGCATAATAATTATTGACCTTATATGGTGTAGCACAGTAGTCTTTAACTTTTTTTGTCTGCATACCCTTTGGATACTTCGTTATACAGTGAACTCGTAAAGTTTAAGAAAATTAATTTGACGTCAAAGGAAAATTATATACAAGTAGCAAGGTCATGCGATAACCGCTCTGTAATAAATTGGTTTTGACGGTTGGACTAGCTTGCATAATCCGGCTATTTGAATTTAATTTTGGAAAACGTTTATTTTTGTGTGGAAATTTTATGGTCGGATTATTCTACTTCATCTGGCGCATAACGTGGGGCAAATTGGATAAAATCGGGACAATTTATTCAAAAAACTGACTAATAACCCTGGGATACTTCCAAGTTAGCATTATTTTATTTTAATTGTTAGCATCGAAATCATTAAAATGGCACAATATAAAAAAGTTATTGTGGCGGAATTTGTTATGTTCCTAAGACAACAATTTGATGAAATAAAAAATGACAATAAAAACTGGTTCGAAGAAAGAGAAAAGGACAATAATCAAAATAAAATGGAGTCTGATAAAGAATGTGTCGAAATAAAAGACGAAACGGACACAATTAAAAGCTCAGATGAAATATTTGATACATTTTTGATGGAAATGAGTAAATTAATTGAATCAGTTATTTCAGAAACAACCTAAGTCACTTTTTGGTCAAATTGAGTTAACACGTGGAAAACATATTTTCGACAATTCCGCATCGTTTGGTGCTAAAAAAACTTAAGAAAGTATATCCTTTATGGCAGAAAACGATATTAGAAATTTTCGGTTTAGCAGGTTGCTTACCTAACAGTGAAACGTTTTTTACGTTTCCTGAACATCTATAAAAAGTGACTTAGGTTGTTTCAGCAATAACTGATTCAATTGTTAACCTACGAAGAATGAATTAACAGGCATAAGGAATCTCACCTACCTTGAAGGAAATGTGTAGCAAAACTACCATATCGATACGTTTTCGTCCATTTAATAATAATAATTTACTTTTTGTTATTTTTGGGCTAGTGGACTATTAAATAAGAATTCTTCTTCTTCCTCTTTTTAGAAGCGGAAGAGGCGATTACTAGAAGTAATTTTCTAGAGCAGGGGTTGGCAACCGTTTGAGACCCACGGGCCGCAAATTGACCCAAAAAGGCCGCACCTGCCCATGAAAGATAAAAAAATAAAATAAAAAGGTCATCCGTGTAAAAATTTTATTTACAACTACAAACAAAAGCAAATTACAAATCAATGAGATGCTTGTGCCTGCATTTCACTTGCCAGCTAATAATTTTCTTTTTTAAATTTTTCTTCTTCTTCTTCTCAGCCGTCTTTCGCCCACTGCTGGACATAGGCCTTCTCTAACTTCTTCCAAGCCCCCCTATCTTTAGCAATTTGATGCCATGAGCCACCAGTCTGTTGTTTTATGCCATCAAGCCATCTCTTTTGTGGTCTGCCTACGCTTCTTTTTGTTAGTTTTGGGCGCCACTGGGAAATACGAATCGGCCACTCTTCATATGATTTTCTTGCGACATGCAAAAACTTTAAATTTTTAATATAAAAAATTTAACTTTTAATATTTATGATTTTATAATTGTTATTTTTATTTTAACATTTTATAACAACAACTTTCACCTTTCCTTACTGTGAGTACCAATGATTTTAATTAATTTACTTTGTTATTGACTTGTACTATATGTTTTAGTGCCATGATTATGGTATATATTGTTGTGGTATTTTGACCAATAAAAAGTGACAGCGAGCAGATAAGAGAGTAATTTTATTTAATTTAATTTTTAATTCAGTAGTCAGTCGATACGACTAACAAAAAAAAAATAAGATTTGCATCAAAAACAAAAACCATCCCATGTAACGATTAATTACACATGAGACACAATTTGAGTTTATTTGTGATACAAAAATTTTGTAACACCCTATGAGTACTTTTTAAATTTGATAACAGCCGCGATTTTCTGTAAAACAAAAGGTGAAAGTGTTAATATCAGTTTGGTGCGCGAGCAATTAACAGCGTTGTGTTGCCTGCTAGAGGGACCATTTTAGTTACCAGCAACAAGATCCCCACCACAAAAGCAAATTTTGAAAACTGGAAAAGGAAGAGAAACACAGCAGTTCCCGGGTGAAGCTCAAGTAGAGAGGTTCCTAAGTGATCTCCAACCGGAGAAGAGTTCCTTGGTGAAACTCAAGCTGAATGCACGTGAAGTTCTTGGGGAGACGTCGATTGAGAAAGTGTAAATTTCTCGATAAAATCCCAATTAAGGAACTCAATTGCGATTCTTTGGTATAAAAAGACCAAAGCATTAATTTACTTAATTAAACGGAAGTAAATAAATTTACGAAATTCGAATATTTGATGAAAGTTGTGTATTGCGTACGTAATTGGATATTCGTGAGTTGAATATCTGAAATAAAAACGGATTACAGAAATTTGTACAATCTGTAAAAACTACAGGTTATGTTCACACGTGGTGGACAGGTTAAAGTTGATAAATTAATTGATTGCTTACCGAAGTGTAACTAAAACACGAAGATTATTTAACCAACAGTTTTTAAAAGTTGGTTAACGAAAATTAAAGGATTGAAGCAGCACTTTTAATCACCGAATTTGGAACACTTTCACTGGTAGCTGTGAAGACATCGATGGCTTCCGACAGAATGGGCAACCTGATGTTTACCAACTGTTTTATGGGAACACACCAGATCAAGTAAAAAGTAACAAGGTACAAGATTTGTTTTATTTTTAATTAATCTAAATTATGAATCAATGAATTGTGTTGATTTTAGATTAATTAAAGGACTTTATTGATTTTAATGATTATAATTTGTTCACATGATTACACCAAATAATGAAATATCCAAATTTAGCTCCTAAATACAAGGATTTAAATGTAATTTGGATGCTTTAATTATTGCACAAAAATAACACATTGGTTTTAGACAAAATTGTTGTCCAAGTTAATTTGATGCAAATTTTTATTGATTCTTTATGCCACTTAATAAATTATGTCTACAACAAATTGCCCTCTTATTTCGTCTACTGAATCCACTGACTCTGAGGAAGAGAAAAACTCTACTCCGATAAAACGTTAGCTTTGAGGGTCTTTCTTTTTTTGGGGTGGTTATTCTTAAAGTAAGAATAATCATAACAATATATAATACCGAAACGTCGGCCGGTTAGCGACTTCTGTTGTTCTAATTATTTTCCAATATCCCAAGAAACGGTTATATAATAAAAAATTATTTTAAGGTTGTGATGAAAGCTTCGCGGGCCGCACTAAGGGGACTCGCGGGCCGCGGGTTTCCGACCCCTGCTCTAGAGGTTTCCTTTCTAGTAGGCCAAGGCCTGTTATTTCCCAACATCTGCGTCGCTTCTTTGGGAGTGTTAGAAACTTTGAGCATATAAATATTTTACATCTATCAGGTAGTTTGCTAGTCTTGCCTTCAGATGTGCCTGTATCCTGTATTAATAAAAATTAGATTATGTAAATCTTCAATGTTTCGTTATTTTATTTAAAGCTTTGTCAGGAAATACAATAAATTAATAGCAAAGTTTTTTTGAATTAAAAATTTTTTTTAAATTCTCGAAGCTCTAAATAAAATAGCTAAATTGAAGACTTACAGAACCTAATTATTATTTTTTTTAATAGTCCACTAACCCAAAAATAACAAAAACTATAAAATAAATAATATAATACAGTTAATAAAGTCCTTAAAATAGAAGAATCAAAAGAAGTAAGAATAGAAAAATAATAGAAGAAGCTATAGAAAAAGATGTTCCAAAAGAGGAAGTTATCGAGATTACCACAGAAGAAGAAATCGTCTAGGCGACACCACTAAACAAGTCCGGATGTTAGGAAAAGGAGAATAAAATTTAGGAAATATCGAGAAACTAAAATTTTTGAAGAAAGAAAAATTAAGGTAAGATTGTCCGACATGGATGAGGTATCCCATCCAACAATATGGGAGGATGAAGACGATAATGAGATGCCGCCAACTAAATTCTTATGGTTTTTCGAAGTGAGTAGAGGATTTGATGGGAAGAAAATTAAGAAAATTAAGAGGAAGAGATCAACAGGACTTGGAAAAAGAGGATTGACGTGGTTTAAGGACAAGGGAGGTCATATTGTTGAAGTGCCAGTACAGACATGCAAGATGTAAGCCCGCTGAAGTATCCAATTCCCGTTAAAGAACGAAGAAATAGGAACAATAATTATTAAATTACGATGACCGCGAAGGAAAATGGAAACGATTGGAACGAAAAATTGAAATTAAATTAAATCAACAACCAATATCAAGAGAGCAAGAGACAGTCGGAGCATAGTGATCGAATAAGTTGGCTATGAACGCTAAATGCCCGGTTCGAATCCAGATGAAGTAAGAACTTTATTCTGGCCGTCTCTCTGGTCGTCCAGGTTGGAGGTTCTACGTCGGGCTTGCTCCTTGTCTAGGTAAAAAATGTAAAATGCTAACAAACCAAACACCAATTCGCAAGGTTGGTAGTTGGGTTCGAATAATGTTTAATGCGTTTCAAAAACTGATTATATCACAATCACCAATAAATAACACCAATTAAAATTAAAACATCGTACAAATAAATTATAATTAACTAAAATTCAATGATTCTAAAATTTAATGATAAGAACAAAATGATAAAAAATAATCTTTGAAACAGACGAAAAAGGCCAATGAAACGAAAGCTACCTTCTGAGTAGCAACCCTTAATGAGAGGGTTGACCCAAACATAAACCAGAGTCCGTCACAATCCGGAGGTGACCTCTCCAGTTTATTTAGCCACGATGTTAATAGGCCAGCTCTCAATTAGTGAGGAGGATAAGCCATAGATTCTAAAAGAATAGTAGCTTGGAGGTACCGAACTCAGAAAAACGCAATAAAAACGTGGAATATGAATGATTTCCGTATGGTTAATATAATATAGAATATTGAATTACATGTACCATTGATTCTTTGTTTTTCTCCTATTTATAAAATAGAAGATTGTTCTCGCTTGTACCTAATACGACATTCAGGATAAACAGGATAACTCGGTAACGAATAACGATAATGAAATAAGTGAAAAACTCGTTATAAAATACTTGCTGATATACAGAATAAAAACGAAATTTTCACACTCATACTACACAATCCTGTAATCATACCTATCTGATAGATTATTCCAAGTAAAGCTCCAAGATGAACTCTCTGAATTCCACTTAATCTAGTCGGGTGTCCCACAGGATATCGTGATGGAACCGAACTGTATCTTCTATACACATCGGACTTACCGACTACCACGAAGACAATTGTTGGAACGTATGCGAATGACACAGCAATTACGGCCTTACACTGCGATCCAGTTATACCTTCGAGATACCTACAAGATCTATATATCTAGGACTGCTTTTTGCATTGCAAGGTAAATGAACACCTCACAACACATCAGTGGCGGTTATTCCCTATGTGCTGCAGAGCTGCAGAACTGCCAATTATTTTGTGGTTGGTTTAATTTCTACTATAGTTTCTAATATATAAGAATACATTTCCGACCTCAGGAAGAGGTTCGGAAAGTACAGTTTTCCGTATGTTTTCAGATAAAATCATTTAAATAATTATTAAAAACAATTATCCCCCCCACCCTTTTTGAAGTTCCCAATTGCAGCACACCTGCTTCATTATGTCACGAGTCGGCACTGCAACATATCAAGCTACAGTTAGTAACTGCTTATCCGTTCCCATTTGCCAAGTCTCTTGCGAGACTTTGGTCATGGTTCAATTAGCTTTTTTGTTATCTTTACAGGTGATGAGGAGCTGGCCCATCGACCCGACCGAGGACCAGAGAGACGGCCAGAATAAAGTTCTTACTACACCCGGATTCGAACCGGGCATTTAGCGTTCATAGTCAACTTGCGTGACTACTATGCTCCGACCGTCTGTCTCATATTATTATTATTATAATAAAAGGAGTTAAAAACAAACATGTTGATGAAATTATTTATATAAATTGAAATTATAAATATATTTCGGGTTATTAACTTGTGAAATTATCCATTGAATTACATTATTTTCCACCTAACCAGTTATTATTCATGAAAGCTTCTAAGATAGTTTTAATATAAGAACATAATAAATATCATTCTTTAAAATTAACTGAATTCTAAATGATAAGAAATAATTATTTATTCAATTTAAAAAAATTACATTTAAATTATATTCCCTTATTGAAGTCTAATCGATACTAAATTTCGTCAATACTAAATATGAAACAATGTTGTCATTTTCTATATTACATTAATTTATTGATTTCAGTTCTTAATAACTCTTTACAAAAAGTTTTGCAAAATAATTTAATAATTGATAAAATTATTGTATTCAATACTTATCGGTAGCACGTGAATTCTTGCGATAATAATAGACAAAACGGAAACTTTATAAGCATTATTTTTGCAACTACAGAAATTCTTTGCTCACAAATATTGCTAAAAAATTGTAAGATGAAGCAACAAAAATATTTTATTTTTACAATTTTAGAAAATTCATAACATTCACTTTTCAAAAGGTGTTCCAATATCACGTCGACTCAATAAATAATAATAATGCACTCTTTCGTGGTACTCTTCGAGAACTTTTTGTAAATTTTCTTGACAAATCCATCTGTATTCTTGGGTGATTTTATAAAGTATTTTTAACTTTATTTCATGAACGAATCGACCAAATTCAATTTTTTAGGAAGATTTGATTGAATTGAAGTCTGGATTAAAAGGAATTTAAAGAGGATATTAAAAAATTATTAGAAAATTAAAAACAGTAAATGAAAACTATAATAGAACTTAAGAAGCAGTAAGTATCCAGAACCCCACCCTACTCACATCTTATTAGTCTTTATTCTGCCACCATTTTGAACACCCAGTAAAATACTGTCTAACAAGGGGTCACTACAGTGAGTATTTCGCCAATCGAGATCCCAATTTTTTTGGTGATTCTAGTTGCTAAAAAAATTATCACTTTTTCGAATTTTAGTCGATTGGCCCTTAGTTCTTGAGTTATGAGTTTTTAAAAATACCATGGTGGGTTAACTGCTATTATTATTAGCTATTATTACAAAAAACCGTGGTGGTCTAGCGGTTAATAATTTGTAATGGTAATTCGTAGGTCATTAATTTTTTAATTCCGATAATAAATTACATAAATTAAAGAAAAAAAATTTGCTGGGACTGCCGTTACAATTTTCATGGACTGCGTTACAATTTCCATAATGCTAAACCTATGGTAAACCTGCCCTACTTCAGAAAGAAGTTTTAGTAACCACATAAGACACCAATTGACATAAGCACCAATTGGGTGCTGGAGTAGGATTATTCGGCGAATTGACAATACGAGAATAACAAAATTTTAGTCAATAATGATAGGATGGTCAAAGTTATAATTGAGGCACTTAAAGCAGCCGATAAAATGGTGGAATTCAACCTTGCAGTATTATTGGAATGCAATATTATTATGGAGCATCCACGACGAATGGCAAAACAAGATGGTGAAGCAAATAGCAGTAAAAATGATATTAAAGCAACATTTCCTGAAGAAGAGAAGAGAAGTCCAAATAAATGCAGTTTTTAAGAAAATTCTTGAGAACATAATTGCAATCAAAATTAGCGAAACTATTACTAATACCGAAGTCACAAAAGCTTTCTCCCATTTGGGAAGTCTTTATAAATAAAATTCTTATTAAAATTTGTTTACCTTTTTATTATTGCGTTGACGTCTGTTCCGAGTTGATTAATCTGAACTGAATTATTTGTTCATGGTCCACGAGTCATGGAAGATTTTTAAATTATATTGCTTCAATACTGTTCGGGCCATTTCAAAGCTATGGATTGCTCTATCCTAAAAAGAGTAACAAGTTTTTGTTAATATCTACATGTTTTATAATTTATTTATTATGCGTTACTATTATATATTTGCCATCGATCCACTGCCGTCACTTCTGAATTTTGAATAAATTTGGAAGATAAGGATAACTTTTTACATATAATAATATAAAACATCACAGAGAGTAAATTATATTTTGTAAAGAGAACCCGAGAGAACTGGAAATGCAACTAGGCATTCACAATTAAAAAAATTATTTCGGAAGGCACCTATAATGAAGCCGCAGGCGATTATTTGTAAGTTTTCGTTGTACTTCTGAAATATCAAGTGTTTCAAAAACTTATAATATTTTGGAGAATCCTTTATCAATAACTCATGCAATAGAAGGTTCTATGTAATAGTATAAAATTGAAAGTTCTAGTGTACCTACTGTAAATAAATTGTGTTATGTCTCATACGCACTTGCATTCGCACACCTCCGCAAAAGCAGTAGAGGCTAATTCTTGGTAAATTAAAGAAGTTTTCATTAAGCAATTTTAAGACCGTGAAACTTCATTAAGCAATTCATACATATTTATGTTACAATTGATGTATTTTGTGGTAACATAGTGATACGGTAAACGTCAAGCTATAGTTGATGAACGACACGGATGTATTCATTTGACGAGCAACAAATAGACTAAACTTGATGTGAGTGAAGGAGTGAATTTCGTACAACAATTTGTGTCAACAAAGGAGGTATAGTAACATCCAAATTAGATAAAGTAGTGATAACGCGTGCATTTTGATTATCTCCTCTCAGTTTTTATATGCATACTCAAATTGTTTCTTAACAAAAAAAAAACGTGGAAACAAAATTTTAATTAATATTTTATTTAGGTACTAACCATGCACGTTTAAAAATTTTTACACAATCGTAATTTGAACATCGTGTTCTGGCGGAAGATGTAATAAAGCTATTAGGCACTGTTTACTTAATATTTTGAAACTTGTATGTACCTTTAAATAAACTATTTGATTAATTATTTTTATAATTCGATACTTACATTTTAAATTTTTGGCACTCTAATTCAGCTTTCGTTAGCAAAGTTTTGCAATGTGTTGGTTAAACTTTTGTGAAGAGCAAGAATTGTGCACTTACAGTAGCAAACAAATCTAAATAGATGTCGCAATATGTGCAAAATAAAAAATTTTTTTCTTGGAGTATTAAATATTTTTTTTATTTAGCATTTTTTTCTAAAATATTAAAGTTTTTGGAATTTTAAGGAAATTAAGCAGCATATTAGCACATTTAAGGCACTTTTAAATTCATAAAATATATTAAAATAATAATAGTAGTATTATACTAAAAAAAAAAATACAATCAATAGCCAACTTTAACATATTGGCATAATTTAAAATGTATAATATCGTCGGGTTGTTGGTAAAAATGACCAAATGTATAGGATTTCTATGTTAGTTGGTCACTTTTACCTCGCTTTTACCAACAACCCGACGATATGGTAGTGATTTTCTAATGAATCAATGACGACTTTCGTCTCTGTGTTTATATTTGAAAAAATTTAAAATTGTAGCAATATCTGTTACATAAGCAACTTCGTATAAAATTTGACGCTATTGAAAAGTTTCAAATCATAGGTAGGTACATATTTAGTTCCATAAGTAATTAAAAAGTAAGATGGACAGTTTTATTAACTAATTGGAATCATAAATACTTCCTGTCATAAAACATACGACAATTACTTACATAATCTTAATAAAATAATGTAAAAAAATTGTTTTTGTTAAAATAATGAACCAATTTAAAAATATATTTTTCATTTTAAATTAATTTATATTAGAACTTTGCATCAAATGTTATTATTTCAACATTAACCTTTAATGCTTCGATTATGAAGCATATCTAATTGTAGTTACCTTCTTGCGGAATTAATCAGTTTCTGGTACTTTATAATCAGTTTAAATGTCAAGTTTTCTGTTTATTTTTAAATTGAAAAACTTAATTGGTCTAATTTAGTAATTGATTTTACAAGCAATTTCTGCTGAGTTTAATTGAATTAACGTTTATTCAATTTTAACCCATATGTCAATCTAAATTAACTGCTGATTTTCGGTTTACTTCTAAACAAGGTGATTTTCCTAAAATTTGGAATATTCTTACCGAAAAATACAATGATGGAAAAAATTCAAATATCATACAATCAAATTTATTACATACCCATGTAAATGTAATATATTCGTATTTCATAGTGAAAATATTGGGGCAATATTGATTTCCAATATTGTTACAATATTAATTTCCAATATATTATTTAGCAATATAATAGTACCAATACATTGATTTAATAATTCAATATATTTTATTATTTGTTTTATATTTTAATATAAATAATATTTAATATATTGACAATATTATAATCTATTAATATGATTCAATATTTTCAAATGTAATTGGGAATATACACAGTACATATCAATATATTGATTTTATTATTCAGTTATATATTCTTTTTTGAAATTATCATTTTATATAATTTATATTTTAATATTATACATTATTTTTATTACTCAATATTAATATTCTATAATATAATATCTTATTATATTGTTGCAAAAATGATTTCAAATACATTTAGCAATATATTATGTAGTAGGTACCATTAATATACATAATATAGTGAGTGATACAATATTGATTTTCAATATAGTAAAAATATAATGATTTTTATATTACATATAAGTAAATAATATTATTACATAAATATTGATGCGTCCGGGATATATTTTTTTTAAAATAATCTGATGTGAAAGAATTGGTTTTGAATGAAAAAATAACGTTCAAATTTACCCCATTTTACGATAGGTCAACAATGATATCATAACTTTTCCTGTACTATTCAAAGTTTTTGTTGATCGATATCAAAGCTAAGAAAATACAATACAACTACAAAGTAAATTACACTAATTTCTTTACATAGTACTTAATAAAGTTATATACGAAATGAGAGAAACAAGTAATAAAATATAAAACTTCCCAGTGAGAACACCTACCTTGATAACACGCATAAATTTTCTTCTAAAACTAAACATAAAACTTCGAATTTATGTTTAATTTATTTATACTTTTAAATTTTCCTTCTATTTTAGTAGGTAGTTGTTATATTATGAAGTTTTATTACATCGAGTAAAGGGGGGTAGTTACCCCTCTCATGAATTTTTTAAAATTTAAACAAGGACGGTTACATGAACTAAGATTCCTACAAATTTGAAAACCTTCTTAAGAAGAGATTAATCTTTTCACAATATAATTTATCTTTTTCACACATGTAAATTTTAAAACAGGTAGCTCAGTGGCGTAACCAGAGAAGGTTATGGGAGTTCGAGCTTTGTCAATTTTTCTTATGAAAATATTCTTCCCCATTAACTTTGCTGGTACATGGTACAACAATAAACAATAATAATGTGGAGTGGTGTTCTTGACTTCTTCGTGTTGGTCCAATAGCGTGTTCGTTATATGTCGTTTGTTGTTCGTCCATCGATTTAATCGCGTTTCGGTAAGATTCGTCCTTTTCTTCAGTTTTTCGACATTTCTGTCTTGTAGGTGCGTCAAGATTGGTCCATTTTTCATATCTTGGGCCGGGAAACGCTCGGAGAATTTTGGATATCATAGTTCCCTAAGCCTCGGATCAAAGTGTTTTCATTAGCTTCCCAAGTAACATTTCAATCCTGGCAATTACCTGCAAAATCAAATTTTACCTGCCAAGCCTGCGCCAGGCCTGGCTGACTCCAAATAAATAGTAATTTACAGGTTACTTAGCGATACCTGAGAATGTCCTGCGCTTGGCTTGGTGCAAGCCAGTGTCAGGTTATGAAGCCATACCTGAGAATAACTTGCAGATCTCCTGCGCACTCCGGCGCCTGGCCTGTGTAGCCTCGGCGCCAAGCCAATCTCGAACTAGTTCGTAGATACTCGTTCGCATCGTTCGCATATGTTCGTATGTCAAATTTTTTTTTCTATCTCATTCATTTTCATTATACTCATATCGCAGACTCATTTTTTTATTACTACCATGTGTTTAGGTAAGTTTTGCAGAATTAAACAAAATAATTTTATATTGTTTTGATTTCTTCTTCGTAAAAGGTAAGTAAGAATAATACAAAACCCAATCAATTTTTACTGCGTTGTATAATAATGTTACAATATGTTGTTGTCCAACCAAATCTTAAGAGCGTGCTTGCAAATGTTGATGCAAAAACATGTTTCAACAGATGGCGCGCCCTAAAATATTAATCTTTTATACTAATCTTTTCACCAATACAGAATTATAAAGATTTCAAAGATTCGTAGAAAAGATTAATATTTTAGGGCACCCCATTTGTTGAACATGTTTTTGCATCAAAATTTGCAGCGCGCTCTTAATTAAACATTTAAATCACTTTAATTTACTTTTAACAGATTGAACCACGAAAATCAGAAGAACCAGGAGGACCCAGCAGTAGCGAATTAAAAAATTGACAATTGTTTCGAAGGAATAAGCCACTTCTTCTACTCAAAGTTTTTGTGTCTTTGAAAAAGAAGTGGTGTATCCCTTCAAAACAGTTGTCGATTTGTTAATAAATTACATGGGATTGAGCAAATATTGCCGATATTGAAAAGGTATCTTCAAAATTAGAACAAATAATTTATTGTTTAATAAAATTTTTTAATATTAAATCATTTTTTTTATTTTTTGGAGTATTCATCAATGTTCTTGCATCTTTTGGCAAAATTAAGTTAAAAGTATTATATAAAAGTGCTAAAAGATCTTTAACAGCAGGCCCGTAGCCAGGATTTCATTTCGGGGGGGGGGGGGGTACTTGTAAAAAGCCTTATGTAAAATTTTCGGTAGTTATTACAAATAAATATATTATTTAAGAATATTTCCACTGAAACTAGGGCGACTGTAAATCACTTCTTCCACTTCATTTTCACTGATGTGCTCACTTGCAACAGGCACTGCATTATCCGTATTGCTGTCGTCATCTAATTTTATCCTTTTGGGGGTTTTAGTAAAAAAAGATAACAAAGTACCATCTCTCTTTTTTCCACTCATTTCACACACACCTTCTTAAATTTGTTCCTTTTTTTATAATTTTCACTACAATAATCACTACAGGTCAAAGTTAATTAAAAGCTGTTTGTATTATATTTTAGTTTGCATACTGCATTGTAACAGTACCCTAATATATTGATAAGTTATAAATAGATCTAGTTATAAAACAGGGCAATTGCGGACTGCACCGATGGTCAAAGGGTCACATAATCTGACATGTGGATTGCACCGGGTTCGGTTAGGGTAAGTATGTGGACTGCACCGATGGTCAGTAAGTAATCTTTTTTAATTCCATTAAAAGATTGAGGTATTTAATTTACTACAGAGGTATGTAAATAATACAGATTGTATTTACATTTTCTGGTTTTCATTGCTTAATAATGTAAAACTTATAGCAATAATTTATGGAAAACCCTCATTTTATCCATGATTTAGGTTTAGGGGACCGCTAAAAGAGGGATCCACTGGTCGAGCTTAGGTTATTGTTAGGAAACGATCTTTTTTTAATGAAAGAGAGATTCACCGGTAGAGCTTTAGGTTAGTTAGTTAAAATTTTACGATTTGCTACCATTCTATTGGTCCATAATTTTTTAAATAAATTTTGATTGGCTTGAATTACACATTTGCGAAAAATTGTTTAGAAGACTGTGCTTATGGATTAGGGGTCGTTCATAAATTACGTCACGCAATTTTAAGCATTATTCAACCCTCCCCAACTGCACAAAAACCTAGACTTATCTCCAAATATTACGTTATGCACCCTTCAACCTCCCATCTTTCAATACTTTTTTTTTTATTAAGCAAAACCCAAAGAACCGTACCTATTTTTTATTAGGCAAAACAAACATCGTTAGTTAGTTTTGTTAATCGTTAGTTATGGTCTCAAAATGACTTACTTTTTAAACCAATAACAGCAACCGTTGATTTTGAACTTGCTATTCATGTAAGCATTAAGAGCAATGTCCAGTGCTACCCCCCTATACAGTATGAATATTTGTGTTTTATGTCATTTATTTCCAGGACGTTACAAAAATTGAAATAATTGCTAGCATTGCAAGATCTTTCAACTTTTTTTTATGTAAAAGCGCAAAAAGAAATTGATTTACTTATTTGAACATCGCGTAATTCGAAAACTATGGTTGGAAGGGGGGGGAGATTCCCATGTTCTAATTTTCGAATAACATGGTTTTTTAATAAATAAATCAACTTCCTTTAGCGTGTTTAAATAAAAAAGTGTTGAAAGATTTTGTAATGCTAGCAATTATTTAAATTTTTGTAACGTCCTGGAAATAAATGACAGGAAACACAAATATTAACACTGTATAGAGGGGGGGGGCACTGGACATTGCTCTTAACATGTTTGGGAAAATATTGAACTTATTGCATTCCGATTTCATTTAAGCCAAACGTGGTATAGAAAAATTCAAAAAGTAGGTTAGGTCGCAGAATATTAAAACGGTCTTTCCGAAATTGGTCAATGGTTGCTCTTCTCGTTTGGTTTGCAATATTTACATCCAAACAAAGTTGATGCCGCTTATAGTGAAGATTTAATATCGATAATTCCAGACGATGCATGACTGAACACCTATTCCGATTATATATTTCGAACCTACATATTATATTGATGCAGATTCACTTTTTCCATCAAAGCTCTGAGCAGCACGCACATCAAGTATATGCCGGAATACGAATTCCTGTGAGTCGTTTTATAACGTATTTAGTTCACATTTTTATAACTCCACCAGCCGATTTACACCTTCTTGGAGATATTAAAAATGATGCAAATTAAAACATACCTAAGAATTAGCAGAGTATTGGCATAGTTAATGCCGTCAGCCCGAGATCTATGATTTTTCCGAACCCGGGCAAGAACTTGACATTGGCGCCCCTTTCCTCCAGTATTCGAGTTTAAATATATCAAAAATCTCACGAAATATAATTTGGTGCTCCCTTGAATTGCCTCCAGGGACAGGTGCCCTGGTTAGCCTCCCCCCCCCCTAGATCCAGAGCTAAATGCCATTACAGTTAGTAAACAAGCCAAATTACAACATTTGATCGACTTGTATTCTGACAAAACAATTACCAGGATCCAATTTATAAAAATTCGAATTTTTTTCAATAAATAATAAATTAAAATAAAATTAAATATTTTGGCCATCTATTAGTTTTATTTTAAGTTTTTCAATAGTGTTTGGGACGACTCCTTGTATACGGCCTTGTTCATTTTCAGTAAAAACATTACGGGCTACAAGATTACTGGTAAGTCTTTGACTTACAGGGATTAAGTATTTATATCGGTGCAATCCACATGTGGGGATCGGTGCAATCCACATCTGACCATCGGTGCAATCTACATATGACCCTCGGTCAAAACCCCAAAAAAAAGGATTAATTTCTTTCCATCGGTGCAGTCCACATACGTCCATAAAACAAGTATCAACCTGCAACAAAATAATTACAACAAATGTAGGAAATTCCAAAAATGAGTAATACCGTTACATGGCTTTTAAATTAAATTAATCCCATGGTTTTCAGGTAAAAAGGGATAAGTAGGTTTGACCTACTATAAGCCGACAATGAATTACGGCAAATAAATTTAGAAAAAAACTTAGTCCTACTTGCAAGTTGCAATTGAATCGGATAACGCAATCTTGTCTTCGGTTAATTGTGACGTTGATGGTGACGTTCGTTCACTAAAATTTTTACCAAAAATATATGATAATCAAATTTACGATATAATAATTAACAAAAGATGCATAAGGCCGTCCGGCACGTGTTTTTAAAAAATTTAAAAAAGATTAGTATACACGTACCTTTAATTTAATTACGTAGATACACGTAATAAATTTTTAAATTTGTAAATAGTTCATAAGATTATAATACCTACTTAATTATTAGAGACAGGGTAGTTAGGCAAAAACAGATCTGACTCACCAATAGAGAAACTTTATTACCAATATTTAAAACGTTTATTAGCGTTCCTAAGTCAGTTCTGTTTTTGCCTATTCTTCCTATTAATCTATTAATTATACAACTCCCTCAAAATCTACAAACAAAATTTGTTTGTACAACATTTATGCCTGTTTTCACCAACAATTTATTTAAGAATTTCCTAGTAAAGAATTACTTAGCTAGGATTCCATAAATTTGATTGGTCAAATTTGACATAATATGAATTTTTTATGTCAATACTATGTCAAATTTTACCAATCACATTTATGGAATCCTAGTTAAGTAATTCTTTACTAGGAAATTCTTAAATAAATTGTTGGTAAAAACAGGCATTAATGTTGGTTGTTTATTATCATCAAATGAAATAATTAGAAGAAAATCGCAATTTATGAGTTCAACCATAATAAGAGAATTAAAAAATATGTTAGCATAAGCAAGGATTACTAAGCCATACAACCTGAGTCCGGACCTGTACGTTAGAATAAGCGAGGACTACTAAGCCATACCACCTGAATACGGACCTGTAATGAATACGGTCCTGACTAATAATTTTAAATTAAGTGTTGATTAAGTAATACCAACCTAAGTTGGTATTATGAGGGCGGTAATCAACTGAGGTATACTATACCGGAGAATAATTATGTAATAACAAGTAAGATAGAAATAAAGTAATAACGGTAATAAATCGTAAGTACGAAAAAGTAAGTAAAAAGGCTTGTTTTATTTTATTTTACTGTAATTTTTGGCTAACGCTAACATCAGAAGTGGAGATTCGAGCATACGTTTAACCACAAACGGTGATTTAGGAGATCAGATTGGATTAAATCAGATCGAAATATTCGTGTTTTGTTTTGTGTTTTATTTTATTTTGTGTGTGTTTATTTTATTTTGTTTTGTTGTTTTATTTTTTTTTTCCCCGTTCAATATGGGTCAAAATACAGGGGATGTTCCAAATAATACAATCCAAAATCCTGGTGGAAATCAGATGGATTTTGAACAAAATATGCAAATATTTTTTAAAGAAATAGCTAATTTTCGACAAAAGTCAACAAGTGAAAATAACCAATTCCCTGTTACCTTACCGGATCATGATCCAGATAGTAGCGAATTTTCAACGGACGAATGGATCGACCACATAAACAGTTTGAAGGAGCTGTCTCAAGTACCCGATCATATAATGATCTTGAAAGCGGGAAACGCTCTACGAGGAAACGGTAAGAAATTTTTTGATGGTTGGAAACCTTTCAACAGGAGTTGGGATAATTTCGCGTATGATCTGCGTATAAATTTTCCAAATCAAGAAACGTGGCACACGAAGTTAGTTAAAGCCGCGACTATGGAAAGTGCTGATTTCGATAGTTTATGCGAATATGCGATAAAAAAAATTCGTAGCATTTATCAGTACGAGCCACAATTGATCTGGGAGAAAGTTTTATGTCCTGTGATTGGTGGGATAACAAATGATACAATTCGACAGAGAATGCGAACAAATCGACCAAAAGACCAACAAGAACTAATGCTTTTGCTACGCCAATGCGATAATGAAAACCAAGATGATCAGAGGAGAAGAACAAAACGACCTAGGATGAACACGATAAACACCACGCGACCTGATTGGGATAATGAATCTCAAAGATTAAAACGATGTTTCAAATGTGGTAAACCAGGACATCTCAAAGACGCATGTAGAAGTTTACCAAACTCAAGGTACTCACAAAGAAGTCCAATACAAGACAGATGTTATAAGTGTGGAGAAAAAGGTCATGAAAGAAAAAATTGTAAAAATGCCCCAGATTTGATTAGCCCGCAAACTCATGCAAAAAAAATTAATAACCAAAACATCGTTCCTCAATGTAATTTTTGTCAACGATTGGGGCATGCTGAATCTGATTGTTTTAAAAAGAATGGACATCCCAAGATATTTTGTTTAAATAATAGATGCGAGATCACGCCAACCGCTACGGTATCAACTAACAACACGAAGCAAGAATTTAGCTATTTGATAGATTCCGGAGCAGATCAGTCTATAATCCATCATTGCGTAGTAAAAAAAATTAATGGTAAAATGATCATATGTTCTCAAATCCTGTCTGGATTTGGAATAGATGTAGAGACCTTGGGAATTTGCCGACTATACATTGCGCTTCAAGAAGTCACTCTTGAAATTGATTTTCTAGTTGTACCGGATAATACCATTCCTGGTGTAGACGCATTGATTGGGTGGGAGACGATTCAACGTCCGGGATTACAAGTGGTCGTGAGAAAGTATGGTTTGGATTTAAAACTTTCACCAATAGTAAAACCTCAAATTCGAAGTGTACTAAATAATAACGAATTGTCAGGACTGGACGAGAAATGGAAAAAACAAATTCAGAAACTTTTGGACTCTACTCGCAACCAAATACCGCAAGCAGTAACCACCGGAAAATTAAGAATAACTTTAACCGATGATAAGCCAGTAGCATTTCAACCTAGGAGACTAGCATACAGCGAACGAACACAGCTGAAGACAATAATTCAAGACTTATTAGACCAAAATATAATTAGAGAAAGTTCCTCACCTTATGCTAGCCCCATCGTGCTAGTTAAAAAAAAAAAATGGATCGTTACGGCTATGTGTTGACTATAGGGAAGTAAATAAAAAAACTGTTCGAGATCGTTACCCGTTGCCAAATTTAAGAGATCAACTCGATGCATTAGGAAAGGCAGTCTACTTTACCACTCTTGACATGAAGGATGGGTTTCATCAAATAGAGATTGAAGAAGACAGCAAGAAATACACCGCTTTCGTTACACCTGACGGTCACTATGAATACAACCGAATGCCGTTTGGATTTGCAAATGCACCATCTTGCTACCAACGAGCTATAAATAAGGCTCTGGGAAATTTAAAGGACACAGTGGCACAGGTTTATTTAGATGATGTTATGATAGCTTCCGAGACAATCGAACAAGGATTCGAAAATTTAAAAAACACGTTGGAAGCGCTATCTAAAAGCGGATTTTTACTTAACCTAGAAAAATGTACATTTTTTAAAAAGGAAACTGAATATCTTGGTGCCATAGTAGGGCAGGGCATTATAAAACCGAGTTTAAGGAAGATCGATGCGTTAGCTGGTACTAAACCACCAAATGACGTTAAGGGGATTAGACAATTCATGGGTCTAGCTGGATATTTTAGACGCTTTATTAAAGATTTTTCATTAATTACTGCCCCTATCACTCAATTGCTAAAAAAGAATGAGGAATTCAAATGGACAGTCAAGCATGAAGAGATCCGGCAGATAATTATCAACATTTTGGTAAACCAACCAACGTTAAGAATATTTAATCCAGAGCTACCAACTGAATTGCATACTGATGCAAGTTCTGTTGGAATCGGTGCGATTTTGATGCAAAAGGAAGAAAATGTAATAAGACCAGTTGCATACTTCAGTCGAAAAACGACTGAAAGTGAATCTAAATATCACTCGTATGATTTAGAAACACTAGCGATTGTTGAAGGGACGGAACACTTTCGAGTCTATTTATACGGATTGCATTTTACTATCTATACAGATTGTAATTCCGTAAGAGCAACTGCATTAAAGAAAGATTTACATCCGCGAGTGGCTAGATGGTGGATGAAGCTTCAAGATTTCGATTTTGAAATAGAATACAGACCTGGGTGCAAAATGGGACATGTGGACTATCTAAGCAGGAATCCACTAATTCGGAGGATACAAAGAACTACGAAAGCTGATACGATAATAGAGCATCAAGCAAATGATCCATTTTGCCAAGAGTTAATTACAAGTCCTAATGACAAATTTGTAATAAAAAATGAAATTGTTTATCATCAAGAAATCAAAGGAAAGGAAGTCATGTTAAAATGTTATGTACCGATATCAGCTCGATTAAAAGCAATGAAAATATATCATGATGAAGCTACGCACATAGGATGGGACAAGGCCATCATACGAATGAAAGAAGAGATATATTGGCCCAAAATGGGACAAACATTTAAAAAGTACATCAGAAACTGTAGGTCGTGTACCCTTGGAAAATCTCATACAGGATCAAAAAGTGGGAAATATCAAGAAGGTGAAAAAGCAACCGAACCAATGCAGGTATGGCATATTGATCATGCAGGACCATTGGTAAAATCTAATAACTGTACTGAAATTTTGGTTGTCATCGATGCGTTTGCAAAATTCTGTATGCTTACTCCGATTGAAAACAAAACTGCGGAGCAATCAGTAATAGCGCTGAAGTCATTATTCAGAAAGATTGGGAAACCGAAAAGGATTATAGCGGATAGGGCACGTGCATTTACGTCAATTACATTTCAGAACTATTTAAAAACAGAAGACATCGAATTACACTTCATAGCAACAGGAGTACCACGAGGAAATGGTCAGGTAGAAAGAGTAATGCGAACATTGTTCAATCTAATGCGGAGCTCTTTAAATAATGAAGATGAACACAAATGGATTACGATATTACCACGAATTGAAGCAGTATTAAATGAAATGGTATGCTCGGCAACAGGATTCTCGCCAAATGCACTCATGTTCGGAACCAGAAAACGATTACCGGCGGAGGAGCTATTTTTGAAAGGAATTAAGGAACAGAATTTGGAAAGTATGGATACAATGAGATTAAAGGCAAACCAAAAATTAGTACAAGGAAGACACATACAACAAGAAGAATTTGATACAAAAAGACTTAATGCGATTCTTTTTAAAATTGGTGATAAAGTAGTAGTTCAGGACACGCAAAAAGCGGGATCGGGAAAACTAGGCAACAAATTTTTGGGACCCTATGAAATTATAAAGATTTTGCCTAATGAACGGTACGTACTGAAACGATGTAATAAAAACACAAAAGTGACGAAAGTTGCGGCACATGAACAATTAAGAACTTGGCCATCGGATCAGGCATTGGTATTATGAGTTGAAAAAACAAAAAGGTTGTAAATTTTATTTTTCTTCTTAATTTTAAAAGATAATAAAAAATTATTATTGAATTATTATGGCGGAATTATTATGGCGGTTAGGCCGGAATTATTATGGCGGTTAGGCCGGAATTATTATGGCGGTTAGGCCGGAATTATTATGGCGGTTAGGCCGGAATTATTATGGCGGTTAGGCCGGAATTATTATGGCGGTTAGGCCGGAATTATTATGGCGGTTAGGCCGGAATTATTATGGCGGTTAGGCCGGAATTATTATGGCGGTTAGGCCGGAATTATTATGGCGGTTAGGCCGGAATTATTATGGCGGTTAGGCCGGAATTTTTATGGCGGTTAGGCCGGATTACTTATTATTATATCGGCAAAGCCGAACTACTTATTATTACGACTTTACGACTAATTTATTATTTATTGTGCAACATTAACTTTAATTATTTTTCAGGATTATTAGGATTATTATTACGACTGTACGACTGATTATTTATTGTATAACATTAACTTTGATTATTTTTCAGGATTATTAGGATTATTATGGTGAATTATTAGGATTATTATTACGACTGCAAGACTGATTATTTCGGCGGCATGACTGATTATTTATTGTGCAATATTAATTTTGATTATTATTTTTCCTTATATCGCCGGTAAAATCGTGACACGGTAATGAGCAATGACTAGGACAACAATGGTGATTCACAAGCACTAATTGACAAGAAATTGATAAATTGGCCTTACAAAATTTGGGATGAGAGCAAGATTATGTCACGAGGACGCGACAATTGCAGGAAGGCCGTGTTAGCATAAGCAAGGATTACTAAGCCATACAACCTGAGTCCGGACCTGTACGTTAGAATAAGCGAGGACTACTAAGCCATACCACCTGAATACGGACCTGTAATGAATACGGTCCTGACTAATAATTTTAAATTAAGTGTTGATTAAGTAATACCAACCTAAGTTGGTATTATGAGGGCGGTAATCAACTGAGGTATACTATACCGGAGAATAATTATGTAATAACAAGTAAGATAGAAATAAAGTAATAACGGTAATAAATCGTAAGTACGAAAAAGTAAGTAAAAAGGCTTGTTTTATTTTATTTTACTGTAATTTTTGGCTAACGCTAACAAATATAATAATAGATAATTAATAGAGAAAAGAATACTAAAAAGGGATATTAAGTTAAGAAATTAATTAAATTAAAATAAATTAATTTTTTCATTTTTTGAAAATTATTTACAATAAATTTTTTTTTGACACGTGGAAATTAAAACCATTGCAGGCTTTTCTCAGGTGTGCTGCAAGCGTGGTGCAGGTTTGCGCAAACACCAGATTGCTTTCTCCCAAGTATGCCACAGGGCTGCCTCAGGTAAATTCGTGCGCCAAATTACTCAGACAGCACCTGTAGCAGACTTGCCTCATTCCTGCCTCCGACTTACATCAATCCTGTCTCAGGGTTGCCCCAGGCTTTTCTCAGGTGTGCGACAAGCGTGGTGCAGGTTTGCGCCAGCACCAGCTTGCTTTCTCCCAAGTATGCCACAGGGCTGCCTCAGGTAAATTCATGCGCCAAATTACTCAGACAGCACCTGTAGCAGGCTTGCTTCACTCCTGTCACAGGAGCAGGTCCTGGCTGAGTTATCACTGACAGGCAAATGCCAGAAATTTCCCAGGTTAAAATGTTACTTGGGTTCCGAGCACCTGAGGTAGAACTTTTCGGCAAGATCCTTGTGGATTATGGATAAGTGCTTGATGCCTGAAGCGTTGTAGAGTTGCCTAGTTGTGACGAACCAGGGGGCGTCCATGGTTTGCTTGATGCACCGGTTTTGAGAGACTTGAAGTCGGTTTATTTGAGTATTTAGTGCGAATGCCCAGGCGGGTGCATACAGTAAAAGTCGCTACGTGCGCGCGTGCGCAGTTACTCTCGGCGATTGTGACGTTGTACCGGTTGGTATTATTTAGTTACACTTGGTTAAACTTTGGTTGGTGCTTCTGCAACCATTAATTGGAAGTTTTGGGTACAGTTCTTTTCGGTGCTCTCGAACTGCAGTTTGTTTTTGCACAAATTTTTAAAGCCTCTCTTTTAAAGCTATGAATTATACTGCAAATATACGAATTTTTTCGAGTACTACTTGAAAAAATCAACAATAATTAACAACCAGTCGAGCTAAGGTTAGTTTTAAGAAACAATTTTTTTAATGAATAAACCGTTAAAATAGAGATCCATCAGTCAAGTTTAGGTTAGTGTTAAGAAACGATTATTTTAATGGGAGCGAGCACGACATAATAATTTTGTTGTACCATGGGGGACCGTTAAAAGTGAGATCCACCGGTGGACCTTAGGTTAGTGTTAGGGAACAACATTTTTTTATTGAAGGGACAATGAAAAGCGAGATCCATCGGTTGAGCTTAGGTTAGTGTTTGGAAACGATTTTTTTTTAAATGAGGGGACCCTTAAAACAGAGATCCACCGGTGTCTTAGGTTAGTGTTAGGAAACCATTCTTTTAATGACGGACGGGCTTAGGTCAGTGTTAGGAATCGATTTTATTTAATGGGGGAACCGTTAAAAGAGAGATCCACCGGTCGAGTTTAGGTTAATGTTAGGAAAAGCTTTTTAATGTTAGGAATTGATTTTTTTAATGGGGGGGGGGCGTTAAAAGTGAGATCCACCGGTGTCTTAGGTTAGTGTTAGGAATCGATTTTTATTTTAATGGGGAGACCGTTAAAAGAGAGATCCACCGATCGAGTTTAGGTTAGTGTTAGGAAACCATTCTTTTAATGAGGGGACTCTTAAAAGAGAGATCCATCGGACGGGCTTAGGTCAGTGTTAGGAATCGATTTTTTTAATGGGGGAACCGTTAAAAGAGAGATCCACCAGTCGAGTTTAGGTTAATGTTAGGAAAAGCTTTTTAATATTAGGAATTGATTTTTTTAATGGGGGGGGGGCGTTAAAAGTGAGATCCACCGGTCGACCTTAGGTTAGTGTTAGGAAACAACATTTTTTTATTGAGGGGACCATGAAAAACGAAATCCATCGGTTGAGTTTAGGTTAGTGTTTGGAAACCATTCTTTTAATGAGGGGACTCTTAAAAGAGAGATCCACCGGTCGGGCTCAGGTTAGTGTTAGGAATTGGTTTTTTTTAATGGGGGAACCGTTAAAAGAGAGATCCACCGGTCGAGTTTAGGTTAATGTTAGGAAAAGCTTTTTAATGACAGGACCGTTAAGAGTTATATACAGTTTTAAATTTGGGCCCCAAACTCTGATCCGGTCCTGTTTATAAAACTAAAAATTTAATTTTTACACACATTCGGCGCACATTTGACTTGGGTATGGCGCATGCGCTCACTTTACATTTAAATACGCTTCACATTTGCGGGAATTTTTGCGCGTGGGCACATTCGACGTGAGTAACTGCGCATGCGCGCACGCAGCGACTTTTACTGTTTGCTCCAGGCGGGGGCGGCATAAGTTAGGACGTGGCGAATAACCGTATCGAAGATACGTAACTTATTTTTGATTAGTTGATTTTATACTGACTAAGTTTTGGTGATTACCTCCAAAACAGATCGCTTGGCTTTTATTGCCGTTGATTTCGAACTGCAATTTCTTGTATCAGGGCTTCCAGAGACCAAGGGCTTCGCGGAACAATTGGATGGCTTTTGCATTTTGGGCTGACTTTACCACGATCGCTACATGGTCGGCGTAGAACGCGAGGAGAGCCTGGACTAGCTTAGAGATGTAATTTGTAAATATGTTAAATAGGGTTTATCGGTTCTGGGGGGAGGATCTGACTCCTTCAATCTTGCCTCGAAAGGTGCGGTTGAGTATGAATGAAGCTAAAAGTAAAACCAGGCCGTTTTGTACCCCTGTCATGAAAAGCTTGTCACAAGAACCTTATCGAAGGCTTTGGCTATATCTAAGAGAACCGCCAGGGTGAACAGTTTTTTATATTTTGAATTGGTGATGTCCTCGACCACGCAGAGAACTTGGTGGGTGGTCGAGTGTCTGGGGCGGAACCCGAACTCATTATGACATCGTCCATTTTCCACCTATCCCGGAAGTGCTTGAGACTGAGAGAGCCGTAATGACTTTCTTTGGGAGGTTTTTCAGGGCAGTATTTGTGATAGACTTAGGATAGATCCGCCCTTATAAGGAAGCACACTGTTACAAATAAGATTGATTGACCAATCAAAGGCGAGGTTTGGTAATGGAATATAAATTAATATTTATATTGACAAGGTGTCTGTAAAAACGACATCCAACATTTGTGGGTGGAGCTCTCTTAATTGTAGATTCCAAAATACGCAGTTCCAATCTCTTCTTATTGGATCCTCCAGTGATTAAATATTATAATCATGTCATGTTTCTATTATACTTTTGTGAATAATTGGGCCAGGTATTAATAATTTACAGCAATATATTATCTAAATTATTTCTTTTATAATATGTTGTGTTTTGCACAATATTTGTTTAAAATAAAAATTTTCGAATTAATTTAATTAAATGTAGGAAATTTTACTAATTAAAATGTGTTTTGCATTTCGAAGTGATATGAAAGTTCATTGCAGAAGCTTTAAAATAAGCCCGTACTGAGAATATAGACCTTACCTTAATTATGACCGACTGATCAGCATTTCAAATTCCGCAAGTTTTGAGAAAAGAAAAAAATTTATGCAATTATTTTGCATTTCTTACGGTTTTTGAATAGATAGGCGTAACAATAATTTTTTTCCAATTTTTGGCTACACAGAGAGAAAGGTTTGTTATCTATAAACAAATAAATTTATTTGAGATAATTTCTGAGATAATTATATTACTAAACATACATGACAGAAATCTTTAAGTTTTGCTCTTTCGAATGAGCTCTACCCCACTATTCTGGGAATAACTGTCGCTTCAGGGCACGCGTTTTAAATAAGGAAGTTCCCCTGCCGCATCCTGTAGTATTGGTATATGTGTACTGCGTAGTAAAACTGCGTCGTTTACCTGCACATGGTGAACCTGGGTCATTTTAAATACACACCTCTATTCGCTGTGTGCATTCCTCCTGCTGCTCTCTAGTGGCTTAATAAAGAAACTCAATTAGGACTGGTTTAGCAATAGTAACTGTTTTAATAAAGGATTTTTGAGGGAAATTTAAATTTAAACTTTGTTTAAGAGGTCCGTGGTGTGTAAGGCATAGATAAATAATAATAATTAATAGATAAATAAGTCCCGTTCCGTTTCAGTTACTGCCACTCCAACGCTTCGATCGGTTTTCGTATCCCCTCTTTACCCACGCACATAGCGAATATAGGTGTGTTGTTACAATGGTTAGCTCTCGCAACGTTCAAAGGATTCGTCACGGGTTTGAATCTTGGTCAAGTTAAGAAATTTTTAATTTTCAGCTTCACAAGAGTTCGGTGCCCTATAGAGGGCACCGATAAAAAAATGTAATTAAAATGATAAATAAAAAAAATTATCCCGAACTAAAAGAAAGAGTTGAATCTGTGTTGAATTAATATTTTGTTTTTCTAACATTCCCATAAGTTAATAGTTAATAAATATAAATTTACTGTAAAGATATGCGTCAAACAAATGCTTTGTTTATACGATATTAAACAAATATTTGTTTCTCTCTATTCATAACTACCATTTCTTTACACCAAATAAAATGTGTTTATTATTAACATTCGTTTCTCTTAGTGTAGATCAACAGTTCAAAATCTTTAATTAACGTTAAATATCCTTAAGAGAATCAAATTATTTTCTTCCTGTTTATCAAAGTTGATTCCGTGATACACCTAATAGTATGCAGTTTAAAGATTTCCATGAGATGTGGTAACCGAGAATATAACCAATGCCTTTAATTTTATTAACAAATATTTATTAATTATTCGTTTAATGAAATTACAAATGTGTCGAAAAGAAAATTATGTGCTAATTATTTGATTAGCATTTTCTTGGTGGAATAAAATAATATGTACAATACAGGTAGGTCAACAGAAAAGTATTAGATCTCAGTCTTTACAATAAATACATGCCATACATTTATTTTAATATTTTTCAACGAAATTTATTTTAAAATATGTTTTTTAACATGTAAAATTAATATTAAACAAACAATTTGAAATTGTCGACTTAATTAAATAACAATTTTTGGTCACAAATGCTCAAATTAATATTGGTTAACAATTGGTTTTATTGTATTCAAGTTAACTCGACAATATTTAAAATATTTTATATCTTATAAGTTTTGTTTGATACTTTATTAAAAATGCAGTAGGAAAAAATGGAGCAGGGGAGAATGGAACAGGTTGTTGCAAGTTTTTCGCTAATCTACTCCTACTTCATAATTAAACCAGTGATTAAGCTACTGATGCAAATTAAATTATTTGATATAATTATTTTGATGTGTCCAAAGTTAACTAATTTGTTGTACAATAATATCTCATTATATTTAAAAAATACAACACTAAAATCGGAACAATTTGCCCCATTTTCCCCTATTCTTGATATTTAGATTATAGCCGCTTTACATGTTTGGGTAGCTGCTAGTTACAATTATTGTGGTATTGAAAAAACTTGGTGTATTTATGCTTTAATTCTAAATAATCATTTTGATAAATAATAATAATTTAAAAGTTTTTTACTGCAGAGTGGATCCTGGTATTGAAAATGTTGACGCTAAAAGTAACTCAGCAGACTAATAATTTCCGTATGTTACACCTTTCTAAGCGGCCAAGTTCAAGTACGTTGATTTTATGTTTCATTTTCATTTAATTTCTCTAATAGCTATTAATAAATAATTTGCATAAAATTATACAATGTCAGTAATTTTATAGTTACATAAATTTCAATGTTTATTTACATAATATTGCAGTGAAATTAACGAAAAATTATTTAATTTAATTTTTGTTGTGTTTTTTTATGCATTTATAATTCTATCGATTTTTTCCTTTTCCTTATTTAATAATTTTATTTACTTAAATTAATAATATTATTCAATTTTAGTTTAAATAAATATTTTATTTAGTACTGATATAACAATAATTATTTTGATTTCATTTTTACAACAAGACTTGCAACTTCCTATTTTAATTTTACTTTTTTTTTATAATTTAAAAAATTTGTATTTTTACAGTTTGTTGAGTATTTTTGTTTGCTCTAAGTATTTTATTTTGTCGGGTTGTATATTTTGTAATTTTTTGTTGGTGCAACAAGCGACTGGGAAACTTTCTAATATTTTTGTCAATATGGGAGGTTGAATCCCCCACCCCTTATATACTTGTTTGAATTTGCTATCGGCTTGTTTCTGCATCAGTTTTAAATTGTCAGATGGATACAATATAGTATTCAAATAGGAAAACCCGGGAAAACCTTATAGAGGTTTTGGAAACATCATGAGTAGTTTAAAAAATTATCTACAGATGGAAAGCATAATAAATTTCTTTATATTGTTGTAATTCTTGGTTGACATTGTTTAAACAATTACGACTGTGTATTGAAAATGAGGGTGGTCATTTTCAACATTTGTTTAGATAATGTAATAGTTCAAAATTAATTAATAAAATAGTTTTTCAAAAAATATAAAAAATTTTTGGATTTCATTTTTTGTTTTGTAGCTGCCTTGTTTATTATTTTCTGATTTTCTGTGAAAGTGATGTCTTTATTAGCCCTTTTTCGTCCACTCCTGGACATAAGCCTCTCCATATTATGGAGGTTTTTTGGCCATAACTCACCACGCTGGCCAGACGGGTTGGTGAGTAGTCCGCAGATCGATTTTGGACTATAGTTGTTTTACATCCGGTAGTAGCTTGCTAGCCTAGCATTCAGATGTGCCTGTAAGCCCTGTTTTTTGTTAACGGTGGCAATTCGTCAACTCAGGGGGACCACCGGCTTAACGTGCCCTCCGAAGCACGGAGACTTGGTCATAAGAAAGACTCTCCCCGGGTTTGAACCCGGTACCCTGCATTCGCATCCAATTGCGTTAGCTGCAAGGCAATGACTCACTCTTGAAAGTGATTGGTTTCTCAAAAATCTTTACTAAACCAAAGTTGTAGTCCGTTAAATTTCCTATCCGGAATGGGGCGTCAGATTTTTTGTAAAATGTTTCGTTTAAAAGATACAGGGTTTTGAAAAAAACCAAAAAATGAAAGCTCAAATATTTCGACATTTTTTAACTTACTTTAATTCATAACTCGAAAGCCGTTGATTTTAGAAAATAAAAGGTTTAAATCTAGTTTGTAGATTATTTCACGCTCTTTAAAAAAGCACTAAACCATTTTTACTGAAAAATCAATATTTTCGGGGCTATGGCCACGTGAATGTGGAAATTAAAAAAAATGATTTAAAGAGGCCTAACTCTTGAGGGTTTGAATTTAGAAAAAATTTTTTGTTAAATATTGTTCGTAGAAAAGTGTCCTCTATCACCACCTAAGTTATGTAAAGTGAGTCCGGGGACACCCTGTATATGAAATTCAATTGGAAATGATCTTACGGTGTCATCAAATTCCGTTCCAGTACAGTTCGTGACTGTGGCGCCCATGGGCGAAATCTTTTAAGTGTAACGAAGAACCACACGACGACGCCGTGGTCGTCGTGGTCTTTACATGGAAAGCATCTTAAGTTAAATAATAATACATGGGAATTATAAAACATATATTAATACCTTGTACCGGTAAATTGCACTTACCGACTGGTCTAGTGCGAAAAATGCATATTATTGCACGCAGCGGATGTCGAGCGCCGTACGTACACTCAGATAATTAAATATGCTTTGTGTAAGAATTACATATATTTTTATTATTATTCCCAGGATTGTGTAGGAACTATACAAAATTATTTTATGAAATAAATTTAAAATGTCAAATAAATTAAAATTTTTGACAGGGCATACATCTAAGTGTTTATTGCATTTATGTATGAAGTGCTTATTCCGCATATTATAATGTAATAGGTAATTTTGTCTTATAATATTTTCATATAATTTAGGTAGTGAGTAAGAAAATTTTTAATTTTAAGAAGATCCAGCTTAATTTTGAATTAATTTTAAAATTACTTTTTTATATTTTATAAGCACATCACTAACAGAAAATTATATAAATTATTGTAAGAATAAAATATTAATTTATTTTGTTATCCTTTCACACCGTCACACAAATCATTTTTGGCATTGGAAGTATTAAACCAAATCCACATAACCAATTTAGCTAAATTAAAAATTAATTTTTATATTTAATTAAGTATAAAATTTTTGTAGGGATTATTATAATAATTTTTGTATTGTTTTTACATTCTATTATAGTTAATTTAAACCAAATTGCTTCCTTAATTTATTTATGGGGATATCCGGAATGTTGTTCTCGTAATATATAATAATATTGTAGTGAATCGGGAAAACTGTACAAGAAGGTTTTGTTATATAACATTTTCTATCTAGCAAACTCAATTGTTTTCATAATCGGTTGCAAAAAAAACAAATTAAAATTAAATCAACATTCAATAATAAATTATAATATAACACTCAGTAATGCATTTTAATCGTTATATGTAGATTCTTTTGGTAATTGTATATCGGTCTAACCCAGTGGTTTCCAAAATTTATATTACTATGCCCCCCCCTTTAAAAAATTAATCTTCCTTTATTTCATATTTTTGAATGGTAAAAAATGCATTAATAAAATAAATTACTACAATTAAAAAAATAAAAACATTTTTTCAACAACATTTCGCGCCTCCCTATGCACCAGTTCGTACATCATCACAATTTGGATATCGCTGGTCTAACCGTTGAGATTAGTTAGACTTAGGGTGCGTTCCAATTAAACCTACGACGACCACGGTCGATCTTTAGTCCAATCAAAGAAAGTCGTAGAGTTTAGTGGAACGCACCCCAAATATTTCTGGAATTTGTTCGGTTTACCAAATTTTCAGTTATCCTTGTTTCCTTTCTCTGTTTTCTTATGTAATGGACAAATAGGACCTCCACGCGAATAGGTGAATTTTACACATTTATATAATAATGTTACTTGGAATCAACAGGCAGATGTTATGTGGGTGAAAAATAGTTTTTTGGGTATGTAGGAGATTGGGACATTTTCAAGATTTAGAAGAAATGGGACGGTCATATTAGAAATGGTAGAGCGCTATTTAAGATTTTAAAGCTTGGGATGCGAAATTTCAAAATTATGTATTATTTTTTTTTGGTTTAGGATAATTTTGGGGATACAAACTTTTAAAAGAAACTTCAGGCATAATTACAAATTTTAATAAATTTATTACAAATAAAAAGCATTTTGATTGATTGTTATTGCTTTTTACTGTGTCCAATCTTCCTGTTATTAACAGTTCATTGGCATAGATTGACATTTGGATAATATTATAACTGGAAAATTACAAGGATACCCAATAAAATTTTGATGTATGTACCGACTAGAAAATTGCATAAATTGAAGGTCAATGTCAATAGAATGTTGGAACAATTAAAATAAAAAGCGATTATAATTGTTCAAATTATTGTAAAATAAGGAGAAATATTTATTTTGAACTTACTTTCAAAAACTGTTTATTACAAAAATGTTTATCACGTTAAAATATATTTTAATTTAAAAATTTTGCAGACTTCCTCATAGCAATTTACCTTGAAATCTTCAAAATGTAAGCAAGGTCGAAATGAAACCTCTAACTAAATTAAAGGCCAGTTTAATATTGAAACTGCATTCTAATTAGAAATTATGGATATTGCACTTCTTTTTTAAGTAAGGAAATTTTCTCGATAGGTCACTTTTGCAATGCCAATGTGTAATCCTCATTAATTATTACTGTTAGGTAAGAAATATATTAGAATCACAAAATTGGTTTTAATTGCAACTAAATTATTAGATTGATTGATATTGACATAGAAAATGTATTTTATATTAGCCTTTTTAGATGTTAAATTAACGATTTTTTAAATGGCACTCTGAAACTGTGTTCAAATTTGGTTTATGTTCAGAAAACAATGGTAATCGAAGCCCGGTGCAATATAATCGATAAACTACCAATATTTTCTATTATAAAGTGATGAAACCATCGGCCATTTGTAAAAAGGGCAATATTCTAACCTCACAATTTTATTATATTGCTGTAATTGGTCTTTCTGTATTCAAATAGTACTGTACTTATGAATGATGAAATGAAAATGTTTTTATTTAAATAACTAAATTAAAATTTAAACAATGCCCTAATAGCACTTTTTAGGTTAATAATTTGCCCTCTTTGCAAATGACAACAATACATGCACCGGCGTCACCTTCGAAGGACCAGTTATTCGCCTAGGTAATAGTTTAAAATCACTGGTTATACTTGACGTTATCTCATGATTGTAAAGTGCCCTTTAGACACATGATCTATTAAATAAAGTACAGCTGGGTCACGTTATGAAGAGAATTAAAGTGGTCTCAAAAGAAGGTGGGGCTAATGCATAGAAACCAAAACTTGTATAATCGTGTTTATGTTGGTGTCAATTGGTGGAATTGGGTGTCACGCGATATCTACTGCGCCGGATTTTGTCTACACCTACTCATCTTTGGTTGCTACTGCTCTACCCAACAAACACTGTCAGAAATATAAGGCGACAGACGTATAAACTTACACCTTGTAATATTTCTGAATTTTAGTTCCGAACAAATTTAATCGATAACTTTAACCATCATTCGCTCGCGTAAGCGGCAAATTGGAATTTTCTCTCCCATTTCATTCCAGAGCGTTATAGAAGGGGTGGGAAGGGTTTGTATCCTCCAATTACTATCTCCTCCATTAGATCATGCCCTTGTTCTGATAAAAAAAGCTCCACCATCCGGCTCAGTACAGCTAAAAACTACCCTAAGTGTCTTACTGCGACCCATTAGCAGCATACGCGAGCGGATGAAGGTTAATTAAAGTCGGTTTTAACCATAGGGAATGATTAAACTATGTACAATTTAAGAATTTTAAATTATGTCGGCACAAGTCACTCTAAATGTTATAACTATAAAATAAAATTTGGGATATAAAAACATACCGATGAATTTTAAAAAGCCTTAGAAAAATTTTTTGAACTAATTCCGACGATGTTTTTACAAGTTATACAGAGAGCATTTTTGGGTCTTACAATGGATCATTGCTTTCCACCAAGCAATCATTTCGTGTTAGATAAAAAGGACCGATTTTTTGAAATTTTAAAATGATTGGCCGTCTCTAAGTCGAAATTTAAATCCAAATATGCACAAATTTACATTAGTGCTTCCGCAGAATTATTTGCGGGTATATAACCTTATAAAATGTTAGATTTGAATAACAAACTAATTGAAATTAATTTGTATGTATACAAAAACAACATTCTGAAAATTAAAGACATTTTAGCGTCTAATTTGTCAATAATAGCTAAATAAACTTTAAAATTTGGTAGAGAAGTGACATTATTGTTAGAAAGTTATGTTCATTCTTGCATGTGATAAATGCCTATATTATATTGATTAATATTTTTGCAAGCAATTAAGTTACCTTTCCTTAATTATTTTATATCTGAATAACTAAAATATCTACATAATTATTTTGAAAAAGATATATCTAAAATATTTAAAAAATTTGGTTGAAACTCGAAAATTATATTTTCATGATTGACATGATTGTAATGCCAGTATTGCCCCATTCCAGTAGGAATCTCGTTAATCAATTCACGCATCATTTCCAATATTTTACAATTTGCACCCTTTGAAGTTGCACCCTACACCGACTTCTTCAGTTCGTTGAAATAATTTGTGATGGATAAAGTTTATGGTGTTTGTAATTACTAATTACACCCGTATTCGAAATTTTTGTAAAAAAAAAAAATACAACAGTTTTAAACAAATGACATAAATGACAGTTGATAAACTGGTATGACGGTCCCAAATGTGTACTGCCTGTAAATCGTATCGAGTGCAAAATTGTGTTGTTTACTGAAATACGATTTCCTTAATCGAAGGACCAATGCATCATTGAAGGTGTGCATTTTAATGAATGGTTTGTGTGAGAAATCCTAAATAATAAACCTCAAGAATTTGTTGAGTGATTAGGATGGTTCTCATCATAATTAATATTCTAAAGTTTATTAATGAATTCAAATCATCGTTCAATTTCCCACACCGTATGGCCTCACAGCAGTTGGTTTATTGTATTTTTAATAAGCAAGATCAAACTTACATATATATTATTATATAACTTTATGTACTTTTCTTAATGATAATATATCCGGTTATTTAAAAAAGTTGATATTTAATTTCTTTTTTCAAAATTACAAAAATTTGATTTATATAATTATGAATTTAAAATTCAGGATTTTTTAATACTTCGATTCCAATAATAATAATTAATGTGTTCAATTACAATTTTAAATTTAGATTGAAACTTGACATTTTAAAGTCAAGTTTTTATTATTTTTGTGTATTCCTTCAATTCTACTTCCCTGTTGTTTTAACCACTTAATTCACAGAGGTAACCGAGGTAAATTGTGCCAAAACCATTAGATTTAATTACTTGGCTCTCCGTTGGAATAATTGTGGATTGTGATTCCAATTAATACTTGAATTTATTTATGATCACCAAATATTGTTGAATTCATAACGGATATAATAAATTCCATAGATCCAACTCTTTGTGTGTCCGATAAGAATTATTACATAGTGGATAACACAGACATTTTGCAAACTCCCCTTTAAAAATAATACAAATAAATCTGATGATCAATCAAGATCAATAGGCCAGTCTATTCAATTTATTATAATTATGTAATCTATTGATTGCGTTTTTTAAATTCAATTGAAAAAGTCGAAGGTAATATCCGCAAAATTAGCGGTGCAAGACAAGTTAATTGCAGCAAATAGTAAAACCCAGTAGTTGAGCAATTTGTTAACTTTTCGTTTTAAACTTATTTTCAAATTATAAATGTTGTACTTTTGTGTTTACACCTTATAACAATAATACCAAGTGGGGGACTTACTGACGTTAATGTTAAAATTGTTGATAGTGGGAATCTCAATAATATTGCTTATAGTAACTATAAATCTTATAGCGACATGTTCGTCTAATGTTAATTTGGTTGGTGAATTATCGTAAATCAAAAATATTTATAATTTTTATTAATAAAAAAAAATTCGTTTGTTAAAAGAAAATGAAATTTTAAACTTTGGAATTGTGTTGTAAACGAGTTTTATTTAAAATAACTTTTAAGTACTTAAAGGCAGTAATAAAATTGTTTAGGGTAAGTTAGCTGTTTTTCACTAATAATAATAATAAAAAAGTTTCAAAATCTGAAACGAACTATTTTAAATTCATTCATAAACTTGCGAATGTGGGTATCCAGTTCATAAAATAAAATAGAAAGTGTCGTGCTAGAAATTGAAATTTTTAGTATTTGCTAATAAAATCGTGTAAAATACGGGATTAATTAATTGTTCCACTTTAAAATTTAAACAACAATAAAGGTTTAATGTCTAAAAATGACTATGTTTATTTATACCAACAAGTAGTTAAAAGTACGTAACTTCATGAAAATGAAAAGCAAGTATAATCGTTTGAATTGCTTAATTTAATTTTTAATGCAAGCAGTTTTTAGAAATACTAGTTTTAATTTTATAACAATTGCTATTAAAAATTATTCAAAAATACAAAATAGTTTCCTCCTACCCTTAATTATTTGTTTCTTTTTAAACAATTCAATTATTATTACTGCATTTTAATTAAATTTTTGTATCAAAAAATTTTATTATTTACTGATAATTGAAAAACTATTTTTATCGAGTCAGCAGCCCACAAGGACATCAAAATTTTGTCAATAAAATTATTATTATTTTGATTTGATTATTATTTTTTTTATAATCTTGAGATTGCATAAAATTTCGGATTCAATTTTAATTACGTTTCTTATTTTGAAGTAAAAAATTGAACTTAATTATGCTAACGGTTTATCTGCCAAGAAACGATTATTGCAACAATAAATTTAACTAATTTATAAGAAGATGTTTACTTCGTGCAGCAGCATTGAATCCAATAAATTTCAGCATCAAGGATTAGCTATTCGGTCAATTCTAATTAACATAATAAAGTAATTCAAAGTTTTATTTTTGTGGAAATAAAAAAATTAAAATAATTTTTACTTAATTCCTCAGGAACTGAACAAGCTAAATTAAGTGGTTTATGTACAGGAAGGCACTTTTAAAGTTTTAAAAGTGCCACAATCATTGGTTCCTTAAATTGTGACGGAAGTTCTAAATTACTCGGTGCATATGAAAATTAAGTGCAATTATAATTTGTTCTAAATGTCTCGAGTCATTTTCGATCGATCAATTAATTTATTATGGTAGAATTACGATAAAAATTCTACCTTGGTTGTATGTAGTTAAATGACTATCATAATTTTGCAGTTTTATCACTATAAAAGTAAATAAATAATTTATTGTACCTGTAATAAAACCGGTAGGGCAACTTGACACTATAAATGCAGATAAAAATATAGAAAGTAAATTTTCAGTTAGTTACTATTTTGAATATTGTAAGTATTCCAATTAATTAAAAGTGCCCCAAATTAGAATTCAAAATCGATTTTTTTGCTCTATAGCTGAAACAGCTGTCACACCAAACCACAACAGAGATTAAATAAAACGCAAAGGACGCTTTCTCACGATTTTTGAAAATTAGTGGGGCGTGATTCCTCCTATTAACCCTTTGTGTCTGCCCTTGACTCTATATAGTCATTCGGTTCACTGTTACTGTTATGTAATATAAATAAAAATTATTAGTATTGTTATATATTATAACTCACAATGTCAATTATTTAATTTGAATGATAATACGTATATCAGCGTTCTTCCGATTGACCGACTTCCATTTATTATATTTATATCCTGGAGTACTTATTATAAAATAAATAAATACAATAATAATAATAATTATATTAATACACGTAAGTACAAGTAATAATTATTAATATAATATATTTTTAAATGAAAATATAAGGTACAATTTCAATGGAAAAATGTTGTGAGTTTTGTTTGAGATGGAAAATTTTATTTATTTTTAAAAAATTCAAATGTACGAGTATAACTATTATGTATTATAATATATTAATTACGAGTTAAATAAATTAAATTATTAATACATTTTTAATTGAACTTTTAGGCTTAATTTATTTAACTCGAATAGTTTTTAAAGTATAAAATATGTACCAATTAATTTATTATCACGAGTTAACAACTAAACAATTTAAATATCTATTAAGTATAATATATTAAAATGTTTTAAAAAGAAATCAAAATCGAAACTATAATATAAGTAAAAAAACCGTATTACTATGTTCTATAAATAGAACAAAAGTAATTTTTGTACTAATTATCTTACTTTTTAATTACCGATTAAAATACACATAATATAACGAATGTATTAAAATTTAAAATATATTTTAAAATGTAAGAAAGTACAAAAATTACTATTAGATCTATAAAGTAGGTAATATTATTGTTTTTAACTTATAATACATATAGTTTGGATTTTAATTTCTTTTTTAAATCAATAATTTTTATTTCAATTATTATTATTAATTTCACAAGTTAAAATTTTATATATTTTAAATAATATAGTGTGAAAAAATATAATTAGTTAGGTGGGGAGAAAAATGTCGGGGGTAAAAGGTTCCACTCATAATTAATTAGTCAGCGCATTAGTAGTTATTAATTGCGGAAATTAGTTACATATTCAGCCGCAAAGACAATAGTGATGCACAGGGTGTAAATTTAGTTACTATATGACTCTTATAGCCAGAAGAAGAGCGTCTTGCAGTTTCTATGCTTAATAATTTGCAAAATATTACTTTTTTGAATTGTCAGCTGTTTTCCGATAGAATATTGAATTTGAAGACATATTTTATTCAAGTAAGTGGTTTATTCACATTTCAAAAGGCTCATTTTGTTACATTTATGATGTTGCTTCTTTTTGCTACTTTTTGAGAACTCAGCTGATTTTTACTAGTATCTAAACAGTGGCGAAATAATATTCAAACTATGTTCGAAATTTTGGACCCGATATGGCGGTAAATTTGAAATATATCGTGATTTTTTTGATTTTAATGATATAGAAAATAGTTGAAATCTTAAATTAATCTTTTTATCGGCTGGACCTTGAAGTCTCCGAGCCTTGTTCCATGGAACACATAGAACACCGGTAGTTTCAACAAAACGACGCGTTTTTTTGCGTTTTTAAGAAATAATAATCAATAAAATTTTTCCCCCGATGTGACTTAAAGAAGAAAGTGTCAGTGTACACTATATAGCAAAAAATGGTACTTGAATTAGAACAAACGAATTAAACAAAACTACAGTGGAAAATAATTGATCAAATGTTAAAAGTGTCACTTTAAATGTACAATAAATGATTATTATTCAGGGTCATAGCCTAAGGGGGGCACTGGAAATACGTGGCCCATCAAAATCAATCGTTTGCAAAATAAAATTTGTACACACTAAAAGATTTCCTGCAGCGCTTTTTTGATCGCTTCGAGATAATATAAAATGAAATATAAAAAACATAAATGTTTATTTGAAATACAAATCTGGTAACGGGCCTGTTATTATTCATAAGCGGTGTGATACGCAAGAAGTGTTGAAAAAAATATATTTAATTATCATAGTAAAGACAAGTTTTCACTTGGATGATTTGTTTGTGTTTTTCTTTTGAGTTATCTATTCAAAGTCCGCAGGTATTATACATTGTAATTTTTACACAATTATGTTGTGTTTACTTTGCGTACTTTGGTCTTATTTTTGCTTAAAAATATTGGTCATTCTACATTAGTAACCAACACTTTGGTTGAAATTTTGAAAACACATGTCAAAATTATATGGAAAGGAAATATAAAATTTTTGTAGTGAATTTAGTTAAAGAAGACCAAAAACATATAAACCAATTTAATTTAATATATTAATTAATGGCAAACAAAATTTGATTTTGTTCATTGAAAAGTAATAACCGCTAGTCACTATTATGTTTAGATAAAAACAGTATTAAATAATCATAAATATCAGTTTTAACCTAAGCTTTTAAACTAAGGTTCTAACCTAAGCTATTACAGCCACATGATCGATGAGTGAGACTTACGAAGTTTCATGAAGTATATCGCTTATTACAAAAATTTAGGTTTAAACAAAGATAATTGTATTATTATTCTAGATCACCGTTTCTCAACGTTTTTATTGTCATGACCCCCCAAAAGCCAAAAAATTAAATAAAATACCTTATGAGCCCCTAAGTATATATCATTATTAGGATTGACGTTTCTTTCTACAATAACTTAATTATAGGTATTATATAAATTGAATTATTTTAAATAAATTACAAGTTATCGGTATAAATTAAATTAATGTAAATATATAAACTATGACACGTGTTTCGCTCTTATTTGAACTCTTTGGATATGTATTATATCTTCGTAGTTTATATATTTATATTAATTTAATTTATACCGATAACTTGTAATTTATTTATAATTTTATATTTATTAATATTATTATATTATTATTTTAACTAAAATATTTATACATTTTAAATCAATATATAATAATATATAGTGGAGGGGATCGTAAGGTTCCAATTTAAACTATACTTCACTAACTTTTTGACAGATTGCGACCCCTTCGGTGTCTCTTCACGCCCCCCTGGGGGTTGCACCCCCCCCCGGTTGAAAAACGATGTAGTAGATAACTTACCTGTGTAATATTGCAACGCAAATGTTTATTTATAAAAGTATTTGAAAAATCGTTTACTAAATACATTATAACATTCATAATCAAATGTTATTAGAACTACATAACATAACTCACGATTGTTCTGACGCCTTTTTAAACCTATGAACCATAAATATGTTTACTAATTACGGAAAACTTTGAATTCTTTGGTAATACTAATACTTTTATCATTTGATTACAATGAAATGAATCAAATATGATTAGTTTAAAATTTGCAGGTGTAGTTATGGTACGTAATAGTGTAAAATATTTATCAACAAAAAATTTAAATGCTCTCATAAATTCATTTATTGTTTATATTTATTATTATTTCTTACTTTACGAGTAAGTGTAATCGGTTTGAAGTTCATATCTGAGGTATAGCAAATTAATAATGAAGATTTCAAAATTTTCATGTAGTACCTAATTACACATTACAAACCATTCAATTTTTGCAAGGCTGAATTGCACTTCAATTAAAATCTTTTAATATTTTGCTTAGATGTATGTATGTCAAGAACTTTATAATAAAAAGTTAGATGAAAGTAAATTAGTGTTAAAAAACTAACCACAAAAAGCGTTGACTTTTGATAAATTTGATAGTATGTACTAACAAAATTTATTACATAACTAAATATCAAAATTTCATGGTATTGTGAAGATATACTTCTTCTATATCGACTAATATTTGCAGAAGCTTCTCTATGTATTTGTTGAAATACGACAATATTGTTTCTAAATCATTAACCACTTCATTATCAAGAGCATAAAACTACAAAATATTTATTATATAGGGCAAACTTTTACTTACTTTATTTGTAGTTTTGGGCACTTCACAATGAAGTGGTTAACAATATTGTCGTATTTCAACAAATACATAAGCTTGAGCAAAATATTAACCGATATAAAAGAAGTATCTTTGCAATATCAAAAAATTTTGATTTTTAATTGATCACTGTTGCGTTCAATTTCATCGAATATGTTATTAATTATTAAATTATATTAAATATTAAAATCATAATTATTGAACAAACGAATAAATTATAATTTACCTTTTTTTTCTTATAGGTCAAGATTGCTTTTTAAAAAATGACCACGAAAACAGGCGATAGTCAGGTAAAAAATGAGAAAAAGAAGCAAGATTCTCAACAAACGCAACTACAATCGAAAGATAAACCATGGAATAAGATGACATTTAAAGAGAAGTACATTTATATGTCTTCCCATATTACCGTTGAACCCATGGTAGCTTGCTACATTATGCCCAGTGTGCTGGCAAGTCTTGCAACGCAAAATTTAAATCTGGAGAAAGCCTGTCGAGTAAACTTAAAATATTCAGATGAAATATGTGACGCTCTGACGGCAAGAAATACTGCAAATTACACTAAAGAAGAGGAAGAAGTTCAGCAGTTGGTGGCAGCGATGGGAGTGTGGAAGACGATATTACAGAGTGCACTACCCGCTTTTTTGATATTGTTTATAGGCTCTTGGAGTGATCGAAATGGTGTACGAAAGCCTTGCATGTTAATGCCAATCGTAGGGGAATTTTGCACTGTAATAGGATTGATAATTTGCACATACTACTTTTACGAGTTACCTATGGAAGTTGCGGGAATAGTGGAGGGCCTCTTTCCTGCTTTAACTGGAGGGTGGTTTACAATGTTCATGGGCGTTTTTAGTTATATTGCGGATGTAACTACCCTTGAAATGAGAACGTTAAGAATCGGTTTTGTGAATGTGTTTTGCTCTTTAGGTATTCCAATTGGAATGGCGTTAAGTGGAATATTATATCGTAAAATTGGATTTTATGGTGTGTTTTCAACGTCGGCAGTTTTATATATTTTGGCTTTTATGCATGGATATTTGAGGATCAAGGAGGTTCCGAAGAAAGTTGTTCCTGTTAAAACAAATAAATCGTGTTCATTTCTTCGTGACTTTTTCGACTTAAGACATATAGCCGACACTTTTAGAGTTGCGTTTAAGGAAGGACCAAACAACAGAAAAATGAAGGTTATGATGCTCATGTTGGTTGTCATGGTCGTCATTGGACCTATGCATGGTAAGCTTAAATTTTGATACACGAATACCTAGTTAATAAGCAATATGATTAGAAAGGCCAATAGCAATGTAATTGATATTACTGAATATAAAAAATTAAGTAATAATTGCCTGAACAATTATTGCACATAGCAATAATTTTATTTAATAGCTGATGGACTGCTAGCTAATAATAGTACCATAAAATCAGTATGCCTTGTATTAATCCGATGACATGTGAATTGTGCATACATAAAAATGTATTACTCATTTTCATACTAGTACTTTCTGATTAAAATTTTGTTTTCAAATTTTTAATTGAATACAATTTTAAAGTTCTCAGTCATAGATAACAATGTAAGTCTCTTGGCCAAAAGTAATTGTATTTAACTGGATATGATCGAATAAGAACTTATGCTTCATTAATTAAATAAATATATTCTTCAATATTGCATTTAACATTACGTGAACATAGCCAAAAATGTTAATATAATTTTCCATTTTTTTAAATATTTTAGGATGGGTTTAAATTAGGTGCTTAGATAATTTATGCAAATTTTGAAATGAAAGCCAATTAGTTTTCTAAATTATGCACCAACTAAATCACCAGTTCGTACAACATTATTTGTGCAATTTATGATTTTGTAAACCTAACATTAGTTCAGTGTAAATTTTTTAAAGGTTCCTTTTTTACCTTACTCGGAGAATGTCCAATGCAATTAAGCAAGAACAGTTATTTGAGATTGTGCAAGGTTTGTAACATTAGAGAAACATTATTATTTATTACAATATGATAATGTACATCACATATTTTTATCACCGTGAATATTTCGTACGATACCTTTCTAAAAAAATAAGTAAAATTAATATTCGGGGTTTGGCCTTGTACTTAGTATGTGATATGGACTTTAATAAGCACATAATCAAGTTCTAGTTAAAATGAATGCAGTGATGAGCAAAATCAACTGGCTACCCTAATAATAATATTTAATTCGAAACATAGAAAGTTTTAATTGCTTTAAATTAATTATTTACAATTACTAACTAGCTTAGTAACCACCGAAATAATTTAAGAGCTTAAGTTAATACTTGCAAAAATTCAACCCCACAATTTTTTAAATTAAATATCAATACAAAAATATCGTATCCATAAAAATAAAATGAACATCTTAGATTTTCTTAATTTCGTAAATTGCTAGCTCAGTCAGTCAATTTTATTACTTTTCGTTCCAAATTCCCAATCGCCCACCTGGCGGTTATCGCGCGACCTTGGTTCTATAATTAATTTAAATTTTTCAAATCTAAACTATTAATTTTTCGAATTTTCTAAAAATATTTGTTATCACCAAAATTTTCTGGGTCCGTTAAGTTGGCCCCCCCCAGTTAATATTTTTTCTCCAAAAGCTAGCTCCCGAATCCTTATAGCTAGCACCAGCTAGCACCCAAGTATGAAAGCTAGCACCATTATAGTTTTTCCACAAATCGATATTGAAACCGGGGGGGGCCAACTTAACGCTAGCCCCCCCCAGTTAATATTTTTTCTCCAAAAGCTAGCTCCCGAATCCTTATAGCTAGCACCAGCTAGCACCCAAGTATAAAAGCTAGCACCGTTATAGTTTTTCCACAAACCGCAACTGAAACCGGGGGGGGCCAACTTAACGTTAAGTTGGCCCCCCCCAGTTAATATTTTTTCTCCAAAAGCTAGCTACCGAATCCTTATAGCTAGCACCAGCTAGCACCCAAGTATAAAAGCTAACACCGTTATAGTTTTTCCACAAATCGATATTGAAACCGATGCTTTCGGTCCTGACGGACGCGCATGAATGGATTAACGAGATTCCATTTGTTTATAGGATAGGCTGCCGACAAACTGCACGAATGTGTAGATAGCGAGTTATTATTGTGGGTAAAATGTTACCTTACTATAGAACAATACTTTGCATAATTCTAGCGCATTTCGTTACTTAAAAAATGAGTTTATCTGAGGTTCATGTCGCTGCCCCCCCGCCTAAATGAGCTTCCATTTCCAACATCCTAATTTCATTTTCTAAAAAGTTAAGGGCATTTCAAATTTTCGATTCCTTCGAGCAAGTTGCGTCCGATAATCCTCACATTTAATTTTATTTTACCAGATTAAAACTTTTGTTTAGATTAAAAAAATTAATCCTCCTTGCCATTATAATCTTCATAATAAATAAAAATGGAAAAATTAATTTTACAAAAGTTTTCATACTTTTATGTTTCAATTTTGTTTCCCACTATTGTAAAGTATACACGCCCATTTCTCGTATAATAATGTAAGTTAAATTGTAAGAATTTGTAAAAACTGCACACATTTCTGAAAAACTAAAAGGGCCGAATACGGTATAATTGTATTTTTACATTATATTATATCTTTTTCATTACTTACAGGACGTAGACACGTTTCCCCCTCTCTAAGTCGAATTTTGGGGTGAATTTGGTGTCGAATATAACGAAAATAGAAAAACACGTCTACCCCCTCCCCCAAGATTTCGCGAATAACTCCACTACGGTTGAGGCTCAAACCAAAAAATGGAAGCTCAGTTAGACTCTAACGATGCTTTAACGTTTGACAACCAATTTCACCCCAAAATTCAAATAAAGAGGGAAAATAGAAAAACAAGACTAAGACCCCCCCCCCCAAAGGAAAAAAGATTACCAGCAAGAAGTTAATCGTTTGTGGAAGGAGGCAAAGCTTTTGCTGCATATAGAGCATTCTTATCGGTGAACTTCAAGCTTTGCCTCTTTCCACAAACGATTAACTTCTTGCTGGTAATTTTCTTTTTTTGGGGGGGGGTCGTAGTCTTGTTTTTCTATTTTCCCTCTTTATTTGAATTTTGGGGTGAAATTGGTGTCAAACGTTAAAGCATCGTTAGAGTCTAACTGAGCTTCCATTTTTTCGTTTGAGCCTCAACCGTAGTTGAGTTATTCGCGAAATCTTGGGGGGGGGGGGGGTAGACGTGTTTTTCTATTTTCGTTATATTTTTGAAGTTTTTGGTGAAATTAGGGTCAGACGTTAGAGCGTAAAATTTTTGTTTCGATTACAAAAAGTAATCCTAAACCAATAATGAAAGCTCATTTAGGTTCTAACGTTTGATACCAATTTCACCCCAAAATTCGACTTAGAGAGGGGGAAACGTGTCTACGTTCTGTAAGTAATGAAAAAGATATAATATAATGTAAAAATACAATTATACCGTATTCGGCCCTTTTAGTTTTTCATAAATGTGTGCAGTTTTTACAAATTCTTACAATTTAACTTACATTATTATACGAGAAATGGGCGTGTATACTTTATAAACAAAATTGAAACATAAAAGTATGAAAACTTTTGTAAAATTAATTTTTCCATTTTTATTTATTATGAAGATTATAATGGCAAGGAGGATTAATTTTTTTAATCTAAACAAAAGTTTTAATCTGGTAAAATAAAATTAAATGTGAGGATTATCGGACGCAACTTGCTCGGAGGAATCGAAAATTTGAAATGCCCTTAACTTTTTAGAAAATGAAATTAGGATGTTGGAAATGGAAGCTCATTTAGGCTCTAACGAAGCTCTAACGATTGACATCAAATTCACCCCAAAATTCGATTTGGGGGGGGGGGCAGCGACATGAACCTCAGATAAACTCATTTTTTAAGTAACGAAATGCGCTAGAATTATGCAAAGTATTGTTCTATAGTAAGGTAACATTTTACCCACAATAATAACTCGCTATCTACACATTCGTGCAGTTTGTCGGCAGCCTATCCTATAAACAAATGGAATCTCGTTAATCCATTCATGCGCGTCCGTCAGGACCGAAAGCATCGGTTTCAATATCGATTTGTGGAAAAACTATAACGGTGTTAGCTTTTATACTTGGGTGCTAGCTGGTGCTAGCTATAAGGATTCGGTAGCTAGCTTTTGGAGAAAAAATATTAACTGGGGGGGGCCAACTTAACGTTAAGTTGGCCCCCCCCGGTTTCAGTTGCGGTTTGTGGAAAAACTATAACGGTGCTAGCTTTTATACTTGGGTGCTAGCTGGTGCTAGCTATAAGGATTCGGGAGCTAGCTTTTGGAGAAAAAATATTAACTGGGGGGGGCTAGCGTTAAGTTGGCCCCCCCCGGTTTCAATATCGATTTGTGGAAAAACTATAATGGTGCTAGCTTTCATACTTGGGTGCTAGCTGGTGCTAGCTATAAGGATTCGGGAGCTAGCTTTTGGAGAAAAAATATTAACTGGGGGGGCCAACTTAACGGACCCAAATTTTCTCTCATTCCGAAGGCTAAAAAGAAATAGTACCAAAACTTTTTTTCCACAAAGTGCAAGCTATTGATAATATTGTTTAAAATAGCTCTGCAGTTATAGTAAAATTATAGTGATCTATATTCTCTTGGATGAATTCTAATAACTCGCTGGTGCCAGTTGAATCCGCTTGTTGCTTGTTGAATTAAAATTATAAGAAAATGATTGACAAATAGTCAAGGAAATGATTATAAATTTGGCTGCAATTAATCAATACTATAATTTATTATTATAATTAATATTAGGTATTACAAGTCGAATATATGAACACGAAAGATCGATTAAATTAAACTACTAATTTTGATACCAGAATTTTTTCTATAAAACGATTGCAAATTATAAGGTTGGAAATACAATTTTATTAAATACTAAAATAATTTTTTTATTATTATAATGCGATGGTGTAACTAACGTCCAAGGTAAAAAATATTATCGTGTGCTATGAAAACATATTCCAATAATAGTTTTAATACAAAAATATATCATTAATCATTCCATTTACGTGTGGGCTAAAATATGTTTGTTTAGATGCAATAAAAGCATTGGTAGGAGTATAATACGTTCCAGAATAATTACCTTAATAATTAACATATTAAGTACGGTATTATTTGTTTTATTTATTAAATCATTTTAAGTTAACAGTTTTACAATTATAATTTTGCTCCCAGGCTACACAATGTGAAATTATATTTTAAAAATGTTAAAATTATAAAACATTTAAATTTATTTAATCCTAAAGCGGCGTTCACACCGAGGTTCTTGTCTTGCGTTGCTTAGGTTGAAACAGACAAGAACCAATAAATTATATTAAAGTACTTTCTTCTATCCTTTTTTTTCATTTTTTTCTTGGCTTTCTACCGAAGCAAGGCAAGATCCCAACTTCATTGGGGTAGAAATTTTCATCATGAATTTTTTTTATTATTGAAAGTTTTCTCCTTAAATCAAAAGCTAGCCATTTAATTTTTTCTTAGTCATGTGTGCGAAATTAACTATTTAATCGTCACAATAATATTACCGTGATTACAATTCAAGGAGAGTGATTTCTTATGTTATGAGGTTACTAAGTAATAAAAACATTGACATTTTTATAATTTTTAATCATTGTTATAAAATGTTTCTTTTATGGATTGGTAATGAAAATTATGATTCAATTAACAGAACTACAAATGTTTTCCGAACAAATATTCATCGAATAATTTTAGCACAACTTTTTCAGGTACGTTGCTATTGAAACGTGCTTTAGAAAATTATTTTCTGATAATTATCAATGCCACTGGAATATTGCGATCAGTGCTTACATTGTTGGGTTCCAAATGATTTTATGTGGTGAAGTTTGATATTTTTAATATGACATAAAATTTTTACTTTATGGGACTCGACAGGATTGATAGTATGAAGAAAGTAAGGAAAAACGGGAAAAGTTATAGAAAGCGATTCATGGCTCTCTAAATGATTCAAACTATATCAAACTTTTTGGTACAAAGTGCCAATAATCATACTATTGCACAGCACACATTTACCATTAATGATAAACCAAAATATTGTTGATACAATTCTAAAACTGTGGACTTGAATTATGTGTTTAGTAATTAAATACAGTTTTAAATACATTAAATACAGTCAAACTTATAGGTTAGAACAGTGGTTTTCAACCTTTTTGTGGACGCGGAACACTTATGGTAATAATAGAAAAATCGTGGAACACCATGTTTATTATTAACATATTTACAAAACAAAAAACATTTTTACATTAAAATAATGAATTTTTTGAATAATTTAACGATTATTTACATATTCTGCAGAATACTTGAAATAGATTGAAAACCATTGACCATTGGGCTAAAAATCACAAACAAGTAGTACTGCCATCTAGGGTACTTCAGATGAACTAATATTAGAATTTCAAATTATTGAAACTAATTCTTCAAAGGGATCTCAAAGGAGTTTCCTCATTAGTAGGATAAAGTAGATTTTGTACTGTAGCACCACCCGATATACCGCAGCATTTCTCTTCTATTACGTGCCAATAACAGCAGCCGGGTCTCAAAAGTCTCCGTCGAATAGGAGCGTACTAACGTACTAACGACGTTTAAAAGGTAGAAAGTTAATCGTTTAATTATTTAGAAATTTTAAAATTCTGTTTCAAATTCACGATGAAAACAAATCAACACCGATTTACTATATTAACAGTTTATTTATCGCTTTTAAAAGTTCAAGTTGTTGCAATAAAAGTGTTTGCTGAATATTTCATAATTTTTATTAAAAAGAAACAAATAATAATTTACATAACAAAATTATAGTACTTCTAAAATTATATTATATAAACTTATGTTTTATTGTGAAGAATTTCTTTAATAGTAAGGTTTTCTTCGGAAGTTGGTTTACTCAAATTGGGTTTTGCAAATATTTCTTTTTGTAGAAATAAACCGAACTTGGATTCGTATTCGTATTCGGAGGAACAACAGACTGCAATGCTAATGAATAGAGTCCGGATAAAAAAGCATAAAAAATGGGAAAAAAAGTGCTTAAAAAAGCACCAAATAATACTAAAAAAAGCATCAACTTTGTCAAAAAAAGCACAAATTTTAATAAAAAAAAGCATAAATAAAAGTACCTATTAATTTAATTTTTGAAACAATTAAGAATTTTTCCAAATTTTTTTTGGTAAAATTCATCCTTCTGTCACTTAATAGATTTTTGTAGGCAGAAAACTTCTTTCGACATCTACACTAGTTTTAATAGGTGCAAATTTGAATTTTGCTACAAGTGGGGTTCCATTTCAAAATCTTCAATATTTTCTCCAGCTATTGTTTTAGCTATATTATTTAAGATTTTTAATCCTTTATTTTTCTCTAACACATCTTTCAATTTCTTTTTTATGTTGTCGCATTTGCTGCTTTTCGAAAGATTTTATAACATCAGTAACAAAGTTACAGTGGCATTTAATAAACGCTAAATTTGCTTTAAGTTCTGGATTCTTTAATACATTTTGGCAATCTTTTATAGATTTGCTATCCGAATTTTCTAATTCATAAGCAACATTTTTAAAATTTTCAAAATTTTCTGCATTTTAAAAGAGAAAGATGCATTTAAAAGATCAAACTTTGAAATATTTTGTAAAATAAGCATTAATGAAGTATAAAAAAGCACGAAATGCACAAAAAGTCAAAAAAAAGCACGAAAAGCACAAAAAGCCAAAAAAAAGCAAAAAAAGCATATAAAACTTGATACCAAATGACTTCTTTTCAGTTAAAACACAAAATTTTTCTAAAAATTTTCAGCTGCTTCGAATTTTCAGAAAAAGCATAATAGCTACAAATCCGGACTCTACTAATGAATAATGATGGAACAGACTCGTGTATACCTGAAGTTACGTTTAATGTACCCATTAAATCAATACACGAGAACTGTTAACAGTTTATCTTTATTTTTTAAAAGTCATATTGTTGCAATAAAAGTGTTTGCTAAATATTTCATAATTTAAAAAAAAAAAAACGAATAATTTACAAAATAAAATTAAAATACTCCTAAAATTAGATATTATTTTTAAATGTCAAAATTAAAACGAATGCTCGCCACGCGACGTTAGCTCGATCCTATTGGACGGAGACGTTTTGAAACCCGGCTGCTGTTAGTCGCACGTCTTCTATTTCTGAAATCTAAAATATTAATAAATCGTAAATTAGAATGTTATGTTTATATGACATTGATAGATATTACTGGAACTAATGAATATAGTTGTGTTAATAATAAAAGAAAAAAGTAATTTCTATAGCAGAAAGGAAACTTTTTTTTAAGGATAAGTTTAATTATAATTCGCTTATAATATCGAATGTCGGGAGTCTCAATTATTCCAAAATTATCGTTAACCCCATCACTATTATCAAGGTTTTAAAAACGAGTCAAGCGATCATAAATGCAACAAGGCTACGTTTTTATAAAAACGCCATTGTTCACCACAGGTTTCCTTGAAGGCATACTACAAAATATTTTGTATAGAATTTGGTGTGTTTAAAGTGGCCCTTAGACGGTCAATATTACTATACGATATGATATATTGAATTACATAATTATTATTATACTTCTAATATATTGCCCTCTACCAATCTCCAATGATTTTTTATGATAATAATTCAAAAAAAATGTGTTGGTGAGAGACACTCCATAATTTTCACTTTATACAAATGAATTAGAAACGTTAGCACTTCCGCTCTTATTTTTAGGATTTACGAAATACAATTCTATTCATCAACTACGATATAATATATTGAATTACATAATTATTATTATACTTCTAATATATTGTCCTCTACCAATCTCCAATGATTTGAAAATTGCACTTCACACATTTAATACTCAAAATTTTCTCTCGATAATGCAACTCCCAACTGGAAATTAAACGTTAAAATAAGAATTACAATTTTGTATAAAAGCTTTTATAAATTTTCTCAGCGCTACACTAAGACTTTGTTTAAATAATTTTTGGAAAAAAGAAATTACTATATGATTGCAACTTTGGTACCATCAAACTTTTCAAAGTGACGCATCGCTTCTCGATCGAATTAGGACAAATTTTTATGTATTTATTGCTTGAAAAACAATCTTCAATTCTTGATTGCATTTTATTCAGAGGAACCTTCACTCAAATTCGCACTTAATTTTCTGAATTTTATTCATCCAACGGGAAATTATTTAGAGCGCACCTTTCTACGTCTCTCCTCACATTGCGCAATTGCGCAATCTTTCTATTCAATATTATCCAAGAAGATGCAATCTATACAAACTTATTATTAATAATTAATATTAATATTATTAAAACAATTCTAATGAAAGTTGCAGGGGCAATTGAAAACTCAAATATTACCCCCATTGATTTTGTTGTGTTCAAGTTAACTAGACAATATCTTAAAAATTGTATTTAATACATACGAAGTATCAATTTTTGACCATATCGTATATAATTAAGTGTCTATTAGGGTGGACTTTAATCTCTAAGCTATTAAACTGGGTGGTAGAATCCCGACTGACAAACAGACGAGAATTGACATTAATGTTCAATCATCATTCATCAATAATATTCGCGTTTGATCAAAAAATTATAAACATTTTAAAATAACTATATTAAAAGGCATTGTGGGAGGTTATTGACGTAGTTAAAGAAATGTTAAACCGAAACAGTCATTGATCTTGCTGAAGGTTTATATTGTTATTATCCATCAATTTTTGATTATTGTCAACGATAATATTGTCCCTGCTTTCATTTGTATGGCAGGAAGAGAATAAGGTCGAAATGTAATAAAAACAAATTGAAAAAAATAGTTAAAAAGAATTATTTTCGATTTTAGGAGAAATGGTGGTTGTTTACCTATTTACAAGATACCGCTTCAATTGGGACGAAGTAGATTTTAGTCTATTTTCAACATATAACATGGTTATTGGTATGATTGGTGAGTTGAATTTTATTTTTAAAATTGGTTTTCCATTTTTATTTAAATTTTCCAACTATTTCTAGGTACAACAATTTCTGTAGGACTATTTAGTCACATTTTGAAAATTGATGATGCCATAATTGGGGTAATGTCAAGTACCAGCAAAATAATTTCTAGTTTTGTTTATACATTTGCAACAGTAGCTTGGGTATTTTATTTAGGTGAGTAATATTATACTGAATTCGCACTTGAATGTTTGACGTCAAATATAAAATACATATTCGGTGCAATTTTCTAAAAAAGTTGTTATCGCAGTTGTTACTAAACAACTCAAAAATAACAACTGCAAATAACGATCTTCTTAGCAACTATAAATATTTTGCAATTTCGTAATACAAAATTGAGCAACGTCGTTATAAACAGTATTTTATAACAATCGTTGTTATATCTGAATAGAGTAGTACGTCGGTTCTTAAATTTATATAAATTATAAACTTCAAACACAAAGGTCACTTATAATTTATTTTCTTATTAACCTAGAAATAATTTGTTCATGTTGTGTTGTACGTTTCTGTATCAGTTTTTCGAGTTGAAATTATTTTGAAATAAATTAATAAGTTGAATTAGTGACCATGAATAAATTACCAAAAGCAATAATTTAGCAAGAACCATAACTTTATTGGCAAAATCCAATAAGTAGATAAATATTGTATGAATTACATAATGATATAAAAGTTTCTTTGTATTATAAAGTGATCCTTAATCTCCGGGCAATTAGTAAAATATTTCCATTATATGCATTTTCATCATCCTCTTCTTCGATTTCATGATGTTGATCATCTTCTAGAAGCCATCCATTTAATTCACCAGAAAAATATTTTGTTCTTAAAAATTGCTGTAAGAGACGGTCGGAGCATAATGGTCACGCGAGTTGACTATGAACGCTAAATGCCCGGTTCGAATCCGGGTGAAGTAAGAACTTTATTCTGGCCTCTGGCCGTCTCTCTGGTCCTCCAGGTTGGGGGGTCGGGTTGATGGGCCAGCTCCTCGTCACGTGTAAAGAAAACAAAAAAAGCTCATGGACCATGACCAAGTCTCGCAAGAGAGTTGGCAAATGGAAACGGATAAGCAGTTAAACTGTAGCTTGATGTGTTGTGAGGTGTTTAATTATCTTGCAATGCAAAAAGCAGTCCTAGATAGTTACATAAAATTGCTGTATGTTACTCATTTGCCAGATAGCAGAATCATGTGTTGATCCTGGGTACCTAACATTTATTGCAGTAATTTTTAAATCTGTATCACAAATCTGTTACAAGTACAACACAAAGAAAAGTATAAATTATAACTAGTAATTTGAAAAATGAAATACATTCTTACAATTAACACATTGATACTGGTGTACCCTTTTCTGTTATAATATAACTGCAAGATACAGTTCATGTTCAATAGGAGGACTTACACGGGTACCATCAATACATCCAATTTCGTTTGGAAAACCAAACTTGTTGAAAAACCTATAGATATAGTTTTTCCTTTTTCTTTTTAAAATTAATATTAAATGTACTATGTACCTTTCCTGAGTCCTTCTGATTTCTTCCTGAGTAGTTGGAAATTTTATTTTATTTGCTGAGAAATGTTGTAGTAATTGCGTTAGTGATTAATTCTATTATGTTGTACACGTCGATTGACTGCAAGGAATATTAAAGTCTTCCCCAACTACTCCTTGATACGATCCATATCCATAAAAATTTAGAGTAAGTAATACCTAACAAAAATTATGTTTAAAAGTGACTTATCTACCTATATATAAGCAAAGAAATTTGTATACTTTCAAGTGATCGTGAATAAACGTCGATATAGATGGTCTCGGTAAGATCGGATCTAATTGCCGAAAAAGGGAAAAGCAAGTTCTCTGCTTAATCTGAATATTTTCTTAAATCGTATTTCAGGAATTTCAAAAGGATTACTATAATCCCTCAAAAAAAAATACAATAATTACCTTTGTTCTTGCTCTTCAATAATATTTAAAACATGTCCATACAATAAAATATCGTGAAAAGCTATCGTTGTTCCGTAAAACATCACAATTTAGTAGTTGCTATGATAGCGATAAAAAATAACAACGAGTCGTTAAGTTTAACAACTTTGAATTTTAGAAAATACCAAATTCAGTCATAACGACTAACCCTTCACGTAACAACTTAATTTAGTTGTTATTAATAACAACTTTCCTTAGAAAATTGCACCGATTATCAATATATAGAAACTACTATTTAAAATGCATATCTGTAATTAAATACCATGATATTTCGTATATACTATTATATACTAATAGATAAAGAAAATTGACAATCTAATAGTAACAATATTGATATCATTTAGGGATAATTGTAATTGAACAGAAATTAAAAAAACACTTTTTAATTTTTTTTTCATGGTATCCTTAGTAAATTATTTTATTCTGTTAGTTTTTCATTTCTATTTCAAAACTTATAAATTATGGTGACCGCTATTGCCGCATCGCGTCGCCGAAAAATCAATTCAAATTTTGAGAGTGCATTTAAACCTTATTTCATTGATGCCCCCCCCCATTTTGCCATAAAATATTTTATTGTGCCTTGCTTGTATTTTAATTTTGTTTAGATAGTTAAAAATTGAAAGAAAACAATAATTTATTATAGTTAATACATTAATAACGACGAATAAAATTTGATAATTTTGTTACAAAAACATAATTTTGTAATAATATGATAATCTTAAATGAAAGCATTTATAGCACAATTTGTAATAACTGTTTTAATAAACGATTGTTCATCAACCTACTATATAATTTTGATTGGAATTTTAATTTTCAGGTCCAATTGCTGAAATATTAAATGGGACATCATTCATAGCCATGAGATCAATTGCCTCGAAGTTGGTTCCAACTGATGAACTAGGTAACTAACCTTTTCCGTCATTGACTGGAATATTATGAAAAAATTTATATCACCAGTGTTATATATAATATTATAAAGTAATTGTCAATTTATAACGCATCGGTGACTATAATTTTCCGCAAATTTAACTACTAACAAGAAAACCTTTTTAAAAATTAGCCTTGATTTTTTTTATATCGCAATAGAACAAATTTGCAGAGTGGGTTGTGGATAATAAAATTTCATTACCTTAATTATTGATGTGCATAGAAGTAATCATTAACGCTATTCAAAAAAAAATTTGCATTTTGGTAATTGTTTTATTCACAACATGCAAATTTTTTAAATTTTCAAAACAAACATTTCTCACGAAGAAATTTGAAAAACAAATTTTTCTTTAAGTGTTACTAAAATATACTGCACTGACGTGCATAAATGTGTTTAATTTGTTTGTTTTTTTCTAAGGTAAAATTAATTCATTGTTTGGTGTATGCGAAGCCTTGATGCCTCTAGTCTATGGTCCAATGTATAGCGCAACTTACAAAGCTACAATTGAAGTAATGCCAGGAGCCTTCTTTTTACTAGGAGGATTGTTGACTCTACCGGCTTGTCTAATATTTGGGTAATGACGGTGTTTATATTAAATGACAAATTACTGATAACAAAAATTAAATTCGGGTTTTTTTTTACAAAATTAAAACAAAAAAATTAGTATTTTAGTACCCAAGTCAAGGCTATGTTTCAATCACGCAATTTTTATAGAAAACTAAGTAATAAATAGAGCGATTATACGGTGAGGTTGTAGTTCTAGAAACAAATCAAATTACAGAAATTAATTTAAATACAATAAAACTATTACAAAATCACAGTTTTCGAAAATCGAATACTTATCAAAAAATGGAGACAAAAGGGGAAATTTACTAACATACATTTCAGGAGTTTAATTTTTGGTAGCATAATTCGGGGTCTTATTTCTTATAAATAGCTTATATTAGGGGGATATATAAGAATATATAATATATTCATACAAAGTATAAACACATAGAGTTCCGTTACTGAACGAAAAAAGGCGGAGCTAATGTGCAGGAACGAAAATTAGTCCGTTCAATTTTTTGTTCGTGATAATTGGTGGAATTGGGTGTCACGTGTCATCTACTGCGCTGGAACTTGGCTACGCCTTTTTTTATTTCAGTAACGGAACTCTACCTACGATAATACTTGCAATTATTAGTTATTTTAAATATTTATTACCAGATGGCAATACGTAATTTAAATTTTATTCTTTTTCATTTTTTTTGTAATTTTTGATTAATTGCATTAATTTGTAGTTGGATGTATTTACAACACAAGAAGGATGCGAGGCAAGCAGATGTGGAGAAATCTAAAGATACAATATACCAAATTTCTACTCCATCTTTGGAAATATCGAAAGAAGTTGAAATTTCGAACAATCATCTTCAATCCAATGGCTTTTCAAAAGGAATAGATAATGCAGCTTTCATTACAGAATCTCAAAGATTGTGATCTATTTTATAGTTAATATTTATGTGATAGTTGGATATTATAGAAGAAAGAAAAGTGTGATACTTTATTTAAAAATCAAATGCAGGAACGATTTTTTTCAAGGATGATGTGGTGAAAATGTTGACAATTTATAGATTTTGCTTTTATTATCTTTTAAATTCTGATTTTAATTTCATTTTAATTGAAAGACATATTTATTAAAGCGAATTTTTAATTTTTAATTAGAAGATTTAGTTTAAGCCGAGGAAGATAGAAAATGAAGAATGTGTTGAAAGAGATCTTTGTAAATATAGAAAATTTTAGATGTAAATTATTTGTAATTTGAACAATCATAAATTTCTTGACAAAATTTAATTAAAGACCGAAAATGTTCTACACAAGATATGCATCTGTGCTTAAACCTTTTGCATTAACTTCTAGAATTTGAACCCTCTACGTCTACAATCTACATTAATATGGAACGAAAGAAATATATCTAATATATAAAAAGAAATAAATAAATTATGAATTTTTTATATTTTAGAACAAATTATTTATGTGATAAATGGGGAATCACTCAGCTATTGAACACATAAATAAACATAAATTTTGTCTGTCAACGTTGCAATAATTATAAATTAATTATTAAAAGAAAATTATTTGAAATGAAGATTTTTCTACGTTTACCATGAACATTATAGGATAATAAATAATTTTTTATTTAATATCTTTTAATGAAAATGTTGGTCCCCATTTTTTATCAAAATAAATAAATAGGCCCCTTCAGGTGGTAATATAATATGCCGATATAGGCTAACCGGTATGCTACTTTTTAAATTTTACAAATTTTATATTAAACTGGCAACATTGACTCAAATTAATATTGTATTATTAATTATTAAGTTATATTAAGAACTTTAATGTAAATAATTTATTATGACTGTTAGAAAAATTATTTGCCTACAATAATTTTCAAAATGAGCCTCGAATTTCTTTTTTTTAATTTTGGGCATTTAATTAGTAGTACAAAATAATGTAAATTTTTAATAATAATTTTAACCAAAATAAATTATAAATTTCTTTTAGTTTAAGATTATTGTTTGAACTGCTTATATCTTACTTTTTTTTGAATATTTTGAATAAGCATATTCTTAAAAAGCTGCAGTAAGTCTAAATTAGACAGAATTACAAAAAATGGCAACATCAGAAATTAAATATAGCGGAACAATTAATTGACATGATTCGGACATACGAAAAGGATGAATTAAAGTAAATGACCAACGAAAGTATTGGAGTGAATTCCTTCAGAATGGAGGAAGGCTTAGAAATAGTTGGAGAGATAATATATTAAATAATAGCAATATTATACTTATATTTCAGATTGATTTTAATATATTGCAAGGTAAGTAAATACAACACAACACAGCAAACTTCATTTTTACTGCTTATTCGTTCCAATTAGACAAGTCTCTTCGGAGGCTTGGTCATGGTTCAATGAGCTTTTTCGGTTTCTTTACAGGTGATTGGAAGCTGGCCTATCGCCCCGATCCCCAACCTGGAGGATCAGAGAGACGGCCAGAATAAAGTTCTTACTTCAAAAAATTGAATAATAAAGAACAAAAGATCGGAAGAACTTCCTGCAGTGACCGTAAAGAAATGGTATCATGGTTTGAAGGGTACGAAAACAAATGAACATATTTACAAACTTACTGAATAAGTGTCAATATGGAACAATCTCTAGTGGTTAGACAAATATAAACGTGTATAAATAGGTAGAAAAGGGGAGGCGCTAAGTTTGAAAAATATAAACAAAAAAATCTCGTAATTCATTTAGGTACATGATATTAGCTCAAGGCACATTAAAAGTATAATTGGTAGATCTATTTAGTGTGGTACATACATTTCATTATAGGTTTTGTTCCACCCCCCAGCAGTTTGATAAATATAGTGAACCTGACTTCTCTGTTGTGTCTATATCTTTATTTTCTATCTGTACATCTTACTGAATATCGTTAAAATATTTCAAGAGAGCCCTATATTTTTACCTTGGAATCAAGACGCAAAATTTACTATAGCCAATTGTGGCAACAAGTCAAATTGAAGTCCTTATGGGGAACACAAAGGTTTGAAAATATTTGAATATTGCGCCATCTAGTGGACATTAAAGGAAGCTTCAAACTATTCTATTCATGAAAACGTTAAAAAAATTAAAAAAATTTTAGAAAATGATGCTTTCAATATTTATTTTATTGAAAAAAAAAATCAAAACAATATTGGAATTATTAAAGTTATACATAATACAGTTTTACTATTATTGAATATAACACAATACAAACTAGGTATATAAAAAATACATATTATACAGAATTACTTATCTTGTATGTAGTATGTAAATCTATAGAGATGAATAATTTAAATGATATGATAATTTCATATAATATAATATATTATAATATAAATACTATAATATAAAATTTCAATATAAATATTATAGTATAGATACATAGACAATAAGTATCTACCTACATTTTATATAATTAAATAATAATGACAGTATAATAAATTATTATTAACGAAAAATTAATGAATATTCTAAATCTAAACAAAAATTAATACACAATTTTCGACCACTGATTAATTTCTTACAATTGTCGAATTTTAAGGGGGCAGTACTTTAAAGTGTACGCTTTATTCTCAATACCACAATACCAAGTACACTATAAATAATTAAATACTAATGATGGAATTATAAAGAAAAATTAATGAATATTCTAAATCTAAACAAAAATTAAACCACAATTTTCGACCATTGAATAATTTCATACAATTGTCGAGTTTTAAGGGGGCAGTACTTTAGTTTAAAGTGTACACTTTATTCCCAATACCACAATACCAAGTACACTATAAATAATTAAATACCAATGATGGAATTATAAAGAAAAATTAATGAATATTCTAAATCTAAACAAAAATTAAACCACAATTTTCGACCACTGATTAATTTCATACAATTGTCGAGTTTTAAGGGGGCAGTACTTTAGTTTAAATTGTACACATTATTCCCAATACCGCAATACCAAGTACACTATAAATAATTAAATACTAATGATATTATTATAAAGAAAAATTAATGAATATCCTAAATCTAAACAAAAATTATACCACAATTTTCGACCATAGATTAATTTCACACAATTGTCGAGTTTTAATGGGGCAGTACTTTAGTTTAAAGTGTACACTTTATTCCCAATACCACTATACCAAGTACACTATAAATAATTAAATACCAATGATGGAATTATAAAGAAAAATTAATGAATATTCTAAATCTAAACAAAAATTAAACCACAATTTTCGACCACTGATTAATTTCATACAATTGTCGAGTTTTAAGGGGGCAGTACTTTAGTTTAAATTGTACACTTTATTCCCAATACCACAATACCAAGTACACTATAAATAATTAAATGCCAATGATGGAATTATAAAGAAAAATTAATGAATGTTCTAAATCTAAACAAAAATTAAACCAAAAATTTAGACCACTGATTAATTTCATACAATTGTCGAGTTTTAAGGGGGCAGTACTTTAGTTTAAAGTGTACACATTATTCCCAATACCGCAATACCAAGTACACTATAAATAATTAAATACTAATGATAAGTATAATTTATTATAAAGAAAAATTAATGAATATTCTAAATCTAAACAAAAGTTAAGCAAAAATCACTGATTAATTCTTTACGGTTATTACTTTTTGAAAGGGCAGTACTTCAGTGTATGGGCGTTATCGCCCGTGGCCTGGCAGATTACACATCTTAATGCCCTTAAAACTGGACATTGGACTCTCCCATCTTCGTATTTCAAGTTGTGCGTCAAATACAGATTATTTTCGTTGTTTTTGTAGCACATTCTACAAAAACGATCGTGCTTTTTGTTAACTGAAAAAAGAGATTTTATTTTTAGAAATTTTATTTAATCTTTCAAAGTTAACTACTTTTTTTTTGTTAATTTTTAATTTTAATGCAAACTCAATTTTAGTAAAGAATTTCCCTAAAAAAGGAAGATTTTCCAAGATCTCATCAATAAATAAGGGCATTAGCACCCATGCGAAAATAAGAGTAAATTGAAGAGTAAGATATTTAAAAACAAACCAATATTTACCTGGGAATACATTTCTTTTATATTTGGGGATGTAGAATTCTTCTTCCACTTTCTCGTCAAATCCATTAAATGGTTTCAGTTGTTGTGTATTTCTTGATGTGTTTGGTTTTGGAGAGAACGTTTCTGAATATTCTGAAATAAGAAAAATATATAAAGAAAAATTCTGATCTTAACTGCTAAAAATATAATAAATGAAAAAACTCGACTTACGAAAAAATACACAAATTAAAATTTTAATTGCTTAAAGAATGCAAAAAATTTAGTAATGATTCTTTAAGTAATTAGCATTTTGTTTGTGTATTCTTTGTAGTGGGTTTTTTATTTATTAAATTATGTTTAATTTAATTTTGTTTATTTTTTTTAAGATAGGATTAAGATTTTTTTAGATAATTTTGTAAAGATAGGTTCAGTATTTCAGTAATTGCGCTAGTCCATCCATGAGATACTCATGGACAAAAGAGCTACTGATCGAAATTTTCGTTAAAATCAATTCAATCTTTCAGTGAAAATCTCACTATTCCAATAATGCGCGTCATAGCAGCGTAATGCTATGCGTATACATACGTGTGGATGTTACTTATAGTTAAGGCCAAAGGAGGTAAGTAGTTGAGAAAAATTACCTGTTTCATGATACCCCGCACTATCTGACGTAGAACTCGAAGAAGCGCCAGCGTTTGCTAAAATTAAAATTGTTTATAAATTAAAAATCAATTCCACTATTTTACAAGAATTTGTTTACCGTTTGTTAAACGCATTTCTGCAGCATTACTATCAGCTTCTCTGTCCCACCACGACATGTATGGAGAAATATGAACTTCTATAAATAAATTAATATAGGTAGTAGTTCAACGGTATTTTAAAATGATTTTTCACTTTTGTATGAAAGCATGAAATTTGACATGATGAGTAGGTCATCTACTTTGATGACGTCCAATTTCAAATTTTTATAATTTTGATTTGATATAATTTACAGTTTAGTGTTAATGTTCAGTATTTAATGTAAAAAACGGAACTAAGATGATTGCCAAAATTCTATTAGAAAAGATCCTATCAATGAAAAGCAATTTACTATGTATAGGGCATTGCTAATAAAAGAAATTGTGTATGATTGCAACCGAGGCCGATGTCCGAGAGATTATATAGAATAGAACTGGAACCCTAGAATGATTAATGTAATATTTTAAATGTTTTGGCTTGCACTATTTAATGGCAAATATCCCTAATGTTATTGAAATGTGACATACAACTTCCAGTTTGTTTAAAATAAACTTACCCTGCGAATAGCCATTTTTCTTTGATGCTTGTGCATCAGCAATGTATTTTTGCCAAGTCACCCTAGATGGAGTGGTAGAATATGTCGGATCTGCAGTAGTACGGGAAACTGTGGGTTTCGATTGTACGCTTATATCCTCAGATGTTCCTGCAATTTTTTGAAGAAAAAAAGTTATTCAAGAATACACAATTAATTATGCGTTGGTTTTAAAGTATTTATAGAAAGGAACCTCTTTTCTCCAATTTTGTTAAAATATACTAACCGCAAGCAGAAGAATCTTGCTGTGTTCCTGGGTCAGGTTTGCCGTTCTGCCCAAGCGTCATACTTGACATAGCAGAATCGGTTGACTGCAAACTGTCGTTGTAAGATTTCCCAGTAAGTGGTTGGTGCGTTTCATACATTCCTGCAACTTTTTTAAAATTAAAAATTTTATTCAGAATACACAATTATCGGAAATTAGTGAACCAATAATGCAAAAATATGAAGAATGCGAATTTTATCGAAATGTACCATATTTATTTATTGATATATATTTCACTTCGTATAAATTTAACAAAAACCTAACTAAACGCTAAAATATTAGAATTTTAATTGTAAATAAAGAACAACATACAAAAATTTTTGTATAAAAACACTTTAAAAAACGTTTTGATCCCTTATTAACAAGGTAGAACCAGAAAATATTTTAAAATATGAAAAAAATGCAAAATGTAAATATGGCATTACTAACAAAAAAACTTGTGTATGATCGCAACCGAAGCTAAAGGCCGAGCAATTATATGTATAATTATATATATAGTAGAACTAGAACAGTAGAATGGTTAATAATATTTCAAATGGTTTGGTTTCATTATTCATTAAAATGTTACGTACCACCTCCAGTTAGTTTAACCCTTTAAAGCTCTCTGGTAATACCCTCATACCAGTAAGCAGCGCTCCAGATTCTCTCCAGAATATTCGTGACATATTTTGTCCTGAACGCTCGTTTGTTTGAAGCAAACCTGTGCTTGATAATTTTGCGCGTTAAAGTGTTAAAATAAACTTACCCTTCGAATAATCATGTTCTTTTGTTGCTTGTGCAGCAGTATGTTTTCGCCACGTCATCTTAGATGACATGGTAGAATATATTGGATCTGCAGTAGTACTGTAAGATGTATTTTTTTGGTTTTCACGTTCAGGTATTCCTGTAATTGGTTGAAAAAAAAAAATATTATTCAAAGAAATTATTCAAGAATTAGCAGTTAGTTTTAAACAATTTTTGTGTGAATCTCTTTTCTCAAGATTTGTTAAAATGTACTTACTGTGAGGTGCATAATTATTACGCTGTGCTCCTGGGACAGGGTTGTCTGTCTGCCCAAACCTCATAGCAGAATCCGTAGAGTTCCAGGTGTCCCTGTAAGATCTCCTAGTGCATCCTTGGTGTGGTTCACATATTCCTGCAATTTATTGAAAAGCTAAGATATGACTACCAAAAATTCTATTAGAAAAAATTTTATCAATAAAAAGGAATGTGCAATTTTTTTCCGGTTTCTGCATTGGTTTGCCTACTTGTCTAGTCAATAGAGAATTGAACTTTGCAAAAATTCGTCACAGCAATGTTATTGTTAGGATCCTTAAGTAGGCTTATAAAAAGCTTAAATTCAAAAATGAGAATTATGAAACATCGAGCGCTAGCCGCCATCTTGGAAAACGCGTTTCGTATCATATCTCGGAAACGGCTTACTTTAGGATGAAAAAAAAAACATGGAGATCTTTTTTGTAGATAATTGAATTTCCCACCTTTTTTGTTCGAAACTTTTTATGATTCAACTTACCGTTTTTCAATTACAGCTCGTTCAATGTCGCAAATACAGGACGTTTCATCGTTAAATCGACTTTCCAGGGAGTTACAGCGGATAAAAGGAGATTTGCGACATTGAACGAGCTGTAATTGAAAAACCGTAAGTTGAATCAAAAAAAGTTTCGAACAAACAAGGTGGAAAATTCAATTATCTACAAAAAAGGTCTCCATGTTTTTCATCCTAAAGTCAGCCGTTTCCGAAATATGATACGAAACGCGTTTTCCAAGATGGCGGCTAGCGCTCGATGTTTCATAATTCTCATTTTTGAATTTAAGCTCTTTATAAGCCTACTTAACGATTCTAACAATAACATTGCTGTGACGAATTTTTGCAAAGTCACGAGAGTCACAACGAGAGTCTCTATTGACTGGACTATTACTAACAAAAGAAAATTGTGTATGACCGCAACTGAGGCCAAAGGTCGAGCAATTATATAGAGTAGAACTAGAACACTAGAATGTTTAATGTAATATTTCAAATGGTTTGGATTACTTTTATTATTTAATTTAAAATATCTCAAATGTCATGTGACGTACCACTTCCAGTTAGTTTATAATAAACTTACCCTTCGAATAATCATTTTCTTTTGTTGCTTGCGGAGCACTGTATTTCTGCCAAGTCATCTTAGATGAAATGGTAGATCCTGGGGCAGGGTTATCTATCTGCCCAAACGTCATACTTGACGTAGCAGAATCAATTGAGCGGAAGCTGTCCCTGTAAGATTTCCTAGTGCATTCTTGGTGTGGTTCATACATTCCTGCTATTTATTGCAAAATAATAATATTATAAAAAAAAAATATTTTGTTCCGTTTGTAACAAGGTACAACCAGAAAATATTTAAAGAGTACTAAAGAGTAAATATTTAAAGAGGGGTTAAAAGATGAAAATTGCAGTATAATCTGAATCTAGTATGTACAAAATAATATATTATTTATGAATTTTTAAAATTAAATGCTGAGTAAATATGACAAAAATGAAAAAAGCGAAAAAAAAAACTATACGGGATTCAACGCAAATAAATCTTTTTGACTACCAAATGTTTATTCAATTTTGAATGTGAGCTGGTCCCACTAATGCCCAAGGATGCTTCAATCTCACGATAAGTCATATGACGATCTTGGCAGTATCAGTTTACCCACAGCATCAATGTCTTCGGGAACAACAATCGATTTTGGCCGACCTTCACGAAATTCGTCGTTGAGCAAACTACGACCACGATTGAATTCGGTTAACCAGCGATAAATACTGGTCCTTGATGGTGCTTCATCGCCGATAGTCGAATTAAGTTCATCTATGCACTGCTGTTGAGTCAATCCATGTCGAAAGTTGTAAAAAATAATCACACGAATATGTTCATGATTTAATTCAATTTGTTGGACGAATTTATTTTTCAAGAATTTTTAAACGACACAAAAATGGCGTTCATACGGCAAAAATTTCTGAATACATAACCTTCAAAAATGTCAAACTTTACGATAAAAATATTAGTTGCCAGATGGCAGCACTAGGGAAGCTGAACCCCGAAATATAAAAGGAAACCCACGCATTTACAGTTATAATTTTAGTCCAGTCATTATATACATTTGAAAACGCAAATGAACCGAACTGGCTGATTTTTATATATTGTGTAGGGGAGGCTTAGAAAAGCTTAACTTGAAGTTTTCGACCAAGATTTCCTAGGAGCTTCCTCCGCCACTTCGAATAAATTTTATTTTCTTGCGATAACTCGACTCTCCGTCATAGTACGAAAATTGTGAATCAATACTTTTTTGTTAAGCATTTTATACTCTACAATTTAGTTTATATGAATTTTTCCCCTACCGTTGATCGTTGTTGAGGTATCTAACGTGAAAGTAAAAAATTAAGTGCTTGGAACTTGTATTTTGCCATTTTCTCCTTTCTCGTAATACATATCGAACAAATGTTCATTATCAAACTTGTAGAGCATTTTAATATCTGCAATTTAGTTTTTTTATTTTATTTTCAAGACAAAAATTACGACTTGTAGTACGCTGTAAAGTTGGTAAATCCGCGCAAAATTGTGATTCATAGCCAGGGCCGTCTCATCCAAGGGTGCAAAGTGTGCGTGGCACACGGGCGCAGAAACATTTGGGGCGCCGCGCCGGCCAGATGTAGACGTTGATAAAAACCAACCTTAAGATTTTTTTTATTCGTGCTTTATTTTTAAGGCATCAGCTATCTTTATTTTTCAAAAAAAAACTAACAACAAAGCACGTTTGCTGACTAACACTTTGTGTTTATAATCAAACTTCTACAGGGCACAGGTTAATTTTTATGCTTCCTGCCGTAGTACATTTTTGTTGTGCAAGTAGTACATATAAATATCAGATTACTCGATTACTAACTAAGCCGACCGCCTAATATCTGTGAAAAACACGATATCACAAGTCAAATTCGCCGACTACAATATTGTTGTTATCGTTTTGCAGAATTGCAGAAGATGTAGCTAAAACAAGGCACCAAATTTTTAAACTCTTCTAAACGTCAATGACCTTGAAAATTTGAAATTACCGCCTGCGGCGCATGGGGGCGGCAAATATAGGTTTGCACACAGGCGCTAAATACTCTTGAGACGGCCCTGTTCATAGCTCACGCGATTTTATAGATAATCATACAGTTATTCTACGAACGAGATAATGATAAAGTCGAAAACGATGCTACCCGGAAGCAAAAAATGGGGTCGTGTAGAAGAAAACTTTCTAAGAAAGATAGCGCCTTTTGCATCGCTCTAGCTGGTGTAGAACATAACCTAAAAAATTGCACAAAGTCGAAGAAGCGGTTTTTTGCGATTTAAGAATAAACGAAGCATCCTACAAAAGAATGTCAAATTAGAAAGTTGTAGACAATGAAAAAACCTATCGAATGCGACTATGAGGATAACAACTCGTAATTTATTTTCCGAGAAAATCGAAAAATAACGGTCAAATATTGTTGCATGTTTGCTCACTGCAATTTTTGCAAATAAAGGAACAAGCAATCTCTGCTTTTCTGCACCCACAAGCAGCTCCACATTTTTCCTTGCACTAAAAAATAAATTGAACCACCTCTCTCTACTTCCACCAACGAAAAGCGTAGCACGCCAGCATATTATTCCGTACATATCACCAGGTGCAAACGTGGCTCGGATTTTACATGGATCCTAAGGAATGGGATTGGCGACGAACAAATCATGGACTGGAACCGGTTATGAGCACAGTTGAACCCGCGTCACCTGAGCTTTTAAAGCTCATATCGTGCAAGTGCAAGAAAAAATGTGGAGCTGCTTGTGAGTGCAGAAAAGCAGGGATTGCTTGTTCCATTATTTCCTTAAATTGCAGTGGGCAAACATGCAACATCGCCAAAATCGATATCCTGCTCAATGAAGATTATAAGGTTGATTGGACAATCGAAGAATCATTTTATGTGGTTAGAGAATCTCCACAACTCGATGAGTATTCCGAACAGAGAAAGACTGTGAACCAGGACCATCGAAACGAAGAAAAATATAAGTATTAAGAACGATCCTCCATTCTTCTCCATCTTGTGCTGTACAACATAAAAACATGTATTTGAATAATTAATTTTATACATAAAATATGATTCATAATAAATTTTGCTGCTTTATTTTATATTGTTTTATAAAATCGCGCGAGCTATGAAATCACAATTTTCTTTACGGCGCGCTACAAGTCGTAATTTTTGTCTTAAAAATAAAATAAAAAGCTAAATTGCAGATATTAAAATGCTCTACAAGTTTGATAATGAACGTTTTTTCGATATGTATTACGAGAAAGGAGAAAATGGCAAAATACAAGTTGCAAGCCCTTAATTTTTTACTTTCACATTCGATACCTCAACAACGATCAACGGTAGGGGAAAAATTCATATAAACTAAATTGTAGAGCATAAAATGCTTAACAAAAAAGTATTGATTCACAATTTTCGTACCATGACGGAGAGTCGAGTTATCGCAAGAAAACAAAATGTATCTCTTTTTTCGAAGTGGCGGAGGAAGCTCCTAGGAAATCTTGGTCGAAAACTTCAAGTTAAGCTTTTCTAAGCCTCCTCTACACAATATATAAAAATCAGCCAGTTCGGTTCATTTGCATTTATATGCCATTTTTTCGGACATAATGACTGGACTATTTTGATATTTTGGCGTTTAGTTAAGTTTTTGTTAAATTTATATTGTACATACTATATTTTCACACCTACCCTTGAAATTTCCGTTTTCAGATTTGCATTCTATTTTACTTCAAGTTCATCTACAGAAAATTTACCTGTCAAAGTTTTTCTTTCGCGTCCGTCATTATTCAACTTTCTAGCTTTATCATGAGGCAAAGGAGAATCTCTCGAGTCTGCAGGGATACTGTAAACCGAATTTGTCGATATTTCGGCAATTGGCTCGGAGATATCTGTAACTTTAAAAAAAAATTAACGCGACTACTATAATAAAAAACACTTCCGGTGTTTTCGTACATTTTCGAAATTTTAAAATTTCAAAGATTCTGAATGGTAATTTTAAAGTTCGACGACGAAATTAAGTTTCAATTAAAAATTATAAAAATAAAATTTATATACATAATAATGTAGGTAGGTATTATAATAACTAGAGTCCGGATTTGTAGCTATTATGCTTTTTCTGAAAATTCGAAGCAGCTGAAAATTTTTAGAAAAATTTTGTGTTTTAACTTAAAAGAAGTCATTTGGTATCAAGTTTTATATGCTTTTTTTGCTTTTTTTTGACTTTTTATGCTTTTCGTGCTTTTTTTTGACTTTTTATGCTTTTTCGTGCTTTTTTTTGACTTTTTGTGCTTTTCGTGCTTTTTTATAATTCATTAATGCTTATTTTAAAAAATATTTTAAAGTTTGATCTTTTAAAATTTTTTGCAACACCTGCAAGGTTGCAGGTTGCTAGATTATTACACTTCCTGGTATTTTAGAAAATTAGAAAATTCGGATAGCAAATCTATAAAAGATTGCCAAAATGTATTAAAGAATCCAGAACTTAAAGGAAATTTAGCGTTTATTAAATGACACTGTAACTATGTTACTGATATTATAAAATCTGTGGAAAAGCAGCAAATGCCTTTGGCTGAATCCTGGGATTTAGTAGAAAAATTTAAAAACGCTACCACTAGCATCATAGGACATGTTGGAGACAATATTAAAAAGAAATTGAATGATGTGTTAGAGAAAAATGAAGGATTAAAAATCTTAAATAATATAGCTAAAACAATAGCTGGAGAAACTATTGAAAATTTTGAAATGGAACCTTCACTTGTAGCAAAATTCAAATTTGCACCTTGCACCTAGTACTAGTGTTGATGTCGAAAGAAGTTTTTCTGGGATGAATTTTACTACAGAAAATTTTGAAAAATTCTTAACTGTTAATTGTTTCAAAAATTAAATTAATACTTTTGTTTATGCTTTTTTTTAATAAAATTTGTGCTTTTTTTGACAATGTTGATGCTTTTTTTAGTATTATTTGATGCTTTTTTAGGCACTTTTCCCCCCATTTTTTATGCTTTTTTATCCGGACTCTAATAATAACTAATATTATTTCTCGAAAATCAACCTGCTTGTTTAAAAGGGGTAAATTTTATTGTGCTCTAAAGTTAAGAGCAACGTTACTTCAAATTTCTCAAAAATAAACTTACTGTTTAATAAATCTTTTCTTTCGGACAAATCTTCAGACTCCCATGGCATCATAGATATCACATCGGCAGATCCTCCTGCAATTTTTGAAAACGAAAAATATTATTCAATAATACTTTAGTGTTGAAGTAAATACTAACAAATTTATTTGAAATTACTTGAATTTACTTAACTTATTTAAATTTTTTTAACTGTGCCATTACTGGATATTATGTGACTTTAAATTTTTCTAAAATATAGTACTTACTACCTAACATACCGTTATTTTCTTGGGTCAAGTTTTCAGCCTCCCAAGACAACCTAGATGCAACAGTGGCAGATGTTCCTGCAATTTCTAAAAACGAAAAATATTATTCAATAATAATACCAACTTAAGTTTTGAAGTAGGTACTAACTTTATTTTAATTTATTGAAATTATTTTAATTTATTGAGCTTTGCTATTAATAACTATATGGGACTTAAAAATATTTTTTTAAAATAAACTTACCGCTTGAAGAATTTGTGGCTTGGGTCAAGTTTTCAGATTCCCAAGGCATCCTATTCCTAGATGACAGTGTTGCATATGCATAGCCCACTGCACCTTTTAAAAGAGAACAATGTTATTCAATAATAACATTTTTAGGTACTAACCAATTCACTTGAATTATTGAAATTCTTTTAATTTTTATTAATTTAATTAATGGCTTAAATGATTTAAAAATAAACTTACCACGAGAAACATTACTTCCTTGGGATGAATTTTGTTGCTCTTGATTCATTCTTATTGGTACCGGAGCAACTGCTCCTGCAATGTTTTAAAAGATAAATATTTTAAAAAATGCTTTCAATTACAACAGCTTAGCTGTTAACTTAAATTTCATATAAAAGGTGATCTAACTTGAACTTATTGATGAGAATATTGAATAAAACAGAGAATATTGAAAAATCATAGCATATTTTACTCAATAGAATTCGATATCATAAACAATTGGGAGTGAAGCATAGCATAGCATCATTTAGCTTTTCGGAGTACGATATATTTGGGAGCTCTTGACCTCTTTCAATTCAGTGAACATCGCAGTAGAAATAATGTAATATTAACTTAAGCTAGCAGGAAGTTATCACATAGAGGGCTTGGTCCAGTAAATCATTACCAACACTGATGCCAAAAATTCACAGCACAAGGAGACAGATGAAAGCGTCGCTCCTTCCCAAAAAGGCAGGGTTGTGAGTGCTTCGGGTCGAGCAAAAAAAGTAAATAGGCCGCAGAGAAAATGCAAAAACAAACTGCAGAAAAATTACTTCCACATTCTTCTTGAGGGAAACTGTTCTATGCCGGTAAATACCTGGATATTTCTAGTTATTCTATTCTATTTCTAGTCGTATCTCTTGTTTCAGTTCAAGAATTGCGTTGGACTTGGTTTAGAGAAAATTTTGCTCTTAAAATACTCCCAGAGTTTCTCGAAACAATACGGCATGGTTTCTAGGGTCCAATTTTTGGGTTATTTGGACCTTGTAAGGTTGCAAATGCATATTCTTCGTCAGAATTCGTAGAGTTTTGGTTCTTCGGCCACACTGTCACGAACCATGGCAACAATTTCTTTTGAGCGAACTGGACGAATATGCTGAGGAGTTCTGATATTTAGTAGGTTTAGTTCTAATTTCTGCACAAGTTTAGCAATTTATTTGGGTGAAGGTTGGTTTTGAATTCCAAAATATTTTAGTTGCTGTTTAGTCGTAGATCCATGATCAAATTCGTACTCGTTGCTAGATGACAAAAATATCACTTTGCCATTGAAAAATATTTTGACATTTTGATATTCTTCGTCGACGAAATTGCAAGCTTAAGTTGGATCACCCGTTATTTTTATTGAGCTGCAGCTCAATGGTAAAACTTAAATAAAAAAATTTCATATTACCTGATTCCAACAAGAGTACTCTATTCCAAGCTGCCCTTACATTAACGTGATCGTATTGATAGCTATTATCATTCGTTAAGTCTATCTGAGTCAAATCTAAAATTAAAATATAACAATAAATGAAAAAGAAAAATTAATAATAAATTTTATTTAATTGGAAAGGGTAGGGGCGCTATTTAAGAGAGTATTTGCTCTCAAAGCGACAGAAATAGGTAAATTTTTTCAATTTAAAAATAATTCTTAGGAAGCATGTGGAGGCACATAGTGTGTCCAATTATATCCATGTTCATATTGAACATGCATATAAACATGTGTTTGTATAAAATAACTTAATGTGAGTTACATATGCATGAGGGGTACAGGTCTATACCTTTTGCAATACAAGTTGGAATAACTGGAAACAGATTTGGTGCAAATGGTAACAGACTTGGTGCAAATAAACACAGATTTGGAGCAAATAAAAACAGATTTGATGCAAATAAAACCAGATTTGGAGCAAATAATACCAAAGTTGGATCATATAAAAACATATTTGGATCAAATAAAACCAGATTTGGATCAAATGAAAACTTATTTGGATTATCTCTTTAGTAACGTAATTTGCTTATATAGGTTAAATTTCGTCAATTACGTACGTAACAACAACCAAGAACCAACCATTTCAGAATTTAGAATGCGTATTCTGGAAGACAGCTCTGATATTGCATTTCAAGAGATGCGACAGGAACATCTTCTTAGATATGCAAACCATGTGGAACGATATTATATAGTGCATCATTACGACAAGAAGACATTGTTGAAATTTCATAAAAATAAAAATAAATATTTAAATCATAATTTTCAATTATTTCAAATCAGTTTTCATTTGCTCCAAATCTGTTTTGGAGCAAATGGACGGTCATGCATTTTGTCCCCCCTTAAAATTTTTTTAGCCCCTCCAAACTTTTGACCCCAGTTGCGCCTATGAGGTTGGAACCGCATAGTATTAATAATTGAAAATTAAGAAAACGAAAAAAAGTGAAAGCATATTTCAAGTAGTACACTCTGATATAAAATTTATTTTTATTTAATAACATTTACATTAACCATATTATTATAATTTAATAAAAATGTACTTAAAAATAAAAATTGTAACAACTGAATTATTAATATTTAGATTAATCTTTCAGCTATCGCATTTTTTTTGCTTCCGCTCTTCTGTATGCTGCTCTTTCGATTTTCTATAGTATCGTTATTATTATTGTCTTCAATTTGTCATTCATCGTTGCATAAATAACAAAAATTATGTTAAACACAGGCAGTAGTAGTTATTTCAATTCCTTTTGAAACTGTGCCTGTGGCTTTATAATGGAGTCTTGCTCACCTCTCTTTTACTAATCCAAAAACGTTTTCAATACATACACGATCTCAATTTAAACAGACGTTATGATGTTTTTGTCCCTCCTCAGTCCATAACACTTCTGCAGGGTGTGGTGAGCCTTTTGACAAAGGCTTTTCATGGCAGATTACACCCCGGTGGTTTCTCATTGCCTGCCGAGGGGAGACGGCCACAATATGATTTTTACTTCGCCCGGATTCGAACCGGGTTCTCTGTGTTAGCAGTCTATGCGTTTAATAGCTATGCTAACGACCGTAACGATGTTTTTGTACTTGTGTAATATTGTAGGATCTTGGAAAGGGTTTCATGAGCCACGTTTTTAAATGGAATGCCCTATCACCTATTCAATGATGACAGTCGTCATTTGGAAAGAAGTTTTATTTTCCAAACTCCTGAATGTGTTTCACTAACAATGAGTTTAGAAAAACTCTTGAATCATGAACCGAACCAGGAAATCCAACAAACACGTAAGTAAATATTTTATCTGTTGAACATATTCCCATTAAATTAATGAAATGGCTTTGATGACGATTATATATTAGCTATCTTGCTGGCTGGCATTAATTTTAACGTTTATATGGCTGCCATCAATGGCTCCGATCGAGCTCCGATGCAACCAGGGTACTTGCGAAAACCATCTTGAACTGATTTTTATTTTCATTTTCTGTTTTTAGCCTACGTATGAATTCGTTTTTTAAGTTCACCACAATAATATATAAAAACACATTAACTAGTCTCATAACTGTTTTGGTTTCTTGATTTAATTATTTATTATGAATCACCACACTTATTAGTAGAATATCAACTGAAGATTACTCTACACGTGACTCTACATTTTCTTGCGAGGTTACCTTAATTCAATGTTGCCAACTTTCAAATAATACCTAAAGTTGGGTTTATACAATACATAACAACAATTAAAGAAAGCACTAAATTAATCGATCTGCAATAGGCGATCGAATTTAAGATCTCAGCGCCAGGGCGGTAGGAATCGTAACTAATTTCAGAAACATGGTTAGCTTTGTTTACATTGATTTAAAGCGAATGCATGGATGTTTTAATTAAAGTTTTTTGTGGAAGTAATAGTTTTTCAGTGTTTATTTTAAAATCATCGTATAATCCTAAACTAATTAAACACCTTTAAGGTTGGTACAATCTCTTTTTCTAGTTATAACCTATAATAAAAGAACATTATTTTGTATTTGTAGGTTATCATAAGTTTCTTCTTTTTTCAATATAACAAGGTAGTTATCAAGTAAATAATGGAAGTATTAAGAATAAAATTGGGTATTAATGAATAAAAAAACTATAAAAATATAACTTACAACAAATATTTTTGTAGGTGCAGAAAAGAATACCCATGATGGTTTACCAGGGGTTCGGTATATTGCCAAGAAAAATAATACGTGGACATTAAAAAGATGTAAACATTATGGGCAGATCAAAATGGAAATGGCCCTTTTAAATTTAAAAAAACATATTTTGTGTTGTATGCATCATTCGACAAAAGTTTTCTTACTATCGAAGTGGATTATAACTACGAATTTGCAAAGGAAATGTTATTTGTAACAACAACAAAATTTTATGGAAAACATGTTTCATAATTTGTGTGATAAAAACATAATATAAAATTAAATAATTAAATATAATATCTTTATTTAAACGGCTGCAGATATACCAAATAACACCGATAACGATGAATATGTTAAATTCGTTTTCAACTTGCACAAAACTAAAACAACTCGCTTTTTTATTCCCAACCGATGTGTTCTCTTATCCTGATGTTTCTTTTTGACACCTTGCACTAATACTTCCAAAAATGTTAAACTATTCAGGCCAGTAAAACCGTTTAAAGTTTGATCTGTTGCTATCAAATCGCACACTGTTTTAACTTCTGGCATATTAACCTGCACCTCAAAGTCACTCAAATGCGTTGGGCATTTTAAATATTTCTATTTAGAAGGTTATAACAACTGAAAGTCTTCTAGTCAGAAGGAACAACAGATAAACCAAGCACAAACCAAGATGCCCATGTTTCTGAAATTAGTTCAACCGGCGACCGTTGGTGGCGTATCGCTTATCTTGAATCGCCTATACCATGTAGCGTATCTTTGTGTGCAATATAACACAAGAAAACCAACAATGCTTTTTCAGGAACAATAGGATAATAATTTCCACCTCGTTATTTTTTTAATTAACCCTTTATTATCCTTTTGTAATATCACATTCATGAATGAGTTTAGTAAACGATTCTTTTTTCAATCTAAATTATTTCATGATTTCTATCCAAAATGTATGATCGAAGATTTGATTTGGCTATTGTTAAACACTATAGTCTCAAAGAACTTTAATTTTCTCAAAAACATTTTTGAAAAAATTTTTATATCAAAGCATGGTTTTGGCGGCAATGACGTAAACCTTATTTTTTAAATACATCATCCTGACAACCTTGCAGTTATTTTACAGTTGGTAATGTAGTTACCTATGGTATAAATAGATTTATTTTTGTCTCTGGTTTATTTATTGTAAATAATATTATTATAACCAAACATTTTCACGAAATTTAGTGAAACCAATGACTGGCAGAAGGAACCAAATAAAATATTTGTAGGTGTTGCAAATTAAAATAATCTTAAAAACACTTGGTTTGACACAATTCGACAGAAAATGCCACATCAATTTTTATGATGATATAAATATTAATTGTAAATTGATGTGGCATTTTCCGTCGAACTGTGTCAAACCAAGTGTTTTATGTTCATTTGCAGCACCTACAAATATTTTATTTGGTTCCTTCTGCGAGTTATTGCTACAATATTCTACAAAATACTTTTTAAACGTTTTATTTAAACTCATTGTTATATTTTTAACTAAATTTCGTGAAAATGTTTGGTTATAATTATTATTTACGATAAATAAACTAGAGACAAAAATAAATCTATTTATATCCTAGGTTACCATAGGTTACATTACCAACTGTAAAATAACTGCAAATATCTGCAAAGTATTTGATAACTTCGAGCTTGTCAGATGATTTAAAAAGTGAATTTGACGTCATTGCCGCCAAAACCACGCTTTTAAATAAAATCTAAAAAAAAAATGTTTTTGACGAAATTAAAGTTCTTATAGATTTTTAATGTATGCTATGGTGTTTAACAATATAGCCAAACTTTAAAAAGAAAAATACTTCAAAATTCAAAAAATACAAAATTTTTAAAAAGAATCGACAAGTGCATACCTAACATTTCATGGAAATGATAAGATTTTGATGCGATATCAGAAGAGATAAGATCGATAACAATTTTTTCCATAGTAATGTAATAATTACACAAATAAAAGAAATACTTTTAGTAAATTTCCTGCAAATCATCCAGATCATACTTCGATCCGGCTCTCGTAACACTTTTGATATTCTAATGTGGCCCTGTGGGCTCTGTAAGTGTGAGGATTTATGAATTAGAATATGAAAAAATGAATTTTATTTAAAAATATTTGAAAAATAAGCAGTTTATACAGAAAGTTCATATTATCATTATTCTAAATGGAATTGAATTTCATTAGGTTGATTGCAGACTATTAAATTCTAAAATATTTATTTTATTTACATTTTTCCTTCAGTAAATATTTTATGTTAATTTTAATAAATTTATATGAAGATTAGATTCTTTTGTATGATGTTGTGTTAAAAGTATAAAATTTACTGAATGTTTCATGATAAGATAATATGTAAACATACATAACTCCTTTACTATAATACGATTAATAAAAGATTGTATGATCAAAGTGTTCCTTCATTCCTCTTCTAAAAAAACAATGTTTTGTATTTTAAATATAAAAACAAAAGTTTATACCTATTTGAAATTACAGTAGAAATTATAAGCTACCTCGTGGCTTTCTATTAAAAGTAAAACAATTTCATTTTTAGTGATATCATATTTGGAAGCTTTCCTTCGCCCCCCCCCCAGTTACAAATAAACCCACAAGTGTTAATCCACCCCAGGCTTTTGTAAGTGATTTACTTTATGAATGATCAGGGACGTGCCCAACCAACATTTTTTGGGAGAAATTTTCCAACTTAACCAATTCTTTGTAATTGACTATGTTTCCTATTTTAACGGTATTTGCCAACTTGTCCAAATGTTGAGTGATTTGACCAAATTTTGAGTAATTTTGCCAACTTTTTTCCAATTTCCTAAATTAATCACGTCTCTATGAAAGGTTGTAAATATAAACTATCTGCTCTAATCGGGAAATAATGCTAATAATGTAGCAATAAGATACAAAATTAGTAGCATACATTTCTTTCTCTATTTGTTACAAAATTTTGGCAATTATCAAACTGTTTTAAAATATTTTTGTTTGTGGAAACAAAAATCCGCACACTTCTTATTGAATGAGTTTTTATAAGACCCAAGAATTTTCAAATTTAAAATTAAGGAGCTTTCGAATTCAACAACCGCATGGACAGACACAACTTTATGGTTTGTTTAAGAAAATTTTGTTTTACCTGGACATTTATTTCAAAAATTGAATTTAATGATCTCCCAGACTGATTTGTTTCAAACATTATCTTTCAAAATTGTCCGTTATTCATTTACCATTACAACTTCAATCAAAGAACTCACTAAGTATTTTGATACTGGTAATAGTGAGAAGCAACAATGGGAGAAAATTTAAATTAAAATTACTTGGAAATTCGGCAGGGGGGTCGCCTGTCTTATTAAAGCTGCTTATTGTAATTTTTGGCGAGTTATATTCGTACTAATAAGGCAAGAAGAACACGTGTTTCCTTTAAAAGAGACCTTTGTCTTTTTGTAGTTTTCGTTGATAAACCACTTAAGATTCCCGAAACCCTTATCAAAAATATAGTTCGTATAAAAACAAAATCGCTAAAATAATCTGTTTACTGTTACCGGTATCCATAATTGAAGCTTATCAAACATACCTGCACGTTTTCAACTGCATTTAGAAAAGTATGATAAATAACATTGAATGATTATAATAAAGAACTGATACCCCTTTGTTTGACGGGTGCAATTATTGAAATATAAAATTCTTTATAACTTTCGTTTTATCAAATTTGCTACTTATTTATTAAAACAAACTCGGTTAAACGAGTTATGTCAAAAATATTCATTATACCTCAGAATTAAATATGGAATGAGAATTTTATAATAATTAATTTATACTTATTTAACTTTTTAATTTGAATTTTTTAAAAGTTAATAATTTATATAGGTTGTAGAATCAGTTAACGTTTAATTATTTGTTCCTCTCATTTTTTTCAAGATAAATTTACTTAATTACAAAATTAAGAAAGGGTCACTGTTTCAAGTCGAGTAAACAACCACCATTGCAGGGATCTTTTAATAAGAGTACTTGATTTACTATAAAAAATTTCAATATTACGAATTTTAATCATTTTCCGTTTATATTGTAATAATACAGAAAATGAAGTTATTTCATAATAATCAAAACAATATACCAAAAAATGTAAACAATTCAAATCAAATGATAGTTATTACCGCTAAATTTCATTAATTTAGAAGTTTTATTTACCATACACAATAAACTACGCCATTTTTAAGTGTTCCTTCATTTAACGAAATTGCGACATAGTAACAAAGTTTTCCCGAACTTTATAGTACCTGCTGCAATACTCATAGATTACGTATTACTTATGAAAATATTTCGAATTAAAAGCATTAAAATTCCACCGTGTTTCTTGATAAGGTATGATAATATAAATACATGAACCGATGCGATGTAACTCCGATTATTAAAAGATATCAAAATGCAATTGCAGCAAAAGAATAAAACCAAGAATATGAACAACTGTTAAATTAATTTTAATTCGGAAACAGTTTTATACAGAAAAAATAAAATTAGTTTGATACTTAACTAATTTCATCAAAACTTTACACGAAGTAATTTTTAAGTCCGACACACCGATGGACAGACGCTACTCCATGTTTGTTTCAAAATGAACGCCGCAAGAATTACCCAATTAGCTCCAATTTTCGCATTTATTTAAAAAGTTGAATTCAATGAAACTCACCTAGTTCATTTTCTTCCGCCATTTCTTTCTTTTTTCTTATTTCAGTCACACTTCACAGTTAATTTACGTTAAAACACACAAACTAGTCTGACGCTAAATGATGGTAGTAACTACCCGTTCCGCACGTTCAGTATCGCACGGGGTGGGGAGCAAGCGTTGCACAGAAGCAAAATCCAGTTAAAATTTTGAATTTTGATTGGTCGAAATTGTGTCACTTTGAAATGTAGCGGGGGCCGTAGATGTTACTTGTTACGTCAGAGTCTATGTTGCTAGGGCCGCTTATCGCATTTTTTGACGAAGGAATTTTTAACGAATAAAATTATTAAGAACAATGAAAAAGTTCTTTTTAAAGAATACCATTGTCTTTTTTGACAAAGATAGCGAATTTAATCATAAAGTTATTTTATAATAATCAAAACAAAATAGTAACTAATTTAGACACTTCCAATCAAGGAATAAACATATTAATTGTCTTAATTAATTTAATTTATATGGATAAACCATTTTACAATCGTAATAAACCCGCAAGACCTAAATTTTTTTTAGATTAAAAAATCATTCAATCGTAAAAATGTTTATCTTTTATTAATTTATTTGTTTTAATAAATATTGTTAAGAATAAGAATTAATTAATATGTATGAGGGTAGAGTGACAAGTACTCGTGTTTAACGACTGATGGTGCCACTAACACAAAATTTGCATATTATCGTTTAGCGCCATCTATCGATGCCTGTCTCAAGTTTAAACAAATTTATCGAGGGATTTTATTTTAACTGCTGTTGAAAGAAGTAAGTTCGTGTTTGTTTGCAATTATGGAGAAAGAGAAATATCAGTCAGTGATACGATTTTAATTTTTGGATGGGAAAACATGTGCAGATCTCATAGTAAAGTTCTATGTTGTTTATATAAGGACAATCAATGCACTATCGATTACTATGATTAGAAATTGGTTTCATGAATTCAATAATTGTGGTTGTGGTCTAATATCCGTTTTTGATAAAGAGCTCCCAAGCCATCCAATTGAAGTGATTACTGAGGATATGGCCAACAAAATCCATGAAATCGTGTTAGTAGATCGCCGAATAAAGATGAGAGATATTACTGACATTGCAAAAATCTCAATAGAAAGCGTATAAAATAACCTATACAAAGAATATGGCAGAGAAAGCTATCGGCGAAATGGGTGCCGCATTTGCTAACAGTGGAGATAGAGCGGAATCGAATGACAACATTGGAGCACTATTTAAGCGCAATCCGAAAAAGTTTTTGCGGCACTTCGTGCCTGCTAATGAAACATATGGATCCATCACTATAAGCCAGAAATGAAAAAAACGGTCAATACGGTGGGTCTCACCCAACAAACTTGGTCCAAAGAAGTAGAAAGAGGTTCGATCGCCCAGAAAAGGGGGGCATTTTTTGTAATTAGAGATGCATTATTTACCTTATTTGCCATTATTATATACATTACTGTACCGACTATTTGGAGAAGGGATAGATAATCTCAGAGCAGTATACTCTGATTTATTAGAACGATTCGACGCTGAATTAAGGAAAAATTGGCTCCGTTTGGCAAAGAAAAATAAGAAAAAAATCTCGTCTGCGGTTACAACAAATAATTAAAAATGTAAAATATTTGCAGTTGTTATAATAAAAATTGTTAAATTAATCCTATCCATAATATTAAACGAGCAATTCTTGTATAGATATAGTGATATAATATGAATAATGATATAATATTATTATTGTAATATATTAATAATGATATAATATTATTATTATTGTGAATATTGATATAATATATCAATAATAATATTATTATTATTGTGGTATATTGGCATTGATATATTATTGTGATATATTATAGATATTGCTATGCTATTGTGATATATAGACATTGATATATCGGCGATATACATTTGATAATGTCGATAGATCGACATTCATATATAGATATATTATAAGATTATAGTGATATATCAATAAATAAATAAATTATGAATTTTTTTTTTATTCTAGAATAAATTATTTATGTGGTAAATGAGGAATCATTCAGCTATTCCACACATAAATAAACATAAATTTTGTCTGTCAAAGTTGCAATAATTATAAATTAATTATTAACCCTGCGGCAATCGCGCCTTTTATTTTCCTTAGAGCAGTCTCGCCGCGGTCCACAAATATAGAAATAAATTGCCACATTTTAAGAAGCAGATAGTACCAAAATTTTAAGGAAATCGTAAAATTATCTATGAAAAATTGAAAATCAGTGAAAATCGAGAGAATATGTACACATAATATGTGTACCAGGGGTCCGATTTTCCGAAGAGGATATAAAATTAACTAAAAACACTTACATGATCAGTCGTGCAAGGGAACGGCGGTCCGAAAAAACATACCAATAGACATCAAAGACTGATAACATACTGAAGGTAATTTTCTAGTCGGGTGATGTTGATGTCAAATTTTACCTACCATAGTCAGGAAAGCCTACCTAAGCACATCATTCGATATAATGATGATTATGTAAACAATATTAAATTTTATCAATAGTGCGGACCTCTGTTCCTCGACGCGACTGCCGGAGGGTTAAAAGAGAATAATCTGAAATAGTGGACATTAAAGGAACTTCAAATTATTCTATTCATGAACACGTTAAAAAACTTAAAAAAAACTTTAGAAAATGATGCTTTTCAATATATTTATTTTAATGGAAAAAAAATCAAAACAATATTGGAATACAGTTTTACTATTATTGAATATAACAAAATACAAACTATATAAAAAAATACATAATATTATACAGAATTACTTGTCTTGTATGTACATAATAATATAATACGAGTATAATGTCTATAAAGATGAACAAATGATCGGAAATTTCATTTATATTATAATATAATTTATATAAAATATAAAATTTCAATATACAGGGTATGGCACATTAAGTGATACACTTCTTTGGGTGTTTATAAAACAGGTTTTAACACGATTTTTCGTCGCCTACTATTTTTTTTTTGAGTATTTAGTGCGTCGTAAATATGCAAGACGTCAATGTGATAACATTGATAGTAAATTTTTAACAGCGATGAACGCTAAGCAAGAGGTAGTTGTAAAATGCTCGTTTGGCACGCAGGCAACGATATCATATTTTCTGACGGCAAGATGTTACTACTACAAGACACTTACAATTAACAGAATGATCTCATCTATGGTGCTCCATTAAGGGATATTCCTATCGACAAACTGGCAGTACAACGTTTTCAAAATGTATCTGCTGTCATGGTTTGGGATGCAATATCTCCCGAAGGCAAGTTACCACTGCTCTCCATTGATTGGGGCGTTAAGATCAATAAAAAATAATATATTCAACACTTACTGAAGGATCATTTGCTTTTATATGCTCGTAGTTTGTATGGAAATGATTATTATTGCTTTCAGTATGCAGTGCCCCATCTCACAAAGCTACATGCACCAACGCATGCACTGAGGATTGGTTTCTGAACATTTTGAATGATTTCATCCCTTGGAAAGAATAGCCATCATCTTCACCCGACTTGAATTCCTTGGACTTTTCCATATGGGAATACATTGTCGTGAAACACGGCTCAATCAAACCCCCAAGTAATACTACCGGGAATAAAATCTCGCCCAATGTGTACACTCGAACAAATGAGTCCCAGCTAGCTTTACGTCGGTTCACAAACTTAAGGCCGCAGTATCTGCAAGTTGTAGGTATCGGCGAGATAAGATCAATTAAAGAGTGCAAAGAGTCAAGTGGTGATTTATTTGAATTAATTTGATGTAAGACTGGAGCAAATTGAGACAAAATTGACACAATTGTCAAAAAGAAAGTAAATTTGTGTACTTGTGGGCACAGTGTAAACTGGATGGTATTATTTAAATGCAAACAATATTCTATACCTCCACTTAACACTGTGTAAATGTTAAATGTGTAATAAAATAGCATAAAATCAAAAATGTTCACAAATATAAAATTTTGTACCTTTTTCATAAAATTCTTGGTAAACACAAATCTTTGAATCACCCTGTACCTCGTAGCCTGGACTATTGAGATAGAGTGGTAGGCAAGCAGCACAGCAGCGTGACTTTCAACCTGGTCGTATAAACAGTAGTCGACTCCTGTATTCTTCTCAAATCTTCCTTCTTTGCAAGGAAACAGTGAAAGTGATGAGTGAAATCTTCTCAAGTGGTATTCAAATCTCGAAAATCGATTTAAATAAAGTTGCACGGCTTCTGTGTCGAACAACAAAAATGCGGACATGTGTTGAGAAATTTAACCTCCAAATTTTAATCGTGGTTAAAATCATCCAATTTCTCAGACATCAAAATGGGTAAATAGGATAAATCTTGATTTATATAACGCAGCAATCATGAAATAATCGATTTTCAGGATATTTTAGATGCGATGGCATCCAAAACGTAAATTTTATAATGGAATCGAAAAATGTGCTCGATTCACAAAAAAGTGTAAAAACCTCAGTTTTACACAGTAAAATATTCAACAAACTCACTTGTACTATTAATCGCCAATATAATAGCTTTTGTGGCAACAAAAGCTTGCAGAAAGGTCTTCTTTTGTAAAATCGCGAAAACGTCCGCAATTTACACCCGTCTCCTTTCACAAATGGCACAAGACAACCAGCTCGCCGCAAATCTTGCTCAAAAGTCGCTATTACCATCCAAATAACAATAAAATATAGCAACAATAAATGTGAGTATGCACGATCCTTTTGCCGCCTTAATTCAAAAAATCACTCTCCACTTTTCAGAACAGAACACAAATTCGCACCAAGTCACAAATGGAAAAATCAAATTTGTTTGTTTTATGTGTCATGGGTTACAAAATATCTCTTTTGTGTCGTCAAATTGCATCCAGTTTTGATGTCTTTAAATCGACACGATTAATTTTAAGCAAATTTAACTGTCTAAATTTACCGACTTTTTGCACACTTCAACATGTTGAGCATGATTGGGAGTACGAAAGGATTTAATTTGGATTCATTCAAGCGTCGGCTGATCACGATATAGGATCAAATACCGGAGGAGACCGAGCGTGCCGCGTGTCATTTTTGTTTGGAAGAATGAAGGAGATTGTGAAAGCAAAGGAGGAGCGATTTGAACTTTTAAGATTAAATGTGAAAATATAAAGTACTCTTAACCGAAATATGTAAATAATTTGGAATTATTCCGTTTTGTTAGATTTTTATAGCCTTTTTAAAATGTATCAGTTAATCTGCCATACCCTGTAGATACATAGCTTTGTACAACCGATTATACAGACCCGAAACGCTATGTACAACCGACGTTCCCAAGCCAAAAGAGACGTTGTCAGACCCGTCCGCGGGTCTGGTAACGTTTACAATGCTTTTTGGGTTCCCTAACCGTTTAGGTGCATTCTGACCCAATTTAAGCTGGGTCTGGAAAAGCGGTTCTCCAACATGCCATTATATATTAATCTAGTACCTTACTTTGCTCGCCAGGGAGCGCGCCGTAAAAATTGTATATAATAAATACAGCGAAATGAGACCCGGTAAATCTATTCGACGTTACCGCTCCCGAAATTTTGCAACACCGCTTTTGTTAATTACTATTATTAAACTTTGATGTTTCTCATCATGTTACGCAAAATACTCGTCATAATAATATTATGCTGTAATATTATTTCATTTATTTTACCTTAAACGTTAAACCCATTAATTTTGTAGAGTTTGTTTTTCCAATTATTATTTTATTTTGCCTTTTGTATTTTAGTGAGTTTTTTTTTATTGAATAATGCAAACATTTAACTTTATTTAAATTGACGACTTGCAGCTTTATGAAGAGGTTCTCATCAAGCGACTAAAAAATAAGGTGATTTTCTTGAATTTTTTTTTCATGGAAAGAAGTAAATAAACAACTTAAGGTTTTTGACACTTATTTATTGATTCTTAAAGTACAAAAACTAATTTTGTTTTAAGAATAATAACGTAATGGGAAACCTTTAAAGGCGTTTATTGAAAAAGGACGTTTTTTATATGTCTCCACGATAACTCAAAAGCTACTCAACAGATTCACAATTTTCTTTTTTTGTTTTGAAGTTCATTTAATTTATTGGAGGATAAACCTAAATGCAGATAATATTTGCTGTTTTTTTTTCTTTTTATATAACAAATTGATATTTTAATATTCCAGGTAATGAGAGGTCAATTTGTGTTTGCTTTCGGAATATATTGCTTTTGTTGCTTCGTGAAGAATAATAATCATTAGAAATTAATAATAAACAATTAAAGATAACATAATTTCTTTAATTATATAGTAGGTACATAACATAATAAAAAAAATATAAAAAAAATATTACCTTACAAAATACTATCTTAAAAAAATTAAACTTACAAAACTAAATTTAAAAAATCTTGTACGGCATGAATGCCCGATTTCATCAACATTTATTTAAGAATATCCTAGTAAAGAATTCCTTAGCTAGGTATTTCTTAAATGTGATTGGTGAAATTTGACATAGTATTGACATAAAAAACTCATATCTCAAATTTTACCAATCAAATTTATGGAATCCTAGCTAACAAGGGGACATTACAGTGAGGTACCAACCAATCGAGATCCCAATTCATTGGTGATTCTATGAGCTAAAAAAATTATCACTTTCTCGGCGTTTTGTCCAATGGGCCTTAGTTTTTGAGTTACGAGTTTTTGAAAATAGACAGGTTTAACCATAAGTTTTACCCTATGCTAATTCTAATCCGTAGGTCCTGAGTTCACAGCTCAAGCCGGCTAACTTTTTATTTTTAAACCATCCGCAATGTCTTATTTTACACAAGATAAAGGGAGGTCGGATAAAAGGCCGACTTAATAAAAATTTTAAAATATATATTGAAGTGTGCAAAAAGTCAGTCAATTTAGCCAGTTGAATTTTGCCTAAAATTAATTTTGTCAATTTAAAGACATTAAAGCTGGATGCAATTTGACGACACGAAAGAGATATTTTTGTAACCTATGACACATAAAACATACAATTTTGATTCTTCCATTTGTAACTTGAAGAAAGTTTTGTGTTACCTAAAAAGTGAAACGTGGTAATTTGAATTGTCGCGGTAAAAGTGTGGCGAATACTTACGATTTTGTTCAGATTTTATTTTATAATTTTGGTAATTTGAACTTTGAGGCCAGTTTGGCGAGGAAGTCTTGTCTTGTGCGGTGAGTGAAGGGAGACGTTTTGTAAATTGCGTACATCTTCGCGATTTTACAAAAGAAGACCTTTCTGCAAGCTTTTGTTGCCACAAAAACTAATATATCGGCGATAAATAGGACAAGTGAGTTTGTTGAATATTTTTACTGTGTAAGACGGAGGTTTTTACACTTTTTTGTGAATCGAGCACATTTTTCGATTCCATTATAAATTTGCGTTTTGGATGCCATCGCGTCTAAAATATCCTGAAAATCGATTATTTCATGATTGCTGCGTTATATAAATCAAGGTTTATTCTACTAACCGACTTCGATGTTTAAGTATTTGGATGATTTAATCACAATTAAAATTTGGAGGTTAAATTTCACAACACATGTCCACATTTTTTCGGTTCGACACAAAAACCGTACAACTTTGTTTAAATCGAGGTTCGAGATTTAAATATCACATGAGAAGAACCAGATCCCTCGGGAGAGGCTGAACTCCTAGAGGGCGCGTCCCCGGGTGGCGGATAGGGGAATGCTCGGCCTTAGGGCAGGGTAGGAGGGAAATTAAATACCTCCCGCGGACCAAGCAGCCCGACCGAGACCAGCCTAGCAAGCTATCTCGGTCGTATCAATAATGCTCAAAGTACTAAGAACGGCCTCGGAACTGGATGGATTAAACGGATGACGACAAGGCAAGGAATAAGGCACAAACGATTTAAGATTGACGGTACAGTCAGATTAGCGACTTGGAACATAATGTCATGGAACACCAGAGACCAGGAAGTGATCACAGAAATAACAGAGAAGAAAATAGACATCTGCGCAATATCAGAAACAAAAAGAAAAGGCAAAGGAACTCGTGTATATGGCGACTATGTTATGATCTACAGTGGAGTTACCAAAGACAGCCGAGCAAGGGAGGGGGTCGCCCTCTTGATTCACCAACAGTTTCACCCAAGCATAATTAGTGTTGGCTATATAAATGAGAGAATACTGCGAGTTACTTTGGAATTGAACAATAATAAAGTTAACATCATAAGCGTGTATGCTCCTGACATTAGTAAGCCGCGTGACAAAAAAGAAGAATTTTATGAGACTCTACAGAATGAAGTCGATTCGATACCACCTACGGAACACGTAATAATAATGGGAGACCTAAACGCTAGAGTAGGAACACAAGTAATATCTGGTGTCAAACAACGGTTTAACGAAGAGATCGAAAATGAAAATGGGGAACTTCTGGTAGATTTTTGCAGCCAGAACAATATGAGAATTAACAATACCTTTTTCAAACACGACCTAAAATACAAAATAACATGGTAAAATTCGCGTGGTCATGCGTCAGTACTGGACTATGTTATAACTAGCCGCAACATTTTACCAACCGAAATACTGGATGTTAGAACACTAAACTCAGCAAATGTTGGCAGTGATCATAAACTGGTGCTATGTAAGTTGAGATTGAACCATCCAAACACACAAAAACGTAAAGCAGCGGAAATAGATAACACCAACAACGTAAAGGAAAAACTCAATATAGAAAGTCTGACAACGGAGAGTACAAGGTATTTATACGCGCAAAGACTTGAGACAAGGATATCCATGAATAAAATTAATCCAACTGACGACGTGGAAGAAGCATGGGGAAAAGTTAAGTCAAATATACTAGAAGCTGCAAAAGAAGCGTGTGGCACAAGAAAGATAAAATCAAAACCAGCAAGCCCGAAAACACCATGGTTCACTGACGAAGTAAAACAGCTCAGCCAAGAAAAGAAACGATCTTACCTTAAACATAAATCATCAGGCACACTCGAAGACCTTAGGGAATATAAACGGGTTAGAAACAAAGTTATCCAGAGAATAAGAAAAATAAAAGAGGAATATTGGGAAGAGTTCACTGCGGACATGGAACATGATCTTACAGGGTCACAGCGAAAAATATGGAAAATGATCCGAAATAGAAAGGCTGATATCAACGAACGCCTGAGTTTCCACAAAATTAGTGCCAAAGAGTGGACCAAGCATTTCACATCGACGTACCAACAGAACGCCACCGAAACACTGGATGATGTGATGGACTCTGAAGCCGATATAATACAAATAGAAAAAGAAGACATAACGAAGATAACCCGAAATTTAATAGGAAGAAAAGCGGCTGGAATGGATGGAATTAATAACGAATTACTAAAATATGGTGGTGAAGCACTAGAAAATGAATTAACTCAGCTCATAAAAATTGTGTATTCAAGTCGAAAAATCCCTAAAGAACATAAATCATCCATAACGATCCCAATATTCAAGAAGGGTGACAAGAGAAACCCGGAGAACTATAGAGGGATAACCCTACTTAGCTCGGTACTGAAACTAATCACAAAGGTGACGCTGCACAAACTAAATGACTACCTGCAAAATAATGAAGAACAATGCGGCTTTCGCAGAAACAGATCAACGACAGATGCAATCTTTATATTGCGCTAGATATGCGAGAAGTCCATAGAATACAACACCCCAGCCTTTATGTGCTTTGTTGACCTTACAAAGGCTTTTGACAGAGTAAGACTGGTGGATGTTATAAGGATATTAAAGAAAAAGAAAATACCGCCGTCTCTCATCAATGTGATCCAAGACATGTACAAAAACACAGAAACCCGGATCAAGGTGGAAACCGAAACGACCAGTCCAATACCAACTCCTGGCGGAATAAGACAGGGTGACTCACTCAGCCCAATGCTGTTCAACATCATTATGGACGAGATAATTAACAGCGTCAAAACTAAGAGAGGATACAGGATGGGCCAAAGAGAAATCAACATCATCTGCTACGCTGACGATGCGGTTTTGATCGCGGATAACGAGGACGACCTTCAGACACTATTGCACCAATTTGTCACTACAGCGAAAGCATATAATATGGAGATATCTATAAAAAAGACCAAATGCCTAACAACATCTAAGGAGCCAATACGATGTAAATTGGAAATAGAAGGAAAAATAATAGAGCAGGTGATGATGTTCAAATATCTCGGAATAGAAATATCGAGCGCGAGGGACATATTTCGTGAGGTGCAACAACAGACAACAAGAGGAGCAGTGATGTCGGGGTGTCTTCGTGACGTGTTTTGGAGAAATAAGTATATGTCAATCAAAAGCAAGATCAGGATATACAAGACAGCGGTAAGACCTGTGATAACATATGCAGCTGAGACAAGAGCGGAAACATCTAAAACAAAACAAAAAATGAGAACAACTGAAATGAGAACGCTCAGAACAATAACTGGCAGAACACTTTTGGACAGAGTTCCGAGTCGAGATATCCGACAACAATGCGACATACAAGATGTCGTAATATTTACAAAGACCCGCCGCAAGGAATGGAACACGCATATAGATAGAATGGGAGACGACCGTCTCCCAAAAATAGCAAGAGATGGTAAACCCACCGGAAGAAGACCCCCCGGTAGACCGCCAAAACGATGGGCGGAAAGTTGGGTGTCGTCGTCGATTGAATCGCCACCAAGATGAGGACGTAATTGGAAAGACAGGCAGTGCCTAATTAAAGTAGAAGAAGAAGAAGACATGAGAAGAATTCACTCATCGTTTTCACTGTTTTCTTGCAAAGAAGGAAGATTTGGACAAAATACGGGAGTCGACGGCTACCGGTACGACCAAACCAGAAGCCACGCTGCAGTGCAGTTTGCCTACCGTTCTACCCCAATAATTTCGACTACGAGGTACAGGGTGATTCAAAGACTTGTGTACATCAAGAATTTAATGAAACAGGTACAGAATTTTATATTTGTGAACATTTTTGATTTTCTATTGTTTTCTTACACTTTAAATATTTTCACAGTGTTAAATGGAGGTATAGGATATTGTTTGAATTTAAATAATACCATCCATTTTATACTGTGCACACAAGTACATAAATTTACATTCTCTTTGACATTTGTGTCAATATTGTCTCAATTTGCTCCAGTCTTATATCTAAATAATTCAAATAAATTACCACTTGACTCTTTGCACTCTTTAATTGACCTGCGATCGCCGATACCCATAACCTGCAGATATTGTGGTCCCGAGTTTGTGAACCGACTTAAAGCTAGCCGGACTTCTACTGTTCGAGTGAACACATTAGGCAAGATTTTATTCTCGGTAGTATTACTTTAGGGTTTGATTGAGCCGTGTAACACGACAATATATCTATTAGGACTGCTTTTTTGCATTGCAAGGTAAGTAAACGCCTCACAACACATCAAGCTACAGTTTAACTGCTTATCCGTTCCCATTTGCCAAGTCTCCTTGCTAGACTTGGTCATGGTTCCATGAGCTTTTTTGTTTTCTTTACAGGTGATGAGGAGCTGGCCCATCAACCCGACCCCCAACCTGGAGGACCAGAGAGACGGCCAGAATAAAGTTCTTACTTCACCCGGATTCGAACCGGGCATTTAGCGTTCATAGTCAACTCGCGTGACTACTATGCTCCGACCGTCTCTTTAATAATTAAAATTTCTAAATTGTTTAGAAATTAAATTACACAATTTAAAAAAAATGTCCTCCAAGTGGGAAGCGAACCACGGACCTCCTGATTACCATTACCTATACGCTACTTCTACACGACTACGTCTTGTTGTAGTAACAAACATTATTAATAGCAATTCATACCTCAAAAACTAAGACCCATTGGACAAAACGCCAAGAAAGTGATAATTTTTTAGCTCATAGAATCACCAACAAAAATTGGGATCTCGATTGGTTGGTACCTCACTGTAATGTCCCCTTGTAAGTAATTCTTTACTACGAAATTCTTAAATAAATTGTTGGTGAAAACAGGCAGAAGTGTCGTACAGCGCTATTTTTTGCGATATGTGTTAAAAACCAGTGTCTTAATACGAACTATATGTGCTATATTTTCTTCACTATCTGTTTCTTCATTTTCATCCTCTTGATTTTCTTCATTTTCATCCGCGTCGATGATATCTTCAGTTACTTCAATTTCTGCTAAACTCTTTCCTTTAAATTCGGCCCCCTTTCCTGCATTTAGCAGCAATAGCACCTTGGCAACTTTTGCTGTCTGGTATTCATCTTCTGTAAGTCTAAAAAATAAATAAATAAATAATATTATTAAATGAAAACAACATGTAGACTTACCTATAAAATTCTGCATGAGTTTTTTCAGAATGACCCATAAAACGAGCAATTTGTTCCATTTCGGGCTTTTCAAAGCTCATTAATTGTAAGATGGTAAATGGAAAATGGTAAACTTTTTTAGAAGTTGATGTTTTTGGTAAGTCTTCCAAAACCTATGAAATAAATAATACTGCTTAAGCATAATGTTTTTATCGTTTACAAACGAAAAATGATAAGTAATAGTTAAAGTGATTTCTATCATTGAACCAAATAATAGTTTTACAATAGTAATTCTAAATTATTGCTTTAATAATAAAGTAAGGAATTTGTTCATACCAGAATTTTAATGTTACCACATTGCCATAATGTAACTAACAAGGGGTCACTACAGTGAGTATGTCGCCAATCGAGATCCCAATTTTTTTGGTGATTCTAGTAGCTAAAAAAATTATCACTTTTTCGAATTTTAGTCGATTGCCTCTTAGTTCTTGAGTTATGAATTTTTGAAAGGGCAGATTTTACCATAAGCTTAGCATTATGGACGTTGTAACGCGTAGGTCCTGAGTTCTAATCCCAGTCCGGGCAAATTTTTTTTCTTTAAATTATGTAATTTATTATCGGAATTAAAAAATTTATGACCTACGAATTACCATTACAAATTATTAACCGCTAAACCACCACGGTTTTTTGTAATAATAGCTAATAATAATAGCAGTTAACTCACCATAGTATTTTTAAAAATTCATAACTCAAGAACCAATAGCCAATCGACTAAAATTCGAAAAAGTGATAATTTTTTTAGCAACTAGAATCACCAAAAAAATTGGGATCTCGATTGGCGACATACTCACTGTAGTGACCCCTTGTAAGTATATTATGGTAATGAAAATTTTACTGATTTTCAACTCTTCATTTTCTCAAATCAAAGCCGGATAAAAAATTAGCTTATTTATTATTTGAAATTATGAATTATAAAAATCGCTGAAAATTTGAAAAATCCTAATTGAATATGTTGTGCTATCATCATAATGTATGGGTGAGCCATACAGGCATTTTCACATGCACTAATATTTTTAGAGAAAATAGAAAACTTGGAAGATTATTTTGGAATCGAGATAAAAACATGTAATTTGTTTTACATTTCCGTTTATTTATTTGGAAATATCATATATTTGGAATCTTAAGTCCATTAAAATTAAGATATGAATAAGTTAATAATTATTAAATTCTTTGTAATAAATGAAATTAAAATAATTTTACTTTTGTTGTAGAATACAACTTGCCAATTTTAAGATTAATATTATTTACAAACTTGTTAAAAATTAGTTTACCTTATTTTCCAATGGTAAATATCATGTTTCAAGTTATTTTCCATATTATCTGATGAAGAATTGGGGATGCACGGCATTTGTTTTTCTAAAACGAAACTGGATAAGTAAGTAGGTAGTAACACTCAAATGTCTGTAAATGAAATCTCAAAAAGAAAAAAATTTATAAAATGCACACTTTCGATGCAGAGTATTTTAAAACTAAACCAAAACTAACAATTTAATTTGTACATACTTTTTGTGAATAAATTTTGATTGGTTTAAATTTGCGCAAACTTACAAATCAATCCAAACAAAATTGGTTTAAAAAATTATGATGCAATATTTCACGTGTAAGTAGGCAGGGTTACCTTCTTCGAAAATAATAATTTTACGATTGAAAACTCAACGGAATAATAATGAAAAATAATATTTTTATTAAGCGTTTTAGATATGGTCGAATGTCATATAATCGATTAGCTTACCCAGAAGTCGATTTTAAAGTTATCGATTTTCATGGTAGGTATTTTTTCGATATTCGCTTGAAATCGTTAACTTCAAAACCAATTTCTGACCAAATTAATAGAAATATTGCATTCGCCCTTATCTAAAACGCGCAAGTATTAAATTATCTTTCATATTCTGTTTAGTTTTCTATCGTAAAATTGATATCTTCGTGGAACCGTTACGTAATCCGCACCTAGCTTTTAAAAATTTTGGCGCCATTTAATTTTTAGTTAATTTGAATTTTATCTTCAATAATAATAATAATATATTAAAATTATACTGTACCTGATTTATATTTTTTCGTTGCCAATTGAACCAAAAATTTACCACGATTCATTTTTTGCACTAAATCACACACTTGTAATAACGGTTGACAACTAGAAAATTGCACAAACTTTAAAAGGTTCGTTCGTTTGTCCTACTCGGAATTACTCTGAACTACACCAGATTTTTCGGATTGAGATACCCGTGGAGCTGGTGGATGTACACCGAGATACACTGGCATTTTACAAACGAACGGGTTTTAAGGACTACTACACAACCGTTATACACCCAGATTGAAAACACATTTGCTGATGGTCACAGACCCGTTAGTGAAGGCGGTTTCAATAAAGTAATAATATTGTAAAACCTTTTAATAACAAATGTTGCAGGCCTGAAATAACTAACAGTAAAATTTCTTTCATATTACAACATTAGATTTCGAATATTTGATTCTACGTTAATTAAAAAATTAGAGTAGTAATTTATATTATAGATAATGCCAAGAAATTGAAGGAAAAAATTATAATGGTTCAACGATTACAAAGAACACATCAGATAACAATTTTGCTTTCTGGTCAATTTATAATTTATTAATAATTTTAATAAATGGACATCGAGTCTATTTATTGTTGTACCCCATCAATAAATTAATAAAGTAAATTTCCCTTGGATCTTAACAAGTGCCAAGAAATTTGCACCCCATATGCCTAACTGTTAAGTCCTAAAATTTTAGGACAAGAACAAGAATGCAGGTTTCAAATAGATAATAATTATATTCTCGAAATAAAGTAACAATAATTATTGTAAAAACTTTTAATAACAAATATTGCAGATCTGAAATAGTAGTAGTAGTAAAATTTCTTTCATATAATTAATAATAATTAATAATTATAATAATTATATAATAAATAATATAATAATTATATTATAGATAATTATAATATTATATTATTACTATCAGTTTTTTCATTCATTTCATTCTAGGCTACGTATTTCTACAAGAACCACTTTACTCGACTTTCCACCAGCTTTTTGCCAGTGTAGGTTATTGTAGTTCTGAACTGTTCAGAGTAGATCCGAGTAAGTTACACTGGACAAACGAACGCGGTCAATTTTCTTACACCGAGACAAACGAACGCGATTTTGGGTTCCGAACTACTCGGAACTACACCGAGTAGACAAACGAACAGACCTAAAGGTCCATATCTTTTAAAATACTGAGAAATCAAAGTCGACTATGTAACACAAATTATTACCCTGGATACGCTTTATTGACTTTGCATAGCAATTTTTTTGTTTTAATTTTTATTAGTAATAATAATGGCGTCGAAACAAGAATTCCTGCGCGAACGCATTGTACGGTTCTATAAATCAAATATTAAATTCGGGAAAAAGTTTACTGTAAGTCATTTTAAAGCAGAATCAATTTCCCAAAGAACAATTTACTATATTTTACAAAACATAAAAGTGAAATGCGAAGGTTGCACCGGCCGTAAAGCTAAAATTATGACCAATAGGAACATTGTAAGCTTGAAAACGCTTTTTAACAACAAAGACAATATTAGTCAACGAGATGCCGCCCGAAAATATAATTGCACACAGCAATATATTTGAAAAGTATTGAAAAGGTGTGAAATCAAAGTAAGGCATAAGCAGAGATCGCCAAAATATACAGAGGAGAGAATTCTAACCGTGAAAAAACAATGCCGTTGGATGACCCGAAATTATCAAGGAAATCATTATGTTTTGGACGATGAAAGTTATTTTGGATTAAGCCGCAGTCAAGTACCTGGAAATGATATTTTTTATACAGACAATATCGCGAATACATCTACCGATGTTAGATATAAATTTAAGGCAAAATTTGAGCCGAAGGTAATGTTATATATTGCAATATCAGAGAAGGGTATTTCAAAGCCTTGGTTCAAGCCAAGTGGGATTGCAATCAATCAAGCAGTGTATCAAAACGAGTGTTTGAAGAAAATTTTAATTCCATTTTTAAAGGCACATCATGGGGATGATAATTATGTATTTTGGCCAGACAAAGCATCGTCCCACTATGCAAAAAAGACATTGGAGTTTCTCCAACTGAATTCGATAAAATTTGTACCCAAACTGCACAATCCCACAAACTTACCACAATGCCGTCCTATTGAGGATTTTTTTGGAGCTCTAAATGCCGAAGTATATAAAAACAACTGGAAAACGAAAAATACCAATGAACTCATCAATAAAATCCGATTATGCATTAGAAATTACGACAAATCACGTGTACAGAGGGCATGTGAACGCATCTCGACTTCGTTACGCAGTGTGGCTGATAAGGGTCCATTTGACCAAGTACATTAATATTTTCTAAAAAAGGATATTAGGTGGAATAATTTGAGCCATGATTGAATTGTTTTGAATAAAAACTAAATATTTTGTTAACCATCAAAGTTTGTGCAATTTTCTAGTTGTCACCCGTTATAAAATTGTAATTAGAAGTACACTGTCGACGTTACTAACAGGGCTGTTCCAAGGAAAAATGACAGCGTACTAACTCATAGAAATATAAAGTAATAGATTTCCTAAATTAGTAATATCTTCAAAAATAAGCAGATGTCGCTGTGATTTAATATTATTATAAAAAAAAAAGTAAAAAAAAATAAAAAATAAAAAAATATTCTGTGCTGGTAATGGTGTAACCAGGAAGTAGCGTAGTCTTCGCTAAGCGATAACGAACGTGTCTGTGTATGATACAACAGAATCGTATGGCAATCAAATTCTTTATTCTGAAAGTTCTGACCTGACCTTATTGGCGTCATTCATTATTATGAAAAAATTCTTATAATTGCATTTCATTCTTGCTTAGGATTTTTTTTAAATAGTAACAGATTTAATCAATTAGTAATGGGGTAACAGATTTTCATTAAAAGTAATAGATCTATTACAATTGTAATAGCTGGAACAGCCCTGGTTACTAACCCCGAGAGCATAATTATTTCTATGGTACGATAAAGCAAGTGGGTGGATTGCCTGAATGTGCACTTTTGCACATTCCGTTAAACCCATGACGTTAAACCAACCAACGCGTTAAACAATAATTACAAAAAATCAAAAAATATTTGCGAAGCAGACTTACATAATGCATTTTGTCCATTTCTTGTAATTTTCAAAATTAGAGAAAAAATGTTACAAGGTAGTAGATTGATGAATAAAAAAGTAAGTTTTACAAAAAAATTATAACAAAAATCATAACGAAATCATCTTCGTCGTTATTACAATAATATAACATGTCATCTGAATTTTCATCCTCAATATTGTCGTTATTGTTATTACTTATTATTCATAATTATTATGAATTTTTGTTAAATTTTTTGCAAAACTTACATTTTTTATTCATCAATCCACTAACTTGTAATAATTTTTCTCTATTTCTGAAAATTACAAGAAATGGACAAAATGCATATAAAAAGACTACTCCTCATTTTTTTGTTCTTGTTTGAAAAATATCATCATTAAAAGATATTTTATTGGTTACCGTACTACCGTTACTACCTACGGGTAGTAACTTCATTTTTGAGTTTTAGCAAATATTTTTCCATTATCATAAATAGGAAATATTGGTCACCTTAGCAATTACAAAGAAATGCAACGAATGATTACCCACGTGATAAAAGAAAACGCGGGAAAACCATAAGATAAATTTGATTTGCATATTATATTAAAAACTACTGATACAAATTTAAACAAACGGGAAAATTACATAGTACATAATAATTTCAAATAAATTTTTACCTAGAAACTGTTTAGTTACCTTTAAAGTGAACTAAAAAGAAGCTTTAAAAGTGAGCTGTTCAGTTCGCGTATTACTCAGAGCAAAGCTTTATATTTTAAGTTGTAGGCAGCCGATCTTAAGAAATTAAAATTTGTTCTAATAAACTTAACAAACAGGAAAATCATTTTTGTTTTAAATAATAAGACATTTTTTTTATAAACAGACTAGGTACTCGTACCATGTATCCATACCTACATAGTACATAATAATTATGTGCCTACAAAAGATTAAAGCAAATAAATTTTTCACCTAGAAACTGTTTAGTTACCTTTAAAGTGAACTAAAAAGCAGCTTTAACCCTATAATGCTATCGTACGTAAAATTTACGTATTTTTTATAGTATGTAATACGTATTGTACGTATTAATTTACGATAGCATTCTAGGGTTAAAAGTGAGCTGTTCAGATCGCGTATTACTCGGAGCAAGCTTTATATTTTAAGTTGTGGGCAGCCGATCTTAAGAAATTAAAACTTGTTATAATAAACAGTGTTACTAATATAAAGAGTGGCGTAACGCAAAACTTCAAGGTTTCCCTAATATTGCATTTGATGTAGAAAATTTTATAGTTAACAGTATGAAATTCCGTTCGAGTCAAAGCTTATATTATTTGTGATAAAAATTAATTTTTATCTTTAGTAGGTAATTAAATTTTTAATTAAATTTTAAATAATTTTAAATTTATTTAAAGTTCTTTCAGTTCTTTGTAACGTAAGAAAGAGGTGTTTATTATGTGTAGCCACAAAACATGCCAAAAATGTTAAGTAAATTTTTAAATGAAATTAATATAAATCTGTCACACAATTTTATTGTGTAACCAGGGGTGCAGTGGGGCCAGGGCGCACCGGGGCGTCGCCCCGGTACTTTTTTTGAAGGCAGGGCGCCGCCCTGGCTTACAGTGGTGCTAAGGCGCACCAAGGCGCTGCTCTGCTATTTTTTTAAAGACAGGGCGCCGTCCTGGCTTCCCTCAAAAATTCCAAATTACTACACAGAAAAAAAAATCTACTTTCAGAATGAATAATTATGCTTTCAACGTGAAAATAAAAGTTTTGCTGTTATAATAAAAGCATTGCATTTAATTTGAAAGAATCGTGAGAAAGTCTACTTTCAAAATCTGCTTTCAATTTAAATATTGTTAAATTAAAAGTTAATTTTTCTATTTGAAATTGAATATTTTTAAAATGAGTTGGGTATAACATCATTTCAAAAGTATATACTTTTGATAAAGGCTTGAAGTGAAAATGAAAACTTATAATGTTGTTTTGAAAGTATAAATATTCATTTTGAGGTACTATTTTATAATGGAATGTGCAAAATTGCAATTTGTATTTATATAACAGACCTTGTAACATGCGCACTACTATTTATCTGTGCTTGTTGATGTCATTCCATTTGTAAGTGAAAATATTTCATAATTCATATTACACAATCAAAGGCAACTTAAACATTGGAAAGCCACTGAAGTAAGTAATTTTTTGAATGTATTTTCTTAAAATTTATATTTTTAACATTTAACTATTTTTTTGTTTATAATAAAGTTGTTTATAGAATATAGAAAACATTTTACAACGGGACCGCAATGGCAACCTTATTGAGAAAACCTTTGCCGCAGCGAAGACTGAATCATTATTGAATACATGAGATTGAATAATATAAATTTAACAAAGACGGAATTTGACTTATTAACCCAGCAAATCGTTAAATCTTTTCCCAAAAGAACATACGGTAAGTTTACTTCATATTTTAACTTATATAAAAATAATTGTCTGATGTTATATTATGTTTTGCAGGAATATTACTATAATAATTGAAGCTCAAAATCAAAACGACAAAGTGCAAATAAAAGGAAGTAACAAAAATTTACAATTTTGGAAGGAGCTCCTCAAAGTTCGTGCTGTAATAGTAAAAAGTGTTAGTGATTTTAATTATTAAACTGTCGCAAAATTAAAAAACAGTTTTAGTTTTGGTTTGTTTAGTTTTAGTTTCTTAAAAATATAATAATTAAAAAAAGAAATAATAGTTTTATTTGTTAATTTGATGTCGGATTATTGTTAAAACGAATATAAACTAATATTAATTTGACAGTAACTACTTTTGAATTAACAGTAGCATCAATTAAAAAAACAAATAAATCCACTCTCAATTTAAATACCTAATATTTGATTTGAGAGCAACTGCTTTTGAAACTTGATATTATTTACAAAAGTAGTTACTCTTGAATTGACAGTAGTATGAATTCAAAATGAAAGTAGCTCTACTTTCAAATTAAAAGTTTCGATGTCTACGCCCTTTTTAAAAGCAAATAATGTTGATTTTAGTGCAATGCTTTCATTTTTACTGCAATATTTTTTTGTGTGTATTGGCTAAATATCAGCTGTGCCACGAATATTTCCTCCTAGGTGGACACACTTTTCTTACCTTGATTAATAGTCCATTTCATTTTAAGAGGTCCAATTATTATAATATCTAAGGAATAAGAATATATTATACAGGGTGTCCCGTTATGAGTGGTCCAAACGGTAATCGGTGAAGGGTTGGACTACCTTCTATCAGAAAAACAAAAAATAGGTTTAGTAAAAGTGTCATGGTTTTCGAGATATTTGAGATCAAAGATTTTTCTTCTTCTCATATTACTTTTTCCTGTATAAAATCTACAAATGAAAGATTTTTTTTATTTATTTTTTGTGTGAATGTCTCTGGCTTTACGTGCTACAAGACGTAAATCAAAGTTTTTCAAAATTCTAATAGGATTAGAAAAAAATAAAATAATCTTATTAGAAATTTTCAACCTTACAAAAAATCAGTGAGTTTTGGAGCATCATGGTTGAAAAAAAAGATATTACAACCTGACTGCCCATGATCTTAAAATGTTTAAAATGTTGTGCAGAATAAGCAAAAAAATTAAGAAAATAAATTAGTCCATAAACCAAAGAGTTATTGCTATTTTATCAACGTCATCATCAATCTTTGATCTCAAATATCTCGAAAACCATGACACTTTTACTAAACCTATTTTTGTTTTTCTGATAGAGGGTAGTCCAACCCTTCACCAATTACCGTTTGGACCACTCATAACGGGACACCCTGTATGTGCAAAAAAAATTAATTTTAAAGGGATAGAGCTGAGTAGAAATAGAAAAATTGTTTCTATAAAATAGAGAGCAGTTTATTGCTAACATGAGAAACAATTTGGAATCTCGTTGTTTTACGTTAACTGCATCTAAAAGATCAAGAAATAATGATGAATTTGAGAAGGAGAGGTCCAGATTTAATATAATGCTAGAAGAATTTGCAATTCTAAATCCTTCCACAAGTCATTGTCAAGAAAATGGGGAACTGTGGTCGTTGTTCTAAAATAATTGTTTTTTTCCTATTGCATTTTGTGGTAAATAAATTGTAGGTACATTTAATAAACAAACCAAAACGTTGGCCACGCCCCCCTCTTTAAAAAAATTTTCGCCTGCGGCGACATTTTTTTTTTTTCGCCCCGGCACTTTTTATTTTACGACTGCATCCCTGTGTGTAACACAAACTTATAACGAGTATTATTATGAACCTTAATCAGGCTTGTATATTTTTTCCAAGAAAATATTGTCACCTTACGTAGTTTTAATCTTTTAGAACTGACAACGTTGCTGGAATGAGGAACGTCGATTTATTATAAAAAATTACATACACCGGGTTTGATAATGTGGTTAAGCGTACTGGGTTTGTTAACGACCATTAAAGTTAACAAATTTTTATTATTCAAATTTTCCTACCCCTCAAGAGTTGCTCATATAGTTATATTTGATTACGCCAGAATTTAAAAATATGATGTCGTCTTCCGTTTGTAAGGGTGAATTGATTGGCGATATTGTGTAAATTTGGAGGATAAAAAAAAAATCAATTGATAAGTTGTCGGATTTTATTCAGTGAAAGTTGCATTCCTTTTGTCGAACGGATTCAATATTTGGATACTTAAATTCATTGTACACTCAAAAGGAGCGGGTTAGCAATTTTGTTAGAGAAGTGCATTGTGCCTGAATGTGTTGAGATAAATCGAATGGTCCAGGCAGGAGAAGGGAATAATAAACAATAAAATTGTAATAGGTTTGGCCCATGTTAACGACGATTTATTTAGTGAACGATGATTCTGATTTGTTACGCGCTCGCGCGGTGTTTTAAAAAGGTGAAAAACCGGAAACATGGAGGAAATTAGAAAATTTGGTGAAGAAAGGTTGGCTACATGAAGATAAGGACTTCCTCGCCGTATGTATGAGAGGGAGGTCGTTTTTTGAATTGAATACCGATTAGTGATTTTTTAATCAGTAATTTGTGTGATAATAATTAGTCGAGGGTCCTAATTAGGGACAAATTTGAAAATTATTTCGAGTTTGGAAGTGCGTATGAAATTTGAGGTATTGCACAATTTATGGAAATTTGAAAGAAGTGATAGATGTGAAGATAGTAATTGAATTCGTCCAGCCTGGAGATTTTGAAGTAATGTTATATTTGATGGGAAGCTGCATTTTCAATCACCACAGTAGCAAGGTCAGAATTTGTTTTTAAAAATTAAACGAACAATATTGGTTTCTAATCGGTCGGGCGCGTATTGCATGATAACGCAAAAGTGTATATCAAAAAGTTAATTTATTTGAACTGATAATTAAAAGTTTGCGCATTATGGGTTTATATCATTTTGTTTAATTTTTTCCTCTTTTGGATTTACACCATTGCAGAGACAATTTTAAAAGTAAATATCGGTGGTGTGAGTTCAAAACGACCTGTTTCGATTTTGGATTGTATCCTAGATTCTCAACAAAAATTAATAAAATTGTTGACCATTTTCATTTTAATTGTATCAGAATCCGTTTGATATTAAATGTTCTATTGTTAAAATCTAAATTTGGTTTTTAATTGAATGAGATACAACTTATCAATTGGTGGAAACCTCCATTACCTATTAGCCATCAAAAATATTTTTCATATCTTCGAGTCTCTTGAGCTAAGCCGAGGTGTAGGGATCGTCTATACTAAGGGCTGATAGTTATTTTTTTCTGATTTTGTTTCATTAGGAAAACTAGCGTTAGTATAGGACAATATACTTCTCTAAAATGATAAATTCTAAGGGGTCTGTGGTTGCCTGTTCAATGTATCGGGTCTGGAAGCGGCGTATGAATCTATATACATGTTAACATAAGCAAGGATTACTAAGCCATACAACCTGAGTCCGGACCTGTACGTTAGAATAAGCGAGGACTACTAAGGCCCCGTTCGACGAGAAGCTACTTTCGCTTCCAAACGCCACCAAACGCTTCTTTTCCGTTCGGGGAGAGACTTCTACGAGCTTCCAAACGCTTCGGCTCCGCCCCTTTCAGACGCTACAAACGCTTCTAAAATTTAGGTGGGTTGGGTGGGTTGATAGTAGCGTGGCGCATGGTGGCAAAATCGCAAAATAATTTGAATTTAAATTTGAATTCAAATTTGAATTCAAATTTTGTTTGCTTTATTTTTTCTACAAATTCAACCACGTGGTCACACAAATAAATAAACATCAGTTCAGTTTATCATTATGATCAGTATTTTTATGTGGTAAAGTGAAATAAGTATAGTTTAATTTTAAAATGACCAATTTTTTTTCAAAATCACATAATATAAATATTTCTCGTTTTTGTATTCGTCGTCTCACTCACTTCTTCTGGCAAAATAAAAATATATTTGTAAAATTTCTTTTAACATCAAACGCGCTAATTACGAAATTGAAATAAAACAAGAATAACAACAAAGACAACTCCTAAAGCAAGATTAATAAAATTTATTATTTATATATTTTTAAAATATAAAATATTTTGGTTTCAGTGAACCATAAGATTGTTAATAACCTTTAAACCATCTTTAAACCTTATAATATTTAAAAATAATAAGTTAGGTTAGGTACCCACACATACAAATTTAAATTTTAAACACAGCAGCGCCGAAACATCGTTCGGGGAGGGAAGCATGGAAGCGTGCATTTTTTCTAATCGAACGCAAATACTGCACGCTACTAACGTGAAGCTTCAGTAGCGAAAGTAGCTTCTCGTCGAACGCGGTCTAAGCCATACCACCTGAATACGGACCTGTAATGAATACGGTCCTGACTAATAATTTTAAATTAAGTGTTGATTAAGTAATACCAACCTAAGTTGGTATTATGAGGGCGCTAATCAACTGAGGTATACTATACCAGAGAATAATTATGTAACAACAAGTAGAATAGAAATAAAGTAAGAACGGTAATAAATCGTAAGTACGTAAAAAGGCTAATTTAGTTTTATTTTATTGTAATTTTTGGCTCACGCTAACATACATACATACTGTTATGATTATTCTTACTTTAAGAATAACCACCCCAAAAAAAGAAAAACCCTCAAAACTAACGTTTTATCGGAGTAGAGTTTTTCTCTTGCTCAGAGTCAGTGGATTCAGTAGACGAAATAAGAGGGCAATTTGTTGTAGACATAATTTATTAAGTGGCAAAAAGAATCAATAAAAATTTGCATCAAATCAACTTGGACAACAATTTTGTCTAAAACCAATGTGTTATTTTTGTGTAATAATTAAAGCATCCAAATTACATTTAAATCCCTGATTTTAGGAACTAAATTTGGATATTTCATTATTTGGTGTAATCATGTGAACAAATTATAATCATTAAATTCAATAAAGTCCTTTAATTAATCTAAAATCAACACAATTCATTGATTCATAATTTAGATTAATTAAAAATAAAACAAATCTTGTACCTTGTTACTTTCTACTTGATCTGGTGTGTTCCCATAAAGCAGTTGGTAAACATCAGGTTGCCTATTCTGTCGGAAGCCATCGATGTCTTCACAGCTACCAGTGAAAGCGTTCCAAATTCGGTGATTAAAAGTGCTGCTTCAATCCTTTAATTTTCGTTAACCAACTTTTTAAAAACTGTTGGTTAAATAATCTTCGTGTTTACTTAGACTTCGGTAAGCAATCAATTAATTTATCAATGTTAACCTGTCCACCACGTGTGAACATAACCTGTAGTTTTTACAGATTGTACAAATCTCTGTAATCCGCTTTTATTTCAGATATTCAATTCACGAATATCCAATTACGCACGCAATACACAACTTTCATCAAATACTCGAATTCCGTAAATTCATTTACTTCGGTTTAATTAAGTAAATTAATGCTTTGGTCTTTTTGTACCAAAGAACCGCAATTGAGTTCCTTAATTGAGATTTTATCGAGAAATTTACACACTTTCTCAATCGACGTCTCCCCAAGAACTTCACGTGCACTCAGCTTGAGTTTCACCAAGGAACCCTTCTCCGCTTGGAGATCACTTCAGAACTCCTCTCTACTTGAGCTTCACCCGGGAACTGCCGTGTTTCTGTTCCTTTCCAGTTTTCGAAAATTTGCTTTTGTGGTGGGGATCTTGTTGCTGGTAACTAAAAATGGTCTTTCTAGCAGGTAACACAACGTTGTTAATTGCTCGCGCACCAAACTGATATTAACACTTTCACCTTATGTTTTACAGAAAACCGCGGCTGTTATCAAATTTAAAAAGTATTCACAGGGTGTTACAAAATTTCTGTATCTCATAAATAAACTCAAATTGTGTCTCATGTGTAATTAATCGTTACATGGGATGGTTTTTGTTTTTGATGCAAATCTTATTTTTTTGTTAGTCGTATCGACTGACTACTGAATTAAAAATTAAATTAAATAAAATTACTCTCTTATCTGCTCGCTGTCACTTTTTATTGGTCAAAATACCACAACAATACATAGACAATAAGTACAATTTAAACAATTAAATAATAATGACAGAATAATTTATTATAAACGAAAAATTAACCCTTTCAGTATAGCTTTTTTCGTGGAGGAGATAAAAAATTTTTTACTCTGTGTAACTTTCCTAATTAATTTTTTATGATTTTAAAAAAATTTTTTTTAATATTTTTTTTCTTTTATTATATTTTTAATATTTTGTTCATATCAACAAGTAAATTCATGATTATACAGCGCTCTGGTGGTTGCTAAGGGATATAAAAAAGTGATAAAGTTTCATATGGTGCCAACAGATGCAGCACTTGGTTGAAATCAAGCATAATTTGCAATGTCCCTTGTAGAGGACCAGTAGACTGAAAGGGTTAATGAATATTCTAAATCTAAACAAAAATCAAACAATAATAATTATCGACCACTGATTAATTTCTTCGTCGAATTTTAAGGGGCAGTACTTTAAAGTGTACACTTTATCCCCAAAACCACAATACAAAGTACACTATAAATAATTAAATACTAATGATATACGTATAAAGAAAAATTAAAGAAGATTCTAAATCTAAACAAAAGTCAAGCAATAATATTATTGATCACTGATTAATTGCTTAAAGTTAGTACTCTCTAAAAGGACAGTATTTCAGCGTATGAGATTGGTCTCCTGTGGCGTGGCAGATGACACATTTTAATGCCCTTAAAACTGGACATTGGACTCTCCCATCTTCGTATTTCAAGTTGTGCGTCCAATACAGATTTTCATTATTTTTATAGCACAGTCTACAAAAAGGTTCTTTTTTCTTGTTAACTGAAAAAAGAAAGATTTTATTTTTATATAAAGTTATAAGTTAATCTTTCAAAGTAATTGAAAACTTTTTTTTTTATTTTTTAATTTTAGTACGAACTCACTGTTAGTAAAGAACATCCCTAAAATAGAAAGATTTTCCAATATTTCATCAATCAATAAAGGATTTAACAAGCAAGCGAAAATAAAAAAGAGAAAATTGAAGAGTAAGATATTTAGAAACAAACCAATATTTACCGGGAAATACATTTAGTTTATTTTTAGAGATATAAAATTTCTCTTTTTTTAAATAAATTTTGTTTATTTTTGGTAGTTGTTTTTAATTTCGAAGTTTTGGAAATGACCTGTGTGAAAACAGCGACTAAGGCAGCGACAAATTTTTCCGAAAATGCTAGAAGTTACCTAACGAGCACAGAAATCAGGATAGTTATATTTTTTGCGTATGCGCACAAACAATTAAATAATTGTTCGGAAAAATTAGTCGCTGACTTAGGGCCGGTTTTACAATAGAAGCTTAAGCTCAGCTCAACTTTGAACCAGCCTTGAGCTTCAAATTTTACAAATTATGGGTTTTACAATGTGCGCTTAGTACTTGAGCCGAGCTCAACTTGAAGCTTTACATAGGTAAAGCATAGGTGCGGTTCAGCTGAGCATCGGCTTAGTTGAGCCGATGCTAAACCTCCAATTGTAAAACCGGCCCTTAGTCGCTGTTTTCACACAGGTGTGTAAATTTAGGTTCAGTATCACAATCGCGCTAGTTCAATCATGAGATACTCATGAAAAAAAAGCTACTGATCGAAATTTTCGTTAAAAGCAATTCAACATTTCAGTGACAATCTCACTATTCCAATCATGCGCGTCATAATGTAATGTTATGCGTATACATAGGTGTATGTTACTTATAGTTAAAGACATTAAAGTTAGTTGAGAAAAATTACCTGTTCCATAGTACCACACACTAGCTGAAGTAGAACTCGAAGCAGTGCCAGCGTTTACTATAATAATAATTAAAATTGTATATAAATAAAAAATCAATCACTTATCAAAAGATTAACATTGGTTTCCAGTACTATGTAGCTATGTCAGGGCATTACCCTAATAGCATGTAATCTTACGACAAGATTTCCGTAAGCTTGGCCAGTCAAATACAAGCTTCCGAAAAATTGTCATAAGATTACATGCTATTAGGGTAGTAATAAAAGAAATTGTGTATGGTCGCAACCGAGACCGATGGCCGAGAGATTATATAGAGTAGAACTGGAACCTTAGAATGGTTAATATAATATTTTAAATGTTTTGGCTTACATTATTTATGAGAAAATATTTCAAATGTTATTGAAATGTGACGTTCAACTTCCAGTTTATTTAAAATAAACTTACCCTGCGAATGGCCATCTTTCTTTGATGCTTCTGCAGCAATGTGTTTCTGCCAAGTGATCCTAGATGAAACGGTAGAATATGTCGGATCTGCAGTGGTACAGGAATCTGCGGGGTTAGAGAGTATGATGATAACTTCAGATATTCTTGCAATTTCTTGAAAAAAAGAATGCGAATTTTATCGAAATGTACCATATTTATTTATTAACATTATATTTCACTTTATTGGCCGCCTATTGTCGTCTTCCGTTTGTAAGGGTGAATTGATTAAGGAGATATTTTTGTTAAAGGAGGATAAAAAAATCAATTGATAAGTTGTCGGGTTTTATTCAATGAAAGTTGTATTCTTTTTGTCGAACGGATTTATTGTTTTGATACCAGAATTCATTGTGCACTCAAAAGGAGCGGTTTAACAATTTTGTTAGAGAAGTGCAATTGTGCCTGAATATGTTGGGATAAATTGAATGGTCTTCGAAAGGAGAAGGAAATTATAAACAATAAAATTGTAATAGGTTTGGCCCATTTTAAAGACGATTGTTCTACTGAACGATGATTCTGTGCGGGTTTGTTACGCGCTCGCGCGGTGTTTTGAAAAGTAAAAACCCAGAAACATGGAGGAAATTGAAAATTTTGTTAAGAAAGGTTGGCTATATGAAGAGTGGAGACTTCCTCGCCGTATGTATGAGAGGGAGGTCGTTTCTGGAATTGAGTACCAATTAGTGATTTTTTTATGAGTAATTTGTGCGTTAATTATCCAAGAGTCCCAATTAGGGAAAATTTAGAGTGTTATTTCGAGTTAGGAGGTGCCAAATTATAAAATTGTGAAGATTTGGATAAGTTGTAATATTTGAGAGATTGCACAATTTATTGGAATATGGTGAAATGTGCATGCACCTGATGGAAATTGGATATCAAGTAGCAATAAACATGAAATTTTATTATGGAAGAAGTGAAGATGTTTACGAATTTAACAAGGAATGGTACCTATATGGGAAAAGCTGTATCTTTCGATCACCACAGGAGCAAGGTCAGAATTTGTTTTAAAAATTAAACGAACAATTTTGGTTTCTTATCGGCCGGGCGCGTATTGCATGATAACTCAAAAGTGAATATCGAAAAGTTAATTTAATTTTGAACTGATAATTAAAATTTTGCGCATTAATGGGTTTTATATCACGTTGTTTAATTTTTTCCTCTTTTGGATTTACACCATTGCAGAGACAATTTTAAAAGTAAATATCGGTGGTGTGATTTCAAAACGACCTGTTTCGATTTTGGATTGTATCCTATATTCTCAACAAAATTTAATAGAATTGTTGACCATTTATATTTAAACTGTATCAGGATCCGTTTGACATTAAATGTTTTCTATTGTTAAAAGTCTAATTTTGGTTTTTATTGAACGAGATACAACTTATCAATTGGTGTAAACATCCATTACCTGTGAGCATAAAAAAAAATATTTTTTATATCTTCGAGTCTCCTGAGCTAAGCCGAAGTTAGGGATCGTCTATACTAATGGCTGATAGTTTTTTTTTTTTTTTTTGATTTTATTCCATTAGGAAAAATAGCGTTAGTATAGGACATGTAGGACATTACTAACAAAAATCAATTGTGTATGATCGCAATCGAGACCAAAGGCATGGTAATTATTATATAGAGTAGAACTAGAACACTGGAATGGGTATTGTAATATTTCAAATGTTTTAGCTTATATTATTTAATGAAAAATATCCCAAATGTCATTGAAATTTGACGTACCACTTCTAGTTAGTTTAAAATAAGCTTACCATTCGAATAATCATTTTCTTTTGCTGCTTGTGCAGCATTGTGATTCTTAGATGAAATGGTAGAATGCATCGGATCTGCAGTGGTAACGTAATCTTCTTCCGTATCTTGGTGTACACGTTCAGGTATTCCTGTAATTGGTTGATAAAACAAACATAAATATTATTCAAAGAATTTATTCAAGAATTAGAAGTTGGTTTTAAACAATTTTTGTGTTAACCTCTTTACTCAAGTTTTGTTAAAATATACTTACTGTAAGATGCATCATTTCGGTATGTTCTTGGGACTGGGTTGTCTATCGGCCCAAGCGCCATACTTGACATAGCAGAATTTGTAGAGCAACAGGTGTCCCTGTAAGATCTCTTAGAGCATCCTTGGCGTGGTTCACACATTCCTGCAATTTATTGAAAAATAAAAATCTTATTCAAGAATACACACTTATTGGAAATTATTATTGGTAAAAAGCTAAGATGACTACCAAAAATTCTATTAGGAAAACTTTTATCAATGAAAGGCAATGTGCAATTTTTTTCCGGTTTCTGCATTGGTTGCCTACTGCTGGACTACTACTACTGCATACTTATAAAGCAAAGAATTCTAACGCACTAATAAAAAATTAGGATTAGTTTCCAGTACTATGTAGGGCATTACTAACAAAAGAAAATTGTGTATGATCCAACCGAGGCCAAAGGCCGAGCAATTATATAGAGTATATAATTCAAAATTAGTCAAAATATCTCAAATGTCATTGAAATGTGACGTACCACCTCCAGTTAGTTTAAAATAAACTTACCCTTCGAATAATCATGTTCTCTTGTTGCCTCTGCAGCAGTGTGTTTCGGCCAAGTTATTTTAGATGAAACGGTAGATTCTTGGACAGGGTTATCTATCTGCCCAACCGTCATACTTGACATACGAGAATCTGTACAGGAGGACCTGTAAGATTTCCTGGTGCATCCTTGGCGTGGTTCACACATTCCTGCAATTTATTGTAAAATAAAAATTTTATTCAAGAATACACAATTATTGGAAATTAAGCGAATCCATAATGCAAACATTTAATGAATGCAAATTTTATGACACTTACATTACACAGTAACAAGGTATATAGAACCAGAAAATATTTGAAGAGTACAGGAGTTAAAAGATGAAAAATGCAGTAGAATCTGAATATACTCGTATGTACAAAAGAAGTAAATAATTATACATAATTATAATATGGTTCAAAAAATACTTTTTTTTATTCTATTCTATATACTTCAAGTTCATCAACAGAAAATTTACCTGTTAAAGTTCTTCTTTCGCGTCCTTCATTATTCAACTTCCTAGCCTTATCATGAGGCATAGTAGAATCTCTCGAGTCTGCAGGGATACTGCAAACCGCATTAGTCGATATTTCGGCAATTGGCTCAGAGATACCTGTAACATTTTTTTAAATTAATATAGTATGTATGCTTGAATTATTTTATTTTAACAATTTTTGCGTATTATCGTATAGGGTTTAAAGTTAACTGTGAATTTTACGGGAATTAGCGATCACAACCCGAAGTACACGACTACTATACCTACCTACAAGAGAATACCTTTACATAGTAATTAGTACTCCAAATAATTTAATTCATATTATTTTATAACACATTTCGGTTGTTTTCGTACATATTTTCGAAATTATAAAATTTCAAAGATTCTCAATGGTATTTTTAAAGTTCTACGATAAAATTAGTTTTCATTAAAAATTGTAAACATTAAATTTATATTAGGGGAGAGGCAGGCGAGTTGGCATATCCAGGCAAGATGACACATCAGGTGTATTGGAAAACCTATGGCGCTATTTTCATTGATAATACTAGACTACTATTGCAATTGTCGGTAAATCAGTGGTGAACTTAATCTATTTCAAGAAAAGTGTACTGTGTGAGTTTAAATTGATATTTTGTGAATTTTAACCATCTCAATTCAATGTAACCTTTCCTTTCTTAGCCTCCAGTTTCACTATTTATTTATTAATTGATATGGTTTCCACACACACATTCTTACACGGCTTTTTGCGTTATATGACGTAAAAAAATATGTATTATTATAGGTTAAATATTTCTTATTGACGAAATTTCAAGTTCACACCCAACCAGGCAAGATGACATAGTGCTATGTCATCTTGCCCATCCGTGATATTGCCCGGATGTTTACTTCACTTACCCGGTTGCTTGCATTTCTTACAAAAAATCTTGTAATTCTACAAGATTCATCCTCAGATGAAGAAGCTGTTGCTGATGTAGTTTTAAATTCGGATGGGTAAAGTGACTGCGGCTGTATATACTGCAATGATTTATACAGCCGTTCCAAATCTGGTGAGTACTGGCTAAGATGCCAGTCTTGCAAAAATTGGTCTCACGCCGCGTGTGCTCGACTTTCAAAGCAATCCAAGACTTTTATTTGTGAATTGTGCAATTAATTTTACATTGTTTATGCTATATGTCATCTTGCCCAATAGGGTCGGGCAAGATGGCTTTTGTGACCTATTAGTTTATTGTTTAATTTATAGAAACAGTTATAGGAATATTCACTTGATATTTTTTTATTCAATGGTATATGATATGAGCTATTTAAAAAATATGCGCAGCTACCAAAATATTTTGTATTTTCAAAAATAAAAATGTTAAAACACTAATGCCCGTATTAATAGTCGAGGATTGATCTAATCCTCAATCCGAGATTAACCAATCCTAGATTCATCAATCCTCGTTGCCGCACGGATTCGGGTAGTTTCGGCTAATCCTAGATTAATCTCTCATTTGGTAATATTTTTAGTGACATTTGAATGTTACCTACTTTATGTTAGTAGTATTATTTTATTTGATTTAAAATACCGCGCAAATTTAGGATTGCATAGAATTAAATAAATGTAATTAACCCTGTATCGGTTTTTGTAACCTTATGGTTACAAAATGCACTTTAAATTGCTTTATCTCCTTTACAACACGCCGTCAAACAATTTTGACCATTATTGGTATTATAAAAATACAATATTCTGCAACCACTAGGTACTACAGAACCATCTACAGAACCATCTCAAGTACAATAGGAAACTTAAAAAAGTTGAAAATTACCACATGTTTTTGGCTGAGTGTATCGCTGCCACCAATTGTAGTGCATATTTCTCGTGTTTTTTGAATAAATAATAGGTTGTTATGTTATGTAACATATTTTTGTTATGTAAAATAGGTATAAGAATATTTGAGAAACACAATTACTTACTAATTTTTTGTTTTCACAAACTAATTTGTTGTTTATAAGGGCAATTACTTAATTAAATTAATTTAAAAAAAGTCACTTTCAAAATAATTTTAAATAATTTTGAACATGTAACATAATAGTTATTTGATGTATTTAAAAGCATCATTCGTTATCAGCCTTTTTCCGTCCACTGCTGGACATTAGCCTCTCCATATTATGGAGGTTTGGTTTGGCCTTAACTCATCACGCTAGCCAGACGGGTTGGTGAGTAGTCCGCAGATCGATTTTGGACTATAGTTGTTTTACATCCGGTAGCAGCTTGCTAGGCTTGCATTCAGATGTGCCTGTAGCCCTGTTTTTTGTTAACGGTGGCAATTCGTCAACTCAGGGGGACGCCGCGCCGGCTTAACGTGCCCTCCGAAGCACGGAGACTTGGTCATAAGAAAGTTTGACTCTCCCCGGGTTTGAACCCGGTACCGTACCCCGCATTCATATCCAACTGTGTTAGCTGCAAGGCAATGACCGTCTCATTTAATTTAATTTAAAAGCATATTCTTCAATAAAGCATTTTTTGGTTCATTACTAGTGTCTTTCCCCGATACAGGGTTAAGGTTTAAGCACACTTGTACCACGCGACGCGACATAAAATTGTCTCGAGAGAGAGAGAGATAGCTTGTACACCTCAAAGCGGCAATGAGAAATGCAAACTTGACCATAAGCCGTAAAAATGTAAGTCGGTACCTTTATTTAAATGAAAGGAAGCTATAAACATGTCAATGCATTGTATATTGCTAAGAAGGTGTACTCAGGGTAGTTTACCCCATGCAGTGCAATAATAATAAATGTCCACGCATGCATTTTCTGCATTATTTCATTTATTATGTAAAGTGTGTAAGTTAGTTTTGGCTTCAAAGTGAACGAAGAAGTACGTCAAATAAGTTCCAATTATTTTGTCATATATTATTTCTGGTGCGATTTTTAAACTTTTAATAAAAGATTATCAAGTAAGTATAACATTATTCTTATTATCATTGATTTTATTATACCGGGTGACCGGCTGCCGATGTGAACATAGGAAAATAGCATGGGAAATTGTTTTTTTTTTAATTCCTGCTTACGATTATAACGGATTAGATCGAAAAGAGTATCAATTTAAAGAGGTTTATTTTCCGCGTCTAAAGACACCCAGCACCTGATGGTTTGTTCTTTGATAATTGATAAAAGCTCAAAACAAAATAGTACTTTTAAATAGATATAAAATATTATTAGATGACTTAAAATTCATTGAAATTATTTATTTTTGAAAACTAATTTTAAACGCAAGTTTTGATAGTTCAACCATCCAAAAATCAGGTTTGATTTTTAAAAAATCGCTTATTTTAATTCTACATTTTTAACATTATTAAAGAACAAAATAACCAAATAATCTAGGATTAGTCAAAACTACCCGAATCCATGACTCGAGAACACATCAACGAGGATGCCAGTATTAATAGTCGAGGATTGATCTAATCCTCAATCCGAGATTAACCAATCCTAGATTCATCAATCCTCGTTGCCGTATTCTATAGTCACGGATTCGGGTAGTTTCGATTAATCTCTCATTTGGTAATATTTTTAGTGACATGTGAATGTTACCTACTTTATGTTAGTAGTATTTATTATATTTGATTTAAAATACCGCGCAAATTTAGGATTTTGGTAACCTTTCATTTACAAAATCGTCTAAATAATCAAAGAATTCATCTCTAAACACATGTTCATCCATTTTAACACAAAATACGAATGAAAAAAATACGAAAATACGAAATATCAAAAAGCATGCGCAAACAAAATATAATCCGAGATCAGAGGTTCAATCTAGCTACGACTAGGATTAATCTCGAATCTCGGATTAGCACGAACATTGCAAAATAAAACTCTTTCAATTGATACCTTTTTCATTCCTATCCGTTCTGATGGGAAGCAGGAATTAAAGAAAAATTAATTCACTGACGAAGTAAAACAGTTCAGCCAAGAAAAGAAATAATCTTACCTTATAAACATAAATCATCAGGCACACTCGAAGACCTTAAGGAATATAAACAGGTTAGAAACAAAGTTATCCAGAGAATAAGAAAAATAAAAGAGGAATATTGGGAAGAGTTCACTGCGGACATGGAACATGATCTTACAGGGTCACAGCGAAAGATATGGAAAATGATTCAAAATAGAAAGGCTGATATCAACGAACGCCTGAGCTTCCACAAAATTAGTGCCGAAGAGTGGACCAAGCATTTCACATCGATGTACCAACAGAACGCCGCTGAAACACTGGATGATGGGATAGACTCTGAAGCCGATATAATACAAATAGAAAAAGAAGACATAACAAAGATAATCCGAAATTTAAAAGGAAGAAAGGCGGCTGGAATGGATGGAATTAATAACGACTTACTAAAATATGGTGGTGCAACACTAGAAAATGAATTAACTCAGCTCATAAAAATTATTATGGGTCGAGAAATCCCTAAAGAATATAAATCATCCATTACGATCCCAATATGCAAGAAGGGTGATAAGAGAAACCCGGAGAACTATAGAGGGATAACCCTTCTTAGCTCGGTACTGAAACTAATCACAAAGGTGACGCTGCAGAAACTAAATTACCACCTGCAAAATAATGAAGAACAATGCGGTTTTCGCAGAAACAGATCCACGACAGATGCAATCTTTATATTGCCCCAGATATGCGAGAAGTCCATAGAATACAACACCCCGGCCTTTATGTGCTTTGTTGACTTTACAAAGGCTTTTGACAGAGTGTGACTGGTGGATGTTATAAGGATATTAAAGAAAATACCGCGGTGTCTCATCAATGTGATCCAAAACATGTACAAAAACACAGAAACCCGGATCAAGCTGGAAACCGGAACGACCACCCCAATACCAACTCCTGGCGGAATAAGACAAGGTGACTCACTCAGTCCAATGCTGTTCAACATCATTATGGACGAGATAATTAACAGCGTCAAAACTAAGAGAGGATACAGGATGGGCCAAAAAGAAATCAACATAATCTGCTACGCTGACGATGCGGACTTGATCGCGGATAACGAGGACGACCATCAGAGACTATTACACCAATTTGTCACCACATCGAAATCATATTATGTGGAGATATCTACCATAAAATTGACCAAATGCCTAACAATATCTAAGGAGCCAATACGATGTAAATTGGAAATAGAAGGAAAAAATAATAGAGCAGGTGATGATGTTCAAATATCTCGGAATAGAAATATCGAGCGCGAGGGACATATTTCGTGAGGTGCAACAACAGGCAACAAGTGGAGCAGTGATGCGCGGGGTGTCTTCGTGACGTGTTTTGGAGAAATAAATATATGTCAATCAAGAGCAAGATTAGGATCTACAAGACAGCGGTAAGACCTGTGATAACATATGCAGCTGAGACAAGAGCGGAAACATCTAAAACAAAACAAAAAATGAGAACGCTCAGAACAATAACTGGCAGAACACTTTTGGACCGAGTTCCGAGTCGAGATATCCGATCCGACAACAATGCGACATACAAGATGTAAAATTTACAAAGAATTATTTATTTTTATTAAATTAAAGTTATTTTAGATAAAAGGCAACAATATCACAAAATAGTCATATTAATTACGAATTTGAAAATTTAAATTTTAGCTCCAATTCTATCTACTTCACTTCGAGTGCTTTCGGGTTGTAATTCGTGGATGTTCGAAATCGTCAAAAAATATTAAAAAGCATGCGCAAACAAAATATAATCCGAGATCAGGGGTTCAATCGGGCTACGACTAGGATTAATCTCGAATCTCGGATTAGCATGACTATTGCATGCGTTTAAGGTCAATCCGAGAATTAATCCTGAATCTCGGATTAATCCTCGACTATTAATACGGGCATAAGTATGTCAACTTGCCTGCCTCTCCCCTACACTATTGGTTTAAATTGGTTAATTGATTGTTAATTAGTAGAGACAGGATAGTTAGGCATGATGCCTTTTTTTAAAAATTGAAATATTTCAGGCAGACCCAATTTAAAATCCGTTTCAGAGCATGTACTATTCAAAAATTCATTTTTTGTTTTGCCTTTTTTGCCTTTTTGGGGGGTTTCCAGTCTTTTTTTGCCTTTTTCACCTATTTTGCGGTTGTTTCTGCCTTTTTTTGTGCTTTTTGAACCAAAATATTTCTTTTTTGCTTTTTTAAAATTTATTTCTTAATTTTATTTAAAAATTTCTAAATGTTATATTTAATTATAAAAATTTTAAATTTTTAAATTCAAATTCTACTAATCGGTAGAATCCGATTCTTGAAATAATCTGGTTATGCTAGACATAATTAGTAAAACAAAACCTCTTCTCCATTCGATTATGAAGCGCGCGTATCACATTACTACGATTCGGCGACGTTATGCTTATTTGTCGAATTCCAAACTGACTGAGATGTTATTGTTATATTAGCTTTCCAGTGAAGCAGAGAATCGACACTAGGGAAAAAATTTAATGAAAAATTAATATAATGTTTTAGAAAAAAAATCCATCGTATAAAATTATACAGGAAATTTCTAAAATACATCAAGGAATTTCGAATGACGATATTGATTTAGAGCTAACTCCAGATCAGATAAGTTCATTGAAATTTGCCCCTAGCACGTCTTGCGATGTGGAGAGATCGTTCTCCACATTCAAACAAATTTTGAGTGACAGGATAACAAATTTAAGCTGCTGTAGATAATATCGAAAAATTGCTGGTAACCAGTTGGTACAAAAATAAAGAGAATTAATTTGAATTTGTATGATTTTTGTTGAAAAAACGTTTTTGCCTTTTATTTTGCCTTTTTTGCTTGTTTTTAATGCCTTTTTGCCTGCCTTTTTTGAGGTTTTATTTTGCCTAACTATCCTGTCTCTATTAATTAGTGATAATAAATTAATTGATATATTTAAATAAGATTATGTATTATTATGTGAAGGGTGCGAAAGAACTTCAAAAGTCATAAATATAAAATTAATTTTACACTATTGGTTTGTATTATTTCTTATAAATCAACCTGGTTATTTAAAGAAGGCAAATTTTATTGAACTCTGAAATTAATAGCAACGTTACTTCAAATTTCTCTAAAATAAACTTACTGTTTAATAAATCATATCTTTGGGTCAAGTTTTCAGCCTCCCAAAACAACCTAGATGCAACAGTGGCAGATGTTCTTGCAATTGCTGAAAACGAAAAATATTATTCAATAATAATACTAACTTAAGTTTTGAAGTAGGTACCTACTAACAAATTTATTCTAATTTATTGAAATTATTTTAATTTATTGAACTTTGCTATTAATAACTATGGAACTTAAACAAATTTTTTTGAAGTAAACTTACCGCGTGAAGAATTTGTGGCTTGGGTAAAGTTTTCAGATTCCCAAGGCATCCTAATCCTAGATGACAGTGTTGCATAGCCCACTGCACCTTTTAAAAGAGTACAATATTATTCAATAATACTTACATTATTTTTAAGTAGATACTAACCAATTCACTTGAATAATTTTAATTTATTGAAATTCTTTTAATTTTTATTAATTTAATTAATGGCTTAAAGTTCTTTAAAATAAACTTACCACGAGGAATATTACTTCTTTGCGATGAATTTTGTTGCTCCCGATTCATCCTTAACGGTACCGGATTAATTGCTCCTGCAATTTTAATTCAAAAATTATTTCAAGTACAACAGCTTAGCTGTTAACTTAAATTTCATATAAAAGGTGATCTAACTTGAACTTATTGATGAGAATATTGAATAAAACATAGAATACCTACTTGTAAAATCATATCATATTTTACTCAATAGAATTCGATATCATAAACAATTGAAGGGTCCACTGGAAGAACGATGAGACTCCATTTTTTTCAAAATCGATATTTTATCGGCATCTCTTAGCTTGTAACATAAGCTATGAAAATACCAATCCTCACAGGAAACAAACAATGAAATTCCACTAAAAACTGCGGTTGAAAATAGGCAGCATAATGTAACGTTACGTGTTTTGAAGAGTTGTGAAACTTTAAACCTCGTTTTACTCGACTATTTAAAAATGTGACCCTCATAGTTCTTCCAGTGGACCCTTCAATTGGGAGTGAAGCATAGCATAGCATCATTTAGCTTTTCGGAGTACGATATATTTGGGAGCTCTTGACCTCTTTCAATTCAGTGAACATCGCAGTAGAAATAATGTAATACTAATTTAAGCTAGCAGGAAGTTACCACACAGAGGGCTTGGACTAGTAAATCATTACCAACACTGCCAAAAATTCATAGCACAAGGAGACAGATGAAAGCGTCGCTCCTTCCCAAAAAAGGCAGGGTTGTGAGTGCTTCGGGTCAAGCAAAAAATGTAAAAAGGCCGCAGAGAAAATTCAAAAACAAACTGCAGAAAAATTACTTCCACATTCTTCTTGAGGGAAACAGTTCTAATAGGTCGGTAAATACCTCAAACACTGACGTTCTATGTAGGCGTGAAGGATAACATCAGCTTACGTCTGCTACAGTTCATACGATAAGATTTAATGCACTGGTTATAACTTTCTATGATTGTATAGCGGCTATTTCTATCTCTCGTTTCAGTTCAGGAATTGCATTGGACTTGGTTAGAGTAAACTTTGTTCTTAAAATACACCCAGAGATTCTCGAAACAACACGGCATGGTTTCTTGAGTCCAATTATTGGGTTATTTGGACGTTGTAAGGATGCAAATGCATATTCTTCGTCAGAATTTGTTACGTAGAGTTTTGGTTCTTCGGCCGCACTTTCACGAACGATGGCAACAATTTCTTCTGAGCGAATTGGACGAATATGCTGAGGAGTTATGATATTTTATAAATTTAGTTCTAATTTCTGGACAACATTAGCAATTTTTTGCGGTGAAGATTGGTTTTGAATTCCAAAATATTTTAGTTGTTGTTTAGTCGTAGATCCATGATCAATTTATTCGTACTCGTTTCTAGATGACAAAAATATCACTTTGCTATTGAAAAATATTTTGACATTTTGATATTCTTGGTCTACGAAATTGCAAGCTTAAGTTGGATCACCCGTTATTTTTATTGAGCTTGTAAAACTTAAATAAAAAAGATTCATATTACCTGATTCCGACAAGAGAACTCTATTCCAAGCTGCCCTTGCATTAACGTGGTCATATTGATATCCGTTATCGTCATTTTCTGAGTCTATCTCAGTCAAATCTAAAATTAAAATTTAACAGTTTTAAAAGAAAAATTAACTAATAAATTTTATTTAATTGGAAAAGGTAGGACGCTATTTAAGAGAGTGTTTGCTCCAAAAGTGACAGAAATAGGTAAATTTTTTCAATTTAAAAATAATTCTAGGAAGCATGTGGAGGGTCATAATTTTATGTCTAGAGTCCGGATTTGTAGCTATTATGCTTTTTCTGAAAATTCGAAGCAGCTGAAAATTTTTAGAAAAATTTTATGTTTTAACTGAAAAGAAGTCATTTGGTATCAAGTTTTATGCTTATAATAATAATAACGTTTATTTAGCCTCTGGCTATACATTAACACAAACAGAAAACAAAAGAAACAATAATATATAACAAAATAAATCTAAAATGCATATTATATACAAAATACACTATTCATCAAAGCTTATCGTCCCAAGATAACTCTTCAATTGTTTCTTGAACCCGTTGATACTGTCGCAATTCCGTAACTGCTCAGGCAACTCATTGTACCGTACTGCACCTCGAAAAAAGATTGTATTTCGGGCAAAAGCAGTGTTCACTCGCCCCAATACAATCCTATTCCCGTTCCTGGTATCATGCTGATGGACCTCGTTAAACGTCCTTATAATGCCATCAAAATATTGGGGCATCATTCCCAACATGACCTTGCGAATAAATAAAAGCACCTGGTAATCTACCATTTGCTTTATGTCCAACCACTCGAGTTCCCTCAGCATATCACTAATTCTGGTATACCGATCTACCTTCAAAATAGTTCTCATTGCCCTATTCTGAAGTACCTGCAGTCTATTTAGTTCCGTTTCATTTGCCATAAAAAACACAGTTCCTATATACAGAAAATGCGGCAGAATCGAATTATAAATGGTTAATCTTGTCTGTCTAGATGTGAAGGTACTACATCTACTCAGTACACCTAGTTTCCTTGCAACTTTTTTGCAAATATAGTCAATATGAGCTTTAAAATTCAATTTATTGTCAATGACTAGCCCCAAATATTTCATACTATCCACTATTTCCACATCTGCTCCTTCACAACTAATTCCCAAATTCTGCCTTCTAAATGCTTCCTTCAATTTTTCTTTACCCAATATCATTCCTTTTGTTTTATTAACGTTTAACTTTAATTTATTCCCGTTTAACCACCTAACCAACCATCCAAGTTCGGTATTCAGTTGCTCGATTATTGCTCTTATTTGGAATTCGCTACCTGTCACATACACCAACGTATCATCTGCAAATAGGTGGAATCTTAGTTTATTAAAGATTGTATTCATATCATTTATAAACATTATAAACAATAGGGGACCAAGTATGCTTCCTTGCGGTATCCCATCTCCTACCTCCATTTCTTCCGATAGAGCCGATTGAAACTTCACTTTTTGTTTTCTATTCGATAGGTAACATTCTATCCACTTTAGTACCTTACCCGACAGACCAAATAATGTTTTCAGTTTTTTAATCAACAGCTTCCTATCTATTGTTTCGAAAGCTCTCATAAGGTCCAAAAACACCACTATTATTAACAGATCCTGATCAATATCTCCCTTCCATTCCTGAATTAATAACTGGATTACCGTTTCACAACTATAACCTTTTCTAAATCCCGATTGGAATACTGTTAACAATTTATTATTATTATGTGCTCTCTGAGCTGCAAATATACTACATTTTCCAAGACTTTGCCAATGGCATCCAACATGTTGATTTTTTTTTTTTTGGCTTTTTGTGCTTTTCGTGCTTTTTTTTTTTTGACTTTTTGTGCTTTTTGTTCTTTTTTATACTTCATTAATGCTTATTTTACAAAATATTTCAAAGTTTGATCTTTTAAATGCATCTTTCTCTTTTAAAATGCAGAAAATTTTGAAAATTTTAAAAATGTTGCTTATGAATTAGAAAATTCGGATAGCAAATCTATAAAAGATTGCCAAAATGTATTAAAGAATCCAGAACTTAAAGTAAATTTAGCGTTTATTAAATGCCACTGTAACTTTGTTACTGATGTTATAAAACCTTTCGAAAATCAGCAAATGCGACAACATAAAAAAGAAATTGAAAGATGTGTTAGAGAAAAATGGAGGATTAAGAATCTTAAATAATATAGCTAAAACAATAGCTGAAGAAACTATTGAAGATTTTGAAATGGAACCCGAACTTGTAGCGAAATTCAAATTTGCACCTATTACTAGTGTAGATGTCGAAAGAAGTTTTTCTGCCTACAAAAATCTATTAAGTGACAGAAGGATGAAATTTACTAAAAAAAATTTGGAAAAATTCTTAATTGTTTCAAAAATTAAATTAATAGGTACTTTTGTTTATGCTTTTTTTTAAATATAATTTGTGCTTTTTTTGACAAAGTTGATGCTTTTTTTAGTATTAAGTATTTGGTGCTTTTTTAAGCACTTTTTTTCTCATTTTTTATGCTTTTTTATTCGGACTCTAATTATGTCCATTCATATCCATAAGTTTAAGCATTAAGTTTATGCTTCTACGTAAACTTAGGAATAGTATTGGTTATATGGCTGCGGCCTACAATAAATTTATTAATTGTGTTTAAAGAAATCTGTAATTTTAAAAAGTTCGCGACATTTAAAACGATATTTCTATATTATATTCTTAACTTTATTATAGTTTTTATTTAAAGGCCAGCCAGATAAGCATACCAAAATTGCTTCTTACAGGTTTTCAAATTGCATTGGACCTGTTATTTTCTTTAAACAAATTTCCTCTGAATTTAATTTAATAATCCATATTTTCCTATTTAAATACCACTATTGTTATATTTATAGCATTGCCATTGGCATTTTACATTATGTACAGCGCCACATAGTGTCCTTAATGGTAACTAAATTAAGTAGTATTCGGTGTGTACTTATTGTGAAATATGAACAAATCATATAATTAACTAATACGAAACAAATTGATTTAAAACACGATTTCCAATGTAAACAATGTAAAAATTAAATTACAAATTTAAAAAAACCCCCAACCCAAAAAAAACTCTAAAAAGTAAAATAATAATTAAATCGATCTAACCGTCCGTCGCGTCGTCGTGTCGGGGGACCGACGGGATTTACACAGAACGATTTGATATTGTTAATATTTGCTTAACGGCCCCCGACACGACGACGCGACGGTTAGATCGATTTAATTATTATTTTACTTTTTAGAGTTTTTTTTGGGTTGGGGGTTTTTTTAAATTTGTAATTTAATTTTTATTTATTGCTTTTTAAAGTTTATATATTACTCCTAAATAATTTTTATTTTTCGATGTTCAATATAATATATTAATTTTTACTCCACCTTGTAATAAAATAATTGTTTGAACTTTAAATTTTAAATGTAAATGTCAAATAGCCAATGTAGTGCATGCGCACTAGATGCGGCTTACTGGGAATTCCTCGTTTATGTGGGGTATAAAAAATTATATTCTTTCTTTTCTAATTTTCCGGCCAACTTTTTTAATTTTTCTCTCCGTAAGAACCATCCTTGGACTATGGAGAACATTTTAAAAAAAAAATTAGCCAAATTGGTGAATCCGTTTGGGAGATACGTGTCCTCAAGCAAAGAGCACACACACACACACACACACCCTCTCACACTCACCCTCACACACACACACACACCCTCACACACACGTTAAACTTATAACTCCCCTCTTTTTGGGTCGGGGGTTAAAAATACGAAGTTTAACTTATCAGATGTACTACCTATGTCGTTCATGTTGTTGAATAACAGCGCCATTTATAGGTAACGCAATAGTAACCCCAATATTTTAGCAATATAGCTTTGGGCTAGCCGTTTTTGAGCATTTAAAAAATTTCATAGCACATACATATTAAAATTATTGTGATTCAAATTAATAGTTTACCAAATGAACTTTGTTTTCTGCATGGTTCAAATTTTTTTATTTTTGGAGGACATGAAGTCAACTGGAAATGGCAATTGTTCCATTCAGCGTTCTTATCCTCCAACTACTGTTGGTGAGGATGCATATATTTCAAGTTAAACATCTTTACTGCCAAACATAAAAATATTGTTAGAAAAAAGATTTACATAATATTATATCAATTAATAGTAATATGTTTATGTAATTAAAAAATACTTCTGTTCTTAAAAAAAAAAACTTTTTTGATAAAATGAAATTGCCAAAATTAAAAAATTTCGAGAGACATTAAAAAGAGTATTTTTTGAATGTTTGAAATTGTACCTACATTGATAACTGAAGACGCCAATTTTTTCTTTCTTTAAAAAACCGAATATTAATTTAAAAAATTTTGTTGTTGTGTCTATTGATGATAGATATTTAAAAAGAATCGACAAGGGTATACCTAACATGATGATAAGATTTTGATGAGATATCAGAAAAGATAAGACCAATAACAATTTTTGTTTTTAATGTAATAATTACAGAAATAAAAGAAATGCTGTTAATTAATTTCATAAAAATCATCAGATCATACATCGATCCTGCTCGCGTTGCACTTTAAATATCCTAATGTGGCCCTGGGTTCTGAAAGTTTGGGGATTTCTGAATTATAGACCCTGCGTTCGGGAGAAGCTACTTTCGCTACCAAACATTTCTTCTTTTCTTTCTTTCGAGTTTCCAGTCGCTTTGGATCACCATCAAAATGTTTCTAGCATTTGTAGCGGAGCCAAAGCGTTTGGAAGCGACTGGAAGCTCGAAAGAAGGAAAAGAAGAAATGTTTGGTAGCGAAAGTAGCTTCTACCCGAACGCAGAGAGAGTAGTATGAAAAAATGAATTTTATTTAAAAATATTTGAAAAATTATTAATCATTATTCTAAATGGAATCTAACAATTATTAACTTTTAAAATATTTATTTTATTTACATTTTTCTTTCAGCAAATATTTTTTATTAATATTTTTTATTTATTTATGATCAAGTTAGTATTCCTTTTATATGGTGTTGTGTAAAAAGTATAAAATTTACCGAATGTTCAATGATAAGATATTATGTAAACATAACTTTTTTACTATACCATTAATAAAAGATTGTATGATGAAGTGTTCCTTCATTTCTCTTCTAAAAAACAATGTATTATATTTTAAATATAAAAACAAAAGTTTATACCTATTTGAAATTCAAGTAGAAATTATAATCTACCTCGTGGCTTTATATTAAAAGTAAAACAATTTCAATATTAGTGATATCATATTTATTTGGAAGCTTTCCTTCGCACCCCAGTCACAAATAAGCGCACAAGTGTTAATACCCCCCGCCAGGTTTAATATGTGATTTACTTTATGAATGGTTGTGATTATAAAATATCTGCTCTAATCAAGAAACAATACTAATAATTACAAAATTAGTAGCATACATTTCTTTTTCTATTGGTTACAAAATTGAACAAAAATCCACACACTTCTTATGGAATGAGTTTTTATCAGACCCAAGAATTTTCAAAATTAAAATTAAGGAGCTTTCGAATCCAACAGCCGTATGATTAATGTGTAAGTAATGAATTTAATGAAACTCCCTGACTGATTATTTTCAAACAGTTTCTTCCAAAATAGTCCGTTATTTATTTACCATTATTACTTTAATCAAAGAACTCACTAAGTATTCTGATACTGGTAATTAGTGAGAAGCAACAAGGGGAGAAAATTTAAATTAAAATTACTTGGAAATTCGGAAGGGGAAGGGTACAGGTATAACTAATTAGGCTAGTAACTTGTGTTTTATTAATGCTGCTTATTTGTAATTTTTGGCGAATTATATTTGCAATAAGAAAAAAAGAACACGTGTTTCCTTTAAAAGACACCTTTGTCGTTTTGTAGTTTACGTTGATAACCCACTTAAGATTTCCTGAAACCCTTATCATTTATCAAATACAGTTCTTATAAAAACAAAATCGCTAAAATAATTTGTTTACAACTGTCGTCGATATCAATAATAGAATCTTATCAAACATACCTGCACGTTTTCAACTGCATTTATAAAAGTATGATAAAATAACATTGAACGATTACAATAAAGAACTGATACGCTTTTGTTTGACGGGTGCAATTATTGCAATTATTGATTATACCTCATAATTAAATATGGACTACTTTAAAATTATTATTAATTTGTGCTTATTTAACTTTTTAATTTTTCATGTTACTAATAATTTACACAGGTTGTAGAATCAGTTAACGTTTAATTATTTGTTCCCCTCATCATTTTGAAGATAAATTTGCTTAAATTACAAAATAAACTACGCCATTTTTAAGTGTTCCTCCATTTAACGACATTGCGACGAGGTAACCATGTTTTCCCGAACTTTATAGTACCTGATGCTGCATCACTAAATATTTCGAATTAAAAGCATTACAATTCTACCGTTCTTCTTGATAAGGTATGACAATAAATTATAATACATGAACCGATGCGATGTAACTCCGATTAATAACAGATTAAGAAATAAAAATGCAAGTATGCAAAAAAATTAACAAAAGTAACACCAAAATATGAACTGTTAAATTAATTTTAATTCGGAAACAGTTTCGTAAAGAATAAATAAAATTGGTTTGATTCAAAACTTTACACGAAGTAATTTTTAAGTCCGACACACCGATGGACAGACGCTACTCCATGTTTGTTCCAAAATGAACGCCGCAAGAATTACCAAATTAGCTCCTACTTTCGCATTTATTTAAAAAGTTAAATTCAATGAAACTCACCTATTATTACATTTTCTTCCGCCATTTCTTCCTTTTTTTTTCTTTAGTCACTTTTCACAGTTAATTTACTCTTCACGTTAAAACGCACAAGTTAGTGTGATGTTAAATGGTGGCAGTAACTACCCGTCCCGCAGGTCCAGTATCGCACGGGGTGGGGAGCAATCGTTGCACAGAAGCAAAATCCAGTTAAAATTTTGAATTTTGATTGGTCGAAGTTGTTTCACTTTGAAATCTAGTGATGGCGGTAGATGTTACTTGCTACGTCAGAGTCTGTGTTGCTAGGGCCGCTTATCGCATTTTTTGACGAAGAAAGTTTTAAGCAAATAAATTTATTAAAAACAATAAAAAAGTTCTTTTTAAAGGATACCTTTGTCGTTTTTTGACAAAGATAACGAAATTATTTCATAATAATCAAAACAAAATAGCATGAAATGTAGACACGTCCAATCAAGGAATAAACATATTGTCATAATTAATTTAATTTATGGATAAACCATTTTACAATCGCAATAAACCCGCAAGACCAAAAATCTTTTTTGATTAAAAAATGTCGATCACCCGTAAAAATATTAATCTACTTGGAATTTATTTGTTTTAATAAAAATTGTTAAGAATATTGTAATTAAGTAAGTATTCTTAATTATGTATGATGGTAATGGTAGGCTGATAAGTATTCGTGTTTAACGACTGATAGCGCCACTGTCGTAAAATTTACATACTATCGTTTAGCGACATCTATCGAACGATGCCTGTCAAGATTTTAGACAAATTTATCGAGTGCTTTTCTTTTAACTTTTCTTTTAACATTAATATGATTTCTATTTTTGGATGGGAAGAAATGTGCAGAAATCATAGTAAAGTTGTATGTTATTTATATGGGCCATGCACTATCGATGACTATGATTAGAAATTGGTTTAATGATTCACTGGCGTAACTTCAAATTTTAGACCCCGTGTGCAAGAGCTTTGACGGAGCCCTCGATTGAGAGGTGTGCGATTTAAAAACAAAATTTGGTCCCAAAATAGTACAGTGTAAGGGGACCATTCCTCGCTCTGTCCCTCCCACCCCGTTATTTACGCCACTGTTCATACCTCCCCAGAACTTAAATTGCACACTAATTTCTTCAAATTTTAGGGTGTTTAGTGGGATTATCCACCCTAGAAAATTGAAAAACACTTAAAAATGAGATAAAATTAAATATTATCAATTTACTAAAAAATCAATTAAAACATTGTTAAACCAAAAACAAATTTATTTCCCTGAAATGGGCGTATGGAATACCCCCAGGAATACGTAAACAACAACCCGACTTTTTAAAATTGATAACTAAGCAAGTTTGATTCTTGAAATATTGTCTTCTTGTTGCTTACATACCAAACAGAATATTTTATACCCCCAAGCCGGACTGGAGTGGTTTGGGGAGTGACAGGATCGGGGTGAAGCTGAAAACCGGAGGTAGTACAATGAGCTAGATTTAGACGCCTAAATGCGTGTGGGTTTATCTTACCCTCTACAATAAATCCAGACCCCCAAACCCACTTGGCCCTACAATGGTTGCATGTGTCAAGTTTGAAGAGAATCATCGGTAACCATGCCAACGATATTTGTTTTTAATAATTAGGTACGAGAATTGATCAAAGCCAACTAACTATTTATTTTTTTGTGTTGAAAATACTGACAGACCCTCCAGTTCTTAAGCGTACCTTTCGCAACACGCAGACCAGAATGTCCAGGAGAAAATTTGTTGGGAATACCCATAAATAATAAAAAGGTACACAACAACTCGGCACCGGCTTACTCGACACCGCACCACTCGGCACCGGGAAAACTCGGTACCAGGAAGTTCGGCACCAGCGGATCTCTCTTTTAACGGTTATGTCATTTAAAGAAATCGTTTCGAAAGAGATTCTGAAATTAAAAAAAGGTCAATACAGTGTATTTCACCCAGTGAACCTGCTCACTGTGCTGTCTTTCCCTGCGAATCGCCAATCCCACAGGTACCTCCCAAATCAATTCTTTTGCAATCACTCTTGTGCTGTGATAACTGATAATCTTTCTTTTAACAACCGTTGCTTAGTTTGCCATATCTATATAAAATTTTGTGCAATTTGCACAAGGGATTCTGTATATTAATTCAGATGGTCGTTCTTTTGGTGTTATATCTTTTAGGTCGAGGATCACCAAAGTCAGTTAGTTTATCTTTCTGCTAAATAGTTGGATATAATTGTTATCGTATAAGTGGGACTTTGAATAAATTTGACGTTTAATTTCCAAACGCCATCTGTCATCTGTTCCGAATTCGAATTTAATATAAATCACTTACAAAAGAGTAAAAACAGTTAAAACAGTAAGCTCAAAGTAAATTATTTTCTAATTTACATGAAATTCTACGCTAACTTTCAGTTCTACAGATGACAGATGGCGTTTGGAAATTAAACGTCAAAGGGTTTAGCAGAGTAAGTATGTTAAAAATGCCTTTTTTGAATTTTATGGTGGGAATTTTTTACAAAATTTGTTATGTAAAAAGACAGTCCTGTGCAAAATTTCAGCCTTCTAATTTAATTCCTGTTGATTTTAGAAGGAAAAATCGTTTTTTTCACGTCGCTTCATATTTTGTCATTTTTATTGTACTAAGAGATTTCCGAAAAATCTCAAAAAATTCAGAAAAATCTAAAATTACCCAACAAATATAAAAATATTTTTTTAGAATTAATTCGCGATTAAATTCAACAAAATAAGAATTGATCAATGTTAAAAAAAAATATTTGGCCATGTTAGAATTTTGGTACCACTCTAAAAAAAATTGACAAAATTCTACTTTGGAATACCTACAAGATAAAAAAAAGATCATCTAAAAATTCTGCCTGCAACACCTTCAAAAATGCAAAATTCAATTCAAAGTTGTGACGTCTTGGAGTCTATTGCATTTTAACCACGTTAGCATTTTCGTGCTACTCTAAAAAAATGTTGACATGATTCTGCTTTGAAATCCCTACAAGTTAAAACCAAAAATATTTCACAATTCCACACCTTTAAAAATTATGAATTTTGAATAGTAAGCTTTAATTATATGAAAGTTAGCAGGAAGTGTAAACAACGTTCATATCCTAGTGGTTAGAACACCTGACTTGTGCCCATGCATCCTGAGTTCGCCTCCCATATGTACATTTTTTTAATTTATGAATTAATTATATTTTAAAATTTTATTCAATAATTGATAATAATTTAATAATGAATAAAACGATTTCTTATATTAGTATGTGTATCTTCTTTAAGAGGGGACACGGACAACTCGGCACCGGGAAAAAAAAGCGAGATTCACCCACTTCCCAGTAGCACAATTTGCCGAGTTGGAAGGCCCTAGGCAGGGGTCGGCAACCTTTTGTTGTACGCAGGCCAAATATTTTACTTTGAGATTAGTGTGGGCCGCACTTCTTGGAAAATCAACTGAGAAGAGCTCTTTTTTTTAAACAAAGTGGAAATTCGTTAAAAAGAGCTTTCTTTTTTTTTAAAAAAAAATGTTCGGTCATGAACTGAGCAGCCAAACGAACACAGTTCATTTGCACTAACTTGAACCGAGCAAGTTAGTTCATACAAACGAACAAACCTTAATGCCCGGTTTCAGCAACATTAACTTTAACCTGTGTTAGTTAATCCATGTTAAAGTTAATCCGTTGCTAAATTTTAAATGGGTTGCAGCAACGTTATCCCATGTAAAATTAGTTAATCTCCGGTTATGTGTAATAGGGTTCTGGTGGTAATCCTGAAACGACAACCACGCCTATAAAAGTAGTTCATAGTACTTACAGTAGTCCAAATTTATCATTAAGTGAGGTTTAGTGCATTTCATATTAAATTTTTTATTATAACAAAATGGAACAAGAACCAAATAAAAACGACCAAAAACCAAAGAAAATCGACAAAAGAAAACGGAACAAAAATTATAGTGACCTAGAGAGGGAACAAGTGTTGCGTCTGGCAAAAAGGTATATATTATAACTGATTTATTTACATTTAGTACCGCTAACTAAATACAATCAGCCTTATGCATAGTCGTACTTTTAAAATGTTACTTAGTAGCTACTAGTTAGTAGCTACTAAAGTGTTGCTATGCATATAATTCTTTTAAAATTATTATTTTAGTTAGTATCATACTAATGTATAATTTTATAAATATTTATTTGGCAACACCGCAAAATATCAGATTATAACCTAAAAATATTAATATGATGACGTAAGTCAATTTTTCAACCAATAATATTAGCGACATTTGAAAATTTGTCATTGCTATAATCAGGGACGTGCCCAAGGGGGGCTGGGGGAGTATCCCCCTCCCAATATTTTAGGGCGTTGCTAGCATAGCACTACTACTGTTATATTTAGTATCCAACTAAGAAAACCGTATGCATAGTCGAGTTAAAATGATACTATCCTTAGTAGGATACTAAAATCCTTGGTTACCTAGTAAAAATTTTAGTGGCGATCTTGGGCATGTTTTAGACCATTTTAAGCTTACTTTTAATACAAAGTAAACAATTTTTTTGTATTATATTTTGTCGATGATTAATTTATTGGTTCTAAGTTGGTAAATTAATTCAGTTGGTAAAAATTAAAATACTCGATTAGTACGCCGTGTATTGAAAATAAAATTTTCTTCTTCTGCACGTATTAGGTAAGTATCCGTTACGACAATATCAATCACGGGTCCTTCCATCTTTTCCTTGGTCCTCCGACATTACGCCTTCCTATAGGTTTGTACAGGATAACTACTTTGGAAGTCGTGTATCGTTCATCCTCATCAGGTGTTTTCTCCACGTTTCACGGTATTCTTCTACTTTATCGCTTAGATTGAAGATGCCCAAAGCATTTCGAAAAACTTTGGACATCTCATCCGATCATATCCTATCGGATATCCGTGTTTCTCTCTCTATCTCTTCGAGTGTAGCCCATAATAATAATGGAGCTCTACGGGCCTTGTAGACCCATGGCTTGAACAATCTGTCTCCATCTCTTTCGGTCTCTCACTATAACTGTCCAGTCTTCTACTCCCATTGTCCTCAGGTCCTCCTCCACTGCATCTAACCATCTTCTTCTTGGTCTTCTTCTGCTACCTATCGTACCCTGCCTTAGGACTTTTCGGGTCGTTCTCTCTCTCGGTTGTCTTTCCACATGCCTCAACCACCTGATCTTTTGGGCCTTAATTACTTCAATTATACTCGGCTCTCCGTAAAGACCCATAACCTCATCATTTTCCAGCCTGCGCCATACGTCATCTATTTGTCATCCACCATAAATTCTTCTAAGAATATTTCATTCCCATCGTGCTACCTTTGCGCTGTCGTTTTTATTCAATGTCAACGTTTCACTACCATATTGTACCGCCGGCCTTATCACTGTTTTGTACATTTGTATCTTTGTTCTTCACGATATCTGCTCTTACCTAATATTGTTTCTAAGCTTGCAGCACTGTTATTTCCTCTAGTTATTCTTACGTCAATTTCTGTGCTGTTGTTGAGGTTACCTGTAATTAAAGTTCCCAAATAGATGAAGCTTTCCACGTTCTCAAAATTACTCGTATATATTCCTTCACTCCTACTTTAACCGTAAGTCTTCTCTCAATTATAATAGTTCCTCTGCCTTTTGCGCCCATAACCATGTATTTTGTTTTTGTTTCATTTATCAGCATTCCCATTTTTTTCACTGCCTTAATGAGATTTCTTACGATTTTCTGCAGTTCATGTCGGCTTTTTGCAACTATCACAAGATCGTCCGCATATGCCAGGCATTGGTGGTTTGTATTGTATATCGTTCCGTTTGTGTTTATTCCACTATCTCGGATTATTTTTTCCAGTACCAAGTTGAATAATATCGCCGACAAAGGCTTTCCTTGTCTCAACCCGGTCTTTACCTCAAAACTCTCAGATATATTGTTGTTCGACTTTACATAGCTTTCGGTCTTGTTGAGAGTCATCCTTGCTAACCTTATAATTTTATCCGGTATCCCCAAAGATCTCATTGCGGCATACAACTTGTCTCTATTTACCATATCATATGCTTGTTTGAAGTCTATGAAAATCGCGTATAGTTCTACTTTATGTAACATACTTTTGACCAACAAACTTTTGACCCTAGTTGCGCCTATGTTTATGTTCATAGTAACTCAGCTGTATTTGTTTCAGGGTGAATATTTGGTCCATTACAGATCGATTGCTTCTAAAGCCTCATTGGTAGTCACTGATAATTTCTTCGGCAAAATCGTTTGTTTTTTCTTTTATTTTTATTGCAAGTATTATATTTATATACCGTGTCTTGTAAAGCTATAAAAAGTGTATTTGGATCATATAAATCCTTTGATTTATTATAGCCAGGGAGGTACCCAACCAAAATCCCAAATTTTCGATGGGAAATTGTCCAACTTAATTAATTGAAAATTATCAACTTTCTGTAATAAATTGTCTATTTTTCCTAATGTGGGTTTAGCGGCTTTTACCAACTTTACTAAATTTTGAGTAATTTTGCCAACTTTCTTCCAACATCCTAAAATATTGGGAGGGAGAGGCCATGCCATCCCCCCTTGAGCACGTCCCTGATTATAGCAATGACAAATTTCGTTAATATTATTGGTTAAAAAAATTACTTACGTCATCACATTAATATTTTTAGGTTATAAGCTGATATTTTGCGGTGTTGCCAAATAAATATTTATAAAATCATACATTAGTATGATACTAACTAACATGATACTAAAGTTTCTTTATGCATACCAAAATTTTAGTAGCTACTAAGTTGCCACTAACTAGTAGCTACTAGTATCATTTTAAAGCCATAATGCTGTTTTACATTAAGAACATCTTGAATCATTTGAACTTCTTCGATTCTTTTATTAACGCTTGTAATATCTTTCATTATTTTATTATTTACAAACAGCCTTATTATTAATTAATTTTTAAATTAATGGCATTTCTGAGACAAGAATATATCATACGATCTAAAATAGTATTCGAAGATTCACCTATCAAACAAGTAAGCAACTTAAAAATTTTGGGCTGCACGATAGATCTGCATTAGGAGAGAGATATACAAGAAAAAATCGAGAGGTTTAATTGAGTAAATGCAAAAATAAAGCCACTCCTCTAAAATTTTATAAGGTAATGTCCGTACCTAATACAGTTACTTATGGCAGCGAGACAAGGGTGATGACTAGAGAGCGTAGAGTGGTGTCAAATAAAGAAGAAAAGGCGTAGCCAAAATCCGATGCAGTAGATTGCGTGACACCCAATTCCACCAATTAACACCAACATAAACAATATTGTACGAGATTTGGTTTCTGCGCATTACCTCCACCTTTACTTCTTTATTTGACACCACTCTAATTATATGCACAACAAACCGATCTTGAAGTAACACCCCATAAACAATTAGTTAAGAAAAATTTATTAGCGCTAATAAACGTTTCCTATTAGTAACAAATTTTTCTTAAACGTTTATGGGGTGTTACCTCAAGACCGGTCTGTTGTGCATATAAATCCGCTCTCTAGTGATGACAAAGAAACTGGAAAGTAAATTACAACGCGCTGAAATGAGATTTTTAAGATCTATCATGGGCTACACTCGAAGAGACCAGGGAGAAACACGGATATCCGAAATGCTTTGGGCATCTTCAATCTAAGCGATAAAATAGAAGAATACTGTGAAACGTGGAGAAAACACCTGATGAGGATGAACGATACACGACTTCCAAAGTAGTTATCCTGTACAAACCTATAGGACGGCGTAATGTCGCAGGACCATGGAAAAGATGGAAGGACCCGTGATTGATGGTGTCGTAACGGGTACTTACCTAATACTTGCAGAAGAAGAAAAATTTATTTTCAATACACGGCGTACTAATCGAGTATTTTAATTTTTTCCAACTGAATTAATTTACCAACTTCAAACCAATAAATTAATGTTCGACAAAATATAATACAAAAAAATTGTTTACTTTATCGGAAATAAAATTTTTACTAGGCAACCGATTATTTTAGTATCCTACTAAGGAAAACGACTATGCATACGGTTTTCTTAGTTGGATACTAAATATGACACTAGTAGCGCGTTAGTAGCTACTAAGGTGACTATGCATACGGCTGAATACGTATTATCGAAATACAAATTATTAATTAATCATTTTATTTTTAGTCACCGTTATGTGATCGAAAACAAGCGTACGGACGGTGTTACTACTATCGACAAAAAAAACGCATGGGTGGCAATATCAAAGCAGTACAATTCATCTGCTTTGACCGGAGCTAGAAGCGGGGAGCAGCTAAAGATGTTGTACAGTAATTGAAGGTACTCGAAGCGAGGAACAGGATATTCTTGCACAGGAGGCTGAAACTCCTGTGCCTTCTCAAGTCACTCGACGTTGTCCACGAAGAAGGGTTCGCACCACACAAGCAGAAAATAGTAGGAGCAAACTGTCAAACAAACAGCTGAAGCGTAGGGTTCTTATCAACAAATTGAAGAAATCCGAACTAGCTATAGTATGTCGACAGAAGCAATTAAGAGTTTTAAATGCAAAATTACGATTGTATAATAATAATAATTAATAAATGAATTCATTATACAATCATATATACTTGGGGTACCTACTTATAAAACAATATAAATTTTTAGAAAATTTTTTATTTATAAAACTTCTTTGTTGTCGTTAATGTAAAAAAAAAACACAAAAATCCAAAAAAAATAAAAAAAGGCGAGAGTGACCTCCTTCGACAGGAGGATTCTCCCAAAAAACACTATAAAATTTTTGTTTTATTTGATGATATCTTCTTGGGTCGTCAAGCTGGTTTCCTGGGACCTGGTTTGGCCAATAAGTGCAATCGTAGGGGAGGTTGGAAGTTGTGGTCTAGAAGAAATGTAGTTAGTAAGGATTTAGTCATGTAATGAAGATACTTAGGTTCGTGGGTCGAAATCGCCTAATATTATAAAAATCCATTTTAATATTAGCAATTTCATCAGGTCGAGGCATGCAAATAATGTCTGGTGATAAACCAGCTATCCGTTCAGAAACTTTCTTGATGACCCTGCATGTAGTAGTGCTTTTACTAACGTTGACATGGTCACCCAAAAGCTGCTGGAAGGACCCCGTTGCATAAAATCTCAACGTTAGTAGAAGTTGGAGTATCCCGGACAAAGATTTGCTCCGATTTGTTTCAGGCTCCATGTTGCCTAATCGGTTCATTAGGTCGATCACACTTTCTTTGCGGAACCTTATTTATTTGCAAAATAAAACAAATAATATGGAACTCATAATTAATATAAAAAGATTATAATTTACCTATAACGCAGTTTAAATTCCCTGTCACCGTACAATGTGAAAGGGTCTCTTCTATAAGGAATAATACGCATTTCCTCATCATCACTACTTGTCAATAAATCAGAAAAAGAAAAATCGGATAAATCCGACATTTTAAACAATTTTTTCAAAAAAAATTCAAAAAAATTTATAAAAAATGTAAGCTATGTCACTTTAATCACAGGTCAACGAGCAATTAAATATTTTGGGTATTTAACATGTGTTAAGCATAAACTAACGTTGCTGAAACCCAAAAGTGGCAAAACCCCCAGATTTAATCTAGTGTTAAACTAACCCTAGTTAAACTTAACCCTTGTTAAAAATTATGTTGCTGCAACCCAAATCAGACTTAACCTAGGATTAAATATTTAACATAAGATTAAATTTCTAACTTAACGTTGCTGAAACCGGGCATAAGTGTTGGGTAGTTATTCATTTTTAGAACTTTAATCACTTTCTGTTTGGTCTCTAGTAATTTAGTTGGGTGCGTTAAGGAAATGGTTTGTTTGATAAGTCCTAACGTTACGCCTCTTTTTAATGCGTCGTGTTGTGGTTACTTATTATGAATTGAAGTTTAGAGTAATGTTGGAGCTGGTAGGTTTGGAGTACAACTTTGTGGTCAAGATTCCACTCGCTTTTCTATTAATCCTTATATCTAAAAATTAAATTACAAATTTAAAAAAACCCCCAACCCAAAAAAAACTCTAAAAAGTAAAATAATAATTAAATCGATCTAACCGTCGCGTCGTCGCGTCGTGTCGGGGGACCGACGGGATTTACACAGAACGATTTGATATTGTTAATATTTGCTTAACGGCCCCCGACACGACGACGCGACGGTTAGATCGATTTAATTATTATTTTACTTTTTAGAGTTTTTTTTGGGTTGGGGGTTTTTTTAAATTTGTAATTTAATTTTTATTTATTGCTTTTTAAAGTTTATATATTACTCCTAAATAATTTTTATTTTTCGATGTTCAATATAATATATTAATTTTTACTCCACCCTGTAATAAAATAATTGTTTGAACTTTAAATTTTAAATGTAAATGTCAAATAGCCAATGTAGTGCATGCGCACTAGATGCGGCTTACTGGGAATTCCTCGTTTATGTGGGGTATAATAAATTATATTCTTTCTTTTCTAATTTTCCGGCCAACTTTTTTAATTTTTCTCTCCGTAAGAACCATCCTTGGACTATGGAGAACATTTAAAAAAAAAATTAGCCAAATTGGTGAATCCGTTTGGGAGATACGTGTCCTCAAGCAAAGAGCGCACACACACATACACACCCTCACACACACACACACACCCTCACACACCCTCACACACACACGTTAAACTTATAACTCCCCTCTTTTTGGGTCGGGGGTTAAAAATGGGATCTTTCCATCGTTCCCGTACGTAAATGACATATAGGCGAGTTCCTACGAAATTAAAAAAATAAAGGTAAAAGGTTTGAAAATATTTTAATATTGCGCTATCTAGTGGATATTAAAGGAAGCTTTAAATTATTCTATTCATAAAAACATTAAAAAAATTTCAAAAATCTTTAGAAAATGAAAATGAAAACAATATTAGAAGTATTAAGGGGGGGGGGCAAGAATAAAAAGTCCAACTTTGTGATTTTTCCTAAGAAAATTAATATATTTAGATCAATTTGGGTTTTGACACATTATTGAACAAGTATTAAAAAACATGTAAATATTTTTTCAAGTCAAAATACTTATAACATAGCGGCGTGGCAGCTAACTTCAAAAACACCTCTTAAAATGCGGTGGAAAATCTCACAATGGTGTCGTTAGACCTACAACATAAGAAATGAAAAAAGTTAGTTTAATATTATAATGTTTTCCAGTCCGCCTCAATCTAGATTTTTTATATTTTAATTCATTTTTTTTTAGTTTTCCTTTTTCTAAAAAGATCTAACCTCCTACTGCAGCTTCAAAATAAGGGTTGGGTACATTTCGCCGAGAACGATTCGCCGATAACACTTCGCCGGGAACGATTCGCCGAGACACAATTTTTAAAGTGACATTAAATATAATTTTTTGTATGTTGTTCTTTACATATTAGTTAAAATTCTAATATTTTAGCGCTTAGGCCGGTTTTATAATAAAAGCGTTATCTAAAAGTTCTTAATTAACCAATAGAAAACGTGTGTTAACTCTAACAAGCCAATAGAAATCCACCTTTACTTTTAACGGCTCTTTAAAAGTTTTATGAAATATATTAGGCGGTTGAAAGACAGAATTTTGTGATAAAATTTCAATTTTTAGTTGGAGCTAATGCGCAGTAACGAAAACTCGTACATGCGGGTTTATGTTGGTAAGATTGGGTGTCAAGCGTTCTCCCTCCACATGTATCTACGACCTATCTAATCTGAATACACACCATTTCGCCGCCCACCCATTTCGCCGCAGTCAAAACCTACTACTAACCTAAGCTCGACCTTGGATTTTTAATGGTCTTCTCATTAAAAAAAATTGTTTCCTAACACTAACCTCCTCCTCGACCGGTATATCTCTCTTTTCACGGTTCTCTCATTAAAATAAATCGTTTCTTACCACTAACCTAAGTTCGACCGGTGGATTTCTCTTTTCACGGTCTCTTCATTAAAAAAAAAATCGTTTCCTAACACTAACCTAAGTTCGGCCGGTGGATATCTCTTTTCACGGTCCCCTCATTAACAAAAAAATGAATATTTGGACTTTATGGATATTTGAATTAATAACTGTAACTAAACTGTATAAATTTATTTTTATTATTTTAAATAAAATTTTAAATAATCTACATTTAACTAATCTATTTCCTTTTATTAAATCTTTTTTTTTGCTTCTTAAACCTTATATTTTACCATAATATTAAAAATGTAATATATAAAATTACTCTCGGCGAATCGTTCTCGGCGAATCGTTCTCGGCGAAATGTACCTTTCCCTCAAAATAAAACACTCGTTTTCCTCAGCTATTAATTACATATTATAATAATTATGTTAGTATGTCACTAATAGAGCAAAATAAAATTTTACAAGTTCCAAACATTTCAATTCGATTTCCACGACTGTCAACCTGATCCTCTTAAATTTTTCTGTCAAAGGATGAAATTTTGGGCATAATTCTTAACAATCTATTTAAAAAAGCCCCATTTTTCAAAGGGAACTTTTTGCAGGAAAGAAAATATTTTACAATTAAACTTTTTCTTACCCTTACAAGGCGTATACAAAATCCTTTGTTTTATTACTATTACTATTTGTTTTTTAAAGTTGAACTAAGTATTTATATAAAGACGTTATAAATAAATTAGTTAACAAATTCGTAAAACGTAGATTTCGAATTGAATAGTAAGTTTTGAAATAGAGAGTAGATAGGTACTATGTAAATTTTAGTAAAAGGTGACTGTTCTTTCTTTTTGTTATAATATGTAGATTTGGAGTATATTGACAAGTTTATTATTATGATAGAATTATTTCGAAAAATAAAAACAATTATTATAATATTCTTTCTCTTGAAGCGATAAATTTATCTTCTTCCAATCGGAGATCAGTTTTTCATGTTCTATTTACTCCTTTAGAGTGCCAAGGTTTAAGTGGATAAGTCACAAAATATAATTTTTCAGAAGAACCGAACGTTTTGAAAGTTAATTTCTCTAGTCAGTTTTACTTGTATTGTTACGTTCATTTCCAATCATTTTAAAATAAATTAATACACTTTTGTATTTATCCTAGCAACGTCTAGTAATACTCAACTTTATTAAGCGTTACTAGGATAAATACTATTTTGTATAAATACATCGAAATATACAAGGGAGTGTGAATACCCTTAAATAACAAGTTTTGTGAAAATAATGTACACAAGATCTGGGGGTTACTAAGATTACTTTACTCTGTAACTAAAATGTGAACAAGGAAAAAATACTAATAGCATAGGACAATATTATAAAGTAGGTATCTATTTATAAAATAGATGTACTTTACATAATTTTGTGATGGATGTGAAAGTATAAATTATAAATGACTCTTCCTGATTTTTATGATAATGCATTCACATTAAAACTTCCTTATAAATTTTAATTAAGGCATCATCTAAAATTTTACCTTTTACAAAGGTCAATGCAATATCCAATCACTTACGTACCTTTCCGATGGGCATCAATGCTTAAAAAATAATTTTATTCCTACATGGAAATTAGGTTAACTTGACCATGTCATTTAATTTAATGCAAAAAAGCCTCATTATAGATAGGTAGTGATCGGTCAGTAAAACTCTTTCCGAATATTAATTCATCGATACCTCCTGGTTATTAATTACTCTGTTCCGCGTTCTACCATACGAATTAAATTTACATCAAATGTTTAAAGAATTTTTATTAAAATTCTTCGCAAATTATTCGTATTTAAATTTTCGAATTTAAAAGTAACAAGTACAAGGTTATTGTGATGGTTGTTCTTTATTATGTTGCTAAAATTCGATTGATTTACTTAAACTTTCTCTTACGTCAGAAAATTGCGTATTAAGTTTTATTAGGATAATTTAACGTACTTTAATTATTGTGTTAAGGCTAAGAAATTCTGCAAATTAATTAACGTTTTAGGCAGAGTAACAATGACGCTGATAAATAAATTGTTCTCATAAAGTTAAAAAGCACAGCATTGATGTGGAAATTCCAAGAAAAGTTATTACAATATATTTTTTAGCAATTTGAATTTGTATTTCGAATAAGTTGATTCCATTTTCATAGAAATATCCATAATAAAATAACACCTTTTAGCTCGATTTTCAAGCTGAAAGTAGCTTTTCCTTTTACACCCTAGGTGGGAAAACTATAAGTTTTGTTTGTAGTTTAAATTTTAATTATTAACATATTAAATCTTATAAAGAATTATTAGGCAGCTATTAAAATTAATTTATTATTATACTTAAATTATAATTATTTAGCAATCATTAAAGTGTTAATTATTATTGAACAGTAATTAATTATTAGTAGATTTTATTATACACTTTAATAAGCATTTAAAATTATGACATGGTTGTAAAATAAAATAAACTATTAATAATAAAATTTAAAAATTGTAAATTTTTCTGTTTTCTTTTAAAAGTAAGGTTATATTCCTATTAAAAAACATTTTACCTGTGGCTCATCGAGGCAACTCGCGCTTGCGTATAGTAAAATAGTTATATGGGTCGCAATAAATTATTATATGATTTTCAAATATGGATCGCAGTGCTAAATATTTGAAAAAGGTCTGTCTACAGATGAGTAAGCTCTAAAACACTACCTGAATGTTTTGGGTTAACTATCTATCGTGTAGCGCTACAACCCTGATGGGTCTTGGCTGACCATTTATAATATTAACTTTTAATATCAAATGGCATTCACAGCATTGCATTTTTTTTACCTACGACGGGGAGCCAGCCCGACGAAGAACCCCCAACCTGGAGGACCAGAGAGACGGCCAGAATAAAGTTCTTACTTCACTCGGATTAACTTGTAAAATATGAAATAAGACTAAGATTTGAAAATCATATTTAACCCTCCCCCTCTCTATCTAGATATTGGGAATATGGTGCAGTTTTGGAAGATAATAGGATAGAAACTGTTGTTAAAATTCCAAAAGGCCTGCACAGCCGGAACAATAATGACTCAGTGATTGATTTCTGCAAACGAATAATATTACGAGTTAATTTTTATTTAAAGTTGAAGTTGTTTAAAAGGTGGAAATTATAACTTTTTATTTCTATTTCTGCTTTTATTAGAGCTTATTAATTATTTAATTGCAATCAAGAAACAATTTTCTTTTTTCTTTAAGTTAAATATGTGAGAGTGCATAATGTGGTAGTTATACAAGGTCGATTGTATGGTATGTAACGTTTTTCAAGTAATTCAACTTTTAGTAATCACGTAGTACTGTCTTCTCAATAAAGGAATGAATCGTTTATTGCAAAATCGGGTAAATAATCAGTCATGCAAACATTATCGATTTAACTGTTGCAAAACTAATTGTGAGTACCTACGATTATTTAATAAGCCTAAATTAAGAAAAAATGATTTAAATAGTACAACAGTTACATTATTACTCGAAAAATTTGGCAACTATTATGTATTTCAAGCTTGGTAATAAAGTTTAGGTGCGGTAAGTGGTAATAACCAAAATATTAATAGATCAACTTTGATTGATATTAGGATTTGATATGAAAACAAGATTGTTACGATTTTGTTATTTATATTGACAATTATTTGTGCAAACTGATAGGAAATAAGCCTAATTGAAAATTTTGTCGATTAACATCAAAATAAATTACATATTATGTATTAATATGAAACTTTTAATTAGATTTTACATTGACATAGTTAATTTTAACATTTAACGATCTTAGTTAATTAATAAGAGGTCGAAACAATGGTAGCTTTCTGATTACATACTACATACTTGTTATACAGGATTATAATATATTGCGGTAATTTTGAAGTTGTGTGTTTAAAAAATTACACTTTTGTCTATTCTACAGTTTGTTTTCAGATCATTGGTCGCCGTAGAACAATCCATTCTCAAAGCTTACAAATACTCTTTACGATTTCCTTGTGTAGTACCTAATAAGTTAGCTATAATTCCATTGGTACTGTTTGATTATTTTCAAAGTAATGGAACCCATCTAATTTTGTCTATAATTACGCCTTACATAGTATGTATGAATATATTCAACAAACTTTTTAATAGTGTGAATAAATGCACCTTAATGAATTCATGTTATCACGACCTTACTGTATTTATACAATAGTTTCGATATAGCAAACTAATTAGTAGACAACCCTAACTCCCCCCCCCCCGAGGTTATTGACTATTTAGAGGTTTAGAAAAAATAATTTATTATACCTATCAGTGAAATTATACAACAGTACAAAAAATTGTTTTATTATTTAAACCCAAATTGAAACACAAAAATTAGTGAATATGTTCTAAACTGACATGAAGTTCCTATTACCTGTTATTTTATATGAGTAATTATTATAATTTATAATTTATATAATAATTATTATAATATTATTATTAAATAATTATGATATTTTAAAACATATCGCGTAGAAAGTAAATAATTAAATTATTTAAAATTTTTATTCAGCTTTCATGCAAAATTGTATTGCTGTTTAAAATAAAGCATTTTTCATTTATTTGTAACGAAAAACGTATTTACGTTTGAAATCTTAATAAAAATATTAAATAATTTAATTATTTAATTATTTACTTTATAACTCGATATATTTTAAAACATCATATTTATTTATTATAACGAGTTAATAACTTAGAAATGTATTGTCGTCTTCAAGGAGGGAATTTGTTCCTTTTCAAGGAAAGTGCGAAATTATGCAAATTTAATTTACCCCCGAAGCAAGACAAGGGTGTAGACATTTTTTAGGTACCTATATAAGAGGTTCCTTTCAGGTGACCACTTGGAAGGCGGACGAGCTTATTTTAATCTTTTGCTAATTTTCGAATTTTTGAGTTTCTGGAGTCAGAGTTGATTCCGAAAGTATTGCAATGAATTAATTTGCGTCTTTCCTGGATGAGGGAAGTGCTCAGATTATTAAAAAACGATAATTTGGTCATATTTGGTCGAATTGCGACAATTTTGATATTTTTGGATTGGTAAATGATCTGATATTGGGTGCGTTTAGCGAAGGTCAGCGGCTGAGAAGTTGACTACAGCGGTTTCGCTAAACGGTACGCTGAGCAAGCGCTTACTTGCAACTGTTGAGTAAACAACTCAGCGCAAAAATTTTACGCTGCGTCGCACAGCTAATGATGAATTTAACACGTGACCCTTCCCCGCCCATCCCTTAACTTTAAAATGTTATGTGTATGTTTAGTTCAGGTGTTTATGTTATGTTTAATCAATTAATTGGGTTTAATTTATTAATATCTTAAGCTTAAGCAGCAAAATATACACAACTTAACCTCACACTTTTAATTCACTTTTAATGTATTTAAGTTGACTTGCTGACTGTAAGCATATCGTTTAGCGAAACTCAAATAGTTGAATGTCATCATACTCAACATAGTTGACTGATGACTTTAAGCAGCTGCGCTCACTAAACGCACCCATTGTTATTTTGTTAGTGGGTCATAAATTCGTTTTTGAAATTGTCAGATGATGCTGGAGATGCTGGATAGTGTAGACTGTAGAGAGGATAGTAAATTTATTAAATGTCATTTTGCACTCACGACAGAAGCGGTATATCGGAACTTTATACATAGGTAGTTCCATTTATCAGTTTGATCCGAATAATCTTTTGGTTTGTGATTATAATTTTCCGAACAATTAAAGTTTTGTTTATTCTCAGTTTGGAGTTTTATTTTGAATGGTAGAGTACAGTATATAATATTATTCAGGCCCGGACTGGCTCCTTTGGGGGTCCTCGGCTAGAAACTGAGGGGGGCCCCTTACTAAGAGCTGAGTTTTTTGAAAATCACATTTTCAGAAATTTTGACACTTGGAAGGTATAGAAAAAATACAAACCACTTTTACCCTAAGTATAAACCACTTCTTGAGGCCTCTTCGGGGCCCCCTTAGGTTAGGGGCCCTCGGCGATCGCCGACTAGCCGAGCTGGCCAGTCCGGGCCTGATATTATTATAAGATAGTTGTTATAATAATTTTTCCAGCAGTCCTATCCGAACCTATCAGTTCGAGTTGTTCTTTAAAATTTGTTTAACACTTTTCTAACGCGAAAAGTGTGGTTTGTTTTGGAACGAATGAATTCCAAATTGTATTGAGTTTATTTTTCAATTTGGCAATAAATTGTTATAACTGAATTAGTTCATTGTTTGCCAAATTGTAGGGCTGCTTGATTAAAATTTGACAGCTGATTACAATTTTTTGATAATAATTTGCAGGGGCTCTTGGCGGTATAGTAAGCTGCACCATTCTGTTGCTGGAAAGTAAATGCTTTGAGAATAAAGATTCACAATATTCCTTTTATACTGTTCAATTTACTCATAAATATGCAACCCCAAACCATTACTAAACATAGTAAACTGTGACTGCCATTCTTAATTTTTGTTCTCACTACCATTCCTTGGATGTTTCCTAACATAATTATAACAAACTTCAATTCTCGATTTGTTGCTCTGATTCTAATGTAATGTACTCTTGCGGTGCTTTGACCAAATTAATTTGTTTGTCTTCTTTTTTTGTATTGAACGAGATTTTTCTTGGTCTAAAAATTAAATGGGTTAACCCTTTAGGTATCTTTCCCCAATAATAAATTTACCTAGTTTGAACTTTGTCACTTTTTTTCTACTTAACAGTTAATTCTGTGGCAATACGGAACAACGGCCTTAGTCATAAAACACGATTTTACAGGAGAGCAGAAATGGCGACCGTACAAAAAAATGTGTATTATTTTTTGTATCTAATGAGTTCAACTTATCAGTTCAGTGTAATTTTTTTTTCATTAGTAATGTGAATACATGTTGACAATATGGTGTTATCATTATTTTAACATAATAAATTTTAAATAAACTACAAGAACTTAGGCCGTTTTTCTAAACGTAAATTTGAAGTAAAGTATTCGAGAAAATGACTTAAGCCCATGGTGTTATATAAAAATTTTACTTTGTTATTGATTTAAATCATTTTGTCTACTTCCGGGAGATAGGTGCGTACTTAGCTCCACCAAATGGTGCGGATATAACGGCAATTACTTTGTTGCGGGAGTTAATTGCCCGTTTTCACCAACAATTTATTTAAGAATTTCCTAGTAAAGAATTCCTTAGCAGGTATTCCTTAAATTTGATTAGTCAAATTTGACATAATAATTTATTATGTCAATACTATGTCAAATTTGACCAATCAAATTTATAGAATACCTAGCTAAAAAGTTCTTTACTAAGAAATTCTTAAATAAATATTGGTGAAAACAGGCAAATGTCTATTAACTCCCACCGGGAGTTAATGTTGGTTGCTAGGCAACTGAATAAAAATAATTTAAAAATTGGTAACTTGTGATTTCAATAATGGAAAATCAAACAAGTCACATGTTAACTGATCCCAAACAATTATAATTTATTACTCAAAATTTAGATGTTGGTGAATAATAAGATTATGTTTAATTTTACAATTTATTTTTTAATTTTTATAATACAATATAAATAAATATACTATAATATGAAAATATCCACAAACAAAACTAAAGTCATGGCGTTTACAGGAAACGAGCCAACAAGAACAAAAATCGTAGTCAATAATAAGACGATTGGCCTTTTAGGTTTTAGCCTACATTTTTTCTTTTCAGAAACTTGGGATATTTGCTAATATCGACATCATGTTTTATGATAAGGATTGATTTTAGCATCGAATAATATGCTCAAAGCGAAGCACTACAAACCGATTTTAATTCATCACTAAAATAAACCAGTAGCACATTTTCTGTGTAATTCACTATTTTTTTGTCGTTACACCACTTAACAAATTTCGTGTACTGTAGTTCATATTTATGTTTAGATTTTGTCGGTAATGGTTTTTCTGGTTTTTCTGTAATCTTTGCAGCAGCTTGGTCAACATCAAAAAAGTCACCCATTACAAAAAATAATAAAATTGTTTACGTGGTTGTCAGGCAATCGAATAAAAATAATTTCAAAATAAGCAACTTGATTCAGATAATGAAAAAGAAAACAAATCACATGTCAATCAATTTATTTTAATATGACATTTGTATTATTCATTTGTTTATAACAATGTAGCCTTTATTTTTTATCTAAATTTTTTGAATTAGCTGTAACTCGAGAACGACGCTAGATATCGAAAAACTGAGCAAAAAAATTTCCCCCCCCAACCCAACTTACTACTTATTCCCCCAGGGAATTGTCGGTAGGAAGGCATATGCAAAAATTCAGATCGATCGCCCGCAAAAAAATTTACTCTTAGTTTACTCAAGTTTAACATATTTAGCACGGAAGTAGATAAAATAGTATATTAAACTTGGGAGATAACGGTGCATTACCACACTCGTGTTTCAAAAGCCCGAGGGCCGAAGCCCCGAGGGCTTTTAATACCTTCGTGCGGGTAATGCACCTCATATCTCCCGCGTAAATAATATACTATTATTAAGCAATTGTTTTATTAAAAAAGAAACTAACAAACATTAAATTGTATTTTTATATTATAGTCTGTTTTTTTTAAGAAACGAGTAGAAAATTTCTATTCCATATGGTAATAAACGTGAATTTTAACCACTGAAATTGGTTGAAATTAAATTTCAAGCAAGGTTGAACCAAAGTTGAACCCTATTCAAGGTTAAAATTAAATTTCAAGCAATTTAATTGGTTAAAATTGTCGAACCTAAGTGAAATGACCAAAACTGTATAACGCCTAAATTATTACGAAATTAATTAATAGTCCAGTCAAAATAGACAAAAAAAAGTGCAAAGTTTGCAATAATTCGCATCCAGCTGAAAATTGGCATAAACCTTAAATGCACTATTACAAATAAAATATCAAAAGTCCCCACCGATCTCACGTCTGCTAAAAAAGTTATTCAAGGTCAAAGGTCAACAATATCGGTTTTTTACATTTTTCTCGTAAATGATAAGTGTTATCGTAAAAATAGGTTGGACAAAAATTGTAGATCATGAAATTCTCTACATTTATTCTTATACTTATTTTCGTACGAATCGCTATTGCGGATATATCGCGATTTCGAAAATCACTTAATCATTACCAATATTACCATTTTTTCAATCAATAGGACACTGTCTAATAAAACTTCCCAACTTTCGTTGATTCAACGAAAGAAAAATGGGCGTAGCCAAATTTCTACGCAATTTCACCAATTGATCTCAAAATGTGAAAAAATTGACTTAGGCCGTTGTTCCGTATTGCCACAGAATTAGCCACAATTATTAGCCTTTAAATTTATTGCTGTTTAATAAAACATTTTCTGATACAACCTATATGTTTTTTCGTGCTTACGGATCCAGTTCTTTTATATTATTTCTTTTATTGCCTTACCCTTGGACAACATATAGTATTATATGAATAATTTTGACCGATTGCTTTGCAATAATGACGCGACCTATTCGTTGAGCATTGACACTTACGTCAGCAGAAATGGCAAATAATAAATGACATTTGGGAGTCCTCGGTTTGTTTCAGGTCTTTTGAAGCCTCGAGTGATGTTTTACATTTTTTTAACATTTAATTTGTTATTTACAATCCGTCATACAAGAAAGACATTCAGTAAATGATTTAACAAGAAAATAACTTGATAAAGAAGCACTGACGCCTTCCTCCTAGCGCTAGGAAATCATTCTTTTCCATCTGACGTTGACAATTTGTTTTTAGTTTTAAGATCACTTGTTAAAGTTTTATTATTGTGATCTTTAATGGATAAGGAATGGTAATTTCATATTTGTGTGAGGTGTGGTGGAAACGATGAAATGATGATAGATTTGGAAAGGGGTGAGTTAGAATATAACTTCTGTATGTATTTTAATTTGATATCTCTTATGAATGTAAGGGTGGTTCACTATACTGCCAGCTTATATAGGGTGTTTTTTTAGCTGCATGAGAACTTTCAATAGGGATAACAATTGAATCAAGATTGCTATGGAAACAGTTTTTTGACATTTGTGTTTAGCAAGGTTTGGCATTTGATAATGCATAGATTGACCATTGAACAACGCTACCAAATTGGGCTCACAACCAATTGGAAGTGGATCCATTTTTTCACCGTAAAATTTTGTTCAGTGACGAGGCACATTTCTGGTTAAATGGGTATGTGAACAAACAAAATTGCCGTATATGGAGTGAGACCAATCCGGGACATTATCTTGAGACTCCATTGCATCCATTAAAATTGACTGTTTGGTGTGGAATACACGCCAACGGCATCATTGGTCCATATGTCTTTCGAAATGAGGAAGGAGCTACCGTTACGGTGAATGGTGTGAGATATCGACACATGCTCAATACATTTTTGTTTCCAAAACTTCAAGAGCTAAACATTGACAACTTATGGTTCCAACAGGATGGTGCTACGTGCCACACAGCCAACGAAACCATCAATTTATTGAAAGGACAATTTGGTGACAACATTATTTCAAAACGTGGTCCTATCAATTGGCCTCCAAGATCGTGTGATTTGACACCTCCAGATTATTTTCTGTGGGGGTATGTTAAATCCATGGTTTATGCTAACAAACCAACAACTCTAGAAGCATTGGAGGCTAATATTCAGCAAGCCATTTATGAAATAAAGCCAGAAATATTGGAAAAAGTGGTCAAAAATTGGACTGAACGGATGCGCTTCGTAACCATTAGTCGTGGTGGTCACATGCCGGAAGTCATGTTCAAATCATAAATGCCTTTAACTGTACTTTCATAAAAAAAATTATAACAAAAACATTCCGTCAGGTTTTTAATGTTTTATTTCATTTTGAAGTTCTCATGCAGCTAAAAAAACACCCTATACAAGATAACAAAATTATTTTGAGAAAAATTATTTTTATTTTTCTACATGGTCCCCTTTTATCTCGATACATTTCATCCAACGCTTTTCGAGTTTCTTGATATCATCAGTAAAATATGATTTTTCAAAATCTTCAAAATAAGCATTTGCTTCAATGATAATCTTTTCATTTGAGCCAATTTTTCAAATTTTGAAGCAAGTAGAAGTCACAAAGGTGCTAAATCTGGCGAATATGGTGGGTGAGAAAGTAATTCGTAATGTAGTTTATACAATTTAGGCATTGTAGCTACACTTTTGTGAACTGGAGGCATTGTCTTCGTGAAAGAGAACTCTTCTTTTTGGCTAAATATGGTCGTTTTTCTTTGATTTTGTCCATCGGTTGATTCAATAATGATGCATAATCCGGTGATTACCTTTCCTTTTTCAAGATAGCAATATTTCTTGACTATTCCAAAATATAGTGGCTATAACTTTTCTGGTATATAAAACTGTTTGGGCTATCTTTGGCGCACTAGAGACAGTTTCAATTCATTGTTTAGACTTTTGTTTTGTTTCTGGTGTATCCACATTTCATCAGCAGTTATGAATGAAGTTCTTGCTTTTGATCAATAGTCAAGAAACTATCTCACATATTTTCATTCCTCAATCATTTAACACTATTTTGCGGATGTTTTGTTTTGAATCATTTCTGATGTGCTCACTGTTTTCGAAGGTTCACCACCATATTCATTTTCATGTATTTTCGACCAAGTTTAAAATCAGCTATCCAATTTTTTACGGTTGCATACGATGTAGCAGAGTTACCATAATATTTATCAAATTTTCCTTTTGGTTTCCTTAGCGGTTTTCCACCCAAGAAATAATGTTTTATTAACGCACAAAATTCAAAAAGGTGGTTCCAATAAAGTGAGACAAGCAACTACCAAATCGTAATCTCTAACGATTAATACTTATTCTTCTTCTTCAGCCTACCCTAGCCCACTCCTGGACCATAGGCCTCTCCAGTAATGGAGGTTTTGACCATAACTCATCACGCTGGCCAGACGGGTTGGTGAGTAGTCCGCATATCGATTTTTGGATTATATTTAGTTGTTTTACATCATCAGCTTGCTAGGTTAACCTTCAGATATGCCTATAGCCCTGTTTTTTGTTAACGGTGGCTATCCGTCAACTTAGGGGGACCGCCGGCTTAACGTGCCCTCCGAAGCACGGAGACTTGGTCATAAGAAAGTTTGACTCTCCCCAGGTTTGAACCCGGTACTCTGCATTCGCATCCAACTTATTATGAATGACAAAAGTTTCAAATGTACGCCCATTTTTGATTACCTTAAATTGCAAGCTTTTTGTAAAGATTTGCAGAATATTGGTGACAGAGTAGTTTTCAAATGGGTGTTCGAGGTTTAAGCCCAAAGATGACAGCTGTAGAGTCTACTTTTTATTCGTACTGTACAACAATTTCTGATGTTGTTGGACGAGTATTTGTCAGGTTGCGCTACTAATATAATATTTTCTTCATTTTCAATTTTTTCGCACAACTCCAGCGCAAACGTGCGATTTTTGTGTTGAGCGCAAGATTTTAATTCAGGAAGTACCTGCCGACCGTTTGAATAGTTTATACTCTACTTTTAGACTTGGCTGCAGGGCTGGGCAATTCAAATTCAAATACATGTATTTGAAATACGTATTTGAAATACATTTTGTATTTTGTAATTTGTATTTCAAATACATATTTTCAATGTATTTGTATTTTGTATTTCAAGTACCTACCCAAAACAAATGTATTTTGTATTTTCGATTTCAAATACAATTTAAAAAATACTGTACAAAATACTTTAAAATCGATAAGGTTATTGACATTTGAAAAAAATTTCCATTTAATTTTGTTTTATAACGGGTTAACATTTTGATTAAGTTAATTAGCGATTTTATATCAAAAACGCGCATTTAATTGAAATTTAAAGAAATTTAAAGAATTGTAAGTGTTATAATTTATAAATGAAGTCTCGCTTCGACCATAATTTGCAAGATTTCAAAAGATGCGCCTTATGAAACCAATGAAATATTTCTTTCATTCTTTTCAACCAATGAAAGACGTCATTATTAATTAAATTGTAAATCTAAATCGATTTATCAAGATACTTAAAAATAAAACAGACCTGCGCAGAGGCAGTTTAAAACGTGCAAATTTGGCGGAAAATTTTTCAAATTTTTGTTTATATTTAAGAAATATAATTAAATACTCCAATATAATGTATTGCAATGATATTCACCCTTAAATGAATGATCACCCCACAAAGGCCCCTAAAACTAGTGTATTATCGGAGTAGAGTTTTTCTCTTGCTCAGAGTCAGTGGATTCAGTAGACGAAATAAGAGGGCAATTTGTTGTAGAGTTAAGGGATATCAAAAGTTGCACTTAACAACCCCTAATTTATCTACTACAGCTCCACGTTAAGGGATGCCAAAAAGTTATGCCTAATTGAACCCAAAAAAGCCCCACTTACGGCGCCCAACAAACAATTAAAAGAGACGGAATTAAAACGCAGTAATTTATAGCAGACATCAGTTATTTAATGGTAAAAGAAAATATTAAAAATTCGCATCAAATTACTTAAGACAATAATTTTGTCTAAAACCAATGTGTTATTTCATGTGTAATAATTAAAACATCCAAATTGCATTTAAATCCTCGATTTTAGGAACTAAATTTGGATATTTTATTATTGGTGTATTCATGTAAACAATTATAATTATCAAATTTAATAAAGTCCTTTAATTAATCTAAAATCAACACAAATCATTGATTTACAATTTAGATTAATTAAAAATAAAAAATAAATCTTGTACCTTGTTGCACGTTAATAACCTTCCATTAAACTCCGTGTGTTGCTGGATGCATGTGTCGAAACTCCTGCCAGTAATCGCCAGCTGCTTCAACCTGTCTAAAGCTGTGAACGTTCCACACGTCTGCCAGTATTCCAAATACAAACACGTCACCAAATGTGAAGTTGATTTCCGATTCGCCACGTTCACGATACACAATTTCTTTATCAACTACCGGAATTTTCGTAATTTTACGACTCCACTATTCATTTACTTTCGCTTAATCAAGTAAATTAATGCTTTGGATTTTTGCACCAAAGAATCGCAGTTGAGTTCCTTAATTGGGATTTTATCGAGAAATTTACACACTTCCTCAATCGACGTCTCCCCAAGAACTCCACGTGCACTCAGCTTGAGTTTCACCAAAGAACCCCTCTCCGCTTGGAGATCACTTAGGAACTCGCGTGTTCCCTATTTGAGTTTCACCAAGAGACTCCTCTCCGCTTGAGTTTCACCGGGGAACTGCTGTCTTTCTGCTCCTTTTCCAAAATTTGATTTTGTGGTGGGAATCTTGTTGCTGGTAACTAAAATGGTCTTTCTAGCAGGTAACACAACGTTGTTAATTGCTCGCGCACCAAACTGATATTAACACTTTATTTGCAGGAATCTGTTGTTGTTTTTAAATTAAAAAATCACTTACAAGATGTTACAAAAATTCTGTATCTCACAAATAAATTCAAGATTGTGTTTTATGTGTAATAACTCGTTACATGTGATGGTTTTTTTGTTTTTGATGCAAATTTCACTTTCTTGTCAGTCACATCAACTGACTACTAAATTAAATATTAAATAAAATAAAATTACTCTCTTATCTGCTCGCTGTCACTCCCTATTGGTCAAAATACCACAACAGTATTTTAAATACATAATCATGTGTAATAAAGAATTGCTTAACTTGTTTGTAAATACCTCAAAAACATAAAAATCTGAAAATGTAATGTATTTTGTATTTGAAATACTGTATCTTGTATTTGAAATACAGTATTTTGTATTTCAAATACTCGAAACAAATGTATTTTGAATTTCAAATACCCAAAACAAATGTATTTTGTAATTTGTATTTCAAATACATATTTTCATGTATTTTGCCCACCCCTGCTTGGCTGTTTTTTTCTGAACTTGTTTTTATTCCAAGCTTGGAGCCGTACATCTGATAAGGGATTTGTTTGTCATCCTTTTTAGTTTGATTGCCGAGGTATTTGCTTTTTAGGTTCTAAAATTTTATGCTCAAATTCGATTTTCAGATTTCTGGGGTAGAATTTTTATATGAGTTATTATGGTTGCTACCACTATCTTATCAATGAAAATCGATGATGCAAGTTTTATCGCCATTCTAGTCTAGTACATTATATCTTGCCTTATCTTATCCGTTTGATATATCTGATCCATCTAACCAAGTTTATTCATAATATTATTTGCAATTGAGTTACCTAATATATACTATCGACTCTATCGGCAGTCAAGTGATATTTGATCATAAGTTTGTATTGATCATGAGGTTGGAATGCCCATCCAGTTTTACTGTGCCAATTATTATGTAGGCTACTTTGTTACGCAGTGGAAATGGTATTGTTCAAGTGCCTTCTCCCAAGGTCCACTATCTGCGGTCTTCTTTTGGTCTAATAATCGTCCCACCACACTAAGGGTCTGGTGCTCTAATTTTCATCAAAACATGTTTTTTGTTCTATTCATTCAAGCTAGCGCCTTATGTATTCTAGATAACTTTTCGGCATGTTTTGAGAACTTACGAAATTCCAGCTCTCCTGCTTCTTGGCCTTATTCAGACCGAAAGGTTCCGATACAGCAAAAGTTAAGTTTTCCAAAATTAAATCAACACCAAACAGGTTGAACGCGTATCGACAGAAACAAACATTGCACCGAGATCTTGAGCTGGACCAATGGTGATCAATATAGTATATAGTCGTGGAAATTTTCAAGCGAGCCAGATTGAAGTGAAACTCTAATGAATCAGTTGAATGAACTTGGATTCGGAACTTCTAAAAGTATAACCAAAAATCGAAGTTGTTAAATTAGTTGTTTGAAAATTCAATAGCACAAGTAAGCCTATTTTTCAAGCCCAATCGGATGGCGCCGTAGAAATTAAGGCACTAAAACACTGTAAAAATAAAAATAAATTTTATTTGTTTCTTTTTCATTTTCTTAAAGATACATTTGTTAAGAATGCTCTCACCAAATTTTGTAAAGAAATTCGTAAAATTGACGGAGATACAACATTTTATGTGAAATGCTATGTATTGTGGTGGTATTTTGACTATTAGAGGGTGTAAGCAAGCAAATAAAGGTAGTGATTTAATTTTGTTTAATTTTTAAGTCAATAATCAGTTAATTTGGCTGATATAAAAACTTTTGCATCAAATTAACAACAAACCACCACATGTAACAATTTACACATAAAACAATACAAATTTGAAGTTAATTATGTAATACAAATATTTTGCAACAACCTGTGTATGATTTTTAATTTTTAAAACAACCGCAGTTTTCTATAAAAGTGTAAAATGAAAATAAAAATTAGTGCGCACACGATTAACAGCTTTATGGTACCTGGAAATAAGTGCGATTTTGGTAAACAGAAATATCGATTCCCACCTTAAAATCCAAATTTCGAAAACTGGGAGAGGGACAGAAAGGCCAGCGAGTGAGAATGAAGCCAGTCTCTTGGTGAAACTCAAAGAGGGAACACGCGAGTTCCTAAGTGACCTCCAAGCGGAGAGGAGTTCTTTCGTGATCCTGAAAGAAGGAAGAACTCGCGAGACTTCTTGTTGATCTAAAGATCAGGGAAGTGTAACTGCGTGAATTCACTAAAAGGTGAATAATTAGCGGAAATCAAATCTTCGCGTAATTGCTAATTACGATTTATAAAAAGTGTGCGATTGTGTATTTCTGACGAATTAAGTTGTTGGAGATTGACTTCAAAGTTGGAACATTGGATGAAGTTTGGGACATCTGGCGTTCTCAAGACAAAAGAACAGGTGATGATTGGTGTCGACTCAACTTACAGTGGCACAAGTGAAATCTACGAAGTTTACCATTTGTAAGGTAGAAAATTATTATTTAAATTTTAGTAAATTCAAATTGGAACGGCGATTTGTGTCGTTGATGAATTTCCTAAAAAACTTTGTTTTATTGATAATTATTTCCACACGATACATGAATAACCAGACATCCAAGTTTAGCTTCTGAATTTGACAAATTAAATGTCGCTTGGATCTCTGAATTATTGCACCATACACATTTGGTTAAGACAAGTTTATTGTCCATTGAAATTTGATGCAAATTTGTTTATGATTAATTTTACTTTCAAATAATAAATTATGCTTGTTACGAATTTACACCCTTTTATTTCGTTCGTCGAACCTATCAGCTCTGAGGAAGAGAAAAACCCATCTCCGGCGTAACGTTAGTTTTTGGGGCCTTTTTTGGGGTGACTATTCATTTAAGGGTGAATATCATTGCAGTATGTTGAATTATCCTGCAGCAAAACTTTGAACGCGTTTTTATCGAAACTACATTTATCAACCTGGTTGACAACATATTTAGAAAACTATTCATCCGATTTGCAATTACCAAAAAATGAAATGTTTGTAAATCAAGTCTCTATGGCACCACGTAGGGATTTTTTGATAAAGGGCCCCCTTCTATTTCTTTTTTTTTTCATAAAAGATGAAAATTTTCTGTAAAAATGGGAAATAAAATTCGCTGGTCCGCCATTTTTTTTCTTTTCTAGATATCGAAATTCCGCTACGTGAGGATATAAACCTATGTCTAGTTTATAAATATATTTTTTTGGTATTTTTTGGATGAACCGTATGGCTTAATTGCTGTCAACCACTAAGCAGCAGAGTGTAATTTGGAAGCGGTGTACACCGTAAACTATTCTGAAGATTGAAATCAAAAAATTTGTGTAGTGTCTTCTATATGTATATAATGAATATTAGTATCTATAAATAAAAAACCATTCATCGCTGGCTCGAAAAAAATTATTAAAAATACACCCTCATACCGCTCGCGCACAGTGTTTTAGTGCCTTAATCGTATGAAAGATGAAGCATGCGTCAACAATAATATTTCCAAATGCTTAAAAAAATTGGAATAAATGCTATATACGGTCATAATCTGCCACTGGGAGTAGCATTAATTTTTGGTTCGATACAAGTGTATTGAAAATGAAGGTGGTCATTTTCAACATTTACTTAAATAATGTAATAGTTTAAAATTAATTAATTAAATAATTTAAAAAAAAAAATAAAAAATATAGTGAATTTAATTTTTATTTTGTAGCTGCCTTGTTTATTATTTTCTGATTTTCTGTGAAATGGATTGGTTTCTCAAAAATTTTTACTAGACAAAAGTTGTAGTCCGTTAAATTTCCTATCCGGAATGGGCCATCAGATTTTTTGTAAAATTTTTCGTTTAAAAGATACAGGGTTTTGAAGAAAAAAAAAAAAAAGAAAGCTCAAATTTTTCGACATTTTTTAACTTACTGTAATTCATAACTCGAGAGCCGTTAATTTTAGACAATAAAAGGTTTGAATCTAGTTTGTAGATTATTTTACGCTCTTTAAAAAAGCACTGAACCATTTTTACTGATAAATCAATATTTTCGGGGCTATGGCCACGTGAAGGTGGAAATTAAAAAAAATGCTTCAAAGAGGCCTAATTCTTGAGGGTTTGAATATAAAAAAAATTTGTTGTTAAATATTGTTCTTAGAAAAGTGTCCACTATCACCACCTAAGTTATGTAAAGTGAGTGCGGGGACACCCTGTATATCAGGAAAAGTATAAAAATTGTAAACTAATTCACTATCACTACTGGGGAACTACAATGAAGCACCGGTGATGGTAAAATTTCTTTAATTGGCAAGTAAAAATAATTGAGAGATGTAGCACAATTCCGGCAATTCCAATTGTATACTTTGCAAAAAATAATTTACTAGAAGGTGTTAAAAGTGTTCCCACCGATAAAAAAACAAGTACAACCACAATGTAACCTCTAATGAATACCCAAAATTGAATGTAAAAGCCCAAAATGACACGTGGGAATTGGAAAAAATAAAAGTACTAACTTTGAGCTCTCGTAAGTTTACAAACGTAATGGTGACAATAGTTCCTTTCTAATCGAAGGTTTCCAAGACGTACGGTTTTGAATGGTAAACTTGTTTCAAGTTAACAGATGACACTTGGCTGCTATTAACGTGAACAGAACAGGGTTCTGTGGTTCCCTGAGATAGATAACCCTGAGATAGCTGTTGTTGGTGACTCCAAGCAAAACTGGACCATCCAGATATTGGAAAATTTCCCCCAAGTGATTCGTCTTCCAACAGACAATAGAAGTTTGTAGCTTAGAATCTGGTTGTTAACACAACAACAACAACAACAACCAATGACAGCTAATCGAGGAAGATCGGCAACGATCGTCAGATTTGGGGATCCTCCTTATCTTTACTTACCAGGTGTTCCACAGGAGCCAATAAACTACTTGTCTACTATCTTGCCCAATAATTACAGTTTTTCAAAAAACTTAAAAATAATTAGAGAAATATACTGCTGGTGTTACTGAATTTATATGGTAAATTATGCAAAATTGATGGTATTGTTTGGAAAATTGGTATTATTAGAAATAACATTAAACAATAATTCAAATAGTTTAGTGTTGTCGTTGAACTACCTATAAACACCTACATATTTATGGACTTTACTTTTATTATTTTTAATAGTTTTTCTTGTTACTATATAAAGTTACAACTATTAAAACTGCACAACCATTATAATGTATATAGAAAAGTGTATTAGGTCGATTACTGTTCATAAAGTTTCACAATAAAATTAGACTGATTGATTTACTATGGTAAAACTTTCAGACTAAGTTTAGTACAGATTAATGTTCATTTAATTTAGATGCTTTATATAAATTATATAATATTGCGAAACGGAATATACGATACACATTTTATTATTCCATTTTATATAATATAAGTAATAAAAACAGTTTTAATGTACCATAATTTAAAAATTTTACGTTTCCGTTCTGGTATAGGTGACAAATTATAAACTGCATTTAAAAAGTTGTTCGGCTTGTGAAATTACTATCAAGAAAATTATTATCAGTTGTGTGTAGTAGAATAATCCTTTTACAAATTAATGGTTGTACGAACGATATTAATTTTACCATAATAATGTGGGGGACTCAGCGTTACAATACCTCCCATGAAATTTGAATAGATTTGTGAAAAGTTCCCCCAAGCTAAATGATGCAAAAGGCCTTTTGACCTTCTTCCTTATCTTTAAATAAAACACTTCTTATCTTTAAAAATTAAATTAAATAAAGTAATAAATTATATTGTTCGAACACGCCTTTATAAAAGTACTCATTTAATTATGGTACTGGTACCTACTGGTTCAATGAAATTATTAACCATCGTTGTCAATTAAAACTAGGATTATTTAAAATTGTTTAGAAAGTGACCTTTTTATTTTGCGATTCCAAAAGTAAATAAAGCTCATAGTTATGAATAGCTTAATTTATAACGAGGCCTTCACATCAAAGCAATAAATGCTTAAACTTCATTTTTAAATTTTCACCCAATAATTAAATGGAATGCAATTACCTATTTCTTACAAATTAAATTTGCAACCAAAAGAGGTAAATAACTCGAGGCAAAACATAATGAAAAGTGAATTGAATACCTACGTAAGAAAATGTTCTCGGCGGTCCATTTCAAAACAAATAAAGAAAGCAAAATTACATTAGCAAAAACACTTCCCTTTGCTATCACGAGATTCACCTCCTTTCACAATGCAAAATACGTCATAGGTAATTTATTTATTATGTAAAAGCTTTTAATTTGTATACAATTTTTTATTTTATATTTATGGCGCCTTTTTATATAAAATTTGCATTTTTATGTAAAAACTGCACCACCCTTTTTTTTTAGTATAAAAACCATCACGAGGGATTACGTAAGAGACCAATCAACCTACATTATTTTGATCGACACTTTCCAACTACGCAAATTTAAGAAAATTTTTGTACGTTTATTGGTTACAAGTTCAGTTTAATTAATTATCAAATTATAATACCCAATTCAAATGGGTATATTTGGGGGGCTTTCTTGAACGTTACTCTCTCCACGTGAGATCGCAGTCGGTACCTTCAAGTGTTCCAAGTTTGCTTGCCATACTAACCTGCATCGGGTGTGCGAGTGAGTGTTGTCTGTTGTGGAAGTGCTGTTATCTTTGTGCCATAGGACTACTATATTATAGACGAGTACAATGACCACGCTTAGGTAAAGAGCTTTTTAGATTAATAAAAAATTTTATGTTTAAAATTAGAATAATTTATAAATTAAAATATATTCAAAATTATTTCATCTATAATTTGATGTAGCTTACCCACACAATTTTTTTTACGATTTTTCGTGTGTTATATTGAATTTTATATTGAGATTTAAAAAAAATTAAGATAGTTACATTTAAAAGTTAAAAATTTTTTTTTAAATTTGATTAGTTAAGTTAAAAAAAATTGATTAATATTTTTACTTTTAAAAGAAAGTAAAAGAGACTTTAATTAAATCAAAATATTAAAAAATAATTCATATCGATAATTAATAGGGTCAGTTTAATTAAAAGTAACGGTTAATTAGAAACGAATTACTAAATTGATAGAAAAAATATATACAAATTAAACTTTTTTTGGTTGTTCTATAAATAAGTTTATGAAACGACAAGTTTAGATTTCAATTAATGTTTTTAAAAAATAATAGAAATTTCAGTAAAATATTATCTTAAAATTTTAATTGGCTAAAAGTTAAGAAAAATAACGAAAAATATTCAAATTTTCGTATCGTTCAAATATCGTGCTTCTGGTTTACCTTTAATTGAATTAACTACTAATAACAATATAATGCAGAATTGGATCCAACCTTAATCTAAATACATTTTTATTAATTTTTTAAAGCGGTTGATGTTTTCAAAACCTAAAAATTATTACGCAACTAAACTATAATATCGGTATAATAAGGTCATGATTAATTTATAAATTCCAAACTAATAACGCGCAAAATTTCATTGCACAATATCGGTGTGTTTTCTTCAACCTGTAGGTATGAAACATTTTAATTGGCTTTATTAGTTTTTTTTACCCTAAGTTACAAAATTTAAATTGCTTGGTTGTTTACTGCAAATACTGAGGAATAATCACCATTTATAAAATTTTTGTGTCAAACTGGATAGGAAAGTTGTTTAAAAAAGAGATTCTTTTGTATAACAATATAATATTCATTTAGTTTTATTGGTTACGACTTTGATTGTAAAATTTAATTTTAACTTGTAAAGATTAACATTCCGTTTACTATTCTACAATTGGGAGAAACCCGCGAAATTGAATGTATTACAAGTGGTAACTGTTACTTATAACGTGGAATACTCACCACGACAGAAATAATTTTCAAGGAAGTCCACACCTGTGCTGTAATCATACAGAAGTAAACAGTTTTTTATAAAAAAAATGTTAGTCTGTTTCCTCAATAAAAAAAGCCACAATTTTTATTAAGGTCAGGTTCGATGGTTATTAATTTTTTTACAGACTGCTTGGCTTTATTTAACCGTATCACAAATATTAGTCGATTTTAATTGCGAGACATAATTTTAGAACCTATTTTTGCAATTTTATATTAGAATTTTGTAAAGGTAGATTTCGGTTCAAATTGATGATGAATTTTTAAATGATTTTTTATTTTAGTTTAGTACATCTAGGAATTAATTAAAATAAAAAACCAATAAAAATTAATAATCTAAAAATATTTAAATGGAATAATATAAATAATATCAAATGAACAAAAATGAAAGTAAGAAACTAAAAGTTTGCACAAATCGGTCGATTATTATTAATAAGTAACGATAGAAAACTGCATTCAAAGAAAATTATCATAAATGCATAATTTTTATAGTGTATGTAGATTAGATGAATTTGAAAGCAAAATTTTATATCAATATTTTGAAAATACTTTTAAAAGAAACCCATAAATGTTTTTGTTGAATATCTTAATCCGTATTTAGCTTTCTATTGATAACTTTAATCCGATTATGTTTAACTGATGAGTTCAAAATAATGAACATACGTATTAAGCTTGTGTTCCAATTTTCTTTCCTTATATCTCAAATTTTCTCTTTTTGTTTAAGGTGTCATATCAATTAATAGTTGAGGTAGGATAGCTTTCACGATAGATAAAAAATTGTTTTTGTGGCATCCATTACTATGTTACAAAGGTTTAAAATACTTCAAATACCTAATACGATATACCTCGTTTCCAATATTATTTTCAAAATTTATTAACTATCAGTCAACTGGAAGTTAAAATTAATAGTAATATTGACATTCTAGAATGGTATAATTATTTTTCATCTTTCTAGATTTGATTTCTTGCTTATAATAATATTGGTGCTGTGTCAGATGCTAGGGTTGGTTATAAGTCTTCTGATACAAACAAACCATTCATTCGAATGGTATATTGAGGGTTATCAATATAAAATCATGCTTAAAATATAGCCATTATTTCTCTAAGCGATAGGAAATTAAAAATTGAATCCTCTTAAAATGTTAAGTCTCGGGACAGCTGCTTCTCCCTTCGCCCCACTAGCAGGACCTGTTACTGCATACAAAAAGATGCTTAATTATACGAATACACCGCAAAATGGTTTTGCCTATGTGATACTATAAATATAATGAAAATTATTATTGTAATATACCACACTTGGAAGTTTTTGTTATTATTTAATACTTCTAATTCTCATTTTAACCTATTTAAATATTATGAATGTCTTACGTTAAGCGCCATTAATTATGCTGTGATGCCCCTTACCGGGGAGTTTACTTCTTTTTTCATAACAATTCTCCTTATTTGAAAATTTTAAAATAAGGTTTGTTTTCTAATTTATTTTAATTAAGTAATTGATTAGAATTATTTGATTTATTATTAAATTTAATTGATCTTTATTTTATTAATTAAATATTTTAGTTTCAATGTTTATTTAACTAATACCTTGTAATTGGCTACTTGCTTCTTGACAGATTTACATTGTAACGTTTCATTTTAAATAATAAAATTATAATGTTATTTATTTTATTATGAAGTTTCACCCCTCTGCCCTCCCCTTACTTAATTATTATTATAAATTTTATTTCCTTATTATACTTGGTTTTTCTTCATTATTCCTTTTACCGAATAAAATTTTAATTTCTTTGAATATTAGCTTTCGCTAATTAACGCCTAAATGTACCTCTTAATAACTTAATATTATATCAAAGTAATAGTTAAAGGTTGTGCAAAATATCTTCAATAAAATCCGTAAACTTTTCAAAAATATAATTTTTAAGAATTTTCTCTTAATTTTACAGATTTGCCTTATAATTAAATTATTATTAATTTATTTTTTAATTTATCATTTTTGTTTGTTTGAAGTAAAGTGAATATCCATCCTCTAGTGTAGCGGTCGGAAACTCTTTAGGCATTGCGAACCACTGAATTCGTAATTTAAATTTCGCGGACTACTAACTTTTTAATTGTTCTCTTTGATTACTACATATTTTATTTTCTTAAGGGATCTTTTTTAAACCATATTTCATAATTAACACGTTGCCTGCCAAGCTTAAAAATTAACTATTGTTCTTACCGTTAGAGTGAGTTAAATTTAATGCAAGTGGCGGCTAACGTAGTAAATGAATCTCTCGCTTACATTGGCTCTGAGCAACACGCTCGGAACATAATTTTATGTATACTAATTTAATAATACAGCTTAAGAACTAACACTGCCAAGGAAACGACGCAGATGTTGTAAATAATAAGCCTTAAGGTTTAACCTAAGTTGAAGAAGAAGAAGAAGAAGCTTAAAAACACAATTTAATTTTTAATTAAAAATTGTATTAAATGAGCTCTGTAAATTTAAATGATGTCAAAATTTCTTCGCCGACCACTAAAATTACATCACGGACCATCGATTGCCGACCCCTGTCTATTGGTCACATACAAAAAATAATTGAATCTCATTGTATTGTTGGGACAAAGTTAGCCGTAAGGGCTAAATTTACCCGTGCTGACGGATTTACTTAAAATGAAGGTTGAGAAAACTTTTTTAACTGATAAATAATGTAGTTTTAAATATTAGTACTTTATGCTGCACCTAAATTAATTTCAATTTAACTTTTTTAATTGTTGATACTTCAAATTCTTTTCCTTAATAACTTAATACTTAATTATTTCATTCATTCTTGAAGCTTCTTCTTTATTTATCTTGTTATTATAATTCTTCCCAACTGATTTTCTTCTATCTTTCGCCCTGAGTATGTAAATAATATATCGAGATGCATCCCAAACTTAATTATTGCTTCGACCCTTAATGGGTTTATGGACCTACTGACCATCGCCCACATTTACATATTTGTCCAATTAGTAAGGGTTTAACCCACCCTAGGAAATAGAGAAAGTATTTTATAAAGAATGTGATGTCACTAACAAGAGGACATCACAGTGACTACATTGCCAATCGAGATCCCAATTATTTTGGTGATTCTAGGAGCTAAAAAACCACTTTCTCGGCGTTTAGTCCATTGCTCCTTACCTTTCTAGTTTTTGAGTTATGAATTATTGAAAATAGACATGTTTTTCTATAGGTTAACATATATGGGAGTTGTAATACGTAGTTCCTGAGTTCAATCCCAGTACCGGCTGACTTTTTTTGTGGAAAATTAGGTAATTTATTATCGGAATTAACAAATTAACGATCTACGAATTACCATTCCAAATACTTAGACTTTCTTGTAAGATTAGCCAATAGTAATAGTAGTCACAATGGTATTTTTAAAAATTCATAACTTAAAAAATAAAGGGCAATCGACTAAACGCCGAGGAAGCGATACATAGTTTAGCTTCCTAGAATCACCAAAAAAATTGGGATCTCGATTGGCGATGTACTCACTGTGATGTCACCTTGTAAGTGTATTATCTAGATTATTTTACTCAAAAAAGTCTTTCCTAGGAACCGAAAGATATGAAGGGTGGAAGGGGGGGGGGATAGGGTATGGAATAGCCTCCAGCTGTAAGGAATAATGAGGTGCTATAGCTTCCTCTAGCTCTCGAGATTAGCTACCCCACTGTCGATTTCCTGCTTCTTTCTGTGCACTTACACTTATTAATATTTGCGGAGATATTCAGCACTTCTAACTGGAAACCATGAAGGCTTTTTCTTTGGGTTCATACCTTTACGTGCTTTTCACTATCAAATTAATTAACATACAAATCTATCACATAAATTTACTTAAAACTTAAAATACTTAAAACTTCTTACTTCCTCGTAAATATTTTCACCAATCTTCACGTTTTGGATTACATTGCTGACTATATTCCATATCTCGTATATTAATCTTATTTTTATTTTCAATCCAATTTAGTTTACTTGGTATTCTATAGGCATACTTTTCAATACCTTGAATTGAAATTGAAAAATATTTAAACATAGCTACAAAACTCATTCAAGTATTTTGAATTATTTTGTATTTTAATAATAATAACATCAAAAATTAAATATTAAAGACAAAAAAACTAATGCAGGTTTAGTTATTTAAGGGCCGGTTCCACCATCTCTGATTAAATTGTTGGTTAACTAATCACGGTTAGAAATATTTAATCACGGTTAGGAATATATAACCGTGATTAATTTCAAAAGCGTTCCACCGGGTAATTTCTTTCTATGATTAGTTAACCGTTTGAAGTTCGGATATCTTCGCTAAAAACTTCTAAAAGCTGTTCTGGTTGGCTGATTGATAGTCACGTGAAAGTTGTAGTAGTAGTGATTCTACCCTACTACTTTAAAATTAAAGGACACATATTTTCATAATATTTTTTTTAATGTTTATTTAAAGCTGGTTCACAATATCTGATTTTTCATCTGACTTGTCATATGACTTGTCATATGATAAATATTTTTACGTTCACTCTATCTGATTTTTGCTTTATAGAAGTCATAGCTAAATAATAAGCTCGGTCGTAGCAAAATTTGAGACGGTCGGAGCATAGTGGTCGAATAAGTTGACTATAAACACTAAATGCCCGGTTCGAATCCGGGTGAAGTAAAACTTTATTCTGGCCGTCTCTCTGGTCCTCCAGGTTGGGGGTTCTACGTCGGGCTTGCTCCTCGTCTAGGTAAAAAATGTAAAATGCTAACAAACCAAACACCAATTCGCAAGATTGGTAATTGGGCTCGGATAACATTGTAATGCGTTTCAAAACCGATTATATCACACAGCAAAATAATAAGTGATTTTCAGAATAGGACGGTGTCTATTTTGCTATGACTTCTTGAACGACTTTTTTTACAAAATTTCAAAAACTAAATTTTTATAACAAATAATTATTTATTGAAATAATCACAAAAACTGAAATATATTTGAACAAAAATTTATCGAACATTTTAGACAAATTTTCTTAAAATTTTTAAAAATTTTGTCAACATAATTTTTCGTCAAAAATGATTATTTCTTAAAAAATTATTGGATAAAAAGAAGAAATAGACACCGTTGACAGAATAATTTCTATTAGATATAAAATTCAATTTTAGTTCAAGTTGAAAGAAAGAGATAGTTGCTCGATTGAAATAAAAGCGCATGCTCCTATCAGTTAACCGTGATTAGTTCGACCCAAATGGTCAACATCGACCGGTTAGTTTGAGGGTTGATTAAGCTCCTTTAATCATGGTTAAAAAGTTGGTGGAACAGCCTCTTCTATTTAATCGTGATTAACTCGAACTAACCGTGATTAACTCCAACTAACCGTGATTAAACTATTTAACCAGAGATGGTGGAACCGGCCCTAAGTACCTATAATTATTGTTATACCTACTTGTGAAAACTGTGCACCTCAATAAAATGTCAATTTTTTTTGACATTTTATATGATAATGAAAATCAATGCTATTTTCAAACTTTCACATTTCCTTAATTACTTATATGAATCAGCTGAATTAAATATTATTTACATATTATTTTATTTTATTATTCAAATTTCCGCAAACATTTCCTAGATGAGGCAAATCAATATTAAAATTAATCTACAATAGTGTGGTCGATATAGTGCAACTGAACAGTAAACATACATAATATTATCAAAATATTTTATAAAAAATTATGATATATTCAATAATTAATATTTCTCATGAACCTATTATTAGCTGTCATTATTCAATTAAATTGCTTCATTGTCAAAAGTAAAGAATAAAATTTTTCGTGTTAAAATAATCACCTAACGACATTATTTTTTTAAATGCTAATTATCTTAAATTTTCAAGTCGGGTAATTTGAGAATTTTTGACTCGGTGGTAAACTTTCTATTTTCATTGATATTTTTCAACTTCCTGGTGTATCTTTTTACTACATAAATTATAGATTACCAAATTTAATTGAAAAAACTTTCTTTTGCAATTTGTAAAACACTTTCATAAAGAAAATTTGTATTTGGATTTAAAATAAGTAGTATGTACTTACTTATCTAATAAAGTGTAAAGTTTGTTATTTATTATTAATATTAAATAAGTACAGAATAATGTGCTATACTGTGTACATTTGTTTATTATGCACTATGGTTGGTAATTAGAATAACTTTTTAAATTAAGTTAGCTATATTAATATTCCTATTTATTAAACATCAATTTCATAACTGAGTACCTAATCATTGCAGGACTAATGAAAATTAATTAAATCACTGCCATACCTCCACTTACAAATTAAATATTCCCTTCATTATTATTATTATTGAATCAATTTTACAGTTAAATGAGGTTAGTTTATTTCATACTACAACAAATTAATCAAATATTATTCAAACAAACAATGGAAATTACAGCACGTTCTGTTGGTACAGTTAAGCTTTAAATAATACTTTTCTGTCGAAAATCGTAAACAAATTATTCTAAAATAATCATAAAAAAATTCAAATGATGTAAGAGGTTGTAACAATTCAGAGGCTGCAATCGTTTTTGCCACAGATTTATTTCTTCTTTTGAGGAACAGTAATAATAATTTCATTCTTATGCAAATTAATGTTCTTGAAGATGAATAATTTATCTTACTATTTTAAAATTCTAAAATAAAATCGTGAGTCTTATAAATAAATAAATCACGTTTTTTGTTACTTTCGATACATTAACTAAACATTGAGAGTGTTTAAAATTCAGTGATCGCAATCGAAATCGTGATTTGGTACACTTCATCTTCATTTAAATTTTATTCCAAAGTAAAAGTTTATTGAAAAATTTTAATGTACGAATATGTAAGGAACTGGAACACAGTAGCGTTATAAAAATGCCTAAGCAACAATAACAATAAAAATTATTGTTAACTGTTTACTATACGTAAAAGGGTGACCCCAAAAATATAAAGCGAAAATATCTCGATAGAAATTTTTTTTATATTTAAAGCAAAATTTAATATTTTCCGCATTTAAATAATAGACCTACAAAGAGAAGGACACTTTCAAAATCCATAAAAGGTGTCCTTCATTGGGGGACAAATGGAATCATGCGTTGTGGAAGATTTTATGATTCCTTATGCTGCACTAACGAAGATTATTATGCTGTGAAATTACCTCGGAAACATACATTCCTAATATCTTATTTTAGATCTAATGAACTTTAATTTTTTGCGAGTTAACAGGCGAAATACAACAATTTCATGCTCAGTGGTCTGCAGTAGGAGTGAATTACACGTGTAATCCTATACCCACAAGCATTAGAAAAAAACAGCAAGCAATTACTTTCTCTCAAAACTGCATTTAATTGTTTTTATCATATAAAATAACAGTGCTTCCGTAAATTATTTATCTCGGTTCTCGGTAAACCTACACTTGTGGATTAGAAATCCAATAATATTGTTTGGATTTTAACCCAAGATCAATTTGACGATTATCTGTCAGAGCAACGCGAAGAGAAGGACTACGGTTGATGGTAAAATAATTGTAAATCGCACACAAATATGTGTTTTTATCGAATGGCTTAGGTTTTATCGATTCATGATTTGATTTGCCTATTTAATGTGACAAATGAAGCGTAGCAGAATAAACATAACCTTCAATTTAATGCATTGTTTAGCGTGAAATTCTATTTAATGCGAATTTTTGCAGTAGTTAAGGGTTAAGGGATTCAGTTTGTTATATTTAGTATAATAATAACTCCAAGATATAGATGATGAGCTAGAGTTACGTTTGTGAAACAAGAAAAGGCGGAGCTAATGTGAAGTAACGAAAATTCGTAATTGTGTTTATGTTGGTGTCAATTGGTAGAATTGGTGCACGGTCTCTACTGCGCCGGATTTTGGCTACGCCTTTTTTTCTTTCCTTAATTTTACTATACCACATTCGACATACTTCATTGTTAGGGAATGATATTTTATTGCGTGATAATAATATAATGATAATTATAAATATATTAAAGAAAATTAAGTGTTCTAAGATGTTTTCAAAATGAAATAGTTTTCAAAATTCATAATTAGTGCAGTCATATTATGAATGATAAAAATCGTAACAGCAATAATTGAACAGTCAAGTTCTCAAAAGCATGTTAATTTTATTCAATTTTAAATAATTTTACAATTTTGTTTAAAATGTACTAACGTAAATCACTTAATACTTTTATCTTCAATTTACAAATGTCCACTTGTTACTAAATCACACTATATAATTTATTAAGAGATTAAAATTTGTAATGGCGACTTAAGTACATTACTGTTGTTTATTTAATGGTAATTGCCTTAATTTATGAAATTGAAACTTTTATCAAGTCCATTGTTTTACTCTCTTTTAACAACGGAAATTACATTGTAATTATATTGTACTATATTATTAATTTGATTTAAGAAAGATTGTTAGTGATGAATTACTTAAACAGACATGTGAAAAATCTTCCAAGTATAATAATCAAAATTAAAATATATTATAACAGGTATTACATCAGGTATGTGAGTAGACCAATTAAAAAAAATTATGTAAATAATGAAAGACTTTCAATGTGAATCCTCAATACTAACTTTGAACAAGGTCAGGAGTTTATTGAGAAGATCAAAGTTTTAAACTGTCTGCTCTTTCGGTAAATGCGACTTTCAAAGCTTGATACGCATATAATAATTCGACTAGTACATTGAGACTGCATTATAATGTTTATGCCTTCCGTCGTAAGAAACTTCCAAAATTTAGAAATTTATTGTTTTTAATGTTTGATTTGGCAAAATATACTAAACAAACTTTAGTAATTGAATTTCGTGGTGGCGTGTGACTGGAAATTATATTATAATAATAAGGAAATTACCGTTTTAATACTTGGATGATACAAAACAGCTAATTTGCATCCATGCGGTTACAAAATAATTTCTCAGCGCATTACTTTCTTTTTGTATTTTTTAATACGATTACGAAAACATTTAACCTCAAAAAATACATAATATTCATGGTTTATTTTACTTTCCCTGCAAATTTTGCTTGAATTTGTCTCACAGCTACAAATTTGTATTTTAACCAATCCATATCCGTAGATATTTTAGTAGGTAGTACTGCTCTATTTTATAAATATTTAGCCACTTTAAAAAATTTTTGGTTGTTCTCACACTTTCCCTATTTCTCTACCTCTTCCATAAAAATTGACTTTAGAGGTTTGCATTTTTTAAAGTAAACAATTAAAATTCCTTCTAGTGTTATATAAAAAGCTGTTGAAAATTATACATAATTTTGAACATAAATCCTTTTAAGAAAAGTACGGATATTATTACAGTAATTTGCAGCAAATTACATTTAGAGATGTTTCCAAACTGTGCAATTTATTTTAACTCCAATGGTAGTTTTAATTCATGGTTTTGAAAGATATCATTCAATCTAAACATACAGTGGGTAGATACATTCTTACTTGTGTTTAGTGCATTCAACGCTAAGTTGGTACAAATTGGATAGTGCATGTAAGTCTATTTCAAGTAATCAATTATTGGGCAAGACGTAACCATTTTAATCGGAGATTGCAATCTCAAATATTTTCATGTTATATGCAAGGTTACTGTTACATAATGGAATGCTATTGGTTATTCAATAAAAGAAAAATAGATCCTGCTACCATAAGCTACCATAAAAATACTCAACTTTTACGTTTAGGTTATATTCTTCCAATAGCAATTCATTCGAAACTTACCATACAGTGCATCACTCTTTGAATACAGAAGGCGTCAATAGTCAGCCCATCAACTAATAGTCCAAAAGTGGAGAATAATATCATAATATTTTGAAAATATTTTATTCAAATAAAATCTGTCCTTGTAAGTTAATGCTAAACAGTATTTTTATTTAATGTACTTTATCAGGTTAATGCCTGCAGTACGATTCTTAATTTTTGTGAAGATAAACAATGCCTTGAAATGCATAGTTTTTATTTAATGACGTTACAACAGTACCTAATATTAAAATAATAACATAATGATGATAAGCAAATGATTGAGTAAGCCTGATTGTAAAAATTGGTTACGAGGTCTAGTTATCAAAAAAAAAAAAAAAATCCAAAGTATACAAAGTATACAAAACAAACTGTGAAACATGGGAGGAGGCAATAAAATGGTGTGGGTACGGTATTCTGGATATGGTATGAGCCCGTAAATTAAAAGGGAAGTAAAATATATTGAAAGATTATATGCTACTATATTTCGTGTGCTAAATGGGATCTTTAACGGATTGGTTAAAATATAATACAATCTATTTATTTAAAATTTTTAACATACAATTCCAAATATATTTCTCCATTATTGGACTGAGTGTACCTTAGATAGTTAAGCACTAGGTTAAAACGTGAAGAGACCCAAATCTGTATGCACATCAATTAATTTGAATTACTGTGTTAGACAATCAGATAATTTACATTTTCCATTCATGAATTGTGCCTTATTCGGAATTTGTACAGAAGAGACTTTACTTTTAAGAACCTGTTAACAAACTACATAAATGATGTTTAATAAAATGAATTAATAATTAATTTCCCATCTTAAGAATTTGATGGTAAAATAGCGAAAGCTTATACTTTCACTTCAAAGGCCGATAAACTTGGTTTAACTCATCCCATGTAAAATATTGTAACGCATTTAAAAATGACAATTAATATTATTTATTTTCTATAATATTTAAGTTACCTATATTATACGTTATTACTTATTACACTCATGCATTTTCGAGTTTACCTAATTCATGGATTATTTTATCTTTTTTATATAAAAAAAATTGCAGAAAATAAAGTATGTAGAGATGATGACGTACGAGGTACAACATTGAATACACAGAGATTAAGTTGGAAAATGAAAGGATTCTAAAAATAGAAGAAGTTTCAATTTTTAGATATCTTCGTCACGACAGAAAATAGAAACATATCGACATTGAATCCTATTATAATCTATAAAAGGACTGTCCAGATCTGTTAAGATCAAAATTGCATGCGTTGAACAAATTCTGAGAGTACTTATGCTAAATGCATAATAGAGAAAATATTTAAATAAAACTATCAGATGTGGTCAAAACTCCAAAAACATGACTCAAAAATGTATAAAAGCGCCGGCGCCAAGGGAAAAAGAAATACAAGAAAAGCTAGAACTATTAATGGTGAGAAGATGGATAGGGTTGGTTCAATGAATGCAATTGAGAAATATTTTTAACCAAACTATGGGACTTCATATACTCGTTGATGTAATATTACAAGATTTGACAAGCCTTACATGGAAGAACAGGTTCCTTGCAAATTTTACGCTAAATTCAAGAATTAAAAAATAGATTAGTGGACCGGATACTGCCTGGGGGTTTTGGGTTTGGCAGCACTTTATTAGATAATATTATGTACGTGATCGAAATAAATAAAGAAAATCAACATTATAAATTATATGTGCATATGTTGTTTCTGAATATCCGTTTTTTTTTCATTTAAAACGTATAAAAATCGAAATTAGGCTGAAGGTAACTCATTTATAATTAACTATAGTTTCATTTTACTTCGATAAAGTGAAAATTGCATCATAATCACAATATTTATGATATTTAATTAATATCCTATGTAATTTAACCTCTATTTAAAAAGGTGCAGTTAGTAATTCGAGGTATTCAAATAAATCTCGTATTTATAAAAAATGGAAAAAATTTAATTGAAGCGAAACTACAAATAGATTTATTAATTTTTAATTCGAAGATAATATGTTTATTATAAATAATTTATTATTCTTACAAGCATTTAATTAAGTCGGGCAGAAAATGACTCAATCAACGACATTAAAAAGTGTCTAACCTTTTAAACATTTGCATTGAGAAAACTATAATTAATTTTTTGTTAGTTAGAAAACGGAAACTACTCTATAGTGGTTTTTCGTTCTTGAATGAATTTGTTTGTTTAATGTTGAATTACAACTACAATTAACGACTTGTTGACCGTGTAATACATGATGCATCAATAATGGAAAGAATTCTAAGTATAGTCCACTTAAAAATCAATAAAAAGTTAATTATTTTAATAAAATTTTTCCGTAATATTTCATAGCTTTTATTATTATAACCTCTAAAATAAATGTAATTTATGCAGTTCCTTGTCGTTCAGATGCAGCAAGTTCTCCAATTTTGAAATTGGCCAGCATCTTCTTGGCATTTCCAGAGTGTCCTTTATTATCAAATGGTTGACTTGCATCTTTTCCTGAATATTCCAGTAAAACGTCTTTACCGCCAGGATGCTTCTTTAAAAATGGTGTAACATCGTAGACGTTGTTGTGAATTATTAACCACGCGCTCTCACTACTTTTATGAGATTTTATTTCATTTAAAGTGTACTGTTTTGACATGTAATTTTTCCAAAATTTTATTTTTGATATTTAATGTAGGTCAAATCATATTAAAGTAATTTTGACATGAAATTGACAGATATTAGCACATAACCCCAAAACATTGGATAGACATGATTATCTAAAATACGACTGAAATTTTAAATGTATAATATTTTCTGAATTGAGAAAAGTAAAGACGGTTTCAGATTTTTGGAGCGCAGTTGCAAAAGATTTGAGAAAAATATTATTTACAGGTATGCCCTAAATAGTGTACAACCTGCAGATTATTATATTGCAGCAACCTTTTAAAACTACAGCGTTTTATTGGAAAAGATTCTATTGTTTTAACGCACGGAACTAGTCAACCGGAATCTCTGAGGTAGTTCAACTTATTAAAAATATCTCTGATCCCTAGGCACCTCCCCAACTGGGATCTTACCAAATGTGAATCTCTGATACAGTTTAACTTATTTAAAGTATTTCTGAGACCCAGACACTTCCCCAACCGTGATATTAGAAAATGCGAATCTCTGAGGCAGTTCAACTTATTAAAAATATACCCCTATCCCAACAAATATCCTAAATCGAGATATTCAAGTCAACAGAACTCCTAAACCGTGATATTAGTTTGATGTTCACTGTTATACGGCGCACGATGAACTACGATAACCGCACTCCTAGCCTCTCATTGTTTACAGAGTTTTGTGGAAGCCTCTATAATCTCTTTCAACATCTCAGAACATCACAATTGATGATTAATGGTATGAGTATTGACGCGCCGTGTTTATTATACTCTAAATTTGGGGTGACGTTCTTGCCCTGTACCGATTAGGAGGTTTCGCTTTTATAATAAAAATCATGCATTTTATGTTAACACCTTTTTACTGAATACCGAACGAATACAATTAGGTACAAATAGTACGTACATACGAGTACATAATTAATAATTAGCACTCACCTGACCTATTACAAAATGATTAGCACGGTGAACGAAGCACTACCATGATAAACATACCACCACTTGTTCACCACTGACCAACCATTCGTCATCTCGTGCTTTTTGTATATTATATAAATTTTGCTGACACCACTTGGTGTTTGCTTACAAGTGCTGATCTATAAAAACCCCTAAGTAATCGTCTTACAAATGTCTTAGTTTACATTATAACATTTTTCCATGTTTCATTAATTGCTGACCGACAACTTGCAAGTTCGAATTGCTTAGAAGTACATTATAGTCTTGACACTTGATTTGTTCATCCGTCTAGGTAACTTGGCGTTTTTCCGGTGTGGTATTTAACTTACATTTTTGATGACTTATAATATTTTAATATTATAAATTATTACGTGACAGTATACTTAACGAACATGGAATCTTAGCATAGCACGAAGTCTAGTTATCAGCCTTCGTAGGATTGAATGAAATTGACGTAAATATTACGAGTAAATTTTTTTGAGTAGACTAAAAATAAGTTTGTAGGACAATTGAAACTCACTTCCCTACTCTACAGCGATCTTGAAAAGACCGATCTAGGACGGTGCCCAGTGTCCCTGCACTTCTAGCCACTCCCCGTTCCTGGTGGTTAAGTAAACTACACGCACAGTCAATAGAATGTGCAAATTTAATAAGGTCTAAATTTGCGTAAAAATGTAAACTTTGTCCCATGATATTTGAACTCGCCGATAGCTTAAAGGCTATTATATTTTATAATGTTATATTTCAAATTCCGTTGAGTTTTTTAAAATAAATATAATATCATCTGTGGACATTGATCATGCGACTACCCTCATCATTTGTCACCTGATGAAAATCATTCGCTGCTCGCCATAGTCGGCCGCGAGCGTAACTTAGAACCACACAATTAAGTTTTAAACCTGTCCGTGATGCTCGGTTCTTAGCCTGAATCGGTTTCCTAATTTATTATCAACCTAGAATTAGTTGCAGTGCGGCCGTTATGCCGCAGACCTCGGAAATCTAATTAATTATACATTAAATAGAAGTTCAGGTGACCTGACCACCGTGCTTGATATGGTTGTTCGGTATTTGTCAAACGGATCGTCGAACAGATCCTGCCGTTTCTTATTATAACTAGATTGTTTTAGTTTATTAATTCTTGAATTTACGTACCAAATATCGCTTATTTTTATTTTATAAAAACAGTTGAGAATAAGTTCCATAATAATCCCAATCTAAAGTAATCTGAACTCCCAATCATCCGAAGTATATAGAATTACGACATTTTTTAAAATAAATTTAAAATATTCTTTTAAGTTGAATTTTAAAATTTCAAAATAATTAACATAAGATGCTAAACAAGAAACTTTTACAATTTTTATGTTAGTACAAAATAATTTTTAACACAGCAGCGTGGCATGGAGTGAAACGAAAGCGATTACGAATAAGTAAAGTTGTTATTTCGAATTCCTCAGTCGCCTGTTGGAACAAGGAAAAAAAGAACAAAATATACAATCCAAAATGCTTACATATAGCAAACAAAATTTATTGAATTAAAATATTTTGAGATGTAATAGCTTGTGAAAATTATATTATGAATTATTTTAAATAAATTGCAAGTTAATGTAAATATTATGCCTTATAATATGTCATAATTTATATACGCAGAACCATTAATTTATTACATTATTGGGTTGCAATTTATTTAAAATAATTCATAATACATACAAAAATATGCAATAATCTAAATTAAATGAACATTCGAAAGTGCTAATAAACTTTACATACTATAAATGCAGATAAAAAATAATATATTTTTTGTTCTGCATATCCGATTTAATTTTGTTGAAAAGATTCTGTAAAAAATATACCTAATTATACAAATTTTTCCCTAGTTCCATCGTGGAATATCTTGATCCTTGATATATCGTACTCTGCAATTAAGATTTTAGTAAAATAATTAAAATAATGGGGAAAAATTTAATTCCAATTAGCAGAGACACTTTTCTTACCTCGACTAGCTCAGCTTATGATGATCAGATGCTCAAAAATTTAACTCATTCTCTGAAAAGCACTTTGAGTGTGAGTCATGCACAACAGAAAAAGATTCTTTGATTGTGACACAAATTATTATCAAATGCTAGTTATATGAATATTTGACTAAATCGAACACAGTTTAAAACCAACAATGGGCCTTATTGCACCTGTAACCAGATATTTACCAATCAATGTTTCCTGCCACTTACAAGAACAACCGAGAAAAATTAAATATTTTACAAAAATTATAAAGGTACATTTTATCGCTTCGTTCCGTGCGTCGCTGTAATAGGCTGTCAAATTAAACCATCTAACCGTTACCACAATTATACCGCTGATAAGGAAGTACACGCGATAATAGTTTTGTAAATTCTCTTATGTATTAATATTATATGCGTGAAGTTCTTCGTAATCTCGATTATTCTTGATCGCAATTGTTCTAACAAAGTAAGTAATTTTATTATCGAAAATCCTAACCTCAAATTTTCGAACAGGTTTCAGATTCAAAATTATTCATCTGCTTTAATTCTCAGACAATACTGACGATTTTGAATTGTAATAATGAAAAACGATCTGATTCATTACATACATCATTAGATTTCCAATATTTTCCACGATATCGAGAAATCTCACACTTGTTTGATTTTGTGGAATCAACCACGCTTTTCCTCTCCAAGTGAATAAAATTTTTTCCAGTTTTCCAGGGAATAAAACACTTCCACCACAGGAAGGCACTCTCAAGAAAAATAACTCAACTTTTCAACGCTTAACACTGCAAAAATTACAATTTTGTTCTTAAAATTTAAAAGAGTATATTATTTGTTTATAAATTCAAAAATGTATAATATAACGAATTACGGCTTACGATAAAACTAGGCTTATTTGTCTAATTGGTTTTTATATAATTTTTTCATAAATATTAAACTAGACCTACATGACAAAACAAATTATTTTGAACTTAGAGAAAAGTACTAAAGAAAAATGAAAAATAAAAAATTGCACATTAACACAAATTTGTGGCATATGAGTAAATTCATATTATAATTAATTCATTAGAATTATTGAGCTTGTACTGTATTATATATTTTTGTAAATAATGTTTCTTAAATCATATTTAATCAAGTGTTGTATCAAACTACAATAATTTTTTATTAGTAGCTCAGTATGGCAAGTTCAAACTTTCACCTGTGTATTTTTATTAAATACCTGTGGATATGAAGTGGGCGATATTATAAAAGTCGATTATAGTAGGTGGTAATAGTATAAAGCTCGGAAAGTTGTCTTTTATACTGAACCCGTAGGCCACCTACAGAATCTGTCAGAAAATTCCTACTTTCTGGACGGTTGGACAAAAATACTGTGAGAAAGAGGAACTTGCACTATTTTCTTTACTACCTGAATCCTAATTAAACTATTTACTTCTTCTTCTTCTTCTTCTTCTTCTTCTTCAATTTAGTTTAAGCCTTAAGGCTTGTTATTTCCAACATCAGCGTCGTTTCCTTGGCAGTGTTAGTTCCATGAGCATAATGAATAGTAGCTTACATCCATTAGGTAGCCTGTTAGGCTTGCCTTCAGATGTGCCTGTATCCTGGTTTTTATGTTAATGGTGGCAATTCATTAACCCAAGGGACCACCGTTTAACGTGCCTTCCGAAGCACGGAAAATAATTATAATAAAATTTGACTCTCCCCAGGTTTGAACCCGGTGCTCCGCATTCGCATCCAACTGCGTTAGCTGCAAGGCAATGACCGTATCATATACTATGTAACGAAACTATTTGCGTGTAACAAAATCATTGTCCTCGGTCCAGAGTACTACTTTGCCAGTCAGAGGACAGAGGTCCATATTCAAAATTTTAGTTTGTATATCTTTGTCCGTTGTTGGTACAATTTTTTTTGTATTTATAAGATTGATTTGGTTGAATCATTTATCGAAGTAAATTTTAATTTAAAAATTGAATTTTCTTGCAATTTGGAATATCGATCTATTATTCAAATTTCAACAAACAACCTATGCTCTGGTGTTCCATATTGAAAAAAAAAATTCGATGCCTGTACCTTTATTTTATTAATAATGCTAATGTAAAGTAATCCAAAATAAATAATTTTAATTAAAAAATATTATCTGCTTAGAAGCTATTTGAGTTGGAGCATCAGTCTCAGTGCTAGAGGTTTTTTTTGACTTCAAAAGTGCAAGAAAGGAGTTGGAGAATGCAATTTAGTGACTAGTTCTAAATGTTTACTCATTCATTCAACTTTTACAGATTTATGTATACAATTCTTTGTTTATGCAGTAATTAAATTCATTAAAAAGTTTATTGATTGCTTGTTTATTGGATGTATAATTTTTATAGGTAGTATTTTATGTTTTCCTGATTCCGCAATAATTGTAAAATTTTATTACTGATTCATCATGAAGATCATTTAACTTGCTAGTTTATTTATTGACATACATAATTATCATTACATGTTTAATATTAAAAATGCCAATTTTTAATGTTGTGTATCATTGCCTGTCCTGGAGAGATGGTCAGAGTTAAAGTTATTACTTCGGATGCTCAGCTAAACCCAAATTTTCTTATTCGGTCTTTGCATGGAAGTGCGAAACTTGGTTTAACTTGGTTCCAGTTTAAACAAAGGACAAAAAGATTTGTTAATAATTATATCACGTAGTTCTTGAATGAAGCAAAAAAATATAGCATGTAATACGTTAGGAAAAACGCTACTTCCTTACTCGTATGTTTTTCATATTTGCATGTGATTATCATCATGATTAAAGTGCTCGAAAAACATTATTAGGAGTACTAAATTAAGATGCATTATGTACTAAATACATAACTATATAATTAATCTCTTTAATAAGAACATTTCGAACCCACGATAATCTATACTACTAACCACCTACGAGTACATTTCCCCCTAAGCTACTATTTTAAACTATTTTCATTCACAATAAACAATTAATTTTTTTTCATCAATACACTGGTCAACAGTGTTTTTGGTACCGGGGCATTTGGAGCTGATTTCATATGAATTTGATGCCCTGAATTCAAAGCAGCTCAAATTTCTAAGATATAAAGTTATTGTTAAATATTTGTTAAGTCTTCTTTGTCGGCCATCTTTAATTTTTTTCACTAATTTTATGACAAATTATAAGACTGTCTTCTTGAGAGACGGCAAATATATAAGAATCAATTATTATATTATATGATTTACAACCGTACAGAATGTTATTGGAGGTACACATTTCGCCATATCACGTGATTTTAAAGAAAAAAAATATCTAAAAAAGTAGAGCTGATAGAAAAAATCTGATTTTATATTTAGATTCAGACGGCAAATATATAGGACAAAATCCTTGCATTATTGATTTAAAACTGCACAAAATGGTGTTAGAACTGGTTAAAAATGCACGTTTCGTGCAGATCTTCAAGTTAAAAAATCATTATCTACAAAAGTAGAGCTGATAGAGAAAAACTAATTTGATATTTAGATTCAGCGCCCCAAATATAGCTAAAATCAGTTTTAAAATCTTAGGCACAATCGCAAAAAGTTTTTTTTGTTGGCCTGTGAATTAAACAGTGAATGCAATTAATAATTTAATGAGCGCAAAAAAGGAGTGTATCATAACCTTTGGTAATGCTCGTTTTACTTGAACATAAATCATTTGAAAATTGCATTTATTTCTGCTATATTTTTTTCCGACAAACATTTTTGCTTTTCAAGTTTAGAGAAGCTAAAACTATGGCGTTTGGAATTTTTATATAATGCGAATTAATTAACTTACTTCTCATATTAGAATGTTATTGTTTCTTATACCAATCATTAGAAATTTTTAATGTAGACCGTAGATGAGTGTTACATCATTTAACAATCACGAGATACTAATAAATATTGTTAGAGAGTGTAGAAAGGATGAGCACTGATTTATAATGTAACATCGGTCGATCATTAAAATTAACCCGGAAATAATAGTGTGAAAAATCTAACGCTGTCTGTTACATTATTCTTCGTGCTTTATCCATTACATTACAACGTAATGCGATCGTTTAGAATTAATGTAACGGTCTACTGATCGTATTAAATGCTGCAGTTCTTATGCTTGCAGATCAACGAAGCTTCAAGGTCTGTGCTTACAACATTACACGGTTATTAATTTTACTTGGACCTATTTTATAATGTAGTTATGTTATACATTAATTAGTCAATGAAAATAGTAATGCGAAAGAAAATGAAAGTGTGGTTATGAGTAAGAGGAATTACTTCAACTGGTTTCCAATGTGTTTTTTACTCTTATGTAACACTTATCCCTTATTACAAAAAGACGACCATGACCTTAACAAAAACTGGTCTTAAGGATAAACAGTTACTTTAATTTTACTTTACAGTCACTAACGAGGCTTAAGTAAACAATCCACAAAGAGAAGAAGACTGGAATTGTTGAAATTGTGCAAAAGTAAAATACTTCCGCAATTTGTGTACTTACCATGGATAAAACTTTGCTTTGTTGTTGTTTTTTGAATTGAACAAAAATTTTTTTAAATAAAATAATATACATTCAACCCATAGGGTGAAACGAAATAAAGGTTTTAATTATTATAAAAAGAGTTTGGCAAAATATGGTGGTACCTATTCTAAAGGATTCCAATATTAAAATCTAAGAGGAATTTTAATCGTCTTTATTGGACGATATTATCCAGTTGGTAAATAAATGGAAACCAAAACGTAGACAGTCTTTCTCTTTGATCAATAATATAGCGATTCTAACATATCGCAATGCAATTAAACATAAAATTGACAATATTGCACTCCAGAGACCTTGGTACAATTTTAGAAAGGAAATATTAAAATAGCATAGTTGTAACCAATCACAATAATAAAATAATTAAATAATATACTATATGATAATCCTGATGTTATTAATGGCGAACAATACTAGATAATTAAATCGTGTTTTCAAACAAATGGTTTCTGATTTATTATGTTTTCACATAATTGAGCTTCAGGCGTGGTATGAAGACAACTTTCACGATCCCAATAACAATCCAGTTTAAAAGACTATCAGTTCCAGTGAAAACTTTAATTAACGTGAAATTGTGAAGATTATTTTTTCGTTTTATTTTCCATTTCAGAAAAACTAATAAAATGCGTTCAACAAAATGTTCATAGTATTAATCAAACTTGATTTTTGGTAGTCCGGTTATTTGCTATCGCAAAATATTTATAATTGCTTCGCTTCAATGGATTGAGCAAATTAATAATTTAAAAATTGAGAACCTTCAATACTACTAAATAAGATTGTTTCAACATTGATTGACACATCCCACCCACGTAATAATTTGTTCATTTAATGATAAAGTCTATAACTTTTAATTTAATATTTAACATTGACCTTTACAAATTGACCCAATATACTTAAAAATATAGGCCCATGTTCAAAATAGTAGTAGCCTGTCATATACATTTATTTATTATCCGGATATAAAATCTGAAGGCTTTTTATTTTCGCTAAGACAGCCCAAAGTAATTTCTGAGCAAGCAAAGTTTGAACCCAATTAGGAGTTTAATTATTATCGAATCTAGATAATTTCTCGGTTAATATCCATAGTAGCCGTAGTCACTTATACGGTTAATTTAAGAATATAATATCTGCATACATATTGATAAAATGTAATTTATAGGTAAAACAATAATTACAATCATTACACTCTGCAATACAAGAAGAATTGACATATCGTGGGCGATTTATTACTATTATTATTACGATGAATATTTTATAATTCGATTTTTTATAGGTATGCATTTAGATAGGAATACCTGTTATGTAACTGAAAGCGACAGTACTGTGGTAGTACCATGTTATATTACAGTTATAATGCACCAGAAATGGGTACAAGAGATACGGTTGGTCACCCACATATTAAGCGACTTTACAACCTATAATACATTACATATATTGCAGTTGCAACAGCTATGCAAGTGGTTTATTGCATATTATTGTGTCTATTGTTACTTGAATTAAGAGTAAAATTATTTATTAAAGTTTTCATTTAAACTAATGGAAATTTAGTAGGATAATGTAATATTGAACCGCAATTGATTACTAGCCTGCAATAATCTGCTGCTTTATGGAGTGGTAGATGAACTATATATTTTGTTACAAAATGCAAGTTATTAAATGCAACAACAACTAATTGCAAAATTAGATTTGCCCATAATTTGAATAATTAATTATGCTAAATCTGTATTACAATGAATTGGTCAACGAAACTAGACTTATTAGCGATTAACTTCTTACGAATTTATCAAGCCAAAGGCAAGTTTTAAATGAACTGTCGGACTAACACACCCACTGACCTATAAAAAAGTAAACCTTCGGTTATATTCAGCAAAAATTGTAATTGATTATAATTATTGGTTCTAAATTACAACGGGTAACTTATCTAAACGGTAGTTCAATTGACGCCCATACGTCTATATTGGATTTCACGCGTGCATATACCAAATTTGAACGTTGTAATGATCAAATATTTGATATGTTAATATTGAGACTTTTATTAACTACCTGATTACCTATTGTGGTATTATTTTTAACACTTGAAAAGCGTAAAAGTAAATATTTTAAGAGTATCAATAATACCCACCTACTTCCATAGGTTACTTACTACCTATTAATTTATCGTTGGGTAATAAATATTGTTATACTTCTGACAATAAGTAGAAGAATGTATATTTTTGCGTGCGAGTTTTTTTTTTCACGTATATTATTTGCTCTAAATATATTATAATATTATTAAGCACTTGCTAATATAGTGATTATTACACGCAACAACAAATAAACTTGCGTATTTTTTGGGACATAAGATTTGCATTACGCAATGTGAAATTTTGAAGTATCAAATTGTAGCAATTTAGTTTATGTGCAATAGCTACATTAACTCATAACTTAATTTTAATTAATTATAATTAAGGTGTAACTTTGATTTTGTATCTCACGAAAGATTTTATATTGAAATCATTGTAGTTAGACATGGAAATGCTGAAGTGGTATACATTAATTTCTTTTATATTATATTGATCATTAGTAATTTAATTCTATTTTAAAAATTTCATAATTATTGTAGTTAAATTTTGATATCCACTGTTCGAAGTAGGTCTTGAGAGAATTAACTCGATCGTGATAATAATAATAATTAATGTACAGGTGCGAATATGAAATTATGTGTGAATCAAATTACACTTTTTTTTTCAAAAATCTAAAAATAGCGCTGGTTGACAAAATTTGTTTTCCTTTCTCTTAATATTTAGGATGACTCGTCTTGATTGGTGGTTGCGAAATTCAAATCTGGCAACCACATTACTCATCATCAGTAACACCATCCTATTTCACGTCGAAACTCAATTTTGATTTCAAAATTAAAATCTGTGCATGTTATCGATAATCTTTTCCTAACTGTTATGTAATTTTTTGAAATTGGACAAGGGGACAAATTTAATATTAGATTGTACAAGCTAGAATTTGTTATTGACAGATTTAGGTACGTCACCTGTAGAAAGCAACACGAGCAGGTGTAACTACTATCCTCACCTTTTAACTTACGTCCGACTTGAATTTCGTGTAGATGAGAATGGAATTCAAAATGCAGAATTTCTCTAAAACTTCTTCTAGAAGTCTACAAAACAATCCACCTCATCATACAGCTTTGGTGATGCGTTTGGTATTTTTGGGTGTCTATAGTTTTGGTGATAAAAAACGCTAGGCTATCGTATTTGTTACATTTGCCTCTTACTGTCTTTCGTATATTGTCGTCATCAGCGCAATTCACAAAATGTGCAAAATTTTGAATAATAAAAGAACTTATTTCATTTATTATTGAGAGTTTAATACTATCTACACCAAACCTGATGTATATTGTATAGTCTTCTTCTTCTTCTTCATCAGCCTTTTTCCGCCCACTGCTGGACATAAGCCTCTCCATATTATGGAGGATCTGGCCATAACTCATCAATTGTATAGTACGTTTACATAAAAGTAATTACCTATTGAAATTTTTCAAGTTTTCATTTAAATTTTTATTAAAAACTTACTTCCAACTGCACTTACATATTATTATACTCTACGTATTAGTTAGATCGTTTTTATAAAAAAAAATAAATGAATTTATTTGTCGGGAAAGTTTAAAAAAAAAACGAACTGCAGAGACAATCCAAATGCACCGACTAGCAATATGACTCTTATTTGCTCTTTAATTCTTCAGCGAATACGCCAAAGGGCGCATTTTTAAATTTAAATGAACCTTCAGATAGGAATAAACAAAATTTTAATTTTGCAAACGAACAATTTTTATGCTGTTATCTTAACAACAAAAACCAACAGATTATTTTTATTAAATTGAAATGTGGAACTATTTACACGTTCCGATTCACCACTTCCGTTTCTTAGGCCAGGAGATATTTACTATGATCAATTCGTCTTCCTAAACCTTGCATATATGATGTGATCAATAAAAAAATAAATTCAATCACAAAAGGGTGTAACTGTGACTTCCAGTTTTATACCGCCACAATCTTCTTTATCGACCAAAAAAATCTAACTTCCAAGAAACAGAAATCGATCCAGATAATGATGCAATGCTCTCCAATGCGATTAAATTATCTTCCAAAAATTAACTTCGGTATCCCTAAAATCTAATCGTACTATCTTCATACAATTCAAGACAAAGCTTTGTTTACGCCCTCAGGCATAGAAACAAAACGAATAACCATGTAAGCGCAATCCTAATCTTAAAATTTTAATCTACTAATTTCATCCAGGCTCATCCGGGAATTAACCACTTAAAATGACTATCTTTTACCAAATTAACAATAGATGATCATCTACCGCTCTAAAATTATCACAATTCGTCAATGATCGATCAAGTATTACCATGAGGTTGCACTATCAAAATTCTCAAAAATATCTTCTTCTTCTTCAACGTAGTTTAAGCCTTAAGGCTTGTTATTACCAACATCTGCGGCGCTTCCTTGGCAGTGCTAGTTCTATGAGCATAATACATATTTTACATACATTAGGTAGCTTGCTAGAGTTGCCTTCAGATGTGCCATGTATCCTGGTTTTTATGTTAATGGTGGCAATTCACTAACCCAGGCTTAACGTGCCTTCCGAAGCACGGAGACTAGTCCTAAGAAAGTTTGACTCTCCCTAGGTTTGAACCCGGTGCCCCTACTTTCCCCATCCTACTGCCCCGCATTCTCATCCAACTGCGTTAACTGCAAGGCAATGACCGTCTCAAAAATATCGTTTGAAAATAATTTAATAACTTCTCGTATACAGGAATAACGCAAATAATCACTAAATTACTTCCGAAATCAAGTTTGACTCCAGCCCTGCGTTAGGTTAGAAGCTACCAAACATTTCTTTTGTTCCTTCTTTCGAGCTTTCAGTCGCTTCCGAACGCTTTGGCTCCGCCCATTCGGTTGCTACAAACGCTACAAAAATTTAGTTGGGCAACCAAAGCGTTTGGAAGCGATTTGAAGCTCAAAAGAAGCAAGAAAAGGAATATTTGGTAGCGAAAGTAGCTTCTAATCGAACGCAGGGAAGAAAACTCAGAAATATCGCCAATCAATAACGAACGAAAATTCGTACGTCCTTCCGAAACACAAAAAAGAACCTTTTTCTTGGTGCCACTCATTGTAAACGAAAAATTCTACCCTTATCTCGTCGTGGGTAAATCAAAATTGCACTTTCACTAATAAATTTAATTTAGGTACCGTATCGGCGAAAATCCTAACATAACAATTACAACAAATTATTAAATTAAATAAAGAAATTCAACAAGAATAATAATTAATATCATCATCTTAGATCACAGATCTTAAACAATTATCACTTATAATATATTAAGTGCATTTTTGATTATCAGTAACAATTTGACTACGTTGCCATGAAAACTTTGTTGTCAAGTAAATGTCCGAATGCGAAGCATGAGGACATTTACTAATAACAACAAAGTTTAAATATAGTAACGTAGTCAAATTGGATGATAATCAATAATGCACGTAATAAATTCGGTAAGACTATTGCACACATTAGAATTAGACACAATGTAACAGTAAATAATATTTAAAAAATCTGTCATGGTTATTACGTTATAAATAAGAGCAACGTACACAATTATCAAAAATTATCAAATTGCATATGTGCAATTATCAAAGCAACTTGAACAATTATCGCTTAATTCTAACGCCATTGGTTAGAGTTGATCGGATCGCTAAATATCATTGGTTCATGTTAGTCATGTGACACATGTGTGCAATAGTCTACTTAAATGCAGCGGCGTAACTATAAGGTTTCAGGATATGATTCATATTTCCCATTGGTCCCATTCAGAATCTGTACGAATACGGTTAATGCAAGTTTATTTACACAATTGGTACATGATAAAGTAAGATCTGAAGAATATTGAGAACAATTTTTAACAAAAAATATTAAGAATTACGCCGATGGTAGCAAATCTTCGCAGGCATCTCGAAAAAAAGTTGTTTTGCGGTTCACAGCATAACTCGACACTAGATTATCTGAAATCAAAAAACCAAAGATTTTTCATTAGCTAATGAGTTTCTCTAGGTAGTGACATTGAGGAATTTTAGTTTTTTTTCTTTTTCAATTTTTGGTGACACTTTGAAGTGAAAATACCGATTTTCGAGTAAAAATTAGCCATGTGTTATTGTAAAATTAATAATAATAATTAAAAAAAAGAAAAGAACTCGATGTCACTACCTTGCAAATTGTCTATAGAAATAGTATGCCAAATTTCAGAATGATCGGTGCAGTAGATTTTAAGTTACAGTGTACACCGGCTTTGAAAATGTTGTTTCGAGAAAAAACGCTTTTAATTAACAGGTATAATAATTATGCAGATCTACCTACCTGCATAAATCTTTTTCGCATAAAAGCAATATAATGCCAAATCATTCTTAGTTTTGCTTCGATTGACTTGAAATTTTCACACAATATTCTTGTGAAGTTGCTGTACATTCATTTTATGATATAAACAAAAATAGATTTATTTTTACCTCCCAGACCCTAGCCCCTCATTAAACAGAATCTATCATCAACGCATACGGGTCTCCCTTTTGTACCCCTCTTTGAACTTGATGTTAACACCCCGAGTCCTCAACTCGTTTGAAACACCACAATATATCATCTTATAACAAAGAGCTTTACCTTCTTGAAATGTAAGGTAATTTAAAAATCTACTGCTTAGATTTAATAAATAAACGTAATAAATCCTTATTAGACCATAAAAATTCGGGAAATATTTAATTTTATTATTGAGCTAAATTTGTAAAAATTGTAGAGCGCCAGGAAAGAAATGTTTAAACTTAAAAAAATATGTAATCGAAACATACTTAAATTTAAAAACCGCGTTTTCGTTTGCTTGAAAATAGTTAGTTTGATCGACCTTATTAATTATTCGAAATATGTCCGGGCTTCTAAATTATCCAGAATCATCGAAACAGTGGTGGTTATGCCCCTGCTCCGATGAATAAAGGCTGATTCCCATTAAACTTCCCATCTACGTTTCGTCTCAGTTCCGTATCGGAGATATTCAAATATTCCGAAAAAAAAAAATTAAACCACCCTGTACATAAAAAATAAAAGAATTTTTTTATTTAATGAAGCCGCTTAATAAACTTTATATAAATTCAAGAAAAATTCATTTTAAGGAAATAATTGTACCAATAAATATTTATGAACACGATACACCTTTAAATTCCGTTGAATGTATGACTGGTTTTAATTAAAAGGTTGAATGAAATTGAAAATTATTGTTTATGTAATGCTGCAATTTATAATAAACAATATCATTAGCAAAGGTCTATATTATTCGGTTTGTCTGATCTAGAATATTTTTCATTTCCCAATATGTAATTTACAATTTTGAAGTATTTGGACGATTTACGTTTACAAAATCATTTGTTATACGCTGAGAAAGTATGGAAGATGAGAAAATAACTTACTATTTTAAAAAACTGAAGTAATTATTCGATTGTGTAATAATTATGCGTCAGCTGAGAATGTCCAAACGTACTTGAAGTGTCGTTCCGAACTCAGAAAAAGTGAACGTGTAATTTTTATTCAGATGAATATCTGCAAAAATTTTCACTCTCTTCCATCATACTTCTTCTTCTGCACGCTTTAGGTTTTATTGACTTTTTTACCATTGACCATTTTCTTCTAGGTCTGCCAATATTACGCTTTCCTATTGGTCGAAATTGGAATACTTGCTTGGTAGTCGGGTATCCGTAATACTATGTATGGTAAAGTAAAGAAAAAAGTTTATAAAACAGTATGCATCTTAAAATTTGCAAGATAAATAATCCCCTGGCTGAACCCCAAAGCTATAATCCACTCTTAAAGTTTAAACATAACCTATATTTCAATTCTCAGGTGTTAGGTATAAAGGGCTTAAGTCAGAAAATGGAAATTTTTTTTATTGCTGGAATGAAATCTATTTTGAATGCTCATTCGACTAGTATAAATTATTTAGTAAATTTTATTTTATTAGCGCAGTAATGGTCTGAAAATAAAAATATTAAATCAAAAATAATTGTATGCCGTTCCGTATAAAGGGCGTAAGTTGACTTATGCTTCTGAGACCACTATATATTCCGTATTCCGCTACATATTCCATTCGGTTTAAAAGGCGTAAGTTGACTTATGACTTATTAATTACCCGATTTACAATTTGCATTACAAATTTCTTTCTTCGTTTTCTCAAAACTACGTTTTATGACTTAAGCCCTTTATACCTAACACCTGAGAATTTATAACTGAGTTTTTGTAATTTTGATCGTCTCTTTTCCGTCAAGACTTGTGGTTAATTAATTAATGTATCATTCTTTGACACTATAACATAACAATGTATAATTATTTTAATCGTAGTTTAAATTTTAAATCACTTTTGTGAAACTCACGATTAGACCATTACAAACAATTGTCATGAGATTACGAGAATCCGAAACAATATAATTGTAATGGTGGATTGTTGTAATAATAGCTAAGATGTTTTGTAAATTTATATTGTAATATAATTATATGATTTATTAACTTTGTTTGTATAGATAATGCTATAATTATAAATTTCAAACCAATTAAAATTGCCTTTAAAGTTATGCATCAATGGAATAGGAAATTTGTGAAAATTGTTTGACTGTGTTAATTAATGATATTATGACCCTAAAATAAGAACAAGTCAAAAGCGATATTATTTTTGCATGTTCGCTTGTCAAATGAAATAAATTAAAAATCAACATAAACAGTAAACTAACCTAACTTTTATTTGCATACATGGTGACTGGTTATTGGTTGCCTTGGTAACATAATAGTATTGATAAATATACCAATAATTATAGCAGCATTAACATTCTTTTGGAAGGATTGAAATGCTTTTTAAAAAATAGTTAAAAATGGCAAAATGCATAAGAATGATAAAAATGACATGAATCGTAGAGAAAGCTTTTTTTGCTATTTTGATACTTAACACATATAAATTGGGTTCTTTAATTATTATTATCATTGAAAAGGCTAAAATAAAAGAAACGCTTTTAAAATGATATTAGTTGGTCTGAAAACAATAAAAAAAAACAAAGTTTTCATTGTAAAAGTGCAGTAGTTACAATGTTGAAGTTTAAACTACTTTTCAAAAGTTGCTTTATCTATCATTAACAGCAAATTACAATGGGAATCCGGAATTTGCCAAAGTCATTTAAAGGTGACAGTTTTTAAAAGGCAAATTATATTTTTAAAAAGAGATTATTGTATTTTTACATTTTTATAGCAATAACTAAAAAGCAAACTTGTCAGTATTGAGGATCTTTTGGCACATAAATAATTCTCTTTTGATTGATCCGGTATGTCACCCAGCATAAAAGTTTATACTATTTATTGTGACTGATATTAAACCATAAAGCGAAATTGAGATAATTTCTCTTGATCGTGATGCATTTAGCCGAAAGGTATTTATATTATGATAGAAATCATATCATATAATTTGTCTGTGTTCTAATACCTTCGACAGACTGCCACTAACGATCATCAATAAGAATGATCATTCTAAATATATCTTCATTACGAAATATAGGTGACAGACTGCGAATATTTAAATTATCATTTGTTTAAAACAGTGCTGCACAACCCGCGGCTCGAATGGGCATTGAGTTAACAGTTGATAAAGTGAATAGATACTTTCATATTCTTTAAAATACCTCTTTTTCGAATTTTGTATAATTTTTATACCTTGCTTTCATGAAAACAAGGTAAAAAAAACTTTAAAATTTTGATTAAATTAGTGTGGAGTGCCAAATACAAAGAGGTTGAATACCACTGATTATAAAGATGTCATAATCATAACCTCAATAAAGCTTGTCCCATTTTAAAGAATTTCTATAATGAAAATTCTAAGATGAAAATGGTAACGATATTCCAGAATATTGAAGAGATGGTTTGAGATATACCGATGGTAGACTAATAAGTATAATATTAATTATTTTTTTTAGTGGTTTCTAAAATTGTTTTAATGGTGGCTTCCGATACAATACTAAATCTTAATTGTGTCTCAATTATTGCCTTTGGTTGATTGGTGGAAGTTCTCGTTCTGTAATATTATTGAATCTTGCAAGTTCATACAAGAACTTGTCATCGTTATCTGCTTGGTCTTTCTTTTTAAATTTCTCACTGTTTTAAGAGATTTTGATATGTACCGCAGGTGCAAGATATTGACGATGGCAACGAATAAAAATAATGCCTATGTATCATTATTATTAATAAAATATTAATTAAATTTGCTTTATACATTTATAATTAAAAAGCTTTTTTCAACCAACAATGTATCGTTGCATACAACTGAGCAACAGCTTGCTACTTGCGCCTTCTTGTAAACATACCAGATACTACCTGAAGCTATCCGGAGTCAATCTGAGGACAATTACAGGGATCGTAACTGGAAACTGCAGATTACATAAACACCTTCACCTGACGGGATATGCACATGACCCTATATATGTCGTTTGATGTTACTGTCCAGCATTAACTTCAATGAGAGAATCTGTGTTGGGGGAATTCTGGTCTGACATGGCTAGAATCAGTAACACCCTGTTTTCTAAGCTTCTGGAATTCATTCTATAGCTGGAATGGCTTGGGGAGTGACTGGATCGGGTGAAGCTGAAAACCGGAGGTAGTACAATGGGTCCGCATTAGATCTTCCCTTTACAACAAATTCAGAATGTATACACTTTATTAATGCTATTTGATATATTACTTTAAGAATTAGTAAAATTTTAGGATTATACAATTATTATTATAAATTTAAATGAAATAATGTAAATTTTAAAATTGGCGCCACCTTCCAAACAAATTATTTTAAGAACAGTATAAAAAAACTTTAAAAACCCTAAAATTTCCCTAGAACTAGAGACGTTTCTCTAGATCTGGCATCATAGCATTCAATAAATCAAACTTAAATGAAGACCGAAGCTTGTCGAACACCGCCGTCAACGTTTTGAAAACTCTTTCGGAAATATGCCACTAATTAAGAATAATTATTTTAATATAACCACACAAAATTTGACAATTTTATTTTGGATATATTTTATCTAGCAGATTGTCATTTTTATTTTATTTCTTGATTAAATAATTTGTTAAATAATATTTATTCATTTAAATGCCTTAAAAAACAATATGCTAAAATCAGCTGATCCCAACAAGTGTCATTTGCATAGACGAGAATTGCCGAAATCGATCTTCGTGTAACCGACAGCGGAACTTAATTTACTAAAATTAAGTTTAAACGAAGTTATAAATTAATAATTTATAAATGAGACCTGACAGACTGAAGATAATGAAGTTCATTTAGGACTAATGAAGATCAACGCTCTCAGTGTGTCGAAGGTATAAGCGACGGCGACGTCTTCATTTGTTCTTCATTCTGCATTCTATAAACTCAATTATAATTTAAGGAAAGTTAAAACAAGCTGCCCTGCAGGCGTTTTTTGAACGTTTCAAGGTCAATCATACTTGCCAAGGCCAATTCTATGATTAAGTGACCCTTTAGGGTTTAGGTCATAAAAAGTTTTCGTGATGAATTGTTCCACTTGAAACTGTTACACTGGGTAAATATTATCTTATCAATACGGAAGCGTGCTAAAAATAATTGTTAATATGTAAGTATCCAATTACAGAAGAAAATTACTCGGATAACCAACAATTAAAAATTATTACGTTTCTCTTATATACTTTATCGATCTAGCGTGACCCACGTGTTGCATTTTCAGCTCTGGGTTACAAAATAAAAATGGTTTATAAAAACTGATAGTGTTACACTTAAGACGTAAGATCGTATCTCTAGTTTCAAAGAAAGGCAAAAACCATAAACAGTAGCTCTATAAGCAACTGTAAAGTTGTTATGTATTCATTCAATCGAACGTGGATTGATTAAGCCGAGGTATCAAGGCTATTGTCGGCAAATTGTGATTAGTGATCGAGAACTGAAATTTCTATTCAATTAAATGTAGCAACAAAACAGCATTTTTTATATAAACTATTATTGTAACTAATAAGTCATATGTACTTACTTATGTGAAAGTAGAAACATTAACTTGCGTTTAAATTCTAAGTAGCGCCTAACACAATTACTTAATTGCGTCCATATACCCATGCAGGTATTGCGAAAGTGTGAATTTAAGTTTTTGATATTCTTTGGCTACTTTTTAATTATTATTAATAATTAATTTTGACAAGGGCAAAAAATCTATTAATTATTTTTTTTACTAATTAAATTATAATTATAATTTTGCACCGATCATTAGATAGTGGAGATACTTCTTTAGATTACAAAATAATTACAAATGAAATAAATAATTATTATAATAATAAAATAATAATAATAATTATTTAGTACCTTTTCATTTAGCTATAAGGACTTTTTCTTTTGTACATTATTAGATTTCAATTATTAGTATTCATATTTGGGCATGGTTTGTTAACATGGATCAAGTCCCATATTACTTACTTCCACATGTATGAAGCAATCAACTATTTAATCACGGAAACGTTTTTTCGTTTTCGAGGTTGACTCGGGATTAGGAAACTATAAAATAGGTTGCACTTTTGAGTTACATACAATATTTTTTACTAAAATGCAATAATGTGAAACAGTTAAAACAAATATTTTCAAGAATACACCCACTAAGCTCAGAAAAGCTTATAGCCTTGAAATAATGGTGACAAAAGAACAATTACTACCACGGTGGCTATTCATAACAAATCAAATTGCAGATTAATTTCTAAACTACTCGATAATTTGATTAATGTGCCTATTAAAAGAACTACAAATTGCTCACGCATACCAATAACAATATTGAATAAAAGAAAAGTAGGACATAGACATACTGCAAAGTTGTTACTATAAAAATATGATTTACACATTTTTTTTACATAATTTTATTTTTTCATACTATCAATTACCTCAATTCTATTTTCTTCATTTGGTTAAGGCCGGGGTTCTGTATATATTATTTTTAAATAAAATGAAGATGCGGTCGGAGCTTAGCGGTCACGAGAATTGACTATGAACGCTAAATACTCGGATCGAATCCCAGTAAAGTAAGAACTTTATATTCTGGCCGTCTCTCCCCTCGGCAGGCAATGGCAAACCACCGGGGTATAATCTGCCATGAGAAGCCTTTGTTAAAAGGCCACACCCTCTTTAGGGTAAAAGGATTGAGAAGGAAGGAAGGAAGATAATATAAGGTTAGATGGCAATAAATTCTAACAAAAGCTTTTTTAAGTGTTAGCAAATAATTAAGGCTAGGGCTGGGTTTCCGCCAATGACGTGTTGCTATTTGGGTTTTGCTTTGTAGGTCTGTAAAGGATGATTATTAACTACTATATTTTATGCTACTGAAACATTTTATTGTTATCCTACTATGCCTATATGTTAAGGTTAAGCAAATAATGTAATCCTAGACTTTTAAAAAGATAAAACAAAATTAAACAATGAGAACAATATTCCAACTTGACAGAAAGGTTATTTATCTTATAGATACCAATTAAAGATATCACGTTCATTAAATTTGCCTATAATCAACACACATTATAAGCGATTCATTAGTTGGGTCAGAAAGGTGAATGTCAAAATTACCGTATGATTAAATTCACTATTGCGAAAATTAGAAATACTTACAAAAAATACAAAATGATAAAATGTCAAGGCATTGTTATTTACTTACTTTAGTGCTTTGAAATATCCCGTAAAATAAATTGTATGACGGATGTAAAATTATATTATCCATTTAAGATGAAATATTCCCAAAAATATAATGTTAATAATTGTTATTAGTAAAACTTTGCATTTAACTATATTATATGATTAATATGTACGTATTAGAACGAAATTCTTGTTTATTATAATGTAATACATTGCAAAATATTGGCGAAACTATGTGGGATGGATAAAAATTGTAATACTATCATGTGAGTATTTCTTAATAATTAAATTTCCAAATGCTTTCCTTTAAAAGAGGTTGGTGATTTTATGACTAACGTCGTTTAATTTTGAACTTAATTGCAATGATTTTTCGCAAATGCATATTGGAACGCACGTTATCGAATTGGATCTCTTCGTTAATTGACGAAGGACGCCTACTTTTCTCTCAACTTCTTATTTTGTGATCTTATCTTTTATATATTATCCAATAGCTCTTTTTGACTACGGCTTCTAATGGTCGATTATACTCACTTTATTTATCACTTAACATTTAAGAAATTAACCATTATGTATAGCCATTTGTTTTAACCGTTATGTTAAGTGATAACTGATAAGTGAAGTGAGTATAATCGACCATAAATTGTAGTTTTACGATTTATATATTATTTATTTGTCGGAAAGCAATTGGGTGCCCATTTTTTGAAATCGGACAAGAAACAATCTAGACATTACAAAACTCAGATGAAATATTGCAGCTAATTTTTAGGTTTATTGCTGTACTTATTGTAGTCTAGTACTTTTAGATATTATTTAATCAACTCCAAAAAACTTTTATATTACGTGTAACAGTTAACATACATGCAACGTCATGATTAGATGAATTAATAATAATAATTGAAGAAAAACTCCAAAATTCAACTTTTTATTGCACCAAACCTATCACATTGAAAATTAGATTAGTCTCGCACAGTACTTTTTGTACTTTTAAAAATTAAATTTCTAAAATATAATATGGTTTAATTTACAAAATAAAAAGAACCTTTCAAATTACCTACACTTTAAAGCCGATTTATATTATACAATAATGAGATAAGTAGGCAGGTTTATTATGATTATTGAATAGAACTATTGTATATCGAAAATCGCTCATCTTCACTTGGATATAATTGATTACAACAAGATTTCCTTTCTAAATAATGACCTACATATGAAAGCATCACGTGAAAGATCCAGTGAGACAGTTGAGAAAGTAGTCCAGATTTTACCTTCGCGATATTAAATTACTGACACCATAAAAGTATAACATGTTCCGTCATGGTATCTCACATAATCATATTATTATAAATTAATACTCCATTTACACTAAAAATATTATGTCACTCTCCTTATACAATAAAATTTAAACAATAGCCTCATGTTAAACAATTTGCATTTTCATTTCAGTTTGTGGTTCAATTTACTGGTAGTAGCTATAGCGTGCCGATGCATTTCTTGCATTCAACACAATTACAATTTAGACTTACAATCTTTGGGAGAGAGCGAATGTGCGCTTTTATTAAGCGGTCCAGGAAGAAGCAGTTCCTATGATTACAACCTGAATCTTCTCAGAGGATCTTCGCTGTAAGACCAATTGGTTCTTTAAATTAAAATTCCTAATTCAATTTCTTTTAGAGGATACAGTGGGCCTCAAACTTGCATAACTTATGATGCAGTAAACGCAGCTTATCTGGATGCCAGGAAAAGAATACGTAAGCCATTCAAACGTTCGTAAAAAAAAACTTTACAACTTTTATTTATTTCAGCTGTTGCACATCCAATTGGCGATTGGAAACCAGAACAAGTAAAAACAGTAGGCGAAGTTCTTCTTGATATGTCTGCTACCTTAGCACGAACATATGGACTAAGCTACGAAGAAATTGAAAAAGGACTTCCTTTAATAGATACATCCAAAACCCTTGTAAGAGAAATGTGCCCGCCATATTTATCGAATGTCGAATGTAGGCCTGGCAAGTACAGAAGGTTTGATGGGCTTTGCACTAATTTAAACCATCCAACATGGGGTGCAACAAATACTCCATTTACTAGGTAGGTTAAATTTTAGTTAAAAATGATGTAATTATTGTAAAATATTACTTACACTAACTTACAGATTAATTGGACCTTTATTTGCTGATGGTATGTCGGCTCCACGCATAAGTGTAACAGGAAACCAACTACCTCTTGCCAGAATAGTATCACGGACGATGCATCCAGATGAAGGATTTCACGATCACGCAGGAACTGTAATGGTCATTGCTTGGGGACAATTTATGGATCACGATTTCACACTTACCGGAACTCCATTAGGTAATGCTACCACTTACCACAAAAATTTTATAATATGTTAATAAACATGATTTAGATGCTCTCAATCGTAACGACCCAGAAGAATGTTGTCACAGACCAGCTCATTTAAAGCATCCATACTGTAACGAAATTGAAATTCCTGCCGATGATTACTTTTATCGATTGTTCAACGTGAAATGTTTAGATTTTGTCCGCGCATTCCCTGCTGCAAGACCAGGATGCAGATTGGGTAACGAACAACTGACAAAATAAAAACGTTAATTACTAATAATAATATAATTATAGGTTCTCGAGTTCCATTTAACACTTTAACTGGTGTACTCGATGGTAACACAGTTTATGGCGTACACGAAAAATTTGCAAGGTAAATTCATTATTTTGCAATAATAACAACATAACTCGAAAGCAACTTTTTATTTCAGAAAATTAAGATCCGGGTATGCAGGATTACTAAGAATGAACCCTGTCTTTAACGAATATGGTTTAAAAGATTTGTTACCATTAAAATTGGATGTTCCCGATGAAGGTTGCACACGACCAAACGCTTCCATGTATTGTTTTGAAGCAGGCGAAATTCGTGTAAATGAACAATTGGTACTTACCTGCATGCATACCTTGATGGCGCGAGAGCACAACAGAGTAGCGCGTGGTTTAGCCGAAGTCAATCCTCATTGGGACGACGAAACTCTCTTCCAAGTATTAAAATTTAACAATTATTATCCACATAAGCATAACCATGTAATTTTAGGAAGCACGACGAATCAATATTGCAGAAATACAACACGTAACCTACAACGAATTTTTACCAATTTTACTGGGAAAAGATGTCATGCAAAAGTTTGGTTTATTACTTCAAAAGGATGGGTATTGGGATGGCTACGATACCAATGTAAATCCTAACGTAATCGATGCTTTTGCCTCAGCTGCATTCCGTTTTGGCCATTCACTTTTACCGACAGCTGTAGAACGTTGGAGTAAAGCACATAAATTTATTGGTAGGTAACATTATACGTTAAAAGATCCCTCAACTGTATTTAAACAATTTTAGCATCGAAACGTCTTTCTGATTTAATTAGAAGACCGTATGATTTGTACCGTGCAGGAGTTTTGGATGAATATTTTATGGGATTAATGAATCAAGTTGCACAAGCTATGGACGATTCGATTACTCAAGAGGTAACGAATCATTTGTTTAAGAAACCTGGCGCTCGTTTCGGAATGGATTTGGTGAGTCTAAATATGCAAAGAGGAAGAGAATTTGGAATTCCAGGTTATATGGAATTTAGAAAATTCTGTGGACTTCCAAATGTACATAGTTTTGAAGAATTGCTAGGAACTATGCCTAACGAAACCGTTCGAAAATACAGCACCATTTTTGAGTAACCATTTAATTCTTTCGTAATTTTAAAAGTTTTTATTTTATATTATTTTTAGACACCCAAGTGATGTCGATTTATGGTCTGGTGGTGTATCGGAACGACCTTTACCTGGAAGTATGTTAGGGCCTACTTTTGCTTGCATTATTGCCACTCAATTCAGTTATTCCAGAAGAGGAGACAGATTTTGGTAAGTTTTTTAATTTTGTGGTAACGCAATTTTTATGTTACTCTCTGTTAGGTACGAGTTGCCAAATCAACCATCATCATTCACACCTGAACAGTTACAAGAGATACGTAAAACCAGACTTGCGAGATTGATTTGCGATAATACAGATTTAATTGATTCGATACAATTGTATCCTATGGTATTACCAGATCACGAAATGTAAGTTGGATCAAACTTGATTAGAAATCAAAATATGATTGTTTGAATTATTGTAGAAATCCACGGGTTCCATGTCGAAGTGGGGTTATACCAAGTATAGATTTCAGTAAATGGGCAGATTATAATGGAGCAGCAAATCACTTAGCATATACGAATAATTTCGCATTTGATCCCTCATTAGGCAAAAAATAATACGTATGATTTATTAGTATGATAAGATAACTTGTACAGAAATTACTAACTTATTTATCTTTGTATTTACTGCCATGATTTAGATGTAGATACGTATGTATGTATAAGTGACGATATAATTACATGAAATTAATTGTTACTCTGAAAGTATCACCGAAGGATTCGACAGAGCGTTATTTTTTAAATATAAAAATATTTATGTATTATATGATCATTATTTTTGTATTTATAAATTATTTTGAATTTATTTCAAATAAATCAAACTCGATCTCTTTTAAATGTAAAATTAGGGGTTGAGTTTTTTCAGTACTTAACTATTTATTTACTTAAATAGGTATCAACTTTTATGTACCATAAGTTAATAACATTGTATATAATATTAGATACCATTAAATTTATTTATTTTTAAAATTTGTTTTAAATTGAATATGGAGGTATATTTTTGACATTAAATATGATTATGTTACTGAAGATGCTTGAAGTAAGGTCAGCCCTCACAGGTAACTTTCCACTACCCTTAACTTTCCACTACCGTTAATATATTGCATTTTTATTAGCTGTAGTCGGGTTTCAGCAATGAGACTCTTAATTATTTCAAAAGTACGAATCAATAGTTTCAAATAAAAGATAAATTAATCAAAATAAACAGATGAAACTTAAAATAAGATATTATCATTTATCACCAATGAAAAGGTACCACTTACTCATATCTCCAGATTATTTCCTGTTCGTTTAAACCGATTTGAACTTAAAATCAGATGAGTTCACATTAATTTCTACGATGTATTTTTTGTCATTATAATTTAAATTTCCTATTTTATGTTTATTATTATTAGAATAAAATAAGTATCTGATTTGTAATATGTGAACATGGTAAATATGTGGAAGTGTTGTAGGGACCAGAAAAATAACCGAAAGGAGCTATTTTTGAAATTCGAAATTTGCAGGTTAGGTAGCGATGATACCAATTGGTTGTTGAAAAAGTAATACGAACTATTTCCTACGTGAACTCGTCGACTCGGATGTTCGTATTGTCGCTATTGATAGAAATGCCGACAAATAACTGAAATAAGACCGAATAATAAGAACAGAAGTAAGAAAAGTTGACAGCACAAAAAAACACCACTGTGGGTAGGATTGGTATAAACAGATAAGAGGCAGGTCTAGTAGTGTGACGACAATAAAAGAATTCCTAAAAAAAAAGGAAGATCAAGATATAAGTGAAGAGGAAAACGTGTTTTGGAGAAGTAAAATAACGATAAAATTACCAAATAAGGGCGCCGAGGAGGTGGAGAGTGAGGTAGACATGGAGGAATTGAAGCGTATTATGACAGGTTTGGCAAAAATTATAAATGATGGTTTCAAGGAAACCACCGAGAGAGCGGGGAGATATATAAAAAATTTGATTCAATGGAAGCATACTGGAACGGGAAATACACGAAATGGAACAAGTAATCGAACAAATGGCAGTGAAAACAAGTACGCAAGGCTATAGAATAGCCATTTTGGAGGAACAATTTGAAAAATTTGAAATAAATAAAAGAGTAATATAATCATCAAAAATATTCCAACAGCCGGTTGTATAACAAGTGAGAAATCAGAGAGCAATTTCTTAACCAGAAGATGCATAATATACAGGTGTCAGTTGTAGAAGCTTTTAAAATAGGAAAAGAAACTGAAAACCGGATAGTCTTAGCCAAATTGAGAGACCCTGCATAGAAGGTAATGGTGATAGAAAACAAAAGTAAATTCAGGGGAACCAAGACATACATAGAGAAGGATATGACCAATTCAGAGGGAGATATTCAAATTAAGATATGGGCGATTGCAAGGGAAGCAATTAAGAACGGGAATAAGTTAAGGTTGGATACCAAAGGATGCACAGGCAGGATTAATTGTATGTGTAGGATGTGAGAGAGAGATCTACAGCTGAGATGTATCTGCCTTCCCAGGCAGATGTTAAAGAGAAGGAAGCTGGGATAGGGGGAATGACATGGCGGGGAATTGGAATGGAGGTGGTGAACAGGGCTGGGCCAAATAAATTTTCTTTTGTATTTGAAATACAAATATAAAATACTTGAAAGTCGAGTATTTAAATACAATTACAAAATACATTTGAAAAATACTCAAAAATACTAAAATACATTTGTATTTAAAATACTTTATTAAAATACATTATTTTACGTAATTGTTGTTCCCTTTCAAAAACACCAATCGCTCAAATCAGGGCCGTAGCCAGGGGGGCACTTGGGGACACGTGCCCCCTCCCTCCCGTAATGTATGAAATGTATTCAATTTAAGGCCGTGTTCTGGTTTGGAATAAAAAAAAATCAAGGTTTTGTTTTTTTGCATATTCTTAAAGTTTAGACCTTTATTTACCAAAATTATTAAATTTTGTACAAACCTTCAATATATAACTATCTATCGTCCCTACCACTTTTGTATCAAAATTATTTGTTTTACTGGTTGAAACTTTTGCTCAAAACTTTAATAGAATATTTCTCACAACTACATTTTTCAACATGGTTGACATGATATCTCAAGTTCTATTTAACCGATTTGCTTCAAATTTTGTATCAACTTTCACTATATAACTGTCTATCGTCCCTACCACTTTTGTATAAAAATTATTTGGCTTACTATTTAAAAAAATTAAGAATTGTGAAAAAAACAGTCAAAAAATGAATTTTTTTCTTCAGACAGCCGCAATTTTGCGAAAAATTTTTTTTTCCGTTTTCTCTTTGGTAGAGGGACGATAACGACATTCTTACTAATTAAGAATCTTTTTTTAAATCTTGTCTCCGATTACCAGAAGGGTTGCAATCGTGTCAACCAGCACACCCTCTATTTTTTTACCCTCAACTTTACCAGCTTATAGCTTGTTTAATTTTCATTATTTTTTTTCAAAATTTTTTCTGTATATTCTCAAAATATCAGCAAATATGTTGTAAAAATCTGAATGGTAAAAATATTTTTTGTTTCATTTTTATTGAGCTCGAAAAATCGCCCATAATTTATGCTTTGTTAGAATCTTTTCAGTCAAATCAGTTTTTTTAAATTTTTCAAATTTTTACAAAATTTGTATTCGAAAAATATATTCCCATAGCAATTTCATTTCTTTGTTCAGTAAAGGTTAAATTTCTTTGTTCTTTAATTTGCTTCATTAAGGGGAGAAATTCATTTAGAACAAAAATAATTGATGGTTTTTTAGGAATTTTTTAGAATGAGAAAGAATTATCGCAGGATTTTCAAAATTTATCATGACTTTATTATAACATTCAAGAATGATAACATAATTTTTTTTCATCTAGAATTTTTAAAATGGCGGAGATATGTAGGCTGGTTGTCGGGCGACTTAGATTCTGGTGTGCAGTCTAGCTGGATGTAGATTTCGAATCTGTAACAAATCAAAGAAGAAATTCAATCAGTACATATGTAGTTATTAATTGAACCTAAAACTAGTGAAAAAAAAAACAAATTAGTAAGTACAATAACAGAAAGTCAAAATTTAACAAAAAATGTGTACAAAATTGTACCAAAAAAGGTACTTACCATTGCATTTTTTTTCCAACACTTAGGTTCACTTAGTAGATAATTATACTGGAAATATTTATACAAAATTTGGTAATGATCGGTCCAATAGTTTTTGAGCTACACTGCACACCAACTTTGAAAATGTAGTTTTGCGTAAAATGGGTTTAAAGTTAATCGTACCATTTCAATCAGGTTCACGTCAAATTTATAAAAAAATTTCTTACTCTGGTAATTCAGAGCCATAAATAGGTCCTTCTTCTACTTCGAACAAATGTTGTTGCTCAGATTTCTCGTTTCTGAGAGCCATTTTAGTCTGTTTTGAAGATTCTGACGCTCTATTCGTGCATCGGTTAATTCAATTCTTGTCACGTGTAACATTGTACACCTTTGATTTCTCATCGATTTTTATTCCTATTGCGGTAATTATTTGCAAACTACAATTACAATTTTGAAAAATCTTAATTTTTAATTTTTTTTGATTTTTAAAGTGTTATTTTTATAAAAGTATTGTAAATTTTGAAAATGTATTATTTTATTATTTATTACAACTTTAGCTTTTTTATTGATCATAAATTTGGATAAATATTACAAATATTTCGACTGCTTTTATATATTTGGTCATAAATTAGTCACACTGAAGTCGAAGCAATTACGTTACGCTTAATCACTATACAGCTGGTATATGTGTTTAAAACTTAACAAAATCTTGCAAAGAATTATATTTAAAACAAATATAAAAATATTTTACTTGCTTTTAATAAAAATTATTTATTAAAACTTAGTTTTAGTGTAAGAATTAGAAAACAAGGGAAGAAAGGTTAAAACCGGGTTCGCTATACCTAAACACGCTCCAGGTATAATTTTTTTTTCGCGAGTGGCCGGTATACGGTTACGGGCTGTAAATATTTCGAATTTCGTTATTAAATTTTGGGAAGATATTCCTTAGATACTGTACTATAAATTTATTATATTAACAAAAAAGTTAATTTTTGATCATTCTAAATGGTTTTCTCTCCTTAAGTTTTTATTTCAAACACGAGCCAAATTTTTACATCTATGACGTATATTTTTGGAAATCAACTGAATTTTCTCAGCACGTGAACTACATTATCGTTAATAATCGATTAATTTTTGAAAATTTTACGACATTTTTAACATAGAAAAATTAATTTTATGGTGAGAAAGTCGTAAAAAAATATTGAAGTTTTACTGGAGATTCTTATAGTCCGCGCGTGTTAACAATTAAATTAAAAAAAATTCAGATTATGAGACCAAAAACCCCTAACATATAATTATAAACCTACAATGAATAGAATCCCTATAAGCTCACACTCTTTATTCAAACATTAAGTAAACGATAACATAAGGGCAGCTATTGAAGACAACAGCTATTTTATACTATTTGTATCCTGTAATTAAATTTGTAACTAACATCTTATTTTATGTGCTATATGACATTTTGTAAAACTAATCATTTATACTAAAATACTATATAAGAGCATGCAATTAATGATTAAGTAATTCATTAGTTCTTTAGGCGTAAGGCTTGTAACTTGTGTATTCAAAATAAATTCTTTTTAAAAACGCAATTTTGCGGAATAGAATTTTAATTATATAGATCACTTTAAAGGCATATATGTATTTTTGTTTCCAATATAAAAAAGGGTTACAGTCAAATTTCAGTTAGTTTAAGGGGACAGATCAATAGGCGCTGAGCTTGTGTCAAGTTCAATTCAAAAACGAATAATCGTAGAAAGCTGAAATTTTCGGAATATACGTAAAATATGATTTTACTTAACATAAGCTATTTTTTATTGTAAAAAAATTAATATAAAAAAATTTGCTATCAGTTTTCAATAAAATACACTTTAGTTATAAATATGAAATAGCTTACGTTAAGTAAAATCATATTTTAAGTATATTCTGAAAATTTCAGCTTTCTACGATTATTCGTTTTTGAGTTGAACTTGACACAAGAAATGAAGCAATATATTGTCATGTTGAGAAGTCAGGGATGGAGAAAACAGCTAGTCTAAGTGTAACGAAAGGAACCGAAGCTAGTTTTTTTTTAAATGTAAAAATTCAATTTTAATGCAACTGAAGGTTGTAGGAAGAGAGATTAGGTCCAAGCTGACGTAGTTTGATTAATTTAATGTGCATTTAACGTAATGAGGGTCCCGATGACCAAATAAAAAGTAACGTAGAAAGACAAATTTTGTTACGATGTTGATTTTTAGAAAAAAAAACATGTAAATTTGTTAGTTGTAAAGTTTTTATATTAGTAAATAGATTAAGGAGCAAATAAGGATGATACATAAATGTTGGCAACGAAAAGTATTTTACCATATAGAAGATTTCAACACTTTGTAAACCAAATTTTGATCTGCAAATTTGGAGGCTATTTAGAATTTCTTGATATGAAACATAAATGGAATATGGATCAGAACGTACACAAGTTGCTTTTCCATCACTTGAAATATAAAAATAATTAGATTTAAAAAAAAATTTAATTAATTATAAAAGGTACTTATGTGACAGCTGCAATGATCCTTAAATGAACATAGCTTGGACAGGAACAATCAGAAAATTAATTCCTTCACTCAGTAGATATGCAAATAGGTCCTTAACGTTTGTCTCAAATTTCATCAAGATTGATGGTAATTTTGTAAATTTCGAAAAATCAACACAACCGTTTCACATGAAAATCGTTTTATCAACAAAATCAAGGTGCTTTTTTTTTAAAAGAGTATAAAAGGAGACGATTTTGGACAGAGCAGTCAGAGTAGTTTGAGTCGAGAGCTCGAGCAGTGAACACGTAGTGCGACGCAGTTAAAGTAAAAAGTTCTCAATAGTTTTTCACCCAGTTTTTTTCAAAATTGGGTGAAATCTAAAAATTATTTCAACGAAGGACATTGTGTAACTAAAATCTGTAAAGAAAATAACCAAAATTACATCAACAAAACATATCATAGAATTCAAGCCTGTCAAAAAATTAATCAAACCGGTAAAAGCGGATGGGCTCCGGCGAATTACCCGATCGAACCCGATCTTCGCGACGAAACCAGAGTTACTCACGATCATGCCAAACCCGACGCGTGATAACGAAGTCATCATGGATCAAGAAATGCCAGAAGATATTGTAGAAACTATTTCAACCCACGCAACCTACAATAAATTTGGACTATTGGCCAACGTTGCGGCAACAAACCCTTACCAAGACTCAACTAATCTAGAAACGCCAACAAATTTACGCAATAATCCAAAAACTACGTTCGCGTCAAAGGCTGCGGCTCCTGCAAAGCCTAAATCAACTCGTCCACCACCAATCGTGCTTCCAAGCATAGTCCAAGACGTAAGATCGTTTGTCCAATCGACAAACAAAATCACCCGCAACCCCGTCTCCTTCCAAACTATAAGGGGGCAAACTTGGGTTTATACAACTGACGTTGAAGACCAGCAACGCCTAAAAAATGCATGGTTCGTCGAGGGGGGCGTTGAGGGTTATACCTTCACCCCACCAGAACAACGTACCCAGAAAATGGTGCTCAAGGGCTCACCGTGCCTCATCCCACAGGACATCGAAAATGAACTGAAAATAAACAACATCAAGACCAGTTCCATAGTAAATATGCGCACGAAGGCAGGAAAGACTTCTGCGTCATATTTAATTCATTTTCCGGCCACCACCGACCTCCAAACCCTTAGAAAAATCCGAGCTATTGGCCCTGTCATTATCAAGTGGCAGAATTACTCACCCCGCACCACAAGAGTACAATGTCACAGGTGTCAACAGTTCGGACACGGTTCGACGAACTGTAACCTGAAGCCAAGATGCGTGAAGTGCCTGGAACCTCATCTCACCGCAGCCTGCCCCAGGACCAACCGCATCAACCCAGACCAGAACGTCAGATGCTGCAATTGCGGCGATAACCATGCTGCCAATTACCGCGATTGCAAGGCATACCTTTCGTATGTAAAAAAAGTAAATGTAAAAACCTTACGCTCAGCCCCGGGGCCAGTCGCCCAATCAAACGCGCCCCGCATTCAAACTTTGCCAAATAACAATACTAACAATTTCCCTGGGCTTCCAGCACCAAGGACTCAAATTCAAAATTTCACACCAATAGCGGCCTCACCGACCCACACGCATCATACCTCTCAAAACGCCAATCCATCTGACATTAAAACACTATTTCAAGAGCTCAAGGAGCTCAACGAGCAGTTCAACGTTGCTCAGTTAATTCAAATTGTGAGAGAAATCAAATCCAAATTAGCAGGTGTAACTGACACCTTCACAAAAATTTCAATTCTAAGTGAAATTGCTGCTAAATACGATGAGTAATTGCACAATTCAGCACAAACTTAAAATTATATCATGGAACGCCAATGGCCTACACCCCAAATTCAACGAACTGCACGCGTTAGCGAGCGAGCTAGACCCAGACATCATCATTATTCAAGAAACTAAATTAAACAAAAGATCACCACCAAAAATACCTTACTACACAACATTCAATCGCCCAAAAACACAATTCGGAGGTCTCACCACCTACGCAAAAAACATATTAAACGCCACATTCACACAAACTAACACAATTTTAGCCGAGGCACTTGCAATCACAATCAACGACACAACTGTAATCAATTACTACGTATCGCCGGGGCGTCACTCCGACGATGCTGAATTAAATGCACTATTAAACACAACGCATAAAACTGTCGTCATAGGCGACTTTAATGCAGCACACGTCAACTGGAATAACCACGCCAATAACCCCAACGGTGTTGTCCTCAACGACTTCGTTGAAACATATGGTGTACTACTTTCTTACTCAGAAGACCACACACATCATAGCTACAACAATAGATAACAACCATCCACCATCGACTTGATGTTATCAAAAAACATCACTGTTCGCCACATTGAAGCCCTCAGCAAATTAACGTCAGACCACTCACCCTTGTACATAGAAGTAGGGAGCTTACAACTCCCTACTTACCCACCAAAGCCTGCGCGATCCACAAATTGGAAACAATTTGCAATCGACACAGCAAAGACGCCTTTAAATACAAACATAACAACAAATGAAGATATCGATGAAGCTGTAAAAACCTTCACCGAAAACATCATGCAAAATTTCAATGCAAATACAAAAAACACAGTAATTAAAAACAGACTCACACTTCCAGTTGACCTTCATACAAAAATCAGGCTTAAAAACAAGCTAAGAAAAATCTACCAACACACCAATTTTCAACCAATCAAGACACAAATTACAAAGATTACGAACGACATTAACACCCAAATTTCCGCCATCAAAAGCGAAAATTGGAACAAAGTGTTAGCTAAAATCACACCACAAAACACGAAAAAGCTTTGGCGTATAGCATCAGCATTAAAACGTAAACACGAGGAGAAAACTATCCCAACACTCCAAACGCCCCAAGGTCCTAAAATCACAAATAAAGAAAAGTCGGACGCAATAGCTGCCACTTATTTACAAAATTACTCAAATACAATGGGTCTTTCTGACCCACAAACACACAACATGGTTCAGCAAGCCGTAAGCAAACTGGACCAAGAAACCCACCCCACCCCCCTTGAAGACCTGCTCTCTCCTCAAGAAATCAAAAAATTAATCAAATCATTCAAAAATAAAGCCCCTGGCCACGATAAACTTTCATCGATCATATTAAAACACTTGCCTAAAAAATCAATCTTGCAAATATACTACATACTCAATCAATGCTTCAAAAATCAATATTTCCCGCTTTCCTGGAAACATGCAATAGTAATTCCAATCCCCAAACCAGGAAAGCAAAAGAACATCCCTACCAGCTACCGCCCCATCAGCTTACTCCCTACACTCTCAAAAATACTAGAAAAGGCCATTCTCAGCCGCCTTCAGCAATTTGAATTTGAGAACAGTCAAATAATTCAAGAGCAATTTGGTTTCCGAGCAAACCACAGTACGGTTTTACAACTAGCTCGGCTTACTAACATCATTACAACAAATTTCAATATTAAACGCACAACATCAGTCGTCACGCTGGACATCGAAAAAGCTTTCGATAGTATCTGGCACGACGGACTGATATATAAATTAATTAAACTTGACATCCCCCGATATCTCATCAAACTCATTCAACAATTTCTCAAAAACCGTACTTTTCAAGTTTCAGTAAAGGACATTCTGTCAAACTCACTCCCCATCCCAGCAGGCGTCCCCCAGGGATCAGTCTTGGCACCTCAGCTCTTCACATATTATATAAATGATATCCCCAAACACCCAGACACCAAAGTGGCACTATTTGCAGATGACACTGCATTAATTTCAACATCCAGACGCACCAACCAATCAATATCATACCTTCAACGTCATATTGACATTCTGTCACCATATTACCATAAATGGAAACTACTAATTAATGCAGACAAAACCACACTCACGATCTTTTCTAAGAAAACTAAAGATCCATACACAACAACTCTTCGAGTGAACCAAAAAGTCATAGAGCCCACTCCCACGGTTAAGTACCTGGGCATGACACTTGATAAAACACTCACCTATACACAACACTGTTCTAACAAAAAAGCATCGGCCAACCGAGCTTTTCATGCACTTTTCCCACTACTAACACACAAAAATCAGCTCAACATTAAAATCAAACTACAAATTTACAAAACCATAATACTACCCATGATGCTATACGCGTCTCCAGTCTGGAGCAACACATCAGACTCAAACAAGCTACAACTTCAAATCATACAAAACAAGTGCCTTCGGCTAATTGCAGGTTTACCCTATTCAACTCCAATTTACACTCTACACGAGCTCGCTAACGTACCCAGAATACACACACTCATTTACGATCAAGCTCTTAAATTTTACAAATTCAAGACACCTAGCCATCCGCTAACACAGTCAATTACGTCAATCACCAGTAGCAGCAATGCGCCTTTTAAACTCAGACATAAATTAATACATCATTTGTTCATTCAATAAATTTCGCGACTTTTTCCGCGTCACAACTACAAAATTACACCAATATTAAAACACAAATTCAACCTCACGAATCCTTTTTTTTATTTTTTGTACGATCAGAGCGCTGTGTTTTTACACTCATTTTTCCCAGCAAATACTTCATTCTGTAAATAACAAGTCAAACTGTAAATAAATCAATATAATGTTAGATAAATTGTAGAAGCAATAGGCACTAACTTTAAATTATAACGCTTAAGAGCGGCATTGAAGGAGAGGGGATTAGGTTAGCGGGTACAAAACTTGGATGGGTAAATAGTGGTAAATATATTTTATGTAAGAGGACGCTAGTGTGAAGTGAAGCTTCTCTCATAGTACAGATCATTACCATTTCTTAGTTACAGGAAAATACTTAGATGGCGCTCAAATTCCTTAACCCAAATACTATCTCTATTGTGTCTAATATGCTATCTCTCTTATTGCAGATGTAGTAGGAGCCATCAGGTATGAGGTATGATACTTTCTCGATTTTCGTGCGGCCCGTCAAAGATTTTACATTTTGAGTTTTAACTATTTGTAACGGTGCCTCTTATAGGTCCACTTTTGTGCTAAAAATAGAGTAAAAGTATCTTTACATTATTAGATTTTGTATTGGATTTTGTATTAGATGTGGTCTAATGTAAAAATTTCCGCGTTTACATTACTCGATTTCACATTGGACTACAACAGTTGGATTTTTCATTAGACTTTTAAGAAATAGGACGGTATCTATTTGTATTGGATTTTCCATTAGATTTGTATTTGTGAGCATGCGCAGTGTGATTGTTTGACTCATGGTTGATTGTGTTAACCTCAAATTTTTATAAATTGCTTCGTTTTGATAATTGATACGTCAAATACGTACCGATTGGCATTGTTTACAACAAAAACTAAAACCTAACTATGAACCTAACCAAAAATTTTAACATGATTTTATTCACAGCACTGTCATTAGTCATAACAAATCCAATACAAATATCCAATAATGTAAATGCATTTATATTCGAGCATTGGATATGAAATCCAATAAAAATCTCGAATACAAAAATCCAATACAATATCTAATAATGTAAAGTACCCTTAAAACAAAAAATATCTTACACACGTGCTATTGTTTAAATTTTTTTATTATCTTCAAATTAATTTTCAAAATATGCACAACAGACCGGTCTTGAAGTAACACCCCGGCGATAAACAATTGGTTAAGAAAAATTTATTAGCGCTAATAAACGTTTTCTATTGGAAACAAAGTTTTCTTATCAAATTGTTTATCGCCGGGGTGTTACCTCAAGACCGATCTGTTGTTGCATATAATTCCTTGCTCTACTGATGATAGCCCTGTTTATGAGATAATCCTGATAATATCGGGACAGAACTCGTACTATGATCGAATTTATTCGCGATATTGGTCATACTATTATAGGTTTAACTAGTGAAATTAATATTAATAAATAATAATTTTTAATAATATTGATTTTTTGTTTTAAACTTGTAGACATATATTTTCCCAAGTGCGGATACACGCCGGGGGGGGGGGGGATCTTCGAATGGAAATATAGACTTTTTACCTAGACCATTTTACTTAGACTTTTTTACTTTTAGACTATTTTACCTAGATCGTAGACCATTTTACCTAGACTTTTTTACTCGTAGACTTTTTTTCCGTAGACCATTTTACCTAGACCAATTTACCGTAGACTATTTTTCCTACAATCATGTCGCTGCCCCCCCCTTTTTAACGTTATATATGGTCCTGGTCCTGGAAATAGAAGCTCATTTAGGCTCTAATGAAACTCTAACGTCCGACTCCAATTTCACCAAAAAATTTAAAAATATAACAAAAATAGAAAAACTTGTCTGCCCCCCCCCCAATATTTCGCGAATAACTCCGCGACAGGTGAGGCTCAAACGAAAACCAGAAGCTCATTTAGACTCTAACGATGCTCTAACTTTTGACACCAATTTCACAAAAAAATTCAAAAATATAACGAAAATAGAAAAACATGCCCCCCCCCCCCAAATTACCAGCAAGAAGTTAATTGTTTGTGAAAGGAGGCAAAGCTGAAGTTGACCGATAAGAATGCTCTATATGAAGCAAAATACACGAACATATCAAATTATTGAGTATTAATTAATTAATTTAAAAATTATAGGGTAAATCTCATGTGAGGGGGAGGGTGGTCCCACCACATCTTACCAAATCTCACCAAGCGGGAGGAGGATATCCAAATAAAGAATTTGATTAATTTTGGAAGCATTTTCTCGTTCCAAAATTTTTCACCTCTTTGAATTTCTTCAAAGAAAATTTCAATTTCATCATTTATGTAAATTATAAAATAACACTACGGTCAAAGTGTATCTGAAATATTATAAAAGTACCTACTATTTTAATAATAAGTAGGTACCTGGAATATACTATTAAAGCTGGTTCACACTATATGATTTTTCATCTGACTCGGTCATACGAGAAGTCATGGCAAAAATCATACGAAACTCTTTTTTCTCTCTCTTTTCATATGACCAACAATTTTTATGTTCACACTGTGTAATATTGCTTGTGACTTTTCTTATTACTAAAACGTCAAAATGGCTGTCATATGTCAAAAAAATTCTAATTAACCTAAGTTTATAGCAATAAGTGGTTGATTTTGAATTGAATTTTATATCTAATAGAAATTATTCTGTCATCAGTGTCTATTTCTTCTTTTTATCCAATAATTTTTTAAGAAATAATCATTTTTGACGAAAAATTATGTTGACGAAATTTTTAAAAATTTTAACAAAATTTGTCTAAAATGTTCGATAAATTTTTGTTCAAAAATATTTCAGTTTTTGTGATTATTTCAATAAATAATCATTTGTTATAAAAATTTTGTTTTTGAAATTTCGGAAAAAAGTCACTTTTTTGAAAAATTAACGATATTTTGAAAAATTTTCGATAAATTTTGGATAAATTTTTGTTAAAATATATTTCATTTTTTGCGATTATTTCGATAAATAATAATTTTTTATAAAAAATTACGTTTTTGAAATTTTGTAAAAAAATCTTTCAAGAAGTCATAGCAAAATAGACACCGTCCTATTCTGAAAATCACTTATTATTTTGCTATGACCGAGCTTATTATTTAGCTATGACTTCTATAATAGCAAAAATCAGATAGTGTGAACCTAAAAATATTTGTCATATGACAAGTCATATGACAAGTCAGATGAAAAATCATATAGTGTGAACCAGCTTTTATAATACCCCAAAGGCCTAAGAGTTTAAAACCGGGTTTATGTACGATACTACATGCTTTTACAGCCAGAATAAAAATTTCAACAAAAAGTGGAATGACTTCAAAATTGCAATAAAATTTTCAAATAATGAAATGTTATTTATTTTTATTTGAAATATTATAAAAAATATAGGTAGATTGTGTAAAATTGTAAATATACAAAAGTACAAAAGACAGCTCAAAGTCAAAATGTAATATCTTTGACGGGCCTCACGAGAAATTTTGCTCGTAATTAGATACTGAATGCAGGTCTCAAATGCAGGTACCACAATCTGCAGGTACTTGAATTGCCATAATTTACTGGCGCCATCTATAAAGGAACCCTTGAACACCATGAGCATTCAGTTGATTATATATAGTTTAAAACTTCGCTAACATTACTTTTTGAGGATAAGAATATCTTAAATTACGTTCACTACAATCCCGAAACTTTACAATTGTATTTAGTATTTAATTAGCCGCAACTTGATCTAGTTTTTATTAGAATCTGTTAGATATTTTTTCAAACATATTGTACCTTTCAAATGCCTTTAATATCACACCTCAGCAACATTAAAATCTAAAAAATAGATCACGTTCTAAGTCAATTATCACTTATTAATATGGTTTCATGGAATTACTTTGATTTTATCGAGTTAAATATATTTTTATCCTCAAAGTTAGCAATAATTTCTACTGTGCCGCCCTCTGTGAAAAGAAACGGCAAAAATGCAGCTCTTAATGTAAATACTTAGACAAATAGAGTTCTTTTATCTTTTATCTTTATCTTATCAGAGCAGTCAGTCTTATTTCGATCATTGACCAGGAAGGTCAATCTTATTTCACTGAAATATTTTTGTTTAGCTACGACTAACAATTTTACAACAACACGTAGAAGTGGTAGTGATAACGCAAGAGTCATCGCAACTCAACGGAACTTCACCATTCTTCGGAAAGTTTGTTTTTCGGAAAGAAGTGCATCGAATTAATTATTTTTTTTGAAAATAATTTAAGAAAACATTGAATAGTTGTGATCCGTCATCAAGATACAGTGTTAAGCATTTGAACTCCTAGAATTTATAAGGTACATCGTTTTATTATTATTATTACTGCAGTAAATAAAATAATAGGGTCACACAGAGCATATAATTGCATTTTACCTGTATATGTCAAACAAATATCTATCATACTGTATAAATTTATGTCTTTAATTTTAAGTCAAGTTAATTTTGTTTGCAAACCTCACTTTTATCAACAGTCATTAAAAAAATTTATTTTTCACATCACTTGGTGTTTATTATATAAAATAGAGTAAGAATTTATTGGAGAAATTAATTAAACTTAAGCGAACACACTTCATCTTCAATTTTTGTCGAATGTTTGACATTTGACAGCTAGGTTCCTATTGACAAACACAATTAGAGGCATCCATACACGCTGAGTTCCCTGCGTACTAAAGTTACTTGTACGTACACGAAAGCACGTAAGTAAGAAGAGGTATCCTGATTATCGCGGTGTTAGTTGTTGCTAGCGGGCAGCTCTGAATAGCAATTAACATAGCAATATATACATGAAATTTCAAACTTTAACCAATCAGAAGTAAATATCAATATATCTCAATAAAATATACCAATGAAATAGCATAAAATAACTAGTGACATCTGTTGAATTTTATTATTTATTGCTATTGATCTAGGACCTTAATCACGATTTTTGAATCTTCAAAATCAAAATTAACTCAGTCGCGCATTGCGGATTTTAAAAGTTAATTCTTCAAGAAAACTAAGTGTTTGGAGTTAACAATAATTAAATAAAAGTAAACATTTAATTAAAGTACTTTTGTGAATAAATTCGGCAAACAAATTAATTATTTTTTATAAGCGAATAAACAAAGTTTTGAACTTTTGGTGAAAAATTAACGATTTACATTCGAACATTTTTGTTGCATTTTAAAAGTTTATATCGATGAAAGATAAATTAAATCTTTCTTTTATTACCGTAAAACGGGATTTAATTAAGTGCAAAATATAAAATTTGAGATTTGAATAAATCTATTATTGGCACAATTTGTCAAAAATACCTTCGAGGGAATAATCACCATTTGGATGGGTTCACATATAGTTTATTTCGCAAACTACCATCTTCTGTTTGTCAAAATTTTGCAACATCCTTATATACAACGTTTACAAATTTGAATTTTCCAAGAGACCATGAAGAATATTTTAGAAGTAAGTGAATTTTGTTTTTAATTTTAAGAAATACGAGTACCTACAGTGAATTTCAACAGTCAGTGGCGTACAGTGAATAATTTTATTAATAATTCCTTTGTTTCCTCTCATTTATCTACATTTGTTTATCTTCATTATAAAATTAATTAGTAATTTTTTTTTGTTCATTTAATTTAATTTTAATTTAATTGGGCCCAAAACAGTTATTTACAAAATTTATTACTTTTATTTCATTGTTTATTGCAATCTAGTTTTATTATTAATTTCACTGTATTTATTTATGCTATTTTTTTTAATTATTATATGTTTTTAATTATTAATTATGAGTTTTATTTTGTGTGTTTTGTTTATTTTTCTACAGGTCTCATTTGTAAGGAGGAATACAAATTTGTAAAGTTTAATAAGGTTTGGTTATTTTTCTGTTAGAAAGACGCGTCGCGGGTTTAATAAGTAGTCTATCATCTACTTTGATGACGATCCGGCGTGAACTTTAAGGCTGCCGTCTTACCTATGTTAATTATATGGGACAAATCGCTCATTTGTATGTACTAGAAGTCGAACAATTTTAACTTTTAGGGAATTATTTTGCAATCATTTTAAAGATAAAACTTGGCTCTTGGACGTGATCTAATTTTTATTACAATCGGATGATTAGAAATATTGAAAATTTTGCTGCAAAGTTACTCAATTTTTAAGATAGCAAAAATAGCCATATTATAATTTTTATACTCGTTACCGTTAATAATAGAAGTACTTGAACTAGATCACATCCAGGACAATTATTTAATCTTACTTGTGAAAAAAAATGGTTGAATTATATCCATTTTTACAAAAGTTCTAGTACATACAAAGTGATGGTACAATTTTTCTTGTTTTGATAAAATAATTTGAAATGGCAAGTAGGGTTCTATCGCTTTCTTATGATTATCTTGCCCCTTTTGCATAAAATAGTTCAACTATTATGTACACTACGGCGCTAATTTGCAAATGGTTGCTGTGGTTTCGTACTTTGCTTGATAGTATTGTAAATGCGTGATTCAGCGAAACGTATGGCGCGATAAAAATAATAGTAGTATGCACATTTTTGTCTTTGATATCTCATAGGTACATTTTTATACTGTGCAAATATAACATTTAAATTCAATCTACAAATTTAACATTTTTAGTTTTATTTCAAAATTTTCTTTGCTAATTTTTTTTTATTTCTAGATAAATTCTATTGTAAGTTGTAAATAAATTTGTTGCAGTTGACGTTGTTAAAACTTTTAAATTTTAAAATTCTTTACAATTTAGATTTACAAGAAGCCACATTGAAAGCACTAAATGTAGTAACTTTAATGTTGCTGAGACTGTAATTTTTTGATTTTCATGATAAGATATCAAAGTGTAAAATTAGATTTTTTGCCAACAAAAGTCTTCAGGGCAGGTATGCTTTGGGTAGAGTGAATTTTTTCCTTAGTGGTTGGGAGTGGCTAATGTGCATATTTGTTATTTCGGTTCTATGTTTGTATCAATTGGTGGAATTGAGTGCCACGGGCATTCTCCAGATTTGCCGCGCAAGCCCCAGTCACGTGCTAAACCACTAAGGAAAAATTCACTCTACACTGATTAAATAGGATTAAATAGGGGAGACTGGAGAGACTTGAGACAAAAATTGGATATACATAATTTTTTACCTCATTGATTGAATTACTGTTTTATTAATTTTATTTTGAAATACAGTACAGTCTCGATATAGTGAACTAATTTATTAAGGAACGCCTTTGTTAGTCCACCGAGGTTGTTCACTATTTAGAGTGCAGAAAAAATACACAACAATGATACTTACAGTGCATTTATTACATTAATAACCTAATATTTCAAATAAAATAAGGAAACACAAATTCTTAAAAAGATACAGTATCCGACAAAAAGAAAGCGACGCATTCATAATTGTTAATTTTAGCAATGTTATTAACACTAAAATGTAGGGGAAAGGGATGTAAGTTGATCATGCATGTAAGTTGACCACCCTGCCTTATAGAAAAAACTTTGAGGTGTAACACCTCTATTTCAAATGTCATCGTGATTATTAACACAACCCTCACTTTTTATGTGGTTTTAAAGTGAATAGACGCGTTGCTGTAGCTTCTACAAACTTTGTATAAAAAGATCTTTCTTTTTATAAAAACTCAAATTTTTCGTGTGCTGATAAACTAAACAATTTTCGTTGATATCGCAAGGTAAATATATGTGTTGAACTCTTATTTCATTGAATTTTACTAATCCAAAGTGAATTTCAAACATATCGTGTATACAACAATTTTTTTGCGAGTGTTTCAAAATAGTGTCCAGAATGTAAGTTGACCACCCCTATTGTTTCCATTGCGAAACAATTTGTTATTACATTTTTATGATTGAACTTTACATCAAATCAACTTCAAACAACATTAACTAGTCTTATTTGAATTGTTCTTTCTAATACTGCAGACTCTCCTAATTCTGCCAAAATTTGATTTGCTGATAAAAAAGGATTCGCCGATGATAATCTTTTTACTCTTCTATCAAATTGAGGGGTAGTTTTTGTTGGCCTTCCTGTGGATTTTAAGTTTACTACAACTCCCCGATGTTTGTAGTTTATTTATAGTTTTTGACACAAAAGGTTAAATGTGGCATATAGCCTTGTTATCCCAAGCCTTTAAATTGAATAGGGGAGGTTGCCACAAATGGACCGATTTTTGCTTTTTATTTTTTTCTGACTGAACAAAAAGATTTTACAGAACCATTAAAAAAATTTAGTTAATGCAAGTCGGGCAAGAATAAAATTTTCGCAGAGGGCTTATATTCCTTCAATATTTGTTTGGCAGCAAGTTCGTCCTTATAATGGACTACTTGTAATTTCACAAGCTTATGACCGGTTCATTCGAGGAAACCGAGCATGGTCCATTGGAGGAAAGTGACTGTATTCGGAAATAAAAAGGCGCAAACAATTTAAACATAACTTTAGCTGTTAGGTGAGAGAGAGGTTTGATTTATTGTTACCGCTTATATATGACCTGTTTATTTCCTCTTACAGTCCCGAGGATGGCATTTAGTTAATAAAGCCGAAACGTCGACCGACAGCTTACTTGTTTTTGTTTTGCGTATCCAATATCCCAAAAAGTTTTCGTATAAAAAATGCGAATGCGTCAGTTTGCAAGCGGTTTCAAACTGCTGAACGAACAGATCTAATAGTCCAGTCATTATAGACATTGTTTGTTGCAAAAGGTGGCGTAGAAGATTTTATTTTTTTAACTTGTATATATGGGTGCCAACGTGTAAAAAACAAAATTGCTAACACGGGCGACCTCGGGAGAACTTTTGCCCTCCAAAAAACGTCCACATTTTTGGACTTTTCTTCCCTTTTTGTCCATAACTCCTAAACAGTGCATCCTAGCAAAAAAGCAACAATATAATAAATTAAAGATTCTGTAATTCTGCGTCGAATGAGTACCACAACTTAATAATTCGGTCAAGTGATATGGTCGAAAACGACGGTCAAAGAACAACTACTTTTTCCAACATTGTCGAAAACTGAGAAAGAGTATTATATATGAGTCTGTAATTTGGAGATGAGTACTCTATGAGAAAAACTCATGAATAAAAATAAAAAAAAAAGACACCCAAATTCTACGTCCAATGAGTACGAACATTTTTAAATTCGGCCAAGTATACCTCTCGAAATTGGCAATCAGAGATTTTGAAATGACCGATTCAGCTTCATGGGTCCTTATGCCAATTGCCGGACATTGGGAGATTGCCAATTTGGAGAGGTCTACTTGTCCGAATTTAAAAATGTTGGTACTCATTGGACGTAGAATTTGATCTTCTATAACTTTTATTTCATAAGTTTTTCTCATACGGTACTCATCTCCAAATTACAGACTCATATATAATACTCTATCTCAGTTTTCAACAATGTTGGAAAAAGTAGTCGTTTTTTGACGGTGGTTTACGACCATATCACTTGACCGAATTATTAAGTTGTGATACTCATTCGACGCAGAATTAAATAATCGTTTTTATTATATTGTTGTTTATTTGCTAGGATGCACTGTTTAGGAGTTATGGACAAGAAAGAAAGAAAAGTCCAAAAATTTGGAGGTTTTTTGGAGACCAAAAGTTCTCCCGAGGTCGCCCGTGTTAGCATTTTTGTTGTTTACATGGTGACACCCATATATACAAGTAAAAAAAATAAAATCTTCTACGCCACCTTTTGCAATAAACAATGGGTGATATGAATAAAAATGAGCATGAAGTATATACTCAAAATTTTGAAAAATTACTCAGAGTTCTATGAACGAATATAAAAAGTAATTAGGTATATGAGTAGATACCCTTATAAAAAGAATACCCACTTACGCTGAGCATCTACTTTTCAATCTTATTCGTATAATCTGAGTATTTATTTCAAAATTTTGAGTATATACTTCATGCTCATTTTTATTCATAACACCCAATGTCTCTATAACAATGTGCTCATAGGCATATTCATTTGCCAATTGGGAGATTGCCAAATTGGAGAGGTGTACTTGACCGAATTTAAAAATGTTGATACTCATTGGACGTAGAATTTGACGCTCTATAACTTTTATTTCATGAGTTTTTCTCATAGAGTACTCATCTCCAAACTACAGACTCATATATCGTCGCATGACAAGAAAAACTCATTAACTGCAGTTTTCGACAAAAACGAGATGTTTCACTAAGTGCGTTATTTTATGGTTATGCTTGCCTGAAAAAAAATTTATGTCCCAATTTATAATATGAATGAGGATTCATTAGCATTTTAAATATCAAAACAATTGCTGTTAAATACGATTTATCAGATATAAAAAATGTTTAAACTTCATGATCTCCGGTTACTTGAAATGTACTTAATGAGTTTTTCTTGTCATACGATGATATAGTACTATATCTCAGTTTTCGACAATGTTGGAAAAGGTAGTCGTTTTTTGACCGTGGTTTTCGACCATATCACTTGACCGAATTATTAAGTTGTGGTACTCATTCCACGCAGAATTAAATAATCTTTAATTTATTATATTGTTGTTTTTTTGCTAGGATGCACGGTTTAGGAGTTATGAACAAAAAAGGAAGAAAAGTCCTAAAATTTGGAGGTTTTTTGGAGGCCAAAAGTTCTCCCGAGGTCGCCCGTGTTAACATTTTTGTTTTTTACATGTTGGCACCCATATATACAAGTTAAAAAAATAAAATCTTCTACGCCACCTTTTGCAACAAACACCCCTATTTTGATGCTATAATGACTGGACTATAATGACTTTTGCTTGTTTTTAGTTGATTACGCTACTTTATAAATGAATTATTAAAAAGATATTCGCCCACGCCGAATCCGGCCACCTTAATAATTTTTATGATAGTGGCGCTCAACATATATATTTTTTTTTATTTTTATTATTATGATTAGGAATTTAGTTAAGTTTCGCTACGACACCTAATTAAATTTTAACCTACGACCTACGGCGAGCTACCGGGGGAAATTTTAATATTGTTACAGGTGTCGTAGTGACTAAAAAGTTGGTAACAGCTTTTAAACCAGAACACGGCCTTAATTGCAAACCACCGAAAATTTTACATTTTTCAAAAGGCTTTTTATAAGTGCCCCCCCAAATGAAATCCTTGCTACGCGCCTGGCTCAAATTTCACAGGTTCGCACTTCTCTCCTTTTCGGGTCGCCAAATAAAACAAAATGAGTAGATTTGCTACTACACTAATGTTGCTCAAACGAAATTTTCCTCTCGGGAACAAAATTGCATAAATTGCCTTAATCAAATTTATTGTCGTTATCGACAACGCTAAAAAACTAAATTTTGGTACAGCTCGCTGCATGAAAACAAAATCAAACTCAGCTTCGTGAAAAATTACTAATTTAATTTTTATAAAATAAATTTAATTTAAATAAGCATAAACAGGTCGAGCATGAGCTGTTTACGAACAGATTCGTTTTGGTCGTTCAAGTGTAAAATTGTGTTATAGGAACCCTTCGTATTTGCATTTACTTGCAAATCGAACTCAAAATACTCCAGGTTGCTATTAAGGTGTAATTGTGTGACAAATAAATTTACAATCGTAAAAATGGTGTGATAAAATGCAAAGTTTATTATTTACCAGTGATGCGGCACTTGTTGACGACGTTTTAGGACCACTGCTTTCTTATACTCCACATCTCGACACCTGTCATTCGAAATGAGTCTGTTACATCTTCGAACAGCTGCGTTCTTCATAAAAATCAAATTGTGATACCAAATCTTCGCAATTCTTCCAAATATATCCAGATAACTACGAACGGCAATCGTATAATAAAGTTTTTCTAATAGTGTTTGAAAAAGTCTTACTTTGTGATATCCAAAAGAGTGTGGAAAAGTAATACTGTGTGGGAAAGAGAAAAGAGAAGGGAAACTAGTGCGGAAAAGAGAAAGTTCGACAATGTCGATCGCAACATGGAATAACAGCTCCATAAAGTTGAGCTTTGCACCAAATTTAAAAAAACCTGCGATCACTAACCTATTTTCTTTTGTAACTGATCACAATGATCATGATCATTAATATAGTGTACCAAAGTACGGTTGGTAGTCAATAATACCACGGCTACCAACCGTCAAATTTAAATATTATATATATTTTCATGAAGTATATAAAATTATTTTAAATTAGGTATAAAAAGTATGTTGTTGGTTCTTTTTCAAAAACTATTAGAAAAAATATTGTTCGATACGCGTGGAAAAGTATCTTTTTCCATTCTCGGCTGCGGTTTTTCTTCGCCTCGAATGGAAAAATGTTACTTTTCCTAACTTGTATCGAAAATATCTATTGTTGGCAAATTTCTACCAATTTGAACCAATTTAAGAAAATCATGTAACTAACCTCAAATTTTGGTATGTAAAATTATTCGATTCAATTTCGATTTTAATGAATTTGAATTTATTCTTCTAAACATTCAATCGTAGGCACGTAATCGTCTCGATTACAAAAATCATTCGATCATTCGTCAATGGCGGACCAAAAATTATGCACACCTGGCATATGATAAATTCCAATAACGCTTTTACAAAAATCGCTGTAATTTGAGGATCCTACCTTCAAATTTATCTAAAATCAATCGCCTACTTTAGACGACACTTCGCACTAATTATCAGCCTGAAAAACACTTGGATTTCCAAGAAAAACTCGAAAATTGGTCACTTATGGTGGACCTCACCACAAACACGCCTTGCTGGCCTTACAGTCGCACGCCAAGCTTTTTTTCTTCTATTTATCTCAGAACCAGCGACTTAATACACTGTCATTTCTGCCTATAAATTTCTAGACTCCCGCTGGTATGGAACCAGCACTTCCTGAACACGAAGCGGCGACTTACGCTTTTGCGCTAACTTGTGTCAGTGGTAACAATTTCTTGACCATTAATTACAAAATCGTGCTCGACCATGTTATTATGGATAAAACATCCCTTAATCTAAGACAAATTACTAATACAAAGCTGAATTACATTTCGTTTCACGACAATACAGAAAGAAGAATGGATCTGGAAGTGGAAGATGAGAAATATGAAGAGATATTTACATGATTTTAGTTACTTGGGAGTGCAAATAAGCAACAGAAATGAGAGGTAGCATGAGATAAAGAAAAAATACAGCAAGGATTGTTAATGTGAAATAAGGTAAATGGGATCCAACCTAAAAATTGGATCTGTCAAATCTTGAAAGAGATAGCCAAATACCTTCGGGAATGTATAGCTTGTTTATTATTCTATGTTATCCTATTTTAACAATGGTAAATTGAATTCCCACATGCACAGAAAAAAAATTGTGCTAAACGTAAGTAAAATTGTGCATACTCCAGGTAAAATTTGGGTTGAAATAGGTTACAAGTAAAACATTGTGTTCCAAGCAGGTAAACTTTTGGGTCAACCTATCTATACCTGCATACAACCCAAATTATGCCTTCTTATGGTAAAACCTTTTTACTAGTCCACAACACAATTTTGTGTTTTGTATAAGAAAATTTATTAAAATAAAATTTTTAATATATAAATAAATTATTATTAGAAATATCTGTATTCACAGATCTTAATTTATTACTATACTTTCATTTTTAAATTGCGATAAATTTTAATTGCAGTAGGGGAACACACTTGACAAATTTTACTTACCTTTTTTTTGATTTTGAAGATTTGAACCTGTAACCTCTGGATCTATAGGCGTACGCTGTACTCACTGGTCTACGAAGGGAATTATAATAATAAGCTTAAGTTATACTTATGCTTGGAGAATTAATTTTAAATTTAATAAATAAAATATATCGAGTTAACAAAAATGAAATAATTCAAAAATAATAAAATTTAATCAATGTTATTCTTACTGATAGTTAAAATTCTAATATTTTTGCGCTTATTCAACTTTTTCTATATTTATAATTTTACAATATCAGATTATCACACTTCTTTAGATTTCTGTTTTATAACATTTAATTCTTTACATTAAAATTGTTTTAATTTTAAAATTTTAATATAAAGTTAACAAAACGTTAAGCAAACGTTAAAATATTACATTACGTAAACGATTAAAATAAAATTTAAATATTTACCGTAACAATTACCCTAACTTATAGTTTTAAACACGTGGGTTATAATTTTATTTTAAAAATTTAAACTTAATAATTATTAATAATTCTGTTTGCTGAAAGTTCAAAATTTAAGATTAAAGAATTTTGCTGTAATTAGAATTAAATGTTAAAAGAACAATCTAAAGAAGTGTGATAATCGTATTTAATTTATTTTAAAATTATTAACTTATAAAAAACTTAAGTAAAATTTAAAAACATTAAAATTTTAACCCTAATTAAAGAACAATATGCAAGTCATTTTATTTAGAAACAGTTTTAACCTTTTGTCACAAGAAAACCAGAAAATATGAAATAATGTCAAATACGGGGGGGGGGGGGATCTAACAACGTGGTGTTTTTTAAAAAAGTTGAAAAATATAGTGAAATTATTGTAGAATTTAAAAAATAAATACGATACAACGAAAAGTAATAAGATACTTTTGTAAATTATTCAATAATTTTACTATATTTTTCACCTTTTTTAAAAAACAACACGTTGTTTGACCCCCCCCCCCCCCACGTATTTGAAATTTTCATATTTTCCAATATTTTCTGGTTCTATCTTGTGATAAAAGGTTCTAAATAAAATTTCTTGTATGTTGTCTTTACTTACGGTTAAAATTTTAATGTTTTAACGTTTACTTAAGCTTTTGTTGAATTTATAATTTTACAGTAAATTAATACGATTATCACACTTCTTTAGATTAAATTTTTAACATTTAATTCTAATTGCAGTAAATTCTTTAATCTTAAAATGTTCGTTAATTTTAAGCAAAGAGAATTATTAATAATAATTATTAAGTTTAAATTTTTAAAATAAAATTATTATCCACGTGTTAAAACTATAAATAACGGTAAATATTTAAATTATATTTTAATCGTTTGCATAATTACGGATTAAATGTATATAATCTAAAAATGAAAATCTTTTTCAAATTTTACTGCTTTAATAATAATTATTCAAGTAAAATTTTACGTTTACAATTCGCACAATCTTAAGAACACAATTATTGGGTGGAACTTAAACAACAATAGTTACCATATACAATACAATTTTCCAGGTACAAAAATTTGCATATTTCTAACAAGCCCAGTACCTATCAAGAACTCAATTTGGGATTAACAAGAACACAATTTCAAGAACACAATATTGTGCGAATTTAACATCAAGGATTTTTTTCTGTGTGGGATAGTTGATTTCATGCAACTGGAATACAGGCATTCCATTATGTTTTGTATTACCTGGATGTTATTAGATGTAAATTGAAATCAAATTGGTAACAACAACAACCTTATAATACTATCGTTGTGTTAAGGTAAATCAAATACATAACTACTGATGGCTTAAAATAACCTTCTGTTCTTCATCACTGCTAAGACTACTTAAAATCCAAAATTGTGCAATTGTCCATTTGGCGTGGATAAATATTACAAGCTTGCTCAGTTTACATTTTAAATCCAGAATCCACATTACAGTCAGCATTATAAAATTTGTTCGCTTGAAATATATTGCAAGGTGCTGAACTTAGAAACATAATACGGATGGAGTCTTTGAAGTCCGTGCTTGTTGGGATTAACCTAAAGATTAATCGGTCACATTTCGTAGTAATGTGTTTATTGAAAGCACTACTCGAAATACCTAAAATTGGAACATTCAATTAGCAGATTTGTGATTTTAGATTAGTCAGTATTAATGCAGGGGATTCTCGCTTCTAATGTCAAAAAAGTATAAAAATGGGAATCGTTTACTTCTTCTTTTGAGAATTCTTTATGCCTCTAATGTTTAAAAAAAATTGACAAAACTGTTGAAGCTTTCCGAATGCTGATAGTTTTCATACGATATTTTGACACTCCAAACATCTCTGTGATTTTTCAGGAATCTACTTGTATATTTAACTGCCTTCACGTTTTGAATTTGTGTAAATATTGCACCGGAATAAGGCTATGCGCAGAGTGGAGCCTGCTCGCCGAAACCTGCTTGCCGGCTTGAATGTTTTTATTGAAATACGAGCTTCGTTTGTCCTCAATTACGTTAATTAATATAATATAATTAATAATATAATAAGTAATACATGAATTAATGTAATCGAGGAAAAACGAAGCTCGTATTTCAATAAAAACATTCAAGCGGGTAAGCAGGTTTCGGCGACCAGCTTCCACTGTGTTTCTACCGTAAGAATGAAAATTCTAATTTGTAATTTGCAGACGGTAAAAAGCGGAAGAAAGTTTTGAGTATCTTTTTTTGAGTATCTTATACTTATGTATAATATGAAGAAAATTTCTTTAGCATTTTCATTCTTATTAGTTACAATAAGAAGCAAGAATGAAAGAAAAACTGATTACTTATGCCATTTTCTCATGTTCAGGTTTATAACTAGTACAGGAAGGAATAGAAAAGAAAGAGTGCATTTAATACTTACCTGTACTAATGTACGTGCATTACATGCAATTAAACCACTTGCAGTAAATTCAATGTCCTGTTGTGAAGCTCGTAGCAACATTACCGTTGGAATTCGAAATATTTTGAAATGCTTTGAATACCAATTTGAGCTGTAAATTGCAGTTGAAATCTTTAATGCCTAAAATGTTTATATTCAGAACAATTTATTATAATGAATCGTATCGGTTCAATTTTACTTCTTGAGACAGAAAATCTGCTGACATGCAGTACAGTACTATTTGAGCGCTAGCTGCACAACCCATCACTATATATCGGATAGAAGTAGTAGTAAAGTTGGAACTAAAATATTAACTTGTCAAAAAACTTTCATAGAACCTAAGAAGCAGTACTTATGTCTAGTAGCTATTAGTGAAAATTAGTAAGCAAGTTATGAAAAAGTACTTTACCTAACTCAAATCGTATGAACTCAGAAGTAGTACTTTTTCATACAGCGTAATAAAAGATACTACATTGCTTCATAGGACCAAAATGATACTTTTTAAAATCGAGAATAAACTTTAAGCAATTTTCACCATTTTTATCATGAACTTTGCAATAAAAGGCGATGTTTGTAAATTTGGGGGCTCCCGCTACTGATCCTACTATTATACTTATTAAAAATGTTGCTCGCTGTAAAGCTGCCAAGAAGTGAGATACTTTGCTTCCTAAAATGTGGAAACAAAGTACCCTATCCAGAAGAAAAATGGTAAAAAATAATTTACAAATAAAATTTGTGTATTATCTACCTTACGGATACAGCATATACTTCACAAGTAATTATGGGAACAATTGTAGCAAATTCTAGTAACAAGCATAACGAGAATATGTTCTTCACTTCACTGATATATCTACAATTTATATTTATAAATTTATACGAAGAGGATCTGAAATTAGATTTTCACCTCAGTAAAAATTGGTGATGCTGAATAGCATTTTTTAATTTAATATAATGAAATGTAACATCACTGTGTGACTTCACCTCTTCAATATTGAACTCTTTTATGCAGCTGTACAATATTTTAAATTGCATTATCATTTCAAAACAAAATCCCAAATACAGATTATCAAAATTCGCAACAACATTAGGAAGAAGAGGTATCGTAACTAATGTCGAACATAATACTATTAAGTAAAAATTTTGTTGATTTGGGATTTGCCAACTACCAACAGGTAGAGATTTTCCAAAAAATATTATCATAAGTACAGTAGTGAATAAAACCAAATGAAAGGCACTTAGCATGAATCTTTGAAATAAAATAACTTTACTGGACATGTCTTTAAGTTCTGTTTGTATTTCATTTGGGCATTCGTCACTTTTCCAAAAACATTTCCTTAAAGCAATTAATTTTGAAATCCTCTTGCGATGATATAAAACTGCGAAAATTTTTCCCAGAACCTGAAATTAAACTTGCATTACAATAAATTTAATAATTACAAAAGAAACATCTACTGATCACATAATAATCAGAAACGGTCATATGAGGTTATAGGGACGATAGCTTCCTTCAAACAGCAAAAACAAACAAAAAATATTTATTTCTGGAAATGGTCCCCCCCCTGAAAGATCGTCCCTGATAACAATGAAAAATAATATCACTAGCCTGTATATATGCTCCTGCTCCTTCAACGTTATCCACAAAATCAACTATATTACTTTGGAAAAAAACGCATTGCACCGTAAAAATTATTACTTGTGTCAAGTAGACTACTATATATGAAAAAATTAAAATCAAATTTATTATCGAAGTATTATTCGGATGGAAAAATCCCGATTTATTGAAATAGGTTGATGGGATTAATAACAAGTTGTCCATAATGTTTGTTCTTTATCATTCAAACTGATATTGTTTTTTTTTTATAAATTCGTAGTTCACTCTCAAACGAAATCCAGACTCTAACATAAGCGGTCATTAAATACTTGAGAATTAATTTACGAAGCAAAAAAAATTATATAATTGCACCTTCATTATAATCTAATATTAATTGTCAAGACTATACCCTATTGACTTCTTGATTCTTATATTATTAATATCCAATACTCTGGATTTTATAGGAGGCAATTTTGTATTCTTTGAAGATAAAAAAGTAATTACATATCAATTATTTCTTTTTTTTTACCTTAATTCGATTTTTTCCTTTTATATCTACAGAAAAAAATGAAAACTATTTTGAGGGGGTTTCATCACCTTGACGCTCGGAAATGTATGTAAGTATAAAAATAAACATGTTCTTTACGCAGTTATTAAATAAGTAGATGTACTAGGCTGGTTCTAGACGAGACCAGCTCCGCAATTCACAAGTCCAAATTTTTTAGAATGCTCATGCGTTAGCAGCATTTTAATCACGCAGGTGTTCATCAAGGTCATCCCACGACATTGGGTTGTAAATATTTATTTTATAATTATTGACATTCTATCAATGTTTTATTTATCAGGTGTGAAATAAGAAGATACCAAGTAAACAAAACTTTTACCTATACAGATGTTACATTTTATCAAACAGATTTTTAAGTTTAAGAGGGGCCTAATAGAGATAGCATGAAACTATATCGCACTCTCTCTCTCGTATTCATGGCGCAAGATGGGCGAACCAACCCTTGTTGGTGGCGAAGATTTTTCCTAAACCATAAAATATTTTCAGATTTTCTTTTGGTTTTTGGAATCTACATAGTTACCATTTGGCGGTAAAGAAAATTGAAGCTATTTCGTTGAATACTTTAAAATATAATATAGCGACATAGTAATGACCAATAATTAGGGTGATTTTTATATCTCTATATATTTTAAAGTATTCAACGAAATAGCTTCAATTTTCTTTACCGCCAAATGGTAACTAAGTAGATTCCAAAAGCCAAAAGAAAATCTGAAAATTGTTTATGGTTTAGGAAAAATCTTCACCACCAACAAGGGTTGGTTCGCCCATTTTGCGTCATGAGTGCGAGAGAGTGCGATATAGTTTCATGCTATCTCTATTAGGCCCCTCTTAACAAACAGTTGTTAAATGCATCTTTACACAAAAAAAGTAACAGTATTGTTTACTTGGTATCCGCTTATTTCACACCTGATAAATAAAACATTGATGTAATGCTTTTAGCACCTTTAATATCTTTTATGACCTCGCTCTAGCATGAGAACGGCACCTGTTCCTTGCTCCTGGGTTGAATTGACGACTCGGCGCTCGATTGCGAATTTCCCGTATTTTATTGACTTTGACCTAGGCTTAGGCTACCACATTGTAAGTAACTTTTTACCATCATTTCCGGTTGTTAATTCTTTATCTCCTTAGATTGAATCTATCACTACTATCATTTTCAATGTGGACCTCGAAGGCTGTACAGTGGTTTGTTTCCCTATGCTCTGGTATTTGGGTAACTAACCGTAACCGTGTAGGTTCCACATTTAGTTGATGACCTTGGTTAGATTAATATCTTTGATATCAACCTTACCAATTTCCCTGATAAGCAATCATATACCAGCAGATCTTATTCGTTTGGATTGGCAAGAAGAGGACTGTGAAATACCTTTTCTTTCCATCTTGAACTTTCGATCGCATAGAGAGAAATCTGTATAAGTTAAATCTTGTGAACACCGAAAGATCTGAGGTGAGCTTTATGCTCTGTATTGCGATTGTGTATTGTTTAATTTTAGACCGTTTAAGCCATTTGACCTTGATTAAGTTTGTTGTTCGACGGATGCTCTCCTTGCGTCCGAAATATCATAGGAGCTAGCATTTCCATCAGGGTTACCCCCCCCCCCTACGCAAACTTAACAGTCTAACTGGGTGTGGGGAGATTTCGAATTGCTCAAGTGATTCGGGATTTCGTTGCATTTTTCATGATTTCGGCATTTTAATCATAAAAATAAACATTTTACAACCGCATGTAGTGTAGATACCTGTACAAACATATTGTCATGTTTTTCGTGTAGGTAAGAAGGAAATAAATATTTGTTTTCATTGTGTAAAATTTGGTAAAGTTTTAAACTGGTAGGCGCGCCGCCACTGGGTGGAATAATTTAAAAAAAGTTGATTTGTAAAAATCGGAATTTTGTAAGTGAATAAAAATCAAAGGTGGTGAAAAAAGAGTGCTTTATTTCTTTCAGAAAGCATTTAAATAAGAAGTTTGGAACGATTTTCGAAATTTATTGGATTCGTTTAAGAAATAAATTTTGGATAGAATTTGCAAGGTTCTAGTATACATAGGTTAATTGTCGTACGGGCGATAAGAATATTTCCGACTGGGCTGGCTTGGCATTATGTTCAAAATTAATCTGGCCGATGGAATTTTGCAAACTTTAAAGGCCCATATTTTATTTTCGAAAGTTTTTAATTTGGAAAATTTGTGGTCTGGATTATTTTAGGACAATATCCAATAACCAGACCAGCAGTCTGGCGTAAATCAAACACGGATAGACTACAGAGCGGGAAACCGCGGTTCTAATCCTGATTGCGTCGGGTATGTGCTGTGATCTAAAAAGTCCGAAATCGATCTGTGGACTATGGGGAAGGTAACGGGAAAGCACCCCATTAAATATTTCCCTAGTAAAGTCGTCGTGGCTTAGCCAGGAAGATCGCCTACGTCTAAAGAAGATATGGCACTAGAAGAAGAATATATTGGAATGCTTTTAGCAGCTTTAATAATTTATGACCCCGCTCTAACCTGATGTGTCTAGAGTGTCTATATTTACAACTTAATGTCGTGGGATGACCTTGATGAACAGCTGCGTGATTGAAATGCTGCCATATAATGTATGCACAGACTAAAAATTTTTAACTTGTGACTTTCAGAGTTGGTCTGGTCTAAAACCAACCTAGTACATCTACTAAAATAATCTTTATTTTACACATAGTCGGTGCAATTTTCTAAGGAAAGTTGTTATTTATAACAACTGAATTAAGTTGTTACGTGAAGGGATAGTTGTTATGAATGAATTTGGTATTTTCTAAAATTCAAAGTTATTCAAGTTAACGACTCGTTGTTATTTTTTATCGCTATCATAGCAACTACTAAATTGTGGTGTTTTACGGTAACAACGATGGCTTTTCACGATATTTTATTGTATGGACATGAGTTTTTAAATATTATTGAAGAGCAAGAACAAAGGTAATTATTGTATTTTTTTTAGGGATTATAGTAATCCTTTTGAAATTCCTGAAATGCGATTTAAGAAAATATTCAGATTAAGTAGAGAACTTGCTTTTCCCCTTTTCGGCAATTAGATCCGATCTTATCGAGACCATCTATATCGACGTTTATTCACGATCACTTGAAAGTATACAAATTTCTTTGCTTATATATAGTGTAATGATATTCACCCTTAAATGAATTATCACCCCAAAAAGGCCCCAAAAACTAACGTTACGCCGGAGATGGGTTTTTCTCTTCCTCAGAGCTGATAGGTTCGACGAACGAAATAAAAGGGTGTAAATTCGTAACAAGCATAATTTATTAATTGAAAGTAAAATTAATCATAAACAAATTTGCATCAAATTTCAATGGACAATAAACTTGTCTTAACCAAATGTGTATGGTGCAATAATTCAGAGATCCAAGCGAAATTTAATTTGTCAAATTCAGAAGCTAAACTTGGATGTCTGGTTATTCATGTATCGTGTGGAAATAACTATCAATAAAACAAAGTTTTTTAGGAAATTCATCAACGACACAAATCGCCGTTCCAATTTGAATTTACTAAAATTTAAATAATAATTTTCTACCTTACAAATGGTAAACTTCGTAGATTTCACTTGTGCCACTGTAAGTTGAGTCGACACCAATCATCACCTGTTCTTTTGCCTTGAGAACGCCAGATGTCCCAAACTTCATCCAATGTTCCAACTTTGAAGTCAATCTCCAACAACTTAATTCGTCAGAAATACACAACCATTCACTAATTTTAAGTCGTAATTAGCAATTACGCGAAGATTTGATTTCCGCTAATTATTCACCTTTTTAGTGAATTCACAAAATTGCACTTCCCTGATCTTTAGATCAACAAGAAGTCTCGCGGGTTCTTCCTTCTTTCAGGATCACGAAAGAACTCCTCTCCGCTTGGAGGTCACTTAGGAACTCGCGTGTTCCCTCTTTGAGTTTCACCAAGAGACTGGCTTCATTCTGGCTCGCTCGCCTTTTGTGTGTTCAAAGTTTGAAATTTGGATTTTATGGTGGGAATCGATATTTCTGTTTACCAAAATCGCACTTATTTCCAGGTACCATAAAGCTGTTAATCGTGTGCGCACTAATTTTTATTTTCATTTTACACTTTTATAGAAAACTGCGGTTGTTTTAAAAATTAAAAATCATACACAGGATGTTGCAAAATATTTGTATTACATAATTCACTTCAAATTTGTATTGTTTTATGTGTAAATTGTTACATGTGGTGGTTTGTTGTTAATTTGATGCAAAAGTTTTTATATCAGCCAAATTAACTGATTATTGACTTAAAAATTAAATAAAATTGAATCACTCCCTTTATTTGCTTGCTTACACCCTCTAATGGTCAAAATACCACCACAATAGGTAGATAAGTCATTTTTAAACCTAATTTTTGTTAGGTATTACTTCTACTCTAAATTTTTATGGATATGGATCGTATTAAGGAGTAGTTGGGAAGACTTTAATTTTCCTTGCAGTCAATCGACGTGTGAAACATAATAGAATAAATCACTAACGCAATTATACAACATTTCTTAGAAAATAAAATAAAATTTCCCACTACTCAGGAAGAAATCAGAAGGACTTAGGAAAGGTACATAGTACATTTAATATTAAACTATTTTTGTTGCCAGTCTGAATAAGGAAAAACTATACCTATAGATTTTTCAACAAGTTTGGTTTTCCAAACGAAATTGGATGTATTGATGGTACCCATGTAAGTCCTCCTATTGAACATGAACTGTATCCTGCAGCTATATTATAACAGAAAAGGGTACACCAGTATCAATGTGTTAATTGTAAGAATGTATTTCATTTTTCAAATTACGAGTTATAATTTATACTTTTCTTTGTGTTGTACTTGTAACAGATTTGTGATGCAGATTTAAAAATTACTGCAATAAATGTTAGGTACCCAGGATCAACACATGATTCTGCTATCTGGCAAATGAGTAACATACAGCAATTTTATATAACTATCTAGGACTGCTTTTTACATTGCAAGATAAGTAAACACCTCACAACACATCAAGTTACAGTTTAACTGCTTATCCGTTCCCATTTGCCAAGTCTCTTGCGAGACTTGGTCATGGTTCCATGAGCTTTTTTTGTTTTCTTTACAGGTGACGAGGAGCTGGCCCCATCAACCCGACCCCCCAACCTGGAGGACCAGAGAGACGACCAGAATAAAGTTCTTACTTCACCCGGATTCGAACCGGACATTTAGCGTTCATAGTCAACTCGCGTGACCATTATGCTCCGACCGTCTCTTACAGCAATTCTTAAGAACAAAATATTTTTCTGGTGAATTAAATGGATGGCTTCTAGGGGATTCCGGTTATCCGTTACAACCTTGGTTACTAATACCCATTGAAAATGCAGCACCAGAAACTCCCGAAGGAATTTACACAAAACTCCATTGTTTATTAAGAAACACAGTAGAAAGATTGAATGGAGTGCTTAAAGGTAGATTTCGTTGTCTTTTGAGGCATCGTTGCCTGCATTATTTACCACCAAAAGCGGGTAAAATTATATATGCATGTGCGGTGTTGCATAATATGTGTTTAGACATTGTTTAGAACACAATTTAGAAGTACTTGAAGATGAACCTGATATAGAAGATGATGAACATCATGAAATCGAAGAAGAGGATGATGAAAATGCAGATAATGGAAATATTTTACTAATTGCCCGGAGATTAAGAAACATTTTATAATAGAAAGAAACTTTATATAATTATTATATAATTCATACAATATTTATCTACTTATTGGATTTTGCCAATAAAGTTATGGCTCTTGCTAAATTATTGCTTTTGGTAATTTATTCATGGTCACTAATTTAACTTATTAATTTATTTCAAAATAATTTCAACTCGAAAAACTGATACAGAAACGTACAACACAACATGAACAAATTATTTCTAGGTTAATAAGAAAATAAATTTATAAGTTACCTTTGTGTTTGAAGTTTATAATTTATATAAATTTAAGAACCGACGTACTACTCAATTCAGATTATAACAACGATTGTTATAAAATACTAGTCCAGTCAAAATAGACATTTCACTTTGCAAAAATTCGCATCCAGCTGAAAATTGGCATAAACCTTAAATGCACTATTACAAACAAAATATCAAAAGTCCCCACCGATCCCACGTCTGCTAAAAAAGTTATTCAAGGTCAAAGGTCAACAATATCGGTTTTTTACATTTTTCTCGTAAATGATAAGTGTTATCGTAAAAATAGGTTTGACAAAAATTATAGATCATGAAATTCTCTACAAAAATTATTCTTACACTTTTTTTCGTACGAATCGTTATTCATCAGATATCACGATTCAAAAAGATAGGAAGTTTTATTAGACAGTGTCCTATTGATTGAAAAAATGGTAATATTGGTAATGATTAAGTGATTTTCGAAATCGCGATATATCCGGAATAGCGATTCGTACGAAAATAAGTATAAGAATAATTTTTGTAGAGAATTTCATGATCTACAATTTTTGTCTAACCTATTGTTACGATAACACTTATCATTTACGAGCAAAATGCAAAAAATCAATATTGTTGACTCTTGACCTTGAATAACTTTTTTAGCAGATGTGGGATCGGTGGGGACTTTTGATATTTTGTTTGTAACAGTGCATTTAAGGTTTATGCCAATTTTCAGCTGGATGCGAATTATTGCAAACTTTGCACTTTTTTTTGTCTATTTTGACTGGACTATACTGTTTATAACAACGTTGTTCAATTTTGTATTACGAAATTGCAAAATATTTATAGTTGCTAAGAAGATCGTTATTTGCAGTTGTTATTTTTGAGTTGTTTAGTAACAACTGCGATAACAACTTTTTTAGAAAATTGCACCGAGTATATTATAATATAGTAGTTTTACGAATAATTAGAAATAATAACGATTAAAAAAAAATTAAAAAATGACAGAGATATGAGCCATCAAGTAGGACTCTCTTCCTAATCATCAAAATCCTTGATGATGATGTACCTAGTTTATCTGTCAGGCATCGTCTGACAAATAAAAGATAATTTTTATAGGTATTACATATGCGCTTATGTACGACCGCGGTCGTTCACTTGCTGATCTGAATGAATTGTAGCAATCAAATCATATTGGAATAACAAACATAGTATAATCTCACTACAAGTATGATCTCCAGCATTCTCTCACCGCAACTCCAACAAATACAAAAATCAAGTTTCAGATCACTGCAAGATTACCCGTTGAAACTTCCTCATACACTGAGAAAAAGGTTTCTTTGTAATAAATAAAATTTATTTGGAGTAAATAAATGGTAGATTTGGAATGAGAGAAATAAATATTTGTTTAATATAAACAAAGCATTTGTTTGACCAATATCTTTACAGTAAATTTACATTTATTAAATATTAAGTTTTGGGAGTGTGACAGAAACAAAATATTTATTAAATATAAATTTATATTTATTAACTATTAACTTATGGGATTGCTAGAGAAACAAAATATTATTTCAACATATTATTATATTATTCAACTCTTTCTTTTAGATTGGGATTATTTTTATTTATTTATCATTTTAATTATATTTTCCTATCAGTGCCCTTCTTCAGAATATTGTAGCATCGAACTCTTGTGAATCTGAAAATTAAAAATTTCTGATCTGACCAAGATTCGAACCCGTGACGAATGCTTTGAACGTTGCGCGAGACTAACCATCGTAACCACACACCTATGGAGGTGTGTATGTAAAATGACACAAGTACACCCTGTGCAGGTATACGATCCAGGTATACTACCCAGGTATATACCCAAGTAACACACGATCGTATATTAGACGTATATCATTGGGATATTTGGGATATTATTGGTATACGTCTAATTTTGGTATATGAAATATGCGTATTTCATATACGCTTCATATACTATACTTAAAATATTCGTATATTAAAAGACTATTATAGACTTAAAATTAACTTACAGTTGAAAGACAGAATTTTGATCTTGAATATACGTTTAATTTAAGTATATGTTATACTATATATATTATAGTATATTTTTGGCCTACGATATACGTTTAATAAACGTTTATTGTAAACATTATTGGTATACGTCTAATTTTGGTATAAGAAATATACGTATTTCATATACGCTTCATATACCATACTTAAAATATTCGTATATTAAAAGACTATTATAGACTAAAAATTAACTTACAGTTGAAAGACAGAATTTTGATCTTGAATATACGTTTAATATAAGTATATATTATACCATATATATTATAGTATATTTTTGGCCTACGATATACGTTTAATAAACGTTTATTGTAAACATTATTGGTATACGTCTAATTTTGGTATATGAAATATGCGTATTTCATATACGCTTCATATACTATACTTAAAATATTCGTATATTAAAAGACTATTATAGACTTAAAATTAACTTACATTTGAAAGACAGAATTTTGATCTTGAATATACGTTTAATTTAAGTATATGTTATACTATATATATTATAGTATATTTTTGGCCTACGATATACGTTTAATAAACGTTTATTGTAAACATTATTGGTATACGTCTAATTTTGGTATAAGAAATATGCGTATTTCATATACGCTTCATATACCATACTTAAAATATTCGTATATTAAAAGACTATTATAGACTAAAAATTAACTTATAGTTGAAAGACAGAATTGTGATCTTGAATATACGTTTAATATAAGTATATATTATACCATATATATTATAGTATATTTTTGGCCTACGATATACGTTTAATAAACGTGTATTGTAAACATTATTGGTATACGTCTAATTTTGGTATATGAAATATACGTATTTCATATACGCTTCATATACTATACTTAAAATATTCGTATATTAAAAGACTATTATAGACTTAAAATTAACTTACAGTTGAAAGACAGAATTTTGATTTTTGATATACGTTTAATAGATGTATATATTATACCATATATATTATAGTATATTTTTGGCCTACGATATACGTTTAATAAACGTTTATTGTAAACATTATTGGTATACGTCTAATTTTGGTATATGAAATATCCGTATTTCATATACGCTTCATATACCATACTTAAAATATTCGTATATTAAAAGACTATTATAGACTTAAAATTAACTACAGTTGAAAGACAGAATTTTGATCTTGAATATACGTTTAATATAAGTATATATTATACCATATATTTATATTATAGTATATTTTTGGCCTACGATATACGTTTAATAAACGTATATTGTAAACATTATTGGTATACGTCTAATTTTGCGTGTCGCAAAATGAACGGACATTTAGAAATCGTTTAATCGAACGATTAGAAAATATTGTTCATATTTTTATTTATAAATAAATATAATTTAAAATTCCCACTTAATTTTAAATTAATTTTATTATAATTAATTTAAATTTATAATAATAAATAAAACAATTACCTATCGTTAAAATATTGATAGTAGTTGACACTTTATATATTGGTTATTTATTTAACTAACCAATAGAAAGCGTCCGTTTAAGGTTATACTTTAAAACATTATTTGTTTCAACAAAAGTCGGTTAGAGGGCACTGATGCTGACCCGACTTTCTGCTCCGAATGACTCGGGTTCGTAATGCTCGAACGCAATAACCAATAATATGTTTTTCTATAACATGACAAGTGGAATTCTGAGCCAGAAAATGTATGTAAATACCCAGGTAACACACCTTCGTATTTTAGACGTAGTATAATAGTGGTCTAGACGAAACGTAAACTACGTATATCAAACGTTAAAATGTCGCCAGACTCCCTTTTATAGACGTATATAATATACGTATAATAAGCATATTATTACGTATATTTTAATGTAAACGTATAATATATACTAATATTAAACGAATATCCAACACCACAATTATGTATTTGATATGAAAGTCAATAAAGTCTATAATAGTCGTATAATATACGAATATATTAGGTATGGTATATGAGGTGTATATGATATACGTATATTACAATACCAAAATTAGAAGTAGACCAATAATATCCCAATTATATATGCCTAATATACGAAGGTGTGTTATTTGAGATATGGTACAGTTGCAGTACTGGAAGAGAGAAAGGACTAGCCAAAATCCGGCGCACTTGAGGGCACTTGCCCCCCCCCCCCCCCGAAATGTATTCAATTTAATTGCTAACCACCGAAAATGAAATGAAAAACTCAATTACAATATTATAATTTTTTATTTTTTCGATTTATTATAATTCCTTTGTGGGGCTAATTTTAGCCAATCCTTGACTGCTTTCTCAATATATATATCATTCAAGTCGCTTGGTAACAACTTCCCATATGCAATTTTAATGGAATCTAAAAAAAAATTAAAAGTTAATTCAATGCTGCAATATAGATAGAACCTTTTTTTTTACCAGAAATCGCTTTCATCAAAACTGTAGTTTTGAACGATTGTTTAGGATCTGCATTAGTAGATCCTGTGCTTTTTCGTCCTGCCCAATTATATCGGGAAGCTAATTGATCAGATATCGTGAATTTTAATATGTTCATCGTTGAATTTCGCACATCTGTGCCGCCGACAACAGATAAACGATTAGTCTAAAATAACAAAAATAATTACTCCCATGAAACTGCATGGTACTATAATTTAAGACTTACGAAGTAAGAATAATTTTCAGAATTTTCTAAATATGTCTCCATATTTAGAAAATCCTCCGTATTCTTCAGTGGCATCTGGGGTAAAGGATTTGGTGCCACTAAATTTGGAGTCTTGTTGGTATTTAGTAAATTATAAATATGGTCTAATTTTATGGTATTCTGGTCTTGAGTATGTTTCAAGCTTTGAATTAATGAAATGATTGTATCAGCACAGTCAATACTTATGCTACTCGTATTATTAGGTATAATAATATTATTAGAATTTCTTCTTTTTGACATTTTATCTAAATCATCAATGTAAGAATTTTCGCTGTAAAAATATGTTTAATATTATAATAAATTATTACGAATAACAGTAAAAAAGATTTACCTCGCTTTTCTCTTTCTCTTGTTTATCGGAGACGTACTATTAGTGGATTCAGAACTCAATTCTAAACAATCATCATCAGAGGAACTAAAAATATTATAATAGAATCAAATTTATAATTTTAACCGTTTTTAATAGAAAATATTTGAAAATATGAAAAATTGCAAATATGGGGGGGGGGGGTAAAAAAACGTGCTCTTTTTAAAAAAAGTTGCAAAATATAGTAAAAATTGCTGTAGAATTTACAAAATTAATAGCATAGAATAACGTATATACTATAAATATAATAGTATTTCTTTTCTAAATTCTACAATAATTTTACTATATTTTTCAACTTTTTTTTAAAACACCACGTTATTTGAACCCCTTTCAAAAGTTGAAAACACCACATCCTTTTATCACCAAGAATTTTTACAAATACAAACTATAATATAATATATTATTTACCTTTCCGTATCTTCAGGCACATTTAAACTTTTATGTTTTAATTGCTCATCACCAGTGCTCGACGAACTTGTTGATGAGTCACAAATTATAAGATTTTTGCATTTTTCTTCAGCAACGTTGTAATCCTCTAAAACAACAAAACACAATGCTTGTTGGTAATCACCAAAATTATTATATAATGTAATTTACTTACTTTCTGTGAAAAATACATTTTTAATTTTGTATTTTTTCCAATTTTTTGGAGAAACCGAATTTTGGACTAACGTCCTTAAGCCGTTCTCTGATTTCACGTTTGGCCAATAGCACTTTGATTTCCCAATCATCCATGACATGGGGACAACGGCAACTTCTTTCTTAGCGAATTCTACCACTGCGTACATTTTCTAATTGGAAATGTTCTTACTGGAGTGAGACTTACGACAGTAATACCTACCTCATACATAGAAACATACTATATACCTACATATTATGTCTTTATTTAGTTGGTGCTCCTATCCGTTATTCAATATTTAAATTTAAAATTTAAAAATTTAAGGTGACCGATTTCTATGGGGATTATCTACTTAACTAAAATTTATTTAATGACGATTGTAATAAATTATAATACTAAAGCTACAGGTACGAAAAGGCATTATATATACAATATACAATTTTCGTATCTGGTATTTAGGATACAGGAATTTGAGGATAATGCCTTTTCGTAACTGTAGCTTTAATATTATAATTGAATCGGTTATTGTTGAAAGAGGATAACTAAAAAACCTTTGATGTAAGTGACAAAAAGGCATCTTAGATTTTACAAAATTTCAACATAATTGAAAAAAGTTCTGTACAATCAGTGGCGGCCCTAGAAAGATTTTCAGGTGATGCGAGATCTCAATTGTGAATTGCCCCCACCCGAAGAGACTGATGAAAATTTAGCACTTATGAGGCTCCAAGCGCAATTCAATTTTGAGGCACCCCCTCTAAATAATTAAACCTCCGGCACATGGGGGTAGGGAAAGCAACGTCCTTTAGCGCCGCAGGCAATTTTTTTGGAAAGTACTATTTATTTTATATAGGAATATTGCATGGAATTTTGATGTTGCAACTACGTCATTCGTTTCTTCGTAAATATAGTTATAATTATAGAATGAATACTAAAAATCATACAAATTTTGTTTAGTGGAAATTTTAGCGATTTTTAGAGTAGGGCGTGGAGTAGGGCTGATTTTTGTTAGTGGTGGTGGTTTTAGAAGTTGAATCTGGTGGGGAGCAAGTTTAACTGATGGTAAAAAGAGTTCTTTACATTTCATTATCAAAAAAATAGTTAAACATCAGGATTCTAAAGCATTGAAGTATTTTTGGAAACTTGGTGAGTAAACTTGTATTTAAATTATCAGAATGTCAGGAAGAATATTGAATAAACGCCAGTTACGACGTAAAACAATTGCAAGCACAAAAAGCATTATGTTAGGTTTATTAAATGGTGGTTTTGTTAAAAATATAAACCAAATAATTCCACCTGGGTCATCTAATATTAATGATTTAATTCATGTCAATGAAGAAAAAAAAGTGATGATAGATAATATTGATATTACGAGTAGCGGCATTAATTCAAGATTACCAAATCACTATGATTCTAATGAAAAAAGTGAAATTCATGTCAATGAAGAAATAACAGCGATATATAATATTGATATTGCGAGTAGCTGCAATAATAATAGCTCCAAGATTAGTACCACCGATAATATATTAAATAATCAAACCTTGCCATCGCGCTTCGACAATGTCGAAGAACAGGAGCAAAACTTGTTTACAGAAAATCTGAAAAAATGGGCTATATCAAATCATGTAACACATACTTGTTTGAATCAGTTATTGGTGCTGATTCGTCCTAAATATTCATTTTTAAAAAAAGATGCACGTTTATTGTTAGGTACTCCTAGATGTGTAAGTACAATACGATTGGATAACGGCGAAATGATTTATTTTGGATTAAAAAGTTGTCTTTTAAAAAAATTAGCAATAGAACTTCTTTGTAGTTCGAAAATACCATTACAAATTAATATAGATGGACTACCTATCTATAATAATAGTACAATTCAGTTTTGGCCAATCTTAGGCAAATGTAATGCATTTCTTGATAAATCTCCTATGGTAATTGCAATTTTTTGTGGGAATAGTAAACCTGCTTCTTTAGAAGCATACCTTAATTGTTTCATTGTAGAATGCAAACAACTTATTGAAAATGGATTGGAATTTAATGGGAAGTTTTATCAAGTAGAAATTAGTTGTTTTACATGTGATGCTCCTGCGAGGTCTTATTTAAAAGAAGTCATGGGCCATACAAGCAAGATTGCTTGTGAAAGATGTACAATACAATCTGAATATCTTGAAAAAAGACATTTCTTCCCTGTCAATAAATATTTTGCGGAAAGACAAGACACAGATTTTCATAACACGGAAAATGTCGATAAGCATATTAAAAGACAATCGCCTTTACTACAATTAAATATTGGGTTGGTAACACAATTTGTATTAGATCCAATGCATTTATTATACTTGGGTGTTACTAAGCGAATACTAATTAAATATTTAATAGAAGGCAATCGACAATTTAGAATATCTTCAAATTCCATCAGCAATATTAATATCAAAATTAAAAATTTAAAACTTCCCGATGAATTTTCTAGAAAGTTGCGATCATTTTATGAAATTAAAAGATGGAAAGCTACAGAATTTAGATTTTTTCTTTTATATGGCGGACCAATTTTATTAAAAAATAATGTCAATAGCAATATATATGAACATTTTTTATTGCTTCATGCAGCTGCATTCATTTTGTCAAATGCTTATTTTTCAAAAAAATATATCAATGTGGCCAAAGAAGCATTGCATAAATTTGTTAATTCAAGCCCCGATATATATGACCAATATTTTGTAGTGTACAATGTTCATTCACTAATTCACATATGCAGCGATGTAGAACGATTTGGGCCTTTAGAAAATTATAGCTGTTTTTCATTTGAAAATTGTTTAGGTCAGTTAAAAAGAAAAATAAGGGGGAAAAAATTACCACTTCAACAAATTTACAACCGCGTAAGAGAAATGGATAGTATTACTAATAATAACAATCAGAAAATTATTGATAGAACTGATGAAGTGACTGTTAAAGAGAAATTTGACGAAGATAAAGATTATTTCAAATGTAATAAAGTAATTACAAAAGACTTTGCCGTATCCATAAAAAGTCCCAACAATGTTGTGTTCGCCAAAAAAAAAGTTTATATAATAACAACAATTTTTTATTTAAATGGCGAATACCACTGCACAGGCATTCCATTTAGATATATGTATGATTTGTACAAAACCCCATTAGAATCATCAAAATTAAATATTTATTATGTATGCCATGAGAGTAAACGGCATGAAAATTTTGCTCTTTCACAAATAGAGTTTAAATGCGTTGCTATTGACTATAAAAATGGTTATGCAATTTTTCCAATTTTACATCAAAAATTTTCATGTGACACCTCCGACCCAATATAAAGTGTAATTTAACATCGTGTCAGATATTATCGTGTCAAGAACCAAGTGCCCAGTTAAGTGTTAATTTGTGTTTAATCAAAATATCAAAAAAGTGTCTCGATTCAAGAACAAAGTGATCGTGGTCAACTGTGATTCGCCCAGTGCTCAACTCAAACCTACCATAGCCGATCGTAAAGTAAGTCGTGAGATTGTTTTTGTTTACATTAACCTTCCCTTCTTTTCTGAGCCTTCGGCCTCACAATCGCTTTCACGATTGTGAAATTTTCACAAATTCACGAAATAACATAGAGGTACAATGAAGTAGCGAGAGCTATCCGCGAATTTATCTGTGCAGGCTGGAGTTCGGATCGTATCTAGCGCATCCTAGCCCACATAATAATAGTCGAAATCACAACCAACGGCTAACCTTAACTTCCAAAGTCATACTACTAAACCAACTCCAGACGCCCCCCCCCCTTTCAAACATCATGATGTCCACGATCAGCGGCGGTGCAAGAATAGATGAGGCCCGTAAGCAAATATACAAAACGGCCCCCTAAAAAAACAAAAGGTCGTAAGTTTTTTACTTGCATACAAGAAATCTTTTATTTTTATTTTTTATTGCTTACATTCGCTTACTCATATCACCGCCACTGTCCACGATGCTCCAGGATGTCCATGATGCTCCACGATGTTCACGATGCGCCAAGCAACAACAATGACGAACCAAACTAACCCACACCAAAAAACAGAAGAAATCCGATCTCGCCCACTATTCGCTAGAATAGCTGGGGTCCGTAAGAAAATATACAAAACGGGCCCCCAAAAAAAGTCGTAAGTTTTTTACTTGCATACAAAAATCTTTTATTTTTATTTTTTATTGCTTACATTCGCTTACTCATATCACCGCCACTGTCCACGATGTCCATGATGCTCCACGATGCGCCAAGCAACAACAATGACGAACCAAACCAACCCACACCAAAAAACAGAAGAAATTCGATATCGCCCACTATTCGCTAGAATAGATGGGGCCCGTAAGAAAATATACAAAACGGGCCCCTAAAAAAAAGGTCGTAAGTTTTTTACTTGCATACAAAAATCTATTAATTTTATTTATTATTGCTTACATTGACATTCGCTTATTCATATCACCGCCACTGTCCACGGATGTCCATGATGCGCCAAGCAACAACAATGACAAACCAACCCACACCAAAAAACAGAAGAAATCCGATCTAGCCCACTATTCGCCACCCCGTGTTGTAACCCCGCAATAAAATGAACTTCATCAATTCGGCCCCCTCCTCCTTATCACTCAACTCAAGAACTCATCAACATCATCACCCAGAAACCAAAGAAAACCGAAGAAAAGCTACTATTTTCACCGCCATCGTGTGTCACCGTTTATTGTTATTGTTTTAACGCCACTGACTACCATTGCATTATGTTGTAAATTTTGTCGTAAAAAAAATGGTTATGCAATTTTTCCAATTTTACATCAAAAATTTTCATGTGACACCTCCAACCCAATATAAAGTGTAATTTAATTATTTGCAAATGTTAAACAAGAAAAAAGTAAACAAAATGATTATTTGTTAATAAAATATAATAAAATAAAATTAAATACGATTAAACTTGTTTTATTGCTTGTGATTGTGAATAATTTTAGTACCAAATTATTATGCCTAATAAAATATAAAATATATAGGTACATAATTATATTTGTGTATTGTAAAAGTTATTTTTCAGTTTCTTTTTTAATTGATTAAAATAAATATTATAATTTGAATATATTATTATCCGCTTTACTTTTTTAAATCTATATATTATATAACTCGTCAAGTTTTTAATGATTTATGCCCGTTTTCACCAACATTTTATTTAAGAATTTCCTAGTAAAGAATTACTTAGCTAGTATGTCAAATTTGACCAATTAAATTTATGGAATCCTAGCTAAGTAATTCTTTACTAGGAAATTCTTAAATAAATTGTTGGTGAAAACAGGCATTTAAGTAATTCCAAGCTTTAGGGCTAGTTGTACGAAAGAAGATCATCCTTGGATCAGGGTTAAACCAAGGATGAAAGCAAAGCAGGATAGGTAGATAGATTACAAATAAGCCTATCAATCCGTTCTTTATGCAACTGGCCCTAAAAGTAATTAAAAGAAGTATTAATATTGCAATCTCAGAATAAATAATAATGTAGATGTCTGAACTTGAAACATCTAATTTTATAAAACAAGCTAATTTTAGCTAATTTTATGTTCACCAAAATTTAAAATAATAAAGGTTTTTAATAATAAAAATAAATATTTTACAAATTGAGAACAATTTATTTTCAGTGATCAACGTAATTATTCACAATATGAATTATTATAAATGAATAAGTTAGTCTCTGGTGTAAGACTCTGGTCCTCCACATTGGGGGTTCTATGTCGGGCTTGCTCCTCGTAGGTAAAAAAAAATGTAAAATGCACTTTACGCGTGACCTTCGCTTATATTTAATAAATTCTAATATTTCCTTTAATTGATCAGAAATGAAAACCTTCCAAATTTTATCCCTTATAGCTAAAGGAATCAAAAACAAATTTCACTACTCTTTCTTCACTATATTATTTTTATTTTCTTTACTCAAAATTAAAATCTCTTTCCATAATCGAGCTCTGATTATTTCCTGGAAATTACAAGTAAATTAGTTAATATAAATTGGGTGGTAATTATTCGCACTTTAAAATAGATCAAAATAGCTTTAAAAAGAAGTGAATAAACATTAAAACAAAATATTAAAACTTTTATAAAATATAATACACGAAAAAATATATATTCCACTTTGAAATATTTTAACACGCTTAAAATAAATCAAAATAGCTTTAAAAAGAAATGATTAAACATTAAAAAAATTATTAAAACTTTTATGAAAGATAATACACTAAAAAAAAAAAAAGAAATTCCACTTTGAAATATTTTAACACGCTTAAAATAGATCAAAATAGCTTTAAAAGAAATTAATGAACATTAAAAAAATTATTAAAACTTTTATGAAAGGTAATACACGAAAAATAAAAGAAATTCCACTTTGAAGTATTTTAACGCGCTCTCTAAATACCGTTTGCACATAAAAACGATACATCGCACTTTGAAACGTTGGTATACCCAATGAGTAATACTTTGAAGGCGGTTGAAATTTAAAATTTTACCGCTTTCCCGTTAGTTCCAATTATTGGAAGGTATTAACTAAGGTAACAATCCAAAAGAGGATGACAAGTCTGTCTTCTATGCTAAATCGACACAGAATACAACAGACGTCTTGACCCAAGAGGACATACAAAGCTAGAAAGATACTCAATTGAAATGAGAATCTTTTGACAGTTTTCATAAAGCTCAGAAAATTATAAAAGTAACCTGCTATTCCGAAAATGATAAAGTTACATAGTGGGTACGTTTAAAGTTTAAATGATCCCAATCCAAAGTGCGATTGTATCATTTTATAGTGAATAAGTTTAAATGTGCCCAATCCAAAGTGCGATTATATCATTTTATAGTGGGTAAGCTTAAAGTTTAAATGTGCCCAATCCAAAGTGCAAATGTATCATTTTATATTTTGTTAGTACAAAGTTAGGAAGATTTTTTTAAAGTGCAAATATATATACCCCATATAAATTACTGACTAGGTGGTGCGTCATCCTGCTTTGCTTTGATCCTTGGTTTAACCCTGATCCAAGGATGATCTTTTATGCAACTAGTCCTAAAGCTTGCAATGGAATTACTTATATTCTTACATTTTATGTAGGAAAATTTATTTTGATAATTTATTGATCGTCTGCAAAATAACCTATAAATAAAACCATCTAAAACAAACATTAATATTAGCAGTACCTATATGGTATTTGAAACGCACCAATAAATGTTTCGTACCTATAATTACCTTGGTACCTTAAAACCAACGATCTAAATAAGACTGTCAAAATCACAGAAAGTAAACAAGAAGAAGTTGGACAAAAAAGACCAACAGACTTATTGACATGCGCAGAAGACATGGATCGGGTACAAATACCTGTAGTCCTTTATAGTTTATGGCAGGTAAGGTAAATAAAAATCAATATAACCTTCATAGCTAGATGGTTATAGTGCCCGCCTGCAGATCCTGAGGTCATGAGATCGATTCCCGTAGATGCCAAAGAAAATGTAAGTATAATTTAATAAATTTAAAATTTATATTAATCAGAATTTTACAGATAACATACAAGGACAAGGACAAAGACAAGTAGAACGTGATAAAAACTGAGTAGCATAAAATTAAATTAAAAAATATATAATGCTACAATACCGATAATATACGTCTTATGCTATACGGTTCACATGCGTCATGATAAAAATTTTTTATTTTTTTATAAATAATTTAAAAAAATACGTATATGTATACGTCTATGGTATCCGGTTTATATGCGTAGCAATATTAAGGAAAATATACGTATGTGAAATATGTATAATATATGTATACAATATACGTCTATATATTGGGATACGCCATGACCAAAAATACGTATACGAATACGTATACGGTATACGGATTATATGCGTAGCATTATTAAGGATAATATACGTATGTGAAATATGTATAAAATATGTACACAATATACGTCTATATATTGGGATACGCCATGACCAAAAATACGTATACGAATACGTATACGGTATACGGTTTATATGCGTAGCATTATTAAGGATAATACACGTATGTGAAATATGTATAAAATATGTACACAATATACGTCTATATATTGGGATACGCCATGACCAAAAATACGTATACGAATACGTATACGGTATACGGTTTATATGCGTAGCATTATTAAGAATAATATACGTATGTGAAATATGTATAATATATGTACACAATATACGTCTATATATTGGGATACGCCATGACCAAAAATACGTATACGAATACGTATACGGTATACGGTTTATATGCGTAGCATTATTAAGAATAATATACGTATGTGAAATATGTATAATATATGTACACAATATACGTCTATATATTGGGATACGCCATGACCAAAAATACGTATACGAATACGTATACGGTATACGGTTTATATGCGTAGCATTATTAAGAATAATATACGTATGTGAAATATGTATAATATATGTACACAATATACGTCTATATATTGGGATACGTCATGACCAAAAATACGTATACGAATACGTATACGGTATACGGTTTATATGCGTAGCATTATTAAGAATAATATACGTATGTGAAATATGTATAATATATGTATACAATATACGTCTATATATTGGGATACGTCATGACCAAAAATACGTATACGAATACGTATACGGTATACGGTTTATATGCGTAGCATTATTAAAGATAATATACGTATGTGAAATATGTATAATATATGTATACAATATACGTCTATATATTGGGATACGTCATGACCAAAAATACGTATACGAATACGTATACAGTATACGTATTATAGTCGGTTTTACCGTTTGGTCTAGACGAATTTTATACGTCTAATATTCCATTATGTGTTACTTGGGTACTTTACTAATACCTGCATTATAATTAGTACCCAATACAAGTATTATCATAGTTAACAAATCATTTGCTTGCCAAAAGAATATTTGTTAATATTAACACAATGTGCCCAAATAATCAAATAAAGCATAATGTTGAGACAAATTTACTAAAAATTTTATAATAAACTTATCGCGTTTAATATTATTATGCCGAATGTTATATTAAATAAGCTACCTCAAATAAATCTACTGCTTAATAGTAAACAAACCTTTTTCTCAGTGTACCAACATTGTGTAATTGAAAATAAAATTTATACCTACTCTGATACGTGGTCCCTGCTTAGTGCTTAGACGTACACTCCGACTGCTCAGGCGACGAGTATAAGTTTTCAGGGTGGAACCGAGAAATAACAACTTCCTGACGTGGTGATTACTTACTTATTCCTTACAGAATGTTGACTGGCTCCGAAAAAGATAGGTTAACACACAGTACTGCCCTGGATTTATTATATCATAAATAAAAATAAATGTTGAGACGCTCGGAGCATACTAGTCACGCGAGTTGACTATGAACGCTAAATGCCCGGTTCGAATCCGGGTGAAGTAAGAACTTTATTCTGGCCGCGTCTCTGGTCCTCCAGGTTGGGAGTGGGGTTGATGGGCCAGCTCCTCATCACCTGTAAAGAAAACAAAAAAGCTCATGGAACCATGACCAAGTCTCGCAAGAGACTTGGCAAATGGGAACGGATAATCAGTTAAACTGTAGCTTGATGTGTTGTGAGGTGTTTACTTACCTTGCAATGCAAAAAAACAGTCCTAATAGATATATATGTTACAGTTAAAACCCGAAATCAGTTAAAACCCGAATTAAATAGTAAATTCTAGTTTTAACTAACCTCTTTAGTAAATTCTAGTTTGAACTGGTTTAATTTTAGTTAAAACTAGAATTAACTGATTTCTAATAAATCTTTTTAGTAAATTCTAGTTTTAACTGGTATTAGTTTAGTTAAAACTAGAATTAACTGATTTCTAATAAATCTTTTTAGTAAATTCTAGTTTTAACTGATATAAATTTAGTTAAAACTAGAATTAACTGTTTGGTGTTAAAAATAAAATTATTTTTAATAATAATTAATTTTAATAAAATTAGTACACGTATAACACGGCCTTTACCATATAAAAAGAAATGAAAAAATTTATTAAACAATAGTTATCAACAAAAATTTAAAAAAAATTAAAAAATTATAACAAGTGAAATCGTAACTGGAAAATTCAAATTTTGTATTTGAAATGTATTTTGAAAGATGTATTTCGGGTACTTTGAAGTACAAATTGCAAATGATTTTGAAATTTTTATTTTAAATTCAAAATATGAGATACAAGAAAATTCTAAATTATCGTGTGTTTCCTTCAATTTTTTTAAAGCTATAACAAATTAGCATTTTTAGTTAATTACGCCTACTTTTAATTTAAATCTAGTTGTAACGGCGATAGATCGCGAATTTACTAACACCAAACAGTTAATTCTAGTTTTAACTAAATTTATATCAGTTAAAACTAGAATTTACTAAATAGATTTATTAGAAATCAGTTAATTCTAGTTTTAACTAAACTAATACCAGTTAAAACTAGAATTTACTAAAAAGATTTATTTGAAATCAGTTAATTCTAGTTTTAACTAAAATTAAACCAGTTAAAACTAGAATTTACTAAAGAGGTTAGTTAAAACTAGAATTTACTAGTTAATTCGGGTTTTAACTGATTTCGGGTTTTAACTGTAACATATATATAAAATAAATGTTAATCCATTGGAGAAATGATAAATTGGACTACTTTCAAGTAGTTTTCTTGTAATGGGAAAAATAAATAACGATAAAAGCAATGTTAAAAACAAAATAAGACAACATGTCTTCCTTCCCTTATAAGTGGGGATTAGGTAATTACTCCGATAGAGGTACCTATGTACCCATGCGCATGCTGGTCTACAGGGCTTCCGATGACCTAAAAGGAGTCATCAACCTAGAAAAACGAAGTGTCAGCTGCGACTCAATTTTTCCTTCTATCTTTCAATTTTGTATCTAATAAGGGTAATCATATTAGGCGAGCGGTTTATAGCTATTTTCAGTTCACTAACCGACCAACTAGCGTTCTAGTGGCTGGAAATGATTTTATTCGATTTCTTATATTATCGCGAGAAAAAACTTCTATATACACTTTTTTTTGTATGTCGTCCTTTAATAGTTATTAACAATCTTTTGTTTTATAAATCTAAATGTCGAGAAAAAAATCTGAAAAAAATATATATGCTTAATCGAACCAAGATAAACATTTTTTGTCTCTTTAAATTTTCTCGTAAAATCAGTGGTTCTTAAGATAATATTCGATAAATGGCGAAAAATGTCTAACTTTATGAATTTTTTTCTCGGGAACCAATTGTCCAATCAGAATAAATAAAAAACAAAAATATTTACCCAACCTTAAGCTATCACGACATATTTTTTTCTTTTTGATGTTTAGTGTTAGTAACAGTGAAAACTGTATTGGAGTATAGCTCTAACAATTTTAATTCTAAATTCAAATTCAAAATTTTTAAAAAATATCCGGACCTGCGGGTGAAACCTCTCCATCAGCCCTTGGCTTAGTATATGTTCACATTGATTCTAATTTTCACTGTGATCATATTATCGACGCAGATACACGTCTTGTTTTTCAAGTCCAAAAGATTCAAGAACGTGGACTACAAAATCAAACGATCATCGTAGAATCTCCGGATACAGATGTTTATGGCACGCTGTTTTACTTTTTATTACAAAATTTAAATAGTCTAAAGTTTTAATTTCTATCGCTTGAATCTAATCATTGCAACTATAGTTGAACATTTTTGTTGCTATTTATACGTTACTCGAATTTTAGCAATACAATTTAAACAATTCACAAAAGTTTTTATTTAATGATATCGATTTAAAACATTACACAGAAAATTTTTGCCTACCGTTTTTGTGCCATAGATGTTCTCGTGTTACTTTTAGTACATTTCCATAACTTCAAGTCACAACCTCAACTATGGCTTTACACAGGCAAAACATCAGCACGTGTCGATCATCGTCGATATATTCCAGTATATGTTCTCGGAAATACACTTGGTTTCATTAAATGTTTGTCCATTTTGAATCTCCATGCACTAACAGGTTGTGATACGCGACTAGTTCAATCTTTGGAATAGGTAAGAAAATAGCATATTTAGCAATGGAAAAACTAAACGACGAAGAACTAGAACAACTAGCTAATTTACATATTTTGTCTACCGATGATACGTTAGACATAGTTAGTGCGCTATTTGCTTTCATGTATGATCCCAGTCATAAAAATATGGCAATTCGAAATTGCATTAATTTATTACGATTCAATTTAGCCGTTGAAAAGAATTGTTCGATCGATAAATTACCCCCATCGCGACCTGCTCTGCTTCAACATATTCTTCGATCTAAATGGCAAATTAACGAGTGGATTCAGGCACCTCTTAGCACATATATGGTTGGTTGGTTGGTTGGTTGGTTAGAAGAACATGGTCTTTTATATCCAAATTATTTTGACGGTGATTCAGCAATGCAATTGTTACAGAAGTATTTTTGTTCTTGTGGCGGAAAGTTTCCTTGTACAGCTAAAACATGATGTTGTTTGGCTTTAGGTTTAAAATGTTGTTCGGTTTGTAGGTGTTCTATTAAATGTACAAATAAAGATAAAGACAATAATGATTACAATGATGATGATTAATATATTATTGTATCTTAATGGCTAATAAATAGTTTAAATTTGAATTTAGAATTAAAATTGTTAGAGCTCTACTCCAATACAGTTTTCACTGTTACTAACATTAAAAATCAAAAAGAAAAAAATATGTCGTGATAGCTTAAGGTTGGGTAAATATTTTTGTTTTTTATTTATTCTGATTGGACAATTGGTTCCCGAGAAAAAAATTCATAAAGTTAGACATTTTTCGCCATTTATCGAATATTATCTTAAGAACCACTGATTTTACGAGAAAATTTAAAGAGACAAAAAATGTTTATCTTGGTTCGATTAAGCCTATATATTTTTTTCAGATTTTTTTTCTCGACATTTAGATTTATAAAACAAAAGATTGTTAATAACTATTAAAGGACGACATACAAAAAAAAGTGTATATAGAAGTTTTTTCTCGCGATAATATAAGAAATCGAATAAAATCATTTCCAGCCACTAGAACGCTAGTTGGTCGGTAAATGTAGTTTCTAGACGAGTTTTAGAGAGTAAACCGCTCGCCTATATATGCTACCATTAGGTAGCTTACTAGACTTTCCTTCAGATGTGCCATGTATCCTGGTTTTTAGCACTGCCAAGGAAACGACGCAGATGTTGGTAATAACAAGCCTTACGGCTTAAACTACGTTGAAGAAGAAGAAGAATATTGTGGTGATATTTCTTAATTTAGGGGTCCAAGCAGACTGACAAGGTGGTAATTTGACTTCATTTGCATTGAAATCAATGGCCAGTTAATTCAACTGGTATAAAAAGCGATATTTGCACCAGTTTAACAAAAACCACCAATTTGTAACGATTCCACACATAAAACGAACACATTTGAATTTATTTGTAAAATACAAAATTTGTGTCGCATCCTGTGCATAATTTGGTAATGAATTAGTAACGCCAGATTTCTAAAAAACAAAGTGTTAATAATATTTCGGTGCGTGCACCAATAAAAACTTTATGTTACCTGTGCAAGAAGAGCCATTTTAGCTGACAGGAATAAGTTCCCACTTCAAAAAACCAAATTTGAATAGGGGGAACAAAGGCAGAAAAGAAAAGAAGGAAGGAAGTTTTTCAGTTCTTGGCTGGATCTCAAATTGGGAACTCGTGGAAAGTTCTTTGATCCAAGAATCAAAGAATAAAATTTGCGTATTCACATAAGTGAATAATTAACGAGAGTCGCGTAATTACGTAGTAATTAATTACGTACGTCGCGTAATTAGTGAGAATTGTGTATTGCGAACGCAGCGAGGTATTTGCTAATCGAATACCCGTAAGAAAATTAATTATAGAAAACTTGTACACGTGCTCCAAAAATTGGAGGTTAGCCTCACATTTGGTGAAAAAAGTGAGATTGATAATTAAGCAATCACTTACCTGAGTGTTGTCTCAGACAATAATTGTTCGATTAACAATTAAAGAAGGAAATTGGATAGCAAAGTAAACGGTTTGGTTGGATATTTAACACAAATATAAATGCAAGAACGCTGGCTGCTGTTGGAACACTTGCAGCTTTGAAGATAATAAAACAGGTGGCGATTACCGACAGAATTTCAAGGACACATGGATCCAGTGGCACACTAAACCTAGTGGAATTTTACCAATTTGTAAGGTAAAAATTTATTTAATTTAATAAATTCAGATCAAAACGCGATTTGTGTTGTTAATGAATTTATTAAAAACTTTGTAAAATTGATTTATGAATTACACACGTTTACACGAATGATTAAATATCCAAGTTTAGCTTCTGTATTTGAAGAATTAAATGTTGCTTGGATTATTAATTGTTATATTATTTTACACATTGGTTCGACGCAAACTGATTGCCAGCTATAAATTGATGCAAAATTTCGCAATTGAATATTTTCGTTTAATAAATGATTTTAACTTCGAATTACTGCTTTGTTATTTCGTCTGTCTGAATCCACTGACCCTGACAAAGAGAAGAACTCAGCTACCGGCGTAAAACTGGTACAGCGGCCTTTCAAAAAGTTTTGATAGCCAAATATCATTACAATATATTCCACCATGATAAAAATTAATTATTCCCCATCAGCGTTCCGGTTTGTAACCATTTCAAGCACTGTTGAAAGAACTTCAAAAGAAAATACTTCAAACGAATGCACATTCCTCATAGCAACTCATAAGCGCCCATTAACAAAAAGGATTTTAACAAAACTTAGAAAAATATGGAATTCACAATAATATATTTTTGCTCTATTCAATAAATTACAACTAGTATTATTATGTATGCATTGTACATATTATAATATCTTGTCTTTAGCTACAATTTGTGTATATAAAATAAATAATATTGATGCAGTGTTTAATATTTGTGAATATCCATAGTAGTTTCCCTTTAGAAGGTATACTAGGTACCATTTATTTGGTGAATTTTCTAAGTGTAAACGTTATTCTGAAATATTTCGTAGAAATGTATTTGCTGATAGCACAACTCGGAACACCTATATGATTAGAAAATTGAAATCAGAGCTTGACCAATAAGTTTTTATTTGCAATTTAAGATTTATTATTGGCATGTATTTAATACTTACGTGCACTAAAGTGCGTGCATTAAATGCAATTAGGCCACTTGCAGTAAATTCAATTTCTTTTTGAGAAGCTCTAAGAAACATTAACGTTGGTATGCGAAATATTTTGAAATGATTTGAGTACCAATTGGAACTGTAAATTGCAGTTGCAATTTTTAATGCCTGAAATTATTCAGTTATATTAGAAATACATAGTATCCAATTATTCAATTTTACTTCTTGTGCTAGAAAATCTGCGGAAAGGCAGTATTGTGCCATTTGTACGACACCGGCTACACCCATTATTACATATCGGGCAGAATCACCATAACTGGAACTAAAACGTAAATTTATGAGTTATGACATAGTACATTATACTCGTATTACAAGGGAGCAAAGAAGACTTTTCAGAGCAAAGGGAAAAAGATTATTTCTGACACGAAGAATGAGGTGGGAATTAATATTTTTTCTTTTCTTGGACGATGAAAAGTTAATTGTGACCATAAAAGTTAATACATAATTTTTCTTTCTTTCTACAGCAAATTTTGAAATAAATAACGGATTTTATAAATTTTAGTTTGCTCCCGTTTTTAGACAACTTTCATCCCGATTTTATACTACGGATGGTGTTCGGAGCACACATATGCCTAAAAGTTGCACTTGGCTCCCTAAGAAATAGAAACCACTGGAAACCACTGAACTATTAGTACTATCTAGAAACAGAAAAAAAATGGTGCAAAATAAAATTTACGTATTATCAACCTTATGGATACAGCATACAGTTCACAAATAGTTATGGGAACAATTGTAGCATACTGAAGTAACAAGCATATCGAAAAAATGTTCTTCACTTCATCGATGTACCTGTAATTAGTATTAATAAGTTTACATGATAGTGCCTGAAATTAAATTTTTACCTTAGTAGAAATTGATGATGCTCTATAGCATTTTTTAATTTAATATAATGAAGTGTAACATCTCTTGGTGATTGTACTTCTTCAATATTTAAGTTTTCTATGTGAACGTACAATATTTTAAATTGCATTATCATTTCAAAACAAAATCCCAAATAAAGGTTATCAAAATTTGCAATAGGCCTAGATAGAAGAGGTAACGTTACTAGTACCGCACATAATAATATTGTATAAAAAATTGGTTGGTTTGGAATTTGCCAACTTCCACACGCTAAATTTCTTCCAAAAAATATTATCGTTAAGAAAATTACAAATACAATCACATCAAAGGCATGTACCATGAATTTTTGAAACAAAACAACTTTACTTGACAAGTTTTTAAGTTCTGTTTGAATTTTATTTGAGCACTCGTCACTGTTCAAAAATTTGTTCCTTAAAGAAATTAATTTTGTAATCTTTTTGCGATGATATAGAAGTACAAAAAGCTTTCCTGTAACCTGAAATTAACACTTTAATATAAGGTACACATAATTGTAAAGGTACATGTAAAATCACTAGCCTGTGCATATGCCCCTATTCCTTCTACGTTATCCACAAAATCGTTAATATTATTTTGAAAAAATAAAAACTGTACTGAAAATAGTGCCATTTGAAACCAGTAGATTATGAAGAATGAAGTAATTAAAACAAGATTTATTATCGAAGTTTTATTCGGATAAAAATATCCCGCTTTCGTAAAATAGTTTGATGGAATTCGGAACAAGTTGTTCATATTGTATCACACAAATTACTATTGCTTTATAGAAATACTTTTATGCTACTTGCCAGTAGACCGGACAGATTTAAAAGAGACCTAGATAAACTAAATCAACCTTAAATACTTGTGAATCCAATTATGAAACAATAAAAAAATCATTGTGGTACAATTGTGTAATTGTACCATAATTATAATCTACCTACTACTAATTGTTCAGATCATCCCCTATTGACTTCTTAGTGTTGAATTATTAATGCCTAATATTACTGGGTTTAAAATACAAATTCTACTAATTATTAAAGAAGTTAATTTTATAATTTTTATAAGTGGAAAAGTAATTTTATACCTAACTATTTATTTAGTAGGTAGATACTTAGTAATTGGTTTACTATTTTTAAATTTTCAAAAAATGAAAAACATTTGGATAATTTCAAAAACTTATTAACCATTCCACCTTGTTGATTTTATACACAATTGCATAGTTAGTCATAATAGGGGATAGTGGGGTACATGTGAACATAAATCTTTGGAAACCTATCAGAGGTTGGCTAAATAATTTTAAAATAAAGTAATTGATGGCAGGCTTCACAAAAGTTGCTTAAAATGTATTAGAAGCTTAAATATTAATAATTAGCTGTCTATATACCCAATTACGAAATTATTATATTTTGTGTAACGCGTGTGGGTATTTTAGAGACGAGTGCAACGAGATAAAATCTGTCTGCTGGGTTCTTTGCTGTTGTATAAGTGAGCAGACAATATTTTATGATGATCAGGTACTGAGTTTAGTTAGGCACAATAAGTCAATGAAAGACGCTTTCTAAGGCATTAACGTGTCTGTTGCTTAATGAGTTCGAGGGAAAACGGCAGACTGTGCTAGATGATAATGCAGAGAAGAGACACCCACCCTTGGGCCCGAAAAAGGAGCTCAGTTGCGAGATAGATATCGAGTTACTAGTTGCAACTTGTAATACGAGTTATAGCTCGAAGTAAGGAATGGAGATCAGAGAATGCAAGGTCAAGTGAAAGCATACGAAGGGCAAATTTCGAGTATTGGCTTTGGGCCATCTCCATTGCTAACTGCAAGTTGGTGACACCATAACCGATACAACGCAAGTAAAGTAGGGTCACCTAATTAAGGCAAATTGAGTGCATTACCACATCAAGCGGTTGGCTGGGTATAATATCAACCTACTGTAGCATTTCAAATGCTATTATTTATATTTTGGCGGAAATCTATGCATCACCCTGTGTGCGTTTCAAACACGCGCACGCGTTTTGAATTTCGAAAATTTATCAAATGTTCATTCTTCGCTTATCTTTATGAAAAGTAGAAGTTTCATTTTACGTTTGTGCAATTTTATGTTTTTAAAAGCCACAAATTGTTAGTTTTTTGAAGTGATCTTTTTTTATTTTACCTTCTGTGCTACATTTGTGGGTAAGATTGCATTATTTTCTATCTTGAGCGGAAGTTTGACTTTTGATAAATTTTAGTTTTTTCGTACTACCACGTCAATTTTATGTGACGTTCATTCTTTGGTTTCCAATTTTAATTATGGTTTTTCTGAGCGGTTGATATGGTGTGCATCAGTAGCCCGATTGTCCATCTGGCTGTTTTTATCCACCAACCATATGGTTATTTGTATGGATATGGGCCAGCAGTTTGGTTATCTTGTTTCCACCTGTGATAACCTTGATTCCTGCGTCGAACCATCTGTGGCAGCCATTTTTAATGATGTTGTAATTTCGTTTTTGGGTTCACCATTCCTGTATGAGATCAATGGAGAGGGCAGGACTGATCAACATTCGTTTATCCCCAGCTTCACCGCAGTTTTGCGTCCTTGATTAAGAAGTGGTGTGATAAGTTTGTCACTTTGGCCGTCTCCTTTGACTATTTATCCGTACTTTTTGGGAAGACGTGCGAGCTCCATTCCAACATCGAGGGATTTTTGTCGCAGCGGTAGCGTGAGCCTATACCACTATTCCATCTCTAGTGGTTAGGACAGCACCAACGACGTAGGATGGCTGGAAAACCATTAATTAGTTTTTTTTGGAAGCGCATTTAAGAGATTTGCTTTTCTTAATTATTTACATCGTTATTGAGATGCTATACCGTTCGCAGGTGAATTGATTCTTGTTTAATTGTGCAGTTTTTGTTATTTTTAGCTTTACACCTAAAACTCAGTTTAAACGATGAACCATTAATATTCCAGAGGTTCCAAAAGAATTGAGATGTTGAATCGGACGGATTGAGGTGGAGGGGTAAGTTAGAAAGCAATTGCTGTATTTAATTTTACTTGATGATATCTCTTGCGAATGTGTTATTTGCAGTCAATTTTACCAACGTTTTTATGTCTGCGTTGGGCAATCTCCTGGATGCGCGGATTATTTTTGTGAGTTGTCTTCATATGGCAACTCATCTGTATTTTATTTTTTTGATTTGATTGTCCCAAGGTATCCCCTCAGGGTATCTTGGATTTCACTTGCTTTGTTATATGTTTTGTGTCTCCTATTGGAGTTTTGGAATCAGATATTGTCAACCCCATCTTTATCAATACTTTGTTCTTTAAATAAAATCAACTCTTATTTACTTCCGTATTTTATTTAGAGGACTGGCGCCCGAAAGGTTTTTTTTTTCTTAGTTAGTTGCCAATTGATCGCCTGAGCCAACGGAAGAACCTACGAACCGCGTCCGCGCGACCCATGCTCTGGCACTGGACGGGGGTGTAATCCCTTAGCTGGCCTGTCTACCATTCCATTCGTAGATCAGCGGGGCAAGTGGCACATATTAGAGCAATTTGCGTTACACTACAACCACAGAAGAACAAAAACGTTAGCAACAAACGACGGATGTACCAGTACGGACTCAGAATGGTTCCACTCAGAATAGTGTAAAATTATATTATACGAAACATTGGGGAAAGGGTAAGATTAAGTTTATTTTCTTTTAAATTATTTTTACCAGTTATTTTTAACGTTTTGTTCATTTGGTAGTTTCCTTAGTGACAACGATTTCCTCCGTTATTATTATGGGCATAAAAGTAAAACGGATAATAATTATCAAACTGGGTTAACTGGTGGCTTAAAAGAGGTGACTTTACCATCACGAAAAATCACCCAAATAAATTTTCTCCTCCAACAATGATAAAGATACTATGGTGTTCCAAAACTCAACTTCTCAGTCCCTCGATCGGAAAACTGAGATAGCTGTTATGTTCCGAACAATCACCCCAAAGTCCCATGGAAGCTATTTTAATCGGAAGCAAATTTGAGACCTCTTATACTCAGCGAAGGCTAGGTTCTAAACCCAATTAGGAGAAATGGGCGATTTTTCAGATAAAAACGGTAAAAATTTTGATCTTGTAATTCGGACGACAATTGGTCCTAAAATAGCCGCAGGTGTGAAATTGTGTGTTCAGATCATACCTCCACTACATTTAAAATCAATTATTCTACATGGATGTCTGATTGAATTAATAATGTTATGTGTATCGAAATCAAAATTTATACAAATAATACAGTAAAGTTTTAAACGAACCAATACTTCGTTTGGTTACAGCTGACCTTCTAGACCCTCCTTCAGTAGCCACCAGTCGTGTTTTCTACACGTTATGCAACCCAGGTGTTGGACGCTTCCTTGTGCGCTTGAAATCTTCTTGCAATTTGTGGTGGTTCATCCAGTTTAAACTTCACCAAACTTAGTGGATTCGTGGTAACGCAGTTATCCCCGAACAAATTAGTGCTTCTTTGTGAATTTGTGCCTGTGCATCTGGGTCAACAGCTGTTTTTTTAAAGGTATCTAACCTCAACTTTTGTACACCGCGTTCTTGCCAATTGCAAATATTTCAGAGCACATAATGCTGATTTTACTTGTATTACCTAATACAAACGAAACTCGATGACTGTGAAAATTGATCAATTGAAAGCAAATTTGTGTGATTTCTACACACATGAACGATGACGTCACTATTAATAATTTTACAAAATTTCCTACCTTGGGAATCAATTCGTTTGTCTCGACTCAGACAATGCACTAATACTAATAAATCGCTCGTAAAGGCTTCTTGGACTCGAAACTTTGGTCCAGACTGGTCCAGACAAATAAAACTTGAAAATTCGCAAAGTAAAATCGACGTTACAAATTTCACCCACTGGCTTGGACAACGTCCATCATCGAAAAGCCAAAATTATCGTTCATAATCTCTTGTCCTTGAGAATCGAAAATTCCCCAGAATTTCCAAAAAACATATAAATTATCAGGTACTACCTGATTTTGACGGTAAAATTTGAATTTCATGCACTAATAAATTCTTCTTTTCAGATTCACCGAATTAAACACAATAAGTGCACAAATCACTTCATAAATTAAGATATTGTACCTGTGTAGTATATTAACAGTAACAAATATGGCTTTGAATATTAACAAGATCAATTTTTACATCTTCAAGTATTCGCTTGTATACCTTTTTTGACAAAATAAACATCCCGAATCTCATCTTATTCGTTTTTGTCATTACAATACACAGCAAATAATAACAGGATGTTATGTATTTGAAACAAACTCACTTCTTGATAAGTCAAATTTATTTTCAAAATTTTATGTACTGCGATGTGATATGTCTCTAACGACGCCATACCGCATACTCACCGATTTTAACACAACTTATGTGTGATTTCCACTAATATTTTCTGCAACCACAACCAAAATAACGTCCCCACGCTCGGCAACATTCTCGAGAAGAACCACCAAGACTTGGCCTTCTGATCCAATGCAAACAAAGTTTCCCAAAAATTAAAATTACCCACAAATTCTATACTACGCAAAATAAATATTAATAAATAAACAAAACCTGTAGCACCCCAATCCATTAGATGCTGTAGTTCGTTCCACTCAGATCCAACAGTGACCTCTTTATTACTGCTTCCTTCACCCTTATTTTAAGGTCTATGCACCTCCATTCGTGGTCACACAAAATTATTTCCTTCTTTTTGTGTAATGCTCATACTTTTTCGACCTATCCGATCGGTTCGAAAACTAAAACTGAACTGTTCTCTTGTTGATTTTTTCATATTTTCTCCTAACGACCGCCATCTTCTAAGTATCCTTTTGATTTTGTTTAAACATGCCTAATAATTCTTTCTTTAATTAAAAGTTCACCTAATAATTCGAGTGCCTAGATAACGTTAATTAATACAGATCTGACATAATATAATAAATTTTAACATAATTACATTTATTTTACATTTTTCTATATTTAATGAAATGGTCTACGTTCTCTCGCACCTCGTCATCCTTAGTTTCTTGAAACCATGCTATTTCATGCAATGAACGTTGTTAACAAATCGACAGATGTCGCCCAAATATCGCCAAAAAAATAAATGCCAGCGCGGGGTCCTCTTGTAACGAATTTTAGTTCTGTTGCATAAACTTCTCCACAAATAATTACTCAAATATTCTGAGTACGGCCCAGACTTAATTTTCCAGATATTTTAATATCTGCTTTGTGTTACTGACCTTCGAATTAACATTTGGTTAGGGCTGTCATGTGACACGCGCTTGGAGGTAGAAGGGACACGAGGTAACGGGAGTGAATGCCTGGGAATCATAGAAAACGGTCGAGAGAATATTTAAGTGCGTAAAAACATCATTTTTGGCGGAAATCTTTGAGTGACGTCATTGAAGTTTATATCATTGTGACCAGTGATTTTTTGCGGTCCTGTATGTGTATTTGGGATACCACCGGTACACAGTAGCATTTTTCTGTATCCACATGTGGCCGACGCTATCGTGCTCACGCGCATTTCTCTCGACGCAGGCATTTTCTGATTCGTATCAGCTCGAGCTCACTCGTGAAGGCTCGATTCTGTGTTGACAAACACGGACCAAAATTTTACTTTTTGGGTTATGGTCAATTTTTTCACCATTTACATCTATACTACATCTATCCAACTTTACTTTAACATCATTTCAACATCATTCCAACCGTTCCAGCAACTGTATCTGCACTTTCTTATAATCGAGGCCAGTTTGACAAGTGCGTCTGGAGTTGCAAAGCTGTCCAGGTGCTTCTGTGTTAATTGATGCGAATGCCAGTCCTCATTCTACCAGAGGACACGTCGGTTGCAAGTGGCATACTTGTCACCATTTTAAGATCTTCCAAGAGCTCTTGGGGTGAGTCATTATTTTTAGTATCCATTTTGTCTCTGACGTGTGTTGTTGTCAGCACCATTATTATTATAGAACTGTGTATTTGCATTTGTTGTTGCGAACGCTTGTTTGACAGTAAAGTCAGTGGGCTGTGTTTTATTAATAACCATCCGGTTCGGTTGCTATTGTTTGTCAGCAGAGAGCACGTCTCTCATTTTGTAATTTGTTCAATTATACACTTGTTAAGATCACTGTGTTTTTTTTTACCCCTGGCTACAGAGTTTATTTCAGAACCTACGGTCCCCGCTTTCCACACGAATTGCGAGCGAGCCTACATTTACCATCGTGGCCAATAAAACCTGAGAGTTTCTCGGGATTGTTTCGAACGCGGCACTCCGATTGGGTTAACTCTCCCATTAGGGGTTACCTTTTAGAGGGAGGCGTTTGTGACACTCTTTAGCCCCCTTCCCGTTAGTGTTCTGTAATGTAATACAAATATATAATAAGTTTCTTTTTTATTAACTTGGAATTGAAATACAGTCACATAAATATCTTCAAAAATTTCGATCACAATACCATATTCTGCTTCATGATCTTCTATCTGGGTTGCAACATTTCTATTACTTCCTTACATTGTCGCAGTGTTAAACTTATTCAACATTGTGTAACAATCCATTTGTTACATGGCTCTTCTCGTCTGATTTTTTATTAGTTTCGTTTTACTTTTTGAAACATTTTTATTTTTTAGTGTTAGTTATTTTTAAGAAACATTTTTAATATACATTTTTGGGTTTTCTGGTGTAAACGCCAAGAGCCAATGGGAGGGCCCAAATTTTCAACGCGCCTTTGCGCAAGAGCGATGATCAAGGTTGAACAAAATGCAATGCACAAATACGCTACAAGTTTTTAATGTGTCTGATAAAAATCACAATTTTTGAATTGATTATTGCATTAGAAAGTGAAACTGTGTTTCATAACGTGCGTTATAATTTCCTACGTACGAGCAATTATTGTTTTTCGTATGGCAATTTTATAAGCCTACGATATCTGAAATTTTTGGAATGGTCCGAGAGACGCCGGCTATACGCCATTTTGCAAGACCAACCTGAAAAGTTCAAATTCAAGTTGTTACAGTCAATGGTCAAATTTTTGAGACGATCCAGAGTCATCAAAGTCCTTTTGAAAGAATCCGAGTATGTGCCAGTCAATTTCAATATCAAGCAACGAATCGACGACCACCTACGATACAATCAGTTTGTAGTTAAAAGCAGTAGGATTTTAGTTACCAGCATTCGTGTTCTATAGTTGTCTCTTTCTTCTTCTTCTTCATTAGCGTTTTTATTTACATCCATTTTTGGATATACGCCTCTTCAAGTTCTCTCAATTTAGAACTTGAAGGTTTAGGCCTTACCATTCCACGCTGGCCTAATGCGGGTTGGAATGGATCATAGTCCACAGATCGATTTTGGACTTTTTAGATCACAGCACATATCCGACGCAATCAGGATTAGAACCGCGGTTTCCCGCTCTCCAGTTTATCCGTGTTTGATTTACGCCAGACTGCTGGTCTTATATATATAGTTGTCTATATATATGTAATTCCTGTTTTAGTAACTTTTATCAACACGTATGAAAGAGCGATTAACGAAAGTGCACTTTTGGGCGATCGAACGAACAACCACGTATCAAAGAATTGTAACATCAAAATCGTAAGTAATCTGAGAATTGCTTGCTATAGATATCTGTAACCTTGTTATTATGAACAGCTGCTTCGAGCACCACCCTAGACGTCTTCATACATGGACTTCCCCTAATGGAGAATTTAAGAATCAAATCGATTACATACTAATTAGAAAGCGATGGAGAACCTCCATATATAACACCAAAACAAAACGTTCTGCGGAATGTGGATCGGATCACAGGATGCTACAAGCTAGTTTTAAGCTCAAACTGCACAATATAAAACCAATCGATACAAACCAAAGAATAAACGTCCCAAACACGGAGGCTATTAAGGAAGTGCTCAAAAAGTCCGAGGTACCGGAGATGAGTGAAGATCCGGGAAAGATGTGGAAAAACATCAAAGAGTGGATGGTAAGGATTGCAAAGGGGTATGTACCACCCAAGGTTTCCATTAAGAGGAAACATTGGATGTCAGACGAGACGATTCGACTATTGGAAGAACGAAGACATCAAAAAACCGCAAGACCGTTATCACCAGAGAAGACACGTACACTAGAAGATCTAAACCGAAAAATAAGGAGGTCATGTAGAAACGATAAAAACAAGCATATCAAGGATATCTGCGCAGAACTTGAACTACACGCGGACCGACAAGATCAGCACCAGCTTTACAAGAAGGTAAAATATCTGTCACGAGATTTTAAACCACGTACACAGATCATAAAAGATCAAAATGGTAAGACCTACACAAATATCAGAGAAATAGTTGAAGAATGGAGAAAGTACTGCGCCGGCCTGTTTGGAGACGCACCGCAAAGAGATACAGACGCACCAAAGAGAAGTGAGCATTTAGAACCAAATATCCTAAGATCGGAGATCGAGAGAGCAATAAAGAAACTAAAAAACCGAAAAGCGGTTGGAGTAGACGGAATTACAGGAGAGACCATTAAGGCGATGGGAGAGGCTGGAGTTACAGCGATGCACTCGTTGTGCGAAACCATATGGCAAACCGGAAAATGGCCGGAGGAATGGTGCGAATCGACATTCATTCCATTACACAAGAAAGGTTCACCAACGGACTGTAACAACTACAGGTTGATTGCCTTAATCCCACATGCAAGCAAGATAATGCTCCACGTAATCAACGAACGACTGAAGAGTTTTCTCTTGCCACAAATTTCCGAAGAGCAAGCCGGATTTGTGCCAGGAAGGGGAACCAGAGAACATATACTAAATATACGTCAAATTATCGAAAAGGCGCGCGAGTTCTGCGTCCCAATGGTTCTGTGCTTCGTGGACTATAAGAAGGCCTTTGACTCTGTAGACTGGGAGAAATTGTGGAGCATCCTTGAAGACATGGGCACACCAGGTCACTTGATACATCTAATAAAAAAACTATATAAAGAAAACTTGACAAGAATTCGTATAGATAAGACATATTCGCAGAAATTTAGTATAAGTGCCGGTGTGAGACAAGGATGCATTTTATCGCCAATACTATACAATATATACTCCGAATATATAATGCGTAAGGTGCTCTCCGAATGGAACGGAGGAATAACAATAGGCGGTAGGAAAATATCCAACTTGAGATACGCGGATGACACCCTGATAATTGCGTCGAGTCTGGAGGAACTTGAAATTATCATTAACAGACTAACCGAAGTAAGTAGGAACTTTGGTCTCCATATCAATAACAACAAAACAAAAATCATGATAGTAGACCGCGCCAAGAATAACTCCGCCGAAATCCACACATCTATGGGGTTTGAGGTGGTTCGTGACTTTATATACCTAGGCTCCACGATCTCTAACTCAGAAGGAAGTACGCCAGAAATAAGGAGACGACTGGCTATGGCAAGAACGGCGACCACTAAACTCGTCAATATATGGAGAGACACGACCGTTACCAGAGCAACGAAAATGAGGCTGCTGTCGGCACTGATATTCCCTGTGGCCACATACGCGGCCGAAACGTGGACAATGAAAAAGGACGACAGAAGACGAGTTGAAGCCTTTGAGATGTGGGCATACCGGCGCATGTTGAGAATACCTTGGACGGCCCACCGCACAAACGTGTCCATCTTGAATGAGCTGGGGGTCAAAACGCGGTTGTCAACTAAGATCAGCCAGTCCGTCTTACGATATTTCGGACACATTGCAAGAAGACCAGAGGCAATGGAAAAATTGATGATCCAGGGCAAGATCGAAGGAAAGCGTCCGAGAGGAAGATCCCCAACAAGATGGATAGACCAGATCAAGACCCTGACGGGACAGACTATGCATGTGGCGACTCACGCAGCACATGACCGAGAAGCATGGAGCACCTCACTAAAGGCACTATCGTAATGATGCCACTATGTTCTTACGTAGAACGATGGAACCTGAGAGAGAGAGAGATATCTGTATTCTACGTTTGTTGATTCTATAACTAATATGCTAACTGATTTTCGTCATTTCGAATGCCATCGCATTCAGTATTTTATACTAATCGTTCATGCAATTTGTACTTCAAAACCTATTTAACTGCTTTGAATCTTGGCTATGCTTTCGAGAACGTATTTTTAATAACGTTAACCAAGAAAATCTTAAACTGTGTAAATATATGTAAATTATCTTCAACCTTAATATTATTAGTGCTAGAATAAGAATTTTTGTAATATTTCCTAGTCGTTTTAGTGTGACTCGATTTATTTTTTTTGACGTATGTTTGTTCATACTTTTTATTTCCCTTTTATAACAAATATACGTTGTTTCAAACTAAGAACAATCTTTCTTTGTTGTTGGCGCCCATTCGAGTTATTCCTATTGGGGAAGAACCATTCACTAGTGTACCCACGATACTCATTAAGATCAAGAGTAACCCATCATCTCCGACGCTGAATGAACTCTATGAGCTAGCCGTTCCGTAAAGTACAACTACGAACGTGAAAAGCGGCATCTCTGGCCATCCAGCCATTTGGCTTTTCATTGAGGTGGTACAATTGAACTCGTTACTTGGAAATTTTTACAACTAATTTTTTTCCAAATAAAGCCAACCTTAGTCTAAGTACAGAAATCAACATTTCTTAACCCATTTTGTTTCTAATATTTTGGCACCGCAACAAAATGGAGGTTCATATTTCATTATATTCAAATAACCATCGAAGTTTATTCGGGCCGCAAAAATATATGTAGCGGGCTGCCAGTTCGACACCCCTGCTGTATAAGAACCCGGTGGAAACATTCTGTGTCATCCCACCGAGCGAGCTGTTTTCAAGATTCTTTTTTTTTTAAAAACCATAAGACTGAGTTGATGACGTAAATTTGTCTTTGTTAAAAGCAAAACTAAATTTCTTGCTATACTAACTTTTAGAAACCGATACCCAGATTGTTCAACACATTCTCTTCAATTTTGAACTACGACAATATATTATTACGACTAAACGAGTGACAACTGTTTATGACAGTGCTTGAATTTCTCTTATTATTCACTGGCATGAAACTTTTAACGCCTATTAGTTAGATCTTCAATCTACTTGTTACCATTTCTTAAGTAAAATGAATACATTTTCTCTTTAAAAATATCTTAGTGAATTATAAAAAATACCAAGTTTAGTTAAATGTTAGAAGAAGGATTATTGAATAATAAAAATTATGAACTTATTGCTTAGCTTTTATTTCAAATCAAGAATCAACAATACAGTCGTTATAGATATTCTAAAATATAATGCTCTATTCTAGGTTTGTTAATTTTTATTTTGTGTAACTACCTATAAAAATAATACTGATGCAGTTTTTGATCCGTGCTGAAATTATTATTTTTTCTAGTGGGGGGCCCCCCGGTCATTTTTATTTCATGAATTTCCGAAACTTCAACATTAATCTATAATACTCCGTAGCAATGTATTTGCTGATAGAAAACTCGAAACACCTAAGATTAGAAAATTAACATCGCACATTAATTAAATTTCTTTTGCAATAATTCTAAAATGCATGAAACATTTAATACTTACGTGCACTAAAGTTGGTGCATATTGAGTCCGTTAGTGGCTACGTCACAACGCCTAGAAATTGGCAAACCGTCTAACGCGAATTGACTAAGTGGTTTGCGCCCATTTGAAAAAGAACATAACACGAACATTTGCAAACACGACGATCGCATCAAGGAAAGTGTCAACTGTTTCAACATAACCCTATTTAATTCATTTAATTGTTATAAACTTATATTAATTATGTAAATAATTCACTATTCTACTAATTATAGTCTACTATTTTATGGTAGAAAGTTCCTTAAGTATTTAAAGCAAACCATTTTTTAAATTTAATTGGTTGCTCTCATTCTGGTGAAAAACCATTAGAATGCATGACATTATAATTAATAGTTTAAATAATATAAAGACCTTTTAAAACCTTTTTAACGTATAGATTTAAATTTTAGGAAACATACTGCGATTTTCACCGCTACGGTGTCTTTTTCTTTGAATTATATTTTATTTAAAAAGTGTTAAAAATAATTGTCAAACGTAGAAGGTTTCTCGCTACTGTGAATTCAATCACAATTGTACAATATTGTGCACTTCACTCAATTTTTCTCATTAACTAAACTTTCACATACCGTAAAATGGGGTGAATCACAACAGGCAGGTGAATCACAACAAACGTTTGGGAAGGCACAAATAATTTTTCTGTGCATCAAGGATTAATCAAATAATTTTATTCAATGTTGCAGCAGGTTGCAGCACAGAAAAATTATTTGTGCCTTCCCAAACTTTTGTTGTGATTCACCTGCCTGTTGTGATTCACCCCATTTTACGGTATGTGAAAGTTTAGTTAATGAGAAAAATTGAGTGAAGTGCACAATATTGTACAATTGTGATTGAATTCACAGTAGCGAGAAACCTTCTACTTTTGACAATTATTTTTAACACTTTTTAAATAAAATATAATTCAAAGAAAAAGACACCGTAGCGGTGAAAATCGCAGTATGTTTCCTAAAATTTAAATCTATACGTTAAAAAGGTTTTAAAAGGTCTTTATATTATTTAAACTATTAATTATAATGTCATGCTATCTAATGGTTTTTCACCAGAATGAGAGCAACCAATTAAATTTAAAAAATGGTTTGCTTTAAATACTTAAGGAACTTTCTACCATAAAATAGTAGACTATAATTAGTAGAATAGTGAATTATTTACATAATTAATATAAGTTTATAACAATTAAATGAATTAAATAGGGTTATATTGAAACAGTTGACACTTTCCTTGATGCGATCGTCGTGTTTGCAAATGTTCGTGTTATGTTCTTTTTCAAATGGGCGCAAACCACTTAGTCAATTCGCGTTAGACGGTTTGCCAATTTCTAGGCGTTGTGACGTCACACTAACGGACTCAATTAAACCGCATGCAGAAAATATAATTTGTTTTTGTGAAGCTCCTAGAAACATTAACATTGGTATACGAAATTCTTTGAAGTGTTTTTCATACCAATTGAAACTGTAAATTGCAGTTGAAATTTCTAATGCCTAAAATATTTAATTTAGAAAAACTATATTAGAAAAAATTTGTAGCAATTTAATTTTACTTCTTGAGCTAGAAAATCTGCTGAGAGGCAGTATAATGCCATTTGGACTACAGCGGCTACACCCATTGATACATATCGGATGGAATCGACATAACTGGAACTAAAAGGTGAACTTACGAAAACTATTGTGCAAATAGAATTTGCACATCATCTACCTTACGGATAGAGCAAACATTTCACAAATAATTATGGGAATAATTGTAGTATACTGCAGTAACAAGCAAATCGAATAAATATCCTTCACTTCATCGATGTATCTGCAATTTGAATTTATAAATTTATGTACTTACATAATATAAAGCACCAGAAATTAAAATTTCACCTTAGTAAAAATTGGTGATGCTGAATAGCATTCTTTAATTTAATATAATGAAGTGTAAGATCACTCGATGACACTACTTTTTCAATATTTAAGTTTTGTATTTGGCTGTATAATATTTTGAACTGTTTTATCATTTCAAAGCAAAATCCCAAATAAAGATTATCAAAATTTGCCGTAGGATCAGCAAGTAAAGGAAAGGTTACTATTGCCAAACATAATACTATTATGTATAATATTTGTTGGTTTGGAATTTGCCAACTTCCACACGGTAACGTTCTTCCAAAAAATATTATCATCGCTAAAATAATAACTATAATTCCTTTAAAGGCACGTATTGTGTATGTTTGAAAGGTCACAATTTTATGTGATAAGCTGTTAACTTCCTTTTGAATTTCATTTGAGCATTTGTCACTTTTCAAAAAAAATTTCCTTAAAAAAATTAATTTCGAAATCCTTTTGCGATAATAAATAAGCACGAAAAGCTTTCCCAAAATCTGAAATTAACAGTTGTATTAATATTTTAATAAATACACAATCCGAAAATGTTGAAATAATTCTGAACCGCTCATTTCGACGCCGCACGTTTCGACGCCGATGACGTGAGCATGTTTAAGCAAAAGTTATTTGCCTAAATTTACTTTTTACATGCAATCGCATGCAATATATAAAAGTTATAACTAAAATACTGGCCTGTGTATATGCTCCTATTGCTTCTATGTTATCTATAAATTCATTTAAAGTTTTTTGAAAAAACGATAATTGTACCCAAAAAAGTACTATTTGAAAGAAGTAGACCGTAAAGATTGAAAAAATTAAAACCAAATTTATTATTGAAGTGTTATTTGGTTGTAAAAATCCTGCTTTAGTAAAATATGTTGATGGAATTAGTAACAAGTTGTCCATGACGTTTGCTCTTATCTAAACCAATAGCTGGTAATTGATATCACACAAACAAATACTGCTACTTTTGACTCAATTCGTTTCTATGTACATACTTAAATAACTTTCGCATTTAAAATAAACTCAAATAATATAAATGATCCTTAAATACTTATGAATCAAATTATGAAAAAATTAAAATTTAAATAGAAAATTGTATAATTGTACCATCATTATAACCTACTATAATTATTATTGTCAAGACCATACCCTATTGACTTCTACGTTTCTACATTATTAATTCAGTTTAACCTTCATCCGCTTGCGTATGCGGCAAATTGGCCGCAGTAAGACACTTATGTTCGTATTAATTAGTCGCGGATTGATCGGAGATTCAGGATTGACCCTCGGTTAGACCGTAACCGGGTAACGAGATAGAGAGAAAGAGAGAGAGGGTTAATTCTGAATCTCTGATCAATCCGCGACTATTAATACGAACATTAGGGTAGTTTGTGGCGGTACTGAACCGGCTGGTGGAGTTTTTTTAATCAGAACACGAGCATGGTCTAGTGAAGGAGATAGTAATGAGATAATACAAGCCCTTCCCACCTCTCCCATGGCGCTCTGGAAGGAAATGGGAGAGAAAATTCAAAAAGGCAAATTTCAACTCCAAAATACGCGAGCGGATGAAGGTTAAAATAAAAATTCAAACTAATTATTGTAATAATTATTTCTTATTCTTTAAAGATCGAAGAGTAACCTTCTTTATTATTTTTTGTATTGCCTAATTGCTTTATTTATTTTTAAATTTACATAAAAAATTAGAGCTATTTTGAACATTTTCAATTTATTATTTATAAACTAGTATATTGTCCTCTAACTTTCCACTCAACCGTAGTACACAAAATTAAAAAAAAACTTTTTATTTTTTATTATGCGGCCTAAATACCGCACTACTTTTAATTTTTACCTTTTAATAATACCTTTAGTTGATTTCGATGAGTGACATACTTTTCCATCCGGCTAGCTCAAAAATAATTAAATTAACTCCAAATTTAAATAAACAAATTTTATTAGTCATCGATAAATGATAATTTTAAAACAACTTTAATTTATTTATGAAATAACTGGCGACAAATTCACAACTCTACAAAATTACAATACCCCAAATCAGCACGTTGATGTTATTCTTATTTAATTCTTTCCTCAGGCACATGTTAATTATCAACTGCAAGTTCACACATTTAATCTCAATTGTTTTCTATAACTTGCAATTGATAATCTAAAACGAAACAATTCTTAAAAATTAACATCTACAAAATTTTTAATTAACCTAAAATTTGGCGTACGGCACTGGATTATATTTTATAGTTAATTTTATCATCATACCACATTTAAATTGTTATAACTTTTTGTTTGCACATCTGTGCGCAGATGCGCGTTTATTTGGCGCTATGCCTCGCACATTTAACAAATTTTGTAAAATTTATAAAGTTTTACCTTATTTGTTATCAATTTTCGATCAGGTTGATTTGGGTTGATTGTTAATTGTTGAAAGCATCTACTTGTTGGACCTCTCATTTTTTTCGTAAGACCGCTTGGTGTTGGCCGATGAAAACTTCGAGAATTTTAGCTTTTCACCGCTTTTAAAATATTCGCCCATACTTGATCTCGATCATGCAATAACCATAAATCATTGATTTTGTCTCTCCGCCAAATTATCACAAATTTTCTTTAGTTTACATGGAGCACTATTAAAATTGATGCTCCTCCATTGTTGCACAGGAAAGAAGAAGGTTCCTTCTCCCATCACACCAAAGTCAAACTTCTTTGTGCCTCCACCTCGCGGTTTTATATCGAACTTTATTTAAATTTTTATAACTTTTTAAATCTTTATACAATAATATTCTCCACATTTTAATTCTTTTTAAATCATACAACAACCAAACAAAATCTTTCGCTTTGTTCCTGAATAAACAAGAACTACACTCGTGCTGATTCTTTCCCAAAATAATTACATTATATTTTTAAACTTCTATCATTTCATTTCATACAAGTTCATTTTATTGCCAGCGCCACCATCGACGGAATGTGTCACTAACACAAATTCAACTAAATTCAAAATAACAATTTTATTGCGGATTTCAAAATACCACAATATATTTTATGGTTGCAAGGGGTGATAAGGTTTGAAAAGAAATTTTTCTAAAAATTGACTATAAAAGTATCATATTATAATATGACTAGGGGGGCTTCGCCCCCCTGGCCGCTGACACGGCCCAACCCCCCAGGGCCGCTTTGCGGCCCTAATAACTTCAAGTTATAAAACTTCTTTCTATAAAACATTTTTTATGCCGCCTTCACTTTGAATTTGTATCTCCTTCTTCTAATATCCTTCGCTCGACATCTTGATAATGCTACATATAACTGTCCATGACTAAACAAAGGCCTATCGATGTATATACTAACTTTGTTAAAGCTCTGCCCTTGAGATTTATTTATCGTTATTTATATTTAGCTTTCCTTTGCTGTGCTGTTTTTTTACTCCACTAATACTTACTCTACTTACTATAAAGGTCCTTGCACTTGAAACGTTAAAACGATTAGACGTTTATCCGATGAGACGTTTATCTGATGAGACGTTTATTCGATGAGACGTTTATCCGATGAAGCGGCCCTAATAACTTCAAGTTTTTCCATACAACATATTTTATGTCGCCTTCTCTTTGAATTTGTATTCCATCCTTCGCTCGACATCTTGATAATGCTACATATAACTGTCCATGACTAAACAAAGGCCTATCGATGTATATACTAACTTTGTTAAAGCTATGCCCTTGAGATTTATTTATCGTTATTTATATTTAGCTTTGCTTTGCTTTGCTGTTTTTTACTCCACTCACACTTACTCTACTTACTATAAAGGTCCTTGCACTTGACACGTTAAAACGATGAGACGTTTATCCGATGACAGGTTTATCTAATAAGACGTTTATCCGATGAGATGTTTATTCGATGTGACGTTTATTCGATGAGACATTTATCCGATGAGACGTTTATTCGATGAGACGTTTATCCGATGAAACGTTTATTCGATGAGACGTTTATTCGATGAGACGTTTATTCGATGAGACGTTTATCCGATGAAACGTTTATTCAATGAGACGTTTATCCGATGAAACCTTTATTCGATGAGACGTTTATCCGATGAGACGTTTATTCGATGAGACGTTTATTCGATGAGACGTTTATTCAATGAGACGTTTATCCGATGAAACGTTTATCCGATGAAACGTTTATCCGATGAGACGTTGATCTTTGTATATAAAGGTTCTTGCACCTTTATAGACTTGAAACGTTGAGACGTTGATCCGATGAGATGTTGATTTTTGTCCATGAATGTTCTTGTGAAGTAAAAATTAATTTTAAAAAGCACCTTTATAGACTTGAAACGTTGAGACGATGAGACGTTAAGACGATGAGACGTTGATACGATGAGACGTTGATCCGATGAGATGTTGATTTTCGTCCATGAATGTTCTTGTGAAGTAAAAATTAATTTTAAAAAGCACCTTTATAGACTTGAAGCGTTGAGACGATGAGACGTTGAGACGTTGATACGATGAGACGTTGATCCGATGAGATGTTGATTTTCGTCCATGAAGGTTCTTGTGAAGTAAAAATTAATTTTAAAAAGCACCTTTATAGACTTGAAATGTTGAGACGTTGATACGATGAGACGTTGATACGATGAGACGTTGATCCGATGAGATGTTGATTTTCGTCTATGAAGGTTCTTGTGAAGTACAAATTAATTTTAAAAAGCGTATACTATTATCAAAATAATGACTACCATTCTACCATAGCTGTTCTCAGCGTTGCATAAAAACGTTACATAAAAACGTTGCATAAAAACGTTGCATAATATGTCTTATCTTTTTCGTGATCCACGGCTCAATAACACCCCTACTTATTGTCAGCGGTGAAACCTCGCTTAATATGGTCCACTTCAACAATATAGGACCAGCTAGCTTTAAGTCAAGTTTGCATATACGAGGCCACAATATCTCAGGTTATGGGTATCGGCGAGATTAAAGCAAATCAATAGGCAACAATAAATCATTAATCAATTTATTCAAATGACCCAAAACAAAAAGGAAAGTAAATCTTTTTAAAAGGGAAAAGTTGTTCTTGTAAATCATTAGGTTTATAAATGCCTGTTCCGCCGTGAAGTGTAAAAGTGAATCGCAGTCGCAAATTCAGTTACATTTACTGTTCATAAAAAATTCTGAACGAATTTACGACTGGATTAATTGTAAATGTGTTAGAGAAAAAGGTTTACAAAATAAATCAATTTTGATACAATAAAAGTTTATGATTTCACTAACCCTTGTAACTCCGTGAAATAAAGTTGCCACAACTTGATAAAAATAGCAGCCTCCATACATCGAACAAATACACGCCGCCACTGGAAACTGCTATGGGGTACGTCACGATCCAAACTTGACAGGTGCTGCATTCGTTAATTTTCAATTTCATCCAAATTAAACTTATTTGGTGTTTACCAATACTGCCAGTGTTTTCCAGCAAAGAATACTTGTTAAACAAATCCTGGTCAACGTCCACGGGCATCCAAATTACTACGCCGCTTTGCAAGGTAAAATTTAACCTCAAATATTTACAATATCCAAATTTAACCAAAATTGCAATTATAGGGTTTATCCGATGAAATAAATCGAATAAATAACTCTTTCACACAATCAATAATCCCCACTATCATCAAATCATAAACTGGATCGCATTTTATGTGAAAATTATGACGAGGTCAAACGGCCACATGTTCATGTGAAAAATACCAAAATTAACGTAAAAGACTCACGTTTTCACTTCCAGCGATTGTAAACTTTGTGTTTTACACAAAAATCATATCTTGGACATCTGGTTCCAAGAAAAACTACCGAAATTCACCTTTTTTGTAGGTGTCTCAAAAAAACACACCTGGTCTTCAATGGTCGCTGGGGAAGACAAAAATTCTCCTTCCACTTTTTCGTACCTTTTACAAAACGGCACTTCATTTCCAAAACGTAAGTTCCTAACTTTTGAGTGGTAAATTTGAAAATTCACTGTCACTTACAAATTTCACTTTTAGATAGGATTCAAAAATAACACTTTATCAAGACAAATCAATAAGCATAAAATTATTTGTATCAGTGTAAGTGGAAATTGTGACAAGTTTTGGCTTCGAGACAACAAAGAACAACTTTTCTCTATCGTGCCAGCATTTCGGCAGATTATTGACTTTTTCTCACTTCAACTTACCCCCTTATGATAAATTCCATCAGCAAACGCTTTGTTAAAAATAGTGCGGCCTGGTGGCATTTCTCATATAACACAAGAAGTGATCCAAACTGAAATCCCTTCATTTCAACTCAAAACTTAGCCCCAGTCATATCAAATCTATAAAAACTAATCAAAAAATAAAACTCTCCATTCGATGATTCACGTAAGTGAAATCACCTCCTAAAATTTAAATGAATGCAATTTCCTTTCTAAATTGCAACATAGAACAGACCCCTTCGTAAATTACTAAGCACGTGGGTTTCTCTCGTCTAATTCCAACATCTTAGTTGTGTTTTGCCCATGATTTGCGTCCCAAAAATATCAAAACCTCACACCCACTTAAATTTCCTACTAATAATCAAATTTACATCTAAATCTACTTCAAATAAATCCTTTCAAATCACATTTCTAAAATAATATCATCCCTTCTATTTAAAAATCTCGCTATCGTCACCAACTCCTATCATCATCAATCAAAATTTTCATAAATTCAAAAGTTATGCGCACAAAATATCACCCCCTATCTTCTTAAATCTTGGTGATTCGACCAACTTCATTCAAAACTTTCAGCAAATCTTTCTTCTTTCCAATCTTCAAATTTAATTTTTCAAAACAGTAATTCTTCCTGCATGAACTTTTCAACAATTTCAATTTTCGCGTACCGTAGCATTCTTCTTAATAATTCTTATCTTCATTTAACTTCCTATACTCAAATCCTTTTACTATTATTAACTTCTTTAATTCTTTTCAAATTTTCATTACTTAATCAATTCAATTACAATCTCTAAATTGATGCCCTCATAATGGAGTGGTCATCTGCGCCAATTATTTTAAATTCATTTTATAAATCATTAAATCCTACTTCAATTTCAAATATCATTCTTATAGCAAACAAATCTTTTCTATTTGTTTAAATTAAATTTCCAAATATCTTAAATTACTGCTCAAATACGCTTTATAAATTTCGAATCGTCGATCGATGTCGCACGTTCATTTTCAAATTTTCTTCTTGGAAAAACCCTTTCTTGGTTAAATTTCCTCTTAAATTTTCAAAATTCCAGATTCGCTTTTATTTCAAAATTGTTTTATAATTTTCTATTAATTTCACCTCTTTTTAATTTGTAATTATTTTAAAAATTTTCTTGTGCGCTGATTTAAATTTGTTAAATATTAAATTACTAATTTTAATTGCTTTAATTATTATTTTAATTATTTGAGCTTCTTCTCTTGGTGACGATTCGCGTTTAAATATCAAATTTACATGTCCTTATTATTTACACTATTAATTTTTATTTACACTTTCCATTTCCATGCAGGTTGTCATCAATTTTCCTTTTCCCATACTTCTTGATTTATTGGGGTGGGTCGTCTTTATCGGTGTCTTTCCATCTCGATCTGCGATACCCCCACTTCTCCAAAGAAGCCTCCTGCATCTTCACTACCTCTTCTTTCATCTTCTTCATTTGAAGACCTCCAAAAATTTTCCTCATTTTCGAAATTTTCCTTTTATTAAAAATCCTTCCAACTTGAAAGAACCATGACATTTTATTGGCTGGAATGGCATCATCGTCAGCAATCATTTCTTCCAAACCATCATCTCCTCCTGGACTTGGATTGGGAGCACTTTCCACTTTTTCATTTGACCTATTAGAAATCACTTTTATTTTTATTTCACTTTCATTCTTCCTTTCACTTTTATTTCTGGGGTAATTTCGATTTCTTAACCAATTAATTCTTCTTTTGGCCTTCAGCTTTTTCCATCTTCTTCTTCCGACTTGTCTTCGCGAAAGGATCAGGACTTTTTTATAACCAATGTCGCCTGTATGACATTTAAAAACTTTTTCTTCCTGGATCACTACCCCCTCGTCTGATAAAACTTCCAGGACTTCATTATTAATGTCGCCTGCGACATCTTCTTCTTTCATCAGGGTTGCTACCCCCTCGCTCGCGACAACTTCTATCTCTTCATCTTCTTTTATGTTTTCATCTTCTTTGATGACTTCTTTTAATTTAATTTCTTCCAAATTTTTATTTTCAATTTCTTCCTCCAGGACTTTTTTATTAATGCTGCCTACACCACATTTTTCTTTTTCTTCCTTTATTTCTTCTATCATTCTGTTTGCATGTTCCCTTCTTTCTCTAATTTCTGTCTTTATTTGATTTATACTCCTGTTCATTTGACTCATATTGGCATTCATATTTGCGTTCATTTGATTAAATTGCATTGTCATCATGGCCATGAGTTTCTCCATGGTTGCCATTTTAATTTAAAACCCTTACTAATCCTAAATTGATTCAAAAAAAAAATATCCCACAATTGTGCGATGAAAATAAAAATAATTTTAATTTGCGTCCAAACTACCGCACTAATCTCTAAAATGATTTTAATGAGCCCTAATTGACCTCTCTCAATGCTTCCAAACGTCGTATACGTCAGAATAATAAAAAATTTTCCTGCGGCCACAATACCGCACTAATGCCAAATTTTTTCACAACCCCTAATTGATTTATTGTGCCCCCAATCTACGTTTCTCGAGCCCCACGTTCGTGTGCCAAAATTACTGTTGTCGTGATCCACGGCTCAATAACACCCCTACTTATTGTCAGCGGTGAAACCTCGCTTAATATGGTCCACTTCAACAATATAGGACCAGCTAGCTTTAAGTCAAGTTTGCATATACGAGGCCACAATATCTCAGGTTATGGGTATCGGCGAGATTAAAGCAAATCAATAGGCAACAATAAATCATTAATCAATTTATTCAAATGACCCAAAACAAAAAGGAAAGTAAATCTTTTTAAAAGGGAAAAGTTGTTCTTGTAAATCATTAGGCTTATAAATGCCTGTTCCGCCGTGAAGTGTAAAAGTGAATCGCAGTCGCAAATTCAGTTACATTTACTGTTCATAAAAAATTCTGAACGAATTTACGACTGGATTAATTGTAAATGTGTTAGAGAAAAAGGTTTACAAAATAAATCAATTTTGATACAATAAAAGTTTATGATTTCACTAACCCTTGTAACTCCGTGAAATAAAGTTGCCACAACTTGATAAAAATAGCAGCCTCCATACATCGAACAAATACACGCCGCCACTGGAAACTGCTATGGGGTACGTCACGATCCAAACTTGACAGGTGCTGCATTCGTTAATTTTCAATTTCATCCAAATTAAACTTATTTGGTGTTTACCAATACTGCCAGTGTTTTCCAGCAAAGAATACTTGTTAAACAAATCCTGGTCAACGTCCACGGGCATCCAAATTACTACGCCGCTTTGCAAGGTAAAATTTAACCTCAAATATTTACAATATCCAAATTTAACCAAAATTGCAATTATAGGGTTTATCCGATGAAATAAATCGAATAAATAACTCTTTCACACAATCAATAATCCCCACGATCATCAAATCATAAACTGGATCGCATTTTATGTGAAAATTATGACGAGGTCAAACGGCCACATGTTCATGTGAAAAATACCAAAATTAACGTAAAAGACTCACGTTTTCACTTCCAGCGATTGTAAACTTTGTGTTTTACACAAAAATCATATCTTGGACATCTGGTTCCAAGAAAAACTACCGAAATTCACCTTTTTTGTAGGTGTCTCAAAAAAACACACCTGGTCTTCAATGGTCGCTGGGGAAGACAAAAATTCTCCTTCCACTTTTTCGTACCTTTTACAAAACGGCACTTCATTTCCAAAACGTAAGTTCCTAACTTTTGAGTGGTAAATTTGAAAATTCACTGTCACTTACAAATTTCACTTTTAGATAGGATTCAAAAATAACACTTTATCAAGACAAATCAATAAGCATAAAATTATTTGTATCAGTGTAAGTGGAAATTGTGACAAGTTTTGGCTTCGAGACAACAAAGAACAACTTTTCTCTATCGTGCCAGCATTTCGGCAGATTATTGACTTTTTCTCACTTCAATATATATAGGGTCCATTCATTCCCACTTCTATTTTATACTTTTGGAACTAACATTTTTTTCATTTATCTTCACTTTTGCGGATTAAAGTTTCAACAGATTATCGACTTATTTTTACTATAAAGGTCTAATCTACTTATACTTTTGGAACCACCAATTTTTTCAATTACCTTCAATTTGCGGATTAACGATTCAACAGATTATCGACTTATTTTTACTATAAAGGTAGTAGAAATCACTTAAAAATTACTTACTTGAGCAACAAAGATAACTTTAGAAATTTAAAATTTAAAAACGTTGCATAAAAGCGTCGCATAAAAACGTTGCATAAAAACTTTACATAAAAACGTTGCATAAAAACGTTGCATAAAAACGTTGCATAATATGTCTTATCTTTTTATATATATAGGGTAGATATAAATATCATATTACCGTTACAAGTCGTTTCATTCTTTCCATAATACCCCAGAGATTTTCAAGTAAACCCACCAGTAAACCTATCTAGAGTAATAATTGGACGTTCGATGGAGAAGCTGGTAAATGCATTATCGCCATTTGCAACAAGGGCAAATTAACCTAAAAATTGATATTAGGATATTCTTTAAAATTTAAGGTAATTATTTAAATAAATACATTTTCATATAATTAATTATTATTTATTATAATATTATATTGTCACTAGGGGGGCTCCGCCCCCCTGGTCGCTGCCGCGGCCCAACCCCCCAGGGCCGCTTTGCGGCCCTAATAACTTCAAGTTATAAAACTTATTTCCATATAACATTTTTTATGTCGCTTTCACTTTGAATTTGTATTCCATCCTTCGCTCGACATCTTGATAATGCTACATATAACTGTCTATGACTAAACAAAGGCCTATCGATGTATATTGAAGTGTTATTTTCCACCCTTAAATATTAAATATCGAATTTTCAAATCTTCTTCGTAAAATTCCAATTCGGGCGGAGAAATCACCTTCTTACCCGGCTGGCTCAATCGGTTATCTTTCAGTATCGCCCACTATCAAGCGACCTTGTATACCTTTTCCGAAATAATTCCACTTGCATTTAGTATAATTCACAAAATTTTCTCTTCTAAATTCTCAATCTAAAAGAAATAACACTCCTTCAAACTTTACTTGTCTTTTATTCTCAAATAAATCAAATTTTTACAACTAAAAATCGTCAGAAATCAAAATGTCGACCGTCCACGACTTGGAAGGCGTACGCAAGTCTTCTTCTTCTCTGCTCGTGCTCTCTCGGCTTCCCCGAAACCGCGAAACATACAAAATTCAAATTATATACAAAAACTCAAGCAAACCATTTCCTTATTCCAAAAATTACACGACAGCAATCCTTCCTGGCTTATGCAGAAATCCAGGAGGGATTTCAAGAAAGACATAACGTCGTGCTTTTGGAATAAGTAGCAAATTCTCTAAATCAACATCTTCAAAAATAAATAACAATATTCAAAAGTAAATAATAATTAATTAATGCGGCAATCTAATTTACACACCTAAATTAATGAATTAATCAACATCCCGAACTACCTATCTTGACGAATGATCACTAAACAATTCATAAATGACATCCAAACTTCTTTGCAATAATAACAATTTCTTAGATAACTCGATCCAAAACAAAACAAAACTAAGCAAACCATTTCCTTATTCCAAAAATTACACGACAGCAAACCAACTTTGTTAAAGCTCTGCTAGCATAACAACAGATCATATTTTGAGTTTTAATTTGTGTACCGGAAAACCAGGGAAATTCAACGAATTTAAATATTCGACTTCATATTCCAACCGAATGTCCTCATCTGTTTGATCGACCCCTCGATGTTTAGCTGTATTTTCAATTAAGTAGGTATGAATCTCGCCCTCGACCAAATTTAATATTTTATTGTTAAGTGTGCGAACATCATCATTGTGGCAGGCTAATATAATTCTGTAGGAGAGATCGGTATTAGAAGCAATTGAATTGCTGTAAATGTCCTGAATTATATTTGTAGATTTCCAGCTATTCGGTACTTTCAATAATATAATTCTGCTTGGCCAAATTGATGTTGACTATAAAGTAAAATTGACTATTTCCACAGGTGAAGCGTATTTTATAACAGGTAAAACTTGACGAAAGTCACCACCGAAAATAACAAATTTGCCACCAAACGGATTTTTGCATTTACATAAATCTTTCAATCTTTGTGTTTTTGCGTCGCATGGTTTTGTTGCCTTGCTTTACGTTTACTTTTTGCTCTTGCTTTTTTGCATTTGCTTTTTTGCATTTGCTTTTGCTTTTTGCTTTTTTGCATTTGCATTTGCTTTTGCTTTTGCCGTTGCTTCTGCTTTTGCTTTGCTTTGATTCACCCGTTGATGTCAATATAATGTTGATTTGGTGTCGTCCAATAGCTGTTCTCAGCGTTGCATAAAAACGTTGCATAAAACGTTGCACAAAAACGTTGCATAAAAACGTTGCATATTTTGTCTTATCTTTTTATATATATAGAGTAGATATTCCGTCTCACCTAACAGGTTCAAACCTCAGAGAAAATTGAAAGCAAGTTGGGACTGCGTTTTTTAACAGTTGGAAGATTTTTGTAAATAATGTTTGAGAGATCAAATAATGTTTGTGAATTTGAGTGTCTCGAATTCAATATTTTTTTATTTCCAAGAGAAGAACAAGTTGCATCTTTTCAAATTTTAAAGTATTTATAGTGCATTAAATAGATGTTGAAGCAAAGTGTAGGCGACAAGAAGTCAATCTTTATCATATTTTGAATTGTTTATTTTGTAAGGTTGAGATTGCGCCATTGCATTAGCTGAAAGGAAGTGAAAATTAACTCCAATATTATTAAAGTGAGCAAGTTGTAGTAATTTTTGAAAGTAAAAGTTATTGGAAATTTTGGATTTGGACGGGTGGTAGGAAGTAATAGAGAGAGAGCCGCTGGTGTGGCCGTCGAAGATCGACGTATTTTGAAGTGTAACTTCAGTGTATTTAAATTTGAGTTTAATTTTGAGTACCAGAATTTTAATTTAGACTGGTAAGTCGTTAAATGACTTGTTATTTGATTTTCGTCCCTTTTTCGAATGGGAATTATTAGTCATACAGAAGTGTTGGATTGTTTTATGAATTATTAGCATGTTGGCTTATCTGCTCGAGTATTGCACCATTATATGAAAACTTTATGTTAATTTGGATGAGGCTGAAACACATAATTTTGATATTGCAAAAGTTTGAAATTCAAATCTCAATTGTTTTATTTAGTTTGATTGAATCCTAAGTTAACTGGCAAGGAGTTTGGTCCACCGTTTGGGGTGTTTCTTTTCCCTATTTTGTTTTGATTTCTTTCATAAACCCTTTTGGTGGAAGACAATATTTACAGTATTATAATTAGAAAGACTATTATTTATAGTACTAGAAGGAAATTGTTAGGTTAGAATAATGACATATTGTGTTGGTTACAATTTAGAATATAAAGTTAGAATAAATCCAGAGAAAGTAAAACTTCCTAAGTATGATCGTCTCCGTGATTCAGAGGGTGTGCAAACTGGCGTTCCACCTGGGTTGATGAATTTATCACCATTGACAAAAAATATAGCAGGATTACAGGCACATCTGCAAGTCGTGCACCTACCGAATGTAAAACAAGTGAAAATGAACCGCAAAAATAAACCGCACCACTACCTAAGTTTCTTTTAAAGCTTTTGTATCATAATAACGAGAATGCGTGGGTAAATATCTACTTAGGTCCTTATAGCTGCACTAGTGCAGTTAGTGCATTTACTTATGACCTTTTATGACATAAAAGAAATTTAAAAAAAAATGTGTGTTAAAGATTGTGTAAAATTCAAAAAATGTAATACTTAAGAGACAGGATAGTTAGGCAAAATAAAACCTCAAAAAATGCAGGCAAAAAGGCATTAAAAACAAGCAAGAAAGGCACGAAAAAAGCAAAAAAGGCAAAAACCCCGTACGCAAAAAAAACGTATCTGAAAAAAAGTTTTTTTTTAACCAAAATCATACAAATAATTAATTCTCTTTATTCTTGTGCCAACTATAATTACTAGAAGTTTCTCTATATCATTAACCGTTAAGTTGGTTCTTCTGTCACTCAACATTTGTTTGAAAGTGGAAATAGATATTTTCGATACAAGTTAGGAAAAGTAAAATTTTTCCACGCGTATCGAACAATATTTTTTCTAATAGTGTTTGAAAAAAACCAACAACATACTTTTTATACCTAATTTAAAATAATTTTATATACTGCAGCGTTTTTTTTCGAGAGTGAAATTCTTGATAAAAAGTAAAGTCAACTGTCTGCCGATATGCTGGCACGATAGAGAAAAGTTGTTTTTTGTTGTATCGAAAGCCGAATCTTGTCACAGTTTACACTTACACAGATACAAAATTTTATGATTGTTGATTTGTCTTGATAAAGTGTTGCGTTTGAATCCTATCTAAAAATCAAATTTGTAAGTGACAGTGATTTTCAAAGTTTACCACTAAAAGTTAGGAACTTACGTTTTGGAAATGGAGTGCCGTTTTGTAAAAGGTACGAGAAAGTGGAAGGAGAATTTTTGTCTTTCCCAGCGACCTTTTGCGAGGCCAGGTGTGTGTTCTAGGATGCACCTTAAAAAGTTGAAATTTCAATAGTTAATCTTGGAACCAAGGTGTCCGAGATATGATTTTTGTGTAGAACACAAAGTTTACAATCGCTGGAAGCGAAAACGTGAGTCTTTTACGTTAATTTTGGTATTTTTTTACTTGAACATGTGGTCGTTTGCCCTCGTCATAAATTTCACATAAAATGCGATCCAGTTTATGATTTGATGATCGTGGGAATTATTGATTGTGTGAAAGAGTTATTTATTCGATTTATTTCATCGGATAAACCCTATAAATGCAAGTTTGGTTAAATTTGGATATTGTAAAATTTGAGGTTAAGTTTTACCTTGCAAAGCCTGACGTATTAATTTTGAATGCTCGTAAGTGACAACAGAAATTCGTTTAGCGAGTCTTATTTGCTGGAAAACACTGGCAATATTGGTAAACACCAAATAAGTTTAATTTGGATGGAATTGGAAATTAACGAATGCAGCACCTGTCAAGTTTGGGTAAATGACAAGCAGTGGCGTACCCCATAGCAGTTTCCAGTGGCGGCGTGTATTTGCTCGATGTTTGGAGGCTCCTCTTTTTATCAAGTTGTGGCAACTTTATTTCACGGAGTTACAAGGGTTAGTGAAATCATAAACTTTTATTGTGTCAAAATTGATTTATTTTTGTAAACCTTTTTCTCTAACACATTTACAATTAATCCAGTCGTAAATTCGTTCAGAGAATTTTTATGAACAGTAAATGTAACAGAATTTGCGACTGTGATTCACTTTTACACCTCACGGCGGAGCAGGCATTTATGAGCCTGACCAAAAGAAACAACTATTCTCCTAGAACATTTTATTTGAATAAAATTCAGTATTTTTGTATTCAAGAATTTTATTCTGGCGCCCAACAAACCCTTGTTACCCTTCTTAGGAACCTGCAAACTGGGAAAAGTGGTCTCCAAGTAACTGTTTAAGTGCTCACCGGCTTAAAGCTAACCGTGGACTCAATTCTGTCATTTGTTCCGGTGGATGCCGACTACCCCAAGCGTCTAATTGAAGAACTTGGGAAGTCAAGACCGTCTGGGACACGACAATACTTTATGAAAATATATATATTTAAATTTGACGGTTGGTAGCCGTGGTATTATTGACTACCAACCGTACTTTGGTACACTATATTAATGATCTTGATCAGTGTGATCAGTTACAAAAGAAAATAGGTTAGTGATCGCAGGTTTTTTTAAATTTGGTGCAAAGCTCAACTTTATGGAGCTGTTATTCCATGTTGCGATCGACATTGTCGAACTTTCTCTTTTCCGCACTTGTTTCCCTTCTCTTTTCTCTTTCCCACACAGTATTACTTTTCCGCACTAGTGCAGGAAAGTAATACTTTTCCACACTCTTTTGGATATCACAAAGTAAGATTTTTCAAACACTATTAGAAAAACGATTTTTCCACGTCGCAAGTTGTAATAGGGGCAAATTTTAAAGAACTTAATCTGGACTTTTCTCTAAATCAAAATCGTTAGTCGAAATTAAGTCAATCCAACTTCTTGTTTGTTGTTAGAGTGAATTTTTTCCTTAGTGGTTGGTACGTGACTCGGGCTTGCGCTGACAAATGTTGTGACACAAACATAGAACCGAAATGACGATTATACGTTTCTGCACATTGGCCGCTCTCAATATAACGAAAAAATTCACTCTGCAACCTATTTCTAAGTTATAAGAAGATTAAAATTCCTTTCCATTTATTTTTATGAGTTTCAATGTCTTAGAAATTTCCCAGAAAATTTGAAATAAAAATTTTAAAATTAAGAAATAAATTAAAAATAAGCAAAAAACTAAAATTTTGGTTCCAAAAGGTACTAAAAAGGCAAAAAAACAACACAAAATAGGCGAAAAAGACAAAATAAATTGAAATACCCCCAAAAAGGCAAAAAAAGCAAAATAAAATTTGCATTTTTGAAGAGTACATACTCTGAAACGGATTTTAAATCGGGTCTGCCTGAAATATCTCAATTTAAAAAAAAAGGCATTTTGCCTAACTATCCTGTCTCTATATAATAATACTAAATAAATAAATCAAATATGTTAATATTACTAAAAATGTAATCATCTAATGATATTTATTATTTACAATAAATTATATTACAATTTATAACAATTAATTATTTAATTTGGTTGTCCCTTCCCTTGATTTTAATACTGCTGCAACTCGGTTTTGCATGGATTTGATCAAATTATTCATGGTTAAATCTTCTTTCCACATTTTATGTAAAGTTTCAATAGGGTCCTATTTATTTTTTGGCTTTTTCTGAGAAATGTTCTTAGATATCATGTACCAACAATAAATTCTTTATGGGGTTTTAATCAGGGATATTCCCAGGCCATTCTAAGCGATTTACCCATTTTTAGCGGTGAAATTTTTTTATCTGAAAAATTAAACCGTTTTAAATATTTGCTTACTCATCTCTAAATAGTCTGTAAAAATGAAAAATTTAAAGTAATAACTTACAATTGTTTTGTTTTTTGTTGTTTTGCTCAACTGGCGGCCTACATGCTAACTATAAATTATTAGGGGGTGATAACTCCAAGGGAAGGACATCACACCATGATTTTCAACTCCATTAGGATGAGTATTACCATTCTAAGGTGCAATCAGACAGAAGCAGGATTGTTAAGGACTTCCAAAACCTATTTAGAGTTGTAATACCTGAGATGGGAGAAGTGGGCATCAAGCAGTGGATGGATGTAGTATGTCTTCTAGGCGGAGATAATAATCTGTATCATGTCCGACAGCCAAGCAGCATTCAGGGCTTTGGAAGGAGTAGAAATACACTCCAAAGCCGTGAAGCAATGCCTTGGTGCACTGGCAGGTCACAACAGCTTAACGCTGAGGTAGGTTGGGAAATGAAAAAGTAGATTTCCTTGCGAGGAACCTGTAAGTAAACACTTGTAGGTCCAGTCCAGAACCAACTTGAGGGTTAGCTTATCTCACCGCAAAGGGGACTATTTTTAAGGAACTCTTCAGAAGTAAAATATCTTGAATACTAGAGGTGGGCCTCCAGGGTTAATAATAATAATAAAATACTTCTACATTAAATAGTTATTTTGCTTTAGAAAGCAATCTTTATAAGTTTTAAAAAATGAATTAGTTGCCGATTTGCCAAATTATTATACTACTGAAATATCTAAAAAGAAAACATATCTAATAATTTAAAAGATGGCAATATTGAAAATGCTACACTACAGAAAAAGAAGTAGTATTACACATTATTGTAAAATTGAATAGAGAAAAATGGGCGGAGCTAATGTGAAATAACGAAAATTCGTCCGGACAGGTTTATGATGGTTGCTATCAGGGCTGGGCAGTATTTCAATTACATGTATTTAAAATACGTATTTAAATACAAATGTATTTTGTATTTTCGATGAGTTTCTAAATGTATTTTTGTAATTGGATTTTAAATACATTTTAAATGTATTTTGTATTTAAAATACTTTACTCAATTACATTTTAAAATATTTTTTAATAATCTTAAATTTTTTAAAAATTTGCACGTATTGTAAAATTTAAAAATATTTTAAATGCGCAGGTCTAACTTTATGATCCATTTATTCTTTGGTGATTGGTGTATGGTAATAAATAGTAAATAAATATTATTTTATTTTGGGGCCCTTTTATTTTATTATTACTTTTTGTGAAAAATTGTGGAAAATATTGAATTTCGATTTGTGATAACTAATAACTGTTATAATTAAGGGGCTACATATCTATGCACGCAATGAAAACCGAGTTCATTTGAAAAATTCCTATAAAGGTTATATTATGTAAAATAAATTAAATTGTTGATTTGACATTTTGAACTAACTTTTGAATTATAAGAAAAAAAATAAAGCATTTGTTTTTTTTTAATATTAACCTTATTTTTTACGGGTATAAGTGGAGTACTGATGACGCCTCATGGTCGGCATCATAATGTCGTGAATAATTTCAACATCCAAAATTATTATAATTATTACCAAATTAAAAATAAGATTAAGGTCGTAATGGGTTGAAATTATTCACATGAAACATTGAACCCCAGGTTGGTTGAACTTTCAACGGTTTCCGTAGGAAGTTCAATCAACTACAGTGCAATTTATAAAATGCAATAATGCAATTAAAAGCAAACAACCCGTGGCGTGACCGGATCCACGCAAGCAAACTATACCCGGGTTCACCGATCAGGCGATTGGAAAATCAGGTGGGAGTCGATCACATAAATATGACGAATCAATTAATGAGGGATAGTTATCGTCAGTGAGAGTGCTAGCGAGTGCCCGTATCGTGGTGTCGAGGGTCGGTTTGTTAGCAAGCTTACTAGTGATCGCTACCCTTCCTTGAAATCGCCATTCAAAGTCAAGAATAGAAAGATGATCTTATTAATGTAAGTTAATTTTGAATATTTGTTAAACTTGAACATATTGGGAGAATTAGTTAATAAATGTATTAAATGAATAAACCTGGTGTTATTTGACTAAATGAGAAAGCTACCCCCCTTTGGAACCAACATGGAACATTTTTGGTAATTATAGGTACCAAGTATTAGGGCCCTAGGGCAACAACGGCCTTAAATACGACAATAACTTCACCAAAAATTATCCAATCCGCAAAAATAATCTTGTAAAATAATGTAATGGTTATTGTCTGACGAGAGCTTTTTTTAATTTTTTGATTGGGAAATTTTTTATAAATTATTAAACACTAACTTTTTCTTTTTAAATTGCATTCTAAAGTTTGAAATACTGTAATTTCTTTATTTTTGAAAAAATCAAAAATTCCTTCCGTCAGACAATAACCACTACATTATTTTACAAGATTATTTTTTATTTTTGCGGATTGGATAATTTTTGGTGAAGTTATGATGCCGACCATGAGGCGTCATGAGTACTCCACTTATACCCGTAAAAAATACTGTTAATATTAAAAAAAAACAAATGCTTTATTTTTTTTCTTATAGTTCAAAAGTTAGTTCAAAATGTCAAATCAACAATTTAATTTATTTTTTACACGCCCGGGAGTAGAAGTCAGTTTCTAGGTGATAGAAATTGTGACAGAAGTAGCTCATTTTACTCTAAGGAGTATAATATGAACAAATCTCCTCTAAGGAGTTTTCATTATACAGATTAATGAAACGAATAAAGGCCTGTTTACATTATAAAATTTCGCTTAAAATTTCACATAAAATTTTCGTTAAAATTTCTTTAAAATTCCTTAAAATTTGTAGATTTGCAGATTTGTGTTTACACCTTAAAATTAACCTTAAAATCATTTTACGGAAATATTGTTTACACTTTAAAAAATAAATTGCACTCTTAATAAAAATTGGTTATTTTATAACATAATGTAGTATATTTATTTAAGAATTGACATAAAATAGTTATTTTATTATCTATATTATACTTGATCAATTTCAACAATAATATAAAATATTAGAATACATAATTAAAATAGGTTAGTTATTTATGTCATAATAATAACAGTGTACCAACTACCAACGGAAAGCAGTGATACTACCTGATATCACCAAACACACCATAAAACTCACTATATTTTACGTAAAACTTTTAAGGAAATAGGTGCCGTCCTATTCCTTAATTTCTCTTAAAAGTTCTTTTAAGGAAAATTTTAACGAAAATTTTAAGGTGTAAACAGTAAAATTTTTGTCTTATAAAAATTTTAAGCTAAATTTTAAGCGAAATTTTATAATGTAAACAGGCTAACGAAGAAAAATTTAAGAACTTATTTATTAGATAATATTAATAGAAAATGATACATTATTATAGTTTTCAAATTTAATATTGGAAGGAATATCAGTATTTTTTAAAGTTTTGATCGTACTTGCAGGTTCTAGTATTCGATTTGTTATTTCCGTCTTATTTTCGTGAGAAGTTAGGCTAATGATGTACCAATATCATCAAGTGTTATGTTTATCAATTCTTCTGAGCGACATGCGCCTGCAATACCCAGAATCAATGCTACCTACAATGTATAGAAATTGTTAATACATAATAAGATCTACATAAATAATGCAATATATTACCTTAATCATTAAATATTCATTATCATTTGAATATGTTTTTACTTCTTTTTCCGTGCACCACTCTCTTAAACGATTATATGCAATATGGTACAATTTTTTCGATTTCGGTGGTAATAATTCTCAGGTGTTAGGTATAAAGGGGTTAAGTCATAAAACGTAGTTTTGAGATAATGAAGAAAGAAATTTGTAATGCAAATTGTAAATCGGGTAATTAATAAGTCATAAGTCAACTTACGCCTTTTATACCGAATGGAATATGTAGCCGAATACGGAATATATAGTGTTCTCAGAAGCATAAGTCAACTAACGCCCTTTATACGGAACGGCATACAATTATTTTTGATTTAATATTTTTATTTTCAGACCATTACTGCGCTAATAAAATAAAATTTACTAAAAAATTTATATCAGTCGAAAGAGCATTCAAAATAGATTTCATTCCAGCAATAAAAAAAATTTTCCATTTTCTGACTTAACCCCTTTATACCTAACACCTGAGAATTATGAAATTGCAATACTTGCAGCATCGATAATATCTTGCGGTTCTTTCCATTTTGAAACTGAGTTTGTTTACACAATTTTGTTTGTTGTCATAGTATTCGTTATATTACAATTCAAAGGCTACTAAAAATACTAAATAAAATAATTGCAATTCTCTGTCATGATTTCTAAATTAGTTTTTTATTTACTTCTTGGTTTCGGGCGTGTAAAAAATAGTATATACACTACTGGAGAGAACGCCATTATTCCCTCGGTGCATTGTAGCCCTCGGGCTTCGCCCTCTGGCTACAAAATTGCACCTAGTGAATAATAGTGCGCTTCTCTCCCTTAATGTATAATGTACTAGTATCAGTATCAATAATTAGCTTTTTATGGAGCAATTTGTATGGGTCTAAGCCCAATTTTCTCCTTCGTCGATAGGTGCATTGACTGTGTAATTCAAAAGTGAATTTACAATGATTTTTGTTTACGGCCTCGAGCCATTCATATTTTTGGAGCTGGGAAGACCCCCTTGAGGTGACGCCCCAAGAGTGCAGCTCTTTGCTATTTTTATTTGGAGTACATTATGTAATGTACTATTACATAATATAACCTTTATAGTAATTTTTCAAATGTAGTCGGTTTTCAGTGCGTGCATAGATATGTAGCCCCCATAGATGTATACAGGGTGTCCCCGCACTCACTTTACATAACTTAGGTGGTGATAGAGGACACTTTTCTAAGAACAATATTTAACAAAAATTTTTTTCTAAATTCAAACCCTCGAGAGTTAGGCCTCTTTAAAGCATTTTTTTTAATTTCCACCTTCACGTGGCCATGGCCCCGAAAATATTGATTTTTCAGTAAAAATGGTTTAGTACTTTTTTAAAGAGCGTGAAATAATCTATAAACTAGGTTTCCACCTTTTATTGTCTAAAATCAACGGCTTTCGAGTTATGAATTAAAGTAAGTTAGAAAATGTCGAAAAATTTGAGCTTCCTTTTTCTTCGATTTTTTTCAAAACCCTGTAACTTTTAAACGAAACATTTTACAAAAAATCTGACGCCCCATTCCGGATAGGAAATTTAACGGACTACAACTTTTGTCTAGTAAAAATTTTTGATAAACCAATCCATTTCACAGAAAATCAGAAAGTAACAAACAAGGCAGCTACATACGGAAGCGCTCAGGTGTCACCTCTTTTTTATTTTTATAAATCTGATATATCAGATTTATTTCTGTTATATCAGATCTTAAATCTGATATATCAGATCCTTAAATCTGATATATCAGATCTTTAAATCTGATATATCAGATCCTTAAATCTGTTATATCGGATTCATTCAAAATTGTTTTTACACACAGTTTGGTTAGGATAAATTAAAACCCTATGGAATTGCAATAAATTATGCTATTGATGGATTTTCTCGATATATTTTGTGGCTAGAAGCAGGTCAAACTGTTAGTGACCCAAAAATTGTTGCCGGTTTCTTTATCGATGCAGTTGAAAGACTTGGTGAATGAATGTCCAAGAAGAATACGTAGTGACTTAGGAACTGAAAATGGAACGGTCGAACGTTTTCAAAAGATATTTAGAGAAGAACCTGCAATATTGAAGATAAATTTAACGCAGAAAATAGCTTCATTTATTGTACAAGTCAATTGAACCAAAGAATTGAAGCTTGGTGGTCCATACTTCCGGAAGCAGTGTACTCAATATTGGATAAATGTGTTTGGATTACTAAAAGATGATGGCTTATTTGACGGTACATACATTGACAAAGCTTTAATTCAGTTTTGTTTCCTTGACTTAATAAAAGTGATTATAGATCAGGCAGACAATTGGTTTTTTTATTCCTTAAAACTATTTACTTTTACAGGATTAACTACTTCAAATTCAACGAGAATGGAATTACCATAAAATAAGATATAGTAAAAATGCAAATTCTCCATTTGGACGACCAGCAATCATGTACGAGCTACCAGAAAGTTACGACACTATAAATTACGGGTGTAAAGTGTCCCCTGCTTACTTAGAAGTTTGCAAAGAAGAATGCAAATATTTTAATCTGTCATGTGACACTAATATTTACAAACTTTGTAGAATTATTATGCTCGAGCAAAATATGAAGGACGGACAGGATCCATTAGAAGCTGTGGAATTCTACAAGATCCTAAGTTCCTAAGGGCCGATCTATTCATTTCTTCGTAAAGTAGCTATTAGCGTTACGGGTAAGGTAGCAGTTCGTAAACGTTTATTCACATCCCAATAGCCACTATTGCCTTGTAAATATGGGTTACGGCTAACATAAATTAAGAGCCGTTTGAAGCGGCGAATATGTTTTACAAATCAGATTTTAACTTAAAATTTCTAGAATTGTGAGTGTTGTATTTATGAGAAATTTAATTTTTGATAAATAATTGATCAAATCGAATCTTTTACATGATATTAATTTTATCCAAGACGAAAACAGAGTTCAGTAATAGGATAATTTAAATTGTCGGGACTGTAAAAATGTAATCACTTTTTTAACAAAGTGATTTAACAAAAGTTTTGTTGTTTAATTATGATTTCTTTAAAATACACTTTACTCCTTTGGATAAATAAACTGTTAAAATGTACAAATTACACATATGACCATATGAGGGATGCTCAGGGTTGAAATCGAGGCGATTGTGGGAGGGTAGTTTCAGGTAGTTTTTTGACGTGGTTTCTTGCATTTCTAATGACCTAGACCAAAACTATTTTATCTCTTTCTCTCATAACAATATATTATAGCGCTATCCTACTCTGTCATATACTAACTAGAAGAAAACATCGATCCTGTTTAGTAAGTTCGCAATACCTAATAACAAGATACGACAAGATGAATATACCCAAATTTTTTGCAGGGCACTTGTAAACTTATTTGGCTCGTAATTACGATGCGCTTTGCGAAGAGATGAATAGATCGGCCCTAAGACAGAAAATTTACAAGACCTTGTCAGGATAAATAACTATATTCACAGGAATGTCATAAATGATAAATGGTGATTATAAAAATATATGGATTACCCAATAGATTTGGATAGTTTTGTGGAGTAGTGTAAAACTATTTGAATTAAAATTTTCAATAATACATATTTTAAGCCATGTTTTATTTTAATAAAATTAATAAACTACAAAAAATAATAAAAGACAAATGCAAAATTCATCACTTTTTTTCATCAATTTTATCACTTGAATCCCCAGCCTTATCAAAAGCTTCACATACATTACATGTATGTAACGTACATAATATGTACATACCTAATATAGTACATGTACATTATTTGTATGAAAAACTTAAAACTAAACAGCAAAATGACAACTTTTTAAAGCACACTAACCAAACTGTGTGTAAAAACAATTTTGAATGAATCCGATATAACAGAAAAATAAATCTGATATATCAGATTTAAAGATCTGATATATCAGATTTAAGGATCTGATATATCAGATTTAAGATCTGATATAACAGAAATAAATCTGATATATCAGATTTATAAAAATAAAAAAGAGGTGACACCTGAGCGCTTCCGTAGCTACAAGACATAAAATTAAATTCACAAAATTTTTATTTTTTTTTTGAAAAATTATTTTATTAATTAATTTTAAATTATGACATTAATAAAATAATTGTTGAAAATGACCACCCTCATTATCAATACACAGTCGTGATTGTTTTAAAAGATGTTTGTCGAAAAAAATCGAAAAAATCGATTTTTCGACACTTAATCGCAGAAATTCGAATTTTTGACACTTTTCACACTCACCGATTGACCAAAATTGGCCTCGTGATTGACCGGTCAATCCCTCGACCTTGTTGACCACCCTTGCTATAATGGCTCTTAACAAAAAAGGAAATTTTATAAATAATACTATAAAGCATATTTTAAAACGAGCACGACTGTGTATTGAAAATGAGGGTAGTCATTTTCAACATTTACTTAAATAATAATAGTTTAAAATCAATTAATAAAATAATTTTTCAAAAAAAATAAAAATTTTGTGAATTTAATATTTTGTTTTGTGGCTGCCTTGTTTATTATTATCTGATTTTCTGTGAAATGGATTGGTTTCTCAAAATTTTTTACTAGACAAAAGTTGTAGTCCGTTAAATTTCCTATCCGGAATGGGGCGTCAGATTTTTTGTAAAATGTTTCGTTTAAAAGATACAAGGTTTTGAAAAAAACAAAAAAAAAGAAAAGCTCAAATTTGTCGACATTTTTTAGCTTACTTTAATTCATAACTCGAAAGCCGTTGATTTTAGACAATAAAAGGTGTAAACCTAGTTTGTAGATTATTTCGCGCTCTTTAAAAAAGCACTAAACCATTTTTACTGAAAAATCATTATTTTCGGAACTATGTCCAAGTCAAGGTGGAAATTAAAAAAAATGCTTTAAAGAGGCCTAACTTTCGAGGGTTTTAATTTAGAAAAAAATTTTTGTTAAATATTATTCTTAGAAAAGTGTCCTCTATCACCACCTAAGTTATGTAAAGTGAGTGCGGGGACACCCTGTATATTGTTGTGGTATTTTGATCAATTAAGAGTGACAGAAAGCAAATAAGAGAGTAATTTGATTTTATTTGATTTTTAATTCAGTAGTCAGTTGATGTGACTGACAGGAAAGTGGAATTTGCATCAAAAACAAAAAACCATCACATGTAACGAGTTATTACACATAAAACACAATTTTGAATTTGTTTATGTAATACAGAAATTTTGTAACATCCTGTAAGTGATTTTTGAATTTGAAAACAACAACAAATTCCTTCAAATAAAGTGTTAATATCAGTTTGGTGCGCGAGCAATTAACAACGTTGTGTTACCTGCTAGAAAGACCATTTTAGTTACCAGCAACAAGATTCCCACCATAAAATCAAATTTTGGAAAAGGAAGAGAAAGACAGCAGTTCCCGGGTGAAGCTCAAGCGGAGAGGAGTTCCTAAGTGACCTCCAAGCGGAGAAGAGTTCCTTGGTGAAACTCAAGCTGAGTGCACGTGGAGTTCTTGGGGAGACGTCGATTGAGAAAGTGTGTAAATTTCTCGATAAAATCCCAATTAAGGAACTCAATTGCGATTCTTTGGTACAAAAAGACCAAAGCATTAATTTACTTAATTAAACGGAAGTAAATAAATTTACGGTATTCGAGTATTTGATGAAAGTTGTGTATTGCGTGCGTAATTGGATATTCGTGAATTGAATATCTGAAATAAAAGCGGATTACAGATATTTGTACAATCGGTGCGAAATACAGCTTATGTTCACACGTGGTGGACAGGTTAAGATTGAAGAATTATTTGATTACTTACCGAAGTGTAAGTAAACACGAAGATTGTTTAAACCAACAGTTTAAAAATTGGTTAACGTAAGAAAAAGGATTGAAGCAGCACTTTTATCACCAAATTTGGAACGTTTTCAACAGTAGCTGTAACGACGTCAATGGCTCCTAACAGAATAGGCAACATGGTACTTACCAACTGTTTGATGGAAATACACCAGGTCAAGTAGAAAATAACAAGGTACAAGATTTGTTTTTATTTTTAATGAATCTAAATTCTGAATCAACGATTTGTGTTGATTTTAGATTGATTAAAGGACTTTATTAAAATTGATAATTATAAATTGTTTACATGATTACACTAATAATGAAATATCCAAGTTTAGTTCCTAAAATCGAGGATTTAAATGTAATTTGGATGCTTTAATTATTACACATAATAACACATTGGTTTCAAGCAAAATTGTTGTCTTAAGTAATTTGATGCAAATTTTTACTATTTTCTTTTATCACTCAATAAATTATGTCTACAACAAATTGCCCTCTTATTTCGTCTACTGAATCCACTGACTCTGAGCAAGAGAAAAACTCTACTCCGATAATACACTAGTTTTAGGGGCTTTTTTGGGGTGGTTATTCTTAAAGCAAGAATAATCATAACAATATAGAAGGCTAGATACGCGACTCCTAATACATGCAATGTTATAGAAGTGAAGCCTGGCGGCCATTTGTTGGGTTGGCAAAACCATAATAATTTCGTACGTAACTTGTTGTAACATGAGTAAATTTATAGTATTCAAGCAGGAATTTAATATTAAATTTATTTATTTATTAAATAATACAGAATAACAGCAATAAAACAATTTAAAATATTTTATTGTTTTAGGTTAGGTTTTATTTATTTTCAAATAATACTAATTTATACTAATTTATTTAATTTAATGCCCTTTAGCATAAATAATTTATCTATAATCCTATAAACTCACACAAAACAAACACTGTAACAAGCATTTTCTTACATTCCTTGCCAACCTGACAAATGGCGGACCAGGCTTCACTTCTGTGTACGAGTTAGTTATCTAGCCTTCTATATAAACATCTATGGTAGCCCCTTAATTACGATGAATCCAGAAGAGTTAGTGTCAACTGATACCGTTGCTGATACTATACTAAACCTAGACTATTTTACCGTTGATTGAAGAACTTAATTAAGATACGCAGCCTTACAAACAAAAACGTGTTGTAAGAAAATGGATCGAGATGTAGGTGACGTTAGTTGATTGGTTCACTGTCCGATGCACAATTTGAGCGATTAGTGTTTTTGAAAGGGAACAACAATTTTGTAAAATCAGGCCCGTAGCCAGGAGGGCACGTGCCCCCCCCCCAATGTATGAAATGAATTCAATTTAATTGCGAACCATCGAAAATTTTACATTTTTCAAAGGGCTTTTTACAATGACCCCCCCCCCCCGAAATGAAATCCTGGCTACAAACAGGCCTGCGTAAAATAATGTATTTTAGTATTTTTGAGTATTTTTCAAATGTATTTTGTAATTGTATTTAAATACTCGACTTTCAAGTATTTTCAAATACAAAAAAAAAAGTATTTTGCCCATCCCTGGATGGTGTCAATTGCTCAATTGGTGGAATTGGTTGCCACGCTTTTTCCCTTCACATCTACTGCGCAACATTTTTGCTACGCCCACCGTGTTCTCATTAATTTAACTATACTACCTAAAAGTGAGCAAAGAACAAAATAATCTAAACTCTAAAGTAATATTTTCATTTTGTATTCCTATTGGATGTTAGAAACTTTTAACTCGTGAAAATTAATAAATTAAAATATTCGACTTGACAAATAAATAAATTATAATAATAATATTTTATTAGAGCTTTCTGTCACACTTTTAATCAAAAAGAAGTTTCTTTTAGAAAGAGATCGGATAACTTTCTATTTTATAGATACTGGTAAGATCTTTTTGATTCATGTTTGGCGCCAATATAGAAGGCACCACTTCCACGCCAGATTTACCACCTTCCACGCCAACGTTTACAAACCCTTGCCTTGAGAGGGTTGAGTTGCTACCTGACCGCAATGCAGGCCGCTTCTAGTTCTTGTTTAATAAACATCTTGTAAATTTAAAAAAAGTGTTTTAATTGCAACAAAGAACTTTTTGTCTCTTAAAATATTGTTTAAGAGGCGTCTTTAACAGCGCCAGCTTACAACTGATCGCTGGAAGACCACATCAAACAAACGAACAAACAAATACCTTGATAATTAATTGTACCGATGTAACACCCCGGAAATTAAGGGTTAATTTCGGGTTGTTTGTTTATTTTTCTAGTTATGATTTTTAAAGGATTTAAAAATTAAAATGCAATTTTAGATGTAAAAGAAAATAATTTGTGTACGCCTATGGAAATATAGTAATTCAAATTGTGCTGACATTTTATAAAATTTTTCGATTCTTATATCTTTGGAATCAGCGTAAAATTACGTTCTCATTAAAAATATCGACGGAATCGAGTCGAAATTACTTTGAGTAAAAATTCAAATTTAACTTTGCAACAAAGTATAATTGCTACATTGTAATGTAGAAAATATACCTACGTATTGCAGGTGTGCTACGTGCGGAGATACGAAGAGAATTTGATGACCGTTTCCTCTTAGATAAGGATTGCGCTTCCCGTCTCAGTGACAAGATTTTAGGCAATTTCTTAATTTTGGTCCTACAAAGAAATGAATTGTATATTTGTAACGTTTAAGAGATAACGATTCCAAATATCTAAAAATAAGTTGAAAAAGTCAAAAAATGTAGAAATTGGAATTACATTTTCAATTACCAGTAGACGCGTGTGGGAATTGCTAAGTCGGCTATTTCTACGCGCAGGAAAAAAATGTATCTTCCTCTAATTGCGGAAGGACGTCTTTTACTCACATGGATTTTAATATAAAAAATAAAAAGATTCACTTTGGAAGAGAAGTGGGTCAGAGGTTATAAATATGGGTAACTGTACTGATAAGGGAGAGTCCTCCTTCACCTGTTGCTAAGAAACTTGCTGGCCATTTTGGAAGCAAATTTCGAAAAAGCAAAGCTGAAGTCGAAGACTCCAAGTGCGATTTTGTTTTGAATTTTGATAATTGAGTTTTGTACAGTACAAAAGCTCAATTAGTAATTTTGTTTGCAACTATTTATCAAACCATTGTTTTAATAAATAAGTTAGTGGTAATCAATTAAATTAAATAATTTAATTAATTTTCTCGACTTAAATAAATAAGTTAAGTTTTTGTGGTTTTGCTGAAACAACTAAAGGTAAAATTTATTGTTTACTGATAAATGATTTTATTTTGTGTGCGCGTTTGTCAAATCATAATTTGAGAACGCAAATTTTTGTATTCTAACGAGTTGTTAAGGAAATATGGGTTCCTTATATTATAATAATTGCGATTGGAGTGAGATTCGCTCATCAGGTTATTGATACTTAATGTTAAAGGATAATCGCGAGACGATTGTTTCCTCGTTTGTTGATAGTTTTGGCTGCATATAAGTTTAGCCAATATTATTTAATCGTTAAAGTAAGGTTTGATAAGTTAATCTGTTTTATGTTTAATTTTGGAAATCTGAATAATTGATATTCAGAGACGGAAACAATTTGTAGTTGATTGAATGTTTCGTCAATTATTACTTTCAAAAGTTATTTTGCTGATTATACTGTGGCAAAAGTGTTGTCATATTATAATTTCGAGTTAATTATTTTGTAAATCTTTGTAAATAATTCAGTTTAATTTAATAAATTGTTATATTTGGGAAATATTAATTCTTTTATTTTGAATTTAAAAGAACCCCATAAAATAAAGGTGGAAGTTTTTCAAAAGTTAACGATTCCTACGTTTTCCCAAAATCACTGCAAAGGGCACCTTTCACCCTACATTAGCCAGCGATATTTACGTCATTTCGTGAAGATTGGGAAACCAAACCAGAGCTACCAAAAGTATCGAAGAGGTCCAGGACAACTAACAAAGAGAATTTTGTCGGGTGGCAGCGTAAAAACTAAAAATAGACTGTCCTTTGTTACCGTGGAACCTTCGTCGATATTCCCAAAAATTCAGGAGTATCTCAAAACTCGAGAAATTTTTGGGAAACCTAAAATTTTAAGAGAACATTCTGGGGTGACTTTTTATTTAGGCCAAGTAAAAAGGTTCTTGTGTTTTCTGAAATTATTATCAAAATTTTAAGAGAAAATTTTATAAATAATTTTAATAACGCACCCCCGGTTGTTACACCAATAAGTTGTCATTTTTTATTGGTTAAATTTCAATTTCCAATTTCTGTATGTCTCACTTTTTTTTAAAAATTAAATAAAATAATATTTTTTTATTTTGAGAACTCGCCTCTGCACCTTTTCTGAAATCCGCCACTGGTTGCACATAATAAACTAACTATTCTCAGGTGTAGTTCAAATATCCCGTAGTGCGTTCGAATCAATTTTGAAGTTTTATTTCTGTCATCATTACGATTTGAAAAGTTTGGTTATGAAAGAAATTGTTTACATTTGCTGTAGCTGCTCGTGATTTATTAATACAAAAAATATGGCTAGTAGTTCGGGATCAGCCATGGATAACCTTAGTTCAGCGTTAAAGTATAACATTATTCCTAACCAAGAGTATCTTCTGCAAGGCTCGGTGCTTGATCAATATGTGGAAGTATTGTTGCATCGTTTGAGAGGATTATGTGATAATGTGGATAGTGGTCCCGAATCGTTTCACGATCATGAATTATGTTTTACTTTACGTAGTAGTGGACCAAGTTCTTCTATGATACTCCCTTTACGAGTAAGGAGGGCATTGGATGTTCCAGAAGCTCCGTGGCAGTTACGTTATATTGGTCAACCAGAATTTGGAGACAAAAATAGACCCACGGTAGTACGTTCGAGTATCGACATGGCATGCAGTTCTACAGTAGTTGAATTCTTAACCGAATTAGGCTGTCGAATGGATTTTGAGTATATTGCTCGTGGTTATATGTTTCGAAAGGGTCGTATGAAAATTACAGTTTCAAAAATATTTAAGATGGGTGGTATAAGTAACAAACCTGGCGAAAGCATGGAACCAATTTCTCAAAGTTATTTAGTGGAACTTTCTGTTCTTGCTCCTTCGGGTCAAGATGCAATCGCTGAAGATATGCGAGTGTTTGCAGAACAATTGAAGCCGTTAGTAACTTTGGATAAAATTGATTATAATAAGAGGTCTTAAGAAAGGTGTAAGTTTATAATTTGTATTCAGTATTTAAGTATTTCTAATATTATGTAAGTATATGAATGAATTAAATTTTTTAAATCGGACCAATAAAAATTTCTTATTATTTTGAAAGGTACCTATAAGTATAGTCGAAATTCTTCAACAGGAAGCATCAATAAATTAAGGATAGTATGTTGTTGCTGCATTTATATCACAATAATATTAAAATCAAGAGATTGACCATCTAGTAAAATTAGACACCTATGTATATCAAAATCGACACTCTTTAAATAATGTGATGATGTACTTGGGTTTGACTTACAATTAGCAACAGATCGTATATATTTGAATGTGTGCTTTATTATTATAGATGATATAAACCGATCAATTTTGAAATTTGGAAAAAGTTGATTAATGGAATATACTTTTTAAAAATTGTTTTTTAGTAATATATTATATTTTGCTTATTTATTTATTTTAATTTAAATTATAATGCTTCAATAAAAAAATGTATTCAATGTTACTACTTACCTAAAATTAGTGGAAGAAACTGGTCTAAAATGACACTCTCTATACCTTACATATCGCTCAGTTTAGCCAAAAATCTATTTTAAAGTTTTCATTTCTCACTCAAAATTAGTTATTACTGGCACCATTCTGTTGTCAGTATGTGTAATTTAAACTACTCTTAGCAGTTTAAAGTAGGAAAGTGCAGGACTGCAGGGGTTAGAGCAGCCCAACTTTATTACTTGGAGTGCAAACCTGAATTTTTGAAAAAAACTGACTATTTGACTTGTGTGTCTTTGTACTTCTGGATTTAAAATTGTAAGATCTAATCAATATCAAATTTTGGATTTCAGTTCAGTCAATTCAAGTTAAGAGGGGCCTAATAGAGAACGCATGAAACTATATCCCACTCATGGCGCAAGAAGAGTGAACAAAAAATTTTCAGATTTTCTTGTATTTTTTATTTAGAATCTACATATAGTTACCACTTGGTGGTAAAGAAAATTCAAGCTATTTTGTTCAATACTTTAAAATATATAGCGATATAGAAATGACCAATTAAGAAACTGCGATATGGGGTTCTCTATTAGGCCCCTCTTAAGGTGGCGGATCCAGCCCATGTTAATACAATGTTAAATGTTGCGTTTTTAGTGCAAGACGGCAGCGTTTGACCAGCAAAAACTATTATACTTACAGGAAAATGATGTATATGGGTGATTCCATCAAATAAAATTATTTTTAAAGTGCAACCCCTGCGGATTTTTTTTTTTCAAATTTTGTGGAGTTATTCTCTCATTCGATCACGTCTCTTGAGTCGTCTTAATATGGGAGGGTTTAGTAAGTCCACTGCATAAGGATTGGGGTGGTCTATGAGCCGGTGTTGGTATTTTTCACCTTGTTTCCTTATTTCATCTTGAATGCTTGGCATTTTTAACTGTTCATGAATGACAGTGTTTGGATAGTATGTGGAGAGCTCTGCAAAGATCTTTAGTGTTTTGTTTTGGAATGTTTGAATTTTATTTATATTCGTGGTACTTGTTGCTCGCCAGAGCTGCAACCCATACTGCCACACCTTCAAGATTGTTTTGTATATGTATTAGTAAAGACACTTCTGAGTTTCTGCCAATCAGCCAATAAAACTTCGTTAACTTTAAGTTTAGTTGTTTTCTTGTAGTTTCTATGATGTGGTGTGCCCATGTAAGTCTATGGACCAAGTGAATTCCCAGATATTTTACCTCTTCGGTCTGTGCGATTGGTTGATTACCAAATGTGACAAGTGGGCAAGTTTCTCTTCTCAATGTAGAAAGTTACATGAGCTGATTTACTATCGTTGACTCTTATTCTCCATAAGATACACCATTCGTATATTTTGTTTATATGGTTCTGGATGACCTGTGTAGCCACCATATGGGATTTGAATTTGTAGCCATCCCGGCGGTATCGCTATTGTGGTTATCATCATCCGTTGGCATAGACGGTGGAATAATAGTTTTTTTGATTCCAAATCAGTTCTTATCCTGCTCACTATTCTGTGCACTTGCGCGATAGTCGAGTGTTTTTGCCTGAAGCCGAATTGGTGATCTGGCAGGATTCCTCTTTCTTTTAGTAATGGGAGAATTTCTTTAAGTAGAAGTTTCTCGTATACCTTGGATAAAAGCGGAAGTAAACTGATAGGTCTGTATGATGTAACATTATTCCCATCTTTTCAAGGTTTTGGAATCATAATCATTTGTGAAATTTTCCGTTAAAAGGGGAAGTAACCGAATCTTGACATGGCGTTAAATAAGATAATATAGTCAACATACTGCATGCACAGTCTGATGGTAATTTCTGCAGCACCCTGTCCGTAATTAAATCGAACCCGGGTGTTTTTGTTGGTGAGATTTCGTGTTGAATTAGTCTGATTTATGCCTCTTGTTTGAATATTATACTTAATTGGTTGTTCTGATTGACAAGGTGCATTGAGCAACTGATATATTAGTTCATCATATATAGTTTTATCTGTGGGGTGGAGTGTTGCTTGCCACCTTTTCCGTAGTCTTCGTTTGTTGAGAATAAGTTCCTTGACGAACATAGGACACGTATTTCCGTGTCGAGTTCCATGCGGCTTCTTGGATGACCCGCATGTGAGATTATCAACCAAATAATCGATATCTCTTTTCTCCTTTATGGAGATTTGTTGATCGAGGGTCTGCGTAATGGAATATCCAAAATGAACCCAATTAGTTTTATTATTATGGAGAGTACTATAATTATTGGTTTGTTCCTTTTATTGAATTGGGTCGTCAGGGTGACGATAATGGGATTTTGTGTAAAGAAATTCTCAGCTTTCAGAAAATAATATCAAAATTGAAATAAAACTTGCAGCAATGTCAGAAAAATCGCTTTCAAAGACGAGTAAAATTAAAAAAAATAAATGTACTGTTTGCCTGATATTTATACAAAAAATGTTTCTATTTAAAAGAATTAAAGAAAAAGTTGAATAAGAAAAAATTGTCAAAATTTAAAAATCAGTACTTAAATTAATAAGAGCTAAAATCTTCAGTGAGTCATTATTTTTATGCAGAGAATATCTCCACAAAATTTGAAAAACTTCGCGCTGGTTGCACTTTAAAAATAATGTTATTTGGTGGAATGACCCAGATATAAAAATCAATAGTTTGGAAAGTCAGAAATATATTATACCGATTATCTTAGATTAGATTAGTAAGACGATATTAAAAAAATTTTTCTTTTTATGATAAGTCGATATGAGATTTTTAGGTTATTTTTACCTTTTTTTTTATTTTAGCTCCTATTTATATGTTATCGGTACCAAAATGCGACTCATGAATAACTTCTTCTTCATTAGCGTTTTTATTTACATCCATTTTTTGATATACGCCTCTTCAAGTTCTCTCAATTTAGAACTTGAAGGTTGAGGCCTTACCATTCCACGCTGGCCTAATGCGGGTTGGAATGTTTTGGACTTTTGGACAAGTTGGACTTTTTTAGATCACAGCACATTCGACGCAGTCAGGATTAGAACCGCGGTTTCCCGCCCTCTAGTTTATCCGTGTTTGACTTACGCCAGACTGCTGGTCTACTACATACTACGAGTATCAGGGTTATTAACTTGTTAATAATATGATAAGTAAATTATCATACATCGTCATAATAAGCATAAGTCCTATTTGTTTTTACCTCTTTTACATTTGCTTTGCCTTTTGTTTTTATTAAAAGCTTTTATTTAACTTGGTGTGACCGTTGTCCGTCGTCCGTCCCTTGGACTTTTTCGAGGCCGTTTTTAACCAACTTCCCGAAGTCCTAGAGAGCTGAAATTTGGAACATAGCTTTCTCTTGCAGCGAATTTTCATATATTAATTTTGTGTCCCAAAATTCCGCGAAATAAGCGAAAAATCGGGAAAAAACTGAAAATAATAAAGCGCATGCGTGGCTGCGCATTGTACAGTTTTACCATACAGGGTGAAAAGTTACATTACTAAATCGCATTCGCATTTTTAAGGGCCGCATTCAGGGTGAAATATTTTGTTTTAATGATGTATACAGGGTGAAGCATCAAACATCAAAAACACATACCATAAGAATTCTGATAGGATGAAGCAAGAGCTGTATTTGACAAATATTACTAAAAAATTATTTATTCATTACTTACAAGGACGTAGACGCGTTTCCCCATCTGTAAGTCGAATTTTGGGGTGAAATTGGCATCATACGTTAGAGCCTAAATGAACATTCATTATTGGTTTAGGATTACTTTTTGTAATCGAAACAAAAATTGTACGATCTAACATCTGACACCAATTTCACCAAAAACTTCAAAAATATAACGAAAATAGAAAAACACGTCTACCCCCCCCCCAATATTTCGCGAATAACTCCGCGACGGTTGAAGCTCAAACGAAAAAATGGAAGCTCAGTTAGACTCTAACGATGCTTTAACGTTTGACACCAATTTCACCCCAAAATTCAAATAAAGAGGGAAAATAGAAAAACAAGACCCTCCCCCCCAAATTACTAGCAAGAAGTTAATCATTTGTAGAAGGAGGCAAAGCTGAAGTTCTCCGATAAGAATGTAAAATACTGAAAATAATAAAGCGCATGCGTGGCTGCGCATTGTACAGTTTTACCATACAGGGTGAAAAGTTACATTACTAAATCGCATTCGCATTTTTAAGGACCGCATTCAGGGTGAAATTTTTTGTTTTAATGATGTATACAGGGTGAAGCATCAAACATCAAAACACACATACCAGAGGAATTCTGATAGGATGAAGCAGGAGCTGTAAAAAACATGACTTTTCTTCTTTAGGTGCCTATCCGATTTCGGATGTACGGCGATCCCCCCGACTTAACCAAGAAGGCTGTACCAGGGAAATGTTAATGTTAATGGGGTGGCGGTTTGCGTATCCACAGATCAATTTTGGACTTAATTAGATCATTAACATTTTAAGGATTCTTATTGGCATATTACTCTCGGTGGTTTGCCATTGCCTTCCGAGGGGAGACGGTCAGAATAAAGTTCTTACTTCACTCGGATTCGAACCGGGTATTTAGCGTTCATAGTCAACTCGCGTTAGCACTATGCTGCGACCGCCTCCCACTTAGTCAAACATGACTAAAAAATTAAAAATAAAAAATTAAATAAAAAATTAAAAATTTTTAAAAAAAACCTTTTATTTAAAATTAAAAAGGTGCACTAAAAAATAAAAAATAATTTTAATAAGAATAAACAAAACTTCTTGAAAACATCAATATAAAAGCGTGGGGCTAGCAATTGCTTACTTACCTCGCTTACCTCTAAATAAATAGCCCCACGCTTTTATATTGATGTTTTCAAGAAGTTTTGTTTATTCTTATTAAAATTATTTTTTATTTTTTAGTGCACCTTTTTAATTTTAAATAAAAGGTTTTTTTTAAAAATTTTTAATTTTTTATTTAATTTTTTATTAATTTTTACGGCCTATTTTAGCATTTTGGACACTTTCTTTAATTCTCAGTTCAAATAGAAAAAACGCCCCCTAACTAAATTAAAAATTTTTTTATTTTATAATTTAATTTAAATTTGGTGCTAAGTGGTGTGAACCTACTATATTCTGTACAAACCTACCGGTGCGGTGGTACAATTTGGAAAAAATGTGGTTGAAAAATTAAAAGGAATTATTCCAAAATACGATTCGTGCAACAACCCTATTGCTTCTGAATTATTTATATTCCCGCATTTGCATTTAACTGCGTTAGCTGCAAGGCGATGACCGTCTCCCATTAATTACCAAGGCAAACCACGCACCTCTTCTGCAACTCTATGCATTCCATGGGCTAAGCAGGTTAAGTGCAACATGCATTGGTAAAAACTTTGATTTTTCAATTCGGTTTGCTAATTTAAAAGAAACTCACGTAATATTATGCCCCTTAAAAACTTGTTAATCAAATTATGAAGCAATACAAATAAAATTATTGTACCATCATTATAAACTATTAATTCTGTTTGAAACACAAATATTACTAATTATTGTCAAAAAGAGATAATTATGTATTATTATGTAAATAGAAAAGCAATTACATATCAATTATTTATTATATTTTATTACCTTAAGGTAGTACTGTCGATACTGCAAGAGTCAAATGTATTTACAGTCTTACTTGACTTAAGCAGTATTTAGACTTGGCAACGTCGCGATGGTGTGACAGTTGTAGAGCTATCTGACATATCAAATTAATTTTTTGGTTATGTCAATTTAAATTTTTAAAATTGCACATACGTCGTCGGTTTCAGAATTCTGAGAGAGATAACAAGATAGCGAACTATAGTGTTTAACAAAGATAGCTACAAATTATTAAATCATAACGATTTGGCTTCATCACGTGTACAGTGACTCTGTTTCACTCTAAATGTAAACAGCACCAGTTGCCGGCATCATACGTGTGTATAAAAATTATTTCACCGTCAAAACCATTAAATCGCAATAAAAAAATATTTCACTTTTCATTGGAAAGGTAACAGAGTACCACAAAAAATTTACGAGAAAAGACTGCAACAGGTTGCATTAGCTAATAAATTAAAAAACAATCCTGGAAAGCTCATGTTAACTACCCTTAACACTGACGCAAACATTCAAGTATAATAATTTCGTTCTTTGAAAAAAGAAGAAGTTTCTTATGATCTGCAGTCGAGTACTCTATAAATAATTTCTTCGCCTGTCTTTGTCCTGGTGAATTGTACCAGAGGGTTTCCTGCTCTCCGTTTGCCACTTCTGGATTTCCACCCCTGTGTTTTAGATAACTCACAGAACGATTCAAGTCCAGTCGTGGGCGCTTTTGAACCTGATCAAGCTAGTTTGTCAGCTATCTAATTTCCCTCATGACTTGGCCTCCAGTGAAGTGCAATTTTGTTGCCTTTGGCCAATTTTGTTGAGAGATTGTATACATTCCTATATGGATAAAGATTCAAAGCTATTGGCTTTCAGTGCTTTTATCGCAGCTTGGCTGTCAGACATTATATTGGTATTCTAAAGCTGTAGATGCCTCATACCTTGTTCCCTGATGGTCAGTTTTTGATCCATCTGTATTTCAGTTGGAAGATTTTGTATCCACTTGCATTGTATGACTTCTAGCCATGTTGCGGTCCTGAATGACAACCTCAAACAGTGTCTAAAAGTCAAAAGTTCTCGGGATGAATTCCAAAGGTTTTTCAAGCAGATTTGACTCTAAGAAGTCCAGTATTTTTATGTGACCTGTTTTGTTTCCCGGTTTTAATTTCTTAATTTGGGTTATTTTATGTGGATGTGTAAGCCCTCCTTTTTCACTCGTAGGTGAAGTGGCAGATCTAAAAGTGACTCTATAACCGCAGTTGAGATTGTACGCATAGCCCCTGTTATACCTAAAAACGCTAGTCGTTGTAGTTTCTGCATTTTTAAATAAAATATAGATATTTTATAATAATATAGAAGATAAATTATTTTAAAATCTCATTCGAGTTTATTTTAATAAAGACTTTTATGAAACCTACTACATTCTCATATTATATGAATTTTTAAATTTCGCGCTCGTTGTGATATTTTACGACGTTGCCACATCTAAAAACTACGATACAAAAAGTACATTTTTTGATATTTATTTGCTAATTACTACTATACCATGCTCTGAACCTATATTTTTAAGGGTCTAAAATGTTTTACATACTACTTTCTCTCTTCTTCTGATTTTTTATTGAAATCTGAACGGTACTTTTTGTAAAATTCGATAAAATATGTGATTTCCCATAAGGTTCAATGCTAAATGCATAAAATTTGAAATGTCTATATTTTTTAACTGGTTCTCTGTAGCTCTTCAAAAATTTAACTGGATTATTATCTTATCATAATCTACTAATATGCCAAATTTCGTTAAATTCTGAACGGTAATTCTATGACCGACAGTACTACCTTAATTGGTTTATTTCTTTTTAAATTCACATAAAGAAATGAAAGCTAGTTTGAATAATTTCAATTATTTATAAACGTTTAGCTGTATTAAGTTAGTACTTCTACCACGATTGTCTCACGACAGTAATAACCTGGCTGTGACTGTGGCGCCATCTGTGGTCCGGTGAAGTAACTCTTAGAAAATTTGACTTCACAGTGAGGTTATGCGAAGTTGTGTTATGTATCCAAGCATGCGCATTTGGTGCGGTTTTGTACTTAGGAATACCAAATTTAATTTTGACAGATGTCAAATTTCGTTAAAGTACAATTTTTATTATTTAAATTTTTTCCTTGTACAATAATAGATCATAAACAGTAATACTACTATTTGTTTATTAGTTTCAGTGTGAATTTTGTGATTACAAATGTGCACATAATAATAATTTAAAAAAAATCATTTTAAAACTCATACAGGCGAAAAACCGTTGAAGTATATAATTTGCACATGTTTAAAAATAAATGTGCACATAAGAGAATTTAAAAACTCATACATTATAATGGTGTTTGGGTTGAAAACAATACTAAAATACTAAAACGCACAGATTTAAGAATTGGGGGTTCTACAATGATTATTTAACGATATGAAATTTCATATAATTCCGTTCTTTAATAATTATAATACTCATATACAACAGTTTTACTTATTTTACCTTAATATTAATAGTAATTGAACATTGAATAATTTCATTTTAAGGATTGAATTTAAGATAATTATTAATATTGAATGTGTTTTTTAACACGTTTTAATTAATGATCATTATTTTTTTAAATAATTTATTCAATAACTTAAATAGTAGTAGAAGTAGAGTAAATAACATACTAGAATATTTTTAACGTAAAGTAATGTAATTTCATGTAGTAAGTTCATTATAGAAATTTGACATCTGTCAAAATTAAATTTGGTATTCCTATTTCTAAGTACAAAACAGAAACAAATGCGCATGCTTTCAAATAAAATTCCTTTCCACAGGATCATCCCATCCACAGATGGCGCCATAGTCACAGCCAGGTTATTACTGTCGCGAGACATTCGTCTTCTACCTACTAGGTCAGGTAATATTATGTAGTTTTTCTGAATATATAGCGGAGTTTTCAAATTGGCAATGTTTTGCCAATTTCATATCTTGAACAAACCGTTATATTGGAAAAATATACCTAAAATTAAGAATTAATAATTAATAAAGAACGTTTATTTTTCACAAACACTTTAATTTCTTACGACTTTCTTTCACCCTCACGGGCTTATCATTTCTTGAAACTGCCCACCCATTACCTATAGTTCTATATATTTGTAACAAAGGCATGCAGCTTACTTATCTTGAAACGCTAGAAATTAATAAAGCTGGGAAAAATTCACTAGTTAGTCTGCTAAATAACCAATTGGATTTGAACGTTATCCCTCACATATCGAATTTTTGGGTGAAATTTCGTGTTAATCGTTAGAGCTTAAATGAGCTTCAATTCCCATTATTTTAGTTTAAATTTTCACTAAATTATTTGTAATCTGCTTTGGTGCTGGACTGCATCCAGCAGTTGAATAAGATATATAGCTAAAATGTCCATTCTCTCTGCTGGGTTAAAGGACATCAAGGTGGCGAGGATACCACAAGGACTGACACCACACTGACACACTGGCGAGAATCTCCTCCAACGGTCATCCTTGCGGAGGTCACCAAAACTGCACACTTGCAGATGGGAACAAGGAACGGCATGCAACCAAGAAAGAGCTGCAATACGTACCTACGCCTTCATGGAAATATACTATTTGAAGCTATACAGATTAAATCTTCGGACAATTGCAGCGATCTTAACTGTAGACACTGCAGATTAACTAATCACCTTCACATGATGGGATATGCAATGGGATGATCTGTGTCGGAGGATTTCTGGCCCGACATGACCAGAATCAGTAACACTCCTCCTGCCAAGATCCTAGAGTTTATTCTACAGCTGGAATGGCTTGGAGAGTGACAGGATCGGGGTGAATCTGAAAGCCGGAGGTAGTACAATATGGATCTGATTTAGAGGCCTAAATGCATGTGAGTTTATCTTACCCTCCACAACAAATCCAGAAGTAGCAAATTTATTCGTTTTGACCCGGATTGTACCGTAAAATAGTCATTTACCACAATATTATTTAAAAAAACTACTAACTGTTTTTACAAGTAGGTATTTTATCAATTTTTGTACATTCCTGATGACAAATTTGGATGCCTTTTTGGTAGTTTAATGGAGCGTCCCGAATTTTCACTTTTAGGAGTTGGTCATCTTGAATCTACTTACTGTGGATCACTCAAATATTCATTAATTATTCAGGAAGCATAACAATTCTTCCTCTATCCATAAATAAACGTGTCACGTTTTTCCTCTGTTCTTTTTAAGAATTACTAAAATTTTGTTTGAATTCAAAAATACAACTCAAAATGTATGATCACCTGGTACACTTAAATAAATTTGTTTTAACGATCATTTACTTTTTACAAAAATGGAGATTATTATTTTTTATCCTTTATTTCAAGATCTTTATCATTCATTTTTGGAATACGTCAATATTATCGTATTATTTTTGATATGCACACTGTAGCTTGGAGATTGCATCAAGAAAGGAGGCTATGAAGTAAAATTGCTTAAAATGTTCTTGCTTTTTTTCTTTTCCTTTATTTGCGGGGTTGGTAAATAAAGGAAAAGAAAAAAAGCAAGAAAATATTTAAATATGTACGCAATAAATGAAATTAATTGCTTAAAATTGTGCGTTAGTTATTACCAAGAAGAATTTACACAAGGTGACATAGTTTTCTTTGTCATTGGCCGTTTTCCTATGTAAGGAAGAAAAATGAACAGGTTGCTTTTAGCAGGAAGAAAATGTGTTCTTCCCCGAGATGTTGCAGAATTTACACTTTTTCAGATGGTTTAATGATGTAGAATTGTAAAAGAAGTTTATTCTTTTTTGATCATTAAGTCGCCTATAAAGTAAATGAAAAAGATAAATATTGTCTAAACTGAATTTGTATAATGCGTGTGAATTTTGCGCGGAGAGAGGAGGACTTTTCCTGCGGAAATAATTTAGGCGATTAAGTGCGAGGTTTTAGGAATCTAGATTGATTTCTGGAACGTACGAGTTGATTTTACGTCCTGGAGTGTTAATTTGTAAAGTGCGACCTGGATTATTGGTTAAAAGGGCGATATTTTGATATCAGATGTCGAAATTACTTCCAAAATTTTTAGATTGTAAACTGAAAAAGGAATTTTTGCTGGTAATTTACTGTGCTTGCAAAATAATAAATTTTAAGAAAAATCGTAACTAACCTAATTACTTAAATTTTTATTAGTTTTATCATTACTGGCTTTTATTCATACTATTTTATTTATTATTATTTATAATATTATTTCAAATTGGTTGTTTCAACTTGATTTCAAGTTTAGATTGTTTGTTATTAAATAACTTTAGCATAACTTTATATTAAGTGAAACTTATACCTACATATTTATCGATAAATTGTAGTGATGCACTTACAACTGCAATAGAAGCAATTTGAATTCATTATTAATAAACCCTATTGGACAATAATTACATATATTTTGGTTTGAAACTTAGATATTTGAGTTGTTTAACCAATAAACTAATAAATATGGAAATACCTAGTACTTTTACTCTTGGAGTTTATAGACTCATATCAGTACTATTTCAGAAATATTACACTAAGTATATAAATGTTACATAATTTAAAAATTAAGTAAAATTTTCTAAAATAATATTAATTAACATTAAATATTTACAATTACTTACAAGGCAAAATAATATAAGAAAATGAATACTAAAACCACTTTGCTATATTCAGCTTTCATGCATTTACAAAAGATTGGAATTATATCTGCGAATAATTTGCAGAAATCAGTATTTCTGGTAATATGTTTCCTTAGTACTTTCTACATTATTTACGATGCAATTGTAATTGTGCAAGTTACTTACATGCAAAAGAATGCATTCGATTTTGTTGACAATGCGGAGCAATTTGGAGCATATACACAGGTATGATAGCAACATTTTGTAGATACATTTAATTTTTATTGTAGTTATGCCGAAGTTATACAAAAAACTTACCTAACAAGGGGAGAGCCAACTTTGGTCGTCACCACTACCATTACACGTGTGAATTATAATTAAAAGTTCATCATGTGAAAATTTAAAATGAACATTTAGCCAATTTGGTGAAAGATGGCTTTTCAAAGTATCGTTGTGGTCGAGGTTATCACTACGTTACAAAAAGGCACCTTTGATAAGTTCATTCATTACCAGGCCAAAGAAAACTACTAGAATCAATAAAAGGTAATTACAACGTAGTGATAACGCTGGCCACCAGAAGGCGCAGAAAGCCATCTGGTAAATTAAGTTTCTAAACTAGGTGGTCCCCCTAGACATACGTTTCCTTTGTTTAGTGACGTTTTTCTCAACACCAGTACACCAGTGATAACTTTATGCTCTTGTTGTTACAGATATTGGGAAAAACAATTATTATGATTTATTACAGGAAAAAAATTTACCATTTGATCATGTTATCCAAATATTTTTGGAAGCATGATGAAGCAAATGTTAAACAATTAACAGCATATGTAGCTATTTTGCAAAAAGTTATATCGATACTATTTCCAGTTACTGCTTTAGCTGCAGTAGCATCGACAATTTTAAAAACTAGATCATTACCACTTGGTAGCTGGCAAATTCAAAATCAGCATGGATTGTATTTAGTAATTATTACATCAATGGTAATTTCGTTACCTATCGGTGTCATCCTGATATCACTGTATGATAATCTTTATTTGGGATTTTGTTTTGAGATAGCAATTCAATTTAAAATTTTGTGTGTTCGTGTAAAGGAATTATCTGTAGAAAAAATTAATACAAATGATGACTTGATGGAATATTTAAATAAATTAAAATATCTTATTCAACATCACAATTTTCTTCTCAGGTGAAAAGCTTTTAAATTAATAAATTCAGTATGAATTTAACCGAAAGAATATTTTAGTTACCTCAAAGAAATCAAAGCAATTTATTCTGGAGTTATGATGATTGAATACTTAACACTTGTTCCATTAATTTTTTCAGAATTGTATGCCTTTACAGAAACGTTAGTTATTTTTAAAATAATTTAAATTTTTCTATTAAGAAGTTTTTCAGTGACAGCGTCACAATGCTAATCAAATATGGATCGGGGATCACTTGCTTACTGATTCAATTGTCTCTGTATTGCCTTACAGCAGATTTTGTATCACATCAGGTAAAAAGTTTGTTGTTAATTTGCCAATTCAGCTCTAATTCCATACAATACATATTTTGTAGGTGTCTAAAGTTCCGATTGCTATTTACAGTTCAGATTGGTACTCAAAATACTATAAAGTATTGAAAGCACCAATCAAATTGTTTATTCAAGCTGCTCAAGAGGACATTCAGTTTACTGCATGTGGGTTAATTAAAATTGATGCAAATACTTTGGTTCAAGTAAGTGTTCATAATAAAAATTGTATTCTAATGTATAAACTAAAAACAAAAACCATTTGATTTAGGTATTAAGAATTGTTACGTCAACTATTACTATAGTTAGAAACATGAAGAATTAATTATTATGAAGATAATTAACACTCAAATGTCGTGGACAAATTGTATTACTAGATAGGGTCACGAGCACCAATCAAACACAAAATCTTACGTTCCTAAGAAACGATGGTTTCTACCTTCTTATATCTACATTAGACAGTAATTTTTCTTTAGAGAGAGAGAGAGAGAGTAATTTATTCTCTATAATTTTCAAGAAATTAATTACATACATAGTTGTAATTTGGTAACAAATACTTAGTTGCCGGTTTGACAAATATTATTTTATTTGTATAAAACAAAAATGCACCCCATAATTTATATAATAATTATGACAATATTGAAAATACTGCAACACAGAAAAAAGCAGTGCAAGGAGAAAGTGAGCAAAGAAACTATTTAACATTGTAATAAAATCTAATATCTTCAGTTGTAGTTTTACTTCTGTACTTTATTACAACTTTCTATAGCCTAATATTGGCAAAAAGAGGATTCGCTAGTTTTAAATCTTATAATTTGGACACTTGATTTAAAAAACAGTTTTAATTTATTTAAAAAATACAATTTGTAAATTACGCCCAAAAGAAGGTTTATAGTAGGTAGATACTAATTAGCAATAATAATAATGCACTAAAAGTTCTAACTATTACAAAATAAACTACGAATAGGCGGGGAGGTAGCGACAGCACAAGTGCATCCATTTTTTGTATAAAGGTAATATTTGTTTTAATCAAAGATTATACAGTGTAAATCAGGAAAATTACAGTCTACCAAACTTTTATTGTGGCAGACATTAATAAAAATTTTTTAAAGCTGAAACTCAATAATTAAAGTGTATTACTACTAACAACAATTAATAATAACCTCCGTGGATAAGTTGGTTGAGTACCTGACTACAAATCTGTTGATCATAGGGTGCCAGTCCAGCAACCGATGATTTTTTTTTCATGTAAATTTATTATCTAAATTATGTAATTGTATTTTAAAATTGAATAAGCTTGGGAAAACTAAAAAAAAACGCGAATAGTACTAAATAAATGCTTTAATCGACACACAGATTTTGAGAGTGGCTATCACAGTTCCAATAATTGCAATGTGTATGGCTGTGCAAAACATATACACAATATCCAATGATATTAACAATCATAAAGTGCAAGCAGTCTAAATATAAATAAGTACCCAAATATAAACGGGCATATGTAATCTCCCCTAATCCAGCAGGTAGAATTTAAAAAAAGTGGTGAACTCCCCTAATTTTGAAGATTTCACCAATAATCCTAGTTGTAAACTCCCCGAATGTAATACATTTTAAGTAGGATAATTAAGAAGGACTTAACTAAATTATACATAATAACTAAACAGAAAATTGAATTTATTTAAACTTTAAAGTTTAAAATATACACAAAATTCTTAATAAAAACCAATCACCTATAAAACTGTGATGCCGACATGCCCTTCAAGTGAAAGGGGTGAAATTGGTGTCAAACGTTTGAGCATCAATGAGCTTCCAAATTTTTTGTTTGAGCCTCAACCGTCGCGGAGTTCTTCGCGAAATATTTGGGGGGTGGGGCTGGAGACATGTTTTCCTATTTTCATTATTATTACGAATTTTTCTGCGAAATCGATGTCTATCGATAAAGCTTCGTTTGAGCTTGAATGAGCTTCCATTCCCATAATTGTATTTTCATTTTCTGCAAAGTTAAAGAGTATTTCAAATTTCGAGTACTCCGAGCAAGTTCTTTTTAAATTTTTTGGTTGAAATAGGTGTCAAACGTTTCAGTATAGTTTGAGCATCAATGAGCTTCCAAATTTCTCGTTTGAGCCTCAATAGTCACGGAGTTACTCGCGAAATTCTTATGGGGGTGGAGCTGTAGAACGTTTATCGACATCTGTTCTTATTTGGAACTTTCTTGTGAAATCGCTGTCTATCGATAGAGATTTGTTTGAGCTTAAATGAGCTTGCATTCTCATCATTTTAATTTTATTTTCTGCAAAGTTAAGAGTATTTCAAATTTCGAGTCCTCCGAGCTGGTTTCGTACGAAAATCTTCCCCATGTTATGTTTTAATTTGCATATTTGATAATAATTAATGATGTTCCTCGTCAAATAATTGAGTTAATTTCTATCTCTTCAATGGTTATTGTTCACTAAATTAACAATTTGTTACCACATTGACCAGTAGTCCAACTATTTCAGACCAATATGTTTGAAAGTACGCAAAAAATAAAGATGCGTTCACAATGAAGTGGGGTCTTGCATTGTAGAGAGCTGGCAAGCGCCAATTAGATTAAAGTATTTTCGTCTATCTTTTTCGACGATTAAAAAATTGTTCATTCTGATTGGCTCTTGCTAACTTTCTGCCGAAGCAAGGCAAGACCTCACTTTATTGTGAACGCCGCTTAAGAATAACTTGAAATAATAACTTCCCTGATGTAATAATTATAAAAACAATTTTTATATAGCAAACATTTTATGATTCCCCCCGTATGCGTAAATGCCCTTCATGGACAACTCATGAGCTCTGATGTTCCACAGATTGTATATGGCCACAAATGTATAAAAACTAGAGCGAATTTCAACAAATAACCTAAGCTCTGATGTGCCAAACTTATCTGTGTATGGATTTTATATTGACAAGAAGTTTTTGTTGAAACAATAATTTGTTTATTAAAGGGTCCTGTTCGCAATGGCCGTGTAAAATGGCCTTTAAAATGCTTTGTAAAACATATTTTACAATAAAAGTTGAAATATCTTGGTGGGTTTTAAAAAGCAGCTCTATAGCGGAATAGAATAATTTTTTCTTGATACTGTCAACTTTTGGTAATTTTATTTAGTAATAGGTATATTAAAGAAATCTTTAATTCCAATACTCTGAATTTTCAAAAAAAGGAATGTCAAATTTCTTTTCAAATGTAGTAATAAATACAATTAAAAATACTTTATAGTTTCCAGAAACAATCATTCTATTGCGCTAAAGAGCTGAATTTTTAAAATTCCAAAAATATTTAAACATTTCTGGAAAAACATGTTTAACGAATCTTTTTAAAGAACGTTTTACACCAATATTTAGTCACATTATGAACAGGACCCTTAACAAATAATTTTAATAAGAACAAAGAAAGCTTCTTGAAACAACTACAGACCAATATGTTTGAAAATAAAGAATTTTTTATATGGCACACATTTTGTGACCCTCCCCCTTAGACGTAGATGTTTTTTTATGGACGACCCCAAAGCTCTGATGTTCCAAACCTGTCTGTACAGATTGCATATTGGCCACAAATTTATAAAAAGAGAGCGAATTTCAACAAATAACCTAAATAACCTAGTAGTTAAGAGGCGGTCGGAGCTTAGCGGTCACGCGAGTTGACTATGAACGCTAAATACCCGGTTCGAATCCGAGTAAAGTAAGAACTTTATTCTGATCGTCTCCCCTCGGAAGGCAATGGTAAACCACCGAGAGTAATATGCCAAGAAAAATCCTTAAAAAGTTAATGATCTAAATAAGTCCAAAATTGATCTGTGGACTAAGGGGAAGGCAAACTACCACCCCATAAACATTAACATTTCCCTGGTACATCCGAAATCGGATAGGCACCTGAAGAAGAAGAACCTAGTACACCAGAGCGATGTACCTACTATGATTTTCTAGCTATGGATTTCACATTGACAAGAAGTTTCTGTTGACCTTTTATTTAAAATTAAAGAAGTACTCTAAAAAGTGAAAAATAATTTTAATAAAAACAAAGAAAGCTGCGTGCAACAACTATAGGCCAATATGTTTGAAAGTACATAAGAAATAAGAACAAACTGAGATAATAAACCCCTGAAGCAGTAACTTATGGATACCCAACATTTTTACATTTGAAACAATGTTAAAAATATTTTTCATAATTACAAACAACCAAACGTGATAAATGCAAAATAATGTTGTGTAGCATTATTTTGCATTTATAGCCAATAATGAACTCAAAAACTAATACTTACATAATGTAACAATTTATTGTAGAAAAACGAACCACAACTACACCAATTATTAACATTTTAATTAATTGACTTATTTTTTCTATTCCATTTATTTGATTACTTGTTGGTAATTGTTGGTAGCAATATATTATCCGTAAAGCCTATCTATAAGCTTTATAATCTTATTGCCTAGTAATCCCTCGACGTTAGGGGAGTTTACAACCAGGATTATAAAAAAAATAAGCCCCATCTTAAGGTGGGTCGAAATTAGCGGAGTTTACAAAACCCCATATAAACACAGTAACCTCTAACGGTTACTCATAATGAAATACAAAAACCACAATATCATGTCCGTCGGTTCATACGAATTGTAAAAGATAAAATTGCTTACCTCGAGCTCTCGTATAATAAGCTTACAATATAGTGGTGACAGGTGTTCGCCTCCAACCGCTTTCCCAAAGTGTGGCTTCAAAGATGAAAATCTGTAACTTGCTGCAATTTTATACAGTTGTACTTGATCGACTTCGCAAACACAAAACACTGCTTGCTGTTCTATAGCTTGAACCGGACCAATCAAAGATGCACAGAAAAAAAATTGTGCTAAACATAAGTAAAATTGTTCATACTCCAGGTAAAATTTGGGTTGAAATAGGTTACAAGTACAACATTGTGTTCCAAGCAGGTAAACTTTTGGGTCGACCTATCTATACCTGCATACAACCCAAATTATGCCTTCTTATGGTAAAACCTTTTTACTATTCCACAACACAATTTTGTGTTTTGTATAAGAAAATTTATTAAAATAAAATTTTTAATTTATAAATAAAATATTATTAGAAATATCGGTATTCACAGATCTTAATTTATTATTATACTTTCATTTTTAAATTGCGATAAATTTTAATTGCAGTAGGGAACACGCACTTAACAAATTTTACTTACCTTTTTTTTTGATTTTGAAGATTTGAACCTGTAACCTCTGGATCTATTGGGAATTTACATTACCGTTGGTGGCGCCACCGGCACTACCAACATGGCGTGGTTGATGAGTACAGTTGATGTTGTTTATATGGGTGTTTGTGTGTTTTGTTCATAAAATCTGTGTTAAATATGTAATGGTGCCTTAATAATTTTGTGTTTTGGACAACTCTGAATTAGTCATGTGTATACTAATCAGATTATATCATAAATCATAATCATATTAAATCATTTTACGGTTGTCGCTCGAAAAATGGAAGAGAATGAAGCTTACATTTTCAACAATTTCCGCATCCAAAAAGTGGTTTTTCTATTAATAAAAAATGTGTTTGGCATTGAAGAGAAGGTGGATAGTAGGAAAACTTGGAAGAATGCTACTATAAACTCTTTATCGGAGAATGAACAAATGGCAGTAGATAGTTTACTATGCGAGTAATGTACCATATTAATAACTGTAATTTTTAATAAAATAAAATGCATTATGATAATAATGTTAATATTTATTTATGTGTACATATCACATGTAACATTTTATTAAAATAATTATTCTGTAATCGTTGAATTAATTTAATTTTCATAGTAAAATCTACATCGTACTTCACAATTATATTAATAAATGACGAATCAAAAGAAGCAAAGGTAACGAAAGAGCATTCATTTAAGTTTAATAGTGCCATTCCAAACTGGAAGTGCATAATGTTTTTTTGAACAAAATTTCCCCATCAACCGTAACAACATAATATTTACATGTTGCGATGCAGTTTATACCATCGCATCGTGGGTGAATCTCAACCAGCGCTGATGTTTATTTATTTAGCCTGGTTTGTGTGTGAAAGATAGGTAATATCTATTACTCATAATTGATGACTTGCTGAAAAATACCTACATGAATTTAAACAGAAAAATATTAAGATCAACATTTGACTTTTAGGTTAAGTGTACCTAAAATTAACGTTTTTAATATAAATTTTAAATAAAACTATTTACCAACTTAAGTAATACATGAATATATTGTGGTGATATTTTCCATCAATTAAGAGTGACAGCAAACAAATAAGGAGTGATTTAATTTTATTTGATTTTTAATTCAGTAATCAGTTAATTTGGCTGATATGAGAAACATTTGCATCAAATTAACAAAAAACCACCACATGTAACAATTTACACACAAGACATAACATTTCTGTAATTATTTGTGAAATACAAATATTTTTTAACATCCTGTAAGTGATATTTGATTTTGAGAACAACGACAGATTCCTGTAAAACGTAAAGTGTGAATAATAAATTAGTGCGTGCACAATAAACAACGTTGTATTACCTGCTAGAAAGGCCATTTTAGCTGAACAGGAACAAAGACTCCCACCTAAAATATCCAATTTCGAAAAACTGGGAAAGGGACAGAAAGTCGGCGAGCAAGAACGGCAGTCTCTTGGTGAAACTCAAGGAGGGAACACGTGAAGTTCCTCGGTGAAACTCAAGCGGAGAGGAGTTCTTTGGTGATCCTGAAAGAAGGAAGAACTCGCGAGACTTCTTATTGATCTGAGGATCAAAGAAGTGTAATTTCGTGATTTCACTAAAAAGTGAATAATTTGCGAAAATCAAATTTTCGCGTAGTTGCTAATTACGATTCATAATTAGTGAGCGGTTGTGTATTTCTAACGAATTAAGTTGTTGGAGATTGACTTCAAAATTGGAACACTGGCAGGAGTTTGGAATACTGGCTGCTGTGTGGAACGTTTGGTGGATTTGAACAAATTGGAACAGCTGGCGACTGGTGGCAGGAATTTGGTCACATGGATCCGGCAACACACTAACTTCAGTGAAACTTTACCAGTTTGTAACAAGGTAGAAAATTTGTTATTTATTTTAATAAATCCAAGTTTAGAACTATTTGTGTCATTACTGGATTGATTAAAAATAATTGTTAAATTTGAATTGCTATTTTACACAATACACGAATGACGAGAAATCCAAATTTAGCATCTAAATTTAACAAATTAAATGTAATTTTGGATATCTCGATTGTTACACCCTACACATTTGGTTTAAGACAAATTTATTGTCCACACGTAAAAATTTGATGCAAATCTCTTATACAAAAATTATTTTCATTTAATAAATTATGTGTTCTTTGAATTACCCTTTTATTTCGTTTGTCGAACCCATCGACTCTGTGGAAGAGAAAAACTCTACTCCGACATAAAGCTAGTTTTTGGGGTCTTTTTGGGGTGACTATTCATTTAAGGGTGAACATCATCTCAATATAATTAACAAATTAATTATTTGTTAATTTTAACACAAAATAATAATACACTAATCATAAACATCATACAAACAATGTAAACAAACGATCTGACAGCTGCAGGTGTACTCATCGACCAAGTTCAAGTTACCGACGAGTGGTGGCGTTTGGTTAATGTAAATTCCCAATAAGCAAACGCCTTACTCACTGCTCCACGAAGGGAATTATAATCATAAGCTTAAGTTATACTTATATTTTGAGAATTAATTTTAAATTTAATAAATAAAATATATCGAGTTAACAAAAATGAAATAATTCAAAAATAATAAAATTTAATCAATGTTATTCTCACTGATAGTTAAAATTCTAATATTTTTGCGCTTACTCAAGTTTTTCTATATTTATAATTTTACAATATCAGATTATCACACTTCTTTAGATTTCTGTTTTATAACATTTAATTCTTTACATTAAAATTGTTTTAATTTTAAAATTTTAATATAAAGTTAACAAAACATTAAGCAAACGTTAAAATATTACATTACGTAAACGATTAAAATAAAATTTAAATATTTACCGTAACAATTACCCTAACTTATAGTTTTAAACACGTGGGTTATAATTTTATTTTAAAAATTTAAACTTCATAATTATTAATTATACTGTTTGCTGAAAGTTCAAAATTTAAGATTAAAGAATTTTTCTGTAATTAGAATTAAATGTTAAAAGAACAATCTAAAGAAGTGTGATAATCGTATTAATTTATTTTAAAATTATTAACTTATAAAAAACTTAAGTAAAATTTAAAAACATTAAAATTTTAACCCTAATTAAAGAACAACATGCAAGTAATTTTATTTAGAAACAGTTTTAACCTTTTGTCACAAGAAAAGCAGAAAATATGAAATAATGTCAAATACGGGGAGGGGGTCTAACAATGTGGTGTTTTTTAAAAAAGTTGAAAAATATAGTGATATTATTGTAGAATTTAGAAAATAAATACGATACAACGAAAAGTAATAAGATACTTTTGTTAATTATTCAATAATTTTACTATATTTTTCACCTTTTTTAAAAAACAACACGTTGTTTGACCCCCCCCCCCCACATATTTGGAATTTTCATATTTTCCAATATTTTCTGGTTCTATCTTGTTATAAAAGGTTCTAAATAAAATTTCTTGTATGTTGTCTTTACTTACGGTTAAAATTTTAATGTTTTAACGTATACTTAAGTTTTTGTTGAATTTATAATTTTACAGTAAATTAATACGATTATCACACTTCTTTAGATTAAATTTTTAACATTTAATTCTAATTGCAGTAAATTCTTTAATCTTAAAATGTTCGTTAATTTTAAGCAAAGAGAATTATTAATAACTATTAAGTTTAAATTTTTAAAATAAAATTATTATCCACGTGTTAAAACTATAAATAACGGTAAATATTTAAATTATATTTTAATCGTTTGCATAATTACGGATTAAATGCATATAATCTAAAAATGAAAATTTTTTTCAAATTTTACTGCTTTAATAATAATTATTCAAGTAAAATTTTACGTTTACAATTCGCACAATCTTAAGAACACAATTATTGGGTCTAACTTCCACAACAATAGTTCCCATATACAATACAATTTTCCAGGTACAAAAATTTCAATATTTCTAACAAGCCCAGTACCTATCAAGAACTGAATTTGGGATTAACAAGAACACAATTTCAAGAACACAATATTGTGCGAATTTAACATGAAGGATTTTTTTCTGTGCGATTCAATTGTCATTTGAGAATCAGACTTTCGCCCACCAGCTACTTTGGATTTTGTCAAGCAAATGAAGCCTGCTAGGGGTAATACCTATGAGTAGTTTTGCAGTAAAGTTTTTTTTTATAATGTGAGTAACAATAAACTCGATTTTCGACACTCGCAGGAATTTCGATATTAAATTCAGTGCAATCGATTATAACCCTAGTGTTACCGTAGTCAAGATGAAAGCATTCCGGCATTGTTGCTTGCACAACATCTATATTCGGTAAAAATACTAAATTAGCTGTCGCAGTAACTAATCCTTCTAAGATTTCAAAAAAAATTCTAGAAATCGTTGTTCTGTGAACATTGAATAATACACCTAGAGCTGAAAATGTTAGCCCCAGTTTCAGTTTCATTAAAAATAACAACAGTTTATTTTTTGGACAAAGTGTGTATTTATTAGGCGTGCACGTTCTTTTTAATAAAAAATTAAAATTATCGAATGTTACGCCTGCAAGATCAATAAGTTGTTCATCTTTGGTAATTGATGAAAATCCAGAAAATTGATTATTTGTTTGAGTTTCTTGATCAGCAAAAGTTTTATGGGGTGTGCCGCACTCCTTGTTTACAAATTTTTTATTATTTGTAATTATTATGGTTCCAGTATTTTCAATAATGTCGGTTTGAATTTCTACATCACATATTTTGTCACTAACGTACCGACTGCAAATAAATGTGCTAGATGACACATCATTACAGTTAATTTATTATGTATTTGCTTGACACTATCGGTCAAGCTTTTGTTGCACCGGAGGTGCATCCGGTGGTGTATTTTCAACTTTTGAAGATTTGAACCTGTAACCTCTGGATCTATTATAGGCAAACGCTGTACTCACTGGTCTACGAAGGGAATTATAATCATAAGCTTATAAGTTATACTTATGTTTTGAGAATTAATTTTAAATTTAATAAATAAAATATATCGAGTTAACAAAAATGAAATAATTCAAAAGTAATAAAATTTAACCAATGTTATTCTCACTGATAGTTAAAATTCTAATATTTTTGCGCTTACTTAAGTTTTTCTAAAATAATGTTAACAATATCAGATTATCACACTTCTTTAAATTACTGTATTATAACATTTAGTTCTTTACATTAAAATTGTATTAATTTTAAAATTTTAATATAAAGTTGACAAAACCTTAACCAAACGTTAAAATATTACATTACGTAAACGATTAAAATAAAATTTAAATATTTGCCGTAACAATTACCCTAACTAATAGTTTTAAACAAGTGGATTACAATTTTATTTTAAAAATTTAAAGTTAATAAATATTAATAATTCTGTTTGCTGAAACTTCAAATTTTAAGATTAACCCTTCAGTAGGCGTGAATTACGTTTAGTGCCCAAGAAGAACTAAAAAAAAAACTCAAACTCGAGTTTTTTTCAAACGTTTATTGAATTGAAAATACAACGATTTTAGCTGCTTTGCAATACAATGCTATGTGTGGATACTTAGTGAACTCGCTTAATGAACTTCCTAAGGGCCGGTTTTACAATTGGAGGTTTAGCATCGGCTCAACTAAGCCGATGCTCAGCTGAACCGCACCTATACAGACCAAATCAAATGACATAAATTCAGTAAAGCTTCAAGTTGAGCTCGGCTCAAGTACTAAGCGCACATTGTAAAACCCATAATTTGTAAAATTTGAAGCTCAAGGCTGGTTCAAAGTTGAGCTGAGCTTAAGCTTCTATTGTAAAACCGGCCCTTAGTGAACTCGCTTAGTGAACTAACTTATGTTTACATTGCATTAAGTTTTTATAACAAATACTTACTAACTAGTTTACAATAATTTGAAATTGGATAAGTTTGTTTGTGCAGTCCCAGGCTCATAACCTTTGTGGGAAAAGTCATCTTCGTTCAACTGCTGCCTTTCAGTTATGGCGGGAACATAACACGCGTGATTTACGCTTGTAGACAAGCCCTGTTTCAGAACTAATAAAACCAATAATTTACCACTTTAAAAGTTCAAAAACTACTGGATCCGAAAGATTGACTAATTTTTGTCAGCTACTCAAAGATGCAACCGATATAATTTGAATTCAATAATTTTACTATATTTTTCACCTTTTTTAAAAAACAACACGTTAATTGTTTGACCCCCCTCCCCACGTATTTGGAATTTTCATATTTTCCAATATTTTCTGGTTCTATCCACGATCTAGAAAACAAGGTCTGTGGTTCGTTGTATGTTTTCACTCGTTTTCCGTTTTCTTTCGGTTCGGGTCGGTTTTCTCCTCTTGTACTCAGCGGCAACCATCTTGTTTGTTTACATTATTTGACTTATCGTGGACTAATCCAGTTGTTTACTATTTAGCGTGCTATTTAGTAATAAACTTTCGTGATTAGATTGTGTGAATTGATATTTAGTGAACTTTAGTATTTATTAGTTTGCTAGATCTTGAGTTTTGTGTGAAATGATTGTGCAAAAACTGTTTAACCAGTAAGTAAAACTATGATAAAGTATTAGACAAATTGTTATTTTTACCTTTTTTTTTATTTTAGCTCCTATTTATATGTTATCGGTAACAAAATGCGACTCATGGAAAACTACATACATCATAAGATTAACGAAAAGAAAAAACGCGCCCTTACTAAATTAAAAATGTTTTTATTTTATAATTTAATTTAAATTTGGTGATAAGTGGTGTGAACCTACTATATTATGTACAAACCTACCGGTGCGGTGGTACAATTTGGAAAAAAAATGGTTGAAAAATTAATAGGAATTATTCCAAAATACGATTCGTGCAACAACCCTATTGCTTCTGAATCTATTGTTATGATGTTTTGGTCAAAACAAACTGTTACTAAAGCCGCTGGACTAGTTTTACGCCGAAGAAGGGTTTTTCTCTTCCACAGGGTCGATGGATTCAACGGACGAAATAAAAAGATGAGAATTCGAGTACCACATAATTTATTAAATGAAAATAATTAACGGTTAAAATTTGCATCAAATATTCTTGACAATAAATTTGTCTCAAACCAAATGTGTAGTGTGTAATAATCAAGGAATCCGAAATTACATTTAATTTGTCAAATTTAGGTGCTAAATTTGGATTCCTTATTATTTGTGTATCGTGTAAAATCAAATTAACAATACAATTTTTTTTAATCAATCCATTAACAACACAAATCGTTGTTTTTAAATTGGATTCATTAAAATCAGAAAAGGACAAATTTTCTACCTTGTTACTATTCACTTGGTCTAGTGCATCACCAGGAAACAGTTGGTAACCATCTTTCTGTCTACTCGGTTGAAAGTTGTTCGTAATCTTCACCGCTACCAGTAAATTGTGCCAATTTTCGTGTTTCAAACGCCGATCAATCCTCTTCCCTTTTATTAATCAACTTTCCAACTCGTTGATTAATCAATCCTTGCATTGAACAACATCCAGGTAAGTAATTACTTGATTTATTAATTTCAATTTGTTCACCACGTGTGGACTTAACCTTCAATTTGTATCAGGTGTACAAATTTTTATAATCACTTTATTATTGCAGGTATTCAATCAACTAATACCTTATTTCGTTAGAAATACACAACTCTTTACTAATTATGGATCGTAATTAGTAACTACGCGAAAACTTGATCCTCGCAAATTATTCACTTTTTAGTGAAATCACGAAATTTCACTTCTTTGATCCCCAGCTCCGCGAGTTCCTTCTTTGAAGACCACCAAAGAACTGCCTCATTTCTTGCTCGCTCGCCTTTTGTGTTTTTCAAAGCTCAAAATTTGGATTTGTGTGGTGGGAATTTTTATTCCTGTTAACTAAATTCGCACTTATTTCCAGGTAACATAATGCTGTTAATTGCTTGTGCACTAAATTATTATTTTCACTCTTGTTTTACAGGAATCTGTTGTTGTTTTTAAAATCAAAAATCATTCACAGGATGTTACAAAAATTTTGTATTTCACAAATAAATTCAAAATTGTTTTGTTTTATGTGTAAAATTCGTTACATGTGGTGGTTTTTTGTAATTGATGCAAATTTCACTTCCTTATCAGCCATATCAACTGACTACTGAATTTAACTCAAGAATTTTCAAATTATCTCCCTACTAATCCATCCGGATCCCTTAAATAATGAAATATCACAACACTATATTCCCCGCATTTGCATTTAACTTCCTTAGCTGCAAGGCGATGACCGTCTCCTATTAATTACCAAGGCAAGTAAATTTAAGGTATGCCACTTGATTAATATTTACCTATAGGCGATCGAATTTAAGATCGCAGCGCCAGGGCGGTAGGAATCGTAACTAATTTCAGAAACATGGTTAGCTTTGTTTACATTGATTTAAAGCGAATGCATGGATGTTTTAATTAAAGTTTTTTGTGGAAGTAATAGTTTTTCAGTGTTTATTTTAAAATTATAGTATAATCCTAAACTAATTAAACACCTCTAAGGTTGGTACAATCTCTTTTTCTAGTTATAACCTATAATAAAAGAACATTATTTTGTATTTGTAGGTTATCATAAGTTTCTGTTTTTTTTTTAAATATAACAAGGTAGTTATCAAGTAAATAATGGAAGTATTAAGAATAAAGTTGGGTATTAATGAATAAAAATTCATATATGAATGTAAGTTCTTTTATTTAACTATAAAAATATAACTTAAAGCAAATATTTTTTTAGGCGCAGAAAAGAATATCCATGATGTTTTACCAGGGGTTCGGTATATTATATTGCCAAGAAAAATAATACGTGGACATTAAAAAGATGTAAACATTATGGGCTGATCCAAATGGGAATGGCCCTTTTAAATTAAAAAAAAAACATATTTTGTGTTGTATGCATCATTCGACAAAAGTGTTCTTACTATCGAAGTGGATTATAACTACGAATTTGCAAAGGAAATATTATTTGTAACAAAAAAAATTTTATTTAAAACATGTTTCATAATTTGTGTGATGAAAACATAATATAAAATTAAATAATTAAATATAATATCTTTATTTATCTGAAGCTCGTCCCCCATACGGCTTACTAATAAATGTGATATTGCCTCCGGGTGAAACGCCAGTCATGTACTTGATAGTCAAGTGGGTTTTGTAGTGCGAGTAGAACCTAATCCGGCAACATAAACATTTAGGTGTTTGTACAAAAAACTTCGGTGCAATCTAAAATTACTCTTACATTTTGGAAATCTTGAAAACAGATTGGCATGTAATTCTTAATTTCTTTTGCTGGCGGAAATCTAATGATCGACTTTAAAACTTTACTTAATATCGGCAACATTTCCAATATATAATTTGAACACAGTTCTGCAGATATACCAAATAACACCGATAACGATGAATATGTTAAATTTGTTTTCAACTTGCACAAAACTAAAACAACTCGCTCTTTTATTCCCAACCGATGTGTTCTCTTATCCTGATGTTTCTTTTTGACACCTTGCACTAATACTTCCAAAAATGTAAAACTATTCAGGCTAGTAAAACTGTTTAAAGTTTGATCTGTTGCTATCAAATCGCACACTGTTTTAACTTCTGGCATATTAACCTGCACCTCAAAGTCACTCAAATGCGTTGGGCATATTAAATATTTCTATTTAGAAGGTTATAACAACTGAAAGTCTTCTAGTCAGAAGGAACAACAGATAAACCAAGCACAAACCAAAATGCCCATGTTTCTGAAATTAGTTCAACCGGCGACCGTTGGTGGCGTATCGCTTATCTTGAATCGCCTATTGGAGCAAAATTGGTTTTATTAGCAATATTGCTTATTTTTAGCAAGTTGCTAAAGTTACAGAATAGACCAGGGCCGGTATTCTGAGGTCCACCCTTTTAGAGGAGCGGAGCGATATAACTGTCATATGGCTGTCATTTAAAGCGAGTGGAGCAAAAATCGTAAGAAATTCTGCGAAGTCCGCGATTTGAACCCAGAATTTCCGCTCCGTAACTCAACCAGCGATCACATCACTCCATACCGTGGTCTACATGTTGTATATTGTGGTGATATTTTCCATCAATTAAGAGTGCCAGCAAACAAATGAGATAGTAATTTGATTTTATTTGATTTTTGATTCAGTAATCAGTTGATTTGACTGATATGAGAATAAAATTTGCATCAGATTTACAAAACCGTTACTTGTAACAATTTTACACACAATACAAAACATTTCTGAATTTATTTGTGTAATACAAAATTTGTGACACGCCTTGTGTATGATTTTCATTTGAAATTAGCGACAAAGTCCTTGAAAGTGTAAAATGTGAATAACAATTTAGTGCGTACACGATTAACGACGTTATGTTGCCTGCTGTAAGAGCCATTTTAGTTGGCAAGAACAAAACTCCCACCTAAAATATCCATTTTTCGAAAACTGGGAACGTTAAAAATCAGCGAGCAAAAACACGCCAGTTCCTGGGTGAAACTCAAGCAGAGAGGAGTCTCTTGGGAAAGCTCAAACGAAGAACGTGTCGAGAGTTTCTTGGATAAATTCCAATTGGGGAACTCGTATCAAGTTCTTTTTGATCAAGGAATCAATTTGTAAATTCACAGTAGTGGATAATCACGTGCGCGTATTAGGTGAAAATTAAGTGTTAATCGTGAATGAAGCGAGCACATGAATTCCGGTAGTGGACTGCAACATTTGCAACTCCAAGGATACTGGATTATTTGGATCAGCACATGGTCACCAGTGCGTCTCCTGGGACGTATTTCATCAAAGTGAAAGTTTTACCATTTGTAAGGTAAAGAAAATTTAAAAATTTATAAACTCAGATCAAACAACAATTGAAGAGTGGAAATTAGAAAGGGCCTAAGTGCCATTTTCGAACATTTTAAGATTTTGACATAGATAGGTTCTAAGTACCATGCTTTATGTCCTATGAAAGGTTCTAAGCCTCAAAGTAATATTATTATAAGTTTCGGGGCTACTCATAGTTGACGTTCTGCGTATATGCAAGTGCTTTTCAGTTTCAGTATTTCTTGATTATCTAAAAACTTTGTTTTTGGCACTTAGGCCCTTTCTAATTTCCACTCTTCAATTGGTGTTGTTAGTGATTTTATTAATAAAACTTGTATTTACTGATTTTATGAAATTACACCTGTTACACAAATGAACGGATATACACGTTTAGCTTCAGAATTTGGAATATTAAATGTCACGTGTATATCTGAGCCGTTACACATTGACACCTCTGGTTTAAGCCAAATTTATTGTCTATAAAAATTTTATGCAAATCTTATATAAAATTTTCTTTCTTTTGAATAAATTATGTTTGCTACAAATTGCTATTTCGTTCTTTTGTCTGTTGAACCCATCAGCCCTGTACAACAGATGTAACCTGCTTCATGCTTGTTACTAGATACGCCGCTGGTATATGAACTTTTGTGTAATATAAATAATATTTAATTAATATTTTCCGCCTGTGGGTTATGCAACTTCTTTCCTTTTTACTCATTTGCGTTGATTCGCGTGAACTTTAGAATAGATGAGAATTGAGTCCGTTAGTGGCTACGTCACAACGCCTAGAAATTGGCAAACCGTCTAACGCGAATTGACTAAGTGGTTTGCGCCCATTTGAAAAAGAACATAACACGAACATTTGCAAACACGACGATCGCATCAAGGAAAGTGTCAACTGTTTCAACATAACCCTATTTAATTCATTTAATTGTTATAAACTTATATTAATTATGTAAATAATTCACTATTCTACTAATTATAGTCTACTATTTTATGGTAGAAAGTTCCTTAAGTATTTAAAGCAAACCATTTTTTAAATTTAATTGGTTGCTCTCATTCTGGTGAAAAACCATTGGAATGCATGACATTATAATTAATAGTTTAAATAATATAAAGACCTTTTAAAACCTTTTTAACGTATAGATTTAAATTTTAGGAAACATACTGCGATTTTCACCTCTACGGTGTCTTTTTCTTTGAATTATATTTTATTTAAAAAGTGTTAAAAATAATTGTCAAACGTAGAAGGTTTCTCTCTACTGTGAATTCAATCACAATTGTACAATATTGTGCACTTCACTCAATTTTTCTCATTAACTAAACTTTCACATACCGTAAAATGGGGTGAATCACAACAGGCAGGTGAATCACAACAAAAGTTTGGGAAGGCACAAATAATTTTTCTGTACTGCAACATTGAATAAAATTATTTGATTAATCCTTGATGCACAGAAAAATTATTTGTGCCTTCCCAAACTTTTGTTGTGATTCACCTGCCTGTTGTGATTCACCCCATTTTACGGTATGTGAAAGTTTAGTTAATGAGAAAAATTGAGTGAAGTGCACAATATTGTACAATTGTGATTGAATTCACAGTAGCGAGAAACCTTCTACGTTTGACAATTATTTTTAACACTTTTTAAATAAAATATAATTCAAAGAAAAAGACACCGTAGCGGTGAAAATCGCAGTATGTTTCCTAAAATTTAAATCTATACGTTAAAAAGGTTTTAAAAGGTCTTTATATTATTTAAACTATTAATTATAATGTCATGCATTCTAATGGTTTTTCACCAGAATGAGAGCAACCAATTAAATTTAAAAAATGGTTTGCTTTAAATACTTAAGGAACTTTCTACCATAAAATAGTAGACTATAATTAGTAGAATAGTTAATTATTTACATAATTAATATAAGTTTATAACAATTAAATGAATTAAATAGGGTTATGTTGAAACAGTTGACACTTTCCTTGATGCGATCGTCGTGTTTGCAAATGTTCGTGTTATGTTCTTTTTCAAATGGGCGCAAACCACTTAGTCAATTCGCGTTAGACGGTTTGCCAATTTCTAGGCGTTGTGACGTCACACTAACGGACTCAATTGTAAAATCAAGAGGGTACAAAAATTTTACGAGAGTTGAGGTTATGTACGAGATTAGAAAAAGATTTTTTATCTTGAGAAACATGGCGTACGATCTAATCGCCTGTTTAATTAGTGGTCTTGAGAATTGTATTTTGCTGGCGTATACGACCGTGAGTACAATCTGTCTTGATTATTAACGACAAGGAGGCCATCGTAGATGTGCGATATTCGACATTAGCAAGTTATGTACTTTGGATTTTCTGTCCATATCGATTTCACCACGAAACCCCTTCTGGCTTCCGACGTTTCAACCTGTTTGGTTGACGCTGATATTGTGACCTGTGTGCATACGAGGATCTTATTTTTGGTTTTCCTGAGGGTTGTTAATTCCGGTTTCCTGGAACGACGTCCCATGCTATCTTACTTGAGAAGCCATAGGCGTAGAGGCACTCGTTTTTCTGAAGGTGACAAATCCACGAAGTCGCTTGTTCATGGTCCAACATCCTCACCAAGACGTCGGAGACACGATTCTGACCCTTAACGAGTTTATACTTTATATTACGGTATCTCATGGTTTACTTATATATTTACAAAGTTATTTTGAATTGCCACAACTGTAGTTGCATGCTTTATTCACGCTTTTGGCATAGTGTAGCTCTATTTTATTGCTGTGTTACATGTGGTTCTTGGAATTTTAGCTTCTATCAAGGATCAATGATCTTAGTCGAGCACGAGAAGGAATTTGATCGATCACTACCTGCCCTCGTGAGACGTTTTAGTAAGAAATCAACCATTGGGGTAAGTGTTCCAATTCTCACTGTTTATCAGCGTATTTTAGTTGCTTGCTATTTTGCCCCAGTCAGTTTGTGCATGAGTATTTGTGTGCAGTTCAAGGTACTTTCATTACCTGAGATTGACCAATTATCTGTAAGGAACTCCATCAGAGAGGACGTGTGTTTTGGAGCCATAGCTCAATTAAGTTGTATGTATAAAGGCTGTGCAAATAATAAACCAAATTTGTTAGTTAGAAACGTTACCCGCTGGTTTCATTTCGACGCTATCTGGCGCCCTACTCTAATTTCATTTCAGAGAGTTGTCTGTGGTACACCAGAGCCGGTCATAGCAACTGGACATCCCCCAACATCTCGTCGAACCCACGACAGCGTCCGCGTTACCCAGCTCTCAGAACTGTGGAGTAAAAATCCGCAGCTAGCTACTCTCAGGCCATCGAGAGGCAAAGTGGCTGGTGTATCCGTATTAGGGGAGAAAAGGGGTACACAGAAAAACTCTACTTCGGCATAAAGCTAATTTTTGGGGTCTTTTTGGGGTGAGTATTCATTTAAGGGTGAATAATCATAACAATATCTACTCTATATATATAAAAAGATAAGACAAAATATGCAACGTTTTTATGCAACGTTTTTGTGCAACGTTTTATGCAACGTTTTTATGCAACGCTGAGAACAGCTATTGGACGACACCAAATCAACATTATAATCACATCAACGGATGAAGCAAAGCAAAGCAAAAGCAACAGCAAAAGCAAAGGCAAAAGCAAATGCAAAAGCAAATGCAAAAAAGCAAAAAGTAAACGCAAAAAGTAAACGCAAAGCAAGGCAACAAAACCATGCGACGCAAAAACACAAAGATTGAAAGATTTATGTAAATGCAAAAATCCGTTTGGTGGCAAATTTGTTATTTTCGGTGGTGACTTTCGTCAAGTTTTACCTGTTATAAAATACGCTTCACCTGTGGAAATAGTCAATTTTACGTTATAGTCAACATCAATTTGGCCAAGCAGCATTATATTATTGAAAGTACCGAATAGCTGGAAATCTACAAATATAATTCAGGACATTTACAGCAATTCAATTGCTTCTAATGCCGATCTCTCCGACAGAATTATATTAGCCTGCCACAATGATGATGTTCGCACACTTAACAATAAAATATTAAATTTGGTCGAGGGCGAGATTCATACCTACTTAATTGAAGATACAGCTAAACATCGAGGGGTCGATCAAACAGATGAGGACATTCGGTTGGAATATGAAGTCGAATATTTAAATTCGTTGAATTTCCCTGGTTTTCCGGTACACAAATTAAAACTCAAAATATGATCTGTTGTTATGCTAGCAGAGCTTTAACAAAGTTGGTTTGCTGTCGTGTAATTTTTGGAATAAGGAAATGGTTTGCTTGAGTTTTTGTAAATAATTTGAATTTTGTATGTTTCGCGGTTTCGGAGAAGCCGAGAGAGCGCGAACAGTGAAGAAGAAGACTTGCGTACGCCGTCCAAGTCGTGGACGGTCGACATTTTGATTTCTGACGATTTTTAGTTGTAAAAATTTGATTTATTTGAGAATAAAAGACAAGTAAAGTTTGAAGAAGTGTTATTTCTTTTAGATTGAGAAATTAGAAGAGAAAATTTTGTGAATTATACTAAATGCAAGTGGAATTATTTCATAAAAGGTATACAAGGTCGCTTGATAGTGGGCGATACTGAAAGATAACCGATTGAGCCAGCCGGGTAAGAAGGTGATTTCTCCGCCCGAATTGGAATTTTACGAAGAACTTGGCTACCCGAACGTGCGGCATTTGATGAACATTTTTTTGAATTCAATTTGGGATGATTAGTTTATTGTTGTAAATGTTCACCGCAGAACCGGCTGTCACCCTGAGATTTTTAGTAAGAAAAGTTTGACCATGGCTACTTGGTTAAATTGACTGGAGGCTTCAACAGCTGATAGAGCAAATGGCTGAAGACAGGAGAGAGAGGAGAACGAATAGAATAGAAGATAAAAGAGAGAGGGAAAAGAATAGGATCGAGGACAAAAAAGAATGGGTAAAATATTGTGAAGAATTGAGCAGAACAATCAGCAGTGCCAATTATGAAAAAAATGAAAATGAGTTTAATAAGTTTAATAAAAGGAGAAACTTTAGCAGAAAAAGTGCAACTATCGGAAGAGATTGAGAAAAATGAAAATAAAGAAGACTTGAGAAATGAAAAAATGGAAGGAGAAGTAAATAAAGAAACGGGTCATACCGGCGGCATTAATAAAAAAGCCCGGATATTCACCAGAACACAGATGCGATGAATGAAATGGCGAAAGATGAAACGTGGACGAAAAAGTAATTTTGAAAGAAGGTATAACAATAATTATTATAAAAGGAAGAAAAATAAAATTAATACGAACATGATTACTTCATCCAAGATGGTTTCCGATGGAAATGATGTTCCCCGTTCAGCAATTTGGAAGGATGAAATAAAGGATGAAGAGGATATGCCGTCCAACAAAGTAATTTGGTATTTTGAAAAAGAAGAGTTGGGTTCAAGAAGAAGAAAATAAAGAAACAGTGGTTTGGTGGAAAGAAACGTATTTTTAAAAAGGAAGACGTCATGGAAAACAAAATGAAGGTCATTTTGGAAAAGTGGCAGTATCGGCGATCAAGATGGAGGGTGGTTAATCTAATCAAATATGAAAAGTAACCACGGACGAATAAAGAAGATTGAACAAATTTAAGGATAACCGCGATTTAAATGGAAAATGAATGGAACTAAATGTGTTTTGATAAAATTAAAAAAAAGGTTGTAAATATTAAAATTTAAAGAAGGAACTACACATCATGATAAAACTGAAAATCATAATTATAAATAAAAGGCAATAGAAATTCGAACAAGTTAATAATAACCAATGTAACAAGTGAAAAGGACAATCTTCGAAAGATAAGCAGACGAAAAGTTTATAAATTGTATAACAAAATTTGAGAAAGTAAAAGTGTTTCCAAAAATTGAAAATTTGAAAAATGGATTAATTAATTGCTGCATTTTATAATAGTAAATTTGAAATTAGCGTTTATGGCAATCAAAGGGAAAAATTTAATTTGAAAATTGATGGTTATTGAAGGAATTTGTCACTACGAAAATTGAAATTGGATGATTAGTAAAGAAATAGGTAAAAGAGTTTTAAATGATGTGTATTGCATATTTAAAAAAATTTTTATGACGCTACAACTTTAAAATGTAGTAAAATTGATGAAATTATTTAAGGAGATGAAATTGTTAGTTGGAAATTTTAAAAATTAAGTAGTATTGAAGGATTTTATTAAATAAGGGTCGATATGAAGATTGAAGATGACAATGAAATTGCAGAACACTAGAAGAGAATCGAAATTATGAAAGGTCCGTAACGGAAAAAGAAGGAGCTTTGAAAAGCTATGGAATAAAATTTGGAAGGATAAAAAAATTTGCAGTTATTTCGAAGAAAGTTTTGGATCGAGTTATCTAAGAAATTGTTATTATTGCAAAGAAGTTTGGATGTCATTTATGAATTGTTTAGTGATCATTCGTCAAGATAGGTAGTTCGGGATGTTGATTAATTAATTAATTTAGGTGTGTAAATTAGATTGCCGCATTAATTAATTATTATTTACTTTTGAATATTGTTATTTATTTTTGAAGATGTTGATTTAGAGAATTTGCTACTTATTCCAAAAGCACGACGTTATGTGTCTTTCTTGAAATCCCTCCTGGATTTCTGCATAAGCCAGGAAGGATTGCTGTCGTGTAATTTTTGGAATAAGGAAATGGTTTGCTTGAGTTTTTGTAAATAATTTGAATTTTGTATGTTTCGCGGTTTCGGGGAAGCCGAGAGAGCACGAGCAGTGAAGAAGAAGACTTGCGTACGCCTTCCAAGTCGTGGACGGTCGACATTTTGATTTCTGACGATTTTTAGTTGTAAAAATTTGATTTATTTGAGAATAAAAGACAAGTAAAGTTTGAAGGAGTGTTATTTCTTTTAGATTGAGAATTTAGAAGAGAAAATTTTGTGAATTATACTAAATGCAAGTGGAATTATTTCGGAAAAGGTATACAAGGTCGCTTGATAGTGGGCGATACTGAAAGATAACCGATTGAGCCAGCCGGGTAAGAAGGTGATTTCTCCGCCCGAATTGGAATTTTACGAAGAACTTGGCTACCCGAACGTGCGGCATTTGATGAACATTTTTTTGAATTCAATTTGGGATGATTAGTTTATTGTTGTAAATGTTCACCGCAGAACCGGCTGTCACCCTGAGATTTTTAGTAAGAAAAGTTTGACCATGGCTACTTGGTTAAATTGACTGGAGGCTTCAACAGCTGATAGAGCAAATGGCTGAAGACAGGAGAGAGAGGAGAACGAATAGAATAGAAGATAAAAGAGAGAGGGAAAAGAATAGGATCGAGGACAAAAAAGAATGGGTAAAATATTGTGAAGAATTGAGCAGAACAATCAGCAGTGCCAATTATGAAAAAAATGAAAATGAGTTTAATAAGTTTAATAAAAGGAGAAACTTTAGCAGAAAAAGTGCAACTATCGGAAGAGATTGAGAAAAATGAAAATAAAGAAGACTTGAGAAATGAAAAAATGGAAGGAGAAGTAAATAAAGAAACGGGTCATACCGGCGGCATTAATAAAAAAGCCCGGATATTCACCAGAACACAGATGCGATGAATGAAATGGCGAAAGATGAAACGTGGACGAAAAAGTAATTTTGAAAGAAGGTATAACAATAATTATTATAAAAGGAAGAAAAATAAAATTAATACGAACATGATTACTTCATCCAAGATGGTTTCCGATGGAAATGATGTTCCCCGTTCAGCAATTTGGAAGGATGAAATAAAGGATGAAGAGGATATGCCGTCCAACAAAGTAATTTGGTATTTTGAAAAAGAAGAGTTGGGTTCAAGAAGAAGAAAATAAAGAAACAGTGGTTTGGTGGAAAGAAACGTATTTTTAAAAAGGAAGACGTCATGGAAAACAAAATGAAGGTCATTTTGGAAAAGTGGCAGTATCGGCGATCAAGATGGAGGGTGGTTAATCTAATCAAATATGAAAAGTAACCACGGACGAATAAAGAAGATTGAACAAATTTAAGGATAACCGCGATTTAAATGGAAAATGAATGGAACTAAATGTGTTTTGATAAAATTAAAAAAAAGGTTGTAAATATTAAAATTTAAAGAAGGAACTACACATCATGATAAAACTGAAAATCATAATTATAAATAAAAGGCAATAGAAATTCGAACAAGTTAATAATAACCAATGTAACAAGTGAAAAGGACAATCTTCGAAAGATAAGCAGACGAAAAGTTTATAAATTGTATAACAAAATTTGAGAAAGTAAAAGTGTTTCCAAAAATTGAAAATTTGAAAAATGGATTAATTAATTGCTGCATTTTATAATAGTAAATTTGAAATTAGCGTTTATGGCAATCAAAGGGAAAAATTTAATTTGAAAATTGATGGTTATTGAAGGAATTTGTCACTACGAAAATTGAAATTGGATGATTAGTAAAGAAATAGGTAAAAGAGTTTTAAATGATGTGTATTGCATATTTAAAAAAATTTTTATGACGCTACAACTTTAAAATGTAGTAAAATTGATGAAATTATTTAAGGAGATGAAATTGTTAGTTGGAAATTTTAAAAATTAAGTAGTATTGAAGGATTTTATTAAATAAGGGTCGATATGAAGATTGAAGATGACAATGAAATTGCAGAACACTAGAAGAGAATCGAAATTATGAAAGGTCCGTAACGGAAAAAGAAGGAGCTTTGAAAAGCTATGGAATAAAATTTGGAAGGATAAAAAAATTTGCAGTTATTTCGAAGAAAGTTTTGGATCGAGTTATCTAAGAAATTGTTATTATTGCAAAGAAGTTTGGATGTCATTTATGAATTGTTTAGTGATCATTCGTCAAGATAGGTAGTTCGGGATGTTGATTAATTAATTAATTTAGGTGTGTAAATTAGATTGCCGCATTAATTAATTATTATTTACTTTTGAATATTGTTATTTATTTTTGAAGATGTTGATTTAGAGAATTTGCTACTTATTCCAAAAGCACGACGTTATGTGTCTTTCTTGAAATCCCTCCTGGATTTCTGCATAAGCCAGGAAGGATTGCTGTCGTGTAATTTTTGGAATAAGGAAATGGTTTGCTTGAGTTTTTGTAAATAATTTGAATTTTGTATGTTTCGCGGTTTCGGGGAAGCCGAGAGAGCACGAGCAGTGAAGAAGAAGACTTGCGTACGCCTTCCAAGTCGTGGACGGTCGACATTTTGATTTCTGACGATTTTTAGTTGTAAAAATTTGATTTATTTGAGAATAAAAGACAAGTAAAGTTTGAAGGAGTGTTATTTCTTTTAGATTGAGAATTTAGAAGAGAAAATTTTGTGAATTATACTAAATGCAAGTGGAATTATTTCGGAAAAGGTATACAAGGTCGCTTGATAGTGGGCGATACTGAAAGATAACCGATTGAGCCAACCGGGTAAGAAGGTGATTTCTCCGCCCGAATTGGAATTTTACGAAGATTTGAAAATTCGATATTTAATATTTAAGGGTGGAAAATAACACTTCAATATACATCCTGATTGTTTCAATTCGGTTTGTTAATTTAAAAGAAACTCACGTAATATTATGCCCCTTAAAAACTTGTGAATCAAATTATGAAGCAATACAAATAAAATTATAGACCAAATTGTATAATTGTACCATCATTATAAACTATTAATTCTGTTTGAAACACAAATATTACTAATTATTGTCAAAAAGAGATAGGTAATTATGTATTATATGAAAATAGAAAAGCAATTACATATCCATTATTTATTATATTTTTATTACCTTAATTGGTTTATTTCTTTTTAAATTCACATAAAGAAATGAAAGCTAGTTTGAATAATTTCAAATATTTATAAACGTTTAGCTATATTAAGTAGTACTTGGTCAGGTAATATGTAGTTTTTCTGAATAAAATAGCGGAGTTTTCAAATTGGCAATGTTTTTCCAATTTCATATCTTGAACAAAACGTCATATTGGAAAAATATACCTAAAATTAAGAATTAAAAACTAATAAAACACACGTCTATTTTTCACAAACACTTTAATTTCTTACGACTGTATATAGTTTTACCCTAACAGGTTTATCATTATTTATTAAAACTGACACCCATTACCTACAATTCTACATATTTTTGTAACAAAGACCTGCAGCTTAATTATCTTGAAACGCTAGAAATTATAATAAAGTGAGGAAAAATCCACTAGTTAGCCTGCTAAATAACTAATTGAATTTGAACGTTATCCCTCCCATATCGAATTTTTGGGTGAAATTTCGTGTTGATCGTTAGAGCTTAAATGAGCTTCAATTCCCATTATTTTAGTTTAAATTTTCACTAAATTATTAGTAATCTGCTTTGGTGCTTGACTGCATCCAGCAGTTGAATAAGATATGGGTTAGTGTGAACTCCGCCAATTCGGCAGGTAGAAAAAAACAAAAAAGTGTGAACTACGCCAAAACCAAAAAGGTCGACAGTAATCTGAAATGTAATCCACGCCAATTTTGGGTGGAGTTAACATACGGGCTTAAGGGATTTATTTAGGGAGGGATTTATTAGTAAATTTATATTTAATTAAAAAAGTAATCGTTTGTAACAGTAACCTACCGACGCATCCCTGTTTTTACCAATAATTTTACTTTTAAAAATAACAAAAATTTATGTACTTATAATAGCGGTACCGTAAAAGGACCCTGCTTTTACGAAATCTAACCGCGAAATTTCTTTGTTATTATACTTTAACAATTGTGGCTCAATAACTTTTTCTTTGTTTTTGGAGTAACTGTTTTGTACTATTTAGAGCAACGTATGTTTTGTTCTGCTCTTGTTGAAGAGCATGTACGAATTGGTAGATATTCGGATGAGGAGAATTAAAATTGCGTTTAAAAGCTGCATTCCCAACACCAATCTAGGCTCTACCGTCATTAAAATTAATTCCTTTTAATGACGTTCTCTTAAAAAAAAAGTCGAAAACTAACACTAACCTAGACTCAACCGGGATCCACCTTTTAATCGGGAATCTCTTCTTAAATACAAGTCGATTCCCAACACCAATCTAGGCTCTACCGGTGTATCTACATTTTAATGACGTTCTCTTAAAAAAAAAGTCGAAAACTAACACTAATCTAGACTCAACCGGGATCCACCTTTTAATCGGGAATCTCTTCTTAAATACAAGTCGATTCCCAACACCAATCTAGGCTCTGCCGGTGTATCTACCTTTTAATGACGTTCTCTTTAAAAAAAGTCGAAAACTAACACTAACCTAGCCTCAACCGGGATCCACCTTTTAATCGGGTATCTCTTCTTAAATACAAGTCGATTCCCAACACCAATCTAGGCTCTGCCGGTGTATCTACCTTTTAATGACGTTCTCTTTAAAAAAACATTTACGAAAAATTCACGCATTTCTATTGGTATGATTAAGCCGTCCTTAAATTCCAATAACCATAATCTCCGGCTTATGATATAAATAGTTAACACATTGTTAAATGGCTGTTGGCGGAGTTCACATTTTGGATTACTGTTGACCTTTTTACATTTGGCGGAGTTCACAACACTTTTGGCGGAGTTTTACCATTACCCCAATAAGATATCTAGCTGAAATGTCCATTCTCTCTGCTGGGTTAAAGGACATCAAGGTGGCGAGGATACCACAAGGGCTGACACACTGGCGAGAATCTGTTCCAACGGTCCTCCCTGCGGAGGTCCCTAAAACTGCACACTTGCAGATGTGAACAAGAAACTGCATGCAACCAAGCAAGAGCAGTAATACGTACGCCATCATGGAAATACTATTTGAAGCTATCCAGAGTCAATCTTTGGACAATTGCAGGGATCTTTACTGGACACTGAAAATTAAATAAACATTCGCATGATGGGGTATGCAATGGTATGATCTGTGTTGGAGGATTTCTGGCCCGACATGACCAGAATCAGTAACACTCCGCCTGCCAAGATCCTATAGAGTTCATTCTACAGCTGGAATGGCTTGGGGAGTGACAGGATCGGGGTGAATCTGAAAGCCAGAGGTAATACAATATGGATCTGATTTAGAGGCCTAAGTGTGTGTATGTATATCTTACCCTCCACAACAAATCCAGAAGTAGCAAATTTATTCGTTTTGTTTCGGATTGTACCGTAAAATGGTCAATTACCATAATATTTTTTTAAAAACGAATACATATTTTTTGAAGATATTTTATTAATTTTTTACTTTCGTAATGAAAAATTTGGATACCCTTTTTTTGGTAGTTTAAAAGAACGTCCCGAATTTTCACTTTTAGGATTTGGTTATCTTGAATCTACCCACTACGGATCACTAAAATATTCATTAATTATTCAGGAAGCATACAATTTCTTCCTCTGTTCTTTTTAAGAATTACTAATATTTTGTTTGAATTCAAATACAACTCAAAATGTATTATCACCTGGTCCACTTAAATAAATGTGTTTTAACAATTATTTTATTTTATTATAAGATTATTATTTATCCTTTATTTCAAGATCTTTATCATTCATTTTTGGAATACGTCAATATTGTCGTATTATTTTTGATATGCGCACTGTAGCTTGGAGATTGCATCAAAAAAGGAGGCTATGAAGTAAAATTGTGCGTTAGTTATTACCAAGAAGAATTTACACAAGGTGCCATAGTTTTCTTTGTCATTGAAGAAAAAAGAATAGGTTGCTTTTAGCAGGAAGAAAATTTGTTCTTCCCCGAGATGTTGCAGAATTTACACTTTTACGGATAGTTTAATGATGTAGAATTGTAAAAGCAGTTTATTCCTTTTTGATCATAAAGTCGGCTATAAAGTAAATGAAAAAGATAAATATTGTCTAAACTGAATTTGTATAATGCGTGTGAATTTTGCGCGGAGAGAGAGATGGAGGAGGACTATTCCTGCGGATCTAGATTGATTTCTGGAACGTACGAGTTGATTTTACGTCCTGGAGTGTTAATTTGTAAAGTGCGACCTGGATTATTGGTTAAAAGGGCGATATTTTGATATCAGATGTCGAAATAACTTCCAAAATTTTTAGATTGTAAACTGGAAAAATCGTAACTAACCTAATTACTTAAATTTTTATTAGTTTTATCATTACTGGCTTTTATTCATACTATATTATTTATAATATTATTTCAAATTGGTTGTTTCAACTTGATTTCAAGTTTAAATTGTTTGTTATTAAATAACTTCGTATAACTTTATAAGTGAAACTTATACCTACATATTTATCGATAAATTGTAGTTATGCACTTACAACTGCAATAGAAGCAATTTGAATTCATTATTAATAAACCCTATTGGACAATAATTACATATATTTTGGTTTGAAACTTAGATACTTGATTTGTAGTCCAGTCAAAATAGACATTTCACTTTACAAAAATTCGCATCCAGCTGAAAATTGGCATAAACCTTAAATGCACTATTACAAACAAAATATCAAAAGTCCCCACCGATCCCACGTGTGCTAAAAAATTTATTCAAGGTCAACGGTCAACAATATCGGTTTTTTTACATTTTTCTCGTAAATGGTAAGTGTTATCGTAAAAATAGGTTAGACAAAAATTATAGATCATGAAATTCTCTACAAAAATTATTCTTATACTTTTTTTCGTACGAATCGTTATTCATCAGATATCACGATTCAAAAGTTGGGAAGTTTTATTAGACAGTGTCCTATATTGATTGAAAAAATGGTAATATTGGTAATAATTAAGTGATTTTCGAAATCGCGATATATCCGGAATAGCGATTCGTACGAAAATAAGTATAAGAATAATTTTTGTAGAGAATTTCATGATCTACAATTTTTGTCTAACCTATTTTTACGATAACACTTATCATTTACGAGCAAAATGCAAAAAATCGATATTGTTGACTTTTGACATTGAATAACTTTTTTAGCAGATATGGGATCGATGGGGACTTTTGATATTTTGTTTGTAATAGTGCATTTAAGGTTTATGCCAATTTTCAGCTGGATGCGAATTATTGCAAACTTTGCACTTTTTTTTGTCTATTTTGACTGGACTATTGTTTAACCAATAAACTAATAAATATAGAAGTATAGAAATACCTAGTACTTTTACTCTTGGAGTTTATAGACTCATACCAGTACTATTTCAGAAATATTACTCTAAGTATCTAAAATTAAATATTATTTTCTAAAATAATATTAATTAAATTAAATATTTACAATTTCTTATAAGGCAAAATAATACTATAAGAAAATGAATACTAAAACCACTTTGCTATATTCAGCTTTCATGCATTTACAAAAGATTGGAATTATATCTGCGAATAATTTGCAGAAATCAGTATTTCTGGTAATATGTTTCCTTAGTACTTTCTACATTATTTACGATGCAATTGTAATTGTGCAAGTTACTTACATGCAAAAGAATGCATTCGATTTTGTTGACAATGCGGAGCAATTTGGAGCATATACACAGGTATTATAGCAACATTTTGTAGATACATTTAATTTTTATTGTAGTTATGCCGAAGTTATACAAAAAACTTACCTAACAAGGGGAGAGCCAACTTTGGTCGTCACCACTACCATTACACGTGTGAATTATAATTAAAAGTTCATCATGTGAAAATTTAAAATGAACATTTAGCCAATTTGGAGAAAGACGGCTTTTCAAAGTATCGTTGTGGTCGAGGTTATCACTACGTTACAAAAAAAGGCAACTTTGATAAGTTCATTCATTACCGGGCCAAAGAAAACTACTAGAATCAATAAATGGTAATTACAACGTAGTGATAACGCTGGCCACCAGAAGGCGCAGAAAGCCATCTGGTAAATTAAGTTTCAAAACTAGGTGGTCCCCCTAGACATACGTTTCCTTTGTTTAGTGACGTTTTTCTCAACACCAGTACACCAGTGATAACTTTATGCTCTTGTTGTTACAGATATTGGGAAAAACAATTATTATGATTTATTACAGGAAAAAAATTTACCATTTGATCATGTTATCCAAATATTTTTGGAAGCATGATGAAGCAAATGTTAAGCAGCTCACAGCATATGTAACTATTTTGCAAAAAGTTATATCGATACTATTTCCAGTTACTGCTTTAGCTGCAGTAGCATCGACAATTTTAAAAACTAGATCATTACCACTTGGTAGCTGGCAAATTCAAAATCAGCATGGATTGTATTTAGTAATTATTACATCAATGGTAATTCCGTTACCCATCGGTGTCACCCTGATATCATTGTATGATAATCTCTATTTGGGATTTTGTTCTGAGATAGCAATTCAATTTAAAATTTTGTGTGGTCGTGTAAAGGAATTATCTGTAGAAGAAATTAATACAAATGATGACTTGATGGAATATTTCAATAAATTAAAATATCTTATTCAACATCACAATTTTCTTCTCAGGTGAAAAGCTTTTAAATTAATAAATTCAGTATGAATTTAACCGAAAGAATATTTTAGTTACCTCAAAGAAATCATGTAGAGTATAGGTAAATTCATAATTTTCATATTGTTAAGTAATTTAAGAAATGTACTTGTATTTACAATGTTAAAATAATTCACTACTACTTTGTCGCATTTTATGACTGTGTGAAAATGTAAGTTACAAAGATGCGTCATTCTGCAAAGTATTGCAATATATTAAATACAAGCGTCTACGAGATCCTACGGATCTCTTGACGCTTGGCCCTGGCGGGCGGCTGCCGCTGTCGCGGCGGGCCGCTTCGCGGCAGGCCGCTACGCGGCTAGAAACGAGTCGCCGCTTCGCGGCTCCATTTAGTATGTCGCTTAGAGAAAACCCCAGTCTCCTTACGGTTTAACAAGTCGCCGCTGCGCGGCTTCACTTGTACAATACGACAAAGTCATTTTGTTGGTGTATTTTGTACAAAACATTTTAATGTCAAAATAAATGTCATTTCTGCGATATATCACATGTTTAGAAAACAATTTATATAAAACTCTTTACATGAAACCCATAGCGCTGTCATGAAACATAGCTCGGTCTACGGTCTTTGCATTATTATGTAAATCGGCCTACGGCCTCGCATAGACATAGAGCTCGGCCTGCGGCTTTCGCATATCATTATATTTAAGCATAGCTTCGGCATCGCAAGAGCGAACAAGTTTAACTTATAAATAAGGGTGCTACAGATATTCGTGAAAATTTCCAATCAAAATCTTATTTGTTTTGGGCAAAGTGATGAGAACTGAAAAATGTCAATTTTATTCATAAAGGAAGAATTTTTCAAAAAAGTGTTTGACACTTTCCATTTATGGTGGAAGTATTTGACAGGAAAAAAATTTAATTTACCGTAATCTATCTATCGTTCGATTTGTAGACCCAAAAACCCCCCAGTCCGTGATTTTCATCAAATCGTTAGGGCCGTTTTCGAGAAACCCATTGCATACATATATACAAGAATTTCTCGTAACAACAAAATTTTGAATAGCTTCCTTAGGAGGCCACGATTTAGTAGGCCGTTACTTTAGTAGGCCGCGAAAAAGCCGCGATTTAGTAGGCTGCGATTTAGTAGGCCGCGATTTAGTAGGCCGTTACTTGTCGCGGCCTACTAAAGTAACAATTTAACAGATTTAGGAGGGTTTTTTTGAAAAAAATTTATTAGACGTTTTCGATTTGTATTTGCAAGGCCGAGGGATTCCGCGAATAAAAACAAAATATTTTTTTCCAAAATTTTAGTTCAATTTTTGGATAAAAAATAAAGTTTGTTCAAATATTCTGCAACTGCATTAAACTATTGATTACAACCTAGTAAAGCCTGGAAAAATAATGATAAAATTCTAAACCAAAAGTTGTCTTGAATTTCCGATGATTTGGTTTCGGAGCGATTTTTGATTTCAATTTTTGGATAAAAAATAAAGTTTGTTCAAATATCTGCAACTGCATTAAACTATTGATTACAACCTAGTAAAGCCTGGAAAAATAATGAAAAAATTCTAAACCAAAAGTTGTCTTGAATTTCCGTAATTTTGTTTCGGAGCGATTTTTGATTTCAATTTTTGGATAAAAAATAAAGTTTGTTCAAATATTCTGCAACTGCATTAAACTATTGACTACAACCTAGTAAAGCCTGGAAAAATAATGATAAAATTCTAAACCAAAAGTTGTCTTGAATTTCCGATGATTTGGTTTCGGAGCGATTTTTGATTTCAATTTTTGGATAAAAAATAAAGTTTGTTCAAATATTCTGCAACTGCATTAAACTATTGACTACAACCTAGTAAAGCCTGGAAAAATAATGAAAAAATTCTAAACCAAAAGTTGTCTTTAATTTCCGATGATTTGGTTTCGGAGCGATTTTTGATTTCAATTTTTGGATAAAAAATAAAGTTTGTTCAAATATTCTGCAACTGCATTAAACTATTGACTACAACCTAGTAAAGCCTGGAAAAATAATGAAAAAATTCTAAACCAAAAGTTGTCTTGAATTTCCGTAATTTGGTTTCGGAGCGATTTTTGATTTCAATTTTTGGATAAAAAATAAAGTTTGTTCAAATATTCTGCAACTGCAATTAAACTATTGACTACAACCTAGTAAAGCCTGGAAAAATAATGAAAAAATTCTAAACCAAAAGTTGTCTTTAATTTCCGATGATTTGGTTTCGGAGCGATTTTTGATTTCAATTTTTGGATAAAAAATAAAGTTTGTACAAATATTCTGCAACTGCATTAAACTATTGATTACAACCTAGTAAAGCCAGGAAAAATAATGAAAAAATTTTAAACCAAAAGTTGTCTTTAATTTCCGATTATTTGGTTTCGGAGCGATTTTTGATTTCAATTTTTGGATAAAAAATAAAGTTTGTTCAAATATTCTGCAACTGCATTAAACTATTGATTACAACCTAGTAAAGCCTGGAAAAATAATGAAAAAATTCTAAACCAAAAGTTGTCTTGAATTTCCGTAATTTGGTTTCGGAGCGATTTTTGATTTCAATTTTTGGATAAAAAATAAAGTTTGTTCAAATATCTGCAACTGCATTAAACTATTGATTACAACCTAGTAAAACCAGGAAAAATAATGAAAAAATTCTAAACTAAAAGTTGTCTTTAATTTCCGATGATTTGGTTTCGGAGCGATTTTTGATTTCAATTTTTGGATAAAAAATAAAGTTTGTTCAAATATTCTGCAACTGCATTAAACTATTGATTACAACCTAGTAAAGCCAGGAAAAATAATGAAAAAATTCTAAACCAAAAGTTGGCTTTAATTTCCGATAATTTGGTTTCGGAGCGATTTTTGATTTCAATTTTTGGATAAAAAATTAAGTTTGTTCAAATATTCTGCAACTGCATTAAACTATTGATTACAACCTAGTAAAGCCAGGAAAAATAATGAAAAAATTCTAAACCAAAAGTTGGCTTTAATTTCCGATGATTTGGTTTAGGAGCGATTTTTGATTTCCATTTTTGGATAAAAAATAAAGTTTGTTCAAATATTCTGCAACTGCATTAAACTATTGATTATAACCTAGTAAAACCAGGAAAAATAATGAAAAAATTCTAAACTAAAAGTTGTCTTTAATTTCCGATGATTTGGTTTCGGAGCGATTTTTGATTTCAATTTTTGGATAAAAAATAAAGTTTGTTCAAATATTCTGCAACTGCATTAAACTATTGATTACAACCTAGTAAAGCCAGGAAAAATAATAAAAAAATTCTAAACCAAAAGTTGTCTTTAATTTCCGATGATTTGGTTTAGGAGCGATTTTTGATTTCAATTTTTGGATAAAAAATAAAGTTTGTTCAAATATTCTGCAACTGCATTAAACTATTGATTACAACCTAGTAAAGCCAGGAAAAATAATGAAAAAATTCTAAACCAAAAGTTGTCTTTAATTTCCGATGATTTGGTTTAGGAGCGATTTTTGATTTCAATTTTTGGATAAAAAATAAAGTTTGTTCAAATATTCTGCAACTGCATTAAACTATTGATTACAACCTAGTAAAGCCAGGAAAAATAATGAAAAACTTCTAAACCAAAAGTTGTCTTTAATTTCCGATGATTTGGTTTCTGAGCGATTTTTGATTTCAATTTTTGGATAAAAAATAAAGTTTGTTCAAATTTTGTTCAAAAAAAAAAAAACCTAGCAAAGCCAGGAAAAATAATGAAAAAATTAAAAGAAAAAATAGAGAAAGCCATTGCATACATATTATATAGTACAAGAATTGCTCATTTAATGTTATAGGATATTATAGGAATATGCGATTTAACCGAATCCAGGATAATATTTAACGATTTCAAAAAATTATGTTTTTTTACATTCAAAGTTCGACAAAAACGCGACATTATCGCAAAGGAGGGTTTTTTTGAAAAAAATTCTATTAGACGTTTTCGATTTGTATTTGCAAGGCCGAGGGTTTCCGCCAATACAAACAAAATATTTTTTTTCCAAAATTTTAGTTTTTGAAGATTTTTTTTAAAGAAGGGGACTCTTTTAAAATTATTGTAAAACTTTAAACTGCATTTTACGCCTTTCCCGATGTAGATGGGAAAGTCGATCATAAAAGAGTTTCTATAGATCGCGGCGAGACGCATCCGATCCAACTGGAAGATTAAAGTTTGGCCGGTAAATAAGGGCGCTACGGGGTCAATGCTTTTGACAATTTTCCGCTAAACGATCGCGACGCATTAAAGCGGAAAGAAAATTTTGAAAAGCAAAAGTAGATTCGTATAGAGTTTTTAACGCTTTTCAATATCGTATATATACAAATTTTTCCTAACCGGCCAAATAAGGTCACAATTTATAAAAACAGATGTTCATGGAAATTTCAAATGAAAATTCCATTTGTTTATGGGCAAAATGATGAGGATCGAAAAATGTCAAATTTATACATAAGGATGGGTTTTTCGAAAAAATGTTATTCCACATTTTCGATTTATATACGTGAGTGGAAGCATTTGACCGGAAAATAATTTAATTTGCCGTGATTTAACACTTTTGGAAAAAGTCTTTTGCATATTATATCTTCTAATATGCGGACGTCGAAATCGTTGTCTGTTCGGTTTAAATTTATAATTATGTGATTTAACCGAATCCAGGATAATATTTAACGATTTCAAAAAGTTATGTTTTTTTAGATTCAAAGTTCGACAAAAACGCGACATTTATCGCGTAGGAGGCTTTTTTTGAAAAAATTCTATTCGACGTTTTCGACTTGTATTTGCAAAGCCGAGGGATGCCGCGAATTAAAACAAAATATTTTTTAAACGACGAAAATTAGGAGGTTCTCAATATTGTTTTTAATTATGTATAATCACGCATAACGGCATACTGTTTACACGGTAGTCAGCTTTTGATGATTCTTTTTTATTTGATAGAGTATAATTATCTCGAAGTTGGTCCCATTAAAATTTTAAAAAGCTTCCACCCCTAAGGGTAGAAAAATAGAGTTAAGTGCGCATTTTGATGCAAAAACATGGAAGCTCAAATACCTCATCGCTAAAATTAGTTATCGTTTATTAATATGACTTTTATAAATTATTTGAATTCTGTAGTGTTGAAAATCTCGCAGTACCTTAACGGGGGTACACATTTTTTGGGGCCGTCCATTAATTACGTACAGGTGTTAGGGGGGAGGTATCGGAAATCTTACGGACCGTTACGTTGGGGGTCCGACGTATTCCTTACGTAAGTTTCTGAAAATGTTTCTGAAAATATTTTTGTAAATTAAATTTAATATAATTCATTTTTACAACACAAGTGGAGAGAGGGGGGGGTCAAATTAATTTAATTTTAAAATAGTCCTTACGTGTAAGATATTGGGGGGATGTTTGCCACAATCTTACGTACTCATACGATCTTACGTGGGCGAGGAAGTGGTTTAAAATTAATAAAAATCGTCCTTACGTAATACAAAATAAGTGGCAATATGTTCCAGAATAATTCGTTGTTAATGATTTGGGGGACAGGTTTTAAAAAAATGGATAAGCTACCACTGTGATTCATTAAAGAGGTGTGAAAATTAATGCTTCTTATTATTCTTAAATTATTAAATTTAAAATTTTTGAAAAGAGTCTTTCTTCTTTTACCACATCACCGCCACTGGGTGTGAGCTTAAATGAAATTTGTTTAGTACGTCTCTGTTTGAACTTTTGCGGCTGCGTTCACGATATCTTTTGAAATATTTATTGCAAGCTTCCTGTGCTTCTTCGCTTAACTGACCTATAGGCAGCAAGGCAGATTTAATTATTTTACAACCATATGAATTAGAAATTTGTGTATGGTGGTAGGTGGCATACAGTACCGTGAGTATTTTTCGAAGAAGTACCGGACAAGTTATTAAGTTATTATTTCTGACCATGTTTCTGACCTATCCCAAGTAACATTTTTCCCTGGTGATATTTAAATTTCTCTGCTAAGGCGCTGGCAAATATCTACCAGGGGGTTATAACAGAGTTTCTTTTGACACAATTCTTAGAGATACCTCTGGCAGGTATTTATAACGGATTATTTGCAAAGCCCTGAAAAATAACTCTGGTAGAGTAGAGCTCTGCCAGGGTCCCTGTTACAGGTAATTTGCATAGCACTGCAAAAACTCTGAAGCGGGTGTAGTATGGCAGATTTTCCTTTACCACTAGATTTATGGTAATATGGATTTGCCAGGTTAGATTGCGGTTAATCGTGGAACTCGTTGTGCAAACTGAAATTCACTTATGTGCAAATACTTCAACTCACTTTATACATTAGACCACGTCAATGTGGGAAGCTCGACCGGTGGATCTCTCTTTTTAACGATCCCCTTATTAATAAAAAAATTCGTTTTCTAACAATAAAATCTAAGGCCAACAATATCTATGGATTATTTAAAAAGTACTTGTTATTGCAAATTGATATTTACAACTGTGGGATTTTTTAATTATATGCCAATAATAAGTGGCGTTATGTTGATGTAAGCAACTTAAAAGAGGGGTTGTGCACTAACAGAGAAGGAAGCGGTCATTCTCGAAGTGTCGTGCAGCGCGGAAAATCGAGTTAGGTAGAAGAACGAGGAATAAGGGTTCACCATTGTAACGATGATATGGTACAATCTTTTAACGATTAATTAATATAATATACGACGATTTGGTATTATATTGACTGGTGTAACGAGGTTTGGATCCAAACTGTAAAGACTCAACGATTTGAACGATTTACTGTGTTTATTGTGTATATTATATTGTGTAAATAAATATTGATTATCACTATCAGAGTTGATCATTTTAATTCCATCTAAACAATCCACACAACAGCTAATAATTTATTAATTATTTAAATATCCCTGATTATTATTTAAAAAGTACCCGACGACGTTGCAAATTTATATTTACAACAACTATAATAATTTATTGAGAACGGAGAAATTCGATTGATGTGCAATTTGATTTAGTACCAATTACTGCACTCGCATTTTTTTACTTTAGCCGCACCCTGTATGACGCTTTAATTTCAAAATCTGACAGCTAGATAACCTAAAATTTGAATGTTTGCAGTGTTACCAACTTTAAATTCGAATGAATTCGACTAATCTAAAAGTCGGTTTACATTATATGGTTTTTATATGTTTTTTTATTAGATTTTCTTAAAATTTTAGCATTTTTATAATAATTGAAAAAACATTAAATTACTGTTTCCAATATAAAATGATACACATTTATTTGTAACACATTTATTCTAACGTATTTCTAATAACGCTATGGATGCGAAAAAAAATTCTTTTGGTAATTCTGCAAAATACGACTCCACAGCGTTTCCCAAGGCGCTCTTAGGTGTTTTTTTTTTAGTTTTGAAAAGAGATAATGGTCACAGCGGGCGAGGTTGGGACTTTAAGGTGGATGCTATAGTGCCTTAAAGCCGCTTGCATTGATTACTTCCCGAGAACACTTCCCTGAGGGGCCCCCCGAGTCAACGGCTAACAGTGGTGAAATTTCATCCTGGAATTTCACAAAGAAGTTTCTATTGGTAAGGTGGGACCTGAGTGCCTGGTAGTAGGTGTGTGGCAGATATGTCTTAATCTTGTACAATAGGCCAGCTTGCCACACTTTATCAAAGGCTTGGGTTATATCGAGGAATGTTGCTGAGCAATATCTCTTGGTCTCCAGATCTAGCCTAATTTTAGTAGCTATTCTATGTATTTGCTCTATCGCAGAGTGCTGTTGTCGGAATCCAAACTGGTATTTGGGAATTATATTTCTTTCTTCAATTAATGGCTGTAATCTGCTCAGAAACAATTTTTCAAATATTTTTGATAATTCAGGTAATAGACTGATAGGGCTATATTATTAGATAATTTCCGTTGGTGGTATTCCAGGTTTAGCGATTAAAATTATTTGTGTAACCTTCCACTGTGCAGGAAAGCATCCCAGTTTCATGATGGAGTTGTAGTTCATAGTAATAATTCTAATTGCTTTTTTTGGTAATTCTCTAAGGATATTTGCTGTTATCAAATCAAAACCTGGAGATTTTTTTAATTTTAGATCGTGCTTGATGAGTGTAAAAGCTTCACTCATCGTGATCTTCTCTACTGGTAAATCCATTTGAAATGGGGCTTCGAGAAATTCAGTAATATTACAATCTTCATAAAGATCTTCAGTTGGAAATGGTTTAAACACATTCGCTTGATGGTTAGCAAAAGTGGTTGCATTGTTTCTTTGTCGCTTCATGCCCATTCATGGTGGGGGTCTTGATAGGTGGAATTGTTTGCTGGGGTTCCGCAATTCTTTTGGTTGCCTTCCATAGCAAATAATCAGTTGCGTTTGTCGCTCTCAATCCACAGAGGTAGCTTTGAATTTCTTCGTTTTTCTGTGGTCACTTGGGAGTTTTCTTTAGCTCTTTAAAGGCATTATTGTAGTTTGTTCTATCCTGAATTATCGCAAAATTAGAATTTAAAGAGAAAGGAGAAATTCCATTTCATGTTTACGGCTTATAATAGCAAAGCGGAAGCAGTTTGTATATCAATGTCGCAAAACATAGGTCGACCTTCAGCCTTTGCATTAAGATATAGCGCGGCCTGCTTCCTTCGCACATTTCTGTGGACACTTTTACCTCGGCCTAAGGCCTTTTTAGGTGGTCGATTTATATAATATCATTGTCACAGAACATAGCTCGGCATAGGGCCTTCGCACATCTTTGTGGCCGCGCTTAGCTCGGGATACGGCCTTCGCATTAGAACGTAGCTCGGTCTGCGGCATCGCATCTGGACATAGCTCGGCATACGGCCTCGTGTTAAAGTAAAGCTCGGCCTTCGGCCTCGCAGAAACGAACCAAAGTAGTACATTTACATGCGAAATGCGAAAAAAAATAAAGGTATTGATTTCAACCTAGTGAAGCCAGGAAAAATAATGAAAAAATTCGAAACCAAAGGTTGTCTTTCATTTCCGACGATTTGGTTTCGGGGCGATTTTTGATTTAGATTTTTGAATAAAAAATAAAGTTTGTTTAAATATTCTGCAACTGCACAAAACAATTGATTACAACATAGTAAAGCCAGGAAAAATAATGAAAAATTCTAAACCGAATGTTGTCTTTAATTTCCGATGATTTGGTTTCAGAGCGATTTTTGATTTAAATTTTTGGATACCAAATAAAGTTTGTTAAATTTTGAAAAGAGATAATGGTCACAGGGGCGAGGTCGGGACTGTAAGGTGGATTCTGTAATGCCTTAAAGCCGCTTTCATTGATTACTCGCGGAGGACATTTCCCCGAGGGACCCCCGAGTCAACGGGTAACAGAGGTGGAATTTCATCCTGGAATTTCACAAAGAAGTGTCTATTGGTAAGGTAGGACCTGAGTGCCTGGTAGTAGGTGCGTGGCAGATATGTTTTAATCTTGTACAATAGGCCAGGATGCCACACTTTATCAAAGACTTGGGTTATATCGAGGAATGCTGCTGAGCAATATCTCTTGGTCTGCAGATCATGCCTAATTTTAGTAGCTATTCTATGCATTTGCTCTATCGTAGAGTGCTGTTGGCGGAATCCAAACCGGTATTTGGGATTTATATTTCTTTCTTCAATTAATGGCTGTAATCTGCTCAGAAATAATTTTTCAAATATTTTTGATAATTCAGGTAATAGACTGATACGGCTACATTATGAGGTAATTTTCGTTGGTGGTTTTCCAGGTTTAGGGATTAAAATTATTTGTGCAACCTTCCACTGGCACTGTGCAGGAAAGTATCCCAGTTTCATGTTGGAATTGTAGATGATAGTAATAATTCTTATTGCTTTTTCTGGTAATTCTTTAAGGATATTTGCTGTAATCAAACCAAAACCTGGAGATTTTTTAAATTTTAGTTCGTGCTTGATGAGTGTAGAAACTTCACTCTTCCTGATCTTCTTTATTGATAAATCCGTTTGAAATAGTGCTTCGAGAAACTCAGTTTCATGCCCATTAATGGTTGGGGGTCTTGATAGGTGGAATTTATTGTTTGCTGGGGTCCCGCAATTCTTTTGGTTGCCTTCCATAGCGAATAATCAGTTGGGTTTGTTGCTCTCAATCCACAGAGGTAGCTTTGAATTTCTTCGTTTTTCTGTGGTCACTTGGGTGTTTTTTTTAGCTTTTTAAAGGCATTACTGTAGTTTGTTCTATCCTTAATCATCGCAAAATTAGAATTTAAAGAGAAAGGAGAACTTGTTTGCAAAAATTCCATTTCACGTTTTCGGCTTATAATACAATTTTTAATTTTTATTGAAATTTTAAAATTAAAAATTGCGCGCGAATCAAATCATCTAAATATTTAGCGCAATTCTTCGCTGAAAATTTTTTGGTTATTTTTCCTGTGTTAACTTGACCGTAATCAGTATTCTCAAGCAGTTTCAGAATATTCAAACAACATTTTTTAATTTTTATTGAAATTTTAAAATTAAAAATCGCGCGCGAATCAAATCATCAAAATATTTAGCGCAATTCTTCGCTTAGAATTTTTTGGTTATTTTTCCTGTGTTAACTTGACCGTAATCATTATTCTCAAGCAGTTTCAGAATATTCAAACAAAATTTTTTAATTTTTATCGAAATTTTAAAATTAAAAATCGCGCGCGAATCAAATCATCTAAATATTTAGCGCAATTCTTCGCTTAGAATTTTTTTATTATTTTTCCTGCCGTAACCTGACCGTAATCAGTATTGTCAAGCAGTTTCAGAATATTCATACAACATTCAATTTTTATCGAAATTTTAAAATTAAATTTAAATACTTAAGGAGACCTTTTTCGAAAAAATTCCATTTCACGTTTTCGACTTGTATCGGCGAGGCGGAGGCGCTGGGCGAAAAAAAACGGAAATTTTTTTTTTCGCAATTTTCAAAGGGCCAAGTTTAAATGGTCAAGGAGACTTTTTTCGAAGAAATTCCATTTCACGTTTTCCACTTGTATCGGCGAGGCGGAGGCGCTGGGCGAAAAAAAACGAAAATTTTTTTTTTCGAAATTTTCAAAGGTTAGCCTTCAAAACTTTTTTTGAAAATTTAAATTGCATTTACCGCCTCTCCCGATGGAGATACGAAAGTCGACCAGGAGAGAGATTCTGTAGAGCTCGGGCAGTCGCATCCGTTCCAACTTCAAGATCGATCTTCGGCCGGTAACTAAGGGCGCTACGGGCGGTCAAAGTTTTTTCTCGATTTTCCGCTAAACGATCGCGCCACGTCGAAGCGGAGAAAAAATTTTAAAAACCAAAAGCAGATTCGAATGGAGCATTTAACGGCGCTCGATATCGCGTATATGCAAATTTTTCGTAACCCGCCAAATAAGGTCACAATTTACAAAGGCAGATGGTCGGGGAATTTTCCGAATAAAATGCTCGCTCTTTTTGGGAAAAATCGTGTCGAAATTAAAATGCCAATTTTAAAGGTCCAGGAAGAAATTTTCGAAAAAATGTCGTTTCGCATTTTCGATTTATATGCACGAGGCGGAGGTATTTCGGTAAAAAAAATTTGAAATTACCGAAATTTAACACAATCGAAAAGAGTTTTTCGTCTTTTACCGCGTCAAATGTGCGGCGTATCCGTCGATCGTCCATTGAGTTTCTGTTTATAATCGCGCGATTTAACCGAACCCGCCATAAAATGTAAAGATTTTGAAAATTTTTTTCAAAATTTCCAACTTTTGAGCGAAATTTGGACAAAAAAGCGAAATTTTTAAAATCGATCGACTTTGACCTATCGGTGCGCCGCCCCACGACATTTTCCGGCTGCGCCGTTTCTTCTAAGCTCTAGTACATCTAAGTGGGCGTCGAACGGCACCGGTCCGGTAGCTAACGTTTTCTCGGTACGGCCGCTACGCCGTTGCCGCGCCGGGAAGGTTTTTCCGCCTCAGCCGCCGCCTCCGACCTCGCACCTGGAATTTTTCGCCGGATTCGGATAACCTCCGTCGGAGCCGACATTTCGACACCCCTACCGAAAATTTTCGCACTTCGCCGCCCGTTTCCCAAGTACTTTTACAACAATTTTTCGAAAAAAGTTCTTCGACTTTGCGGCTTCGCCACGGAGGCCCCGGACGTCTCCCGGGATGGAGCTTGCGTGATGACACGATGGGAATACCTCCCGCGTCGATCGCCGCCCCTCCCGTCGCCATCGGTTGGGCGGATTCTTCTGGCCGACTGTTTTAGGAAACGCTTATCTCTGCAAATTTTCAATTTTTATTGCTTCGGAGGCGGAAAACTCTTTCGTTCGCCGTCGCCGCCCCGCAAGACTTTAGTCGATTTTTCCGGCACGGTCGGACGTAACTTTTAACGGCCTACATTTTGACATGCCGCCGCGTCGTTTTCGATACCCGCCTCCATGTGTCTCGACGACATTTCCAACAAATTATGTCGAAAAACTACCTCCACTTTGAAAAATCGCCACGTCGCCGCCAGAGTAGCGGCGGCGACGCCGCCGTGTTTGTGCACAATGGGAACACTAGGGGCGTCGACGGAGACGCGTCCGGAAAAAATCCGTCCGGCGGTTTCGGATATCTCGCAAGGACAAGGTTTTTTTCAAGAAATTTCCACTCCCCCGCCTCTCGCCGCCTGCGGCGGCGCGAGGCGCCATTTTTTTTTGCACTACGGGGAGCGGCCCTTCGGGCCGCTCGTAAAGAGACCTCTAGAAAAAAATTCGCGCGGGCGGCTCGCTGACGCGAGCCGCTTTCACCTCTAAAAACGTCCCCGACCGGTATTCTTTTATGTATAATGACAAGCGTCTACGAGATCCTACGGATCTCTTGACGCTTGGCCCTGGCGGGCGGCTGCCGCTATCGCGGCGGGCCGCTTCGCGGCAGGCCGCTACGCGGCTAGAAACGAGTCGCCGCTTCGCGGCTCCATTTAGTATGTCGCTTAGAAAAAACCCCACTCTCCTTACGGTTTAACAAGTCGCCGCTGCGCGGCTTCACTTGTACAATACGACAAAGTCATTTTGTTGGTGTATTTTGTACAAAACATTTTAATGTCAAAATAAATGTCATTTCTGCGATATATCACATGTTTACAAAACAATTTATATAAAACTCTTTCCATGAAACCCATAGCGCTGGCGCTGTCATGAAACATAGCTCGGCCTACGGTCTTTGCATTAATTTGTAAATCGGCCTACGGCCTCGCATAGACATACAGCTCGGCCTGCGGCTTTCGCATATCATTATATTTAAGCATAGCTTCGGCATCGCAAGAGCGAACAAGTTTAACCTATAAATAAGGGTGCTACAGATATTCGTGAAAATTTCCAATCAAAATCTTATTTGTTTTGGGCAAAGTGATGAGAACTGAAAAATGTCAATTTTATTCATAAAGGAAGATTTTTTTCAAAAAAGTGTTTGACACTTTCCATTTATATACGCGAGGTGGAAGTATGTGACAGGAAAAAAATTTAATTTACCCTAATCTATCTATCGTTCGATTTGTAGACCCAAAAACCCCCCAGTCCGTGATTTTCATCGAAATCGTTAGGGCCGTTTTCGAGAAACCCATTGCATACATGTATACAAGAATTTCTCGTAACAACAAAATTTTGAATAGCTTCCTAAGAGGCCCCGATTTAGTAGGCCGTTACTTTAGTAGGCCGCGAAAAAGCCGCGATTTAGTAGGCTGCGATTTAGTAGGCCGCGATTTAGGAGGGTTTTTTTGAAAAAAATTTATTAGACGTTTTCGATTTGTATTTGCAAGGCCGAGGGATTCCGCGAATAAAAACAAAATATTTTTTTCCAAAATTTTAGTTTTTCAAGATTTTTTTTAAAGAAGGGGGGACCATTCCTAGTTTATTTCTTAAATTTAAATCGCATTTTACGCCTTTCCCGATGGAGATACAGAAGTCCACAAGAGAAGAGTTTCTATGGAGCTTTTCGAGACGCATTTGATCCAACTGGAAGATTAAACATCGGCCGGTAAATAAGGGCGCTAAGGGCGGTCAAAGGTTATTGACAATTTTCCGCTAAACGATCGCCCCACGATAAAGCGGAGAAAAAATTTGAAAAATCAAAAGCAGAATCGTATAGAGCTTTTAACGCTTTTCAATATCGTATATATACAAATTTTTCCTAACCGGCCAAATAAGGTCACAACTTATAAAAACAGAAATTCATGGAAATTTCCAATCAATCTTGTTTTGGGCAAAATGATGACAACGGAAAAATGTCAATTTTATACATAAAGGAAGAATTCTTCGAAAAAATGTTGTTTGACATTTTCGATTTATATACGCGAGGTGGAAGTATTTGACAGAAAAAAAATTTAATTTACCGTAATCTAACACTTTTGAAAAATGTCTTTTGTATATTACCACATCTAATAATCCGGACGTCGAAATCGTCGTCTGATCGGTTTTAATTTATAATTATGAGATTTAACCGAATCCAGGATAATATTTAATGATTTCGAAAAATTATAATTTTTTTATTTAATTCAGTTTGTCAAATAAGCGAATTTATAGCGAAAGGAGTTTTTTTTTGAAAAAATTCTATTCGACTTTTTCGGTTTATATTTGCAATGCCGAGGGATTCCGCCAATAAAAACAAAATATTTTTTTCCAAAATTTTAGTTTTTGTAGATTTTTTTTAAAGAAGGGGGGACTCTTTGAAAATTAGTTTTAAAATTTAAATTGCATTTTACGCCTTTCCCGATGGAGATACGAAAGTCGACCATAAAAGAGTTTCTATAGATCGCGGCGAGGCGCATCCGATCCAACTGGAAAATTAAACATCAGGCGGTAAATAAGGGTGCTACTGGCGGTAAAAACTTTTGACAATTTTCCGCTAAACGATCGCGCAACGACTAAGCGGAAAGAAAATTTGGAAAACCAAAAGTAGATTCGTATAGAGTTTTCAACGCTTTTCAATATAATTTTTCTTGAATTGCCAAATAAGGTCACTACAACTCATAAAAACAGATATTCGTGGAAATTTCCAATCAAAATCCTATTTGTTTTGGGCAAAATGATGAGAACTGAAAATTGTCAATTTTATACATAAAGAAAGATTTTTCGAAAAAGTGTTGTTGACATTTTCGATTTATATATGCGAGGTGGAAGTATTTAACACTTTTGAAAAATGTCTTTTGCATATTACCACATCTAATATATACGGACGTCGAAATCGTCGTCTGATCGGTTTTAATTTATAATTATGAGATTTAACCGAATCCAGGATAATATTTAACTTTAACATCAAAAGTTCGACAAAAACGCGACATTAGGTGATATGAATAAAAGTAAGCGTGAAATATATACTCAAAATTTTGGTTTTGATTTTGATGATTTGGTTTCGGAGTTGTTTTTGATTTAAATTTTTGGATAAAACATAAAGTTTGTTCAAATATTCTGCAACTGCATAAAACTATTCATTACAACTTAGTAAACCCAGCAAAAATAATGAAAAAATTCTAAACCAAAAGTTGTCTTTAATTTCCGATGATTTGGTTTCAGAGCGATTTTTGATTTAAATTTTTGGATAAAAAATAAACTTTGTTCAAATATTCTGCAACTTCATAAAACTATTGATTACAACATAGTAAAGCCAGCAAAAATAATGAAAAAATTCTAAACCAAAAGTTGTCTTTAATTTCCGATGATTTGGTTTCGGAGCGATTTTTGATTTACATTTTTGGATAAAAAATAAAGTTTGTTCAAATATTCTGCAACTGCACAAAACTATTGCTTACAACCTAGTAAAGCCAGGAAAAATAATGAAAAAATTCTAAACGAAAGGTAGTCTTTAGTTTCCAACGATTTGTTTTCGGAGCGATTTTTGATTTAAAGGGTCTGACCGGTTAAGCATGTTAAAAATGCCTTTTTTTAATTTGATGGTGGGAATTTTTTACAAAGTATGTTATGTAAAAAGACAGTGTTGTGCAAAATTTCAGCTTTCTAATTAATTTCCTGTGGACTTTAGAGGGAAAAAACCACTTTTTCACATTTCTTCATTTTTTTGGTACTAAAAGATATCTGAAAAATTTCAAAAAATTCACAAAAATCAAAAATCATATAAGAAATATGAAGACAATTTTTTGGAATTCCTTCACTATTAAATTCCACGAAATAAGAATTGATAAAGTTTTAAAAAAATTATTTGACCATGTTAGAATTTTCGTACTATTATAAAAAAAAATTGACATAATTCTGCTTTAAAATACCTACAATTTAAAAAAAAAATCATCTCGAAATTCCGCCGACAACACCATCAAAAATGCAAAATTCAATTCAAAGTTGTGGCGTCACACTAACGGAGTCGATTACACTGCCAGCTATCAGAATTCTATAATTTATCGCTGTCAGCGTCAAGTAGTGAAACGCGACAAATAGTGAAACGTACGTAAGATTTCAGTAATTTTAAGACTTTTCATGTACTTATTAATGACTTTAACGATTGATTTTGTTTATTATAATTTTATTATGTTGTAATAGAGTACTTTTTAGTTTGAAATGTTTATTATTTTTAAGCATTTAAACAAATTTTTCCTAACCGGCCAAATAAGGTCACAACTTATAAAAACAGAAATTCATGGAAATTTCCAATCAAAATCTTACTTGTTTTGGGCAAAATGATGAGAACCGAAAAATGTCAATTTTATACATAAAGGAAGAATTCTTCGACAAAATGTTGTTTGACATTTTCGATTTATATTACCACATCTAATAATCCGGACGTCGAAATCGTCGTCCAATCGGTTTTAATTTATAATTATGAGATTTAGCCGAATAGAGGATAATATTTAATGATTTCCAAAAATTAGGTTTTTTTTATTCAAACTTCGACAAAAAACCGAATTTATTGTGAACGGTTTTTTAAAAAAAAATCTATTAGACGTTTTCGATTTGTATTTGCAAGGCCGAGGGATTCCGCCAATAAACACAAAATATTTTTTCCAAAATTTTAATTTTTGAAGATTTTTTTTAAAGAAGGGGGGACTCTTTGAAAATTATTGTAAAACTTTAAACTGTATTTTACGTCTTTTCCGATGGAGATACGAAAGTTTACCATAAAAGAGTTTCTATAGATCGTGGCAAAACGCATCCGATCCAACAGCAAAATTAAAGATCGGCCGGTAAATATGGTCGCTACTGGCGGTCAAAACTTTTTCGTAAGTTTCCCCTAAACGTTCGTGCAACGACAAAGCGGAGCCAAAAAACCAAAAGCAGATTCGTATAGAGTTTTTATCGGTTTTCGATATTGCATATATGCCAATTTTTCCTAACCGGCCAAATAACGTCACAATTTATAAAAACAGATATTCATCGAAATTTCAAATGAAAATCCCACTTGTTTATGGCCAAATGATAAGGACCGAAAAATGTCAAATAAGGATGAGTTTTTCGAAAAAATGTTATTCCACATTTTCGATTTATATACGCGAGAGGAAGCATTTGACAGAGGAAAAATTTAATTTATCGTGATTTAACATTTTTGGAAAAAGTCTTTTGCATATTACGGCAACTAATATGCGGACGTCGAAATCGTCGTCTGATCAGTTTTAATTTATAATTATGAGATTTAACCGAATCCAGGATAATATTTAATGATTTCGAAAAATTATGCTTTTTTTATTTAATTCAGTTTGTCAAATAAGCGAATTTATAGCGAAAGAAGGGTTTTTTTGAAAAAATTCTATTCGACCTTTTCGGTTTATATTTGCAACGCCGAGGGATTCCGCCAATAAAAACAAAATATTTTTTTCCAAAATTTTAGTTTTTGTAGATTTTTTTTAAAGAAGGGGGGACTCTTTGAAAATTAGTTTTAAAATTTAAATTGCATTTTACGCCTTTCCCGATGGAGATACGAAAGTCGACCATAAAAGAGTTTCTATAGATCGTGGCAAAACGCATCCGATCCAACTGGAAAATCATCGGCCGGCAAATAAGGGCGTTACGGGCGGTCAAAGTTTTTGACAATTTTCCGCTAAACGATCGCACCACGACAAAGCGGAAAGAAAATTTGGAAAACAAAAAGTAGATTCGTATATAGTTTTTAACGCTTTTCAATATCGTTTATATACAAATTTTTCCTAACCGGCCAAATATGGTCACTATTTATAAAAATAGATATTCGTGGAAATTTTCAATCAAAATCCTATTAGTTTCTGGGCAAAATGATAAGGACCGAAAAATGTCTATTTTATACATAAAGGATGAGTTTTTCGAAAAAATGTTAAATTATTAAATTTAAAATTTTTGAAACGAGTTTTCGCGGATCATAAAAGAGTTTCTATAGATCGCGGCGAAACAAGATGACATCAATAATTCGCGCAATGCTAATTGGTTTAATTCTAAACCAAAAGTTAATTTCCGATGATTCGGTTTCGGAGCGATTTTTGATTTCAATTTTTGGATAAAAAATAAAGTTTGTTCAAATATTTTGCAACTGCATTAAACTATTGATTACAACCTAGTAAAGCCAGGAAATATAATGAAAAAATTCTAAACCAAAAGTTGTCTTAATTTCCGATGATTTGGTTTCGAAGCGATTTTTGATTTAAATTTTTGGATAAAAAATAAAGTTTGCTCAAATATTCTGCAACTGCATTAAACTATTGATTACAACCTAGTAAAGCCAGAAAAAATAATGAAAAAATTCTAAACCAAAAGTTGTCTTTAATTTCCGATGATTTGGTTTCGGAGCGATTTTTGATTTCAATTTTTGGATAAAAAATAAAGTTTGTTCAAATATTCTGCAACTGCATTAAGCTATTGATTACAACCTAGTAAAGCCAGGAAAAATAATGAAAAAATTCTAAACCAATAGTTGGCTTTAATTTCCGATGATTTGGTTTCGGAGCGATTTTTGATTTCAATTTTTGGATAAAAAATAAAGTTTGTTCAAATATTCTGCAAGTGCATTAAACTATTGATTACAACCTAGTAAAACCAGGTAAAATAATGAAAAAATTCTAAACCAAGAGTTGTGTTTAATTTCCGATGATTTGGTTTCGGAGCGATTTTTCATTTTAAATTTTTGGATAAAAAATAAAATTTGTTCAAATAATCTCCAATAGCATAATACTATTGATTACAACCTAGTAAAGCCAGGAAAAATAATGAAAAAATTCTAAACCAAAAGTTGTCTTTAATTTCCGATGATTTGTTTTCGGAGCGATTTTTGATTTCAATTTTTGGATAAAAAATAAAGTTTGTTCAAATATTCTGCAAGTGCATTAAACTATTGATTACAACCTAGTAAAACCAGGTAAAATAATGAAAAAATTCTAAACCAAAAGTTGTCTTTAATTTCCGATAATTTCGTTTCGGAGCGATTTTTGATTTCTATTTTTGGATAAAAAATAAAGTTTGTTCAAATATTCTGCAACTGCATTAAACTATTGATTAGAACCTAGTAAAGCCAGGAAAAATAATAAAAAAATTCTAAACCAATAGTTGTCTTTAATTTCCGATGATTTGGTTTCATTTAAATGAATAGTTCATTTAAACCTTACTTTGAACTATTTTATAGGGAGTTTAATGCGTTTACTCTAATAAGTTGGCAATTTAACCTAAAACAATTCGAAATGCAAGCAAAAATAAAGTTGGATTATGGTTAAAGTGGTTTAAGTTTTTAACACTGTTTTAAGATTTTTATGAATACGGCTGAATATCTGTATCACTACCTCGAGTTATTGTTATTTAATATCTATAAATTTAACAAAAACTTAACTGAATGTTAAAATGTTAGGATTTTAACTATAAGCAAAGAACACAATACGAGAATAATTTCTCTTTAAAAAAAAAAAAAAAGAAATTATTCTCGCATTGTGTTCTTTGCTTATAGTTAAAATTTCTTTTTTTTTTTTTTTAAAGAGAAATTATTCTCGTATTGTGTTCTTTGCTTATAGTTAAAATCCTAATACTTTAACATTCAGTTAAGATTTTGTTAAATTTATATTTTACAAACACATACTAATATCACACCTATATTTTTGAAATTTCTTGAAATTTCTCTTTAAGATTTATTTCTGTATTTAATATCTGTTATTATTTCTGACCATGTTTCTGACCTATCCCAAGTAACATTTTTCCCTGGTGAAATTTAAATTTCTCTGCTAGGGCGCTGGCAAATATCTACTAGGGGGTTATAACAGGGTTTCTTTTGCCAGAGCTCTTACAGAAACCTCTGGCAGGTATTTATAACGGATTATTTGCAGAGCCCTGAAAAATAACTCTGGTAGAGCAGAGCTCTGTCAGGGTCCCTGTTACAAGTAATTTGCATAGCCCTGCAAAAACTCTGAAGCGGGTGTAGAATGGTAGATTTTCCTTTACCACTGTTTGCTACGGATTTAATTAATTTGGATTTGCCAGATTAGATTGCGGTTCCTCGTGGAACTCGTTGTGCAAACTGAAATTCACTTGTGTGCAAATACTTCAACTCACTTTATACATTAGACCACGTCAATGTGGGAAGCTCGACCGGTGGATCTCTTTTTTTAACGATCCCCTTATAAAAAAATTCGTTTTCTAACAATAATCTAAGGCCAACAATATCTCTGGTTTATTTAAAAAGGACTTGATGTTGCAAATTGATATTTACAACTGTGGGATTTTTTAATTATATGACAATTAGCTCTATTCGCGGTAACAATCCGGGATAAGTTTTGTCCTACTGCGTCTGCGGATTTATAATAAAATTGTCATTAAAGCTCAAATTCGATGAGAAAATGTATAAAACCGCAGACGCAGTAGGATAAAACGTGTCCAGGAGTGTTACCGCGAATAGAGCTAAAAATAATTAGCGTTATGTTGATGTAAGCAACTTAAAGAGGGGTTGTGCACTTACAGAGAAGGAAGCGGTCATTCTCGAAGGGTCGTGCAGCGAATAAGGTTTCACCATTGTAACGGTGATATGGTGCAATCTTTTAACGATTAATTAATATAATATACGACGATTTGGTATTATTTATATTGACTGGTGTAACGAGGTTCGGATCCAAACTTGCTGTGTTTATTGTGTAGTATATTATATTGTGTAAATAAATATTGATTATCAGTTATCACTATCAGAGTTGATCATTTTAATTCCATCTAAACAATCCACACAACAGCTAATAATTTATTGATTATTTAAATATCCCTGATTATTATTTAAAAAGTACCCGATGTTGCAAATTTATATTTACAACAACTATAATAATTTATTGAGAACCGAGAAATTCGATTGATGTGCAATTTGATTTAGTACCAATTACATCACACGCATTTTTTCACTTTAGCCGCACCCTGTATGACGCTTTAATTTCAAAATCTGACAGATAGATAACCTAAAATTTGAATGTTTTCAGTGTTACCAACTTTAAATTCGAGACAATTCGACTAATCTAAAAGTCGGTTTACATTATAATAATATGTTTTCTCATATTATGTTTTTGTATTCGTTTTTCTTAAAATTTTTGCATTTTTAAAATAATTTAAAAAACATTAAATCACTGTTTGCAATATAAAATGATACACATTTATTTGTAACACATTTATTCTAACGTATTTCTAATAACGCTATGGCAGCGAAAAAAATTCTTTAAGTAATTCTGCAAAATACGACTCCACAGCGTTTGGCAAGGCGCTCTTAGGTGTTTCTTTTTTGAGTTTTGAACAGAGATAATGCTCACAGGGGGCGGAGGTCGGCACTGTAAGGTGGATGCTGTAATGCCTTAAAGCAGCTTGCATTGATTACTTCCAGAGGACACTTCCCTGAGGGACCCCCGAGTCAACGGGTAGCAGTGGCGAAATTTCATCCTGGAATTTAACAAAGAAGTGTCTATTGGTAAGGTAGGGCCTGAGTGCCTTGTAGTAGGTGTGTGGCAGATATGTTTTAATCTTGTACAATAGGCCAGGATGCCACACTTTATCAAAGACTTGGGTTATATCGAGGAATGCTGCTGAGCAATATCTCTTGGTCTGCAGATCATGCCTAATTTTAGTAGCTATTCTATGTATTTGCTCTATCGTAGGGTGCTGTTGGCTGAATCCAAACTGGTATTTGGGATTTATATTTCTTTCTTCAATTAATGGCTGTAATCTGCTCAGAAATAATTTTTCAAATATTTTCGATAATTCAGGTAATAGACTGATAGGGCTATATTATGAGGTAATTTTCTTTGGTGGTTTTCCAAGGTTTAGCGATTAAAATTATTTGTGCAACCTTCCACTGTGCAGAAAAGTATCCCAGTTTCATGATGGAGTTGTAGTTCATAGTAATAATTCTTATTGCTTTTTCTGGTAATTATTTAAGGATATTTGCTGTTATCAAATCAAAACCTGGAAATTTTTTTAATTTTAGTTCGTGCTTGATGAGTGTAGAAATTCACTCTTCCTGATCTTCTTTATTGGTAAATCCGTTTGAAATAGGGCTTCGTTAAGCTCAGTAATTTTAGAACCTTCATCAAGATCTTCAGTTGTAAATGGTTTAAACACATTGGCTGGATGGTTAGCAAAAGTGGTTGCATTGTTTCTTTGTTGCTTCATGCCCATTAATGATTAGGGTTCTTGATAGGTGGAATTGTTTGCTGGGGTCCGGCAATTCTTTTGGTTACCGTCCATAGCGTATAATCAGTTGCGTTTGTTGCTCTCAATCCACTGAGGTAGCTTTGAATTTCTTCGTTTTTCTGTGGTCACTTGGGAGTTTTTTTATCTCATTAAAGGCATTATTGTAGTTTGTTCTATCCTTAATTATCGCAAAATTAGAATTTAAAGAGAAAGTAGAAATTCCATTTCATGTTTACGGCTTATAATAGCAAAGCGGTAGCAGTTTCTCAGTTTGTATATCAATGTCACAAAACATAGCTCGGCCTAAGGCCTTTTTAGGTGGTCGATTTTATATAATATCATTGTCACAGAACACAGCGGCTTAGAGCCTTCGCACATCTTTGTGGCCGCTCATAGCTCGGCCTACGGCCTTCGCATTAGAACGTAGCTCGGCCTGCGGCCTCCCATCTGGACATAGCTCGGCCTTCGGCCTCTAAAAATTCAAGCAAACTAATAAATTTATATGCAAAATTGTAATTATTTTCGGAAAATTATAATTTAATTAGTTAAGGAGACCTTTTTCGAAAAAATTCCATTTCACGTTTTCGACTTGTATCGGCGAGGCGGAGGCGCTGGGCGAAAAAAAACGGAAATTTTTTTTTTCGCAATTTTCAAAGGGCTAAGTTTAAATGGTCAAGGAGACTTTTTTCGAAAAAATTCCATTTCACGTTTTCGACTTGTATCGGTGAGGCGGAGGCGCTGGGCGAAAAAAAACGGAAATTTTTTTTTTCGAAATTTTCAAAGGTGGTAGCCTTCAAAACTTTTTTTGAAAATTTAAATTGCATTTACCGCCTCTCCCCATGGAGATACGTAAGTCGACCACGAGAGAGATTCTGTAGAGCTCGGGCAGACGCATCCGTTCCAACTTAAAGATCGACCATCGGCCGGTAACTAAGGGCGCTACGGGAGGTCAAAGTTTTTTCTCGATTTTCCGCTAAACGATCGCGCCACGCCGAAGCGGAGAAAAAATTTTAAAAACCAAAAGCAGATTCGGATAGAGCATTTAACGCGGCTAAATATCGCGTATATACAAATTTCTCGTAACCCGCCAAATAAGGTCACAACTTACAAAGGCAGATGGTCGGGGAATTTTCCGAATAAAATGCTCGCTCTTTTTGGGAAAATTCGTGTCGAAATTAAAATGCCAATTTTAAAGGTCCAGGAAGAAATTTTCGAAAAAATGTCGTTTCGCATTTTCGATTTATATGCACGAGGCGGAGGTATTTCCGTAAAAAAAATTTGAAATTACCGAAATTTAACACTATCGAAAAGAGTTTTTCGTCTTTTACCGCGTCAAATGTGCGGCGTATCCGTCGATCGTCCATTGAGTTTCTGCTTATAATCGCGCGATTTAACCGAACCCGCCATAAAATGTAAAGATTTTGAAAATTTTTTTCAAAATTTCCAACTTTTGAGCGAAATTTGGACAAAAAAGCGAAATTTTTAAAATCGATCGACTTTGACCTATCGGTGCGCCGCCCCACGACATTTTCCGGCTGCGCCGTTTCTTCTAAGCGCTAGTACATCTAAGTGGGCGTCGAACGGCACCGGTCCGGTAGCTAACGTTTTCTCGGTACGGCCGCTACGCCGTTGCCGCGCCGGGAAGGTTTTTCCGCCTCAGCCGCCGCCTCCGACCTCGCACCTGGAATTTTTCGCCGGATTCGGATAACCTCCGTCGGAGCCGACATTTCGACACCCCTACCGAAAATTTTCGCACTTCGCCGCCCGTTTCCCAAGTACTTTTACAACAATTTTTCGAAAAAAGTTCTTCGACTTTGCGGCTTCGCCACGGAGGCCCCGGACGTCTCCCGGGATGGAGCTTGCGTGATGACACGATGGGAATACCTCCCGCGTCGATCGCCGCCCCTCCCGTCGCCATCGGTTCGGCGGATTCTTCTGGCCGACTGTTTTAGGAAACGCTTATCTCTGCAAATTTTCAATTTTTATTGAAATTTAAATTTCTCTGCTAGTGCGCTGGCAAATATCTACCAGGGGGTTATAATAGGGTTTCTTTTGCCAGAGCTCTTACAGATACCTCTGGCAGGTATTTATAACGGATTATTTGCAGAGCCCTGAAAAATAACTCTGGTAGAGCAGAGCTCTGCCAGGGTCCCTGTTACAAGTAATTTGCATAGCCCTGCAAGAACTCTGAAGGGGGTGTAGTATGGTAGATTTTCCTTTACCACTGTTTGCTACGGATTTAATTAATATGGATTTGCTAGATTAGATTGCGGTTCCTCGTGGAACTCGTTGTGCAAACTGAAATTCACTTGTGTGCAAATACTTCAACTCACTTTATACATTAGACCACGTCAATGTGGGCTCTCGACCGGTGGATCTCTCTTTTTAACGATCCCCTTATTAATAAAAAAATTCGTTTTCTAACAATAATCTAAGGACAAGAATATCTCTGGATTATTTAAAAAGTACTTGATGTTGCAAATTGATATTTACAACTGTGGGATTTTTTAATTATATGACAATAGCTCTATTCGCGGTAACAATCCTGGATTAGTTTTATCCTACTGCGTCTGCGGATTTATAATAAAAATGTCATTAAAGCTCAAATTCGATGAGAAAAAGTATAAACCGCAGTAGGATAAAACGTGTCCAGGAGTGTTACCGCGAATAGAGCTAATAATAAGTAGCGTTATGTTGATGTAAGCAACTTAAAGAGGGGTTGTGCACTTACAGAGAAGGAAGCGGTCATTTTCGAACGGTCGTGCACCGAATAAGGTTTCACCATTGTAACGGTGATATGGTGCAATCTTTTAACGATTAATTAATATAATATACGACGATTTGGTATTATTTATATTGACTGGTGTAACGAGGTTCGGATCCAAACTTGCTGTGTTTATTGTGTAGTACAGGGGTCGGCAACCCGTGGCCCGCGGGACGCATGCGGCCCGCGAAGGGTCTTGGTGCGGCCCGCGGACTAAAGCAGATGACCTTTTTTATTTAAAAAAAAAAGCTCATTTTAGTAGATTTACACTATTTTTTTTAAAAATCAGCTCTGTTTAGTGGATTTCTCAAGAAGTGCGGCCCGCACTAATTCTCACGTAAAATTTTTGGCCCTCTTACAACAAAAGGTTGCCGACCCCTGGTGTAGTATATTATATTGTGTAAATAAATATTGATTATCACTATCAGAGTTGATCATTTTAATTCCATCTAAACAATAATCCACACAACAGCTAATAATTTATTAATTATTTAAATATCCCTGATTATTATTTAAAAAGTACCCGATGTTGCAAATTTATATTTACAACAACTATAATAATTTATTGAGAACGGAGAATCTCGATTGATGTGCAATTTGATTTAGTACCAATTACCGCACTCGCATTTTTTCACTTTAGCCGCACCCTGTATGACGCTTTAATTTAAAAATCTGACAGATAGTTAACCTAAAATTTGAATGTTTTCAGTGTTACCAACTTTAAATTCGAGAGAATTCGACTAATCTAAAAGTCGGTTTACATTATAATAATCTGTTTTCTCATAATTATGTTTTTATATGTTTTTGTATTCGTTTTTCTTAAAATTTTTGCATTTTTAAAATAATTTAAAAAACATTAAATCACTGTTTGCAATATAAAATGATACACATTTATTTGTAACACATTTATTCTAACGTATTTCTAATAACGCTATGGCTGCGAAAAAAATTCTTTAAGTAATTCTGCAAAATACGACTCCACAGCGTTTCCCAAGGCGATCTTAGGTTTTTTTTTTTGAGTTTTGAAAAGAGATAATGGTCACAGGGGGCGAGGTCGGGACTGTAAGGTGGATTCTGTAATGCCTTAAAGCCGCTTTCATTGTTTACTCGCCGAGGACACTTCTCCGAGGGACAACCGAGTGAACGGGTAACAGTGGTGAAATTTCATCCTGGGATTTCACAAAGAAGTGTCTATAGGCCAGAATGATACACTTTATCAAAGACTTGGGTTACCTATATCGAGGAATGCTGCTGAGCAATATCTCTTGGTCTCCAGATCATGCCTAATCTTTGTAGCTCTTCTATATATTTGCACTATATGGTAGAGTGCTGTTGGCGGAATCCAAACTGGTATTTGGGATTTATATTTCTTTCTTCAATTAATGGCTGTAATCTGCTCAGAAATAATTTTTCAAATATTTTTGATAATTCAGGTAATAGACTGATAGGGCTATATTATGAGGTAATTTTCGTTGGAGGTTTTCCAGGTTTAGCGATTAAAATTATTTGTGCAACCTTCCACTGTGCAGAAAAGCATCCCAGTTTCACGATGGAGTTGTAGTTCATAGTAATAATTCTTATTGCGTTTTCTGGTAATTCTTTAAGGATATTTGCTGTTATCAAATGAAAACCTGGAAATTTTTTTAATTTTAGTTCGTGCTTGATGAGTGTAGAAATTCACTCTTCCTGATCTTCTTTATTGGTAAATCCGTTTGAAATAGGGCTTCGAGAAACTCAGTAATTTTAGAACCTTCATCAAGATCTTCAGTTGGAAATGGTTTAAACACATTGGCTAGATGGTTAGCAAAAGTGGTTGCATTATTGCTTTGTTGCTTCATGCCCATTAATGGTTAGGGGTCTTGATATGTGGAATCAGTTGCGTTTGTTGCTCTCAATCCACAGAGGTAGCTTTGAATTTCTTCGTTTTTCTGTGGTCACTTGGGATTTTTTTTTAGCTTTTTAAAGGCATTACTGTAGTTTGTTCTATCCTTAATTATCGCAAAATTAGAATTTAAAGAGAAAGGAGAACTTGTTTGCAAAAATTCCATTTCACGTTTTCGGCTTATAATACAATTTTTAATTTTTATTGAAATTTTAAAATTAAAAATCGCGCGCGAATCAAATCATCTAAATATTTAGCGCAATTCTTCGCTGAAAATTTTTTTATTATTTTTCCTGTGTTAACCTGACCGTAATCAGTATTGTCAAGCAGTTTCAGAATATTCATACAACATTCAATTTTTATCGAAATTTTAAAATTAAAAATCGCGCGCGAATCAAATCATCTAAATATTTAGCGCAATTCTTCGCTTAGAATTTTTTGGTTATTTTTCCTGTGTTAACTTGACCGTAATCAGTATTCTCAAGCAGTTTCAGAATATTCAAACAAAATTTTTTAATTTTTATGGAAATTTTAAAATTAAAAATCGCGCGCGAATCAAATCATCTAAATATTTAGCGCAATTCTTCGCTTAGAATTTTTTGGTTATTTTTCCTGTGTAAACTTGACCGTAATCAGTATTCTCAAGCAGTTTCAGAATATTCATACAACATTCAATTTTTATCGAAATTTTAAAATTGAATTTAAATAGTTAAGGAGACCTTTTTCGAAAAAATTCCATTTCACGTTTTCGACTTGTATCGGCGAGGCGGAGGCGGTGAGCTAAAAAAAACGGAAATTTTTTTTTTCAAAATTTTCAAAGGGGCAAGTCTAAATGGTTAAGGAGACATTTTTCGAAAAAATTCCATTTCACGTTTTCGACTTGTATCGGCGAGGCGGAGGCGCTGAGCGAAAAAAAACGAAAAGTTTTTTTTTCGAAATTTTCAAAGGTGGTAGCCTTCAAAATTTTTTTTAAAATTTAAATTGCATTTACCGCCTCTCCCGATGGAGATACGTAAGTCCACCACGAGAGAGATTCTGTAGAGCTCGGGCAGACGCATCCGTTCCAACTTTAAGATCGATCATCGGCCGGTAAATAAGGGCGCTACTGGCGGTCAAAGTTTTTTCTCGATTTTCCGCTAAACGATGGCGCCACACCGAAGCGGAGAAAAAATTTTAAAAACCAAAAGCAGATTCGGATAGAGCATTTAACGGCGCTCGATATCGCTTATATACACATTTTTCGTAACCCGCCAAATAAGGTCACAATTTATAAAGGCAGATGGTCGGGGAATTTTCCGAATAAAATGCTCGCTCTTTTTGGAAAAATTCGTGTCGAAACTAAAATGCCAATTTTAAGCGTCTAGGGAGAAATTTTCGAAAAAATGTCGTTTCGCATTTTCGATTTACATGCACGAGGCGGAGGTATTTAGGTAAAAAAAATTTGAAATTACCGAAATTTAACATTTTCGAAAAGAGTCTTTCGTCTTTTACCGCGTCAAATGTGCGGCGTATCCGTCGGTCGTCCATTGAGTTTCTGCTTATAATGGCGCGATTTAACCGATTCCGCTATAAAATGCAAAGATTTTGAAAATTTTTTTCAAAATTTCCAACTTTTGGGCGAAATTTCGACAAAATAAACGAAATTTTTAAAATCGATCGACTTTGACCTATCGGTGCGCCGCCCCACGACTTTTTCCGGCTGCGCCGCCTCATCTACGCGATAGTACATCTAAGTGGGCGTCGAACGGCACCGGTCCGGTAGCTAACGTTTTCTCGGTACGGCCGCTACGCCGTTGCCGCGCCGGGAAGGTTTTTCCGCCTCAGCCGCCGCCTCCGACCTCGCACCTAGAATTTTGCGCCGGATTCGGACGACATTCGTCGGAGCCGACATTTCGACACCCCTACCGAAAATTTCCGCACGCCACCGCCCGTTTCCAACGTACTTTTACAAAAATTTTTCGAAAAAAGTTCTTCGACTT